>OW026366.1:212941401-218241401 GCA_932273885.2 Leucozona laternaria | reverse complement strand
AAAATTGCTAAGGAAAATAATTTAACAAAATATCGATGTTAAAAAACGTCGATGTTTCTGTCTCGATAATAATTGACATCGATGTTGGGTCATCGATGTTTTTTCAATATCGCTCATCCCTATTTCGAATTGCTAATAAAACTATTCTATTATTTTTTTTTTTAATTTAATTTTGGCAATTAAATCACAATTTGAGCTAAACAAACAAGATTCTTTTAAAGTTTTTTTTTTCTAAAATTTTGAGCTTGGAATTATTTTTTTCGACAAAATTTAAAAGAAATAACTTCATTTTGAAAGTTAATAAAAGAAAACATTTCTATCTTTCCAAAAAAGTATAAAATATTGTGTTTGCTGTAACAGTTGTTTTTAATACAATATTTCTCGTAGCTTTTAATCCTCTTTTTAGAAAATTGCCATTCCTGCCTAAATAAGATACATAGATTCAAAAATGATTGTATTTAACTCTTCTATAAGAATTAGTTTTAATTTTCACCGCACGCCGTTTAGTTATCGTACTCTCCCCAAAAACTACGTACCCCTTAAGAGGGGAGACTTAATATTATATGTTTATTCTCTTTTTTCTTCCAGAATCTCGAAAGAAAGACGATAAGATGCATTTGGTGGCTTTATCTTTGATATTTGGAAAAATGATCGCCTTCCTTAAAATAGGAAGCATTGGAGCCATAGCAATGAAAGCACTTGGCATAGCTTCATTGGCGCTCTTAATGAGTGTTATGTTGGGATTAAAAAGTCTTCAACAGAGTGCCGCCGAAGAGACAAGTCATCATTTTCAATATATTTCTGACGGACATCATCGTAGGCGTAAGAGATTCATCGTACCCAATCTGCCTGCAGCAACACCATTTGCATACCGATATGAGAATAAATTGTAACTCAAGCATTAAGTTCAAATAAATTAATTTTTTACAAAATGTTTTTTTTTTTATAAGTAATAATAAGGATTTTGAAAATTGTTGTGTGTTGAGGTACCTTACGTTGAACGTTTTAATTTGGTACCTTTGTTTTTAGTCCCAAAATTTTTTTTAAAAAAATGTCAGAATTCTAAAAAAAAACTGTACACACATCAACATACCTCTTGTGTTTGGGAGAAACACGATAATACCAAGAATACATACTTTGAGTAGGCAAATTAATTTTAATGTTTTTCTAAGACTGTATGCAAGAAAGTTTAAGAAATAGTGAAATGATTTGCTTAATGCGTAAATGCACCAAATTTGAAGAAAATCTGTCAACTTGTTATGGCTATAGGTTATGAAATACAGTGGATGTGAAAGGCCATTTTTGGAGTAATCATGTTTCTCCCAAACACCACATCAGATACAGGGTCATTCATTTCATGGCTTGAAATTAGTAGCTCTGGCATTTGACACCTGTCAAGCTCAGCTATAATTTGAAGTGACATAATATTACGTGGATGTTTGCCATTTACGATTAAGGATCGTTTAACAATCGAACAACGCGTTAAAATTATTAAAAAGTCAGTATACAAAAGTGGTGATTCAAACGTAGCAACTTTTCGCGCATTACGCGATGGTTGTGGTCCTCATAATCGACCGACTACGCAAGCAATCGATAAAATTGTGACGAAATTTGAAGAGAGTGGAAGCGTTACTGATGTCGTAAGACCTGTGCATCATCGTAATGCACGCTCAGTCGAAAATATTGCTGCTGCAAGTACAAGTGTTGCTGATGATCGCAATTTATCGATTTCCCGGCGTTCGCAGCAATTGAACGTGTCGTAACAGATTTGTTTTTTCCGGCGATTGAAGATCATGATTTGGACGATATGTCGTTCCAACAAACGGGAAAACAAACCACACAATACGACCAATTATGGCTTTATTGGGTCAGAAGTTTTCTGGTCGCATAATTTCAGGTTTTGGTGACGTCAATTGGCCATCAAGACCATGCGATTTTACACCGTTAGATTTTTTTTGTCTGTGATTCTACGTAAAAGACCGTGCTTACGTAAACTTTAGACGCATTCAAAACCAACATTACTCAAGTGATGGCCGAGATACCACCCGAAATGTGTGAAAAAGTGGTTAAAAATTACCTCAAAAGAATCGGCCATTTGAATGATAGAAACTTTTTTTCACACTTAATGGAAAAGTCCAAAATTTATAATGAAATAAAATGTTCATCAAAAATTTATCGCTGTGTGTGTTTTATTTAACTTTACTTTCGAAACCGAAAAATTAATGACCCTAGGTATATTATTTATGATATACCATAGGGCACCAAAGGCTGAGGAAAAACCTGCCAGACTTTTAAATAGATATCACGATATACATATTTACCTTCCGTGCCTAGAAACCCTCGTGTTCATAGTTTGCGTATACGTTAACTCCCAAAATGTAGTCAGCTATAAGACTATTACTAAACTGGTAAACTCCTCTTACCAAAAAATAATTTTCTTAAGGTTTCTGTGACTGTGATTACAGGCAATCCAAATAAGATGTAGGTTCTTATCTACATACTAAAGTAAACGATTTCGTACTATGCTCTTCTAAACAATTAGCTAAAATGGAGTAACTCACTTTGCTGGTTTCAGATGAAAAAATCCATCATTATAAATGCAGGGCTTCATTTGAAATTTAAACATCGTGTATGCTATTCTTAATTACTAATTTAACAAGTAAACCATATATCTGCACACATTACATGAAAATATAGATAACAACCATGTTCATACCTGTGCAAAAGTACCATATGTTTAACAGTCAAACCCGGTTGAATCCACTTTATGTCATTTGTGGATAAAATGAATAGCGATTGCGAAAAGGCTGAAATAGAGGAATAAACTACCTATCGCGCAATCTACTATTCAATGGACCGTTGTGTAAATTTGGGGAATAGCGTTTAGCATTCCATTCTTTTATGAGGTCGATATCAAGTTAAATTTAGATTTTAGAATAAGCTTGTAGTATTATATTTAAAAATGAAAAATTATAACATAATTACATTTTATGGATGTTATGTTGTGGTTCAAAATCCACTTTTACTGCACGCGTATGTTTAGTTCTGTTGCTATCTCTCAATGTTCTTAAATTAAATTGCAAGCTTCCTCGCTCTCTCTATAGATGGCGTGAAATGCTCCAGCTCATCCGCTGGCTCAAAACGATCGGATCAAGGGTTACCTTTATATGTATACTTACCAAAATGAGCGATCATTGATCCACTTCAACTTCCGAGTACTCTTAAAATATCTGAGGTCCTCTTGCTTTAGCGATCTTGGGAAAGAATGCCATGATGCAGAAGCTACCGAAATTCAGAGAGCCATTTCGTCGTGTTTAGAAAAGAGATCAAATCTTTGATCTTCCAGTTCAGAAAGTTCATAAAAGAAATCCCTTCCAAGTGATTGAACACTAAAACGGGCTAGGGAAGGGTATTTTTACTGAGGAAGTGAACTAATGCTTCCTTTTTCTGCTGGTTCACACAGCTACGACAGTGGGTGTTGTAAGAAATACGTCGCATGCTCTCCTATTGGCCAGTGCCCGGTGCATGTTGCAACGACTCTGGCAATGTCTTGCTTTGATCAGCAAATTAGATCTTTTGTTTGGGATTTATTATAGGTGGGCCACATCTCTCTAGATATAACAGAGTTGCTTAGACTGCTTCACCTATGAGTGGATTTGGTGAGTATATTGCCCTTCATAATTCCAAAAGGAATGTAAACTCTTTTCGCAAGAAAGCCATGAAGGGCTGATCCTTGCCTAGCTAGCTCGTCTGCCCCCCAATTTCCCTCAGTGCCACAGTGACCCGGAACCCATAGATATGATTGGCACTGTCAGAATTGCAGTATTTCGATTTTGGTTTGGGCCTTGTTTGAAAATTTGGCACGCTTCCCTAAAAGCCAGTAGTTCTGCCTGAAAAACGCTAAGATAGTCCGGTTAAACCATGACCAAACAACATGGTTACAAAAAGGTCTTAAGAACAAATTAAAGAATTGTTTTTTCCGCGGTAAATTTTACCGTAACAACCTAGAAGTTTTAGCCTTTTGTCGCATCTCTTGCAAAACACTCTGTACAAAGTATACATAGTACGATGTTGGAGCTGAGCAACTTACATGCTAAAATGGATCAACGAATAATATTTCAAGAGTTCGCGGAGTACACGGTCTTTTGTGTAGCCCCACAGAAAAAATCTAACGGTGTCAAATTGCATGATCTTGGTGGCCAATTGAAGTCGCCATAACGTGAAATTACACAACCAGGAAACTTCTGACGCTATAAAGCCATAATAAGTCGTGTTGTGTCGCTTGTTGCTCGGTTTTGTTGGAACCACATATCGTCCAAGTGATGATCTTCAATCGCTGGCTAAAAGAAATCGGTTTCGATACGTTCAATTGCTTCGAACGCCGCGATTCGATAAATTCGGATCATAAGCAACAGTTGCACTTGCAGCACCAATACTTTCGACTGAGCATGCATTCTGAAGATGCACCAGGCCTTACGACATCAGTAACGCTTCCAATCTCTTCAAATTTCTTCACAATTTTACCGATTGCTGGCGTAGTCGGTCGATTATGACGACGATAATCATCGCATAATGCGCGAAAAGTGGCTACGTTTGAATCACCACTTTTGTATTAAGTTTTATTAATTTTAACGCGTTGTTCGATTGCTAAGCGATCCAGCTATGTTTGACAGGTGTCAAATGCCAGCGCTACCAACTTGAAACCATGTAATGAATGACCCTGTAATACCCACCTACTTATTTTTCAGGTAAAGCATAAATTTGTTACTATAACTTCCTCTGAAAGTTTAACAGATTATCTGTTGAAAAATAGGCTCTAAGTGAAAAAAAATATATGCTGCAAATCGTCATTTCAGTTAAGCGGAGTCGATTGTATTCTATAAATACCTTCATTGTACTTACCTAAGCCATTCAACTGGCTCCTCCATCGCACCGGCCGAGTACCGGAAGGTCATAATAAATTCATTAGATAATGTAAGAGTCCATGAAAATACTTAACATTTTGTGGACGTCTTGCTAGGTAGGTAGGTAGAGGTAGAGGTAGGTAGAGGTAGGTACACGGTTAAGCACAAAAATAAAAGCAATCTTAAACAACTTGTTATCCAAAATAACAAACGGCACGTGCTCCATTGCCGGTTTCTTTTCAACATGGCCGGCAGCGGCTGTGGCAATCTGCCTATAGCACACGAACATGGAGCGAGCTGCTCTTGCCTATACAAATTTTTAATGCAAACCGGTGTCTGAATTTGAAGTTCAGTTTATTATTTTGTTGTCAGTCAGCACAAATCTCGTGCCGTCTGCCACGCAACGACACTGGCTCTGGCACCGACGACGCACAGACGCCACCATCTTCTTCTTCCACTTTGTGGCAGTGTGAACCCATGGAACCAAGACAAATAGGTTTGGCACTCCCGTTCCGTTGTCTGGTAGGTGAACTGGATTGCGGTCTCTCTCACTTTCATTCCCATCCCAGATATCCAGAAGAAAGTGAATGTTTTCACAATCTCAATTTGCTGCAGGGGCGAAAGATGATTTTCACGGGCCAACAGTGTAGGCTGGTTGAATATGGATCCGTCCATATTTGGTCAGGCTTTGGTAGACCTTGCCACTGTCGTTGGTCACTGACCTACTGTACCACATTACCACATTAAAAAAGGAGTAGTGGAAGTAGTATGGTGCGGCGGCTTGATGGTGGTCCACGGTGATGGTAAGCATGATTTTTTTCTCTTCAACTTCTTGTCCATCTTTCCACTCCACTCCACTCCAACCCAGGAATAAGTTTCTAAAGGAGTGGTATATAGCGGCGACGATGCTAAATGGAGGGGTTAATTTCTATAAAATAAAAAAAAATAAAGAAAAAGTTAACTTGAGAAAGTATGGTGGAGCGGAGGCATTTTTTTTTTTTTTCTTATTTTGTTTTCATAATATTGAAACTTTCTCCAATGGATGCATTGAATTCTCGGAATTCGGATGATGGAATTCAGATGAAAGAAAAACATGAGTGTGGGTAAGCTTAAATAAATAACGATGAAAACTGACTGAAACCGTAAAACAGCTTGCATTATTTCCATGGACGTTGATCCAATTTGCATGGCATCAGCTGTTGGTTTTTGTGGCATTTGTGTTTTTAGAATAACCCAAAAAAACAACAAACTACGTTAGTTTTCGCACAGTTTAGAGGATAATATCAATATGCCACTTCGGAGGATAGGTATAACATTTATGCGAATCATCATTTTGAATGCATTTATTTCCAACGTTGCGGTGGAGCGATGCAGTATAAGTTTATATGACTATGAGTAGGGCCCGGATTTCTATGTAAATACATATTTTTTTTGGACAGCCGTGGAAGCAAATGAATAATGTGGTTTTTCGAATTAAGAAATTTCTGTTGAAATGGCATTCAATTGTGAGCGCATATTTTGGCATACTTTGCTATAAATGAATATTTAAGCTTATTAAGCATATTTGCACAATAAACACATATTTTTCATGCATATTTCTAAGAAAATTGAAAATGTTCACAAAAAAAACGAAGGATTTTTGAAAATTAAAAATATCTCCACCATGTTATCCTTGAATGTGAATAAAAAACGTGCTTGGATATTCCATAAATGAGATGTTAAATTGAAAAATTATATACTAACGTCTGTTGACGTGGAGAGATCATTTTCGATGTACAAAAACTTTTTAAGACATACATACCTAGATATTTAAAGAATATTTTTTTTATTAACTTTGTTCTGTGAAAACTGTATAAATAAAAGACTGAATTATTTTTGCTTTATTTCAATTTTTTTTTCATCTACTTTTTGAATATATTTGCAACATATTTTCGATTTGTTATGGCATATTTACGATTTTTGATTGCATATTTTCCAAATTTGAGTGCATATTTTAGGTAAATTTTTTTTTTTTTCAGGTCATAAAAATCCGGGCCCTGACTATGAGTGTGAGTGTATTGAGTAGATAATTGAAATATCCAGTCAATCAGAATATGTTTTAATTTAAAGTTTGTTTTTGTTTTCAAATTATTATTAATTTTTTTGTATGTATTATTATTCCTCCGATAATAATTTTCCGAAGTCAGACAAAAACGAATAAAATATTTATTTTACAAACTGAACTCGTTAAGAACCACAAAATACCGCTGATCTGTAAAATATAACACACTCAGCCCTATACCAGAATTTATCGTAATCGAAAAATTCCTACGAATAGAAAAAATCATGCACGACTGTGTGTAACCACACATTGAAGTTATTATGTTTGATGTAACTTAGGAATTATAACAAATTTTGTTTATAAAAGAACTGTTTATGCGGCACCGCAAGCCCAGGTCTCGCTCCGCTCGCTGGTGGGCATACTTCAGACACACAGAGTATTTTTTTTGATGTGTAAAAATCTATGCTGGCGGTAGAGTGAAAAAAAAACGTGAACGTTCGTGTGCAAAGTTACGTCGTGTAACGTTACGGTGTGCAACCTTACGATCTGCATACAAGGATGGGTGCGTTCAGTGAAAAAAATCTTAAGATCCCCTTTAAGCAATAACAAGTCCGTTTTGGATCCGCGCACGTTGATGTTTACACATATTAACCGTGAGTCCCGGCACTCACACAATTTTTTTAAGTCACGCCCACTTTTAATGGCGAAAAACTATTATAACTGTTATGGCGAAAAACTATTATAACTGTTATTAATTGGCATATCTCTAGTCTCGGTCATATATTTAACGAGAAAATATATTAAAAGAGAAAATATAAAAATTGATTTTTTGAAAATCATTGGAGTCGTTTTTGAGAAAATTTGAAAAAAACAATGATCTATAGAACGATTAACAAATTTTCTCGAAAACGGCTTTAGCGATTTTGATTAAACTTCGGATGTGTGAACGAAAAAGTGATTGTAAGATTTTTTTTTACTAACAAAATATCAATTTTTTAGTACTTTTGGAAATACTAAGTTCTTGCGATAAAAATCGTGCATATTGCTTAAAATTGCTATTTGTAATTTTAGGTCTAATGGACTAACAACTGTCAACCATTCCTTGGAGCAAGTTATAGGCAGGAATATAGAGGGACCTACAATTTGCTGCTTCATAAAAAAAGAGGCCTGGAATCGAATAGAGACCTCCTACTTAACAGAGTCCTACGCACTTTCCATTATGCCACGGCCTACGACAACTACTACTCATATTCTTCAGTCTAATATTTGCAGAGAATTTCAAAACAAATATAGTACACTGGGGCGTATGCGTACTTTCCTTGATTTAATAATTTTTTTAAATTTTTTTCTCAATCTTGTGTGCCTCTTGTTTCTTAGTTTCAATAGATTTGTTTTCATATTTAATAACCAGATGGTTTTTTAATTGAGGTTTTACTTTTTACTCATAATTTACTCAGAGAGGAGGTCTGCAACTTCTTATATTGAATTTGAGAGTTATTTTTTCTAAAAAATTGTTTTTAAATTTTGAGATAGAAAAAAAAAACGATATCATTCAAAAAACCCTTCACTATCCCCTTGTACTTGTTCTTAAAAATAAATAGGCCGTTCCTTCTGCTTATAAGAAACCTTAAGGATCCGGTAATTTTTCTTGTGAGCGTGGTCAGTAAAATTGAGTCGCTTTTTCAAAAAAGAACCAATTGACGCATGTCAAATGAAAACATACGAGCAATTTCTGACAAAATTAGTTAGCTTATAAAGGGTGGTTAAATTTTAAGGGCCGATGTTGATTTTGAATAAAACACAAATTATTTAGGAAATTATTGTCATTTCTTTTTATTATGATAATATTGGTATGGTTCAATCATGTATGGAACAAAATATCGGCCAAATGGCCGCCGCGACTTCGGCGGCACAGCTCCATCCGATGGTCCAAATTTTAGATGACACTGAGGCATAATTGAAGTTCTATGCCGTTAATGTGCCGAATTATCTCATCCTTAAGCTATTGAATTGTTGCTGGCTTATCGACGTACACCTTTTTCTTTCAAATACCCCCAAAGAAAGAAGTCCAACGGTGTTAAATCACATGATCTTGGCGGCCAATTGACATCGCCACTATACGTGAGATAACACGGCCATTGAATTTGTCGTGCAAAAGAGTAATTGTTTCGTTAACTGTGTGGCAAGTGGCACCGTCCTGTTGAAGCCACATATCGTCCACATCCATATCTTCCAATTCGGGCCATAAAAAGTTCGTTATCATCTCACGATAGCGAACACCATTCACGGTAACTGCCTGACCGGCCTCATTTTGGAAAAAATACGGCCCGATGATGCCGCCAGCCCATAAACTGCACCAAACAGTAACTCTTTGTGGGTGCATTGGTTTTTCGACAATCACTCTTGGAATATCATTCGCCCAAATGCGGCAATTCTGCTTAACTGAGGTGGAAATGTGCCTCATCACTGAAGATGATTTTCTTCGAAAATGAATTTTAATTTGAATGCCCATTTTCCTAATAAGCCTGAATAACTTTAACGCTTTGCTCGATTGTGTATCTTTCCATGGTTCAAATTGAGTTTGTCTGAAATTGAGAAATGTAAAATAAAATGCAGAAAAAAACTTGACGTTTAGGTGTGGTTCACATTTAACAACGGCCCTTAAAATTTAAACACCCTTTAATATTAATGTATATCATTCAGAATCTATTCTTTTCTTGAAAGAGTGTGAGAGAAGACTCTTTTTTTTCTTACAGGTTATTTCAATCCTCTGCAAATAATGTTGGTATTATTAATATGCAGTTTGGAATATTTTCCCATCACCTTTCAATAGATGCACAAATGATACCCTACTTCGGACGTCATTTGGCATTAGAGAAAAACCAATTCGTTTTAGATATATATATTGGGAATTGGAACTTGTACTCACATAATGGATGGTGCCAGTAGCGATTTTGCATATTCAACAAGGAAAATGAAATTTCAGCTGTTCGTTAAAACGACAATTCCAATGTTACAGTTCCAATAAATCATTTGATGGGCCTGCCATAATCAAACAAGCAATACGGTTTGATAAAAAAACAGAAAACACATCAACATCCCAAAGCCTAATATACAATTCGTGAGTATCTACATTATAACCATGGTTGGAGTTGGAGTTGATTTTCTGGATAACGCTACAGGCAAGTATCGCATTTGAATTATAGGAAAGAAGTAGTAAAGGTACTGGCCACTTTTATCAAATGCACTGGATACATATGGTTGGTAAATGCATGGAATATACATTGCATTTGCAAAACACCAAGGCCGCAATTAGAGTTTAGAACATTTGTTGTCATCGGAAACAAATAATATTCAACCTGCCATTCAATGCAATGAAAGAAAACCCCTATGAAGTGGTTCATTAAGCATATATTCATCAAAACAGAAATCGATGTCGCTAAGTGTTAAGGCCAAACCGTTTTTCATATGCACGAAATGTAATATCCTTTCATCATCATCGGCTCGACAACCGGGGTCCGGTCCTGGCCGCCTTCAACAAGTCTCTCCACACATCCCGGTCTCGAGCCGCCGCCATCCAGTTGCGCACCCCAAGGCTCCGGGCGTCCTGGTCTACCATCTTTTCAGCGCAAGCATAGTCTACCACGCTGTCGTCTACCATAGAATGTACCACAAAGAACTTTCCGAGCAGGTTCCTCTTCGCTCATGCGAGCTAGGTGCCCTGCCCACCGGAGTCTACCGAGCTTAATTTTTGTCACGATATCTGCTTCAAGGTAGATTGCGTACAATTAATGATTGTACCGTCTCCGAAATCGTCCTTCCTCACATATGGGGCCAACAATTCTCCTTAAGACTTTTCTCACGAACGCGGCTAAGAGGTCGGAGTGCCTTTTGCTAAGCACCCAAGTCTCGGATCCATATGTGACTACATTCCTGTACAGCAGCAGTTTTGAAGTTATGGTGAGATTTCTGGATTTGAAGAGCTTTGACAGACTATAATAGGCTCTGTTGGATTTGAGAAGCCGCCCGCATATTTCTTCTTCTATATTGTTATCGGCTGCTACTATTGACCCAAGGTATTTAAAGGATTGCACCACTTCAAATTCGTGCTCCGCTACCTTGATTGTTTGACCAACTGTTCCTCTAACATTCGACGCCACCATGTACTTTGTTTTACCTTCACTAATGTGCAGCCCCAGATTTTGTGCCGCCTGCTCGATCTGGATGAAGGAATCATGTACAGCTTGCTCGGTTCTTCCGATGATGTCAATGTCGTCTGGGTAAGCCAGTATCTGGCTGGACCTGTTGACGATGGTCCCTCTTGTTGCCGTGCCAGAGTCACGGATTGCTTTCTCCAACGCCAGGTTGAAGAGGAGGCAGGCCAAACCATCCCCTTGTCGGAGTCCATTAAAGATGTTGATTGGTTTTTATAGCAATCCGGCTATTTTTACTTGGCTTGTTACGTTGGTCATGGTCAACCTACATAGTCGTGTCAATTTATTTGGGATGCCGAATTCTCTCATGGCTTTGTAAAGTTCTACCCTGGCTATGCTATCGTAGGTGGCCTTAAAGTCTATAAACAGGTGGTATGTTGGGATGTTAAAATCTAGACATTTTTCCATCGCCTGCCTAAGGGTAAAGATCTGATCAGTTGTTGATTTGCCTGGAATGAAACCACACTGATATTGTCCGATGATGGTTTTAGCGTATGGGGTTATCCGGTCTTGTGACATCTCCCTTCTTATGTATGGGGCAAATTATACCTTTTCGCCAGTCTTCTGGAATTTCTTCATGCTCCCACACGTGCACTATAATCTCATGAATTGCTTGACGTAAAGCTGGCCCACCGTGTTGTAATAGTTCGGCTGGTATACCATAACCATCGGCTCCCGGGGCTTTGTTTTTCTTAAGCCGGCCTATAGCCTTCTCAACCTCTTCTATGCTTGGTGGCGGCAACATAGGGTACTCTTCTTGAAGTAGTGGAGCCTCCACTTCTGCAGTGAGCTGACCATTTAGCAATTCATTGAAGTACACTTCCCATCGCTCCAGTATGCTTTGAGTATCGGTGATCAGATTTCCCTCTCCGTCCTTGCAGTATGTGCAGCGTGGTGTGTACTGCGTCATGTTTCGGACGGATTGGAAGAACTTCCCTGGTCCGCCTGGTGCGGACCTCGCCCTCGGCTTTTATCTATTTGACATATTATGTTCTTCTCCTAGGCTGATTTTTTCTGTCTGTGAAGCCGTTTTTCAATTCTTCTGAGGTCTTTATATTCGTCTTCGCGTGCCCGCGTTCTATGAGATTGTTGCATTGCTCGGTACGCAACATTCTTACGTTCAGTCGCTAGCTTGCATTCATCATCAAACCAGTCGTTGGCGGTACTAATGACAGTATTCTTAAGGCTTGTCCACTTCCCATCTACGCCCAGCATACTGGCTCCAGGACTTACCCTTTGCTTCATCCAAAATGCTTCGGTCAATATCACATAAAAACCATTCTTGGTAAACATAATATTTAAATATAGGACGAGACTAGAGACATGCCAATTTTTATTAGTTATAACAGTTTTTTCCCGTTAAAAGTTTGAGTGCGTTAACGTGCTTCGTGCGACTTGAAAAAAAACCTCTCAGTGCCTGATGTATGCCCACCGGCGGAGGGCCCTGACCCTGCGGGCTGCATAAAAAGTACTTTTATAAACCAAAACTGTTATAATTGGCATGTCTAGAGTCAATTATTATGAATTTCTTTTCAAAAATGTATCTATTTTAAATTCGTTTTTCATAAAAATATTAAAATAAAGTTGATTCATATTCCATGTAAGAATTAAATTTTATTTCAATAATTTTGATATCAATTTCGGCAAGCGTTGCGAAAACGCAACGTGAATTTTCTGAAAAACCAGAAGCTTTTTCAAGTTTTTTTTTCAGATTTCATCTAATTACACAAAAAATAGACAGTATGCGAAATTTTGAGTTTCTTAGTCAACTGGAACTGGTAGTCGCCGAAGATATGGGTTAGAAATTTATCATGCAAACATGCGGGTGTGATGAATATGGCATAGTATAATATTGGATATATAAACCATCGGCTTATTTTCATCAAAGATGAGCTGTGAGAAAGGAAACAAATTATCTAAAGGGTTTTTATTTGTTTTACGCGTATATCGTCCCTCAACTCACGATAACTCATTCCATATTTTCCATACTAAGCATACCTACTATTATTTATTTAGCTCAATACAAGCGAAACTTAGGTACTATTCTTAAAACTAAACTTTTTTTTTTTTTTTTTATTTATTGGTTTTGGTCCGAAGGCCCACCCACCAGTTTATTTAAGAAAAGACTTAAAAAAAAAAATCATAAACTAGTAGATATGGAAGTGAAGGTGGAATTAGAATGAGTTGTAGAGAGTGAGAGAGCTTCTAAGTGAGGAAGAACTGATATGGAAGTCAAAGGCGTCTCCTGCGTTATTAGCAAAGCGCAGCATTCTTGAGATAGGTTCATAGAGGCCGTAATCTGTGCGGTGATAGGGAAGGCGGAAGAGAGGAGTAGATCTGACTTGACGTGGGTTTATATATATGGGAATTATTTCCAGAAGAAAAGGTGAGTCTATGGTCCCTGCTAAAAGCTGGTGCAGAAAGAGAATATCGGCGATTTCACGACGTTTTCGAAGGGTTTGCAAATTAATCAATTTTAAGCGATCTTCATAAGAGGGTAAGATGAGATTATCAGACCATAGGAGACCATGGAGGGCAAATCGAAGAAATCTTTGAGAATGAGAGTTCTGACAGGGCGACCAGACTTGGTCTAACAAAGGTGATGAATAAAGATTAAGTGACGTAGGGATTCGAGAATTCTTTAGACCAACGTTTTATGAAACCTAGAGAGGAGGTGGCCTTGTTAATAATATGATCCGAAATGGGCTCGGAAATTTAACTGATTGTCGCAAATAACTCCTAGGGAATAGGAACACCTTGAAAATAATAAGTTCGAGAGGAAAGGTGTAATCGCTTACGTGAGAAAGTAATGGATTGACATTTAGCAACATTGAGTTTTAAGAAATTTTTGTCACATCATGTTTGGAATGAGTTAAGGTCGTTATGAAGAAGGATAGAGTCGGATATCATCAGAGTAAATAGAGACAGTTGAATCGTTGATAACATTAATAACGTAGTTTATTGTTAAGACAAAAATCAATGGCCCAAGGTGGCTCCATTGAGGAACGCCCAAAATTGCATAAATTGGATCGGAGATTGAAGACCTGAAAATAACTCTGTAGTGTCGGTTCTCTAGATATGATCTGAGCCATGAAATAAAGAAGGGTGCAAAACCGAGGGCTTTGAGTTTAACAAAAATAATTTGATGACTGATTTTATCAAAAGCTTTACTAGAGTCTGTGTTGATAACGTCGACTTCATTTCCTTTCTCTATAATTCATTAAGGGTCTTGGAAACGAATTTTGTAAGGTTAGTTGTTGTGGATCTGCCTTTTAGGAAGCCATCCTGTTGTGGACAAAGAATAGGTTTGCAATGCAAATAGACAGAGTCGTAGACAATGCTTTCGAAGAGCTTGTGAATTGACGAAAGCTTGGCTATAGGCCGATAGTTAGCAACATCGTTCTTCGCTCCTTTTTTATGAATAGGAACAATAAAGGAATCCTTCTATAAATTTGTGAAGATGGCCTGAGATAGGAAAAGACGAAACAATGCTGTAAGCGGATTACAAAGTTAGTTAGCACATTTTTTTTGAAAAATGGCAGGCAAGCCATCCGGACCAGAAGAGAAATCGTCTTTAAGTAAACTTATCTTTTTGGTGACAATATCAGCATTTATTATAATAGAGCCGAGGGAGGTGGCTGGGGTACTATTTAAGTAACTAAAAAACACATGGTCAGGTTCTTGAAGATGATTACTACACGATTGACTGAAGAAAAAGGCAAAGAGGTTCGTGATTATTTTAGGGTCGGTAGATGTCGTGTCCAAAAATTTAAGAGTGGAGGGAAAGCCATCGGATTTACTCTTAATATTAATAAATTGGTAGAAGCGTCTGGGATCTGATCGTAGGCTATTTTGCATTCTATCAATATATTCTTAATAGAGGAAGTCTCATAGAGAAGAGAAGCGGCAGTGAGCTTGCTGATAGTTTGAGAAGTCTAGAGCACATCTGGTTTTCAAATATGTTTTACACATTTTATTTCTGACGTTACGAAGGGCTCGCAGATCTTTATTATACCAGGGAGGGGAGGAAAAGATATTTTTACGCGGCACATAAGGGACGGACTGTACGAGACATTTAAAGATAGACATGTAGAAAAATTCCAAGGCGATATCAATTGAGATGTTGTAATTCAGGAAGGAACTAAAATCAATATTGTTGATGAGGTTATTAAGATAAGGGAAATCAGCGTTGCAAAAGTTGAAAAAATAAGAATTTTCAGATAGCCCGGAGTCTTCATCACACTCAAATGAGAAAGTAAGGGAAAGAGGGGGATGGAAGTGGTCAAGGGTAGAGAGTAGATGAGTACTTTCGGATACTAGGGAGCAGGTGGCATCTGATGAAAAAATTAAATCGAGCTGTCTACCTAAGTTATTAGTAATACCACTAACTTGAAAGAGACCTAGGTCAAAAAATTGGTCAGTCAGCGGAAGTTCCTTTTCAGAGGAGGAATTTGTAGGCACAAAGGACATTTCATCATCCGATTGGTTCCATTGCAGATGTGGTAGGTTGAAGTCACCGACAATAATTAAATCGTCTAGAGAGTCTATGACCTCGAAAAGGGAGTCGATTTCATCAACAGCAAGTTGATAAGTTTCTGTGGGCATTGAAGGGCGAATATAGCAACAGACTGTTAATCGCCAAAAGGACACCGAGTCCAGAATGATCGCGATCGTTACTAAGGCTATCGGCTCGAAAGACAACAAATACGGAAGTAAAAAGTTCTTCGTCAAGGATGGAGTTGGAGAGGTTTGTTTCACTTAAGGCAAAGATATCGTAGGGAAGTTTTTGGGAATTAAGATAAATCGACGCTGTTTTTGTGCGAAGACCTCTTACATTCTGGTAATAAAGAGAAAGACACAAAATCTGAGGGATTAGTTATGGTCGGTAATAATTTCTAAGGGTGTTACGGGTACTTTGAAGGTGAGAAACGCGTTTAGAACCGATATGGGAAGCATAAGTAGCAAGGTCTTTAGTGACTGTAGCAGGAGAAATATTGAAGCCTTCATGGAAACGGTTGTAGATCTTACGAAGGCACGTAGGATCTGTTGGCAGACTTTATTTTTGGATCGATACGATCAGGTTTGTTTAAGTTTTGCCTTCAATACAAACAGAATCAGGTTTGTCATATAAGTACGCAAGGTAAAGGCGAACGTTATCAAAAAGTTTGTTATCTCGCAGACGTGACATCATATAAACGGCCATCTATGTGATTTAAAGTAGGTGAAAGGTCAACAAGTCTAGATGTAAATATTTTAGCTAGAGCTGTCTTTCCGTTTTTTTTGTGAACTTTTTGTAAAAGTTATCAAACTTGTTTTCAGTAATTTATGTATTAATAATATTGCCCAAAGTACCTTGATGAAGAAACAGACTTCAAAAATAAAAACTTTAATTTTCTTAAATAACTTTTGTTAATAGTTTAAAAAGCGGTAAAACACTTAATATGCGGTTTTGACCCCACTTCCCCTATAGGGCCTTATGTTGTTATAATACAACACCTATTTGAAAGTAAAACAAGCTAAATTGTTGGTTGGGATTGCTAGGTAATGCATTCTACACTGCCATTTTAAAATAGAATCGTTTTTTTATACGCGCAAACACAGCGGCTAATGTAATGACTCAATAAGAAATTAATTACATAATTTTTCTAAGGTAATTTTGTCTCAGCAATGTTTTCATAAGATAATAATGAATTAATGAACCCTAAAATTAAGAAGCTTCTTTTTATTTATTAAGAAGGTACCTTCATATACACCTATATTTAATTTTTGTAATCTATTTTTTTAATTCAATAAACGCTTTTAAACAGTAAAAATATCCCAAATTCTTCCAAAAAATCCGTCTAACTCCAACTAATTTTGATATCTCTTGAAAATGCGACTCAGAGGGAGTTGACTGTATATATTTTTTTAAATTGGTTTTTGTGTGTCCTGAACAATTTAAAATTTTTGATTCTGTATTTTGAAATAGCTACAGTATTTTTAAATAGAAAATTGTGGAACACAGAATTTTAGAAACCTAATTTTGACAAAACATAGAGAATAATAATTATGAACCGAACCTGATAAAAAGTCATTTTAGCCCACAATCAGCGCACCAGTGCGATGTTTTCCAAAAGTACTTTTCTTAAGTCGCGTAGAGTGGGATCTTATCGCAAACATCCTAGCCTGACAGTCCGCAATGCACTTACTATATTATGCCAAAGGGAAAGTTTGAACTGGTTCTTATAATACTCATTTAAGAAGAACTTGCCACAAGTAGCACAAAATAGTATAATTTCGATGTAACATTTCTTTATTCATCTTTATTCAATCTTAAATGTCTTCTTTATTCATTCTTTATTTCTTCTTAATTAGGTGTTTTCTTTAAGAACTTAAATTGGTATGTTCACTTCTACTTAAAGCACTCTTAAATACTTCTTAAATTGGCATTTCTTAAATCGGTGTTTTAGTATGTCTTTAATACTTCTTTAATCCTTCTAAAAATGATTTTTTTAATGAATCATATCGGCATTTTTGTAATTCTTTAATACTTCTTTAAGTCTTCTAAAAATAGTATTATTAATTGCACCACTTCATAGGAGTTGTAGCCGGTGGCGTAATGATTATTGCGTATGTCTGTCATGCCGGAGGCCTGGGTTCGATTCCCAGCCTCGTTTTAAAAAGCAGCATTTTTTTTTTTTGAAAAAATTTAATATTTTGAAAACGTCTTACTGAATTTTTTAAAATTACGTTTTTAGGTGTATTAAATACTTAAAAATGGAATCCCACCTTTCCAATCTTTGAAACAACTTGAACTTTGAGTTTTCGTTGTGCTTATTTGTTTATTTAATACGATGTCGGTTTTATAATTGCTTTAAATTTTTACTACGAGTAACCTACGTCAATTCCTTTGCACAATTGAAAATCGAAAACGTTCTTTCAAATAGCTCTTAATTTAGAAAAGCATTGAAATGCATCAGATTGGCTGGTAGGTAGGAACGGTTTGCGAAGAAACTCGAGTTCGAATCCCGGTGGAAGCACAAGTAAATCAAAAAAATTGACTTCAACTACAGTGTAAAATAATAACAGCATTACCTACAGGAAAAAGCAAAAATAGTTGAAAATAGAAAATAAAAGTACAAAAATGAAAGATCAAAACAAATATGTAATACAGTGGAACTTATAATAAGTCAAACCCTCAAAATAAAAGAAAAGAAATTCGAGTTATAAAAACTTCGATTTAAAGAAATGAGACAAAATTTTTAGTTTTACTCTTTTATTTCAGCAAATGGAATATTAAAAAGATGAAAATGATTTTTGATTAATAGAAGTTTAAAAAAAAAATCATTAATCATTCGTTGACGTTTTTATATATGATTTTATTATATGATTTATAAAAAAATTCAATCTCGTGAATTACATTGAAAAAACGTTCCAGCGTGTTTTTTGAACAATGCCATTTCTAATTAAAAAAAATATCGTACATACAAATTTGTGATGCTTTAACTGTCCCTGAAATTGATAGGTTTTCATTCCTTGGAGACTGCCTTGCCAACACTTAAGTTTAAGAGGTTATTTTTTCTCCATGAGGTTTTTTCGTTTGTTGAAGTGTCAGCATTTTTTTTAATACTTTCTCTGTTGTTCAGTATTATGGAAAGTGTACTTTAAGGTAAAATATATTGTATGGCCTTCAGTTTTTGTTCAAAAGGAAGATGCTTGAATTTTCTTCCTGAAATTAAAATTCGTGAATTCATCCTTTGCCCACAAAAAAATTGAAACTTAACTAGGAACTTCGGCGCATGAAAAATGTTTAACCCGTCCAAAACCGAAGTTCAAATAATAAACATACAAACTCTGAACACAGTCATATCCCTCAACTCCCAAAAAACACTTTCGAAATTCATCACAGTTAAGGCTCTCCTAAACCAACGCGAAACATTCGGAGGGAATATGCGACGACTGGAAATGTTCAAAGATTTGCATCACACCAGTTTGGGTGCTCTCATTGATCTCCATGTAAATAAATTAAGACAGGCAAAAGTTTCGTCGTCGTTCGGGAGTATTTGCGTTTATTTGGGAGAGCCTTAGACTTAAGTACTTTTCAAACCATTGAAATAAAAGGGTTTTCCCCAATTAGAGAAAAAGTTCGAGTTGAAGAGACTTTTCGGCATCAAACGCAATCTAAAAAAATATACACGACTGGGTCGCACGAACTTGCTCATATATGCGATCACATTGTGGTTCTATAGCCTGAAATAAATTAGCTATGTGATCTATATTTTATCCATTTGCCAAAACTTAGTTTAGTTGCAGGTGGTATAATGTGAGTACACAAAAATTAACAATATAGCCTAGTGTTGCACATATGCAATATGCATACAAAGAAATTATACTATTTAAACTGGTAAATTGTTTTAAATCAACGAAATTAGAAAGAAATTGATTAAAATACTTTGAATCCGTTTCAACCCAACGCGATGTACACCATCTGATTTCTTATATAAATTTTTATTTATGAGAAAAAAATTTTGAAAATCGTAGGAGCGGTTTTAAAAATAATTAATTTTTTATATATAAAATTTCGTTAACATTTTTGAGAAAAATAATTGGTACGCCAATTTAAAGCATTTATTAATGTTGCGTTAAAAATTAAACTTCACAAAAAAATCTGCTACCAGTTTTCGAAATATCGAATTTTCAAAATATAATTTTGATTTTTTTTTTTTAAATCCAAAAATAATTTTTTAGAAAATTTTGATACTCACTTTTATTTATATTTGCCACAAGTTTCTGCATAAAAAATCTAATTTTATTCGGTTGATCAGATGTTGAAATAGTCGAAAATCAAAGAAACCGTTCTATGAGAGGTACTGTTAATAAACGTAAAATATAAACTTTAAAAATTTTAAATGGTAGATCGTACTAATTTTAACACACAAAAAAACTATTATAAAAATCGTAGGAGCCGTTTTTGAGAAACAAAATATTTTTCTTAACGGTTTTTTAACATTTGTATGGGAGGTACCGTTATTTTTGAGTATTAGAATAATTTTTGTCAAAAATCTTCTAGATAAAGTTAAAAACTGTTATTTACCAAGTTTAATGAAAATCGACCAAGTCGTTTTTGAAATATTGAGTTTTCAAAAAAAAAATATTAAAACTTTTTTTAAAAATCTAAAAAATATTTTTTTTGAAAATTTTGGTTCACAATATTATATAGAATGTGTCAATACTTCTTCGTAAAAAAATTGATCAGAATCAGTTTAACCGTTTTCGAGAAAAGCGAAAATCAAAAAAAGGGTTCTTTGGGAGGTACCATTAATAACCATTTTTCGGAACCATGTTTTTTATTAAACGGCAACTTATAACTATTTAAATTTAGTGAGTTCTTAAAAACAAATTCGGTAGCGCTGGATTTGAGAAAAATAAGTTTTTCCTTTTTGGCCAAGAAATTTTGTATGACAGCACTGTTAATTTTGGTCCTAAAAAAAAGAGAAAAAAACGGATGGGGGGAATGTCCAAAAAACGCTGGGTACCAAGTTAAAAGAAAATCGACCCATCCGTTTAGGCTGTAGTCGAACCGACAGACAGACAGACAGACAGACGGACAGACAGACGGACGTTTTTGCGAGACCCACTTTTTTTGACTTCTCTATCATCGTAATGTAAAGTTTGATCAAAATCTCGAGTTCGATTTTTTGTACGAATCCATAACTTCCCATATAGTACCTATATCGCAAGTAAAAATAGAAATATAGAGAAATTCGAGTTGCAGAAGTTCGAATTATGGAGGGCAAAATTCATGAAAATAAAGTTAAAAATGCAAAGTCCTCAATAAAACTTAGAGAAATTCGATTTAGAGTTATGGAAGTTCGACTGTAATACAAAATAAATAAATTTTATTTTTGTTCATAAGAAATGATATAATGAAATGATAAAGAAGGATTAAAGAAGTATTTAAGAAGGCTTTTTGAAGGGAAAGAAGATTTAATACCTATTTAAAAAGGAGTAAGGAAGTATTTAATGTTATTCTGAAATAAGAAGATCTTAAGAATCAATTTAGCTTCTTAATTCCTTCTATCGGACCGCCCACTTGAGCCTTTTATATACTCAATACGAATTTAAATCCGTTTTAAAGAAGAATCCAGACACCCCTTTAGAATTCTTAAATCCTTCTATATAAGTAATATTGTGCTACTTGTGGTTATAATTGTCGTAAGTTTGTGAGTTTAAATCGCAATTCGCAAACTGCAGTGAGAACCAAGCACTTCGTTAGATCAACACTTGCCCAAGCACATATGTATAACAAAAGCATTTTCGTTAATCAGTTAGGTAAAGCAAAAAA
The DNA here is from genome assembly GCA_932273885.2 of Leucozona laternaria. Lineage (NCBI taxonomy): Eukaryota > Metazoa > Arthropoda > Insecta > Diptera > Syrphidae > Leucozona > Leucozona laternaria. Next base: position 218,219,918 of record OW026366.1, on the reverse strand, counting down.
TATTATACTTATGTACAAGAGAACTGGATACTTATTCATACATATATGTTTGCATTTTTCAATCAAAATATTGTAAATGATACTCTTATTAGAGTTCAAACCCCTAAGTTTAAGATGCTTAAGGGTTTTCTTACCTGTCTTAGAATATTAAATTAAATAACCTACTTTCCCAATTATTTTTGGGTTGAACTACCTATTAAAAGTCACCATAAATCATATTATATGGCTGCCTTAAGCACACATAATGCCTAGATCAACACCTTTTTATCCATACTTTCATTAATTTACACCAACAACACCATTTCTAAGATATTAGAACCATGTGAAGTCATGTTCTTATAGTATCGATACCAATGTGAGTGGATATGCCCATTAAATATAATTCATAACCATATACACAGCTACCACTATTTGCCGTTTTTTTTTAGCGCGCTCCAAACATCGACCACAACACCTTCGGCCGCCCGCCTCCGCCATTGCCATGCCACCGGCCGTTGTTCTATACGTCGCGTTGTCGAAATCGTTAATTCGTTGATTCACCTTGGAAAGAAAGTGAAAACATTGAGGTAGTAAAAATTTCTCTGAAAGAATGAGCAGCAAACTAGGAAAAAAAAAGATCATAAACAACATAACAGAATCAATACCCAGCCTCACAGATATTTCAGTTATGGATATAGAGAAAACCAGTTTTGATGGCCCGAATCATCACATTGTTTTTTTTTTTTTTTTGTCATCCTCATTTCCTGTACGCGCCGCAGGTTGGTTTACTTTTGATTTCTTTGTCGAAATGTTTATGATTAGCATAATTATTATAATGAGTTTGGTTGGATACATTTATTAATATTGAAGAAAGTATTTAGGGCGATATTAATTTTATATTTACCTTCAGGCCTTGGTGTGCTTGTCGCAGTTTCTATAAATATTATGCGTATTTACCTACGGTGACCATTCGACCTCTGTTATATTAGAGCAGTTAGGAAAGCTTATAATGGGTGATTTTTTAAGAGGTTTAGAACTTTTAAAAAAAAAAAAAAACACAAAAAATTCGAAAAAATGAATGAAATATTTATTTGAATCGATAGTTTGAACCTTGCAATTTAATGTTTAAAGATAATTTCATGCAAATGTTGACCGCGGCTGCGTCTCAGGTAGCCCATCCGCTGAGTCCAATTTTGGCATACTCTTTCACACATATCGGCCGGTATCTCACTAATGAATGCATGGATGTTGGCTTCCAGTGCGTCAATCGAAGCGGGCTTGTCCCTATAGACATTAGCCTTGACATACCCCCACAAAAAATAATCTAATGGTGTCAAATCGCACGATCTAGACGGCCAATTGACCGTCCCGAAACGTGAAATTAACTGTTCACCAAACTCGCCTCGCAATTGCGCCATTGTTTCGCGTGCTGTGTGGCATGTGGCACCGTCTTGTTGAAACCACATATCATGCAAGTCAAGAACTTCCATTTCGGGCAAAAAAAAGTTTGTTATCATCGCTCGGTAGCGTTCACCATTGACAGTAACGCTGCGATTCGCATCATCTTTGAAGAAATATGGCCCAATAATGCCGCCGGCCCATAAACCGCACCAAACAGTGGCTTTTTCGGGATGCATTGGTAGCTGTTGCAATGCTTCTGGCTGATCTTCACTCCAAATGCGGCAATTTTGCTTATTTACGTACCCATTCAACCAAAAATGAGCCTCATCGCTGAACACAATTTTTCGATAAAAAAGCGGATCCTCGGCCAGCTTTCCAAGAGCCCATTCACCAAAAATTCGGCGTTGTGGTAGGTCGGCTAGCTTTAGTTCTTGCACCAGCTGTATCTTAAAAGGCTTTACGCCCAAATCCTTCCGCAAAATTTTCCACGTAGTGCTGTAACAAAGGCCTAACTGCTGGGAACGGCGCCGAATCGACTTTTTGCGGTCTTCTGTCACACTAGCTGATACGGCCGCAATATTTTCTTCACTACGCACAGTACGTAAACGTGTTGGTGGTTTAATGTCCAACAAAGTAAATTTGGTGCGAAATTTGGTCACAATCTTCCGAATAGACTGCTCAGAAGGTCGAGAATGCCGATTATAAAATGGAAGCAGCGCGCGATGAACATTTCGAACCGAGCACGAATTTTGATAGTAAAATTCAATAATTTGCAAGCGTTGTTCATTTGTAAGACGATCCATGGTTAAATTGCAAACCAAACTGAAGCTGTTTGACAGTGACACAAGGTACTAAACACACGTCAGCTGTCAAAACCAGTGTTGCCAAAACCAAACCAGCTAAAAAATATCGGGTTTTTCAATAAGAGCGCTACAAAAGTTTTTTTTAATTAAAACAAAAACGGTTTTGGATATCAATGAAATTCTTTATTCCTGTGAAAGTACGTTCGATGTCATTATGTATGGAACTCGATTTCTTTTGCATGTCCACCACGGGCACGCTTGCAGAAGTCCAGACGCTGAACCCAATTTTCGACGGTTTTCAAGCATAAATCGGCCGATAATGCTGCAATTTCACGTTCGATATTCGTACGAAGTTCATCAATCGTCGCTGGCTTGTTGGCATAGACCATAGACTTGACGCAGCCCCACAGGAAATAGTCTAACGGCGTCAAATCACACGACCGAGGCGGCCAAGCGACTGGACCATTTCGTGAGATAACACGTTCTCCAAACTTGGTTTCCAATAAATTGATTGTGTCATTCGCTGTGTGGCTTGTGATGCCATCCTGCTAGAACCACATGTCCTCCAAGTCCATATCATCCAATTGGCTCCAAAAATATTTGGTTATCATTGAACGGTAGGGATCCCTATTCACAGTAACGTGCCGGTCTTGATCATCACGGAAGAAGTACGGCCCAATGACGCCGCCGGCCCATAAACCACACCAAACCGTAATTTTTTCGGGATGCAATGATGACTCATAGAGTACGTGTGGATTGCTGCCTGACCAATACCGCATATTTTGTTGATTGACGAACCCATTCAGCCAGAAATGAGCCTTATCGCTGAAGATGATTTTTCGATTTTTAGCGCTCTTTACGTTGAGGCCATTGACTCCTAATTTCGGTAGTAAATTTTAATAATTTCGACTCTTTATTGGCTCGTATATCTTTCCATCATAAAATGGCAAATCTTATTGAAGAGAAATGTCAAAAGAGCGGCAAGAAATATGGCGTCGTTTGCTGTCACTGTTGCTCTACTTTTGTAGCGTATTTATAAACGGCGAACAACGGCGGGAAGGAAATTACACATCTGTCAACTTGTAATTCGTATTAATAAACGTGCAATGGCCTGTGATATGCGATATCAAGCGGATAACTTGAACTTGTCAAATTGGGGGGTTTGAGGGGCGGATAACTTCTTCACCAGACACATGCATTCATCTCATAGAACAGTTTACATATTTTTATTATCTTAGTTTTCTTAAATTGGTGCATGAAGATACGTACCTATGTGATACACACGTAATAGAATTTTGCTACATTTTTAAAAAGTGTTGCCCTTGCAGTGTGCTTCCAGTTATAAAGGCAGGAAAGATGTCATAAAACTAAAATATGTTTATTAATAAAAATAGTCAAGTTCTCTATCCGTGTGCCAGTTTACACAAACATATATTAAGGGGCATGTGATAGCAAAACTTTTCACTAATTTTTTCCAATTTTTTTTTTCCACTTCATAAAGTGCTTAGTTTTGGCTGAAGGAAGCGCTCACTCACAGGAGAGTTAAACATTTCCTCTTCCTGAGAATTTCCTCGCCCAAGAAATTTTCAGATTTAAGATCTGTCAAAAATGTTCAAATTGAATTTATTGAAAATGTATATATTTTTTTAAAAACAAAGATTTTGTTGACGTTTTCTTTCGTGACTTCTATTATTTCTTTGACGGTGTTCACATTGGACTCACTCCGCGCGACTCATTTTGAGTCTCTTTTATCTCACTTCAGCTCACTATATGAGAAAGTGAGGCAGGATTTTTTGATTTTTTTTTGAAAAAATCTCTTATCTACTATCTCTTTTTCATCATGAGCTAGAGTGAGATAAAACAAATAAATGTCAATATGAGTCGCGCAGAGTGAGTCTAATGTGAACACCGTCTTTGACACTTAAATCATTCAGAATCCATTTTTTTTCAATTGGATAAATATGCATGTAATAAGATATATGTACATATCTACATTTTGTAAATGAAAATTTTCTAATTAATCCTTCAATGAGCACAGATTTTTGTTTTGTTTTAACAACAGCTGAACGTCAAAGTGAGTCGGATCTCGGATTTGTTCACATTAGGTTGTATCTGAACCATAAAAGTTGAATTTACGTAAAAAAAAATTGTATGGATATTGTATATGTATGATATGTGTAAACAAAGCGCAATTTTGAGGATCCACATTTGGATCCGTATGCGAAGTCGTACATAAAGTTGTTGACTACGTGACTTAAAAGCGATCTTCAGATTTTTGTCACTGAACGTACCCAATATCCTTCTATGCAGATTTTTGTAACGTAAGGTGCTTCATCGTAAAGTGTGACCTCGTAAAGTTGTACAGAGGAAAGTCCATGTTTTTATTTCGCTCTACCGCCGGAATAGATGTTTATACACATCGAAAAGCTGGAGGAATGAATTTAATATGAACACCGTCATTAATAAGAATAACAAACAAAAAACGAAACGATGGGCTACACTCTTAAAGCAACAGCGATTAAGTGGTATACTGATGGATCAATAACAATCGAAGGGAATTTGTATGTCAAGAACAACACTCTCCTTGCAGATGGGACAGTCTGCTATTATCTTTCAGGCAGAAGTAAATGCCAAAGTGAAGTATGCAGAAATTAACCTCGAAAGATATTACAAATATCAAAACATTGCCATTATGTCAGATAGCCAGGCCGCCAGGCAGAGCCAAACGTGAACGCACCCATCTGTCCTTTAAACAGAAGGTGGAAAAGAAAATTCTTGAAAAAAACAAATGAAAGATGGACCCTACTTGACTCTTGTGCGAATACAAGGGTAAAACGGATAAGCTCCTTAAACTAAACAAGAAAACACTGTACTCTCTTGTGGGTATCGTTACCGGACACAATCTGCTGAAGTACCACAAGAAAAAACTGAGGCTCAGCACAGATGATTTATGCAGAGGTTGTGGCGATGAAGAAGCACATGAAGACACTTCTCACTTCTTATGTCACTGTCCAGCATTCTCGCAAGTAAGACACAAACATCTGGGAAGATATTTCGTTAACGATTTGGAAGAGCTCTCCAACTTTTCCGGTGTTAAACTGTCGAAATTCATCAAAGCCTCCGGATGGCTTGATTGTCCATGAAAAAATTCTATAGGTTGACTTGTATGGATTGTTCAATCCTCCGGGGTATCACAAGGGATCTGCATTGATCTAAGTGTGATGGAAATTAGATCCTCTATCAGCCCAAAAACCTAACCTAACCTAGCCAGGCCACACTTAAAGGGCTAATCTAGTATGACATTAGTTCTAAACTGGTATGACGAACTGGACAAGAATAGTATAGCTTTATTGCGCACCGGGCCACCTTGAAATTCAAGGCATTAAAGAGGCAGACTCGTTAGAAAAAATAGGACCAACAACACCCCTAACGGGGCGTGAACTCTACTGCCCGATAGGAGAAAACGTGATTAAGAGAAAAATAAAAACAGAAGAGGAAGTACAAAGACTAAAACAAAAAATTGTGTGAGTGCCGGGACTCACGGTTAATATGTGTAAACATCAACGTGCGCGGATCCAAAACGGACTTGTTTTTGCTTGAAGGGGATCTTAAGATTTTTTTCACTAAACGCACTCATCCTAGTATGAAGATCGTAACGTTGCACACCGTAACGTTGCACGACGTAACGTTGCACACGAACGTTCACGTTTTTTTTCACTCTACCGCCAGTATAGATGTTTACACATCAAAATATGAAATGAACTCCAAAAGCTGAGACAAGCCAAACTTCTACCTAGAAGCTTTAACCAGGAACGCTTTCTATCCTACATCCGCCTTGGTATAGGAACAATATCAGAATAATAGCGGGTCGCCTCACTTGCCACTGCCTAGTGAGCAGAGTGCCACTTGTAGATTCTGCAATGCCCATGAGGAGACGCCACGCCAGACCACATATTGGGTAAATGTGATGAACTTGTTATGCACTAAAGACATAGGCATCTGGGTAACCACCAGATAAAAGAGAGCAGATTACATTCTATAAAATTATTCCAAAAACTGGAGCTCCTTAAGGAAACTAATTGCGAGGATGAGCTGTAAAATGAACTATCTCATCCAGTTCTCGATAGGTTCGCAGTGCATTACTCCCAACAATATTCAACAAAAATCAAATAAAGCCATGATTACGGGTTGCCAAAGTGTTACTTTTATTTTTATTTTGGTAGATGATTAAATTTTGCATTATTTTACAAGTGGTACAAGTCCCACACTACTTGGTACCGGATATTCGGCCTTCTCACAGGTTCTGTCGTAATAGAATGTCTAAAAAAAAAGGATCGTAGCTTTCATTACACAAAATATTACAACGATATAATTTTTCGTCTGTTTAAATATGACACTTTTTTTAGGGATTCGTAGAACGAATCTATTTTCAAGGGGGGTGATTGGTCTTATCACCCCCCCTGAAAATAGGTTAATATTTCTTTTTGAAAATATTCATATAAGAAGTGATTGATCATAAAGCTGTGGCAACTCTATAGTCCATTCTAAGTTTTGATTTGGCAGAATTGTTTGCCCATAAGTCTTTCTAGACTTTTTTGCCAGTTAAGTTCCTTCTGAGAGAATATATTATCCCCATTCCTCAAAATTTGACAGACTTTTAAATTCTGCCCAAAAAATTCCGGAACAAACTTATTGTTTTGCAGTACAGTCAATGCAACTACCCCTGACGCTACCACTTGCAACTAACGCTTGGTGCCACTTTCTACTTACCTCTGCCTTTTACCACTGATGGAAGGTGTTGCTATGCCGCTTACCGCTTGTCACTTATAGCTGTACTTGCCACTTGTATGATAAAAACCTATACTTTAAAAAACAATGCCTTAGCCCTATAGGTAAACATTTCCAGCTTTAATGATGAAGAATTTTAACGTTTTTGAATGTTGTTCATTGAAGTGGATTTGAATCATAAATTCTATGTAAGATTAAATGAAAAATAAAGCAAAAATCTCACACTGTGATTAAACTGCGAAAAATATTTATGTATGCAGGTACCTACATCTATTCAGGTGGCACATATTTTTGAAATGTTTGCAATTATTCTGAAGACTGAAAACTGCGTGCGGGAAATTCTTACTGAGCAGTGGCACGTACCTCATCCGATTTCAAAAAAATTACAAAACATTTTTGCATATACATATTCATTGTACAAGTAACTACATATTTATGATCAATTTTAAGGATGGATTAGAAGAAACATTTCGATACCTTAACATCCTTACAATTATCGGCACTTTTTAATCCCCAAACGCGGTTAGCTTTATAAATGAAACTTTTTGCTTTATTTTGGGAAAAAAAGCACCTTTATTTGGAAGTAGGTAACTCTGGTTTACCGTGAATTCCCGGTAAGAGACAATGTTACTATAAGGTGGCAGCTGTGAACCCAAACAGCATATAGATGCTTTCAATAGTGTCAATTTAAACTTATTGGTAGTTACTCAACTGCAGTTACTTTCTGGCGCATACAGCAAAGAATGAGGCCTACCAAACAATGATGTAGACTAGAAGCAGAGCTTCTGAGAGAGCAGCCCGGGAGCTCTACGGGCAAGAAATAAAGGATGAACGCTAACTTCTCAGGAGGAAACAGAGAGAGAGCATTCGAAGCTGCCCGTTGAGTCTATTGAGCACTGTAGCGACATGGGGGATGTTCGAAAGTTCTACCGAAGAGTGAGGTTATCTACCCAGGGCTACAAGGCCAGAACGGAAGCATGCCGAGACGAGAGTAGTGGTAATATGGTGGTACACACACAGTCGGTGCTGAGGATCTGGAAACAACAGTTTTCTAGACTGCTAAACAGCGAAGATGGCAAAAACTCCGCTTTTAGACGATGATGGTCAAAATTTCCGTCAACCCAACCTAAATGAAGTTCGGTTAGCCAAGCTTTAAGCGTACAAGGCTGCTGGTGCGGAAAGCTTGCCAGCCGAGCTATTCAAAGCAGGGGAGATGACTTGGTAGGGAGTATGCACCAACTTATCTCCAAAATTTGGTCAGATGAAAGTATGCCCGATGAATGGAACCTCGGTATAGTGTGCCGTTTCTACAAGAAAGGAGATGCTCTGACTTGTGCCAACTACAGAGGTATAAGTCTCCTCAACGTCGCATACAAAATCCTGGCAACTTCGAAGTCGCCAAGGACTTTTCTACCTGGGCTCCACTACATCGCAAAATGACATCACTGCAAAGATCAAACGATGAAATACTCTTGCCAATCACTGTTTATTCGGGCTAAGAAGGCATTTTAGTAGTAAAGCCCTACTCTCTTAAGGAACCAAGGAGACCTATATATAAGACCCTTATCATCCCGGTCCTGCAGAAGCATGGTCAAAAACGGATGAAAATCTGCTTGGGTGCATTGAAAGGAAGATTCTTCGGGTGATTTTCGGTCCTGTCTGTATCGATGAAGTATGAAGGAGAAGAGTCAACAACGAGCTTTACGGGCTTTACAGCGACGTCGATCTGGTCAAAAAGCTAAAAATACAGCCGCTAAAAAAGCTGGGACACGTGGAGAGTATGGACACCAACGCACCACCCCGACGAGTCTTCGAATCTAGCGTAGCAGAGGAAGACCCCACCTTAGGTGGCGCACACAAGTGGAGAACGACCTCAACCAACTTGGAGTGCGTAACTGGAGGCAGCTATAGCTAAGGACCGAGCTGGCTGGAGGGGCTTGTTGGTTGAGGCCGTAGTCCATCCTGAACTGTGAGCGCCATCTTAAGTAAAGTAATTAAGTGAGTATAGTTACTCAACTAGGGCTTCGATTCCCAGCCTTATCCCCCTATGTAAAAAATAAAAAAAATTTTCACGGCAAGTGCACCTTGCGAGGAAGTGATAAATCCTCCAAGAGTTTCTCTTCTCATGAAAAAGTATCTCTCACCTTAGCCGTTCCAATTCGGAAGAAGGTTTTAAAATATTTTACTGTATTTGCTTACCCTATAATGACTCAAAAAACACAATTATTATATTGGAATAATATTAAAAGCAACTAAAACGAATCCAATCAGCGCAGGAGAATTTCTGTATTGGCAGTAAAAAGTAATAGATTTCCCCTTTCTGGTACCATTTTTGGCATTATAACTAAAAATGAGGCCATGAGAAGCAGAGTGGCCTAACTGATTTTCGCACTTGTTTTTAAAAAAGACAAAAACTTATGTTTATTGTACCAAACATCTGCTTATTTTGAAACAATAATATCTATAGATTGATGAAGCATAGGTATAACTGTTTCAAAAAAAACATGTTTTGGTAACTGTAAATATTAGTTTTTGCCATTTTAAAAAGAAGTGTTAGAATCAGTTAGGCCACTATTGTTCTCACTGCCTCATATAATGTGAAGGTTTTATAATACAAATTCAATATACTACTGAAATACATCAGCCAAGTAGAAGACTTAGCACTATTTAATTGGACTTGTAGTATTTAGAATTTGTATAATAAAACCTTCATATAAAAACAAAGCCTGGCCCGGGGCAAAAATTTCCACCTTAATGATTAAGAATTTTAATCTTGTTGGCTGTAGTTCACATTGGATTTTTGGAAAAAAAATTCATGTAAGTTGAAGTGAACTTAATAAAATTTCCGTATTGACAAGGCCCTCACTAGTGAACTGATGAGTCCAAGTGAGATCGCCGGGACGAAACTCCAATTTTTATGGACTAAGGGCCGTTAAAAGCAATTTTGAATCTATATAGAGGCTGCATAAATGCTTATGCACCACATCGCTATTTAGCTGTTCAGAGGTGTTAAGCAAATTCTAATAAATAAGGCTGTTAGTGTTTAGGTTTACTATAATATATATACAATATCAAACTTTCTCTCTTTTCTGTCAGCATTATGACTAAAATAAATAAAATTTGTATTATAATATTTGAATGAAATCAAAACGAATCAATGATTATGAATTTTTTATTATAATTTATTTATTTATTATTTTTTTCCGCATCAAAGGTTTTTTAATTAATTCAAATGTTAATTAAAAACGTCATTTAACAAAATATAATTTATGCATTTCAAACATGGAAATTCAATTTAAAACAAAGTAGTTCTTATTAAGTATAGTATCTAACCCAGTAAAACAAATTTGAGTCAAATGTAAATAAAAGTATAGCTTTCAATCATATTAAATTTATTTACATTTATAAATAACACTTTTAATCACCACACTTCAATTCAAATGGTATCCACTGCCATTGCCAATTGTATTGGCATTTAAGCCATTGTTTTAAATTAACATCATTTTGAAAACTTTTCATATAATTGTGTATAAATGTACAAATATTTATAAACTTCAACCCACCACAGACACAAACATATACAAATATGTAGGTACCTAAAATATTAATTAAAGTACTTATGTGAGTTAATTAAAAAATTTAAATGTATCTAAGCGCTTCTGTCCTCTATTATGCATTTGATGCAGCAATTGATGAATCCATATGCATGGCCGGCCCCAGCCAAATTTGCGCCCTGTGCTAGATTTGTAGAAAGCGCCCCTTCTTTATATCTGCACACATACACTGATACACTTGAATAAGACTTTTCCACATTACCCAGGAGATAGACTTTCAATGCGTAGGTCTAGTGGGATCTTTAATTGACGATATTTTGATTTAGATTCTCCTTGAATGCAACAATCAAAGTGAAGTTAGTGCAAGAAATAACTTAGCACAGTTGTGATGGATTTTATTTTGGGATTATTTGAACAAGTTTTGTGTTTAAAATGCAAATGGTAGTATATATTTGTATGCGCAAGATCAGATTACATTTTCTTGCTCTTGGTAATGCGCCCTCAGAATTTTGCGCCCTGTGCATTCGCACATATTGCACATATGGCCAGCCCGGCCCTTTCCATATGTTATCATAAAAGTAATATCCACATCCGCATATAAAATGCATAAGCACGTCTTTCTTTATTAAAGTAAATGTATTGCACATTACACATTGCATCTATAAACCTCTTTTGGTAACAATGGCACGACACATAAACACAAAATATGAAAAGTAAGTATTCTTGGTGTTGCGTCAGATGAGTCAACCTAACCTAACCTATAGCCATGCTAAAATATTGCGCCATTTCCCAGATAACTGACCAAATTCCTGAATGAATTGATGATAAAATGGAAAGTAGTCCTACCAGATTTACACAAAAGGTGTGTCTTTTATACTTTTGCTTGCTGGTGATTTTTTATTCGTTGAAAATTTCGAATTAAATCAGAAAATACATAACAACTCAGGCGAGCTGGCGAAAAGGTGCTAAATTGGTTAATCATTTTTTTGAAGATGAAAGAAACTGCGTGCAAACGAATCTTAAAGATATTTTTCATCATAATTGTTAAAGATGTATGTATTAAACTTCCGTAGATAAATAAGTGGCATGAATGGATCGCGCGTTTATTTGCTAATAAATATTATACTCAAAGTAGTGGTCGGATAACTTTTAGAAATTAAAGCTATGGGGGAGAGTCCGATAACTCAGGTGACAAAATTCAATGACGGATTTGAATAGCGCAGTTTTTTGCAAGCATTTTTTACTATGGGAGTGGCGGTCTCTTTCTCCCCATTTGGGTGGGAGGGGCAGTTTAACACAAAAAAAACGCTTAAAATGGTTTCAAAAATATTTAGAAATAACGGTAATACTTACAATTGAATCCGGTATTGCACATTTTTGAAAGCTAGAAGTTTCTTCTATCATATTGATTTCAAATCAAGTGATTTCCATGAATGCTTTTTGAAAAAAAACTAATTTCGAACTCAAAATTCTGGAAAAAAAAAATTTTAAAAAAGTTTAGATCTTATGAGAGACTATATATTAATTTTTTTTTAATTTGTTTTTCATCGAACACTAAAAACTAGATGGTTTTCAAGAAAATTACTAAACCTACTTTTTATTAAATTTTTATTTGTGGACGTTTTTCTTTCAGGTAAATGAATAAATGATATCTTTCTAAGAAGTAAAGTACAGTAAGTCATTTGGCGTAACCCAGAATTCACCACGAGGAGGTAGAATTTATTTAGAAAACTGTTTGCATTGGTGACTGGTCAATGGTCATATTCTAAGCGTGAGCGGGTGTGCCCCCGAAAAAAACGATTACAAATCTTTGGAACCCTTGAAGCGGGCCACCCAAGGTACCCCCGTCTGCTCCAAGAATGTATACATTTGTATAAGGATTGATCTATATTCATTTATTCATATCAAAGTTAGACCACGTATCTAAGCACCAAAAAATAAAAAATAAAAAGTAGATACATTCAGTTGTTTTTTTGATTTTCTGGAAAATAAGTAGATTTACAACCATCTAGTTTTCAGCTTTCGATTAAGAACTTAAAAGATCAAAAAAGCTAAAAAAAATCAGAATGTAATCTCACAATTTTAAACAAATACAAAACACACTTTTTCCTATTTTTTTCCGAAATTTTGAGTTTGAAATTAGTTTTTTTTAAAAACTTTCCATAAAAATTATTTGATTAAAAAACAAGATGGGAAGAAATTTCTGTCTTTAAGAAAACGTGCAATACTTAATTGTAGGTATAACCATTATTTTCAAATATTTGTTTTCCATTTTAGGTGTTTTTTTTTAGAAAATTTCCCCTCCCGCCAATAAGGGGGGAGATAAGCCCCCTAGCATAGTAAAACAAATTCCTGTATCTAACTGTTCTACAAAAAATCATTTATTATTTCTTGTAACCTGAGTTAACGTACTCTTGCCAAGATAAATAAAATGAATGACTTGGAAGCGCGCTTTAAATTTATGATCATGATTAAGGGTTGCAGAATAACCAAACCAGCTCTCGAAGATGTAAAGAATTTGGTTTATTAATAAAATAGTATATATAGGTATGGTAATTAAGTTTAACAAAAGTGGGTTTAATATTTTTACTTCCTCTAAAGGGCAAGTTTTGGTTTCGGTAAAAAAAATATGCAGGACTGGGTCGCATGAACTTGCTCTTATGTGCGATCACACTGTGGTACTAAGGTCTAAAATAACTTAGTTATGGGAGCATATATTTTATCCATTTGGCAAATCTTAGTGAAGTTGCTGGCAGTTTAATGTGAGTACCTATACAAAAATTTACAAACTGGAAAATTGTTTTAAATCAACAAAATTCGAAATTGATTAAAATACTTCTGAAACTATTTTTAACAGAACGCTATGTACACCATTTGAAATTTAAAAAAATCGTAGGAGCGGTTTTAAAAATAATTATTTTTTTATTTATAAAATTGTGTTAACATTTTTAAGAAAAAAAAAAATTGGTACACCAATTTGAAATATATTTATATTAATGTGGGGTTAAAAATTATTGAATTTTACAAAAAAATTTGAGAAAAAAAAAAAGATTTTAATTAATAATTTTTAGACAGTTGTATGGGTACCGTTAGCTTTGGTTATAAGAATAATCATTTATAAAATCTTCTATATAATGTGAAAAAAACTGCTTCCTGCCAAGTTTAATAAAAATCCAAAAAGATCTTTTGGATAATTTTTGAACACAATATTATTAAGAAAGTGTCAATAATTCTTCATAAGAAAATTGATCAGAATCAAAAAAATGGGGTTTTGGGAGGTATCTACAATTAATAATCATTTTTCGGAACCATTTTTTTTTTACTAAACGGCAGAATATAACAATTTAAATTTATTGAAGTTTTTTTTTTTAAAAATCAGTGGAACCTATTTTGAGAAAAATAAGATTTTCCTTTTTGCCCAAAAAATTTTGTATGTCAGGTACCGTTATTTTTGGTGATAAAAAAATGAAAACAACGTGTGGGGGGAATGTCCAAAAAACACTTTAAAGAAAATCGAACCATCCGTTTAGGCTGTATCCGAACAGACAGATAGAAAGGCGGACGTTTTTGCGAGACCCACTTTATTCGTCTTCTCTATCATCGTAATGTCAAGTTTGATCAAAATCTCGAGTTCGTTTTTGTGTACGAATCCATAACTTGCCATATAGTAGGTACCTACATACATACATATGTATATTGATATATGCAAGTAAAAATTTTGAGGCTGAAATCAAAACTAAGACTACTATAATCGAGAAGTCCAAAAAAGTGGTTTTCGTCATGTCATCCATCATTCTGTGCGTCTGTGCGAATGTGCGTTGGTTCGTCTGTGCGTCTGTGAGCTATAGCTTAAACGGTTGAACCGATTTGCTTCCAATTTGGAACAGAACCTTTTTATGTGATTCCCTAGAGGAAAAATTGGAATTTTTGTTTTAGCTCATCTGTAACGGGAAAATTTTTTTTTTATTTTTGTCCAATTTTCTTGAAAAAATCTTCAATGATTTTGATTAAATTTCATAGCTGGAATAACTAAGTCAATTTTAATAACTCTGCGTTTCAGGATTTTGGGACCGACCCTAGAAACACATGGTGGTTCTTTAACAAATTTAGAAAAAAAATAAGAATTCTGCGATACCCTGGGTTTCAAATTGGAGTTAGTGAGGATATCAACGTACACCAATCAACTATATCCTACTATATAGTAGTACAGCAAGTTTCAAAGGAAATCGCAAGCCGTGCGAATGATTGGATCAAATTTCCACACACTTCAGAAGAAATGCAGGAAGCGCATGGGCTATGGAGCAGGAAGTACAAATTTCCGTATGCAATTAGTGCTCTCGATTGCACTCATATTCGAATAAGGAAACCTTCAAACCACCATGAGGAGTACGTTAACCGCAAAAGATTCTACTCAATAAACGTTCAAGCTACATGCAACGCAGATGAAAAATTTACAAGTGTCGAAGTTTGTTGGCCAGGATCCGTTAACGACTCTCGAATTTAGAAAAACTCTTTCTTATTTATAACCATATGAGTTATAACTCAAGAGCAATATTACTGGGCGATGAAGGGTATGGCATCACTCCTTGGTTGATGAATCGTTTAATGTAGCACTTTCATTCTCGCTTACCGAAGACATTTTTATTTCTTCTACTTACTGCTACGAAATTAAAATCAAAACTATTTAAGATGAAGAGCTTTGAGATCGATTTCACATCCATCGAGTCAGAGCTGTTGAGAGCGAACTCATTTGTTTGCATATGAAACTGAGTCCGAGCTCGGCTCTGCTCGATCGAACTAACATGTGAGTTCAAGCTTTTTAACTCGGAGACTCGGATTCAGAGATCTTGCTCATCTTTTAACATACGACCCAATATCTTTAGCGGAAACGCCATCCTCAACATCTGTTCCCGATTAGTAAGAACGTATTTTCAGCCCATGATCGATTGAATAGGAGCTATAGTCCATCAAATGCATTGGATTACATCTGGTGTTCCTCAAGGAATTTCTCGCTATAAATGATGTAATATCATGTACATAATATATGTGGGTACTGTATGTTTTAGTGAGATTCTCAAATTTGCTGATGATATGAAGATTTTTAAGAAAATTAAAGCTTGTCATGACCATGGTCTTCTGCAGGCCGATATTGAAAGCTTTTTTCTTTGGTTGTGATAAGAACGGACTTTCTCTTCACCCTTCCAAATTCCAAACAAATACGTTCTCAAGAGAGAGTGTTCCAAATGCTTTAGATTATTCCATTTCACAGCACAAACTTGTTCGTGTCTTTAGCTTCAAGGACTTAGGTGTTAACTTTAGCTCTGAACACATAAATTATACATTGTTTGTAAAGCGAGCTCCATGCTTGGATTTATTAAACGGTGGGAAAAGGAATTTTACGATTCGTATGTTACGTGTCTGACCTCATTTTGAGTATGCCTCACAAGTTTGGACTCCTTTCTATGAAATTCATAAAAGTCGATTTGAATCAATATACAACATATATTCATTCGATTTGGTCTGAAAGGTATTCCTTGAGCTGATCCGTTCAACCTGCCACCATACAAACATCGGATCCAGCTTTTGCAGGTTCAAACTTTATACCAAAGTCGTGTTAATAATGATTTAGTATATCTTCACCGCTTTTGAGTGGCCAAATTGACGCATAAACTACTGTGGAGTGGAGGATCTCACCACCTGCTAAGATTCGAACTTTTACATGTGGATTTACATATAGAACTAACTACGGCATGCATGAGCCTCTTAATTTAAATGCTTCCTCAATTGATTTTAACAAAAAAAAAAAAATAAAAAGATGAGTGAAGTTTTTTCTAAAACGGTTTATTAAAAAAAAAAACTTATTTACTACTATAACTAATCTCTTACTTAAATATTCTCTCCTTGCAGCTGCTGTTCAAAATATTTGTTCTGAGATTTCAGCAGGATGTTTTTCGAATCGAGTTCTTTTATGCAAAGGAGCCAAGCGGACTCTTTGCATATTTCTTTTTTGAACTCAAGTAGTTTTTCTTATTTTCAATAATTCCACGGTAAAGCAGAGCGTTTTTGACTTACCAATCTTCCTCTTCCAGCGAATAAATTGCTTTGGGAAGTTTTGGATCCTTTTTTTCACCAATTATTATTTTCCAATAATTTTTCGCAATTTAACATAACGTGAACTTAGGAAAACAAGGTTCTAGCTAACATTTTTCACGTAATTGAGTTATATATTGCACGGTATGTACTAAAAAGACTACGCTCTCTTGATTGCCATCATCCAAGTTTGGCTATCTCTTTCGGTTTACGAAATAATTCATGAAATTGTAACCAACAAGGTTCTATCTACATACACAATTTTAATTTGAAATTAAGTTCACAAAGTTCTAACAGCTAGATAGAACCTTGTTGAATTTTACGATGTAGATATAGAACCTTTTTGATCTAAATGACTGTTCAAACATGTAAATTTGAAAACCATAAGTTTTTTAACCCTCCAGTAAGCGCGTGGTCTACGATCGTAAACCACTGTTTTAAAAATGGTCTCTTCAACTGAATATAATTTTTACTTGCGATATAGGTATCTACTATATGGGAAGTTATGGATTCGTACAAAAAATCGAACTCGAGATTTTGATCAAACTTTACATTACGATGATAGAGAAGTCAAAAAAAGTGGGTCTCGCAAAAACGTCCGTCTGTCTGTCTGTCTGTCGGTTCGACTACAGCCTAAACGGATGGGTCGATTTTCTTTTAACTTGGTACCCAGCGTTTTTTGGACATTCCCCCCATCCGTTTTTTTCTCTTTTTTTTAGGACCAAAATTAACAGTAGCTGTCATACAAAATTTCTTGGCCAAAAAGGAAAAACTTATTTTTCTCAAATCCAGCGCTACCGAATTTGTTTTTAAGAACTCACTAAATTTAAATAGTTATAAGTTGCCGTTTAATAAAAAACATGGTTCCGAAAAATGGTTATTAATGGTACCTCCCAAAGAACCATTTTTTTGATTTTCGCTTTTCTCGAAAACGGTTAAACTGATCCTAATCAATTTTTTTCTGAAGAAGTATTGACACATTCTAAATAATATTGT
Source organism: Leucozona laternaria (assembly GCA_932273885.2). Taxonomy (NCBI): domain Eukaryota; kingdom Metazoa; phylum Arthropoda; class Insecta; order Diptera; family Syrphidae; genus Leucozona; species Leucozona laternaria. The sequence goes on along the minus strand of OW026366.1, from coordinate 218,202,307 downwards.
GTACCGAAATTTTCAAAAAAAATATTTTTTAGATTTTTAAAAAAACTTTTAATATTTTTTTTTGAAAACTCAATATTTCAAAAACGACTTGGTCGATTTTTATTAAACTTGGTAAATAGCAGTTTTTTAACTTTATCTAGAAGATTTTTGACAAAAATTATTCTAATACCCAAAAATAACGGTGCCTCCCATACAAATGTTAAAAAACCGTTAAGAAAAATATTTTGTTTCTCAAAAACGACTCCTACGATTTTTATAAAATTTTTTTTGTGTTTTAAAATTAGTACTATCTACCATTTAAAATTTTTAAAGTTTATATTTTACGTTTATTAACAGTACCTCTCATGGAACGGTTTCTTTAATTTTAGACTATTTCAACATCTGATCAACCGAATAAAATTAGATTTTTATTACAGAAACTTGTGACAAATATAAATAAAAGTGCATATCAAAATTTTCTAAAAAATGAATTTTTGGATTTTTTAAAAAAAAAATCAAAATTATTTTTTGAAAATTCGATATTTCGAAAACTGGTAGCAGATTTTTTTGTGAAGTTCAATTTTTAACGCAACATTAATAAATGCTTTAAATTGGCTTACCAATTATTTTTCTCAAAAATGTTAACGAAATTTTATATATAAAAAATTAATTATTTTTAAAACCGCGTGGTGTACATCGCGTTGGGTTAAAACGGATTCAAAGTATTTTAATCAATTTCTTTCTTATTTTGTTGATTTAAAACAATTTACCAGTTTAAATAGTAAAATTTCCTTTTATGCATTTTACATATGTGCAACACTAGGCTATATTGTTAATTTTTGTATACTCACATAATACCACCTCAAACTAAACTAAGATTTGGAAAATGGATAAAATATAGATCCCATAGCTAATTTATTTCAGACTATAGAACCACAATGTGATCGCATATATGAGCAAGTTCGTGCGACCCAGTCGTGCATATTTTTTTTGACGCGTTCTATTCAATAGCTTCGTAAAATTGGTCGTTCAAGCCAATAAGTGTGAAAACAGCAGTTTGTGGCGGCAGATATCAGTGTTATAAGTGCTAAAACTCGTCTGGGATACGATCGTAGACCACGCGACTACTAACGTAACGTAAAAAAGGTTAGTTAGGGAAGTTAGAAAAAAAATAAACAATTTTGAACTGGAAGTAGGTACAATCCTTATTTAATCTAATTTTTAATTGAAGCGGTTATTTTAGAATCAAAATGAAAAATAAAAACAAAAATTGCAAAAAAGGGTCATGTCTGTTTTATTTTTTTATTCTCAAAACTGTGAAATATAACTAAATTTTAATTAACGAATACGAAAGGTAATAAGTAGTTTTAAAAATAAAAAATTCTTGTAAGACTAATAACGGTAAAACAAATGTCTGATGAGCGAACAAAAGTGGTCTACGGTTGTAGACCATGATGCGCCTTCTCGTGTTACAAAATACCATACCACGCGCCCACTCGAGGGTTAATGCCTGACTAAAGTCTGATTTGGTGATGCTTGGTATATTTCGTTGCATAAAGTCGTGTTTGCTATAAAAAAGTTTAATAAAAATTGTTTTTTTCGTGCTCGAACTGATTATTTTATATAAAAAATGTAAGTAAATTTAAAATACTTCTTAAAATATTCTCTTCTTTTCTTAAAGACAATGGCGCAAAATTTCAAACGATTTTGTATGATGATTAAGTATTTTTAGTATGATGCTAAGTTAAAAAGTCTATTTTCCAAATTTTAAATGGCATAGAATCGTACTATCTTTCTAAAATTTTACTAAAGTTGAAATCACCAAATGGCTATTCTATCTTTATAGAACCATACTAACCCCATATGTCACTTTGACAATGACAAGTGTGAAAACGGTATATTTGCCTACTTATTTGCACAAAATGTTACTTTTATTGGCACATTCAGCTAAGATTTGATCTTCAAAATGGTAAAATGTTTTATCCTGTCCAAGAACGGAAATCGGCTCAATGTTTCATAACTCGAAACTCAACAACAATAATTTAACTGCCCACTCTTGTGGATGACTAAAAAGATTTTCTGTGCTATACGGACAATATACACTGGTTGAAGGAGTCGAACATTTTTGAGAGGGGTTTTGACGAAAACAAAATCACTAATCTTATTTCTTGGTCCGATTCTTACGTCCTTCAAAACTAGAATTGTATAATGGCCCTTTACAACATTTCATGAATACTCATCAGGATGCTGAAAGTGATTTCAAAATTCATTAATGAAACTTTTAAACTTAAAAATTACATTTTAACTAAACTGAATGTTACTTTTTGAAATAAAACAATTTGTTTTCAATAAAACTTTATTGAACTATAATCTTAACTGAAACCTAAGATTTAAACTATTAAATTTGTGCTTATAAAGGGTCCGCCATCTAACGTTTTTTTTTCAACTAGTGCTTATTTCGTGAATGGTAACACTTAACTCATGTCTGATTTGACAGATAATTAGTTTTATCCTTCCGCTGAACGAATATGGTTGTGTATACGCTTCGCTAAGTGGGCCTGCGATCGACTTAGAGAAGATGCCGATTTTGCCAAAAAAATCATCTTTTCAGATGAAGCTCATTTTGATCTTGGCGGGTAGTAAACAAGCAAAATTGTCGCATTTGGGGCACAGAAAACCCGCACGCATACATTGAAAAGCCGATACACCCAAAACGAGTCAATGTTTGGTGCGAATTTTGATCCAGAGGTATAATTGGGCCATTTTTCTTCGAAAATGAGCTAGGAGTGGCCCTTACAGTCAATGGCGATCGTTATCGGGCCATGTTGAACGAATTTTTGTTCACAAAATTGGATATTAGCAACATTTGGTTTCAACAGGACGGCGCTACGTGCCACACAGCCGAATCTACAGTCGATGTTTTGCGCCATCTTCAAAAAAAAAAAAAAAAGTTTTTTGGCGGACCCTTTCTTAGGTACACTTTTATAATACAAAGTAAAACAGAATTACTCATTTTATCTAAAAATCACGTACGGAACTTCCTCCATTTATTTGTTTATTTGTATTTAATTGTTCATTTGGTTTTTTTTTTTAAGTTTAATAATAACAAAAAAAAGATATAAAAAGTCACCAATGTAAATTGTTTCTTGAATGAATTAACCCCCCTCCCCTCTGTTGAAATTCCTGCCTACGCCCTTGTACTTACTTGTACTGTACATCTTTATACATTCTTCTTAGATTATATTTTCTTATATAATTAAAGACTTTATAAATATATGAAACAGAGATATGTTTTTTACTGAACTATTTTGAATATTAATCGATATTTTATTTTACCTTCACACAAAATAAACAAGGTTTTATCTGAAAAAAATTAATATGCTACCGTGACACAAGGTTCTATCAGGTAATTAGAACCTTCTTGTCCTACAGCTATGTAAAGTGTTTTTCAACAAGGACGCTACAAAAATAGAGCAACAGGGACAGCAAACGACGCCATATTTCTAGCCGTTCTTTTGACATTTCCCTTCAGTAAGATTTGCCATTTCATGATGGAAAGATATACGAGCCAACAACTAGTCGAAATTATTAAATTTTACTACCGAAATTCGGAGTCAGTGGCCTCAACGTTAAGAGCGCTACGTCCAATTTATGGTCGTCATAATCATCCTAGCAGATCAACAATTGAGCGTCTAGTGGAAAAATTTGAATCCACAGGCACAGTACAAAGTGTTCCCGTACCAGTGAGACAAAGAAGTGCCCGTAATGTTGAGAATATTGCTGCCGCTGAGGCTTCAGTTCAGAAAGCCCAAATGTGTCTCTCACACGTCGTTCTCAAGCGTTGGGCATCTCTGTGACGCCGTTGTGGCGAATTTTGCGAAAAGATCTTGGCCTACATCCCTACAAGATTAATTTGACGCAAGAACTGAAGCCGCTTGACCACCAGAAGCGTCGTATGTTCGTGAATTGGGCTGAGCAACTTGAAAATGATTCGGATTTTCATCGAAAAATCATCTTCAGCGATGAGGCTCATTTCTGGCTGAATGGCTTCGTCAATAAACAAAATATGCGGTATTGGTCAGGCAGCAATTCACACGTACTCCATGAGTCATCATTGCATCCCGAAAAAATAACGGTTTGGTGTGGTTTATGGGCCGGCGGCGTCATTGGGCCGTACTTCTTCCGTGATGATCAAGACCGGCACGTTACTGTGAATGGGGATCCCTACCGTTCAATGATAACCGAATATTTTTGGCCCCAATTGGATGATATAGAGTGAGAGGACATGTGGTTCGAACAGGACAGCGCGGCGCCACCAGCCACAAAGCGAATGTCACAATCAATTAATTGGAAACCAAGTTTGGAGAACGTGTTATCTCACGAAATGGTCCAGTCGCTCGGCCACCTCGGTCGTGCGATTTGACGTCGTTAGACTATTTCCTGTGGGGCTACGTCAAGTCTATGGTCTATGCCAACAAGCCAGCGACGATTGATGAACTTCGAACGAATATCGAACGTGAAATTGCAGCAGTATCTGCCGATTTATGCTTGAAAACCGTCGAAAATTGGGTTCAGCGTCTGGACTTCTGCAAGCGTGCCCATGGTAGCCATGCAAAAGAAATCGAGTTCCATACATAATGGCATCAAACGTACTTTCACAGGAATAAGGAATTTCATTGATATCGAAAACTGTTTTTGTTTTATTTAAAAAAACTTTTGTAGCGCTCTTATTGAAAAACCCGATGCCTTATCGATGAGCAAAAAAGTTCTATCGATTTTATAATTAAATAAATAAAAAAAATTTCAACTTGCTTTCAACACTCGATAGTTGAAGTCAACTCTTAAGTTGGCCAGCTTGAGAATTCCCCTTAAGTTGATCAATATTGCGAATAAAATGGCCCTAAATGGGTTGATGTTACTAAACATTTACTTATATTAAAATAAATTACGAACAGGTCATTTGTCAATTTGGCAAGAGTATACCAAATGCATATGGATATTCGATTGTAAAGTTATGTATTGATTTATTATATCATTTTATGTGTTACTATATCAACAAAAGTAGGTACCAACAATATAAAGAAATAAAATAAGATATTTATGAACATTTCTCATTTTATTTCAATTGCACCCGCTCGGAATTTTGTACTGCGTTTGTCCCTGACTTATATTGATATTGATATAGAACTTCCATCAAAATCATCACTTTGACAGTATATAGAAATTCTTTCTTTATTGCACTGAAATCAAACGCCATTATGATGGATTCTGTTTCAATCAATATGCTTGCTGCCATGTCCTCTCAACGTCGATACTCTTTTTACCCAATCAGATAGATTTTCATCGACGTGATAAAACTGTTTTCTGAGTGATGGTAGTCAATTTGAAATTTTCTTCATTCCACCAGGCAGCATTGAAAGTCATAACTCCAAATCATCATACTATCACATTTCCGATTTCAATAACCAAAAACCAATTAGCACGTACGACGCGACGTACGTATGTCGTACGAGTACTAAATACACCTGACGATTTAACTTCCTATAGATTGTTAGATTCCGCACTTTATTAATAATTAATTGATGAGACCAGAGGGCATCTTCGATCGATGGTGTCTCAATTGATTGTGACAGCATCTCTTCCAATTTCACAAATCTGCTAATGCATATTGTATCTGACCCAAACCTTTCATATCAATAAAGGTAAAATAAAAATATTCAAAGATACAAAACTGATGATGAAAACACAACTTACATAAAAGTCAAAGTTCTCTTTCACACATTCACACCTTTCTTCTTCATTATATGGATGCTGGTTCCATCTCCCTACGTCCCGTCGCGTCGCATCACCCCAGAATAAACAGCAGCTTCTTTGAAAATAAGATATGTAGCTATCGATAATGAGATGAGCTTTCCTATACCTATACCGATACCCAGCAAAAGGCATGCATAACCATCGTTTTCTTCCATCTATGCGAGGTTATTAAAAAAGGGCGGCACGTGGCGGGACGGGAGGCCCGTGAAGTAGTGTTAAGATATACATTTTACGAAAAGCGTTAGTATAGAAAATAGTAAAACTTTTCGATAATACGAGAAGACATAACCTATTAAGTTAAGTTAAGCATTTTACATGCTCAACTCTTCTTCCCATCGATTTGTTTATTATAATTTTTTTTTTTATTATTATTTTCAGAAGAGGCTGAATATAAGGAAATAAGAAAGCAGTGCTTGCCCAAATATCATTTAAAAAGCACAAATATGTATCTCAGAGGTCTTTTAGTCATAAATCCGGGAGTGGGAGAAAGATACACCACAACAAAAGGCTTAGCCACCGCATTATACGAGAAATTATGACTAAAGCCCATGTAAAGGTGTGTGTGGTACTAAACGCAGGTAGACTCAAGACTGAACTGAAGGTATGGTTTGGCTCTCTTTTTTTTTGTTTTTTTTTTTTGGTTAAGGCTGCTGAGGTTGATATTGCAAGGTAAAAGATTTTCGTTTTCATAATTTGTTTTTAATTTTACTTTTTTTTTTTTGGTTATATTCGTTGGTATTTTTATATTATTTGTCGCTTGGCTTCGACTGCGTGACTCTCTATACCTACTTGCTATTCATTTGTATGTTATCTTATTGTGTTTGGTATCTATGTGTGTTTGCATAATAATTTAGCTCGATATATTTTCGAAATTGTTTAAAAACAGCCTGACACTGACGGAAAATTATCAAACCGCAGCTTGTTTCATTCGAATAAACACACAGTGATTCGGGTGGTGTTTCAAGAAATTAAAATTTATTTAGATATTTATCGAATAAAATCGAAACAAACAAAAAAAAACCCTTTTTTATCAATATGAAATTCTTCATTGTGTCCGTTTGTGTCCTGCTGTTGAGCAATGGAATATACGCTGAAATCGATAATAATTCTGTGGATACACCAAATGCTAGTGGATTTGAAAAGTGCCTGGATGCTGATTCGATTTCCTGTCTACAAATGACGGTACGGATTAAGGATAATTAATTCATTATTGATTCATAATTTTTTTTTATTATTGAGTGTGAAAATTAAATTATAAAGTGAAAGTGATTTAATAATTGAGTGAAATCGAACTGTTTCGAATGAAATTTTGACCTCATTTAAAGGTCCTGTAGTGGGTTGAGTGATGACTTTTGATAGAATGTTGCTTAATTCATCATGCAAATGTTTGAAGCAGATTTTAATTTTAAATCAATATTTTGAGTGTTATCTGATTTTCATAAAAAAAAAAAAAAAAATCAGAGTTTAACACTTTACGCATTTGACTTATTTTTACTGCAAACACATGATCGATGTGTGTTTGAGAAGTATTAACCATCGATTTTTTTTGAAAATTTCTTAAAAACTATTTTTAAAGAAAAAAATTGTGAAATTCGTTAAGTGTCACTTTTTGACATTAGTTCACAAAAATTAATTTTTTAATAATTGTATCAATTAAGTTTGAATTTCACTCCAAACTTAAAAATTCATAATTATCAGTTTTGTCTATCCCACTCCTGATCCGTAACTTTTACAACATCTGTTGAACTTAGATTTCATAGAAACAAGTTTCTATCTATAGATTTAACTACTTCTTCTGGACTTTAGAATTTCATAAATATCAGCAACATCTATTTTACTTCTGATCCAAAAGCTTAACAACTTCTTTTGAACTTTCAAATTCTCATATATATCAGCTACATCCATCCTTCTGATCTGTAACTCTTCTTTTCAAATAATTATCTAATATTTTTTAACTTCCTTTTTTTTATAAATTTTATTTTGTTTATAAATAATTTCTAAGGCAATGGATTTAAGCAACCAGCATGCATAAAGATTCTTGTAAAAAAATCACAATCATAAAAATTTTGTATTCACTTCTGAACTGTAACATCTTCAAATAACTTTTTATCTAAATTTTCTAATTATCTCTTTTTATTTCATTTCAGCTCTTCCGTCGTGCCAAATCGGTCTTTGACAATCCACAAATCGAAGTATTCGGTGGTGTTTCTCTTATAAAGGACACTCAAGGTCGTCAAGGCAAATCACTCGAAGATAATTCATATGCTGTTGAAGTAGCACCCTCTGTCGAAGCTCGCACCTCTGAAATGAGCACCTATTTCATCAACAGCATGAAGAACTTCTTCGCTGAGCGTTCGTTGAGCTTTAACTTTGCCAATACCGCCCGCAGCATTGCTCGTGCAATTCCAGCTGATATCAAGGATGACATTAAGGAATTGATATCCGAGGCACGTACCGGAAAGAAGAAGCGTCTTTTGAAGAAATTCTTGCCAGTCATTTTGGGAATCGGTGCTAAGGTTGCAATTTTGGGAGTCGCTTCAATGTTCGGAGTCTTGCTGATGGCCAAGAAGGCTTTGGTTATTTCGGTTCTTGCTCTGGGTGTGGCTATTCTTGCTGGTATTGGAAGCAAAGTAGGCAAAGCAGCTGGTGCTGCTTCTGGTCTGCTTGGAGGTCTCTTCTCGGGAGGTGGCGGACTTTTGGGAAGTTCATCAAATTTGGTACCAAGCAGCTCATCTGGATGGGACTCAAGCGGAGCATATAGCTCACCTGTTGCACAATCTCTCGCTTACAATGGCTACAAGCAAGCCAGGCGGTAAAGCAAAGATGATTAATTAGGTGGCCATTTTGAGATATCGTGATTTTCCTCATAAAATTGAGGAGATGAAGATATTGTAAAAAACACATTTTTTTTTTTTCAAATTAATTTATTTAATTTATTTAAAACTATTATTGCTTAGCGAATTACAATTAATTTTATGATAAAATGTTATTAATGGCAGTGTGTGTGTGTGTGGGTGTAATAATTTATTCACATTATACGCACTGCTTTTAAGCTAGCAAAGAACAAAGACAAAACTATATATTTCAGGTTATAACTGTAAAACAAACAAAAAAAAAAACAACTATAAAAAGTTGCATGCAACTAGTCGATATATCTATGTTTTCATATCTTAAATCTGTCAATCTATCTATTTTCTCATCTTAATTCTATCCATTTGTGTATTTTCTTTTCCGAAAATCTCTTTAAATCATCTTTCTCTTTCTCATTCTTTCCTTTGCATGTTACTTCATCTATGAAACTTTACTGTATCTTTTTTTTTTCAAAATTTATCTCTCAAACTAGAACTATCTTAACGCTATTTCTCGTCAAAACTTTTTTCATTTCATCTACACAAATGTCTAACCTATTCTTTTCACCTAAACTATCTTTTAACTATCAGATACGTCTTTTGTATTGATTTCATCTAAACTATCAAATACTTCTTAAATATTTTTTTTTTCATCTAAACTATCTTTTAACTGTCACATACGTTTCTATAGTGTTTTCATCTAAACTATTTTTAAACTATCAGATATACTGTTTTCTAAATCTAAATCAATCTATCTCTAAACTTCCATCTTTATATTCTTCTATCTATACCATGTGAACCTCATTAAAAAAGCCAAAACTATTCAAACAAAAAACTCATCTTTTATCTTTTTATTTCTAAAACCGCAATCTTCTCTTTCTATCTTTTCTCTCTTTTTTTCATTGCTGCTTTCAGTTCTTCTTTTTTTCATTTTCATCCCATCAGCATATCGAAAGTGTTGCCTTTTGTAATAAAATCTACATCATATCTTTAGATAACCGAAATACAAAAATTTCTATAAAACAAAAAAAAAAGCTGTCTTTCTTTATTATTTCAATAGGCAAAAAAGTATCTACGCATAAATTAATAAATCCGGAGGAGAGAACTGTTATATCAGAAGTTTCATCTGCGGCTTGGCATTTTTAATTGCTTGTAGCATTTGTGATCTTTATCTCAGCGATCACGAGCATTAAAGGTTTGCGAGTTAAAAAGTTCGAGACCTTTTGACCAATTTTTTCACACTCATAATCAAGCACTTTGGGCTTTTGAATGAGTTCAAAAGAAGCATACACCGCAGACACTACACAATCTGTATCTTTGTATCTCATGACATATTTCTCGGTTGTTATAAAAGAGTGACAGTGAAATTGAGATAACTATAACCTTTTTTCGAACACAACAAACTTTCAAAAGGGTAGAAGTTATCCAATGCATCTTTTATGTAAGTCTGACAGAGTTTAATTCTTGAGATACATTTCATAAATTTATTTAGCTCACATTAAGTGTCATTTTGGGTACAGGTATTTTTATTTTTTTTTAATTGACACACTACTTCTTTGAGTTACGCCATCAAAAGCATGTGGAAAGTATTAATGGTTTTTTTTTTTTCTGTTGTTTCTCTTTAATTTTTTCTCCTACGATTTTGGTATCTTTCACTCTTGGCGTTTTTACCAAATGGATTAATATAATCGTCGTATCTAAGCTTCTTTTTGTTTTGTTTAGTTCTGCGTGCCAAGAAAGAGAAATTTCTTTAAAATTAATGTAAATGTTTTTTTTTTTTTATTTATTTGATTGAAATGAGCAGTATTGGACAATTGGAATAATAGTTTCCATCGTTATGTGAAAAAAGAGGTTGCTGTCTATGCGGAGATGATGGATTTTTGTTTTAATTTTTTTTGTACTTGGCATAGAGCTTATAATGTATCATTTTACTTTCGCTGTCATGGGTGATAAGTGTTTTATGGTTAAACATCTTAAAGCTAATGGGGTGTTATAAGCAAGTGTTTGTTTTTTTTTGCAGTGTTTACTATTTTTGTAATTTAGTGCTAATAATCTAAGAAAGTGTTATGACTGGGAGCTTATATGTTGGAAATGTTAATGTACAAATCTTGGGCGTTGCAATGAAACTTGCAGTTTGTTGCGGTAAAATTTACCACAACAAGTTTCGCCAGCCTATTCTTTTCTCCTTAATCCTTTTAGCCTTCCTTTTTCGTTGTGGATCCAAAATACTGGTCGAGTACAGTTGAAACCTGGTTTCCATCAGTCATAGTCCTGCTCTTAAGGTATTTTGTAAAAGCAACACCAATAGGTCTTCGTACTTCGTTGTAGTTGTGTGACGGGCGGTTCACACTGACCCGCAATATTGTATTGTGTGACGGGCGGTGCACAAGATAACAAAGATGTGCGACAGGTGGTCGACACAAACACTTATCGTGTGACAGATGGTCCACATAAGGATTAATAACATGATGGATTAAACCCATGTTCAACGACATGTGTGACAACTTGCTCACACCAACCTAAATTTAGTATGGCTTAATGCCCACCCTAAAGTGTCTTGAACACAAAAGTAAAATCACTTTGCTATGTGTTTCCCTATCCCCTTTAATTCTGCGCGAAGGTCTACGGGTTTAAGTAATTTTAACTTTCGCGTGAATCAGGGAATCCTGCGGCTTCTCATATGATTCGAAAAATGGCAAATGGAGATCCCATCTGAGAAAGAGCTTTCCTCCTAATTCGTAGTCTGGGCCGGTTTGGGTTGGGGGCATTGTTCGCGATATTAAATAATTTTTCGTTTATCTTTTATCTATGGGAATTGACGGGTGGGGACTGAACTTGTCCATTGAACCACTTTTGGAAAGAGACCGCATGCGTGGCTCCATTCGATTACGGCGCACACCCTAGCAAATTGGCGGGGTGTTGCAGTTAGACAGTGACCGAAAAACACAAGGACAGGCGGTCTGAAAGAGATGGCAATATTTATGGAATTGACGGGATGTACGAGTAAAGTCCGCCATGATGAAAAATCACTTTTGGATTTTGGTTCGAGAGAATTGGTGGTGTTAAAAGCTTTACAACGAAAAATTATTTGGATTCGAAATCGAGTTTTCGTACCTTCAGAGCAGAGTGTGAAAAATTCCCAGTTCGGGGGATTATTGAAGAAAATAGTGGAGCTATTTTCTGGTTTTGTGCAGGAGGAAAAGTCTTGGTCAGAGGCGATCAATAGGAGAGGAGGTATAGCCAGTGGGGCATACAAGAAAGAGGAGTGAGGATCCTGAGGAAAAGCTAAGTATTTGGTTGTTGGCTTTGTCCAGAACTTAGTGTTAAAGTTGATTATTTTCGGTTTGTTTTGTGGCAAAAAAAAGTGGCAAAAAATTACCTCGGTTAGGCCTTCGTTTCTTTTCTTATATTCTCCCGAAATTGCGGGACTCGCGGCCGTTTCCCATACTGTTGTTTATTCGGGAACTTTCCCACAGTGATTTTTCTTTGTTCACTTTGTGACACTCAATTGTTATATTTTTATTTCATTTTATTTTAATTTGAACTTTTCTTCTTTCTTTTATTTGGAAACTTGGCCCTCTCCAAAACAATGGTTAACTTTTCTTGTGATAGAAAAAATTTTGGGTTTTCTACCTATAGGTATTTATAAAGGTTTCCCAGATACATTTCAAATACATTTTATTAACTTCCCACTGGGAATAAAAACATTTGCGTTTCCTTCAAATATTTGAAGACGAATTTCAGCTTCCCGGTCAAGGCAACAACCCTCAATAGTTTCCTGACGCCCACCCTGTAGCGTAAGTACGCCCCTGTATTTACCTACTTACATATATTTATTTCGATTCTTTTTTTATCATTAACAATTAAAGGGTGATTTTTTAGCTGGTTTGGTTTTGGCAACACTGGTTTTGACAGCTGACGTGTGTTTAGTACCTTGTGTCACTGTCAAACAGCTAAAGTTTGGTTTGCAATTTAACCATGGATCGTCTTACAAATGAACAACGCTTGCAAATTATTGAATTTTACTATCAAAATTCGTGCTCGGTTCGAAATGTTCATCGCGCGCTGCTTCCATTTTATGATCGGCATTCTCGACCTTCTGAGCAGTCTATTCGGAAGATTGTGACCAAATTTCGCACCAAATTTACTTTGTTGGACATTAAACCACCAACACGTTTACGTACTGTGTGTAGTGAAGAAAATATTGCGGCCGTATCAGCTAGTGTGACAGAAGACCGCGAAATGTCGATTCGGCGCCGTTCCCAGCAGTTAGGCCTTTGTTACAGCACTACGTGGAAAATTTTGCGGAAGGATTTGGGCGTAAAGCCTTTTAAGATACAGCTGGTGCAAGAACTAAAGCCAGCCGACCTACCACAACGCCGAATTTTTGGTGAATGGGCTCTTGGAAAGCTGGCCGAGGATCCGCTTTTTTATCAAAAAATTGTGTTCAGCGATGAGGCTCATTTTTGGTTGAATGGGTACGTAAATAAGCAAAATTGCCGCATTTGGAGTGAAGATCAGCCAGAAGCATTGCAACAGCTACCAATGCATCCCGAAAAAGCCACTGTTTGGTGCGGTTAATGGGCCGGCGGCATTATTGGGCCATATTTCTTCAAAGATGATGCGAATCGCAGCGCTACTGTCAATGGTGAACGCTACCGAGCGATGATAACAAACTTTTTTTTGCCCGAAATGGAAGTTCTTGACTTGCATGATATGTGGTTTCAACAAGACGGTGCCACATGCCACACAGCACGCGAAACAATGGCGCAATTGCGAGGCGAGTTTGGTGAACAGTTAATTTCACGTTTCGGGCCGGTCAATTGGCCGCCTAGATCGTGCGATTTGACACCATTAGATTATTTTTTGTGGGGGTATGTCAAGGCTTATGTCTATAGGGACAAGCCCGCTTCGATTGACGCACTGGGCACTGGAAGCCAACATCCATGCATTCATTCGTGAGATACCGGCCGATATGTGTGAAAGAGTATGCCAAAATTGGACTCAGCGGATGGGCTACCTGAGACGCAGCCGCGGTCAACATTTGCATGAAATTATCTTTAAACATTAAATTGCAAGGTTCAAACTATCGATTCAAATAAATATTTCATTCATTTTTTCGAATTTTTTGTGTTTTTTTTTTTTAAAAAGTTCTAAGCCTCTTAAAAAATCACCCATTATTATCAAAATAATTCGATTTGAATTGCTCGCCCTTCCTGTATACATAATATTCTTTAATTCAACGAACCCACCCCCAGCTGACTAGCCGGTTGGCTGCATCGTTGTTGCAGTGTTGTTGAAATATTCGTGTCTTATCTCTTGTCTCTGGTTGATCGTTTGACAATTCGTCAATTCGATCTTTACCTTCGCGTGTGCCGGTTGCACAATTTTAATAATTAAATAAATTCGTTTGTGTTTACTAAAGATTAATTGGATTCGTATTATCCTGAGTCGCGGTCTTTTAGTTTTTTCTTCATCATAATCTTCTTTTAAATTCGCGAAACAATATTGCAACAAGTTTTCAAACAAAAACTAGTCACTACCTACCTAGTTTTTGTTTGAAAACTTCGTCAACAAATTTTTAGAATTTTTTTCTCTCCACAACTAATTTACAACAAAAAAGCTACAATTAATTCCATCTTTACATTTTCTTATTTCCTTTTGTAATGCCTGGACTCAGAGTGTCAACTTAGCACTACCTACCTAGTTTTTGTTTGTATTTTTTTAATACAAAGAAACTTATGGCAAAAAAATGTTTAGATTTTTTTTTTCACAACTAATTTACTACTAAAAAGCTACATTAAACTGTGTACTTAGTTTATTTAATTTCTAAAAGTGTAGTGCTAACTTGACACACGTCTGTATTTCTATAGGCTTCTGGTGGAACAAACATGGCATTGCAAGAAACTGGCCATGTAATAGATTTTTGTTGTAAACTTTTGAGGGCAAGCTCCGGTAATGGTATGCCATCATGATTTCTGGTTGGACAAGAAGAAGACAAGAGTGCATGTTTTCTTGTAGTCGAAAGCTCATCGGAAGGTCATCAAACAAGTCAGTTTTATCTGCATCTGACCCTGTTGATTTTATTGCCTTCGGATTTTTGAAACTTATATTCTTTCTTTCAAACAATATCTATACGCCCCAACTAACAAACTCCCGGAGTTAAGCTCTTCAAATCTGAAAAAAGCTCCCATAAGATTCTTTTAAATCCTATTGCTATACTTAAGAATGAATCTCTTGTTATGAAACTCAAATTCGTCTCATAGCATTTTTTATTGTAAGAGCTAAGCATTTTTTAAATTTGAAAGTACTTAAATCCTATATCCAAATCTATTTAAGTCTCATAAGTATCTCGTTATGAAATTAAAACTCTAAACGTCATTTAAAGTCTTTATAATCCCATTATAATACTTCAAGTTTTTTTCAAGATTCTAATAGGAGCTACGACGCCAGCTTTGAATATCAAACGAACAGATCTTATAGTTGAATTGTACAGTGCGTTCTTTTTGTTCACAAAACTTGCTTCTGTTCATGTTTCTATGGGATTGGTTATTTGATTGGTGGTGGCAGATGTAATTTTAGATTTCAAGGAAAAGTTTGATTCTTTTCGTTGCGAGCAAGTTTCTTTGGTTGATTTTTTGTTCTCTTTGTTTACCTAATTTCGGGGCTGTAGAACTGGAAGTAGTGAATTTGATCATATTCATAAATATTATAACAACAATTTTTAGCACCGAAATGTACTAAACAAAAAGCACACATTTCAAACTTAAGGTAGTTAATGTTATTAGTATTATTAAGAGCCGATTTTTCAATCACCAGTTAAAGAGTCAGTTAACTGTCAGAGGAATAAAGTTATTAGACTCTTAAACGATCAGATAGCAGCATTGAATTTTTCAATCAAAAATAAACACTCGGTTAATTATTCTATAGAATAATAGCAGATGATGTCAAATTCAAAAAAAAATATTCAAATCAAAAAGTCACTTTTACTCGTATTTCGTGTTTGTTTTATTGTTTTATACCAAATACCATATGGTATTTGAATTATATTTTTAAAAAAGTGCATTTTTAAAGATTTGTAATGGAAAAATATAAGAAATATTAAAAATAATAGTTATGTGGGTTTGGTAAAGCATTCCGTCGGTCTGTTCGTCTGTGCTCCCATTGTAATTTGAGCTAGAGCCTAAACGGATAGGTATACCGATTTGCTTCAAATTTGGTATAGCGCATTTTAATGTGATTCTCCAGAGTTGCAATTCGAATTTTTGTAACAAAACTACATACCACGTTTTTTTTCAAAAAATTCACATAACAGAATTAGATATTCCATGTTTTTTAAGAAAATGGTCTTATTTTTGGGTTATTCAAGTAGGTATATCTTTTTGATGGTTCGACCGATTTTGTTTTTGCAATCTGGTGCTTTTCCGGGGTTTAAATAATATTGCATTTAAAAAATTTGAAAAATATTGTTTTAACAAAAAATCAAATTTTTAGTGCTTTCATGATGCATCTTCAATATGTCGTTACACAAAGTGGTTAACCGCAAGAGCAAGTTCTTGCGATCAAGTCATGCATATTTTTTAACCTAAATCTTTTTCGGATATCCACGTATTTCCAATTACGAAAATTGATCTATTTCTAATGACCTTTTTTTCTTGAATGATGATTCGAATAGACTATTTGCATTTTCTTCTTCATAATAACATCGTCGATGGCTTCAAAGCAGTCCATTTTCATATAATATTCAAAACAATATGAATTAGTTTTTTTTTGACATTTGATTTATTTATTCCTAAGAATTACTCCTTATCCCGCTCTCAAATGAGCAGCTAACTTTATTCCACTGGTAAAAGATTTATTCCTAGGAATTAGTTTTATCTGATTATTGAAAAACTGATTTTTGGTCTATCTGAAGAATAAGGACTTACTGATGGCTTAACTGGCTATTGAAAAATTGTCCCTAAAAAGAGAAAACAATCTGTTAAAAAATCGATCTCAAAAGCATTATTTTGATAAAATTGATCGAAACAACCTTATTAATTGTACTAATGGAAATCACCATGAGTATCACATAATGTTTATGGTATATATATATATATACTGTTGTTGCATCGACTGTCATCAGCTTTTGAGTGATTTAAATAACACCAAGCTATATCCAGCTAACTTTGATTGTTACTTTATTCGAAAAATTATTAGGTTATAATTTTGTTCCATTGTTTCAAAATGTTAATCTAACACAACTATCGATTTTTCGCTTTCACATTTAAATTTCTTAATAATAGTTGGCAATTGCAATAAAAAGGAACGCCCCACAGACAAATGTGTTTCGTTTGAAAATTAAATGTCAAATTTAAGTCCCATAAGAGCATTTTAGTTCCCATAAAAAGTACTGTCCATACCATATCATCTTGATATTGGATACCGTTATGATTTAAGCTTTAAAATGTGATTCTGTGGTTGTCAGCTAGCTAATTAGAAACAATTGAGTTTTAATTTAAAATATTTTTTTGTAGTAAATAGGCACAGAAAATGTTCAGCGCCGAAAGAAACCTCCGAAAACCTCAGTGTACTGTTTTTTTTTTTTTAAGAACAAAGAATAGTTTATAAATAGCTGTCAATAGCTGTATATGAAAATCTTTTTTTTTCACATAGTGGCATAAAAGATGGCGCACCCTGTAAGTATTTAGATTTGCTCAGGGTTGCAAAAGCTTAATTCGAATTAAGCTAGCGGCTCACTTATGAATTGAAAAAAAAAAATTAATTCATAAGCTAGTAAGTTACTTATGAATTTGAAAATTCGAAACCTTCTTTTTAATTATAAACGAAAGTTGTTTTGAAGCTTTTAAAGAATTTTAGGTGAATTGCCGTTTATAACCAAATTAAATAAACACCAATATTAATAAAATTTATCCAAAGAGCACCCATTAGCTTATGAGTTAAATTTTAAATTCTTAAGTCACTAACTAGCTTATGACTTAATGTTTTTTTAATTCAAAAATTGGCAACCCTGGTTTTGCTGCCCAGAAAGTTATGTGAATGCTCATACCTATTGTAACTGGAACACATTTTATGGAATACAAAACAACTTCAATGGAATGGGCATTGCCCATTTTTGGCCCACAGTGTACACGAACGAGTTTGGAATCAAATGCAAGGTGACGTGAAGCCCGATACATGAGTAAAATATTTTCAAAATCGTTCATGGGGAAGTCGAGATATTCGGGCTTCAAGTTGCCAACGGGCGAAAGAATTGACGTAGAAAAATGAAATTGATATCAAATGAAAGGTATTTTTCTTGTCTGTAAAATAATATTAAAGGTATTTTGATATGTTTAACACAGTTTGAGATATTGAGTTTTGACTTCTAGAAAAACCACTTTTTTTGCGCTGTCTTTGCCACACCGATATTTCAAAAAATTCAGTGATGACATACACTTTTTTAGCTTTAATGAATAGCTTATTTTACTACCTTTAATTTTATATCAATATATCAATTTCATTTTGGCACGTCAATTATTTCGCCCATTATGGACAATTATTTGGAACAAAATTTGAAATCCTTATTTTGCAATCGGCAACTTCAAGCCCGAATATCCCGACATTCCCTTAAACGATTTTGTAAATATTTTACTCATTTATCGGGCTTAACCTCACCTTTAATTTGATACCAAATTCGTTCGTGTACACTCTGGGTCGAAGCTCCATAGGAAAATGGACATTCCCTTTATGAATGAAAATGTTTTAATGTCTAAAAATACTTTTTGAAATACCTATATACTCTCATTTCTCATACTATATCTTTGCGTGCGTCGTCGGTCGGTCGGTTAGAAAAAAAAACGACATAACTAAACAAATCTAATTTTTAAAAATAGCCGAACAAAAAATGAATGACAAATTAAATTTATATTAGACTGTTGAAATGTCAAAACCACAAGAGCTCTCTGTACATTGAAATAATATTGTATTAAAATCTAGTACTTTTCCAGCGAATTTTTTTATTATTTCTACACAATATTGCAATGCTCACCCAAACATCTCATTTGTTGACAAGAATGTTTTTGATTGAAATCACATTTTCAGTTTTGTTACTAGGCACCCGTTGTTCACCACGGGGAGGTCAGAGTGGGAATTGATAATATACAGAGGTTCGTTTTAAAAAAACTTGTGGATGCTTGTGTTCAATGCACGAGTCTAACCTTTGAACATCGAAAATATTGTTTCGCATAGAACAATTTATTAGTAAATGTTGATTTGTTTGTACAGGGTGGGCCAAATTAGTTATACCTATGTAAATGTAAACAGCTCTGGAGTACTCTAATTGTTATTCTGGATCACCAGGATTGAGCTTTTGGACCAACTAGAATATTGTTAGGGTTCAGGCGCAAAACTTTCTTCAAAATCCTGCTACGCGGTATAACCAACTGTGTTTAACGTCATCGTGTCTATGTTTCAGAATCAGCTGCACACATGCATCTTTTCGACTGATGGTCTATAACGAGGTCTGCTCGTACTTCTCACATCTCTAACGTTCCTATATTGCTGAAATTTGGTCACCACAAGACGAATTTTCGCAGCTGTTGGAACATTTTGGACATTATAAAATGTGTAAATTTGTGTAAATTATTGACCGGCATGGCATAGTGTAGTCGTATTCCATTATTTAATCTCCCAATAAAAAACATAAGTCCTGTTAGATTTGGTCTCCAAGTTCTGTTAGTTTTATGTATGAAACAAAAAATATATTATAATTTGTTAAAACTACGATAGTTGTTTTGTGAAGTAAGTTGATGACGATATCGTGCACGATTATCGTTCTAAAAATTAGGAATGACCCTCTCGTAAGAATCGCAGCTTCAAAAATTAGGTTGTGACTGTTATTTTAATTTTTTAATATAATACAAATTATAATTAACAAATCATGATAAATTTTTTATTTCATACATAAAAAAATATAACAAAAAACAATTCAATATCTTTAAATAAGAAAGTTAATATTTTTGTTTGCTGAAAAAAGGGTTTTTTGCCCACCCTGTATAAAATGATGATTGAATCCATTCAAAGTATGACCATGTTCCGTATTATTTCAGCTTTCAAGTACCTAGGAGTATGTTCACTTGCTTTGTATTAGGTATATTAGGTATACATTATTCATCATATCACCCCTGAATAAACTTGTGGGTAGGTATAATGGTTTAACCTTTAACCAGCTTGTTCACCATTAAAACTGAAGCTGCATATTATTGCATTGCAATTTCTTGGAATATATACAATTCAGATTGTCCAAAACACTTTGCAGAATTCCTGCAATAACCTCAGACTAAAACCGAACATTTTGTGAAAAGTATTTCTACAGAAATGATTAGGTATACGCACGGTATACCAAAAACAAATACAACTTCACTCATCTGAGGTATTCCAATTATTCATATAATAATTTGATCTAAAAATGATTTAAATTTTCTTGAATTTTTGAACAACAACAACAATTTAAAGGTGCTACCACCAATTGTTTACGAATTAATTTATAATTCGTTTATTTTGGCTAGAGATACAGCTTTTTCAAGGGGTGCCAGGCCACCTATCATCAGTCTCCTCTTATTAGTGGTGCTGAGCTTTAATCCAATTTTATTATGAAAAACTTTCTACATATGCCCACCATAGGGATCGAACCCACGATATCAGATTTGCTCAGTCTTAGAAGCCGTATGCACTACACATTCCGCCGCCTGAGACCACTGACGTCACAGACCGAAAATGGGTTGTTTTTGTTTATCAAATGCATTTGGAGCATCAGCATTTTTCTAAACGCCTTTAAGTATGCTGTCTTGTTCATGTAAGAATAATTTTTATAATAATTTTACCAACCACGAAGATTATTTTTGAAACAAACTTATACTATTGGACAAGTTTTGGATTCGAAAAAAGTCGAATTCAATATCAGGGTTTAGGGGCTTTTTGTCGTTGGGGTCTAATCTGGGGTAATGAGATTTTCGGGGGGAAATCTGGAGGGATTCGTTTAGAGCTAAAAGATTGAGCGATAGTATACGGGTTATGCAAAACGGGTTATAAGACTTATACCTAAACCTAAAATTATTTTCCTTTTACGTTTTGATGCTTCAACGACTGAGGCTGACATTGAAAATTACATAAAAGCAATTTTTGAACTCGAAAATCTGAACGGAATACAGTGTACAAAATTTAAATTTAAAAATGTAAGAGAAATCGCCTCTTTTAAAGTTACAGTCTCTCCTAATCTGTTCGACTTAATTGTAAACCCCAGAAAGTGGCCTGAAAACGCAGTTGTGCGAGAGTATGAATCCCGTCCACGTGCCCCCCGTATCACTGCTGAACCTGATCAACTCCGTACAGCAGTAAACGACTCAAAAAACTAAAAAGCCTCAAAACTTTATCTGTTTATTACCATAACACAAGTGGGATGAAATCTAAATTGAGAGAATTATTTTCCAATAAGAGGTGTTATTTTGATATTCAAAGAAAACTGGCATTTTTTGAGATAAATGATCGAATGTTTATTTCATTATAAAGAGGAAGGTATGCCGTTAACAATGGAACACAACATCAGCCAAATGGCCGCCACGACCACGCTTACAGGACCATATCCTTTTCATGAAATTTTCCATAACCAAATCGCAAAGTGGCTACCCTATGTCCTCGATAGCCTCACGAATTCCATCTTTGAGGTCTTGAATCGACGCTGGGCTGTTGGCGTAGACCTTATCTTTCACGTGGCCCCAAAGGAAGAAGTCGCAAGGTGTTAAATCATAAGATCTCGGTGGCCAATTGTGATCACCTCTTCGAGAGATAACACGGTCCGGAAAATTTTCCCGTAAAAGATCGATGGTTTCATTGCTTGTGTGGCACGTAGCGCCGTCTTGTTGAAAGTAAACGTTGTCCAGATCAATACCATCCAATTCCGGCCATAAAAAATCATTACTCATCTCTCGATAGCGCAATCCAGCCTCATTTTCGAAAAAGTAAGGTCCAATGACTCCGCCGGACCATAAACCGCACCAAACAGTCACGCGTTGAGGATGGAGAGGCTTTTCAACAAAAACTCTTGGGTTTTCCGAGCCCCAGATGCGACCGGTTTGCTTGTTGACGTAGCCTCCGAGGTGGAAATGGGCCTCATCAGTCAAGATGATTTTTCGATGCATTTCAAGGACCCAATCAGCAAAGACACGACGTTGTTGATGATCATCCGGCTTGAGGTCTTGTGTTAACTGAACTTTATAAGCCTTAAGACCCAAGTTTTTATGCAAAATACGGTGTAATGACGTTTGTGGAATGCCTAATTCCAAAGAACGACGAGGAATGGACAAACCTGGGTTTTCTTCAACACTTTGGGCTACAACAGCAATATTCTCAGTTGTTCTTGAGCGACGTGCACGGGTTTTATTCTTCACATTACTAACTTGTCCCAACAGCTCGAATTTGTCCACCAATTTCTGTATTGCGGTCCGACAAGGTGCTTCACGACGACCCAAAAATGTTTTAGTTTTACGAACCGTCTCTGCCAAATTTTCACCATTTTTATAGTGAATTTTAATAATTTCAATGCGTTGTTGAAGCGTGTATCGTTCCAGTTTTATTAATCGCGTAGTTTCTACTTGTCAAATGTCAAAAAACAACAGCTTCAAAAGTGACAGCTACCGAAATAGCGGGCTATTCAAAATAACATCTCTTATTGGAAAACCCTTTACCTTAAATCCTTTAATGTTGAATATGATGTCTTAATTTTAACTGAAACATGGCTAAATGATACTGTTTTTGTTGAGACATTTTGTGTAATAATTATAACGTGTTTCGTAGAGATAGAAATGGTTCAATATCTGATAAATCTTCTGGTGGTGGTGTACTCATTGCCCTTAAATCAACTTTCCATTCGAAAGAAATAATCGGTCTTCATGCTGATACTGAATTCATTTGTATTGAATCTGTCATCTGTGGTAAAACTTTTTTTTTTCTTGTTCCTACGTCCCACCTAAATCATCAAATGAAATATATTAAAAACACGCCGAATCAATTTCACACGCTATCAGACAATCTCCTAACGCAATAATATTCATAATGGGTGATTTTAAGCTTCCAAAAGTAAGCTGGATTCCTGACCCTGAAGCCGGATCGTTTTTTGTACAAGTCCTACCTGAAGCTCTAAATGATGATAGTTATTCATTTGTTGATGAATGTTGTGTCAATGGTATTGTTCAAATAAATAGCGTAACAAACTCAAATAGTAGAACTTTAGATTTAGTATTCACTGACTCACCCGAAATAACCTTATTGGAATAAGCTGATAACTTCCTGTTTGCTGAGTCCTTACATCGCTCTCCGATTGATAGTAAATATCATTTAAATAACTTTTAAATGTTTCAAAAAAATTCAAGCTCCTACAAGCTTGATTTCAAAAAAGTAAATTTGCCAATGTTCTTACAACTTTTTCAATCGTATGAATGGGATTCCTTGTTTTCGGACCAAGATACCAATAGATATTGTTCTGCCTTTTATGTACACTTGAAAAACTGTTTATTCGTTTGTGCTCCTATGAAGAAAGTGTCAATAGATGTCGAAAGATCACCATGGCTATTCAAGGATATTCGAGTTCTCCGAAATAAAAAAAAACTAAATTGTATAGAAAATATCAACTGTCTTTATCGGTGACCGATTATTTAAAATATAGCAAAGCCCGCAGGGATCTTCAATATAAAATAAAAATGTCATATGTAAAATATGTATGTGAGAAGAATTCAACAAGAAATTTCGTGCGATCCACAAACATTTTGGAACTTCGTTAAAAAAAAGAGCAAAGAATCAAAGTTTCCAGCTGAAATGGATTTCGGTGATAAATCCTCAAATAAAACTGATACAATCTGTGATATGTTTTCTGACTTCTTTCAAAAAGTTTACAAACTTCCTGATTCCTGTGATAATTATAGCTGTGATACTCTTAATTATAATGTCCAATATTTCCCTCAACTTAACTTTTCCGAAGCGAAGCTGTGATAAAAGAATATATTTTAAGAATGAAAAACTCAATTTTCTATGGACCTGGCGAAAATCCATTCTGTATCATTAAGCTATTTATGTCTGTTCTGATACGTCCATTGTGTTATTTATTTAATTTATCTTTAAAAAACGCTGTATTTCCTGACCAGTGGAAATCATCATTTATTATACCACTACATAAGAAAGGAAACAAATGTAAAATTGATAATTATAGAGGCATTGCCAAGCTGTCCTGTATCCCGAAAATATTCGAAAACATCGTATGTGACTCTGTTAAGCATAATTGGAATCAACTGATTTCCCCTCATCAACATGGCTTCACAGAAGGAAAATCTACTGCTACTAATTTAATGGACTTCTGCTCGGAAACTATAATTAAGAACCAAGAAGGATTTCAAACTGATGTCATCTATTTAGATTAAATCAAATTGGTTTTCCATATTGGTTCCTTGTGTGGCTTAAATCCTATCTCACCAATAGAACTCAATGTGTTTTGTTCCAAAATAAAGTGTCTAAACTTATAAATGTCTATTCTGGTGTTCCTCAAGGGAGCCACATTGGCCCTCCGTTATTTGTGTTATTTGTTAATGACACGTGTAATGTGATGACTCCATCAAAGATTCTTATGTTTGCAGATGATACTAAACTATACTTTTCATACAAAAATCATGAAGAGGCACTTATTCTCCAAAGGGACTTACTCAAAGTTTGTGATTGGTGAAAAACTAATGTTATGGAGTAAAATTTGGCCAAATCTAAAGTAATGACTTTCACTCGCAAGTTATCTCCTTTAATAAAAGACTATTATATTGCTGATTATGCTTTGGAACGTGTTAGTTATTTTGGATTGTAAGTTAACTTTCAAAAACCACTGTGATTATTCAATAAATAATGCAAATCCTAAATTTGGGTGCATACGCCGATGGTCAACTGTTTTTAAAGACACACATATACTTAAAACTCTTTATTGTTCTCTAGTTAGAACTGGACTTGAATATTGCAGCTGTGTATGGTGTCCGCGTTATAGTTCGAATATTAATCGAATTGAGTCTGTACAAAAAAAATTCCTGCTGTTTGCGCTACGTAATCTAAATTGAAACAGAGATTTAAAAAACCTCCCTCCTTATACACATCGTTTAAAACTTATAGATTTTGATACTTTAGGCAAAAGAAGAACAATTATTAATATTCTTTTTGTGTTTAATATATTAACCAGTAAAATAAACTCAAATGAATTGTTAAGTAGGGTTAATATAAATGTCCCAACTAGATCATTCCGTAACTATGAGCTTTTAAATTTAAGATTCAATAGAACTGTCTATGACCAACATGAACCTCTCTTTGCTGCATGTGCTGATTACAACAAATATTGAAACAATTGATAGAATAAGTTTTTAATTTATGAATTTATGTAATAGGCTAAAAAAATTTTAATTTTGTAGCTAAATAAATAAATAATAAATAAAATAAATGAAACAGCTGACAGTATTCTATGAGTTAGATATTCCTTACATTCTGAATGCCACAATTTTACACCAACAGAAGAAATGCTGAAAACTTTCACAAGTGACAAGATGTATCCAACTCACGCGACATCCAAAACGAGATGACGATCATGTATTCCAACTATTTGAAGTTAAAATAAACGCGGAAAGTCCGACAAATAAACAAAATAAATAAAATATTTTAATGAAGTACAAACAATTTTTTTTAATTCCTTTATATTTTAATTTTCATATTTATTTATAAAGTACTCGTATATTAATTAACATTAAGGGCTTGCTTCACAATGTCTGATTAAAGTTCTTAACAAGCAACTTTTAATTTATTATTATCCAATTATCAACCTCACTAACGTTTCACAATGCTTATCTGAATTTTCAGAATTCTGAATTATTGGAGCTTTTGATTGGCCAGCTGTCATTGAAAGTTAGATGTCATCAAAATTTTGTATCACAGCTGAATCTCCAAAAAAGACTTTACTTGAGAATTCGAAATATTCATTATTTTTTTCAATTTTTAATCAGTCAAAACTATTTTTTCTGAAAAACTGGAACATCTACTTGACTTATACATTTATTATTTCTAAAAATTGTGAAATGCTAAGTTTTTACTGGGCGTCTTTTATTGGCATATAATTTAAATGTACAGAAAGTAATCAGAACTTTACTCAGACATTGTAAAGAAAACCCTAAGCAAATTTTCTTTATTAATCAGTACCTATGTAAGCTATCATTAGGCGGGCAATGTTAATGGTCAACGCATTGACTCTCTGACGTCATCAACACACTGCCAATGGACCGTCAACGTTGACCATATCGACGCATAACACATTGACGATCACACGAATGACGCTAGTCCGTCAATGTCACCCGGAAGTCATCGCAGACTACGTAGACGTGACAGAAAAGTATGCCATGTCAACGTTCGGATTAAGGTCAAAGCTTTGCGTCAATGTGTCCTAACATTTGCTCAGGGTGATTGCAGGTTCAACGAAAAAATTCAATGCGTTGAAGATAAAAACAATGTCAACGTCGGTGTCAACGCAGCCGTCAACGCATGGACAGTATTCTGCGTTGATTATCACACGACAAGACAACTTTGATCCCGAATTTGGCGTCATTTTGAAGTCAGAGGGTCAACGCGTTGACCTATTTCGTTGACCCTCTAATCATTGCTTTACAAATGTTCTTTTTTAACTGTATAGCTACTCTACTTCGGTGAATTAATAAAATTAAAAACATGCATTTATGAGCTGTAAATAAATATTAAAAGTTGAACACAAATTTTTATTGTTAAAATGCGTGGTTTGGGGGGTTTCTAAATTTTTCTGGGGGGAGATTTTTTTTTAATAGTCTGCTCAATGCTCCAACCAAACCGGATATTAGGATGAATGAGAACACCAGAAAAGTAGGGCCCCGCAATTCCGTTTGTCTTTATGCATGAATGACTGGTATCTCTGTATCTGTATGTCCGCTTATGTGTTTATCTGACTATACGTCGATCTACATTTTGTTTAAACTTAAACTTTAAGATTTTGAAGATATTCCCTGGGATAATCGTTTTTCGGAACCATTTTTTTTTTTACTGAAAGGCAGCCTGTACATATACCTTCATTTCAATCTTACTGATTTTTTTCAATCTGTGGAGCCGATTTTGAGAAAAATTTTGTTTTCCTTTTTGGTTCAAAAATTATGTAGATATATGACTGTAAAGTACCGTTATTTTTGGTCCTAAAAAAAAAAAAAAAAAAAATGTGTTGGGGGCATTGCTGTCGAAAGTACTGCTAAAGCAATACATGTATTGCTTTCGGGTGGTGCGTATTGCTCACTGCATTTTGCTCTTTGTATTGCACCTTACACCACTCATACAATTGTAATAAGTTATTTATAAATAAATCTTCAAAAATAAATATATCGACAAAAAAGTGGTAGAATTGGTATCACTTTTCATATTTTTCATTTAGGCATATAGGCACACATATTACAAATACAAAGGATTATGTTTCAATAAAAGGATTATGTTTCAAGACAAAGTCTTAGAAGCCATACAAACCATATATCCACAAAATTTGCCAAGCCTTACACCACTCATACAACTGTTTCCAAATTGAATTGATGAAGAACTTGTCGATGAGCTAGATGACGAATGGGGAGCTCTCGGACATCAAAATATTATAAGTAAGAATTTTAAATTTGAAGATTTTAGGAGCCCCATATTTTATTTAAAAAACTCCTTAAATGCAATGTTTCCCAACTTAAAAATATTTTTAAGGTCTATTTTATCAAATCTTTCCGCATAGCAGTGCTATTGAATGGAATCCATCCAGAGAAATGATATCAAAATACAGATAATCTAAAAAGGCAATAAATATTTTGACCATCCAAAATTTGTATTGTTATCTATCCTTAGATAATGTTAAAAAAAATATACTTTTAAATTTCATCTATTACAATAAAAACACCGTATACAATTACCTTAACATTATTTAAATACAAACAAATATTAAAACAAAATTTCGCAAACAAATTTTGGACGTATTGCTCTGGCCATTTCTAAAACGACAGCACTGCTTGGGGGAATGTTCAAAAAACTCTAAGCAAGTTTAGAAAATCAACCCATCTGTTTAGGCTGTAGCCGAACAGTGTCAAGTCAAGATCAAAATTTAGAGAACCATTTCCCAGCTCACAAATCAGAATTACAAGCAATTAGGCACAAAATCATGAGAGCAAATTGCGTTACGAACATTTACGCTTATTCGCCTACCAATAGGCAATGTTATTCTATCAAGATACTTTGATTTTGATAACAAGCTTCATGACCAATTCACAATAATTTAGACCATTTGCTCTTTGTAAAGGGTAGATTGATTTATTATTATACTTCTAGGGGTACTCTGAAGCCTGAAAATATGCACTTGGTTAGTGTTAAACTCTTAAAATGGAAAAACAGTTAATTGTTTGAAAAAAAAAAACAACGGCAAAGTTTAAAATATAACAGTCGTTTTTATAAACAAATTCCAAAGTGTACTTTGACAGCTGTTCAACGCCAAACCATTACCATTATGTATAAGGCAATATTGGCTGTACATTAAAAATTAGATTAAATTTGACAGTTGTTGCTACCTACCTTTCCAAATACAAAAATGGCGTTTCATTAAAGTGAGACTATGAAAGTTTCAAAAAAGTTTGGATTTTCCAATGAATGCATTCATCCTCTGACATAAAGCAGGTTAGTTCGAATTGTAAAACTATTAACATTAATATGAAATCTCCTAGATTGACGAAATAAATTTGAATGGTAAAAGCGTTCGAGATTAAAAGAAGATTTTGGGTAAAAGTAATAAAATCTAGGTTTAGAGCTCGTTTGAAACGTTTAAGGAAAGATTCCAGTTACGAGTTCATAAATTATCTTAAGGTGTGTTCCTTTGGGCTTCAGTATCTACTGCCAAGTACTTCTGGCTGCAGTCAACTACTTCTACTCTGTGGTCGAAGTAGTTCAAAGTAGTTCATTAATCTAGTAACAAAATGTTTCCAAACAAGAAAAAGACATCACCTTACGTAATAGGTTATTGTTGTTGATATTTTTCTAATTTTAAAGTAAAATAAGAAAACAAACAACCGAAATTAAATTGATATTGAGGTTACATTTTACTTTTTTCAAAATGAAAGCATTCCATTCATCATCTACTGGGAAGTACTAAAAAGTACTTTGCAAAGCCCAATGGAACACGGCTAATAGATTATGTTCTTTGAACGTATTCAAAGTTCAAGAAATTGGCAGATAATAGGGATGTCAGCGAATATATGGGGACATTATTTAAATAATAGTCTTTTCACACCAAACCCAAAACGATGTTTACGGCAAAAAGTTTACGGAAACTCATAAAGTGTTCACACCGAACAATTACCCGTTTTCGTTTGACATTTCAATTGTTTTTAAACCAACACAATGGACGCGACAAGGGCCGCGAACCGCGATACTTTGAAAAGCATCAAAACTTAAAATAAAATAAACTAAACAAACTCGCCGTTAAGTGTAGTTGGAGTGTATAAATTTCAGTTAAAGCAGCGTAATTAAATCATATAAAATCGGTAAAAATTCACCTTATTAAAGCAATTTTTTATAAAATCAAATAAAGGGTCCGCCATCTAACGTTTTCTTTCAACTAGTGTTTATTTCGTGAATGGTTACACTTAGCTCAGGGCTGATTTGACAGATAATTAGTTTTATCCTTCCGCTGAACGAATATGGTTGTGTATACGCTTCGCTAAGTGGGCCTGCGATCGACTTAGAGAAGATGCCGATTTTGCCAAAAAAATCATCTTTTCAGATGAAGCTCATTTTGATCTTGGCGGGTAGTAAACAAGCAAAATTGTCGCATTTGGGGCACAGAAAACCCGCACGCATACATTGAAAAGCCGATACACCCAAAACGAGTCACTGTTTGGTGCGGATTTTGGTCCAGAGGCATAATTGGGCCATATTTCGAAAATGAGCAAGGAGTGGCCGTTACAGTCAATGGCGATCGTTACCGGGCCATGTTGAACGAATTTTTGTTCATAAAAATTGAAGAGGAGGATATTGGTTTCAACAGGACGGAGGAGGATATTGGTTTCAACAGGACGGCGCTACGTGCCACACAGCCGAAGCTACACTCGATGTTTTGCGCCATTTTCAAAAAAAAAAGTTATTTGGCGGACCCTTTATATTTATAACTACAATATAACATGATTTTATTACATTATTTAAAAATAGGAAAAACAAGACATCATACATTTCTAGCAATCAAACGAAAGCGTTAGCAACTAGCCTCGTGTTTCATTGCCGTCAGAATAATTCATACATTTTGATTTTTTATTTCAACACATCCTTATTCTCTCTCAGTTTAGTATTAAACATTTATGTAACGGGTGATTTTTTAGCTGGTTTGGTTTTGGCAACACTGGTTTTGACAGCTGACGTGTGTTTAGTACCTTGTGTCACTGTCAAACAGCTTTAGTTTGGTTTGCAATTTAACCATGGATCGTCTTACAAATGAACAACGCTTACAAATTATTGAATTTTACTATCAAAATTCGTGCTCGGTTCGGAATGTTCATCGTGCGCTGCTTGTGTTCAGCGATGAGGCTCATTTTTGGTTGAATGGGTACGTAAATAAGCAAAATTGCCGCATTTTGAGTGAAGATCAGCCAGAAGCATTGCAACAGCTACCAATGCATCCCGAAAAAGCCACTGTTTGGTGCGGTTTATGGGCCGGCGGCATTATTGGGCCATATTTCTTCAAAGATGATGCGAATCGCTACCGAGCGATGATAACAAACTTTTTTTTGCCCGAAATGGAAGTTCTTGACTTGCGTGATATGTGGTTTCAACAAGACGGTGCCACATGCCACACAGCACGCGAAACAATGGCGCAATTGCGAGGCGAGTTTGGTGAACAGTTAATTTCACGTTTCGGGCCGGTCAATTGGCCGCCTAGATCGTGCGATTTGACACCATTAGATTATTTTTTGTGGGGGCATGTCAAGGCTAATGTCTATAGGGACAAGCCCGCTTCGATTGACGCACTGGAAGCCAACATCCATGCATTCATTCGTGAGATACCGGCCGATATGTGTGAAAGAGTATGCCAAAATTGGACTCAGCGGATGGGCTACCTGAGACGCAGCCGCGGTCAACATTTGCATGAAATTATCTTTAAACATTAAATTGCAAGGTTCAAACTATCGATTTAAATAAATATTTCATTCATTTTTTCGAATTTTTTGTGTTTTTTTTTTAAAAAAAAGTTCTAAACCTCTTAAAAAATCACCCATTACATCTACCGATATGTTTGTCTCACAATACCTTTCTTTTGATTCCCTTTTGTTGCTTAGAAAAATTGTGTGAGTGCCGGAACTCACGGTTAATATGTGTAAACATCAACGTGCGCGAATCCAAAACGGACTTGTTTTTGCTTGAAGGGGATCTTAAGATTTTTTCACTGAACGCACCCATCCTAGTATGCAGATCGTAACGTTGCACACCGTAACGTTGCACGACGTAATAGGGCCCATACACCACACATGCTTGCATGCACAAACAAGAAAATATCAAACAAATTTGAAATCACTCATGCCGCATGCACAACCACACATTCAACACCGTACACTCGCAGTTTGCATGCGCAATCACTGTATTGCGCATGCAGGCATGTGTGGTGTATGGGCCCTATAACGTTGCACATGAACCTTCACGTTTTTTTTTCACTCTACCGCCAGCATAGATGTTTACACATCAAAACTTTACTTGTATTCATTGATTGTTTCATGTAATCGTAATTATCACATTGAATTTATTAAAATGATTCTGCAGGCTAGCACACAGAATAAATCAAGCGCAGAATAATAACAAACAAAAAGAAAAGATTACGAGAATCAGATGAAAATTTGTCGCATGTGCCGAAAATGTGTATTTCCCACAAGTTTCACGCTTTGTTCGTTTCGTAAGCAAATAACTGAACTTCAATTTCGTAAACGAACTGCCACGTTTAAGATTTAAGACCCGCGTCCCGTCGCATCTACTGTGTTTAATTTACATAATTTCTCGTGACAGCATCCCGTCGGCTTTCGTTTTGACATTTTATTGAGCGCTGAATTTATCGAAAGGTGTGTTTGTTTTAGTTCAACTCTGAATTCCAACTGTTTTTCGACAGGTTTTATATAAAACCTGTAGTTTGCGAAAACTTGTGGTTTACAAGCAAAAATGTATGGGAAAACTTGTGTTTTCGTTGAAGGTCTTACGCAAAAACCGATTTTTTTGCGAAAACCGGGTTTTGGGTTTGGTGTGAAAAGCCTATAAAACTGTCTCTGTTGGCATTTGTTTTGTTAATAAGGAGATATATCTTAATGTTATTTTTAGACAGTGACTTTAGCTAGCTGGACAACTGGTCAAGGCCGTCTTTACCCTTTCGGGGGCCCTGGGCACTTTTCGAAAATGGGGCCCCTGTATGATTATATAAAAATGTTTTGTTGTGTAATAAAGATATACAGAAAAAATCACATAACTTTCAATTAATATTTATTCTTTTAATTTTTTAAATAAATAATATTTTTTAATTCATTAAAAAGATAAATAATTATTTCAACATTTAAAACATAAACAATGTAAAAATAAAAACAAAAAAAAAAATATTTGATAAAAAAATTCAAAAATAAACAAAATTTAAATAACAGAAGATTATATAAGAAGAACAATATAATAATATGCAAAAAGTGACACAGACTATATTTTTTTAGGTAAAAGAGAGAAATGTTTTTTGAAGTAGTCTTTTTCTTGATTTGAGATTAGCAAAATCATTGATCAAATCTTCAAAATCGATGCCTCTGAGGATGTCGCTTTCGATTGTCATCAGCGACAAACTTGTCAATCTTTCTTGAATCATTGTAGTTCTGAGTTCGTTTTTATTCTTTTTAACTTAGAGAAGGAACGTTCCCCACTGCAATTGGCCACCATCATACTTAAGAAAATTCTTAGTGCAATTTCAACATTTGGAAATTCATCTTCAATTTTATTTGTTTTTAAAAAATTATAAAGTTCTAGAATATTGTCAGTTTTTTCATTTTCGTGTCGACTAATTTTCAAGTAGTCTTTTAAATTCAGGCATTTAGCATGTAAAGGGTGGTTTTTTAAGAGGTTTAGAACTTTTTTTTTTAAAAAAACACAAAAAATTCAATTCGAAAAAATGAATGAAATATTTATTTGAATCGATAGTTTGAACCTTGCAATTTAATGTTTAAAGATAATTTCATGCAAATGTTGACCGCGGCTGCGTCTCAGGTAGCCCATCCGCTGAGTCCAATTTTGGCATACTCTTTCACACATATCGGCCGGTATCTCACTAATGAATGCATGGATGTTGGCTTCCAGTGCGTCAATCGAAGCGGGCTTGTCCCTATAGACATTAGCCTTGACATGCCCCCACAAAAAATAATCTAATGGTGTCAAATCGCACGATCTAGGCGGCCAATTGACCGGCCCGAAACGTGAAATTAACTGTTCACCAAACTCGCCTCGCAATTGCGCCATTGTTTCGCGTGCTGTGTGGCATGTGGCACCGTCTTGTTGAAACCACATATCATGCAAGTCAAGAACTTCCATTTCGGGCAAAAAAAAGTTTGTTATCATCGCTCGGTAGCGTTCACCATTGACAGTAACGCTGCGATTCGCATCATCTTTGAAGAAATAGGCCCAATAATGCCGCCGGCCCATAAACCGCACCAAACAGTGGCTTTTTCGGGATGCATTGGTAGCTGTTGCAATGCTTCTGGCTGATCTTCACTCCAAATGCGGCAATTTTGCTTATTTACGTACCCATGCAACCAAAAATGAGCCTCATCGCTGAACACAAGCAGCGCGCGATGAACATTTCGAACAGAGCACGAATTTTGATAGTAAAATTCAATAATTTGTAAGCGTTGTTCATTTGTAAGACGATCCATGGTTAAATTGCAAACCAAACTGAAGCTGTTTGACAGTGACACAAGGTACTAAACACACGTCAGCTGTCAAAACCAGTGTTGCCAAAACCAAACCAGCTTAAAAATCACCCGTTAGTTCATCTCCGTTCACATCTTCGGTGTAAAATTTAACAAAAGATTTGCAGTTTTCTTTTAAGTCTTCTGAATTCAGATTTTTAATCGAAAAAAAAGTCAAAACGTTGGCCAATCTTCGTTTACGAACCTGTTTCAAATGAACGCTTAGAGTGTCGACAAATGGCATAAAGGTTTGAATTTTGAATCTTTCTTTCCCAGTCAGAATTACTAAGGGTCCAGAGCCGTCAAAAAAAGTCTGGCGTGAGCTTCAACACCTCGTCCTTTCAGAAAGGTCCTTATATTCGGAATCCGGGTTTTTTTTGTCTGGCTGATGAATCAAAGTTATCAAAATTGTCCCTGAACCCAATTATAAATTCGTCGATTGCACTCAGCAAATTTATTGCAACATCCAGAGTAATATTTTGTTTTTGAAGTAAAGTACTTGTTTTATTAATTCTTTGCAATACAGAGTTCCAAAGTTCTGTAAGTATGGTAAATTCAAGCTTGGACTTTTTTTGCAAGGACTAAGTCCTTCCTCTCTGGCCTCTCGTGCCTGTCCTAAATCGTTGGCGATAGACATAAAAGCTTCTTCAATTTCTTGATGACCTTTATATAAGGCGTTTAGTATGCATCACCGCCGACCATCTTGTTTAAGAAAGACTTTTTAAAAAAAAATTTCGACCACAGACAGCGACATGCACTCCTACCAATCTTAAAAAATTGAAGGCCGTTATCTTTATTTTTCCATACAGATACAGTGATATTCAAAATGTGTGTTTTTTTTGTTTGTTTCTTGCAGAAAGCAAACTGCATTGCCACTCAGTTATTTATTCACAGCGGAGCATTGTTTATAGGTGCTTCATATTTCTGTTTTAATTTGAATATAATTTTGCAGGGAATGTGATTTAAACTGTTCAGCAAAGGTTGTTGTTCAGCAAAGAAAGTACGAATTCCGATCATTCTTTATGCATCTAAAATTGTATCGAAATATTTTTTTTTATTGAAAATAGACCGATAGAGGTTAAGTGATTTTTCAGCAATTTGGGGGCCCCTGGTGATTGCGGGGCCCTGGGCCCGGGCCCAGTGGGCCCAGTGGTAAAGAGGGGTCTGCAACTGGTATAAGAGTGTTCTTAGGAATACCTAATTCACTGCTGAAGTGCTGAAGATACTTCTAGTTTTTGATAAAATTAAAAATATAAAAATGCCTTCTTACATAAAATTCTTTAGTTTGATTTCAATCCGTTTGTTAAAGTTGCTTTGAAGAATTTTATTCCTAACTAAGTTCTAAATAAGATTTTGTTATTTTCAATTTTCTCAAAACTGAAAAAGCATCTATTTCTTTGGTCCAGTTTTTCAGTGCCA
This sequence comes from Leucozona laternaria, assembly GCA_932273885.2. Classification (NCBI taxonomy): domain Eukaryota; kingdom Metazoa; phylum Arthropoda; class Insecta; order Diptera; family Syrphidae; genus Leucozona; species Leucozona laternaria. Next base: position 218,167,200 of record OW026366.1, on the reverse strand, counting down.
AATTAAAGTTAAACCCGAGTTAACTCATCAAATTCAATTAGTTAATTAAGGATTAACTGAACGGAAATTCAAAGTTTCGAAGTTTTATGCGCCGAGTGTGTTTAGTCGTTCCACATGCATTCTCCACCGAAAAACTGCTTCCTCAGTTAACTGTGGGTTAATTTACTTCTAGAAGTAGCTAACTCTGGTTTAAATCACCACTGAAAAACAGGGCCTTAGTGTTTAAAAATTAAATTAAATTAATATGAAAAACTTAAATAAATACTTGATATTTAATTAAAGCCAAAAAGCCAAAATTAATCATGGTTGATGCAAAGTAACAAGGAATTTATTCTATTAAAATTCGATAATTGTTTGTCCAAAATACATTCAAATGCTATTTTCGGACTTACGAGGCTTTGACAGATGAAAGGCAATATCTTACATGCATTTGAGAGAGGTATTTGTTACATGTCTAAAAGGAAAATTTGCAGGCAGTGAGTGAATCAATCAAATTGTGCTCGAGATTTGATTGCTTGCAGAATTTCTATTTGCGATCTGTTTATTTTGGAATTCCATGAAATCAGCTCTGTATGTCTTTTGGGCATGCCTGAACCCTGGATTGTTTTGCAAATATTGATTTTGCAGTTCTGCATTATCTTCGAGTTGATTGATTGATGGCATTTCAGCTTATTAAATTGAGTAGGAATATTCTATGAACATGAACCCCGATGACAACTTGTATTCAGAGATAAAGATACAAAGGCTCTACTTCATATCTAAATCATCACCCGCACAGCTACTGTACCTAGTGGTTTCCATTATTCTAATAGGTAGGTACAACAAACGTGAATGGGGTGGGGCGGCAGATGTGGTCTTAGATATACGAGTGATGGTATTTTGAAACATCTAGCGTCACAAAAACAATGTCAGCTCTTGCTATTATCTCAGGAGCTGTATTTACGGAAGAAAACTTACACTTTTTGTGTGACTTGATGCTACATATCTACCTACCTCTTTGTTTGTTTGTGATGGATAAGTAAGTTGAGATATATTATAAAAGATGCATTACAGTTCACCTTGCTTGGCGTGATTGATTGGATAAATCGACCTAGTGATCTAGATCACAGTGAAGTTTATAACTTACTTCTTTGTGTGTTTGCTTATGTGCTTGAACTTTTTGTTCCTTCATTCATGATTGCAAAATGTGTACATGGCTGACATGCAACTTTAATGAAAAATGTCACGTCATTTAGAATAGTATTTATAAAACTCCTCAATTGGGTCAAAGTAAATAATACATACATAAAAAAAATATAAACAAAACGAAGAACTTGTGATGAGTAAACTGTTTGAAGAGAACCTTTTAAACTTTTAAACTCATTTCATGTTGTTTTGACCCAATAAAGTAAACGTCTGCAAAATGTTTCACTATCAGATCACACTAATGGAAGAGGTTTATGTAGGTTGGTAGGTGATGATGCGTGCACTGAACAATTTTGAATCAGATAAGTTTAGCTATCTAAGCAAGCATATTCGAAAACTAATAAATGAAATTATTGTTTTCACTTTTGATGAGAGGACGCAAATGGAAGTAAGCAATTTATATTTATAGTAATGGGGTAAACATTGGATTAAGGCTAGGTATGCAATTTTACAGCGGGAGATTCATGCTTTTGTGTAAAATGTAAGCATAATATGATGTTAAGCCAATGATTTAGTAAATTGCTTCAGTGGGTGTGGTTTAATGGAGCATAAAGTCAAATGGTCATGTTTTCCATTATGTAACTGTCATAATCCTTATAACAATGAATGAGTAGTTTTTTTTTTTTTTTAACGGACGCACTTTTTTTATAGCTTGCTCTAAAGGGGTTGTGACTACCCTTAAAATGATATACACAGCACGAGCGATTAGGTAGATCGGGGGGGGATTGGAAAGGAGATACCGATGCACATTTATTTTAAATATCTGAAGATCACAATGGGAGGGGAAAAACGGGCTGGGTAGAGCATTCCACATTCGTGTAGAACTGCAACTAAGGAAAGAATCTCTGTACTTAACAGTACGTCCGAAGTTGGGCTCAAGGGAACACTGATGAGCATTCCTAGAAGCGCGAGTATTACGGTTGAATTGTTTAAGGGGAGGAATGCAACTGGCTATTTTACTAGAACACTGTTTATAGAAATAGCGGTAAGATACTGACAGACATGAAACATTACGACGGTGCTCAAGAGATGTGAATGTTTCCGTTACAGTTCTTTCACCTATCATTTTTAGAGCACTCGCATTTGTATTCTATCCAATAGGCTCAAGTGGGTTTTTGGGGCACCTGCCCAAAAATGGGAGTTGTACTCAAGTTTTGGACGAATAATGGCTTGTAGATCACAGCCAGATCGGAGGGGGAGAAAAATTTCTTGCAGCGTTTTTGGCGATGTCAAATATGTGGTCTTTCCACAAAAGGTGGTCTGTGACACACATACCGAGAACTAAAAGCTGTTCAGTTTCCTCTATGCAAGTTCCACTCATAGATAGCAGCATTGGGGGTGGGTTCTGCTTAAACGACAGGAGACAGCATTGAGTTTTAGAAGCATTAAATTCTACACTGTTTTTGGTTACCCATTGGACAATGCTGTCGAGATCAGAATTTAATGAGCTTATCATACGCTGCCGTTGCATTTTCACATCTGAAGATGTGAATCTAGAAACGAATAAGAAAAGCTGAGAGTACCGTCGCGTCGTCAGCAAAACAGTTTAATGGATTAATAGTTTCAGATAACAGATCATTTATGAATATTAGGAAGAGTGTCGGAGACAAAACCGAGCCCTGGGGCATACCAGCATTTATTTTGTAGATATCAGACTTGAAACCGTCCAATACAACTTGTATTGATCGGTCCGAAAGGTAATTTCTAATCCAACCAAGAAAGAGATTCATCGATACCAAATGCATGCATTTTAGATAAAAGAGCTTGATGCCAAACTCTATCTAATGCTTTTGAAATATCAAGTGGAATAATCTTACTTTCGCCAAAAGGATGTAAAGATATGTTCCACTGTTCGGTGAAATATTACATCAGATCACTAGTGGACCTATTGCTACGAAAACCATACTGCCGGTCATTTAGAAGCTTTCGTTCTTCAAGATATTTCTTAAGCTGATGATTAATCAGCGTTTCCATGACCTTGGTAAGAAGGGACGAAGGTGCAATTGGTTTTTTAGGGACAGGCTGGACAAATGTTGTTTTCCATCCACTCGGAAAGAGACCAGTAGAGTAGTACAGATAGAAAAGCTTAAGCAGTGGTTTTGCCAGAGTTGAAGAACACCTCTTCAGAACAATGGGAGGGATACTATCCGGGCCAGCGGATTTGTGAATGTCGCACTTGCTTGGTAATAATAACTATAACTTCTACTAAAAGTCAAAATTTATAGTAGGTATTTAACGCTTTTCCTTTGAATATAGAATTTAATTTGTAACTATTAAGACTTGCTGCTTAATATAGTTACAGTAAATTGTAACGAAGTGTGACATTTTCATTTATCTGCCAAACACTCCAACAATTTTTCTAGTTTTATTTAAAATAACAGCTACAGCATGTGCTCATAGAAATGAATTAATGTAGGGCAAATATCAAACACTATAAAAGATTCTAATCACTATTCCAAGCAAGAGTCTTGTCAGCTAAAAGGTTTTCCAATAAGGGCGGGTGGATTTTGAAATGGAATATTGTAGCGGTCGTTGTGTGGCACTTAGCGCCATTTTGTTGGAACCACATGTCGTTCACATCCATATCATCCAACTAAATGTTTTTCCTGCAAAATTTGATTACCGTCGATCTGTAGCGCTATCTGTTGATACTGATGGCAATGACATCGTCGTTTTCGAAGAACTAAGGACTCTCACAGACAGTGACAATGTTTTCGCTTCATCTTATGCGTTTCGTTGAGACAAGGGTGTAGGCTGATTGTTCACTGAATTATTCGACTCAAATTTGGCCACCAGACTTTGCATAATCGACTCAGAAGGACAACCATTTAAACCGTAAAGTCTGCGCAAAGGCACGTATCGTTGCTCCAAAAGACCGATTAAGCTATGTGCTAACTGCTCACCGATTATCTTTTAGTTTTAACCAAGGAGCGAGAAGGTAGACCACTTTGGCATCTACTTGTTTATTCCTCGATCCACTTCTTCTACGTGTATTTAGGATTGAGATGGCACTGTCTTTAATACTTCTCTTGTTAAACCTTGAACCCGAATTTAACAGCCAATAAAGTTGGTTAACAAAAATATGAGCTTGCAAAATTTTAACCCAAGTTTTGTGCTTTCTTTATAATAAACCCAAGACACCAATGAGCAGTCCCGGACTAACCATATGTGCAAGATGTGTAAATGCACAGGGAAAAAAATTCTGGGGGCGCAGTTCAATTTGTTCAAGCAAAAAGTCGTTAAAGCGGAACCCACCCCCAATGCTGCTATCTATGAGTGGAACTTGCATAGAGGAAACCGAAAAGCTTTCAGAACTCGGTATGTGTGTCACAGACCACCTTTTGTGGAAGGACCACATATTTGACATCGCCAAAAACGCTGCTAAGTGCTTAGGTTTTCTCCGTCGATGCAAGAAATTTTTCTCCCCCTCTGAACTGGCTGTAATCTACAAAGCCTTTATTCGTCCAAAACTTGAGTACAACTCCCATATTTGGGCAGGTGCTCTAAAAACCCACTTGAGCCTATTGGATAGAATACAAAAGAGAGCTCTAAAAATGAAAGGTGAAAGAACTATAACGGAAACATTTACATCTCTTGAGCACCGTCGTAATGTTTCGTGCCTGTCACTATTTTACCGCTATTTCTATAAACAGTGTTCTAGTGAAGTAGCCAGTTGCATTCCTCCCCTTAAACATTTCAACCGTAATACTCGCCCTTCTAGGAATGCTCATCAGTTTACCCTTGAGCCCAACTTCGAACGTACTGTTAAGTACAGGGATTCTTTCCTTAGTCGGACCTACTGTTAAGTACAGGGATTCTTTCCTTAGTCGCACTACACGAATGTGGAATGCTCCAATCCAATCCCCTCCAATCTACCTAATCGCTCGTGCTGTGTATATCATTTTAAGGGTAGTCACAACCCCTTTAGTGCGCGCTAAGTTATAAAAAAAAAAAAAAAAGGAAATATGTACTGCCATTTGCATTTCAACCACAAAGCTTGTTCAAATAATCCCAAAATAATATACATCACAACTGTGCTTAGTTATTTCTTGGACACTAACTAACTTCACTTTCATGGTTGGAGAATATAACTCAAAATATTGTAAAATTAAACATCCGACAAGAACTACGCATTGAAAGTCTAATGTGGAAAATTCTTATGAATGTGTATCAGTGTATGTATGTATGTATGCAAATATAAAAAAGTTGAGCTTTCTACAAATATTTCACAGAGCACATGTTTGGCCGGCTCTGCCGACGAGCCTATACCTCAGCCTCAGAATCACAAAATATTTATTTCTTCCAAGTAAAAACTATAGAACTCATCAGAAATTGTGAATTACTGAAAGTTATAAATTTCACTTAATTAAGCTTTTACCAATTTTAAATAATAAGTTAGTATGATAACTTTTAATATTTGGTAAATTTCCTGTTTTCTAGGTAAGAAAACTCAAATAAGGGGAAAACTGGGCGTGACAAAAGGTGGATTAAAAAAAAAGCTTTAGGCGGAAGAAATTTTCAGCTTTTTAAAGTATTATGAATATTGATAAAAAAATAGGTGAATTTCGAACAAATTTTTCACATTGAATGATTAGACTCAGTATACTTTTAGTACCAAATTTCAAACTTAACATGGGTCAGGGTAAGGTTTAAGATTTCGGAGAAGATGTGTACAAAAGTGGATTACATCGAAAATTTCCGAAGTAGATTTTTGAAACGAGTGCAAAACTCAGTTGTTCAAAAACTGTATTTTTAACAAACAAAATATTTTAACAAAAATAAATATTTTGTAACCAAACAAAAACATAAGAAACTAACTGCAAAGCGACTTTTTTCTTAGAACACATCTAAGAATCATTTCCGAAAGTACCTATTGTTCATTAATTGGGAAATACCATGCTTAGAAAAAGTGTATTCATATGAGGTAGGTAGGCTTTTGGTTAAAATGGACATTAGAATACAAAATTTTATTAGATTCCTAACCTTCAATGCTCGCCTTTAAGCAATTATCTTCTTGCGCATAAAAATATAAATTTGAAGTCCTCAAATGGAATAAAATGTAAATATGTACCTATTTAATTTTTTCTCAACATATTTTTTTTAATGTTCATAGGTAGGGGAGAGTGGGTAAGAAATTAACATTTTTGATATTTCGCTAACCAAAAAAACATAACAATATGAATTCCAGTGAATAATATAAATGAATTAACATTTTGTTACCGTAAAATACTTATTTGGTTCCCAACTCTATCGTTCATCCGAATATATGACTTGAAAAGAAGTCAAAGTCAAATGTTACAAACGTCCTTCCTGTGGCCTATTTCACCAACTTACAAATTGTAATTTACAAGCGATTTCTTACAAATTTATTCTGTTTCACAAAATATTTGTATTACAAACTTGTAATTGTAATTTACAAAAGGAAATTTGTGGGAATATCTTTATTTTCGTTTCACCAAGAGTAATTGTTGTTTCTAGTTTACAAGTACAAATTTGTGAAAATTCAAGTGTTTTTATAAGTTTCTGTTTCACTAAATAAAAAAAATGTACAAATTTGTTAAGTTTTAGAAAAATTCTTACAGAAGAAAGTTCATGTGTAATTTTATTTACAATTTGTAATTTTTCAATAAAAAATGTATTTACGGCTAAGGCACAGTAGTATACCGATAGTAATAAAGGGTTTTCCAATAAGAGGTGTTATTTTGATATTCAAAGAAAAATAGCATTTTTTTGAGGTAAATGATCGGATGTTTATTTCATTATAAAGAGGAAGGTATGCCGTTAATAATGAAACACAACATCAGCCAAATGGCCGCCACGACCACGCTTACAGGACCATATCCTTTTCATGAAATTTTCCATAACCAAATCGCAAAGTGGCTGCCCTATGTCCTCGATAGCCTCACGAATTCCATCTTTGAGGTCTTGAATCGACGCTGGGCTGTTGGCGTAGACCTTATCTTTCACGTGGTCCCAAAGGAAGAAGTCGCAAGGTGTTAAATCACAAGGTCTCGGTGGCCAATTGTGATCACCTCTTCGAGAGATAACACGGTCCGGAAACTTTTCCCGTAAAAGATCGATGGTTTCATTGCTTGTGTGGCACGTAGCGCCGTCTTGTTGAAAGTAAACGTTGTCCAGATCAATACCATCCAATTCCAGCCATAAAAAATATGCACGACTGGGTCGCACGAACTTGCTCTTATGCGCGATCACATTGTGGTTCTATAGTCTGAAATAGATTAGCTATAGGAGTATATATTTTATCCATTTGCCAAATCTTAGTTTAGTTTGAGGTGGTATTATGTGAGTATACAAAAATTAACAATATAGCCTAGTGTTGCACATATGCAATATGCATAAAAGAAAATTATGCTATTTAAACTGGTAAATTGTTTTTAATCAACAAAATTAGAAAGAAATTGATTAAAATACTTTGAATCCGTTTTAACCAAACGCGATATACACCATCTGATTTCTTATATAAATCTTTATTTATGAGAAAAAAATTTTGAAAATCGTAGGAGCGGTTTTAAAAATAATTAATTTTTTATATATAAAATTTCGTTAACATTTTTGAGAAAAATAATTGGTACGCCAATTTAAAGCATTTATTAATGTTGCGTTAAAAATTGAACTTCACAAAAAAATCTGCTACCAGTTTTCGAAATATCGAATTTTCAAAAAATAATTTTGATTTTTTTTTAAAAAATCCAAAAATCATTTTTTAGAAAATTTTGATACGCACTTTTATTTATATTTGTTACAAGCTTCTGTATACACAATCTAATTTTATTCGGTTGATCAGATGTTGAGATAGTCGAAAATCAAAGAAACCGTTCTATGAGAGGTACTGTTAATAAACGTAAAATATAAACTTTAAAAATTTTAAATGGTAGATCGTACTAATTTTAACACACAAAAAAACTTTTATGAAAATCGTAGGAGTTGTTTTTGAGAAACAATATATTTTTCATAACGGTTTTTTAACATTTGTATGGGAGGCACCGTTATTTTTGAGTATTAGAATAATTTTTGTCAAAAATCTTCTAGATAAAGTTAAAAACCTGTTATTTACCAAGTTTAATGAAAATCGACCAAGTCGTTTTTGAAATATTGAGTTTTCAAAAAAAAATATTAAAACTTTTTTAAAAATCTAAAAAATATTTTTTTTGAAAATTTTTGTACACAATATTATTTAGAATGTGCCAATACTTCTTCATAAAAAAATTGATCAGAATCTGTTTAACCGTTTTTGAGAAAAGCGAAAATCAAAAAAATGGTTCTTTGGGAGGTACCATTAATAACCATTTTTCGGAACCATTTTTTTTATTAAATAGCAACTTATAACTATTTAAATTTATGGAGTTCTTAAAAACAAATTCTGTAGCGCTGGATTTGAGAAAAATAAGTTTTTCCTTTTTGGCCAAGAAATTTTGTATGACAGCTACTGTTAATTTTGGTCCTAAAAAAAAAGAGAAAAAAACGGGGGGGGGGGAATGTCCAAAAAACGCTAGGTACCAAGTTTAAAGAAAATCGACCCATCCGTTTAAGCTGTAGTCGAACCGACAGACAGACAGAGAGACAGACAGACAGACGGACGTTTTTGCGAGACCCACTTTTTTTGACTTCTCTATCATCGTAATGTAAAGTTTGATCAAAATCTCGAGTTCGATTTTTTGTAGGAATCCATAACTTCCCATATAGTACCTTTATCGCAAGTAAAAATCATTAATCATCTCTCGATAGCGCAATCCATTGACCGTAACTGTTGCTCCAGCCTCATTTTTGAAAAAGTAAGGTCCAATGACCCCGCCGGACCATAAACCGCTCCAAACAGTCACGCTTTGAGGATGGAGAGGCTTTTCAAAAATAATTCTTGGGTTTTCCGAGCCCCAGATGCGACAGTTTTGCTTGTTGACGTAGCCTCCGAGGTGGAAATGGGCCTCATCAGTCAAGATGATTTTTCGATGAAATTCCGGATCATTTTCATGCATTTCAAGGACCCAATCAGCAAAGACACGACGTTGTTGATGATCAGCCGGCTTGAGTTCTTGTGTTAACTGAACTTTATAAGCCTTAAGACCCAAGTCTTTATGCAAAATACGGTGTAATGACGTTTGTGGAATGCCTAATTCCAAAGAACGACGAGGAATGGACAAACCTGGGTTTTCTTCAACACTTTGGGCTACAACAGCAATATTCTCAGTTTTTCTTGAGCGACGTGCACGGGTTTTATTCTTCACATCACTAACTTGTCCCAACAGCTCGAATTAGTCCACCAATTTCTGTATTGCGGTCCGACAAGGTGCTTCACGACGACCCAAAAATGTTTTAGTTTTACGAACCGTCTCTGCCAAATTTTCACCATTTTTATAGTGAATTTTAATAATTTCAATGCGTTGTTGAAGCGTGTATTGTTCCATTTTTATTAATGGCATAGTTTCTACTTGTCAAATGTTAAAAAATGACAGCTTCAAAAGTGACAGTTATCGAAATAGCGGGCTATTCAAAATAAAACCTCTTATTGGAAAATCCTTTATAAGTGAATATTTTGCGATAAAAAGCTTAAGAATCTATGGGTCGCGTATTTGCAGATCATTTGCTTTTAAGGAAAAGTTTTACATAAACCGTATAAGGGTAGATTAAATAATAAGAATAATTGAAACACGATTGGTAATGAGACTGAAAAAAATATTTTTATTAACATAAACTGGAAATTTTGATATTTTAAGATGAGCTCTCAGACATGCACGGTATATCTAATGACGAATTCCTTTTAACAAAGAAATCGATTTTTTTCTAAACAGAATGGAATTTTTTCTTAACAGAATAGATTTTTTTCTATCAATTGAAAGGAATTTGAATTTCGTAAAAGAATCGATTTTTTTGTGTGATTGTGTTACTTGACGCTGTAATTGACGCAAAACGTCAAGAAATTGTTCACAAAACTATTAAGGTTGTTTGTTTTTGTTGTGAGAACAATGTTTTAGCAATAGAATTAAATTAATAACTTTAATAATATTATTTTAATAACAAAAGATATTAGCCAGCTTATACGGGGACAATTTGTTGATGCATTTTTTTGTTTGAACTTCTACTTGCACATATTTCTTAAAGAAAATTGTTATTGAAAGATTTCACTTGCACTGAAAGTTTTCATCACGTCTTTCACTCGCGAAAGGTATTTTTTTGTCAAATGTTTGTTTGATAATGAGCAACGCACAATAAATTATTTTTATAGCTTTATTGACTGAATATATATTGTTGAACATTTTGTTAAATTATGTAGAATTCAAACAAAAAATAAACAACTCGGTCCTCCAAAAATTGCGCTACTTTCAATTTGAGGTATTAGAAATGTCAAGTTTTTATAGTGTGTGTGCAAATCAGTGTGAAATCTTGCTAAAAACGCAAAATTTGTTTTAACAGAAAAGAATCGATTTTTTTTAGAAAAAATTCTGAACAGAATCGATTTTTTTGTTGAAAGGAATTCGGCATAAATCTACACGGAGCGGTGTTTAGATGTGTCCATCGGGTTTGTGCAGTCGTGGTTGATGTATTTTTGGAAAATATTGAAGGCTATATAGCGCTTTTAACGCTTGATACCTACTCAGCAGACTCTCACAAATTTGTCAGAAAGAATTTTTTTTTTACAAATCTGTGGCCTATTTCACCAAATTAAAATTACAATCACAAACTTGTACTTGTAATCTGCAATTAAAAATTTGTAAACTAAATTTCTGTTTCACAAACAACAAACATAATTACAAAAAATTTGTAAAAAAGAGTAAGAAAAGTAGAGGAAATTGTAGTTGTGATTTACAAATAATAAAAAATCGGTTTCACCACTTTTTTGCCAGACTTGTAAAAAACAATTCTTTCTCACAAATTTGTGAGAGTCTGCTGAGTAGGTATGAAGCGTTAAGTGCAGTATATAGCCTTCAATATTTTCCAAAAATACATCAACCACGATTGCACAAACACGATGGACACATCTGAACACCGTGTAGATTTATGCCGAATTCCTTTCAACAAAAGAATCGATTCTGTTCAAATTTTTTTCTAAACAAAATCGATTCTTTTCTGTCAAAACAAATCTTGGCGTTTTTAGCAAAAAAAAAAATAATACATTTCGCGAGTGAAAGACGTTATAAAAACTCAGTACAAGTGAAATATTTTCAATAACAATTTTCTTTAAAAATATATGTGCAAGTAGAAGTTCAAACAAATAAAATGCACCAACAAATTGTCCCGGTATTATTAAAGTTATTAATTTAATTCTATTGCTAAAACATTGTTCTCACAACAAAAACAAAAAAACTTAATAGTTTTGTAAAAAATTTCTTGACGTTTTGCGCCAATTGCAGCGTCAAGTAACACAAACACAATCACACAAAAAAAAACGATTCTTTTACGAAATTCGAATTCCTTGTATTAATATCGGTATACTAATATGCCTTCGCCATAAATACATTTTTAAGTTCGGAAAGATATTTTTATTGAAAAATTACAAATTGTTAATAAAATTACACATGAACTTTTTTCTGTAAGAATTTTTCTACAAATTAACAAATTTGTAAAGTTTTTTTATTTGGTGAAACAGAAACTTATAAAAAAACTTGAATTTTCACAAATTTGTACTTGTAAACTACAAACAAAAATTACTCTTGGTGAAACGAAAATAAAGATATTCCCACAAATTTCCCTTTGTAAATCACAAATACAATTTTGTAATACAAATATTTTGTGCAACAGAATAAATCGATTTCTTAACAAAGTTTGTAAGAAATCGCTTGTAAATTACAATTTGTAAGTTGGTGAAATAGGCCACTGGCAAAAATGTGGTGAAACCGATTTTTTTTAATTTGTAAATCACAACTACAATTTCCTCTACTTTTCTTACTCTTTTTTACAAATTTGTTGGAATTAGGTTGGAATTAGGTTTACAAATTTTTAATTGAAGATTACAAGTACAAGTTTGTGATTGTAAATTTAATTTGGTTAAATAGGCCACTGGGTTCTAATTTTTCGTAAGAATTTAGTGTTACAACCGACCCACAGTTATTTTCGTTACCCACTCACTACGACCTTATATTTCTCTATGTGATAATGTTTCCTTTATTATTTTTGGAACAGAAAGATGTTTTAAACCAGACACCACTTTTATGTTTTTACTTCATTTTACCCTATAAATACCAAATTTTTAAAAGAATTATTCCAAAAAAAAAAAACATTCTCTAAAAATAAGATTTGAAATAGGTACAAAAAAATTTTTTAAATGAGATATTCCTTTTTTTTCACTCCATTTTACCCTATGAATAGCAATTATTGAAATGAAAATCCCCTTAAAAATTATTTTTCAATAACAAATCGTTTTTTTCGAAAAATAGCCTTTCAAACACAATAAGAATGTTTTAAATCGAAGAAGATAGTATGGTTTCTGCGATTAGGTCGAACGCACAAGCATAAGAAAAGCATGATTTCAGCTTTATTATGCATAATATAGAAACCTATAGATTATAAATATAAATAGATACATAGATAGATAAATAAATTACTATGAAAACAGTTTATATACGTTTATTTAATTTAAATAACTTGCAAATATAGGCAACACGAGATGAGATATTTGAAACTTGGGGGCTTGCTTCCAAGTCATACGATCAATTCTTTGAACAAAAAATATTAAACTTTAACATATTCCAATTCATAGATTTGTATTAGTGCTAAAATAAGTAGGCACATAACTAACATATTAAATTTTTTTTATACACATGTTTTACAGCAGAAAAAGTCTTGATTTTTTGTATATGAGACCTATCACCTCATCTGGATCGACATCAATATCTGAATGAACAGATTTCATAGCAAGTGCGTTAAGTCTTGCATTGCTCATATCGCTTCGATACACTGTTTTAATCGTCACTGGAAGTGAGTTTTTGCACTCTGCTGTGGTTTTTTATGATATTTTGGAAAGTTATTTTGCAAGCGATGGCTTGCACAGTCTACAAACCAAGCGATTGCATACTGTTTTCTAATCCTGCTGTTTTCTAATCCTGCTTTGTACTCCAGTTAAGTGACCTGCTGTATTGGTGGCTCCGTCAATGCCTTGGCCAATACAATTGCTCATATACATATATCAAGATATAGTTCTTCACATATGATTTTGTTAAGGTTTCTAGAAGTTTGGTCATCATAGAGAACAAAACCTACAAAACTTCCCGAAGCATACAACTTTTTGGGTCTGTTAAACGATAAACAGTCGACATATCGAAGGCATATGGAAAGTTGTTCAGTTATGCCAGAAACATGCATGTTTTATATTTCGGTTGTGACAATATATCAGTACATGTTTCCAAGATTTCAATTTGTATAGCTGAGCTCAAAATGCTTGTGTTCTTACAGCTGGTATTGACGTGATTCTTTAAATTGTTGTCCCCAGATTCAATTCTGAGCTGCAGGAGAGCCCTTAGTTTTATATATATAGCTCCACTATCGTCGTCATCTCTTGTTCTGCACACAATAAAATAGTCTGAATAATAGGTCTTATTTCAGCTCTATTTTCAGCTATTGCTTTTGCATTGCGTTTTACAGTCACCCATAGTCATTATATCTATTCATTTTTGGTTTTTATTATTCTGAGATCTTATAATTTCGGTTATTTTTATTTTGCAATATTTTGGCTTCTTGTTCTTAATATATACGAAGATAATAACTGAAGTCCTTAACTGATCCCAAAACAAATAAACTATACCTAGATATAGTCATCATACATATTTTTATAAATTTGAATTGATATTAAAAATCTTTAGTTTTTACTAAATTTTATTTTTACAAATCATTTCGGGAGGGGCTTCAGCCCCTCAAGTACACCCCCCCCCCCCTGGCTACGTGTTGGATGAAACTAATCAAAATAACACTTAAAACAAGCCTTTAGCCACTTCCACTATTATAAGCAAGTACATGCGACCTTATTGTGAATTTAATTTAAAATTTCCAAAATAAATATGTGTAGGTACCTATACTTCAAAATGGAATTAATAATAATAATTGAAAGTTTCTGTACGACTGCATGCATGTAAAAAAGTACATAGTTTTGTATCTTCTCTGCTTCTGTCAATAGCAAATAACCTCTCAATTTCTCATTCCACCAATCTTCCACTTTTGTAAGCTCAGATTGTTTTTTATCGAATGCGGGTGTGAAAGCGCATTCACTTCTTCGCAACCACGTTGCCACTCGCGATCAAGTTAGAAAAGCCATTCAAGTTCATAGTCCTCTTTTAACATTGGCTTTAATGTCAACTGTGTGTGCACCAACCGGTTGGCTCTAGTATATTTGAAGCCTAAATATGGCCGGGTGCTTAGCAAATCTCTACACACACACTTCACTGCGCTTGGCGCTCGTGAATATTATCCCATATCCATTCGAAGTATATCTATTCGGAACATTCGTGTCATGATGGGAGATGGGACGCCTGCCTTATGGCACGAATATACCGCTAATACTGTACCTAACAACGGCTGCTGCTCCTGCATGATGGTATTATTGTTATGGCTTATGGCAAAGAGTATCAAAATTTATTGGCTATTTATACTGCGCCAAGTATACCGCATTGACATTGTTTTTCACACTCTCATTTGCGAGAGAGACTACAATGTGGATTGTTTTTATGGCTGTTGAATACTTGATTGACAGTAAATTATTTTTTAATATTTATTTACCTATTAATAACAAAAAAGTGCTGGAAATTTCATAAAAGCAAATAAAATGTTTTGCGAAGTACAAAAATTGCCAGCAGAAGACTGACGAATAAAATTTGGTGAATGCGAATTTATTGAATTTGTATTCATAAATTCCATGAATTAGATAATACATAATACCTAAACGATTCCTTAAAATTGTTTCGACTAAAAATATTGTTAATCAAAACCAGAACTGTTGTTGTTCTTTTCAATAGTGTTTGTAATTTAAACAAAAATGAATAGTACCTCATCCTGATGTCCTGAGAACATTAACTCTCTTGGTTTGACGGTCTAGCTACCTAGTGTGTCATTTGAGCTGCAAATTTATAGTTTTCCATTTCTACAAAAGGTTAAACAACTTTATTTTTTAATATAAAGAAATGGTAGTTACGTACAATAAAAGCTCCAGTAAGTGGATACTAACATTTCCTTAATTAATTTCTGGTCATAGGAACTGTCTGGTTAAGAGAAAGAAAATGGAAAAGCGTTTATGTTTATTAATTTCATATTCAGCCTCATTGTGAGTTTCACCCGAAAAATATTTCACCATTAAATGATTCGTTCGCCCGGAAATAAAAAAAGCTATTGAGAATTTCGTCCGAACAATGATGATGATGATTTCTAAAGTTTCCGTTTGCCTCCAAAAAAACAAATGTTGTCTCTTAATGGTTTGAAATTTCGCCCGAAATGAAGACATTGAGGGGAATTTTTCGAACCTTTAACATTTTTCGCATGAAAATCGCAAGATAGGTGAAAAATGAAATGTCAGTTATTCCGCGTGAAGTGTTATTCGGGTAAAACTCACAATAAGGCTGAATACAAAGATAAAAATAAATGATAAGCGTTAGAGCGCATTCCTTTATGGTTGAAAAAGGTGGCGTTAGGCAATAACGCCCAAAGACATAACGCCCAAATCGATTTGGAAATATCGCCCAAAAAAATTCTGAATAATTGTTGTTGTTTTTTTTTCCCCATCTGGGCGTTGTTTCCATTTTTCAATTTTTTTCAAAGGAAAAAATGCAAAAAGTTAAATTTTTAAAAGTTAAATAGGAAATAACGCCCAAAATTGGAAATATCGCCCAAAAAATCCAGAAAAAGGAAAGAACGCCCAAATTCTCATCAATAATTGTGCTCAAACAACTCCGTTTTAAATCAAATAAACTTTATTTCACTTTAATAAAATAAACAGTGAGGTATGTATGGGGGGCATGCTGCCCCTCTGCAACCCCCTGATTGGGCACACTATAAAATTTTTGCTAGGTGCGAGGCTGGGTGTATGCAAAGTTTCTTTAAATCCAGATTCTTTAAATGCTAAAGGGACTTTGTATACACTCGGCCTTGCACCTTAAAAAATATTGGCTTTTAAGCGATATTTCCTATATTTGGACGTTGTTTAATTAACGCTTAATTTTTGTCGGTAATATTTCCAACTTTAGGCATTATTTTCCTTTAAAAACAAACCAAAAACTGGAAATTCAACCCAAAATGGCGAAAAAAATACATTATGGGCGTTATTTCCAAAAATCATTTGGGCTTTATTTCCTTGGGTGATATTGCCTAACACCCAAGTGAACTATGATGGTGCTACTGACCTGCACTTTTGTGAAATATTTATCAAACGACTGTTTTGGAACACATTGTAAAGCCTCTCAGTCTCAACCAACAACAAGCAGAGTGGACATTCCAACAAAATTTTTCTCATCGCTCTGTCCAGTTATAAAAACTTCACGTTTAATCACCGGAGGTTTTCCATGGATTGTAGTATAAACACAAAATTAGTCCCAAAAATGATGTTTTTATTCGTTAGGGAGGTTTTCTATTTGAAATAAGCAAGAAAAAGAGGGGCCGTTTATAGGAACGCAATTTGTATGAGAAATTCAAAAAAAAAGTTAGTTCCCAAAAATGTGTCCGTTTAAGGGAATTGTCCGCTTATCGAACCTGGCCGCAAATAAAGCTTTCATAGTATATCAATCTAAAAATCAATTTTGTAATAGATGTAATCAACATTTTTTTTTTCTGGGAAACATTTTCTACTATTTCGGTGAAATTTTGTGATGCATAAAAAAGCAGAATACTTTCTAGAAACTAGGTAATTGCTAATAAGTTACATACAAATAAAATTGGTTGCACTTTCGGACTCCGAATAATTGGAATTTTTGCTAGCATTTAATACTTTTCAACAAACATCAACTCCCTCATCGTTTATATATATTTTTGGGAAAATTATCAGGACCCGCAATTTTTCGTTATAAAACATAACGATCAATTTTTTTTTCTGCGTAAAAAATCGTATTTTAGGGGGTCTATTCCCCCGTTTATTCGGGAAGGGCAATTTTCGAAGAAATTGTTTTAAAACAGAAAAAAAGTTATAAAAAAAAAACGATTATATTCACAATGTTATTATATACCTTTTAGTAAAGTCAGAAATCTCTTTTTTATATTGTTTTTCAATAAAGCTTTTTTAAGGAGTAGTTTCTGAAAAATTAATTTTCAAACTCAAAATTTTGAAACAAGAAAAATTAAAAAAAAATTTCAAACATATTTTTATTTCTGTTATTTTCAATTTTCTAAAGCACTAGAAGAGATTTTAGCATCCGGTTTTTACTAAATATTAATAAGAGCAAAAATACTAAATACCTAAGGCAAAATTTCGAAAAAAAATATTTTTTTTTTTTGTTTTAAGTCAATGTTTTCGAAAATTGCCACTGCTTTCTAAACGGGGGCATAAAACCCCCCTTCCCATGTGATTTTTTCTTACATCGACTTACACGCTTTATATTTTTGTCACACCTTATGCGAATCACCCTGTATACTTTTAAGTCTGAATTATCGAAAGTGTCGAGAAGCAAAAAAGCTAGAGAGCGGCAAGAATTGCGGAATGTCCAAAACGGCAATAATAATTTTGAAAAAAATTTGATATTAAATAATATTCAACTATCCAAGTATAGGTATATGAAAATAGGTGTCATTCAAGGCCGAAGCCAGGGGCTGGGACGCCAAGGGCCCATGATGGACCATATAATTTTTATCAATATTCACCTCCTCAAATTTGATTTATTGAATTTTCGTAACAAGAAAATTGTTTTCTTTTAAAGTTTATCTATATATGTAGGTGTTATCCAGGGCCGAAGTTAATGGTGGTACCATTTTTTTTTTATAAATAATATTTTAGTTATTGAGTTTATGAAGATAGAGGTGTCATCCAGGGCCATCGAAAAGGGGGAGTTAAAGTAACTTCTTAGTGACCATTGCATTGAATTCTAATGCACACGGAAAATTTATATTTTTTAATAAATTGTGCCTACCAAAAATTACGAGAATTAAAATAATTCCAAAGTAGTGAACAAAATTTGTACCTCCCTATTTTCTTTTATCATGAGGTTTATTATACATAGAAAGAAAAAAGTACGTATACGTCACAGTGTACAATGTATTCATAATTTAGGTATGTTCATCATCATCGTCGGCTCTACAACCGAAGTCCGGTCCTGGCCTCCTTCAACAAGTCTCTCCACCCATCCCGGTCTCGAGCCGCCGCCATCCAGTTGCGCACCCCAAGGCTCCGGGCGTCCTGGTCTACGCCCTCTCTCCAGAGCAAGCATGGTCTACCACGATGTCGTCTACCATAGAATGTACCACAAATAACATTCCGAGCAGGTTCCTCTTCGCTCATGCTATAGCTAGGTGCCCTGCCCACCGGAGTCTACCGAGCTTAATTTTTGTCACGATATCTGCTTCAAGGTAGATTGCGTACAATTCATGATTGTACCGTCTCCGGAATCGTCCTTCCTCACATATGGGGCTAACAATTCTCCTTAAGACTTTTCTCTCGAACGCGGCTAAGAGGTCGGAGTGCCTTTTGCTAAGCACCCAAGTCTCGGATCCATATGTGAGTACTGGCAGGACCATGGTCCTGTACAGTAGCAGTTTTGAAGTTATGGTGAGATTTCTGGATTTGAAGAGCTTTGACAGACTATAGTAGGATCTGTTGGATTTGAGAAGCCGCCCGCGTATTTCTTCTTCTATATTGTTATCGGCTGCTACTATTGACCCAAGGTATTTAAAGGATTGCACCACTTCAAATTCGTGCTCCGCTACCTTGATTTTTTGACCAACTGTTCCTCTCGCATTCGACGCCACCATGTACTTTGTTTTACCTTCACTAATGTGCAGCCCCAGATTTTGTGCCGCCTGCTCGATCTGGATGAAGGAATCATGTACAGCTTGCTCGGTTCTTCCGATGATGGCGATGTCGTCTGCGTAAGCCAGTATCTGGCTGGACCTGTTGACGATGGTCCCTCTTGTTGCCGTGCCAGAGTCACGGATTGCTTTCTCCAACGCCAGGTTGAAGAGGAGGCAGGCCAAACCATCCCCTTGTCGGAGTCCATTAAAGATGTTGATTGGTGTGGATAGCAATCCGGCTATTTTTACTTGGCTTGTTACGTTGGTCATGGTCAACCTACATAGTCGTGTCAATTTATTTGGGATGCCGAATTCTCTCATGGCTTTGTAAAGTTCTACCCTGGCTATGCTGTCGTAGGCGGCCTTAAAGTCTATAAACAGGTGGTACGTTGGGATGTTAAATTCTAGACATTTTTCCATCGCCTGCCTAAGGGTAAAGATCTGATCAGTTGTTGATTTGCCTGGAATGAAACCACACTCATATTGTCCGATGATGGTTTTAGCGTATGGGGTTATCCGGTCTTGTAGGATAGAGGAGAGTATCTTATAGGCGGTACTCAACAACGTGATACCTCTATAATTGCTGCACGTTGTGACATCTCCCATCTTATGTATGGGGCAAATTATACCTTTTCGACAGTCTTCTGGAATTTCTTCATGCTCCCACACGTGCACTATAATCTCATGAATTGCTTGACGTAAAGCTGGCCCACCGTGTTGAAATAGTTCGGCTGGTATACCATCGGCTCCCGGGGCTTTGTTTTTCTTTAGCCGGCCTATAGCCTTCTCAACCTCTTCTATGCTTGGTGGCGGCAACATAGGGTACTCTTCTTGAAGTAGTGGAGCCTCCACTTCTGCAGTGAGCTGACCATTTAGCAATTCATTGAAGTACACTTTCCATCGCTCCAGTATGCTTTGAGGATCGGCGATCACATTTCCTTCTACGTCCTTGCAGTATGTGCAGCGTGGTGTGTACTGCGTCATGTTTCGGACGGATTGGTAGAACTTCCGCGCCTGGTGCGGTCCTCGCTCTCGGCTTTTCTCTATTTCACAGATTATGTTCTTCTCCCAGGCTGATTGTTTCTGTCTGTGAAGCCGTTTTTCAATTCTTCTGAGCTCTTTATATTCGTCTTCGCGTGTCCGCGTTCTATGAGATTGTTGCATTGCTCGGTACGCAACATTCTTACGTTCAGTCGCTAGCTTGCATTCATCATCAAACCAGTCGTTCCGATTTCTACGACTGCTGCCTAAGATGGAGTTGGCAGTACTAATGACAGTATTCTTAAGGCGTGCCCACTTCTCATCTACGCCCAGCATACTGGGTCCAGGACTTTCTCTACCCAGTTCTAGGGCGAGTCCTAACGCATTACCAAAGGTGTTACTGGTGTTTTCATTGCGCAGAGCAGCCGTGTTGATTCGAACCTGATCGGCGGATGCAATACGTCTTCGCAGGGCAATCCGCCCTCGGAAAACCATACCAACAAGATAGTGATCCGAGTCGATATTGGCACCTCGGTACGTTCGTACCGTCATCAGGTTCGAGTAGTGGCGACGGTCTATCAACACGTGGTCAATTTGGTTACGAGTGACTCCATCAGGTGATACCCAGGCGGCTTTGTAGATATCTTTACGCGGGAACCTGGTACTCGCAACGACCATGTTTTTCGATGCTGCCAATTCTAAGACTCGAAGTCTCTCTCTTTTTCCGTGAACGTTAATGAGGCTGATGTTCTTAAATTTGTCTCGCACGCGAAGGGTGCATAGCCTTTCGCTTATAGCGATAAAGTCGATGATGGCAGACTTCATTTTTTCGCCGACTAGGAAGCCTACCCCGAGCACATGGTGTTTTGTATGACAGCTGTAATATAAGTCATAATCTTTGTTCTGTAGAACACCATTCCCTGTCCATCTAATTTCTTGTAGTGCTGTTATGTCAGCTTTATATTTTGACAGGGCATCGGCTAGCTGCTGAGCAGCTCGAGCTCTATAGAGCGATCGTACGTTCCATAAGAAAATTCGTAAATCGTTTTTTCCGTTTTCTTTGCGTGGGTTGTCGTCGTGAGATCAGTCCGTTGTTCAGGCTTGTTGTTGGTCTCGTAATTCTTCTAGTTTTACGGAACAGGGAATTAACCTGTTGCCAACCTGTGGAACCAGCCCGATTATATTAGCCAAACCTTTTTAAAGGCTTGTTTCTAGCGGCCGCCACGAAGAGGCTATGATCACACTTCCACCAGTCCCGAATAGTTACAGCACGTGCATGTTTTCGTATGCTACATGTTATTCCCCCTATTCGGCTGACGCCATACATTATATGAAACGTGGGAAAACTTACAGCAGGTAACTCCACTTTTTTGGACTTCTCGATCATCGTAGTGTTAGTTTTGATTACAACCTCGAAATTTGCCCTACAGAGTAAGCAAAATAATATTTTGTAGTTTTTTTTTATTTAATTCTTATTAATTTCAATTCTTATTTAATGTGAAAAATCCTTGGTTCTGTTTGCATGCTAAAACCCAGTTTTTGGATTTCAATTCACTTTTGATGGATGACAACTTCGGGAATACGCTCTTCGAAATAGTTCACTCAAAGTTGTTATGTTTGTTGAATAAACAAGTTCTTTCAGGGGGAAGACCCATACAAAGGAATCCAAAGAAGTGAGGTTGGGAAATTTCACAGGCTAGTGAACTGGCCCATTTCTTCCAATCCAACGATAACCATGCTCCTGGTCTACCCAATATTCTTAGCCTCTCAACCGTATAAGGTTGCAGCGGCATATGCTGTTGTAAATATTATGACGATAGTTGAATCAGTTGAATTCTTCCAATAGTTCTGGTTTTGGTAAATCAATTCGCAAAAACTCCACATATTTTGTAGAATTCAGGCTGGGTGATAGCTTGAGGAGCGGGGTCGATCAACTTGTTTCCAATAACACCTGTCCAAATAATGACGCTGAATTTGAATTGTAATTATGATTGTGTCCTTCTGTGTGGATTCTCCGCAGCTCATGTAAGAATAATTTTTTGATCCCAACTCTTATAAATTGAGAATAGTCCGTCTAAACATCCAAAGACTTTTGGTAAGAAGCTCGTTGCCATCCAAGCTTCACTCGAGCAACCATCAGATACAGAAAACTCAAGTTTCTTTTCCAAATTATTTGGAAGTAGAAGCAGTTCTTGCTTAAGTGTATGCTGGTATGGATAAAGAATTTTTCCATGCAGCACATTAGAAATTTTAACATCTGATGCTGATTAATGGGACAGTTCCAGTATTTTTACAGCAGCCAAAATGTTTCTTACTTGTAGAACTTCCGTGTTAGGTCGTGTATTTTAAACAGATACCGTTTCTAGAAGCCTTCGATACGTATTTCAAAAAACTCCTTCAGTTCAGGGTATCTTTCTCGCGTACTGCTGAACTTCCATTGAACAGCCTATAAATGTTAATAAATGTCTGCGTAACCTTGATGGCGTAAACCTGATGAATAAATTGTTTTTTTTCTTTTAATTTTTTTTAGCATTTTTAGGGTTTCCCGCAAAGTTGTTGTTGTTTTATATTTTTGTTATTGTTACTTTCATCAAGAAAAAAAATAATTCACGACTGGGTCTCACGAACTTGCTCTTATGTGCGATCACACTGTGGTTCTAAAGTGTGAATTAAATTCAATATGGGAGCCTATATATTTTATACATTTGCCAAATGCAAAAACTTAGTTAAATTGCAGGAAATATTATATAAATATAGGAATAGATCGATTCTGGCATGGGCTGTGTGGCATGGTGCGCCGTCCTATGAACCAGAGGTAGTCCAAATCCATGTTTGCAATTTCAGTAAAAAAAGTCGGTTACAATTGCTCTGTAACGTCCACCGTTGTTCCCAGCCTCATTTTTGAGGTCCAATGATGCCACCACTCCACAATCCGCACCAAAATGTCACTCTCTGTGGATATGCATTGGCTTCTCGACAATAACGTGTGGGTTTTCTGAGCCCCAGATGCGGCATTTTTGTTTGTCAACATAGCCGCTGAAATGAAAATGCACCTCGTCAGAAAAGATGATTTTTCGCCCAAAATCATTCTCCAAGTCAAGCTAAATAAGTTTTCAAAATTTCCCAAGCGACTCATTTAGTTGCGCGGAGGCATGATACTGACTTTCTGTCAATATTTTGAGCATATGCAATATGCATAAGCAGAAAATTATATTATTTAAACTGGTAAATTGTTTTAAATCAACGAAATTAGAAAGAAATGGATTAAAATACCTTAAATCTGTTTTAACCCAACGCGATGTTCACCATCTGATTTCTTATATAAATCTAAACTTATGAGAAAAAAATTTTGAAAATCGTAGGAGCGGTTTTAAAAATATTTAATTTTTTATAACGGGTGATTTTTTAGCTGGTTTGGTTTTGGCAACACTGGTTTTGACAGCTGACGTGTGTTTAGTACCTTGTGTCACTGTCAAACAGCTTCAGTTTGGTTTGCAATTTAACCATGGATCGTCTTACAAATGAACAACGCTTGCAAATTATTGAATTTTACTATCAAAATTCGTGCTTGGTTCGAAATGTTCATCGCGCGCTGCTTGTGTTCAGCGATGAGGCTCATTTTTGGTTGAATGGGTGCGTAAATAAGCAAAATTGCCGCATTTGGAGTGAAGATCAGCCAGAAGCATTGCAACAGCTACCAATGCATCCCGAAAAAGCCACTGTTTGGTGCGGTTTATGTGCCGGCGGCATTATTGGGCCATATTTCTTCAAAGATGATGCGAATCGCAGCGTTACTGTCAATGGTGAACGCTACCGAGCGTTGATAACAAACTTTTTTTTGCCCGAAATGGAAGTTCTTGACTTGTATGATATGTGGTTTCAACAATACGGTGCCACATGCCACACAGCACGCGAAACAATGGCGCAATTGCGAGGCGAGTTTGGTGAACAGTTAATTAGATTATTTTTTGTGGGGGTATGTCAAGGCTAATGTCTATAGGGACAAGCCCGCTTCGATTGACGCACTGGAAGCCAACATCCATGCATTCATTCGTGAGATACCGGCCGATATGTGTGAAAGAGTATGCCAAAATTGGACTCAGCGGATGGGCTACCTGAGACGCAGCCGCGGTCAACATTTGCATGAAATTATCTTTAAACATTAAATTGCAAGGTTCAAACTATCGATTCAAATAAATATTTCATTCATTTTTTCGAATTTTTTGTGTTTTTTTTTTTAAAAAAGTTCTAAACCTCTTAAAAAATCACCCATTATATAAAATTTCGTTAACATTTTTGAGAAAAATAATTGGTACGCCAATTTTAAGTATTTGTTAATGTTAAGTTAAATATTGAACCTTACAAAAAATCTGCTACCCGTTTTCAAAATATCAAATTTTCAAAAAATTATTTTGAATTTTTTTTTTTAAATCCAAAAATTATTTTTTAGAAAATTTTGCTACTCACTTTTATTTATATTTGTTACAAGCTTCTGTATGAAAAATCTAATTTTTTTTCGGTTGATCAGATATTGAGATAGTCGAAAATCAAAGAAACCGTTCTATGAGAGGTACTGTTAATAAACATAAAATATAAAATTTAAAAATTTTAAATGGTAGATCGTACTATTTTAAACACATAAAAAACTTTTATCAAAATCGTACGAGTTGTTTTTAAGAAAAAATATTTTTCTTAACGGTTTTTAAACATTTGTATGGGAGGCACCTTTATTTTTGGGTCTTAGAATAATTTTTGTCAAAAAACTTCTAGATAATGTTAAAAAACTGCTATTTACCAAGTTTAATAAAAATCGACAAAGTCGTTTTTGAAATATTGAGTTTTCAAAAAAAAAAAAATTTAAACTTTTTTTAAAAATCCAAAAATAATTTTTTTTGAAAATTTTGGTACACAGTATTACTAAGAATGTGTCAATAATTCTTCATAAAAAAATTGATCAGAACCAGTTAAACCGTTTTCGAGAAAAGCGAAAATCAAAAAAATGGTTCTTTGGGAGGTACCATTTAGAACCATTTTTCGGAACCATTTTTTTTATTAAAGGGCAACTTACAACGATTTGCCACTTTTGAGAACAATAATTATTTCCTTTTTGGCGAAAAAATTTTTGCATGACAGCTTATGTTAGTTTTGGTTCAAAAAAAAATAAAAAAAAAACGGGTAGGGCGAATGTCCAAAAAACGCTAGGTACCAAGTTTAAAGAAAATCGACCCATCCGTTTAGGCTGTAGTCGAACAGACGGACGTTTTTACGATACCCACTTTTTTCTTCTTCACTACCATCGTAATGTCAATTTTGATCAAAATCTCGAGTTCGATTTTTTGTATGAATCCGTAGTAAATCGCTCTACAGTATAGCAGGTACCTATTTATCGAAAGTAAAAAATAGTGAAACTTTATATTCATTACGCTTTTTCTGGAGAAAATTGACGTCAATGTCATAAAACATGCATAGACATTGAGGACTCAAACAAGATATCAAGTCATCAGGGTACATCCAATTAAGCTTTTTGTTAAAACCCCGATAAATGAGTTTACTGTTAAAAGATTTTTTTTGGAAAATTCAAAAGAATCATTTCCCAAAGTACCTATTATTCATTCATTGGAAAACACCTTGTTTACCGTAGAATTTCAATTAATGCTTTATTTTAAGGGATTCCAGTACCTTAAATGACCTGCCTGTATTTGTGTATTGATAAATTGTGTGTGGGGCCCTGTGAGCATAACTTCACACCACAAGAACGTGGTTATGGTGTTCTATCTGACTATTAATTCGACCCTGAGCACATACTTGCCCAGCACATGTACAGCCCAATAAATCTTATCTGTGTTAATTTATAAGTAGTTACTTTTGCTTTTTATAATTGTAGTCCATATAAGTCTTGATGTGGTGTTCGTGGTATACAAACATTTACAGTTCACAGAATAAATTCTAGCCCAACAACAAATGTCTTTTGGTGAAATGCAAAATAATAAAGCTCAAAGTGCCTATTTGTCTGCAACTGTAACTGGTTTATGCAACTGTTTGTCTGCATGGGTCTTTTAACGCTATATCTACCATCCGTTTCGCTTCCAATCACCTCGAAAACATGAAACCCACTTCAAAGGGAAACAATTTCCTCCGCGTGCCACCGATCGACCGAACCCGAATGCCAAAGAAGCCTTACTTACCATTCCGGTCTTCTTCGACAGAGAAGACGGCTGCGGCTTGCCTGAGCTCGGCTGGTGGTGGCAATGAAACATAAATTTCACTTTCTTCCAAAGGTTGAACTCAACTGGACTGGCGCGCTACTACAGACTACACGGTCATACAAATTCAAGAGGATATAATAACTTTCCCATTGCTTGCAACAGCTCTCTTGTCAAGTCGTGCAACTGAACTCTTATGAATTTATTGCATTACGTCCATGGCAGAGTGGCCAGTGGGCTAAGCACTATATATCGTGTCGTGCATTTTGTTCATTGGAGACAGTTTCTTATGAACGAACGAATGTGGACATTGAATTTAGTTCCGAGAACAGTTGACGCCGCAACACTTTGCTTTTGCCTTTACCTTTGCCTTTGCCTCAATTAGCTCCAATTACAGCCTTCGAGAAGATTGTTTTTTATTTTTTTTTTTTTAATTTTTGGTTTTGAGTAAAAGTAAAAGTTGTTAATTAAATTTGATAGCTTGGTTTAAGTAGGTAGGTATGTATATTGAAATTTCACTTTTATTTCGAAACCGCCACCAATTAAATGTTATTAATTTCTTTTAAATAAGATTATGCAAGTTTTGTAAACAAGAAGAAATAATTTTGAAAATTGCAGTATGTTGTTAATTTTTTGCTGATTTTCAAGGATGTTAAGTTAATATATTCAAGTGTCTTCCAAAGGCCTTTGATCCATAAGATTCGTAGAATCAATTAATCCTTAGTAGATTCACAGAAGAAATCTTGAGGAAATGTCGATTGATGTGTGGTGGTAGTTTGTGATGGGATCTAACTGTATTAAAAAAAACTATATTAAAAGGCGATTTCGTAAGGAGTTTGAAAACTACTTAATGGCAGTTACAAAACAAAGAATAGAGTGAGTGAATGGTCATAGGAACCCCCCGAAGAAAGTATGCCAATTTTAACATAAGCTGTTGGATATTGTTCTCCTAGGACGTAGGCAGGATTTTGATAAGGAAGGAACGAACTCACGTTTTAATTTTTTTTATAAACAAGATATCGATCTGTCCAAAAGTACATATTGTGTCGTAAGAAAAACAATGTCGAAAGAAAAAGTCTTACAACTTAAATAGTTTTTAAAAATTTTTATTTGAAAATATAAAAAAAAAACTAATATTTGCCGTGTTCTTACCTGCCCCACCCCCTCTGGTGTACGTTCATAGTTATTGTTTAAGTTCCGAGAACGTCATCAGGTAAAAATTTAATAGAAATTAACAAATTATCAGGTTGTTTTTTTTCAATATTGTTTACAATGTTAAACATGTTAACAGGATTGCAGATTTTAATGTAGTCGTGTTTAATGAACACAACTTTTTTTTAAAATAAACAAATAATCCTGTTAAATCAACAAGTTAGTCTAGATTAATTACCTTTACATATTATTAAACTGACATCAGTTACCAATTTAATTTAAAAAAAAACTCAAGGTTAAATAAGACCAGTAGCCATGTCAAGTTTGCAAGATAACAGAGGGATGAATTAAGGTGTCAAAGGTGTTATTTTAACAATGCTCATCTGTATAGTTTACCTGATACTCATTGTCATATTAAACCAGTGGCCCGTTTACATTTGCATCAACATGATACACTATACTTTTAGTTCACTTGATAAATAGTAACTAGAAAAAGATGTAATATATAAATTATAAAAGGTCACGAAATAGGAATAAAAGATGTAATATATCGTCAAGTTAAAAAAACCAAACATCAATAGAATTGAAAGAAAGAATGACATTAATCGTTGTTATACTTTGAAACTACATTGATTAAGAAAAATAATAAAGTTCCTGCTGTATTTTTAATCAAAGCCCATTTGAGCAAAATGTCTTGTTATTTAAAATCTCCAATCTTCGTATTGATGCTGTTACTGTTATGCGATAGCCACATTTGATGTAAGTATATCATCTTCCGCTACCTATTAAAATTAAAATAAATTTTAATAAAAATTTTAATCTGCATTAGTTATTCAATTCATTACATTTACTTTTGTTTTCATACCATAGCTTAGCAGATCACAAATGGCTTCCACGGAAAGTGTTTGGGTTCTAGAATGATTTTTTACATTGCTCTTAAGGGCAAGTATTGGTTAAGTGTTAAATAAATTAGAGGTTGAAGTCCGAAAAAGTTGGTTTCGTTTTATAGTGCGTACCGGCCGGTATGGCGCCGCACTGTGGATTTTAATAGGATTTTAGCCTGCCAAAAAATCTTTTTGAAAATGGTCTTCTCCGATGTGTATTTAATTTTCAGGAATGACTCTCAATACTTGACTCTGACAAATTCCAATAACGGTTTTTGTAAAACTTCATGCATATTTTTGTTATTCGCCGTTTTTTAGACGAGTATGAATAAATTGAATTTTAAGTCTTATTTTCCTATTTTTCAAGCTATTATTCGAATCAATGGAAGAAAATCGGTAATAACACTTTTTTCATATCCACTAGTATTGGTTTTATTAAAATTGATCAAAATAAATAATATTTTTATTATAAATAATTAATATATTCACATATTATTATGGAGACAAATTTTTCCAAATATTTTTTTTTAAGAGCCTACCAAAAACACACAACCTCCTGCAACCTCAAACTTTTGCCTCTATTAAGTTCATTAATATTTATACTATATCATTTATAAAATATTCCATTTGTAGACACTCGCAGACTCAAACCATATTCCACCAATTGTGTACCTATAAACAAACACTAGCCGCGGGTATGCTTTTTAAAAGTAAGTTTTTGTTCAGTGCTTAATTTTTGAAAAAAAAATCTGCATTGTTTGATACATTGAGGGAGAATTCTAACAGTACTGGCCGAAAAAGTGTGTTCCCAATAACATCTATAGATCACACTTATTTTCCCCGACCACCAGAAATCGAAACGTATCCAGTTTTTTTTTTCAAAATTTTGAGTTTGAAGATTAGTTTTTCTTAAATTATTTGCTGAAACAACTTTGTTTGAAAAGCAAATTGAAGAATGGCTTTTTAGATTTAAAACAAAAAATTTTCATAACGCTATCAGTCTTACCGTTGTTTTAAGTATTTTTTTTTTATTTTAAGTCATTTTTGTTTTTAAATTACCCCTCCCTCCTACACGATTTTTTTTTCTTGTCTTGCGCCAATCTACACAAATTCCTATATACCCGACTTTTAACACTCTTAAATCCCTTTTTGACCCACAGTGCCGGCGTGGGGTGACGAAACCCACTTTTTGGGACTTTTCGATTATCGTAGTGTTACTTTTGATTACAACCTCGAAATTGTGTTTCACATAAAAAATAAAAATAAAAAAATACTAAATGCAATTTTTTTTAGAAAGGTAATTTCAAAAATTCATATTATCAAAATTTAGGAAAAAACTAACTCACTGAACCAAAAAACATCTTAAAATCAAAGAAAAAGGCTTTGAATCAAAGTAGAATCGCAACAATTTGGGACTAAACCAGTTTTTATTAAAATCAAAGCCGTGTCCCCTTAATTATGGATGTAATTAAATCACTTCAAAATGTTTATGATTCGACTTTGAATATTAAGCAGCACATTCTTTCTTTTAACTATCTTAAGCTTTATTTTAAATTTGGATTATATTTATTTCAAATTGTTTGCCACTATGAAAGAACGATGTCATCATTTAAAACAAACTTGAAGCTGCTTTTAATCTAGTAGGAAATGCTTATTACTTATTTTAAGTACGATATGCATTATATTTAAATACATTTATTCTTTGAATACAAACAATTAGTGATATAAAAATAATGCATAAATACTTTAAATAAAGGGTTTTCCAATTAGAGGTGTTATTTTGATATTCAAAGAAAAATGGCATTTTTTAAGATAAATGACCGGATGTTTATTTGATTATAAAGAGGAAAGTATGCTGTTAATAATGGAACACAACATCAGCCAAATGGCCGCCACGACCACGCTTACAGGACCATATCCTTTTCATGAAATTTTCCATAACCAAATCGCAAAGTGGCTGCCCTATGTCCTCGATAGCCTCACGAATTCCATCTTTGAGGTCTTGAATCGACGCTGGGCTGTTGGCGTAGACCTTATCTTTCACGTGGCCCCAAAGAAAGAAGTCGTAAGGTGTTAAATCATAAGATCTCGGTGGCCAATTGTGATCACCTCTTCGAGAGATAACACGGTCCGGAAACTTTTCCCGTAAAAGATCGATGGTTTCATTGCTTGTGTGGCACGTAGCGCCGTCTTGTTGAAAGTAAACGTTGTCCAGATCAATACCATCCAATTCCGGCCATAAAAAATCATTAATCATCTCTCGATAGCGCAATCCATTGACCGTAACTGTTGCTCCAGCCTCATTTTCGAAAAAGTAAGGTCCAATGACCATAAACCGCACCAAACAGTCACGCGTTGAGGATGGAGAGGCTTTTCAACAATAACTCTTGGGTTTTCCGAGCCCCAGATGCGACAGTTTTGCTTGTTGACGTAGCCTCCGAGGTGGTAATGGGCCTCATCAGTCAAGATGATTTTTCGATGAAATTCCGGATCATTTTCATGCATTGCAAGGACCCAATCAGCAAAGACACGACGTTGTTGATGATCAGCCGGCTTGAGTTCTTGTGTTAACTGAACTTTATAAGCCTTAAGACCCAAGTCTTTATGCAAAATACGGTGTAATGACGTTTGTGGAATGCCTAATTCCATTCCATTCCACCTCTTATTGGAAAACCCTTTATAATGAAAGCATTTTAAAATCAAAGGTGCGGTGAATTTGAATTAAGTTCTCAAGCAAATTGGTTCAAATCAGATAAATAATAACCGCATAAACAGTACTTTTACTATAACAAAATACAAAACTGCTAAAAACTGGAATTTTAAAGTAGGCTAAATGTACATACTTACGCCCCTATTATCGGGTATCTTTAATAGTTAAACTTTAATAATTATTTGTAACTTTCAACTAAATATACATAGCTTTTCCAGATATAAGAGTTTTAATTAATACAAAACGATTTGTTGTCATGAAAAAAAAAATAATTTATTTTAAAAAAATTATAAATAATATGTAGATACTTATTTTTAACAAAAGTTTTTGCATTTTTAATTTCATATAAATGAATGTACTGACTGATTCTAAAACGCAACTTGGTAGGTAGGTAGGTATCTACACAATAAAAAATACAAATTGAATAAATTTCCATATATTGAGTTTGGTTCTTATTTTTTTTAAGTACGTTTTCACCTTAATTTTAAAAAATCCAAAACAAGGAATTAATTTTAAGTACATTTTACTTTAAAGTAAAATACTGCACTTTTGAAACGTAAATTGTGTTTGATTTAAATTAGATTTAACCTACTTCGCAAAAATTAAAATTTTCGATTTAAATATGTTTTACCTTTGATTTTAAGGCTTAACATTTTTAAGAAGAAAGTTTAATAACAATCACGAAAACAATTAAATACGTTTCGGCTTTGCTTTCTCAATTGTTTGAGTTTTATGTATTTGAAAGAAAGCTGTTTCATATTTGAGTTTTGCAAACGCTTTTCATATTTTAAACAACTAGTTTTTACTTAACCCTTTACCGCATGAATTATTGTTTAAAGGGGAAAAAATAAAAAACGCTTGAAATGACTTCTTTGGGTTGTTTTAAGACGTCTTTCATTAAAAAAAAAAAAATTTGTTTCAATAAAAATTTCTAATAAATTTGTATATTTTTAAATCTAAATACTTTGTGTTATAATGCAATTAACTTACATTTTAATACTCTGTTATTAAAATCCAAGTCGCAATTTTTCCCAAAGTGATACCCGATATCGATATGGCATTTACAGCCACAATTGCCGATTATCTAAATTAACATTATCTATACCAATCACAGCGTATTGAGTGTAAGCATCGGTTGCAAAAATTAATCCGTTATTACATTAAGCTGTTGATTTAAGAGGGTTTTTGGACCGGAAGCGGAAAGTCTGAATATCAAATCTCAGTACTTTCCATCTAAAAACATATCCTTACTCCGCCTCTATAGGTCCCCTACATTTTTGTTGACAACCAACACGCAGACAAGAAGATTGAGAGTTTTAAGCCACTAGGCCTTGGCTGCCGATGAGCCGTCGGCGTGCGTCGTGCCACCAATTATTTACTAATATATTTAAGAACATGTTAAATTAAGTCCGATTTAATTAAAATTATTTAAATTAACGGTAAGGGTGTATTTAATATTTGTTCGGGTATTTTTTAAGCTCCATTGCAATGACAAGAGATTTAAATTATATGGCTAAGACTCATTCAAACATATTCGCTCACATATAATTTGTTCATTACCCTCCTTTAATTTAATTAAAATTATTTAAATTAACGGTAAGGGTGTATTTAATATTTTTTCGGGTATTTTTTAAGCTCCATTGCAATGACAAGAGAATTAAATTATATGGCTAAAACTCATTCAAACATATTCGCTCACATATAATTTGTTCATTACCCTCCTTACAGGCTAACCTACTAATTTTGAAAGTAAAACTGTCTAAAAAAAAAACATGCAAGTAAATGACAACAATAAAACATGCAATAAAATAAAAAAGGGCAACAATAAACAAAATAACCAGAAAACACGTTTTAAGAACTCTCACTTTTTAATTTAATCTGGAGGCAATCGTGATTCTTTCTCTTTTTGTGTTTCCTTCTGCCTCAAACTCAAACTCAAACTCAAAGTGTTGCCGCCAAAGACTATGATGGTGATGTTACGAAACCAAAAAGCTGTTTTGGGGCTGGAGCTGAGTAGTATGAGTATAATATACCCTCCAGCTCCAGCTACAGCTCTGGTGCAGACGGAAACAGAAGAGGCTTCCGATCGAAACCATATTGCCAACAATTAAAAAGAAACGCACAATTCCCATGGGAACAGGTGTAAGCAGGGTTATGGCAATTTGTAGGCTTTGTTAAAACCATTTTGTTAATTTAAAAGAAATTCTTGTAAGTTGTCTGTTGTTTTTTTTTTTTTTTTTTGTTAAGTTGTTGTGTGGCTGTGTTTGTGTGCATTTCTTAAGCTGGAACTCTAGTTTCACTTTCCCGCTTTGGAGTCCCGCCTGAGGTTAAGGTGTTGGTTCATTGACTCCATGTTGGCAGAGAGGCGATGTTTAAAAATCATCAACAAACTAACTAACTTCTTCTGCAAAGGTGATGGCCAATAGTAGATAAATGTCTTTGAAAAAAAAAAAAAAAACAAACAAGTAAGAAACAGACAGAATATACATTTTCTTTATAAAGCTGGTTGCGGTCGGTTGGCCGGTTGCTTGGTTGAAGATTTGTTGCTTACGACGAAATCTGTCCACTCACATCTCACATGGTATAGGTAATGGTGTGGAACTAATGCAGTTCCGTTCCATGAACATGCACACTGGGGTTTACATTTTGGTTTTTATCAAATCTCTGCTTGGAAAACACGGTCAAGTCCGGTTGTGTGATTTATGTGGGATGTAGAGAAAATATCGTTGACAATTTTTGTGGTTTCATAAATTTTCTGAGAAAATAAAATTCATAGTTCTCATTCGAATCAATAAAGATTACATCCGAAATAACAACAAATTACAAATTGATAAGTAGGTATGTAGATACCTAATATCTATACTCAAAAACCGTTACACTGCCACAAGGGGTTTTATACGAACAAATGTTTTTGTTTATAAGTTATTAACACTCGAGACATCGATGAAAATTGATGTTGAATGCCTGGGCATCATTATGAGTTAGGGAATCGAGTTATAGGTTCATTCTTCTGAATTTGAAAGGTAGAAAATTAGTTATGGGAGCGTATATATTTAATGCAGCCTGCCAAACACATAATTAAGTTTGAAGAGGTATTATGTGAGTAGACAAAAATTAGTATTTGAACTCCGTGTTATGCACATGCACATTTAACAGAGTATGATTAGAAATAAATTGATGTTTACATTTTCACAAGCTAGTTAGTGACTTATGAATTAAAAAAAAATTAATTCATAAGCTACTGGGTGAATTTTGATTAGAAAAATTTGGAAAATTTACAAGCTAGCATGATTATTTTATGATTTTAAAACCAGGGTTGGAATCGGCTAATGTGATAGTAGATTATCAACTTTTTGATTGTCGCTTTGACAATAGCTGTCTCTATCCTATCTATAGGGAAGGATAGAGTGAGCAATCGTACAAACGAAAATCACTTTATAAAGTGATCACTTTAGTGTTACGCGATACGTTCCCAGATTTGAAATCTTAAAATAGATTCAAAATCTAATTATACTAACTAAGCAGGTACCAAAAGTTTCGAAGTACTTATTTAATAAAACGGAATGCTTTTTTTTTCAATTTTATCGAAAATACACATTACATTATTTTTATGTAGGGACTGTACAAACGGCAACTCACACAAAATTCTCCAAAAGCTTGAAAACTACTTTCGTTAATAATTTAATAATTATGTAGTCAAAACAAGCTTAAGAATTTCCAATCTACCAACTAGCTTATAAATTGAATTTTTTTTAAATCATAAGTCACTAACTAGCTTATGAATTAATTTTTTTTTTAATTCATAAGTCACTAACTAACTTATGAATTAATTTTTTTTAATTCACAAGTCAGACTTATCAGACTTCAGACTTATGACTTAATGATTTTTTAATTCAAAAATTCGCAACCCTGATTCAACCGAATAACTCGTGCTTTAACGATTCCTCGTCAGTTAACCCTTGAGCCTGTCGTCGGACGTATCTTCAAGTATAGAGAGATTCTTTCTTTAGCCGCACAGCAAGAATGTTGAATGCTTTGCCTGTCTCTATTTTCACCTCCCGTTTTGATATTCAGAACTTCAAACCCAATATGCATCGGTATATGTCCTATTAAATAAAGGGGTTTTCAACATTGAAGCTACAAAAGTGGACCAACAGGGACAGCAAACGACGCCATATTTCTTGCCGCTCTTTTGACATTTCTCTTCAATAAGGTTTGTTATTTCATGATGGAAAGATATACAAGCCAACAACGAGTCGAAATTATTAAAATTAACTACCGAAAATCGGAGTCAGTGGCCTCAACGTTAAGAGCGCTACGTCCAATTTATGGTCGTCATAATCGTCCTAGCAGATCAACAACTGAGCGTCTAGTGAAAAAATTTGAATCCACAGGCACAGTACAAAATGTTCCCGTGCCAGTGAGACAAAGAAGTGCCAGTGAGACAAAGAAGTGCCAGTAGTGTCGAGAATATTGCTGCCGCTGAGGCTTCAGTTCAGAAAGCCCAAATGTGTGTCTAACACGTCGTTCTCTGTGACGTCGTTGGGGCGAATTTTGCGAAAAGATCTTGGCCTACATCCCTACAAGATTAAATTGACGCAAGAACTGAAGCCGCTTGGCCACCAGAAGCTTCGTATGCTCGTGAATTGGGCTGAGCAACAACTTGAAAATGATTCGGATTTTCATCGAAAAATCATCTTCAGCGATTAGGCTCATTTCTGGCTGAATGGCCTCGTCAATAAACAAAATATGCGGTATAGGTCAGGCAGCAAACCACACGTCTCCATGAGTCATCATTGCATCCCGAAAAAATTACGGTTTGGTGTGGTTTATGGGGCGGTGGCGTCATTGGGCCGTACTTCTTCCGTGATGATCAAGACCGGCACGTTACTGTGAATGGGGATCGCTTCCGCTCAATGATAACCGAATATTTTTGGCCCCAATTGGATGGTATGGACTTGGAGGACATGTGGTTCTAACGGACGGCGCCACAAGCCACACAGCGAATGTCACAATCAATTTATTGGAAACCAAGTTTGGAAAAAGTGTTATCTCACGAAATGGTCCAGTCGCTTGGCCGCCTCGGTCGTGCGATTTGACGCCGTTAGACTATTTCCTGTGGGTCTACGTCAAGTATATGGTCTATGCCAACAAGCCAGCGACGATTGATGAACTTCGTACGAATATCGAACGTGAAATTGCAGTAGTATCGGCCGATTTATGCTTGAAAACTGTCAAAAATTGGGTTCAGCGTCTGGACTTCTGCAAGCGTGACAGTGGTGGCCATGCAAAAGAAATCGAGTTTCATACATAATGGCATGCAACGCACTTTCACAGAAATAAAGAATTTCAGTGATGTCCAACACCGTTTTTGTTTTATTTAAAAAAAACTTTTGAAGCGCACTTATTGAAAAACCCGATACTTCCTTATTTTCCAAACGCTCGTACTGTGTTAAATCTATTGCGCCCTAATTATAAAAGAAATATTTTTGGAAAATCTTGATATGAACTATTGTTACACAAAACTTATTACGTTAACGCTTTAACATAAAAAATTATGATTTATTATCAAATTTAGCAAATACATAATGAGAAAGTTGGAAATTACAAAAAAAAAACTGTTATATATGAGAGTACTTAAGTGTAAATTACGGCTTAATGTAAAACTGTAGGTCTCTTTATAGAAAATCTAGATTTTCTTGTATAGTAAGAACAGTTTAAAAATCCAAATCCAGTAGCGTTAAAAAATCGAAATCAGCTACACCACTTTCGAGAAAAGTTAAAATTAGAAAAAATAATGGTGCTATATTGGAGGTACTTTAGGCTATAGGTAAAAAACATCTTTTAAAATTTGTTTTATTTACCTAAATTTTATTTTTTTTATAAAAATTTGTATTTTTGATAAAAATAAGACTTTTTTTAATGTGTAATTGTGTTTAACTTTTGTAAAAAAAAAAATTTAGCGGAGGAAAGCCCAAACAACACTTAGTAACAAGTTATAAGAAAATCATTGTTGATATCACCGTAATGTGAAACTTTATAAAAAATCTGGACTTCGATGTTCTTTCCGAATTCATAATTTGCCATATAAAGCCTCAATAATTGTGTAACTAGTAAAAAGGGAATTTGAATGTTTTTATTCTTATGGGTGTGATGCTTAAACTAATAGCTTTAGAAATTACAAGGGTACCTCGGCGAACGTTGTATAAAATAATAATGAAGGTACCCTGCGTTCGTTAGGAACAAATTTTTAAATAATAATAATAACTGTGTTTGTCATGTCTTATATTCAGATTTAACAAACTATAGCTTGAAAGGGACTTCATAATAATTATATAAGAAATTTCGAATTTAAGAAAATCGGGTCTAATTTATTGTGGTCGGGAAAAAGATTTATAGTTATAGCTTTCATAGTCATCATTGAAAATTTCAATTATTGATTTTGAGGCAGTTAAAAGGCAAAATTAGTAATTATTTTGATGCCAATATATAGGTAGTGACTTAAATTTTAATATTTTCCAAAAAAAATTTCATTTTGGACCAGACGCCCACATAAAATGACTTTTATTATTTCAATGAATGAAGTATGACCTTATCAATGAT
This sequence comes from Leucozona laternaria, assembly GCA_932273885.2. NCBI lineage: Eukaryota > Metazoa > Arthropoda > Insecta > Diptera > Syrphidae > Leucozona > Leucozona laternaria. The sequence continues at coordinate 218,129,557 of OW026366.1, read as the reverse complement.
CATTGAAAAATTTAACGTCATTTTATGGCGAAGTTTGGGCCCGATTCAATTTTTTTTGTTTACAAAAATTATAATTTAAGCCATCAACTTTATTTTTGGATCAAAGTAATTACTGATTCCACTTTCTAAAGGTACCAAAATTAGTCAATAAAGTTTTGATTGATGGTTTTCATTGAAAGCTATAACTGGCACCTAAAGCTGCAGTTATTGGTTCCTTCAGGCAAGCACCATCGGCTACTTTCGATTTGCGTTTTTATTTTCACAACTTATTTACGTGTACATTTACATATAGTCATACTTTTTAAATAATAATAATTATTTCATTTAGAGCAGTCCGCGAGTGCAACCTCCACCGTCCACCATCACTGAATTAATTACTTACACCAGCGTTGCCGCTGAAAAAAACCGACCGTGCCACACTTTCTGAAATACCGTACCATATGAAAAAGATATGCACGACTTTGTCGCACGAACTTGATCTTATGCGCGATCACATTGTGGTTCTATTTATGAGAAAAAAAATTTAAAAATCGTAGGAGCGGTTTTAAATATACCTAATTAATTTTTTATGTATAAAATTTCGTTAATATTTTTGAGAAAAAATATTGAAACGCCAATTTTAAGTATTTATTAATGTTGACTTAAAAACTGAACTGAATCTGCTACCCGTTTTCGAAATATCGAATTTTCAAAAAATAATTTTTAATTCTTTTTTAAAAATCCAAAAATCATTTTTTAGAAAATTTTGATTTGCAATTTTATTTATATGTGTTATAAGCTTCTGTATGAAAAATCTAGTTTTATTCAATTAATCAGATATTGAGATAGTCGAAAATCAAAGAAACCGTTCTATGAGTGGCACTGTTAATAAATGTAATATATAAAATTTAAAAATTTTAAACGGTAGACCGTACTAATTTTAATACACAAACAAAATTTTGTCAAAATCGTAGGAGTCATTTTTGAAAAAAAAATACCTTTCTTAATGATTTTTAAGCATTTGTATAGGAGGTACCGTTATTTTTGAGTGTTAGAATAATTTCTGTAAAATCTTCTATATAAAGTTAAAAAACTTCTGTTTACCAAGTTCAGTAAAAATCGACAAAGTTGTTTTCAAAGTATTAAGTTTTAAAAAAAAAAAAACTTTTAAAACTTTTTTTAAAAATCCAAAAAATATTTTTTTGAGAATTTCGATAGGTACACAATTTTATTTCAAATGTAAAATTTTCTTTCTTTCTTTCTTTCTTTATGTTGAAGAGTTTTCGAGAAATGCGAAAATCAAAAAAATGGTTCTTTGGGAAGTTATTAAAAGGCAACTTATAACTATTTAAATTTATTGAGTTCTTAAAAACAAATTCGGTAGCTCTGGATTTGAGAAAAATATGTTTTTCCTTTTTGGCCAAGAAATTTTGTATGACAGCTACTGTTAGTTTTGGTCTTAAAAAAAAGAGAAAAAAACGGGTGGGGGGAATGTTCAAAAAATGCTAGCTACCAAGTTTAAAGAAAATCGACCCATCCGTTTAGGCTGTAGTCGAACAGACAGGCAGACAGACGGACGCATTTGCTAGACCCACTTTTTTCGTCTTCGCTATCATCGTAATGTCAAGTTTGATCGAGTTCGATTTTTTGGACGAATACATAACTTCCCATATAGTACCTATATTCGGAAGTAAAAACAGTTTTTCAATTTGTGTTGTTTAAATTTACAATACGTATCATGTATGTATTTTATAATTCAATATTATTAAATAGGGTACCTAATTCAAGCAAAAAATACCATACATACCAAATTATGAGATATCGAATTTTCGAAAATTTTTTTTTTTTTTTTTTAATTTTGACATGCAATATAATTTGACCTTTTTGGAAGTTTCTATAAATAATTTAACTAAATTGCATTCAGCCAATAATGAAAAAAATCAAAAATAAAGTTCTATGGAAGGTATTATTGTCAATAGTTGTCCAGCGTATGGATATTTTATATTTAAGAGAAGACCGTATTTACTTATTTAAGCACACAGAAATTTTTTTGGAAGTTTTTGTATAAACAGCAAGGTTCATAGAATGATAAAATAGCATTCGTTCTCTCGTGAAAAATTCAAATTATTTTTGATTCGATCGCGAATCTTATTTTTTGGTTCCTTTAAAATAAAATTCATTTTCACGATCGAACGAATTTATCATGCGAGAACTATTGAAGATCCATTCACGAACCGTTCAAATAAGAAAGAAAAATGTAATTTTACAAAAGGAAAAAAGTTTCGAAAAGCCAAAGTTAAATAATGAGGCTTGAATTAGATTTCGAGAAAATAACTAAACGTTTGAAAATTCAAAACTTTTTGTTTTAAATGAGAAACTTAATTTTTCGAAAATCTACACTTTTTATTTGTGTACAAAATTTAAATATTTACTTCATTATTCAGCCTTATCACGAACTTCATCGTAATCAGTAACTTTTCGAGATTCTTAAACATATACGATTACGATAGAGCTGATAATCAAATAAAAATCGTAATATACTTTCAAACAACTGACCTAATAGCCCACAAAACAGATCAGCTTTAATTAAAATTGTATTTTCTAAAGACTACGGTACATATATTGTACTTCATTCCTTTACATTTCTACACCCCTCACCAAATGTGTCAAAAAGACGAAACGATCGAGAAAACGAATCGTGTAATCAGGCTCTATCTCTAGCTTCGTTCGATGAACTTTACGCAGGATTGACCCAGGTTTTCTTGACAACCCCAAGAATTGTCAAAAAACCTGGGTTTTGTGGTTATCAAAAAACGCTCAAGGGCTTTTGACATTTAAAGCAAAAAAAAAAAAAGATCTGTTGTAAGATAATTATAACTTTTTTTCAAATAAATGTCTTAAAAATTAATAAAAACAACTTCTACCGTTTTCATTTTTTATTGCTTTTTATTAGCATTAAATTAAATTTGTATATATTCTTTCAATTTGTTTTCCAAAAATAAACTATAACCTGCAGCACGTGAACCCACAACAAAACATTATGCATAACAACTCATGTCACTTTGGCAGTTTTTGCTTTACCTCAACTCGCCACAGCAAAATATCTAGTTCTACTTCAGGGCGACCCCCTCAAAAAACACAGAATTTTTTCGCCAGGGTAACTTCAGGTTTTTCAAAAAACGCTTGGGGGTGACCCCAGGGTGACTTCAGGGCTCAACGAACAAACCTTCTGTCTTTTGTTCATTTTTAAACGTCAAACTAATGAGTTTGGCTCTTATGATTATGACATTAAACTCCCAATTCTTTTTTTTTATTTTGGAGGTGAATAAGCACACACATTTTCAAAGGTAGTTGGTCCATTTTTTTCAACCGTTGTGGATTGTCCTTGATAATATTTTCAGATACATTTGGCATGACCCAGAGCCAGGGAGGCCAAATCACGAACTCCGACAAAAAAAAGACAAGTAGATATTTGTTAAATTTCGCAAAAATATATAAGTTTCTTGGTAATGCCGGGGGGGGGGGGTTAGCAAACCATGAACTTCATAAAGAAGCTGTGAAGAAAATATCCATATTTTCCAACAATGTCGAAAACAAGGGCATTTTCAGATATATTTGTCATGGTCCAGAGCCAGGGTGGGGCAAATGATGGAGTGGAAGAAAAGTATTTGTTAAAATTCATGGTAAAAAATTAAAAAAATGTATAGTTGTGTAGTATTGTCCAGAGCCAGGGGGGGCAAGTGCCGACCCGATCCGGAATGCACTCAGTTCCAAAAGAGGATGCCTCCAACGAACGTACTTAAACGGGCAGAAAGGTATTGAGCGTTATCCGATAGGCAGGAGAGAAAACTTTTCGGGTGAGGGGAAGATGCTTCACATATAGTACATAAGCCACTATAGCCAGGGGAGAATACCTTCCGGTCTAGTGAAAGACGTACCCCAGGTGCACTGGATGACACCTGCAGAAAAGGATTGAGTGGAGCCAGCAGAAAGTGGTACCTCCGGTTTCTTGATATGGAGATGTCCCCACAAGAAGCTAGGAAGAAGGTGGAAAAAAAGAAGGTGCTCCCAATTATATTTCCTCCACAAAGCCAAAAACAGTGTAATAGGAAAGGGCACAACATTACTCTTTACCAAAGGCAAGATGCAAAAATGGCTAGGGTAGTACCTTCAACAGCAACGGGTCTATGCACCGCTAATGCTAAAATAAGCGGCACAACCCATATCATATGCGACCGCTGCAAAAAGTCTCCATATTGCGGTCCTGCGTCTACATAGGAAATACCATCAGGTTACAGCACTTCAAAAGGTCATTCTTCGTTAAGTTTCGAAGGGATGGGAAACTGAGCTCAAATTAAATGCTTCACTTCAGAATCGGTTTGCTTTTGGTTGACTGTGTTGGTCAAAAAACAGCTAATTGGCTGAAGGAATGGTGACCAAAACTGAGCACTTGAAAGGCACTGCATTAGTTGCACTCCTGGGAGATGACATTCCCAGGTTGCATACTGTTAGAATGTTCCTTCCAAGAAGTACCTACTGGTCAGGAGGATACAAAATCCCTTACATTGATCCAGGCACAAAACGAAGGAATAAATGCCAAACCTGTTGCAAAGTCCTGAAGAGTATGGCCCGGAGCAAAGGTCAGATGTTAGTGGTCAACATTGAAGCCCGGTCAACAGAAGCCATTATAAAGGCAGGCCACGAACTGCATTACAAATTCGGGACAATCTAGGTGTCGCGCCTAAGAATTCGTTTGAACAACCTGAAAAAATGGATTGCTGCCTCCATGTTATTCTGTATCGTCCATCCAATGATGTTAATATTCTAAGGCCTAGTTTTTCAGTTGTGAGTTAAACCAGAGTTAGTTAACTCCAGAAATAATTTAACCCACAGTTAGCTGAGGAAGCAGTTTTTTTGTGGAGAATGCATGCGGAACGACTAAACAAACTTGGTGGATAAAACTTCAAAAGCATTTGTTCAGTTAATCCTGAGTTAACTCGGGTTTAACTTTAATCTCGCATTGAAAACTGGACCTATGTGAAGGCAAACGGTTCTATCAGCTATAATTTGCTTTGTACGTTAGTAAATAGATTGAACTAAAAGCACTTAAGCTGAATGAAATTACTTTATCGATTTTAAGATTAACCTTATGATGTACATTTTAGGTTAACTGTTTGACCGAATTTTCGGAATGAGCCTATGTAAGCTGAAAATCCTAGCAGATATAGATAATAAAGGGTTTTCCAATAAGAGGTGTTATTTTGATATTCAAAGAAAAATGGCATTTTTTGAGATAAATGATCAAACATCCGATCATTTCATTATAAAGAGGAAGGTATGCCGTTAATAACGGAACACAATATCAGCCAAATGGCCGCCACGACCACGCTTACAGGACCATATCCTTTTCATGAAATTTTCCATAACCAAATCGCAAAGTGGCTGCCCTATGTCCTCGATAGCCTTACGAATTCCATCTTTGAGGTCTTGAATCGACGCTGGGCTGTTGGCGTAGACCTTATCTTTCACGTGGCCCCAAAGGAAGAAGTCGCAAGGTGTTAAATCATAAGATCTCGGTGGCCAATTGTGATCACCTCTTCGAGAGATAACACGGTCCGGAAACTTTTCCCGTAAAAGATCGATGGTTTCATTGCTTGTGTGGCACGTAGCGCCGTCTTGTTGAAACTAAACACTGTCCAGATCAATACCATCCAATTCCGGCCATAAAAAATCATTAATCATCTCTCGATAGCGCAATCCATTGACCGTAACTGTTGCTCCAGCCTCATTTTCGAAAAAGTAAGGTCCAATGACCCCGCCGGACCATAAACCGCACCAAACAGTCACGCGTTGAGGATGGAGAGGCTTTTCAACAATAACTCTTGGGTTTTCCGAGCCCCAGATGCGACAGTTTTGCTTGTTGACGTAGCCTCCGAGGTGGAAATGGGCCTCATCAGTCAAGATTATTTTTCGTTGAAATTTCGGATCATTTTCATGCATTTCAAGGACCCAATCAGCAAAGACACGACGTTGTTGATGATCAGCTGGCTTGAGTTCTTGTGTTAACTGAACTTTATAAGCCTTAAGACCCAAGTCTTTATGCAAAATACGGTGTAATGACGTTTGCGGAATGCCTAATTCCAAAGAACGACGAGGAATGGACAAACCTGGGTTTTCTTCAACACTTTGGGCTACAACAGCAATTTTCTCAGTTGTTCTTGAGCGACGTGCACGGGTTTTATTTTTCACATCACTTACTTGTCCCAACAGCTCGAATTTGTCCACCAATTTCTGTATTGCGGTCCGACAAGGTGCTTCACGACGACCCAAAAATGTTTTAGTTTTACGAACCGTCTCTGCCAAATTTTCACCATTTTTATAGTGAATTTTAATAATTTCAATGCGTTGTTGAAGCGTGTATCGTTCCATTTTTATCAATGGCGTAGTTTCTACTTGTCAAATGTCAAAAAATGACAGCTTTAAAAGTGACAGCTACCGAAATAACACCTCTTATTGGAAAACCCTTTATTTATCGTAAAACAATCATTTGCTTTCATAACGTAACATAATATTTATCCAGGTTTTATGGGATGTATCCATGGATTTAACGATATGCTAGGTTTCCGTAATGCAAAGTTTCTCATTGAATTTTCAATGTCTAGTTCATGTTTCGGAAAACTCCTTCTTCCTTCCTTTCAACGCATACAACTGCAGCTGAAGGAAAATTCTATCAGGTAACGGAGAGTATTTATACTTAAATCCTCTTAAATATACTATGCTTTTACCAAATAATAACAAAGCCTGGAAGCAAAATTCATTCCACGTAGGAATATGCATCATAAACTGCCACGATTTTTTGTGCGCAGGGTCATAAATCTACAGGTCAAAAGTAAACCGAACCCAACTAGAGTGGTTTATGTATCTATATATATAAAAATGAGTCGTGGTGTGTGGATGCTTAAAACTTGAAAACGACTGGACCAAATTGGATTTTTTATTCTGCGTTAAAAAATCTCAGCAGGTGGCGCTGTAGGCGAACATTTCGTTCAATTACCGTTCAACAGGTGGCACTGTAGGCGGTTAGGAAATAGGTTTTGGGAAATGCTTTTTCAACTTTTGATATTATTTGTAGGGTGAAATGGGGCAACAAATCCGATTTAAGAAATTCATTTTTTGTTTGAAAGGGTTTTCTTAGCAAATGACTTTAGGGATATTTTTTTAAAATTTTGTTACAGTAGGGTGAAATGGGGTAAACATAAAAAAAAGCCCGATTGAAGAAATTCGTTTTTGTTTGAAGAGTTTTTCTTAGGAAATGGTTTCAGGGATATTTTTTCCCAATTTTGTTATTTGTAGAGTGAAATGGGGTAAATATTAAAAAAGTATCCGATTTAAGAAAATCTTTTTCTGTTTGAAAGGTTGTTTTTTTTTAGTGGATGGCCTCAGGGATTTTTTTTAGAAAATTTTCATTTTTGAATTGGTTAAAAGCGAAAAGTTGTTTTTGAAGGGTTATCTAAAAATATGTAATTGCTATTTATAGAGTGAAATGGAATAAAAACAAAAAAGTGGTTTTTGATTACAAAAAATCTTTTTGTGTTGGGAAAGTAATAAAGGTTGGACTAAGAGGATTATGTGAAGTAGGTTTAAGCCCATAAAGTAGTAATCGATTGCAAAAATTAGCTTAAATATTTATTTATATTTTCTTTTGTAATTTGTATGCGAAGCTTAGGTTTGTCTACCCGTGCGACAGCCAGCTAGTACTTCCATGAAATCAATCGTAAAATTATAACTCACACTGCTGAACCAAAATTCCATACGAAATTTATTTTCAACTTGTGGACTATATCCACTGTGGTCTAATTCTACGATGGTTTAGTGCTCTGAAATTTCTTAAAAGAAAGAAAAATTTTTTCATTCGATTCCCTCTAAACAGCATTCTCCAATTTTTTTTCGAAACACGAAATTGAACTTTTTTAAATTCAAATATAGCTAGTTAATTTTTTTTTTTTAATTTTGGAAAACAAAAATTTAATTTTCTATTCGCTTGAATTTTTAAATTTAAAAAGCAATTTTGAGAATCCGTAATTGAAAATTGTTTAAGGGAATGTTTTCAAAAATTTACATAAAATCTCGTTTTCAAATTTTTTAAAATACATTTTGTCAAGTTGAAAAATCTTAATTTAGTTTGATTTTGAATACCTTTACGTAGTAATAGAAAATTGGAAATAAAAATTTGAATTTTTGAAAATTAGTAGAATTTTTTAAAAATTGAAATGATATTAGGAAATGATATTAGGTACACCTAGAATTATGACCCGCTTCATACTTGATTTGTATAGAATTTTAACCCAAGTAGGTTATAAGGTTATTTTAGAACTATTCGGCCTGTGGACTTATGACCCTGCGTTGATTTACTGTGAAACCCAGTTCAGTGAAGTTTTGTTGGTTCTCATAGGAATTTGAATGATGTGGGGGTGTTACAACTGCTTTTCACTGAACTTTCCAGAATTTCTTTTAGGAATCATTTGTTTACCTTCTATAATAGACTGCACGGACCATGACGAATTCTAAACGCAGACACAACCAGATTATTTCCCATTTGTTCAGTTAAACCCAAATTACAATAGAAAATACATTTTCTTCAGCAAAAACATGATTATGACTTATGAGTTATGAGGCAACTTTAAAATTGGTGTCTGAATTCCACACAGAGGAAATAATGAATAGTGCATTGTATAAGGAAACCTTTGTGAATTGGTTAGGGGGGCCTGAAGAATGAATTGGATATGGAGAACATTTCGTGTTTTGTATATACTGAATACAATAAAATGAACCACTGGGTCGTAAGAACTTGCCCATAGCTAGCTATTGCAAATTAATGGCAATGGTTCAGTATAATGTGATGATATTTTAAAAAATGTGAAGACTAGGTACTCATATGTACTAAAAAAAAAATTTTGTAATTTTTTGTTTGTACAATTTTTAAATGAAATATTATTAGAACTACTGAGAAGTATAATAAAAGATAAATTATATAAAAATTGACAATGTTTTTAACAATATTATTATTATTATTATTATTATTACAAATTCTTTATTTGACCAAAACTCGAAATACATTTGAAAAATTATATAAGAAAATTAGCATGGCAAAAAATATATTTGCCGTCTGCTTGAAAATTGACATTTATCGAGAATAAAAAAAAAGAAAGTTTAAGATTATAATAAGTTTATAAAAAGATTATGTAGACAATTAAATAAATATATTGAATTTAAACAAACATTATATCCAAGTTTATAATATACATATATTTCCTCGTTACATCTTAGATAAAGATACATAAATAAACATATATTTAAAAATTTAAATTTACTCTAAAAAACTATTTCGGTAATCTAAGGCATGCTCAATAAAATTGTAAAGGTCCTTCCAACCCCACTCTCCGTTTAAAATTTGTTTCGCTTCCTGGTGATTGAGAAAGCTTTTTGAAAAATAAAGTCTTCGAAGTTCTTGTAGAATTGGACAAACGGCTAAAAAGTGGTTAACATCTTCGATTTCATTTCGATTGCAGAGGTTACACTTGGGATTATCATTTCTGTGAGGTTTGTAATTCAGATTTAGCATCTCAGTTCTTGCTTTAAACAAAGTATCTATTTGATTTGCAGAAAGTTTACTATTAAAATAATTGTTTACAAACAAAGTGTGATTGAGTTGCTTATAGACCAATCTGCTTGGCGAGGTTCGAGCCCTATTCAAGAACCTGAGATACAATGAATCATCGACCAATGCAATACATTCATAAAACCTACCTTTCCAATTAGCAAGGGTAGTTGTACTAAGGTTTAGATTAAATCCGTGTGCATTTGCTATCTCATACCATTCTTTAAACGGTGATAAATTCCTTCGGAATGCGAAATCCATCATTTGCTTGTGAAGATTTTCATTTGACCTTTGCATTACTTTTACTATGTAATCGGCATTAAATTTAAGATTTTTTAGAAAAATCGGAGGGATACCTGATTCCACATGTATAGCGGAAGTTGGTGTATAATTTGGAAGTTTAAGGATTCGTTTAAAAAAGAAGCGTTGCACTATCTCAAATTCATCGAGATCTTGGTAACCAAAAACTTGACTGGCATAGCATAAGCATGAGTTTATAGTAGCTTCAAAAACTCTAAATTTAGCTGAGATGCCTATGTACTTATTGCAGAAGATTTTATTCCATATAAGGTTTATTGCAGTTTTTGCCGATAAGCATTTTTCCTTAACATGGGGCCGGAAATCTAGATTGCTACAAAATAGAACACCTAAATACTTAAATTGGTTAACCACCTCTATAGGTTCACGATCCAATGACCATGCTTCTAGCGGGTTTCTCCTCCGACGGGTGCTTTAAAAAATCATAATTTTTGATTTTGAGGTGTTTATATTCAGGTCCCATTTATCACAAAAGTTTTTAAGTCTATTAATTTGTAACTGTAATGTGGTGGGGTTGTCCGACAAAACAACAAGGTCGTCCGCATAAAGTAGTACCTTAATAAGTAGATTTCCGAACCTAACACCCCCAGGAAAATCACGGGAGACATCGTCAATGAAAAGGGCGAACATAATCGGGCTTAAGGGGCAACCTTGGGGCACACCGCAATCAGTGTTAAAGAAGATGGATATGGAGCTCCCATTTGACACAGTAGCGCAAGTATTGGTGAGGAGAAGTTTATAGAGTCTTAAAAATTTCGTCGATATACCTAAATTTGATAATTTATGCAGTAGTGAATTCCGGTTGATAGTATCAAATGCTGCCCTAAAATCAATGAAAAAGACATAAAGTTTTTGTTTGTTATCGATGAAACGTTTTGCTATATTGGAGAGTGCGAAGATTTGATCCACAGTTGAAAGGCCAGAGCGAAAACCAGCTTGGAAAGTGCTTAGCAATTTGTTCTCTTCTACCCACCTCATAAGCCTGCAATATAGAATTTGGGTAAATATTTTTCTCAAACAAGGAAGAATCGAAATGCCCCTATAGTTTGCTGGTGAGCTTGGATCTCCTTTTTTAAAAATTGGACAAATTTGTGACATCAAAAATGACTGAGGTATTTCTTTTTTTTTCAAGAAGCTTATTAAGAAAATCAAGAAGAAGATTTAGGAAAGACGGGGATGAGTTTTTATAAAATTCAGCTGGAATTCCATCTAGCCCGGCTGCCTTGTAGTTTTTCATGTTTTTAAGGGTTGCTTGCAATTCATTTATAGTAATAGGGTCATCTAGGTCTGAAATCGTGATTGAGGGTAAAGCATATTGAAATAGTTGTGAGTTTGTTGGAGCGTTAAGAACTTCCATGAAATGGTTTGCTAGTAACTCTACATTTATTGTAGTTGCTGAAACATTTTTAACTCCACCTAACAATCTTACTTTAGACTTTTTAACAATATACTCGCGAATTACCCTAAAATAAGTCATTTGTCTCAACAACAAAAAAAAAATTTTCTTTGGCGTTCTACCCATCTTCAATTGAACATGGCTAATAGGTTAAGCAGCTGAAAAAAAAGAGAAAGAGGGAAAGAAGAAAAATGTTCTTAAAGACTCAAAGTAGGTAGTAGTTATTAAAAATATGAAAAGAAGTATACAACAATTAATAAACATAGCTATGAATGAACAAGAATATAAAGGGTCCGCCAAATAAATTTTCTTTTTTTTTGAAAATGGCGCAAAACATCGAGTGTAGCTTCGGCTGTGTGGCACGTAGCGCCGTCCTGTTGAAACCAAATGTTGCCAATATACTCCTATTCAATTTTTATGAACAAAAATTCGTTCAACATGGCCCGATAACGATCGCCATTGACTGTAACCGCCACTCCTTGCTCATTTTCGAAGAAAAATGGCCCAATTATACCTCTGGACCAAAATTCTCACCAAACAGTGACTCGTTTTGGGTGTATCGGCTTTTCAATGTATGCGTGCGGGTTTTCTGTGCCCCAAATGCGACAATTTTTCTTGTTTACTACCCGCCAAGATCAAATTGAGCTTCATCTGAAAAGATGATTTTTTTGGCAAAATCGGCATCTTCTCTAAGTCGATCGCAGGCCCACTTAGCGAAGCGTATACACAACCATATTCGTTCAGCGGAAGGATAAAACTAATCATCTGTCAAATCAGACATGAGCTAAGTGTTACCATTCACGAAATAAGCACTAGTTGAAAAAAAACGTTATATGTCGGACCCTTTACTATAAAATCACTGATCAGTTAGTATATTATTATATTTATTATATTTATTTATTTATGGGGTCACTCCACCGTCGCAGTGTAAACGGTGTTTTTTTTACACTTGTGGTTTTCAATCTGGCAATACTTATTTCAGAGTTGGTCTTTTTGACAGCTGTCACTTGATTTATGCTCAATTTTGTTTGCCATTTTATAATAAATAGACTTACTCCTGAACAACGTTTGCAAATCGTTCAAATTTATTACCAAACTAATGGTTCGGTTCTCCCGACGCTTCCCGCGCTACGTCCAATATTGGATGAAGTTAATTTTTGGTTGAATTTATACGTTAATAAGCAAAATTGTGGTATTTGGAGTGATCATAATCTACAAGCCATTGTTGAGACGTCGCCGTTATATCCTCAAAAAGTCACTGTTTGATGTGCTCTATGGGCAGAGGCCGGGAATCATCGGTCCATATTTCTTCAAAAATGAAGCCTGCCATAATGTTACAGTCAATGGGAAACGCTATAGACCCATGATTAATGACTTTTTTGTGACTGAATTGGAGGATGTGGACGATTTTTGTTTCCAACAAGACGGCGCTACATGCCATGCAGACAACGAAACAATCAATTAATTTTTTGGTGATCGGATTATCTCGCGTCGTGGGCCTGTTGCGTGGCATCCAATATCGTGCGATTTAACATCGCTGGACTATTTTCGAAGGAGTTATGTGAAGTCGCTTGCCTACGCAGATAAGCCCGAGACGATTGACGCCTTGCAAAAGAATATTCGGCGCGTTATTGCTGACATACAGCCCCGAACAGCAAAAAGTGGTGGAAAATTGTGCCTCTCGGCACTAAAACACATTTATTGATTTATCAAAAAATCCACCTTGAATGCTCGATAAAATAAATTAGCCTTTTAATATTTACTTTTACTTTAACTCTACCATCCACCTACTAAGCTACACAATGATGTTAACGTTTTATTTTTTCGTTAAGTCTTTCATTCACTTAATTTGACCTTGAAATTTTACGCTTGACCCACCCAAAGAAGTTTCACTTCAAAAATCCAGAACAGACCTAGGCCTACATTCCTATTTTGCAATACTGAAAACGTAGTTAATATATGGGGGTTGTTCGCTTATTTTCATTCTACGCTCAGCACCCTGCCCTCTGTATACTATTATTACTTTCCAGCAATCAAGTTCTTCTAGTGCAAGGGCTTCATCCTTACGCAAGAAAAAAATTGTTACTGGTTTTGGCATAACGCTAAGAGGAGCCTTGTTGATTCGAACCCCAAATTTCATAGCGTTTAGTATCGGGTTTTGAATATCAATGAAATTCTTTATTCCTGTGAAAGTACGTTTAATGCCATTATGTATGAGACTCAATTTCTTTTGCATGGCCACCACGGGCACGCTTGCAGAAGTCCAGAATCTGAAGCCAATTTTCAACGGTTTTCAAGCACAAATCGGCCGATACTAATGCAATTTCACGTTCGATATTCGTACGAAGTTCATCAATCGTCGCTGGCTTGTTAGCATATACCATAGACTTGACGTAGCCCCACAGTAAATAGTCTAACGGCGTCAAATCGCACTACCGAGGCGGCCAAGCGACTGGACCATTTTATGGGATAACACGTTCTCCAAGCTTGGTTTACAATAAATTGATTGTGACATTCGCTGTGTGGCTTGTGGCGCCGTCCTGTTGGAACCACATGTTCTCCAAGTCCATATCATCCAATTGGGGCCAAAAATATTCGGTTATCATTGAACGGTAGCGATCCCCATTCACAGTAACGTGCCGGTCTTGATCATCACGGAAGAAGTACGGCCCAATGACGCCGCCGGCCCATAAACCACACCAAACCCACGAAGCCATTCAGCCAGAAATGAGCCTCATCGCTGAAGATGATTTTTCGATGAAAATCCGAATCATTTTCAAGTTCTTGCTCAGCCCAATTCACGAACATTCGACGCTTCTGGTGGTGAAGCGGCTTCAGTTCTTGCGTCAATTTAATCTTGTTAGGATGTAGGCCAAGATCTTTTCGCGAAATTCGCCACAACGACGTCACAGAGATGCCCAAAGCTTGAGAACGACGTGTGAGAGACACATTTGGGCTTTCTGCAGCTGAAGCCTCAGCGGCAGCAATCTTCTCGACACTACGGGTACTTCTTTGTCTCACTGCCACGGGAACATTTTGTATTGTGCCTGTGGATTCAAATTTTTAAACTAGACTCTCAATTGTTGATCTGCTAGGACGATTATGACGACCATAAATTGGACGTAGCGCTCTTAACGTTGAGGCCATTGACTCAGAATTTCGGTAGTAAATTTTAATAATTTCGACTCGTTGTTGTATCTTTCCATCATGAAATGGCAAACCTTATTGAAGAGAAATGTCAAAAGAGCGGCAAGAAATATGGCGTCGTTTGCTGTCCCTGTTACTCTACTTTTGTAGCGTCCCTGTTGAAAAACCCTTTATATACGGAAGATTAACGTCGTTAAACTGTTCTGAATGCGTTTAATTGAAGTATTTTGGGGCCTGATTCACATAACTGACGCATGAGAAAACCATTCCCTCAAACCGCTCGTGCAGAATGTCCATCGTAACATATGCGCTGTGTGACACGAAGCACAATTTGACACCGCCAAACCATATTTTCTTACAATATCATCCAATTAAGGCCACGAGAAATTGCTTATCATTTATCTATTGCGCTCTCCGTTGACAGCTATGGCAATACCAGTTTCGTTTTGAAAGAAATACGGACTGATAATTCTGCCATAATCCGATAAATAAGCTTGTTCACACATCAATTTATTCATCCAAAAATGGGTCTCTCAGCAAAAGATGATTTTTTTTTTTTTTGGCTTACAATAACTAAATAAGCAGAATGTTTGTATTTTATCTCTGCGATTCATTAATTTAGCAAACATAGGCCCTAATTGGGCTTGAAATTTAACACCACGCATAGAATGGAACATCTCTCACACGAATTATAACTCTTTCACTTAAAAATAAACATCTAGCTGTTGTTTTACCAAACTATTAGTTCAAATATCTTTTGTTTTTGTTTCATCTTGATATAATTTACTGAGAAGAAGAGTTTGCCAGTCACTATAACTTCTGTAACCACAAGATTACTTTCGTTTTTATGGCAATAAAATAGAAGAAGAGCACGTACGAGCCACAAGCGTGCGTCGGTCGTGTGCGTGTTTCGTCGTTATTTAATTTAACCAACTTTCAACTCAATATCGATCGTTATTTTGGAAATTAATGGCACATCCAAGACTTATGTAACCCCTTCATCCGAAACCCAAAAATATACGGTAAAGATTTCTCCCAAAAAAAAAAAATGATATGACTGCCATCTGTGTCACTGTGACGAAAATTATTTCTGTTGACCTCCCTCAATTCTATCTGCTGCTTGAACTATTCCAATTCCAAGCCGAAGAAACACGCCTGGGCCATCTATCGTCACGTCAACGCATCTTCTTCTTCGTCGTCAAACGAAACCGAGAAGTCAATGGGTATGAAATGAGATGAGTTAAGATGAAGACCTAATTTAAGATTACCTCAAGAGAATTTCGGTCTGACATGACGTAACGAAACGAAACGAAAAGAGATGAGATGATGTTTTTCGGAGATGAACGGTACATCAGAATCAGACTCAGACGCCCAGATGACTGCAGCTGCTGCCATCACAATTGGAATGGCTGCCAAAATAAAACTTTCTTTGGACTTGAAAAAAAAAAAAAACAAAAGAGAAAGGGAATTCTGTCGTTCATCACTGGGTCATCATTTCGCTGAAGATTCACAGATTTTTGGTGTGACTCGACTTATTATAGAAGCCCGTCGCGTCCGACGTTCCAATTGTGGTAACACGGTATAACGTATAGACCAACCTATGTATCATCACCATCACCGCAAGGTAACACTGCGAAATGTCAATGGAATGTGCCGTTTGCTTTTTAGGAATTTGTTTTGAATTCCAATGAGATTGAGTCATTTGCATCTTAACGCCATATCGCCAGTGGTCATCTATGCGCTTCGGCATGCTAATTGCCGAACTTTGATGTCTCGGAAACGGAATTAAATTTGCCGTGTCACCATCGCCATAGCCGTCGCCGTCGCCGTCGCCGTCACCGTTGGCGTTTGTCGTTTAGAAGTGGGTGTGTGCAGATAATGCGAATTGCATGTCGCAAGTCGGAAACATCATGAGAGTAACATAGAAATGATCGTATTGTGTTCATTGATGATTTTGTTTGTTTCTTTAAGATTGGTTTGGAGAAATTTTTTGACATTTATGGTATTTCCGAGTATGCGTGCAAAAACTAACAAATCAAGAAAAATATCAAACTTTCATTGAATTTGAGCTTCTTTGTCATTTAGTCATAAATTTTGAGCAAAGACGCGCATTAAAAATAAATTGTATATACATACTGCCTTAGATTATACCTGCGCCTGTCGGAGAAATTTTCTAATGTTTGTATATGTATTTCTGTTGTCTGATGAAGTGATGAAGCCATTGAATAGTAAATTTGATTTTATTTTGTATGAATCAGAGATGCGAGCGGATTATAATGAATTAAAGAGAAATTAGTATTAAAATAAACAAATTTATCGGTTCAGATGTTTATATTTCAGGTTTGTTTGTTTGATAAAAAATCGGTTGTGGCATTCACTTCTATTCTATGACAAGAAACATTTTAACAAGACGACGCGATATTTAGCTTTTATAGTGACTTACAGCACTCAACGACACTTTTGTGCGTGGATTAAGTCTGCAAATATGGAGGGGACCTTTTATTTTTCTCCAAATCCGAACGGACTAAATGACAACCATTTTTCAATGACAAAATGCAATACCCCTGAAATTTTTGTTTTGTTTTTATGTATGAGTACCTGAATGGAAAATTTATTATAACTAAATCGGTTTAACCATATTGAAGTGAAATATCAATCAAACCAAAATTTAGACCATTTTCTCAAAAAAAACGTGGAATAGCTATATTTATCCTTTTTGTGAATTATTCTTTTGTTGCAAATTTATTTTCACCTATTTATAATAATATTTAGGAAGAACGAAGCTATAAAAACCGCGACTTTGGATATTCGTATCCACAAATAAATTAAATTAATAAAAAAAAAATATGTGAGTGCCGGGACTCACGGTTTAATATGTATAAACAACAACGTTTGTCCAAGTGCCTAATTTTTGTTACTGAACGTCATCAAAAGAAACATATTGAATAATTAACACTACATTACCTATATGTAGGCAGTGCTTTAAAAGCTTAGTGTTGAAAGAACGGCAGCGAAATACCCTGTGGGGGAACCGTTGTAACGAAATTTCCAAGCACTAAAAGGCTGGTGGTGAAGTGTCCAACGAACGGTGAAGGTTCGGTACTGAAAGGTCCTGCTTCGTAGTTCACTCTCAACTTCAAGATGACTTCACATTACACATGGTTATTGTTTATGGTAATCACTCTCTGAGCACAAACAACAACTGTCAGCGGAGAAATCTTACAAAAAGTTCAGTCTTAATTTTATACTGAACGAACCTCAAATGAATGTCACTATGAGATAGCCGGCGAATTATATATCTTGAGTTTTAAGAATATTTAGTTGCAGTTGTCAGTGGAAATCACTAAAATCGCATTTTCAATCGATTGACACCATCAATCGCCCATGGAATTGGACGCTGTGGTTTTTAATGAATGTTAACTTTGTGCAAGTACAAAGGTAGCCGATAACTCTGCAATTTGTCCAACCTCAGCTGTTTTGTATATCCCATGTTTACACATCAAAAATATAGAGAAAAGACAAATACAAGAATATATACAACTTACTGGTCACTGACTAGGCATTGAAAATTCGGGTGAATTCCCTTTCATCAGCGTATGTGACCGTACGGTGTTATAGTATTGACGTCGCTGGCCAATATAAGGTCACACAACAAATTAGTTTTAAATTGAGTAAGGCGCTTGGCCTGAGTTAAATTCTCTTTTTATTTTTATTCTTTTGGTGGCACTTTCTGTATTTGCGCAATTTTAGATTTTTTGTTCATTTTGATTCAACACTAAAACTTGAAAAGATTGATAAATAAATCAGCAAACAGTTGCTCAAAAGCCAAAAAAAAACCTTTTTTAGTTTTTTTCATACTTGTGATGCTATCCAACGTTCGGTTTAAATCACAAAATTAAACCGACGTAAACCGAATGTCATTTTTTGCTTTAATGGTGTGAATATTACCAATTTAAACGAGATATTATCAGTTTACTTCGGTTAAATGTAGTCGGTTTAAGGACTTTTTAATCGAGTTTTAAACGGCGTGAATATTACGGCGGCTAGTATATATTTTTCCTGATCAGAATATGTGATATGGATAGCAAATACCAACTGATTGAAAAATAAATTAAACTTTTCCTTATGTTTTTGATGCAGTGAATTAAAGATTTCTAAGATATTGTAATTAGAAAAAGCTTTTTAAACTTAAAAATTATTTTAAAATCGTATAGATATATCCTTCATTGTTCTTATCCCATTTCACTCTACAAAAAGATGTATTTTTGGGTAAAATGTCTAACTCTACTGCCATTCTCTAGGTCCTTCTCTAAAATATCGTCTAACACGAAATAAATTTTGAGAATCAGATACCATTTTTTCACGTTTTTCAATAAGAGCGCTACAAAAGTTTTTTTTTTAATAAAACAAAATCGGTTTTGGATATCAATGAAATTTGTTATTCCTTTGAAAGTACGTTCGATGCCATTATGTATGAAACTCGATTTCTTTTGCATGGCCACCACGGGCATGCTTGCAGAAGTCCAGACGCTGAACCCAATTTTTGACAGTTTTCAAGCATAAATCGGCCGATACTACTGCAATTTCACGTTCGATATTCGTACGAAGTTCATCAATCTTCGCTGGTTTGTTGGCATGGACCATAGGTTTGACGTAGCCTCACAGGAAATAGTCTAACGGCGTCAAATCGCACCACCGAGGCGGCCAAGCGACTGGACCATTTCGTGAGATAACACGTTCTCCAAACTTGGTTTCCAATAAATTGATTGTGACATTCGATGTGTGGCTTGTGATACCGTCCTGCTAGAACCACATGTCCTCCAAGTCCATATCATCCAATTGGAGCCAAAAATATTCGGTTATCATTGAACGGTAGCGATCCCAGTAACGTGCCGGTCTTGATCATCACGGAAGAAGTACGGCCCAATGACGCCGCCCGCCCATAAACCACACCAAAACGTATTTTTTTCGGGATGCAATGATGACTCATGGAGTACGTGTGGATTGCTGCCTGGCCAATACCGTATATTTTGTTTATTGACGAAGCCATTCAGCCAGAAACGAGTCCATCGCTGAAGATGATTTTTCCATGAAAATCCGAATCATTTTCAAGTTGTTGCTCAGCCCAATTCACGAACATACGACGCTTCTGGTGCGGTCAAGCGGCTTCAGTTCTTGCGTCAATTTAATCTTGTAAGGATGTATTCCAAGATCTTTTCGCAAAATTCGACACAACGACGTTACAGAGATGCCCAACGCTTGAGAACGACGTGTGAGAGACACATTTGGGCTTTCTGCAACTGAAGACTCAGCGGCAGCAATATTCTCGACACTACGGGCACTTCTTTGTCTCACTGGCACGGGAATATTTTGTACTGTGCCTGTGGATTCAAATTTTTCCACTAGACGCTCAATTGTTGATCTCCTAGGACGATTATGACGACCATAAATTGGACGTATCGCTCTTAACGTTGAGGCCACTGACTCCGAATTTCGATAATAAATTTTAATAATTTCGACTCATTGTTGGCTCGTATATCTTTCCATCATGAAATGGCAAACCTTACTGAAGAGAAATGTCAAAAGAACGGCAAGAAATAGGGCGTCATTTGCTGCCGTTGTTACTCTACTTTTGTAGCGTCCCTGTTGAAAAACCCTTTATTTAAAGTAAAAATATTGTTGCACAAAATTTGTTTGTTGCACAAAATTTGTAAAATTATGAAGTTCCTTTTGAATGCTTTAACGTATACTTTTTTCAGTTTTCTGGTCCAAATAAATGCCAAGCTTCAAGATAGCACAAACTTAAACCTTATTAAATTAGTTATGTTGTAGATTAAATCATTCAAACTTTATTTGACCCTAAAATACTGAAACGACACCACTAAATAGCCTGAAAATTAAGAAAAAAAAAAAACAAACATATATGTACGTTGTACAATGTACATTGTGCATACATCCGTTCCAGCTCCTATAAGCTTTCAATGCATTGCACATTGACTATTGAAGTCATCCCCGCATCCTCCACATCCCAGCTCTTCCATCCATGCCTACAATTTATTTTAAGGTAATTGAAGAGTGCTTTTGATTTGCTATTATTTGCCAATAGCCAATATTTGCAGTTTGCTGTACGAGCATGGAATAAGCCAATTTACAATTATTTGTCTTCTTAGAGTTTTTCTCTCGACCGACGGCAACGTCGACATTCACTTGGAAAGTTGTGCGTGTCAATAGTTTCATCCCAGTGGTGCATATCAAACTAATATTCTGTGGTGCTGCTGGTGACCCCATCTCAGGTGCATCAGCATCAGCATCAGCATCATAGCATTAATTTTTGATTTGAAAAATAGAAAACCTACATAATTTATAATCAAGGAATGTATACGACGAGGCTTGTAGTGTAATGTATGTACATATGTTTTTATATGGCGCTCAGCAGCACAGCAAATGTGTATCGGTGCGGCACGATACACTAATGTGTGAAATGCAAGCTCCCGTGATTGGCATTCAATTGCCATTGTTTTCAAGGTGCGCTCAAGTCCCACGGTCAGACTTTCACCCATAGGCGAATATATACATTCGGATTTATGTCTTATATGTGATACCATTAGCGTGTAACCCATCAAATCAAACAATAGGAAATACAAGTACACTCTCTTTAGTTTTGATGCTCAATGTTCATGCCATAAAACAAAAAAACAAAAAAAATTGAATGTGGGCTATGGGAGTTGAAGTCTGCAGCTGTACCTCTACTACTTAAATTTTCAGAATTATTTATATAGGTACCTAACTAACAATAAAATTATTTTACAGCGGTGCCTTGAAAAAGTATTACGTTGGAATCGCGATTTTTTTTCAGAAATAGTAGTGCTATGCGTATACGTACATATTTTTAATTGGAATAATATTTTTATAGTTATTAATAAATATCTCGTTAACGCAAGAAGCTTTTATAACACAAATCATATACTACAGATAGAGACTAAGCTAAGAAGTACTTATACTGCAGGCTCATTGTCATTATTAAACTATCATAATTCCAAGTGAGAACATATCAAGATGAAACGTTAGGTTTGTGTCTTGAACATAGACTGTTAAAAACAACACTTGAATTAACATTTCGTTAACAGTTATATGGGTTTGTAAGCTTTTTTTCGCTTATTTAACGCGATAGTTAATAGAATATGTCCTGGAAAACAACACAAATGTCACACTTCATTTTGATAACGAGGAGGTTTCCGAGAAACTTAAATTTGTATTGATTGGAAAAAAGAAAGAGAAAAGGTTTATAACGGCCATATTATTCACAATTTGTAAAACTTGAAATAAAACTAGTTTTCGTTATAACTAGTTTAATTTCGAGTTTTGAAAAATGTATTAAAACTAGTTTCCACAATAAATCGGTATTGTTCACTTTGGGATAAAAACTTGTTTTAATTTTCAAACACATTTCTAGTTTCAGACATAAAACTAGTTTTCTCGTAGTTTAACAACAAATTGAAATTATTATTTACGTCATTTTCATGTGAAGAAAATAAAAAAACTGTAGGTTGGAAGCCTTAAATTAAAATACAAGTAGCATCTATTCCCAGCAGTAGGTATAGGGTGTCCGGCGGGAATTTTTGAACTTTAAATTGCTATTATCGAAATACTAGCGGGTTGAGGTAAGCTGGAGGGGTATCATTCAAAGCGCAGGATTTGCTCAATTGTTAGTCGCAATGAGTCACTGGTCGGGAGCGCACCGCGTGTTTGCGGTGGAGCCATATTTGAAGTGCGGTGAATCATTGGTACGTGCGCGTCGCGCTTTGTGTATTCCACAAATCCTGCGCTTTGAATGATACCCCTCCTGCACCCCTCACACACTATAGGCAAATACCTAGTTGCTGACGGTAGGCTGCGATACACGGACTATATCTCCAACATTTTACTCGAAGCTTCGGGCCAAGATAACAAGATCTGTTGAAGGACACTTTTCCCTATTAAATTCACATACCTTGTTCACTTTATATTTGGTTCTCACCGTCTCTATTTGGTATTTCTAGGTTTGGCTTCACAAAATCCAGAACACGCTCAAAAGTGCGCTTTGTCACCCTGAAGCGTTGATAAAACGACAAATCGTCCGATTCATCAACGTCTTCATGGCTGCGCAAAGTGTATGGTTGCCGGAAACTCATAACCTTCTTCGCTATCAGAAAATAAGAAGTCTTCGAAGAGCAAATTGTCTTCTTCTTGCTATAAGAAACTCTTTATCCCTAATTCGTGGAATACTGCATTACGTGCCATTTGTCGAATTATTTAAGTGAAATGCCTAGTTAAAATGCTGAATTTTATATAAATAATATGAATCAACTCCAAAACTAGTTTTAAAGCTATTAAAACTAGTTATTTCTGGTTTTATATATTTCGAGTTTTATCCAAAACTAGTTTCAAGATTTAAAGTTTTAAATATCAAAACTATTTTGAATAATACCGATTTTTGCAAAACTTGAAACTCGAAACCTCTATAGAACTAGTTTTGTCGTAAAACTATAGTTTTGAAATCAGTCAATAATATGGCTGTAAGCATTTTATGATTTTGTAGTAAAATATATTTTTTGTTTTGAAGGGTAGTTTATGAATTTAAGCTAATTTAAATATGTTGGTGTCCAGCGTCATCTATCGAAAAAAAATTATAACTTTTTATTTAAGTTACTTCATATTTCATAACTAATAATCGATATGGTGAATTTTAAACTCTTAAATATTGCAGTTCAACTCTTAGGCCCATTTGCTTAAACGAAACGTAAGAATTTTAGTTCAACTTTACGCTGAGAAGTGGAACAACACTACCTATTTAGCCAAAGAGGGCAAATATACGCACACCCTTATTTGTTACGTGAAAACTTACGATGAAGCAAGATGCAATAGAAAAAGCAAACCTAAGGTGTAACAACAACACCACCTGCGTACAGCGACAAAACAGATATGGCCAAAGCTAGTTCTTAAGCGCTCAAAGAGTTTAAGATCTCTAAGCAGACTGCACATGGGCTCCGTAATAGGTGTCATTACCAGGCACTGATGCTTGATAGGCAAGCGCGCACATAGCGAGGCTCGGAGTATTTGCAAATGATTTTTGCAAAATCTGTATGGATAAAGAAAAGGAAGAATCGATTGCTAATCTCCTCTGTACTTGTCCTTCTCTATCCCAAAGACGTAAACTCAATCTCGGAGATTACTACTGCAACGATCCCTATAGTGATCTTGCAAATGTTGACTTAAATTATCCGGCATGCTTCGTAAGGTGCTCCAAGTGGTTCAACGAATAGGAAGGAAAGTTCCTAGATTTTTCTGGTATCACAATGGACCAACTTATGGTCTAATTGTGTTAAGCTTTCCTCCTTAGCAGCCGCACCATTACCTTACCTAATCTATTGTGAAAGTTTCAGCTCAATCGTATGGTTAAATCTTGAGTTTCAACTAATTTTGATACTTTGGTGTTCAGCGCCACTTATCGAAGATGAGGACAATTTATAAAGAATTACTTCTGTTTTAATTGAATAAGATATAAAGATTCTAAGGTTTTTTTTAATATTTCATTGGAGAAGGAAGCTTTCAACCGAATTTTTGACAATCACCCCTCAAAAATGTACTGTTTTTTTCACTAAGGGCACCAGATTAGTTGAAACGTTTTTGATTCATAACACATGAAAATGTTCGAAAATATGTGTTTTGTTTCGAGTGTTTAGTGGGTGTTGCCTAGTAAGAACAATAATATTAGGCGTGTTCAGAAAAATGTGATCTCAGAGATGCCTCCTTGTCAAAAAGTGGACAATCGAATCTAATTTTTTCTCTAATCAGAATTTGACAACAAAACTGAGGAATTTTTCTGAGGAATCCTCTGTTCATGTAGATTTCATTTTCCAGAACATGCATGAAGTTTTGTTTATTGTAAGTTAGAATAAAACGGTTTGATTGATCTGACATGTTTGTAGTCAATAAGTATACTTATACGTATCTTAAAAATCTGACTTAAAATTAATCTAGCAATTTTCAGTATTGATTCGAATTCAGCGTATCAGAAAACTTACAAGAAGTTTCATACAATCGTTATAGTTCACTTGTAAAGGATGACAAAACGCTTCCGTGTACAGATATAGCGCGTGGAATGTGAAACTGTTTTTGCTTACTATATTTACCGTCTGATGATGGTAGTCAATTAAAGGTTTCTAATTATTATTTTGAGATGAAAGTAAAACTGAAATGATTTGGTCTTTATATGACCTTTTAATGACTATGAAGGGAAGTATACTGGTTTCGTAAAACAAAATGATTACTTTTAATCAATCTTTCAGCTAAAATAACACTTACCTCCAGTATATTGTTGGAGAGTAATAACTAAATGTTTCCTTCTTCACTCCACAAAATCAAAAGCAGTGCTTCAAATGTTGGGTACCTAATTTTAAGAATATACCTAATTAAGATTTTAAAACAACGATTTTACCCAAAATTCAACTGGTCGTATTTTTTTGAAGTTTGGCTTAATTTTTCCTCGTCTTTATGGCTCAAAAGATTTTGTGAAACAAATTTTACGAAGCTATTCTCAAATTATAAATAAATTTTCGACCAGTTTTATTTTCAAAAAAGCTATCCTAATCTCAATAATATGCATTAAATTCGCATTTTTATTTTATTTTATTTATTTATTTGTTTTATTTATTTTATTTTTTTTAGGTATTAATTTTATTTATTTTATTTATTTTATGGATTTCATTTATTTTATTTATTTTATTTATTTTATTTATTTTATTTATTTTATTTATTTTATTTATTTTATTTATTTTATTTATTTTATTTTATTTTATTTTATTTTATTTTATTTTATTTTATTTTATTTTATTTTATTTTATTTTATTTTATTTTATTTTATTTTATTTTATTTTATTTTATTTTATTTTATTTTATTTTATTTTATTTTATTTTATTTTATTTTATTTTATTTTATTTTATTTTATTTTATTTTATTTTATTTTATTTTATTTTATTTTATTTTATTTTATTTTATTTTATTTTATTTTATTTTATTTTATTTTATTTTATTTTATTTTATTTATTTTATTTATTTTATTTATTTTATTTATTTTATTTATTTTATTTATTTTATTTATTTTATTTAAAACGCCCTCCATTCAATTACATGCGACTGAAGTGTACCTTTAGTGTTTGGTACTTAAATTCTTATAGCGGAAGGTCGAAAAACTACTTGGCACATTATTAACTACGATCATGAAACACCGAAGTTAAAAAGAATAATTTTATCGGCGATCCAAGCATAAGCCTTTCTTTTTTTAATAGCTTCAAATTGCTTTGCTAACTCAACGTTTAGCTGAGATATAAGAATTTAAGGCTTCCTCGGGCAATTTGGATGTGACTTGCTTGTGAATGGAATAATTCAACGATGTTGCAATGCTGAAATGATGCGTGAGGTACAGTTTAAAAAAAAAAAAAAGAAGAAGTTCAACGGTATCGCTTTGATGCTGAGGTACGATATGAGATGAGTTTAACTTTCTTTTTTTTTTATCTCTTCAATCGAGCTATGTACATGTTCATTTATACGCGATGGTAAAAACACAACATAAACTCTCATCAGTAGCTTAGTATCAGTATTCACCAAGCCCCATCATATTCCGGATTGGTCAATTAATTGGCGCAAAAGATTTCACTTGTCTTGCAGATTTTGCACGATATAACTTTTTTCTTCTGTTTTTTTTTTTTTATTATTATTATTTTTGTTGTTGTTGTTGTCGTCAATCGCACATTCACCACTCGTATAAAATGCGCGCTAATTTTTCTGACGAACAAATGAACGAACCTCTATATATCCGTCACGATTACTTAATTTGATTCAAAACTGACAGACAAACAGATCGAATGAAGGTGGACGATGACGACGCCGACGATGGTAATAATTTCTGGTTATTTTTGTTTTTTTTTTTCTGATATAATCGTTGAGTTATGGAGATGATTTGCATAATGAGAATTAACGATCGATCACGATACGATAATTATTATGTGTTTTATAGCAACATTTAGAGCAAACAAACCTATTGTTATCTCGCTTTGGTTATTTATGAGTCAAAGAAAAATGAGTAATACATTTCTCACACTGCAGACTGAATCGTAAACTTGGATTGAGCCAGAAGCATAAAATTGTGGTTATTTTATGGTTAGATTACCATATATAAATATCGGTCACACCGCGCAAATTAATTAGATTTAGTTTGACGTTTTAAAAGAATCTCAAGGTTCATATGGCGCAGATTACCTGCCTGTATTCATGGCAGTGGGTGTATTTCTCACAGAAATATACCGATTGCGTCAGCCCGGAATTATTCCGAAAAAATTGCGTTTATCGGCAAAAGAATCACTTTGCCTTATCAACCATCAGATGTCGCAGGGTAAAGGTACCATTGGGTTTTAAAAATTATGAAAAGTTCTTATTTAAATACTCATTGCCATCAAAGAGACCAAAAACACTATCGCAACTCCTCTTCCTCATGAAAAAGACAAAAATTATCCTTTGGCTTTTTTCATAAATAAATATAACCACAAATTCTACAGTAGATAGTATCAAAAATCTTCTTGATCTTTGTTGTCGACTGCTCATTATTTTTCCCTTAGCAGTGCCAACTGAATTGGGCTTCCTTTACTATGACGTTCACTTATGTCATGTGATGTCCAAAAGCTTTTTTTGTTTGAAGACATCTGTTCTAGGCCTACAAATCAAGGATAACCGCAAACCTTTCGTGCTAGCTATTTGACTGATGAATTAAAGGCCAACGTGTTGTTTCGACAGATTTATTTTAACAACATAGTTATAAGCACCGTCGTCGTTATAAATTTCCCTTTGTAAAAGAATTTTTTTTAGGTAGTTCAACTATGAAAATCTTATCTCAATTGCTGATAAGAAGTTTATGTTTAACTCTGTTACATAATAAAAATAATTTTTATCAGCTCTATACTTCCAGAGACTAAAAATATGTACCAGTTTAACGTTTCCCATCCAACTGGTTCACCGAAAATTAACTTGTCTGGAAAATAGATTTTGCTGAAAATCTTCCTTAAAATCAATGAGCAAACCTTTCTTGGAAAATATTGTATGAGATGTTGCCCCAGCCCTCTAGCACTATCCCCAAATAAATGACAATCCTTGATTTTTGTACAACACACATTGAGAAATCTATGAGAAGAACCTGTTTGTTCATTAGTTTTGTTTCTGGGGGCACTAAAGGTGGGTCTACACCGAATAGAATAATACTGATGTGCCTGAAGCTAGCACAGCCATTTTTTATTTTCAAAAAAATTAAGGATGCGCTGTGATATGTGCTCAACTTGTCCTGTAAATATTTTTAAAAATATTGTTTTCTTATATTTTCCGCACAATTTTATTTTTTTTTAGATAATTGTTATTTTGCAAAAAAAAATTCATCTCTAAAATTCAATTCAAGTTGGGCACATCACAGCACATCTTTCATTTTTTTTAATATCCAGCAAAGAAAACTAAATTAAAGGTTTTTTGAAATTGCTATTATAAAAAACACTGAATGTAATAAAAAAACATTATAAAATGTCAAATTCTTTGGAAATTGTACAATATTGAAGTTTGACATCGGCGCTACTTGATCATTTTATTATTTTGTCTGAATAGCCTATTTGCTCAATATTAATGCCAATCAGAGAGATCACCAATGTATACATTGCATCAAACTAACCAGAGAATTCAATATTGCAGGAGAAATTTATTGATTCCAGTTGGAGTGGATTCGCACCCTTGCTTCTGAAAGTCATGCTTAAGATGCACAAAAGTTTTGGACTTCAATTTGCTTTTGCAGAGTTTTAATTACTTTTAGTTATCTAGGTACTAGCTACTATATCAGAGGGTTATCTACTTATTCTTTCCAACGTCAATTCCACAAGTTAGAATTGTTAGAAAGATTTTCCTGAAGATAAAATTACTCTAAAGAGGGATAGGTGGTAGAGGTTTCGCCCTTAGAACTGCTACATTACAAGTAAAACTTGTATGTACACTTTTGTATCACCTATCCCAAACCCCCCCTTACTTCGGAAAAAGCTCTTTTGACGGCCGTTTTTTGAGCAAGAAATAAATACAGAAACATTTCATTGTCTAAAATATATTTTTTTTTAAAAATGTAAATAAAAATGAGTACACCAATTTTGTGCACGATTTTCCATGAATAAGATTGACTTATAAAATTTAACTTTTTGATGTGTAAACATCTATGCTCGTGGTAGAGTGAAAAAAAAACGTGAAATTTCGTGTGCAACGTTACGTCGTGCAACGTTACGGTGTGCAACGTTACGATCTGCATACTATGATGGGTGCGTTCAATGAACAAAATCTAAAGACCCCCTTCAAGCAAAAACAAGCCCGTTTTGGATCCGCGCACGTTGATGTTTACACATATTAACCGTGAGTCCCGGCACTCACACAATTTTTTTTGTAACCAGGTTTCTAAACATCGTAGTTAACAAAAACATATATTTTTTAGTAATTATTTATTTGATTTTTTAATTTTAAAATTAATATTTAGTTGGGCATGGCCGGAAAAAAAGCACAATTAAGAATAAACATATAACCCATATTCTCAAGAACACTGTCTAAAATATTTTTAACTTCAGTTTTAATTTTTTAAATGTTTGGACACATGTTTATTCTTCCATTTCTTAATATCTGAAAAACCCGTATTCCAATTTGCAAAACAACAAGACGCAGTTGAGTACAGTGGCACGTAATGGTTTAATGAACAGTACTTTGGGATATGATTTTTTGCCATTTTTCAAGAAAAAGTCGTTTGGGAGGGATGATCTATATCCCGCCGTTTTAACGGAAGGGGCAATTTTCCGAAAATAAATTACTACGAATGAAAATATTAAAAAAACATCAGCAACACTTAAAATATTGGGCAATAGATTTATTTTTAAAGCCAGAAATGCATTCATTTACTTTATTTTGAATAAAGTTATAAAGGGTCCGCCAAATAACTTTTCTTTTTTTTTGAAAATGGCGCAAAACATCGAGTGTAGCTTCGGCTGTGTGGCACGTAGCGCCATCCTGTTGAAACTAAATGTTGCCAATATCCTCCTCTTCAATTTTTTTGAACAAAAATTCGTTCAACATGGCCCGATAACGATCGCCATTGACTGTAACGGCCACTCTTTGTTCATTTTCGAAAAATGGCCCAATTATGCCTCTGGACCGAAATCCGCACCAAACAGTGACTTGTTTTGGGTGTATCGGCTTTTCAATGTATGCGGCCGGGTTTTCTGTGTCCCAAATGCGACAATTTTGCTTGTTTACTACCCGCCAAGATCAAATTGAGCTTCATCTGAAAAGATGATTTTTTTGGCAAAATCGGCATCTTCTCTAAGTCGATCGCAGGCCCACTTAGCGAAGCGTATACACAACCATATTCGTTCAGCGGAAGGATAAAACTAATTATCTGTCAAATCAGACATGAGTTAAGTGTTACCATTCACGAAATAAGCACTAGTTAAAAAAAAAAATTTTACATGGCGGACCCTTTATTAAAGAACAATACATTTTTGAAAACAAATATCAATTAATAATCAGGCAATAATGTTGACTATCGGCTATATGTAAAGCCTAGTACTCACCTCTTTGTGAAATGAAATATAAAACCGCTTCAAAATACACGTGAATGATGATTATGAAAACATAATAAATTCTCCACGTGTATTTTTGATAATCAGTTTGTAATTTTAATTTGTATTTTTGAATCAAAAAAATAAAATGATTGATTGATGATAATTATTTGACAGAACCTTAAAAAAAATTCCAAAAAAAATTGTTTTGATCCCGTGGTTTGTTGTTTTTAGCCTTTTGGTTGCAAAAAATTCCCTGAAGGAGACGGTGGTTTCATCCCAGAATAATTTTTAAGGTATCCTTTTTTATTTTTCCGAAATTTTTTAAAATTAATTGACAAATGTCACACATTTCCACATCTCATTAGATTTTCCTAGTGGTTGTACGCTACAAAATGAAAATTATGGCGTGAAATTAATTACGAACCGGTTCATATTCCGCTTTCATATTTAGGTACACACTTTCCGTTGGGAATTTCATCACTGTGAACTAACCGTCAGTTTTATATGGAAATTTCATTTCCACTCGATTTGAGTACTAGGCTTAAGGTTAGAATAAAATTCCAAGCTTAAATCCTACCTATAGACAAACTGTCAGAATTATTTCGTTACCTTTGCAGTTCTTTTTATTTTTTAACAGCTGCTATTTTAGTACTGAGGTTAGGTTATGTTAAGGAGGGGCTTGCACAGCTCAGAGGCTGTTGCGTTCACGGGGACCTATTGGTTCATTGTGATCCCCTTAACAAAAGAAAACAGAGATGATCCTAAACTAATGGCTGGCATTAGACTGGTTCATTTGCGAACCAGCCCGTGCTTTCTATATATTTTCTCAGGTTTGTCATTGAGACCTGTGATAGATCATCCAGTTCTATAACAAACCTGTTTCCAGAGTAACGAAGGTGATTTGTTTGGATGTTTGGACAATCGCAGTGCAGGTGTTTAATTGTTATAGAAACAATTCCACATCCTGACAGCTCCTACAGAAATCGGGTGAGAATACACTTAGTCTTATGGCCACTGTTACAATGGCGCAATGAGCCGTTAGTACACCTATCAAGATTCTAATATTCGTTTTACTCAGCTATAAAATATACTGAGGTTCCTTTTCATTAATTCTAGGCCATAAACTTCTAGAGATAACACAGTCGTTCCTGGACATCCAGCAATTATTGAATTGCTCTTTCGTTATGAGGTCTATTTTCCTTTTATTCAAGCCAATCTGGACGTCTGGTTAATATCTAATTGGCTACTACTGACTCTATTTGATACTGACCCAGTTCAACTGCTATATCATCCCCTTCAATATTGCTATGTCCAGGAACCCAGCAGAGTTTGACTTGTTAGTGATACAAATATTATTCATTATGCCTTGCCATTTTGCTAATGTCTTGGATCTTATAGTCTCACTGGATAATGCTTTGATGGCAGCTTGGTTGTCCACGAAAAATATAATCTCTTGATTTTAGTACCTACTTATTGTAGATTTGAGTTTAAGAGCTATCGAGATTTAATTTTATTTCAAACTAGGCTACCTGGTTTGACACGGATAAATAAACCTAAGTTTCACATAAAAATTATACATGATTGCACCAATTATTTTATAACTATGCAACCTGGTGCTTCTATAGGTATATTTCAACAAATATTGCATTTAATAATGTTGAAACAATTTTTTTAAACAATAAAATGAAACATAAAATACATTTTTTTAATTATTTTGAAATTTTAAAGTTACATGTCTAATGACTTATGGCCGATTTCATAAAGCCCTTTTAAATATTTAACAGACTTTTAAAGCTTAAAATAACGTTTGTTCCATACAAAATACACCTGTTAAATAATTATGAAACCGAATATTAGTTTTGTATTTAATTTTTATAATATATTTTTTTTTTGAAATTTGGGATATTTTATAATAAAACATGCATATAATAAATAAGCCTGCAACAACTCCGTAATTCTTTAAAAAATATGAAATTATATCAACAATAATTTGAAAAATATTTAGAGTTGTTTAGTTAATAAAATATTTGTAGATGGTATGTAAAATTTCTTTAACATATAAATAAAAAAAAAAAAACTTTTAAAAAGTTGCACATAAAACTTATAATTAGTAACACCTTAAAATCTAATTTAAAAAAAAGCTTTTTCAAGATATTGATTTGTCAAAAATATATTTTTTATTTTAATTTTAGGAAATATTTTATTGAATGTATGTATGTATGTACGTACTATGCTATATTATTTCGGCTAAGAGAAAAAAATGTGTAAACATTTTGTTCAAAAGCTGTTGAGCAATCAATGAGAAAGTCGAAATTTTTTGATGTTTTTCTTTAGCAGGTACCTTTAACCCTCTACCACATACGAACCCATATATGGGTAACCATATTCAACATGACTTATTCCCGTTAAATTAAACAAGTGGGTCGATAATGTAATCTACAATGAAACTATGCCTATTTTTTTATAATAAAACGGTTTTTGTGTTATCAGTATGAAAATCGCAATTCAAAAATAAACTCATTATTTCTAAAGCAAGTTTCAAGTAACGCTCATTGAATAAAAGTGTGTTTTTATACAAGTTTTTATTAAAAAAAAAATACGTTAGTTTCATCCAAATAAAAAATGACTTCGTATGTATTTGATCTTCATTTTTACATTTGTAAACTTTATTTAATGTTTTTATAATAACTTTTGCCTATTTTTTGGACTTTTTCCAAAACCCCATATATGGGTTTTCATGCATTGTCCAATAAGTTTTGTGGGAATTAAATTTTTGTTTAGAATGAATTCAGTGGCTTTCTATCGAAATGATAAGCATGTTAATACTAAACCTGGTGATGGCTATCGAAGTGATGATAATCTGGAGCTAAATATGAAAATTTTGTGGACAGAATTATAAATTTGTGTTAGAATTATAAAAAAATTCAATAATTTAATGCATATTAAACTGTGTATGTAGATATGTCCTGTAAATTTTTAACTCGAAATCGCCTAATTGCATAGAATTACATATATGGGTTATGTATCTAAAACAATATATATATGTAAACATACAAAAATGTGAATGTACATCAGGGGCGTCTTTAGACATTTGGGTGCTCTGGGCCTTTGAAGGCATGGGGGCTCCTTAAGGAATTTTTTTTATACAAATTTTGTTTTATTAAATTTCGGTAAAATTTCAACTTAGTAAGTTGATAAGTTGTTGGAGCAAAAGTCCACATTTACCTAAAGGGTGATTTTTTAGCTGGTTTGGTTTTGGCAACACTGGTTTTGACAGCTGACGTGTGTTTAGTACCTTGTGTCACTGTCAAACAGCTTCAGTTTGGTTTGCAATTTAACCATAGATCGTCTTACAAATGAACAACGCTTGCAAATTATTTATTTTTACTATCAAAATTCGTGCTCGGTTCGAAATGTTCATCGCGCGCTGCTTGTGTTCAGCGATGAGGCTCATTTTTGGTTGAATGGGTGCGTAAATAAGCAAAATTGCCGCATTTGGAGTGAAGATCAGCCAGAAGCATTGCAACAGCTACCAATGCATCCCGAAAAAGCCACTGTTTGGTGCGGTTTATGGGCCGGCGGCATTATTGGGCCATATTTCTTCAAAGATGATGCGAATCGCAGCGTTACTGTCAATGGTGAACGCTACCGAGCGATGATAACAAACTTTTTTTTGCCCGAAATGGAAGTTCTTGACTTGCATGATATGTGGTTTCAACAAGACGGTGCCACATGCCACACAGCACGCGAAACAATGGGGCAATTGCGAGGCGAGTTTGGTGAACAGTTAATTTCACGTTTCGGGCCGGTCAATTGGCCGCCTAGATCGTGCGATTTGACACCATTAGATTATTTTTTGTGGGGGTATGTCAAGGCTAATGTCTATAGGGACAAGCCCGCTTCGATTGACGCACTGGAAGCCAACATCCATGCATTCATTCGTGAGATACCGGCCGATATGTGTGAAAGAGTATGCCAAAATTGGACTCAGCGGATGGGCTACCTGAGACGCCGCCGCGGCCAACATTTGCATGAAATTATCTTTAAACATTAAATTGCAAGGTTCAAACTATCGATTCAAATAAATATTTCATTCATTTTTTCGAATTTTTTGTGTTTTTTTTTTTTAAAAAGTTCTAAACCTCTTAAAAAATCACCCATTATAAGCAATATAAAGGGTTTTCCAATAAGAGGTGTTATTTTGAATAGCCCTCTGTTTCGGTAGTTGTCACTTTTGAAGCTGTCATTTTTTGTCATTTGACAAGTAAAAACTACGCCATTAATAAAAATGGAACGATACACGCTTCAACAACGCATTGAAATTATTAAAATTCACTACAAAAATGGTGAAAATTTGGCAGAGACGGTTCGTAAAACTAAAACATTTTTGGGTCGTCGTGAAGCCCCTTGTCGAACCGCAATACAGAAATTGGTGGACAAATTCGAGCTGTTGGGACAAGTTAGTGATGTGAAGAATAAAACCCGTGCACGTCGCTCAAGAACAACTGAGAATATTGCTGTTGTAGCCCAAAGTGTTGAAGAAAACCCAGGTTTGTCCATTCCTCGTCGTTCTTTGGAATTAGGCATTCCACAAACGTCATTACACCGTATTTTGCATAAAGACTTGGGTCTTAAGGCTTATAAAGTTCAGTTAACACAAGAACTCAAGCCGGCTGATCATCAACAACCTCGGAGGCTACGTCAACAAGCAAAACTGTCGCATCTGGGGCTCGGAAAACCCAAGAGTTATTGTTGAAAAGCCTCTCCATCCTCAACGCGTGACTGTTTGGTGCGGTTTATGGTCCGGCGGGGTCATTGGACCTTACTTTTTCGAAAATGAGGCTGGAGCAACAGTTACGGTCAATGGATTGCGCTATCGAGAAATGATTAATGATTTTGTATGGCCGGAATTGGATGGTTATGATCTGGACAACGTTAACTTTCAACAAGACGGCGCTACGTGCCACACAAGCAATGAAACCATCGATCTTTTACGGGAAAAGTTTCCGGACCGTGTTATCTCTCGAAGAGGTGATCACAATTGTCCACCGAGATCTTGTGATTTAACACCTTGCGACTTCTTCCTTTTGGGCCACGTGAAAGATAAGGTCTACGCCAACAGCCCAGCGTCGATTCAAGACCTCAAAGATGGAATTCGTGAGGCTATCGAGGACATAGGGCAGCCACTTTGCGATTTGGTTATGGAAAATTTCATGAAAAGGATATGGTCCTGTAAGCGTGGTCGTGGCGGCCATTTGGCTGATGTTGTATTCCATTATTAACGGCATACCTTCCTCTTTATAATGAAATAAACATCCGATCATTTATCTCAAAAAATGCAATTTTTCTTTGAATATCAAAATAACACCTCTTATTGGAAAACCCTTTATAAATTTTTCTGAATATGGTGTTGTGCTGAAAACATTGGAAAAGTTGGAGTAAAAATTAAAAAAAATACAGACGTTATTATTTTAAACAAGAGTAATATTTAATCATCATCATCGTCGGCTCGACAACCGGGGTCCGGTCCTGGCCTCCTTCAACAAGTCTCTCCACCCATCCCGGTCTCGAGCTGCCGCCATCCAGTTGCTCACCCTAAGGCTCCGGGCGTTTTAGTCTACGCCATCTCTCCAGCGCAAGCATGGTCTACCACGCTGTCGTCTACCATAGAATGCACCACAAAGAACTTTCGGAGCAGGTTCCTCTTCGCTCATGCGAGCTAGGTGCCCTGCCCACCGGAGTCTACCGAGCTTAATTTTTGTCACGATATCTGCTTCAAGGTAGATTGCGTACAATTCATGATTGTACCGTCTCCGGAATCGGAATCGTCCTTCCTCACATATGGGGCCAACAATTCTCCTTAAGACTTTTCTCTCGAACGCGGCTAAGAGGTCGAAGTGCCTTTTGCTAAGCACCCAAGTCTCGGATCCATATGTAAGTACTGGCAGGATCATGGTCCTGTACAGCAGCAGTTTTGAAGTTATGGTGAGATTTCTGGATTTGAAGAGCTTTGACAGACTATAGAAGGCTCTGTTGGATTTGAGAAGCCGCCCGCGTATTTCTTCTTCTATATTGTTATCGGCTGCTACTATTGACCCAAGGTATTTAAAGGATTGCACCACTTCAAATTCGTGCTCCGCTACCTTGATTGTTTGACCAACTGTTCCTCTCGCATTCGACGCCACCATGTACTTTGTTTTACCTTCACTAATATTTAATCACAATCACTAAATCTGAAGGTGAAATGGGGTGAAAATAAAAAATTGTCCTATTCCAAAAATTCTTTTTTTTTTGAAAGGTTTTTCTTAGGAAATGGCTCTAGAGATATTCGTTTATAAATTTTTTTTATTTGTTTAGTGAAATAGGGTAAAAATTTAAAAAAAATATCATTTAAGAATTCTTTTCATATTTGAAACGGTTTTTTTTGGGTGGATGGCGTAAGGGGTATTTTTTTTTAATTTGGTATTTATAGGGTTCAGTGGGGTAAAAACGAAAAGTGGTACCTATCCGATTTCAAAAATTTTTTGTGTTTGAAAGGATTTTTTTTAATGACTGGCCTTAGGGACACTTGAAAAAAAAAATAATATTTAATGGGTAAAGTGGGGTAAACACAAAAAAGAGATATCCGATTAAAAAAATGCTGTTTGTGTTAGAAAGGTTATTTTAAAAAATGCTATTTATGGAGTGAAATAGGATAAAAATAAAACAGTGGTTTTCGCATACAAAAATTCTTTGTGTGTTGGACTTAGAGGTTCATATTTTTAAAAATTCATAAAGTGAAGTAGGTTACAACCCGGAAAATAGCATTCGATTGCAAAAATAAGTTTAAGCAAAGAAATACACAAAAACAACAACACTTGCTGTTATTTTTAACGGGGTAAATATTGTTTAAAAAATTGAAAATAATTTTTAATTTTTAATTTTGTATACTTCTTATGATACTTAATATATATATGTACCAAGTACCATCCACTTTTAAACGAAATTTTGAGTAAAAGACTGAGAAATCTCCATGTATTTTGTATGGGAAATTTCAAGTGCTTGGCCGTGTTAACGTTAACTCGCTCTCTTTTAGGAGGAGGGGGTCGAAAGAAATTCAAACATTTCTAAAATAAGCGCCACCCTAATATATATGTACGTTTTTTCTATCCAAAATTAAACAAAAATTATCGAATCCATTAAAATATTCACTTATATATAATTTAATCATGGATGTTATCTGTTATTATAGTTTTTGTATCCCCTGCGTAAGATAATAAAAAATAATCGAGGTACTTACAATCCTTACATTTTTTGTGATAATAATGCACTTGTGTATAAATTATGTTGGTTTGTACACAATTATTGAAACTGCATTTCTTACAATTTGCAATAAATTAATAAATCAAATCGTAAATTGAAATGTATTGGTTCGGGGCCCCATAAATTTATGGGCCCACTGGGCCCATGCCTAAAGACGTCGCTGATGATGTACATACTATACCTTTTTTCAAACCCTAATAAAGCAAAGTAAGTATTAAATAAAAAAAGTATTTGATTTCGTTCATTATTCATGCAGTAGAGGGTTAATAGCAGTTTTTTTTTGGAAATTTGTTTTTTCACCTAAAAGTAGACCATTATCTAGACTAGTCCCTTTATATTCAAAGGTAAGGTAGGTAACGTTATTTTTAAAGTTACAAAAGAAATCAATAATAAACCTTCAGTTCAAAATTTTAAGGAAAGTCGCTTCAGGCTAAGGCTGTAGATGGAGATACAGACAGACACTCAGACAGAGAGAAAAGGGAGACTCATTAAAATTGCTGTTTCAAAAAGCTATTGTAAATTTTTTCTTTATCAAACCATTTTCATATTTTAGTATTTGTCCTGCAACTTTCATGGCCATGTCCATTATTCTTTTGCTTTTAATACAAAATTTCTGAAAGACACTTCAAGTTACAGACTTGAATTAAATCGCCATTTTCTTCAGATATTAATTTTATAAACAGAAAAACATATAGTCAGAATCATTTAGTTTGCCCTCGAACTTCAAAAGATTCATGAAAATTAAATAAAAAATCTGTCATCTCTCAAACAAAATCAACAAAAGAAATTTAATAAAATAAAGCAAAACAAAAAAAAAGTTTAAGACAAACTTTCGCTTTTTCCATCAGGTTTATTATTTTCAAGCGTAATCTCTTACAATTTACCTACCTACCTATACCTATACTATCCATCAAACAAAAAAATAAAAAAAAATATGAAAATAAACCAGAAATGTCTGTTCCTTGAAAAATCTCTTTTAAAACTATTTATGTACCTATACATATATGTACATACATATATTTACGAAAACAAACAACCAAGGCAATAGGATAAATTTTTATTCAAAAGTTATTTTTGCATTTTTATTTTCCATTCCAGTCCTTTGAAGCAAATCAGACGAAGAAGTATTTTAAATCAAACGAAGAAAATACCCGGCCTTTGATCGTATAACAAAACTATCTTCAAAACTTCTCTTTAGATTTTTATGAATGAAATCTATCTGCACGATACTAACAATATGATATATGGTGTGGTCGTGAGTAAGGCATCGCTGAAACTCTATAGTATATCGGACCTTATAACGTTTTACTTTTCCTTAAACCTGTTTATTCGGTTTCTTGCCAGTGAATTATAAACAACCTGACACTTAAGATTGTTTTTTATTAATAATATTTTATTCCATCTACGTATCTGCAGTCAAAACAACGAAACACCGAACGACGCGAGATAATCCAGAGAGACCGAGCCCGACCTCTTCTCTCACGCCGCGTTGTTAGCTGTCCGGTGCGAATACGACGACCGACCGCAACGAGGCGATATGGCAGCAATATATACAAGAAATCTTATCTTGCGCTTTTGTGCAGTTTTTGTGCGTAAATTTCTTTTTATTTTAATTAATTTTTCCATTTCCAGTTATAGAAGAGATGCCATTTGAGAAAGTGTATATAAAAGATACATTTATGAAAATATGTGCGGCCAATTAAATGGGGGTACATGAACCGTTTAAACGACCACACTTAACGGCTGATGTGTCTTGTGTCTATCTGTGAAATTCTCTCGCATGGAGTGCATTTGAAGTTCGTGTTTATATTTGGTGAGGCCAAATTGAAATTTTGTATCTGTAACATTAGATACTTTCTTTATATTTTTAGATACATATGTAGCTATAACTGTGTTTGATGTTTTTTTTTGATTATTTTTTTTTTTAATAGCACAAAACTATAATAATTTATTTCATACACAATCTAGTTTAGTGGTCTATAACGGTGGCCGCGGCTGTATAGGTAGAGCACATAACGTTTCGACAAGAAAACAATGATGTATACCTATCAGAGTATTTCTTCAATTTACGATATCTAAATTTAAAAATTTTAAATTAATTCAACTAATTTATTCAAAAACAATAGTTTATCGTTGGCTTACTGTTCAGAGCATCACCTTCAGAGCAACCCCTCGGTGTTGAATGTTTGTCTCATTTAAAATGTTTTCGAAGTTTAATTTAAATTGAATTGGATTAATTCAAAGTGGTTTTTTTTTTTGTTTGACATGAATGGATTTATGCCAGAGCTCGTGCTTTGTATCTTTTTGAATCGCCCAACTTTTACGTATACACATATATTATGTAGATGGGTTGTTGTCTGTAGTGCTGTATGCTAATGAGAAAGCAATGCGGAACCAATATTTATTGATTTTAAGTTGTACCTATCTATGTTACTTAACGTTTGATTATTCCGATCAGACGCACTGTGAGATTTTACATAACTATACCTGAACCCATTTGTTTTTATTATTCGGTTTTTTTTTTTTTTTGGGAGAAGTGTGTAACAATTTAACTAATGATGTGTTATAGGCCTAAGAGGTTTGCCAAAGTGAAAATCACGGCACATAAGTGGAACACTGATATGTATCTATATCTACCTGCCTTTGTTTTGTCATTCAAATATGGTTCTTCTTAAATCTTGCCATATACTCAAATATTAACACCTGAAAATGTTGATTTTTTTTTTTAAGTTTTAATTTTTAATTTTTTTTTTATTTTTGGGTGTTCACTAATGGAGTTTCTGAACAAAGTATGTTTTCACAATATGAGCGGAGCATATTAACTATAAAAGATAGAAGGTTTTTCTATACCTGAAAAAAATCTATAAGAACTCGTTCTAAATGCATTTTTTGAGGTAGGTATGGTTATATGCATTGTGCACGCATCAGTATATGGTACCCAAGTAAAATCATTCAAATTACTTGTATCGTTGTTATAATTCATAGAGGCTCAGAAATGCAAACAACTGTAGTAGATCTAAAGGGTAAGGGAATTTGTAAACATTTTAAAGGAAAACAGTACTGTGATAGTTTTCCATTTTTACTTCAAATAACACGCCACACAGGAATAAGGTTAAGACTTGAGAGTTGTGGTAAGTCAAGAGGTTCTGATTTTGTAAGTTCATCCCAACATCCCTGCCGGTGCGGTAGAGTGAAATTAAAACGTGGACTTTCCTCTGTGCAACGTTATGAGGTCACAATTTACGATGTTACACGTTACGTTACGAAAATCTGCATAGTAGGATATTGGGAACGTTCAGTGACTAGTCCGTTTTTGATCTGTGCACGTAGTGAACAATGAATGGACGACTACTCATACGGATCCAAATATGCATCTTCAAAACCGCACTAGGACAAATATTGATTTTTACGCATATTAACCGTGAGTCCCGGCACTCACACTTTTTCTTTTTACTTATGTTGCTTAAGATACAGGGCATTAGTTTTTGATTTTTTTTTTTTTTATATTTGGCGCGTATATCATTTTAAGGGTAGCCACAACCCCTTTAGGGTTGTGGCTACCCTTAAAATGATATACACAGCGCACGAGCGATTGGGTAGATTGGAGGGGATTGGAAAGGAGATACCGATGCACATTGGTTTTAAATGTCTGAAGATTACAATGGGAGGGGAAAACCGGGCGGGGAAGAGCATTCCACATTCGTGTAGTGCAACTAAGGAAAGAATCTCTGTACTTAACAGTACGTCCGAAGTTGGACTCAAGGGTAAACTGATGGGCATTCCTAGAAACGCGAATATTACGCGAATATTGTTGAACAAAAAATCAGGGTCCATCCCAAGTAACATTTTTCCTCTCATAAGACGCTCCGAGAGCGCTACGAGACTTATTTTAGGGAGCTAAATGCACTCTTGAGGAGTTCTTCTAGATTCCTATAAGATTGTTAAAAGCCTTAAATGGCCTAGTTATGGGAGCCTCTTGATCCTATAGGAAGAGTTTTATTTTTGTTATGCGATTATAGACGCCGCTTTGTAAATCTAGTAAAGCTCTCTGAACTCTTCCTATGGGAGTGCGTCTCTTCCTACAGAAGTTGTTAAAAAGAGAACGAGTGTGTGTAAACTTAAAAAAACATATATCTTTCGCATTTTTAATTTCTGTTTATGAAGAAGGTAGGCGAATAGTTTTTATGTGTGTTCGTGATTCTCTCATGTCAAAAAATAATGTGTTTTTTGGTGCGAGTATTTATCTCACAAGTTAATTGACGTATTATATTTGTAAAAATCATGGCATATGTAGGCTAAATTCTTGGTGCAATTAAAATTGCATCTACTAATTTAAACATTTTGCTTCGAAAAATAACAACGCGCTTCCAAAATTGTGCATATTTAAAATATTTTGTTATTAATTATAATCTTATTATAGGGTTACCATTAATATTTTTTTAGGTGCAAAAATCACCAAAGTATGTTTTTATACAATTCACAAAATGCGATCATTCATAACATATTTTTTTCCAATTATTGTTATTATCGTGCTTTTATGATAAAAATTGGATCTAGAGTGGCACAAAATATGACGCTTTTTCATTATTAAGATTATCTGAAATCTTCTAATATATTTGTCATTAAAAACTGACAAAAACAACTGATTTTTAAAGATGCCATTTTACTTGTGTCGTGTTAATATACTGCTGTCACAAATTTTAAATAATGACATAACACAAAAAAGAATGTCCCCGCTCATTCTTCTCTGGTACAGTAGCTGTATACTAAGTTACACAAATTCATTTTTTATACAACTAATATCGACACCAAATAAGAGAAAACAAGATGAATATGACCTATACAACTTTTTACAAGTTTTGGTAAGAACCAAACCAAATAAGATAATTTTTTTAGAATATTTTTTTTAAGCTACGGTAACCCTCCAAATATAATGAAAACATTTTGTTCATTTTGCAACATGGCTGCTGTTGATTGATACTTTAACTCTTGTTTTAACATCTCTATGAGATCTTTGGATGCTGATGAAATGGAAAGCAACACAGATAAATGTTGTAGTCCCATTAGAACGTTTGAGCTCCCGTAAGAATTGTCGCTCTCAGTAAATATAAATTTTCTATGAGAGACAGTACTTCTTATGGGAGCTAAAATGCTCTTATGGGACTTAAATTTGACATTGTCTGTGGGGCGTTCCTTTTTATTGCAATTGCCAACTTTTATTAAGAAATTTAAATGAGAAAGCAAAAAATCGATAATTGTGTTAGATTAACATTTTGACACAATGGAATTAAATTATATCCTAATAATTTTTCGAATAAAGTAACAATCAAAGTTAACTGAATATAGCTTGGTGTTATTTAATTCACTCCAAAGCTGATGCAACAACAGTATATACCATAAACATTATGTGATACTCATGGTGATTTAATGCTTTTGAGATCGATTTTTCGGCAGATTGTTTCCTCTTTTTAATAATACTAATAATATTAACTACCTTAAGTTTGAAATCTGTGCTTTTTGTTTAGTATATTTCAGTGCTAAGAATTGTTGTTATAATATTTATAATCAAATTCACTACTACCCCGAAATTAGGTAAACAAACAGAACAAAAAATCGACCAAAGAAACTTGCTCGCAAAGAAAGCAATCAAACTTTTCTTTGAAATCTAAAATTACATCTTCCACCGCCAATCAAATAACCAATCCGATAGAAACATGAACAGAAGCAAGTTTTGTGAACAAAAAGAACGCACTGTACAATTCGACTATAACATCTGTTCGTTTGATATTCAAAGCTGGCGTCGTAGCTCCTATTAGAATCTTGAAAAAAACTTATATATCATTGAAGTATTATTATGGGATTATAAAGACTAAAAATGACGTTTAGAGTTTTAATTTCATAACGAGATACTTATGAGACTTAAATAGATTTAGATATAGGATTTAAGTACTTTCAAATTTAAAAAATGCTTAACTCTTACAATAAAAATGCTATGAGACGAATTTGAGTTTCATAACAAGAGATTCATCCTTAAGTATAGCAATAGGATATAAAAGAATCTTATGGGAGTTCTTTTTAGATTTGAAGAGCTTAACTCCGGGAGTTTGTTAGTTGGGATATCGCGTAAGACTAAAGTGATCGCTTTATTAAGTGATTGTTGTTTTTACGATTGCTCTCTCTATCTTTCCCTATAGGTAGGATAGAGACAGCTATTGTCAAAGCGACAATCAAAAAGTTGATAATCTATTGATTGATATTGAATTGACTCTAGACATGCCAATTATAACAGTTTTGGTTTATAAAAGTTTTGTTTAAGCGGCCCCATAGAGCCAGGGCCCTCCGCTGTTCGGCATACTTCAGGCGCCCAGAGTTTTTTTTCAAGTCGCGCGAGGCGCGTTAACACACGTAAACTTTTAATTTAAAAAAACCTGTTATAACTGTTATAAATTGGCATTTCTCTAGTCTCGTCATTTTTCAAAATCGGCTTCATATATTGTTGCCTTTTAGTAACAAATTAACATTAATGGCATCTCTCTTAGAATATTTTTTTTGATTTAAGCTTTTGTCGAAAACGGTGCAAAAGATTTTGATAAATTTATTATTTATGTAAAATTTTTGATGCATTT
Source organism: Leucozona laternaria (assembly GCA_932273885.2). Lineage (NCBI taxonomy): Eukaryota > Metazoa > Arthropoda > Insecta > Diptera > Syrphidae > Leucozona > Leucozona laternaria. Next base: position 218,085,471 of record OW026366.1, on the reverse strand, counting down.
CAAAATATATGTTTGGAAAAAAAGTTTAAAATTTCTCAATATTTCAAATATGATAACAGGTCGTTGGATTTATGTAGTTAAATTTTGCAAAAAGTATTTATTTAATATTCTTTACAAGATTTTAGACAAAAATGTATCTTATAACCGAAAATAACGGATCCTTTCCCATATAAATATCAAATAATCGTTAAGGGAAATTTTCTTTTCTATGAAAACGCTTCCTACGACTTTGATTAAATTTTTGTTGTGTGTTAAAATTAGAACGATCTACAATTAAATATTATTAAATTTTTCACTGTTCTTCCCAGGCAAAAGAACTAGAAACATCTTGTGTTTTTTTCCAAAAAAAAAACAATTCCGGAGTAATTTCTAGAAGCACCAGGTTAGTGATTTCTTTTTGGCCAACATATTTTTCTGAGGGATAAACCTATGATTTAGAGGGTATCTGATCATCAAAATGAAAATAACGAACATTACATACAAATTGATACAATACAAAAGACTTGACTAGAAAACTTGTATATCTAATTTTCTATTTTAGGGGATTTTGTCGTAGAACACAATATGTATTTATAATGAATGATTTTTGACATTTCAGAAATTTAAAAGAAAATACACTTTCAAGATGACTAATTTTTTTTTAATTTTTAATTTTTTACTGGGGTGTCCAAAAATCGATTTCCAATGGAAATATGGGAATACTTTTGAACGATATATAAAAAACTCTGAATGAATTGCCGATTGTTTCACAAAGTCATTGAGATAAGCCCGAAGATGGATGAAAAAAATATCCGAAACGCGTAGCTTAAAAACTATTAAATACCTAAATGTTGTGGTATTATTAAATAAATAAATTATATATAAAAATCGGTTTAATTTTTATTTTTATTTTATAATCAGATCACTTGATTTCACAAAAAATTTGTAGTATACAATAAATACTGTGTTCAGCAACACTATACAAATATCATCCCATATAATTACAAACTTAATTAATAGCTTTCTATGATTATATATTATAAGCTAAAATTTCATATCTACAATAATTATTTCGTATAATAAGTCGTTAAATGTTCAAAACAAAGAAATTAAATGTTAAAAAATTGGTATTAAGTGTTATTAAGTACAAAAAAAAAACACCTATCAATAAGCCCAATCAGTGAATATCAAAAAGCAAAATTTTAGATTTAATTTTGCGCTATAAAAGGCAGAAAATATATAGTGGAAGGCATAAGCTTATTCTTTTCGTTCAAAAGAGTATTGAATTAAAAACAACCTTAAATAATAATGTGGAAGTACACTTTTGCTTTAATGGTAGTTCTTATCAGTTTTTTACTAATTCAAGGTAAACCAATGCCAGTTAATGGTTCAACACTGAAAACGCTTGCTGGTTGATTTGCCACAACAAATTTGGGACATTCAAGAGGAAACTACATAAAAACACTTATGTAAAGTTGCGCTGTTATTTTTTGTAATACAAAATAAAATGTCCTAATTTATGAATTGAATCTAGTTTTTATTGCCTTAGAAAAAGAAAAAAAAACAGTTAATTATACCAACATGGAACGTAACAAGGATGATCCGATTCGTGGTTGCGATTTTTTTTTTAAATTAAAATTTATTTATTTATTTTGATGTTATAAGAGGCCAAAAACATTTTATATGGTCATGACTCTAGTTCCTATGCAAGAGATTTTCAAAAAATACGTTTGAAAATTTAGCTGAAACATGAAAAAGATATTACATTTTACTAAGGTGGGTGGAAGGAATTGATTCATTCACTGCCAATAAAGATATATTTTGCGGAACTGGAATTTTAATATAATCAGCAGACTATGATTGTGCTTTGATTTTATCTTGAACAGGTCTCGTAATCCAGTGAATCCGTCCATATCCGAGCACGTAGCAAGCAGTGACTCAATTAACACGGTCCCTACAAGCGGTCAGACGCTTAAATAATCTCTTAAAGTAGATAACCATATAAGAAAGTGTATAGAGCTGACAGGTCAGACGATGAGAGCGTACATTCAAAATAGCAGTCTTTTGAGGTGATGCTCTGCAGTAATATTAATGTTTTTTTTTGGATTTCCAGGATTGAGTTGTTGGACCATATTAATTTTTTAACCGGGTAGGTACTTTCCTCAAAATCACTGGAATTCCAGTTCACGGCATTTCCAACTGTGTTAAACGTCATCGTTTTAATGTTTCAGGGCCCTCTGTAACACGAATGACCCTGATGTTTTCGGCTGATTTCTTCCCGTACGTCTCACGTCTCCAACTGACATTTGGTCACCACAGCTCGAATATTAGTGGGAGCTATTGGAACATTTTTAACTCCATCAAATTGATTGTGTGCACGTTGAAGGTAAAAAATTGACCGCCCTTCTTCAAAAAAATGATTTTTGGTTGCTGAGTGATCATGTAGAGTTCCATTATTAAATAAAAAGTAACCTAAAAATATATATCTACCTATCAATAAAAGAGTTATGAATTTTGTACGTAGAAAAGTGAATTTTGGCCCACTTTGTATTTACGTACATAAGCATACAATAGTGTTGTAAAATACAAGATGAACTATTCTCGGAATTTTGTTCCTTTTTATTTTGGGAATTAAATCTAAAGTTAAAAAAAATAAAGGAAAAATCCCTGAATTCATAAAATTTCATCAAATATTTCCGACTTTTTCAGATTAAAAAATATGCACGACTGGGTCGCACGAACTTGCTCTTATGCGCGATCACATTGTGGTTCTATAGTCTGAAATAAATAAGCTATAGGAGTATATATTTTATCCATTTGCCAAATCTGAGTTTAGTTTCAGGTGGTATTATGTGAGTATACAAAAATTAACAATATAGCCTAGTGTTGCACATATGCAATATGCATAAAAGGAAATTATACTATTTAAACTGGTAAATTGTCTTAAATCAACAAAATTAGAAAGAAATTGATTAAAATACTTTGAATTCGTTTTAACCCAACGCGATGTACACCATCTGATTTCTTATATAAATCTTTATTTATGAGAAAAAAATTTTGAAAATCGTAGGAGCGGTTTTAAAAATAATTAATTTTTTATATATAAAATTTCGTTAACATAATTGGTACGCCATTTTAAAGCATTTACTAAGGTTGCGTTAAAAATTGAACTTCACAAAAAAATCTGCTACCAGTTTTCGAAATATCGAATTTTCAAAAAATAATTTTGATTTTTTTTTTTTTAAATCCAAAAATCATTTTTTAGAAAATTTTAATACGCACTTTTATTTATATTTATTACAAGCTTCTGTATAAAAAATCTAATTTTATTCGGTTGATCAGATGTTGAGATAGTCGAAGATCAAAGAAACCGTTCTATGAGAGGCACTGTTAATAAACCTAAAATATAAACTTTAAAAATTTTAAATGGTAGATCGTACTAATTTTAACACACAAAAAAACTTTTTTGAAAATCGTAGGAGTCGTTTTTGAGAAACAAAATATTTTTCTTAACGGTTTTTTTAACATTTGTATGGGAGGCACCGTTATTTTTGGGTATTAGAATAATTGTTGTCAAAAATCTTCTTGATAAAGTTAAAAAACTGCTATTTACCAAGTTAAATAAAAATCGACAAATACGTTTTTGAAATATTGAGTTTTCAAAAAAAAATATTAAAACTTTTTTTAAAAATCTAAAAAATATTTTTTTGAAAATTTTGGTACAAAATATTATTTAGAATGTGTCAATACTTCTTCATAAAGAAATTGATCAGAATCAGTTTAACCGTTTTCGACAAAAGCGAACATCAAAAAAATGGTTCTTTGGGAGGTACCATTAATAACCATTTTTCGGAAACATTTTTTTTATTAAACTGCAACTTATAACTATTTAAATTTATTGAGTTCTTAAGAACAAATTCGGTAGCGCTGGATTTGAGAAAAATAAGTTTTTTTTTTTGGCCAAGAAGTTTTGTATGACTGCTACTGTTAATTTTGGTCCTAAAAAAAAAGAGAAAAAAACGAGTGGGGGGAATGTCCAAAAAACGCTACGTACCAAGTTTAAAGGAAATCGACCCATCCGTTTAGGCTGTAGTCAAACCGACAGACAGACAAACAGACAGACAGACAGACGGACGTTCTTGCGAGACCCACTTTTTTTGACTTCTCTATCATCGTAATGTAAAGTTTGATCAAAATCTCGAGTTCGATTTTTTGTACGAATCCATAACTTCCCATATAGTACCTATATCGCAAGTAAAAAATAGAAGAAATTAAGAATTTTTTTTTTCATTGTTTTGATTTTATTTTATCGGAACAACTGGATTGTATTATTCTACTAGCTGGCCCGCCCGGCTTCGCTCTGGTAGACATAAACCTAAGCTTTGCATACAAATTACAAATTTCCGGCAGACGGCAGATTGCCATGTCCGTATTCTTAAGTTTAAAATTGTATCAATATAAATTCGAAAAAATAAAGAATTTTATCTATCTATCTATCTATCTACAAATTACAAAAGAATATACATATCTTAAGTCCAACACAGAAAGAATTGTGGATTCGATATCCACTGTTTTATTTTTATCTTATTTATTCACTCTATAAATAGCACTTTTTTAAAATAATTTCTCCAACACAAACAATATTTTTCAAGTCGGATATATCTTTTTTGGGTTTACCCTACTTCACCCTAAAAATATAAAATTTATTTTTAAATGTGCCTAAAGCCAGCCACTTAATGACAAAAAGAATTTTTGAAATCGGATACCACTTTTTGTTTTTACCCAATTTCACCCTATAAATAAGTACCCAATTTTTGAAAAAAAATATTCCCTAAGCCATCCACTAAAAAAAACCATTGAAACAAAAAAGAATTTCTTAAATCGGGCAACTTTTTATTATGTTTACACCATTTCACCCTATAAATATAAATATTTTGAAAAAGAATATCCCTGAGGCCATATCTTAGGAAAAAAATTTCAAGCAATTGTTTATTTTCACCCCATTTCATCCTACAAATAGCAACATTTAAAAAAAAATATGTTTAAAGCCATTTCCTAAGAATAACCTTTTAAATGCGGGTAGAGTTTTTCAATCGGATACGTCTTTTTCATTTTACCCCACAAAGTGAATTTTTCCGATAGTTGAATAGTTATTCTGCTATTCGGGGCGGAGGCAAATCCAACAAATTAGACGTCATTCAAATTGGTCGCTGTTCTTAAGTTAAAAATGATGTAACTTAACCGACTCTGATTTATGTACCTACATATTTAGATAATTTTAAATATAGTAGTATAAAAAAAGAACAAAACGAAGGAGTACCACCAGAACATGATTGTAAGACATTTATTATTTAAAGCATGCAAATGAACTTCAATTTTACTAAACATATCATCAGTCATTTTGCAAAGTGAAATAACTCGGAATCAGCTTTATTTCAATTTGTTAAAGCAAAATAAAGCCGAACTCCGAAAGACGATGTTATATTATTTCACTACAACATAGCGAATAATGCCGAATTTCGAAACTCGGCGTTATTATTCGCTTAGCATTATTTCACAGTACCAAATAATCATTTGTAAATAATCAAATTCAAACTATTAAACAATAATTAGAACTGAAAAGTGTATTAATCAATGATTAACACACATATCGATATTAAACAAAAGAGCTGAGCTACAAACCTAATTAGTTGTATATATGTTATATCTATTACATATTTTGACTTATATAATTTTTTAGTATATTTAAATTCTTCTTAGATACATTGAAAATTCATGAAAAGGAACTTAATTTAAAATAAAATATTTTGAACAATAAAAAAATCAATATCTTCTCAAAGTAAAACTTTCCAAATGCCCACAGGCTCAGACTCTGCAAATTACCTCGAGTTAACTACAGAAGAGTTATCTAAAAAAAAAACACAGTTTCATCATAATTTAATTTCATGCAACATCCTTTATCGTATTGCTTTATGCAACACCCAGCAATAACCCTACACCGAAAAACATCGATACTATCAGCAAAAAAAAAAAAAACAAAAAAACTCACAATTGGTATCAAAAGGGAAACTTATAGTCACCAAAAGCACCCCTCGAACTTTCTTCTTTCACAGCATCCATCACATACATACCTATGTACATTGCGCACATCCATATGACCAAAGAAGTATTTAAAGTAGTTCATATCTCCTTGCAATATCTCATCTGATTTTTTTTCAAAGAACAACATTTCATTTTCTTTTCGCTTCCATATATACATTTCTGAAAAAAGGAAAAAAAAAACGATATTTATATGGAAAAAAAAGTGCATCGACTGCATTAACAGCGAAGAACAAACATATAAAACAAAGATACAAAATAAATTCAAAATAATCGGTCATGCTGTAAAATATACTGCAACCATCATCAGCAGCAGCAACAACAACAACAACATGAACAACATCAACAACAACTGGAAGCATCATTGAAAGTTAAAGTTAGTATTGAACTTGAGCAAATGATCTTTGCTGCGCTCAACCTCCAAAGAAACATAAAAGATAAAGAAAAAGGTAACAAGATTGGGAAAAGGAAGGAGGAAATTTTCGCGTATATGTGTTTATAAATGCTGAAAGAGTAGGCATAGTCGTCTGGTTTGGTTGGATCGAACTCAAACCAAACGAGTTTGTCCATGGTTTTTCATTTCATTCATGCTCCACACCGGCTATATGATCATTACTGCAACAACTCTCATACACATGCAAAATAAGCTCAACAAAAAATTATCAAAGAGCTTCTATATCTATCTACCTTGTATGCCGCTGCGCTGCCACCATCAGAAGCAAGACATCAAAAACTTAAAGAGGAAACTACTGGCAAAAGAAGAGGAAAACAAAAGAGACCATCAGCGACGTGCCTCGTATTGGTCTCTGGGTATATGGTTTTGCTTTAAATCGAAGAGTGGTGAGATGCGGCACAAGAAGAAGAAGAGGAAGAAGAAATTTTCATGTGGCCTCTTGGTGGGGCATTCAACAAAACCCAAAAGAGCTTACCTATATAAATTGCTTCTACCATCGAGAAATGGTATCATATCATCCTTTATCGTCCATTCGGCAACTATCGTTTCGCAGCCCCTATTAAATAAATTAAATACGCAAATCCAAGCGCGAACAAAAAATTAATCACAACCAAAAAAAAAACTATCTAAGGGATTATAACGAAAATATACAAAAAAAAAAGTGCGTTCTTAAAAATGTCTTATAAAAAGATTTACGGTTTTTTGTGTATTGTGGCGGTTGCAGCAGCCTTGCCCGCAGAGGAAACACGCGGCCATGCAAGGAATGCAATTGGCGGCGAAAACGACATCATGGATAGCATCTATAGTGAGTGTCTGCGGAAGGATTCAGTGTCGTGTGTTAAATACAAATTGTTCAATTTCGTCGACAAGGTGCTCGCAGCCCGCGACCAATTCGCTCTCACCGAGGGTGTGACAGTCGTTAAGACACCTGGCTCGGATACAGCCGGTGGTGCTCCACGATCGATTTCCGCTGATGAATCATTCGAATCGCTGGCTCTCAACCGTATCACCAGTTTCCTGCAATCGCACACCATAAAAGTCGAATTGAAGGGTGCCGATATTGTTAGTGCTGTATCATCGACTGGACGTGCCCTGGAAGATGTTTCCGACACTCTCTTTGGCAACGATGACCCCAATGCACCCGAGGAGAGCCGTGGCAAGAAGAAGAAGGCTGCCAAGATCTTGGGACCCATTCTGGCTTTGGTTGCCATCAAGGCTGCTGCCCTATTGCCACTTCTTTTGGGAGCTATCGCCTTGATTGCTGGTAAAGCACTATTGATTGGTAAGATTGCTTTGGTGCTGTCCGCCGTGATTGGGCTTAAAAAATTGCTGTCACAAGAGAAACACGTCACTTATGAGGTTGTTGCTCATCCACACCATTCGGCTAGTCATTCGGTGAGTCATGACGCTTATGGCAGTGGCTATAGTGCTGATGCTGGCAGTTCTGGCAGCTATGGAAGTTCAGGTCACGGAGGCTGGGGACGATCGCTCGATGCCCAAGATTTAGCATACAAATCACAGAAGCCAGCTTCTGTTCAATAGGACACAAACACCCACACACTCAGCCAGCGTTTATATAATAAGCAACCTATTTACAACGTAACGTCGTCACAAAGTCAAATGGTGCCCTAAATGAAATCGAATGAAACTGCTAATGATTTTCCTATGTCAAAGTCAAAGTTAGACTTTCATGATTTCATACAAAAAATAGGGCAGTGAATAACGGTTTAGTAGATTTTCCCTCCCTCACACACGAACAAACAAAAAAAAAAAAAAACATCATTATTAAGTTATTTTAATTTTATTTATTTTTTTTTATTAATTTAAAATGGTACGATACAGATATTTATGCATATGAAATTGTTTATTTATTTATATTATATTTATTTAATGCACATTAATTTATAAAATATGTAAAAACATAACAAATATTGAGAGAAAAGTCGGTACCTTTGAAAAAAAAATACTCATTTTTTAAGGCATTTGTTTTTTTTTCAAACGAAAAAGGGTATTTTTGTTGATACCTTTATAAAGACATTTGCATCTTAATTAGAGTTTAAAGAATTTCTATATTCTTTTTTTTAAACTTTATTTTCTATATCTTTAGCCAATAGACTATATATTTTCACAACTATTTTTACTATTTTTCTCTCCTCTTTTCATTCACTCTCATTGCATGTTCACTGTACTGTTTTAATTTTCTTATACTACTTTCCTAAACTACCAAAAATTCTCTTCTAAGTCTTATTTTGTTTTGTATCTTATATCTCTTAGTTTCTTAGATTTATTTTATATTTCTTAAGCAAGATTCTTCTATTTGCACTATTATCTACAATCTTCTTTATTCTTTATTATCATTTTCATAAATATGTTTCTATATTTATTATTTTAAATCATTTTCTCATGATCTATCTCGAATTCTAGTCTTATTGATTATGAACTTTCTCTTTTATCATCTTACTAAATTTTTAATTTTCTTCTCTTCTCTCTCTCCCTCTCTCTGAAGCTATCATTTTCAAAACATACTTTTTAATTTTCATTTTTCGCACTTCTTTTCTTCACAAGAAAAAAGTAATAGAATCACAGTTTTGGTCATAATGAGCCATAACTTGCCATAGTAAACAAAACATCTTTCTCTATTTCTCCAATATCTCTATCTATACATCTATCTCTATTCTCATTCTAGTCTCATTCTGTTTTAAAAATATTTTTTCTTTCATTTTCATCTATCAAAAGTCTATCTACTATAATGACTGAAAAGCACACACGCACATCAAAACTCTTTTTTATTTAATTTTTATACTTTGTATATTTCATAAATATTTCCAATTATAATGCAAAATGTGTTAAAAAAACATAAAAAAAAATTAAAAAAAAAAAATTATGTATAAGCAATAATTTATTTTGTACAAAAAAACAAAAAATGTATTTAAAAAAAAAAAAACAAAACGAACTTAAACGACAATATTAGTTTTTAAATGCGATAATTGCCTTGAATAAAAAGAACGAAATAATTAAAAGAATTTATTTAAAAAAATTTAAAATGTTTTTTTAATTTTTCTATTTTTCTTTCATTTCTTGTTTTTGCATAAGAAAGAGCAGGATGTCATAAATTGAGTGAGTATATTTTTTACATTTAATTTAAAAAAAAAATTCTAAAACTCTTTTTTTTAAATTAGTTTTGATAAATAAAAAAAAGGAATCAACAAATAAATAAAAATAACAAAATTTACAAATGACTTCAAAATAGCTTTAGCCAACAAAAAAAAATGACATTTCAACTCAGCGGCTATCTCACTTGGAATCAACAATCAACTTGAGAGGGCCTTGTCAGTATGCAATTATTTTTCTTTTTAAACAGATAACTCTTATAAAATTTAAAAAAATCCTATCATTACACATTTTCGTTACAGATTAAAAAAAAATTAAAATAAAACTAACACAAATTTAAAAAATCATTAAAAGAAAGTAGGTACAATTGAACTTTTAGGTTAAAGCACAAATAAATAATATTTGTGTTTAACTGTTGCTCTGAAAAATGAAGTACAAAAATAGAAAAAAAAAAAGCAATTAGATATGTTTCATTTGCCAACAAAAAAAAAACGATTAAGAAATTTCACTTACATTAATAAAGAAAAAAAGAGTTGGAGATTCAAAACAAGATAAAAAGTGTGTCAGGAGAACGAGTCAAATCACAATTTTTGTCTTATTTATTTGTTTTGTTTTGTTTTTTTTTTTTTTTTTGATTAAAATACCTGAATCTGTTGAACACACCTGTTGAGAAATTGAAGTTGAGTGCGCGCAGTGCATAAACGCTGCTGATGGCTTTGGTGTTCTAGAACAACTTTCTGCAATGCAACAACATTCAATGTGAATTGCAGTGCAACAGCACCGGCGACAGAGAAAAGCCAGCATTAGTGGCTGTGGGGTTATGGGGCTGTGGCGACGCGGTGGTGGCGACAACAACAATAACGACCCGAATTGTTTCAAAGAAAATTTTCTTCTTTAATGTTGTATTTGTTGTAGTTGTAGTTGTAGTTGTTGTTGTTTTTTCTCTAAAATATGACTCGAAATTTCTTTATGGCATACATCAACCCCACAGCAACTTATAAACATTATGTAGGTACGTGCAAGAAAGTGTTTGTGTTGGTCTTATTGGCATGTCTTTGTGGTTTCTGATTGCGGTTCACTTAAATGAGGTGGGCAAATCAGGTGTTTGTGATGGATATACATAATATGCGTAGATTTAAGTCATCATCGCATGTTTGAGACACACGACACTCTCGCGCGACCGTTTGTCTATTTATGGTCTTGAGAATGCCTATGGGGCAACGACGAGCGACGTGACGTGACGTGACGTGACGACGACGCCGACGAGGGAAAGAAAAGAGATTCATTACTGTTTCTATGCTTTCTTTTTTCTGTGTTTTTTGTTTTGTATTTTTTAGTCTATACTTCTTGTTTCTAGTGTGCAAATGCGTATAGATTTCCAATTTCCACACACAAATATTTCCATATCAATTGGTTTTTTTTTTGGAAATCGATGAATTATTATAGCTAGTGTGATGAATCGGTCTTAATCTTGATGGAAAAATGTGAAATCTCTTGTAGGTATCTATGTATATAGAAACATGCACATACACATATGTATATATGAATGTATTATTATTTTTTAATTGTGTAAAGACGAAAGTGAACAGATTGGATGTAAAAGATTTAGTGTTTTGATGATCATCATGATCTACAACTTTTAATGAGTCTTTTTATAATTTCTTTTTTTTTTGTTCTACTTTAATTTAGAGTATACCTACCTGGGAGACCGAGCTTTGCTCGAGATCTTAGAAATCTGACATGAGAAAGTTGTTACATACCGTAGGAAATAAAATTCAATTTTTATGAAAAATAAACAAAGAGTTCTGTAATGAAAATGTGTTGTCTTTTTATATTTCATTGCGTTGGCACTGGAAAAGTGCATGAGGCACTTAACATCTAAGTTAGGCGCTGAGCCATTTTTGGTGAAAAAAGTTTACAAAAATATACAGAAATACGCTCACACGAAACTATTAACAAAAAATCGTTAAATTTTTATGTTACAGTACAGGTACTGCCGTCACTACAGTGGACATTTATATTTATAGGGTTTCTGATTTTTATCTTATTAAGGGGATGGATTGAAATTTTGGGGGATGATGGCTTAAAATTATCAAAATTACCTTTTTGATCGATTAAATAGAATTTCGTTATTTTTAATAAAACTTCTTTTCTAATCGTGAAGGTTAAAATGTTTAAACAAATTTCAATTGTCAGGCTAGGTGTCAAACTGTATAAAAAGTATTGGTTAAGGGCGAAATCATGATCGTTTTGAAGAATCAATTTTGCAGCTTTTAATGTACGCCTATATCAACAAACAAATCTACTCTCTATCCCTAGTAGTCCCCTTATAGAACAAGAGCCGAGAGCACATTTTCATACTTTGGATAGCAAAAATATGTGTATGAGCATCAATCTTTACAAAACCCATTTATATAATTTTTCGAAAATCTCAAATTTCTTATCGACTTTTGCATTTTTAAAAAGAAAATCAAATTAATAACACATCGGTTGATGTCCTTAGTCCTTACATAACAATTTTTATTTGTATGCTGAAATTTCATCATAACCTTGAAGATCAGACAATTAGAAACAAAGTCTATTATCAGTTGATTTTTTCGATTTTTCATAAAAAAAAACTTTGCTAAATATACGTTTAACGAAAAATGTAGTAGCAAACCTGGGTGGATTTTACTAAAACTATTTTTTGAATTTTTTCTCGCTTTGAAAAATTCATCAAAATCGTTAGGTAAAGCCGTTTCCCAAAAACCAAGAAAAAATTAAGGTGATCATTGCAGGGGCAGGATTCAGGAATCATTTGACTTTTGTCCGAGAAATAGAGCCGTTAATGATAAACCAAGAAATAAGACAATTGGGCGTTGTAGTGGCTGGTTTTTACTTAATTTTTTTTTTTTTACTTTTTTATCGTTCATAAGTTGAAGCAGTTCATTACCCTTAAAACAGTTTCTGATATACCGCCAAGAAATAAGAAAAGTGAGAGTGGGTGGATTTTACTAAAAACATTTGCATATGAAGGTTTTTATAAGACAAATTCTATATACTACTGAAATACATAAGCCAAGTAGAAGACTTAGCACTATTTAATTGGACTTGTTGACCGTTAAAAGCTATTTTGAATCAATAAAACCATTTTCTTAATTTATTCTCGCTCACGGAATAAAACTGAAAATCTCATCCAAATCTTAAGCGCCGTTTCCAAGAAACCAAGAAAACATAAAAGTAGGCGTGCCAGTGAGTGGATTTTACTAAATCCAATTTTTTTCATTTTTTCTTCGTTCATAAACTCGAAAAATTTCATTAAAATAGTTTGCGTCGTTTCTGAGAAACTTGGAAATATGAAAAGTGGGCGAGGTAGTGGGCTTATCTATCTCAAAAATATTTTTAAAATTTTGTTCTTGCTCATCAAACCAAACTCTGAAATTTTCATTCAAATTGTTGGAGCCATTTCTGAGAAACCAATAAATGATAAGAAGACGTTCTAGTGGTTTCATAATTTTTGCTCGCCCACGGTAACAAACTTCTGACATTCTAACCAAATTGTTAGAGACGTTTAAGAGAAACCAAGAAATCATATAAGTGGGCGTGGCAGTGGGCGAATTTTCCTAAATAATACTTTTTATTTTTTTTTCTCTTTCATAAAAGTAAACTCTGAAAATTTCCGTCCAAATCGTCTTTTCCGAGAAAGAAAGAAATAGTAAGGAAAGTAGGCGTGATTGTGGGCGGATCTAAATTATGGCATATTTAATTTTATTTCTTGCTCGGTTCAAAAAACCGAAATTTTCATCCAAATCGTTAGAGCCGTTTCCGAGAAACCAGGAAATGATGGAAATGGGCGTGGCAGTGGGTGGATTTTAGATGAAACCAATTTCATAATTATTTCTGGCCCACGGAAACAAAGTCTTAAAATTTCACACAAAGCGTTGAAGCCGTTTCAGAGAACCCAACAAATCATAAAAGTGGGCGTGGAAGTGGGCGGATTTTACGAAGTCTTAAATTTTAATTTTGTTCTCGTTCATAAAAAGAAACTCTGAAATTTTCTAAAAACTAAGTAATAAGAAAAGTGGGCGTGGCAGTGGGTGGATCTAGATTATGATATTTTTAATTTTATTTCCTTACTCATAAAACCAAGTTCATTCAAATCGTTTGAACCATTTTCGAGAAACCAAGATATGATAAAAGTGGGTGTGGCAATGGGTGGATTGTTCTAAAACTATTTTTTTAATTTTTCTCTTGCACGAAAGAATAAACTCTGGGAATGTCAACCAATTCAATTGGGTCATCTCTAAAAATAGGCGAATTTTCGAAAAAAATATGAAATAAAAAAGTGGGCGTGGCAGTGGGCGGATTTGACTAAATCTTTTTTTTTGATTTTTTTTCTCGTGCATTAGAGCAATCTGTGAAAATTTTATCAAAATGTTTAGAGCCGTTTTCCAGAAACCAATTATATATATATATATACAAGAATAGCTTGTTTAAAGTAATAAGATTCATTTGTTTAATGTGGAACAACTACATTATAACGGGTGATTTTTTAGCTGGTTTGGTTTTGGCAACACTGGTTTTGACAGCTGACGTGTGTTTAGTACCTTGTGTCACTGTCAAACAGCTTCAGTTTGGTTTGCAATTTAACCATGGATCGTCTTACAAATGAACAACGCTTGCAAATTATTGAATTTTACTATCAAAATTCGTGCTCGGTTCGAAATGTTCATCGCGCGCTGCTTGTGTTCAGCGATGAGGCTCATTTTTGGTTGAATGGGTACGCAAATAAGCAAAATTGCCGCATTTGGAGTGAAGATCAGCCAGAAGCATTGCAACAGCTACCAATGCATCCCGAAAAAGCCACTGTTTGGTGCGGTTTATGGGCCGGCGGCATTATTGGGCCTATTTCTTCAAAGATGATGCGAATCGCAGCGTTACTGTCAATGGTGAACGCTACCGAGCGATGATAACAAACTTTTTTTTGCCCGAAATGGAAGTTCTTGACTTGCATGATATGTGGTTTCAACAAGACGGTGCCACATGCCACACAGCACGCGAAACAATGGCGCAATTGCGAGGCGAGTTTGGTGAACAGTTAATTTCACGTTTCGGGCCGGTCAATTGGCCGCCTAGATCGTGCGATTTGACACCATTAGATTATTTTTTGTGGGGGTATGTCAAGGCTAATGTCTATAGGGACAAGCCCGCTTCGATTGACGCACTGGAAGCCAACATCCATGCATTCATTCGTGAGATACCGGCCGATATGTGTGAAAGAGTATGCCAAAATTGGACTCAGCGGATGGTCTACCTGAGACGCAGCCGCGGTCAACATTTGCATGAAATTATCTTTAAACATTAAATTGCAAGGTTCAAACTATCGATTCAAATAAATATTTCATTAATTTTTTCGAATCTTTTGTGTTGTTTTTTAAAAAAAAGTTCTAAACCTCTTAAAAAATCACCCATTATAATAAGGTACATTTTATATTCTGATGGGGAAACAGAAAATAATGAATTATAATGTACTTCAGTACTAACTCATAGTGTCTATGCTATAGAACAAGTGTGGAACATATTGTTTCTATATGCTGTTGCTGGCTGGTGTAATACCATTAAAATAAAACGTCGATTGATTCTTCTTAATGATTAAAAGTAAAAGTTTGAATACATAAAACATCTCTGTTTCCGTGCAAAATTTAATAAAATTTAATTTATTTCTTGTAGAAGCCCGTGTGGGATAATGGTTAGTGCGTAGGACTGTCAGGCCGGAGGTCAAGTTTCGATTTTCAGCTTCTTTCACCTAACAAATTGGTATAACTCAATTTGATATATAAAGGGTGTTTTTTTTAGACGCGTAGTTTTCAATCTGGCAATACTTCTTTCGGAGTTGGTCTTTTTGACAGCTGTCACTTGATTTATGCTCAGTTTGGTTTGCCATTTCATAATTAATAGACTTTATCCTGAACAACGTTTGCAAATTGTGCAAATTTATTACCAAAATAATGGTTCGGTTCGCGCGACGCATCGCAAATATTCGGTCGACATAATCGCAAAATCACATAATTTTGAGAAACCATGGATTGGTTTCGCAACACGTTTACTCTAGTTGATAATGCGCATCCTAAGTGACGCTATTGCTGCTGTCCAGCAGAGTATCGAAGAAGACCCGAATGAGTCCATCCGCCATCGCGAGCTACAATTGGAGCTGTCGAAAATTGTGCCTCCCGGCTGGAATTTACTCGAACCAGCCGCGGCGGCCACTTGCCCGAAATCATTTTTAAAACATAATGGCAAACTCTTATCTTTATAATAAAGCTAGATTCTTGGCCATAACATTAAATTATATACGTTATATTTCTTCTTGAAAACCACACGTCTAAAAAAAAAAATCTTTGCAAGTGTTGGAGTATATTTGCGGAAGAAAACGGGGGGCTATGAACAAAAAGGTATAAAATATCTCACTATTATATTTATTTATGCCTATGTTGCCATAGTGGTTATACTATTCAGTACTATTATTAATATCAGACTTAAGTGTAAGAATCAACGAGAACTAACCTTAAAGCAAATACATCAGTCGGATGCATAAAAAAATAAAAAGAGAAGTAATTCCGGAATAAAATTCAGTTCTCTACTAGAACTCCGTAGGGACAACATCTCTCTATTAGAGATAAAAATAGAATTTTTCAATTTAGGTGGGTGGGTGACTGGGTAATTAGGACGCTTAGTATGATTTTAAGGTGATTCCTTATGTGAATTCGCTTTTCAAAAGTAATTTTTTTTCTGCGTAAAATTATTTTCAAAAATGAAATTTTTTTTACAACTTTTAAAAAAATATGCACATAACTTGGTAAAATCTCTCTGCATTATATTCAACCAGACACTTTCCACTGGATACTTTATGGATATTTGGAAATATTCGTACATCACTGCCATCATTAAATCTGGTCCAAAACAAAGTGTTGAAAATTAAAGATCTATTTCCAAATTTCAATTGATCCCTAAGGTTTTTGAGTCTTTAGTAAGAACTAAAATGTATGGAGCCATGAGAAATCATATTTCAGATAATTAACATGGATTTGTCCATCAGGGATGGTCTACTACAACTAGTCTTGCCCTTTTTTCAAATTTTTATTTTGAGGAACATGGAAAACAGATGACAAACCGATGTTGTTCTTTTTACTGATTTTTCTAAAGTTTTTGACCGGGCTAGTCATCGTGTTCTGATAAAGAAACTACAATTTTTGGGATTTCATTCCACCCTTTTTAAATGCATTAGCATTTATTTAATAGATCGTTCGCAGTTTGTAAAGATTTGCCCTGAATTATCTTTTGAGATATTGAACTATTCTGGTGTACCACAAGGAAGCCAATTAGGCCCTCTGTTGTTTTTGCTATTTATAAATGATCTTCCTTCAATTTCCATTTTTAATTTTATTATTACGAAAGTATCTTTTACCAGGATAAGATAACAATCATCTTTAAGAAATTGAAAGCCTTGAATGTATGTTAATTTAACAATATTTTTGAATTAAATGTCTAAAAACAATGACAGTATGTAGCTATGAATGTGAATATGAATGATCAAATATGCTTATAATAGTAATATTAATGTTTATAATGTGACTGTTTCAGTGGCCAGATATTTTAAAAGATGGGATTTTAAACGAAAAGTGCTACTTACCTTCCTAATGTTGATCTGCAAGGATGTCCACAGACGAACAGAACTAACAAGAAACTAGCGTTCTTAAAGTTAAACAGTTAAAGCTTGTTTGTATAAGCATACATGAACTTGCTTATTGAAAAAAAAAACAAAAAACTTGTCACTAATTAAATTTAGTATTTAATTTTTCAAATTCAAATTTTCTTATGATGTTCGCTCAGGTCAATTAAGTCTATTTCTGACAGTTTTAAATTGCAGAGAGACATTGGGGCGTATTCATAGTCACATTTAAACTCCAGTTTATCTTAGACTGGGGTTTATTCAATGTTATTTAAATAGGATAAGCCCAGGTCTAAGATAAACTGGAGTTTAAAAGTGACTATGAATATCCCACATTATATTTATAAATTGAGTAATTAGTGTTCTAAAAACTCCTAACATACATTTCCATCTAAACAAATGCACAATCATGACTTTTTCAAGATCCGCAATGCCCATTAAATTTGATTATAAACTGCAGAATATTATAATTCAAGAGTTATAAGCCACAAAGATTTGGGAATCATTTTTGATTCGATTTTAGCTTTTAATATGTATTTTGATTCTATAATATCCAGTGCTAACATTATATGGGGATTTCAATTTAGGAATTCCTCTGAACTTAAAGATCCTTAAAAATTGAAAACTTTATTTGTTTATTAAGTTCCTAATATTTTTGAATATTGCTGTGTAGTTTGGTCTCATTTATTTAATAAGGATATGCAACGTATTGGAAAAATTATAAAAGAAAATTACAAAGTATACTCCTCGTAAACTGAATTGAGCTGATTCCTTACCGTCCTGCAATAGTAGGTGTGCGTTAATAAGTTTGACACCTCTATAATGCGTAGAAGAATATATTTTTTATTAATTTAGCTAGAGAAATCATAACGGGATATATCGACTGTGCCCCTATTACGAATTTATTTGGTAGCTATTCTCCTTGCAGGAATATTAGATCAAGAATTGACGAATTTTTCTTCATTCCTCGTCATGCAACAAATTATGGACGTAATGAACCAATCACAAATATTTGTCTTAATTTTAGCCATTATTCAAATGTAACCGATCTTGATTTTAACCCTGAAATCGTTTCAAATATATTATTCTTAGGGCCGATTTCATAAAGCCCTTTTAACTATTTACCAGGTTTTTAAATCTTAAAATTACATATTTTGTGTATGTTCCATACAAAATACGTCATTTAAACATTTAAAAGCCTGTTAAATATTTTTGAAACCGAACATAAGTGTTTTAGAAAAAACAATTTTAACTTGAAACTCCGATAGATTAGAAATTTTTCAACAATAATAATATACCTTAGTTTATGATCTCACACAATTAAATCATCAGCACAACGAAAAATAACAAAGAAAAAACAATGGTCAAGGTATGACAGTGGACGACTCATTGGCCCCGGTAATATTCGAAAAAAGTCATATAAGCTATCACTTATTTGCACTGCCTGCTTTCTTATGGTCAAGTAAGAATGAATAATCTTAGCAGAACCAGATGAAAAGTTAAAGTTTTTCATAATATTTCTACCATAAAATAATGTGATTGACTGTGTCAAAAGCCTTTGAGAAGTCAAGCAACACCAAAAAAGTAATCTCATCCTTATCCAACGATTGCCATGTTTCTTTGCTTCTCTTGCGAAGACTTTTGTCAAAAATATGGAAGAACTGCGAGACGGGACTAAACTCATTACCTTTAGCATTTTTGGGAAATTGTGTGAGTTAAGTGAATTTCCGGAGATCCGGTTACCCCAGGCATCAGAATTAAATTGAACAAAAAAGCGATATGAGGCAGGACAGTCGGAAAAATCATTTTTCTAAATGTTGGTTGAAATTTATTCAGCCCAAAAGCATTTGAATTCATCGAAAGAACACTTTCAACACCATCAATTACCAATTAACCATCAAAAACCAAAACCAAGTCGGTCTGACTGATATATGAACTAAAATGGAGTAGCTTAACGGTGGTTTGCTGTGATGGCAAGCGAACACAAATTCTACTAAGAGCATTAACTTTGAAATATTCAGTTGGAACACCACTGGACTTCCCAATGCCGGCATGCCGTATTTTTTTCTACAAACTACTACAAAGAAGAAGCCAAACAATTTAATTGAAGCACTAGAAGAAAATATCTTTTAACGGCATTTTGTTGGCGTTTCGTACGGCGATCTCACTTGGACTTACCAGATTGACAAGTGATAAGCCTTGTTCATATGCAATTTTTGTTAAGTTCAAAAGACACAAGTACAATATGTAAACTATATATCCAACAAGATTAAAATTTTTAATCATTTTCCTGGAAATTTTTTTCCAGGCCCAGTGATTCAATGCCGAGTAAAGTGAAACTCAGACCAATAACAGTTTAAAAAAAAAATATTTAAAATCAAATAAACTTGGTTTTCACTAACATATTTCGATATATGAAGCTGCTTTAACTTGTTCTATAGATATAGCCAGTGGCGGATCCAGAGGGGGGGTCATGGGGGTCATGAACCCCCCCAGAAGACCAGAGCAAAAGATAAACAGTCGTATTTATTAGGTTTCCTTAGAAAACTTTTGAACAACTAGTCAATAGTTGGACATCTCCTTATTTATAAACGCATTGTAACAGTTGTCTTAATATATCCTGTTATTTCGTGGACTTTCGTGGATACTTTCAATGAACATTTCATTAATTTCAAGAATAATTTTTCGATTCATTCCTAGACTTACATTTGGCGTTTCACGTATACTCACTTAAGAACTGGTTTGGACATCCAACCGCAGTGTCTTAGTTAGACAATGGATGAAAAATATTTATAAAAAAGGTTTTGGAGTTGGGCAGCTGCCTAAAGCTAGACACACTTAAATCTAGGTTTATTAGCTGTATGATTAGCAGATGGATGCAGACGCAAAGTATCTTAATTTGTCTATGGGAACTTGATGTAATTTTTATCAAAGTCTGAAACTTGGCTCACTGGTCTACCTGGGGTTTGAAACGAAGTTTATTTTAATCAAAATCTTGTTTAATTTACAACTTTATTATTTGAAGTAGATTTTGATATTATCTGGTATCTCTGGATCAGGAACACGGGTCTTGTGCGTTCTCCCAATTCTCGTTATTACAGTATGAATCCGTACATCGGATATATACTCTCGGTAAGTAAACGGCGGCGGTTTGAGTAAGCTGTGATAAACTGCTGTAACTGATAGAATCACGGTCGAATCTAGCAAATAAAAGTCGTATGACAGTTTAATAAGAGGCCCCTTATCTCTAGCGGGATAGTTTTTTTGAGTCACAACGGCTTTTCGGGTATAATAGGAACCTTTTTTTGTATCAGTCTCACTAGTCTGATATCTTCTTTCTTCTATAAGATATGTCCTCTTAAACTACCTTGGTTAAAAAATATTTTTACTAACCTAAGAAATTTTTATGAAACTAAAAATGAACTGAATTTTACCAAAAAAGTAGGTAGTTATTTCATTCAGGCGACTTTAATATTTCATAGTCGTCTCGGTCTCGTTTACTCATTCTCGTCTCGGTATCATCTTGGACTTGGGGCATTTTTTGTATTTTTGTAGATGAAATATCGAACCAGAGTTTGAAAAAAAATCAATTTTATAATTAAAAATTGCAATGTTTTAATTTTGTATCTTTTCTGCCAACATCAACGTGGTCAACGATACTATCAATATCTAAATGTAAGTCCTATACTTTTCTGATATTCAGGAATTGCATGCATTTTATATCACTCCGTCGGTGATTTGTCCTCAGGAAACGTGACCCCCTCCAAACTGAAATCCTAGATCCGCGCTTGGATATAGCTGTCTGTAATACCTTTCATTGCAGGGAGATCATACTTCATAACATTATGTGGTATTTCAATAAAATTTCTAATGTAACCAATACTCACCAACTTGAACAGGACATGAACCTCATCCTGGACTTGAATTTAAATAATTTGCAAATATTCATATCCAGCATACATACTTATCTACTTAGCCAAAAAATGTTGTGATGCAAACCTCTGTCATACCACAATAATTTTATTTCTTATAATGCTGCAAATTCGAAATAATTTGACTGGTGATTTGAATCATAATTCCATTCGAATAGACCGATGATAATGGACAAAAAGTTGCTGTGGTTGTTAACCACAAACACTGTGATTGCCACAGTAAATATATTTTTTTTTTTTTTCATGACCAAACGCAATCAATTAACTTAAATGTTTATTCATCAGCAGAAGAAAATAAAACAAAAAACAACTAACCACAAAAATATTGATTTCGATGACAATTTTAATATTAAAAATATTTGATGAGTTTCAAAGTACCTTGGGGCAAATCATCACTCTTTTCTAGCAATTTGTCACTAATTTCTAATGTCTTGCTTACGAGCCAATTAAATTAACGGTTTCATTAGCTTTTTGCCGCCGACAACAGCGAGGAGCATGCAACTTATACTGACAATGAGTAACGAAACATAAAACAAGTGATTAACGATCCATTGTGTTGCGTGTTTTGAGAGGGAATGGTAATCGCTTCAATTCATTTGGAA
Source organism: Leucozona laternaria (assembly GCA_932273885.2). NCBI lineage: Eukaryota > Metazoa > Arthropoda > Insecta > Diptera > Syrphidae > Leucozona > Leucozona laternaria. Next base: position 218,063,586 of record OW026366.1, on the reverse strand, counting down.
CAATTTGTTAAGTGGTTTAACTCTCGTTGATAGTTATGATTGTAAGTCCTATTTCATATCATTTTGGTATCTATGATATAAATACGATTCCCAGGGTTTTTAGTGTTTTATGATTTTAGATAGGTGCTAATACATTTTTAATATTTTTTTCTATCATCATTAATCAGCTATGACTTTTTGTCCCCTTTTGGATCTTAAAAACACAATAAGACTCTTTGAAATCTATAATGCCGATGGATTATTAATTTTATAAACATAAAGGTATTAAGTGGGTGTGATTTGACAAATTACGGAATCTTTAATGGAACAATTATGTTTAATAAATTTTTATTATTTTCAATAACAAAATACTTTCACTTGGAAAAATGGTCATTAAAAAGGTGTGTTTTCTTGTACCTTAGTACACACTTACCTGACGCCCGAAAATAAAATTCACACTTAAATTAAGCTTGATATTTTTATTCTGGACTTAAAAGACTAAAACAATCTTCGTGAAATTAGTCCTAATGAATTATCTCCCTACACAGAAATGATAGAAACGGCTAAACAAAATTGTGTGAAGAACGTAACCAACAAGTTCTAGACTCCATTTGGTTTTTTCTTTTTTTCATTTTGGAGACAAACTTAGCAATGCAAAACAAATCCCATCAGGTTGTAAGCAAAACTAGCACTACGATGATCGAGAAGTCTGGAAAAGTAGGTTTCATCCTACTGTCTGTTGGACTTTTAGTCCGTACGTCTATGCGTCTGTACGGCTGAAAGTCTGATTGTCTACACGTCTGAACGTCTGTTTATCTGCACCTCTGTGCGGCTGTGCTTCATGTCCACCATCTAACGTTTTTTTTTCAACTAGTGGTTTTTTTTTCGTGAATGGTAACACTTAGCTCATGTCGGATTTGACAGATAATTAGTTTTATCCTTCCGCTGAACGAATATGGTTGTGTATACGCTTCGCTAAGTGGGCCTGCGATCGACTTAGAGAAGATGCAGATTTTGCCAAAAAAATCATCTTTTCAGATGATTCTCATTTTGATCTTGGCGGGTAGTAAACAAGCAAAATTGTCACATTTGGGGCACAGAAAACCCGAACGCATACATTAAAAAGCCGATACACCCAAAACGAGTCACTGTTTGGTGCGGATTTTGGTCCAGAGGCATAATTGGGCCATTTTTCGAAAATGAGCAAGGAGTGACCGTTACAGTCAATGGCGATCGTTATCGGGCCATGTTGAACGAACTTTTGTTCACAAAAATTGAAGAGGAGGATATTGGCAACATTTGGTTTCAACAGGACGGCGCTACGTGCTACACAGCCGAAGCTACACTCGATGTTCTGCGCCATTTAAAAAAAAAAAAGAAGTTATTTGGCGGACCCATTTTATTATCAGTGTGTTTTTTCGTCCAATTTACGTTATATGACCTAAACCCTAAGCGGATGGGATGATTTGCTTCAAATTGTAGTAGGAATACAAAGCATTCCCAAGAAAAGAAAATTGAATTTTTGTTTTAAATCATCTAGAACCGGTAGCTGAAATAAAAATTTGAGGTTTGCTAAAATTTTCTCGAAATCGGCTCATAAAATAACATAAAACTTTGTACCGTTAATGAATAAAGCAATTGCTTCGTCTCAGTTTTTTTTCGCAAAAAATTAACAACGGTAATAGGTATTCGAAGTTTTTTTTTAGAAAATTGTCTTATTTTTGGAATATTTCTCAATAAAACCGATTCAATTTTTTTTTTTAAACAAAAAATCTATTTTGTAGTACTTTCGCCTTTTTTTTTTTAATTTTCTTGTTGACAAAAGATGTCATTACATTATTGAGATATTGAAACGCATCTTCAATGTGTCTGTACATCAAAATGTTTGCTAACCAAAAGACCAAGTTCATGCGATCCAGCCGTGCATATTTTGTTTAACGCGTTTGTCCTATATCTACACATCTCTATTGTTTTTACTTGCGAATATAGGTAGGTAACTATACAGGGTGTCCCGTAAGTCAACGTCAAGCGGATACTGGGTGATAGGGTAGCTTGTACCTGTACTGGAAAAAAAAAAATTAAAAAAATCTATCTCGCTTGGTTATTTTGTTTTAGATTTATCAATAAAATAAATGTATTAAAATATTTTCTTTTGTTTCATTAAGATTAAAGTTTTCCAGAATACATCAATAGGGTAAATTTCCAATTTATTAGTCAGAATTTCGAATGCTCCAAAACGTTTTAAATGTTGATAATTTTTTTTACGGTGGAATAAGTAGCAAGAGTGTTGTATTGTACCATTTTGAAATCTTGATGAAACGGGCCAACTTTTAAAACATTTTTTAAGCCGAGGGTAGAGTAGTATCTACATTTTTTTTTTTTTAGATATGAAGTGTCAAAGTTAGGTTACAAAAATTTTTTAAACCATGACTCAGTCGAACTTTATTTTTCTTACGAAACTGACAATATTTATTTTTGAATTTTGGATTGGAATTAATAGCATGGTTAGTAAGGATTACGTTAAAAATAAAAACACCGCAAAATTTGTAAAATTGTGACCACAGTACCTAAAAATGTGGCCTAGGGTATCGATTTTCATTATTTTTCTAAATATTGCTATTATTACTTAACCAAGCGAGATAGATTTTTTTTATTATTTTTTTCAGTACAGGTACAAGCTACCCAATCACCCAGTATCCGCTTGACGTTGACTTACGGGTCACCCTGTATATGACAAGTTATGAATTCGTACAAAAAATCAAACTCGAAATTTTGATCAAACTTGACATTACGAAGAAAGCGAAGATGAAACAACTGGGTCTGGCAAAAACGTCCGTCTGCCTGTCTGTCTGTTCGACTACAGCCTGAACGGATGGATCGATTTTCTTTAAACTTGGTACCTAGCGGTTTTCGGACATTTCCCCCACCCGTTTTTTTTCTGTTTTTTTTTAGGACCAAAACTAACAGTAGCTGTTATAAAAAATCTTTGGCCAAAAAGGAAAAACTTATAAATTGGCACTGAGTGAAACCCAGATAGGTGCAGATTCTGATCATTCAGAATTTAATCTATATGGGTACAGCTTAGTGCCACTATTCTTTCCCCACCATGGTCTCGCCGTTTATATAAAAAATGATGTTGCGTACCAACTCCAACCACAATATGGTTTGTGCTCAAACACAAACTTTAACTTCATGTGGTTAAAATTTTCGGTCAATAAGCACATCATACACACGTGTTTCATTTATAGGAGCCCAAATTTGGACAGAAATTCAACTTTTAACGAATTTGATGCTCTGTCCGACTCCATTTAAAGAATTGTTTCCCATTATCCTCACACTGAAATCGTCATTGCGGGCGATTTTAATGTACACAATTCTAGTTTGCTTCGCTTTTCAGGCCAGACAACACCCGAAGGAAGGTATGTTGAGGTCTTTTCTGAGTTAAACCAACTGACTCAGCTTGTTGACGAGCCAACACGAATACCGGACGTTGCAGGTCAAACCGCCAACACTCTAGACTTGTTTCTTACCTCTGACCCTGGTAAATATACTATCAGTGTATTATCGCCTCTAGGCACGTCAGACCATTGTGTCATATCTGCAAATTTCTCGTGCCAAATAAACCCAGTTAAAGTAAAATCTCCCAAGAGAACCGTTTGGCAATTCGAGAAAGCCAACTGGGACGGTCTCAACGATTTCTTCAAAAACTTTAACTGGTCACTATGCTTCCTCGGTTGTGACGTAGACTCCAGCGCAGATATGATTGAAAATTTAATTCTTTTTGGAGTGTTATGACTCCTCCTGTACTTGAGAGCGGTAATGATTTCATGGGAAGAATCTTCTTTCGCACTCGTGCAGTCGCAAGAGTTCTTAAGGACCTTGATGTGCACAAATCCGCTGGCCCTGATCGTATCCCTCCTATTGTTCTGAAGAGGTGTTCTTCTACGCTGGCAAAACCACTGCGTAAGCTTTTCCATCTGTCCTACTCTACTGGTCTCGTTCCGAGTGGATGGAAAACAGCATTTGTCCAGCCTGTCCCTAAAAAAGGCGAATCTTCTTCACCTTCCAACTATCGTCCAATTGCACTTACGTCCCTTCTTTCCAAGGTCATGGAAACGCTGATTAATCATCAGCTTAAGAAATATCTTGAAGAACGAAAGCTTCTAAATGACCGGCAGTATGGCTTTCGTAGCAATAGGTCCACTGGTGATCTGATAGTATATCTCACCGAACAGTGGAACAAATCTTTACACCGTTTTGGTGAAAGTAAGATTATTGCACTTGATATTTCAAAAGCGTTTGATAGAGTTTGGCATAAAGCTCTCTTATCGAAAATGCGTGCTTTTGGTATTGATGAATCTCTTCTTCGTTGGATTAGAAATTACCTTTCGGACCGCTCAATACAAGTCGTATTGGATGGTTTTAAGTCTGATATTCATAAAATAAACGCTGGTGTGCCCCAGGGCTCCGTTTTGTCTCCGACTCTCTTTCTGATATTTATCAACGATCTTCTGTCTCAAACTTCTAATCCATTAAATTGTTTTGCTGACGACAGTACCCTCAGCTTTTCATATTCGTTTCTAGAGTCACATCCTTGTCCTTCGGATGTGGATTTAGAGCGGCAGCGTATGATAAGTTCATTAAATTCTGATCTCGACAGCATTGTCCAATGGGGAATCAAAAACCGTGTAGAATTTAATGCTTCAAAAACCCAATGCTGTCTCTTGTCGTTGAAGCGGAACCCGCCCCCCATGCCGCTATCCATGAGCGGTACTTGCATTGATGAAACCGAACAGCTTTCAGTTCTCGGCATGTGCATCACAGACCACCTTTTGTGGAATGACCACATATTCAACGTCGCCAAAAATGCTGCTAAATGCTTAGGTTTTCTTCGGCGATGCAAGAAATTTTTCTCCCCTTCTGATCTGGCTGTAATCTACAAAGCCTTTATCCGTCCAAAGCTTGAGTACAACTCTCACATCTGGGCAGGTGCTCCTTTAACTCATCTGAATCTCTTGGATAGAATTCAAAAAAGAGCTTTAAAAATGATAGGTGATATAAGTATAACAGAAACAATTACAACTCTGGAACACCGCCGTAATGTTTCATGTCTCTCTCTATTTTTTTTGCTACTTCCATAAACAGTGTTCTAGTGAAATAGCCAGCTGCATTCCTCCCCTAAAACAATTCAACCGTAATACTCGCGCTTTTACGAATGCTCATCAGTTTACCCTAGAGCCCAATTTCGGACGTACCGTCAAGTATAGAGATTCATTCTTTAGCCGCACTACAAGAATGTGGAATGCTTTGCCTGGCTCTATTTTTACCTCCCATTTTGATATTCAGAAATTCAAAACCAATGTGCATCGGTATCTCCTATTAAATCCTTCCCTATTTTCCTAACGCTCGCACTGTGTTAAAACATTTTAAGGGTAGTCAAAATCCCTTTAGTGCGCGCTGATTATAAAAAAAAAAAAAAAAAAATCGGCTCCACAGAATTTTTTTTAAAAAAAATTTAAATAAGAAAAATGGTTCAGAAAAATGGTTATTAATGGCACCTAGCAAAGAACCATTTTTTATATTTTCGCTTTTCTCCCAAACGGTTCAACAGAATTTGCTGAATTGTTTGATGAAAAAGAATTAATACATTCTAAATAAAATTGTGTATCGAAATTTTCAAAAAAGTATTATTTGAATTTTTAAAAAAATTTTGTATTTTTTTTTGGAAACTCGATATTTCAAAAATGACTTGGTCGATTTTTATTAAACTTTTCAAAAAGCATTTTTATAACAATTAAGGAAAACTTTTTTTTTTCTCAAAAACGACTCCTACTATTTTTATACAAAATTTTTGTGTAGCTTAATTAGTAAGGTTAAGCATATAAATTTATCAAATTTTACATTGAATAATCAATAACAACACTTCAAATAGAAAGTTTTTTTGATTTTCGACTATCTCATTATCTGATTTAACGATTAAAACAATTTTTTTTAACAGAAGCTTGTAATAAGTTGAAATAATGTTGCATATCAAAATTCTCAAGAAAGTAATTTTCGGATTTAAAAAAAAAAATTCAAAAATATTTTTTTAAAAATTCGATATTTCGAAAACGGGTGAAAGATTTTTTTTTTAAATTTGGTTTTTAACTCCAAATTGATAATTTCTTATAATTGACTTACAAATTTTTTTCTTAAAAATGTTAATGAAATTTTATATATAAAAAAATAATTATTTTGAAAACCGCTCCTATAATTTTATTAATTTTTTAGTTGGAAGTTTTTTTGCGAACTTTAGTCCAAAATGCGTTTTGCCCAGGTACGACAATTCTGCTCATCAGTTAGATGTTGTCGTACCCTTCTAAGACGCAAGATTTTAGTCGATGAATACCGACACAAGTATATATATTTTGCAACACAGACTTGATGCAAATTATATTTTTCTAGGGGAACTTGGTTAAGCTCTGACACCTATGTAGAAATGATTGTTTGCCCGTGGTCTGGCATGTTTTAGGAAAGAAGAAGAACGAAAACAATAGAAAAAAAAAATATATTGTTTTTTTTTTTGTTTTAGTGGACTGTGATGAATTAAATTCAATTTTAATTTATTAATTTTTTATCTAATAAATTAAGATTTATATAAGTAATTAGATGGGGTGCATCGCGTTTGTATTCAAAATAGTTTCAGAAGTATTTTAATCAATTTATTTCTAATTTTGTTGATTTTCCAGTTTAAATCATATAATTTCCTTGCATGCATATTGCATATATGCAACACTGGGCTATACAATTATACATATTGTTATTTTTTGTATACTCACATAGTACCCTTTCTACTACCTGCAACTAAACTAAGTTTTGGCAAATGTATAAAATATAGCTAATTTATTTCAGACTATAGAGCCACAATGTGAGAGCACATAAGAGCAAGTTCGTGCGACCCAGTCGTGCATATTTTTTTTGAAACTCAGTTTTGTCAATGTTTTTTTCAAATATTAAATGTAAACCGAATTACAGATCAATAGTTAAATACCGCCACATTATCAAAAATTAGCAAACTTATCGTAATAACGAAGAAAACAAATCAGTTAAACCTCGCTTTGAAGTTAAACGAAAATTTATGAGATGGGTTGTCTGTATCTTCTCCATCAAGCGGGAAGGGCAATTTTCTTTAAAAAATATAATCTTTTCTTAAAGCTAAAAATCCTTTCTTGAATTTTCATTTTAAATTGAACAAGGCAAAGTATGTATGTACATATGTCTAATCAAATCGAGAAATTCGTTTGAATTATAATTTGGTAACATCGAACTATAGCATTTTTTAAAAATGGTCTAGCTAAAATTTGCGATATCAGCTTTTCCAAGAAAAAAAACTGAAAGCTGCTTGTCTGAATTACACAAATTAGATAACATAACTGTTGGTGTTGGTTTTAACTTATTAAACAACGCCTAAAAGTATATTTTAAACAAAATTAATGTGAAGCTTTATCGCACACCAGTTTGTAAACCCATTTAATAATAACATAATTTTGCGGTTTCATTGAAATATTTTATTTTGATTGAGTTTTATATAGTTACGTAGCTTAAATTCACACTCATAACTCATCTCATGTTTAATTAAATTGTGAAACAGGTCAGTCAAATATTTATGAATCAGTCATTACATCGCCATTATTAAATAAAATTTAAATAAACAAATGTGCAATGAAATAAAGCATGTATCAATTTTGGCTGCAGATCGGATCAATGTTAATCACATCTGAACTTATTCATTTGCTTACTTTTGCCAAGAAATAAAATTTGAGCTTTTTAGCTTGTTTTATTGTAAAATTGGGACCGACAAAAGCAGGAAGTTCTTAAAAATAAAATACAATGGAATTGGATTTCTTTTAACGTTTTCCAACGTTTGTAATAAAAAAGTTGAATTGTTCTAAACAGTAAGACATAATAACGCTTGACTCAATTAAAAACCATAGAACTTCAGTTGTAGGTTCTACAGGGTGTTTCCCAATTTATGAACAATGCTTTGTGAAATGATTTTTTAATAATAGTAAAATATTAAAAACAACGCAACACTATGTAACACTTACATACATGTGAAGTCTTTTTCTAGATCTATTATATTTCTACTTTTTTGTAATGAAGTTATAAAGGGTCCGCCAAATAACTTCTTTTTTTTTGAAAATGGCGCAAAACATCGAGTGTACCTTCGGCTGTGTGGCACGTAGCGCCGCGCCGTCCTGTTGAAACCAAATGTTGCCAATATCCTCCTCTTCAATTTTTGTGAACAAAAAATTCGTTCAACATATCCCGATAACGATCGCCATTGACTGTAACGGCCACTCCTTGTTCATTTTCAAAAAATGGCCCAATTATGCCTCTGGACCAAAATCCGCACCAAAGAGTGACTCGTTTTGGGTGTATCGGCTTTTTAATGTATGCGTTCGGGTTTTCTGTGCCCCAAATGTGACAATTTTGCTTGTTTACTACCCGCCAAGATCAAAATGAGCTTCATCTGAAAAGATGATTTTTTTGGAAAAATCGGCATCTTCTCTAAGTCGATCGCAGGCCCACTTACACAACCATATTCGTTTAGCGAAAGGATAAGACTAATTATCTGTCAAATCAGACATGAGCTAAATCTTACCATTCACGAAATAAGCACTAGTTGAACAAAAAACGTTAGATGGCGGACCCTTTATAAATGAAATAAATAAACATAATTTATTTATTGTTAATATTATTTATTGTACCTATATGCAGTAAACTGCAAAAGTCTGATGATGGAATTTATTTCCGAAACGCGTTGCTATATACAAAAATAAAACTTGTGTAAAAAGTTAAATAGGTCCAGGCCTAGGGCATCACGATTTAGAGCAAATAATTTTTGTAAGAAAAAGTTGAATAAACACATTGAACTAAGGAACTAGTTTCTCGGTGGAGAATGCATGCGGAACTACTAAGCAAACTAGTTGGATAAGTTAACAAAAGCATGCTCAGCGAATCCTTAGTAAAGTCACCAAATTTGATGAGATAACTCGGGTTAAACTTTATTCTTGCACTGAAAAACTGGACCTTGGGGTGTATAAAAATAACATAAATTACGTAGCTTATACCCACCCGAACTCATATACCTACCACTATTTTTCCCTTTTTTTTTAAAAAACAATTTATTTCAATTCCAAATTGGTTATTTTATGTGCTTTATGCCTTAAGGAACAAAAAAAATCCTAAATTCGATGTGTTCCAAATTTATTGATCAAAAGCTATGGTTTAAATGTCCACATCAGAACAGAAGGGAACTCCAATTCTGGCATTGCTCAATAAAGTTGTTTTTGAAAAAAATATTTCCAAACAAAAATGGTCAATCAAGCAGCTTCCCCCAATTTTTTCGTTTACCAAAAAAAAAACTTTTATTTCGATTTCAAACAGAAAAAGTGTGAAGCAAAAAATGCTCTGCATCAAACTTTGGACAATATTTCTTACCATAAGTCATAAAATCTATGAAGTTAGTGTCCATAAAATATATAGAAAGCATACAAATGTTTCGACTTTTAAAATAAGCTTTCAAAGCAAAGAACTTCTATGCAAAAGTTATATATATATATAAACCAAAACTATTCCTATAAAACGCAGGTAAAATAGGGTTTTTTATTGAAGCCAAAATGATTCTTTCTGAAATATAAATCTTGAATGATTTTTTTTTTCAACATAGCCATTTGCCTTGAAGAGTTAACTTAGCTTTTGAGGCTAATTTTTTGTACAAAAAATTTAAATAAGTTTTAACAGATGTTTACATAATTAGGTTAGTTTTGTGTAAAATCAACACTCTGTGGGCGAGTGTGTATCTTACACAATTTAAAAAAAAAAAAACTAAGAAGTACATCATGATGTTATAAATACATCTATAAATTAAATTCAAATTGTCTTTTAGAATATCGTAATCGATAATAATATTCGTAACTAAATACCTATATAAAATAAAAAGTACGCATACACCTGAGTGTACACTTAAAATCTCGTCCATTTTACCTTCTATATGTGCATAAAATAAAATTGGTGTGAGTATCTAGGTATATGGTTTTAATCTTGTAAAACTTAGCTTTTGTACTTGCGAAAAAAATTGAACTCGAGATACACCCTAAACGACTGAAGCGATTTTCTTGAAATTGTGAACTTAAGGTTTCTTATAGATTTCCTAGAGGGTAAATTGAATTTTTTTTTTTCGCTGTTAACGGTATCTGCCTTACAATCATTATGAAAAAAATGATTTTTCACGGAAACTGTGGAAATATGATTTTGTTGTTGTAGTATGTAGAATGTGCATTTGGGTAAAAAAAACTGTTTTTAACTGTACCTATGTCATAGAACGATTTTTTTTTATTATTTTCGACTTTCTCATAAACGGCTTGACCGCTTTTATAAAAAAAATAATACAGGAAGTCCCTTAATATTGAAATATTATTACATACAAAAATTTACCATTTTGGATATTTAAAAAAAATACAATTTTTGATGTGTAAACATCTATGCTGGCGGTAGAGTGAAAAAAAATTGTGTGAGTGCCGGGACTCACGGTTAATATGTGTTAACATCAACGTGCGCGGAACTAAAACAGACTTGTTTTTGCTTGAAGGGGATCTTAAGATTTTTTTCACTGAACGCACCCATCCTAATATGCGGATCGTAACGTTGCACACCGTAACGTTGCACGACGTAACGTTGCACACGAACGTTCACGTTTTTTTTTAACTCTACCGCCAGCATAGATGTTTACACATCAAAAAAACGTGAACGTTCGTGTGCAACGTTACGTCGTGCACGTTACGTTACGAAATCTGATTTGCCCCGACCAAAACAAATTGATTTTAACGCGACCGACAATTAGATTATACTTTATCGCGACCACTCATTTATATTGTTTTTGCCAACGACGAAAGCAAATTGTTTTTAGCGCGACCAACGATTTTATCATTTTAACACTTATATTTTTATATTTTTTTCTATAATTTTTAATTATTCCCCGAATAAAACGGACGCGACACTAGTAATTTAAAAGAAAACAAAAGTAATAATAGTCAGCTGTAGAGATTGACAATTGACTGTAGGTATGGTAGATCAATGACTGTAGGTATGGTAGGATATCGGGTGCGTTCAGTGATACAAATCTGAACTTAAATTCTACGTTTACATTATACTGCTTTTGAACGATGTAATTTCTTCTTGCAATTTGTAGGCACGTAGGCGAGGGACGTAGGTGGCTGGGATATACAAAATAGCTGAGGTTGAACAAATTGCAGAGTTATCGGCTACCTTTGTACTTGCACAAAGTTGGTGTCAAAGATGGTGTCAATCGATTAAAACTGCGATTTTAGTGATTTCCACTGACAACAACTGCAACTAAATATTCTAAAAACTCAAGATATATAATTCGCCGGCTATCTCATAGTGACATTCATTTGAGGTTCGTTCAGTATAAAATTAAGATTGAACTTTTTTTAAGTTTTACTCGATGGAAAGATGGAGTGTTTCATAAGGGTTGCAAGTTCGTTGACAGTTCTAACTGGATATTTTAATTCGGCCCCTATCAGTCAAACCATTAAGTTCCTTTGGCATTGGGGTACGGTGTCATTTAATTGAAACTACGATTTTAGTGCTCTCCGCTGACAGTTGTTGTTTGTCGATGCTCAGAGAGTGATTACCATAAACAATAACCATGTGTAATGTGAAGTCATCTTAAAGTTGAGAGTGAACTACGAAGGAGAACCTTTCAGTACCGAACCTTCACCGTTCGTTGGACACTTCACCACCAGCCTTTTAGTGCTTGGAAATTTCGTTACAACGGTTCCCCCACTGGGTATTTCGCTGCCGTTCTTTCAACACTAAGCTTTTTAAGCACTGCCTACAGATAGGTAATGTAGTGTTAATTATTCAATATATTTCTTTTGATGACGTTCAGTAACAAAAATTAGGCACTTGGACAAACGTTGATGTTTACACATATTTAACCGTGAGTCCCGGCACTCACATATTTTTTTGTTTGAAAATGCAATATTATGAAAACAGATTAATGATTTTTTTTTTTAAATAATGTGTTTAGGTATATATTATTAAATACTTAAAAATGACATACCATTAAAAAAAAAAAAAATTATACATAAAAATTTGTTTTATATCACATAACCTCCAAATTTTACATAAACAACTTTTGTGATAGCTTCAACCGGTTAGGAGTTGTATAAGAAAAACCGACTTTTGACTTTTATTTAATTATATGTGTGAATAAAATATTTGCCAAATTGTTCATGGGAAAATATGGGATATTTCAGTTTGATGTTTGCCGATTGAAAAATAAAGATTTCAGTGCGTATCGTGTATTGTGCGGAATAAGTAAGTAAGTCATGTTCATTTATTGATCTTATAAAAGCAGTACATTTCACAATTATTATATAAATGAAGTTATAAGCTATGGCATTGCCGTCAGATCGATTGACAAAAAATGATTTTAATATATATCTACATTATGTTTGTTTATATTTGAAAAGAAAATTATATGAAATCATTCAAATTCATTAATCAATAAAATACGATAATTATTTGCACTTTAAACAAAAAAAAATAAAGTTTTTTTCCAATTTTGGCCATTCAGAAAATTGATGGTATCCTGCATGTTCAATGTTTTTCTTCCCAAAACATGCTTGTCTTTGCTCCCCGTACATTGGACAGACTGCGATGAAATGGAAGCAATCTTGCTTTGCTTTAAGATTGCAAAAAGAACAAAATTGGTCAAAGCTTCCGTTGTTTGGTGATCCATTAAGACCAAGAACTTTACACCTGGTTTTAAAAATCCATGAAGTTTCCATGTAGTTGAAACAGTCACGGAAGTAATATTATTATAGACCAAGTAATTTCAAAATAAAGTCACCTTATAAAGGGTTTTTCCACAGGGACGCTACAAAAGTAGAGCAACAGGGACAGCAAACGCAGCCACATTTCTTGCCGCTCTTTTGACATTTCTCTTCAGTAAAATTTGCCATTTCATGATGGAAAGATATACGAGCCAACAACGAGTCGAAATTATTAAAATTTACTACCGAAATTCGGAGTCAGTGGCCTCAACGTTAAGAGCGCTACGTCCAATTAATGGTCGTCATAATCGTCCTAGCAGATCAACAATTGAGATTCTAGTGGACAAATTTGAATCCACAGGCACAGTACAAAATGTTCCCGTGGCACTGAGACAAAGAAGTGCCCGTAGTGTCGAGAATATTGCTGCCGCTGAGGCTTCAGTTTCAGAAAGCCCAAATGTGTCTCTAACACGTCGTTCTCAAGCGTTGGGCATCTCTGTAACGTCGTTGTGGCGAATTTTGCGAAAAGATTTTGGCCTACATCCTTACAAGATTAAATTGACGCAAGAACTGAAGCCGCTTGGCCAACAGAAGCGTCGCATGTTCGTGAATTGGGCTGAGCAACAACTTGAAAATGATTCGGATTTTCGTAGAAAAATCATCTTCAGCGATGAGGCTCATTTCTGGCTGAATGGATTTTGACGCCTTATAGCAATTACCCGTTTTGCCTACAGACAGGTTTGGCACAGAATATATATATTGAATGGTCATGCTACGCGGTTGATAAACCAACGCAACGTTCTCAGATAATATTAACTGATCATGAACATGTACTGTACATGTAAATGGAGACTTGGGGTCTCCATATTAATTCACCGAAATTTAAAGTAGTTATCTATCTTTGAAGCCAGGCAAAGAAAAGTGGTCCTTAAATAATGAATGTATTGAGGTTGTGCGGGAGTTTTAGTACTTGGGCGTTCTATTAACCTTTGATCTAAGCTTTGTAAAGCACTTAAAAGCAAAAAAGTAAACAAGCTAAACTAGCACTAAACATGATGTGGCCAAAGTTTTTCTCTAACCCAAATATTGACCCAGCGTGTAAATATCGTGTCTTCAATGCCACAATTAATGCTTGAAGTACAAGTTTTTGGTAATGTATACCCATTGAAGCTTTTGAATGTCTACAAAGGCAATTCTTTAACCGCTTATTCCAATTGCCAACTGCAATGCCAAATTATTCTATATACGGAGAGTCAGGTATAACGCCAATATATACACAAAACCTTAATTTAAATGCTGATTTTGAAACTAAAGCTATCAATAGAAGTAATCGGATGTCTTCACAAAGCCATTTTGAAAAAAAATTACTACGAACGAATACCTCCTCGTTCAATGAATGGAACCAGCTTGCCTTAAGTCATAACTCTGTACTGATGTCTTTGTCAGAGTCAAATGTTAACGAATGGCAAGATCAGTTCGCAGACGTGATCGCCAAAGTTGACCAGAAAATGTTTATTGAAAATCTTTCGAGAGCAACTTCGTCTACATCCCCATAAACATGTTTACAGAAACTTAAATCATGAACTCGTATCTGATGAAGTTGTCAGTATTATTTTTAGAACTAGGGTTGAAATTTTAAACTTAAATTTTGTACGACATCGCAGTGATCTGTCACAACTTTGTAACTTATGTTACTGAAGAGTTACAGAAAATGTTTATCACTTTTGGCTATTTGTCCAATTTTACAGGAAATTCCTCGTTTATATTTTCAAGATATCTTTCTCTCGTTGCAACGGTGTTATGAACTTTTAAATGGAGGTCTGGAATGGCTAAATCTTTATAAATATTGAGAATACGCTTTAACTTACCTTTACAGTTTTTTTATGAATTCAACTAATTATAACTAAGTTCTTGCAGTTTAAACCCGTTGTAACAGTTTAAACCCATTTATTTTATGTGGCAAATCATACAAAATTGCATTTTTATTGTTCCTTGGGTGTTTCAAATCACATTAAATTGTTATATATTTTTGTAGTCTATTTTTTAGCGGAAAAAAAATATTATTTGTAATGGGCCAAGCAGGTACTTTTTTTTTAAGTTAAACTTCTTTTCCGACGTTGGGGGTAAAAATTTTCACATGGAGCTGTCAGTGACATGTCAAACCGACACTCTTTATCTGTCGAAAACCGACAGAAATTTTCGCGACAGATTTTGCCATAGCTCTATATAAGAACTTTTACCCATCAATAATTATTGAAAAAAAACATCTTTTTATACCGAAAAAGAATTTTTTTTTGGCAAAAGAACCACAAAAACTAACCGGCACAACATTTAAACACATAATTTCATTAAAAAAACCACATGAAAATTATTTTTTTTTAATTAAACACAGCGAAGAACAGCCACCAGAACAGAAAACGATTTTCATTATTAAAAAAAAACACAAACAAATATATTTTTCGACCATATTTTTAATTTAAATTATTAAACACTTACAGCCATATTATTGACTTGTTTCAAAACTAGTTCAATAGCAAAACTAGTTTTATAGAAGTTTTAAGTGTCAAATTTAGCACGGTTTTATGAATTATGAGTTTTATTAAAAGCTAGTTTTAAGTTTTCGAGTATTAGGTGTCAAAATATTTTTGAATAAAACCGATTTGCCCACTTCCAAACATCTTTAAAACTAGTTCTGTCATAAAACTAGTTTTGAAAAAGTCAATAATATGGCTTACTACTTAAAATGAACAAATAAATTTACCTAAAATAAGAAAAACACAAAGTAAACAAAACTATCTTGTTGAATGTTGAAAAACGTAGACGAGCATTGCCATATACGAGGAATCCTTAACCCGCTGACAAATCTAAAACAGCATTGCCATATGCATTTGGAATTAGTCCTCGAACACAATGAATGCGATAAGAAAACGAGACGTGAGTGTGACGAGATCTCGTCGTTCTTGTTAAATTATAGTTTCAAACTATGACGAGGATATGCATAATAAAGCATTTCACGTCGTCACGTTACGTAAAATTGATTAAGAAATTGTAAATCAGTAAGCTTTAATAGCCGTAGGTATTTTAATTTCCCCCAGATCTGATCCGGATTGGATTTGCACACGAAAATACATTTATTACAAAAACAATTCAAGGTCCACCTTTGCTTTTGGATTTGCAAATCCATCGTCTCTTGCCATTGAATTGGGAAATGGTTTTATAATTCCAAAATGCTTACAGTGAATAATGTCACGCTCTCGTCTCGTTTTCTTGCGTCTCGTTTCCTTTCTTAAATCTCGTCCCAATTTCGGAGATTTTACTGAGGTGAATCGGTGAGTTGAAATCGGTGAGTTGAAATTGCTAAATCACGGATAAAAGTTTGAATCAAATGAGAACCTCAGTTAACTCGCCGGAATCGGTGGACCGACATCGACGTTTGTACAGCTGGCCCTTACATGCCACCTCCACTGGGCATGAACCATGCTCGGATTATGAACATGTCTAGAAAAAATCCAATGGAGGCACAAAAATCCATGTCCGTGCAGCAACATATCGACGAAAACTACTTTTTCAACACGACATGACCGCTGTTCAAAGCTTGGGCATGAGATTTGACATTTCATGTGTTTGAGTTTTTTTCTGGTTCTCGCTGAATGTGGTGATAAATGTTGAAGGAAAAAGGTAGAAGTAGTGGGGAAAGGAATTTCTGTATGTTTCCCTTGTATGTGAAACGACATGACACAATTTGCCCAGCGGTAAAAATTCGCTGATTGGATTGTGGTTGTGATGTTGGGCATCTGAATGCCCTGTGGAGTCGGGGTGTAATGGCTAAGCGAAAATCGTCAACTTTAGTTTGATTATCTAACCAATTTGTAAAGAATTCACTATAATCTTAAATCAACAATTAATTGTTATGTTGGTTTATACAAAATGTTTGTACGTTTATAAGTAAGAATATGACAGAGGCGAGAGGCTTTGTTTGAGAGAAAAGAAGTTTTACTTCTAGCGCGCGTACGTTATTCTTTTCTTAAATTGTGAGTTGTTTTGAAATTAACTCATGTCTATTAATTTTTATTTTATTTTTTATGTTTTTTACAATTTTTCTTTATATTTTTTCTTTAAATAATATAAAATATCATATAACAGGCAGACGGCAGGATTGCCATGTCTTGAATCTTAAGAAAACCTTTTGTAAAAACTTTTTGATGAAATAATAAAGAATATATCCATCTATCTACATGTAAAGGGTTTTTCAACAGGGACGCTACAAAAGTAGAGCAACAGGGACAGCAAACGACGCCATATTTCTTGCCGTTCTTTTGACATATAGATATAGATATACGAGCCAACAACAAGTCGAAATTATTAAAATTTACTACCAAAATTCGGAGTCAGTGGCCTCAACGTTAAGAGCGCTACGTCCAATTTATGGTCGTCATAATCGTCCTAGCAGATCAACAATTGAGCGTCTAGTGGAAAAATTTGAATCCACAGGCACAGTACAAAATATTCCCGTGCCAGTGAGACGAAGAAGTGCCCATAGTGTCGAGAATATTGCTGCCGCTGAGACTTCAGTTGCAGAAAGCCCAAATGTGTCTCTCACATGTCGTTCTCAAGCGTTGAGCATCTCTGTGACGTCGTTGTGGCGAATTTGGAGAAAAGATCTTGGCCTACATCCTAACAAGATTAAATTGAAGCAAGAACTGCAGCCGCTTGACCACCAGAAGCGTTGTATGTTCGTGAATTGGGATGAGCAACAACTTGAAAATGATTCGGATTTTCATCGAAAAATCATCTTCAGCGATGAGGCTCATATCTGGCTGAATGGCTTCGTCAATAAACAAAATATGAGGTATTGGTCAGGCAGCAATCTACACTTACTCCATGAGTCATCATTGCATCCTGCAAAAATTACGGCCGGCGGCGTCATTGGGCCGTACTTCTTTCGTGATGATCAAGACCGGCACGTTACTGTGAATGGCGATCGCTACCGTGCAATGATAACCGAATATTTTTGGCGCCAATTGGATGATATGGACTTGGAGGACATGTGGTTCTAGCGGGACGGCATCACAAGCCACACATCGAATGTCACAATCAATTTATTGGAAACCAAGTTTGGAGAACGTGTTATCTCACGAAATGGTCCAGTCGCTTGGCCGCCTCGGTCGTGCGATTTGACGCCGTTAGACTATTTCCTGTGAGGCTACGTCAAACCTATGGTCTATGCCAACAAGCCAGCGACGATTGATGAACTTCGTACGAATATCGAACGTGAACTTGCAGCAGTATCGGCCGATTTATGCTTGAAAACCGTCGAAAAGTGGGTTCATCTTCTAGACTTCTGCAAGCTTGCCCGTGGTGGCCATGCAAAATAAATCGAGTTTCATACATAATGGCATTGAACTTACTTTCACAGGAATAAAGAATTTCATTGATATCCAAAACCGTTTTTGTTTTATTTAAAAAAACTTTTGCAGCGCTCTTATTGAAAAACCCGATTTATAAATCTTGAAGTTATTCACCAGATTAAAGCAACTAGATTTTGCTTCCAAGGGAAAGTGACGGAACATCGATTATACAAGCCCTCACCTTTTAAAGTTATGTCCCATGTCTAAACCCTCTTATAAAAACGCACCACAACCTCTCCAACTTGGTCAGAAGTCGGGTAAAAAGTTTACTTTTCATTTTCATTATCCCACAAATCGAACAACACCAACATCCGTTATGTCGTTTAAAACATTTTACTTTCTTTCTCATGAGTCAAAAAATGACAATGACAGCACAGGTACAGATTATCATAACCAACACAACTCCTCTATTCACAAGAAACCCACAAACGCAATACGACAAGGAGGGAATACTAGATGAGGTTAGACGATTAGAGAAGCACTGGTGGTTCTCAATTCTCAGTTCTGCAGGCGACTGCTGGAGCAGGTGCTGGCTTTGACTTGCGAAGAAGAAGATTATAGTATCAACGTACCTTGCTGTTGTATTTTGTGAGAGCTGCACCGCAACCACATGGGACGAAAGCATGAAAGTATGTGCAGTGAGGCGACCCGAAAATATTTACGAATTCAATATCATAGCGTTCTCCGTTCTAGAGTCTGGACACATAAAGTATCTGTTAGTGCGCATACTGAGCTTATTTTAAAGCCGCATGCGGTATTGTTTTAGTTTTAAGCGTCGGCTGATTACTATGGGCACTTGAGTTGACTGCCGCTAGTTTGAGTTTTGTTCTCTTTTCTTGCCACTGTAACAATGAAGGTTAGTGTGTCAGTCAGCACTCTGTTTGTTGTAAGTACGCACAGGGTGTTTTAATGTATTGTGTATGCTTTTTTTATTGATTTATTATCTGAACAAGGTTTAGGTGTGGGTACAAAAATTATCTTTACACTTCAAACTGACAAGGGAAGGGAGTCTTGTTGATGTTTGAATTATTTAACTAATAACGCGATGGTGACATTTCGTGGAGAACCAGGCCCCAACTAACAAAATCCCAGAGTTAAGCTCTTAAAATCTGAAAACAACTCCCATAAGATTATTTTATATCCTATTGCTATACTTAAGAACTAATCTCTTGTTATGAAACTCAAATTCGCCTGGTAGCATTTTTATTGTAAGAGCAAAGCATTTTTTAAATTTGAAAGTACTTAAATCCTATAACTTAATCTATTTGGACGTCATTTTTAGTCTTTATAATCCCATAATAATACTTTAATGAGACTATTCATAAATAAGTTTTTTTCAAGATTCTAATAGGAGCTACGACGCCAGCTTTGAAATCAAACGGACAGATGTTATAGTTGAATTGTACAGTGCGTTCTTTTTGTTCACAAAACTTTCATCTGTTCATGTTTCTATTGGATTGGTTATTTGATTGGTGGTGGCAGATGTTATTTTAGTTTGATTGTTTTCGTTGCGAGCAAGTTTCTCCGGTCGATTTTTTGTTCTCTTTGTTTACCTAATTTCCGGGCTGTAGAACTGGTAGTAGTGAATTTGATCATAAATTTTATAACAACAATTTTCAGCACCGAAATATTCTAAATAAAAAGCACGCATTTCAAACTTAAGGTAGTTAATATTATTGGTGTTATTAAAAAGAGGAAACAATCCGCCGAAAAATCGATCTCAAAAGCATTATTTGGATAGAATTGATCGAAACAACCTTATTAATTGTATTAATGGAAATCACCATGAGTATCCCATAATGTTTATGGTATATATATATATATACTGTTGTTGCATAGGCTGTCATCAGTTTTGGAGTGATTTAAATAACACCAAGCTATATCCAGTTAACTTTGATTGTTGCTTTATTCGAAAAATTATTAGGTTATAATTTTGTTCCATTGTTTCAAAATGTTAATCTAACACAACTATCGGTTTTTTGCTTTCACATTTAAATTGCAAGTTGGCAATTGCAATAAAAAGGAACGCCCCACAGACAAATGTGTTTCGTTTGATAGTTAAATGTCAAATTTTAGTCCCATAAGAGCATTTTAGCTCCCATAAGAAGTACTGTCTCTCAGAGAAAATTTATTTTTACTGAGAGCGACACTTCTTACGGGAGCTCAAACGTTCTAATGGGACTACAATTTGACATTTAACTTTCAAACGGAACACATTTATCTGTGTTGCTTTCCGTTTCATCATCATCCAAAGATCTCATAGAGATGCTAAAACAAGAGTTAAAGTATCAATCAACAGCATTTCATTATATTTTAAGGGTTACCGTAGCTTAAAAAAAAAAATATTCTAATTAAATTATCTTTTTTGGTTTTCAATTGACATCATCAGATCCATTTTATTTTCTCTTATTTGCTGTTGTATAAAAAATGGATTTGTATAGCTTAGTATGCAGCTACTATACCAGTGAAGAATGAGCGGGGACATTCTTTTTTGTGTTATGTCATTATTTAAAAAAATTGTGACAGCAGAATATTAACACGACGCAAGTAAAATGGCTTTTGTCCGTTTTTAATGACAAAAATATTGGAAGATTTCAGAAAATAATGAAAAAGCGACTGACAACGTGTCATATTTTGTGCCACTTTAGATCCAATTTTTTGTCATAAAAGCACCATAATGACAATAATAGGTAACAAATACGGTATGAATGATAGCATTTTGTGAATTGTATAAAAACAGATTTAAGGCAGTATAACATTGTCATATAAATATGGCAATTTTGACAAATAAATATGCCTCAAAAGTGTCATATAAGTGTGATAATCAAATTTATATTACAAAAAATACATGGAGCCTAATACTACTTTGACATACAACAAATATGTTGTCATATATTATATTACATAATGGAACATATATATGTATATGACAGTGTAGCATCGCCTTTAGTGATTTTTTCATCCAAAAAAAAAATCAATGGTAACCCTTTTTCTTATTGTAATTAAAAACAAAATATTTTAAAAATTCATAAGTTTGGAAGCACGTTGTTATTTTGCTAAGCAAAATGTGGAAATTAGCAGATGCAATTTTAATTTCAACAAGAATTTAGCCTACATATACCACAATTTACACAAATTAAACTTTAATTTATAAAGGGTGGTTTTTTAAGAGGTTTAGAACTTTTTTTAAAAAAAAAACACAAAAAATTCGAAAAAATGAATGAAATATTTATTTGAATCGATAGTTTGAACCTTGCAATTTAATGTTTAAAGATAATTTCATGCAAATGTTGACCGCGGCTGCGTCTCAGGTAGCCCATCCGCTGAGTCCAATTTTGGCATACTCTTTCACACATATCGGCCGGTATCTCACGAATGAATGCATGGATGTTGGCTTCCAGTGCGTCAATCGAAGCGGGCTTGTCCCTATAGACATTAGCCTTGACATACCCCCACACAAAATAATCTAATGGTGTCAAATCGCACGATCTAGGCGGCCAATTGACCGGCCCGAAACGTGAAATTAACTGTTCACCAAACTCGCCTCGCAATTGCGCCATTGTTTCGCGTGCTGTGTGGCATGTGGCACCGTCTTGTTGAAACCACATATCATGCAAGTCAAGAACTTCCATTTCGGGCAAAAAAAAGTTTGTTATCATCGCTCGGTAGCGTTCACCATTGACAGTAACGCTGCGATTCGCATCATCTTTGAAGAAATAGGCCCAATAATGCCGCCGGCCCATAAACCGCACCAAACAGTGGCTTTTTCGGGATGCATTGGTAGCTGTTGCAATGCTTCTGGCTGATCTTCACTCCAAATGCGGCAATTTTGCTTATTTACGTACCCATTCAACCAAAAATGAGCCTCATCGCTGAACACAAGCAGCGCGCGATGAACATTTCGAACCGAGCACGAATTTCGATAGTAAAATTCAATAATTTGCAAGCCTTGTTCATTTGTAAGACGATCCATGGTTAAATTGCAAACCAAACTGAAGCTGTTTGACAGTGACACAAGGTACTAAACACACGTCAGCTGTCAAAACCAGTGTTGCCAAAACCAAACCAGCTTAAAAATCACCCGTTATCTATATATAGATTACCCAATTTTGTATGTAAAAATGTCATTTTCTTTCGATTTTAAATTATAAAAAGTAAAAGTACCTAAATATATTTTCTACCTTTCCCCCCGTTCATATTCAGAAAGAGTTAAATATTTGTATTATAGGTCAATAAAATAAAAGCATCTCGATTGATGGTTCAATTTATTGCAATGATGTAAACTTTACCAAATTCTTCAACCAATGTTGCGAGAACCTGGTGCCAGATAAACATTAACAAAACAAAAAATATTAATGAACTTAAAGTTAACACTTTATAGGGATTTTATGTTTTAAGGACTACTTTAAGTTTAAGAAATGTAAATATTGTTTTGAATATAAAGTTACTGAAAAATTGAAATAAAAAGCAATCACATTAAATACATACCTAATATTAAAGTTATAATAGGGTCTAAAGCCCCCCACAGCCATTAATACAATAAAATTGGACACATATTACATAAAACAAAGAAAGCAAACAAAATTGTTAATTTAATTTCAGATTACTTTTTGTATTCGTTCAAAGATATGTATTTTGAATTTCATATTCTTTTCAGTCATTCTAATTTTGCTTAATACTTGTGTCCCTTTTCATTTATTTCCAGTTGCAAATGCAATTAAAAATGTTGTACTTTTAGTTACGGGTAGCTTTTCACAAAACCCATTCTTTCCAAAAGATTTTCTCAGCAAACTGAAAATTTGTAAGAAATTTCAAGTTACCAAACAGAACTATTAACTTTGTTCAAGTGAAAAGAAGTCTTCCCTATCAATCCGCTTCATTTAGAGAAAATGCAAAATTGTAATTAAAACATACTCCAGCAGCATTGTGAAAAGGAATTATTTAAAAGTTATACAAACCTCTGAAATTTTGTCTTGCCGCTCCACGTCTATCTAAAGACTCAAATATAATGCTATGCATAAGCGATAGATTTTCTGTAGTTTCCTTAAATGAATGCTCTTGGTTGAACGCACACTACCTAGTGTAAAAAGCAATGTCAAAAAAATCTCCGCAACTTTGACCGGGGAGATTTTATTCACTCCCTTTACTTCGTGCCCATCTCTACCAAAAACTAAAAGTTGCTGGAACTTAGTTTCCTCGTGTGATATAAGGGACATAGAATCCCACTAAAACTGGATCAGGTCCTAAATACTCAAATTTCGGAATTTTTTGACCTTCTGACTGACCAGCTGGCCTAAAAAGACTTTTAGTGACGTGTAGTCACATGAAATTTTCACATGAAAATTCAGGTGATAACTTGAATGTAAAATCGAGAGTTTTAATACATACAAAGCTGACATTTAATATTTAATTTGGGTATTGCGTTCAACCATACAAATTCAGTACTTAATTTTAACTTCTTGAAAATCATGGCTTTAGAGAGTTTGATTCCACTTTATTCGACAAAACATGAGTTAGACACAATCATTGAAGCTGCCCAAACATATGAAATCGATCTTAATAGTTGTACCAAAAGTGAGCTTAGACAAGAAATAATTATGTGGCAAAAGTATTGCAAGAAAAATGAGTTAGAAAAAGCCGAAACTGCACTGCAGATCATCCAATCTAAAGGCGACAATTTTGTTTTCCAAATATTGCAATACTTTTTCACTTTCGCGCATTTTATGTCTTCTAAAAAGGTTGAAAACCTTTTCACGCGTTAATATGCCTGAACCAAGACTCAATGGTTAAGGTTAAAAGGCAACGTTTATAGAGAGATTGAAGTTTCAGAAGATGAAGAAAGTCGTAAAAACTTCGGCGACTTGAAACATTGAACTGGGCAGAAGAGGATTCTTAAGATTCTAATGCTGCATTTACACAACTTTCAAATTGGCAGTATTCTGGCATTTAACTGTCAAAAAATGACAGAACAATGGAAAAATTCATTCTTTTGGCAGTTTAGTGACAGAAAAATGCCAATTTGTCACTCGTGTAAGCCCAGCATAATTGATTTAATTTTTTTTGTAATTTTACAAATATTTAATCAAAAATCGATGTGATATTGAAGCATTGTTAATATTTAGAAAAGAGCAATGAATTTAAGCACAAAAGTATTTATTAATTTTAAATGTGTGTCTCAAACTACAGCACCCAGCCCCCCCCCCCCCCCCCCCCACAGCCAAATCTTAGATCCGCTACTGCCCATAGCTAATTTATTTCAGACTATAGAACCACAATGTGATCGCCCATAAGAGAAAGTTCGTGCGACCCAGTCTGGCGCATATTTTTTCTTTGTGTATGTTGCCGCACCGGTGCTGTTTTAAAGAAAATGGACCCATTCGAAAGACAGCCTTAGATAAAATCAAAGTATTTAATTTTAAGGTCTTTATCTACCTATTCTGTGTTCAAACAATACATAGCACATAATTTACTAAAAATCTAAATATTACCTTGAACTTATGATGGATGTTGTTGTTAGCGGGAGGTAAAATGAGTGAAATTCAGTCACGTTTACCTATCTAAATTTCTTCATATAACTATGTATTCGTTTATTTTTGAAAACAGTGTGAACAAAAAAATTGTAGCTTATGCGATTCTAGTCATTTTTATGATAGGTATCTACAAATAAAGCTCGTCGCTAACATTCTTAGTGGAAGTCTATTTTTCCTGTCATATACCTTCCTCTGTTTTCTTCAAAAATACAGAAAAAACGTTTTTCATATTTTAATCTTTTTTTTTTAACTGACCCCCCGATTAACACCGATTTTTAATGTGGAAATCTCCCGATTTATAAAAATATTTTATACCAACATAGAGAGGAACCTTTACGAGTGTAGGTGAAAAACCCAAAATTTTTTCTATAATAAAAATTTTACAATTTTAATATTTGGCAAATGACTAAAATTCAAAAAGAAAAACAGTTTTGTATTTAAATTTAACGTCATAACTGTGCCGCAAAACGTTAGACTTAACGAAGGACTTTGAAAATGATTACCGAAACACAATGAAAGAAAATGGGGTTTGGAAAAGTCCCGTGTTTTCGGAAACAAAGATTGAAAAACCAAGGCCTATCGGCTTATAAATTTCCCCAAACTTGCTTTTATAACACAAACGATAAAATGACTTACTAGACACAAAAAAAATATCTTTTTAACCAACTAAAGATGGATTGTCACTTAATAGTTTTCTGGCCCACCTTATCCTTACTCTTGAAGGTCCTCACCACTGAATTATGAGTTTCCCTGATGATTGGAAACTCTTACTCAGATTTTCATGCATAATTTGAGTTCAAGCGAAACACTAGACGGAGACACAAAATATCAATTAAAGAGTAAGAAGCATCGCTGTCCTTTCTTCGTTTTATTTCATTTCGATTTTTTGAATTTACTTTCTCATTCATATATCTTTGCCATATGCTAAGCTTGGTGATTCCACTCAATTCTTTACTTTTTTTTATAACAGCGGTGCACAGTACACAGTAGGTATTTGTAAGTAGGTATTACTAAGAAACTAATGGGTGATTTTTTAAGAGGTTTAGAACTTTTTTTTAAAAAAAAAAACACAAAAATTCGAAAAAATGAATGAAATATTTATTTGAATCGATAGTTTGAACCTTGCAATTTAATGTTTAAAGATAATTTCATGCAAATGTTGACCGCGGCTGCGTCTCAGGTAGCCCATCCGCTGAGTCCAATTTTGGCATACTCTTTCACACATATCGGCCGGTATCTCACGAATGAATGCATGGATGTTGGCTTCCAGTGCGTCAATCGAAGCGGGCTTGTCCCTATAGACATTAGCCTTGACATACCCCCACAAAAAATAATCTAATGGTGTCAAATCGCACGATCTAGGCGGCCAATTGACCGGCCCGAAACGTGAAATTAACTGTTCACCAAACTCGCCTCGCAATTGCGCCATTGTTTCGCGTGCTGTGTGGCATGTGGCACCGTCTTGTTGAAACCATATATCATGCAAGTCAAGAACTTCCATTTCGGGCAAAAAAAAGTTTGTTATCATCGCTCGGTAGCGATTCGCATCATCTTTGAAGAAATATGGCCCAATAATGCCGCCGGCCCATAAACCGCACCAAACAGTGGCTTTTTCGGGATATAACAATGGAACATGGCATTACGATCGATGGTAGATATAAAACGAGGAAGAATACACTGAGATTCTGTTTGTCTGTCGACCCTGAAACTGATTAAATTACAAAAAAAAACTTGAAAAAGCTTTCCATTTTTAAGAAATTGATTTTTTTCTCAAAACATAATATGAAATAAATTGC
Organism: Leucozona laternaria; assembly: GCA_932273885.2. Classification (NCBI taxonomy): domain Eukaryota; kingdom Metazoa; phylum Arthropoda; class Insecta; order Diptera; family Syrphidae; genus Leucozona; species Leucozona laternaria. The sequence continues at coordinate 218,037,028 of OW026366.1, read as the reverse complement.
AACTAGCCCTAATACTATGTTTCCACCGAAGGTTTATCTCAATTTAGATTAAATAAATCTATGTAGTGTTTCCACCACACCAAAAGATTAAAAAATAGATTAATTTTGACAGTACCTCTCAAAATGCAAATATTGTTTAATTTTTTCGTATGAAGTTGAAGTGAGACAGATAGTTTCATGTTTGGCAAAAGAAGCAAGAAGGGTTGGATTTTCCAATGAATGCGTTCAGCGCGACATAAATTGGTTTGTTCGACCTGTAAAACTATTTGCCCTATGAAGATTTAACAAGATTTATTTGTAATCTTTTAGATTTACGAAATAAATTTGTATGGTAAATCTTCGAGATTTGAAGAAGATTATGCCAAATCTTACCAAATCTCAGTTTAGTGGTCGGTGGAAACATAGTGTAATGAACTCTATTTTGACATGTTAGCATTTAGTTAAACAAATTATTCTTAACATTTTTCCAAGCAGCGTGAGCATGGGTCTGCTAGTTTCCCATATTTACTGAATTTTAATAAATTTTTTGTGCGCATATGAGTTGTCGGTTACAAAGTAACATATGATTAAAAAAAGGACGAGACTAGAGAAATGCCAATATATAACAGTTATAACAGCTTTTTGTCATTAAAAGTGGGCATACGTTAACGCACTTCACGCGACTTGAAAGAAAAACTCTGGGTGCCTGAAGTAGGTACAGAAGGTACTTTTATAAACCAAAAATGTTATAATTGGCATATTTATGTCTATAGTCAATTCCTTAAAAAAAAAACCAGCAGATTTACAACGCAATAGTATGATTTTCTATTTTTAACACGATTTTTTTTTTTGGTTTAATCCTCAATTCTCCGTTTATTTGATTCAACACAAAAGCATAAGTGTTGAACTTTCTCGGTTTTGGGAGTTCTTTGGTAGTCAAATTACCTATAGTACTTTGAAGTTGGACGTACCAATATACATCAAGCTATAGTCTAACTAAGGTTTGCTAAGTGAATTGTATTTTTAGGTTTATTACCAAGCAAAGCAATCAACAAAATCAACAACTAAATATTCAATCAAGTAGAAATCATTTTGGAAAACAAAAGTAGAACTTTTGATTTTCTTTCAGAATATCCCTGCTCTCCTCTATCCCTTCAAACGAATATCTCTTTCTTTTGCATTTCCCTATATAAATCATCTAGCACAAAATACGTTGGCGATATGCTCTGGTTCCTTCATTTTCTTCAAGCCCCTTGTTAGCTGTATCCCACTTTTCTTGCACCAACTCTAAGACAATTCCCTCACGCAAATTGTCCACAATTTAGTGAAAAGCGCACACAGACATCAGGGAACATCAAAATGCACCGACTTAGAACGCTGCAGATACTCTCGGTTTATTTAGACTCTTCAGTAAGCAGCATTTGTTGTGTTAATTATAGCTAATGCAGTATGCCAGACCCTGCGCCCCACCAGCACCGCCTGCATTTTCGCTAATTGCAACTTTGCAATGGACTCTTATTTGGCGTGATTACTCCGCATCAGTAGATTCAATCCAAGCTACCTATCTCTCTCTTATAAAATCAAATATGATTTTCACCCAGTTGCACGCCTGGAGATGCAGGAATGGCAGCTTACCATCATGCATCACCAGAACAATAGACACCTCGAAGCATTTATTTAAAAACCGTTTCCAGTATAAAACGGTTTGTACGCCATTTAAGTGCATCAGTTAGTTGCCTTTGGTCGGTCGTTTTGGAATCTTGAAATTTGTTGTTCATCATTAAGAAGCAACGATTTGTTTTGAAAATATGTTGAGGAGCCTTTCGGTGTTATTTGTTGTATCCTGTTTACTGGATACAACTGTGATAGTGATGTCTCGCAGTGCAACCAACTCCCCGCATCAAAGTGTGGACTCAGCAACCAAAGTGCAAGAAGCAGAGCCATCCAATGACAGCCCTTCGGTTTGGAGTGACGTTTCCACGATGTATCGGATATATCAGCAGTGTGCTAGTGAAAACCTGTCTGTGTGTTTGAAAATCAAATTGCTGATGGGTCTCGAAAAGGCGTTCAGATATTCCAAGGAACTGAGAATAGTCGACGGAATTAAGTTTGTCAATAACATAGACGGCGAGCAGAAACCCAACGTGCTGCCAAAGGCAGCCTTATTGGACGAAAAACATATCGAAGCGAATTTACCACGAGGCCTGGATGGCAAGGAGGATACCCTAAACAATATGATATTCAAAAGATTTTCAAACTTTCTGCAGGAATACACATTGCAGGTATGAGAAGTTTGCCATATTTTTTTCAATTCCCTTGAATCTGTATTGATTTTAGGTCAAATTTCCGGATGTGCAAAACGTTGAAAGGTCCTTCGACGAGAGTCGCAAGAAGAAAGACAAGAAGGGTGGTGGAGCATACATTATGATACCACTGCTGCTCGGTGGTACATTTGTGCCCATTGCTTACGGTGCATTGGCAATGTTGGCAGGCAAGGCTCTTATCGTTTCGAAACTCGCTCTAGTCCTTGCGTCAATTATTGGCATTAAGAAACTTCTGAATGGTGGTGGATCTAAGGAGTCACAACACGAGGTGGTTGTATCGTCGGGTGGTCATAGCTCAGGCTGGGGTCGTGATATTGATTTGGCATACAATGCTTATGATCCGAAGTCATCAAAGAAGGAGACCTAATTATTAATAGTGTTAGTTACCATTTATACAATATTTTATATTTATTTTATGTTTAAGTTTAATTTTCATATTTATACAAATTTTGTAAACGATACCAAAAATAGGAGATATATTCGGGATGTGCAGTAGTTTTGATGTAAATAATAATGCCAAAGTTTTAAGAAGCCTCATGAGGAATTTAAAGATCGTTCAGTGTTTTTTTTTTTTTTTTTTAATATTTCATTATTTCTCAGAATCATCAGGTTAAATACCTCAAAGCATTTAATTAAAACCATCGCTAAAACAAACAACCTTTATAGACCAAGTGCCGGCAGCCAAAATGGGAGTGGATTTGTATAGGCAAAATATGCAGTACGAGGGTTTATATGTGTGGTGTATGCGTCGTGATGTTGAATATAAAAGTTTGGAAAGTTTTTTTTTACTACCCTTTAATGGAAGTGGGGTGTTAAAATAAGCGATTATCCAATTGCTTTAAACATTTAAAATGATTATAAGGTCGTTGATATTCAGCTATGTATGTGTATGTAGCTATAGCGTACACAGGAGTAACGATGATTATGTTTGGTTTATGGCTCATTTTTGCACAATGCAACGTCGTAATTTTTTAAAAAAAATTGTTTCAAATTTGACATTTTATGTAGGAGTGGATTAAGCCGAGATTATTTTAAATTAATCAAAAAAAATGCACGCCTTAGTGCCCATTTTTCAATCATCAATTAAACATTAGCACATTTTTGGTTTATGTGATGTTTTTGTATTATCTAATGTTTAACAGACTATTAAAAAATTTGCCTTTAATCGCACAATCTTGCTCTTGTGGTTAACAACTATACTTAATGCAGACACAACGTGAAGATAAATGTTAATGGTTCAGTAATAGGTGTGTTTTTAAGTGCATGTATTACTTACTTACTTAAGGTGGCGCTACAGTCCGACATGGACCAGGGCCTCAACCAACATGCCTCTCCTAGCTAGTTGTCTCTCATTTTGCACGGCAAGTTGGTTGAAGTCCTCTCCCACCTGTGTGCGCTACCTGAGTCACGGTCTTCCTCTACTGCGCCGTCCCTTAGGATTGGATTTGAAGACTTTACGGGCCGGAGCTTTGAGGTTCATTCGTTCTACATCACCCATCTATCTGACTCATTGTACCTTGACTCTTTTGACCAAGTAGGTTTCGCTTTACATTCCGTACAGTTCATGATTGTATCTACAAGAAGCAGCGATTGGCAAGAATTAATCTTCTATTGATTTCAGCGCTGGTTTCTTTGTCTGAATTAATAGCGGGGTCTAGGTAGACAAGGACCTTAACTACATACTTCAAAGTTATAGCTGTCTATGGTGATGTACTGTCCAAGACGTCGTCGGTGTTCAGTGTCCTTTCTTGATGACAGCACATACTTGTGAAGTTGTGCGGGCTGAAACTCTGAAAATTTCATCCAAATTATTTGAGTCGTCGCCAACAAATAGACCAATTTTCGAGAAATCATGAAATAAAAATGTATAGGCGTGGCAGTCAGTGGGGTGATTTGCCTACATCAATTTTTTTTTAAATTAAATTGAATTTTTTAAATTGAATTGTGAAAATTTCATCAAAATCGTTAAAGTCGTTTTCAAAAAACCAATTATGTATACATATAAATTATATGTATACAAGAATTGCTGGGTTAAAGTAATAATACGATAAGAAAATTGACCCATTCGTTTAGACTGAGTCAAACACACAGACAAACAGAATTGCGAGAACCCATCTTCATCATCGTAAGGTGGTATTTGAGTGCAAAAATGAGATTTAGACGTAAGTATTTCAGATTTCAAAAATCACTGAATTCTAGCAACGCCTAGTCAATATAGTATTATGATTCCTTTTCCCTCTATCATACTTCCAAGGATTCCTAGAAATCGCTTTTGTGTCTCCTGAACATTTTTAAATCTTCGACTTACGACGCACAGTGGCCCGTATTGACTTTTTTGGTTGCAAAAATCATATCTCTTAAACAAATAAAGATATCGGCAAAATTTTTGTTTGGTTTTGAAGGAAATTTCCAAGACCTTAAAGTTTGTGAATTTCAAGATCTCGGTGGCCAATTGTGATCACCTCTTCGAGAGATAACACGGTCCGGAAACTTTTCCCGTAAAAGATCGATTGTTTCATTGCTTGTGTGGCACGTAGCGCCGCCTTGTTGAAAGTAAACGTTGTCCAGATGAATACCATCCAATTCCAGCCATAAAAAATCATTAATATCTCTCGATAGCGCAATCCATTGACCGTAACTGTTGCTCCAGCCTCATTTTCGAAAAAGTAAGGTCCAATGACCCCGCCGGACCATAAACCGCACCAAACAGTCACGCATTGAGGATGGAGAGGCTTTTTAACAATAACTCTTGGGTTTTCCGAGCCCCAGATGCGACAGTTTTGCTTGTTGACGTAGCCTCCGAGGTGGAAATGGGCCTCATCAGTCAAGATGATTTTTCGATGAAATTCCGGATCATTTTCATGCATTTCAAGGACCCAATCAGCAAAGACACGACGTTGTTGATGATCAGCCGGCTTGAGTTCTTGTGTTAACTGAACTTTATAAGCCTTAAGACTCAAGTCTTAATGCAAAATACACGGGTTTCTTCAACACTTTGGGCTACAACAGCAATATTCTCAGTTGTTCTTGAGCGACGTGCACGGGTTTTATTCTTCACATCACTAACTTGTCCCAACAGCTCGAATTTGTCCACCAATTTCTGTATTGCGGTCCGACAAGGTGCTTCACGACGACCCAAAAATGTTTTAGTTTTACGAACCGTCTCTGCCAAATTTTCACCATTTTTATAGTGAATTTTAATAATTTCAATGCGTTGTTGAAGCGTGTATCGTTCCATTTTTATTAATGGCGTAGTTTGTACTTGTCAAATGTCAAAAAATGACAGCTTCAAAAGTGACAGCTACCGAAATAGCGGGCTATTCAAAATAACACCTCTTATTGGAAAGCCCTTTACTTAACATGAAGCACAAGGTACTAAAATAATCAAATATGAATGTTTGTATGTATGTAAATAAGCAAATATTATATTATATAATACAGCACAGCCTTGGAAAATTACACATCCATCGTGCAATCCTCTTCCTGAAAAAAAAAACATAATTTTGTTTGTTAAATACAAGAGTGTAGAATTTATTCTATAAGAAAAAATTTCTTGTTGATTTCAGATTTTCATAGGGAAATTTATCAACCTTAGAATACAAATATAATACATACTTAAATACATACATAGCTATACAAAATCAAGAACAAGTTGCATACGATAGGTGTATAAAAATATGAATGAATTTAAAATTATGCCTATATTTCGTTCTTCTGAATCATTGAATCTTGTGTAAATATGTAAATATTTTACCAAGCCCCACTTAACATTTCACGGTTGATAAACTCTGCATGTAAATAAGATGAAAAGGTCTGTATAGTAGTGGTATCGTGTATTCTATCTCTTTAAACTGCCTTGGCCTTGCCATATTATTTATACTAAAGGGCAAGTTAAGGTTTCATAAATTATATATAAAAACCGAGTTTTCAGTCATACTTCACATTTTAGTGTTTAATTAAAGTCGTTGAAGAAACAAAACCGACCATCTATTTCATCTCATCCAATAAATTCTGGTTTTAAGTGTTTGACTTAAAATTACTACCAGCGACTAGCTACTAAGGTATTAGGCCCAGTTTTTCAGTGATGAATTGCACCAGAGTTAGCAAACTCTAGAAGTAAATTAAATTTCAATTGGTTTCGAGTAAAGTCGGGTTTAACTTTAATCTCGTACTAAAACAAACTTAATAACGTAAAATTTTCAACAAAATTAGTTTGAAATTTTTTTTTCAAAATATTGAGATTGAAAATTAATTTTCCAAAAACTATTCAATAACAAAAATTGATTTAAATACAAAATGCATTCTTATTTCATATTTTTTTCTGGTTTGAGTATTTTTTTTTTAGAAAATTACCTCCCCACCTAAACAAGTGGAATTAGACCCCCTTCTATAAAGTTTATTTTCTTTTCTTGACCCAACCTACACGCCATGTCCCTCTTGTCCCATCTTAAGTAATAATACACCCTGATGTATAAGAACAAAATATCAGTGGTGAAAGAGTGCATTTTTACGCGACTATTTCCAAAACACAGTCTGACAAACTTCAAACTTTTTCCCCTCATTGAAAACTACTTTACAAAAATCTATGAGTGCGTTTTATGGTAATTTGGATATGTTGAGGAGGTTGATAGTTATTCAACCCTGAACTTATTTAAATCAGAATAAAATAGTTTTTGAAATAATTCGAAATTTTCAGTATTTGGAGGAGAAGAATTGTAATGTACACTCAGAGAATATTCACAAGATTAAATCCGAGTAGTTTTTAATACAATATCCAAAGTCTAAATACAATCTTCAATTCTTGATTAAGGAAGAAAAAATATGCATGAGTTGATCGCACAAACTTGGTCTTGTTGTTATATATTGTAGGTAACCCCACATTGAAGACGCATGATGTACCTATAACCTATAAATATTTAACGAGAAAATATTGAAAGAGTCAAAAGCACTACAAAATTGATTTTTTGTTTGATTATTTTTTTTGTTTATAAAAAAATGTCTTTAAAAATTCTTAAATGTTTTATTGTTTAAACTATTAAGAAGCATCAGATTGCAAAATCATAACAAAATCGGTCAAACCATGGTAAAGATATACGCGAATAACCCAAAAATAATACCATTTTCTCAAAAAAAAACCTGGAATTCCGTAATGTGAATTTCTTGAGAAAAACCTGAAATGCAGTTTTCCCACAATTGACTTGTTTATTACAGGTACGAAGTTTAATCAAAATCGTTAAAGCCATTTTCGAGAAAATTCGAAGAAAAAAAAATAAATATTTGTATGGCGGCTATACCCGTTCCAGATAAACTAAAACAAAAATTCGAATTCATCCCCTAATAGGGAATCTCATAAAAATGCTTTGTAACAAATTTCATGCAAATCCGCCCACCCTTTTAGGCTTTAGCTCAAATTACAGTGGACGCACAGACGCACCGACCGACGAACGGCATGACGAAACCCACTTCTTCGGACTTTTCGATTATCGTAGTGTTAGTTTTGATTATAACCTCGATTTTTTCTTACACGAAACCAGTACTTGCCCTATAAAGCAAGTAAAAAAGTTGCTAACGAATATATATTATGTATGTTGAAACGGATTGATTCTTTGCTGAATTAAAGCCAAGAAAAGTTGTCCCGAAGTCGTATTTAAATGAGAATTTTGAACTTTTTAATAACCTTTAATTTATATAGCCCAACATAAGATGTACTACTTGGCCTAAGAATTTCGTCAACGAATATATTTTTTTTGTCACTGATTTTCTTGAATTTTCTTCTCAGTGTACCTTCAGCGACACTGAACTACTCAAGAACCACCTTGAAAGAACCACCTTGAAATTTGACTAAATTTCAGAATGTTTCTTAGTCGCAAAAACGAGATGTCGCTCAGCTCGTCAAAGAAGTAATCTCTGATTGCCATTTTTCTGGTTCTTACTAAGCTAGGCCATTCACAAAGAAAGTGATAAGAGCCCTCCTCCGCCTCTTCATCCTGACAGCCACTGCATAAGAGAGATGAGCTGATGCCCATTCTGCGCATGTGGGTTCCCATTCAGTTGTGACCCGTTAATAGGATTCCAACCGAAAGGGATAATTGAGGTCTGGTTAATAGTTCGAGAAGGAAGTCTAATTTTTTCTTTTCGATGTTCGGCCATAGTTTCTTCGAGACCCGACAAGTATCAAGTGCTGACCATCTATCGTTTGCGGCTTCGAGGAAACATTTGCGAATTCTGTCTTTTTCTTGTGCAAGTGGCATAAAAACGGATTATTCAGTTTGGCTTAGATCAAGAGAAGATAATATTTTGGCCAGTTTATAAGCCATTTCGTTTCCATATATGTCACGATATCCTGGGACCCATCGAAGGATAACTATATTTGATGCACTGAGTAATTTTAACTCGGTCTTCAATTCTAAAAACTGTCGTAACGCGTCCAATATGTAGATATCTTGAATAAAAATCAATATTGTAAGCCTTTTCAGGAAGATTGGCCTCTGCGCAGAGTTAAAACGATCTTCACTCTCAGCTCAAAATTTTCAGAAATATAAAATTCTTCTTCCATGAACATGTTTCTCTATCCAACTGGATAAAGAATTCACTAAACAGATAATGAATCGAGAAAAACACAGATAATAAAAAAAGGTACCTATTAATATTCTATCTAATAATAAATCTAACGATTGACTTTTAAAAAAAAAAACATTTTGTAGAAAGCTGTTAAAGCCCTATATTCTCAGTGGCTTAGAGAAAATCTGGCCATGACCATTCGTTCATCTGTGGATGCATTTTAATCATTGAGACACAACACACACCTCATACTCATCCAACAGCTTTTGTCCTCACTATACATCAACAAAGTCAACATAAGGTTCTTCCTAATGCAATTCGCAAGACAGAAGCTACAGCCTATACCGAAGACGATACGATAGACTATAGGTAAGTGCCTATAAGAGGTGTTGTTAACACGACGACTAATGCGATTATGAGTTACCATAATTGCTCAACTTACGCTTTGGCAGATCTTTAGTAATCGGATGATTTTTATGACAGCAATATATTTTTATATTAATCTTCGTCATTAGCGTTTAGAGCGTCCTAACTAATTAATAACATTTTCTGTCTCTATTTTTGTAGCGTGATACATTTTTATGGAGTTGATGAAGATACTCTCAAGCTAAGCTATAGCCTTTAAAGAAATTAGAAATTTTTCTTTAGATTGCGTACCTCATCTAGCTATACGCACTTGTATTACACTTTAACATTAAATATATTGCTATGTGTGGCCTGGTGTTAATCGTCAATGGCCGACGATATCAATTTCTTTTGCACTTTCCCACACACACCCGAGTTCGATTAAAAATTTCACTCTCATAAATGCTAATATCATTTAAAGTGCGTATGGTATTACGACGTGTTGTGTATCTTAACTGAATTCTGGAAGGTAAAGTTGCTCTTCAAGAAGTTCAGCATTGAAGATTATAGGTAGGACAAAGTGCGAAATAGTCAAGAGTGGATATTCAAAATTTTGGTATGCAACTATATATTTTCACTGCAATAAATTGTGATGCTTTTGTATCTAAAGATGAGGTAGTTGACCGGAAGCAGAAAAATTCGTGTTTTTGAAGAGTTCAGAACTTCAACTGTTCGTCAATTTTATTTGACTTTCGAATCCTACAACCTAATTTTACTTAAAGTAATCTAACATGGTATTTCTTATAATTTTACAATAGGTTTGCCTAAATAATTAACACGGCGGTACTTCAAATAATTGGGATAGTCAACGGCCCTAGTCCAAACTGAAGGCGCAAATACTACGGTGGGATGGAGTCTCCGGCCTTGATCGAAACCGAAGGTGCAAATAATACGGTGGGATAAATTGCCCGGCTCTGGTCGAAACCGAAGGCGCAAATACTGAGAATGCCTAACAATGAGTGAGGATGAGGGTGAGAATCCCCGGCCCCAGTCGAAACTGAAGGCACAAAATAATTTCACAGCCTGGAGGCAAAAAAACTTCGAACTAATATCTTAGTGCACCAGGCACTCACCAGTGTGTTTCTTGGTACTTCTCCTTTCGTACTCGAGAATGGTGCGTCCATCACTGATAAACGCAGAAGACGAATTTACATTCAAATTCCATCTTGATTCATCATATTTGTGGGAAGGAGTAAGTGTGAATTATAAAATTTCAGAAAAACTCATCCACCATTTTATCGTTTTATATGTTCGTATATCTGGCTTATGACGATAAACTGTTTATCCGGTGACTATTTATTTATCCGGTTATTATATGAATTTTAAAATTTAATAATAGTTGAAGTGACAGTTGGGTCGTTGTGGAGGTCGATGTATGGTGGTAGTTAGAATGATGGTTTGTAGATGGAGAAAAATATGTAATTTCATTACAAAATATATTACTTAAGGTGTCATCTCAGCCCATCCCAGGACAACTCATCTCCGACCATTCATCCCAAGACCCAACTGGTACCTGGGCAACTCATACCGGAAATAAGAACTCATATTAAGGAAAGTCATACCGGAAGCAAAAAACTGGTCCAAAATGGTTCGTGTGGTTAATTAATTCGTTAAAATTGGATTCATTATCAATGCGAGGAAGCAGGAAGTAAGTAGACCCCTATTTTTGTATGTTTGTGTGAGGGATGTTTAGTGCGAGGCAAAGATGTTAAGGATAAATTCTTTAAATGCAAAAGAAACTGTGCATACACCCAACCTCGCACCCACCCCAAATCCTATAGTGAGCCCAAGCAGGGGGGTTGCAGGGGGGCAGCATGCCCCCCCCATACATACCTCACACTTTCCTTGGGATAAGTTATTATTTCCGGGACGAGTTGCCCCGGGATGAGCTTTCTTGGGACCAGTTGAGTTCTGGGATGAGTCGTCGGGGATGAGTTGTCCTGGGACCAGTCGTTCAGGGGTGGGCTACACCCTACCTCGTCGGGGATGAGTTGTCCTGGGACCAGTGGTTCAGGGATGGGCTACACCCAACCCCATAGCAGCCCTCCTGCTCGCATTTCACACCCCAGCTTTATGCACCATCATTATTGAATTCGCCGACATCTGGTATGAGTTCTAGTGGTTTGTCAATTATTATGTGTGTTCAACTGTCACCCGCGCTTTGGATTAGATGAAGTGGATCACACCTCCACTTAAGTTTCAAAATTGAAAACGGCGATATTTTTATTCTTCAAGATACTGAGAGTGTGAATCGATGGCTGACGGACCATCATGGATCAGGGTTGCCACTACTTGTTGAAAAAATTTCCGAAGTAGATTTGCAAGAAAAGTGCAGTAGATTCAATGTTTTTGCAGTAGATTTATAATTTCAAGAGACAAATGTTGATGGGTTAGGTCTTGAAATTTCTCCTCAACGTCGCCAACTATGCCATTAAGAAACGCTTAGTTTTAAAAATTTAACCAAGAAAATCTGCCCTCGTATTATAATGTGAAAAGTATTTAGAAATATAAGCAACTTGATCGACACATTGATTTTCTCTCTGCAGCCCGTTTTTTTTGTGAATCACTATTAAATACATGCATGAATATATGCATAAATTGAAGGGTGGGTTTCATGAAGGATTTGAAAAATATTTTTTGGATTATTTATTGAACCAAAAGTGCAGTAGATTTGATTCACAGTCACAGGCAGTAGATCAATTTTTAGAAAAAAGTGTAGTAGATCTGCAATTATAGCAAAGTGACAACCCAGTCATGGATGCCCTTCTCTCTTCCAGTTATGTTCTAGAAAAACCTCTTTTTTTGGGCAGTCTGATCCACACTGATATTTCAAAAAATTCAGTGATCTAATTTCATATAAAACTTTATTTAATAAATACCTAATAATAAACATAAAAATATTCTAAAGGTATCCTTTTATGCCTATGGGCCAGGAAAGTGAGATTTTAGGGTACAAATTTAATTTTAAACTTGTTGAATTTCGTCCACCATTTCTACTTTCTACGCCCATATTTTCTACTTTTTTTTTATCTGAATTTGAATTTTCGAAAAAAATGCAACTTTGTTTCCCGGAATATTATTTATATTTGCAATTTTATGATTTTTTTCACTACCATTATTGCGGCGCAGAAGGTGGTTTCACGTATTTGGCCGCAAAAGTTAATTTCATAGAAGTAATATTTATATGTACGTACCTATGTGTTTTTACATCTTTTTATGTTAAAATAAAATTGTAAGGTGAGCTCTACTTGAATATCAGTTAGCACCTGCCAAACTTAAAATTTCACTTGTTCATCGTCTCTGGCGGTAATTGTGAGAGTGACATTATTGTGTAATTTAAAAAAAAAAACAATCCCCGGGTATGTTCTCTATGAGGTTTTTACAGTTTTGTTATTTTATCGGCTTTTAAGCTTGGCTGCATTGTTGAATTTGAAGACAGACATCAAACTTTGAACTGGAGCCGGTCATGATTCGAATTGGTAATTAGAAATATTTTCTCTTATGGATTGTCACTGAAACGCTTAACGTAGGTACCTATACTTTATGTTAGCCTTAATTTATGTCGGCCTTTATTTTCGTAAAGGTGTGACTTTGATGTCTTGACACAAGTTATTTCCTATAGTCCAATCCAAATAAAACAAACAGAATTAAGCATTCTTTGTTACGTGCTCTAGAATGTTTAGTGTTGATCGAACATTGCATTTCTATATATAGTGTATGTTTTTTTTTTGGTCTACCTATACCTAAAGTCCAAATAGATGAACGAATTTTATTCAAACGTGAGTCGGCTTCATGTAGCCTGTAGCCATGCATATCACCTTTACTAGGTATTTCTATACCTCGCTTGTTATTTTTTTTTTTCGGCTTTTTTGCTAGAGCTGCCCACCTAGAAAGGGGCTAATGGATTGCGAATGTCCCACAAATGAGGTGTTAGATCTCCTAGCCGTGAAAAGATAGGTTTTAATCTTATAAAATGTTAATCTACAGGGTTAATCGCATACGGTGTAACAAAAAAGCTAGAGCGTGTATGTTGGGTTGAGACAAGAAAAAAATGGTATTGAAGGGAGTGGGGGCTGGTATTCCCCTCGTTTAGCCAGGTGGGGCAATTTTCTAAAAAATTGACTTCAAATAGAAAAAAAAATATTTAAAAACAGCAATTACACATCAATGCTATGATACACTTTTTTGTAAAGCCAGAAATCTCTTATTTTATTGTGTTTTTAAATAAAAACGTTTTAGAGAATAGTTTCTGAAAAATTAATTTTCAAACTCAATATTTCGAAAAAAATATATGCACGACTGGGTCGCACGAACTTGCTCTTATGCGCGATCACATTGTGGTTCTATAGTCTGAAATAAATTAGCTATAGGAGTATATATTTTATCCATTTGCCAAATCTTAGTTTAGTTTCAGGTGGTATTATGTGAGTATACAAAAATTAACAATATAGCCTAATGTTGCACATATGCAATATGCATAAAAGGAAATTATACTATTTAAACTGGTAAATTGTTTTAAATCAACAAAATTAGAAAGAAATTGATTAAAATACTTTGAATTCGTTTTAACCCAACGCGATGTACACCATCTGATTTCTTATATAATTCTTTATTTATGAGAAAAAAATTTTGAAAATCGTAGGAGCGGTTTTAAAAATAATTAATTTTTTATATATATAAAATTTCGTTAACATTTTTGAGAAAAATAATTGGTACGCCAATTTAAAGCATTTATTAATGTTGCGTTAAAAATATTGAACTTCACAAAAAAATCTGCTACCAGTTTTCGAAATATCGAATTTTCAAAAAATAATTTTGATTTTTTTTTAAAAAATCCAAAAATCATTTTTTAGAAAATTTTGATACGCACTTTTATTTATATTTATTACAAGTTTCTGTATACAAAATCTAATTTTATTTGGTTTATCAGATGTTGAGATAGTCGAAAATCAAAGAAACCGTTCTATGAGAGGTACTGTTAATAAACCTAAAATATAAACTTTAAAAATTTTAAATGGTAGATCGTACTAATTTTAACACACAAAAAAACTTTTATGAAAATCGTATTAGTCGTTTTTGAGAAACAAAATATTTTTCTTAACGGTTTTTTTAACATTTGTATGGGAGGCACCGTTATTTTTGGGTATTAGAATAATTTTTGTCAAAAATTTTCTAGATAAAGTTAAAAAACTGCTATTTACCAAGTTAAATAAAAATCGACAAATAGGTTTTTGAAATATTGAGTTTTCAAAAAAAAATATTAAAACTTTTTTTAAAAATCTAAAAAATATTTTTTTGAAAATTTTGGTACAGAATATTATTTAGAATGTGTCAATACTTCTTCACAAAGAAATTGATCAGAATCAGTTTAACCGTTTTCGAGAAAAGCGAACATCAAAAAAACGGTTCTTTGGGAGGTACCATTAATAACCATTTTTCGGAAACATTTTTTTTTATTAAACAGCAACTTATAACTATTTAAATTTATTGAGTTCTTAAAAACAAATTCGGTAGCGCTGGATTTGAGAAAAATAAGTTTTTCCTTTTTGGCCAAGAAATTTTGTAGGACTGCTACAGTTAATTTTGGTCCTAAAAAAAAGAGAAAAAAACGGGTGGGGGGAATGTCCAAAAAACGCTAGGTACCAAGTTTAAAGAAAATCGACCCATCCGTTTAGGCTGTAGTCGAACCGACAGGCAGACAGACAGACAGACAGACAGACAGACGGACGTTTTTGCGAGACCCACTTTTTTGACTTCTCTATCATCGTAATGTAAAGTTTGATCAAAATCTCGAGTTCGATTTTTTGTACGAATCCATAACTTCCCATATAGTACCTATATCGCAAGTAAAAAATTGAAAAAATTGTATTCAAACTAATTTATTGAGAATTTTATTTATTTAAGTATATATACCTATATATGACTTTATTAATTTTAAGTTAAACACCAAAAACCGGATGCTAAAATCTCTTCTAGTTCTTTAGATATATTTAAAAGTGGAGACTCAGGAGCATGAAATGTGCGCCCAAGACTAGTTTTTAATTTTTTTCTATATCGGCCATATATTTTTTTGGTAAATTTTTGTAAGTGTTTTCACACTAAATTTTGCGCAAATATTTTAATATTTTTTTTGACACTTTGTTGATTTACATATATTTCACTATGCTTGAAACCAAATTTTTAAATATATTTTTTAAAGTGGGATAAAATTAAAAGAACACCGAAAAGTCTTTATGCAGGTAATATAGCCCACCACATGTACCGTATACACCACCCTGGTCCATATTTAACACCGGGAGAAAAAACTACGTGTCAGTGTATATCGGGTTTTTCAATAAGAGCGCTACAAAAGTCTTTTTAAATACAACAAAAACCTTTTCGAATATCAATGAAATTCTTCATTCCTGTGAAAGTACGTTCGATGTTATTATGTATGAAACTCGATTTCTTTTGCATGGCTACCATGGGCACGCTTGCAAAAGTCCAGACGCTGAACCCAATGTTCGACGGTTTTCAAGCATAAATCAGCCGATACTGCTGCAATTTCACATTCGATATTCGTACGAAGTTCATCAATCGTCGCTGGCTTGTTGGCATAGACTATAGACTTGACGTTGCTCCACAGGAAATAGTCTAACGGAGTCAAATCACAAGACCGAGGCGGCCAAGCGACTGGACCATTTCGTGAGATAACACGTTCTCCAAACTTGGTTTCCAATAAATTGATTGTGACATTCGCTGTGTGGCTTGTGGCACCGTCCTGTTGGAACCACATGTCCTCCAAGTCCATATCATCCAATTGGGGCCAAAAATATTCGGTTATCATTGAACGGTAGCGATCCCCATTCACAGTAACGTGCCGGTCTTGATCATCACGGAAGAAGTACGGCCCAATGACACCGCCGGCCCATAAACCACACCAAACCGTAATTTTTTCGGGATGCAATGATGACTCATGGAGTACGTGTGGATTGCTGCCTGACCAATACCGCATATTTTGTTTATTGACGAAGCCATTCAGCCAGAAATGAGCCTCATCGCTGAAGATGAAAATCCGAATCATTTTCAAGTTATTGCTCAGCCCAATTCACGAACATACGACGCTTCAGGTGCGGTCAAGCGGCTTCAGTTCTTGCGTCAATTTAATTTTGTAAGGACGTGGGCCAAGATCTTTTCGCGAAATTCGCCCACAACGACGTCACAGAGATGCCCAACGCTTGAGAACGACATGTGAGAGACACATTTGGGCTTTCTGCAACTGAAGCCTCAGCGGCAGCAATATTCTCGACACAACGGGCACTTTTTTGTCTCACTGGCACGGGAAAATTATGTACTGTGCCTGTGGATTCAAATTTGTCCGACGATTATGACGACCATTAATTGGACGTAGCGCTCTTAACGTTGAGGCCACTGACTCCGAATTTCGGTAGTAAATTTAATAATTAAGACTCCTTGTTGGCTCGTATATCTTTCCATCATGAAATGGCAAACCTTACTGAAGAGAAATTTTAAAAGAGCGGCAAGAAATATGGCGTCGTTTGCTCTCCCTGTTGCTCTACTTTTGTAACGTCCCTGTTGAAAAACCCATATACACCACCCTGGTCCATATTTAACACAAGGCGGTCCATATTAGCAGCACTTTTTTAAAAACTATTAAAATGAGTTTTTTTTAGTTTTTATTTATTTATTTTTAGTTAAATTCTTTTTTTATGTTTTCTGTTATGAATGCTGATTATAAAATAATTTCTGTAAGTATTTAAAAAAAAAAAAAACAGTGAATTACCGAAAAACTGACTGTATTATTTATAAAAAAGTTAAGGGTGGGACATATTTGGGACACTTACTCTAGCTATTTCTTTTCCTTACTATCATGGCAAGAGTGTAGGCACATTACTTTCTATAGTTTCATTATCTTTGAATTTAAAAGCTATAAGGTATACAACTAAGGCTCTTAATGGGCAATTTATAAGATACATTAATTTAAATGTCTCGCAATATGTACTTACATTAAACGTGCAATATTGCTTAAGTTCCAAAATATAAGGTAGATATATGTTATGATGTATTCAACACCTCTGTCCCGACATATCGATATTATAAGGTACGTGTATATATGTATATTGTTATACATTCTGGGTTCTAACCAAATAATTTTTGAAATTTTACTCACTCCATTAGGCCCACACATAAATTTCAAAAGGAATTTGTTACATTGAATCCCTAAAATCCTCTTTTACACGTATATTAACTTCAACTCAAAGATGCAATAGAACTTAAAAATAAATTCGAAATCGATATACTACACAGATATACCCTATATAGGGTAAGAGGTTGTCTTCAAAGGAATTAAACATTAATTTGATTTGTTAAGTCCTCATTGTTGAAAGAGAACCTAAGCCATTTTACCTTTTTAGTTTTAAGGATTTAAAAAGTCTTTTCTCTCTCCCAAAGTTTTTCTTTATTTAAGACATGTATTGGTTTTTGTTTATGAAAAAGCAAAACCCATTAATATAATATGTACATTATTCTTAACAACTTAAAGCCATCTACGAAATGGAAAACTCAAGATTTGTGCAAAAATAAGAACCGAAAATTAGTTAATTAAATTAAATTTTACCTGGAAAGTTTTGGAGGAGTTTTATTAAATTGGAGATTTTTATAGATTATAAGGTTTGTCATCTCGTATCTTTGCTACTCCCACCACCATTTTGAAAATAAAAAAACGACGGCCGCGCCCGCGGCTGAAATCCGTTTTTTCGCCAGCATATCCTTCCGACTAACTTAACGATGAAAACACTTATAAGAATAATTAAAGCTGAACAAAGTTCCTAAATTTTACGAGTTACTCTTTTTTTCGTAAGATTAAAATTTAAAAAAATAGAATGCAGGTGCAGCATCCAGTGGTTCGATGTATGGATGATTGAAGAAGCGGTTGATAAATTTTGAACCAGTTCACCAAGGGGCGTTTTTGACCTAAAACTTATAATCCATTGAAGGTATTTTCTTAATACTTTTCTGATACATGTTGTTACATAATAAATGTAGTATCTCATAGCGTTGGACTATCGCGCCAGAGATCTAGGAACGAGTCCCAACCTATTCCATACAAGGACAAAAACAGTGCGGATCAAGGATTCCTTTAAGAGGGGATGAACTGATGCACTAAACTATTTTGGACAATTTAGACCGATAAATAGCTAACATAACACTTCAGCCAAAACAGACAATAGCTGAAAATTTTTACAAACAAACATTTGAATCAACATTACAAATGAACTGTAAAAAGTCACATAAATAGAACGTTAAACAGATATAATAAAGAAATTCAAAATCAAAAGAACAACTAAAATCCCGAAAGCCCTTAATGGAGAAAACCCATAACCCGAAAATCTAAAATCCAGAAAACCCAAAATCCGGAAAACCTAATATCCTAAAACCCGATAATCCCACAAACCTAAGATCCCAAAAATACACAGTCCCGATTTGCCATAATCCCGTAAATAAAATCGAAAAATCTATTAATTAATAAATAGCTCTTAAAAATCATGAAACGAGTGAACAAAGTTTCTCACACTCTTTATTCATTTTGACGATTGAATCACACTTCCCTTAGTGGTGCTTAACCTATAACGTTCAATTTGAATTTGAAAAACCGTTTGCCCGTTTGGCAATCGAGCATAGACCAAGCATCTTCAGAGCCGCTACCGAAGTCACGTGATCAGGTCCATTCAATGAAGGTTTTATTGTTTGACCACTGTATTTGAATCAATTAGCTTTTTTTATTAGCTAAACACGTCAGATTGTGGATGATAAAGAAAACAACTAACACTAACGCTAACGCTGTTGTCCAGTTGTGTCTTAAATAATAGATAAATGTTTACTTGTTCACCCTATACTTTTATACAAAATTTTACATTTTATATCATTTTTCGGGAATTCGATTTCGGGAAAAAAAATTCGGGATTTTGGATTTTTGTGGATTTTAGGATTTTGGGTTTTTTTTCTGGATTTTCGAGATTTTGGGTTTTCTGGATTTTAGATTTTTGGATTTTCGGGATTTTGGGTTTTCGATATTTTAGGGTTTTCGGGATTTTGGTATTTCGGAATTCTGATTATTCAATGTTAAATGTCGAAAAAATCGTTTTTTAAAGGTTGAAGCTATCATAAAGTACGGTTTGTAGGTTATGTGATATTCTACAAAAAAGATAACGACTTTTTTTCCTACTTCCAATCATTTAGAAAATATTCCGATTTTAAAAAAATGTTAGCTGTCGAGCATAACAGTTTTTCACATATAACTCTTAAACGGTAAGTGTTTAACGAAAAATTTGTAGATTCTGATCCTTCTCCAAACGCCATTAACTTTTTACTTGCGAATGTACATACATAGGTACAATATATGGCAAGTTATGAATTCGTACAAAAAATCGAACTCGAGATTTTGATCAAACTTGACCACAGCCTAAACGGATGGGTTGATTTGCTTTAAACTTGGTACCTAGCGTTTTTTGGACATTACCCCCATCCGTTTGTTTCTTTTTTCTTAGGACCAAAACTAACAGTAGCTGTCATACAAATTTTTTTGGACAAAAAGGAAAAACTTATTTTTCTCAAAATCGGCTAGGTACACAGAATTTTTTTTAAAATAGTTATAAGTTGCCTTTAAATAAAAAATGGTTATAATGGAACCTCCCAAAGAAACATTTGTTTGATTTTAGCTTTTCTCGGAAATGGTTAACAGATTTTGATGAATTTTTT
Organism: Leucozona laternaria; assembly: GCA_932273885.2. Taxonomy (NCBI): domain Eukaryota; kingdom Metazoa; phylum Arthropoda; class Insecta; order Diptera; family Syrphidae; genus Leucozona; species Leucozona laternaria. The sequence continues at coordinate 218,017,001 of OW026366.1, read as the reverse complement.
TTATAAAGAAGAACTAATACATTTTAAATAAAATTTTGTACCAAAATATTCAAAAAAATATTATTTGAATTTTAAAAAAAAAAGTTTGAATATTTTTTTTTTTTTTGAAAACTCGATATATTCAAAAATTTTTTGGTCAATAGTTATTATACTTGGAATAAGCATTTTTTTAACAATATCTTAAATATTTTCTACAAAAATTATTCTTATAACTAAATATTACGATACCTCCCATACAAATGTTTAAAAACCATTAAGGAAAACTTTTTTCTCAATAACGATTCCTAACATTTTGATGAAATTTTTCGAGTAGCGTAATTAGTAAGGTTTAGCATTTAATATAATCAAATTTCATATTGAACAATTAATAATAAATCATAATCTGATTTACTGATTTAAACTTAATTTTTTAAATAGAAGCTTGTAATAAGTTGAAATAATATTTATTTATTTTTTATATTTATTTAAATATTAATTTAAAACAAGTAATTTTTGGATTTTTTAAACAATTTTCAATTGAAAATTAAGTATTTAACTCTACGTTAGTAAATTCTTATAACTGGCTTACCATTTTTTTTTTCTTAAAAATGGTAAAGAAATGTATTATTTCTAAAACCGCTCCTACGATTTTTAAATTATTTTCTCATTAATTAAGATTTATATAAAATATCAGATGGGGTACATCGCGTTCAATTCAAAATAGTTTCCGAAGTATAGTATCGTACTGACCAGAACTACTTTTTATCCAACAAATACTTACGACCAAGTCGTTAATTTATTTTCCCTTCATTTAAAAAAATTGATATTGATCTGAAAATCCCTTCAGAATACCATGACATTGAATTTAAAAGATTTGAAGGACAAAATGAAAAAGTTACAAATATTTTTTTTTCAGATCAGCGTTGTTTAACTTTATCTACTGAAAGTGAAAATAGTCGTTAGTGCCTTATCTTGATGCAGAGAGTTAAACGAAAATGTAAGTTTACAGTAAAAAAAAAAAAAAAAAATAAAAACAAATTCTGATTCCTATCATCTGGAGAATCAACAATTCGTTTTCTATTGAAAGTGAGTTTGAGTTTAAAGTACGCGAAAGTATTTCTTTTTAGAAATCTATCATTGCTTTTTAATGCGGTTTTTCTTTTTATTTTTGTATCTTTATAGTTTATCTTCATAAAGAGCATCACTCGTAAATGACATTGCAAACGATATATGATGAACTTTAGAAGTGGCAGAGAGGAAATACAGAGGGTTATGGTTGATATACCTATGCGTATAGCTATGACCAAACGGAGAATCTTTATTTTATAAACAATCGTTATTGCGTTCGCATTAACAGTCCTAAATTGTTTGTGTGCGTATGGGGATATAAAGTGAAATTTTACAAAAAAAAAAAAAAAAAATAAAATCAAAACTAGTTATTTTCTATTTTACTCCAATTTTTATTGAGATTTTTCATTGAAATGCGAAACAACCTCTCGGAATGGCAATATTGTCGTCCATAGATAATTCTTGTTGCATGCTAGTCAGATCCGTCCGCACAAACAGGTGCGCCCGCCAATACCAACTTCACCATTACCCATATTTTATCCTCATCATTCTGATTTCGGGTTGGCTGCCGCTGCCACCGTTAGACCTCAAGCATTCATTGACAAATAATAGAAATGTATTTTTGTTTGTGGAGGAGCCTCCTCAATGTATTTTTCTTTTTAAAGAATACCTATACCTGAGGGCATCGGGGAGACCTCTCTATAGACTTGGACTTGGACTTGAGGCTTGATATGCACACATATGATGTGTGTGTGTTGAGAAAGAGTTGAAGAGCTTTCTTTGCATGACACAACATACATAACAAGTATGCAATTCAATAAGAAATTGAAAGGTGAATTTCCCCATTCCATTCAGTTAAACATCCAAGTTCGAGAACCTAGAGCAACTGAACGATTTAAGAGTACACAATACTATTTTCTCCGTCAAGAAGAGGAATCGGCGATTTATCGATCGTCAACGACAACATTTTTAAAACTTAAATTCAGCAGCTTAGACTGAAGGTCGACGTGGACGCCCCAGAGAAATAGATAGTCAGACAGCATTGTGAAACTACAGTTAAAGCTCTTCTTACGGACAGCTCCAGAAAGCGGACAATTCCCTTAAACGTACACATTTTTGGGAACAAACTTCTTTTTCGAATTTCTCATATAAATTACTTTCCTATATAAACGGAAACTCCCATAAACGGACACGGACACTTTTTCTTGCTCATTTTAGATAGAAAACCTCACATACCTATCTACGCTGACACATACATACATAACTTTATTTAGGAATTATTTTGTATCAACAAATTTTGAGTGATGTCATTTTTAATAATACAAATTTAATATGAAGTTAAAAAAAAGTTTTGCTTTTTCTTTCCTTTAACCGGACACAAATTGGGGGACCGTAAGTGTGCGCTTATTAGAGCTTTCACTGTATTGTGTTTCGATTTCGATTTTTAATAATGTCAGGCTTGCTAAAAATTTCGAGTTCGATTTTTTTACTAATCCAAAACTTGCCCTATACTATCTACATACATATACATCGCAATACACTCTTTCCATAGACGCCATAAATTCCATGCGAAAAGTGGGATAGAATTTTTTGATATATTCTATTCCAGACAAATCGATGTTATCTAGCTTCCCGCCAGTTAAGTTGAGTATTTACCGTAAGTGTGTCCCATCCCAAGTACTCGTATTATCAGGACAGTCTACGTCAATTTAATTTTTATTGGCCTACATTGATGAAATATTTTGTGAATTTTTGCCCTTAAAACGATATTTTCAAGGCATTTAGAGTAGAAGTAGTATAAGAAGCAAGGGGGGGGGGCCGCCTAGGGTGTCACGCAATTGGGGGTGACACCCGAAAGCTACCAAGGAGTATATATAGGTACTATGGGTCTTGTGGATTAAAAAAAAAATAGCTTTTTTTAAAGGAAGCTAAAGCCAACTAGGCATAGCTTTTATTATAGTAGCTTAAGCTAGACAGCTCAAGCTTAAGCTTTGTTTTATGTGAATACAAAAATGATAACGCTAAATAGCTTTGAGCTGGAAAATTCTAGCCTTAGCTACGTTATTCAAGATTTCGGTTTTTATTCACATGTTTTGACTTAGATAGCTTTAGCTAGAACTATTTTTATATAGACCGAAGCGAAGAGGAAGGTTGTTTTGCATTTTGTTTTGCCATAACTTTTCTTTTTATCATATTGTCCGTCAGTCTCTGCGTCTATGCGTTCACTGTGGACCAATTTGTTTGAAATTCGAACGTAATGCCCTAGAAGAGAAATTTGATTTTATAATTCATCTAGGCCGGCTAGCTCGAATAAAACAGTTCTGATTTTTAAAAAAGTTTCACAAAAAGTTGTCTTGCACAGGTTTTTAGTAACTGCTTCATACTTTTTCATTAACTTTGTAATTGTATACCTATTCTTATATTTGAAGTCTAGCCATCTTATAGCAAGAACAAGTTCGTGCAATTGAATCGTAAGCATTTCATTCATGAACTGACCCTGGGCACTGGGCGTCCAGACTTGTGAATTATTCGGCTGCATTGCATGTCGCTTGAACATAAGGGCGTGGAAGCCTTTCCGATTAATTTATTCATTAGGAAATCTTTGGGGTTTGGAGATAGCAATATGGGTGCAGTCTATTGCCAAAAAGCTCCAGGAAACGTATATTTTTCCGCCAATTTTGCCTTTTGAGTTTTGATCTCTCTGCGTTTCGACGGAAATCAAATATGAATTTGAGCCTTTTCCATAATCTTGTTGGCCACTTGGTTAACAGTCTTTCATACAGAAGAGAGTTCAACTTCAAGATCTTCTCCCACACCGCACCAGGTTCACTCAGATATCTCAAAAATATCTGCATTCTCTGCTCAGAGGTCAGTGCACTGCCCTTACGCTCTGTTGAATTTTCTTTTGAAAACCGAAATAAACTTTGACAATCCTCATTACTAATTTCCAACCGTTTCTTATTCAATTTTGGTTTTCTTACGTTTGGTTTGGTTTTTTTTTTTTAATACTTTCCATCGTCGCGTCGCCCTCAACGATTGCCTTACTTGTTTTTTGTTTTTGCTCTATTTGGTTGGTTGTTAAGCTCTGTTTTTTTATGGTTTCTATCATCTAGCTATAATATATGGAATAGTGGAATTTCATTTATTTTACTGTTTTTCATTCTGGGGGTGACACCATAATTGCTGCCCCGGGTGCCAAATACAATCCCAAGACTTTGGTTTACAAATAATATATGTATGTTCGTATTTATGTATGTATGGCAGAGTCGCAAGCACAACCGCACAGACAAACAGACGGCTGGTAAGCTGAAAACCACCTTTTATTTTACTTTTTCCGAAAAACCTCGAACTTTTTTGAGTTAAGCAAAATTAATAAATTTTCTTTGTTTTCCTTCTTCTTCTTCAATTCTTCATTGTCAAAAAAGTTCAAACAACCAAACAATGCTTATAGCTGCTTTGAGCCATGTAAGGTATACTGTCTTGCAATTTATTTTATATAGGCTTTCATATTTATAAATAAAAATTCCGTCGATATCAATTTATCAGTTACGGAAGATTCTTTAAAAATCTTAAACCCACTTACTAAGTAATAACTTTCAAAAGCGATTAACATGACTCGAAGCAAAAAAGTTAAGTATTGTAGACGTCTCAGAAGCCTGGCGTAATTTACCTGTAATTCTCTATATATATGCAGGCCTTCAACTCAATGCAACTTGTCGATGACGTTTAATTAAAAACCCAGGCTCAATAAAGATGCGATTTTCCTTCGGTTATATCTACATGCAATTGCAATGATCTTGTTGTGTGTGCAACAGCAACGTGTTGTGAGCAATGCGTGCGAGTAGAAATATCGCAAGGCAGCCAAGCCAGCATGCATGAAGCATGATGGTATGTGAAATGTGACTCCGATGACGCAGGCATAAATGGTTGTCGTCGAACCCGAAGACGCATACGGTGGTGGTTTCATTTGGATGTACACATAGTTAATTTAAATTCTAGAGCCATACTGCCAGAGCCCACACTGACTGAATAAAACTCGATCAACGCTAGTTTCTTGCCACAGTCTACCGGTCGCTTTCTGTCTGCCCACAATAGCCTCTCATTGCATATCTAATATAGCCTATTCTTGCATTGCCCAGCAGGAGGCTCATCAGTCAGCGTGTCCCAAAATAATATCAAGGATACCGCCTGTTGTGTTCGAAATCGAAAAAAAAAAAAATAAAAGAAACTCAAGTGCCGTTAGTGAATGATTTTGTGGTGGTTATCCCAAAAAGAAAATGTTCCCAAAAATAGTGTGTCTCCTAGCCCTTGTGGCGGCTGTAACCGCATCAACAGCTGAAACGTCAGAAGGTGACAATCTTTTGGCAAGTGCTCTGAAAATGGTCAAAGATTGTGGTGATAAATCAATGATATTGTGCATAAAGGTAGGTTTCTCCAGTGTTTTTAGTGTTTTCAACGAAAAATTAAAAACAAAAAAGTAAACAACTGTAAATAATTGTGTTTCGGGTTAAAACAAAAATTGAGGATATAATTTTGCTTTCTCATCCTTAGGAACGTGCTCTGCAATACTTCGACACCGAGGATGGTGATGTTAAGCTCACAGACGGAATTCAACTGATTAAGACCGACGACATTCCACAGGGTCGTTCCTTAAACGATGTTGACCTACCCAATGAGCCTGAGGCCAGGGAAAGTGAAGTTGACTCGTTATTGGTTGAGCGTATCGCTAGGTTCTTTGGCACTCATACTCTGCAATTTAAAGTTCCAAAGGAATCCATTGAAGATATGCAAAGATCTCTAGAAGAATGTAAGTACTTATACCTACCTACCAACTCATTAAAAGAGAGAAAGAGGTTAGATGCAAATATTTAAAATTGTACTGCTTGAAAGGTTCCTAGGTAGCAGTGGCGCGGCGCCTATGGCGTGTGGCGTGAATAATAATTTGAAATGGAAAGTCGAAAAAAAACCTGCAAACTTTTAAACCTTAATTCTCTCCACGCCTGTTTTCATATAATTGGTTCTGATAGTCGTATATACATATATTAATGATTGAGATTTCAAAATCAAGGGAAAATCAAAGGCTATATTTATAGGTAGCTATAAACAAAACCAAAATATTTATAATTGTGGTTTTTTAGTGGAATTTTTAAAAGGGTAGTGTAGGTCGGTACGGTACTATCGTATATTTGAACATGATGTTCTGGTGAATATGAATTAATTTTGCATGATGAGGATAACGAACTTGAGGGCTTTAAATTATCTAAGAAAAATTGCTTTTAGCCAAGGTAGGTATATAAAACGGAAATCAGAAACAAAAACCTTCGTACCTAATAATATTTATACATAAAGTTTGAAGATTAAAACTTGTGAGAGAATTGGCAATTAGGTCGGATTAAAAACAAACCTTTGGATATTCAACACTATACTCACAGTTTTAAAATAAGTTCATAAACTAAGTGATTCTTCTAACATTTATCTTAAAACTCTTGGGTCGGGTCCAGGCTAATAAGTCATATCAAGACGAGAAAGTTAGGTCGTACGTATCTACCTATTGTTTCAGTTCTGATGTCTGACTGTCTGTGTGCAGATATTATCAGCTACAGCTCCTTTGCATATCGTTTTTTGAGAACATTCTACTGTGAAGGTATACCTTCTATCTTTCAGTGAAAAAATATGGTTTACTTAAAACCCTTAAATATTAACAGTTACCACCCATGAAACCAATATTTTCAGTTTGCAATTTTTCGATTACGGCTTAACCAATTTTCTCGAGTTTGTGCGTCCATATAAAAAATTAAGTAACCTTGAGGCCACAAGAGTTGTCTATACATACATTAGCTGTCCAATTGCTTTTGTATTTCCCTCACTCTACTCGATCCTCAACTACTGGCATTGAAAAAGGCAAGTATTAGAGTGCGTTGCACTACTCGCTCGTGTGGGGTCTGGGTAATGTAAATTAAGCTAGACTCTAAATGAATAAAAAGATTAGCTTCAAATTTGAAAATTTTGCTTATGCTGGTCTTCGACAAATAGTTCTCATGCAGAAGTAATTTGTTTTTTTTTCAGAATTTCTCAAAAACGACTTTAACGATTTTAATTAAACCTCAATCATGTTGTAGTAGTATCTAAAACAGTTTTTTGGCATAAAAACTTGTTAGAGTTTTTTTTTTAAATAATACAAACTTTGTATGTTTCTACTTCAAAGGTCATTATTTAAAGGTTTAGCTCGAATTTAACTCAGAAAATTGAATTATTTCCCTCTGAAAAACTAGACCAGAAGATGTAGTTGCCCTAACAACTTATGACTTAGCAACTTAACCTGAATTGTAAAATCAATGGTATGACATATATATATAATGTCCTTTGCTCTAATGTTCGACTTAAATTCCATGGTTATAATATTAATTATTGCTGGAGTTTACTCACCAAATTTGTTGAGAAGCCTAGAGATAAAAATTCACTGTATTATGTTTCATGATTTAACACGGGTTTAATCCCGAATCTACTGAAAAACTGGGCTATAGTAGGTAGGTTATTGGTTATAACGTTTTCAATAATTTTTAAAATTTTCTTAAAACTGACAGTAATAGTTTGATTTTTTTTTTAAATGGACAGATTTGCATTAAATCTTATGTTTATAACAACTTAAGTGAGTGTCAGGCTACCATGGTGCGAGCTGCTAGGAAGAGTTATACAGGTGCGGTAAAAAAAAATAGCACCATTACGAAAACCAATTTCGTTGCAAAATAAAATGTATGCCAATTTATGGAGAGAAATTTTGAATATTCAAAAAGTTTATATTAAGTTAAAACAACACATTTCAATAAAAAATTTCAATTTTTATTTATCAAGTTTTTTCAAAAAACTTAAATTTCCGCCAACAAATCAAATAAATAAGCGGTAAAAAAAATAGCACCATTGCTTCATCATACAACTTAAAACTAAACTATCGTACAAATCCAAAATCTTTTTCTATGATTTTATTTTTCAGAGGTAGTCCACCAAAATTAATATTTCGTTGCATAGCCTTTGTTGGCTATTACTGCTTCACAGCGTCTCGTCATTGAATTAATATTCAATATTCTCCCAGGATGTCTTAACTGTAGCCCAGAGTGCTTCGTTGCTTGCTGGTTTAATACCTGAGACTACTTTCTTTACGTCGCACAGTGGTTCGGTTTGTATGGGAGAGCGGAAAAAAGTCTGTTTTATCTGAACGGTTCAACGGATTTAAATGAAATTTGGCAAACATGTTTAGATTAGTCTTATACATATTTGATCAAAATTTGGTTGAAAAAATATAATTATATATTATATATATAATTAATATATTTCTAATTTCGTCCCTCTTATACCTTTTAGCTCGATCACAGCATTCGTCAAAACTCTTTCGTGGTCTTTCCATATTAGTTGACGTTTCGGGCAATACACTTTGGGTTATTTCTACTTCGAAAACTCCTTCGAACCAATGAGTGTATTTTTTTCAAAATGACTTTTTTTTCTATGAACTGCGTTCCATCGACTTAAAAAATGAGAAATAAAACGTTTCTTTAATTCTGACAGCACAGTTTCTATTTGCTCAGAAATTAAGTTGGGGTATTTCCTTACCAAATATGGTCGAAGATTTTGAACATCATGACCATTAGTAATAAGTTCACTACACAACACCGAATAAGGAATTTCGATTGAATCCATTTTAATGTATTGAAATCACTATATATGTTTGTTATTATATTTAACTTCACTTTCACTTGTTGCACCTTGCACAAATGTTCAATAACTCAATACTGACTTTTTTTTCATTAATCCTTTATATATATAGATTTAAGGAAGAGATTTTATTCTAATAAGCCATTACTAATCCTTACAGGTAATAAAAAATTACGCAATACAGAACAAAAACAAAGCAATAAAACTTTAAAAAGAACACCTTTTTTATTTTTTCCTGCCCTACTTTTAGCGAAAAATTAAAAAAAAAATAAAAGATTATCCCTAATCCTTTTCTTTATTTTGTATGAAGCTCTATTATATAATTCAAAATATCATAAAACTATATTATTTTTCGTGTGTTGCTTTCAAGAAAATTGAGTTGAAAGTTGAAAAATTTTCCAGGCAGAAATAAATGGTTTCGCAAAAATCGAAATTCTCAGACCTGGGTCAATGTATTAATTTTGTTTTATTTTTAAAATAAAGTTTGACATTTTTTCTTAAAATAATAGGCTTAACCAGTTCATTCTGACAATTAATACCGAAGTAATCAAACTTTTTGGTAAACACCACCGTCAAGACGGAGTTTTTTGAAATCCGATTAAGTGAAACATTTTTGAGCATAACTTCCACATCTGCACGTATCTGCAGCTGATTTTCTGTGCTTTAACATGAATGTATGGAGCATGTGGTGGCATACTTACTTTCTTGGTATCTTTTGGAGCTGTTTTTTTAAATCAAAAAGTTTAAAAAAAAAGCATTTTTTCTTAGTACTAAAGCTTCAGGCTACTTATAGGAGGTATCTTTTATAAATAATCAATATTTTTTTTTCTATTTTTAGATAATCGAAAATAGACCAATTAAATTATTTAAAAAGCTAGAGAATTTATCTACAGGAACTTCGGAAAAAAACATCTCAAAATTTGTTGAAAATACGGTTCGCGATTTGAGTAAAATTATTTTTCAACTTTGAGGGCTTGTAAATCAGAACATACAATATATATGTTAAAAAATACTTTTAAATCATACGCTCGGTTTATCTAAGAGTACTTAAACATAAAGTTTAAAACGATAGACATGACTTTTTCAAAAGACTTTTTTCCGCTCTCGCACCACTGTGCGTCAGCCCACAGATTTTCGATGGGATTTAGTTCAGGCGATTACGCTGGCCACTCCATCACATTAATTGAATGATCACCAAACCATTTATTTCGCCTTTTTACTGGTGTGCTTGGGGTCATTATCTTGTTGGAAGACCCACAAAAGTGGCATTTCTTCTTCTGCATAAGGGAGCATAACATTTTCCAAAATATTCACGTAGACGTGTTGATCCATTATGGGTTAAATCCAGTATATGGGTCCAACTCCATAGTAGGAAAAACAAGCCCACACCCTTATGCTTGAACCTCCGTGCTTAACCACTTTATTTGTGTATTTGGGGTAACATTACGCTTTTGGAGGTCTTCTTACGTAGGAACGAGTTCCTTTACCGCCAAACGATTTTGCTCTCGTCTGTCCATAAAACGTTCCGCCATTTCGTTCAAATGCTGTCTTGCAAATATTAAACGCTTTTTAGCATGTTTTGCAGTTAAAAGAGGGACTTTTTTGAGACTACACGCTTTTAAATTATGTTCCCTCAATCTGTGGCGAACGGTTTCAACACAAGCTGTAATATTCAGGTATTTTTTGAGCTCAGTTGCAGGCTTGAAAGGATTTTTTTGGCTTTCTCAGACTAGGCGTCTGACGAGAGTTGTCGAAATAACTGGTTTTCGTCCACGAGTTTCAGTTTTGGGTGCGTATATTATTGCATTTCGAATCATTTTGTTGGAACAACCAACAAAACGTCGAACTTCTCCATACGTGTTTCACGTTTTTCGTTTGTGCAATGTTTTCCACGTCCCATTATCTTTGAAAAATAGTAAATTTTGTGTTTTAAATGAAGAAACTTATTAAAAAACTAACAAATCCTAACATTTGACTACTTTACCTTGAAATATGACACCAAAAAATGTATTTTTCTAACGAAAACTGCAATCAGTACCATTATTTTTACCGCAATAAAAAAGAGGTTTTCCCCGATATGGCCTCGTAAAAAAAAAACCGTTATCATTTAAGTGCCAGAGATACACAATAAAGAGAGTTGACACTTCAAGCAAAAACAAAATAAAGGGTTTTCCAATAAGAGGTGTTATTTTGATATTCAAAGAAAAATGGCATTTTTTGAGATAAATGATCGGATGTTTATTTCATTATAAAGAGAAAGATATGCCGTTAATAATGGAACACAACATCAGCCAAATGGCCGCCACGACCACGCTTACAGGACCATATCCTTTTCAAGAAATTTTCCATAACCAAATCGCAAAGTGGCTGCCCTATGTCCTCGATAGCCTCACGAGTTCCATCTTTGAGGTCTTGAATCGACGCTGGGCTGTTGGCGTAGACCTTATCTTTCACGTGGCCCCAAAGGAAGAAGTCGCAAGGTGTTAAATCACAAGATCTCGGTGGCCAATTGTGATCACCTCTTCGAGAGATAACACGGCCCGGAAACTTTTTTCATTAATCATCTCTCGATAGCGCACTCCATTGACCGTAACTGTTGCTCCAGCCTCATTTTCGAAAAAGTAAGGTCCAATGAACCCGCAGGACCATAAACCGCACCAAACAGTCACGCGTTGAGGATGGAGAGGCTTTTCAACAATAACTCTTGGGTTTTCCGAGCCCCACATGCGACAGTTTTGCTTGTTGACGTAGCCTCCGAGGTGGAAATGGGCCTCATCAGTCAAGATGATTTTTTGATAAAATTCCGGATCATTTTTATGCATTTCAAGGACCCAATCAGCAAAGACACGACGTTGTTGATGAGCAGCCGGCTTGAGTTCTTGTGTTAACTGAACTTTATAAGCCTTAAGACCCAAGTCTTTATGCAAAATACGGTGTAATGACGTTTGTGGAATGCCTAATTCCAAAGAACGACGAGGAATGGACAAACCTGGGTTTTCTTCAACACTTTGGGCTACAACAGCAATATTCTCAGTTGTTCTTGAGCGACGTGCACGGGTTTTATTCTTCACATCACTAACTTGTCCCAACAGCTCGAATTTGTCCACCAATTTCTGTATTGCGGTCCGACAAGGTGCTTCACGACAACCCAAAAATGTTTTAGTTTTACGAACCGTCTCTGCCAAATTTTCACCATTTTTATAGTGAATTTTAATAATTAATGGCGTAGTTTCTCCTTGTCAAATGTTTAAAAATGACAGCTTCAAAAGTTACAGCTACCGAAATAACGGGCTATTCAAAATAACACCTCTTATTGGAAAACCCTTTACAATAGAGGCTGGAAATATGTGTCCATTCACTAATTTAGAAAAAGTTGAAATGAAACTTGTACCGGTGGTTCTATTTTTTTTACCGGCACTGTATATAAATATGGTAGTTATTATTGATAAGGTGCAGAGGGTAAAATGCAATCTAAACATTTAGGTAAAACTATTTAAAGTTGTCACCCTAATTCAAATTCGTATGCCGTCTATTTAAATTTCTTTGCAAAAAGTAAACTGAACGATTGACAACAAACTAAAATCTCTTATAAGGAAATCTCGCAATTTTTTTTGTAATAAATCTCGCCTGAAGAAATTTCGTATTTTAAAAATTTCGCAAATCCAGAAAATTGTTTTATCATTTTTTCTTATTCAATCTTTATTCTATATAAATTTGAAGTAGGTACCTGCTCTGAGCATGTGCTCCGTTTTATTTAAATCACCCAATGTCTAGAATCATATAGTTTTGAGATACCTACAGGTATTTTAAAATTCAATAAACTTCTAAATGCAGTGTTAAATATAAACAAATCATTACAAAACTATGTTTAAAGGGAGCTTTTGTTGTGTTGATCAAACATTGACCTATACATAAGCCAAAATATTTATTTCTTTTTTTTTTAATAAAATGTAAAGGAGATGGCATATTTTTGGTCCCAGTGCGTTCACTAATCCATTTAGTATCAAATGAAAGGTGATGTCGAAGACATTATCTGGGTCAAATATTTCCAAAATCGTTCCTGGAATTTTCGAGATATTTGAGGTTAAATTTTTCTAATTCAGAAAAAGATTTTCACTTATTTTTCCAAAAAAAAAAACAGCTTATATCTTGAGATATAAAAAGCACGAAGATGATTTTGGTATTAAAAGGTATCTTCTTTATATTTTTAATATAATTGCTGCATACAGTATATTTCCAAATATTTAGTTTTAGATTCTTCAAAATCCAGATTTTTTTTACATACGTTTTACTTGCGTTTAAAAACGCAACATTTGAAACAGCAACATTTGAAGATGTAAGCATGAAAGTATTTAAGAATTTATTAGCTTTAAAGCTCTTTACTTAAATGTTCTTAGTTTTAAACACTTTATAACTAATATCATACTCAACCTATTTTCTTACAAAACTCAAGCTGAACGCTCCTAAAACAGTGACATTTCGTGCAAAAAAGTAGACAAACATACCTTTTTCATATTTGTCATTGTCAAAGTAACATATGGATTTAGTACTATACATAAAAGTTAAAATAGTCATTTGGTAATTTTAAATTTATTAAAATGTTTTAAAGATAGTACGATGCTAACTCGTTTAAAATTTGGAAAATCCTCTTTTTACCCTAGCATCATATCTACTAAAAATGCTTTAATAACGTACTAAACCGTTTGCTCCACATGGGAAATTATTCCACTTTTGGTAGGAACATGTTTCCCTTTTCAATCTGGAGCTGATTTCCAGAGAGAGAGAAAGAGATAAAGAGAGAATTTATTAAACCTGACATTTTGTGGAATTGTTTCCCATCAGCTAAAATTTAAGGGTTATCGATTCCTAATGACAGAAAATTTCACTTTTTATCTATATTAATTTGATCTAGATAACGCTGTTTTTGTTCTTAAAACAATCAAATCCTCACGAAGAATTTGAAGTTTGAACTTTCTTTTCAGAACATTTGTTCAGCTCATGCAACTGCGTTTCTTCACTTAGGGTATGTTCAGTTGCCATAGACAGATTTTTAACATTGTTTTATGATTTTAGCGATACTAAAATTGCTGATTTCCCGATATTTTACGGTATTTCATTCATATCTGGCAAGCCTGGGATCCTGGGGACTCCACTTTTAAGAGAGAAGTTAAAAGTGTAATAAATTCTCTTTCTCCACTTTGATATGTGTAATAGATTTCCACCAAAAGTACAGTAAATGTGAAGAAGTTTCAGGGGGAGTTATTTCCCTACACGTCCTGTTTTGGTCATGTATATTTATTTAAAACTTGTATGGGTCAAAACTACACATTCTTCCATGTTGTGAATTCCATTTATTGTGAATTCATATGGGAAAGTGACCAATTTCTGAAACTAATTGACCTTTTTTAACCAATTGCTGAAATTTCAGATGACATTTTTTTTTTGCGAATATCTCATCCATAATTATGTGGTTCTAAAATACTGGAGCCCTTTGTTTTTTGTTTATACTTTGTGAGTTATTTATTATCTGTGGAATGGGTACAGTTGCACATAGTTTTGTTTTTCGTGGTGCGAAATGCAAGCAAAATTTATAATTTTATTTATTTTTTTTATTTTTTTTACTACTACTAAAAAAATAAGAAAGAATGAATCAACAATTTGAACACAAAAATTCTTATTTAGGTATACTTATGGTGGGTGTTAGTGTTAGTATTAGTGTAATTTCACATTACAAAATAATTACATGCACCTTTAATTTTGACAGTTTGAAGTAGGTAATTGGGAATTGTAGTTTATTTAAAATCGATTTCACTTCTATTTTGTTCGAAATGCAGAACATGAGGGATTTTTTTGTGTATAGCACCATTCAATAACTTGAGATTGCCTATACACTTGGAGCTACATATTTATGGTGTTTAGAACAAACGATACTATACTGACGAGTATTTCTGTATACCTAATCAACTCCATTGCCTTGAAAAAAAATATGCACGACTGGGTCGCATGAACTTGCTCTTATGCGCGATCACATTGTGGTTCTATAGTCTGAAATAAATTAGCTATAGGAGTATATATTTTATCCATTTGCCAAATATTAGTTTAGTTTCAGGTGGTATTATGTGAGTATACAAAAATTAACAATATAGCCTAGTGTTGCACATATGCAATATGCATAAAAGGAAATTTTACTATTTAAACTGAAATCAACAAAATTAGAAAGAAATTGATTAAAATACTTTGAATCCATTTTAACCCAACGCGATGTACACCATCTGATTTCTTATATAAATCTTTATTTATGAGAACAAAAATTTGAAAATCGTAGGAGCGGTTTTAAAAATAATTAATTTTTTATATATAAAATTTCGTTAACATTTTTGAGAAAAATAATTGGTACGCCAATTTAAAGCATTTATTAATGTTGCGTTAAAAATTGAACTTCACAAAAAAATCTGTTGCCAGTTTTCGAAATATCGAATTTTCAAAAAATAATTTTAATTTTTTTTTTAAAAATCCAAAAATCATTTTTTAGAAAATTCTGATACGCACTTTTATTTATATTTGTTACAAGCTTCTGTATACAAAATCTAATTTTATTCGGTTGATCAGATGTTGAGATAGTCGAAAATCAAAGAAACCGTTCAATTAGAGGTACTGTTAATAAACGTAAAATATAAACTTTAAAAATTTTAAATGGTAGATCGTACTAATTTTAACACACAAAAAAACTTTTATGAAAATCGTAGGAGTCCTTTTTGAGAAACAAAATATTTTTCATAACGGTTTTTTAACATTTGTATGGGAGGCACCGTTATTTTTGAGTATTAGAATAATTTTTGTCAAAAATCTTCTAGATAAAGTTAAAAAACTGTTATTTATCAAGTTTAATGAAAATCGACCAAGTCGTTTTTGAAATATTGAGTTTTCAAAAAAAAATATTAAAACTTTTTTTAAAAATCTAAAAAATATTTTTTTTGAAAATTTTGGTACACAATATTATTTAGAATGTGTCAATACTTCTTCATAAAAAAATTTATCAGAATCTGTTTAACCGTTTTCGAGAAAAAGCGAAAATCAAAAAAATGGTTCTTTGGGAGGTACCATTAATAACCATTTTTCGGAACCATTTTTTTTATTAAACAGCTACTTATAACTATTTAAATTTTTGGAGTTCTTAAAAACAAATTCGGTAGCGCTGGATTTGAGAAAAATAAGTTTTTCCTTTTTGGCCAGGAAATTATGTATGACAGCTACTGTTAATTTTGGTCCTAAAAAAAAAGAGAAAAAAACGGGTGGGGGGAATGTCCAAAAAACGCTAGGTACCAAGTTTAAAGAAAATCGACCCATCCGTTTAAGCTGTAGTCGAACCGACAGAAATACAGACAGACAGACGGACTATTTTGCGAGACCCACTTTTTTTGACTTCTCTATCATCGTAATGTAAAGTTTGATCAAAATCTCGAGTTCGATTTTTTGTACGAATCCAAAACTTCCCATATAGTACCTATATCGCAAGTAAAAATATACATATGTCGTACGAATTAGCAAAAACTATCACAACATATTTTACATCGTGTTCAAAGTATGACCTGGGAGTTATTTTTTTCTCCCAAAAACTTGATTTTTTGGGCATCGAACGTTGGACTAATCTTCTCCGTATTCAAAATTTGTCACAGAAGAGGGTGTATTTTTTTTTTAATAAATACAATCAAGGGTTTCTGGTTAATATTTTCTTTATTTATTGTCAAATAAATTGTTAACAAAATTGGAATAGAGATGTTGATCCAACTTTTGATTTCGATAAAAGGATACTCAAAATGTTGTGCATTTGTCTGTATGTGTAAACATTCCCCCAACCGGTCTATAAAAAATTAATTTATTAAATTTGGTAGGTATAGGCTATTTGCGGGGAAGTGAGAAATCCCCCGAGAGTATCTTTTGTCATTAATAAGAGCGCCTCTCATACAATAGTCATTCGGAATTAGCAGAAATTGTAGGTAACCTCGATTCCTGCAAAAACAGACAAACAACACGCACACCAGAAATGGTCCAGGCTCTCTACGAGCTGTCGCGCCACCAAAAAAAAGGTTCCGAAAAAAATAAGTTTGATCAGATTTTTCATAAGAATGTCAATCTCGGTAAATTAAATTGGAATTTTGGACACATTTATTTGTAGCTGATGAAATTGAAGTATCGGAATTGGTAGTAGTGTAAATGTAAATATTTCTGCAATTTTGGAGCCTGATGAAATAAAATTGGCTTCGAATGGATTCTCTGAGGTTTCGGTAGCAATTTGCCTTGTTAGCTTCTTGTGTTTTTCCCATGGCGTTAGGCAATAATACCGAAAGAAATATCGTCCGAATCGATTTGGAAATACCTATCGCCCAAATTTGTTTTATCGTCCAACTTTATTATTTTTCCAAACATCAAGTTGGAAATATCGCCCAAATATTTTCAATGTAAATTGTTTTTTTTTGTAAAATTTTGGGCGTTATTTCCTCAATTTATTAAAAGAAACTTTGCAAACACCAAGCCTCGCACTCACCCCAAATCCTATAGTATGCCCAAGCTGGGGGGTTGCAGGGGGACAGCATGCCCCCCTATACCTAAATATCTCACTGTTTATACGCCACGCCGTTCTTAAGCGAAATAAAGATGATTTGATTTAAAACGGAGTTGTTTCAGTACAATAATTGACAAAATTTCGATTTGGGAGTTTTTTCCTAGAATTTGAGCGTTATTTCTTAAGATGTGCGATATTTACAATTTTGGGCGTTATTTCCCATTTGACTTTTAAAATTTTTATTTTGGGCGTTCTTTCCTTTAAAAAAAAAGGAGTAGTAACCTTTCGGAACTTCCAAAATGCATTTTACCTTACATTTTCTCACACATAGAACTAAATATAACGATGCTTTTGGTGATTAAAGAAATGTAAAACTTGTGAGAATAGCAAAGCAAATTTAAATTGCGATTATCAGTATTTCGATAATCGCAATTTAAAGTTGCAAAATTCCCGCCGGACACCCTTGGGTTGAGGTATGGTGGAGAGGTATCATTCAAAGCGCAAGATATGCGGAATTGTAAGTCGCCATGACCATGACCACCGCGCGTTTGCGGTGGAGATGGTACGTGCGCGTCGAACTCAAGATTCTACAGCTCGTTCTGCAAGTTAGTCCCTTTGAGGAACTCGAGAATTTAGAGTACTTCAAGAGAGAATAGTTTGCTCTATTCTATCTGGTGGTCGTCCATATGCCTATACTTTGATGCATAAGTGCATCACATTTACCCAATATATGGTCCGGTCGGGCGCGCGTCTCCTCATGGGCATTGAAGACTCTACATGCTGCACTGTTCACTAGGCTAAGAATGTTGAGGTGTGTTCTTAGCTTGCAGTGGCCGCTAGTATATCTATTATTCTGAGTTTGTTTCTACTTAAGATGATGCAGGATAGAAACCGTTCCTGGTTATAGCTTCTAAGTAATAGTTTGGCTTTTATCAGCTTTGGGAGTTCATTCCAGCAGATTTTTAATCATATTTTCTCCCGCCCGGGCTGCTGTAAGTCCCTATTTTTGCTAGGGAAGTCTGCCTCTTTATTGAATTGAATGCCAAAGTGGACCGGTTCCCAATGAAGTTTGATATTGTTATTCTTGTTCAGTTCGTTAAGCCTGCCAACACACTCCAATACCAGTTTAGAACTAATGGCATACAAGTTTATAGTGCTTTAAGTGCGGCCTGGCTTTCTGACATGATGGCAATGTTTTGCTTTTTGTAGTTTCTTTCAGCACAGTGGCAGAACTGCCTAAAACCAAACTCTGCATGCCGATGGGCCAGTCTACCAGTATCTTCCAGTCAGAAGTAACTGCCATTGCTCACATTGCACACAATGGCAGTTACTTCTGACTGGAAGATGCTGGTAGACTGGCCCATCGGCATGGAGAGTTTGGTTCTAGGCCCAAAGATTACTGCACCATCCCCTTCGGTTGTTCTCGATTTATCATCCGTGTACCACCACTTTATGACTTTTGGCTTAAGAGTGTAGTTCGTTGTCTCGCCTACCCACTTTTTCTTGTTTCTGAAACTCTGTTTGAAAATTCTCTTGGAATGTCAAGAAGGTTTGTTGCTGTGCACTTGCAAATCAAATCAAGTTTTCCAATATTTAGCTCTCGCATTAAATAACTTGCTCGAAAATACTTTTGTTCGAAACATTTCACTACGCAAATAAAATTGATCAAATCGTTGGAGCTTGGAAGGCATTGACTTAACAAGTTAGTCTAATATGAGAAACTTTTCAAAATTATCATTTTTGAGGAAAACCTTTCCAAGTTACAAATATGTCAGTTTAATATCAAAATTGTTATAGCTGCCTTAAGAGAAAATCTGAATAAAAAAGAGTACACAAACTCTTTATTTAGGTTATCAATTTTCCATACAGGTAGGTAGTAGTTCTTATAGTGCTATAGTTAAAAAGTTATAGTATGCGTGTTTTTTTGAAAAAAAGTGAATAGCAATCCCAGCAAATTTTTACACGCATACAAGAACAAATCGAAAAATGAATATAGATTAGGTCAGTAATCAGAGTGAACATAGTGGATATAAATTGTTGAAATATTGAGATGTTTAGATGGCGCTTAATTCGGTTGCAGAAAAATAATGGTTGGCAGCCATAGATTTTTTGACTTACAATGGGATGTGTTTTTAAATACATCCCGGGTAAAAATAGTGGGCGTTTTAGGTGGCATTTCATTTCGAAATAAAAGTTCACTTTTATACGAAACTTGACTTGACAGATATAGGACAAACTTCATTTTGACGAACATTTCGTTAAAAAGTCACCACAAAGCTCTAAAATTGGCCTTTTAAAAAAAATTAAATTTCAAAGTTTTTGAATTTTTAGAGATTTTTTAATCCATCGACATCTTTCAATGAAATGTGACAGTTTATTGCCTGACTGATAGGCAACAAACTGCATTCTGACGTCTGTAGAATATTTCCTTAAAAAAACGCCAGAGAGTTCTAAAGCGGGATATACATTGTTCAAATGCTTGTCATGCATGTAAGAGTGCATTAATAATTTTTTTTGACGTTGCATATACACACTTCATGCATGAGTTTTCAATCATTTATTTTTAATTAAATTTCTATGCGAAAATGTGCCTATGCTTGATCAAGCAATCATTCTCAAATATACATTATTTCAATTCTGGCTATCTGATTGAACAAAAATCAAAACTTTTTGATTTTGCTTCAAGCATACACACAATGTATACGTGTTTCATTTTTACTGATACACTCTCTATGCATGACAAGCATTTGAACAATGTATATCCCGCTTAAAATTGCTATTTTCCGAAACAAAAAAAATCTCCAAAATTCGAGTTTTTCACAGGTTTTTTAATCCATTGACATCCTAGCCACCCTTCAATGAAATTTGAGAATTTATTGCTTGTCAGTCTGCGTTAAATACGATAACATTAACTATGTGCCTACTATAGATGAGCTAAACTGTGATTTTCCAATCACAGGTATAACTGTGACTGTGATTTCTGAATCACTGTAAGTTTAACCTGTGATTGGATTTTCAAGTTTGGAATATCTTTGAGGCCAAAAAAACAAAAATTCTCAGTAAAATATATAGTATGTAATTAAATGAGGACAGCAAATAATTAATTAAAATTAGCTCGTAGAACATAACCATGAATACAAAAATGCTAAAAATCTCAAGTCCCGAATTCAAAAATATCGAATAACAAAATCTCGAATGTCTAAAATATTGAAGGCCCAAAAAAAACGGAGAATGCCAATCGATTGAGGAGGTGGAAATTAACTTTTCTCGCCCAACTCTCTAGCTCCAGTGGAAACCCGAACATTTGCGCTGTCAAAATTTTATCACGGCGGATCGAAAAACGGAGTACGCCAATCGATTTAGAAGGTGGAAATTACCTCAGTGTCTCGCCCAGCTGTCTAGCTCCAGTGGAAATTCGAAAATTTATACTGTCAAAATTTTAGTTTCACTTTTCCTTGTGTACAAAATCACAACCAGGCTAGGACCTCAGTTCACAATTCAGTTCTACCTTCTAGATCCTAAACTAAAAATAAAAGAATTAATCTGTTCTTCATATTTTCATCATGCGTCCTGAGATCACGACTACAGTTCTCGTTCTGATTCATTTTACTCATTGTTGACTTTTCTCTCGTCGTGATTCTGTTCACAGTTCATAAAGTTCATTGTGCGATTGTCGTGATTTGTGAATCGTTTCTTTTTGTTGTGATTTTACTACAGTTGTGATTTTCAATCACATTTAGGGCACTCACAGGTTTATTAAAGAGTCGCTCACAGGTAGTGATTGTGATTTTCGACTCACAGATCGAAAATCACAGGTCGTGATTTTTTGCTCATCTCTAGCCTACCGTGTAAGCCAAATGCAAAAAAGTACCTTTGAACGCTGTTGGTTCCATGTGAATACAAATTTTCATCAATTGGTGAGTGTAGAAGTGGTAATATGATCTATAATAATTGAAAAGTTTATTGTTAGCTACATAAAGTATTATGTTGTTACCTCTTTTGTTTCGTTATCCATCACTGAGTATTGTTTTGTGAAAGATGAGAAATTTATTTTGACATCGAATTTCATTAAATTTGACAATATTACCAACTTTCCGTCCACTATTACCAGCTTTCCGGGTCCGCCAAATAACTTTTTTTTTTTTGAAAATGGCGCCAAAACATCGAGTGTAGCTTCGGCTGTGTGGCACGTAGCGCCGTCCTGTTGAAACCAAATGTTGCCAATATCGTCCTCTTCAATTTGTGTGAACAAAAATTCGTTCAACATGGCCCGATAACGATCGCCATTGACTGTAACGGCCACTCCTTGCTCATTTTCGAAAAATGGCGCAATTATGCCTCTGGACCAAAATCCGCACCAAACAGTGACTCGTTTTGGGTGTATCGGCTTTTCAATGTATGCGTTCGGGTTTTCTGTGCCCCAGATGCGACAATTTTGATTGTTTACTACCCGCCAAGATCAAAATGAGCTTCATCTGAAAAGATGTTTTTTTTTGGCAAAATCAACATCTTCTCTAAGTCGATCGCTAGTTAGTGGGCAAAAAATAACTTAGCACAGTTGTGATGGATGTTATTTTGGGATTATTTGAACAAGTTTTGTGGTTAAAATGCAAATGGCAGTACATATTTGTTTGCGCAAGTTCAGATTACATTTTCTTGCTCTTGGTAATGCGCCCCCAGAATTTTGCGCCCTGTGCATAGGTAATAGAAGTGAAATTTTAAAGTGGACAAAAATAGCGGAGACAATCCAGTTTCCACAAGTAATTATAGTGGTGGGGACAGGAAAATGGAAGCTTAAACATTTTCTTAATGAAGAACCGAAGTAAGCGCTCTATGGTATCATAACTTTTGAAGCCCCAGTATTGTTCACCATAAAACATAATACATAGCTCCAGTGGCGTAACTACGGGGGGGGGTTCAATTTTATGAAAAAGAGTCTTAAAATAGAAAAACAATTATTCCAAAACAACAGCGACCCTCACTGTATTCCGTTATAACTTTTCTTGAAACTAAAATTCCATTTATCAACGTGCGTTTTAAATCAACTAGTTTGATTGAATACTTTTTGTGAAATTAATTTTATTTTTAAAAAAAATTTTAAATTTGTTTTCTTCAAATTTTGAGATTGAAAATTATTCTTTCAAAAACTTTTTACTAAAACAAAATTATTTAAAAAGAAAATTCAAGAAGAGATTTCAAGCCTTACAAAAAAAGTATAGCATACCATTGTTAGTATTACCATTGTTTTTTAATATATTTTTTTAGAAAATTGGGCCTCCTAGCTAAACGGGAGGAAAAGACCCCCCCTCTTATGAGATTTTTGTCATGTCTCGACCCAATCTACACGCTTTAGCTTTTTGTCATACCTTATGCGAATCACTCTGTAACATTTTTTGCTTTATATTTTTTTCGATCTAAAAAAAAATATTTGACCCCCCCCCCCCCACATTAAAATCCTTGTTACGCCACTGCATAGCTCGTGCTGTGGATTCAAAAACTTTGAATTTGGCGTTTGCTGAAATGTAGGAATAGTTAAATACATTTTTCCAATTAACACAAGTAACTGCTTTTGCCTTTTCCAGTTTCACACTTAAGTGAGGATCCATATTAAGGATGAACCATAAAATCATCCCGAGATATTGAAATTCCTTAACAACTTCTAGTCTTTCACTTGCAAAGGTCCATTTTTCATCATGACTCAAGGCACCAGAACCATTTTTGAAGACTAGTATTTTTGACTTATTGTTGTTAACTTTTTTTTTTATGTTAATATTGTCATTGTTTTAAAAAAAAAACCACACGGTTATTCAAGTTCGATCTATATAGTCCTGAGAAATAGGTGATATAGTGGTAACAAAATGTCATAAAATTATTAGAAAGCCCGTTTTATTAAGTCATGCCATTTCATCACTCAAAAATAAGCATAAGACCCCTTCCTAACGAGGAGATTTTATCAATTAAACAATAATTTATTGCAACTGACATTTTTGATTAAAGTAAATAGCTAACTGAAGTTCTTATAATCAATTTTTATAACATTTATAATTTAAAAACAAAAATCTTTTTAAAATTTTCATGAACGAATTTAATGGGATTTGTGTTCTTTAGCCGCGAATGCGCACATTAAACCTTTTTTTACATTTGAATTAAAAATTATTAATACACATAAGAACTCCTCTCCTGGATACTGAAATTCGATAGACTGCAAATAACTATAGGTACTGAACAACAGGGCCCGATCCAGCTTTTTCGCCGCCTTGGGCAAAAATTTAATTTGCCGCCCTTTGCAACGACAACATTTAAGTTACAAACATCTTTTTGCAGGGATGGTGCGACTTTTAACCGGATTTTAAAAATGGAGGTTTTCATTTCGACCCGATTATATTCACATCCATATGTAAGTCTGAAATGGCTTCTAAACGAGTAGATCAAATTACATGAGTGTATGTCTCACGTTTGTTTACATATTTATTTAGAAATTTCTCAGAAATTACTGATTGGATTTAAATAACTTTTTTTCATTGAAATTCAAAATTAATCAAAATCTCTTCAGTAGCTTAAAAGATATAGGTACACCAAATTTTTTTACTAAGTAAGTTTATATTTATGAATATTTTGTTACATCGACTTGCTTGACCTATTTCTTGTCTTCAGTTTAAATCATTGGAAACAAAAAAAACACAAGAAATAATATTTTTTTCTTGGAAGTGACTCTAGACATGCCAATTATAACAGTTTTGGTTTATAAAAGTACTTTTTATGCGGCCCCGCAGGGCCAGGTCCCTCCGCCGGTGGGCATACTTAAGGCACCCAGAGTTTTTTTTACAATTCACGCGAAGCGCGTTAACGCACACCCACTTTTACTGGCGAAAAACTGTTATAAGTGTTATTAATTGGCATTTCTCTGGTCTCGTCCTTTTTTTTTATTTTATTCAAATTAATATACACAGTAATGAAAATTATGTGAAGCAACATAAGTTAGTCATTTAAAAAAAAATAAATAAATTAGGGACATAGATTATTTAATAAGGTAATTAATTTCTTTAAACAAAATTTTTGGAAAATATTTAAATGTGCCAAGTAAATTAGATGATTTTTTTGGAAATTTTTGTTCTGCAATTTTTTCAATAATTTCCAATAAATTCATACTGTCGCAAACCTTGTGTTCTATAGAAAACATAGCCAAACCAGATAATCTTTGCTGTGTCATGGTAGACCGAAAATATTTTGTTATTATTTTTTATTTAGAAAAGCTTCTTTCACCACTTTCAACTGTCACTGGTAAAGTCAAAAGAATATATATAATGGGTGATTTTTTAAGAGGTTTAGAACTTTTAAAAAAAAAAAAACACAAAAAATTCGAAAAAATGAATGAAATATTTATTTGAATCGATAGTTTAAACCTTGCAATTTAATGTTTAAAGATAATTTAATGGAAATGTTGACCGCGGCTGCGTCTCAGATAGCCCATCCGCTGAGTCCAATTTTGGCATACTCTTTCACACATATCGGCCGGTATCTCACGAATGAATGCATGGATGTTGGCTTCCAGTGCATCAATCGAAGCGGGCTTGTCCCTATAGACATTAGCCTTGACATACCCCCACAAAAAATAATCTAATGGTGTCAAATCGCACGATCTAGGCGGCCAATTGACCGGCCCGAAACGTGAAATTAACTGTTCACCAAACTCGCCTCGCAATTGCGCCATTGTTTCGCGTGCTGTGTGGCATGTGGCACCGTCTTGTTGAAACCACATATCATGCAAGTCAAGAACTTCCATTTCGGGCAAAAAAAAGTTTGTTATCATCGCTCGGTAGCGATTCGCATCATCTTTGAAGAAATATGGCCCAATAATGCCGCCGGCCCATAAACCGCACCAAACAGTGGCTTTTTCGGGATGCATTGGTAGCTGTTGCAATGCTTCTGGCTGATCTTCACTCCAAATGCGGCAATTTTGCTTATTTTCGTACCCATTCAACCAAAAATGAGCCTCATCGCTGAACACAAGCAGCGCGCGATGAACATTTCGAACCGAGCACGAATTTTGATAGTAAAATTCAATAATTTGCAAGCGTTGTTCATTTGTAAGACGATCCATGGTTAAATTGCAAACCAAACTGAAGCTATTTGTCAGTGACACAAGGTACTAAACACACGTCAGCTGTCAAAACCAGTGTTGCCAAAACCAAACCAGCTAAAAAATCACCCTTTAATATAATATATAAAGAACAATATTGATCTTTGGACAAAATCTTAATTCTGTAATAAATTTTAAAATGTCTTGACGAGACAGTTCTGAAAGTTCTAGTCCATTTATGTCAGATGAGTCCTCGTTGTTTAAAATAAGCTCGAGGTTCTTACAATTTTCTTACAATTCATCTTTCGTCAATTATTCTCTTAGCGCATAATATATGTTATACAAAAAAGAAAAACCTTTATTATGCTCATTAATCTGGGAAAACCTAAGCTCCAAGGAGTTTATAGCTGTATCTATTATGTGGAAAAATTCTTCGACTTTATATATCTGATGACGAGGATTAATGATTGGTTCATCATCACACTCGGAACCAAACTACCTCCTTTTGGAGCGAACGCGATGCTAGGGTTATGGCATCTTTAAGAACTTGAATGTCGGGCACAAGTGTGCACACAAGTATCGTGTGTATTGATTAGAATATTATTTCCAGAAGGTATTTTAGAAGTTCATTTTTTGAGATTAGCGTCGTACCTAATAAATTTCAATATTTTCGGCCTGATGTTGTTTATTAGAAGGAAATAAATAAATATATCTTGGAAATATTTACGCATAGTTATATTTTTAGTAGGCACCAAACACCCTCATTTATTTTAATTTTTCCGCCTTCAAATAATGTCCGGGGCGCCCCCCTTGGATCGGGCCCTGCTGAAAAAAACTTTAGATGCGTAGCTACATATCCTGCCTGCATTATGCAAAGAAAGTTTTTAGGTAATTGAAACCGTTTGAACCATTTCTAAAAAAGCAACCTTAATCCCAATGGGAAAAGCCATTCGAATTGTACTCTTTTACACCTTCAAGCAAATTAAAAAAAAAAATATTCAAAGACAAATAAATCACGAATTCATCATTTTATCACATTTTACATGCTAAACTTTCATGTTCAAATCCATTACAATTTTATACATCAACAAAGCTTTTGCTACATAATTCAATTTTCCAATCATTCACAAAAAAATCTTATATTCAAATGCTGTGCTGGTATCCTTTTCATATCACAAATTCTATCATGCGTTGTCATGCAATTGTGTATACAGTATACCTACATATACCAACAAATTTGTGAAAGAATAGCACTTTTGTTTTTCGGCTTTAGTGAAACTTCTCAACTTTTATTATTCATGTGTAACTTTTGACATTCAATTGGTTCGGTGTCATTTATCGTAACTTTTCATTCCATTAAATAACATAAAGGCGAGAAGAATTGATATAAATCACAATTTTTGTAGACACAATATTCAATTGATTTTGTTTTCTTGGTTTATATTTATTACATTTACATTATCATATTATTTTATGTGTGAATAAAGTTTCTCAGGAAAAAGCAAAGTAAAATAAGTACATTAGGATCACAGTTCGAAGCAAAAACCTTAAGCTAGGAGAGAAACAAGACCTTAAATTAATATACCGTAAGAATTTTATAAGATTTTGTAAGTAAATTTAAAGATGCTTCAATCTTAAACTTTATTTTCAAAAAATCATGGTTTTGCTTTTAGCTTAGTTTTAAAACAAAACACATAAAAAAATATATTATATAAATCAATACACAGTTAACTCTGCTTAAAATCACACACAAATCAAAAACAAACCGGCAAAAATGTAGGTAACAGACGAGCCTTAGAGGAGACTGGAGAATGGCAAAATCCTATATACTATAGAAATCACTGCTACTTTGGTTCTAATTGTATTTAACATTTACATTTAATTAAATGTAAAGGCTACAAATGTGCGTAAAGTGATTGAGTGTTATTTACAATAATAAATTAATGTCAACAGAATTATCAAGTTGCTCAGGCTTATTGTTTAATGTGAACACAAGAAGAGGTTGGACATATTTATGGATGTGTGCCGGTAAAAAAGTATTAAGTATGTAAGAAAGGTAGTGAACATAAAAATGCAAACCGAAAGTAGTTGATAGTGCATGCCTTTAGAAACATATAATTCCGGTTTTAATTTACCGATCCGTAAGGTTGAGGTCTTAAAATGCAGGTAAAATGTCAGCATGTCAGCATAGTAACTGAAACTGACTGATTCTTGGCTAGTAATCTATTAAACGCTTGATGACCTTCCAAAAAAATAGTATCTACTGAATTAAAAAAAATAAATGATTTAGTTCTAGGATCTATTTAATTTCCGTTAAAGTTATGACCTTAGAAAACTAGTGATGGTGCGAATAAGAATGTCCCGAAATTTAAAATATTATAATGATGTTTAGTATCAGTTTAAAAATATGAAAGAAACTTGAACAAAAGTGTCTAAAACTTGTAACTGGTGCAACAAGCATGATTTTATAAGTGATTTTTTTTTTTCAATTATTAACTTATTATTGTCATTTAATTATTTTGTAATATTTTGTAACATTAATTAGGAACAGAGTTGCAAATGCTTGAGTGTTTTTCTAGCTTAAGCTGGACTTTAATTCACAAGCTAGTTAGTGACTTATGAATTAAAAAAGATTTAAATCATAAGTTAGTGACTTATGAATTAAAAAAAATTAATTCACAACTACTAAGTGACTTATGAATTAAAAAAAATTAATTCACAACTACTAAGTGACTTATAAATTAAAAAAAAATTTAATTCATAAGCTACTCTGTGAATATTGATACTGATTTTATGATTTTAAAACCAGATTTGAAAGCTAAAAATAGATTCAAAATCTAATTATACTAACTAAGCAATTACCAAAAGTTTCGAGGTACTTATTTAAGAAAACGGAAAGTTTTTTTCCAATTTTATCGAAAATACACATTACATTCTTTTTGTGTAGGGACTGCACAAACGGCAACTCACACAAAATTCTCCAAAAGCTTGAAAACTACTTTCGTTAATAATTAAATAATTATGGAGTCAAAACAAGCCTAAGAATTTCCAATCTACCAACTAGCTTATGAATTAAATTTTTTTTAATTCATAAGTCACTAACTAACTTATGAATTAAATTTTTTTAATTCACAAGTCATCTATACAGACTTATGACTTAATGATTTCTTAATTCAAAAATTCGCAACCCTGATTAGGAAATACTTTGCTTTGGAAAATGAATTTTTCTCAATTAACAGAGACATAATTTCTCACTCTAATGGGAATTTATTTAATTTTTTTTCTGTTGAATGGAGAAAATATCCCACTTACTGGGATTCAATTCAATAAAGGACATTCCCGTGCAATAATTTCCCCCCGTGCACCGTTGACTCAGTTGAAAAACCGAAAGATTATATTTTAAAATGCCGACTCAGAAATCTTTAGGTTAAGTATAATATTTACATATTTAGAATCCACACATGTAAAGTAGCAGCGTGATAAACTCAAGATGCTTGTTTGTGTGACAAAATATCACTTCTAACGAATTCTAATTTTGTTCCGTAATTCATTTATATTTTGTTTTAAGTTATAGGGTGACCAGATAAGAGCAAAATTAAATAAAAATAAAATAAAATAAAATAAAAAAAAATAAAAAAAAATAAAATAAAATAAAATAAAATAAAATAAAATAAAATAAAATAAAATAAAATAAAATAAAATAAAACAAAAGAAAATAAAATAAAATAAAGCAATAACTTTAATTCTGGCTTTATTTTAAAGCTACATTCATGCCATTATCAGGGAATAGCACATCATTCAAATGGCTGCCTCGGCTTCGCTGGTAATGCTTTAAGCTGTCGAGTCGGTTCAATTTTTGATGACTCGTTCCATAAAGTGCTGCTTTTATGCTATAAACCGAACCAAACAGTCAATCTCTGTGGATGTATTGATGATGTTGTCTTCACTCCGATAACAGTAATATTGCTTTTTGACGTAGCTGCTGCCCTAAAATTTGGGCCTCTTCCGAAAAGATATTTTTTTTTGGCTTAAATCCGGATCTCCAGCCAACATTCCCAGACGTCCCTTACTTTGGCAGATAATTTTTATGGAATAGAAAAATTTTACTTCCAGTTCGCTGAAACAAGTCTGAAAATAGCGGACAAAATCTAAAAAAAAATAGGTTTTTAAAATTTTCTTTCAAAAAAAAAAAAAATTGAAAATCTCATTTTTTTAGATTTTGTACACCAACTTCCGTTTTATTTGAACTACCGGAAATGCAAATAGAAAATAATCCATAAAAGCTACAAAATTAATTTTTGAGTAACAAATTAGCATTTAGTTAGCTACAAATTCGAACATTAAAATTTTTCGATTCCGCCAAAAAGTGTCCGCCAAAGTAAAGGACGTCATTTCCAGCGCCCAATTAGCCAACTCACGGTGTTGTCTATGGTCATCCGGCTTCAATTCTTGCTTCAACACAATCCATCCTATACGAATGTAGGCCCAAATCCAACCGCAAAATAAACCGGGTTGACTTTGTGCCGATGCCCAATTCAGCGGGTCGGGGCCGATTCAACATTTCTGCCAGCACGTAGCTATGTTTTCTTCATTACGCACCAATCTCTGTCTGGTTGGTGGCTTAAGGTCCAAAACATTGTAAGTACTCAAGCTCAAGCTTTTCAACAGTGTGACGAGTTGCCTGCGTACTGAAGCCATGATGAAGCCCACCTCAAGACGAATTTCACGTTGCGTGTTTACAATTGAGCCAAAATTTCTATTACATTTTTTAATAATTTCCACACGTTCGGCAAAGTGTGAAACGATGTATGATGAATAGCAAACCTTAATGATAATATTGAAATCTGGATGTCATTAACAGCTGCTAAGATATAACAATTGGAAAAACTATAATTGCTCTCTGGTCACCCTTTATACAGGTTGTTTTGCATAAGATGCAACAAAAGGCTAGTGCGTGTAAGTTGTGTGAAGACAAGAAAAATGGGTCTATTTTCCTCTGTTATGGCGGGAGAGGCAATTTTCTAAAAAAATCGACTTGAAATAGCAAACAATAATTATAAATCGAGGGTAGCACTAACAATAGCTACCTCTTTTAAAATTAAAAATTAATTTGTAATTCTGTTTAAGCGAATAGTTTTCCAAACATTAATTTTCAAACTTAAAGATTTGAACAAAAAAAAAAACAAAAATGTTTTTGATTTTTATATTCAATTCTCTTATTAATTTATAATCAAACACTAAAAACCAGATGCTTAATATAACGCCTTTTATATAGTTTTTTTGAGAAAATTGGAATAAATTTTTTTCTTGGCCAATATGGAGCGATATAAATCGGTTTCTATAACATGGTAAAAATGGTGGAAGAGAGGATGTATTAGCCCTCATATCAGCGTTTCCCCATCTTTACCGTGTTTTAGAAACCGATTTATTTCGCTTCATATTGGTCGGAGAAAGCAGTATTCAGGTTCAAACTGTGAGCATTTATTGTCCCACTTCAAACTTTTTATAAATAGTTCGGACGACACAACTTGATGTGTGTGCGTAGAGTTAGACCGCCATTTTCGATTTTCAAGAACTTTTTTGCTATAAAAGTTGCAAATATGCGAATTTTTTTTTTTTATCTCCTCATCTCTTAGGACGAAAAACTGAGCTTAAAACAGAAACATCTTAAATTTTTAAGAAAATGGTAGTTAAGTAGAAGAAAATTGCATTCGTAAAATTTGCATGGCGGTGCTCACTTCACGCACATCACAACTTGGCCTACGAACAAGTTCATTTCACCTTTCAGTTACTAGGAAATGAATGATACCCCGTCAGATTAATGGCTGACCTCTAGACGAGACAAGAGGAGACTTCTTTAAATCTCGTATTCGTCTCTTTGAAATCGGAACCAACGAATTTTTGTTGTGTTTTCGTGAAAAAAAATAGCTATCTCAAGTTTAACTTTAGAAGCTGATAAATATTTAGATTGATTTTTTTTTTTATTTGGCACTCCATGCAGACTTTCACGAGACAATCGGTAAATTTCCGTCAAAGAAATACTGCGTCGTCTCATTTGCTTGTGATGTATAGTTACGGTGACCATATTTTTAAATTCCAAACAAGAAACAAAAAAAAAAAATAAACACAGTTATAATAACTCCATAGAAATAATACAATACAAGGATTCAGTCTTTGCTTTAGTTAATTAAAATTAATAATACAGAAGGAACTCTTAAAATGTATGTTAGGCAAAATAAATAAATAATTAAAATTCAAGTTTTACTTTAACTAAATTTTAGGGTAAAATAAATACTTAAAAACTAAATAAATATCCTCATTATTTAAAATAAGGAAATAATGCAGGTAACATTTATTTGTTAACATATTTTAATACTTTCCTGAACTAACAAAACAGGTCATTTCATAGTTAAATTTTGTAATTCAAATAGATTTCATAGTTTCACCTTTAAATTCAGTAAATTAGGGCACGTTCGCATTATCATTTTGTTGAAAGAATTTTGACTTGATTAGTTTTTTGTTTTTGTTTCAATAAAATTAAATAAAATACTGAACAAATAATGAACAGCTTTTGAAATAATGAATATGTTTTTTGTTTTAGAATACAAAATAATTCATAGTGAGCATCTATACCTACCTCAAATAATGAACAGTTCATTATAATAATGAATGGATGGTCACCGTAGGTGTAGTGTCTATATCATCTCGGTATAAGGAGAGAAACCCATTGACCCGACTCGCGCTCGCCAGTTAATGCCTAGCTATACAAATGTGAAATTAGCATGAAAGTTCATTTCTCAGCAACCACGGTAGCTAGGTATTTGCAGTTAAGCTCCAAATTAATGTCTTATTTTAATTGTGACATATGTCAGCATAATTTGGACAATATTTTCCTTATGTCATTAGGTGCCCTGAAACCAGACATTTTTGTAAAAATCTTTCAGATCCCGCAACAGTTTCATGGAGAGAATTTAATTCAAGGTCCGTTAAACTTTGTATAGCTGCATGCATTGTCATACTTTTCTAACCAAAATTGTAAGCCAAAGCTTTAAATTTTATTAATTTTACCTAGGTTTTCTAAGGTTTTTTGAAGAACGCTATATAAAAATAATTGTATTTGAATCCACATTTATAAACAGTTTCTGTACTATTTGCTCCATCTCTATCAAAAGAACTGTCTTGATTTCCCAGTAAACAGTGCTTTTCTTTGATTAATCGGTTAGAAACCCCTCCCCAGTTTGACATTTTCCCGAATTCGCCAATGTTTAAAGTAGGTAATATAAAGGGTGTTTTTTTAGACGTGTGGTTTTCAATCTGGCAATACTTTTTTCGGAGCTGGTATTTTTGACAGCTGTCACTTGATTTATGCTCAGTTTGGTTTGCCATTTCCATAGCCTATTAATTATAGACTAACTCGTGAACAAAGTTTGCAAATCGTGCAAATTTATCACCAAATAAATAATAGTTCGGTTCGCGCGACGGATCACGCGCTGCTTTCAATATTTGGTCGAAATAATCGCAAAATCGCATAAATTCGAGCAACCATGGATCGGTTTTGCACCGCACGTTTACGTAATACGCATCCTCAAAGATGCCGTACAGTGCGCAACGAAGACGATATTGCTGCTGTGGAGCAGAGTATCGAAGAAGACCCGAATGAGTCCATCCATGAGTCCATCGCGCGCAACAATTGGAGCTGTCGAAAATTGGGTCTCTCGGGTGGAATTTATTCGAGCCAGTCGCGGTAGCCACTTGCCCGAAATCATTTTTAGAACATAATGGCAAACCCTTATCTTTATAATAAAGGTAAATTCTTGGCCATAACATCAAATAATATGCGTTTTATTTCTTCTTGAAAACCACACGTCTAAAAAAATACCCTTTTTTATTTTAAGTTAAATCATTTAGTAATTTGTACCTATATTACCTGGAATGGACTTCTCCACATCTTCCGTAATGAGTTCTTTTGTGAAAACAACGTTTAAATATTAATAAATATGTACTTGTTCTGGGGGGAAATTATATCTAGATACATTTTAATTTCCGAGGAAAATGGAGAGATTATTTTATATGTCCTGTAGCTAGTTTTGTTTTTGTACACCAATGTTTCGAAAAGAAGATACAACTTTCACAATGTGTTATGGAATTAAACGAGTGAAAACTTGTCACAGACACCCCACACACATGTGGTTAAAGTTGAGGCAGCAGTAAATAGGAAAACTCAAACAGAAACGTGCCGGTGCTTAGTGGCACACACTCTGCGACAATCACTTATAGTTGAATGCCGAAGATTAAATTACGACAAATAGTAATGTCTGAGAGGCTATATATTATATATGTATTCACCGCTGCATTATAGCCCACAAATTGAAACCCCATTCCAATGCGAAAACATGAATGTGTTCCACCAGAAAACTCCGGCTTTTCCGAATGTGGGTCACCAACTGGCAGTTGTTGTTGTTGCCGTTGCTGTTGGTCATCACCTGGCCAAAGCGATACTCGTCCCCGCTTTCAGAATGAACATACATAAATTTCTATCATGACTCCAATTTAGTGGCTCCATATAATGTTGTTTACTGTAAGTGCACCCATATTTGTGATTTTTTCTGCGTTCCACATTCGGCACACACAGACACACAACAACCTCACACTCAGCTTATTTAATCCGCATCTAATTGATATCACTGCGAATAAAAAAATATTATAAATAAAATCTCTTGTTTCTTCTAACTGATTTTTTAATTCTGTTTTTCTTTATACGATTACAGCCCGAGGCAAGAAGAAGAAGACAAAGAAGTATCTAATGCCATTGCTGCTGCTGTTCAAGCTTAAGGCTGCCGCTCTATTGCCATTAGCTATCGGTTTCTTGGCCCTGATCGCATTCAAGGCTTTGATTATTGGTAAGATTGCGCTCCTGCTGTCCGGCATTATTGGAGTGAAAAAACTCTTGGAGTCCAAGAATTCCAGCCAAAACTACGAAGTTGTTGCACATCCACACTATTCAGCCCACGAAGAGCATGGTAGTTATGCGCGGTCACTAGAAGCTCAAAACTTAGCTTACTCTGCATACCAAAAATCAAATTAATTAAATTATAAAATAT
Organism: Leucozona laternaria; assembly: GCA_932273885.2. NCBI lineage: Eukaryota > Metazoa > Arthropoda > Insecta > Diptera > Syrphidae > Leucozona > Leucozona laternaria. The sequence continues at coordinate 217,982,503 of OW026366.1, read as the reverse complement.
TTTAAACAAAACTAAAAAAGAACTCAAACTCACACTTACTCAATAGAAAAAATTAAGGAAAATATTTTTTTTTTACAAAATATGGATGTAAAAAATAAATTTTATTTATTTATGTTTATTGTTGTATGTTAATTCTATTTTTTTTTTTTTTTTTGTAGAGTATAAATATTATATGCGCCATGTTTGTTCTCCTGTTTATTTATTTTTATTTTTTTAATTTGATATCGCGAACTTATTTTATTTTATTTTATTTTATTTTATTTTATTAATTTATTGAAAATATTTAAATTTTAAGTTAAATTAGATTTTTAAGATAGAAAACTAATTTGTTTTCATACATTATCTACATGTGAATTTTCGTTCGGAGATTTATAATAATCACTTATCTCAGTTCTTTTATATTGCTTAACTTCGTGAACTTATTTCAAAGCTTTAATAATCTTGGATTTCATACTATTTCGTCTTACACACCGCAATACTATACTTACTACTTTGAACTTACCTTTTTACCCTTGTTTACTCTATTTTATGAACAATTTCACGTCTCTCTTTAAGCTGTTTTTCATTTTACTCTGTCTCTATGAACTTTATTTTAACTATTTCTAAGATATGATTTCAATAACTCTTACAGTAAAATATGAATTTTGATTTTAATTTTATGCTAGTACAAATTATAAAATCTCAAAACTTATAGAACTTAATAACTCATAACCAACAGCCTAACTGAAGTAATAGTCACATACGTTTGTATTTTAATAATTTATAAACATTTAACTTTTCTTTATTTAAATCTTAGAGCAACGTTTTTATGAAAACAAATAAAATTGATTGAAAAAAAAAAAACAAATTACTTTCTCTTATTATTTTGTGTGCTTTTTTTATAGCTAACTGTAATCATGTTACGGCTAAAAGGGTTCAGGTGGTTATATAGAGCTGAAAAAAACATTGACTCATAATCATCACTTACTAGAAATGTCCAAAGAAAGAAAGAAAAATGTATTAGTAAAAATATCTTAAAGTTGAGTTAATATTGTAACGATTTAACTACAATCCTCTAACTGTTAACAGCGCCATCTGTGTGATATAGCTAAACACCAATCATTTAACTGCTTACAGCGCTATCTTTATGAGATAGCTAAATGTCAATTCTAGTTCACCAACTGTCGACAACTGGAATGAAAGGTTCTAGAAGGAGATACTAAAATGTTCTAGTGGAGACTAGAACCATTCACTTTCTTAAATGAAGTTTTCCGATCGAATAGACATAGTTAAATTTTGAAAGTGATAGCATAAAGAATCGGGTTTTTCAATAAGAGCGCTACAAAAGTTTTTTTTTAACTAAAACAGAAACGGTTTTGGATATCAATGAAATTCTTTATTCCTGTGAAAGAACGTTTGATGTCATTATGTATGGAACTCGTTTTCTTTTGCATGGCCACCACGGGCACGCTTGCAGCAGTCCAGACACTGAACCCAATTTTTGACGGTTTTCAAGTATAAATCGACCGATACTGCTGCAATTTCACATTCGATATTCGTACGAAGTTCATCAATCGTCGCTGGCTTGTTGGCATAGACCATAGACTTGACGTAGCCTTACAGGAAATAGTACAACGGCGTCAAATCGCACGACCGAGGCGGCCAAGCGACTGGACCATTTCGTAAGATAACACGTTCTCCAAACTTGGTTTCCAATAAATTGATTGTGACATTCGCTGTGTGGCTTGTGGTGGCTTGTGTCCTATTGAAACCACATGTCCTCCAAGTCCATATCATCCAATTGGGGCCAAAAATATTCGGTTATCATTGAACGGCAGCGATCCCCATTCACAGTAACGTGCCGGTCTTGATCATCACGGAAGAAGTACGGCCCAATGACACCGCCGGCCCATAAACCACACCAAACCGTAATTTTTTCGGGATGCAATGATGACTCATGGAGTACGTGTGGATTGCTGCCTGACCAATACCGCATATTTTGTTTATTGACGAAGCCATTCAGCCAGAAATGAGCCTCATCGCTGAAGATGATTTTTCGATGAAAATCCGAATCATTTTCAAGTTGTTGCTCAGCCCAATTTACGAACATACGACGCTTCTGGTGGCCAAGCGGCTTCAGTTCTTGCGTCAATTTAATCTTGTAAGGATGTAGGCTAAGATCTTTTCCCAAAATTCGCCACAACTACGTCACAGAGATGCCCAACGTTTGAGAACGACGTATGAGAGACACATTTGGCCGTTCTGCAACTGAAGCCTCAGCGTCAGCAATATTCTAGACACTACGGGCACTTCTTTGTCTCACTGGCGCGGGAACATTTTGTACTGTGTCTGTGGATTCAAATTTTTCCACTAGACGCTCAATTATTGACGATTAGGACGATTATGACGACCATAAATTGGACGTAGCGCTCTTAACGTTGAGGCCACTGACTCCGAATTTCGATAGTAAATTTTAATAATTTGGACGCGTTGTTGGCTCGTATATCTTTCTATCATGAACATTACTGAAGAGAAATGTCAAAAGAACGGCAAGAAATGTGGCGGCGTTTGCTGTCCCTGTTGCTCTACTTTTGTAGCGTCCCTGTTGAAAAACCCTTTACTTATGCCTCTCAGAAAAGAATAAATGACTCAATAGAATATTTTCGCACCGCTCTTTTAGTCAAGTCGTACATACCTATCTCGATCCAAATCTGTGACAGTGCAGTGACAGCAAAAGAAGCTATAGGGATTTCGCTGTCGTCACAACACCCGGAGGTTTAGAAACGAAAAAAGGTAAGCAACTGACTGCTGGTTTTAAGACCGGAACGTCAGGTTCTTCGAAATAGCGAAGGTACTAGTCAACGCAGCACAGGGAATAGTCAGGGTTGCCAGTTTAGGGGTTTGCCGCCTAGATTTAGGGGCTTTTTTTTTGTCGTTGGGGGTAATCTGGGAGGATGAGATGTTTGATGGGGAAATCTGGGGATTAATTTAGAGCTAAAAGGCTGAGGAATCGTATATGGGTTATGAAACAGCTGAAAGTATTTTACGAGTTAGATATTGCTTACGTTCTGAATGCCATAATTTTACACCAACATAAGAAATGCTGAAAACTTTCACAATTGAGAAGATGTATCAAACCAACGCGACAACCAAAACGAGATGACGATCATGTATTAGAACTTTTTAACTTTTGTTTTAATTCCCTTATATTTTAAGTTTCATATTTACTTATTAATCGTATATCTATTACATTAGGGGCTTGTTTCACAATGTCTGATTAAAATTCTTAATAAGCAACTTGGATTTTATTAGTCAATTATTATCAACCTCACTTACGTTTCACAATGTGCGCCTTCAACGCTTACCTATCTAAATTTTCAGAATTCTGAATTTTTGGAGTTTCTGATTGGCCAGCTGTCATAAAAAATTAGATGTCATAGGAATTTTCAGGACTTTTTATGACAGCTGGAGCTCAAAAAAAAGTCTTTATTTGGCAATTAAAATATTAATTACTTTTTTCAATTTTCAATCAGTCAAAACAATTTTGTCTGGAAAACTGGAACATCTATTTGACTCATACATTTGTTATCTCCAAAAATTTTGAAACGTTAAGTTTTAAGTGGGAGGATTTAATTTACGGATAATTTAAATGTCGAGTACATTATTAGAACTTTACTCAGACATTGTGAATAAAACCCTTAATAAATTTTCTTTTTTAATTAGAACCGTCTTTTCGAATTTATTTTTTTATTGTAACTACTCTACTACTGTGAATTAATTAAATTAAAACATAAGTTTATGAGATATGAATGAATATAAAAAGTTAAACAAAATGTTTTTTTTTTTTGTTAAAATGTGATAATCTGGTGATTTCTAAATTTTTCTGGGGGGAGAATTTTTTTCTATCTGGCAACACTGGGAATAGTACACACATGAAAACTGCTCCTTAATTAACGTCGCGTTGTGTAGAGCAAGTCAGTGGGCAAGAAGAAAAAAAGTTTGTAAAAGAATTCAATCTTTTGTGAATACAATATCTTGTAAATGCATATCTTTAATGACTTTAATACAAAGATTGCATTCACTTTGAGATTTTGACTTTAAATGATGTAATAATTATAAATTTGACATCAAAAAGATAGCAAACATTGGTTTATCGCAATCAATGGAATGCAATCTTTTAGGAATTCATGCTTTCTTTGCATTAATTTTCCCCTCCCTAAACCTTCGGCCCTATTAAACGTTTTCCCCAGTTACATATGACAACATCTCACCTGCGCGGAGTATTTCAATCCATATTACAAAACTCACATGAATGCGAAAAATGCAAAAGAATGCAGACTGCAAAAGAAGTCAAAAAACTGCAAAGAATCGATGACTTCCCAAATGATTGCATTCAATTGAATGCAGTAAAGCCTAAAAGCTAGGTCGTAATGCATCCAATCTTGTGTGGCTTAGAAGAGGAGCTCTTCGAGTTTGGAGGGAAAATGTTGATGATGACACAACAAACCTTTAAACACGTATATTGTTGAAAGGAATCAGCCTTATGCCCATCTATAAAAAAGTGAGCAATTTTTATAAATTTGTACATATACCCAGGGCCAGAATTAGACATATGTATACATACGATAGCGTCCCGGGCGAAATATTTTCCCGCGTTTTCCCTATCAGGTGCTTTCTTATTATGAATATTGGTGAATATGAATGAAAAACTTGCATGGTTAACAAATAATGAAATATCGCTGTTTTTATTCTTTTGAATTTCTGAATTTAATATGACCATGACTGCATTTTGTAAGGTTCATTGATATAAATTCCCGATTCCCCTTAGTCCGTAAGTTAAGTTTTGTATTCCATTGCAAAATATTGAAAAGAAAAGAAAACTAAAGCAGAATTTAAATTTTATTTAAAAAAAAATTGGAGCCCGTAAAATCCACAAACTGCAAAACATTAGGGCCACTTTCACAGTCGACACTTACCGGAATAAGTGGCACTTAAGTTTCCCATATAAGGCTTAAGCTTTATTTTATAGCCAGCGTAAGTGGAACTTAAGTCACCAGCATCGGAGACTTAAGTGGCACTTATTTAGGTAACAGTGCACTGAGATATTGCTAATTAATCTTTCACATTCTCCACTTAAGTGTTACTTTTATGACTGTGAAACTGGCCCTAAGTTTCATAGCCAGCGTGAGTGTAACTTAAGTCACCAACTTCGGAGAATTAAGTGCCACTTATTCAGGTAAGTGTGCAATGAGATATTGTGCCTTAACCTTTCACATTGCTCACTTAATTGCCACTTTTCTGAGTGTGAGACTGGCCATAAAGCTTGACATATGTAATTTTTCCCATCCACTTCTCTTATATTTGAATTTATTAAAAAATACTCGTTTTCAAAAAAAAAATAATAATTTTTTTTTTAACTGAGCGAAGCCTAAGCTCTTAGATCGTACCTTAGTACGGGGTATTTAGATTTCACTATATGGTGCTCTGAGAAATAATTCCGAGACGCATTTTGACTTCGATATTCAAAAGAGTAGCAGTACACGAGCCAAAAACCGCATTTTCCACAAGTGCATCTAGTGTCATTTGGCCGCCATTTTGTTTTTAAAGGTGATTTTGATTTTCGCACGCAACTTGCGTATTTTTGATCCTAGAAAAAACAATTGTAGTACAAACTTGTAGCAAATTTAATTTCCTACTAAATATGTTAAGTAACTTTTTTAAAAATTCGCTCACGTTAAAAGTTACAGTGCATTTTGTTTAAAAAAGTTAGGGTGGATTTTATTATATCCATCATATCTTTTTTTTGTCACTAGGAAAAAAAAACTTTTGTTGCACAAGTTGTAGATCCTTCAATTATCTATATTTTTTGCCTTAACAGTTTTCTAATACGAACTACGGTTCTCACTCTGAGCGCATATAAGTTGGAGAAATCTATATTCTAATGAAATATAACACGAAGAGGAATTTGGCCTTCGTTTTTCGAAACATCGAAATGGTATCACCACACGAGCTGGGGACTCATTTTACTCGGTTCTTCAATGTAAATTAAACCCGTCATTTTGTTTTCAAGGTTTTTATTTAAGAATTTCGCACTCAAGTTAGGTGTTTTAGATTTTATACAACAAAACTCATGTTACAGATTTGTAGAGAATTTGATTCCCTGTCGCGATTGTTCAAGAAATTGTTTTAATAATAATTGATGATTTTTGTTCTAACTGTATTATATTTTTCAACATTACTCGAAGAAAAAAATGTACCGGTTTTTTTATTTAATAATATACATATACACTGATATAAACTGGATAGAGCATTTATACAAACGCTAACGCTTTTCCTTTAACAGTATAACTGTATAACATTTCTTTTTTCCCAAAGTGGCTGAACCCAATAGACGAGGGTCATGGAACGGCGCGTCCTTATACCTGTAAAACTTTTAATTCATCGAACCTTTATAGAAAACAGTGTTCAAATTGGACTTTCCCCTCCGACTTTTTTTTTAAGGTCTTTGTACTTAATTTCACTCCCACTTCACGGTGAGAAAGAGCTGGCTGACTGTAAAACGGTTTTTTATCCTTGACGATTTAGGAGACACCCTGTATAAGAAAAACTAGCATAAACGTAACAAATTTCTTAGATTTTTAGAGTTTCTTATATGCGTGTTGTACTGTTCATTAAATTCGCAAATGTTAACCCAACTAACAAAATTGCTTCCGATTTCCGACATTAAAACATTATTCGTAGCTATAGTGCTTTTATAACCATTCTGGCTGGAAGTCAATTAGTTATAGGAGTTAAACTTGATATAATTCATCACTAAGATATTCTTTGGAGCTTCTCGTATAATTGTTATAGGCACAATGAGTCAGTTTTTCTATAATCACACTATATCCATACTATAAAATGATATAAAGTCTTAATTCCTGTATCGCTTGTATAATCAATGTTAAGATGCATAAATCTGCGAATGTATATGGCATTTGTATAAGATATCTTTAAAGAAGGGTTATTGAAAGAGTTTTACCAAAGACACTAAATCCGTCGGGTTGTTATATAAGAATAATATGGTTCATATATAGGGTCAATAACCTGCGTGAATAATTGATAACAAAAATTATTTACTAACACTACCGTCATCGAAAGTAATTGTGAACAACACTAGAGGATATATAATACAGAGTGCTCGTTTTTATTCCGTATTATATATCGTAATAATGTATTACTGTCGATGACTGTAGTGTAAGTAAATTATTGTTTTTTTTTTATCAGGTATTCACTCGGATCATTGAACTCATTGTGCCTATTACAATTATACGAGAAGCTCCAAAGAATATCTTAGCGATGAATTATATCAAGTTTAACTCCTATAATTACTTGAGTTTCAGCCAGAATGGTGATATATAAGCACTATAGCTACGAATAATGTTTTAATATCGGAAATCGGAAGCATTTTTGTTAGAACTTTATACCTTCTTTTAAAGCCAACATTTAATTAAGTTATATTTTAAATAAGGTAATTTCAGTAAGTAGTGCCCGCGTTTCTATCTTTTTGAAAGAGCTTATGCGAATCAGTTGTAATGAAACACTATATATTCTTTCTTCTATAACGATAGTATATACTTATATAATAGTTTTGAAAGCATCTATAGGAAAGCCAATGTGGTTTTATAGGAAAGAATTCATGATAAAAGTGAACCCGATTCGACGCTAGGTTTGTATATTCGAGATTAGCGGAGTGGTTAGCGAGCAAGACTATTAGTGCGAAGGGACCAAGGTTCGATTCCTAGACCTGCCTACAAATGTAAGTTATTTTTAAAATAATTATAATAACAATAATCCTGATGAAAATAATAAAATAATTATCACTAAAGAACTTTGCACATAATCATGTGGAAAAAGCTGTCAGAAGATATGAAAAATATAAAAATAATAAGTACAAAATAATTTTTTTTTTATTTTCTACATTTTTCTATAAGCATTATATACTTGTAACAGTAAATCTTCTCCTCATATCTACAATCGAAGCAAACGGTGCAATAAACCAAACATTCTCCGATTCTTGTTATGGTAATATATTATCCTATAGTACCTCTATAGCATAACTCATAAGTGTATTTCTCGGAGTAACAAAATTTACTCCATAAAGGTGTAATAGGAGTGAAAAAACGGAGCCCTTTTAGCTCTTTGGAGTACTATAACAAGTTTATATACGTGTGATAAATAGTGATAAGAAGCTTCTCTAGATAAATATAGAAGTAAAATTGTTATTTGGGAAGGTAAGGTAATGTTTAGACTTTTAAAGATAATCACTGAACATTCTGTCACCACACATAGCATCCCTTGAAGGACTTCTTTTGTTTTGGGAAACTTTGAAAGCATGTTCAGGAAAATGAGATCTCAGAGATTTCCTTTCTGTCAAAAAGTGAGCAAGGCAATCCAAGAATGTTGTTCCTCAGTATTTGACAGCAAAATTGATAACTTTATTTGAGGAATCCTGTTTGTTCATGTCTTTAACTGAGATTGTTCAGATATCTGGAATCTCATTTTCCCGAAAACGCCACCTATTGATTTTCCTGCAATGTGGCACATGACATCATTTTCTTAAGAAAAACTTAAAGTCATATCTACGTCATACAAACACTTCAATATCAACCGTTCCAAGAAATACCAAGACAAACCGGATCTTTAGGTAGGTTTATGTTTTCCTGGTTAACCATCAACAATATTCTATACATTCCATACAAACACTATACACATGGATTCTTAAGGAAGGAGCATATTTTCCCCAACAGAAACAGATGAAGTTCGAGGGGATAAAACTGACGAACATACATAATTATCTCTGGAAGAACACGTTCTCACTCAGCAATCACCAAAAGTAGGTTGTCCCATCTTTAAGCTATACAGCGAATAAATTATTTCATGTGGATGTGGAATAAACCAGACAGGACTTGAAAATCGAGCTGAGTAAGCAGTTAACAAAATTGAGGCAAAAAATTAAGACTTTTTGTTTATAAAACTCGAATGAAAACACTTTCACCGTGTAGTGTATCTCCAAATACAAACCTCTATGGCGAGGTAGAGAGCAGGCAACGTTGCAAAATAAAAAGAAGGCTTTGCCCATTTAGGTAGGTAGGTAGGTAGTGATGGCGAACCCCAATCGGCACGATGTTGTTCGTTTGTGCTCCATATAAACCACATATATATGAGTGTTTTGTGGGTATGGAAGCTTGCACTACTCGTTTAACCATCGAGCCATCGACCACATCCTGAAGAGTGTCATTGACATTGTGGCTTAAAAGAAGGTCGAACTTTCATTTGTCATTGAAGAAAACGGGCTAATAAAATAGCTAGAGTTACGTTTCACCATCATCGTCTTCGCGTCGGTCGGATCATTGTCATCCCATCATGCGGGTTGGTTTGGCTTGGTTTGGTATGGTCGTAGGTTTAGGTTGGAGCAAAGCAGGTATTTTTACTTTCCACCAAATGAAAGGGAAGGTAAGTTAGGGCTTCGAAGCTCGAAGTCATGAAAGCAATTTTCTTACAAAATACCTTTTACCAATTATTAGAGAATGGTGGATGGCAATAATGCATGGGGGAAACGGAAATGGGTTACTTAATTCTTGCTGGAGTTTGTACAGTGTACACGCCTCCTCCGGGGAGAAACAATGATAATGAATATGCATTTATGTGCTGGAAAGAGCTCGGAGGAATAAATCGATGGATAATGAACCTGACAGAAGGATAATTGAGCAATCACAATTCCCAAAGGACTACAATATTATTGGTATGTTGTAAGGTACCGCATGGTGGTTTGACTTTCTCCGTGTTTTTCGCTGATAAAAATGCGAAACGATGTTAGCACACGATACAAGACAACAATAACTGGAAATATGTAGCTAAAGGATGATAATTTTCAAAAAATCAACAAAGTAGGCATGTAGGGTAGGTACAATCGTCTTTTTGACTTGTAGATGTAGTAATGGTGCACGCTTGGGAAATTGAAATCAGAAATAATGGAGCCTACAATAGCTATTTTTTTTATTATGTAGAATCACGAAAACAATTTGGTACATATTAAATTTAAAGCTTAAGGTTCATTAATTTTTCCGTTTCGAAAGTAAAGCTTAATAAAACACACACAGCGATACATTTTTGAAGAAAATTTTATTTTATTATAAAGTTTGGACTTTGCCATTAAGTGTGCAAAAACAAAATCATTCAAATGGCCGCATCTGGAAGGTTCGCAGCATGCGAATGTTTCGAGGTAATTTGTAATCATTTTTCGCACATTTCAGGCGGTATCTCGGCCATAACTTGAGTAATGTTGGTTTTTAATGCGTCTAGAGTTCGGGGATTATTCGCGTAAGCACGGTCTTTTGCGTAGCCCTTCAGAAAAAATCTAACGGTGTTAAATACTATGATCTTGGTGGCCAATTGACGTAGCCAAAACCTGAAATTTCGCGACCAGGAAACTTTTCACGCAATAAAGCCATAATTGGTCGTGTTGTGTGGCTTGTTGCGCCGTCTGGTTGGAACCACACATCTTCCAAGTTATGATATTCGATCGCCGCCCAAAAAAAATCAGTTATCATTCGGCAAATTGCTGCAAACGCCGGGAAATCGATAAATTTGGATCAATAGCAGCACTTGCACTTGCATCAGCAATATTTGCGACTAAGATTGCATTACAATAATGATGCACTGGCCTTACGACATTAGAAACGCTTCCACTCTATTCAAATTTTTTTACTATTTTACGGATTGCTTGCGTAGTCGGTCGATTATGACGACCATAATGACAACGTTTGAATCACTAATTTTTAATAATTTTAACGCGTTGTTCGGTTGTTAAGCGATCCATTATCGTAAATGGCAAACATTCAACTAATATTATGACACTTCAAATGACAGCTGAGTTTAACAGGTGGTGTCATCTTTCAGCGCCACCAAATTGAAACCACGGAATGAGTGACACTATATAACAAATAACTAGACAATGGGTACGTTCAGCAGCCACAAGGGACTACATATGTAGTCAAGTGCATTCATTGGACGCAAATTTAACAAAGGAAACTAGTTATTTTTTTGAGATGTCATTAATGCCAAAATTGGAACTTTACTTCCAACCTTTACCTTCCGTTGATAGTGCAGATAGTATTTATAATAATATTTTTTTTTGAAAAACACCTTACACAAGTCAATTCCAAATTGTAAATTATATTTTTTCAATACTTCTTACTAATGATGCATTTTTTAATTCTATTAATTAATTAAGAACTCCTCAACCCAAAACAATAAAACAAACGTTGAAAAAAGAAGTCACCGAACAATGAAGTTCAGCTTGCTGTTTAATGACCAAATATAATCAGCTGATATTTTGACATAAATGCACTTGACTTGAAATGAAGGGAGATATTTCTTGACTAGCTTTCGAGTCACTTTCCAATAAAAGTTGCCTTAATTGGAAGGAAATTTTGCGACAGCTGGCCAATTAGAGACGAGAAACTTGCCTTGCCTTCAAGTCCCTTCGTCATCTGAACGTACCCAATATTCGAACCATTTCTGATATGCCAAAGAGATTATTTTTAGAGATTATCTGGTAAAACTAATAAGTACCTATACATAGGTTCTGTCCATGTCGAAGGGAGAATATCTCCTGGACGCGATTCAGTATACAGTGTCCATTATCAAAGGAAGTATTACCTTTAGCTCCCGTGAAATTGGCAGCTCAAAAGAAAGCCAAAGAAGTCGCAGATGATGGGAAGTCACCATAATTCAACAATTAAAAACCACTAAAGAAGCCACTTTGAGAATTTTTGGGTAATCAGGTGCTCTGGATAACCCACTCAAGTAGAGCAGGTATGAATTGGTACTTCCGATTCCTTGCCGAGGGGCTTTTCCCAAAAGAAGCCAGGAAAACGGTGGATGAAAGGCAAAGTGCACCTAAAAGCGAAACCACAAGTCTGGGACAGTGTAAGAGGAAAAGTAGCCAAATAACTCCTATCCCCAAAGGGAAGAACCTATAAGAAACCAAAGACTACGGCAACATCGTTTGCGGAACCAAATACCGCAAAGACAAAATCCGTTGAACATATAGGTTCTCTTATGCAAGTGCGGCCCTGAGCGTCAGAGTTGTCGGGCCCAAAAGGAAGTTGAAGTGCAATGGCTTGCAAGTCAGACCAGACCAGAGGTATGCTAAATTATTAATGAAACTAGTTGACTTTTCAATAAGACTGTTCAGATAGTGTAATTATTTGCGAATGAGGTGTTAAAAATCACTGATGACCTCTTGACAATACTTTATAGCTATTGATTAAAAATTGTCTATAGCTAAACAATTTCTGAAACAAGTTAACCATTTTCTACCCATTACTGAGCTTTTAGATGACATACGTTTTCAGAACACTTTTTTCGCAATGACCACATATTCAACGTAGCCAAAAGCGCTGCTGAGTGTTTTGGTTTTCTCTGGCGATACAAGACATGTTTCTCCCTTCTGATCTGTATGCAATCTAAAAAGTATTTATCGGTCCTTAAGTACAACTCTTACATTTGGGCAGAGGTGCTCCTATAACTCATTTACATAAATCATTTGGATCGTATTCAAAACCGAGCATTACAACTCTCAGTGTTTCATGTCTGTGACCTGTGAGATAGCCGATTGCATTCCTTCTTTAAGACAATTCAACCGCAATACTCTCAGTTTACTCTTGAGCCCAACACTTCAGACGTGGGTACGGTTTAGTATAGAGATTTTTTCTTTAGCCGCACAATACGAATGTAGAATTCTGTAGATCGGTCTGGCAGCCGTGAAATAGCTATAACTCCAGCCTATAATGACTTGGTGGTAGCTCATTCAAGTGATTGTAGTTTCATTCAAACCTTCAATATTAATATGATGGTGCGTAAGGTTTGCAGCCTTAATGGGAGTGTGTTATCATACAAAAACCAATAGAACCAATTTTTTACCTCCCACTTTGATATTCAGAACTTCAAAACCAATCTGCAACATACATCGGTACCTATCTCCTTTTAAATAATTCTTATTTTTAAATCAATTTTCGCAAAAACTATAGGACTTAATTCAAGAATCAATTTGTTGGTGTTTGTCAAAAACAAAAATACTACTAAGAACCAATTTTTTAGTCATCAGTTAAGCAGTCAGTTATGAGAGGAATAAATAGGAACAAATGCTTGATTTATCTTAAGAATAAGTACTATCTGATGTTTAACTAACTATTGAAAAATTGGCCCTAAATGACTTAAAATTTTGGAGAAAATCAATATAAACAACATTTCTTTAATTTTGTTCACTAAATTTTGAATTAGAAGTATAGAACCTTTCCTACAATACCATTTTTTCGGCTCGACCCAACCTACACCGCCCTATAGCGCGTGTTATGCAAGACACCCAGTATTAGAGCAAGTTCGTCTGACCCAGTCAGGCACTTTATTTGCCACACTTGCGACTTGCCTTATGAGGACGTAAAAAGACAAAAAAATGGATCCTTGGAGAAAAGATTGGAATAAAATAAGAGCACTCGCGTTATCTTTTAAAGACACGCATCTTATGATAGCCAACCCATTAAGGCCTTAACATGCAATGCCAATCATTATTCCTCCCACAACAGAGCAATATAATATGTATTTCATAAAATTTGCAAATTAAATTAATTTAGCTTTTCTTGAATCTATTGTTTATTAAGTTTTAATGAAACAAAATTAGAAGCTTGAGCAGCAGCTTTTTCCCATCTATCGACACAGCCATTAGAAAAAATTATACTAACTTGATGATATCTAGGCTTTCATTGTTTGTTTAAAAATAAAATTACATAAAACGTCGACGGTGTCGTTTATGCAATAATAACTCTTTCTAAAGAAATCATAATATTTATAGTCGCCGAAGTGGAAGACATCATTATGCAGTTAGGTATATTTGCCAAAAATAAATAACACATTTTAGAGTTTTTACATAACGTGCCCCGATCCCCGAGTTCCTGACCATAGCCAAAACGAGCAAAGCGTATAAAGAAACAACTGCTTAAATTCTCACATAAAAGAGAAGTTTTTCTATGTAGGTAACTGAAGCAGAGCCGTATAGATAGGGGGAGTGAACCAAGTCAAAGGGCAAGGCGACTTTTAGTAGAGAACTTTAACTACCAATGCCTACTTCACTAACCTACTTAAGTCAACTTCTATAGTTCAGAATCTTCAGGTTTGTAAAGGGTGATTCACAGTGATAAATTTTTGATGAAAATTTAATTTCAATATAAAGATTGGACTTTGCCATTAAGTGTGAAAAACAAAATCATTTAAATGGCCGCCTCGGCAAGATTCGCAGCATGCAATTTTTTTTTAGGTAATTTTTGACTACTTTTTTTTTTTTAATGCGTCTAGAGTTCGGGGATTATTCACGTAAACACGGTCTTTTGCGTAGCTTCACATAAAAAAATCTAGGGGTGTCAAATCGCGTGATCTTGGTGACCAATTGACGTCGCCAAAACATAAAATTTCGTGACCAGGAAACTTCTCACGCAATAAAGTCATAATTGGTCGTGTTGTGTGGCTTCTTGCCCCGTCTTGTTGGAGCCACACATCGTCCAAGTCATGATCTTCAACTGCCGGCCAATAAAAATTGTCTATCATTCGACCAATTGTTGCAAACGCCCTGAAATCGATAAATTTGGATCATCGGGATATTACCACTTAAGAAATCGGTGTTAATCCGGGAATCAGTTAAATCAGTTTAATCAGCATTCGAGGTTAGCACAAGTTTTTTTTCAAACCCTATTCATCATCATCATCGTCCGCTCGACAACCGGGGTCCGGTCCTGGCCTCCTTCAACAAGTCTCTCCACCCATCCCGGTCTCAGGCCGCCGCCATCCAGTTGCGCACCCAAGGCTCCGGGCGTCCTGGTCTACGCCATCCATCTCTCCAGCAGCGCAAGCATGGTCTACCACGCTGTCGTCTACCATAGAATGTACCACAAAGAACTTTCCGAGCAGGTTCATCTTCGCTCACGCGAGCTAGGTGCCCTGCCCACCGGAGTTTACCGAGCTTAATTTTTGTCACGATATCAGCTTCAAGGTAGATTGCGTACAATTCATGATTGAACCGTCTCCGGAAATCGTCCTTCCTCACAAATGGGGCCAACAATTCTCCTTAAGACTTTTCTCTCGAACGCGGCTAAGAGGTCGGAGTGCCTTTTGCTAAGCACCCAAGTCTCGGATCCATATGTGAGTACTGGCAGGACCATGGTCCTGTACAGCAGCAGTTTTGAAGTTATGGTGAGATTTCTGGATTTGAAGAGCTTTGACAGACTATAGTAGGCCCTGTTGGATTTGAGAAGCCGCCCGCGTATTTCTTCTTCTATATTGTTATCGGCTGCTACTATTGACCCAAGGTATTTAAAGGATTGCACCACTTCAAATTCGTGCTCCGCTACCTTGATTGTTTGACCAACTGTTCCTCTCGCATTCGACTCCACCATGTACTTTGTTTTACCTTCACTAATGTGCAGCCCCAGATTTTGTGCCGCCTGCTCGATCTGGATGAAGGAATAATGTACAGCTTGCTCGGTTCTTCCGATGATGTCGATGTCGTCTGATTAAGCCAGTATTTGGCTGGACCTGTTGACGATGGTCCCACTTGTTGCCGTGCCAGAGTCACGGATTGCTTTCTCCAACGCCAGGTTGAAGAGGAGGCAGGCCAAACCATCCCCTTGTCGGAGTCCATTAAAGATGTTGATTGGTTTGGATAGCAATACGGCTATTTTTACTTGGCTTGTTACGTTGGTCATGGTCAACCTACCTTTGGTCATGGTCAAAACCTATTGCTTTGACGAAAAAAAATGTTATCTAGAATAGCTTAAGATACAAAAAGTACGAATACCTACATAGTTATAAAGATATTTAGGTATACAGAAAACGGAATTTCACAAATTTCATTTCCTCCTAAAAACTAAAACCTAAAAACAAAATTGAAGGTATTATTGGGATTTTTGGGAAATGCTCAAATACAAAAATAAAGCTCTCAAAAAATCCCTTAAAGTGTTAACTTCAAGTTCATTTATAATTTCTGTTTTGTTAAAGTTTATCCAAAAAAAAGTTCTCATACATTGGCAGAAAAATTTGGTTAAGTTAATATCAGTGCAATAAATTCAGCCACTTATCGAAATGCTTAAATTTTATTGACGCAAACAAATTTCGAAATATTTAAAATTTAAACTCTATTTTGTATATTTACAAACTTGTACTTTGTTTAATTTAAAATCGGGAGCAAATGCCCTATTTACATCGGGTAATTGGAAATATCTCTTAAATTCGGGATAAATAGGATAAATCGGTGTTTTTGAGCAACATTGGCCTGACGACATCAGTAACGCTTCCACTCTCTTCAAATTTCTTCACAATTTTACCGATTGCTTACGTAGTCGGTCGATTGCGACGACCATAATCATAGCGTAATGCTCGGTTCATATGATGTCTACATGGTCTACAATATTATGTTTGTATTTTAAGTTTCTTAAGGCTCACTATCGGGTTTTCCTTTAAGGACTTGACAACTTTTTGTTTAAATAAAACGCAAATCATTTGATATATTACGAAAAATATATTATTGGCTTGAAATACCTATAAAATCAAAAAATTTACATAAATGTATTGAATTTGACGTCGTTCATATGTCCACCACATTCACACGTTAGCAGCGGTCGATTCGTTGAACCCAATTTGCGATGACTCACCCACACATTTCGACGAAAACGGCCGCTAAATCTCATTCAATTTTGGATCTGAGCTGCTCTAACGACCCCTGCTTGTTGACATAATGTATTATACCAATTTTGTAACGTTGTATTGTGGTGTTAAATCACACTATGTAGGCGACCAGTCGATAGGACCATTTCTCTATATAACACGTTCATCGAGTTGAGTTTTCAATAAGTCGATTGTTACACCCGCTGTGTGGCTGGTTGTACCGTCTTGTTGAAACCACATAATTATCATTAATGTCTAGTCAATGTTCATGACCAAAGAAAAAACGTTGGAACATGTCTCTGTATAGCGATCTCCATTGACTGTAACGTGACGCATGAAGTAGTGCTTCTTGAAAGACATGAGGGTTTTCGTCTGTTGACGAAACCGTTTAGTCAAAAATGAAAGTTCAAAGTTGTCGAGTTGCAACTGGAAAACCCTCCACAAGATATAGTTAAAGGCCAAGAGTACCTAGCTCCGGCTCTGATTTGTGATGAAAGTTGTGCAACTTATTTTCGCGAACTTCACCTGCTCACTGAAACGTATCCAGATTGAAGAAGAATCCCGGAAGCCAAATTGTATAAAGCCAACTGACCACATGGCAAAATATTTCAGTTGGTTTTTATATTTTTAAAGTCTCGAGTGAGTGCGTGGTTTTTAACAAACGACAGTCTATCATGTTGTATTTCGGGAAATTACTTAAAATTGCACCTGCTGTCATTTATTTTTTGTTTACTGCTAGTCTTGACGCAAGCTCAACCACCCACTTTGATGTGTTTAATTATTGCATACGGGATGCAGACCATCAGCAGGGATTGAAGGCGTGCATGGGAAGGACAGCCATAAGCTTTTTGCAGTCCTTTAACGACCGTGATAATTATACTATATTTCCGGACCTGATAGCTGAAAAGGACGAAAATGTTGCTTCGAGGTCCATTGTAAATTTTTTGGACCAGGATCCAGTGGACTTTCGGTTGGTTTCATAATTTTGTCATTGTTTGTTTATAAAGTGGAAGTTTAGACGATATGATGTGAAAAGATTTGTGTTGAATTTCTCAAAACAATGCAACGTTGGGTGCAATTCGGTGTGATGTTATAGAGAATTTCTTGTCAACTTTTTTAAAATTCTAATTATATTTATTTGTCATGAAATATCATTCACTAGTTTTTCGAAAAATCTGGTAATATGGACGGACGCCCACCTGTCAATTTGTTCGAGTTTTATAAATGTAGAAGAAGACAATGTACATAATGTACATCCAAACATAACTTGTCTTTAAATTATTAAAAACATATTTAAAAGTGGCAGTGCTTCGAAATTCTAAATTGGTTTTGATCGATTAAATGGCGCCACAGTTATGAATATATAAAGGGTCCGCCAAATAACTTCTTTTTTTTTTAAATGGCGCAAAACATCGAGTGTAGCTTCGGCTGTGTGGCACGTAGCGCCGTCCTGTTGAAACCAAATGTTGCCAATATACTCCTCTTCAATTTTTGTGAACAAAAATTCGTTCAACATGGCCCGATAACGATCGCCATTGACTGTAACAGCCACTCCTTGCTCATTTTCGAAAAATGGCCCAATTATGTGCCTCTGGACCAAAATCCGCACCAAACAGTGACTCGTTTTGGATGTATCGGCTTTTTAATGTATGCGTTCGGGTTTTCTGTGCCCCAAATGTGACAATTTTGCTTGTTTACTACCCGCCAAGATCAAAATGAGCTTCATCTGAAAAGATGATTTTTATGGCAAAATCGGCATCTTCTCTAAGTCGATCGCAGGCCCACTTAGCGAAGCGTATACACAACCACATTCGTTTAGCGGAAGGATAAAACTAATTATTATCTGTCAAATCAGACATGAGCTAAGTGTTACCATTCACGAAATAAGCACTAGTTGAAAAAAAAACGTTAGATGGCGGACCCTTTACTTACTCAAGGGCATGGCTTGACAACTGGCCATAACTAGGAAAGTTCAAGGTTCCAGATATATTTTTACCAGAGAAAGATGATGAAAAATCTTAAATAAATGAATAATAAATGAAATTTTTGATTTAATTAACTTTATTCACCCACCTCGTCACGGGTGAGTACATGACCTTCAACAATTTAACAAAGCGCCGAATCCATACTGTTGGACTTGGATGTAAAAGGCTTCTAACGTTTCACGTGTTGTAATGTCATTTGTCAAGCCAGTTGGCAGAATAAAAATTATTATTAAACTCTAAAAAAAATAAAATTCCCAAACCTGTTCATTTATATAGCTCAAGTCAAGGCTATAGAAGTGGTTTAGCATTGCAAATTGCAATTGGTTGAAAAATGTCACAACTGAATAAATGAATTAATTTTGTTTCCTGGGATTCCTTCGGCTATGTCCGGTGGAATATTTACAAAATATACTGCAAATCGGTTACGCTGAAAGAGCCTTCAGCTATACCCGTTATAAGCCAAAAATTTTGAATGCAGTTTTTGCTAGAAAATTAAAACAAAAATATTGTTGTTTAAACTCTTTTGGCTGTTAACAAATTCCCTCTTTTTACTTGCGATGTAGGTAGGTAGGCACTATAGCTATAGGGCAAGTTTTGGATTCATAAAATAATGACCTCAGCATTGTTATCAACCCTGAAATAACAACACGATGCTATCATGCTTCTTTTCCATTTTGTATATGAATAATAATAATTATTATTAGCCGTGTTTTTGTAAAAATTATAGCCAGCGTAGTAATTAAATCTGAATAAAACGCTAGTAGTCACTTTTAAATTTACTTATATATACCTACATACCTACAATCGTGCCAAATTTAACGACATTCGAATAAATTTCTTATCTGTCACAAACAATAATTAGTGAGAAAAACATAAAATTAACAAAGAACATTAATAATTATTGGTAGGATGGATAGCTTAGTTTTTGAAAATTTTTTTTCACAGAAAATCAACATTAGTTTTGTATTTCAAATTGTGTTTGGGCGCGTTTGAAGGTTGATTTTGGCATGTGGTTTACACGGTGCATAGTTAATGTCCAGTGAACATCAATTCCATATATGTGTGAACGCTTTTGGTTCAAATTGAATTCAGAAGGATTGTTTCTTCTTTTTATTACAAGGATAGTTATTCCGACAGCAATCATGGCTTATGTAGACCATAGATGCACCATATAAAGATGACAATCTTTCGTACGTTCTCCAAAACCCATTTGTTTACATTGTTGTATTTATTTGTAATTTCATCCCGTGTCGATGAATAGATGTGAATTGCAACAACTATTAAATGGGATGGGTTTGTTCTGTTTTGCTAGATCGACCATTTTGAATGTACAAATAACTCAGCCATTTTAAAAAAAAAAATTCCAACTCACCAGCTTTTCGCCATGAAAATGGGGGATGTAAGGTGGGATATCGGGTTGTGTTGAAAGAAACACAAATTTAATGATGCTAATAAGTCCCCTATTACACGACGACTTCGTTCGGCGTGATGAAACTTTTTTAAACTTTTTTTGAAAATTCATCTTGTGAGTCGTGAGGTGTTACACATTGATTTTTGATGTGTAAACATCTATGCTGGCGGTAGAGTGAAAAAAAACTCGGACGTCCGTGTGCAACGTTACGATCTGCATACTAGGATGGGTGCGTTCACTGAAAAAAATCTTAAGATGTACTTCAAGCAAAAACAAGTCCGTTTTGGATCCGCGCACGTTGATGTTTACACATATTAACCGTGAGTCCCGGTACTCGCACAATTTTTTAATCTTGACTCAAATTTGGAATTTCCCTTTAGTTTGATTGGTTATTAAAATTTTCAATGCTCTCTATATACATACATGTATGTAAAGGGTTTTAAAATAAGAGGTGTTATTTTGAATAGCCCGCTATTTCGGTAGCTGTCACTTTTGAAGCTGTCATTTTTTGACATTTGACAAGTAGAAACTACGCCATTAATAAAAATGGATACATGCTTCAACAACCCATTGAAATTATTAAAATTCACTATAAAAATGGTGAAAATTTGGCAGAGACGGTTCGTAAAACTAAAACATTTTTGGGTCGTCGTGAAGCACCTTGTCGGACCGCAATACAGAAATTGGTGGACAAATTCGAGCTGTTGGGACAAGTTAGTGATGTGAAGAATAAAACCCGTGCACGTCGATCAAGAACAACTGAGAATATTGCTGTTGTAGCCCAAAGTGTTGAAGAAAACCCAGGTTTGTCCATTCCTCGTCGTTCTTTGGAATTAGGCATTCCACAAACGTCATTACACCGTATTTTGCATAAAGACTTGGGTCTTGAGGCTTATAAAGTTCAGTTTACACAAGAACTCAACCCGGCTGATCATCAACAACGTCGTGTCTTTGCTGATTGGGTCCTTGAAATGCATGCAAATGATCCGGAATTTCATCGAAAAATCATCTTGACTGATGAGGCCCATTTCCACCTCGGAGGCTACGTCAACAAGCAAAACTGTCGCATCTGGGGCTCGGAAAACCCAAGAGTTATTGTTGAAAAGCCTCTCCATCCTCAACGCGTGACTGTTTGGTGCGGTTTATGGTCCGGCGGGGTCATTGGACCTTACTTTTTCGAAAATGAGGCTGGATTGCGCTATCGAGAGATGATTAATGATTTTTTATGGCCGGAATTGGATGGTATTGATCTGGACAACGTTTACTTTCAACAAGACGGCGCTACGTGCCACACAAGCAATGAAACCATCGATCTTTTACGGGAAAAGTTTCCGGACCGTGTTATCTCTCGAAGAGGTGATCACAATTGGCCACCGAGATCTTGTGATTTAACACCTTGCGACTTCTTCCTTTGGGGCCACGTGAAAGATAAGGTCTACGCCAACAGCCCAGCGTCGATTCAAGATCTCAAAGATGGAATTCGTGAGGCTATCGAGGACATAGGGCAGCCACTTTGCGATTTGGTTATGGAAAATTACATGAAAAGGATATGGTCCTGTAAGCGTGGTCGTGGCGGCCATTTGGCTGATGTTGTGTTCCATTATTAACGGCATACCTTCCTCTTTATAATGAAATAAACATCCGATCATTTATCTCAAAAAATGCCATTTTTCTTTGAATATCAAAATAACACCTCTTATTGGAAAACCCTTTATATTAACAATAATACAGGTACACATGTGCGCTCTACAAACAACAGAAATAAATGAAGCAGCATGTTAAATAAAAAAGGAATAGGTACAATAAGAAATGCCAAAAATCAGTGGCCAAAATTTGGCCTACGACCCACATGACCCACTCTTTATGTTCAAAAGAAGTAATGACTAAAAACTAGTCGTGTATAATAGCAGTATTTCGTATTGCCGTGAATGCAACCATGTTTGGCCTTCATTCTTTTACTGTCAATCTCAATGACATTTTGGTGAACTGTGTTTTTCTATCCAAAGAAATTTCCTGGACAGAGTATCACAGAAAAGTCAGTAATAAAATAAATAGCGTGATTAGTTAGGATTATTTATACATTGAAATTTCGTTCTTCGATAGTTTTTTATTGGTTGCGCATATAGCATTATGCTTATAAAAGCCCGGAGTGATTTGGTAGTGATTTTTTGTAGTAGATTTGAACATGGAAAAACATGTTCAGGCCATTATTTTATATATAATATATACTTATACTTAAGGAAGAACTAGAATAGGCGGGAGCTGTCGGAAGCTTATGTCGAAACCGACCGAAAAGTAGCTTTCCGAAACGTCAATTTCACCCATAATGCACTTAAATGGTTGAAAGAGAAAACAAATTAAATAATTGTTTGTTCAATGTCAATTTTCATAGCAGAGATGCTTTTAATTATTTACTTTGCGAAACCACTTAAATTCGATGTGATAGGTATAAATTAATTAAAAGAAAACTTAAAATTTTACTTCTCTCTTTCATAAATCAGAAAAAAAGTCGAAATCTAAGCACCAAAAGCGAAATTCTTTTTAGTTTGCTTTCACCATTTTGATTTTTGCATCCATCCACTTACGAATGAGCGGTCGGTGAGCGCTCTTCACGTCCGACGGCAAAAGTTAACGAAAACTAGACGAACAGTACCAAAGCGCAATTACGGGCACAACATTTGAATTCTTTGTATTCGCTCGGTTTCGTAGGACCACCTGCATGGCCTCCCGACTATTCTAGTTCTACCTTTAGCCCCTACGTTGATTTTTTCGACTAATTTCCTCCGGACTTGCAAAAAAACACACCTAAAATTGTCTTACCACAGCTGCGTTGATTCTCTTATTTCTCATTCTTATATTATTGTTTTTTTTTTCATCATATATTCACTGTTTGTAAAAAACAAAAGACAATCGAATATACTTAAATCGATTATTAATTTTCAGTTTCAAAATTTGTTTCCACAAACTTATCCATATAAGGTCGGGTTAGCACTTGATAACTTGTTGCTGAATTTATAATACTTTTTGAACATACTCATGATATTTTTATAATAACCGACATATTGGTGGTGAATGGAGGAATTCTGTCTATTACGACTGTTCTGATATTCGGTCGAATTTGAAAACGGAAACGAAAATTGAATCCGTGCGGATTGAAAACGATTGTTCTGATTTCCAGTCGGATTTACTTTTAAGTTTTACCAACTTGATCTACAAAACATTTTCGAAATTAGCTGTTGTGTATGCAAGAGCTGTCAAAAATGAAATTGTAATCCGCCAACAAAAAGACCGAATTTAAAACGTCAATTTGGCGGATTGTAGATCCGTTCATTTTGCCGAATCCACAAACGTTTTCGAATACGGAATTGGGAACAGCGAAAATTCGAAAACGTGAGGATATAGAATTCGAATGGAAAATAGAACAGCCGTGTATGTGTGCAAATAAATGGTGGTGAATGGACGAATTCTGCATATGTGTGCGTGTTTCTCCTGAATTTCCCCTGAATTAGCTTGTAGGCAAACTCGGATGATAGCCGAGATTATCATCTTTATATGCTGTATCTATGATGTAGACTATCGAACAGTGTTGGGACTTCGCAGAAGCCAAAGACTGGTAGAACGGTTGTAAAAAAGTGGTAGAAAAGTGGTAGAACTTAAAAGCCATTTTTATGTAACAAATTGTATATTCAATATCTTTATTGAAAATAAATCAAATACAAAAAAAAAAAAATAAATAACATTCGGTTCTTTATGTTTCAAAGATCACATTATATCTGAAATAGAGATGAGCCAAAAATCACGAACTGCTACTTATTCACAGCTAATGAAAATTCACATTCACAACCTGTTAACAACTTGCGAATAAACTGTGAATGGCTAAACTGTGAATGAAAACATCTCTAATCGCTAGTCACAACGCAACATCATACATCACACAACTGCGAATTGTTAAACCGTGAATGTGAAACGAATATTCACTATTCACTTCTATTCAAGATTTACTGCGTTGCTATCGCTTATGCTATCCAACCAAATCTAAGAATTAAAAGAGTTGAGTGAACTGCTTGTGTTTGTGTGCTTGTGAAAGCAGGAGATACAGGCATAATCGCAAAACGCAATTGTTTGAATTTGAAGTGGAAGGGAATTCGGTTGCTGAGACGATAAGTAGGTAAGGTAGAAAAAGGGTTGTAAGCTCGCAAAATGAATGTAGAAATACGTGTTTGATTGGAAAATAGAAAAATGCACTCTGTAGGTGCAGTGTATGTAGGGCCAATTTTGTTGTATCAATACTTTGTATGATACATTCAAGGTGGGTTTATAGATATTTTTGGAAATACGTGGCGGGATTTTCAATACTATTTTAGAACTATTAATAAAATATTTTATTTTGATTTATTTTTAAACAAATGGAAAGTATTTAAGGAACTGTTTGTTCGGGAAAAATTCAGTTATTGTTTTGTTAGAACTACGAGGGGGTAAGACCTCCTCCATCTTTAGAGATTGGTTTGGCCAATTATTTTTGGACATTTGACCAAAATATTTTGGACTTTTGCCAAAAATATTTTTGGACATTTTGTCAAAAATATTTTTTTCAACTAATTTTTTGCTTCAATAATTTTTTTTTCTACAATTTTTTTTCATCAAATTTTTTTTTCCAACAAATATTTTTTTCAATAATTTTTTTTGAAGAAATTTTGAGTTTTCATACATTTTTTTCTGGACATTTGTCAAAAATATTTTTTGACAAAAATTTGTCACCCAAAGTACTTTTAATCACAAAAACTGTTTGCATTGGCGCCTGCCAGGCGACTAAACATACCCTAAGCAGAGCGACAGAGTCGCGTGAGCGGGTGTGTCCCCGAAAAAGGGGGTTAAAATCCTTAAAACCCGGGGAGCGGGCCACCCAAAGTACTGTTTATTAAACATAAACTGCAAGCACACCAATTGACAACATACATTATAAGAAAAAACTATTTTCATCTTAAAAAACGGAGCTTCGTAGACCCCCCAAAGCTGACATCATCAAACGTAATTTCTTGCTAAACTAGACATCTTAGAGAATTAAAAAATGCATATTCGTGACCTGTCAATGGACGTATCACATGATTTTTCAAAAAACTTTTTTCGACAATTTTTTTTTGAAATTTCTTACTGTTTTTTAGTTTTTTACAAATTTTGTATATTCGGCTAAACAGAGCTTCGTAGACCACCCAAAGTTAACATCTTCAAACGTGATTTCTGGTTAAACTAGGCACATGGAATATGCAAGTACGATAGTAGGAAACTTCGTTCTAGTTGATTCTCATTGATTCGTTTAACCATTACTATGGAAATGAAAATCCATACTGTGCTGTCAATTAATATTGAAACGGCGGGATTTCGTGATTCGGGATTTTGTGATGCGCGATTTTGTGAATCGGATTTCGTACCCAACCCGTATTTCAAACTGTTTGTTGCCTTATAGTTTTTTTTTGAAAAATTTCCGTTGATTAATTTTGTTGCGGAAAAGTCGTTAAATCATTGTCTTTGAAAACTCTCTTTTACAGGTAACCAGCGTTTGTATTTTTATACGGTTTCGCATGTCTTTTTTTACTTTTCAGTACCCACAGAAAGTCAGCACTACGAAATGAAATTCATAGTTTACATTCACAGTGAATGAAAAATAGCATTCACAGTTATACCTGTGAATGCAAATTCACGACTTAGCTCATCTCTAATCTGAAAGCAAGTCATATACATCATTTAAAACTAGTTGCAAACCAAAAACTTAAATCTATAACAGCCATTTGAATTAATAATAAAACTAGTTCAGACTTCAAAAAATTACAATTAATATTTTTTAGCCGACAGAAAATTTAAATCTTGAAACATATTTTACTAATGCTTCTGGAGGATTAAAATTATGATTATTGAATATAATTTTGCTGGCAGCTAAAATGTTGTGAGCAGTTGTTTTTTCCAGTTTATTTCTTTTATCATTTTTTATATTTTTCTAATCGGAAAATTTACGTTCCGCAGCAGCACTGCTATGCGGTTAGCAACAAAGTTCCAACATATATGAAGAAAGGTTTTCAATTTCAAACAATAAATTGTCCATACCATCTTTTAATTTTTTTATCAAACGCAATTGTGAAACAATGTCAGCAGTTTTAAAAATTTGGAGTAAGTAATTTTCTGCAATTAGTTTTCTCCACTCATTATATTAATCAATTCTAGGTTCGTTATATTCTGTGAAAAATGTCTCGTCAGACCTAAAACTGATTTCTAATATTTTCACTATAATAAACGAGGAAATAGATAAGCAAAACAATAAGCATGCATTAAAGGTTGACAATTGTCTTTATTTACGTTATTGGTTTTGGAATCAAAAATTTACGCATGTTTATACAATTTTTGTTATACCCTAGCCAAAAGCCAACCCCAAAATCCAAAACATTTAAACTCCAAAGATAATTAATGAATAAATTAAATACATGACAAAATTAAAAGAAACTTCTTCTTTATTAATAGATACTCTATGACAAAAGTTAACAATAGGCGTGTTTTTTTGCAAGTCCATATGGATTTGTCGAAAAAAACGACATCGGGACTTAGGAACTTCTTACTTACAGTACGTAAGTCCCGATAATTATCTGGACTTAGCTAAGTCTATATGGATTTAAGTTGTTGTTGTATTTACGTGTAAAACTATTAGTCCCGATGTCGTTTTTTTTTACAAATCCATATGGACTTGCAAAAAAAAACACGGCTAATCTATTTTTGTGTTTAAAAAGATCAGACAACTAAGTTACAGATACAGTACAGATCACAGACACAAAGAAAGAGAACTGAGGTGAAAAAATACTCAGGTGAAATCATTCCGATTTAATTATAAATTTTAGTGTGGTTGGATCGTATGATATATGGTAAAGTAAAAAAATAGATGAAAGGTGAGTTGCAAAAAGTGGTAGAATTAGATTTTTAGGTGGTAGGTTTCTATGAACAGCAAAGTGGTAGAAGTCCCAAAACTGCTATCGAGCAATAAACTGTCAAATTTCATTGAAGGATGTCTACGCGATGTCGATGGATTAAAAAAAACAAAAAAGACCACAGACCGTAATCATGTAGAAATGGTGGCCAGAGCAATCTAGTTCTGTAACCATTTTAGCGCTGGAGTGCGCCGTTTTGAGGCCATAACTCGTATTGGCCTGTGGGTTTAAAGTTATTATATTAGAAGAGATTGCGGATATACCCCCTTACGGAACTGAAAGGGCAGGGGTATACCCTTAGACAACCTTAGTCCGCTTTCGCACTGTCTGAGGAGTCCAACGGATTCAGCAAAGGAATTAAAATCGAAGTTAAGCCTAGATCCACTACGTCGCGTTGAGGAAAGAGATCAAATCTTTGATCTTTACTTCAAGAAGTTCATTCAGGTCTTCAAGGAAAAGCCTTTCAAATTAATTGCACTCTCAATCTGGCCAAAGAAGGGCATTTACT
This sequence comes from Leucozona laternaria, assembly GCA_932273885.2. Taxonomy (NCBI): domain Eukaryota; kingdom Metazoa; phylum Arthropoda; class Insecta; order Diptera; family Syrphidae; genus Leucozona; species Leucozona laternaria. The sequence continues at coordinate 217,954,894 of OW026366.1, read as the reverse complement.
GAGGAGGAGGTTCAAAGAACAGCTAGCGTTGGCACCACAGGAGCCCTACGCTCCTGCCCGACGGATGCCTTTAGCGTCTTTCTGCACCTCTTACCAATTGATTTACACATTAAATATTTAGTAGCCTGCAGCGCGATTAGACTTAAGGAGTCAAACTGTTGGCTTGCTAAACTATATGGTCATAGTAATATCACAGATTTGATTAATATTGATATGCTTTCAATGCAGACCGACTACTGCACTCCTGCTCTGGATCTCAGTAGGGATTTCAAGGTTTTATTGCCATCCAGATTGGAAAGATGACGTCGTGACGAGGGACTTTGACACAACTATTTTTACTGATGGTTCAAAGATTGAGTGTGGTGTTGGTTCAGGAATCTTCTCCGAATCCTTGAACATCTCTAGGTGCTTTCGGCTACCTGACTTTGCTAGTGTATTTCAAGCTGAATTACTAGCGATCAGGGAAGCATGCAGGTTACTCAAACAAAACCCTAACCAAAACCGAAACACCGCTATCCTGACGGACAGTCAGGCAGCTGTTAAAGCCATTGATTCAGCTATATCATCTTCTAAATTGGTCCAGCAATGTCGAGATGAGCTCTCAAGCCTTAATGTCAACCTCAGGGTCACTCTTATCTGGGTTCCAGGTCACTGTGGCATTGAGGGAAACGAGTGAGCTGACGAACTGGCCAGGCAAGGAACGGCCCTTCACAGCTCACTTGCGGAAAGAGTTAACATTCCACTTGGAGTTGTGAAGGGCAAAATACATTCAATTTTTCTTACTGAATCCAACAGCAGGTGGGAAAGTTTAACAAACTGCGCTATATCTAGGAAGATATGGCCCATCTATAGTAAGTCCCGGACAACTGACCTGATAGCTAGGCCCAGGCGAGACATAACCAGGGTTGTTGCGACAAGTTCTGGTCCCTGGCCAGTAGGAGAACATGCGGCGAAGATGGGCATTCCATACAAAACCTTTTGTCGTAGTTGTGGGGACCACCAGGAGAAAGAAACAGTAGTTCACTTCCTCTGTAAATGCCCTGCTCTGATGGCCATATTGAGAGCAAGGTCATTTGGAAAAGCCTTTCTTGAAAACCTAAACGAACTTTCTGAGATAAAGATCAAAGATTTGATAGCTTTCTTCAACGCAACGAAGTGGTTCTAAGTTTAACTTTGACTTAACTTCTTTACCGTAGCAGGTAGACTCCTTTGAAAAACTGTGCCTAATTTCAGACCCGTAAGGGAATATAACCGCAAACCCCTCAAATAAAACCACTTTCAACCCACAGGTCAATACGAGTTTATGGTATCAAAACGGCGCCCTCCGGCGCTAATTGGGCCCGCGGAGCTAGTTTGCTCTGGGCCGCCATTTTTACCTTACTGAGGAAATGAACGACTGTTGCTTTCTCCTGATGCTGGTTTCCACAGCTACGACAAAAAGTATTGTAATTGTATAAGGAATGTCCAGCTTCGCCGCATGCCGAAATCAAGTCGTTAGTAAATAAAATAAACTTTAAGGGACCTGAGTGGCTCCCCTGTGGAAAACCGGAATTAACATAAAATTGTTCAGAACACTCATTATGAATAATAACTTCTTTTTTTTTAAATAACTTGATATCCATATTAAAAACTTTCATTTAATCCAAACATCTTCAGTTTATTAATAAGGTTTTTGGGCCATAATTTGTTAAAAGCCTTAATAAAATCTGTAAACACACAGTGACACAGTCAACATGTTTCCTTTCTTCAAAAGCATTGAGATAAAAGGATGTAAAATGGAATAGATGTATAGCGGTTGACATTTTCTTGACAGAACCATTCTGACTGTCACATATTAAGTATAGTTCTGCAGTTTCAAGACAAGACGTTACAAATAATTGACTCAAAGAATCTTTAAAAAAAATACATGTTTTGTAGATTCCTGATTCTACGTTGCATTACATAACAACACTTTCAAAGAAGTGGCTTAAGACGTGCCCAATTTGTAGGGCTGAATAAACAGTACTTTTATAAACAAAACTGTTATAAATTAATGTCTAGGGACACTTCCATTTTTAATAATAAAGGATTTGGTATCCGCTTTATCCTGTTAATAATACTCTTTTTCAAGTTAGAATAAATTGAACTATTGAACTACGTACCAGAGATTATGCACAACATACAACATAAAGATGAGAATCCGCGGCAGCCATTTCAATTTCCCTAAAAGCTTGAAATGTCAGTTTTCAGATAAAAAAAGAGATTGTGTGTATAAAAACCTCACACATAGACAGTAGTGATCTTCACACACCTGGTTAAATTGTTGTTGCAATTCACATCTTTTCATCGAATGAAATTACAAAAACAACAATGTAAACAAATGGGTTTTGGAGGGTGAAACGTATGAAACATGGCTTATCTGTGCTACGTACCCAATAATTTTCCTCTCTGCCGTCATTTTTGATTCTTTTTGTTTATCTTCTCACACAGGGGTATAATGGAAAGCGCTGGTGCGCTGATCAGTGAAAGATCGTTACAATGGCGTTTGGATAACATTTATCCGGGTTTAATGTTTAAAATTGGTCCGTCAGCAGATTCAAATAGTGTTGCAGAGTTTGTAATGGATACCAAAGTGGATGAAAGATTCTATTCACCACCAGAACTATCTAGCGGTGAGTAGAAACAATAAAGTCTTCTTGTTCTGTTAAGGTATTGCATATTTTAAGGCTAAATCAAAAGCTAATCGAAATAACGTGTCTCTCTTTTTTCAGCCAAAATACTCACAAAACAATATCTCCTGCCAATGCTGTTGGGCTTCAAATTCAATTTAGCTGTTTTCATTCCATTGATATTTGGTCTGATTGTTTTGTTCTTGAAGAAATCACTTTTTCTAGTTAAGATCGCTATTTATATTAGCAGTGTTCTGGGAGTTAGTGGCGCAGCATCGCTGGCAACATTGTTTGGTTATGGAGGGAGTGGGGGAGGGGTAGGTGGTTTTGTTGGAGGCGGATGGCCACCTATTGTTCCCGGCCATGGTCCTGGTCCGGGTTTGTATCCAGCGAAAGATAGTTTAGTTAGCAACATTTACCAATCGGATTCTGATATCTTCAGTCATGATGCTGACTACTCTCGCAAAGATCGTAAAGTTATTTTCAACAGTGCACAGCAGTTTGTTACACATTCAACGCCATTGCCATCAGATCGATTTTATGATTATGAGAAGTCTGCATCATCTGGATCGCAAAAACCACGTAGCTCGAGAATGATAAAGGTAAAAAAAGACGATTTTGATTTTAATGAAGATTGGAATCGAAATGGATGGCATGTAGTTTCATAGTTAAGCAAATAATTAGTATACCGACATTATTCCTATGGGAACTTTTATTTTAAGCTTTAGTTTTAATGTGTCCGTTAAGTTGTAAGTCTAATTGTAAATATTATCTATATTGTAAATAAATTTAAAAAGTTATGAATAAATACAATAAGGAGCACCAGAAATTGCAGATAATCATGTCCATCACGAGGAACCCGCAAAATTACACAGGGATTTAAGGACTTTTATTATTTCTTTTAATAGACTTGCGTACCAAACTTATGTCTTATACTACGTTTTCATTAGAGCAAATGAGGTAAATTCGTTGAAAATTTCCAAATTCGATTCAAAATTAACTCATTTCCCATAGAAAATCACGAAATGAGGTAATTTCAACCAAATTTGCACGAAACTCGGTAGGAAATAACATGAAAACTTTACGAACATAGCAAAGTGGAATCCATTCAATGTGGAATTTATTGAAAACAACAAAAACAAGCCAGATCAAAGTCAAAATGAAATTTTTTTAACTTCAAAGTTAAACGAAAAGGATTTATTTATACTCCGAGTAATAGCGGGATGTTTATTAAAAAGACTTGGTGCAACAATTGTGTTAAAATTTAAATATTGTGTTGTGTTCTGGCGCGGAACAATGACTAGGTTACTTTCATTACTGCGCAGGGAAAAGGCTGTGGAATAAAGGTTCGTAAGATATCCACTTCGGTTAAGGCAGCGAAAGGAATCTTGACTTTTTGAAAAATAAAAAGCTATGATCATATCTTCAGGCCCGGCAGGTAATATTGGTAGCGTGGGTAGTAAAACCCACTCAAGGTTTTTAGTGGGTAAATTACCCACTTGAAATTTCATTATACTTTATCAGAAAAGCTTAGAAGTTTTCAATCTCATTAATGAAAAACAAAAAACGACCGACGGCAACACAGGACGGTTTTTCACCGGATGAATTCATTCCCTGTACTCTCTCTCTCACGTGCTGGCTCTTTGTAGTGTGTATCCTCTTTTTCCGTCTTTCTTTGTAGTAGTACAAGTGCAGTGGTAGTAGATGTAGAGAAATGATATAACAAGTAAGAAATATCGATTTAAAATGCCCGCAGTTTATTCTCCTAAGAATTTCACTTTTCATTTTGCTTTTATCTATTCAAATAAAATGTTTAGTTCCTTTTTAGGGTTCCGTACCCAAAGGGTAAAACGGGACCCTATTACTAATACTCCTTTGTCGGTCCGTCCGACCGTCCATGCCGTATTCCCCGCCAACGAAAAGCACCAAAACGTATCGATGCAGGTTTCTCCAGAAAATAATTTTTTGAAATATTTGACCAATTATTATCATCACTAAATGGCCGAGTTCAACGCACATCCGAATATTCAGAATTCTGAATTTTTGAAGCTCTTGATTGGCCAGCTGTCAAAAAAAGTTCTGAAAATTCAGATGACTTCTGAGTTGGGAGAAGTAGTTGATTTTTTTACCAAATTACGCCTGGAGTCGAGGGATTATTCCCGAGTTTATACGGTTCGTCCGGTTGCTAATCACAATCCCAGTATCATCTTGCTCAAATGAACGAAGTTTCTCCGTTCTTCGTCTTTAAAAATCTTAACTTAGGTCAACAATGCTGCAGGATCGACTCAACAATATTGCTATATTGCATGTTTATTCCGACAACACGCAAAATCTAAATTTGGATGAATTATTAAATAAATTTATTTCAAAACACGCCAAGCGAAGAGCGGTTTTCGCATTAAAAAAACGAGTGTTTCATCCAGAGAATAAATAAAAAACTTAAAATGAAAAAAATGTTATGACTTTTTTTTCTTAGTGAATTTAAGCTTTACATCTTACACCAACTACCCATATTCGGGTTGAAACTATTCTGGCGGGCCTGCATATCTTCTGATTTCCCATATATATAGATTTGGGAAACAATTAAAGGATTTAGTTTATTATCAAAAGTTCCCCCACAACAGGTTAGTATTGTAATGTGGATTTAAGGCGTAGTAAATGGTTCCCAATAGGGCTCCGAGTGCAAACAGGTGATTAGTCGTAGTAGTTAAAAGATATTTCTTCAGTAGTATAACCCCTTGAAACCTGTAACCACTATAATAACAAAGCATTTATTAGCACATGCTATGTCAGAGTTAAATGATTTTCTGTTATTGGCAGTTTCACAAGTACTATTACTTACACATACCTACTTTCTCACAGTTAACACTATGATATATGAACTCTGGAGAGTCTGTATATTATAATAAAGGAAGGTTGAAAAACATGATCTTGGTTTTGTCGCTGCAAAGCCAAATTGCTTGCCATATTACTTTAGATCAAAGATAGAATTAATGAATATCAAGAATAAGATAGGACCCAGTACTGAACCTTGTGGCACACCAGTATTGATAGCAAGGCAGTCACTAAAGATAATTCCTACTTTTACTACTTGCTTTCGGTTTTTTATATACAATGCTTACCAGTTTAAGATTATGCCTCTTAATCCCGCATTTTCAAGTTTTATCAGCAATTGATTATGATCGACGGTATCAAATGCTTTGGTTATATCTATAAAGAGTGACGCTATTTTTTCTTTGACATCAATACTCTTCTCAAAGGAATTTATTGGTCCTCACACATTTTAAAACACTTTACTGTACACTTGTTCGGCCTGGGTGTTGGAATACTGTAGTTGTGTTTGTTGTCCTAGTTATTACAACGGTAATAATAAACTTGAGAGTGTTGAAAAACGTTTCCTGCTGTATGTCCTTCGACATCTTTCATGCAATCCAACACAACACTTACCGCCATACGAAATTCGATTAAATCTTCTAAACATTTCGACACTGGAAAATAGGAGACAGGTTAATAATGTCATGTTCCTATTTCAACTTCTGTCTGGATCTATTGACTCATCGTATATTCTAAGTCAACTCAACATCAATACCCGCTCCAAGATCGACTAGAAATCCAGCGTTCTTCTACACATCTAGCTCAAGGGTCAATTGAGGCCATGAGAGGCAGAATGATGGCCTAACTGATTTTCGCACTTGTTTTTAAAAATACGAAAACTTATGTTTATTGCACCAAAAATCTACTTATTTTGAAACAATACTATCCATAGATTGATGAAGCATACTGCTTCAAAAAAAGTTTGTTTTCGTAACTGTAAATATTAGTTTTCGCCATTTCAAAAAGAAGTGCAAAAATCAGTTAGGCCACTATGGTTCTCACTGCCTCAATTATGATGGTTTAAACGAACCTTTTAATGTTATAAGTCGAGACTTTAAAAAAGTTATAAAGTTTAATTAATTTGAATAAATCTGGACCTTGTTTGAAACTTAATTTTGTATTCAAGACACTCAAATTAAAAATTAAATATGATTGTATCTTGTAATGTTTATTGTTTGAATTGTTATGTATAAACAAATTGTTAAATTAAACTGTAACATTTTAAACAACTTTGATATGATTGTCTGTAGTTGAATAGCAAAAACCGTACTAGCTGTTGCTAAAAAATGAATTATATTCAAAAAAAATTCACGGCCCATTTTTTAATTAATTTTTCAAATAATGTCGAGAACACTGGAAGCAGGGAGATAGGGCTGTAATTATTAAGAATTGTACGATCACGTTTTTTAAAAACTGGAATTACCACCGCAATTTTTAGTACATTAGGAAAAAATACCATGATATACACTTTTGTTGAATAAATGTGCCAGTGCATCAATAATATTGAATGCAATGTTTTTAACAAGATCATTGGAGAAACTATATGAGTTGATGTAGCAGACTTTTTGAGCTGCATAATAGTTTGAAAGAGCTCAAAAGGTGAAATTGATTCAAAGAAAAAACTCCTGGCTTAACTTCTTACCTTGTTGAAACAACCATGAGAACAATAGTCAATTTAATTGAACAATCCTGCATCATCTTAAGTCTTAGAAGCAATCTTCGTAAAGTAATTATTAAAAGCATTTGACATTAACAAGGAATCATTGATATTCGCACCATCCCATCTTATATGAGATGGTGCACCTATGTATATTTGTATATTTATTATATAGCTCATTTATAAAACCCCATACTCTTTTTTGAGGCGGTCAGCCATCAGCCGAATAGGGGGAATAACATGTAGCATACGAAAACATGCACGTGCCGTAACTATTCGGGACTGGTGGAAGTGTGATCATAGCCTCTTCGCGGCGGCCGCTAGAAACAAGCCTTTAAAAAGGTTTGGCTAATATGATGGGGCTGCTTCCACAGGTTGGCAACAGGTTAATTCCCTGTTCCGTAAAACTAAAAGAATTTCGAGACCAACAACAAGCCTCGGAAACGGACTGATCTCACGACGACAACCCACGCAAAGAAAACGGAAAAACGATTTACGAATTTTCTTATGGAACGTACGATCGCTCTATAGAGCTCGAGCTGCTCAGCAGCTAGCCGATGCCCTGTCAAAATATAAAGCTGACATAACAGCACTTCAAGAAATAAGATGGACAGGGAATGGTGTTCTACAGAAGAAAGATTATGACTTATACTACAGCTGTCATACAAAACACCATGTGCTCGGGGTAGCCTTCCTAGTGGGCGAAAAAATGAAGTCTGCCATCATCGGCTTTAACTCTTTAAGCGAAAGGCTATGCACCCTTCGCGTGGGAGGCAAATTTAAGAACATCAGCCGCATTAACGTTCACGGACCTACGGAGGAGTCCTCAGACGAAGTAAAAGAGACTTACTACGAACAAGTCGCGAGGGCCCTCAATGCCTGTCCAAGGTATGGCGTAAAAATCATCCTTGGGGATTTGAATGCAAAAATAGGTCGAGAGCTGGTACTCAGGCACTACGCAGGCACCCATAGTTTGCATGAGAACACTAATGACAATGGACTTCGAGTCTTAGAATTGGCAGCATCGAAAAACATGGTCGTTGCGAGTACCAGGTTCCCGCGTAAAGATATCTACAAAGCCACCTGGGTATCACCTGATGGAGTCACTCGTAACCAAATGGACCACGTGTTGATAGACCGTCGCCACTTGTCGAACTTGATGACGGTACGAACGTACCGAGGTGCCAATATCGACTCGGATCACTATCTTGTTGGTATGGTTTTCCGAGGGCGGATTGCCTTGCGAAGACGTATTGCATCCGCCGATCAGGTTCGAATCAACACGGCTGCTCTGCGCAATGAAAACACCAGTAACACCTTTGGTAATGCGTAAGGACTCGCCCTAGAACTGGGTAGAGTAAGTCCTTGAGCCAGTATGCTGGGCGTAGATGAGAAGTGGACACGCCTTAAGAATACTGTCATTAGTACCGCCAACTCCATCTTAGGCAGCAGTCGTAGAAATCGGAACGACTGGTTTGATGATGAATGCAAGCTAGCGACTGAACGTAAGAATGTTGCTTACCGAGCAATGCAACAATCTCATAGAACGCGGGCACGCGAAGACGAATATAAAGAGATCAGAAGAATTGAAAAACGGCTTCACAGACAGAAAAAAATCAGCCTGGGAGAAGAACATAATCTGTGAAATAGAGAAAAGCCGAGAGCGAGGTCCGCACCAGGCGCGGAAGTTCTACCAATCCGTCCGAAACATGACGCAGTACACAGCACGCTGCACATACTGCAAGGACGGAGAGGGAAATCTGATCACCGATCCTCAAAGCATACTGGAGCGATAGGAAGTGTACTTCAATGAATTGCGGAGGCTCCACTACTTCAAGAAGAGTACCCTATGTTGCCGCCACCAAGCATAGAAGAGGTTGAGAAGGCTATAGGCCGGCTAAAGAAAAACAAAGCCCCGGGAGCCGATGGTATACCAGCCGAACTATTTCAACACGGTGGGCCAGCTTTACGTCAAGCAATTCATGAGATTATAGTGCACGTGTGAGAGCATGAAGAAATTCCAGAAGACTAGAGCTGTGTCAATCGTGATTGATTCGGTCTTTGCGACCCGTTCACCAAAAAGAACGATTGATTGCAATCACAGTAAACCGAAACAATCGATCCCATTATCAATCATTTCAGCTTTCAAATAAACGAAGTGACGCGAAGTATGTTTCGTTCACTACAATCGTTCTCAATCAATTCACGCAAAAAAAGAAAAACACAAAAAAAAAACAGAAGCGCATCAAAAGGTAAAGAAACTTATCTAAATGAATGAAATAAAAACCACCACACACATATAATTATTTGTTCTCAGTTTAATTCCGTTTATTTGTGTTTGTAGTTTCTTGTGTTTCTTTCTCATATGGTTCGGGCAGTGTTCAGTGTCTGTTTTGTACGTTGTACCTATCATTTGATTGAGAATGACTTGAAAGAACGAAACGTATATCGTTCATGTGAACGATTGAAATTTGGGTACATTGGTATACGGCACGGGTCACAATCACAAAGACCGAATCAATCTGATTGCCAATGTGAACGATGCGATCTTTGTGCTTTAAAAAGTCCGTTATCAATAAAGGTATTATTTTTTTAATTTGTAAGGTAGGTTTTTTATCTACATTTATCTTTGAATCGCAACCAACAAAAGGAATGAACGCTTGAAAAGAAGTTCCCATTTTATTGGCAACAAAAATGAAACTGAAACCAAAATGATTGAAAAAATGAACGATTGAAAAGAACGAATCATTGAACTGAACGACAAATGAACGATTGAATCTTTTAAAATGAACGATTGACACACCTCTACAGAAGACTGGCGAAAAGGTATAATTTGCCCCATACATAAGAAGGGAGATGTCACAACGTGCAGCAATTATAGAGGTATCACGTTGTTGAGTACCGCCTATAAGATACTCTCCTCTATCCTACAAGACCGGATAACCCCATACGCTAAAACCATCATCGGACAATATCAGTGTGGTTTCATTCCAGGCAAATTAACAACTGATCAGATCTTTACCCTTACGCAAGCGATGGAAAAATGTCTAGAATTTAACATCCCAACATACCATCTGTTTATAGACTTTGAGGCCGCCTATGATAGCATAGCCAGGGCAGAACTTTACAAAGCCATGAGAGAATTTGGCATCCCAAATAAATTGACACGACTATGTAGGTTGACCATGACCAACGTAACAAGCCAATTAAAATAGCCGGATTGCTATCCAAACCAATCAATCTTTAATGGACTCCGACAAGGGGATGGTTTGGCCTGCCTCCTTTTCAACCTGGCGTTGGAGAAAGCAATCCGTGACTCTGGCACGGCAACAAGAGGGACCATCGTCAACAGGTTCAGCCAGATACTGGCTTACGCAGACGACATCGACATCATCGGAAGAACCGAGCAAGCTGTACATGATTCCTTCATCCAGATCGAGCAGGCGGCACAAAATCTGGGGCTGCACATTAGTGAAGGTAAAACAAAGTACATGGTGGCGTCGAATGCGAGAGGAACAGTTGGTCGAACAATCAAGGTAGTGGAGCACGAATTTGAAGTGGTGCAATCCTTTAAATACCTTGGGTCAATAGTAGCAGCCGATAACAATATAGAAGAAGAAATACGCGGGCGGCTTCTCAAATCCAACAGAGCCTACTATAGTCTGTCAAAGCTCTTCAAATCCAGAAATCTCACAATAACTTCAAAACTGCTGCTGTACAGGACCATGGTCCTGCCAGTTCTCACATATGGATCCGAGACTTGGGTGCTTAGCAAAAGGCACTCCGACCTCTTAGCCGCGTTCGAGAGAAAAGTCTTAAGGAGAATTGTTGGCCCCATTTGTGAGGAAGGACGATTTCCGGAGACGGTTCAATCATGAATTGTACGCAATCTACCTTGAAGCTGATATCGTGACAAAAATTAAGCTCGGTAAACTCCGGTGGGCAGGGCACCTAGCTCGCATGAGCGAAGATGAACCTGCTCGGAAAGTTCTTTGTGGTACATTCTATGGTAGACGACAGCGTGGTAGACCATGCTTGCGCTGGAGAGATGGCGTAGACCAGGACGCCCCGAGCCTTGGGGTGCGCAACTGGATGGCGGCGACTCGAAACCGGGATGGGTGGAGAGACTTGTTGAAGGAGGCCAGGACCGGACCCCGGTTGTCGAGCCGACGAAGATGATGATGATACTCTGTTTTGAGATTCCCATTTAAGTTTAATTTTCTTGCTAATTTTAAGAAAAGAATTTTAAAGAACTGAATCATTTTTTTTCATTTAGGTACACGAGGCTGGGAATCGAACCCAGGCGTCCGGCATTACTGTCCTAACCACTAACCAGTACGCCACTGGCTTCTATTTATAGTAAGTATATCCCTAGGTTATATTTGTATTTTTAATTCTGGAATTTTTCATCAACTTTTGAATTTAGAATGTCAAAAATCAAATTAATTTTTCCTTCACGTTCACACCCTTAAATTACCCTAAGATAGATATAAAAGGTATACCTACAAATTATGTAATAAACCATAATATTTTTAAAGCCGAAATGAAGCCTTTTATTTTTCTCCTCTAGGGCTCTGACAATAATTTTTGCCAAAACTCTGAAATGCTTTCATTAACTTTTTATTATAAAATGTCTTCATATCAGCCTTTAACCCTGGGAGACACATTTTTTATTGGTTTTTAAAATTTTAATCTTGAGAACCTGTCAATGGCACATTGACTAAATTGCTTGGCTGATAACGCGGTGGCATGGCACGGCGTGAGTTCAAGTAAATTTTACTCAAACAATTTGAAGCTAAATATAAAACATTATAAATTTATAAACGAAATTTAATAAACTCAACGTGACGATGCTTCACAAATATTATTATGATGATGGAATTTCCTATAAGAGAAACTTGAGTTAAAGAATGAACAGGAACACGAAGAGTCAACCAGCCATACTAAGTACCTCTACCTATCCCATCCATTGAGTGCTAATACTATGTTCAAATTTTAACGGAAAACCTTTAATGACATCTTTAGCTATTAGCTATACCTACTCTACAAAAGATTCCAAGCGCTTCGATATTAGCTATACCTACTTTACAAAAGATTCCAAGCGCTTCGATGAACACCTAATTTCGAGCGAAGAACGACACAATATTTTCCCCAGAGTGTTCTAACTATATGAAATCTTTATGGCTGTTGTTTTTTTTTCGTTTTCATTTCGTAGATGATCTATTGATAGTCAATTATGTAACCTTTTTCTTCGAGGGAAAACCATTACAGACGATGTAAGAAACACAGAATTATTATTAAGTGAAAAGTCTGCGACGATTTTCGTGGGTGATATGAGAATGTTTTTCAGCTCGAGTAAACAATTTTGGGTTGGTAGGTACGTAGACACTTTGATAGTCTTCTGATCAACATATAAAAGCTATTTGTTTTACCAAAGCCACACCACATAGCTATATAAATAATTGTTGAGTTTAGAAAACTTTTAGTTCATAATTACCGTCGTGTTACTAAGCACATCCATCAGACCAAAATGCACAGCATTCTTATTTCATTCACTACTTTTTGCTTTGTTCTCATTATTTCGACTACAGTTACAGGTAAAGTAGACACCCTAACGGCACATTCGGTCGGTCAAAGTTTAGCTAAATGCCTAGGCGACCCCACTATTGGGAAGTGTCTTCAAAATGAAGCTCTCAAAACCTTGGATATCCTTTTGCGTGATAATTCCACTTGGCAGTATAGTGATTTTATTGAATTTGAAAAAGATCGAAACTTCACTGTTTATGATGTAAAAAAGTCAGGAAGATTCGATAATAATAATAATTATGGATCACCTAGTGATGCTATTGCTGAGAAATTACTTCAGCTGGCGCAGGCACGTTCGATTCGAATGAAAATGAACCCTAAGGCGTTGGAGGCAAAAGGGGTCAATTTGGATTTCGAGGAGGAAGGTGGTGAAAATTCAAAAAAACAGCAGAAAATTTGGTACTTAAATCATTCACTTAAAGGACGCAAGAAGAAGGACAAAAACAAAGGAATGGCTATGATGGGCGGCTTGGCTATGATTGCGATGATGGCTCAGATGTTTCTAGGCAAGGTGCTTCTCATTGCGGGTGCTGCTTTTGTGATGTCGAAAATTGCACTTGTGGTGTCGGTTTTGGTGAGTTTTTTTTCTTTTTCTTTTTTGAATTTAATTTTTTTTTTTAATATAGTACGAATTTTTCGTACGATATTGTTATATACTAGAAATAATTATGAAAGAGTGGTTTTTGACTTGTTTTATAAAGTGCGATAATATTGGTGTTATTTATGTGAATACTAGAATACTAGCTATAGAATTCAAAAGAAATCTCTTTTTTAAAAATTAAATTCGCACAACGCAAAATATATTGAACAAGCCAATCAGAAACATTAATTCACATTTTTTTCCCCAATTTAAAACAAATTCAGTTAACGAAGATCAGGTGAGGATACACTTAAGTAAGCCATTTCTTAAATCCCCACTAAATAATGTCAACATTGCAGATATACCCTTAAGCTACGATTAGACGGTCAACGAAAATGATCAGCGCGTTGACCCTCTGACGTTAAAATGACGTCGAATTTCGTCCCAAAGTTGTCTTGTCGTGAAATCTTCAACGCAGAATACTGTCCATGCGTTGACGACTGCGTTGACACCGACGTTGACATTGTTTTTACCTTCAACGCATTGAATTTCTTCGTTGAACGTGTAATCACCCTGAGCAAATGTAAGGACAAATTGACGCAAAGTGTTGACCATATGTAATCCCAACGTTGACATGGCATACCTTTTCCGCCACGTCAACGTAGTCTGCGTTGACTTTCGTAAGACATTGACGGACTAGCGTCATTCGTGTGATCGTCAATGTTTTATGCGTTGACATGGTCAACGTTGATGGTCCATTGGCAGTGTTTTGATGACTTTTTTTGGTGACGTCAGAAAGTCAATGCTTTGACCACTTACATTGACCGTCTAATCGTAGCTTTACTATTTAACGATTTTTTTCTGAGAATATACCCAAACATTATTTCCGAAATTATCCTTGACGAATTAGGTAAAACCCATTATAAAGATAGACCTCACACTAACTCGAGACAATACTCGTAAGTTAGTTAGTTAGTTAATGGTACTTTATTCCATACTGAAATTACATAATTGTTTACAAACGATTGTACATTTAATCATGGCAGAACCGTCTGCCGAGAATTGACAACAAGCTTAAACAATTATTTTTTTAAAGTAAAGAAAAAAAAACAAAAAGTAGCTGAGGTTATGTATAAATGTGCATTGGTTTATAGTCAACAATTTTCATCTATTATTCTTTGCTTATATTTAAGTGCAGTTTAGCAATATGCCACCAAGGTAACCGAGTGTTGACTATCATTGAATATATGTTAACTGTCTTCGAGTAGTAGTATCGGGTTTTTCAATAAGAGCGCTACAAAAGTTTTTTTAAATAAAACAAAAACATTTTCGAATATCAATGCAATTCTTTATTCCTGTAAAAGTACGTTTGATGCCATTATATATGAAACTCGATTTTTTTTGCATGGTCACGACGGGCACGCTTGCAGAAGTCCAGACGCTGAACCCGATTTTGACAGTTTTCAAGCATAAATCGGCCGATACTGCTGCAATTTCACATTCGATATTCGTACGAAGTTCATCAATCGTCGCTGGCTTGTTGGCATAGACCATAGACTTGACGTAGCCCCACAGAAAATAGTCTAACGGCGTCAAATCGCACAACCGAGGCGGCCAAGCGACTGGACCATTTCGTGAGGTAACACGTTCTCCAAACTTGGTTTCCAATAAATTGATTGTGACATTCGCTGTGTGGCTTGTGGCGCCGTCCTGTTGGAACCACATGTCTTCCAAGTCCATATCATCCCATTGGAGCCAAAAATATTCGGTTATCAGCGATCCCCATTCACAGTAACGTGCCGGTCTTGATCATCACGGAAGAAGTACGGCCCAATGGCGCCGCCGGCCCATAAAGCACACCAAACCGTAATTTTTTCGGGATGCATTGACGACTCATGCAGTACGTGTGGATTGCTGCCTGACCAATACCGTATATTTTGTTTACTGACGAAGCCATTCAGCCAGAAATGAGCCTCATCGCTCTTAACGTTGAGGCCACTGATTCCGAATTTCGGCAGTAAATTTTAATAATTTTGACACGTTTTTTGCTCGTATATCTTTCCATCATTCCAGTTTTAATTGAGCAATTCTCCTCTCGCTCGTATTAGGATCATTATTTGCTTAGTGCCTACTGTTCATGTAGTCAACATCGACATCGGGATGGTTTGGGCTTTGATACAGAGTGTTCGCGAACTTGAGTTTTTAGATTGGCTGATATTTTCCCTGAGAATCGCTTGTTCCACCTCCAATGAAGATTTTGGATGAGTATCTACCAGTCAGGAAAATTATTTACATCCAAATTAAAACTGATGTTGTATCTATTAGATATGTTTTCCGAATCCTTGTAAAAGAGTGTTTTTGACCGTAATGCCCTTTTTGCAAGAATTTTGGTAAGCCGCGTATCATTTTCTGCATTTAAGTCTTTTTGAATATATAGTTCATGCTGAATTTGATGGTGAATATATATTAGTGGTAATATTCCGGTCTCGATTTGTAGTTGGGTGCGGATGATGGGAGCTGGAATAACTTGTTTTTAGAAAGAAACGTTGCAGTTTTTCGACATTTTCAGAATGTTTTCCTCCCCAAAACTGAACTCCGTAACACATTATCCATCGCATAACAGCTTCAAACACCTTAATTTTTGCCGGAATTGCAACCTTTGAATTGGACATGAGGCTTTTCCATGTGCAATTTATAGCTTTTTTTGATTCGGAAAGTTTGATGGCAAAGTGCTTTTTCATCGAAAGATCATGGCTCAGTGTTATTCGTTAGAAATTTATATGCTTTTACACTCTCCAAGTCCTCTCCACCATACTTTGAAGGCGACCAGATCCTTTTCTATAAATCCTTCAACTTTTGATTTTTTTTTTGCAGCCTGTTAAGCTTGCAGTATATTTATAGCTTATTTATCATAAGCTGTAGTGAGCTTGGTGATTCAGCCAGGATCACAATGTCGTCTGCAAAAGCAGAGTTTTAATTGGTACTCCTTCTACTACGATTCCAACAGGTAGATATGCATAGAGATATCATCCAGAAATAACGAGAACAATAAGGGGCTGAGAAGGCAACCCTGTCTTACTCCAGCTGATATTTCAAACAAATCTGAAAGTGCACTCCCATTCCAAATCATTGATTCATTATTTTCGCAAGGGCTTTCTAAGGTTCTTAAGTATTTCGACGAGATTCCGATTTGCGATTATTTGTAGAACAGGCAATTAGAATTTACTTTATTCAGCTCGGAAGTCCACAAAAAAAAATAAAAATTTTGTAAAATTTTGTGCTCTTATTTGAGTAGCCTTCAGCGATTCTTGTAAGAGTGAACATTTGATCTACTGTGGAATATCCTTCTCTAAATCCAGCTTGGAACTGACTAAGCTTTGTTGTTTTCCCTTACCCACTTTGCTAGTCTTGCATTTATAAGTTCGGTGAGAATTTTATTAATTACGTTCATAAAATAAAGGGTTTTCTAATAAGAGGTGTTATTTTGATATTCAAAGCAAAATGGCATTTTTTGAGATAAATGATCGGATGTTTATTTCATTATAAAGAGGAAGGTATGCCGTTAATAATAGAACACAACATCAGCCAAATGACCGCTACGACCACGCTTACAGGACCATATCCTTTTCATGAAATTTTCCATAACCAAATCGCAAAGTGGCTGCCCTATGTCCTCGATAGCCTCACGAATTCCATCTTTGAGGTCTTGAATCGACGCTGGGCTGTTGGCGTAGACCTTATCTTTCACGTGGCCCCAAAGGAAGAAGTCGCAAGGTGTTAAATCACAAGATCTCGGTGGCCAATTGTGATCACCTCTTCGAGAGATAACACGGTGCGGAAACTTTTCCCGTAAAAGATCGATGGTTTCATTGCTTGTGTGGCACGTAGCGCCGTCTTGTTGAAAGTAAACGTTGTCCAGATCAATACCATCCAATTCCGGCCATAAAAAATCATTAATCATCTCTCGATAGCGCAATCCAGCCTCATTTTCGAAAAAGTAAGGTCCAATGACCCCGCCGGACCATAAACCGCACCAAACAGTCACGCGTTGAGGATGGAGAGGCTTTTCAACAATAACTCTTGGGTTTTCCGAGCCCCAGATGCGACAGTTTTGCTTGTTGACGTAGCCTCCGAGGTGGAAATGGGCCTCATCAGTCAAGATGATTGTTCGATGAAATTCCGGATCATTTTCATGCATTTCAAGGACCCAATCAGCAAAGACACGACGTTGTTGATGATCAGCCGGCTTGAGTTCTTGTGTTAACTGAACTTTATAAGCCTTAAGACCCAAGTCTTTATGCAAAATACGGTGTAATGACGTTTGTGGAATGCCTAATTCCAAAGAACGACGAGGAATGGACAAACCTGGGTTTTCTTCAACACTTTGGGCTACAACAGCAATATTCTCAGTTGTTCTTGAGCGACGTGCACGGGTTTTATTCTTCACATCACTAACTTGTCCCAACAGCTCGAATTCGTCCACCAATTTCTGTATTGCGGTCCGACAAGGTGCTTCACGACGACCCAAAAATGTTTTAGTTTTACGAACCGTCTCTGCCAAATTTTCACCATTTTTATAGTGAATTTTAATAATTTCAATGCGTTTTTGAAGCGTGTATCGTTAAATTTTTATTAATGGCGTAGTTTCTACTTGTCAAATGTCAAAAAATGACAGCTTCAAAAGTGACAGCTACCGAAATAGCGGGCTATTCAAAATAACACCTCTTATTGGAAAACCCTTTATATACCTCTATAATTGGCTTGATTTTTTAATAAGTATGATGGTTGGTACATGAGAAAACAAATTTAGACAACCACGCTCCTCCTAAATATGATCTTAAAGCATTTTTGTACAACCAATACAAATGAAGCTCGCAAAATAGACTTAAATTCCGTATTTTGTAAAATTCTCAGTTTCTTCCCACTTTATACAGCCCAATAACTCCTCAACTTGTGATTTTAACGCAAAAATCTTTATAATCAATCTCATAGTTTTATAACTTTTTTTGCATAAGAAATACACCATAAAGAAGTAGAGAATTTTCGTTGGTTTATTTCGGGATTGGAAAGGTGGCCGAGGGGTCATGGTTATGGGTATTTGTTTTTGAGGATGCGCACTATCCACTAGATTAAACGGGGTACGAAACCGATCCATGGTTGCTCGGATTTCTTTAAATGTTTAATATCCGATCGCCAGTAGCATTGTAAATATTAAAAAGAATTAAAACTCTATTTCAAGATAAACTAATAAAATTAGTAAATTTGCTTTTATGTTAAGTTATGTAACTAGTGTAGCTCTCAAATAAAATCTTTTATTTACTTTCACCATATTTTAAGATATTATATCTTGATGTGTAAGTTTCCAAAATTAAAAAAAATAACAAAATCTCACAATAAATACCACACTAATCAATCTGTTTTTCAGACCAGTCTAAAATCGAAGCTAAGTGGGGGTGGTAGTACTGATCACGTAGTCACAATAGATTCCGGAGGAGGTCATGGTCACAGTGGCGGTGGTCATAGTGGCTGGCATCGCAGTTTGCCCTACATAACACCCTCTCCTCCAATTCACTTCGCCACTGAGGAAGAACATCATGAACACCATGAACTACCCCAAGTTCCTGAATACTATTCACATGATACAAGTTCTCAAAAGGATGACTATAAATTTATATAATTTACATTAATATATTTATTTATTAATTCTAGAGTTTTAGGTGTAAATTTAATAAATTATTTAAAACAACAGAAAAAAAAACTATCGATAAATCTTTGGTTGTGTGTATGTGTGTTTTTTTTTTTGAGTTTAATTACATATATTTTAAGTCCTCGTCGGGATGTGAGCTCGATACGCCTTGTCCTGCATTATCATTTCCTCGTCTATGCTTCGATGGTAGGAGCCACCTTCATGGCCACCCTCATATTCACCATGGCTGGAAGAGTAAGTGTGACTCTGTTGAACTTGTGGATGCTTGACGATCTCGTAGGTGGTCTTCTCGTGACCCTCCCCCGAGACGAGTTTCTTCAGTCCAATGATAGCACTTATGATGAGGGCGATCTTTCCCACAATAAGCGCCTTTCCTGCTAGGATTGCAATCGAGTGATATGCCATTTTTAGAATTCCGGCTTTGAGAAGTACTGCAGCAATAAATGGTCCCAAATACTTCTTGTCGTCTTTCTTTTTTCGAGCGTCGCCGCCATCGCTAAAAAGGACCTGGCTAGTTCGTTGACCGAATGACAGTAATCGGGGAATATTCACTTGCACTTGTCGGCTTTGCAGAAGACCTATCACCCGCGCAAATAGGATTTTATCCAAGCTCTTTGAGGACATCTGTTCGAGATCACTATTGCTCAAATGAAGATCACTTCGAGACCTTGCTTCGCTCTCGTTATAGTCCGGCTTCCTGACGATAGTTATTCCATCGAGAAGTTTGATATTGTGCACCTTTAAGGCTCGTCCAAAGAGCTTAGCACCTTGAACCTTTAGACATCGAAACAAGTCATCACTGCTCTCGCACTGATCGTAGATGTGTTTGATCGCTCTGGATACTCCATTGTCCAGCAGGGATGCTCGTCCGGTTGATTGTGATGCTGTTGTAGTTGTTGGTGTCGTTGTATCCTCTTGGCTACTCAGCGCACATCCGATTACAATCACCACTATTAGTTGCCTCAGTCTTGTATCCATAGTAATCCTGGTCTTCAAGTTTCGCGTCGAACTCTTCTAATCAAACTGATCGCCAACAACTGTAGCAAATCAATTTTATACTACATGCATGTTGTATCTTTCGGATGCAAGCTATCCAGAGCGTGCAAAGCGGGACACTGCAGTTGGAAGAATTGCAATGCGGTCGAATCGAGATTGCATTACAAGCTTCGCTAGGCCCAATCTCTGGCTTGGCATTGAGGGTAATCAAATAGGAAAAACTAACATATATGTAAACCAAAAATTCTCTCTTTGTGGATTTATACTGGAGGTATCTGCTACTCAGTGCTAGTGCTAGTTTATTTTATAAGTCAACTTCTTTTGCTCTTTTTTAACTTGCACTTGCATGAGTTTCATTGAGCGAAACGGATGAATTCTTAATTAAAACTTTTGTAGGGAGAGAAGTTCGCTACAGGTGTCGGAATTGAATAGATCTGTGGAAAAGGGGTTAGTGCGGTAGGAGTTCGTAGTAGGTGTATATTAGACTTTCTTTTAGGTATTTCTCTTGTTTTGTGACTTGATTAGCACGCGATTTTTATTGGATCTCATTAGACCGTGAAATAGTGTGAAAGTCACCCATTGCCGTTGGTTACATCTTAAGTCACCATTCGGTATCAGTTCATCTTATAATGTAGTATTTAATTGATATAGTGCGATGGCAGGATCGAAGTCTCTTCATAGAAAAATTAAACTGAATGACAAATTTATTTTAAAGTTGTTAATTCAATTCCAAATATTATTTTTTTTAACAGTTCTGGAGACGGAAGTGAAAGGATCGGGATTGAAAAAAATTTATTTCGGTTAGCTTTGCATTCAGTGTTAAACTTTTCTGTTGAAAGAGATACAAATTTACTACTCTGTCTGAGTTCTAAGGTTAAAATTAAATAAATTGAAAATAGAAGCCTCTTAAGCTCAACAGGTACTTACATAATATGTATGTATCTCATTTCATTATCTTAATCATCCAAGTCAATCTTTGTTCCTATCATCTTTTCTGTTATTACCGTAGAGTAGGAATAAGCAAGTGAATGGTCAGTAGTCACACAGTGGGAGAAAAGTGGTCGATTCATCATATGAATTATTATATATGTACCTACTACAAGGTGATTTGTATTTATAAGTTGCGAAAAAGCTAAAGATGGCAGGTTAGGATATGAAAAAAAATAGTTTAGGTAAGAGGTGTAGCAGGATTTTGAAGAATTCGCTTAGTGTGCAAAATATTATTAAATCATTTATATTTTAAAATTTTAAATATTTTTCAATGAATGGTTTTTGAGAAAAATAGTTTTTCTAATTCAAAATTTGGAAACGGAATTTTGATGAAAATATAACTAACGGGTGATTTTTAAGCTGGTTTGGTTTTGGCAACACTGGTTTTGACAGCTGACGTGTGTTCAGTACCTTGTGTCACTGTCAAACAGCTTCAGTTTGGTTTGCAATTTAACCATGGATCGTCTTACAAATGAACAACGCTTGCAAATTATTGAATTTTATTATCGAAATTCGTGCTCGGTTCGAAATGTTCATCGCGCGCTGCTTGTGTTCAGCGATGAGGCTCATTTTTGGTTGAATGGGTACGTAAATAAGCAAAATTGCCGCATTTGGAGTGAAGATCAGCCAGAAGCATAGCAACAGCTACCAATGCATCCCGAAAAAGCCACTGTTTGGTGCGGTTTATGGGCCGGCGGCATTATTGGGCCTATTTCTTCAAAGATGATGCGAATCGCAGCGTTACTGTCAATGGTGAACGCTACCGAGCGATGATAACAAACTTTTTTTTGCCCGAAATGGAAGTTCTTGACTTGCATGACATGTGGTTTCAACAAGACGGTGCCACATGCCACACAATTGCGAGGCGAGTTTGGTGAACAGTTAATTTCACGTTTCGGGCCGGTCAATTGGCCGCCTAGATCGTGAGATTTGACACCATTAGATTATTTTTTGTGGGGGTATGTCAAGGCTAATGTCTATAGGGACAAGCCCGCTTCGATTGACGCACTGGAAGCCAACATCCATGCATTCATTCGTGAGATACCGGCCGATATGTGTGAAAGAGTATGCCAAAATTGGACTCAGCGGATGGGCTACCTGAGACGCAGCCGCGGTCAACATTTGCATGAAATTATCTTTAAACATTAAATTGCAAGGTTCAAACTATCGATTCAAATAAATATTTCATTCATTTTTTCGAATTTTTTGTGTTTTTTTTTCAAAAAAAAGTTCTAAACCTCTTAAAAAATCACCCATTACTTATGGAAATTTTTTCAAAATTGGACGTAATTTAGCACTGATTAAACTTTAATTATTCAATGCTCTTGTGTTGTCAATTTTTAATCAAAAATACTTACTTAAAAAATTAATGTTTTTTGAAATTTTTTTTTTTTTTCAAAATTTTGAGATTGAAAATTAATTTTTCAGAACTAATTACTAATCGCAATTTTGCGATTATGTCGACCGAGACCGAATATTGGAAGCGCGCGATGCTTCCCGCAAACCGAACCATCATATTTTGGTAATAAATTTGCACGATTTGCAAACGTTGTTCAGGAGTAAGTCTACTCATAATAAAATGGCAAACCAAACTGAGCATAAATCAAGTGACAGCTTTCATTAAAAAAGACTTACTTCGAAAAAAGTATTGCCAGATTGAAAACCAAACGTCTAAAAAAAACACCTTTTATAACAATTTGATTTCGAAACAGAATTAAAGAATGTTTTTCTGGGTTTAAAAAAAATCATTGTTGTTGTTGTTTAATGATTTTTTTTTTTCAATTTCAAATTGATTTTTTTTAAATTACCTCTCCCCCCTCTACACGGGATGAAATAGAACACCTACTCCCATACGATTTTTTCTAGTGATTTTTTTTTTAATTTTTTATAGTAAAAATCAATGTGAAGAAACGAAATTTTGGAACAACTTAGAAGAGCCCTAGAACAATCTGGAACAATTTTTGAATTTTTTATTTCTGAAATGAGGGGCCAAAGCAAGGAAATTTTCATTTCAAGTGTTTTTCGACTTAAAATCTTCAATTTTCAATATTTTTGGATGAATCTTTGGAATAATTGGGTTTGAGCGATTTTGAACTTGGAACAACTTTTTGATTTTTGAAAAAAGTTTTTTATGTTTTTTTTTTTTTAATATTCGATCTTAGGAAATCTTTTAAATTTAGGACCACAATAGTTTCTTAACACATTTATTTATGATCTAAAAATATGAATCAAAGATTTTTTTTAAATAGGTACAATTTTAGAGAGGCCATTTTTGCGTTTTTGAAAAATAGATTTTGAAGGCCTTTTCTTTAAAAATAAGAATTTGACAGCTTTAATTTTTTGAAACAATGTTCAGAACACTTTTTGAAACCTAAAAGAAATTATAAAGCCTGATTTTCGAAAAAATGGGTTGTAGAATTTTTTCGAATTTTGGCCATAACTTTTGAAATTTTGAACAAAGAGATCCAAAAGCTTGGAACAATATTCAGAACACGCCTCTGCTGCATATCAATAGAGCCGTAACCAGTCTTATTCTCCATTCAGAAGGATTTTCACATCTTCCTATTTTAAGTAGATTTTCTGGAAGAATAGTCTCCTAGGCTCCCCCCAAATATAAGTTAATTGATTTTTCTACTTCAAATATTATCGACATAACAAATCATTAAAATAAAATTAATACCTACAATTTTTTTTAAATCACTTTAAGCTTTGCGACAGCTTAAAAACGACTATGAATACGGGCCAATTGTTTAAAATATCAATTAGACCATTAGGTGAATAAGGACCTAATTTTCATCTGATAGAACATTTATTTTTTTCCTGTTTCATTCTTTCTCCTGGCATTAGAGGCGCGATCCAGTATGGTATCTTAATTTCAACCGCTTTTTCTTCTCGACCCTTTGATTCCAGATTCGTTGGCTAGCGAACTTTCAAAAAATCAGGATTTTTAGGTCCCATGCATTTCCCAAATAGCTTGTGCCGGTATTCTCCGTTTTCCATCCACTCGTATTTCATTGTGTTAGAGTGGGTTGGGTTTTCTTTCATTGAAAATTAATTTAACCCTGATGTCCGTGTACCGTGTCCATTTTTTTCGCATTTAATTAATGGTGTATAAGTGTTTAACGATTGCAAAAAGGTTTAATTTTTTCTTTTTATTATTTTATTATTATTAATTGTTGAAGCTGAAGCAAAAACATGAACATAATGTAATTAAAATAACTCATTGGGCACAAGACATCTTTTTTTGTGAAGTCTCTGTCGCGTCGTCACTGTCGGGTTTTACATATATGTATGTATAAGAGAATAGGTAACTTGGCACTTAGTATCAAACATATTAATTAATCAAAGGAAAATGAGCTGGGTCTTTTAGTTTGGTATGTATATGTATCTGGTTTCTTAAAGAAGTAGTAATTAGTGTTGATTGATTGAATACAACGGAAAAAGGTTAAAGAGGGTGTGTTACATTATTATATCAATTACAGAAGACATAATAGATATATGTAACCCTCCAACTGTAGATTAAGCTGTTAAAAACATTAATTTGTTTGAATAAGGTCAAAAACTCACAGAATGTAGACAAAGAATAAAATAAGTAACCGCAATTCAAAAACGCGAAAAGAAATTCCTATTTATTTGAAACACCCGGCGCGCGTCATGGTAGTGATGGGTAACCTTAGAGGATATTATATAATATGGAGTACTTGTTTTTATGCGTATCATATGGGTCGCTGTTTGAAGTTTCGGTCTGAGTTTTCTGCACATTGGAAAAAAAAACTAAAAAACGAAGATATTGAAATCTTTAAAATAATAAACAAACACTTATTAATTTCAAGAATTACTTCAAATTAGAACAATTTAGAGAGAAAATAAGCAAATTATGACTTTGATAGCAGCTGTTCGATATTCTAAGACTTTATCTAGACCGAAATAGCGCCCCTATCAAGGGCCCAGGCGTTACAATGCGTTAGGGATAGAAACGAGCACTGGGTAACCTCCAGGCCCAGGTACAAAAAAAACTAAAAGTCTCCAGCCCCTTTTTGTAGTATTTCCCTCATATTTTGAAAACCATGCGTTCATTACAAAATGAAAGTACCTAAAATAAATTTTCCACATAAAAAATTTTATTCATATTTTCGCTAGAAGCGATAATAAGGGAGAAGTAAAGAAATGTCAAAAAATCTAAAAAATCGAGTCTTAAAAATTTTGTGTTTATTGCTGAATTACCCAGAATTAACAGAGAAAATAAGAGTATACAATTATACATAAACACATAATGTTAATTCATGACATTCAATTGATGTGAAGGGTGAACCTAGAGGGTTAAGGAAGGTTGAAATTTCCTTATTTAATTTATTTGATATTGTGTTTAGTTTCATATGAAAAACAGCAGCGACTTTAGACATGCCAACAGTGTGACAGTGTGGCAGTGTGTCGGGTATCTTGGTATCTTCGGCTTTTAGTTTGACAGTGTGACAGTCTGATACAGTGTGATACAGTCTGTTTTAAGAGCGAGAGTGTAACAATATAATAGTAAAACAGTGCGACACTGTGACAATGTAACTGAATAATGTTATAGTTTAACAGTGTACTGTGGGAATATTTAGTTTTATGTGTAACAGTGTACCAGTAGCAAAGTGTGGCAGTGTTGAAATAACAAAGTGTGAGAGAGGGAAAATAAAAAAGTGTGGCAGTGTAAAAATCAAAAGTTGGACATTGTGAAAACAAAAAAGGTATGACAGTTTGAAACTAGAGAATGTGACAGTGTAAAAATGCAACAGTGAATATGAAGACAGTAAGAACGTTTGAGTGAGAGTGTGAGTGAGAAAGTGCTAGTATGATATTATGAAAGTAATGTGTGATGTGCTACTTAAAGGAAAATGTTCTCGCAGAGGCAAATCCAAAACTCTTGTAAATGCGTTCGAGTAGATTGGTGATATAAATATATAGGTATCTTTTCTTTCAGCATTTGGAAATTTGAATTGCAAAACATTCTCTCTCAGAGCCATGGACAGGGAAAGAGTTACGCACAAGCAGCACAGTGACAGAACATACCTAAGTATGTACCTAGCAGCATGTGCATGGATATGATCAGAACGCTGAAAAAACATCCTGACTATCCAGACGCTTAAAATGAATTTTAAGCGTAAAAGGAAAATTCCTCATCGCTTAAAACCCATTAAAAGCGTCCGAAAACCCAAACCCACACAAAATGAAAGAAGGC
This sequence comes from Leucozona laternaria, assembly GCA_932273885.2. Lineage (NCBI taxonomy): Eukaryota > Metazoa > Arthropoda > Insecta > Diptera > Syrphidae > Leucozona > Leucozona laternaria. The sequence continues at coordinate 217,928,635 of OW026366.1, read as the reverse complement.
CAATACCTCTTTTAAGGGCTAAAAAAAATGATTGTATGGAGATATATGAAACTTTCAATAAAGGGTATTTTGATTAAAAAAAAACTGTTGGTATAGCCGCCTGCCTAGCGATTGAACATACCCTAAGCGGTGTGAACTGAATTTTTTGTAAATTTATGGCAAATTATATTTAATTTAATTTATTTTATTCGCCATGGGAACAACATTTTGGTGTTAAATTTGGGTATTTCTTAGAATTACTTGGTGTTTGTTGGTTGTTTACAGGAATGACTTAATTTTAAAATACCATTGAAAGCTTTTAAAAATATATATATAGGCGTCGTAGGGGATTGAAAATTGCATATTCGTGATCTTAGGAGTGCCACCTTTCAATCAACGTATCGCATATGAAACGAAACTAAGCGTCGTAGACCCCCCCAAAGTTGACATCCTCAAACGTGATTTTTGACTGAACTAGGCATCGTACTGAATTAAAAATTGCATATTCGTGACCTAGGGTGTACCGCCTTTCAGTCAACGTATCGCATGAAACACAAGCTCCACATTATTATTTTCACATTGTTGCTCTTTTTAGTTTCACCCTCTTACACTTTTATTTTCATTCATTTTTAGTTTCACACTGCCACGCTCTCTCACAATTTTTTGTTTTAACACTGCCACACTTTTATTTCCACGCTCTCAAACTTTTTTATTTTCACACTGCCACACTTTGCTACTGGTACACTGTTACACATAAAACCAAATATTCCCACAGTACACTGTTAAACTATAACATTATTCAGTTACACTATCACAGTGTAGCACTGTTTTACTATTATACTTTTACACTCTCGCTCTTAAAACAGACTGTATCACACTGCATCAGACTGTCACACTGTCAAACTTAAAGCCGAAGATACCAAGATACCCGACACACTGTTGGCATGTCTAGAGTCACTTCCATGAAAAATACTGTCCAAAATTGGTTTCATCTAAAATACAATAACAATTCCGTTTAGTTAACGGAGATAAACTTCTACGCTTAAAAACAGCATAGAGCATAATATAAAAACAGAATAACAAGTATAATAACTGTTATACATGGCGTGTTTTTGTGCACTTTTATTTAAAGGACATAATTATTACGTAATGTATCACTGAGAATAGACGCAAATTTTAAGGACAAGACTACAGAAATGCCAATTTATAACAGTTATAACAGTTTTTCGACTTTAAAAGTGGGCGTGCTTTAACGCACTTGAAAAAAAAACTCTTAGTGCCTGAAGTATGCCCACTGGCAGAGGGCCCTGGCCCTGCGGGGCCGCATAAACTACTTTTATACACCAAAACTGTTATAATTGGCATGTCTAGAGTCACTTCCGAATTTAAAACGCCCGTAGTCAGCATTCTTTTCTAGATTATTGCGTTGACCTAAAATATTAAAGAGCGCGAATTTGACTAACTATACAAACAATGAAATATCGCTACAAAAACCAGTGAAAATAAAGATCTTAGTGAATAAAATTATTTTTAAATAAAATTCAGTCGAAAATTTCACATCTCTCTTCTACAAATATAATGTCAACATGTTCCAAAACACTACATACAAACACATCTATATCAGCACCTCCACATCGATTTGCCAGCAGCGCCCATCAGCTGCCCCAAAACGGAATAAAATTAAAAACAACAATGCAACAAATACCTCACCCGACACCACCACCATCGAGGATCAATTCTCCAGGAGTAACGGCGTTAAAAGCGAAAAAATTCAGGGGAGATGGTAAATGTTATCTCGCGCTGCGCTCGCAGCTTTTGAAGAGCGTTTAAACAAACACACCGCCATGATAGTAAAACGCATTACGGATGAGCTCTCCAAAAATTAGCTGTGAACTCTTGGAAAAGCTAGAGCTAGAGCCTACTTAACATAATTGGTTTGAGAAGCTAAAGAAAGTAAACAGCACAATAACGGAAATTGTGAATCGGGTTGAATGCATTGAAGCCAACTCTGCTCTCTGCTGATGCCCCCAATCTTGACAGCAAGTTGGTCATTGCGAACACCGACACCACGATTGCAGATGTCGTGCGGAGTGCGGAGAGTGGATATTATCGAAGTAAACTCAAATTGTATATAATATAAGTGTATATAAGTGAACTTGATAATTGTCAATGCAACAAAATATTGATGAAACGGAGAAAAAAGAGATAGTGCCGCGGACGCTGTTTTGTTAGGTGTTCCTTGTTTTCCAGGCGAAAACCTAACGATCCTATTTAATCGTCTATGTTTTACCGCCGAATGCAAACTTCCCTCCCTGAAGAATATCTTTCGTCCTCGCCCTTGAAATGCTTAGAGTCCAGCTTCACCACCCGTCATTGTCATACTTAAATGTATTAGTGTGCAAGAGAGCATTTCTATACTACCGTTTACCGAAAGCAACAACAACCCCAACAACGATGAGCCCAACTGTCGTGCTGGGGCGAAACGCATTTGGACTAAAGGTCGCAAACAAATTTTTACTTGCGATATAGGTACTATATGGGAAGTTATGGATTCGTACAAAAAATCGAACTCGAGATTTTGATCAAACTTTACATTACGATGATAGAGAAGTCAAAAAAAGTGGGTCTCGCAAAAACGTCCGTCTGTCTGTCTGTCTGTCGGTTCGACTACAGCCTAAACGGATGGTTCGATTTTCTTTAAACTTGGTACCTACCGTTTTTTGGACATTCCCCCCACCCGTTTTTTTCTCTTTTTTTTTAGGACCAAAATTAACAGTAGCTGTCATACAAAATTTCTTGGCCAAAAAGGAAAAACTTATTTTTCTCAAATCCAGCGCTACAGAATTTGTTTTTAAGAACTCCATAAATTTAAATAGTTATAAGTTGCTGTTTAATAAAAAAAATGGTTCCGAAAAATGGTTATTAATGGTACCTCCCAAAGAACCATTTTTTTGATTTTCGCTTTTCTCAAAAACGGTTAAACAGATTCTGATCAATTTTTTTATGAAGAAGTATTGACACATTCTAAATAATATTGTGTACCAAAATTTTCAAAAAAAATATTTTTTAGATTTTTAGAAAAAGTTTTAATATTTTTTTTTGAAAACTCAATATTTCAAAAACGACTTGGTCGATTTTTATTAAACTTGGTAAATAGCAGTTTTTAACTTTATCTAGAAGATTTTTGACAAAAATTATTCTAATACCAAAAAATAACGGTGCCTCCCATACAAATGTTAAAAAACCGTTAAGAAAAATATTTTGTTTCTCAAAAACGACTCCTACGATTTTCATAAAAGTTTTTTATGTGTTAAAATTAGTACGATCTACCATTTAAAATTTTTAAAGTTTATATTTTACGTTTATTAACAGTACCTCTCATTGAACGGTTTCTTTGATTTTCGACTATCTCAACATCTGATCAACCGAATAAAATTAGATTTTTGATAAAGAAGCTTGTAACAAATATAAATAAAAGTGCGTATCAAAATTTTCTAAAAAATGATTTTTGGATTTTTTAAGAAAAAAATCAAAATTATTTTTTGAAAATTCGATATTTCAAAAACTGGTAGCAGATTTTTTTGTGAAGTTCAATTTTTAACGCAACATTAATAAATGCTTTAAATTGGCGTACCAATTATTTTTGTCAAATGTTAACGAAATTTTATATATAAAAAATTAATTATTTTTAAAACCGCTCCTACGTTTTTCAATTTTTTTTTTCTCATAAATAAAGATTAATGTAAGAAATCAGATGGTGTACATCGCGTTGGGTTAAAACGGATTCAAAGTATTTTAATCAATTTCTTTCTAATTTTGTTGATTTAAAACAATTTAACAGTTTAAATAGTATAATTTCCTTTTATGCATATTGCATATGTGCAACACTAGGCTATATTGTTAATTTTTGTATACTCACATAATATCACCTGAAACTAAACTAAGATTTGGCAAATGGATCAAATATATACTTCTATAGCTAATTTATTTCAGACTATAGAACCACAATGTGATCGCGCATAAGAGCAAGTTCGTGCGACCCAGTCGTGCATATTTTTTTATTTCCGTTATGTGAATTTTTCCTCAAAAGCCAGAAACGCAGTTTTTTGGCAATTGCTTTGGTTATTGCAGGTAGGAAATTTTACCAAAATCGTTAGAGTCGTTGCAGAGAAAATTTGAAAAAAAACGATGTATGGCAGCTACCCGTTCCAGGTGAGCTAAAACAAAAATTCGAATTTTCCCTCTAGGGAATTACATAATTCCTGGTTTAGGCTCTAGCTCAAATTACAGTGGACGCCAAAGACGTACGCTAACACATACGCACGGACCGACGCGACGCACGGACGGCATGACGAAACCCACTTTTTCGGATTTCTCGTTCATTGCAGTGTTATAGTTTTGATTAGAACCTCAATTTTTTTACACGAAACCAATACTTGCATTTGCATAACATTTAACCTTGAATATTTTTTTTTTTGGGGATTGATGGTGACTTTTTAAAATTCATTTTTAATGATGATTCAAAGGTATGTACAAATTTTTAGCTTTTCAGTTCCTCGCACGTAAGACCAAGAAAACGTCGTTTTTATTTGGTAGGTAGCCAAAATTGGGCATGATAAGTCTAACACAACAGGTACGAAGTTTAATCAAAATCTATAAAGCCGTCTTCGAAAAAAAAAATCGTAAAAACAAATACATATTGTTTTATGGGAGCCATCACCAATTCAGCTTCTATAGGTTAAGGTCTTTCTTTATAGATTTTGTCTAACTATAGTCAAAGAATTTCTAATAAAATAAGAGACACACTGTTTATAATATTCATTGATTACATCCAATTAAAGTTTGGTTTTGTGATGGTTTTGCCTGCACAAAAATACAACTTTCGATCAACCCAAACATGACTACATACATACCTATATGCATATTTGGACGTGGGACAGTGCCGCCACCATCCGTTCGCACGGCTGCGCAAGAGATTATATGATCTTACATCCGAAAGGAATGAAGTTTCCCTCAATTAACGCTTCTTTTCAAATTGACATACCACTATTTTACAGCATCTTCATTTTACTCATAGCCATAGGCTATGGAAATGTTCAACAACAGAAAGCGTGTCCATTGAAATAAAATGGAACTTCATCTAACCTGTAATATTCAAATCGAGGACGGTATAATTGAAAGTTTTAACAACATCTATAAGATTGGATTATAAATTCCTTGGCATTAATGTATGTATTTTCACAGATCTACAAAAACCAATCCCACCTAACATCTATGTACCCACCTATATACATATACATCGGTGCATCACATCGATCTAGTAAGGGACCTTATCTAGTTTTATCGTCCGTAATGCCGACCGACAGAGATATCGTTCCAACTTATTGCATTCCTGCTAAAAGCATTTGCCGAGTGCAGTTATTCCTTCGATTAAGGCTAATTACACAAACGCATCAAGCACTGGTGCATTTTTGGTATTTTAAACAGTGAGCGAAATAAAAACATGTCCATGTGTTGTTTTTGGTTTTATAATCTGAACATTTTAATTAGCATCATTTATTTATTTATTTTAAATGATTTATATTAAATTAACAAGTAAAAAAAAAGACATAATGTAGGAAATTTATGTTTTTTTTAGAAAAATAACTTCAATTAGATGCAGACGTTGTATTTAATGAAAAAATTAAACTTTTTTCGTTGGAAATGTATAAGAAAAAGAAAAAACAAAAGAAAACTGTGGGATGAAATAGAAATTTTGAAGAAAATTCTTTTAAAAATACCCCCAGCTGTACATCATACGGTTGTTATGTCATTTGACTATATTCTCTTTGTTTCTAACCACATAAACATATCGATCATTAGGAAGCACCTTATGTATTCTATCGTCGCGTTATTGCGAATACTCATTAATTTACATTTAACTAGTTTTGAGATATTCAATTTTTAAATTTGCAACTATCCTAAAATTTTTAATTTAAAACTTTTATTTTTTGAGATTATTAGTGTGTTTTCTACCTAAAACAATAGAATTATATATTTTATTTTTTATTTAATAAAAATAAAAAAATAAAAATACAAAATGGAAACAACTCTGCATAACTTAGTGGCTTTTTGCACGCTATTTTTCATCGAATCATACACTTGTTAAGTGGGAAAACCGACAGTTAGTAGATAAAAGCAAAATGAAAAATATTCGTTATAAAATTGTTTTTATTATAATTTTCTTTGAGTTTTAAATTTAAAGACAGTCTTATGCTTCGGTGTATTCTTCGTTGTCGCCTTCAAAACCAGCTTCCGCCATGCAATCTCTTTTGCTTGAAGCTTCAGGAGGGTTGCCATCTTCTAGCAGATTTCATGATATTTATCCTTCATCTTTTTCATTTTCGTTTCGATTGCCGAGTGCATACTGTCCACCTCCATTTGTGAATGTCCAGGTTCGAGGTATTTTTGTTCAAATATACTTCGAGACGTGTGGTTTGCACAATAAACAGAAACAGACCTGCAAGATCCTGGGGCCGAATTACCGCATCAGTTATCGAGTAATACGTGACTGGATTATGAGAGTTTGGCATCACCGTTCACGCTATGGAGCCATATCCTCCCCATATAGGTTTTACTCGTTCATTCCATCACTGATGGCACTCACTCGATAAGGTACTAATGCGGTAATTTGGCCCCTGGTTTCTGTTTTGACCCACGCAGGTGTCAGAAAATAATGACAAATGATTCACTGTCTGAGGTAACTCATCATTCCATATATTTATGGCAGACCCTATTTCGCAACTTCCCCTTTTTGCCGTCGATGTGCCGGTTTTCGGAAATTCAGGTAGGCTAGAATTCATAGATGGATTTTCCAATACCATTCCTTCTCAATTCAGGAACTCGACAGTTGATTGTCGGTTTTAACAACTCTGTTTTTCCCGTTCTTTCTTTTGACAGCAAAACATAACGAAAATATTAATCGAAAGTACAGAATTCTTAGGGGCTGGTTATATCAATCAGGAATCGTTTTCCGTACAGAATTTTCACCAGGAAAATAAATAAATGCTTTTTTAAGAAAAAATATTTGCCCCAAAGCAATTTTTTTTGCGAAAAAGTGATTTCAAATGATTGCCTTTTCATTTTTCAAATTATAAGTTAACACATTCAATTATCCAAAATAAATTTTTTTCCTGATGCGTTTTCATGATCGCTGTAACCGGGCCTTTACCGAGATTTTAGTTCGGTGCGTTTACCACTACAAAAGTCACTAAGTAACATAGTTACTGAATTTTGCTGCTTTCTTTAAAAAAATTTTTTCAATGCGAAAACTCACTAGGTAACTTAATGACTTTTCCCCATATAAAATCAGAACTTTTTGGACTTAATGAAATCATTTTTGGCGTTAAAATTAATTTGTGTTGTATCTATGCACTTAACTAATGATTGTATGTATCGGTAGATATGATCGAAACCTACAACTTAGCGTGCTCACATTAAAATTGACCAAAAGTGTACCTACTTATAGTGACGTTTCGCATTAACCCCACGCTATATGCATAGCATATATATGCAAGGCCGTAGCCAGACAATTTTTTCGGGGGGGGATATTATTTTTCCGAAAAAAAAATCACCATTTAGTAATCAAAACTAGAATAGCCCATTAGCCGAAATTCAACCATATCATACACAATTTTTTTACAATATTTGGGCATGTAGGTTTATGCATATGCATATGTGCATATGTATATATTATGCAGTTCCGTTGAATAGATACCTGAGCAGAAAAATTTACGACAGGGTATTATTTATATAAAAGATAATCGTACAGTTGCAATTTAAGTTATTATTTATTAGGTAGGTACATAACATCAATATTAAGTATCACTACAAAAGTATTACATATTTTTACAAAACTATATTCAGTCTTCTAGCCTTCTTAGCTGCAAATACATCGATAACTTCCTCAGTGTCAATCTCAATTTGTCGATGAACTGACATTAACGCCAATCCTGTTAGTCTTTCTTCACCGGTTGAATTTCTTAAATAAGTTTTCAGACATTTCATTGTCGAAAATGTTCTTTCCGGTGTGCATGTTGAAACCGGTAATGTCGCCAGAATTTTTAGAAGCTTGTGGATGTTAGGAAACAGATCCTTGTTGCACTCCCCAAGAGCAGCTATTGCACTCCTTGACCGCTGTGTGTCTAGTTGTTTATGACATTTTGTCTTCCATAGCATGTATTCAGCATTTAAAGTGTCCCAATCCAAAAATTTTTTATAAAATTTGAAATTGTCTTCGTTAAAATTTCGTTCATTTTTGCCCAGAATTGATGGTATCAGAATGCACAAAGAGGAAAGTATGGACTTATGATTTTCGAATCGCATTTTAAGCTGACTTAAGAAATCATCTACAAGAGGAATCATTATAATTATCCTAAAATAGGTTTCAGGATTTGTTGTGCTAACATTTTGCCTATGCTGCTGCCTTGATACTATTCGTGGAATTTTCAGTTTCTCATCTGCAACATTTAGTAAGTTTTCTGCAGTCTCAAAAATGAATTTGAATCCCGTGATGATATTTTCTCGAATTCCTTGGAAAGTGTTTGATATTAATTCCACATGAAGGGGATTGTAAGATCTTACAAAGTGGCAACGTATACGTAAACAAAACGCTCAGACAACACAAACTTACTGCAAAATCACTAGCTAAAATAGATCTTAAAAAGCAGTTTGCCTTCGATGAAGTTTCAGAGTCTTTATCACTACACAACTCTTCCAAACCATTAATTATCGCTTTAAAAATTTCCTTAAATCTCAACAACCCATCATGGTTTTCCACCCAGCGAGTTTCACACATTGCAGTTAATTTATTCCAGTTATTTTGTGGACAGTTCTGTTTAATGAATTTCTGCAACAAATGTGTGCGCTTTGCAGATAATTTAAAAAAATTTCCAACGGATTTTATGATACCAATAGTATTGCGAATAGGCTGAATTTGGCAGGAATGCCCTAAGGCCAGATTTAAAGAGTGTGCGCTACAATGCACGTATAAGGCTTCTGGATGAGACTCGCGTACTACAGCTTGTACTCCGTTAAAACTGCCACTCATAACAGAAGCACCATCGTACCCTTGTCCAATCAAATTGCTGCAATTTATGCCCATGGTTTGAAGTGCAGAGAGAATTGTTCTAGCTAAATATTTTCCCGTAGTGTTTTCTACATGAATAAATGTCAAAAAATCTTCACGTAAGATAAAAATATCGTCTTTATAATCGACGTATCGAACGCAAATTGACATCTGCTCTTTACGTGAAATGTCAGTAGTTTCATCAGCTAGAACAGCGAAACACTCTGCAGAATTTATAGCTTGAACTATTTTTGTCTGAACGATTTCCCCGCATACAGCGATTAATTCGTTTTGAATAGTTGGGCTTAAATACGTAGCGTTCAACGACAAACTTTCAGAATATTTTTTAATATTTGAATCACCACATTTGCTTCTCATTCGTAGCAAGGCTCGAAAGTTACCATCGTTTATATTGGGTTCTGGCTCATTAAATTGTATTGGTCCAGAGTCACATGTCTCTCTTAAGGCCAGTTCTTGCCGTCCATAAAACCCAATAGTTTCAACAATGGGAACCAGTTTTTTCCTATTTTCTGCAATTTGAAAAGCACGCCCAGTGTCTAGTTGACTTATGATGTTATTTTTTAAACGTTTGTGCACATTTACAAAGTTGTCAGCTGCTAACAGACAGGTTTTATGGTATTGACATTCACTGTGGCGTTTAAAATCTTCTATTGCATTTTTCCATTTGTTAAAAGGGTTTGTAACTAGGGATTTTAAATTTTGATGACCCGCACATTCTTTGGAGAAGAGTACACAATATTTACACAAGGCACCTTGCTCCCCTTTTGTCGTATAAACAAGCCATGAGAATTTATCAAACCAATGCATTTGAAATTTAAGCTTCCTTTTGGTGTCAGTTATAGGGAAAGCAAATGTTTTCTCGGGTTTCCAAGGCGAAGTTAACAGCTTATACTTTAATTCATCGTCAATTCTGGTTTTGGAATACAGAAACTTACCCAAATCTAATATATGTGCTTGAATATTATCTTGAGAAATATCTGTATCAGCTTGTTCAACGCTTTCTTGGGAAACATCTGTAGTAATGAAGTTAATAGATTCAGGAGCGTTAGTTTTTGTTTGTGAATCAGGAACAGGTAAACAATGACTTTTATCTAAAGATGTACTGCTCTCCCCAACAAGAGTTGGTTTAGTTTTCTTGAACATGTATTTCAACAATGTATTTTCTTGTTTTCTCTTTGACATTTTTCAAAACAAATATTTAATCTAATGGGGACCAAAAAAATTACATTAATGCTTACTAGATTGAAAATAAGAATCTACCTACACAGCAACACAGACACACCTGAAAGAAAGTTTAATTTTTGCCTTTTATTTAATAAAAAAAAATAAAATTAGTTTTAAAATTATCGCTGCATGGACGACCGACCGCTTTGCATTCAATGGTATTAATGTACCAGGCATGAGCCTTCCGCTTCACAAACACAAAATGTTAGCAGAGTTAAAAAAAATGTTTCTTTTTCAAAACGTAATTATTTTTTGTAAATACAGAGTGTGTTTTGCTCATTCTAATAGCGGTACCAATCTTATTCTGCTTATGCTTATGGCTTTTTATTTTGCATTGGAAGTGTGTATGTAGAAGTAAGAACTCAAAAAAAGTCAATGATGGGTTGCTTTGTTTTCAGCTTTCAGGCGACAGAAAAGAAACGCATAGAATGAAACGGGTTAAATGTTTCCTCTAAATGAAGTGAAAACTAATACACACGAAGACTCCAGATGTTTATTTTGAAGCGAAATAAAAAAAAAAAGCTATAATATAGAAATTGGTTCATGTAGGTACAATTTTCTTGAGTTGCTTAAGATACCCATACACACGACACTTGTGTGCACACTTTTATCGGTGTATCTTAATTGTGTTGTGTATCGGTGTGCAATTGTGCATGGGCCGCTTTAGATATACTGTAGGTATGCAGTTGAAGCACTCCCAAACATTTCGGGGGGGGGGGGGGGGGGGGTATCAAACCCCTGTGACCCCCCCCCCCCCGGCTACGGCCGTGTATATATGGCCTCTTAACTTATGTTCCCCTTTGTTGTATGCACGTGACACAGTAATTTCAATGGAATTTATCCAGTAGCTCAACGAATCGAATTATTTGTGGCAAACTCAACTCTATCCGCTCCCAAACACACGTGTTAGTTAGCACGCTGATAGGGAGCTTATCCACTTGATATTTTTTCTTATCAATAACCATTTTATAACATCTTTTATTTTATTAATTATTTTATTTTCTTAAAAATAAATTTAAATAGCTTGTACCTATAATTTCAGCTCTTGCTGTAAATACTTTCATTAGGTGCACTGTGACATGCATTTGTTGTTGGAAAATCTAAAATGAATGTGGTACTATGTCATGGAGCTTGACATAGATGGCTGGCTGGAACTGGAGTTAGAGCTGCAGGCCACCTTTAGTCAATTATTCATTGTGCGAATGTATTGGTAGAAAATGTGCAAATGAAGTTGAAGGTGCATCATTCGTTGTCAATGATGCACTTGCAACGAGGAACGTCATTTTTTTTATTAAAATTGTTATTTTGTAAACTGGCTTGGAGCATGACTAAGTGAAGAGTAAAAAGGGGAAATATATATGTATTGGTAAATACAAAAAAATATTTCTTCGAGTCTTTGATGAAACCATAACAATATGATCATACAGAAATAAAAAAAAAAAAACATATGTGTGTACTGACGTACTCGGCTAGAAGTAAAACTTCTCTTCTCTCAAACAAAGCCTCTCGCCTCTGTCATATTCTTACTTATAATCGCACAAACATTTTGTACAAACCAACATAACAATTAATTGTTGATTTAAGATTATAATGAATTCTTTACAAATTGGTTAGATAATCAAACTAAAGTTGACGATTTTCGCTTAGCCATTACACCCCGACTCCACAGGGCATTCAGATGCCCAACATCACAACCACAATCCAATCAGCGAATTTTTACCGCTGGGCAAATTATGTCATGTCGTTTCACGTACAAGGGAAACATACAGAAATTCCTTTCTCCAATACTTCTACTTTTTAACTTCAACATTTACCACCACATTCAGCGAGAACCAGATAAAACTCACACACATGAAACGTCAAATCTCATGCCCAAGCGTTGAAAAAGTAGTTTTCGTCGATATGTTGCTGCACGGACATGGATTTTTGTGCCTCCATTGGATTTTTTCTAGACATGTTCATAATCCGAGCATCGTTCATGCCCAGTGGAGGTGGCATGTAAGGGCCAGCTGTACAAACGTCGATGTCGGTCAAACTTTTATCCGTGGTTCAGCAATTTTAGTCCACCGATTCCGGCGAGTTAACTGAGGTTCTCATTTGATTCAAACTTTTATCCGTGATTTAGCAATTTCAACTCACCGATTTCAACTCACCGATTCACCTCAGCAAAATCTCCGAAATTGGGACGAGATTTAAGAAAGGAAACCAGACGCAAGAAAACGAGATGAGAGCGTGACATTATTCACTGTAAGCATTTTGGAATTATAAAACCATTTCCCAATTCAATGGCAAGAGACTTTTGACGAGATTTAACAAAATAATAATATTAGCTGCATTTTATTATCCTTCAAATCTGATCCGGATAAGATCATGATAATAAAACAAACAGGATCACGGTGAGAAAAATGTTATATACCCATCTCTATTTTTCCTCTTGTTGTAGGTGTTTGTTGTCTTCGTTTTTACTCAAAAAGCCATCTACCCGTCAGCGTTAAAACTAATTTTTGGAAGGAAGTACTAAAGATTTGTGTTCAAAAATGGATTTGCAAATCCAAAAGCAAAGCTGGACCTTGAATAGTTTTTGTAATAAATGTATTTTCGTGTGCAAATCCAATCCGGATCAGATCTGGGGGAAATTAAAATACCTACGACTATTAAAGCTTACTGATTTACAATTTCTTAAAATCAATTAATTTTAGGTAACGTGACGACGTGAAATGCTTTATTATGCATATCCTCGTCATCGTCATAGTTTGAAACTAATTTAACAAGAACGAAGAGATCTCGTCACACTCACGTCTCGTTTTCTTATCGCATCCATTGTGTTCGAGGACTAATTCCAAATGCATATGGCAATGCTGTTTTAGATTTGTCAGCGGGTAAAGGATTCCTCGTATATGGCAATGCTCATCTACGTTTGTCAACATTCAACAAGATAGTTTTGTTAACTTTGTGTTTTTCTTATTTTAGGTAAATTTATTTGTTCATTTTAAGTAATTAGCTTATAAGTTAAGTTGGAAAAAACTGATTTCTGTTATCTAGCATTAAGAGCCATATTATTGACTTTTTCAAAACTAGTTTTATGACAGAACTAGTTTTAAAGATGTTTGGAAGTGGGCAAATCGGTTTTATTCAAAAATATTTTGACACCTAATACTCGAAAACTTAAAACTAGCTTTTAATAAAACTCATAATTCATAAAACCGTGCTAAATTTGACACTTAAAACTTCTATAAAACTAGTTTTGCTATTAAACTAGTTTTGAAACAAGTCAATAATATGGCTGTAAGTGTTTAATAATTTAAATTAAAAGTATGGTCGAAAAATATATTTGTTTGTGTTTTTTTTTTATAATGAAAATCGTTTTCTGTTCTGGTGGCTGATGTTCTTCGCTGTGTTTAATTAAAAAAAAAAACAATTTTCATGTGGTTTTTTTAATGAAATTATGTGTTTAAATGTTGTGCCGGTTAGTTTTTGTGGCTCTTTTGCCAAAAAAAAACATTCTTTTTCGGTATAAAAAGATGTTTTTTTTTAAATAATTATTGGTGGATAAAAGTTTTTATATAGACCTATGGCAAAATCTGTCGCAAAAAATTCTGTCCGTTTTTGACAGATAAAAAGTGCCGGTTTGACATGTCACTGACAGCTCCATATGAAAATTTTTACCCCCAACGCCGGAAAAGAAGTTTTACTTCAAAAAAAGTATTTTTCTTCATACTGTGAGTGCGTCGCGTAAGTACCTATGCCTAGATAATAAGTTCATATGGATATATATTGGAAACACATACATATACTTAATTTTTAAAATCAATCTTTTTATTTATTAGATATAAGTTTGGTAATAAATGACGAAAAAAATTCAATTTCCTCAGAAATGTAGCCACTATGATGTATAAAAGGGTGTATTAAAAAATGTTTACAAAAATTTATTTTTACTTGTTAAAATATTATATCTACTCATTGAAATTGTATTTTAGTGGACCAAAAACTAAATTATTTATATCTTTAAGACAGAAAACACACCGGATGAATCCAAACGTGTTATTCTGTCTTATGAAACAGGAACCTTTTTTGAACCAAATCACACCAACCAGGAAAAACAAACAATCATTGTTTTTATATTTCTATGACTGATGGTTGTCGAAAATAGAGGAGGGTGGGTACGAAAGTATAGACTTTAAGGTCGCCTACGATAGCATAGCCAGGGAAGAACTTTACAAAGCCATGAGAGAATTCGGTATCCCAAATAAATTGACACGACTATGTAGGTTGACCATGACCAACGTAACAAGCCAAGTAAAAATAGCCGGATTGCTATCCAAACCAATCAACATCTTTGATGGACTCCGACAAGGGGATGGTTTGGCCTGCCTCCTCTTCAACCTGGCGTTGGAGAAAGCAATCCGTGACTCTGGCACGGCAACAAGAGGGACCATCGTCAACAGGTCCAGCCAGATACTGGCTTACGCCTTACGCAGACGACATCGACATCATCGGGAGAACCGAGCAAGCTGTACATGATTCCTTCATCCAGATCGAGCAGGCGGCACAAAATCTGGGGCTGCACATTAGTGAAGGTAAAACAAAGTACATGGTGGCGTCGAATGCCAGAGGAACAGTTGGTCAAACAATCAAGGTAGCGGAGCACGAATTTGAAGTGGTGCAATCCTTTAAATACCTTGGGTCAAAAGTAGCAGCCGATAACAATATAGAAGAAGAAATACGCGGGCGGCTTCTCAAATCCAACAGAGCCTATTATAGTCTGTCAAAGCTCTTCAAATCCAGAAATCTCACCATAACTTCAAAACTGCTGCTGTACAGGACCATGGTCCTGCCAGTTCTCACATATGGATCCGAGACTTGGGTGCTTAGCAAAAGGCACTCCGACCTCTTAGCCGCGTTCGAGAGAAAAGTCTTAAGGAGAATTGTTGGCCCCATTTGTGAGGAAGGACGATTTCCGGAGACGGTTCAATCATGAATTGTACGCAATCTACCTTGAAGCGGATATCGTGACAAAAATTAAGCTCGGTATGGGTGGAGAGACTTGTTGAAGGAGGCCAGGACCGGACCCCGGTTGTCGAGCTGACGATGATGATGATGATGGGTACGAAAGTAACATATTATGTTCCATAATTTGTTAACCAATAAACATAAGCAAATGAAATCTAGTGCATGTAAATGAATGAACATTTAGCTTTACCGTTAGCTACAAATTCAGTTCTCAACCAAAAAAAATATTTTGATCTCTATCTCCATCAGCTGTTGAAAAAACAAAGTCCAAAATTTGTGTGTGGACGTTGTAACAAAAATAATAATTATACAATAATTTGTGCTTGTATTATGTTACAAACGTTTACATAAAAATTGTAAAACCGTCCGCACCGTCACGCTCTTTTAAATTAAAAATCATATTAAGACTATAAACTAGTAAACCTTTTCAAAAAATATATATATATTATTCGATTCTAGACAAAATGGAGCACGATAAGGTGGCATCCACGCAATGAATTCTTTATTTTTTTTTCGATATAAAAATACTGAAAAAACTCAAGACCAACAAAATTACTTTTCTTGTTTGAACATTTGACTATACTGACTTTGGATTATTGTGGGTGCATTCAGAACCTAATTGTGAAAAATTTTGCATTAAAAAATTAAAGCACACAGATCTAGTTTATCGTAAAAATTGAGTGCTATCGCCGACCCACCGCTACTTTCGTACCCACACACCCCTAAATGGTCTGTATACGACCAATAACACTCTCCGAATGAAAATATTTTGAAGGTTTTTATAATACAAATTCTATATACTACTGAAATACATCAGCCAAGTAGAAGACTTAGCACTGACTGATGAGTCCAAGTGAGATCGCCGGGACGAAACGCCAATTTTTATGGACTAAAGGCCGTTAAAAGCTATTTTGAATGAAAATATTTTGTTTTAAGACATTATTACACACACACGTTCTTATGGCGCAACCCACACCAAGTTTCTAAATTTATCACGATAAATCCACAACCTTGCCATCAGATTTTCCATGGTGTCCTCTGAATTTCGTTTTTGATTGTTAAGGGTCATTAATTTCTCGGTTTCGAAAGTAAAGCTAAACAAAACACACAGCGATACATTTTTGATGAACAAAAAAAACAGTATCATTCAAATGGCCGCCTCATGAAGATGCGCAGCATGTGATTCTTTTGAGGTAATTTGTAACCATTTTTTGGCCCAGTTTAGGCGGTATCTCGGCCATAACTCGGGGATTATTCTCGTAAACACGGTCTTTTGTGTAGCCCCACAGAAAAAAATCTAACGGTGTCAAATCAAATTATCTCGGTGGCCAATTGACCTTGCCAAAACGTGAAATTACACGACCGCAGGAAACTTCTCACGCAATAACGTCGGAAATCGATAAATTCTGATCATTATAGCAACATTTGCACTTACATCAGGTTACACCAGCAATATTTTCGACTGCGCGTGCATTACGATGATACACAGGCCCTACGACATCAGTAACTCTTCCACTCTTTTCAAATTTCTTCACAATTTTACCGATTACTTGCGTAGTCGGGCGATTATAACTTCACCATAATGATCAAGTGGATACGTTTGAATCACCACTTTTGTAGTAAGTTGTAATAATTTAAAGGTGTTGTTCGATTAAGCGATCCACTATCTTAAATGCCAAACATTCAACTAGTATCAAATGATAGCTGAGTTTGACAGGTGTCAAATACCATCTCTACTGCAGCTTGAAACCACGACCCTGTAGTTGTAGCAATGAGCCCATTACTCTATATTTTGTCCTATATAGCATTAACAAACTTCAATAAAATTGTCACAAATTCATCGTCTGAATCGGAACATATACCCACATACAACAATAAAACATGTTATGTTGTCTGAATGTGATAAAAAATTCAAAATTTTCAAAAGTTATGTAAACAACAATACTGTGCATCCAACTGTGTTAAACAAATATATTAATAGTTCTATATAGTGGTAAATCCAATAGCGTAGTGTTAAACTACGAGTTTCAATTATTTCTTAAATTTTGTTAAACAAATCGCTCGACTTGACTAAAAAAAAAAAGTTTAAATACAAATAATTGTACCTGCACCGTCGCACACTGGGGAAGCGATGCCCAAAACTATTGGAATAAAGTTTTTGTGTTTTATTTTATTAAAATGCTTTAAAATGTATTTCAATTCATTAATATTTATTTTTTAATTTATATTTCTTCTTCAAGCATGTTAATTACTTCGTTATCAAACATTTTTCTGTCCAATATTGGTTTTTTTCGTATAGGTAAGGCTTAATAATGGTTGGAGGAAATAAACAATCTGTTAATAATGTCGATTATGTTATCAAGTCTAGAGGTTTTTCTTGAAAAAAATTCTCTGTCCTTATGTTTAGACTCATGGGCTTCCTCGCTTAGCATCCGAATTGGCAGCAAGGCCTCACGTACTTTAGTGGATCAGTGTATTAGAATCTTATGAAGAGTAGGAGTCAAGGATACAACCTTACATATAGAAAGGCTGTATCAAAGCAATATTTTTCAAACTTGTCTGGGTTGATTTTAAATCCGCTGAAAATTGTTTGTAAGATAATATTATAACATCTTTTTATTAGCTCAGCATCTATTTTCGTAATTGTTGATGAAGTTGAGTAGTTTTGAAAAAAATTTATAGCTACATTCCCATTATTTGAGTTGCCAAAGCCCGGTTTAGGCTTGTTTACAATAAGTCCCAGCTTGATCTTGAATTGTTCTTGGATATCTTTTTTTGTTCTTTCTACCAAATTTTTGTTTTCGCTTGATAAACGCCAAGATAAAGTTCATAGCTTTTAGCTCAAATGCAGCAATGACTCGAATAACCTTATCCAAACATGTAAAACCGAAACGCCAAAGGAAACGCGTAGTAGTTATTTATAGATCTTCTTCCAATATATTCAAGATTGTTAAAATCTTTTGAAGAAGCATTGCATAAATAGCATTTCAAAGAAGATTTAGTGCCAGAAATCGAGTTGCAAATTTTTCCATCTACCCTAGTGAACATAAGTTTGTGAGAAACAGAAATCGATTGGCTATTTAATGTCACATTACTTGGAATTAATGCATTAATCTGCCGCTCAAAAATTTTTTAATTTTTGAAATAGCTAGTTCAGAAGTTTCTTTTTTGTATTGAAGACTTATAGGCCTACAAAATCTGGATGATGACGGCTTAGGATTTTGCCAGAAAACTAAATTTTCTTCGTTTTTTTTTCTATCGTAAGTCTAAATGGCACAAGACAGGTCAAAAACATATATTTGTCATCAGCAGCTTCTGATATAAATCTTTGTTTGAATTGAGTGTGGCTTGAGCTTCCATCGAACTCCCATTTGGAAAATAAAACCATTTCCGAATTTTCAGAACATATCGGATCAAGAACAGGCTTTTGGCTTTGTAAAATTCCCGTTGCAGTGTGATCCATTTTATTTATAAGTTATAAGTTTATATGATGGAAAAATATCTTTTGTGTAGCTTCGAACTTCGAATAACGTTGTACTGGCTCCTACTTAATTTAGCCTCAATAATAATGGATAGAGCTTCACGGGGCAAAATTTTATCAATTGTAACATACAATCCTTCGCGTAAGTTGGAGTGATCGAAACTCTTTTAACGACTTCAGCTTCTGTTGTCTTTCCTCAGGTCTCAAGCTCATTTGAGCTGCATATGTCAGCAGATCCGAGTTATTTTCTGCACGAACTTGCTGTTTTTCTGCCCTTCGAATTGTCGCTGCTTTCATCAAAAGAAAGTGCTGGTCTACCACTTTTTGAGTGAGTTCAAAACTTCCAGAGTGTTTCATTTAAAAGTAACCTGTCTTGATGCGTCTCATACTCCACCCATTTCGACATCATTTGTTTTTTTTTTAAATTGCGAACCTCCTTTGTTAATTTTATTCTTTGAATGGTCCGACAGTCAGTTTTCTTAGCTGCATATTCATAAATTTCTTCGAAATTTTTTCTCAAAAGTGATTTTTTTACTCTTCAATATCAAACATTTTTTTTTTGATTTATTTCAAATTTAGGGCGGTTTCTATAAAAACGAAAAATCGTGTATTAGTCTTTTTATGAAATAAAATTATTTAAAAAAAATGCGCAACGGGCTTTTACTTTTGACTTTAGTTTTATGTTAATAATATCCGTATGTATTATAAACAGGCATTAATTTTAAAAGAACCTTGCACATTTCCATGAAAACTGATATTTTTTTCGATAAAAAGACCTCTTACTTTAATCTCACATATGTCGGTTATATATAAAAGTATAATTCAAAAAACACTTCAGTCAACTCTGCTTACCTTGGTCCATAGCTGATAATATTTAGTGATTTTTATTTTCACTTAACACGAAGAAAAAAACCTTATCGATGATTAACCACGAAAACTGTATGCACTCAATGGTATAGAACTTTGCACTTTGATGCATTCATTTTTGCACGTGTCATGCTCAGTGGATAATATAAAGCTTAGAAATAGAAAGGGAAGAACATATAGATACTTATAAAATACAAAAAAAAAACCTAACAATTATCATTTAAGAATTTGACTTTTGGGCATCTCTCCCTTACGCTGGCCCCAGTGTGCGTCGGTGATTGTGGACTTTTGACCCTGCGCCGGCAAAGGCCTTGTTTCGATACCATAATATAGACATCCGGCATGACAGCCCAACGCACTTACACTTACCATTTGAAGAAAAGTTATACATTAACATGGCTCTCTGACCTTTGAGAAAAACCCTTTGGTTAAAAGAAAATGTCGAACTTTAATAGGCAACCTTAAACAAATTTGATTTCAAGCAAGAAGAAGCAAAAGTTTTTAAAAAATCACGAAACTTTTCCCATAAGATTTAAAAAAAAAAAATCACCATCACTCATTTCTATATTTTTCTTCAAAATTCGCACCTCTGTTCAGGTTGAAAATAGTCTCTTTGTTTCGATACAATAAATAACAAAAAGCAAAGCTACGAGTATAGGTACCTATACTTAACGTGAACAGTGGATTAAAGTCGACACATTCATAAATAATGTAATGGTGCAATGGGGGTGTAACTAAACTCGCATTAGAATTATCGTTTTCCCTTTTTTTTTTTATCAGATTCCAATTTCCAACTTCATAAACCTTTTCTAAAATTGGAATTACGACATAGTTTAAGTTCCTGTTTGTGCAATTAAAGAACCTATTAAGAACAATTTCACTTTGAATCACACGACAAAAAAGTTAAAACATGAATTACCTTGAGGCACGATTTTATATATAGGTAGGCGCATAAAAACAACTTTAGCCTCATCAGTGCCCCAGAAGAATAGGTACATATAATATATGTAATTGTGATTGTGAGAACTCGTGAGAATTGTCACCATTATTTGTACTCATTCTTAAAAAAAAAAAAAATTGTTTCATTACGTTGTTATCGCAAAAGAGCCTTTGAATACGTGCCCTCAGTGAAACTAGCCGCGTGTTTAAATGAATGCAATAAATTGTATTTTTTCTTCCATCAAACCAACGAATAGGCTTTGGCGTTATAACAATCAGACTCACAATCAAGTCGAAAAAAATATGATGTATGTGTATACAGTAGCTACATACCTACATAGACCTACTCATAGAAGTTGGTTTGTTTAGAGTTAACCATGACTTTATGGCTTCAACTTTAGCGAAATTAAAAATGCAAAACTTTCCATCTTTTATGATGGCGTATCCACACAATGCGTGTGGGACATTTTTCACCTTTCAGCAGATACGGCTATAGGAAAATAACACGCAGCAACAGTGAGATAAAGTGTCATAAAAACTTGAACTAATCCTATAAAGAACTTAACCAAACCCAACAGACAACACAACGATAAGTGGATTTTTCAGTTTTAAGTGTTTGTGTTAACGTGAGTTCAAGGGTTCAAGCCAAGGTAGTCCAAATAGTAGGAATATGTATAATCTATAAGTGTGTATATGTATGTATATGCAAAAAAAGGATAATCGTTAGGGCCCCAAGTGGTACGCTATGTTACTATGAAATCATGGTGACTTCTATGGCACAAAGTGAAGGAAAAATTGCCTTAATTTGCACCTAAATTTTAGCAAAGTGGTTTCTTGAAACTGATCAGTAACTTATCAAGTAGTAACAGTGCAGTTTTACGAGACTAATTTTAATTTGCATATTTTTAGTTTCAAAATACTTTTTGTAATAAAAATAAAACAAACAACTTCTTAACGTGTACAATTTGCAATCAATCAAACATTTTAAAGTGTGACTGTAAAAGCGTATGATTTTAACGGGTGATTTTTTAAGAGGTTTAGAACTTTTTTTTAAAAAAAAACACAAAAAATTCGAAAAAATGAATGAAATATTTATTTGAATCGATAGTTTGAACCTTGCAATTTAATGTTTAAAGATAATTTCATGCAAATGTTGACCGCGGCTGCGTCTCAGGTAGACCATCCGCTGAGTCCAATTTTGGTGAAAGATCACACATATCGGCCGGTATCTCACGAATGAATGCATGGATGTTGGCTTCCAGTGCGTCAATCGAAGCGGGCTTGTCCCTATAGACATTAGCCTTGACATACCCCCACAAAAAATAATCTAATGGTGTCAAATCGCACGATCTAGGCGGCCAATTTACCGGCCCGAAACGTGAAATTAACTGTTCACCAAACTCGCCTCGCAATTGCGCCATTGTTTCGCGTGCTGTGTAGCATGTGGCACCGTCTTGTTGAAACCACATATCATGCAAGTCAAGAACTTCCATTTCGGGCAAAAAAAAGTTTGTTATCATCGCTCGGTAGCGTTCACCATTGACAGTAACGCTGCGATTCGCATCATCTTTGAAGAAATAGGCCCAATAATGCCGCCGGCCCATAAACCGCACCAAACAGTGGCTTTTTCGGGATGCATTGGTAGCTGTTGCAATGCTTCTGGCTGATCTTCACTCCAAATGCGGCAATTTTGCTTATTTACGTACCCATTCAACCAAAAATGAGCCTCATCGCTGAACACAAGCAGCGCGCGATGAACATTTCGAACCGAGCACGAATTTTGATAGTAAAATTCAATAATTTGCAAGCATTGTTCATTTGTGAGACGATCCATGGTTAAATTGCAAACCAAACTGAAGCTGTTTGACAGTGACACAAGGTACTAAACACACGTCAGCTGTCAAAACCAGTGTTGCCAAAACCAAACCAGCTTAAAAATCACCCTTTACTATGATTGTTTTGTTATATCTATGGGTAATTTATGAATATGATACTAAATTTACGGCGTTTGATAAACTGAATGAACCATAAAATAATTACTTTCTAAAACGCGCTTACAGAATGAATGAAATTTAGAAGTTTCGGAAAAAAGTATTTTTTATTTTTATTCTAAACCTTTTAATTCCAAAACCTTTAAGTATATGGATGATTGTCAACATATTCAATTTGATATTGATTATCTATCAAATTGGTGTCACAAAAATGGCCTTAAATTGAATATAAAAAAGTGTAATACAATTTCGTTTTCCAGAAAATCACTAAGTTTGTTATTCAACTATGCAATTGAATCTGTTGCTTTAAATAGGGTTTCAATTATTAAATATCTACTTAAGAATTTATTCTTTCTTTTAAAAGTCATTTCGATTATTTCGTTCCTAAGGCCAATTCGCTGGTAGTTTTCATAAAACGAAATGGAAAAGACTTTAGAGATCCTTTTGTGTTTTTTATCGCTGTTTACATCTCTTGTCAGATCACTTTATAAAGTTCATTCTGATCGGATTGAGAAGATTCAAAGAAGATTTACAAAATATATATTTAAAAAAAATGCGTTGGGATTTCAGCCCCAGTTATGAGGCTAGATGCCATATGAAGAAAAAATCATAGTGTAATACTTATTACTTATTAGAGACTTATCAAGTTTTTCAATAAGAGCGCTACAAAAGTTTTTTTTTAATAAAACAAAAACGGTTTTGGATATCAATGAAATTTTTATTTTGTGAAAGTACAATTGATGCCATTATGTATGGAACTCGATTTCTTTTGCATGGCCACCACGGGCACGCTTGCAGAAGTCCAGACACTGAACCCAATTTTCGACGGTTTTCAAGCATAAATCGGTCGATACTGCTGCAATTTCACGTTCGATATTCGCACGAAGTTCATCAATCGTCGCTGGCTTGTTGGCATAGACCATAGACTTGACGTAGCCCCACAGGAAATAGTCTAACGGCGTCAAATCGCACGACCGAGGCGGCCAAGTGCCTGGACCATTTCTTGAGATAACACGTTCTCCAAACTTGGTTTCCAATAAATTGATTGTGACATTCGCTGTGTGGCTTGTGGCGCCGTCCTGTTGGAACTACATGTCCTCCAAGTCTATATCATCCAATTGGGGCCAAAAATATTCGGTTATCATTGAACGGTAGCGATCCCAGTAACGTGCCGGTCTTGATCATCACGGAAGAAGTACGGCCCAATGACGCCGCCCGCCCATAAACCACACCAAACCGTAATTTTATCGGGATGCAATGATGACTCATGGAGTACGTGTGGATTGCTGCGTGACCAATACCGCATATTTTGTTTATTGACGAAGCCATTCAGCCAGAAATGAGTCTCATCGCTGAAGATGATTTTTCGATGAAAATCTGAATCATTTTCAAGTTGTTGCTCAGCCCAATTCACGAACATACGAAGCTTCTGGTGCACAAGCGGCTTCAGTTCTTGCGTCAATTTAATCTTGTAAGGATGTAGGCCAAGATCTTTTCGCAAAATTCCCCACAACGACGTCACAGAGATGCCCAACGCTTGAGAACGACGTGTGAGAGACACATTTGGGCTTTCTGCAACTGAAGCCTCAGCGGCAGCAATATTCTCGACACTACGGGAACTTCTTTGTCTCACTGGCACGAAAACATTTTTTACTGTGCCTGTGGATTCAAATTTTTCTACTAGACGCTCAATCGTTGATCTGCTAGGACGATTATGACGACCATAAATTGGACGTAGCGCTCTTAACGTTGAGGCCACTGACTCCGAATTTCGGTAGTAAATTTTGATAATTTCGACCGGTTGTTGGCTCGTGGTCTTTCCATCATAAAATGGCAAATCTTACTGAAGAGAAATGTCAGAAGAGCGCCAAGAAATATGGCGTCGTTTGCTGTCCCTGTTGCTCTACTGTTTGTAGCGTCCCTGTTGAAAAACCCTTTACTATGCTACCCTATTAAATGTTCATCGCTTCTTGCTTACGTACCAATCTATGTTCTCGCTTGGTCTATGAGAGCTAGAGTTTTTTTTTATTCCAAAGAACTCATATGACCAATTATGCTAGTAATGAAGCTTTATCAAGGTCTATTATTTATTTCAATGAAATGTCCTCAAATATTAATATTTTTAATCGTTACCGTAATAAATTTAAAACCGATCCATTATATTTATTCACATTTTAATTTGCTCTTGGAGAGCTGATATCTGTTAGCTGTATAATATTGCTTCTAGATTAAATAAATAAATAAATAACCTCATAGTAACCAGATTGTAACTGCTTTGATGTGATCAGCGCTGTCACACAGAAATTTAAGTTGTTTTTAACTCTGTTTTTTATACAAACATTTTTGGAACCTTATGATTCTAGTCACACAATGTTCTGCAACTTTTCTTTTACTAATTTTCAGATCTTGATATTAATTTTCCAAAAAAGAAAAAAATGAAAGAGAATGGATCTTATATTGATAAATGTTTTATTTAATGTCGGCAATTATGTATGGAATACAATATCAGGTAAATGTCCGCCTCTGTTAGTCTCACAAATGCGAGCCCTTTTGAGCACATTCTTCATTACATTCTCACACATTTCACGCGGCATTTCATTAATTTCATCGCGAATATTTTGTTTGAGTTGCTCTAACGTTTCTGGTTTGTTTGCATTAACCTTGCTTTTCCGAAATTCCACAAAAAGAAATCCGGAGCAGTCAAATCAGGCGACCGTGGAGGCCAATCAACATCACCATTTCTTGAAATAACTTGTTGTGGAAAGAGGTTTCGCAGTAATTCCATTGTAATCCTGGCTGTATGCGATGTGGCACCGTCTTGTTGATACCACATGTTAATCAAGCTCAAAGCATGCAGTTGTGGCGATAAAAAGTTTTCAATCATATCGCGATATAGCTCCCCATTCATAGTTACCCGTGCGCCGTTTTCATTTTCAAAGAAGTAAGGTCCAATGATTCCTCCTGACGAAATTGCACACCAGACTTTAACTTTTAATGGATGCGAAGGTGACTGATGAATAATTTGAGGGTTTCCGTTCATGAAAATCGGGGTTGTCATGGGCTAGCTGTAACATCTTATTGGCAAATGTACGGCGGCGTAAATGGTCTTGTGGAAGAAGCTCTTGTGTCAACTGAATCTTAAATGGAAACAAATGCAAATCCTTGTGCAAAATTGTGGCCAAAGTTGTTCTTTGAAGACCAAGCTCCTGAGCACGGCGTCGAATTGAGGTTGATGGATTGTTTTGAACACTTCCTTGAGCAGCAGTAATGGTTTCAGCCGATCTTGCAGTACGTTGCGGTCCATGCTTGGGCCTATCACCTACAGACCTTCTTTCTTCGAAATCATTCACTACATGATAAAAAGTGCGTTTTGTTTGCACGTTGTTTCTCACAAAAATTTCACGTAACTTTCTCATCGTCACAGTAATCGATTATTGATTTTGATAAAATGTTTTAACTATTAAAACACGTTGGTTTTCGAATATTTTTCCATTATAAATTTGCCACGTGTCTACTTCACGACTGCCAAATATGAACTGTCAAGACTAATGTTTCTCAAAATGGCGGCAAAACAAAGTAGTAGGTATACCTGCCCGGTGGACACCCTGTACAATAGATTTTTAGAAAATATATTAAACAATATTTTGCACTTTAACAGATGAAAAGGAGTAGTTACTATGGAGTTACATTCAAGTTACTAATTTCACTCTGTTCAGTCGCTGTAAAGTATTCAAGGTGTAAGTTTCTCTTATAGTTGCATATGAGTTGCAGTTAAGTTTTTCCAATCATGTCAGCATTAGGTTACTGTTGGGTCACTCGGAGGTTGCAAAACATAAAAGTTACTGAATTGTTTAAATTTTAGTTACAAAAACAATCCATTTCAAGTTAGATTGCACTGAAACTCATAGTGTAACTGCTTAGTAACTTATATTAAGGGCGATAATTTTTGGTCGCAAGCCATGGGCTCAAAAACCTTTATGTAAAATAATACATAAATCCAAATCGTAATATTTCAGTTTTTTTTTGAAAAGTAAAGAACTTTTCAGAAACATCTATGCAGCTCAGTTGTTTCAGAAAAAAACTTAAATGTAACAAGTTTTGTCGCTTTCTGGTTTTTAACACTTTTTGAGCACCTAGCTCTATTGAACTCACTGCCATTTTGAATTTAAATAAAATTATGGTTTTCGTTACACAACCCGACTTTTGACAAAAAATGCACTTAGCAAAAGTTGTTCAAAATTAAATTATCTACAACTTTTCCCATGGAAGTTTTTCTTCTACGATTGGTGCTTTTCCACTTAATATAGAAAATAGGATGATAATCGCTCTATCTCGTTTTTTGTAAGTTAAGAGGATTTTTGAAATAAAAACAAACAGTTTGGGTGCTTTTTTTCAAACAATGGACATAAAAGGTTTGCATTGAAATGTTCAACCACCTAACTCTTTAATTTTGACTGCCATCTTGAAGTCAAACCAAATAGATTTTGTTTAAATATTCTGCTCATGTATATGAACAATTTCTTTGAGACTTTATAAGTTTGCTAGTACGTACATAGATTAAGCACGATAATTTAAGCTCCCAAACCGCAGCGATAAATTTTAGTTTATGATAAAAAATTCTTTCAAAATTAAGCCAACCCGAAATTGCCAAGCATTTTAGACGAGTGGGACGCAGCTCCAGCTAACAAATCAAATTTTTCTTATTTGTCTAACTGTACACCTCTAGGTACAACCTGTCAAAGTTTTGCGCACAAAATAATTATTCGACACATTTCTCCCACAAATCTATAATCAACATTGAAGGTACCTATAAGTGTCGATAAAATTCCAATTATTTGCACTATATGAAACCTCTTTTATTATCTTTTTCCTACTTTCTCAAAGAGAATGCCCCACTGTGGCGTCTTGTAATATGTTGTGCTCATCATCCTGGAGAAATTAACAAGTCAGACGCACCAGGCCGTCAAAAAAGTTCACGAGCGAGGAGTTTTTTTGTTGTTGTTGTTTTTGTTTTTGTTGCTCGACGAACGTGCGATTGTTGTTTATGTTGGAGTAAAGCTAAAATCTGAAAATGGCATGCCTGTTTTTTGTTATTTTTTGAATTCTTTGGAGGAAAATGAAATCGAAAATTTGACCTCAACAGCGCAAAAGCAAAGCGCTTGTAACAGAAAAGATTTTCAGTTCTCATCATCTATAGGTTTAGCTGATGATGATTTCCCATTTTAGCATTTCACTGGAGGCAAGATGCATCCATCTTTGAATCTAAAATTCACCTCGCCGAGCTGATGGTTGCATTTGGATTCATTGTGATTATCGTTAGCGAGATTGGGAGCCACTCGCTGCTTGCTGTTGATGCAGTTGGAGTATTTCTAGATATCTGGTTTATCTACCTACCTCTGTTCTATGCGGATTGTGCAGCACACAATAATTGTGCATCGAGATGTAAAGATTTAAGATCGAGGGAAGACAATGCTCATGCCGATGGAAATTCCTGTAGTCTTTGATCTATAAGTATAACGAACGCTGGGTAAAGTATAATAATGATGAAATCATTCAACTTTTTCCACTTTTCTAAAGCTTCTTAGAAATTTGTGTTTGTTTTGCCATTAAATTTATACCAAAATGCTTCCACATGAGGAAGCTTATACTGAGATGAATAATGGTTTCCGAAAAAACACTCATTGCACTGGAATAATAATCTGCAAATTAGATACATTTGATGGGAAATCTTTTAAGCCCTTCTCAATTAAATCCCACATATTTATACAAATGCATAAAAACAGTGTATTGAGGTATAAGGTGAGTTTGATTATAGAGGTATAATTAGTTTTGTAATGTAGAATAAAAATGAGGTCATGACGAGACGATAATGAAGAAAGTGAAAAATGGTAAATGATAATTAAACAACTTTAGAGTTAATAACTTTGTGTATAGGGAGTCTGACTTAGGCTGGTGTAACTAAGCCCCAAACCTACATTTACAAAACCAAAATCCTTAAACACATACCTATTTCCCATTTCTAAAATAAATAAACTTGGTGGTGCGGCAGCTAGAAGCTGAACACTGAACACGTCTATTACAGTGAGAGTTCGTAAAAAAGGTTAGCCTTTCAAATGTCCGCCGTGGCTTCTCTGGGTGGCGTGCATCCGAAATTTCCAATTTTACATGATTCGGGGGCATAAATCAGGCTGAATTTGGACGATGGCATGGGTTATGTTGGATCTGAGGGCTGCTGTGGTTTTTGGCGTATTCGCATAGACATGCAACTTCAGAAAACTCCGCACAAGAAAAAGTCTAACAGGGTCAAATCACACGATCCCGGTGGCCAGTTCACATCACATCCATGTGAGATGACCATGCCCTCGACTCACTCGTGCAGAATTTTCAATGTGGCGTGAGCTGTGATGCACGTAGAGTAGAGCCGTCCTATGTTGAAACCACATATCGTTGGGTCCATATCCTCCAATTCAGGCCAAAAGAAATGGGAAATCATCGAACTATAGCGCTCGCCGTTGACGGTCAACGTTGCTCTCAAATAAATATGGACCGATGACGCTGCCGCCAGCCCAAAATCCACACCAAACAGTGACTTTGCATTGGACGCTCTTAAATCTCAAGTGGATTGGTAGCCTCCGAAATTCGACAATTTTGTTTGTTGACATATAACGGGTGATTTTTTGGCTGGTTTGGTTTTGGCAACACTGGTTTTGACAGCTGACGTGTGTTTAGTACCTTGTGTCACTGTCAAACAGCTTCAGTTTGGTTCGCAATTTAACCATGGATCGTCTTACAAATGAACAACGCTTGCAAATTCTTGAATTTTACTACCAAAATTCGTGCTCGGTTCGAAATGTTCATCGCGCGCTGCTTGTGTTCAGCGATGAGGCTCATTTTTGGTTGAATGGGTACGTAAATAAGCAAAATTGCCGCATTTGGAGTGAAGATCAGCCAGAAGCATTGCAACAGCTACCAATGCATCCCGAAAAAGCCACTGTTTGGTGCGGTTTATGGGCCGGCGGCATTATTGGGCCTATTTCTTCAAAGATGATGCGAATCGCAGCGTTACTGTCAATGGTGAACGCTACCGAGCGATAATAACAAACTTTTTTTTGCCCGAAATGGAAGTTCTTGACTTGCATGATATGTGGTTTCAACAAGACGGTGCCACATGCCACACATCACGCGAAACAATGGCGCAATTGCGAGGCGAGTTTGGTGAACAGTTAATTTCACGTTTCGGGCCGGTCAATTGGCCGCCTAGATCGTGCGATTTGACACCATTAGATTATTTTTTGTGGGGGTATGTCAAGGCTAATGTCTATAGGGACAAGCCCGCTTCGATTGACGCACTGGAAGCCAACATCCATGCATTCATTCGTGAGATACCGGCCGATATGTGTGAAAGAGTATGCCAAAATTGGACTCAGCGGATGGGCTACCTGAGACGCAGCCGCGGTCAACATTTGCATGAAATTATCTTTAAACATTAAATTGCAAGGTTCAAACTATCGATTCAAATAAATATTTCATTCATTTTTTCGAATTTTTTGTGTTTTTTTTTTAAAAAAAGTTCTAAGCCTCTTAAAAAATCACCCATTACTTACCCATTCATCCTGATATGGGCCTCATCGCTGAAGATGACAGTAAATGGGCGTAGCGCGCGGAACGTTGCCCGAACAGAACACCCATTTTGATAAAACAATTTTTAATTTACAAGTGTTGTTTAACCCAATATCCGTCCATAGTGATTTGGAAAAACAGATGTAGCTTCTTCAACAATAATTATGGCCACTAATAACCGTCAAAGCTCGGAAGTCCTTATTGGAAGACCCTTTACAACCATATCATTTCTCCTTATTTGATACATTTTTAATTCAGTAATAGTTCAACACAATTTTGCGTTCGGGAAAAATTGTTCTTTAATTTAATTATTTCGCCTTTCTGTCAAAACATCGTAATTTGAAAATGTGAAATTATTCAGGAGACACAAAAAACTGATTTAAATAATAATGAAATTAATTTTTATTGAACAATAATTAGTTTTTTCA
Organism: Leucozona laternaria; assembly: GCA_932273885.2. Lineage (NCBI taxonomy): Eukaryota > Metazoa > Arthropoda > Insecta > Diptera > Syrphidae > Leucozona > Leucozona laternaria. The sequence goes on along the minus strand of OW026366.1, from coordinate 217,897,969 downwards.
TTTTTTTGTTTCAAAACGTTAAGTTTTGAAAATTAATTATTCAAAAACGGTTAACTAAAACGATTTTATTTAGAATAATTGAAAAATTGGATTTTTGGCTTAAAAAGAGGTATAATGTGTTATTGTAAGTGTTGCCGGTGATTTTTAATTCAAATGATTTTTTTTCTATTTTAAGTCAATTCTGTAGGTAATTTCCCCTTACACTGAAAAAAAAAAACTCCCTGTAAAACAATCAACAAAAATTTAATTTTTAATTTTTTCTAAAAAAAATTGTGGTTTTTTGAAATGAATCATTTTGTAAGGAACGACATTTACTGGCGTTTGGGGATTTGTGGATCCTAGGTTCGGGGGCTGGTTATTTTAAGTTTGTGAATTTTTAAAGTAAGAGAATTTGAGACAAAGTAGATAAATAAGAAGTAAAAGTGAAAATATAAAAATTTAAATTTTAAATTTTAAATTTAAAGTTAAAATTTATTGATATTTTTAAATAAATACCTCTGCATTAGAAAAAGCAAGTTGAAGAATAAGCATAAGACAAACATACCTCGGTAAGGAAAATAAAGGACTTTGTGAACATATTCAAACATATGAAATCTATATGTTGTGCAGTAGGCAGATTTTACTAAAGGTTTTTTTTTTTAGATGTGTGGTTTTCAAGAAGAAATAAAACGCATATAATTTAACGTTGTGGCCAAGAACTTAGCTCAATTTTAAGGTTAAGGGTTTGCTATTATATTTTAAAAATGATTTCGGGCAAGTGGAAGCTGCGGCTGGCTCGAATAAATTACAGCCAAGAGGCCCAATTTTCGACAGCTCCAATTGTTGAGCGCGATGGCGGATGGAATCATTCAGGGCCCTATTTCATAAACATAGACAATTGCTACAAGTGACAGGTGACAATTTGTTAATTATAACAACTTGATTATTGTCAAGATCTGTTCCATAAGCAATTTGACAATTTTATAGAATTGTCGCAAAATACCCGACAATTGTCAACTTTTCGGTTCATAAAATAATTGTCATGACAATGAATTGTCAAGTATTTTTCTACAATTTTCAGGAATTTTCTGACAAATTTTTATTGACAATTCTTTTATGAAATGAAAAAAAATTATACAATTTACATATTTGTCAGTATTTAATTGACAATTGTGACAGGAAACTCAGTTACGCGGTCATGTGTTGACAATGAAAAGATAGAAATTGAGCTAAAATGCTAAATAATATTTTTTCAAGTGAAAGCGATGACGATTCTCTGTTGTAACTCCGGGTTATACGCCGACGCCCTCGACATTTTAAACAGAGAATAAAGTAATGTTTTTGGCACGTTAAGTGGCTCTATTTTATACACTTCACTTTTTAATAATAAAACACAACTTCGACAACTGTGACATTCTAAATTTAAAAGTGTGCCAGTGTGTTATGTAACTTCTGTAGGATCACTAATCTTGTATTGGACGGAAAATCCCACACCTCTAAAATCGGGAAACGATGAGAATTGAAACAAAATGCATAAGTTTTGTTCCATTTTTCATTGTTCTTCGACATGGACAGGGCACTGCATAAAGTTATGTAGTCCATAGAAACTTCGAGATCATACAATGACAAAATTGTCATGACAAATTTGTCATTGTATTTTTATGAGAAATTTGTTATCTGTCAATGTTTTATGAAATATAAATTTGTCAGACGAGTGTGACAAATTTGTAGAATTGTCACCTATCAATTTTTAAGAAATAGGGCCCAGGTCTTCTTCGATATACTCTGCTCCACAGCAGCAATAGCGTCTTCGGTGCGCACTGGACGGCCGGCGTCGTCTCTGAGGATGCGCATTATCCACTAGAGTAAAGTGGTGCGAAACCGATCCATGGTTGCTCGATTTTGGAATTATGTCGACCGAATATTGGACGCAGCGCGCGATGCGTCGCGCGAACCGAAGCATTATTTTGGTAATAAATTTGCACGATTTGCAAACGTTGTTCAGGAATAAGTCTATTAATTATGAAATTTCAAACAAAACTGAAAGTGACAGCTGTCAAAAAGACTAACTCTGAAAAAAGTATTGCCAGATTGAAAACCACACGTCTAAAAAAAACACCCTTTAAAACCATTTTCTAAGCCTTTCCACACTGCTCGCAGAAACAAGTCGGTTCAGCTGTGTCAAATCGGGTACCCAGTTCAGCATGCGTTGTCTAACTGAAAATGAAGTTACTGGCAAACTCCTGACTAATTTTGGCCAAAATTGTTGATTTTTGTCATTTCATTGTGTTTTTTTTTCTTTCCTCTGTCGATTTTAAATTATTGATACTTAGGTACTTATTTATTCTCATATTATGTGCCAGATATAAACATATACAGGGTGTCCGACGGGAAGGTATACTACTTTACTTTGCCGCCATTTTGGTAAATGACAAAACCGATTCTCATGAAAAAATCATAATGAGTGACGAGGCACGAGAAAATTAACTCTCATTCTCCATTTTCTTTCAAACAACCATATTCGATGGTTTCACACGTTTACCCAAACTGATGGATTTTTTTCGTCTTAAATCGTTTATTCATTTAAGCAACACAATATAAAACATTTCTTAGCCTTAAACCCATTCTGAAAACAGAAATATGTATTAAAAAATATCAAAATTCGATACATTGGATACAATAAATTTTGAATAAAAATTTGTATTTCTTGCCTTCACATATTTTTCTCTCCAGGCCAACTATAGATTTGAAATAAATCGGTTTTAAAAAATAGAATTAGTAAATTGGGAGGAAAGCGCTGGGCTTTAAGTTACAATCAATTGGTAAGTCCAGCCTGTAACCCAATACTCAAAATTAAAAGAACTTATGCTTCATCAGAGTTTAACTTTAAATTTGTATAAAAAAAATTATTACTTAAGACAAATGTCGAAGAATCTATCCAATTAAACATTTGTATATTTACTGCATAAAGTCATGACAGAGTATATATGTAAAATAACTAAGATTAGCTCCTAGCCGCAGTTACCATCACTGAAAATTTTAATGACTCATTTTTAGACGTTTAGAAAGTAAAATCAGTAATTATTTCGATTCAAAAATAAAGCTGATGGCTTGAATTATTACTATAGGTACTGAAAATTAATTCGATCCTAAAATTCGCCATGAAATGACGTTTAAGTTTTCAATGATCATTGGGTTAGGTATAGTTTATTTATTTAAATAATAAAAACAATAAAAAGGCGGTTGGGCCAAAACGATATTTTTTTACAAGAATTAATAATTAAGCTACCACCTTCATAATGGCATCAAAATATACACTGATATTGCGTTTGAAGTGCCTCAAAACTAAAAATATAAATTTTTAGACCATCTTTCATTATTTATCACTTAAGCTGGTTCAAATTGACCGCCATGATACACCTTTCTTCTCAAAAGGCATAATTTAGCTTTAAACGTTTTTATAATGTCTAACGCCAAACTCGCCTGCACCATGCAATCTTCTTTCCTGACATCCTTTTTCCCGTTTTCTAACTTTCCCTCTCAATGTGCAAGTGCATTCAACCTTAAAAAGCATTTCTTTGGAAATTTTTTTGCACTGGCGATGAGATCCTCTAACTGATGGCCCTCGCGAACTCATATACAAAAAAAAAAAAAAAAGAACCAGTTGCAATTTTCACCGTATTTTGCGGAGATGGTGATGGCATGGCAGAGTGCATTCAGCCCTGCCCTAAACAACTGTTTTCGTTTCTATTTGCATTGTTTTCTCATCGCAATGGGTCTTTCCGTTTCGACTAGTTATATAGTATAGGTATTAGGTATGTAAAGTGTTGACCCCTTCAACCTCAAGTACCTCTATTGAAGATGTTGGCTCCTTTACGAACACCTGTATTGTTATGTACAAAACAACCGAATGTAGCAATCCATTTGAGCTGAGCTCTATTGATGTTACTATTAACAATATGAACAAAGTTAGGTGAATTTCACAAGAACAATTTTTATTGGAAATTAAAATCTATCAAAATTTTTAGAGTGAAATGGGGTCAACACAAAAAAATTATACACGATTTCAAAAATAATTTTTTATGAATTAAAATTTATACTTAGAGGATGGCATTATGGCTAAATTTTTTTAAGAATTAAGCTTAGAAAAGGGTGATATGGTGTAAAAACGGTAGCATTTGAAAAGCATGAAATTATATGAAGATACTTCTCTGGGCTATATATTTTTTATTGAGCTTTATAAATGAACAATCGAATAAAGGATAGGATAAACAAAAATTAAGTTAATACCGACCGTGCGTCGGTCTTGGCTCCCAACGTTTGCACTTCTATTCGTCCGTGCATTTACTATAATTTGATCTAGAGGATAAACAGGTAAGCCGATGTGCTTCAAATTGTGCACCTTTCGGACCACTCAATACAAGTCGTACTAGATGGTTTCAAGTCTGATATTCATAAAATAAATGCTGGTGTGCCCCAGGGCTCCGTTTTGTCTCCGACTCTCTTTCTGAACATCATCAATGATGTTCCGTCTGAAACTTCTTATCCATTAAATTGTTTTGCTAACGACATTACTTTCAGTTTTTCATATTCGTTTCATATTGCTTCTCGGTATGTGCATCCACCTTTTGTGGAATGACCACATATTCAACGTCGGTCGCCAAAAATGATGCTAAATGTTTAGGTTTTCTTCGGCGATGCAAGAAATTTATCTCCCCTTCTGATCTGACTGTAATCTACAAAGCCTTTATCCGTCCAAAGCTTGAGTACTATACTCTCATATCTGGGCAAGTGCCACTTTAACTCCTTTGAATCTCTTGGATAGAATTCAAAATAGGACTTTAAGAATGATAGGTGAAAGGATTATTTATAACATAAAACAATTACAACTGAGGAACACCGCCGCGCCGGCCGTAGTGTTTCATGTCTCTCTCTATTTTATCACTATTTCCACAAACAGTGTTCTAGCTGTATTCCTCCTCTAAGATAGTTCAAACGTAATACTTGCGCTTTTACAAATGCTCATTAGTTTACCCTTGAGCCCCACTTCGGACGTACCGTCAAGTATAGTGATTCTTCCTTTAGCCGCACTAGAAGAATGTGGAATGGTTTGCTTGGATCTATTTTTACCTCCCATTTTGATATTCAGAACTTCAAAACCAAATTGTATTGGTATCTCCTATTAAATCTTTGCTTATTTCCTAAAGGTCGTACTGTGTTAACACATTCTAAGGTTTGTCAAAATCCCTTTAGTGATTAAATACATTTTTTTCAGAATTGTGCTTCTAAAAAGTTCAATAAAAATTAAATAAAAACATTTTTAAACACACATTTTTTAATGTAGTGGGTCTATACAACGTTCGACGGGCTCCGCTAGTTATGACTAATATTAAATGCATTTGACCTAATTAGGTTAGGTTATAGGTATAAGTGTCTGCCGACGGAAAGTCGACAAACTTAGGCCAAACGTTGCCCCGTTGTTATAACACTTCTCTAGGTAATCTAGGAAAATCTTTTCCCTACTGGTTAAACCATTTTGAACTCCTTATGAAGCGCGTAAGACACCTTTATGTCAATGTTTACTAGATCACTGGGATCGTTGTAGTAGAATTCACCTAAGTGCATTCTACGTCCTTGGGATAGAGCAGGACATGTACAGAGCAGGTGAGGAATCGTTTCCTCTTCCTCCATACAGCTTCTGCAGAAATCTTTTGAGTAGACACCAAGTCTCGTGGCATGCCTTGCCTAACTATATTAGACAGTGTTCGTTGATGACACCTATAAAGGAGCTAATGTGCAATTTGCTTTCTTTCATTTCTTTAAATTTAACAAGTCAAGCGTTGGCCAGATCTGTTTTGTAGCCAAACAAGTGGTGATGTTGTCCCACCTAAGGTTTGCTTTCCATACAGCATCTTGCTTTATCATGAGTTTACATTAGGGTTACCAGATTGAAAATAACGAAAAGATGGACATCGTGAGTTTTCTAGGGGGGACATGTGTTCAAAAAGGGGGACAAAACATTTTTTTTGAAAAATATAACACCAGATTATAAAAAATGAAGTGAGATGTAGTTCATTGAGTGGATGCGTTCAGCTTTCCCCCTTAAAGGGGGACGTCTGGTAACTCTAGTTTACATGTAGCGATGGGTATACCAATATCTGTCTTAACTGTTGATATATGTATCAGCCTTACAGTTTCCTGGAATGTCTCTATGGCCCGGCATCCAGCAAAGGTGAATGGTGAACTGCTGCGCCATCTCAACAAGAGTTGATCGACAATTAAGGGCTGTTTTAGAGTTTGTAGAGACTGAGTCCAGAGATTTAATAGCAGCTTGGCTGTCTGAGAAAATAAGGATTTCAGTTGTTGATATCACGTTTGCTTTAAGCCAATATAAAACTTCTTTGATCGCTAAGAATACCGCCTGGAACACGCTACAATGATTAGGATGGCGAAATGAGAGACCTAAGTTTTTAGTTTAGTCTGTTTGAGTACACTCCTCTACGAACCCCGTCATCGGTTTTTGATCCATCAGTATAAAAATGAACCGATTCGTCTACCAATAATGTCTCATCCTCCCAAGTTTTTATTAAAAAGTAATAATAAGGGGTATGGTATAGTCAGTGTTACAAGAAAGTGATCTGAATGAATTCAGAATTGTAGAGTGAACAATCTCATAGTTGATCCACTGCGAAGAGGCCTTAAGACGAATGGCTGTGCTTGCGGCCGTTTGTTTACTGAATATGTCGAGGGGTAACAGATGAAATAAAGTGTCCATTGCAGCGGATTTACAGACAGGCTAATCGTTGGATCTTACTTAGTTTTTCGCGATTCGTTGCTAGATCTGGAGCGGTCCACCATACTGCTACATCGTAGGTTAGAATCGGAGTAGTACGGGGTTGAAGACCCCATTTATTCAAAATGGCTTTTTTACAGGAGAAAAAAGCTTCTTTAGCCTTTTTGACTCTTTCCTGTATATTAGGTTCCCAGCTTAAGCTTCATCTGAGAATATAAGTGGAATACCTTTAATAGTAGGAGGGTCTATGTGCGGAATTTTATATTTTCTGGAAAACAGAACATGATAAGTTTTGTGAGGGTTTACACCGAGTTCACACCGATCTGCCCACCGCGTAAGCTTGTTCAGAGCGTTTTTCAGGAGTTCTTTCAAGGTATTAGGATGCTCATAAGCAAACACTCTATAGCTCTCCTTTTCTAGGCATATGAGTAGCTCATTTACCACCAAGTAAGAAAGGAGGTTGGATAGGACGCCGCCTTGCGGCGTACCTCTACTGAAAGATCTTCTTGCAGAAAAGCTGCTGAGTTTTGAATTGATAATCCTACTAGTCAGCATTTGATTAATCAGTTCACCGAGCGACCTATCCACATTCAGAGATGACACTGCAGATGAGACTGCAGATACGTCGACGTTGTATGAAGCGCTTTCTATATCTAGGAAAGCAACCATAGTGATAGAGGGAATATTCGATGGCACGAACTATAGAGTATGATGGATAGCAGTCTCTAACCACTTCCCTTTGTTATAAGCAAAGAGTCTCCCATCAATACTTGATTGTAAATGTATATCAAACATACGTTCAAAAGTTCTTAGAAGGAATGATGATAGGCTAATAGGTCTAAGATCTTTTGGATTTACATGGATGCATTTACCAGTTTTAGGTATAAACACAACTTTGACTTCTCTCCATAATAGTGGAATATAGGCTAGGATTAAACAGCCTCTGAAAATAATTTCCAAAATATGCAGAACTAGATCAGAATTCATTTGCAGTTCAGCTGGAATGATGCCGTCAGGTCCTGCGGACTTGTATGGTTTGAAGCTTCTGAGTGCCCATTGTAGTTTGTCTCTTGTAATCAGACCATGTGGATTAGTTGTAAGCTACTGTTTGGCCTGATTAGGTCAGTACTATTAACAATTTGGGAGCTACCTGGAAAATGAACATCTAGCAGCAAGCAAGTTGAGCTATTCCTTGCTTGAGTCTGTCCAGGAGCCATCAGCCTTTTTCAGACAGCTAGGCATAACTGGATTTTTGGAGAGGATTTTCTTTAGACTTCTTCTTTAGACCTAATAATTGGGTTGATTGCAAAAACCTAAACAATGTTTTCCCTGTTCCATTATCGCTCACGATAAATATAGGCGGTTAGGACTTGCTATTAATAAAGGGGTTTTTTTTTTAAGACGTATGGTTTTCAAGAAGAAATAAAATGCTTAAAATTTAATGTAATGGCCAAGAATTTAGCTTAGGGTTTGCCATTATATTTAAAAATTATTTCGGGCAAGTGGCCGCCGTGGCTGGCTCGAATAAATTAAAGGCGAGAGGCCCAATTTTCGACCACTTATTGCAGCAATTGGGGCCGTTTGTCAGCAATAACACGAATATTCTCTTTCAAGGAGTCAATCGTCTCGGGTTTATCTGGGTAGACAACCGACTTCACATAACCCCACAAAAATAGTCCAGCGGTGTTAAATTGCACCATCTTGGAGGCCACGCCACAGGCCCACGACGAGAGATAATCCGCTCACCAAAAGTTTCCTTCAATAAATTGATTGTTTCGTTGGCTGTATGGCATGTAGAGCCGTCTTGTTGGAACCAAAGGTCGTCCACATCAACATCCTCCAATTCAGGCACAAAAAAGTCATTAATCATGGCAGGCGATGGCGGATGGACTCATTCGGGTGTTCTTCGATACTCTGCTCCACAGCAGCAATAGCGTCTTCGGTGCGCACTGCACGGCGTCTCTGACGATACTCATCATCCGCTAGAGTAAACGTGGTTCGAAACCAATCCATGGTTGCTTGAATTACCAACTCTGCTGGGCGATTATGTCGACCAAATATTGGACGCAGCGCGCGATGCGTCGCGCGAACGGAACCATTACTTTGGTAATGAATTTGCACGATTTGCAAACGTTGTTCAGGAGTAAGTCTATTTGTTATAAATTAGCAAACCAAACTGAGCATAAATAAAGTGACAGCTGTCAAAAAGACTAATTCCGAAAAAAGTATTGCCAGATTGAAAACCACACGTCTAAAAAAAAAAAACACTTTATTATTTCAATATCTATTCTTATTTATTTTGACCCATCTATTATTTTTTCTGATGAACCCCTTCCTTAGCTGGACTAAACGTCTCAATTAAACGAATAAACTAATAAACAACAGACTATACCACTGTAGAAATTCACATTTACTGCTTTACCTTCCGAAGCTTCATTTTTCACAAAAACTGAATGAATACCATATGGTGAATGAGTGATAGACACGAGCTGTGGCTTTTACCAATAATTCCTTTGCCTCATATACGGGATAGGTAGGTACAATGGAAGCCTGGATCTATACCTATGCCAATCGACAGTCACACTTACCATTAACCATTCCTATCTTAACGCTCTGAAGCCTACCTTGGATCGTCTGCAATGTTTGTTTTGGTAGTGCTGCTTGCTGAGCGCACTGAAAGTTGCGACAGGCCAAGAAGAAGAATAGGTCTATAAAAGAATTTACACCACTATCATCCGGCATCAGTTATCTGTTGCCTGTGCTTGACGGCACTCGGGATCGAAAGCGCTGTCGTGTTTTGCTAGTTGTTTGCGGTGTCCATCGTGGAAAGTGTACTTCTACTCCTTGAAATTTTGACTTAGTGCTTTTCTAGATTTTATTTGAAAAATTAACAAAAAAAAAACATTTCCACATTCAAAACTAAGAAACAAAAATGGTGCTTCAAAAAACAATCGGTATTTTCGGCCATTTAGTGATTCTCGGAACTCTCCTGCAGTTGTGTAGTGCCGCTAGTGAGGATATCAGTGGCAGTGCACCAGCACCAGCAACAGGTGCAACACACCAAAACGCTGGTATGCGCACAGTTCTGCGCGTTTATGATGAGTGCTCCAAGTCGGAGGGTGGTTTTGTGCCATGTTTGAAGAAGAAAACAGTTTCGTTTATTGATCGGATTTCAATAATTGACGCTATTACCGTTGCCGATGGAATAAAAGTGGTACGGTTGCCAGATGCACCGATACCACGGCCAGTGAGTGAAAACGAATTAGAATCGATATTACCACGATCAATTGACGATCGTGACACAAAGTTAACGACCATGCTGATCGATCGGTTGAGTCGATTTTTTAATGGACATTCAATGCAAGTGAACTTTCCAAAGTTGACATCGGAAGAGATCGGTCGAGGATTGGAAGAAGGTTGGTTGGTTGGTTGACATATTGCATGGATATTTTATGTATCTACTATAATTATTTTGAAGAAGACTTAATTTTTTTTATAAAAGAGAAGTGAAACTTTAAGGCAATAACTGGGGTTAGGTACTCAGCATTTCTCGAACGATCTTAAGTAAAATTAATTCGGAATAATTTTGAAAAAAAAAATGTTGATAAAAAGTCAAAAATGTTCATAATTATTTCAGAGTTGAAGTTGAATAAACAAATCAAACAGCTGAACGAATGATCTGAAACAGGAGCCAATTTGTAGCTTATTTTGGCAATGATTGGTTTGAAAAATTGAAATTCATTCTGTGTAGTAAGAAATTGTTTAGAAATGAAAAGACTAAATATTTCTCTGATCCCCCTGAACCAAACTTTGCTATTCTTAGGACCAGTTTGTTCACAGTGGGTTAAATTTTGTACCATGATTTTTTGAAGTTCTTATTAAATTGCGTTAATCAACCAAAATCGGCTGATTAGCCATTCGTTGATAAAAATGTTGGTTAACATGGACATTCGCTGATTTACCAAATGCAATTGTCCTTGATTATAGATGTGAACTTAAAAATGTTTAAATTGAGTAAGGTGGAGCTTTAACACAATACAAAAAAACTTCTTGTTGTTTTAATGACGTTCTGAAAAACTCAAGTTTGATGTTTGAAAGTCAATAAGACCAGCGGAATTAAGGCCCGTGAGTCTAAATTCTCAAAATAAAAGTAAACTATACCCGCGGGCTTTCTTTCCTTTTTGATTTAGCAACAAAAACTGCGGGAATTCCGCTTTCTTGTGGGTTTTTATTCCAATTATAAATACATATAAGCAAAACCTATTCAAAAAAATTAAAAATCCGTTTTACCACGTTTTACAAATTACAGGGGGCAGCATGCCCTTATCCCCCTATCAATTCTTGTTTAACTTTTTTTAGTTTTAATGAAATATAAACAATGAACTATAAATTCGTTATTATTATATTGTAATAAAAATATAAAATTTCTTATAGTCGACAAGAAAACAGACATCTCTCTTTTTGATCTGGTTTTAAGAATCCCTTAAACTGTTTTTCAAAAATATAATTTTTGTGATCACAAAAAGTAAGATAAAAACAAATTAGGATAAAATAAAATAAAATAAAATAAAATAAAATAAAATAAAATAAAATAAAATAAAATAAAATAAATTAAAATAAAACAAAACAAAATGCCTAAAAACTATCATGCACCTAAGACCCTTTTATTCACATTTTCATAAATTATAAGAAAATTCTATTCCATTGCTAGGCACAAAGGTCTAATAATCATTTTGCGCACTCTTACACCATTGTACCCTACTTTATGTTATATACATAAATAAATACATTTTAACTGCTGAAGTTACTATCCCCAAATTAAATTTTGTATGATTAAAACATTTAAAATTTAAAACAACGTTTTAATTTTGAACTTTAATTTTAATTTATGAAATTTTGAATTGTTTGTTTTCATATAAGAATTAAAAAAAAACATTTTTTGAATTAAAAAAAATTTAATCTAAACTAGTTATGAAAACATCAATATCTTAAAACGGGTCATTAATTTTTTTTTTAAATGGTTTTGGGTGTATATATAGATATTATTAAATAGGTAGATACTTAAAATTGGCATACCTCTTTTTTTAAATGGTAGAGAAGTTTTGTGTATGAGACTAGTTTTTTTTTTGTTTATAAGACCGCTCATAAGTTTCTTGATATTTTTAAATTCATAAATTCGTGTTTTTTTCTAAAATTGCATTTTAAGAACGAATTTCACACTTCTTCACGATTACGGAACGTCACGGAACGTATTATACGTAAAGCTCAGGTTTTAAGTTAAACCTACCGCTACAAGTTGGAGGAGTGCAAAAAACCTCTACCTATAGACATACTATAAGGTTTAAATCAACCCATTCTTTTAGACTGCATAGCGGAACAGACAGACTGGCAAAAAAAATTGTGAGAACTAAATTTTTCGCCTTCTATGCTACATGATTCGTAGAAGGTGTGATAAAAAACTAGAGCGTGCAGATAAGGTCGAGACAAGAAAAAAATCGTGTGTGGGGGGTCTATTTCCCCCTCTAGCCGGGAGGGGTAATTTTTTTTAAAAAAAATATATAAATCAAAAAATTATTTAAAAACAACAACGGTAACACTTAAAATATAACATTTAAGGTTTTCGCTGTTGTTCACACATGACATTGTCTAGACACTTACAATGCTGATGCTATAGTTTTTTGTAAAGTCATAAATCTCTTCTTGGATTTATTTTTAAATCAAGTTGTTTTAGTAAATAGTTTTTGACAAATCCAAAATTTTGAAAAATAAAATCAATCAAAATCAAAATTGTACGTAATTAAGTCCTGTTTTCACTTCAAAATTCAATGCTCTTATAAATTTTTAGTCAGAAACAGACAAACCGGGTGCTTAAATGTCTTGAACTTTTTGAGAAAATTGTACTTTTTGAGAAGAATAACTAAAATCTTCTTTACTACCTACATACGTAGTGGAAATAGGATACTTACAGCAACTTAAGCAACGTATTGGAGTCAAATTAAAGGAATTTTATTTCAGTTATTTTCAATTTTGTAAAGAACTAGAGGAGTTTTAAGCAAATTAATAAGAGAAAAAGAGTAAAATTTCGAACAAAATTTATTTAAATTTTTTTGAATTTTGAGTTAGAAAATTACATCTTCAGAAACTATTCACTTAAAGAACATGTATTTTTTTTTAGAAAATTGATCAGCCCCCCCCCCCCCCGGGTGATCTAAAGAAGTTGGTCTCTAGAGCACAACATGAGTTTCATATACCATTACAATTATGACCATGCAAGAATGTGACACAAATCCTCATTTAACCACGCTTTACTGTACTCTATCAAACCAATTGAACAAGAGATATGAAGTGATACATCATCAGCATACAAATGCACATGGCAACTGTGAGTAACGTCAAGAAGGTCATTAATAAATAGAGAAAATAATAAGGGACCCAGGGCTGAGTCCTGAGGAATTCCTTGATTTGTAAGAAGAGGATTAGGTATACCAGCCGCAGTTTTAACTCGCTGAGTCGGATCTTCAAGATAACTACACAATAGTTTGATCGAAGTGTTAGAAAAGTTAAAATTTCTTTTGAGTTTTGAGATTAGTACCGAATGATCTATGCTGTCAAATGCTTCATATAAATCTAACAGAACTAAAACGCAAAACTTATCTGAATCCAGAGTACTGGAGTAGTCTTATTGTTCTTTTCCCGCCAAATAAAATTTAAATATATACTTACTTACCTACATAAGGAGGCACTAATACAGTACACATTAGACGAAAGCCTCAACCAGCATGCTTCTTCCAGTTTTGCACTCAAAATGGTTGAAGTCCTCTTCCGCTTTAAAATCGTCCGCTTTTTGAATCTTAAAAGTATGGAATTATCCAATTCTTACAATAGATGCCTCCATTCCGCTACTTATGTTCATTTATTGATTGTCTGTCCGCACTTTATCCTATCACTACACTTTCCGCTCATTAACACGCGACTAAACTGGCACACAAGTTCGGATTTTGTCCGCTTGATAAAAATTCGTATTAATAAACATTTTTTTTCTTCATGATATCTTTTTAGTATATAACGGGTGATTTTTTTAAGAGGTTTAGAACTTTTTTAAAAAAAAAAACACAAAAAATTCGAAAAAATGAATGAAATATTTATTTGAATCGATAGTTTGAACCTTGCAATTTAATGTTTAAAGATAATTTCATGCAAATGTTGACCGCGGCTTCGTCTCAGGTAGCCCATCCGCTGAGTCCAATTTTGGCATACTCTTTCACACATATCGGCCGGTATCTCACGAATGAATGCATGGATGTTGGCTTCCAGTGCGTCAATCGAAGCGGGCTTGTCCCTATAGACATTAGCCTTGACATACCCCCACAAAAAATAATCTAATGGTGTCAAATCGCACGATCTAGGCGGCCAATTGACCGGCCCGAAACGTGAAATTAACTGTTCACCGAACTCGCCTCGCAATTGCGCCATTGTTTCGCGTGCTGTGTGGCATGTGGCACCGTCTTGTTGAAACCACATATCATGCAAGTCAAGAACTTCCATTTCGGGCAAAAAAAAGTTTGTTATCATCGCTCGGTAGCGTTCACCATTGACAGTAACGCTGCGATTCGCATCATCTTTGAAGAAATAGGCCCAATAATGCCGCCGGCCCATAAACCGCACCAAACAGTGGCTTTTTCGGGATGCATTGGTAGCTGTTGCAATGCTTCTGGCTGATCTTCACTCCAAATGCGGCAATTTTGCTTATTTACGTACCCATTCAACCAAAAATGAGCCTCATCGCTGAACACAATTTTTCGATAAAAAAGCGGATCCTCGGCCAGCTTTCCAAGAGCCCATTCACCAAAAATTCGGCGTTGTGGTAGGTCGGCTGGCTTTAGTTCTTGCACCAGCTGTATCTTAAAAGGCTTTACGCCCAAATCCTTCCGCAAAATTTTCCACGTAGTGCTGTAACAAAGGCCTAACTGCCGGGAACGGCGCCGAATCGACATTTCGCGGTCCTCTGTCACACTAGCTGATACGGCCGCAATATTTTCTTCACTACGCACAGTACGTAAACGTGTTGGTGGTTTAATGTCCAACAAAGTAAATTTGGTGCGAAATTTGGTCACAATCTTCCGAATAGACTGCTCAGAAGGTCGAGAATGCCGATCATAAAATGGAAGCAGCGCGCGATGAACATTTCGAACCGAGCACGAATTTTGATAGTAAAATTCAATAATTTGCAAGCGTTGTTCATTTGTAAGACGATCCATGGTTAAATTGCAAACCAAACTGAAGCTGTTTGACAGTGACACAAGGTACTTAACACACGTCAGCTGTCAAAACCAGTGTTGCCAAAACCAAACCAGCTTAAAAATCACCCATTATAACTAGAAGCACGGCAACACTTTTTTTCAAAACGTAGCAACATTCCAATATGTGTGTCACATTTATGTACTAATTTATGAAAACTTTTGCAATTGCAGTAGTAAACGCTTCTATGAGATGTAGGTAGCTATACATGTGTGTATTAAGAAGTTACTTGTCCCTTAAATACCAAATTTGACGAGTTAAAGTTATCCGCTCGCAGGCCATTCTAATTTCACATTTATTAATATGAATTACAAGTTTGAGCATGTGTTAGTTCTAATCATATCTACCATTGTCTGGTTATTAATATGGTGTCAAATAATTTTAGTAATGACTCGCTTTAAGTATAAAAAACTCAATTACAGTCGGCTGTGTCCCTTTTGAGAAATTTTTCAGGTTTTGTTACACCTCGATAAGCTCGATATTAAAACTACAAAGTTTTTCTTTGAGATTCAGCAACAACGACGCCGTTACAGTTAACAAAACTGATCCAAGCATTATTTGTGCAGAATTTGTTTCCTAAAAAAATGGCATCAAAATATTATAATTAAAAAAAAAAGTGTACTTAGCAGCTTTACGCATTTGGCCGACGTTTTGTGTATTTCAACAGGAACATTTACCTACGCTCTTCTTAACAAAAAAAAAAAAAAAGTATGAACAAAACTTTTATTGCACGAACTAAAATAGAAGCAGCCTGGCCCTTTATGGACGGATTCCTAAAGCTTCCTAAACCATAAAACGGTATACACTATCAAAATGACCTTTCACGCTATCAAGATTTTATGAGTTCTTAAGAGTACACTACATATATTATTATGTTTGTAGCTCTTAATTAAAAAACCAACGAAGACAAAAGGTTGTCTAGATCTTAAGTAGTTTATAGGTCACACTAACAAAAAAAACTACTAACCTAACACCATAAACCTAAGGCAATAATTTTCTACCTACTGTCTTACTTTTAAATGCTGCCACAATGTTTAATGAGTTTTTTTGTTTCTCACACCTCGACAAATTTCTATGTCACTTTCGTAGATATGAGCAATAATTCTGATTGTGAAAATTATAAGAAAAAATTTACAAGATATAGAAGTACCGCAAATATTAGACTCAATTTTTTTCTATTTCTATCTATCTTCGTAAACTAATGGGTGATTTTTTAAGAGGTTTAGAACTTTTTTAAAAAAAAAAACACAAAAAATTCGAAAAAATGAATGAAATATTTATTTGAATCGATAGTTTGAACCTTGCAATTTAATGTTTAAAGATAATTTCATGCAAATGTTGACCGCGGCTGCGTCTCAGGTAGCCCATCCGCTGAGTCCAATTTTGGCATACTCTTTCACACATATCGGCCGGTATCTCACGAATGAATGCATGGATGTTGGCTTCCAGTGCGTCAATCGAAGCGGGCTTGTCCCTATAGACATTAGCCTTGACATACCCCCACAAAAAATAATCTAATGGTGTCAAATCGCACGATCTAGGCGGCCAATTGACCGGCCCGAAACGTGAAATTAACTGTTCACCAAACTCGCCTCGCAATTGCGCCATTGTTTCGCGTGCTGTGTGGCATGTGGCACCGTCTTGTTGAAACCACATATCAAGTTTGTTATCGTCGCTCGGTAGCGTTCACCATTGACAGTAACGCTGCGATTCGCATCATCTTTGAAGAAATAGGCCCAATAATGCCGCCGGCCCATAAACCGCACCAACCAGTGGCTTTTTCGGGATGCATTGGTAGCTGTTGCAATGTTTCTGGCTGATCTTCACTCCAAATGCGGCAATTTTGCTTATTTACGTACCCATTCAACCAAAAATGAGCCTCATCGCTGAACACAAGCAGCGCGCGATGAACATTTCGAACCGAGCACGAATTTTGATAGTAAAATTCAATAATTTGCAAGCGTTGTTCATTTGTAAGACGATCCATGGTTAAATTGCAAACCAAACTGAAGCTGTTTGACAGTGACACAATAAGGTACTAAACACACGTCAGCTGTCAAAACCAGTGTTGCCAAAACCAAACCAGCTTAAAAATCACCCATTATAACTAGAAGCACGGCAACACTTTTTTTCAAAACGTAGCAACATTCCAATATGTGTGTCACATTTATGTACTAATTTATGAAAACTTTTGCAATTGCAGTAGTAAACGCTTCTATGAGATGTAGGTAGCTATACATGTGTGTATTAAGAAGTTACTTGTCCCTTAAATACCAAATTTGACGAGTTAAAGTTATCCGCTCGCAGGCCATTCTAATTTCACATTTATTAATATGAATTACAAGTTTGAGCATGTGTTAGTTCTAATCATATCTACCATTGTCTGGTTATTAATATGGTGTCAAATAATTTTAGTAATGACTCGCTTTAAGTATAAAAAACTCAATTACAGTCGGCTGTGTCCCTTTTGAGAAATTTTTCAGGTTTTGTTACACCTCGATAAGCTCGATATTAAAACTACAAAGTTTTTCTTTGAGATTCAGCAACAACGACGCCGTTACAGTTAACAAAACTGATCCAAGCATTATTTGTGCAGAATTTGTTTCCTAAAAAAATGGCATCAAAATATTATAATTAAAAAAAAAAGTGTACTTAGCAGCTTTACGCATTTGGCCGACGTTTTGTGTATTTCAACAGGAACATTTACCTACACTCTTCTTAACAAAAAAAAAAAAAAAAGTATGAACAAAACTTTTATTGCACGAACTAAAATAGAAGCAGCCTGGCCCTTTATGGACGGATTCCTAAAGCTACCTAAACCATAAAACGGTATACACTATCAAAACGACCTTTCACGCTATCAAGATTTTATGAGTTCTTAAGAGTACACTACATATATTATTATGTTTGTAGCTCTTAATTAAAAAACCAACGAAGACAAAAGGTTGTCTAGACCGTAAGTAGTTTATAGGTCACACTAACAAAAAAAACTACTAACCTAACACCATAAACCTAAGGCAATAATTTTCTACCTACTGTCTTACTTTTAAATGCTGCCACAATGTTTAGTGAGTTTTTTTGTTTCTCACACCTCGACAAATTTCTATGTCACTTTCGAAGAGATGAGCAATAATTCTGATTGTGAAAATTACAAGAAAAAATTTACAAGATATAGAAGTACCGCAAATATTAGACTCAATTTAGTTCTATTTCTATCTATCTTCGTAAACTATAAATGCGTTAAGATACACATGTATATCTAAGGAAATCTACTTTTGTATCTTTTGATTTTAATTGCATCAACATAATTTTTCTGATGTGTTGCATATCTAGGTTTTTTTTTTTTTTTTTTTTTTTTTTTTTTTTTTTAAAGATGTTTTTATGTCACTTTATGCAGCACTTGTTTTGTCACGGTGACTTTGTTTTTATGCTTAATGAGGCATTCATGATGCGTCTCCTATAAAACAGACGTTAGAATAGAAATTTCCCTCACAGAATTAATCTTCGTTTTGTTTATTATTTTACGTTGTATGAGATTGTTTTGTATCAATAGATATTTCGAAGCCCAAATTTATTTAAACATTTCAATAGGGAATAAGTTGCCGCTTCATTGAGCTGCATTATTGGTGGTAAAAGTGATTTCAAAACTTCATTTTGAATGTCGAACACTCTCTCATTTCTAAGTACTTAAAGATTTTGTGAAAGTGCATTAAACTTAACCAAACCGAAGTAACAGGTCTTTAACTTCTGGATGAGACGAACAAAAATCATACATAAAATGGCTAATTGATTTCTGCCACATTTCAGTTCAATTAATTATGAAAAATGATATGGAAGTCGTACGTTGATTTGCTGATGCTGAGTACCTACTCTCATAAGTTGTTATGGAAAACGCTTGTTATAGTTACTACTATAGCAGCTATTCTGCGCTGCAACTTGATATGTGTAAGTGAAGTGGCAAACTGTAGTCGTATATAATATATATATAATCAACTTAATGGATATGTGGCTTTGGCGGTACTTAATGCAAATGCGATAGATTAAGAGCCTGGAGTTGTTTTTGCTTATGAATAGAAATTTATAAAAAAAAAAAAAATAATCTCTCAATCAGATAGACTTGATTGAAAAATAATGGATTTTCTTTTTTTTGCATTAATAAACTAACAAACAATGTTTATGGGTTCATAAAAACAAAATAGGATACCTATTTGTTTGGTTAGATCGGGGTTAGATTTAATTTGTTGGTGTTTTTTCTGTTTCAGTTCCTGTTTATTATATTTATTTAAAATTCATAACAGTTAATAGTTAATACAATAACTGTTTAAAACAGCGATTGATTTTAAAACCCGTTATAGTGGCTGAGAATACTGCAGACGAGGAGTAAAAAGCTGGAGCTGGTGCGTTGGGTTGGATTGAAGTCTGGTTAACCTCCAACGCGCAATCCCAACGTTAGACTTATTCCATGATTTACATACTGACAAATGTTTTCTGGATTACATGTAATGACAAAAATATTGAGAAATTCTCTGATGACATAATTTCTAAATAGAATGTAGAAAATGGGAATGTTTTGTAAAATTATTTAATTTTAAAAATAGAGACTAAACTTATGCACAATTTCTTCACAGAAGTACTAAGCCAGCCTAGTACCCAGTCTATAGCTAGACCAGGTACTGGCTATGGTACTCGGTCCTAACGAAAATTAAGTACCTGAGCATTTCTTTACATCACTATAGTACCGGATCTATTAAATATACAGCAAGCGGTACTAGCTACAAGGACTTAATACGTCGAAAACTGGTCTAATTCTGATTTGGATAATATTTTGGCATTTCAAATATTATTTTGATATTTATTTTGATTGAGAGATATTTAACTTTATTTTTTTGTCTAATTTAACAAATTAAAGGACAAACATATCAATATTGCACGATAACTGTCTCTCCATGATAGCAGCATCAACAATCAAATTTGTTACTCATAGAGAATTGGAAGATGCAGATTGTTTTTGATTAAACTGCGTATCTGTAGTAACCAATTCAATTGTAAGAAAACTGCGTTTCAGGTTTTCCTCAAAAATTGACATAACGGAATTAGGTGTACCATTTTTTTTTTTACAAAAATGGTCTTATTTTTGAGTTATTCAGGTAGCTCAAATTACAGTGGACGCACTTACCGAGTGACTTACACTTATCGAAATGTATATCTTTTTGATGGTTGACTTATTTCGTTATAATCTTGCGATATATTGCATTTAAAAAATTTAAAAAACATTTTTTATAAAAAAAAAAAAAATTAAATAAAAAATCATTTTTTAGTTTGTACTTTTCATTCTTTATATTTTCTCGTTAAATATTATTTTATGCGACGTTTCGAGCATGATTATGCTCATCCTCAGGCCTTTTTTTTAGCATAAAATTAATAAAATACAAACATAAACCGCATAAGAATATAATTTTTGTGAAAAAATGACAAATTTTTGAGAATTATTTTAGGTCACAATAAATAATTATTTACTTGTTGTTTAGCTGCTATTAAGTCAATAAACACTTGATAGTAGTAATCTTTCAAATGTGTTGGAATAAGCCAGTATCAAAAACCTGTTTTGTAACTACATCCACATATATGTACATTGATTACACTATAGTTACGTGTTACTACACAGAAACTTGAATTTGGTTGCCATTTTTTTTCAAAAAAAATTGTGAATGTCACTTTGTTACTGAGAAGTCATCACAGCTTATTTTTAACAACGCGTGCCTTTTAGGATACTGTGAAAACATCTTTAAACATAAATATTAAAAATGGCCGACCAATTAGTGGGCCTAGTTTACCTCTGTTGTGGCGAGTCAAGACATATCACAGGGATATGTCTATAGGAGCAGGAAAAGGGCTGTGGCATGCTTGCTCAAGCTCGGCTTAGTTCGACGGATTAGTGCGGTTCTTCCCGTTTTCATAAAATTCTCCCACTCAGCAAACAAAATTAAGACATGCGGTATTAAAGAATAAGGACAGAAATAGTGGAAAGAATTTCTAAATAATTGGAAACTGGAAAGCAAAACAAAATTATGGAAACGCACAGCTATAGTTATGCAACTGCATTGGTGTAAGGGCAAGGTTTTAGCAAATTCTTCGATGGAAAAAAACAAAGATTTAAAAAGGCATAAGGCATACATCCGTCCAAAGCTAGAGTATAACTCACATATCTGATCTGGTGCCTCTAAAACATCCCTGCATCTACTGGATAGAATCCAGCAGAGAGCTTTAAAATAGGTGACAGGTGACAGATCAATTTCCGAAACATTTGTTTCGTTGGAACATCGTCAAAAGGTTTCTTGCCAATCATTGTTTTATAGCTATTTTTTAAACAATGTTCTAGTTAAATAGCCAGCAGCATTCCAACCCTTTAACAATTTCCCCGTAATACTCGTTCTGCAAGGAATGCTCATCAGTATACTTTACGATCATTGAATGATAGCCCTAAATTACTTTTCTGAAAACCGTTCTGAAAATAATAAAACGGCGTCTGATACAGTGAAATATTGGGTTGATTATAGGATGTTGAGAGAAATTTTAACATTAAGGTGTTGGGAAACGGTTTATTCCGAAAGTTATCCTCCTATTGGGTTTAGCTTATTTATAGAGATTTTACAAAAGCACATTAATTCAAGTATACGTTTCAAAAAAAACAATCGGGTAAAAAGAAACATCTGAGACCAGAGATGAGTAAAATCTTCTTAACAAGATTAGAAAGAAGGAGAAAATGAGTTTAAAATGTAAAAAATTTCAAAATATTAGTTAACTTAAAAAAACACTACGAAGCTTTCTGCAAAACAATTAATAAAGAAATCGAAGACACTCTTAACAACCCATATGCTGTTATGTTTTCTAGAGCTGAAGGTAATATTCGTGAAGAGCGGTTGATAGCATTTTGGGGAGAGATAGAAATTGTCTTAAAATTGACTCTATAGAGGTTGATGGAGTAAAGGAGTCTAATTCTTGGAAAATTTCAAACAAATGTAATGAGTATTTTATTGAAATTTCAGAAACACTGAAACCAGCTGTCAAACCCCGTTTAAATTGTAATTGTTGTTCCATTTCTTCAAAAATTCTTTTTGATGACATTTACAATCTAATAGCTCTGTTTTTGATTTGATAACATCAAGTAAAGTTTACAATGTTATTTTGTCTCTGAAAAATAAAAATTCGTGCACAATGTTTTTCTGACCATCTTAAATGTGCTGAAGTTTTACCAGTATTTAAAAAAGGGAATAGAAAAATTATTTCGAACTATATGCCTATATCACTTCTTTCGACCTTCTCAAATTTTTTTTAAAAGTTACTTAAGGTTCGCATATTGTCGTTTTTTTAAAAGCTTAACTTCTTTTGTAACAACCAATTTGATTTTAGAGCAGGTTTATCAACAGAAGATATCTTATATATTAAGAGTTTGTAGTCAGCTTTATGGAAGTTTAAATAAAGGGTTTTCCAATAAGAGGTGTTATTTTGATATTCAAAGAAAAATGGCATTTTTTGAGATAAATGATCGGATGTTTATTTCATTATAAAGAAGAAGGTATGCAGTTAATAATGGAACACAACATCAGCCAAATGGCCGCCACGACCACGCTTACAGGACCATATCCTTTTCATGAAATTTTCCATAACCAAATCGCAAAGTGGCTGCCCTATGTCCTTGATAGCCTCACGAATTCCATCTTTGAGGTCTTGAATCGACGCTGGGCTGTTGGCGTAGACCTTATCTTTCACGTGGCCCCAAAGGAAGAAGTCGCAAGGTGTAAAATCACAAGATCTCGGTGGCCAATTGTGATCACCTCTTCGAGAGATAACACGGTCCGGAAACTTTTCCCGTAAAAGATCGATGGTTTCATTGCTTGTGTGGCACGTAGCGCCGTCTTGTTGAAAGTAATCGTTGTCCAGATCAATACCATCCAATTCCGGCCATAAAAAATCATTAATCATCTCTCGATAGCGCAATCCATTGACCGTTACTGTTGCTCCAGCCTCATTTTCGAAAAAGTAAGGTCCAATGACCCCGCCGGACCATAAACCGCACCAAACAGTCACGCGTTGAGGATGGAGAGGCTTTTCAACAATAACTCTTGGGTTTTCCGAGCCCCAGATGCGACAGTTTTGCTTGTTGACGTAGCCTCCGAGGTGGAAATGGGCCTCATCAGTCAAGATGATTTTTCGATGAAATTCCGGATCATTTTCATGCATTTCAAGGACCCAATCAGCAAAGACACGACGTTATTGATAATCAGCCGGCTTGAGTTCTTGTGTTAACTGAACTTTATAAGCCTTAAGACCCAAGTCTTTATGCAAAATACGGTGTAATGACGTTTGTGGAATGCCTAATTCCAAAGAACGACGAGGAATGGACAAACCTGGGTTTTCTTCAACACTTTGGGCTACAACAGCAATATTCTCAGTTGTTCTTGAGCGACGTGCACGTGTTTTATTCTTCACATCACTAACTTGTCCCAACAGCTCGAATTTGTCCACCAATTTCTGTATTGCGGTCCGACAAGGTGCTTCAAGACACCGAAAAATGTTTTAGTTTTACGAACCGTCTCTGCCAAATTTTCACCATTTTTATAGTGAATTTTAATGATTTCAATTTTTATTAATGGCGTAGTTTCTACTTGTCAAATGTCAAAAAATGACAGCTTCAAAAGTGACAGCTACCGAAATAGCGGGCTATTTAAAATAACACCTCTTATTGGAAAACCCTTTAGCTTATCGTGGTAGTATTTTCAATTTGCTGAATTCTTATTTAAAAAAATAGAAATCAAAAGTTAATATCAAAGGAATCTTAAGTGAACCAAGATTCTTAAAAAATGGCGTTCCTCAGGGGTCTGTACTTGACCCTTTGTTTTTCTTGATATACAATTATTCTTTTTTCAAACTCAAATTAAATGGTACTTCAACTACATTTTTAGAAGACGCATAGTTCTTACATATGAATCCGGAACATATTTTTAAACTATTGTTAGTATTGAAGAAGATCTTGAATTATTAGATTGTGGTTTACTTATCATAAATTGATTATCAGCGAAAAATAAATAAATTTATGTGTCTAAAGGTATCTGGTAATAGTCTTTATGATTATAATTTACGATTTCATGATCACGATTGTAAACAGTTTTCGTTACCCATTCATAAGGGTGGTAGAAGTAATTTTATAACCAATTTACATTGTACCGAAAATTGCTTCAAAATTGAATCAGTTCAACAGTTTACGTACTTAGGAGTAGTAATTGTTTTCAATCTGAATTGGAAAGATCATATTCAAAAATGATTAAAAGTACCTATCTACATATATATTGTTAGTGACACGCAAAATGTATTCAATAAAGCCTATGGCTTTTGCTTACAGAACACATTTCTCTCATTTTAATACATATAAATCTCCAAATAATTTCAATGAATTGCACTTATCTATAGAAGCAACCCTTCGTTTTTCATATTTTAATAAACAGGTTAGGGACTGGTTATTCATTTTGAATTTTAATTTAGTATATTTTCATCAGCATCAGCATCAACAAATAATGTAAAGTAATGTAATTCCAAATGTATATTATGAATACATTGTTAAGTTTATCTCATACAGATTTTGTATCAATATTTTAGCTTAGCAAGTTTTTTTTCCTGTTGAATTTTAATTTAATTAACACTGATTGTCACCCCACATCAGATATCAATTGAAATTTAAATTTGATGTGTCATTCACCACTATAACTTCCTATATAGTTAAAGAATGAACACTATAGTAGGAACACTAAATATTATTCACTTTATTTTCTTAAAAAACTTGTTACATAAATATCTAGTTTTAAGTTAAAAATGCGTGAATAAGAATTACAATACAATACAGTACAGTCTTTAGCCGAACGACGCAAATGTGGAATTCCTTAACCAGTGGCAATGGCGCAGTGGATGTAGTGCTTGACTGCTAACTTAAAGGTGTGGGTTAGAGCCCCACTCCAGGAAGCATTCTTTTCTATATTCCCCCAGTTATACAACTGGGCGCCAGCCGATTCCATGAGACAATTGATACCTTATTTCTCAGTCCACTGTGCCAACAAGAATTATTTCCTATCTTTCTATTCCTTCTAACTAGTGCCGTGCAATTCAGGTTGCATTTAAAAGACCTTAGGTCTTACAGGCATATAGTTTATTATTATTATTATAAAATTTGTTTTTCTTTCCCATTTCAATATCCCGACATTTAAGAAATGTACAACGTTTGCTCCCGTTTAATTCCCCCTCTATTTCCTAAAGTTCCTAAATGCTCGCACTGTGTTAAAAATAATTTTTAAAGGGAAGTCATAACCAGTGCTGCCACCCTGCTCCTTTAGCAGTAGATCTACTGCGATTAGTCCCAAACGAAAATATATTGCGCAGCAAAACGAATCTACTCCTCTTATAAGAATTTTTATCGTTATCCAAAGTTAGCCCTTAACGTGTCCATTCAAAATTTGAATTTGAAATACATTAGTTTAAGAATTTTATTTTGGAGTTAGTTTTTGAAGTAATTGTTAAGTAATTGTTGACCTTGAAAAAAACAACTTTTTAATTTCTTATGGCTGACAAATTTCTGAAATGAATTGAACTTTTTTGACAAATTAACCACTGAATTTTTAGATGGCATTATTTAAATTAACTTATTCTTGCTGCAATTCCCTACTTTCGTCTACTATGACAGTGCTATATAGGAACTAAGCTACACCATTGTATTCATACATTTTAGTCTAATAGTCTCTTTCAAAAACGAAAATTATTTCGTGATAGGTACCGCTTGACTTGAAAAACACTCTAAACCTCTAACCTCTTAGTTGTTAAGTAGGTATATTGTACCCAAATTGACGTGTGTCAAGTTAGTATACTACACTTTTAGAAATTAAATAAACTAAGTAGGTACACAGTTAATTGTAGATTTTTAGTAGTAAATTAGTTGTGGAGTTGAATTATGTTGGTTTCGTTGCATTTAGGTCGTATTGCAACTTAAAGTTGCACTACAACTTAAAGTTGCAATACGACCTAAAGGAATGAAAAAACTGAGGCCGCAGCTAAACCATAGTAAATTCAACGAAACCAACATAATTCCTAGCAAAGTCTAGAGTTACGAACCAACTTTGTTATCGAAAGTTTCTATGGAAACGTCAAAGAATGGTTGAGTTATCGAATGAATCGACTTTCGAAAGGTTTTCCCCCCACAACTAATTTACATCAAAAAAGCTACAATTAATGCCATGTTTATATTTTCTAATTTCATTTTCTAATGCCTGGAATTAGAGTGTCAACTTAGCACTACCTACCTAGTTTTTGTTTGAAAACTTCGTCAAAAAAAAATTAGAATTTTTTTCTTTCCACAACTAATTTACAACAAAAAAAATTACAATTAACTGTGAACTTATAGTTTATTTAATTTCTAAAAGTGTAGTGCTAACTTGACACATGTCCCAAATTGACCTAAGATGATTATAATAAATATAGTTATTTTGCTTAATTGGCGATGGGGATGTATGCTCGCAAAGGATGGAGCGAAAAGAGAGCAGGATTAAGTTCTGAATTACTGATATTAAATTTATTATTTCTTTATTACTGATATTAAATTTGCTCAAAATTTGCTATTTAAATGAACTTTGAACCGCTAGACTAGATTAAAACATTTTTCTTGTAAGAAGAATTTTCTCTTGAAGATAAAATTTTATAGCAAAAGTTTTTGTGCGTGCAGCGAATATTTAACAAAATAATCAACTTTAGCTTTCCAAGAAAATCAATTTCTTAGAGTCGGGTTAATTCTAAACTTCTTTCATATTTTAGTTTGGCTTCCACTATAATGAGACAATTATAGTGAATTTTTTTTTCAATTATAATTTGTGTAACATTAAATTCTTGGCTAATGTACTTTCTTTTTGTTTGTTTATTTTTTCAGGTCGTGGTAAAATGAAGAAGATGATGGGAATGATGATGATGGGCATGGCCATGAAAATGATGGGAATGATTCCGCTGGCAATGGGTGCATTGTATATATTGGCAGGCAAGGCGCTGATAATCTCGAAGATTGCTCTACTCCTCGCCGGTATTATTGGACTGAAAAAACTTATGTCTGGTCGCGGAGGTAATGGCGGTGGTGGTGGTGGTGGCAACTCTGGATGGTCTTCTGGTGGTGGCGGAGGCGGTGGAGGATGGTCTTCGGGAGGCGGTGGAAGTGCTGGATGGGACAGGCGTTCACTGAATGAAGCCCAAGAACTGGCGTATCGTAGTTACAGTAAAACATATCAACAGCAGCAGCAACAACAACAACAACAACAACAGCAACAACAACTATCACAACAACCACCACAAAAGCAACAAGATGTTCAAAAGTCATAGATATTTTGTATTTGATTTATAATTTTTATTATCTGTTGTATAGACATTAATTCTAATTTAACTTCTTAAAGATACGATTTTTTGTTTTGTTTTATTTTATTTTACTTTATTTATTTAATTTATTGTATTTATTTATTTTAAACACAAAACAACAAAAACGTAACACTTTTAAATTAAGATTTCTAATTCCTTACGGCCAGGCACTCCCCTGGAGCTTTATGGAACCGCAACTTTGTGTTACTCCCAGCTCGAGTATTTATATTGAAAGTGGCCTTTTATTTAGGTACCTACATGTATGTATGTAAAGTCGAAAAAGAGAACCAAGGAATTGTGAACAAAGAATTCTTCTTTGTATGGAAATTAAAACAAAACTAACATTTTGCATTTATTTATTGATTCTTATTTATTTGTATTAAATAATTTTATAATTAAGAAAAACAATGTGCTGAATAATATTTTATAATAAAATGTTTAAAAAAAAACCTGATCAGAAAGCCAAGAGAATTGTTAATCATTTAAAAGATTTGGAAACAATGACAGAAGCACCTTGAAACGGCGCACAGTAGCCCGTTTAGGCAAAAGAGCTTGCGAAATTAATTTTTCGGCTGGTTTTATAACGCAAAACTTTTACACTTTTTGAATTAACAAATGTTTGGAGAATCGAAATGTTTTACTAGAATCGAAAAAATTATTTCATTTGTATGAATGGTTTGGCTTGTAGAGCGAGTCAAAGTTGACAAATTTTTATGGTGAGAAAAAAAAAACAATTGTTTTAAATTTTTTTTTTTAATTTTGAGTGTAAAAACTAGGAAAAAGGTGTAAATAAAACTTTTTTTTGTTATTTTTACTTGATAGATGTGTTAATTTCTATAATCAGAAATGAAAAAAAAAAAAATTATAAATTTTTTTAAATTGCTAAATTTAATGTTTTTTGAAACACCCATTTTTGCACTCTTTTTCGACTTAACATTGAGTAGAAAAAAAAGGTTCAAGCAAAATCAAGCCAAGCTCGACGGATAGTAAATCCTTATATATCTCTTCATATAAAACCAAAAACTCAGCTGCATAAAGTTGCATAGAGCTGAGCTAGAGCGATTTGATTTGATGAAGTCAGTAATTTTTTCTGAGTTTTTCTTTGTCAGGTGCAGAAAAAAAATCATGAAAAATATTTTTTCTTTGTTTTGCAGGTATGAGTGTTAGTTTGAAATAAAATTGTTTTGTAATTTAGAAGGAAAAAACTACCTGAGTTTTTTAAAACGGTTTTATAGCTTATTTCTTGTGACCCCCCCTGATAAAACTTTTAAGTACGAATGTTTTTGATTTCATCATCATCGTCGGCTCGACAACCGGGGTCCGGTCCTGGCCTCCTTCAACAAGTCTCTCCACCCATCCCGGTCTCGAGCCGCCGCCATCCAGTTGCGCACCCCAAGGCTCCGGGCGTCCTGGTCTACGCCATCTCTCCAGCGCAAGCATGGTCTCGCACGCTGTCGTCTACCATAGAATGTACCACAAAGAACTTTCCGAGCAGGTTCCTCTTCGCTCATGCGAGCTAGGTGCCCTGCCCACCGGAGTCTACCGGGTATGATTAATTATATTGTCAGGTAGTTTGGTGGATAAGAGTTTTTAACTGGATTAGAATTTCTTTTAATATTTAAATCTTATAGGTAAACAGATTACCTTATTAGGATGTCATAAAATTGAATATTTTAAGTGCATGTATTTAGTTTTATGGTATAAAAAGATGAAACATAGCGATGAAATTATCATTGAAAACTTGAAAGAGCGATCGAGCAGTTGTATAAGGAAAAATTATTTAAAATGATAACAAACAATATTTTGTTTGAACTTTTTGTCAAAGTTGAGATTCTTGAAGAGTTCTTTTTTGCCGTAATAAGTGAATACCAACTATCCGGTGAAAATATACCGGAAAATGAAACAAAAAATTTCGTAAACAAAAATTAGGAATGGCTTTCTTCATCTCTCCATATCAAAACCGGCCAAACAGAAGTAACGTGTGATCTTCCAACTACATCAAGACCATCAAGAAGAAGGCCAAGGAAGTCACTCAATGAGTGCGCAACATTCACCAAAAAAAAAAAGCTAATCAATGCAACAGAGGAGATAAGTACTGAAAATCTCTCTGATGCATTAGTGATAAGATATCATAAATATCATGAAAAGGCGAAGAGTGATGAGATCAAGGCAATTGCTACTGCAAGTCCACTTCGAGTCAAAAGAGTCAAGGAAAGCATTCCTACTCCACAAAAGTATTCCATAAAATATACTAATGAGAATGCAGCTTTGTTTATGGATTTGGGTCTATCAAAAGAAAAGTATAAAATCCTGAGAACTTCGTTGAGGAAACACAATATAGATGTTCTGCCATCCTGAGTTTTGATTTTTTGGCTGGTTTGGTTTTGGCAACACTGGTTTTGACAGCTGACGTGTGTTTAGTACCTTGTGTTACTGTCAAAAAGCTTCAGTTTGGTTTGCAATTTAACCATGGATCGTCTTACAAATGAACAACGCTTGCAAATTATTGAATTTTACTATCAAAGTTCGTGCTCGGTTCGAAATGTTCATCGCGCGCTGCTTCCATTTTATGATCGGCATTCTCGACCTTCTGAGCAGTCTATTCGGAAGATTGTGACCAAATTTCGCACCAAATTTACTTTGTTGGACATTAAACCACCAACACGTTTACTTTTTTTTTGCCCAAAATGGAAGTTCTTGACTTGCATGATATGTGGTTTCAACAAGACGGTGCCACATGCCACACAGCACGCGAAACAATGGCGCAATTGCGAGGCGAGTTTGGTGAACAGTTAATTTCACGTTTCGGGCCGGTCAATTGGCCGCCTAGATCGTGCGATTTGACACCATTAGATTATTTTTTGTGGGGGTATGTCAAGGCTAATGTCTATAGGGACAAGCCCGCTTCGATTGACGCACTGGAAGCCAACATCCATGCATTCATTCGTGAGATACCGGCCGATATGTGTGAAAGAGTATGCCGAAATTGGACTCAGCGGATGGGCTACCTGAGACGCAGCCGCGGTCAACATTTGCATGAAATTATCTTTAAACATTAAATTGCAAGGTTCAAACTATCGATTCAAATAAATATTTCATTCATTTTTTCGAATTTTTTGTGTTTTTTTTTTTAAAAAGTTCTAAACCTCTTAAAAAATCACCCATTACAACACAATTACGGTTACCAAAAAAGAAGCAGTTCCAGAAAACAGCGAAATCACGGAAATATCAGCTAAAGTCAAACTTCAAGACATGATGGACCATAATGCAAGGCGGCTTTTAGAAAGCAAAACGGAGGAACAAATAAATGCACTCCCAAGAAGTCTGACCTTACAGAGTAAATGGAGCTGCGATAGATCATCTGGCCAAGGTGCATTCACGCAAAAAATTAATACAACAGATGGTGAAACAGACGCAAACATGTTCATGGCATCAGTTGTTCCACTCAGGCTTAATAGTGCAAATTGTGAAAATTGGAGGAACCCTCGCCCATCATCAACTCATTTCTGCCGACCCATAATGTTGCAATATGCTAAGGAAACTAGTGACCTCATAAATATAACAGTCAACGATATAAAAAGGCAAATAGCAGATATTTAACCAACAATATATAAATTTAATGAGGATATAATTATATTTGTGAATCACGAGTTCTTTTTAACAATGATTGACGGAAAAGTTTTAAACGAATAAACTGAAACAAAGTCTACGCGGTCATGTCCGATATGTAAAAGGACCCAAAAAAGCTTCAATAACCAGGATGAATTAAAAAACGACGAACATAACTACGAATATGGAATCTCTCCATTGCATGCTAGAATCAGGTGCATGGAATTTATTTTGAAACTGGCTTATACACTTCGACAAGAGGGAGAGGAATTTGATGAATCTATTGGGATCAAAGAGGCAGAAAAGAGAAGAAAACAAGAGATTCAAAGGCGTTTTCACAATGAGCTTGGACTTGATGTAGATAAACCAAAGCAAGGATTTGGAAATAGCAATGATGGAAACTCTTCAAGGAGATTTTTTGAACAATCTGAGGCAACCGCTCGAATAACTGGAGTCAATGAAGAGGTTATAACCAGGATCAAAATAATACTTAATGTTTTGAATTGCAGGGAAGAAGTAAATACAGTTAAATTTGGAGAGTATACCAAAAAAAACGCAGAGTTATTGAAACAAACTCACACCTACTCTTCATAAAATTTTGGTTCATAGTCAAAATATCATCGAATACCAATCTCTACCACTTGGAGAATTGTCAGAAGAAGCCCAGGAGTCTAAAAATAAAGACTACAAGAAGTACAGATATCAAAATACGTGCAAAGTTTCAAGAATTCGGCAGAATGAAGACCTATTTAACATGCTAGAAATCTCATCCGATCCACTTATTTCTTCCCTAAGGCATGTACGAAACCAAAAAGATCTGAAAGCACAATACTCACCGGAAATGATACGTTTATTAAGCATTACCCTGGACTTAGATGATAGTTTCCAAGAAATTTAATTTTTATATGTATATTTTTGTTCCTTTTATTTTGTTTCTCTACTTTTTGAATTGTAATCTATCAATAAATACTTTATAAATGTACTCTCTTATAAAAAAAAAATTAAAAAATAATTATTAAAAAAAAAACTGATTTTTACCCCACTGTTTCACTGAAATTGGTTTGTTTTCTTTTTTCCCCACTGTTTCACTTAAGTTACACTCAAATTACTTCATAAATTGACTTTCGACTTTTTTAGAATCAAATACCAATTATGTTAACCACCTTAACTAAAACTTCTTATTTCAGCAGCAGATTCTGAAACGCCCTGTAAATATTTTTTCTTAAAATTCCGAAATTTTATAGCCTTGGAAATTTGGCGATATCTTTATTTGTTTAAGAGATATGATTTTTGCAACCAAAACAGTCAATACGGGCCACTGTGCGGCGTGAGGCAGTTAAAGGTAAGTAAACACATACCAGAGATCCATATGACTTGAAATACACCGATTTTATATAAAAGGAGCAAAACAGGGAGTAAGGGGATACTCAAAGTGGATATTTTACCCTCTACGTCTTAAGGTCCACAAAATTTGAAAATCCGGTGTCTTAAATATGATA
Source organism: Leucozona laternaria (assembly GCA_932273885.2). Classification (NCBI taxonomy): domain Eukaryota; kingdom Metazoa; phylum Arthropoda; class Insecta; order Diptera; family Syrphidae; genus Leucozona; species Leucozona laternaria. The sequence continues at coordinate 217,865,356 of OW026366.1, read as the reverse complement.
AAAACTTAATACTCCAAAAAAAATAATTTAAAAAAAAAAAAGTTTTTATAATTTTCGATTTTCTTAATTAAGAAGATCTAACACCGTCTGGATTTTGACGTTCGACTAAAAATTAATAAAAACATTAAATGTTAAGAAAAATACTATAACTTCTATTTTATCTTATTTTTTGCGAAAAATTCGAATTTAATTTTTGTTTTCAAAACATTGAGTTTAAAAATATTTTTTTCAAAAACTTTTCATTAAAAAACAACTTTGTGGTTATAACAACTATAGTGCAAAACAGTGTTCCTAGGTTGAGGGAAAAAGCTCCACTTTTGCCTATGTTACAAAGCAAAAGCAAATAAAAAATGGAAAGCCTAAAAATAGGGGACAAAATCCAAAAACGGGAACCAATATAAGTTCTGTTCTTTAAGAATCAGATGTACTATATTTAAGAAACAATAACAGGTAAACAGAGTTTTAAGAAATACAAGTCTAAATCATGTTTAAAAATACTCCCATATGCAAAACGTCACTTATAATTTTTGAGTATCTGAATGCTTTTATTGGGTCTTGTGAATAAAAAAAAGGTAAATCTAAAACTTGGGTTTTTAAGTAAAAGCTAGGTTTTTGGTTAATAAAAATAAGCTAACACTAACTAGTTAAAGTAATAGCTATTTTAAAATAGCCAACGCTAAATTCATTGGGGCATATTCATAGTCGCTTTTAAACTCCAGTTTATCTTAGACTGGGGTTTATTCAATGTTATTTATATAGGATAAACCCAGGTCTAAGATAAACTGGAGTTTAAAAGTGACTATGAATATGCCCCATTCAGTTTTTAATTGTTTTTACATCCTAGAATATTAAAGTTAAAGCTACAAAAAATCAAACCAAAAAAATAAACTTCACTTCTCTGCAGCAACAGCACCAAGACTTTATGGATTGCCTAAAATTCACAAAACCAATCTACCATTAAGACCAATTTCTTCGTCTACAAACGTACCATGCTACTAAATGTCAAAATACATTGCTGCAATTCTCAAAAATATTATTTCCAACAAATACAATGTAGAAAATTTTTTCAAATTAAAAGAAAAACTAAAAGACACCACATTGGGCTAGTTTCATTTGATGTCATCTCGCTCTTTAGCAACATTCCTACCTACCTTGCCATAAAAATTATCATGAAACACTGGTCAAAAAGAGAACATTTTACAAAACTATCAAAAAAACAGTTTTTACGTATGTTGGCATTTTGCTTAAAGGAAAATAATTATTTTTAACATAATGATAAGTTGTTCAACCAAACATTTGGAATGCCCATGGGGAACCCCTTATCTCCTACAATAGCAGACATTATACTAGATGACCTTCTTGACAATGCAACAGCTAATTTAAATACAAAAGACATAAATATCAAACATATTTCTAAATACGTAGACGATATTTTTGCTATAATAAAAGAACGAGACAAAGAAACAATTCTAGAAACACTTAATAATTATCACTCCAAAATTCAATTTACCACTGAAATGGAACAAAACAACAGCCTGCCTTACTTAGTCGTAAGACTTTACAGAATAAATAGAAAAATTGTAGTTAATTGGTATTCAAAACCAACATCATCAGGAAGGATGATCAATTATCTATCGACACAGCCCTTTACTCAAAAAATCAACGCAGCAAAAAATTTCATAAGCAAAGTTCTGGCCATAAGCGATCCCCAATTTCATGACAACAACATAAAAACAATTTAAATATGAATAATTTCCCTGGATTTTTAACAAACAATTTAATTCAAAAGAAAATAATACAAAATACCAAACCAACTAACCGAAAACCAAAAATCACGACAACGGCAATACCAGATTTTATACACTGATCTCTATAATGCACTGGATAGCGCATTCACACAAAAAAGTTGACGCCAATTGAAGATTGTTATACGGGGCGCTTGGCACCAGTTCGTATAACAGTATAACTTTTTTTTTTGTCAAACAAAACGTCAAACTTTTTTTTAGTTGTGTATTTCAAAGAAAATTTCCCCATTTGCATTTAATCGGAGACATCAGGATGTAAAATTTAATTATTTTTTATATGTAGGTGAGACTACGAACTCGCTCTTTTGTTTTGGAACTAAACAAAATGTCGCGTCAATCTTTATCCCGGCAATAAGGGGTACTCGCTTGCATTTTACCAAGACGACCGGCAGTCGTCGTCATCGGATACTTCTACACCGTCATCCTCATCAAATAATGATTAAAATAAATTCTCTGGCAGCAGCTGCAGCTGCAAATACTGCTGCTGTAGCACATCACCAAGTTGCGTCGGTGTCGGGGCACTCCCAACATCAGCATTCACATCATGCACTGCATCCGCAGCAGCAGTTGGTTGTGGCAATTTCACAACCAAAACAGCAGCAACAACAGCAGCATGTTAGTCTACAGCGGCAGCAGCATCTTCATCATCATCACCACCAGTCGATTTCAGTTGAGTCGGCTAAGAACTTGAACATCAATCCCCAGGGAGCGAATATTGTTGGCATAACAACGGAAGGCAGTACTGTGCAACATATACATCAGCAACAAGGACCACCGCCCCAGAACATAGATGCGAATGGTGCAACGGTCCAGGTGCAAACAACACATCATCATCCCACGCATCAATTAAGTTGGTGTTTGTTCAGCAGCAGCCCTCTGGAAGCGGGGGAGAGAATCAAACTCTAACATAGGGACTGACGATACAATCAGCTTCGGGAAGTAGTGCTAAACAGCAGCAGAAAACTCAAGTGATTTCGGTAGCCAATTGGGCTCTTAGATCGCAACTAGCCGCAAGTGGACCTATTTTGGTAAGTATCAGAAGGCTTTTTCATTGGTTTAGAATCTGATATGGTATTATAAAGGGTTTTCCAATAAGAGGTGTTATTTTGAATAGCCCGCTATTTCGGTAGCTGTCACTTTTGAAGCTGTAATTTTTTGAGATTTGACAAGTAGAAACTACGCCATTACTAAAAATGGAACGATACACGCTTCAACAACGCATTGAAATTATTAATATTCACTATAAAAATGGTGAAAATTTGGCAGAGACGGTTCGTAAAACTAAAACATTTTTGGGTCGTCGTGAAGCACCTTGTCGGACCGCAATACAGAAATTGGTGGACAAATTCGAGCTGTTGGGACAAGTAAGTGATGTGAAGAATAAAACCCGTGCACGTCGCTCAAGAACAACTGAGAATATTGCTGTTGTAGCCCAAAGTGTTGAAGAAAACCCAGGTTTGTCCATTCCTCGTCTTTCTTTGGAATTAGGCATTCCACAAACGTCATTACACCGTATTTTGCATAAAGACTTGGGTCTTAAGGCTTATAAAGTTCAGTTAACACAACAACTCAAGCCGGCTGATCATCAACAACGCCGTGTCTTTGCTGATTGGGTCCTTGAAATGCATGAAAATGATCCGGAATTTCATCGAAAAATCATCTTGACTGATGAGGCCCATTTCCACCTCGGAGGCTACGTCAACAAGCAAAACTGTCGCATCTGGGGCTCGGAAAACCCAAGAGTTATTGTTAAAAAGCCTCTCCATCCTCAACGCGTGACTGTTTGGTGCGGTTTATGGTCCGGCGGGGTCATTGGACCTTAGTTTTTCGAAAATGAGGCTGGAGCAACAGTTACAGTCAATGGATTGCGCTATCGAGAGATGATTAATGATTTTTTATGGCCGGAATTGGATGGTATTGATCTGGACAACGTTTCCTTTCAACAAGACGGCGCTACGTGCCACACAAGCAATGAAACCATCGATCTTTTACGGGAGAAGTTTCCGGACCGTGTTATCTCTCGAAGAGGTGATCACAATTGGCCACCGAGATCTTGTGATTTAACACCTTGCGACTTTTTCCTTTGGGGCCACGTGAAAGATAAGGTCTACGCCAACAGCCCAGCGTTGATTCAAGACCTCAAAGATGGAATTCGTGAGGCTATCGAGGACATAGGGCAGCCACTTTGCGAATTGGTTATGGAAAATTTCTTGAAAAGGGTATGGTCCTGTAAGCGTGGTCGTGGCAGCCATTTGTCTGATGTTGTGTTCCATTATTAAAGGCATACCTTCCTCTTTATAATGAAATAAACATCAGATTATTTATCTCAAAAAATTCCATTTTTCTTTGAATATCAAAATAACACCTCTTATTGGAAAACCCTTTATGTTCCAGCAGGCACAACTAAAAGCTTTCTCAATTGTTAAATCACAACAGCAACTTGTCACCAACTTCCACACGGCTAATCAGTAGCAACAACAACAGCAGCAGCAGAATTCTGGTGAGTACAGCAAGGATTTTATACTGGTCATCATTATAGTCCAACAACCTCTTACTAAACTAATTAAAGGGAGCTTCTAACCAAATTGGACAATTTGTTAAACTTATTATTTCTCCATTTTGCATCTTCACATAATTTTGTTCTTTAATAATCAGGTCCACAACAACAAACCTCAAGTTGTGGAGGACAAACATAACAACAAGAACAACATAAGTCCATTCTCAGTCTATTGAATACTGCGCCGGCCGCCATTCACATTTGATGAAATGAAAATAAGTTGTTGTTGTTCAATTAAATTGACGGAATAAAGAATGGTCAAGTCTAATAAACTGACATTCAAGTATGAATAGTACAACAAATAATAATGAAAATCTCATTTTTTCTCAAAAACGACTCATAAAAAAATGTGTTACCTTAAATTTAAACTGTCTACTAAAAACTAAGAAAAATGTACACTTAGCCGTTATAAAAGAGTACCTCCCTTTTAAATGTTTAAATTCCACTTTTGGTTTGAACATCGGTTCAGCAGAACAAACTGAACGCAGTTCAAGGTATAAACGAGACTGTGAAATTGGTCATAAGATGGGTTCTGCTTTCAAAACCCTGCTCAAATTCTGCTTGTTAAAATTTAGCTTTTCAAAATTCTGTTTTAAAGAAATTCTCCAAATAATAAAATTCAAAAATAAATGCATTTTTAGTACTTTTTTTACGATGTGGCTTTCCAAGAGCAAGTTCGTGCTACTCAGTCGTGCTTTTTATTTATATGAGTTTAAAAAACTATCAATTATAATACAATTTTTACAAAATATAAATACATACTTATATAAAATAAATTCAATCCAATTTTTTTTTCTATATCGTTTACAAGTCCATTGAATAAAGGAAATTGAAGGGTTATGTGTTGGTGCTTTCCTGTATACTCAAGGTTAACGAAAGGCTACAGTATTTCTTAGTGCATTCAGCAAAGCAAGTGGAATTTTTTACTTATATTGGAAGGTCATGTTGAATTCGCTGTTTTAAACCTACGCTTCTGGTCATCATCATCATCGTCGGCTCGACAACCGGGGTCCGGTCCTGGCCTCCTTCAACAAGTCTCTCCACCCATCCCGGTCTCGAGCCGCCGCCATCCAGTTGCGCACCCCAAGGCTCCGGGCGTCCTGGTCTACGCCATCTCTCCAGCGCAAGCATGGTCTACCACGCTGTCGTCTACCATAGAATGTACCACAAAGAACTTTCCGAGCAGGTTCCTCTTCGCTCATGCGAGCTAGGTGCCCTGCCCACCGGAGTCTACCGAGGTTAATTTTTGTCACGATATCTGCTTCAAGGTAGATTGCGTACAATTCATGATTGTACCGTCTCCGGAATCGTCCTTCCTCACATATGGGGCCAACAATTCTCCTTAAGACTTTTCTCTCGAACGCGGCTAAGAGGTCGGAGTGCCTTTTGCTAAGCACCCAAGTCTCGGATCCATATGTGAGTACTGGCAGGCATTGCGCAGAGCAGCCGTGTTGATTCGAACCTGATCGGCGGATGCAATACGTCTTCGCAAGGCAATCCGCCCTCGGAAAACCATACCAACAAGATAGTGATCCGAGTCGATATTGGCACCTCGGTACGTTCGTACCGTCATCAAGTTCGAGTAGTGGCGACGGTCTATCAACACGTGGTCAATTTGGTTACGAGTGACTCCATCAGGTGATACCCAGGTGGCTTTGTAGATATCTTTACGCGGGAACCTGGTACTCGCAACGACCATGTTTTTCGATGCTGCCAATTCTAAGACTCGAAGTCCATTGTCATTAGTGTTCTCATGCAAACTATGGGTGCCTGCGTAATGCCTGAATACCGGCTCCCGACCTATTTTTGCATTCAAATCCCCAAGGATGATTTTTACGTCATACCTTGGACAGGCATTGAGGGCCCTCTCGACTTGTTCGTAGTAAGTCTCTTTTTCTTCGTCTGAGGACTCCTCCGTAGGTCCGTGAACGTTAATGAGGCTGATGTTCTTAAATTTGCCTCGCACGCGAAGAGTGCATAGCCTTTCGCTTATAGCGTTAAAGCCGATGATGGCAGACTTCATTTTTTCGCCGACTAGGAAGCCTACCCCGAGCACATGGTGTTTTGTATGACAGCTGTAGTATAAGTCATAATCTTTCTTCTGTAGAACACCATTCCCTGTCCATCTTATTTCTTGAAGTGCTGTTATGTCAGCTTTATATTTTGACAGGGCATCGGCTAGCTGCTGAGCAGCTCGAGCTCTATAGAGCGATCGTACGTTCCATAAGAAAATTCGTAAATCGTTATTCCGTTTTCTTTGCGTGGGTTGTCGTCGTGAGATCAGTCCGTTTCCGAGGCTTGTTGCTGGTCTCGTAATTCTTCTTGTTTTACGGAACAGGGAATTAACCTGTTGCCAACCTGTGGAACCAGCCTGATCATATTAGCCAAACCTTTTTAAAGGCTTGTTTCTAGCGGCCGCCGCGAAGAGGCTATGATCACACTTCCACCAGTCCGAATAGTTACGGCACGTGCATGTTTTCGTATGCTACATGTTATTCCCCCTATTCGGCTGATGGCTGACCGCCACGCTTCTGGTGCGAAACGAAAATTTAAGTTGGTCTCAAACAAGACAATGAAATGCTTCCGAAAACGAAGTGGAAAAATATTCATTGACAGTTGCACAAAAGCACAAAAATCACAGGCAGAAAGAATGAAATGAAAGAAACAACAAAAATAAATAAAAAAAAAAATAAATCTCATTTTTCAGCACATAATAAATGGTCTGGGTTATTAATTGTGTGGGAAAAAAGAGTGTAGACTTCTCCAAATAATCTGCAACAAAAATCAATTTTGTTCATCTAAAAGCGTACTGCGGAAGCGGAACTAAAAGTACAATTTAATTTTTCGTATATGATTTCGCTGTGTCATTTTTGTATGGGATTTGTCGCTTCGAACTAGCGGCGTACAAGGCTTTAAAGGATTGAAACTGGGCTATTTACTTACTTTGAAAGAGAAAGCAGTTTTGCAGAATAATTTTGCATGTACTTTTTTTCTAATTTGTATTCTTAAAAAAAACAAAAAATGCTTATTTATTAAGAATACTTACATTGAAATCCAGTCGGAGTGCATACTGTGCTTATGGTATGACTTTACTTTTAAATAAAAAAAAACACCAAGTACAAATTTTTTTAATTGTGCTGTACTTTTCAAATAGCTGGGCGAAAATCCTCGTATCAAACCCTCCTAGTGGGTGCAGGGCGGTAATGATCACCACAGTGTATCTTGTGCGTTGTCAAGATGGTGATCAGCTAAGGTCAGGGCGATTTGCTGAGTTGTTCCTTTGCTTCTGAATAGTTCAACTCTCAGCAAAGCGTTCTGACCATAGATGCGAGGTCCCTAATTTCAGTGGTGGAGTGAGCGATTATTCATAATCCGTACCGAAGAAATGAAAGGCTGGGGGGTAACCCAGCCACTAACGAGCTAATTCGGACGCCTTGGCAGGGTCCGTCTTATTTTCCGCCATACCCCGGTATATCGGCTCTACCGGGGCTGACCTCTTTTTTCCGACTTACTCGTGGGAACATATTGCGATTACACACTATGGACAATTTTGACACAACAGACTTTGAACCATCCGATGACTTTGAGGATGAACTTTTGGCCTCCAGCCAGGAGACCGTTATAGGATGCCCTGCAAGTACTGGAAGCTCCGGTGCTCATGGGGCACCCGCAACAGAAGGGAGCGCAGGTAGTACTAAGTACCAACAGATTGTTGAAGAGTACAACAATCTTTTAGCAACCCAAGAGAAGGCCGTCAAGCGGAACAGATCTCGAGAAGAGGTCAACCAACCTTCAAAGAAAAGCAAGCTTGACGGTTCAAAAAAAGTGAGGAAGGTGCCACCTTCGGGAGCAGCGCAACCGCGTATTATGAGTGAGGTTGTCAGAAATGACCTCCAAGTAGCGGTTGTGGATGAGCTCCCCACAAACAGTTGAGGTCTGTGGAACTCTATCGAGGCCAAGCTCTCGGAGATGGTGTTTTCCTACACCATAACGACAAACGAGGGCCCTTATCCTAGTTTCGAATCTGGTGAGGTGCTCAGAGGACACAGGGTGATCAAATGCGTGGACGAGTTTTCTAGAGATTTCCTTAGATCTAACATCGCTAAGATTAGCAATGACTGGGAGGGCTTGAGGCTCAAGCTTATCCCAGCTATGGACATTCCTAGACAACCAAAGGCTCGTATTTAGTTGCCCCTCATGAGCAACAAGTCAGGCGGGCAGGAGCTGATCCGCGGTCTTCAGGGGCTAAATCCGCTGGTTCCAATGCATGACTGGGCAGTCATTAAGGCTGAGGAACCGCAGACGAACAGCGCCTCTTATCTTCTGAAGATTAGCGAGGAAAGCAAAGAAGCTCTTGAGAGAATCGATTTTAAACTCCGGTTTGGCATAAGAAATGTCAAGATTAAGGTTCTGCAGAGTCAGGGAACAGACTGCGACAAAGCCAATGAACTAGTTTAGACCGACAACGTTATTGAAGGAGTCGTAGTCCCCGGCTAGCCGCTGGGCCCTGTCTTTGCAGGACCTTCTTCTTGCAATTAAAAACGCGCTGACAGTCGTGCAGATTAATCTGAAGCACTCTAAGTGTGCTTCTGGTAATCTGAGGGTGTTCCTGAGGGAGGAACGCATAGACGTCGGCTTAATACAAGAGCCGTGGGTAAGCGGCCTCAGAGTTAGAGGCCTAGTAGACAGCCAATATGACTTGTTCTACAAACCTACGAATCCGGACAAAGGTAATCCTAGAATCTGTATCCTAGTTAAAAAACACTTAAAAGCTTTTTTGTGTTTCAATTTCAGTGCTCCTGATCTGACAGTTGTCAGATTAGAAGACAAGCATTCTGAGTGTCTCTTTCTTGCCTCAGCATATATGGCGTGAGACAGGCAGTCACCGCCAGAGGAATTTAAGGCACTGACGACCGCATTAAACCACAAGAAGACAAACTTGGTAATTGGATGTGATGCGAACGCACGACACGATCTTTGGGGTAGCTCTGAGACCAACGAACGAGGGAGGAAGTACTTGATGTTACAGTAGTTAATAATAATAATAATACATTGGTAGAGAATTGGAGAGTGTCCCATCTAAAGTCCTTTTCGGACCACAGATGGATTCCCCCCCCTCCCTATAGAAATCCTAAGCGAATTGACTGGAAGAAATTCGGTCAAATCGTTTAGTCAAAAATATCAAATATACCCGTTCTGAGTCCAGAATAAGTTGAAGATCTAGAGGCAAGAGTAAGAACCTTTGAGGCATCTATGAGTACTGCTTTCAAGGTTTCCTGTCCCCTCAAACATAGCCGGAAAACCCTACCTCCGTGGTGGAATGAAGACCTGTCTATTCTTAGGAAGATGACCAGGCAATATCTGCCATAAACACAAATTCTACAAACCGTACAAAGACTGCCTTGAGGTCTATAAGCGTTCCATTGCATCGACCAATCGACAAGGTTGGAGAGAATACTGTCAATCAATTGAAAACATTAAATACTCAGCTAGACTAAGCAGAGTTCTCTCGAAGGAACACTGTTGTCCTTCGTTTTTGAAAAAGCCTGACGGAAGCTGGACAGTTTCTTCATCCGACTCCTTAGAATTACTGATGGCAACGCACTTTCCGGGCTGTGTGAACAGCAACCCTGAACCGCTTAGGACCCATAGTATGCAGTTATCTCGCGTAGAGCATATAAATACCGTTATAACAAGAGAATATATTGCCTGAGCAATTAAAACTTTCTCACCTTTCAAGTCTCCTTGCCCGGACGGCATAATACCAATTATGCTACAAAAATTGCAGGATGTGGTAGTTCCGTGGCTGGAAATGATATTCAAAGGATGCCTCCATCTCAATCATGTACCCGAGACGTGGAGACATGTAAGAGTAGTCGGTAAGCGAGGGCATGAAACAGCGAAGGACTTCCGACCAATTAGCCTTACCTCCTTCGTACTTAAAACTTTGGAGCGCATTCTGGACACCTATATAAGAGACATCCTGGAAGAATGTCCTCTCGAGAACTCTCAACACGCATATTTCAAGGGTAAGTCTACAGAGACGGCTCTTCATGAGGTAGTGCGTTCAATTGAGAAAACAATACACTTAAAAGAATATACACTAGCCACCTTCTTAGATGTAGAAGTTGCTTTTAACAACGTCCTAACTGAATCCATTCTGGAATCACTTGTGGCCCTTGGCGTAGAGGACTACATCAGGGAATGGATAATATCCATGCTCAGCGATAAAAGGATTCAAGCGACGCTAGGCAGTACAAAATCAACCTAACACGTCAATAGAGGCACTCATTCTTGACCCCAGTTAGCTGGAAAATCAATGTTGAAGAATGGGTTAAGAGGGCCTGCATAGTCCTTTATGCCTGTAGTAAGACCTTCGAGAAAAAGTGGGGCCTAGAAGCGAAGATGATACTGTGGACGTACACTGCTGTGGTACGAACGATTCACACGTATGGCTCTATTGTGTGGTGGGCCGCACTTAACAAAGAATATAACATAAACAAACTTAAGAAGGTTCAAAGAACAGCTAGCGTTGGCACCACAGGAGCCCTACGCTCCTGCCCGACGGATGTCTTAAGCGTCTTTCTGCACCTCTTACCACTTGATTTACACATTAAATATTTAGTAGCCTGCAGCGCGATTAGACTTAAGGAGTCAAACTGTTGGCTTGCTAAACCATATGGTCATAGTAATATCACAGGTTTTATTCCTATTGATATGCTTTCAATGCAGACCGACTACTGCACTCCCGCTCTGGATCTCAGTAGGGATTTCAAGGTTTTATTTCCACCCAGAAAGGATTGGAAAGATGACGTCGTGACGAGAGACTTCGACACAACTATTTTTACTGATGGTTCAAAGATGGAGTGTGGTGTTGGTTCAGGAATCTTCTCCGAATCCTTGAACATCTCTAGGTCCTTTCGGCTACCTGACTTTGCTAGTGTATTTCGAGCTGAAGGACTAGCGATCAGGGAAGCATGCAGGTTACTCAAATAAGACCCTAACCAAAACCGAAACACCGCTATCCTGACAGACAGTCAGGCAGCTGTTAAAGCCATTGATTCAGCTATATCATCTTCTAAATTGGTCCAGCAATGTCGAGATGAGCTCTCAAGCCTTAATGTCAACCTCAGGGTCACTCTTATCTGGGTTCCAGGTCACTGTGGCATTGAGGGAAACGAGTGAGCTGACGAACTGGCCAGGCAAGGAACGGCCCTTCACAGCTCACTTGCGGAAAGAGTTAACATTCCACTTGGAGTTGTGAAGAAGCAAACAGTAGTTCGATTCCTTTGTAAATCCCCTGCTCTGGCCAAATTGAGAGCAAGATTATTTGGAAAAGCCTTTCTTGAAAACCTAAACGAACTTTCTGAGATAAAGATCAAAGATTTGATAGCTTTCCTCAACGCAACGAAGTGGTTCTAAGTTTAACTTTGACTTAACTTCTTTACCGTATCCGGTAGACTCCTTAGACAGCACGTGAGCTGAAAAAGGGTGCCTACTTTCAGACCCGTAAGGGAGTATAACCGCAAACGCCTCCAATAAAACCACTTTCAATCCACAGGTCATTACGAGTTTATGGTATCAAAACGGCGCCCTCCGGCGCTAATTGGGCCCGCGGAGCTAGTTTGCTCTGGGCCGCCATTTTTACCTACCTACCTTTCAAATAGCTTTTATTCAAAATTTATTTCCCATTAAGTCATAGAAAATTTAAGTATTTTTTTTCGGATTTGGTGATTAAATGCATCAATCAACAAAACACTAATACATTTGAAAACCTACTAACAACTCGTGCTTATATTTTAGTCAATTTAGTAAATAAAAAAATTTTATATTAGTTTTGGAAAAGACCTGCTTGTATTTTAATTGTTATTTTTAATCAGAAGATGAAAACTTAAAGTCAATATATGTTTGCTTGACAAAAATATAGTAAATTAAATACCACGACCAATAAACAAAAATAAGTATTCAACCAAAGGTCACCAATAGTTAGTCACATTGTTAATACAAAATAGTTTACTACCTACATAATATGAATCAGAAAATAAGATATCACATTTGTTAAATCAATTAATAAAATATCACAAGAAAATTTGTATATGATAAAATACAAACAACGTACTATTTTAGCTGTTACATATTTTAAATTTTGACTAATCCCATTTTTTTTACAATTAAGATCACAGTGCAACAGTAACAATTCAAAAATAAACCAGTCATACATAAACAATAAACAAATAAAACCCAGACATACATAATATGCACAAATATTTATAAACGTACATAGAACAAATTATTAAATTACTTTTTTTTTGTGAAAGCAGACGTCAAAAGGGGCTCTTGGCCACCAAATGTCATCTTCAATTGAAGTATAAAAAAAATGTTATACAGAAAGGGAATCCACTATCCAGTGTATTATAGAGATCAGTGATACTATAGCATGCGTTACATACCAAAATTAACCGACGGTAAAAGCTTGCACTCAACAATAAAACAAGCCAATGCATCATATGCATCATAGAGTACCTATATTACCTAGAACACCGACCGGTACCCCTCTTGCCTTAAACACCCGCAAATTTTATTTGAGGTGAGTAAGTGAAAACTCTCTTAGTTTACTCTTTTTTCCTTATCCGTGACTCCGTGTGAATGGTGGATATAAAAACAAATTGGCGCATAAGTTCAAAAAGGTACGTGTCTACGGTTTAATTGTGAACAAAGTGGTGGCCTTAGCTCAAAAAGGTACGTGTCTACGATTTGCACACCTAAATCGTAGACACGTACCTTTTTGAGCTAAGAAACTAGAGTGCGCTTCCAATTTTCGGTAGGTGTTTTTGTTTTTTTTTTAAACATAAATATTCAAAAATATTATTTAATTTATTACCCGGGAGCAACAATGACCGATATTCTTCATAGTTTAGGTTGACAAAAGGTTAAAAAAAGAAATTTGACTACGAAATTAATAAATTTCTCAATTTTTGAATTTAACGGATTTTTTTTTTGAATCCCTGGGCGGTCTTCTCCACCTTATTCATAGAGTACCTATATTACCTAGAGAACCGACTTAGGCGGTCGTTCTCTTCCACCCTACAAGCTGTACTGAGAGGAAAATGCCCATTAAGTTTTGTATGGGGTTGTTGTCCAATGCATTTTAAATGGGACCGAACCAACATGGCTTCAATTGAAAGGACTTCGCTCAAATTGCTCAAAGTGCTCAATAAGGTGGATAAGACCGCCCAGGGATTCAAAAAACAAATCCGTTAAATTCAAAAATTGAGAAATTTATTAATTTCGTAGTCAAATTTCTTTTTTTAAACTTTTGTCAACCTAAACTATGAAGAATATCGGTCATTGTTGCTCCCGGGTAATAAATTAAATAATATTTTTGAATATTTATGTTTAAAAAAAAAACAAAAACACCTACCGAAAATTGGAAGCGCACTCTAGTTTCACCACTTTGTTCACAATTAAACCGTAGACACGTACCTTTTTGAACTAATGCGCCAATTTGTTTTTATATCCACCATTCACACGGATTCACGGATAAGGAAAAAAGAGTAAACTAAGAGAGTTTTCACTTACTCACCTCAAATAAAATTTGCGGGTGTTTAAGGCAAGAGGGGTACCGGTCGGTTCTCTAGGTAATATAGGTACTCTATGACCTTATTGAGCACTTTGCGCAATTTGAGCGAAGTCCTTTCAATTGAAGCCATGTTGGTTCGGTCCCATTTAAAATGCATTGGACAACAACCCCATACAAAACTTAATGGGCATTTTCCTCTCAGTACAGCTTGTAGGGTGGAAGAGAACGACCGCCTAAGTCGGTTCTCGGCATCAACTGCTGCCCTGTTTGCACTTTGTATTTGTAAGTCTGGATGTGTAAGTCTTTCACTAAAATTCGCTGTATAGGGTCGCCTTCTGGTGATGCCCAATTGCGTGGCCCGTCGTCTGGTTGATGTCTCTTCGTTCTCAGCAACATCGGCAGCCATAACCGCGATATTTTCGGCAAAACGACCATTCCGGTGGCGGCCACGCCCTGCATGCGCTCCTGGGGTTCGAATCGAATAGTAAAGTGCCAGAATGTTTTGCCCAGTTGGCGCGACACGATTAGGAAATCGACGTCGAAATTAACGCTGCGCTAACACCACCGACCGATTATTATTGGTCAAAAAAATCGACTCAATTATTACACGCTTTTGTGGAGTACACTGCTCCATTTAATGTCTGTTTGCACAATACTGCAAGCTGTCTAGTTCACAAAAGCCAAATATGATTTACGTACGACGCCATTTCCAAAAATTACGATAGAGTTATTCATTTTGCGCTACCTTTTACTTTAACATTTTTTTTTAAATTTTCTTTTTTTTTCAAAAATTTTGAGTTTGGAATTATTTTTTTCGAAAACTATTGAAAGAAATAACTTGATTTGAAAAGCAAATAAAAGAACCGATTTCGGTCTTTCAAAAAAGGTAAAAAATATTGTGTTTACTATTGCCGTTGTTTTTAATATGTTTTTATAATTTTGATTTTTTTTTTATAAAATTGCCCTCCCACCTAAACGAGGCGAGATACACCACCTCTTTCATAATTAAAAATGATTTTATTTAAACCTTTTACAAAAATCAGTTTTTATTTTTCGCCACCTTATAAATAGTTATCGTACTCTCCACGAGAATTCTAATACCAAAATTTACATACATACATAGCTATCTTCTCATAATTTTCATATGAATAATTTTTTTTATAATTTTTAAAATGTAGGCACTACTTTGATTCATTGACATTTTTTAAATTTGATGTGCTTGTTGGTGTGTCATCTGATACATATTAAATATCCACAAAACAATACTAAAACCATTCTTCAAAGTTCGAAGTATTGGTAAGCCTAGATGTATACTGCTATTAAGAGCTACACTCTTTGTCAAACAAAACGCCTAAAATAATCATCAAAACTGCTCGCAGCTATTTCTGTTTTTAACCAAATCTACATTGTACCGTCTTTCGTTTCTTTAAAAGTAATGAGACACAGCGAACAACTTTCTTCCATGATAAACCATGCCCAGTCCATGCCAACGTTATGTTTCGCCGTTCTCTGTGGCAACATACTGTGAGGAGTTTTCTTCATTATTTCAATCATAGAGTACCTATATTACCTAGAGAACCGACGTAGGCGGTCGTTCTCTTCCACCCTACAAGCTGTACTGAGAGGAAAATGCCCATTAAGTTTTGTATGGGGTTGTTGTCCAATGCATTTTAAATGGGACCGAACCAACATGGCTTCAATTGAAAGGACTTCGCTCAAATTGCTCAAAGTGCTCAATAAGGTGGATAAGACCGCCCAGGGATTCAAAAAAAAAATCCGTTAAATTCAAAAATTGAGAAATTTATTAATTTCGTAGTCAAATTTCTTTTTTTAACCTTTTGTCAACCTAAACTATGAAGAATATCGGTCATTGTTGCTCCCGGGTAATAAATTAAATAATATTTTTGAATATTAATGTTTAAAAAAAAAAACAAAAACACCTACCGAAAATTGGAAGCGCACTCTAGTTTCTTAGCTCAAAAAGGTACGTGTCTACGATTTAGGTGTGCAAATCGTAGACACGTACCTTTTTGAGCTAATGCCACCACTTTTGTTCACAATTAAACCGTAGACACGTACCTTTTTGAACTAATGCGCCAATTTGTTTTTATATCCACCATTCACACGGATTCACGGATAAGGAAAAAAGAGTAAACTAAGAGAGTTTTCACTTACTCACCTCAAATAAAATTTGCGGGTGTTTAAGGCAAGAGGGGTACCGGTCGGTTCTCTAGGTAATATAGGTACTCTATGATTTCAATGTTGTATGTATTTATTTTTGTTCGTCTCGATCTCAACTGAAAGATTGTAGGAGCACCTTATTTAAACTTAATTAAAGCAATACAGCAATACAGTTCAAATAAAATGTACCGACTTTAAAATCGTTATCATCAGTAAGTTATAGGTTCGCTTGGCAGCTGCGGTATACGAAGGCTTAAATTCCAAAGATTCATCTAAGATGCTGATTCAGGAAAACTTGAGCTGGCAGTAATTTTGAGGAGTTACAAACCAAGAACGACTGCTCCCCCCTCCTAATCCAGAGTGTTAAGTAGACAATCCCTATTGGATGGTTTGCAGCCAGAGGGTATACCGGCTGTATTAATGTACCTCTTTGATAACTGGTGGCATCAAAGAGTATCTATGACCTTACCATATTATGTGGAGCTCTGATATAGCGGACCAGCCCTTACCAAAATATGTAACCACGATTGAATATGCGGATCGCATGGACAGAGACCTCTATGGAAAAGACCTGAGACCAGGCTGTAGGAAGACCCTAAAGAACATGTCTAATATGGTAATAGGGCGGAAATTGGAGGAGTGTCGTTCATTACCCATCAGGGAAGACACCCCTCAAATCACATCAATCACTATTCAGGGTAGAAAAAACCTTCCGGGCAAGTGCGCGACAAAATTCTGCAAATAGCAGAACTTTTCCTCTTCCGAAACTTGGTGAACCAGGAGCTCTGGATGACCCGTTGAGGAAAGGACTTAGTAGAATGGGAAGAAATGGTACTTCCGGTTCTTATATTTACATATACGCGCATGACCCCAGAGGCCCAGCGAGTAAGTCATAAAAAAGTTGGATGAAAGGAAGATACAAACAAATAACAGCCCCCCCCCCCCCCCAAAAAATCCACGAACAAGGTGAGAGGAAGAATACTTACCAAAGTCCTCACCTGAGGAAAGAGCCTAAAAAACCGAAATAGTGGAAAAATCGTCGGGGCCAAGCACCGCAGACAGTGTCAATAAACCAAGACTAATCTCCTATGTGACTGCAGCTACAGCCCAAAGCATAAGAATCGCTGTTCGGCCTTAGACCTATCCTCAAGATCAAGATACTCTGTTTTCTGATGAATTAACGGTTCTAGAAGAGGCCATAATTATAAGGAGGGGTCCATTGGTTGTGAAAATTTAGTTTAAGTTCAATGTCATTCATTTTAAAACTGCTTTGCCTGTAGTAGATTCTGATGGGCAACACAAAGCTGACACAAAATGCTTCAAGTTTAAGCATATTTGGGAGACGACATTCCAATGATATGAATACCATTACAGTTTTCCATCCAAGAAGCATGGGCCAGGAAGATCAGAAATCCTTGACACTTATCCAAGCACAAAATGAAGGACTAAGTATCAAGGCCTGGAGAGCCCGAAAGAGTAAACCTGAGGGTAAAGGACAGTCGCCGTTTTCCAAAACGTCATCTACGTCAAAAAATGCGTTTGCACAATGTTCTTAAACGCAAACTGCAAAAGCCTTCCGTTCGAAAATGCAAATACAAATTCTACTGCATTCGAATTGCGTTCGATTAAGTCACGTGACGCTTAAGTCACGTGTTCGAAAACATCATCTGCGTTGCAGCTGTGCAGTAAAAAAAATGAAGGTGATGAAACAGACAGACATGGTGGTTCGAGAGATTGTTAGCTATTTAAAATTTTTGGATATCATTTAGGGAGTCAATAAAACAATAAACACGTCGCGCCTGAAATTCACTAGTGAAAGTGAAAAAAAAAGCCGGACGATTGCAACTTTTGAGTCATAAATGACGATCAATTTCCGGTCAAATTGACTTTGATTTGACGTTTTCGAAAACGGCCAGTTGCTGGTGTTAAGGGTTGATGGTCGAGGTAAGCAGGCGAGGCAAGAACTTCAGTATAATTTCGGCACGATCACCATAATAGGCCTGAAAAAACCAGCGGTGCCAAGGTCTTTTTATGAGCGCAACAAGTACAGCTCAGAAAAACAGAGTCCGGAAGAATTTTCTTGCTGTTATAAACATTACCGAAGCTTCTGCTCTAGTTTCCAGCCCTATCCGCCCATCCACTGCTTATCCAGCTAAAATTCCAAGTCCAATAACCCTCCCACTTACACCTTCATTATCGACCTTACCCACCACAATACAATTCCTCCCTCCTGGAATGCCAAAAAAAAACCAGGCCATACAAACAGTAAACGCCGAAACGGATCGAACTAGCGAAAAGATAGAGGGCATGGACCTATCACCGATTCGTGACCTTCAAGACACGTTTCCTACCATGAATTCTAATACAAAATTCTGCAATAATTCGGTTTTAAAAATACATGTATGTAACGGGTGATTTTTAAGCTGGTTTGGTTTTGGCAACACTGGTTTTGACAGCTGACGTGTGTTTAGTACCTTGTGTCACTGTCAAACAGCTTCAGTTTGGTTTGCAATTTAACCATGGATCGTCTTACAAATGAACAACGCTTGCAAATTATTGAATTTTACTATCAAAATTCGTGCTCGGTTCGAAATGTTCATCGCGCGCTGCTTGTGTTCAGCGATGAGGCTCATTTTTGGTTGAATGGGTACGTAAATAAGCAAAATTGCCGCATTTGGAGTGAAGATCAGCCAGAAACATTGCAACAGCTACCAATGCATCCCGAAAAAGCCACTGTTTGGTGCGGTTTATGGGCCGGCGGCATTATTGGGCCTATTTCTTCAAAGATGATGCGAATCGCAGCGTTACTGTCAATGGTGAACGCTACCGAGCGATGATAACAAACTTGATATGTGGTTTCAACAAGACGGTGCCACATGCCACACAGCACGCGAAACAATGGCGCAATTGCGAGGCGAGTTTGGTGAACAGTTAATTTCACGTTTCGGGCCGGTCAATTGGCCGCCTAGATCGTGCGATTTGACACCATTAGATTATTTTTTGTGGGGGTATGTCAAGGCTAATGTCTATAGGGACAAGCCCGCTTCGATTGACGCACTGGAAGCCAACATCCATGCATTCATTCGTGAGATACCGGCCGATATGTGTGAAAGAGTATGCCAAAATTGGACTCAGCGGATGGGCTACCTGAGACGCAGCCGCGGTCAACATTTGCATGAAATTATCTTTAAACATTAAATTGCAAGGTTCAAACTATCGATTCAAATAAATATTTCATTCATTTTTTCGAATTTTTTGTGTTTTTTTTTTTAAAAAAGTTCTAAACCTCTTAAAAAATCACCCTTTATAAAGAGTTTAAAAATGAAAAGGCGGACATTGATATTTTAATATAAAATTTAATGTTTTTTGTGTTGAACATGAGCATTATTTTCCATGAGTATGCATAATAAACCCAGCTTATGCCCTTGGCGAAATCCTGTAAGTAACTATTTTCCGGTTCGAACAAGGCGCCCTGCCTTATTTCAACATACCGAGCTTCGATGCTTTTCTGAATTCCAATCGATCCAATCAAGTAGCAATTATTGGCACATACAATTAATATTAAAATGTAAGAAGAAATTCAATTATTTTTAATTATGCGAGCATGGAACTCTGTCCTTATTAGACTTAAGCCAAACACACTCACTGAATGGCAAATTTAAAATATTTCCCAGAATACAAAAACAAATGGATTGATGAACTAATTAGATGAACTGTGCAGTGTGGAGAGATAATGGAATCACCATCCGCAAGACTTACAGAAAAGCATTGATTAATTTTCGATGAGGATACTTTTATCCTTCGTTTCTAATGTGACCACATACAGAGAGCCAACGTAAATAGATAACAGATATACATATATCACTGTTTCGTAACTCTTAGGACTATACGATTTGGATGGTGAAATAAAGGGTCTTACAATATTAGGACTTCCGAACTTGCACAGAGTAGATGATAGCGGCCATATTGTTGAAACTTCATCTGTCAAATTGGCTTTCACTTATTCAGTTTGTTTTGCCAAATCACCATCTACGCGTTCAACAACGAGTGGTGCAAATGAAATAAAATTGTTTTCAAAATGGGTTTTCTGTTCGAGCAATGTTCTTACGGTGTTCTTCAGTGATGAGGCGCATTTCTAGATGAATGGGTAGACACTTTATCAAACAAAATTGTTGAACTTGAGACAATACCAATCCACATGAATTCCAAGAGCGTCCAATGTATTTCGAAAAAGTCATTGTTTAGGGTGGATTTTTTTAAAAGAAATTGAATGGTATTTTGTTAAGATTTCATAAAAACAAACTTTAGTTTAAAAACTACTGTTGTAGTAGGTATATAAACATCTTTAAAACGCTTCGTTTACTTTTTATTTCTATATGACAAGGCTGTTTTATAGAAGTTGAAGAGACAGATTAGATCATCCTCGCAGTTTAGGAGCTTTATAACTTCTTCTTCGGTTTTCAGGTCGCCGCTTAGAAAAGTTCTTCTTACTTCCTTCAGAACTGGAAACACTCCTATAAAATGGATAACATCTTCTCTCACCCGCATGTTACAAAGGGCTGCAATATATTGGAAGGTCCTCTCGATGGGGAATAGAGTTGAGGCTTACAAGCTCTCCTCGCATTTTGAAAATTGCCGAAATTAAACTTTAATCATATTCGTTGCGAAAATAATTTCGTTCACATAGATTTTGTGTTGAAGTTGGCTGTATATTGCTCTGTGAGCTGAAGTGAGTGTCTTCACTTATGCTATCGACTCTTATCTTTTCATCCAACGTCGAGATAAAGTTAAAAAGAACCTCTCTATTGTGCCTTGAATTAGTTTGTCCTCCTAAGCTTAGTTCAAGGTTCAGTCTGCAATATTCAGCAAGCTCATTCAGTTTCCATACCAAAGGTTCTTTTTTTTCAGCCCTATTTCTACAGAAATTTGATAATCATTTCCATAATCAAACAGTCCTTCAGAACCTATTGCACCAACTCATAGGTCATCTGAGTTCTGATTAGAGCCCTCAAAGAGTATACTGAAATGTGATATACAAATAATTATACAAGGTCTTTCATTGAGCGCTTCATGTCTTTAAATTGAAATGAAACAGACTGTGTGTAAGATTTCATCGAAATTTTGTATTCGATTGAAAGGTCTATCGATGCCATTATGTATGGAATATAACAGAATTATATATGCCGAGCTATAATTTTTGGCGTTCTTTCGTCTGGCATGTCGCTAACACCTTTATTAACTATTCTACATGGAGCTTAAGAGTTTTAACAAAAAGTGGTGATAGTCCTGTTTCAATGGTGATCATATAATTAGGGGTATTCCTCGGTAGTTGAAAGCATCTCTTCACATAATATCTTTTAGCTTGTAACGGGTGATTTTTAAGCTGGTTTGGTTTTGGCAACACTGGTTTTGACAGCTGACGTGTGTTTAGTACCTTGTGTCACTGTCAAACAGCTTCAGTTTGGTTTGCAATTTAACCATGGATCGTCTTACAAATGAACAACGCTTGCAAATTATTGAATTTTACTATCAAAATTCGTGCTCGGTTCGAAATGTTCATCGCGCGCTGCTTGTGTTCAGCGATGAGGCTCATTTTTGGTTGAATGGGTACGTAAATAAGCAAAATTGCCGCATTTGGAGTGAAGATCAGCCAGAAACATTGCAACAGCTACCAATGCATCCCGAAAAAGCCACTGTTTGGTGCGGTTTATGGGCCGGCGGCATTATTGGGCCTATTTCTTCAAAGATGATGCGAATCGCAGCGTTACTGTCAATGGTGAACGCTACCGAGCGATGATAACAAACTTGATATGTGGTTTCAACAAGACGGTGCCACATGCCACACAGCACGCGAAACAATGGCGCAATTGCGAGGCGAGTTTGGTGAACAGTTAATTTCACGTTTCGGGCCGGTCAATTGGCCGCCTAGATCGTGCGATTTGACACCATTAGATTATTTTTTGTGGGGGTATGTCAAGGCTAATGTCTATAGGGACAAGCCCGCTTCGATTGACGCACTGGAAGCCAACATCCATGCATTCATTCGTGAGATACCGGCCGATATGTGTGAAAGAGTATGCCAAAATTGGACTCAGCGGATGGGCTACCTGAGACGCAGCCGCGGTCAACATTTGCATGAAATTATCTTTAAACATTAAATTGCAAGGTTCAAACTATCGATTCAAATAAATATTTCATTCATTTTTTCGAATTTTTTGTGTTTTTTTTTTAAAAAAAGTTCTAAACCTCTTAAAAAATCACCCTTTATAAGCTTACTTCTCAGATGCGGTTCCAAATTCAGGTTAAACGTTATAAGAACTCCAAGATATTTATAAGCTTTTACCACTTCTATCGGTTCTCTGCCATAATACCATTTCTCCATCCTTGATAATCTACCAGAACCATTTTTAAAAATCATTACTTTAGATTTGTTAAGGTTCACTATCACTTTCCACAATTTGCAGTACATATCAAGTTTATTGATCATCAGTTGTAGATTTTCGGGTGAATTAGCAAATAGGATGACATCATCTGTAAACAGCAGAGCTTTGAAAAGGATTCCTGAATATTCGATTCCTCCTGGTAAGAAGTCTATAAGATCGTTGATGAATAAGGGGAAGATATATGGGCTTAAAGGACATCCTTGTTTGACTCCCATCTTGGTTTCGAACCAGTCTGAGAATTCTACTCTATTTCATACGGCAGCTTGGTTGTAGTCTTATTTATTAATTTCGTTAAATACTAACGCTAAACACAATACAAATTTATACATTACATAAAGGTTGTATATATTATATTACAATATTGTATTAAAAAAAGCTTCTTTAAATTTGATACATTTTAAATTGTCATTAATTGATGAAATCAAAAAGTAAAATTTATTGAAAACTGAAATCAATTGATTTAGAGGACTATTAACACCATAGTTCGATCTACTGAATATAGGACATATAGGTAGCTGTCTTCTTATACTAACTTGACTAAAGCTGAAATTTAAACGACACAGAGCTGATGAAGATGTTATTGAACCGTTCACTATTCCAACAATGTAACATAGTTGCAGGTACTGTCTATGTTTTGAGAGTGAAGTCAGGTTTATCAACTTAAGCCTATGAATATAGGGGGGAAGAGACGTTCTTTGGGACCACGGAAGAAAACGAAGACTGAACTGCATAAACCTCCTCTGTACCGCTTCCAATCTATTGATGTGCACAGAGTAGTATGGCGCCCATATGACACATCCGTATTCAAGGACTGGTCTCACAAAAGATATAAAAAGAAGCTTGAGGACATAAGGATCTTTGAAGTCACGACAGAATCGCTTGATGAATCCAAGCATTTTGTTGGCTTTTTTAATAATTGAGTTTAAGTGTTCAGTAAATGTTAATTTAGTGTCCAGAATTATGCCCAGATCAGAGAATACAGACAACCTACACAGAGGAGAAGAATCTAGCGTATAATTAAAAGTTATACTAGATTTTTTGCGTGTAAAGCACATAGTTTTACATTTGTCAATATTCAATAAAAGATGGTTAATATTGCACCATTCTCTAAAACTATTTAAATCTTTTTGCAGAAGCAAACAGTCCTCAATAGATGTTATTTTTTTATAAAGTTTTATATCGTCAGCATAAATAAGAACCGAGGAATGTTGTAAGAACGAAGTTAAATCATTTATAAATAATATAAACAATAAAGGACCCAAATGGCTGCCCTGAGGAACACCAGAGTTAACATTAAATTGGTGGGAACAATCACTACGAAAAGTAACACAGTAGTTTCTGTTTTCTAAATAAGACGATATCCACATTAAAAAACATTCATTAAATCCCAGATTTTTTAATTTATTAATCAATGTTTTGTGACAAAGCTTGTCAAAAGCTTTACTAAAATCAGTAAATATACAGTCAACTTGTTTCCGATCTTCAAAAGCATCCAGGCAGAAAGATGTAAAATGAAATAAATTTGTAACGGTTGACTTTTTTTTTTACGAAACCGTGCTGACTGTCACATATAATAGAGCTGCAGTTAAAAGACAGGACGTTACAAATAATAGACTCTAAAAGTTTTGGAATTACTGAAAGTTTGGCAATAGGACGGTAGTTTGTTATATTATTCTTAGATCCTTTTTTGTGGACTGGAGTTATGAAGGCACTTTTCCATACCATTGGGAAAATTGAAGTACTGAGAGATTTATTAAAAAGAACAAATAGAGGGTAAGACAAATGAGATACACATTTTTTTAACACACAGGACGGGACGCCATCAGGGCCAGGAAGAAAACATTCGTCAAGTTTTAGAATGTTTTCAACAATACAAGACTCAGAAATAGCAAAATTAATTGAACTGAGGTGCGAATAATTTTGTGAGGAAGTTGGTATAGGCAATGGTTCATTATGTTTAGGGTCTAAGAAAGCATCTTTGAAGAAATTAGCAAACATGTTAGAAATTTCCTCAGAACTATGGCTTGTTATATTATTATAGGACATAGAGTTTGGGTAACCGTCATTTTTTCTTTTACTATTTACAAACTTCCAGAAATGTTTAGGGTTAAATTTAAGTTCATTTTCGGTTTTTGAAATATAATTGGAATACAGATCATTGGAATTGTTGGTAAACATGTTTTTAAGTTCTGAGTATATATTATAATCGTCGTCAGCTCTGGATTCGCTATATTTTAACCATGCCTTATTTCTTTTATTTTTTAGATTTTTTAGCTGAGTATCAAACCATGGTGGTGCACTGAGTATTTTGCAAGACTTGCGTAAAGGGACAGTATTGTAGAAACAATCAAATAATACATTATAGAACTTGAAACACATAGCATCAATACTACAACAAAGAAAAAGTTGATTCCAGTTGACATTACATAATAAAATAAAAAGTTGTTCATAATTACATTTTTTAAAATTAAATTCAAGTTTTTCGTTAGAGTTTTCAAAATGTTTACAAACATTTAGGTTCAGACAGATATCTAATGCTGGATGATAACGATCTTCTTCTACTAGTATAGTATCAGAGGGCACTACAGCTGCGTCGGCGTTCATTGTATCGGAGAAAAAAACAAGGTCCAATATTTTGTTAAAACGGTTTGTGATCCCATTGAATTGATTTAGTCCACAAGAAGTCATTCCATCGATGGTTGAGACCTCATTAGCACTTGATGGATTAACGGGTAAATAGTAGTTTAGGTCAATAGATTGAGACCAGTCCAATTTCGCAAGGTTAAAGTCACCCAATATCAAGCATTCGTCACATGGTTCCAATTTTTCATGAATACTCTCAATGCATTGGATACAATTTTCGTAAACAATATTGTTAGAGTTAGGAGGTAAGTATACAGCGATAATGTAAAGGTGAGCAGCCTCCATTTTAATTTTAACGCAGATAATTTCCACGTCAGATGAAGGAAAGCATCGACCAAAGTGACTATAAGTGAATTTTTAATTCCTAAAATGATTCCTCCACCAACTCTGTCCGAGTTATTTGAGTGGTTTCGGTCGCGTCTGAAGATTTGGTAAGTCTTATCGAAGAGCTCACTATCTAAAAAAGAGCTGTTCAGCCAAGTTTCCGTCAGTACAATGACGTCATGATGAAGATTATTTAAGTTATTATAGACCGTGTTGGTCTTTGTCCTAAGTCCATTAACGTTCTGATAGTAAATCAGTATCTGTTGGAGCTGCTTCTTTGATGATGTAGCATTGTCTGGGCCATATGAAAAGGATGTTGATTCGCATTTAGTCTATTATTTTGTCTATTTACAAATTCATGCATTATTATTCCCTTTGGCCAAAAAGAAGAGGAGTTGAGTAGATGGAAAACTGAGTCCGGAACACGTATTTTGAAAGAGGAGTATTTGGAGTGGTTACGGTGAATCAATTTTTCAACTTTTATCATAAAAGAAGTTCCAAGCTTTGTTGATACATAATTTTTTATGTCAAGAGCA
The DNA here is from genome assembly GCA_932273885.2 of Leucozona laternaria. Classification (NCBI taxonomy): domain Eukaryota; kingdom Metazoa; phylum Arthropoda; class Insecta; order Diptera; family Syrphidae; genus Leucozona; species Leucozona laternaria. The sequence continues at coordinate 217,839,287 of OW026366.1, read as the reverse complement.
TTTGTAATAGGATCGAGTTTTGAAATAAATAATGTTCTATGGCCTTCTACTACTTTTAAGCCAGACGCTATAGGTGATATCACTTGAGCTGAATTTTGAGAAAATGGTATTTGATATGATGATTCTAGTGTAGAAGACTCAAATCTTGGCAACAATATCAAAGGCTGTGCTGTTTCCATTGGTACGAGAGGAGGTAATACGCTAACTGAAGGTTCTGGATTTTGTCCAGTTGTTCCAGGCGTCGTCGACGGTCGTTGAAAGGATGGAGATATGATAGATAAAGGTGGCATTATGACGGCAGATGAAGATGTTGCAGGTTTCTTCGTTGATGGATTTTGTACAGATATTTCTGCATCTAGTTCATCACTTTTTCGTTTTAATGGTATTGGATTACATTGAAGTGAGTGAGACGTATTTGTTTGACATTCCTCGTTGTCGTTACTTGTCTGCAAAGCATGATTTGTCTGGCTACGAGTCGTAAATGTTATCTAGGATCATTCCAAATTTAGATGTCATTCCGATAGTATACAGTTTGTAAAAAAGAGCACTTCTATCGACAAAAAATATATAAAGCTTTTTTTGTGTTCCAGGAATGATCCAGCGATGCTTCAAAGCCAACATAGCCCATGCCATCGGTCAAAATCAGCCTGATTTATACGCCAAAGTCATGGAAAATTAGACACTTCCGATGCACGCCACCCACAGAAGCTGCGGCGGACATTTGAACTATGTTATATTCTGTTTTATTCCATACATAATGTCATCGATAGACCTTTGAAACGAATACAAAATTTCGATGAAATCTTACACACACTCTGTTTTATTTAAATTTAAGGACATGAAGCGCTCAATGAAAGACCTTGTATAAACATTTGTATAGCACATTTCAGTATACTCTTTCGAGGGCTCTAATCAGAACCCAGATGACCTATTAGTTGGTACAATAGCTTCTGTAGGACTGTTTGATTATGGAAATGATTGTCAAGAAAGAAATTTATAAACCGCGAGCTAAATAAAACACGTTATATAATTTCGAAGTCTTTATTGTCACTAACACTTCTAGTCTTATATTAGGCTAAATTTTTTTATTGTTTGGTCATCTTAGGTATTTAGAGCGTGTAAAGAAAGCAAGTACAGCTTTCTATGCTTGTAGTAAAACATTCGGTTAAAAATGGGGTTTCCAGCCTAAGATGATTTTATGGGCATACACTGCTGTGGTTCGTCCTATCTTAACATACGGATCTATCGGATGCAGGCCAACCCTAAGCAAAAAATACAACATAGAAAAATTGAAAAAGATTTTAAGAACAGCTAGCATAGGTTCCACAGGTGCAATTAGATCTTGCCCAACCGATGCACTAAGCGCCATTCTTAATCTTCTTCCTTTAGATCTCTTCATCAAGTACATGGTATCCTGCAGTGCAACCAGGCTTAAAGAGGCAAGTTGCTGGACAGAAAAACCCTGTGGTCACACAAAAATTCTGGAACTGTTGCCAAGAGACCTGCGTTCAGTCCGGATTGACTATCAAACCCCCTCTCTCAACTTCGAAAAAAGGTTCAATGTGATTTTTGAGCTCCTATAACAAGTGTCTCTCGGAGTAAATTTATATGGGAGCTCAAACGCTTTTATGAGACTTCAATTTGACGTTTAACTTTCAAACAAACACATTTATCTGTCGTGGTTCCCTTTTAATCATCATCCATACACAGATGTTAACAAGAGTTAAATGGCAACCCTTTTCCTGATAATGATTAAAAATAAAATAATTTAAGTATGCATAATTTTGGAAGCGCAACAATTGGAACTGCAATTTAGCCTACATATGCCACGATTTTCACATATATTATGTGTCAATTTATTAACATGTGAGATAAATACTCGCACCACAATACACATTAGTTTTTTGGGATGAGAGTATGACGCACACACATAAAAACTACATACCTTCTTCTAAAAGAAATACAAAATCCGATATATAGTTTTTTTTTTTAAGTTTATAAGAAGAATAAAACTCAAGAGGCTCCCATAAATAGACCATTTAAGGCTTTTAACAATCTTATAAGAATCTAGAAGAACTCTTCAAGAGTGCATTTGAGTTTTTGGATGAAATTTTGGTCAATCTGAGTTGAAAATAATAATGTACCGAGGAACGTGACGCTGATTGTTTGACCGATGTGTTGGTTTAATCAGAACTATTTAAACAAAAATAGCAATAAATAAGAATAGGTGAACAAGTGAATATGAGTTTTGTTAATATGTTGGACCGCAAGGGTGTTTTCACTTCGTCTTCCAGGAGCCTTTTGAACCCTCCAGGTTGACTATAAACAACAGAACATAATCTTTAGTTTCGGAATCGAAATCATCAGCAAAAAACCCAACCATAAAAAAATCAAAAATTCAGGCGTAAATCCGTAAATCCTCAAATACCAAATTTAACTCTTTTTCGGGAATTGTAGTCCTATTCAAATTTCAAAGTCATCGATCATTAAAAAAACACAAACTAACAATCGAGATATTGAACTCGTTCGAATAACAGAAACTGACGCATGTCTGTGCTGCGCAGTAGCAATCGGTTGCTCCAATCAACCATAACCATAATCTATAGATACGAATCTATAACTATCGTTTATGATAGTTGTTCTCCCCAAGCCCCAACAACTACATACTGAAGCTGAAGAAGCTTATGGGAAGACACTCGTTGAGCACTGAACACTGTTTGTGTATGTCCAACGACACAAGCCGATTCGCTGCCGGGCTACAAGACTGCGCATTGATCCATCCATACTATGATGGTAGTTGAGGAAGTAATTTCTTCAAATTGTCTGTGTTAGGTCGGATCACGTGCTGATACCTGAGGCTGATTCGTAACGGTCGGGGATCATTGGCTAATTGTTTTTTTTTTTTTTTTTGTTATTTTTGCTCTCTTACGGTATTTATAAAAATAATCCATACGATTGCTTTGTTAATGTGTCGAATGCGTCATAATAAAATACATATACCTAGTCTTGAGCTGATGTGAATGATAGTAAAAGAGACGTGATGGTAAGGCGACGGCGACAACGAATCACGACTTGATTGGAGTTTGATGGCCTCAATCTCAATTGCATGCTTAAATTGGTGTGATCAAAACTGGGACGCTTAACTGAGCAGCCATAATGAAATATTTCTGCTATGGACACACATTCCCCTATGCCTGGGGCATAGATTTCGCTTTCTATTGAGTATTTGTCAAAAGTAAAAGTAGATAGCTATACAAACATATAAGGATAAAAGAGGGATTTTATCAATTTATTAAAGTTGGGAGCTGTAGCAACAAATATTTATTAATTCGAGCTCATGAAATAAACAAAAATATTTTATTCCATCGCGAAGTTAAAATTTTCAATATTTTAGTAGATATTTCAGGATCATGAAACCTGATATTTTGCAAATGCGACATTTTAAAATGAATCCTATCCAATCCATTCAGAAGATTCAAATAATTGAATTTTATGTTTTCAGAATCATAAATCAACGACTGTGGTGTGATTTAAACGATTTAGTATGATGATTAAGCATTTTTAGTATGATACTAGGTTAAAAAAAAGATAATCAAAATTTTAAATGATATAGCATTTTACCTACTATCTTTTTAACATTTTACTAAAGTTAAAATCACGAAATGGCTATTTTATCTTTTAAGTATCATACTAACTCCATAGGTCACTTTTGACAATACCAAATGTGAAAAAGTTATGTTTGCCTACTTTTTGGCACAAACTGTCACTATTTTAGGTGTGTTCATGTTCACCTCTAGTTTATTAAGAAAACAGACTAAGTATGATAGGTACTAGCTCAAAATTGTTTAAAACTAAGAACATTTTAGTAAAGAGCTTTTAAGCTAGTAAATTGCTAACTATAGTATCATGCTCAAAGTTTAAAATCTTGAAAATTGCTCATAAATTGGAAAAGATCAATTTTAAAAATGAAAATATTCGACATGTTCACACAAGTTTTCTCCTATGCCAGTGCTGTGCCGATACGAGTACTAGTGCCATAAGCGCCCGTAGGACGGGGGGGAGCACTTGCCCACCCCTGGCTCTGAGATACGACTCCTGTCTACCAACATTTTATCAGTTCTTAATAGGGAATTTTGACTAATTCGTCATTTTATTCACTTTTTTCCTTAAATTCCATAGGTTATTTGCCTCTGTCTCTGGACTTTGGTTAAATAAATCTCTAAGTTCTATCGTTTTGCCCATTTTAGACAGTGAAAATCGTTACTGATAATCATAAAAATTGATTTAAATTTTCATTTCATTTTGAAAAATTGTTCACATAACAACGCTTTAACTCTAAACGTATACAAAAGTCATACGAAAAACTATTCTTTACCAAAATAAAGATAATTGAATTTCCTTAAAAAAAGGCTGTCAAATTATTTAAGTTGATGAGTCGTTCTCAAGATATCAGTTAAAAAGTATCTTAAGAATACTTCTTATAGTCACTTTTTTAAATAGGAATTCAAATGTAGATCAGAATATTTTTGCTTTACGAAAACATTTTTTTTTTGCTGACTGAAAAATCAATTGAGGAGAAAAAAGGGTTCACTCATGGTTTTGTTGTGCAGATATGTTTCTTGGTCTCGCTCAAGCATAGGTAACGTTAGATTTTACTGAATATTGTGGTGCGGTCAGGGTGGGCCGAAATGTCACTGGGTGCGTTCAACGCATTACGTTTAACATCTGAATTTTCAGATTTCTGAATTTTTGGAGCTTCTGATTGGCCAGCTGCCATAAAAAGTTAGATGACTTTTAGTGACTTTTTAGTTACGTTTGACTTTTTAGTTACGTTTGCTTACGTCTCATCTGAATTTTCAGCCCAAAATTCTGCTCTGAAAATTCAGAATAAAATGATAGTGGTGGGGGAAATGTTGAAGTACTATACATAGAATTGGAACTTAATGATTTTCGCTCTGGTAAGTGGTTGATTTGTGATGATTAATTTTCATCACGAACAAATTAATACTTTTTTACATAAAAGAACTTATTGTTTATTGATAAGTGAGTGTTTTAATCAAAAGATTAACTATTCTTAAAAAAATGTTCCCAGAATTCTACATCGCAATATTGTGGAATTATTTTTTCATTAAACCTCCCATAGTCTTGCTGTAATTTGTTGCTGATTTAGTTAAATAAATCACCACCAGAACTACTCACGGTTAATTTTTAATTTAATAATATAATTAAAGTTCTATTAAATTTTGTAGCATTTGACACAACAACTTTCAACTGAAAATTCGAATTTTTTGGCGTTCAACCTCATAAATTCAGATCTAAATTTTCAGATTTTGCGATTGAACGTGCCCACTCTTATGAAATAACTACATTTGTAACGTTTGCTAAGTAGTTAATGTGGTTAAATGAATTTAAATTTAGTTAATGTAGTTAATGAAATAAATTATAGTTTCAAATGCCAAATGATCTGTCAGCGTGAGATGACAGCTGTCACTTTGAAGTTTGAACTCAAATGTTCAGTTATTCATTGTAAGTCATAAGTGAAAACAAAAGTGATACGCATACGAAAAAGACGTAAGTTTTCGTTTCTTCAGTAAATAAAAATAAAACAAAAGCAATGGCTGGTTGGAAGATGCATAGTTAATATGTTGAAGTTGTATTTAATCCAGTTAAAATGGACAACGAACGAATGTGTGCACTGTGCAATCCTTCAATAACAGGTTAGATCTGGTTCAATTATTCTTTTTAATTTTTGAATCCTCTTTTGTTTTTGGTATTGTTTTTCTGTATTTACTACTTATAACGTAACAACGTGTAGTTATAATGACGTAGAAAATGTAATGTAGTTAATCTGGCCAACCCTGGATGCGGTTCTAACTTAATGCAGCTGGTGGTAGATACAAAATGGGTTCCAGGGCCGCTCTGGTTTGCATCTATCTATCTAAGTGAAATTACATAAACAAATGTAAAAACGTGAGAGATGAGAGACTTGATGCGTTGTGTATGATGAACATTCACACAAATCTAGTAAAAGAAGATACGGATATTTATAATAAAATTATAGACCATTTTAGTAAACAAGCACGAAAACTGAAATTCCTGTTTTCAAAACAATAAAAATAATATAAACTATTTTTTTTTTGTTTTTTTTTTTTTGTAATGAGCATTATTATAGTATCTATTTATTATTTCCATAAAAGAAAAAAGGTGAGTATATATTTATAACATAGCCTTAAAAATTTTATCAAAATATTTTGTTTGCCCACGCGTGGGAAAATCCTGCGGGCGCCTCTGGCTAGAGCCTCTCTAAAAAATCTCTTCTCACATCTAAGCTGACATTCAAAAAATGATTGTTCTTGATGGTTTTTTTAATTAAATTCCCCATCCCCACTAATTTTCAAGTCGTGCCACCGCAACAAAATCTAATAAAAATTCATAATAATTTGCTTAATTATTTGATTAGTGATAAGTTGTTTCGTCTCCGTATGCTTGCTCAATGCTCACATTACATATAACCTCCTTTAAAGTATTGAGGGCTTTAGCTGAAGTGTAATAAATCCTCAGTTCCCTGATGGGGGTTCATTTACTTCTTCTGGTTTAACTCACCACTGAAAAACTGGGCCTAACTTTTGCTGCTGGTGGTAAAATCACGTCCATATGCTCTAGAACATCGTGTGGTTTGGGGTGGTGTGGTGTGTACCCAGCTGTTTGCAAAATAAGAAAAATAATTATTTTTACACAATGGAATGAAAAATTTGTCAAAATGTATTCTTTTGTCAAAATGTATTCTTTTGGCAGATCTGCTTAAAGAAAAACATATAACCAATAGAAAACTCGCGTATGTCGTTTTCGGATTCGATTTCGGAACTGTTCCATTCCTATCGTAAATGGAAAACTTGGAGTTAAAGGGGTAAAAAAGAAACCAAACTACAACTATCAGAAAGGTATGTATAGGTATAACGTATAAGTGGTCGCAGGAGAACAAACGAATACAAAATAAAAAATTATTTATTATCTATGTAGTTACAACTTTTTGAAGTTAACAAAGGCGAATTTGTGACAACTTGTGAAATTGTTTGGAAAATTTGTAAAAATTTTTAAGGAATTTCAAGCTACCAAAATTAAACTTCGAATATGTCCTTGTCATTTTTATTGATATGACGTGACATCTAGACTTCTTAATAAGATATAGGAGGTCTTAATATTAACTGGACGAGACTAGAGACATGCCAATTTATAACAGTTTTTCGACGTTAAAAGTGGGCGTGTGTTAACGTGCTTCGCGCGACTTAAAAAAAAAGCTCTGAGTGCATGAAATATGCCCACTGGCGGAGGACCCTGGCTCTGCGAGGCCGCATAAAAAGTTCTTTGTTAAACCAAAACTGTTATAATGTGCATGGATAGAGTCACTTCCTTGTTAAATGCAACGTTTAGAGCGTGCTAATACTCTTTTTCAGGTCTTTCACTTTATCTGAGGCTACGAAATTAATTTTCTCCTAAAAATATTTTGATGCATTTAAAAATAATATTTTTTAAAGCAGCACGGGCAGAAGATAATATTGTCCAGTGCGGCAAATTTTGTAAAAATGGCTCCAAGCTAACTAAAAATTAAACAAATTCGAAGGTTGGTTTTACTTATATCTATGTCTTTATTTCTTTTAAATTTTCGTATCATTTTTTCATCTCATCAAGCATCTATCAACATTAACCATCAGAGGTTGAATCGAAACGCGGCATAACACACGTTTTTGAAAATATCCAAAAAGGACATTCGTTGAGTAAAAGTTCGTCTGTATAATGCACATTATATACAGCTCAGAGCGCAATTTGCATACATTTGTTTCAACTATCTTATAAACGGCTTTCCGCGACTGCCATTCATCCCGCAAATTATAAGCAATTCATCTTGAGCAAACCTACAATCACGGAGAAGAAAATGCAAATCAACTTCGTGCTCCTTATAGCTATGGGCTTTGAAATTACCCACCTATATCATCTAAACTAAGTGCCAAGTGATGATTTGTCATAACGTCTTCATTTGCATTCATGACTAAGCAGGACTGAGTTTAATGGCAGTGGTGGGCTAATTTGGCGGATGCCTAAGGTCAGGCAGCATCCAACATCCAGCATAGAGGCAAGGTAAGACACCCTCAAACTTTCTCGGGTGCTATCAGTCTAGGCCCGCCGCAAAATATTTAGAGTGTTGATTTTTTCTTTTAACACTTTGGCCAGACCCTCTGGAGGAAAATGTTTGCTACGACGAAGATTGTTATATTCGAATCAGTGTTTTATATTCCTCTGGCCGTGCGTGAAGCTCCATCCATCCGATTCTTGGTAGTCTGAAAGTGAACCTCCCGCTATTTTTGTTTTGCTTTTTCTTTTTCTTTTGTTTTGTTTGCTGTGCTAAACCCCATGATCTCTAAGGAATTGTGGCCGATAGAGTAATTTACCTATAATTGGAACCATTTAATGGTATGTTTTATGAGACATGGTTATTATTTGAGGTACGGCACTCTTTAGCTGCAAGTAATAATTATTAATATTTTTATTCTTTGTTTCTTATAAAACACACACAGCTGCTGGATAAAATGTCCAAGGGCATCAGATCGAAAGAAACGCATGAATGCATTTAGTGTAACTTGTGGAAAAAGAAAATAAATAGTCTCTGTCAGTTTTTGGCAAATAAGTCTGGAGAAAAGTCTATCTATGTGCCATCATCGGTGAATATGGACACTTTTTATTTTTGAATAACTTAACTTGAAAAATAGAAAGAAAGTGATCTCTCTATAAATGATCGCAGCATCTTAGACAATTCGATCATTTTTTGTTGATAAATCGAGTGATGTGCTTGTGATTTTCTATAACTGTTATACACACATACAACATAACCAACATGCTAAAATTACGAATAAAAATCAAAATAATTATTTGTATTCTCATACAATTTATTGCAAGTAGTGTTTCTCTTTCCAAAGAATGGAATGACTGGATAATTCTTCCAGTTAGATCGGAGACAAGTTTTGAAGGGAGGAATGGTTCAGAGAACTTTAGTGTTGTTGTTGATGTGAACTCGAGTAAAAGTGTGAATAGTCGTTCTAATTCAGAGCAAATGGAATCATTTATTATGAGGACTGTGAGCATGAATGAACCGTGGAAGCAAAACTCTCAGAAACAGGAAAGTGAAATCCACCGTTTTGAGGCCAGAAGTGATCTAGCAATTCCTCTTGGAAGATCCATGGAAAAGGTGAAAGCATTCTGTTCAACTGTAATGGGATTTCTGGAAGAAAGTAAGTTTGTTATATTCAATATAAAACCATAGTTTGAATAATTTTGATTTACAAACCTCCTTTGAACCAGACATTTTTAAATTCGTTTACTGTATATACCTACTTAAAAAATCAGCCTATTTTATATTAGTCGTGTTACTTTGGAGGTGACGAATTACTCATGAGTATATACAAACAATAATCTAGTACTACAAACAACTTTTGTTCGTTCCATTCAAAATGGCTGTAAGATTCACCTGACCTAAATACCTTAATTACCGAAGAGCCGATAGTTATCTCGTAAGTGGAAAAAAATCCATTACATTATTCTATAAATTCGTTTTGAAGGGAAACCAAGAGTAGCGTAACGCGTACAGTTATTTTTTAACCGATTACAATCAAAATTTTAATACAAGAGGTCCTTTTAAATCAAAATAATAATAATGCTTATAAATTCTTGGCAAATAATTTTTTTTTGGAATTAAAAAAAAAAAAAATATACCTACCTACCTAAATTAATTATTAAAATTCGATATTTCAAAAACGGGTTTGTGATTTTTTTCGTAATTAAATTTTGAACTCCACATTAAGAATTTTGTTTTTCAACCAGCAGGGTTGCCAGTTGAAGGGTTTTCACCCTAGATTTAGGGCCTTTTTTGTGGTTGGGTGAATAATATGGGGGGATTAGATGTTTGGGGGGAAATTGCGCTGTAAAATGGGAAGAAACTGAGACTTTTTCAAACTACGTGATTTAAGCATTTCTTGCAAGCTATGGTATTGGTTGTACAAAAATACTTTCAGCCTTATATTCGTAGACTTAACACTACTACATCAGTGAGCAGATAGAATTCGCTTTTTCTTATGAATGTATACGGAAATAGTGAGACCGATACTTACATAAGGTTGCATAGTTATTATAGGTGGAATGTGGTAGAAAAAGCTACCAATTTTAAAACTTAATCCAAAGTACAAAAAACGGCATTCATATAGGGATCACGGAAGCAATGACCCTGACAGCGGGGCTGGAGACCATACTTAATCTTAAGCCTCTTGCAAGAAACAGCAGCAAGCAAAGAGTGTACTACGACTAAGCCAAACAAACGTCTGGAAACACAGTCAAGTAGGCCACGCTCTGATTTTAATGTCGTTTTCGAGTGGACCTTAGGAGCTACTCCTTTTTCACTCCTTTTACTATAAATCTTCCAATTTCAATAGGAATGGAACAGTTCCGAACACCAAACGAAAACAACATAAATAAATATATATAGGTATAGTAATGTATGCACAGACTGTATTGCTCCCCACCTAGACTTCTATAGACCTTTCACTTCTAACATACCTAATTGACAAGAATATGGGAAGTCAACGAACTACAAATCAACGACCCAACAGTAACAGTCTTTACATATGGTTCGAAAATGGAATGTGGAGTTGGAATGGGGTTCTATTTGGAAACCCTTGACTTAGCTGACTCCCTGACAATAGCAGAGTCTTCCAAGCTGAGGTGCTGGCAGTAAACAAGGATGTTGAACGGCTGTCAATGTTGGCAATACCACCAGCTAATTACAACCTTCTTCATTAACAGCCAAACAGCCGTAAAGGCAATCTCTGCGATCGAAATAAAGTCGGAGCTTGTTACCTGCTGCCGCGAAGAGCTTAAGGATCTTGGCGATTGCAGCATAACGTTAGGCTCCCGACCATAAAGGAATTCCAGGTAATTAGGGATCAGACGAGCTGGCACGAATTGGATCATCAATTGATCCTAGCCAGGCAGAACTTATAATATACGCGCACCAATCTGCTCCTTCAAACAGACTGTGACAAAGAAAGTTCTAGAAAAAACTACTCGCCTCTTGAGCGAATACCAAATAACTTTGACCATATTTTGGCAAGGGGAAAACAGATAGGATCTTAACACTAAATATAATAAATCACTGTATGCTCTCTTGTACACAACCTGATTCTGAAGTACCACAAGAAAAAAACTAAGGCTCAGCCCGGTTAATTTATGTAGAGGTTGTGGCGATGAAGAGGCACAGGAGGACTCTTCTCACTTTTTATGTCACTGCCCAGCACTATCGCAAATCGTGAAATCATCGCAAGACATTAATGCCTATAGATGGCTTGATAATTCATGAAAACTTACAGGTTAACTTATCAGGAGCGTCCAATCCTACAGGGCATCACGAGGGATCTGCATTGATCTAAGTATTATAGGCATAAGATCTTCTATCAGCCCAATAAGCTAACCTAACCAATAATATTCGTAGGTAATTTTATTTTCTATAAGTTGTCATACAACTTTATTTTGTCTAAAAATACAATTAAAAGCTATTATTAGCAAAAAATTGAAAAAAAGTGCCATTTTTCGGGGACGTGGTTGTAGAAATTTGTTTTTTTTTTATGTATCAACGACAGCTAATAACATATCAAAAATTTAGAACTACCCGACCTTTTGTAGGGAAAAACTTCTTCGTTGATTACCAATTCATTTAAGTAAGTTCCATAAGCTAATTGCAGATACGTTAAATAAACGTTTAGATAGATATATGATGTGTAGACGGACAAAAGTTTTTGAGGCCGGTCGGGAACTTGGACAAAGTACAAATTTTTTTTTTTGAAAACAACTTTTTTTTTATTAACCTAAACATTGTAAAAAAATATTCTTTTTTGCGAGATATTTTGGTAAGGTTCTGGATCTGTGACAAAGGTTCTGGAGGTGGATCTGGAACCGGGACAGAAGTTCTGGATGTGACTCTGGAACTTCGACAAAGGACTATTTTTGTTTTGTTTTTGGAAACAACTTTCTTACAAGTTCAAAAAAAGTTCTGGAAGTGGGTCTGGAACTTGGACAAAGGAAAACTAGTTTTTTTTTGGAAATATAACATTTTTCATAAACTTTGTTTTACAAATAAAAAAATGCTTTTTAACTCCCTTTTTCGGTTCTCTAAACCGCTCACATATAACTCCGTTCAGTTGTCAGATAGGCGTCTATGTCAACAGTTTTCTTGTGCAATAGTACCTTGCCCGCTGCACGGGTTCTAGGGATTTTAACTACCTTTTTCTCACCAGGCAGGCGCTAATGTCGACAGTTTTCTTGGACAAAAGTGTTTTCTTGGACCAAAGTACCTCGCCTTACCTCCGTTGCTCCGTTTAGGTTATGTTCCGTCGCAAGGCAGCCACCTATTCAACAATTTTCTAGGGCAACCGTACCTTGCCTGGCCCGCTTTGCGGGTTCCAAGGATTTAAACTCCTTCTTTGGGGGCTTATACCGCTCACGCAACTCCGTTGCTCCGCTTAGGGTGTTCAGTCGCCTGGCAGCCACCAAATCTTATTTTATTTGTCAAAAAAAAATAACAAAAAAAAGTTTGGTAAAAAACATGTTTTTTTTTTAATTTTTCCAAAAAAAAATTGAAGAAAGTTCTTTTTAAAAAAAAAAGTATTGAAAATGCCGCAGCGTACTTTTTTGCGTGATTTTGTTGTACATATTTGTAGTCTGCGGGATTTCGTAACGATCCTATTGAAACCAGGTGAAACCATGATTCCGACACCATAAAAACATCCACCTTAGAGGTACCTACTAAACATTTATTTGATACAACATAAAATATTTAGCTCTAATGCTCTCAGCATCAAACGTACCACACATCACATTCAGAACGCACTTACGTAATCAGGATGTGTACCAAAAAGCATATTTAATAACAGAAGGATTTAAAATAACCACCACCGCCAACCTAGAAGAGGAAAAGATTATCACTAAAATATAAAAATCTAAAAATAATATGAAGGAAATACAATAAATAAATTTAAGAATTTTAAGAGAAAAATATATACAAATCGTTTAAGAATAATCATAAACATTACTAAATATAAACTCTGCTTAAAAATTCAAATAAAAAATGAAAAGCAAAAAAAAAAATAAAAAAATGGAATGTATAAATGAATGGACTTCTATAGCCTGATGTTATCCTGTGGAATTAAAAACTCTGAACCATTCAAAATTGTTGTCATAAGTAAAGGAAACATGATAAGAGAATTATTCATGTATTTATGTAAGGCTTTGGTATATCAATGAGTTCAGTTTAGGTCGAAATGGCGGGCCAACTAGCGCAAAAAGCCACGTTTTAATAATGAGTTCAGTTTAAATATATATTATTATTATTCAAGAAACCTGCTTCATTTCCATTTTCAAATAAGGTTCCTGCAACCTTGATTTCCAGTTTCCAGCAGCTACCATCAGCTCCAGTTAAAATAGAACCATACAATTTTACGTTCTGTGTATATTATGGAGAAAAAAATATGCACGACTTGATCGCACGAACTTGCTCTTGTGGTAAAATACTGTATGTAACCCAACATTGAGGATGCATGATGTAGGTATATATTTAAAGAGTCAAAAACACTAAAAAATTGATTTTTCATTTGTTTTTTTTTTTTGGTTTATAAAATAATGTCTTTAAAAATTTTTACATTATTGTTTAAATTATTGAAAAGCATCAGACTGCAAAATTATAACAAAATAGATTTAACCATTTTCTCATAAAACGTTGAATAAATAATTCAGTAATGTGAATTTTTTGAGAAAAACCTGAAATACAGTTTTCTTACAATTGACTTGGTTATTATGGGTACGAAGTTTAATCAAAATCTTTAGAGCCGTTTTCGAGAATATTTGAAGAAACCAAAATATTCGAATTTCCCCTCTCGAGAAGCACATAAAAGTCCTCTGTACAAAATTTCATGCAAATCGGTCCACCCGTTTAGGCTCCAGCTCAAATAACAGTGGACGCACCGACGCACAGTGGTTCGGTTTGTATGGGAGAGCGGAAAAAAGTCTGTTTTATCTGAACGGTTCAACGGATTTAAATGAAATTTGGCAAACATGTTTATATTAGTCTTATACATATTTGGTCAAAATTTGGTTGAAAAAAAATAATTAGAAACAAAGTTATTGACATTTTTCTAAAATTTGAGGGATTTGATGTTTGTATGGGAGAGCGGAAAAAAAAATCTGTAACATCTGAATTGCTTAACGGATTAAGATGAAATTTGATTCGCATTTTTAAATTAGTCTTATTCATATTTTTTCAAAATTTGGCTAAGAAAAAATCATTAATAAAAAAGTTATTGACTTTTTTTCTAAAATTTGAGTGTTTTGATGTTTGAATGGGAGAGCGGAAAAAAGTCTGTAAAATCTGAACTATTAAACGAATTTAAATGAAATTTGACAAACATGTTAAGATTAGTGTTATACATGCTTGTTCAAAATTTGGTCAAGAAAAAATTGTTAGAAAAAAAGTTATTGACTTTTTTATAAAATTTGAGGGTTTTGATGTTATATTTAAATAAAAGTTTTTTTTAGTAAAATCTTAACTTTTTATTTTGAATAAAATATAATTATTAACTATGTATATTATAAAATTAAATAAATAAATAGATAAATACATAAAAAAAAATAAATAAAAAAACAATTATGAAGTAGTAATTTTATAATGCTAGAATGAGGTTTTTAGCGTCTGCGCTGATTGGAAGTATTTTCTTTTTTGCCTGTGGCCTTAAACCTGTTATTATTGGATCTGAGGATATGAGTATATGATGCATCACATCTTCATTCGTCGCAATTCGGCTGTATTTTCTCGAATGAAACCTGCGGTAGGCTTTATAATCCTTATTTCGGCATTCTTGGGCTTCCTCGGAGATCGATCCAACAGGAAATGCACAGCTTTTAATTATTTCTTCTCCATGGATCAAAACCTTATGTACGGTTGCTGGCATATTGTACCATTTATATTTCTCAACAAACAGTTCAGATTTTTTGAATCTAATTTTTCATTCGACGTTATTACTTCAAGGATAACAGCAAACCGCCGAATTAGGGATTCACTAACTCCAGTGATTTCTGAAGTCATGGTTGGATTCGCAAAAAATCTTCTGGAGGTGTTGCCGTCATTACTTGTCCCCGTACCTTGTTTTACAAGATCGACAATGATGCCCAGTTTTTCACGAAACTCCTGCTGAATTTTCTTCTTCTGAGCATCTCTAATATGGCGGGTCTCATTGTTGGTTCTCCATGCTTTAAATGGCAAATTGTAGGCAACATGGAGGATACACCCCATATATTTTATCCTTTTCTTTATTTTGTGTTAAGCTCTATCATATAATTCAAAATATGATAAAACTATATTATTTTTCCGTTGTTGTTTTCAAGAAAATTGAGTTGAAAGTTGAAAAAATTTCCAGGCAGAAATAAATGGTTTCGCAAAAATCGAAATTATCAGACCTGGGTCAATGTATTAATTTTGTTTTATTTTTAAAATAAAGTTTGACATTTTTTCTTAAAATAATGGGCTTAACCAGTTCATTCTGACAATTAATACCGAAGAAATCAAACTTTTTGGTAAACACCACCGTCAAGACGGAGTTTTTTGAAATCCGATTAAGTGAAACATTTTTGAGCATAACTTCCACATCTGCACGTATCTGCAGCTGATTTTTTCTGTGCTTTAACATGAATGTATGGAGCATATGGTAACATACTTACTTTCTTGGTATCTTTTGGAGCTGTTTTTTTAAATCAAAAAGTTTAAAAAAAAGCATTTTTTCTTAGTACTAAAGCTTCAGGCTACTTATAGAAGGTATCTTTTATAAATAATCAATATTTTTTTTATTTTTAGATAATCGAAAATAGACCAATTAAATTATTTAAGAAGCTAGAGAATTTATCTCCAGGAACTTGGGAAAAAAACATCTCAAAATTTGTTGAAAATACGGTTCGCGATTTGAGTAAAATTATTTTTCAACTTTGAGGCCTTGTAAATCAGAACATACAATATATATGTTTAAAAATACTTTTAAATCATACGCTCGGTTTATCTAAAAGTACTTAAACATAAAGTTTAAAACGATAGACATGACTTTTTCAAAAGACTTTTTTCCGCTCTCGCACCACTGTGCGACGCACAGACGCTCAAACTGACGGACGGAATGACGAAACCCACTTTTTCGGACTTCACCATTATCGAACTGTTAGTTTTGATTATAACCTCCAATACTTGCCCTATAGAGCAAGTAATTATTGAAATTCTAGAGGGTTGAAGTAAGCATGAGGGGTATCATTCAAAGCGCAGGATTTACGGGATTGTGAGTCGCCATGAGTCGATGGTCGGGAGCGCACCGCACGTTTGCGGTGGATCAATATTTGAAGGGCCAATTACCCCGCTCGCTGAAATGGCACACCAAACTGTCGGTGACATGTCGTTTTTAAACAATGTAAAGATTTTGGGGGCGTTCTCTCTATTCGTCCCTGAATAAAATGTTTCCAAGCGTAAGGGCTGTCCGAAAACATGCCAGCATTGTTCTTGCGAAGGATTCTCATAAAGGATAGTCACTTTTGTTGAGATACTGAATAATTTGCATTTTGTACAGGTGGAGCTTTAATTTCTAATTTCTTTTTCAAAATAGCATGAGCTGTTGATTTTTGTATTCCTGTGGAGGCCACAATCTTCCTTATTGATTTGCTTTTATTTCGAATAATTTCATTGAGACACATGTTCTGGCGTTGTTGCTGACGTTGATGGTCCAGGAATTGGTTTATTGACCATTGCATGAATCTTTGTACCCACGACCAGATAAGTTGGGCGCTCGGCCCATCACTTAGTCGGTGACTAACAATTCCGCAAATCCTGCATTTCGAATGATACCCCTCCTGCTTACGTCAACCCACTAGTATTTCGACAATCGCAATTTAAAGTTGAAAAATTCCCGCTGAACACCCTATATAAGCTGAATAGGTTGTTATTAACAAATTATAAAAAAAAAAAATTAATAACGAAGTTTTCATGAAAAATAAAATGCACGACTCAATTGCACGAACTTTCTCTTGTGGTTCAAGTTATATTCAGATATATTTGTAGTAGCTTGTATTTTATTATACGGGGTAAATTTATTCCACTAAACTTGTGTAACACCATCTGAAATCCAAACAAATATTTTTTGAAATTTTTTAGGTGCATCTGCATATGGAATCTTATTAAGACATCGGTGAAATTTTTTAGGTGCATCTGCATAATTATGGAATCTTATTAAGACATAAAATGACCTCCTAATGTTTCATTTTTTCTTATCGAAATCGGTTAAGCCATTAATGGGAAAAACAGAGATAAAGTTCTATGACCGGCAGGTACCGTTAATAAATATTTTTGGTACAATTTTTTTTTCCTAAAATGCATATACCTACCAGTTGCCTACAGAGGTAAACATTCAATTTTGTATCAAAATTGTCAATGTTGTTTCCGAGATAAATAACCTTTTTGGTATTTTGGTTAATAGTTTAATTGATTTCCTTAAATTTCAAATAAAGGGTTTTTCAACAGAGACGCTACAAAAGTAGAGCAACAGGGACAGCAAACGACGCCATATTTCTTGCGGTTCTTTTAACATTTCTCTTCAATAAGGTTTGCCATTTCATGATGGAAAGATATACGAGCCAACAACGAGTCGAAATTATTAAAATTTACTACCGAAATTCGAAGTCAGTGGCCTCAACGTAAAGAGCGCTACGTCCAATTTATGGTCGTCATAATCGTCCTAGTAGATCAACAATTGAGCGTCTAGGGGCACAGGCACAGTGCAAAATGTTCCCGTGCCAGTGAGACAAAGAAGTGCCAGTAGTGTCGAGAATATTGCTGCCGCTGAGGCTTCAGTTGCAGAAAGCCCAAATGTGTCTCTCACACGTCGTTCTCAAGCGTTGGACATCTCTGTGACGTCGTTGTGGCCAATTTTGCGAAAAGATCTTGGCCTACATCCTTGCAAGTTTAAATTGACGCAAGAACTGAAGCCGCTTGACCACCAGAAGCGTCGTATGTTCGTGAATTGGGCTGAGCAACAACTTGAAAATGATTCGGATTTTCATCGAAAAATCATCTTCAGCGATGAGGCTCATTTCTGGCTGAATGGCTTCGTCAATAAACAAAATATGCGGTATTGGTCAGGCAGCAATCCACACGTACTCCATGAGTCATCATTGCATCCCGAAAAATTACGGTTTGGTGTGGTTAATGGGCCGGCCGCGGTGGCGTCATTGGGCCGTACTTCTTCCGTGATGATCAAGACCGGCACGTTACTTTGAATGGGGATCGTTACCGTTCAATGGTAACCGAATATTTTTGGCCCCAATTGGATGATATGGACTTGGAGGACATGTGGTTTCAACAGGACGGCGCGCGCCACAAGCCACACAACGAATGTCACAATCAATTTATTGGAAACCAAGTTTGAAGAAAGTGTTATTTCACGAAATGGTCCAGTCGCTTGGCCGCCTCGGTCGTGCAATTTGAAGCCGTTAGACTATTTCCTGTGGGGCTACGTCAAGTCTATGGTCTATGCCAACAAGCCAGCGACGATTGATGAACTTCGTACGAATATCGAAAGTGAAATTGCTGCAGTATCGGCCGATTTATGCTTGAAAACCATCGAACATTGGATTCAGCGTCTGGACTTCGCGGTTTTCATGCAAAAGAAATCAAATTCTATACATAGATAATGGCATCAAACGTACTTTGACAAGAATAAAGAAATAAAGAAATATATTGATATCCAAAACCGTTTTTGTTTTATTTAAAAAAAAACTTTTGTAGCGCTTTTATTGAAAAACCCGATACATTTGCTATGTTGTTAATTAATTTGGGTTTAGGTTGAACCTATTTGCGTTTGGTTTAAACTTATTTGCAACTTAGTTGGTTTAATTTGCAAATGCTGTGTTATTAAATCAATATTCCTGGTATCTTTAATCCTAAATAATTTAAAATCCGCTTGGCTAGTGTTGTCTTTTTTCAATACAAGCACGCCTATAAGTGGAAAAGAGCCCAACTTTCAGTAAATCCAGTTTTTTGTTTTTTTTTTTCCTTTCCGAAACAGCAGAATATACGAAATCAAAATCAACTACAACTAGGTACGAATGTAGTTAATATTCTGTGAAAATTTCAATACGATTTTTTTCTTCGTAAATTTGTGAAAACAAATCTCTTTTCATTTATTTGTTTTTTTTTTTTCAGTGAAACTATGCAACATGAACTGACTGAACGAAAACTGTTAGCGGCGTTTTTATTTTTATGTTTTTGACTGAATTTTCCGTATCTGTCAGTAACATGTAAATTCCGGTGGTGCTCTACCTACATACCTGCATTTTTTTTTTGTGAGAATGTTTTTCTATGAAATAGAGGTATCTTTTTTGCTACTTTTTTTGTTAACTGTTAAAAAATGCGAATTTATGTGAATGTTAAATAGAGGCATTGTTGATTTGCATGTGCAGTATACATCCATTGTTGGGGTTACAGTGTCAGTTTTTCAAATATAAAATTTTTGAAAACTTTTTGCTGGTCTGTTGCAAGTGAATAGAGATACCTTTACAAATTAGCATTCATACTTTTTATGATGCAAAGTTATCTTATAAGGAGAGCTCTTATACAAAAAAAAATTGTTATTGGGACCGGTAGGTGCTGTTTTAGGTAGGGTAGGGTGGGGCTAAATGGGACACACTTTACTTTTGAGTTAAATATCAACAGCTGCTGGAGGGCTGCTGGAAGCATTTTTACTCTGAAATGGAGAAAAGCAGGTGTGTCTTTCAACTTACTGAGAAAGAGAAGGTTAGACATGGTCTATTAGCCATAACGATTCACTAACTCGGTATTTTGAAGAAACATAACTCTTTGTAGTGGATATAACTTAAATCCAGTCGCGAAATTTTGTTGCGAATATTTTTGAAGCAACCTATCGCGCCCTCTCTACATCAAAATCGAAATGTCACGACACGTTACTAAGTTGCTCAATAAGAAAACTGAGCTACCTAGTACCCTTTTTCACTATTTTTTTGACCTCAACCTAGTGCTGGCGGGGCTTATCAAAGCTCTATTGAAAATTAAAAATTAAGTATTTTAATTGTAATTATTAATGAATTAATTATAAAAGTTAAAATAGTCTTTTAATCTTTTTAATTATCAAGAACATACACAAAACTCTTTTTATACGGTATTTACCATAACAATTACCCAGGCTTTGATTTCTTCATTTCCTCTTTACTTGCGATAAATAGGTATAGGAAGTATAGGTTAGCTAGGTACTTAAGGGCAAGATTAGGATTCGTAAAACATCATCGAACTCGAAATTTCGATCAAACATGACATTACGATGAAAGAGAACAGAAAGAAACTAGGTCCCGCAATACTGTCTGTATGCCTGTATATCTGTATGTCTGTCTGATTTTAATGAAATTTTTAACTAAAGGTTTTTTAATGATTACCTAGAGGGGAAATCAAAAATTTATTAACTCCAAAAATAACGGAACCTGTCATACAACCGTTATACCACAAACAATTTATCTCATGAACGGTTCTAGCGATGATGAGTTGTACCGGGATGAGTTGTCACAGGATGAGTTGTCTTGGGGCCAATGGTGGGCTACACCCAACCCCTTTTGCTTTGATGCATAAAAATGCGATCTTGTTTGTGGTTGATATTTCTTATTGTTTTTTGTTTGATATTTATTATAATAAGAAACAGCTGTTTGTCAAGATTAATTTATAAATTGTACAGGATATTGCACAAATTATGCCTACTTCTTACTGGAAATGTTGTTCCATTAAGAGCCTTCGACAAAAAACGCATTAGGTAACGTCCATGAATATGTTATAAATGTTTTAAGTTGTATGTTTTTCACTAAAAAACTATTCTTTTGACCGTTAAATATTTTGGTTGGTACATATATATATTCTTCGAGATAACACGTGATTACACTTTGAGATCAAGAGTTCCCACGCACCTTTCGGATAAGAGTGTAAGCCTTCGCCAAATTAAATTGTTAAGTGTTTTCCAATAGCGAAGAAAAAATAAATATCTACTCCTTAATAAGTTCCATCTTTTATAAGAGAATAATGCAGATCCCCAGTTTTGTACTTCAATTGGCTTTGAGTAGGGAAACCTAATTCGTATTAATTCTTAATTAATTTCGAATCCGAATCGATGTTATTTGGAGTGATGTTTTAACATCGATGTTTGCTACCAAATATTTGCCCATTGTGGCTACGTCGCGTCATCTCCAAGGGAACGACTTTTTTCTAAAGCTAGAGCAACTATTACCCAACAACGAAACCGTTTGACAGGGAAAAGATTGTCCAAGTTGTTATTTTTAAATTCTGTTTTGAATAAATAAAGTAAAACATATTTCCTTATTTCTAAAAGACTGCTGATTTCTGTTTTTTTGGGTAGAACTTAGGCATTAGGTACTTTTTAGATGATTCTCTAAAAAATTAAAGAAAAGAGAAGGGAGAAATCCTTAGCTTTATTTTTGGGCTTTTCAAAAAACATCGATGTTTTTGAGGCCAATGTTTTTGACATCGATGTTTTTTTTTGGAAACATCGATACATCGAACCAACGAAGTTATTTTTACGATGTTTGCATCCCTAACGGTAGCATTAAATCTTGACCCATTAGTGGTAATAAATATCTATCTCCCACCATTTAGGCGGGAGGGGCAATTTTCGAAAAAATGACTTAAAGTTAAAAAAAAG
This sequence comes from Leucozona laternaria, assembly GCA_932273885.2. Taxonomy (NCBI): domain Eukaryota; kingdom Metazoa; phylum Arthropoda; class Insecta; order Diptera; family Syrphidae; genus Leucozona; species Leucozona laternaria. The sequence continues at coordinate 217,817,457 of OW026366.1, read as the reverse complement.
ATTAAAAAATAACAGCAACACTTACAACGCAAAATTATATGTTTCCTGAAAGTCAGAAACATGTTCTGTTATTATTTGTTTCAATCTAGTTATTTGTGTTAATAGTTTTTGAAAAAAATGCTTTCAAACTCAAAATTTATCCAAAAAAACATTAAACAAAATGTATACATTTTTTTTATTCAAAGTTGTGAAATTAAGTACTGAATTGGCCTTAATTATTTGATGTCCCTATAAATTTTTAATCAAACACTGAAAACTAGATGGTCTTATGTCTTCCATTTTATGAGAAAATTGAAAATTACCAAAATGACTTTTTTTTTCAATTTTAATTTTTTTGGTATTTATGTAAGCTCTCTTACGTAAATACGGTGATAGCACTCAGCATAACGGCGTATAAACATTGAGGTACGTATGGGGGAGGCATGCTGTCCCTTCGTAACCCCCCTTCTTGGGCTAACTATATTATTTGCTGTAGCTGCGAGGGCGGGTGTATGAAAAGTTTCTTTTACATTTAAAAAATTTCCATAAGAAAAACAACGGTAAAAAATTCGAATGTTTGTTCGGTTTTTTTATGGTCTAAGTAGAAACTTCAAACATTACAATATCATTATATAGGTATGTAAGACAGAAACATACATAATTAAGAAATTATATAGATTTACTGCAGTCGTATAGCAGTAGAACCTAGGTAATATGATTTTTTTATAATGCATTATATCTTCATGTCTAAAAATTTTAAATGTGCAACTTTGGGCCACGTATATTTTTATTTAGAAAACAGCTGTTGACATTGAATATATAGGAAAAATTCAAAGATTCTTTAAATCCAAATTCTTTAAATGCAAAAGAAACTTTGCATACACCCAACCTTGCACCTACCCATAGGCGCCCGGAGGTAGGGGAAAGGGGAGGCACTTGTTCCACCCTGGCTCTGGACAATACTACACAACTTACAAATTTTTCATTTTTTACTATGAATTCTAACAAATACTTATCTTCTCTCCATGATTCGCCACCCCCACAAATATTTTGTTTTCAATAAATCATTATTAAAATATTCATGCTTTCATGCTTTATTTTCTTTTTTATTATTATTATTAATTATACAGGGAGATTCGCACAACGTGTGACAAAAGGCAGAAAAATTCATATTTGAGTTGGGGTCTGTTCCCCCCGTTTATCCGGGATAGGCAATTTTCTAAGAACTTGACTTGAAAGAGCAAAAAAAAATTATTTAAAAATAAGCGGTAACATTTACAATGCCATGCTGTACCTTTTTGGAAAGCCAGTAATCTCTTCTTTCGTTTTTAGTCAAGAGTTTTTAAAAAATAATTTTAAAACTCTAATTTAATATTTAAAAAAAATTTAATTTTGTTCAAACTATTTTTTTCAAAATTTTAGGCAAAAGTAGTATATTTGTTTTTTATATTCAAAACTCTAATTAATTTTTGGTAAAACTCTAAAAACCAGATGATAAAATCTTTTCTAGTTCTTTAGAAAATTGAAAAAAAAAAAACAGAAATAAAACTCCCTTAATTAATTAGACTGCAATTCACTGTTTAAGTAAAGTAGATTTAGTTATTTTCAATTTTCTGAAAAAGTAAAATACATTTAAAATAGCCGTTTCTTTTTTTGACTAAAAATTTAGAAGGGCTTTGAATTTTAAAAAACAGAAATATTACTAATTTATGTAATTTTTTTTAAAGAAATTAGTTTGAATTTTTTCTTTGCTATTCAAAATGTATATTTCATAATTTTTATGAAAAAGTGCATAATTTTTATGAAATATTTTATATTTTTTATGAATAATTTCATACTTTTTATGAAAGTTTCATAATTTTCATGAAAAATTTCATACTTATGAAAAATTTCATGCTTTTTATGAAATATATCATAATTATATATTGAAATTTGAAAATTAATTTTTCAAAAATAAAATAAAATAAAATAAAATAAAATAAAATAAAATAAAATAAAATAAAATAAAATAAATTAAAATAAAATAAAATAAAATAAAATAAAATAAAATAAAATAAAATAAAATAAAATAAAATAAAATAAAATAAAATAAAATAAAATAAAATAAAATGAAATAAAATAAAATAAAATAAAATAAAAAAAAATAAAATAAAATAAAATAAAATAAAATAAAATAAAATAAAATAAAATAAAATAAAATAAAATAAAATAAAATAAAATAAAATAAAATAAAATAAAATAAAATAAAATAAAATAAAATAAAATAAAATAAAATAAAATAAAATAAAATAAAATAAAATAAAATAAAATAAAATAAAATAAAATAAAATAAGTTAAAATATAATAAAATAAAATACAGTAAAATAAAATAAAATAAAATAAAATAAAATAAAATAAAATAAAATAAAGTAAAGTAAAATAAAATAAAACGAAATAAAAGAAGAGATTCCTGGCCTTACAAAAAGGTATGGCATTGTGTGTTATCGGTCTCTTGCTAATTTTTTGTTTTTTGAAAATTGCCCTTCCTGTATAACAGGGAGGTAATGGACTCCCCTCCCATACGATTTTTTCTTGTCTGAACCCAACCTACACGCTCTAACTTTTTGTCATAACTTATGCAAATTACCCTGTTTTGGGGTGAAATCTGTTACAACACGGTATCTGATTTTAAAAATTATCTATGCGTTTTTAAGGCGATATTTAAATTTGTACTTCGAGGCGGACCACTTTAAGGCTAAATATTTTCAAAATGTTGCTATTTATAGGGTGGATTGGGGTGAAAACAAGGGGACATATATATAACATTTTTAAGTTTGAAAGTAAAACTAAGGCAAAGGTCTTAGGGCTTGATATGTTTTTCTAAAAAGTTGCTCAAACTGCTCCAATCATTTTTTGTCTCAAATAGACACACAGTTTTTCAATTTCAACTTTTAATATCTATATGTAAATTTATACTGTGAGTGGATGGTTGCAAGTTTTTCTTTTAAATCAATAATGGCGTTGCTTATACTTCAGGCGCATTAAAAGTCTATCGCACCACTAGTTTCTTAGGACTACTTTACTTTCGCGTTGCGTTCTGCACTATTATAATTAGTTAAAATTTTGATGAAAATATTTTATTTTTTTTATATAAACGTTATTATAATCCTACTCATCAATTTATTTCTTTATTTTTTTTAGATTTATCCAATATTGATGACAATAGAGAACAATTGGCCGAGAGCAGTCGTAAATTAAAGAAACTCAAAAAGAAGTACAAAAAGTTTTTGTTTCCACTCCTACTGGCGTACAAGCTTAAATTCTTAGCATTGATACCACTGCTAATTAGTGGATTGGTGTTGCTGGTTGGAACAACTGGAATGGCTGGATTCTTTTTTGCCCTTTTTACTGCGGTTATGAGTTTGAAGTCTGAAAATAAAGTAGAATTAAAGAAGTGGTAGATAAAGTGGATCGAAAACAATATTTAGTTAGAGAAACAAATGTTAATAAATAATTTAAATATTTAAAAAAATTATTGTGAAATTTAACTATTTATTTTACATTTATTTAATTTGTTAACTTTTTTAATATAAAACTCAAAAGTAAATTATAGATATATGCTAACATTTATCGTATGCTCGTAATTTTAAGTAGAATAATCTTGTGAAATTTTATACTTTTCTTTTTTTTGCGGACATTAATCATTTTAAACTTTTTAAGACTTTTTGGAACTTACCGCGATAATATATAAGAAATAAATTATCAATTTCTTCTTCCCGATGTTTGGAAAAAATTTAATTTTTTTTATTTTCATAATTAACGAAGTAAGTTCCGAAAAGTCTTAAAAAGTTTTAAATAACCTTTGGTTCTACCAATGCACGTTTTATGCTGTTATCTTTGTAAAAATTTAAACAAATGGTGATACGGTGTTAGGTTAGGTTAAGGTGGCTGCTTACCAGGGACGTAGACCAGGGGGGGAGATGAGGGGCTGAAGTCCCTCCCGAAATGATTTGTATCTAAACAAATTTTGTAAAAACTAAAGATATTTAATATCAATTCAAATTTATAAAAATAAGAAGACTATCTAGGTATAGTTTATTTGTTTTGGGATCAGTTAAGGACTTCAATTATTATCTTCGTTTATATTAAGAAGAAGAAGCCAAAATAGATCTGTAACAAGACCTATTATTCAGACTATTTTATTTTGTGCAGAACAAGAGCCAAGAGGTGACGACAATAGTGGAGCTATATATCTTACTCGGCCAATAAAAAAAGATGGAAAACTAAGGGCTCTCCTGCAGTTCAGAATTGAATCTGGGGTCAACAATTCAAAGAATAACGTCATTACCAGGTCTTAAAACACAGGCTATTTGAGCTCAACTATACAAAATGAAATCCTGGGGACATGTTCTGATATTGTCACAACCGAAATATATACAATAAACGGTCTATACATTCAAGTAGTTTCAACGTCCTCGCTGACGAAACAATGGATGTTTCTGGCCCTGAACAACTTTCCATAATTATGCCTTCGATATGTCGAGGTGTCCACTTTTTATTGTTTAACATACCCAAAAAGTTGTATGCTTCGGGAAGTTTTGTTTAGGTTTTGTTTTCGTTGATGACCAAACTGATGACGAAACCTGACCAAAACCATATGTGAAGAACTACATCTTGATATATGTATATGAGCAATTGTATTGGCCAAGGCAATGACGGAGCCGCCAATACAGCAGATCACTTAAGTGGAGTAGGAATAGAAAACAGTATCCAAACGCTTGGTATGTACATTGTGCAAGCCATCGCTTGCGAAATATCTTTCCAAAATATCATAAAAAACCACACCAGAGGGCAAAACAAATGCAAAAATATCTAACTTACTTTAGAGGTATTAACTTCTTGCTCACGGTTTTGGGCACACTTCCAGTGGCAACAGCGTCTTGATAGAACCATTTAAACGATGAAAACGATTAAAACAGTGTATCGAAGCGATATGTTATAGTTTTATATTTTTTGTTCAAAGAATTGTTCGTTAGACTTGTAAGCAAGCCCCCTCCGAAACAAAATTCTGGCTACGGGCCTGTTGCCAAGCACCAGGAAAGCTGGACATACTTAGACCAGAGTTGGTTCATTACGATACCACAAGAATCTAGGAACTGTCCTCCCTTTTCGTTGAACCACTCGGAGTTCCTTCAGAAACGTGAGGGATATAGCAGGTCTCAAGTACAGAAGAGATGAGGAATCGATTCTTCCTCTTCTTCATCCATACAGTGTGATGCGGTGTTACAAACACTTCAAAATAATAAAGTTGTGCCCACATGTTCTGTTCGCTACCTTCTCTATTAACTATGAATTATTGAAAACCCCATAACAATTTTAGTCAAAGAGTCGTTTACCCCGCATATCTACCCTATCATTACTTTAAGCCAGTATTCGAAACATATGCATCTTTCAAATTCTAAATTACATTTTTAAAAAAATCAAAGCCATAGTGCCCACATAACTTTTTGCCTTTTCGCTGTGACGAGAAGACTTTTCATTAAACGTGTATTATTTTCTGATGAAGTCATGAATACATTTTTTTTTAATGAACTGTTACGTAAAGAAACAAAATCGTCGCATTTAGGTTCCAGGAAATCAAGACATCCCAACAAAATACTGATTCTGGTTTGTAATGGGCTGGCGGAATTATTAAGATAAATTATGTAGCTCTGTAGAGAAGTTGATTAGGTTGGTAAGCGAAATCATGTTAATTAACTGCTTATAGCTTCCTACGTTGATTATTCTCGAAACTTAGATACATGCTTGCAAAAGTCGTACTTCTTTCTCATCTCTTGGACTGCCTTAATTAGATTGAGTTCATTGATTTGAAAATTTTGTAAGAAATTCATCGTCAATTTTTAACTTAAGATCCTCCCCTACGACGACGTCCTTAACTTTGTGTCTTTGGCGGACACTTTCTGGAGGAATCAAAAAATTTGTGTATGTGAATTTGAAGCTAATGGTTTGTTTCGAGTTTCCGCTAAAATAAGTCTCAATTTTGGAGAAGAAAACAATAATTCTCTTGGTCTCCTAAATTTAAGCTTTTTTTATTTGAATTTTAAGTTTAAAAATTCCATATCCGATCAGTTAAAATTACAAGGAAGTTAGCAGATAAAATCTAAATTTTGACTGAGATTTTCAACTTTTGTTTACTAGAAAATTGATAATTTTTTTTAAACTTATTAGCCCAAAATTTGTAGCTCAAACAGTTTTTGATATTTTAGTATAAAAGAAAGCTGTAAAGTGAGCTGTAAGAATCTAAAAAATGAGAAAATCCAATATTTTGTTTAAACGAGTTTTAAATGACTTTTGTGAGAACATGTTGGACAATCCAGATGAACACCACTGAATTCATATGTTGACCAAGGAAATTCTACATGCAATGGCTGGTAGCTGGTTCGCGAAGCAATTGAAAACAAGCGCCAAAATTCAATCAGCATGACAGTTTTAAATTTTCTGGATAATGATATCCGGTTATTTAAACCTCACAGTCATCATAGATCCCAGATCAAGCTTAATACACCTCACTATGAGTATTATTTACTCCCGAAAATCTGCACCTCAACAAAAGCAACATCATGAGATAAAACCACCTAAGGCTCCGCTTCAAAATAAGAGGTGTTATTTTGATATTCAAAGAAAAATGGAAAATGGAAAATGGAAAAATTGAGATAGATGATAGGATGTTTATTTCATTATAAAGAAGAAGGTATGCCGTTAATAATGGAACACAACATCAGCCAAATGGCCGCCACGACCACGCTTACAGGACCATATCCTTTTCATGAAATTTTCCATAACCAAATCGCAAAGTGGCTGCCCTATGTCCTCGATATAGCCTCACGAATTACATCTTTGAGGTCTTGAATCGACGCTGGGCTGTTGGCGTAGACCTTATCTACCACGTGGCCCCAAAGGAAGAAGTCGCAAGGTGTTAAATCACAAGATCTCGGTGGCCAATTTTGATCACCTCTTCGAGAGATAACACGGTCCGGAAACTTTTCCCGTAAAAGATCGATGGTTTCATTGCTTGTGTGGCACGTAGCGCCGTCTTGTTGAAAGTAAACGTTGTCCAGATCAATTCCATCCAATTCTGGCCATAAAAAATCATTAATCATCTCTCGATAGCGCAATCCATTGACCGTAACTGTTGCTCCAGCCTCATTTAACTGTTGCTCCAAAGTAAGGTCCAATGACCCCGCCGGACCATAAACCGCACCAAACAGTCACGCGTTGAAGATGGAGAGGCTGTTCAACAATAAATATTGGGTTTTCCGAGCTCCAGATGCGACAGTTTTGCTTGTTGACGTAGCCTCCGAGGTGGAAATGGGCCTCATCAGTCAAGATGATTTTTCGATGAAATTCCGGATCATTTTCATGCATTTCAAGGACCCAATCAGCAAAGACACGACGTTGTTGATGATCAGCCGGCTTGAGTTCTTGTGTTAACTGAACTTTATAAGCCTGAAGACCCAAGTCTTTATGCAAAATACGGTGTAATGACGTTTGTGGAATGCCTAATTCGAAAGAACGACGAGGAATGGACAAACCTGGGTTTTCTTCAACACTTTGGGCTACAACAGCAATATTCTCAGTTGTTCTTGAGCGACGTGCACGGGTTTTATTCTTCAAATCACTAACTTGTCCCTCGAATTTGTCCACCAATTTCTGTATTGCGGTCCGACAAGGTGCTTCACGACGACCCAAAAATGTTTTAGTTTTACGAACCGTCTCTGCCAAATTTTCACCATTTTTATAGTGAATTTTAATAATTTCAATGCGTTGTTGAAGCGTGTATCGTTCCATTTTTATTAATGGCATAGTTTCTACTTGTCAAATGTCAAAAAATGACAGCTTCAAAAGTGACAGCTACCAAAATAGCGGGCTATTCAAAATAACACCTCTTTTTGGAAAACCCTTTACTTAGCCATAACATTATTTCAACAACAGTTTCCCGGTAACCAAGCACAACGCAAATTGTTGCGAAGCCTTAAGAGAGAGTATATCTACTGAAAAGCACTCTAAAGTTAACAAAGCGAGTAATTCGAAAATTATTATTAATTGTGTACCTTTTAAGTTAAGTTAAAAATACATTGTTTGCGCATTTAACTAAAAAAAATTAAAATAAAATTTGAATTTCAAAAAAATTTGTCTTCCCTGAAATTGTGGCTATTTATATGCTTATTTACGCAACACACATTTTAACATTTAAAAAGCTTACATTTTGGACACCAAGAGAACTATAATTTTCGTCCACTAACATGATACTTGTTTTAGCGGAAACTTTAATAACTTAGAAACTGTGCGAGCAACAAATTTTTGCTTTGCGGAACAAATAAGCTACAAACTCAGATATCAAAATATTTTGATTCCGCCAAAGTAAGCGATATTGGCTTTCGGCAATTGAAACTATGATGATCCTCATGATGGCCAGTTGTACAATGCTGTTACCTTCCTCAAAAAATCGATTGCTTTTTAAAAAAAATAAAAGATCATCGTAATTATAGAAATTAAAAAACACGATTTCGTTTTTGTTATGCCAAAATGTTTGAAGGATACAATTCCATCGAACCAACCTATTTATCGTATACTTTCGATATTAAACGGTTTATCGATGTAGGTACTTTATATGGAATACAACTTGAACTTTACGCTTCCTGTTATTGGTTCAACCAGCTGGTAGCCTTAATTGAGGCCATGAAGGGGCCGACCCATAGAATCCGTCGCATGCGTTGCGGCAACGGATCCGTTGACGTTGACTTATGAAACGCATTGGAGTGGTCCAATGGATGCGTTGCGTTGTTTTGACAGCTTAATTCGCGCGGATTTGTGTTGAACTCATATTTTTCTTAGTTTTATTGAAATAAAATAACCAATTAATTTTAAATGGATTTGGACGACATTTTGGATATTTTACTCCTTACTATCCGAGGCTCGCGAGTGCTTAAATATTATGCAAAATGGAAATCGTCGCTTCTGGGTACGACCATTGTATCAGGATCGTGTAAAAGGCGCAAGGAAAACATCAAAGAAATTTCCAGCACCTGGAGCCCAAATATGCAAGCGTAAATAATTTTTCGTGTATACATTCGATTCACGCTCAAAATATGCGTAAATAAATTTTCCTATTTGTGTTCATGTAACCTATCAAAAAATATGCGCCCCACTATTGCGAAATCACAAAATTTGATGTCTACACGGATATTTGTGCACACAGAGAAAACTCACGACTCATCAGATCGAGTTTAGAGAACAGTAGTGCAATGTCGTCATCGAACAAACCTGCTATTCACAACTGATTTCAATGCCAACATCGAACATGCCTATTACTGACAACTAATGTCATCGCACCTGCCGGAGAGAAAAGTTAAATGTTCAGCTACTTTTTGCGTTGTGTTTGGCTCATGCGTTGCTTATAGGTCACTTCTCATAAGTACGTGTGTATTTAATCAAGCTGTCAGTTGTATACGTTGACGCAACGCATGCAACGGATTCTATGGGTTGGCCCCTTGAGAAGCAGAGTGGCCTAACTGATTTTCGCACTTGTTTCTAAAAAGACGAAAACTTATGTTTATTGTATCAAAAATCTGCTTGTTTTGGAACAATAGGTACTATTTATAGATTGATGAAGCAATGAAGCATAGCTGTAACTGCTTCAAAAAAAGTTTGTTTTCGTAACTGTAAATAACGGGTGATTTTTTAGCTGGTTTGGTTTTGGCAACACTGGTTTTGACAGCTGACGTGTGTTTAGTACCTTGTGTCACAGTCAAACAGCTTCAGTTTGGTTTGCAATTTAACCATGGATCGTCTTACAAATGAACAACGCTTGCAAATTATTGAATTTTACTATCAAAATTCGTGCTCGGTTCGAAATGTTCATCGCGCGCTGCTTGTGTTCAGCGATGAGGCTCATTTTTGGTTGAATGGGTACGTAAATAAGCAAAATTGCCGCATTTGGAGTGAAGATCAGCCAGAAGCATTGCAACAGCTACCAATGCATCCCGAAAAAGCCACTGTTTGGTGCGGTTTATGGGCCGGCGGCATTATTGGGCCTATTTCTTCAAAGATGATGCGAATCGCAGCGTTACTGTCAATAGTGAACGCTACCGAGCGATGATAACAAACTTTTTTTTGCCCGAAATGGAAGTTCTTGACTTGCATGATATGTGGTTTCAACAAGACGGTGCCACATGCCACACAGCACGCGAAACAATGGCGCAATTGCGAGGCGAGTTTGGTGAACAGTTAATTTCACGTTTCGGGCCGGTCAATTGGCCGCCTAGATCGTGCGATTTGACACCATTAGATTATTTTTTGTGGGGGTATGTCAAGGCTAATGTCTATAGGGACAAGCCCGCTTCGATTGACGCACTGGAAGCCAACATCCATGCATTCATTCGTGAGATACCGGCCGATATGTGTGAAAGAGTATGCCAAAATTGGACTCAGCGGATGGGCTACCTAAGACGCAGCCGCGGTCAACATTTGCATGAAATTATCTTTAAACATTAAATTGCAAGGTTCAAACTATCGATTCAAATAAATATTTCATTCATTTTTTCGAATTTTTTGTGTTTTTTTTTTAAAAAAGTTCTAAACCTCTTAAAAAATCACCCATTATAAGTTTTCGTCATTTCAAAAAGAAGTGCAAAAATCAGTTAGGCCACTATGGTTTTCACTGCCTCAATTAAACCCGGTGAAAATATGCTCCGACTATAAACTACAGTTTCCAAGACTTTATAAAATTGTAAATATATAAATACTTAACTCTTTCCTTTTTCCAAAAGTTTCACAACCTGTGTTAAATCAGACGTGTTTTTTTGCAAGCCCGGTGTAGTTTGGTTAAAAAACACGAAGTTGCGGATTACCGAAGCCATTACAGACAAAAATGGAGTTTCCATACAAACTATCGATAACAAGTAGGTATGTAATTCTCGCCGGTAACACAGTTTTTCTCCATGCTTAAGTTAGGCTCCTAGAATTCTTTGCGCTTATTTAAGCCCAAAGGGGATTAGTTGTTGTTGCATTCACCATATAAATTGCTATTGAATTTCCTCCGGGCTTGCAAAAAAAAAATACGCCCATCAGCAACGTAATAGAATTCCTAAAAAGTGGGGTTATAAACTATTATTTACTATATAATATTTGGGCAATGTTTAGAAAAGAAGTTGGAATATCTAATAATCAAAATAACAGAAAATAAGGAAATGGCTTCAAAGTTACTTTTTTTAGTTTTGCTATTTTTAGGTTAAAATGGAGTTAAAATAAAAAATTTAAAGGTCATTTTTAGTGGATGTTCGTATTTATAGGGTGAAAGGGGGTAAAACCGAAAAATGGTATCCGATTTCCAAAAATCCAGTTTGTGGTTGAAAGGTTATTTTTTTTAAAAAAGTGCTGTTTATAGAGTGAAATGGGGTACGAATAAAACAGTGGCTTTCGAATACAAAAAGTCAAAAAATAATATTTTCTTTTGTAATTTGTATGCGACGCTTAGGTTTGTCTACCCGTGCGAAGCCGGGCGGGCCAGCTAGTATCAAATAAAACATCGACGTATTTGTTCTATGATGAACATCCTAGTCTCAACAGACTCTGGTCCATACAAATCGCCAGTAGACAACCAATAACTGTTATTCAAAAGCTAGGTTTTACTTACGATACCATTTTTAAACAACAGGGCTAACCCGGAAACAGTGCAGGCCCTACAATTCTGCATGTAAGAAATTTGAAATGTTTTTTTTTTTTTATAAAATTAATATCTTGAAAATAGGTAGGTAAGAATTTTTCTTTATTTTAAATTGAAAATAAAATTATAAGCTCTTCATAGTCACTAACTAGAGGTCTGATTGTAATTTTTTTCTTTAAGTAAGTATGAGACTTACGAATCTATTTCCGACAAGTGTGTAAACGAGCGAGTTATACAATAACTATAGACTAACTGACCTAGTTATAAAAATGACGCACTTTGTACCATAAATAGATATGTGTACCTACTACTTGCTAACAAAATTTATTTCATTAACGAAAGTGTTAACTAAAAAGTCGGCGCACGAAGACTGCGACCGACGCACGCCATCGCCATATTACTCGTATCTAGATATAGCAGGCGGATCCACAAAAAAATCTATACTACACTTATTGCACCCTCTTGGCACATGTTGCATGAACAATACGTACTCGTACCTAAAGACTGGTTTACAAATCTATACGACATGGCTGCACTCGTTGATTGAACTTTTTTTTTTGATTTGGATTTTGAGGAAGTGTTCACTCCAGATATCGTTTATACACACCAGGCGGATGCGAATTTATTTATTATGAATATCATGCGGCAGCCGAAGTTGATTGTGATGCCATGGCAGCATGGCACGTGTTGGAGTTGACGACTTCACGTTTCAACAATAATTTCACTATCAGAGGCGACATGGATGTGTCGGCATTTAACTTAAACATCAGTCACACAGGTCATCAGATATTCATTGCATGATGAGGTTTTTATTTTTTTTAATGAATGCAAAATGTTCTTGATAAGATGATAACAAAATTTCCTTTACCTACAGCGACTTATAAAAGAAAACCATCGTTAAATCTTTATTTTTGTTTGTAGATTTAAAAAAAAAGATTGATTTGCAATACAGCCAAACTTCTTTATAACGAAATTCTTTATAACGTAATTCTCTCTATAGCGAATTTCATTTTGTTCCCCTTGCAGTATTTAAAAACAAAATAATTTCTATATAACGAATTTTGTATAAAGCTTCTTTATAACGAAGCAATTTTGTGTTAACTTGAAGGTTCGTTATAAAGAAGTTTGACTGTAATTTATATGCATTTGTGTTTGTTTGTTTTTTTTTATTTGAGATAAAAAAAATGCTATATAATGTATTTATGGTAGTTTTTCCAAAACATTTTCATCATAAATTGCTGTCGGTCGTCATGACATCGCATCGGCGTGGCGGCGGGCGTCTTCTAAAGAAAAAAATTTTTGTCATTGCTGTCTGCCACTGTATCATCATAAGCCCAGGAATTGTATGATCCATATTGCGGTGAATACTTGTCCTGAACATTCCAACCACCCAAGTGTTTTTTTGATCCGCTCGGTCCGGGATATTGGACAATTTGTAATTTTGCTCTCTCCCGCGTTGCTCCCAACAACCAGCTAAGAGCTATTAGTGCCGATATAACCAAGGCAATTTTACTCATGACAAATGCCGATGACGTTGTTGCTATAAGCAACTTCAACACCAATGGCACTACAACCAGTTTAGCAAACAATGCAGCCATCAAAATCGGATAAAAAAGCTTAAGGATCCTTTTGCGTTTGTGAAGATGTCCTCGACCTAAAATAAATTCAAAATATTATTGTATTAAGCACGAAATAGTAATATTTTGTGGTGATGTGCACTTAAGACACCACCACAGCAGACAAGTTGAACTATTTACTAACCTTTTTGAACAATTGCTTCATGGAACTCAGTCTGAGTGGTATTAGGCTCTAAATTGGTTTCACTTTGATTAAGAGCACTTATTTGGTTATTAGTTTTGGTGGGTAATTCAATATCAGATACGAAATCCACTTTAGAACTTTTAATCCCTTTGGGCTTGGCTAATATGAGTAGCAAGGCAATTATTGAAGCTAACAGAAATAGAACGCGGTTCAACATCTTTGGCCGATGGTAGGTATTTAACTGAAGACTGCGATTCTGCTGGTTTGGCCATTGGCTGCGCGAAGGAGTTCGCGAGGAGTTCAGACATCAGAATCAGAATACATTCATTGTGCTATAGGAGTGAATATAATATTTTCATAATTTTATATAATAGAAGCACTATGCACTTGGATGCACTTGGGCAGGTACCATAATCGCATTATAGGTTGTATAAAGATGAAGACCTCACTTATTTCCATAACTTATTCCACAAAATGTTTTAGTAAAAAGGGCGATAACGTGCAAAGGCATAATTTATTGAATGTATTCTTGACGTGCGGTCACTAGAGCTTATATAGATTGACTTATACAATAGAAACACATATACATTCATAAATTAATAACATACAATATGCTTGTCTGTATTATTGTAATGAAATCAAGATATCTATACCTTATATGGAAGAAGATAGTGTTCAACTAAAATAGGTATAGCTCCATGTGTATAAAAATGAATGGATGATAATATAAGCACATCCCAATTATGGTTGTATAGAAGAAAAGATAGTAAATAGGCAATCATGACATCTAATGAGAACACGTTAAGTAAAGTTATAGGTTGAAATGCCTGCTCAGGAAAAAACCCCAGACGATAAGACTATTGTGATACCGGACATGAATGAAAAAAACTTAATCTCTTTTCGTTAAACCAATTCGAGCATTTCATGAAGCATGCCTATATGCATATTGAGGCTCCGAGATCTTTTGATGCTTTTTCTTCGTGGCTGGAGTAAGCTATCCGGTGTTCAGGATTCTTCCGAAACTTGGGCTTGGAGGGTCTTTAACTCCGAATTCAAAAGTTTCATTACCTTAAATTAATTGTATTTAGCTAGTTCGAATTTCTAACACAGTATTATATATAGGGTTTTCCAATAAGAGGTGTTATTTTGATATTCAAAGAAAAATGGCATTTTTTGAGATAAATGATCGCATGTTTATTTCATTATAAAGAGGAAGGTATGCCGTAAATGGAACACAACATCAGCCAAATGGTTGCCACGACCACGCTTACAGGACCATATCCTTTTCATGAAATTTTAAATAACCAAAGCAAAGTGGCTGCCCTATGTCCTCGATAGCCTCACGAATTCCATCTTTGAGGTCTTGAATCGACGCTGGGCTGTTGGCGTAGACCTTATAAAGATCGATGGTTTCATTGCTTGTGTGGCACGTAGCGCCGTCTTGTTGAAAGTAAACGTTGTCCAGATCAATACCATCCAATTCTGGCCATAAAAAATCATTAATCATCTCTCGATAGCGCAATCCATTGACCGTAACTGTTGCTCCAGCCTCATTTTCGAAAAAGTAAGGTCCAATGACCCCGCCGGACCATAAACCGCACCAAACAGTCACGCGTTGAGGATGGAGAGGCTTTTCAACAATAACTCTTGGGTTTTCCGAGCCCCAGATGCGACAGTTTTGCTTGTTGACGTAGCCTCCTAGGTGGAAATGGGCCTCATCAAGATGATTCTTCGATGAAATTCCGGATCATTTTCATGCATTTCAAGGACCCAATCAGCAAAGACACGGCGTTGTTGATGATCAGCCGGCTTCAGTTGTTGTGTTAACTGAACTTTATAAGCCTTAAGACCCAAGTCTTTATGCAAAATACGGTGTAATGACGTTTGTGGAATGCCTAATTCCAAAGAACGACGAGGAATGGACAAACCTGGGTTTTCTTCAACACTTTGGGATACAACAGCAATATTCTCAGTTGTTCTTGAGCGACGTGCACGGGTTTTATTCTTCACATCACTAACTTGTCCCAACAGCTCGAATTTGTCCACCAATTTCTGTATTGCGGTCCGACAAGGTGCTTCACGACGACCCAAAAATGTTTTAGTTGCACGAACCGTCTCTGCAAAATTTTCACCATTTTTAAAGTGAATTTTAATAATTTCAATGCGTTGTTGAAGCGTGTATCGTTCCATTTTTATTAATGGCGTAGTTTCTACTTGTCAAATGTCAAAAAATGACAGCTTCAAAAGTGACAGCTACCGAAATAGCGGGCTATTCAAAATAACACCTCTTATTGGAAAACCCTTTACAAAATTGGTTAACAAAATTCTTTCTCTTAGATTATTACACGGTATTTCATATAATTCAATCGAATATATGGTTGCACAGTGAATTGCTATTTGATTATGGTATATGTGGGAGTTGTAACGCTTCGATACAATGTTAGCACCTGCTTATGTGGGTTATATACCATCTGAAAGGTCACTAAAATGCAATTTATTGTTAACTTTAACTTAAAAATAATGAACATTCATTAAGCATGTACTACCAAAAAGATGTTACTATGTCTTATATGTAGGTACTATGAATCTATTAAATAAACAAATACAAATACAAATAAGAGGTGAACTTTAAATTCAGAAATTGGTCAGCCAGAGATTTTTATCTGTTCTACAGGGCAAGTATTGGTTTCGGTGCAAAAAAAATATCGAGGTTGAAATCAGAACAAACGCATGATCGAGAAGTCCGTAAAAGTGCCTGCAACGATTTTGATTAAACTTAGTACTTGTCATAACCCAGTCAATTGTAAGAAAACTGCGTTTCAGGTTTTTTTATAAAAAAAATCACATAACGGAATTAAGTACCTATTCGACGTTTTTTGAGAAAATGGTCTTATTTTTGGGGTATTCGCGTGTATCTATTCTATGGTTAAACCGATTTTGTTATAATTTTTCAATCAATAGTCTTAACAATATTAAATTTAAATTTTTTAAAAAAAAAACATTGCTTTATAAACAAAAAAAAAATAATAATTTTACGTTATTAAGTAGTATTTTGTTTTAATATTCAATTCTTCTATTAATTTCTAGTCAAACACGAAAAACCGGATGCTAAAATGTCTTCTAGTTCTTTAGAAAATTGAAAATAACAGAAATAAACTTCCCTTAATTTGACTCCAACCGTTGCTTAAGCTGCTCTAAAGATCATATTTGCCAACTTATATGCGCTGCAGAGCGAGAACCGTAGTTCGTATTAGAAAACTGTCAAGGCAAAAAATATAGATAATTGAAGGATCTACAACTTGTGCAACAAAAGTTTTTTTTTTCCTAGTGACAAAAAAAAAGATATGATGGATATAATTAAATCCACCCTAACTTTTTTCAACAAAATGCACTATAACTTTTTAACGTGAGCGAATTTTGAAAACAGTTACTTAACATGTTTTGTAGGAAATAAAATTTTCTATACAAGTTTGTGCTACAATTTTTCTAGGATCAAAAATACGCAAGTTACGTGCGAAAATCAAAATCACATTTAAAAACAAAATGGCGGCCAAATGACACTAGGTGCACTTGTGAAAAATGCGGTTTTTGGCTCGTGTACTGCGATACCCTTTTGAATATCGAATTATTTCTCAGGAAAATCTAAATGCCCCGTACTATATAGCTTTCCAAAGAGGCATATCAGTGTATTGCAAGTGTAACCGTTGTTTTTTAATATTTTTTTTTCTGTTTTAAGCCAATTTTTTTAGAAAATGGCTCCTCCTGACTAATTCAATTTTTTAAAGGAATAAAAGAGATTTTAGCATCCAGTTTTTAGTGTTTCGCAAAAAATTCATAAGAGCATTGAATATTTAAAATAAAATGCTACTTAATAACGTAAAATTTTGAAATTTTTTCAATTGTTTTTTCGAAATTTTGAGTTTGAAAATTAATTTTTCAAAAACTATTCTCTAAAACAACTTTTTTTAAAAACACAATAAAAGAAGAGATTTCTGGCTTTAAAAAAAGGTAACATAGCATTGTATGTATAACTGTTGTTTTTAAGTTTTTTTTTTTCTGTTTTAAGTATTTTTTTTTAGAAAATTTCCCCTCCTGGCGAAATGGGTGGAATAGACCCCCCTTCCCATACGATTTTTTTCTTGTCTCAACCCAACCTACACGCTCTAGCTTTTTGTTACACCGTATGCGAATCACCCTGTATACATCATGCATCTTCAATGTGTGATTACACACAGTTATAAGCCGCTAGGCCAAGTTCGTGCGATCAAGTCGTGCATATTTTTTTAAAAAGATAAATGTCATTTTGTGCATATGTTTTTTGAGACCAAAAGAAACTTGATCTGATGAATCTTTCTAAAACAAAAATACTTTGTAAGGCCTGAACTATAGATATCTCTTGGTTGGAATCTCAAAGAGTCATAAGTCATTGATAGAAACCCATTAGTTATGACAGCTGACTTATACACAGGGTGTCAAAATGGCGGTCAGCCATCAGCCGAATAGGGGGAATAACATGTAGCATACGAAAACATGCACGTGCCGTAACTATTCGGGACTGGTGGAAGTGTGATCATAGCCTCTTCGCGGCGGCCGCTAGAAACAAGCCTTTAAAAAGGTTTGGCTAATATGATGGGGCTGCTTCCACAGGTTGGCAACAGGTTAATTCCCTGTTCCGTAAAACTAGAAGAATTACGAGACCAACAACAAGCCTCGGAAACGGACTGATTTCACGACGACAACCCACGCAAAGAAAACGGAATAACGATTTACGAATTTTCTTATGGAACGTACGATCCCTCTATAGAGCTCGAGCTGCTCAGCAGCTAGCCGATGCCCTGTCAAAATATAAAGCTGACATAACAGCACTTCAAGAAATAAGATGGACAGGGAATGGTGTTCTACAGAAGAAAGATTATGACTTATACTACAGCTGTCATACAAAAAACCATGTGCTCGGGGTAGGCTTCCTAGTCGGCGAAAAAATGAAGTCTGCCATCATCGGCTTTAACGCTATAAGCGAAAGGCTATGCACCCTTCGCGTGCGAGGCAAATTTAAGAACATCAGCCTCATTAACGTTCACGGACCTACGGAGGAGTCCTCAGACGAAGAAAAAGAGACTTACTACGAACAAGTCGAGAGGGCCCTCAATGCCTGTCCAAGGTATGACGTAAAAATCATCCTTGGGGATTTGAATGCAAAAATAGGTCGGGAGCCGGTATTCAGGCATTACGCAGGCACCCATAGTTTGCATGAGAACACTAATGACAATGGACTTCGAGTCTTAGAATTGGCAGCATCGAAAAACATGGTCGTTGCGAGTACCAGGTTCCCGCGTAAAGATATCTACAAAGCCACCTGGGTATCACCTGATGGAGTCACTCGTAACCAAATTGACCACGTGTTGATAGACCGTCGCCACTACTCGAACTTGATGACGGAACGAACGTACCGAGGTGCCAATATCGACTCGGATCACTATCTTGTTGGTATGGTTTTCCGAGGGCGGATAGCCTTGCGAAGACGTATTGCATCCGCCGATCAGGTTCGAATCAACACGGCTGCTCTGCGCAATGAAAACACCAGTAACACCTTTGGTAATGCGTTGGGACTCGCCCTAGAACTGGGTAGAGTAAGTCCTGGAGCCAGTATGCTGGGCGTAGATGAGAAGTGGACACGCCTTAAGAATACTGTCATTAGTACTGCCAACTCCATCTTAGGCAGCAGTCGTAGAAATCGGAACGACTGGTTTGATGATGAATGCAAGCTAGCGACTGAACGTAAGAATGTTGCGTACCGAGCAATGCAACAATCTCATAGAACGCGGGCACATGAAGACGAATATAAAGAGCTCAGAAGAATTGAAAAACGGCTTCACAGACAGAAAAAATCAGCCTGGGAGAAGAACATAATCTGTGAAATAGAGAAAAGCCGAGAACGAGGTCCGCACCAATCCGTCCGAAACATGACGCAGTACACACCACGCTGCACATACTGCAAGGACGGAGAGGGAAATCTGATCACCGATCCTCAAAGCATACTGGAGCGATGGGAGGTGTACTTCAATGAATTGCTAAATGGTCAGCTCACTGCAGAAGTGGAGGCTCCACTACTTCAAGAAGAGTACCCTATGTTGCCGCCACCAAGCATACAAGAGGTTGAGAAGGCTATAGGCCGGCTAAAGAAAAACAAAGCCCCGGGAGTCGATGGTATACCAGCCGAACTATTTCAACACGGTGGGCCAGCTTTACGTCGTAACAAGCCAAGTAAAAATAGCCGGATTGCTATCCAAACCAATCAACATCTTTAATGGACTCCGACAAGGGGATGGTTTGGCCTGCCTCCTCTTCAACCTGGCGTTGGAGAAAGCAATCCGTGACTCTGGCACGGCAACAAGAGGGACCATCGTCAACAGGTCCAGCCAGATACTGGCTTACGCAGACGACATCGACATCATCGGAAGAACCGAGCAAGCTGTACATTATTCCTTCATCCAGATCGAGCAGGCGGCACAAAATCTGGGGCTGCACATTAGTGAAGGTAAGACAAAGTACATGGTGGAGTCGAATGCGAGAGGAACAGTTGGTCAAACAATCAAGGTAGCGGAGCACGAATTTGAAGTGGTGCAATCCTTTAAATACCTTGGGTCAATAGTAGCAGCCGATAACAATATAGAAGAAGAAATAAGCGGGCGGCTTCTCAAATCCAACAGAGCCTACTATAGTCTGTCAAAGCTCTTCAAATCCAGAAATCTCACCATAACTTCAAAGCTGCTGCTGTACAGGACCATGGTCCTGCCAGTACTCACATATGGATCCGAGACTTGGGTGCTTAGCAAAAGGCACTCCGACCTCTTAGCCGCGTTCGAGAAAAAAGTCTTAAGGAGAATTGTTGGCCCCATATGTGAGGAAGGATGATTCCGGAGACGGTACAATCATGAATTGTACGCAATCTACCTTGAAGCAGATATCGTGACAAAAATTAAGCTCGGTAGACTCCGGTGGGCAGGGCACCTAGCTCGCATGAGCGAAGAGGAACCTGCTCGGAAAGTTCTTTGTGGTACATTCTATGGTAGACGACAGCGTGGTAGACCATGCTTGCGCTGGAGAGATGGCGTAGACCAGGAAGCCCGGAGCCTTGGGGTGCGCAACTGGATGGCGGCGGCTCGAGACCAGGATGGGTGGAGAGACTTGTTGAAGGAGGCCAGGACCGGACACCGATTGTCGAGCCGACGATGATGATGTCAAAATGAATAGACTGAACAGAGATCACCTCACTTCCTTGGTAGGTAAATGTCCTCCCTTAGCCCAGAATAGAATAGCATATTCTCCGGAGAATACTTTTTCGACAAACTGAACAATGCGATGTCTAGTGCACATCCTGATGAGATTGGTTTAGAATTCAGGACAGTTCGGAAAGGCACCATGTTGCACTTAGTCCCCTTCCGTATTTTCTTCCTTTACGTGTCTCACATGTATCCCTTGTGATCCGAGTGAGATGTTGCCCTTCGACACATCATCATCCTTTCTAACCTTACCTAAGACCCAAAATAACTCAAGCTTTAATAACTCGTTGTTAACGCACGTTTGGAAGAAATATTAATAAAGAAATCATTCGTCTTGCACCATCGTTATGTAAATATAAGAGATACGAGTATGTGGAAATTTTTTATTAGTTTTACTTGCCCTACCAACATACATTCATGTCAATTACGGAATCCGCAACATTTTACCCACGGGGAGTTAAGCACTTTTAACTTTTTTTTGTACTTGATATGCTTGCGTACTGCAGTATTGTTTTTGTTCAACAACACACTCTTGGAAGGAAAATATTTGTTTGCAGAACGAATGTTCCATGAATTCACAGATTATTGTGTAGTCAAGAATGTAACCGCCACATTCGGTAATCGGGGTGATTATGTCGATTCCATGTTCAAACGATGCACATAATATATCTTCTTCAACCCAATGCACCCAGGTAATTTTTTCCAAAAAGCTGGGCAAAGTTTTTTTTTGTGTTTTTTTGTTTTATTATTGCATCTTAATATAAAAAAAAGTATATTTTCAAAAGAAACAACTATTTCCAACCTAATATACAACCAAAATCGAAAAAAGAACGTGCAAAGAGGATGAAAATGGAAGTTTTTAAATTTGGTGTTTTCTCAGATAAAAAGACAAAGCATTACTATTGCGTTGCACATTTATTGCTTTTTTTAAAAATAAATAAATAAATTAATAAATAAAAAAAAAATAAATAAATAAAAACAAACAAATAAATAAATAGCTTTATATATTATAAATAAATAAATAAATAAATAAGTAAATATATTGATAAATAAATAAATAAATATATGAATAAATAAATAAATAAATAATTGAGTAAATATCTATAAAAATAAACAAACAAAAATTAACAAAAATATGCCATAAATTAATGAACAAAAATCAACACAACTATGTAAATATGAACAAAATATACAAACATTATTTTTATTTAGGTACTCGAAGCCAATTCTAATTGCTCAACCTCAGGTTCTATTAAAAACTGAAGAACTTCAGACGGAAAGGTTGTTTTTATTTTTGGAAATAGTTTCCTCAAAATACCGATGAGAGGGTCTGAAGATACCAAAAGATTATGAAAAACATCTTCCATATTTTGCTGCCTCGAAAATTTCTCGCGAAACTCTCTCGAAACCGCTTTATATCCTTATTACGGTACTCTTGTGCTTCTTCGCCGAGCTGCCCAATTGGAAGAATAGCTTCAGAAATAATTTCAGGGCTGTGTATTAATATTTTGTGCACAGTAGTGGGCATATTATACCATGGATATAGTTCCACAAACAAATTAGCAGTATTAACACAAAATTCCTTAAATCGACTAATTTGAATGGGAAACCCACTAGATATTGTTTATAAAATAACACGAAATCTGCATATGATATTTTCATCTATATTGGTTATTTGCGAAGAAGTAACAGCATCTTGGAAAAATCGACGGGCAGTGTTGCCATCGTTGGTGTACTTCCATATAGCCTGGTTTTGGTTTGTCAACCAATAGTCCCATTCGATTTCTAAAATCTTCTTGGATTCTCTTTTTGGTTTCTTCAACTTTTATTTTGTTTTCTTCATCGCGAGCTTGCCATTGTTTAAGGGGCAGCTTATATAAGAGATGCAGTAAACATTCAAAAAATCTTATCCAAGAATGTAAAGAGGATAAACCAAACCTCAACTTTGATCTGTCATGGACTTGTCTGTTTAACACTAAGTCCATTTTGTTAAAATCTTTTAAACTTAAATTACGTAGGTAACACCTTTGATTTGAAGAGGTTTCTGTGATAGCATTGCAGACTTTTCCGTCAATCATTGTTAGCAGCATTTTATGTTTAACTGAAATGCTTCCCTTTATATGGTTTACCACCGTTTCAGTCCAATTATTTATTTGATTTTCAATATATTCAAATTCTCGGACTGTTACATCAGTTGTTTCTTGAACAAACTAAATTCTTATTGGTCTACAGAACCTTGTTGATGATGTACGCGGATTTTGCCACAATATGATCTTGTTAGGAGATTCTGGGTCACCTGATACTAACTGTATTGGAACGAAAGATGTTAAAAATATGTTGGCGTCAGAAATGTTTGGGTCGGAACATCGTTGTTTGTATTCGCTCATACCCGAACTTCCATTACAATCTAATTTGGATATGAGATTAATATTGCACTTTTCACTAGAGTGCAACGTTTCTATAACATCTTCAATTCCTTGAAATAAGCAACAAATCGTATGATCAAGCAAGTTCTGAAGAGCGGTGCTTCTGCTACGGATTCTGTTATCACCAAGTTTTCAGGATAACATTTTTTCTTTGCTTCCAATACAGCTGCATAATTTGGATACATATGGTTATTATGCTTTATTGCGGAATGTCTTATAAGATTGTATTGGAACTTTGTTAACTTTGCTTCAACAACTATTGAAAGAGCTTCCTATGCTGTATATGGAAAAATTTCTTGCTCCAATTTCTTAAAGAATTTTTACTATTTTTCACCGCGTGAAGGAGTTGACAAAATTAAGTCTTTCAGAACTTTTGAGGATTCAACTTTTAATTGAAGTTTCATCTGCGCAGCATAGCTTAACTCTTCAGTTGTACGGTTCATACGCAAAACTTCTGTTTTTCGTCTTTTTGATCTTTCGCTAAGGTCCGAAAAATACATTTTTGGCCTTCCAAAACAACCATGAGCTCGGCATGCAAACATAATTTCACTTTGGAGCCAGTTTTATTTTGCCTCAAGGAGGTTTTTATATTTCTTGTGGCAATTAACCACCTCCTTTTAAGCTCATAGACAAGCTCAGACAAAATTTTGCTCGTTTGCTCTGAAATCACAATATTCTTCTCATTTTCCAAAGTTTCTACCAAAAAATTGATTTTCACAGTAATGTCACGAGTTGTGCAACTTCTCAAATACTCAGAAAGCTGTTATAAAAAAAAAAAATAAAATTAAAAAGTAAAAAAGCTCAAATAAAAAAAATATAAAAAAATGCCCTTCCGCATCATCTTTAAAGGATAATATTTTTGAAGACCGCAAAATGACGCAAAATATTTTCAATGTTTCTGATTAAGGAAATGCAAACGAAAATTTTAAGACTATTTTCATTACAGAAATATGCAGAAAAACTAAACTTTTGCATTATTAAAGTTCAAAAATGATAAAAATAATGTACCGATCAAATACTCTGCCTCAAATGGCCCTAAAATTAATAATCAACTTAACATATAATAAAAAAAAAATATAATCTCATTTAAACATACCACTAGCAACAGAATCCATGTTTAATAAATTTTAAAAACACCCAAAAAAAGAAAAACAAGGATAAACCAAAACAACTTCTTATAACATACCAAACCAGCTACTACACTTGTCTCTTTAAAGCTTGCACTTTGGAAGCATCTGCTGATTAAACCATTATAATATGCATTGTATGATCTATGAGGTTTAATCTATTTGTAAACAACTGTGCATTTGTAAACAACAAATCGCAATTTTTTTTTTTTATAGTTATGATCAGCTTTTTGGGAAAATTTACCTGTGTGCAATGGCCAAATAAGTTCTTTCTCCCGAGTATAACCCTCTTGACATACCGATTCTCAACTCATACAAATATTAGAAGAGCACTTAATTTAATCCGAATTACCCTTAACATGAGTGCGAATGCTTATATACTACTCGTCACGCAACAAATCATCTTTTCTCTCATTTCATCATTCTCCTTTCAATTGCAAATTTATAAAACATTCCGAAGCAGTGAATCTTCAAATATTATAAATTTATCATTCAAAATTCTATATCTATCCATAGAGTAGGTTTTTACCCCTTATACACATCCATAATAGGAATTACCGGCTCTGACACGACCGACATGCCAAGATAATGCGTATTTGGGTTAAACGCAGACATTCCAACTGGTGAAATTGATTTTCTTTTCGTTTGTGTTAATGAGAAATGCCAATATTGGTTCAGTGAGAAAGTGTTTTGGTTGTCATTGTCATTTGTTGTTTTGTTGATCTGCGGCGCGGCACGGCCCAGGCCTAGCCTATGTTGCCATATCCGCTACAATTGTTGACGGACCTGACAGGTATTTCATCATCATCGCATTTCCATAAACAGCCATATCATCTTTGTCAGCCAGCAGCCAGCATCATAATAATTAATTTTTTTTTTATGAATGAACATGTAGGTAGGTACATGGTACACCTAGACCTACTCAACTCGTAAGTGTGCAGACATAAATTATTGTGAAACTCTGAGATATATTCATTCATAAAAAAATAAAGCCCGAAACACAATCACACGCACCTTAAAGAGAATATATAGGCAGGTCGCAAGCTTATATAGCATCTATACAGTTTATAAATTGATTCCACTCGATCATCACGTGCTAGTTAAATATTTCAATGATTGATATGGACTTATTGCCTTTATTTGTCTGCTGGTGGTTTCGGTTTTGGGTTTGATGCAAACCAATTTGGTAATCATAGGGATTTACATGGCAGATTGATAAATGACTAATCCAAGGTCAACTGCCTGTTTGGATTGGGTGTCGTATGATAGGATAGCATAACCGCTGATATTTTGTTTTGAGTAAGATATAGAAAAAGATAACGTTTTGCATTCGTATACAAAAAAAACATGACAAATAATAGAAAAATAAAATTCACGACTGAGTTGCATGAACTTGCTCTTATGTGCGATCTCATTGTGGTTATAAATTCTGAATATTACCGCCGTAATATTCACGTCGTTTAAAACTCGATTTATTAAAAGTTCTTAAACCGACTACATTTAACCGAAATAAACCGGTAGAATTTAAACGACAAAATCTCGTTTAAAAAAAAATGAAATTCGGTTTCCGTCGGTTTAAATTTGTGATTTAAACCGAACATCGGATAGCATCGCAAGTATGAGTATGGCTTTTGAGCACATGTTTGCTGATTTATGTTGAATCAAAATCAACAAAGAATTTAAAATTTTGCAATGACAGAAAGTCCCATACCAAAAGAATAAAAAGAGAATTCAAATCGGGCCAAACGCTTTACTCAATTTAAAAATGATTTGTTGTGTGACCTTATGTTGGCCAGCGACGTCAATATACTATAACGAGTGTGTGAAGTTAGCCCCCCTTTTTTTGAATTTGTTATTCTTGAAAATTGTTCCAGGTTGTTCGCGATTTGTTCCGCATTGTTCCAAATCTTTTTTCAAAAATATTCAAAAATGGGGGTTTTAGACCCAAAAAACGGGTCTTCGAGGGCTCTTCTAAATTGTTCCAGAACTTCGTTTCTTAATATTGATTTTTACTATGAAAAATTTCAAAGAGGTTTTTGAAATTTGTTCATAGTAAAAATCAATATTAAGAAACGACGTTCTGGAACAATTTAGAAGAGCCCTAGAACAACCTGGAACAAGTTTTTAAATTTTGAATTTCTAAAAGGGGGGGGCCAGAGAAAGGATAATAGGATATTTTCATTTTAAGTGTTTTTGACGGCTTTAAATCTATTTAATTTTCAATATTTTTTGATGAATCTTTGGAACAATTTGGGTTGATCGGTTTGGAACTTGAAACAAAATATAGAGCGTCGATTTATGATAAAGGGGCACTAAATGCAGTTCTTACAAAGTTCAAAAACTTTTAGATTTTTTTTAAAATTTGATTTAAGGGTGATTGTATAAATATAGAGACACAAAATTTTCCATACACATGTATTTATCATCAAGAAATATGAATTATGTGTTTGGAAAAAAAAAAAAAATTTGGAGACCGGTTTTTTGCGTTTTTGATAAAAAAGTTTAGAAAGCTTTATCTTTAAAAGTAGACATTTTACGACTTCAATTTTTTGGAACAATGTTAGGAACACTTTTTTAAACCTAAAAAAAATTTAAAAGTGTGATTTTCGAAAAAAGGGGGGCTAGATTTTTTTCGAATTTTGGCCATAACTTTTGAATTTTTGAATATAGAGGTCCAAAAACTTGGAACAATGTTCAGAACAACTACAACATTCTAGAACAATTTTCAAATTTTCAATTTTCGAAAAAGGGGGCTAGGTCAAAAACCGTTTTTTGGGTCTAAAACCCCCATTTTTGAATATTTTTGAAAAAAAATTTGGAACAATGCGGAACAAATCGCGAACAACCTGGAACAATTTTCAAAAATAACAAATTCAAAAAAAGGGGGGCTAACTTCACACACTCATACTATAACACCTTATGGTCGCATACGCTGGTGGGAAGAAATTGCTCGACTTTTCATTGCAACACCAGACATATATGGCACTGACCAGTGAGTTGTATATTCTTGTACTTATTTGTCTTTTCTCTCTATTTTTTTTTCTTTCCCTCTATCAGCAACGAGCGCATCTCGAACTGCAAAAACGATGCTACAACATAAAAACAGACCTACAGAGACCGGTGGCGGTGGTGTTTTTTAAAACACTAATACAAAATATTTGGTTTCGTTCAAACAGTCATGGTGTGTTTTGGAACGGTGCAACTTTCAACGTCTGGCTAGTCCTTCACCGACAGTGACGCTCCGCTTAGTTACTGTTAGACTAGAATATACCAACACAATTTTGAATATTAGCTAAACCATTTAAACCGTAGGTACCTAAACGACACGAAAATGTCTCTTTTAAATTGGAGTCGGTTTATCATAGTTAAACCGATCATTCGGTTTAAAATTTTGGTTAACGTCAGTTTAACTGAGTGAATGTTACCCATTAGTCGGTTAAAAATTTTAAAGCAATTATTGAATTTAAAACGATGTTAAACGGCCGGCGTGAATATTATGGCCGTTAAAAACTTATTCCTTTGATTCTAAAGCCCAGTTTTTCAATTCGATATTATGCTAGTTTCGGGGTTAAACACAAGTTAACTCCTGAAACATGTTTAACAGTCAATTTATAGAACCCGAGTTAACTCAACAAATTTTGTGAGTTAACTCTGGATGAGTTGAATAGCTATTTCTAAAAGATGCATGTCAAAAATCTATTAAATCCAGGTACGACACAATGGAAAGGGTGAATTTTCATAGTGGCGCCATCTTGAATTTGATGGCGAAACATTGATTTTTGTACTGTCGCACTTCGATTTCGATGTTTAATTTAATTCTCCACTGAAAAACTGCTTTTGAGTTAACTCGGGTGTAAAGTATTTGCAGAATAAACTATCTCTGATTTTACTCGGAGATTACTCTTGCACTGAAAAACTAGACCTTAGTTATATGGGAGCCTTTATTTAAGTGTAGTTGAAAGTAGTGTTATGTGAGTACACAAAAACGAGCAATATGGCACTATGTTGTACATTATAAAGGGTCATTAGGTCTGTTTCTTTACTTTTGGGAAAAGTTTGGGAAAAAGTTCGGGAAAAAGTTTGGGCTGGAGCTTTTTGATGTTGTTGTTGTAATTTTTGACCAGAAATAAAAAGTAAAGAAACGCATTTGGGATGTTTCTGATTGGCACTTTTTGGGCTCTTTCAAAGGAACCAGGAGAAATATTTATTGTTATATTTGTTGCCATTGCTTCATTTAATAAATTTATTTTTTTTTGTTTTAATTTTATTCATGTAGACACTACTTGACAAGTTAATTTTCAAATTTTCCGATCAGCTGATTTCTTGTTTGACAAGCAAGAAAGTGCAGCAGGTAAAATGTTTGGGTAGATTCTTGCTGGAGGGGAAATGAATTAAATAACAAAAAATTCAAAAGCTCTGTCATTTTCGTGCCAGAAAAAAGTAAAGAAACACGTTTCGGGTAGATTTGGGATACCACGGGATCCCGCGGGCGAGTAAAGAAACAGACCTATATAGGCTGCTACAGTTGGTAGCAGCCATATTGTTGAAGCTACATCTGTCAAAATGGCTGTCATTTATTCAGTCTGTTTTGCCAAATCGCCATATGGACGAATATAGCGTTCAACCTTCAACAACACGTGCAAATTATAAAATTGTTTTATCAAAATGTGTGATCTGCTCGGTCCATATTGCTTTAAAGAACGCCGACGACGGCCAGGCCATC
This sequence comes from Leucozona laternaria, assembly GCA_932273885.2. Lineage (NCBI taxonomy): Eukaryota > Metazoa > Arthropoda > Insecta > Diptera > Syrphidae > Leucozona > Leucozona laternaria. Next base: position 217,788,454 of record OW026366.1, on the reverse strand, counting down.
ACCGTCAACGGCGAGCGCTATATATGTAGGTCGATGATTACCAACTTCTTTTGGCCTGAATTGGATGATATGGACACCAACGACATGATGTGTTTTCACAAGGGCGGCGCTACGGGATACACTTAGCTCACACACCATTAGAAATTCTGCACGAGTATCATCATCTCACGTGGTGGTGTTGTGAACTGGCCACCGGGGTCGTGCGATTTGACCCCGTGAGACTTTTTCTTGTGGTGCTTTCTGAAGTCGTAGGTCTATGCAAATAAGCCACAAACCAAAGCTGCCCTCAAAGCCAACATAACCCATGCCATCGGTCAAATTCAGCATGATTTATGGGCCATAATTATGGAAAATTGGACATTTCGGATGCGGCGGACTTTAAAACGATGTTATCTATATTTCATACATAATGGCATCAATAGGCCTTTAAAACGAATAAAAATTGTCGATGATATCTCAAACACACTTTGTTTTATTTGAATTTAAAGATAGAAAGCGCTTAATGAAAGAAAAGTTGAAGCAAATCTGCCAGGGCCTAGACAAACTTGGCAAAAACTTGTCATTTTTCTAGGCGGGTACATTATCTACATATTAAATTCCATACAATAACTTCCATTTCCTTTTCCGTGAGCCCAGCACCAGCCCATAAAAATCTAGAAGATTCAGTTTCTTCGCGCAGTTATGCTAAATGCGACAGATTCATGCATCATTCTCACTACTTATAGGTAGGCACATACGTTGTTTCTACCATAACACCGGTTTTGGCCATTTAAATCATTTTCATTATCTTGCCTTCCCAACACAGCGACAATGCCACCGACATCGTCATGATCAAGATCTTCGGCATGACTCCATTGCCTTCGTCGCCGTCGCCGTCGCTATCGTTGTAGTCGTCTTCACTGTCGTCACCCCGGCTGCTCTCAAAGGAAAGTGAAACCGATGACATAAACAATATATTAAGTAATCGATTTTAATGTTTATGTTAATAACGTTTAAACGTACCGTTTTAATGTTGGTTTTTTGTTTTACTTTTCCGCTATTTACGCAGTGTCGGCGTTGTCGCAGCGCGCCGCGCCACTACGCCGCTGCACTGTTTGTATTTTCCTTTTTTGAGCATTAAAAGTTCATACCTATACCTACAGCTAAATCAAGTTTGGTCGCTAAGCTAATTGCCAAAAACTTTCACTGCGCCCTATTGTCATTATTGAGGAGCCCTCCGGGATTCTGTTACGTGTGTTTAAAATGTTTCATCGAATATTGAAGTACTCAGAGTAGGGTAACGGCAGAGCTTATTGCGTAATGCTATATACTTGCACTGTACACTTGTAGGTACCCGCACTGTGCGTACGTGAGAAAAATGTTTTTTTTTTTTTGGAAAGGAAATAAATTAAACTGTTTGAGCAATTTGTTAAAAATGTTTTTTTTTTGTTTTCTTTGAACATGATATGAAAGTATGACAGTTGTTAAGGCCTTCAAGTTTGTGTAGAAAAATTAGAATTTGCTTTAGAGGCGGCAAATATCGACAAAAAGAATATTAATTTAAACAATTTACACTTTTGCAAGTTAAATGATTTAACAATCTAATGCTTTATTTACGCGACTGACAAATTGGCATTTTTCTGTCAGTCTCTGTAAACTGTCAAAAGAATGAATTTTTCCATCAGAAGATTCTGACAGAAATACTCCAATTAAATGTAAGTCGTGTAAATCAACATTATACCAACAACTGGGGTGCCAGCACGTAACTTGATACAATCGAGTTTTGTTGATACAATCGATCACTGGCAGCACATATCGTGGTTCAATCGAGTTTCCTCGATTGTATCGTCAGATTCGGCAGCACACAAACTTGAAAATGACATTTGAAACAAACATTTTTACTCGACAGCAATTACTTATCGTTGGTACGTTGGCAGTGAGTTTTTTAGAAAAAAAATTAAAAAAACATAATAGTAGGTGTGTCCATAAATAAAAAACAAACTAAGATTTTGACTCAATTTATGAGTTCTCACTCTGATTTAGCCAGGGGAATTCTTAAAACTGCAGTTTTCTGTGGGAAAAACTGACTGACTTCTTTAACACAATAAGTACTCCACAAAAAAATCGCAAAGATTGGAAAAGGGTAGGTTATTGTTAAAATGGAAAATGTATGTATGTATGTATAAACATACATACATACATTTTCCAGATCCTTTTTTTTAGACCTAGAGTGACCTAAAATACAAGGTCAAAAATAACCTAAGAAGTAATAAACTTCACTTTAAAGGTACGGTACGGCTGTATAAAACTAAAGAACAAAAATGGTTTTGTTTTAGATGATATACTTTTTCTATGTATAAATATAGGTGTTATTTTGAATAGCCCGCTATTTCGGTAGCTGTCACTTTTGAAGCTGTCATTTTTTGACATTTGACAAGTTGAAACTACGCCATTAATAAAAATGGAACGATACACGCTTCAACAACGCATTGAAATTATTAAAATTCACTATAAAAATGGTGAAAATTTGGCAGAGACGGTTCGTAAAACTAAAACATTTTTGGGTTGTCGTGAAGCACCTTGTCGGACCGCAATACAGAAATTGGTGGACAAATTCGAGCTGTTGGGACAAGTTAGTGATGTGAAGAATAAAACCCGTGCACGTCGCTCAAGAACAACTGAGAATATTGCTGTTGTAGCCCAAAGTGTTGAAGAAAACCCAGGTTTGTCCATTCCCCGTCGTTCTTTGGAATTAGGCATTCCACAAACGTCATTACACCGTATTTTGCATAAAGACTTGGGTCTTAAGGCTTATAAAGTTTAGTTAACACAAGAACTCAAGCCGGCTGATCATCAACAGCGTCGTGTCTTTGCTGTTTGGGTCCTTGAAATGCATGAAAATGATCCGGAATTTCATCGAAAAATCATCTTGACTGATGAGGCCCATTTCCACCTCGGAGGCTACGTCAACAAGCAAAACTGTCGCATCTGGGGCTCGGAAAACCCAAGATTTATTGTTGAAAAGCCTCTCCTCAACGCGTGACTGTTTGGTGCGGTTTATGGTCCGGCGGGGTCATTGCGTGGGTATACAAGCAGAAGGCACTAAGTCAATTTTTTAGGATTTTTACATTTGAATGCAAAGTGATCAAGAATGATGATATCTATGTAATCCAAACACCTCCTAAGTCATTATGGAACGTTAAACATGAATTATTTGAGGTTTAGTTTTGCACTAAGTCAGTTAAATAATTTATAATACTGTTAAAACGCACTAAGTTGACTTAGTGCCTTTTGGCTGTCATAGAAAAAACACTTCATTCTATAATAATACAGCAAGAAAGCATTAAAGTGGACTTAGTGCTTTTTACCTGTCATCAAAACTAAGTTTTTTGATTTAAATAGGTGATGAGTTACTATTCTGTAGTCTACACATAAGAGCGAATTCCACCTAATTGTTTCAATTTGGCAGTTTTGGTCAAGAAAAAAAGTATTTTTTTAGTTTTCCGGTAGTAGGTAATAGTGAATAATCTGCACAACCTTACACATCAGATGAAAGCGATGGTAAATAGTTCCAACCTCTTTCTTTATTTATTGTTAAACTATTCTTACCTTGTTTTTATTGTGAACTTATTAAAACTCTCGACTTTTTCTTAAATTTATTATTCTAACTTACCATACCGTTTTCTTCATTTTACTTACTTATTATTCTTACCCCATCTAGGCCTTTACTTATTATTTTATTTTCTTACTGTTATTATTATTCTTATTCCTTCTTGCTCTTAAAGTGTTAAATTCATTAAAAAAAAATGTTTCTTCAGATTTATTTTTTCAGTTATAATTGACTAATTCACACATTATTGCAATATCAATTCAGCTAAAAAGCACTAAGTCAGCATATTTTTTAGTTCTGCTCCAATATTTTCGAATTGGTTTAGCAAAACCTTAAATTTTAAATTGTAAACTTAAGTCATAATGTCAATAGAGCTTTTTATGTGATAGGATGAAAAATTACCATCTGTATTGAATTTTCAAAAGTAAACAAATATTAAATATCAATTTACTCAAAACTATGTTTTTTGACTTAGTGCCTTCTGCTTGTATACCCACGATTGGACCTTACTCTTTCGAAAATGAGGCTGGAGCAACAGTTACGGTCAATGGATTGCGCTATCGAGAGATGATTAATGATTTTTTATGGCCGGAATTGGATGGTATTGATCTGGACAACGTTTACTTTCAACAAAACGGCGCTACGTGCCACACGCAAGCAATGAAACCATCGATCTTTTACGGGATAAGTTTCCGGACCGTGTTATCTCTCGAAGAGGTGATCACCATTGGCCACCGAGATCTTGTGATTTAACACCTTGCGACTTCTTCCTTTGAGGCCACGTGAAAGATAAGGTCTACGCCAACAGCCCAGCGTCGATTCAAGACCTCAAAGATGGAATTCGTGAGGCTATCGAGGACATAGGGCAGCCACTTTGCGATTTGGTTATGGAAAATTTCATGAAAAGGATATGGTCCTGTAAACGTGGTCGTGGCGGCCATTTGGATGATGTTGTGTTATATTATTAACGGCATACCTTCCTCTTTATAATAAAATAAACATCCGATCATTTATCTCAAAAAATGGATGTTTTCTTTGAATATCAAAATAACACCTCTTATTGGAAAACCCTTTATATGAATAAATCATTTTCACACAATTCTAATGGATTGCTATTATCCCTAAGGTTTCTTCTTTTGATTTTGGCATTAGGTACTTCCTCATCTTCACTTTCCGAATCAAAAAAATAACATTTTTAATGCAATTTAAATTTTAATGAACGAATTTTATTTTGAAGATAACCAATTTGACATTTCACTTTATAGTTCACAATGACATTTTTAAGCGGAGGTCACAATGAAACTCGTCCCAAATTACGTGCTGCCAAAAATAATATATTTCGAGTTGACCGGCGATCGACAATCCTCGATTGTATCAAGTTACGTGCTGGCACACCTGATTTTCGATTTTTTCGATAACAGCTGGTTGCAGTTCGATCAATATTATTAACAATCTTTTTTTAAATTGCGGTTTCCAATGCATATTATCTAGTAAGTACTCAAAAATCGCGTACACAACTTTTTTTTTCAAATAAATTGCACGACAGGGTCACACGAACTTGCTCTTATATGTGTGATCACACTGTGGTGTTAAAGACTAAAATAAATTAGTTATGGGAGCCTTAAATTTTTCCATCCTCTAAAAACATAGTTTTTAGTTGAATCAAGTACCGTGTGAAAATTGTTTTAAATCACCAAATATTGAAATAAATTGATTAAAATACTTTTAAAACTGTTTTGAACCCAACGCATTGTACACCAACTGATTTCTTCAACAAATCCTTATCTATGGGAATAAAATTTGATAATCGTAGGAGCGGTTTTAAAAATATGAAGGTTTTTAAATATAAAATTCTATCAACATTTTATTAATTTGTGTATATTTATTAATGGGGAATTAAAAATTAAATAAAAAAAAAAATCATTAACATTTTTGAATTATTTTTAAATAGATAATCTAAAAATATTTTTGGACATTTTTTTTTTCTTACAATCACTTTGGTCATGTTTAATCAAAATCATTCGAGCTGTTTTCGACAAAATATAAAAAAAAAAATAGTTGTAGGTAGGTATCGATTTCATGAGAGCCATGTCACATCTCGGCATCCCTGCCCAACTCGTCCGCTTGTACAGGATGACGATGGGGAAATTTCGCTGCTCCGTCAAAGTCGGTTAGAACACCACCGAACCCCTTGGCTTTGAAGTCGAGAAAGGTTTGAGGCAAGGCGACGCGTTATCATGCAACCTATTTAACATTGTTCTTGAAGCAATTGTACGTAACTCGCAAGTCAACAACACAGGTACAATTTTTCAGAAGTCTGTTCAACTACTTGCGTATGCGGATGATATTGACATCATTGGGAGAACAAAGCGAGCTGTTACCGGCGCGTTTGCAAGTATTGAATCGGAGGCGGTAAAAATGGGTTTGGCTGTTTATGAGGACAAGACGGAGTATATGCTATCATTGAGAAAGGAATCTCAACATCGTCGACTCGGGCAAAATGTCACGATGGATAGGTACAACTTCGAAGTCATCAAGGACTTTTTCTACCTGGGCTCCACTATTTCATCGCAAAATGACATCAGTGCAGAGATCAAACCAAGAAATACACTTGCCAATCGCTGTTTCCCCTCGGGCTAAGAAGGCATTTGAGTAGTAAAGCCCTTTCTCAAAGAACCAAGGAGACCCTATATAAGACTTTGATCATCCCGGTCCTGCTATATGGGGCAGAAGCATGGACCTTGTCAAAAATGGATGAGAACCTGCTTGGGTGCTTTGAGAGGAAGATTCTTCGGATGATTTTCGGTCCAGTCGTTATCGATGGAGTATATGGAGGAGAAGATTTAACAACGAGCTGTATGGGCTTTACAGAGACGTCGACCTGGTCAAAAGGTTGAAAATATAGCGGCTGAGATGGCTGGGACACGTGGAGCGTATGGACACCAACGCACCAGCCCGACGAGTCTTCGAATCTACCCCTGATGGTCTGCGCAGCACAGGAAGACCCCACCTTAGGTAGCGCCCACAAGTGGAGAACGAGCGAACTAGGAGTGCGTAACTGGAGGCAGCTAGGTATAGGGACCGAGCTGGCTGGAAGGGGTTGTTGGTTGAGGCCGTAGTCCATCCAGGACTGTAAGCGCCATCTAAAGTAAAGTAAGTAAGCAAGTAAGATAGGTATGGCAAATACTCGTTCATGATAAGCTAAAACAAAAATTCGAATTTTCCAGGAAATTACATACAAATTCTCCGTACCAAATTTTAAGCAAATCGACCCGCATTCTTTTAGGTTCTAGCTCAAATTAAAGCGGACACATTGACCGCTGGATATTGCATGACGAAACTCAGTTTTTTGGACTTCTTGCACTCAGAGAACATATTGGTATTCCAACCGTATTTTCGTGTATAATGCAACAATACGTATGGGCGAAATCGTGACTTCTACTTTTTATAGGAATAATACCAATAAAAGCTTATTGGATATCTAACAAATGTATATGGGTATTGCAAAGTTGTATAGGTATACTTTTTCAATTCAATTCAATTCAACCAAACTGCATTGCTATAAACTCTTGGAGGAATACCTGTCTGTGTTTTTATAATACCTATACTTTATGAAGATCCCAACCAAACTTAATGGAAAAGGCACAATCCAGAATGGGATTTTAACTAAAGCTATTGTTGGAAAACCTGGCTCTTTTTCAAAACTGAAATTTGTATGGAAATTGCAACTACTTCTAATGGTTAAACACCAATAAAGATAGTTTCATTACATATCCATTATGGGATTTTAACTATAACTATTGTCGGAAAATCTGATTGTTTTTCGCTATTGAAATTTTTATGGGGGATTCCAACTACTTCTAATGGTGAAACATCAATAATGATAGTTTCATTAAATATCCAGAATGGGATTTTAACAATAAATATTGTTGGAAAACCTGACTGTTTTTCATTATTGAAATTTGTATGGGGATTTCAACTACTTCTAATGGTAAAACACCAATGATGATAGTTTCATTACATATCCATTATGGGACTTTATCTATAACTATTGTTGTAAAACCTGATTGTTTTTCATTATTGAAATTTTTATGAATATTCCATCTACTTCTAATGGTAAAATACCAATAATGATAGCTTCATTTAATATCCAGAATGGGTTTTCAACTACAATTTTAGGGATTCCAACTTAATTTATTGGTCTAATTCCAATAATTATTGCTTCATTTAATATCCAGAATGGGTTTTCAACTATAATTTTAGGGATTCCAACTTAATTTATTGGGATAATTCCAATAATTATTGCTTTATTTAATATCCAGAATGGGTTTTCAACTATAATTTTAGGGATTCCAACTTAATTTATTGGGATAATTCCAATAATTATTGCTTTATTTAATATCCAGAATGGGTTTTCAACTATAATATTAGGGATTCGAACTAAATTTATTGGTCGAATTCCAATAATTATAGCTTCATTTAATATCCAGAATGCGTCTTCAACTATAATTTTAGCGATTCCAACATAATTTATTGGGATAATTCCAATAATTATTGCTTTATTTAATATCCAGAATGGGTTTTCAACTATAATTTTAGGGATTCCAACTTAATTTATTGGGATAATTCCAATAATTATTGCTTTATTTAATATCCAGAATGGGTTTTCAACTATAATATTAGGGATTCCAACTTAATTTATTGCTATAATTCCAATAATTATAGCTTTATTTAATATCCAGAATGGGTTTTCAACTATAATTTTAGGGATTCCAACTTAATTTATTGGGATAATTCCAATAATTATTGCTTTATTTAATATCCAGAATGGGTTTTCAACTATAATTTTAGGGATTCCAACTTAATTTATTGGGATAATTCCAATAATTATTGCTTTATTTAATATCCAGAATGGGTTTTCAACTATAATATTAGGGATTCGAACTAAATTTATTGGTCGAATTCCAATAATTATAGCTTCATTTAATATCCAGAATGCGTCTTCAACTATAATTTTAGCGATTCCAACATAATTTATTGGGATAATTCCAATAATTATTGCTTTATTTAATATCCAGAATGGGTTTTCAACTATAATTTTAGGGATTCCAACTTAATTTATTGGGATAATTCCAATAATTATTGCTTTATTTAATATCCAGAATAGGTTTTCAACTATAATTTTAGGGATTCGAACTTAATTTATTGGGATAATTCCAATAATTATTGCTTTATTTAATATCCAGAATGGGTTTTCAACTATAATATTAGGGATTCGAACTAAATTTATTGGTCGAATTCCAATAATTATAGCTTCATTTAGTATCCAGAATGCGTTTTCAACTATAATTTTAGCGATTCCAACTTAATTTATTGGGATAATTCCAATAATTATTGCTTTATTTAATATCCAGAATGGGTTTTCAACTATAATATTAGGGATACCAACTTAATTTATTGGGATAATTCCAATAATTATTGCTTCATTTAATATCCAGAATGGGTTTTCAACTACAATTTTAGGGATTCCAACTTAATTTATTGGTCTAATTCCAATAATTATTGCTTCATTTAATATCCAGAATGGGTTTTCAACTATAATTTTAGCGATTCCAACTTAATTTATTGGGATAATTCCAATAATTATTGCTTTATTTAATATCCAGAATGGGTTTTCAACTATAATATTAGGGATACCAACTTAATTTATTGGGATAATTCCAATAATTATTGCTTCATTTAATATCCAGAATGGGTTTTCAACTACAATTTTAGGGATTCCAACTTAATTTATTGGTCTAATTCCAATAATTATTGCTTCATTTAATATCCAGAATGGGTTGTCAACTATAATTTTAGCGATTCCAACTTAATTTATTGCTATAATTCCAATAATTATTGCTTTATTTAATATCCAGAATGGGTTTTCAACTACAATTTTAGGGATTCCAACTTAATTTATTGGTCTAATTCCAATAATTATTGCTTCTTTTAATATCCAGAATGGGTTTTCAACTATAATTTTAGCGATTCCAACTTAATTTATTGGTATAATTCCAATAATTATAGCTTAATTTAATATCTAGAATGGGTTGTTACCTATACTTATTGTTAGAATACCTAACTGTTTCCTCAAATTTCCTATAGTTTTTGGGATTCCAACTAAGCTTATAGGGAGCATTTCAATTAATATAGCTCCATTTAATATTCAGAATGGGTTTTTGACTAAAAGTATTGCTTTTCAAACATTTTTTTTAGTTAAAACCTCATTCTGGGTAGTAAATGAAGCTTAAATTATTGGAATTAACCCAATCGATTCAGTTGGAATTCCAAAAATTATAGAAAATTAGAAATGTCAGTTAGGTATTTTAACAATAATGATAGTTGAATTTCCATTCTGGATATTAAATGAAGCAATAATTATTGAAATTAACCCCATAAATTTAATTGAAATCTCAAAAATTATAGGGAATTTGAGAAATAAGTTAGGTATTCCACCTAACTCATTTTTCAAATTCTTTAAAAGTTTTGAAATTCAAATTAAATTTATTGGAATATTTGCAATGATTATAACTTCATTTAATATCCAGAATGTTATTTTTACTAAAAGTATTTTGGGAATACCTAATTGATTTCTCAATTTTCTTATATATTATTTATATGTTATACTTACAGTGGATATCATTATACTTACATTCATTTATTTGGACAACACCAAAAGCTCTGTAGGAAGTCTTATGAATATCTTCTCGCATCCAGTTACTTCAAGATTAATCTCCAATCTAAAATGCTTGATAAAAACCCAGAAAGTCTTTATACAAAAATAAGGTCCACAATTAGACTGACAACCCTATATTCAAATGTTCAAAAACCTCGAATTTGAAAAATAGTAGAATCCGAATAAATTTGTATTGTTTCTGTTTACCAACGTATCATAAAAGCAATTCATTTTGTTAAATGTAAAAGCAAATTTACTTTGCTTGTTTCTGCTTAATAGCTTAGTAAACAAATCTTCCCTTTTTTGGTCCTATCAATAATAAAATTTTCATATAAGTGGTTTTCATTTTTATTTTGAACATTATTTTCTATTTCACAACTTAAACTATAACTAACAAGTAAGGTATTATAAAAACATGATATTTGAATAAAATTAACAGTGATGAATTATATTGAGTCAAAATTATTAAAATCTATTTCTAATCATAATTTTATGTTTTTAATGAGTTAATAAATTAATGCGTATTTTAGTTTAAGCATAGCAAATTATGAATCCTGGCATGAATGAAATTATACATGATTACCTACTTCCAATAAAATGTTTCTCTGATTTAAATAGATTAAGTTTTAAAGCTAAATAAAGTTTTTTCTTAACAATAATGAAATTTAACACTCACTTGGGCAAATCAGAACCGAATTAGAGCAATTTTATATGGCAACAAAAATGCAGCAATAAAATCGTTCAAAATAAACTCTACAATACAAAAGAAAAATCCAGTCTATCTAAATTTAAGGTCATTGCTGGGTTTTTTGGCATTGACCTCAACGACACTCAATGGACTGACACACATGTTTTAAAGTTTTAAAATACTGACTAATAATGTAAAGAAAAATATTTAGAGGGAGTTATACTGTTTTTTGAGTTCAAGGTTTTCCTGAAACTTATTTCATTCAAAGCAATCAATTAAAATTAAATCATTGAGACTTATTTGAGCAAAAGAAATAAGCGTTGACCGCAAAGATACGGTTGGACTGAATCAAACTTTGAATAAGTGTAAAAGGAATAAATTTTTCAAAAATAAAAAAGTGCATAGAAATCGTGTAGTGTAATTTAGCTAAGGAATTTGGTTAATTATGAACTTTTACTTCATACTAGGAAAAATGTCGATGTTTCAAAAAAACAATCTCTTGTAACAATGTAACCTCACCATCAGATGAGTAGGAATTAGCTTGTTGAATTTAATCGGAAAGAAGAGAAAAAAGTGGCATTGACTTTAAAGATAAGGCTGCGACTAAAAACACACTTGTTACAAAAAATTTAAACAATAAACGAGTAGTGTAATTCAGTTCGTAGGTAATATTTAAGACTTACATAAGATCGTTTATGAGCGAATCAACAGTGGTTTAATTTTTGTATATATATTTTTGGATCAGCATCCAAATATGATTGTGTGTAGTCTTAGTAAGTTTATGAAACTATTTCAATATGGTTAATGTTTAACTTTTCACTAAACAAATTTTAAATAGTTATGTAAAACTCTTGGTTGGAAAAGAACACAGAATGAATATTTGTTATATTTAGTTTGAACTCAATGATTTTAAAATGATCAGTTTTCTCTACAACATATCCATAACAATGTCTATCAAAATAAATAGTTTTAAGTAGTTTGCAAATACAAAAAATTTTTGAATTAGACACTACACTTATTAATTCAATGAGCCCAAAGCATGGAAGGTTATCAATATTTTGAAATTCTAATGCCATTCCCACTTTAATTTTTATATCATAAGTTGTTGCCCACTTGCAAAACTTGGTATTAAAATCCAAGTTTTTAAGTTGAGCAATATAAAAAGAAAAATATTTGATAGTGCTTACGCATTTTATTTCTCTTCCAGAAAGTATCTTATTCTCAAAATCGTTTTGAAATTTATTTTGAAAAAATGATAATTGAATCCGTTCAGCTATTGTATGGCAAATATTTATTCGAGATCTAGTTGAATTAGCGATTTGCTTTAATTCTTTATGCTTTGCTTCATGTCGCATAACCCAAAACTGTTTTAATGGCCCAAATTTTCGCATTAACGATGGGTAATGTGTGATAAAGTGATGCTTTGGTTTCAACGGCATTTTAAAGTGTGTTAGATATAAGCTATGGTGTTGTTCTATTAAATGTTCCAAATGAAAAATAATATTTTCATCAATACTCTCCAAAAAAAGTAATTCTGTTATTTCTTTCAAAATTAAAAATATCTCCCAGAGAATATCGGTTTCAGGCACCAGATCTGAAATAATAAGAGGGAGATATTTTATAAGCCATATTAGTTCTGAAGCTGAATATCGTAGCTTATGATTTTTTAAATTATCCATACTGAGCTCTTGAGGTTTATTTAAACCTTCGAATCTCCCATAAAAGAATCCTATAATTCTATTGTTAAAAGTTTCTAAAGAAAAATACTTTTTAATTTTAACGAAGGAATGTAGTATGAATGATACTTCAAAACCACAAATTCCTTCGTAAAGATCATGAAGCAAATCTACACTAAAATTTCGACAAACATGAAAATTGCTAAGTTCATTAAAGATACAAGGTGATAAAATACCAGTTTTTTTCACGTCATCATTTCTCAAATCAACTGAGTAATTGTATGGATTTCTAATCAAGAAAGGATCTTCAGTGGTGGTTATCTGTGAATCGTTTTTATGCATCTTACATATTCTGCAGAAAAAATTGCAAGAAAAACTTTCAGTGAACCCAAGCATCGAATTAAGTCCCAAATTGTCACCTATACAAGTAACAAGAACAAAGTATATTTGTTTATCAAATATATTCAAAGGATTACTTTCAAGATCTTTCAATTCATCAATAAGGGGCCGAAAGACGCTATTTCCATATGTTTTTTTGTCCAGAGTATGGAACAATAATGTCACAAAAATGTTTTCTAATTTAGATCGATAAAGTGGTGAAAGAAATGGAAACGATACATAAACGCCACCTATTTTTTGGTAGCCCGTCCTTGAACCCAGGGGATTATTAACCTCGAAGTCATCAAAATATACAAGTAATGGTAAAACAATACTATGCGAAGGGTATTTAGAGCTTCTATCTTTCCAAAATGGGGTTTGCATGATGTTACTGATAAAGTTTGTTTCAAGTTTAAGTGTGTTTATATATTCCATTACATGACCAAAAACCGAACTATTTTCTAAAAACATAATAAGATTACGTTTCAAAGAAATATATTTTTCCTTTACTGTGATATTTTGAAGTATTGTACGATTTTCAAGATTAAGATAATCCAACCTATTGCCAATAGGGGTAGATGATGATGGAAAATATAATGCATTTTCTGTTAACATGTTAATTCTTTTGTATTGTGTTGAGATATCTTTAAATGGGTCTTTTATAACCTTCACATATTCTTGATCAACATTTTTTAATAATGTCAAAAAAGCTGTTAATATATACTGTACGTCTTTTTTACAAATACTATTTTTTTTGTAAAGCTCTGAAATCAGTTGTAAATTCGCATCGTTCTTAAGTGAATTTATATTTAATTTCACCATGTCTTGGTGTACACTTTCTATTTGGTGTGGGTTTTGCACGTTTACTATTTGTTTATTAAAACCCATGTTAATATTACTAATACCTAAATGTTTGGAGTAACGACTTACAGGATTCATAAAATGCTTGCTAATGTGTTTCTTGAAACTATTAAAAAAAGGAAATGTTCGTTTCTCTGGACACATTTGACATTTATACACATTTTCATATTTGTGTCTTTGTTTCAAATGTTGAACATAAGTTTTAAGGTTTTCCTGAAACAAATTACATTTGAAGCAATCCATTTAAAAAGGGTGATTTTCTTTTAACAAAATAATAAAAAATAATTTATTATATAACAAAAGACAAATTCAAAACGTAGCGTAGGTAATATTTAAGACTTACATAAGATCGCTTATGAGCGAATTAACGGTGGTATAATTTTTGTCCCACTCTGTAGTGATTTTGTATATATATTTTTGGATCAGCATCCAAATATGATGGGATGAATCCGGAAATTTAGCGTTCAACGCCGTGTAGCTTTTAAAGCATGCGTCTATTGCTTCGATCGGCCCTTCGCATTTATATAGGGAATCATCTATAGCTAGATACGCCTCCGTAATTTCAGCTTTATTTTCTCCGACTAGGATAACGTTGGGTTGCAACGTCTGTTTAGTTAATTGTAGACATTTCCTTGCATTTCCTAACTTTTCCTTGATTTGGATTGAACTCTGAAAGTATAATTTGTTTACTTATTAATTTACAATTTTGCTGCAGTTGAATGTTATTTTATCTAAAATATTTAAGTTTGGTTGTATTAAACTACTAGAATAAAAACGCAACTATTTTAAGTCTTGAAATTTTAGGTATAGAAATAGTAAAGAATAAGAAAAACAAATTTAAATATGCAAATCTAAATAAATATATGTAGATATTCAAATAATCGTACCGTTGCAAAAATTATAAACGAATTAGCACTTTCAAGGTTAGTGTTGCGTTTCGTCTGTGAAAGTTTTCTTTTCCCTAAAACTGGTGTAGATAAGAGGTGTGGCAGTAGAAAAAATCCAACTAAGTTACTTTTTTGTTGTAAAAGGTCTCTTATTTCCGGTTTATTTTTCTTTTCAGCTATGTTTATGAGTTTTGTATTTATTTCAGGCCATTTTTGTAGCAGATTATTGGAGTTATCTCTGAAGTAATAATCAAAATCTATTTTATAGAGCTTGTAGCCTTCAGCACTTTTTAAGAAAGGAAACTTATCAACATACAAACTTATTGTAAGATTTGATTCCGATTTCAGAAGCTGAGCTCTGGCTTCTACAGTATCTTTCCAAAACTCTACAATCTTATCATACGGTTCTAAATAGTTAGAAAGGAATTGTAATTTTTCATTTAATTCTTCATTTATTTCAATAGTTTTAACAGTAGTTGAATTTGAAGGTTTAACCTTGATTGGTGTTTTAGATCGTCGAAATGTTTTTTTAAAAGTTTGCAATCTTTCCCACAGTTTCCCAGATGCCTTTCGTTTTGTTTCTTTTATATGCGGGTTAAAATATGTGGATGAAGATTCAGTGGGGAAAACGTCAATGATTTCTTGAGTTAGTTCTTTGAATCTATCGGTGGATATTCGAAAGTCACTTTCATTCAAAAATTGTCCGGACTCAAACTCTTTGGCGATGACAATAGAAACTAAGCGATTTCTATGAAATTCGTCTAGTCTTCCATGGGCTTTGAAAAAGGTTAGGGGCACTTTTCCTTCGCCATGAGATAAATATTCCTTTACTGTTCCTTTAGGAAGATGGATCTCTTGTTGGTAAAGATAATTTCCATTTGATTGATCATCAAGCACCTTTTCAAAGAAAATAAGGAAACAAAATTATGTTTTATTTTTTCGTTAAAATTAAATGTGAAAATTAATTTTCTAAAGTAGTCATTTTTACAAAATATTCTTAATTGTTGCATATAGGCGGATATGTTATGGTCATAAAGTTTTATTTGTTCGGTCAAACCTAGATTTTACTCGCCAAAGCTCATCAGTGAGTAAAAAAAAATAATTCAAAGTCCGACGGAAGTTTAATTTTTGAACTTTGACCTGAAACCAGATTTAAAAATTGATTTATAAGATTCCGACTTTAAATAAAGCAAAAATCCCGAGAAGCAATTTTAATTATTTTTGTTCATGACTAAAATTAATTGATTCTCGGTTGGTTGGGGGTTGGCTACGAAACTCCCAACTAAAATTCAATTAATTAACTCCACAAGCAAAACAAAAACGAATATTTGTTATCAATTTACCCACTTATCTAGTTAAAGGCGTATTGTTTTCAGCGGTCGTGCGCAACAGATAGATAGATGCATACAATTTTATTTATTTGTGAATTAAGTGAACAACAAAATTAGTGATTTCTTTATTTTTTTGTGAAATTTACTGCTTACCATGTCAAAGCAATGGTTGAATAACCTCTAGCGAAGAAAGCGGAAACAGGGGGTATGCGGGATAGTGTCGTCCAAGAAATGCTTTATCCCCAACAACAGAAGAGCCGAGACAAATAAATTCAAAAACGATCTTCCCCAGGAGTAGGGCCTTCGACAACCTCAAGAAGTCATTATGAACGGAGTGAACGCCATGAGAAATCTGATCGACGTGAACACATTGATCATTCTGATAAATCTGAACGCCAAAAATGCTCTGCATCTCAAAGGAGTTCTAGGCCTCCAGGAGGACAATTCGAAGGAGGTAGACAAGAAAGACGCTTTCGTTACGAAATCGTTCATACTCGTCCGCAAGAAATCGATTATAAATGTGGAAAGTCAGGTGCACCAATTATTCTCCAAGCTAATTACTTCCGACTGCTTACAACTCCAACTTGGCAAATATTTCAATACAATGTTTATTTTTCTCCTGATATCGAATTGCGTCGTGTTCGAGAAGGTGGCTACATTTACGATGGTATGAAAATGTTTAGCACAACGGAACTACGTGAAGATTTAATGAAATTGGAGATAACAAATTAATTTGGAGAGAAATACATAATAACTGTCAAATATTTTGGAGTTATTTTTATGAAAGATTGGCAATCACTCCAAATTATGATTTTGATTCTTCATCGTGGAATGAAAGGTCTTAAGTTACAATTAGTTTGAAGAAATTTCTTTGATGCTGTCGCTATTATTAACTTGTAAAAGCATCGAAAGCAACTCTGGCCTGGCTATCAGACATCTTTCAGACAACAAGAGCAGGATATATAGCTGTGTACAGAAATCACACTTAAAGTAATGCGTACTGAGACTATTTGTGATATCTTGATGAAGTGCACACAGGACGACTCCTGTGATTATCAAAAAACATGTATGTTTTTGGGCTTACTGTGTTGACTGACCACAATAATAAAACCAACAGAATCAACGACATTGATTTCGCTGCTAATCCAAAGAAGACATTCAAATGCAAAGGAAAAGACATATCCTTCATCGACTTCTACTATCAGAAATATAAAATTCGTATCAGAGATGCCAAGCAACCACTTTTCATATCAAAGTCAGAAGATCGTCAAAAACGAGGTGGAAGTGATGAATTCGTGGTACTCATTCCTGAGCTTTTCAGAGTAAACAGATTAAGAGACACTATGCGCTCCAATTTCCCACTTATGAAAGCAATGGCAGATCATACTGAAATGAATCCAGACCGTTATATTAAAAGATTGCGTGTGTTCAATCGAGGTCTTCTTTGAACAGAACCTAGTGTTAAAGTTTTAACTGACTGGAATATGATATAAGATGGCAATATGGTGCAAATCAAGGGGAGAGTTTTGAAACCTAAGGAAATTGTCTTCTTTAACAAGAGAAAAATTACTGTTGGAAAACAAGCTGATTGGACAAGATCATTTCGGGATAATGCTATGTTTACAACTACTTCTCGAGCATTACCGATCGATGGGCAGTTATTGCCCCGAATCACAACTCACGTGATGTTCGAAACTTCGTTGACAGCTTAGTTCGCGCAGCGTCGGTGATGCAATTCCAAATTCATAGTCCAAGAGAGATTCCAACGTTAAAGCCATTGAAGATTATGATAATGACGATCCCCAATTAATTCTATGTTTGGTGCCCAACAAAAACGGCATATGGAGCTCTTGTAGCTTCCATGAACATGAAAACGAAAATGCTACATTCTACAGTACAGTACCTCCTTGCCACAATGCTGATTCTAAGCTTACTATTAGTGTTATGAAAGCACTGAAACAATACCAAAGGGAACAAGACAAACTACCTGCTCGTACTCTCATGTACCGTAATGGAGTTGGTGAAGGTTCACTCAATCAACTTATTGAGCATGAGAAAATTTATAAAGAACAATCGGAAAAACCCCTTATGTTTTCCTTTACTGTGGTTTTCAATCAAAAAAATACCCGCTTCTTTTCTAGAGGTCGTAATCCTCCACCAAGAACAGTTGTGGATGATGTCATTTCAACATCTTAGCGGTATGACTTCTACCTAGTATCTACCAGTATATAGTAACATTTAATTAACATTAGACCAACTGCAGGTTTGAACATACCAGCTGTTTGTCACTACGCTAAGAAGCTTCAACGTTTGTATCACAGAATATATTTAAGGTCCCATCTAACGCATTAGAGAAGAAATTATATTACTTGTAATACTTTTGTCTATTTAGTTGCTAAAAGTTTTTAAAATATGATTTCCAACTTAATTAACTTCCATTTTTTTATTCAGACCAACTCGAAAAAGGAAACAAATGAAATATAAAAAAACTGTGCTACCATGTGAATTGTGTAAGATCGGAATTTTTGTTTTACTCAAAATAAAACATATAAACAATGAAAAAAAAGGCCGAAGGTAGATAATAATTGTATATTATTTCAGTATGACTGACCAACAAAAAATTAACGTCGAACTTTGACCAAAATGGCAAATCTGGGGATCTTGTTGATATTTATTTTAAATCTATTACTACATTTTAAATTCAGAAATAGAAGGTGCACTTACCAACTGAATAGTTTTATCCAAATCTTCTGTGCTGTCGATCGCTATAGATGTTGAAGTCCAAGGAGAAGATGATAGGGTTGTATCAGATATTGTGCTTTTAGTTGACAGACCATCAATCTGATAAAATATTAAATAAATGCGGTTTTAATATTATGTTTTTAAAAAATAATTAAAATAAAAAAGCTTTGATGTAAACAGTTATTATTAAAAAAAATGTATATAATGTTGTCAGTTCATAACATTTTTTTTTGGTAGTTTAAAGTTATTTTTTTTTTAAAGAACCATAAATTGCTCAATTTACTCAGCATCATCTGTTAACAATAATTTATCTAGCGCTACTTAAGGGTTACTTCTTTTACAAAAGAGTATTTCCTACTCAAAAATGAGAAATGATTACTCTGGTAATATTTTAAAATATGTCAATATTATAAAATATTATGTTAACCAAAATCAGTTAATATGTTAACATGCATATTATATGATATCCAAACATATTATATAAAACAATTGCAAATTTGAGCTCTTACTACCTACTTAACTTAAGACATGCCTCATTTCATTACATGTTTGGGTTTCTTAAACAATTTGTATACGAAAAAACACATATTCGTATTCGGATTTTTATAACTCAATAATTACAAGTCTACAAAATAACCGCAGTACTATGCTTTTTAAAGAAAATTGAGCGAAATACAAAAAAGATCTTGAGAAGTTTTGCCGTTAATCAAACCATTATAAAATTACAGCTAGTCAAAATCATCTAATTTAACTAACCTCGTATCAAATAACATCAAATTTTATTTTTTTAAGAATATAAAGATATACTGGTAACTTATATCACTGTCATCAAAACATCTGTAAGAAATTTTCCTATTGAATATATACTTTTGCTTTATTATAATTGCAATTATATTTCGGAAATCATTCCCTTTCTCGTTATTGAAAAAATACTTTTGAATTTCAATTGATGATTTGAATTTCAACTGTGTGACAAAATTTTGAATTCTTGTCAATATCATTTTCGATGGGCTGAGCTCGAATCTAGTCTAATAATTGTTCTTTTTCTATATTATATATCTGAATGTTAGTAGTAAAGCAAGGACAAAAAGTCCCGGCAATTGGGGCAAACCCTTGAATTAATAATAACACCTTAAGTTTCTACAGACGTTTCGTTCACTTATCTAAAACTTTTTAACCTATTTGAAATAACATAAAAAATATATTGCTTACAGAAGCTTAATACAAATATGCATATATGACATATGTCCAATGTTCATATATCAGGCCATCAGAACTATAGTGGCCTAACTAATTTTCGCACTAATTTTTAAAACCGCGTGAAATCTAATTTTTATGTTCGTACAAAGCATTTCATTTTTGAAAAATCTACATGATTCATCAATCTATAGTTATTAGTTATATGTAGCTGTTTGAACGAAGGTAGATTTTTGTTATACAAAATTAGTTTTCATATTTTAAAGAAAAGTGAAAAAAATCAGTTAGGCTTTTCAGCTTATTGTTTTGGTTTACAATGCAGCATTTGCTTATTGTCTTGAAGCTTATTTTTAAATGGGGATGCACCAGGCACATTACAATTGTATTGGTCAATAGGTACGAATACGATTTTTGTTTTGTTTTATATGCATATATGTATGGTTATATTTTTCTAAGTGTATTATAGGGTACTATAGGTACTTAATTTACTTTATTAAAAGTTCTCATTCAAAAACGCTTTAAATTTAAAAAAAAGAAGACAAGATAGTAGAATATACTTTCGTAAAACATAAAAGGAAGGGCGAAGTTTAACTACTTAAATTACTGACGCAAAATTTACAACAGCCTGAGGTTAAGCTATTAGCATCATACTAAATACTTAACAGTTTTTGTCTTTAAAGTTCTCTACCAAAATGTTCTTAGTTTGAAACACTGTTTAGCTAGTATCTTAATAAAATATTGACAGCTCGTGCAACAAACTACACAAACATATACTTTTTAAATTTGTAAATGTCAAAGTATAATATAGCATGATGATACGTTAAGAATAAAATAGCCATTTGGTGAACTTTAGTAAAATGAAATGAAGTTTAGTGATATGAAAGTCAGTACGATGATTAAATTGCTTAAAAATTTTCAAAATCCTCTTTTGAATCAAGTATAATACTCTAATAATGCTTTAATATCGTACTAAACCATCTTAAATTTTGCACCAACATCTGCATGTTAAATTCTCATTATTGTTTTAATGACTATAAGGATTGATTGAAAAAATTATTTTTAATTCAAAACACTGAAATTATTTCCAGAGTTTCTGACTTTATAAAAATTGTTTATACCGATCAGAACTGTAGGTATTCAATATCATTTATGCCAACCAAAATGAAAAATATATCTGATATGGAAAAGAAATAATAAAAAGTTTCTTTTTCAAATAAAATAGGGTTTTGTGGAATTTTCTTCCAATTATAAGAATATATGATTAATCTTACGTTTTCATTCTTCTTATATTCAGCTGCATATTTACTCCAAAACTTAATTCTTGGGCCAGTTTTCTTAATAATTTCACAAACGTTTATATACTCTAATTGAACAAATGCTTCATCGTCGATTTCTTCACCTAGCAGAAAACGTAAAATGATTTATAAAACAATTATTATAGAATAAAAGCATTGAATTGTAATGGAACATAATATTTTGTAAGTAATGGATTAAACTAAGTGAAACAAATATTATTCTTATAAAATGACGTTTAACGTATTACCAATATTAAAAAAAAATTGTGAGTGAGAAAACGGTTAAGATGTGTAAACATCAACGTTTGCTCAAGCGCCTAATTTTTCTTACTAAATGTACTCAATATACATAACTACATACATGCTACATCGTAACGTGTTACTGCTACAACGTAACGTTGCACAGAATAAAGTGCACGTTTTCATTTCACTCTACCGCCGGCATAGATGTTTACACATCAAAAAATCGAATGGTGGAAAAATCTAGACAATAAAGGCATTATCTCGGAAAAACCATATTAAATACAAAAGCATTTTCATGCAACGAAATTAAATTCCAATTTGCTGAAAGCTATAACTTTCCACCAGACGTTTCTTAACAAAATACTTGCGTAAATGTGGGAATCAATCAGTTGTTCATTAATTGTCAAAGCGTGCTTTTGAATACGATAAGCTAAGCGGATATCCAAAAAAATGTTAAAATACCTAAAGTTGTTTGGTATCCAGTTGACGTCAATTGTTGTTCCCATTAGAACAACACAAACCTATCCAGATTGCTTTGGAATACTTTGTTAACAATGTGTTGAAAATGTTAAAACCTTAAACTGAGTTTTTTCGGTAAAAGAAATGGGAGGTGGTCTTTTGCTCTACTTAAACTTCAAAGTTCCCAGCTTTAAAGGTTATTTTGTTGTACTCCTATTTCTACGAAACGTTTTTGTTGGAATAGAGCAAGGGAGCAGATCGCGTTCTATTTGAAAATATTTTTCAAATATTTTGTGTGTTTCACTAACATCGCACCAGAACACACGATTACACTTTTTCTTTATACCTATAAACTTTTATAGAAAGATAATTTGAAAGAAATGTATAAAAAATACATATTAATATAACTGCAGTATTTGGGCAACGATTTTCGTCAGTACTTAATCGAAGATAAAGTAAGTACAAAGTGTTTTAAGATAGTACAATTTAGCACAAAATTCTACCGAAAAATGCTAATAAAATCAATTTATTTGAAATTTGTTCACGTGTTAACATTTAATACTCACTCATAAACACTTCCGTTAAGTGTTCCATGTTCCAGCACCTTAATTTATCTTTAACTAGTTCCATGTTTGTGTATGTATGCCTTTTTTGATTTCGACTGCTAGCACTAGCATTAAAAAATAACAACAAATATTTTAATTTATTATAGTTATTGTTGGATACAAAATATAGGACATAATATATTCACTTCAGAAGCAAAGTGTAATAAGTTAAATGTTGAAATATTAATTACTAGTAAAGCGATTAAAGATATATTAAATAAAAGTTGTTGGATCGAAAAGAATGTCGTTAAATTTGAAACAGTCTAATGTTAGGGTATAAGCATGATACTACTTAAAAATATGGTTTTTACTTTAATAAAATGTTAAAAGATTGTGCAATGCTAGACTTTTTTGAAATTAGAAAAATCCATATTTTAACCTAGTATCATACTTTTTTTGCTGCAAGAATTCGTACAAACTTAACAAAAAACTTAAAATGTTGACTTAAGTTTTTTATATCAGGCAAAACGAGCAACTGATTTGAAAAATAGGCATATATAGGTGGGAAGAGATATGGAGTTAATATCTAAAACACCAGCTTTAATGCGATATTGTATTTTTTCAAAATCATTAATGAATTTAAAATTGCATTTTCAAATTCTTTTTTTCGTGTCGGAAGATACATACCTATGATAGAATAGAGATTTACTTCGTGGAAGCCTTTCTTTTGACTTTTGTTGTATTATTTGCAGATTTGTTGATAGAATTTTGAAAACACATTCAGCTTTCATAATTATTTTTACATATAACGAAAGAATCACCCTGAAAACTATTTGATTTCTCTGCAAGTTGTTTAAGAAAAATTTTAAAATTTTGTTATATGTTTTTGTAACATAATTATTTGGTTAAGAGAAATATTTTAAGAGAACTTTGAAAGAAAATAAATAAGAAGATCGTTACTTTGGAAACAAACTCCGCTTTGAATTTCGTTTCGCTAAAAATTAAATTCGTAACAATTTCCATTTCTTCTTAAGTAATTATTAAAAAAATTCTTTTAACTCGTCAATTACTGTATGATCTACAAAAAAAATTGTTTGTTTATTCCACATCAACATTGCCACAAGAAGTTTAAATCGATCAAAGGTGAAATTAAATATTATGTATTAAATTAAATATTAAATATTATATATTAAAATAAATATTCCCACGCCTCTTTCCCCCCCAGATACCGCACGCGCTGGAGTCCATCTTCACCCAATACGACGGCAATATCCATTGCATGTCATATCAGAACTTATTTAAATTATTTTAAGTTGTAATACAAAAATTAAACCAGCTACTATGAAGCCAACACAATAATTTGTTTTATGTACGATACGAATATCATCAGAAGATAAAAGATTGGATCTGCTTAATGCAAGCAGAGTTTAAAAAGTATATACAAAAGACAAATTTTAAAGTAGAAAAATTAATGAGTGATTTTAAAAAGTTTTTAATAGATTTCATTAATTATTTGACATTAATAAAACGTAACAAAATAAATCGTTTAAGAGAAATAAAGTCTGTTTGGAACGAAACCAGCACAATCAAGAAATACATATTGAAAATGCGTACAGAAAATTATACGCTAAAAAACAGGCTCTGGAATTTAAAATCTTACTTCATGGTACAAAATCAAAAACCGATCTCTTAATCGAATTTCTCATCAGCGAGATTTATTTAAAGAAAAAAATTAGTATGAATGTTTAGAAAACGTCATAGGACGAAAAACTTAAATTCAACAAAAACAAAATATTACATATGTATCCTTTTTTGCCTTAGTACCACTTAAAAATAGGTCGCTGAGCTGTGTCGGTTTCATTTCAAGGGACGATATAAATACCTTTCATCTATAACTATACGTGACGGAGAGAATTGACGAGTTAAACGAAAAAGAAGATTTCCTTAAATTATTTCCCTGTTAACATAAATACAAAAATTGTGTTAAGTTCATACTCTGCAATAATGGCTGTCTTACTCTACCATTATTTAATTTTATTAACGCAATCAAATGTTTTTTTTTTATTGACAGCCGATCCTCAAACTGCTCTGCGAGGGTAGAGTGTTTAAAGTATTGGCTTAATCTTTTTTAAATAGATGAACTATACCAATCAGTATTGATAGATTTTATTGTCTCCACTATTGGGTATATCTCTTTGTTATTTGAACTATAAAAACGAAAGCTAAAATGCCAAGTTGTATTGGTATATAGCCAAAAATATATATTTGCCATACAAAGTAATAATTAATATAATTATAAACCAATGTTAGTTCTTACTCTTCAATTAATACCCGTGATATTTATTTTTTCTTGCACACTCAAATTTTGTTTTAATTTCGTTTTTGTTTGCTGCTACTGATTGCTGTGGCTACGTGTTCACTCATGTAGGTCTATAGGTATTAACTAAAGCTTATAACTTAACTTCAAACTGATCTGTATTGGTAGATTGTCTAAAATATTGGCAATTATTCTTTTATAATAGTTGAAATATACCAATCAGAACTGTAAAGTTGTCTAGGTTATTGGAATAATCCCTTTGATTATTTGCACTATACCAAACGAATGTCAAAATACCAATCTATATTGGTATATTGTCAGATATATAGGCAAAAAATCTGTATTTGTTTGCACTACCCAATGCATGTCCTATTATCAATCTATATTGTTGGATTATCTATAATTATTGGTCCAACGAAAACAAAAATACCAATATGAAGTGGTATATTGTATAAATTATTGGAAAAAAACCTTTAATTTTTTGAAATATACCAAACAAAAGGCTAAAAACCAATCTGTATTGGTATATAGCCTACCTACTGAAAACTTAATTACAACACTAAATTACGTATATCGTTGGCGTTCAATGAAAATTATATTTAATCAACTAACAAATTCTTAATTCTGTTAAGCAATACTAAAATACAAAAAAATGTGATTTTGATTTGATTCGAAGCAGACACAAACCCACGCTGGCACAAAAAGTGTAACACGTGGCCCTTTCTAAAAGAAATAATGTATAGCACAAGAAAAAAGTTTTCTTAGGGAGTTTTCATTGAATGACCATGATATTTTGTTAACGTATATTAAAACATAATAATAAAATCAATATTTGTTCTTACCCTTCCAGAAACACTCGAAATATTTAACTTTTTAACGCACTAAAAATGTTTTAAGGTTTTTTTTTTTTTAATTTGCAGCTGCCAATTGTAAAGGCTTTGTCCACTCACGTTGGCTTCTTTGTATTAACTGAAGACGCTGTCAGCTGAATTGTATGAAACTTAAAAAATGCTGAATTGAAAAGCGAACGGATGTGGTGCGTTCCTTTTTTCTTCAATTATTAAGTAATGTTGATGTGTCAAAAAAATGTTGAAATGTCATTGTCAAGAAAGACGATTAAATAATTTCATTTGCGTTGCTGGTAATATACCATTCTGTATTGGCATATTGTCGACTATATAAGCAAAAACTCTATAATTATTTGTGCTTTACCTAATGAAAACTAAAATACCAATCTGTATTGGTATATTTTCAACCTTTTGAAAACCTTATAACAACTCTAAATTGGATATGATATCGTCTTCGTTCAATGAAAATTCCTTTAACACATTTTGTCAGTAATTGTGAAACAAATTGTAAACAATATAATATATAACAAACTATGATTTCTATTAAAATCTATCTTGCTAACAACGCAACACATTAATCGATACCCACATACTCAAATTATGATTTTGATTTGGCCAAAATTATTATCAAACATTATGCCGTATTTCACAATAAAAAAATTGTCTTTAGGGGTTTTTTATTGAATGACAACGATTGGCGTTAAAATTAATAAAAAAAGAATAATAAATTGGATGTATGTTCTTATTTTCAATAATCACTCGCTATATTAAGTTTTTTTTAACGCACTAAAAACTTTTTTAATTTTTTTTTTATTTGCAGCTGCCGATTGTGGTGGGTTTTCCACTCACTTCGGGTTTTTTTTATTATCTGAAGGAGAACTGTCTGAATCTAAATTATTGCTGAATGTAATAGAGATGACTGTGATGCATTCTATTTCTCTACAAATATTAACAATTGTTGATGTGTCTACAGAAATGTTGAAATGTCATTTCGCTTTGCTAATATACCACTCTGTATTGGCAAAAACTGAATAATTATTTGTACTTTACCTAATAAAAACTAAAATACCAATCTGTATTGGTAAATTGTCTACCTTTTGTAAACTTTATGACAACACTAAATTGGATATAATATCGCATTCGTTCAATGAAAATTCTTTTAACACATTTTGTAAGTAATTATGAATATATGTAAACCATATAATATATAACAAACTATAATTTCTATTAGAATCTATCCCGCTAACAACGCAACACATTAATAGATACCCACATACTCAAAATATGATTTTGCTTTTCACCAAAAGTATTATCAATCATTATGCCTTATTACACAAGAAAAAAAATGTCTTAAGGAATTTTCATTGAATGACCACGATTGGCGTTAAAATTAATAAAAAAAGAATAATAAATTGGATGTATGTTCTTACTTTTCAATAAACACTCGCGATATTTAATTTTATAACGCACTAAAAACTTTTTTAGTTTTTTTTTTTAATTTGCTGCTGCCGATTGTGGAGTTCGTCCACTCATTTCGGGTTCTTTGTATTGTCTGAAGCTGAACTGTCTGAAAGTTAAGTATTGCTGAATGGAATAGCGAACGAATGTAGTGCGTTCCTTTTCTCTATGAATATTAACTATTTTTGATGTGTCAAAAAAAAGGAGTTAAAATGTCATTGTTAGAAATGTTACGTTGTGTTTGCTTTTATTTAGGAATAAAAGATTAGGTACCTACTAATGAAAGAAAATTTGTATTATAACATTAAGTTTAATGGAACAATTCTTAAGTTTCTTGCAAACTAGCTTCAAGAGAATAAAAAATGTGAACAATAGGTAAATGACGAAAGGTGTAAAACCTGAATTTGATAGTTTATCTCACACAACTGAACATCTCCTACAATTTGACATGTTTTAATAGGTTCATGGAAAAATTTAAGATAGGTAGTTTGAAGTTATTATGAAACCGATTTTTTTCGATGCAAGCGTGGAAGCAATATATGAAAATCATTTTCAACACACAAATTTTGTCGTGGCATTAAATATTATCTTACTTTTTGTTGGAACCGGTGTTAAAACTTTGTGAGATAATGAGGAGGTACTTTGATTAACATAAGAAAATGCATATAATTTCCAAATATGTAAAATTTCTATAAGTTTTTTTGGTGCACAAAATCGAAACATAAAGCTAAATGTATAAATTTTGTTCATTCAATACGGCATAAATTCCATTGTTAAAAGTCGACTGAAATGAAATTTAATGCAAAATGAAGCTAAGTAGTTCGAAAAGCCAAAGTCAATCATCATAATAATTAAAAAAATAAAAATAAAAAACAAATTGAAAAAAATTGAAAAAAATTATAAATTCAACTATTTTTGACAAGTAACCATTTAAATTCATATCAAGGAGATGAGTTGGAAATTTTAACAAGAATAATAATCAGACGGTTCAATATAAAGCTTACGATAACTAATGACCATTTGGGGAAAAATTACGCTTGCGGAATTGGGCCCCTGATGTTGGACATCTGTATGCCGCATGTAATGGGTGATTTTTTAAGAGGTTTAGAACTTTTTTAAAAAAAAAAACACAAAAAATTCGAAAAAATGAATGAAATATTTATTTGAATCGATAGTTTGAACCTTGCAATTTAATGTTTAAGGATAATTTCATGCAAATGTTGACCGCGGCTGCGTCTCAGGTAGCCCATCCGCTGAGTCCAATTTTGGCATACTCTTTCACACATATCGGCCGGTATCTCACGAATGAATGCATGGATGTTGGCTTCCAGTGCGTCAATCAAAGCGGGCTTGTCCCTATAGACATAAGCCTTGACATAGCCCCACAAAAAATAATCTAATGGTGTCAAATCGCAC
This sequence comes from Leucozona laternaria, assembly GCA_932273885.2. Lineage (NCBI taxonomy): Eukaryota > Metazoa > Arthropoda > Insecta > Diptera > Syrphidae > Leucozona > Leucozona laternaria. The sequence goes on along the minus strand of OW026366.1, from coordinate 217,759,806 downwards.
GATCTAGGCGGCCAATTGACCGGCCCGAAACGTGAAATTAACTGTTCACCAAACTCGCCTCGCAATTGCGCAATTGTTTCGCGTGCTGTGTGGCATGTGGCACCGTCTTGTTGAAACCACATATCATGCAAGTCAAGAACTTCCATTTCGGGCAAAAAAAAGTTTGTTATCATCGCTCGGTAGCGTTCACCATTGACAGTAACGCTGCGATTCGCATCATCTTTGAAGAAATAGGCCCAATAATGCCGCCGGCCCATAAACCGCACCAAACAGTGGCTTTTTCGGGATGCATTGGTAGCTGTTGCAATGCTTCTGGCTGATCTTCACTCCAAATGCGGCAATTTTGCTTATTTACGTACCCATTCAACCAAAAATGAGCCTCATCGCTGAACACAAGCAGCGCGCGATGAACATTTCGAACCGAGCACGAATTTCGATAGTAAAATTCAATAATTTGCAAGCGTTGTTCATTTGTAAGACGATCCATGGTTAAATTGCAAACCAAACTGAAGCTGTTTGACAGTGACACAAGGTACTAAACACACGTCAGCTGTCAAAACCAGTGTTGCCAAAACCAAACCAGCCAAAAAATCACCCGTTAGTAGGGGTGTAATAATTTGTCATTGAAAAAAGAACGAACTTCTGCATTTCAGCGTATGAAGAATATGCAAGAGGGAGAAGAGTATCATGCACCTAGCATGTCACTTCGTGCAGCAAAGCGAGCAAGAAAATTTGCGAAAAGTCTTAATAATGTGTAAAAAAGCACAACATTAGGTCATGATGTTGTTGTAGTTCATATTTATTTAGATGGCGGGAAGTGAAAATACAAGACACAAGATGGATGCATTAGGTGCGTTCGAGTTCATTACCAAAGCTAGCCCAATACGTTTGTGTTTATTTAAGCCGAGTTTACAGTTCTCATTGGAATAAGTTATAGTTTCCAAAACAATTTCTAAATCATGTGTGTATTATATCTCTTTTTAAATATTCAAGGCCAACAATGAAAGGCTACGCGGAGGCAAGCTTTCTTATTTTTTTTGATCAAGTTCATAAATTAAATGACGAGAAATGGAAATTTATTTTTTTTTAATTATATTTTTCAAAAAAATGTTAGCTTTAGGTATAATCTCGCATAAAAACAATCACTGTTCAATTGTTTGAATGTTAATAAATGTATTTAGACAAATGTCATTAAATATAGGAGCTAACTAATCAAATTTGTTGAGTTAACTCAGGATTAACTGAACAGATGATTTTGATGTTTTATTGACTGAGTTTGTTTAGGCGTTTAGCAATCATTCACTACCGAAAAACTGCTTCCTCAGTTAATTGTGGAGTGGGCCTTAGAAATCAAAATGATTGATTATTTATCTTTTAAACAAACGCTAACAAATTTCAAGAATTACTTCAAAGGAGAACAATTTCGAGAGAAAATAAGCAAATAATTAACGACAATTGACGAAAGCTGTTGAACTTTACTTTTGCTGAAAGTTAAACAGTGCCCCTTATCAAGGCTTCATGCACTTACGGCTAGAAACGAGCATTCCATATTACTGTCCTCTAAGTTTGCCACACAACTTTATTTCGGTTCATTTTGTTTAATATTTTATTTTGTATTGACTGAAGAAGCAAAGAAAAATCAAGTAAATAGTCATGGACGTCTTAACATACAAAATGCAAGACGGTATGAATTGAAGAAATGACATTTCATTCGAGATATCGTACAAAAAATATAAATTAAAGTTCATGTAAAGTGGCCTTTAGATACGAAATAAAACGACTATACATTTGTAATTTAACCTTTAACAAAAATTACTATTGTTGATTGACTTATGGTTAGGTGTACAGAATTGTCTCCGAATGACGTAATTCAATTCACATTTGTTTCACTTTATTTCTGTGAGCCATTTTTTCATTAAGTGACGTAGATGCGCGGAAGGAACTAAACATTCAACGTTGAATATCATACCACGTGTTCTCTATTCCATGAGATTGTGGTTGGTTGTCTGAATGCCTTATGAAGTAGGGGTGTAATAATTTGTTTCGAGAAAAAGAACGCACTTCTGTCCTTCCTCGCATAATGAAGAAGAAAGAGCGAGAGGAGAATCTTGTGCATGTCATGCTGCCAGGCGCGCTAGAAAAGAAAGAGTGTATACTACATCTTATTATGGTGTTCTTTAAGCTCACATCTATTCCGATGGCGCGAAGTGAAAATATATAACAATATGGCGGCAAAGATCCATTGGGTACGTTCGTGTTCATAATCAAAGCTAGTCGAATAGGTTTGTTTGAAGTTAAGCCGAGTTTACATTTCGCATGCGAAAAAGATTTACAAATTCTCAAAACAATTTTTTCATTCAGATTTCGATTAAATGATTGATATTTTTTATGGCAAATGGAATACGATTTTAGGTTGAATAATTTGTGTTGTCATTGTCTTCGTGTATTCTGGTGTGTGTCTTATTGTCTTCATCACTTGATCCACTTCCAGAAGAAAAATGTGAGCATGATGATTTTCAATTGCTTCCATTTTTACAAACGACTATTTCCCACATATTTCCAACACAATTTTCAAAACCAACATAAATTTAAGAAATTAAAACTCACATTCGCAAACCGAATTTTGAATTCTGTCAAATTCAATCTTAGATATTTTTGTCAAGAAGAAAATATAGAGAGATATGGTTAACATTGAATCATTGTCAGAATTTTCTGTCAAAACCCATAGGGCCAACTTTGGGAAATTTGTTAAAATTCGAAGCTATCAAACACAATTATTATTTATATGTTTCTACCATTTCCAATTTTTTTGTTGTATGATTTTACATATGTACAAGAAAGAAGGAATTTATTTGATTCACTAAATATGTAGGTATGTACATTTATATCAATTGATGTTTCTAAGAAAAAAACAATTGACTCGTATTTAAATTTTGTTTATTTTTTAAAATTATTTTTGTGTTTAATGTTATAAATCTAAAGTGTTATAAATTGCGAAATTATTGCAAATATTTACATTTTGTTTTAATGCAAATATATCCACTATGCATGAAATATATATACATATATGTTTGCAATACAATTTTATTTTAAATAAATCATTTAGCGAAATGAATCGATGAAAGGCTTTCTAAAACTTTATTGAGAAGATTAATTATTTATGAATTAAGCTAATATATACCCCATTTATATGCAGGATCGAGAGATCGAGCTAGATTAAGGTCGGATTTTCGACCCAGGTTTTTCGTTCCTAGAGTTGAGAGCTTGATTTGGAATTGAGTTGAAATGGTGTTGAGATTCCATTTTATTTACTATTTTTTAATTTAAAATAGACTAGATGGGAGCCAAGAAGAATTACACACACACGTAAAATGGTACATAATGTCAGACCAACTCCTCAGCCCAAGTCGTTTAGCACAAATTTCGACTCGACTCCGGTCCTGAAGTGGAGTCGAGTCGGATCAAGCTCATTTCAACTCAATGCAGGTTTACAAAGTGTCGGAGCGAGCTTCAAGCTCGCTTCAACACCTCATGTAAACGGGGTACCTAATAATAATTATTATTTATTTTTAACAAAGAAAGTTCTTTCTATATAAAAACACATCAAGAGCGGGCGGGGACGACAAATTTGCTTACAGCAACATTTGTAAGATAAATATTTCAATAATTCACATCATTTTACAATATTTTCTAAATATGTCATGATAAAAACTATGAAAAAATGTGTTGCTTCACCTAACATCAGGTAAACTAAAAGTTACACGTAGTTTTGGTTATACACCTACCTGTTTAGTATTATTTACAATACATTATAGCTGCACTGCTACTATATCTAAGAGTTTTTACCTATATACGTTTTTGAAATACCCATTTAATATAGACGTTGTTCCTAATTTATTGTAATGTGCCTATAGTGTTGTTGTTTCATCTATATTTTATTGGAGGTAAAAGAGCCCCAGTGTGAATAGGTGTCTTAACCATACTGTATTGGGATAGCTGCAATAACAAGAATGGATTTCAACTAAAGATATTGAAATGTTACCCAATTATTATAGGTAGTAATCCCTTCTGTTTGGTACAATTGCCTATAAATTATAGGAATATTTTAACTATATGTATTTTTGAAATACCCACCAGGTATAGTTGTTTTACCTAATTTATTGGATTGCGGCCTATACATAATGGTATTGCTAAAATTGGTTGTGTCCCTAGCAATATTGTTGTTTTAACTATATTTTATTGGAGTTAAAAGAATACCAATTTGATTAGGTGCCCTTCCCATACACATTGTTCGAATACACATCAAACATCTTAATTTTACCTAGTGTATTGGTATTTGACCTTATTATTATGGCGTTGTTAAGGATTGGATATATTGCTAAACATATTGTTTTTTTATCTATATTTTATTGGAGGTAAAAGAACACCAGTGTGAATAGGTGTCTTAACCATACTGTATTGGGTTAGCTGCAATAACAAGAATGGATTTCAACTAAAGATATTGCAATGTTACCCAATTATTATAGGTAGTAATCCCTTCTGTTTGGTACAATTGCCTATAAATTATAGGAATATTTTAACTATATGTATTTTTGAAATACCCACCAGGTATAGTTGTTTTACCTAATTTATTGGATTGCGGCCTATACATAATGGTATTGCTAAAATTGGTTGTGTCCCTAGCAATATTGTTGTTTTAACTATATTTTATTGGAGTTAAAAGAATACCAATTTGATTAGGTGCCCTTCCCATACACATTGTTCGAATACACATCAAACATCTTAATTTTACCTAGTGTATTGGTATTTGACCTTATTATTATGGCGTTGTTAAGGATTGGATATATTGCTAAACATATTGTTGTTTTATCTATATTTTATTGGAGGTAAAAGAGCCCCAGTGTGAATAGGTGTCTTAACCATACTGTATTGGGATAGCTGCAATAACAAGAATGGATTTCAACTAAAGATATTGAAATGTTACCCAATTATTATAGGTAGTAATCCCTTCTGTTTGGTACAATTGCCTATAAATTATAGGAATATTTTAACTATATGTATTTTTGAAATACCCACCAGGTATAGTTGTTTTACCTAATTTATTGGATTGCGGCCTATACATAATGGTATTGCTAAAATTGGTTGTGTCCCTAGCAATATTGTTGTTTTAACTATATTTTATTGGAGTTAAAAGAATACCAATTTGATTAGGTGCCCTTCCCATACACATTGTTCGAATACACATCAAACATCTTAATTTTACCTAGTGTATTGGTATTTGACCTTATTATTATGGCGTTGTTAAGGATTGGATATATTGCTAAACATATTGTTGTTTTATCTATATTTTATTGGAGGTAAAAGAACACCAGTGTGAATAGGTGTCTTAACCATACTGTATTGGGATAGCTGCAATAACAAGAATGGATTTCAACTAAAGATATTGCAATGTTACCCAATTATTACAGGTAGTAATCCCTTCTGTTAAGTATAATTTCCTATAAACTATAGGAATATTGTAACTATATATATATTTTTGAAATGTGCACCAATTATAGTTATTTCACCTAATTTTTTGGAATGCGGCCTATACATAATGGTATTGCTAACATTGGTTGTATCACTAAAATATGGTTGATTTATTTATACAATATTGGGATTCAAAGTACACCAGTTTGATTAGGTCTCTTACCCATGCTTTATTGGATTACCTTCTAAATTGCAGGTATAATTTTACCTTTATATATTGGAAATTCACCATAAATTTATAGGTTCACCCTGTTTTGGATATGAGCCAATCTAAATTGCTGCATTGCCCATAAATTATGGGATAGTATGTCTTTGCGCTTTCCTCATATTTTGTTAAGGTTTTGTAACAATATTTATTGGAATATCTGCAATATACGTATGGTATTCCTCTTAATTCTATTGGAATATCTCCTAAATATTATAGTAATTACATGTTTGGGTTGTAATCCTAAACGTATTGTTACTTTTAACTATATGTTATTGGAACCACAACTATATATAAAGGAGTCCTCCCTTCATAATATGTTGGAAATCCTGATTTATTTATGGATTGGTTATACTCCTATATGTATAGTGGTTTCGATAATACTGTATAGGGAGCATATCATTTTAGCATAGGAAAACGAGGTTTTTATGGGAATTTCTCTGTTCCTATACATCGAAAAAAAATAATGGCAGGGAACCTAATTTTTATAGGGATTTCACAAATAACGATTGAAATATTACACAATTTATTGTTTTTGCAACTATATTTTTCGTAACAATACTTTATAGGCAGAATTCCCATTCACTTTTCCCTCAGTGTGATAGTCGCTGTGTAAGTTTGGATCACAATTTTGAATTTATTTTACACGAAACTAATACTTGCCCTATAGTGCAAGTAAAAACTGAAAAAGTGTCGGGGGGATGTTTAAAAAACGCAAATTACCTACCAAGTTTTAAGTAAATTTTTTTAATAAAACCGCTTCAACGATTTTTGAAATTTTGTTTGAATAAATTTTATTTTTTTTTTCAATAGTTCCGGTGTTCATTATTTTGGGATTAAAACATTTTTAGAAATTTTCTTAATAATAATTAATATTAATTATATTATAATATAATTAAATGTATGATTTACAATCTTCGAAATTTTAAGCCAAAAGCTATTATCTTTTATGGACAAACTGCCAAACTGACAGTTAACGAAATGAGTTAAAAAACCCATTAACCATTTAAATATTAATACCATGAATATGAAGCTTTGAAGAAAGTTCTAATAACCATCAGAAGGCTCATTTTCTATTTTCCTAAAGTCGCACGATTGACCTAAATCTTGAGGTCAATTTTATGGAATAAACTAAGTACCGACCTACCTATATAATTTTTTAGATAAATATCTCAAAACAAAAATGGCCGTGCGCATAACTTACGAGTAATTAGTATTAGTAATTCATATATGCATCTATGCGTGATACGTGCGTATTTAATGCCCAACAAATTTCTGCGGTATAGAAAGTTACATCTAATTGTCTTAGAAGAGCTTAAAAAAAAATTAAATTAAACCATTTTGTGGAAAAAAAAAATAAAATATACATAAAATTGAAATTAACTAATTAACAAAACCTCAAGCAATTTCATGTGTGGAATTTCTTCTTCAAAAATAATAAAACCTTTAAATATGAACGACTCTTCACTGATGGTAAGATCCATTGTTGGCTTCATTATTAATTCATAGCCTTCCTCTCAAACATAATAAGCCCCACCACTCAAGCATGAAACCAATTAAATGCCATTAACTTCAAATACCTTCTTATATGTACAGCAAGAGCAAGCGTATAGCCGAAGAGCGTTTTGTGTATAAAGCAAATCTTTGAAAAAAGCATACTCTTGGCTCTTGCATCATGATATTTGCATTTATTTTTTTTACGTTTTCAGTTTACGGTTTTCCACTTGACACTTTCATTGCGTTTGCGGCTAAAAAGACGGATCTGAATTCAATGTTCGCGCAATGCACTCAAGTCCCAACGGGGCTTTTTTTTTTTAATGCAAATTGTTTTTGTTTGCTAAATGGTTTCTGCATGATCAAGAGTGGCCATCATCGGCACCATCATGTAACAGTATAAGTGACGTCAATGAAAACACTTTCTTTATGAGTAGGTACATGGGCAGCAAACAGTGGATTGTTTTTAGACAAAAAATGAACTAAATATCTAAATCAGTGAGTCAGTCAGTAGGAAAGAAATAAATAGAAGCCCTACAAAATATGGTGTTAGGGCGAATTTTGCATGGCTCTGTGTCAAATCCCTCAGAAGAAAAGAAATCGAAAAAAATGTCAAATTCACCCAAACAGTATTGGGTGATTTGTAATTTATATATTTTTGGGCATTTTGATATTTATTCAAACTAAAGGGTGTTTTTTTAGAGGTAAAAAACTTTAAGTTGGCAACACTATTTTGACTGGCTGCCATTTTGTGAGCTGTCAAGTGATTTATTTTTAGTTTGGTTTGGCATTGCCAGAATTGAAGCCACAGGATCATCTAGCAAGGCGTAGATTCGATGAATGGGATCAAAACAAGATTGCCGTTGATCCCAATTTTCGTAAGCGAATTTTGTTTAGCAATGAAGCTCACTTTTGGTTGAATGGATACGTCAATAAACAAAACTGCCGTGTTTGGAGTGAAGATAATCCTCAGGTATATGTTGATACACCGTTACATCCACAAAAGTGACTGTTTGGTGTGCTTTATGGTTTGGTGGAATAATTGGTTCTTTAAAAACGATGCTGGCCATGATTACTGGCTTTTTCGTTCAACAATTGAACAAACATGATGTGCAGGAGATGTGGTTTCGACAAGACGGCGCCGGCGCAACATGTCAAACAGCTCGTGCCACAATTGATTTATTGAAGGAAACATTTGGTAACCTCATAGTTTCATGTTACGGACCCGTGAATTGGCCTCCGTGGCCTCATGCGATTTAACGCCGCTTGACTATTTTCTGTAGGGATATGTGAAGTCACTAGTCTACGCCGATAAGCCCGAAATGATTGACCATACTTGGAGGACAAAATTCACCGCGTTATTGCCTATATATATAGGGCCACAAATGTTGGAAAAAGTCATCGCAAATTAGACCTCCAGATTAGACTACGTCCGAGCAAGTCGTGGCGGTCATATGCCAGAAATCATATTTAAATTATAATGCCAGAAGATTATCCTTTGAATAAAGTAAATTTCATGTCAATTTTCCAATTTTTCCATTTCAAAGTTCTATAACATAAAAAAAAAACACCCATTATTTCAAATCACCCAAAACTAAGAAATTTTCTCTTCAGTAAGGTTTGCCATTTCATGATGGAAAGATATACGAGCTAACAACGAATCGAAATTATTAAAATTTAGTACCGAAATTCGGAGTCAGTGGCCTCAACGTTAAGAGCGCTACGTCCAATTTATGGTCGTCATAATCGTCCTCGGAAATCAACAATTGAGCGACTAGTGGAAAAATTTGAATCCACAGGCACAGTACAAAATTTTCCCGTGCCAGTGAGACAAAGAAGTGCCCGTAGTGTCAAGGATATTGCTGCCGCTGAGGCTTCAGTTGCAGAAAGCCCAAATGTGTCTCTCACACGTCGTTCTCAAGCGTTGGGCATCTCTGTGACGTCGTTGTGGCGAATTTTGCGAAAAGATCTTGGCCTACATCCTTACAAGATTAAATTGACGCAAGAACTGAAGCCTCTTGACCACCAGAAGCGTCGTATGTTCGTGAATTGGACTGAGCAACAACTTGAAAATGATTCGGATTTTCATTGAAAAATCATCTTCAGCGATGAGGCTCATTTCTGGCTGAATGGCTTCGTCAATAAACAAAATATGCGGTATTGGTCAGGCAGCAATGCACACGTACTCCATGAGTTATCATTGGATCCCGAAAAAATTACGGTTTGGTGTGGTTTATAGGCCGGCGGCGTCATTGGGCCGTACTTCTTCCGTCATGATCAAGACCGGCACGTAACTGTGAATGGGGATCGCTACCGTTCAATGATAACCGAATATTTTTGGCCCCAATTGGATGATATGGACTTGGAAGACATGTGGTTCCAACAGGACGGCGGCGCCACAAGCCACACAGCGAATGTCACAATCAATTTATTGGAAACCAAGTTTGGAGAACGTGTTATTTCACGAAATGGTGCAGTCGCTTGGCCCCCTCGCTCGTGCGATTTGACGCCGTTAGACTATTTCCTGCGAGGCTTCGTCAAGTCTATGGCCTATGCCAACAAGCCAGCGACGATTGATGAACTTCGTACGAATATCGAACGTGAAATTGCAGCAGTATCGGCCAATTTATGCTTGAAAACCGTCGAAAATTGGGTTCAGCGTCTGGACTTCTGCAAGCGTGCCCGTGGTGGCCATGCAAAAGAAATCGGGTTCCATACATAATGACATCAAAGGTACTTTCACAGAAATAAAGAATTTCATTGATATCCGAAACCGTTTTGGTTTTATTAAAAAAAAACTTTTGTAGCGCTCTTATTGAAAAAACCCGATTTTTTAATGGACCGGACTAGAGAAATGGCATTGTAAAACAAATAAAAAAAACATAAAAAAGTTTATCGCCATCAAAAGTTGGCGTGAGTTAACGCGCTTCATGGGACTTAAAAATTTTTTCTGAGTGCCGTGTCTCATGGTTTATGATGTGTAAACATCAACGTTTGTTTTTACCGTCGGCCTCGGTCAGCCCTTTAGCCAGAATTTTAGTACTGCGCATCGAAAAAAACAGAGTATACACCAATCGATTATGGAGGTGAAAATTACCTAATGGGTCAAAATGTCAAATCAGAATTCCGAGAATACGTGCTACATAGTAACGTTCTTCATCGTAACGTCTCACAGAGGAAAGTCTATGTTTTTATTTTATTCTACCGCCGGCATAGATGTTTATATACATTGAGAAACTCTGGGTTGAAGTACGCCCACCGGCGGAGGGCCCTGACCCAGCGGGGCCGTATAAATAATACTTTTATTAACCAAAACGGTTATAATTGGAATATGTCTAAGGTCACTTCCTCTAAATATAATGTTTATAACAGTTAGAACAGTTTACTGACATTTAAAGTACTGAAGCGACTAGGGAAACGCTAATTTATAACAGTTTTCGCCATTAAAAGCAGGTGCGCATCAACGTGCTAAAAAAACTTACTTCATCCATGGGCTTTTTTCTTCTTTAATTCAGAGCAGAGCCTGAACTGTCAAAAAAAAATCGTGTTTCTTATTTAGCTCAGAGCATTCAGAGCTCCAATTTTGTGTTTATTTTTCGTTCTGAGCATGTTCAGAGCAGGTTCAGAGCGCGCTCTATGAGCTCAGAATAAATTGATAGAGCAGACGGAGTTGAATAGCTGAACACAAATTTGACAAGTGGAAAAGAAGGAAGGAAGAACTCTCAGAGCAGAGTACGCTCAGTTCAGAGCACGCTCAGAGTATGTTCGGAGTGTTCAGACTCTGTTCAGGGCTCTACTCTGAAATCAAAAAGAAAAACGCCCCATGTATCATTTAGCCAAGTTTTAAACAGAAATACCTCACTGTTCAGCGGCTGCGCAGCACGATCTTCTTTGGGAATCGTGAAGTGGTCTTTTAATTATTTCTTTTTTTTCCTTGGCCTTGCATCCATCGGCTAGCCGTAGCCGATCTCTTTTGATGTTTGCGTATTTAGACTTTTTTTGTAATGTTTATTTGGGATATTACATAAGATTTATATGAATTCGATGTCTGGTGTTTGTGTTTGGTGAATTTTGTTTTTCGTGGGCAATAACTTTTAGGTTGATTCATGAATAATTGAATATATAATTATAAACGGTTAACATACATATAGTGAATAAGGGTTTCGAGCAGAAATTGATTTTCTGCGTGGAGTTATGTATGTATGTAGTTGGTGCGAGATTTTGTAATAATATTTTGTATTGTATTTTTGTCGATATTGCTTTAAGTTTCATAATGTTGCACCGGCTTTTTTCTGTACAAAATAGACGGTTGCATAATATTTTGTTTTATGTTGCATAATACAGATGGATAGGTGCAATATTGATTTAATTATGATAAACTACCTACGTACTTTACTGAATGGCTGTCAAAACCTTATTAGTGATGATCGTATGAGAATTAAATTGAATAAAATCAAAGATTAAAAAAGTCTCTCGATATTTTTAGTTTGAAAATTTGTTCTGTTATGATAAAATGTAAATTTTGAAGTCATTAAAAGAGTGTAAAAATGATTTCTCAACGCATTTCTTTATAATTTAGCTGTCAGATTATTAATTTATGGATAAGTTCGTTGAACTTTTTTTTCTGACTTATCTGTATAGGTTTTTTTTTTCAAGGCTAGGTTTCACGTAGACTATAGACCGATAGGTATTTTTTAGGTCAGTGGCACAAGATCAGCCATCAGCCGAATAGGGGGAATAACATGTAGCATACGAAAACATGCACGTGCCGTAACTATTCGGACTGGTGAAAGTGTGATCATAGCCTCTTCGCGGCGGTCGCTAGAAACAAGCCTTTAAAAAGGTTTGGCTAATATGATCGGGCTGGTTCCACAGGTTGGCAACAGGTTAATTCCCTGTTCCGTAAAACTAAAAGAATTTCGAGACCAACAACAAGCCTCGGAAACGGACTGATCTCACGACGACAACCCACGCAAAGAAAACGGAAAAACGATTTACGAATTTTCTTATGGAACTTACAATCGCTCTATAGAGCTCAAGCTGCTCAGCAGCTAGCCGATGCCCTGTCAAAATATAAAGCTGACATAACAGCACTTCAAGAAATAAGATGGCCAGGGAATGGTGTTCTACAGAAGAAAGATTATGACTTATACTACAGCTGTCATACAAAACACCATGTGCTCGCATTACGCAGGCACCCATAGTTTGCATGAGAACACTAATGACAATAGACTTCGAGTCTTAGAATTGGCAGCATCGAAAAACATGGTCGTTGCCAGTACCAGGTTCCCGCGTAAAGATATCTACAAAGCCACCTGGGTATCCCTGATGGAGTCACTCGTAACCAAATTGACCACGTGTTGATAGACCGTCGCCACTACTCGAACTTGATGACGGTACGAACGTACCGAGGTGCCAATATCGACTCGGATCACTATCTTGTTGGTATGGTTTTCCGAGGGCGGATTGCCTTGCGAAGACGTATTGCATCCGCCGATCAGGTTCGAATCAACACGGCTGCTCTGCGCAATGAAAACACCAGTAACACCTTTGGTAATGCGTTGGGACTCGCCCTAGAACTGGGTAGAGTAAGTCCTGGAGCCAGTATGCTGGGCGTAGATGAGAAGTGGACACGCCTTAAGAATACTGTCATTAGTACTGCCAACTCCATCTTAGGCAGCAGTCGTAGAAATCGGAACGACTGGTTTGATGATGAATGCAAGCTAGCGAGTGAATGTAAGAATGTTGCGTACCGAGCAATGCAACAATCTCATAGAACGCGGGCACATGAAGACGAATATAAAGAGCTCAGAAGAATTGAAAAACGGCTTCACAGACAGAAAAAATCAGCCTGGGAGAAGAACATAATCTGTGAAATAGAGAAAAGCCGAGAGCGAGGTCCGCACTAGGCGCGGAAGTTCTACCAATCCGTCCGAAACATGACGCAGTACACACCACGCTGCACATACTGCAAGGACGGAGAGGGAAATCTGATCACCGATCCTCAAAGCATACTGGAGCGATGGGAAGTGTACTTCAATGAATTGCTAAATGGTCAGCTCACTGCAGAAGTGGAGGCTCCACTACTTCAAGAAGAGTACCCTATGTTGCCGCCACCAAGCATAGAAGAGGTTGAGAAGGCTATAGGCCGGCTAAAGAAAAACAAAGCCCCGGGAGCCGATGGTATACCAGCCGAACTATTTCAACACGGTGGGCCAGCTTCACGTCAAGCAATTCATGAGATTATAGCGCACGTGTGGGAGCATGAAGAAATTCCAGAAGACTGGCGAAAAGGTATAATTTTCCACATACATAAGAAGGGAGATGTCACAACGTGCAGCAATTATAGAGGTATCACGTTGTTGAGTACCGCCTATAAGATACTCTCCTCTATCCTACAAGACCGGATAACCCCATACGCTAAAACCATCATCGGACAATATCAGTGTGGTTTCATTCCAGGCAAATCAACAACTGATCAGATCTTTACCCTTAGGCAGGCGATGGAAAAATGTCTAGAATTTAACATCCCAACATACCACCTGTTTATAGACTTTAAGGCCGCCTACGATAGCATAGCCAGGGTAGAACCTTACAAAGCCATGAGAGAATTCGGCATCCCAAATAAATTGACACGACTATGTAGGTTGACCATGACCAACGTAACAAGCCAAGTAAAAATAGCCGGATTGCTATCCAAACCAATCAACATCTTTAATGGACTCCGACAAAGGGATGGTTTGGCCTGCCTCCTCTTCAACCTGGCGTTGGAGAAAGCAATCCGTGACTCTGGCACGGCAACAAGAGGACCATCGTCAACAGGTCCAGCCAGATACTGGCTTACGCAGACGACATCGACATCATCGGAAGAACCGAGCAAGCTGTACATTATTCCTTCATCCAGATCGAGCAGGCGGCACAAAATCTGGGGCTGCACATTAGTGAAGGTAAAACAAAGTACATGGTGGCGTCAAATGCGAGAGGAACATTTGGTCAAACAATCAAGGTAGCGGAGCACGAATTTGGAGTGGTGCAATCCTTTAAATACCTTGGGTCAATAGTAGCAGCCGATAACAATATAGAAGAAGAAACACGCGGGCGGCTTCTCAAATCCAACAGAGCCTACTATAGTCTGTCAAAGCTCTTCAAATCCAGAAATCTCACCATAACTTCAAAGCTGCTGCTGTACAGGACCATGGTCCTGCCAGTACTCACATATGGATCCGAGACTTGGGTGCTTAGCAAAAGGCACTCCGACCTCTTAGCCGCGTTCGAGAGAAAAGTCTTAAGGAGAATTGTTGGCCCCATATGTGAGGAAGGACGATTCCGGAGACGGTACAATCATGAATTGTACGCAATCTACCTTGAAGCAGATATCGTGACAAAAATTAAGCTCGGTAGACTCCGGTGGGCAGGGCACCTAGCTCGCATGAGCGATGAGGAACCTGCTCGGAAAGTTCTTTGTGGTACATTCTATGGTAGACGACAGCGTGGTAGACCATGCTTGCGCTGGAGAGATGGCGTAGACCAGGACGCCCGGAGCCTTGGGGTGCGCAACTGGATGGCGGCGGCTCGAGACCGGGATGGGTGGAGAGACTTGTTGAAGGAGGCCAGGACCGGACCCCGGTTGTCAAGCCGACGATGATGATGAGTGGCACAAGATGATTTTTAATTTTGAACATTTCTTAATTGTCAAAAAAAAAATTTGTTTTCTGGCACAACACAAATGCTTGATTAAATGCGTTTTTAAAACCCACTCAAGAACTGAGACTACTTTTTTTTCTATTTTCTTAGAGAATATTTTAGTTATAGCCATTTGCACCACACTAGATGATAACTAAATAAAATTTATAACAGTTTTGTTTATAATTAAAAGTTCTGTTTATGCGGCGCGCTGGTCCAGAGCCTTTCGAAGGTGGGCACCCTGAGTTCTTTTTAAAGTCACGTGAAGCTCGTTAATTCAAGCCCAAAACTCAAAAAAACTATTATAAACTGGTATTAATTGGCATTTCTCAAGCCAATTATTCAAGTATCGTCAGAAAACTTTAGTGCAAGTCAACCTTAAATTGGTCAAAATCACAATATTTTGAAAATTTTAAAATACTAAAGGGCGTTTCTACATTTAGATATTGGTCAGCCATTTTTTTTAAGTCTTTTCAAGGTCCTATTGACCTATAGTCATTAACAAAACTTTAAAAATATGGCCGACCAATTAAAAATGTTTTGGCTGACCAATTTCTGAAACCAGATGACCATTTTGAATAATAACTGACTTTATCTATAGATGGCATCGTTTTTATGTGAATATCCCACAAATGAGCTGAAAATCTACATATACTGTGACCTTAAAAAAATTGTAAAAAAAAATCTATAGCTGTCCAATTATTGAAACTAGCTGACCTTTTATGATGCCCCTTAGACCTTTCAGATGGTATATATATTTTTTTTTGCGAATATCCCACAAATGAGATGCTAAAATATCCCTGGATGACATTGAAAATTTTTAGCCAATGATTAAAAATCATCTATTGGTGACAAATTTCTGAAACTAGTTGACATTTTTTGACCAATTACTGCATTATTGCGTACATTATTTGCAAGTATCCCACATTTGGGGGTGTTTAGATCCCGGAGCCATACGAATAGCTGATGCCGATAAGGATAACACGCTCACAGGAATGGTTGAGAGTTGTATATAAGTCACTAGGCCCTGGTCCAACCCGAGCTGTGACACCACCAATTTTATTTTTGATGTGTAGGTACATATATGCAGTATTTATGGGGACCTATTTCGGGAAAAAGGCGGAAATGTGTTTAAAATCTTTTTTGTTATTAGAAGAGCGATATACATTTTGTAAATTACACAATGGTCATTATAATTGTACTGTTTTTTTGATTTATTGAATCTTTTTGGGCACAGAAGCTGGTTATTTTGTTTGGAATTGGTTAAAATTGAAATTTCTATTTTACCATTTATGCAAAAAAATTTTAAGTTTAATAACTCTTATTTTTGAATCAATCGAGAAATACAAAAATTAATCAAAATTATTTGCATGTTTCGATAGCCAACCATCATTAATTTTTGGAAGACTATTTGAATTAAAAACACCAAAAAAATCGATACAGTTTTGATTATTGATAATTTGAGTTCGATTTCTATTTGAGTTTCAATGACAATGTCTTAAAACAGGTAAAACGACTGGTTGTCAAGAACTGCTCTTGCACAATTTATTCTAATGCAACCAAGCCACATATTGAAGATGTATGTTACTAACTAGTTCATTAATGTCTTAAACGATGCGGAGATTAGCAACACCATCACATCAACAGACTATCGATACAAAATTTTTCTCCTCATGACTTAAGTTAAAACCCGAAAATTATATATGGACTTAGCTAAGCCCGTAATGGATTAGTTGAAGTTGCATTCGTTCAGTTCCTTCTGTAATTGGGAAAAACACACCAAGTAACTTGGACGAAAAAATGTTAAAAATGTCAAAAGTATCAAGAAATGTTTTTTTTTTTGTAATTTTAGTTTTGTTACAAAAAAATGTTTTTAATGCAATATTGTTAAAACTTTTTAGTTGCATCAGGGGTGGTATAAATAAAATGTAGCACCTGCTCAAAACTCAACTTTTAAGCGTAGGTGCTCCATTTGCTATGAATAAAACATTTGAGAAGGTGCTCAAGGATTGAGCATCTACGTGTTTGATGAGCACCTCCTCAAAATAAGCACCTGCTCCATTGTAAGGTATGAATAAAGCAAAGCATGTACTCTAGCGAGAGGAGCGCTTGCTACTATTTTTGTGAGTTAGCTCATTTGATTGCTCAACGTTGAAGTAAATAGCTCTTTATAATTTTTATTTTCATAAATTATGTAGTTCATGCCAATTTTAAACCACAAGGTCAAATTCTATTAACGAAGAAGAGAAGAATTTTCAAATAGTTATCGCAATCTATACAGATTTAACAAAGAAAATGTGGATATCGTGGTGAATCATTTTCTTGGGAATAGTTCAGAAACAAGGGGTGGTGCTTTAACAAACATTGAAAAAATGCGAATTTTCCTTCGCCAGAGCCTGGTTTTCAAACTGGAGTTGGAGAAGACATTGGAGTATAGACCAGTCCACTGTGTATTAAACTCCAATCGTAAGTGCGGCAATAATCCAGAAGTCAAAACATTTTATCAAATTCCCTACAACTAAATACTAAAGAACTGCAGAATGCAAAACGCAAACGGCAAGAAAAATAAAACTTTCCCTTAGCAATTTGATTGTATTCATGTTCCTATCATCAAACCAGCTGTCCATCGCGACGAGCACGTTAACAGAAAAGGATTTCACATCATTAATGATCAGGCAACATGTAATTCCAGAGATGAATTTACGAGTATTGCCCTTTCATAGGATCGGTGCATTATTCATCGATTTGAAAAAAATCTAGCGTATTTAAAATCATGCAATGGACTGAAGCTAGTGCCATATTTTAATTGGTAATTCAGGAAACGGAGTTAAAAGCCATCAGAGAGTAAGTCCGTATCCTAAATCACCAATTAAAATGGCACTATTTTCAAAATCCAGATACTCCTGAGAAATATTCTATCAATAAGTGCCCAACTCATGCCCAAGTTATAATTGAACGATGGTTTGCACAGGTCAAGCAACATTTTCCCATTCTTCACAATAAAATGCGAGTCAAAACAGAAAAATTCCATCTTTTACACTCCTATAATTCTTAAAAAAAAAGCTGATTTTCAATCAAAAACAATATACCGAATGAAATAAAAGTTTACGTTGGCTTTTTTATAAATCATAGAAATGAATTGCAAATACAAAAAAAAAAAAACAATTGAATTTGACGGGTTGTCTGAGAGCATCTAATTCTTGTAATGGAAGTGGTGCTCACTGGTTGGACAATAATTTTATTCATACGAAACGGGAGCAGGTACTTTTTTTTTAGTACCTTCTCTCATTCTTATGAAGCAGCTGCTCTGAGTACGTGCCCCGTTTTATTTATATCACCCCAGGTGTCAAACTTATCTAACGAAATCGGTTAAGGCCTTAAAGAGATATATGATGTAACCTTACGACAATTTTCTCAAAAAAAACGTCAAAACCCTATTTCCGCTAAAAACCTGAAACGCAGTTAACTTAAAATCATACTTTGATAATTTCACGGACGATTTGTTTTTTTTAATCGTAGCGACATTTTCGATAAAATTTTCAAAAACTTAAAATCATTGTATGGCATTGATCAGCTTGAAAGAAAATTGAATAAATCCGTTTAGGGTTAAGGCTCTAGCTCAGATAGCAGTGGACGCACGAACGTACAGAGGCACAAAGGCACAAACGCACAGACCGACGGACGGAAGGACGAAACCCGCATTTTCGATCATACTAGTGTTCTTAGTTTCGAATAGAACCTCGACATTTTTTCTTACACGAAATCAACCTCTTTTAAGAGTATCTTTTCAATTGTTATACTCAATCATTTACTATGTCGTTGGGAAACATTATTAACAGGCGGTGCCGAACCGGCCTGAAGGCAAAACAGGCAATAGCCTTGGGCGGCAATTTGACTAGGGCTACCAAATCAGTACAATAATTTCAAAGCGAAAAAAGATTAACACATCTGCAGAAAGTTCAAAATACGATGATAATTCAAGTTTTAAAGCAACTCAACTTTAAATTGCGACAGCATACTTTCAGATAATCAATTCTAAGAAATCTTTGTTTGAAACATTATAACGGGTGATTTTTTAGCTGGTTTGGTCTTGGCAACACTGGTTTTGACAGCTGACGTGTGTTTAGTACCTTGTGTCACTGTCAAACAGCTTCAGTTTGGTTTGCAATTTAACCATGGATCGTCTTACAAATGAACAACGCTTGAAAATTATTGAATTTTACTATCAAAATTCGTGCTCGGTTCGAAATGTTCATCGCGCGCTGCTTCCATTTTATGATCGGCATTCTCGACCTTCTGAGCAGTCTATTCGGAAGATTGTGACCAAATTTCGCACCAAATTTACTTTGTTGGACATTAAACCACCAACACGTTTACGTACTGTGCGTAGTGAAGAAAATATTGCGGCCGGATCAGCTAGTGTGACAGAAGACCGCGAAATGTCGATTCGGCGCCGTTCCCAGCAGTTAGGCCTTTGTTACAGCACTACGTGGAAAATTTTGCGGAAGGATTTGGGCGTAAAGCCTTTTAAGATACAGCTGGTGCAAGAACTAAAGCCAGCCGACCTACCACAACGCCGAATTTTTGGTGAATGGGCTCTTGGAAAGCTGGCCGAGGATCCGCTTTTTTATCGAAAAATTGTGTTCAGCGATGAGGCTCATTTTTGGTTGAATGGGTACGTAAATAAGCAAAATTGCCGCATTTGGAGTGAAGATCAGCCAGAAGCATTGCAACAGCTACCAATGCATCCCAAAAAAGCCACTGTTTGGTGCGGTTTATGGGCCGGCGGCATTATTGGGCCTATTTCTTCAAAGATGATGCGAATCGCAGCGTTACTGTCAATGGTGAACGCTACCGAGCGATGATAACAAACTTTTTTTTGCCCGAAATGGAAGTTCTTTACTTGCATGATATGTGGTTTCAACAAGACGGTGCCACATGCCACACAGCACGCGAAACAATGGCGCAATTGCGAGGCGAGTTTGGTGAACAGTTAATTTCACGTTTCGGGCCTGTCAATTGGCCGCCTAGATCGTGCAATTTGACACCATTAGATTATTTTGTGTGGGGGTATGTCAAGGCTAATGTCTATAGGGACAAGCCCGCTTCGATTGACGCACTGGAAGCCAACATCCATGCATTCATTCGTGAGATACCGGCCGATATGTGTGAAAGAGTATGCCAAAATTGGACTCAGCGGATGGGCTACCTGAGACGCAGCCACGGTCATCATTTGCATGAAATTATCTTTAAACATTAAATTGCAAGGTTCAAACTATCGATTCAAATAAATATTTCATTCATTTTTTCGAATTTTTTGTGTTTTTTTTTAAAAAAAGTTCTAAACCTCTTAAAAAATCACCCGTTACAAGAACACTGTAAACATTGCTCCGATTATAAAAAAAAAACAAGATGAGTTGTGTCTAATCTGGAAAATCCCTTGAAACAATCAATCCGAAATTGAAATTTAAAGCTGATTTCTGTTATTAAGTTATCGATGTTACGCTATCTTTTCTCGATGAGCGCTTTAAGCAGTTTCAATTTACTGTCAAAAACTTCGGATTTCTTTGCGATATTTCAAAGAAAGTAGAGTTAACTTGAAATTAATGGCGCAAAATTTAAAACAGCCTGGTGTTAAGGTGTTAGTATGATACTAGTTAACACTTTAATAACTTTAAAACCCTTTACTAAAATGTTGTTAGTTTTAAACACTTTTTAACTAGTATCATACTAAATCCATTTTCTTACGAAACTCAAGCTGAACGCGCCCTTAACAGTGACATTTCATGAAAATAATTAAGCAAAAATACCTTTGTAAAATTTTTCTATGTCAAAGTGAAATATGGATTTAGTAATATGTTAAAAAGATAAAACAGCAATCTGGCGATTTTAGCTTTAGTTAAATGTTAAGAGATAGTATCATGTTAATCTCGTTTAAAATTAGCAAAATCCTCTTTTTATCCTAGTATCATACTAAAAATGATTAAACACTTTACTAAATCTTCTAAAATTTTGCGCCAATATACATATTTAACCAAACTTTTGTCAATTTATACTATTTAACTTCAAAACTTCCTACTTGAATTGTATCCAAATTTACTAACGGATTTTAAGATACTTTTAACGTTTCCTGTATATGTGTTGCATAGGGTAAGGCTAGCTTCTCGAAACCTAAGCTTATAAAAGCCTATCTTCGCTCAACAATGACCTAAAGAGCGATTAACTGGTCCTGCAACTACATATTTCAATTAAAAAAGATATGCTTAATAGCATTGAAGAAGAAGAAGCTGCTATACAAGATTTGCAAAAATGAAATCACGTCTATGTAAAGGGTTTTTCAACAGGGACGCTTCAAAAGTAGAGCAACAGGGACAGCAAGCGACGCCATATTTCTTGCCGCTCTTTTGACATTTCTCTTTAATAAGGGTTGCCATTTCATGATGGAAAGATATACGAGCCAACAACGAGTCGAAATCATTAAAATTTACTACCGAAATTCAGAGTCAGTGGCCTCAACGTTAAGAGCGCTACGTCCAATTTATGGTCATTTCTCATTTCTGGCTGAATGGCTTCGTCAATAAACAAAATATACGGTATTGGTCAGGCAGCAATCCACACGTCATCATTGCATCCTGAAAAAAATACGGTTTGGTGTGGTTTATGGGCCGGCCGCGGCGGCGTCATTGGGCCTTACTTCTTCCGTGATGGTCAAGACCGGCACGTTACTATGAATGGGGATCGCTACCGTTCAATGATAACCGAATATTTTTGGCCCCAATTGGATGATATGGACTTGGAGGACATGTGGTTCCAACAAAACGGCGCCACAAGCCACACAACGAATGTCACAATCAATTTATTGGAAACCAAGTTTGAAGAAAGTGTTATTTCACGAAATGGTCCAGTCGCTTGGCCGCCTCGGTCGTGCAATTTGAAGCCGTTAGACTATTTCCTGTTGGGCTACGTCAAGTCTATGGTCTATGCCAACAAGCCAGCGACGATTGATGAACTTCGTACGAATATCGAAAGTGAAATTGCAGCAGTAGCGGCCAATTTATGTTTGAAAACCGTCGAAAATTGGGTCTGGACTTCTTCAAGCGTGCCCGTGGTGGCCATGCAAAAGAAATCGAGTTCCATACATAATGGAATCAAAGGTACCTTCACAGAAATAAAGAATTTCATTGATATCCAAAACTGTTTTTGTTTTATTTAAAAAAAACTTTTGTAGCGCCCTTATTGAAAAACCCTATAGTTTCAAAATTTTGTAAACAAGTATTTTGTCGAAAGCATTTGATTGTTATTAAATAGGACCCTATGTTAATGTAATTTAAGGTGGGAAAATAACAACTTTTGCCCAGGGCGCACAATTTTGTAGGTTCGGCATCGTACACGGGTTATTGATCTAGATACCAGGCTAGTTTGATTAAATATGGTTTTCTTAGAAATTTAAATTTTATAAAAGTATAATAATATATGTAATTTTAAGTTATGTCCACTTCCATAAGGAACCTTCACAAAAGCTTGCCAACAATTTTTATATCGTAACAAGAAGAATAACAAAAAAATGAAGAAAATAATAGATTTTATTTTCCATTTATATTAACCACCCAAATAAGTAGAGATATTCCTCTTGAACTTTAAAATACGTAACAACATAATTCTATGCATTGTATTTATGTACATATGTGACCTTTTCGTACTGTCATAGTAGCGGGTAGGTATATAAGTCTTTTTTCAGACGAATTATTAATATCGGTTTTATTGAAATTTTATTGTTGAAGCTGGGTGAAGGAGGCTTTCAATATCCCTATTGATATGTAGGTACCTAATTTGAAGGGTAACTTATACGTCTTTAATATAATACCCTTTTTTACTTGAATAATTCGCTTGTTTTTATAAAAATCTTTAATAAACTGACAGAGGTTTTTCCAACACACACCACATCATAAATAGCTTTTATCCCAAATAAATAAGTCTTCTATGATGTGGGAATCAAAATTTTTTTTATAATTTTTAGTTTCTTTTAAGGATTGGATTCAGACTGTATTGCTATGGCATGACTGTATAATGATACAATTAAATAGTTGGGAATTCGGTGGGGGGTAGGTTTAAGCATAGCTACATTTCTTGGCAAACATGAAGGAATTTATACATGAAGTTGGATAGAAACAAGAATTATTATCAACTTGTGGAACTACAGTGTGTTGTGTGTGTGATGTGTTGTTTGAACTTCATTACACCAAGATGTCATTTATTCTTTAGGTGTGACAGATGGATAGAGACGACGTAAAACCGATTTAAGGCCTTAAGTATGGTTAAAAATGAAAACTCTCTTCTCTACGAAAATGAACGTGAGTTTGAAGAAGGTTGGTTTTTTGTTTAAGTTCGTTTGTAAAGCAGTTGCGTTTGTTTATTGTTGTTGATAGGCTTGCCGTTCTGTTTGGAGAAATTCGTTTTAAAGATCTCGACGAAATGACACAGAAAAACAGAGACAATACAAATGGGCACATATTTTTTAACATTAAATATTTTACTGATGATTAAGTTTGAGAAAAAAACCTAGGTAGGTATCTATATTTGAAATATGGAGAATCTGTGTTTTAAGATTTTATAGGGTTGTGCGGTTTGCAGATATACTGTTACGAAAGGAAAACTTTTTGATCTTGATTAACAGTAAAATATTTGGTGTTATTCAAACAAAGGACGAGTCTAGAGACGTGCAAAATTATAACAGTTTATCGCAATTAAAAGTAGGTATGCGTGCATCATGCGAATAGAAAAAAAATCTGGCTGCCCATAATATGACTTTTCGACCCAGATGGGGACACAGTCGTGAGGACTTTTTAGTTTGTCTTGATTTTGAAGTAAGGACAATTTAAATACTGAACTTAGGTACTGTTGCAAATTAAATTGTAGAAAAGGAATTGAAAAAGGTTATAAGTTGCAATTATGTATAAGCGTGTGGATAGATATTATGTTCTCCAATATTTTCCAAAAATACAATATTAAGACATTTGACACAGTTTACACAAATTATGTAAGTAAAGGGTTTTCCAATAAGAGGTGTTATTTTGAGTAGCCGGCTATTTCGGTAGCTGTCACTTTTGATGCTGTCATTTTTTGACATTTGACAAATAAAAACTACGCCATTAATAAAAATGGAACGATACACGCTTCAACAACACATTGAAATTATTAAAATTCACTATAAAAATGGTGAAAATTTGGCAGAGATGGTTCGTAAAACTAAAACATTTTTGGGTCGTCGTCAAGCACCTTGTCGGACCGCAATACAGAAATTGGTGGACAAATTCGAGCTGTTCGGACAAGTTAGTGATGTGGAGAATAAAACCGTCGCTCAAGAACAACTGAGAATATTGCTGTTGTAGCCCAAAGTGTTGAAGAAAACCCAGGTTTGTCCATTCCTCGTCGTTCTTTGGAATTAGGCATTCCACAAACGTCATTACACCGTATTTTGCATAAAGACTTGGGTCTTCAGGCTTATAAAGTTCAGTTAACACAAGAACTCAAGCCGGCTGATCATCAACAACGTCGTGTCTTTGCTGATTGGGTCCTTGAAATGCATGAAAATGATCCGGAATTTCATCGAAAAATCATCTTGACTGATGAGGCCCATTTCCACCTCGGAGGCTACGTCAACAAGCAAAACTGTCGCATTTGGGGCTTGGAAAACCCAAAAGTTATTGTTGAAAAGCCTCTCCATCCTCAACGCGTGACTGTTTGGTGCGGTTTATGGTCGGGCGGGGTCATTGGACCTTACTTTTTCGAAAATGAGGCTGGAGCAACAGTTACGGTCAATGGATTGCGCTATCGAGAGATGATTAATGATTTTTTATGGCCGGAATTGGATGGTATTGATCTGGACAACGTTTACTTTCAACAAGACGGCGCTACGTGCCACACAAGCAATGAAACCATCGATCTTTTACGGGAAAAGTTTCCGGACCGTATTATCTCTCGAAGAGGTGATCACATTTGGCCACCGAGATCTTGTGATTTAACACCTTGCGACTTCTTCCTTTGGGGCCACGTGAAAGATAAGGTCTAAGCCAACAGCCCAGCGTCGATTCAAGACCTCAAAGATGGAATTCGTGAGGCTATCAAGGACATAGGGCAGCCACTTTGCGATTTGGTTATGGAAAATTTCATGAAAAGGATATGGTCCTGTAAGCGTGGTCGTGGCGGCCGTTTGGCTGATGTTGTGTTCCATTATCAACGGCATACCTTCCTCTTTATAATGAAATAAACATCCGATCACTTATCTCAAAAAATGCCATTTTTCTTTGAATATCAAAATAACACCTCTTATTGGAAAACCCTTTACATATCAATAACTTGAATTTCTACGTAACTATCGATTTGAGAATTGAGTTCAGATGTTTAATTTATTCTTTTGAGTTGCATTGAAAAATCAGAAGCTAAGCTATGTCTATAATTTTAAGGTATATGTTTTCGTCAGAATTGTTTATCTTATATTAAGCTTGAATAACCTTAAATTACATATGAAGGTTCTTATAATGGACGAGACGAGACATGCAAATTTATAACAGTTATAACAGTTATTCTCCATTAAAGTGGGTGTGCGTTCACGCGCTTCGCACGACATGAAAAACAAAACTCTGGGTGCCTGAAGTATGCCCACCGGCGGAAAGCCCTGGCCCTGCGGGGCCGCATAAACAGTAGGTACTTTTATAAACGAAAACTGTTATAATTGGCATATCTACAGTCACTTCCTTTTATAATACAAATTCTACAAATATATGCTACTGAAATACATCAGCCAGAAGTAGAAGACGTAGCACCTGGCCGGTAAAAGCTATTTTGAATCTTAAATTACTCAACCCTAGAAATTATAGTTAAGTTTTTGTAGCCTAGCATGACGAATTATGAAAATACAAAATAGACTTTCATTATGTAGCTTTTTAAACTCGGGGCTTGAATAAAGTTAAGTATTAAGAATGAAATTGATTTTATGTTTGTTTTGGAACAAATAAGAACATTTCTGTGTCTTCAAGTTCATGTGAAACAGAAAAAACCCATCCACAGAATCTCAAATTCAGCAATCGTCTACGTGGAAGGCAGAAAATTTTGATATAGCGATGATGATTCAATGCTCCCAAGACGACAGTTCCAAACAAAACATATTCTTTCATCAGTCTTACTTCCCAAAATGCCGTACGAGTTCCCCTATAAAATCTTACGGACAGATTCATCATCAACAAGGACATATTACCATTATTTCAAGCCCTTCTCCCAGGTTTTGGTACAGTTGAGCGAGTGAATGAAATGGAAAAGCTGAATAAATTCTTTAGCAAAAAAAAATATTGTCGATTCATCCTCCTATAGAAGCTTTGAAGTTGCTTGATATAACATGTGACAAGACTTAATTTAGAAGTATTAACTTCTTTCTCACTGTGTTGGGCACACTTCCAGTGACAGCAACCAGTGGTGAAAGAACCTTTTCAACGATGAAAAGGGTTAAAACAGCGTTCCGAAGCGATCCAGATAAAGTGATTGATCTCATGTCAAAAAAAAGAAATCAAGACGTTTTCTGCTGTAAAAAAATGTTTTTAACAAATAATTCAAATATGTACGTTAAGGAATTGAATTCAATAAAATGGATATTTATATCTGTTTAAAGAATTGCTCGTAAGACTTGGAAGCAAGCTCCCTACGAAACAAAATCCTGTCTACGGCCGGGTCCTGCCGCCAAAGTTTCTTTTGCTTCTTTGGGAAGAATCGCCGACACCTGTGAACTGGTGCGCACAGATATTGACATAATCGAAAAAAAAAAACAAAGTGTGTCAGTTTTGGGAATTTTTTGAATATTTTTTTTCCGTATTATTGTACAATTTTAAAAATTTATTCTCACATGGTTTTAAATATCGCTTCGGTCTAATGGTGCCCTCCATAGTTTAAACACTGCTGAAGAATTTTTCGAAGTTTTCGGTATATGGGTGGTTTTGATCTGGATGTTAACGAAGCTCTGAAAGAAAAATAGCACGAAGAAAAATCAGGAGATGGAGCAGTAGATGATACGACCGGGAAATCTGTACCCGAAAATTCCTTTTATATACCCTGTGGGGATATGACTGTAGTAAGGGTGTATATCTGTTTCTGTATATGCATATGAATAAAAAGTAGTTGTTAGATTCTTAAATAGCATCTCTTGGACTTGTGATTTGTGCGTCCTCTGCTAACAGTCTTTTGCCTCTCGTACTAACATTTTCTTTCCCTTAAATACATTTACGAACGAAATAATCTGATTCCGATCATTAGTTGGATCGCACGATCCACGGAGACGATGCTGCCAGATTTTAAAAAGTCGGTTTCGACACCAAAAAACGCCTTGCTCAAGGGAAAAATAGATTTTTGAGCCTGAAACTGGCTGTAAACAAATTTTCGCAATGTTGTGGAATACAGGTAATTGTTCAAGTTCAATTCAACCCAATATTCCTCCACCCTATATTTAAAATAGCATCAAGAAAGGACATCCAATAAAGATCCAATGTCTTTGACAGAACATAACTATAAAAATCTATAACTGTAACAGGCAGTCAGGGACTTTGTGTATACATAGGCTCTCCTATATCAACTCAGATAACGATACCAGCTCTGAAAACAAGCCAATAAAAATAATTTTGATACCAATCGCTGTTTCTTTGGGCTAAGAAGGTGGCTCAGGCATGAAAAATCTCTGAGTTAACCTTCGAGAGACGCCGCTAAGGTCAAAAGAAGTACATAAAATTAAATTAATCATAGATTTGATGTCGTGCCCAAGGCTTAGTAGTGCTGTTAGTTTGCAGCAATGGATAGGACGTTCAATTTTCTGACGAATCCGAACAGTTAAGATAAGGGGCGCACTTTTTTCTGGCAAGAGATACGAAGTTACACTTGCAGAATTTATCATTTTCTCAGAAGAGGCGGAACTTCTATTGAAAAAGAAGACATTTTCGACCTCCGGTATGAAATCCAACGCACTAACCATTATGCCAAGAGACACTACTTTCAGAAAACTATAGCTTCTTCGAATCAAAATTACTTTGACCAATTTTTGTAACGGACTATCTACAATAAATAGTTAATAATAATGAATCTAGAAAAGGATAACCGGCCCGATGAACTATCTCCCCAAAGTGTTAGCTCACATTGAAATCAGTCAGAAATTTGAGACTTGGTTTGTATAGGTAAACTAACTCCCACTTTTTTACAAACTGGCCCAACGTAATATTAATGAAAGTCCTAATAGTGGGACTAAGTTTGTTGTGATCTAAGTATACAACATGAACTAATTCATAATTTACTCAATTTGTTGCTTAGCCGACAAAATTTATTTTTTTTTTCTCTGCAGGTGGAAATCTTCAAAAGGCAATTGGTAATATTCGGTAGCAGCGTAGGACTTGTACCGCACTAAAACCAACGGGAAATCAGGACCAATCTATGAAAGATCGACGAATGATTTGTATTTCTTAATTTGAAATAGCATTGGGGAAGTTTAAAGTTTTAATACTTTCTTCATCACTTTTAGACCATCAGCTCATGAGGCTTGGTTCTTTTAAGTCTCCGAACATTGTCTCGTACATTTAATCCGGTCACCATTTCGGAGTTTGTATGACTATGCCGTCGCTAAAAAATGTGTGATACAGCGTGTTTTCTTACCACTTCTGTAACCATTTCTAGTTGAAGATGACAATGTAAATCGCATTTATTATTCCGCGGAAGACTTTGTTTTGGAATTTTTGGATGGTTTCTGCATTTGTTATATCTTTGTAAAGTGGGATACCATAAGTCCCAACGGGTTTCAGTACTTACTTGTATAGCATTATTGTGTTCTGGATAGATAGGTCAGAGTTCTTACCAATACATTTTTCTATATTTTAGGTTTAGTTTTTCTCTTTTATTTTTGATGTGCTCTTTCCATTTTAGTTTAGCACCCAAGGTCATTCCAAGATTTTTTAGCTGGTTTGGTTTTGGCAACACTGGTTTTGACAGCTGACGTGTGTTTAGTACCTTGTGTCACTGTAAAACAGATTCAGTTTGGTTTGCAATTTAACCATGGATCGTCTTACAAATGAACAGCGCTTGCAAATTATTGAATTTTACTATCAAAATTCGTGCTCGGTTCGAAATGTTCATCGCGCGCTGCTTCCATTTTATGATCGGCATTCATGACCTTCTGAGCAGTCTATTCGGAAGATTGTGACCAAATTTCGCACCAAATTTACTTTGTTGGACATTAAACCACCAACACGTTTACGTACTGTGCGTAGTGAAGAAAATATTGCGGCCGTATCAGCTAGTGTGACAGAAGACCGCGAAATGTCGATTCGGCGCCGTTCCCAGCAGTTAGGCCTTTGTTACAGCACTACGTAGAAAATTTTGCGGAAGGATTTGGGCGTAAAGCCTTTTAAGATACAGCTGGTGCAAGAACTAAAGCCAGCCGACCTACCACAACGCCGAATTTTTGGTGAATGGGCTCTTGGAAAGCTGGCCGAGGATCCGCTTTTTTATCGAAAAATTGTGTTCAGCGATGAGGCTCATTTTTGGTTGAATGGGTACGTAAATAAGCAAAATTACCGCATTTGGAGTGAAGATCAGCCAGAAGAATTGCAACAGCTACCAATGCATCCCGAAAAAGCCACTGTTTGGTGCGGTTTATGGGCCGGCGGCATTAGTGGGCCTATTTCTTCAAAGATGATGCGAATCGCAGCGTTACTGTCAATGGTGAACGCTACCGAGCGATGATAACAAACTTTTTTTTGCCCGAAATGGAAGTTCTTGACTTACATGATATGTGGTTTCAACAAGACGGTGCCACATGCCACACAGCACGCGAAACAATGGCGCAATTGCGAGGCGAGTTTGGTGAACAGTTAATTTCACGTTTCGGGCCGGTCAATTGGCCGCCTAGATCGTGCGATTTGACACCATTAGATTATTTTTTGTGGGGGTATGTCAAGGCTAATGTCTATAGGGACAAGCCCGCTTCGATTGACGCACTGGAAGCCAACATCCATGCATTCATTCGTGAGATACCGGCCGATATGTGTGAAAGAGTATGCCAACATTGGACTCAGCGGATGGGCTACCTGAGACGCAGCCGCGGTCAACATTTGCATGAAATTATCTTTAAACATTAAATTGCAAGGTTCAAACTATCGATTCAAATAAATATTTCATTCATTTTTTCGAATTTTTTGTGTTTTTTTTTTTAAAAAAGTTCTAAACCTCTTAAAAAATCACCCGATACAACAAAATCTCAATTTTCACTTTGAATGAAAACTAAGAAAAAAAAAACCGGGTTAAATAATAAATTAATTGATGCATGAAAGTGCTCTTCATTGAAATAAAACTCTCTATCATGTGAAGAGTGCATGTTTTCTGAATTAATTGTTACTCCGTAGTCAATATCGTTTCAGTGTAAATTAAAATAGTATATTATAACAGATATAGACTGTGGGTACAATCTTTCTGAAGAATATCCAAAACAGAATAAAATTATATAAAAATTGATTAAAATCACATGAAAAAATAATCATCCACTGATAAAATTCTGCTCTTGCACTGTGCACCGTGAACCATCTCCATCACCATCATACCGAACCGACTTGATATAAAAGGAAAATCATGTTCAAGCTTCGTTTTCCCTGTGATTGTTTAAATTAAATTTGTAAAATATAAAACATTTTCGCTAGACATCCTGTCTCTTGGATCCGAACACCGAGATAAAGTTTTAACGTACGTCATTGTAAGCATATAGCCAACCTGAAATTGTTAAAATTAATTGCTTTAACATTTAATGACTGAAAATTTATGTTAACTCATTTCTTTTTTTTTTTTTGTGGAAACACAATCTGGAATGTCCACTTTTTTCCTTCCAAAAAGTTTAAAAAAAAAAAGTTATAGTCGAGTCCATTTCATAAGAACTGTCTCATGATTAATCCAGAGCTCCACCTTGACTGTGTCTGTGTGTGTTCGTAATCAATTGTAACTCTCTCGGCGTTTTTTTGAAAAAAAAAAAAAATCAAAAAGGTATGTATGGCGTATGAGTAATCTAAAGCACTTCATGTGGCCGCCTGGCTTATTATACGATTGCGAGATAGGTAGGTACTGTTTTCTTTTCTTTCTTTTTTTGTTGGCTCTGAGCTATGACAAGAAAATCACTACAATTAGCTTCTCTCTAAACTGGAACTTCAAAAATAGTATATATGTACCATAAATTGCCCAGTTACCGAACGTCTTGGCCAAGCGTTTGTTTGCTCTCCAATGTTAATTGTTGCTCTTGGTAAGTCCGGCCATAACTGAGCTTGCTTTGCGGTGTGTGATTGTTTGAGCCAACCTTTTTGGTATTTTTTTGTTTTTTCTTCAACATTATGCCTACCTATTATTGTTCTTCCTCTTTAACAACTTTAGTTATATAGAGACTTACGCAGGCGCAAAATCATCATTGATTGTCATTTAGGCTAAACACGCTCAGCACGAAGCCGAAGAGTGTACAGTGTACGTAGAGTGTCAACGGCTGTAAAGCATCTCTCTCTCTGGTTAACAATTTACGCCAGAGACGCGACACAATCGACGACGACGATATCTACCAACGACGACGGTATAGTTTTAATTTGTTTTTGCAGTTTTATGGTTCGTTCGCTGCATTGCTTAACGGTTTCTTGTGTATTTTTCGCGAGAGTAAATATTGACGAAAAATATCGTACCCCCCTCCTCTTTAACCCGTCTGCTTCCATATCGTGGTTGATAAACAATCGGTAAACAATGTGCTCCACCATCATCAGCAACACGGCGGCGCATATACATCATATGAGCTGAGCAATGAGGGATGGCAACAACTCTTTGAGTACCTATTCAGTGTCTTTCGGGGTGGGGACGACATTGCTGCCAGGGGGCTTCCAGCTAAAGGCGTATACGTAATCGCACGTTAACTCGTGGTTTGTTGCTCTGCCTCTGCAACACCATGCGACAATATAAAGCCAACAACCAAAAAGCGACTTTTTAAATGTGGTATAAAAGGGTGCCAGTGTCCGGACAAGTACATCAAATCATTCCCACATCTCAATAGCGATACATCAACGAGTATAAAATAAAGCTCGATTGTTTTTTTTTTTTTTTTTTTTTTGGTTTTCATTGTTGTTAGTGAAGCCTTATAAAAAAAAAACACAGACTAAACAAAGATTAAATCAAATCGTGCGGTTTTAAGATCGAATATAATTCAAATTAAAAATGAAAGTGTTTATTGTGTCTGTTTTGCTGTTCGCTGCAGCCTCAGCTGCCCCAAGTGTTATCGATAACAAAATCGAAAGTGAAGGCACCCTATCGAGGGCGGCCAAATACCTTGGAGCATGTTTTGAAAGTGACGATATTACGACATGTCTAGCGGTCAAAGGAATTACCGCAATGAATCGTGCCGCAAGGAGCAACAATATTGTCGTTACCAATGGAATAACATTTAAAAGGTGTGAAAAAAAAAGAATTGCAAAAGTTTTAGCTTACCATTTTGAGTCGTGTTAAGTTATAAAAAAAAAAATGGGTGTGCTTGAAAAAAAGTAGTAATTGTAAAGGATTTTTGATTTTTGATATTGTGCTAAATTAACGGCTTATACAGAAACTCAAGGACCTAGAGTAAGCCATAGGTTAGGTAAATGAGATTTAAGAGAACTCCGTAATCTCTGATATACCTATATAGAACAGGGTTTCTGAGCAAGCATTTTCCAGTTCTGCTTTCAAATATATTACTGAATATTTGTGCTTGCTCAATTTTCGACAGAGCTAAATTTGTGAGATTTCAATAATTTTAACTGTTTTAAGTATGTACATATTTCTTTGGAGATAGAAACATTTTTTTTTTATCGTTGTTGTGTCTTATTGTGAATTTGATCTCTTGAGTTAAACCTGGAGATATTTATTGATTAAGTTAGGAGATATTAGGTACTGTATTATCTGAACTTTTTCTGACTTGAAAGTAGTAGAAGATATTTTTAATTTTTCATTTGAATGAACTAGTACAATTTTTTAGTTGAAATATCCTAATTTTTTGGTTAAAATATTGAACCATGCCAAAAAGCTACATAAGTCCAAATTGCCTCAATTTAAATTTTGTTTAAGTCTCGTTGATTCTATCAATTTTTCAGTTGTTAAAGCTCAGACTTAAAAATTTAAGTTCAAGCTAAGCTTAAAAAAAAACCAATGGTTATAATATGAATAAAACGGAGCAAGTGCTCATTATATAAAAAGTTGAGCAGTTGCTTTGAAAATAAATTGAATTCCTAAAGTAAATGGAGAAACTGCTCTGAAAAGTGGAGTTAAAGTTTTGAGCAGGTGCTCAATTCCATTCAAACTGCCAAATATGCTCAAAGAACATTAGTGCGTTTTTAAATGAACTTAAATATTTAAGTTTTGCATCAGGAAAAGGTTTTTAAAGAAAAAGTTTGCCAAAGACAGCCAAGTTATCCCTCAAAATTTAAATTCCAATTCATTGCAAAATGTAACAAAAAATGACATATGATTTGCCCATCACTAGCTTATACATCACTTAGTGATGTGCAAACAACAGGTTCTCTGTTGTGTCATCTGAATGAATGCAATCTGTAAATTGCATCTGTTATAACGGTATATAACTCACATCACATTCTCTGTTGCTTTTTGTTTTTTATAAATATAGCTATATATCAATTCACTATTATGTATGATGAGTTGTGAGGTCTATTCGTGGAATGACAATAATAAATCTCTTTCTTTTCTCCCTTTTATCTTTTGGTTTTGATATTATAGAGATGCAGCAGTTCCAGTTGGACGCAGTGGCAAGGCATTGTCCGAAAATGACATCATGTCTGAGCTACCAACAGAGGCTGAAGATAGAAATGGACGGCTCATGGATATGGCTATGCAATCGGTTGCAGATTTCTTCGGATCACACAACTTGGAAGTCAAGGTACCCAGTGAAACCACTCAAGAGGTTGCCCGCGCCATCGAAGAAGGTAAGAAAAAATGAAAACAAGTTTTTGCCACACAGCAAACGCAGCGCTGCCAAAGAGACTTTTCCTTATAAAACGCATATCTATATACATACATATATTGCATTATGCATTTCTTGTATATACTATGTATATTTTGATGATGCCTTTCTAGGTCGTGGCAAGATGAAGAAACTGATGGGACCATTGATCTTGGCTGTTGGTGCTAAGTTGTTTGCCCTGGTGCCAATTTTGTTGGGTGGTTTGGCTTTGCTCGCCACCAAGGCCATCGTTGTCGCTAAGATCGCATTCCTTTTGGCCTTGGCTGTGAGTGCGTCGAAGTTGTTCGGTTCAGCTGGAAAATTGGGTGGTGGGCTTGGTGGTATTGGCGGTCTTGGCGGTGGTGGTTTAGCAAACGCTGCCGGATGGCAACAACCTGCTCAGCAAGGCTGGTCAGCGGGTGGTGGTTCTTCATACCCATATGCCCGCAACTTGGGAGATGATGACACCAGTGATGAAGATGCGCAAGAACTGGCCTTCAAAGCACAAATTCCAGCGCAATAGATGCGACGATACAAGTGCGCGTGAAGATGTTGTGATCTTCATCGAGAGTTGTGCCTTTTGTTTTTTAGTTTGTAGTTTAATTTATTAAAAAAAAAAAAAAGAGATGCCGAGAAGTTGTCGAGAAAGAGACAAATAATTGTTAAAAACAAAAATTATGTCATAAGCCATCACCTACATATGTATATGGAATTGTTGATGGCGCAGAAAAATGATGAAACATAAAATAAATCTGACAGTTATTGTGTTGTGCCAGTTTCATTAGTAAATTTGTTTTGTTTAAGTTTGTCTAGATGATCTAGAGTTCACCCTGTGTGTTTCGATATAGTTAATTAGTTTTAAAAGCAAACACATATTTTTGAATTTCACTATACAGAAAATTTATATTTTTATTGTTAATAATTATGTTTTTCTAACACGAAAGCAAAAATAAAATAAAACACAAATAATTAAGTACCAATATGTATCTAGTCTTAAATTTATTTATCGATTGCGAATTGAATTGAATTTGAATAAATTTTGAAATCGCATGCTGCGTAAAACGAAATGGCTAGCAGCTAAATTGGAAATTGAATAGACTTAAATGACGATGATGCTGGTGATAATGATGTTGAATCATGACAGATGCTTTTTGAATTTCAAGGCCAACAATCTGATGTAATTTGTTGATGAGAAAAGGATAGATGATTTGTTTGTATTGTGTCAATGAACGTTTTACACAGCATTATAGTTTAACTGGCTGATGGTGATTGAAAAGTTTCGGATCTGTGACCTTAATAATTTAATTAAATTTGAATAAAGTATTTCTTTCGTGAATGAATAAATCTAGATTTCGTTCAAGGTTGAAATTTTACATTTTCTAAAACGAGGAGTTTGTTGGAGATGTATGAATAGTAGATGAGTTATTTGATTTGGAAAATGGGGTTGGTATAGTTAAAATCAGCGAATTAGAAAGCAGAGTTAAATTTAATTAAGTATACTGCGAATAATTCATGCGTTACTTCAGTAAGTCTAGTAAACATAATATGTAAACGATGATAAGATGAATTATCTACAAATTTATAGTAATTTTCATTTTGGCCCACTTTTGGAAGAGGTGCGTATCAGTGTATGGAGAGGTATTGCATGTTTTAGAAATCCGTTTGGGTGAGATGCAGAGAAAAATAAGCTTTACCCTACATAATTTGTTGATATTTTACCAAAATGGAATATTATACTTATGAATTTTCCAACAGCGACGAGTAGATGTTAAAATGGAATAAAACAAGTTTCATTTAATTTCATTTGTTTCAAAAATAAAGTAAGTTTACAAAATTTAAATCTTTCAGGGCCATTGGCTGACACGAAAATTAAGAATTAA
The DNA here is from genome assembly GCA_932273885.2 of Leucozona laternaria. NCBI lineage: Eukaryota > Metazoa > Arthropoda > Insecta > Diptera > Syrphidae > Leucozona > Leucozona laternaria. Next base: position 217,723,991 of record OW026366.1, on the reverse strand, counting down.
TTTTTAACATAAGAGGTTACGGGGAGGGAAAAGTAGAACATAAGCGTTGTAAGTTGAACATACATAGTTAAGTAACGCATCAGCAAACGACTCTTAGGCCCAGTTTTTCAGTGATGAGTTAAGCCATCAGATTTACCTAACTCTAGAAGTAAATCAACTCACCGGGAACTGAGGAAACAGTTTTTCGTTGAAGAATGCATGCTGAACGATTAAACAAACTCGGTGGATAAAAAAAATCAAAAGCATCTGTTCAGTTAATCCTGAGTTAACTTATCAAATTTGATGAGTTAACTAAAATTCAACTCTAATCTCGTTCTGAAAAACAGGAGTTTAGAGTATCTAGGATTGACCTAAGCTAGAAATTGTTCTTATAAATAAATTAAATTGTTATGTAAATAAATATTTTTTATTCTGGAACATCAAAAACAACTAATCTATCATTAGTGACGAATAATAGTAATAGTTTTAAGTAAAAGAGAAAAAAGTTATATGGGTACCCAAGTAACATTTTTCCTCTCATAAGACGCTCCGAGAGCGCTACAAGACTTATTTTAGGTAGCTAAGAGTGCATCTCTTGAGGAGTTCTTCTAGATTCTTATAAGATTGTTAAAAGCCTTAAATGGCCTAGTTATGGGAGCCTCTTGATCCTATAGGAAGAGTTTTATTCTTCTTATGCGATTATAGACGCCGCTTTGTAAATCTGGTAAAGCTCTCTGAACTCTTCCTATGGGAGTGCGTCTCTTCCTACAGAAGTTGTTAAAAAGAGAACGAGTGTGTGTAAACTTAAAAAAACATATATCTTTCGCATTTTTAATTTCTTTTTTTGAAGAAAGTAGGCGAATAGTTTTTATGTGTGTTCGTGATTCTCTCATGTCAAAAAATAATGTGTTTTTTGGTGCGAGTATTTATCTCACAAGTTAATTGACGTATTATATTTGTTAAGATCATGGCATATGTAGGCTAAATTCTTGGTGCAATTAAAATTGCATCTACTAATTTCCACATTTTGCTTCGAAAAATAACAACGCGCTTCCAAAATTATGCATATTTAAAATATTTTGTTATTAATTATAATCTTATTATAGGGTTACCATTAATATTTTTTTAGGTGCAAAAATCACCAAAGTATGTTTTTATATACAATTCACAAAATGCGATCATTAATACCATATTTTTTTCCAATTACTGTCATTATCGTGCTTTTATGACAAAAATTGGATCAAGAGTGGCATAAAATATGACGCTTTTTCATTATTAAGATTTTCTGAAATTTTCCAATATATTTGTCATTAAAAACTGACAAAAACAACTGATTTTTAAAGATGCCATTTTACTTGTGTCGTGTTAATATACTGCTGTCACAAATTTTAAATAATGACATAACACAAAAAAGAATGTCCCCGCTCATTCTTCTCTGGTATAGTAGCTGTATACTAAGTTATACAAATCCATTTTTTATACAACTAATATCATATGCAAATAAGAGAAAACAAGATGAATATGACGTTTTGGTCAGAATGGAAAACCAAATATGATAATTCATTTAGAATATTTTTTTTAAGCTACAGTAACCCTCAAAATATAATGAAAACATTTTGTTCATATTGCAACATGGCTGCTGTTGATTGATACTTTAACTCTTGTTTTAACATCTCTATGAGATCTTTGGATGATGATGAAGTCCCATTACAACGCTTGAGCTCCCGTAAGAAGTGTCGCTCTCAGTAAATATAAATTTTCTCTGAGAGACAGTACTTCTTATGGGAGCTAAAATGCTCTTATGTGACTTAAATTTGACATTTAATTTTCAAACGAAACACATTTGTCTGTGGGGCGTTCCTTTTTATTGCAATTGCCAACTTTTATTAAGAAATTTAAATGAGAAAGCAAAAAATCGACCAAAGAAACTTGCTCGCAAAGAAAACAATCAAACTTTTCTTTGAAATCTAAAATAACATCTTCCACCGCCAATCAAATAACCAATCCGATAGAAACATGAACAGAAGCAAGTTTTGTGAACAAAAAGAACGCACTGTACAATTCAACTATAACATCTGTTCTTTTGATATTCAAAGCTGGCGTCGTAGCTCCTATCTGAATCTTGAAAAAAACTTATTTATGAATAGTCTCATTGAAGTATTATTATGGGATTATAAAGACTAAAAATGACGTTTAGAGTTTTAATTTCATAACGAGATACTTATGAGACTTAAATAGATTTAGATATAGGATTTAAGTACTTTCAAATTTAAAAAAATGATTAGATCTTACAATAAAAATGCTATGAGACGAATTTGAGTTTCATAAAAAGAGATTCATTCTTAAGTATAGCAATAGGATATATAAGAATCTTATGGGAGTTCTTTTCAGATTTGAAGAGCTTAACTCCGGGAGTTTGTTAGTTGGGTTGTCATTTGCTTGACCTCTGAAATCCATTATATCACGAACTTCAACTTTCAGCTTACTTAAAATCATGTCAGAAATGAAATAAATTTTATATTTTTTTTTTTACTAATGAAAACTACCTTTCCAAATTGCCGCTCCTAGCAAAGTGCCGCCCAGGGTCTGAGTCCTCCTTGCAGGTTTATACAGAAAAATTAATTTTAAGCAACATATGCAAAGTAATGGGTGGGCCATCTAGCGGTTTCTTTTTAAATCGTAGGTTATTTTGACACTGACAGCTGTTTCCCGCTCGAAATCTTGACAAAAAGTCAGTATCATACCTCCGTAGAACGAAATGAGTAGCTTTATGCTTGAACAACGTTGGGAAATAATGAAATCTTATTTCTAAAGTGAGTGGTGTATATCAGAAAAATTATCTTTTCTGACGAGGCGCATTTTCATCTCGGCGGCTACGTTAACAAACAAAATTGCCGCATCTGGGGCTGGGAAAACCCGCACGTTATTTTCGAGAAGCCAATGCATCGACAGAGGTGCATAGGCCCCGGGCGGCATTGCGCCAGGGGCGGCAATTTGGAGCGGTAGTTTTCAAAAGTTAAAACAAAACATTTTACAAAATATATAGAAAGGCAGTGAAAAAAGAATTCCAACCTCGAACTACAATTTCTATGAGTTAAACCATAGAAAACAAAACATATTTCATAGAATACCTTCTCACTCATGAAAGTATATACATACTTAATACACATTCGATCCAGGATAACACCAGTTTAATGCGTATAATGTACTCTTGTACATTGTTTTGTAGTTGTGAAAACAAACCTCTATGAGATGAGACAAGTGCATAGTATCGTATAATGAGTAGGGAAACTCTCACTACATATGCCTAGAATTTGAGTTCGAACGCGAACGATTAGGAGCAATTGTATCTTCTACAGGCAAAACAAATAAAATCGCACTCGAACTATTAGAATTTATTTTACAGTTTAGACTAAAAGTTAGTTTGTCTAACATAATAATAATGCTTCGTCTTATCCTTAGAATTCCAATATCTAATGCTGGCTGTGAGAGGAGCTTCTCAAAATTGAAATTTGAAACTTATTAAAAATTATTTAAGATCCATATCTTGGCTGTAATGGAGCAAGAAATTACAGAAACCATCGATACTGAACAAATAATAAGAGTTTGATTTGTTGAAAAGTAGGAAAATAAAATTTCAAAGAAGTTTGTAAAAATAAAAATGACTTACATTATGAACCTGCATTATGCACCTACCTATTTGAACTTTTTTCTCTTTTACACTTGAAACTAAATTAAATATTTTCATCCTTTCACTTAAAAATCATTTTCTTAAACGAATTTTATTTGTGTAAATATTTATTTATTTATTAATGAATTTGATTTAATTAATAAACAAAACTAATTTAATGGAATTAATTTAAAAAAATTATTTAATATAATTAATTTAAAAAATAATGTGTGATTGTATGCCCATTTATTCTGATAAAGAACCCATCAGTATAAGAATGCCATATGGTTCCATAATCTCAATAATTCATGTATTTTTAATATTAATTCAGATATGTTATCAAATGTCGATTTCCTGACAAACAAAAAAATCATAATGTTTAGAAAAAATGTATTTGTTTATAGAAAAAAACGATTGATTTTTCTAGACAAATTAAATCGTTAATTTTTAGCAAGATTTACATGTATTTGCACACACACTAAGAAGATTTGACATTTCTCATCAAATTGAAAGTTTTTTTGGTGGCGTAAAAAGAAAACAAAAATTCAAGAGTGTGTAATTCCACAATTTCAGTGAATAATAGAGTGCAAATAAATGAACAAAAATGTGTGTCGGTTGGTTAACAAATAATAATTAGAAATAGCAGAGCTTCGATTACAAATTTTTAAAATCGATTAATTCTATCAGGCGAACACTGTTACCCTCACCAGTGTGTTCCTTGCCAGGTTATATATGAGAAGTCCGAATTCCTGCTTCTTTTCATTATTGACTTCAAATTTGTTGTTACTTGTTTAAACGAACAATTGTTTTTGTGTTGCATCTATTCACTAAAATAAATTTGTTTTTAATCTTATCAAAGGGTCGCGATAAATTGAATGCACTTTGATAAAATTGTTGTGAATTTGTAGGATTGTATAGGTGCACAACTTTTGTGTTAAAATTCCCGTCAAATAGCACACACACCAGCACATAAAAAAATCTATTTTTTCACAAATTCCTTCCAACGAAAAAAATAATCGATCTGAAATGGTTGTAGGCAGTGGCGAAGCGTCCTATTGTTCATTTCGTTCATGAAGACATGAACGCCTAACTTTCAGACAATATTATTATCATTTTCCCATCAACCTTACCAACCACAAATGGTTTTAATTTTTCTCCTAATTTGATTAAGTTCCACAATATAATATCCCAGTTTCCAACATCCAACTCGTGCAATCCTTTCGTGCACTTAACGTAAATCAAAAAAAACTTCATGCATACCTGCGGCAATACTTCTCTCTCATACAACATCTGCAACTCGTTCAAATACTTTAGCAACGAAATGTACATGGAATCCACTAGCAGATACACACAAAATATCCCGTTTCCTCTCATTGCCATTTGCCCATCAACTCGTTTAAATCATTTGGGAACGAACGCAAAACGTATGAACCATTTCGTTCAAACTATTTGTGAACGAATTCAGGCGATTGTGTGTTTTTTTTTAAGATTGTAAACTCAAACTGTGTGCGATTGTTGGTGGTAAAAGGAAGGTGTTGGTTGTATCTTGATTATGATTATTCGCGAAGGAGGACTATTCAGTGCCGAACTTTCACCGTTGGACACTTCACAACCAGATTTTCACCACCAGCCTTTTAGTGCTTGGAATTTTCGTTACAGCGGTTCCGCCACTGGGTAGTTCGCTGTCGTTCTTTCAACACTAGACTTTTGTACACTACCTTCACATACGGGTAATGAAGTACTTATTATTCATTATGGCCGTTGTTTATTTTTAAAGAAAAATTTGGTTAGTCACAATAGAATCCAGATTTGCCAGTAATACCCGTGTTTTTTTGACAACTTTTGCATGGTGCAACATTTAAGAACATTTTATTCATTGCAATGTTAAGTGAAATCATGCTAAATAAGCGAATTCTGTATGTTTCAATTTTTGCCGCAAATTTGAATTTGCTAAAATTGACAATAAAATATGAAAAAATTGCCTCCTGACAGTAAGAATAGTGTTAATAAATGATTTTCTATTTATTTGCATCATTTATTTCTAATTTTCGTGTTATGTTTTTCAAGAATCGTTGTTTTGCAAAATTTCCTAAATAAAATGAAAATGATTAAATAAGCTGAAAAAGAATACGATTTGTTATTGAAAACAATATAAATGAACTCCTATTGTGAATTAACCATTTCTAATAAAATCTACACTACATTGCCAACACGAAATCAAAATATCCAGACACGAAAAATCTGAGACTTAAATGGGTGGCACTCAAATATTGAACACCAAATGGCAGCACTTAAAGATCCAACACTCACTCGGTGGGGGTGAAATGTCCGTCTATCAATTTGCGGTGGGCAATGGTACTGTACCGTCTATTCGTGCTGAAAGCAATGGGAAATTTTATTTTGTGCCATATATTCATTTTTTTATGAGTGAAGGTGTAAATATTATTTATTTTAAATAAGACAAGGCTTTTTCAATGGAAAGCATTTTTGATACTTAGCATGTAAAATTTTACATACAGTATACAAATGACAACTTGTAGTGAATTGAAATCGATTTTAATGGTAAACATTTTTTGAAAAAATAAAACTTCCAAATGATGGTCTGGTTTAAGTTTGCCCCCTTAACAAGATCATCTGTTTGAATATCGTTTTCCACACTTAGGTATAGAAATAGCTAACAAGGAGTAGGTTAACAGTTTTAACTTTAACTGGTTAACTTTGAATTATGTAGGCATAACAATTGAAAAAAAAAAAACGTTTGAGAGAAAGACAAAAGTTGGAAGATTGTTTATGAAAGTGTACCTAATTAAAATTTTGTTGAACAAATCAACAAGGTTTGAATAAGAACCTTTTCAATGCCAATTTGTAATTTAAAAAAATAGAACAAAATAAACAGAACGACTAGAATTTTTACGCACGAATCGCCACTAGTTGTAGGGAATTCGTCAAAAGTTTAATGCGAATTAACATTATCAGCTTGGAGATCGTTAAATCCGAAAGTTGCCAATATGGGAAAATATTTAATTTGCCGATTCCTCTTTGCTTCGCTTGCTAAAAAGTAGCAGGAACAACAGTTGACAAAATTTTGAAGAGAAATTTTGCTAAATTTGTATAAATATACATTCAAAAGTGTATACATAACTGGTTGAAACCGTAGACAAAGTTTTTTTTTTTAAATCTGAACCGCTTTATAACAAATAAATCTCGAAGTTTTTTTTTCGTGTTTAAAAAAAAATTACTAGGGGCGGCAAAAATTGGGTCTGCCCCGGGCGGCCCCACCCTCGCTACGCCACTGAGTGGGTTCATTCAAGAATGTGCTAGCCCATTTTGTTCACGATAGAATTCGAATTTCGGTTATGATTTTTGTTTTAATTTTGTTCATTTCTAAGCCCGTTATTCCACATCCTTCTGACAGTTTTGAGATTAATAATAATTCCGCTATCGCATGCCAAACAATGATTAGATCATTGTTCTCCATCTATGTTATCATATCAAGGTTATCAGTAGGTATTTCTTCTAACTTCTAACATAGCACAGAAAAGTGCGGTTAAAAGAATACCTCCCTGCCTTACTGTAAAACATATATACAAATATGTGTAATGTTTAATTTTATTTTTGATGTATAACCATCGGCGGTAAAGTAAAATAAAAACGTGGACTTTCCTCTGTGTGACGTTACGAGGTCACACTTTACGATTAAGCACGCTACGTTATAAAAATCTGCAAAATAGGATATTGAAAACGTTCAGTGACAAAAATCTGAAGATCGCCTTCAAGCAATTCAAGCAAACTTGTCCGTTTTGGATTCGTTCTTGTAGTCAACAGTATGAAATACTTCGCATACGGATTTAAATATGGATTCTCAAAACTGTGCTTCGACAAACTTTGATGTTTACACGTAGAATTATTCGTGAGTCCCGGCACTCACACATTTTTTTTATTTTAACAAAATGAGTTTTTCCTTAGAATTGTATCAATAAAATATAAATATACAATCCCTGCAGGAGAACTCCTGTGATCCTTACGTAATTTCAGTCTAAAATAAATAGAGTATTCATTGATGTTTGATGCAGTTTAGTAGTGTACGTTCTGTTTTGTTAAGCTTTGCCGTAAACCCGATTATCGTGAATTTATCATGTAAACGATGTGGGTGGTTAATGAAATCGAAATCAATCAACCATGCAGATGAATCGACAGGTAACTATAAACATTCATCCACATGAAAATCCTTTTAATCAAGAAGGCAATTTAAAAGTTTATTTGACGACTTGTTTGAATTGTATTTAAGTATATATTATAAAATGATATTTTAATTAAAAATCAAATTTTCTGCCCAATCATTTCGACCATCATTTTGCTGTCACTCCTCTCACACGCTTATACGAGCAATAAAGTAGAAAGTATTTAGAACAAAATTTCATCAGAAATGATAACTCAAATTAATTTATTCGACTAAAGCACAACTCTCGGTTATTTATATTTAATGTCTGTCTCGAAAACTTTCGCAATTTATAAAACACCCACTTCTCTCTCTGTGCAGTGAACCTACATAGGTATCTACTTATGCGTTTATGTCCATATAGAAAACATAAAATAATATTGAGAACAAACAGTCCGATAAATTCCAATCTATTCGAACAGCCAAATCCAAATAACCTACACCCAACCCAAATACTTTGGTGAACTACTATAGCCTATAGGCTGTGCAGCGATTTTATGAAACGCAAATTAATTTCGACACAAATTGTCGAGCTCCACGAATTCCATAATTATCTTCTTATGACAATAAAGTAGGCTATCCATACCCGTATATAATATGTATGTTCGTTTATGATTGATATTACTCGCAAATTGTACTCACGGCCCTGGATATTATAGAGTTAGGAAAGGCTTTCTTTCGAACACCATTTCGGGTTCGGCTTGAAGGTGAGTTCGCGATGGCATAGAGGCAGAGGGAGACTCCATCCAAATGGCTTAAGAGGGTCGTGGATGGAATTCCAATATGGATGACTTGAAAATGAAAATCAAACGGTTTTAGAGACGCGGAAGACCTGCCGTATTTGGTGTGGCGACTGCGTATGGACGCACCAACAATGAAGGTGCCGATAATGGGTGGTGGTGCGTCGTTCCGCCCTAGGGCTGCCACCGCACCACCATAGTTTGCATCCAATTATAATATAGCCATCCACACACGCATGTGGGGCTGCGGGGCTACTTTTGGCCGATCGATCGATGGATGATGATGGGAAGAATGGTGTCACGTAGTGTAACATATTTTTATAGCAGCCTCATAGAATGAATACTAATTAAAAACGAAGAAGAGCTTGGATTACGGATGAACAATAAAGACTACCAATATACTAAGGTACTACCAATTTTTGTCCCCACTATATTGCCACTCGAAAAGTTTTGCTATACCTTTGCCTACTCTTTGGTGACATTCCTTCGTCGTTTTGCACTTCACCTACCTTCCATTTGTATTTTGGCAGGTTGATTTCGAATTGCCCAGCATTGATACAAAGTCTGATTGTAAGTTTCGTCTAAATAAATAGCTTGACCGATAGCCAGTCAATCACAAAGCAAATTGTCCACTCGTTCCGGTTAAGACGTGTTCCAGTGCTCAGAACTTATTTTCCAATTAATTTTTATTAATTTAAATTTTCTTAAAAAAAAAAAAAAAACAAAAAAATGTATTCGAAATTCTCAATTGTGCTTCTCGCTGTTGTGTGTGCCACCGCTGTTGCCCTACCACATCAGGATAATAGTGATAAGGATATAATCAATGCCTTGAATCAAATCGATAATGAACCATCGCTGCCACTGTTTGGAGGATTACGTATCGAACGGGCAGAGAATGGTCGTTCGTTTGGTGAATCAAATTCTGGTGAAACATTCGAAGATCGTGCCGAACGTTATTTGGAATCGCACGAATTGAATTTGGCTTTCCCCGGTGAAGATGATGAGAGCGAAGATGAATTCGCTGGACGTTCTGCCGATGGTAAGGGTGAGGGAATTTTTTTGATATTGTTTTGTGTTGTTTAGTTTTGTGTTCGTGTTTGTTTACCATGTTCTTATAAAAGTGATATAGAATTAACTGTTACTTATGGAAAGTCAAAAAATTATTGCAAAAAGAAAAAAAATACAGTTTTGATCCTAAAGATCGTTGTATAAAATTTAGTAATTCGTTGACAAATTATCCATTACATTGTGCAGTTTTGTTATTCAAAATACAATTATTTTCATTGAAATTTGTAATTGATTTTTTGCAATTACAAATTACACAAAGTAATGGCTAATTCAATTTTTTTTAAGTTATAAATTACAAGCAGTGATGGTAATCAAATAACAATTAATATTTACTATTTACAAACTTAAAACTGAGTGAAATTCTTTGTCAATTAATTCATAAAGTCACAAAAATTATGATATATGAGCTAATTTGAGTGACGAACTTCCATTTTCAATGCAGACACGATATCAGTCTCGAGCAATAATGTCACTTACGTCACTAAGTTCCAGTTATTCAGTGCATGAATTAATTACGAGTTAAATCAGAGGAGGAAAATCCCGCCGATTTAACTCAAAAGTAGTTTTTCAGTGGAGAATTAAATTTAACTCATAGTTGTCAAAAATTTATAGAAATCGTAGTGCGACAGTATTCAAGATGTCCATAGTGTCATACCTCGATTTGAATAGATTTTTGACACGCATCTCTCAGAAATACCTGTTTAGCTATCCAAGAGTTAACTCACCATAATTGTTGAGTTAACTCGGGATCTAAATTAACTGAAAAACATGTTTCAGCTGTTAACTCGGGTTTAATCCCGAAGATAGGATAATCTCTCACTGAAAAACTGGGCCTAAGGTGAATAAAACTTCAAAAGTATGTGTTCACTTAATCCTGAGTTAACTCACCAAATTTGATGAGTTAACTCGTGTTTGACTTTAATATAGTACTCAAAAACTGTAACTAACTATGATACACATCAGAGTTAACTCAGTATTCAAAAAAATGGCATTAAAACTTCTTAAAAAATCGATTGAAATATACAATCGGACTGTGATCATATTTTGACGCATTAGATGGATTACTTTTCATATAATTTTGTGGTGAACGCTACCATTTTTCACTTTAAGATGAATCTCAACATCACTCTCATATCTGAAGTATGGGCTCAGTAGTTTAACAGGCTTTTAAATATTAAATGCCTTATTTTGTAAGGGACAAACCGCATTTTATTATTTAAAAGCCTGTTAAATAGTTAAAAGGGCCTTATGAAATCGGCTTTAACTCTTCACAAAATTTGTAAGCCATAAAATATTAATAATTTACAATTAAAAAGGTTTAGTTTAGTTGATCTCAAAACATTGTATCCGTTACATTAAGTATTCTCAACTTTTTTTTTGAAAATTGATCAAACCCCGATAAGAAATAGGTGCAATAATTTTCTTGTTTGTACAAAAATTCCAAGGTAATAAAGTGTCAAGTCAGTATGAAATTCCCTCGAAATTGTAGAAACTACGAAAAAGTATATAGGAACTCAAATTCACACTGTTTTCATATTTCCTAATATGAACAAAAAGCAAAACACGATATTTGTCATTCATTCTTTGACTCTCTCTCTTACTGACATTTTGCTGAATTGTCAATTTCTTACCACATACATATTTTTTGAACAGTAAATCACAAATAGGGAAAATTTGTTTCTCTCTCATGAGATTAATAGGTACAGGGTGTCCCAAAATGCATGCAAGAAGTAATTTATAGATAGAAAACATGAGTTTTTAATTAAAAATATTATTTTTGCTATTGATTCATAAAGTTTACTGTAAGCCATATGTATGGAATATAATATCGGGTAAGCTGCGATTGAGCACTTTCTACTGTTATTGCTTGATCAATCACATTTTCGAAGAACAATGATGTCTACAGACCAAAATATGCAACAAATAGTGAAACATTATGAATCCAATTATTTTTCAATAATCACTCGTAAAGTTTCTAAGCTCCAAATGCGACAATTTAGAAATTAAATAACAAACCCATCATGATGCAAATGAGCCTCATCGCTGAAAATGATTTTGTTTCTCAAAAATCACTGCGAAAAGCCTCCACTATTTTTAAAAGGTTGCGTAACATTGAAAACGCACTGTTCTTTCGTGTAGAAGTTCATTTTAAAATTTTTAATAACCCTAAACTATCATGGGCTTTTTTTTTCGTTGGCAACACTTAACCACACAAATGGCGTGAAATTTAAATCCTGCGTGAATTTTGGAACACCCTCATTCAGTAAAAATTAAAATGTATACTACATGCCTGGAAAGTCATAGTATAGTATTATAGTCACAGTCATACTCAATCCACTGCACCATATGCTTTTATGCTCGAAAAAATATACGATGATATTTTTATGAGTAATACGTGGATATCTTATGGAGTGAAATTCATACAGATTCACAGAAAATCATAAAAATTCAGATTGTTTTTGTCTCACAAAATAATTTATTTATTTATTTATGTGCGATTGGAAAATGTGACAATTATTAGAATGTTTCCAACAATTACGACAGCTTGTCAATCATTTTATAGAACAAAAATTTTTGAATTGTCAAAAAATTTGAAGACCCTTAATACAATAAGGGCCAGTTTCACAGTTGACATTTACCAGAGTAAAGGCTTAACTACATAAGCCCAAGAAGTGAAAAAGTACAAAAGTGAAAATTTTCAAACTCATTTTGGAATAGTTTTTCTGACTGGAAAACATATAAAAATGATGTAGAAGGATTAAATTTTGGTCTGAAAAAAAATTTGTATATTCTTTTTCACAAAACAACTGCGTTAGCGGGAAAAAAAATATTTTTACTTTTGTACAAAAGTACTTTTTGGCTTATGTAGTTAAGCCTTAAGTGGCACTAAAGTTTCCCATATTAAGACTTTGCTCTATATTTCATAGCCATCGTCACGAACATCGAAGACTTAAGTGGTACTCATTCAGGTAAGTATGTACTGTGAAATTGCGCATTAATCATATTGCCACTTAAGTGCTATTGTCCCTAATGTTCATAACACTTGTTCAGTTTTCATGAAATAGAGAACTCGCATATTTCCTTTACCAATCTTCTGATGTCCAAAGCTTGTTCAAATACGATTCAAAATGGTAAACTCAATCGTGAATAAAAATAATAAAATCTTACAAAATTCGTTAAAAAATTCAAGTTTTAATATAATTAAGCAGAAAAGTTCTTACAAGTACATAAACGATTTCGATTTTTGATTTTTTAGGGAGAATATATTTTGGGTGCACTTCGGTTTACTTTTTTCAAGTTGGGAATTTGTTTGTGCTCAACAATATAAATTAACCAAATCACCTCCAACACTTTGTTGGCAGGAAATTCCTACAAAAATATCAATTTTTAATCAAAAATGTAAAAGTTTTCGTTGATTTGTTGATCGGCACACAACCTAAGTAGTGTAATAAACTATAATTATGGATGTACATAAGTGGCGGATATTTTATTTTTGGCATGAAATTTTTTTTTTTGTAGCGGGGTCAGGTTCAGTGGAGGAACAAGATCCCTCCGTACGTCCGGTGAGCTAAGCCGTGCTCCTCTAGCATACCACTGCACCTTCCGCTGGATATTCAGACCCGTCCTTACCCTTTTTAATGCCATTTCCTATCATTTGCGTTTCCGATTAGTTCCGCTTTGGGCAATCGACTACTTTTTCCACTTCCGGCCTAATTCCAGTTTTTTTTTCCTGATACCTTTTCATTTTTTGTTCCCAATTCCAACTACATATATCCTAGGTCATTATCCCGTTATATGAATTCGTTTTGGGGTTAAATTACTATTAATCAAAAAATAAATAATAAAATCATAACAGAGATCTGTATGTTTTTAAAAATTAAGCCAAAGACTTCTCTTTTTTCAGTGGATAGTTTTTTTTTACTTGATGCGTTCTTTAGCATAGTACACAGATCGCCATTAGTTTAAGATCCCATAAAATCCTTTTCTGTATTTAGCCAAGCAATTAAGCCCAATAGTACGTTCCTCTAACAAATTTTCGTTTCTAACTGTAGGTATACCTACATCTATCTTTCAAAATCAAGCACACGAAATAATTGTTTGACACATCGATATTTAGACATTTACAAATTCTATTACCTAATCATATATTTTGAGTAAACTTTGCTTTGTGAAAATGAAAATCGGGGAGTGATACAAAACTATTTGGGAACAGATGATTTATCTCAGCCAGAGAACATTTCTGTTTTCTATATGACATATTTTTCACTTCCGATCATATGGATGCAGATTTTTAATCAACCAATACACAACTTAAAAATAAATTTAATTTATTGAACCTAAGCGCAATTGATTTAAATGCATTTTGAGCAGAGTACCTATATAAGATAGAGATTTGGAAAAATCAATCCAAAAAAACTAAATTATATATTTATTTTCCTTGAAAACTTTATAATAAAGCGTGCGTATGACATATCTACCAATTCCAATCATAAAGTTTCAATGGTATATTTTCAAAGAAAAAAATCCTCTGCCATTTGGCTTAATAAATATGTAATCTTGATATTTTTCAAAAACTTTAAAACTACAGTAAAACCCGGATAAGTGACTATGGCCGCATAAGTAGGATTTTTTTTTTGAAAACCAAAATTTGGAGGTTTTTTTTCATATAAAATTCATCTAATAAGTATACTTTGCTTTAAACTTCCTTCCCCGCTTAATTGACTTTTATTTTGTATATATTTTGCCTGAAATAAAATTTTTTTAAGTACACAATTGAAATTAGCAGAAAAAGACAAAAGCTTCTTTTCATCTAGCGCTTCCTTGTGTTTCATGCAACAACATACATATATGATGGTGAAATCAAGCGTCTAGAAGAAATAATTATTTAAATCAGATTCCATAACGTAACATAAACCAAAATAACTGATTATGTATTTTACTTTGTACATAATTACAAAGTTCGGTTTAAATGTTTTCTTGTTGTTAATGTTATTTCATTTTTGTAAAAATAGAGACATAGAGACAAGTGCTTAAGTGCACTTAAGCGGGTTTTTATAACTGCCTAACCCGCATAAGTACCTACCTCTCGAAACGAGGCATGTATGGTGAGGCACTTATCCGGATTTACTGTATTTAAATCCACCAATAGATCGACGAACAAAATATCTCAATACGACACAAATTTGCAAACTTTGTTTAGCCATAAAGAACAAACAATATTCAAATTTTAAATAATTCTCTCAAGGACTTAAAACAGTAAAAAAAAAAAAAAAGCAGAAACAACCCAGCTCCCAAATGAACGAACAACCCATTTGCACAGGTTGCACGTCTTTGAGCATCTGCAAGATATCACGTTCTCGTGATGATGCTTTAAATAAGAAAACCATAATTCCAATAAAATATGAAAAAATAACAACTTTCTTTTCTTTCCACAATAATACATACCTCCGAGCATCTGATGAATGACATAAAATAATTGTGATCTTATGGGTAAAAGTCCATCTGGCATAGGTAGGTAGGTACATACACAAAAAAAAAAAACAGAAAATCTGACTTTCTTAGCTGCGGAACATTAGAAAGCTTTGCCTCTACCTCTTTTTATACTCCAGTATGGTCCTAAGAAGTGGTAAATAGAAAACAGGTAACTATTTATGTATATGTACATCAGAAAGAGGAGGATATTAAATTGTTGTGAAAATTACAACTTCAGCAACAAATAAGTAATCAATAAAAAAAAAGAATCAAAAAAGTAATAATAATAAACAAATAACTGCTTTTTTTCAGTTCTGTTCTTTCACTACAAAGATATTGGTTCTTTCCACTTCCCCATCCCATGAGTAGGTATCATGCAATATTAACTGCGATATAAATGATTAAATTTATTCCACATTTACATAATCTTCTTATACGAAGACGATAGCACATAGCATACTATATTCCGGAAGTTCATTTTGAATTCTTATTCTTCATTTAGACCTTCTTCGTAGGTAGCATACCTATAGCATGTATTCAATGAGCCTCAAGCCCTTTTAAAGGAAGCAAGAAAATAAACGGTTTTTCACTTCCGCGATATTCTATAGTGATAGGTATACAAGTTAGATATACTTATAATATTTACATTAATACATACAACTACGTACATATGTGCATAAATGTGGTTAAATTTTTCAGATTTCTGAATGACAACAAAATAACAAAAAAAGTGTGACTGCCCCACCCTGTGTGGTTTGTCAAATTGGGGCAGTGGGAGAAACGAAACCAACAACAACTCTTTGCCTTTTCGTAAAATTCCTACCTACATTTTTCAGACCGCATTAAAATTACCTACCTAATCCATTCTACAAATGCACTTACAATCTTGGCTCGGTGCGATAAAAAAAAAAGAAGAAATTTTTACATTGTTTCATTTATAATGAGAGTATGTTGTGTTGGTTGTAGGCCGCATATACCCGGTGTTACTACCAGCAGCACTATTCAAGATACAAGTTCGTAGACCTTAAAAACCAGTCATTGGAAAAGAAGAGAGAAAGCAATTTTGTTTGGCGGTCACGTTCAAACCGCGAGGAGAGCATGAATGAAGCTTTCCATGCCATGCCATGTACACCATCACACAACACCCCACCCCATATCACCCCACACCCCTCCCAACAGAGCCAAGATTTATGGACTTTTTTTTTTTTTTGTTTTAATTTTGTTTTGTATACTTTGCGCCAGCTTTAGTACATAGCTAGTTTTAAAGTAGAAATTCATTAAAGATGTTGAGTATGAGACTGGATTGTGTGTAGTGTAGTGTATATAGAGTTGGCTTAAATTTCAAAACAACTTTCGAATTTAATGTACAAAGTGAAATTTTGTTGTAGTCTATATTGACCATCTCAGTCCCACCTTTTTAGGAGAAATTATTCTCCTATAAGTAATTCATGTTGCGGCGCGGCGTGGGTATATGGAGAATACTTTCTATTATTATTTGCACGTTGGCGGTTTTATTGTCTTATGCGGCGGGATACCTCTATACGCGATTTATGCATATAGAACTTGTATAAAATGATTGTGCATCGTTATGAATAACAACAGACTCTTGCTAGCAAATGTCTGAGAAAGTTGTTTCAATTTAAAGAGATATTTTAGGTCTGTTTGCTAACATCCTAATACACTGCCAATTTCTACCAAATTTTAGTAGAACTTAATTCTATTTATATGAAAGTGCAATTTTCTACTAGTTTAAGTATAAAGTTTTGTCAAAAACTTTGGACTTAAATTAGAAGAAAATTGCACTTTTTTTGATGTTAACGCAACAGTGGGGTAAAATTCAGGACAAACAACATTGGCGGAAAATTTTAAAACAGCCTGATGTTAAGGTTATATACTAAGCCTTTATAAGCTCCAGCTGAACACACCTATAACAGTGACAATTTGTTCAAAAAAGTAACCAAATATGCTTTTTTCAAATTTTGTCTTGTTAAAATGACATAGCTATGGAGTTAGAATGATACTAAAAAGTTAAAATTGTCATTTGGTGATTTTAACTTTAGTAAAATGTTATAAAGGTAGTACGATGCTAATTCATTCAAAATTTGGAAAATCTTCTTTTTAACTAAGCATCATACTAAAGATGCTTTAGCACAATACTAAATCATCGTAAATTTTGCGCCATTATTTTTAGAAAAAAATGGTTAGAAATAAGAAATGTGTTTGCATAGAAAAACGGTCCATTTCTTTTTCTTCCTTTGCAAAAAGTTCATATTTTAATACATTATGTTTCAATAATAATTCATAAATATATATATACCTCCAGATGTGCTTAAAGAACAAAATATCAAATCAACTAGTCGACAGTATTTTTTTTCAATATTAATATGATTTTCGGTAAATTTTGCAGCTCTAAACTGCGAGTCTGTTATTACATAAAAACCAACTTTCAATTTGTTTCCCTTCATTTTAAAATTCAATATTATTTAAACTTTTAAGAATAGAAAGTATTGTCCTGCTAAATTTGTACAAAATGAAATAAAAAAAAATAATAAAAAAAAAATTAGTTCAGTATTATTGCAATGAAAAATTGTATTCAATACAGGTATGAATTTAATCAAAATTGTTTGAGAGATTTTCGAGAAAAAATTGGGTAAACCATAATTCGCCTTTCGATTTTTTTCTCAAGGGAACCCCACAAAAATAGTTTCTAGTAAATTTGAAGAAAATCGGACTTCACATTCCTTATGTCGCAGATTTGATTAGAACCTCAAAATTTTTTTTTACACGAGCATAGCACAAACTGGGCCCTTTTTCATAAAAATTGACAGGTGACAATTTTAAAAATTTGTCACACTTGTTTGACAAATTTGTATTTCATAAAATATTGACAGGCGACAAATTTGTCAGAGAAACACAATGACAGATTTGTCATGACAATTTTTTCATTGTCATATACTAGCACATTTGTCGTGACATTTTTGTCGTTGTATTATCTTGAAGTTTGGCATGGCCTACATAACTTTATACAGTGCCCACGTCGAAATACGATGAAAAATGGAACAAAACCTATGCATTTTGTTTCAATTTTCATCGTTTCTCAGCGTCATTATTTATCCTCCGTTTAAAATGTTGAGGGCGTCAGCGTATTACTCAGGGTTCCTACTGAAAATCGTCACCACTTTCACTTGAAAAATATTATTATTTAGCACTTTAGCTCAACATCTGTCTTTTCATTGTCAACACTTGACCGTAATTGAGTTTCCTGTCGAAATTGTCAATTAAATACTGACAAATATGTAAATTGTATATTTTTTTTCATTTCATAAAAGATTTGTCAGTACAAATTTGTCAGAAAATTCCTGAAAATTGTCAAAAAATACTTGCCAATTTTTTTATGAACCGAAAAGTTGATAATTGTCGTATATTTTGCGAAAATTCTGCAAATTTGTCAAATTGTTTATGGAACAGATTTTGATAATTCTCAAGTTGTAAATTAACAATTTATCACCTGTCACCTGTCGCAATTGTCAATGTTTATAAATAGGGCCCTGATATCTTGAGATAGAAAAGGTCAAAAACTATCTCTCTATAATATATGTAGATGAAATCAAATTAATTAAATCAATCGGATTTTTTTTAATATGGAAATTCTACAAACATATTCTTAATTTTGAATATACATATGTATGTATCAAAATCGTTCAAAATTTTATAACTCGAAGTTGAATACAACTTGAGGATTTTTCTTTTCAACTTGATAATTTGGTTTTATTCACTCGAAGTTGATTGTCTCAACTTTCGATATTCTAAAGAAGGGAAAATCCAAAGTTGATCAACTTTGAGTTTTTCAACTGACCGAAATTGAAGAAGTTAAAGGAGCAAACTTAGGACTTTGTTTTTTTTTCTGTTTATTCAGCCTCGATTAGTACGAACGTATTTTCAGACAATGCTAGATTGCTTACTAAATATGCATACATATTACTTTTGTACATAGCTGAAATTAATTCCTTCATAACTACATAAAGTTCATTATTAGAAGCTTTATTGAACAATAAATAAAAAATAAAAATAAAAAATATGGTATGAAAGGTATACAGCATTGAAGTGCCGCTTTATTGTCTATTGAATGGTCACTATCATCGGATATTGCAGCAAGACCCAAGATAGAAGGTTGACACGGCTTCACGGCTTATTGTTGTATAGGTGCTGGTAGTTTCTTTTTGGGTGGACAACCACCAGTCTTTTTAACATCTCATGAAAAGCACAATGCACGATTCGTCAACGTCTGCTTAATTTGTGTTTATTTCTGGCACAGAGGCTTTAAACAAGATAAATAGACAAGAAAAACAAATTATACAAAGCTACTTACTTTGCCAGGGGGGTCATTCTGTAATTTTTAAAACGATAATCGTCTAAACGATAATCGTGCACGATATCGTCATCAATTTGCTTCACGTAACACAATCACTATCGTCTCGACAATCGTTTATTATAAATCACAGTTTGAGAAGGATTGACTTTTCAATCATTGTATCATAAATGACAATTCTGTAATTTATTTTTGTCAGTAACGCCCAAAAAATATCAATTTTTATTTAGAAGAAGTGAAGAAAAGTGCGGGCAAAACGTGAAGTCGCCTAAACAAATCGGTTATCCACCTATCCTTCAAACTATGTACATATAATTAATTATAGGGTTTTCAATTGCAGCGGGCAGATTTTGACGGTGACATCTATTAAATCTTTTGTTTATTATTTACTGATGCCAAATCATCATGGCAAGTTACACGATTGAACGACAAGTCCAATTGAAAGAACTTTAATATACAAATCTTATAGGCAACGATACGTGCGTTGCGCCCATTTTAAGGTTTACATGGTTGTCATCTACATCTACGCGCCCTTATTGAAAAACCCTACATATGATAAAATGCATAAATTGTTTCGAAAACAAACAAGACGACGCAAGACGATAGCTAAATAGGTATCGTTCAAACGGTAACGATTTAACGATAACGTTTTGACGATTTTTGAGTTACGGAGAGCAAATTTTCGATCGTCAAGACGATATCGTCCAGTCGATAGTGATTATCGCTTTTACGTGAAGCAAAGCTATCGTCAAAACGATATCGTGTGGCGATAATCGAATTACGGAATGACCCCCCAGGCGCTGCAACATTGAATTCTTTATTGTCCTAGTCATCAAGATTGGTAGCACCATCCGCCTTTTTGTTTTCGTTTATGGAACTGTACTGTTATGGGTTTTTAACTAGCCAATCTTCCTCTTCTGGTTTGTACACTATTTTAAAATCTTTTTTTTTAATTCCTTCAATTTATCAATTTTTTTTCATAATAAAAAAGTAACAGTTTTTGGAAACCAAAGACTGAGACTAACAAAAACAAATTATTTTCTCATCTGTCATAAATGTCATAGGGAAATTTTCAAAACTGCAAGTTAGCCAACTTATGAATTTCAACTTCTAAATTTAGATTTGAAGTATAAACAAAAGCAATTTTCAACTTGCCGATCAATTGAGCAATAATCGAACAAAATCACCCTAATAAGGGTATAGTGTTTAGAGCGTTTCATACAATAGGTGCGTTTTATTTGTAATTTATAGCTGGCGCAGCAACACAAATGCTAATGAAACGCTATATCCACTTATTTACACCTTAGAGGATATATTATTATAATATGGAGTGCTTTTGATTTTATTCGAATGCGAAGCTTTCATAGGGGTCACTGTTCAAAGTTTCGGTTAGTTAAAGGCACTCAGTTTTCGGCACATTGGAGAACAAAACTAAAAAAGATCATTTCAATATTTTTAAAATAATAAACAAAAACTATTTAATAGGGGGGTTCACATTAAACGACGTGTCGCTCGACCCTAGTCGTTTTGCTAGCGTTCACATTCAACGACATTTTTACCGACATCATTTTCAAGCTAATTTTCAAAGAGAAAACATGTTGCGAATTTCATTATTTTCACCAATTATAATGAATCAATTCTATTTTTATTGATCTCTTTTTGTTGTTTACTTCGAATGCAAACCATTTTCTTCAAATGTTACATACAAAAAAGAAATAAAGATGTAAAATTGAAATCATCAGTCGTTCGACTGGAGTTCACATTTACTACAGCGGTCGTCCGACGGAGAAAATTATTAAAAAAATTGAACTACACAGTAAGTCGATCAACGGTCGTTCACCTGGTGTTCACATTACAAAAATCTGACATAACGACACGTGTTGATGAACATGTCGTTGAATGTGAACCCCCCTAATTTCAAGAATTACTTCAAAGTAGAACAATTTAGTGAGAAAATGAGCAAATTATGACTTACAATTGATAGCAGCTGTAGGATATCCTCTAAGACTTTATCTTATCGAAAGTGAAACAGTGCCCCCTATATCATGGCTTCAGGCACTACAATGCATTTGGGATACTCCATTTATTATTTATCCTCTAAGATTTACACTCTTAATCTGCTGTGTTTTTTGCCAAGGATTCTTGTTTCTTTGTCTCCACAGTACATAGCTAACTTTATGTCATTATTGACAACAAGCCGTGAAATTTTTTGTTGCTATGAGATTTAGGCAATCCTACGGTGGAGTTTATTACTTGACAGATATATGGAACGAACTATAGTTTTACGTATATAGAGTATTAGGTAAATCTTAAATGGGTCTGGCATATTATAAAAAAAAACTGTTTTTTCTCGAGTAAAATAATTTTCGGATTTTGATTTGGACATGTAAATGACTTGTGAAGACAGACTTCGATATTTTTAAATAACAAATATCTTAGAACACATCCTTTTTTAAGTGAAAAACAATCTATGTTACCGACTGTAACATATAATGTTTCAGGTTTAAATAACAGTTTAAAAATTAATTTCATTACTGTTTTTTTAATTTACTCTTTTATAAAAAGTAGAAAAGAGTGATATTGATTATTTTTAATCATTATATTTATTGAATACAAGTCGGTTTCTATAGGATATTGCCACGGTTATAAAGTTGGATAAACTGTTACAATTTTTCAAGGTTTCACCATTGTTTATATTTCACTCTAAATTCTTAAGTAGAGGGCATCTTAAAAGGAAATATTGAATGCTTTCTTATTCTAACAAGTTACATATGTACATATTCTGCATATATTTGAGAAGTTGTTTTCAAATCTGCTTCCATTGAGATGAATAAGGTCGCCTCTTTCTTTAAAAAAATACATGAAAATGTGCTAACACGTTGAAATTGTCGTTATTAAGATATTTTTGGCCCATCGAATAGGTATCTACTCCAGTAACTTGTAAATTCGTGTGTTACTTTCTCTTGCTCCCTATTCAGATTCATGTCGACCAGCAACTTTAAGTTGCTTATGTAATGTTTTACAGTCTCTTTTCACGATTGCGGTCTGAACCCAGTGTAACCCAAATCGTTTACCATTTAAACGAAAAAGTTGTTTTTCCAACAGAAATTCAGTAAGTTCATTAGGTAGCCTAGTTTCATCATATTCAAACATTGTTTTCTTGACAAACCTAAGGTGTAGGTCTATAGTGCGTAAATGTGTCCTTTTCCACCAGTCTCGATCGTTAAGGCAAAGTTTGCGGTGTAATTGACGGTAGTTTCAAAACTCTTTTTAAAAAATAGCTTTGTAATTTATGCATTTCTTCAAACATATTCCAAGTCCCCAAACTTGAGCACAATAGGTTTGAATAGCCGTGAAGACTGCCCCCAGAAATAGTTTTGTTAAGCACTAAGGTAAATATTTCTTTTGCTTTTAAAACAATGCCATTTTACGTTAATGCATGACTCATTTTGAAGTCAGAAGTATCAGGGCCGGCTCAAGCCAAACTTGAGCCCTGTGCAAGATTTGTTGAAAGCGCCCCTTTTTATATTTGATACATACATACATACATGCACTGATGTGTATGCATAAGCCTTTTCCACATTACCCAGGAGGTAGACTTTTAATACGTAGGTCTAGTAAGATCTTTAGTTTTACGATATTTTGAGTTAAATTCTCCTTGAATGCAAAAATTAAAGTGAAGTTAGTTAGTGGGCAAGAATTACCTTAACACAGTTGTGATGGATGTTATTTTGGGATTATTTAAAAATGTTTTGTGGTTAAAATGTTACATTTTCTTGCTCCTGGTAATGTGCCCCCAGAATTTTGCGCCCTGTGCATTTGCACATCTTGCACAAATGGTTGGTCCGGCCCTGGGAAGTATACACCTAGTTAAAGTATAATGCGTTGCAATATGAATTTCTTCTCAATTGAAAATCAACTTTTCTCGGTTGGATAGCCTACCACCATTTCTGAAAACCATAATTTCTGATAGAAAGAGATTCACTTCTAAACCCAATTAAATTAATTAAATGAAAATATCGAATTTTCAAAACAAAATACTATTTTGAATTTTTTTATTATTAAAAAAAAATTGTGTACGATTTTCGTCAATGATTTTTAAACATTTGTATGGATGTTTAAATAATATTATCTGTTTCAAGTCTTAAAAACTGCTTTTTGCCAATTTTAATAGAAATCGAACTTTTTTTTAAAAATCCAAGAAATATTTTTTAGAAAAAAAGACTATCGGTCATTCTTTATACCAAATTTGTATCAAAAACTTTTTATGACAGGTATACCGTTATTTTTGGTCCTAAAAACAATTAGAAAAATGTGTGGGGGGAATATCCAGAAAACACTATAGGTATCAAATTTAAAGAAAATCGACCCATCGGTTAAGGCTGTATCCGAACAGACAAAGACGAACCGAGAGACACACTTTTTTGCGAGACCTACTTTTTCATCTTCCTTATCATCGTAATGTCAATTTTGATCATAATATCGAGTTCGATTTTTTTTTTCGAATAAAGCTAGCCATATATTACCGATATATCGCAAGACAAAATGATCCATAAAGCTACAAAATTCTTGTTGCTTGAACGTTGAACGTTATTCTAAAATTTATTTTTTTTTTCAAAATTTTGACCTTTACACATGGGTATAACGTGTCATTTTAGCGGAAATTTTTATAACGGAAAAACTATGCAAGCTACAAAATCGGGGTTTTCGCCTTAATTTTTTTTAATTCACGCAAACAAAATTTTGGATTTCCTCACATTTTTAGATTTTGGCAGTTCAATTTTGAGCTAACTTGAAACTTGAATATAAAAAAATACCGTTAGAGCTACAACTTTCGCGTGAGCGCTAAAAATGCTAAAAAAAACATTTTTGAAAATCTCATTTCATTAGATTTCGTACGCCAACTTCCGTTTTTTATTTGATCTGACCGGAAATGTACTTTTAAACCTTCAAATTTAATTTTTGCGTATTTTAAAAAGCTACAATTTTGGACAGCAAGAGAATTCATATTTTTTGTACTTTCGTCCGCTGACTTCAGAATTACTTTAGCGGAAACTTGAATATTAAGTAATATTTTTGAACTACAAAATTAAAGTTTGTGCAACTCAAGCGCATTTATAAAGCTACAAATGTGGATGCCAATCATACTTGAAAATTGTTATTATCTTAGATTTCGTCCGTTAACTTCAAACTTTTTTTTTTGCGGAAATTTAAATAATTTAGATACTTTATAAGCTACCATTTTTTTTGTTTGCGCAACAAATTAACATTAAATAAGCTACAAATTCAGATATCGTCATTTTAAATTAAATAAGCTACAAATTCAGATATCGATATTTTTCGATTCCACCAAGAAGTTTTGAGAATAAATACTCTTTAAATATCATCCCTTATCACCTTAAAAAAAATTCTTTCTGTTCTTCTTTTTTCATCTTGAGGTACCATTATGCTAATCTTTTGGTCCAGACATCGTCATTTGCCCTAGCAACATGGCCGGCCCATTGCCACTTTTTCGTTTTGCCTCTCTTCTCATCGGATTAGATATTTTTCTTATTCTGATGGTATTTCTCAGTCTTTAGTTTTTGGATATGTTTAAAAGTCATCTTTCTACTGCTTTCTGTAGTTGCAAGCCTTTTAAGACTCTTCACGTTATTACCCTAGCACAAAAAATGGTTAAATATGCCTTGACAATATTGAACAAAATTGAACAATATTGAATACAATATTTAACAATATTGAATACAATATTGAACAATATTGAATACAATATTGAACAATATTGAATACAATATTGAACAAAATTGAATACAATATCTATTGAACAATTAAAACTAATTCAATCAAGATCGTGGAGCCCTAAGTTTTAACTTTTCTTTCAAACAAAAACGTCAAAATCATTAATCATAAATTGAACAAAAAAAAATATGCACGACTGGGTCGCACGAACTTGCTCTTATGCGCGATCACATTGTGGTTCTATAGTCTGAAATAAATTAGCTATAGGAGTATATATTTTATCCATTTTCCAAATCTTAGTTAAATTGCAGGTGGTATTATGTGAGTATACAAAAATTAACAATATAGGCTAGTGTTGCACATATGCAATATGCATAAAAGGAAATTATACTATTTAAACTGGTAAATTGTTTTAAATAAATAAAATTAGAAAGAAATTGATTAAGATACTTTGAATCCGTTTTAACCCAACGCGATGTACACCATCTGATTTCTTATATAAATCTTTATTTATGAGAAAAAAATTTTGAAAATCGTAGGAGCGGTTTTAAAAAAAATTAATTTTTTATATATAAAATTTCGTTAACATTTTTGAGAAAAATAATTGGTACGCCAATTTAAAGCATTTATTAATGTTGCGTTAAAAAATGAACTTCACAAAAAAATCTGCTACCAGTTTTCGAAATATCGAATTTTCAAAAAATAATTTTGATTTTTTTTTAAAAAATCCAAAAATCATTTTTTAGAAAATTTTGATACGCACTTTAATTTATATTTGTTACAAGCTTCTGTACAAAAAATCTAATTTAATTCGGTTGATCAGATGTTGAGATAGTCGAAAATCAAAGAAACCGTTCTATGAGAGGTACTGTTAATAAACGTAAAATATAAACTTTAAAAATTTTAAATGGTAGATCTCACTAATTTAAACACACAAAAAAACTTTTATGAAAATCGTAGGAGTTGTTTTTGAGAAACAAAATATTTTTCATAACGGTTTTTTAACATTTGTATGGGAGGCACCGTTATTTTTGAGTATTAGAATAATTTTTGTCAAAAATCTTCTAGATAAAGTTAAAAACCTGTTATTTACCAAGTTTAATGAAAATCGACCAAGTCGTTTTTGAAATATTGAGTTTTCAAAAAAAAATATTAAAACTTTTTTAAAAATCTAAAAAATATTTTTTTTTGAAAATTTTTGTACACAATATTATTTAGAATGTGTCAATACTTCTTCATACAAAAATTGATCAGAATCTGTTTAACCGTTTTTGAGAAAAGCGAAAATCAAAAAAATGGTTCTTTGGGAGGTACCATTAATAACCATTTTTCGGAACCATTTTTTTTATTAAACAGCAACTTATAACTATTTAGATTTATGGAGTTCTTAAAAACAAATTCTGTAGCGCTGGATTTGAGAAAAATAAGTTTTTCCTTTTTGGCCAAGAAATTTTGTATGACAGCTGCTGTTAATTTTGGTCCTAAAAAAAAAGAGAAAAAACGGGTGGGGGGAATGTCCAAAAAACGCTAGGTACCAAGTTTAAAGAAAATCGACCCATCCGTTTAAGCTGTAGTCGAACCGACAGACAGACAGACAGACAGACGGACGTTTTTGCGAGCCCCACTTTTTTTGACTTCTCTATCATCGTAATGTAAAGTTTGATCAAAATCTCGAGTTCGATTTTTTGTACGAATCCATAACTTCCCATATAGTACCTATATCGCAAGTAAAAACTTGCGAAATAGCTACATAGCTAGCTAAACTTCAATCTGTTGTTGTTGTCAAATGATTATCGTTTACTACTTTTAAAGTATACTATCAAATACAATGAAGCGTTTTGCTATTGAAATGCCTTCAAAAGTATACTTTATGTCGTTCAAAATGACCAAAAAGTCGATTCTGGTTTTGAACACATGTAATTTTAAGGGTCAGCTCCCATTTTAAAAACGATTTAGAGTTTGTTTTCAATATTTAATATTTTCCACCATTGCTTTTATCCGTAGGAAACTCTATAGTCAATCATGATGAATTTTTCAAAAAAAAAAAAACCAAGAACACAATTCAATAGTATATTTTTAGGAATCCAAAAAATCAATGCTGATTGAAGCCTTAAGTTATACTATAAATTATGATTTTTTTTTCTCCCTAAACAGAGCCACGCACCAGGAGAGTGAGGAAAGTTTTGTTGCC
Organism: Leucozona laternaria; assembly: GCA_932273885.2. Taxonomy (NCBI): domain Eukaryota; kingdom Metazoa; phylum Arthropoda; class Insecta; order Diptera; family Syrphidae; genus Leucozona; species Leucozona laternaria. Next base: position 217,696,547 of record OW026366.1, on the reverse strand, counting down.
ACTCCTTTTGGCTTTGAAGCTGAAAAAAGCAATTGTCTTCAAGGTTCTTTTCATGATTGTTAAATTCATCTCCCTCAAGGCTTTGGCTATCAGTTTCTTGGCTCTCATCTTTGCCGGTAAGTTTCTTTTTTTTTTTTTGAAACAGATTGAATAATGAATTTGTGATATAAAAACATCTATTTATATTCAGGTGCCACCTTCTTCAAGGATCTCTTGGCCAAAAAGAAGGATCATGTTACCACCGCATACATCACCGGAAGCCCATTGAACGCTGAGATTGTACACTCTGACTGGAGTCGTAATGGACAAGCTACTGCCCAAGACCTAGCCTACAACCACTACGGACTTACCCAACCCTACTAAATTAATTTAAACAAATCAACAACAACAACAAAAAAACACCTTTTCCTTTGTAAATTAATTTATAAGACCCTAGGATGTATCTAGTTAGACCAAATTATTAATCAAAAAATAATGGACTTTTAAGAAAACGAAACGGCCACTCGAACAAGGACAATGATGCGCATATATAAATCGACAGAGATGATAAGAGAAAGAGAGAGCTCTATAAGACGGATGTAAATACAATTCCGAAAACAATTTAATTTATTTTATTTCATAGTTAATATAATAATTATTTATTTAATTATGAAAACATAAAAGCAAAATATGCAATGTAAAATTATTCCACACAATCGTATATGAAAATTAATTATTTATATCGACATCATAAAAATTATTTCATACAAATTTATCATTCATAACACTCAGGATCATTATGTTTGTGTGGAAATAAAAAAAAAAAAAAAACAACATGCAAATGAATAAAAAGAATTCAAATAGAAATCCAAAGATTTATTCATAAATATGATGGTTAGAAGGGGAGGAATGTAATTATGGGTATTTATCTGGAGTGCAATGAATGTAAGAATACATTTAGGTGGAATTATGAAACATTACGACTAGGACGAGTACTTTACTTAATATTTATTTCAGTTATATTTACTGCCATCTTTAATGGTCTTTCATGAAATCAATGCAAAAGACACGCAGTGTGATTACCAGCTGGCATAATTATTTGTCGTTTGTCTTTATAAAAACATTAAGACCTGCGATATTTCTTACTTTGAAAACTTTCTCTAGCTCTTAAGTCCTTTATCTACATAATTTATCAGTTATAGCTACGTTCTTCTTGTTCAACGTCAAAAGTTTTCTTTCTAAAAGATTTGTGTATTCCTTAAACAAATTGCTTGCACTTTATAGCCATAAAAAAAGCTTAACCACATCAAAAGATTGAAGGTATGAATTTGCGTACAAAAGATTATACCTTCGAGCGGCAGAAGAAGCTACTTAAAGTACATAAATTTGAATTGTTCAAGGTGGCACAGGTTTAGATAGCTGCAATAAAAAAGATAATAACTTATTGTTCGTTCAACTAGATTAGCACCTGTAGATGTAAATGAGCAACAACGTATTGCCATTCGGGGGCTTGAAACTCTGGCAAAGAAATTTAGAACATAAATCGAAATCCCCAATGATCAATTTATTACCCCGAAACAAATGCCTCGTTTTTATGCTCCAATTGGGAAGTAGAAGTATTTAAACCTGATGGTGACAATGTTTTTACCTATACATTGTGGTAGCTATAATGGTGGCATAACATCAGGTAGCAAAATGTTTGTAAAGATACTTGTTGCAGTTGTATGCACTTGCTTTTTAACTTCAATTCATGATTTAAAATTTTGTAAAAACGATTGAAAAATACGGACTGCAGATCACCCTTAAAGAATAATCAAAACTAATTTCAATAAAGACTGTTGTTGGAGGTGGGGAGGGGATGCGGGATGTAAGCTACCCATATGCAGAATATTCAAAGAAAAGTATGCGATCTAATAGATTAAGGTCAAATAGTTTCAGAAATTGGTCAGCTTTAGGTGTTTTTTTTTTGAATTTTTAGAGTTCTCTCAATGTTGTATAGATTGTGATCTTGACGGCTGACCAATTATTAGTGTTCCTTAAACATCGATAGTCTATCGATAGTAATCGATAGTTTTAAACTATCGAATACATCGATGTTTTCAAAACTATCGCAAGTGCAGCTGAAAAAAAGTTGCAGCGTATAAGGTTATAATTTCCCACAAAAAAAATGTCTTTATTTTTTCACGCTGAATTCATTCAACAAATTCTGACATTTTTTTGTAGACTTTTTATGTGATGTTAACCAAACCATGCAAGATTTAACATTTCTCTTTTCAAAATTCAAGTTTTAAGCCTAGTACGCTGCTGATGCGAAACGAAATATTTCGGTGGTATCCAACACGACAGCGAAATGCTCGCGGAAACCACAACGAAAAAATGGGAAAATGCAATTCGAGGAGATTTTTTTGACGTTCCTCTTCACACACACAGTAGAGTGTGTTCAACCAAGCCATTTTAAAATTAAACTACAGAAAGTTTCCACGATTTTGTTCCTTCATGTAAAAGGTACGGGTGATTTTTGAAGAAATTAAAAGAAAACGTCAAAAAAAATCTCCAGCAACTTGTTTCCTCATGTGAAAGGGGACGTACAAACACAAAAAACCTCAAATGTCACTTTTGTGCGCACAATTAATGGTCCGGCCAGTTAATTGAGTGCGAAAAAAGAGCGGAAACCTCTCCAAATAATCTGCTACAATTTATCAATTTCGCTCATCGAGCATCGTACTGCAAAACGAAAAGGAGGACGAAATTTTTCGTTTATGATTTCGTTGTAACATTTTTTATAGGATTTTTTATTTCGCATCAGCAGCGTACTAGGCTTTAATTTAAAAATGTTAAGGATTAAAAAAGGCCATCTTTGACATCTACTGAAATAAAAAAAGCAATGAATTTATTTGCTTTAAATTTGTTGTTATTTGTTGTTAGAAACTATCGATAACTATCGATACTATCGGGTATTTTTCCGAAACTATCGCCAACTATCGCAAGTGCTGACTATCGATGTTTAAGGAACACTAACAATTATACTTCCTTTCATTTGACATACATTTTTGATGTGTAAACATCTATGCTGGCGTTAGAGTGAAAAAAAACGTGAACGTTCGTGTGCAACGTTACGTCGTGCACTTTACGTTGTAGCACGTTACGTTACAAAATCTGATTTGCCCCGACCAAAACAAATTGATTTTAACGCGACCGACAATTAGATTATACTTTATCGCGACCACTCATTTATATTGATTTTGCCAACGACGAAAGAAAATTGTTTTTAGAGCGACCGACGATTTTATCATTTTAACACTTATATGTTTATATTTTTTTCTTTAATTTTTAATTATTCCCCGAACAAAATGGACGCGACACTAGTTATTAAAAAGAAAACAAAATCAAAACAAAAATAATAATAGTCAGCTGTAGGGATTGACAATTGACTGTAGGTATGGTAGATCAATGGCTGTAGGTATGGTAGGATATCGGGTGCGTTCAGTGATACAAATCTGAACTTAAATTCTACGTTTACATTATACTGCTTTTAAACGATGCAATTTCTTCTTGCAATTTGTAGGCACGTAGGCGAGGGACGTAGGTCGCTGGGATATACAGAATAGCTGAGGTTGAACAAATTGCAGAGTTATCGGCTACCTTTGTACTTGCACAAAGTTAACATTCATTAAAAATCACAGCGTCCAATTCCATTGGCGATTGGTGGTGTCAATCGATTGAAACTGCGATTTTAGTGATTTCCACTGACAACAACTGCAACTAAATATTCTAAAAACTCAAGATATATAATTCGCCGGCTATCTAATAGTGACATTCATTTGAGGTTCGTTCAGTATAAAATTAAGATTGAACTGTTTGTAAGTTTTACTCGATGGAAAGATGGAGTTTCATAAGGGTTGCAAGTTCGTTGACAGTTCTAACTGGATATTTTAATTCGGCCCCTGCCAGTCAAACCATTAAGTTCCTTTGGAATTTGGGTACGGTGTCATTTAATTGAAACCACGATTTAAGTGCTCTCCGCTGACAGTTGTTGTTTGTCGATGCTCAGAGAGTGATTACCATAAACAATAACCATGTGTAATGTGAAGTCATCTTAAAGTTGATAGTGAACTATGAAGGAGAACCTTTCAGTACCGAACCTTCACCGTTCGTTGGACACTTCACCACCAGCCTTTTAGTGCTTGGAAATTTCGTTACAGCGGTTCCCCCATTGGGTATTTCGCTGTCGTTCTTTCAACACTAAGCTTTTTAAGCACTGCCTACAGATAGGTAATGTAGTGTTAATTATTCAATATGTTTCTTTTGATGACGTTCAGTAACAAAAATTAGGCACTTGGACAAACGTTGATGTTTACACATATTTAACCGTGAGTCCCGGGACTAACATATTTTTTTTTTAAGAATAACTTTGATATTTATTTATTTGAATCGAGCTAATTAATCTAGCGTACAAGTTTGTAACTCAGAGTTTAGTAAAAAATTATAAATTATAAAATGATCTTTTAAAATTAATATTTGATATAACAGAATAATGTATTAATAAATTATGATTTACGTTATACAAATATAACATATTATTTGAAGGTGAACTCCGCTCGTAGTTGGTACGGTAGTGGGTTATATACAAAGGTTCAGGTAGAACTTTCAAATTATATACTTTGCGGAACATTAAAATTAACGCGAGTCAAAAGGTTCAAAGCAGCAATATGACCATCAATAAGCTTAACAATAAAAACGAAACACAAATAAGAACGTCTCTTTTCAAGACTGGGTAGATCAATAAGCATGAGTCGGCTATTACATGAAGGAAGATTTAATTTGTTCTGCCAACCTAGCCCTCTTAAAGCAATTTTCAAGACCCTTTTCTGAGTCTTTTCTATTCTTATTTTATGACAAATGTAATAAGGAGACCACACTTGACAAGCATACTCCATGATGGATCTAACAAATGATATACACAATTGTCTGATAACGTATGGGTCAGAGAACTGACGGGATTCTCTTTTAATGCAACCTAATATTGAATTGGCCTTGTTACATAACACATTAATATGTTGAGTGAATTCGAGTTTTTTATCAAACAAAACACCAAGTATAGATACCTAATTTACATTTAACAGATTAACGCCATTGAAACTATAATCAAAAGACAAGATAGACATTTTTCGTGTGAAATGTAAAACTTTACAGATTAAATAATTTCGGATACACCACGTATAAAAAGCATTGAAATCACTTTGAAGCTTTTCACGGTAAAGATTAGTAGAAATGGTTTTAAATATGTTAACATCATCAGCATAGATAAGGCAGTTTGAGTACTTTAAGACGGACGGAAGATCACTTACGAATGAAATGAAAAGAAATGGACCCAAGTGGCTCCCCTGGGGAACTCCAGAATTAACTATAAATTTTTTTTAATGATAGCCATTAAAATTCACAGAAAACGATCTGTCAAGCAAATATGATTTGAGCCAAACAATGAATTTAACGCTAAAACCAAGCTTGCTCATTTTTTGTAACAAAATTTTATGTGAAAGTTTATCAAATGCTAAAATCTGTAAGAACACAATCCGTATGTTTTTTTTATTTTTAAACGAATCTATACAACACTCCTCTAGCTCTGTAAGAAAAGTGACGGTCGAACGGCCTTTTGAAAAGCCATGCTGATTGGAAACGATAAACGATTTTGTATAAAAACTTATGTTTTGCAAACGATTGATTCAAAAAGTTTCGGAATAGCCGACATTTTAGCTATTGGGCGATAATTTCCAATTTTATCTTTCCTTCCTTTTTTATGTAAAGGAATTATGAAAGATTGCTTCTACACATGAGGAAACTTACACGAAGACAGTGAACAGTTAAATAGAACAGAAAGTGGAGTCGATAGATTGCTAACACACTTTTTCAAAACAGAAGCTGGTATCCCATCTGGACCAGATGTGTCGCAATCTTCCAAGTTAGATATAAATTTCATAAGATCGTCAGTACTTATGTTGAAATTTATATCAGTCAAGTGAGAATATAATTTCAAATTACCAAATAATTGATAATGTTCGTCAAAATTAGCACAGTTTGAAGTATCACCAGTTGGCAAAGTTATCACAATTGGAAGAATCACAGGTATATTCACTTATTATGTTATGTTATTATAAACGATATGGGGTCCTATCTGTTTGTTTCTAGGAATGTTGATGAATCATTTTGCTTTTCAAGAGTAGACGATTGTGATGTCGTAAGTGCCGTTTTTTAAATTAAATCTAAATCAACCAGCTTCGACGAGATTCATCCTACTTTCATTAAAATCATCTTACCATATATCTATAGCTATTTTGGACTCATCTTTTTAACACTGTTATAACTACGTCCTCTATTCCTTTATTATGGAAAGAAGTTTAATTATTATTATTGTTATCTTATAAAGGGTGATTTTTTAGCTGGTTTGGTTTTGGCAACACTGGTTTTGACAGCTGACGTGTGTTAAGTACCTTGTGTCACTGTCAAACAGCTTCAGTTTGGTTTGCAATTTAACCATGGATCGTCTTACAAATGAACAACGCTTGCAAATTATTGAATTTTACTATCAAAATTCGTGCTCGGTTCGAAATGTTCATCGCGCGCTGCTTGTGTTCAGCGATGAGGCTCATTTTTGGTTGAATGGGTACGTAAATAAGCAAAATTGCCGCATTTGGAGTGAAGATCAGCCAGAAGCATTGCAACAGCTACCAATGCATCCCGAAAAAGCCACTGTTTGGTGCGGTTTATGGGCCGGCGGCATTATTGGGCCATATTTCTTCAAAGATGATGCGAATCGCAGCGTTACTGTCAATGGTGAACGCTACCGAGCGATGATAACAAACTTTTTTTTGCCCGAAATGGAAGTTCTTTACTTGCATGATATGTGGTTTCAACAAGATGGTGCCACATTCCACACAGCACGCGAAACAATGGCGCAATTGCGAGGCGAGTTTGGTGAACAGTTAATTTCACGTTTCGGGCCTGTCAATTGGCCGCCTAGATCGTGCAATTTGACACCATTAGATTATTTTTTGTGGGGGTATGTCAAGGCTAATGTCTATAGGGACAAGCCCGCTTCGATTGACGCACTGGAAGCCAACATCCATGCATTCATTCGTGAGATACCGGCCGATATGTGTGAAAGAGTATGCCAAAATTGGACTCAGCGGATGGGCTACCTGAGACGCAGCCACGGTCATCATTTGCATGAAATTATCTTTAAACATTAAATTGCAAGGTTCAAACTATCGATTCAAATAAATATTTTATTCATTTTTTCGAAATTTTGTGTTTTTTTTTTTAAAAAAGTTCTAAACCTCTTAAAAAATCACCCATTATTAACAAATAATTAAAAATACATGGTAATATTAAAATTAATGAGCTTAGCTGCAAAGACTATTAGCTCAAGAAGGAAAAGTGCTAACATTCGTTAAAAATAAGCTACCCGCAGTTCATCATCTGAATAAAGGCCAACTTAAATCTTACCATTTTTGTCTAAAGTGATGAGAAAACTGTTGCATCGACAAATGACAGCGTATCTCCAGAAACAAAACTTAATCAATAGCATACAATCTGGTTTTCGGGCAAAACATAGTTGTGTTCAATTGGTGCTCAAGGTAACATATAAGGACTGCAATTGATAAGGATCAAGTAAGTTTTCTTATTGTCTTGATAGATTTTTCAAAAGCTTTCCATACAATCAACCACAATCTTTTGTTACATAAACTGGAAAGATTATTTAATTTTTCCTCGCTCACATGCAAGCTTATAATATTATCATAGGTATCTTTTTGGAAGATCTCAAGCTGTTTTTGTTAATAATTAGACGTCGAATTATTTTCCTATACACAAAGAGGTGTTCCACAAGGATCAATTTTAGGCCCACTTTCAGTTACACTTTTCAAAAATGATCTCCATCTTAACTCTTTGCACTAATAATTCTTCGAAACATTTATATATGCTGATGACTAATAACTTTAGTTGCAAGCAAGGACTGATTGATGATGAGATCTTCAAAATAAACGAAGAAATATAAATAAATGTTTTATAGAAAATGAACTGAATATAAATCCTTCTAAATTAAACTTAAATGCTCTGGACCGAAGCTATTTCCTTCCAATTCTTATCGGTAATATAGTTGAAAGGAGTAAAAAACTTGGGCGTGTGATTTAACTGGACTCTAAGGTGGGATGACCACGTTAAAAAAATTATCGGCAAAATATAAGGACTTCTTAGAAATCTCACATTATAGCAACACTTAACATTTACACCTCTTAGTACTAAATTATTTATGGTTAAATAGCTAATTGTTCCTTTAATAACTTATGGTTGTGAGATTTTTTGTTCTCATAATGCTGAAACTAAACGTAGATTAGCTGTCGCTTATAATAATATTTTAACATATTAATATGTGTATGTATATGCGTATTACCTTTGGCGTTTTTCTTTTTTAGCTCTGAGCATAGCTCTGAGCAGAGGCTGAGCGATCAGATATGATCAGAGTCCTCAGATATAATTATGAAACACACTTGAGCACACTTGTGTGAAGTTGGGGATCGTTATGAAATCCCGCAGCATGTTGGTGATTTCGAATATAATATTTTTCTGGATTTCTGGACCTGGAAAAAGGTAGTTCTGGACCTGGACAGAGATGGAATTTTTTTTTTTTTGGAAAAAATAGCTATTTAAAAAAAAATTAACTTTTCTCTTGGAAAATGGTTTTATTTCCCAAAAAAATGTTTCCTTTGTCCAAGTTCCAGATCCACCTTTAGAATTTTTTTTAATTGTAAAAAAAAGTTGTTTTCAAAAACAAAAAATGTGTCCTTTGTCCAAGGTCCAGAGCCACCTCCAGAATTTTTGTCCCAGTTCCAGATCCACCTCCACAACCTTCTTTCAAAAAACAAATGTGTCCTTTGTACAAGTTCCAGAGCCACCTCCAGAACGTTTGTCCCGGTTCCAGAGATCCACCTCCAGAACCTTCTTTCAAAAAACAAATGTTGTCCAAGTTCCAGAGCCATCACCTGTAGAACTTTTGTCCTGGTTCTAGATCCACCTCTAGAACCTTCTTTCAAAAAACCAAATTGTTCTTTGTCCAAGTTTCAGACTCACCTCCAGAACTTTTGTCCCGGTTCCAGATCCACCTCCAGAACCTTATTTAAAAAATAAAAAAATTGTCCTTTGTTAAAGTTCCAGATGCGGGATTTCGTGATACGGGATTTTGTGATGCGGGATTTCGTACCAACCCGTGAAGTTGGCTTCGCTCAGCGTTTCGCTCGATTTGCGCAGTAATTTTATTCTGAGCTAATTGAACAAGCTCTGAGCTAACTCCGATGGAAAAAAGACACACTATTTATGCTCTGATATATCTGAGCTAAAAAAAAGATAGATTTTTTTTTTGACAGTTCCGTGATCTGCTCAGAGTTAAAAAAGAAAAACGCCACTTAAAAGACGTGAACATGTCGTCGATTTTCGAAACGATATTTGGATGGACAATACACTGTTGTGGACGCCCGGATGCCAATGACTACTTTTTAGGTGTCCGTATGTGGGTGGAGGACAATATTTGTTGAAACGCCCTCTGTTAGAGGAAGGAAAAAGTAAATATTAGACCTGTTAAGATGGCGGAGGCGATTCTCGAAATGGCGAAATGAGGCGAATTGGATTAAGGCGACTACTACCACATTGAAAAAAATAATATATAAGAAAACAAGATCAGAACTAGCGGGTGTATTGGACCGTATGGCATAACTGTGTGAGAGGGGAAATGCTTTAGAAAAAAAAAGTGGCATGTTCACTGGTTGCAATCTGTATGGATGAAAATTCAAATGACAGATCTTTCTCCAGAGTGAAGTTGAGCGGCCGTCCTGAGCTCGGATGACACTACCGTTTTTGTACGAAAAAATTGCTAGTTTTTTTTTTTGTAAAATACAAAAAGTAAGAAACAAGCGGTGATTTTAACTTTGGTGAATTTATTTCTCAAAGTATAATATGTTTTTTTTGGGAATAGGTAATTATATAACATTTTTTTTGTTTTGCTTTAAAGTCATAAAGATATAACTACGGTGTGTAAATTATTATAATTAAACACTCGGAGAAATTGTATGGCAATAAATTTTTGTTTGCAAATAAAAACTAGTGTGAGGTGAGTTTGCAACAGAATGATTTTGTTGAAGAAAGGTGTGTTAAAGTTGTTAATTTATACAGGCTATCGTCTATCACTACGTTGCGGATTTTGGCGGTTCCAGCTGGCCAGCGGAGCACTGGGCCGCCACTGACTTTTGACTTTTGGGTTCGATGTGTATGTATATATGCATATACTAACGATAAAAGACGGGAACTCATAGGTCCTCAGCAATTTTTGAAGCCGTTATTGTTGCTTATCCTGTTTTTCTTGGTGGTGAAAGTGCTTGATATCCACCAGAACACACTGTGATCACTCCATCGACACGGAAGTCCTCACCAGGCCATTTTTTTTTTGTCACTTTGGACCCGTTCACCTGTGTTATTGGAAATCCCACCTCAAAGGAAGTAGCTGGAATCGGATGGAATATTCATTTGCCAGAACACCCTCTCATTTAGGGTACCAGGTTTGAACTTAAACTATCAAAAGCAAGTTACAATATTTAAATTATCGGATTAAACGTCAAATCGTTGAGTATTTCTTGCAATTTTAAAATTGATACGTAAAGATGTCATCAAGAATCTAAGTTAGAGACTTATTTATCATCATAAAAATCGCGTTAAAGACTTTCCATGTCCGTCTATTTCTTAAATTTTGGTTCCTGGTTGCTGTGTTGTTCCGGTTAAATGTATTTATTAAATCAAGAGACGTGAAGTTTTTTTTTGTTAAAAGTTTTTTTTGCTTTAATGCTCATATCATTGTTTTTTTTTTGCATTTCTTTTATATTATACATACTAGATAATCTTATTCTTATGATTATTTTATTATTCCTTTTTTTTCTCAAATTTTCATTTATTTTTTTTTTCCAATTTAAATCAAAATTGTAAGTGAAAAGGTTGATTTTCAAGGCCTATCATTTTGATTACTCCATGTTTGGTTTTCGTGACGTTGTCTTATTCGCGAAACTGTCCACCTCCAAAGAGCTCTTAGAAGGTGGGGAAGGTTGTTTTTTTTTTGTTGCCTAATTATCCTGCGTGGAAAGGTTATTTTTCAGAGTTTTTATGATAGACCTTTTGAGAAACAAATCTCTCTCACGTTGTTTTTGCTGTTTTTGCTTCACTTGAATCTTTCACCTGTAAAAGAAATAATTTTCTTAGTTAAAATATTTTTTTTAAATCAGTAATTGCGATTGTTTGCTATCTTGATTACTTAATCTACTAAATTTCAAGATTAAACTTAATTCGTTAGCTATCCAATGTAAATCAAGGATTAAAACTATTGATAAATAAAACTTCAACAAACGTCTCTTTTAGATGAAATCATTTGTTTTCTTGGATTTCCTAAACGAAATCGTGATGTATTCAAGCAATAATTTTCAGGGGTGTGGATAGTGGCCTAGCTATTTCGGTGAAGATGGTATGATCTGAACGCGATCATCCACCGTCATTTGGGGGAATCTAAAAATGGCCGCAGATTCCCAGGTAGGGTGGGTAAAGGCCACACTGCAACTACATCCGCAGTGCCCTTGGGTGTGGTGAGTGTCCGTCCGGTATTCACCTCTTTTGAGTCCAGGCCTGATGTGTGTATTTGTTGCCGGTGAGGTTTAGTTTCGGGGGTAAGATCCCCCCCCATCCGTCGAGCTCAGCTGTGTATCGCAAGCAGGCCGCGTCCACGGAACTAGACATTCCCTCCTGTTCCGTTGCCATCCCATTTACCTTTCCTTTTTATACCTACCTTATCCATATTCTGTTCCTCTGCCTAACCTACTCTTAATCCTCCAATTTTCCTCCCAACTCCTCTCCATTCGCCAGCAACAACACACTTACATTAATTACCGAAAGTTTGTTTTTTTGCACAAACTTATGACCAAAAAAGAGCCCTTGTATTGAAATAAATTCTTGTCCTTTGCAAGAACCACGTTTTATTACTTTAATACAACCTCGATTTACATGCCACATAACCGCATAACTTTCGAACATGCCATTAGATTGTTTAACTCACTGCCACAAAACATCAGGAGAATTATTGACACACCAAACTTTGAGACTTTTTTGTTTAATTATAAGGCTACTAATGAAAACTAATTTTGTGTTTATATTTTTGAATTTTCTTTATTAGGTTTTTACTTTAAAACAAATTTTAATAACATTGTCAGATTCAATTAAAATTAAAATTTAACTATGATTATACTCAGGAAATTTTAAAAGATTTACGTCTATTTGTAAGAGATTTGAATTCGATGAATATCTAAATACCTTAGATCCCGGAGCCGGATTGAGGCATCTTATTGTAGATATTTGCTATACAAGGAAGAGGAAAATGAAAACAACATGAATTTGCTAATCAAAGTTAAGTTTCTTAGTATCTAAGAGTGCTCAATAAGACGGATCAATTCTGACAACAAATATTTAAATTATTTTATTGCTTATTGTTATTGAAATTTTTCGTGAAAGAAAATATCACCCAAGCCTTTAGCAAGACACCTCCACTCAGTGGCGGATTTAGGTTTTCTGCCGCCCTAGGCCCGGTTGAGTACGCTGCCCCCCCCCCCCATCCCCCCCGCCTTATTTTTTTTTTAACTAAATTATTTTAATTGCCTTTATTCTTAATCGTTGTTGCACAGCCTTTTTTCAGTTCTGCCAGAAAACGCCCGATAATTTTTAACACGCTTTTATTAGGTTGACCTAGAATATGATATTATGTATGAACCTACCGTCATCAGGGGAGGGAATGTGGGGTCAGATACCCCCATTCATTATATGTGAGCATCTTTATTTTGAGACTTAAACAAAAATTAAAGTTTTAAAAAAACTAAAGTTCTAATAGAGAACCGAACTAAAAACTAAAAAGCAGTAAATAAATTTTACTTACAAAATAATTCAATTCATAGTAAAAAGTGTGGATTGCTTATAATAAAAAAAATATTATTATTATATTACAATAATGCCGTCCGTTTAATTATTTATTATAATAAAATAATTATAATATACGCTTTTTACTGTGAATTTAATTATTTCGTATGTAAAAATTATTTACTACTTTTTAGTTCCGGTTTCTATTGGAGCGTGTTTTTTTAGTTTTTCTTAAACTATAATTTTATTTATTCTCGGGCAGTTTCTGGCTTCTCAAAAAAATAGAATATAAAATTTTTCACAGACGGACGCAGGATTGTGAGGCCCGTTTTCTTGACTTTGTTATAATCGTGATGTCAAGTTTGATCAAAATCTAGAGTTCGATTTTTTTTACGAATCCATAACTTGCCATAATGAACCTAATATCACAAGTAAAAATACTCTTACATGCAATGAGTTTTTACTTGCGGTATAGGTACTATATGGGAAGTTATGGATTCGTACGAAAAATCGAACAGGAGATTTTGATCAAACTTTACATTACGATGATAGAGAAGTCAAAAAAAGTGGGTCTCGCAAAAACGTCCGTCTGTCTGTCTGTCTGTCTGTCGGTTCGACTACAGCCTAAACGGATGGGTCGATTTTCTTTAAACTTGGTACGTAGCGTTTTTTGGACATTCCCCCCACCCGTTTTTTTCTCTTTTTTCTTAGGACCAAAATTAACAGTAGCAGTCATACAAAATTTCTTAGCCAAAAAGGAAAAACTTATTTTTCTCAAATCCAGCGCTACCGAATTTGTTTTTAAGAACTCAATTGCAGTTTAATAAAAAAAATGTTTCACAAAAATGGTTATTAATGGTACCTCCCAAAGAACCGTTTTTTTGATGTTCGCTTTTCTCGAAAACGGTTAAACTGATTCTGGTCAATTTCTTTATGAAGAAGTATTGACACATTCTAAATAATATTGTGTACCAAAATTTTCAAAAAAATATTTTTTAGATTTTTAAAAAAAGTTTTAATATTTTTTTTTGAAAACTCAATATTTCAAAAACGTATTTGTCGATTTTTATTTAACTTGGTAAATAGCAGTTTTTTAACTTTATCTAGAAGATTTTTGACAAAGATTATTCTAATACCCAAAAATAACGGTGCCTCCCATACAAATGTTAAAAAAAAACCGTTAAGAAAAATATTTTGTTTCTCAAAAACGACTCCTACGATTTTCATAAAAGTTTTTTTGTGTGTTAAAATTAGTACGATCTACCATTTAAAATTTTTAAAGTTTATATTTTAGGTTTATTAACAGTGCCTCTCATAGAACGGTTTCTTTGATCTTCGACTATCTCAACATCTGATCAACCGAATAAAATTAGATTTTTTATACAGAAGCTTGTAATAAATATAAATAAAAGTGCGTATTAAAATTTTCTAAAAAATGATTTTTGGATTTTTAAAAAAAAAATCAAAATTATTTTTTGAAAATTCGATATTTCGAAAACTGGTAGCAGATTTTTTGTGAAGTTCAATTTTTAACGCAACATTAATAAATGATTTAAATTGGCGTACCAATTTTGTTTCTAAAAAATGTTAACGAACTTTTATACATAAAAAAATAATTATTTTTAAAACCGCTCCTACGATTTTCAAATTTTTTTTTTCATAAATAAAGATTTATATAAGAAATCAGATGGTGTACATCGCGTTGGGTTAAAACGAATTAAAAGTATTTTAATCAATTTATTTCTAATTTTGTTGATTTAAAACAATTTACCAGTTTAAATAGTATAATTTCCTTTTATGCATATTGCATATGTGCAACACTAGGCTATATTGTTAATTTTTGTATACTCACATAATACCACCTGAAACTAAACTCAGATTTGGCAAATGGATAAAATATATACTCCTATAGCTAATTTATTTCAGACTATAGAACCACAATGTGATCGCGCATAAGAGCAAGTTCGTGCGACCCAGTCGTGCATATTTTTTAATCTGAAAAAGTCGGAAATATTTGATGAAATTTTATGAATTCAGGGATTTTTCCTTTATTTTTTTTAACTTTAGATTTAATTCCCAAAATAAAAAGGAACAAAATTCCGAGAATAGTTCATCTTGTATTTTACAACACTATTGTATGCTTATGTACGTAAATACAGAGTGGGCCAAAATTCACTTTTCTACGTACAAAATTAATAACTCTTTTATTGATAGGTAGATATATATTTTTAGGTTACTTTTTATTTAATAATGGAACTCTACATGATCACTCAGCAACCAAAAATCATTTTTTTGAAGAAGTGCGGTCAATTTTTTACCTTCAACGTGCATACAATCAATTTGATGTAGTTAAAAATGTTCCAATAGCTCCCACTACTATTTGAGCTGTGGTGACCAAATTTCAGTTGGAGACGTGAGACGTACGGGAAGAATCAGCCGAAAACATCAAGGTCATTCGTGTTACAGATGGCCCTGAAACATTAAAACGATGACGTTTAACACACTTGGAAATGCCTTGAAGTGGAATTCCAGGGATTTTGAGGAAAGTACCTACCCGGTTAAAAAATTAATATGGTCCAACAACTCAATCCTGGAAATCCAAAAAAAAACATTAATATTACTGCAGAGCATCACCTCAAAAGACTGCTATTTTGAATGTACGCTCCCATCGTCTGACCTGTCAGCTTTATACACTTTCTTATATGGTTATCTACTTTAAGAGATTATTTAAGCGTCTGACCGCTTGTAGGGACCGTGTTAATTGAGTCACTGCTTGCTACGTGCTCGGATATGGACGGATTCACTGGATTACGAGACCTGTTCAAGATAAAATCAAAGCACAATCATAGTCTGCTGATTATATTAAAATTCCAGTTCCGCAAAATATATCTTTATTGGCAGTGAATGAATCAATTCCTTCCACCCACCTTAATAAAATGTAATATCTTTTTCATGTTTCAGCTAAATTTTCAAACGTATTTTTTGAAAATCTCTTGCATAGGAACTAGAGTCATGACCATATAAAATATTTTTGGCCTCTTATAACATCAACATAAATAAATAAATTTTAATTTAAAAAAAAAATCGCAACCACGAATCGGATCATCCTTGTTACGTTCCATGTTGGTATAATTAACTGTTTTTTTTTCTTTTTCAAAGGCAATAAAAACTAGATTCAATTCATAAATTAGGACATTTTATTTTGTATTACAAAAAATAACAGCGCAACTTTACATAAGTGTTTTTATGTAGTTTCCTCTTGAATTTCCCAAATTTGTTGTGGCAAATCAACCAGCAAGCGTTTTCAGTGTTGAACCATTAACTGGCATTGGTTTACCTTGAATTAGTAAAAAACTGATAAGAACTACCATTAAAGCAAAAGTGTACTTCCACATTTTTATTTAAGGTTGTTTTTAATTCAGTACTCTTTTGAACGAAAAGAATAAGCTTATGCCTTCCACAATATATTTTCTGCCTTTTATAGCGCAAAATTAAATCTAAAATTTTGCTTTTTGATATTCACTGATTGGGCTTATTGATAGGTGTTTTTATTTTTTGTACTTAATAACACTTTATACCAATTTTTAAACATTTAATTTCTTTGTTTTGAAAATTTAACGACTTATTATACCAAATAATTATTGTAGATATGAAATTTTAGCTTATAATATATAATCATACAAAACTATTAATTAAGTTTGAAATTATATGGGTGTTTTATTTTATAGAACTGCGGACTGTGATCAATGCAAAAGGCTAAACGTGACTGTTTCTTTATTCACTGTTCAGTCGTTAAGTATAACATATATATATGTACATAAGTATGTGAGTCCTGTTAAGCAGGTTATCGTATGATGTATATAATAATTCAATTGTAATAGTTAATGTATAGTTATTAGAATATAGATATAATGTAGGCATGTACTATAGTAAATAGTAGGTAGATAATATATAATAACGTATGTAATACACAGCATCTTTCCTTCCTTAATTAATTTGGATCTCCCAGCTTCTTGTAGGTAAGCCTATTAGGTGCGCGGCGCTCTCTCTGAGGTCTACTCTCTGGAACTCTTGGAAAAGGAACCACTTCTTCCTGAGATGATTCGGGTAAAATCCCGTTGGAGCCAGACTGCTCAGGGTCAGGGCGATTTGATGGTAGATAACGAGGTTCATCGGCATTGGGTACTGCAGAGCGATTTGATGGTAGGCCGCGCAGTTTCTCGGCATTTAGCCCTGCTGATCGTAATTGATGGCGGTGAGCAACTCGAGTAATTCCGTTTACAGTGACTAGGTATCGGCTCTTTGATAGGACTTGCGAAACTTTAGCTTGTACCCACTCATCTTTTAAAAGATACCAGACCTTATCGCCAGGAGAGAATGTTTTATCTGGGAAATAAAAGTAAGAATTAGTGCAAGAAAATGGTAAACTTGTTTCGCCCAATGGCGGTTTTAATTGATTAAGAACTGTTCTTGGCGAATTTCGAAGCAAAAACTCGCAAGGACTTTTCTGAGTCGTTGGACTTGGTGTAGTTCTATAATAAAAAAGAAACTGATCAATATGTTGTTCCATCTCCTGATCTGTTATAAAGCGCCCCTCTGACCCAAATCCTATTCGTTTAATAAGTGCGCGTTTGACGAATTTAACCTCTGCCTCTGCGAGTCCATTTGCCTGTGGGAAGTAAGGCGGACTTTTTTTGACTTCAACTCCGTAATCTCCAAGCCATTTTATAAATTGTGTACTACTAAAGGGGGGTCCATTGTCAGTTACAAAGTAGTGCGGAATTCCAAAAATACTGAATGACTTCCTACATCTTGCGATTACCTCTAATGCTGTCGTTTGATTCATTAAATACAAATCTATCCATTTTGATGTGGAATCTACTATTAATAAAATATTCTTGCCAAATAAATGCAGAAACTCCCCACACTAAACAATCTTGCTCTATAGACAGACTGTCTCTTTTAGAATAATACGGTTGTAATGCGGGATCCACCACATGGTGTGTCCATCCTACTCGTACAAGCTCAAGAACCTTACATAATACTGGATCCAGTTTGGTACCTCTGGCAACATCTTTAAAATCAAGAGGAACGTTATCTCCATTATAAAATGCTTTAATCAGTGTATCTGACATTTCGTTGGTACTAACTGTGCTCAATGGAAGACGAGAAAGTGCATCACATGATGCCATGTCTTGACTTTTTTTGTAACGAATTTCATATGTATATCCAGACAAAATAATGGCCCACCTTTGCAAACGTGCACACGATGTAGCTGAAATTCTTTTATTGGGTGCAAAAATGGTTTTAAGTGGCATGTTATCTGTATATAAAATAAAATCCCGTCCAAATAGGAACTTATGAAATCTTTTTACACCGAAGATGATGGCTAGAGCTTCCTTTTCCACCTGTGGATAGTTCCTCTCCGATGACGTCAAAGTCGCTGAAGCGAAAGCTATCGGTACGTCTATATTATTTTCCAGGTGGGACAAAACAGCTCCTACACCATAACTGCTGGCATCGCAGGATAAAATAAGTTGTTTGCTAGGATCGTAATATGAAAGTAGACTCTTTTCGGACAGTGAACGTTTACTATCTAAAAATGATTCTTGACACTGACTAGACCATTGAAATGGAACACCTTTTTGAGTAAGTTTGTACAACGGGGCGAGGGCTGATGACTGCATTGGAACAAACTGTCTGTAAAAATTAAGCAACCCAAGATACGCTTTCAGTTTTGTTAGGTCTGTTGGTACGGGAGCATTTTTTAAAGCCTCGACTTTAGTAGGACATGGACGAACACCTTTGTCCGTCAGCAAAAACCCTAAGTACTCAACTTCGTGTACAAAAAATTTGCATTTGCTATGATTAACCCGAACATTTACTGAATTCAAACGAGAGAGCACCTGCTCAACACTTTCTTTGCAACTGGCGTAATTTTTGCCGGATATAATTACATCATCAATGTAACAGCTGACGTTTGATATACCCCGCAGAATTTCGTCCATCGTTCGCTGGAATATAGATGGTGCGGTTTTTATTCCATATGTGAGTTTGTTAAATCTGAAAAGCCCCACGTGTGTATTGATTGTGAAATAAACTTTGCTTTCTTCAAACAGCTCTAATTGCTGATAAGCTCCTCTTAAATCTAAAAGAGTGAAAACTGTTTTGTTACTCAACGACGTAATGATATCTTCTATGACGGGAAGTGGGTAGTGGTCAGACTCAATAACTTTATTTAATGACACACGAAAATCTACACAAATGCGCAGGCCTCCGTCTTTCTTTGAAACAATGACGACTGGACTAGCCCACTCACTGCTGGATACTTGATAAATGACCCCTTCCGCTTTTAATCTAGTATATTCAGCCTCTAACTTTCCTCTCAGAGCAAAAGGAACCGCATAAGCACGACAGAAGATTGGGCTACAGTTTTCTTTAATTGTGACACCTGCCTTATAGCCAATAATAGTTGACGGATTGTTTCCAAAAACACGTGGATACTGGCTTTTATATCGCTCAATGGTTTGACTGTTTACGGAATATCCCTTTATAGTCTTAAGCGCGTGAACATCATATTTTATTTTGAAGCTTTCTTCCCAGGATGGAAACAAAATCTTAAGCCATGTTCTGCCAATGAGCAATGGTACTTTACGGTTGTTTTTCTGAATTATCATTTCTAATGTACGTATAACATTTTGAAATTCCACCTGTACTACTGCTTTTCCTAAGACTGGTACTATCTCACTAGTAACTGATTTATATACCCTATCAGTTTTTATAATTAGCATATCTTTAAAAAAATGACTGAAAAGAGCTGAAGAAATAATTGTAGCACATGCACCCGTATCAATTTCAGCTTTCATTGGAACTTGGTTTATTTTTATATCGATAACACATGGGTTTACGTCATCCTTGTTTCCAGTTATATTACAAATATTACTATTTACCTGGGAACCGTAGTCATACACCTGCTCGTGTTCTTCCAAAAAGTCATATTCGACATTTTCGCTCTCCAAGACTACATTGAGATTTCTACGATTAGCTGTGCATACTCGAGAAGTATGTCCAATACGTTGACATGAATAACAAACCCAATCTACTGCTGGGCATGAACGAACATCGTGTCTCCTCCCGCACCTATGACAAGGTCGAAGGTTTCGACGAGGGACTCCGGTGACATCTTGGTGGCTAAAATTTTTAGAGGATTCATTAGTGGAATGATTGTTATGATTTTTTTGATAATTGACCGGATTATTGTTACCACCATGATGACGACTAAAATTTACACCAATTTGCGACGACGACTGCTTTCCTCCACGTGGACTTGTAACCTTTGCTATAGACGACGACGCGAGTGAGTTCTCATGCATTAATTTAGTTTCCGAACAAGTTAATTCCATGCATAGGGCTATTTTGCATGCATTTTCAAATGTTAAATGTTCTTCCGACAATAACCTCTTTTGAATAGCTTCACTTTGTATGCCGCAAACAAACCGATCGCGTAAAGCCTCTGACAGAAAAGCACCGAAACTACATGTACTTGATAATTTTTTTAATTCAATGGTATACTCCGCAATTATTTCATTTGGTTTTTGATCCCGTTTGTGGAATTTAAAACGTTCGAGGACAACTAACGGTTCCGGACTAAAATGTTTTTTTAATAACTCGATGCAAACTGTATATGTTTTTTCTGTCGGAGCGGCAGGAACACATAAATTTTTTAACGTGCTGAAGGTTGACCCACCACATAGCGTAATAAATAACGGCAGTTTCATATCTTCAGGGATTACATTACACTTTAGCAATTGCTCAAATCGTTCAATATACGTTTTAAAATCATTTTTCGATTCATCGAATGGTTCAATTGTTCCGATTAAAGACATTTTTTGTTTTGTTTTACCTCGTCGCCAATGTTTTATTTTATAGAACTGCGGACTGTGATCAATGCAAAAGGCTAAACGTGACTGTTTCTTTATTCACTGTTCAGTCGTTAAGTATAACATATATATATGTACATAAGTATGTGAGTCCTGTTAAGCAGGTTATCGTATGATGTATATAATAATTCAATTGTAATAGTTAATGTATAGTTATTAGAATATAGATATAATGTAGGCATGTACTATAGTAAATAGTAGGTAGATAATATATAATAACGTATGTAATACACAGCAATGGGATGATATTTTTAAAGTGTTGCTGTACACAGTATTTATTGTATACTACAAATTTTTTGTGAAATCAAGTGATCTGATTATAAAATAAAAATAAAAATTAAATCAATTTTTATAAATAATTTATTTATTTAATAATATCACAACATTTAGGTATTTAATAGATTTTAAGCTACGCGTTTCGGATATTTTTTTCATCCATCTTCGGGCTTATTTCAATGACTTTGTGAAATAATCGGCTATTGATTCGGAGTTTTTTATATATCGTTCAAAAGTATTCCCATATTTCCATTGGAAATCGATTTTTGGACCACCCTGTAAAAAATTAAAAATTAAAAAAAAATCAGTCATCTTGAAAGTGTATTTTCTTTTAAATTTCTGAAATGTCAAAAATCATTTATGATAAATACATATTATGTAAAATCCCCTAAAATAGAAAATTAGATATACAAGTTTTCTACTCAAGTCTTTTGTATTGTATCAATTTGTATGTAATGTTCGTTATTTTCATTTTGATGATCAGATACCCTCTAAATCATAAGTTTATCTCTTAGAAAAATACGTTGGTCAAAAATAAATCACTAACCTGGTGCATCTGGAAATTACTCCGGAATTGTTTTTTTTTGGAAAAAAAACACAAGATGTTTCTAGTTCTTATGCCTGGGAAGAACAGTAAAAAATTTAATATTATTTAATTGTAGATCGTTCTAATTTTAACACACAACAAAAATTTAATAAAAGTCGTAGGAAGCGTTTTCGAGGAAAAGAAAATTTCCCTTAACGATAATTTGATATTTGTATGGGAAAGGATCCGTTATTTTTGTTCATAAGAAATATTTTTGTCTAAAATCTTATAAAAAATATTAAAAAAAAACATTTTTGCAAAATTTAACTACATAAATCCAACGCCATGTTATCATATTTGAAATATTGAGAAATTTTAAACTTTTTTTCCAAACATATATTTTAAAATGCATCAAAAAATGTACATAAATAAAATATTGATCAAAATCTTCTGCACCGTTTTCGACAAAAGCTTAAATCAAAAAAAATATTCTAAGAGAGGTGCCATTATGTCAATTTGTTACTAAAAGGCAACAATATATGAAGCGGATTTTGAGAAAACATGGGGTGGAATCGGCTAAAGTGATAGTTGATTATCAACTTTTTGATTGTCGCTTTGACAATAGCTGTCTCTATCCTATCTATAGGGAAAGATAGAGAGAGCAATCGTAAAAACAACAATCACTTAATAAAGCGATCACTTTAGTCTTACGCGATATGGACCCTGATTTTTTGTTCAACAAATTTTGTATGACGTAAACGTGTGGCGGGCAAATGTTCTAGAAACGATAGGTAATAAATTTAAAGGAAATTGACTGATCCGTTTAGGCTGTAGCCAAACTCTTAAATAGACATATTTGCAAAAATCCACTCTTCTCGTTTCATTTTTTTTTTCAAATGAATGATTATTCAAAAAATCCAACAAATAATATTTTTCAAAAATTTGTGTAAAAATATTATCAAAAAATAGATTTACCTTTTTTATAAAAATTTTGATTGATATCGGTTAAGCCGTTCTATGGTTGGTAACACGATAAAAACAATTTTATCAAAATGTTTGTTTTTACCATAATCGTTAGAACCGTTATATTTGGTTGCAAAAAACGTGTAATTTCGCCTCTATGGAATCAGGTAAATACCAATTATTTTTCTCAAAAATGTTAACGAAATTTTATATATAAAAAATTAATTATTTTTAAAAACGCTGATACGATTTTCAAATTTTTTTTCTCATAAATAAACATTTATATAAGAAATCAGATGGTGTACATCGCGTTGGGTTAAAACGGATTCAAAGTATTTTAATCAATTTCTTTCTAATTTTGTTGATTTAAAACAATTTACCAGTTTAAATAGTATAATTTCGTTTTATGCATATTGCATATGTGCAACACAAGGCTATATTGTTAATTTTTGTATACTCACATAATACCACCTGAAACTAAACTAAGATTTGGCAAATGGATAAAATATGTACTCCTATAGCTAATTTGTTTCAGACTATAGAACCACAATGTGATCGCTCATAAGAGCAAGTTCGTGCGACCCAGTCGTGAATATTTTTTTTATTGTGTAAAGCCTAGTACGCAGATCGCTCTTAATTTTAGCTACCACTTTTATCTCCAAACATCAGCTAAAACTCTAGCTAAATTTTTTTATGAAAACGAAAATTTAGCGCGATCTGCGTACTAGGCTTAAGCATACAATTTTAATTTAAAGCTGATCTGTTTTGTGGCCTATTAGGTCAGTTGTTTAAACGGATATTATGATTTTCATTTGATAATCAGCCCTATCACGAATTCCATCTAGATGGCAATTTATGTGAAGTTTTGCACTGCGATGGATTCTGTGAGTGTTTTTTTCGGGACACGTAACAAAGTGTCCGATTACGATAAAGTTCGTGATAAGGCTGAATAATGAAGTTAATATTTGAATTTTGTATACAAATAAAAAGTTTAGATTTTCGAAAAAATTAAGTTTTTTTTATAAAAAAAGAAAAAGTTCGAAGTTTTTGTTTTGAATTTTCAAATTGTTTAGAAAAGTTCTCAAAATCTAATTCAAGTCTGATTATTTATTTTCATTGAATAAAAAATGGATCTTGGGTAAAGCCGTACTTTTCCATGAAAATTTGTATTCCAAAAGCTTATTTGTATTCCAAAAGTAATTATTGTGTATCAAATAAAAAAAAACAAATATATCTATGTATCATCATCATCATCGTCGGCTCGACAACCGTAGTCCGGTCCTGGCCTCCTTCAACAAGTCTCTCCACCCATCCCGGTCTCGAGCCACCGCCATCCAGTTGCGCACCCCAAGGCTCCGGGCGTCCTGGTCTACGCCATCTCTCCAGGGCAGGCATGGTCTACCACGCTGTCGTCTACCATAGAATGTACCACAAACAACTTTCCGAGCAGGTTTCTCTTCGCTCATGCGAGCTAGGTGCCCTGCCCACCGGAGTCTACCGAGCTTAATTTTTGTCACGATATCTGCTTCAAGGTAGATTGCGTACAATTCATGATTGTACCGTCTCCGAAATCGTCCTTCCTCACATATGGGGCCAACAATTCTCCTTAAGACTTTTCTCTCGAACGCGGCTAAGAGGTCGGAGTGCCTTTTGCTAAGCACCCAAGTCTCGGATCCATATGTGAGTACTGGCAGGACCATGGTCCTGTACAGCAGCAGTTTTGAAGTTATGGTCAGATTTCTGGATTTGAAGAGCTTTGACAGACTATAGTAGGCTCTGTTGGATTTGAGAAGCCGCCCGCGTATTTCTTCTTCTATGTTGTTATCGGCTGCTACTATTGACCCAAGGTATTTAAAGGATTGCACCACTTCAAATTCGTGCTCCACTACCTTGATTGTTTGACCAACTGTTCCTCTCGCATTCGACGCCACCATGTACTTTGTTTTACCTTCACTAATGTGCAGCCCCAGATTTTGTGCCGCCTGCTCGATCTGGATGAAGGAAAGGAATCATCTACAGCTTGCTCGTTTCTTCCGATGATGTCAATGTCGTCTGCGTAAGCCAGTATCTGGCTGGACCTGTTGACGATGGTCCCTCTTGTTGCCGTGCCAGAGTCACGGATTGCTTTTTCCAACGCCAGGTTGAAGAGGAGGCAGGCCAAACCATCCCCTTGTCGGAGTCCATTAAAGATGTTGATTGGTTTGGATAGCAATCCGGCTATTTTTACTTGGCTTGTTACGTTGGTCTTGGTCAACCTACATAGTCGTCTCAATTTATTTGGGATACCGAATTCTCTCATGGCTTTGTAAAGTTCTACCCTGGCTATGCTATCGTAGGCGGCCTTAAAGTCTATAAACAGGTGGTATGTTGGGATGTTAAATTCTAGACATTTTTCCATCGCCTGCCTAAGGGTAAAGATCTGATCAGTTGTTGATTTGCCTGGAATGAAACCACACTGATATTGTCCGCTGATGGTTTTAACGTATGGGGTTATCCGGTCTTGTAGGATAGAGGAGAGTATCTTATAGGCGGTACTCAACAACGTGATACCTCTATAATTGCTGCACGTTGTGACATCTCCCTTCTTATGTATGGGGCAAATTATACCTTTTCGCCAGTCTTCTGGAATTTCTTCATGCTCCCACACGTGCACTATAATCTCATGAATTGCTTGACGTAAAGCTGGCCCACCGTGTTGAAATAGTTCGGCTGGTATACCATCGGCTCCCGGGGCTTTGTTTTTCTTTAGCCGGCCTATAGCCTTCTCAACCTCTTCTATGCTTAGTGGCGGCAACATATCTTTGTATATACTTATGTAATTCTGAAATCTATCAAGGAACAATGAAGGTCAAAGGATTTCGAAACTTTTTTTTTTGAAACTGTCTTTCAATACTTGCGTACTTTCGGCTTTTCGAAACTTTTTTCTTTTTGTAAAATTACATTTTTCTTTCTTATTTGAACGGTTCGTGAATGGATCTTCAATATTTCTCGCATGATAAGTTCGGAACGAACGATATTTCACAGATCCACATCCTAGTGGTTTGATCGTGAAAATGAATTTTATTTTAAAGGAACCAAAAAAATAAGATTTGCGATCGAATCAAAAATAAAATTCCCTTTTGAATTTTTTACGAGAGAACGAGTGATATTTTATCGTTCTATGAACATTGCTTTTTATACAAAAACCTCAAAAAAAATGTCTGTGTGCTTAAATAAGTCAGTACGGTCTACTATTAAATATAAAATATCTTTACGCTGGACAACTATTAACAGTAATAGAACGTAATTTTATATTTTTCATTATTGGCTGAATGCAATTTAATTATTTATAGAAACTTTTAAAAAGCTCAAATTATATTGCGTGTCAAAATTTTCAAAAAAAAAATTTTTTTAATACACATTTGTTTTTTTTTTTAGAAAATTCGATATCTCAAAATTGGGTTTGTATTTCCCCCCCCCCCCCCTGAACTGAATCCTACGGGCGCCTATGGGTGCTCTTCAATAAAATTTCATTAATATTGGTGTTTATTTAATTTAGTTTTAATACACTGAAAATTTTTCAAAAGCATCAAAACCACTTTCCTTTATAATATTATGCATCAGAAAAAGGTAACAAATTTCCAAATCAGCTACTACTAGCTTATAAACCATTTTTTTTATTTTTTATTCATAAGTGAGCCGCTAGCTTGTGAATTAAATCCAAGCTTAAGCTTAGAAGTGAATTAAGCTTTTGCAACCCTGCTTCAAATTCTCCAAAAAAAAATAAACATTTCCCTAGCGAAGAAATATTAAATGATTCCAATGATTCTCAATATGACGTCCGCTCTTGAAAACGTAGATGTTATTCTTTCAGGAAAAGCAAACTCCTTTTTCTATATATACATATAATATCAAGGCCAAGTATGAATATGTAGGGAAAAATATCAAAACATTGCCCCAAGCACTAACATTTAACAAAAAACATTTAACAAAAACAATTAACAAATGGATGAAATTATTATGTATTTCTTCTCTAGATATATTATTTTCCATTTAATATTATGTTTCGACAAAATTTTAACTAAAAAACAAATACATGGTTTTGACATCGACAAGAATTTAACTTTTATTATTTTTCGTTTTGTCACCTTTACCAAAAATTTACTCGACCGAGAAGTAGTCAAAAGAAAATCACCACAAAGAACAAAATCTACTCTCATTGTCAGTCTAATTGCATCTGACCATCATCAGATTGGTGGCCTAGCCATTGTTTTGTCTTAAGCCAACCAACGCACCACAGTTAATGAACACAAAAAAAAAAATTATTATTGCGAAGGAAAGTGCCTCTGTATATTAAAAATAGAGAAAAGTCTTAGGTGAAAATTTGTTCGTATTATAAGTGCTAAAAGGTTCATGTTTCGGAGGGTCCATCACGGATGAATGATGAACAATCATTATTTTTGTTTTCATTGTAATGAGCTAGCTGTGGCAATTTGTGCGGTAGGTAATTGTAGCATCTACCTTTTTTGTTGGTTATTTCTTTTCATTCAATTTGGATTTAGTTTTCTTTGATCTTTTAGTATTAAAAGACCATCAGAAACCTATCACTTTGTATAGGTAAGTAAACCTACTTAAATTGAATTCGCGTTCTTATATAAATTGGTCTTCTTTAAAATGCTGGACATTAGTTCTAGTTTGACCATTCATTCTGTTAGTTGTGTTATTTATAAAAAAAAAAAAAAAAAACATTTCAAAAAGGCTATTCGAAAGGATTTAAAGTGATTGCAAAATGTACATATCAAAGGGAGTGTTTGTGTGTGTTGTGTTTCTTGGTTTTTTATCAGGTGGACTTTCAGCAAGTATTGACAACAAATCGGAAATGAAAAAGTCTATTGAAAATTGTGAAAAGGAATTAAGTTTTACGTGTCTGAAGTTGGAGTTTTTAAAGCTTGTTGAACGATTAATGCAACGTAGGGAAATTGATATACTGCCAGGATTAAGTTTAATTCAGGATACGAATGTTACATTGCAAAAGAACACGGAATTAATTGCTGGTAAAATTGTGTATACAAAAACGAATAATATAAAACATATGCAAAGCCGTTTAAAATAAAAAAAAATCACTGAACATCTCTAAAATCTAATATGAATATGAGCTATATACTCGTTCATACTTTATGTAACTGTTAATGAAAACCAATTTTTGAGAAAATTTAAATTAACGAATGTGTTTTTTGGTCAGCGTAAATTCGTGATTTTAAATCAATTAACTAATTAATTTTCAACCTCAAAATTAAAAAAAAAAAATTAAAACAAAATTTCATACTATTTTTTTTTTCAAAATTTTACGTTATTAAGCATTAATTTTGTTTTCAAAATTCAAAGCACTTATTAGTTTTTAGTCAAAAACAGAAAACCCGATGCTTAAATGTCTTTTAGTTTTTGGAGAAAATTGAAAATAACTAAATCTTTTGTACTTACCACGTAGTGGAAATAGGATCTTTAGAGCAACTTAAGCAACGCATTGGAGTCAAATTAAGGGAATTTAATTTCTGTTGTTTTCATTTTCTAAGAACTAAATAGAAGACGTTTTAACATCTGCTTTTTGGTTTTGACTAAAAATCACTAAGAGCGTCGAATATAAAAAACAAAAATACTTCTTAATAAAGTTGAATTTTGAAAAAAATTAGTTTGAACAACTTTTTTCAAATATTTTTTTTCAAAATTTTGAGTTTAAAAATTTATTTTTCAAAAACTATTCCTTAAAACAACATTATTTAAAAATATGCACGACTGGGTCGCACGAACTTGCTCTTATGCGCGATCACATTGTGGTTCTATAGTCTGAAATAAATTAGCTATAGGAGTATATATTTTATCCATTTGCCAAATCTGAGTTTAGTTGCAGGTGGTATAATGTGAGTACACAAAAATTAACAATATAACCTAGTGTTGCACATATGCAATATGCATAAAAAGAAATTATACTATTTAAACTGGTAAATTGTTTTAAATCAACAAAATTAGAAAGAAATTGATTAAAATACTTTGAATTCGTTTTAACCCAACGCGATGTACACCATCTGATTTCTTATATAAATCTTTATTTATGAGAAAAAAAATTTGAAAATCGTAGGAGCGGTTTTAAAAATAATTAATTTTTTATATATAAAAGTGCGTTAACATTTTTGAGAAAAAAATTGGTAAGCCAATTTAAAGCATTTATTAATGTTGCGTTAAATTTAACTTCACAAAAAAATCTGCTACCCGTTTTCGAAATATCGAATTTTCAAAAAATAATTTTTCCATCCAAAATTAATTTTTTAGAAAATTATATTTGTTACAAGCTTCTGTATAAAAAATCTAATTTTAATCGGTAAATCAGATATTGAGAAAGTCGAAAATCAAAGAAACCGTTCTATGGGAGGTACTTTTAATAAACGTAAGATATAAAATTTAAAAATTTTAAATGGTAGATCGTACTAATGTTAACACACAAAAAAACTTTTATGAAAATCGTAGGAGTCGTTTTTGAGAAAAAAATATTTTTCTTATCGGATTTTAAACATTTGTATGGGAGTCACCGTTATTTTTTTGTATTTGAATAATTTTTGCCAAAAATCTCATAGATAAAGTTAAAAAAGTTTAATAAAAATCGACCAAGTCGTTTTTTAAATAATGAGTTTTCAAAAAAAAAATTTCGAACTTTTTTTAAAAATCTAACAAATATTTTTTTTGAAAATTTTGGTGCACAATATTATTTAGAATGTGTCAATAATTCTTCATAAAAAAATTTATCAGAATCAGTATAACCGTTTTCGAGAAAAGCGAAAATCAAAAAAATGGTTCTTTGGGAAGTATAATTAATAACCATTTTTCGGAACCATTTTTTTTATTAAACGGCAACTTATAACTATTTAAATTAATTGAGTTCTTAAAAACAAATTCGGGAGCGCTGGATTTGAGAAAAATAAGTTTTTCCTTTTTGGCCAAGAAATTTTGTATGACAGCTACTGTTAGTTTTGGTCCTAAAAAAAAGAAAGAAAAAAACTGGTGGGGGGAATGTCCGAAAAACGCTAGTTACCAAGTTTAAAGAAAATCGACCCGTCCGTTTAGGCTGTAGTCGAACCGACAGACAGACAGACAGACAGACGGACGTTTTTGCGAGACCCACTTTTTTTGACTTCTCTATCATCGTAATATAAAGTTTGATCAAAATCTCGAGTTCGATTTTTTGTACGAAACATAACTTGCAATATAGTACCTATATTCGCAAGTAAAAAAGGGATGCGTACATTGGGTATATTAAATTCTTACTTTTTAAAAATATTAAAATTCAAAATCCATTGTATTTTTTGATCAAAAGCCACCAGAAAATATACATTTAAGAAAAAAAATTATTTTTTTATAATTTTCATTTTTCAAAAACAAAAAACTAAAATTCAGAAACTATCTTGTTTTAAAATTTGTGCCAGCCTTTTTTCCCATATCTCAAAAACTCTTCTTTGAAAACTTGTTTAAATAGGTATGGATTTTTTTTATTTTAAAAATTAAAAATATGTTTTATGTTTCAATTCCATAAAAATGCAAAGATTAACATACTTAACTTAATATCTATTTTTTAAAAGTTGGAAAATTGTATATATGTATTAGAACACAAATCACCTTTTTTACACATATATATATATATTTGAGGACATGAGGACATGGTCTCATTTATGACATTTTCGGTTGGATTTTGGAACTGTTCCATTCCTATTGAAAATGGAAAATTTTAATTAAAAGGCGTGGAAAAGGAGTAACTCCAGACTTCCACTCGAAAACGACATCAATAAATATTATTATTAAAGCAAATATAATAGAACTTTAAGTTAATATTAAATCTTCCTTGATACTAGAAATTGCCCGAAGTTTTCCGAAGGATCCCGATCAGCGCTTAAATGTCTTTATCATGAAAAAAATAAAAAGCTTCCTTCAATCCCGTTCGTTGCGGTTTAAGTTGCTAGCATCGGATGAGTCGTCATCGTCGTCGGAAGAATCATCAATCACTGGACGAAAGGGTAAATTTCACAAAAAAGGAGGCATGGAAGCCCTCCTTGCTGCTGGTATAATGATGAAAGGTTTGCTGAAATTATTACAACACATTATTTGGTAAAATGAGATATATTACACTAAACCATATATATTTACCGCAGGAACCTTAATGGCTTTAGGAATGGGCACCATTGCACTCCTAGCTGGCAAAGCTCTATTGACAGGTTTAATGGCATTAACACTCTCCGGTGTTATTGGATTGAAAGCTTTGGCATCATCGGGGAGTAAGTCGACGACTTATGAAATTGTAGCGAAACCTGTTTACACATCATCACATTCGCATTCGGTGAGCCACGATGATGGCCACCAACATGGTGGGTGGCACAGTGGTGGTGGCAGTGGGTATGGAGGAGGCTATGGCAGATCGATAAATTTGGATTTACCCAATCATTTGAAAGCACCTACATAGATTAAGCTGTCCTGAACAGCAAACACTAAAAGAAAACATTATATACGTATACATATATTATTTATTTTAAATTTAAGTAATTTTTATAGATTAGACTGTTTTTTTTTATTTGTACTTAAAATTTAGAGTAAACAAATAATTATGATGATTTTATGTTGGTTTGGTTGTTTCATTAAGATTCGAGTTATGCTGAATTTACACTACTGACAGATTGGCAGTATTCTGTCATAAAACTGACCAAAAAATGGTTTTGTCGATTCTTTTGTCAGTTTTTTTGATAGAAATACTGACAATTTGCCAGTGGTGTAAGTGCAGAATTACAATAATAGAAAAAGACCTAATTTTAATGTCCAAGTAATATTTATAACTATTTGGCAGTTTGAATTTGAATTACGCCCCTAAATATACATGGAAATACATTAAAAGATTGTGTGCACACAAATCTATTGCATACTCACAGCTGTTATGAGAATAAAACAATTTTTTTAAGAGCAATCTCAAATTGAAGCCAATTTAAATTCAAACAAAAGAGCTGACAAGCGAACTAGTACGTTCTTCATTTCAATTTTTTGAAATCTATGTACTATTATAAGAAGGGAAAGAAATAAGCAGGTTGTTTCCTAATTAGATAATAAAAAAAAAATGTCTTACAGCAAGGGTCTATCTCCAATTTTCACATCATATATCAGGGATTTTAGAAAAGGCTTACTTTAGTGTACTCTGCCCAAGTGGCACACTTTGTTGCTATGAAGTCATGGTGACTTCTATGTCACATAGTGACGGTCGCTTTAAAGTTACAAATAGGTCACCACTACCTCATTGCAACCAAAAAAGCGCAAAAATTGCCTTAATTTGCAACTTAATTCTAGTTCCTAAGAAGTAACATGTAACTTGTTTATAATCAATTTGTAATTGTTACAAAGTGGTTTCTTGTAACTGAACAGTAACTTATAAAATAACCATAGTTCAGTTTTACAAGACTGAATTGTAACCCAGTGTAGTTTTTTTTGTATATTTTTAGTTTCAAAATACTTTTTTTGTAATAAAAATAAAACAAAATATTTCAAACGCTTACAATTTGCAATCAACGTTTGGTTTGGTTAAAGTATGACTGTAAAAGAGTATGACTCTACAGTGATTATTTTGGTGTATGGGTAGTAAATGAATCTGATTATTGATTTTCGGTGTATCATAAGCTGAATTTTCAAAACGGTGGTATGTGAACCATAAAATACGACTTTCTACCTCCTCTAGAACTTGCGCGCTTTCAAAATAAATAAAATTTTGCAGTTTTGGAAAAAAAAATTTTATTATTTTTTTATGCTAAACCTTTAAATCCCAAAACCTTTAATTTTTGATATCCTTGGAACGTTTCTTGTGCAAAGTCTTCTTCTCAAAAGCATCAAAGCGGTAGTTTTCGTTTATAATTTTAAGTAAAAGAATTAATATTTCTTATATCTGCCGAAAAACATGGTGGACGATTGTTGTTCTTCATGTAACCTCATAGAAACCTCATTATTGTTACTAATTTGATGTAATCATCAGTGCTGTCATATACAAATTATAGTTGTTTTTAACTCTGTTTCTTACACAAACATTTGCAATCTTATAATTCTGCTCACACAAGCTTTTGTAACTTTTTGTTTACTTATTGTCATATCTTGATATAAAGGAAAAAAGTCCCTTACTCCTTAAATCCTGAGTACTTATATACTCTCAATGGCAAATCCAAAAAGGGGAAATATATTTATAGAAAATTGTATTGAAATAGTAATAGAATAAACAAAAAACCCGTTCTGTTTGTAAACAGTAATGCATAATTTAGCAGCTTTAGACTTTAGCTAGACCTGGTTTTATGATATAACTATTAATATGGGTCATTTAGTTAAACTTCATGGGTCCATAGCTCTTTTTCTAGATGGGGTTGAGCAGAAATTATGTTAGAAGAAGACAAAACATATTTTTACTTTTGTATGTATGTAGATATTTGTAAATGTATGTAATTATGCCTTAACACAAAATACTTTTGTTTTATTTATACAAACAAAACCTAATCTATTCATATAAAGTATAAATCGATGGGTAAACATACAATCACTCACTAATTTGCAAAGTTTCTTTTCGCCGGCTCTGGATTGTGATCATCATAATATAATTCATTATTCTCAAAAACATATACCTACAAAGTTATTGTAACTAGTTTTTGTTACAAAAAAAACTTTAATTAAACCCTTCAGTAACACATTAGATATGTTTTAGAGTAGTTTCCATTGACACTATTTGAATTACTAAGGAGTTTCAGAAAACTTTTTTCAATACAAATTAAAAAAAAAAAAAAAAAAAATTCCTTTTATGAGTGCAGTAACAAACAGTTTTTTTAAGTATTATTTAACTTATTAAAACAATTGAAACCTCATTGTGACCGTTTTGTAACAATATTTTAACAGCAGACGAACTATCGGAATTCAGTGCCTTTCCAATAAGGGATTGAATTCTCTGGGCAATTTTTATTGCAGACAACATCAATAAAATCAAAAAGATGTATGCTATAGTTTGCAGAGCACTTCTTAGCATTAAAATTATTCAACGTTCACAAAAATAGAACTTTTCATCTTCCAGAAACTCCCATTTCTTTTCACTCTTCTCCATAAATTTGTAATATTTTAATTTATTTCCTGAAATTTTGCAATGGGAAACAAAAAACAACAATATTTTGTACTTTATCAGATAAAAGAAAGTAGTCACTGTGGAGTTACATTCAATAATTTCACTCTGTCTCTGTTCAGTCTCTGTAAAGAATTCAAGGTGAAGGTTCCTTTTAGTTGCATATGAGTTGCAGTTCAGTTTTCCAAATCATGTCAGTATTATGTGACTGTTAGGTCACTGACAGGTTGCAAAAGATAAAAGTTACAGAACTGTGTAAATTTCAGTTACAAGAACAATCAGTTTCAAATAAGGTTGCATTGAAACTCTAGTGTAACTGCTCAATAACTTATATTTATAGCCATCATTTTTTAGTCGCAGGTTATGGGTGCTAAAACATATATGTGACATAAATGCAACTCATATTATTTCAGTTTTTTTGGGAAAAATAAAAAAACTTTTCAGAAACGTCTATGCAACTCAGTTGTTTCAGAAAAAACTTTAAAGTAACTTTAATATAGCAAGTTTTTTCGTTTTCAATATTCAAATGTGTCACTTAGGTGACCCACTTTAACGGAAATAGCTCTGTTAAAACTAAAAGAAGAAACTTTATTTAAGACTGTAAAGGGTTTTTCAACAGGGACGCTACAAAAGTAGAGCAACAGGGACAGCAAACGACGCCATATTTCTTGCCGCTCTTTTGACATTTCTCTTTAGTAAGGTTGGCCATACGATAGATATACGAACCAACAACGAGTCGAAATTATTAAAATTAACGGTCAGAGCGCTACGTCCAATTTATGGTCGTCATACTCGTCCTAGCAGATCAACAATTGAGCGTCTAGTGGAAAAATTTGAATCCACAGGCACAGTACAAAATGTTCCCGTGCCAGTGAGACAAAGAAGTGCCCGTAGT
The DNA here is from genome assembly GCA_932273885.2 of Leucozona laternaria. Taxonomy (NCBI): domain Eukaryota; kingdom Metazoa; phylum Arthropoda; class Insecta; order Diptera; family Syrphidae; genus Leucozona; species Leucozona laternaria. The sequence continues at coordinate 217,661,832 of OW026366.1, read as the reverse complement.
GTCGAGAATATTGCTGCCGCTGAGGCTTCAGTTGCAGAAAGCCCAAATGTGTCTCTCACACGTCGTTCTCAAGCGTTGGGTATCTCTGTGACGTCGTTGTGGCGAATTTTGCAAAAAGATCTTGGCCTACATCCTTACAAGATTAAATTGTAGCAAGAACTGAAGCCGCTTGACCACCAGAAGCGTCGTATGTTTGTGAATTGGGCTGAGCAACAACTTGAAAATGATTCGGATTTTCATCGAAAAATCATCTTCAGCGATGAGGCTCATTTCTGGCTGAATGGCTTCGTCAATAAACAAAATATGCGGTATTGGTCAGGCAGCAATCCACACGTACTCCATGAGTCATCATTGCATCCCGAAAAAATTACGGTTTGGTGTGGTTTATGGGCCGGCCTCGGCGGCGTCATTGGGCCGTACTTCTTCCGTGATGATCAAGACCGGCACGTTACTGTGAATGGGGATCGCTACCGTTCAATGATAACCGAATATTTTTGGCCCCAATTGGATGATATGGACTTGGAGGACATGTGGTTCCAACAGGACGGCGCCACAAGCCACACAACCAATGTCACAATCAATTTATTGGAAACCAAGTTTGGAGAACGTGTTATCTCACGAAATGGTCCAGTCGCTTGGCCGCCTCGGTCGTGCGATTTGACGCTGTTAGACTATTTCCTGTGGGGCTACGTCAAGTCTATGGTCTATGCCAACAAGCCAGTGACGATTGATGAACTTCGTACGAATATCGAATGTGAAATTGCAGCAGTATCGGCCGATTTATGCTTGAAAACCGTCGAAAATTGGGTTCAGCGTCTGAACTTCTGCAAGCGTGCCCGTGGTGGCCATGCAAAAGAAATCGAGTTCCATACATAATGGCATCGAACGTACTTTCACAAAAAATTTCATTGATATCCAAAACCGTTTTTGTTTTATTTAAAAAAACTTTTGTAGCGCTCTTATTGAAAAACCCGATATTTTCAGAAGACACATTCTTGCCTTTGAACTGCATTTAAATAAAGTTGATATTTTGTTTCGAGTCTTCAGATATTCAATTTCTAGTGCCTGTTCTATTTTTCTTGCCCATGCTAACTTTTGACTTTAAGTTCTTTTTTCTCCATAAAGTGCGTAATAAATGATATAACTCTTTATTATTTTAACTGGCTATACATATAGAGAAAGTATTGGTTTCGTGTACAAAAATTGAGGTTATAATCAAAATTAACACTACGATAATAGAGAAGTCCAAGAAAGTGAGTTTCGTCATGCCGTCCGTGCGTCCACTGTTATTTGAACTAGAGCCTAAACGGGTGGACCGATTTGCATGAAATTTGGTACAGAGCATTTTTATGTGATTCCCTAGAATACACAATCGAATTTTTGTTTGAGCTCATCTAAAACGGTTAGCTGCCATACAAATATTTTGATTTCTTCAAATTTTCTCGAAAACGGCTCCAAAGATTTTTATTAGACATCGTACCTGTAATAAAAAAGTCAATTGTAAGAAAACTGCGTTTCATGTTTTTCTCAAAAAATTGACATAACGCAATTAGGTACTCCACGTTTTTTTGTTGAGAAAATGGCCTTATTTTTGGGTTATTCCCGTATATATCTGCCATGCTTAGCCCAATTTTGTTGTAATTTTTCAATCTGATGCTTCTCAATAATTTAAACAATATTGCATTTAAATAAATTTTTAAAAACATTTTTTTTTAAACAAAAAATCAATTTTTTAGTACTTTTGACTCTTTTAATATTTTCTCGTTAAATATATACATCATGCATTTTAAAAGTGTGGTTTCACACAGATGTTAACCACAAGAGAAAGTTCGTGCAATCAAGTAGTGCATATTTTTTAATTATGTTTTAGACATATAATATTGGGAGATTTTATTATAGAATATTATACACGATTACATAGGTATAGCGATCAAAAACTGTCCAATTATTTTTGGAAAATTGTCGGTCAATATTTTACAAAGCTATAACATTTTGTGGTATTCAAAATGTTTCAACAGTTGCGACAATTCATCCTGTGGTGACCCACATTTGAGCCATATGAGAACGTTAGAGATGTGACAAGTATGGGCATACCTCGTTATAGACGATCGGCCGAAAACATCCAGATAGTTCGTGAAAATATTGCAGCTGATTCTGAAACATCGACACAACGACGTTCAACTCAGTTATGGTTATACCACGTGGCATGACTTTGAAGAAATATCTGCAACTGTACACTAATATAAATCCATCAATTGATCCACAAGCTCAATCATAGCAATCCAGAATATCGTTTGACCCAAAAGCTCAATCATAGCAATCCCGAATATCGTTTAGAATATTTCAGACCTGTTTACCACCCTGTGTTATAAAGGGTCCGCCATCTAACGTTTTTTTTTCAACTAGTGCTTATTTCGTGAATGGTAACACTAAGCTCATGTCTGATTTGACAGATAATTAGTTTTATCCTTCCGCTAAACGAATATATGGTTGTGTATACGCTTCGCTAAGTGGGCCTGCGATCGACTTAGAGAAGATGCCGATTTTGCCAAAAAAAAAATCATCTTTTCAGATGAAGCTCATTTTGATCTTGGCGGGTAGTAAACAAGCAAAATTGTCGCACGCATACAATGAAAAGCCGATACACCCAAAACGAGTCACTGTTTGGTGCGGATTTCGGTCCAGAGGCATAATTGGGGCTATTTTTCGAAAATGAGCAAGGAGTGGCTGTTACAGTCAATGGCGATCGTTATCGGGCCATGTTGAACGAATTTTTGTTCACAAAAATTGAAGAGCTACACTCGATGTTTTGCGCCATTAAAAAAAAAAGAAGTTATTTGGCGGACCCTTTATAATTGCGTCCTTAAATTGTTTTAATTTCGACTTATTCTTCATTAAGTATACTTGCAACTAAAAGTGAATTTTCACATTAACCCTTCCTTTTCCTATTCCGCTTACAAAATTTAATTCGCTTATACAGGGTTTTCCAATAAGAGGTGTTATTTTGATATTCAAAGAAAAATCGCATTTTTTGAGAAAAATGATCGGATGTTTATTTCATTATAAAGAGGAAGGTATGCCGTTAATAATGGAACACAACATCAGCCAAATGGCCGCCACGACCACGCTTACAGGACCATATCCTTTTCATGAAATTTTCCATAACCAAATCGCAAAGTGGCTGCCCTATGTCCTTGATAGCCTCACGAATTCCATCTTTGAGGTCTTGAATCGACGCTGGGCTGTTGGCGTAGACCTTATCTTTCACGTGGCCCCAAAGGAAGAAGTCGCAAGGTGTTAAATCACAAGATCTCGGTGGCCAATTGTGATCACCTCTTCGAGAGATAACACGGTCCGGAAACTTTTCCCGTAAAAGATCGATGGTTTCATTGCTTGTGTGGCACGTAGGGCCGTCTTGTTGAAAGTGAACGTTGTCCAGATCAATACCATCCGATTCCGGCCATAAAAAATCATTAATCATCTCTCGATAGCGCAATCCATTGACCGTAACTGTTGCTCCAGCCTCATTTTCGAAAAAGTAAGGTCCAATGACCCCGCCGGACCATAAACCGCACCAAACAGTCACGCGTTGAGGATGGAAAGGCTTTTCAGCACTAACTCTTGGGTTTTCCGAGCCCCAGATGCGACAGTTTTGCTTGTTGACGTAGCCTCCGAGGTGGAAATGGGCCTCATCAGTCAAGATGATTTTTCGATGAAATTCCGGATCATTTTCATGCATTTCAAGGACCCAATCAGCAAAGACACGACGTTGTTGATGATCAGCCGGCTTGAGTTCTTGTGTTAACTGAACTTTATAAGCCTTAAGACCCAAGTCTTTATGCAAAATACGGTGTAATGACGTTTGTGGAATGCCTAATTCCAAAGAACGACGAGGAATGGACAAACCTGGGTTTTCTTCAACACTTTGGGCTACAACAGCAATATTCTCAGTTGTTCTTGAGCGACGTGCACGGGTTTTATTCTTCACATCACTAACTTGTCCCAACAGCTCGAATTTGTCCACCAATTTCTGTATTGCGGTCCGACAAGGTGCTTCACGGCGACCCAAAAATGTTTTAGTTTTACGAACCGTCTCTGCCAAATTTTCACCATTTTTATAGTGAATATTAATAATTTCAATGCGTTGTTGAAGCGTGTATCGTTCCATTTTTATTAATGGCATAGTTTCTACTTGTCAAATGTCAAAAAATGACAGCTTCAAAAGTGACAGCTACCGAAATAGCGGGCTATTCAAAATAACACCTCTTATTGGAAAACCCTTTATTTAATTTCCTTATACAAGAATTTAAAGTGCATTTTTGTAAAGAAAAGCTATAAGCTTCACTCTTTCTAAAGGAGATTTTATTAAAAAAATACACTTTTTATAAATATTGTAGGGATTTTTATTTATATTTATATTTTACTTCAAAGGATAACAATATTTGCTTTTGCGTGTCGTTTATTCTCTATAAAACAGCTGGTATGGATAGAACGAATGCTTTGTGGGCTACAGATTAACTAAGTTTTAATCTATTCATTTCCATGTCAACACTGCGTCTGTATATCTCCAATCCATACAAAAAAACCTTGCTTAATGTAACTATATAAATATATTTACTTCCACATCCATATACATAATACACAAACCGTCCATTTGTACGAGATATAGTAGTGTTGATTTGAATGGAAATGCGAATTTATGTCGTCTTTTTTTCCGTTGAATCAGTATTTAAAATAAACCCAAGAGTCATTTCCTTTGTGTAGTTAACCTTGTTTGAGGATACTTAAGATTTACGTATATCCATGGGCATACACAACCGTTGACATACATAATATATACTGGAATCGTGAATCAATAAGAGCCAAGGACATATGGTTAAATGTAAATTAATTACATTCATATGTACGTATAGAACAACACAGCTGAGTAAAGTTGAGGATGACAGAAAACGAGAATTGAGTAAACAACTTATATATGTATGTTTGTATAAAATAAAATAATAATTAAGAATTAAGAATTACCTTATCAAAACAATTTAAACTTGTCAATGTTAGTAAATGAAAACATTATACATTAAGGACTTATAGGTATAGCTATTTTGTATTATTGGCTGCGATGGATTTAAAAACTTAACGAAAGAAGAAGTAAAAAAGGCAATAATAGAAAAATAAGGGTTTTGTGGATTATATTGAACTTGGACCTTTAGAATCTTTACTCCAAATGTGTTTGCTAGCATGTAGCTGCAGACTAACATTGTAGCGCTGATGTATACTATTTTCGTTCCTATCGTCTTTGGTATTGCTATACGTACTGAAGCTGCAGCTCCACCTTTGTATCCAGACAGAAGAGCTTTTAAATTAGCTTGATTAACAAATATTTACAGTCCTGATGTGTATATACCTACTGTGTTCAATTTGAATATGCAGTGGGTACAGGGAGCGTTGCCTAATTCGATCGCAGGCCCACTTAGCGAAGCGTATACACAACCATATTCGTTCAGCGGAAGGATAAAACTAATTATCTGTCAAATCAGACATGAGCTAAGTGTTACCATTCACGAAATAAGCACTAGTTGAATAAAAAAAAACGTTAGATGGCGTACCCTTTATTATTATATTAAAAATTAAAAGGCCAAAACATATTTTAAAAAAGTCTAATAAAATCAACCAGATCTTTTACATTAATCAAGTTTTATTTTATCATTTAGGTAACAAAAACTTAAGAAAAAAAATCATCTTATAAAATTTTAATACAAAATAATATCGTGTAACATTAACTTTTTCTTTTGTGCTTTGAATGATCTTCTCGTTTAGAACCCCAACAGTACACCTAGCATAGTTGTATCCCATCGGCCTTGAAATCGTTTTCAAGCTTCTTGACATCCTGGTGGAACCTCTCACCTTGCTCATCACTGACCGCACCGAGATTAGATGGAAAGAAGGAAAAATGAGAATCAAGAAAGTGAATTTTTAATGACATTCTGCAACCAAAGTTTTTGTATGCTTTTAACATGTCTTTAACTAGCTCTTCTGCATTTTCGGCTCCGTGGTTTCCTAAAAAGCCTTTTATAACTGCTTTCAGTGATAACCAGGCAGGAAGTTCCTTATTAGTAAGCTTTTTGTCAAAATTTGGGTGTTTCATCAATCTGCGTATTTGTGGTCCCACAAATATTCCTTCTTTGAGTTTGGCATCACTTAACTTTGAAAATACTGTCTTTAAATATAAAAATCCATCTCCCTCTTTTATTTTTATGATCTATCAATGGTATATGTTTCACATTAGATTTTCCGCAAACAAACTCCGACTTTTCTGGCCATACTTTTGTAGTATAGTGCTTTTCTGTGGCTCTGCTGTCCCACATACAAAGAAAACAACAGTATTTAGTAAATCCACCCTGTAGTCCGAGTAAAATAGCTATAACTTTAAGATCAGCGCATACTTTCCAGCCGTAATTTTTGTATTTTATTAAATTCAATATTGATTTCATATTTTCATATGTTTCTTTTAAAACAGTTGAATATGCTATTGGTACTGACGCATACTTGTTGCCATTGTGCAACAATACCGCCTTCAGACTTGTTTTTGAACCATCAATAAATAAACGCCAGTCTTGTGTTTCGTAAGGAATGTTCAACTCACTCATGAAAGTTTCTATATCGTTACAGTAACATATTTTTTCAAAATTTTGAATAAAATGAAGCCAGTTTTTTATTACGTTTTCGCTGCACAGATACATTTGTGTTAGGAGCCAAAAAATTCCACTCTTTTAATCTAGATCCTAGTAATTCATCTTGTCTAATTGATAAATCTAAGTCTCGTACCAAATCATTCAATTCATTTTGATTTATGAGATATGGACGGCCAAGAGAACTTGTTGAAGGTAAAAACTCAGGATCTTCGCTGCTTCCGTCATCATATTCCACAATATTTGGAAAATCTGGCTCTTCTGATATCTCGATTTCATTTTTGGAAGGAGTTAAGGGAGGAGGCATTTCTTCACTGTGTGGTAGTGGTTTCGACATTGAAGGAACGTCAGGATACTTGATGTTGTGCTTGATTCGCTTTGTAAAACCACGTATGTCAGTCATGCAGAAGTAGCAATCATTAAAATGATTACTAGGTTCACGCCATAACGCTGGTATGGCAAATGGCATTGACATCTTGTTCCCATTCAACCAAGATATGAGAGTAGCATAGCACGAAACACAAAAAAACTTTGGTATCCATGGTTTTTCTTGATTAATATCACGTCCAAAATAGAGTAAATATGCACTTTTCACTTTTTCGGAAACATTTTTTGTTTGTGATTTCACAATATACTGTCCGCAAACGTAACAAAACTTATTTGGTTCACTTAAGCAGTTGCGACGACCACTTAGTCCAGTATTCATATTGGATTTTTAAATAAATATGTACAAAGATGTCGACGTTATCGAATAGAAACGATTACTAAACAATATAGAAAATAATAAAAAAGTGCAATACATCGTAAAACGGTAACTGTAACGGTAACGCCTAAAGTGAAGGTAGTAGAAATAATCATGCCGATTATGGAATTAGCAATAATGGATTCGCGGTGATTCGCAGTGCTGTGTTCTCTTTTCTTTTCGTGGCGAATGAGTAAAGAGGAAGGGGTGAACTGCACTGCGAATCCAGAATTGCGAATTCCATAATCGGCATGAATAATTGACATGTACCTCGAAAACTAGATGTGATGGATACCACATATTATGTTTGGAACATTTAATCTAGGACTTATTACCCATTCATTCCAGCAAACAGTTAAGAGGGTACCCAAATCTTGTAACGCAGTGTTATTAATGAAAAAATGTGATCTAAATTAATAACATTAATATTGTGATCTAATTAGATTAATTTCTATTTATTGAATGTTTATCTTAGTTATTTTACTAGTTTTTGTGTTTATAATAAAATAAATTTATTGATTTATAATTTTTTTTTATTAGTAATCTGCATTGAAGATTTTTTTTTCGTCATTATTGCAGATTTCTGAAAATAAAATACTTTGCAACACTGAGAACAGGTCTCATAGCAGAGCTTTCTCAAACACACTGGTGCCAGTGTGCACCTTACTTAATTGCGTTTAAAAGTTTATTATTAGGAACTGGCTTCAAGGTTTTTTTTCTTTTAAATGTTGCTATCTATAGGATGAAACTTCATACAAAAATAAAACAGTGGTTTTCGAATACCAAAGGTTCTTTCTGTGTTGCGAAAGCAATAATGGTTGGACTTAGAGGAGGATAGTTTTTACAAATTTTGCCTTTCATAACGTGAAGTGGGTTAAAACCCAGAAAGTAGTATTCGATTACAAAAAGTCAAAAAATAATAATATTTTATTTTGTAATTTTTGTGCGAAGTTTAGGTTTGTCTAACCGTGCGAAGCCGGGTGCACCAACTAGTTATGTTCAGAAAATGAATATTTTGAACTTATTGGGGCATAGCTATTCATAGTTACTTTTAAACTCCAGTTTATCTTAGACTTCGGTTTATTCAATTTACTTTCAATAAAAACTCTTCTATCAGAAGAGATTCAACTTCGATTTTCTTTAAGACTAAAAATCTGCAAGAAAATAAACAACTCCATTATTTTTTATAATAGGATGAGTAGTTATATTAATATTGTACATACAAAAAAAATCAGAATTGATTACGAATGTCTCAATATTCTGGATTTTGTCATTCGAGATAATGGACTTGTAATCAAAACTAACATTACGATAATCGAGAAGTCCGAAAAAGTCCGCATCGTCATGCCGACCGTGCGCCGGTATGTGCATCGGTGTGTCTGTCTGTGCGTCCACTGTTTAAGCTATAGTACAAATGTGTGGTCCAATTTGTGTTCCTTTGTCTTTTAAACATTTTCCTGTTAAATATAGGTACCTATCATTATATTAGGTGTATTTTTTCGTACTCACTTATTGTTTGCTTTAAATAAAAGTGCAAAAAAACTTATGGGACTTATGTCCCATCTTCGTTGAAAAAAAGCGGTCAAAAACCTCGAAATAGTTTTGGAAATTATGATCCAATCAAATGCGACTAAAGTCCTATCAGGATTTATGGCCTGCGAATTATGTCCCTACGATTACGAAAACACCAACTTCTGCAATTATGGCTAGGAATTTATTGATATTGTACAATTTTGTACTAGATTTGCTTGCATTGTATCCAAAAATTCAGTCACTTGCTTGAGGTATTTTTGATTTAAAGAAATCATTCAAGTTTTATTTTATACGTTACCATCGAAAAGAAACTCACAAAAGAGTCATATTATCGTTATACGAAGTGAAAATACATCGCAAACATTAAAAAACCTCACTCCTTTGAAATTTACATGTTTTAACTTTCTATTAAAAGTCACGCTTTTAAAAAATAAAGAAAAGAAGTTCCCATAACCCGAACACGGATTGAAATATTGACTTAAACAAAAGATTATCTTGAGTAGAATGTCCACCGTAATATTTTTTTTTATTGTTTTTGTCATTCTCAAGCACCAGCGGTGGTCAATGGCCTACAAAGAAGGAACTGGTACTTATTTGTTTTCATACAACACAGGATAAGGGAGTCATATACAAATTGAAAAGTTTTCTTTTCGACCTGCAAGGTGCAACATAAGTACCTAACGACTAAGCTACATAGTTATATCAATCACTGATGACAGCTAAGAGTCCATACATATTTCTCAATGCTTCTAACGAGCTAACGTTCCGAACCGGTGCTGTCAAATTCAATAGTTCCAGAAATTTTCATGCATCCTTTAACAAGTCAAGAGTGCATTCAGTTACCAATTAGGTTGTTAATGTTGCACCTTTTACACAAGGTAACTCCTATAGACACATCAACACTTTTTTTTCTTGAGGAGATCGACCATAACAGCAATGATGGAGCATTTTTTTGTCTCCCACTATAGCAATTTGATGATGATGATGACTCTGGAAATGGAATCAACTGACTTACTGACCGAATCAGTTCGCATCGTTTAAACTCATGAAGGCTCCAAGGTTTCTGCCAGAAAAACTAAACCCGCTAGTCGGTCATTAATCAGTTGTTAAACAACAGTTTCTATTATTATATTCCGTTGGATGTTGCTGATGGGCGATTTTCAATGCTTCAGTAAAATTGTATTCTGATGCTTAATTACCATGCGAAAAACGTTTGGTTTTCTTTTGCAGTGATATAGACAAAAAAAACAGAAAAAATTGAAGTGATAATGTAAAAAAATATGCTTGTTTCTTATATACCTACTGCCCACGGTGGGCAGCAGTGATTTTAAGGTAAGGTGTTCTGGTAATTGTTTCATTACTTTCTATAGGTAGGAATTTAATTATTATTAAATTGGCACGCATCTGGAGGCTTCCATAGAAGATACAATAATTGTGTCTTGTGTCCGCTGTGGCTGGTGAAGCCTTCTCCAAATGATTGATTATTATTAATTGGCCGCAATGAAAGTACGTGACAATTTCTTTTTTTTAAATATCAGACTTTTTTTGTCGAGAAAATTTTATGAAAAGTAAAATAAAAGAAAGTGTTCTTTAAAAAAAATAACAGTACACACATAGATTTTCTTTTCGATTGCGACAGCATAAAATGCGCTTTTAACTTGCTCTAGGTATAGAGCAAGTTTTGGTTTCGTGTAAAAAAAATGTCGAGATTGTATTCAAAACTAACGTTACAATGGTCGAAAAGTCTGAGAAAGTGGGTTTTGTCATACCACCCGGTCCATCGGTCTGTGCGTTCACTGGTTTTTGAGCTAGAGCCTAAACGGGTGGACCGTTTTACTTAAGGTTACGCTACGGTCCGGAGTGGACCAGGGCATCAACCAATTGCTTTAACTTTAATACACATCATTTGTTGTAGCAAAATACTCGCAAAATATTCGTACCTACATTATTTTCTTATGTTGTAAATCCATCTTATGCAACTGATACTTATAATATTTTCAATAAGGAAAAGAACGAAGCAAATAAATAAAGCTACATAAAAACTTTCATTAAACGATACAAAAAAAATAAGCATGACTGGGTAGCACGAACTTGCTCTTATGCGCGATCACATTGTGGTTCTATAGTTTGAGATAAATTAGCTATGGGAGTCTTTATTTAATCCTTTTGCCAAAACTTAGTTTAGTTGCAGGTGGTATTATGTGAGTATACAAAAATTAACAATATAGCTCAGTGTTGCAGATATGCAATATGCATGAAAGGAAATTATATTATTTAAAATAATTAAATTGTTTTTAAATCAAAGAAGAAAGAAATTGATTAAAATACTTTGAATCTGTTTTAACCCAACGCGATGTACACCATCTGAATTCTTATATAAATCTTAATTTATACGAAAAAAATTTTTAAAATCGTAGGAGCGGTTTTAAAAATAATAAATTTTTTATATATAAAATTTCGTTAACATTTTTGAGAAAAAAAAATTGGTACGCCAATTTTAAGTATTTGTTAATGTTAAGTTAAATTTAACTTCACAAAAAAATCTGCTACCCGTTTTCGAAATATCGAATTTTCAAAAAAATTATTTTTCCATCCAAAATTCATTTTTTAGAAAATTATATTTGTTACAAGCTTCCGTATAAAAAATCTAATTTTAATCGGTAAATCAGATATTGAGAAAGTCGAAAATCAAAGAAACCGTTCTATGGGAGGTACTTTTAATAAACGTAAAATATAAAATGTAAAAATTTTAAATGGTAGATCGTACTAATTTTAACACACACAAAAACTTTTATCAAAATTGTAGGAGTTCTTTTTGAGAAAAAAAAATATTTTTCTTAACGGTTTTTTAAACATTTGTATGGGAGGCACCGTTATTTTTAGGTGTAAGAATAATTTTTGTTGAAATCTTCTAGATAAAGTTAAAAAACTGCTATTAACCAAGTTTAACAAAAATCGACAAAGTCGTTTTTGAAATATTGAGTTTTCAAACAAACATTAAAACTTTTTTTAAAAATCTAAAAAAAATTTTTTTTTGAAAATTTTGGTACACAATATTATTTAGAATGTGTCAATACTTCTTCATAAAAAAATTGATCCGAATCAGTTGAACGGTTTTTGAGGATAGCGAAAATCAAATAAATAGTTCTTTGGGAGGCACCATTAATAACCATTTTTCGGAACCATTTTTTTTATTAAACGGCAACTTATAACTATTTAAATTTATTGAGTTCTTAAAAAGAAATTCTGTAGCGCCGATTTTGAGAAAAATAAGTTTTTCCTTTTTGGTCAAAAAATTTTGTATGACAGCTACTGTTAGTTTCGGTCCTAAAAAAAAGAGAGAAAAAAAATGGGAGGAATGTCCAAATCGTAATGTCAAGTTTGATCAAAATCTCGAGTTCGATTTCTTGTACGAATTCATAACTTGCCATATATTACCTATATTCGCAAGTAAATTGGCATGTATGTATATAGCAATGTAAAGAGAAGAAGGGTGAGCGTTGCAGGAGATTTTTTTAAGCCAAAGCTTTAAGTTTATGAATATAAGTACAAAACAAATAATGCATTCCTAAAGTTAAAGTATTATCTAGGTGTTGGAGTGCACCTTTTTATCACTGGAACGCCATTTAGTCATTAAACCATTTATTTGATTATTATTTATTGCTTGGCAAGAAACAGGCTTTTTTGAGTGTGTGAAGTTAGCCTCCCCTTTTTTTGAGTTTGTTATTTTTGAAAGTTGTACCAGGTTCTCCCCGATTTTTTCCGCATTGTTCCAATTTTTTTTTGAAAAATATTCAAAAATGAGGGTTTAGACTAAAAACACGGGATCTGACCTGGTCCCCTTTTTTTGAAAATTGATTTTGATTTTGATATTGTTCTAATTGTTTTGAACATTTGTCCAAGTTCTTGGACTTCTATGATCAAAATTTCAAAAGTTATGGCCAAAATTCTAAAAAATTCTAGCCCCCCCTCTTTCGAAAATGGAGATTTGTAATTTGTTTAAGCTAAAAATAGGGTTCTGAACATAATTCCAAAAATTAAAGTTGTCAAAGGCCTTTTTTAAAAAAAAACATCGACAAAACCCAATTATTCCAAAGATTCATCCAAAAATATTGAAAATTGAAGATTGAAAGCCGAAAATTAAAGTTGTCAAAGGCCTTTTTAAAAAAAAAAGAATCGACAAAATCCAATTGTTCCAAAGATCCATCCAAAAATATTGAAAATTGAAGATTGAAAGCCGAAAAAACACTTTAAATGAAAATTCAAAAAGAGGCGTTTTACAGCTTTAATATTTTGGAACAATGTTAAGAACACTTTTCGGAACCTAAAAAAAATTCAAAAGTTCGATTATCGAAAAAAGGTGGCTAACTTCACACACACCAAATTGATTGTTGAGTTCAGGTTTTTGACAAAAAATCACATGACAGATGTAGGTGTTCCACTTCTTTTGAGAAAATGATCTTATTTTTAGTGTATTTGCATGAACGGAGTTTAAAAATTTTAAAAACAAAAGTTCTTGCACAAAAAATTAATTTTTTTGGTAGACACTTTTGATTTTTTTTTTTACATTTTTTCGTTAAAAATGGCAAATGGCATATTAAACAATTAACATATGCCTTTTCAATATGTGGCTATATTACAGTTGTTTACCACAAGAACAAGTTTGTGTCAACTTTCAAATATCCGAAGAAATTTGATCGTTTAGCCACCATAATTGTTTCTCCTGTGTTACGCTATCTATTGGGTACTAGTTCAGAACACACTTACTGAATCGAAGGCGCTCTGGTTAGGAAGGATGGTTTTAACCTGAACGAGCCCTCGATTGTTTAAACAGAGAAAAGTATCCTGGCGGGATAGGGCCGCTTAGACGCAGACGCAAGTACATTCTCAAAATATTCGTCGTTAATGTATTAAGTAAGAATGAAAATTTGGGGTTTTAATTACATTGCGACCTTAAGATCCATTGCAGCCCCGAATTCAGAGCTGGATGGGATTAATCATTAACATTTCATTCTCTCTATTTCTTTCTTTCAGAAACTTCAGTAGATATTTGGAGTATTTTTAGAGGTATATGTAATTCTCTCTACAGATATGTGTGACTTTGTTGCGCAAGTGTTTCACAACATCCTATATATGGTTTGGACTCTGGAGTCTCCTCTTGATCGTTGAAAAAGATTTAAAAATTATGCTGTTTGTGGAGGGATTCGCTCTTGTAATGTGAACCCGAATCAGCTTTAACAAAATATAATCTTTTCTGTTTATGTAGGACACCTTGTATAAATCCTTGTTGGAATGAAGTCGTGTCCACTCCGATTTTGGTGTTGTGTCCAAGGCATTGACGTCTAAAATACTGCCTCTAAAATAGCCAAATCATTTCATTTTGAGATGGGAGGACTTTGAACCACACCAGACATTCAATGGAAACCATGGGCTGGATGAAGGCCTTGTACCAAATCGCATTCACTCTGATGTCAATTCGATTGTTATTAAACAACCGTTAAGTCAGTGCAAAAGTTCCAGTAGACCTAGTCAGAGCAGCTTTAATGTAAAGAATCATTAATTTTTCGGTTTCGAAAGTAACGCTTAATAAAACACACACAGCGATAAAATTTGATGAAAATTTTATTTCATTATAAAGTTTGGACTTTGTCATTAAGTGTGAAAAACAAAATCATGCAAGTAGATCGCCTTGGGAAGATTCGCAGCATTCCATTCTTTTGACGTAATTTTTAACCACTTTTTCGTACATTTCGGGCGGTATCTCGGCCATAACTTGAGTATTGTTGGTTTTTAATGCGTTTAGAGTTCGGGAGTTATTCGCGTTAGCACGGTCTTTTGCATAGTCTTGGTTAACGGTGTCAAATTGCATGATCTTGGTGGCCAACTGCCGGCGTCAAAACATGAAATTATACGCGACCAGGAAACTTCTTACGAAATAAAGCAATAATTGGTAGTGTTGTGTGGCTTGATGCCCCGTTTTTTGGAACCACATATCGTCCAAGTCATGATCTTCAATCGCTGGCCAAAAAAAAAACCGGCATCATTCGACCATATCGCTCCGAATTGACTACCCGTAAATCCGGATCATCAGCAACACTTGCACTTGCAGCAGCAATATTTTCAATTGAACGTGCATTACGACGATACACAGCCTTATGACATTAGTAACGCTTCCAGTCACTTCAAATTTCTTCACAATTTTACCGATTGCTTGCGTAGTCGATAGATTATGACGACCATAAACATGGCTACGTTTGAGTCACCACTTTTGTAGTATGTTTAAATAATTTTAACTCGTTGTTTGATTGTTTAGCGATACATTATGGTAAATGGCAAACACTCAACTAATATTATGACACTTCAAATGACAGCTGAGTTTGACAGGTGTGAAATGCCAGCGCTAACAACTTGAAACCATGAAATGAATGACCCTGTATATTGCTATCGAAATGCAAAAACTTTTTCAACCAGGCGAATTCTTCTACAAAAAATGGAATTTTGTTTATCTTGGAAAAACATTGGAATTTATTTAGAGACTAGCTGGCCCGCCCGGCTTCGCACGGGAAGACAATAAAACCTAAGCTTAGCTTACAAAAGAAAATATAAATAAATATTTAAGCTAATTTTTGTAATCGAATACCTACTACTTTATGGGTTTTAACCTACTTCAGGTTATGAATGGCTTAATATGTGAAAACAAGATCCTCTTAGTTCAACCATTTTTACTTTCCCAACACAGAAAGAAATTTTGTAGTAAAAATCACGTTTTTATTTTTATCCCATTTTGCTCTATTATAAATAGCAATTTTGTTAAAAATAAACTTTCAAAAACAAAATAAATTTTTAAAATCAGATGCTACTTTTCGTTTTTACCCTATTTCACACCTTTTAAAACCAAAAAAGAATTTCCTAAATCGGCCAATTTTTGTATTTTTACCCCATTTCACCCTTCAAGAATTTAAATTTGGAAAATAAAATAACCCTTAAGTCATTTCCTAAGAAAAACCTTTCAAACACCAAAACAATTTCTTAAATTGGATAATTCTTGTATTTTTAACCCATTTCACCCTACAAATAACAAAAGATGAAAAGAATATCCAAAAATCCATTTCCTAACCGCCTACAGCCCCACCTGTTAAACGGTAATTGAATTGAACCGACAGAAGAAATGTGCGCCTACAGCGCCACTTGTTGAGATTTTTCCGACTTTTCTTTTTCCTAAACCTTGGCGCAGCAGGAAGTTTCCAATTTGGCCTAGTCGTTTTCAAGTTCGAATTAATTGCTACATGAACGACTGTTAATTTTTTTTAAATATTTTTTCTTACAAAAATTAAATTTCCTTTAAGAATACGTTTCGATCATTTCCTTACGGTAATCTGTTAAAGCTTTAAAATAAAGAAGCATTGAAAATCGAAGACATTTTAATTTGTTTTTTGAATCAGTCTAGTATAATACCTACATACATAGAAGTTTTATTTGAAGTAATCTTCCAATTATTACAAAAGATTCAAAAAATTAGTTAAATAAAATTTTATTTTAGTGAAAGAATCAAATTGTTTACAAACAAGACCGTTGCGGATTCATGGAGTCTTATCAGTTATCACCATTTCACCAACAGTGTTAAAAATGCCGGTAATTCTCTTACGTTACATCTGCCATGTTCGTCAAGTTATACCAATCTTGTATTTGAATTGAAACTATTCTCGTTTAACTCTTTATTTTCAACTCTCTTATTTCTCTTTGAACTTTTATACCAATAATAGCTAGCTAACATTATGCGCAACGAATTCCTTTTATCCAAAACGATGGTAAACAAACGTACCATCAGATATCAGTCCTCCTTCTTCTTCTCTGCGACTTTAAAACCTTTCTTCTATTCTGGTTTTGAAGAATAAAACTACCTGGAGACACGTTTGAGGCTTCAGTTAACCGGTTGCTTTCGCCCCAAACACGTACTAGCGCGTGTTTAATGTGAAATTATTTTCCGATTTAATCACTAATTTTTGTTTTTCTAAGATCGATATACTAATAGCTATAAGAATAATTAAAATTAATCTCACGCAATAGTAAGATATACTCTCTTCTAACGGTTTTGAAACTTGTGTTGGCGTGGGTGTAATTTTGGTGTTGTTTCTCAAAAAATTGACCCAAAAAACAAAATTTTATAAACAAAAACAATAATAATAAAATATTAATTCAAATGTGCAGTGCATCTTTAATATTTTGGGCATCATTAGCCTTGATCGGTGATCGCAAATCATATTAGTTAGAATTAATAACGTCAATTAGGTCTATAACCTCAGTTGGTATACAAATATTTATAGAAGTTCATTCAATTTGATTAGTGTAGTCATAGAGTTAATTTTGAAGTTAATATATTAATTTGGTCGATGCGACGACGATGGACGTGCACGCATCTTTCGCGCTCCAATACACAAACATGCAAACAACAAGCAAAAAACTGAATTGGAACTTATAAATCTATTTAAAGAATAAAGAGGACGTAGCTTTCGACCGACACACGATACAGGTAATGGGTGTTAATTTTTTTTTTTTTGGCGTAATGTATTTCCGTTTTTTTTTTTGAGAAAGTCCATTTGTTTAAGTTCTGAATTTCGGATTAAGTTTAATGTGATTAAAAAAAATAAAAGTGGAAAGTAGTGCCGAACACTTCAATAAATAAAAGAAATTAAAATTGGCTGTAAGGAGGTAGGCAAAGTAAACACGCGAGTACCTATACTTGCACAAAACTAAAACCAAAAGAAAGCGTAAGATCGTATGGCAAAAAGCCGAAAAAAGTAATCACTTATCCTCAAAAGATTCAAAAATGGTTCCCAGATTTGCACTTAAGGCCCTTGCTAGTTATTATAACTGATAGTCAAATATTAACAACACTTTACCTTGCCCCTTGAAATTTGTTTAAGGAGTCTTATACGATTGATCGCAATATAAGATCTCGTTTTGGAAATCTCGAATTATTGAAATCTCGCAATTTCAAAATATCGGAAGTGCTTTTAACAACAGTTTTTGCAATAAATCATAGCTTATTTTTCCAATAGTATACAGTGAAACCTCCTTTTGCGGAGAACTCTCTTAAGCGACCAATCCCCTTAAGAGGACAATCCCCTTAAGCGGAAAAATTCTCACGACCGTATATCTTGGATTCAAATTCCTTACATTTAATGATCCCTTCAACGGGCACTCTCTAACCCAGACGCGGACAAAAATATCAGCCTTGATTAGTTAAATTTAATTGTGTTACACGCCGCCTCCACTGGACATGAACGATACTCGGATTGTGAACATGTCCAGAAAAAATGCAATCGCGGCACAAAAATCCATGTAAGGTGGTGACAAATCCATCCAAACAGATTGTGAATTGGATTACGGTTGTGATGTTAGACATCGTTCATGTCCAGTGGAGGCGGAATGTTGGGCGAACAAAAATGTTGATTCAATTTTAAAATTTCAACCCTTATTTTCAGCAATACTTTTCTATTTTTTTTGGTATTAAAGACGTATCCACGGATTCACAGCGATAATTGATTTTTTTAAAAGCGATTTAAAGACAGTTAAATGAATTTAATCCCTAAGACGGAAAAAAGTGTTGCGACCTTCGGCATCGCTCTCCGGCTAAGGGAGGTTTCACTGTACATTACATGGTAACAAATTAATCTAGATATTTAAGGTGTTATCGAAGAAATAAAGTTTAAGATTCAATAAAAAGAAAATGCACGACTGGGTAGCACGAACATGATCTAATATCTATGCGATCAAGCTGTGGGTCTAATGTCAGTAATAAATTAGCGATGGCCAGCCTATATCTTATCCTGCCAAAAATATAGTTTTGCTGACGGCAGTATTACGATAGAGGCTACATGAAATTTGACTACAAACAAAAAATGAAAATTAGCCCCGAAATTAGGTTTTTTTCATTATAAAAAATTGCCCCATTTTAAAATTGAAAAAAAATCGCCCCAAAGTACCTACATGAAAAAAACCCAAAATAAATTATTAAATCAAATCAAAAATGAAAAATTTCCCCAAAAAATTTAAATAAAAAGCAACAACAACATAAATTGATTAAATTTCACAGTTTGGGGTGATTTGTCATATTTATGGGCCTTTTTTCATTTTTCAGTTTGGAGAGATCTAAAAAATAAAAAAATCGCTCTATTTTTCATCTTGTTTTGGAGGATTTTTTTTAATTTTAAATAAGTTTCAGGGCTATTTTTCGTTTTATTTAGGTCAATTTTTCCATTTATTAATTGGGGCAATTTTTCATTATGAAAAATTACCCCATTTTTGGGATAATTTTGTATTTATTGTTTGAAGGGGATATTACATTGTTATATTATATACCAATATATGTTCCATTTAGCCATATAAAATATGACACTAAATTTGTTGTATGACAAACTAAAGGGTCCGCCATCTAACGTTTTTTTTTCAAGTTGTGCTTATTTCGTGAATGGTAATCACTTAGCTCATGTCTGATTTGACAGATAATTAGTTTTATCCTTCCGCTGAACGAATATGGTTGTGTATATGCTTCGCTTAGTGGGCCTGCGATCGACTTTGAGAAGATGCCAATTTTGCCAAAAAATCATCTTTTCAGATGAAGCTCATTTTGATCTTGGCGGGTAGTAAACAAGCAAAATTGTCGCATTTGGGGTACAGAAAACCCACACGCATACATTGAAAAGCCGATACACCCAAAACGAGTCACTGTTTGGTGCGGATGGCATAATTGGGCTATTTTTCGAAAATGAGCAAGGAGTGGCCGTTACAGTCAATGGCGATCGTTATCGGGCCATGTTGAATGAATTTTTGTTCACAAAAATTGAAGAGGAGGATATTGGCAACATTTGGTTTCAACAGGACGCCGCCGCGGTGCTACATGCCACACAGCCGAAGCTACACTCGATGTTTTGCGCCATTTTCAAAAAAAAAAAGAAGTTATTTAGCGGACCCTTTACCTATACAGTGGAATATACAATTGTACATACATAGTTACCTCCATTCGGAAGTCATATTTGTTTGTTTTTCTTCTAAATTGGAAGAACAAGAACTCATTTGTGATTTGAGCTAACTAAAACCAGCTACATATACCATTGAAGTGAGAGAACAAACGTTCTAAGAGCCTATCATGCAATCATAGAGAAACAAAAAATTTTGTTTGAGCTGTTGGTGTTAAGACCACACTTTGAGCTTAACCAGAGCCAGCTAACTCTAAAAGCAAATTAATGGATAGATAATTGAGGAAGCAGTTTTTCGGTGGAGAACGCATGCTGAGCGACTAACCAAACCCCGTGAATATAACATCGAAAGCATCTGTTCAGTTAGTCCTGAGATCCAAATTAGATGAGTTAACTCAAGTTTAAGTTTAATCTCGAACTGAAAAACTGGAACTTAATGTGTACACGTATGGTGCTTATACGTTTAAATTGATTGAAATATTTATTCTCTGGTGCTTTACCAAAGAAAAATCTTATCAACACGAAGAAGAAAGCTTAAGCGAGTATTACTTGTGGCCACACATATAAAAAAATACTTTTTACTAAGTTTAATAAAAATCAATACAGTCGTTTTCGAAATATTGAGTTTTCAAAGAAAAATATCAAACTTTTTTATAAATTTTTGTTTGATGATTTTGGAATAGAATTTTACTAAGAATATAGCAATCATCTTTTTTTTAATGCAGCTTATACCTATTTAAGTTTATTGATTTTTGTTTAAATCTGTGGAGCCGATTTTGGATTTTGAGAAAAATTGCAATTTTTTAAATATTATTTCACATTAGTTTTTTTTTAAATTACGAAATGATGTTCTGTCATTTTCTCTAAGTCTAAAGGTTTCATCTTGATGATACTATAAAAAGAACTCAAGATTTAAGCATTTTTAGCGAACAATATCGGTTCTTTTTGGAGACTCGTTATTGCTGATTTTTTGCTATCTCTAAAAACGCCGCTAAGGTTCGCTTAAAAATAATATATATCTTGAGTTCTTTTAATCGGATCGTTCAGATAAAAGCACTTAAAGAAAATTATTAAGCATTATTTAATTTTTTTAAATTAATTTAATTAATATTGCTACTGATTTTTTATTTTAAATCGCTATTTTCAACACTATGGGTCACCACACCGGCTGGCAGAGCGCGTGCCAATTTCGTTATAATTTTGCAATCTGTTGCTTCTTAACGCTTTAAACAATTTTTCATTTACAGCCATATTATTGACTTGTTTCAAAACTAGTTCAATAGCAAAACTAGTTTTATTGAAGTTTTTAGTTACAAATTTAGCACGGTCTTATGAATTAAGAAGTTTATTCAAAACTAGTTTTATCTTTTCGAGTTTTAGGTGTCAAAATATTTTTGAATAAAACCGATTTGTCCACTTCCAAACATCTTTAAAACTAGTTCTGTCATAAAACTAGTTTTGAAAAAGTCAATAATATGGCAATCCATTTTTGTGTTAGTTTTGACTTTTTAACATTTTCTCGATCGTATCATAACACTATTAGGTGTGTTTTGCTGTGCGGATTTGTTGTTGTATTTTACAAGGAAATTATTTCTTACGCGGGTAAATAAAAATAGCACTAAAAAATACACCTATTATTGAACTATTAACATTTATCTTCACTGTGTGTCTGGAATTACAGTCAGTTATTAACCACAAGAGCAAGTTCGTGCGATCGAGTCGTGCATATAGGTACTTTTTGATGTGTAAACATCTATGCTGGCGGTAGAGTGAAAAAAAACGTGAACGTTCGTGTGCAACGCTACGTCGTGCAACGTTACGGTGTGCAACGCTACGATCTGCATACTACAATGGGCGCGTTCAGTGAAAAAAAATCTTAAGATCCCCTTCAAGCAAAAACAAGTCCGTTTTGGGTCCACGCACGTTGATGTTTACACATATTAACCGTGAGTCCCGGCACTCACACAATTTTTTTTTGACATTTCCTCGATACACTTAAAAAAAAGAACTGTCAAACAAAATTCGGTATTTTAAAAGAAAGTGACTCTAGGCATGCCAATTATAACAGTTTTGGTTATAAGATAACTGTCTATGCAGCTCCATAGGGCCAGGGCCCTCCACCGGAGGACATATATTTCAGGCACCCAGAGTTTTTTTTTGTTTAAGTCGCGCGAAGCGCGTTAACGTACGCCCACTTTTAATGGAGAAAAACTTTTATAAATTGTCTCTAGTCTCGTCCATTTTAAAAATGTTGATGATTTTAGTTTTCAAATACAATTTTTAACTCTACACCGCGTGGGTGTCAAAACAGTTTTAAAAGTTGTTAAATACACTAAGAATAAGATAAAACGAAAACAATATAGAAATGCATTGTTTTTGTTTTTGTTTCAGTGGACGGTAATGAGTTAAATTCAAATGAAAGATTTTTTGCGACATTTGGTCCAAATATGTTTTGCCCAGGTACGACAGTTGGACTCATCAGTTAAATGTTGTAGCATAGTTTTAAGGTGCAACATTTTAGTCTTCAGACTTTCGTTGTTAAATACATATATTTCTAAAGGCGATATTACCTTGCCATATACAGGGTGTCCCGTAATGAGTGGATAATACTGCAGCTGGTGATAGCAGGCCTTATGACTGCTCAGAAAAAAAAATATAAAAAAAATATTTTTCTTGTGGTCTCCATGGTATAATTTATTTTCGAAAAATGTTAAACAATTCAGGGTCTCCTAAAATACCTAATTACAACGGCCACCCATTAAGGATTCTTGTTATTTTTGTATTTTTATAATATTCTTGAATAACCGTTCTAAATGATGGGTAGTAAATTTTAACAATAATTATTATAATTTTTTTAAAATTATTTTTTTATTCAAAAATAATTCAATATTTTTTTTCACCAAAGTTTGAAAATTAATAAAGAGAAGAAAATGTATGAGAACATAAGTGGAAAATTTGATAAAAATTGGCCTGTTTAATGTACTTTCCAAAATGGTATAACACATGTTTGTGTCTACAACCATGACCAATAAAATTGGCATTTAATCTACTAAAGTAGTTTTTTAACATTTTATCAGATGAAATTAAGTTACAAAGTTAAGTAAATACTACGACGACGAATGAAATAAATTTTAATTTTTTTTGCATTTAAAAATAACCGTTATTAAATAAAGGCACTAACATTTAACACTGGTTGCTAGTTGCAATAACACATTAAATTGGCTATTAATCTACTAGAGAAGATTTTTAACACTTTCTCAAATCAAAATTGACTTGTAATAAAATAGGCATTAAAATGCATAAAAAAGTATTATTTGCAAATTTTGTCAATTGTCTGTCATTACGTAACGTATAACGTTATTATACTGGTTTCGTCACTTAAACGAATTTTTGAATTTGATTAAATTAATACTGATTAAGAATGTCACAGTATACGCCGCTGGAGTATGCAAATATGCATTTAATATACGGGGAATGCAGAGGAAGCGCTAACGCATCTGCAGCTCTCTATAGAGAGCGATATCCAAATGCTCGACATCCGGACTATCGAGTGTTCATCAGAGTCCACCAATGTATTTCAGAAGGACGAATGCCTGGTAATGGACTGGGCGGCACTAGCGGAGGACGTTTACCGCGAGAAGAAATTGATGGTATTGTGCTGAATGAAATGGAAGCAGATTCAACTACATCAACACGGATGATTGCAAGACGAACAGGGATAGGCCGTCTGGGCCCAATTTTGTGGCCACCACGTTCGCCAGACCTAAATCCTTTGGACTTTTTCTACTGGGGATGTCTGAAAGAAATGGTTTATACTAAACCAATTACATCCATTACGGAATTGCGTCGTCGTGTTCAAGACGCTGTGATGAAAATAAATGAGCGCCAATATGCTTGTTTTATTGAGAGGTCCTTCATTAGAAGATGCAGAGCCTGTATCACAGTGAATAGGGGACAGTTTGAACATTTAATATAAATTTATTTAAATTACAAATATATCATAATTTTTAATACTGTTGTTTTTATTTATCGCATTTCCCATACCTAAATCAAAACCTTTTTGAAAGTGCATACTATTATTTTAGTTAGTGAATTTAGCAGACATAATAGTGACACTGGTATATCTATTGACTTTTTGATTTTTGTTGTCATAAAACATCAAAATAAATATTTAATCATTTTTTTATTAAAAAATTAATTAAAAAAATTATTAAAAAAAAATCCAGCAACTAGTGTTAAATGTTAGTGCCTTTATTTAATAACGGTTATTTTTAGATGCAGTAAAAATTAAAATTTATTTCATTCGTCGTCGTAGTGTTTACTTAACTTTGTAACTTAATTTCATCTGATAAAATGTTAAAAAACTACTTTAGTAGATTAAATGCCAATTTTATTGGTCATGGTTGTAGACACAAACAAGTGTTAGACCATTTTGGAAAGTACATTAAACAGGCCAATTTTTATCAAATTTGCCACTTATGTTCTCATACATTTTCTTCTCTTTATTAATTTTCAAACTTTGGTGAAAAAAAATATTGAATTATTTTTGAATAAAAAAATAATTTTAAAAAAATTATAATAATTATTGTTAAAATTTACTACCCATCATTTAGAACGGTTATTCAAGAATATTATAAAAATACAAAAATAACAAGAATCCTTTATGGGTGGCCGTTGTAATTAGGTATTTTAGGAGACCCTGAATTTTTTAACATTTTTCGAAAATAAATTATACCATGGAGACCACAAGAAAAATATTTTTTTTATATTTTTTTTCTGAGCAGTCATAAGGCCTGCTATCACCAGCTGCAGTATTATCCACTCATTACGGGACACCCTGTATACATGTCCCATTATGCCATATACTATATGACAACATATTTGTTGTATTTCAAAATTGTAATAGGCTCCATGTATTTTGTGTCATATAAATTTGACTATCACACTTATATGACACTTTTGACACATATTTATCTGGAAAACTTGCCATATTTATATGATAATGTAATACTGCCTTAACATTGTTGTTTATTTTATTTAAAACAATTTTTAAGCTTAAACTGTAAGTTCCATGCACCCACAGTACAACATGGTGCCATATTTTAAATGTTTGTGTACTTTCATAACAATGCCTTCATCTCCAACTTAACTATGTTATTGTGCCAGGTGACATAAAATATAGACTCCCAAAACTAGTTTATTCCTTTTAAAATCAAATAAATAGGTTGATAATATTCAGACCTTAGAACCACACAGTCTGATCGCCCATAAATGCAAGTTCGTGCAAGCCCTGTCGTGCATTTTATTTCTCTTAAAGCAAACGTCAAAACGTTACTTGAAAGCATCCATAAAAAATATGCACGACTGGGTCGCACGAACTTGCTCTTATGTGCGATCACATTGTGGTTCTATAGTCTGAAATAAATTAGCTATAGGAGTATATATTTTATCCATTTGCCAAATCTTAGTTTAGTTTCAGGTGGTATAATGTGAGTACACAAAAATTAACAATATAGCCTAGTGTTGCACATAATGCAATATGCATAAACGGAAATTATACTATTTAAACTGGTAAATTGTTTTAAATCAACAAAATTAGAAAGAAATTGATTAAAATACTTTGAATCCGTTTTAACCCAACGCCATGTACACCATCTGATTTCTTATATAAATCTTTATTTATGAGAAAAAAAATTTGAAAATCGTAGGAGCGGTTTTAAAAATAATTAATTTTTTATATATAAAATTTCGTTAACATTTTTGAGAAAAATAATTGGTACGCCAACTTAAAGCATTTATTAATGTTGCGTTAAAAATTGAACTTCACAAAAAAATCTGCTACCAGTTTTCGAAATATCGAATTTTCAAAAAATAATTTTTATTTTTTTTTTTTTTAATCCAAAAATCCTTTTTTAGAAAATTTTGATACGCAGTTTTATTTATATTTGTTACAAACTTCTGTATAAAAAATCTAATTTTATTCGGTTGATCAGATGTTGAGAGGTACTGTTAATAAACCTAAAATATAAACTTTAAAAATTTTAAATGATAGATCTTACTAATTTTAACACACAAAAAAACTTTTATGAAAATCGTAGGAGTCGTTTTTGAGAAACAAAATATTTTTCTTAACGGTTTTTTAACATTTGTATGGGAGGCACCATTATTTTTGGGTATTAGAATAATTTTTGTCAAAAATCTTCTAGATAAAGTTAAAACAACTGCTATTTACCAAGTTTAATAAAAATCGACCAAGTTGTTTTTGAAATATTGAGTTTTCAAAAAAAAATTTTAAAACTTTTTTTAAAAATCTAAAAAATATTTTTTTGAAAATTTTGGTACACAACATTTTTTAAAATATGTCAAAAATAATAATTCATAAAAAATTGATCAGAATCAGTTAAACCGTTTTCGAGAAAAGCGAAAATCAAAAAAATGGTCCTTTGGGAGGTACCAATAATAACCATTTTTCGGAACCATTTTTTTTATTAAACGGCAACTTATAACTATTTAAATTTATTGAGTTCTTAAAAACAAATTCGGTAGGGCTGGATTTGAGAAAAACAAGTTTTTCCTTTTTGGCCAAGAAATTTTGTATGACTGCTACTGTTAATTTTGGTCCCAAAAAAAAAAGAGAAAAAAACGGGTGGGGGGAATGTCCAAAAAACGCTAGGTACCAAGTTTAAAGAAAATCGATCCATCCGTTTAGGCTGTAGTCGAACCGACAGACAGACAGACGGACGTTTTTGCGAGATCCACTTTTTTTGACTTCTCTATCATCGTAATGTAAAGTTTGATCAAAATCTCGAGTTCGATTTTTTGTACGAATCCATAACTTCCCATATAGTACCTATATCGCAAGTAAAAATCGTTGATATAAAAGGATGCGTTTCGAAGCTCGTGACTTTGTATTAGATAAGCATGTGATGCATTTTGGAACCCAGCCATTCTTTTCTATGGCTGAATTGTTCTACCGATACAACTGTTGGGAAAATAACTAACCGCAATGCCTATCTACCTTGTTTTTTTTGGTAAAAACAAAAACTAAACAAAGCCTCTAACTATAGTAATTTACATTAACTTAACATAACAAAATGTTAAATGCCAACTCTTCTGATCCACACACAATTTATAAGAATTATACCATCTCCATTTTTTTTTTTTTTTTTGAATATTTAATTGCCATACAAAACAAAAACAGCACCGAGCCCACTTTCTCAGTAAAGTTACATAATTGTATTGTTCTCGTACCTATCTGATTAGCATCTCAACATGTCTGCTATGATAGCGTTTAACATAAAACCTTATGTTACAAAAATATTATTAAAAAAACACAAAACTGAAAGTTTCTATCTGTTGAAAGTTATGTACCTACATATACGTAGGTATATCGTACATGCATGTACAATTACATATAGGTACAACATTTTTAATTACGAACAAATTAATAATTTCCTGTTAAGAAATGAAACTAGTTTTAATTAAAACGAACGTGCTACAGCTTGAGTAACATTTTTTTTTTGTATCTTTCGCCTGCCCTCTGACCATTGACCATTTAAACTTACATAGGTCACAATAGCTTGAATAAAATTGTTATATAAGAACTCAATGTCATCTCAAAAGTTTAACACGTTATTCATTAAACCGTATACAAAAACTAGTTTCTAGTCAAAGAGAATCTGCTAATTAAACCTTTTTAACTCTTTCTATTCATTAAAAGTTTTCAAATTCAGTTTTCAGAACTAAAAGTGATGATGATGAGCTTCAGATTATTTTTTTTTTGTAGTTAATGAAAGTACTCAGAAATCAGTACGTTGCCTTGGGCAGATAAGGGAATTTAGTTTTTACTATATGTTGGTATTTAAATGGGAAGACACGGTGCAATACAAACACAAACATTGAAATATAAACTCTGTCTCCCAGATCCTACTCTCATATCGAAGTTGGTGAACGCTGGGAACCTAGTATCTGTTGTATGTCGAATATGGGATTACGACTTTAAATGAAACAAGAAGTACGAACTTATGGATATGCAAACGGAATATCTACCGGGTTTCATAGGTTTTAAGCTAATAACGGGTGATTTTTTGGCTGGTTTGGTTTTGGCAACACTGGTTTTGACAGCTGACGTGTGTTTAGTACCTTGTGTCACTGTCAAACAGCTTCAGTTTGGTTTGCAATTTAACCATGGATCGTCTTACAAATGAACAACGCTTGCAAATTATTGAATTTTACTATAAAAATTCGTGCTCGGTTCGAAATGTTCATCGCGCGCTGCTTGTGTTCAGCGATGAGGCTCATTTTTGGTTGAATGGGTACGTAAATAAGCAAAATTGCCGCATTTGGAGTGAAGATCAGCCAGAAGCATTGCAACAGCTACCAATGCATCCCGAAAAAGCCACTGTTTGGTGCGGTTTATGGGCCGGCGGCATTATTGGGCCTATTTCTTCAAAGATGATGCGAATCGCAGCGTTACTGTCAATGGTGAACGCTACCGAGCGATGATAACAAACTTTTTTTTGCCCGAAATGGAAGTTCTTGACTTGCATGATATGTGGTTTCAACAAGACGGTGCCACATGCCACACAGCACGCGAAACAATGGCGCAATTGCGAGGCGAGTTTGGTGAACAGTTAATTTCACGTTTCGGGCCGGTCAATTGGCTGCCTAGATCGTGCGATTTGACACCATTAGATTATTTTTTGTGGGGGTATGTCAAGGCTAATGTCTATAGGGACAAGCCCGCTTCGATTGACGCACTGGAAGCCAACATCCATGCATTCATTCGTGCGATACCGGCCGATATGTGTGAAAGAGTATGCCAAAATTGGACTCAGCGGATGGGCTACCTGAGACGCAGCCGCGGTCAACATTTGCATGAAATTATCTTTAAACATTAAATTGCAAGGTTCAAACTATCGATTCAAATAAATATTTCATTCATTTTTTCGAATTTTTTGTGTTTTTTTTTTTTAAAAAAGTTCTAAACCTCTTAAAAAATCACCCATTATAAAGGGTGTTTTTGATGTGTAAACATCTATGCTGGCGGTAGAGTGAAAAAAAAAACGTGGACGTTCGTGTGCAACGTTACGTCGTGCAACGTTACGGTGTGCAACGTTACGATCTGCATACTAGGATGGGTGCGTTCAGTGAAAAAAATCTTAAGATCTCCTTCAAGCAAAAACAAGTCCGTTTTGGATCCGCGCACGTTGATGTTTACACATATTAACCGTGAGTCCCGGTACTCACACAGTTTTTTTTAGACGTGTGGTTTTCAAGATGAAATAAAACGCATATAAATTAAAGTTAAGGCCAAGAATTGAGCTTTATTATAAAGATAAGGGTTTGACATTATGTTTTGAAAATGATTTCGGGAAAGTGGCCGCCGCCGCCGCGGCTGGCTCGAATGAATTCCAGCCGAGAGGCCCAATTTTCGACAGGTGCAATTGTTGCACGCGATGGCGGATGGACTCTTCTTCGATACTCTGCTTCACAACAGCAATAGCGTATTCGGTGCGCACTGTACGGCGTCTCTGAGGATGCGCATTATCCACTAGAGTAAACGTGGTGCGAAACCGATCCATGGTTGCTCGAATTTATGCGACTTTGCGATTATATCGACCGAATATTGGACGCAGCGCGCGATGCATTGCGCGAATCGAACCATTATTTTGGTTATAAATTTGCACGATTTGCAAACGTTGTTCAGGAGTAAGTCTATTAATTATGAAATGGCCAACCAAACTGAGTATCAATCAAGTGACAGCTGTCAAAAAGATCAATTCCGAAAAAAACACCCTTTACAATTTATCCACAAACAAAAAATGATTTCAAGAATTGAAGAAACTCTACTAAGGGTCGCAAAACGCAATCGCAACTATTTACTGCCTCTGCCATGCACGCATTTGTGGTTTTCTCTGCCACGCGATTATTAAATCGCAAACAAATACAACAAATCTTTTGATGAGAATGCACGGAAAATGCTACAGAAAATTGCAACTCTTAAAAACCTATTTTTTTTTGGCGATTGTTCAGCCGCATATTATCCGTGTATTCACATTTTAAATTATGTATCTCATTTCAGACGATTAAAAAATCGTGCGATTGAAAATCAGAAGTGCGTGTATATGTTTAATTCCTATTTAATGTACGAAATTGGTGGATTCGTCTCTGCCACGAATAGCTTTGTAAAATGAAATGGGGTTAAATGAAAAAGACGAATGCGATTAAAAAAAACTCTACATGAGTTTGAAAGAGTATTCTTAAGAAATAGGTTCAAGGCTTTTTTTTCTAATTTGCAATTTGTATGGTGAAATGCGATAAAAAATAAAAAAATTGTCCGATTTAAGAAATTCTTCTTATGTTTAAAGTTTTTTTTAGAAAATTGGTTAAGGTCTAATATTTTTTTTAATAATTTAATATTTGTACGGTGAAATGGGGTAAAAATAAAAAATGGTCCAACTTAAGAAATTCTTTTTGTGTTTGTCTACCCGTGCGAAGCCGGGTGGGTCAGCTAGTATTAAATAAACTTCGGTCTACTTCGCGTAGTGTAAAAAGATAAATAAAATGAAATATGAAACGAGAAGAATTGGCAGATCCGGGCGCTTTGACTAATGCCTCATTTTTTGGTGACGGAAGTAAATATTACTTCGATAGATAGATACTAGTTAGCCCGGCTAGCTTCGACTGGTAGACAAGCCAAAGCTTTGCATAAAAATTACAAAAGAAATTATTTTTTTTTTTTTTGACTTTTTGTTATCGAATACTGCTGTCTGGGTTTTAACAAACTTCCCGTTATGAAGAGCTTAATTTGTAAA
The DNA here is from genome assembly GCA_932273885.2 of Leucozona laternaria. Classification (NCBI taxonomy): domain Eukaryota; kingdom Metazoa; phylum Arthropoda; class Insecta; order Diptera; family Syrphidae; genus Leucozona; species Leucozona laternaria. Next base: position 217,631,075 of record OW026366.1, on the reverse strand, counting down.
AATATGACCCTCTTAGTCCAAACTTTATTGCTTTCCCAACACAGAAAGAAGTTTTGTATTCGAAAACCAATGTTTTATTTTTATCCTGCATTTGACTATTTAAATAACATTTCTTTTAAATATCCTTTCGACATGAATTTTTGAAATCGAAGACCACTTTTCGTTTTTATCCCCTTTCACCCTATAAAATAATAATAATTTTTGAAAATAAAATATATTCCTAAGCCCATCTACTCAATACAACTTTTTTTTCAAAATTTTACGCTATAGCATAAAATATTTTGTCACACCTCATAAGAATCACCCTTTATATTAAGATTTACGAAAAGTTTCAAAAAGTACGGAATATGTTGAGAACATTTTCTTTTTTTAAGACGCACGGCCGCGCCGATGGTGATGTAGACCGCGGGTGCTACTGAACGTCAACGATAAAGAATATATATGCAACTTAGACTTCGTTCCTTTCTTTTTATAAAAAAAAAAATGCTTGCAAACAAAATTTTAAAGCGCCAGAAAAAAAAATCTACCTGTTAGAAACCCACGCTTCGACACTCGGTTCGGTAGGTATATATTATGTTTATCAAACTTTATCTATTCATGGTTTTTTACTTAAAGTTACTAGATATAGACTATAGAGCACGTTCTGGATTCGTAAAAATTATCGCCGGCGGAGTTCTAATCAAACCTGACTTTACGATGATAGAGAAACACGAAAAAAGTATGTCCCTCAATTCTGTCCGTCTGTCTGTACTTCACTCAACCTACAGCCTAAACGACTGAAACGATTTTCTAGAAATTTTCAAATTAACGTTATGAACCCCCAGTTTCACAATGGAAGTTCAAACTCCAATTTAGGTTTTAACTTTAGTTCGACAATTAATTCGGCTTAACAATTTCGGTTAAACCTTATGAACTGAGTTAATTCTGTAGTTTAAGTTAAACGACAGTATTCGGCCGTTTAAACTTCAGTTCAACGTTTGGAACCACTATGTCATTTAAATAGTGACATTTCAATTTAACAGCTGCCATTTTATACATAACCATATTTTGAATCCATTGACGAAGGTTTGGAGTTGATATCGTTTGCAATTATGTAACTCCGATGCCTAAATCATCTTTTTTGTTTGCTTATTTTTCACTGCCAATTTCGTCAGCAAATCTACGTCTGCTGTTGAAAAGTTATTACTTCCATTTTTTGTATTTGTTTCGTGTCACAATCACAGGGCACAACGGTAAGTACTTTGAAACAAAACAAAATTTCCCCGATCCCCAACAACACTGGCTGGGTAGAGCATTTGACATTCGTGTAGTGCGACTAAGGAAAGAATCTCTGTACTTAACAGTACGTCCGAAGTTATGCTCAAGGGTAAACTGATGGGCATTCCTAGAAGCGCAAGTATTACGGTTGAATTGTTTAAGGGGAGGAATGCTACTGGCTATTTCACTAGAACACTGTTTATAATTAGAAATAGCGGTAAAATAATGATAGACATGAAACATTGCGACGGTGCTCAAGAGATGTAAATGTTTCCGCTATAGTTCTTTCACCTATCATTTTTAGAGCTCTCTTTTGTATTCTATCCAACCTGCCCAAATATGGATCTGTACTCAAGTTTTGGATGAATAAAGGCTATGTAGATCACAGCCAGATCGGAGGGGGAGAATAATTTCTTGCATCGACGGAGAAAACCTTAGCACTCACTTAGCAGCGTTTTTGGCGATGTCAAATATATGGTCGTTCCACAAAAGGTGGTCTGTGACACACATACCGAGTACTGAAAGCTGTTCGGTTTCCTCTATGCAAGTGCCACTTATAGATCGCAGCATTGGCGGTTGGTTCCGCTTTAACGACAGGAGACAGCATTGAGTTTTAGAAGCATTAAATTCTACACGGTTTTTGATTCCCCATTGGACAATGCTGTCGAGATCAGAATTTAATGAGCTTATCATACGCTGTCGTTGAAGTTCCACATCTGAAGAACATGGATGTGAATCTAGAAACGAATATGAAAAGCTGAGAGTACTGTCGTCAGCAAAACAGTTTAATGGATAAGAAGATTCAGATAACAGATCATTATTATGAATATTAGGAAGATGGTCGGAGACAAAACGGAGCCCTGGGGCACACCAGCATTTATTTTGTAGATATCAGACTTGAAGCCGTCCAATACAACTTGTATTGATCGGTCCGAAAGGTAATTTCTAATCCAACGAAGAAGAGATTCATCAATACTAAATGCACGCATTTTCGATAAGAGAGCTTGATGCCAAACTCTATCAAATGCTTTTGAAATATCAAGTGCAATAATCTTACTTTCGCCAAAACGATGTAAAGATCTATTCCACTGTTCGGTGAGATATAACATCAGATGACCAGGGGATATATTGCTACGAAGGCCATATTGACGGTCATTTAAAAGCTTTAGTTCTTCACGATATTTCTTAAGCTTATGATTAATCAGCGTTTCCATGACCTTGGAAAGAAGGGACGTAAGTGCAATTGGTCGATAATTAGAGGGGGAAGAAGACACGCCTTTTTTAGGGACAGGCTGGACAAATGCTGTTTTCCATTCACTCGAAAGAGACCAGTAGAGAAGGACAGATGGAAAAGCTTACGCAGTGGTTTTGCCAGCGTTGAAGAACACCTCTTCAGAACAATGGGAGGGATACTATCCGGGCCAGCGGATTTGTGAATGTCAAGATCTTTCAGAACTCTAGCAACTAAACGAGTGTAAAAGAAGATTTGTCCCAAAAAATCGTTTACGCTCTCGAGTACAGGTGGAGCCATATCTTCTTCTGGCAGCGTCGAATTAACAGCAAACTGTGCTGCAAGCAAATTGGCTTTATCGAGTCACCTGACAAAATTAGTATCGTTGAAGACGAGCGTTGGAACCACGGACGAAGTGTTAGTTGGGACATTTTTTTCATTTTTTCTCTGTAATTTTTGATCATGTAAAAATTTGGTTCTTCGAATATGCACTTTACAGGTCTTTCTAGCTTGTTAAAACTTTTTCCGGTTTTTCTCAGTAGGGTTGGTTTTATAACAACGGAAGCTTACTTCTCCGACCCTAATAATCTCTTTACAGCTCGAATCAAACCATGAACTTTCTTTGGGTTTGAAAGATTTTACCCTGTTCGGGATAAAATTTCTCATTCCATAAAGAATTAAGTTTGTAACCATATCTGCGCTGTAATCTATCGAGGAAACATAGTGACCAGTTAAAGTTCCTGAAGAAAACATTGAGACCGTCGCAGTCGGCTTTCTTTTACTGCCAAACGGTTCTCTTAGGAGTTTTTTCTTTAACTGGGCACAAGAAATTAGCAGATATGATACATTGGTCTGATGTGCCTAGAGGCGATAATACACTAAAAGTGTATTTATTAGGGTCAGAAGTAAGGAACAAGTCTAGAGTGTTGGCGGATTGACCTGCAACGTCAGGAATCAGAGTAGGCTCATCAACAAGCTGAGTCAGGTTGTTTAACTCAGCAAAAAACTCGGCATACCTTCCTTCGGGTGTTGTCTGACCCGAATAGCGTAGCCACGAAGAACTATGTACATTGAAATCGCCCGTAACAACGATTTCACTGCGCAAAAAATGGGAAATAAGTCTCTAGATGCAGTCATATAGTGGATCTAATTCGTTAGAAGTTGAATTCCTATCCAAACTAGGACTACGATAAATAAAACACCTATGGATGATGCGCTTATGGACGGTGAATTTAAACCACATGAAATTAAAGTTTGTATTCAAACATGAACCATACTGTGGCTGAAGTTGATAAGCAACATTATTTCGAACATACACGGCGAGACCATGATGTGAAAAAAATAGAGGCACTAAGCTATAACCATGTAGGCTGAATTCCGAGTGATCAGTATTTTCCCCTACCTGGGTTTCACTTAGTGCCAAAACAGCTGGCCTGTTTTTCGTAGTGTGGACATATGCAGCACAAAAATTCTGCCTTAGTCCCCGAATGTTGCTGTTGTCAACCCTAAATTCACCTACCATTACAAAAAAAAAAAAAACAAACATAAAAAACCAAATCAGACAATTAACTACGCCAAATAACTTTTCTTTTTTTTTTTAAATGGCGCAAAACATCGAGGATAGCTTCGGCTTTGTGGCACGTAGCGCAGTCCTGTTGAAGCCGCAAATGTTGCCAATATCCTCCTCTTCAATTTTTGTGAACAAAAATTTGTTCAACATGGCCCGATAACGATCGCCATTGACTGTAACGGCCACTCCTTGCTCATTTTCGAAAAATGGCCCAATTATGTGCCTCTGGACCAAAATCCGCACCAAACAGTGACTCGTTTTGGGTGTATCGGCTTTTCAATGTATGCGTGCGGGTTTTCAGTGCCCCAAATGCGACAATTTTGCTTGTTTACTACCCGCCAAGATCAAAATGAGCTTCATCTGAAAAGATGATTTTTTGGCAAAATTGGCATCTTCTCTAAGTCGATCGCAGGCCCACTAAGCGAAGCATATACACAACCATATTCGTTCAGCGGAAGGATAAAACTAATTATCTGTCAAGTCAGATAGGAGCTAAGTGATTACCATTCACGAAATAAGCACTAGTTGAAAAAAAAACGTTAGATGGTGGACCCTTTATCTAAATTTGTTATTTCGCGAGTTCTTTGATATTTGCTTCAGAAACAGAAAGAGAAGAATCCGCATAAAAATAGCGTAATGTTTACATTAGATCAAATGACACAGCAACTAAGTGAAATGCTGCCTACTTCTATTCATACAATTTGTTTTAATGACGTTCAATTGAAATAAAGTTCAGATTACACTGCGAAACCAGACGAGTTGAACTTTAAATTCAAACTCAAGTTCAAGTTCAGCTGAATTAACCGGTAACTTTTATTAACGGAACCTGCCTGTGACCGAACCAACTTTTTGTTTTTCGGCTTTCTCGTTGAAGGATTGTTTAATATCAATCAAAAATTTTATACACTAGGAAGTTCTTTTTAATTTTAATAATTTTGTATACAAAATTTTCAAGAAAATAATTTTTGGATTCAAAAAAAAAAAAACAAATTTCTTTTTATAAAATCAGTGGAGCAAAATTTCAAACAACCTCATGTTAAAGGTTTTAGCATGATACTAGTTAACACTTTACTAACTTTAAGACCCTTTACTAAAATGTTCTTATTTTTAAACACTTTTTAACTAGTATCACACTAACCCTATTTTCTTACGAAACTCAACCTGAACACGTCTAAAACAGTGACTTTTCGTGCAAAAGAGTAAGCAAACATACCTTTTTAAATTTTTTCTATGTCAAAGTGACATATGGATTTAGTAATATGTTAAAAAGATAAGACAGCAATCTGGGGATTTTAACTTTAGTAAATAGTATCATGTTAAACTCGTTTAAAATTAGAAAAATCAACTTTTTAACCTTGTATCATATTAAAAATGATTTAATTCTTTACTAAATCGTCTAAAATTTTGCGCCAGTATTTTAATAACAGATTGATGATTTCTTTTGAAATTACGGTCTTCGGTACGTACTCACATACGAAACATCGTCTATTTTAACATAAAGAAACAATATCAAGAAAGACCTGAAGTCCGCTTAGGACTATTATATTAATTTATAGGTGCATCAAGTTAGCAGGACACTTTTCATAATTCAGAATAAGAAGTATGTAGTAATTAGCTGCTATTTAGTTGCTAATTAGTTACGCAAAAAAAGCGATTAATTTTTTTTTGCGTAACTAATTAGCAACTAAATAGCAACTAATTACTACATACTTCATACTCTGAATTAAGAAAAGTGTCCTGCTAACTTGATGCACCTTTAATATATGATTAAATACTTAATTTTTTTTTTTTAAATGTTGAATAAATCATATAAAAATTATTTTTTTAAGAAAACCGCTCCAACATTTTTTCGTATTTGTTTTTTCTGTTTTAAGTCAATTTTTTAGCAAATTGTCCCTCCTGGCTAAACGGGGGGGGGGGGGGGGGGTACCGCTATTGCCATACGATTTTTTCTTGTCTCGATTCAGCCTACACGCTCTAGCTTTTTGTCACAACTTATGTGAATCAACCTGTATATACAGGGTGGTTTGCATAACATATAGTCCAGTCAACTAAGATCTTAAATCATAAAATAAATGCGAAAAATCATATAGTTTGTTTTATTATTTTAAAGGGTAGGGGTGACCCCCAGGTACAACATACCAAAAGTCCCCAGCCCAGGCCCGCGAGCTTTAGCCAGGAAGGAGGGGGTAAAGGTCCCCTTTTCTAGTATTTCGCGAATATTTTGAAAACCAAGGGTATTAGCGGAAAAGTATACACTACAAAATGAAAGTATATTAAATTTTCTACAAAAAAAGCCCTAGTCATATTTTCGCTTGGAGCAATAGTAGGGGAGATGTAGGGGTTATAAATGTCAATAAATCTGAAAAATCATGATACTGCGTTACAAATTTAATCTTTATTGATCAATCAACCCAAAAATATTAAAAAAAGTAAATGCATGTTCATTCATGATAATTCCATTAACGTAATGAGATAGATGGTATGTAGTAAAAGTAGGTGGTAGGGCTTAAAATATCGGTATTTAATTTATTTGATACAGTGTTTGATGTCAAATTAAAAACACTGTATTTTCAAAGGTAAGAACCTTACAGCTTATTTCCAAGTTATTGACCAATACTATGTGAAATGATCTTGGGGGTTGTCCTAAGAAAAAAATCACTTAAGATAGGGGGGCCTGTTTGTCCCCGTTTATAAGGGAGAGATCATTTTCTAAAACATTGGTTTAAACTGCATATGCAATCATTTGGAAACAACGGCAACAATTAGAATACTATACTATAGCTTTTTGAAAATGCAAAAACCTATTCTATTATTTTATTGTACAATTAAGTTATCTCAGTCAACGGTTTAAGAAAAAAATGATTTTGAATTGAAAATTTTGAAAAAAAATTTTAATTTGTGTTGATTTTTTTCAATTTTTTTTTGTTGTACGGTACTATATTTTTATTTGATTTTTGATGCTGTCATTAATCTTTAGTCGAACGCTAAAAACTAGAGAGTTGTAGGTCTTTTAGTTTTTGAGAAAAATTAAGATTATTGAAACTACTACTTTCTTAAAAAAATTGTTTCTTTTCAGTAAGTTCTATAGTAAATTCAAACCGTCAATTTTCTAACGAAAGAAAAATAAAAGCAAAAAATCATGAAGTCTGGGTTATTGTTTAAAACTGTAGGGGTAATCCTCAGGTACAACATACTAAAAGTCTCCAGCCCAGGCCCTACCGTTTTAAACAATAACCCAGACTACATGATTTTTCGCCTTTATTTTTCCTTCGTTGACTGAACTAATAGGACAAAATGCTAGGGCTTGTAGGTTTGGTTGATATACAAAATAGTGCTATTGCTAAGGAGGGGAATCTATAGCGACATGTTGAGGCGGGATTGGCATTTTTTTAAAATCTATTTAAAATAATGGGTGATTTTTTAAGAGTTTTAGAACTTTTTTAAAAAAAAAACACAAAAAATTCGAAAAAATGAATGAAATATTTATTTGAATCGATAGTTTGAACCTTGCAATTTAATGTTTAAAGATAATTTCATGCAAATGTTGACCGCGGCTGCGTCTCAGGTAGCCCATCCGGTGAGTCCAATTTTGGCATACTCTTTCACACATATCGGCCGGTATCTCACGAATGAATGCATGGATGTTGGCTTCCAGTGCGTCAATCGAGAGGGCTTGTCCCTATAGACATTAGCTTTGACATACCCCCACAAAAAATAATCTAACGGTGTCAAATCGCACGATCTAGGCGGCCAATTGACCGGCCCGAAACGTGAAATTAACTGTTCACCAAACTCGCCTCGCAATTGCGCCATTGTTTCGCGTGCTGTGTGGCATGTGGCACCGTCTTGTTGAAACCACATATCATGCAAGTCAAGAACTTCCATTTCGGGCAAAAAAAAGTTTGTTATCATCGCTCGGTAGCGTTCACCATTGACAGTAACGCTGCGATTCGCTTCATCTTTGAAGAAATAGGCCCAATAATGCCGCCGGCCCATAAACCGCACCAAACAGTGGCTTTTTCGGGATGCATTGGTAGCTGTTGCAATGCTTCTGGCTGATCTTCACTCCAAATGCGGCAATTTTGCTTATTTACGTACCCATTCAACCAAAAATGAGCCTCATCGCTGAACACAAGCAGCGCGCGATGAAAATTTCGAACCGAGCACGAATTTTGATAGTAAAATTCAATGATTTGCAAGCGTTGTTCATTTGTTAGACGATCCATGGTTAAATTGCAAACCAAACTGAAGCTGTTTGACAGTGACACAAGGTACTAAGCACACGTCAGCTGTCAAAACCAGTGTTGCCAAAACCAAACCAGCCAAAAAATCACCCATTAGAAAAAAATCATTTAAAAACAAAGGCTCAAAATTTTAGACGATTTAGTAAAGTGTTAAATCATTTTTAATATGATACTAGCTTAAAAAGAGGATTTTAATAATTTTAAACGAGTTTAACATGATGCTTTCTCTTAACATTTTACTTAAGTTAAAATAGCCAGATTGCTATTTTATCTTTTTAACATATTACTAAATCCATATGTCACTTTGACATAGAAACATTTTAAAAAGCTATGTTTGCTTCATTTTTTGCACGAAATTTCACTGTCTTAGGCGCGTTCAGCTTGAGTTTTGTAAGAAAATGGTTTAGTATGATACAGTTAAAAAGTGTTTAAAACTAATAACATTTTAGTAAAGAGTCTTAAGGTTAGTAAAGTGTTAACTAGTATCATGCTAACACTTTAACATCAGGCTGTTTAAAATTTTGGGCCAAGGACTTTAAATGTTATGATACATATTGTTTTCAAACATTAAAATTTTGAGAAAAAAATTATAATTAACCTAATTTTTTTTAACTATTTTACGTCTTAAGTACAATTTTAGTTTTTAATATTCAACGCTCTTATTAATTTTTAGTAAAATGCTAAAATGCAAATGGTTAAATGTCTTCTAGTTTTTGCGAAAATTTACCTTAATTTAATTATCAAAAAAAAAATTGGTCACAAAAAAAAATTTGCATTAAATATCAATACAGTTCACTTAAACGAAATCAAAAATATTAATTCTCTTATTTCTTGGGCGTTTTTCTTCTTCTTCTTAAATCAAAAACTATTTAGCCCGTCCGTCGGTTGTCCATGGTCTATAATGACAAAGTGATATAAATTCAAATCAATTTATTTAATTTGATTGAAATTGAAATCCATATCATGCACCCCGCAGATACCCGCATATAAAGTATGTAGGTATAAATGGATAAGTTTATTTGAAAAAAAATTATAAATCGATGTATCTAAACTTCGTTAACTTATAAAATGTATGTATTGAGCACATTTTAGAATGTTCTGGACTAGGAATTTAATATTTTAGGTTAACAGAATAACCAGATATTAATATTCATGATTACAAAATTATAACATAGATACTTATTTATAAACGAATATTAAGCTGAATTTCAAACCCGAAATGTTTGTTTGAATGAATTAATCTGAACTTATTTTTATTTCTTCCTTAACAAGATACATACATACATATATGTATGTCAACGGTTAGTGTCGACGAAGATGATGATGAGAAAGAATATATTTGATCTTAAAGAGAAAAAAATATGCACGACTTGATTGCTCTTGTGGTAAAATACTGTGTGAAGCCCCATATTGAAGATGCATGATGTATATATACATTAAAAGAGTCAAAAGCACTAAAAACTGATTTTTTGTTTGATTTTTTTTTTTTGTTTATAAAAAAAAGTTTTTAAAAATTTGTAAATGCATTATTGTTTAAACTATTGAGGAGCATCAGATTGCAAAATTATAACAAAATCGGCTTCACCATGACAAAGATATACGCGAATAACCCAAAAATAAGACAATTTTCTTAAAAAAAACTGGAATACCTAATTGCGTTATGTGATTTTTTTGAGAAAAACCTAAAACGCAGTTTTCTTAAAATTGACTTGGTTATTGTTAGTACGAAATTTAATCAAAATCTTTGGTGCTGTTTTCGAGAAAATTAAAAAAAAAAAACAAAATATTTGTATGGCAGCTACCCGTTCTATGAGCTAAAACAAAAATTCGAATTTTTCCTCGATATGAAATCGGTCAACACGTTTAGGCTCTAGCTCAAATTTCAGTGGACGCACAGACGCACAGACGCACAGACTCACCGATGCACAGAACAACGGACGGCATGACGAAACCCACTTTTTTGGACTTCTCGATTACCGTAGAACATTTTTTTTTACACGAAACCAATATGTACTTGCCCTATTAGAGCAAGTAAGCATTACTTCCATTCCAATCAGAGATGGCCAGAGTAGATTACGTGAGGTAATTTGATTAACTACGCGTAGTTAATCGGATTAACTACTCGCCTGATTTGTTTCATTTACTACCTACATTTGTTACGTGTACCTACTTGCTGCACAGAAAACGCTAAATTTAATAAGAGATAAAAATAATTAATAATAAGTGGTCAACAATAAATCATAAAAGAACCAAATATGACACAAACGAATGAGCCAAAACAAGGAATTCAAAATTCAAAAAAAAGAAATATGTATAATATCTATCCATCACTTTTATTTTTGGCATCCAATTTTGGAGCATAATGAATGCCAATTAGTTTTTCAAATGCTCATGGTCCTATCGCCTATTTTTGACAATTTGGCGTTTGAATTGACAACCCAAACTACATTTTGACAGTTAACGCTACGTCTTCTACATTTTACTACGTTAACTACATTAACTACCTCATGTATGTAGCAAACGTAACAAATGTAGTTAATCAAAAAAAATGTCATTTCTGCCATCTCTGCTTCCAATATTTTTGTTCATATATTCTGTGTATTATGGGGGAGAGAGATTCTTCCTCCGTTATTAGATATTATATTTTGTATAAAAGAGGCTTCACTTCGGTCGGTGTCTTCGTGCTTTCAGCTGCTGGAACACACATTTTTTTCACAAAACGAAATGAAACGAAAGACATGAAATAACATCAAACCTCCTTAATTTTTATATAGGACTATGAAAAGAATTGAAAAAAATATGCATTCGATGAATGAGTGTCAACTTAGCGAAAAAACATTCACCGATAGAAAAGTGATGGATAATTTCGTCGTTAATTAGTTGTGATAATTTCAAATTTGCCGTTTTACGTTTTCTTGCTGCTTTGCTAACTTGGTGCCAGCTTAGTAAAGCACTCTCTCAAAACGCGTAAATTCTTTTTGTAGTGAATGGTTTATTGCTCAATAATTTTGGGTGATTTTTTAGCTGGTTTGGTTTTGGCAACACTGGTTTTGACAGCTGACGTTTGTTTAGTACCTTGTGTCACTGTCAAACAGCTTCAGTTTGGTTTGCAATTTAACCATGGATCGTCTTACAAATAAAAAACGCTTGCAAATTATTGAATTTTACTATCAAAATTCGTGCTCGGTTCGAAATGTTCATCGCGCGCTGCTTGTGTTCAGCGATGAGGCTCATTTTTGGTTGAATGGGTACGTAAATAAGCAAAATTGCCGCATTTGGAGTGAAGATCAGCCAGAAGCATTACAACAGCTACCAATGCATCCCGAAAAAGCCACTGTTTGGTGCGGTTTATGGGCCGGCGGCATTATTGGGCCTATTTCTTCAAAGATGATGCGAATCGCAGCGTTACTGTCAATGGTGAACGCTACCGAGCGATGATAACAAACTTTTTTTTGCCCGAAATGGAAGTTCTTGACTTGCATGATATGTGGTTTCAACAAGACGGTGCCACATGCCACACAGCACGCGAAACAATGGCGCAATTGCGAGGCGAGTTTGGTGAACAGTTAATTTCACGTTTCGGGCCGGTCAATTGGCCGCCTAGATCGTGCGATTTGACACCATTAGATTATTTTTTGTGGGGGTATGTCAAGGCTAATGTCTATAGGGACAAGCCCGCTTCGATTGACGCACTGGAAGCCAACATCCATGCATTCATTCGTGAGATACCGGCCGATATGTGTGAAAGAGTATGCCAAAATTGGACTCAGCGGATGGGCTACCTGGACGCAGCCGCGGTCAACATTTGCATGAAATTATCTTTAAACATAAAATTGCAAGGTTCAAACTATCGATTCAAATAAATATTTCATTCATTTTTTCGAATTTTTTATGTGTTTTTTTTTTTAAAGTTCTAAACCTCTTAAAAAATCACCCATTACATCAGTAGTGAATTAGTTGTGACAATTTATTTTCTATGTTTTTTTTTTTTTCATATGAAGTTAGTTAAGCACCAGAAAAAGTGGGAAGAAATTCTTATTTTGAATGTTTTATTGCTCAATAATGATACGGTCATGGTATCAACTTGTTGTAACAAATTTAATATTTTCGTGCTATATTTTTTTATTTATATCAAGTTAGAGAGATACACCCTCAAAAAAGGGTAAGAACTCCTTATATTGAGCATTTTATTACTTCTGTTCAACAAACGTGAACTGGTTCTGACAATTTAAATTTTGTCGTGCTATGTTTTTTGATTGATAACAGTTTTCGATGGGGTGCTTCACTAACTTCTTATGAATTTAGAAAAAAAAACATAGAAAACATCGCACGACAAAATTTAAATTGTTACAAATAATTAAAAAATACCGAACAGCAAATTATTAAGTATGAAACCATTCAATTTAAAAAGTGTTCACCCATTTTTGAGAGCGGTGCTTTGCAAAAGTTGATATCAACTTAACGAAACAGCAAAAAAAAAACATAGAAATCATGGAACAACAAATTCGAAATTAATATAACTAATTAACGACTAATTAACGGAAAATTATCTACCTAACCACTTTTTTGTCGGTGAATGTTGTTTCGCTAAGTTGACACTTATATTTGATGAGGGTATATCTATTGCTCAGTTAAATGAAAAAAAAAATTGCACGAATGAATCACACAAACTTGCTCAAAGACTGTATATTAAACATTATATATATATGTATTTAATAACAATAATTATTATACTAAAAATCGTCGGATTATTACGAAAACTCATTGAGTAACATTTTACTGGTTTTGAAATTTTCAATTTTTAAATTTGCTTCTATCTTAAAAAGTACTAAATTAGAGTTTTTAATTTAAAACATTTGTTTTTTTGAGATTATTACTGTATTTTATACCTAATACAATATAATTAAATTTTTTATTTTGTATTTAACAATAAAAAAAAAAATACAAAATAGAAACTACTCCGCACTAAGTGGCTTTTTGGACGCTATTTTTCATGGAATCTTACACTTGTTAAGTGGGAAAACCGACAGTAAGTAAAATCAAAATGAAAATATTCGTTATAATATTGTTTTTATTATTACTGTCATACTGTCATACTGTTCACCTCCATTTGTGAGTGTCCAGATTCGAGGTATTTTTGTTTAATTACTTCCGGAAGTGTGGTTTGCACAATATACAGAAACAGAGCTGCAAGGTCTTGGTTTCTGCTTTGACCTATACGTCAAAACAGAAAATATTGATAAATGATTCAATGGCTGATGTAACTCCTCAATCCATATTTGTATGGCAGGCCCTATTTCTCCCCGCTTCTATGCTACGGGTTCTCGACAACTCAGGAACGCGATAGTTGATTGTCGGTTTTAACAACTCTGTTTTCCCAATTCTTTCTTTTGATAGCAATACATTACGAAAATATGAGTCGAAAGTTTTCAAATTGTAAGTTAACAAATTCAATTATCCAAAATTAAATTTTTTCCTGATGCGTTTTCCTGATCGCTGTAACCGGCTCTTTACCCAGATTTTAGATCGGTGTGTTTACCACTTGGTAGATAAATCGAGTGCAAAAAGTCACTAAGTAACATATAGTTACTGCATTTTGAGGCTTTCTTTTAAGTTTTTTTTCAATGCGAAAACTCACTAAGAACTAAGTAAATGACTTTTCCCCCTTAAATTCAGAACTTTTTGGACTTTATGAAATCAATGTTGACGTTTAGTTTAATTTTTTTTTATATCTATGCACTTAAAGAGTGTATGCATCGGTAGAAAATCGAAACCTAAAACTTTGCATACTTAGATTAAAATCGACCAAAAGTGTACTTTATACTTAGCGACATTTTGCAATAACCCCACGAAATATTTATTTATATAAAAAAAAAGAAATGAAGCACATGAAACTTTTTCTATAATTTGCTAAAAAAAAACTCTCAAATCAAATTCAAACAATTTCAAAATGAAGAACGTATCCGTCTGAATTGTGAAATGAATTTTTGGAAAAAAAAATTCAAAAACCGTTGGAGTGCTTTTCTTAAATAAATAATAATTGTATGTATACAAAATTTCTTGAACATTAAAAAAATAAACCAAAATTGAGATGACATTTTTAAGTATATTTAGTAATATATTTAAATACATTTAAATACATAGATTTTGATTATAAAAAATAAAAATTAATTTTTTTTAAATTCAAAAAAATGTTTTTGAAAACTTTTGTATTTATATTTTGATCGAAATCGGTTGAAAAATTGAAAATAAAAAAAAAACTGTTCTATGACAGGCACCGTTAATAACAGTTCCTTGTAAAATTTGTTTTTGCCAAAATATATACTATACCGAAAATAGTACCCACAAGGCCGTTTCTGAGATAAATTATTTTTACATAACGGTTGTGAAACTAAATGACGATTGGCTGCAATATAGTAACCATTACACCCAAACGATACACAATGCTCATAGAAAATGATCAAAATATAGGTATTCATATATGGGGCACACTAACTTTACACACGGCCATCTTATATCAAAAACTGTTCCTGCATACTGTCATCTCTGCAACACAAATGAAATAATCACAAACACCTTGCCTATGACTTTAACTAAATCAAAGATGTATCAAAATTACTTCTACTAAACTCCTCCTTTCCGAATCTACTCAAAAACCCATCAGAAGAAAACATCAACCAAACCTTAGAACTAATTTGTGAAGTCAAAATGGAAAATTATATTTGCAATTAAGTGCATCTTTTAAATTGTAAATACCAACACATGTTGTATAGGTACTTAAAAAAAATATGCGTGACTGGGTCGCCTGCACTTGCTCTTATGCGCGATCACATTGTGGTTCTATAGTCTGAAATAAATTAGCTATGGGAGTCTTTATTTAATCCATTTGCCAAAACTTAGTTTAGTTGCAGGTGGTATTATATGAGTATACAAAACTTAACAATATAGCCCAGTGTTGCACATACGCAATATGCATGAAAGAAAATTATATTATTTAAACTGGTAAATTGTTTTAAATCAACAAAATTAGAAATAAATTGCTTAAAATACTTTAAATCTGTTTTAACCCAAAGTGATGTACACCATCTGATTTCTTATATAAATCTTAATTTATGAGAAAAAATTTTTAAAAATCGTATAGGAACGGTTTTAAAAATAATTAATTTTTTATATATAAAATTTCGTTAACATTTTTGAGAACAAAAATTGGTACGCCAATTTAAGTATTTATTAATGTTGAGTTAAAAATTGAACTTCACAAAAAAATATGCTACCCGTTTTCGAAATATCGAACTTCAAAAATTTTAAACTTTTTTTAAAAATCCAAAAAATATCTTTTTGAAAATTTTGGTACACAACAATATTTAGTATGTGTCAATAATTCTTCATACAAAAATTTATTAGAATTCATTGAACCGTTTTCGAGAAAAGCGAATATCAAAAAAATGGTTCTTTGGGAGGTACCATTAATAACCATTTTTTGGAACCATTTGTTTTATTAAACGGCAACTAATAAATATTTAAATTTATTGAGTTCTTAAAAAAAAAATCTGTAGCGCAAATTTTGAGAAAAATAAGATTTTCCTTTTTGGTCAAGAAATTTTGTATGACAGCTACTGTTAGTTTCGGTCCTAAAAAAAACGAGAAAAAAACGGGTGGGGGGAATGTCCAAAAATCGCTGGGTACCACGTTTAAAGAAAATCGACCCATCCGTTAGGCTGTAGTCGAACAGACGGACGTTTTTGCGAGACTCACTTTGTTCGTCTTCGCTATCATCGTAATGTTAAGTTTGATCAAAATCTCGAGTTCGATTTTTTGTATGAATTCATAACTTGCCATACAGTTCCTATAATCGCCAGTAAAAATGTTTGTATTTTACTTTTAATTCGAGCTGGTAGTCCTGGTAGCTTAAGCTCTCTAACTTTATTATATTATTGTTATTAATTTACTTGTTAATCATTAATAAATAAATAAATACAAAATTGGAATTTACCCTAAAGGGAATCACTTAAAAACCTTAAATTCAAAATTTAAAGAAAATAGTAGCTTAAGTCATTTAGGCTGTAGGTCGAAGTACAGACAGAAATACAGATAGACAGACAGAATTGCGGGACCCAATTTTTCAAGTTCTCTATTATCCTAATGTCATGTTTTATTGAAATCTCGAAATTGATTTTTTTTTTGCGAATCCTAAAGTTTCCCTGTATACATATTAGGTATCGAAAGTAGAAATAATGAGTCTCTCGTTCTCAAGTAACTTCCGTCCACTATGTATGTATACCTGCCCAATAAGCCCACTGCTAATCGCATAGCCATCATAATGGATTCCCACAATAATTGAAACACTTTTAATTCTTTTTGCAACTCACGCTCCCAGACAATCAACAGAATATCGATAATAGGAGTAAAACACAAACAAAAAATCTTTTGTGCTGTCCAAAACAAGTTGTATTTAGCAGCGTTTTCCAGGAATAAAGTAAAATGTCAACAATTATATCTCTGAGGCAGGTTTCGTGACAAAAACCAACACGCATCACATCATTTGCGGTTATTAACTGTCTTTGTGTCAATCGTATTCACGCAGAAATTTCCCAACCACCCATCTTCATCGGTAGCTGATGGATGTGATTTCTAAATATTAGCAACTGGCCGTATCGCATTTTCTATTTGTGCAAACAGAAAGAGAAATTGGTCCACTGACCAGTTTTTTTTTTTTTTTTAAATTTATCTTCCATTCGCAAGGTGATGAACGTAATATTAGAAGAGATGCATCTTGTCCAGTCCACGTTAACCACGTTTCACCTGTCTAAATCGTTATGAGACGCAGCATTTATTTAAACATAACAAACTTAGTATAGCCATGTTTTTTTTTTCTTTCATTTCAGAAACCTTTTGATCAGAGTGCTCGAACAGCTGACATACCAAGATCAACTTAAACATCATTCACGAACGGAATTAACAGTGATAACGCGCTTTGCAGACTTAACGAAGTATCTGCAAGACAAAGACTGAACAAGAAGAAAACAACTTTTAGCTTTCCACTTCGACCATTCGTCGAATACTCAGACTCAGGAAATCGCAGGTAAAACTTCTACCTTGACCATGGTGCCGCTTAGTTGCTAACAGCAAGCACGCGAAGACGGTCTGCTAAACGGTGTGTGTTGCGGGCGTTCAAAAATTTCGAACAGCAATTTCAAGCGGAAGTGCGCCAACTCCATATTCCCGAACGTTCGTTCCAAAAAAAAATGGAAAATATTCGTGTTATCGATACGAAAAAATAATTAAGCATAATTTTCAAATTAAAACCCAAGTCAGGATTTATAAAAAGTGTGTCACAATTACAATGCAAATGCCGAGGTACGGTAAAAAGTGGAACTCCTCTAGTTCAATGTGTTCGAATTCCAAGTGCGCCAGATTGTCAGCGAACGGCGGCAGTGGCATTGGCGGCGCTGACGCTGACGCCAACGACGCGACAACGACAGTGACGATAAAAGTGACTAATAGTATGAAGGTGGTCAGTGAAGCAGCAATAGGATCAACATCCGTGGCGAAGTTTGTTGTGTTCGCTTGGGTTTTACTTTTAATTACCGTGACAGATGTGCGTGCGTCAAGTATCAACGATGCAACAATACCAACGACGCCAATGACACCTGATGTTAATGCGCCCACCCCCACCGCCGCCGCCGCCGCCAAAGTTATTCAAGAAGTTCGTAATAGAACTGCGAATAACGGTAGTTGGTTTACGAAATTGTCAACGGGTAATGAGTTATGGGATGGCATCATCCAAGATTGCTATCATCGACCCATGATTTCGTGCTTCCAAAAGAATGTCTATACTTTCCTAGATGGCGCTCTTGATTCGAGAGATGTTAATGTGACAGGTCGTTTGAAATTGTACAAGAACAAAGTTGATCACACCAAATACTCGGCCGAGGCGAACGAGGAACAAAATAATCAGCATATCGATGGCGATGGCGATGGCGATGGGGATGCCGAACACTTGGATGCCAATGAAATTCCAAATGAATCGAGAGCAGGTGAGTAACAAACATCACACATAGTGTTTATGGGGCTTCGGTGAATTTTTATAGCTTATTTTGCATCTTTTTGATCTGTGGGATGGAGAGTGTTGCTTTCACTTTAATTTTCTGACTGAATGGGGATTTCTTTCTGTAGCTGTAGCATGGTATCTGGCATCTGTAAAGAAGGCATTTCAGTTTTTTAATTGGAAAGAGGTGACGCAGAAGAAAGGAGAAACAGTTTATTACGTGGACAGAATGGATAACGAGTCTCAGAGCCGGTATAATAGCGATAACGAGTCTCAGAGCCGGTATAATAGCCTATCAAGTCCAATGATCATCACAGTCATAAAGTAGTTGAAAGGTTATGTGACATGTTTTTTTTATATTTAACTTTTTTCTTCGGCTGTGTTTTTTTCTGGTAGGCTTGTATCGAACTTATACATTCGAACATCAATAATTGGCTATAGGAACAAAATTAACAACATCAAAGAAATTTCAATTTAATTTATCGGCGCATTGGTAGGCAGGTCAAGTGAGATTGAAAGTAACGAATTTGGTAGCAGGCTTGTTGTTTGCGGAATTCAATTTATTATTTCCTTTTTTCTGTCCTTTGATAATGCTGTTGATGAGCAGAATTATCAGTCTTTATTTGACAAATTGCCAGAGTCCGTTTTTTTTTTTTTGTAAGGAGTCAAAATAAAATATCATGTGTAATGTGTTTAGTATACATTTATTTGTGGCACATGTTCTTGTTCAAAAAAGTTTAAGGAATTCAATTTTTAATTTTTTACTCGACGAATTTCACACTTAAAAAAACAAAAGATTAGAGTGATAGGTTTGTCACATTTCGATACGGACATTGGAAAAAATGAAAGACAGATAATTTGCTACAGTTTATTTATTCTTTCACTAGCACAAGCGTGTCATGAATAAAAATGCAAACAAAGTTTTCGTTTACCTCGAGTTTGGACTTCAAATGACAATGAAATTGTTAAAATAAGTATAGTTTAGCTATTTTGTACTGTATATATTTTAACTTTGTTTTGTTCTGTTGAACAAAACAAAGTTAAAATATATACAGTACAAAATAGCTAAACTATACTTATTTTAACACTTCCCCAGAATGACTTATTTTAACATTTATCATTTAAAATACTTCATTATTATTTTTGTTCAATACATAATTATATAGATTAAATTTTTTTTTTTTTTAATAAAGACCAAGTAGATTATTATTTTGTTCAAGTTTTAATTTAACCAAGCCTTTTGTTAAGCAATCAGCTAAATTGTTATTTGAAGGAACATATTCTAATAGAATTGAACCCGTTTCAATTTTTTCCCTGATAAACTGAGTTTTAATTTCTATATGTTTTGTTCTAGGTGAATAAGAATTGTTTTTAATACGTTGTATCGCACTTTTGTTGTCGCAATACAAAACCATTTGATTTGGGTGATTTGGAAGTATCTCTGCCTCCAAACGCTTTAACCATATTTATTCTTGAACTGCTATTACAACAGCGAGGAGTTCGGACTCTGTTGATGAAAGTGCAGTAGTTGACTGCCGCTTAGACGTCCACGATATCGGTGCCCCCTGCATAGTGAATACATAGCCGGACGTAGACTTTCTTTCATCTTCATCACCAGCCCAATCAGCATCACAAAAGCCTTGCATGTCACTTCCTGTTTTCTTGTACACTAGCTTTTTGTCAATAGAACCTTTCAGGTATCGAAGAACACGTTTTATAGCCATCCAATGTGCCTGACCAGGATTCGAAGAGTATCTGCTTAAAAGATTTACGGCGTAGCTTATATCAGGTCTCGTAGTTTGCGCCGCATACAGTAAACAACCTACTGCTTCCATATAGGGCACATTAGACATCTTTTTCTGCTCTTCAAGTGAAGATGGGCACATTGTCGAAGATATTTTTTGATTTGAATCAAGTGGGGTGCTAACCGGATTACAGTCCATCATACCAAATCGATTTAAGATATCAGCGATGTATTGTGCTTGATCTATGGCGATAGTTCCAGCTGACCTGTCACGAGATATTCGGATACCAAGAATAGTAGAAGCTTCCCCTAAATCCTTCATCTGGAAATTTTCGCAAAGTAATTTCTTCAAGCTTCCCTCAACTTGTTTGTCATCAGAAATTATCAAAACATCGTCCACATATATAGCAACAAAAATCATGTAGCCTTTGTTAATTTTGTAATATACGCATTGGTCTGCATCAGAACGTATCAAACCAAATTGCTTTAGCACTTCATTTAGCTTCTCATTCCAAACGCGACTAGATTGCTTAAGACCATACAGCGATTTTTGAAGCTTACATACTCTACCAGTACCATCAGAAAACTTTTCTGGCTGAACCATATAAATATCCTCTTTAAGTTCTCCGTTTAAAAATGCTGTAACCGCGTCCATTTGGCATATATTTAGGATATAAATACTTTGCAGCTAACGCAATTAGCAGTCTTATGGACGTATATCGTGTCACTGGTGAAAAAGTTTCGGTATAGTCAATACCTTTCTCCTGGGAATAACCTTTGCATACCAGACGTGCCTTATATTTAGTTATTTCTCCATATTCATTGCGTTTAACCTTAAACACCCATTTTGATCGAATAGCATTCTTACCTTTAGGTAGCTGAACTGGGTTCCACGTATTATTTTCTTGTAAAGATCTTAATTCGCTTTCCATTGCTTCCTTCCAGTGGTGTGAATCTGAAGATGACAAAGCCTCTGACACGGTTTCAGGATCTGACATCTTTAAGTCTGCAATCAAACCAGCCTGGTTTAACTTGGAAATACGTTCAGACCGCCGCAACACAGCTTCTTTTTCGTTATCATCAACGTCGTTTAGTTTGGCAATACGCTTGGACTTTCGGATTTTCATTTCTGTATTATTTTCAGTCTCTTCATTGGTTATCTGAAAATCAGACCCCTCGGATATGGCTGGAACATTAACGTCAGTTAGATCATCAGCTGATGTGTTAACGGTAGCTGGCACATTAACTTCGGTTAGATCATCAGCCTCAACAATATGAAATTCACATATAGTTTTCTCACCTGAATTCATATTGTAATTTGACAATTTCTTGAAGTTGTCAGACTCAAAAAATATAACATTTCGACTGATGATTATATTTTTGTTTTCATCACACAACCGGTAAGCCTTTGATTCTTTGGAGTATCCTAGCAGCATGCACTCCTTTGACTTAGCATCGAGTTTTCTTCTTTTTTCATGTGGGATATGAAACATAGCTTTGCAGCCAAACACGCGCAGCATTGATAAATCTGGCTTCACTCCTGACCAAAGTTCCTCTGGTGTTTGGGAATTATTTTCTCTGCAAGGAGTTCTATTTATCGAATGTGATGCTGTATTTGCTGCTTCAGCCCAGAAACGTTGTGAGATATTTGCATTTATTAACATGCATCGTATTCTCTCCACTAGATTCCTGTTGATCCGTTCTGCTACACCATTTTGTTCGGGGGTGTATGGCGCTGTCTTTTGATGTTGGATTCCACACTGTGAGAAGAATTTTTCGAAAAGTTTGTGGCAATACTCTGCACCATTGTCGGACCGCAAAACCTTTATTTTTCTGGAAGTCTGGTTTTCAACAAAGGTTTTGAACTTGCGAAATTCTTCGAAAACGTCTGATTTGTGCTTCAATGGAACAACAAAAACCTTACGACTGTAATCATCAACGAATGTCAGAAGATATTTACATCCAGTCCAAGATTTTACTGATAATGGTCCACAAACATCGGTGTGTACCAAATCCAGAATATTTTCAGCACGCTTTCCAATATGTGTAAATGATGCTCTTGCATGTTTTTTTACACACACTAAACACTTTGATTGATTATACGATGAAAAATGCATTCCTGTTACAGCTGACTTCACTTTTAGGAGATTTTCATCGCATATGTGCCCCATACGACGATGCCAAATTTCTTCAAGCACTACCACCTTCAATGCAGTTCCATGGTTATTGACGTTGTGATCAAGCTCAAAGTTTAGCTTATACATGTTATTAACGAGACCAGCAGTTCCGATGAGTTTGTGGAATTTGTTGTAGATTTTGCAAACATTCTTTTCAAAACGCACATTATTGCCATTTTTTACCAACTGACTTACTGAAAGCAAATTCGCGCATAGGTCTGGTACATATTGTACGTTCTTGATGATTGCACTGGTTTTCGTATTACCATTTAGGAGAGAAATATTCACGTCCCCAACACTTTCTATCAACATCTTGGAATTATTTGCTGCAATAATTTCCTTGTTTGATGGCTCATTCTGTTGTTTTAAAAATGATTTCTGCATAGTCATATGTGCAGACGCACCAGAATCTACATACCATGTATCTTGCGATCTGGTTCCATCCGCCAAAAAAGTTGTGAAAAGGCATTCAGATTTGTTCTTTTCTTTGCCTCCTTTCTTAGTACAACTTCACCACAGTTATGACAACGAAACTTATTTTTCTTAAATTTGTGCTTAAATGATTTGCTCAACATCACCTTTTGAACAGAATCATTTGCTTGGTATTGAACTTGCTGCAAGAGTAAGGTTTTGACCGAATCAGATGTCAGCTTTGAAGAGGAATTTTCAACAGCCATTACAAGGGGTTTGAAGTCTTCAGAAAGACCAGCCAGCATCAAAGAGGCGACGATCTCATCGTCAATTTTCAAACCAGCTTTTTTTACTTTGATGGACGTCATAACCATTTTATTAACGTAGTCTTCCATATTTTCACATTCTGACAATTTAAACTGCACCAGTTGTTTTAACAGCTCTACTTTTCTCCTACCTTAATGAAAAAAATATCAACACACAAATTTTGAAAATAAGATTAGGTACTATAAACCGATTTGAAAATTAGAAACAAAATATTGTGCCATAAGAACTTGTAGATCAGTTAAACTGAATTACAGTACAACACGCATATTATAAGAAATTCTGAAGATCCCATGAATTTTTTTCTTATAATACCTATCCAAGTTTTTCTTAAGGTGAGTCCACACCAAAGTAGCATTTCAAGAAACATTGTGTAAGAAAATATTTCAGAAATGTTTTTGAAATTTTTTTTTGGTGTGGTCGCCTGTGGCCTATTTCACCAACTTACAAATTGTAATTTACAAGCGATTTCTTACAAATTTTGTTAAGAAATCGATTTATTCTGTTTGTTGTAATTTACAGAGGGAAATTTGTGGGAATATCTTTATTTTCGTTTCACCAAGAGAAATTTTTGTTTGTAGTTTACAAGTACAAATTTGTGAAAATGTAGTTGTTTTTATAAGTTTCTGTTTCACCAAATAAAGGAATTTTATAAATTTGTAAAGTTGTTAAAAAATTCTTACAGAAGAAAGTTCATGTGTAATTTTATTTACAATTTGTTATTTTTCTATAGAAATTATGTTTCCGTAAATACGTAAATAAAAATATCGATAGTAATACAAGTGAATATTTTTCGATAAAAAGCTCAAGAATCTATCGGTCGCGTATTTGCAGATTCATTTGCTTTCAAGGAAAAGTTTTACATAAACCGTATAGGGGTAGATTAAATATTAAGGATAATTGAACCACGATTGGTAATGAGCATGAAAAAATGTTTTCATTAACATAAAATGGAAATGCAGACATGCAAGGTTTATCTAAATCTGAGGTGTTCAGATGTGTCCATCGTGTTGGGCAGTCGTTTTCGATGTATTTTTTGAAAATAATGAAGGCTACATAGTGCACTGAACGCTTGATACCTAATCAGCTAACTCTCACAAATTTGTGAGAAGGAATTGTTTTTTACAAGTCTGGCAAAAAAGTGGTGAAACCAATTTTATTTATTTGTAAATCACAATTACAATTTCCTCTACTTTTCTTACTCTTTTTTATAAATTTGTTGGATTTATGTTTGTGAAACAGAAATTAAGTTTACAAATTTTTAATTTCAGATTACAAGTACAAATTTGTGATTGTAATTGTAATTTGGTGAAATAGGCCACTGGATGCTTCCGGAAGTATCTTTCTTTTTTTGCCATTTTATATATCCAGTTTTGTGCTTGAAGATGAATTGTATAAAGAAGAAGCACTGATAGCAAGGGCGTAGCTACTGTGGTATCAGCCATATCAATGATAAAGGGCCCCAAGAATAAGAGGATCCGACATGTGTAAGTGTATAGGGGAAGTAGCAGGAAGCATATTTAGTATGTTTTTCCTCTTTTAAGACTATTAAAATGAGATATTTAAGTATATTAAAGTATAAATTTTGCAATTCTGTTTATTCATTAAGGTGCTTTGAGCAATATTATTAACAGATAAATTCCCAAAAAACAGTTTGATAGCTTTAAAAAAAAAGTTCACAAAAAAACGATTTGGCCCTTGCGTAGGGCAAGACAGCCCTACTAAATTATACTGGGGAAAAATCCGTTTTTTTCCTCAAATAATGAGTTAGGCGCAGAAGTCACAAATATATAGGTATGCCACGTCCTCATTACCTCTAATTCCTGTACAGTGTACAAGCGTCATGACTCCATTCAGGAGATACATAGATAATTAAGAAACAATAACAATTGCTTCAAAACCGTACACTGGGGGTTTTGCTCTTATGCCGTTTTGCCCCATACAAATCTTGCCTGAATTTTAGAGGTTTTTTTTGTAAAATTGGTGTTCCTATCGATTTCTGGTAGCTTAATCTATTATTACTTGCCAATTTCCACCTTACAATAATAAAAAGAAAACATTTTTTTTTTATTATTATTTTACTTGCCCACAATTTACTTCTCACACGGGCGATAACGTCTTACCCAAAAAACCACAACACTAACTGTAACTTTTTGACGTCTTCAGCAAACTACATAACCTATCTTCACAGACATGATGCGTTATTCAATTTGCCATGTTTTAACATTACAAGTGTTGGCATTTAATTATACAAAACGGTACAGAAACGGATCCCCATCATGTCCGGTTTTTCCCCCACTTCCCCTATATCCTATGTATGTATTCCTATATGTATTATATATCTACATCCTACCAACCAACGCTACCGCAACTGCAACCTGCAACAACCACTCGTACCACTCTCACGCTTTTCGCTTTGACGTTCGGAGTAGGTACTCCTTTTGTACCCCATTATCACTCCAATAACCCTACTCCAAAAGCCTTCGAATGGCTGTTACAAATTATATCTCAGAACTTCTGTTGGGCAAGAACAGTCATCGAACTGATAAATTTTGTTCATAGAAGCAAAAAATTCTGGAAAAATTTAAATTGTGTAGACACACCTTAGTATTAAAAAAAAACTGATATAAAAGATATAATTTCTAACAAAGGGTATTTCCTAATTAATGAACATTATACTTTGAGAAATGATTCTTCGGCATTTTTTAAGAAAAAAAATAATTTGGAAGAGAGTGTCTATTTCCAACCCATAAGCGGGAGGGGTAATTTCCTAAAACTTTGACTAAAAACTGACATTTTTGTTTTACCATTGTTAGAGTACCTCAAAGGAAGTTTAAATCCGAGTTTTCGACAGTCAAACTTTTACACGGTTTCCACCTTGTTGATTTAAAGATTGAATTCTTAGTGTAACTTTTGGATTCACCAAGTACCTAGGTACCTCCCAAAAGCAGAAAATTTATATTAAAGTATTTAGGTATAGGTATCAGCTGAAAAATCTTGTTTGCGTGTATGTAATAACATATCTATTTAGGCTTTTAATTAACCGATAAGCAGAGTTAAGGGGTGTTTTGCCTTGAGAAGTCCGAGAAAATCCTGAAGTTCAAATTCGTTCTTAGGAGCTGGAATGTTCCGAATAACCTCACTTTTTTTCTCTTAAGTGGCCCGTTCAAACAACGCTTGTGTGCACACCGGTGTCATGACACTTCCCTAATCCCTATACCAATGGAGACACCGACACAAAAAAATGAAAATGAAAAAATAATTTTTGGTGTCGGTGTCTCTATTGGTGTGCACACAAGTGTGTGTATGGGCCACATTAGAGGATCAACACCTTCTGCATCAATGCGAAAACCAAAAAAAGTGACTGAAGGAACATCGAATAGGCCATATTTTTCTTATCATTGGAACACCTCTCAAAGAATGCTGGCAAGCTTTTCAGAATCTTCTGCTACTACAACAAGATCATCCAAATAAAACCCCTTGTACCCCCTTTACAAAATTAAACATTGTTTTCGGAAATTCCTCTGGTGCTAAAGAAATTCAGTATTGAAGTCGCTTCACTTTAAAAGCACCTTAGGTTTTTCAGAGATTGTGTCTTAGCTGTCTCATCATCAACAGTTTGAACTGTAAGTACGAATTAGGGGAGAATGGGAGAATTTGCTTCCAACTTATAAATTATATCTACACAAAAGTATGTAGATATATCCTTAAGATGAATTGACATTGGGTATAGCAAATTCTTGAAAATCCAAATGTAATCAGAGGCTTACTAGAAAATTCATTCGTATAGCTCTGTGCCATTCATCCTGCTTTCAGACTCTCTTCCCGCAGCTTCATGCTGATGGTTCCATTACTCTGGTATAATAAATATATTTTGCAAGATTTACCATATTTAAATGCTAGAATCTCTCTTTGCGCAGTTTTGAGGCCGTAAAAATATGTAGCCATGCCCATGAGCACTTCTTATATTCATTGGAAAATATTTGGCGTGCCTTATGGTTCTCGTTGTACCTATAGCTAAAAATGATCTTAAACTTTTATATCCCTTGAGCCACTGACCGTATATCGATGCTCCATGCTTCATCTATAACTTCCCTTATAGCCACTTGTATTTGAGTTTCGGTGGCTCTTTCCCTGGCATTATAAACTAAAAAATAAAAAAAAAAGATAAAAGTTTAAACCCATATATGTAGTTTTTTTTTTTTATTATTTAATTTTTGTTTATTTAATATCAAATAATGTTAAATAATTCATTTTTATTTTAGAAAATTAAAAAATTAAAAACTGTCATCTATCAATAATTATTATTAAATGTAACAAAAGTTTTTTTCATTTAAGTTAAATTTAAAAATTTTTAAAAGTGAAAATTGTTAATCGTAAGTTTCTACAGACTTAATAAACTATCCCTGATGAAGTAGAGATAAAGGGTTTTCCAATAAGAGGTGTTATTTTGAATAGCCCGCTATTTCGGTAGCTGTCACTTTTGAAGCTGTCATTTTTTGACATTTGACAATTAGAAACTACGCCATTAATAAAAATGGAACGCTACACGCTTCAACAACGCATTGAAATTATTAAAATTCACTATAAAAATGGTGAAAATTTGGCAGAGACGGTTCGTAAAACTAAAACATTTTTGGGTCGTCGTGAAGCACCTTGTCGGACCGCAATACAGAAATTGGTGGACAAATTCGAACTGTTGGGACAAGTTAGTAATGTTTAGAATAAAACTCGTGCACGTCGCTCAAGAACAACTGAGAATATTGCTGTTGTAGCCCAAAGTGTTGAAGAAAACCCAGGTTTGTCCATTCCTCGTCGTTCTTTGGAATTAGGCATTCCACAAACGTCATTACACCGTATTTTGCATAAAGACTTGGGTCTTAAGGCTTATAAAGTTCAGTTAACACAAGAACTCAAGCCGGCTGATCATCAACAACGTCGTGTCTTTGCTGATTGGGTCCTTGAAATGCATGAAAATGATCCGGAATTTCATCGAAAAATCATCTTGACTGATGAGGCCCATTTCCACCTCGGAGGCTACGTCAACAAGCAAAACTGTCGCATCTGGGGCTCGGAAAACCCAAGAGTTATTGTTGAAAAGCCTCTCCATCCTCAACGCGTGACTCTTTGGTGCGGTTTATGGTCCGGCGGGGTCATTGGAGCTTACTTTTTCGAAAATGAGGCTGGAGCAACAGTTACGGTCAATGGATTGCGCTATCGAGAGATGATTAATGATTTTTTATGGCCGGAATTGGATGGTATTGATCTGGACAACGTTTACTTTCAACAAGACGGCGCTACGTGCCACACAGGCAATGAAACCATCGATCTTTTACGGTAAAAGTTTCCAGACCGTGTTATCTCTCGAAGAGGTGATCAAAATGGGCCACCGAGATCTTTTGTTTTAACACCTTGCGACTTCTTCCTTTGGGGCCACGTGAAAGATAAGGTCTACGCCAACAGCCCAGCGTCGATTCAAGACCTCAAAGATGGAATTCGTGAGGCTATCGAGGACATAGGGCAGCCACTTTGCGATTTGGTTATGGAAAATTTCATGAAAAGGATATGGTCCTGTAAGCGTGGTCGTGGCGGCCATTTGGCTGATGTTGTGTTCCATTATTAACGGCATACCTTTCTCTTTATAATGAAATAAACATCCGATCATTTATCTCAAAAAATGCCATTTTTTTTTGAATATCAAAATAACACCTCTTATTGGAAAACCCTTTATTACTACAAAACGTAGGGAAATAAAGTTTTATTTGCATATAAAAGGAAGTGACCAAAAAAGCCCGATTTAAAATAAACATATAAACTCATATGTATGTATTCACCACAAAGTGATAGTAATGCAGGATACTTTACTTCTGTAAAGTAGTGCCCCACTTATCCTGTAGGGCATGATTTTAATGAAACAAAATATAACTAAAAACATAGAGATGACTTAACAAAATTGGAATTAATTCGCTTCGTAATAATAATAACTGTTAAAATATATGCGTAATTCACTTTTTTGCACACTAAATGGACTTTTTTCCACTTAAAGTTTTCTAAAGGATTATACATACCTACTTTTTTGCACAAAGACTACGTTGAACGTTGGGTTGGATAGACTTAGACTAAAGAACACATTTTTGATCCATTCAACCTGTGATATTCTCTATAGATAAGTCTATTAAGTTCAAAAGTGCTCTCCACGCCTATTCCAGGTCCTCAATTTTTGTGTTTTCCGTAATGTTTGGATATATCTCTTAGTTCGTTACCAGCTACCGTCCTTAAGCTAAACTATCTGTTATTCCAAAACTGTTTGAATCTCTTGTTTGTAATATTCTTTCTTTTAATTGCATACTTCTGTTTTATGTGCAAATCAACATGGTTTTGTAAGGAAAAAATCGATTGTTAAAAATTTACTAGAGTTTAAAACTTTATGTATAGAGGCTTTTTAAATAAAAAAGAAACCAGGTAGATTGTATGGTTACAGACTTTAGTAAAGAATTCTACAAGTTATTAAGTCATCAAGTACTTTTAGAGACACTTAAGAAAATTGATGATTATTTTATAACTTGGATCTCTATATATTTAAGTGATAGATATTACAGTGTTGTATTCAAAAAAAAAACCGTTCTAGTCAGTTTAAAGTTAATTCTGGTGTACCTCAAAGGAGTCACCTTGGTCCATTGCTGTTTGTTTTATATATTAATGATCTCCCCTCAGTTTAAAAAAAAATTCGCTGGCTTTGATGACGCAGATGACGTGAAAATATTTCGAACAGTGGACTCCTTAACGTTTTGCGAACTTGTGCAAATTGATCTGCAGAGGTTTTTGGAATGATGCAATACTAATTGTTTATTATTAAATATTGACCAGTGTAACACGATGTGTTTTACATGCAAATATAATTTATTTAATTATTGGCGTTTTTCTTTTTTAATTTTTGTTTTTTTAGCTCAGAAATATCAGAGCATCAGAGTGTGTCTCTTTTTTCCATCGGAGTTAGCTCAGAGCTTGCTCAATTAGCTCAGAATAAAATGACCGAGCAAATCGAGCGAAATGCTGAGCGAAACCAACCATAATCTGCTCAGAGCTCTGCTCTGATCGCTTAGCCTTTGCTCAGAGCCGAAAAAGAAAAACGCCATCTATTTATTCAATTCTTCAAATTTTTGGAAATTTTTAGATTCAAAATTATCGCTTAATGATTACTATAATTATATTACAAAAAAAAGCTAATAAATCACTTGGTTTTATAATCGATTCGGTCGTGAATTCCGAGCTCCTTATGTTATTAAAACTCAGACAAACATAGAAACCATAACACGGACAAATTAAAATTGTCACAATACATTCACATCTAATAAACCGGAAATTATTTAGCAATAAAACATTCTAAAGTTAAAAAAATAAGTTCTAATTACCCCTCTCGCTGAAATGGCACACCAAACTGTCGTTTTTAAACAATGTAAACGTTTTTATGGCGTTCTCTAGGGTTGCTGGGGCACCAGTAACGCATATTTTGTTTGTTAACATATCCATCAATATGGAAATGTGCTTCGTTACTGAATAAAATGTTTCCAAGCGTAAGTGCTGTCCGAAAACGTTCCAGCATTGTTCTTGCGAAGGATTCTTGAAAAGGATAGCCACTTTCGTTAAGATACTGAACAATTTGCATTTTGTACAAATAACATGCCCTGTTGATTTTTTTATTCCTGTTTAGGCTGCAATCTTCCTTATCGATTTACGTGGATTTCGAATAATTCCATTTCGAACTTGAGACACATGTTCTGGCGTTGTTGCTGACTTTGATGGTTCAGGAATAGGTCTATTAACCATTGTGCCTTCTTGCCGGAATCTTTGGACTCATGACCAGATAAGTTGCGTGCTCGGCCCATCACATAGTCGTCGAATATTAAAATGAGTACAAAAAGCGCGACGCGCACGTACCAATGATTCACCGCACTTCAAATATTGCTTCACCGCAAACGTGCGGTGCGCTCCCGACCAGTGACTCATGATGGCGGCTAACAATTCCGCAAGACCTTCGCTTTCAACCAGCTAGTATTTCGATAGTCGCAACTTAGAGTTGAAAAATTCCCGCTGGACACCCTTTATATAAGAAGCTTTTAACACTTTTTGGGGGGGTTCTTCAGTAACTTCATATGAATTTAGCAAATTCATATGACAAACGACTAACTAATAGCAAATTATTGAGCAGTAACCCATTCAATACAAGAAGTTTTTACCCGCTTTTCAGAGGGTGCTTCGCTAAGTTGACACCAAGTTAGAAAAGCAGCAAAAAAAACATAGAAAACATAGTACGGTAAAATTTATTTTGTCACAATATTCAAAAACCAGCAACTACAAATTTCATTCCATTCGATTTAAGAAGCTTTTACCAATTTTTGAGAGGGTGCGTTGCTAATTTGATATCAACCTAGCGAAGCACCAAAAAAACATAGAAAACATGGAACGACAGATTCGAAATTATCACATCTAATTAATGGCAAGTTATCCACCTAACCACATTGCGATCCATCATGAATGTTGTTTTGCTAAGTTGACACTCATCTGAATTTTACTTTAAAAAAATCGAACTTTCAACATTTAAAGAGGTCGACCTCCTCGTCAAGGAATTTTGATTTTTGAGCTGACACTTGTGAGAGTGTTATGCAAGAAATAACGATGGTAAAAGTAATATGAAAGTCACTTCCGGTTACAGTTTTAAGCAAAAACATAAAGAAAAAAACTCGATTTCATTGAAAAATTTCGAATTGTCAACCTTTGAAGATGTCTGCCGGAGGGTTCGTCAGGGAATTTGTCTAAATTTTTGCGCTAGTACTTGTGGGGGTATCGTATAATAAATGGCAGCAAACAAAATTGTATACAAATTACTTCCGGTTATGATTTAAAGTTACAACATTAAGCAAATGAGTTGTCTTTTTCACACTTTGTGTCGAATTTTACCCATGTTGGTCACACCCAAACGCAGGGAGACAAGCTGATTCTTCTACTCTACAACGCCCCGAAGGCTTTCTATTGATATGCCTTACAATATTAAATAAATGACTTGACTTTTTATGTCGTTTTGTCTTTGACTATAACGTTTTTCTTTATTTGATTTTTTTTTTGGGAGAAAAGGGGAAAGGATGGATAAATTTTTAATTAAATCTGCACACATAAGGTAAAATGTTTTGTTTTAAGTGGTTGAAAATTGATATAAATATAAGTTTATTTGTATTTATTTAGTAGTGATTCACAAAAAAAAACATTTTATGTGTTGATCAAGTTTGTAAGTTTATATTTCTAAGATTATAATTGGCAAGCATATGTATTTCCTTGGTGAGAATTTTAAAAATTACACGCTTTTTTAATGAAAATGAAATTTCTAGACCTAACCCATCAAAATTTAATCGCTAAAAATATAAATCTAATGCAAAAACATTGAATTTACTGCACTTTTTTTGAAAATATCCTTGGGAATTTTTTTCAAAAGGTGGCAACCCTGGTTAGGATGAGTAAACATCGCAACACGCTTTCGAGTTACGGATTTTTGTAATTGAACGTATCTACCCAAAATAAATAATGCAAACGTATACGTGCGCCACGTAATGTCTTACACGAAACGTATTACACGTAATTTCCACGTTTTGAGTTTACCCTACTGCCATCTTAGATGTTTACACATAAAAAAAAAAACCAAAACATTCACTTACAATTCCAATGGACTCCAATTTTAAAGCAAACCTATCCCCTTGTTTACAATGTTTATAAAACCCAACTCAGAGTTAAACTGAATAATTCTTTAGACTTTTAAGACAAACAAAAAGACAAAAGTGATAGGTAGGTACTTTCACTCTCTTCAGAAAAGATATACATACATTAATTTTGATGGAAGTTCACTAAACCTCATATGAATGTTCGGCATCAATGAAAGTTGCTTCTTATATGATTATCTCAAATAAATCTTCTTTAACTTAATTTAAGAAAATTTAGGTATTATGAAACCATATCATAAACTAAGTTGGAAATTAGTTGACATTTGAATGTTGGTTCAGTAAAGAAAAGATGCGAAAAGTAAATGAAGTTCATAAAAGCTTTTGAGCCATTTCATTTTGTTAAATTAATTATTTTTACTCGTTTCAGCTGAATCACCAATTGAAGAAGTAACAAATTCACTCTACGGCAAAAGCGTCAAATTCGTTATGACACATGATGTTGAGTTGAAACTACCGGAAATTGTGTTCGATGGCGCAACATTTAGAATTTCACCTAGATCGATTGAAGGAAACGGAGCTATTGTCAAATTGGAATTAATACCAAAGGCTGAAGTTGAAGCGCGAAATTCGGGGAAGTTCTTTATCAAAAAAAAAATACGTAAGTACAAATACAAGTAGAGTTTTGAAATTCTTATAAGGCGTTTTTTTTTCGAAGCCCGGAGGATATTGGTCGAAAAAAACTACGTCGGGGCTAAGGAACTAACATGTTAAATCTAACAATAACTAATCCCCTTTGGGCATAGGTAGACCTAAGTGCAGAGAATTCTCGGGGCTTAACTTAAGCATGGAGAAAAGCTGTGTTACCAGCATGTATTAGATACTTTTTGCTATAGATAGTTTGTATGGAAGATCTATTTTGTTTTTTCAATGGCTTTGTTATTCCCCAATGACGTTTTTTTCAACCAAATCCCTCTGGGCTTGATAAAAACACGGCTAAATAGAGTTTCTCAATTTATAAGGATTTATATACTTTTTTATAATTAACATGGACATTCCTTGAAAAGTAAACGGAGTGCAAATGTAAGGAAAATATGGGTTTAAATGAAAAAAAAAAACAGATTACTATTGTGTTTAGTTAAAAATGTCTTAACTTTGCAATGACAAAGTAAAATAGAACAATGAGAACCATTTCTTACGAATGGTGGAACAATACAACGACCGCTCAATACAAGTAGTATTGGATGGTGTGGTGACGCTGGTCTGCCCCAGGGCTCCGTTTTGTCTCCGACTCTCTTTCTGATATTCATCAATGATCTTCTGTCTCAAACTTCTAATCCATTAAATTGTTTAGCTGACGACAATACCCTCATCTTTTCATGTTCGTTTCTAGAGTCACATCCTTGTTCTTCGTATGTGGAATTAGAGCGGTAGCGTACGATAAGCTCATTAAATTCTGATCTCCACAGCGATGTCCAATGGGGAATCAAAACACGCGTAGAATTTAATGCTTCAAAAACCCAATGTTGTCTCTTGTCGTTGAAGCGCTATGCCGCTATCCATGAGTGGTACTTGCATTGAAGAAACCGAAAAGCATTCAGTTCTCAGTATGTGCATCACAGACTACCTTTTGTGGAATGACCACATATTCAACGTCAGCAAAAAAGTTGTTAAATGTTAAGGTTTTCGTCTGCTACTTAAGAAATTTGTCTCCCCTTCTGATCTGGCTATAATCTACAATGCCTTTATCCGTCAAAAGCTTGAGTACAACTCTCACATCTGGGCAGGTGCTCCTTTAACTCATCTGAATCTCTTGGATAGAATTCAAAAAAGAGCTTTAAAAATGATAGGTGATATATGCAGGTATGTATCTAAGTATAACAGAAACAATTACAACTCTGGAACACCGCCGCCGTAATGTTTCATGTCTCTCTCTATTTTATTGCTACTTCTAACAAACAGTGTTCTAGTGAAATAGCCAGCTGCATTCCTCCCCTTAAACAATTCAACTGTAATACTCGCGCTTTTACGAATACTCGTCAGTTTACCCTTGAGCCCAATTTCGGACGTACCGTCAAGTATCTATAGAGACTCATTCTTTAGCCGCACTACAAGAATGTGGAATGCCTTGTTTGGCTTGATTTTTACCTCCCATTTTGATATTCAGAAATTCAAACCTAATGTGCATGGGTATCTCCTATTAAATCCTTCCCTATTTTCCTAACGCTCGCACTGTGTTAAAACATTTTAAGGGTAGTCAAAATCCCTTTAGTGCGCGCAGAATAAAAAAATTAGCTTACGTGTAGTGCGGTTAAAAATCTGTACTCGGTTGTACCTTTTACGTTGAATTTGGACTGACAAAATAATTCCTTTGAACTTTTGATCTTAACCGATATCTTCAACTACTGCGTTATTCAAGGAATCTACGAATGAAAGCATAGACTTGTTCCTGAGCTCCATTATCAATTGGAATATTCACGATCTGATTCAAAAGATTGTGATTTTTTTTTGCAGCAAACTCACAAAATTCCACACTGCAACTTTTAAAATTAAAAACTACGTTTAAACTAAACTGAAAGTTAAAGGTTTTGAATAAAACAACAAAAACCTGAGTGAGCTAATCCTAATCATTATAGGCTGGAGTTATATCGATTTCACGGCTGCCAGGGCGATCATATCAAACTCCGTTTAGTAATAGCCCAATTACGTGCAATTTTAATTTGAAAAACTTTTTGCCCAGCTGAGACTCGAATTTAGACCAAGTGTTTTCAGAGCCATATGTATTACGCATTCCGCTGCCAAAGTCACGTAATCAGGTCCAACACAATGTATGCTTTATTATTTGATCGTTGCATTTGAATTAACGAGCATTTATTAGCTACACACAAGTTGGTTGAATGTTACTTTTTGAAATAATATAATTTGTTTTCCATAAAACTGTATTATTCTAAAAGTCACATACGGAACTTCCTCAACTTATTTATTTGTATTTATTTGTTCTCACTGAAAATTGATTTTTTTTTTTAAGTTTTATAATTTTTATGTTCATACTATAAAATTGTGTGTAGAATTTTTGTATTTAATCTAAAAATTACACATTTTTTAAGCTAGGAGCAAACGGCATTTAAAAGTCGCAAACGTTTGCGACTCTGACGTCATTTTTACGTCACCATTTGCGACTTTGAGAGTATATCGTCTGAACACCCTTTTGGGACAGTCCGCATATGCTCGCAAACCATTTGCGGATTATGTGCGACACCCAAATTGCATATAAGCTTGCGACTTTCTTGCATATCGTGTGAACACCCTCGCTTATAATTTGTGATAGTTTGCGAGCATGTACGGCCATATGCGACCATCCCAAGCATTTGCGATGATACGAAAACCGAACATTGCACATCTCCACATATGCAGCATATCAGCTGCTGTGATTCTTCATTTTACTAGTAGAGTTGTTGTTGTTGTGTCAAATTCTTGCATGTACATAGCTATAGCCTATAGGATTTAGATTTAAACGAAATAAAAAGGTAAATTTAAAATTAAGCGTGGGTAGTTCTGGGGGTGATATTATAATGTAAAGCAGCAATAGGGTTTTAAAAATTTCAATAAAATTGTTTGCTTTTATAATATGAAGTACATTATTTTTTTTTTTCTATTTTTGTTAAATCTTTTTATTGACAAAATACAGCAAAACTATGTAAAGTTCAAAGAAAAAATTATTCCACAATTTTCCGATTCTCGATTCTGGCTGCTTTTAATATTTTCCCCACAACAATTCATTCGTTATGAATTTTCAGATGAGAATTTTTCAGTTCCAAAAAAATATGAAATGTTCGCAAACCTGCATATGATTGGAATTAAGTGATATGCGGACTTTATAGCACATCGTCTGAACACCTCGCATATCCATCACAACTTTGCGACCACATTTGCGGACACATGATGTGCGAGTGCCTTGGTCGCAAATGCATTTGCGACTTTTGGGACAGTTTTTGCATATCGTGTGAACACCCCCATATGCAAGTTTGCGAGCAATGATGTAGGTATAGAATTTGTAACACATTTGGGACTATTTACGTGACGTCAGAGTCGCAAACGTTTGCGACTTTTCATATGCCATCTGCTCCTAGCTTTAGACTTTAAAGAACTTTTTAAGCTACATTTTGAATTTTAAAAATATTTTTTGTGTGTTTAATTTTAGTGACATACAAAGCTCGATCAATCTATCATTTATCAAAATCGGTCAGAAATTGTGGAAGCCATGAATTTCTTACTAGCGAAACAATTGAAGGGTTTTCATTTGTCGAGGGTAGATTTCACCGGCCTATGACAGTCATGTTGTTTTGACGACATTTCTGTCAAATCTGTTTATTATTCAGTTACTAATGGCAAATCAACATGGCAAGTTACACAATTGAACAGCACGTTCAAATGATAAAACTTTATTATCAAAATTGGCCACCAAGATCGTGCGATTTGACCCCGTTGGTCTTTTTTTTGTGGGGTTTCTTGAAGTTGCAGAGGTCTACTTGAATAAACCATACAATCGACCGATGCCCTTAAGGCGAACATTACACAGGCCATCGCTCAAATGAAGTCGAATATATTGAAAATTGGACCACTCGGATCAGTGCCACCGTAGCAAGCCGAGGCGGGCATTCGATCGGTTTAATAGTCCATATATAATGGCATGTATAAGCCTTTCAAATAAAAAAAGAATTTTGTTAATACCTCACACACAGCTTGTCTTATTCCATTTCAACATCTACCCGCCCTTATTGAAAAACCCTTCATTTTGTAGGCAATATGTTCCAAGAGTTACGTTTGAGAAGATCTTAAAAATTCATAGCTTTCACAATTTCTGACCGATTTTAATAAATGAAAACTCTTTAGATTCAGCATAAAAAGGTTACTAAAACGAAAGATCCGAAAACGTTTGAAATTTCAAAATGTAGCTTAAAAATTTCTTTAAAGTTAAAAAAAAGGTGAAAGAAATGTTTAATTTTTAGATTAAAAAAAAATTCTACAAACAATTTTGTAGTATGAACATATAAGTTAATATTTTTAAAAAGGGTTGACGCTCCTCTTTTTGAAAATGTAAACAAATCTAAAATTGATTAAAAAATGACTAAGTGAAAAATCATTGAAGCCTGAAAACATTAAAAAACGGTTTTTTGACATTAAATTAAAATTTTGAAGGTCTATGAATTTTTCAAGTACCATAATATGATGTATTCAGTCATACCTACAACATCGGCTGGGTCACTTCAAAAGTAAATAATTTTTTTTAATTTTGTAACACAGTGTAATAGTTCTCGTTATTAACTGGCCCTATTTATTTTGTATCGAGCCGAGAACCGACCAGATGGTTTTATCTTCTCTAATTGTTTATGAAAATTAAAAATACGATAACTGCTTTTTTATTTGACTTTTGTGGGTATTTACGTAATCATACTTTAAGGTTATTGAATGTAAGTAATTCCTTATAAGAACAGGCGCTAATGTCAAAAGTTTTCTTAAATAACGGTACTTTTGGGCTCTCATCGCGGAAAGATCTAAAAAATAACTTTATTTAAAAAGTAAGCAAAAGAACAGAAATCTATCTTTTAAAAAAGATATAAAATATTGCGGTAATTGTTGGCGTTGTTATTTATTTTCTTATTTTTATTTTGAGTATTTTTTTATAGAAAGATGCCCCACTGAGAGTTGTAAGACGCAAGACCCTGTTTCTCTACGAACTGTGGATCTAAGTCCAGTTTTTTCAGAGCGAGATTAAAGTTAAACTCGAGTTAAATCATCAAATTTGGTGAGTTAACTCACAGATGCTTTTGTATGTTTTATCCACCGAGTTTGTTTGTCCTCAATTCACTGTGGGTTAATTTACTTCTTGAGTTAGCTAACTTTGGTTTAACTCAACACTGAAAAACTAGGCCTTAGTCAATCAATGGACCATATATAGCAAATCGCGTTCCTCTTGCAAAGCAAGAGTTTTCTTAGCCCTAATCTGCACCATAAATATAGTTGGTGAATGGGCATGCTAATAATACAGTCGACTCTCCCTAAGTCGAATATTCACAGGATATCAAGATTTGTTCGAGTTAGAGAGAGTTTTGGAAAAATTCGAGTTATAGAGAGAAAGATTTTTTTTATTTTATTAACAACAAAATATTATAGTTTCTTGCTTATTTAAAAAAATAATAATAAAATATAGACTCATGAATTCATCGAAACTAAACAAAAATATAAAATAAGCGATGCTACAAATACAAAATAAGGGTATTGAAGTGTGTAGGTACTTGATGTTTCGTAGTGGTATTATACATAGGTATATCCAAATACGAATTCCGAAGGGGTAATGTTTTTTTTTAATTTGTTTTGTGCTAAACAAAAGTCGAGTTAAGGGGTGACAAAAAAAATGCCAGTAATCAAGAGAATGTGTTCGAGTTAGAGACTAGACGGAGTTCGACTTAGGGAATGGTTTTTGTATGGAAAATTGAAGGGAATGTTAAAATATGGCCAAAAAGTACGAGTTAGAGAGAAATTCGACTTAGGGAGAGTCGACTGTAGTTATAAAAATAATTAGGTGCAATAATTCGAACCCAGGCAGAGGCAAAAGGTGGCATAATGTAATAATTGTCAATATGTGTCTTTTAAGTTTTTATTTTCGATCTTAATGAGTATAATTTTTTAAGAATTATTTTAATTATATGTAAATACATAGATACCTGTTGCTAAAGACCGGAAATGGTCACATTGGTTAGACTTTCTTTTTTATTTAATAAGATCATAATGCGCAAAAGGAAACCAACATCTTCAATAACAAACAAAAAAATTACATAGCAATTATCTAGACTTTAAAGGTTAAGCTTGTCAATTCTTCCAACACTCGAGCAAAATAATAATCATCTTTATATACGAAACGTTGAAATTCAAGTATATGTAATTGAATCGTTTAAGAAATCTCAAATCCAAAAATAAACAGAGCCAACAAAAAATTCCAACATACCTTAAAAAAATACATACCTATACATACCTTTCACACCCAACCCAAAATAATATAACTTCCAAATTAGAAGAAAACCCATTAAAATAAGAAAAACAAATCATCGCAAAGATTAATTGATGAATATTTAATTGTTTCCCCATTTTCAGAGAAATTTTTCAAGAGCAAACTGATGCTGTCATTCCTCGCACTGATACTCATTTTGAAAATAATTAAGATCAAAATATTTTGGCTTTTGCCCCTAATCGTCGGAGTGGGCACGGCCAAGAAGCTTCTTCTCAAGTTCCTGCTCTTCCTCTTCCCAGCATTATCGCATCTCTTCAAGTTGTGCTCGTACTATCAGCAGGAATACCACTCGACCAAGTACCACCATCATCACCACCTCATCAACCATCATCACACGGTAAGTTTTTTTTTTTTTTTTTTTAATTTTTTATTTTATTTCTGGTGGTAAATTTTTTTTTTGTTATTTTTTTCGAAAATGAAAGTTTTTTTTTTGAAGAAATGCGTTGGCGCGACGGGTATATCATGATTCATGACGTGTATGGCACAACCAGTTTTTGTTTGCATTTTATTCGTTTACTTATGTTAGAATTAATGGTGGAATTCACGCATTGCGCATGTGGGGCTGGGGAGACTTATTCATCAGTTGTCTCGTCATGGCAAGTAAAATACACATAGAGGCAGCGCGCGATTGGATTCGGAATTGGGTCATTGTTGGAAGAGTTGAAAATGTACAGGAAGCTCAAGCGACACCTAGAGGCGAATATTTTGTATCTCCGCACTAAGTTGGAGGCAATTTTTATTGAGGAAGCATTTTTGCAGTGAATTCTTTTTAATTTATTGCTTTCTTATGTTTGGCTGTTTTGTTTTATTTTGTTTTGGTAATCTGCGGAGTTTAAAGTGAAAGTCACTCTTTAAACTGGAATTTGCGTGGCGAGGTGTGAGCTATCATTTGAATTCTTTGAATTGCCTTAGCAATGTGTTCCAAGGTCATGGAGTAGGTATACTTTTTAAATGTGTTTAGTAAAAGCATCTGGATACCAGCCTTTCATTTCAAAATTTGTGTTTTTGTCTAAAATCATGAAGTGCGCGTATGTAGGCAAACGTTGCGTTTACAGGGTGATTCGCATACGAGGTGACAAAATGCTATGGAGGGGGTCTATTCACCCCTTTTAGCCAGGAGGGTCAATTTTCTAAAAAAAACTTACTTAAGACAGAAAAGAAAATATTAAAAAACAACATTATAGACCATTTTGTAAAGCCAAAAATCTCTTCTTCTATTTTAATTTTATAAAAATTTGTTTTTGTGAAAAAAATCAAAAATTTAAAAAAAAAAAAAACAATTTAAAAAAGTTCAAACTAATTTTGCTCAAATTTTACGTAAATGATTAGTATTTTTATTAATATTCAATGCCCTTATTAATTTCAAGTCAAACAAAAAACCGGATGCTAAAATCTCTTCTATTTCTTTAGAAAATTGAATTAGCCAGGAGGGGCCATTTTATGAAAAAATTTACTTAAAACAAAAAAAAAAATTTAAAAACAACGGCTATACTTGCAATGCCATGATATACCTTTTTGTAAAGCCAGGCATATTTTCTGTTATTATGTTACTAAATAAAGTTAATTAAAAGAATATGTTTTGAAAAATAAAATTTTGAAAAAAAAATTTAATTAATTTTTTTCAAAATTTTACGTAATTAAGTACTAATTTTGTTTTCGCAATTATATAAGTTTATTAGTTTTTAGTAAAAAACAGAAAACTTGATTCTTAAATATCTTGTACTTTTTGAGTGAGAAAATTGTAGTTATGCAACACACGAAATCAGATATTCCTACTATTTCTATATCTGACTCCATAAATAGTTCAATTGATATAGGAAACTTGCATGTTAGTAAAATCGATGTTATAGAACCCCTGCAAACACTGTACACAGTACACATATTAATGGTAATATCAGTAGCGTATTCATTTTTGTTCAGTTCTGCCTATTTTTGTCAAAATGCTTATATTTGTTGTTGT
This sequence comes from Leucozona laternaria, assembly GCA_932273885.2. Lineage (NCBI taxonomy): Eukaryota > Metazoa > Arthropoda > Insecta > Diptera > Syrphidae > Leucozona > Leucozona laternaria. Next base: position 217,589,330 of record OW026366.1, on the reverse strand, counting down.
TTCTAGCAATGTCATGATCAGTTTTCGTGGGCTCGAGCCGCCATATTTAATATCTGAGACTTGGCTTTTTTCTTTTTTGGCTCTGAGCAAATCTCTGAGCAGAGGCTGAGCGATCAGATAAGCATATTATGAACAGAGTCCTCAGATTCAATTGAGCACTCTAGCACTGAACTGTCATTTCATAGATAATCTATTTTTAATAATAGCAGTGTTTTATTGGTAATTTGTAGCTAGCACAATAATCAAGTACCAATAAAACATTTTGGCCGTGTTAATAACTGGCTGAACACAATAGACGCGCGTTCGATCGCGCGTTCGTACGCGCGTGATTATTAAAACTTGTTTAACTCCCAGAGTCGCGTTCGCGTTTGCGTCTCCATTGTATTCAATTTAACGAGATTTCACGTATTTTAACTTTGACAGGTGCGAACGCGCGATCGAAAGAGCGTCTTTTGTGTTCAGCCAGTAAAACGCTTTAGCAACTTTAGGCTGTGTTCGCTACAAATATCATAGTTTACATCCATTCTGTCTCCACCAAACAACAAATATTATAGATCACATCCATTTTGTCAGTAAAAAACAACATTAAGGTTCAAGTCATAAATACTTTTCAAGAACGCCATCTTCATCTTCAAAGTTCTAACTATGTATAACCACTTTTATATCCACTCTTTTACTGGCTAATTTATCGACACTCTTTGTTTTTATTTTTGTTTACCAAGGGAAATTTTACTGCGCTGGCTATAATATTACCAATTAAACACGGCTAATGTGTGAAGTTGGCTTCGCTCAGCGTTTTGCTCGATGTGCTCTGTCACTTTATTCTGATATCTGAGCTAATTGAGGTAGCTCCGACGGAAAAAAAGAAACACACTTTTTATGCTCTAGTATGTCTGAGCTAAAAAAAAAAACCTACATTTTTTTTGACAGTTCCGTGAAAAACGCCAACTTTCAATTTTGACAACCTGCGCAGTATTATATTACCTTAGATTTTGTGTACTGGGCTCTGCAAAGTCTGTGTTTGGATAAACAACCTGGTCCTGATGGTATATCTCCTTTTTTACTAAAACAATGTACAAGTGCTCTTATAATTACCATTACCATTGACACTTTTGTTTAATGCTTCACTAGAATCAGGTGTTTTTTTCGAAAGCCTGGAAAATGTCTTATATAATTTATTCCAAACAAGGCTGATCCGAAGCAAGATGTAACAAACTCTCGACCAATATGTAAGCTTTCCGATATTCCTAAACATTTTCAAAAATCTTTTATACAAAAAGTATCTTTCCTTCTCAAAGAAATAATTTCAGATCTACCGCAACAAATGTTATGATTTTCTGCAAAAATATTGTCATTTAATTAAAAGTGGATCTAAACAAGCGTATTTCTTTTTTAGTTCAGAATAGAGCTATCTGAACAGAGTCCGAGCATATCGAGCATGTTCTGAACGTGCTCTGAACGAAGCGTGTTCTGAGCACTCTGATCTATTTTCGAAACACACCTGAACACTTTTAGCGGTCAAATGCTTGTGTTCAGCATTCAACTCTGTCTGCTCAGTTATTTTATTTTGAATTTGAAGCTCTGAACACTCAGAGCGAAAAAAGAAACACAATTTGTTGTTTGAAAGTTCAGACCAGAGATTATGAATTATAAAGATGGGAAACCTTCGTACATTTCACCCTCCAAAACCCATTTGCTTACATTGTTGATTTTGTAATTACGTTTCGTGTCGATGAATAGATTTGGATTGAAACAACAATTTAACAGTGTGGGTTTGTTCTGTTTTGACAGCTCGACCATTTTGTATGTGTAAAAAAACGCAGCCCTCTTTAAAAAAAATTCAACTCATCAGCTTTTTACCACAAAAATGGCGGATGTTAGGTGGGAAATCGGGATGTGTTCGGAAAATACAGATTCAATGGTGCAAACAGAATATTTTAGGGTGCACCCATATTGTTCATAAATATATAGCTGGTAATTCACGAGCGAGCTTTAAGTTAATATTTTTTAAAGAAATCGACACTTGCAGCTACCTTAGGGTAATTTCATCAAACAGAAATAATTAGTTATTATCGAAAATGATAAAAATATGATACAAAGCTGCGTAATACAAATGATTAAATAATGACACAGATCTTACTAAATTTACATTATATGTTGTGGCGAAAATTGTGATGAGCTGAATTTAAATATTTTAAGTTTATTTTGAAAATGCTAGAAACGCTTTTTTTGCAACAACATGCAGTTAAAGCCCAAACTACACTACTCCCGTGTGGTGTATTGTGGAGTCATGTGTCGACATTGACAGGTTAGTCAATAATTAGGTTACAGCCCGGAAATATTCCATAAGAATATTGAATACATTCGGTGTCAACCAGGTATGAAATTCTGGTGGATAACTATAGTGCCATCTTTGCGTTGAAAGGTGTAAAGGTAAACAGAGTTAAAAAGTAGTAGATGAGGTTTGGCGAAATGTCAAAGAAAGAGTGGTAGATACACAATGCAGATACAATTTAATAAGAGAAACAAATGTTAGAACAGATCGGATCGGATGATGCAAACGGCGTAGGAGAAGAAAATAGTAATAATATAAAAAAATATTGTATGTTCCATGGCTAAAATCACTTTGAAGAGTAATCCGATGAAAGGCTTTATATTTATGTATATATATGTTAATTCAGTGTTCAGCATTTCAAAATGAAATAGAAAAGCAAAGAACACTCCTAAAGCATCACTTTCAACAGCAAATGGAAAGAAACCTTTTTTAAATATTCTGTTCTCTCACTAACAGATTAAATTGAACTACTGCTTTAATTAGGTATTGATTTATTGTCAATTTGCATTTTTGATTATTATTTTACTACTCTTTTCATATAATTGTTCAAAATCTTCCATGCAACTTTAAAACGAAATGAATTTAGGTGTCGTGGACACTTGATAGTTCCTTTCGCCTTTTTTATTATTTTTTGAACGTGCCCATTGAAACTCATCAAGCTTCAAAAAATCGTAGAAGTCAGTAAGTTGCACTAGGATGAGTTAAAACACGCATACTAATGCAACTTACTTACTTCACCACGGGCAGCCATATTGTTTAGCTTGTAGGCAAACCCGAATGACAGACGAGGTTTCCAATCTTTATAATTCATAATCTCTGGTTCAGACTCTGCTCTGAACTAAACAAAAAAAAAAACGCCTAATGTGATGTTATATACACAGATTTCGAAAAAGCTCTCTATAGATTAAAGAACCGTATTTTGATTAACAAATTAAAAGATTTGGATTTTCATTCTAGTATTCTGAAATAGTTTCAGTCATACTTATGTGATCGTATTCAATTTCTCCATATAAATAATATAATCTCCCGTTAATTCAATGTTTCTTTCGGTGTTCCTCAAGGAATCCACTTAGGTCCTCTGCTGTTCTTAATTCTTATAAATGATATTCCACTTCATATTTGGTTTTCTAGTAAGCTTTTGTTTTGTTGATGACTTTAAAATCTACTATCGAATAAATTCCCTTTCCCATTGCATTCTCCTTCAAGAAGACCTTTTACGTCTTGGTGAGAGGTGTAAACAAAATTGTTTCTTTCTTAATGTAGGTATCAAAATTCCAAGTAATGTCTTTCTATCGTAGCCAGTCTCCTGTGACTTACACTTGTAAAATTGATGATATATCAAATACTTGGATCACTGATAAGAAAGATCTTGCGTCATATTTGATCAAAAATTAAATTTTGACCTTAATAATTACATAAACTAGTTATTTGCATTTTTACAAATAAAGAAAACTTGACTTGAAAATTAATAGCAAAATTATTCTCTTATACAGATTGTTCCACCTTGGCATCATACTGAAGGACCACCACACTTACCAAACATTGGTCATGCATCTCATGGACCACCGCACGGTCATAGCCAAGGACATGGCCATGGGCCGGAAATTATTTACAACGATCCACCGAGAGTTCTCCCATCGGTCTTCCTTCATGGTGGCCATGGACATGGCGGAACAACTCATGATGATTATGGAAGTAATGATTGGGTCAGTTCTGGGCCAGGTTTAGGATCAGAGTAAGTTTGTTTTTATTTTTTTAATTTAAATTTTGTGAGATTTTGTCTAAGAACAGAGCTTTATTATCAATAATGGGTGCGGCTTGGGTATAAAACACGACTTCAGTTGTTCAGATTATTATTTATAATTTTCTAGGTTTATAATTTTTCTAACTCTTTAACTATATACTTATTCTGCCTTTTAAATAGCTCTAAGCCAAAATTTAAAAAAAAAAATCTGAAATTTTTACAAAATTAAAAAAAATATAAATAATTGACAATGGAACTTTGAAAATGTGAAATTTCTGTATAAAATAATTCTATTTAAAAAGAAATTTCAATAACTGAATTTCACCAAAACCCAAACGATAACTATGGCCATTAAAAACATAATACTATGTTATTAACAAATTGTTGCCTCTGCCTTTAATTCTATTTGGATATGTTTGTACGTCTTCGAAGGAGAACCTAGGCCACATTACGCATCAAGTGTAAATCTACATACCTTTCTATTTCGTACCGTGTTGGAAAAACTATCTAAGGCAATCCCGATAGGCTGGTGCAAGAACAACCCAACGTAGCCAAACACTTTAGGATAGGTGGATTTTTGTCAATTTTTTTAACGTATATACATACATATGTAGAAGCTGAAAGTGTCAAAATAAACAATGATTCAGTAAGAGGCCAAGAGATGGCGCCACCCGATAGAAGAGGGGGGAAACACTTAAAACATCACAATAACAACATGGCGGGTTGTGAATAAACATAACGTTATAGTCCAGCCAACGGAGGAAAAATAATTGCAAAAAATCGTTTAGTCTGGGTAGTTGTTTGAAGTGGAGTTAGGCAACAACGCCTGAAGAAATAACGCCCAAATGGTTTTTGGAAATAACCCCAAAAAAAAAACTCGAACAAATGTTGTTGTAACTTTTTCCTCATTTTGGGTTCAATTTCCTATTTTGGGTTTGTTTTTAAAACAAGAAATAAAGTCCAAAATAAAGAACAGGCAAATTTCAAAGGAAAATAATACCCAAAACAATTAGGCAATGCAAAATAAAACAACGCCCAAATAAAGAAAAAAAAAAACCCAAAAGCCAACATTTTTGTTTAAATATTTTTAAGCATTTTGAAATAACTACTCCAAAAAATAACCCCCAAACTAAAATGACATAACTTCTTGCAGTGTAAAGTGCGAGTAACGGCCGGAAACGGGGGCCGCGCGCTTCCCGCCCCGCATCGAGAGTACGTTCCGGCCGGTGGAGAAGCCGCACTCCGCACTCTCGCGATAACTTTGGGATACATTTTTCTGTGTTCATTATTACACATAAGGGTTCATAAAAGTATTGTTTATGAGGCCCCGCAGGGTCAAGACCCTACGCCGCCGGTGGTCATACTTCAGACAACCAGAGTTTTTTTTTTTGAAGTCACGTGTTTCAGTACATTGAACAGAATACATGTCTTCAATAAAAAATAATGGAAATATCGCACAAAATTAAAAAAAAATAAATTTTCATTTCGATTTTTGGGTGATATTTCCCCATAATAATTTGGGTGACATGGAGTTTTGGGCTTTAAGCAAATTTTTTGGGTCTATATTTACATTGTTTTTTTTTTTTATTTTTTTGGCGGTTAGATATTATTTTGGGCATTATTTCCAAAAGCCATTTAGGCTCTTTTTTCTTGGGCGTTATAGCCCAACTCCGGCCGTTAATTACAGGTCACCTTTTGTAATCTTTTTTTTTTAAACTAAGCATACATAGCTATTATAGGAAAATTCTACAATACAAAATGAATTTAAGTTAAACCTTCGAAAAATTGTATTTAAATTTTCGCTAGAAGCAATACTAAGGAGATGGAAGGTGACAAAATCACTGTCGTGCAAGTACAGTGACTGCTTTTCTGCAGCCGTTGTGGCTTCTAAATCCCGTTGTGCAGGCTAAAAAAGTATTATTCAGTATTGTGTCCGGAGCTATAGGATCAGTCTCAGTAGTAATCACTGGGACGCCCAACTAACAAACTCCCGGAGTTAAGCTCTTCAAATCTGAAAAGAACTCCCATAAGATTCTTATATATCCTATTGCTATACTTAAGAATAAATCTCTTGTTATGAAACTCAAATTCGTCTCATAGCATTTTTATTGTAAGAGCTAAGCTTTTTTTAAATTTGAAAGTACTTAAATCCTATATCTAAATCTATTTAAGTCTCATAAGTATCTCGTTATGAAATTAAAACTCTTAACGTCATTTTTAGTCTTTATAATCCCATAATAATACTTCAATTCATAAATAAGTTTTTTTCAAGATTCTTATAGGAGCTACGACGCCAGCTTTGAATATCAAACGAACAGATGTTTTAGTTGAATTGTACAGTGCGTTCTTTTTGTTCACAAAACTTGCTTCTGTTCATGTTTCTATCGGATTGGTTATTTGATTGGCGGTGGAAGATGTAATTTTAGATTTCAAAGAAAAGTTTGATGTTTTCTTTGCGAGCAAGTTTCTTTGGTCGATTTTTTGTTCTGTTTGTTTACCTAATTTCGGGTAGTAGTGAATTTGATTATAAATATTATAACAACAATTTTCAGCACTGAAATATACCAAACAAAAAGCGCACATTTCAAACTTAAGGTAGTTAATATTACGTATATTAGTGTTATTAAAAAGAGGAAACAATCTGCCGAAAAATCGATCTCAAAAGCATTATTTTGATATAGAATTGATCGAAACAAGCTTATTAATTGTATTAATGGAAATCACCATGAGTATCCCATAATGTTTATATTATATCTTATACTGTTGTTGCATCGGCTGTCATCAGCTTTGGAGTGATTTAAATAACACCAAGCTATATCCAGTTAACTTTGATTGTTACTTTATTCGAAAAATTATTGGGTTATAATTTAGTTCCATTCTTTCAAAATGTTAATCTAACACAATTATCGATTTTTTGCTTTCTCATTTAAATTTCTTAATAAAAGTTGGCAATTGAAATAAAAAGGAACTCCCCACAGACAATGTCAAATTTAAGTCCCATAAGAGCATTTTAGCTCCCATAAGAAGTACTGTCTCTCAGAGAAAATTTATATTTACTGAGAGCGACACTTCTTACGGGAGCTCAAACGTGCTAATGGGACTACAATTTGACGTTTAACTTTCAAACGAAACATTTATCTGTGTTGCTTTCCGTTTCATCATCATCCAAAGATCTCATAGAGATGTTAAAACAAGAGTTAAATTATCAATCAACAGCAGCCATGTTGCAAAATGAAGAAAATGTTTTCATTATATTTTGAGGGTTACCGTAGCTTAAAAAAAATATTCTAAAAAAATTATCTTATTTGGTTTTCCATTCTGACCAAAACTTGTAAAAAGTTGTATAGGTCATATTCATCTTGTTTTCTCTTATTTGCCGTCGATATTAGTTGTATAAAAAATGGATTTGTATAACTTAGTATACAGCTACTATACCAGAGAAGAGTGAGCGGGGATATTCTTTTTTGTGATATGTCATTATTTAAAATTTGTGAGAGCAGACACATGTAAAATGGCATCTTTAAAAATCAGTTGTTTTTGTCAGTTTTTAATGACAAATATATTGAAAGATTTCAGATAATCTTAATAATGAAAAAGGGTCATATTTTGAGCCACTCTAGATCCAATTTTTGACATAAAAGCACGATAATAACAATAATTGGGAAAAAATATGGTATTTTGTGAATTGTATAAAAAAATACTTTAGTGATTTTTGCATCTAAAAAAATTATTAATGGTAACTCTTTTTCTTATTATAATTAATAACAAAATATTTTAAACATGCATAATTTTGGAAGCGCGTTGTTATTTTTTGAAGCAAAATGTGGAAATTAGTAGATGCAATTTTAATTGCACCAAGAATTTAGCCTATACATATGCCATCATTTTTACAAATATAATACGTCAATTAACTTGTGAGATAAATACTCGCACCAAAAAACACATTATTTTTTGACATGAGAGAAACACGAACACACATAAAAACTATTCGCCTACCTTCTTCAAAAAAAGAAATTAAAAATGCGAAAGATATATGTTTTTTTTTTTAAGTTTACACACACTCGTTCTCTTTTTAACAACTTTTGTAGGAAGAGACGCACTCCCATATGAAGAGTTAAGAGAGCCTTACTAGATTTACAAAGCGGCGTCTATAATCGCATAAGAAGAATAAAACTCTTCCTATAGGATGCAGAGGCTCCCATAACTAGGCCATTTAGGCTTTTAACAATCTTATAAGAATCTAGAAGAACTCCTCAAGAGTGCATTTAGCTCCCTAAAATAAGTCTTGTAGCGCTCTCGGAGCGTCTTATGAGAGGAAAAATGTTACTTGGGGCGAGGCAGCCATCTCCATTCTCAGTCCATCGTAGTTGAAAACTTTTCTTCTTTGTCGAATTTAGTCTCTAACGCCAATGCTGAATTTGTTAATAACAAACAAGGAAAGACTTTAAACATGCCAATTATAACAGTTTTGGTTTATAAAAGCATTGTTTATGCGGCCCAGCAGGGCCAGGGCCCTCCACCGGTGGGCGTACTTTAGACAGCCAGATTTTTTTTTCAAGTCAAGTGAAATGCCTTAACTCCTTCCCACTTTTAATGTTGAAAAACTGACTGTTTTTAAAAATGGTCTCATCAACTGAATATATTTTTTCTGACGCGTTCTATTCAATAGCTTCCTTCGTCGTTCAAGCCAATAAGTGTGAAAACAGCAGTTTGTGCCGGCAGAAGTCAGTGTAATAATTTCTAAAACTCTTCTGGTCTACTACTGTAGACCACGCAACCACTTACGTAACTTTGTTTTATTTTATTTTTTTTTTTTTATTCTGAAAACTGTGAAATATAAGTACACTAATATGTATTTTAATAAATGAATACGAAAGGTAAAAAGTAGTTTTTTAAGTAAAAAAAGCTTCTAAAACAAAAAACGGTAAAACAAATGTCTGAAGAGCGAACAAAAATGTCTTACGAACGTAGACCATGCGCCTTCTAGTGTTACAAAATACCATGCGCCCATTCGACGGCAAACATTTTATTATAACAATCATTAAGAAAGCATTATGTGGATATACATACCTATAAGTAAACTCTAAACGAGTGTTGATCTGCAGCTCTTTTGGACGGTGGTAGTGCTATAGCATGTTTATTCAGATGTTTTGACATTTGTACCACCTTACCAGAGCTACCACTGGGACACTATAGAGTCCCCGGGGACCTTTTTTCTTAAGGGGACTCGGGGGCTCATTTTTCTTTAAAAAAGGTCACATTTTTTTCATTCAGAGTGACACATAAATAATTTCGCCTGCGTCAACACTGCCCCTTGCTATTGCTCATAGCTAAAATATGAATAAAACTTTATCCGTAGAATTAATGTACTTTCGCTTAAGTAATCCAATACGCTTAGTTTTCAAAATATTAACGAAAAACTAAAAAAGGGGACCTCCCCCCTCTTTCTGCAATAACCTAGACTACATGCTTTTTTGGCTCCAGGGTCCAGGATCCTAGCCCCCATATGTGTGGAATATAAGAAAACCTTCTTAAAGGTCATTAATTGGTTAAAAAAGGTCAACTAGTTTCAGAAATTGGTCAGCCATAGAAAATTTTGAATCAATGGTTTAATTTTTTTAAGGTCATCAGCGATTTTTAGAACCTCATTTGTGATCTCATAAAAGGTCATTTAAAAATTTGTTAAAGGTCATTATTTGTAGGACCTCGAGAAAATCTTTAAAAATTGAAAATCAACATCTTTGGATGACAAATTATTGAAATTAGCTGACTCTTTTAAACAACTACTGACTTTTTAGATGACATACTTTTTTACCGCATATCCCACATATGGACTGCTTAGATCTCAGAGCCTAATTCTCAAATGGACGAGACTAGATAAATGCCAATTTATAGCAGTTATAAAGGGTCCGCCATCTAACGTTTTTTTTTCAACTTGTGCTTATTTCGTGAATGGTAACACTTAGCTCATGTCTGATTTGACAGACAATTAGTTTTATCCTTCCGCTGAACGAATATGGTTGTGTATACGCTTCGCTAAGTGGGCCTGCGATCGACTTAGAGAAGATGCCGATTTTGCCAAAAAAAATCATCTTTTCAGATGAAGCTCATTTTGATCTTGGCGGGTAGTAAACAAGCAAAATTGTCGCATTTGGGGCACAGAAAACCCGCACGCATACATTGAAAAGCGTGGCGTAGTTTCTACTTGTCAAATGTCAAAAAATGACAGCTTCAAAAGTGACAGCTACCGAAATAGCGGGCTATTCAAAATAACACCTCTTATTGGAAAATTCTTTAGTAGTTTTCCGCCATTAAAAGTGGGTGTACGTTAAAGCGCTTCGCTCGACTTGATAAAAAAAAAAACTCTGGGTGCCTGAAGTATGCCCTTCGGCGGAGGGCCCTGGCCCTGGGGGGCCGCATAAACAGTACTTTTATAAAACAAAACTGTTATAATTGGCATGTCTAGAGTCACTTCCTTCTCAAATATTTAAGTTTTCAACTTAATCTCATCGGATAATGCCTCTAGTTACTATTAATTCTTATTTCTCACACATATTTTTAATTTTTCTATAACTCTTTCTTTCACCGCAAACACACACATTTTTGCAGATACATCAGTGACATAAATCGTAGTGCCCAAGTTGATGGAAACTATTTTAAGCCAAAACCTGAAGACGCGCATGAGTTACACGCCTGGGGCTTGGGTACAACAAGTGATCCACTTCTCCAACAACAATATCAACAACAACAGCAACAACAACAACAGCAACAACAACAACAACGCCCTCCACCACAACAGTCCACTAGTCAAAACTTTAACACACATCACCCCTTCTCAAATGACCCTAAGACTCAGAGGTACCTACCACCGCCCGCCATAACTTTCATCTTCTCTCTCTACCTATATTATTCTCAATCACTTTCATCTGAATTTTCATTTCGTGTTTTAAATAATTTCAGCTTTGTACAAGGTAAAGTTCGAATACAAGGTCCAGTTTATGTGCCACAAAGAAGTTCCAATGTCGATCAGCATCAAGCTCCATCCCAGACAGCGGCACAAATTGCAGCACAATACGACCCAAACCGGAACAAGCAGATCACGGTGAGTGGAAAATTGAAACTTATTAATTTTTATGACAGACAGATCCCAACATCAATTAACATCAACTACTTACTTACTTACTTACTATCCAAGCCCAAACACGAGAAATGGATGTCATTGAAATTAGCACTTTCGCACAGACACACCGAGATAACCCATCATCAACAAACAACACTTTCGAATATTATTCTTAATTATTTTTTTCTCCTCATTTATAACTCCGGCAAAGATTTAGAAAGCCTTTTAACTGAGGCGAGCTCTGTCATATTTGCATGTTTCAAAAGTGAATACTAACTTCTTTGGTGCTCTCGACACTCTTGTTGTTGTTGGTGTTAAAGTGTCAATATTTACTGTTTTATTCATGAGATGGAAACGTCATTAAGTTCGAGCTTTGACCCGCATAAAACTAACGACTCATGCTGTATTTTAATTTAACCCATGGTCCATGGGGCTTAACGAACATGACTTAGGGTTTTGTTTGTATTTTATAGTCATCGTCATCGTACGTGTACAATTATTCTCACGTTAAGTTAAACATTGATCATATCTTCGAACTTCAGATTTAGCAAAGAGGTAATGACTTAAAAGTATTATTTGCGCTTTTGGCCACCGACTGATACTCCAGAAAAAAGACATTAGACAAAAGCAAAAGCTCTGTTTGTTAACAGTTATAACAGTTTTTCGCCATTAAAAGTACAAAATTTTCAACGCGGCATGAAAAAAACAAAAAAAGGCGGACGGCCCTGGCACTGTGAAGCCGCATAAAATAGTCCTTTTTTTGCAAACAAGACTATTAAAAATTCGCATGCCTTGCCTATATAGTCACTTCCATTTTTACTTGCTTTTTAGGGGAAGTATTGGTTTCGTGAAAAAAAATTCGATGGTGTAACCAAAACTAACGCTACGATGATCGAGATATTCGAAAAAGAGGTTTCGTCATGCCGTTCATCGGTCACCCGGTCTGTGCGTATATGTGTATGTGCGTCTGTTCGTCTGTGCGTCTGAGCATCCACTGTAATTTGAGCTATAGCTTTTATTATGTGATTCCGTACAGGAAAAATTCGAATTTTCAATTTAGCTCACCTAGAACGGGTAGCTGCTATACAAAAATTTAGTTTTTTTTTCAAATTTTCTGGTTAAAAGTACTGTTTATGCGGCCTCGCAGGGCCAGGGCCCTCCGCCGGTGCGGGCACTAACATCTTTTTTTTCAAGTCGCGCGAAGCCCTATTTTTAATGGCGAAAAACTGTTATAACTGTTATAAATTAGCATGGCTCTTGTCTCGTGTCTCGTCCCTTAAAAACACCATACCTATACTGGTAAACCATTAAAATTTATCTTCACGGTATGTCTGCATTACAGTTGTTAACCACAAGAGCAGGTTCGTGCGATCCAGTCGTGCATATTTTTTCTGACCAATTTAAAAAAGAGTATTATGTATTAACTTAGTACAAAAAAACCTTTCTGTGTAATCTGATAGTAAAGGGTTTTCCAATAAGAGTTGTTGTTTTGATATTCAAAGAAAAATAGCATTTTTTGAGATAAATGATCGGATGTTTATTTCATTATAAAGAGGAAGGTATGCCGTTAATAATGGAACACAACATCAGCCAAATGGTCACCACGACCACGCTTACAGGACTATATCCTTTTCATGAAATTTTCCATAACCAAATCGCAAAGTGGCTGCCCTATGTCCTCGATAGCCTCACGAATTCCATCTTTGAGGTCTTGAATCGACGCTGGGCTGTTGGCGTAGACCTTATCTTTCACGTGGCCCCAAAGGAAGAAGTCGCAAGGTGTTAAATCACAAGATCTCGGTGGCCAATTGTGATCACCTCTTCGAGAGATAACACGGTCCGGAAACTTTTCCCGTAAAAGATCGATGGTTTCATTGCTTGTGTGGCACGTAGCGCTGTCTCGTTGAAAGTAAACGTTGTCCAGATCAATACCATCCAATTCCGGCCATAAAAAATCATTAATCATCTCTCGATAGCGCAATCCATTGACCGTAACTGTTGCTCCAGCCTCATTTTCGAAAAAGTAAGGTCCAATGACCCCGCGGGACCATAAACCGCACCAAACAGCCACGCGTTGAGGAAGGAGAGGCTTTTCAACAATAACTCTTGGATTTTTCGAGCCCCAGATGCGACAGTTTTGCTTGTTGACGTAGCCTCCGAGGTGGAAATGGGCCTCATCAGTCAAGATGATTTTTCGATGAAATTCCGGATCATTTTGATGCATTTTAAGGACCCAATCAGCAAAGACACGACGTTGTTGATGATCAGCCGGCTTGAGTTCTTGTGTTAACTGAACTTTATAAGCCTTAAGACCCAAGTCTTTATGAAAAATACGGTGTAATGACGTTTGTGGAATGCCTAATTCCAAAGAACGACGAGGAATGGACAAACCTGGGTTTTCTTCAACACTTTGGGCTACAACAGCAATATTCTCAGTTGTTCTTGAGCGACGTGCACGAGTTTTATTCTTCACATCACTAACTTGTCCCAACAGTTCGAATTTGTCCACCAATTTCTGTATTGCGGTCCGACAAGGTGCTTCACGACGACCCAAAAATGTTTTAGTTTTACGAACCGTCTCTGCCAAATTTTCACCATTTTTATAGTGAATTTTAATAATTTCAATGCGTTGTTGAAGCGTGTATCGTTCCATTTTTATTAATGGCGTAGTTTCTACTTGTCAAATGTCAAAAAATGACAGCTTCAAAAGTGACAGCTACCGAAATAGCGGGCTATTCAAAATAACACCTCTTATTGGAAAACCCTTTAGATAGACATTTTGTTGGCTTGCATTAAAAATTAAAAGCGGAACGCGGCGTTTGCACGTGCGTCGGCGTCGGTTGGCTCAAATTAAAGCGAAGATAATGGCATGAAAACGAACCACTCCAGTGACTACCAGTCAATAACCTGCACTATCCGCATTGAAAACCTTATGAAGGGTGTTTTTTTAGAGGTATAGAACTTTTAAATCTAATAAAACAAAGATACTATTTTTAAATTGACATGAAATTTACTTTTTTCGAAAGATAATCTTCTAACATTATAATTTAAATATGATTTCTGGCATATGACCGCCACAGCTGGATCGGACGTAGTCTAATCTGGAAATCCAATTTTCGATGACTTTTTCCAACATTTATGTGGCCGTATATCGGCAATAACGCGGTGAATGTTGTCCTCGAAGTGGTCAATCGTTTCGGGCTTTTCGGGCAAGCGGCGGTAAATCACACGATCTTGGAGGTAAATTCACGGTCGGTAACGTGAAACTATGCGGCTACCAAACGTTTCCTTCAATAAATCAATTGTGGCGCGGGCTTTGTGACATGTTGCGCCGTCTTGTTGAAACCACAGCTCCTGCACATCATGGTTATTCAATTGATGAACGAAAAAGTCAGTAATCATGGCTCTATAGCAGGCACCATTTACTGTCACGTTCTGGCCAGCATCGTTGTTAAAGAAGTACGGACCAATTATTCCAGCAAACCATATAAAGCAAACCAAACAGCGGGGCCGATCAAAGCCAAACTGGCGCCCTGTGCAAGATTTGTAGAAAGCGCCCCTTTTTATATTTGCATACATACACTGATACACATGCATAAGACTTTTCCACATTACCCAGGCGGTAGACTTTGAATGCCTAGGTCTAGTGGGATTTTTAATTTTACGATATTTTGAGTTCAATTCTCCTTGAATGCAACAATGAAAGTGAAGTTAGTTAGTGAGCAAGTAATATCTTAGCACAGTTGTGATGGATGTTATTTTGGATGTAAGTTTTGAGGTTAAAATGCAAATGGCAGTACATATTTGTTTGCGCAATATCAGATTACATTTTCTTGCTCCTGGCAATGCGCCCCCAGAATTTTGCGCCCTGTGCATTTGTACATCTTTCATATATGGTTGGTTCGGCCCTGCCAAACAGTGAGTTTTTGTGCATGTAACGGTGTCTCAACATACACTTGAGGATTTTCAGCACTCCAAATACAACAGTTTGGTTTATTGACGTATCTATCCATTCAACCAAAAGTGAGCTTCATCGCTAAACAAAATTCGCTTATGAAAATTTGGATCAACGGCAATCTTCTTTTGTGCCCATTTGGGCAGAATTCGGAAGCGTTGTTCAGGTGTCAGTCTGTTCATGTTGAAATGCCAAATCAAACTAAAAATAAACCACTTCACAGCTGACAAAATGGCCGCCAGTTAAAATAGTGTTGCCACCTTAAATATCTATACCTCCTAAAAAAAACACCTTTTAGTTTAGAAGTGATTTCCTTCATAACAAAATAAATGCCGACATTTTGGCTGAACTTTAATTTCTTATTTCCTGGATCACAGGTAGTGAGAAAAGTCTTAGTTAAAAATCAAATTCAAATTTAACAAATTTTCGTTTTCAAAATAGCTTTTAACGGCCTTTAGTCCATAAAAATTGTGGTTTCGTCCCGGCGATTTTTATGAACTAAAGGCCGTTAAAAGCTATTTTGAATCAATAATTCAACGAGTCCAATTAAGTAGTCCTAAGTCTTCTACTTGGCTGATGTATTTCAGTAGTATATAGAATTTGTATTATAAAAACCTTCATAAATTTTCGTTTTTTTAATTTCTTCTTCTCTTGGTTCGTTTTCTCAATTTTACTTATTGCCAGTACTGAGTTTTTTTTAACAACTATTCTTAAAAGATAACATAAACTCATTTCTTGGTGGTAAATGTTAAAATGGTATAACGATACTTTAGTAAAAAAAATTAAAATTTAGTAAAAGTTACAAATTATTTCAAAATCAAGTATCATACTAATAATATGTTTTGCCATCTTACTAAATCCGCTAAAATTTTGCACTAGTCTCGTACCTAATTGGTTATTAATTTGTCAGTCTATTAAGACTTTATTCATGCAGAAGCTCTTGAGGTTGAGTCAGGCATGCAACATTGATCTTCATTTTGTTACGACTAAGTGAACTTGCACTTCAACTTCAAAATGAATTAACTAAACGAAGATTGCAGTCTACGTTTCAATGTTTAGCTGGGTTCGGATTTTACTTTAATTGAAGTTGAGATTTTGTCTTATCGATACATGTTTTGAATAGAGTTTCACGTTTCACTATATGTTCAGTCATAATTTCCTTAATTCGATTTTAAGTTGTTTAGATTGGAATGAAAACAATCATTCATACTTCATATAATACAATCATGAAAATTGTGCCATGGATAAACATTTTTTGGATTTTTGTTCACCCAAAGGTAGATATAGCTTAAACCTTTTCACATTAAATGATTTTTTTTTAAATAAATGGGCATGTTTTTGGCACACCCGTTTAGACCGCAGCTGAAGAACAGATAGACGAACTGAAAAACAAAAACCATCGTCTTTATACTAAGTTTGACTGAAATCTAGCGTTTGATTTTGTTTACGAACCCATAACTCACCATATACAGCTTGGCCCCTAATTCATCAAGGATAATTTGAGAAATGATTCTTGGGTATATTCTATAGTAATAAAATCGTTTAACAGTAAGGGTCTAGGCATATCCAATGTTTATATCATTTATTGGGAATTTTAGAAAAGTCACCCTCTCCCGTCATGTTAACTGAAATTTCTGACAAACACGACCATTTTAAATGTAATAACTATTTAAGAAAAAAGATTTTTAAGTTCCGAACCCTGTTGCCAATGTTAACTTACTCGAGGATAATGAGTGTTTTAGCTACTTTCAAGTTCCTCCAACCTTACCACACTCTTCATATGCGAGAAATTGCACGCGTTTATCTGACACACTTTCGCTGGTTTTGTGGTTTGGTTGGGTGATTCGTCAGAGAGTTGTTAAACACAGATATGGGTTGGGTTGGGTTGTGTATAGGTATCGTACTACAATATTATGTCGGTATCAAGATATGAAATTATAATATGGTTGATGAACATAATAAAGTCTTACACAAGTAAACACGTACAAGACATAGTCAGTAGTTATGCTTTATATGCAGTTTTGCATCTTCTTTCTTTTTGTTTTAAGTAAGTTTAAGTAGGTATATAAATACAGTGCATTGACTTTAATAACAAATAGTTTTGTAGTATTGTCTAGTCGCAACTCAATTTCAAGGTCCTTTAGTTCACTTTCGGTTTTTTTTTTTATTGTATAAATCCACAACCGATGGGATAGTCAGGTCATAAAGGTTATACACAGCTCGATGAAATGTTCACATCATCTTTCCATTGTTATGACTTTTGAATAATGGTAAGTTCGATGGTGTTGGTATTTATAATTTTTTTAAGAAAAAATTAATTTCACCTGTAACGGGTGTTTTTAACTTAAAGTTGGCAACACTATTTAAATTGGCGGCCATTTTGTCAGCAGTTAAGTGATTTATTTTTTGTTTGGTTTGGCATTTTAACATGAATAGACTGACGCCTGAACAACGCTTTCAAATTTTGCCCAAATGGGCCCAAAACAAGATTGCCGTTGATCTCAATTTTTATAAGCGAATTTTGTTTAGCGATGAAGCTCAATTTTGGTTGAATGGATATGTCAATAAACAAAACTGCAGTACTTGGAGTGATGATAATCCTCAAGCGTATGTTGACACACTGTTACATACACAAAAACTGACTGTTTGGTGTGCTTTATGGTTTGGTGGAATAATTGGTCCGTACTTCTTTAAAAACGATTCTGGCCAGAACGTGACAGTAAATGGTGCCTTCTATAGAGCCATGATAACTGACTTTTTCGTTCATCAATTGATTAACCATGATGTGCAGGAGCTGTGGTTTCAACAAGACGGCGCAACATGTCACACAGCCCGCGCCACAATTGGTTTATTGAAGGAAACGTTTGGTAACCGCATAGTTTCACGTTACCGACCGTGAATTTACCTCCAAGATCGTGTGATTTACCGCCGCTTGACTATTTTCTGTGGGGATATGTGAAGTCGCTATAGTTTACGCCGATAAGCCCGAAACGATTGACCACTTGGAGGACAACATTCGCCGCGTAATTGCCGACATCCGGTCACAAATGTTGGAAAAAGTCATCGAACATTGGACCTCCAAAAAAAAACACCCTTTATGTGCAATATATTTAAAAAAAAAGTGTTGGTACGCTAATTTATTTATATTAATGCTAATTATTAAAATGCTATTGAAAAAACAAGTTTAAGAAACATCGAATTTCAAAAAAAAAAATAAGTTTGATTTTTTTTGTATCCAAAACATTATTTTTTAAACAAAATTTGAAATGCAATAGTCAGTTCTTCGCTAAAAGCAGAAGCTCCTTCTTTTTATCTAGTTGGACGAGGTGGAGGAATGGAACCCAGAACTCATGACAGTCCTACAGACTAAGCCACCGGTTAATACAATTATTGTATAAGATCCGACAAAAGGCTACGTCTGGAGTGTAGGTTGGGTCGACATAAAAAAAAAAAACAGAGTCATTTTTTTGCGTCTTTCCTATCATCGTGATATCGTTTAATCATAAAGTCTCGAGTTCCATATTTGTATCGAATCTATAGCAAGAAAAAATAATGGAATGGTACAAGAAAGGTGTGGAGCTGTTGGTATTAAAAGAACCCATTCAATCTAATTGAAATGACTTCCCAGACTTTTCGGACCTTGCTACTTTTCGAAATCAGACTTACTTAAGCGGATATTGCTTGTGCCTACATTTTGAGTTCTGATAAATATAAACTTTGAAGGAAAAATCTCAAATACCAACAAATTAAAAATGTCATTTTTTCAACGGAAAATGCTGGTGTTTATTTAAAATCTTCATTTTCATTCGAAGAATATAACAAAACACAATTTTTTTTTAATTCATTGTAAAGGATCGAATTTTATTTCGATGTCGCACTCGTACTCATCTTCATCGTCCTCAGAATTACTGAATATTCCCTTGAAATTCGGTTGCTTATGTGGTGCTTGTCTATGTTTCGATTGAACAATTTCGACGCAACATTGACAGTCATTTCTTGATGAATTATCTCGGATTCTAATTTTCCAGGTTCGTTAAATTGAAATAGATATTATTAATACTTGTTCTCGCAGTCTCACTGCAAAAATTTGGTATTATGTTTGTTTTCAAGAGATTATTAGCACATTATGCATTTTTCAACATCGGCAGAATAAGGTGGGCAAGCAAACACACGTGCTTATAAATTGTTGTCAACTCTTTAAAATGACAGTTTTTAAAAAATTTTTTTAATAGTCAATTTGGCCACGATTTTGATCTGGCAAAAATCATTATACCGAAGATAAAGCCCTGCCAAATCAACGTTATTGATTAATTAATTTTTGCAATTTTTCAACAACTGAGGGTGTATCGTCGTCAAATTTTAAGAAAGCCTTAATAGCAGGCAAAAGTTCTTCGCTTTCACATTGAAATGGTTGTTGTAAGGACACGACTACTTTATCGCTAAAATTTTGAATGAACTTATCGGTTGTACATCGATTTTGCGAGTTAACCTTGACCGTATTTCTTTATTAAAGTCGATACTATGCAGGAATTTGTTCCCGTCTCACAATTCTACTTTTTAACTTACAAATGAAATCGGATGGAATTGGAAGTCTTTTGCAATTTTCAGGAGATATAATAGTATTTTTCATATAAACGGACATTTTACTTATGTATTAGGGTTAATGAATCTGCCTGAAGTTTTTTTTTTTTTTTAATCTTTGAAAAATGAATAAAATATCACCTAAAAAAGCAATACTATGTTAATTTTCAATATTAATCAGAAAAGAATAATATCCTCTTGACTGTAATTACCAGTAAACAATTACAACTTAAAATAATCTTTGCATTGAATGTTATTTTAAAATTCCAATGAACAGCGAGAATTTTTAAATATGTAATTAATATCGGTAAACTATATGCATTGCCAAATTGATGGAAAGCAATCAAAATTTAATTTTTATTCAATACATATTCACAAATTAAATTAAACCTGCTGCAATGTTGTTCTTTATTAATCGTTATACGCCCAGTCTTATGCATTAAAAAAAAAAAAAAACAAATTTCATTCCAATATCGTATTTAAATTAAATCATTTAAAATTAACATGATTCTCTTTTCATCTCTTTTCAGCCGGAATTATCTGCTCAAGTGAAGGAGGCACTGCGAATCGAAGCAGAAAAACGAATTATTTCGCAACAGCAAGAGATACTCGGTAAACAACCTTTTATTCAAGGTGGACCCGTAAGTTGATTATAAATAATTGTATATTCACAACTCAGCGAAAATAAATCATTCTCCATTACCAGCCCATAATGCCAAAGAACTACGATGAATTCTACACCCCGATTCTGGAAAAAATTGATAAAATTCTCGGCACTTTAGGATTCGTAGACAACCACTGCAAGGAGCGCCTCACCTGCAGCATGTACAAGAATCCAACTCGTTTCAGTCCACACAGCAATTTTCTGTCAGCTGAGCTGAGTCGGTAAGTGGTGTTTCACTGAACTGTTTTACTGTTTTACTGCTCCATCTCCTCCACCATCTGTTATTCAAAGAAAAAATAACCTCGATGTGGTAACCAAGAGGCATTGTCTCTTGGTTGGGTAGACGAAACGAGTCCATTATCGAATCCCAAGGTCAACTGAATGAAATGGTTTTTTCGTGACGAAGGGATAATTGAATGTTCAATAGAATTTTTTTTCTATAGGAATTTTCAAATAATGACGCAAAAATTAAGGATGCCAGGTTGAAGGATTGTTTTGGGTTAAAAAAAAAAACTTTAACAATTTTAAAGGTTTTTGTTATAGAATCAGAAGACGGTTTCTAATTAGGAAAAGGTTAAAACTTCAAACATCAAGGGTTGTAAAGAAAAAAAATTAAGTTCAATTTTCAGCTATTTCTCTGTGGTTCCAGGAATAACAGATATATCGGGTTTTTCAATAAGAGCGCTACAAAAGTTTTTTTTAATTAAAACAAAAACCTTTTTGAATATCAATGAAATTCTTTATTCCTGTGAAAGTGCGTTCGATGCCATTATGTATATTTTTTTTGCATGGTCACCACGGGCACGCTTGCAGAAGTACAGACGCTCAACCCAATTTTCGACGGTTTTCAAGAATAAATCGGCCGATACTGCTGCAATTTCACGTTCGATATTCGTACGAAGTTCATCAATCGTCGCTGGCTTGTTGGCATAGACCATAGACTTGACGTAGCCCCACAGGAAATAGTCTAACGGCGTCAAATCGCACGACCGAGGCGGCCAAGCGACTGGACCATTTCGTGAGATAACACGTTCTCCAAACTTGGTTTCCAATAAATTGATTGTGACATTCGCTGTGTGGCTTGTGGCGCAGTGCTGTTGGAACCACATGTCCTCCAAGTCCATATCATCCAATTGGGGCCAAAAATATTCATTTATTATTGAACGGTAGCGATCCCCATTCACAGTTACGTGCCGGTCTTTATCATCACGGAAGAAGTACGGCCCAATGACGCCGCCGCGCCGGCCCATAAACCTCACCAAACCGTAATTTTTTTTTGGGATGCAATGATGACTAATGGAGTACGTGCGGAATGCTGCCTGACCAATACCGCATTTTTTGTTTATTGACGAAGGCATTCAGCCAGAAATGAATCTCATCGCTGAAGATGATTTTTCGATTTTTAGCGCTCTTAACGTTGAGGCCACTGACTCCGAATTTCGGTAGTAAATTTTAATAATTTCGACTCGTTCTTGGCTCGTATATCTTTCCATCATGAAATGGCAAATTTTACTGAAGAGAAATGTCAAAAGAGCGGCAAGAAATATGACGTCGTTTGCTGTCCCTATTGCTCTACTTTTGTAGCGTCCCTGTTGAAAAACCCTTTATAAGGAAAAATACCACTTATTAGCAATTAACGGCTTATTCCAATTCAAAATGAAATATGCTGTTAAAGAAAGTTATCCGAATTGCGATACATGTACCAACATTCAGGCTTTAATGAAAACGTACATATGGGTTCGAGTTCGATTAGAAGGGATGATGATGAAGATCATATACCTACTTAAGTCAATACTCCAATCAACTAAGTAAATCTTTAAGTGAGCGTCAACTATGATACACCTTACTCAACCTAGGTATTGATCAGTCTAGAGGTCAATGTTTTGAGAATATTTATGGTAATATTCTTAACAAACATTTTATTTCCTCGTCATTGCTGTCTTCATTGAGTACATAATCTTTATTTTCGTTTGGGGATCAATCGAATCGTCTAGATGGTTTGTATTTTCGAGCGGTGGATAGCGCCGATATTGTTGAAAGTGTGCTTTCCATAAAATTTAATGCTGTTGGGCTTGATAAAATTCAACCCTCTCTTTTAAAGATGAGTTCACCAATTATTTTACCCGACATCACATTCGTGTTCAACACAATTTCGATGTCAGACGAGGTCCCCGATCAATGGAAATTAGCTAAAATTGTACACATTCCTAAAAATGCAAGATGTGATAAATTTAGACCAATTTCAATTTTGGCTTTTTTTATTTTTAGTTTTTGAAATAATTCTTCAAAATAAAATTAGTGCTTATCTAACGCCAAATAATTATGCTTACTCCAAAGCAATCCGGATCCAGCATTGTTGAGCGTTATTGACGATAGAAGGCAGGCGGTGGATAGGAATCAATCATGTCAAATTATGTGAGAAGCTTATGAAGCAGTATTAATTCTCGTCAGGCACTGTGAAGTTATTTGTTTCCTACCTTATTAAGATAAAACAAGTGGTTCAATTGGGGGACAAGATATCTGACATTCGACCAAATACTACTGGTGTCCCTCAAGGATCCATTCTTGGCTCTTCATTGTTTTCGATGTACATTAATGAGCTCCCAACTAAATTATAGAATTGTTCATTGCATATGTATGCTGATGACGTACAATTGTAAATACTTCTGCTGCCCTCTTGGGCTCAATGTCTAAAGAGCTGTAAGTGATAACGAAGATTTAGAGAAAATAGTACATGGCCCTATTTTAAACCTAATGAAATCTAAATGTCTGGTAATTTCAAGAAATAATCTAGATCTATCTTGCTTTCCTTCGATTATGTTGAGCAACGCTCCTAACAAATATGGTAAAACAGCAAAAAATCTTGGGGTGATCTTCAAAAACTATCCCACTTGGGATAAACATATAAATATAAAAAAAATGTATATAAAAACTATATTTACTTCATGGAATGCAAGTTGAAAGACAACAGTAAATGTTTTTGGAGTTTCATTAAAAATAAAACAAAATCGAACGGATTTCCTAAAAGTATGCAATATTTAGGTTCGACTTTAACAAGCTTACCAACTATTTCTTAAATCAAATTATATTGATTCCACCAATGTCACAAGCACTTCATTTAGTCAATCCGTGAATAGTTTAAACATAGGTCACTTGAGTATTACTTTATTAGAAGTGGAAATTGCACTATCTGGTCTAACTGAAGATAATAATTCTGGTCCGGATGGAATTCCGCCCATTGTATTAAAAAATTGTTCTACCGCTCTCTCTAGAGTTTTGTGTTTAGTCTTCAATAGTTCACTAACATATGGTGCATTCCTACCAGAATGGAAAACGTCCTTCGTTACTCCAATTCACAAATGTGGCCCAAAACAGGAAATATCAAACTACCGCCCTATCAGTACGTTGTCTGCAATACCTAAGGTATTTGAAAAAATTGTTTGTGATAAACTGAAGTTCTTACTAAAAGAAACCATATCCCCTTATCAACATGGTTTTGTATCGGGTAGATCACCTTCCACTAACCTAACCATTTTCACGAATTGTATTCTCAATTCATTAGAAAGGGGTTACCAAGTGGATGTTATCTACACAGACTTTGCAAAGGCGTTTGATAGGGTGCATCATAAAATATTACTACAAAAATTAGAGAACATAGGATTTCACTCAAATATGCATAAATGGTTGACGGCCTATCTAACTGGACGTAATCAGCATGTTTTTATAGATTCGATTACCTCGTTCCCGTTATCAGTAACTTCTGGCATTCCGCAAGGGAGTCATTTAGGACCAATTCTGTTCCTTATTTTTATAAATGACCTTCCTGATGTCCTTATAAACTCAATGCGTCTTATGTTTGCGGATGATCTGAAATTTTTTTAGATGTATACAAAATATACCTGACTGCAAGCTTCTCCAAAATGATATCACCAATCTTACCAATTGGTGCAAAACAAATCAATTAGCCCTAAACATAACTAAATGTCAATGTTTCTCGTTCTCCCGTCGTTTGTTACCTGTCGCTTACGATTATAGCATTCAAAGTCAAAGGGTTTCAGTGAAAAAAGATCTTGGAGTCATTTTTGATTCCAAGCTTAACTTTATACAATATATAGAATTCATGGTGAATAAAGCCAACTCTATGCTGGGTTTTATTTCACGCAATTCCTTTGGTTTAAGTGACCCTTATACACTTAGAGCCCTTTACTTTGCTTATGTTGGATCGATCCTGGAATATTGCTGCGTTGTGTGGAACCCACAGTACAATGTTCATATTATTTACAAGAATAGAAAAAGTTCAAGATGTCAGCTTATTGGCATCCAGACATTAGAAAACCGCCGTAAAATGTTTGCTAAAGTTTTTATCAATGATATTTTATCATATCATATTGATTGTGCTTTTCTGTTATCTCTTTTAGATTTGTACGCTCCTTCTCGAGAGCTGAGAATTCGTACCCTATTCCGAGAAAATTTTCATAGAGTGAATTACGCGTATAATGAACTTATTACTCGTAGTGTTAGGAAGATTAATAATGTATCGAACAACTTTGATTTCAATTTTCATTTGAGTAGAAACTCATTCAAAAATATGTTAAATTTGTACTTTTTATCAAATTAAATTTATGTTAATTCTAATGTTAGTTTAAATAGTATGATGTTCAATGTACGTTTATACTTCAATAGTCTATTTGAGATTTTTAACTCTAATTGATGTAAATATATAAATAAATAAATAAATGCACTCTTCAGAAGGATATATATGCGGTGTGCTACGTACTTATTTATTCACGGGTGTGAAGTTTTTTTTAACTGCAACTATGATAGCAGAAGAAAGGAAAATGTTGCCTTAACAGCACTCTACGCTATGTGTTTGGACTGCGTAGATATATGACAAATTATCTGGCTTTTCTGTTCGTTTACTCGGTATGCATTTAGGTGATTGTTTCCAGCTCCGCAGTCAAACGAAATCATTTACTTGGGAATAGTTCAGAAACAAGGGGTGGTGACTTTAAAAGCATTGAAAAAATACAAATGTTAAAAATAGGTGATCCATGTTTTTAAACTGGAGTTTGAAAAGACGTTGGATTATAGTCCAGTCCACAGTCTCTAAAACTTTTTCCCTTGTAATTGCGGCTATAATGCAGAAGTCAAACCATTGCATCAAATTCCCTACAACTACTATTAAGAACTGCAGAATGCAAAACGCGAATGCCGAAAAAATACAAATTTCCTTCAACGACAGGTGCTATTGATTGCACTCATGTTCCTATCATCTAACCAGTTGTTCATTGGGACGAGTATACGTTAGCAGAAAAGGATTCCACAGAATTTTTGTTCGACATCATACAATTCCTTTATGGCTTTCATGGCCAGGATCGGTGAATGATTAATGAATTTGTGAAAAATTCTCGCATATTTAAAATCATGCAATCGAATGAAGCTAGAGCCATTTTACTTGGCGATTCAGGATACGGACTTACTCCCTGGTGGTGGTCCGTATCAAAATCCAGATACCCCTGCGAAAAATTCTTTCAATAATTGCCTAACTCGCGAACAATTTATAATTGAACAATGTCTTGCACAAGTCAAAAAACATTTTCCCATTCTTCACATAATAAACGCGAGTCAAAATAGAAAAAGTTCCATCATCTCTTACACTCGTATTTCTTAAAGAAAAACTGATTTTCAATCAAAAACAATACCGAATGAAATAAAAGTTTACGTTAGCTTTTTTTTATAAATCATAGAAATGATTTTCAAATACAAAAAAAAAAAAAAAACAATTTAATTTGACTCGTTGTATGAGAGCATCTACTCACTGGTTGGAGAATAATTTTATTCATACGAAACGGGAGCAGGTACTTCTTTTTTAAGCACCTTCTCTGATTCTTATGGACCACCTGCTCTGAGTATTTGCTCCGTTTTATTCATATCACCCTTATATCTTACAATTTTTAACCAATAATAAGAAATAAGAAGTTTTCTTTTTCAACTGCTAATTATATTAGAACTCATACAGTTACGTTCTACACGTATTTTATAACGAATGTATTATTAATCACAAATAAATAAATAAATACAATTTTGTCCACCCCTGAACAAAATCCTTACTACTCTAATGACTTAAGCTGCTTGTGTATCGCATCATTTAAATCCCTACGAATTGATTGAATTGGAGAGTAGGATGGAAAAAAGGGGAAAAATTAGTTATGGGCAGTGGCGTCGAGTCGGTCTGTTGTCGGTTTCTTAGCTTTTTTTCTGACTCATGGTAGGTACCTTTATGTATAGTAAGATGAGATCATCTTGGTCTTGGGTTTTCTGAACGAAGTTCCGTGCCCTAAGGCGATTATTTCACGGGAGCGAGGAAAGATAGCAATTCACAATTCACAATTCAGTCGCAAACGACAGATGATCGAAAATTGACACTTACGGTTTTGAGGATAATAATGGGTGATTTTTTAAGAGGTTTAAAACTTTTTTTTAAAAAAAAACACAAAAAATTCGAAAAAATGAATGAAATATTTATTTGAATCGATAGTTTGAACCTTGCAATTTAATGTTTAAAGATAATTTCATGCAAATGTTGACCGCGGCTGCGTCTCAGGTAGCCCATCCGCTGAGTCCAATTTCGGCATACTCTTTCACACATATCGGCCGGTATCTCACGAATGAATGCATGGATGTTGGCTTCCAGTGCGTCAATCGAAGCGGGCTTGTCCCTATAGACATTAGCCTTGACATACCCCCACAAAAAATAATCTAATGGTGTCAAATCGCACGATCTAGGCGGCCAATTGACCGGCCCGAAACGTGAAATTAACTGTTCACCAAACTCGCCTCGCAATCGCGCCATTGTTTCGCGTGCTGTGTGGCATGTGGCACCGTCTTGTTGAAACCACATATCATGCAAGTCAAGAACTTCCATTTCGGGCAAAAAAAAGTTTGTTATCATCGCTCGGTAGCGTTCACCATTGACAGTAACGCTGCGATTCGCATCATCTTTGAAGAAATATGGCCCAATAATGCCGCCGGCCCATAAACCGCACCAAACAGTGGCTTTTTCGGGATGCATTGGTAGCTGTTGCAATGCTTCTGGCTGATCTTCACTCCAAATGCGGCAATTTTGTTTATTTACGTACCCATTCAACCAAAAATGAGCCTCATCGCTGAACACAAGCAGCGCGCGATGAACATTTCGAACCGAGCACGAACTTTGATAGTAAAATTCAATAATTTGCAAGCGTTGTTCATTTGTAAGACGATCCATGGTTAAATTGCAAACCAAACTGAAGCTGTTTGACAGTGACACAAGGTAATAAACACACGTCAGCTGTCAAAACCAGTGTTGCCAAAACCAAACCAGCTTAAAAATCACCCTTTATAATTGGGTCAAGCTTAGCAGGCCTGAATTGTCTCTCTTGGTTTTTACAGTTAGACTCTCTATCTCTAATGTTAACATCATAAATCGGTGATTTAAGGATTACCCTGGCCCATGCTCCGATAATACTAATAAAGGGTCCGCCAAATAAATTTCTTTTTTTTTTTTGAAAATGGCGCAAAACATCGAGTTTAGCTTCGCCTGTGTAGCACGTAGCGCCGTCCTGTTGAAACCAATTTTTGTGAACAAAAATTCGTTCAACATGGCCCGATAACGATCGCCATTGACTGTAACGGCCACTCCTTGCTCATTTTCGAAAAATGGCCCAATTATGCCTCTGGACCAAAATCCGCACCAAACAGTGACTCGTTTTGGGTGTATCGGCTTTTTAATGTATGCGTGCGGGTTTTCTGTGCCCCAAATGCGACAATTTCGCTTGTTTACTACCCGCCAAGATCAAAATGAGCTTCATCTGAAAAGATGATTTTTTTGGCAAAATCGGCATCTTCTCTAAGTCGATCGCAGGCCCACTTAGCGAAGCGTATACACAACCATATTCGTTCAGCGGAAGGATAAAACTAATTATCTGTCAAATCAGGCATGAGCTAAGTGTTACCATTCACGAAATAAGCACTAGTTGAAAAAAAAACGTTAGATGGCGGAACCTTTAGTAAGAACTTAGGCGCAAACTTTTAGACGATTTAGTATCGTATGATGCTATGTAAAAAAGACAATTTCCATAGTTTTAAATGAGTTAGCATATATCTTACTATCTTTTTAATATTTTACTAATGTTAAAATTCAGCAAATGGCAATTTTATCCTTTTAGTATCATATGTCATTTTGACAACACAAAATGTGAAAAAGGTATGTTTGCTTACTTTTTTTGCACGAACTGTCACTGTTTTAGTTGTGTTCAGCTGGAGTTTATTAAGAAAACAGATTTAAGGTAGAACTGGAATAGTCGAAAGGCCACGCAATTGGTCGTACAAAACCGAGCGGTAACAAAGAATTCATATGTTGTGCCCATAATTGCGATTTGGTACTGTTCGTCTAGTTTTCGTTAACTTTTGCCGTCGGACGTGAAGACCGCTCATCGACCGCTCATCGACCGCTCATTCATCAAAAATGGTGATAGCAAACTAAAAAGAATTTGGCGCTTGGTGCTTTTTTTTTGATTGATGAATGAGTGAAGTAAAATCTCAACTTTTTAATTAATTTACATATATCACATCGAATTTTAGTGGTTTCACATAGTAAATCATTAAAAGCCTATCACTCTGTGCTGTGAAAATTGACATTGAACAAACAATATTATTCAATTTGTTTCTCGCTTTAAACCACTTAAGTGCATTATGGTTGACTTGTGAAATTAACGTTTCGGAAAGCTACTTTTCCGTCGATTTTGACATAGCTTCCAAAAGATTCCGCCTATTCTAGTTCTACCTTTAGTATGATACCTGCTAGTTAAAAATTGTTTAAACTTAAGAACATTTTAAAAAAGGGCTTTAAAGTTAGTAAATTGTTAACTAGTATAATGCTAACACCTTAACATATCAAACATGTCAGCCAGTTTAATACTTCATTTTTAGAAGAAATTCAATACTTTGAAACTGCGTTTGAATAATATTCATATTATGTTTAAGTCTTCAGATACCTACCCAATTTCTAAGCCTGTTCCATTTTTCTTACACATATACAGTAAATGATGCTTATAAGAAACTCCAAAATATCACAATTTTTGTTTCTTATAAGCATGTGTTTCTTATATTTTATACACGGATATACAAAAAAATGTTTCCTAAAAAAAGTATCAGAAACAAAATATCTCAATTTTAAACAACAGAAATTAAATTCACTTTATTTGAAAAAAAAAGAACAAGAAAATTGACAGCTGAAATGGTATTTATGACTTTTCTTTGTCTTCTTTACGCCCAAATGTGAGCATATGGTAATACTAGCGTTTCTGCCAAAAGCATACGTGTTTTAATAGGGGTGTAGTACTGCGAGGGTCATAACTTACGAAGTACCTACTCCATAGACCTTACCCGACGGCAGAATTGATGTGCATATATCCCAAGACATACCAAGATTTTTTGAAGTTGAAACAAAAGAAATTACCGAGTTATTCAAGTAAGCTTGGGAAATAACTTATGTTCAAGGATTTTCTACTAATGGTATTGCATTTGCACTTCAGGGGATTTCAGAACAGACCATTGCTAGTTGACCAACGGGAAATTTGTTCTAGTTCTTTTATAATTGTATATGCGCAATGTTCTATAAGTCTAAGGGGACAACTTTTATATAGTTGAACATAGTCAGCATACATACATTTGAATGGAGGAACTAGTATCTCTCTGGGAAGTTCATTTATAAAAAGGGAGAAAAAAAGCGGCCCTAAGATCGAACCCTGAGCGACTCGTCTAGTATTAGGAAGGAAACTCGAAATAGTATATAACCAAATAAAACCGCTTATTTTCCATCACGAAGATAGAATGACAACAAAGAGACTACAAAAGATGATAAACAATAAAATGATAAGAGTTGTTAACACAGGTTAGCGTGGTCAACAGTGTCGAATGCTTTAGAAAAGTCAAGAAAAACATGGAACCTGACATGGTCTTCATCCAAGGCAAGTCTTATATCTTCAAAAATGTTAATGATAGCGGTGGTACAACTATGCTTTTTGCGGAAACCAGATTGTTTGAAAGAGAGGATGTTTTGTGCTCTAAGGTGGACGTTAGGTTGTTTTTGTAATAACCTTTCAAAAACTTTTGACAAAAAAACTAGTACTAATATTGGTCTAAATTAATTTTCACTCGCATTTTTCGGAATTGGTAAAATCTTTGCGAGCTTCCAATGGGATGGAAATAAACCTGACATAAATATTGTATTGAAAGTGTGTGTAGGGGTAATAGAGATTTGGTGAATACACGATGTATTCCGCCGATGCCTACGGCAATGGATTAAATAGATAAAACACTTTCAACTACATCAGTGTTTTCCACACAAGTAAAGCAAAAAAAAAGCATCTGACGAATAGCTATTGGGAGGCCCAGATAAGGAATGGGAGTTACTGGAAAGTGTTAAAACGGCAATGTAACGAAGTCATGATTCAACGAATCCACATCAATATTCATGTCAAAGTTTTGGTTTTTCTTCCCTGAGCCCATCTTCTTCAAATATCTCCAAAACTGACGACCATTCATAGTAGGACTTAATTTTCTTTTATACATTAGAATTTTCATCTTACGTATTTTGTGGACCACTTGATTTCGAAATCTCCGAAACATATTATGGTGAATTTCCAATCGATATCGTTTCCATACGTAGTAGATCTGGTCCAGTTTGAATATTAGTCTACGAATTTCATTTTAAACCCTGCTTAACTGTTCTAGATCTTAGTGGAACA
Organism: Leucozona laternaria; assembly: GCA_932273885.2. NCBI lineage: Eukaryota > Metazoa > Arthropoda > Insecta > Diptera > Syrphidae > Leucozona > Leucozona laternaria. Next base: position 217,558,141 of record OW026366.1, on the reverse strand, counting down.
TATCTATTAAACAGACTAACGATATTATTGTTAAGAAAATCGATTTTATCATCGGGAGAGAGTAAATAGTACCTAAAACTTGTTCCCAATCAATATTTCAGGGGATTTCAGAACAGACCATTGCTAGTTGACCAACGGGAAATTTGTTCTAGTTCTTTTATAATTGTATATGCGCAATGTTCTATAAGTCTAAGGGGACAACTTTTATATAGTTGAACATAGTCAGCATACATACATTTGAATGGAGGAACTAGTATCTCTCTGGGAAGTTCATTTATAAAAAGGGAGAAAAAAAGCGGCCCTAAGATCGAACCCTGAGCGACTCGTCTAGTATTAGGAAGGAAACTCGAAATAGTATATAACCAAATAAAACCGCTTATTTTCCATCACGAAGATAGAATGACAACAAAGAGACTACAAAAGATGATAAACAATAAAATGATAAGAGTTGTTAACACAGGTTAGCGTGGTCAACAGTGTCGAATGCTTTAGAAAAGTCAAGAAAAACATGGAACCTGACATGGTCTTCATCCAAGGCAAGTCTTATATCTTCAAAAATGTTAATGATAGCGGTGGTACAACTATGCTTTTTGCGGAAACCAGATTGTTTGAAAGAGAGGATGTTTTGTGCTCTAAGGTGGACGTTAGGTTGTTTTTGTAATAACCTTTCAAAAACTTTTGACAAAAAAACTAGTACTAATATTGGTCTAAATTAATTTTCACTCGCATTTTTCGGAATTGGTAAAATCTTTGCGAGCTTCCAATGGGATGGAAATAAACCTGACATAAATATTGTATTGAAAGTGTGTGTAGGGGTAATAGAGATTTGGTGAATACACGATGTATTCCGCCGATGCCTACGGCAATGGATTAAATAGATAAAACACTTTCAACTACATCAGTGTTTTCCACACAAGTAAAGCAAAAAAAAAGCATCTGACGAATAGCTATTGGGAGGCCCAGATAAGGAATGGGAGTTACTGGAAAGTGTTAAAACGGCAATGTAACGAAGTCATGATTCAACGAATCCACATCAATATTCATGTCAAAGTTTTGGTTTTTCTTCCCTGAGCCCATCTTCTTCAAATATCTCCAAAACTGACGACCATTCATAGTAGGACTTAATTTTCTTTTATACATTAGAATTTTCATCTTACGTATTTTGTGGACCACTTGATTTCGAAATCTCCGAAACATATTATGGTGAATTTCCAATCGATATCGTTTCCATACGTAGTAGATCTGGTCCAGTTTGAATATTAGTCTACGAATTTCATTTTAAACCCTGCTTAACTGTTCTAGATCTTAGTGGAACATATCTATTAAACAGACTAACGATATTATTGTTAAGAAAATCGATTTTATCATCGGGAGAGAGTAAATAGTACCTAAAACTTGTTCCCAATCAATATTTCTGGCATTTAACTCTAATCCAGAATAGGCAGTGTTTTTTCTTATCAGCGTCATTTACTGTAACATGAAACCATCTAGTTTTTAGAATTGGACGAAAAATGTATAAGAATTCATATTGAATATCAGAAAATCAATAACGATTTCATGTCCCTCTTCTGAGTTTTTAGTTAAGGTTACCATAACGTTTTCAATATAGTCGACTTTGAGTAAAAGCCTGCTAACTACACCTTTTTAAGAGGTGCCTTTTAAGTTCAAAAGGCTTGAGTTTCTTCCTTTATCAAATAATAACACAATTGATTATATTTTACATCAAACTGGGGGAGCTTTATTTTAAACGTCCTTCTTACTCGCCTGCTTACAATCAACTGGCTTGGGTATATCTTAAAACTAAAGTAACATACAATATACAACAAATACACAGATTAAAACATACTTGGATAGTGATAAATATCTTAGTATTAGTACAAATATCGCACCAGCAGCCCGTGTTACAATACTTATATAAACTATATAGGGTTCAACTCTTTTTTTCGGTTACAATTCGGCCTTCCTGGCATGCAATCGTCCCGATTGACCTCAACCCTCACGTGTTCATTTATGTATGGTTTAAGATTAGCAACCTCCCATATCCCACTGTCCGGAATCTGACTTATCTGAAAACCCTCTGCATCACCTATCACATATCTGTAATTATCATTTGGTAAAACTTGCGTTACTTCAAAAGGCCCTTTAAATTTGGGAATTATCTTTTTACATCAATTGGTTGACTAACAAAATTTTTTACCATCACATAATCCCCTACCTTGTACTCTTTATGTACCCTCTCCTTTGATCTTTCTTTTGTTTATTATACTCTTGCATTTTTACTATTCTTTCGGCGGCTTTCTTTCGAATTTCCTCTAAATATCTATCATTTTCTATTTCAATGGGTCCGCAATATCTCCTCTTTGGCTTACACCAAAAAGTAATTGGCTTGGATGAGCTCCTGTCACCTTATGTACAGTATTATTCATAACGAACTCAATCCTAGATAAAGCCTTGTCTAACGAGAGTTCCAATCCACCATTTTTAATTTTTGCTAGCATTGATGCTAACTCCTATTTACACGTTCTCCTTGCCCATTAGCAATTTTAACATGGCGGATGCTATTTTCCTTAAGAAATTACTCAAATGTTACCGAAGTGAACGCACTCCCGCGATCCGACACAATTACCTTGGGCCTACTATATGCATAAAAGTAAGCCTTCAGACAAGTAATCATTTTGCTCGTACCCGTCGAGCATACTGCATACAGTCTAGTCTAGCATCTATTACCAAGAAAACATACTTTTTCTTAGAAGTTTTAAGCGACACCGGTCCAATGTGGTCGAAATATACGGTGGCCAATGGCACATCAACTTTTGGTATATTGTGTAAAAGACCCTCTTGTTTACCCATTTTCGCAGAAAATACTATGCATTTTAGACAATTGCTTATATTCTGAATTTTAACTTTATAATTTAATTCTGGAAACCAATATGATTTTATGATATTGTCTATAACTTTCTCAGATCCTACGTGTCCTAGTTCATCATGATATTTTTGTAGGATATTACGTTGCATACTTTTTGGTACCACAAAGAGTATACCCTTTCCCAATTTTCTATACACCAACCCATTCCTCTGTACTGTCTTCCTGATTCTCTAAACTCTCGCTTATCTTTTGTATACTCGCATCTATATTTTGGCATATTGCCAACTAGGGTTGCTTAAACATCGATAGTCAGTGCTTTCGATAGTATCTATAATTTTAATATAAAACTATCGATACTATCGATAGTATCGATAGTATTTTTATTTTAAAAGCCTTAGCCGTTGGTTTGTAATTTATCCATACGAATTCGAACCTGTGCATACGTTTTGTAACTCTTGCATTGAAAAAATCAGTCGAGAAACGATGAAAATTGACAAATCATATGAGTTTTGTTCCGCTTTTCAAAGTTTTTCGGCTGATTTTATCGATGCGAGAGTTACAGAACGTAGGTTCTAAATCTGATTTAACTTACCACGTAGAACAAAAACAACAGATGATACCACTTTCTACAGTGCCTACGTTCTGTAACTCTCGCATCGATAAATTTTGTCGAGAAGCTATGAAAATTGAAACAAATCATATGAGTTTTGTTCCATTTTTCAACGTTTCTCGACCAATTTTATCGATGCAAGAGTTACACGTTAACTCATGAATTTTTTTGAGAGTAAACGAGTTGGAAGGTGAGATCCGATCTTTTTTCTCACTCCCACTCATTAAATTTCGAAAAGAGTCATGACTCTTGAGTGTAATAGTTTCAGTTTCTGTATCCTTTATCTCGTATGAATGTATAAGTGTTAGTGTGTTTTTTTTAGTTTATGTTGCTTATTATTTGGTTACGGCAAAAGGAACAAACGAGGAGAGAAACTAATTGAATGGATGCAACAAATGAACCTCAGCTTTGCAAATTCATTCTTCAAAAAAAAAGAAAAGAATAAATGGACCTGGGCTGCTCCAGATGGACGAACAAAAAATGAGATCGATTTAATACTTACGAACAAACTTAAAACAATCAGGGACGTCTCGGTTATCAACAAATTTAATTTCGACAGTGATCATAGAATAGAACGAACAGATATAAATATCAACCATAGAACACTTAACAGACACAAACAAAACCTAATAATTCCAAGATTAATCGCCGATGAAACTTTAAAAAACTACAATCGAGTCTTAGAAAGAAAAATTGAAGAAAATATAAATACAAATAATTTAGATCAAAACATTCAAAATATGTATGATTTACTAGAAAATATAATTTAAAATACAGCTAAAACGTTACTTAAGAAAACAAATACATCAAAAACCGATAAATTTTCAAACGAAACAAAAAACCTTATTGCAAAAAGAGAAGAATTAAAAAACAAAGATAACCAAACTGATACTGAAAAACGACAATTAAAAGATTTAAGAACTTTAATTAAGACAAATTCTCAGAATGATATAAAGTATTATAACGAAATATCAATACAAAATATTCTGAAAGACACTAAATCTATTAAAAAGACAAAACAATTTTTAAAAACCGAGAAAGAATGGGTTGTTTCACTGAAAAAACAAGACAAGAAAATACTAAAAAGAGAAGACATAAACGAAACTGCCACAACTTTTTTCGAAACACTCTTCAGATCAACAAAAACAATAACCACCAACAATAACTATACCCTCATTAACGATACATATACACTTACAAATCCTCTACACACAACATCTCAAACACGACCATTAGATCAACGCGACATCGAAACATCTATCGAAAGTCTAAAAAATGAAAAAAGTGCAGGTAATGATGGAATAGAAGCTGAAATGATAAAATACGGAAAGACGGCTTTGGTTCCGATACTAACAAAGCTATTTAACGCAATATTAAAAACACAACATATACCAGAACAATGGAAAAGAAGTACAATTATACTTATCCATAAAAAAGGGACAAAGGATGACATAAACAATTATCGACCAATAAGCCTTATTTAAACTATTTACAAACTCTTTTCAAAAATTATATATACAAAAACGAAACAAACTTTAAACGAAAAACAACCTAGAGAACAAGCTGGATTCAGAGAAGGATTTTCAACTACAGACCACCTCCAAACAATAAATCAACAAATCCAAAAATGTCAAGAATTCAAAAAACCGCTATATCTTCTATTTATAGATTTCAGTAAAGCATTCGATACAGTGGAACACGAAAGTATATGGAAAGCTTTAGAAAAACAGAATATCCATCCAATTTACATTCAAACACTTAAAAATATCTACAGAAACAATACCGCAAAAATAAAAACCGATGTAACAGGTCGGGAATTCCAAATCAATCGTGGAGTACGCCAAGGGGATCCTATGTCTCCACCGTTATTTGCAGCAGTCTTAGAAGAAATTTTCCAAAAACTTAATTGGAAAAACAAAAACGGAATAAAAATAAGCGGACAGTATCTAAATAACTTGAGATTTGCGGATGACATCGTGCTTATCGCAGAAAACTCTAACAACATTCAAACAATGATCAATGAACTTGCCATTGAAAGCAAAAAACATGGTCTCAACATAAACTTGACAAAAACAAAAGTTTTGACAAACCACACGTTGAATCCAATACTCCTAGACAGTGAAGAAATAGAATACGTAAGCGACTATATTTATTTAGGACAAATCAAATCATTTAAAAATCAGGAAGAGAAAGAGATAAACAGAAGGATTTCAAATAGCTGGAAACAGTTTTGGAGCTTAAAACAAATACTTGAAAACAATCTAAGCAAGCACACTCGTAAATTTATACTCGACTCAACGATATTAGCAACCCTAACATATGGGCTACAAACCTTGGGACCTACTTCAAACTTCTTTGATAAACTAAGAATTTGTCAAACCAAAATAGAACGAAAAATACTTAACATACTTCTAGTTCAAAGAATAACAAATGAGGAAATAAGAAGACAGACTGGCATAATAGACGCAGTAAAAAGAACAAAACAGTTAAAATGGAATTGGGCTGGTCACATCTCAAGAACTCAAGACCAAAGATGGACAGTAATAACAACAAAATGGATGCCCGATGGCAAAAGACCCACTGGCCGACCAAAAAAAAGATGGGAAGACGATTTGAACCAATTTAATCCACAATGGTATAACGATGCAAAGAACAGGAATCTCTGGGCTTCTTTGGGGGAGGCTTATGCCGAATAAAATTATACCATTTTTATACAAAACTTAATGTTTAAAAGAATTTAACGAATAGACACAAATTCATAACTTAACTATATATATATTCATTTATGTTTTTGCTTTTGTTAATTTATATAATTATTTATTTGTTAACTTTAATCTAAAAAATGGCACTAATAAAAGCTTTTAATAATAATAATAATAATAATTATGGGTTTCAACACTAATAAAGTTGTGCGGTGAAAAACTATCGATAGTATTTTTAAAACTATCAATAAATTCGATGGTTTTTTATTATCGATAGACTATCGATGTTTAAGCAACCCTATTGCCAACGTTTGTTCGAACGTGTTATCTTAAAGTACTAGTATAGTGGGGATGCGACTTAATGCATCTACATGTTGCATCTTACCTCCACTTCGGTGTTCTAAAACATAATCGCGTAATCCTGCAATTCGAGAGTCCATCTAGTAATTCTAGGATTTATTTCCTTTTTATTCAATGTCAGGGTCAGAGATTTGCAATCTGTAATGATTTTGAACTTTAACGAATGTAGATATAGATTCTGAACCGATTCAGTGCATTGATAATCGCCAAAGTTTCCAGTTCGAAACTACGGTACTTTGATTCAAAATCTTTCGTTCTTTTCGAGAAGTAAAAAATCGGGTGGAAAATCCCATCCTTTTTCTTTTGCATAAGAATTGCCCCAAAACCTAGTGCACTATAGTGTCACAATGGAATTCAGTCTCGTCATGTGGACTGTAGATTGCCAAAATTGGTGCCTCGAACAATTTCTGTGGCAGAACACGAAATGTGTCTACTTCCTTTTCATCAAACTTGAATACCGCATCTTTTTTGATTAGCTAAGGTATATATTGGCTCGGCTAACAACGAAAATCCTTTAATAAACCTTCTGAAGTAAGAACACAGTCCCAGGTACTCCCAGTACTTCCTTAGCATTCTTGGGAATATTAAAATTCTTTACGGATTCTATTCCCTTTTCATCTGGTCTAATACCTTCTTTTGATATAACATACCCTAAATACTGAATTTCCGATTCTTAAAACATGCATTTGTCTTGCTGTAATTTAATAGTTGCTTAGTCTGCATTTATGTACATTGAACGATTTTTCCAATGCCGATCTTTTATTTCTTGATAAAGGGAGTAAAAAGTGAGGGGAAGGTACAAAGTCGTTTGTTCCTCAAAACTCACACGATTTTTCCAGTCTGTTTCCTTTTACCTTCTTTCTAGTTTCTTGTTAGTATTTTAGTGTTGATGTGCCGTTTATTTTATGGTGTGAGTAAATCTTAATGTAAAATGAAGGGGACAGCAATTAAAAGTGAAGAGGACAAAGAAAAAATCGCATTTGAAAAATCGTTCAATGTAAACATTTCACCCGATTTTTGGAAAAATATTCTTGGAAAAATCGGTCAGTGTAAATGCAGACTTAGAAATACAAAAATCTATCAAATATTACCAATCTTACAGTAAGCACCAGGGGGGGTGTTCACTGTGCACATTACAGAACATTCTTTTACAAAATACTATTTTCTGAAAACTATATTATACTCAATATTGATTATTCAGTTAAGTGAAAATTTTTAGTTTTTCATTTTCTTATTTGCAAAGTTTCTCTAGGAAATACAAAAATGAAAAGCGTAAAAATGTCAATTTAATAACTTTGGTTGTTCAACACTAATTCATTCGGCTTTAACTGGAAGCGAAAATAATCAATTTTCTTAAATAATTTCCCCATCCCCATTATTCCCGGAAACTCATCATCATAAAAAAATAACATTGTTTAAACATAAATAAAGGAGCTTTATATCAACTCTCAGCCAAGTTGATGTGATGGTTTATGGATATGTTCAGTTCATACATACATGAAACCGCAAATTTAAATTTTAAACATTTCAGTATAGCGACATATAATGTTCTTTACCTCTTTACGCATGATATTTTGTTTGTGAAATGTGACTTAAAATTTGCACGCTCTAAATATAAAAAATTATATAAAATTTTCCTCTGAAAGTGTAATTTAAATTTTAAGTAAGAATAACGTCCCTTCACATCGCTTGATGTTGACGCCTTAAATAGACACCAATATAATATGTACTAGTGACGTCTTTCAACAACCATCATGAGCTTGGAAATGTTGTTCGTCATAAAAAATTCAATTACATACTTGTGATGGAAGTTACGGAACGTCAAGAGTTTATGTGATGAAGACACAAAGTGGAATAGATTACAAAATATCACAGACATCATTATGAGGTTCTTGCCGTTTGTCATTGTTAGATTTATACTTGCATAAACAGGGGCCTACCTACATTATATTTGTATTATGGGGGATGGAGATGTAAATTGCAATTTATTCAAAGCTCATTCCTCCAAGTCTTATTTTTTTTAAATTTATTTTTATAAAAAAAAGTGTGGGCGTTTAAGATGAGTTCTGATGAGGTTTGTGCCTATGATAGCTGAGTGCTCTAGCTGCAACGTAATTTTCCGCTAGTTAAACATTTAAAGAAGTTCCCTGAATGAGAGAGGTAATTAAACTAGCAGACTGCATGATGGACTCAATTCACTACTCCAAAATATTAATGACACTGAGAAAATAAGCTATAATTGATGCGAACGAAAATAAAGGGTTTTTCAACAGGGACGCTACAAAAGTAGAGCAACAGGGACAGCAAACGACGCCATATTTCTTGCCGTTCTTCTAACATTTCTCTTCAATAAAGTTTGCCATTTCATGATGGAAAGATATACGAGCCAACAACGAGTCGAATTAATTAAAATTTACTACAGAAATTCGGAGTCAGGGGCCTCAACGTTAAGAGCGCTACGTCCAATTTATGGTCGTCATAATCGTCCTAGCAGATCAACAATTGAGCGTTAGTGGAAAAATTTGAATCCACAGGCACAGTACAAAATGTTCCCGTGCCAGTGAGACAAAGAAGTGCCCGTAGTGTAGAAAATATTGATGCCGCTGAGGCTTCAGTTGCAGTAAGCCCAAATGTGTCTCTCACACGTCGTTCTCAAGCGTTGGGCATCTCTGTTACGTCGTTGTGGCGAATTTTGCGAAAAGATCTTGGCCTACATCCTTACAAGATTAAACTGACGCACGAACTGAAGCCGCTTGACCACCAGAAGCGTCGTATGTTCGTGAATTGGGCTGAGCAACAACTTGAAAATGATTCGGATTTCCATCGAAAAATCATCTTCAGCGATGAGGCTCATTTCTGGCTGAATGGCTTTGTCAATAAACAAAATATGCGGTATTGGTCAGGCAGCAATCCACACGTACTCCATGAGTCATCATTATTGCATCCCGAAAAAATTACGGTTTGGTGTGGTTTATGGGCCGGCGGCGTCATTGGGCCGTACTTCTTCCGTGATGATCAAGACCGTCACGTTACTGTGAATGGGGATCGCTACCGTTCAATGATAACCGAATATTTTTGGGCCCAATTGGATGAAATGGACTTGGAGGACATGTGGTTCCATCAGGACGGCGCCACAAGCCACACAACGAATGTCACAATCAATTTATTGGAAACGAAGTTTGGAGAACGTGTTATCTCACGAAATGGTCCAGTCGCTTAGCCGCCTCGGTCGTGCGATTTGACGCTGTTAGACTATTTCCTGTGAGGCTACGTCAAGTCTATGGTCTATGTCAACAAGCCATCGACGATTGATGAACTTGGTACGAATATCGAACGTGAAATTGCAGCATTATCGGCCGATTTATGCTTGAAAACCGTCGAAAATTGCGTTCAGCGTCTGGACTTCTGCAAGCGTGCCCGTGGTGGCCATGCAAAAGAAATCGAGTTCCATACATAATGGCATCGAACGTCCTTTCACAGGAATAAAGAATTTCATTGATATCCAAAACCGTTTTTGTTTTATTAAAAAAAAACTTTTGTAGCGCTCTTATTGAAAAACCCGATATATTAAATTATTTTTTATTGATAAATATCCACATACAAATATGATATCTTATAAGTTTTTATATCTAAACCTATGTATGTATATTTTAAATCCGACAACCAACACACATATACTGATCCATCTGCAGCAAAACGTCAAGTCACCATCCACCGCCACTCATATAAAAGTTTACCATCCATAATTAACCTATCGTTTATAATTGAAAATTTAAAAAATATTTATTTAATTTAAAATTTTCTACCAAATAGGATTCAATTTCAATAAAAAAATATTTCAAAAAAAATTCATTTATGTCAAATAAATATTCACTTTCATGCGAACTTTGTATGAAATCCATGAAAGTGACAGACATTACATTTAAAAATGACATTATTGCTTTTTGTATTTGCATCAGTCCATATAGTGGGTAATAAATGTTGAAAGGGAGATAATTATTGCTAAATAACTGCTCACAATCAAGGTTTGATAGGTGAAGTCTGAAGTGTCTTTCAAGGGACGCTTGAAATTCGTTGGTTTATGGCGGCCGTGTTGTTAACAATTGGTTGTGTGCTTCTGATTGGCAATACCAGCATGAAAGGTTAGAGCGTTGAATAAAGTCTGATGCAAATAATTAAATTTTACTTTCAAAATGAGTGCTCCGTTCGAGAGGACGACAACATATCCTTTTCGACAAAACTCATTTTTGTAGAAGGTGGCGCAAAAGTCATCAACCTATCGGAAGATGCTATAATTGTTGCAAATGGCGCAAAATGTCAATTCTTCGTTGACATTTTTGTGAACTAAGCTGACACAAATACACGTCAAAAAGACATGAATCACTATACCTGTAGGTTCTCCTAAAGAACGCGGACTAATTATTTCGATTTTTTTGCGGAATAATTCGTCGGTGGCGTGAATTTCGGAGCAGATTTCCCGCTCGTCTGACAATAACTGGGCGAGCGGTACAGAGCCATGCTCAACCACTTTCTCCGCCCTCAATTGGATGAGTTGGGACTGGAGAACATGATGTGGTTATACAACTGGATGAAGCAACAGCGTATATTGCAGGATCCAAAACTGTAATTCTGAGGGCTGCATTTCTGAGTCGCCAATCTTAAGTTTTGATAATTTGAACTGGTCGGCAAGGTCAACCGATTTAACCGTTTCAGACTTCTTTTTGTGGGTGTTTTTTTTTTTTTGAAGCCACGAGCATCAGACTCTTGAATCCCGCAAACAGAATACCCTTCAAGATTGCGAAAACCTATCGCCAGAAGTTCTGGCAAGAGTGATTCAAAATGCCATAAAATCGGGCCCGAATGGTCATCAATTCTGGCGGTGACCATACTAAGCTAATGGAACAAAATTTAAGACAACTTTTGCGCCACCTTGTATATAATAGATGTGTGAACAGGCAAAATTGTTGGATTTCAAACGATACCAATGAACACGAGATACACCGACACCAATTTTATCCCGAGAAAGTCACCTGTTGGTGTGTATTTTGGTTTGGCGAAATGATTGGTCCGTACTTCATATGCAAAACAAAAATAGCGTTGCCATTAACCGTCAACAGCGAGCACCATAAATCGATTATAAATTAATAACCTACATCTCGACTCTTGTGGCTCAAACTGGATGTTTGTGTGCTTCCAACAGGTTGGCGCTACAATATGCAAAACAGTGCATGCCACAATGTACATTCTCCACGACCGCTTTGATAGCTTGGTTATGGTTAGGCTGCCGACGACGTATCGTAAACTGGTCACAGAAGTCGTGAAATTTAACGCCTTTAGAGTTATTTCTTTTAAAGCTATCTAAAATCGACGGTCTGTCAAAATAAAATACAAATAATTGATGCCCTTTAAGTCAACAAAACGAACACCATCCAGAAATTTCAGCTATACATATAGATTGATGTGAAAAAATCAAAATTGGAACTCCTGAATTATGTGCAACCAAGCAAAGCAGCAGACAGTTAAATGGCGTAATAGTTCAAACTAAAACAGACACAAAATGCATGAAAAAATGATGGTGTTAAACAAAATAAATTAAATTAAGTAGCCCAATGACTTACAATTCTTAACCATTCCTATAATGTGTGTGTTGTTTATCTGAAGGATTGGAGGGCCCTACAATTTCCTAACGAATCCAAACGACTAAGGTTAGCAGAATTTATTAATGACAAGAGATACTCTTCGAGGATTTGTCAATTTTTTTTCATGAGGCAGTAGCCGGTTTTATTTTATTCTAGGTTGCGGAGGCTTGCAATAGGGATGAGCGATGTTCATCAGTGAAGCCATTGGTATGGTGTACATGGGGCAATTAACATCCTAGTTACGGCCTGAGCATTTTTGGTGACAATAATATAGAAATATACTGGTATGAAACTGTTGGCACAAAAGCGATAAATTTGAATGTTATAAGTAGGTGATGGACATTTCAATTTGTAGCATTATGACTTTTATCTTTCAGGGCGAGGGATTGAAATTTTAGGGGATTATTGTTTAAAATTATCAAAATTACGTTTTTGATCGATTGTCAATCATCATATTAAGTAAAGACTGTTTTTTTTTTAGACGTGTGATTTTCAAGAAGAAATAAAACGCATATTATTTAATGTTATGGCCAAGAATTTAGCTTTATTATATAGATAAGGGTTTGCCATTATGTTTTAAAAATGATCTTGGGCAAGTGGCCGCCGCGGCTGCCTCGAATAAATTCCAGCCGCGAGGCCCAGTCTTCGACAGCACCAATTGTTGCTCGCGATGGCAGATAGACTCATTCGGGTCTTCTTCGATACTCTGCTCCACAGCAGCAATAGCGTCTTCGGTGCGCACTGTACGGCGGCGTATCTGAGGATGCGCATTATCCACTAGAGTAAACGTGGTGCGAAACCGATCCATGGTTACTCGAATTTATGCGATTATGTCGACCGAATATTGGACGCAGCGGGAGATGCATCGTGCGAACCGAATCATTATTTTTGTAATAAATTTGCACAATTTACAAACGTTGTTCAGAAGTAAGTCTATTTATTATGAAATGGCAAACCAAACTGAGCATAAATCAAGTGACAACTGTCAAAAAGACCAACTTCAAAAATGTATTGCCAGATTAAAAACTATACGTCTGAAAAAAACACCATTTAGAACTCCGTTTTTTTATATAAAACTTCTTTTCTATTGCTGAAGGTTAAAATATTTAAGCAAAGTTCAAGTGTCAGACTGCGTATTAAGATATATACAAATTATTTGGTAATTTTGCAGCTTTTTTTTAAATTAGGACTATATCAAAAACTCAAAAAGAGCCGACATCATATTTTCATATTCTCGGAGTGGATGTATATCAAAAGAATGAGTATGATTATTAATCTTTATAAAACCACATATGTTATTTTTAGAAAATAAGGATTTTTGTATCAACTTTTTCATTTAAAAAAACGAAAATCAAATTAATAATACATTTACCCTCTCCTTAGTCCTCACATAATAATATTTATATGTAGATTGAAATTTCTTCTACATTCAGAACCCTTAACCTTGAAGATAAGACAGTTAGATATACTTATAAAGAAAAATATTATAAAATGTGGGCGGATCTTACAAAAACTATTTTTTAATTTTTTATCGCTCTGGACAATAAACTCTGACAATTAAATCATTAAAATTAGTACTATATAGAATTTGTATTATAAACCTTCATATAAAAACAAAGCCTGGCCCTGGGCAAAACATTTCCAGCTTAATGATTAAGAATTTTAATCTTGTTGGATATAGTTCACATTGGGTTTTTGTCAAAAAGTTCATGTAAGTTGAACTGAACTTAATAAAAATTGCGTATTGACAAGGCCCTCACTAGTCAACTGATGAGTCCAAGTGAGATCGCCGGGACGAAACGCCAGTTTTTATGGACTAAAGGCCGTTAAAAGCTATTTTGAATCAAATCATTAAAATTGTTTAAGTCGTTTCCGAGAAACTTCGAAATAAGAAAATTGTGCGAGGCAGTGGGCGGATATATCTTACGACATTTAAATATGTTTTTTCTCGCTCATTTAAACAAATTCTGAAATTTTCTTCCAATTCCTTATAGCCGTTTCTGAGAAGGGCGGATTTAACTAAATCTTACTTTTTATATAAAAACAAATTGTGAAATTTTCAATAAAATTGTTTGATTGATTCCCGAGAAATTAAGAAATAAAAAAAGTGGTTGTGGCAATGGGTGGATATGACTAAATATACAAGTTTCTTAATTCTGTGAAAATTTCATCAAAATCGTTAGACCCGTTTTTAGGTTAGGTTGATTCCCATAAAGCGTGACAAAAAGCTAGAGCGTGTAGGTTGGGTCGAGATAAGAGAAATTTCGTATTGGAGGAGGGGTTATATTCCACCCCATTTAGCCAGGAGGGGCAATTTTCTAAAAAATTAACTTAAAGCATTAAAAAAATATTAAAAAACAACGGTTACACTCACAATGTCATCATATACCTTTTTGTAAAGCCAACAATCTCTCCTTTTAGTATTTTTTCAAACAAAGCTGTTTTAAGGAATAGTTTATTAAAAATTAATTTTAAAACCCAGAATTTTGAAAAAAAAATTGTAAAATTTTAAACTTATTTTGTTTCAAAATTTTACTTAATTAAGTATTAATTTTGTTTTCAAAATTCAATGCTTTTATTAGTTTTTAGTCAAAAACAGAAAACAAGATGCTTAAATGACTTATACTTTTTGAGAAAATTGAAAATAACTAAATTTATTTTACTATCTACTTAGTGGATATAGGATCTTTGGAGCCACTTAAGCAACTGATTGGAGTCAAATTAATGATGTTTTTAATTTTCTAAAGAACTAGAAGTGATTTCAACATCTGATGGTTTTTGGTGTTTGACTAAAAATAAAAAAAGAGCGTTGAATATTTAAAACAAAATTACTACTTAAGGCAGTATTACATTATCATATAAATATATGGCAAGTTTGCCAAACAAATATGTCTCAAAAGTGTCATATAAGTGTCATAGTCAAATTTATATGACAAAAACTACATGGAGCCTAATAGTACTTTGACATACAACAAATATAGTGTCATATAATAATATGGCATAATGGGACATATGTATATTTAAACACTAGTTTTATTTAATCTGATTTCAATAAATACATTTTATTTTAATTTTTATATATATTTGTTTTATTGGAAAAAATAAAAAAATTTACAAGAGTCAGCAAACATGACTGTTTTGTTTTGAAAAAAAAAACACACTTTTTTTTGGGCTCAAAATTGATTTGAATTCTTCTAAATAATTTCAACGGAAACTAACCCATAAATAATATGTGCAGTTAAATAGAGTTTTGCATTTATACTTTTCCAAAATTGTTATTTATATTCAAACGGGAAATAAAAACCTTCTCCTTTTGTCAGGAATGGCAATTTTCTAAAAAAATGTCATAAGACATTGAAAAATTATTTAAAAAAACAACGGTTACACTCACAATCTCATGATATGCTTTTATGTAAAGCCAGAAATCTCTTATTTTATTTTCTTCTTAAATAATGTGGTTTTCGTTAAAAGTTTTTAAAAAATTAAACTCAAAATTTTGAAAAAAAAATAATTAAAAACATTTCAAACTAAATTTACTCAAAATCTTATGTTATTAAAGGCGATATTACGCCGTCATATAAAAAAAAAAAAAAAAAAAAATGAAAAAAAGGAAAAAAAATATTTAAAAGTAAAAATACTCAAACGATTTTTCATATAACTTCAACCGTAAACTGTCACTTACAACTTTCAACCACCCCTGGGGCCAAATTCCGGAAGCATGAGTTTTTTCTGTTTGCACAAAAATCAGTGCAGACATTAAATTATGAGATTCCGCAAGAGTGAGGTGCAATCTTTTTGAAAGATAAAGTGTACCTACACAGATAGGCTAATTTACTCACGCATATTTTGAGCGTGAATCGAAAGTGAAGGACACGGAAAATTAATCACACTTGCGGAATTGGGCCCCTGGTGTGCTTTTTGCTGTTATAAAGGGTCCGCCATCTAACGTTTTTTTTTTTTCAACTAGTGCTTATTTCGTGAATCGTAACACTTAGCTCATGTCTGATTTGACAGATAATTAGTTTTATCCTTCCGCTGAACGAATATGGTTGTGTATACGCTTAACTAAGTGGGCCTGCGATCGACTTAGAGAAGATGCCGATTTTTCCAAAAAAATCATCTTTTCAGATGAAGCTCATTTTGATCTTGGCGGGTAGTAAACAAGCAAAATTGTCGCATTTGGGGCACAGAAAACCCGCACGCATACATTGAAAAGCCGATACACCCAAAACGAGCCACTGTTTGGTGCGGATTTTGGTCCAGAGGCATAATTGGGCCATTTTTCGAAAATGAGCAAGGAGTAGCTGTTACAGTCAATGGCGATCGTTATCGGGCCATGTTGAACGAATTTTTGTTCACAACAATTGAAGAGGGGGATATTGGCAACATTTGGTTTCAACAGGACGGCGCTACGTGCCACACAGCCGAAGCTACACTCGATGTTTTGCGCCATTTTCAAAAAAAAAAGAAAGTTATTTGGCGAACCCTTTATAAGGAAAAATTGAAGGCATCCATAATGTTAACAGATATGAAAGAAGATGTGAGATTGAAGGATTTGGTACTTCCTCCCAAGAGGTATTAGCCCTGAAAAAAAAAACAATTTTCTATTATTAGGTGGGAAAAAATGGGATTCGATCCCCCAGCCTTCCGGTGGGATAGTCCAATGCACTAACCACTACAACACGGGGTTAGCTAATATACACTAATACCCAGTTTTTCAGTTCGAGATTATTCTAGTTTCGGGGTTAAACGCGAGTTAACTCCTGAAACATGTTTTTCAGTCAATTTACATCTCAAATTAACTCAACAAATTTTGGTGAGTTAGCTCTGGATTAGAAGAATAGGTATTTCTGAAAAATGCGTGTCAAAAATTAATTCAAATCGAGGTGCGATACTGTCGAAAGGGTGATTTTCATAGTGGCGCCATCTCGATATCGATAGATTTTTGACAACAAGAAGTAAAATTTAATTTTCCGCTGAAAACTACTTTTAAGTTAAATCGGGATTAAAGTATTAGCAGGATTAACTAACTCTGATTTAACTCGAAGGTAACTCATCCACTGAAAATAAGCTGGACCTTGCAGGGTCTTTCAATAAGCGCTTTCTTATCATTAAATTTAGATAAAACAAAGCGTGTGTGACATGTCATCAAAATTTGATATTCGTTTGAAATGCCTATCGATGTCATTATGTATGAAATAAAACATCGCTAAAATGTCAGCTGCGGTTTCTCGGGGTGGCGCGCCTCCGAAGTGTCCATTTTTCCATGACACCCCATATGTGGGATATTCGCAAAAAAAGGAAACACTATGAAAGGTCTTAGTGACCTCATTAAAGGGGAACTAGTTTTAGTAAATGGTCAGCAATAGTTTTTTTCTATTTTTCAATGTATGTTCAAGGACACAGTATCGATTTTAAGAACCTAATTTATGGGATATTCTCAAAAAAATATGCCATTGGCTGTCCAATTATTGAAACTAGTTGACCTTTGATGAGGTTTCATGAATCTGATTAACCCATAGATCTTAACACAAGTCAAGTCAGATTGCAGACTTTCGTTATGTCATTCAGAACTCTCAGAAAATTTCAAAAAAAATTTCCAGCAAAACCGTTTTAATTTCAATATAGCCAGCTACTAAAAGCAAAAGGCTTCATATTTACTGTGTAGCATTCAATCATAATTAAGAACAGTTAAATATTATTTGATGCATTGCCTGAGCACTTGAACTTAAGCCTTTTGAAGTAGATTTAACATCAATATTAAAATTTCAATTTATTTC
This sequence comes from Leucozona laternaria, assembly GCA_932273885.2. Lineage (NCBI taxonomy): Eukaryota > Metazoa > Arthropoda > Insecta > Diptera > Syrphidae > Leucozona > Leucozona laternaria. Next base: position 217,540,184 of record OW026366.1, on the reverse strand, counting down.
CATTTCAGAGATACAAGTGAACTCCAGACACCAGAAACCACCAATCCGACTGTCATCCGATTCTATAGGCTTGTAGATGCGGCTCGAAATGGACAGGAACAAAGGGATTGCTTGCGCTTATATGCTCAATGTTCTGTCAATACAGAACTTTAGTAGAATTATTTATATTTTTTGTAATTTTAAAAGCACAATTTAAAGCAAAATCAATCAAAGCCCAATTATTTTCAGCTTAAGAGCGAAATAACAATTATTGTTATATTAAAACGGTGTATTGTAAATAATTAAATTAAATCTCAATATTTATTGAAAAATTATGTCAAAATGTAAAAAATTAGTGAAATCGTATTTATTGTATGTAGATTTATTTTTTTGTTTAATATTTATTTATTTTAATTTTTATATTCAAATATTTACGAAGTAGGAATTAAGTTTAATTAATTTATTGTTTTACAATTCTATTTATGTCTTAAATAAAATTAAATTGTAAGGAAAATAATTTTGTGTAAATTATAAAAAAGTATAGTTTTAGATTATGTCTACGCCAAATTTAATTTAATAAAATTAATTATTTATTTGAATATATTTACTATTAGTTTTAAAAGTTGAATTAATGCGTGTGGAATAGATAATAATAAAACGAAATAAAGTGTCATTTTGTGAACAATTTATTTGTAGAATCTTTACAAAAAAAATTAAAAAAAAAGTAAAGTCCAAGTTAAAGTGAATTTTCCAATAAAAACAAAATTAACAACATTCTTTTTAAGTGAGACCACGTGCATGAATATTTCAATTGACCAGGGTGCTATAAAAAGCAATTTTCGCCCAATAATTCAGTAGGTTCAATTAAATAAGGCTTAGTCCTCTAATTGGTTGATTTATTTTATAAATATTACAATTTTGTTCTTGCTTTATAGGTACGGTGACCATCCGTCCTCTTTTTTTTAGTATGGCGTTCTTTATGTTTCTGTTTCTACGATTAAAATCCATTAAGTTCTTTCTTTGGTACTAAATCAATTAAACATAAGAGACTAGCTGGCCCACCCGGCTTCGCACGGGTAGTCAAACATAAGCTTCGCATATTAATTACAAAAGAAAACATTATTTTTTGCCTTTTTTTAATCGAATACTTCTTTCACTTTTCACTTTCTTCCACTTCACGTTATAAAACGCTAAATTTGTAAAAATATGATCCTCTAAGTCCAACCTTATGCTTTCGCAACACAGAAAGAAAGTTTGTATACGAAAACCACTGTTATATATTTACCCGATTTCACTCTACAAATAGCATTTTTTTTAAAATAACCTTTCAAACACAAACAGAATTTGTTAAATCAGATATCACTTTGCGTTTGTACTCCCTTTCACCCTATAAACAAAAAATTTTTGGAAAAAATATTCCTAAAGCCATCCACTTAAAATAACCTCTCATTTTTTTTCTAGTTCACCCCACAAATAACAAGTTTTGAAGAAAAAAAATGCCCCTAAAGCAATTTCTGTACGAAATGTACTTTCAAACACCAAAAGTATTTTTTTTCATTTTTACACAAACTTCACCCTACGAATAGCAAAATTAAAAAAAAATATCTTTCAAGCCATTTCCTAAGAATAACGGAATAACCCTATTAACGTAGGTAGAGTTTTTTTTTATTCGGATACGTCTTTTTTCATTTAACCCCATTTCAGCCTATAAAGTGAATTTTTCCGATATTCTAAAAGTTATTCTGGTATTATGGGTGGAGATCAGAGATCATTAAAATCAGCATTTATTGGCCATAAAAATGTTAGACATAAAAATGTCTTCAATCAAAATTAGAGCTTCATTGTGAATGTCCGGATTAATTTTCAATTTTGGATTTAAATTAATGACACATAATCTATGTAAGATAAAATCTGACAATTCAACACGTTGAATGGAAAAAAATATTACAACAACAAAGTGGACTTTTACGATGTTTCTTTAAAAAAGTGGGCTACGAAAACTTCAGCTGGACGGTTTTTCAATTTTTTTTTTCCTAAACCATCAACAAATGGTCCCCTTTCATTTAAAAAAAAATTATAAAAATCCACTCATTGTCAGATATAAGGTTTCACTCGCACACAAAAGTTAAACTCATTTTCATTCTTTATTTTTTTATAATTTTTTTTTTGTCCTAAACCTTCTACCCTTATTCCTCTTCAATTTAAAAAAAAAATTAAGAAAATCGTTCAACCGGTTTGGCTGGTTAGCAAACGTACACAAAACCAAACTTTAATTTATATATTATAGATATACAAGTTTGAAACATTCAATTCTGTCATCTAGTGTTTACTATTGTGATTTTTTACCATTCACGGTTATAAAATGTTCTTTTCAAATATGGGAAAGGTAATGTCGATTTATTCAGTTGTAAAGTCTATAAAATTAAATTTATCAAGAGCCGTGTTCCTTTGGAGGTGGCCCACTACTCATAAGATCCAAACGATAATCTAGTACTATACCAACTACTCGTGCTTTCATGGCGAGTAGATGAGTTTTGTAGGCATATTAATTCTGTGCGTTCCATTGAAAATGGCTAGCAAAGTACTCGTGAGTGCTTCGCCACCTCCAAAGGAACACGGCTAAGGATTTATTGACTATACTTATGTCAGTGAGAAGCAGGGTTAAACAATGTGTAAACTTTTAAAAAGAGTGACATCTTGGAAGTCTATTTGAAAAAACCTTTTCCAATGTACTAGAATTGAGAAAAGGTCTAAAAATCAATAATGAGGAATTATTTGACGAAGTTAATTCTGTCAAACAATATGTCAATAAAGAAAAAATTGAAAATAAACAATTTGTCACCTCACCAGATAGGAAAATGTTTGGTATTTTAAAACTTTTTGATGAAAATTATGTGAAATATGAAATTATATTAAAACTCGTAGATTTTTCGATATAGCTTCGCGCTGCAATTCTTTTCTTTAGAAGTTACTGAAAAATTCTGCTCCTTTTTTTGCCTCTGAAAAAAATGATTTGTGTAAAAAAAAAGTTGAGATTGTAATCAAAACTAATACTATACGCTGATCGAGAAGAAGGGTTTCGTGATACCGTCCGTCAGTCTGTGCATATGTGCGTTAATTTGAGCTACAGAGGCTTAACGAGTGGACATTTACGTTTCCAGGTTTTTGGCTTGTTTACAAATTTTAAATAAAATACTATAAGAAACATACGATATTAGTAAGAATAATGGGTGATTTTTTAAGAGGTTTAGAACTTTTTTAAAAAAAAAACAACAACAAAAATGAATGAAATATTTATTTGAATCGATAGTTTGAACCTTGCAATTTAATGTTTAAAGATAATTTCATGCAAATGTTGACCGCGGCTGCGTCTCAGGTAGCCCATCCGCTGAGTCCAATTTTGGCATACTCTTTCACACATATCGGCCGGTATCTCACGAATGAATGCATGGATGTTTACTTCCAGTGCGTCAATCGAAGCGGGCTTGTCCCTATAGACATTAGCCTTGACATACCCCCACAAAAAATAATCTAATGGTGTCAAATCGCACGATCTAGGCGGCCAATTGACCGGCCCGAAACGTGAAATTAACTGTTCACCAAACTCGCCTCGCAATTGCGCCATTGTTTCGCGTGCTGTTTGGCATATGGCACCGTCTTGTTGAAACCACATATCATGCAAGTCAAGAACTTCCATTTCGGGCAAAAAAAAGTTTGTTATCATCGCTCGGTAGCGTTCACCATTGACAGTAACGCTGCGATTCGCATCATCTTTGAAGAAATATGGCCCAATAATCGGCGCCGAATCGACATTTCGAGGTCTTCTCTCACACTAGATGATACGGCCGCAATATTTTCTTCACTACGCACAGTACGTAAACGTGTTGGTGGTTTAATGTCCAACAAAGTAAATTTGGTGCGAAATTTGGTCACAATCTTCCGAATAGACTGCTCAGAAGGTCGAGAATGCCGATCATAAAATGGAAGCAGCGAGCGATGAACATTTCGAACCGAGCACGAATTTTGATAGTAAAATTCAATAATTTGCAAGCGTTGTTCATTTGTAAGACGATCCATGGTTAAATTGCAAACCAAACTGAAGCTGTTTGACAGTGACACAAGGTACTAAAAACACGTCAGCTGTCAAAACCAGTGTTGCCAAAACCAAACCAGCTAAAAAATCATATAAGCCAAGAACCTGATACCTAAACTTATTTCGATCACATTAAACAATTGCAGCCCATACAAATGACACTATCCGTTCGTTAACACGCGAGTTAGCTTGCACAATGCAAACGGATAGAAATCTTATCCCCTTGATTTGTTTTCTTATTAATATACCAGCTTCAGTCTTTCCAGTCTTTATAACTCGAAGCGTTTTTTTGTACATTTTGTAATTCCTTATTATTGAAACTGTGTACTTGCTTTAACAGAGTTGGATGAATCGTTAGCGAGATATACAGGAAAAACCTTAAAATAAGTCAAATTTCCGTTAGTTATGCATTGGCGACCAACAATCTGAGACACAGTTGTATATTTTTCGTGTTATTGTATTGAATATTACAAACAAGAAGTTTAATTAAAATCGTTAAAGTCATTTGTGAGAAAGATTGATAAAAAAAAACAAAATTGCCTTGATACTCGTTCTAGATGAGCTTAACAAAAAAAAAAAAAAAATCAAATTTGACCTAGGGAACATCATTAAAATGCTCTGTACCAAATTTGAAGCAAATCACCCGTTAAGGCTCGCATGGATAGACCGACAGATGGGCGAAAGCCACTTTTTTGGACTTCTCGATCGTTGTAGTGTTAGTTTAGATTACAAACTAAACAAAATTAAAAGTAAAAATCTATTTTTTTGGTTGGTCTGGAGGGAGGGCAAGCGAAGGATTTACTTATCTCATTTTAAAAAGAACGAAACTTTGGCCACAGAAGAATATATTATGTTCATCTCATCCAAAACAAAAAAATCAACGGAACCTTGTTGAAGTGTGGTAGATACATTCGTTTTTAGCTCTTGGTCTACAAGTTCGAGAATTTTATTTTATGCATACCGAAATATGTTTCAGACCATATGGCATGTAATTCCGCTCCTTCAAGTTTGGGGCTCTCATTTAGTATGGACAAGTGACTAAATTTTAAGAGGTCGTGAGTTTGCATTTCAATAGCTTCAGTTTGGGCTATTGATTATATGGAACGCTCTGTTGAAGGAGTTAAGGCATTTGCTGCGTGGCAAGAGGGTGTGCGGAGTGTCGGTAAAGAGGTAGTAAATGAAAAAGGAACAGGTAGGAAATTCGGAAAATAAAAGGATAAAACATGTAAAGGAATGTCAAGTTCCGAGGGACGTGGCCTGCTGGAATGGGTAATCTTGCCCCAGAAACTCAGCCATTTTTTCGCACATTTCGGGCTGTATCTCGGTCATAACTTCAGTAATCTTGATTTTTAATGCGTCTAAAGTTCGGGGATTATTCACGTAAATACGGTCTTTTGCGTAGCCTTTTAGAAAAAAATCTAACGGTGTCAAATCACAAGAACTTGATGGCCAATTGACGTCGGTTGCCAAAATGTGAAATTACGCCATCAGGAAACTTCTCACGCAATAAAGCTTTAATTGGTCGTGTTGTGTGGCTTGGTGCCCCGTCCTGTCAGAACCACATATCGTCCAAGTCATGATTACTTGCGTATTCGGTCGATTATGATGACCATAGTCATCGCGTAGTGCGCAAAAAGTTTCTACGTTTGAATCACCACTTTTGTAGTAAGTTTTAATATTTTTAACGCGTTGTTAGATTGTTAAGCGATCCACTAACGTAAATGGCAACCATTCAACTAATACTATGACACTTCAAATGATTATAATTGAGTTTGACAGGTGTCAAATGCCTGCGGTACCGATTTGAAACCACGAAATGAATTACCCTGTATGTCGATAAAGTAGAACGTTGTCTCTTCAATTTAAAAAAAATATTGATTTCACACCAATTACTTACTTTCTCCAGTTTACATTTTTATAATTTTTCTTAATGAATTAGAGATATTTCAAGAATCTTTTCCCGAACTAGTTACAAATAGCACATCATGTGGTTCTGCTTGACCTGTCTGCTGTTCTTGAACAAAGGTGACATCTGTTCACTTAAGGTATACCAGTTCCTTTAATCTGCTGAACTCTCTCAATAGACCAAGGAGCATCCAAAGCTGTTATTTCTACAGTATTTTGTTTTGGAGGGTGTGAACGTTAACGCCATTAATTCTTCTGCCAGTTTGTTGAGTTTTTGATGTGTAAACATCTATGCTGGCGGTAGAGTTTATCGCGACCACTCATTTATATTGTTTTTGCCAACGAGGAAAGCAAATTGTTTTTAGCGCGACCGACGATTTTATCATTTTAACACTTATATTTTTATATTTTTTTCTTTAATTTTTAATTATTCCCCGAACAAAATGGACGCGACACTAGTAATTAAACAGAAAACAAAAACAAAAATAATAATAGTGAGCTGTAGGGATTGACAATTGACTGTAGGTATGGTAGATCAATGGCTGTAGGTATGGTAGGATATCGGGTGCGTTCAGTGATACAAATCTGGGGCAAAATTACGGCAACAGTGACTGATCGAGTGAGTGCCATCAGTGATCGAATGAACGAGTAAAACCTATTGGGATGATGACTCTATAACGTTAGCGGTATTGCCAAACACGCATAATTCAGTCAGGTATTACTCGATAACGGATGCGGTAATTCGGCCCCTGAACTTAAATTCTACGTTTACATTATACTGCTTTTAAACGATGCAATTTCTTCTTGCAATTTGTAGGCACGTAGGCGAGGGACGTAGGTGGCTGGGATATACAAAATAGCTTAGGTTGAACAAATTGCAGAGTTATCGGCTACCTTTGTACTTGCACAAAGTTAAAATTCATTAAAAATCAATCATTAAAAATCGCGTCCAATTCCATAGGCGATTGATGGTGTCAATCGAATGAAACTGCGATCTTAGTGATTTCCACTGACAACAACTGCAACTAAATATTCTAAAAACTCAAGATATATAATTCGCCGGATATCTCATAGTGACATTCATTTGAGGTTCGTTCAGTATAAAATTAAGATTGAACTTTTTGAAAGTCTTACTCGATGGAAAGATGGAGTTTCATAAGGGTTGCAAGTTCGTTGACAGTTCTAACTGGATATTTTAATTCGGCCCGTGTTAGTCAAACCATTAATTTCCTTTGGAATTTGGGTACGGTGTCATTTAATTGAAACCACGATTTAAGTGCTCTCCGCTGACAGTTGTTGTTTGTCGATGCTCAGAGAGCGATTACCATAAACAATAACCATGTGTAATGTGAAGTCATCTTAAAGTTGAGAGTGAACTACGAAGCAGGACCTTTCAGTACCGAACCTTCACCATTCGTCGGACACTTCACCACCAGAATTTTAGTGCTTGGAAATTTCGTTACAGCGGTTCCCCCACTGGGTATTTCGCTGCCGTTCTTTCAACACTAAGCTTTTTAAGCACTGCCTACAGATAGGTAATATAGTGTTAATTATTCAATATGTTTCTTTTGATGACGTTCAGTAACAAAAATTAGGCACTTGGACAAACGTTGATGTTTACACATATTTAACCGTGAGTCCCGGCACTCACATATTTTTTTCCTTTCTGAACAGTTTTTTTTTTTACTTCTCAGTGGAATGAAGTAAAATAATTATGGTCGCTAGGACTGCTACTTCTTGTAAATTGGTTAAATACAAATACAACCTTCGGTATCAGCGTTGAACGTGAACAAAAATAAATTGGAACCATTTGGACGATTACGTGCATCAGGTGTAGTGGAGTATAATAACAGGTATATTTTGACAACTGGAAGTAGTTTTCTCAAAGTAATGTTGCATCAATAACATAACTACTTGTTTTTGTTGCCTTTTATTCGTAACAAATTGATGTCATTCTTTTCAATGAATAGGCTGGATTTGTACGGGCATATTATGGTCCTGCGAGAAATTCTTTCACTACAAGAGATTTTGACACATATCTTATGTTTTTCCGGAATTGTGCCAAGAAAGGTGATTTTTTTTATTTAGAAACCTCAAGGACAAATCCACGGATGTATAAGGAAATTATCCATAATAAGGTTGCATCCGCAGTGTTGTAATATGACGGTTTCAACGACATCACTCACATCATATCCACGGACAAGCTTTCTCAGGGTATACATAAATGAAATAAATGAAAGCTTTCAAGGGACAGCCCGTTTTACTATTACTGATCAACCAGAACTTCAATCAATTATCAGGATTACTTGCAAAAATTGCCAGTTTTATTTTTATCTCTGGTTCGTATCTCAACTCTGTTACATTTACTAAATATTTGAAAACTCAAAAATTTTGGAGAAATGAACAACATAGATAAGTTCATAGTTAGTTCAGAATGAAGTCCCAACTGAACTACTATACAGAAAATGAGAGCAACCAACGCCCGATGAATGAATGAATAAATGTGATTTATAATAATTTATAAACCTACATTCTTCACAAATTCTAGTTTATTATAATGCTTAGATAGGTACTAAAATTTGCTCTTTAATTGCTAAAATATTTGTTCACGAGCGACTAACCTCAAAATCACTCTTGATTTTATTTTCTTGGTGCGGTTGGTCATTCGAGACGATTAAAAAACCAGCGTAAAAATACATATACCTTCGACACGATGTATAATCTTTGACCAGTCGATGAATATCTTCATCGATCGCGAGCCTTGTGCCTAAACTGAAACTGTGAAGAGCCTTCCATTACTACACCGGATAGACGTAAGCTAGAGTGGTGTAAGATGTAAAAGCTTCAATTCACTAATAAAAAAAGTCATAACATTTTAGCATTTTAAGTTTTTTATTTATTCTTTTGATGAAACACTAGTTTTTTAATGCGAAACCCGCACTTCGTTTGAAGTGTTTTGAAATAAATTTATTTAATAGCTAATTCATTCAAATTTTAGCTTTCCGTGTGGTCGGAATAAATATGCAACATAGCAATATTCTTGAGCCGATCCTGCAGTATTGTTGACGAAGAACGGAGAAACTTTGTTCATTTGAGCGAGATGATCCTGCAACCGGACGAACCGTACAAACTCGGGAATAATCCCTGGACTCCAGACGTATTTTTGCAAAAAATCAACTACTTCTGTCAATTTTTTTGCTTGCTGATTCTGCTTTTCAAAAGCTGTATAGGAATAAGGCCTATCGCTAATAAGTCTTTGTTTATCAAAGTCATCTTTGTAGAACTTAGCTACATCATCGACATCAACTTTTTGGCCAACAGCGAATCGTTCCAGTAGTTTGAAGAAACGAGAACAAATAGGGCTGTGTCAATCAGGAACGATTCGATTTTTTTGATCCGATCATCAAAAAGTATTGATGATTGAAATCACAAATTTTCGTTTCAATCGATCCCAATCTCAATCATTTCGATGAATCTCGATTTTCCATCCCAATCTCAATCATTTCGATGATTCTCGATTTTCAATCCCAATGTCAATCATTTCAATGAATCTCAATTTTCGATATCAATATCTTTTGAATTATTAATATATTTTATCGGAGAAAAGAAATATGGGTCAGAATGGGGTCGATCAAATCGGTACAGTTTTCGTTAACTTCGGAGATTGAATTTCATCGAAACCGAAATAAAAAAATTGTCTTAGTTTGACAGGTGGTGTCAAAATATGCCAACAATTTTGGTACCGCGGATTGAAAAACGGAGTACGCCAATCGATTTAGAAGGTGGGTATAGCCCTAGTCTCACGGCCGACCTTCTGGGACCACTAGAACACTTAGTTTAACAAGTGTCAAAATATACCAAAATTTTTGTTAGGGCGGATCGGAAAACGGAGTACGTCAATTTAGGAAATGGAAATTACCTGAAGTCACGCCATTTCTCTAGAACACTTTTAATTTGATAGGTGTCCAAATGTCAATTAATTTCCGAGAATACGGAACGTTCTCTACCACCGACATATAGATGTTTACACATCAAGAATCGAATCGGAACAGAATGAAATAATGAATTGAGTGGAATGAAAATGATCGAATGATCGATTGATTAAAATGATCGAATCATAATCGCTAATCGATTCTTGAACGATTCGATCATTTGAAATGAACGATTTACACAGCTCTAGAACAAACATTTATGAATCTTGCATTTAGTGATGATAATAATTGGTCAAATATTTCAAAAAATTATTTGCTGTAAAAATCATTCGGTGTTTTAAATTTTTAATTTTCTGAAGTACCTTCATCGATACGTTTTGGTGCTTTTCGTTGACGGGGAATACAGCCTGGATGAATGGACGGACAGACAGCGGAGTCTGAGTAATAGGGTCCCGTTTTACCCTTTGGGTACGGAACCCTAAAAAGGAACTAAACATTTTATTTGAATAGATAAAAGCAAAATTAAAAGTGAAATTCTTAGGAGAATAAACTGCGGGCATTTTAAAATCGATATTTCTTACTTGGTATATCATTTCTCTACATCTACGACCACTGCACTTGTAATACTTCAAAGAAAGACGAAAAAGAAGATGCACACTACAAAGATCCAGCACGAGCGAGAGAGAGTACTGGGAATGAATTCATCCGGGGAAAAACCGTCCTGTGTTGCTGTCGGTCGTTTTTTTTATTTAATTTTTTTTTTTCATTAATGAGATGTCTAAAGGCCGAACCATAATAGTCTTAACTCAACTTAAGCAACCAAACGAATACACACTCTTTGTATATTGTTAACCATAATAGCCGTTCTGCTCAATTTCGATATAACTTTCGCGAACTTAAGCAAGAGCCATTGAAATGGCTCTGAACTTAAGCAAATGTTGCAGCTGAGTTAATTTCAGATAAGTCTATTATGGTTCGGCCTTTAAGCTTTTCCGCAAAGTATTCAAATTTCGAGTGGGTAATTTATCCACTCAAAAAATCTCGAGTTGGTTTTACTACCCACACTTCCCATATTACCTGCCGGGTCTAGCTTTTCAATGTAACTGCTCACTGCTCATACTGGTGAAATTAAATTCAACGGCAAGCCGTAGATAAGTGATGACGATGAGCGGTTAAATAGATCAACAGTCAGATCGAAATTCTCTATGTTCTTTAAACTGCTCACTGCTTTTTTTAACCATAATCATCATAATGCAAAGAAACTGAACATAAAGAAGGTGTAAATAGCATTTATGATTTTTTTTTGGTTTTTTTCAGATGTTTTTTCATCGTAGCTTGACAGATTGAGGACATATTATATTTTAACGTGCATAGAATTTTTCTGGAGCAAAAGATAAAAAGCAATTTTTTTCTGATTTTTCAAAGTCTTTTTCAATCCGTCGTCATCGTTGACATCCTTCGATAAAACTTGATAGTTGATGGCATGTTACTCCTGTCAAATTATTTTTTTGGATAATAGAGAATATTTCTATCCAAATATCTAACGATTGCTCTTAAATGACATATGACAGTTTCCCGGAGCAAAAAATTAATTATTTTATGCTCTCTAACCTACTCAATGCTTTATTAAGCGTGATATTCTTCATACTGTATGAAGTGTAGCTAATCGCGAAAGCGATTAGATGAGCAGTCAGAACAAAATGCTCTATACTCTTTAAACTGCGCGCTCACTGCTTTTTTAACCAGTGTTCACATAATGCAAAGAAACTGAATAGTTTGAAATCGCATTACTAGCAAATTCAATGGATTTATGGAGTGTTTCTTTTTCATTCTCTACTTTTCATTCACTCAAAGTATGAATATGTGCAAAATAAAATTTTTTTTAGTAAAGTTAATATTGTTTGTGTTTAAATATTTTTTTTTGTATTAATTGTCAGCAAATTCTACATTGCAATCACAGCCTAATGCCTTAATAAGAAGCTCCATCAAATAATGGGGCTAGAAAAAGTGAATTTCAAATCAGAAACCAAAATTTAAGGCATGTATGTATGTATATTCTTCGAGTTTAACTTGTTTTTAAAGAGTGATTAAATAGCTGCTAAATAGAGCTGCTCCTTTTATAAACTGCTCTTTGAAATCGCTGGTCATTTAAAATCGCTCTTCAGCACACCTCTAGCACTAGTGGATAAGAACGACACCACTGTCCAAGAATGTATCAAAAAATTTTGTTATTCCGCTAATTAAATCGCAAAAAAAAAAATCCATTTTGAAATAGGTATGGCCGAGTCACAAAAGCCGCTAACGACTGGGCCTTGAGTTTTCTGAGCATGTTTGGTTTCGAGTATACGAAAGCTACAAGGAGGATTGCACTGATGAGCTCAGTTGCCATAGCGCGGATGATACCAACTGTGTTGTTGCACTGCACTGGGAACTCTACGTTGAATGCGGAGTAACTGACCTTTTTCGCATAATAACTGGCGGGCCATCTTTGGTTTCTTTTTGAATCAAAGGTTATTTTGACACTGACAGCTGTTTCCCGCATGAAATCTTGACCGAAAGTCAGTATCATACATATACCTTCGCTGAACAAAATGAGTCGCTTTACGCTTGAACAACGTTGGGAAATATTGAAAACTTATTTCGAAAGTGAGTGCTGTGTAGCCCAAACAGATTTTGGCCGAAAAATCATCTTTTCTGATGAGGCTCATTTTCATCTCAGAGGCTACGTTAACTAACACAATTGTCTCATCTGGGGCTCGGAAAATCTAGACGTTATTGTCGAGAAGCAATTGCATGCACAGAGAGTAACAGTTTGGTGTGGATTGTGGAGTGGTGGCATCATCGGACCATTTGTCTTTTTAAATGAGGCTGGGAACAACGCTTTGGTCAATGGTGGGCGTAACAGAGCCATGTTAACCGATTTTTTTTATATTGAAATTGAAGACATATGGATTTGAAAGACCTCTTGTTCATGCAGGATGGTGCGCCATGTCACACAGCCGATCTTTTGTGCACCAAATTATCGAATCGTGTTATCATCCGTTTTGGCGATGTCAATTGGCCAACTGGGAGCTGCGATTTGACCTCTTTGGACATTATTTTGTGTGGGAACCGTGAAGGACCGATGTTATACCAGAAATCCGGAAATAACTCAAGCACTTAAGGCCAATATAATTCAAGCAATCCATGAGTTACAGCCCAAAACCATCAACAAGGTCTTGGAAAATTGGAGTGGCAGAATGCGCTGGTATGAAGCCAACCGAGGCAGCCACTTGAAAGATTTTGTGTTCCATAATTAATATGATCTAATTAATTTTCTTCATTGTATTGCATTTTTAAAAAGAAACTTGTATTCGGCCCACCCTATATGTTGGTTTAGCTGCCGTTGCATCGCATATCCGATTGCAATTTCCGATTGTAGCCCCTGGTTTTTCTGAAGATACAGCTCCAATCTGTATAATATCCCCAGATTTGTTTGATCCGCGATTATTACTCACTATCGTTAGGACTTTCTGAGAGTTTAGAACAAAACACACGATTCTGTTGGCAGTTCTTGCAGTCCTAAGCTTTTTGAAACCAATTCGATAAATTGAATATCAGCTAGTGATTACATTTTTAGGAACATTAACACTGCTCGTGTCAGTCTAGAAGACAGAGGGCACACCGTAAAATATTTCGGGATGTATCCGATCTAATTTGTGTCACCGTCAACTGGCTTTCCAGAACTTTGAACCACACGTCCGGATTATCCGCCCAAAAAGATACATTTTTAAAGGCTTATGCACCAACTTGTGTATCAACTCGCTAACACCTTATCCCCGTGACAGTCTAATGCATACATACCATTACGTCACGGGCTATACTCCCAAATCATTTAAAGTTGATAAGAAATACTCGTATATGTTTAGATAAACCTTTTCGTTAACCTACCAACTTTATTTAAAAATAACAATTTTTTATCGAAAGTCCTTTATTTCACAAACTATCAAGAAAAATATTGAGTTGTGCAATAAAACAAAAGACTTGGTTTAACATCATGATGACCCTTAGTTTACTAACTTTAGAATTAGAACTATTACTGTGATTGGGTTTGTAGATTTTCACAAATTCACGCTCGATAAAACACTTGATTTTAAACATACTTTCAAATCGCAAAACAAATTTCATGTAAGCGTGCGTCTCTGTGCGCTCATGCTCAACCACAATAAGATGTTGTGTCCAACAATAATAATAAATCGGAAAATCATGCTAACAAACAATCCTAGCCAAGCAGAAAAATTATTCTGAACTTGACATTCGTAGCACGTTCCCAACCTGATTTCCCTCTTTTGAAATAAACACACGACTGAGTAAGTAACGACAACGGCTAGGGCCGCCACCGACACAACGGGAGTGACCGTAGCTTGAAGAGAAGGTATACAATACACATTCTATGTACAATATCTGTCCATCAGAAAGGTATCCCCAAACTATTTGGTGATGGTTTTGATTTCTTTCCGTGTCATATCAAATGGGAGATTATTTCATCAAACCTACCACATCCCACCTCCCACCCCCAGCACCGCACACATCGGCACTATGCAAATGGGAGAGTGAGACTTCTTGATTGGAAGTTCGTTCTTTGAATAAAACCGTTTAAATGAGTAAGTAACGAAGTGTTGGATCGAACACCCAATTTTACTAGACGACCAAATATGTTTAACAACAAAAACGGTTTACCAGTGCGTTGTACGTTGCTCGTTGCTTCGATACCCGCGCGCGCATTGGAATGTTTCATAGCGTTTGACAATCACTTCCAGGTGAAAATCTTTGCATTTACTTATGCGGCAGGCTATGGCAATTCTACGCGTCGTATAAAAACAGCCACTGCTCAGAGTGGCTACTACATACCTGCTTGGATAGTCTGATAGTACACACGATTATTATTTTTTTAACTAAGGATTATTCTCACACCAAGACAAGGAGACAAACGTGCAGCAATCGAGACCATGAATAAGTTCGGTGTAGTTCTTCTCGTGGCCACAGTTAGCCTGGTAGCTTGTAATGCTAATAAAATGTCAGCTACTGACCTTGCCCTCGACATGTACGAAGGATGTCTAAAGGATTTCTCCGTCTCGTGTGTGCAACCTAGAGCAATGGCATGGTTTGATGAGGCCATTCAACAGAGTGAGATCTTAATCACTGATCAGATGTCAGTGGTGCGGACAGCAGCAGATGTATATCCAACACAGCAGAGAGCTGGTGGTGATAATCAATTGGAGTTGTTTGACAAAGTCGACAGGTTTCTTGCCACCCACGCTCTCCGAGTCAAGGCTCCCGAATTCTTCAGCACTGAAGAGGCTCGTTCGATGATTCCAAGCTTTTTGAGTGACAATCCCCTGACTAAAGGTGCTTTAGTTCCACTTTCAGACGAAAATCCCATGGAGCAAGGTAATTTATTTTCACTCCCTAATAAAATCCACACACAATCCACAATGATTATTTCACTGTTGCTGATATTTTTTAATGTGGATTTTATGTGGATCGTAGTCTCAAAATTTAAGTTTTCTTAAAAATCTGTTATTCTTTTTTCCTTGAAGGCCGTGGCTTTGTAAGGAAGGTCATGCTCCCATTCCTATTGGGATTGAAACTCAAGACAACTGTACTGGTTCCACTTGCCCTCGCTCTGATTGCTCTTAAGACATGGAAAGCCATGACTTTGGGGCTCTTATCGTTGGTTCTTTCTGGAGCGTTGGTTATTTTCAAAATTGCCAAGCCAAAGGTAAGTCCTATTAATTGAGTTCGGTTTAAAGCTATAGTTATATAGTTTATATTTCCACATTGAAGGTTGTCAATTACGAAGTTGTTCACTATCCACACCATGTGGAACACATTGAACACCTACCACACCATGTTGAGCACATTGTTCCACACCATTTAGAACATCATGTTGATCATATTCCACACCATGTGGAACAATACGACATTCCCCAACACTACAATCACATCGAGCATGTGGAACATATTGAACATCCTGTCCAAGGTTGGGAGCCATCACACACCCAATGGGCGAGATCTTCAGTTGAAAACATGGATGCCCAAGACATCGCTTATGCTGGCCAACAGCAGCAACAACAACAACAACAACAACGATAGACCTTTCCGATTATCCAAATAAAATTGCGAACGAGATCATACTCCGAGAAAATTCCTTAGATATAAAAACAAAACAAAACAAAACAAAACACAAACTAACATTGATGCTTACACAAACGTCATTCCAAAGATTTGCTTGTACGTGTATTTATTTAAAAACAAAACAAAACAAAAAAAAATAATTTATTGAACAAAAAACCACAAATTTTATTTATAATTTTGTAAATAAACTTATTTAATTAATTTAAATGAAAACAAACAAAAGAGATATTTCCATTGTTTGGTTGTTGTACTTTCGCTTTCAATACCGCGGAGAACGTACTAAGTCGCTGAGTATAAGCTTTCGATTTCAACCGGAAGTGAGCAGAGGACAGGAGTGGAATTTCAATTAAGGAATTTCTCACATGTGTGCATGAGACACGTACCTACTCTTCTCGAAGTAACATGATACCTTAATAAATGCCAAAAGAAGTTAGATGTCATGGTGATACTATTGATTTTATCATATCTCCAATTAATAAGAAGTCACGTTCCTTTATGGAATCTGATTAGAAAACTGTTTTGATTGCTTTGGAAAAGTTAAATTTCTTTTAACAAATTTTGATGAGAGCTATATAATTTCGAGGTATACAAATGTATATAAACTCTTGAGACTATAAAGGTTCTAACATAGAAGATGGCGAAGGGGCTTGCAGTCGCCAGACGGTTTGTTGTTTTCTCTGGAATTCCTTGAAATTCAAGGACCTACCATTTTTTGTATTGTGATATCGTTAAGTGTGCGGTTTGTTACATTTTGGAGTGGGTTTCATTATTATATTATTATTATTTCTATTTTTTATTTAAATTTATTTGGTTCAAGCAGAACGGTGTTATGGGTTATGAAAGTAGCAGTGGGGTGTTTAACAATCAATTTTTACTCCAAAATATACCTGTAGGTATGCTTTGATTTTTGAACACAAAATTATATCGAAAAATCCTGGTAGCTAGCGCTATATGTATTTAAATATTTAATTATTGTTAATATAATTTATTTATGTTTTCAATACGGTTTTAATAATGATAATAATGAATACAAATTTCTTTAGAAACATATCCTGCAAATTTTTAATAACCAGAAGAGGAAGTTCGTGCAATCGAGACGTCTATATTTTTTTAATTTCCAAAACATTCAATGTACATATCTTGTGATTTTGAAGGTAAATGAATCCTTATCGGTCATTTATCATTTTAGCTTATACCTATTTACTAAAAGAAAACAAATTTCTGTATAATCAAATGAGGATATAAAAGTGAAGATAGCAATATAGAGGGTCCGCCAAATAACTTCTTTTTTTTTTGAAAATGGCGCAAAACATCGAGTGTAGCTTCGGCTGTGTGGCACGTAGCGCCGTGCTGTTGAAACCAAATGTTGCCAATATCCTCCTCTTCAATTTTTGTGAACAAAAATTCGTTCAACATGGCCCGATAACGATCGCCATTGACTGTAACGGCCACTCCCTGCTCATTTTCGAAAATGGCCCAATTATGCCTCTGGACCAAAATCCGCACCATACAGTGGCTGGTTTTGGGTGTATCGGCTTTTCAATGTATGCGTGCGGGTTTTCTGTGCCCCAAATGCGACAATTTTGCTTGTTTACTACCCACCAAGATCAAAATAAGCTTCATCTGAAAAGATGATTTTTTTTTTTGGCAAAATCGGCATCTTCTCTAAGTCGATCGCAGGCCCATTTAGCGAAGCGCATACACAACCATATTCGTTCAGCGGAAGGATAAAACTAATTATTTGTCCAATCAGACATGAGCTAAGTGTTACCATTCAGGAAATAATCACTTGTTGGAAAAAAAAAACGTTAGATGGCGGACCCTTTATTTTATATGCTCACGTTCCGTTCAGACTTCACATTACTATAGCCATTTATATTGTTTTTATAGCTAAATTGACGAATTAAGTTGAAGTTCTTCATTCAGGATAATACTTCCCATCAGCCGATTTTTTTTTTCGTCTACAGAACCTCACATTATTACTAAACTATCAACACTCCAATTCTCACCTCCATATGTGGTGAACATGTGGTGCGTTATAGTACTTCTACTAATGGTTGGGATTCAATCGTTTTGGGAGATTTTCGAAAGCAATACTCTATTATAGGAGGTATTTTACGTGGAAATAATTTTTGAAGCGGGTATACATGCACTAAAAAATACACACTTATTAAAATTTATCTTCACGATGTGTCTGCATTACAGTTATTGTTAACACGAGAGCAAGTTCGTGCGATCCATTTGTGCTTCTTTTTTTTTCAATAACACGGGAGTACCAGAGGGTTCAGGTTTTTGACCACTTCTGTTCTCACTTTTTATCAATGGTCTTCCTGATGTTGTTGAAGACTGTTCAGTTCATATGTACTCAGATGACGTTTAATCTACATCGATCATCCTCTTCGATTGATAAAAGATGCAGACCATACTAATAATGAGCATTAAGAACGAATTCAACTGTCGGTAAAAACTCGAAATGAACCCCTCTGCTCTAGAAATGAAATTATTATTCCCTATTTAGACAAGGTTATTCATCTAGGAAATTTAAAATAGCTCCCTTAGGTGTTGTCATGCAGGGGGGGGGGGGGGGTTGGCAAATGTTGCAATATATACATATATAGATATATCTAACTACACCAGTGAGTAGGGACACTCTCCACGTGTTCTTCTTTTGTATACAATTTTGCTATTTCTCGAGGATAAATTTGAAGAAGTAGCGTTTTCCACAACTGACGAAGAATACGAGTCCGATGAGGAAAACTGGAGAGAAACCAGAAAAATATTAACTGCCGAAAAGAATTTGGATGGAAGTTCTACATCTAAGCAGTTGTCTCTAACTCGTGAAGCCATTGGCGAAATTATCTTGTCCCAGCTAAAGAAGAAGCTCAAACTTCCTCTTGAATGGTGTGTGGGAATAGGGACAAAGGGATGTGCTGTTTGTTATGCTATCAGGTCGAGGTGCTGTGAGGGTCATTCAGAAAGAAGTGAAAAATGCTGTTAAGACTCCATGCTACAGTCACAAGCTTAACAACTCCGTTTCTCGAAGCTCAAAAGTACCTGTCATTCGAGACGCTGTGATGTAACAATCATGAAAGAGGTAATAATGTCATTCAAATGTCATCCAAAACGAAAAATTGTTCCCATGAGCACCTTCAGGTGTGCATATGCACTCACATCTCTTCGTGAGACTAAGTGGGTAGACCGGCATGAAGCTGTACTCCAGATTTCCGTAGACCTCGTCAATATTGTGAAAACATTGGAAACGATTTTGCAATGGCATGACCCAAACACAGCTAGCAAGGCTTCTTTATGCATTCACAATTAATTCTATCAGTAGGTATTGTGCTTAAGTGATGTGGTGTTCTTAACACAGTCCTTGAGCAAATTGCTTCAAAAAAAATCTCGTGACCTTAACAGCTATATACTGGTGTAAGACACATTTTCCGTTTTTTTCTAGTCATCGGGAGAACATAGATACTAATTTCAAAAATATCTGGCAGAGTGCAAGAAATTAAGGTGATCAATTGAATGTTTAAGTATTAGAAGGACGATTTTTTTTTTAAAGGTATAGATAGGCATAAAAATACGAAAACTATCCCCCCCCCCCCTGAATGAAACTTTGGATCCGCGCCTGATTCCTTTTGCCTGAAATGAAGCTTCGTTTGGTTTTAAAACACTTTCAATGCCATTTCTCATATTTAACAAGCCAGCTTATCCGTTCTAAGACTTAGAATATAACGTGAGTTAAATGCTACATTCAACGATTGCTTATGTTTTTTTTATATTAAATCTAGGTTTGTCGGTGTATCTTACCTTAATGGCCATATTATTCACTCGATTCATCCAGTTTAAAAATTTAAATCCAGATGTAAAGCATACAACTTAAATGTTAATACATCTGGATTTAAGTTTTAATCTGGATGTATCTAGTGAATAATATGGAGGTAACAGATCTTTTCTGGAAATTCCTTTTGAAGCTTTTTATAATTTTAAGAAGTGGGTTGACATCCATCCTTAAAATACAAAAACAAAGGTATAAAACTGTGGCATATAAATAGAATTGTTCTAATTCCAAAGAAAGTCCTTGTATCGTTGTGTTCTCTAAGTCTTTCAAACTAACCATTTTGAATGATTTTCGTACACATAAGTATCGGGTTTTTCAATAAGAGCGCTGCAAAAGTTTTTTTTTAATAAAACAAAAACGGTTTTGGATATCAATGAAATTCTTTATTCCTATGTGAAAGAACGTTCGATGCCATTGTGTATAAGACTCGATTTCTTTTGCATGGCCACCACGGGCACGCTTGCAGAAGTCCAGACCCTGAACCCAATTTTCGACGGTTTTCAAGCATAAATCGGCTGATACTGCTGCAATTTCACGTTCGATATTCGTACGAAGTTCACCAATCGTCACTGGCTTGTTGGCATAGACCATGGACTTGACGTAGCCCTACAGAAAATAGTCTAACGGCGTCGAATCGCACGATCGAGGCGGCCAAGCGACTGGACCATTTCGTGAGATAACACGTTCTCCAAACTTGGTTTCCAAATTGATTGTGATATTCGGTGTGTGGCTTGTTGCCTCGTCCTGTTGGAACCACATGTCCTCCAAGTCCATATCATCCAATTGGGGCCAAAAATATTCATTTATCATTGAACGTTAGCGATCCCCATTCACAGTAACGTGCCGGTCTTGATCATCACGGAAGAAGTACGGCCCAATGACGCGACGCCGCGGCCGGCCCATAAACCACACCAAACCGTAATTTTTTCGGGATGCAATGATGACTCATGGAGTACGTGTGGATTGCTGACTGACCAATACCGCATATTTTGTTTATTGACGAAGCCATTCAGCCAGAAATGAGCCCCATCGCTGAAGATGATTTTTCGAAGAAAATCCGAATCATTTTCAAATTGTTGCTCAGCCCAATTCACGACCATACGACGCTTCTGGTGGTCAAGCGGCTTCAGTTCTTGCGTCAATTTAATCTTGTAAGGATGTAGGCCAAGATATTTTCGCAAAATTGGCCACAATGACGTCACAGAGATGCCTAACTCTTGAGAACGACGTGTGGGAGACACATTTGGGCTTTCTGCAACTGAAGCCTCAGTGGCAGCAATACTCTCGACACTATGGGCACTTCTTTGTCTCACTGGCACGGGAATATTTTGTACTGTGCCTGTGGATTCAAATTTTTCCACTAGACGCTCAATTGTTGATCTGCTAGGATGATTATGACGACCATAAATTGGACTTAGCGCTCTTAACGTTGAGGCCACTGACTCCGAATTTCGGTAGTAAATTTTAATAATTTTGACTCGTTGTTGGCTCGTATATCTTTCCATCGTAAAATGGCAAACCTTACTGAAGAGAAATGTCAAAAGAGCGGCAAGAAATATGGCTTCTTTTGCTGTCCCTGTTGTTCTACTTTTGCAGCGTCCCTGTTGAAAAACAGTTTACATATATATTTCTCGTAGATAACTTTGTAAAATAAATAACATTATTAAGATAGTTCATCAATCAAAAGTGACGAAAAGATCAACCATGAACTTAATCAAAAACAGATTCTTAGACTTGACACAAAACTCATCTCAGAGAAATACTATATAATATACATGCCTTACTCATCTTACTCCAATAAATCTATTCCAAATTAAATATAGTAGGTATAAAAATTTCTATAGAAAGTTCTTAACTTGATTCAAAAGCCATTTTGGCTAAGGTTAGAAACAATGTAATGGGCTTTGAAAGTATGGAATAGTAATTACTCGTGCTTTGTTTAGTGAAAGTTTAAAAAGTTTTAATTATTTGAGCTCTCTGATGAAATAAGTTTGTTTATAAGAGTTTCAAATAACTGTTGGTTTCCAGTCCTATGGATATTTCTAATCCAACTCACACGCACACACTCAACAGAGAAAAGAAAAACATCACCAGGCTTACTTATAAGCTTAAAACATAAACAGTGTGCGAGTGTGGGAGTGTTGGGTGATCCGTGAAACAATGCCGGATGCGCAGGCATTTGGAACGTGCACTTTATACATTAAACGATAATATAATAATTAACAATGCTTGGCGGAGGTGAATTTGTAAGATAATATATTTTCGAAATTGATTTCTTTTTGGCCATCATGCCAATGCCAGAGGCAATAAGTGGCGCTCTTCTTAGTATTATAGTTGTTGGAAGCATAACTCGCATAAGCACCTTAATTTGGTTAACCTTGCCTCCCACTCCCATCGTTCCTCTCCACCCCGACCACATGGACACCGGCTGATTGATTCGTCTACTGAATTTGCAATCAGGGTCTTTACCTCATGATGGTGGCAATATATGCTGCTGCGAGAAGTGAAAACTTTTCTTTGTGGCTTATTGATTATGTTTTATACCATACCTACCAAAAAAAAAATCATTCATTCATCGGCTATACAATATACATAGTTACACCGACTATCGGGAGGCGGTTTGCTACGATTTATTAATACGCATACGATATTTCACTTTCGCTCTTTAATATGGCGACATTGAATGGGTTGGATTGCCATGTCACCCAACTGCCAGGGATTTCACTTTCTATTTCATGGCCGGATGTGTTGTTGTGGTGGCTGATGGGTATCCTGTGAAGAATTACAATGGGCTTCATTTACTGGTGGTGAAATATTGAGACGAAGTCGATTTGGACTTGGACTTGGGCTTGACATTGATACAAAAAAAATGAATTATTTTCTTTATCCATTTTTATGTAAGCCTCTTGGGAGACTGATTGAATATATCAGGATGGTTGATGAATTCGAAATTAAATATTATGGCAGCTGAGGGAGACACATATAGTACCTACTTACATACATAAGTGTGTGTAGATGATTTATTTTCGAAGGCTATACAAGAAACTGATTTAGGCTGTTTTACTTGGGTATATAGTTGTAAATTATTTGTTTCTTCCCTTTTCACTTGCTCAATCTTCAGGATCAAAAATCGACACTTTAATAAAACATTACACAAAGATAACGGGAAAATAAAAAAATAGATAGTGTTTTCATCATCATCATCATCGGCTCGACAACCGGGGTCCGGTCCTGGCCTCCTTTAACAAGTCTCTCCACCCATCCCAGTCGGTCCGCCGCCATCCAGTTGCGCACCCCAAGGCTCCGGGCGTCCTGGTCTACGCCATCTCTCCAGCGCAAGCATGCGGTCTACCACGCTGTCGTCTACCATAGAATGCACCACAAACAACTTTCCGAGCAGGTTCATCTTCTCTCATGCGAGCTAGGTGCCCTGCTCACCGGAGTCTACCGAGCTTAATTTTTGTCACGATATCTGCTTCAAGGTAGATTGCGTACAATTCATGATTGTACCGTCTCCGGAATCGTCCTTCCTCACATATGGGGCCAACAATTCTCCTTAAGACTTTTCTCTCGAACGCGGCTAAAAGGACGGAGTGCCTTTTGCTAAGCACCCAAGTCTCGGATCCAAATGTGAGTTCTAGGAGGACCATGGTCCTGTACAGCAGCAGTTTTGAAGTTATGGTGAGATTTCTGGATTTGAAGAGCTTTGACAGACTATAGTAGGCTCTGTTGGATTTGAGAAGCCGCCCGAGTACTTCTTCTTCTATATTTTTATCGGCTGCTGCTATTGACCCAAGGTATTTAAAGGATTGCACCACTTCAAATTCGTGCTCCGCTACCTTGATTGTTTGACCAACTGTTCCTCTCGCATTCGACGCCACCATGTACTTTGTTTTACCTTCGCTAATGTGCAGCCCCAGATTTTGTGCCGCCTGCTCGATTTGGATGAAGGAATCATGTACAGCTTGCTCGGTTCTTCCGATGATGTCGATGTCGTCTGCGTAAGCCAGTATCTGCCTGGACTTGTTGACGATGGTCCCTCTTGTTGCCGTGCCAGAGTCACGGATTGCTTTCTCCAACGCCAGGTTGAAGAGGAGGCAGGCCAAACCATCCCCTTGTCGGAGTCCATTAAAGTTGTTGATTGGTTTGGATAGCAATCCGGCTATTTTAACTTGGCTTGTTAAGTTGGTCATGGTCAACCTACATAGTCGTGTCAATTTATTTGGGATGCCGAATTCTCTCATGGCTTTGTTATGTTCTACCCTGGCTATGCTATCGTAGGCGGCCTTAAAGTCTATAAACAGATGGTGTGTTGGGATGTTAAATTCTAGACATTTTTCCATCGCCTGCCTAATGGTAAGGATCTGATCAGTTGTTGATTTGCCTGGAATGAAACCACACTGATATTGTCCGATGATGGTTTTAGCGTATGGGGTTATCCGGTCTTGTAGGATAGAGGAGAGTATCTTATAGGCGGTACTCAACAACGTGATACCTCTATAATTGCTGCACGTTGTGACATCTCCCTTCTTATGTATGGGGCAAATTATACCTTTTCGCCAGTCTTCTGGAATTTCTTCATGCTCCCACACGTGCACTAAAATCTCATGAATTGCTTGACGTAAAGCTGGCCCACCGTGTTGAAATAGTTCGGCTGGTATACCATCGGCTCCAGGGGCTTTGTTTTTCTTTAGCCAGCCTATAGCCTTCTCAACCTCTTCTATGCTTGGTGGCGGCAACGGTACTCTTCTTGAAGTAGTGGAGCCTCCACTTCTGCAGTGAACTGACAATTTAGCAATTCATTGAAGTACACTTCCTATCGCTCCAGTATGCTTTGAGGATCGGTGATCAGATTTCCCTCTCCGTCCTTGCAGTATGTGCAGCGTGGTGTGTACTGCGTCATGTTTCGGACGGATTGGTAGAACTTCCGCACCTGCTGCGGACCTCGCTCTCGGCTTTTCTCTATTTCACAGATTATGTTCTTCTCCCAGGCTGATTTTTTCTGTCTGTGAAGCCGTTTTTCAATTCTTCTGAGCTCTTTATATTCGTCTTCCCGTGCCCGCGTTCTATGAGATTGTTGCATTGCTCGGTACGCAACATTCTTACGTTCAGTCGCTAGCCTGCATTCATCATCAAACCAGTCGTTCCGATTTCTACGACTGCTGCCTAAGATGGAGTTGGCAGTACTAATGATAGTATTCTTAAGGCGTGTCCACTTCTCATCTACGCCCAGCATACTGGCTCCAGGATTTACTCCACCCAGTTCTAGGGCGAGTCCTAACGCATTACCAAAGGTGTTACTGGTGTTTTCATTGCGCAGAGCAGCCGTGTTGATTCGAACCTGATCGGCGGATGCAATACGTCATAAAACCACACCAACAAGATAGTGATCCGAGTCGAAATTGGCACCTCGGTACGTTCGTACCGTCATCAAGTTCGAGTAGTGGCGACGGTCTATCAACACGTGGCCAATTTGGTTACGAGTGACTCCATCAGGTGATACCCAGGTGGCTTTGTAGATATCTTTACGCGGGAACCTGGTGCTCGCAACGACCACGTTTTTAGATGCTGCCAATTCTAAGACTCGAAGTCCATTGTCATTAGTGTTCTCATGCAAACTATGGGTGCCTGCGTAAAGCCTGAATACCGGCTCCCGACCTATTTTTGCTTTCAAATCCCCAAGGATGATTTTTACGTCATACCTTGGACAGGCATTGAGGGCGTTCTCGACTTGTTCGTAGTCTGATTACTCCTCCGTAGGTCCGTGAACGTTAATGAGGCTGATGTTCTTAAATTTGCCTCGCACGCGAAGGGTGCATAGTCTTTCACTTATTGCGTTAAAGCCGATGATGGCAGACTTCATTTTTTAGCTGACTAGGAAGCCTACCCCGAGCACATGGTGTTTTGTATGACTGCTGTAATATAAGTCATAATCTTTCTTCTGTAAAACACCGTTTCCTGTCCATCTAATTTCTTGTAGTGCTGTTATGTCAGCTTTATATTTTGACATCGGCTATTTGCTGAGCAGCTCGAGCTCTATAGAGCGATCGTACGTTCCATAAGAAAATTCGTAAATCGTTTTTCCGTTTTCTTTGCGTGGGTTGTCGTCGTGAGATCAGACATATTTCTTTTTTAAGAGGAGATAAATAATTCCATCCTCCTACCCGTATTTTTGTTTAGGTACTATTTAGTTTGAAAATGGGTAGGCATATTTGAGAAAAAGAGGAATTATATGGGAAGTGAAGCATGAAATTGAAATAGTGTCATCCTTTAACTATTTTGGGTTAATGGAGGTCGAATATAAAATGCACTGGGGACTGCTGCTCTAGATTGAACAAAGCCTATTCTATTCATTGTGTTTGGATAAGATGTGACAAAAGGCTAGGGCGTGTAGGTTGGAGATCACATCTTGGAAGAGGAATTCTTCCCAAAATTTGTTTGTTTGCCCAATAGACATCTCTCTAACTCTTTCGAAGTGCGACAAGGAGTGAGACAAGAAGATTTTCTGTCGCCGGTCCTTTTTCTTTTGGCGATAGACGATTTATTGACAGCCAGCATTGGCATTGCGGAGAGACAGGGCATTCAGTAGAGGCCGTTTGAAAGGCTAAACCATTTACACTATGCCGATGATATATGTCTCCTGCCAAAATAACATCAGTGGGCTTGCTTAACTGCAAGTTAAACGAGAGTCGATCGGTATCAATAAAAAACGCCAAAAGACAAAACTAATACCCGCAAGCCGCTCCGCACATCAACGTATTATTCTGCAGGAGACGTCAGTTGAAGAGGTCGAATATTTCAACTACCTCGAAAGTACTATATCCATTAATGGTAGTACGGATCTGGACGTTTAAATCAGAATGAACAAATCTCGTGTTGCCTTCGGTATTCTGTCTCCAATTTGGATATCCAGTCAAATCTCCTTACGCACTAAGCTGAAGTTCTTCAAATCCAATGTCAAATCCATGCTACTAAATGTTTGCAAAACCTGTAGAGTCTCGGTTATCATCTCGAAGGTATTGCAGGCTTTTGTGAATTGCTGTCTACTTCACATCCTAAAAATTCGATGGTAACATGAAACTATATCTTACCAGGAATTGTGGCACAAGACACTTCAAGAGCAGCTGGATGGCGAAATATGAAAGCATGTAAATGGAGATGGATTGGTCAAACTCCCAGGAAACCAAACTATGACATTGCGAAGCAGTCCTTTGAATGGAATCCTCAGGATGCATGGCGGGTTGGAAGACCAAGAACAACATGGTTAGCAGTGGTAACAGTGTTAGCAGAAGCAGAATCCCAGAGAAAAACGCGGCCACCGTAAAAATATCAATCTGTAGACCGTGAAGGATGGAGACGATTTGTTGGCGCCCTTTGCCTCAAACGGGGTTACATTTCATGATGATGATGTGAAGGTTGGATAGTTACAAATAAAAAATTGTATAGCATGACATTTTAAGTGTTGCTGTTGTTTTTTAATAATTTGTTTTTTTTTCTATTTCAAGTCGATTCCTTAGAAAGTTGCCCCTCCCACCTAAACGGATGGAAATAGATATACCTCCCCCTCCAACATGATTTTGTTTTTGTTGCAACCAACCTACATATGTACCTTTTTTTTGAAAAACACCCTGTACATTAGTCACTCAAGGCTATTTAAATCCAGAAACCTCAAAATAAATCCTAACCTACTGCTGTAAGAAACTATACTCACATATTATATGGATCTGAAACATGAAACATTGTTTTAAAGACCTTTCGTTCTGTAACCACGTTCATAGAGAAAAGTCTTATAAAGAGTTGTTGGCCCGCTATCTAACTAGATTCATTTAGACTGCTAAAGATAAAACTTTGTGTTATTACACTAAGTGCGGGCTAGCTTCTTTGGTGTAAAAGTAGGTACTACTCTTCTCCTTCAAAAGTAGATTTGAATATTTCCATTCTTTTTTTTTCGCTAAATCATTAACCTCCTTTTAATAAACAGCGAACAACAGCGTAATAGAACTTATAAAGGGTGTTTTTTTTTAGACGTGAGGTTTTCAATCTGGCAATACTTTTTTTGAAGTTGATATTTTTGACAATTGTCACTTGATTTATGCTCAGTTTGGTTTGCCATTTCACAATTAATAGACTTACTTCTGAACAACGTTTGCAAATCTTGCAAATTTATTACCAAAATAATGGTTCGGTTCGCGCGACGCATCGCGCGCTGCGTCCAATATTCGGCCGACATAATCGTAAAATCGCATAAATTCGAGCAACCATGGATCGTTTTCATACCACGTTTACTCTAGTGGATAATGCGCATCCTCAGAGACGCCGTCCAGTTCGAACCGAAGACGCTATTGCTGCTGCAGAGTAGAATATCAAAGAAGACCCGAATGAGTCCATCCGCCATCGCACGCAACAATTGGAGCTGTGCTCATCTATTATTAAGAACTTTTTCGTGCCTCAGTTGGAGGATGTTGATGTGGATGACCTTTGGTTCCAACAAGACGGTGTTACATGCCATACAGCCAAAGAAACAATCAATTTATTGAAGGAAACTTTTGTTGAGCGCATTATCTCGCGTCGTGGGCCTGTGGCGTGGCCTCCAAGATCGTGCCATTTAACACCGCTGTACTATTTTTTGTGGGGTTATGTGAAATCCCTTGTCTACGCAGATAAGCCCGAGACGATATTGACGCCTTGGAAGAGAATATTCTGCGAGTTATTGCCGACATACGGCCCCAATTGTTGCAAAAAGTGGTCTAAAATTAGGCCTCTCGGATGGAATTGCCCGAAATCATTTTTAAAACATAATGGTAATAACAATAAATTATATGCGTTTTATTTCTTCTTGAAAACCACTCGTCTAAAAAAACACCCTTTATATGTACAATTAGTGTTGAGTTTGGTTAAAAATTAGTGCTTGGTCGTGGATTTGATTATCCTCTGTTATGCCGGCTGTTGGTCCTCTCGTAAAATGAGGTTTCTTCGTTTCGATCATATGCTCGTATATCGGTGGTCTGTGATGCCTCAATTCTCAAACGTTCAGGCTCTTTTTGTTGCTGGACTTCCAAATAAGGGAAGTTTTTAAGTTCCTGATGATTTAAGTGGTTATCTGTAGAATAAATTGATTTATTTTAATCAATTTTGCCTCTTTATAAAGTTTCTTGTTAGGGACATATTTCCTCGTCACTGGGTTCCTGTGGAGTCCTGAACAGCTTCGAAGTATCTTCCTTTCAAAAAATTGGATCTTCTACATGGGGCAGGCGTACGTCACAACGGGCCGGATCAGCTTTGTATACACCAGAAGCTTATACTCCTCCTACTCAGTCCGTTTCTCTTTCTAAGAAGCGGGTGAACGAACCAGATGCTGGGAAAAGTTGGCTCTTTTTAATATCGGGTTTTTCAATAAGAGCGCTACAAAAGTTTTTTATTTTAAATAAAACAAAAACGGTTTTGAATATCAATAAAATTCTTTATTCCTGTGAAAGTACGTTCGATTTATGGAACTCGAAGTCCAGACGCTGAACCCAATTTTCGACGGTTGAAAAACCCTATATAAGTGCAGCGTGCTTGTTGAATTGAAAGCTGTTGGTAAAATTCAATCCAAGGTACTTCGTGGTTGTCTTTGTCATTGTCCTTATAATGGTGTTGTCTGGAAGCTTGATGCTGTAATGCTATCCCAGAGTGATGCAAAGATTTCGATATCTTATTGTTGTTGTTGGTGTTCTGAAAGCAGATGAGTCCGCTCTTGTTGCTGGTTGATCTTCAGTCCCTATTCATGAGGTGGTAGTCCCACAAGTTGCTGATGTAATCCTCCACTCTGTTGGCATTGATTTTCGGTGAAAAGGGTGTTGCGTAGGTAATTAAGTCATCGGCATACAGCTTTGTCTTTATTCATGGAATATTGATGGGCTGGTCCGCTGTATATATGTTGAACACTTAACTTGGATCCTTGTGGAACTCCAGGGCTGATTCTCTTCTTTGTCGATTATTCCTCGCTTATCTGTACAAACAAAAATCTATGGGTTAGAAAATGTTTGATAATTCTTACCAAGTGGCCATGTATAGTCTTTGGCTGGACAGCTTGAATAGGAGTATTTTTATCCAAACTGTGTCGAAAGCCTTTTCAATGTCCAGTCAACACGCAATGGTCGTTGAGTCCATGGGTTACGTCTGAGTGCAGCCGAAGAATCTGATAAATGGTGGAGTGTTTTCCTTGAAAACCATACTGGATATCAAGTATGATCTCCTTTTCCCTGCAGAAATAAGACTTACAGATCTGTCAAATTATAATTAGGTAATAAATGTGGAATGGTCGTCACATGTGACAGCGAGCGGATAACTTCGACTCATTTGGCGACCCATTTACTATACTAAAATCATAGTTTTAATAAATCAGGACAGACGTTTTGAAATGTTGCTATACATTTTTATGAAGTGTTGCGTGCTTCCAGTTATATAGACTGGAAAGATATCTATTACATAAGATATACTATTATTAGGTTTACAGAGCTTTTTTTTTCTCAAAATGTGTGTTCAAGTCAAGACAAGGTCTATGTTTTGATACAAAACTATGTTTCGATTTATTGCTGACGAATCGACCAATTTTCAATTTTTGTATGTTTTGAAGTTTCAAAGTAGAAATTTTTTAAGAAATATATTTTAGTATATTTTTTTTTAGAAAATTCCTTAATTTATTATTTCTAATTTTACATTTTCGGTGATAAATAATTCAAAATGCAATATCGTGATCAAAAATTCGTTAACAAAAATTGACAAAGACTTCGCACTGCAACGAAACACTAATTTTTTTGAGACTTTAAGGTATTTTGAATATGTTTCCAAAAGTTATAAGAACTTTATTAAGAAAACAGGACTTCAAATCAATTGCTTAATTGAATGCTCGCTGAAGATGTCCTAATAATAAAAATTTCATATTTGTGTGTAAATGATTTTTATGAACTGCCTTTAATTTTTGCACCCATCATTGCATCATTTAAGTAAAATGACTTTTGCTTTTATTATTTTTGTTCATATTTGTTTAACATATGTTTTGTACCCATATATCTAGGTTTAGTAAATCAGTTTTAAAGTATTAACTTTTTTCTGAACCATTGACCAAATTTTGAAGACCAATAGCACGGGGTATATAGATTTCATTATAAGAAGAAGAAAGAAAAATAAGAGAAATAACACGAACACGTTTGCCCACCATCTTGTTTTTAACGGTTATTTTTGACCACGTAACTTGCGTATTTTTGATGCTAGAATTAAAAGTTGTAGTATAAACTTGTAGCAAATTTGATTTCCTACAAAATGTTTTAAGAACGTTTTTTTTTTCAAAATTCACTCACGCTAAAAAGTTACCGCTTATTTTGTTGAAAAAAGATAGGGGTTAATTTTTAACCTGCTCTTATAGGGCAAGTATTGGTTTCGTGTAAAAAAAAATTTCGAAGTTATAATCAAAACTAACACTACGATAATCGAGAAGTCCAAAAAAGTGGGTTTCGTCATTCCGTCCATCGGTCTGTGCGTCTGTGCGTCCCGTCGCCGTCGCGTCGGTGTGTCCACTGTAATTTGAGCTAGAGCCTAAACGGGCGGACCGATTTGCATAAAATTTGGTACAGAGCATTTTTCTGTGATTCCCTAAAGATGAAATTCAAATTTTTGTTTTAGCTCATCTAGAACGGGTAGCTGCCATACAAAATATTTTGGTTTCTTCAAATTTTCTCGAAAACGGATATAAAGATTTTGAATAAACTTCGTATCTGTAATAACCAATTTAATTGTAAGAAAACTGCATTTCAGGTTTTTTTTTTCAAAAAATTCACATTACGGAATTAGGAATTCCAGGATTCCTGAGAAAATGGTCTTATTTTTTGGTTATTCGCGTATATCTTTGCCACAGTTGGACCGATTTTTTTATAATTTTGCAATCTGATGCTTCTCAATAGTTTAAACAATAATGCATTTAAGAATTTTTAAAAACATTTTTTTAGAGTTTTTAATATTTTCTCGTTAAATATATAGGTACATCATGCATTTTCAATGTGGGGTTACACACAATATCTAACCACAAGAGCAAGTTTGTGCGATCAAGTCGTGCATTTTTTTTATATTTGCAATTAAAACAAAAAATTCGTAAAAAAGTTGTAGATTCTTCAATTATGTATATTTTTGCTTTTACAGTCTTTTTATACGTTTTCGCTCCTCATCCTGAAATCCGGCAAGCTCACTGAAACTGAAAAAGACTGCAAAAGACTTCAGCCAATAAAGCTATATCCTCCTTTCGTCTCAAGACCTTGGAAAGGCTAATAGAAATGCACATTGGCCTTAAACATAAAGTTAGTGTCCTCTCACTTATCACTTCCTTTGTGAATGTCCTAGCCAAGCGAGAACCGGAAAAACAGCCCTTTGAGATTACTTTCTGCAACATCTCGTTTTTGGCAGTGAGAAACATCCTTTAATTTGTTTAGAATTTAGGGTGGTTCAGGGAGTCACCTCATACCCACACCTACTTAGCTCCACTAACTCCTTTTCTTTCGATTTACCGATACCTCGCCTACATCTTTGGGCCCACAATGGATAAATTCGGCTTTTGCAGTATAATCACTCCTTCTAACCCTACTTTATCTAGTAATTATTATTATGTTTAATATATATGGCCTACATAACTAATTTAAAAAATATACTATTTAAATCCTTATCAATCAACTGTTTTTATTCATTTTATTTTAAAGTACCCTATTTACACTGAAATTTGAGTCCTACACTATTTTGAACAAGATCCGTTATATTTGGGATTTTTTTATAGTAAAACATTCATTTAATTTCTTATTTAAAAAAAAATACTTCATCCATTGAGTATGAAACACCCAGCACAACATACATTTTTTTCAAATTTATTATTATCAAATTTATTATTATTATTTTCGTGTGAAATTAATCTCTATTCGTTAAAAAAATATGATTTTTGCAAAGAAGAAAGTTAGTTTGGAGCATAGTTGACTTAAATTTTTCATTAAAGCTTTTGCGATAGCATCGTAGCACGGAATTAGTGGTAAATGAACTCTCCCTTACTATAAAAAATTCATTTAAATTTAAGAAGAACTTAATGGGCGACCATTTTCATGCAACTTTGATTGCTCTTAGTTGGGCTATTATCCTTATCTTGCCATTCAGATCTTATATTTCATAGTTAAACAACAATCTTTGGAAAACTTCCCTCAAATCGCCGCAAGCTCTTGGTCTGTATCTGAATATTTGAGACAAGTTCCTGTAGCTATGACGTTTCAAGAGAAGATAAAATTTTAATTTAACTCTGAACAATTTAACTTGGTAAATAAGAAACTAAACTTTTGGAAGGCTCTGAGCTATAGCTGTTCTACGGATGAAAGGTGGACTTCAAAGTGCTTTCTTGTACATTTATCTATCTACAAAACTTATGATTTCGACGGTAATATCGTTTGATGATTGTTTCAATAAGAATTATTTGTTTTTGTGCAAAACTATTTTCCTAAAAAATAATTTCCATGTTAAATACAACATATCGATAGCCTCTATCAGCTTATTAAGCAGTGGTAAGCATTCCGACTTATGACATGAATTAGGCGGATACGAAAACTAATTCACCCAAAAAAATGTGTTGTACATTCTACTGCATAATCGACCCGACAACCACTGTTTTCAATTAAACAGAGGCATGGTTGTGAATTCCACAACCGAATTGTAAAATTAACATGGTGATAAACTATTATAGATTTTATAAATTGGCATTCCTCTCTTCCTTTTATTTTGTCAAGCTACCGCAAAGCAAGCATACGGCCGTAATATTCACGCCGTTTAATTTCGGTTTAAATTCAGTAGTCGGTTTAAGATTTTTAAACCGACTAATCGGTAATATTTACTCACTTAAGCCGACGTTAACCAAAATTTTAAACAGAATGATCTGTTTAACTATACCATAAACCGACTCCAACTTAAACGAGGCAATTTCGTGTCGTTTATAGGTACGGTTTAAATGGGTTTAGCTAGTATTCAACATTTTATTGGTTTATTCAGTCAGTGCAAAATATTCAGACTAGCAGTAAGTAAGGGGATCGTCACTGTTGGGGAAGGACAAGCCAGTTGTTGAAAGCTGCACCGTTCCAAAAAATAGCATGACAATTTGAACGTAACCGAACATTTTGTATTAATGTTTTGAGACACGGCACCGCCACCGGTCTTCAAAACAGTAGCTATTAGATATTGATCCGCAAGTTTTTTAGGTCTCTTTTTATTTTGTAGCATCGTTCTCGCAATTCGAGATCCGTTCGTTGCTGATAGAGGGAAAGAAAAAAAATAAAGAGAAAAGACAAATACAAGAATATACAACTCACTGGTCACTGCCACGTCTGGTGTTGCAATGAAAAGTCGGGCAATTTCTTCCCACCAGAGAGCGTATGCGACCATACGGTGTTATAGTATTGACGTCACTGGCCAACATAAGGTTACACAAAAAATCAGTTTTAAATTGAGTAAAGCGTTTTGCCCGATTTGAATTCTCTTTTTATTCTTTTGGTGGCACTTTCTGTCCTTGCACAATTTTACATTTTTTTGTTCATTTTCATTCAACACATCAACACTGAAACATAAACTTGAAAAAATTAATAAATAAATCAGCAAACAGGTGCTAAAAAGCCATGAAAAGCCTTTTTTAGTTTTTTTTCATACTGGCAATGCTATCCGATGTTCGGTTTAAATCACAAATTTAAACCGACGTAAACCAAAGGTCATTTTTCGCTTAAACGGGGTGAATATTACCAATTTAAAAGAGATTTTGTAGTTTAAATTCTATAGGTTTACTTCGGTTAAATTTAGTTGGCTTAAGGACTTTTAAACCGACTTTTAAACCGAGTTTTAAACGGTGTGAATATTACGGCGTTTGATATTTCATCTTTGAATTTTAAAAATTGCTTTTTTACATTGACGGAGACTAGAGAAATGCCAGTTTATAAAAGTTACAACAGTTTATTCTTGTTATAACATTTACATTCTCAAAAAGTTAATAATGAAAATAATCAACAAATAACACGTTTGTTATGTTTACCAAATAACTCTTCAACGTCTGTAGTATATTTAATTTTTGTTAAAGAGGAGGGTATATAATATATGAATAATGTATAGAACAAATGACGATAATTTTGAAATAGTTATTAGCAGTATCTTAATATAATTAAGGTCGGCTTAGATCAAGTGACATATTTTACAACTTATTATTTGCAAATTAAAACTTTAATAGGCCCAATAATTGCATATTCACTTGAGAATAGCTTGTTTAGCTCCTGTAGTAAATTAAAAGCTAATTTTATTGTTTATTTTTGTAAACACAATCATGGTCTCGTACTATGTTGGAAAGTACATTAAATATATAATTTCTTAAAGTAATTGGCCACACTTAAAAGAAGAGATTTATGGCTTTATAAAAAGGTATGTCATGGCATTGTGAGCATAACCGTCGTTTTTTAATATTTTGTTTTCTGTTTTAATGCAATTTTTTTAAGAAAATTCCCCCTCCCGGCTAAATTGGGGGAAGACTTCCAATCCTTTGCGATTTTTTTCTTGTCTCAGCCCAACCTACACGTATTATTATTTTATAGTATTTTTTGCACACCTTATGCAAATCACCCTGTATAGGTAGGTACTATAAAGCATATGTTTCTGAATCGTAAAAAATATCAAACTCGAAATTTCAATCAAACATGACATTATTCTAGTGAACGCGAACAAAATTGGTCCGGAAATTCTGACTGTGTTTACGTCTGTCATTCCTTGGCATTATATTCTAAACTACTAAAGCTATTTTCTGGAAATTTTGAACTTAAGGGTTTTTAATTTCTCTATAGAGGATAAACTGAAATTTTTTGTTTGGCTTCAAAAATAGCGGTATGTATCATTCAACTGTTACGAAAGAAATAATTTATTTCGGAAACGGCTCTAACGATTTCTATTATGTAAACTTTGGTGGTTATCATGCGTTATAAGGGGTGTTTTTTAGACGTGTGGTTTTCTAGAAGACATAATAAAACGCATATAATTTAATAATATAGCCAAGAATTTAGCTTTATTATAAAGATTAGGGTTTGCCATTATGATTAAAAAATAATTTCGGGCAAGTGGCCCCCGCGAGAGGCCCAATTTTCGGCAGCTCCAATTGTTCCGCGCAATGGCGGATGGACTCATTCGGGTCTTCTTCGATACTCTCCTCCACAGCAGCAATAGCGTCTTCGGTGCGCACTGTACGGCGTTTCTGAGGATGCGCATTATCCACTAGAGTAAACGTGGTATGAAAACGATCCATGGTTGCACGAATTAATGCGATTTTGCAATTATGTCGACCGAATATTGGACGCAGCGCGCGATGTGTCACGCGAACCGAGCGGTGATTTTGGTAATAAATTTGCACAATTTGAAAACGTTGTTCAGGAGTAGATCTATTAATTATGAAATGGTAATCCAAATTAAGCATAAATCAAGTGGCTCCGAAAAAAGTATTGCCAGATTGACAACTACACATCTAAAAAAAACAGCCTTTATTTTTAAAAATGTTCAAAATTTTTCAGCTCATTACGCAATGTTTGTAAAATAAGAAAAAATTGTAATTATATCGACATTTTTCATAATTCAAACAAAATGTAATTTCTTTGTGTTATTAATTTTTAACAAAAATTGTTTTTTTTTTTATTTATAATCTTATCGTTAAGAAAATTAGTTATTATTTCGGAGGTCAAATAAACTTGGTAAATGAAAATAGATAACATTTTTGATCAAAGGTTAGGTTAGGTAGATGGGCTGACAGTTGATCTTGTTACCGTCACACTTAGATCTATGTAGATCCGTTGTGATACCCTTGGAAATTGTATCCCATTAAATGTAAAAACCTATGTATTCTGTAAGCAGTCAAGCCATTCAGAGGCGTTGACGAAGTTCAGAAATCTATTCGCCGAAGTTCTAGAAAGTCATCAAAGAAATGATATCGTAGGTGTTTCTTTCTTAAGTGACAGCGTTCTGGGCAGTGACAAAGGAAGTGTAAGGTATCCTCATGTGCTTCTTCATCGCTGCACCCTCTGCCAAGGTCGTCAGTACTGAGCCTCATTTTCTTTCTGTGGTATCCCAGTAGGTTGTGTCCGGTGATTATGCTGACAAGGGAACGAAGATGTTTTTTTGTTCATTTGCATAATTTTGTCCGTCTTCTGCTTATTGAAATTTGGTGGTTCCGCTTGACTTGAATCAAGCGACGATCCCGTTCTCACCAGCTCATCAGCTCTTTCGTTTCCTTGCACATTACTGTGACCAGGAACCCAGCAGAGTCTAATGTTGTGCTGCATACTAAGAACCCTAAGTTCTTCGCGACAGCAAGTTACAAGCTTCGAATGTATCTCGGTGGCAGAAATTGCTTTGATTGCTGCTTGGCTATCAATAAAGAGGGTGATGTCAGCTCGTGGTATCGCCATCATTGATATTTGCGTAGCTGCTTTGGTCACGGCTATGACCTCAGCTTGGAAGACGCTGCAAAAGCCCGGAAGTCTGAAGGAGCTAGCTTGTCCCAGAGTTTCCGAGAAAATTCCTGCACCAACTCCAGTGTCCATCTTAGAACCATCAGTGAAGACAGTTATCGTAGATTCGTTACTGAGAGGTGAGTCAATGATTTGCTTCACGTAACTCGACCACTAAGGTCTCGTCTATCGTTTTCAGTTTGAGATTGTTTGGTATATTTCACAAATTCTCAAACTGTAGTGAAAATGTTTTTTTTTCTATGGGGTTTGTACACCTACAACTTTTTTGTGTTATTGTTTATTACTTTGTGTTTTGTTTTGGTGCGGCCACCGCCGATTGGATTGAAAAGCCGTCTGGCAAGTTTATTATTTCGAGTACCATCACAAAGGCTTCTTTTGATAGCCGAAAACGTTGAACAAAACTATAGTGGTTTGAATTATTATAACAATAGTAATCAGATAAAAGATATTCTACAATAGTACAAAAACATAAAAAATTGTGCTTACATATGGGTTGGAAGAGATACAGGATCTGATTTATTTCCTAATTGTTTTCGCAAATGTATTAATTGTAGTTTTTATGAATTTTCATTTTCACTTTGCAAGACAAATAAATTACGCTTAAACATTTTTACTTTTTGACAGATTTCAATGCCAAACGATACCTATTTAGCTATCTTGTAAACGATATCGTTTTGATGAAATCACTTTGACGATTATCGTCTTACGTGAAGCGCGACTATTGCCGAAAAGCTATCGTCTGACGATAATCGTTTAACGGAATGACCCCCCAGATCGAAACTTCAATATTAAGATACTCAAGTGTACATCCAAATAACAAGATTATTAAACTTAGTGTAGGCATAATTGAGGGTCGTCATCTAGTCATATTTTCACACAAAGCCACTCTATAAATTATATATATAAAGGGTGATATTTTAGCTGGTTTGGTTTTGGCAACACTGGTTTTGACAGCTGACGTGTGTTTAGTACCTTGTGTCACTGTCAAACAGCTTCAGTTTGGTTTGCAATTTAACCATGGATCGTCTTACAAATGAACAACGCTTGCAAATTATTGAATTTCACTATCAAAATTCGTGCTCGGTTCGAAATGTTCATCGCGCGCTGCTTCCATTTTATGATCGGCATTCTCGACCTTCTGAGCAGTCTATTCGGAAGATTGTGACCAAATTTCGCACCAAATTTACTTTGTTGGACATTAAACCACCAACACGTTTACGTACTGTGCGTAGTGAAGAAAATATTGCGGCCGTATCAGCTAGTGTGACAGAAGACCGCGAAATATCGATTCGGCGCCGTTCCCAGCAGTTAGGCCTTTGTTACAGCACTACGTGGAAAATTTTGCGGAAGGATTTGGGCGTAAAGCCTTTTAAGATACAGCTGGTGCAAGAACTAAAGCCAGCCGACCTACCACAACGCCGAATTTTTGGTGAATGGGCTCTTGGAAAGCTGGCCGAGGATCCGCTTTTTTATCGAAAAATTGTGTTCAGCGATGAGGCTCATTTTTGGTTGAATGGGTACGTAAATAAGCAAAATTGCCGCATTTGGAGTGAAGATCAGCCAGAAGCATTGCAACAGCTACCAATGCATCCCGAAAAAGCCACTGTTTGGTGCGGTTTATGGGCCGGCGGCATTATTGGGCCATATTTCTTCAAAGATGATGCGAATCGCAGCGTTACTGTCAATGGTGAACGCTACCGAGCGATGATAACAAACTTTTTTTTGCCCGAAATGGAAGTTCTTGACTTGCATGATATGTGGTTTCAACAAGACGGTGCCATATGCCACACAGCACGCGAAACAATGGCGCAATTGCGAGGCGAGTTTGGTGAACAGTTAATTTCACGTTTCGGGCCGGTCAATTGGCCGCCTAGATCGTGCGATTTGACACCATTAGATTATTTTTTGTGGGGGTATGTCAAGGCTAATGTCTATAGGGACAAGCCCGCTTCGATTGACGCACTGGAAGCCAACATCCATGCATTCATTCGTGAGATACCGGCCGATATGTGTGAAAGAGTATGCCAAAATTGGACTCAGCGGATGGGCTACCTGAGACGCAGCCGCGGTCAACATTTGCATGAAATTATCTTTAAACATTAAATTGCAAGGTTCAAACTATCGATTCAAATAAATATTTCATTCATTTTTTCGAATTTTTTGTGTTTTTTTTTAAAAAAAGTTCTAAACCTCTTAAAAAATCACCCATTATACGAAACAAGCGTACACTCAGGCGTATACGTACTTTTTGCATTAACAAACAAAAATGTTTTTTTTTTTTTAAATCCAAACAATATTTTGTTGAAATTTTTATGTACAATTTTATTAAAACTAAAAGGGACCTCCTATTTAAAAATTTTGAACTGAATCGGCTAAACCGTTAACGAGAAAATCGAATTAATAACAGTTCTTGGTATTTGTTTTACTAAAGGGTGTTTTTTTTTTAGACGTGTGGTTTTCGATCTGGAAATTCTTTTTTTCAAAAATAGTCTTTTTGACAATTGTTGCTTGATTTATGCTTAATTTAATTTGCCATTTTTTAATTAATAGACTTACTCCTGAACAACGTTTCCAAATCATGCAAATTTATTACCAAAATAATGGTTCGGTTCGCGCGACGCATCGCGCGCTGCGTCCAATATTCGGTCGACATAATCGCAAAATCGCATAAATTCGAGCAACCATGAATAGGTCTCGCACCATGTTTTACTCTAGTGGATAATGCGTATCCTCAGAGACGCCGTACAGTGCGCACCGAAGACGCTATTGCTGCTGTGGAGCAGACCCGAATGAGTCCATGCGCCATCGCGCGTAACAATTGGAGCTACCGAAAATTGGGCCTCTCGGCTAGAATTTATTCGAGCCAGCCGTGGCGGCCACTTTTCCAAAATCATTTTTAAAACATAATAGCAACCCCTTATCTTTATAATATAGATAAATTCTTGGCCATAACATTAAATTATATCCGTTTTATTTCTGCTTGAAAACCATCACACGTCTATTATTCTGTTTCTGTGGAGTTTGGTTGTTGAAGTGTTTGACAAAATCACTCTGTAGGTATGAACGACTATTTTTGTGTTGTTTAGGTATGTGGCTGGTAAGCGACATTTTTTTAAAATTTTTATTCAAATTGCATTAAATTAAAGGCATAAACAAATATCGTTCTCGATTGGATTTTCGGTCTTTTCTACTCCTTTTTAATTCCAATCAAATATGAAAATACCGACTTTCCTAAATTTATACACACATTACCTAAAGCCGGCATTTAAGAAAATGGCTTTTTCAAGTTTTTATCACTTTTAACAACAAGTTATCCAACCAAAAACTGTATATACATATGTATAAGGAACACACACTCCTTTCTGAAATTGGGAACAGAAGAACACTCTCCGAAAACAATACCCCGTGCATCCAATCGAAGGCGTTTGAAGTAATAGGAGAGAAAAAGGAGTGCAAAGGGAGTAGGTACCTGAACATCCAATTGAAATCGACATAAGAATTTATTTAGAAAAATAAAATATGAAGACAATATTTCAAATGAAAATTTTTCTGTTTCAGTGGAGCGACTGAATATAATTCACAGTATCTCCAATGCTTTGATTTTGATATTAGTCGGTAAACATCGATACAAATTTGCATCTTAGAAGGGTACGATAGTCATCTAACTGATGAGTCCAACCATGGTACCTGGGCGAAACGCATTAATGGAGTTGGGCACATTTTAACTTGAAATCATTTAGGAGCAACAAATTTTATTTTTAAATTCTATGACTGTGTAGCATAAGAACAAGTACACGTGCAACGCAGTGGAATATTTGTTTTTTTTTTTGTTTTAAATTTTACTTATAATGTATACTTATAAAGGGTCCGCCATCTAACGTTTTTTTTTCAACTAGTGCTTATTTCGTGAATGGTAACACTTAGCTCATGTCTGATTTGACAGATAATAAGTTTTATCCTTCGATCGACTTAGAGAAGATGCCGATTTTTCCAAAAAAATCATCTTTTCAGATGAAGCTCATTTTAATCTTGGCGGGTAGTTAACAAGCAAAATTGTCGCATTTGGGGCACAGAAAACCCGCACGCATACATTGAAAAGCCGATGCATCCAAAACGAGTCACTGTTTAGTGCGGATTTCGGTCCAGAGGCATAATTGGGTCATTTTTCAAAAATGAGCAAGGAGTGGCCGTTACAGTCAATGGCGATCGTCATTGGGCCATCTTGAACGAATTTTGTTCACAAAAATTGAAGAGGAGGATATTGGCAACATTTGGTTTCACCAGGACGGCGGCGGTACGTGATACACAGCCGAAGCTACACTCGATTGTTTGCGCCATTTTCAAAAAAAAAAAAGTAGTTATTTGGCGGACCCTTTATAAATGTAAGTGATGTTAGTTCCGTCAAATTTTCTAGTCAGTTATCCGTGCCTGTGTTTTCATATCATGATCTTGTTTTCACAACGTTTGATTTAAATTTTAAGTGCAAATCTTCGAAGTCATTTCAATATCGTGACTTTCGTAATATCAATGTTGGATATCTGTTTATTGATTGCTCGTCCATTGATTTAAACATAAAGACTCGACTCATAAAATCGAGCAGTTGTCCCTGGTTTTCTCTTGAGATCATTAATGGAACTTAAACAATTGATATCTCATACTGCCGCTGGAAACTTTTTGGTAGTCTAGAAATGCTACGTCATTTTAAAATATTTCGCAACCTAGTTCCAAAGTTAATAAAATCTGCAAAATACAGATTCAAGTCGGA
This sequence comes from Leucozona laternaria, assembly GCA_932273885.2. Taxonomy (NCBI): domain Eukaryota; kingdom Metazoa; phylum Arthropoda; class Insecta; order Diptera; family Syrphidae; genus Leucozona; species Leucozona laternaria. Next base: position 217,497,949 of record OW026366.1, on the reverse strand, counting down.
TGATAGTTCTTCCAAGTTTTTATGGAAAGAAATCAAGAGTATTGGCTTTAAAAAAGATACTTCTGTTTCTGATGAGAATATCGATTTAGAGGAGTTGAATCTTAAGTTCTCTGTCCCCTCTACTCAACTCGGCACTTTGCCTTCTGGCATTGCAAAGAATGATAGAGTTGATGACTTTTCTATATGTGCAGTAGATCAACATCAAGTAGAATGTGCAATATTCCGTATCAAATCCAAATCTACTGGAATTGACAACAATCACCCGGACTTCATAAAAATCCACCTGCCCTTCATACTTCCTCACATTACTCACCATAATAATGACCTCAAGGTATCCCATCTTCTGGAAAAAATCAAAAATTATCCCCATCCCCAAACAAGGAAAGAAGAAAGAATACAGACCAATAGCTATCCTTCTCTTTCTATCTAAGGCGGCATTGGAAAACATCATAAGCAATCAGATAAAAATCTATATTAAAGACAAAAATCTTCTTAATCCTCTGCAGGCACGATTCCGGGCTGGACACAGCTGCACTTCAGCTCTTCTAGAAGTCTCTGACGGTATAATACAAGCCTTAGACAATAACTATACAACTATGATAACCTTACTTGACTTTTCTAAAGCATTTGATTCAGTGCTGTGCCATGTAGACTACATGATTGTCTACACGTATAGACAATTCAATGTAAACAATTCACAATTGTCGACATTAGTTTTTCGACAGTGTAGACAATTCGTAAAAAATATCCCATCTATATTCTATGTACAAGAACATGACGTGTGTAATAACAATACAGTCGCATAAAATAATTCACTCTCAACGTACATCAAGTTCTATGTTTATAAAGGATTAGTTTAAAATATTTTAATAAGACTAATATTGAAGAAAAACTGCAAATTATGGAAAATATTTACTTAATGATTACTCAATAAAATTTGAAAGATCCACTGAATCACTAGTTCACTCCTACTGTGGTCAAGTATTAAAAATCTTTTAAAATTTGAGTAATAAAATGAAATAGAATAGAAAATCTGCAGTTTTCAACTTTTCGCTTTATAAATACAGGGGATACCACCTGTTCTACAGTATTTCATAATCCTACAGCAGTCCGAAGTGCTCTATTTAATATTAAATCACCAGTTGGAAGAATGGAATAGGTCCCAAAATTTCCAAAAATGAAATGTTGATGCAAATGTCATCTCTTAACGTAGAAGCATCTCTGTTAGTTTGAAAAATGAAACAAAATCCATTTTAATAACAGAAATATAGGCGTAAAATCGCTTGAAAAAATTAAACAAATCTCGGTTTCATTTCTTTCTTTCAAATAATGCTTTTTAAATTTACAGTTGGCAAAAGGAAATAAATCCAAGCTTTTTCACACGATATATTTAGGTACTAGGAAGCGATAGAAAAAAGAAATGTTTCTCTTCCGATTGCAACTTAAAACATATCCATACTTCTAAAATCTGAGAACTGTCAAATAAAGAAGTTATTATTTTTAAATTAAGGTCAGCAAGACTTTCTGGAATGATTTCATTTGTGATCTTTGATGTGTCAACGCAATTTTTTACATTGTCGACATGATTGTTGACATTCTCGACATTGTTGACGCAATTGTCTGCATTGAAATGTAGACAATTAAAGTTGACACGTGACGTAGAGGAACAACACTGATTTGATTGCGTTAACTCTAATCTTCTCTGTGATAAACTGTCAAAATATTTCAATTTCTCTGACACAACTTAAACTCTTATTTATTTATATTTAAACAATCGATCTCAAGCTGTATCGTGTAATGGTAAATTATCTTCGTTTCTTCCTGTTAATACTGGTGTTCCTCAAGGATCATTCCCTGGACCTTTACTGTTCTCATTGTTCATAAATGATTTGCCATCTGTATTATCTTACTGTCAGTTTCATATCTACGCGGACGATGTGCAGTTATATACTAGTTTTCCTAAAGGGATGATTGAGGATGTAATATAGCTAAAATGAACATTGATTTATGCTCAATATTTGATTGGTCCACTGGCAATGGTCTTACACATAATCCAGAAAAAACTAAAGCTATTCCAATATCTTAAAGTCAACTGCACCTTCTAAACTTTCCTCCTCTCCTTTTGAACCCATGTCAAATTGAATATGTCACTAAAGCAAAAAAACTAGGTGTAATCTTCAATAATAGACTAACGTGGGACACTTGTATGGATATTGTTATCTCCAAGATTAATTCTTCACTTAGAGGACTATCTGTTGGCAAATCAATTTTACCTACCAATGTTAAACTGAAGCTGGTTAAATCACTTATTATACCGATTGTAAAGGGTTTTCCAATAAGAGGTGTTTTGATATTCAAAGAAAAATGGCATTTTTTGAGATAAATGATCGGATGTTTATTTCATTATAAAGAAGAAGGTATGCCGTTAATAATGGAACACAACATCAGCCAAATGGCCGCCACGACCACGCTTACAGGACCATATCCTTTTCATGAAATTTTCCATAACCAAATCGCAAAGTGGCTGCCCTATGTCCTCGATAGCCTCACGAATTCCATCTTTGAGGTCTTGAATCGACGCTGGGCTATTGGCGTAGACCTTATCTTTCACGTGGCCCCAAAGGAAGAAGTCGCAAGGTGTTAAATCACAAGATCTCGGTGGCCAATTGTGATCACCTCTTCGAGAGATAACACGGTCCGGAAACTTTTCCCGTAAAAGATCGATGGTTTCATTGCTTGTGTGGCACATAGCGCCGTCTTGTGGAAAGTAAACGTTGTCCAGATCAATACCATCCAATTCCGGCCATAAAAAATCATTAATCATCTCTCGATAGCGCAATCCATTGACCGTAACTGTTGCTCCAGCCTCATTTTCGAAAAAGTAAGGTCCAATGACCCCGTCGGACCATAAACCGCACCAAACAGTCACGCGTTGAGGATGGAGAGGCTTTTCAACAATAACTCTTGGGTTTTCCGAGCCCCAGATGCGACAGTTTTGCTTGTTGACGTAGCCTCCGAGGTGGAAATGGGCCTCATCAGTCAAGATGATTTTTCGATGAAATTCCGGATCATTTGCATGCATTTCAAGGACCCAATCAGCAAAGACTCGACGTTGTTGATGATCAGCCGGCATAAGTTCTTGTGTTAACTGAACTTTATAAGCCTTACGACCCAAGTCTTTATCCAAAATACGGTGTAATGACGTTTGTGGAATGCCTAATTCCAAAGAACGACGAGGAATGGACAAACCTGGGTTTTCTTCAACACTTTGGGCTACAACAGCAATATTCTCAGTTGTTCTTAAGCGACGTGCACGGGTTTTATTCTTCACATCACTAACTTGTCCCAACAGCTCGAATTTATCCACCAATTTCTGTATTGCGGTCCGACAAGGTGCTTCACGACGACCCAAAAATGTTTTAGTTTTACGAACCGTCTCTGCCAAATTTTCACCATTTTTATAGTGAATTTTAATAATTTCAATGCGTTGTTGAAGCGTGTATCGTTTCATTTTTATTAATGGCGTAGTTTCTACTTGTCAAATGTCAAAAATGACAGCTTCAAAAGTGACAGCTACCGAAATAGCGGGCTATTCAAAATAACACCTCTTATTGGAAAACCCTTTATGTTATGACTGTGAGTTGTTTGCTAACCCTGACTTCCATTCGCTGCACAAGTTAAAGTTTGCATTCAATACTATTGCTCAATACTATGTCTTCAATCTTAGAAGATTGACCACGTTTCGTCTCAGCCTCGACAACTTGTTGGTTGTAACTTGGAAGCTTTCTTCAAATATCTATGTTGTTCCTTTCTATTCCAAAACAAGACTCTCAACTGTCTGGTTAACAAACTTGATTTTTGTTCCTCAAATCTTTATGTATTATTGCTCTCCTCAACTTATGCCTGTTTGACATCACGCAGACAAAAAAAAAACACCTGGCCTCTATGCATTGATTATTTTTTTTAAACTAGCTTATGCATTTTTTTAATAATTTTTTCAGTACAAAAATTATAAAATATTTATGTTCACCAAAGTTCGAACATCTATATGAATAAATTAAATGCACGAATGGGTTGAACAAATTTGCTCTTGTATAAAAAATCTATGTATAAAATTAAGTAATAATAATATGAGAAACTGGAAAAGAAAATTATTAAAACAAGCCCTTAAAATGCGTTTTAATTTCAAAATAAAGAACGCCATCTGAATTATTGAAATAAATTTATTTATGAACGAACATTTTTCAAAAATTGTTGTAATGGTTTTTTTTCAAAAATAATGCATATGGATATAAAATATTGCAAAAAAAATAATAGAACTTAATTTTTAAGTATTTAATAATAAACATCTAAGAACGTAACATCAACAAAATTTACCAAACCGTTATCAATATATTCATTCAAAAAATTGTTTTTTTTTTTTAACTCAAACAAGGTTAGGTTAGGTAAGGTTAGAAGGGGCGTACGCAGAGCAGAGACTGTTGCGTACACGGGGGCCTTTTGGTCCATTGTGATGCCCTTAACAAAAGAAGGCAAAGATGCTCCTAAACTAATGATTCACATAGACTTGTTCATTTGCGAGCCAGCCTGTGTTTTCTGTGAATTTTCTCATGTTTACCATTAAGACCTGCCAACAAACCTGTGTTCAAAGTAACGGAGGCGATTTGTTTGGAGGTTTACACAATCGCAGAACGGGTGTTTAATGGTTTCAATTTCTTTGACATCCTGAAAGCTCCTTCAGATATCGGGTGAGATAATACACCCAGTCTGGGGGCCATTGTGCCAATGGCGCAATGACCCGTGAGTACACCTACCAAGATTCTAATATTCTTTCTGCTCAGCGATAAAATATGCTGAGATTCCTTTTCATTTATTAACTTCTAGAGATAACGCAGTCGTTCCTGAAGATCCAGGAGTTATTGATTTGTTCTTTCGTTATTTGGTCTATTTTTATTTTTCTTTTAATCATGCCGATCGCGACGTCTGGTCCAGCCATTTAAATTTTTAACGGCCAATTTCTTCACAGAGTTCTAATGCAAGTACTGGTACTAGTCTTAAAATTAGTACTCAAATCGGTAACAACTAATTTCTCACACAAGTTCTAGGTCGTAGTCCTGTCAATTTGGTACCGAGTACTATTTAGGACTCGGTATTAGCTAGGACTTTAAAATCGACAGTCTAGTGGCGCTTATACCTGATTCAGAGTAATTTGTTTCATTTTATTCAATAATTCCCTTGGATGGACGTGTGTTAATGCAGTCGTAAAAATACATATTGCCACTATTTATGGACAACGTCATATCTTAAACGATTAATAGTGTTGTGAACAGTTTGGACAAGCTATTAAAAAGGTCTCCGCACATATCCCAAATTTTCAGATATGAATTGTTGTTTTTGCATTTACTGTTTTCATACGGGATTAAAACAAACACAAAACCTATCCTGATAGCTCTGGATATTACCCCCAAATTCGACCAATGCATTGCATGGACCGCACATGAAATGCACACAATAAAAGGCATTTATCCAAGACTGTCACACACATAACACCATAGAAAAATGTCCAAAACTCTACGCAAAAAATAACATACAATTCTCTACTTAAATCAAATGCTTCATCTGGAAGCTGATTCAAAACAGAGCAGCTCTGATCACTCCTGTAAATATTGGTGGGACTTTATGTGCATTTTTCATTTTCCCACTCTCTATAGGTTTGTAGCAACGACGACGACCGTTTTGCTACTAACTGCGTAAATTGAAGACCGGAAAATTGTTGATCACAGTGACAAATTTCATAGTTGATGCTTGATGAGCCAGGTATCGTGGAATGGATATTATGTCCCCTTTTTGTTAAAATTGACATAATTCATTCCAAAATAGAATAAAATAAAAATCGTTCAGTCAAAATAAATATCAAAATAATATTTGAAATGCCAAAATATTATTGTCAAAATCATAATTAGACCAGTTTTAGACGTATTAAGTTCTAGTACCGCTTGGTGAACTTAGATCCGGTACTAGTGATGTGAAGAAATGCTCAGGTACTTACTTTTCATTAGGACCGATTACCAGAGCTAGTACCATGGTCTAGCTTGACTGGGTACTAGGCTGTCTTAGTACTTCTGTGAAGAAATTGGGTGTAAGAGTTTTACTTTTTATAATTAATGTTCTTTTTATTACTACCAACACTTTTCTATAAATCAATTTTAATAATAATTCTGTTTTAAATTCTTAATAGCCGCAAATTTTAATATCGCCGATGATCCATGTAGATTATCTCATGCAAATAAAAAGAAACGCATCTTAGTTACAACTGTGTTGTATAAGTATCTCTTTTTTCCTAACGTTTGCTTATTTTTCATTTACTCGTTGCTTTGTGCATGTTTCAATTGTATATTATGTACTTTTCAAAGCTATAACTCTTTAATAAGATATTGTATCTTCCTGCTAAAACAATATATCTATGTAACGGGTGATTTTTTAGCTGGTTTGGTTTTGGCAACACTGGTTTTGACAGCTGACGTGTGTTTAGTACCTTGTGTCACTGTCAAACAGCTTCAGTTTGGTTTGCAATTTAACCATGGATCGTCTTACAAATGAACAACGCTTGCAAATTATTGAATTTTACTATCAAAATTCGTGCTCGGTTCGAAATGTTCATCGCGCGCTGCTTGTGTTCAGCGATGAGGCTCATTTTTGGTTGAATGGGTACGTAAATAAGCAAAATTGCCGCATTTGGAGTGAAGATCAGCCAGAAGCATAGCAACAGCTACCAATGCATCCCGAAAAAGCCACTGTTTGGTGCGGTTTATGGGCCGGCGGCATTATTGGGCCTATTTCTTCAAAGATGATGCGAATCGCAGCGTTACTGTCAATGGTGAACGCTACCGAGCGATGATAACAAACTTTTTTTTGCCCGAAATGGAAGTTCTTGACTTGCATGATATGTGGTTTCAACAAGACGGTGCCACATGCCACACAGCACGCGAAACAATGGCGCAATTGCGAGGCGAGTTTGGTGAACAGTTAATTTCACGTTTCGGGCCGGTCAATTGGCCGCCTAGATCGTGCGATTTGACACCATTAGATTATTTTTTGTGGGGGTATGTCAAGGCTAATGTCTATAGGGACAATAAACCCGCTTCGATTGACGCACTGAAAGCCAACATCCATGCATTCATTCGTGAGATACCGGCCGATATGTGTGAAAGAGTATGCCAAAATTGGACTCAGCGGATGGGCTACCTGAGACGCAGCCGCGGTCAACATTTGCATGAAATTATCTTTAAACATTAAATTGCAAGGTTCAAACTATCGATTCAAATAAATATTTCATTCATTTTTTCGAATTTTTTGTGTTTTTTTTAAAAAAAAAGTTCTAAGCCTCTTAAAAAATCACCCATTATATCTAATTTTAATCGATTCATAAAACTGAACTTAAATTTAATGAAGACAGAATAAAAAAAATTGACCATAGTCCAAATGGCCAAAGGAACTTAATTCATAAAAAAAAAATTGTAACAAAAAAAAATTAAGTTTAAATAATGAAAATTATATGAACATACATGATGAACTCATACAATTTTTCTCTTTGAAGTGTATTATCTGTAAGCTGTGATGTTAGTTACCTGATGTTGGTCCCTCAGTATTTATATTGTTAAAGGTACCTTCGTTAATATAAGTTTCTACCTTAACCCCGATTATGTAAGAATTAACAAAAATATACATTATTACGAAACAAAACAAGAACATAAATTTATTGAAAGTTTCTCTTGAATGAAAGTGTCTCTTAGGTCATAAAATTTATAAACCTCTATTTTGATTTTCTAACACAATTTTGTCTTAATCTAACATTACACCGCATTTTCCTATTACCAAATAGAATCAACCAAATTGACCAGAAGCCCAACCGATCTCCACCTGAATCTCATTGCGATTGCATACACTAAGCTCAGGACGTGCCTTTAATACCAAGCGTTGAGAATGAAAACTTCTACTCTTCTTGGACGGCTATTTTCTTCTTCTTTCGGATGCCTGCACACCAATCAATGGTCATGAGTATTGTCTCAGCACGTGGAAACGACATAGATAATCCACCAAAATAATTTCGATTCGACACCATTGCAACCAGCGCTGCACGCAGATGCCTATACGAATAAAATACAAATAAGTGCCCGCGAGAGAGCACACATACACGCACATCTGTCATGCCAATGAAGCATATACCCCCTCAATCCAAATCCAATTGATAATTCCAAGAGCACCAGACTGACAGTGTCTCCATTTTGGAATTTAATTTGTTCCCGAGTATAAAAATCGATGATGGTAGGGAATCTAATATTATTCGCAATCGTTTCATTCGATCGAGTGGTCAGGTTTTTTTGTTTGTACCGTTAGCTCAATCTTCACCCGTCTATTCTCTCCCACAAACGACAGTCTTACAGAAAATGGCAACAAAATTAATCGTCCTTGTAGCCTTGATTGGCTTGGCAACGGCTAATCCAGCAGTTCGACCAACGAACATGGAACACATGATTGACGAGATGGAGGACAAATGCGACACAGGAACGGACTCACTGGCCTGTGTGAAAGTCAGAGCGATGCGGTTCTTGGACACGGTGATGAGCAAGGACGACTTCAAAGTATAGACACACCTCTATAGTTACTTTAATTTTGCTCGAAATAGCCTTTTGGTTTCTTTTACTTTGCAGGTTAGTGATATGGAGGTGAAATCCAATGGAGCCAACAACAGAGCCGCACGCTCCCAGGGTGACTTCTTGGATGCTATCGAAAGCTACATCTCAGGACACGATGTGACCGTTGATTTGCCAGTAGCCGATACCAAAGTGACTGTGTCCTCAAGGAATCTGAATAACGACGAAATCAATGTGAATGTCAAATTTCCGGGATCCGAAGTCGAAGGAAAGGGTACGAACGACGAGTCTTGTGATGTATACTTTTAGGAATATTTCATGATTGAATGCAACTATCCTTAGGTCGCAAGAACCGTTTGAAGAAAATCGCCATGCCAATCATGGTTTTGATCCTCCTCAAGGCTATGACTATCATCCCAATGGCTATTGGTATCTTGAAGTTGAAGGCCTTCAACGCTCTGGCACTCGGTTTCTTCTCATTTGTTGTCTCTGTTGGTTTGGCTATCTTCCAGCTCTGCAAGAAGGTAATGATAATCCTTTAAGCTTCCTATATAAAAAGTTGATATTTTTTTTTTGTCAACTTCCTTAGCTTGCCGCTGAACACCATCCACCACACATCAGCGCCCATGGTCCATGGGACAGCCGGTCATTTGTTACAAATGCCCAAATCGAATCTGCCCAGAACATGGCTTACAAGGCGTATCTCTAAGTCAGAAATACAAACGGAACTTATCTCCTCCCAAAGATGAAACAACAACAAAGCCAAATGGTAGTTTTCTTAGGCAAACAAATCGCATAGAATATATACGTAATTTTAATTAATTTATTTAATGTTAAAACAAAAAAAGATAATGAAAAAGAAAAAAAAAAAACAAAAACCGAAAAATCGAAAGAGAGAAAAGCGAAAAGCGAAGAAATAAAGTTCAAACAATTAGTACGATAAATGAGACATTTTTTTTATGTTTTTTATGTTGACCAACAGCGGAGGCGGGGGCGAGGGTGAAAGGAAATCTGAAATACCTTATTTTCTATCGAAATGAATTGCAAATTCGAATGCGGAGCACGTTTTTGGCAAATGAGCTATAATTACTTGTCAACCGTATAGCCCCATCGATAAATTATCGCGAAGACAGAAACATTTTCACTTGCGGGAATCTTAGTTTAAGTGAAAGTAAGCTGATGGCTATTAAACGAAATTTGATTTAAATTCAATTTGAACCCTCATTGTTGTTATACTCTTGCTCACTGTTTACTTCCGCCTGCCAAAAAAATAATCAGATAGAAGTATTCATGTTGCGATTGTTGATTACGAGTTTGTTGGAATTATCGATTTTGTTTCGATACAAAAATTACAGTCAAACCTTTATGATGACTTCTTCGTAGCAAAATTCTATTTATAAAGGATTTAAACTTGTGGAACCCAGAAGAATATTTTGTATCGTATAACAAAGTTTCTGATATTTCTCGATCCAAACAAAAATGCAATGGGACAAAGTTTTTTTACAGCCTCCTGCAAAATAAAATTAATGCTATATTATAGAATTTTCCAATTTCACTAAAATTTTCAGCTCTCTGTCCAACAAAAATTGGCAGTGTAGGCAAGATAGGACGTTTGCCTCTCATTCTGACTACAGTGGATTGCATAAATCTGTACGTCATTAAAGCTTTCACAGGGTTGTCGTAGTGTACACGATAACCAGGGTTGCCAGTTTAGGGGTTTTCCCCCTAGATTTAGGGGCTTTTTTTGTCGTTGGGGGGTTATCTGGGGGGACGAGATGTTTGGGGGGAAATCTGGGGGGATTAATTCAGAGCTAAAAGGTTGAGAAATCGTATATGTATTAAGCTGACAGTATTCCACGAGTTAGATATCTATTCCTTACATTCTGGGTGTCAGAATTTTAAACCAACAAAAGAAACGCTGAAAACTTTCACAAGTGAGTAAATGTATCAAATCGACGCGACAGCCAAAACGAAGATGACGATAAAGTATTAGAACTTTTTTAAAGAAGTGCAAAGGAAAAATTGTATTTCCTTTATATTTTTATTTTCATATTAATTTCTGGTGGGTTAAACCAGAGTTAGCTTACTCTAGAACTAGAGGAAGAAGTTTTTCGGTGGAAAATGTATGCGAAATGACTAAACAAACTCGTTGCATAAAACATAAAAAGCATCTGTTCAGTTAAGTCTGAGTTAACCCACCAAATATGATGATTTAACTCGGGTTAAACTTTAATCGCGCACTGAATAACTAAACCTAAGGGCTTGTTTCACAATGTCTGATTAAAGTTCTAAATAAGCAATTTGGAACTTTTTAGTCAATTATAAACCTCCCTTATGTTTCACAATATCTGAATAGTGTAACTTATAATTAAAGTTCAAAGTATTTAAATGGCCCGATTAAGTGTCGATTATCTAAGATTAGCAAATTTATGTACCTGGAAATTTAAATATTATTCATTATTTTTTTCCAGTTTTCATCAGCCAAAACTATTTTGTGTGGAAAACTGGAACATCTAATTGACACATACATTTATTATTTCGAAAAAATGCGAAACGCCAAGTTTTTTTCTGGAAGGATTTAATTTGCTGATAGTTTGAATGTCGAGTAAATAATCAGAACTTTACTCCAAAATTGTGAAGAAACCCCTTAACAAATTTTCTTTTATTACTTAGTACCTTTTTTACAAATGTTTTTTTACTGTAGCTGCGTGAATTAATTAAATTTAAAATTAAAACAAATTTAGGAGCTGTGAATAAAAATAAAAAGTTTAAACAAAATTTAGGGGTTTTTGTTGATAAAATGTGGTAATCTGGGGGGTTTCTAAATTGTTCTGGGGGGAATTTCTTTTTTCATCTGGCAACACTGACGATAACACTCATCATAAAAAGCTTTTTCTGAAAGCTGGAAAATCAAAAGCACGTTAACAGAAAATCAAGGAAGAAAAGCCGAACGAATTACCAAATGGATACGGGTCACTCTGAATGTACATCAAGCAGCAGCCAATCGCCATTGGCCACAGCAATTCAGTGCACAGTGCACACTAGAGCTGTGTAAATCGTTCATTTCAAATGATCGAATCGTTCAAGAATCGATTACCATAATGATTCGATCATTTTAATCAATCGATCATTCGATCATTTTCATTCCACTCAATTCATTATTTCATACTGTTCCGATTCGATTTTTGATGTGTAAACATCTATGTCGGCGGTAGAGTGAAATAAAAACGTGAACTTTCCTCTGTGTGACGTTACGATGTAAAGAGTTACGTAGCGCGTATTCTCGGAAATGAATTGACATTTGGACACCTGTCAAATTAAAAGTGTTCTAAAGGACCTAAATAACTGGCGTGACTTCAGGTAACTTCCACCTCCTAAATTGACGTTCTCCCTTTTTCGATTCGCCGTAATAAAAATCTCAGTATATTTTGACACTTGTCAAACTAAGTGTTCTAGGGTTATACCTCCTGAATCGATGAGCGTACTCCGTTTTTCGATCCGCTGGCGCCGTACCAAAAATGTTGGCATATTTCTCCGAAGTTAACGAATACTGTACCGATTTGATCGACCCCATTCTGCCCCATATTTCTTTTCTCCGATAAAATATATTAATAATTCAAAAGATATTTATATCGAAAATCGATATTCATTGTAATGATTGAGATTTCGATTGAAAATCGAGAATCATCGAAATGATTGAGATTGGGATGGAAAATCGAGAATCATCGAAATGATTGAGATTGAAATCGATTGAAACGAAAATTTGTGATTTCAATCGCATCAATACTTTTCGATGATCGGTTTAAAAAAAATAGAATCGTTCCTGATTGACACAGCCCTAGTGCACACTCAGATGTGCCTTGAAAAGGACGTTGGGTCTGTGTACGATGCTATTGGAAATTCACGGGCGGGCAAACACTTTTGGTGGAGGAGTTATTTCAATTTAATATGGTGCAAAAATATGGCACGCTACTGATTTTGAAAAAGCTTTCCCATAAGACGTGTACTGCCTATTTTTGTTGGACAGAGTTTACCTACATATTTATAACGGATCAATTTTTTGTTCCCTTGATGGTTGTTTTTAAAAAAGATTGACTGTATATTTAACAAATACCTCGTCCATTCAATATAAGAGATTTCAGCTTAATATGCTGATTTCAATTCATTAAAAATGTCATTTAAATTAATAAGCAATTGCAATTCTGCCCCAGAGCAATACAGAACATCAATAAGTATGTACATACATAATCATTGAAATTTTAATTAAAGTAGCCCTCGATCATTGTTCCATGAAAGGTATTGATAAGAGTTGATTGAGAATATAGTAATATTGACACACATATGCATAATGTATCTATGTATAATATATGATATTCTATATAAATGCAAATATTTCCAATAAATGCAATGGATTATTATATTGGTATGGAACATCGATTATAATGAAAACTTAACAAATTACTTTAAGTTATTCATTTATAAATAAAATAAGATAAATATGTATTTTTGTTGGTTGGTTTGTTGGCTTCAGGTTATAAATGAAACAAGTTTTTTTTTTCCGTTCACAACGTTTCGTCCATGACAATAATGAACATCTTCAGGTGAAAAAAAAATGATATTTGGGTGATTCTACAAACATTGGAATAAAATGGTGAAAATTTCGGCACGACATTTTTAGAAGCTAAAAGACCTACAAAGTAGTTCTAGTTAAACGTCAAAAAATAAAAATAAAAATTTTAAGAACATTTCTTGAGAAAGATGTTCAGGGGACTGAGTTTTTTTTTCCAGGGGACTTAGGTTAGGGGACTGAGTATTTTCTTAGTTTTTGGGCAAAAAAAACATATTTAAAGCTTACGTAAGAAAAAATATAGTTAATATTAATAAAGATCTATCTAGCCCATACCTTAATACTAACAAATGTGCCTGCTAATATACAGGGTTTTTCAACAGGGACGCTACAAAAGCAGAGCAACAGGGACAGCAAACGACGCCATATTTCTTGCCGCTCTTTTGACATTTCTCTTCAGTAAGGTTTACCATTTTATGATGGAAAGAAAAACGAGCCAACAACGAGTCGAAATTATTAAAATTTAATACCGAAATTGGGAGTCAGTGGCTTCAACGTTAAGAGCGCTACCTCCAATTTATGGTCGTCATAATCGTCCTAGCAGGTCAACAATTGAGCATTTGTTCGTGAATTGGGCTGAGCAACAACTTGAAAATGATTCGGATTTTCATCGAAAAATAAAATCATCTTCAGCGATGAGGCTCATTTCTGGCTGAATGGCTTCGTCAATAAACAAATATGCGGTATTGGTCAGGCAGCAATCCCCACGTACTCCATGAGTCATCATTGCATCCAGAAAAAATTACGGTTTGGTGGGGTTTATGGGCCGGCGGCGTCATTGGGCCGTACTTCTTCCGTGATGATCAAGACCGGCACGTTACTGTGAATGGGGATCGCTACCGTTCAATGATAAATGAATATTTTTGGCCCCAATTGGATGATATGGACTTGGAGGACATATGGTTCTAACAGGACGGCGCCACAAGCCACACAGCGAATGTCACAATCAATTTGGAAACCAAGCCGCCTCGGTCGTGCGATTTGGCGCCGTTAGACTATTTCCTGTGGGGCTACGTCAAGTCTATGATCTATGCCAACAAGCCAGCGATGATTTATGAACTTCGTACGAATATCGAATGTGAAATTGCAGTATCGGCCGATTTATGCTTGAAAACCGTCGAAAATTGGGTTCAGCGTCTGGACTTCTGCAAGCGTGCCCGTGGTGGCCATGCAAAAGAAATCGAGTTCCATACATAATGGCATCAAACGTACTTTCACAGGAATAAAGAATTTTATTGATATCCAAAACCGTTTTTGTTTTATTAAAAAAAACTTTTGTAGCGCTCCTATTGAAAAACCCGATACAAATTTGTTTTGTAAATAATTACCAAAGAACTGATAAACTAAACGGACAGTCCAGGACCTCTCACACAAATATCTGCTTCACAACCAGTGCTGCTACCCTACTCTTTTAGCAGTAGATCTACTGCGCTTAGTCCCAAACGAAAATCTACTGCGCAGCAAAACAAATCTACTCCTTTTTTTAAGAATTTTGATCGTTATCCAAAGTTAGCTCTAAACGCGTCCATCCAAAATTTTAAATACGTAGGTATATATGAATTCTCCAAATGAAATGTCATTTTTTGTTAATTTACATAGTTTTTTTATTGTAGAGTTCGTTTTTGAAGTTGTTAATTTCTATTTAATTTCCAAAAAAATGAATAAACTCAACTTTTAACGTAATAATAATTATCTTATATTTTCGATTTAATTGTGTGTTGGAATGTTCTACAATTGACTTTTTTTTCGAATGAAGGTTAAATTTTATAACATTAACGATTTAAATTTGATTACAATAGTAGGTATATAACAGGTCTGGATTGGCACAAATTTTCAAAAAATTGCACAATTTGTCACAAATTCCTGTTTGTTAACTCGAAAAAGTTGCAAAGAGATAAATTGCATAACTTTCGAATTTGTGATGCATGCAATTGTTGATATGAGGAGTAAAATTCTGACGCTTTCTACACAAAAGTTTTTCAATGCGTATGTTTAATTTATTGTAAGTTTTTCCATTTTTGATAAATTCGTTCTCACCTTGGTGTTTTGACAGGTTTTACACATTTTGCTGAAAAAAGATACCAAACAGACCTAATATCAAGTGTCATTTGAAATGTCACTAGCAATTCATTTTGACGGCTAGTTCACAATAATAAATTGTGTGCGGTGAATTTCAAAATTATTTAATTTATTGTAATTTATTCTAAATTATTTACAAAATGTCGTAAACAGAAGTAATTGGTAAGTTTCCAGAGTCTCCTGTATTTATTCGAAAATAAAATGTATTTTAAATGAATTGAATTTTTGTTTTTGTATATTGTTAGATCTAATGCAGTATTTTGCAATCTACTGCGTTTTTTCTGATATATACTGCGCTCAATCATCTATAGGGTGGCAACGCTGTTCACAACTGACATAACAAACAGAATCGCGTCGCAGACAAGATTTTATTTTAACGAAACTCTATACTTATTATTGTTAGCGCTGGAAATTCGATCGACATCGTAGACATCGATTTTGTCCACTGTTTCAATATTCCAGGGGACTGATTACAAATGCATGGCACAAAGTTTAATTAAATTTTTTTTTCAATACAATCAATTGTTGAAAAATATTTATCTTATTTATAACGAGGATTTATTTTTTAAGGTCACAACGGTGAGATTTATTTTATTATGGTACCTGAAATAAAAGAATGGTAATGATTTTCGTTGCAAAAACGGGATGGGGACACGTCAGGGGACTGAGAATTAAATACTTTGAAGAATTTTTTAAGAAAGAAAAAAAAAAATGCCACTTTAATAATTTTTTTTGGACATGTGGATTTCAATCAGATTAAATTTAGTTAAAACAAATCAGATTAAAAAATTGAACGGATTTTAAAATATCTCCGGGGCCGCCAAAAAATCCATTGTTTGTAGAATCACCCATTAATATTAATGTTTGCATTGATTAGTACACAAAACTGTACTAATAAATGCAAAAATATATATAATTATTTCACCTGAAGATGTTTAAGTCATCGGCGAAACGTTGTGAACGGGAAAAAACTTGCTTCATTAATATAAAAAAAAAATATTTATTTAACAAAAGGTCACATATTTCATATAAAATAACTAAAAGGTCCGCCATCTAACGTTTTTTTTCAACTAGTGCTTATTTTGTGAATGGTAACACTTAGCTCATGTCTGATTTGACAGATAATTGGTTTTATCCTTCCGCTGAACGAATATGGTTGTGTATATGCTTCGCTAAGTCGGCCTCCGATCGACTTAGAAAAGATGCCGATTTTGCCAAAAAAAAATCATCTTTTCAGATTTTGATCTTGGCGGGTAGTAAACAAGCAAAATTGTCGCATTTGGGGCACAGAAAACCCGCACGCATACATTGAAAATCCGATACACCCAAAAACGAGTCACTGTTTGGTGCGGATTTTGGTCCAGATGCATAATTGGGTCATTTTTCGAAAATGAGCAAGGAGTGGCCGTTACAGTCAATGGCGATTGTTATCGGGCCATGTTGAACGAATTTTTGTTCACAAAAATTGAAGAGGAGGATATTGGCAACATTTGGTTTCAACAGGATGGCCGGCGCTACGTGCCACACAGCCGAAGCTACACTCGATGTTTTGCGCCATTTTCAAAAAAAAAAGAAGTTATTTGGCGGACCCTTTATAGGGATAAAACCACAAATTTAATAGAGAAGAATTAGATAAACTCGTGACATCAAGCAGTCTTTTAACTGCGATTTTTGTATGTCTTTCAGTTTTCTAGAAAATTAAAAATTCCTTCCATGTATTGTACTTGAAGTTTCAAGCACCTACTATACACTATAGTAGAAGAAAACTGTTGGCATTGGTGCCTGCCTGCGGTGACTGAATATATCCTAACTAAAGGAACGGAGTTACCTAAGGAGAACAAAGGACTTTATTTATTTATTTTTATTCAGCTACAAATTTACAAATTATTAGTTTTGAGATTGTAAAATTCTATATAAATTATTTTTTAAACAATACTTTGATACATTGAAGTCAAAAGTATTAAAATATTTATTAAAAGCAGAACGTGCAGCAAACAAAGGTTCATGAATTCCATAGTTCGTTCTGTTAAATCTTTGTTTAAAAAATTCTACAGATATTAAGGATCGAGAATTATTATTTAAACTGAGTTGTGACAAAAGATATTAGGAATCAATTGCTCCAATCAAAATATCGTTAGCAAATAGTACTTTAGAAACTGTTCTTCTGTGTGTCAGTGATGGTAAATTGATTAAGGCCAGGCTTTGATTGTATGGTGGTAGACGCATGTCGTTATTCCATGGGAGATAGCGAATTGCATAAAGTTGAAATCGCTTTTGCACAGATTTCAATCGATTGATATCATTTTGATAGCTTGGACTCCAAACACAGCTACAGTATTCTATAGTACATAAACCAACAGTGAACTGAGGACGCAGTTTTTCGGTGGAGAATGCATTCGTAACAAAAAATTCGGTTGATAAAACATCAAAAACATTCTGTTCACTTAATCCTGAGTTAACTCACCAAAATTTGATGAGTTAACTCAGGTTAAACTTTACTTGCGTACTGAAAAACTGCACCTTAGTTCCATATCATTCATACAGCACCAAGTCAAAACCCTGTTTAAGTCTTTTTTGTAAAAATTCAAAATCATTATTACTTTTGTAGGATATGTGAAGCTTAGCGTCATCAGCGAACAAGAGAAGATCCGAATATTGGATTGCATTATATAAATCATTAATAAATAATAAAAATAAAAAGGGCCCTAAATGGCTTCCTTGAGGAACGCCGAAATGCACAATTATTTTTTTTTTCTGAGTCAAAAGATTTAGTAGTACCTAGAACCTATGTCAGAAATATAATTCTTACAGTTCTTGGTCGCAGATTCCTGATTTAGTGAGCTCACCCTTTGAGGAGATAATAATCCCCAAATAAATAGATCAGTGTGTCCATTGTCGAAGACAATTTGTTGTGGGCACAAAGTCTATTTTGATTTACCGCTCGAGCGAATTCTTTGGTAAGTGTATACTCTCAAACCAAGGCTGAGCATTTCCTTTTATTGGTATATGTAGATAGAAATAACTCGTTGATATTAAAAAATATATTTTTTGGAACTTCATAAGTTATATTTGACAAGCCAGTTGATATATCCGATTAAAAATATCCTATTAGGAAAGTGTTTTGTATCAAAAAAAATATTTATGGAAACCTTAATACGTTAAAAATAAAAAAAAAATCACTTTGTAATTTTTACTTGCTCTATAGGGCAAGTATTGGATTTTGAAAAAAAAAAATTGAGGTTATTATAAAAACTAACACTACGATAATCGAGAAGTCCAACAAAGTGGATTTCGCCATGCCGTCCGTTGTCGTCGGTATGAGCGTCTGTACGTCCACTGTAATTTAACCTAGAGTCTGAACGGGGGGACCGATTTGCTCTAAATTTGGGACAGAACACTTTTTTCGTGATTCCCTAGAGGATAAACTCGAATTTTTGATTTAGCTCATCTAGAAAGGTTAGCTGCCAGCTGCCATACAAATATATTATTTTTTTTTTCATTTTCTCAAAAAACGGCTCCAACGATTTTGATTAAAAGTCGTACCAGTAATAGCCGAATTTAATGTAAGAAAACTGCGTTTCGGGTTTTTCTAAAAAAATTCGCATAATGGTATTTGGCATTCCACGGTTTTCGAGAATATGGTCTTGTTTTTGGGTTACTGGCGTATATCTTTGCCATGGTTAAACCAATTTTGTTATAATTTTGCAATATGATGCTTCTCAATAGTTTAAACAATACAAAATTTTAAGAAACATTTTTATAAAAAAAAAAAAAATTAATTTTTTAGTGCTTTTGACTCTTTTAATATTTTCTCTTCAATGTGTGGTTACACACATTTTTTTTATGTTTATTTATTCACTTAAATCTATTACAATTATTCCTTATAGCCTAAATAAACTTAAATACTAATTAATTATTATTTTTTTTTTAGTAAATGGTTTAATAAATGTTTTGTTTGTAATGGGTGATTTTTTAAGAGGATTAGAATTTTTTTTTTTTAAAAAACACAAAAAATTCGAAAAAATGAATGAAATATTTATTTGAATCGATAGTTTGAACCTTGCAATTTAATGTTTAAAGATAATTCCATGCAAATTTTGACCACGGCTGCGTCTCAGGTAGCCCATCCGCTGAGTCCAATTTTGGCATACTCTTTCACACATATCAGCCGGTATCTCACGAATGAATGCATGGATGTTGGCTTCCAGTGCGTCAATCGAAGCGGGCTTGTCCCTATAGACATTAGCCTTGACATATCCCCACAAAAAATAATCTAATGGCGTCAAATCACACGATCTAGGCGGCCAATTGACCGGCCCGAAACGTGAAATTAACTGTTCACCAAACTCGCCTCGCAATTGCGCCATTGTTTCGCGTGCTGTGTGGCATGTGGCACCGTCTTGTTGAAACCACATATCATGCAAGTCAAGAACTTCCATTTCCGGCAAAAAAAAGTTTGTTATCATCGCTCGGTAGCGTTCACCATTGACAGTAACGCTGCGATTCGCATCATCTTTGAAGAAATATGGCCCAATAATGCCGCCGGCCCATAAACCGCACCAAACAGTGGCTATTTCGGGATGCATTGGTAGCTGTTGCAATGCTTCTGGCTGATCTTCACTCTAAATGCGGCAATTTTGCTTATTTCCGTACCCATTCAACCAAAAATGAGCCTCATCGCTGAACACAAGCAGCGCGCGATGAACATTTCGAACCGAGCACGAATTTTGATAGTAAAATTCAATAATTTGCAAGCGTTGTTCATTTGTAAGACGATCCATGGTTAAATTGCAAACCAAACTGAAGCTGTTTGACAGTGACACAAGGTACTAAACACACGTCAGCTGTCAAAACCAGTGTTGCCAAAACCAAACCAGCTAAAAAATCACCCGTTATTATGTATTAATAATTAATTTTTTGTTGATATTGTTATTTAACAGGTTTTTTGTTTTGTTTTTGTATATAAGAAAGTGGGAAAAACTTACAGCACAGCCGTAATATTATTTGTTTTTAATCTTAACTAGCTGGCCCGCCCGGCTTGGCACGGGTAGACAAACCTAAGCTTCGCATAAAAATTACAAAAAAAAATAGATAAATATTTGAGTTAATTTTTGTAATTGAATACTACTTTCTGCGTTTTATCCCACTTAAAGTTTAAAATGCGAAATTTGTAAAAATATGTTCATCTCAGTCCAACCTTTATTACTTTCCCAACACAAAAATAATTTTTGAAATCAAATACAACATTTTACTTTTACCCCATTACACACTATAACTACCAATTTCTTAGAAAAAATGAATTCATCCGTTAAGAATAACCTTTCAAACACAAAAGTAATGTCTAAAATCAAACAATTTTTTTACTACTACCCCATTTCTCCCTGCAAATAACAAAATACAAACAAAAAACTCCAACCTTTATTGCTTTCCCAAAAGAGAAACCAAACAATTTTTGTATTCGAAAACCATTGTTTTATTTTCACCCCACTTCACTCTATAAATAGCATTTATTTTAAATAGTCTTTCAAACACAAAAAATATTTCTTTAATCGGAAAATTTTAATTTTTAGCCCATTTCACCCTACAAATAATTTAATTTGAAACAGAATATCCCTAAATATCTTATTGTGCAATTATTATTAACAATGCCGAGACCTAGAAGATCGGAACATTGCGAATCAATCCACTGAAGAGGACAGAGAAAACGCACGAGAAAAGCACCGCGTTAGTATGGCCCGACTTCGTGCTTCTCAAACAAAAGTGCAAAGAGAGACAGCCCATAAAACGGCTAGGTTAGTAATGAAGTGTCGTGAAGCTTATCACACAGATCAACAACCAGATTATATTCGACGCGCAAGAAGAAATGCTTCAAGTGTTGATTTGAATCGATTAACGTTTATATACGATTGTAAAGGGTTTTCCAATAAGAGGTGTTATTTTGAATAGCCCGCTATTTCGGTAGCTGTCACTTTTAAAGCTGTCATTTTTTGACATTTGACAAGTAGAAACTACGCCATTAATAAAAATGGAACGATACACGCTTCAACAACGCATTGAAATTATTAAAATTCACTATAAAAATGGTGAAAATTTGGCAGAGACGGTTCGTAAAACTAAAACATTTTTGGGTCTTCATGAAGCACCTTGTCGGACCGCAATACAGAAATTGGTGGATAAATTCGAGCTGTTGGGACAAGTTAGTGATGTGAAGAATAAAACCCGTGCACGTCGCTTAAGAACAACTGAGAATATTGCTGTTGTAGCCCAAAGTGTTGAAGAAAACAAAGATTTGTCCATTCCTCGTCGTTCTTTGGAATTAGGCATTCCACAAACGTCACTACACCGTATTTTGGATAAAGACTTGGGTCGTAAGGCTTATAAAGTTCAGTTAACACAAGAACTCATGCCGGCTGATCATCAACAACGTCGTGTCTTTGCTGATTGGGTCTTTGAAATGCATGAAAATGATCCGGAATTTCATCGAAAAATCATCTTGACTGATGAGGCCCATTTCCACCTCGGAGGCTACGTCAACAAGCAAAACTGTCGCATCTGTTGTTGAAAAGCCTCTCCATCCTCAACGCGTGACTGTTTGGTGCGGTTTATGATCTGGCGGGGTCATTGGACCTTACTTTTTCGAAAATGAGGCTGGAGCAACAGTTACGGTCAATGGATTGCGCTATCGAGAGATGATTAATGATTTTTTATGGCCGGAATTGGATGGTATTGATCTGGACAACGTTTACTTTCAACAAGAAACCATCGATCTTTTACGGGAAAAGTTTCCGGACCGTGTTATCTCTCGAAGAGGTGATCACAATTGGCCACCGAGATCTTGTGATTTAACACCTTGCGACTTCTTCCTTTGGGGCCACGTGAAAGATAAGGTCTACGCCAACAGCCCAGCGTCGATTCAAGACCTCAAAGATGGAATTCGTGAGGCTATCGAGGACATAGGGCAGCCACTTTGCGATTTGGTATGGAAAATTTCATGGAAAGGATATGGTCCTGTAAGCATGGTCGTGGCGGCCTTTGGCTGATGTTGTGTTTCATTATTAACGGCATACCTTTCTCTTTATAATGAAATAAGCAACCGATCATTTATCTCAAAAAATGCCACTTTTCTTTGAATATCAAAATAACACCTCTTATTGGAAAACCCTTACAATCGATTACAGCTCTCATGCTTTCGTTTGCATTGGTCCAATTTATGTTATTTGCGATCATTGTGGCGCATTGAAGTTTTCTGGAGAAACGCCTGGATTGTGCTGCCTTAATGGCAAAGTGAAATTGCCATTATTGGCTCTGCCACCTGAGCCATTGCATTCCTTGCTTCGTGGAGAAACACCAGAATCACGTTATTTTCTACCGAATACTCAAAAATACAATGGCTGTTTTCAACTGACTTTATTTTTAAATTGCAATTTGAAGGATGAAATGGGATAAAAATAAAAATATTGTACGATTAAAGAAAGTCTTTTTGTGTTTGAAAGGTTATTATTTTGAGTTGATGGCCTTAAGAATATTTTTCTCAAAAAATTGGTATTTATAGGGTGAAAGAGGGTACAAACGAAAAATGGTATCCGATATAAAAAATTCATTTTTTTGTTGAAGATGTTATTTTTGAAAATTTTGTGTTTATAGAGTGAAATGCGATAAACACAAAAAAGTGGTTCAAAAAAGCTTTTAACGGACTTTAGTCCATAAAAATTGGCGTTTCTTCCCGGCGATTTTTATGGACTAAAGGGCGTTAAAAGCTGTTTTAAATCAATAATTCAACAAGTCCAATTAAATAGTGCTAAGTCTTCTACTTGGCTGATGTGGTATATAGAATTTGTATTATAAGAACCTTCATACAAAAAAGTGGTATTTGATTTAAAAAATTCTTTCTTCGTTAGAAAAGTAATGAAGATTGTATTCACATGATCATATTTTAACGAATTTCGCCACTCATAACGAGAAGTAGATTATAACCCATTAAGTAGTATTCGATTACAAAAATTAGCTTAAATATATTAATTTATATTTTATTTTGTAATTTTTATTCTAAGCTTAGGTTTGTCTACCCGTGTGAAGACGGGCGGGTCAGCTAGTCTTAATATTTAAAAGAAAGTCGTTTTAATTACAACACTTATAACTTAAGATCGGCTAGACCGATTTTAATGATTTTTGATTTGTTGGAATCGTCTCTGCCCGAATAGCAGAATAACTATAAAAAATGGAAAAAATTTACTTATTAGGGTGAAATGGGGTAGAATGAAAAAGAAGAATCCGAATAAAAAAATCAAGGTTGTCGCCAACCCACCAGCAACTGCGTTTGAAAGGTTATTCTTAGAAAATGGCTTTCAAAAAATTTTTTTTTGAATTGCAATTTATAGTGTGAAATGGGGTAAAAATGAAAAAAATTGTCCGATTAAGGAAATTTTTTTTGTTTAAAAGGCTTTCTAAGGAAATGTCTTTAGGGATATTCTTTTTCAAATTTTATTATTTGTAGGGTGAAATGGGGTAGACATAAAGAAATGTGTCCAATTTAAATTATTTTTTTGTCCTTGAAAGGTTATTTTTGGGTGGATGGCCTTAGGAATTTTTTTTTTTTTTTTAATTTGGTATTCATATGTTGAAAGAGGGTAGAAACGAAAAGTGGTACCTATCCGATATCAAAAAATCTGTTTGTGTTGAAAATAATATTTTTAAAAATTTGATATTTATGGAGTGGAAGAGATAAACACAAAAAAGTGGTTACTGATTACAAAACTTCCCTCTACGTTGGAAAAGTAATAAAGGTTGGATCACATTTTTACGAATTTCATCATTCATAACGTGAAGTGAGTTAAAACACAGTATATAGTATTCAATTACAAAAAGTAGCTTAAATTTTGATCTATATTTTCATTTGTAATAGTTATCCGAAGGTTTGTCTATCCGTGCAAAGCCGGGCGGGTCAGCTAGTAGTACTTAAAATATAGTACTTTATCAAAAAGTGGCTAGGGGCCGATACAAAATTTGCAGAAAAAATCATTTTTCCAACTAAAACGATTCCCCCATCCGCTACACCTTTATTGTCATTTTAGTTGTAGATCGTAAGATCAAGTCACCAGGTCAAGTTATTGCCTTTGTAAACCATTCATGCCTCTAATCTTACAATAGAGATGGTTTTAATATAAAATATTTTAATAATTCTTATGTGATACACTTCTCAATTAAACATCCTGAAGTTTTAAAGGCAATCAACAACTTCATGCAGTTATATTGTTACGCAACAAGCATATTTCCAGCAACCCAATATTTTTGCATTTGCATAGTGATTTTATAGTTACCAAATGTAAAAGCTCTAAATTCCTGGCACATTTACATGAAAATCGAACCCAGTCGTGTCATTCTTGTTCGCAAATAAAAGTGGAGAGAAATTCACTTGCACTTTTCTTCCGTCAAACCAACCGACAGTAAATACCTACATAAATACCAACCCATTGACCGTTTTATCCATAAAAGTGTCTTCATTTCCATTCGCCCAAATTGAATCCAAAACAATAATAAATTTAGTCCAAATAACCGATCGTGGAGCAGAATTCCATAACGCGCGAATAAAAATGAAATCAATAAAAAATTAATTGAATATGATCGACGACACTCGCTTCGTTCGGGGGCTGCCTAAAGCAGACGCTAGCGAAATCGTTACGGATGTATCTATACAATCGTCGAGGCAAGTTGAAGGTAAATCGAAAAATTCGAGAACTACGAATTTGGACAAAACGCGTCGCTTAGGCCGCATTAGGCAGCAGACACGGAGTGCGTGTTGTTAGGGCCAACAGAAGGGAAACTGAGTAGTGGAGTTGGAGTACCTTTGCCCAAGCTGCTAATTATCGTTCGTGGAGGCTTGCAACTGGGTGAGATCCAATGCAAGCTTACCCAAAGTCCACCTTGCATACTAATGAGCCTAGGGGTAGGGGCTTTCTTTGACTTTAACCGGGGCTCGCTACTCTCTTGGCCATCAGTGGAAATGGAAAACGAATACGAAAAGGAACGCGGTTCTCTTACAATGCACCTGCTGATTGATTGAGTGCTTCTTAAGCTTTTTGGCCATAGAGCCATCAAGCCATCGAGGTGAGCTACAGCAAAAGTGGCAAAGAGACTACTACTTGCTAACATTTGGTGTAGCAGCATACGACAGAGTGTTTTGGGAGCGGCAGTATAAAATCAAGGGCTCCCCAACAATTCGATATCATTCACAGATTGTCCACGCTCAGCAACTTATTGAAAAAGTGCACCCGCGATCGATTCGGAGTGTTCCTTTATTGCTTTCGATTTTTCATTTCGGTTTTTGCCTCGTCATCACAAACATGGCGTACCGAGTGTCCTCTTTGATTTTAATTGGTTGTGTGGTGACGTTTGCCAATGCCGCAGCCATTGACAATTCCGTGTACAGTGTTGAGCCGAGAATTCGATCCAGCGAGGAGTTGATCTCGAACATTGTTGCCAATTGCTTCCATGCTGACGCCATGCAGTGCATGAAGGAACGAGTGTTGATTTTCTTGGATAGTGTGGCTGGAGTCGAAGAAGAACAGGGACGGTCCTTTTCGGAGGATAAGATTGAAAAAGTGATTGTGGATCGTGTTGGAAAGATTTTGAACACAAACGAATTCCGTTTGCAGTTGCCTCAGACATTCTTCCAAAGCTCCGTGATGACCTACCGTGCTGATCGTGGATTTGACTTGGAGCTACCGACCGAGGGCGAAGGTTAGTTGGGTGGGATTCTCGTAATGCTTGCATTATTATAACATCATTTCTCCCACGCACTTTAGCTCGAGGACTCTTGTTGAAGAAGAAACTTCTTTTGCCAGTTCTCCTATTGATGAAGCTTAAGATGAAGTTGCTGATGCCTTTGATTGTCATGATTGTGGGACTCAAGGCAACGAAGGCCTTGATTTTGTCGAAAATTGCCATCAAGCTTGTACTCGGATTCCTAATCTATAACTTGGTTAAGAAGCTGGGAGGCATGAAGATGAACATGATGCCAATGATGCCAATGCCAGAGCCCATGAGTTCCTATGGTGCTCCAATTGCCAGTACCACAGCTTCTTCATACGATCCGGCCAGTTGGGAGCCAATGAGCGGAGGCCCCTATGCCCGATGGGACTCAACTCACTCTGGATCTGCCCATAACTTGGCCTACAGCTCGTACTACCCCAGTAGCTCGTCATATTCATCGGGAAGCTCATCGGGTTCATCATCATCGTCGAGCGGTAGCTCACCTTCAGCCAGTTATAGTACTTCATCTTAAAAATTCGACTTATGTAATATGATATTTTGACGGCCTTAAATTATGAAACCGGCGCCGGCGGCTCTTTGTTGTTTATTTATTGATGGAAACTTTTACTTCTACTTCTTCCCCTTTTTAGCCTGTCACTTCTTTTCTTCTTCTTTTCACTTTGAACTTCTATGACAGATGTTTACATCTTTTGACGAAATATTGACGACGATGTATTTATTTATTTATGAAAGAAACTTTTTTAGATTAAGTTTTAATAAAAAAGACAAAAACCAAATAATATTTAATACAATAGAATTAAAGAACAAATACTTTTAACGAGCAAATGAACATTAATTGTTTCTTTTTAAACATTCACAGGTAAGATTTTTTCAAACATAAATGCAATATGTGTCCATTTCTTGAATAGTTGCAGAAAATAGGTTATAATCTATATAAATATAAATGCATCGTGGTGTGTTTGGACTTGAAAACGTCAAGACCTAATTGGATACTTCGTTCTACGGGTTTGTTTGTAATTACCGAGCGAAGGTTTAAGAAAAAAGAAAAGTCGGGAAATTCCCAACAGATGGCTCTGTAGGCATATATTTCATATCTGAGTTCAATTCAACAGGTTGCACTGAAAGCGGTTAGGAAATAGCTTTTCAAAATTTTAAAATTTGTAGGGTGAAATGGGGTAAAAATAAAAAAAATTATCCGAATTAAGAAATGCTTTTGGTGTTTGGAAAGTTGTTTTTTAGTGGATGGCCTTAGAGATGTTTTGAAATAAGTTAAAAACGAAATGTGGCATTTCAAAAATTATTTTTGTGTTTGAAAGGTTGTTGAAAAAATTTGCCTTTTAGAGTAAAGTGGGATAAGAACAAAAAATTGGTTTTTGATAATAAAAAATACATCTGTGTTGGGAAAGTAATAAAGTTTGGACTTTTAGAGGATCATGTTTTTTTACATATTTAGCCATTCGTAACGTGAAGTAAGTAGGTTAAAATTCAAAAATTAGCTTAATCTATATATGTATATGTATAATAATGGATTGTGGTGTGTTCGGATGCTTGAAAAAGTCAGGACCAAATTGGATACTTCCTGCAACGTTTTTGTTCGTAATTGCTCCGCAATGGTTTAGGATAAAAGAAATCTCTGAAAATTCTCAAAAGATGGCGCTTTAGGTGCACATTTTGTTTTTCAGTTCAATTCATTAACCGTTCACGGGTGGCACTGTAGGTGGTTAGGAAATGGCTTTTGAGATATTCTTTTTCAACTTTTGTGATTTATAGGGTTAAATGGGGTAGAAATACAAAAATATCCGATTTAGGAAATTCTTTTGGTGTTTGAATAGTTTTTGTTGAAAAAAATGATATTTATACAGTGAAATGGGATAAAAACAAAAAGAGTTTTTGATTACAAAAATTCTTTTTGTATTGGGATAGGGTATAACGTTTTTATATAACTACCCATAAGTATTATTCGACTATAAAAATTAGCTTAAATATTTATGTATATTTTCTTTTGTAATTTTCATGCGAAGCTTAGGTTTGTCTATCCGTGCGAAGCCGGACGGGCTAGCTAGTTTTTTTATATTTTCTTTTGTTATTTTAAACAACTATCGTAAATTGTAATTGTAAAGTAACGCAATTATTTTGAAACGTTGTCTATTTAAAGTACTTTCCGTGGACCGTATGGTTTGCGCTGGTAATCAAATTTAGGTCGGCTAACATCATAGTGAAATACTTTACCACTTAATTATTTGCAAATAAAATACATAGTATTTTTATAAGCCTAATAATTGACTATTCACTGTTACTTAATTTTCATTGGGAGGCTACTTCAGTAGATTTAACGCTAATTGTATTAGTTATTATTTTTGAGAAGCATTTGTTTACAAAGAAAAAATATACAAATTCACAAAATTAGGTAACCTGCATTTCATGCGTAATGAGTAATGATGTTTTATCCCTTTTCACCTTATAAGTACCAAATTTTTGAAATAGAATAGAATACGTCATTTTTATTTTACTCCATTTCACCCTACAAATAGCCAAACTTTGAAAAAAAAAGAGTAGCCTATGTTCATTGTCATGAGCCAAGAACTCATTTCAATAAGTTTCGTGAAAATTAGTTGAGTATTTTAGACGGTACCTATAGTAGAACTTAAATTTTGGAAGTTTAATCGACTTTTTTCAATTTTGTGACGAAACTATGAATCTGACGAAAGAAATTTATAGTATTTTAAAAGATTATATTTCAAAAAAAATATGCACGACTGGGTCGCACGAACTTGCTCTTATGTGCAATCACATTGTGGTTGTACAGTCTGAAATAAATTAGCTATGGGAGTCTTTATTTAATCCTTTTGCCAAAACTTAGTTTAGTTGAAGGTGGTATTATGTGAGTATACAAAAATTAACAATATAGACCAGTTTTGCACATAATTATGCAATATGCATGAAAGGAAATTATATTATTAAAACTGGTAAATTGTTTTAAATCAACAACCCAACGCGATGTACACCATCTAATTTCTGATATAAATTTTAATTTATGGGAACAAATTTTTGAAAATTGTAGGAGCGGTTTTAAAAATAATTATTTTTTTATATACATATCTATATAATTTCGTTAACATTTTTGAGAAAAAAATTGGTACGCTAATTTTTAGTATTTATTAATGTTGAGTTAAAAATTGAACTTCACAAAAAAATCTGCTACCAGTTTTCGAGATATCGAATTTTCAATAAATAATTTTTTGATTCAAAATAGCTTTTAACGGCCTTTAGTCCATAAAAATTGGCGTTTCGTCCCGGCGATCTCACTTGGACTCATCAGTTGACTAGTGAGGGCCTTGTCAATACGCAATTTTTATTAAGTTCAGTTCAATTTACATGAACTCACTAGTCAACTGATGAGTCCAAGTCAGATTGCCGGGACGAAACGTCAATTTTTATGGACTATAGGCCGTTAAAAGCTATTTTGAATCAATAATTCAACAAGTCCAATTAAATAGTGCTAAGTCTTCTACTTGGCTGATGTATTTCAGTAGTATAAAGAATTTGTATTATAAAACCTTCAATAATTTTTTATTTTTTTTTTAAATCCAAACACATTTTTTTAGAAAATTTTGGTACGAACTTTTATTTATATTTGTTAATCAAATATTGAGATAGTTTAAAATCAAAGAAACCGTTCTATGAGAGGTACTGTTATTAAACGTAAAATATAAAATATAAAAATTTTAAATGGTAGATCGTACCTATTTTAACACATGAAAAGAAATTTATCAAAATCGTAGGAGTCGTTTTTGAGAAAAAAATATTTTTGCTAAAATTTTTTAAACGTTTTTATGGCAGGAACCGTTAGTTTTTGGTATTAGAATAATTTTTGTGAAAAAATTTTCTGGATAAAGTTAAAAAACAGCGTTTTACCAAGTTTAATAAAAATCGACAGAGTCGTTTTTGAAATATTGAGTTTTCAAAAAAAAAAAAAAATTCAAACTTTTTTTTAAAAACTCAAAAAGTATTGTTTTGAAAATTTTGGTACATAATATTATTTAGAATGTGTCAATAATTTTTCATAAGAAAATTGATCAAAATCAGTTGAACCGTTTTCGAGAAAAGCGAAAATAAAAAAAAAATGGTTCTGTGGGAGGTACCATTAATATCCATTTTTCGGAACCATTTTTTTTTTATTAAACTGCAATTTATAACTTTTTTAATTTATTGAGTTCTTAAAAAAAAACATCTGTAGCGCTGAATTTGAGAAAAATAAGTTTTTCCTTTTTGGCCAAGAAGTTTTCTATGACATCAGCTACTGTGAGTTATGGTCCTAAAAAAAAAAATAGAAAAAAATTTGTGGGGGAATGTCCAAAAAACGCTAAGTACCAAGTTTAAAGAAAATCGACCCATCCGTTTAGGCTGTAGTCGAACAAACAGACAGACGGACGTTTTTGCAAGACCCACTTTTTTCGTCTTCGCTATCATCGTAAAGTCAAGTTTGATCTAAATCATTCATAACTTGTCATATAGTAACTACCTACATATATTCGCAAGTAAAAATATGCAAGATTTAGGAAAAAAAAGTATTTAATTTAAATTATTGTTGTAAAGCTTATTTTGAATATTTTTTGCATCGTTTTTTTTTTTCTCTTTAATAATATTAACCGATATTATTGCATTAACACTTAAAATGCACCAAGTTCAAGATCGAGCCCACCCCTTATGGAAAATGAGGGGGGAAAACTAAGTGGGAGTGTTCTGGTGATACCCCTTACCAGCGGCTAAAATTTAATTATACTCCTATTTAACGCTAACCTAAACTACCATTTGACTGGACTATATGTGTTTCCGTCCATGTTATGGATAGTCGGACAGACAGACAGAGCGATAAGAAGTTTAAAGAAAGTTGCTTTTTAAACTCTCCATAATACTCACACAAGTCTTATTTAAATCACGAAACCAATACTTGCCTTAGGAGCAACTGAAAAGTCTACACGGTTTGTACATAGAATAAGCACATCCTCAAACCTACTGTACACTTTGGTCTAATAAACGCTTGGTGACTCTTCTTCGACTTGGTTCGAGTCAATGATAGTTGATTCTCGGTTGTAGCTCAGTTTGCTCAGTTTTTAAATTCAAATACTAACGTTGCTATAATGGTATTCTTGTATAGGTACCTACCTACTAATGGTTGATTAATACTGTTGGGCTATTGTTAAACCTTTGTTACATTTGAAAATTTTAAATGAAACAACATCAATTGAAGAGTGCTTCCAGGCTACCACGAAGTTTTACGGTGACCATCTACATAATATTAACATTTGAATTTTAAAATGTCATTTGCAACATGTTATGTTTCTTTATTATACTTAATAAAACCAAGAGCTTATTTGCCTACAACAATGTTAGAATCTGCATCCTAATTGCTTATGCTGTGTCGCACGTCGGAATCTTATACCGCGCGGTAGCGAGTTAAGTACTTTATCGAACTTGATAAGAACCAATATGAGTAATTAGCATTTTTTACATTGACTACATTATAACCAGTTGACCAATTGGCAATTTGTTTTAATGTTAATTTTCCAAACAAGGTAATAAAATTAAAACAGTCAACTTCTCATTTATTGTATAAATCTACTTATCACATATACTTACTTTCACTCGCCCCCAAAGCCTGTCAGCAGAGTGAATTTAAATTTACAATGTAATTAACGAATTAATAAATTCATTTAGATCAATTAATTGTCCAGTTAATCACCGACAATGGCGCTGCACTCATAAACTGAAATCACGACCACGGAATCTTCTTTTGTGAGAACAGAGTCTCACTTCGTAACTCGATTTCTGGATGACAACGGGCTCGGGCTGATCTTTATGGAATACTCTTGAAACTTGAGGGGGGGGGGGGGGGGGAGCGATTTTGATACGATATGAGCTGAGAGGACTAATCAAATTTACAACAACACTGGTTAGCTACTTCCAGCTAATTTTCACTCTCTCTCTCGTCTCTGATTACTCAGACGTCTAAACGACACGTTGCGACGTCGAAGCGTCGGTCGGTCGTCGCGTCGGACGATGGCGAAGCCAGCCGCCGACGATACATGGGTTATTTTTATGCATTAACTGGAAATAATTATTTAAATATAGAATTTTTGAACAACCCTGTCAGATAAGTTGGGTTACGGAATAGCGGGCCGAGTAAGGTAGGCACGGTGGGAGCAGGGTGGTGGTGCTTCATCGGGCTTGTTGACGACTTTTAAAAGGTGTCAGATGGGCCGATTTATTAATTGCTGCTAACGATATTATTTATTCTTTGTTTCCTTGTGCAGTATCGTTGGTTTGTTATGGTTGGTGGCTGGTAACTGAGTAGGGAGTGCGTCACTAGTGAAGCAAAATATATCTGGTGGGAAAGGTCAAAGATCTATTTATGTGATTCGATTTCAAGTTAATATTTTTATATATACTTATAAGTAACTATACTGTCTCTGCGAGAAGGTTGAGTTAACCA
Source organism: Leucozona laternaria (assembly GCA_932273885.2). Taxonomy (NCBI): domain Eukaryota; kingdom Metazoa; phylum Arthropoda; class Insecta; order Diptera; family Syrphidae; genus Leucozona; species Leucozona laternaria. The sequence goes on along the minus strand of OW026366.1, from coordinate 217,465,326 downwards.
AAAAAATTTATTGGAATAATTGAAATAAAACTGAGGCTTAAAATCGCCAGGATGCAAGAATTTCGAAGTAGGTACCCTATAAGGTAGCAGTCAGTGTAAGATCAGTAGTGAGACTAAAAACATCATTTTGTGAGTTCCATAAATTAATGTTTGTGTCTTCTGAAAATGAAGAATTGTCTCTTTTCACAATAATGCAGTTTAAGCGATAGGTAGTTGTTTTATACCCTCAAGGCATAGGTACTTTGCAAAATATTGCTAATTGGTAAGTAATTATAATATTTATAATAAATTGGTTTTTACCTACTAGCTGAATCCTGCCACGCCTTGCAGCGCCACCTATTAAAAATGTCTGTCAAACTACACAACTCCAACATTCAAAGGAGACTTTAGATGTGAACAAAATATGTATGGGGAAAAAACTCAAAAATAAAAAAAGTGGCTGTGGTAGTATCTAAATAACTTTTTTTTAATGTCGCTATGTGTATCTCACTCAGTGTTGCCAGTTGAAAAGAAACTCTCCCCCAGAAACATTTAGAAACCCCCCAGATTTCCAAGCTCAAAAAATTCAGAATTCTGATTTAGACAAGCGTTGAACGCGCACATTGTTGAGGTTGATAATTGACTAATAAGTTCCAAGTTGCTTTATAATTTAATCAGACATTTTAAAACAAGCCCTTAATGTAAAAAATATAGGTATGCGAGTAGTAAATAAATATGAAAATTAAATATAAAGGAATTATAAAAATTGTTGGCACTTCATTAAAAAACTTCTAATACATGATCGTCATCTCGTTTTGGCTGTCACGTCGGTCTGATACATCTTCTCACTTGTGAAAGTTTTCAGCATTTCTTCTGTTGGTGTAAAATTATGGCATTCAGAATGTAAGGAATATCTAACTCGTAGAATACTGTCAGCTGTTTCATAACCCATATACGATTACTCAACCTTTTACCTCTAAATTAATCCCCCCAGATTACACCACAACGACTAAACAGCCCCTAAATCTAGATGTAAAACCCCTTAACTGGCAACCCTGTCTCAATCTTACTTCGTGGAAAGAGATTGCGAACAACGGCAGGATTTATTATTTTTTTTAAAAAAACAAGTTGATTTTTTGACCTTTTCTTTTGTGTAATCTGTTTTCTCTGTCTGTTATTTATCTTTCCACGTAAATCCTACAGAATTCATTTTCTTTTTTCAATTGGAAATATTGATTTCCTTGAATGTATCGGGTGCAGGGTGCTACATGACCAAATCATAGGCAGTTCTTGCACTAAACTTTATCTATGCTACTGTGCATTTAAGGCGTTCCCAGCCCAACTAACACACCTACTCCCATAGCTATGTGAGCTCTTCAAGTCCAAACACAATCTCTCAAAGGATTATCTATCTTATATCCTATTGATATAGTAAAGAGTTCATTTCTTGTTATGATACTCAAATTTGTCTGAAAGCATTTTTTATCGTAAGAGCTAGGCATTTTCTACTTTTCGAGGTTATGGTCAAAACTAACACAACGATAATCGAGAAGTCCGAAAAAGTGAGTTTCGTCATGCCATCCGTCGGTCAATGCGTCTGTGCGTCTGTGCGTCGGTGCGTCGGTGCGTCGGTGCGTCCATTGTAATTTGAGCTAGAGCCTAAACGGGTGGACCGATTTGCATGAAATTCGGTTCAGAGAATTTTTATGTGATTCCCTAGAGGTTAAATTCGAAGTTTTGTTTTATCTCATCTAGAAGGAGTAGCTACCATACAAACATTTTGGTTTTATCAAATTTTCTCGAAAATGGCTCTAACGATTTTGATTAAATTCCGTACCCGTAATAATTAAATCAATTATAAGAAAACTGCTTTTCAGATTTTTCTCAAAAAATTCACATTAGGTATTCAACGTTTTTTGAGAAAATGGTCTTATTTTTGGTTTATTCACGTATATCTTTGCCATGGTTAAATCGATTTTGTTATAATTTTGCAACCTGATGCTTTTCAATAATTTAAACAATAATGCATTTAAAAACATATTTGAAAACATTATTTTATAAAAAAAAAAAATTAATATTTACTCGTTAACTATATAAATCATGCATCTTCAATGTTGGGTTACATACAGTATTTAACCACAAGAGCAAGTTCGTGCGATCAAGTCGTGCATATTTTTTTAAATTTCAAATTACTTAAATTCTGTATCTAGATTTATTGAAGTCTTATAAGTAGGTTAGGTATATCTTGTTATGAAATTAAAACTTTAAAAATCATTTTTAGTCTTTATAATCTCATAATAACGCATCAATAAGACCATTCATAAATAAGTTTTTTTTTCAAGATTCTAATAGGAGCTACGACGTCAGATTTGAATGTCAAACAAACAGCTCTGTTGGTTGAATTGCGCAGTGCGTTCTGTTTGTTTACAAAACTTTTTTCTGTTCATGTTTCTATCGGATTACCTATCTATTTATTTGATTGGTGTTGACATTGGTAATTTTAGATTTCGATCATAAGATTGATTATTTTCGTGTCGACCAAATTTCTTCGGTCGATTTTTCTCAAACTGACGGTAGTTAAGGGTGTTTTTTTTAGAGGTATAGAATTTTGAAATGGAATAATAAATCAAAGATGATTTTTTTAAATTGACATGAAATTTAAATCGCACGATCTTGGAGGCCAATTCACGAGTCCTTAACGTGAAACTATGCGGTTACCAAACGTTTCCTTCAATAAAGCAATTGTGGCACGAGCTGTGTGACATGTAGCGCCGTCTTGTTGAAACCACAGCTCCTGCACGTCATGATTGTTTAATTGATGAACGAAAAAGTCAGTAATCATAGCTCTATAGCGGTCACAATTGACTGTAACGTTCTGGCCAGCATCGTTTTTAAAGAAGTACGGACCAATTATTCCACCAGACCATAAAGCACACCAAACACTCAGTTTTTGTGGATGTGACGGTGTCTCAACATACGCTTGAGGATTATCATCACTCCAAATATGGAAGTTTTGCTTATTAACGTATCCATTCAACCCAAAGTGAGCTTCATCGCTTAAAAAATTCGCTTATGAAAATTGGGATCAACGGCAATCTTGATGTGGGCCCATTTGGGCACAATTTGGAAGCGTTGTTCAGGCGTCAGTCTATTCATGTTAAAATGCTAAAACAAACTAAAAATAAATCACTTGACAGCCGACAAAATGGCTGCCAGTTAAAATAGTGTTGCCAACTTAAAGTTCTATACCTCTAAGAAAACACCCTTTATGAGGTTTTGTTCGTATCGTTCAAACACATACGTTGGACCCAAGTTTGAATCCCAAATCGCATTTTATAACACAGAAATGAGACCCCAAAATCTGTAGTTAATTTCAAAACCCATTTTACCCACTTGAGTTTTTTCCTCAAAATAAATTCTATCCACATTTTTTGTTAATACCAAAACACATTATATCCAGTCGAAAAACATTTGTAATTTCAATTCAAAAACCTTTATATCCACGTTATGAATTCCCGATAAGTTGGTAGGACTTTTGGAAAATCACTACTAGGCCTAGTGAAAAAATACTTTGGCGAGGATTGGAGGGGTCGAGAAGAACTGCATCAGTTCTACAAAAATATAGAGGACGTGAATGATTCAAAGCCCATAATATAACAAGACGATCCTCTCTGTCAACCCTAACCAATTTTCAAGGAACTCCGAGTGTAAAATTAATAATCACTTAATAATACTGCGTTCAGTGTAAAATGCTAACATTTGTGTATCTTTTTTGCAAGAAGCTAAAATTTTAAATCTTGTTTTTCTTATTAGGTTGAAATCAAGAGTGTACATTTCAAAGCCCATTACATCCATATTTCTTTTTGCTATATCTCTGCAAGACTAAAAACCATAGATCATGATTTCTAGACTTTAACTTTGGGGAATACTAATTGAATCAGCTGGCTCGAATAAATTCCAGCCGAGAGGTCCAATTTTCGACAGCTCCAATTGTTACGCGCGATGGCGGATGGACTCATTCGGCTCTTTTCGATACTCTGCTCCACAGCAGCAATATCTTCCTCGATGCGCACTGTGCGGCATCTCTAAGGATGCGCATTATCCACTAGAGTAAACGTGATGCGAAATCGATACACGGTTGCTCGAATTTATGCGATTTTGCGATTATGTCGACCGATTATTGGACGCACCTCGCGATGCGTCGCGCGAACCGAACCATTATTTTGGTAATAAATTTGCAAGATTTGCAAACGTTGTTCAGAAGTAAGTCTATTAATTATGAAATGGCAAACCAAACTGAGCATAAATCAAGTGACAACTGTCAAAAAGACCACCTCCGAAAAAAGTATTGACAGATTGAAAACCACACGTCAAAAAAAAAACACCCTTTACAAGTTTTTCTCGATTAACTCGAAACTTATTTAAGTGGATATAATGGGTTTTGTTTCTGAACCACACATATGTTATTTTATAATCCGAAATACAGGTGTACACAATACACAATAATATAGAGGTACCTACTTCTATTCTTCTTAAGTAACTCTAATTTTCTGCATTTCATAACAATATTGCATTCCATTTCTAATGTGAATCCCATAGTTCGGTGGGAAATGGGATTTATTTTTTGTTTTTGCTTCTGTGCTATGCCAATCAAAAGATCAAACATTTATAAGCGCGATTGGGCGCATAGTGTCCTTTTAGTAAAATCAAAATCCCGATTGACTTTGGCTTTGGGTACACAATCGCAAGTCTTAAGATCACAATATTTGTATCTTTCTATATCAAATTCGCATTCTTTCAAATCATTGTTCTCATCAATACCAAACCAACAATGCACCATAAACCGCCACACATCAATAATCTGACAAAGCACAAAAAATTATAAAAAAAAAAACAAATACATTTTTTTTTGGTTAAACCAGAAGAAGGAAACGCGGGCGGCATTAACGTGTGCCATAGACCGGCTATAAGGCGATTGCCTTGATGTCCTTCAGTCATTGTGATGTGATCTGCCGAATCAGAACAAAAATCTATACTTGCCCTATAGATAAGGTGACCATCTGTTCTGTTTTATACAAGAACAGTTTTGCAGGTTAATTTATGCCCTCTGGGACTATCTCGAGTTTAGTAAAGGGTTTTCCAATAAGAGGTGATATTTTGATATTCAAAGAAAAATGGCATTTTTTGAGATAAATGATCGGATGTTTATTTCATTATAAAGAAGAAGGTATGCCGTTAATAATGGAACACAACATCAGCCAAATAGCCACCACGACCACGCTTACAGGACCATATCCTTTTCATGAAATTTTCCATAACCAAATCGCAAAGTGGCTGCCCTATGTCCTCGATAGCCTCACGAATTCCATCTTTGAGGTCTTGAATCGACGCTGGGCTGTTGGCGTAGACCTTATCTTTCATGTGGCCCCAAAGGAAGAAGTCGCAAGGTGTTAAATCACAAGATCTCGGTGGCCAATTGTGATCACCTCTTCGAGAGATAACACGGTCCGGAAACTTTTCCCGTAAAAGATCGATGGTTTCATTGCTTGTGTGGCACGTAGCGCCGTCTTGTTGAAAGTAAACGTTGTCCAGATCAATACCATCCAATTCCGGCCATAAAAAATCATTAATCATCTCTCGATAGCGCAATCCATTGACCGTAACTGTTGCTCCAGCCTCATTTTCGAAAAAGTAAGTTCCAATGACCCCGCCGGACCATAAACCGCACCAAACCGTCACGCTTGAGGATGGAGAGGCTTTTCAACAATAACTATTGCGTTTTCCGAGCCCCAGATGCGACAGTTTTGCTTGTTGACGTAGCCTCCGAGGTGGAAATGGGCCTCATCAGTCAAGATGATTTTTCGATGAAATTCCGGATCATTTTCATGCATTTCAAGGATCCAATCAGCAAAGACACGATGTTGTTGATGATCAGCCGTCTTGAGTTCTTGTGTTAACTGTACTTTATAAGCCTTAAGACCCAAGTCTTTATGCAAAATACGGTGTAATGACGTTTGTGGAATGCCTAATTCCAAAGAACGACGAGGAATGGACAAACCTGGGTTTTCTTCAACACTTTGGGCTACAACAGCAATATTCTCAGTTGTTCTTGAGCGACGTGCACGGGTTTTGTTCTTCACATCACTAACTTGTCCCAACAGCTCGAATTTGTCCACCAATTTCTGTATTGCGGTCCGACAAGGTGCTTCACGACGCCCCAAAAATGTTTTAGTTTTACGAACCGTCTCTGCCAAATTTTCACCATTTTTATAGTGAATTTTAATAATTTTAATGCGTTGTTGAAGCGTGTATCGTTCCATTTTTATTAATGGTGTAGTTTCTACTTGTCAAATGTCAAAAAATGACAGCTTCAAAAGTGACAGCTACCGAAATAGCGGGCTATTCAAAATAACACCTCTTATTGGAAAACCCTTTATTATGTTTGTTTATAAAATAAGTTGAAGATAAGATATGTTGAATAAAAAAATTTATATCACATTCCTAAACTTGTCAAGCTAAATTTTAATAAAAACATGCACCCTTTTCAAAAAATTCTTGATAGTGCAAAAAAGCTTAAAGTCGTACTAAATTCAAAAGGATTATGAAATATTCCCAAAAGATTTAAGTTGCACTTTTAACTTAATTTTTAATTTTTGAGATTTCCTTTGAATTTTTTTCAAATATACTTGTACGGTCACACTACCTATAGGTAGAGTAAGTGAAAAAAAAAAATTGTGACAACAACGAGGATGGTCAAAAAATCATTCCTACATTGACATTATGCGTCTCATGGACAATGGATTGACAGGTTTAGTCTCCTTCTATCGTTTTTCTCCTCTGTGTTTTTCCGTGAAATTCCTCAAAAAAAACTTTAACGAAAAAAAATTGAATTCTCTTGATTAAAAAAAAAATATGCGTTGATGGCATTCGAAAAGCGCATCGATCGCGTGCTTTGTGAGGAATTAAGGAATTTTTTTGCACGCAAAAAAGTTCCTAAATTGCCACACGTATGTGCAGGTATAGTAATCTGCGAAAATTGTTTAACCTCACCAAATGATGTGTTTTCGATTGCGATTGGCGTTGTCTAAAGATTCTACACATTTCCTGAGACTTTACAAAATTCTTCGAAGAATTTAAAAAAAAAAAATCAAAAATGCGTATCGCATAACTGGTGGAATTTGTAAGTAGTATGATTTATGCGGATTGGGTTGAATTCTTCGTGGTACTACACCTTAAGGTCCTTTTTTTTTTTGCAAAATAATGCAAAATAATAAAGTTATTGAATCGTGAGAAATATAATTTAAGTCAATATTTCTCTAATAGAAGAGACTTTTTAAGACTTCAATAAAATAATTATTGTCTATGCCGTACTTTAATATACCTTAAAAAAAGTTCGGTTTGTTATAATTAAACATCTACTGTATCCTTCTATATTTACAGGTATTTAAAGGGTGTTTTTCTTAGACGTGTGGTTGTCAAGAAGAAATAAAACGCTTATGATTTAATGTTATGGCCAAGAATTTAGCATTAACATTATGTTTTAAAAATGATTTCGGGCAAGTGGCCGCCGCGGCTGGCTCAAATAACTACCAGCCGAGAGGCCCAATTTTCGACCACTTTTTGCAGAAATTGGGGCTGTATGTCAGCAATAACGCGCCGAATATTCTCTTCCAAGTCGTCAATCATCTCGGGCTTATCTTAGACAAGCGATTTCACATAACTCGCACGATATTTGAGTCCACGCCACAGGCCCACGACGAGAGATAATGCGCTCACCAAAAGTTTCCTTCAATAAATTGATTGTTTCGTTGGCTGTATGGCATGTAGCGCCGTCTTGTTGGAACCAAACGTCGTCCACATCAACATCTTCTAATTCAGGTATGAAAAAGCATCTATAGCATTCCTAATTGACATTATATTTTGGCCAGCTTCATTTTTGAAGAAATATGGAAAGCAAACCATCTGCCTATAGAGCACACCAAACAGTGACTTTTTGATCGTGTAATGGCGTCTCAACAATGGCTTGTGTATTATGATCACTCCAAATACGACAATTTTGCTTATTAACGTACCTATTCAACCAAAAATGAGCTTCATCGCTGAACAAAATTTTCTTATGATGCGTCGCGCGAACCGAACCATTATGTGTTGGTAATAAATTTGCACGATTTTCAAACGTTGTTCAGGAATAAGTCTATTCATTAAAAAATTGCAAACCAAATTGAGCATAAATCAAGTGACATCTGTCAAAAAGACCAATTCCGAAAAAAGTATTGCCAGATTTAAAACCACACGGCTAAAAAAACACCCGTTACTTAATCCTAAAGTCCTAGTTATTAGTAGATAACTTTATTTTGATTTTTTAGCTGGTTTGGTTTTGGCAACACTGGTTTTGACAGCTGACGTGTGTTTAGTACCTTGTGTCACTGTCAAACAGCTTCAGTTTGGTTTGCAATTTAACCATGGATCGTCTTACAAATGAACAACGCTTGCAAATTATTGAATTTTACTATCAAAATTCGTGCTCGGTTCGAAATGTTCATCGCGCGCTGCTTCCATTTTATGATCGGCATTCTCGACCTTCTGAGCAGTCTATTCGGAAGATTGTGACCAAATTTCGCACCAAATTTACTTTGTTGGACATTAAACCACCAACACGTTTACGTACTGTGCGTAGTGAAGAAAATATTGCGGCCGTATCAGCTAGTGTGACAGAAGACCGCGAAATGTCGATTCGGCGCCGTTCCCAGCAGTTAGGCCTTCGTTACAGCACTACGTGGAAAATTTTGCGGAAGGATTTGGGCGTAAAGCCTTTTAAGATACAGCTGGTGCAAGAACTAAGGCCAGCCGACCTACCACAACGCCGAATTTTTGGTGAATGGGCTCTTGGAAAGCTGGCCGAGGATCCGCTTTTTTATCGAAAAATTGTGTTCAGCGATGAGGCTCATTTTTGGTTGAATGGGTACGTAAATAAGCAAAATTGCCGCATTTGGAGTGAAGATCAGCCAGAAGCATTGCAACAGCTACCAATGCATCCCGAAAAAGCCACTGTTTGGTGCGGTTTATGGGCCGGCGGCATTATTGGGCCTATTTCTTCAAAGATGATGCGAATCGCAGCGTTACTGTCAATGGTGAACGCTACCGAGCGATGATAACAAACTTTTTTTTGCCCGAAATGGAAGTTCTTGACTTGCATGATATGTGGTTTCAACAAGACGGTGCCACATGCCACACAGCACGCGAAACAATGGCGCAATTGCGAGGCGAGTTTGGTGAACAACTAATTTCACGTTTCGGGCCGGTCAATTGGCCGCCTAGATCGTGCGATTTGACACCATTAGATTATTTTTTGTGGGGGTATGTCAAGGCTAATGTCTATAGGGACAAGCCCGCTTCGATTGACGCACTGGAAGCCAACATCCATGCATTCATTCGTGAGATACCGGCCGATATGTGTGAAAGAGTATGCCAAAATTGGACTCAGCGGATGGGCTACCTGAGACGCAGCCGCGGTCAACATTTGCATGAAATTATCTTTAAACATTAAATTGCAAGGTTCAAACTATCGATTCAAATAAATATTTCATTCATTTTTTCGAATTGAATTTTTTGTGTTTTTTTTTAAAAAAAAGTTCTAAACCTCTTAAAAAATCACCCATTATCATTTAAAGATCAAAATTAGAAGTACATAAAAGTGGTAATGAAAACAAAGGTCGAGGACAGCGATGAATTTCCCCACAACACATTTCAAATATGAGACTGGGTTCAATTATTACAGGACATCAAAACCTTCGCAAACGTATTATTAACCCAGAACTACCCATAAACTTCAAAAACTTCCATCGTCTTAACTTAAAAGTTAGTTAAAAGTATCACAAATCTAAAGGATTGATGGTTTGAGTTTTGTAGGTTGAAAGGGGGAACATTTTAATTTGCTATACATTTATCAAAAACTAATTTTTTTGTTGAAAAAGTTGTAACATAAGAAATTCTAAGCAAAAAAATCCACTTTTAGTCTTAGAGAAAGAATAAGAGTGATTTCGAAATGTTGTGATGTGCTTTTTGCTTTCCAGCCGACGAAACTTCAAAGAAAAGACTTAGAACCTTTTTACAAAATCTTTATTGAAAATAACTATATATTTACTATAAGACACAAAATTCTGTTACTATAATTTACATGTACTTCGGTTAAATCTATGGTAATATAATTCGCAGTTGCTCTTTGTAGCTCGGATTATATGGAATCTCGATTTATTCGGGAAAATATGCGTCAAGACAAGGTGTAATGGTCATCTTCTGATGAGCCCAGCCATTACATCGGGGCGAAACGCATATATGAACACTTTGATGCTGTTTTTTTTGTTTTGTGATTTTAAATCATATTTATTAAAACTATGGTAATTAGATGATTCACGGGTATTCAGATGACTTGCGCTTCTGGATTCTACTCTAACTGTCTTTTATCGGATATACTGGTTTCTGATGATTCGAGTTTTGTTATTAAATTCTAATGCTTGGTCTCGGGTTATCTGGCTCATTATCATTGGGCTGGTCCTACTATTCTGATGTCAGGTTTTGGGACGGGAAAATTCAATATTACGCTTTTAAAAGAAGGCGAAAACGTTCTGCTAGGTCAGCAGTTACTACGACCCTGGTGACACTTAAAAAATACCTGGAAAATCTCTCCTTATGTCCTACCTATCTCTGTCTTTCAACGAAACGCCTAACGACTGGTGGGGGGAAGCTCCGAGAAAGCAAATAAAGCTATATGACCAGACCGTTTCGACTTGTCAACGACCGGAGTTAAAATGATCAATAAAAACAAATTTACATTGTCGTCTGACTTTGCGTATGACCTAAAGGGTGGTTTTCGTTCATCCAAGCTGATCCTGATGTTACCATTTCAGTAAAGACTAAATGTGAACTGCTAAGTGATGAAGGAAAAATAATAGTGTAGATTTTGCTGTGACGTCATGTTTCTATGGTATGTGTGATTTAGATTTCATGAATTTTTTTTTAATTTATTTGTTAAATATAAATTATCGATTGTTCTTTATACGGAAGATCAAAACGATGCGAAAATTTGCATCAAGAAAATTATTTCCCGTGTATCACAAATTTTAAAAGGAAAAAAATAAAAAAAAATGGTAGGAAAGCAATTCCACGGGAATTCCATAATAATTGAAGTTCTTGATTTTGCTTTCAAAGTCCATTTCTTATTAACGGTTTCTTGCAAAAGACCATATTTTGCCAACTACTATTGCATTTTGATACTTTTCAAATAATCATTTCGTATAACATGTAACGAAGCGTTTCATATGCTTAACCACTCTTCGTTAACTTTTTCTAGCAGACGGCCCTGCTTTACTGGAAAAGAACAATTTATGTTTCGAATATAACCGCCGCTCCGCTCTTACGATTTTGATTAAATTTTGTACCTAGAATGACCAAAGTGATTGTAAGAAAACTGCGTTTCAGGTTTTTGGCGAAAAATTCGCATACCGGAAATAGGAATTTCACGTTTTGTGAGAAAATGGTCTTATTGATGGGCTATTCGCGTATATCTATTCCATGGTTATAATTTTGCAATCTGGTACTTCTCAAAAGTTGAAACAATATTGCCTTTAAATATTAGAACAAAATTTAAACCGAAAAAAATTATTTTTTTTGTGATACTTCTGGCTCTTTAACATTTTCTCGTCAAAGATAGGTATCATAATTCATAAAATTATGTGTAGTTTTAATATTCACTTGTTCGCTTTAAAAAAAAGTGCACAAAAACACGCCATTTATAACGGTAATAAGGCGAAGAGGTTTATCGCCATTAACTTAGTGGAATTGTTGTTTCAACGAAATTATTTTTTAAGCGGGTTTATATATGTAGTAAAAAACACACCTGAAGAGTTTTTCAACAGGGACGCTACAAAAGTAGAGCAACAGGGACAGCAAACGACGCCATATATCTTGCCGCTCTTTTGACCTTTCTCTTAAATAAGGTTTGCCATTTCATGATGGAAAGATACAACAACGAGTAAAAATTATTAAAATTTACTACCGAAATTCGGAGTCAGTGGCCTCAACTTTAAGAGCGCTACGTCCAATCTATGTTCGTCATAATCGTCCTAGCAGATCAACAATTGAGCGTCTAGTGGAAAAATTTGAATCCACAGGCACAGTACAAAATGTTCCCGTGCCAGTGAGACAAAGAAGTGCCCGTAGTGTAGAGAATATTGCTGCCGCTGAGGCTTCAGTTGCACAAAGCCGAAATGTATCTCTCACACGTCGTTCTCAAGCGTTGGGCATCTCTGTGACGTCGTTGTGGCGAATTTTGCGAAAAGATCTAGGCCTACATCCTTACAAGATTAAATTGACGCAAGAACTGAAGCCGCTTGACCACCAGTAGCGTCATATGTTCGTGAACTGGGCTGAGCAACAACTTGAAAATGATTCGGATTTTCGTCGAAAAATCAGCTTCAGCGATGAGCCCATTTCTGGCTGAATGGCTTCGTCAATAAACAAAATATGCTTTATGGTTCAGGCAGCAATCCACATGTACTCCATGAGTCATCAATGCATCCCAAAAAAATTACGGTTTGGTGTGGTTTATGGACCGGACGCGGCGGCGTCATTGGGCCGTAAGTTTTCCGTGATGATCAAGACCGGCACGTTACTGTGAATGGGGATCGCTACCGTTCAATGATAACCGAATATTTTTGGCCCCGATTGGATGATATGGACTTGGAGGACATGTGGTTCCAACAGGACGGCGCCACAAGCCACACAGCGAATGTCACAATCAATTTATTGGAAACCAAGTTTGGAGAACGTGTTATCTCACGAAATGGTCCAGTCGCTTGGCCGCCTCAGTCGTGCGATTTGACCCGGTTAGAATATTTCCTGTGGGGCTACGTCAAGTCTATGGTCTGTGCCAACAAGTCAGCGACGGTTGATGAACTTCGTATGAATATCGAAAGTGAAATTGCAGCAGTATCGGCCGATTTATGCTTGAAAACCGTCGAAAATTGGGTTCCGCTTCTGGACTTCTGCAAGCGTGCCCGTGGTGGCCATGCAAAAGAAATTGAGTTCCATACATAATGGCATCAAACGTACTTTCACAGGAATAAAGAATTTCATTGATATCTGAAATCGTTTTTGTTTTATTTAAAAAAAAACTTTTGTAGCGCTCTTATTGAAAAACCCGATATTACTGAACCATAAACATTTATCTTCACGATGTGTCTTCATTACCTACAGTTGTTAACCACAAGAGCAAGTTTCTACGATGTAGTCGTTCATATTTTGTTTAATGTTCTAAAACAGTTTAGTGATTCTGTTCACTAACTTAACAATTGGTATTCTATCTAACATCAATATTTATATAAAATAAAGGAAACATCCTTTAGCACATATATCTTACTAAGGAATTATGAAACATCCTTTATTCATTATGTCTATAGTTATATCCTTAGCTGAAAACGCTTATACAACACTACAATGATTCATTCACACCCTGTGGTTTTCATATTTCTTTTGTTTTATTATTATGGTCCTTTTTATGTCGTTTGAAAATTGTATTGCAAGGTCACCACTTTTGTCTCAAGAAGAGAACAAAATGATTTTCTTTTATTGGATAAGTAAAACAACGCAAAATTATCAGATTAGAGGGCGGTTTGAAAAGGCAATAGGGCATATTCATAGTCACTTTTAAACTCCAGTTTTTTTTAGACCTGGGTTTATCCTATCTAAATAACATTGAATAAACCCCAGTCTAAGATAAACTGTAGTTTAAAAGTGACTATGAATATGCCCCAATATGTTTTTGTCAGGTAGGTACCATGAAAATGGAAAATTGCAACACAAATGTGAGTAGCTACTCCGCAGGTAGGAGCCATCTGCACAAGTACAAATTCAAAAGATACTTATAAAGGATCATAACATAATTAAAAGTATATTTTAGACACTCTGTAACCACTCCCGCAGAGCTTTGTGCACATGCATCTGCATAGAATTGACATAATAATATCATATCTAAATTTTTTCTGGGTGGTATGTATACGTTAGATGAATATAGCAACCTGTGTTGTGTTGGGTGTCCTTTTATGTATGCAAGAATAAGAATAAGGGCAAATATATAAATGTTGACCCATTACTTTTTACTTGACTGAAGTCAGCGTCCCTATGCTAAATTGAAGTGACTCCAGACATTCCAATTATAACAGTATTGGTTTATAAAAGTACTGTTTATGCGGTTTTGCGGGGCCAGGGACCTCCGCCGGTGGGTATACTTCAGTCACCCAGATTTTTTTTTTCAAGTAGCGCAAAGCCCGTTAACGCACGCCCACTTTTAATGGTAAAAAACTGTTATAACTGTTATAAATTGGCATGTCTCTAGTCTCGTCCTTGAATGTAACAACAACCACTTGAGTGAGCTACCATCAAGTCATTACAGGATGGAGTTATAGCTTTTTTACGGCTGCCAGAGAGATCATCAGAATCCTTTTTAGTGTCGCTTAGTCTATTTACGTTCAATTTTAATTTGAAAAACTCTTTGCCCAGCTGAGAGTTGAACATAGACCAAGCGTCTTCGGAGCCAATCATACTACGCATCGCGCTACCGAAGTCACGTCATCTGGACCCTATTGCACCAACAACTTATCGCTAATCACTTAGCAAATATCATGAATTATGTTCTCAAATAATTTTCGGGCTGAAAAAGAAGGAATATTGGATCGGTGAGTTTATTTCTATACAATTTTCGACCAGTTCAATTCAATTTCTGATGCACTCAAACATTTTTATTCAATTGGTTCCTAAAGCGTTTTGAAGGAATTCTCAGCATTCTGCCGATCTTCTTCAAAACTCTTGTAAATGATCTGATCTCTTACACTTAATAAATTCTAGTCAACTCCTTGTTCTTCGCATCGACGAACGACTTGTATAATGAGCTATTATGAACAAACAATCTTAAAAAGTCCAATTCGAACACGAGTAATAAAGTTGAAGGGCTCCTTGTTTTGTAACACGGTTTCCATCGTCCGTCCTCCAGTTTTTGCAGTGCTTCGATTACAAGGACTATGTTTTCCCTGTATTTTGCTGTTCATCTTGTTTCATGGAACAGAGGTGGATGCTGGGAATATATTTTCTTCGCAAATAACTGTCCAACAGCATTTCTGATCCCGGACACTTCGTTGACTTTATTTATCACTAAAATTAATTTGTATTCAAATCTTGTATTCTTTTCCATAGCCATAACTAATTTTCCCAATATTTTTTCATATGACTTATAAGTTTATAGAGTTAAAGAGTTATGTGAACAATTTTTCACTATGAAATTAAAAATTAAATCCATTTTTATGATCAGTAAACGATTTTCATTGTCTACAAGGGGGGGCAAAACGATAAAATTTAGGTATTTATTCGACCAAGGTCCAAATTCAGAGGGTATTGAATTTGACGAAAAAAGTGAAAAAATTTACCAATAATTTAAAATTCCCTAATAAGAACTGATAAAATGTTGGTAGACCAAAGTCATAGCTCAGAGCGAGGGGAGGGCAAGTGCCCCAACCCTGCACCCCCTGCGGACGACTATGTAAAGGGTTTAAAAGACCCCCCTCTCCTAAGCGATTTTTTTCTTAGAACAACAATAATTTCACAAAGTATTGGTCAATAAATTGGAAATTAACTAGTCTTATAAAGGGTGTTTTTTTTGTTGTGGTTTTCAATCTGGCAATACTTTTTCGGAGTTGGTTTTTTTGACAGCTGTCACTTGATTTATGCTCAGTTTGGTTTGCCATTTTATAATCAATAGACTAACTCTTGAACAACGTTTGCAAATCGTGCAAGTTGGTTACCACAATAATGGTTCGGTTCGCGCGACGCGTCGCTCGGTGCGTCCAATATTCGGTAGACATAATCGCAAGATCGCATAAATTCGAGCAACCATGTATAGATTTCGCAACACGTTTACTCTAGTGGATAATGCGCATACTCACAGACGCCGCACAGTGGCCCATATTGACTTTTTTGGTTGCAAAAATCATATCTCTTAAACGAATAAATATATCGCCAAAAATTTTTTTTTGGTTTTGAAGGAAATTTCCAAGGCTATAAAGGTTTTGAATTTTAAGAAAAAAATATTTACAGGGTGTTTCAGAAACTGCTGCTGAAATAAGAAGTTTTTGTTAACGTGGTTAACATAATTGGTATTTAATTCTTAAAAGGTCGAAAGACAATTAATGAGGTAATTTGAGGATAATTTAAGTGAACAGTGAGGAAAAAAGAAAACAAACCAATTTGAGTGAAGCAGCAAGGGAAAAAATCAGTTTTTGTTTTTTTTTTTATTAATTGATTTTTCATTTTTTTTTAATTTTTTTTTTAAAAGAGAGTAAATTGATAAAGTATTTTATTGATAGATTAGAATTCAAAAGGTAGAAAAACAAAATAAAAGTAACAAAAATTTACATACAAACATTAAATTTCTTGGAAACTATCATCTAAGTCCGGGGTAAGGAGTAATAAACTTATAATATCCGGTGAGTATTGTGCTTTCAGATTAATTAAGGTAGAAGTAAGTTGATCGGATGAGACTGCTAACATGTTAAATAGGTCTTCATTCTGTCGAATTCTTGAAACTTTGCACGCATTTTGATATCTGTATTTCTTGTAGTCTTTATTTTTGGACTCTTAGGATTTTTCTCACAATTCTCCAAGTGTTAGTGATTGGTATTCGATGATATTTTGACTATGAACCATAATTTAATGAAGAGTAGGTATGAGTTGATTTTCAAAGTACTTTTGTTTCAATAACTCTGCGGTTTTTTTGGTGTAATCTCCAAATTTAACTGTATTCAATACTTCCCTGCTATTGAAAACATTAAGTATTATTTCGATCCTGGTTATAACCTCTTTATTGACTCCAGTTATTCGAGCGGTTGCCTCAGATTGTTCAAAAATCTCCTTGAAGTGTTTCCAACATTGCTATTTCCAAATAATTGCTTTGGTTTATCTACATCAAGTCCAAGCTCATTTGTTCGGTTTTGATATGGAGAGATGAAGAAAGCCATTCCTCATTTTTGGTTATGAAAAATAATCTCGATCTATGGGATGCGACCCATTTTTTATCAATGTTGTCATAAAAGCTTTTTAATTTTGCTTCATTTTCCGGTAAATTTTCATAGGATAGTTGGTATTCACTTATTATGGCAAAAAAGAACTCTTGAAGACTTTCATCTTTGGCAAAAAGTTAAAACAAAATATTGTCCATTCAAGTTTTCAATGATAATTTCATCCCACTGCTTCACCTTTTTATACCATACCAAATACCTGCATTAAAAATATTCAATTTATGACATCCTTTTTTTTTTAAAAAAAATCTAATCCAGTTAAAAACTCTTATCCATCAAACTACCTGACAGTAATTAATCATACCCGAAATCAATAACATTCATACTTAAAAGTTTTATTTGGGGTCACAAGAAATAAGCTATAAAACCGTTTTAAAAAACTTAGGTAGGTTTTTCCTTCTAAATTTGAAAACCATTTTATTTCAAACCAACACTCATACCTGCAAAACAGAGAAAAAAATATTTTCCATGATTTTTTTTTCTGCACCAGACAAAAAAAAAACTCAGAAAAAATTACTGACTTCATTAAATCAAATCGCTCTAGCTCAGCTCTATGCAACTTTATGCAGCTGAGTTTTTGGTTTCATATGAAGAAATATATACGGATTTACTATCCGTCGAGCTTAGCTTGATTATGTTTGAACCTTTTTTTTCTACTCAGTGTAAAGACGAAAAAGCGTGCAAAAATGGGTGTTTAAAAAAACTTTAAATTTAGCAGTTTAAAAAAATTTATCATTTTTTTTTTTCATTTCTGATTATAGCAATTAACACATATATCAAGTAAAAATAACAAAAAAAAGTTTTATTTACAACTTTTTCCTAGTTTTTACACTCAAAATTAAAAAAAAAAATTTAAAAACAATTGTTTTTTTCTAAACATAAAAATTTTTCCACTTTGACTCGCTCTACAAGTCAAACCATTCATACAAATGAAATAATTTTTTCGATTACTAGAGCTCCAAACATTTGTCAATTCAAAAAAGTTAAAGTTTTGCATTATAAACCCACCCGAAAAATGAATTTCGCAAGCACTTTTGCCTAAACGGGCCACTGTGCGCCGTACAGTGCGCACCAAAGACGCTATTGCTGCTGAGTAGCAGAGTATCGAAGAAGACCCGAATGAGTCCACCCGCCATCGTGCGCATTCAATTGGAGCTGTCGAAAATTGGGCCTATCGGCTGGAATTTATTCGAGCCAGCCGCGGCGGCCACTTGCCCGAAATCATTTTTAAAACATAATGGCAAACCCTTATCTTTATAATAAAGCTAATTTATTGGCCATAACATTAAATTATATGCGTTTTATTTCTTCTTGAAAAAGACACGTCTAAAAAAACACCCTTTACATACCTTTGAACATTCAGTGTTTTTCATTTGACAACAAATACTATATCAAATAAATTAAATAAAGAGGTGGGGGACCCCCCCCCCACCTTCTTTAACGATTTGCGGATGATTTGACTGAAACAATTCGACTGAAAAACAATTAGACTCAGTCTAAAACAAAAATTAATTCGACTTACAATGAGTTTTATAATAAAATTCGGAATATGCACAAGTTTCTAACTTTTGCTTCGGTTTGTTGAACTTTTTAAAAAAATCGTATAATCCACAATTTTTGAGATATCTGGCTGGAATCCGTTACATAGACTAATGAGGTTAAAATACACATGATTAAAAATATCCTATCATTTGGAAGTACTTTTCGAAGTTAATCCTTCAATTTTATAAATCTCCGCTATCTGCCGGACCCGGAGCCAACGAACGACGACGTACGTGGCGGATTTCTGACTCCATTTTTTGGTTTTCTGTTTGTATTTTCATTTTTTTGTTTGTATTTGTTAATTTGTTTTTTTTTTTCTTTATTATCTTTTTTGTTTTTTTCGTATTTTTTGTTTTGGTTTTTTTAAAGAGTTAAGGTAGGTAACCCTTAGAAGCTTAAAACAGAATGCTTATGTTGTTCATAGGTTAACACTGTTGAACATACGATAGAAAAAAGCTTATATTGTAGATAAAGTGACAAAATTAATGTAGTTAAGCCTTATTAGTCTAAAAAAAAAGTAAAAGTCACTCTTCATATGGTGTAACTACCTAAAGGTGTGTTGAATGGTTTGTTGCGGTGTCTGGTAAGCCTATCTAATTTATTGTGATTTGCATCACAACTCTCTGCGGCTCCACCCTGATGGCTATACCACTCTCTTATCTATAAGTACAAAGACAATCAATGTAAATATACAAGAAAATAGACTGTCAAGGTCATCGGATATCATTTTTTTTGTATTCTTTTAATCAATTAATTTATTTTTACTTTATTTGCGCATAATAATATCATTTAACAACATTGTATTAATCGACTTCGAGTCTGTCGGTTATAATCTCTTGTTTTGAATGGTGCATACCTTATAAAGAGTGTCAAGCTTCCAGTCCAAAAACTGGCTGATAGTAATTATCTAATTTACAAGCAAAACCACCAAGACTCCACCCCCTCCTCTCTCTCTCTCTATCTCTTACTCACCCTGTCACTCTCACCTGCAACCTGCAACACATTCGACAAAAAATGTCGCTTTTATAGCAATGCGAATATTTGTAATTCGCAACCCCTCTTAACACCCTTAGCCCTGACTCCCATGGACATCTTGCTATACAGAACCAACACGCTCACACATAATCGAAATTATAATAAAAATGTAATTAATTTTGTAATGAACGCACAATTGCAGTTTTATTACAACTTCCATTGAAAACGAACAAATTGTTGACATTAATTCACAGTATTGATTGAGCTGGCGAGGGTGATTGAGCAGGGGGGGGGGGGGCTTTAGATTATAACGCTTGGAACCTCCACCCTTCCGGGTTGATTTAGTTGTTTTGGGGTTGGAGGGGTTGCGGTTGGACGTTCGTTGGACGATCGCAAGAATTGCAAGAATCACACGTTGTTAAATTCCAGAATTCCTCACGGTGTGGCTTTTAATGGATAATGGTTTGACATTATTCTTGAATCTCTGAGCTATGCGCTCAGCACTGCTGTCGCCACTCTCTGAGTCGAGCCGGTCAGCCGGCTCAGACTACGAATGGGTGTTCTATGATTTAATTACATATATTATTAATTAAAGACCTTGAATCTGGATGTTGCAAAACAAGGCGGATATCACGCCAGTCGAAGCCGACGGACGAACGAAGCGACGAAGCGACAGGCGTCGTCGTCGGTTGTTCTTTTAGTTGCATTCTAATGCTACTCCGGCGCCGCACCGCTGCGCCATGCCGTCCATGTTGTGGTCTCGTCTCTTAGTTGGCCAGCTTATTAAAAAGGTTGATTTATTTCTTGGACTCTTATTGGTTTGTATATCACTTTGTGTGGTTTCAATAGATGTTTAACTGCCTTTGATTTGAAGAATGACAGATGCCTTCGAATGATTCATTTTAGTTATTCATGATACAATTTGCTATTTTGATGCGATGTACATACTCGTAAAGGTCACTGGTGACATTAAATTGATTACAAGAAAAAATTTTTTGTTTGGAAAACAAACATTCTTATGTTCTTTGTGTTATAATTTCAAACTGAATAAAAGTTAAAATATGGATTAGATGTGAGATATTGGCATAAAAACTCATTCAGTAGAAATATTTAGAGAATTATGCGTTTTCGTTATTATTTTGAAAAATGGCATTTTTTGAGATAAATGATCGGATGTTTATTTCATTATAAAAAGGAAAGTATGCCGTTAATAATAGAACACAACATCAGCCAAATGGCCGCCACGACCACGCTTACAGGACCATATCCTTTTCATGAAATTTTCCATAACCAAATCGCAAAGTGGCTGCCCTATGTCCTCGATAGCCTCACGAATTCCATCTTTGATGTCTTGAATCGACGCTGGGCTGTTGGCGTAGACCTTATCTTTCACGTGGCCCCAAAGGAAAAAGTCGCAAGGTGTTAAATCACAAGATCTCGGTGGCCAATTGTGATCACCTCTTCGAGAGATAACACGGTCCGGAAACTTTTCCCGTAAAAGATCTATGGTTTCATTGCTTGTGTGGCACGTAGCGCCGTCTTGTTGAAAGTAAACGTTGTCCAGATCAATAGCATCCAATTCCGGCCATAAAAAATCATTAATCATCTCTTTATAGCGCAATCCATTGACCGTAACTGTTGCTCCAGCCTCATTTTCGAAAAAGTAAGGTCCAATGACCCCGCCGGACCATAAACCGCACCAAACAGTCACGCGTTGAGGATGGAGAGGCTTTTCAACAATAACTCTTGGGTTTTCCGAGCCCCAGATGCGACAGTTTTGCTTGTTGACGTAGCCTCCGAGGTGGAAATGGGCCTCATCAGTCAAGATGATTTTTCGATGAAATTCCGGATCATTTTCATGCATTTCAAGGACCCAATCAGCAAAGACACGACGTTGTTCATGATCAGCCGGCTTGAGTTCTTGTGTTAACTGAACTTTATAAGCCTTAAGACCCAAGTCTTTATGCAAAATACGGTGTAATGACGTTTGTGGAATGCCTAATTCCAAAGAACGACGAGGAATGGATAAACCTGGGTTTTCTTCAACACTTTGGGCTACAACAGCAATATTCTCTGTTGTTCTTGAGCGACGTGCACGGGTTTTATTCTTCACATCACTAACTTGTCCCAACAGCTCGAATTTGTCCACCAATTTCTGTATTGCGGTCCGACAAGGTGCTTCACGACGACCCAAAAATGTTTTAGTTTTACGAACCGTCTCTGCCAAATTTTCACCATTTTTATAGTGAATTTTAATAATTTTAATGCGTTGTTGAAGCGTGTATCGTTCCATTTTTATTAATGGCGTAGTTTCTACTTGTCAAATGTCAAAAAATGACAGCTTCAAAAGTGAAATCTGCCGAAATAGCGGGCTATTCATAATAACACCTCTTATTGGAAAACCCTTATTACCAAAGAAAGTTAGTCGGAAAAAAAAATTTGAAGGCTGATTTTTCATATCTGAAAGAGAGGCTATTAGAGAAGATTATGTTTTGATTTTTGGGAAACCATATGACCCTGATAGAATCCGCCTTATTGATATACAGTCTATTCCCTCTAGGTTGAACTTCCTCTGAGTCGAATTTCCCTTTAACTCGAATTTTTTCGCCATATTTTGGCGTTACCTCAATTTTCCATACAAAAACTATCCTCTTAGTAGAAATTCTATCAAACTCGAATATGTACTTACATTCTCTTAATTCTTGACCTATTTTCAATCGTTCTAAGTCTATTTTTTTTTTTCGCGGAAAAACTCAACCACGGACCCTTGCATATTCTGACCCTCACGAAACGGCTACTGTGATGATTCAATCAAAAATGATCAATTTGTTTGAGTACCTAATTTTTTTAAACAATATTTTGATAGGTGGGAAGGTAGTTAGAAATGGGGGCTTTGAGCAATCTATCTCCATGACCCAATAATCGCTGAAGTGCGCTGTTTTGCTACCATAACCCATATTGACCTGTGGTTTGACCGTGGTTTTTTTTTAGTTTTTTGCGGATATATCCCCTTACGGGTCTGAGACGGGTGTAGCCTGTTAGACATCCCTTAGGAATTAAAGTCGAAGCTGAACCTAGATCCACTTTGTTGCGTTGAGGAAAGCGATCAAATCTTTGATCTTTGTATCAGAAAGTTCGTGTAGGTCTTCAAGAAAAGCATTTCCAAATGACATCGATCTCATTATTCTGGCCAGAGCATGGCATTTACAGACGAAGTGGAGTACTGTGTCCTTCTCTTGCTGATGGTTTCCACAACTACGACAAAAATAATTGTTCGGAATGCTCAGCTTCGCCGCATGCTCTCCTACTGGCCAGTGACCAGAACATGTCGCAACGATCCTGGCTATGTCTCACCTGGGTCTAAAAATCAAGTCAGTTTGTTCGGAATTTATTATAAATGGGCCATATCTTTTATCCCGACATTGCTGAACCAATTTAGAGGATGCTATTAGCCAAATCAATGGACCTACGGGCTTAATAGCTGCCTGGACTGTCTCTCAGGATAGCGAAGTTCCGGCTTTGATTAGGTTTTTGTTTTTGAGTATCTTGCATGCTTCCCTAATTGCTAATTATTCAGCTCGAAATATACCTACTACCAAAGTCTTGAAGCCGAAATAACCTTGAGATTTTCAAGGATTCTGAAAAAATTCCAGAACCATCAGTAAAAATAGTTGTTTTGAAGTCTCTCGTCACGATCTTTTCTGGATGGAAATAAAACCTTAAATTCCATATCGAGACCCAGAGCAGGAGTACAGTAGTGCATATCATTAATCAAATTAGTGGTATTGTTGTGACCATATTATGGTTTAACAAAGCAACAATTTGACTCTTTGAGTCTTATCACCCTGCAGGATATTAAATATTTAAGGTGTAAATCAAGTGGAAGAAGGTGCAGAAAAACCCGTAGGGCAACCGTCGGCCAGGATCGTATAGGGCCCCTGCCAAGTTTGTTTATGTAATAGGCTTTATTAAGTGCGGGCCACAAAACAATGGAACCATACGTGAGGACCGGTTGTACCACGGCTGTGTACGTCTACAGTATAATTTTCGATTGGAGGCCCCACATTTTTCCAAAGGTCTTACTACAGGCATAAAAGGCTATACGGGCCTTCTTAACCCGTTCTATAATATTCAAATTTCAGTTAAGCTTGGGGTCGAGAATAACGCCCAGAGAGAACTTCGCCCTTGAGTCGGTATGGCGTGAAGAAGGGGGAGAGGTTGGAAGATCGGTAACAGTTCAGACTATTAAGTTATTTTATTGTAAAGGGTTTTTCAACAGGGACACTACAAAAGTAGAGCAACAGGGACAGCAAACGACGCCATATTTCTTGCCTTGCTCTTTTGACATTTCTCTTCAGTAAAGTTTGCCATTTCATGATGGAAAGAAATACGAGCCAACAACTAGTCGAAATTATTAAAATTGAGACGTTGAGAGCGCTAAAAATCGAAAAATCATCTTCAGCGTGGAGGCTCATTTCTGGCTGAATGGCTTCGTCAATAAACAAAATATGCGGTATTGGTCAGGCAGCAATCCACACGTACTCCATGAGTCATCATTGCATCCCGAAAAAATTACGGTTTGGTGTGGTTTATGGACTGGCGGCGTCATTGGGCCATACTTCTTCCGTGATGATCAAGGCCGGCACGTTACTGGACGGCGCCACAAGCCACACAGCGAATGTCACAATCAATTTATTGGAAACCAAGTTTGAAGAACGTGTTATCTCACGAAATGGTCCAGTCGCTTGGCCGCCTCAGTCGTGCGATTTGACCCGGTTAGACTATTTCCTGTGGGGCTACGTCAAGTCTATGGTCTATGCCAACACGCCAGCGACGGTTGATGAACTTCGTACGAATATCGAAAGTGAAATTGCAGCAGTATCGGCCGATTTATGCTTGAAAACCGTCGAAAATTGGGTTCAGCGTCTGGACTTCTGCAAGCGTGCCCGTGGTGGCCATGCAAAAGAAATTGAGTTCCGTACATAATGGCATCGAACGTACTTTCACAGGAATAAAGAATTTTATTAATATCCGAAACCGTTTTTGTTTTATTTAAAAAAAAAAACTTTTTTAGCGCTCTTATTGAAAAACCCGATACTATTCATACTAGAATGTCTGTTTATTAGACTTGACCATTCTTTATTCCGCAAATTTCATTGAATTTTTGAACAACAAAACTCAGAAAGTGTAAGGTTTGGGGCATGAAAACGCCAAGGTTACAATTGCTACGAATCTCTAATTGAAGTTTATGGGCTATATTTTAGAATATACCTACCCAAAAATCTTTTCCAACATTATCCTTGAAGAATTATGGGATACCCTGTATATTCCACTAAAATAATATTCCATATTTTAAAAGAAATAAAGAGCATTTCGACATTGTAGCTCCCTTAAATGGGAGGATATCATGCCATGTCGACAGTGTTTCGCATATCTTTGGCTTTAAGTGCGACAGAAGCCTGATTCAAAATGCGGCGAGGAAACGAGGCGTGAGCGTGACGAGAACTCGTTGTAATTGTCAAACCAATTTCCAACAATGAAAGCATACCTAGATATATACTACACAATGCGGCGTTTCTCTTCGTCACGTCACGCCAAGAATTTGAAAAATTGAAAAAGAGACGCGACGTGACGAAGATTTTCATGTTTCCTAAGTAATTTATAGATTTTTCACAAAAGATGTAATCAATTGTGCCTAACAAATAAAGTTATTGATAAATCTATTGTTTTGTATAAGTTATTTTGTTTATATTTTACTAGCTGACCAGCCCGGCTTTGCACGGATAGACAAACCTTCGCATAAATATTACAAATGAAAATATATAATTCAAAATTTAAGCTAGGTACTTTTTGTAATTGAATACTAGGTATATACTGAGTTTTAAATCACTTCACGTTATGAATGGCGAAATTCGTAAAAATGTGATCATCTGAGTCAAACCTTTATTACTTTCCCAACGTAGAAAGAAATTTTTAAAAATATTATTTTCAACACAAACAGAATTTTTGATATCGGATAGGTACCACTTTTCGTTTCTACCCCTTTTTACCCTATAAATACCAAATTTTTGAGAAAAATAGTCCTAAGGCCGTCCACTCAAATGATCTAGAATGAGTAAGACTTAGAAGATGAAATATAAGAAAGCGGCCTTTCATGAAAAAACTGCGGCATTTTCTTTAATAGTGATAATAGTCTGATTGTATTGGCTTGCATAAGCCTGTCCGCGTCCCGATTTCACACGGACAAACCTAAACTTCGCATAAAAATTACACAAGAAAATATTCTTTTTTTTACTTTTTGTAATTGAATACTACCTTCCGAGTTTTAACCCACTCCACGTAATGAAAACCTTAATTTGTAAAAGTATGATCCTATAAGTCCAACCTTTATTGCTTTCCCAACACTTTTTATCCCATTTCACTCTATAAATAGCATTTTTTTTTAAATAATCTTTCAAACACAAAAAGAATTTTTGAAATCGGATACCGCTTTTCTTTTTTACCCCCTTTCACCCTTTAAATACCAAATTTAAAAAAAAAAAATTCCTAATTCCATCCACTCAAAAAAAACTTTCAAGCACAAAAAAAAATTTTAAATCGGGTGCATTTTTTTATGTTTACCCCATTTCACCTTACAAATAATAAAATTTGAAAAAGAATATCCCTAAAGACATTTCCTTAGAAAACCTTTTAAGCAAAAAGAGAATATCCTTAATTCGACAATTTTTTTTCATTTTTACCCCATTTCACCCTACAAAATGCAATTTAAAAAAAAAATAATTTCCTTGGAGCCATTTTCTAAGAATAACCTTTCAAACGCAAGTTTCGTTTTATTTAATCGGATTCGTCTTTTTCATTTTACCCCATTTCACCCTACAAAATAAATTTTTTCCATTTTTTTTTTATGTAGTTATTCTGCTATTCGGGGCAGAGACGATTCCAACAAATCAAAAATCATTAAAATCGGTCTAGCCGTTCTTGAGTTATAAGTGATGTTGTAACTAAAACGACTTTCTTTTATAATGGGTCCGCTAAATAACTTCTTTTTTTTTGGAAATGGCGCAAAACATCGAGTGTAGTTTCGGTTGTGTATCACGTATCGCCGTCCTGGTGAAACCAAATGTTGCCAATATCCTCCTCTTCAATTTTTGTGAACAAAATTCGTTCAACATGGCCCGATGACGATCGCCATTGACTGTAACGGCCACTCCTTGCTCATTTTCGAAAAATGGCCCAATTATGCCTCTGGACCGAAATCCGCACCAAACAGTGACTCGTTTTGGGTGTATCGGCTTTTCAATGTATTCGTGCGGGTTTTCTGTGCCCCAAATGCGACAAATTTGCTTGTTTACTACCCGCCAAGATCAAAATGAGCTTCATCTGAAAAGATGATTTTTTTGGCAAAATCGGCATCTTCTCTAAGTCGATCGCAGGCCCACTTAGCGAAGCGTATACACAACCATATTCGTTCAGCGGAAGGATAAAACTAATTATCTGTCAAATCAGACATGAGCTAAGTGTTACCATTCACGAAATAAGCACTAGTTGAAAAAAAAAATGAGATGGCGGACCCTTTAGGTATATTAAGATAATTAATTAATTTTTAATTTATTTAATTTTTGTCGTAAAAACGCTCGCTGCATTGTGAATTGGACGACGATTTTGTAACTAGAAAAAGATGACAGAGGTTCTCGTCGCATTGCGAATCAGGCAAGAGGCATTTTTTTGGGTGTATCTACTCCGTTTTAGTTTGAAAGGACAGCACCCAAGAAAACTGTTGACAAATAGGCGTCTCCCTGGCTTGCTGGCGACTATGGGCAGACACTAAGAGAAGTCTGTAACTCCACCTCACACCAGTGTTGCCAGACTTAGGGATGGCGATTCCCTTTTTTTTCATCCAAGATTCCCTTTTTTGATTTTAGTTTTTTCCGTTTTTTTCCCTTTTTTTTTTGTTCATAAAAAGAAAAAAAAAACAACTTAATAAACATAATGGGGCATATTCATAGTCACTTTTAAACTCCAGTTTATCTTAGACCTGGGTTTATCCCATCTAAATAACATTGAATAAACCCCAGTATAAGATAAACTGGAGCTTAAAAGTGCCTATGAATATGCCCCAAATTATTTTTTTTATTCAATAATAGCCGTGTTTTTTTGCAAGCCCGGAGGGATTTGATTTAAAAAAATGACATCGGATATTAGGGACGCCATTACAGAAACAAAATGGAGTTTTATAACAATCTATCGATAACACCTATGCAATTCACGCCGGTTACACAGTTTTTCTCCGCGCTTAGCTTAGTCCGAAGGGGATTAATTGTTGTTGCATTTAACATGTATTTTTTTAGACGTCGTTTCTTTTTCGATCGATTTCCTCCGGGCTTGCTAAAAACACGGCTAGTATAACGAATTGATGCAAGCTTAAATTTCGCTCGACCGATACAGTATAACAAGCAGGAAAGCTAGTTTATGAAGAGATCAATAATTTTCCGGAATTACCGATTTTACATGGTCACTTGTGGTGGAAACACCTTTTCCACATCCTTTACATAAAATAATAAATTCAAGTCCAGTTTCAAGAACACATTTACACCTATACTAAATAAACGGCCTGCGCGGCCGGTGCGGCGTCACTATACATATAGGTACCTACATGATTATAATTACCTATAACTAATAATAATTTGCGTTGGTAGCTTTAATAGCAGCTTTAAACATGATATACATTTATATCATTAAATGCCAATTGACAATTAATCGATGCAGACATAAACAAAAATTAAACAAATAGAAAATACCCGCATATATGTAGATAGCGCAGATATTATTATTAAATGATATCCACTGAGTCTGAACTTCCATACTGGCACTTCCCTTGCCCCACCAAAGCCCCTGTCTCCTGGCGACTACTATTGCCATTGCGACCAATAAATTTATGCTAATAACGACTGTAATTATAGCATTTGTGCAAAAGAATGGGATAAACGTATGTAAATCTGCTTTGGAATTTCTTTGTTGACTCAACTCGCGATAGTCGATACTCACTCACTTGTATATTCGTATAGAAATCATGCTCCTTCACTTCGCTTTACCTTACCGGTTAGCATTCAGTCGTCTCCGCGATAGTCACCGACAGTAGCGTCGCCGGGTATTTAATAAGGCAAAATCAAGACGATGATCGGTCGGCGCGGCGCGGACTATGAGCAAAATTAGAAACAATACCGTAGCAGACGTCCCTCTGTCTGATCAGACGCTTTTATGGCAATGGCTATGGCGATTGCTGGAACAATTAGACTGGCATGCAAAGCGCAGACATGTCGGATCGCATAATTACCACCGCTATTGTCGCCGTCATCGATATCGCCAGTTAAGTATCTCGTCGTGGGTGACATAATGCAGGTATAGGTACCCATACTGATCCAAAGTTTTAGTAAGCTCATACATAGGCTACCGGGTCTTAGCGGGTTCGAACGGCGCGGCGCGCGGTGGCACCGTGAATGGCAGGTGACACTTTGGATTAGTGTCAGATCTACCGGCTATTCTAATCCCCCAACTCGTCGTGTGCTCATACATTTATGTACACTCTAATTATCGTCCCCAGTGTACCTGGTATGTTTTTAAGTCGACGGTGTTGTTCAGGCAATTAATAATTATTATACCTATAGAAAATGGCGGCCGGACAGGCAAAGCGAGCAGACGAACGTGACAATTAATCCGCAGGTACACATCAATTATCTGCTGTTAGGATTGAGTGGCATTATGGGCGCTAAGGCCGACTTAGTAATGATTAATGGTTAACCAATTGCGAATGTCAGTTTGAAATTCATTTTCCATGACAACTAGCCGGCCGACGAGCTCCTTCATTCAGAGGCAGTGCCGGTGCCGGACAACTTTGCCGGTATTTAGCTATAAGCACTGTGGGTGGACCCGGTTCCGACGCGGTGTCGCACATTTATAACAGCATAGGCCAATTGACATAGTGAATAATTAGCCAACTGTGGGAGTCAGTACCGGAGTTGGTGTGAAACTTCGGATTGATATCAAATGGGGATAATTTACATTGTTCTTATATATAGATCTCTTACTTTTCGCATTGAGTATAAACATCGATCACTCTGTTGGCGTAATTTTGTTAAACATGGCAAGACATCGATTGATTTGTGGATATTTACCAATCAACACGTGCTATTGTTGTACCTACAGTTCTATGATTTAGAACTTCCGGTGGTTAAGTTGTAGAATGGTTGTTTATTGCATACAAATAATGTAGAAAAGTAAATGAAAACACTTCTACTACTTTTGCTATAAAAAGTGGCTAAAATAAACGCATAAAGCTCTGCACCTGAGAAACAGATGTGCATGTGCACTGTACATCTACTTAAATATTTATGATGTATATAGAACGCAATCGCCCCTTTAGTATGAAATATGTCAACATCTGTCAATAATATACATATGCAGCCTAACATTTTACCTTTGTTTTAATACGTATATTTTGAAGATCTGACAGTTAGAACCGAAGTTATAAGCTTTCGAAGCAACCGTATTGCTCGTAGGTTTGCAATGAAGGAGGGGACCAGGGACTCCACCAACAAGCTTCTTCCAACCAGCTCCATCCTTATATCTAGCGCTGTCTCCATTTTTGCACGCCAAGTTGGTTCAGGTCCTCCCCCAATTGCATGTGTTACCTGCGTCGCAGTCTTCCCTCACCGTCGCCCAATGGCTCTTCAGACCGGAGCTTTTTAGTGTGAACTCGATCTCAATAACGCAGGTAGGTACCTCATTGGTTTTACTTTTTTTGGCCAGGTAGGTGTCACTTTACAACTTTTATGAATCAGACGCGACCAGAAATCATCTGCATGAACATATAATAAAGCGTTCTCAACCACAGTTACCCAGAAATACTGGGATAATAAGCGTCTTTTAAAAGGAAACTAGTTGATCGAGAGAGAGAGAGAGATTTGCTTCTCAATTGTCTTCTTAGCCCGAAGAAACAGCGATTGGCAAGAGTTATTCTTTAGTTGATCTCAGCTCTGGTATCGTTGTCTGCTCTGATGGCTGTCTATAGAAGGGCTCTGTCCAAAGCGTAGGTGTTGGGTGCCTTTTTTTGATGACATCATATACTTGGTCTTGCCCTCATTGACCGCTAAACCCACATTCTTCGCTTTCCCTTAAATACTCACAAAAGCGCCACTAACATCGCGCTTTGTTCCTCCACTTGTGACAATATCGTCAGCGTATGTGAGTGAACGGACGGACTTTTTAAATATGGTTATTCTAGTGTTGACGGCAGAGTTTTACACTATTCTTTGAACAACGATGCTAATGAAGTCGCATGACAACAGTTCGCCCTGTCTGAAAACATTTTTGGCATCAAATGATAAGCAGCGTGCGTTTTCCATCATCATCCTGCACAGACGGACGAGTTTTGCAGAGATGCAAAAACTAGACATTGCTTGTCTCTATAGATCCTGTCATACGCGGCTTTGAAATCGATAAAGAGGTGGTTGGTTTTGATTTGTATAGTTCCTGGCTTTTGACCAAGATCTGACGCAATGTGAATATTTGGCCGTTGGTGGACTTTGCTGGTCTAAAACAACACTGAATGGAACTATCAGGTTGTTGACGAACGGCTTCAGGAGTTCACACAATACGCCGGCAGAAAATATCTTGTATGCGATGTTAAGAAAATTGATGCCTCTGTAATTGGCGCAGTTTATGGGGCATGCTTACCTCAAACCATATTTTCCAGATGAGCTAGCGCATACTCCCATTCAGGTCATCGCCTTCCGCTTTGAACAGCTCTGCAGCTTTATTGTACTTCAGTTAAGATATGGCTATATTTACTGCGTTAAGATCAGGTGGACAGCGCCTGGCAACCGAATTTGATTCGTCATCGCCGCGCCGTTATAGTCTGCAGAAATGATTTGTTCATATACTCAGCATCAGCAGCGTTTCTACTACAATGTTCCCTAAATTCTTCATCGTCCTTGCAGGCCTCGGTTCTGGGCATGTAATCTTGCGATGTTCTTTTTACGTTTTTGTTAAACTTCCGAATTTCATTCCTGCTACGACTTCTTTTATTTCCGCGATCCCGAGCTTCTCAGGAATGCTCCCATTTCTTCCTCTCTCCTCTTCTGCAAGTATAGAACTCGCGTGCAGCCTGCTCTCCCTATGCAGAGCCACTTTATAGGCTTCATGTTAAGCTATACATATGCTTACCGGCTTCTTTGTTGTGGTCGTGTGAAATCCAGCACTCCGAAGGGGGCGTCTCTTATGGCTTCTTTGCAATGCTCCCACTGATTCTCAATACTTGATGATGTTCGGCATAGGACTCCGTGAGAGGTTCTAAGAGACTCGATCGGCAAAGGACCTATCGATCTCATGCGACTGCAGCCGTCCGACGTTGAACTACCTCTCAGTGTTTACCTATTTTTGACATGCCCTGGATATCCGCTCCGCAGCCGTACCTTGGCTAAAATGAGGCAGTGGTCCGAGTCAATGTTGACTCCTTGGGACATGCATGCTACTGGAGGAGTGCCTTGCGTCGATCGAAATGTGAAAAATGTAGTCCCCTTGTCGATTTTATATGTTGGAACTGCGTACTAGCTTTAAATTTAAATTTATGTGGGGGCAAAACCCCCATTTATTTCACATGCAAGCTACAAACATACCTTAATCTAACTTAAAACTAAGGACTTAATCTAACTTAAAAATTAAGAAGCTTAAAGCTAAGATAGGAATGTATTGGGAGTAGGATTGAGTAAAAGGATTTTAAGACTGGAATTGCTTAGGTTAAAGTCGAAACAGTTTGTGTTCAAATTAACACTTCGCAACATTCGAGTTAAAGGCTCGTTGGATCCATATGAGGTGCGGTGGATTGGCAAGTAGAAGAGGCTGGTTTTTTTTTAACTTAAGGGGGTTAGTGTTAAAAAAGAGCTTGGCAGTCCACAGAACCAGAAAGGAGACGTTGAATGAATAGAATGTCGGCTATTTCTCTTCGTTTCTAGAGCGATATCAGGGTAATTAATTGAAAACTATCACGATAAGGTGGTAGGATCAAACGATCGTTCCAAGGAAAGCCCCGGTGAGCAAATCGAAAGAATCTGCGTTGAAAGCTCTCAATTCTAGATATATGGATATTTTGATAAGGCAACCAAGCTTGACAAGCGTATTCGAGAAGGAGTCGAACAAATGTCATGAGTCATGTACACTGTACAGCCACAGTACACAAATATAAGGTAATATATTGCGCAGGTTGTCAGCCAGAAATTAAACATGGCGGCTCGAGTGCCAACAAAAACTGCACATGGCATTACTAGAAACAAAAACAAATATAAGAATTTTGACAAGTAAAGAGACACATTTTCACAGATGTGCAAAACTGAACAAAAATGAAAACGCTAATGATGTACAGCGACCTTGTCACGTAGGGGTTAGAGAATTCTTTGGACCACCTTTTGACAAAGCCGGGAGCTGAGTTGACTTTCAGAATTATGTCATCTAAATGTGCAAATGGTCTTGAAAAACTTCGTATCGTCGCGTCGGTGTAAAGTGAGATAAAGGAGAGGATAAAGGAAGTTTTCAAACACCATTTCGATATCGTTAATAGTAAGATTAAAAAGAAATGGACCCAAATGGCTGCCTTGGGGAACGCCGCGCCGCAGGTAGCAAGGAAAGGATTGAAAAGGGCCGATCTGAAGCGCACGCTGTAGTAACAGTTCTCTGAGTAAGAAGATATCCAAATCAAGATAATATAGGTTCAAAGCCAAGGGAGGACAATTTGAAGAGTATATAAGTTTATGCAAAATTTTATCAAAGGCCTTAGTTAAATCTGTGGAAATAGCGTTGACTTCATTTCCATTTTCTAAAGCGGAGAAGGTAAAAGACAGAAATTCGACAATTTTAATGGTTGTAGATCTATATTTTAGTAAACCGTGTTGTCTGGGGGAAATGAGAGACTTACAGCAAAAGCTTATAAGTTCATATAAAATACTTTCAAAGATTTTAGGAATATGTGAAAGTTTAGCGATGGGGTGACAGTTTTTGACATCAGATTTTGGACCCTTTTTGTGAATTGGAGTTACAAAAGAGAGGTTTTCCATATCTAAGGGAATTTTCCTTGACATAGGGATAAACTAAAGAATTGTTAAAGGTATTGAGAAAGTGTTGAGGGGCAACGTTTACATTTACCAAAATGTCTCGCCCTGCAGCAAAGTCGATCACCCCGAATCCTGTATTGGTGGTGATGCCGTGTACAGACTATGCTCTCCGAAAGTACCTCAGAAAATGTCTTCTCAAATACCATTACCTAGAATTAAACTTCTGCAAATCCGAAATTGTCACTGCAAGGTCAAATTCAGGCCCTTTTATTGAGTTTCCGGGTTTTTGGGTTTCTGGATTTTGGACTTCGGACTTCGGAATTCAGTATTCAGAATATAATTAAAAATTAAAACAGTATTAGTTTTTTGCTGAACTGAGATTGTAAATAGCTTAACTCTTTCTCTCAAATCAAATTAAAGCCTGATTTTTTAAAGATCTAAATAATGCTTTGTTTCATAAGAACTGTATTTACCTGCTTATACCTAAATACAAACTTCTTAAAATCCATACCTAGGCCAACTAACAACTAATGAAATATCAGATAAAAATATCAGATACAAAATGGAAATAACCTTTTATTAGATATAGGTACGTTATATTATATAAATAAGTTAAGTAGCAAAGAAGTTTGGTAAAATGAATGTAGCAGTAGTAGTAGTAGTAGTAGTAGTAGTAGTAGTAGTAGTAGTAGTAGTAGTATAGAAATAGTAGTAGTAGAAGTAGTAGTAGTATAGTAGTTTTTTTTTTTTTTTTTTTTTTTTTTCCTTTATTATTTAAAAATATATTTACAATTTCATATGTTTCTGCGAAGCCTAGGCTTTTCTGCAGAAGATTGTTTTTCTATCTTATTTAAATAATAATGAAGTGAGCTTTATTTTTAAGTTACAAAGTTTTCAATTACATTTTTTAACTGTTTTCATTTGGGAAGAAATGTTTTAATTGCTTTTTTCTTGTTTTGAAATTTCGCATTTGCTTTAGTTCTTGAGGTAAAGAATTTACTGTTGATGGAACAATGTACTGCAGCTGTCTCCTACCATATGTGTTGTAGTTTCTTGGGATTTGAAGCATACCTTGTGCGCGTTGTCTGGTGTTGAGTTGATGTTGTATCGGTCTAATGAAACGGTTGTCGTCTTTGTATTCCAAAATTGTCGTCATTTTGAAGATTTGCTCGACTGTAAGTACCCTAAAACTACTTTCTGTTTGCTGCCTAACATTATTTTTAATAATTTTTTAAGCTGAATTTTGAAGTCTTTGAAGCTTTTTGATGTGAGTTATTGCTGCATTTCCCCAGGCAAGTATACCGTATCTTATCTTTGACTCTAGTAATGCATAATAGACTTGTCGCAAAACGTCCTCAGAAGCATGGTACCGCAAGTGTGAGAGTGCATATAAGCCCTTCTTCAGATCAGTGCGTAGCTTGTCTATATGTTTGTCCCAAAGGAAATGACAATCGATAACAACTCCAAGATATTTGTAATTTTCAACAACTTCGATGCATTCGTTGGGCGTGTTTGTACAGGACTCATTTCTGAAGTATATTTCCTTGTCAGTTTTTTTGAAATGTGGACTTCGAATATGCATTAATTTTGTTTTAGAAGCGTTTATTACCAATCCGTTGTCGTGACACCATCGTACCGCGGCATCGAATTCCTCTTGCATCACCATTGTCGCCGAATCAATAGACTTATGCCGTACAACAATCGCAGTGTCATCAGCAAAAGCGAATGGAATGCTTAGCTTAAAAACTCGTAGCAGCTCGTTGGTATAAAGGATGAAAAGAAGTGGGCCCAAATAAGATCCTTGTGGGACTCCGTATTTCACAATCCTTGCCTCACTGTAAACATCATGTATCTTGACGCAAAACGTTCTGTTGTGAAGATAGTCTGCCATCCAATCAGCCATCAAACCTCGAATTCCGATTCTTCCCAACGCTTCTAAAAGATTTGAATGGTTGAGAGTATCAAAAGCTTTGCTGAAATCCATAAACAATAAAAGAACATGGTGGCCTTTATTTAAGCTCTAGTTCACATAGTTGGCAAATTCACCAAGCAATTGTCCTGTATTTTTGTTCTTCTGAAATGCGTACTGGCTTTTGTTAATAAGAGAGTGTTTTTCAATGAAACTTTGTAGTCTATTAACAACAATACTTTCTAGGCACTTTTCAAATACCGCAAGTATTGAAATTGGTCTGTAATTAGTCAATTGATTCTTAACTCCACCTTTATAAATTGGTCTTACCACAGCAGTTTTAAGTCGTTTTGGAATTTTTGCTTCTGTTAGACTTAGGGTAATTATTTTGCACAAGATTGGAGCAATCAAATGGGCATGCTTTTGTAGGTCCATTGCTCTGATGCCATCGATTCCAGATGCCTTATTCTCCGCAAGTGACTTAATAATCATGTTAACCTCAGTAACATTTGTAGTATATGTGAATATTGTATTTTCTATATGCTGATTTGTATTATTTGATGTTTTCAAATTACATTGATGGATTATGTTTGCAGTTTGTGAAGAGAAAAACTCAGCAAAATCGTTGGCAAGGGAATTGAATCCTGTTTTAAAGTTGTTTTTCATTGTTTCGTCAATGCTCGATTTCTTTCTTCCTAGGATTTCGTTTATATGTAAGTCCCCAAGTTTTCCGCGGATCTGCTTTGAACACCATAAACTGGTTTTTATAAAAGTTGGATTTTTTGGATTGATATATTCTTGTTGATTTTGTTTCGTAAGTTCTTGTATTCCATTTCATAACTTTTGTTTCTTCTATTATTTTTCCATTTTCTATATTCTGCAATGAGGTTCGGCGTTATCCAAGGGTTGTTTTTCCGTATTTTTGAATTTATTTTGATGACTGTTGATTTCATTTAGATATCTTTTATTTTACACGCAATTGTATTGTACATTCTTTCAGCATCCTCCTCTTCTAAAACCTAGTACTAGTAGTGGTAGTAGTAATAGTAGTAGTAGTATAGTAGTACTAGTAGTAATAGTAGTAGTGAGTTTTATTAATAATCATAAAATATTTACAGTTTGATTTTATTACAATTCATTAAAGCATTGGCAAAAGCCGTCAGCCAGATTGACAATTTGGATGATTTTGGGTGTAAGATATATGTACAGATATTAAGAATACGTATATTAACTGATACATATTTGTATATTTTTGTTATTCTAATAAGTAGACTATTGATTAGTAGCAGCCAATTTCAATATACATTTGTGGAGTTGGTGTGCAATTTTAATGATTTGCAACATAAAACAAATTTATTTTTTTTTTTTTTTCAGCTAATTTCGTGTGGTTTGCAAGATGAATTTTTAGTTTTTCGACACTGGGTGGGTGGTTTTCAAATATCGATGATTTGAAACATAAGTTACTATTTTTTTTTATTACTTTGTGTAGATGATTGGCAATTTCGATGATATATGTGGCATAAGATTTAAATTCTCTAGTCTTCCATAAATTGGTTTCTATAAGCAAGCGCATCAGTGACATATTTATACTGAAAATTTTCAAGTTTGATCCGTTCAAAATCTCAACGATTTCTTCCCTCGTCAGAAAGGATTGGTTAAAATGATACCTTCTAGTCCCCTGCAGTATTTAGCATTTCCCTAATAGATGAAAAACATCTTCCTTTTCTCGTAAGTTGCAGAGGGTGCAAAGTGTATAGGTAAATCTTCTCTAATGTGGTCTGAAGTTCAGAGGCAACAGTTCAGCTCTTGTTTTAAATATGATGCTGATTTCCTGCTGGCTATAGTCATCGTGAAAATAGTTCTGCTCTTATAACAGGTGGTTGAGTTCTTTGTACACTAAGCGGCTCGATGAACTGGCAGCTTGTTCCAAAAATCCAGCGTGAATAATTTTCTTATCCAGCTTCTGAAGAATAATTTTCAGTGATACTCTCCATGTGGATCTATTGTCCCCGCTAAGAGAGTACTCCACTTCTAACTCCTCACTTAATTCTTGCCATTTCACAAAAAACCTGTTTTTCTTTTCAGGAAATTCAAAAGCACTATCTTTGGTAGGCGGTGATCTGAGAGTTGAACAATTTTCATAACATACTTGAAGTGCATTTTCAACGTAAAAAGACGCAGCAATAGCAGACCCGTTTCAGTATACAGAATGTATTTGTATTTGTATTTGTATTTGTATTTGTATTTGTATTATTATAAAAATTACAAGATACAGCAAGATTCAATCTTTTATAGCATCAAAAATTCGTAACCAAGTCTTATAAATAACAATACTTAATAATAATAATAATATTAATAAGAAAAATAAATTATAACAAATAATTTATATAAAATAAATGGGTAAAGAGAAAAAAAAAAAATTGGGTGCAATTTTAATTCAAAGTTGATAAAAGCTTAAATAATTTCTTCTCAAAAATGGCTGGAGAGGTAGTTCTTTGTATTTCAAATGGTAAGCCATTCCACAACCTAATAACAGTTACAAAAAAAGATCTTTCGGCAATGGTGTGCGTAACGCGCGGTAAAATTAATCGTAATCCTCTTTGGGAATGTGCAAATTGAAGCATTTCACCTAAATACGCAGGACTTATGTTTTGAATTATGTTGTTAAGCAAAATAGCGTTACGGAACATTAAATATTTATCAAAATTAAGTCCTAACAGAGAAAAATGTAAATTAGATATACTTTCATGTCTTGGAATATTGAAGATGACACGTAGACAATTATTAAGCTTTGGTTTACACTCATAGTCAAGAGAAGGATATACATTGCAATTAAAAGTGAGAGATGGAATGATGAGACTCTTTAGGAGATGTTTTCTTAAAACAGGATCCAGGATGTTCGAAGAAGATCGTAGAGAACGCAGACTACAGTAAACGTGTCTTATAGAATCAGAGACAGCATCACAACAGGTAAGTTTTGTATAAATTTGGAAACCCAAATATTTTACTTTTGAGACATAATCAACAACTTGTGAATTTATAACAATTTTGGGAAAATCTTCAAGAGTAATTTCACTTCTCGAACAAATCATACTAAGAGGTTTTGATGGGTTTAGTAGTAATTTATTTTCCAGTGACCACTTTTGTATATTCATAAGATCTTCATTTACCCGGACAATGCAATCATCGATCAAGCCTTATTCTCTAAAAATATAAAGCAAAACATCATCTGCATACATGTGAATGTGACAGCTATGAACAATATCTGGAAGATCGTTTATAAATAGCGAGAAAAGGAGTGGTCCTAGAACTGACCCCTGGGGCACACCCTGATTAACAGTAAATGTACTTGAAATACCTTGATCCGTGGTTACTTTTTGAAGTCTATTACAGAGATAGTTGCTTAATAGTTTTAAAGCTGTTTTTGAAAAATTGAACTTTTTGCTTAATTTAGAAACCAAAATTTGATGGTCAACACAGTCAAAGGCCTTTGAAAAATCCAAAAGAACCATAGTACCCAAAAGATCTTTGTCGAGAGCAGCTCGAAAATCAGAGGTTACCTTAAGAACAGCAGACTCACAACTATGTTTGTTATGAAAACCAGACTGCCATTTAGATAACATGTTGTTGAATTGAATGAAGTCTAGAATTTGATTAAACATTAACCTTTCAAATATTTTACCAAAAAAAGGCAGCAAGTTAATTGGTCTATAGTCAGAAGGTTCTGAGGAATTAGCTTTTTTAGGTATGGGTACAATAATTCCACTTTTCCAGGCTTCTGGGAATTGAGAACTTGAGATACAAGTATTCAATATGTGCTTCAAAGGCTTAATAAGAATTGGTAAAATCAAACGTATAAATTTCGGTGAGATATTATCTGTACCAGATGCACTTGATTCAACTGATTTTAGAGCAGTTACAACTTCAATATCATCCACACAGTTAAAAGAAAATAATTCATTGTCATTTTCAGGAATAACTAATGTTAGATAAGAATCAAGATGAGGCGGTGCAAAAAATGATTTCATTTCTTGCAGGTCCAATGGGCATTTCGAAAACGACTTAGATGAACAAACACCAACTTCTTTCAAATTTTTCCATAGATCCTTAGATTCCAAGGAAACATTAAGTTTATTCATAAAATATGTTTTTTTTACATCAACGTATAAGAGCAGTTACTTTATTTCTAGATAAATTATATTGATTTCTGTTATAATCCGTTGGGTTTCTTTTATATCTTTTGAAAAAGCGTTCTCTCTCTTTAATTTGCATTTCTATGTCTTGTCTGTACCAAGGGCATCCTTTTCTATTGTTTACCCGTTTTGTGACTAAAGGAACGTAAGCATTAAATAATCCTTCCAGTAGGTTGTTAAAAATTAACACTTTACTGTTAACATCAATAGTGTAAAAGATATTACCCCAGTAGTCATTTCCAATACTATTTTGAATATCAGAATAGTTTAAGGAACGATGCGATCTATAACTAAAAGTATTCGAATAACATAAGTTTCTTACATTGAACTGGAATAAGCAAAAAATTAAATCATGAATAAATTCAGAAGTTAGTTTAATTTGATCGTTGCACAAAACTTTTGTATGTGAGGTTTTCAGAAACATATCTATGTATAAGCGATGGATTATTAATAGATTGAAAACATGTTGGCCAACTTGAATTAACTACAGATAAACTTAATTTTTCGCAGAAATATTTAAAGAGACGTCTGGTTCTATTATTTACCAATAAATTAACATTAAAGTCACCAGCAATGAGCACATCTGAGTACCTAGTATTCAAACGAAAAAGTGTCTCTTCAATTTCATTTAAGTTTTCATCTTTAAACAAATAAGGTGGGCAGTACACCACCACTAAAAGGCATTTCTCAAAACCATTATTTATCTCAACAAATAAAAACTCTAACAATTTAGTTGAACTATAAATGACTTTCGTAGGTATATGATCTCTAACATAAATGCACACTCCTCCCCCTCGACTGCAGCGATCATTTCTAAAAATTTTAAACCCATTAAAACAAACTTGTTGAGATGCAATACCTTCACTCAACCATGATTCAGATATCATAATTATATCTAGTTTAGAATTATTAAGCATTTGAAGAAGAACAGTGTACTTAGAGCGAGTTTCAATTTTTTCCCATATGTTTGATTTTCTTTTTCGATTGTATTTTAATTGAAAAGAATAAAGAATTCACTTAATTGTATGCACACTTTGAAGCAATTATTTTATATTAACGAATAAAACAGTTTAAGATTAAGAAACTTTAATTTTACTATGAATCTAAAGAATTTATTGCGGAGCCAATTTAAACGCTTGACATTTGTTGCCTGTAGTCGATCGATCTTTCGCATGTAAGTGGGGGTATTAGTTGGGAGCCTGAAGTGGTGCTTAATAAAGTATATTTGTAGCTTTTCAACTTCATCGTGTTCTTCGTATCCCCAAACTTAACTTACTTAGATTTGCTCGTAACATCTTTCCGGCTTATAACTTTATACTCCATCAAGCGCAACTCAGATCGTTTTTAGATTCCTTCAGTGCAGAGTGTTTGTTAATTGTGGAGTGAGAGTATAATGCCAAGGTATCTATACTGTTTGACAACATCTAGAGCATCAGAGCTTAAGAACCATTTCTCTTCCCTTGTGAATCGGCCTGTGTTGTTCAGGCTAGTTGTTGCGGAACACCATTTTCTTCGACTTTGTTGGATTAATGTGGAGATTCCATTGGTTGCAGTACTCACCGAGCCGATTAATAAATAAATGTAGAATATATATATAAATTAAAATTATTCTATCCTCTATCCTCCTTGAAACAGTCAGGTTATTTCAAATTAATTTTCCACACAAAGTATGGTTGACATTCAACTCAAATTTTCACCGAAACCATGTCTATTTAAATAATTTTAAAATGTCTTCCAAAGCAGAAACAACAACAAAAAAAAATAAATAAAAAAAAAAACAATAAATAAAAAACCGAAAGCAATATTATCCATTGTTGACTTATTTGCAACCAACCATCCGGCGGTTATAATTTATTTCTTCATAATTTCAAACACTTTTCTTTCGATATGCCCAATGCCCACTCCCCACTCCCCACTGCCCAGTGATAAAATCAATTTTCCAAGAAGGAAAATTATAACTCCAACTTAGTGATTCCAGTGGCGTACGGCATTACCACAACATTCAATCCATGCCACCATATTGCCGAGGTATGCAGAAGGCAGATTCACTAGCATACTACTAACTTGCTAACTTTTATAAATAAATAATCTCGATTATTTAATAGGACAGACAAGCAGAAATCGTGGCTGGCATCCGCAAAAACCGAAAACAGATTTTCCTATTCCCAAACAAACCAAGCCATACGAATTGCCAATGTGCACTTGATGTACATCGCCAACCCCAAATAGCCTCGCACTCGCAGGCAGCAAAATGGCTTCCATAAGCAACGACAATGCAGTTCGTATAGCCCATCATCATTATCATCGCTAAAGAACCTATTTAGCGAAAAATTCTTTGTATTTTTTTTAAAATTCAAGGTGGGTCATAGATTTTCATAATGTGAGTGCTAGACACAAATATGTGACTCTTCAAATGGATATGGTGCCTCCTTTTATATGATCAGAACCACGTCGACGACGGCTTGGAAGACAGCGATGGCCATAAGACGACCGACCGACGCACTGCTCTATACGCTATACCTATACCCATTTACTATTGACCATGATGATGGTTATGCCTTGCGAGTCTCTTCAAAACAGCACTCCAACCCCCCCCTCCCTCACCCTCACCATCTCTTTCTTCTCTGCAACTTTAAAGTGAAATTCATTTGGCTCGGAAAAGTGTGTTGACTTTTCACTTTTCATTGCACTCAATGAGTTAGGGGAGGGCATTAGATATTCAAAGCAGGCTACCTGCAGCAGGAAAATGTGCGTGCAAAATATTAAATTGGCCTACAAATGGATTTTTGTTTTGATGACTCCAATATGCCCACTATACTCTGGGGCCAAAAGGAACGTCTTCGGATAGCCTGGCCAGTTCAAGTAAAACATACAAGTGAGTAGGTACATATAAACGGAGTGTTGTACTGAGGGAAAATCCCTGTCACTCATAAGTATATGTTTTTGTGTATAGTTATGCCTTGACGGGTACGTTAGGGAACGCGTTTCCTTATGGTATTGGCGTGGTTACCGAAGAAGAAGAATTTTCTATGTTTTTCTCGTGAAAACACATAGTTTTTTCCTTTGTTTATTAAAGTCATTAATAAATTGCAATGCCAAACTGAATCATACAGTCGTTGCTGAAGTTATAGTCAGGCACAACTTCCAACAAAATTACATCGCTTTTAAGTGATTGGTTTTTTAACCACCCAGCGAAAGCAGTTCGTTCCATAAGGTGGTCTTATATTGGAATGATCGAATATTGGCCACTTGCATGTTTGTGATTCACAAATGGCAAGAATTTTTAAACTTTCTTTATTGATTTAAAAACAGCCTTCCGCGTCCATGGAGCTGTTGTACTAAACAAGATGTTCGAAATGGGTATGTACTGAGAGTGTATGGATTTTGAAGGGTTGATGGAGTATTTTTGCTCTCATTAACACGAGAAAAGAGCCATTTCAAATACAGCTTCAATAGTTTTGAGGAAGTTAGTTGAGAGAGAGAGATTTGCTATAGCTATTTTTCTTACTATAGCTACAGATTCACATCGTAGCACTGTATATACTATTTTCGTACTTTGAAACATTGGAATTGATACGCGCTGCAGCTACAAACTACACGATTATATTCGGCCAATTTGCATCCGAAATAGGGGTGGCTATAGTTCATCTAGATTCAAGAATCAATGGACACCAAGATTTCTGCCTTGAAGGTCTTCGAACTGAGCCTCGAGTGAAGGTGCAACAGTGGAAGGCTATGACTTACGTGGTGCATGCATATAGGGAAAGAAAGCTGATGGGTAATTAAACATCGAGCTGGCTGCAGACACATGTGGTCTGAAGTTCAGATCTACCCTGGCCATCTTGAGTTAGTACCTAAGTTTGGCATGCCATTAAACCTTCGAAACGGTTTCAAAAGGTCTTGTCACGGTAAAATCTACCGCGACAAAAACTGTTCTCTCCATTTTTCCAATTATTTGTTCCTGTCATTTTTCCCTTCTTTTTCTACAGGTGTTCCCTTCCATAGAGAGTAGACAAATATTGACCCATCAGCTATTAGTACTCTTTCCCTATCCCAGTGTCTTGAAGAAACAAGATAATCTACTAGTGGAAGAGCAAGCCATCACTATCCTACAAAAATGCAAACACAAGAGGTGCGGTT
Source organism: Leucozona laternaria (assembly GCA_932273885.2). Taxonomy (NCBI): domain Eukaryota; kingdom Metazoa; phylum Arthropoda; class Insecta; order Diptera; family Syrphidae; genus Leucozona; species Leucozona laternaria. Next base: position 217,421,363 of record OW026366.1, on the reverse strand, counting down.
GACAGTTGATCCCCGAACGCTCTTATGACTGACATTATTATTACTTTTTTATCGCGAGTAGAACATAATTTCCAATTTACCTTTCCGCATTTTAAAATACTATATAGTTATTGGTCTTCTCATTTCCGTCGCAGGAGTTATCCTTATACTTTCGGGTTCTGTTTTTTTTTTTTTGAAATTATGAGGGGAACAATGTTTTAAGAATATCGAAATTGATTTGTTCCATTTTTGGTGCTGTTTTTCTCTTAAAAAGTTAGGAATTAGGGGGAGAAGTGCTGAATGCGTTCATTGTGTTCGCGAGCTCCTGGAAGTGACACCAGCGATCGACGAATTACACGTTGACTATGCACAAGCTACATAGGGTTATGTGCGAGTAAGTAGGACCCCTGAATTTTGTCAACGATGTCACTGTTCAGCAACATAGTTGAGAGTTGATGTGATCGAAGTCCGTGGACTCCTATTGGCTGAAAGCACAGGGGAAATAAGTTAAAGAGGTTTCAAATAGACATTACAAAACTGGAAGGACACCTCTTGACGGAAGAGCTTAGTATCGAGATCAGATAAGAGAGAACTGGAGGAAAGTGATAGAAATCGAAGAAATTAATTTTGGTGTCAAATTAAATTAAAAAATAAAAAAAAATTGATTTAATTTGTTTACCGTGATTTGGTGGCTAAATTGTTCTAATTTTCAATTCGTTTATAGTTTTGGTTCCGTTATTAAAATAATCTTTGGTTCTTTCGGGCAAGAGAGATAACGGTTCATTTTTGTTTAATCTAAGTTTGGTAAATTTAATAAAAAAAAAAATTTTAATTTAAAATTTTGCAAGGTTTCTCAAGCGAATCAATTAATAAAGAATCTTTTAACTCCATTCGTAATTATTATTCTACTCTTATATATTAAAATTCATTTCACCGTCGGTTCTACTTCAGAGGTTTGTGATTTTCTTTTACAAGAAAAAATCACTGGCGCCCATTTTTCTTCTTTTCAGATTGGGAAAAGATAAACCAGAAAATTAATCAACCGGTTAATCCCAAAAAATGTAATCAAAATTACTATTACTTATAAGGGGTCCGCCATCTAACGTTTTTTTTTTCAACTAGTGCTTATTTCGTGAATGGTAACACTTAGCTCATGTCTGATTTGACAGATAATTAGTTTTATCCTTCCGCTAAATGAATATGGTTGTGTGTACGCTTGAACAAGGCTGGGAAATATTGCGACATTATACTTTGAAAATCATGGTAATGTTGCATAATGTGTGCGAAAATTGCGTACCGATTTTGGAAGAAGAGAAGCACCATCAGCTCCGTATGCTCGTTATCTTGTGAAAAAAGTGAAAGAAACTGGCATCCTCATCGATAAAAAGAATATCCAAAGCGTGAATAGCCAAAAACAGTGCGTACACCCGAGAATATTGCTGTTGTGGCAGAAAGTGTGCGTGAAGCGCCATCAACATCAATTCACCGTCGTTCTCAACAATTGAACATTTCGGAGACATAATTGAGACGAATTTTGCATAAAGACCTTGGTATGACGCCACACAAAGTCCAATTGGTTCAGGAGTTGAAGCCAACTGACCATCCAATGCGTTTTCGCTTCGCTAAGTGGGCCTGCGATCGACTTAGAGAAGATGCCAATTTTGCAAAAAAAAAAATCATCTTTTCAGATGAAGCTCATTTTGCTCTTGGCGGGTAGTAAACAAGCAAAATTGTCGCATTTGGGGCACAGAAAACCCGCACGCATACATTGAAAAGCCGATACACCCAAAACGAGTCACTGTTTGGTGCGGATTTTATTCCAGAGGCATAATTGGGCCATTTTTCTTCGAAAATGAGCAAGGAGTGGCTGTTACAGTCAATGGCGATCGTTATCGGGCCATGTTGAATGAATTTTTGTTCACAAAAATTGAAGAGGAGGGTATTGACAACATTTGGTTTCAACAGGATGCCGCCGCGGTGCTACGTGCCACACAGCCCAAGCTACACTCGATGTTTTGCGCCCTGTTTTTGAAGATCGCATTATCAGCCGCAGAGCTGATGATGTCGTTTGGCCACCTCGGAGCTGCGATTTCACACCGTTGGACTATTATTTGTGGGATGGCGTAAAAAGATAAGTGTAAGGCCGACAAGCCAGAGACAATTGACGCTTTAAAGGACAATATTCGTGAAGCCATTTGTGAAATACAGCTGCACACAATCGATAATGTGCTTAAAAATTGGACCGATCGTGTAGGCTACTGCATGGCCAGCCGAGGCAGCCATTTGAACGAAATTATTTTCCATTATTAACCAGAAGGATTGTACTTTCAAATAAAAAAAGAAATTTGAGAAAATATTCAGTAGTTTTTTTTATAGCATTTTCAAAAAAAAAAAGTTATTTGGCGCACCCTTTATAAGTTTCGCTGCACCCACCCCTGCTAAGCTGTCGGAGCGCAGGTGGCAGCATCTTTCTTACTGAACGTGTTCCTTACTCTTCGGCTACGAAACGTGCCTCAAAAATTCGAACCAAAAGTTCGCCTCGTGGTCGCGCAGCTGGTTTCTCGTTTCGTTCAGTCCTGTCGGCCAAACTAAAAGGTAACAGTCGCTGGCCTTTAACCTAAAGAGAAAATCCTATATATAAAAGTGAGGAAAGTATATTGACATCGAGCAATCCTAGAATATTTCCCATTCTTGCGTATTACAATTATATTTGATTTATGTTGTTTACAATTTACCACAACAATCAACAAGAGACATTTCAAACAGCCAATACATGCTCCCAACTAGCAAGAAACCACTGTAAGTATTACAGGATTACAGCAGCGTATTTCTAAAACCTATTCGTAAAATATATCATCATCGCAGTCATAAGTTTAACCATCGGATTTTCTCCCGCTACCAATCATAGCGAAGGTGCCTCTTTCACCTTTGTGTAAGTACCTATACACAAATCGCACCTTATAATTTACCTTGTCTTAACCTACCTCGCACGACCAGAAATCAAAGAACTTCACCTAATCACAACAATGTTGCAATCACATAGATTATAACAAAGACATTACCCACCACACCAAGTGTCACTTTGACAGTTTCAACAAATAAACACAACATTCTACAATCAAATCAACTTGATATAAATTGTGGTCTCTTATCGCCTCGTTGTTAATTTATCCGAAACAACTGATTACAAGAATGCTGGCTGTAAACACAAGACGTACGCATTCTTTAACTTTAATTGAGTTGGTTTCGGCGGTGGCTGCGGCGCGGTGGAGTGGCCGCTTTGAGTAAGAACTATATAAGTTAAGTGGCCATCGAAAACCCTTTGAACGATAATGAATCCGAATAGAAAAGTCGGGCCCTATTGTATTTCATTGTCCGCGAAGGTTATCCGGTCACTAAATTGACAGTTGTGGTGCTGCCAGCACACAGCTTGATCGCTTCCTTTCGCGTTAGAACAACCAGCGTCGTGCCGGGTCCCGCGGCACATGATGATCGCTAAAACATTTATACGACGTTAATTCGATATGGGCCTCAATGGTATAAAAACACTGGGCGAGCGGCGGCGCAAAGTGGTAGTAGTAGTAGTTAGACAACCACGACACGACGGACATCTCAGATGGATTAGAAGCTGTCCGAGGGGGCAAGAAGTGTGGTTTAGTATAGTTAAGCTATAATTATCGCCGCGCAATGTTAATAGATACGCGCAGGCGATTGAGTGTAAAATGGCATTTTCATTCATGCCCCTCCCCCACGGAGGAGGTCGGCAGAGCATGGGTATATGAGTATGGGTAACTATAGGAAAGCGCACGGCTCTGATTTATGACCTCTTGATGTTGGCGCTTTAATTTGTTAATCGTTGAATAACACACACGAAAGCGAAACGCTGGCGTATAGAGACTTTTGCCAGTAGAGTGGTTCTTGCGGGAGGACTTTGTATAAAATAGAAAATTATACCGATTTGCATTAATCGCATAGTTTAATCGTGGATTGTAATGTTGATATGATTCTGTGAAGAAACGACTGCGGCCGTTATGGCTGTCAGTCAGCGCAGCTTCTTGGCCAGTAGGAAACAGACTATGGCTATGCGCGCTGACCTTTCCCAGGGTATTTTTGTTTGCCCTTGAGGTGATCTTCTATGATTTGTTTTGCGATTGTTCCAATATTGTTGTGTTTATGCTTATTGCAAGAGTGACGTGATTTTATTGTGACATTTGGTATTTGTAATAAACGTGCGCAATATGTTTTCATTGTAAGTGATATGTTGATGTCTAATAAATCAAAAAATACACGTGATGATGGTATATACTATAATAGGTGTACCTACGGAGCAATTCATCTTTTAGAGGAATTATAAAATACTTTTTCAAACTGGATTTGGTTGTAAAGCATAATTTTGTATGGGACATATGGAAAATCCCAATGTCATGCTTCTCTGAAATTCTTGTTAAGCGCGCTTACACGCTTCGTACAGCACTTTCTTCGTGCATTACCTTCAAGCCAATTTTACAGCCGCAGTTGCTCAGGGGCTATTACTGTTTCTTATAACTTCGTTTGAAAAGAACAATCATCTAAAGTGTAAACCTATTTTTTAGAGCTTTTGAGCTTTTTTTTTTATTGAGACAATCTACTCACCTGGTCGATCCAATAATCCGATCAATATCCGAATGAACAGATTTCATAGCAAGTGGGTTAAGCATTGCTCATATCGCTTCTAGACACTGTTTTAAACGTTTTAAAGGTTCTTTCAAGACGCTGTTGTCACTGGATGTGTGCCCAAAACCGTTAGCAAGAAGTACTTGAATGTAGCCCGTTTATTTTACTTTTCGGTTGAGACAATATCAGAATATGTCTCCAGGATTTCATTTTGTACAGCTGAGCTAAAATAGCCTTTGTTTTTAGAGCTAGTAATGACGAGATTCTTTAAATTGTTGTCCTCGGATTCAATTCTGAACTGCAGGAGAGCCCTTAGTTTTCCATCTTTTTTTGTGGGCCGAGTAAAATTTACAGCTCAACTATCGTCGTCACCTCTTGTTCTGCACAAAATAAAATAGTCTGAATAATAGGTCTTATTACAGCTCTATTTGCAGTTAGAGCTTTTGCATTGGGTAGCAGCATCTTTTTGTTTTCCAGCAGCAACGTTTTCCAGTTTTCCAAGTTTTTATTACTCTGCGATCATATAATTTTTGTTATTTTTATTTTGCAAAATTTTAGCTTATTCTTCTTAATATAAACGAAGATAATAATTGAATCATCAAATAAACCATACTTAGATATTCTTCTTTTTTTTTATAAATTTTAATTGATATTAAAAATCTTAAGTTGTTACTAAATTTGTTTAGATATGAATCACTTCGGGAGGTGCTTCAGCCCCTCAAGTCCCCCCTCTTGGCTTCGTGCCTGCAATGAAGGGATGGGCATGTAATATTAGGTTTACATTTGGGCACTTATCGAGGCAATCGTGTTCTTTTGGGGGGCCTAGGTTCATCAGACGAGAAAAGGGTCATTGAAATCATCGTCTTCATCCGACTCAGACATGGCTAAGGAAGGAGTATTCAGGCAGGTCTTCCCCTGACACACTTTTCAGAGTGCGACATGCTCTCTAGAAGGAGCATTTCCCTCTTCTGTACCTTTTGTGGCACCTGCATGGGGCTGGATCCTTGGTTGAGGTCACCGGTGTTAGACCCTGCTTGGCTCAAGCTCCTTTTTGTAAGTATTGAAGCGAAGGCAGCGAAATTGGACTTGGCTGTTAATGAGGACAAGTCGAAGTTTGTTGTCATCAAGAATGGCATATCTACAACATCGACCGGGGCAAAACATGACGATGAATAGGTATAACTTGTAAGTAGTTAAGGACTTTGTCTACCTGGGCTCCACACCAAGCGAAATGACATCAGTACAGAGATTGCCAATCGCTGTTTCTTTGAGGAAAGAACTCATTTCAGTAGTAAAGCCGTTTGCCAAACAACCAGGGACACCATTTACATGACCTTGACCATCTAGGTCCTACTGCAAGAACGGATCAAAATTTGCTTGTTTGCTTTGAAAGGAAGATTCTTCGGGTCAGTGTGTATCAATGGAATGTGGAGGTATACCAGCGATGTTCACCTGGTCAAAAAACTGAAAATATGTAACGTATAAAAAGGTAAAAGAATAATGAATATATTCTTGATTGTTGTTGATTGACACGTTAACAAATCGTGCCCCACGTTGGGCACCATCTGTAACGTATAAAAGTAAATTGGACTTGCCTAATTCCATTTAATCATCATCGACACCACCGATCGATCTCCAAAAAGGAACACCATCAATGATTAAACAATGATCAATCAAATCAAGCGACAAATTCACTATCTTTTACTAGATTCCTTTACAGAAGTGAAAGGACAATAAAATGATCTCATTACGTCTTGAGGTCACTCTCCGCCCTTCACCTTTAAGTTGAATATACATCGATGTTATGCATATACAGTTCACCAAACACCAAAAATGACGACTCAACAGCCGAGTTATTCGTAGTTTCTCCAATCACCATATATTTCCTTTCAACCTGAGCATAATAACTCAAATGATTGTGTGACTCAAACTGACCTTTACAATTCAAACTGATTATTATAACTCAAACTGAAATCATCGATCATATCCAGAAGAGAGAACTTAGGAAAGTTATCGAGTGTATCTAGAATTCTAACTTGAGCTGAGTCTAATCAACTGTAGTTTCAGAAAAGAAACTATTATTTTTCATCTCTTTAACTTCTAGCTCCTCTTAAGGAATCTATCCCTAATCGAACTTCCACTCTTATTCCCATCCCAAAACTCTGGATGGCAAGTCCAAGCAGTGTTCAGTTAGGGTTGTCTCCACTCTACAGCCACACTGGGCCTGCTGGGTGCACGATTGCTTAGCTCGCCGGATGAGGGGAGGATCTTGCAGCCGGAATGCAGACGGTGTTACATTGTTTTACAGACCCGAGAGATCTTGATGTTTTAGACCTAAAAATATGTTAAGTTTGCTGGACCCGAAAAGACGTTGTAGTACCTTTAGATTTCTTTTTGAACAATAGAATGTTTGTACCGATCATTCGTAATTTTACTTTTAGTGGTAGAACAGGAATTTACGCGTTTACTTATGAGGGAACACCGATGTTCATGTCCCTTGAACCTACTTAACCCTATCCCAATTCTATCAGATGTACCTCCTGATAGAAACCTATGGTTTCCAATCGGTTCGGAAATTCAGAAACCCCGTGTTTGAGAGTCGCAGTTGTTATTGCTCTCTCTTGGCCTTCTTCACCCTACCCTATCAAACAAAAGTCTAACTTTGTTGATTTCCTATATGGTTTCCTATTGGCCTATATTCTTCTTTAAGGGAAACCCCTTTTTATGGGAAACGCCGATGTATTCGCTCCCTTAACCTTCTATACCCATCCCTAAGATATAACGATAAACTTTCCTCGTCATATTCCTGTATAGATTTTGCATTGGTTAAATATTTTTGTGGAAAATCTCCCTTTACATGAAAGAGAAGTTTACGACTAAACTTCCCTTAAATTTGCTGATCCAACTTCTCTCAACCCCACAACACTTAACTTACTCAAAACTCATGATGATTCCTTTGATCCATCAGTTACTTCTCTGATTATCAAATCCAAGAATCATTCTTAAATTTCTCAAAATTTTTCAAAAATATTAAGTTTTTAAATTTACTAAACTTTATAAATTTTATTTCATAAAATTTCTTAAATACTTAACTCGGTATCATTCTCCGAGTACTTAAATTTTCTTAACTTTTAAATAACTTACTATAACTATACATTCGATAATATATATCTTTTCTTTCTATCATATGCCTCCGCTCTCTCGATATATTATCCTTATCTCAAAAGTTTTCTGTATACTTTTTCAAAAACGCAAAAATATTCTCAAAATTCGTATCTAAATCGTTTTCTCAACGTCACAATTATCTTAACTTGGTTTACGACGTACTGAAAGAATCGTACTTTCAATTACGTCTCGCATAGGTTTTTCTCATATCGTTATTTAATAAATGTGGACAAAACGTTGTCTTTTGCAATAATTATTGTTGCTTATTCAAATCAAAAAAATGTTTAGCTTTGTCTTTTAAAATCGTTCTTAAAGTTTTCTTACTATCGTTATTTTCATTCAATATCGTTATTCAAAATGTAAATCAAATATAGTTCAATTTGGTAAATCAAAAATAGATTCAATATATTCAAAATAAATAAAAATATAATATATTTTCAATAAAATCACTCACCAAATCTTTCCTCGTAGAAGTGCACTCGTACTCAGATGTTTGATGTTCTGCATTCTCTATATAGTTTAATTTGTTATTAGATGAAATTCAAATTGACTTATACTCGTTCTCTTGATTGCTTTCTGTTAATATTACTCACGATTGACTTTATATTGTTAAGGCTGAAAAATTGTTAACTCCGAATTTTCAGAGGAGCGGAAGGATTCACACAATTCTCTTAAGAAAATAACCTACGCTTCTAAACTTTTCAATACCAAACAAAAAAAATAATTCCTATCGCTTTCGTTATACTGGAACTCTACTGTACTTTTGCTTCTTTCTATAACTTTTTCTATGTATCATATGTTTCAGATACTTTCATCGGTTATGACTTTAACTTTCAATAATTTTACTTTAATTTACTTCTTTTCAAAACTTTAGGTTGGTATCATACGTTTCAGATACTTTCTTCATTTAAACTTTAATTTCTTTTCAGATTTACTCTCATTTTACTTTCTTTGCAAATTTTACTTTCGTTTTTACTTTTCCGTTCTTTAAAAATAATTTCTTTACGTGTACTGTATTATCAAAAATATCAAATTTCAACTTTTCAAAAGTAGGTATTCAAGATGTTATCCAACGATCGAGACGACTATATTGATAAACGATTCTCGTTAGGATTTCTCCTATCGGAAACTGAATCTATATATATATATATATATACACTACAAAAATTATCTATACTTTAAACTGATTTTATCTTCTCTCAAGAACAATAACTCAATACTAATAATATGAATAAATACCAATATCCTTTCTTTTGCTTGTTATAGTTTAGTAACTTATCCTCTGTATTTTTATTAATCCTTGAAGTTTTAACACGTGGTGAAAATGTGGTTTTGTCCTAGAATTATAACATGTGGTTCTTGGCAGAATTCGATACACTTTCTTGACTTGGATTGCAGTTAGACGATCGATGTGTGACTCTGGACTGGAGTGTAGTCTCTTGATTCATCAACTTGACTGATTCTTGACTTTTGTATTATTAAAATGGCTTGACTGATTCTTGACTGTATTAATGTTGTTTGACTTGACTGTACGAAGAAATTGACTAACTGAACGTACTTTCAAACGAAATTGTATGGCAAGACTTTACTATAGGTCTTCGTTCTGGAACACTTTTTTGGGTGTCCGAGAACCAACGTAAGTATATATCTATGCTCAGATGTTCACTGGAACTGCGTAACGATTTTCTAGTATTACTAGTGTTTTGTTCGCAAGACAAAACATGATCTGGATGCTGGTAGGTATTGCTTTTTGTTATTTATGATTTGTTCTTTTTTGTCGCTGAATTAGATTGAATTAAATTGCACTTGATTTTAGCAATGAATGGCATTAATGATTTGCTTTTTTTAGGAATGCTTTTTAGATCTTATTTTTATCAAAATTAGGATTCAAGGTTAAAATTCTAAATTAAGATTCAAAATTAAAGATTCTAAATTAGAATCGAGGTTAAGATTCTCGTCTGGCCGCCGTATGGATTCTTGAAGTCATTTTCTATGTACAGTCGCGTCATATCTTCTTCGCCGTACCTGTAGAACATAAAAAAAAACTTAATTCTTTGGAATTCACACTGCTACCTAAATTCTTATTCTCCTTTTTTTTATAGACTTTACTTGTCTCCTGATTATACTTAATAACTCATGTAATTTACCTTATTTTCATAGGATTTTAATCCATTTTTATAAACGCCGCCATTTCCGCTTCGGCAAAAAGTTTCTTCGCTAACAAAAGCGTGTAGCTTTAACTGTTCAGCACAATAATCTAATAAAATTTATGTTATAATGTTACACGTGTTTTGTATAATATTTTCAATGACTTTAACTTACCAATATCAGTGATGTTCACTGATTAGAATTTTCAGATATCTTGTTCGATCGACGGCCAGACTAAAAAGGATTTGGTCTGCCGCTTTTTGTATCAACGAAACCTAACTAACATGGATGCCGGCTACATGGAACTATTTGGAATGGAATCCAATTGGACGGATGTGAATTAATAGACTTGTTCGACTATTAGTTTGGTATGTGAAGGTTGGTCATCCTGCATTGTAGTTTAGGGTGATTACACATTTGGTTAATGTAGTCGTATACCAGTTTGTTTTGAGTTATTCTGTTGTTTTGTTTATGTAGGTGTTTTACCGAGTGAGTTGAGGTTATAATAAAATTATTATATTCCCAATCAGACTGTTTACTAGATGTGTAGTTGACATGACTATTATATGTTGTGTGACATGACTCTATGTAGGTTTACACGTGAAGTGTAGAACTGAAGTATTTTATACTGAATTACTTATTTAATCGATTTTAAACGTTGTTCGTGTTTTTGGAAGATACAAATATTGTAGCTTAGCCTATTTGATGGATTTTACCTCCTAAATCTAAGATTGCTGTTTTGGCTGGCCTGAATACTCCGCCGTTTCCCACAAATACAGCATCTGAGATGGCATGATGGACAGTAGAATAGTGACGCTCCAACCCCAATAGTCTTCGAATCCTCTCTTTAATAAATAATACCTTAGTAGATTATAAAGGGTTTCTCAATAAGAGCGCTACAAAAGTTTTTTTTAAATAAAACAAAAACGGTTTTGGATATCAATGAAATTCTTTATTCCTGTGAAAGTACGTTCAATACCATTATGTATTATGGTACTCTATTTCTTTTGCATGGCCACCACGAGCACGCTTGCAGAAGTCCAGACGCTGAACTCAATTTTCGACGGTTTTCAAGAATAAATCGGCCGATACTGCTGCAATTTCACGTTCGATATTCGTACGAAGTTCATCAATCGTCGCTGGCTTGTTGGCATAGACCATAGACTTGACGTAGCCCCACAGAAAATAGTCTAACGGCGTCAAATCGCACGATCGAGGCGGCCAAGAGACTGGACCATTTCGTGAGATTACACGTTCCCCAAACTTGGTTTCCAATAAATTGATTGTGACATTCGCTGTGTGGCTTGTGGCACCGTCCTGTTGGAACCACATGTCCTCCAAGTCCATATCATCCAATTGGGGTTAAAAATATTCGGTTATCATTGAACGGTAGCGATCCCCATTCACAGTAACGTGCCAGTCTTGATCATCACGGAAGAAGTACGGCCCAATGACGCCGCCGGCCCATACACCATACCAAAACCGTAATTTTTTCGGGACGCAATGATGACTCATGGAGTACGTGTGGATTGCTGCCTGACCAATACCGCATATTTTGTTTATTGACGAAGCCATTCAGCCAGAAATGAGCCTCATAGCTGAAGATGATTTTGCGATGAAAATCCGAATCATTTTCAAATTGTTGCTCAGCCCAATTCACGAACATACGACGCTTCTGGTGGCCAAGCGGCTTCAGTTCTTGCGTCAATTTAATCTTTTTTTCGTAAAATTCGCCACAACGACGTCACAGAGATGCTCAACGCTTAAGAACGACGTGTGAGATACACATTTGGGCTTTCTGCAACTGAAGCCTTAGCGGCAGCAATATTCTCTACACTACGGGCACTTCTTTGTCTCACTGGCACGGGAACATTTTGTACTGTGCCTGTGGAGTGGATTCAAATTTTTCCACTAGACGCTCAATTGTTGATCTGCTAGGACGATTACGACGACCATAAATTGGACTTAGCGCTCTTAACGTTGAGGCCACTGACTCCAAATTTCGGTAGTAAATTTTAATAATTTCGACTCGTTGTTGTATCTTTCCATTATGAAATGGCAAACCTTATTGAAGAGAAATGTCAAAAGAGCGGCAAGAAATATGGCGTCGTTTGCTGTCCCTGTTGCTCTACTTTTGTAGCTTCCCTGTTGAAAAAGCCTTTACATCAGCCGACGATTTTTGATGTGTAAAGATCTAGGTATGCCGGGCGGAGGTGCGGCGGACGGTAGGACACTTGCATTATCTATATTGAGTACGTTTAATAAAAATAATCAAACATTCGAACTTTTGATGTTTACCTGCACATCTCAACAGTGAGTCCCGACACTTACACATTTTTGTTTGTTAATGATATGAACCATATTTCAATCCAATTGATTAGGCCGCTTCTCGAAAAATCCTCAACCTATTTTAATGGAAAATATTTTTTAACTAAATGGTGTTGAAGACGATTAAGCTGTTTAACCTTGAAGCTCGCTTCGAACCGAGCTTGAACCAATAACTCGACTCCACTTCAGGAGCGGAGTAGGGTCGAAACTTGTGCTAAAAAACTTAGGCTGTGGAGTTGGTTTCACAATATGTACCATTTTAAGTGTGTGTGTCTCATTTTTCTTGGCCACCGTCTAGTTAAGTGGCCAGGGCCGGCCCCAGCCAAACTTGCGCCCTGTGAAAGATTTTTAGAAAGTGCCCTTTTTTATATTTGCATACAAACCATACGTACACTGATACACATGCATTACACTTTTCCACATTACCTAACAGGTAGACTTTCAATGCGTAGATCTTTAACGATATTTTGAGTTAAATTCTCCTCGAATGCAACAATGAAAGTGAAGTTAGTTATTTTGGGATTATTTTAACAAGTTCTGTGGTTATAATGCAAGTTACAGTAAATGTCTGTTTGCGCAAGATCAGATTACATTTTCTTGCTCTTGGTAATGCGCCCCTCAGAGTTTTGCGCCCTCTGCTTTTGCACATCTTGCTCATATGGTTGGTCCGGCCCTGTTAGTGGCATCTCGTGTTTTTTTTTGTTGTTGACCTTATTGCGGTTTTGAAAAATAAAAAAAAAACAAATATATAAATTAATAAATACTAAATAAGATGGCATCTCAACACCATTTCAACTCAACTCCAAATCGAGCTTTTAACTCTAGGAACGAAAAACATGGGTCGAAAATTTTACCCTTATCCAACTCGAGCTCTCGATTCTGCATATAAATAGGGTAATAGTTTGCAAAGAATTGAAAACTATGAATATTGAACATGTACTCGTACGTTAATCAATATTTACGACTTCTCCATCAGCATATGTACTTGTAGTGCTTCGTTTGACTGAACACTCGAGTTTATGTTTTCAAGAAAAACTTGATTTTTAAAATCTTGACTCAATATAATAATTTGCATCAACTTTAATTCAACAACATTGAAAAATGAAAATCTCTTTCCGGCAACACAAATGCCACGCAAGAGTCTCAATCTCAAATATAGTTTTTGCGTGGTCCCCGCGCCCGCACTGCACTCCGCTGAGCTTTTTCACGTTACAACATTTCTGCCTACTCAAGCCAATCAGTCGTGCAGTTTTTTTTTTTCCTGTTATAAAATTATATAAACTTTTTTGTGTGCAACTGTTCGGTCGGCTGAAATGTCCGGCGGGTTTTTTGTTTGTCTTATGTGTGCAAGTATTGGGGAGTGCATTATGCTCTGCGTGCAGCTTAGATATAGAATAGCATTGGACTTGACCGCAGTTGCGGAACTATCTGAGTCAGGGCACAGGCACTTAGCTCCGTTTAGGTTGGCCGTTAAAACAAGTTCAAAACCAAGGTTGACATTTATTCAATAAAATATGCTACATAGTTGCTATAGAGATACAAATGCGACAGTTGCAGAAAATGGCGGGGTCGGCCAGTGCTGGAGCTTTATTTTCAATCTCAATCGCATGATTGTGTCATAACGTAAGCTTGTCACCGTGATGCAGTTCGGCATAGTAGAGTATAAGGCAGGCTCGATTGCGTGCAATATCGTAGTGATCTTTGGATTCAAATATAAATTAGCTTGTTTCTCTGTTTAGGTTACAAATTACAAGAAATACATTATTTATATTTCTGTGCCACCGTAGGAGTGGCAATGACAGTGCGTTTTTTTTGCGGGGGCCGTACTGTGTCAGGTTGTAACGAGTGGCAATTAAAAATGTTTGCAGACCATGTGAGAACTTAATTAGTCGTTATGGTGACAGTGTTTGCTCCCAATGGTATATAATCAGCAATCACAAAGACAAATCTTATTAATTAATTTTATTTAGAAAAACCAGTTTGCAAATTAGACAGATATAATTTTGTTTATGTGCATTGGACACTTTTTATAGGTATTCCGCTCGTTATTATTATCATCAAATAAATCCTGAGAATCCTTTTCTCTTGCGATATCTTCTAATACCTGGAACTTGACTTGTCCGCCGCGCCGCGCCGCGCCGCGCCGGGCTGACAGGCAGGTATGTAGATGCAAAGTTGAATAGATAACGCGACCTTGATGTGATATTATCACGGCTTAGACTTTTTATAGGTACTCCACAGCTAAGCTGGTTTTATCTTCCGATAAACATTTTTGTTATTTTATTAAAATGGCTTGAGTTTTCAGTTTTTTTTTTTTATATAATGATGCAAAACTTCAAACAAATTGCAACATGTCATACATTTGAGGTAAGATTTGATACTTATGTACATATATATTTGTTTTTGTTGTTGAGTTGTTTTTAACTACTTCCAACTTATCGAAGTATAATGAACAAAAATAGCATATTTGATAATTATGTGCTTAAAATAGAATAAGTATGTTTGTGTTACCTATCACGAATACATAATGTCCATGGTGAGCCAAATAAGACCTATACTAAAGGGTTTTCCAATGAGAAATGTTATTTTGATATTCAAAGAAAAATGGCATTTTTTGAGATAAATGATCGAATGTTTATTTCATTATAAAGAGGAAGGTATGCCGTTAATAATGGAACACAACATGAACCAAATGGCCGCCACGACCACGCTTACAGGACCATATCCTTTTCATGAAATTTTCCATAACCAAATCGCAAAATGGCTGCCCTATGTCCTCGATAGCCTCACGAATTCCATCTTTGAGGTCTTGAATCGACGCTGGGCTGTTGGCGTAGACCTTATCTTTCACGTGGCCCCAAAGGAAGAAGTCGCAAGGTGTTAAATCACAAGATCTCGGTGGCCAATTGTGATCAACTCTTCGAGAGATAACACGGTCCGGAAACTTTTCCCGTAAAAGATCGATGGTTTCATTGCTTGTGTGGCACGTAGCGCCGTCTTGTTGAAAGTAAACGTTGTCCAGATCAATACCATCCAATTCCGGCCATAAAAAATCATTAATCATCTCTCGATAGCGCAATCCATTGACCGTAACTGTTGCTCCAGCCTCGTTTTCGAAAAAGTAAGGTCCAATGACCCCGCCGGACCATAAACCGCATCAAACAGTCACGCGTTGAGGATGGAGAGGCTTTTCAACAATAACTCTTGGGTTTTCCGAGCCCCAGATGCGACAGTTTTGCTTGTTGACGTAGCCTCCGAGGTGGAAATGGGCCTCATCAGTCGAGATGATTTTTCGATGAAATTCCGGATCATTTTCATGCATTTCAAGGACCCAATCAGCAAAGACACGACGTTGTTGATGATCAGCCGGCTTGAGTTCTTGTGTTAACTGAACTTTATAAGCCTTAAGACCCAAGTCTTTATGCAAAATACGGTATAATGACGTTTGTGGAATGCCTAATTCCAAAGAACGACGAGGAATGGACAAACCTGGGTTTTCTTCAACACTTTGGGCTACAACAGCAATATTCTCAGTTGTTCTTTACCGACGTGCACGGGTTTTATTGTTCACATCACTAACTTGTCCCAACAGCTCGAATTTGTCCACCAATTTCTGTATTGCGGTCCGACAAGGTGCTTCACGACGACCCAAAAATGTTTAAGTTTTACGAACCGTCTCTGCCAAATTTTTACCATTTTTATAGTGAATTTTAATAATTTCAATGCGTTGTTGAAGCGTGTATCGTTCCATTTTTATTAATGGCGTAGTTTCTACTTGTCAAATGTCAAAAAATGACAGCTTCAAAAGTGACAGCTACCGAAATAGCGGGCTATTCAAAATAACACCTCTTATTGGAAAACCCTTTATAAGGATAGGTTAGGTTAGTGTATTGGGTTTAGATCAATTAAGGCTCATTGCGATACCCTGGAGGATTGGACGCTCCTAATAAGTTAACCTATAAGTTTTCATGGATAACCAAGCCATTTATAGGCATTAATATATTTCGACAAATTCGCGCCAGATAAGTTGGAGAGCTCTTCTCAGTTATTAAATAAATGACTTCCTAGGTGTTTATTTCTTAGTTGCGCGAGTGCTGGGCAGTGACATAAAAAGTGAAAAGAATCTTCATGTGTTTCTTCATCGCCACAACCTCTATATAAATCATCCGTGCTGAGCCTCAGTTTTTTTTTCTTGTGGTACTTTAGCAGGTTGTGTTCGGTAACGGTACCTGCAAGAGAGTACTGCAGGAATTTCATATTTAGTGTTAAGATCCTATCTGCCTTCCCCTTGTCAAAATTCGGCAAAAGTTTAAGATTTAATTTGTCACTAAACAAATTAATTTTTTCTTAAAACAATAGATTTTTTGGTTAGAAGGACTTCGACACCTGGTCTGTTTAGCATGGTTTTTTAAAGTAAAATGTGTAAAACCTGTGAAATTACTAAAGTGAAAACGAATTTCTCAAAAATTAGGAAACTTGCAAGAAAGTTAAAAAAACGCATTGAACCACTTTTGTGTACAAAACTCACACCACACAAACAATCACATGCAAAATCAATCATTTGCTTTCACGATGTGCTCTCTCGTTGCAACTTTTTTGAGTTAACAAACAGGAATTTTTTGACAATTTGTGATAATTTGTGCAAATTCGCAAGAAATGTTACCTACTATTTAACTCCCAGAATCGCGTTTGCGGCTACAGATCCATTGTTCAGACACAAAACCTAATGTGAACACATCCGACTCATTTTGACGTGCAGCAGTCGTTAAAACAAAACAAAAAATCTTTGCTCGTTGAAGGATTAATTAGAATTCGAATTAAAAAAATTGGATTCCGTAGGATTTGTACCAAGTCGTTTGATCGTCTTCTTGCAGTTGGAGATTTTGCTCCTTCTGGAAGAAGTTCCCAATCGAGAGAGATTGGAACTGGCAAATGAGTCACTGACATCATCGATATTAATGTCAACTGATACGGCGCCTCCCCCCACTCCGAATATAGCAAAGGGACCGAGAAGAAGGCAGTTTTCTTCTTCGTCTGTCATTGTCGTGTTTCGTTCTTTTATTTATTTGTTAATGTTGAAAAGCTGTGTCACTGGGAACTTCTCTTCTTGAGAAGCGGAAGCAAAGCCGTTGCCGGTATAGCCGTGACTTCTACCGACTTACTAATAGATATCCCTCCTCGTGATTAATATCTTTTTGTCTTTCCATGGTTATAGGTTTTTGGTTCTTCCTAGTTGGCTTACAACATCGGCTGACCAGCTGAGGATCTAAAGGTAGAGGATCATCAGATGACCAGTCGATGCTGCAACCGGAAGTCTCGCCACAACTGCAAGGTGAGAACCGAGGGGAAGGTTTAAATAATGTTAAACAAGAACACCTTTTTTATTTTCCAATATAATTGTTTTTTTTTTCTTTTTCTTAGAAATTTATAACAGATACATACAGTAAACAAAACAACGCGTTAAAATTATCGATTTTTCTATACTTGTCAACGATCAATTGTTATGACGCAGCGAAAAATCGTCAGTATTTTAATTCAAGATCAGCTGCCACAGGCTTCATATTTAGGAGTTTGATCAGCTGATTCAAAGGAAGGGGGTTCAGTGTTCGACCGTCCTGGAAGAAGTGCTCATCGAAATATTCGCACTGAAGAAAACGTGGAAGCTGTGCAGCAGTGTTGCAAATGATCCATCTGCCCCAACTAGTCCTCGTTCCGGCCAACTGGGCATTTTCAGAACAACATTCCAAAGAATTTTAAAGTTGTTCAAACACTTCAAGAGGCAAGACTACCAACAAAAACTACAATACGCTATTAGTTTTCCACAATTAGCCACACAAATTGATTTTTTAAAAAATGTTTTGATGTCGGATGAAGCGCATTTTCATCATTTAACTGGTTATATTTCAACAAACAAAACTGTTGATCGTGGGGCTCCGAAAATACAAGGGTATAAAGAAATTACGTAATGAAACTGACTTAGATGAATTTTCACCTATGCAACTTGGTGGAAAGTGTTAAAAAAAAACGCGAAAAACGTTACAAATGAATGTGTTTAGTAGTGTCAACTCCTCAAAAGTAAAAGATTTTGATGTGTAAACATCTATGCTGGCGGTAGAGTGAAAAAAATTGAGTGAGTGCCGGGACTCACGGTTAATATGTGAAAACATCAACGTGCGCGGATCCAAAACGGACTTGTTTTTGCTTGAAGGGGATCTTTAGATTTTTTTCACTGAACGCACCCATCCTAGTATGCAGATCGTAACGTTGCACACGAACGTTCACGTTTTTTTTTCACTCTACCGCCAGCATAGATGTTTACACATAAAAAAAACGTGAACGTTAGTGTGCAACGTTACGTCGTGCAACGTTACGATCTGCATACTAGGATGGGTGCGTTCAGTGAAAAAAATCTTAAGATCTCCTTCAAGCAAAAACAAGTCCGTTTTGGATCCGCGCACGTTGATGTTTGCACATATTAACCGTGAGTCCCGGCATTCACACAATATTTTTTTCGGAAACCTCTGACTTAGAGCCATTTCACACATACCCGGCTACCGGCACCGGCCAAACAGCATTTGGTATAGTAAATCTTATGGGACCTTTCACACGTCCCGACCGATGCCGATGCCGGCAGCCGGCAGTTAATCGCCAGGCAATGCTGCTGGCTTCGCTCACTGCAATACCCGGCTGCCGGGCCGGTTGATGTTTTCTTTGCTTTCCTGGTTTTAAGTTGGTATCTCCAGTGTACGATATAAAGGTTGTTTTGTGTCAAGTAGACTGGCAAGAGCCGATCGCAGAACTAAACAAATCACTTTGCATGCCTACTTTTCCACCTGCCGGCTACACAGTGCCGGAAATGTGTGAAAGTATACTTATTTGTTGAAAAAAAACAGGCTAAACGGTGCCGGTACCGGCCGCCGGGTATGTGTGAAATAGCTCTTAGCCAGCTCCTAAACCCCTTACAAGAGCAATGTCTTCCAAGCTGAGGTTTTGTCAGTAACCACAGCGGCTGAATGGCTATCAATGTTATCGATACCACCAGCCGATATTGCCTTCTGCATTGACAGCCAAGCAGCCATAACAGCACTCTCCGCCATCGAAATAAAGTCAAAAATCGTTTCCTTGCTGCCACGAAGAGCTCAAGATTCTTGGCTCGCAGCACAACGTTATGCTCTGCTGGGTTTCTGGCCATATAGGTATTCCAGGTAATGAGAAAGTAGACAGCAGGCAGAACTAAAAGTGTACGCAACTATCTGCTCCTTATTTAAACAGACTGTGGCAAAGAAAATTCTTGAGAAAACAAATGAAAGATGGAAACTTTGGCCGTGTTTTGACAAGGGAAAGACGGATAGGATCTTAACAATAAATAAGAAAACACTGTACTCTCTTGTAGGTACCGTTACTGGACACAATCTGCTGAAGTGCCACAAGAAAAAAAACTGAGGCTCAGCACGGATTGTGATGAAGAAGCACTTGAAGACTCTTCTTACTTTTTATATCACTGCCCAGCACTCTCGCAACTATGAAATAAACATCTAGAAGCTACTTCTTTAATATCCAAGAAGAGCTCTCCAACTTTTCATGTGTGAAAATGTCGAAATACATTACTGCCTGAATAGATGGCTCGGTAATCCATTAAAACTTATAGGTTAACTTATCCAATCCTCCAGGGTATCACAAGGGATTTACATTGACGTATGTGTGAAAGGAATAAGGTCCTCTATCACCCCAAAAACCTAACCTTTCCTAAGACTTTAGTTCTGTATAAGACTGAGAATACTCAACATTGGTAAACCATTACAGAATAACACAGATATTTCTTTAATATCTGAGCAAAATTCTGACGACATCGGACATATTTCAATCGATTCGGGAAAGCAGTAGCAATTCACACGGGTATTGTGCAATTCTTAGATAAAGACTTTGAATTTCGAATATCTCTTGTAGCAATTGTATATATGATGGTACAGCTTTAAATACAGAACATAGAAACAGCGTCATTGCTTTGTCGGAAAAACATTTTTGTCGACCTTTACAGTGGTTTGTGTGCTTGTTACATGCAAAAGAACAACCGCTCCGTCATCTGTTTGCTTCTCGCGATATGACCACAACAGGTCCTAAAAGTTTCTCCGGAAGCATGGGAAAAGACCTTGTAAAATGTCTTGTATCAAAAGTGGTTTCCTTCGAAGCCGAATTTGAATGTAAAGTCGTTAAGTACTGATCTAAAGTATTTAGGTACATCAATTTTTCTCAGCTATTTCTCGATGCACAATTCCAACTGTTTAAGCTTGGAAGGATCTCGGGAAGCTAGCATATTTCCGATGGTTGACTTATGCAAACAGGATTATACGTTTGTATGTCGGTACAGCAAAACCAACAGCTATTCTTAAGGAGCTTGGCATTTTTATTTTGAAAGTGTATGCACCAACATGGTATGACATCAAGACTCAGCCTTCAAGTAAGCACGGCCACGCAATCATGTTTTTAAAATGATGAAAAAAAAGGTATTTTTACTTGCGAGATGACCTTAAAAGCATCGTATTGAAAACTATTCAACGTAATGCATTCTTGAAACGCTCAGGGAATCTGTTGCTAGCTAAGTTGCAAGGCGATCAGAAATACATAGATATGCGGGAGCTAGCACTTCGAAGAATATTAAAGTCAAGAACACAAACTAATGGCCGAAAAGGACGCCAGTTTCATCTTCCTCAACTTCAAGTCAACGCAACTAATTATTATGATTTAATAGATTGGTATAAAGAATAAGTAACCGAACCACCAATGACAAAGAAACTATCAGGAGAAAAATTATTGTATTTTCAGAAGTTTCCTTGCCGCATTCAGGCAGTAGAACGGTGTTTGAAGCTAGTAATTGAAGCTGCAATATCTGTTTGTGAGTCAGACGTGATAGGGATGGTTTCATTAAAACAAAGATAAAATCGAGGCGAGATTATCACTTTTTTCATACAAAATTTCAATATTTTCATCAAAAAGAAGTCGAAAAAATGTTTCATGACGACACTTAAGATGTTGAGCGCAGTTATTCTTAAATACATGTACTTTTTTTCAATCAATATAGATACCATATTAAAAAAAAATTAAAATGACAGTTTATAGTACCTACGCTTTTGTAAAGGGTGATTTTTAAGCTGGTTTGGTTTTGGCAACACTGGTTTTGACAGCTGACGTGTGTTTAGTACCTTGTGTCACTGTCAAACAGCTTCAGTTTGGTTTGCAATTTAACCATGGATCGTCTTACAAATGAACAACGCTTGGAAATTATTGAATTTTACTATCAAAATTCGTGCTCGGTTCGAAATGTTCATCGCGCGCTGCTTGTGTTCAGCGATGAGGCTCATTTTTGGTTGAATGGGTACGTAAATAAGCAAAATTGCCGCATTTGGAGTGAAGATCAGCCAGAAGCATTGCAACAGCTACCAATGCATCCCGAAAAAGCCACTGTTTGGTGCGGTTTATGGGCCGGCGGCATTATTGGGCCTATTTCTTCAAAGATGATGCGAATCGCAGCGTTACTGTCAATGGTGAACGCTACCGAGCGATGATAACAAATTTTTTTTTGCCCGAAATGGAAGTTCTTGACTTGCATGATATGTGGTTTCAACAAGATGGTGCCACATGCCACACAGCACGCGAAACAATGGCGCAATTGCGAGGCGAGTTTGGCGAACAGTTAATTTCACGATGCGATTGACACCATTAGATTATTTTTTGTGGGGGTATGTCAAGGCTAATGTCTATAGGGACAAGCCCGCTTCGATTGACGCACTGGAAGCCAACATCCATGCATTCATTCGTGAGATACCGGCCGATATGTGTGAAAGAGTATGCCAAAATTGGACTCAGCGGATGGGCTACCTGAGACGCAGCCGCGGTCAACATTTGAATGAAATTATCTTTAAACATTAAATTGCAAGGTTCAAACTATCGATTCAAATAAATATTTCATTCATTTTTTCGAATTTTTTGTGTTTTTTTTAAAAAAAAGTTCTAAACCTCTTAAAAAATTACCCATTATAATATCTTATTTTTAATTTGCTTAAAAAAAATTAGGTCTGGTGCACCACCTTAACCCTTAAATGCATCTTGTATCAAAAATGATATATTGGCGCAAAATTTTAAACATTTAAAACCTACTCTAAATCATTTTTAAATTCGACACCGACTCTAAGTATGAGTTTTAGAATGAGAGTCGACACTTTGATAATTTTAAACGATATAAAGTATACTTTAGCCGTGTTTTTTTGCAAGCCAAGCAAAACGACGTCATGTCCTGAAATTTACATGTTAAATCCAACAACAACTAATCCCCTTTGGGCTTAGCTAAGCACGGAGAATTCTCGGGGCTTAACTCAAGCACGGAGAAAAAACTATGTTACCGGCGTGAATTGCATACTTGTTATCGATAGTTTGTATGGAAACTCCATTTTGTTTCTGTAATGGCGTCGCTAATCCCCGATGTCGTTTTTTTTTCAACCAAATCTCCCCGGGCTTGCAAAAAAAACACGGCTTTTCACGCTAAAGTACTCGTCTAACTTTAAAAGCAGCAAAATGCTTCTCTTTCTTTTTTAAAGTATACTTTATCCATTCAACGTTTGTATTTTCTTAACAAACATTTTAAGAAAAATGTTTGATGAAGATTTTGAGCTTTTAAATCAACAATCACGAAAACTGTCTTAGCTTTAATTTGTGGTGCATGCACCCCGTAAGCATTACCACAACAAAATAACACAATCTCCACCCCCCGATTCAATATAGACTACGACACCAAACAATATAGAATACAAACTTGTATTCGGTCAACCGCCTCAACAAAAACAAAAAAAAAAATGTGGTACATAGTGTTGGACTACCATATCGCGGCAAATCATTTTCTGCTCACAAAAATTTATTCCTTAAACGAGGACTGTTTAAAAATTGGTGCCATTAACTTTAACTCAGTCTTAAAGTATTTTTGTTTTGATCAGCAACAAACGGGGATTTTTTTTATAAAAGAGAACAACTATTTCTTGGCCAAAATAAAATTAAAAAAATCATGAACGATCCGTTATCAGTGATTGTGCGATATCGATGATTCGTAGTAGAGCTGTGTAAATCGTTCATTTCAAATGATCGAATCATTCAAGAATCGATTGCCAAAATGATTCGATCATTTTAGTCAATCGATCATTCGATCATTTTCATTCCACTCAATTCATTATTTCATACTGTTCCGATACGATTTTTGATGTGTAAACATCTATATGTCGGCGGTAGAGTGAAATAAAAACGTATACTTTCTTTCCTCTGTGCGACGTTACAATGTAAAGAGTTACGTAGCGCGTATTCTCGGAAATGAATTGACATTTGGACACCTGTCAAATTAAAAGTGTTCTAAAGGACCTAGAGAACTGGCGTGACTTCAGGTAACTTCCACCTCCTAAATTGACGTACTACGTTTTTCGATCCGCCGTAATAAAAATTTTAGTATATTTTGACACTTGTCAAACTAAGTGTTCTAGTGGTCCCAGAACGTCGGCCGTGAGACTAGGGTTATACCCACCTCCTTAATCGATTGGCGTACTCCGTTTTTCAATCCGCCGTACCAAAAATGTTGGCATATTTTGACACCTGTCAAACTAAGACAATTTTTTTATTTCGATTTCTATGAAATTCAATCGCCGAAGTTAACGAATACTGTACCGATTTGATCGACCCCATTCTGACCCATATTTCTTTTCTCCGATAAAATATATTAATAATTCAAAAGAAATTGATATCGAAAATCGAGATTCATTGCATAATGATTGAGATTTCGATTGAAAATCGAGAATCATCGAAATGATTGAGATTGTTATGGAAAATTGAGAATCATCGAAATGATTGAGATTGGGATCGATTGAAACGAAAATTTGTGATTTCAATCATCAATACTTTTCGATGATCGGATCAAAAAAATCGAATCGTTCCTGATTGACACAGCCCTAATTCGTAGGCAGCAATTTGGCATAAGAATAAAATCAAAAGATTTCTATTTAGAATTTATTCAAAAAATAAAAACAACAAAGTTTAGTATTTTGTTTAAGGAAATACTTGATAGTTTTAAGTTTATTTTGACTTTTCATATGAAAAACAAGTGCTTTTTTGTCTGCATCAAAAATGATACTCCATGCAGTTAGGACTTGTTTTGAACTTGATTTATTTAGTTTGGTAGGCGGTCAGTGTGAATTTTTTTTCTTTTTTTTTCTATAGAATGGCACGAAGTGATAGTGATAGGGAGATTGTCAATTATTTGACGCAATTGGAAAATCATTACCTGAGCGTCTGTTCTTATTGGTATAATAAACATGGATTCCAGGGCATACAAAAAACTATTGTATATGCTGTGCTCACTAACAGAATATGCTTGCAAGTTCATCGTCTATACAGGAAAGGACAACGATCCTATGTTGGAAAATTAGATGGACGTTGGAGCGGTTGGGAATGTTGTGATTCAGCTATCACGGCGTCACGGGCAATCGAAGGAAGAGTGAACCACATTGCTTATTTTGACAATTTGTATACCTCTTTGCCACTCGTGAAAGGTTATGGCAAAATCGGTGGAAGAATACGTCACAAGTTACGATGATATCGAGATGTCTGCTGTAAGTTGGAAGGATAATAAACAAGTAACTTTATTGTCAACGTTTATAGGTGCAGAGCTTGTTTCAACTATAGAAAGGTACGACAATAGAAGGAAGAATATAGTGTAAAACTCACAAATACTTCATTATTAATTCCGCTTATCTAACGCGCTAACTCGGTGAGCGCCCATTGATGGTCAGATATGGAATGTGATCTTAACTCAATCAATCTGCCACACTCACCGAGCTGCACAAGCAGATCCTACCCTAACACTAACACTACCATGAACAGAAGGGATTTTGCCTGCTCGTATTCCTAATTTCGTCGATGCACCGTTTGATTGTTAACGTCAAAGAATACAACGCCCATATGGGCGGAGGGGATTTGATGGATTCGTACTTGGGACGGTACCGTATCCGGATGAAAAGCAGAAAATGGTACATGTGACTTTTTTATCACCTCTTGGATTTGACGGTGATTAACTCATGGGGGCCCAACTAACAATATAACTTGTATTTATAAGTTTCTAAACAAGCTATTTTCAGACTGCTATAGAAACAGTAAAAGGCCTTATGCAAGTAATTTTGGCGCACACTACGCAATCTATTTAACTGCTGTAAGACTTTTGTTGACAGGTGTTATAACAGCAAATAGCTTGTCATTAAATGCAATTGGCCTGGCTCAGCATCGTATTTTATGACAGCTAAAGCTAATGCTATAATAGCTCACTTTGGATGTTATAAAAAGGCCCTAAGAAAGCCATTTGATGACAGTTATTGCTAAAAGCTTGCTTAAGATGTTATAAAAAGGCTTAAACCAAGCCTTTTAATGACAGATATTTGCTAATAGCTTGCCATAAGTGTTTATAATTATAAAGGTTCAAGTTAAAAAATTTGGAAATAAAAAAAAAATATTATTTTTGTATTGTTTAAGTATTGGGTTTTTATTGCATTATTTTTATTTGTATTGTAGTTTTAGATATATGCCTCTTCCCAGAAACCTTTTTCTGGGTTTGAACTCGAGACCTTCCGTGTACCACTCCAGCACTCTACCACTTCGCCACTTCGTTGTTGAGAAAAATGTCATCAAATGGGAACTACTTGATAGCATATTAATTTAGTTTGCATAAGGCCTTTATTGGCAAGCCTTACACAAGTTGTTTGCTTTGACTTGTCGTGGGGAGCCTTATAGCAGCTGTCATAGCTTTAATTTTCTGTAAACAACTTCGGAAGGCCTTAAACAGGCAATTTTTAAACTTTATCTACAAGCCTTGTATAGAACTTGCCAAACTTACTTTAAAAGGCCTTAAAGCAGCTATTTTCTAACTGTAAGAGTGTGAAATGTGTAGCTTGCGAAAATGTGCTTTATGCAAGCTCTATACAAGCTATTAATTTCCAAATTCGAAAAATTGGACCTTATACAAGCTAAATTGTTAGTTGGGGGGTGTTATATAAGCCAAGTTTTGGCTAAAAAAGGAAAAGGATCGAAAGAAATAATGAACTTATTTGAATTTAGAACCGAACTTGCTGATACGCTTTGTAAATATAAAGCACACATTCACCCACCAAGGGGTGCACCCGGCAGCAGTAGTAGTTGTGTGTCAGAGGAACCAGCCCCAAAGCGGAGGAATAATTTGCACGTTTTGCCGTCAAGAGATGTAATTACATGATGGCACTGATCATATAAGCAAAAACGATACAGAGAATGGGTATGCGTTGTATGATGCCAGGATGTAAGCTCCTAAGTAGCGTTATGTGTGAAAAATGCAAAGTTTACTTGTGTTTTCAAAAAAAAAAAATATTGTTTGTTTTAATAAATTTCATTCATAATTTTTCTTAATAAATGAAATAATCACACATTTTTTCATTATTTTTCATTTCACATAATCCAGGTTTCAATGAAGCTTTAAATGCATGTTATAGGTATCAAAAATGATACAACCAATTTTCATCAAATAAAACTTTTATTTCATACAAAGGATTTTTAAAATATATTTTATCATCATTTATAAACAGATTCACACCCAAAAATATTTTTTTTTTTGAAAATAAAAAATCACGCATTTAAGGGCTAAGATGTAGAAAAGTAGCGGTCTGAAATCATTTAAGACTTGGTGTAATGCATTGGTGACACAGGAAAACGAAATTTAAAAAAAAAAATCATTCCCACCCGCCCGTACACACATAACTCACAAAAGTAATTGATTCTCATTCCCAAATGTATCGAAAAGGATACCCAACCCACCGACATCCACACCACACAGGTAAGAATTCTTTGTCGTGGCGTTGAGACGTGTGTCAGTCGTGTGAAAGGTGTTGTCGATTACGGTCGATTTTTCAAGGAAAAGAAATATTATCCTTTATAGAAAGTAAAACATCAATTCCAACTCCAACCCTTCCACGACTTTCTGACACGCCCTCACCTTGAATTTCCTTTTTTTTTCAATCAATACGCGATACGCTTTGTTAATATCGCAATCTTATTAAGGGATATCAATTCATCTATATGTGTAGGACTGTAGGTATTGTATACCTACATCTGTTTTTTAGCACGCGTCAGCGTCATATAGTTTTCACTTTTTGACGGTGATTTCTACTAAGAAAAGAAATGACATCTGCGGAAGTCGAGTTTTTGATTCTAGATTTAAACTCCCATGTCATAAGAAATTTAATTTTTGTTTCTCCCGTGAAGCATTTAAGACATTTCCGGCAGTCTATAATCCATATATAAAACCATCAACCTTGAACTCCTTCACAAAAGTGCTGCTCCCGCGCTTAAATCTAATCGGAGCTTCGAATGGGAATCATGATCATGATGGATAAGAAGGGAAAAAATAATTCACTTCTTGCCGCTGCGCTGCCATCTGCAAATCCCACCATCGCGCATCGGCATCGGACAGACGGATGCAAGCTTCAACGCGGTCTTCATGCTCAACCCCATCATTATAAATGAAATGACCAATTCGCCCGCATTACTATTATGAAATATTTTGCAAATTTAATCTCTTAAATATAGGTCCAGTGAATGGAGTCGCTTTTCGATCGAAATTAAATCGATTCACTTTGGGTTTGGATGAATTGGCATGCCACAGCTAAATTAACTATATCGATCGGTTTTTATTTTATTTGTTTGTGTCGATGTTTTGATGAAATAGAAATGGAAACGCGATTAAATCACGAATAATTTTAGATAAATGTTTGCGTTTTATCTGCGGTTCTGGGTATGGGTATTATCTTTATGCGGCTATTTATTATATTAAATGCGTTTTTGAGCAAAAACATACAAAAAAATATAAATAAACAATACACACAGAACAAAAACGTATAGGTAACGTTTAAAAATAAAAATATGTTTGAAAATTACTGCTTTTTATTTTTTTGAAAATTATGTGGGCGTAGATAGACTCTGCGCAATTTTTTCTCATTTGAATTTAATTTCCCAAATTTTTTTTTTCGGTGCGGTTTTAGGCTTTTTTTCTGGCCAAAATATGCAAGAATGTGGGAACTGGAAAATTTTAATAATGTGATTCCCCCACGAAGTCCATCAGAAATATTTAAAAATACGTATAAAATATTTCAAGATAAAAGGTATTGCAGATGCGGTTTTTAATTTATTCTGTTCTATAGGGCAAGTTATAGTCTTTTGATGTCGTTGTAGACAAAATGTATGGGTCTTATTCAAACTACAGTATGCACATGTCAATTTTATTACTGTTTTGTTATACTAAGATCACTTCAGACTTACTGTTCGTACAGAGATCCTTTCTTTCAGTCGTACTACACGAATGTGGCTTTACTAAACTCAATTTTTCCTTGCTATTGTGATGTTTAGACATTTAAAACCTATAAATGTATACTCCCCTTATAAATCGTATTCAATGTTTATTAGAAAATAAGGTCCGATTTGTACTAAATGTAACAAATGTTCTCACAGCTCACAGTTTCGATTGATAAATCATATATTAGTTGAAATATCAAAATTACAGTACGTATCAGTATAAAAATTGTCGACTTATTGCAATTGTTAAACCATAGAGCCCAAGTAAGAATTTTCCGCTCAAAAGATGATCCGAAAGCCTTACTAGACTAATTTAAGGGAGCTAAATGGACTCTTGAGGAGTTCTTCTAGATTCTTATAAGAATGTTAAAAGCCTAAAATGGCCTAGTTATGGGAGCCTCATGCTCCTATAGTATGAGTTTTATTCTTCTTATTTGAATATAGACGCCGGCCGCTCTGTAAATCTAGTAAAGCTCTTTTAACTCTTTCTAAAAGAGTGCGTCTCTTCCTACAGAAAATGTTTAAATTAGTTCGAGTATGTGTAGTAAAACTTAAATAAAATATAGGTATATCTTTCGAATTTTGTATTTCTCTCCAAAGAAGGTAGGCGAATAGTTCTTATGTGTGTGGGTCAAGCTCTCATCTCAAAAAACTAATGTGAATTTTGGTGAAAGTATTTATCTTACAAGTTAATTGATATAGGATATTTTTGAAAATAGTTGCATATGCAGGCTAAATTCTTGTTGAGATTAAAATTGTATCTACTAATTTCCACATTTTTCTTTGAAAAATAACAACGCGCTTCAAACATTATGCTGTTGATTGATACCTTAACTCTTGTATTAACATCTCTTTTAGATCTTTGGATATGATGATGGAAAGGAACGCACGACAGATTCATGTGTTTCGTTTGAAAGTTAAACACGACAAAAAAGTGAAAAATGATTTCTTTAACTTCAGTTTTCTACAATTTGCTTTTGAAAAAAGAGCTCTAGAAACCTAAAAATAAACTTTTCCTGATCTAGGAATTGCCACCTTCTCATCAAGGTATTAGCACACATAGCAATAAAAAACATAGAAAAAACCGCAAGTAAAGCCCAACCACTTTTCGATCGGTGAATGTTGTGTTGCTAAGTTGACACTCACAACATAAGGTATTAAGTTCGACTTACTGGTTTTCAAGAAACTCGAACCATATCCTAAATGGACGAGACTATAGAAACGCCAATTTACATATAACAGTGTGTTGCCACTAAAAGTGGACGTTAAATAAAACTTTTAAAATCTGCGGTGCTCGTCACTTCCAACCAAAATATCTTTAACGCGTTAACCTTGCGTTAACGCTATGCAGTGCAATTCTATGCACTTTGTTGCACTTTTCCTTGTACAATAATGGTGTAATTTCGTGTGCCTGTGTAAGTAAAAATGACCAAGTCGTCTAGCAATTTCTAGCTGGGACTCGAACCTTTAGGCAGAGTTTGCCGTTCCAGGTCTTGGTATTTTTATACAGTGACTAGAGAGAGGGATTCTTTCAAACTAATTTATCTTTCCGGCAAGAATGCCAAGTCAAAATGCTTAGTTCAGAATTGAAATCAGAAGTGATTTTATTTATTATTCGTCTTAATATTTATACTAAATATAATGTTATCGATTTCCATCCATACTTCGATTATTGACTCCACTTGCAATCGATATCACAGGGTGAACGACCGGCTATCCCAGGTGCATAGTTTATTAATGCTAAGTTGACATATTTTGTCAACCTAAACAAATGCGCACCGACCGCTCACCATTAACCCATTCATATTTTATTATACACTTGTTGGGAAGCTCTTGCCGTTCGTGCCATCAGGGCAACATGATACTTTTGTTTATCCATTGACTGCAAGTTGGATATGTTCATATTGTAGGTATGTATCGGGTTTTTCAATAAGAGCGCTACAAAAGTTTTTTTAATTACAACAAAAACGGTTTTGGATATCAATGAAATTCTTTATTTCTGTGAAAGTACGTTCGATGCCATTATGTATGGAACTCTATTTCTTTTGCATGGCCACCACGGGCACGCTTGCAGAAGTCCAGACGCTGAACCCAATTTTCGACGGTTTTCAAGCATAAATCGGCCGCTACTGCTGCAATTTCACGTTCGATATTCGTACGAAGTTCATCAATCGTCGCTGGCTTGTTGGCATAGACCATAGACTTGACGTAGTTCCGCAGGAAATATTCAACGACGTCAAATCGCACAACCGAGGCGGCCAATCGACTGGACCATTTCGTGAGATAACACGTTCTACAAACTTGGTTTCCAATAAATTGATTGTGACATTCGCTGTGTGGCTTGTGGCGCCGTCCTGTTGGAACCACATGTCCTCCAAGTCCATATCATCCAATTGGGGCCAAAAATATTCGGTTATCATTGAACGGTAGCGATTCCCATTCACAGTAACGTGCCGGCCTTGATCATCACGGAAGAAGTACGTCCCAATGACGCCGCCGGCCCATAAACCACACCAAACCGTAATTTTTTCGGGACGCAATGATGACTCATGGAGTACGTGTGGATTGCTGCCTGACCAATACCGTATATTTGGTTTATTGACGAAGCCATTCAGCCAGAAATGAGCCTCATCGCTGAAGATGAGTTTTCGATGAAAATCCGAATCATTTTCAAGTTGTTGCTCAGCCCAATTCACTACGCTTTTGGTGGTCAAGCGATTTCAGATCTTGAGTCAATTTAATCTTCTAAGGATGTAGGCCAAGATCTTTTCGTAAAATTCGCCACAACGACGTCACAGAGATGCTCAACGCTTGAGAACGACGTGTAAGAGACACATTTGGGCTTTCTGCAACTGAAGCCTCAGCGGCAGCAATATTCTCGACACTACGGGCACTTCTTTGTCTTACTGGCACGGGAACATTTTGTACTGTGCCTGTGGATTCAAATTTTTTCCACTAGACGCTCAATTGTTGTCCTGCTAGGACGATTACGACGACCATAAATTGGACTTAGCGCTTAGTAAATTTTAATAATTTTGACTCGTTGTTGTATCTTTCCATCATGAATTGGCAAACCTTACTGAAGATAAATGTCAAAAGAGCGGCAAGAAATATGGCGTTATTTGCTGTCCCTGTTGCTCTACTTTTGTAGCGTCCCTGTTGAAAAACCCTTTATATCTTTTATTACCCTGACGTAGAAGGCAAGACAATGCTTTGAATTGGATTTGGATTATGTTATCTACTGCTTAAGGCAATGCATAGCATGGGAAGCAAGTTAGTGTCAAGTATCGAAGCATGGTTGGATATTAAGCAATTAATTAAGTGGTCGATTGTGTGATCCCTTCACAATGGCCATAATTGAAACCTTCATTTAAAAAAAAAACTTACTTTGACACTTTAATATAAATTAATGACATAACTTATTGTGAAATTAATTAAAGGATCCACTGTGTTTTCGTTTAGTAATTACAATTCTCAGTAGACTTTTACATTAAATTCCCCACCTAAAGGAAACATTAAAAAAAAAAAAATTATTGTAAAAAAAATATTTGTGAAATATTTTTGAAAAATGGAATTGCAGAAAAAAATAAAAATTGGATGGGAATGGATGTTTTCAAAAATATCAGAAAATTATATTTTTAATATTTAATATTTTGTTGATGGTATATTTAATAATTTTTTTTAGTTTTTGGGATGGTTTGGTAAAAAATATGGAGAAGGAGATAAAATTGAATGGGGAAAATTGATTGACGATGATGCGGAGGAGGAGTACGAGGAAGGGGAATTCGAATATGGTGAGCAGAAATATTGAAATATAGATATGTGTTGATGATGATGATGAGTATTCACGTGGAATTCTTGCTCACTTTATCTCCTATTTGTCCATAAATTTTCCCGGAATGAGCCTCGAAACACCCAAAGTCCTTATTTTTTTGTGGGAAAGCTTTGCATGGTGTTCAGTGTTTTTGCCGCTGCATATACGTTTTGTTTTTTCAAAATAGATTACGATAGCTTTGAGCTTGAGAGCATGAATACTTTGTGGAACATTGGTATTCACGGAGTTTGGTTGATTTGCAGTTTTATAATACGATGCTAAGCTACAGGCTGAAGTCAAAGTATCTGAATGATATAATTAAAACAGAATTTCTATGGAGATCTTCCATATGTAGGTGGGGTTAAGGGAACATTATATGGCTTAAAAGATTAATTTATATTTTATTTTGATTGATTTGTTAGGAAATCAAAACGTTGACATGCAGATAACCCAATATTTCAAAATGTGCTTTAAGAAAATGTGTTTGGGATGGCGCTTTTGTCTGTCTACCGCAATAAACCGATTTTTTGCAGATTTCCAGAACTTCGATTTCGACAACCGATTTAGTGCAGATTTCCAGAACTTCTTTAAAGCATCAAACATGAGCCCCATTCAGCCGAATATCATTTCACAACCGAGTGAAAGGATATCCTTTTCTCAAGTTCAGGTATTGGATCTTCTGATAATCTACTTCTTGAAGATGCCCAAGATATCCGTCAGCCCCCCTCTCAAAATATGACTACACAGAAGGAATTAAAATCTTTCGAGTTGCTTTTTTACAGCATCATCGTCTTTTGATAAGACTTTGCGGAAGGATGGAGAACTTTTGGAACTTTTTTGTCCTTCTTCGGGTTCTAGAAGTTACGTTGTATATGTAGAGGACCTCGGATGTAAGCAAAGAATTTCTTATTATTTTTGAAAATGAACATAATGTACATTAGGGTGGGTCACCCTTATAGGGCAATTTATTTATTATTTTTTTTTAATTCTAATAGCGATAATATATTGCTAAATGAGTAGTTATTTATTCTTAAGCAAAAAAAAAGTTCTTCAGCCTGCGCATTGAGTTTTAAAAACTGTAACTTTAGAAAATATTCAACAATTTAAAAACTTTTGTAACATTTATTTTATAACTTATTATTTTTTTAAACTAGCTTGGAACACAAAGTATTAATTATTGAATAATGGGTTGAAAACAGAATATTTACTTGAAATACATATTTTTTATTTAAGGAATTAGTTAAAATTAACATTAAAGTCGCGTTTGCTTTCAAACTTAGGCATTATTTTTCTTGATGCTATTTTCGCTTGAATTAAACCTTCTCTGGACCTTTCATCACACGCAGACATTGCAGCTTCTGTTACAATTTTGACAGAACGTTCTACTGCTTGTGTATAGCAGGGCAGCCTCAAAAACGTCAAGCTGTCTTCACCTCGTGAATCTGTAATTTTCAATATTTCATCGTTAGAAACATCCTTCAAAACTGGGGGCTTATAAATGGTTTGTTGCCAATCTATCATGTTGGTATATGATGAACCACTAAAATTGATTTTTGGCACTTCAAAAACTCTTGGTATGCTTTTTTTCTGAGCCACACTTCGATCTTTGAGAATTCTTCGAGCAGCTAGCTCCCGAACGTATAATTTATCATCTGTCAACATTGATAGTAAAAGGTTTTGAGGATGAGCATTGTGCTGTATTACTTGGTCTATAACTTCTTTGAGTTCAGGAGAAGGATAACGCGACTCCTCAATAAGTTTCCAAAAATGTCTCGAACCATCCTTGCAAGTTGAATGTGTCTTTATTTGAAACCATACTGGTGCATAAACTTTTACAACAAACTCAGCAAGATGTACCAAATTTTGCGAGGGTTTTTCTGTAGAGACGTAAAGGCGTAATATTCGGTTCGCTTTCGTAATCCATCGAGCATGGGACATCTTTCCTGGTGTTTTATTTTATTATTATTATTTATTTGCTAAGTCCGATGGTAAGTTTCCGGTGATAACTGCAGTTGTAATTTCATACAAGTACTTCTGAGCTGTACTTAGATCCTTTGATGCGAAATCTGCCAGCGTACTTGGAATAGACCTATATTTGACAATATTAAGCTGTTCACAACCCTCTAATTTTTTTGCAATTTCACCCGTGTACGAAGAAGGACCTGTAGTTGCACCATCAAGCTTTATGAATAGATGTCTGAGTGGAAGTTCATTTAAATGAAACAAACAGACTATCCATTGCAAGGGACGCCCTAGCCATTTTTCTATTAGTCTTATAACTCCATTAAATTTGCCAGTATTTGTAGCTGTGCCATCACAGCCAACAGCTAGTAAGTCACCGAATCCCATATTTTTATTTGCAAGCAGTGATAAAATAGATTCTTCAATACCTTTTGCAGTGCCTTGCTTTGGTGTCGTATATCCTAAAAATATTGATTCCGGCTCCTTTATATCTAACTTTTTATATCTCTTAGTACCCTTGGTCACAACTGCAAGAGTCCTATCTTTCCTTCCATCAAAATACAAGGCAGGGACATTTGGACACATAGCTTTGGTCGTTAATTCGTTACGTACTTTTTTTCTTTCGCGACGTATTTTAGACTTGTCGATAACCTCTACATTGGACTGGATAGAAACGATGGCAGCTGCAGCCCTATCCGAAACTCCATAACGGTCACGTGTCTTGGATAACAAAGGTAGGTTTTGAACGGATATCTTCTTTGGCTTTGATTTTGACGTCGATGGTGCATTAATGTTTCCATTTTCGGAGGACATTGATCTTAAACTAAAGTTGTCACTATCGGAGTCACATGTTAAAGATAAATTGATTGTTTGATCTTTCTTTTGCTCTTTTTTCGTTATTGAAGCCGAACGAATAATCGACCTATCTATTTTTTTTTTGTAATTTTGCGGAAGCGACGCGATCGACACCACCCATCTTCATTTTTCGTTCAGATCTCTGATCCAGCAAAAATGTTTGTTCCTCTTTATTCACTTTATTTTCTTTTACACAGACGCATTTAAAAATGTCTTGACATTTACATGAGCAAATATCAAACAAAACTGTGCTTTGTTTAAAAAAAAATTCTTTTTATTCGTCAGAACATCTTTTTTAAAGATTTATTTAAGTTTTTGCATTTTGTATGTAATGCTCTCAGCAGTTGAATTACTCGAGCATTAGTCACAATTGGGAGGGATGCCTTTTTCCAAATACTTTCAACCTTTTTAGAAACTATTTCCGCTTTATCATAAAAGGAAGGCTCTTTGTTGGTTTGCCTGTCTAACTTAAGATGAAATCTGGTCCATTCGTAGTATTTCATGACGTCTACGTATGTTGGTAAAATGTTTTCTTTAAGTTCCTCTATTGTTACGAAAATTGGACACTTATAACAACATCTTATTTTATCCATTTCGAAATAATACAAATAATTTCAAAATCTTACTCTGTTTTTACAACTTTCTTGACCGAAATATATTATTTTGATTTACTTTTGATACCTAATATCAAAAAAAAAACTTTCACCGCAAAGCTTTTGTCACATTCACATACACTCTTTGCAATAACTTGACAGTTTCAAACCAGAAAGATGAAATTACTTACACGGCCTTCTTTAATTGCTTTAAAGAAAAAGTGGAATTTGAAAACGCTCTATGGTAATTTTCAACATCGATGCGCAGGCTGTTAATAAAATCCTATTGCAATAATAATGTAATGGGTGATTTTTAAGCTGGTTTGGTTTTGGCAACACTGGTTTTGACAGCTGACGTATGTTTAGTACCTTGTGTCTCTGTCAAACAGCTTCAGTTTGGTTTGCAATTTAACCATGGATCGTCTTACAAATGAACAACGCTTGCAAATTATTGAATTTTACTATTAAAATTCGTGCTCGGTTCGAAATGTTCATCGCGCGCTGCTTGTGTTCAGCGATGAGGCTCATTTTTGGTTGAATGGGTACGTAAATAAGCAAAATTGCCGCATTTGGAGTGAAGATCAGCCAGAAACATTGCAACAGCTACCAATGCATCCCGAAAAAGCCACTGTTTGGTGCGGTTTATGGGCCGGCGACATTATTGGGCCATATTTCTTCAAAGATGATGCGAATCGCAGCGTTACTGTCAATGGTGAACGCTACCGAGCGATGATAACAAACTTTTTTTTGCCCGAAATGGAAGTTCTTGGCTTGCATGATATGTGGTTACAACAAGACGGTGCCACATGCCACACAGCACGCGAAACAATGGCGCAATTGCGAGGCGAGTTTGGTGAACAGTTAATTTCACGTTTCGGGCCGGTCAATTGGCCGCCTAGATCGTGCGATTTGAAACCATTAGATTATTTTTTGTGGGGGTATGTCAAGGCTAATGTCTCTAGGGACAAGCCCGCTTCGATTGACGCACTGGAAGCCAACATCCATGCATTCATTCGTGAGATATCGGCCGATATGTGTGAAAGAGTATGCCAAAATTGGACTCAGCGGATGGGCTACCTGAGACGCAGCCGCGGTCAACATTTGCATGAAATTATCTTTAAACATTAAATTGCAATGTTCAAACTATCGATTCAAATAAATATTTCATTCATTTTTTCGAATTTTTTATGTTTTTTTTTTTAAAAAAAGTTCTAAACCTCTTAAAAAATCACCCGTTATATGGTCATTACTAGGCCTTTTTGGCAAAGTTTTATTACTATTAGAAAATTAAATTAGCAAAAAAAACAAAAATGATCCACCCTAATGTACATATGGGTTGGGAAATTTATTTTTTCCCAGGGTTTTTGAGCTACTTTTTGGTGTATTGGCTGTAGTAGACCTATTTTTACTTACCTATTCTGCTGAATATATTAGTAGTTATAGCTCAAATCGTTCATTCGGAATGTCCAACGTCGCGATTTTTGTGTGATCCGCAGCACCGTACCACACAGAAATCGCCATCGTTGAAACCACATGTCGTTCTCATGCATTTCATCCGATTTGGGCTAAAATTAATAGTTTATTATCGATCGGTAGCGTTCTCCATTGATGCCATCATCGTTTTGGAAGAAGTCCGGACTCTCACGAACATCAGCGATGTTTTGGCTAAATGTTCACTAAATCGGTCCATTCAATTTTGGCCACCAAACGTTGAATAGTCGACTGAGAAGGCCAACCATATAAACCGTAAAGTGGGCGCAACGCACGCACCAGGAGAGTTTTTATAATAAAGTTTTATCATTTAAACGTGCTGTTCATTCCTGTAACTTGCCATGGTGATTTATTTTCACAGAAAGACAAATTTGTTTTATACATGCGCACTTCACAATAACACGTTTCAACTAAATTTAAAATGAAATAAGTTTACCAAAAGAAATAACGGAAATACCCGCTTGTATTTTTTTAAACTCAACTAATGCTTCGTACATTCTACGAATAATTCGTACGGTGAACTTATGAATGAATTTTGTATACTAATATTTGTTTTACCTCGTGAATAGTACGAATTCATTAGTAAATACTACGAATGCAATGGAAAAAATTACGAAGTTATTCGTTCCAGAAATCAACGAATGTTATTAGTTATAATGTACACAATAATTCGTACAATAATTGGTACATTAAACGAATTCATTCGTGGATACTACCACAGGTATAAGTAAAACTTCACGAATGATACAAATACTTCGTATATTTTACGAATATTCGTACAATGCACGAATTTTTCTGCTACGAATGTCAATGTTAGAGCTTGATTATTTGAGAAAGAGCTCTTGATGCACCCTTAGAGCAAGTGTAGCGCTTGCATACAGCTAATTCATTGAGTTTGAGAGCACATTTTTGCTCGCAACCAGCTTTTTATCAGTGACGAGTGGCTTTGAAGCTCTTTAATACATATAAAGGGTGATTTTTTAGCTGGTTTGGTTTTGGCAACACTGGTTTTGACAGCTGACGTGTGTTTAGTACCTTGTGTCACTGTCAAACAGCTTCAGTTTGGTTTGCAATTTAACCATGGATCGTCTTACAAATGAACAACGCTTGCAAATTATTGAATTTTACTATCAAAATTCGTGCTCGGTTCGAAATGTTCATCGCGCGCTGCTTGTGTTCAGCGATGAGGCTCATTTTTGGTTGAATGGGTACGTAAATAAGCAAAATTGCCGCATTTGGAGTGAAGATCAGCCAGAAGCATTGCAGCAGCTACCAATGCATCCCGAAAAAGCCACTGTTTGGTGCGGTTTATGGGCCGGCAGCATTATTGGGCCATATTTCTTCAAAGATGATGCGAATCGCAGCGTTACTGTCAATGGTGAACGCTACCGAGCGATGATAACAAACTTTTTTTTGCCCGAAATGGAAGTTCTTGACTTGCATGATATGTTGTTTCAACAAGTCGGTGCCACATGCCACACAGCACGCGAAACAATGGCGCAATTGCGAGGCGAGTTTGGTGAACAGTTAATTTCACGTTTCGGGCCGGTCAAATGGCCGCCTAGATCGTGCGATTTGACACCATTAGATTATTTTTTGTGGGGGTATGTCAAGGCTAATGTCTATAGGGACAAGCCCGCTTCGATTGACGCACTGGAAGCCAACATCCATGCATTCATTCGTGAGATACCGGCCGATATGTGTGAAAGAGTATGCCAAAATTGGACTCAGCGGATGGGCTACCTGAGACGCAGCCGCGGTCAACATTTGCATGAAATTATCTTTAAACATTAAATTGCAAAGTTCAAACTATCGATTCAAATAAATATTTCATTCATTTTTTCGAATTTTTTGTGTTTTTTTTTAAAAAAAGTTCTAAGCCTCTTAAAAAATCACCCGTTATATGAAATCCTAAAAGGAGCACTTTTGACAGATTTTTGTTTGTATTAGTTTGCGAGATCCAAATGATAAATAAATATAAAAGTAGCACAACAAAATTCATGTGTGTAATGGTAGGAAGAGTAAACTTCATTTATTGTGATGTCAACAAGCTAGTTATAGAGAAATAATGTATCTAATTAATTTTTTTGCATTAACGTCATTGAATTTAAAGTGCGCGCTTAGTTTTTTCATAAATGTTTTGGAGCTACTTCGCAAAATTACAACGCACCTTCCAAATTATGTATTTTAAGCTGTGAAATGTGAAAAAAAAAAACAAATTAAATTGAACAATGTAAAAATTGGTTAAATAAATTTATCGAAGCACGAAATAAAATGCTTTGTTTAAATTGCTATCAATATTGTGTTTTATATTTATTTGAAGTGAAGGATTTAAATGTTTTTAAATGAATGAAAACAAATAAATCAAATGATTTTCATTTGTGTCGCCATGATTTTTATTACGGACAATATATGTCTCTTTAATAGAGCTGCAATATCGCTTTGAGAGCAATGTTACAGTTTTCCATTCTGGGCTTTGTAGAAAATAGAGTGTTTTGAAAATTGAAAGCTAGAGAATGTTAAGTGAATACATAATTCTTAATTGTAGAAATAATTTTGAATTCAAAGAGTAGGTACCTACTTGCCATTGAAGTGAATAAAGTTTTATAAGCATCTTAAATTACTAAAGGAAGTACTTGTGCGACTAAGAGCCGTTTGCTGATACGAAACTTAAGTATTTATATTCAACTTGAACGTCTATGTTTTCGATTCAGCAAATAGGCCTTAGTCGTAGATTTAATTTTTTTAAGGAACTGCATAGTTAATATATTTTAATAAAAAAAATTGTCAATTCCGTGCTTATTTATTTTAAACTGTTCTAAGTTTTCCAGTTGAAATTATTTTTGTTTTAGTTTATAACACCCTATAATATGATTGGGAGAATTGTCTTGAATGAGGATAAGTATATTTATTCAGCTCTATGTATATGCATTATTGGAGCTCTATTCATGGATTTTTTTGACTTCAAATTTTGTGTGAGAAAATTGGTAATTGAACTCTACAGCCGCTTTCAGTGTAGCTCTGTTAATGCAATTTTTTTACATTTTCAAAGATTATGCGTTAGTATTGTGCGCATGTGTTGTTAGCAGCTCTACAATGCCTCTATCTATGCTGATGTTTAGAGTTTGCTAGTTTCAAGATCTCATGAACTGTGTTAAGGAGCATGTTTTGAAATCTGGAAGCGTTGCAAAGTTAATAGAGCTAAAAGTGTTCTAAAACTGCGTATAAGAACATTATTTTGAAATATAATGTAGGGAGCTTTGAAATAATCTCTAACAGAGCTGTAGCTGTGGATTTCACTATCTAGGAACTGTAGAAGAACAGTTTTGCTTCTATTAGCTCCAACGATGTTACTTGGGTACTTATCAAAAAAAATTATTATTATTTTTTGAAAATTTGATATTTCGAAAACAAGTAGATGATTTTTTTCTGAAATTCAATTTTCAAATCCACATTAATTAATACTTAAAATTTATAATATAAATAATCTTATAATATAATTAATTAATTTTAAAACCATTCCAACGATTTCTTAAATTTGTTCGCACAAAGTAAGATTAAAGTGACGTGTTGCAAAATTTGAACAGCTTTGGTACATCCATGTCCAGGAGGTCTATTATTTCGTCCTCTGTTAGAAAGTCATTCCCCAATATGTGTCTTCTTGTTTCACTTTGTAGGAAGGTGCCCGATACATAACCTCCAGCTCTAACATAATATTTATATTAGAAAGGAGAATGCCCAAAAAATGTATGGGCAAAAAACCCAGAGCGGATTAAAATAAAATGTATATGGATTGAAAGGGCATTCATTGTTGATAACAATTATGAAATTACTTTCTTAAAAATTTATCCCCGGGGCTGGCTATACCAATTTTTATATTTTTTTTTAAGTTCGCCCCTTACACGAAACATGCATTATATTTATTTGATCTGTGATGTAATCGTCTCAATCTCTTAAGCAGCCGATCCGTAGAACATAATCGCCTGGAAAATAGCTTCATAGGTATATCAGTAGTTTGTTGTCACTATACTTAAGTTCGATTTTCTGTTTATGAAACCAAAAGTTAATCTCTTATCCAGATATACCCCAAGGTATTTAGCACTTGGCTTCCAATCAGTTCCACAGCCGTTGATTAAGAGTCTCTATTACTTGATAAGAAACAGAGTTTCCTTTTTTGTGTGAAAAAAGACAGCCTGAGTCTTAGAAGCATTAATCTTAATTTTCGGATCATCAAAGTAATCTTGAATTATATCCAGTACTATGGAATGCTCGGAACCCAAACTGTTGTAAAGGGCTCTTATTTAAGTTTTGTTTCAGAAAATGGGCCTTAAAAGTATTAAAATATAAAGGGTTTTCCAATAAGAGGTGTTATTTTGATATTCAAAGAAAAATGGCATTTTTTGAGATAAATGATAGAATGTTTATTTCATTATAAAGAAGAGGGTATGCCGTTAATAATGTAACACAACATCAGCCAAATGGCCGCCACGACCACGCTTACAGTACCATATCCTTTTCATGAAATTTTCCATAACCAAATCGCAAAGTGGCTGCCCTATGTCCTCGATAGCCTCACGAATTCCATCTTTGAGATCTTGAATCGACTGTTGGCGTAGACTTTATCTTTCACGTGGCCCCAAAGGAAGAAGTCGCAAGGTGTTAAATCACAAGATCTCGATGGCCAATTGTGATCACCTCTTCGAGAGATAACACGGTCCGGAAACTTTTCCCGTAAAAGATCGATGGTTTCATTGCTTGTGTGGCACGTAGCGCCGTCTTGTTGAAAGTAAACGTTGTCCAGATCAATACCATCCGATTCCGGCCATAAAAAATCATTAATCATCTCTCGATAGCGCAATCCATTGACCGTAACTGTTGCTCCAGCCTCATTTTCGAAAAAGTAAGGTCCACCAGAGTTGTAAAGACTGCAGTCAATTGGAGACTACAGTCAGTAAAGTCCCAGTCAATTGACTAAATCCATTGAATTGTAGTAAGAATGTGGACTTATTGACTTTAACTTAAAAACTACAGTCAACAGTCATTTGAATTATACTGACTTTGCAGTTACCTAACACAGTCAGTTGACAAGCAGTTAATTGACTGCAGTACTTCAAAGACTGCTTTCAGTCTTTTAAGTCACTTAAAAGTCAACCTAAAGTCATAGTCAATCCTGGCAGTCAGTAAGTCAGTTGACTGCAGTCTTTTAACTTAAGTCAATT
Source organism: Leucozona laternaria (assembly GCA_932273885.2). Taxonomy (NCBI): domain Eukaryota; kingdom Metazoa; phylum Arthropoda; class Insecta; order Diptera; family Syrphidae; genus Leucozona; species Leucozona laternaria. Next base: position 217,378,758 of record OW026366.1, on the reverse strand, counting down.
GACTTTTTTTAAGTCTTTTAACTGCTGTTCAGCAATAATCAACTTAAATCTTTTTTTATTCATATAATTCATTTAAATACTTTAATTTTATTTAAAATTGCGTATAAAATCATTCTCACAAATTATTTAAAATATTTGTTAACATTTCCCAAACATTCAAATTATACACTATTAAGTCCTTTTCTTAAAACATAACCAAAACCTTATCAGTTATTGATTTTTTTTTTTGACTGTTAATGTTAGTTTATATGCATTACATTAGGAAACATATAGTTAATTGCATTCGCTCTTCCTCTTGTAGGTATAATTTTTTGATAGCATCGTTCTTTTTGAAAAGAATTATTTAAATTACATATTTCATCAAATAAATATTTTATATATTGATATAATATAATTTATTCAGCGTTTGATAATTATATGTTAATATATTAAATATTTATTTGATACAATATGTAATGGGGTATTTTAATTTCTTTTTATCATGGACAAATTCAACATCTATTAAGCTTGTTACAGTCCACTTCAACTGCTTTTAAGTCTTTTGAATAAAACATATTATTTCTTATTACTATTAGATTATTTAAGTAACCTAATCAATCTTAAACCAAGATATTGGCCAAACCCTAAGCACACTGCAAAAATGTATTTTGAGAAACACCAAAAAATGTTCGTTACACTGTTCGAGGATTTAGATAACATACATTTTTTAATTGATTACAATTTTCCGGATCAAATTCTAAGATGGCATGCCTGGGACTATCAGGACAAATTTCAATTATATCTGGAAAAATTAAAGACATTCAAAATGCTCTCCTAAAATATTTTTCAAACCACGAAATACAATTAAATTCATTCGATTTTCGTCAAATGATTATTAAAAATATGGAATTTTTTATAACATACATATTCTCTGCAGTGATTTTGAAAACGTGCCTGCTACCAGTAACAGTGACTTAAGTATGTTTTTTTTTAATTAGTGGCAAGAGCTTTTACTTTTGCGCTATTTGGATATTTAATTTACATTTACATTTACGTTGCAGTATCTCTGAATTATAATTTTCCTAAAAAGGAACTCCAAGCTGTAGGACACTTCTTCATTTATTTATTTATTTTCTATTATTTATTTGTCCATTTATTTATTGAAAAAATTTAAATTTATGTTTTAATAAAATCGAATCTTTGTACAGTAGACGGTCACAATATTAATAGGTTTTCCAAAGTAAAATTTGATTCAAAATTGTAAACTTTTAACTATGTAAAAACAACAATTCATAACAATGAAAAAACAAAATAAACTTTATTATTCATAAAAAAAAAAAAAACACTTCAAAACAAACATAGGTATTCCACGTTGAAATTATTTGTAATTAATTAATAAACATAATTCGACATATCGAGCGTCTACTGTATTTTCACTCCGCATATACGCTGGATTATCAATTTTGTTTACTCTTCTACTACTCTAATTTCATATTCGCCAAAAGGTATTACACATGAGTTTGTTATCATGTGAATGTCGATTTTTACTTGCTCTATAGGGCAAGTATTGTTTCGTGTAAAAAAAGTATGTTTGCCACTGTTATTTGAGCTAGAGCTCAAACGGGTCGGCCGATTTGCTTCAAATTCTGTACAGAGCATTTTTATGTCATTCCCCAAAGAAGAAATTCGAATTTTTGTTTCATCTCATGTGGAACGGGTAGTTGGCATAAAATTATTTTGGCTTTTTCAAATTTTCTAGACAACGTCTCTTACCATTTTGATAAGATTTCGTACCTGTAATGCCCAAATCAGTTGTAAAAAAATGCGTATCAGGTTTTTGTCAAAGAAATCACTTGGGGTGCAGATATTTTTGGAAATCGAATTTCAATATTTGGAAGAGTTTTCAATGGTGATGAAACCAATTGCTGAAGCACTAGACTTCCTGCAAAAAGAAAAAGGAATGCTTTTCGGTTTTTTACTTCCAACTCAAATAATCTAATAGCAATCAAAAATAAAAAGTTTTATTCAAAAGACTTAAAAAAAGTCAATTGACTTAAGTTAAAAGACTGCAGTCAACTGACTTACTGACTGCCAGGATTGACTATGACTTTAGGTTGACTTTCAAGTGACTTAAAAGACTGGAAGCAGTCAAAAAAGTACTGCAGTCAATTAACTGCTGGACAACTGACTGTGTTAGCTAACTGCAAAGTCAGAATAATTCAATTGACTGCTGACTTTAGTTTTTTGAGTTAAAGTCATTTAGTAAGTTAAAAGACTTATAAAATAAGTCTTTTTAGTCAATTGACTACAGTCACCAACTGACTGCAGTTTTTACATCTCTGCCAATGACCCCGCCGGACCATAAACCGCACCAAACAGTCAGGCGTTGAGGATGGAGAGGCTTTTCAACAATAACTCTTGGGTTTTCCGAGCCCCAGATGCGACAGTTTTGCTTGTTGACGTAGCCTCCGAGGTTGTTGATGATCAGCCGGCTTGAGTTCTTGTGTTAACTGAACTTTATAAGCCTTAATACCCAAGTCTTTATGCAAAATACGGTGTAATGACGTTTGTGGAATGCCTAATTCCAAAGAACGACGAGGAATGGAGAAACCTGGGTTTTCTTCAACATTTTGGGCTACAACAGCAATATTCTCAGTTGTTCTTGACCGACGTGCACGGGTTTTATTCTTCACATCACTAACTTGTCCCAACAGCTCGAATTTGTCCACCAATTTCTGTATTGCGGTCCGGTGCTTCACGACGACCCAAAAATGTTTTAGTTTTACGAACCGTCTCTGCCAAATTTTCACCATTTTTATAGTGAATTTTAATAATTTCAATGCGTTGTTGAAGCGTGTATCGTTCCATTTTTATTAATGGCGTAGTTTCTACTTGTCAAATGTCAAAAAATGACAGCTTCAAAAGTGACAGCTACCGAAATAGCGGGCTATTCAAAATAACACCTCTTATTGGAAAACCCTTTACTATATTTTTTGCATTTCATAAAAAAACGACTTTTTTATCAGTTTAAATTCAAAAAACACAATTATTCAAACTGTAATTTCTACAAATGACCAGCTCAACAAAAAAACAAAACAAAATATCTGATATTTGAATTAGATCAGCTGTTTGTTCAGTAAAAAAATAATCATTATAATAAAATCCTTTTCGGGGCGTGAAACTTGTTGTCATTAAAAAAAAAACAAAAAACACCTAAGCGAACACGTTATTTTTGATGAGATACAAAAATGTAAACCAGGAGATCCTGTTTTTAGTGTTGTAATTCAAAAACTTTGCCCGTTACGAAACAAATTATTCTTACATTGATAATATTCGAAAAGAACATAAAGAAATGTCAGTTTGCCTCTTCCTCTCCCACCCACGACCGACGACCCGTTATATCGAATTGAAGGTTAATAAGATATTATATAACAATAAAATAATATTTATCATTCGCTTAAAATTAAACTGATATTATTTGTCCCGAGAAACCGGAATCGATTGCAATAGAAGAGTCGGCATATGAGCGAACATGTTCTCACACTTGACCTTCATGGGCATACAGTCGAGTCGAGATGCGATGCGATGAGACAAATTTCATATGATAGACAGATACGGACAGACAGAATAATGTTCTGATGATTGTGCCGATGCGATGATATGTGTGACTGCGAAGTGCGAAGAACATCTCAAACAATAAAATGTGAAATCAGAGGTCATGTTCAATTTAAAATAAAATAAATACAAAAATATGAATTGGAATTTGAATTGGAATCTATAGCAAGGTCATTGTGGTTAGTTAAGTCGCAGAACACACAATGATTCGATTAGTGTTGGTTTAAGATAGACAAAGTTTCAATTACACTCCTAGAATCGTTATGAACCTTTGTGTGTGTCTCTGTCTACTATGTTGCAAATAATTTTAATATCTAGTGATTTGAATTTTGTATATTATGAACGCATTGTGGGGGCAGCGTTATTAGCTTGTTTACGCTTGCAAATTATTCCAACCACAGATGCTCGCCATCGCATATATGACAAATGGCAGTGTGGATGAAGAACATTATAAGAACGGAAATGCTTTTGAGTTGTTTCTATTAGGTACAGCTCGAATGAACCATGATTGTATAACAAAGTCTTAAATTAAACATACTTATGCCCATATTATTCACTCGCTTAGTCCAGATTAAAAATTCACTTCAGATTTAAATTAATTTAGATCCAAATTTAAGATCCAATTTCATTATTATTCACTCGTTACACTTTTAGTACAAACATTCAAATTTTGTACCGTTGTTTATCTTATGCAGATTTTGGAAATGCAAGAGAAACTTTTCATACACCCAACCAAGCAACTACCCCAAATCCTATAGTGTGCCAAGCACTGTTTATACGCCATAATGCTGAGGGCTGGCACTGTATTTATGTAAGAGAGCTTAAATAAATACCAAAAAAATCAAAATTAAATAAAAAAATAGTTTTGGTAATTTTCAATTTTCTCATAACCTAGAAGACATAAAACCATCTAGTTTTCAGTGTTTGATAAAGAATTTATAGGGACATCAAATAATTAAAGCCAATTCAGTACTTCATTGCACAACTTTTGAATAAAAAACTGTAAACATTTTTTTTTATGTTTTTTTGGATAAATTTTGAGTTTGAAAGCATATTTTTCAAAAACTATTAACACAAATAACTAAGTTGAAACAAATAATAGAAGAATAAGTTTCTGGCTTTCAGAAAATATATAATTTTGCATTATAAGTCTTGCCGTTGTTTTTAAATCTTTTTTTTTAACTTTAAGTCATTTTTTAGAAAATTGCCCCTCCCGCCTAAGCGGAGGGAGATAGACCCCCCATCCCAAAGTAACAAATGCTTGTATTTTACCGTTCTACAAAAAACCGTTATTATTTTGCGGCGCCTGAGTTATCGTACTCGTGCCCACGTTTAGGTATATCCAATTTTTTTAAATTGAATGCAAATAAATCTAATTGAATTCATACTGCTCTCATCCTGGGGTGGAATCGGCTAACGCAATAGTCGATCGATAGTTGATAATCAAAATCGACAATTTTGCTCCATGTAAGGTGATTATCAAATCGACAATCGTTTTTTTGCGTTGATATCAAGTGACAGCTATTTAGCTGTCGTTTTCATACATTTATGTTTGGTTTGGTGCAGTAGACTTCAAATTGGTTAGTTTATTATAATATAATAAAAAAGTGTGTTTTCAGAATAAAAATATTTCTTTATAAAGCAAATTAATAAAAATATACACAGCCGAATTTATAAACGCATCATAGCGAGTGCATAGAACTATTCACTCCTTATAATTCAACTAAACGCAAAAATGTTATTCATAAAACTTATGCAACGTTGAATAGAGGCATTAGAAGCTAAATGCGTTTGGAGGTTGAATAGTGCCTACATAAGGATGTTTAAGTATCGAAATGTCACTTTAACTCATACACAGACGAGAATAAAATACAATGTTATAAGGGTGGCGCTTATTCTGGGAATGCTTAAATATCTTTTTTGTCCCCTCCTGAAAGTGATCAAGCTATATTATGAAGCTACTTTGTACAAACAAAAATGTTGTTAAATTTGTTTTAAATCGGCTAAGGTCGAGGGGTTACAACTTTTCATTAAAAATACACGTTAGTTTTCCGTCTTTTACTTAAAATGTCGGTGAAAGTGTAAAAGTTGATGGAAATTCTTTATTTATAACATACATGTGCTTAGATGTATGCCAAAATTGAGGTTCATTGAATATTTTCAGTGGGACACACAGAATAAATAAAAAAAAAATTGCCAAAATAATTGCCACCCTAATAGATGTTGCTTTATTCTTCTCAATTTGATCGCACTGTCAGTGAATGAAACAATTATTTCAATAAAAACCATGATTTTTTTGTTCTAAAATATTAAACTATATTTTCTAACACGGCACAAAAGAAACAGTAATAAGAATATAGGTACATTATGTAATATTAAATGAAATTTAAACTAATTCAATCGGTGCACCAGAATTCTTTTATTGATTTTTCACTTTCAGAGCTTAGTATTGTCAATCAATTGTGGGTGGCAGTAAAACGTAATAGATTTTCCCTTTTTGGTACTTTATTTGACACAACTATAATGTGTAGGGAAATATTTTATGGATTAGGATTTATGCAACGTTGAATAGTGGCTTCATAAATGCTTATGAACTACATAACCATTCAGCCGTTTAGAGGAGTTTAGCGAATTCTACTAAATTAGGCTGACAATGTTTACATCATTTGCAATTTTTCAAACCACCGCGCGGAGAGGGAGAAGTGAAAATAATTATAAAAAAGTCCGTCTGATAAGAACAAATCTGAGAATTAGAGCAAATTTTTTGGAACTACCTGAACCTATGTACGAATTTATTTATGGATATCCTTGAGAATATTACTTAACACTCATTGTTTTTTAGATTTTTAAAAAACTTTCGTTTGACAAAAGAAGCCTTTATTCATTAAAGAATTTTTAAAAAGTATTAAATAAATAAAATTAAAAGAAAAACTTATTTTGTTTTATTTTATTTAATTTTAATCAAATTATTAAAACAACTTTATTTATATTTTAATATATAAGCTACGCGTTTCGGAGTGTTAAAGCTCCATCATCAGGCGAACTACTTTATTCTTTTTTTCTTTATTCATGTTTTGCGGCTGCTCGATTTACCATCTGGGGTAAGGTCAACGCATATTCCACCTATTCTTCAATTGGCTGCAACATTAAATATTCTTGGTGGTGGTGGTTACCAAAGACAAGTTGGTGCTGACTGGGCTGCACCGATGGGGCAAAGTACTGTAGCAGAAATTAGTATCGCAGTTATTAAAAAAAATGCAGACAATACTATGTCCTCTTATGATTAAGTTTCCCCCCTCGGAATCAACAAAAGAATTTTTTTTCGAAAAGTATAAGATTCCTGGAAGTAATTATATACATTAATTTACTATTTTATATTAAGCTTAGTATTTTCATTTACTAGTTATAGGCTGCATTGACGGAAGTCATATTATGATCCTTCGACCAAAAAAAAATGAAAATATGTTCTTCAACCGAAAAGGAAGACATAGTATTAATGCAATGATTGTGAGTTGACAATTAATAAAGTATAGAAATAATTATTAAAGTGTCCTGCAGATTTGCGACGAAAGCACAAGAATTATGGCCGTGAATGCAAGATACGGTGGAAGTGCTCACGACAGTTTTGTTTGGCGCCAAAGTGACGAAAGAGATGTGTTGGAAAAAGAATTCATATAAGGAAGGAGATCATCGTGGTTACTTGGTACCCAATATAAATTTAAAAAAAAAAAACATCGCATTGTAACTTTTATTTTCTAAGGTGATAGTGGCTATCCTCTGGAACCCTTCCTTTTGACTCCGTATAGAAACGCCAATGAAAATTCTAGTGAGCTTCACTTCAATCAAGTTCACTCGCAGACTAGAAGTATTGTGGAACGATGCATTGGCCGTTTAAAAAGTTTGCATGTCTTTTTATACGAAAAACTTAAAATTGAGAAATTTTACTTATTTAGGTCGTTGGCGTATAATTCTTGAGGAAAGAAAGTGTAGATATTGCCCGATAAGAGTTGTTGAAATTAAATATAAACGTCTGTGCTGCATTGCACAACATATGCCGTACTTTCAACGTACCTACTATAGAACAAGAAAATATTACATCTCCAAACTACCAAATTCATACTTCTCAAGCTGGAGGAGATAATTTCGCTAATGCAGAAGCCAGACGGATACGCGATGAAATCAGAGATCAATTATTTGTTAACAGGCTGATAAGTATATAAGATTATAAATAAAAACACAAAATTCAAACATAAATGCTTTTCTAAAGCTTTTTATTAATTATAATAAATGAACACATTTCTAAACATACTTAAGTCTTTTGTTAACAATTATCACATTTGTAGGTACATACAAAATTAATAAATAAAAAAAATAATTGCTTTCCTAAAGCTCTTTACATACAAAATTAATATATATTAATCCTAATATCCCCAATCAGACAAAATTAATACACTTAATCTATTTTGGTTGGGAGTTAATTTTCATTATTTTAATTTTGTTGGCAAGTTTGGCGACTTCCAATTCTTTTCGTCGAATCTCAAGTTCTTGTTTTTTCAGATCATTTGCAACCCCATTTTCATTTTTCCTGATTGCACACAGCTCCCGAATCGCATCTCTTATTTCAACAAGTGTTGAATTGATTTTGTTGATTTTTGAGGAGGTATATTTGTTTTCTCTTTCATGATTTCTGGATCAAGCGGATCTAATGTTCCATCGAGCTCTTGTAGGAGCTGATAAATAGTGTCGTCAAGTTCTTGGTCATTCTTTTCTGTTTACAGAAAAATGGAAATAAGTAAAGTAAATATTTAAATAATCTAAGCACATTTTTAATTAAACACCTTGCGCACTGCTACCAAAAGCCAAGCCCCCTTCAACACCGCTTACGGATGCTTCCATTCCGCACGCTTTTATAATAGCCTCCTCTGTTTCGTCCAAAGGCTTCATGTCAAATGGACCACCACCTGTTTGCTTCAGTGATTTGTTGTTGTAGGTGAGCTTCTTTTTTGTGCTATACTTGCGACGCGCCAAACCTAGATTAATTTTTAGATTTAATATTGATATTGCCCCACAAAAATTTATATTATAATTACCCGTTTCCACTCAGCAACTGTTTTTGTTGGCGGTCCATTGCTATTTAAATTTCTAGCCAACTTTTCCCACAGCTGTCGTTGGGTTACCCGTCCAGAACTTGAGGCAGCGTTGTAACATTGGGCTAGCTCCGGGTGTTTTTCCATAAATTCGGAAAGAATGACAATTTGTTGCTTTGTGGAATGAGACCTAAGAGAAAACAAAATTATTATTTTTAATATTTCTGAGATATATGTATGTATATATACTTACATATTTTGTAAATTAATAAAAAAACAACAAACTTTTATTAGACTCAAAACAAAAACAACAATTCAAGGATTCAAAAATGACATTTAATTCTTGACCGAATTGTAAGTGATGCCAAGAAACCAAAAATGTTTGGCGATCGATTTACACAGACCAAAGGATAATTGATAATCAAAAACGACAATAAAAAAAGCGACAATCAACTATCACCTTAGCCGATTCCACCCCTGTTTCTTTTGCAAAAATATAATATGGGCATAGATTTAATAAATCTGTATTTAAAGTTCATTTATAAATACAAAGTGAATAATATGGCCGTAAATTTACAAAAGAAATCCTCCATAGTTTCAAATAAAGGTTCTTTTTGGCTAGAAGAGTCGAACGGAGATTGGGGCATGGAAGGTCTGTTCCCTTTACGCACTGCGGGAGCGGGTATGAACAAGTATAAATAAATATATAGAGAGTGAAATTCTTCCGCTTAACATCAATATTCTGGGATTGAGTGACACCAAAAATGGAGAGGAAAAGCTGAATACAGTCCAATATTACATAATGTGGGCATGCGCCCACAAAAAAAAAGTTTAGTTTCAAAAGTTTCCGTTGCCTTCTTGGGCTTAGCTTGGGTTCCTTAACAGAATCCGTTGCGGAAGCACCATCGCACAACCTTGAGGTAACGCATACGACCAGTTCCAGTGGTCTTCCTACTCTTAGTCTTAACTGACCAGTTGTATGAACGCAACTTGGCGGCTAGGTATCCACATTGGGAGCACTTGGGACTTTTGGATATGGTACGAGCTGTGTCCGCACCGACGCACGGCACAAGATGTGCGTCTTATTGTGGCGTTTACCAAAACTTTATGTACCTTTCCTCATCTTGGATGACGAACAACAGTAAAAGAAAAAAGACTAAGGAAGCAAACAGAAGTCTTTTATCATGGAATCCATTTTCATAAACGATTATGACGGTGATGTTTAGCTCCCGAATTCGGAATGTCACCATAAATGAAAAGATCTCCTTATAGTTACTTATCTGAATTCGGTGTACAATAATGTTCTAAAAGGCGATGATGGTTAATGCCAACATTGGCTCCGAAAACTTGTGTATCGACTCGCGGCTTGGGTCAGCGCAACAAAAGTTGTGATATGTTTGTCGACTTCTGTAACGGTCATCAACTTGTGAATGTGCGGATCCTTATTTTTCACACAAGACCTGTCTAAAAATTACCTGGGAATCTAGTGATAATCGAACCAAAAATCAAATCGACCATTTCATTATACACTGTGCGATCTCTGTGCTTGACTGTACGTCGGAAATTGGGCTCAAGGGTAAGCTGATGGAAATTCCTAGAAGCGCGAGTATTATGGTAAAATTGTTTTAGGGGAGGAATGGAACTGGCTAAAACACTGTTTGTACAAATAAAATTAAGAAAGACATAAAACACTGCGACGCGGCGCGCGGTGCTCCAGAGTTGTAATTGTTTCTGTTATATTTAAATCACTTATCATTCTAAAAGCTCTATTTTGAATTCTATCCGAGGGATTCAAGTTATAAGAACACTTGCTAAAATGTGAGAGTTGTACTCAAGCTTAGGACTGATAAAGGCTTTGTAGATTATAGCCAGATCAGAAGGAGAGAAACATTTCTTGCATCATCGAAGAAAACCTAAACAATTAGCAGCGTTTTGGGTAATGTTAAATATGTGATCATTCCACAAAGGATGGTCTGTGATGTCCACTCCCAGAGCTGAAAGCTGTTTAGTTTCTTCAATACAAGTAACGCTCGTGAATAGTTGCTAAAAAGGCGGGTTTCGCTTCAATGACAGGAGAAAGCATTGAGTTTTTGAAGCATGAAATTCTACGCGGTTTTTGATTCCCCATTGGACAATGCTTCCAATATCATATATATTGAGCTTGTCATAGGCTGCGGCTCTAGTTCCACATCCGAAGGACAATGATGTGAATCTAGAAACGAATATGAAAAGCTGAAGGTACTGTCGTCAGCAAAAAAAGGATTAAAAATATCAGAGAGAAGATTATTGATGAAAATGAGAAACAAAGTCGGAGACAAAACTGAGCCCTGGGGCACACCAGCATTTATTTTATGTATATTAGACATAAAACCATCCAATACGACTTGTATTGAGCGGCATGCATTTTCGATAAGATAGCTCGATGCCAAAGTCTGTGAAATGCATTTGAAATATCAAGTGCAATAATCTTGTTTTGACCGAAACAATGTATGGATTTGTTTCACTGTTCGGTGAAATATACCATCAGATCACCAGTGGACCATTCACTACCAAAGCCATACTGGCGGTCATTTAGAAGCTTTCGTTTTACCAGGTATTTTTTAAGCTGATGATTTATCAGCGTTTCCATGACCTTGGAAAGAAGGACCGTAGGTGCAATTGGACGATAGTTAGAGTTCGAAGAAGATTCCCCTTTTTTAGGGGCAGGCTGCACAAATGCTATTTTCCATCCACTCGGAACGAGACCAGTAGAGTAAAGGACAGTTAGAAAAGGTTACTCAGTGGTTGTGCCAACGTTGAAGAACACCTTTTCAGAACAATAGAAGGGATACGATCCAGGCCAGCGGATTTGTTTACATCAAGGACATTAAAAACTCTTGCAACTACACGAGTGCTAAAGAAAATTTGTACCATGAAATCGTTAGCACTTTCAACTACAGGAGGAGTCATAAACACTAACTGGCAAAGTCCAATTGACAGCAAACTGTGCTGCAAGCTGCAAGCAAATTGGTTTTCTCTAAAGAGCTAACAGCAGGGTTGTAGTATTTCGTATGTTTTTTTTTGCAAATGTCCAAAAATGTTTACTATACCCTTCGGACAATCGTCCTTTTTGTTTCGTCGAATATGGACGTTACAGGTCTTTCTAGCTTGTTTGAACTTATTCCGGTTTTCTGCAGTGGGGTTGGCCTTATAGCTTCGGAAACTTACTTCTCTAACCCGGATAGCCTCCTTACAGCTCGAATAAAACCATCAGTTTTCTTTTGGTTTGATAGGTTTTTCATATTCGTGATAAAATTTCTCATTCCAAAAAGAATTAAATTTGTAATCATATCTGCATTGGACTCTACTTCACTACCGAGGAAGCATAGTGATCAGTTAGAGTTCCTGAAGAAATCGTTTAGACCGTCCCAGTTGGCTTTCTCTAATTGCCAAACGGTTCTCTTGGGAGATTTTTCTTTAATCGAGTTTTTTTGGCACGAGAATTTTGCAGATATGACAAGTCTATAAGAGAAACAAGTCTATAGAGTGTTGGGGGTTTGACCTGCAACGTCCGGTTTTCAAGTTGGCTCATCAACAAGCTGAGTCAGTTGGCTTAACTCAGCAAATACCTCAAAATACCTTCCCTCGGGTGTTGTCTGGCTTAAAAAGCGAAGTCAACTAGAATTGCATACATTGAAATCGCCCGTAAACACTGCTTACTAAATCCATAATATTCAATTTTAAGTTTAAAAAAAAAATCCTTAAATATAAAAACACAATAAATCAATAAACCCAAGTCGCAAGGTCACAAACCAATCATTTTATTGCACAATTCGTTGACCCATTGAATCATAGAAACTAGTTTTATTTGTTTATTTTTTTCCAATTGAAATAAAATGCAAAAAGTTAAAAAAGAAAAAAACTTTTATAGAATGAAATCAATCAATGATAGAGACATCTTTTCTCGCTGAGAATAGGTAGGTTAGGTTATTAGTTAGAAAATTCCGTGCTAAACACATTGTAATCTGAGATTAAAAATAGTGAATAATTAACTGTTCACACATTTTTGATAAAATATTTGCATTTAATTGCTCATTAGAAATATTTAAACGACGCCATTATCTAATGTTCATGAAACAATTCATCGCACAGCAGAAGTGCGGTTTATGATTAAATAATTTTAGAATAAATATATAAATCATAATTTTGTTTGCTGTTATGAAGTGGCATTTTTATTAACTTGTTTGATGGAACATTAAAAATAATCTTCAATTCTTATTATTAAATAATTATAAATAATTATTCAACTAAAATTCTGATTTGGCAAGCAAAAAATTACATACAAACTATATTCAATGATTTTTGGATTTGCAGCAATAATAAGTTATATAAACTCAAGCTGTGTGTCAAGTCTTTGTATACAAAAAAAAATATTTAACTGGTTAAAATTAAAAAAATACGAAGAGTTTTCCTTTTTTAAAAGTTTCCTTGCCGTACTTCATTGCAAAATTAAAGGAGATGCTAAGCAAAATATTTTGAGTTTAGAGGAACAACAATCCTGCCTAAATTAGATCTCAGAAGCCAGCATGCAAGGATACCTGGATTTCGCTGCATGCGTATGGAAACAACAGCCGTTATCATCAACATGATGGAGACTGAGACGCTGCTATACTAGTCTCAAATATATAAAAAGTGTAACGCAACAACGTTTGACATCCATCACGATCTTCACGCCATCAACAACCTATCAAGCCAACACACCTACTGTGTTCTTGGAGACGACTTCAATGCTCGGCGTGGCACCTCATCTGGTTGGACAACGAAGAAACTGAGCAAAGATATACAAGCTTTGAGGTTAGTTACAAAGACTGCCCTCCGATACACCTTCCTGACTTCATGATGAAGTGAAAACCCATTTTGAAGAGAAGCCTGAAAAACGGAAAACGTTGTTCCCATCCTGAAGAAGACAAACCGATCAAATGTAGAAGGATATTGGCCAATTTGGCTTCTCTGCTGTTCGAGCAAGGTATTTGAAGCATTAATATTCAAAAAAAAAACTTGATGTATCGGGTGATTTTTTAGCTGGTTTGGTTTTGGCAACACTGGTTTTGACAGCTGACGTGTGTTTAGTACCTTGTGTCACTGTCAAACAGCTTCAGTTTGGTTTGCAATTTAACCATGGATCGTCTTACAAATGAACAACGCTTGCAAATTATTGAATTTTACTATTAAAATTCGTGCTCGGTTCGAAATGTTCATCGCGCGCTGCTTGTGTTCAGCGATGAGGCTCATTTTTGGTTGAATGGGTACGTAAATAAGCAAAATTGCAGCATTTGGAGTGAAGATCAGCCAGAAGCATTGCAACAGCTACCAATGCATCCCGAAAAAGCCACTGTTTGGTGCGGTTTATGGGCCGGCGGCATTATTGGGCCATATTGGGCGAATCGCAGCATTACTGTCAATGGTGAACGCTACCGAGCGATGATAACAAACTTTTTTTTTGCCCAAAATGGAAGTTCTTGCCTTGCATGATATGTGGTTTCAACAAGACGGTTCCACATGCCACACAGCACGCGAAACAATGGCGCAGTTGCGAGGCGAGTTTGGTGAACAGTTAATTTCACGTTTCGGGCCGGTCAATTGGCCGCCTAGATCGTGCGATTTGACACCATTAGATTATTTTTTGTGGGGGTATGTCAAGGCTAATGTCTATAGGGACAAGCCCGCTTCGATTGACGCAATGGAAGCCAACATCCATGCATTCATTCGTGAGATACCGGCCGATATGTGTGAAAGAGTATGCCAAAATTGGACTCAGCGGATGGGCTACCTGAGACGCAGCCGCGGTCAACATTTGCATGAAATTATCTTTAAACATTAAATTGCAAGGTTCAAACTATCGATTCAAATAAATATTTCATTAATTTTTTCGAATTTTTTGTGTTTTTTTTTTTTTTAAATTGCTAAACCTCTTAAAAAATCACCCATTATTTTGCAGGGAAAGAGATGTCATAGAGGAGTTCAAGTACGGCTTCTAGGTCTTCACAGTGACGTTACACGAGGATTCAACAAAATGGAGACGACCATAGCATTCCTGTTGGACATCGAAAAAGCTTTCTACAGCGTTTGGATGAAAGGACTACTGTTCAAACTGTTGGAACTTGGTCTTCCAAATCACTTGATAAGAATTATCAAAAGTTTTCTTAAAAAAAAAAAAAACAAATCAATTTCGAAAGGAATCAGCGCTGAAGTACCACGCAAGGATCAAAACTTGGACCCGCTACTGTTCAACATTAAAACCGCCACTCAAACACCAAACACACCAGGAACAAAGACAAAGCTTTAAGCAGACGACTCCATTGCTTAAAAGCATCTTGTTCTTCCCCAGAAATTGCTGCTAGGAGAGTGCAGGAGCACATCAAAAACCTATGCGAGTACTTTCTCAAGGGGAGGGGACTGAAGATTTAAAGTGGCACTACCGTAATAACATCAAAATCAAGCTTCCCGACATCACCTACTTCGATGATCACCCAGCAGTGAGATCTTTAACGAATTACCTCTAAATTAACTTTTCTAACATGAGTAAATTCAAGAAGCATGCAGACTTGATGTTGAAAAGAGCCAACTTTTTTTTAAACTTGGTCCACCCTCTGTTTAGAAGGAAAAATGGACTGCTTGTATACAAACAACGCATTCGACTAGACCAAATTCAAATTCCTCCAAATTCAGCTTAGTCGACGAGTTGAGGTCTTAAATTCAATGTTAATAATGAATGTGACTCTTATGTTATTGACTCGTTGAAGGCGTATAATTTAATTCAAATGAATAATTGAAAAAAAACAATTTATATCGAACACTTGATTTATTATTTGCGGATAACGAATTATAATATATGTAATATGTCTGCTAGTAATTGCCTTTTTCCAATTTTTTATAATTCAATTCATCACACTGCTCTATCGTTTGAATTCAAAATACTTAACTTTTTTAAATCAAAAAATTCTTTTCTTTTTAAATATAATTTTTTAAAAGCTAATTTCAATGACATTGCGAGTTACATTAACATTTTCCATCACTTTTAGCCCCGATAGAAATTAGTGATTTGCCAAACTTTTAGTAAAATGTTGTAACTACTCTATCTATTCGTTCCTAAAATATCAAACGCAACGAAACCTCCTTGGTATAACAGACAGCTTATTATTTTAAATAAAAAGAAAAACAAAGCGTACAAAATGTTGCGAAGATCTTTACCTGATGCCAATAATTTGAGCGGGAATTACATTACTTGCAAAAAAGTTCCAATGTTCTCAATAAATTCCTATACAAAAATTAAATTAATTCTGTGGAATCCAAACTGAAAACAAACAGTAAATACTTTTGGAGTTTTATTAAAAATTAAAGAAAAACTAATGGAATTCCTAAAAGTATGCAATAATTATACTTAACTTTAATTACCCTGTCAACCATTTTTAATGCTTTTTCGGAGTTTTTCAAATCAAACTACTTCGTCATCATCATCGGCTCGACAACCGGGGTCCGGTCCTGGCCTCCTTCAACAAGTCTCTCCACCCATCCCGGTCTTGAGCCACCGCGCCGCCATCCAGTGGCGCACCCCAAGGCTCCGCGCGTCCTGGTCTACGCTATCTCTCCAGCGCAAGCATGCGGTCTACCACGCTGTCGTCTACCATGGAATGTACGACAAAGAACTTTCCGAGCAGGTTCATCTTCGCTCATGCGAGCTAGGTGCCCTGCCCACCGAAGTCTACCGAGCTTAATTTTTGTCACGATATCCGCTTCAAGGTAGATTGCGTACAATTCATGATTGTACCGTCTCCGGAATCGTCCTTCCTCACATATGGGGCCAACAATTCTCCTTAAGACTTCTCTCTCGAACGCGGCTAAGAGGTCAGAGTGCCTTTTGCTAAGCACCCAAGTCTCGGATCCATATGTGAGTACTGGCAGGACCATGGTCCTGTACAGCAGCAGTTTTGAAGTTATGGTGAGATTTCTGGATTTGAAGAGCTTTGACAGACTATAGTAGGCTCTGTTGGATTTGAGAAGCCGCCCGCGTATTTCTTCTTCTATATTGTTATCGGCTGCTACTATTGACCCAAGGTATTTAAAGGATTGCACCACTTCAAATTTGTGCTCCGCTAGCATGGTTGTTTGACCAACTGTTCCTCTCGCATTCGATGCCACCATGTACTTTGTTTTACCTTCACTAATGTGCAGCCCCAGCTTTTGTGCCGCCTGCTCGATCTGGATGAAGGAATCATGTACAGCTTGCTCAGTTCTTCCGATGATGTCGATGTCGTCTGCGTAAGCCAGTATCTGGCTGGACCTGTTGACGATGGTCCCTCTTGTTACCGTGCCAGAGTCACGGATTGCTTTCTCCAACGCCAGGTTGAAGAGGAGGCAGGCCAAACCATCCCCTTGTCGGAGTCCATTTAAGATGTTGATTGGTTTGGATAGCAATCCGGCTATTTTTACTTGGCTTGTTACGTTGGTCATGGTCAACCTACATAGTCGTGTAAATTTATTTGGGATGCCGAATTCTCTCATGGCTTTGTAAAGTTCTACCCTGGCTATGCTGTCGTAGGCGGCCCTTAAAGTCTATAAACAGGTGGTATGTTGGGATGTTAAATTCTAGTCATTTTTCCATCGCCTGCCTAAGGGTAAAGATCTAATCAGTTGTTGATTTGCCTGGAATGAAACCACACTGATATTGTCCGATGATGGTTTTAGCGTATGGGGTTATCCGGTCTTGTAGGATAGAGGAGAGTATCTTATAGGCGGTACTCAACAACGTGATACCTCTATAATTGCTGCACGTTGTGACATCTCCCTTCTTATGTATGGGGCAAATTATACCTTTTCGCCAGTCTTCTGGAATTTCTTCATGCTCCCACACGTGCACTATAATCTCATGAATTGCTTGACGTAAAGCTGGCCCACCGTGTTGAAATAGTTCGGCTGGTATACCATCGGCTCCCGGGGCTTTGTTTTTCTTTAGCCGGCCTATAGCCTTCTCAACCTCTTCTATGCTTGGTGGCGGCAACATAGGGTACTCTTCTTGAAGTAGTGGAGCCTCCACTTCTGCAGTGAGCTGACCATTTAGCAATTCATTGAAGTACACTTCCCATCGCTCCAGTATGCTTTGAGGATCGGTGATCAGATTTCCCTCTCCGTCCTTGCAGTATGTGCAGCGTGGTGTGTACTGCGTCATGTTTCGGACGGATTGGTAGATTTTCCGAGCCTGGTGCTGACCTCGCTCTCGGCTTTTCTCTATTTCACAGATTATGTTCTTCTCCCAGGCTGATTTTTTCTGTCTGTGAAGCCGTTTTTCAATTCTTCTGAGCTCTTTATATTCGTCATTGCGTGCCCGCGTTCTATGAGATTGTTGCATTGCTCGGTACGCAACATTCTTACGTTCAGTCGCTAGCTTGCATTCATCATCAAACCAGTCGTTCCGATTTCTACGACTGCTGCCTAAGATGGAGTTGGCAGTACTAATGACAGTATTCTTAAGGCGTGTCCACTTCTCATCTACGCCCAGCATACTGGCTCCAGGACTTACTCTACCCAGTTCTAGGGCGAGTCCTAACGCATTACCAAAGGTGTTACTGGTGTTTTCATTGCGCAGAGCAGCCGTGTTGATTCGAACCTGATCGGCGGATGCAATACGTCTTCGCAAGGCAATCCGACCTCGGAAAACCATACCAACAAGATAGTGATCCGAGTCGATATTTGCACCTCGGTACGTTCGTACCGTCATCAAGTTCGAGAAGTGGCGACGGTCTATCAACACGTGGTCAATTTGGTTACGAGTGACTCCATCAGGTGATACCCAGGTGGCTTTGTAGATATCTTTACGCGGGAACCTGGTACTCGCAACCGCCATGTTTTTCGATGCTGCCAATTCTAAGACTCGAAGTCCACTGTCATTAGTGTTCTCATGCAAACTATGGGTGCCTGCGTAATGCCTGAATACCGGCTCCCGACCTATTATTGCATTCAAATCCCCAAGGATGATTTTTACGTCATACCTTGGACAGGCATTGAGGGCGTTCTCGACTTGTTCGTAGTCTGATTACTCCTCCGTAGGTCCGTGAACGTTAATGAGGCTGATGTTCTTAAATTTGCCTCGCACGCGAAGGGTGCATAGCCTTTCGCTTATAGCGTTAAAGCCGATGATGTCAGACTTCATTTTTTAGCTGACTAGGAAGCCTACCCCGAGCACATGGTGTTTTGTATGACAGCTGTAATATAAGTCATAATCTTTTTTCTGTAGAACACCATTCCCTGTCCATCTTATTTCTTGAAGTGCTGTTATTTCAGCTTTATATTTTGACAGGGCATCGGCTAGCTGCTGAGCAGCTCGAGCTCTATAGAGCGATCGTACGTTCCATATAAAAATTCGTAAATCGTTTTTCCGTTTTCTTTGCGTGGGTTGTCGTCGTGAGATTAGTCCGTTTCCGAGGCTTGTTGTAGGTCTCAGAATTCTTTTAGTTTTACGGAACAGGGAATTAACCTGTTGCCAACCTGTGGAACCAGCCCGATCATATTAGCCAAACCTTTTTAAAAGGCTTGTTTCTAGCGGCCACCGCGAAGTGGCTATGATCACACTTCCACCAGTCCCGAATAGTTACGGCACGTGCATGTTTTCGTATGCTACATGTTATTCCCCCTACTCGGCTAATGGCTGACCGCTGTTGGTCCTTTCGGAAAACAAAATTTTACAAATTTTGTCCTGAACTCAATGGAAAAGGGTCACCAAGTAGATGTTGTCGTCACTGATTTTGCTAAGGCATTTGACAGGGTGCATCATAATATTTTAATAAAAAAGCTCAAAAAAATTGGATTTCATTCAAGGATATGCTAAATCTTAAAGCGCGTATCATCTGGTGTTCCTCAAGGACGCCACTTAGGTCCGATATTGTTTCTTGTATTTATAAACGACTTGCCTTACATTCTTCATAACTCAATGTGTTTAATGTTTACAGATGATTTAAGGTTTTAGAAACCTTCCCGACTGGTGTAAGAAAAATCACTTAACCTTAAACATTCCTAAATGTCAATGTATTTATTTCACTCGTCGTCAGCAACCAATCGCTTACGATTATAACTCGAGAGAGTTTCGAAGGAAAAAGATCTAGGAGTTATTTTTGAGACCAAACTTAACTTTTGGAAACACAAAGGGGCATATTCATAGTCACTTTAAAACTCCAGTTTATCTTAGACTGGAGTTTATTCAATGTTATTTAGATAGGATAAACCCATGTTTTTCTTAGCAATGGCTTAAACGATGTCTAATGAATATTCCCCATAGAATTTATGGTGAATAAAGCAAACTCTATGTTGGGTCTTATCTACCAAAGTTCCTTAGATTTAAATGATCGTTACATATCAAAGTCCCTCTATGTGGCTTATGTTATGCCGGTTGTAGAATATTGCTGCGTAGTGTGGAATCCATTCTACAATATTCATAATATTAGAATTGAGATCATTCAAAAAAAACTTACTAGATTAGTAATAAAGAAAATGAGATGGAACATTGAAATGCCTTCCTATAACATTCCTATGACATTCAGACTCTGGAAAACCGCCGCAAGATGTTTGCTCTTATCTTTGTTCATGACATATTATCTTAACATATAGACCTTCCTTTGCTGTTGGCTCTTATAGATCTATACGCCCAATATCGTGATCTAAGAAATTGAACCTTATTCCGTGAAAGTGCTCATTGATTTAATTATCCCTCTAATGACCCTACAACTCGCAGTGTCAGGGTGATAAATAACGCTTTTCGATTTTCGATTTTCGTAGATTTCAACTTTCATATGAGTAGAAACTCATTTAAAAATATGCTAGCCTTGTATTATTCAACAAACTAAGATCTCATATATGTAAATATTATTTTTTATGTTTTTGTATTATATTTTGAATAGCCCGCTATTTCGGTAGCTGTCACTTTTGAAGCTGTCATTTTTTGATATTTGACAAGTAGAAACTACGCCATTAATAAAAATAGAACGATACACACTTCAACAACGCATTAAAATTATTAAAATTCACTATAAAAATGGTGAAAATTTGGCAGAGACGGTTCGTAAAACTAAAACATTTTTGGGTCGTCGTGAAGCACCTTGTCGGACCGCAATACAGAAATTGGTGGACAAATTCATGCTGTTGGGACAAGTTAGTGATGTGAAGAATAAAACCCGTGCACGTCGCTCAAGAACAACTGAGAATATTGCTGTTGTAGCCCAAAGTGTTGAAGAAAACCCAGGTTTGTCCATTCCTCGTCGTTCTTTGGAATTAGGCATTCCACAAACGTCATTACACCGTATTTTGCATAAAGACTTGGGTCTTAAGGCCCATAAAGTTCAGTTAATACAAGAACTCAAGCCGGCTGATCATCAACAACGTCGTGTCTTTGCTGATTGGGTCCTTGAAATGCATGAAAATGATCCGGAATTTCATCGAAAAATCATCTTGACTGATGAGGCCCATTTCCACCTCGGAGGCTACGTCAACAAGCAAAACTGTCGCATCTGGGGCTCGGAAAACCCAAGAGTTATTGTTGAAAAGCCTCTCCATTCTCAACGCGTGGCTGTTTGGTGCGGTTTATGGTCCGGCGGGGTCATTGGACCTTACTTTTTCGAAAATGAGGCTGGAACAACAGTTACGGTCAATGGATTGCGCTATCGAGAGATGATTAATGATTTTGTATGGCCAAAACTGGATGGTATTGATCTGGACAACGTTTACTTTCAACAAGACGGCGCTACGTGCCACACAAGCAATGAAACCATCGATCTTTTACGGGAAAAGTTTCCGGACCGTGTTATCTCTCGAAGAGGTGATCACAATTGGCCACCGAGATCTTGTGATTAAACACCTTGCGACTTCTTCCTTTGGGGCCACGTGAAAGATAAGGTCTACGCCAACAGCCCAGCGTCGATTCAAGACCTCAAAGATGGAATCCGTGAGGCTATCGAGGACATAGGGCAGCCACTTTGCGATTTGGTTATGGAAAATTTCATGAAAAGGATATGGTCCTGTGAGCGTGGTCGTGGCTGTCATTTGGCTGATGTTGTGTTTCGTTATTAACGGCATATCTTCCTCTTTATAATGAAATAAACATCCGATCATTTATCTCAAAAAATGCCATTTTTCTTTGAATATCAAAATAACACCTCTTATTGGAAAACCCTTTATTATCATTAGTCTATTTGAGTATAATTGTAAACTCTAATTGATGTTAATAAATATGAAATAAATAAATAAAAAATTCTATTTTACTACGAGTCTGGAATCAATATGAAAAAGCTTCAATTAAGTGTGTTTGTGCGAAGCAGCGTAAAATCAACGTATTTTATCTCCCTGTCTATCTTATGTGAATATCACCATGTTTTTTTTACTCTCGGAATTATCCGAGACAGATATCCCAATAATCTGAACAGACCTATTTCATACGATCTGTCAAGTAAATTCTATGTTCGAATTTTCGAACTTACTATAGCAATATACATTTTCTATCTATACCGATATCTAGCAATTTTGCTAACTATTTACTTTTACTTTGAAATGAAGTTCACTTGGAGCAATTGCTCCATTTTAATAATACAACCCAATAAACTGATATTGCCGAGTTTTTGTTGACTAGTATCAAGTGTGTTGATTACGTCACAAACCACCAATGTAGAGTATAGTTTCGCTCCAAGTAAATTCTTACTTTATGATTTATATTAATCAGTAAATTCACGTGAATTAGGTACCTAATTAACAACCAAACCAAACTTAAAAAAGGTGTGTATTTGATTGAATTTGGCCTAATGAGTCTTGAGTTCATTAGGGTTTGGTGAAAAATGGACAAAACCACTAAAAACTTTATATCTAAACCGAAGTCTTGAATTCCTGATAATTATAATTTAAAAATTTAGGTGACAAACATTTTAAGTGACGTTTAACTACTATTTAATTAATAATTGCTAAGTACCTATACTATTTCCGTTTTGTACTTAAAAATTCCAATTTATTATTTATTGTTTTAAAAAGAAAATTTATTTTTGTATTCTTATTATTTCTGAGTAATCACATTTTAGTGCAAACATTTTATTCATTCTTTAAATGGCGAAACTTTATAACACGTTCACGTTGTCACATGGTAAGGTGTTACGAGATTACACACTTGTCATTTGACAAGGCCATCATGATAGTATACCCTTGGTGTAATGGTAATATTTATATTTATTGATATGTAAACATCTATGATGGCGTTAGAGTGAAAAAAAAACCGTGAAAGTTCGTGTGCAACGTTACGTCGTGCAAAGTTACGGTGTGCAACTTTACGATCTGCATACTAGGATGGATGCGTTCAGTGAAAAAAATCTTAAGATCCTCTTCAAGCAAAAACAAGTCCGTTTTGGATCCGTGCACGTTGATGTTTACACATATTAACCGTGAGTCCCAGCGCTCACACAATTTTTTGATTTAAGTTAACTAAAAACAATTGTATTCTTAGAACTAAATAAAATAATAATGTGATAAGGACGTTAGAAAATTAGAATGGGAAAATGTTTATGATAGGAGACCAAGTTTGAGAGAAGGTTTAAAACAAAAATGGAAAAGTTATTTACTTTGCAAAGTTTTCTAGTTATTGGTTTATTTTGGCTGTAATCGGCACGGCTGATGGGGATACTAAAGAGTGCGGGTATGGACCTCCAGACGACGCGACGACGATATTTTTGTGTTCAATTAAATTTTGTTAACTAAGCCAATGCAGTCAATGTTTCCAGTTTAATAGCTGGTGTACGAAAAGTATGTCTGAATTTTCACGACGACTACTTATACCTTGAGGTTGATTAATTTAAGACTGTTTTCGTAAGGGGATAGATTATTTAAGTCAGCCCAACCAAATCGGACGAAACTACGTTGAACGGCTTCTATACGTTGAATTTGGTCATGGTAGATAGGTGACTAGACTTGGGAGGCATATTCAAGAAGAAGTCTAACGAAGGTAACATACAGAGACTTGGTAACATATTGATTGGAGAATTCTTTGGACCGCGCCGTTTTATAAAACCAAGAGTGGAACTAGCTCTGTTAATAATACTTCCATACTAAGCACGAAAATTAAGTTTATTATCACAGATAACGCCTAAATCCCGAATGAAAGTGCCTACCGCAACAGTTTCATTATTTATGATATATTGACGTTGTAACAAGGGAGGACCTTTCCGAGCGAGTATGTGATGGCTTAACATTTATTCACATTGAGCTCAAGGAAGTTGTGTTGACACCAGTTAAAGAAATTATTTAGGTCAGTTTGAAGAAGTTGAGCATCGTCCATGCATTTTATATGTTTGGAAATACACATGTCATCAGTGTAAACCTGAAGGTCCGATCCCAAGAACCTTCATTAAAAGTAGATTAGAGTATACCTAAATTGGCTTCCTAGAGCAGCCGTTCTCAATCTTTTTTAGTCACGGAGCACTTTTCAAGGGAGAAGTTCCTCGAGGAGCACTCCGTTGCACTTACCTATACCATTTTTCGCGGTTATGTATGTGTATGTAGAAAATGCAATAACTGTTTTTAATTTTTTATATTTTATTAAATTTAAGAAAAAAACAAGTGACTTCAATGAAAAAAAAAAAAACAAAAACAATGTTTAATTAAGAAAATAAGTATTTCAGTATGATAGACCAGAAAATTTCTTCTAATGAGAATAATGTGCCTGTTTGGCTCTGCACAATGCTGGTAGATCTGGTTGAATTTGAGATATCTGCAACCGAATATCTGGCTCTGCATCGAGACGGGATCTTTATTTTGTTTTGGTTCCAACGTAGGTGGAGAATCCTGATTTGCACATATATATGTTGTTGAAAACGGCAGAAGAATTATTTTGGCTTTATCTGAAAAAAATTTGAATTCGTCCTTCAACATGCACGAGAATAAAAGATAAAAATTCTTCGTTTCAAAATTTGCCTTTATCGAAGAATCTGATGATGTCAAATCAATCAAGCACTCAAACTGCAACGATGTCAGAGAACTCGGCAGAGTATGGGTCTGCAACCCACATATTTTCATTAATATTTGAGTGGTATTCTTCCGTAAAATAGCAGTTGAAGTTTTCGAGCAAAATAAGCAGGTGCACATGAAACTCATTTAAAATATCGTCAGGAATGTCCAAATCTATGTATTTCCTCTTTACATTCGTTGACCATTGGGAAGCTGTCTAGGTTTCGATTTTTTAACGATTCCGCCCAAAACTTTATTTGCCTTTTAAATGCTTCTACTTTATCACTGGCATCGAAAACAGTTTTTGCCTTTCCCTGAAGTGATACACTAGAATCATTTTTTTTTTTTTTTTAATATCTGCTAGATACGCCAATTTGAACAGCCAACGCTCATTACACAACCTCTTGCCCAAATCAAAGTTGTCGTTAATTAAAAAGGTTTTGACTTCAGCCCTCATTTCGAAAAGCCGCGTCAATGTTTTGCCGCTAGAAAGCCACCTTACTCCGGCGTGAAGAAGTAAGGACGTATGTAGACTTCCCATGTCTTCGCACAATACTTTGAATAGCCTTGTATTCTTAGGTCGTGATTTAATAAAGTTGATTATTTTTACGCTTTCGTCTAAGACCTCTTTTAAATAGAGTGGCATTTTGTTCATTGCAAGGGCATGGCTGTGTAGAACGCAATGACTACTCGTGCATTCCTTGACATTTTGTTTTATTCTTGAGACGGCACCGGACGTTTTTCCAGTCATGG
The DNA here is from genome assembly GCA_932273885.2 of Leucozona laternaria. NCBI lineage: Eukaryota > Metazoa > Arthropoda > Insecta > Diptera > Syrphidae > Leucozona > Leucozona laternaria. The sequence goes on along the minus strand of OW026366.1, from coordinate 217,353,322 downwards.
TCTTGGCACCGTCTGTGCACACATAAACGCAGTTAGCCCATGGGATGTCATTGGCAACGAAGAAATTGTCTATTAATTTAAAAATTTCAGCTAATTTTTTGGCCTTTTCACCCAACAAACACTCAACAATGTCATTAACGCATGGCTTGATTAAGTTTTCAGCGATTGTATGGGCTTCGCCAGTTTGCGCAACCCGCAAACTCACTAAGTAGGATGCCCTCAACGCGTTTTCGTTCACTGTCTTTGAGTGGTAAGCAATAATTGTTTTAGATTTTGTAAGTTCAGCATACTTTCTTTTAAAGAAATCAGTCGGTTTGCTTTTGCAATCTGGATTCGGCAACACTTTGCCGCAAATTACGCATTGGGGTTTGTTATCACTTGTCTCAGCAAATCCAAGATTTAAATATGAATCGTGGTTCTTGCTTTTTACTGTTTTTTTTTTCTGTAGCACTGATCACCATAGAACTAGTACTAGCCACATTGTGTGCCTCAAAATCTTTAGAAAATTCTGACGCCGCTGTCTCTATTGCGTCATTTTCCTTCGCACTAGAATAGACAATTATATACATATGTATGGAAAACGAACAAATTCAAAAACATGAATTCAGGATAACAAAAAAAGAATAATAAGCCAACAAAACGCATCTAATAAAAATGCGGTTCTAGGGATGAAAGAAAAAATGTATTCAAAAAATTTGAAATTTTACAAAAAAAAAAAATAGGAAACTCTCATTATCATAAACATTTATACCTGTCTGTTGCTGATTCTTTAATAGCTACTGGGATTGCTGTTAAGGAGGTTCTTTTTAATGACCCAGACTTTAGCCAGCGATCCATTGTATTATTTTTGATTTCCCGCGTTCACTTCGATTTATAAACAAAGTGACATTAATGTACAAAAAACAAAAAAAAAAGTGAAAAACTACACCGCACTTAGATTCGTTTTAACCTGTGGATTCGAATACCGACCGAATAAAAACTGTATCTATGTATTTCTTTTCGGTACCTTAAATTCGATTGCTGAAATCATTTCAAATTCAAATTCGATTGCTGCGATCAAAATGAAAAGTTCAGAAGCACAAAATTAATTGGTTTAATGGAATTTTGTTATTTTTTTTTTATTTTTCTGCGGAGCACTTGGATATTCTTCGTGGAGCACCAAGTGCTCTGCGGAGCACACTTTGGGAAACTATGTCCTAGAGGGATACCATATGTTAAGCAAATAGGGCTGGATCTGCATACCAACGATTATTTAAATACGATTGAATCGAAGTGTATAATTTCTTGTCATGAAAAAGGTGATTCTCACCTTAGCCGTTCGGATTCAGCAGAAAACTGTATATGTCTTCTCCTGCCGCCTAACGCACATTAATCAATAGTTAATATATGTACCTTGAGTGTAGGGCACAAGGCCCTGGTTCTCCACTACCTGTCACGCTACTAAATTTAATTTTATACACAGCTATGTCGAGATTTTGTCAAAAAGCAAATGTGAAGAAAAAGAAGACGTGAAACAGAATAATCATAGATACACCATATAAAGATGACAATCTTTCGTACGTTTCACCCTCCAAAACCCATTTGTTTACATTGTTGTATTTGTAATTTCATCCCGCGTCGATGAATAGATGTGAATTGCAACAACAATTTAATGGGGTGGGTTTGTTCTGTTTTGCTAGATCGACCATTTTGTATGTGCAAATAACGCAGCCATCTTTAAAAAAATTCCAACTCACCAGCTTTTCACCATGAAAATGGGGGATGTTAGGTGGGATATCGGGTTGTGTTGAAAGAAACACAAATTTAATGATGCTAAGTCCGCTATTACACGACGACTTTGGAGTAATGAAACTTCTTTAAACTTTTTTTGAAAATTCATCTTCTGAGTGGTGCGCTGCTACACATTGATTTTTAAATCTTGACTCAAATTTGGAATTTCCCTTTAGTTTGATTGGTTATTAAAATTTTCAATGCTCTCTATATACATACAACAGAAATAAATGAAGCGATTTGTTTAATAAACAAGGAATACAATGAGAAATGTCAAAAATCAGTGGCCAAACATGACCCACTCTTTATTAAAAAAGAATCATTTCCTATTTTCGTGAATGACACCATTTTTGGCCTTCATTCTTTACTCTCATAATGACATTTTGCTGAACTGTGTTTTTCTGTCCGAAACGTCAATTTCACAAGTCATCCATAATGCACTTAAGTGGTTGAAAGTGAGAAAACAAATAGTTTGTTCAATAGCCGTGTTTTTTTGCAAGCGCCGAGGAAATCGATCGAAAAAAACGACGTCTTGTCCTGCAATTTACATGTTAAAGGCAACAACAACTAATCCCCTTCGGGCTTAGCTAAGTGCTGAGAATTCTCGGCGCGTAGCTTAAGCACGGAGAAAAACTGTGTTACCGGCGTGAATTGCATACTTGTTATCGATAGTTTGTATGGAAACTCCATTTTGTTTCTGTAATGGCGTCGCTTATCCCCGATGTCGTTTTTTCCAACAAAATCTCCCCGGGCTTGCAAAAAAACACGGATAATGTCAATTTTCACAGCACAGAGTGATATAAATTGATTAAAAGAAAATTTAACATTTCACTTCCCTCATTCATCAATCAGAAAAAACATTAAAAAAATAAGAACCATGCGCCAAATTGTTTTTGGCATCCAACCACTTACGAATGAGCTGTCGATGAGCGCTCTTCACGTCCGACGGCAAAAGTACACGAAAACTAGACGAACAGTACCACATCGCAATTATGGGCAAAACATATGAATTCTTTGTATTCACTCGGTTTCGTACCAATTTATTTTTTTTCGACTAATTTCCTCCGGGCTTGCAAAAAAACACGCCTAAAATTGTCTTACGACAGCTGCGTTGATTTTCTGATTTCTCATTCTTATATTATTTTTTTTTTCATCATATTCACTGTTTGTTTCAATAAATTGAGATTAAGAACAAAAGACAATCGAATATACTTAAATCGATTATAAATTTTCACTTTCAAAATTTGTTTCCACAAACTTATCCATATAAGGTCGCGTTAGCACTTGATAACTCGTTGCTGAATTTATTATACTTTTTGAACATACTCATGATATTTTTAAAATAACCGACATTTTGGTGGTGAATGGAGGAATTCTGTCTATGAGTGCAAATAAACGGTGGTGAATGGACGAATTCTGCATATGTGTGCGTGTTTCTCCTGAATTTCCCCTGAATTAGCTTGTAGGCAAATTCGGATGACAGCCGAGATTATTATCTTTATTTGGTGTATCTATGAGAATAATGTTCTTGTAAGCTCGTATCTACACTTTTTCTCGTGAATAACCACATATGAGCGGCTCTGGGATCTTAGCACCTGATTTGTGGGATATGCACAAAAAAGTATGCCATTTAAAAGGTCAGTAAGTTGGTCAAAAAAAGTTTAACTAGTTTCAAAAGTTTGCCAGTTATTGGTTTTTCTTATTGAAAGCTTAAAAAATGTTCGGTAACACTATACGACATAGAAATTTATTTTAAAAAATTCGTTAAAAAAATCTCTTTTTCACCAATTATTTAACTAAACTTTTAAATGACCTTCATTTTTTTCCAATATCCCATATATGGGGAGCTAAGATCTCGGAGCCAATTTGAACATTATTTTTTCGTCATGCTACTTTTCTGCTAAATTCATAATTTTATATATTTTTTTTGGGTTTTTCGGTCAATGCATGAAATTAGTTACAAAACATGGATTCATACAAAAAGACCAAAAATATGAATTCTTCAATTACAAAAACATAGAACATATGAGTTTAGCAAATAAAAAAAGAAGAAGATGGAAAAGATCGCATAGCAAGTTGAAATTTTCACAACTAATTAACGACTAACAAAATTCGAGTAATAAGCTAATAAACTATTCAATATAACAAGTTCTAACCCCTTTAAGGAAAGCAGCGAACAAAACATAGAAAACATAGAACGACAAATTCAAAATTATCACAACTAATTAACGAGTAACTACCTGCCAATTAGCCACCTAATCACTTGTCACAATCTTGCTTGGAGTTGAGGTATACAATTCGACCTAGGATATAGAAACGAAAATGAGCGCCTGTCAATGTGAAGAGGTATGAACAAACGCCTTCATAAACAGCTGCCTTAGACAGAATTATTTTTCTGAGCGCTGATAATGTAAAAACTAAATTTTTTCAAATTTAAATCGAAACAAATATTTCAAATTTTAAGGGTTTTTGGTGTGCTTTGCCCCTTCCTCGGTACGCCTTTGAAATGGTTCTCAAGACTTACTACCATACTATTTTATACATACTAAAGGGTTTTCCAATAAGAGGTGTTATTTTGAATAGCCCGCTATTTCGGTAGCTGTCACTTTTGAAGCTGTCATTTTTTGACATTTGACAAGTAGAAACTACGCCATTAATAAAAATGGAACGATACACGCTTCAACAACGCATTGAAATTATTAAAATTCACTATAAAAATGGTGAACATTTGGCAGAGACGGTTCGTAAAACTAAAACATTTTTGGGTCGTCGTGAAGCACCTTGTCGGACCGCAATACAGAAATTGGTGGACAAATTCGAGCTGTTGGGACAAGTAAGTGATGTGAAGAATAAAACCCGTGCACGTCGCTCAAGAACAACTGAGAATATTGCTGTTGTAGCCCAAAGTGTTGAAGAAAACCCAGGTTTGTCCATTCCTCGTCGTTCTTTGGAATAAGGCATTCCACAAACGTCATTACACCGTATTTTGCATAAAGACTTGGGTCTTAAGGCTTATAAAGTTCAGTTAACACAAGAACTCAAGCCGGCTGATCATCAACAACCTCGTGTCTTTGCTGATTGGGTCCTTGAAATGCATGAAAATGATCCGGAATTTCATCGAAAAATCATCTTGACTGATGAGGCCCATTTCCACCTCGGAGGCTACGTCAACAAGCAAAACTGTCGCATCTGGGGCTCGGAAAACCCAAGAGTTATTGTTGAAAAGCCTCTCCATCCTCAACGCGTGACTGTTTGGTACGGTTTATGGTCCGGCGGGGTCATTGCACCTTACTTTTTCGAAAATGAGGCTGGAGCAACAGTTACGGTCAATGGATTGCGATATCGAGAGATGATTAATGATTTTTTATGGCCGGAATTGGATGGTATTGATCTGGAGAACGTTTACTTTCAACAAGACGGCGCTACGTGCCACACAAGCAATGAAACCATCGATCTTTTACGGGAAAAGTTTCCGGACCGTGTTATCTCTCAAAGAGGTGATCACAATTGGCCACCGAGATCTTGCGATTTTGGGGCCACGTGAAAGATAAGGTCTACGCCAACAGCCCAGCGTCGATTCAAGACCTCAAAGATGGAATTCGTGAGATAGGGCAGCCACTTTGCGATTTGGTTATGGAAAATTTCATGAAAAGGATATGGTCCTGTAAGCGTAGTCGTGGCGGCCATTTGGCTGATGTTGTGTTCCATTATTAACGGCATACCTTCCTCTTTATAATGAAATAAACATCCGATCATTTATCTCAAAAAATGCCATTTTTCTTTGAATATCAAAATAACACCTCTTATTAAAAAACCCTTTATTTAATACAGGCCAGCTGTTTAGACGCTGAGTGAAACTCAAGTAGGAGATGCTTCCGATCCGTCGGAATTTATCCTTCATTGATATAACTCAGTTCCTCTATTCTTCTCCAAACACGGTCTTATACTGTCTATGTTAGGAATGATGTTGCATTTCAATTGCAACCACAATATGGTCGTTTTACTTACTCCTTTTTTAAATTCATGTGGTTTAAAGTCACTATTAATAAGCACATCATTCACACTTGTTTCCTATAACGAAGCCCAAATCTAGACCGACTTTCATCCTCTCTCGAATTCGATTCCCTGTCGAAATCCATTCAAAAAATTATTTCCCTGTATCCTCGCACGGACAGGAAGAATTGTGGATATTGAAATCGCCCGTAATAACGATTTCAATATCCACAATTCTTCCTGTCCTTGCTATTATGGACCTACAACACCCACCCGAAGGTATGTGTGCCGAGATCTTTGCCAAATACAATCATCTGACTCAACTAATTGACAAGCCTATACCCGCATATCGGACATTGATGGCCAAGCTGAAAACCCTCTTGACTTGTTTTTTACCACTGACCCTGATAAGTGCACTATCAGTGTATTATTGCCTCTAGGGTCTTCGGACCATTGTGTCATATCCGCTATATTCACATGCCAAACCAATCCAGTTAAAGAAGGAGCTCCTAAGAGAACCGTTTGGCAGTATGAGAAAGCCAACTGGGACGGTCTCAACAATTTCAGTAATTGGTCACTTTGCTTCCTCGGTAGTAACGTTGACTCAAGTGCAGATTCTATGCTGCCAGAGTGTGTCATGGTCGCGCCCGTACTTGAGAGCGTATATTTTTCTATGGGACCAATCTTCTTTCGCACTCGTACAGTGGCTAGAGTTTTAAAAGATCTTGACTTTTATATATCCGCTGGTCCTGATAATATCCCCGCTATTGTTCTGAAGTGGTGTTCTTTTTCGTTGGCAAAGCCACTGCGTGAGCTGTTCTATCTATCCTACTCTTCAGGGCCCGTTCCGAGAAAATGGAAAACAGCTTTTGTCCAGCCCACACTCCAAATCGTCCTCCCCCGTAAACTACTGACCGATTGCACTTATGTCCCTGCTTTTCAAGGTCGTGGAAACACTTATTAATTACAAAATCAAGAAATATCTTGAGCACCGAAAGCTTCTAAATGACCGACAGTATGGCTTTCGTAGCAATCGGTCCACTGGTTAATGATGGTTTATCTCACCCAACAGTGGAATAAATCTTTACATAGGTTTGGAGAAAGTAAGATTATTGCATTCGATATTTCTAAAGCATTTGATAGAGTCTGGCACCAGGCTCTTTTATCGAAAATGCGTGCTTTCGATAAGGTCGATGTTAGTTTTCTAAGAAATTACCTTTTGGACCATTCAATACAAGTTCTATTGGATGGGCTCAAATGTGTTATCTTCAAAATAAATGCTGGTGTGCCCCAGGGCTACGTTCTGTCTCCGACTCTCTTTCTCATTTTTATAATTGATCTCCTGCCTGAAACTTCTAAATTCTAATCCACTAAACTGTTTCGCTGATGATAGTTCGCTCAGCTTCAGCTTTTCATATTAATTTTTGGAGTCACACCCATGCTCTTCGGATGTGGATATTCAACGGCAACATATCATAAGATCATTAAATTCTGATCTGATCAAATGTGGAATAAGAAATTGTGTAGAATTTAATGCGTCTAAAACAAAATGCTGTTTCCTGTCTCTAAAGCTGAATACACCCCCCTTGCCATTTTCCATGAGTGGCACCCACCAATTTACCCTTGAGCCCAATTTCGGTCGTACAGCCAAGTACAGAGATTCGTTCTTCAGCCGTACAACTCGAATGTGGAATCTTTTGCCTAACTCTGTTCCCTTCCCATTATGATGTTCAGAACTTTAAAACCAATCTCATCGGCATCTCCTTTTAAACCCACTCCTTTTTTCCTAAGCTCGCGTTGTGTCCACCGACATCAAAAGTGTAGCCAAATCCCGTTAGCGTGCGCAAATAACAAAAAAAAAGCTCTCACTTATATGGAGGAAAAAGCTGTACATGATTCCTTCATCCAGATCGAGCAGGCGGCACAAAATCTGGGGCTGCACATTAGTGAAGGTAAAACCAAGTACATGGTGGCGTCGAATGCGAGAGGAACAGTTGGTCAAACAATCAAGGTAGCGGAGCACGAATTTGAAGTGGTGCAATCCTTAAAATACCTTGGGTCAATAGCAGCAGCCGATAACAATATAGAAGAAGAAATACGCGGACGGCTTCTCAAATCCAACAGAGCCTACTATAGTCTGTCAAAGCTCTTCAAATCCAGAAATCTCACCATAACTTCAAAACTGCTGCTGTACAGGACCATGGTCCTGCCAGTGCTCACATATGGATCCGAGACTTGGGTGCTTAGCAAAAGGCACTCCGACCTCTTAGCCGCGTTCGAGAGAAAAGTCTTAAGGAGAATTGTTGGCCCTATTTGTGAGGAAGGACGATTCCGGAGACGGTACAATCATGAATTGTACGCAATCTACCTTGAAGCGGATATCGTGACAAAAATTAAGCTCGGTAGACTTCGGTGGGCAGGGCACCTAGCTCGCATGAGCGAAGATGAACCTGCTCGGAAAGTTCTTTGTGGTACATTCTATGGTAGACGACAGCGTGGTAGACCATGCCTGCGCTGGAGAGATGGCGTAGACCAGGACGCCTGGAGCCTTGGGGTGCGCAACTGGATGGCGGCGGCTCGAGACCGGGATGGGTGGAGAGGGATGTTGAAGGAGGCCAGGACCGAACCCCGGTTGTGGAGCCGACGATGATGATAATGACGATGAAAAAGCTGCTTATGAATTACTGATTTTTTGGTAATTTCCTACCAGGTATTAATAATTAAATGACGTTATCGTGGGTTTTTTTATGGTTTATTACATTGTTTCTTATTTTTATAAATTTTACCTTAAAACTACATATTACGAAGCAAAAGAATATCGAAAACAGAATAAAAAATAAAATATTGTCAGCATCTATTTGATAAGTCCAACTTTTTTGCCCGATGAACAAAAAGCATTTCGACATAAGGTCACTAAAATTTAAACCATTTTAATTATGTATAGAACTTTTCATTAAATCAATTTATAAAATAAATAAAATGTTTTATAAAATCGACGAGATGTTTGTAAAAATTATACAGCACTTTTTTTACAAAACATTAAAAATTATCATCGCAAATTCAGGCAAACACTAAATAATTTAATAATATTTAAATGACCAAAAGTCAAGGTTGTCGCCAACCCACCACCTTAAAAAAAAAAAACAATAAAAAACAAATAATTTTAAAAATACATACCAATACCGAATACTTGCGAGATCTTATTGAAACAAAAATAATTGGTTCTTTTTTTTTTGGTTTGGCTTAAACTGCCATAACGCCTTTTAAGCCAGTTTGAATATTATGCATATTATGCATTTAGCTAATTCTTTATTCTTGGTATATAAATCAGAAAGAGCAGCAAAGTCCGGTTTAGCCATGAACCATGAAAGACCAAATCTAGAACTTGATCAGTAAACTGACCAAAAAAAAAAAATTAATAAAAATCACAGCAAGGAGAGCATCGTCAGCATCCAGACTTTATACTAACAATGGCACTGCCACCACTTTATCAGCTAGGTATACCGACTGGCTCGTTGCAATTTGCATAAATTCGCTCAATGTTGTCATAAAAAAAAATGCTTAACATCATGTGATGGGATTCTAAATCTGGAGGTCAACTGCTTTGATCAGACGTTGGCTTAGACGAGCTCTTAGGTAAACACTTAACTTAGGTGACCAAATGTTTCCATTGTTTCACTGGTTAGAATCCTTTGAGCCATGGACTTCTTCTTCTATGCAGAGTTAATATTGATGAGTAAAAGCTGAAGCCTTCCGAAGGTCCCTCCTTGGAACAATCGAATCCGATGTAAGTAATCTATCATTTTTGATGCAAATTAATATTTATCCTGACATTATTTACATTTACATTTTCGCCATTATTCATAACTTGCATGGACACAGAGATTGATATTGTCAAGATAATACGTTATGACAATCCGACCGATGCCGATGGGAGATAGTTGAACTTGGTTAACCTGTTTGTATTTGTTTAAAAGTATAATTATATGCTTCTATATTTAACTAAATGAATAATTTAATAAGTATTTTGTGATTTGCATTGATTGATTTTATTAACAAAACTATAAAAAAAAACCCCATAGGAGAACAAGGCTATGGTTTTTGTTTTATTTTTTGTATTTTGGCCATATTTTGATCTTATTAGTTTTAATTGCTTAACCTTCTCGATTTGAAACAATTGATTATTTGTTTGAAATTTTATTGAGGTTTTATAAAAATATATCGTGGGCGTTAACATTGGCAAACAAAAAAATTTAAGCGCATGGTTTTGAATTGCTTTGCATTATTGAAATTAAGGCGACTTATGTAGGTAAATATTTAATAAAATGCACAATTTTGAAACCAGTCAAACAAGATGGAGGCAATATGAACCATAGAGTTGTTCTTCATGTTCTAGTTAATATATTTATATCACAAAATAAAACTAACAACAAGAAAACTATTTGAAAAACATGTTTTGAAATGCACGAGAAGCTTTATTGCTTTTAATTGTCAAATGAAAATATATTTAAAATTAAAATATTTATAACTACAGATAAATGAGGCTTGATAACTTATTACTAACTTAGATACTTAAGGAGGCGCTACAGTCTGGAGTGAACCAAAGCCCTAGCCAACAGCTCACTTAAAAAATAACTTGCCATCCTTAAGGTGGATATTTGATGAAGATGAACAGTGTTTACTTCCATTTAATGTTAAGTCTGATTGCGAAAGTGTGGTTGTTGATAGATTGACTGAATTTAATTACTTTTCTAATAATTACAATGGTATATTTGATTTGATTTTTATCGATAGAGAACTAAGCGCAGATATCAACTGTCTACCTTCAACACCATACTTTCCAAATCGCCCCACCATGTTGCATTTTATAACTATCTAAAACCTTCCAACCACAGATTAGGCATATGAAGATGAGAATGTTTCGTACGTTTTACCCTCCAAAACCCATTTGTTTACATTGTTGTAAAGGGTTTTCCAATAAGAGGTGTTATTTTGATATTCAAAGAAAAATGGCATTTTTTGAGATAAATGATCGGATGTTTATTTCATTATAAAGAAGAAGGTATGCCGTTAATAATGGAACACAACATCAGCCAAATGGCTGCCACGACCACGCTTACAGGACCATATCCTTTTCATGAAATTTTCCATAACCAAATCGCAAAGTGGCTGCCCTATGTCCTCGATAGCCTCACAAATTCCATCTTTGAGGTCTTGAATCGACGCTGGGCTGTTGGCGTAGACCTTATCTTTCACGTGGCCCCAAAGGAAGAAGTCGCAAGGTGTTAAATCACAAGATCTCGGTGGCCAATTGTGATCACCTCTTCGAGAGATAACACGGTCCGGAAACTTTTCCCGTAAAAGATCGATGGTTTCATTGCTTGTGTGGCACGTAGCGCCGTCTTGTTGAAAGTAAACGTTGTCCAGATCAATACCATCCGATTCCAGCCATAAAAAATCATTAATCATCTCTCGATAGCGCAATCCATTGACCGTAACTGTTGATCCAGCCTCATTTTCGAAAAAGTAAGGTCCAATGACCCCGCCGGACCATAAACCGCACCAAACAGTCACGCGTTGAGGATGGAGAGGCTTTTCAACAATAACTCTTGGGTTTTCCGAGCCCCAGATGCGACAGTTTTGCTTGTTGACGTAGCCTCCGAGGTGGAAATGGGCCTCATCAGTCAAGATGATTTTTCGATGAAATTCCGGATCATTTTCATGCATTTCAAGGACCCAATCAGCAAAGACACGACGTTGTTGATGATCAGCCGGCTTGAGGTCTTGTGTTAACTGAACTTTATAAGCCTTAAGACCCAAGTCTTTATGCAAAATACGGTATAATGACGTTTGTGGAATGCCTAATTCCAAAAAACGACGAGGAATGGGCAAACCTGGGTTTTCTTCAACACTTTGGGCTACAACAGCAATATTCTCAGTTGTTCTTGAGCGACGTGCACGGGTTTTATTCTTCACATCACTAACTTGTCCCAACAGCATGAATTTGTCCACCAATTTCTGTATTGCGGTCCGACAAGGTGCTTCACGACGACCCAAAACGTTTAGTTTTACGAACCGTCTCTGCCAAATGTTCACCATTTTTATAGTGAATTTTAATAATTTCAATGCGTTGTTGAAGCGTATATCGTTCCATTTTTATTAATGGCGTAGTTTCTACTTGTCAAATGTCAAAAAATAACAGCTTCAAAAGTGACAGCTACCGAAATAGCGGGCTATTCAAAATAACACCTCTTATTGGAAAACCCTTTATTTGTAATTTCATCCCGCGTCGATGAATAGATGTGAATTGCAACAACAATTTTAACCAGGTGTGAAGATCCCGACTGTCTATGTCTGAGATTTTTTTACACCCTTTCTCATTTTTTATCTGATAACTGCCAGTTCAAGCTTGTAGGCAAATTAAAATGGCTGCCGGGGATTCTCATCTTCATGTGGCTAATCTGTGCTTCCAACATTATTTCTAATTATTTTTACTATTTTGTTAAAGGAGATTTTGTTTCACTATCAAACCTTCTATGTTCTTTTGATTGGATGTATCTGTTTTAAGCAATACCGAACTATAACTTACGCGTATTCTTATTTTACTGATAGGCTGAAAGAGGCAATTAATTTATTTATACCCAAAGTACGAAGTAAAAATCTCAACAAACCCCCGTGGTACAAAAAAGAATTGATTATTCTGACAATAATGCAATGTTTTATGATAGATATTGCCGGTATCAAAAAAGATTTGAATTCCTCAATACTGTAACGAACACGAACCTAGTTCGAAAATAAGAAGAACAAAAATAAAGTTATTTTAATGAATGGTTCCCTAGAGGGTTTATTTATTTATTGTTTTTATCTTAAAGAATTTAAGTTTTTCTTAATCGACTTGTTTTATATTAAACATCCAAATTCTTTTGGAGAATTTAAAGCGAACTGACCCCCTTTTTCCAACTTTGCAGCGGCTTTTTATAGTCTATTGGATGATTTCCAGTGGGTTCCAATCTCCACTAGTGCAATTCTGGAACTGTTTTAAATTTTCCATTGTTGACATTAATTTCGCGCCATTTTCTTCATATCTGTCACACAAATAATTTCCTCTGGATTGCGTTAAATCAACCTGCTATTATTTTTTTCTTAATCACCGCAAAATTTCCATTAGATTGGTGTGCCATACCTCTAGGTACGTCTACACAACGACTTTTTATCAATTTACACCTGTAATTGTATTAATTAATTAATTCAGAATTCTGAACAATATACCTGGCTGACTGAACGGTTCCATTTTACCTATTCAGTCAGTTATGTTCAATTTTTTATTCAGGTATTTGTGGATTGTAGAACCTAATTGTTTTCAAGTTATAAGACTGACGCTAAGTGTCATTTGCTTTGCATTTCGTGTTTCAGCATTCACCAACCAACATCTCCGGCTTCAGGTGGGCAGTCAATTTTAAAAACCTTTCAATCCATTTTGTCTTGTAAAATTGACCACTTACAGGGATGAGGATGATCTGCGGTGCCAGCTGGTGACAGTTTGTATAGAGGTGAGGCATTAGTTGGACAGGTGCGATTTGGTGATCATGGCGAAAATTCGCCACAATACATCTCTGTACAGGAATTATATTTTTAATATAGAAACGAAGCTTAAAACCAATCCTAAATGTTTCTGGAGTTTCATAAATAATAAAAAGAAATCAGTATAGGTATTCCCAACACTATGCAGTATTTAGGTGTTACTCTGATCTGATCTGCTGACAATTTGTAATCTTTTTGCTCAATTTTTTTTGCTCGGTGTATGTGCCTCCAACAAATGATACATTGATCTTTGATAACAACTTTTCTTCGAATTCAGTAAATGTCGGTGGCATGACTATTATACATTTGATGAGGTAGGTTCAACTCAGACAAACTACAATTCTTAGATGGTTTCCCCCCTTTATTGTTCAAAAATTGAACACAGTCCTATTCACAAATGCGGGTTTAAAAATGATGTAAATAACTATCGTCCAATTTGCAAAATATCCACCGTTCCAAAGCTTTTCGAAAAAATTATTTAGTAGTAGTAATATGTGATTTTATTAATTCTTTTGGTACAAATTTATATACATGTTTCACAATAGAGCATTGGCTTTTGCCGTCAGCCGAAAAAAAAAGAGAATTTTCTGTTTTATAAAAAAGGTAAGATCTTAGGTTTTGTCTGATCACTGTCTACTAAAAATTATTTTGTTTATTTAAAAAGCTTCGTTTATTATATTTTGTCGATACGAGAGTGCTGTTTTTTATGTAGGTGTAGAGGTGGTTCCAGTTTTCTCCATTTAGGATTTGTATGGTCTCTTCGAATGATAGAGTTGCTTTTTTCCAGATCGATATTCAAATCTCTTTCAGAACTGGGCATCTTCCAATGAAATGCTGGATGTCTTCCCTTTCTCTAAGATTGCATAGAGTACACGTAGGATTTATGACGGTTCTATATGGCATATAATTTAATGGCAAGAGTTCAGAGTAGGTTTCCCTTGTAAGGCTGTTTTGGATTTGCCTTCGGAAATCCGTAATTTGGGCGTTTTCGATTTTTTCCAGGAGCAACTGCCGCGACCTACTCCACTCTGCATCTCTAATTTACATTATTGTAACATTATGTTCTCGGCCAAGTCTCGACCATTCGCTGAAGAACTGAATGTTTCGATCTTGTAGGTGTTTGACGATTCTATACGTAAGGCGATTCGTTGGTTGCGTCATCAACTTCTGGATGTAGTCGAAGTGAAGCTTTAGTGTGTAAATGTACAGTGGTGCTATGCCCGTTTCCATGTGTAGTATATAGTTTGGGGTGCAATAAGGAAGTCTGAACATTCTTTTAATGAAGTATCTGAGTAGTTTCTCAACTTCTTCAAATTGCCAGATGCCCCAGACTTATGCTGCATATCACATAATTGCCCTCATCACTGCTTCGAATACTCTATACTTGGCGATCGGCACAATTTCCTTCTTGTAAAGGATTCCGCTCCAGCTGCAGTTTATTGCACGTTTTGCTTCTTTTAATTTTTCTTGGAGATGTTTCCTGAATGAGAGTTGAGGGGTGATGAGTACTCCCAAGTAACGGTACTCTTTAACTTTTTCTATTTCTTCGTTGTGCCAGGTCCATTTCTCGTTTCTTGCGTATCGTCCCGTCCCGTTTCTAAAGATCAAGATTTTTGATTTAGCAGTGTTGAGTGTGAGATTCCACAAAGTACAATATGCTTGGAGTTTGTTGATCATCAGATGCATACCATTTGGACTTTCGGCTAATATAACTATGTCATCCGCGTATAGCAAGAGTTTTATCTTTAGTTCAGCGTATGTTATTCCTCCGGGCAGATATTCATTAAGGTCATCCAGAAACAGCGAGAATAAAAGTGGACTAAGAAAAAATTATTTATAAAAAACTAATTCATTCAATGAAAGAAGTAATTTCACCTCAGCAGCATGGTTTTGTTGGTGGCAGGTCTTCTATCACAAATGTCGCCATCTTTTCCAACTTTCTACTAAATTCTCAGTCTGATGTGATTTACACTGATTTTGCTAATACGTTCGACAGAGTTGATCACCGTATCCTTCTTAATAAGCTGCGTAGGTATGATTTTAACTCTAACCTTCTGAAATGGATCGAATCATATCTTTGTAACCGAATACAATTCGTTCGTATAGATGATAACATTTCTGAGGCCATAAATGTAACTTCTGGTGTTCCCCAAGGGAGTCATCTTGGGCCTTTGTTATTCCTTTTATTTGTGAATGATATTCCTGATATTTTTTGTTTATTCTCTATGTCTCATGCAGGGCCGGCCCCAGCCAAACTTGCGCCCTATGCAAGATTTGTAGAAAGTGCCCCTTTTTATTTGCATCCATACATAAATACACTCACACACATGCATAAGACTTTTCCACACTACCCAGGAGGTAGAATTATTCAATGCGTAGTAGTTCTAGTGGGATCTTTAATTTTACGATATTTTGAGCTAAATACTCCTTGAATGCAACGATGAAAGTGATGTTAGTAAGTGTGCAAGAAATAACTTAGCACAGGGATTATTTAAACAAGTTTTGTGGTTAAAATGCAAATGGCAGTACATAATTTGTTTGCGCAAGATCAGATTAAATTTTCTTGCTCCTGGTAATGCGCCCCCAGAATTTCGCGCCCTGTGCATTTGCACATCTTGCACATATGGTTGGTCCGGCCCTAGTCTCATGTATGCCGACGATTTAAAAATGTATTGCGTAGTTAAAAATGTGTATGACTGTTTATTGTTACAAAAGGATTTAAAAAATCTTTCTGTTTGGTGCAAGAAAAACAAACTACATTTGAATGTCTCTAAATGTCAAAGTTGATCATTCTCTCGTCGTTTGTCGTCTATATAAATTTTGAGTATAGTGTTGAAGATTCGCCAATTGTCGAAATAAATGAAAAAAAAAGATCTTGGAATTATTTTTGATAAAAAAGACTAAATTTTAATACCTACATAGACTATTTGGTAACTAAATCCAGCTCTATGTTAGGATTTATATGCCGAAACTCGAAATAATTATGTAAGATCCGTTCTGGAATACTATTGTGTCATTTGGAATCCTTTGTATTCAATTAATTCAAATAGATTGGAGAGAATTCAAAAGCGTTTCACTAGACAATTATTTTATCTTCTACGTTGGAATATTGTCAGATCTTCTTACGATACCTATACTCGTTGTTTATTTTTTGGTCTACAAAATCTTGATACTCGTAGAAAATACTTTGATGTTATTTTTGTAAGAGATATTATAAATTATAAAATTAATTGTCTATTTTTGCTAAGAATGATAGAATTTAAATGTCCTTCACACTACCTTAGATCCTATTATACATTTCGTGTACCTCAACACAGAGCAAATTATGGGCTTAATGAGCCAATCTCACGATGCTTAAGACAGGCAAATTCAGTATCTCAAAATGAACTTATTGATTTTAACTAATTTTATAGCAGAGATGTTTTCAAGTCACATTTATTTTATGTATTGAACTTTGGAGGTTTATCAATTATTATGTGTATTATATTTACAGATGAATTGTTTAGTGTAAGTAGTCTGTAAGAGGTTTTTGTACTCTGTTTGACGAAAGCTGTTGCAATACTTCTGGCTGATCTTCACTCCAAATACGGAAATATTGCTTATTTACGTACCCATTCAACCAAAAATGAGCCTCATCGCTGAACACAAGCAGCGCGCGATGAACATTTCGAACCGAGCACGAATTTTGATAGTAAACTTCAATAATTTGCAAGCGTTGTTCATTTGTAAGACGATCCATGGTTAAATTGCAAACCAAACTGAAGCTGTTTGACAGTGACACAAGGTACTAAACACACGTCAGCTGTCAAAACCAGTGTTGCCAAAACCAAACCAGCCAAAAAATCACCCGTTATATGTATAGGTTCGTCACAATTAACCTTGGTTCAGGTCAAAAGTAGTAAAATGCCCTAAGATGGAGTAACACTCTGACAACCTCACATACAAAAATTTTGTGCAACGATCAAATTAAACTAACTTCTGAATTTATTCATGATTTAATTTTTTGCTCATTCCAGTTCAATGTAAGAAACTTATGTTATTCGAATACTTTTAGTTATAGATCGTATCGTTCCTTAAACTATTCTGATATTCAAAATAGTATTGGAAATGACTACTGGGGTAATATCTTTTACACTATTGATATTAACAGTAAAGTGTTAATTTTTAACAACCTACTGGAAGGATTATTTAATGCTTACGTTCCTTTAGTCACAAAACGGGTAAACAATAGAAAAGGATGCCCTTGGTACAGACAAGACATAGAAATGCAAATTAAAGAGAGAGAACGCTTTTTCAAAAGATATAAAAGAAACACAACGGATTATAATAGAAATCAATATAATTTCTCTAGAAATAAAGTAAAGTATGTTTATGTAAAAAAACATATTTTATGAATAAACTTAATGTTTCCTTGGGATCTAAGGATCTATGGAAAAATTTGAAAGAAGTTGGTGTTTGTTCATCTAAGTCGGTTTTCGAAATGCCCATTGGACCCGCAAGAAATGAAATCATTTTTTGCACCGCCTCATCTTGATTATTATCTAACATTAGTTATTCCTGAAAATGACAATGAATTATTTTCTTTTAACGGTGTGGACGATATTGAAGTTGTAACTGCTCTAAAATCAGCTAAATCAAGTGCATCTGGTACAGATAATATCTCACCGAAATTTATACGTTTGATTTTACCAATTGTTATTAAGCCTTTGAAGCACATATTGAACACTTGTATCTCAAGTTCTCAATTCCCAGAAGCCTGGAAAAGTGGAATTATTGTACCCATACCTAAAAAAGCTAATTCCTCAGAACCTTCTGACTATAGACCAATTAACTTGCTGCCTTTTTTTGGTAAAATATTTGAAAGGTTAATGTTTAATCAAATTCTAGACTTCATTCAATTCAACAACATGTTATCTAAATGGCAGTCTGGTTTTCATAACAAACATAGTTGTGAGTCTGCTGTTCTTAAGGTAACCTCTGATTTTCGAGCTGCTCTCGACAAAGATCTTTTGGGTACTATGGTTCTTTTGGATTTTTCAAAAGCCTTTGACTGAGTTGACCATCAAATTTTGGTTTCTAAATTAAGCAAAAAGTTCAATTTTTCAAAAACAGCTTTAAAACTATTAAGCAACTATCTCTGTAATAGACTTCAAAAAGTAACCACGGATCAAGGTATTTCAAGTACAGTTACTGTTAATCAGGGTGTGCCCCAAGGGTCAGTTCCAGGACCACTCCTTTTATCGCTATTTATAAACGATCTTCCAGATATTGTTCATAGCTGTCACATTCACATGTATGCAGATGATGTTTTGCTTTATATTTTTAGAGAATTAGGCTTGATCGATGATTGCATTGTCCGGGTAAATGAAGATCTTATGAATATACAAAAGTGGTCACTGGAAAATAAATTACTACTAAACCCATCAAAAACTCTTAGTATGATTTGTTCGAGAAGTGAAATTACTCTTGAAGATTTTCCCAAAATTGTTTTAAATTCAAAAGATGTTGATTATGTCTCAAAAGTAAAATATTTGGGTTTCCAAATTTATACAAAACTTACCTGTTGTGATGCTGTCTCTGATTCTATAAGACACGTTTACTGTAGTCTGCGTTCTCTACGATCTTCTTCGAACATCCTGGATCCTGTTTTAAGAAAACATCTCCTAAAGAGTCTCATCATTCCATCTCTCACTTTTAATTGCAATGTATATCCTTCTCTTGACTATGAGTGTAAACGAAAGCTTAATGATTGTCTACGTTTCATCTTCAATATTCCAAGACATGAAAGTGTATCTAATTTACATTTTTCGCTGTTAGGACTTAATTTTGATAAATATTTAATGTTCCGTAACGCTATTTTGCTTAACAACATAATTCAAAACAGAAGTCCTGCGTATTTAGGTGAAATGCTTCAATTTGCACATTCCCAAAGAGGATTACGATTAATTTTACCGCGCGTTACGCACACCATTGCCGAAAGATCTTTTTTTGTAACTGTTATTAGGTTGTGGAATGGCTTTCCATTTGAAATACAAAGAACTACCTCTCCAGCCATTTTTGAGAAGAAATTATTTAAGCTTTTATCAACTTTGAATTAAAATTGGACTCAATTTTTTTTTTTTTTTTTTCTCTTTACCCATTTATTTTATATAAATTGTTTGTTATAATTAATTTTTCTCATTAATATTATTTTTATTATTAAGTATTGTTATTTATAAGACTTGGTTACGAATTTTTGATGCTATAAAAAATTGAATCCTGCTGTATCTTGTAATTTTTATAATAATACAAATACAAATACAAATACTCCGAAACGAGTCTCGAATTTCATTTATATTAAAAGTTGTGAAATAACCAAAATAAACAAAAAAAAAAAGATAAAAAACCTTTAGTTTTAAATTAATTAAACTATCCATCTATAGAATCTTTATAAGACACACACTGTCAAGACTATAACCTTGAGCAAATAGGTCAGTTAGAACGACGATTAGTCACCTTGAATTAGAACTATCAGTAGATGATTTTAGCGGGGCTATAAATGAGGCATCTGAACTGCATCAGCTGCTTCATTAAAACCATAAAGAAACAGAAAGATGCTCCATGGTGGACCAACAATCTGACAAAACTAAGATCAAAGGTAAAAAAAACTCTTTAATAAGGCAAAAAGAACTGTTGATTACTCATCTTCTAGGAAGTTTACCAATGGTAGCAGATATAATACATATAATACCTCTCAAACCTAAGCGAGACGATTGGAAGATAGCTAAACCTATCTGCTCAGGAAAAAGACTTGAATGGGCGATAAGCACAATTGAACCTTTCGAGTCTTCCCAGCTCTGTTAATTAATGCCTCAGCTAATTAGCAAACTTCGAAGTAGCAAAGCCCCAAGTCTATGGAGGACAGCTTAAGTCATTTTCATCCCTAAAATAGGGAAAAAAGATTGAACCCATCCAAAGTCATTCAGGCCAATAAGTTTAACTTACTTCCTATTGAGGACAATGGAAAAAGTAATTGACAACTTTATAACATCCGAAGTACTAAATAAAATGCCTCTTAACAATCCCCAGCATGCCTATAGGGCAGGTACAGGGAATCATGCTACATTAAGAAATTCAAATAACGTTATTTTTTAATCAATGTATTTCATTGAATTGTGTTTTATTGCACGGTTAAAAATATTGGACTATTTTTCAGTAAAATCTGTATTGTATTTCGGGCCACACCAAAATTTTATTAGAATTCAATACATGCAAAGGTTTAAAAACCTGATTAATCCTTTTTTAATATTAAAATGTAATCAATACTATTAATACAAAAAATTTCCCAATAGCTGGGGAAATTGTTCCTTCAAAATAATACATTTGGATTAAAATTTATCAATATTACTTTTGTAATTGAATACAAATTATACTGAAATTTTATACTTTTTTATTGAGTTTTAATCTCGTTTACATTATTATTTAATCTTATTTTATAAGAATTTAAGACAAATTCTATTCGAATTGTTTTGTTGGTATTGAATATAATACAAAAGGATATTACTTGTAATTTCATTGAAGGAATTCTAAGCACATGAATAATTAAATGCAATTCTTCATTTCTGAGTTAAAATGCACAATATATTAATTTATAATATCCCTGTATTGAATTTAAATAAAATTTTATAAGAATAATAATACAAATTTATTTTTATGCAATAAATTTAAACCAGATTACTTAAAATGAATCCAAAAATATATTAGTTTACGAAAACATATACATATCTAATGAGTGATTATTTTTGTCAGAGTATTTCATCACTAAGTTATTATCTGAATTATAATGGTGACATTGATTTCTTTATTGTTTTTCGCATAAGTGAACTAAAATATTATTGCGATTGAAATTTTATCTACACATTTTCACATTTTACCTCGAGAAAATGCAAAGCGCCTTCAAAATAATGCATATTTAAAATTTTTAATTTCGATTTTTAATTAGAAATGGGGTTACCATGCTTTATGTTTTTGGATCATTTATTTTTTCTTTTGCTGGAAAAAAATATATGGTATGTATTTAAATTCATATTATCTAGTTGTTTCGTTTTAAATGTTTTTATTCATTAATTGCCATAAAATTAATTTCATATGTCACGATGTATCGTCCTGGTGTATCTATACTGTTTTCAAGTTAAAGCCTACTATGCTGCTGATGCAATGCAAACATTTTTATACAAAAATGACACATAAACGAAAAATATAGTTCTCTTTTTTGTTTTGAAATTGATAATTGTAGCAGATTATTTGGAGAAGAAATAAATAGTTATAGTACAATCAAGTTTGGAATGCTAAGGTAGTAACATTTGAAGTGCCAAATGAATTTTGTATAGTTAAACAATTCTGAATTGTGCCCGCCTAATAGCAAAACATGATAAACAGTGCATACAACTGAAGAATAAAATTCTTAAGAAATGGTTGAAATCTTTTCTGTCAGAATCACCCATATATGTACATAATGTACATAAAGATCGGTACCCACATTTTATGTAGGTAAATACTTCCTTTTAAAACAAGAAGTAGTGTCATCTCATTAAAAATAAGAAGCAAAATATGAATTTAATATTAAACGTACAGATTTTTAATATTAGTCATTTAGTCAAAATCATATTTTTTAAGTTATGGTAACCCTAAAATATTAAGAAAACATTTTGTTCATATTTAAATATGGCTGATTTTGCTTCCTTGCTCTTTTGATACAATTGGAAGTGCATTTTAAAATTCTTGGATTAAAAAAGGACGCTTCCTATTTTAATCAAATCCAAAAAAAAATAACATTTAATACATTTAATATTTAAATTTAAACCATCAGTTAATACTACATTATTTTGTATTGAATTGGAAATATTTTCCTTTTTAAATACGGACCTTATTAAAATTTTAAATTTATTGTATTACTTTAAGGGAATTATTTTTTTAATGATGCTTTTTATGAGTCATCGTCATGAATTTATCTCATGAAGCTACACCAATTTAGACTTGATTTCATTTCTGATTTAAAATAATTGTATTGTTTTGAAAATATTTCTTCTTTTGAATACGATTTGGAATAGAATTTAAAACCAATAGCATTACTTTTGGGAAATTTATTTTCAAGTCATTAATGCTTTTTATGAGACTTTATCTTCAAATATAATATTGATTTGTTATGTATTTTATTCTTTTTTGTTATAAATCAGGGAAATTTTAATCATTTAATTCAAAATATATTACTTCTTTGAATATACAATACAAAATGTATTAAAAAAATGTGTAATATTTTGGGAATTATTAAATCTTATACTACTTGCATTGAAAATATGCTGTAATACTTTAGTACGACTGAAAAGTAGTCCAAGATTTTTAAACGTGTGTATAGAAAATTAAATTTTATTTTATATATATAATTGTTTTTGAAGATGATAGACCGTAAATGACCTTCACGCTCATTCACGCATATGCGACACCTGACCAGAATTTGTACTTGCTCTATAGGGCAAGTATTGGTTTCGTGTAAAAAACACTATACGATAATCGAGAAGTCCGAAAAATGGGTTTCGTCATGAAGTCCGTCGGTCTGTGCGTCTGTGCGTCTGTACGCCTGTGCGTCTGTGCATCGGCGTCGCAGTGCGTCCACTGTAATTTGAGCTAGAGCCTAAACGGGTGGACCGATTTGCATGAAATTTAGTTCAGAGCGTTTTTATGTGATTCCCTAGAGGGGGAATTTGAATATTTGTTTTAGCTCATCTAGAACAGGTAGCTGCCATACAAATATTATGGTTTCTTCAAATTTTCTCGAAAACGGATCTAACGATTTTGATTAAACTTCGTATTTGTAATAACCAAGTCAAATGTAAGAAAACTGCATTTCAGGTTTGCAAGCTGATGCTTCTTAATAATTTAAACGATAATGCATTTAAACATTTTTGAAATCATTATTTTATAAACAACGAAACGAAAAATCAATTTTTTAGTACTTTTGACTCTTTCATTATTTTCTCGTTAAATATATACATCATGCATCTTCAATGTGGGGTTACACTCAGTATTTAACCACAAGAGCAAGTTCGTGCGATCAAGTCGTGAATATCCTGCGTACGCTGCTGTCATCTACCTTCTATATTGGGGAAATCCACTACCGACAACCTAACGAATGCAATCACATAAATAATAAGACAGCAAAGTCTGCTTTTGAAGATACATTATGGAAAAAAATATGTGAGTGCCGGGACTCACGGTTAAATATGTGTAAACATCAACGTTTGTCCAAGTGCCTGATTTTTGTTACTGAACGTCATCAAAAGAAACATATTGAATAATTAACACTACATTACCTATCTGTAGGCAGTGCTTAAAAAGCTTAGTGTTGAAGGAACGGCAGCGAAATACCCAGTGGGGGAACCGCTGTAACGAAATTTCCAAGCACTAAAAGGCTGGTGGTGAAGTGTCCAACGAACGGTGAAGGTTCGGTACTGAAAGGTCCTGCTTCGTAGTTCACTCTCAACTTTAAAATGACTTCACATTACACGCATGGTTATTGTTTATGGTAATCACTCTCTGAGCATCGACAAACAACATCTTTCAGCGGAGAGCACTAAAATCGTATTTTCAATTAAATGACACCGTACCCAAATTCCAAAGGAACTTAATGGTTTGACTGACAGGGGCCGATTTAAAATATCCAGTTAGAACTGTCAACGAACTTGCAACCCTTATGAAACTCCATCTTTCCATCGAGTAAGACTATCAAAAAGTTCAATCTAATTTTATACTGAACGAACCTCAAATGAATGTCACTATGAGATAGCCGGCGAATTATATATCTTGAGTTTTTAGAATATTTAGTTGCAGTTGTTGTCAGTGGAAATCACTAAAATCGCAGTTTCAATCGATTGACACCATCAATCGCCTATGACGCTGTGATTTTTAATGAATGTTAACTTTGTGGAAGTACAAAAGTAGCCGATAACTCTGCAATTTGTCCAACCTCTGCTATTTTGTATATCCCAGCCACCTACGTCCCTCGCCTACGTGCCTACAAATTGCAAGAAGAAATTGCATCGTTTAAAAGCAGTATAATGTAAACGTTGAATTTAAGTTCAGCTTTGTATCACTGAACGCACCCGATATCCTACCATACCTACAGCCATTGACCTGCCATACCTACAGTCAATTGTCAATCCCTACAGCTGACTGCTATTATTTTTGTTTTGATTTTGTTTTCTTTTTAATTACTAGTGTCGCGTCCATTTTGTTCGGGGAATAATTAAAAAT
Source organism: Leucozona laternaria (assembly GCA_932273885.2). Lineage (NCBI taxonomy): Eukaryota > Metazoa > Arthropoda > Insecta > Diptera > Syrphidae > Leucozona > Leucozona laternaria. The sequence continues at coordinate 217,328,689 of OW026366.1, read as the reverse complement.
TAAAGAAAAAAATATAAAAATATAAGTGTTAAAATGATAAAATCGTGGGTCGCGCTAAAAACAATTTGCTTTCGTCGTTGGCAAAAACAATATAAACGAGTGGTCGCGATAAAGTATAATCGAATTGTCGGTCGCGTTAAAATCAATTTGTTTTGGTCGGGGCAAATCATATTTCGTAACGTAACGTGCTACAACGTAAAGTGCACAACGCAACGTTGCACACGAACGTTCACGTTTTTTTTTGCACTCTACCGCCAGCATAGATGTTTACACATCAAAAACCAGAATTTGATTCTGAAAACCGATTTTTTTTTTTCTAATGAGCGTGTTCTTTATAAGCGCAATCTATACTGTAGTACTAATGCACACAAACGCCGGGCAGTTGATATTCCAATTTCTTGAAACAAAAAAACGTGTCCATATAATCGGGAGTGAGCCATGTCCATGTATTATTCTAGGGTTGCGTATACTCAAGCTCCTGAGTTTTAAAACAAATATGAGCAAAGTGCTGTTAAAAAAGTGCTCAAGAGTATAAGAATATCCGTATGTATGTAATTTTGAAGGGTACAAACTGAAAATTCATTGGACCGAGTACTCGCGCCGTACACAAAAGCCTTTAGTTAAACTTAAATGACAAACTTCGAAAAATATTTGCCTTTAATTATCGCAACTATTCAGATTTTTGTCTTCAATTCAACAGAAACTGAGATTTTGATATTTTACAATTTCTATTTGGCCAGAATTTCTTTTACTCTTTTGTTAATCTCAAAAAACATTTGCACTAAAAAAGGAGTAGACTGCAGAAGTACTGCAAACAAATCGAATGCACTAATATAATAAATCCATTCAATAAAAATCAACACAACATTAGACTTTAAGAAGATATCATTATAGTGAGTGTTACAACCATATCGATAGCGTATTTGAATTTTAAATATAATTTTTAATTGAACATCAGTCCATTGAACCTATACTATGTCTCAGAATAAATACAATAAAAATCCAAAAATACTACAAGCATTATACGGCTGGCTGCTTGGTGAGGAAATGGTTGGTATGTCACACGCCACAGAAAAGTCGTACCTACATACCTACATAATATTGTGGTGGGTCCGCCCCATTGTGTCGTCAGCAGGCAAAGTATCATCATTGTCATGCTCATGATAATCGCGGTAAGCTGCGTGCTAATTCAAAGAAGCGAGTTTTAAATTAAAATAATTTCTATACATATTTATATTTACATATTTTTGAGTATATGCCTACATAAAGTTAAAACTATATAACAATCGTTGAGTTCGTACCTTGGAGGCTCGCGGTCAATGAATAGATATTTATTGCTTATTGGTGTTGATGATGATGATGATGATAATGATAATGATGATTTAATTTCATAGCCGTGATGTAGGGTACCTTTATAGCTAAACAATGTTGTAAATATTTCTGGATTTTATTTTTGTGGGTATTCCCTTTGTTAGTTATCGAATAATTACAAAAAAAAATTAAAATCGTTTGCAGCGGAATTGAAAATTTAAATATGTACATTGTACATCCAAACCCGCGTGTTGAAGGGGACGGTATACTGTAATGATACTAATTATAGACATAAGCTCAACGTATAGAAACACACAGATTTTTATTTGATAAAATTCAATTCAACCTTCAGTTTGTGTTAAAATGGTCACACTGGTAACTTTTCAATTTTTTCGCTAAGTCGAATTGGACTATTTTTGTAGAAAATTGAATTTTGAATAAAAATTGATGGTTTGAGAAATAATTAAAAAAAAATTAAGCAGAAAAAGTTAACAAAAGTCAACACAAATCAATTTAAGAATCATAAAGGTTTTAAGTTCTTTTTTAGTGAATTGCTCATAACTTTGTATAGTGCAAAAATAGGCTTGCAGCACACTCAAGTAAAATTTGGTAGAAACTCAATCCAAAAAGTGGTTATTGTTCAAAATTAACAGAGGTATTACTGATTCAAACATAACCATAACCAAAATAACGCTATGCATTAAGTTTTCATTATTATTTTATTTACGTGTTATTTATCATTAATATTATAAAAAATATTCTCAAAAATTTTAAACTTGCTGGGCCCGCCAAATAACTGCTTTTTTTTTGAAAATGGCGCAAAACATCGAGTGTAGCTTCGGCTGTGTGGCACTTAGCGCCGTCCTGTTGAAACCAAATGTTGCCAATATCCTCCTCTTCAATTTTTGTGAAAAAAATTCGTTCAACATGGCCCGATAACGATCGCCATTGACTATAACGGCCACTCCTTGCTCATTTTTCGAAAAATGGCCCAATTATGCCTCTGGACCAAAATCCGCACCAAACAGTGACTCGTTTTGGGTGTATCGGCTTTTCAATATATGCGTGCGGGTTTTCTGTGCCCCAAATGCGACAATTTTGCTTGGCGGGAAGTAAGCCCGCCAAGATCAAAATGAGCTTCATCTGAAAAGATGATTTTTTTTTTGGCAAAATCGGCATCTTCTCTAAGTCGATCGCAGGCCCACTTAGCGAAGCGTATACACAACCATATTCGTTCAGCGGAAGGATAAAACTAATTATCTGTCAAATCAGACATGAGCTAAGTGTTACCATTCACGAAATAAGCACTAGTTGAAAAAAAAAAACTTTAGATGGCGGACCCTTTAGTAACGATTCATTGGAAGTAAAAAAGAAGCTTACGGAAAAAAACGGGAAGAAAATATAAAAACGGTTACGTATATATCTCCGTCGATTTCGACTAAAACTAACTTTTTGAACACGTTTTACTAAAGGCTTGATCCTCTATTTTATTTTACTTCAATATGATTCATGCCTATTTTTCCACCAAAAAAAAAATTATAACTAATATTTACCAAAAAATATGAACGACTGGATAGCACGAACTTGCTCTTTTGGTTAACAACTGTATTGCAGACTCCCCGTGAAGATAAGTGATAATGGTTCAATATTATGTGTGTTTTTTAGTTCATAATTGATTTAAATCATGCAAAATACAACAATAATGACGATAAACCTCTGGTTTTATTGGAGGGGTCTGAAACGGGTATACTCTTAGACACCCTTAGGTATCGCGTTGAGGAAAGTGATCAAATCTTTGATCTTTTTTCTCAGAAAGTTCGCTTATTTCTTCAAGAAAAGCCTTTCCAAATGATTGCGCTCTCAATCTGGCTATAAGGCAGGGCATTTACAAAAGAAATGAACGACTGTTTCTTTCTGCTGCTGGTCCCCACAACTGCGACAAAAAGTATTGTACGGAATGCCCAGCTTCGCAGCATGCTCCCTTACGGGCCGGTGAACAGAACATGTCGAAACGGCCATGGCTCCTGGGTATGAATATCAGGTCCCCACCTGCCATTGGATTCGGTAAGAAAAATTGAGAATAACGCCAAGCTCTTTCCGAAAGTGAGCTATGTAGGGCTGATCTTTTCCTGGCCAGTTCGTCAGCCCGCTCGTTTCCTTCAATGCCAGAACCACCTGAAACCCAGATAAGAGTGACCCTGAGGTTGACATTAAGGCTTCAGAGCTCATCCCGACATTGCTGAACCAATTTAGAGGACGATATAGCCAAATCAATGGCTTTAAAACAGCTGCCTGACTGTTTGTCAGGATGGCGGTGTTCCGGTTTTGGCAAAGGTCTTGCTTGAAATACACCAACAAAGTCAGATAGCCTAAAGGACAGAGAGATGTTCAAGGATAAGGATGCCGAAAAAATACCAGAACCAACACCACACTCCATCAGTAGAAGTAGTTGTGTCGAAGTCTCTTGTCACGACGTCTTCCTTCAAATCTTTTCGGGATAGAAATTAAACCTCAAAATCCTTACCGAGACCCAGAGCAGGAGTGCAATAGTCGGTCGTTTTAGAAAGCATATCATTAGCATCAAACTAGTGATATTGCTGTATGGTTAAGCAAACCAACAATTTGACTCTTTAATCGCGCTGCAGGATACCAAATATTTAACGTGTAAACCAAGTGGAAGAAGGTGCAGAATAACGCTTAAGGCATCCGTCGGGCAGGATTGGGCCCTACGGCCTACGATCAGCCAACGCTAGCTGTTCTTTGAACCTTTTTTAAGTTTGTTTATGTTATACGCTTTATTAAGTGCGCGCCGCCAAACAATAGAACCATACGTGAGGATCGGCCGTACCACGGCTGTGTACGTCCACAGTATCATTTTCAATTGGAGGCCCCACTTTTTTCCGAAGGTCTTACTTCAGAGGCCTTCTTAACCCGTTTTCCAATGTTTAGTTTCCAATTTAGCTTGGGATCAAGAATAACGACCAGGTATTTCGCATTGGAAGATAGTGAGAGAAATTTGCCGTTGAGTCGGGGTAGCGTGAAGGGAGTTATTTTTTTGTTGGTAGTAAAAAGCATCAGTTCTCTGATACAGATAAGGGTTTGCCATTATGTATATGTTTGCCAAAATGATTTCGGGCAAGTGGCCGCCTTGGCTGGCTCGAATAAATTCCAGCATAGAGGCCCAAATTTTCGAACACTTTTTGCAGCAATTGGGGTCGTATGTCAGCAATAACGCGCCGAATATACTCTTCGAAGTCGTCAATCGTCTCGGACTTATCTGCGTAGACAAGCGAATCCACATCCCATAAAAAATAGTCCAGCAGTGTTAAATCGCACGATCTTGGAGGCCACGCCACAGGCCCACGACGAGAGATTTTGTGCTCACCAATAGTTTCCTTTAATAAATTGATTGATTCGTTATGGCTGTATGGCATGTAGCGCCGTCTTGTTGGAACCAAAGGTCGTCCACATCAACATCCTCTAATTCAGGCACGAAAAAGTCATTAATCATGGCTCTATAGCGTTCCCAATTGACTGTAACATTATGGCCGGCTTCATTTGTGAAGAAATATGAACCAATGATTCCCTCTACCTATAGAGCACCACCAATCAGTGACTTTTTGAGGATGTAATGGCGTCTCAACAATGGCTTGTGGATTATAAATCACTCCAAATACGACAATTTTGCTTACTAACGTACCTATTCAACCAAAAATGAACTTCATCGAATATTGGACGCAGTGCGCGATGTACCGCGCTAACCGAATCATTATTTTGGTAGTAAATTTGCACGATTTGCAAACGTTGTTCAGGAGTAAGTCTATTAATTATGCAATGGCAAACCAAACTGAGAATAAATCAAGTAACAGCTGTCAAAAATACAAACTCCGAAAAAAGTATTACCAGATTGAAAACCACGCCTCTAAAAAAACACCCTTTACCTACGCGAATAACCAAAAAATAAGACCACTTTCTCAAAAGTGGTGTTAATTGTGTAACCTGTCACGATGTTTTCTTGGAATTATTTTGGTCAATTCAGGTACAATGTTTAATCAATATCTTGTAACGAAATTACATATTTTTTCCTGCATCTACAAACCATCATTCTACCTACCACCGCACATCCCCCTCAACAACGAACCAACTGTCTCTTCAACTATTATTGGATATTCAAATTCAAATAATATAACGACCGGCAGTCACCGGATACACAGTTAATCGTCATAAGCCAGATATACGAATATTATAATATGATGAAATGTTGGACGAGTTTTTCTGCATTTTAATTATTCACACTTACTCTGGCCCACAGAGATGATAAGTTAAGGTGTAATTTTTATGGAAATTCAAAATTCATCTTCTGCCTTTACCAGTGTTGTGCGAACCATTCTCGAGTACGAAAGGAGAAGATCCTAGAAACACACTGCTGAGTGCGTGGTGCACTAGATAGTAGTTTCGAAGTTTTTGGCTTTTGGGCTGTGTAAGTTTTTTGTGCCTTTGGTTTCGACAAGGCCGGGGACTCTATCCCACCGTAGTATTTGCGCCTTTGGTTTCGACCAGGGCCGGGGAATCTATCTCAACTATATGAAGTACCGTGTTAGTTATTTAGACAGGTCTATTGTAAAATTATATGAAATACCTTGTTAGATTATTTTAAGTAAAATTAGATTGTAAGACTCTAAAGTCAAATAAAGTTGACGTATAGTTGAAGTTCTGAACTCTTCAAAAAACCGAGTTTTCCTTGCTTTCTTTGCTCCGACCCTGGATCCGCTAAACTACCTCAAAACTATAGACAAAAAAAAGCACCACAATCTAAACCAAAAAATGGATTAGGCAATCCCATACAAATTGTTTGTACCAAATTTCATGCAAATTGGACCACCCGTTTAGAATCTAGCTCAAATTAACGTGGATGCACATGCTTACCGACGCACAGACCAATACGATGGACGGCATGACAAAACGCACAATTTCGGAGTTCACGACCACCATAGTTTTAGTTTTGATCAAAATTTTTTTTTAGATAAAACCAATACTTGCCCTACAGCCCTATAGAGCAAGTAAATATTAAAAATTTTGATTTCTCAATTGTGTATTATTGGTTTCTGTTAATTTTGTCTACTTAGGCTAGTATTCACCGAGCACTCTTAAACGGCTCTTAACTTTACGAGGCTCTTCACTTGAAAATTATTTGTGGTATTCACCAACCACTCATAAGTATTTTTCGAAGTTCGAAAATGAGAGCCGCTCTCTCACAACCAGACATGCCCAAACTGTCAAATGAAGTTGTTTTTTTTTTGTTGAAAAAATTTACAATCTTTTCACAACGGCTAAAATGAATTTACAATCACTTTATTTCATTGTAGTTTTGCATTTTTTTGCATAGGTACATTTTGTCATTCATTTACTTATTTTCATTTTATTTATTTTAATGGTTTGTTTCTTCACTGAAATTTGAATCTAAAATATTGAAATTGCAAAAAAAAAAAACTCAAGCAATGGGAGTGTTGACATGTGGACTTCGAAAATTTTTGATAAGAGCCCTCATAACCACTCGTAAGTCTTATGAGCGCTCATAAATATTCATTATTATTGCTTGGTGGATAGGTTTATGAGCCTCTTAAGTTATGAGTGTTCGGTGAATACCGGCCTAAATTTAGTTTTTTTTTTAATTTTTTGACACCATTAAATTCTATAAGAAATTAAATTTCCTAAAAAAAGTCTTAAAAGTCAATTTGTCAAATTTGGCTTTTAGTTTTCGAGTTATATATAAAGGGTTTTCCAATAAGAGGTGTTATTTTGATGTTCAAAGAAAAATGGCATTTTTTGAGATAAATGATCGGATGTTTATTTGATTATAAAGAGGAAGGTATGCCGTTAATAATGGAACACAACATCAGCCAAATGGCCGACACGACCACGCTTACAGGACCATATCCTTGTCATAAAATTTTCCATAACCAAATCGCAAAGTGGCTGCCCTATGTCCTCGATAGCCTCACGAATTCCATCTTTGAGGTCTTGAATCGACGCTGGGCTGTTGGCGTAGACCTTATCTTTCACGTGGCCCCAAAGGAAGAAGTCGCAAGGTGTTTAATCACAAGATCTCGGTGGCCAATTGTGATCACCTCTTCGAGAGATAACACGGTCCGGAAACTTTTCCCGTAAAAGATCGATGGTTTCATTGCTTGTGTGGCACGTAGCGCCGTCTTGTTGAAAGTAAACGCTGTCCAGATCAATACCATCCAATTCCGGCCATAAAAAATCATTAATCATCTCTCGATATCGCAATCCATTGACCGTAACTGTTGCTCCAGCCTCATTTTCGAAAAAGTAAGGTCCAATGACCCCGCCGGACCATAAACCGCACCAAACAGTCACGCGTTGAGGATGGAGAGGCTTTTCAACAATAACTCTTGGGTTTTCCGAGCCCCAGATGCGACAGTTTTGCTTGTTGACGTAGCCTCCGAGGTGGAAATGGGCCTCATCAGTCAAGATGATTTTTCGATGAAATTCCGGATCATTTTCATGCATTTCAAGGACCCAATCAGCAAAGACACGAGGTTGTTGATGATCAGCCGGCTTGAGTTCTTGTGTTAACTGAACTTTATAAGCCTTAAGACCCAAGTCTTTATGCAAAATACGGTGTAATGACGTTTGTGGAATGCCTAATTCCAAAGAACGACGAGGAATGGACAAACCTGGGTTTTCTTCAACACTTTGGGCTACAACAGCAATATACTCAGTTGTTCTGGAGCGACGTGCACGGGTTTTATTCTTCACATCACTAACTTGTCCCAACAGCTCGAATTTGTCCACCAATTTCTGTATTGCGGTCCGACAAGGTGCTTCACGACGACCCAAAAATGTTTTAGTTTTACAAACCGTCTCTGCCAAATTTTCACCCTTTTTATAGTGAATTTTAATAATTTCAATGCGTTGTTGAAGCGTGTATCGTTCCATTTTTATTAATGGCGTAGTTTCTACTTGTCAAATGTCAAAAAATGACAGCTTCAAAAGTGACAGCTACCGAAATAGTGGGCTATTCAAAATAACACCTCTTATTGGAAAACCCTTTAAATAGAAACCCGACCAGTGTGACCATTTTCCCAGAAACACAAGTTTGAATTTACTTCAATTTTGTGTTCTATCCTTCTACCTATAGTGCCATGCAGTCCATGTAGATGTTTGTGTGTAAAGGACTTTAACCCTTTAGGTGAATATAAAGTCAAAATTATGATTTTTACCATAATAGATATATATGAAAACAATTTATTTTTTGTTAGAAACAAAAATATGGGTTGGAAGCTGTTGAAATACTAAACACCGTTTATGCTGGAGCATACTCTTAAAGATACTCATACATAGACACAAAAACAAAATTTAGATACCGACACAATTTCCCTCTTTCTATCACTTTTTATACGATCCCATAACTTACCTATGAACCAATATCGCCAGCTCATAGAAGTATAAACTCCAAGCTAAATTATTTGTCATCAAATCATCAAAAATCACAATCAACTATAGTCAATGGTTAAATCACCTAATCACAATCAATTTTAAAGCCATTCATCACGTCATTGGCGCATCCATTAGCGTAGAACAAAATCTTCTAAAGGTTGACCATTTGATGTGTAGTCAAGCCAGTCTACGAAGGTATAGGTAAACGTTGGTCTTTTGTCAACGGCAGCCGTGGCGGTCCGATTTGTGTGTATCTCTATATATCTACGAGTAAACTCTAATACATTACCCTCGTGCCACCGCCTGATAGCTGCATAAAGCAGACGCACGTAAAAGTTCAAAATTTTTACATTCGTGAGAACTGAGATTTGATACTCCGGCTCACATCACATAGACCGAAATTATATGCTTATTTTTTTTTTCCATTTTTGGAAGTGCTGAGGGGGGGGGGGAGGATTGTAAAATATCTAACATGGTCTTCTGTGTACACTGTACAGGTATATGTCTGCGGCAGCGAAACACAGCAGACTGACGAAAATTAAAAATAAAAAAAAAAGCTCGGTTCATTGAACTTCGGACGCTTATAGATCTGATACCAACTGTCATCATATTACACTTACTATACTACCATCCATCCTCAACACCACCTTCGATGGTGGTGCCAACTTCTTTCTCTTCATCTGGATTATCGTTGCCGAGGCAGAGGCAGGGCCAGAGTCTTTTGGATGTCAATAGAATTCTGATATGCTTGAGAACACTGCTGAACGCTTCACTATCAAGGTATAGAAACAACAGAAGCAGCAGCAGCAACAGCAGCATAGAGCGCATAGTATGGAGCAGTGGAGAGTAAAGCCCACTCTGTTTCTGCCTCTGCCACATTGTCACATAGACACTATTGCGCTCCACCATGTGTGTTTTGTGCTGAGCTCTTCGAGACTCCAAATCCAATGTGCACATAGATACAAGAGAAAACACCATCATTACTAGATAGACCGAGACAACAGCTGTTGGATTTTTGGGAGTTCTGCATTGTTTTTTTCTTTTATGTTAAATAATTTTTTTCAGCTTTGGATTTTTTTCTTTTTTTGATTTGGTATATGGATACGAAACACACAACGTCCATCATCGGTCGTTGGTCTATTTTTAAGTTTGGAGAAACTTTGCCGGATAGTTTGTTGCCACTGTGGAGTGGATGTTGCATGTGGAATACTAAAAATAAAAAGAAAAAAAAAAATCGTGTTGCTTTGAATTTCAAATTTTTGAGAAAAGCAATAAAATGAAGAAGGAAATAAAAGTTAAAATGCATTGCTTTCTGTGAAGTATTTGAACTTAATATAAAGTAAGTTTTCAAAGGTTAAAACTAGATATAGCTTTGGATTTAGTTTCATATGGGAATGGAAATATAATTTTCACCTAATTAATTTTTAGAATAAACTTTCTATCAGCTTGGTGCGAATAATGAAAAGTTCTTAATTGAATGGCTTGAAATTTAACTGCTATAGGAACTCTCTTACAAATAGTGTAAAAAAAACCTAGCAAAAAAATAGTAAAAAAATAAGCTTGTCGAACTTTTGCGATAGAAACTTTGGATAAGTAAATCAAAAATTTCACTGAGCTTCACATAAATTATGTGCCCCAAACAACCAAACTGTTCAAAGCTGTGCTGCTATAATCTTCAAGAACTCCAATAAGACATTTTAAGATCTTACTGCTATACTCAAGAACTAATTTCTCCTTATAAGACTTAAATTGTAAACTTTTGTAATAAAACGTTGATTTATTTTGTTGGTTATACCTTAGTTGTAATTAATATTTTGTAAGAGCTCATAAGAGCAAAATGTTGATAGTATTTATGTTCATTTTTAAACAATTGAGTTTTATAACCATTAACATTTACTTATATAAGGAGTTTTTCAATAGGGACTTCCGAACTTTCACAGTTGATAGCAGCTGTATTGTTGAAGCTATATATCTGTCAAATTGGCTGTCATTTATTCTGTCGCTTTTCATGTATGGATAAAGCGTTTAAGACACGTGAAAATAATAAAAAACTTTGATCAAAATAGATGTTCTGTTCGGGTAACATTCCGCGCGCTTGGACCATTTATCGTCATCTACAGTGATGAAGAACATTTCTGGATGAATGGGCACACGTCACAAACAAAAATTTCAAATTTGGGAAGATCCACATCCACATAAGATACAAGACCGTCCAATGTATTCCGAAAAAGTCATTGTTTGGTGTGGATTTTGGGGCGGCGGCCGGCTTCATCAGTCCATATTTCTTTGAGAACAACATTGGCCAAGCAATCACCGCCAACGGCGGGCGCTATTGGTCGATAATTTACCAACTTCTTTTGGCCTGAATTCTATGATATGGATACCAATGACAATTGGCCTCAACAAGACGGCGCCACAAATCACACACAGCTGACGCCACATTTGAAATTCAGCACGAGCGATTCGGGGGCATGGTCATCTCAGGTGGAGGATTATGCGAACTGGCCACCGAGATCGTTCGATTTGACTCCATTTGACTTTTTCTCGTGGGGTTTTCTGAAGTCTCAGGTCTATGCGAATAAGCAACAAAACACAGCGGCCCTCAAAGCCAACATAACACATGCCATCGGTCAAATCCACTCTGATTTTTGCGCCAAAGTTTTGGAAAATTGGAAATTTCGGATGCGCGCCACCCAGAAAAGCTGTTGCGGACATTTGAACGAAGTTATATTCCATACACATAATGGCATCAATATTCCTTTCACAAAAATTCAAAATTTCGATGATATCTCGCACATACTTTGCTTTATTTGGGCCTTAACAATAACCAAACGCTAAACACGCGTTTTGATAAATGCCAGGTTAAACTTTAAAAACGAGTTAATTTTTGTGTTTACCAATAACCAAATTAAACACACCTTTTACTAATTATCGCTCTATTACAAAATCTAGTACAGTATTTGTCAAATAGACAGCTGTTGAAATGACATTTGTGTTATTTTGCAAAATAAACAAAACAATTTTTCTGGTTCCAAATAGATTTAAGCTTTTTTCACTTATGAAATTAAAATATGAGTTCCGATATAATAAGGATGTAATTGATGACATTAGTATTTTGGAGGATGTGGCAGAATCTCGCCGAACAAAAGTATATAAGAAAAGAATAGATCCTTTCGAAGAATATGATGATGGGCTTTACTAATTCCATTAGCAACTCCTTCATAGCTGATGGAGTCCAATTAGTTATTTTTGACGATTTTCAGTCATTTAAAATAATTCAATCGGAAATTGGATTTTACAATCAATTAAACAAAAGGAATCGATTAAATTGGATATTTTACTTACATTTTGCAATTAAAAGCCCACAAACTCGAGTGAGAATACCATAGACGCGACAGATAGGAAAATTGTTTTATTTATATATTGCCTTTAGCTGTCCGATTGACAGCACAAACGAGGTGTTTACACAATTAAACATGAGTTTCTTCACTTTAAATTTAAAGGCACGTTTAGTTTTAAGCTGACTATTAAATTCATTATTGGTATGGTTAATTTTTTAGAGTCCATTTAAATATTTAAGTGATCTCTAAATTAGATTATTGGTAAGGCCCTTTAAATTTAAAGATGAAAGACCCTGTGTAAGAGTAATTCAATGATTTATAAAAAAATATTCACGACTGGGTCGCACGAACTTGCTCTTATGCGAGATCACATTGTGGTTCTATAGTCGGAAATAAATTAGCTATGGGAGTCTATATTTTATCCATTTGCCAAAACTTAGTTTAGTTGCAGGTTGTATTATGTGAGTATACAAAAATTAACAATAAAGCCTTGTGTTGCATATGTGCAATATGAATGAAAGGAAATTATTTTATTTAAACTGGTAAATTGTTTTAAATCAACAAAATTAGAAAGAAATTGATTAAAATACTTTGAATTTGTTTTAAGCCAACGCGATGTACACCATCTGATTTCTTATATAAATGTTAATTTATAAGAAAAAAAATTTTGAAAATCGTACGAGTGGTTTTAAAAATAATTAATTTTGTATATATAAAATTTCGTTAACATTTTTGAGAAAAAAAAATTGAAACGCCAATTTTAAGTATTTATTAATGTTGAGTTAAAAATTAAACTTTATATGCTACCCATTTTCGAAATTTCAAAATATCAAAAATCCAAAAATCATTTTTCAGAATATTTTGATAAGCACTTTTATTTATATTTGTTACAATCATCTTAATAAAAAGTCTAGTTTTATTCGGTTGATCGCAGATATTGAGATACTCGAAAATCTAAGAAACCGTTCCATGAGAGCTTCTGTTAATATACGTAAAATATAAAATTTAAAAATTTTAAATGGTAGATCGTACTAATTTCAATACACACACAAATTTTTATCAAAATCGTAGAAGTCGTTGTTGAGAAAAAAAATATTTTTTTTAACTGCTTTTAAAAATTTGTATGGGCACCGTTATTTTTAAGTATTAGAATAAATTTTGTCAAAAATCTTCTAGATAAAGTTGAAAAACTGCTTTTTACCAAGTTTAATAAAAATTTACGGAGTCGGTTTTGAAATATTGAGTTTTCAAAAAAAAAAATTACAAATTTTTTTTAAAAATCCAAAAAAAATATCTTTTTGAAAACTTTGGTACATAATATTATATATAATGTGCCAATAATTCTTCATAAAAAAATTTATTAGAATCAGGTGAATCGTTCTTGAGAAAAGCGAAAATCAAATGGTTCTTTGGGGGGTACCATTAATAACCATATTTCGGAAAATTTTTTTTTATTAAACGGCAACTTATAACTATTTAAATTTCTTGGGTTCTTAATAAAATATTCCGTACGGCCGATTTTGAGAAAAATAAGTTTTTCCTTTTTGGCCAAGAAATTTTGTATCACAGCTACTTTTAGTTTTGGTCCTAAAAATAAGATAAAAAATGGGTGGGTGGAATGTCTTAAGAAACGCTATGTACCAAGTTTAAAGAAAATCGACCCATCCGTTTAGGCTGTAGTTGAAGAGACAGATAGACAGACAGACAGACCTTTTTGCGAGACTCACTTTTTTCGTAATGTCAAGTTTGATCAAAATCTCGAGTTCGATTTTTTGTACGAATTCATTACTTGCCATATATGTAGTACCTATATTCGCAAGTAAAAAATTGAACGAGACTTAACAATCCAACATAATATGGCATTACGATGATAAAGAAAATTAGGAAGGGGCACTTTTAGATTTTATTTGCCTGTCGACCCTGAAAATTTGTTATAAATTAGAAAAAAAAACTTCAAAAAGCTTTTCATTTTTAAGAAATTGATTTCGGCTCAAAACATATAATATGATATAAATTTCAATTAGCCCTTTTGAACAATTTTTTTGCTATATTAATATTTAGGCAAGCAAATTATTATTCTTAAAATTTTGCGAAGCAACGGGAGCACGGGTATGCTAGTAATAAAAATTAAATATGTTTATTCACACACAAAACATCTTAGCCGCTATACAGAATGACTAGAAAATATAAATAATTGAAGCGTTAGAAGGGGTAAAGTGGTATTTGTATTGTTTTGAGATATATAAGTTCAAAGTCTTTTGAACTTTATACCTTTGTATAATGTCAAATGCCAGTGGGATAGGGGAAGGAGGAGTGTTTAATCATGATAGATTTTGGAAAAAATGCTGTCAGCAATACAGAAAATACGGGAATACTTTTATATATTCACCCTTATGGCAAAGTGACAGAAGTTTGCAATCAATGACCACCAACAAAAAATAATATATTGGTAATTTGTTATGACCCAGAGAGCCTTTTGCACCGTTTCTGTGGGAGCCTTTTTTTTCCATTTTGAAGTGCCAACAAAAGCTGTTTTTTTAATTCGATTTTATTTTTTGTGGGATTTTTTCGACTTACAAGTGAAAATAAATCCCTTTCACTAAATATAAAACAATAAATCAAATTAAATAACTGACAGGAATAAAACCCACCTTATATTTAATCTATTCATTAGCCCGGAACAAATTAATATTTTATTTAAACATTCCAAGTAGTCATTATTTACATTTTAGATCACGTCTTTGCTCAGACTTAATAACGGAAGATTTCCTTAAAACAATTTCTAGTAGCGGTGAAATTTTCAATCACTACAATGTAACCCACCACACCTATTCACCTTATGCATAAACAGTTCATTTGTTTTCAGCCGTTTCCTAAGCTAATTTATTAGTAGCCAAATCTCCACTAAGTTGTCATTCCTATATAGTTAAGTTAATGTTAAATTCAAGGTATATGAACTCCTTAACTACCTCCAAAACTTTAAGGGTTGCCGTAATTAAAAAAAAAAAGTAATGCAAACAAATGTAATTATGTTTTAGTTTTGTATTTAAAAGCTGTTCATAATTTTTTTTTAAATTTTTTTAGATTTTTAAATTCAGAATAAATGTTTATTTCATCCAAATAAAATATTTATGGTAACCCTTTTTGAATAGAAAATACAAACAAAGTAATTTAAATGTTAATGATGTTAAAAGAGGTTTGATTCTTCTTGCGAAGCGTTAGCGTGGTGTTGTTATTATGTTATTTATTTAGTAAGGGTGTTGTTGAATGTGTTATTGTTGGATACTTTGTTGTTTTATTTGTCGCTTTTGGATTTTATAAACCTAAATAAAATTCAAACAAAATATCGCACTTATGTACGGCATCGGTTTAATATTAGATTTAAAAAAAAAAAATAAAAAGCTACCTGATTTCGAAATGTTGAATTTTAAAACGAAAATTTCAAATTTTCTTTTTAAATCTTAAAAACACTGTTTCAATTAACGGGTGATTTTTTAAGAGGTTTAACACTTTTTTTAAAAAAAAAAACACAAAAAAATCGAAAAAATGAATGAAATATTTATTTGAATCGATAGTTTGAACCTTGCAATTTAATGTTTAAAGATAATTTCATGCAAATGTTGACCGCGGCTGCGTCTCAGGTAGCCCATCCGCTGAGTCCAATTTTGGCATACTCTTTCACACATATCGGCCGGTATCTCACGAATGAATGCATGGATGTTGGCTTCCAGTGCGTCAATCGAAGCGGGCTTGTCCCTATAGATATTAGCCTTGACATACCCCCACAAAAAATAATCTAATGGTGTCAAATCGCACGATCTAGGCGGCCAATTGACCGGCCCGAAACGTGAAATTAACTGTTCACCAAACTCGCCTCGCAATTGCGCCATTGTTTCGCGTGCTGTGTGGCATGTGGCACCGTATTGTTGAAACCACATATCATGCAAGTCAAGAACTTCCATTTCGGGCAAAAAAAAGTTTGTTATCATCGCTCGGTAGCGTTCACCATTGACAGTAACGCTGCGATTCGCATCATCTTTGAAGAAATATGGCCCAATAATGCCGCCGGCCCATAAACCGCACCAAACAGTGGCTTTTTCGGGATGCATTGGTAGCTGTTGCAATGCTTCTGGCTGCTTCTGGCTGCTCCAAATGCGGCAATTTTGCTTATTTACGTACCCATTCAACCAAAAATGAGCCTCATCGCTGAACACAATTTTTCGATAAAAAAGCGGATCCTCGGCCAGCTTTCCAAGAGCCCATTCACCAAAAATTCGGCGTTGTGGTAGGTCGGCTGGCTTTAGTTCTTGCACCAGCTGTATCTTAAAAGGCTTTACGCCTAAATCCTTCCGCAAAATTTTCCACGTAGTGCTGTAACGAAGGCCTAACTGCTGGGAACGGCGCCGAATCGACATTTCGCGGTCTTCTGTCACACTAGCTGATACGGCCGCAATATTTTCTTCACTACGCACAGACGTAAACGTGTTGGTGGTTTAATGTCCAACATAGTAAATTTGGTGCGAAATTTGGTCACAATCTTCCGAATAGACTGCTCAGAAGGTCGAGAATGCCGATCATAAAATGGAAGCAGCGCGCGATGAACATTTCGAACCGAGCACGAATTTTGATAGTAAAATTCAATAATTTGCAAGCGTTGTTCATTTGTAAGACGATCCATGGTTAAATTGCAAACCAAACTGAAGCTGTTTGACAGTGACACAAGGTACTAAACACACGTCAGCTGTCAAAACCAGTGTTGCCAAAACCAAACCAGCTAAAAAATCACCCCAGAATTCCCATAGCAAATGTTATAACGCAATATACAATAATAAGGGTCGGGGTAAAAATTCTGGCTTTTACAAAATTCTGCTTTTCAAAATTCTGTTTTACAAAATTTTCACTTTAAGAGAGCTTGGCTTTACCTACTAACTTTTAAAAAAAAATCATTCTGTTAGTAACTTTTTAAAATTTTGTCAAAGCGCGCATTTTTATTATTTTAATTATTTTCTCTATTTAAAACAATACTCTCACTTTCAGACAATTTTTATTTTCTTTTTTGGGATCGAAGAATTCATATTTTGTTCAGAAAGTTAAAAAAAAGTATTTTTTTGCGTTAATTAAAAAAAAACTATTAAAAAACAGAATTTTATTTTAAGAAAAAATATTTATTTGCAGAATTTTTTTTATTAGACTAAAATAAAAAGGAGAATTTTTAAGTTAGTAGTTAAAGTTTTGCAAAGTTGAATTTCGAAGGAATGTACCTAAATATATAAATGAAAAAAAGGAACATAAATATGATTTTTTATTATTAATTATTTTTGTTTTATTAAATTATATTTAACTATAATAATTTTGATGTTCTTTTTTATAAAAGGAAAATAACTAAAGTATCTAAACTTGAAGTCTGAGATAGTTTTTGTTTTAAACTAAGAATTGTTATAAAATCATGTATAAAAAATATATATGCATAAAAATGTATTATTTTTTTGGTTATTGAAGTTAAAAAGATCTATTAAACAATGTATTGAAATATTTGTAAATATGAAATCTGAAAAAATTTAAGTTCTTGATTTTTTCTTAAAATTTATTTTGACTTTTTTTCCGGAAGTGGCAACGCTGGTTTTCGTTGTTATGCCTAAATAAGATAGAGAGTGGAAAAGTTTCCAAAAATCACTAAACTCAAAACTATAAGGAAAGTAATGTGTGGAAACTTTTCCACTGGATATCTTGTTTAGAAATAACTCTCATTCACGCTGCCAGCACAATCTTCAGTAAAACCCCAATTGAGGAACATCATCAGTTTACCATATCTAAATAATGGGCAGTTCCAAATGATAGAGGGAATGGCATTAGCATACTTATAGAGAAAAAAGTAACGAACCGTGAATGGATCCCTGTGGAACTCCACTAGGGGTTGGCAAATATGATTATATCTTAGCAAAAAAGAAGCGGTCTCTGTTTATGGGGATCGTTACGAAATCCCACAGCACATAATCCTGCAGATTAGAAATAAGTACAACAAAATCCTGCAAGAAAGTACGCTGCGGGATTTTCAATACTTAAAAAAAAAAAAAAAATGGAAGAATTTTGATGGTGGTTTCGAATATATGTAATAATACAATTGAAAGAATGTTGGTGATTTCGAATAGAATTATTTTTGACAAAAAAAGTGAGATTTTTTTCCTTTTTCTTGGAAAAAGGAAATTGAAAAAAGAGTTTAATTTTTGTTGAAAACTGTTGACATTGGCGCCTGACTAGCGACTGAACACATCCTAAGCGGAGCAACGGAGTTGTATGAGCGTGATGACCAGCACCATCCGAAAAAGGTAGTTAAAGCCCTATTGCACAAAAAAACTGTTGACATAGACGCCTGCCTAGCGACTGAAGGGAGTTATACGTTTTACAAATTTTAAATTTTTAAAACAAAGTTTATGAAAAATGTTTTGTTTCCAAAAAAAAAAAATGTTTCCTTTGTCCAAGGTCCAGACCCACTTCCAGAACTTTTTTTTTGAATTTGTAAAAAAGTTGTTTCCAAAAACAAAAAAAATAGTCCTTTGTCCAAATTCCATACATACCTCCAGAACTTTTGACCTGGTTCCAGATCCACCTCCAGAACCTTCCTTCAAAAAAAAAAAATTGCCCTTTGTCAAAGTTACAGACCAACCTTCAGAACTTTTTTTTTAAATTTGTGAAACAGTTGTATCCAAAAGCAAAACGAATTGTCCTTTGTCCTAGTTACAGAGCCACCTACAGAACTTTTGTCGTAGTTCCAGATCCACCTCCAGAAGATTTGTTACGGAACCACTGTCCCAGTTCCAGACCCAAGGCCAGAACCAATTTCCCAGGTCTAGGGCCAGAACCTATGTCCCAATTCCAGAACCACCTCCAGAACCTCCACCGTCAGACCCACTGCCATCGACCGACCAGATCCGGACATTAGACCATAGTCGTCGGCCAGAAAAAATTGTAGGAAACTTTGTTCTTCGTGATCCTCATACAATCTAAGCGCTAATTTCTATGGGAAACAAAAATTGTATACGCTGTCGCATTGAGTAGATCCTGAGGGATTTTATGCTGCGGGATTTCGTGATACGGGATTTCGTGCTGCTGGATTTTGTGATACGGGATTTTGTGAGGCGGAATTTGTGATAGGGGATTTCGTGATGAGGGATTTCGTACCCAACCCCTGTTTATGAGCACATACACGACACAAAGTTTAAATCGTCGGTGCGGTTTTTGAGAAAAATGATATTTTCCTTGTAGTAGACAGTGGCGTACTCAATGGTAAAGTGCGGTCTGGGTTTGATTCCCAAGCTCGTTCACCTTCAAACAATAAAATCCGCTTCTGCCTACGAGGAAATGATAAATTCTCTTACTTTTTTAATAAGTGGCTCTCACCTTAAGTCGTTGGGATTTGGCAGAAAATTGTAAATACCCTCTATTCCTGCAAACAAACAACATGCACGAGGAATGGTTGAGAGTTGTAAGTCACTAGGCCCTGGTTTTGATTGTTCAAGCTTTTTCTCAAACCTCATGCCAAATCACCTTTCGAAATGAAATACATACATATATTCAAAAAGCTAATTGCTGATTTTTGGTATTAAATGAAAGGTTGTAATAAGTTCGTTATGTAAATGAATTTTTTTTTTCAAAATCGTTTGTGGGACTTTTGAGTTATTTGAGTTTGATGGTTGTACATATAACTGTTTATATTTTAAGTAAGATACTAAGAGAGTGGAGTATGGCTGAATTGTGAAATTCGGCCTCATTATGCTTTGGTGCGCAATTTTGCTAGTCCAGACTTTTAAACAATTTTTTAAATATTCTTCTCAAGATATTACTAAATACAAATTTAAGTTGTAAGTTATAGGTTAAGTTAAATTAATTTTCTCGCTTATATATTTATAATAAAAACTGTAGGTATGCACTTGGTTTGGCGCACATTAAAGAAATTGTATAAAACCTTCTGCCCCAAGTAATATGAAAACAACAAACTTATCTAAAACATGACCAAATTACCTTTTACAGGCTAAGCAATAAGCAAAGCCAATATTTTAATTGGATGCTCTAATGTTAACACAAATACAGGCTGTTTAAAAAATTTGAATTCAAAATAAAATGCAAAAAATTACTCATGCAATTCTCAATTTCTTAATTAAAGGTAAGTCCCAAAACTTTCACACTTAAGAAAATTCAAGTACTTGGCTAACTATCCATGGCCAATTTTTATAGTCCGATATCACATCATCTTCAAAATATATATCAAACTGATGAAAATTTCATGTGTCCTAAATTTTTTATTTCAAAAACGATTTGAATAAATTTTTAGAAAACGAGAAAATACCAGAAAGTAAAATAAAACGCCAAAACCTCAAAAATATTGTGCTATATCTATTGTTGGTTGAATTGGCTTCAGGTTGAGTGAAACAAATTAGTTCTTTTTATCACAACATTTCGTCCACATACAA
This sequence comes from Leucozona laternaria, assembly GCA_932273885.2. Taxonomy (NCBI): domain Eukaryota; kingdom Metazoa; phylum Arthropoda; class Insecta; order Diptera; family Syrphidae; genus Leucozona; species Leucozona laternaria. The sequence goes on along the minus strand of OW026366.1, from coordinate 217,308,105 downwards.
CATTATATTATATGAAGATCATCTGGCTTTGCACGGGTAGACAAACCTATAAGTTTCGCATAGAAATTACAAAAGAAAATATAGATAAATATTACAGATAGTTTTTTTTTAAATTCAATACTAATTACTTTCTGAGTTTGAACTTACTTCACGATATGAATAGCAAAATTAATAAAAATTTGATTATCTAAGTCCAAACTTAATTTAAATTCCCTTCCAAACACTAAAAGAATTTTTGAAATCAGATTCCACTTTTCGTTTTTACCCCATTTCACCCCATAAGTGCTTATTTCGGGAAAAAATCTCTAAAGCCATCCACTAAATAACAACCTTTTAAACGCACCAAAAGAATTTCTTAAATCGGACAACATTTCACCCTAAAAATAACAAAAGTTGAAAAACAATATCCCAAAAGCCATTTTCTAACCGCCTACAGCGCCACCTGTTGAACGGCAATTGAATTAAAGTGAAAGACGAAACGTGCTCCTACAGCGCTGCCGGCCGGTTGAGAATTTTCTGATTTTTCTTTTCTTATAAACCTTCCCGCAGCAATTACGAACAAAACCCCAGAAGCAAGTATCCGGTCGTTTTCAAGTCTTAAGCATCCGAACAACCCACGATCCATTTTTATTTAATATAAATGTAGAAGAAGAAAAGAAAATGATTTTAAACAAAAATTTGAGCATTTTCCTTAGGGAATCACATAAAAATGCTCTGTACCCGTTTAGGCTCTTCATCGAATTACAGTCGTGGTAGTATTTGTTAACGTTAAGATATATTTTTGTAAAACAGCTTTACACGCAAATTGATTGATACCCTTATTACAATTAAAAAAAAAAAAGAAACTTAAATCCATCTAAACAAAATTCCCTGCACATAAAACTGCACATTTTGAATCACAATCCACAGCCAATGGCCATTGACACCAAACGGAATGAATCACTCGAATCACCCAAATGAATCACAGCTCGAGTTTCTCAAGATTTCACTTTCTCCCTCCATTCATGCGACTTACAAATGCCGCGCCAGTTTTGTTCGCCAATTTCAGCAAAAATAACTGTACGCAATCATTCATCAATAAGACAACAACAACAAACAAAATAGTCCCAGCCAGCATCACGCGACTATAGGACCAGTTTTGGGTCAACTACATATAAATACATAGAAATTATGAATGAGAGATTTCACCCATCGCCATCGCGCTATCATTATTATCGGCATAAACACTTTGCCAACCGTTAGTCGGATGACTGCGCACTTCCCCTGAATTTGATGTCAGTTGCTGTTGGTGCCAATATTAAGGCCGGCCACTACCAATGTCCATAGAAAGTGAACGCGACATGTGAAAAACAACATTAACGCATATGTTTGTGTGTGTACTTGTGCTGTAACCAAATCCATTCAGCTGTCATGTTGACAGCTCCCATCCGGCGAGTCATGTGTCAATTCGAAAATTCTCCTCGCCATCGAGTAATCACCAAACTTGTCTCACAGATAATGGCCCATTACAGGCTGGGGATTGGCCATCAGGCCAGAGTAGCAGTTCAAAATCATTCATTTTTGCGCGCATTTGAAAGTAAAAGGAATTGCTATGGAGATGGAAAACAAAATTTCTCCTCTGAAATCCGATTGTTTTTGTTTTCGTATACCCACTCTTTGTTTGTTTATCAAGAAAAAAAACTGTGTTTTTTCTGCAGTTTTCTATGTTCAAAATTTAGCGAATGCTTGTTTTTTTTTTTTTTTCTAAGATCAGAAAATTAAAATAAATAAAAGAAAATCACAAGAGCATTGTTGCGGTTCAAGTTGCTTGTTTGTTGTTTATTTGAGGCACCTCCGCAGTTCGCAATCCGTGTAGTGGAGAACTTTCTAAGTGAAAGTAGAAGTTGGATCCGTGGCTTGGGTTTGCCTTTGCAGCAGCAGCAACAGCAACACCATCAGTACCCCAGCAGCACTACAGCGCTGTGTGTTCGTTTGTCAAGGTATTAAGTGACTTGACCTACATTCGGGGCTTTAGACAGTGAAAAGTTGTTCATTTTGCTGTTGTTGTTGTTTTCTTTTCGTATTTTTTTGTTTACTCAAAGTCAACTGTTAACTTGGTCAGGTAAATGACCTTTTCTTGTTGCAGACATAGGTATAATTCTTGTATGCTGGCGCGGCAAATAGAAAGGTTGAGGAGAAATTTAATTCTTATATTCGGCTACAAAGATAATAAATTCTTGAGTGATGATTATCAGAATAATTTTATTGAAATCTTATGAATTCACTTAGAGCGTAGGGCGTATACGTAACCTTTTTCAATTCAATCTTAGAGTAATAATGTATTTGTAGTGCAATTTTGTTTTCATGAGAATGTTTTTACATGTACTATTTATAATAGATAATAGCATAAAATCCTGAAGAGAAGTATCCGTTAGGATAAGGCTTAGATTCCCTGATGCCCAATCTCGGGAAATATAGCATAGAAACCTTTCATGAGCATTTTGTACAATTATTACTTAATTTCTAAAAAACTAGTAGTTTTTTTTTTTTTAAATTAAGAACAAAATAAAATGTTGCCACTTTCAACACATTGAATTAAACGCCCTTGTCTAAATTTATTAAATATGCATATACAGGGTGTTTCTTAACTTATAAACAATACTTTGATTCAAAAAAGGTTTTAACGGCCTTTAGTCCATAAAACTTGGGGATTCGTCTCGTCGATCTCATTTGGACTCATCAGTTGACTATTGAGGGCCTTGTCAATACGGAATTTTTTATTAAGTTCAGTTCAACTTACATGACATTTTTGACAAAAATCCAATGTTAACTTTACTCAACAAGCTTTAAATAATCTATAAGCTGGAAATTTTTACTCAGGGCCAGCCTTTGTTTTTATATAACACTTCGGTTAATGAATCTTCAAGATGTTTTAAGACAAAAAATGCCTGTGGGAGGGATGATCTATTTTCCTCCGTTTATGCGGGAGGGCAATTTACTAAAACGTTGACTTTCAATTAATAGAAAAATATTTCAACACAACGGCGACACTTATAATATTGTCCAATAGTTTGAATTTTCAAACTCAATTTTTTTTCAAAATAAAAAAGTTAAAAAAAAAAACAAATTTATTCTAACCGATCCATTTTTGGCTGGATTTGTAGCTACTTCACGGCTGCCAGGCCGATCATCAGACTCCTTTTGATAATGCTTAGGACCAGTTTCACAGCAAGAAAAGTGACACTTAAGTGGGAAATGTGAAAGATTAATCCCCATTACCATAGTGCACCATTACCTGAATAAGTGGCACTTAAGTCTCCGATGTTGGTGACTTAAGTTCCACTTACGCTCACTATGAAATTAAGCTTAAATTCTGGGGCCAGTTTCATAGTCGATTGTTCCTTAAACCAATTTAAATAATTTTTTTTTATACAAAAGCTACATGGTTCTTTTTGGAAGCTGAATTTTTAGCTAAGTATTTAGGGGAGAGTAATTTGATAACCAATTAACATATCAAAATGAAACATAGTGCATATTAATAAATGAACATTTAGCTACCGTTAAATACTACTTTGGTTTCCAGCTTTGTCTTTGATTTAAATATATGACCGAAAGGACAATCGTCTTTTTCGGTGTGTCGATTGTAACACGCTGAAAAGACGATTGTAACACCATATAAATATATGAAGAAAAAATCTAAAATGATGGTTAGACTTAGAATTTAATTCTAAGCCAATACCTACTATAAATTAATTATGTATTATTATAAAATAAATGATTGCCAATAAAAAGGCAATCTTATTCAGTGCTGATAATAAATGGATTTATGTAGTGTAACATTATTTCGAATTTATTTGAAAAAAAAACTATTTTGATCTCTATCTATAGCTGTTGAATAAAAAAAGTCACCAAAACTCTGTGTAGACGGTTGTAACACAAATAATTATACAGTAATTTGTGTTTGTATTTTCTTATAAACGTCCACACAAAAATTGTTACAACAGTCCACCCCACGCTTTTTTATATTAAAAATCATAGTAAGAAGAAACCGGTATGCCTATCGTAAAAATATTGAATCTATTCGATTTTAAAAATATTGGATCATTCAATGAATTGTTTATTTTTTTCAAGAAAAAGTATGAAAATACTCAAGACCAAAAAAAATTACGTTTTCACTAAAATTTCACATTTTTGGCTTTTGTTGGTACATTCGACTGTACTGGCTTTAGGATTTTTGTGGGTGCATTCAGGACCTAATGGCAAAGAATTTAGCATTAAAAAATGAACGCATACAGATCTAGTTTTTCGTAAAAATTGAAAGTTACAACCGACCCACCGTTACGTTCGTACCCACTCTCCCCTATGCATTAATAAATACTTAAAATTGGCGTGCCAAAATTTTTTTTATAAATTTAAAAAAAATATCATGCGTAAGTTTTTGTTTTCAACAATTAAACAATTTGTTCGCTTAGTTTTTATGTTGTAAAACTTATTGCTTTCAAATTTTGACAGGAACTGTAATGAACTGTAAGTTTTTGAGCATTTCTATAACAAAAAAATAAACCTACAAAAAAATGAATATGTCTATTTTCGTAAAAGATATTTTTGCTAAGCCGTTTCAACGATTTTGAAAATGTTGTCCTCACTAATTTATATTCAATTTTGATTTTAAAAATCTTATTAAGGGTCTTACAATAGGGAATTCCGAACTTTGACAGTTGATAGCGCCCTTATTGATAAACTACATCTGTCAAATTGGCTGTGATTTATTCAGTCTGTTTTGCCAAATCACCATGGACGGATATAGCGTTCAACAACACGTTCAAATGATAAAATTGTTTGATCAAAATGGGTGTTCCGTTCGTGTTTCGCCCATTTACCGGTCATCTTTAGCGATGAGCCCCATTTCTGGATAAATGGCTAGGTTAACACACAAAATTGTCGAATTCGGGACGATACTATAATCCACATAAGATCCAAGAGCGTCCAATTTATCGCAAGAAACTCTCTGTTTGGTGTGGATTTTGGGCTGGTGGCGTCATTGGTCCATATTTTTTTGAGAACGAGTTTGCCCAGGCCATCAACGTCAACGGCGAGCGCTATAGGTCGATGATAACCAACTTCTTTTGGCCTGAAATGAATGATATGGAAACCAACGAAATGTGGTTTCAGCTGGACGGCGGCAGCGCTATAAGCCACACAGATCACACCATATTTATAAATTATGCACAAGCGATTCGAGGGCATGGTCAGGTCATCTCACGTGGAGGTTATCTGAACTGGCCACGAGATTTGACCCCGTTAGAATTTTTCTTGTGGAGTTTTGTAAAGTCGCAGATCTATGGGATTAAGCCACAAATTACAGCGGCCCTCAAAGCCAACATAACCCATCCAATCGGTCAAATTCAGCCTGATTTATGAGCCATAGGCATGGAAAATTGGACATTTCGGGTGCGCGCCACCCAGAGAAGCCGCGGTAGACATTTGAACAATGTTATATTTCATATTTACTAGCATCGAGAGCCATTTCAAAGGAATAACAAATTTCGATGATATCTAACACACAATTTTGTTTTATTTAAATTTAAAGATAGGAAGAGCTTAATGATAGACCCTTATAGTACATGAAGTTCATTTTTGTGGGTTTACATTAAATTTCCATGAAACTAATATGTTCTTGGCATAAAATATAGGCCCCCATAACTGCAAAACCACGTTTTTAAGAACAAGTTCCTATGTACGTACGACCCATCAGTTGTGCATTTTATTTTAAACAAGCTAGCCCGCCCAGCTTTGCACAGGTGGACAAACCTAAGCTTCGCATACAAATTACAAAAGAAAATATAAATAAATATTTAAGCTAATTTTTGTAATCGAATACGACTTTATGGGTTTTAATCTACTCTGCTTGTAATGAATGGCTAAATACATATGTAAGAACATGATCCTCTAAGAACAATCTTTTTTATTTTCTCAACACAAAAAAAATTTCAAAAAGCACTTATTTTTTGTTTTCATCCCATTTCACTCTTTAAATAGCAATTTTTTAAATAATCTTTCAAAGACAAAAACAATTTTTGAAATCATTTCATTTTTACCCCATTTCACCCTATGAATTGCAATTTTATGAAAAAAAAATCCCTAAAGCCATCCACTAAAAAACAACCTTTCAAACAACAAAAGAATTTCTTAAATCGGATATTTTTAATTTTTAAAAATAACAAAACTTGAAAAAGAGTGTCCCAAAAAATATTTCTCAACCGCCTACAGCGCCACCTATTGCACGGTACTTGAATTGAACTGAAAACCAAAATTTGCGCTTACAGCGCCACTCGTTGAGCATTGTCTCACTTTTATTTTTTCCTAAACCTTCGCGGAGCAGTTACAAACAAACCCATAGAAGAAAGTATCCCATTTTGCTCCAGTCGTTTTCAAGTTTAAAGTATCCGAACACACCACGATCCATTTTTATATACAGGGTGTTCTGAAAAAAATGGATAACCTTGCAACTGGGTAAAGCTTGCCTGGAAGACCTTTCAGAAAAAAATATAAAAATATTGCCCATGTTATGAAATTTTTCAATTTTTTTTTTTTTTAATTACGACAGTGTGACTTTCTGTACCCTTTTTCTCAAATAACATTTCTCCCTCAAAAACAACAGGACTGTGGTTTGCGCTGGTAGTCGGATTGAGGTTGGATGACATCAAGTGAACAAAAGCTAGTGTTATTGGTTATTATTGAAAACACAAACTTTTGTTGTAGGTACCATTTAAGAAGGAACATTAAATAGACAACTTTTTAAAATAGTTGCCCACTTACGCTCTCACACATTTTTATTTTTTAGAGATGGTCAAACTTTGGTGAAGATAAATATTTTATCATTTTTGTATTAAAAAATTAATTTAAAAAAGTGTTCAGACATTTGAGTAAATTCGTAATTTTTTTTAAATTTTTTGAAAAGTCGTCAAAACATGGAGGCAAAATGGGCAATATTTTTTTTATAATTTTTTTCTGAAAAGTCTTAAAGCCAGCTTTACCCAGTTTCAAGGTTATCCATTATTTACGGGACACCCTGTATATAGATAAGTTTTAATATCAATTTTTAATTGATTTATCACTTTAATTCGCAAAAAATTCCATATCGTTTCGAGAAACTCAATAATTAACATCAGAAATGTTTTCTCAATGTGGTAACTAACTGTAAATATTTTTTAGAGAAATACACTTCAAGGTTCTCACTTGAACAACTATTAACAGCAATGAAACAATTTTGAATAAGCCAGTAGCAACAACAACATTTTACAAAATTACTCATTTTTCATCTAAACTATACGTCTAGCCATGTAGAGATTTTCTTACACATTGTGGTCTTATCAATAATTCTGTGTTCTTCAATTATAAAGCTCAAGCATTTAATTTCCTGACTAAGCACATTTCTTCATAAACATCGCTTGAAGGCCGTTGAAGTAAATACAAAAAAGTCTATAAACCTTGACGACCACCTTTAAGTTTTCCATAAAATATCACATATATCCCATCACGGCTCATTATAACAATATGTCAAAACTAATTGCTTTGATTGCACAAAGTTCTAACAAACTTATAGGTAAGAACAAAACTGCATTGATAAACATATTGTGAGTATAGTGTGACACAAAGAATGATATAATTTACAACTTCCAAAATGCTTGTTTTTTGTTCAAAATATAAATTCCAAAAATCTATTCTCAAAGACAAAATATATACAGATAAACACATGTAAATTTATTTGTTTCATTTCGTACTCCCAGAACTACTAAAAATATCAGCTCTTTAAACAATCACAACACCCTCCACACCCCGTTGTTGTTGTTGAATTTTAATTGAATGAAGACCCCAACTTAGCCACAAAGTCTTCTCTCGAGCGCATTGATGTTTCATGTAAACAGCGTAATATCAGCAAAATGCGGAAGAACTTACGCCCAGCGTATACCTACTTTCTAACTACAATAAATCAGTGTTTACATGCATCGGACTATGTGCGAGTGCCCATAGATATACCTTACCTACTATCTGTTTTCTGTTGGTTGTACGAACACGGAGCCCCAGTTTCTCGTAATTATTACATTTTTATTACAAACAAGCTGCTGAAGAAGCAACTTGCTTGCTGGCAAACACAGCCAAGAGACTCACGTCTCATGTAAAAACGAACCAAAACACATTAACTATAGCAAACAACAGCACCAATAATGCATGTAATGCTCTTTCGAAGAGAATTTTGCAACGAAAGAGAAGATTCATGGGGCTGTTTGCTGTTGGTTGAGTTAATTTGAGTTGATCGAGCCGTCTGTCAAGTAGAATGGTTATAAAAATAAATAAGATTATGTCATATAAGCAAGTAACGATAATGTGATTGCTTTGGAGCAGGCAATGCGACTGACGGTCGTGAGGGACGGGCGGTGGCGGTGGCGGCGGCGGCAGCGGCCGGTGGTTTCAACGGTTGTGGTAATGGTGTATAGGTGTATTCAAATTCGGAAGCATATCATCAGGACAACAATGCGTCAGGAATTTTTAATTTATTTAACAAGAAAAGTCGAGAGCAAGACTAAAAATAAATTCTATATTTATTTATATAAACAATCTGTTTCTTATTTAGTTACTATTGATACAGAAACGGGCTTTTTTGTTTCCAATTCTCACTCGGTTAGATTGTCAACAGGATCTTTACGAACGAAAAAAAAAAAAAAAAACTGGACTTCGAAATATAACTGAATTTGAAATTTCTTTTTCACTTTCATAACAAAAGCTTCAATTGTTGGTAAGACTTGGTAAGACTCATCACATTTAATGTCTCTAAAAAATAAACAAAATTGATGGCTCCGGTTCTAGTTGGCAATTTAAGAAAGGTTTGATTTTCGAATGTGAAATTTTCTACAATCATAAAAATAAAAATCAAATGATTTAGGTAATCGATTTATTCAACGACTTAGTTGGTGGATTCTAAAGGGTCCGCCAAATGACTTTTTTTTTGAAAATGGCGCAAAACATCGAGTGTAGCTTCGGCTGTGTGGCACGTAGCGCTGTCCTGTTGAAACCAAATGTTGCCAATATCCTCCTCTTCAATTTTTGTGAACAAAAATTCATTCAACATGGCCCGATAACGATCGCCATTGACTGTAACGGCCACTCCTTGCTCATTTTCGAAAAATGGCCCAATTATGCCTCTGGACTGAAATCCGCACCAAACAGTGACTCGTTTTGGGTGTATCGGCTTTTCAATGTATGCGTGCGGGTTTTCTGTGCCCCAAATGCGACAATTTTGCTTGTTTACTACCCGCCAAGATCAAAATGAGCTTCATCTGAAAAGATGATTTTTTTTGGCAAAATCGGCATCTTCTCTAAGTCGATCGCAGGCCCACTTAGCGAAGCGTATACACAACCATATTCGTTCAGCGGAAGGATAAAACTAATTATCTGTCAAATCAGACATGAGCTAAATGTTACCATTCACGAAATAAGCACTAGTTGAAAAAAAAACGTTAGATTTTATTATTTAATTCAATCATTTAGCTCATAGCTTGGAAATATGTATATACATTTACTTTACATTATATTTTGAATATAACATCTCTGAAATAGTTTGCCCGCATTGTTTACTTTAACCAGACTTGATCTTTTGAGCAGGGATGTACAAGAATGCAATCATTTGTGAATGAAATCTCGAATCTCCAATGATTTTAATAAAAATACCTATAAATCCGATGGAACAGACGAGATTACTCGGACATTGCTTCAATATGGTCTACAGATAATCACCCCATGGCTCAGGGTTATCTTTAAAATTTGTATTAAAATTAGATACGTCCCTTATCAGCGCTAGAGAAGGATTAAAAGAAAGCTGGAAAACCGACACACTCGACTGCAAATGATTTTAGACCGACAAGTGTCTCTCTCTTTGTTTTCCTCAAGACACTGAAGAGAATCATTGTTCTGCCAGTTAGCGACCATCTTAATCCAAATAATTTGTGCAACTACCAACACGCTTTCCGTAGAGGTAAGTCAGTGGAGACGCGTTGCACAAAGTCGAGAAAAGCCTCGAGCACAAAGAACACACCCTAGCAGCATTTTTAGACATCGAATGAGCGCTTAACAACGTAAAAACGGAGCCCAAATTCCTCTAAGACTTTCCAAGGAAGCTATCTTGGAGTAATCCTTGATTCCAAAGCTAATCGGAAAACGAAGAAACACAGAAAAAATAATGATCTGTCCAATTCAGGCTTTCTACACAACATGCAAGAAGACCTTTGGTACACGATGGGATACCGAAACCGCAAATCATTCAATGGATATACACCGCGATTGTTTGACCCATATTTTCCTACAGTTGGATCGTGTGGTGGAAGGCTAGTCTGGTGGAAGGATAGCTATTTCAAAAACCTGAACAAGGTACAGAGAAATTATTCTCAATCTTCTAGTCCTAGACACGAGTACATAAGATGCACGATGACAGCCAAAAGTGCACTTTGACTTAAAGAAATGGGCTCTTGGAGGCACAGAACCTATGGTCATGGGTCTATCTTGCAAAGAGGTATGACACTGTGGCTGAACTTGATGTGACCGATTACTACGTACCAGTCTGTAATAGATTTTAACAAAAATTCCTTTATTTTAATAATCGAAATGCATGGACGGCAACCCAACCCACTAATCAGTGAACAGGGTATCCACTTCTACACTGGTGGGTCCAAAATGGAAGAAGGCACAAGTGCTGGGGTGTTCTGTGAAGCCATCAAAGCATTATCCAGTGAGACTATTAGATCCAAGGCATTAGCCAAATGCCGAGGCATACTGAATAATATTTGCAAAACCAACCAAGTCAAACTCTGCTGGGTTCCTGCGATGCCAATATAGAAGGAAATGAGATAGCAGATGAACTGACAAGGAAAGGGTCAGTATCAAATAGAGAAAGTATAGTAGTCAATTAGATATGGAACCAAACGTCCCGATTGGCTTAATTAAAAGGAAGTTAGCCCTAATAACGAAAGAGCAAATTAATAACTCCTGGATGTTTGCAAATTAACCGGTTTATGTCAATCGTTAGTTAGGAATATCTCTATTTTTTTTGACTAATTGGATTATAGTGAACCAATAAGACACCGTTAGCTGTGCACACCCCTCTTAACTTTACTTATAAAAATTGACTTCACTTTGAGACTTTGATTTAAAACTATACAACTACCATTCATTTGACATCAAAAAGATTGCAATCATTTTATATCAATCAATTGAATGCAATCTTTTGAAAATTCGTGCATTCTTTGAATTCTTTTGCATTGTTTTTGCCCTCGAAAAACCTTCCGTGCCTCTTTAATCTTTTTTCCCTGACAACATCTCACTTATGCCTAATATTCCAAACCATATAAAATCATTGCATTCTTTTACAACCCTGCTTTCCAGAACATTTTTCAATTAAATATTATATTCTCGTTAGAATTTAAAGTGCCAACTCAACAATGTTGATTCAACCTTTCTAAAGCTGTTGTATGGTTTTTGACTTATATACATACACCCTGATGCCCTTTAGGTAGTTCCAAAAAAAAACATCTTATATCATTTAATCGGGCTTACGCGGAGTTCAGTTGAAATATTTGTAAGCCTCTGTATTATAATTCGATAACCACGCTGCACATACTGCAAGGACGGAGAGGGAAATCTGATCACCGATCCTCAAAGCATACTGGAGCGATGGAAAGTGTACTTCAATGAATTGCTAAATGGTCAGCTCACTGCAGAAGTGGAGGCTCCACTACTTCAAGAAGAGTATCCTATGTTGCCGCCACCAAGCATAGAAGAGGTTGAGAAGGCTATAGGCCGGCTAAAGAGAAACAAAGCCTCGGGAGCCGCTTGTATACCAGCCGAACTATTTCAACACGGTGGGCCAGCTTTACGTCAAGCAATTCATGAGATTATAGTGCACGTGTGGGAGGATGGAGAAATTCCAGAAGACTGGCGAAAAGGTATAATTTGCCCCATACATAAGAAGGGAGATGTCACAACGTGCAGCAATTATAGAGGTATCACGTTGTTGAGTACCGCCTATAAGATACTCTCCTCTATCCTACAAGACCGGATAACCCCATACGCTAAAACCATCATCGGACAATATCAGTGTGGTTTCATTCCAGGCAAATCAACAACTGATCAGATCTTTACCCTTAGGCAGGCGATGGAAAAATGTCTAGAATTTAACATCCCAACATACCACCTGTTTATAGACTTTAAGGCCGCCTACGATAGCATATCCAGGGTAGAACTTTACAAAGCCATGAGAGAATTCGGCATCCCAAATAAATTGACACGACTATGTAGGTTGACCATGACCAACGTAACAAGCCAAGTAAAAATAGCCGGATTGCTATCCAAACCAATCAACATCTTTAATGGACTCCGACAAGGGGATGGTTTGGCCTGCCTCCTCTTCAACCTGGCGTTGGAGAAAGCAATCCGTGACTCTGGCACGGCAACAAGAGGGACCATCGTCAACAGGTCCAGCCAGATACTGGCTTACGCAGACGACATCGACATCATCGGAAGAACCGAGCAAGCTGTACATGATTCCTTCATCCAGATCGAGCAGGCGGCACAAAATCTGGGGCTGCACATTAGTGAAGGTAAAACAAAGTACATGGTGGCATCGAATGCGAGAGGAACAGTTGGTCAAACAATCAAGGTAGCGGATCACGAATTTGAAGTGGTGCAATCCTTTAAATACCTTGGGTCAATAGTAGCAGCCGATAACAATATAGAAGAAGAAATACGCGGACGGCTTCTCAAATCCAACAGAGCCTACTATAGTCTGTCAAAGCTCTTCAAATCCAGAAATCTCACCATAACTTCAAAACTGCTGCTGTACAGGACCATGGTCCTGCCAGTGCTCACATATGGATCCGAGACTTGGGTGCTTAGCAAAAGGCACTCCGACCTCTTAGCCGCGTTCGAGAGAAAAGTCTTAAGGAGAATTGTTGGCCCTATTTGTGAGGAAGGACGATTCCGGAGACGGTACAATCATGAATTGTACGCAATCTACCTTGAAGCGGATATCGTGACAAAAATTAAGCTCGGTAGACTCCGGTGGGCAGGGCACCTAGCTCGCATGAGCGAAGAGGAACCTGCTCGGAAAGTTCTTTGTGGTACATTCTATGGTAGACGACAGCGTGGCAGACCATGCTTGCGCTGGAGAGATGGCGTAGACCAGGACGCCAGGAGCCTTGGGGTGCGCAACTGGATGGCGGCGGCTCGAGGCTGGGATGGGTGGAGAGGGATGTTGAAGGAGGCCAGGACCGGACCCCGGTTGTGGAGCCGACGATGATGATGATGAACCAGCATTTTCCTTCAGGAGAAAAAAGCTGAATTACTAAAAGTAGCCTAAATCCAGAATAAAATGGACAATGGCAACGAGAAGTGACTTAAACAGTTTTTCAAACAATAGAGGGTATACCATAAGGACCTGGTATACAGCTTTCGGCAAGGTTATAGATAGATATAAGCTTTGCAAATGTTGTCATTATTGATTTTAAATTTCACATCAGTCAAGTAAGTAAAAGATTTCAATAGGCCAAAAACTTGGGCTATTTCGTCAGATTTATCACAGTAGTGTAAGGTATCACAGCTTAAAGTATCACAGTTGAAGGCAATGATGTTGCGTTCATATCTACCCTTCCTCTACAATTTTCAACTTGATCCAAAGCTCCTTTTCTGTGGATCAGAAAATCTATCAACTTTTTAAACAACTCAGGAATATACTATTAATGAACAAAAGCTTCAGTTGTGAGATAAAGGTTGGTGTTGCGTTCTTTAAAAACTCGTACGGGGTCCCATCTTTACCTGGAGCTTGTTCATTTTTCGCTCTGAGAATATCAAAGTGTACTTCACCAAGAATTATTTCATGGTCCTAAATCTCACAGGTTCCGCAAAGTAAAATTTTATATTAGACTCACCAAGTGTACAAGGAGATCTTCAGCATCAGTCACTCCTTTTTCTATTGGCTTTGTTTCGTACGATATTTAATCTTGCTTAATTAATCTAAGCAACAAATATATTTTTTTTAGACCACCTGTTCTTATATCTATCTAAACCTTGTTTTTTTTTTTTAGGTACATAACCGTCCTACAACACTATTTAATATTTGGGATATTTAGGAGACGTGTCAAGCATTTGGTTTTATGCTACTTGAAGGAACATAATTGCATGCATGCAGTTAGTAGACCTATTGTAATTACGCAAAGAAAAATATCTTACTGCAGCTTTCTCAATCTAAAGTCGAGCTCATTGCACTTGTAGAGATTCTTACACCAAGTTCTCCTATGTGACTTCAGCTGTGGATTTAAGTACGCGATTTACAATCCGAATTACGATTTGTGAACTTTCTCACCGATTGCGCAAATTAGTGACAAAAATGTGACATGCAATTGAAAAATTTGTCCCCGCTACAGCCCTGGTGTCTGGTGTTCTAGCACTCCACCTTATGGCACCTCGGGCTATGAGCAAACACAGACAAACCTATGGTTTAATTGCGTCCTTATCCTCGACGTCGTCGTCGTCGTTGTCATCGTCGTCGTCATAGTCGTAGCCGTAGTCGTAGTTGTCGCCCAGAGCTCATTGTCGGCAGTGCTGCTGATGCCGGCTCTCAATGAGGATACAGATACATTATTCAAATCTCTTGAATACGATTCATTCCTAATCGTTCTAGGTACCTAGGTGCCGCGCTGCACCGCGCCGGCCATCGACGTCGCATGCCCTAGCCCACAAACAACGAGAAGAGAGATGCTTTTCCAGACCAGAGACTTTATAGAGACTATAGAGACCAGACCAGACTCTGCTCCACCAGCTGTACATCAGCATTTAGCACGAGTTATTCTGAGACTGAACCAATACCAATAAGCGTGCATACCATTGCAGCATAGGTAAGTGCATCTGTGAACAGTATCTACTGCTAAGTTGTTGATGTTGCCATTGCCATTTTGTGCTATTATTGACCTAATCACTTGTGGAGCAGAAACGAGCATTGAACTTTTACTTCCGCATGCATTGGATTTTATATTGTGGGAACTAAATGTTGTTGTTGTTGTTGTTGGTGCTGTTTCTGTGGCTGTTGCTGCTTCATCTATGATTATAACCAGTCCAGGGAAAAATGATAGAGGAGACCTTCTCGAGAGGTTCATCTGTAGTATAAGGAGGGGGTTGCAGGGGTCCCAAAGGGAGGGCAACTCGTTAAGACAACTTGTGTACGATTAAGCTGATTGGAGTGCAGAATTGCTGGCGAATCGCGTTCATGGCGATGACGACAAATTTCCGTCAGCATGCATCGTCTGGCGAGACTTTGGTGAGTTGGGTTCTGATTCTTATTCTTATTCTGATTCTGATTCTGATTCTGAGCTGTTATATACGCGCCCCGCGTGGAAAGCTGAAAACAGCTCAAAAGGTGATACGTTTAAATGCGGTGGTGCAGTTCGCTGTGGCTGTTCGGATTTGTGGAAGGCTTTTGTTGTGCGCGTTGTGGTGTGAGGTTGTCACTTAAGTCATTTGTCACCTGGTTGGTGACGATGACGACGCTGACGACTACAACAACGACATCTACGACGACGACGACGAAAAACAAAAACAAAGACGACGAAGCCCAACGACAATGCGGTGGCAATGGGAGGCAGAAGAGTATAACATTTTTGATGAGAATGCAAGAGAATAGATGATATCAGTCGTGGTGATGGTTGGTGGACAGAAATATCGCATACAATACATAGTAAAGGTATGGAGTTGCGTCCGAGGTGGGAAATATAGCATTGGATTTCAGTGGCAGAGTCGTCAATTGTCGGTGGTGGTGTCCCTAATGGATCATGAAAATGATCGTTTATAGATTCATTGAATGTTTCGTGTTGATGTCCGACAGTGGTTTTCTAGGTAGATAAGTTGGTTGGTAAGAGAACATGAGCTATAAGTACGAGTATAATTGTCTCAATGTCAAAATGTTGTGGCTTTGAAAATCGATGTTAAAAGCTCGTTTAATGAGAAGCTTAAACCGGTGATAAAATAAATATCTGTAATATGAAGTAAACTGATTTTTAATTGTGAAAACCACTTCAATAAAAATGATATGGGAAATGATTTCGGATAAAGTATTAAATTTTGTTTAAAAAAAAAAAAAAATTAAATGCACGACTAAGTCGCAACCTATTTGATTTTACAACGAAGGTTAGACTATGGATAAAAATAGGAATTAATATTGAAATGGACATACAATGTCAAAAAAGTATCACTAGAAATATGTACTATTTTATACTAAAGCATAATTGTACGGTGGCAACTCTTCCTTAAGTCTTAAGTCTTAAGTTCTTCGTCTGATGACATTTGGGATGTTCTCATCTTAAAAAAAAAAACTGTTTCCCGATGCCTGTTTTGATATAAGACGTGAGTTAAACAAGAGCCAGATCTATATATGTCCAAATCTATTCAGAGACTGAAAATTAAAAAAAAAAACTAACTGTAAGAGACATTCGGGCACAAATTTAGAGGATTAAGTATACCTACGATGTTTAAGCCACTAGCCTCACTCGACTTACTTACGAAGAAGTGGCAGCCAATAGTGCTCTACGACTTAACCAATTCAACAATTGGTTAGAAATTAAACCATAACTATTTTCATGGACATTCAAACAGACTATACTGCACCGAACATTGATTTCAATCCAGTGGCCCTAACAAATTTACCCTCCAGAGACCTCTGAGCAGCTAACCGGGTCATACACACTGATCATGTTTCGGTTTTTACGGATAGTTCCAAGAATGTTGAGGGGGTAGGATTAGGCATCTTTTCTGACAGCCCACCCCTAAAAATATCATTAAAACTTCCAAACTTGTTCCGTGTTTTTCAATTTATGAGGCGGCAAAACGTAAATAGTAAATAGAAACATCGATATCTTCATTGATCATCATCATCGGCTCTACAACCGAGGTCCGGTCCTGGCATCCTTCAACAAGTCCCTCCACCCATCGCGGACTCGGGCCGCCGCCATCCAGTTGCGCACCCCAAGGCTCCGGGCGTCCTGGTCTACACCATCTCTTCAGCGCAAGCATGATCTACCACGCTGTCGTCTGCCATAGAATGTACCACAAAGAACTTTCCGAGCAGGTTCATCTTCGCTCATGCGAGGTAGGTGCCCTGCCCACCGGAGTCTACCGAGCTTAATTTTTGTCACGATATCCGCTTCAAGGTAGATTGCGTACAATTCCAACAATTCTCCTTAAGACTTTTCTCTCGAACGCGGCTAAGAGGTCGGAGTGCCTTTTGCTAAGCACCCAAGTCTCGGATCCATATGTGAGCACTGGCAGGACCATGGTCCTGTACAGCAGCAGTTTTGAAGTTATGGTGAGATTTCTGGATTTGAAGAGCTTTGACAGACTATAGTAGGCTCTGTTGGATTTGAGAAGCCGTCCGCGTATTTCTTCTTCTATATTGTTATCGGCTGCTACTATTGACCCAAGGTATTTAAAGGATTGCACCACTTCAAATTCGTGATCCGCTACCTTGATTGTTTGACCAACTGTTCCTCTCGCATTCGATGCCACCATGTACTTTGTTTTACCTTCACTAATGTGCAGCCCCAGATTTTGTGCCGCCTGCTCGATCTGGATGAAGGAATCATGTACAGCTTGCTCGGTTCTTCCGATGATGTCGATGTCGTCTGCGTAAGCCAGTATCTGGCTGGACCTGTTGACGATGGTCCCTCTTGTTGCCGTGCCAGAGTCACGGATTGCTTTCTCCAACGCCAGGTTGAAGAGGAGGCAGGCCAAACCATCCCCTTGTCGGAGTCCATTAAAGATGTTGATTGGTTTGGATAGCAATCCGGCTATTTTTACTTGGCTTGTTACGTTGGTCATGGTCAACCTACATAGTCGTGTCAATTTATTTGGGATGCCGAATTCTCTCATGGCTTTGTAAAGTTCTACCCTGGCTATGCTATCGTAGGCGGCCTTAAAGTCTATAAACAGGTGGTATGTTGGGATGTTAAATTCTAGACATTTTTCCATCGCCTGCCTAAGGGTAAAGATCTGATCAGTTGTTGATTTGCCTGGAATGAAACCACACTGATATTGTCCGATGATGGTTTTAGCGTATGGGGTTATCCGGTTTTGTAAGATAGAGGAGAGTATCTTATAGGCGGTACTCAACAACGTGATACCTCTATAATTGCTGCACGTTGTGACATCTCCCTTCTTATGTATGGGGCAAATTATACCTTTTCGCCAGTCTTCTGGAATTTCTTCATGCTCCCACACGTGCACTATAATCTCATGAATTGCTTGACGTAAAGCTGGCCCACCGTGTTGAAATAGTTCGGCTGGTATACCATCGGCTCCCGGGGCTTTGTTTTTCTTTAGCCGGCCTATAGCCTTCTCAACCTCTTCTATGCTTGGTGGCGGCAACATAGGGTACTCTTCTTGAAGTAGTGGAGCCTCCACTTCTGCATTGAGCTGACCATTTAGCAATTCATTGAAGTACACTTCCCATCGCTCCAGTATGCTTTGAGGATCGGTGATCAGATTTCCCTCTCCGTCCTTGCAGTATGTGCAGCGTGGTGTGTACTGCGTCATGTTTCGGACGGATTGGTAGAACTTCCGCGCCTGGTGCGGACCTCGCTCTCGGCTTTTCTCTATTTCACAGATTATGTTCTTCTCCCAGGCTGATTTTTTCTGTCTGTGAAGCCGTTTTTCAATTCTTCTGAGCTCTTTATACTCGTCTTCGCGTGCCCGCGTTCTATGAGATTGTTGCATTGCTCGGTACGCAACATTCTTACGTTCAGTCGCTAGCTTGCATTCATCATCAAACCAGTCGTTCCGATTTCTACGACTGCTGCCTAAGATGGAGTTGGCAGTACTAATGACAGTATTCTTAAGGCGTGTCCACTTCTCATCTACGCCCAGCATACTGGCTCCAGGACTTACTCTACCCAGTTCTAGGGCGAGTCCTAACGCATTACCAAAGGTGTTACTGGTGTTTTCATTGCGCAGAGCAGCCGTGTTGATTCGAACTTGATCGGCGGATGCAATACGTCTTCGCAAGGCAATCCGCCCTCGGAAAACCATACCAACAAGATAGTGATCCGAGTCGATATTGGCACCTCGGGACGTTTGTACTGTCATCAAGTTCGAGTAGTGGCGACGGTCTATCAACACGTGGTCAATTTGGTTACGAGTGACTCCATCAGGTGATACCCAGGTGGCTTTGTAGATACCTTTACGCGGGAACCTGGTACTCGCAACGACCATGTTTTTCGATGCTGCCAATTCTAAGACTCGAAGTCCATTGTCATTAGTGTTCTCATGCAAACTATGGGTGCCTGCGTAGTGCCTGAATACCGGCTGCCGACCTATTTTTGCATTCAAATCCCCAAGGATGATTTTTACGTCATACCTTGGACAGGCATTGAGGGCCCTCTCGACTTGTTCGTAGTAAGTCTCTTTTTCTTCGTCTGAGGACTCCTCCGTAGGTCCGTGAACGTTAATGAGGCTGATGTTCTTAGATTTGCCACGCACGCGAAGGGAGCATAGCCTTTCGCTTATAGCGTTAAAGCCGATGAAGGGAGACTTCATTTTTTCAACAACTAGGAAGCCTACCCCGATCACATGGTGTTTTGTAATGACAGCTGTAATATAAGTCATACTCTTTCTTCTGTAGAACATCATTCAATGTCCATCTTCATTGATAGTCAGGCGAAAATTAAAGCCATTGCTTCAGTTGTTACAAAGTTTACACTGGTGGACTGTTGCCATAACGAGTTAAAAATACTTAATGCATTAATCATAGATCGTGAAAAATATAGAAACAAAATGGTATATGAATTGGTCAAAAAAGGATCCGTTCTTGATCCAACCCAAAGTGAATCCTCCGTGATTCAACAGCGTTTCCTCGAAGCCGCAAGCGATAGATGGCCATCAATTGACACTTTCTCAAACTAAGTAGACATCATTACCTCAACTATCCCTTTTGGTTTGAATCATATGGGGTCACAACTCGATGGGAACCCACATGAACAAAATGGGCATCAGCTTATCTGACTTATGCAGAGGTTTTCAAGACAATGATGCGTAAGAGGGCTCTTATCACTCCCTTGTTTAGTGGAGATTACTTTTTTGATTTTTTGACGAACTGAGTGACATCTCGTTTATGCCACTGAAAAACATCCTGAAATTTGTTCAGAACTCAGGAGAGTTCAGGAAGGCACCCTATATACCCACACCCAAGCTCTACTTACTCCTTTCATTACCCGTCTTCATTACTACCTCACCTACAATTTCTTCAAATATAGGGACTTCCAAACTTTGACAGTTGAGAGCGGCCATATTGTTGAAGCTACATCTGTCAAATTGGTTGTCATTTATTCGTTCTGTTTTGCTAAATAACCATGGATGGATATAGAGTTCAACAACATGTCCAAATGATACAGTTATTTTATCAAAATGGGTGTTCTATGTGGGGAACGTTTCGCGCACTTTGCCCATTTCACGGTCGCCATAATCGTCCTACCGAGAGGACTATTCGCAGTGTGGTGAATACATTTGAGTCCACTGGTTCAGTAAACGATTAACCAAAACGCAAACGTCGACGAAACACAAGATTCGCCTAAAACATCGCCGAGAAACGTGAGAGTGTACAGGAGAATCTGAGGCAGTCGATTTTGCCTCGCTCACAAGATCTCGGCCTTTTCCAGACAATAACTTGGCAAATTTTGAGTCGTGACTTGGGCCTGCACCCGTACAAATTTCAATCGACCCAGAAGCTGAAGGTAAACGACTATAGACAACGACTTGTGTTCGCTGAATGGCTCTGGATCAGTTGGAAACTGACCATAATTTTCATCGAAAAATCATCTTCAGCGATGAGAACCATTTCTGGATGAATATGGGAAAGTCAACAAACAAAATAATCGAATTTGGGACTGTACCAATCCACATGAGATCCAAGAGCGTCCAATCCATACCGAAAAAGTCACTGTTTGGTGTAGATTTTGAGCGGGCGGCTTCATCGGTCCATATTTCTTTGAGAACGACGTTGATTAGGCTATCACCGTCAACGGCGAGCGCTAAAGGTCGATGATTACCAACTTCTTTTGGCATGAATTGGATGATATGGACACCAACGACATGTGGTTTCAACAGGACGGTGCAATCATTAAGGTAAAGCTAGTATCAAATTTAAAGCGACAAAAATATATGGAAATAATCCTATAAAATTATTAAATAAAATTATTGCTGCGCTACGAGCCGTGTGAACTGGCCACCGAGATCTTGCGATTTGACCCCGTGAGACATTTTCTTGTGAGGTTTTCTGAAGTCCTAGGTCTATGCAAATAAGCCAGCGGCCCTCAAAGCCAACATAACCCATGTCATCGGTCAAATTTAGCCTGATTTATGCGCCAGAGTTATGGAAAATTGGACATTTCGGATGCTTGCCACCCAGAGAAGAAGAAAATGGAGGAAGCACTTAATGAAAGACTCTGTAGTTTTGAAATTGGAACATTTTAGTAAAGAAATTTAAAGTTGAAAAATTGTTAATTGATTTTTGAACCTCAACTTAAAATTAAAATTGTAAGTATTTTAATGGTCAGATTAAGTGTCGATTAGCTAATTTACTTGGAAATTAAAATATTAATTATTATTTTTTTTTTGAATTATTCATCATTCAAAACTATTTTGTCTGGAAAACTGGAAAAGCTAGCTAGTTGACGCACATAAATTTATTATTTCTAATATTGTGAAACGCAAAGTTTGTTACTGCATACAAGAGGATTTAATTTGCGGATAATGTAACTGTCCAGTAAGTAATCAAAACATTACTCAGACATTCTGAAACAAACCCTTGATATTTTAATAAAATTAACTACTTTAAATATATGATCATTGAAAAATTAAAATTAATTTTATTTGGAAGTTTGGACCGGAATACTTTTTTTTTTTTACTAAAATAGTAATTTAATATGAAGGTTTTTATAATACAAATTCTATATAAAGGGTTTTCCAATAAGAGGTGTTATTTTGATATTCAAAGAAAAATGGCATTTTTTGACATAAATGATCGGATGTTTATTTCATTATAAAGAGAAAGGTATGCCGTTAATAATGGAACACAATATCAGCCAAGTGGCCGCCACGACCACGCTTACAGGACCATATCCTTTTCATGAAATTTTCCATAACCAAATCGCAAAGTGGCTGCCCTATGTCCTCGATAGCCTCACGAATTCCATCTTTGAGGTCTTGAATCGACGCTGGGCTGTTCTCGTAGACCTTATCTTTCACGTGGCCCCAAAGGAAGAAGTCGCAAGGTGTTAAATCACAAGATCTCGGTGGCCAATTGTGATCACCTCTTCGAGAGATAACACGGTCCGGAAACTTTTCCCGTAAAAGATCGATGGTTTCATTGCTTGTGTGGCACGTAGCGCCGTCTTGTTGAAAGTAAACGTTGTCCACATCAATACCATCCAATTCCGGCCATAAAAAATCATTAATCATCTCTCGATAGCGCAATCCATTGACCGTAACTGTTGCTCCAGCCTCATTTTCGAAAAAGTAAGGTCCAATGATCCCGCCGGACCATAAACCGCACCAAACAGTCACGCGTTGAGGATGGAGAGGCTTTTCAACAATAACTCTTGGGTTTTCCGAGCCCCAGATGCGACAGTTTTGCTTGTTGACGTAGCCTCCGAGGTGGAAATGGGCCTCATCAGTCAAGATGATTTTTCGATGAAATTCCGGATCATTTTCATGCATTTCAAGGACCCAATCAGCAAAGACACGACTTTGTTGATGATCAGCCGGCTTGAGTTCTTGTGTTAACTGAACTTTATAAGCTTTAAGACCCAAGTCTTTATGCAAAATACGGTGTAATGACGTTTATGGAATGCCTAATTCCAAAGAACGACGAGGAATGGAGAAACCTGGGTTTTCTTCAACACTTTGGGCTACAACAGCATAATATTCTCAGTTGTTCTTGAGCGACGTGCACGGGTTTTATTCTTCACATCACTAACTTGTCCCAACATCTCGAATTTTTCCACCAATTTCTGTATTGCGGTCCGACAAGGTGCTTCACGACGACCCAAAAATGTTTTAGTTTTACGAACCGTCTCTGCCAAATTTTCACCATTTTTATAGTGAATTTTAATAATTTCAATGCGTTGTTGAAGCGTGTATCGTTCCATTTTTATTAATGGCGTAGTTTCTACTTGTCAAATGTCAAAAAATGACAGCTTCAAAAGTAACAGCTACTGAAATAGCGGGCTATTCAAAATAACACCTCTTATTGGAAAACCCATACTACTGAAATACATCAGCCAAGTAGAAGACTTAGCACTATTTAATTGGACTTGTTGAATTATTGATTCAAAATAGCTTTTAACGGCCTTTAGTCCATAAAAATTGGCGTTTCGTCCCGGCCATCTCACTTGGACTCATCAGTTGACTAATGAGGGCCTTGTCAATACGCAATTTTTATTTAGTTCAGTTCAACTTACATGAACTTTTTGACAAAAAACCAATGTGAACTATATCCAACAAGATTAAAACGGGACGAAACGCCAATTTTTATGGACTAAAGGCCGTTAAAAGCTATTTTGAATCAATAATAATTTAAGTTATAGGCTTCAATTTGGTATCAAAATAAAACCTTATTTTGCTATCTTAACATTTCAAAATTTTGAATTAAAATTTTCAATGATAGCTTTAACTAAAGGGGTTTACCCCATTAGAATATTTGCAAAAAAAAGGTATCTTTCAAAAATTCTAAATTCATCCCAGATTTAATGATATCAAACCGATTATTTGACATAAATGTAACATAAAAGTTTCCCGTATTCGAAGAATCCTAAATCGTAGCAGCCATTTACGATATCAACTTATTTTCGAATTCTAAAAAACACTTTAAGTGAAATATTATTCGCGAGTGTTCCCAATGCTACTTTTATATATTTTTTCCTCTGAACTTTCAATTTTCAGCATTTAATTCGTCCCCAATAAATAACAAACAAAGGCAAACCAAAAAAACTCTTGAGACCCAATATTCAAAAACCAAAAATCAAAAAAAATATTTTTTTTTTAAATAAAATTCATTCTTTAATTTGTATGATTTTCTATAAATAAATTGAACATATAATATCTGTATAATTTATACATAAAAATTCAGATAAAATAAAATCATAAAAAATAATAGTTCATAATACATATAGTTGCGCGCATAATATATGTATCAAATAATATATTCATTTATTTTTTAAATAGCATATTGATTTATATAAAAAATAATATAAATGTTAAAAATTTTCAATAGGTGACTTTCTAATATGACACTTAACTTAATACTTTTGTTTTATTTCTTAAAGTAATTGTTTTTTTTTTTTGTTTTAACATTTTATAAGGCAGCTTTTGTTGATGGTGTTATTTTTGTTTTATGTAAAAGATTTAAATTTCAAAAAAAAAACAAAAATAAAATTAAAAAAAAAAAGCTAATGAAAATAAATGAAAAGTTGTGTTTATGAACAATTTTACAAAACAAACAAGTTTCTTGAATAAATTAAATTCTTTTTATAGTTTGAAATAAAAATACACATTTTTTTTTTTTATAAATAGAAAATGATATTTATATGCATGAATTGAATAATTATTTTAATGAATATAATTTTTTTTATTTGTAGCAGTGAAATTATATTATAATTATTTTCTGTATTAATAGATATATATAAAAAAAAATTAAATAGTTTTATGCATTAAAAAAAAAAAAAACAATATCTAAAAATTTTATTTTGCTACAGCTTTCTTCGATGACGACAGCTTGAAGTCTCCTCTCGTCCACGAACACACTGCCAGTATGTTCTCGAAAAAGTCCAGTTCATTGTTTTTACAAGAAAAAAAACAAAATTATGCAGATTTTTCTCAAATATCTTACATTTTCAAATATTTAGAAATATTCAGAAATTCAATATTGTCCAGTTGGATCAAGATGTGAATTTGTGTTTGTTCTTTTTGTGTTATTATTTGTTGTCCTGGTGTTGTTAGGACGACGGTAAGTGCCAGTAGGATCGAGGATATTCATTTTGTTATTGTTTGTTTTTTTTTTTTTTGTAGGTTTTACAAATAATTTAAATATTTTATTTTTATGGTTATGGCTGAAACCAGATGGGTTTAATGGAAAAGTAAAATGTACCTACAATTAATAGGTTCCAGTGGGATCTAAAACTTTAGCCATTTTAAATACTTGTTTGCAAATTATTTACGGTTAAGTGAAACAAAAATACAGTTTTTTCTTTTTAAAATAGTGAAACTACTCAAATTTTTATAATTTTCTAGTACTGACCAGTGGGGTCCAATGAAAGAGCCATTTTTATAAGATTCTACAACAAAAATAAGAAAATGCTACAAAAATACAAAACTCTAGGTTTGAACCGGTGATCTTTGATCTCCGTGATGTCTTCTTTCCGATAAATGTTGTTTAAACTTTAAGGTGAATCTGCTTGTCTCGCAAAGTCAGCTGATTAATATTGTTGTTGAAAGCCTCTAATACTGGCCAGTTGGATCAAGATTGAAAGCCATTTTGATTATTTTGTTTCGAATCTTCTTTTTGTAAAAAAAAAACTATAACAAAAAAACACTATTCTTTGTTTTGTGCTTAGTTAAAAAATGTCTCTTGGTAAATTCACTAAACCAAAATATATGCACTGTCACTTAGTTTTGTTGATTTAATTGTTCGAAATTCTTTTTGATTGTACGAAAAATTTCTTTCATTTATCACGATCACTGAATTTATCATTCGCAAATGGATGATTTGATTTTTCTATGTTTTTAAACTTAGATGCCTATTTGTTTAAGTAAAATTATTATTTTCTTTTTTAGAACAAACTATGCCGAAAGATAAAAGTTTTTCTAGTAGTGAGTACCTTTAGATGTTGATCTGCCGAACGTTGTCGATCTTATGAATTGATCTTCGTTAAGTCAGGAGCTTAAATGCTAAAGCGATCGACTCTGGTATTGGTGAAGATACAATTCGAAGAGAAGAGATAAAAAAAAAAAAACAATAACAAAATTTTGCATGGCTATGTGTTGGTTGAACATATGATCGATTGCGCTTAAGAGCATTATTCCCATACACCCGCATAGTAGAGCAGGTGTGGAAATCTCTTATATATGATCTCTTTGATCGGTTCGCTCTTGGTATTATGGTATTGGTGTGGTGCATGTATATCAATCTCAATTTTCACCTGGGCTGGAAAACAAAAAAAAATATATATATCTTTGATACGAGAGAAAGAAGGAAAAAAAATCTTAACACGTTGTTCTTGTTCTTTGTGCCAATAGAAGAAGAGTGTATTTTATGTTAAGGTATTTTTGAGAGGATCCCTATTTTTCTAATACAACAACAGCTGGTCTATCTATAGCAGCAGTGGTGCTTTGGGTGTATCTTTATGTAGGTTCATTACTTACATAGTTATAGGTATCTATAAAAATAGATATACAGAAGTTCGAATATAGGCCCTCTGCCACTGTCTGTAGAGCCGACGTAGAGGGTTGGTATATACATACCTTTGCTTTGGAGTTTCTTTTGTTAACCTATATCCGTGATAATAGGTTAACATTTTAATATGCAGGTATCGTTCCAAGTGCCCCAGGTAGAACGAGGCTGGACTACGTCGTCGACGACGTCGCTTATTGGTTCAAGGGTATGTGCTGGATATTGGAAGACGATGGAAATAATGGAGGATTATAATCAAATCCTCGTACCTATTTCTTTTATTCGATGTAGGATCCTTGCAAATAGGATTTTTGTTTTTCCTGCAAAAATTAAGATATAGGTATTTCTGTTCTTCTTCAAAATGTGATAGGTTATTTTGAGATAGAAAAGAAGTGCTGCAGGGAAGAAATTTGATAAAAATTCCTGTGCAAAGTAATTTTTTTCCTGTGCAAAGTAATTTTCTTCACCACCAATAATTTAATCAAGAATATATGTTTAGTGTTTTCAAGATTAGTACTATATACAAACGTTGCTTTCCTAGATATATACTTAAGGCGCTTTAAACTGATTAATCAAATGCTGACTAGCCGGATTATCAATTAAAAACTGGGCGGCTTCTCAGAAAATAGATTTGTCAGTATAGGAACACCGCGCCGCCCGCCGCAAGGCGGCTCAAAAG
This sequence comes from Leucozona laternaria, assembly GCA_932273885.2. NCBI lineage: Eukaryota > Metazoa > Arthropoda > Insecta > Diptera > Syrphidae > Leucozona > Leucozona laternaria. Next base: position 217,280,914 of record OW026366.1, on the reverse strand, counting down.
GCCATAGTAGCTCTTTTCTCCTGGAAATAAATGAGATCTTCAACTCCGTTTATAAGACCGATTCTAACTTAGAGTGCAGTATAGTATGTTAGACCACTCTAGAACTTTCAGCGATCAAAGAAGTTTTATCTTGGCTTAAAGAAAAAGCCAAAAGTCTTTTTTTCTATTATGTTTTTAAGTAAAGTTATTTTAATGAATGTTTTTGAAAAATAAATTTTCAAACTTAAAATTAAAAAAAAAAAATTTTGAAAAAATTTCAAACTATTTTTTTTTTTCAAAATTGTAAGTAATTAACAACTAATTTTGGTTTAAAAACTCAATGGGTATATTAGTTTTTAGTCAAAAACGGAAAACCGGATGCTTAAACGTCTTGTACTTTTTGAGAAAATTGAAAATAACTAAATCTAGCTACTTACTAGCTACGTAGTGGAAATGGGTCTTTAGAGCAACTTAAGCAACGAATTGTAGTCAAATTAAATGAATTTTATTTCTGTTATTTCCAATTTTCGAAAAAACTACATTTTAGCAACCTGTTTCTGGTGTTTGACTTAAAATTAATAAGAGCATTGAATATTAAAAAGAAAAATACTACTTAAAACCGTAAAATTAGTTAGAACAATTTTTTTTCAATTTTTCCTTTCAAAATATTGAGTTTGAAAATTAATTTTTCAAAAACTTTCCTCTAAAACAATTTTATGTAAAAACACAATAAAAGAAAAGGTTTATGGCCTTACAAAAAGGTGTACCATGGCATTTTATGTGTAACTATTGTTTTGTTATATTTTTTTTTTCTGTTTTAAGTAATTTTTTTTAGAAAATTGCCCCTATTGGCTAAACGGGAGGATATAGACCCTCCCTCCTGTAGGATTTTTCGCTTGTCTTAACCCAACCTATACTCCCTAGCTTTTTGTCACACCGTTTGCTAATCACCCTGTATATAAACAATATTTTGGCTTATATTTTTTTTAAATAAGTGGGTAAGTGGTGCTAAGTTGACATTGTGAGTTCAGGCATTAAAAAAAGAAATTCGAAAATTTAATAACGGGATTAATTTATAATTTTTTTTGTTATTAAAAGTGAAGTGCTAATTTGGTAGATGTTTAAGCTCAATTAGTACCAGTATAATTGGTCAGCCACAGATTTTAAGCGAACCTTTAAAGATTTCGACAAGGTCACGGCTAAGATTAAAATTATATTTAGTGTACCTACAACCTTGAGAAAAGTTCCCTGGGATTAATTTCACTGCATCGTTTGATAAAATAAATTAGATGGGTCAATTTTCTTTAAGCTTGGTACCTGTACCTAGGACCAAAAAAACGGTACCTGCCAAACAAACTTTGATGCCCAAAAAATGAAAATCTTATTTTTCTCAAATAAATAAATTAATAAATATTTTACTAGTTATGAGCTGATGTTTAGTAAAAAAACGGTTTCTAAAAATGATTATTAATGGCCCCTCCCAAAAGAACCATTTTTATGATTTTCGCTTTTCGTGAAAATAGTTCAACTGATTTTGATCAAATGTTTATTTTTGTTTCAAAATAGCTCTTTCCGGCCTTTAGTCCATAAAAATTGCCGTTTTGCCGCGGAGATCTCACTTTGCACTCATCAGTTGACTAGTGAGGGCCTTGTCATTTTTGTATACTCTCAAAATACTACTTAACTATGTTTTGGCAAATGGAAAAATAAAGGCTCAATTAACTAATTTAGACATTCAGACATTAGCAGAACCACATCAGTGTGATTACATGTAAGAGCACGTTCGTGCGACCCAGTCGTGCATACTTTTTTGGTTCAACAGCAAACTAGCAAAAATAAGCCTACCTGTAAGATGAATTCAATTTATTTATAATGACAGACATTTCTATATATATATAAAATCTGCATGAACCGATTGATCATCCACTCATAGAACTATGTCCCGACACGACGAGACTGATCATGGACTAACGGGCAGCAAATAAGACTTATGTAAAATTATTCGATATATGCGGATTATATTTCGTTGGACACGAATACTGTACCTTGTGTTGTCTCAATCAATGAATAAAAACCGCCTTAGCATCATCAAACCCGTGCAACTCAACGTGCACGTCAATGATTCAATTTGAATGTTTAATGAAAAGTTTTTAAAACACACCCTTTCCAAAATTCATAGCGCAGAACTAAAATGTTGCTTTTGAACTGTATTTTAATCCACATTTAAATTCTAGTCGGATATCCCATCTAAATATAGATAAATATTACGAGTAGGTATAGCTAGATAGTGCTGCTTAAAGCAAAATGTTAAAAAGATTCAAAGATTCTGTTGCAGACAGTTATATAGGCACGTATTAATATTGAAAGATAATTTAGTTAGATAGAAAAAACGATCAAACTGTCAGACGGTTTTTTTTAATTTACAATACTTTATTTAGGTACGCAAAATGCTTGATTTACGATCAATTTCTTCACAAAAGTACTAAACCAGCCTAGTACCCAGTCCAGCTAGATCAGGTACTAGCTCTGGTACTCGGTCCTAACGAAAAGTAAGTACCTGAGCATTTCTTCACATCACTAGTACCGGATCCAAATACAACCAGCGGTAATAGGACTTAATACGTCTAAAACTGGTCTAATTCAAATGTTTACAATAATTTGGCATTTCAATATTTATTTTCAAATTTATTTGACAGCGATTATTATTTAATTTTAATTCCGAATGGATTATGTGTATATTAACAAAAAGAGGAAATAATATCCGAAGTGACTTCAACAATTCTCCAGTCTTTGATTTACGCAGTTAATATCAAAACGGTCGTCGTTGCGATAGAGATAGAGAGTTGGAAGATGACGAATGCCAATGAATTCCTAACGCTATTTACAGGAGTGATCCGTGGTGCTCTGTTCTGAATCAGCTTCCAGATGAACCGTTTGATTTAAGTAGAACATTGTGTGTTATTTCTTTAGTGGAGTTTTGGACATTTTTCTGTCTAGGTATGTGTGTGAAAGGCTTGGAGAAATTACCTTTATTATGTGCATTTTATGTTCGGTCCATGCAATGCATTAAAAAATTGCGCCCACCAAAAATTAAATTCAGTATGTACCCACCATAAGAAAAAATAAAATTAAAAATCAGTAAAATCAATAAAAGCCGAATTTATTACCTATTTAATAAACAACAACCCAAAAATCTATCAAAAATCAGCAACTAGACCACTAGACTGCCGATTTGAAAGTCCTAGCCAATACCAAGTCCTAAATAGTACTCAGTACACACTTGACAAAACTAGGGCTTAGTACTTATGTGAACTTTTGTAAAGTCAGAAAACTCTTCTTTTATTATGTTTTTAAATAAAATTGTTTTAGAGAACAGTTTTTGAAAAATTAATTTTCAAACTAAAAATTTTGAATACGAAATTGAAAACATTTTGTTAAAACTAATTTTGTTCAAAATTTTACGTTATTAAAAAGAATTTTTTTTTTAAATATTCAACGCTCTTTTTAATTTTAAGTCAAACACCAAAAACTGGATGCTAAAATCTCTTCTGCGTCTTTAGAAAATTGAAAATCCCAGCAATAAAATTCCCTTCATTTAACTCCAATCCGTTCCTTAAGTTGCTCTAAAGATCCTATTTAAACTACGTACATTTAGTTATTTGCAATTGTCTCAAAATGTAAATACATTTAAGCATGCGGTTTTCTGTTCTTGACTAAACACTCATAAGAGCATTGAATTTTAAAAGCAAAATTAATATTTAATTGCGTAAAATTTTGAAAAAAATTAGTTTGAGATTTTATTTTTCAAAATTTTGAGTTTGAAAATTATTTTTTCGAAATCTGTTCTCTAAGACAACTTTATTTAAAAACACAATAAAAGAAGACATTTCTGGCTGGAAAAAAGGTATATCATAGTATTTTAAGTAAAATTTTAAGTAGAATCGTTGTTTTTTAATAGTTTTTATTCTGTTTTATTTAAATTTCTTAGAAAATTGCCCCTCCTGCCTAAACAGGGGGAATAGACCCCCACTTCCAATACAATTTTTTTCTTGTATTAACCCAACCTTATGCGAATCACCCTGTATATCATCAATCTATAGCTCAATTTTGCAGCCAATATTTTTCTGTTAACACCTCACAACCGGACTCAGATTATGTTTCTTACTTAGACCACTTGTGCCCAAACTTCTTTATCTTCCATTGTCGTTCCCTGGTCTATTGTTGATGAAAAGATCAATAAACTTAAAGATAAATACACTGGAGACCCTGATGGTTTACCTTTAATAATTTAAAAACAAAAACGCTGTTAATACCTACTGAAGCCCCTGGCTGCTCTCTCCCAACTCTCAATTTCTCAAAATATTTTTCCCTCCTATTGGAAGCACTCTTCTAATATCCCAATCAATAAAAAAATAACCAAGAACGAAATCTATAATTACTCTGCCTTCTCGCTAAAATTTCGTGCATCCTGAAGCTCTTTGAAAGCTTAGTATTTGACACAATGATATTTCACTGTAAACAAATTGTACAATTACAACAAACTTATTGAAGGTTTTAATAAAACAACAACCACTTGAGTGAGCTGCCACCAAGTCATTATAGGGTGCAGTTATAGCTATTTAATACGGTTAAAAACTAAGTTGCTTTTGTCTCTGTCTCTGGAACAGTTTGTGCTATGGAAAGAGGCAAAGAAATCGATTTTAATTCAAATGACCTTAGTACAGCCTTCTATAAAATATCCCACAATCTAATTCACTTTAAACTAAAAGTACTTGGGTTTCAACCTTCTTTTCTTCTTTTCAATACAAGGTCCTTTTTAAAAACTCAGAATCTGGTCCAATTTTTGAAATCTCTGGTGATCCACAAGGAAGCCATCTCAGCCCTCTGATTTTTATTTTAACAGTCAATGATGTTGACTGCGTCATCAAGACTGTATATGCCGAAGAGTTACCACTGGGACACTATTATAGTGTCCCCGTGGATTCTTTTGTTATTGGGGGACTCGGGGACACATTTTCTTTAAAAAAGGACACATTTTTTCATTAGGAGGGTCACATAAATAATTTCGCCTACAGTAACACTGAATTGCCGACTATAAGAAAATCTATACAGATGTAGCTATATCCTCCTCTATTGATTCCGACCTTCTTCAGCTCGACCTAGACAGATTTTCTACCGCAAAAACTTTCTCGAGCTAAACGTTATCAAGTGTCAAGCGATAACGTATTCCCGGAAACGCTTCTCACTCCCTCCTCGTACCTATTTTATCAATAATCATTAAGTTACACAAGGTGATTCGTTGCGTGATCTTGGAGGTTTATGTGATAAGGAACTGAACTTCCGATCCCATATTAATAGCGCCAACTCCGCACTGGTTTTCGTTAAGCGATGGTTTAAAAAAACTTTCGAATCCCTCTATGAAACTAAATCCCTTTACCTCACATTTATTAGGCCCTTTCTCGAATATGCTGGCCAGAGGCCTATTTCACCAAAAACTTTTAACTTTGCAACTTTTCGCTTTTACTTTGCAAATTTCTTTTAACCAAACACAAATTTGCAAAGAGGAAATTATTGGAATGAAAAGTCGAAAAGTTTTCCTCTTCGCAAAATACATCATCATCAAACGCAAATTTTCAAAGTGAAAAGTTCTTTTCTGCAAAGTGAAAAGTTTTTTTTATAGTTTGCAAAGTATTTGTTTCTTTTCGTTTCACCAAACAAACAAACTTTGCAAAATACATGTAGAATTTTGAAAAGTTTTTCAGTAATATGCAAAGAGAAATTTTTATTTGCAAATAAGAGTTTCATTTGAAAAGTTGAAATAATAATACGCAAATGAACCGTTTTGGAGAATTTTTGGAATATGAAGAAGTGAATAAAAGTGACCAAAGGGTAGTGAAGTTTAGAATTAACTTTGATATTGAAAATAATTGATTTAGGTGATCAACATAGGGTGTGAGATTAAACATATAAACATATCAGGCCAAGGTAACCTGCGAAGAGCAAAACGAAGGAACCTAAAATGGAGACCATACCAGGGGCCTATTTAAAAAAAAAACCTTTTCACTTTGCAGCTTTGCAAAAAAATAATTTCCCACAAAGTAAAAGTGCGAAGTGTTTCACAAAATTTGCAAAGTGAAAAGACTTTGCACTTTTCAATTTTTCAGACCTTTATTTTGCAAAGTAAAAGTGTTTCACCAATTTAAAATAGAACTTTGCACTTGAATTCGTATTTTGCAAACTTGCAAATTAAAATTTAGAATTTATATGTATAGGACAACAAGAATAAGATAGAACTTTGTGTTACGGCTAGATATATTTTCCCATCGCACTTGATTATAGTATTGGAATGCCTTGGGGCAAGAAGATTCTATCTAGATACAACGTAACAATGTTCTATCTCCTATAGTCTGATTTTCTTAAGAACACAATAAGGTTCTATCCGGATAGTTTAGAACCTTGTGAACTTAAGATCGAATGGAATATGTGTCATAAATGGAACCATGTTCCCTACTTTTTCTTTTATTATCAATCACAAAAGATCAAAGCCAAACACAAAAATATTAGTTAGAACCTTGTTGTACTAAGTTCGTTAAGTGTATATTCATCTGATACCAAAACTGGTTTGAATGGTCCTTGTACGAACCCAGTGGATCTTCCAGATTTGTCATTAGTGGTGTTATTAAGCATTTACTCAAAGAATAAGCACTATCTCCTAAGATGACTGCATTAGGGAATGGTCGATATCCCGAATTGAAATTGGCTGCCAAACAAGAATTCCTTACCACACTTGCATCATGAACCCTACCTGGCCAGCTTACGTTTACAGCATATAAAGACCGATATGGGCCACAAACCATCATTATATTTAAGAATGCTTTAAATGCCTGTTGACAAAATGTTCTTCATCCAGCTACACAAAGAAATCCTCCCTGAGAAAAAAATTTCAAGGTTATTTCTGGAGAATTTTTTGTGCAGCAAATGGTGTTTGGGATAAATTCATCTATGATTACATTCGACACTCGATGAACTACTCTACAAACGGTTGCTTTGCTTATTTCGCTCATAGATGCAACACCATGAAAATGGGCTCTTTTCTCAACCCAATGTAGTGTACACAAAATTTGTTGCAAGGGACTTGAAACCATATTCCTTTTACTCCTGAATTTAAATTTATGTCCAATTTTAGACAAAACAAATTCTATGATTGTTTTCGTTAATCAAAAACTCTCTTTTGTCGAAAAATTATTTTCAATATCAAAATTAATTCTAAACTTCACTACCCTTTGGTCTACAGGTATACAGGGCCGGACCATAACCATATGTGCAAGATGTGCAAATGCACAGGGCGCAAAATTCTGGGGGCGCATTACCAGGAGCAAAACAATATAATTTGAACTTGCGCAAACAAATATGTACTGTCATTTTCATTTTAACCACAAAAATCGTTCATATAATCCCAAAAGAACATCCATGACAACTTTGCTAAGTTATTTCTTGCCCACTAACTAACTTAACTTTCATTGTTGCATTCAAGGAGAATTTAACTCAAAATATCGTTAAACAAAAGATCCCACTTCGCCTACGCATTTAAGGTCTACCTCCTGGGTAATGTAGTCTTATGCATGTGTATCAATTTTTGTATGTATGTATCAAATATACAAAAGGGGCGCTTTCAACTTATCTTCCAAAGGGCGCAAGTTTGGCTGGGGCCAGCCCTGCCTATATAGACTTGCAACCCCTTGATAATCGCAGGAAAGTGGCCGACATTGTTTTTATCCATCAACTTTTAGCTGGTTATTTGGACTGCCCTGCGCTTCTTCAAAGAATTTCACTTTAAACCAACTCTAGAGGTCTCAGATTGGTGTCACTCTTTGATCTCAACTTTCACCGCACTTCCTACGGATTTAAAGAACCTATGAATCGCGTGCTACGTACTGCTAATAGTATGAAAAACTCATTTGACTTCCACTCGTCCAAAAATTCTCTCAAAATCCCTATATACAAAAACTCTTAACGCCATAGCCCACTTATGCTAATTGGTTTTAAGCTGTTTTAAAAACATAATCTTAAGTTATTTTTATAGTACCTACTTAGCCGTAAGTTATTCTTAAGTTTTTTTTCTTCCATAATGCTAATAAAGTTAAACAAATTCATGGGACGGGAGCGGGTCCCACACACCATATCAACGCTTGAGTTTGTGGCTTGCCTAAGTGAAAGTATTACTGATTCAAAAATGGGAGACTTTGGTTACAGTAATGTTAGTTTTCGTCTTTTCTAAAAATAAGTGCAAGTACAAGAAAGCTCACTTTGCTTCTCATCGCCTCATTTATATTCATTGCACCAATTGTTCACTTCGTTCATGTAAATATGTATATTGTATATGTATTTGAATTGACTATAGTTATTTTTGTTCCTATTTTTAAAACTATGGCAGTTTTTGCCGCGTAAAACTGTAAGTAGGTATTTTTTTTTTTTAAACACCTGAACCGCAAAAACATCAAACAAATCAGAAATTAGACAAAAGATAAAACGATTTTACAACTTACTTTCGGCTTATCCAAAATGACCATCAACTAATGATGTTCAAAAACTCATATAACAATCACCTGTGGTGAGCCAAAAACCCAGAAAAAAGAAATTGTAAAAAGAAAACCCTCTAACTACGAACCACCAGAAAAAAATCATAAAACTTTAAATAAACAATTGCAAATCTTTTCCGTCAACACAAAAAAGGACAAACACCATTATCAAGGATGAGATCCTTTGAAAAGGATTGTTATTCATACAAGGAAACAAACAATCAATAGCACATGTCACAGAGCCTTAAAAACAGTGGCAGGTACGTAGTGGCATTTTTTTTTTTTTTTAACTCATATCCTTCATTGATTTAAGGCTTTTGTTTGCTGAACAATATGCAAAGTACAAAGTTAATCCTTAAATTAATGGAGACTGATGTCCTTTTGAACAAAATGTAAATATACTAGTTGCAAACAAAAATGACCGCATGGAATGCAAAACGAATGAACATTATTAAAGGTGTTGTTGAGTCTAATGGTCAGGGGTATAGGATTCCCCCCTTAGATTTGAAAAGGAATAATGTTTCACACCTTTTCTAAGAGACATTTTCTTACACGCATAGATTTAGTAACAAAAAAAAAAACAAACACACAAAGATTGTTCCTTATCCTTTCGTCTCGAAAGGATCAATAAGATATCTCTAAAAAAGAAAGAATCGGTGCATGTTTGTTACATCTGGTGACAAGATGCCTTTTTATTCACCTGGAAACTGATTATATATCCTTGAATTTATATCAATTTCATTTATTTTTTTCTCAATAAAATCAAAAGGAAACATAAATCTAATCCTTTTTGTCCGATCAGTCATAGAAATGAAAATTAAAAGAAAAAAAAGGAGTTTCCCATGTGCAACGTGAAAGATGTCGTGAGCCAAATGCATGAAGAGAGACAAAAGGTGAAAAGGATTCAAGCGCTCGTGCTAAGCACGTGTAATTTAGTTTTAAAAATGAAATCAAATTTCCTTTAAAAAAAAACCCTACATCCTTTCAGTCTCTACAAATATTACTTTTTTTTTTGTCATTAAAAATCTTTTCAAATAAAAAAATGTCAACAGGAAAACTGTCAGCGTGGCGCTAAATATGTTTACATTGACAAAACAGCAGTCATGGCCCTGGAAGGTCCTTAAAGGGATTTTTATAAGTTTTCTGAAGATGTTGACGTTATGTCTATTCATTTGAATTTATTTGAATTGTCCACATTTACATATTGACTCAAGTAGCGGACCACAGCATACCGTTACACCGTTGTCTTCTGCTGTTCCTTTGTTTTTCATCTTTGTTTGAATTTAAAACTTTCTTCAAATCTTCAACACAGTCTGTCAGGAAATCGAAAGGTATACTTATAGGTAGGTAAGAATACAAAAAAAATATTAATTCATTTCCGAATCTATTGAATTTGGGGGATTCGCTCCCTAATTTTGCTTCCGCATATCAAATGCAATGCAACTGCTGCGGTTTTTGATTGCTGACTTAGGTAAAATGATGCACCATCAGGACGATATGATGCAACACACACTTGAATAAGAGTGAATTAACAATAAAGGAGGAAGATACACCTAATGAAATCAAAAGGAAAGCAGCATGTTTGTATGATGGAAATTGAAAGGTGAGCGCGTACGCAAATGCTGCTGAGCAAACATGCAGTATACCTACCTACCTAGTGAAAATGGAAATTTTTAAGGGGTGCTGTGGGGGACTAGCGTTACTAACTTTCTAAGAATCTACTTCTGGTATTATGGAATTGCATTAGCAAGGCAATTTTTGTAATAGAGGATATCCATATCCCCACTTAGTTGGAATAGAGGACAATTTAGGGTCCTGCATCTGCTTATCGTTTCTTATAGGTGTATCAAAACAGTTCGATTTTTGCGTAGTTTGAATTTTAATCTTTAAAATACGAAGACCCGTTATGGTTTTATACTTATAAGGTTTGGGTCTCTGATGTATAGATTAATAAGAAAATTATGTATTTTTGTTCTTGCACTTCGAGATAAGAACATCTTGAAAATCTGATCGGATCTCAAATTGGATTGAAAAGCATTCAACAGCTTTGAAAAAGTAAGGTCTTTAGTCAATATAAGACAGAAAATTGCTTGAATTTGTTATGGCCTGGGTTATTTGTTTTCAAGACATTGGGTCTTGTTAAAAAAAAAGGTAAAAACTTTTTTTGAAGAAAGCTAAAGCCAAGTAGTCATAGCTTTTACTAGCAGCTAAAGCTAGACAGTTTTTGTTCAAGATTTGTTTTACGTGAGTAAAAAAACTGATAACGCTTAATAGTTTGAGCTGGAAAATTCTTTTTTTAATTCACGTGTTTTGACTTCGATAGCTTTAGCTAGAACTGTTTTTAAAGGGTTATTCAACAGGGACGCTACAAAAAAAGAGCAACAAGGACAGCAAACGACGCCATATTTCTTGCCGTTCTTTTGACATTTCTCTTCAATAAGGTGTGCCATTTTATGATGGAAAGATATACGAGCCAACAATGAGTGGAAATTATTAAAATTTACTACCGAAATTCGGAGTCAGTTGCCTCAACGTTAAGAGCGCTAAGTCCAATTTATGGTCGTCATAATCGTCCTAGCAGATCAACAATTGAGCGTCTAGTTTAAAAATTTGAATCCACAGGCACAGTACAAAATGTTCCCGTGGCAGTGAGACAAAGAAGTGCCCGTAGTGTCGAGAATATTGCTGCCGCTGAGGCTTCAGTTGCAGAAAGCCCAAATGTGTCTCTCACACGTCGTTCTCAAGCGTTGGGCATCTCTGTGACGTCGTTGTGGCGAATTTTGCGAAAAGATCTTGGCCTACATCCTTACAAGATTAAATTGATGCAAGAACTGAAGCCGCTTGACCACCAGAAGCGTCGTTCGTGAATTGGGCTGAGCAACAACTTGAAAATGATTCGGATTTTCATCGAAAAATCATCTTCAGCGATGAGACTCATTTCTGGCTGATTGACTTCGTCAATAAACAAAATATGCGGTATTGGTCAGGCAGCAATCCACACGTACTCAATGAGTCATCATTGCATCCCGAAAAAATTACGGTTTGGTGTGGTTTATGGGCCGGCGGCGTCGCGTCATTGGGCCGTACTTCTTCCGTGATGATCAAGACCGGCACGTTACTGTGAATGGGGATCGCTACCGTTCAATGATAACCGAATATTTTTTACCCCAATTGGATGAAATGGACTTGGAGGACATGTGGTTCCATCAGGACGGCGCCACAAGCCACACAACGAATGTCACAATCAATTTATTGGAAACCAAGTTTGGAGAACGTGTTATGTCACGAAATGGTCCAGTCGCTTGGCCGCCTCGGTCGTGCGATTTGACGCGGTTAGACTATTTCCTGTGAGGCTACGTCAAGTCTATGGGCTATGCCAACAAGCCAGCGACGATTGATGAACTTCGTACGAATATCGAACGTGAAATTGCAGTAGTATCGGCCGATTTATGCTTGAAAACCGTCGAAAATTGAGTTCAGCGTCTGGACTTCTGCAAGCGTGCCCGTGGTGGCCATGTAAAAGAAATCGAGTTCCATACATAATGGCATCGAACGTACTTTCACAGAAATAAAGAATTTCATTGATATCCAAAACCGTTTTTGTTTTATTTAAAAAAAACTTTTGTAGCGCTTTTATTGAAAAACCCGATATATAGACCGAAGGTTGTTTTGCATTTTGTTTTGCCATAACTTTTTATTTGTTGCGGGTAAAAAATCTTTTTATCATATTGTTCCTCAGTCTCTGCGTCTATGCGTTCACGATGGACCAATTGTTTCGAATTCCTACGTAATGTCCTAGAAGAGAAATTTGATTTTATAATTCATCTTGGCCGGCTAGCTCCAATAAAAAAGTTCTGATATTTAAAAAAGTTTCGCAAAAACTTGTCTTATTTCTGAGTTATTCTCTAATATTTAATAAACACCTCGCACATGTCTTTAATACCTGCTTCATACTTTTCTATATTACCTTTGTAATTGAACCTATTCTTATACCCAAAATCTCCAAGAATTATAGCACTTACGTGCAAATTCTCGTTCATGGATGCATAAATTGATGATCTTTTCAAGATCCGTGAGTCGTGAACTGACCCTGGCCACTGCACTGGGCGTCCACACTTGTGAATTCTTAGGCTGCATTGCATGTCGCTTGTACATTAAGATTGTGGAATCCTTTCCGATTAATGTACTCATCAGAAAATCTTTTGAGTTTGGAGATAGTAATATGGGTGCAGTCTATTGTCCCAAAATCTCCGGGAAACGTATATTTTTCCGCCCATTTCGCCTTTTCTGTTGCGATTTCTCTGGGACTCAACGGATACCTTATATGAATGTGAGCCTTTTCCATAATCTTGTTGGCCACGTGCTAAACAGTCTTGCATACAGAAGAGCGTTCAACTCCAAGATCCTGTCCTATACCGCACTGAAATCCAGGTTCACTCAGATATCTCAAAAATATCTGCATTCTCTGCTCAGAGGTCAATGCAGCTCCTCTACGCTCTGTTGAATCTCCAAAGAAGTAATAAGCAAGCCACACTGAACATTTTCTTTTGAAAACCGAAATAAACTGTGAAAATCCTCATCACTAATTTCCAACCGTTTCTTATCAGAGTAAAATGGCCGAGCAAATCGAGCGAAACGCTGAGCGAAGCCAATTTCACTTGTTTTTTTTTTTTAGAGATTTTTAGAGTAATGACAGTTCAGTGCTCAAGTGTATTTCATAATTAAATCTGAGGACTCTGATATTAATCTGCTCAGAGCTCTGCTGTGATCGCTCAGCCTCTGCTCAGAGTTTTGCCTCAGAGCCAAAAAAGAAAAACGCCAATTGTCACAACTAATTGACACTCATCAAAATTTAATTGAAATCGAGTTGGCAGTTTCGGAGGTTTTATATAAAGGGTTTTCCAATAAGAGGTGTTATTTTGATATTCAAAGAAAAATGGCATTTTTTGAGATAAATAATCGGATGTTTATTTCATTATAAAGAGAAAGGTATGCCGTTAATAATGAAATACAACATCAGCCAAATGGCCGCCACGACCACGCTTACAGGACCATATCCTTTTCATGAAATTTTCCATAACCAAATCGCAAAGTGGCTGCCCTATGTCCTCGATAGCCTCACGAATTCCATCTTTGAGGTCTTGAATCGACGCTGGGCTGTTGGCGTAGACCTTATCTTTCACGTGGCCCCAAAGGAAGAAGTCGCAAGGTGTTAAATCACAAGATCTCGGTGGCCAATTGTGATCACCTCTTCGAGAGATAACACGGTCCGGAAACTTTTCCCGTAAGAGATCGATGGTTTCATTGCTTGTGTGGCACGTAGCGCCGTCTTGTTGAAAGTAAACGTTGTCCAGATCAATACCATCCAATTCCGGCCATAAAAAATCATTAATCATCTCTCGATAGCGCAATCCATTGACCGTAACTGTTGCTCCAGCCTCATTTTCGAAAAAGTACGGTCCAATGACCCCGCCGGACCATAAACCGCACCAAACAGTCACGCGTTGAGGATGGAGAGGCTTTTCAACAATAACTCTTGGGTTTTCCGAGCCCCAGATGCGACAGTTTTGCTTGTTGACGTAGCCTCCGAGGTGGAAATGGACCTCATCAGTCAAGATGATTTTTCGATGAAATTCCGGATCATTTTCATGCATTTCAAGGACCCAATCAGCAAAGACACGACGTTGTTGATGATCAGCCGGCTTGAGTTCTTGTGTTAACTGAACTTTATAAGCCTTAAGACCCAAGTCTTTATGCAAAATAAGGTGTAATGACGTTTGTGGAATGCCTAATTCCAAAGAACGACGAGGAATGGAAAAACCTGGGTTTTCATCAACACTTTGGGCTACAACAGCAATATTCTCAGTTGTTCTTGAGCAACGTGCACGGGTCTTATTCTTCACATCACTAACTTGTCCCAACAGCTCGAATTTGTCCACCAATTTCTGTATTGCGGTCCGACAAGGTGCTTCACGACGACCCAAAAATGTTTTAGTTTTACGAACCGTCTCTGCCAAATTTTCACCATTTTTATAGTGAATTTTAATAATTTCAATGCGTTGTTGAAGCGTGTATCGTTCCATTTTTATTAATGGCGTAGTTTCTACTTGTCAAATGTCAAAAAATGACAGCTTCAAAAGTGACATCTACCGAAATAGCGGGCTATTCAAAATAACACCTCTTATTGGAGAACCCTTTATATACCAAGAATATATCGGTGATAAATCATATTGAATTTGGCGAACCATATGGTATTCCTGAGCTTAATAAATGTGCGAATTCTTTATGAATACCTGGAAGACCTCAGTCCTTAGAAGACATAGAATCATATGGAAGAATTTTTGCTGGCCAAACTTCTTAACTCTGAGCTCCATTAAAGCTTCTTGTAAATATATAGAGAATCTCTCATAAGAATATTTTCGCTTTGAAATTGTTCGTTTACTGTTTTAAAAACAAATCAACCACAACGCAAAGAAACAGTTAGAGATCAATAACAGATAGGCTATTGCAGAAATCAAAAACAAGACAAAGCAAAGCAACAATAAAGAAATTGCTATAGTGTATAATAAATGCCAGGGAATAAACCTTTTTCTTAAAGCCAAACACACAAACAACGTACGAGTGACCTAAATTTAGGTCAATACCAGGAAGAGAAGATGCACAAAATGCACATATAAAAATAATAAAAAAAAAAAAAATAGCAAAGATGTATATGTAATATGCAGAATACCGATTGACTCACGCTTAGAGCGCTAACACTCCTGTTAGAGTCTTCCGTACCCTCTCATTCCCTCGGGAAGCCATCCGACCATGCACCCAATGCCCATTACCATCGTCAACATGATCATTATCGTCATCGTTGGACTCTTGGGTTCTTGGTACGTGTTGGTACCATAATCATCGTCGTCGTCAGTAAAACCACACCAAGCTGGAACCAGTCCACCTCCTCCTTCAAGACACCCATATGACTTTGGCTTTGGCTTTGGCTTTGACTCGAACTATGGGAATGGGAACGGGAATGCAACTGGGAATGGGAATGCATTGCATCTCAAGTTGTACCTATAATGCTCTTTGTATATGCGCTTCGCATAGCGTTGCCCCTTTGAATTTTGTTTTTGTCCAATGCAGATGGTTATAGCGGGTTCACATATACCCAGCAGGGGTACCTATACCTACATATATATAAGCGAAAGAGATTGATCCAAGCTTATTCCCGCACTGTCATTTCGGGGGCACATGAACAAATGCACACACATATGTTTGCAAAATCCATGAAGAAAATACGAAATTCTATACCCAAAGCCAAAGCATTTCCTCATTGGTATTCCATAACTGATGGTCGAATGCATTTTACGATTTCTGCTCTTTCAGTCTTCTTCAATTTATTGTCTTCCCTTGTGTATTTCGGTATCAAATGACTTCGCCGTGGCCTAGATTACTAAGCTCTTAACCGTCCATTAAGAGGTTACAAATTTTTTAACGACTCTCGAATCTCTAATGAGTCATGAGCTATAATAAACCCTGAAGCTATTTCTGTAGGATGTAGGTGAGTACCCAAAACTGATTCGCACAATTTGTTCCTTATGATTCGCCGCGCCGCCGTTGGTTGTTGATCTTTTCCATTAGAATGGTGGGATGAGTGTTTTTATGAGATTTAATATTGTACTGACATAATGTAGTGACCTACATTCGAGAATTCCTTTTAAATTGTTAAAAGTGTTATAATATTTGTTTATGGTCAAATGATTTTCGGGTGTTTGTGATTTTGTTTTATAAATCTGACAGCTGTCAGTTTTTGCCAAAGAAAAAGAAGCGTTAAAGTTGGACATACAAATTGCGGTTTCAAAAAATGGCCAATGTCAAAAATAACGGGTTTTCGCATATTACTCTTAAACAATGAGTGCTATTGATAAAGGGTATACTAAATATTTGAAGATTTTACATTTATTTTTATCCTTGGTATATAGGATGTCCCACGAAGAATGGTCCAAGCTGGATATGGTGATAGGCCAGGTCATGGTCATGACCTATCAGAATTTAGTATTTTGTTCTGTGTTCACTATATTGGATAGTTCACTCTATCGAGATTCACTATATCAAGCGTCTACTGTATATGGCAAGTAATGTATTCGTGCAAAAAATCGAACTCGATATTTTGATCAAACTTGACATTACTATGATAGGGAAGACGAAAAAAGTGGGTCTCGCAAGTACATCAGTCTGTCCGTTCAACTACAGCTTAAGGGGATAGGTCGATTTTCTTTAAACTTGGTACATAGCATTTTATAGACATTCCCCTGATACGTTTTTTCATTTTTTTAGGACCAACTATAACGGTACCTGTCATACAAAATTATTTGGCCAATAAAGAAAATCTTATATTTTTCAAAATCGGCTTAACAGATTAAAAAAAAATTCTATAAATTTAAATACTTATAGGTGCATAAGCTGCAGTTAAGTAAAAAAAAATGGTTATTACTGGCACCTCCCAAAGAACAATTTTTTTGATTTTAGCTTTTCTCGAAAACAGTTCAACTGATTTTGATACATTTTTTTTATTAAGAATGATTAATACATTTTAATAATATTGTGTACCAAAATTTTCAAAAAGGTATTTTTTTTGGATTTTTAAAAAAAAATTGAAATTTTTTTTTGAAAACTCGATATCAAAAACGATGTGGTCGGTTTTTGTTATAATTGGTGAAAAGTATTTTTTAACATTATCTAGAAGAATCTAGACAGAAATTATTCTTATAACTAAAAATAACGGTACCTCACACACAAATGTTTAAAAATCGTTAAGGAAAATCTTTATTTTTGCTCAAAAGGACTCCTAAGATTTTGATAAAATTTGTGTACGTCCTTATTAGAGCCTTTGGAAGTTGCTATTGTTTTTAATGACTATTTTTCTAACATAACGACTGATATTGGGAACATCACAATTAATAATTTATTCGCTTGACAATGATTTTTTATGGAATTTTGTTCACCCCTTGAAATAAACAAAATTATACACTCGCTAAAAAAATTCTAGTTCTAAGTCATGTGATAATATTTCCAGTTATATTCTGAAAAAAAGGTATCGACACGAGTACGATAACTTTGGCGCCAAAAATTGTTAATGGTTTTTCGTAGAAGGGTTAAAAACAAGTATTTTTTACTATGGCAAGGTAGGTATATCTCCACCCGTTTAGGATGTAGGGGCAATTTTAGAAAAAAATGACTTAAAATGAAAAAAAAAAAATATGAAAAACCAACGGCAACACTAACAATAAAGTACTATACCGATTTTGAAAGTCAGAAATCTGTTTTTTAATCCTTAATTTAAATTAAACTATTTATGTTAATATTCTTTGAAAAATTCGCATTCAAACTCAAAATTCTGAAAAAAAAATGAAAAAAAAGCTTAAACCATTTTTTGTTACCAATTGTGAAATTAAGTGCTAAATTGGCTTTTGGTGAGCAATGCGTTTATTGTATGCAAATCGAACACAAGAAAACCTATAATTTTGTATTGTAAGTGTTGCCGTTGTTTTTAAATCATTTCTTCTTAATTGTAAGTATTTTTTTCGAAAATTGCACCTCTTGCCTAAACAGAACGAGATAGACCCCCTCCCATTACAAAAAATGCTTGTATTTTATTCTTCTATAAAAGTCCGTTATTATTTTGAGGCGCCTTAGTTATCGTCCTGGTGCCAGCACCGTAAAAACCAAAAAAACAAAAATCTCATAAAAAAGTAGTTTTAGTAATTTTCAATTTTCTCAAAAACTAAAAAATATAAAACCATTCGGTTTCTTGTGTTCGATTTGCATACGATATACGAATTGCTCACAAAAAGCCAATTGAGCACTTATTTTCACAATTGATCACACAAATTGGTTTAACCTTTTTTTTTTAATTTTTTTTTTTTTTTGAGTTTGCATGCGAATTCTTCAAAAACTATTCATAAACATAGTTTAATTTAAATTAAGGATTAAAAAACAGACTTCTGACTTTCAAAGCCGGTATAGAACTTTATTTTAAGTGTTGCCGTTGGTTTTTCATATTTTTTTTCATTTTAAGTCATTTTTTTCTAAAATTGCCCCTACATCCTATACGGGGCGAGATAGACCCCCCCTGCCGTAGTAAAAAATACTGGTTTTTGACCCTTCTACGAAAAACCGTTATCAATTTTCGGCGACAAAGTTATCGTACTCTCCCAAAATATCAATTTTAGTATAAAAAATCTTTCATGATTTACTATAAAATCTGCAGTTGTTATACCATTGCATGCAAAAGGCGATACAATGAACTGAAACAATTACCGCTCTATTTCCCTTTTATCAGATTTTTCCAATGTTTTTAAAAAAGGTGTTAAGTCAAAAATGCTGTCTTTCTTAGACAAAACTAACTTCTTCAGAAACTCAAAGTTTGATTTCAGAAGTGGCAGATCTATACTGAATATGCTTTATTAAAGTTGTGCAGTATAATTTATAGTAGTCTTAATGAATCTGAGATCCCAGACTAGCCACTTTATTCATTTATATCACCAAGGCTATGGTGATATTTTGATCATGATATTTTGATCATGTTGTGGTTTTTTAGGTGGTTTTAGAGGTTTTATCCATGATTGGTTTGCATCTTATTTACATAATCAAGGTCAAAGAGTAAAAATTACGAATATCTTGAGTATTCAAAATTTCATTAATGTAGGTGTCCCACATAGCTCTGCCCTGGGACCGATTTTGTTTTAAATTTTTGTATGCTCGCTTTTCTTGCAACGTCTCAAGTATATAGTAACAGTGCAGCGTTTTCCGATGACCCTGCTTAGACCTAAACTATATGAGTTAGAACTACTGCTTAGTTGGTTCCGACCTTATAAGTTAATTCATGATTTTCAACATGTGGGAAAGATCTGTAACGACTACGACATGCCATTAAAATACCATTCTTTTAATTACAAAAGATTCCGCGCAAAGAATTCATGTATCCATGATCATAGTAAGCTTTCTTTTGATACAGATGTGTGTTGCGCCACCGACTGCTTTGCAATTGGCCACGTAGACAACTTTAAATATTTAGGAGTTACCTTAGAGCTTAGATTACATGTTCACAGTTCAGCTGGAAGAATTATACTCTTAGATTTATCATCTCAGTCTATACTGTGGTTTGTCAGTTTTAAGGTTAGTTTATAACGGTGGGGCTACGCAAAAGATCGTTCTTATACGAATAGTCCCCGAACTCTAGACGCATTAAAAACCAACATTACTCAAGTAATGGCCAAGTTACCGCTAGAAATGTGCGAAAAAGTTGTTAAAAATTACCTCAAAAGAATCGCATGCTGCGTATCTTGCCGAGGCTGCCATTTTAATGATATTGTTTTGCACACTTAATGGCAAAGTCCAAACTTTATAATGAAATAAAATGTTCATCAAAGATGTATCGCTGTGTGTGTTTTGTTTAGCTTTACTTTCGAAAACGAAGATTTAAAGACCCTTTATAAGATCAATACTACGTCGAGAACGTTCGTACATTTTCCATAAAAAAATGTATCAAAATCAGTTGAACCGTTTTCGAAGGCATCGAAAATAAAAAAATAAAATGGTTCTTTGAGGCGCCATTAATTAAAAGCCATTCTTCTTGACTTTTGTACCTAGAAATAATCTCCATACTTTATCATCATCATCGTGGGCTCTACAAACGGGGTCCGGTCCTGGCCTCCTTCAACAAGTCTCTCCATCCATCCGGGTCTCGAGCCGCCGCCATCCAGTTGCGCACCCCAAGGCTCCAGGCGTCCTGGTCTACGCCATCTCTCCAGCGCAAGCATGGTCTACCACGCTGTCGTCTACCATAGAATGTACCACAAAGAACTTTCCGAGCAGGTTCCTCTTCGCTCATGCGAGCTAGGTGCCTTGCCCACCGGAGTCTACCGAGCTTAATTTTTGTCACGATATCCGCTTCAAGGTAGATTGCGTACAATTCATGATTGTACCGTCTCCCGAATCGTCCTTCCTAACATATGGGTCCAACAATTCTCCTTAAGACTTTTCTCTCGAACGCGGCTCAGAGGTCCGAGTGCCTTTTGCTAAGCACCCAAGTCTCGGCTCCATATGTGAGTACTGGCAGGACTATGGTCCTGTACGGCAGCAGTTTTGAAGTTATGGTGAGATTTCTGGATTTGAAGAGCTTTGACAGACTATAGTAGGCTCTGCTGGATTTGAGAAGCCGCCCGCGTATTTCATCTTCTATATTGTTATCGGCTGCTACTATATTGACCCAATGTATTTAAAGGATTGCCCCACTTCAAATTCGTGCTCCGCTACCTTGATTGTTTGACCAACTGTTCCTCTCGCATTCGACGCCACAACGTACTTTGTTTTACCTTCACTAATCTCCATACTTAACCTTTTTTACTAACCAGCATGATAGTTCAATAGATAGTTTTGTTGACAGCTAATTTAAGGTGTGGGAGGGGATTATCATAAATATCAAAAATTCATCAAAAAAAAAGTCTAAAAAAAAAAATAATAATGTCCGCTTAGCTTATATCTTGAGTTCTATTAATCCCATGAACAAGATTAAAATTTTTGAACTTAGGGAAAGTATCAGAGCATCATTTCCTGTTGCTAAAATTTAATTTCAGTAATAATGTTCCTAAAAAAAATCACTGTTCACAGGTCTTATTTTTCGATTGTTCATGAATGTGATTCATATCTTTTTAATAATTGAACCGTTTTCCTTATAAGTTTGCAATCTGGTAATTCTAAATAGTTCAAAAACAATATTGCATCTAAAAAAACTTTGAAATAAAAATTATTTTAACAAATGGAAAAATTCTTCTCGGGATGAAAGCTTCCCATTTGTGGGATATTCGCAAAAAAAATTATGAAAAAAAACGCTAGTAGATAATTGGTAAAAAAAAGATCAACAAACTCAGAAATAGTTTTTTAAATATATTTTTCCAAGGCCGTTGAAATTATTAGAAACTCATTTGTGGAATATTTGCATAAAAGAATACCCATCTATAGTATTTTTGACCTTTCTTGACCAATTACAAACATTTCAGTGATGACTCATGACTGACCCACATATGAAGTGCTAAGATCCCGGAGCCATAATATGCATCTTCAATTAGTGGCTTCATTGCAGAACGCATTCAATAAGCTTGCATTAAATTAAATATCTCATATTTTAGTATCATCTGATGGTGTTCCTCAAGGAAGTCATTTAGGTCCGATTTTGTTAAATTTATTTATAAGCGACTTAACTGATGTACTTTCAAACTCAGCGTGTCAAACAACAACAAATATCGATCTTAGAGTTTTTTTTTTAATCCAAGCTTGTAAATTAAGCCAACTCCATGCCATTCCGAAACTCAAAAACCTCTGTTTTATCTCTTTTACAAGCGATTTGAGTTTCATTTCTCAATAGCTGGAACCAATGGTGCAGCTTTAGCATGTCAAAGTTGAAAGGTAAAAGTAATAAGTACACGTCAGGAGAAAAGAAGAACGCTCTCATTTTTTAGTTTACTCGCTTAACTTGGACATAGGGCAGGCGATTCCTTGACTTGAGAATTTAAAAATTTAAAACGCATCACATGTTTGAAGTTTCAAAAAATGACCCTAACTAGGCGATGCCTTTCCAGACATATTCGCGTTCAGGTTGATGGACAGCATTATTCGAGAATTTTCATTCTCTAATTTTCTCGATCTCCATGATTTATTATCATTAATCAAATTTCCGTTGTTCGATTGCTTCTTTTACTTCAAACGTGAATCAAAACGTTCATTGCACCACTTGCACAATTATTATACTTATTTTCCAAAGCACTTCTTTTTCGTTTCTTATTATCTTTTATTTATTTATTTTTTTTTTTTTTTGAATTAACATAATTGACACGTTTAAAATTCTTCCGGATTCATCAAACCAAGCACCAAACAACAAAAGAAGAAAAAAAATATGCATATGGGGAAGGTACATGCATAGGTAGGTACTTTTGAAATAATCCAACAAAACTTAACACCATCAGAATAAACCATTCAAATCCCCTGCGGTTTGTCATCGAAAGACACACCAAAATAAAAAAAATATAAAAATCAATTCCAAGACACTCCAACTTGAGCTCTGAGTACCTAAACTCGTACTTGAGGCTTAACCGCTGCCGCTCAGATCTTAATCCATCCATTCGCGCTTCACAAGATACAACAAACAAAAAAAAAGAAATCAACGAATCCCACTATAAACAAATGCTCGAACATAACCACCATCACACTATCAGGCAGCAAAGTCTCTAAGATGGAACCAGCATGGTGGTGGCGCGGCGGCGCAGTGAGGCCGGGCGAGGCGATATGGGAATGGGTGGCTAAGCGAGGACCCGATGATGGTGCGGTAATCGGGCTGTCCGGGACGGTTGGAAGCAACAGTAGTCAAACCAAGAAATAAAACTGGCATGCACCCATACAGAGCATGACTTATGTTTCGTATACACCAGCAACCAGCATAGACCAACAACAAAAACAACAACAACACCACCAAACAAGAAGTATAAATGTGTAAAAATAACCTCAACTAAGTTCACTGGGGCGAGGTTGAATGAACTCGATGCGATGTGATTTTTTTTTTTTTTCGTTTTTGTATCCCCACAGATTACACTTTACATTTACACACACCTCCCAATTTCTCTTAAACTTTGCAAAATAAATTCTCATCATATTTCTCTTGATCTTGAAAGTTTCTCCTACTGATCGGGGATCAGAGAGAAAATTAAGAGTATGATGATAAATGCAGTTTTGTATCTACTAACTACGATAGAGCGAGCTTAGAAGAGCTGATGATAAGCGTTCTCAGGGAGTTCACTTACCTCCATTTCAATCCCACATGATAAGAGACATTAAAATGTAATCTGATTCTCACCACGTGGGTTTTTATCATTGATAATGACATAAGAGAGGATTTTCAGTCTCTTTTTCATAAGAGAGAGTTTTCAATAAACAAACGCTAGCAAAGTTAGCATTCCAGCTTTGAAATTCGTGTTGAAGTGCACGATCAATATATTTTTTGCTACCTTCAAGTGAACTTGTTGAAAATGAAGGCTTTGCTGTCCTTAATGCAAAAGCTTAGCTCTCGATTCATTTTAAATTTTTAATATTAAATTCAGTCCGTGTGCCCAGTTTTTACACCGAAAAGATACGGAAATACAACAAAGTTATGCACAAAACTTACATAACCAGCTTTGATGGTAGATATACATAGCTATGGTGTTGTGTTTTTTGTGTTGTATGTATTGAACCTCACCACATCACCATCAAACCAACGAACCAACGAACACGAATGGGGTCAGCACGTGGAACTTTAAGGTCTTTGAACTTCTTTGTCAAGCCACAAGAAGTCTTCAAAATGCTGTGAGCAGCCGAAGCTTTATAACACTGGGTGATTTGTAGCTTGGCTTGATGTTGATGGTGTTCTTTTTCTATTGTGATGTCATTGTGAACGTTAAGAAGAAAAAGGAATTTCTTTGAAATATTGAATGCAAATTAAGTTTGAATCTATGTAAAACGAGGGGACTTTGAACCTTTAAGTGATTCTACCTGCTAAAAATAACTAAGAATATGGGATGATAAGAATTGGTAATAAAGTTGTGACAGGGATTAGAATAGTTTAGACCTAAGCTTTTTCGAATCGTTTGATTAATACGTTGTTCGTTATGAGAAGGTTAAGTTTTATGGATGAACTTGCGAAACATTAAACCAATGCAAGACTAAAGCTATCTATAACTGCAATTTAGATAAAAAAAAAATCTCAAAGAAAAATGTGTTGCAGTGTGCTTGCCTCAGCCTATGTTTTGCAATCAAATCCAACTTTCAACTCGTCAGATCATAATATGCCTGATTAACATGCTTAAAAATGAAAGCTAGCGAAAATATTAACGTATTTCTTACTGTGGAGAAATAATGAGGAACTCCTATTACATCTGGGTTTCAAAAAAAATTATACCGGTACCTTTGTTACGCTGCAATCAATGTGATTGCTGATTAATGATAACCGATGGACAAGGATCATGTTTAAATTCTTATCCTCCTAAGACAAGTTTTTCAGTGCAAGATAAAAGTTAAGCTCTAGTTAAATCACCAAGTTTTGAAGTTTAAAATGAGATTAACTATAGAATTAGGATGATCTCGTAGCAAAAAAACTGAACCATAGATTCGGACTAGGCTTCAGAAATCAAGAAATCCTTGTAAATTTTTTTTTAAACATCAAAAGTGTTCAAAACAAAAAGCGGTCCAAAAAGCAAAAGCTCGTCTTATCTTATAACAGTCACTGATGGTGTCAGTCCCTATTTGAGATAGTACTACCACAGGATGAAAATGTGCTCTTGCACTCTTCTGGCAGCAATTTCTGGTGAAGAAGAGGATGTTTATGTGATGGAGTAGTTTGCGTAAAGCTTCGCCGTTGTAAATTTTGAACAACACTGGCCCGAGTTTTGATCCTTGTGTTAATCCAGCGCCGATTCCTTGCATAGGTGATTCCTGTTTTACTACCTGTACATAAAAAAATATGGGTTAGTGAAGTTTTGAATGTTCTTGCCTTAGAAGTCCAAATTCCGATAGTTTGAACAGTAGCAGTTTTATCAAAACGCTGTAGAAAGCTTTTGTTGATGTCGTCTCCTTTCCATTGAGTCCACGTGTAACGTCATTGCAAAGTCCCTAGCAGAGTATGTATACCAGAGTGCGTATTCTAAAAGCCTTACTCGAACTCCGGTGTAGTAATACCTCCAGTACCTTACGTTACAGTCAATGGTTCAGGGATAAGAAGAAGAAATTTTTGATGCTTCGATTTAACAGCATTTATGTTGCAGATATATGGTTTGGCACTGCACGTTGACAAACCATTAATTTGACGAAATGGACCTGTTAACTGGCCCCCCGTTCGTGCGATTCACGTCATTAGATTATTTTATCTGGGTATATGCGAAGAAGAATTGATGATGTGTCTTAAATTTTATACTATTCTATTTAACTGTTTTTATGAAACTACACCATTATCTTGCTATAATTCTAAGACTCCACAATGGTTTGACACTCACTTAAAAAACATAAAAGATAAAAGTAATAAAGTATGGCTTAAATTAAGTAAAACCAGAGCTGATGATGATTTCAGGACTTACTGCGAACTTAAATATATTTTCACCAAATATTTCAACACTCTGTATTCCGATTATATTTTAAAAATTGAAGATGAGTTAAAACAGACCCAAAAAAAAACTTTTGAAACTTCGTGAAAAGTTAAAGACCCTAACTCTATGTCATAAAATAACACAATAAGTCATAATTCTCAAATATATTTGATAATTTCTTCAAAGATGCTTTCGATGTGCCTTCTTCCTTTCAAACTCCCGATTCGTTATATTCAACCCAAAATTTTCCACACCTTAACTTACTTAATATTACCATATGTGAAGATTCAATTGTCCATAGTGTCTCAGAACTTGACGACTGTTTTAGCTTTGTTCCTGATGGTGTACCGTCTTGTGTGTTAAAAAAATGTGTGTCTTATTTATCCTATCTACTTTATGTTCTATTCAATGAATCTTTTAGGTGCTCAGTATTTCCATTTTTATGGAAAAGTGCTTTAAAACTCCAATTCATAAAAAAGAGTTAAAGAATGAAATCACGAATTACCGAACCATCGACAAACTTTCTTTTGTTCGTAAATTTTTTTTAGTCCATTATCTGTAATATGTAATCCTTTAATTGTAAGTCAATTGTCTGTGACTGTGACTGTGACTATGACTGTGATTAATCAACATGGTGTCGTCCAAAATAAGTCAACTTTTACAAACCTGCTTCATTTTACTTCTTTTTGCCTTGATTCCTTTGAAAATCGGAAACAAGTAGATTGCATGTTCACAGATTGTAGTAAAGCCTTTGATAAGTTGTGTCACAGGACTTTAGGTCATAATCTTGAGGCCTTAGGATTTAATGAAAAATTCTTGATGTGGATCTTCAAAGAATAGAAGTTACAGTTTTACTTTTAAAAAATGAGATCTCTGATCAATTTCACGTCAACTCTGGTGTTCCACAAGGTAGCCATTTAGGTCCCCTATTATTTATTTTATGTATACTTGACATAACTTCCCTCTCATGATACAAAACTACTCTGTTCTAATATACGCTGATGACATTACAAATTTAAAAACTATAAGTTCAATTAATGACTGCTCACAGCTTCAAGAAGATCTATATAGATTTAGGGAATGGTGCAATACAAACCGACTTTTGTTGAATATAGATAGACAAATGTAAAAAAATGTGTTTTACACGCAAAAAAACAATTATAGATCATAATTAGATACAAGATTCTTCTTCTCTTTGTAAGCTGTCCGTTTTATCTTATCTAGGTGTTATTCTTGACAATAAGTTGACGTACAATGACCATTATAACTTTATAGTTAAAAAAGTTAATAAAATCCTCGGTTTTGTTAAACGATTCTCTTGCGATTTCCCTGGTCACTACGTCCTCAACCTTCTTTATATATCTTTTGTTAGACCAATACTTGAATACGGCTGCGTAATATGGGCGCCTTTCTATTCAGTTCATACAAACAGACTTAAAGGCATCCAAAAAAGATTTTTCGTGTTTGTCTTCGCTTTCTTCGGGGGTTCCAAAGAACCACACTACCTCCATATTCTCACTGACTCTTGCTCTGAACCTTTCACAACATTGACAGTATCTCCAGTTTTGATTTATTGTAAAATTAATCAATATTTCAATAATATCTCCATCAGCTCTGTGTCGTCTAAATTTTAGTTAAAGTCAATCAAGCATAAGAATAAGAAGACAGTTGCCTTTTGCCCTCTCAATCAATTGATTTAGTTTTCAATGAATATTATTTTTTTTATTTTTTCTGTCAGCGACAATGTCAAGAGTAAAAAATTTTAAGAAAGCTTTTTTAACATATTGTAGATATACATATTTATTTTTTTTGTAGTTAAATTATTTTATGTAGATATTTAAATTGTGAGTAAATAGCTATAAGTTAGCGTTAACGGATTAATAAATACAGGATGTTTTTCTAAGACTTGTGGTTTTCAATCTGCCAATACTTTTTTCGGAGTTGGTCTCTTTGACAGCTGTCACCAGATTTATGCTCAGTTTGGTTTGTCATTAAATACCCGAACGACCATCAAGCGCGTCACACGTTCGGTGAATGGGCCCAAGAAGAGATGGCCACCGATCCCGATTTTCACAAGAAAATTTTGGTCAGCGATGAAGCTCATTTTTGGTTGAATGGGCACATTAATAAGCTAAATTGTTGTATTTGGAGTGATCATGGTCCACAAGCCATTGTTGAGACGCCATGACATCCTCAAAAAGTCACTGTTTGGTGTGCTCTATGGGCCTTTGGTGTGCATTACGACCTTTGGTTCCAACAAGACGGCGCTACATGCCATACAGCCAACGAAACCATCAATTTATTGAAGGAAAGTTTTGGTGAGCGCATTATCTCGCAACGTGGGCCTGTGGCGTATGGCCTCCCATATCGTGCGATTTATCACCGCTGGATTATTTTGTATGCGACGTTGAGGAGACTTATACCTCTGTAGTTGGCACAACTCAGAGCATCTCCGTTCTTGTAGATAGGGCACACTATACCGAGGTTCCATTCATCGGGCATACTTTCATCCGACCAAATTTTGGATATAAGTTGGTGTATACTTCCTACCAGGTCATCTCCCGCTGCTTTGAATAGCTCAGCTGGCAGGCCATCCGCACCAGCAGGCTTGTACGCTTTAAGCTTGGCTATCGCTAACCGCACTTCATTTAGGTCGGGTGTTTTGGCCATCCGTTTAGCAGGCTAGAAAAGTGTTGTTTCCAGATCCTCAGCACCGACTGTATGTCTACCACCATATTCCCACTCTCGTCTCGGCAGGCATCCGGTCTGGCCTTGTAGCCCTGGGTAGATTGCCTTAACCTTCATTAAAACTTTTGAACATCTCCCCTGCCACTACAGTCCTCAATAGACTCGACCACCCGCCTCGCATGCTCTCTCTTATTCCTCCTGAGAAGTCGGCGTTCCTCCCTTCTTTTTTTCCGTAGAGCTCCCGGGCTGCTCTCTCAGCAGCTCTGGTTCTAGTCTGCAACATTGATTGGTAGGCCTCATTCTTTGCTGCATGCGCCAGCCTGCATTCTTAATCGAACCAGGGGTTTCGTTGTGGTGGCCTAGTGAAACCCAGCACATAAGTGGATGGTATTTTGGCAGTGTTTCCACTGGTCCTCTGCAGATGATGCTGGTGGCTGGCTTGCTGAGAGACGTGGTCTGCAAAAGTCCTGCAAATCTCTTGCGATTTTAACTTCGCGACATTAAATCTTTTCACAGCATCCGCTCGTCGTTGTGGCGTCATGGATATCCGCATACATACTTGAGCTACCACCAAGTAGTGATCCGAGTCTATGTTAGCGCCTCGGAACGTTCGGACATCCAGGATACTGGAAGCATGTCTGGCGTCTATCGCAACATGATCAATCTGGTTGAAGGTTTGTTGATCCAAAGACCGCCTGGTCCCTTTGTGTATATTGAGGTTTGGGAATCGAGTACTTGCTATGATGACATTTCCGCAAAGTCAATTAGCCGCAAAGTCAATTAGCCTGAGTCCGTTACCGGAAGTGTTGTCGTGGAGGCTGTAACCTCCGACTATCAAACCTAAGATGCCCTCCTTTCCGATTTTGGCGTTGAAGTTCAAAGAATAATCTTGACGTCGTACTTGGGGTACCTATCATACGTATTCTCGAGGAGATCGTAGAAATCTTCCTTGGTTGAGGCACCTTTTTCTTCCGTTGGGACATGGGCACAGATCAACGTGATGTTTTTGAACTTTGCTTTGATGCGGATTGTGGCTAGGCACTCGCTTACATTGCTGAAGCCTAAGACTTCTTGCCTAAGTCTTCCCCTTTCCACAAAACCACAACCAAAAAGCCACTGACCCTGATCCTTGCAGCACTCGCCGAAGTAATCCCATCGCACTTCCTGATGGATGGCTCTATCCAGGCTCTCCACAAATTGTTCGGCTATACGTGGCCTGTTTAAGGTCTGGACATTCCACGGGCAGATCCGAAATTCACTGTCCTTGTTTTGTTTGCTTAGGTCGTCAACATTAAAATCATCCATATCCGAGGCTTGTTGTTGTTTCGGACTCGAACAACTTTTTCCGTGGTAGGGAAGTGACCCTGACGCCCCAACCCCTAGCCAAGAGGACCAGACCCTTATTATAACTCCAAGCGTGGGGAGCCGGATAAACCGCTCCTTATAGGCTTGAGCTACGAATATGTCGTAGTAGCCCATATAAGGTATTCACTAAGTACTTCAACCTAACTGGAACTGTAGACGACACCGTTGATTCTATCTGGGAAAATCTTCCACTGCCGCCTGGATGCAGGAGAAGTGCTTTAGTGGGAACTAAACTTCTCCCCCTCTCTCGTTTGCTGCCGCCTAAAACCGTCAACAGGGGTTGGAACCCCATCTTCAGTTAAAGGTACTAGACTACTAGGCACCCGATGTTCACCACGGGGAGGTGAGAGTAGGAGTTCATAGACAGAAGTTCGCTTTGAGAAAAGCTTGTGGACGCTTGTGTCCTCTTGAACTCGAATTCACAGTGTCTACCCTTTGAACAGGGTTCAGCGTTATGGAGCGAATATTTGAATACTCAACCCAGGGTTCAGTAGTACGGTGTGGAATAAAAAAACTATATTTTCGGCAAGTGGTAAAAAATGGTTCCGGATGACTTTAATTCAATTTTAGAGTTCGATGCTTAAAATTGTTTCGGCGCGGAATGCTGGTCTTCGGTGGGGAGGACGAAAAGAGAAATGCTTCGTTACATCACTTAGATGTTAACATTTGACGCCTTATATCCGAAATATAGGCTTATTTACTGGGAAGAGTGTCTGAAAATTGGACCTGGCAGATTACCCCATATGCGTGCCAGCCGCCGCTGCTACATGCCCGAAATCATATTCAAAAATGAATGCCATAAAGTTATACCCATGTCAAATAAAGCCAATTTCATGGATATTAAATAAATTCGTCTGTCCTTTATTTTAATTTAAAGTTCTGCACCTCTAAAAAAAAACACACTCTACAAGAACTTTTTATTATCGAAGGGAGGGGTTTATATCCACCCGTTCAGTTGGGAGGATTGTTAATTCTTTAAGACTTTGACATGATGTCAATAATTCTCAAAATCAAAAAGATTTTCAAATGTTTCACCATTGGTCCCACACATAATTCCCTTAAGAAACCTCCCTTTCTTGCATTCAATATTTTGTTTATTTATGTTTGTATACCTACGTAGATACCTCAACCAAGTCAAACGATGCAATGGTTCTTATAATAACATAAAAACCATTGCATCGTTTGGATCGCGTGGCATTGCATGAGTTCCAACTCGAATAAATTAACAATCTAAGTGCAAAAAAAAAACAATTATTTTAATGGGAAGTTAACTAAATGTATCTCACACCGCATCAATTTGTGGTCTTCCCTGCATCAAAACCTATGCCAATGAAATCGAGGTTCTTCCTTGATGCGCATCAAAATGATGCACAACACAAGACTACGATGCGACTCGACGCGATGTTAAAGCCGATGCCAATGACAACGACGACGGTGACGACGAGTTTAACGAAGTCACTTCCATTTCAAATTCAAACCTCCATACCGCCCCCTGCTCCACAATCAAAATGATAATAAATTTCATTTCCGTGCCGCAGACAATGACGACTCTAGAGAAGAGGATGTTGGTATTTGCTACTCGCGTGTCAAGCCTGGCATTCGAATAAGTACATTATACGAGTTTAGATAAATTTTTTTGCTTCTTGCCGGCTTATCTTGTCTTATTTTCCATTTTTATTGTTTGTTATTATTGTTGCTAGCTATAGCCACCACCACCAACACCAACACCGCCACCGGGAAGCCGCTTTCACTTTCGGTGAAATTAATACCCCGACTTAGGGTTAAAAACCTCAACTTGAGTTTTTTTTTGTATGTTGTTGTTTTACAACAACTCACCTCTTTAGAGTGTGACATCGGACTCGGTCGCCCGCCACAGGAGATATGTGTCTCTCTTTAATAGCGCAACAGGGATTTTGTTGTTTTATTTGAATGGGGTATTTCTCCAGCATTTTCTTTTTTTTTTTATAAGAAAATCGATTTGAATTTCAATAGGAAACAAAAGTATCATCATTTCAAATTGTAGCGGGTTTACTAATAAGTTCTACTTCATTTAAATAAAAGAGTGGATACGCTAACCGTGCGTCGGCAGGCGGCGGCGTCGCTTAAATAACACTTCATTTAATCCAGAAAAATCTTATGTTTACTGGCTGAACACAATGGAGACGGAGCTGCAACTGGAGCTGTAGCCGAACTAGCCGTCAAAATATTTAATATGTACACATAATTTCAATGTTACGAGCACAACGCAACGTAGCTGCAAACGGAGCTACGAGAGTTCACCATCTTTTAACTTTCGCGTGCAGCATTTTTGACATTTCAAAATTGATGGAGGCGAACAAGTTCATTTCAAGCCGATGGGTGTTTATATAGAGGGTGAAATGAGTTTCAAGCTCTCTTCAATTCCTCATGTTATAGATGTCAGTGCTTCTGCAGTCAGAATGTCAGAAAGCTGTACAGCTGCATTGTGGGCAAGTAAAAAAAAGTACGTACGACACTTTTTGACAACTATTGCAGCTGCAGCTCCAGTTCTAGTTGCAGCATTCTATTGTGTTCAAACAGTTACTAGCAAAATTACATGTATTTTTATATCTAAAAATACCCGGTAAGTAATTACAAGACTCATGTATCTGTTTTTTATCTTACAAAATTCACTCACATCTTCTTGCGTCGCCGTCGCGTTGTCTCCTTGTGTTCGGTCGTTACGAATCAAGTCTTTTTCTTGTCGCCATGGACACTCAAATGTTTCAATACTTTAACTAATATTTCTTTTAACTCCAACATTGTATTGTTTTGTATTGCATTTTCTTGTATTGAATTGTTTTGTATTATCACCAAAAAAAAACTATAAAGAGTGAGTCATTTGTTTTTCATTGAAAAAAAAAGCATAACAAAAACCACTTTTCAATAATAATTGTTACTTTATTGAAAAAAGTAAACCTTCCAATAATTAATTATTACAAGATACTAGCTGGTAGACAATCCTAATCTTCGCATAAAAATTATGATAAAAATATAAATAAATATTTAAACTACTTTTTGTAATCGAGTACTACTTTCTGGGTTTTTCTTGGAATTATGAATGAATAAATTCTTAAAAATACGGTCTAAGTCCAACCTTTATTACTTCCCTAACACAAAAAGAATTTTTGTTTTCAAAAACCACTTTTTATGTTAATGCCATTTCACTCTATAAATATATTTTTTTTTTAAATAACCTTTCAAACACCCAGACTTTTAAAATTGGATATCCCTTTTTTGTTTTTACTCCACTTCACCCTATAAATATCAATTTCAAAAAAAATCCTAAAGCTATTCCAAGGGAAGAACCTTTGATATAAACATACTGTTTTACCCTATTACACGCTATAAATACCAAATTTTTGAAAAACATTACCCCAAAAGCAATCTACTAAAAATTACCAAAAGAAATTTCCCTAAAGCCATTTCCTAAGAAATCCTTTTAAAGAAAATCAAAAAGAATTTCTTAAATCGGACATTTTTTTATTTTAACCCCATTTCGCCCTACAAATACCAAAATTTAGAAAATAATATCCTTACAGACATTTACTAAGAATAAACTTTTAAACGAAGGCACAATTTTTCCAATACTCCCTTTCACCTTACAAATAGAAAAACTTTGAAAAAAAGAGTAGTCTATGTTCATTGTCGTGATCCAAGGAATCTTTTCACCAAGTTTCGTAAAAATTCGTTTAGTATTTTAGACGGTATAGCGAAACAAACAGATTTTCACGTTTATCCATAATATTAATACTAATAATTAATAATTAATATTAAGATTAAAATTATTTCATTCAAATGACTGCCTATGCAAGCTTGGCAGTTGACTACCCTGTTAACCCAAATTTTTATGAATATTTGTTATGCTTTCGGCCCAATTTCGGGAATAGCTTGACCAATATTGTTCTGTGCATGAATCGTCTGTGGATTATTTACGAATCATCGTTTTTCAATGACACCTTTCAAAATTACTTGTTACAAGATCATTGAACTGCCCAATTATTGTTGAACAGCTTTTGTGGCTAGAACCTCAACTCGCCCAAGTTCAAATCCTCACACAGTAAAATGTCTTTATTTATGGACAGGTTTTTGGCTAGACATGAAGTTTGCAGACGTTATTTAAGTCTGAGACCGATATGGAGCAAAAAATGCAAAGTTTTTTTTATTTTAGGTGGACGAAACTGGGAGGCTTATTCACTAATCATTACGTGAACGGATACTACATTTACTCACATACGGAGACTATATTCACTAGTCGGAAGATTACAGTACTACTTTTGTGAATTTTAAGATGCTAGCGAAGAAATTGAAGATAAGACTAAATAGGTATATGCTTTCATCGAGAAAGAACACCTAACACCCACACGTCTAGGACAGAACGGCTCCATACAGGCATAGCTATAAACTCATAAAACAATACCAGTGCACGCAGATGTCAGATGAAAAATGGCATAACTCCTGCTAGAGTTGGTGCTTCTTTGGCCAGGAAAGAAATTTGGCTAACAGAGCTCTCTACGAAACAACTGAAGTTTCCCTTAAAAAGACACTTATCATTGTGGTCCTGCTTTATTATGCAGAGAGGACGTTGTCAAAGATAGGGGAGTAGGTACTTTAGAATGTATATTGACAGAAAAATCCTCCGGGCGATTTTTGATTCCTTCTGCAGATGCAGATAAGATATAAACATAGAAATGAATTGCCAAAAAATGGAAAAGTGCAATGACGGGGCATATGTAGAGCGGATGGATTGCAATGATTTATCCCAAAAAGTCTTTAAATTTACCCCCGATAGTCGAAACAGTAGAAGAAGACCGCAACTCAAGTGACGCACGCAAGAGAAAAAAGAACTTCAGCCAACTTGACATTCGAGACTTAATAGGTACAAATAAACCATCTATAGGGACCTGTAATCTTCAATTATTATAACTTTTTTTAAATTAACTAACACTAATCTATTTTTTGATTTACTTCCTTTTAGAAAAAAAAAAGAAACTTACAGCTGGTATAATAACCATCAAGTACAAGTTGATTTTGAGGAGCCAGCTAGTACCGAGTCCTAACTGATACTCGGTACCAAATTGACAGGACAAGGGCCTAGAACTTGTGTGAAGAAATGAGTTGAAACCGATTTGAGAACTAATTTTAGGACTAGTTCCGGTATACTTGCATTAGGACTCTGTGAAGAAATTGACCGTTAAGTTATTAATTGAATTTAAAAGAAAAAGAAGAGCAATTTTACATTGAGCACACAAACAAATTGTTCGCGTCACTGCTAAAGGCAGAAAAGAATGCGATATACGAATGAATAACAAAAGAAAGAATTGAATTGACAAGTGGAATCGCATAGACTGCTTTTACACGACAGCGATTTTTAATAAAAGTTAACTTTGGCAGGTGAAAAAGTATTATCTCTTTGCACTCTTCACTCCACTTGATTAAGCGAAGTTATCTGCTGAGTGGACGACGAATGAAAATAAAACACATTCGAACAATAAGGAAAAACACGAAGATAAGAAGAAGATAGCGATAACTCTGCAATTTGTTCAACCTCAGCAATTTCGTCTACCCCGGCCACCAGTTAGATACGTCCCTCGGCTACGTGCTTAAAAATCGCAAGAAGAAATGGCATCGTTTAAAAGCAGTCATAGTCCCCTTTCACACGAGGAAACTGAGTTTCCAGCAACTTTCACTTTGTAGGAAGAAAAGGCACGACGACGTTAGTGAGGTGATTGATTTATTGGCTTGATTTATTGAGTCCAAGGTTCACACCCTGCACATACTGCAAGGACGGAGAGGGAAATCTGATCACCGATCCTCAAAGCATATTGGAGCGATGGAAAGTGTACTTCAATGAATTGCTAAATGGTCAGCTCACTGCAGAAGTGGAGGCTCCACTACTTCAAGAAGAGTACCCTATGTTGCCGCCACCAAGCATAGAAGAGGTTGAGAAGGCTATAGGCCGGCTAGAGAAAAACAAAGCCCCGGGAGCCGATGGTATACCAGCCGAACTATTTCAACACGGTGGGCCAGCTTTACGTCAAGCAATTCATGAGATGAGTGCACGTGTGGGAGCATGAAGAAATTCCAGAAGACTGGCGAAAAGGTATAATTTGCCCCATACATAAGAAGGGAGATGTCACAACGTGCAGCAATTATAGAGGTATCACGTTCTTGAGTACCGCCTATAAGATACTTTCCTCTATCCTACAAGACCGGATAACCCCATACGCTAAAACCATCATCGGACAATATCAGTGTGGTTTCATTCCAGGCAAATCAACAACTGATCAGATCTTTACCCTTAGGCAGGCGATGGAAAAATGTCTAGAATTTAACATCCCAACATACCACCTGTTTATAGACTTTAAGGCCGCCTACGATAGCATAGCCAGGGTAGAACTTTACAAAGCCATGATAGAATTCGGCATCCCAAATAAATTGACTATGTAGGTTGACCATGACCAACGTAACAAGCCAAGTAAAAATAGCCGGATTGCTATCCAAACCAATCAACATCTTTAATGGACTCCGACAAGGGGATGGTTTGGCCTGCCTCCTCTTCAACCTGGCGTTGGAGAAAGCAATCCGTGACTCTGGCACGGCAACAAGAGGGACCATCGTCAACAGGTCCAGCCAGAAACTGGCTTACGCATACGACATCGACATCAACGGAAGAACCGAGCAAGCTGTACATGATTCCTTCATCCAGATCGAGCAGGCGGCGCAAAATCTGGGGCTGCACATTAGTGAAGGTAAAACAAAGTACGTGGTGGCGTCGAATGCGAGAGGAACAGTTGGTCAAACAATCAAGGTAGCGGAGCACGAATTTGAAGTGGCGCAATCCTTTAAATACCTTGGGTCAATAGTAGCAGCCGATAACAATATAGAAGAAGAAATACGCGGGCGGCTTCTCAAATCCAACAGAGCCTACTATAGTCTGTCAAAGCTCTTCAAATCCAGAAATCTCACCATAACTTCAAAACTGCTGCTGTACAGGACCATGGTCCTGCCAGTACTCACATATGGATCCGAGACTTGGGTGCTTAGCAAAAGGCACTCCGACCTTTTAGCTGCGTTCGAGAGAAAAGTCTTTAGGAGAATTGTTGGCCCCATATGTGAGGAAGTACGATTCCGGAGACGGTACAATCATGAATTGTACGCAATCTACCTTGAAGCAGATATCGTGACAAAAATTAAGCTCGGTAGACTCCGGTGGGCAGGGCACCTAGCTCGCATGAGCGGAGAGGAACCTGCTCGGAAAGTTCTTTGTGGTACATTCTATGGTAGACGACAGCGTGGCAGACCATGCTTGCGCTGGAGAGATGGCGTAGACCAGGACGCCCGGAGCCTTGGGGTGCGCAACTGGATGGCGGCGGCTCGAGACCGGGATGGGTGGAGAGACTTGTTGAAGGAGGCCAGGACCGGACCCCGGTTGTCGAGCCGACGATGAATTGTATAAAATTATCAAATAGTTTATGTAACAGATTCAGACAGTTGTCAAGTTGTAAATTAACAAATTAACCTGTCGCAATTGTCAATGTTTATGAAATAAGGCCCAGATATA
The DNA here is from genome assembly GCA_932273885.2 of Leucozona laternaria. Lineage (NCBI taxonomy): Eukaryota > Metazoa > Arthropoda > Insecta > Diptera > Syrphidae > Leucozona > Leucozona laternaria. The sequence continues at coordinate 217,243,568 of OW026366.1, read as the reverse complement.
TTATTATGACCATTTTGTGGAATATTTTTTTAGTATAGAAAATTATTCATTCAGAAAAATTATTATCATCAGCCAACAATCACATTTAAGTACTTGTGAAATTCCTATAGATATTATTTTAGTTTATATATAGTTTCCATTTCCCCTTGGTGAATAGAAGAGTGAGGTGGAAAATTTGCTTAGCTAGTTAGCGCCGGAGTATAGCTTTCTACTTCGTTAAGTTAGCATAGCAATAAGCAAACAAAAATATATAGGAAGCCAAGTTTTGTCTTCCTAGCGTGCATTGGAGCCATCATCACTCTCGCTCTACCGATTGTCGTTTCAATGGTCGACGCGTTCGGCTTATGAGCCAAACGATTTGTTCCCAGTCGTAGTTATAGTTCGAGTTTAATAGAAAAAAAAAAAACTCGGTTAAGAGCAGCCCCAGCCAGTATAGCAGATGATGAAGCTCTTAGGAAAGCATCAGGACAGGCGAGAGACATCACTTTAGGTATAGCAGAAGAACTTGACACTTTGTTTTTGTTTTTTTTTTTTGGGCTTGGAAGTAGGTATAGGTACGTATGTATCCAACCTGAGTTAATAAATACATAAACATATCGTTGCTGCTTCATGATAGACTGGTTGCGGCCGGAGCTCTGCGTATTGCCTGCAGTGGAACGATTTTACACGACTTAATATCAACGAAATTGTTGTTTCGATTATAACGATCATTATCTTAATAATAATGACAAACTGGACCTGCCAAGCAGGCATGCCAGTGCAAACACATAGAAGTGCTGTCATTGTCTCAAATTAGCGGAAGTTATCATTAAGATATACAAGAGCTCTTTTGCTTGATTGAAGGGAAGTATCAATTGAAGAAACTAACTCGGAGATACTGCTTTGTTTGTGCGAGTGCGGTTAGCAAATTTAATTAGAGATGACCCTTCTGCCTTCTGCTGGTGAGATTTGTTATATTTTTCGGATTCGTAAAACCAATTGAATATGGGAAGTCTTTCAATTAATTGCAATTAAAAGGGATTATATGTTGGCGGCCACAACATTTTTATATAAAAGTTTACAAATGGGTTTATAGGGGGGAAGTGCATATTAAGTAATTTTGTTCTTCAATGTAAAACTCTTAAGTTAGGGCCCTTTTATGACTCGCTTGTGGAACGTTCGACTCAGGTCGAACGATTTGCCAAATGACCAGTTTCGTGGTATTACGAATTGCAAACACCGATGAACATTAAAAAGTGAAAATGTAATGCCATTCACTGTCATAAATAGGTAAGTGAAACGTCAAATTCAAACTAAAATATTGTTGAAGAATATTGTTTATTATTATAATAAAAGTATGTAAATCATCATCGTCGGCTCGACAACCGGGGTCCGGTCCTGGCCTCCTTCAACAAGTCTCTCCACCCATCCCGGTCTCGAGCCGCCGCCATCCAGTTGCGCACCCCAAGGCTCCGGGCGTCCTGGTCTACGCCATCTCTCCAGCGCAAGCATGGTCTACCACGCTATCGTCTACCATAGAATGTACCACAAAGAACTTTCCGAGCAGGTTCCTCTTCGCTCATGCGAGCTAGGTGCCCTGCCCACCGGAGTCTACCGAGCTTAATTTTTTGTCACGATATCTGCTTCAAGGTAGATTGCGTACAATTCATGATTGTACCGTCTCCGGAATCGTCCTTCCTCACATATGGGGCCAACAATTCTCCTTAAGACTTTTCTCTCGAACGCGGCTAAGAGGTCGGAGTGCCTTTTGCTAAGCACCCAAGTCTCGGATCCATGTGTGAGTACTGGCAGGACCATGGTCCTGTACAGCAGCAGTTTTGAAGTTATGGTGAGATTTCTTGTAAATACGTTTTATTAATAATTGTCGTCAGATCATAGTGTCATATCTGGAAATTTATCGTGCCAAACAAACCCACTTAAGGAAAAATCCCCCAAGAGAACTGTTTGGCAATTCAGGAACGCCAACTCTGACGGTCCCAACGATTTCTTCAGGAACTCTAACTGATAATACTATGCTTCCTCGGTAGTGATGTAGACTCCAGTGCAGATATGATTACAAATTTAATTTTCTTTTTGGAATGAGAAATTTTATCCCGAACAGAGAAAAGTCTATGAAACCAAAAGAGAACTCATGTGTTTGATTCGAGCTGCAAAGAGGTTATCCGGGTTAGAGAAGTAAGTTTCCGAAGTTATAAGGCCAACCCCACTGAGGAAAAACGGAATGGGTTCAAACAAGCTAGAGAGACTAGTAACGTCCATATTCCAGGAACCAAATTTTTCCATGACCAAAAAATAAGGCAAAACTTACTACATTGTGCCAAAGGTAGTAAAAATTTTTGGTCATTTGCAAAAATCATACGAAATACTACTTCGTCTTCGGTTCGGTTCGCTCGTTTTCAATGCCACCCCTCGTTAGAGAAATCCAATTTGCTTGCAGCACAGTTTACTGTTAATTGGTAAGTGTTAAATGACTCTCCCTTTACTTGAGAGCGCAAACTTCATCATGGGACAAATCTTCTTTCGCACTCGTGCAGTTGAAGAGTTTGTAAGGACATTGATGTACACAACGTTGTTCTTTAACGCTGGCAAAACTACTGCGTAAGCTTTTCTATCTGTCCTTGGATTTGTGAAGCCTGTACCTAAAAAATGACGAATCTTCTTCACCCTCTTACTATCGTCCAATTGCACTTACGTCCCTTCTTTCGAAGGTCATGGAAACGCTGATCAACCATCAGCTTAAGAAATATCTTGAGGAACTTCTTAATGACCGGCAGTATGGCTTTGGTAGCAATAGGTCCACTGGTGATCTCATGGTAAATCTCACGGCACAGTGCCACAAATCTTTACATCGTTCTGGCGAAATTAAGATTATTACACTTGATATTTCAAGAGCTCTCCTATCGAAAATGCGTTCATTTGGTATCGATGAATGTCTTCTTCGTTGGATTAGAAATTACCTTGCGGACCGATCAATACAAGTAGTATTGGACGATTTTAAGTCTGAAACTTATCTTATAAACGCTGATGTGCCCCAGGGCTCCGTTTTCTCTCCGACTTTCTTCCTACTATACATAAATGATCTCTTTTTTGAAACTTCTAATCCCTTAAACTGTTTTGCTGACGATAGCAACCTCAGCTTTTCATATTCGTTTCTAGATTCACATCCTTGTCTTTCGGATGTGGAACTTCAACGACAGCGTATGAAAACCTCATTAAATTCTGATCCTGATAGCATTGTGCAATGGGGAAATAAAAATCACGTAGAATTTAATGCTTCAAAAACACAATGCTACCTGGTGTCGTTAAAGCGAAACCCACCCCCAATGCCACTATCCATGGGCGACACTTGCATCGAAGAAACTGAAAAATTTTCAGTTCTCGGTATGTGCATCACAGACCACCTTTTGTGGAATGATCAAATATTCGATGTCGAGAAAAACCCTGCTAAAAGTTTAGGTTTTCTCCGTCGATGCAAGAATTTTTTCTCCCCCTATAAAGCCTTCATTCGTCCAAAATTGGAATACAATTCTCATATTTGGGTAGGTGCTCTAATAACCCACTTGAGTCTATTAGATAGAATTCAAAAGAGAGCTTTAAAAATGATAGGCGATGAAACTATAATAACGGGTGATTTTTTAAGAGGTTTAGAACTTTTTTTAAAAAAAAAACACAAAAATTCGAAAAAATGAATGAAATATTTATTTGAATCGATAGTTTGAACCTTGCAATTTAATGTTTAAAGATAATTTCATGCAAATGTTGACCGCGGCTGCGTCTCAGGTAGCCCATCCGCTGAGTCCAATTTTGGCATACTCTTTCACACATATCGGCCGGTATCTCACGAATGAATGCATGGATGTTGGCTTCCAGTGCGTCAATCGAAGCGGGCTTGTCCCTATAGACATTAGCCTTGACATACCCCCACAAAAAATAATCTAATGGTGTCAAATCGCACGATCTAGGCGGCCAATTGACCGGCCCGAAACGTGAAATTAACTGTTCACCAAACTCGCCTCGCAATTGCGCCATTGTTTCGCGTGCTGTGTCGCATGTGGCACCGTCTTGTTGAAACCACATATCATGCAAGTCAAGAACTTCCATTTCGGGAAAAAAAAAGTTTGTTATCATCGCCCGGTAGCGTTCACCATTGACAGTAACGCTGCGATTCGCATCATCTTTGAAGAAATAGGCCCAATAATGCCGCCGGCCCATAAACCGCACCAAACAGTGGCTTTTTCGGGATGCATTGGTAGTTGTTGCAATGCTTCTGGCTGATCTTCACTCCAAATGCGGCAATTTTGCTTATTTCCGTACCCATTCAACCAAAAATGAGCCTCATCGCTGAACACAAGCAGCGCGCGATGAACATTTCGAACCGAGCACGAATTTTGATAGTAAAATTCAATAATTTGCAAGCGTTGTTCATTTGTAGGACGATCCATGGTTAAATTGCAAACCAAACTGAAGCTGTTTGACAGTGACAAAAGGTACTAAACACACGTCAGCTGTCAAAACCAGTGTTGCCAAAACCAAACCAGCTTAAAAATCACCCTTTAGAAGCAATTAAAATTCTTGAAAACCGCCACCGCTATGTTTCATGTCTTTCATTATTTTATCGCTATTTTTATAAACATTTTTTCTAGTGAAATAGCCAGTTGCATTCCTCCCCTAAAACAATTCAACTGTAAAACTCGCACTTCAACTAATGCGCATCAGTTTACCCTAGAACCCAAATTAAGACGTACATTTAAGTACAGAGATTCTTTCTTAAGTCGTACTTCACGAATGTGGAATGCTTTACCCGGCTCAATTTGTCCTTACCATAGTGATACATTTAAAAACAATGTGCATCTGTATCTCCTTTCAAAGCCTCTCCAACTTTCCCAGAAGCTAGAACTGTGTATTATCAGACAGAAAAATTAGATATCACAAGACAAAACGTAAATAAAAATCTGCAAGTTTCTACAAAATTTAAAAAGTCATGCCTTGGGCAAATTTTTCTGATCATTGAGGTGGGAGTGATGTAACGTACAGAGACTTCAAAAGAATTCACCAATGTGAAAACCTTCATTAATGCAAACAGCGGTTGACAGTTGGTCCCCGAGCGCATATAATGGGCGTTTTTCTTTTTTAGTTCAGAGCAGAGCCTGAACTGTCAAAAAAATAAATAGTGTTTCTTTTTTAGCATTCAGAGCTCCAATTTGGTGTTTCTTTTTTCGCTCTGAGCATGTTCAGAGCAGATTCAGAGCACGCTCTATGATCTCAGAATAAATGAGCAGACGGAGTTGAATAGCTGAACACAAATTTGACAAGTGGAAAAAGAAGGAAGGAAGAACTCTCAGAACAGAGCACGCTCAGTTCAGAGTATGCCCAATAGTTGACAGACTGTTCAAGTTTATCAAAAAGATGTGCGGACAACAGTTTGTACCCAATGCTGAAGTTGCATACTCTTTGTAAGAACAGCTGCTTGCCTAACCTTACTTTTTGATCAATTTTTGTAACGTAAAAGATGGTGCGTTAACTGTTAGTTCGCATTCTCCTATTTATCACTTACAGTAGGTATGTACAATTCTATTTATTTATTATTCTCAATTGATTGCATATTGTTAAGATCATTCGGAGACAACTCAATTTAAAGAAACAAACAAAACCAACAATTGAGAAAAGCAAATTCAAAAACAAACATTATTTTTGAACTGTCAAACCTCAAAACAACATTTACGTCACATACGGTCATTAGGGCCCAGTTTCACTTTCACACTGAACATTTACCCGGGATTAAGTGAAACTTATAAGTTTCCCATATTGGGACTTTAGGTTCAGTTTCATAGCCTGAGTAAGTAGCACTTAGGTGACAAACATGGGAGACTTAAAAGATACTTATTAATTGCACTTAAAATGCAATAAAATGACCAAAACTAAATTTTTTCCATGTATTATGACTTTATTAGTAAGAGCGAAAATTCTCATTAATTATAGAACACAACTTCGTTCAAGTAGCTGGCTAGGCTGGCTTCGCAGTAGCGCATTCTGTCACTCCAATTTTCCAAGGCCTTGTTAATGGCTTCGGGCTGTAGCTCATGGATTGCATGGATGACATTGTCCCTTAAGTGCTTGAATCGTTTTCGGATTGTTGGCATAACATCGGTCCCTCACGGTTCTCCACAAAAAAAAAATCCAAAGGGGTCAAATCGCAGCTCGGAGGCGGCCAATTGACATAGCCATCAAAACGGCTGATAACACGATTTTGAAATTTGGTGTGCAAAAACTAGATTGTGGCATGGGCTGTGTGGCATGGCGCCCCATCCTGAATGTACCAGAGGTCTTCAATTTCAGTAAAAAAAAAAAAGTCGGTTGACAAGGCTCGGTACCGCCCAACGTTAACCGAAACGTTGTTCCCAGACTCATTTTCAAAGGAAAATGGTCCAATGATGCCAACACTCCACTATCCGCACCAAATTGTGACCCTCTGTGGATGCATTGGCTTCTTGACAATAACGTGCGGGCTTTCCGAGCCCCAGATGCCGGTATTTTGTTTATTAACGAAGCCGCCGAGATGAAAATGCGCCTCGTCAGAAAAGATGATTTTTAGCAGAAAATCTCTTTGGGCTACACAGCGCTCACTTTGGAAATAAGTTTTCAATATTTCCAACGCTTTTCAAGCGTAAAGCGACTCATTTCGTTCCGCGGAGGTATGATACTGACTTTCTGTCAAGATTTCGAGCAGTAAACAATTATTAGTGTCAAAATAACATATGACTTAAAAAGAAACCACTAGATGTCCCACCCGTTAAATTCATGGCCCTTGCAGAAGTGCTATTAGAAATGGATATGGTTTTGGATATCAATGAAATTCTTTATTCCTGTGAAAGTACGTTCGATGCACGTTTGCAGAAGTCCAGACGCTGAACCCAATTTTCGACGGTTTTCAAGCATAAATCGGCCGATACTGCTGCTGCCTTGTTGGACCATAGACTTGACGTAGCCCCACAGGAAATAGTCTAACGGCGTCAAATCGCACGACCGAGGCGGCCAAGCGACTGGACCATTTCGTGAGATAACATACGTTCCCCAAACTTGGTTTCAAATAAATTGACTTGTGGCGTCGTCCTGTTAGAACCACATGTCCTCCATGTCCATATCATCCAATTGGGGCCAAAAATATTCGGTTATCATTGAATGGTAGCGATCCCCATTCACAATAACGTGCCGGTCTTAATCATCAAGGAAGAAGTACGGCCCAATGACGCCGCCGCGGCCGGCCCATAAACCACACCAAACCGTAATTTTTTCGGGATGCAATAATGACTCATGGAGTACGTGTGGATTGCTGCCTGACGTGTGGATTGCTGGATGTAGGCCAAGATCTTTTCGCAAAGTTCACCACAACGACGTCATAGAGATGCCCAACGCTTGAGAACGACGTGTGAGAGACACATTTGGGCTTTCTGCAACTGAAGCCTCAGCGGCAGCAATATTCTCGACACTACGGGCACTTCTTTGTCTCACTGGCACGGGAACATTTTGTACTATGCCTGTGGATTCAAATTTTTCCACTAGACGCTCATTTGTTGGTCTGCTAGGACGATTATGACGACCATAAATTGGACGTAGCGCTCTTAACGTTGAGGGCACTGACTCCGAATTTCGGTAGTAAATTTTAATAATTTCGACTCGTTGTTGGCTCGTATATCTTTTCATCATGAAATGGCAAACCTTACTGAAGAGAAATGCCAAAAAAGCGGCAAGAAATATGGCGTCGTATGCTGTCCCTGTTGCTCTACTTTGGTAGCGTCCCTGTTGAAAAACCCTTTATATACACCTATTGTAATCCAAATCGTTAGAATCATTAACCATGTTTCTTTGGCAACCTATTCGCAGTGAAGTAAAAAATTAATTGCAACAAATAAATAAATTCTAAATTTCGTAGACAGAATATTTCAACGTTCGTTTTTTTATTTTAACCACTGCACTGGTTGAAACTTTTCTGACACTTATCAATTTCTGCTATTCAGGCTAAAGGCTTAACTACATAAGGACCAGTGGTTTAAAAAAGACAACGAACGTTGAAATATTCTGTCAACGAAATTTATATTTTATTTTTTGCAATAAATCAAATGTTTTTTATCAATTTTTCACTTCACTGCGAGTAGGTTGCCAAAGAAACATGGGTACTGATTGATGTAATATTTGTAAAATAAAATAAGAACGCACCTGGACATTAATCGAATAAAAATTTTTCTTGCACCTGTGGCGTGCTCCGAATTCCGAACCAGGATTTTTAATCTCGACATGGGTGCAGTCAATGGCAACTATAACTTGGGGAAATCCAGCGTTATTGATAAATTAACGTTTTGCCTGTCGGATAGCCGCAGCATCGGTGGGGTAACTTATAAACTGGCTCGCTTTCGATGCCAACGGTCTCACTAACTTTCGTACACAATTACTCACAGACTGTTGTAAGATATTATGACAATCTCCTAGAGTAAACAAATTTGTTGATACGTATCATACATTCTTTAAAAGAAAAGTTATGATTTTAACTTACCGAGATCCTTTTGATATAATCCTACAGCCAGATATCGTATTTCCGTGGAAATTAAGGTATATTTAGCGATTTATTATTGGTAAGGCCTTAGTCTTTCATAAGTAATTTTCAATTTAACTTTAATTATTTTAAGCTAAATATTTATTTATGAGATACAGTAATCCCATGGAAAACAAATAATATTAAGACTGATTATTGTTATTGTTGTACATTATGTACATATGTACCTATAGGTATATGTATACTTTTCTTTGTTATCAGCTATGCAGACGTGCGACATAAACTTCTGACTTACCTATGTAAATTTATCTACTTTATGTTACAGTCAACAGCTAAGTTATCTGTTTAAGATGATATCTATCATCAGTAAGTAAATAAAAATTGATTTTGTGACATATGTAATTGTTTTTACAAAAAAAAATGTAAAAAAAACAACAGAAAGTTTTGAGAAGAGGCTAAAATAAGTCGTTTCGTAGTAGTGAAAAAATCAATCAAATCGCGTGCGGAATGTTGCACATTTCCTTCAAGGCTTCTCTGGGTGGCGCGCATCCGAAATGTCCAATTTTTCATAACTCTGTCGCATAAATCAGGCTGAATTTGACCGATGACATGGGTTCCGTTGGAGGCCAGTTCACATATCCTCCACGTGAGATGACCATGCCCCCGAATCGCTCGTGTAGAATTTCTAATGTGGCGTAAGCTGTGTGGCTCGTAGCTCCACGTGCCGTCCTGTTGAAACAACATGTCGTTGTCGTGTCCATATCATCCAGTTTCAGGCCAAAAGAAGTTGGTAATCATCGACCTCTAGCGCTCGTCTTTGGCGGTGATGGCCTGGCCAACCTCGTTCTCAAGGAAATATGGACCGATGACGCCGCCCGCTCAAAATCCACACCAAACAGTGACTTTTTCGGTATGCATTGGACGCTCTTGGGTCTCATGTGGATTGGTACAGTCTCAAATTCATTCATCCAGAAATGGTTTTCATCGCTGAAGATGATTTTTCGATGAAAATTATGGTCAGTTTCCAACTGATCCAGAGCCATTCAGCGAACACAAGTCGTTGTCTATGGTCGTTTACCTTCAGCTTCTGGGCCAATTGAAATTTGTACGGGTGCAGGCCCAAGTCACGACGCAAAATTTGCCAAGTTATTGTCTGGAAAAGGCCGAGATCTTGTGAGCGAGGCAAAATCGACTGCCTCAGATTCTCCTGCACACTCTCACGTCTCACGGCGAATTTTTCGGCGAATCTTGTGTTTCGTCGACATTTGCGTTTTGGTTAATCGTTTACTGAACCAGTGGACTCAAATGTATTCACCACACTGCGAATAGTCCTCTCGGTAGGACTATTATGGCGAACATGAAATTTGCAAAGTGCGCGGAACGTTGCCCAACAAAACACCCACCATATTGACTAAACAATTTTATCATTTGCACGTGTTGTTGAACACTTTATCCATCCATGATGATTTGGCATAACAGATTGAATAAATGACAGTCAATTTGACAGATGTAGCTTCAGCAATATGTCCGCTATCAACTGTCAAATCTAGAAAGTCTCTATTGGAAAACCCTTTATAAATATGTACACACAATCTACTTCCGAATTCGAACGGCTAAGTTGAAAGGCACTTAGTCATGACAAGAGATACTTTTGGAGAATTTGACACTTTCCATCAAGCAGTAGCGGTTTTTTTTTTTTAGGTGGACGAGGCTGGGAATCGAACCCAAACCTCTGGCATGGGAGTTCTACGTACTAACAGTTACGCCTAACGCTTTGCATTCCAATAAAATGTGTTCATCCTTATCAGATTGAATAAGTACCTCCGTAAATACCCATAATCTCCCCGTAAATCCCCATAAAATCAACACAAATCTAATATTGACTAAGAAGTCTGGAATTTTCTACCATTAGCTTATATAATCCAAATTCAAATCCTTTCTCGGTATTCTTATTTTCAGACTCAAAAATAATCATCCATTACCTTTATACTACTTGTTGATCCTTCCTATAATACTTTATAAGCATATACAAATAAAAACAAACATTGAAACTCACTTGATCTGTTGTTGTTGGTACAATTTAATTATTACTTTAAGAAGAGATACAAATGTATTTATACAAAGTTTAAAATTTAATCAAAAAAAAAATGTATTTAAAAAGAAATGTTTTAGGTATCAAAGTCCAAACGCAAAAGAAAAAAAAAAACATTTGGTAAAAAATAATTATTTTCATTTACTAAAATCTCTATCTCTAGGCTAGCTCTAAATCTAGGATAGCTTTAATTCCAATTTTTCCAGCGTCTTCGTAATCCTGGTACAATGCTATACCAGCAGCATCGCAAATTTCCAGGGCTGTAGAAATTCCTTTCTTTAAAGCTGATTCGCCACCCTGAATTCCAATAATAACAGTTCTCTCGGCAAGCTTAATGTATTCAAATGCTGTTACCCTACCATATTCAATGTCCATGACGGAAGGTACAAGTTTTTCAGCTGTGGCTTTACCACACATTTCTCCAACAACTCCCATTCCTAGGTACCCAGGAGCCGATGCGCTAATAATTTTTTCTTGGGCTAATTTTACTGCCTTGATTATAAAATCGATGGCGGCATCAACGTTTTCGCTTGCTAGTTTCCCAGCTTCTTTAATGGCCTTCTTTACACCGGATATGGCAACTGAAGTTTCTGTAATTGTAGATTTAAGCCCTTCACACATGATATTGGCTGCACCGATTGCGGTTTTATTCCTCAAAACACTTAAACCCGATTTTATACCGCCATTGATACGGGAAATGGCGCCCAACGCTTCCGAACTGTCAGTTGACATTTTTGTTTTCAAACTATCCGTGATGCCTGACACAACATCGACTTTGTTGGTTGATGCGGTCGACAAAGCAATTGCGATACCTTCTAAAGCATGTGTAGCGGCATCCCTAACATGTTTATATATTGACTGCACAGCAGTTGAAATAACGTCTCGAGCTGATTTGACCGCCTCTTCGGCTGCACGTCCACCGGCCTTTATTCCAGCCGATAATATTTCAATTGCAACCTCTAGTGCTTCAAATGCTGCAGTTCCTGCTCTTTGGATAGAAGTTATTGCCTTCTTTAATCCTGGTAGTGCTGCACCACCAACCATACTCAAAGCCGAGCCTTGCACCTCATGAATTCGAACTCCGACAGCGAAGATGAAATCCCTATCCATTCTTATCGCTTTTTGTACAAATGCAATTGCACCTTCCGTATCTTGGCTTTTCGCCAATTTCAAAGCATTTTCAAATACATTATTTGCTTGAATTGTAACACCATATATAAGCCTTACTGCATCGAGAACTCCCTCAATAGCTATCTTAGCTGCCGGTGAGGAAGCTACATTGGCCGCGAAGTTTTCGACTAATTTTCGAACATCTTTAATGATAAATTTGGTGTCTAAGCTATTTTCATCTGTTCCTGCATCAATCTGTGCTTCTTGTGCTTCCTGGAACGTGTGATCGACCACAATTTTTTCTATCTTAGCTGATTCACTTAAAGACGCCAATGAATTTCCCTGCGACTGTTTGGCGAAAACCAAAAGAACAGCCACGACAGCCAAAAACTTATACTGTGAGATATTCATTTTAAAGATTAACCTCTTCGTTTGAAAAAAAAAAACCAAAAAGAACAACACACTCTTAAAGATTCACCGTCTGAACAATTCTGACACGGCTTGATTAAAATATAATCCCCTTTTATAGGCAATTTCAAAATGTCTCACAAAAACTTTATTTTTTCAAAAAAAATCAATCCAGATTCCACCAATATTGACATGCACTCAAGCGCTGGCCAAATACAAATAAAAAAAGGTAGGCACATAATTTATGATAAATGTGACATTCGTATAAATATTTGCCATTCTGGCATGTTGGTTTGAGTTAAAGTAAATTTGCCCTGTCGGTGGCAATACTGGGCCATAGCAATGGGTTTTACTGTGTTTTTAATATTAACGGTATCATTTCAGTGCCTACCATATGCAAAACTTTCAATATGGTGGTTTTTCCCCAGATTCAGGTACACAAACTTCCTTCGAAAACAGAAAACTTAACTAAACGGCCGACAGCATTTAAATATTTGTTTAGAATTTTGTTTCTATCTAGCAGACCCGGATCCAGGATTTCAGTTTGGAGGGGGTTAGGTTGCCCGAGAAAAGTTCACCCACAAAATATTATAAAATACCTGATGGAATTCTTCGAGGAGAGATCATATTTTTTGGATTTGCGTAGGTTAAGGTGATTTAATCGATTTTTTTTGTCAATGTTGTGATGTGCTTTATGCTTTCAAGTCGAGGTTTTGTTCGCCGGTCTGCCAGGGGTATCCAATTATACACCAGCTTATGAGATGGGCTTTCTCATAATAATAGATCAGCTAGTATACGCCCCTGATAGCAAGATCGCAGGTATAAGCCCCTGTGGTGGCAAGATCACAGGTATTAACCCCTGGTAGAAAGATCGCAGATTTAAGCCCCTGTAGTGACAAGATTACAGGTATAAACCCCTGGTGGCCAGATCACAGGCTTAAGCCTCTGGTGGCAAGATCACAGGTATAAACCCCTGGTGGCAAGACCACAGGTATAGGCCCCTGGTAGCAAGATCGCAGGTATAAGCCCCTGTGGTGGCAAGTACACAGGTATTAACCCCTGGTAGAAAGATCGCAGATTTAAGCCCCTGTAGTGACAAGATTACAGGTATAAACCCCTGGTGGCCAGATCACAGGCTTAAGCCTCTGGTGGCAAGATCACAGGTATAGGCCCCTGGTAGCAAGATCGCAGGTTTAAGCCCCTGGTGGCAAGATTACAGGTATAAGCCCCTATTGACAAGATCACAGGCTTAAGCCCCTGGGAGCAAGATCGCAGGTATAAGCTCCTGGTGGCAAGATCACAGGTTTAAGCCCCTGGTGGCAAGACCACAGGTATAGGCCCCTGGTAGCAAGATCGCAGGTATAAGCTCCTGGTGGCAAGATCACAGGTATAGGCCCCTGGTAGCAAGATCGCAGGTTTAAGCCCCTGGTGGTAAGATTACAGGTATAAGCCCCTATTGGCAAGATCACAGGCTTAAGCCCCTGGGAGCAAGATCGCAGGTATAAGCTCCTGGTGGCCAGATCACAGGCTTAAGCCTCTGGTGGCAAGATCACAGGTATAAACCCCTGGTGGCAAAACCACAGGTATAGGCCCCTGGTAGCAAGATCGCAGGTATAAGCTCCTGGTGGCAAAATCACAGGTATAGGCCTCTGGTAGCAAGATCGCAGGTTTAAGCCCCTGGTGGCAATATTACAGGTATAAACCCCTGGTGGCCAGATCACAGGCTTAAGCCTCTGGTGGCAAGATCACAGGTATAAACCCCTGGTGGCAAGACCTCAGGTATAGGCCCCTGGTAGCAAGATCGCAGGTATAAGCTCCTGGTGGCAAGATCACAGGTATAGGCCCCTGGTAGCAAGATCGCAGGTTTAAGCCCCTGGTGGCAAGATTACAGGTATAAGCCCCTATTGGCAAGATCACAGGCTTAAGCCCCTGGGAGCAAGATCGCAGGTATAAGCTCCTGGTGGCAAGATCACAGGTTTAAGCCCCTGGTGGCAAGACCACAGGTATAGGCCCCTGGTAGCAAGATCGCAGGTATAAGCTCCTGGTGGCAAGATCACAGGTATAGGCCCCTGGTAGCAAGATCGCAGGTTTAAGCCCCAGGTGGCAAGATTACAGGTATAAGCCCCTATTGGCAAGATCACAGGCTTAAGCCCCTGGGAGCAAGATCGCAGGTATAAGCTCCTGGTGGCCAGATCACAGGCTTAAGCCTCTGGTGGCAAGATCACAGGTATAAACCCCTGGTGGCAAGACCACAGGTATAGGCCCCTGGTGGCAAGATCGCAGGTATAAGCTCCTGGTGGCAAAATCACAGGTATAGGCCTCTGGTAGCAAGATCGCAGGTTTAAGCCCCTGGTGGCAAGATTACAGGTATAAACCCCTGGTGGCCAGATCACAGGCTTAAGCCTCTGGTAGCAAGATCACAGGTATAAACCCCTGGTGGCAAGACCACAGGTATAGGCCCCTGGTAGCAAGATCGCAGGTATAAGCTCCTGGTGGCAAGATCACAGGTATAGGCCCCTGGTAGCAAGATCGCAGGTTTAAGCCCCTGGTGGCAAGATTACAGGTATAAGCCCCTATTGGCAAGATCACAGGCTTAAGCCCCTGGGAGCAAGATCGCAGGTATAAGCTCCTGGTGGCAAGATCACAGGCTTAAGCCCCTGGGAGCAAGATCGCAGGTATAAACCCCTGGTGGCCAGATCACAGGCTTAAGCCTCTGGTGGCAAGATCACAGGTATAAACCCCTGGTGGCAAGACCACAGGTATAGGCCCCTGGTAGCAAGATCGCAGGTATAAGCTCCTGGTGGCAAAATCACAGGTATAGGCCTCTGGTAGCAAGATCGCAGGTTTAAGCCCCTGGTGGCAAGATTACAGGTATAAACCCCTGGTGGCCAGATCACAGGCTTAAGCCTCTGGTGGCAAGATCACAGGTATAAACCCCTGGTGGCAAGACCACAGGTATAGGCCCCTGGTAGCAAGATCGCAGGTATAAGCTCCTGGTGGCAAGATCACAGGTATAGGCCCCTGGTAGCAAGATCGCAGGTATAAGCTCCTGGTGGCAAGATTACAGGTATAAACCCCTGGTGGCCAGATCACAGGCTTAAGCCTCTGGTGGCAAGATCACAGGTATAAACCCCTGGTGGCAAGACCACAGGTATAGGCCCCTGGTAGCAAGATCGCAGGTATAAGCTCCTGGTGGCAAGATCACAGGTATAGGCCCCTGGTAGCAAGATCGCAGGTTTAAGCCCCTGGTGGCAAGATTACAGGTATAAGCCCCTATTGGCAAGATCACAGGCTTAAGCACCTGGGAGCAAGATCGCAGGTATAAGCTCCTGGTGGCAAGATCACAGGCTTAAGCCCCTGGGAGCAAGATCGCAGGTATAAACCCCTGGTGGCCAGATCACAGGCTTAAGCCTCTGGTGGCAAGATCACAGGTATAAACCCCTGGTGGCAAGACCACAGGTATAGGCCCCTGGTAGCAAGATCGCAGGTATAAGCTCCTGGTGGCAAGATCACAGGTATAGGCCCCTGGTAGCAAGATCGCAGGTTTAAGCCCCTGGTGGCAAGATTACAGGTATAAGCCCCTATTGGCAAGATCACAGGCTTAAGCCCCTGGTGGCAAGATTACAGGTATAAACCCCTGGTGGCCAGATCACAGGCTTAAGCCTCTGGTGGCAAGATCACAGGTACAAACCCCTGGTGGCAAGACCTCAGGTATAGGCCCCTGGTAGCAAGATCGCAGGTATAAGCTCCTGGTGGCAAGATCACAGGTATAGGCCCCTGGTAGCAAGATCGCAGGTTTAAGCCCCTGGTGGCAAGATTACAGGTATAAGCCCCTATTGGCAAGATCACAGGCTTAAGCCCCTGGGAGCAAGATCGCAGGTATAAGCTCCTGGTGGCAAGATCACAGGTTTAAGCCCCTGGTGGCAAGACCACAGGTATAGGCCCCTGGTAGCAAGATCGCAGGTATAAGCTCCTGGTGGGAAGATCCCAGGTATAGGCCCCTGGTAGCAAGATCGCAGGTTTAAGCCCCTGGTGGCAAGATTACAGGTATAAGCCCCTATTGGCAAGATCACAGGCTTAAGCCCCTGGGAGCAAGATCGCAGGTATAAGCTCCTGGTGGCCAGATCACAGGCTTAAGCCTCTGGTGGCAAGATCACAGGTATAAACCCCTGGTGGCAAGACCACAGGTATAGGCCCCTGGTAGCAAGATCGCAGGTATAAGCTCCTGGTGGCAAAATCACAGGTATAGGCCTCTGGTAGCAAGATCGCAGGTTTAAGCCCCTGGTGGCAAGATTACAGGTATAAACCCCTGGTGGCCAGATCACAGGCTTAAGCCTCTGGTGGCAAGATCACAGGTATAAACCCCTGGTGGCAAGACCACAGGTATAGGCCCCTGGTAGCAAGATCGCAGGTATAAGCTCCTGGTGGCAAGATCACAGGTATAGGCCCCTGGTAGCAAGATCGCAGGTTTAAGCCCCTGGTGGCAAGATTACAGGTATAAGCCCCTATTGGCAAGATCACAGGCTTAAGCACCTGGGAGCAAGATCGCAGGTATAAGCTCCTGGTGGCAAGATCACAGGCTTAAGCCCCTGGGAGCAAGATCGCAGGTATAAACCCCTGGTGGCCAGATCACAGGCTTAAGCCTCTGGTGGCAAGATCACAGGTATAAACCCCTGGTGGCCAGATCACAGGCTTAAGCCTCTGGTGGCAAGATCACAGGTATAGGCCCCTGGTAGCAAGATCGCAGGTTTAAGCCCCTGGTGGCAAGATTACAGGTATAAGCCCCTATTGGCAAGATCACAGGCTTAAGCCCCTGGGAGCAAGATCGCAGGTATAAGCTCCTGGTGGCAAGATCACAGGTTTAAGCCCCTGGTGGCAAGACCACAGGTATAGGCCCCTGGTAGCAAGATCGCAGGTATAAGCTCCTGGTGGGAAGATCCCAGGTATAGGCCCCTGGTAGCAAGATCGCAGGTTTAAGCCCCTGGTGGCAAGATTACAGGTATAAGCCCCTATTGGCAAGATCACAGGCTTAAGCCCCTGGGAGCAAGATCGCAGGTATAAGCTCCTGGTGGCCAGATCACAGGCTTAAGCCTCTGGTGGCAAGATCACAGGTATAAACCCCTGGTGGCAAGACCACAGGTATAGGCCCCTGGTAGCAAGATCGCAGGTATAAGCTCCTGGTGGCAAAATCACAGGTATAGGCCTCTGGTAGCAAGATCGCAGGTTTAAGCCCCTGGTGGCAAGATTACAGGTATAAACCCCTGGTGGCCAGATCACAGGCTTAAGCCTCTGGTGGCAAGATCACAGGTATAAACCCCTGGTGGCAAGACCACAGGTATAGGCCCCTGGTAGCAAGATCGCAGGTATAAGCTCCTGGTGGCAAGATCACAGGTATAGGCCCCTGGTAGCAAGATCGCAGGTTTAAGCCCCTGGTGGCAAGATTACAGGTATAAGCCCCTATTGGCAAGATCACAGGCTTAAGCCCCTGGGAGCAAGATCGCAGGTATAAGCTCCTGGTGGCAAGATCACAGGTTTAAGCCCCTGGTGGCAAGGTCGCAGGTATAAGCTTCTGGTGGCCAGATCACAGGCTTAAGCCTCTGGTGGCAAGATCACAGGTATAAACCCCTGGTGGCAAGACCACAGGTATAGGCCCCTGGTAGCAAGATCGCAGGTATAAGCTCCTGGTGGCAAAATCACAGGTATAGGCCTCTGGTAGCAAGATCGCAGGTTTAAGCCCCTGGTGGCAAGATTACAGGTATAAACCCCTGGTGGCCAGATCACAGGCTTAAGCCTCTGGTGGCAAGATCACAGGTATAAGCTCCTGGTGGCAAGATCACAGGTATAGGCCCCTGGTAGCAAGATCGCAGGTTTAAGCCCCTGGTGGCAAGATTACAGGTATAAGCCCCTATTGGCAAGATCACAGGCATAAGCCCCTGGGAGCAAGATCGCAGGTTTAAGCTCCTGGTGGCAAGATCACAGGTTTAAGCCCCTGGTGGAAAGGTCGCAGGTATAAGCTCCTGGTGGCAAGATCACAGGTATAGGCCCCTGGTAGCAAGATCGCAGGTTTAAGCCCCTGGTGGCAAGATCGCAGATTTAAGTCCCTGGTGGCAAGATCACAGAAACAAACTCCTGGTGGTAAGACCACATGTATAGGCCCCTGGTGGCAAGATCGTAGGTATAAGCCCCTAGCGGCAGTATTAACTAAGCTTAAGCACTACTAGATCACAGGTACCGAAGCCCCTGGAGGCAATTAGACCAAATCGACCTCACTCGTGACAGCTTAAGGTTAAGTGAAACTGATTTATTGAATCAAGTTTACTCTAACTCTATTGACTGGAGCACTGACCGAAAGGGTGATTTTCATTCGCGGGAGTGGCTCCTCATCATACCTTTTCCATAACCAGTGAGTGTTAATTGTAAGGAGGTGAATGAAAATATCCTGTTTATGTTGTTGTTGCTTCGGCCTCATATGCACATATCGGGTTGTCATTCCGATTCTAAAGGCACCTGTTGGGCATCGCAAGGTTGCCGGTTATGGGTCGCTAATTCTAAAGGTACCTGAGCTGGGTATAGCGATATTGGTGATACTGAAAATGAATTTAAGTGGAAAGTACGTAACGCCTGGTTACAATGTTTGCAAATATTAAGGAGTTGTTAAATTCAAACTCTATATCGATAGTTCTTCCACAAAAATTCAAAAATGTACCACAATCCGAGAGGATACCGAGACGAGACGACTATAAAATCTTAAAGTCTCCTGAATGAAAATAACAATAGAATTTCAACACCCAAAAGTTCATGAAAACTGTTTATTTTTACAATCTTGAAATTTTAAGAGAAAAATAATAAGGGCAGTTGCAAATGTGAGTCAAAGTTATCATTATTGATGTGTAAACATCTATGCCGGCGCGCGGTAGAATGAAATAAAAACGTGGACTTTACGATTTAGCACGTTACGTTACGAAATTCAGCATAGTAGGATATTGGGTACGTTCAGTGACACAAATCTGAAGCTCCCCTTCAAGCAAAGTATTCCGTTTTGGATCTGTGCACGTAAGGAACAACGTTTGGACGACTTCGCATACGGATCCAAATTTGGATCCTCAAAACTGCGTTTGGGCAAACGTTAATGTTTACACATATTAACCGTGAGTACCGACACTCACACAATTTTTTTTCTTTTTGTGGTTATGAGCAGTAGTACTGTAATTGTGACATTTGCCGAATTATTAAGGTAAAGAATTTTGTATGAAGTTATGAAATTAAAAAATCTTAGTTCAAGGACTTTTCAAATTTATTCTCATGTAAACATCGTGAAATACTTGAGTGCTGATCACACGCATTTTTTATTTTAATTAAGTTAAAATTTAGTTGGATTAAAATTTCTTTGGAAGTTTTTATTTAAAGGTTGACAAGTGGTAAAAAGCAGTCTATTAATCCCTGAGTTGAGAACATTTAAATCCAAAAAGTAATTGGGTGAGGGATTTATAAGTTACTATAGGGGAACTGAGTATCCCTAGATGGGCAAAATAAGACTCTCTGCGCTTGCATCCACCACTTTTATGCATTTATCTTCCTACACAGAGTTAACAGTTGTGGTAATTTTGGCACAGAGCAACTTTTTTGTAATTCCAATTTCTGAATATATGTAATTGGAATGAAGCCCAAGAATTTATGAAAGCGCACACAAGCTTATAATCCCATTTCAAATAAGGTCTAACTTTAGGCAGATGTCCAACTCTATAAACTTATGTATAAACAGTTGGTTGTCCAAACCTATTCTAAAGTGCATATATCTACGTTCAATGCAAAATGTATGTCTTCTTACGAATTGAAATATTAACTTAGAATTAATGAAAAGTTCATTGAAAGTATCCAAAAGTTCCCAAAATTTACGGATGAAAGGTATGTTATTAAATACAATTTTTTGTTTTAATTTTACGATATTTTTCAAACCCCTCGCTTATCGGGGAAAACCCAATTGCACAATGAATGAAGGATATATTATGTTTATATTGTTAAAAAAAATATGGGATCAAATTGATAAATACATCTTTTATGACGCTTTTCCCATAAAGGTCATAAAATTTACCTTTTTTTTGTCTCACTTGATTACGAATCTACCTTTTACCATATTTTAAATCAAATAAAAGGGTACTTCGAGTATTAGGAGCTTAGTTTTGAGAAATAACTTCACAGAATCCACAACTATGGGAAAGGAAATACATTGACCAAGGAGGAAATAGGCCAAATTTGAGCTGACTTAGAACAAGGAAAATCCATCTGTTTAATAGCCAGCAAGATTGGAAGAAGCACCACTGTTGTACACAGCTTTATAAAGGACCCAGAAAAGTATGGAAAAAACCGCAAAGGACGAGTCAGCAAAGCAACAACATGTCAGGAAAGGCGGGCGGTACTGAGAGCTGCTTCAAAATTAAGGCAGAAACAAGAGTTACAGCTAGCAGATCGACTTTTCATCACGTGATACAGAAGGCCAGCCATATTCGCCATGAAAAAATGAAGAGGAAACCACCATTAAATGCGGCGCTTAAAATCCTGCTGCTTGATTTTTCAACAAACCACATCAGGTGGAATAGGTATACCGTCGTCTTTTCTGATGAAAAAAAAAATTAATTTGCACGGACCTGATGGATACAGCTGGGGCCAAATTACCGCAATAGTGATTTATCGAGTGAGTGCCATCAGTGATCGAATGAACGAGTAAAACCTATGGGGATGATGGCTCCATAACGTGTGCGGTAATGCCAAACTCACATAATTCAGTCACGTATTACTCGGTAACTGATGCGGTAATTCGGCCCCTTTTATTTCCATGATTTAAGAAAAGAAAAAATACATCTTCAGGAGGCACAGCAAAGGAGGTGATGTAATGGTATGGGGTGCAATAAGCTATTACGGAACTGAGGAGCTGGATTTCCAAAGCTGCAAAATGACCGCAATCACTTACAAAATCAATACTGGCAAGAGCTTTTCAGCAGTTTTCGGAAATATTTGGTGTACAGCGATGGACTTTCCAACAAGAGAATCCACCGATACATACTGCACGGACAACAAAAAACTGGATTCAGAACCAAAATGTAAACCTACTTGCATAGCCGCCATATTCACCCGACCTAAACATCATGGAAAACGTGTGGGGTTGGCTTTCAAGAAAAGTCTGCGAAGGAAAGAGGCAATATGATGAAACGCAAGAGATTATTGGAGCAATAAAACGAGCGTGGTCCGAAATTTCACCAGATTATTTGACAGTACTCTATGAATCTCTACACAGCAAGCTATACTTGAAGTGATTCAACGATCAGGAGGTAGTATTCATTACTTAAAAACTATTACTACTCTTTGAATAGAACCAATATTTATTTATAGCAACAAATTTCGTATTGTTTTATTACCTTTTAAGCTTCTAACAAGTAAGTACATTTTATGACCTTTTTGGAAAAAGTGTCATAAAAGTTGTATTTATAAACTAAATCCCATTTTTTTTCTAGAATATAAACACAATGTATCCTTCATTCATTGCGCAATTGGGTTTTCCCAGATTAGCGAAGGGCTTGAAAAATATCGTAAATTTAAAACAATAAACTGCCTGTTCGTAATCAAGTGAGACGGAGTGTATTTAGACAGCTGATATAATGCATTTATAAATAAGGAGATTTCCAAGAATTGAGACAATGGCTAATTGTCAAAGAGTTTTCTAAGGAAATCTAATAAATACGACTGTTTGTGTGTATCCTTTGCTCTGGGTTTCTGGGGGAGGGGGTCGTGAACGCCCACTTACCTCCTCCCTGGATCCTGAATCCGAAACTGCTGCCTGTTTAATATTGTCTGTTTGGAAACTTGGTTTTTTTTTGTCATATGTGTTTCGACAACAAATAGCGCAAAATTGAAAGAATTTTCAAGTTACTAAGCAGAATAATTCTCATCTCAAATTTCTGCTAAAAACTTGTTCGTATTGGATTATTTTTATGGTGTCGTTGTGTATCTAATATAAAAAAAAAAACTTTATAAAAAAATGAAATGTTTAAGGCCACCAGGGGCGACTTTGGTGATTTATATCAGGACGGCGCACAGTGGTTGGGTTTGTATGGGAGCGTGGAAATAAATCGATAAAACCTGTAATATAAATCGGTGAGAAATGAAATTTAGCACACCTGTGGGATTAAAAATAACAATTAGAAGATGAGTTATTGAGATTTTTCTAAATTTTGGGGTTTATTGTTCATATAAAAAAAATAACAATTTATGTTTTGTAACACTTTTTGCTTTAATATGTAAGCATTACAAAAAATACTTATAATATTAATTACATAAATAAATAATTAAATAAATAAACAAATAAATAAATGTATAAATACACAAAAATAAATTACATAGTCATTAAAAAATATTAATTAATTAATTCAAGAGCTTCTTCACTCAATGGAAGGTTTTTTTTTGTTGGTTCCGGTCTCAATTGGGTTATAAGGGGATCAGATGATAACACAAACTTTGACATGTTAGTTTCTTTTAATTTATTCCTAAAGCCTTGCACAGTGAACAATAGCTTAATAATGACTTATTATTCCATTTTTTGTTATCCACTGACAACCAAACTATTCTTATTAGGTCTTACCTATCCTGAAAGGGTTTTCCGAAAAATGGTCGTAAAAAAGAAATTGTTTGTTTTTCATTCATATAACAGGTATCAATTCATATACCTAACATCAAGTATTAGGAAAAACCCATATACAGCTAAAACCACAAAAAGCTCCTTTTTTTATTTTACCTGTCCCTATTTTTTCCGTAATGTCATACAAAATTTAAAGATTATACCTTATTTCTGTTCATATTTTATTTAGGTACTTACATATAGTTTAATACATCATAATTTTTTTTATTTTTATTGTAATTTTTTAAATAAAAGTTAGGAAACAATTGGAAAATAAGTCAGGCAAAAAAAAAGTTTTGCGCTAAAAATTGAATATCTCACAGGTTAGTCAATGGATTATTTATTTTATTTTTTAAAGAAAGGTACATATTTTTTCTAAAAATTAAGCTCTTATCTAGTTATCTGTGACAAGTATTTTCGAAGAAATTGTAATTTTTCGGGATCTATCGTCGTCAAAACCGTGTTTTTTAAGACCTGATTCAGGTGAACAAAATTGAACATAAGTCACAGGGTTGGATCCAGACGGATTTCATTCGTTTTGAACTAGTAAGGTGAGTATTGTAGCTTTCAAGTGAATGTAGTCAGAGTGTGTAGGCAAGTGTAGCTAAAATTGTAGCTCTAAGGAAAAAACATTAAAATTTTAATTTAAGAGCTCTCTGCTCTGACTTATCTAAAATATACATATATACATATATATATATATATGCATACTTTTTTTTAAGCTTAAAGTACATGTTTTTGAAATAAAAATAAAAATTCTGGCTTAAAGTTTTATAAACGGTATTTTTCGTGCCAAGAAGTTAGTGCAAGAAAATATAGGAATTTCAAAATTGAAAAAAAGGGTAACTTTGGAGCCCTGTATCTTTAATACTTATTAACAAAAATTGCTCAAATTTTCAAAAATCATAGGCCAACTATATAACTATAATAAAATAAAAAAAATAACTTCATACTAACACTTTCATTTTTTTGATTTATTTCCGCATTTTAACCACTGTGCGGCGCCCAGTGTGGTAGATCGCAAATCTAGCTCGACAAAATAAAAAAAAAGTTAAGTCACATGACTTCTGATCATTTGTTTAGCTTCTCAATACAATAGGTAACTGTTATTTATGTTTTGTTTTTTTTTTTATTTTGTACACTAATTAGGAAAAATTAAGCTTCAAAGTCAGTTGTTGTCAACAGGTGCATTCACATAACATATAGAAAAGTGTTTTTTTGGTATATCTTTGGTTTACGATTAAAAAGGCTACGGTGATTTTATTGTTATAATTTTTTTTGTTATTATTAAACTATATTTCAAGGTAAAATATAAAAATTTTTATTTAATTATTTCCATTGAAATTATTAAAATAAAATTATTTTGGTGAGAGGGTGAGAAAGTGGAAAAAATAAAATATTTTCTTATTTTAAGTAGAGTTAAAGTTAATTATTCCGCATAATTCCGCTACAAGACTATACTTAAATTAATCTGTTAAGTGTTCACTTTAAGGTAAATAAAAAATATCTTGCGCGTTTTTGTGACCGCCATATATTTTTTTTCACATTTCCAATATGACCTCCACTCTATCGCGCAAGGAAATTTTTGAAGAATGGGAAAAAAAAACTCCCAAAATACATCGAAAAGACGTCGTATTGTCATTAATAATGGAAAGATATGGTCTTCAAGACATATCAGAAAAAGTTAAAACAAATCTTAAGGCAAATATTAATATTGTTTGCTTTAAGCTAAGCGAAAAATGGGAAAAAAGTGGAAGGCATCGCAACCGTTTTTTGACATCAAATGCAGTTTGGCTTGATGAACCTTGTTTTACCTGAAAGCGTACAACCTCAAAATCTTGACAAAGCTGAAAGAAAACCAAAAACCTTTATTGACTGTTCTGAAAAATCAAAAATAAAAAGGAAGATTCAAAGTCTTTTAGATTCAACTGACCCTCAAGAAATTGTTAAGGCTATAGTGAGATAGTGCTTCGAAAAGTGGGAAAGCGAGATTCAGCCAAGCTTTTGAAAGATTTGTCGGAAGCTTCGTCCAGTAAGGGTACGTAATTGAAAAAACTTTGTAAAAGATATAGTTCTGAGTATGTACCTTCAGTGGGCCTTTCTGCTGATGAAGCATTATCTTTAATGGTTGATGCTAATTTGTCGAAACATCAATATGATGTTATTGGGCAAAAAGTCAACGTAAAATGCGAAGATTTTTTTCCCTCATATACAAACATTCAAAAAGCTAAGAAAAACTGTTATCCAGCTGAGTTAACAATCACTGAGGTATATGCAAAAAGTTCACTGCAATCATTAGTAAATCATACTATTGAGAGGCTTTGCTTGGCTCAACAGGAGGTTTTACTCGAAATAGACGAATTGAAAACTGGCGAAACTCGTATTAATATTTTGATAAAGTGGGGATGCGATGTACGGCACTTTCATCTGTGACTTCGTCTTCTCAAACGTGCTTCATATGTGGAGCGAAACCAAGTGAGTTAAATAAACCCTCCGTGATATTAAATAAAACTGTCGTCGATCAAAGATCTCTGACCTTTGGAATGTCTCCGCTACATTCATGGATCAGTTTTATGGAGTGCTTATTACATATAGCGTATAAGCTTCCTATTCTGACCTGGCAAGCTCGAGGATCGGAAAATAAAGCCAAAGTGGCTGAAGTAAAAAAAAGGATTCAACAGAGTCTTAGAAGTGAGATGGGGTTGCTTGTAGACATGCCAACGCAACAAGCAGGTAATACGAATGATGGTAACACTGCTAGACGGTTCTTGCGAGCAGCTCAAAAGAAATCAGAAATTACAGGTATAAACAAAGAATTAATTGAACGATTTCACATTATTATGGAAGCTTTAGGAAGTGGTTTTCCAATAAACGAAGATGCTTTTGAAGGTTTCATTATTGCAACAAGAACCTTATATTTAAATGAATACCCTTGGTATATAATGCCAGTTAGCGTCCACAAAATTCTTTTTCATGAAAAAGATATAGTAAGGTCTTGCATTCTTTCTATAGGACAGCTGTCAGAAGAGGCTCAAGAAGCCAGAAATAAGGACACGAGGAAATTTAGAGAGCTATTTACTAGAAAAAACGTCGAGAGTAGATACAAATACAGATCTTTTCAATCGTCTTTTAATTTCATCTGATCCATTTATTGCAAGCTTACGTCACAATCCTATTCGAGTTCGAGGTATAATAACAAAAGAAGTTCTTTCACTATTAACTATTGATGCTCTTGAGGAGGAAGAATCTTTTTACGGCGGATATGAAAGTGAATGACAAAGTCTATAAGTGTATTTATGTATTTATTATTATCTGTGTTATTAATGTAATAAAGTAAAAACAAGTAAATAAAAACAATTATTATAAAATTTTTAATGGAGGCTCTACTGTAATAATAGCAATGATGAACTCCGAATTCTTTCATAAAAATTCAATTAATAATTGTATTTTTCATGAATCTTTGTATTATTTAACCTAAATATAAGTATATAAAGCTATAAATAATCTCAGAATGATGAATTTAAGAAAACAAATGTTTGTCTTAAAAATGTCTGTTTTCCTGCCAGTGAGACTTTTAAGTTTTGGTCTGTTTTTATTAAAAAAAAAAATAGTTTAAAAAAAAAATACTGGTTGTTTAGAATCATTAATAATGGGTGATTTTTTAAGAGGTTTAGAACTTTTTTAAAAAAAAAAACACAAAAAATTCGAAAAAATGAATGAAATATTTATTTGAATCGATAGTTTGGACCTTGCAATTTAATGTTTTAAGATAATTTCATGCAAATGTTGACCGCGGCTGCGTCTCAGGTAGCCCATCCGCTGAGTCCAATTTTGGCATACTCTTTCACACATATCGGCCGGTATCTCACGAATGAATGCATGGATGTTGGCTTCCAGTGCGTCAATCGAAGCGGGCTTGTCCCTATAGACATTAGCCTTGACATACCCCCACAAAAAATAATCTAATGGTGTCAAATCGCACGATCTAGGCGGCCAATTGACCGGCCCGAAACGTGCAACGTGTTCACCAAACTCGCCTCGCAATTGCGCCATTGTTTCGCGTGCTGTGTGGCATGTGGCACCGTCTTGTTGAAACCACATTTCATGCAAGTCAAGAACTTCCATTTCGGGCAAAAAAAAATTTGTTATCATCGCTCGGTAGCGTTCACCATTGACAGTAACGCTGCGATTCGCCCAATATAGCCCAATAATGCCGCCGGCCCATAAACCGCACCAAACAGTGGCTTTTTCGGGATGCATTGGTAGCTGTTGCAATGCTTCTGGCTGATCTTCACTCCAAATGCGGCAATTTTGCTTATTTACGTACCCATTCAACCAAAAATGAGCCTCATCGCTGAACACAAGCAGCGCGCGATGAACATTTCGAACCGAGCACGAATTTTGATAGTAAAATTCAATAATTTGCAAGCGTTGTTCATTTGTAAGACGATCCATGGTTAAATTGCAAACCAAACTGAAGCTGTTTGACAGTGACACAAGGTACTAAACACACGTCAGCTGTCAAAACCAGTGTTGCCAAAACCAAACCAGCCAAAAAATCACCCGTTATAATTGAAATCATTTTGTATCAAACAAATTAGCAGAAAGTTAAACCAATGCGAGTTAATAATTTTGTCCAGCTAGATTTGTGATCCACCACACTGTGCGGCGCGCGCACGCCTCACCTAAGCTCATCCGAAGGAAAGTAGTAGTTCTTCTCCTAAATAAAACATCTTCAGCTCAATCTCATTTTTGTTAGATGCCAAGTTAGTAAAAATAAAAAAAATGAAAGGAAGATGAAAGCTAATAATTTAAATGGAAGACCAGTCGGACAATGGAGCGCAGCGGACGATTTGAGCAAAAAAAGATGGAGAGACACACTACACCGGCGGAAGAATGGAAAAATGTCTTCGTGAAGTAAGATATAGAAACAAGATATCCGCATCCTTGGCATATAGCCAAGCCGCCATAATATCCCTGTAATCTGTGTCTACCAACTGTAGAACAGCCCTTAATTGTCGATCAACTCGCATTGAGATGGCACAGCAGTTAAATATTCACCTCTGCTGGGTGCCAGGTCATAGGGACATTGCAGGAAATTGCAGGACTGACGAACTCGTCAGAAGTGGAACAACACTACCTTTTTTGAGCAAGAGGGCAAATAAAGGTATTTCCATTTTGCTACGTGCAAACTTATGCTAACTATAACGACATCACGACCCTTGTGGCGACAAAAGTAGATATCGGCAAAGCTAGATCTGAAGCATTCCAAGAGTTTAATATGTCTAAGCAAACTGCATATTGGATTCGTAATGGGTGTCATTACCGGGCACTGCTTGATAGACAAGCACGCATAACAAGTCCCGGAGTAATGATTTCTGCAGGAGCTGTATGGATAGATAAAGAAGAGGAATAATCGATTCCTCATCTCCTCTGTACTTGTACTGCTCTATCCCAACGACGTAAACTCCATCTCGGAGATTACTACTACAACGATCCTAGTGATCTAGAAAATATTGACATAAGTAATCTCGCACGATTTGTAAGGGGCTCCAAGTGGTTCAACGAATATGGAGGAAAACACCTAGATTCTTGTGGTATCACAATGGATCAACTATGGTCGAAGTGTGTCAAGCTTTCCTGCTTGACAGCCACCTTAACATAAATAGAAACAAAACCACTTAAAACCTAAAACTATGCATATCCTATAATCTAGTAAGTAGATCTTACCCCATCTAATCATAAAGGGTGGTCCAACCATAATGCGCGATGTTGTAGTATTCTGCCCAACTTAATTTGAAATTTGTTTCAGTGTTTGACAAATTCAACCATGGAGAGGTACACAATTGAGCAGCGCGTTAAGATTGTTGAAGCCTTTGTCACGGTAAAATTTACCGCAACAAAAGTCACTCTTTCAATCGTCCAAATCCTTGTTCCTTCCTTCTCCATTTCTTCTTTTCCCTACAGGTGTTGATTTCAATATACTGAGAGAAAGAGAAGGGCAGCCATGGTCCATCAGCCATCGGTTCATTCTCTCAGTATTTTGAAATAACAAAACTGAAGTTGTCAAATTTTGACATTTGAAGTGGATGGGTGATCCACTCTACTGCTTCGATCTCGTGTGGGTGACAGATGGTCCCCAGTACAAACAAGTTATTGACAGACGGATGGTCTGGTCAATCCAAATCCAGAAAATAGCCCGAGCGACACTTGGTCCTCGGTTGCGGAAGTTACTCTTTGTGAGAATGGCTTGCTGCCCAACCTATCGTTCAAACATAAATATGTATTAAAGTTATTTGTAAAAGATGGAACGTTAACGGCTAGCCCCAAATATTCCCAAAATCTGCGCAAAAGTCCAACGGGTTAGATTAAATTCGCGTTGTAAGATATTTTATACTGCCAATCTCTCCTTCTCAAAAATTGTGTTTTGAATCAAGCTTTTCACCAATTTTCAGTACAAGTGTTTTTTTTAATTGTCGGGGAAAAATGAACGCGAAAAAAATATTGAGTTTCTTTTCAGTTTTCCGAAACTTTCTTTTAAAAAAGGCTTAGTGGGTGAGAATAGGTGGCTGAATGCACCCATTGAATTGCCGCCCACTGGAAGACATACAAGTGGTCGGCGAATTCAATAGTGACGGTGCACGAAGCTGGGGTGTAAAGTTCGAGTAGGAAAGGCTGCTGGGTTTCAACTACGTTGGCTCACTCACGCAAATATGCTGAGTGTTGCTGAGTAATGACGTGACCGAAACCCACGTCACTGATTGGCCGAAAGCACTAGGGCATTGGAAAAAAGAAGAGGTCGTCCAGGCATGGTGAAAGCCTGGGAGATCACTTTTTACCCAGATTGATAGTGAGCGACAAGTTCATCAAAAAATCGAAGGAAAATTGTGGAAGAAAAAGAAAAGAAACTCAAGTGTGCGTTTTTTTTGGAATTGAATTTCGTGAAAGAGGAAGAAAAGGTTTTGGGAGAATTTCTTTTGGTCAAGGAAAGAAGGATAGTGAAAGTTGGTGCAGAGTGACCAGGAATAGCATAAGATTAATATCAGAGAGGCAGGAGGAATTGGCAGTTGCGTTGGTTTTAAACAGATAAGTATAGTGGTAGTCCCTTTGGACGCAAAATAGTTTTTTTTGTTAGTTTTATTTGTGAACGACTTAAAAAAGAAGTCTTTATATCGGTTTGACTTTTGCTTTCGTGAATTTCCGAAATGGCGGAACTCGTGACCCGTTTAATTTATCCGTTTATTCCTTTCGGGACGAAGTGTTAACGGTCCATCTTTGTTTTAAGACATTCTTTGTTCTCTTTTGTTCAAAAGATCTTGGGTTTTAGCCCTCCATTTGCCTCCATCACCGTCGGTTTCGCTCCAAAGGTTTGCAATTTCCTTATTTTTCAAAAAAAATTGCTGGCGCCCTTTTTCTTTTATTTTCAGGTACTTCGCCCCTGTGGCATACAAAAAAACATCATCTTTTAATTAATTAGTCGAATCAATTTGATTCGACACAATAAAAATTCAATTCGTGAAAACCCACCCCTAGTTGTGACCTAGCCGTGGTGGTTGCATTGGAAGTGCTGCCTGTTGCACTTCTTGGAAACCGAACTTGTTTTCGTTTCCCATTTCTCCTTTGGTTGACATTCGTCTAACCAAAAGTCGTGGTATACTCGTCGCCGCCAGTCGTGTTATTTTTTTTGGCTCGTTCGCATTAAATTAATTAGTTTTAATAATATTTATTTGTTTTGGTCGGTTTCGGTCGGAAAAAGTGCAACACCTTTTACGAAAATGAGCGTTCAAATCAAAATGCATTTCGTGCACTTCGTGATTTTTTTGGTCAGCACACTATATCACCTCAGTGGATTCGTTAACAAGCAGAATTGCCGCATTTGGGCAAAGAGAATCCACGAGTGATTGTTGAAAAGCCGATGCATCCACAAAGAGTGACTGTTTGGTGCGGTTTATGGGATGGCGGCGTCATCGGGCCGTACTTCTTCGAAAATGAGATCGGCCAAGCAGTTACCGTGAATGATTTTCGCTATCCCGAGATGATAACGGACTTCTTGAGGCCAGAAATTAGATCTGGATGATATGTGCTTCCAACAGGATGGTGCCACTTGCCACACAGCCAACGAAACAATGCCTCTTTTGCGCGAGAAATTCAATGGCAGTGTTAACTCACGTCGGGTCGGTCGTGGCGATGTTAATTGTGATTTGACACCTTTGGACTTCTTTCTTTGGGGATATTTAAAAGAAAAAGTGTATGTCAATAAGCCAGGAACAATTCAAGAACTAGAGGATGAGACTATTCGGCATATTAACGACATTGAACCTGAATTATGTCTCAGAGTCATTGAAAATATGGACCATCTGATAGAGGTATGCCACCGAAACCGTGGCGAGCATTTGGACGATATTTTGTTTCACACATAGATTTTTCTATCATAATAAAAAATATTAAGATAACTGTCTGAAAACTTTCTGTTTTATTTACAATTAACATGGTGCGTTTTCGTTGGACCACCCTTTAGATTAACTAAATACAATCGGTTTCCTATCTTTCTTTTCAAGAGAATGACATCCTCAGGGTCGGAACAACCATATGTGCAAGATGTGCAAATGCACAGGGCGCAAAATTCTGGGGGCGCATTACCAGGAGCAAGAAAATGTAACCTGAGCTTGCGCAAACAAATATGTACTGCCATTTGCATTTTAACCACAAAACTTGTTCAAATAATCCCAAAATAACATCCATCACAAGTGTGCTAAGTTATTTCTTGCACACTAACTAACTTCACTTTAATTGTTGGAGAATTTAACTCAAAATATCGTAAAATTAAAGTTCGCACTAGGCTTACGCATTCAAAGTCTACCTCCTGGGTAATGTGGAAAAGTCTTATGCATGTGTATCAGTGTATGTATGCAGATTTAAAAAAGGGGCGCTTTCTAAAAATCTTGCACAGGGCGCAAGTTTGGCTGGGGCCGGCCCTGGATATCCTCATTCCATTATCTTGCCAAAACAGTGCGGTTTGCTAAGATCAGCAGCTTGGCTACCCCTCCCATATGTCATATTTAGAAATCATAGGATATATCCTAAACTACCTTCCTTGTTATATACATATTACGGAAGATAGTCGCTATTTTGATCTTCAGCTATGAAATTTAAAGTCTAATCATATCCTGTTAATGTCGTTATCTTCAAGACGGCCTGACAAGGTTCTTCACGTACCGACCGCTCTGTTTTAGCAATGCATCATTATGATGTAGCTTTTTTTAGCCAACTTATTCATAAAAAACTTTGTTTCATAGAATCACAAAACATAACATAACATAACAAAAATCTATATACGGGACACCCTGTATATAAAAACGCGTTTAACTTTGGTGTGTCACCTTATATCTTGAATCCGGCTGGGTGGATTTCTATAAATGAAATTTGACCTTTTGTAGATGGTTTAGAAAAAAAAATTAAATTTGAAAATCCATCCAGCCGAAGTTTTTGTAGCCCATTTTTTTAGACCTACATACATCGCAAAAGTCCACTTTGTTCATCATCGTCGGCTGGACAACCGGGGTCCGGTCCTGGCCTCCTTCAACAAGTCTCTCCACCCATCCCGGTCTCGAGCCGCCGCCATCCAGTTGCGCACCCCAAGGCTCCGGGCGTCCTGGTCTACGCCATCTCTCCAGCGCAAGCATGGTCTACCACGCTGTCGTCTACCATAGAATGTACCACAAAGAACTTTCCGAGCAGGTTCCTCTTCGCTCATGCGAGCTAGGTGCCCTGCCCACCGGAGTCTACCGAGCTTAATTTTTGTCACGATATCTGCTTCAAGGTAGATTGCGTACAATTCATGATTGTACCGTCTCCGGAATCGTCCTTCCTCACATATGGGGCCAACAATTCTCCTTAAGACTTTTCTCTCGAACGCGGCTAAGAGGTCGGAGTGCCTTTTACTAAGCACCCAAGTCTCGGATCCATATGTGAGTACTGGCAGGACCATGGTCCTGTACAGCAGCAGTTTTGAAGTTATGGTGAGATTTCTGGATTTGAAGAGCTTTGACAGACTATAGTAGGCTCTGTTGGATTTGAGAAGCCGCCCGCGTATTTCTTCTTCTATATTGTTATCGGCTGCTACTATTGACCCAAGGTATTTAAAGGATTGCACCACTTCAAATTCGTGCTCCGCTACCTTGATTGTTTGACCAACTGTTCCTCTCGCATTCGACGCCACCATGTACTTTGTTTTACCTTCACTAATGTGCAGCCCCAGATTTTGTGCCGCCTGCTCGATCTGGATGAAGGAATCATGTACAGCTTGCTCAGTTCTTCCGATGATGTCGATGTCGTCTGCGTAAGCCAGTATCTGGCTGGACCTGTTGACGATGGTCCCTCTTGTTGCCGTGCCAGAGTCACGGATTGCTTTCTCCAACTCCAGGTTGAAAAGGAGGCAGGCCAAACCATCCCCTTGTCGGAGTCCATTAAAGATGTTGATTGGTTTGGATAGCAATCCGGCTATTTTTACTTGGCTTGTTACGTTGGTCATGGTCAACCTACATAGTCGTGTCAATTTATTTGGGATGCCGAATTCTCTCATGGCTTTGTAAAGTTCTACCCTGGCTATGCTGTCGTAGGCGGCCTTAAAGTCTATAAACAGGTGGTATGTATGTTGGGATGTTAGGTTAGGTTAGGTTGTTGGGCTGACAAATTGGTGTTGTTATTGTCACACTTAGATCAATGTAGATCCGTTGTGCTACCCATGAGTGTAATCACTCTATTGTGATAAAAACCTATGTGTTCTTTAATCAGTCAAGCCATTTTGAGGCATTGACGAAGTTCAATATTTTAGTTTCCGAAATATTTGATAGATCTTCCAGATTATCAAAGAAGTAACTTCCAAGAAATTTCATTCTTTGGTGGCAGAGTGCAGGGCAGTGACAGAGAAAGTGCGATGTGTCTTCATGCACCTCTTCATCACCACATCCCCTACATATGTCATCTGTACTAAGTTTCATTTTAAATTTATGATATTTTAGTAAATTATGTCCGGTGATTATGCTCGTAAGAGAGCGAAGGGACTTCTTACTAAGTTGCATAATTTTTTCTGTTCTCTGCTTATTAAAGTAAGGCCATATTTTCCTAGTAGTATCACAGGTATCAAGTAGATTCCACCTTTCATTGGATTTCTCTAGGATTAAGTCTGAAATTTTCCGTTTAATGTTACAGGGCGGGATGTTGACCAGCTCTGCTTGACTAGCTTCAAGCGCTGATCCCTGTCTTGCCAACTCATCGGCATTTTCATTACCCGGTATCCCGCTGTGTCCTGGGACCCAGCAGAGTCTAATATTGTGCTGCGCGCCAAGAACCTTAAGCTCTTCGCGACAGCAAGAAACAAGCTTAGATTTAATCACATTGGCAGAGATCGCTTTTATTGCCGCTTGGCTATCAATGTAAAAGGTGATATCAGCCCGTGGTATCGCCATCATTGATACCTGTCTAGCAGCTGTTGTCACTGCCAGGACCTCCGCTTGGAAGACACTACTATAATCTGGGAGCCTAAGTGAGTTGTTTAGCTCAAGAGGTTCTGAGAAAAAGCCTGCACCAACACCCGTGTCCATTTTGGAGCCATCAGTATAGATCGCTATTGCGGATTCACTGGTGTAGGGTTGGTTATTCAACCATTCTTCTCTGCCTGGAAAGGCAGTTTTAAACGGTTTATGAAAGTCAAATTCGGGTGTTTTATAGTCTGTAATGATACTATCACTCGAATATTTGTGAAGAATCTGAGCATGTCCTTTTGTGCTGTTTTTCCAGGAATTAGTCTGGCTTAGCCGTAAGGCGCTATATGCTGCGGATTCTTGTACGAAAAGGTCTAGGGGTTTCAGGTTGAGTATCGCCTCCAACCCTGCAGTTGGAGTGGATTTCATGGTCCCTGTAATCCCAATGCACGCAAGTCTCTGAACTTTTGTCAGAGTTTTGAGGTTTGTGCTTTTTTCAATTGCATTCCACCAGACCAAATTACCATAAGTTAGTATTGGTCTAATTATTGCCAAATACATCCACCTGATAATTTTTGGACTCGGTCCCCAGGATTTCCCAAAGATTCTGTTACAAGAATAGAATGCAATCATTCCTTTTTTGGCTCGTTCCTTAGTGTTAAGACTCCAGTTTAGTTTCCTGTCTAGAATCACACCGAGATACTTTGCCTTATCTGAAATCTTCAGAGGTGTCCCTTCAATTGAAGGAATTCTGAAGCTTGGTATTTTCGTTTTGTTTGTAAAAAGGACTAGTTCTGTTTTTGACGGATTAACCGTCAGGCCACATTTCTTAGTCCATCTATTAACTTTAGAAAGGGCATATTCGATCTGTTCGCTGATAGTGGATAAGAATTTTCCTGTCGCTAATAACGCAAGGTCGTCAGCGTAGGCTACTATCCTTACTCCGCAGTGTTTCAGATCGAGTAGGATTGTGTTCATAACTAGCACCCAGAGGAGTGGTGACAGGACTCCCCCTTGTGGGGTACCTCTGGATGTGGTTACTCTCATTTGTATACCAGCTAGTTCCGAGTTAATTTGCCTGTTTCTTAACATGCACATAACCCAATCTATTAACGAATTATCAACCTTATTGTCTACTAGAGCTGCTTTTACTGCTTCATTTTTCACGTTATTGAAAGCACCTTCAATATCAAGAAACGCAGCAAGGGTATACTCTTTGTCGCTTTTTGTTTTTTCAATCGTGCCAACGACGCTGTGAAGAGCCGTTTCTACACTCTTCCCCTTTGTGTAGGCATGCTGTGCTGGGGATAGTTCAACCAGTTTCAAAGTGCCTCGAATATGTAGGTCTATCAGTCTTTCAAACGTTTTAAGAATAAACGATGTCAGGCTAATTGGCCTGAAGTCTTTTGCTTCTGTGTGGCTTGGCTTGCCAGCTTTTGGAATAAAAACCACCTTGACTTCGCGCCATGACAAGGGAACATATCCCCATTTTAAACTATTAAGGAATATATTTTTCAGGTGCGGTATAATTAGGGTTTCGCTTTTCTGTAGCATCATTGGAAAGATGCCGTCAAGGCCAGGGGATTTATACGGAGAAAAGGAATGGATGGCCCATCTGATCTTTTCATCCGTTATAATATCCGATGGTACAATGTGTTCCGTGTAGGACTCTGTTTCCGGGTTGCTGTCATTTGACCCGCAGCCCGGGAAGTGAGTATTTATCAAGTGTTCAAGAGTCTCATTGCAGGATTCGGTCCAGCACCCAGTGGGCGTCTTAAGAGATCCTAGAGCGATCGAATCTTTGGAAAGAATTTTTCTTAACCTGGCCGATTCGTTTGTACCTTCGATTTCACTGCAAAAAGTTCTCCA
This sequence comes from Leucozona laternaria, assembly GCA_932273885.2. Taxonomy (NCBI): domain Eukaryota; kingdom Metazoa; phylum Arthropoda; class Insecta; order Diptera; family Syrphidae; genus Leucozona; species Leucozona laternaria. The sequence continues at coordinate 217,207,389 of OW026366.1, read as the reverse complement.
TGAGTTACGTTTCGCTCGTTGCGTTTCTGCTTTAAATTTTCGCTGACTGGTTTTATAGATATCCCAGTCATTATCGCTTCTGGTATTTTTAGCAGCATTGAAAAGTCTTCTCGTTTCTTTTCTCAAATTGCCGAGTTCTACAGTCCACCAGGGTGGTTTCTTTTTTCCCTTCCCAGTATGTTTCAGTGGACAACCTTTCTCAAAGGCGTTATTTAGAATCACCCTGAGATCTTCAGATGCTTGATCAATATGTTTAGGTTCTTGAATCGCAGTGTAATTGAGATTTTTGCATCTCTTCTCTAATTCCCTGTTAAAGAGATCCCAGTTAGTATTCCTGAAATTCCTATAAGGTTTCGGTCTTTCCACTGTATCACCTATCAAGAAACTTATAAGTTTATGGTCTGAAAATGATTCTTCTTTGAGAACCTTCCATTGTTCGATTGAAACTGTATCGGAGTTATTAGTAACAGTTATATCGATCACTTCTTCCCTATTTTTAGTAACAAATGTGGGCTCATTGCCCCTATTTGCCACTAGTAAATTATGTTCTATTATGAATTCAAAAAGAGACTCACCTCTACTGTTAGTGTCGGTACTTCCCCATTGAGCATGATGTGAGTTAGCATCACATCCTAGGACCAAGTCCCAACCGTCAGTTGCTGCCCGCTCCACAAGCTGGCCTGTGAGATTCGCAGGTGGTCCCTCCGTCCCGTCGTAAGGCATATAACAGGATGCCAGGATGAGTGGTGGGAGCCCGATCCGCTCCAGCTTCACGGCAGTCTGATCTATATTGCTATACGTAGATAAAAGAAAGAGGTTAAACTGTTTCCTAGCTACAATGCAAGTTCTAAAATTACTGTTTGCTACCGCTTGCGCAGTTTTGAACAGTGTAAGTCCCTTTGAGTTTAAACCCTTAATTTTGCCACCTGATCCAATCCAGGGTTCCTGAATAAGGGCGATATCTATTTGGCTACTCTCCATGAGGTAGACAAGGTTAGCGCTGGCGGCTTTACTATGTTGAAGATTAATTTGTATTAATTTCATGTTCATATTTATTAAAAACCTCCCGCCCCTTACTTACTTGTTTGTTCTGATTGGCCATTAATCTCAGTTTACACCGGTTAATCCCGATGCGCACCTTGAAGCCAATTTTCTTCAGAAGTGGTATAGACTTGTGACTAAGCTGCACAACCACTTCTGTACCTTCCTTCGTCTGCTCCCCAATATCAAGCACTTTCCAGTTTTCACTGTGTTGTTCTGTATTTAGGGATTGCAGATACCTCTCAATTCTGTCTCTAGGGATGGTCGGACCCCGCAACATCATCTTCGCCTTAGGTTTATTAAGGTCTTTTATGTCCTTAAGACCTATTAGGCGAAGGTCAGCGTTAGGCCAGGGAGCTACCGTTCTTTTGACGAAGTTCTGCAGCCACACGAGAGTGTTGCCGTCCTCGCATGTCAGCAGCTTGAATCCGTGGACGGTTCTTAAGCTACCGAAGAGAGGCGGTGGCCCGTTCTTAACGATAGCATCGTTCACCTCGTCCAGGATTCTAACTTCCATCAATTGCCATTGATCATTGGAAAGTTTCCGAGAAGGTGTACCGAAATCCGCAATGGCAAATTGTCGCTTCTCAATGGTCCCTTCCGTAATCAAGGTCTTCGGTCTTTTTGTTTTTGGTGATGGGTTCGTAGGCGAAGACTTATCGTCCTGCCTAGCTCTTTTGAACGCCGTTGAGTTTGGTTCGGGGTGGGGCGCAGTGCCAGCCGTCTCCTTTGCCGCCCTCAAGGTCTTTGTTCTTTTGTTCGTCAAGTTGTTCGTTATGTCAGTGGTCGTCAGAGTCTTTAGTCTCTGAGTAGCATTGTCCAACGCTAGCTTCTCCCTGGCCGTTAAGGTTACGGGGTTCTTGCTAGAAAGACGTCGGACAATCCTCTCAGCGTTGCGTCGTCTCTTCCTTTGTATACGTTCATTGAGACTTCCAGCTCTCTGTGAGGCCTTGGTCTCAATGACGGTGTTCGTCGTCGTGTTCCCTGTCAGGTCTATGACGCTACTTCTGCTTGACGAAGATGGAAGAGTCGCGCCGGAGTAGCCTGCGGGGCTTGGGCCCCCAGCGCCACTCCCACACGGCTCCCCCACCCCCATCGCCAGTGGTCCCATTTTCCCGGTTGGGGGAAGTGATTCCGCTGTCTGCGTCGTTGGCGTCAATGTCGGTGTCTTTGTCGTGAGAGTATCTAATGGGATCGGACCTACCCTCGGCTGGGTTTTAGTACCAGTCGGTGGATTGGGCGGTCCCATCAGAGTACTCGCGCTCGTACCTTCTGTTGAGGTCACCTTTTTGGACGGTTGGGCAAGTGCCCCTCCTGTCTTCTTAGGATCATTCTCCAGAAAAGCACGTGCGTTTTGGAGTCGTATACGTTCGTTGTCGGTCAGTTCCTCCCAACTCCTTTTGCCAAGTCGTTTGATTGTCTTCTTACAGTTGGAGATTTTACTCCGAACTGAGGAAGTTGACAATCGTGAGAAGGTGGAGCTCGCAACGGAACATGCGTCGTCGTCAGTCAGAGTTCCGATGCTAACTCCATCATCTACACCGAGGTTGGAGAAGGGGGTGAGAAGAAGTTCTTCTTCTTCTTGTGTAATTGTCTTTGTCGTCTTGTCTTGTTGTTGTTTGTTGTTGTTGTTGTTGTTGTTGTTGTTGTTGTTGTTGTTGTTGTTGTTGTTGTTGTTTGTCACTGGCGACTTCTCCCCTCCTACTATTGGAGAGGCAAAGCCCGCGCCGGCAGCCGTGACTACTGTCGACGTTTCAACGTATATCCCCGTTGATGATTTGTTCGTTTGTTGTGTCTTGTCCATGGTTTTTATCGTTTTGGGTTCCTCTTTGTTGGCTTAGGACCACAGCTGACCGGCTGAAGATTTAAGAAATAAAAATCTACAGCCGCCCAGCTGAGGCCCCAAACGTAAGCCTCCCCACCGCACCAAGGTGGAAACCCGGCGAGGAGGATGTTGGGATGTTAAATTCTAGACATTTTTCCATCGCCTACCTAAAGGTTATCAACAAAAAAAATATAAAAAGGTAATTAAGATGTCATTTTTTGGCAGAATTAACTTATTTAAAATGTCAGTTGAACAAAAATTAAATATATTTCTGTCAGAAGTTTTGGAGACAGTAGCCAAGTTTTAGACGGTGTTCACATTGGACTCACTCTCCGCGACTCATATTGACATATCTTTGTTTTATCTCACTCCACCTCCTGAAGAGAAAGAGATAGTCTAGTGAGGCAGAATTTTTTTCAAAAAAATCAAAAAATCCTCCCTCACTTTCTCATAAATAGTGATGTGGAGTGAGATAAACGAAAGAGATGTTAAAATGAGTAGCGTGGGGTGAGTCAAATGTGAACACCGACTAAGGTGTGATACCCAACGAATTTTTGACAGTAAAAATAGATTATGGCCCAGTTTTTCAATGCTGAGTTAAACCAGTGTTTACTAACTCTGGACATTAATTTACCTACAATTTACTCAAAAGTAGTTTTTAAATGGAGGAACGACTTTACAAAGTATGAGAATGAAACGATAAAGGCATCTGTTTAACTTTAATCTCGAAATGAAAACAGCGCATAAAGGTGTAATGAAAGCTTTGTTCTGAAAGCAAAAACTAATAAAAATGTCTTTGAATTTCTCGATTTCAGCAAGGTTAACTAATTTAAAACCAATATGTAAGTAATAAAGGTTTGACTTAGAGGATCATATTTTTCAGTTTAAACCGTTCATAATGTGAAGTAGGTTAAACCCAGAAAAGAGTATTTTGATAACAAAAGGTAGCTTAAATAATTTATAATTTTTTCTGGAATTCACTGATTTATTCTTAGTTCAATTTCCTTTCTATTTATATTTCTTTCACATATAAAAAAGGTTCTTCCAATAAGGACTTCCGAACAGTTGATAGCTGCCATATTGTTGAAGCTACATCTGTCAAATTGGCTGTCATTTATTCAGTCTGTTTTGCCAAATCACCATGGATGGATATAGCGTTCAACAACACGTGCAAACGATAAAATTGTTTTATCAAAATAAGTGTTCTGTTCCGGCAACGTTCCGCGCGCTTCGTCCATTTTACGGTCGCAATAATCCAACAGGACTAATCACAGTGTGGTGGATAAATTTGAGTCCATCCCTGGTTGAGTAAGCGATCAACAAACACCCGTACGCCGACGAAACGCATGATCTGCCGAAAAAATTGCCGCCGTCCGTGAGAGTGTGCAGGAGAACCCGAGGCAGTCCACTTCGCGTAGCTCACTACAACTCGGGATTTCGCAGACCACAACTTTGTGAATTTTGCATCGTGACTTAGGCCTGCACCCGTACAAATTTCAACTGAAACAGGAGGTGAAGGTAAACGACCATAAACGACAACTATACGTGTGTTCGCTGAATGGGCTCTGGAGCAGTTGGAAACTGAGCCTTATCTTCATCCAAAAATCATCTTCGGCGATTAGGCTCATTTATGGATGAATAGAAACGTCATCAAACTAAATTGTCGAATTTGGGACTATACCAATACACATGAGATCCAAGAAAGTCCAATGCATACTGAAAAAGTCACTGCTTGGTGTGGATTTTGAGCTGGCGCGCGGCATCATCGGTCTATATATCTTTGAGAACGAGATTGGCAAGGCCATCACCGTCAACGACGAGCGATATAGGTCGATAATAACCAATTTCTTTTGGCCTGGATTGGATGATATTGACACAAACAACATATGGTTTCAACAGCCAACAGGACGGTGGCGTGGCGCTACATGCCACATAGCTCACGCCACATTGTAAATTCTGCACCAGCGATACGAGGGCATGATCATCTCACGTGGAGGTTATGTGAACTGGGTCAGTTCAACTGGCCACGAGATCGTGCGATTTGACTCCGTTATAAATACTTTTATTATAGGGTTTTCTGAAGTCTCAGGTCTATGCGAATAAGCCACAAACCACAGTGGCCCTCAAAGCCAACATAAACAATGCCATCAGTCAAATTCAGCCTGATTTATGCGCCAGAGTCATGGAAAATTTGACATTTCGGATGCGCGCCACCCAGAGAAGCCGCGGCTGACATTTGAACGATTTTATATTCCATACATAATGAAATCGACAGGCCGTTCAAACGAATACAAAATTTTGATATCTCACACACACTTTTTATTATTTAAATTTAAAGATATGAAGCGCTTAATGAAAGACCCTGTGTATACAATATTTATTTATATGAGTATTTTTAAAGTTTTAATGGATTCTTGCTAAAATTTTCACTTTTCTGGTTTCTGATGACATCCTTAACAAACTCTGGGATATAATATTTAGGTACTAATATTTTAGCTTCCCACATTGATATCCTTTTTCATATATCTTTTGATGGACACAGGACAGGGCACCTTATTGTGTCCAATGTTGTTGCGGAGCCCTTAGGTTCACTAATGAGTACCTAGGAGGGTTAACGTAAAACTTTAATTGTATACCTAAAACTGAAAAGTCGCAAGTCTTATGACTTTTAATGACTACTCGTTGTCTTTATGCTCACAAAAACCACTCTTTTGTTATTCGTATTTCTTGGTTTTCATTGGGGAAAAAGGGTATAATTGCAAATGTAGCTGAATACTTTGTATTCCTGTTACGTTACGAGTCTTTTACAAAATACCAAGAGTCTATACCAAAGTGAATTTTCAAAAATACAAATAAAATCTGGGGGCTTTTAAATTTGTTTTGTGGGAGATTGGTTTTTTTTTATCTGGCAATACTGACCATATTTCTCTTTGTCTCCATGTTTTCTTTTAGGGATTTTGTACAACTTTTTAACACTCCCAATTGTTTGTTAATTCACTTTACGATTTAACTCAAGACTGGTGTCTTGGAAATGTTAGAATTTCATACCTTAAAAATCGAAACTCAAAAACTTTGTTAAAATATCAGGCACGCCATCGCCCATTATTGAAAAATACTGAAAAATTAGAAGATCTTAGTTTAAAATTAGACAGTTAGAAAATATTTTGGAAGAGCTGAATTTAGGTTGAGAGCTTTATTTAAGTGTCAGAAGCATTTTCTATAAAAACTACCCTCAGCTCGGACCAGGGCTAAAATGTTAAGGGGGAGGGTGAAATTAATTTTTTTGTAAATTCCTCAAAAACTATCAGTTTCATTTAAATAGGAACTTTAAAATTTTATTTCAGTATCCCACTTTTCTTCGTATGAGCTATGCATATAGTTTTCGAATAAAAAAACTTTTTGTGCCCGAAGTATGCCCACTGGCGAGCGCTGGGCTGTGGACTAGTATAAACCTGTTTATGCGGTCCCACAGGTTCAGGGCTCTCCGGGGGCCGCGCCGGTGCGCATACTTAGGGCACCCAGATTTTTGTTTTGTTTTAAAATCGCGCGAATCTCGTTGATACACACCTACTTTTAGGACGAGACTAGATACATGCCAATTTATAACAGTTTTAACAGTTTTTGCCATTAAAAGTGGTCGTGCGTTAACGCGCTTCGCGTGACTTGCGGTGCCGCATAAATAGTACTTTAACAAACCAAAATTTATATATTTATATTTATATATAATTTGCATGTCTAGAGTCACTTCCATAAAATACACATCAACAAGACATGAATCACACATATGATCCGTATAGTTTTTTCAAGTGTTTATATCGATGATAAATGATACTCGTATCAAAAGACTTACATATGCACAATAATTTACCTACTCTGTTACTATGTACTTACTTGAAACCAACAAAATTCTTTATTTTGTTTATTTAAAAAAAAAAATACATTAGACAACTGCGTTATGTGGCTATAGGTTTTAAGTATAGATAGCCCTAAAAAATATTCCCCATTTCGTTAATTTTTTTGTTTAAATGTGTGTCTGAAAATTAGTTTGGGCACAAAAATATTTGTATTGCTTACACAATAATCGAGTAATGTTATTATTTTGTACGATTTTTATATATACAACCCTTACTGATGGCCAAGCAGTTTTAAAGGTTTATTGCTCCTTACCTAAATTTTAAAATGACGTTTATCGATTGCACCGACCACTTTAAATTCTAAAATTCCAATTAATAAGTATAACTCTAGTTTAATATCTAATAAAAATATAAAACCAAATTTTAACAAAAATACTAACGAAAAATTGTACATATACAATTTTATTTTATTTATAGAACAGAAACCAAGAATATCAGAGCATAAAAAGTGTGTTTCTTTTTTCCATCGGAGTTAGCTCAGATCTTGCTCAATTAGCTCAGAATAAAATGACCGAGCAAATCGAGCGAAACGCTGAGTGAAGCCAACTTCACACATAATTAAAAATTAAAAAAAGGATTCCCTATGAAATGACAGCTCAGTGCTCAAGTGTGTTTCATAATTCAATCTGAGGACTCTGATAATAATCTGCTCAGAACTCTGCTCTGATCGCTCAGCATCTGCTCAGAGCCAAAAAAGAAAAAAAGAATTGCTAAATTAATTTTTTCTATGTTTTTTTTTTGCTAATTTAACATTTATCTCAGCTTGTGTCAATATTAGCACAGGGCTTATCTTGTCTTGTCTTTTTTTCTTAAGATATTCCTTATGTGTCTTCTTTTGGAGCTGCAAATATGGAAATTCATTAGTCTACCTCAGCTCCACTATCATATCTCAGGACAACAGTCAAACAATTTTTAGGAGCCAGGTTACCCCGGAGGATTTCTTAGGTACATGAGAAGTGGCTGCGGCACGCGGCTTAGCTGGCTCCCACGTATTAACTGCAATTCTTACCGGCTTCGGCTACGATATTTACCAGTTAGTAGTAACTGCGATATTTACCAGTCTTAACTGCGATCTATGCCGGATTCGACCGCAATATTTACCAGTATTAACTGCGATCCTAACCGGATTCGTCCGCGATATTTACCAGTAGTACCTAACTGCGATTCCTGCCTTAGACAAAAAGTACATCACAGCCTTGTGCTTACTGATTGTAGTTGAAAGTTGTCCCAAATTTCGTCAAAAAGTCATTCTTAGCAACGAAATCCATTTTCGGATGAAATGCATCCGATCTGACACGAAACCAATTTACACGCGATAAAGTCAATTCGACCGGAGATTTATCGTCATTTATGACGGAAAAGTTTCAATTGTCAAATATACAATCGTCCTGCTTGCACAAATAATTTTTTTGCAAGCACAGTTGACGTTTTCGAACAGAAGCCAATTTCATCAGAATTTTGAGATTTACTTTCGCTCGTAATTTTCAGCAGCGACGTGTTTACCGTTTTATTGACTCTCTGACTGACCCTGACGTCCAAAAATTTAAAATCGCTAACAATCTCTCGAACCACCATGTCTGGCTCTTTTCGTCAAATATATTTCTTTACTGCACAGCTGCAACCCAGATGATGTTTTCGAACATGAGACTTTATTAAACTGCACACAACAGAACAGAAGACTTTTGAAGTTTGCGTTTAAGAACATTCTGCAAACGCATTTTCGACGCAGATGACGGTTTCGAAAACGGCCTAATTCAGCCAGATTTATGCTATCAAGTCATCCAAACTTAGACCTCTGGACCATGATTTTATGACATAATGCTCTTTAAAATTAAAAAAAAAAATTAGTGGATATCTCACACACAACTTGTTTTATTGACAACAAAAAATGAAATACCCTTTATAAATTAAAAATTTTGCATACAAAAAATAATGAATATTTATAATCTTTTCTTGTTTAATTAAAATAAATTTTTGCAATATTGGAAAGCAAATTTATCCTGCCTCAAGTGCTTAGTTGCTACCACTGAAAACTTCTAATCCAATAATTCCACTCTCTGCAAACTGTACGTACAATGCATTTCCTGCAGCTTCACAAATTTGAATAGCTGCATTAATTCCTTGAGTTCCAGCTCCCGATTGAATTCCCATTAAAGCTATTTCCTGAGCAAGTTTCAAATCATTATAAGCTGTAACTCTTCCATAAACAACTTCAAGCATTGCAGGAATAAGTCCATCGATTGTTACTTCACCGACAATCTGTCGAGCTGCTCCGAATCCTAGAAATCCAATTGAAGAACCATGTACCACCTCGTTTATGGCCACTTCTATACCCTTTTGAACAGCGGCAACTGCAGCTTCTGTGTCCTGACTTGGAAGTTTTTCAGCTTCCCGCAAAGAATTCTTTGCCACTGCTATGGCATCTGCAGTTTCCAAAATTGTCGAGATCAGCGCTTGAATCAATATTTTAGCACCATCTACTTGAGATTGCTTAGCGCGCACACTTAACATAGATTTTAAACGATCATTGAGGGTACCAATGGCAGCTAAGGCATCTGCATCGTTAGTAGGAACTTCGGACTTCAAACTTTCTATAATTCCCGATACGCGATTGGTGTGGTTGGTGAGAACATTCGAAGCAGCATTAATAGCGCCTTCCAATATGTGCTTAGCACCCTTATAGTGATGCTTGAATGCTACTGATCCACCAGTCTTAACAGCCTCACAAGCAGCCTGAAGTCCCTCCGAAGCTGCACTTCCTCCAGCTTCTATTCCCATTGTAGCTATTTGTTCAGCTATTTTCAAAGATGCAAGAATTGCAGTGCCTGCATTTTGCATAGAAGTCATTGCATTCTTTATTGCTTTTTGATTCGAACCACCAGCTAAAGCTAACGCCGATCCAAACGTGTCTTCAAGCGGAACAGCGCAAGTTATGAGAAAATCTGCGATAGATTTCAACGATTTTTGTACAGTTTCAGTTGCAGCTTTAGGATCTCGGACTGTCAAATTTTTAGCAGCATCCAAAGCATCGTTCGCTAATCGTTCAGCTGTTGAAACAGTTCTCACCGCAGTCAGAATAGCATCAATAATTAAATTCACTGCCTTCTGAGAGTCTCCATTAGCTTGTAGTTTCGCAGCATCTGTTCGAATGGCTTCAATTGCAGCTTTGGCGGCTTTGCTATCTTTATCCGAACCGGACATGATGATTGATTCTTGCATTTTCTGGAATTCTTTACTTACCACAAGTTTTTCGATTTTAGCCAATGCACTCAAATCTGAAGTTATTGCTGCATTCGAATTTCCAGCAAAAATATAAAGAATGACCACAGGAACCAAAAAACCATAATTTGAAAATTTCATTTTGAAAACTTTACGATATAGCGAAGATCAGAAACTGAAGCGTTAACTTGAACAGAACTAATGAAAATCTATAATAATGCTCACACCTTTTATATGAAACTTCTTGAACTTGAATTTACGAAATAAAATGCCCGGTCCCGAAAGGGTTGCACGATCTTGCTCGTTATTTCCTTAAATTGTTTCTTAAAATAATAAAGTGATGCATTAAGACTTCGCTATAAATTTAATTGGTGTTTCCTCGTTTAATACACAAAACAAAAAAAATATTTGTTAAACTATATTCTTCTTGTCAAAAATGGCTGTTTAAAATACGTAGAATTTTGATTGTAAAAACCAAAATCAGTCTTTAATTCAAAGTCCTTTGCTTTACGAAAAGAACTCGTTACGTCAAAAGTGTGGCTTTAAAATTAGTAAACTGCAAAAACTCAAAGCTGTTTTGGAATGAAGTGCGGGAACTTGGAAGTCGTTTTCGGGCCGGTAATAATGCTAACTCACTACATGTGGATATATTTATATGGGCACATCATTTTAAATCATTACTGTCGGCAGATGAGAATTTTATGACTTTTAGCTTCGCTTGCCCTAATACGATCGTGAAGGAATTAGACGCTGCAGAGTCCCGGAAAGAATTTTAAGCAGTGCTTTTAAATATGAAAAATAATAAAACTCCGGGAATATATGGTATTCCAATGGAATTCTATAAAAATACTACCCCGTAGTTTAAAAACTATATTGTGGAATTTTCCAATCAGGTTTATAATTCAGCTTGTGTTCCTAGCAGTTTTAATAGAACAATCATTTTTGCTACTTTCAAGAAAGGTGACGGACATTAATCTGCCCGAAAATAACCGGGCAGAAAATTTCGATAAGAAAAATTTTTGCTTCTAGTCTCTATGTGAGGCTTACGAAATAGATTGAGAATAGCAATCGCTTAAGCATTTTTCAAGCAGGATTTCGCTAGGGCTTCTCTACTCCGGATCACATTTTTACCCTTTCTGCCATTGCAAACAAATTTATAGGAAAAAATAAAAATATTATTGCTGTTTTGTTGACTTTCAAAACCGCTTTTGATACTGTCATACTGTTAATAGACAAGCTTTAATCTATAAGATGGCATCTCTAGGTGTTTCTCGAAAATGTTTACTTCTCTATTTTAATTTTCTGTCTTCAACAAGTGCAGCGGTTTTGGGTGGTACACATTTCTCAGAATGGTTCGAAACGTCAATAGGATAGGAGTGCCTCAGGGTTGCATTTTCAGCCCAATTTTATTTTCTCTGTTTATTGATGCTGTTTGCGATGCGATTGTTTACCAGGAGGTGTAATTTTTGCAGAATTGACGATTTAGTATTGTCTATTCACATTACAACTTCAAATCAATAGACTTCAGACATATTGTGAAATTTGGGCCCTCAAAATTAATATCCGAAAGACAAAAATTATGGTTTTTGAACCAAGGCAACGAAGGAAACTGCCCGAAGAAAGTTGGTATCCAAACCGTGAGAGAATTGAAGTATAGTAACCCAATTTAAATATCTTGGAGTGTTATTAACCGCGAACTTGAATTTTCGCATGCATGCTAAGAAGAAAAGCAATGAAGCCAAGCTTCCCCTTAACATAATATGACCTACAGAGTATACAGAGTATATGTGAATACAAAGTAGAAGAATTTGAAACGATTCAAATGTATTTTTTTAAATGATTATTAATTTTTTTTTAAAAGCAACACCACCCTTTGCTATTGACGTGGAATCCGGTATTCCTCCTATTTTCATTCAAAATCTTTAGGCCCATATAGATTATATAGTTAGAGTTATGAGAGGAGAAAATGGTCACCACAAAACATTTATGCGAAGGCTATTTCAAACGATTAATACGCACTTCAAAGAATTGATTCAATTGCCTGTAACTCACGACGCAAGCCTCTTTCTCAGCGAAAACAATTTAAACGATTGGCAAAATATTTTCGTTGATTTAATTGCGAAAATTGATAAAAAATATATAGCCAACATTTAAACAGAACTACTTACTCAGAGAGTAGAGATATTTATAAAAACTTAAATCACACACTTTTAACCGATATCAATTGTTTTTGCAATGAACTTTCCGTAGAAGCTTCTATTACTAACACTCTCCTTAGAGCAAGGGTGGAGTTACTCAATTTAAATTATGTTCCTCATAGGTTGGATCTCTCTCAAAATTGTAATCTTTTGTAATAGAAGAGAACCATTTCCTAGCAGAACCATTTCATAGCAGTTTGTCCAATCCTTCAAAAAATTCGCCGGCTTTGCTTCCAAGTGAGACATATGTCGAAAAGTGAGTTAATAAGTATATTGAACGGTTCCTTAGGTTCCTATTCAAATTTTGTAAACATGATTTACAGTACCGTAACAGTATCTTATCGAATACGTATCCCTACGGAACACTTTGCATTCCACCAGTAACCTTTTTCCACAACATAAAAACATTAAAATTTCAAATTATTTTAAAATTGAGGGTTGTATGTTTCAAATCATTCTAAAATTGCAAAACCACTCTTATGTTTAATTCTACATTTTTATTTATATTTTGTTAAAGATAAAGAAATTCATTATTTTATGTTTCGAAATTGTAAACTCAATCATTACTTAATTTAATTTATTATCACTATTTAATTTATTTATGTACTTCTATTCTATATTTCATAGTTTAAGAATTGTCAGTCAGGCAGACTACAGTAAAGCCATGTCCTTTATCGAAAGGGTAAAAATATTATACAAATCTATTGAAATAAAGAATTGTATCTATCTATCTATCTTTAATTCAAGATAGTGGCAATGGCAACCCTGTAAAAGGTTGATGATATTAAATTTTGATATGAGGTCAGTACAGACGATTTTCAGATCTTACAATATTGTCAGGAGTAGTAGCAGTACGTATAGCAGAACTTTATAGAGCTTTCTTTTTCTTTTCAATTTAAAGATTACCATAATCTATAACACTTAGGGCCAGTTTCACAATCGACACTTACCGGAATAAGTGGCACTTAAGTTTCCCATATTAGGACTTTAGCCTTAGTTTCATATTTAAAACTATCGTAAGTGGAAATTAAGTCATTAACATCGGAAACTTAAGTGCCACCTTTTCATGTAAGTGTGCACTGTGAAATTGCGCCTTAATCTTTCACATTGCCAACTTAAGTGCTACTTTTCTGACTGTGAAACTGGCCCTTACACCTCTATTAATGAACGAAGGCATGATTAAACTTACACATCTGTCAACATGTAATTCATTTTAATAATTGTGGAATGTGATAGCGTGTGATAAGTTATCTAGCAGACAAGTTCCCTATCCTGCAATTTACATGTTAAATGCAACAAAAACTAATCCCCTTTGGGCTTTGGTTAGCGCGGAGAAAAACTGTGTTACCGGCACGCTTCGGGAATTGCATATACTTGTTATAGATATTTTGTATTGAAGCTCTATTTTGTTTCTGTAATGGCGTCGCTAACCCCCATGTCAGAAAAATAATAGATTTGATTAAAATCTCGATTCGATTCGATTTTTTTACGAATCCAAAACTAAAGGTAAAATTGATAGATTTGAATGTTTGCTCACACAACATATGTTAATTTAACCAAATGCGTAAACACACTGTCAATATTGGTATGCTCTATTTTAGGCAATAAAATATTTACCTACGTAAGCCTACAACAACTGTGGTGGACCATATGTGGGTTTTTTTTAAGCTTTTAATGTCTGGATTTGGATGGCTATTAAATCGGTTTCAAATGGAGACCGAATTATTCTGTATTTCTTTCATATAATGGGTGATTTTTTAGCTGGTTTGGTTTTGGCAACACTGGTTTTGACAGCTGACGTGTGTTTAGTACCTTGTGTCACTGGCAAACAGCTTCAGTTTGGTTTGCAATTTAACCATGGATCGTCTTACAAATGAACAACGCTTGCAAATTATTGAATTTTACTATCAAAATTCGTGCTCGGTTCGAAATGTTCATCGCGCGCTGCTTCCATTTTATGATCGGCATTCTCGACCTTCTGAGCAGTCTATTCGGAAGATTGTGACCAAATTTCGCACCAAATTTACATTGTTGGACATTAAACCACCAACACGTTTACGTACTGTGCGTAGTGAAGAAAATATTGCGGCCGTATCAGCTAGTGTGACAGAAGACCGCGAAATGTCGATTCGGCGCCGTTCCCAGCAGTTAGGCCTTTGTTACAGCACTACGTGGAAAATTTTGCGGAAGGATTTGGGCGTAAAGCCTTTTAAGATACAGCTGGTGCAAGAACTAAAGCCAGCCGACCTACCACAACGCCGAATTTTTGGTGAATGGGCTCTTGGAAAGCTGGCCGAGGATCCGCTTTTTTATCGAAAAATTGTGTTCAGCGATGAGGCTCATTTTTGGTTGAATGGGTACGTAAATAAGCAAAATTGCCGCATTTGGAGTGAAGATCAGCCAGAAGCATTGCAACAGCTACCAATGCATCCCGAAAAAGCCACTGTTTGGTGCGGTTTATGGGCCGGCGGCATTATTGGGCCATATTGGGCGAATCGCAGCGTTACTGTCAATGGTGAACGCTACCGAGCGATGACAACAAACTTTTTTTTGCCCGAAATGGAAGTTCTTGACTTGCATGATATGTGGTTTCAACAAGACGGTGCCACATGCCACACAGCACGCGAAACAATGGCGCAATTGCGAGGCGAGTTTGTTGAACAGTTAATTTCACGTTTCGGGCCGGTCAATTGGCCGCCAAGATCGTGCGATTTGACACCATTTGATTATTTTTTGTGGGGGTATGTCAAGGCTAATGTCTATAGGGACAAGCCCGCTTCGATTGACGCACTGGAAGCCAACATCCATGCATTCATTCGTGAGATACCGGCCGATATGTGTGAAAGAGTATGCCAAAATTGGACTCAGCGGATGGGCTACCTGAGATGCAGCCGCGGTCAACATTTGCATGAAATTATCTTAAAACATTAAATTGCAAGGTTCAAACTATCGATTCAAATAAATATTTCATTCATTTTTTCGAATTTTTTGTGTTTTTTAAAAAAAAAAAAATTCTAAACCTCTTAAAAAATCACCCATTATTTATCCCGTATAATAATAGTAGCTGTAATCGGTTCATTATATTCATCTGGACAATCCACCAAACATCAACACATCAACGCACCAGCCCGCCGCGCCGGGTCTTTGAATCCCACCCTGATGGTTTACGCAGCGGAGGAAGACCTCCCAACTCCCAACAGATGGCGCATACAAGTAAAACGACCTCAACCAACTTGCTATGCGTAACTGGAGGCGGCTAGCTAGCGAGAGAGCTGGGTGGAAAGGCTTGTTGGTTAAACTGGCTGAACACAATGGAGACGGAGCTGCAACTGGAATTTCAATGTTGCGAATACAATGCGACGTAGCTGCAAACGGAGCCGCAGCCGCAGCTGCAAGAGTTCACCAACTTTTAACTTTTGGGTGCAGCATTTTTAACATTTCAAAATTGATAGGGGGGAACAAGCCCATTTCAAGTCGGTTAGTGTTTATATGGGGTATGGGGAAAGCCGTACAGCTGCATTGTGGGCACGTAAAAAAAAAGTACGTACGACACTTTTTGACAACTATTGCAGCTGCAGCTCCAGTTCCAGTTGCAGCATTCTATTGTGTTCAAGCATTAAGGCCGTAGTCCATCCTGTGCTGTAAGCGCCATCTAAAGTAAGAAAGGACGTCCGTCTCTGCTCCGTTCTATCTATATAAAGAGCCATCAGAGACCCCTTGTTTCATATTCATAACCTAGGCCGGTACTGCCAGGTACAACAAATTATGTTAATAATTAAAAACAAATAATAAGTGTTGCCAGATACTCTAGCCCGATACTATCTACATTTACTTTCTTAAATCATCTTGGAATGTAGCTGGTACTTTTCTTTTTCGCGGTGGTAAATCTTCCGTAGTCATGCTCCTATTTACTCTCTCTCTTATTAGCGGTTGGGCCTTGGTAGCTTAATATTCTTTGCTCCACACTTTGTTGTTTTCCATATTTCCATTTTGTAACGGAAATTGTATGGCATGTGTAACATTGCACCGGTTTCTAGATTTTCAACCTCTATCTCGTAGCCACTTTGTTCAATTACTTTAAAATCGATTGGTTCAAAAATGTTGCCGACAATTTATTTGTATTTATCAAGTTTTTCAACCAAACCAAATCTCCAACTGCTATCAAATTTCCTTTGGAATTGTGCTTTTCATCAGCATAAAAAGGTAGGTAGGTAGAAATGGCGTCCAACGAGCGGACCGAATTAGCGCAAAAAGCGCCGGTCTGATACAATAACTCGTTTGAACCTATGGTTGAGGAATGGGCTTGTGGAACAATCTAAAGCCCCGAGGTGGACAGCCAAATGCCGAATTTCGTCCCAAAGCCATTTCGTTGAGTTTAAGAAACAGATCAAATGTTTGATCTTCATTTCGGAAAGGTCGTCAAAGAAAGCCTTTCTAAGTGATTGTATCGTTAAACGGGCTAGGGTAGGGCATTTACACAGGAAGTGAACTAGTGTTTCCTTTTCCCGCTGGTTCGCACAGCTACGACAATGTCTTGCCGCATGCTCTCCTGTTGGCCAGTGCCCGGTGAATTTTGCAACGACTCTGGCAATATCTTGTCTTGGTCTGCACATAAGATCTTTTGTTCGGGATTTATTGTAGGGGATCCACATCTAGCTGGTTCGTCTGCCCGCTCATTTAACTAAATGTCACAGTGATCCGGTACCCAGATAAGAGTGGCACAAAGATTGACGTTCAGGCTTGGGAGCTCATCCCGGTCTGTCAGAGTTGTAGTATTTCGACGAGTTTGAGTATTTTGCATGCTTTAATTATAGGCAATTATTCTGCCTGAAAAACGCTAGCATAGCCAGGAAGTCGAAAATATTTGGAGATATTAAAGGACTCAGAGAAGATTCCTGAACCAACTCCACACTCCACCTTTGAGCCGTCAGTGTAGAAGGTTCTGTGGAAGTGTCTTGTCACGACTTCATCCTTCCAATCCACTCTAGGTGGAATTTTAACTTAAACACCAAACGACGACATTTTTTTTTAATCAATTACTTGTTTAGCGTCTTTAAATGATGACGCTTTCGCTCACTGTGAGAACCCGTATCACCGACAGCCGAACAAAAAATGATCAAATGGAATGAGTTTATGTTCATACAAAATTTTATACTGATAATTATAACGGTTTTGGTCTACCTATAAAAGTACTGTCCGGCAAGCCTAGGGCCCTACGCCGGTGGGTTTACTTCAGGCACCCAGAGTTTTTTTTAAGTCACACGAATCGCGTTAACTCACGCCAATTTTTAATGGCAAAAACTGTTATAACTGTTATAAATTGGCATGCCTCTACTCTCGTCTACTCTCGTCCTTTTGAATAAGTGATCCCAGGTTTGTATAAAGAACGAGACTAGAGACTTGCCCATTTATAACAGTTTACCAGTTTTCATCATTAAAAGTGTGCGAAAAAAGCTTAGACATTCTGCCGCTTCGCTAATGAGCTCCTTCTAAAGAAGCTTTCGATATATTATCTCTTGCGTACACAAACAATCCAAATTAGTGTAACTAAAATTGAAGCTGTTGTCTGTTTTTATTGAACTTAAAACATCCATACTTGGTCGGTCGACGCTCTGTTTGTTTGTGTATGTGTCCATCCAGTTATAGCCCAAACTAATGGACGGATTGAATTCAAGTCTGGTACAGATTTATGTGATTCCCTACAAGAGAAATTCGGATTTTTATTTCATCTTCGGATTCGGATTCTTATTCATCATTTTAGATCATCTAGAACGGGTATAGTGATACAATGCAACCATTTCAGTTTATTTTTTAAATTCTCGAAAACGACTTTAACGATTTTGATTAAACTTCGTACCTGTGGTTTCGTAAGCAATTTTAATAATACTGTATATAAAGTTACGATTTTCACTCTTGTATTTACTTCTAAATAGTTCAAGTAGCATTTAAAAATTTTACAAATCATTTATTTTATAAACACAAAAATCTAACAATAGAAAGTAATTTTTCTTTTAAAAATTATGAGCAAAAAGTGAAAATTTCTTAACACAAATATTAAGTCACTAACGAGAAATGAGGTAGTAACAAAATAATGCCAATTTCTGTTTCATGCGTAGTTTTAGTCAAAAACCTAAAACAAATATACTTTCAATATTTCATTTATAGGATGTTTTATTTGTTATATGTCTTATTGAATACGGGTTAAGCATAAGCTTGTGTACCCTTATTTCTTTTATTTATATAACAAACAGGGTGAATAAATAATACTGTTTCACTTGCCGATGCCAATGCCATTAATGGTAGGCAATAAATCTTTGTCAAAAAAAAGCCTGAGATAGATTGATTTTAGTAGGTACTTGTTGTTATGGCTCAAGGCTTTTGTGAGCCAACCAGTGGCGGATCGCACAAGGGGGTGGTCCAACTGCACTAAACTTTCTTCTTTACACTTCTTTAAACCTTCATTAAGACTAAAAATCTCTCTTAAGGGAAATAGTTTTCCATAAAGCCATTTTTTTGCAAGAACCTGAAACACATTTCTCTCGCAACCATTTTGGTATTTACACTGAACAAAATTTAAAGCAAACCAGTCTAATGCTCTAGCTCAAATTACAGTGGACACACGGTTGCACAGATTTACGGACAGACGGGGCGGACAAAACGACGAAACCCTTTTCGGGACCGAGCGAAAATTTCAAATCGATTTATTTTTACTTCCTCTATATAGGGCAATTATTTGATTCGTGTAAAAAAAAAAATATTTCGAGGTTGTAATCAAAACTAACACTAAAGCCCAGTTTTTCAGTGGTGAATTAAACCAGAGTTAGTTAACTCTAGAAGTAAAATAACCCACAATTATCTGAGAAAACAGTTTTTTTGGGGAGAATGCATGCGGAATGACTTGCTTTTCTCCTTGTTCTTTCTGTCTTCCATCCCACTTGAAAATATTGTGGGATCCCCTCTGTCATTACTTCTTAATACCACCTGTTGTATCTGGATTCCTTTATTAGTTCCCGTCCTTCCTTCTCCTGCTCTCTTCAGTGTTCTCTTTCCACTCCCTTGTATCCAGTTGCACTATGCCCCCCCCCCCTTCCCTTCATTTTTTTGATCCCTTGCAAAACATTCCCTCGCTGTTTCGCTTTCTTTTCCACCTGTTAATTTCTCTTCATAATTCCATGCCTTTATCGTTATCTTATCTCTTTTTGTTTCCTCTTTTACCATGTATCCTGGAGTTTGCCGTTCCACCCCTAGCGTCAATTTGAGGTACCTCTATGGCATCCTCTCCATTTCTTGTATCTCCTCCCATACCCATATTTCCGCCCCATATCCCATAACCGTCCACACCAGGGTATCTAAAATCTATATCTTCCTCTTCCATATCTTCTCGCATTTCCTCCTTCCAATCCCCCATGCTTCCTTGATGACTGCTGTTGCCTTTTTTATTCTGTCCTTTATATGTGCCTCCTACCCTTTTTTCTTTTTTAACACATACCCCAGGTATTTAAATTCTTTTTCTTCTTCTGTCTTTATTCTTCTACATCTCCAGTCTTCTGTTGTATTCCTACCTTCTCCTTACCTGAACCTCATCACTTTCTTCTTTCCCGCGTTTACTTCCAGTCTTTTTCTCTCGAAATATTTCTCCAGACTTCTTACCATACTTTGCAACTCTTCCTCATTTTTTGCCATTGTCACCACATCATCTGAGTATGCCAGCTAGCAAAATCTGCTTCCTCTCACTTTTACTCCTCCCCAACTCTCCTTGCCCAGTTTATCTTCTATATCCGCCGTCAATAAGTTAAACAGTATTTGGCCGCTTTCACTTTACTTGTCGTTTCTTCGTGGACCTCCCCAACTCTTTCCCTGAGCCCTTTTCACACTTCTCTTACCTCCAACGGCTACATCATAATACCCACTTGTATGTACACTCTTTATTTCTGTGGCTGTGTTCGCAAAGTATTCCTTGTTTCCATGTCTCCACAGTACATAATTTTATGTCATGATAATCGGCAAGTCGTGAAATATTTGGTGGCTATGACACTTCAGCAGTCCTAAGCTGGAGTGCGCATAGCTTGACAAATATGGACCGCCTATCTTATTTTGACCTTTATAGATTATGTGGTTCAAAAAATCACCGTGGATTTTAAACTTGTGGAGACACGCTTCGGTACTTATAAATGACAAAAAAAATCATAGAACATATTCTATTAATTTATAAGTGAAAACCCGGTATAAGGTTAAAATCATCTATATGTTTCAAGAGCGCCATCTTCATCTTCAAAACTGCAACACTATTTTTCCACTTAGTGGGTGAAGAGAAAACAGATGTCACAAAAGAAAACGTCAACGAAAATCTACAGATTTTTAAAAATTTTAAAAATCCTACCTTTCCTGGCCATCTCTTTCTCACCATGAAGTGGGAGTGAGAAAAAGCACAGAGACCCAAAAAAAAAATCGGAGGAGACAGTCCAATGTGAACGCCGTCATTAGTTGTAACTTTGATGTGATTTTGACAGCAGTAAATTAATTTGGACCGAGAAAAGAAAACTTAATTTAACTTATATACTTACAGCCGAATTTATAAATGCATCATAGCGAGTGCATAGAACTATTCACTCCTTATAATTCAACTAAACGCAAAAATGTTATTCATAAAACTTATGCAACGTTGAAAAGAGGCATTAGAAGCTAAACGCGTTTGGAGGTTGAATAGTGCATACATAAGGATGTTTAAGTATCGAAATGTCACTTTGACTCATACACAGCCGAGAATAAAATACAATGTTATAAGGGTGGCACTTATTTTGGGAATCCTTATATATCTTTTTTGTCCCCTCCTGAAAGTGATCAAGCTTTATTATGAAGCTACTTTGTACAAACCAAAATGTTGTTAAATTTTTTTGAAATCGGCTAAGGGCGACGTATCCCACCGAGAAGTTAAAACTTTTCATTAAAAATGCACGCAGTTTTCCGACTTTTACTTAAAATGTCGGTGAAAGTATAAAATTTGATGGAAATTCTTTATTTATAATATACATGTGCTTAGATGTATGCCAAAATTGAGGTTTATTGAATATTTTTAGTGGGACACACAGAATAAATAAAAAAAAAACATTGCAAAAATAATTGCCACCCTAATAGATGTTCCTATATTCTTCTCAATTTGATCGCACTGTCAGTGAATGAAACAATTATTTCAATAAAAACCATGAATTTCTTGTTCTAAAATATTAAACTATATTTTCTAACACGGCACAAAAGAAACAGTAACAAGAATAGGTACATTATGCAATACTAAATGAAATTTAAACTAATCCAATCGGTCCAGGAGAATTCGTTTATTGACTTTTCACTTTCAAAACTTTGTTTTGTTAATCAATTGTGGCAGTAAAACGTAATAGATTTTCCCTTCTTGGTACTTTATTTGACACAAGCGCATTATAACTATAATGTGTAGGGAAATATTTTATGAATTAGGATTTATGCAACGTTGAATAGTGGCTTCATAAATGCTTGTGCACTATATAACTATTCAGCCGTTTAGAGGTGTTTAGCGAATTCTAATAAATTAGGCTGTTGCAGGGTATACTAAACAATACACACTGGCAGTCGTATTTATTAGCTAGTCATTGGCTAAATATTTTTGCCATCTCCCTATTTATAAACGGATTCCATAAGTTGTCTGACTATCCAGGGTTGTTATCGAAATACGTCCTCATATGTTCTCTGACATATCTGTAATATGTCAATCTGGAATGAACTAATGAATTTGAGTGAACTTTTTAAAACAGCTGTTTCAACTATTACAAACATTTTCAATTCAAGTATCCGATTCAAAAATAAAAATACAAAATCAATCAAAGAGAAAATGGTCTGAGAATTTTGATAACCATGATAAGGTATGAGGTGTGAAATTAAACGAATTTATCATGTTAATGTTGTTAAGAAAATAAATTGCAGCAAAAGGCATTTCTTAATTTTTAAATTTTTTTTTTAGTTTTTAAAATCCGATTGTCAATCAAATGTCACTGATGGGTACGTTCAACACACATTACATTAACTTCGTTCGTTGAACTTTACCCAGGGTTGACCCAGGTTTTCTTGACAACCCCAAGAACTGTCAAAAAAAACGGGGTTTTTCGGTTCTCAAAAAACGCTCAAGGCCTGTTGACATTTAACGCAAGAATAAAAAGTTCTGTGCTTAGATAATTAAAACTGAAAACTTGTTTCAAATATGTCTTAAAAATGAATAAAAACAACTTTTACCTATTCCATTTTATATTGCTATTTATTAGCATTAAATTAAATTTTTATATTCTTTCAATTTGTTTCCCAAAAATAAACAATAACATGCAGCACGTGAATCCACAACAAAAGATATGCATAACAACTCATGTCACTTTGGCAGTTTTTGCTTTACCTCAACTCGCCACAGCGAAATACCTAGTTCTACTTCAGGGCGAGTTCAGGGCGACCCCAGGTCTCAAAAAAACACAGAATTTTTTCACCAGGGTGACTTCAGGTTTTTTAAAAAACGCTTTATGGCGATCCCAGGGTGACTTCAGGGCTCAACGAACAAACCTATTAATTTTGGATTGACTTTGTAGACATTGAACGTTCCCACTTTAGAATTTCGGTGTCTAAGATGAACAAATGAAAATGTTTATGAATAAGATTTTGGGGTTTGATGGTGTGCTAAAGTATGCAAGGCTTTAGAATGCGATTATAAATACCACTATGGGTGTTATTCTTAAGATACATCACAACACTTAAGTTCGCAGATAAAATGAATCGAAAGAAGAAAGCACCTTATAGGAAGAAAAGATTACACGACCAAGGAACCATTCTGCGAACGCCGATGTGCTAGAGAATACGTATGATATCTGTTCAATACACACCACCTTTTAAGGTCCAAATAGGAGGGTTCGGTATTCGGATAAAATCCCAGCCTATGCCACCTAAGAACAAAAATTTTGGCTACTGCCTCTTCCGAGGAAATGGTGAATCCTTTAAGAGAGTAGGTAAGGTACCTCCTGTTGCGAATAAATTGCTCTTACCTCAGCTGTTCGGATTCACCAGAAAGTCGATTGACAGTTGCTAGTAAGTCACTAGGCCCTTGCTCCACCATATTTATCGCGTCAAATGTATGTATGTAAATAAAAGAGGACATACAAAAATTCAATTTGCTTTTATTTTAATAGGAATTTTATAACTTAACAGTCGTTTTTTATCAGTTAAGACTAAAAAGAAACATTTGATTTTTTTTTTTAAATTGGCCACACTGCCTACACTTTTAGAAAGTTGTTGTGAATAACCTAAACGTATCGCATCGTATAGTCTTCTTCATGCAGCTTATATTTAGCACAACACTTATCATATCAAACCGGGCAATTTAGTAACAGCTTTGAGAACTTTCAATGCGACATTCTGGGCGTTGGAAATTTTCGTGAATAGTTCAATTTCAACAGCTTCGAGAGCATCATGTGCAGCTGTTAATCCTTGTTCAGTTGAATTACCGCCCGATATTATTCCCATTTTCGCCAATTTTCTGGCCGCTTCTATTCCATCGGTAGAATCAATTCGACTGTTTTCAATTGACTCAATAGCAGCAGAGAAGACCTTTTTCTGACCAACTAAATGAGCAGCACCGCCAAATCCCTGATATGCCTGAACACTACCATCAATACAACCTTTCCGAGCAGCATCAAAACCCTCTTCAATTACACCTAATGCCTCTGTGGGATTGATTATGTCCAGTTTTTTTACAACTACTAACGCATTAAAAGCTGCTCCAATACCCAATGTGGAACTTTCGATGTCAGACAGAACACCCTCTCTTATCTCATTGAGAACCCTGCTCGGGAGTCCTTCGATCAAGGAATTGTTGATGTTCATGTCGATTCGTTCTATGACCGATAAAGTTTCATTATCACGTGCAACAGCCTTTGCTCGAGCACTCAAGGCATCAGCGGTGATTTCAACTTCTTTAATTTTCCCATTTGCAACATCGGCAAGATAGGCAAAGGCCATTTTGGCAGCTGTAATTAAGCTCGAATACAATGAAGTAGTACCAGCTATAATAGCACTATGAGCTGCTTTTAGGCCTTGATCCCGTGATCGTTTCGTCGATTTGAATCCATGAATTGCTAAGATTTGAGTAGCTTCTAAACTATTAAATATTGCAGTTCCAGAATCTTGCAGGGGTTTAAGAAATTCTTTAAGTTTTGTTCTTGATACCCCCGGGGCAATAATTCCGACAGCTCCAAAAGCATGAAGGGCTGGCACACCAGAATGATAAACTGATTGTTTGACAATTTTTATTCCTCTTTCGATGTCAGCTATAGCTTCTTCTGGATCACTGATAGCCCTTTCCTTATATTTGTCGATCAGATGAAATGCGTCATCTCCGTTTTCAGCAATTAATTTTATGGTGACAATAAGTCCGTCTGCCAATGCATCAACTGCTTCTGCCAAGGCTCCGGAAGCTACATAAAATTCTGCATCTTGTTCGATTATGCCAATGGCAGCTTGGCCATGCTCAATTACAATATTTTTAGCTCCGCCGAGGGCTGCCTTTCTGTCAAAATCATCAAGGTCGTCTTGATAATTATATCCACCTGATTCACCAATTGCACATACCAACGAATGACTCACGAACACAAAGAAGAATACCGTCAAAGCTCTTGTGGACGGAAAATAATTCGAAAATTCCATTATTTTTGGAAATTTTATTCACTGTTATAACTCTTGTCACAATTTTGCCTTAAGTCAAAAATGTCTACAAAGAAGTACGCGTGAACTGACTGAGTAATAAGCAAGTGATAGATCAACCTTATATAGGTACCCTCAATTCCGATGGATATAATCTCTATGTGTATTCAAGAGTCAAATAAACAAAATTTCGATAAACTTCGAAATGCAAAAACATGTTGATTTCTGTATAGGTAGAGAAAAACAAACAGCAGCTGAAAATACAAGCAAATTTTGATGTTTGAAAACATCTATGACGGCTACCATTTGTCATTTTAAAAGTACAAAAAGCTTTCGCAACCTAGAACACCATACAAAATATTCGAAAAGATAATTTATTAAGTGGATGTGTTGGATTTTTTTTTCCGAAAATTAATAATCAATAAACTGCTGAGCAAATTTACATTACTCTACGTCAGTTAAGACAGATTAATGACTTACATATGAGCTACCAAGCGAGAGAAAAGAAACTTTCTATGTATCGGGTTTGTCAATAAGAGCGCTAAAAAAGTTTTTTTTTAATAAAACAAAAACGGTTTTGGATATCAATGAAATTCTTTATTCTTGGGAAAGTACGTTTGATGCCATTATGTATGGAATTCCTTTTGCATGGCCACCACGGGCACGCTTGCAGAAGTCCAGACGCTGAACCCAATTTTCGACGGTTTTCAAGCATAAATCGGCCGATACTGCTGCAATTTAACTTTCGATATTCGTACGAAGTTCATCGATTGTTGCTGGCTTGTTGGCATAGACCATAGACTTGACGTAGGAAATAGTCTAACCGCGTCAAATTGCACGACCGAGGCGGCCAAGCGACTGGACCATTTCGTGAGATAACACGTTCTCCGAACTTGGTTTCCAATAAATTGATTGTGACATTCGCTGTGTGGCTTGTGACGCCGGCAGTCCTGTTGGAACCACATGTCTTCCAAGTCCATATCATCCAATTGGGGCAAAAAATATTCGGTGATCATTGAACGGTAGCGATCCCCATTCATAGTAACGTGCCGGTCTTGATCATCACGGAAGAAGTACGGCCCAATGACGCCGACGGCCTATTAACCACACCAAACCGTAATTTTTTCGGGATGCAATGATGACTCATGGAGTACATGTGGATTGCTGCCTGACCAATACCGCATATTTTGTTTATTGACGAAGCCATTCAGCCAAAAATGAGCCTCATCGCTGAAGATGATTTTTCGATGAAAATCCGAATCATTTTCAAGTTGTTGCTCAGCCCAATTCACGAACATGCGACGCTTCTGGTGGTCAAGCGGCTTCAACTCTTGCGTCAATTTAATCTTGTAAGGATGTAGGCCAAGATATTTTCGCAAAATTCGCCACAACGACGTCACAGAGATGCCCAACGCTTGAGAACGACGTGTGAGAGACAAATTTGGCCTTTCTGCAACTGAAGCCTCAGCGGCAGCAATATTCTCTACACTACGGGCACATTTTTGTCTCACTGGCACGGAAACATTTTGTAGTCTGCCTGTGGATTCAAATTTTTCCACTAGACGCCCAATTGTTGGGCTGCTAAGGACGATTATGACGACCATAACTTGGACGTAGCGCTCTTAACGTTAAGGCCACTGACTCCGAATTTCTTTAGTAAATTTTAATAATTTGGACTCGTTGTTGGGTCGTATATCTTTTTATAATGAAATGGCAAACCTTATTGAAGAGAAATGTCAGAAGAGCGGCACGAAATATGGTGTCATTTGGAAAAACCCTTTACCATACCTAAAAACAACAATTTTAAAGATAGAAATAAAAATCCAATCTATCTACAACCATTTGGAAACTTGTTGAAGCTTAAAAAGCAAGTATGTATGTCTGGGTTAAACTTTTTCCTGGTATTGAGTAAACTTCAACTTACTGCTTCCTACAGTTACACTTATGCCAGCCACTTAGTTGTGTTTGCATTTTAAGAATTAAGATTGCCAGCTTAGAACTGATTTTGCAATGTGCATTATTATTCTTCTTAGGAATTAGGCGAATTTGGGCCACTTTTTGATATTAAATATTTTTGAAAAATCTTTCTGTTCATTTTTTAATTAAAAAATATGAGTGAAACAGTCACTATAACAAGTTTTTACCACTTTTCGGGAAGTGCTATGCTAACTTCATATGAATTTAGAAAAAAAAAACATATGAAGGGTGTTTTTTTAGACGTGTGGTTTTCAAGAAGAAATAAAACGCATATTATTTAATGTTGTGGCCAAGAATTCAGCTTTGTTATAAAGATAATAGTTTGCCATTATGTTTTAAAAATGATTTCGGGCAAGTGGCCCCCACGGCTCGCTCGAATAAATACCAGCCGAGATGGCAGATGGACTCATTCGGGTCTTCTTCGATACTCTGCTCCACAGCAGCAATATAGCGTCTTCGGTGCGCACTGTACGGCTTCGTGGTGCGAAACCAATCCATGGTTGCTCCGACCGACTCTCCTGGGCGATTATGTCGACCGAATATTGGACGCAGAGCGCGATGCGTCGCGCGAACCGAACCATTATTTTGGTAATAAATTTGCACAATTTGCAAACGTTGTTCATGAGAAAGTCTATTCATTATAAAATGGCAAACCAAATTGAGCATAAATCAAGTGACAGCTGTCAAAAAGATCAACTCCGAGAAAAGTATTGCCCGATTGAAAACCACACGTCTAAAAAAAACACCCCTTAGAAGCCAATCAGATAAGAATAATTCATATGAATTTAAAAAAAACATATAAAACATCGCAAGACAAAATTAAAATTGTAACAACTACCTTACGACTGATGAAAGGCAAATTATTAAGTAGTAAACCATTCAATATAATTACCTTTTGACGGTTTTTTAGATGAATATGGAAAATTATCAGAAAAACATAGAAAACATTGCACGACAAAATTGAAACTGTCACAATTAATTTGCGACTGATGAACGGCAAATTATTATATAATAAACCATTCAATATAAGGTATTGTTAACCTTTTTTGTGGTGTTTCGCTAACTTTATATGAATATGAAAAATAAGCATAATAAACATAGAAAACGTAGCAGGACGAAATTGAAATTATCACAACTAATGGTCGTCTAATGAACCGCAAATTATTAAGCAATAAAACATTCTATATAAGAACCTTTTAACACTTTTTGGGGGGGGAGGGTGCTTCAGTAACTTCATATGAATTTGTCAAATTAGCAGACGAAACATAGAAAACAAAGTACGATAAAATTGAAATTATTACAACTAATTCTCGGTTAATTAACGCCAAATTATTGAGCAGTAAATCATTCAATACAAGAATTTTTTACCCATTTTTGAGGGTGCTTCGCTAAGTTGACACCAAGTCAGCAAAGCAGCAAAAAAACATAGAAAACATAGCACGACAAAATTAATTTTATTTATTATTCAAAAATTACCGAACGGAAAATTATTAAGTAGAAAACCATTCAATTTAAGAAGCTTTTAGCCATTTTTGAGAGGATGCTAAAGCTAAGTATACACGATTGGAAGATCTTCCAATATTGGCATGTATTTCGCAAAAATTTTTTACCAATTTTCTATCAACAGTGTAAGCATCCAATTTAATCTGCCAAAATTGACAAAAAAAATTGTCAGCCAATTGTCGGCTAATTTTTTAACAAAACATTGGCCGAATGCTTGCAATCGTGTGAACAGGTGTAAACACCACACACTTTGCAGTTCATCCAGGAACCAGGAGATAGTCACTATTGCTGCATTCATATCGTTTTTCACTTTTTTTTTTGTTTTTAATATTTTATAAATATTTTTTAACCAGCTGTTCAAAATTTATTCAGAACTACTTCACTTCTAAATTAAAGTTTCAGATTCGTTATCTTCCAATTATCTTCCAATGAGTCTGCCAAATTTTAGTTCTTTGAAGTCTTCCAATCGTGTAAACAGACAATTTTTAATTGGAAGAAAAAAAATTGTCAGCAATTGTTAGCCAATCTTCTTCCAAAAATTGGCTGGTTTTTAGATAAAATCAAACAACCTTGTAAACGGACAATTTTCAGTTCATAGAAAATTGGCAATTGGAAGCTTATTTAATGCAATTGGGAGAATTGTGACAGGTCTGCCAATATTGGAAGATCTTCCAATCGTGTATACTTAGCTTAAGTTGATATTAACATAGAAAACATGGAATGACAAATTCGAAATTATCACAACTAATTAACGGCAAATTATTATCCACCTAACCACTTTTCGATCCATGAATATTGTGTTACTAAGTTGACACTAATTTAAAAAAAATGATTCATGTAGATCTTAAATTTATATTTAAGATTTGAAAGTGTTTAAGAAATGATATTTTTTTTTTGTTTTTTTTTAATTAACACTTCTTAAGTCTAGCTTCCCTATTTCTGAAGATTGTACCATAGACCTAGTTAGGGCATGGCCCTGCGTGTTTCGATGGAAGGCCAGACCAATCCATCGATATGCCGATCGATTTTATTACCGCTGATGATCCTTATACATAGATCATCTCTTGAAAATAAAATGATACGGATCTTAGTGACAGCTTAGTTGTTAGCTATCTCTTTTTTTCCTTAAGTTTCTTTATTTATCACATATTCGTTGTCTTTTTTCTTTATACTAAAGTCTACAATTCCTAACCATTTTCAAAGCTGATAACCAAAAGTGAAAAAGATCACATGTTACGCATGTTTTGTATGGATCATTTCTGATAATACAAAAGGGCTAATGCATGGCCGTTCTTTATAAGTGTTTCACAAGGCTTTAAAAAGAACTCTGATGGATCCCAAAGTATGCCCACCGGCGCGGCGGTGGTCCCTTACCCTGAGGGATGGGGCCGCATAAGCAGTGCTTTTGTAAACAAAACTGTTATAAATTAGCATACCTAGGGTGCTAGAGTCACTTCCATCTGAATTATGGCACTTCAAATGAATTTCTTCTGCATTTTGGTCTTCTCTCTCTAACAATGTATATTTTATACCTTACATCTGCAAAACTCGAAATAAGAAACATTTAAAACCGACATAAATCTCTGTGAACTGCGAGTATTCGATGCTCTTCCCACACCGACTCAATGAAATATACTTTTTCTTTAAAAATATTTTTTTTAGTATTTAGTATGGAAGTGACTCTAGCCATGCCAATTATACCGGTTTTAGTTTATAAAAGTACTGTTTATGCGGCCCCGCAGGGCCAGAACATACTTCAGGCATCCATTGTTTTTTTTTTCAAGTCGCTTTTAATGGCGAAAAACTGTTAAAACTGTTATAAATTGACATGTCTCTAGTCTCGTTTTGACGAAAACGTTTTTACCACGGTGGATTTTGACTTGTGTGTTTCCTGATAGTCTAAAATTAAAAATGCCAATTCTTCTTCAATTTTTTCAAAAACATCCCTTTGTATATTATTAAATTATTAGATATTGTTTATTTTTAGCTAAATACATAATTTAATTCTAATTTATTTAGAAAGCTCCTTCGCCAATTGTTACTAACAGTGAATAAAATACAAATAATACAGCTAACACCGATTTATAGGCAGCTTTCAGTCCCTGTTTCACCACATCTCCACCAATCTTCAATCCAATGGATGCCAGTTTTTCCGCAGTTTCAATATCACCTAAAGCTGAAGTAATGCCATTCTGAACTTTTAGAACAGCAAATACAAGTTTGTCGATTTTTTGATTTCCCAATATGATTGCAGCTCCATCTAATCCTTGACATGTTTCGTTACCAGCAGTTATGATTGCCATCTTAAGAGCCTTGATACCTGCCTTAAATGTAGCCACGGCAATATCGGGTTCCATAAGGGCTAGGTCAGTGGCAATAGAAATAGCTCTTAGAGCTGATGCCTCCCCAGCTGCTGCAGCTTCAATTCCACATTTAAGACCCTTTTCAATTTTA
The DNA here is from genome assembly GCA_932273885.2 of Leucozona laternaria. NCBI lineage: Eukaryota > Metazoa > Arthropoda > Insecta > Diptera > Syrphidae > Leucozona > Leucozona laternaria. The sequence goes on along the minus strand of OW026366.1, from coordinate 217,176,553 downwards.
TAAATGACGTTTGCAACCGGACCTTGACTTATAGATTCTATAGCTTGTTTGGCATTGTATTTAATTGCACTTGCAGCATCTGTAGCTTCTGAACTTTGAGTAGTTGTCTGAATTCTACAAATTTGATTGTCATTTTTATTTGAACCTGTGTCATCATCATCCGAAAGCCCTCTAAAAGCTGTCCTTCCAGCAAGAACTAGACTTGCAATAGCTGCTTCGTAACCAGTAATTGCTGCTTCTTGGGCAGCATCGAGTCCCTTAGCTGCTCCAGCTGAATTCGATTTAAGTCCATTAGTTGATAAAGTCTCAGCAGTACCAAGACAGGCAATTGCATACGTTCCACCATGTTGAACGAATTCCAATCCTAATTGTATCCATTTCTTTGGCTTTGACCCATCGCCACTTATTACTCCTGCCGCATCAAACGAATAATAAAGAGAAAATCCGGCAGTATAAATTATTTGTTGAGAAGTTTTGATACCTTCTTGGATTTCTTTGATAGCTGATTCGGGGTTATCCCAAGATTTTTCTAAGGCACTCGCAAGTGCCTTATCAGTAATATGTGACGAAGCTGCAATTAATTCTATTGCCGCCTTTAATCCTTCTTCTATTACACCCACCGACATTGAAGAAGCTCCCCGTTTAACACTTAGAGATGCATCTTTATGAATTTCACTAATAGCAGCTTCTGATTTCGATATCCTTCTAATTACTCCAACCGTTTCTAGAGGAGCTACTTCAACTTCTGAATAACTAGGTTCTCGATTTGTTTGTTCAATAACAGTATTGTACTTGATGAGGCTTGCTCCACACTCTAATCCAATGGCAAACAGACTAAAAACCGAAGCTGTTATCAGAAAAAGAGTATTCGGGAACGTCATGCCTTAGCAACTTGTATCTTAGACTTGTTTTAAAATGAGCAAGAGCTTCGTATTTTATACCTTCAATGCGAATTAAATAGATTTAATTAATTTTTGTTAGTCATGTTCAAATAAACGTTTGATTTGTGACAGCATGATGTAAATTCATTTCACAATAAAAGTGCATTTTAAAATACATGATGTATGCACGTTGTACTTTTTTTTTATCTACTTTTGATAAGAAGACAAAAGATTTGAGATAAATCGCAAGGCCAAAGTTTTCCTTCTCTTGAGCAAAGTGACAAGGTAAACGGTGTAAATGATTAGGTTGTTAGTTAATTTCTTAGATAAAGACAATATTATTTTTATGGAGTCAATCTAATGGAAAATTATAACTGTACCATAATCCAGCACAATAACCTCAAACCATTAATTTTTGATGAATAATTGATATCTGAATTTTATGATAATTTACAAAACTTAAGATTTATTCTGGAAGAACTTTGGTTCAGAATGTTAGTCATCTTGCTGCCACGGTTGCTGCAAGATTGATTAAAAATTGACATACATCTATAAGAGGTTGAACTTGTTTTGTTTACCACAAAACAAGACCGACTAATGGCTTAAAGAAATGTGCAGCATGTCTGCATGAATCAACACATAAAGAGCGCTGCACCCGAAACATATTTGCATGGATACTAAGGCCCCAGTTATAGCTAACGGGTGATTTTTTAAGAGGTTTAGAACTTTTTTTTAAAAAAAAACACAAAAAATTCGAAAAAATGAATGAAATATTTATTTGAATCGATAGTTTGGACCTTGCAATTTAATGTTTAAACATAATTTCATGCAAATGTTGACCGCGGCTGCGTCTCAGGTAGCCCATCCGCTGAGTCCAATTTTGGCATACTCTTTCACACATATCGGCCGGTATCTCACGAATGAATGCATGGATGTTGGCTTCCAGTGCGTCAATCGAAGCGGGCTTGTCCCTATAGACATTAGCCTTGACATACCCCCACAAAAAATAATCTAATGGTGTCAAATCGCACGATCTAGGCGGCCAATTGACCGGCCCGAAACGTGAAATTAACTGTTCACCAAACTCGCCTCGCAATTGCGCCATTGTTTCGCATGCTGTGTGGCATGTGGCACCGTCTTGTTGAAACCACATATCATGCAAGTCAAGAACTTCCATTTCGGGCAAAAAAAAGTTTGTTATAATCGCTCGGTAGCGTTCACCATTGACAGTAACGCTGCGATTCGCATCATCTTTGAAGAAATAGGCCCAATAATGCCGCCGGCCCATAAACCGCACCAAACAGTGGCTTTTTCGGGATGCATTGGTAGCTGTTGCAATGCTTCTGGCTGATCTTCACTCCAAATGCGGCAATTTTGCTTATTTACGTACCCATTCAACCAAAAATGAGCCTCATCGCTGAACACAAGCAGCGCGCGATGAACATTTCGAACCGAGCACGAATTTTGATAGTAAAATTCAATAATTTGCAAGCGTTGTTCATTTGTAAGACGATCCATGGTTAAATTGCAAACCAAACTGAAGCTGTTTGACAGTGACACAAGGTACTAAACACACGTCAGCTGTCAAAACCAGTGTTGCCAAAACCAAACCAGCTTAAAAATCACCCGTTATATCATTGAAAACCATAATTGAAAATTTTAATGATTGGTTTTGAGGCACTTAAAAGGCAAAATTAGTAATTATTTTGATGCCAATATGTAGGTAGTGACTTAATTAATAATATTTGCCGACAAAAATTTTCATTTTGGACCAGCCGTCCACATAAAATGACTTTTATTATTTCAATGAACGAACTACCTTATCAATGATCATTGAAAAATTAAACGTCATTTTATGGCGAAGTGTGGACCCCATTCAATTTTTTTTTTTCACAAAAATTATAATTTAAGCCATCAGCTTTATTTTTGCATCAAAATAATAACTGATTTCACTTTCAAAAGGTAACAAAATTAGTCATTAAAGTTTTCAATGATGGTTTTCAATGAAAGCTAACTATAATTGGCACCTAAAGGGTGTTTTTTTAGAGGTATAGAACTTTAATTTGGCAACACTATTTTAACTGGCGGCCATTTTGTCAGCAGTCAAGTGATTTAATTTTAGTTTGGATTGGTATTTTAATATGAATAGACTGACGCCTGAACAACAAGGCGTAGATTCGGTGAATGAGCCCAAAACAAAATTGCCGTTGATCGCAATTTTCATAAGCGAATATTGTTAAGCGATGAAGCTCACTTTTGATTGAATGGATACGTCAATAAACAAAACTGCCGTATTTGGAGTGATGATAATCCTCAGGTGTATGTTGAGACACCGTTACATCCACAAAAACTGACTGTTTGGTGTGCTTTATGGTATGCTGGAATAATTGGTCCGTATTTCTTTAAAAACGATGCTTGCCAGAACGTTACAGTCAATGGTGACCGCAATAGAGCGTTCATCAATTGAACAACAATGATCTGCAGGAGCTGTGGTTTCAACAAGAGGGGGCGACATGTCACACGACTCGTGCCACAATTGATTTATTGAATGAAACGTTTGGTAACCGCATAGTTTCACGTTACGGACCCGTGAATAGGCCTCCTAAATCGTGCAATTTAATGCTGCTTGACTATTTTCTGTGGGGATATAATGATGATATGGTGCTAGACTACGCCAATAAGCCCGAAACGATTGACTACTTGGAGGACAACATTCGCCGCGTTACGGCCACAAAGATCGAAAATTGGACCTCCAGATTAGACTACGTCCGAGCCAGCCATGGCAGTCATATGCCAGAAATTATATTTAAATTATAATGTCAGAAGAATATCTTTCGAATAAAGTAAATTTCATGTCAATTTAAAAATAGTATCTTTATTTTCAAAGTTCTGTACCTCTAAAAAAAAACACCCTTTATATATATAATATTTATAATGTTTCTATAAATAATATAATCTCCAAAATGCATTTAAGCATAAAATACCTTTACAATATTTGTAGAACATGGTTGGGGAAATATATTTGTAGAATACAGTTTTTCAAAAATGTGAAATTTTTCAATAAATTTAGCATTTTGAAAAAAAAAAAAAACAAAAAATATGAGCGACTCAATCTGCCCTCTGGTATGATATTTGTAACCTATTTATTCAAATGCAGCCTAACCGTTCTTTAAAGACCTTAACTTAGAAGATCCGACAGTTAGAACCTAAGTTATAAGCTCTCGATTCAATCCATATCTTTCGATTAATGGGCCAACGAAACTGTTCTCTTTTGCGATAGACAACTACCCATTATTAGTGCACAATAGAGACCTCGTGCAGGAGTAGGGTTACCAGATTGAAAATAATGAAAAGGAGGACCTATCGAGTTTTCTAGGGGCGACAAGTGTTCAAAAAGGATGACAAAACATGTTTTTGAAAAATATAACAGAAGAGTAAAAAAAAATATGCACGACTGGGTAGCACGAACTTGCTCTTATGCGCGATTACATTGTGGTTCTATAGTCTGAAATAAATTAGCTATAGGAGTATATATTTTATCCATTTGCCAAATCTTAGTTTAGTTGCAGGTGGTATTATGTGAGTATACAAAAATTAACAATATAAATATAAAAGGAAATTATACTATTTTTAAACTGGTAAATTGTTTTAAATCAACAAAATTAGAAAGAAATTGATTAAAATACTTTAAATCCGTTTTAACCCAACGCGATGTACACCATCTGATTTCTTATATAAATCTTTATTTATGAGAAAAAAATTTTGAAAATCGTAGGAGCGGTTTTAAAAATAATTAATTTTTTATATATAAAATTTCGTTTACATGTTTGAGAAAAATAATTGGTATGCCAATTTAAAGCATTTATTAATGTTGCATTAAAAATTGAACTTCACAAAAAAATCTGCTACCAGTTTTCGAAATATAGAATTTTCAAAAAATAATTTTGATTTTTTTTTAAAAAATCCGAAAATCATTTTTTGGAAAATTTTGATACGCACTTTTATTTATATTTCTTACAAGCTTCTGTATAAAAAATCTAATTTAATTCGGTTGATCAGATGTTGAGATAGTCGAAAATCAAAGAAACCTTTCTATGAGAGGTACTGTCAATAAACCTTAAATATAAATTTTAAAAATTTAAAATGGTAGATCGTACTAATTTTAATACACAAAACAACTTTTATGAAAATCGTAGGAGTCGTTTTTTAGAAAAAAAATGTTTTTCTTAACGGTTTTTAAACATTTGTATGGGAGGCACCGTTATTTTTGGGTATTAGAACAATTTTTGTCAAAAATCTTCTAGATAAAGTTAAAAAACTGCTATTTACCAAGTTTAATAAAAATCGACCAAGTCGTTTTTGAAATATTGAGTTTTCAAAAAAAAATATTAAAACTTTTTTTAAAAATCTAAAAAATATTTTTTTTGAAAATTTTGGTACACAATATTATTTAGAATCTGTCGAAAAAAATGTTTTCGAGAAAAAAAAGAAAATCAAAAAAATGGTGCTTTGGGAGGTACCATTAATAACCATTTTTCGGAACCATTTTTTTTATTAAACGGCAACTTATAACTATAAATTTATTGAGTTCTTAAAAACAAATTCGGTAGCGCTGGATTTGAGAAAAATAAGCTTTTCCTTTTTGGCCAAGAAATTTTGTATGACAGCTACTGTTAATTTTGGTCCTAAAAAAAAAGAGAAAAAAACGGGTGGGGGGAGTGTCCAAAAAACGCTAGGTACCAAGTTTAAATAAAATCGACCCATCCGCTTAGGCTGTAGTCGAACCGACAGACAGACAGACAGACAGACAGACGGACGTTTTTGCCAGACCCACTTTTTTTGACTTCTCTATCATCGTAATGTAAATTTTGATCAAAATCTCGAGTTCGATTTTTTATACGAATCCATAACTTCCCATATAGTACCTATATCGCAAGTAAAAAGGGAAGTGAGATTGAGATGTAGTTCATTAAGTGGATGCGTTTACTTTGAAATGATTTTGAACTGCAAATGGATGCGTTCACAGAGAATCCTTTTATAAAAATATTTAATAAAATATTTGTACAGTTTTCAATTGCATGTTTTTTTCTTTTTGAATTTTTAAATACTAAATAAGGGGGACGGAGGTTTGTATAGTGGGGCAGAATGTCCCCATTAAAGGGGGACGTCTGGTAACTCTATGCAGGGGTGCACTTGCACTGTATGCTGATTTTAAGTGTGTCTGCCTTAAGTCTATTTTGGCTATAAGAAGAAGACTTTGGAGCAGCTCGTATAGTGATAAGTAACTAAGAATCCACACAAAGCAGATGGGTGCTATCCAAACGGGCGAATCGCCAACTAGATAGACCACGTGCTTTGTGCTAACTGAAGCAAGGCACGCATGGAACATCTAAGATGTGTCATCATTTCAATGGGAAAACTTTGACTGAGAAGGATAAATTCGATGTTGGACGTCTTAACACACCTGCAGTTGCTGAATTCCACAGAGAGCATCAGAGATACCAACATAATCATTGATTCAAGTTTCAGGACATCCTTAACGAGGCCAACCACCCCAGAATGCCTATACCTACCCGAAAAAGGTGGGAGACATTGCGCATGACAAAAATGCTGCAAGCAACACAAAACAAGAAAGAACAGGTCATAGGAAGTCTCCCTGCTCAAGGAGATCGCTGAACGCTGAGTCTCACGTTCGAAACAACATCCGGAAGTTTTATAAACAAAAAAAACAAGCAACTGTGTTCCGGGTATTCGAAACAGAGAAGGCAGCCTTGTCACAGGTTAAAGTACATACATAAATGTAAATTATTTTAGCAACATTTCCAGCAACTGCTAAATGAGCATCAAGTCCTAATAAGTGATAGGGTCATAATAGAACCCACTTCCAGGCATAGAAGACCCAGTTCCACTATCCACTAATTGTCGGCTTAGCTATTAAAAAAGCTTAAACACAGAACAAGGTCACTTGTTCTCATGGATTACCTGTTGAATTCTTCAAAGAAGTGGGTGATGTGCTGATAAATCAATCATAAACCAAGTATTGGTGAAAGGAAGCATCAAGCCCGATAACTGTTCTATCAGTTCCATATGCCCCATCTACAAAAAAAATCCTGCAAAAACTTACGAAGAATACCATCTAAAATTCGCAACTATAACTGTGTGAGTACCTTAAGTTGTTCTGCAACACTTTAATTGGCAAGTTAAAGACCAAATTGTGGTGCATTGTGGAACTAGGGAACATGTAGCTTCTCTGAACTATTTCAATCAAGCACAGGATTTTGCCAAGAAGTGCGCAGGGCAGTGGTAAACATGGAATGCACTATTTTCAACATCTATATACAACAACAACTGTCCAACCACAAGGGTATGCAGAAGATATCGACATCATCGGCTGCTTCCAACGTCCCGTAAAAAAGTCCATCACAGCGATTGAAATACCGGGGAAACTTGTTAGTCATATTGTAAACCAGGACTAGACCAAGTACTAATTACCGATCCAAGGCCATTGGGAACAGCAACGGAGATTAAGGGCCAGTTTCACAGTCATAAAAGTAGCACTTAAGTGGGCAGTGTGAAAGATTAAGGCGCAATATCACAGTGGAAACTTACATGAATAAGTGGCAGTCAAGGCTCCGATGAATGACTAAGTGCCACTTACGATGGCTATGAAACTAAGACTAAAGTCATAATATTGGAAACTTAAGTGCCACTTATGACTACAGGGTGTCCGCCGGGAAGGTATACTTCTTTGTTTTGCCACCATTTTGGTAAACATTAGTCATTGACAGTTCATATTTGGCAGTCGTGAAGTAGACACGTGGCAAATTTATTATGGAAAAATATTCGATAAACCAACGTGTTTTAATCGATAAAACATTTTATCAAAATCAATCATCGATTACTGTGACGATGAGAAAGTTACGTGAAATTTTTCGGAGAAACAACGTGCCAACAAAACCCACTATTTATCGTGTAGTGAATGATTTCGAAAAAAGAGAGTCTGTAGGTGATAGGCCCAAGCATGGACCACAACGTACTGCAAGATCGGCTGAAAACATTACTGCTGCTCAAGGAAGTGTTCAAAACAGTCCATCAACCTCAATTCGACGCCGTGCTCAGGAGCTTGGTCTTCAAAGAACAACTTTGGCTACAATTTTTTACAAGGATTTTTTCCATTTAAGATTCAGTTGATGCAAGAGCTTCTTCCACAAGACCATTTACGCCGCCGTACGTATGCCAATAGGATGTTACAGCTAGCCCATGGCAACCCCCATTTTCATGAAAAAATCATAATGAGTGACGAGGCACATTTTCATTTGAATGGATATGTGAATAAACAGAATAGTCGGTTCTGGGCAATGGAAATCCCTCAAATTATTCATCAGTCATCTTAGAATCCATTAAAAGTAACAGTCTGGTGTGCAATTTGGTCGGGAGGAATCATTGGACCTTACTTTGAAAATGAAAACGGCGTAACGGTAATTGTGAATGGGCAGCGACATTGTGATATGATTGAAAACTTTTTAACGCCACAACTGCATGCTTTGGGCTTACCTCCCTGGCGGACATCCTGTATAAGTGTCGAATGTGAAACTGGCCCTTAATCATGGAAAGACACAACCACGAACTCTATGAGCTATACCAAGATGTACATGTAGACCAAAAAGGCAAAACACGACCAGTCGACGACTACATTATCTAGGACATATCGAACGAATCAACAAGAATGTTTCAACCACGAAAGTCTTCGAAACCCCCAGGTACAAGGCGACAAGGTGAAAGGAATCTCCTTCCCCTGTTTAAAGACCAAGCCATTGTGAAATCGCCCGTGAACTCGTTGAACAACTACCAATACTCAAATCAAATATTAGAAGTAAATGAACACGTCCAATTCACCGAGGAAATAAGACCATTCAAAATTCTGAGTTTAATTAACAGTCTTTTTAAATAAATAAACAAGCACATTAGTTTTGGGGTTATGCAAAGTATACACTTTATTCAAGGAAAAAAGGTTATCCCAAATACAGTATTGTCATTAGTAAAACTATAAAAATTCAGTGTTTAACCGCTATATTTCTTCTATCATAGTTTAACTGTTATAAAAACAAAATTATTTTACAGCTGACTAAATATAAGCCTTACAGCTTTGACTAATCCTTGCAAAAAAGCAATTTTACCATAAATTACACTATTTGTGGCTGCCTCAACAGCTATCTTACGGGCATCAGGGGAATACAGCATTCCACTATCCAATACATTTTCGGCAGTTTCAATTCCCAAAAAGACTTCAACTTTGCATTCTTCTAAAACCTCAATAGCTTCATCGGTTGCGTTGTTTGACTGATTGCCAGATTGAATTACTAAAGAGCCAAGATCAACATATATTTTTGACGCTACGCCATGCATTTTTTCTCTAAAACTGTCAACTTGGTGGCGGTAAATACTCTTAACAGCTGCGGGTTGAGTTCCTACAATTTTATTAATGTCTTCAATAGTTCCTTGGACTTCGTCTGTAATGGCTTCGAATTCACGAAGTGAACATATAGAGGCTTTTTCAAACTTCTGAACTAATTCACGATTAGCTCCACGTTGCAGTGCATTGTTTGCAGCTTCATTAATATCATTCAAGGCATCTGAACCCTCAGGATCATTTGCGGCAGCTTCACAATTTGGACTTTCAACTTGTCCTTGCATGGGTCTGCTTTGAGCATCTCTAAGTGCTTGAAGTGCTACTCGGATCGATAGTTGAATATTGCTATATGAACCTGCAAATCCACTTTTGACACTTAACTTCACAGTTGCAAGTAACACTTGCGTGGCGTTGCCTCCAGCAGCCCATCCTTGGGTCGCAAGGGTCATAGCATTATTCATTGCATCTAATGTTGAAAATCCTGATTTTTGAATCAATTGACATGCAACTTCAAGTCCTGCTCTAGCGCCTTCATTCGAAAGTCCCAACGCTTTTCCCAATTCCTTCAATACGGGAATTCCAGACTTAAAGAGTTCATTTTGAGAATTTTCAAAAGCCTGCAGCAATATTTGTTTGGCAGCTTCAGGGTTTTCAAGAACTATCTTTTGTGCTTTTTTTATTCCATCCATGAGTATGCCTTGAGCCTTTGACAATATCTTTGTACCTGTGATAAATGCATTTTTTAGACGAATAGTTGCATCGACAAAAACCTTAGCCTCTTCGTTTTCCTTGGAACTATTTTCGATAGTTCTGATGGTATCACGTGCTCTCTTATTTCCTATGTTCAACTCATCTTTGATGGCATCTAAGCCCGCTTTGATAGCCTCGACGACTCCAGCATCTGATTGTTGGGCAAAGACAACGAAGACCGCAGCAACAGCCAAAAAGAAATATCCCGAAAATTTCATCTTCAAATTGATTTCTTATGAGTGGGAGTGAGTGACTTCAAACCGCAGAGCTATGTATACATACACTGACAAATTAATGAACAGAATGTAGCTTCTTATATATATAGCTTGGAATAACAATCGTAAAAATGTTAAATAAAGTTTTTGGAATAAGAATAAACCCTAAAAAGTTAAGATTAGACAATAAAGCAATTATTAAAAGATTAAGTAATAACAGTTGATTAGACCAAACGCAAACACACGTGTTATAATGTCTTCAAGACATTTAAATAAAAGTATCTTATCATAAAATTTCATGTTTACTATCATACCACTAATATTTCACTTTTTTATTAGTCTTAAATTGAAAGACTTTCCAGCTGATAACCTAGAGTTTAGAGTTATAAGTCACCAGGCCCTGGTTCTACACGAGCTGTCACTCCACCAAATGTATTTATTTTATTTTTACTTGCTCTATGGGGCAAGTATGGTTTCGTGTAAAAAAACAATTTCGAGGTATTAATCAAAACTAACACTACGATAAACGAGAAGTCCGAAAAAGTGGGTTTAGTCATGCTGTCCGTCGGTGCGTCCACTGTAATTTGAGCTAGAGCCTAAACGGGTAGACCGATTTGCATGAAATTTGGTACAGAGCCAGGGTTGCCAGTTTAGGGGTTTTCCCCCTAGATTTAGGGGCTTTTTTTGTCGTTGGGGGGTTATCTGGGGGGACAAGATGTTTGGGTGGAAATCTGGGGGGATTAATTCAGAGCTAAATGGTTGAGAAATCCTATAGGTATTGAAACAGCTGACAGTATTCTACGAGTTAGATATTCCTTACATTCTGGGTGTCAGAATTTTACACCAACAGAAAAAATGCTGAAAACTTTCATAAGTGAGAAAATGTATCAAACCGATGAGACAGCCAAAACGGAGATGACTATAATGAATTAAAACTTTTTTTAAATGCAAAAACAAAAAATTTAATTCTTTTGTATATTAATTTTCATATTTCTTTTTGGTAATTTAAACCAGAGTTAGCTAACTGTAGAACTAAATTAACCCACAGTGAACTAAGGAAGAAGTTTTTCGGTGGAGAATGTATGCGGAATGACTAAACAAACTCGTTGCATAAAACATGAAAGGCATCTGTTCAGTTAATCCTGAGTTAACCCACAAAATATGATGATTTAACTGGGGTTTAACTTTAATCGCGCACTGAAAAACTGGGCCTAAGGGCTTGTTTCACAATGTCTGATTAAAGCTCTAAATAAACAATTTGAAACTTATTAGTTAATTATCAACCTCCCTTATTTTTCACAACATCTGAATAGTATCACTTATAATTAAAGTTCAAAGTACTTTAATGGCCCGATGAAGTGTTGATTAGCAAATTAACTTTGCAATTTAAATATTATTAATTATTTTTTTCACGTTTTCATCAGTCAAAACTATTTCTTCTGGAAAACTGGAACATCTAATTGAGACTTACATTTATTATTTCGAAAAAATGTGAAACGCTAAGGCTTTACATTTTTTTAATTTGCGGATAATTTAAATGTCTAGTAAATAATCAGAACTTTACTCAGAAATTGTTAAGAAAACCCTAAACAAATTTCCTTTTATTAGTTAGTACCTTTTTTACAAATGTTTTTTTTACTGTAGCTGTGTGAATTAATTAAATTTTAAATTAAAAACAAATTAAGGAGCTGTGAATAAAAATAAAAAGTTGAAAAAAAAATTTAGGGGTTTTTGTTGATAAAATATGGTAATCTGGGGGGTTTCCAAATTTTTCTGGGGGGAGATTTTTTTTTCATCTGGCAACACTGTACAGAGCATTTTTATGTGATTCCCTAGAGGGAAAATTCGAATTTTTGTTTTAGCTCATCTAGAACAGGTAGCTGCCATACAAATATTTTGATTTCTTCAAATTTTCTAGAAAACGACTCCAACGATTTTGATTAAACTTCGTACCTGTAATAACCAAGTCTATTGTAAGAAAACTGCGTTTCTATAATTATAATTTTGTTATATTTTTGCAATCTGATACTTTTCAATAGTTTAAACAATAATGCATTGCGTTATCTCCTACACTGCAAACACATTTAGTGAACATTCATTTCATTCTGATTCTTCAAAGAATAAACATCATGTGCGATAAAGAAGCGCAAGTGGCCATTGTGTTTAATCCGTGATATGCACTGCGAACATCGAAGCCAACGAACACGACAACATCGAAATTTTTCGCCAACAGCGAACCGTTCGCGAACAAGTTCGGCGAGCATATTCGTCGTTTAGGGCTACCTTATATGGTTAATGCACAACGAATATAGAAATTTCCATCCATGAGTATGCCTTGAGCCTTTGACAATATCTTTGTACCTGTGATAAATGCATTTTTTAGACGAATAGTTGCATCGACAAAAACCTTAGCCTCTTCGTTTTCCTTGGAACTATTTTCGATAGTTCTGATGGTATCACGTGCTCTCTTATTTCCTATGTTCAACTCATCTTTGATGGCATCTAAGCCCGCTTTGATAGCCTCGACGACTCCAGCATCTGATTGTTGGGCAAAGACAACGAAGACCGCAGCAACAGCCAAAAAGAAATATCCCGAAAATTTCATCTTCAAATTGATTTCTTATGAGTGGGAGTGAGTGACTTCAAACCGCAGAGCTATGTATACATACACTGACAAATTAATGAACAGAATGTAGCTTCTTATATATATAGCTTGGAATAACAATCGTAAAAATGTTAAATAAAGTTTTTGGAATAAGAATAAACCCTAAAAAGTTAAGATTAGACAATAAAGCAATTATTAAAAGATTAAGTAATAACAGTTGATTAGACCAAACGCAAACACACGTGTTATAATGTCTTCAAGACATTTAAATAAAAGTATCTTATCATAAAATTTCATGTTTACTATCATACCACTAATATTTCACTTTTTTATTAGTCTTAAATTGAAAGACTTTCCAGCTGATAACCTAGAGTTTAGAGTTATAAGTCACCAGGCCCTGGTTCTACACGAGCTGTCACTCCACCAAATGTATTTATTTTATTTTTACTTGCTCTATGGGGCAAGTATGGTTTCGTGTAAAAAAACAATTTCGAGGTATTAATCAAAACTAACACTACGATAAACGAGAAGTCCGAAAAAGTGGGTTTAGTCATGCTGTCCGTCGGTGCGTCCACTGTAATTTGAGCTAGAGCCTAAACGGGTAGACCGATTTGCATGAAATTTGGTACAGAGCCAGGGTTGCCAGTTTAGGGGTTTTCCCCCTAGATTTAGGGGCTTTTTTTGTCGTTGGGGGGTTATCTGGGGGGACAAGATGTTTGGGTGGAAATCTGGGGGGATTAATTCAGAGCTAAATGGTTGAGAAATCCTATAGGTATTGAAACAGCTGACAGTATTCTACGAGTTAGATATTCCTTACATTCTGGGTGTCAGAATTTTACACCAACAGAAAAAATGCTGAAAACTTTCATAAGTGAGAAAATGTATCAAACCGATGAGACAGCCAAAACGGAGATGACTATAATGAATTAAAACTTTTTTTAAATGCAAAAACAAAAAATTTAATTCTTTTGTATATTAATTTTCATATTTCTTTTTGGTAATTTAAACCAGAGTTAGCTAACTGTAGAACTAAATTAACCCACAGTGAACTAAGGAAGAAGTTTTTCGGTGGAGAATGTATGCGGAATGACTAAACAAACTCGTTGCATAAAACATGAAAGGCATCTGTTCAGTTAATCCTGAGTTAACCCACAAAATATGATGATTTAACTGGGGTTTAACTTTAATCGCGCACTGAAAAACTGGGCCTAAGGGCTTGTTTCACAATGTCTGATTAAAGCTCTAAATAAACAATTTGAAACTTATTAGTTAATTATCAACCTCCCTTATTTTTCACAACATCTGAATAGTATCACTTATAATTAAAGTTCAAAGTACTTTAATGGCCCGATGAAGTGTTGATTAGCAAATTAACTTTGCAATTTAAATATTATTAATTATTTTTTTCACGTTTTCATCAGTCAAAACTATTTCTTCTGGAAAACTGGAACATCTAATTGAGACTTACATTTATTATTTCGAAAAAATGTGAAACGCTAAGGCTTTACATTTTTTTAATTTGCGGATAATTTAAATGTCTAGTAAATAATCAGAACTTTACTCAGAAATTGTTAAGAAAACCCTAAACAAATTTCCTTTTATTAGTTAGTACCTTTTTTACAAATGTTTTTTTTACTGTAGCTGTGTGAATTAATTAAATTTTAAATTAAAAACAAATTAAGGAGCTGTGAATAAAAATAAAAAGTTGAAAAAAAAATTTAGGGGTTTTTGTTGATAAAATATGGTAATCTGGGGGGTTTCCAAATTTTTCTGGGGGGAGATTTTTTTTTCATCTGGCAACACTGTACAGAGCATTTTTATGTGATTCCCTAGAGGGAAAATTCGAATTTTTGTTTTAGCTCATCTAGAACAGGTAGCTGCCATACAAATATTTTGATTTCTTCAAATTTTCTAGAAAACGACTCCAACGATTTTGATTAAACTTCGTACCTGTAATAACCAAGTCTATTGTAAGAAAACTGCGTTTCTATAATTATAATTTTGTTATATTTTTGCAATCTGATACTTTTCAATAGTTTAAACAATAATGCATTGCGTTATCTCCTACACTGCAAACACATTTAGTGAACATTCATTTCATTCTGATTCTTCAAAGAATAAACATCATGTGCGATAAAGAAGCGCAAGTGGCCATTGTGTTTAATCCGTGATATGCACTGCGAACATCGAAGCCAACGAACACGACAACATCGAAATTTTTCGCCAACAGCGAACCGTTCGCGAACAAGTTCGGCGAGCATATTCGTCGTTTAGGGCTACCTTATATGGTTAATGCACAACGAATATAGAAATTTCCACCACGATAATTAAAATTAATACAACTTCTTCAGTGCCTGAGTTAACTCCGAGTTAAATCAGAGTTAGCTAATCCTGCAAATACTTTGATCCCGTGTTAACACAAAAGTAGTTTTTCAGTGGAATGTTAGATTTAACTCCTATAGCTGTCAAAAATCTATCAAAATCGAAGTTTGACAGTATAAAAATCAATGTTTGTATTGAATTCGAGATGGCGCCACTATGAAAATAACCCTTTCAATAGTGGACACGCACCTTTCAGAAATCCCTTTTCAGCTAATCCAGCGTTTACTCCTCAAATTTGTTGAGTTAACTCGGGATCTAAATTGACTGGCAAAAATTTTTCAGGAGTTAACTTGGGTTAAGCACTGAAACTAGGATAATCTCGCACTGAAAAACTGGGCCTTGATAAATCTGGCAAATCAATGACGCCAGTTATAAGTTGATGAGAAAAAACTATTTCATTATTGATTCTCCTTTGTGACAGGGGCTGAATTTGAAAAATTTTAATCGTATGTTCATAAGGAGGAAGATTGCAGGGATCGGACCACGGTAGCCCTTTTAAAGCAAAGGTATATGGTATTGCATATTCAAGATGAGGGCGAACTAAGCAGTTGTAAAGAGCGAAGGTAACATGCGGTTCCTGAAATTCATAGTAATCTGTAAATGAAGTCTAGCATGTAGTTGGCCTTGTTGACGATCAAGTTTATATGCTCCGAAAAATCAAGATTAGGGGTAAAATGAACTCCAAGGTCTTTGAAACTATGGAAACTACTTAAAGTGTGCTGCGATATAATATAGTCAATTGATCCAGGAATTAGTTTATTTTTAGAAAAAGTCATTGCCTGACATTTAGGTTTAAGATTCAAACCGTTTTTTTTTAACACCAAATAACAAATCTGGTAATATCATCTTGTGGAGGAACACTATGACTGTCAGATGTAATGCTTTTGAAAATGTTCATATCATCCGCAAAAATTAGAATTTCACTATAACGTATGTAGAGGTGTACATCATTGATAGCTAAAATAAAGAGAAAGGGTCCTAAATGACTTCCCTAAGGAACTCCCGATTTGACTATATGAAGGGGTTGGAGAAAAAAATATTTCTGAATTTAACTTGGTAGGATCTATTTTGGAGATATGATGCAATCCAATTGATGAGTCCAGGAGGATAGGGAAACCCAGAAACTTTTAATTTAAAATGATTTCATGAGAAATTTGATCAAAAGCCTTCGAGTAGTCCGTATAGATGCACTAAAGTTCTTTTTCACGTTCTAATGCATCAGAGCACTTATTTTAAAATGTTAGTAAATTTGTTACCGTAGATCGCTTTTTCATGAAACCATGTTGGTGTTTGTAAATAATATTTGTATACAGTCAAAAGTCAAACCATCACACACCAACTGCTCAAAAAGCTTAGAAATACAAGATAGTTTAGCAATTGTCCTGTAATTTTATTTTAACATTTATCCATATGGATCATCTCATAAAAGTAAAACAATACGTATCAAAAGACAACTGTGTTGTATACCTATCTCTTTTTTCCTTACGTTTGTTTATTTTTCATTTATTGATTATGTGCGACATCAGAAAACCCCACAAGAAAGAGCCTAAAGAGGCCTAATTGGTCGATGCCAATGGCAGAAAATACATATTGAATTGTTTGTTTGATAGCAGATTTAAATGCTACACATGCAATTTCTTCTTGATTTTGCAACTTATTCATTTAGTGCCTTAATTCAGGGTTCATGGTGCTCACAATTAAATGTTCCGATTCACAGATATTCCATCAGAATTCGAGATACACACAAGGCCGTAGCCAGGGGGGGATCACAATGGTTTCTTCATAGTTTTTAATGAACATAGTAAGGAACCTGCCGTACCTACCCTGAAATTTTTTAAGTACAAACGCAAACGACATAACCCCTTTTGCTTGAACTGCATACGGTACATCTAAAGCGGCCCATGCATATAATGCAATTGTGCACACAGTTGTCATCATACCAGTGTGGCATTCCACCACACTCACGGTACAAATCAAGAAACCGGCACAAAAACTCTAAATATTTTGATTTTTTCTATACCGTGTGCCGCTAGACACACAGCGGTCAAAGAGTGCAACAATGATCTGTTTCCTAACACCCACAAGCTTCTAAAAATTCTGGCGGCATTACCGGTTTCAACATGCACACCGGAAAGAACAACTTTGACAATGAATCGTCTGAAAACTTATTTCAAAAATTCTACCGGTGAAGAAAGACTAATAGGATTGATTGACGTTAATGTCAGTTCATCGAAAAATTGAGATTGACTATGAGGAAGTTATCGATGCATTTGCAGCTTAAGCCAGAAGACTGAATAGATATATAGCGCTATCATCGGGGGATTAATTTGCTTTATGGTAACCGAATCGTAAACGAAATATAGACTCGTGCCGACGCATGTATTTTCAAAATAAAATGAATTTTGTCAAAATAAAATATTTTCGAATAAGTCGTGACTCGTGAACTTCCGCGCAATGTCTGCCTTTGAGGTCATAAATTCAACCAGCTGGTCGTATTGCACCTGGTTTGTTTTTTTTTTTTTTAAAGTAAGGCAAATACATGTTTACCAAATAAAAAAACGGTTACTTTACGAATCTTTTTGTTGCTGAGCGTCCATTTCAGTCTTTAATTTTGTTGCGGGAAATTTTCCACTTCTAATTTTCTGTCGGGGAAATCGGAAAGCAATTTTTTTCATACATCGCGTGAATTCGTGATGCGTTTTCATCGGCATGCAACGCACAAATTTGATATTTTCAACGAACATTAAATTTCTTTTCGAAGATCTGTCCGATTGGCGTATCGGAACGGCTACAATGATACAAAATTCTTACATTTTGTAGAAATCGGAGAAAATTTTCTTCATATAGTTTTATAAAAATATGTAACACCTACTTTTGTAAAGATACTATTTAATATTGATGTTATGTTCCTACCTAATAAATAATAACTTTAATTGGAACTGTACGATTATCTATATATCGGGTTTTGCAATAAGAGCGCTAAAAAAGTTTTTTTTAAATAAAACAAAAACGGTTTTGGATATCAATGAAATTCTTTATTCTTGTCAAAGGACGTTTCGTGCCATTATGTATGGAACTCGATTTCTTTTGCATGGCCACCACGGGCACGCTTGCAGAAGTCCAGACGCTGAACCCAATTTTCGACGGTTTTCAAGCATAAATCAGCCGATACTGCTGCAATTTCACGTTCGATATTCGTACCAAGTTCATCAATCGTCGCTGGCTTGTTGGCATAGACCATAGACTTGACGTAGGAAATAGTCTAACCGCGTCAAATCGCACGACCGAGGCGGCCAAGCGACTGGACCATTTCGTGAGATAACACGTTCTCCAAACTTGGTTTCCAATAAATTGATTGTGACATTCGCTGTGTGGCTTGTGACGCCGGCCGTCCTGTTGGAACCACATGTCTTCGAAGTCCATATCATCTAATTGGGGTCAAAAATATTCGGTTATCATTGAACGGTAGCGATCCCCATTCACAGTAACGTGCCGGTCTTGATCATCACGGAAGAAGTACGGCCCAATGACGCGACGCCGCCGGCCCATAAACCACACCAAACCGTAATTTTTTCGGGATGCAATGATGACTCATGGAGTACGTGTGGATTGCTGACTGACCAATACCACATATTTTGTTTATTGACGAAGCCATTCAGCCAGAAATGAGCATCATCGCTGAAGATGATTTTTCGATGAAAATCCGAATCATTTTCAAGTTGTTGCCCAGCCCAATTCACGAAAATACGACGCTTCTGGTGGTCAAGCGGCTTCAGTTCTTGCGTAAATTTAATCTTGTAAGGATGTAGGCCAAGATCTTTTCTCAAAATTCGCCACAACGACGTCACAGAGATGCCCAACGCTTGAGAACGACGTGTGAGAGACACATTTGGGCTTTCTGCAACTGAAGCCTCAGCGGCAGCAATATTCTCGACACTACGGGCACTTCTCTGTCTCACTGGCACGGGAACATTTTGTACTCTGCCTGTGGATTCAAATTTTTCCACTAGACGCTCAATTGTTGATGTGCTAGGACGATTTTGACGACCATAAATTGGACGTAGCGCTCTTATCTTTCCATCATGAAAATCATGAATCATGAAATCATGAAATGGCAAATCTTATTGAAGAGAAATGTCAAAAGAGCGGCCCTGTTGAAAAACCCTTTATATGTAAATAATAACTTGTCGTAAATCTTTCTGCTTAGGTACCTATTCAACGGAACTGCATGATATATACAATTATACATATGGTTATACATAATA
Source organism: Leucozona laternaria (assembly GCA_932273885.2). NCBI lineage: Eukaryota > Metazoa > Arthropoda > Insecta > Diptera > Syrphidae > Leucozona > Leucozona laternaria. The sequence goes on along the minus strand of OW026366.1, from coordinate 217,157,045 downwards.
TGTATATGCATTAACCTGCATGCCCAAATGTTTAAAAAAAAAATTGTGTGTGATATGGTTGAATTTATGCTAATGTGCTGTTCTAGTTTTGATTACTAATTTGTTTATTTTTTTTCCGAAAAATTATATCCCCACTAATCCCCATGCTAATGGCCGAGTTCAACGCACGAACGAAGTCATCTGAATTTTCAGAACTTTTTCTGACAGCTGGCCAATCAAGAGCTTCAAAAATTCAGAATTCTGAATATTCAGATGTACGTTGAACTCGGCCAATGATTTAATGATAAAGTTTTTTTCAGGATTTTTGAGTTACGGAGAGAAAATTTTCGATCGTCACGACGATATGTTACAGTCGATAGTGATTATATTGCTTTTGCGGGATGTCAAGCTGTCGTCAAAATTTGTGGTGATAGTCGAATTACGGAATGACCACTTTTTTTTGATGTGTAAACATCTATGCTGGCGGTAGAGTGAAAAAAAAACGTGAACGTTCGTGTGCAACGTTACGTCGTGCAACGTTACGGTGTGCAACGTTACGATCTGCATTCTAGGATGGGTGCGTTCAGTGAACAAGATCTTAAGATCCCCTTCAAGTAAAAACAGGTCCGTTTTGGATCCGCGCACGTTGATGTTTACACATATTAACCGTGAGTCCCGGCACTCACACAATTTTTTTTTTTTTAATGAGTACGTAGGTAAATAATTTTTTTGGCGATTTTTTTTTTCATTTTTATTAAAATTAATTTTAAAAATTTAGCTGGAGGAAAATGGACCTTTATTTTATTGGTTTGTTTATTGGCCTTTTAGAATTAAAAGTGTTCGGTGCAACCGATAAAATGTCATTTAAAAATTTAAGGAAATAATGAATATTTATTAGAGCTTAGGGCAACTGGGTCTTATGGAAAGTAATGTCTCTACAAATATGCCAAGGCGGTCTATGGTATGTTCACGTCATCTACATCACGAAGAATGTATCACTCTCTCTAGCACATTTCTGTGCACACAATAGAATGACGATGAAGAATATTTAAGGCGTGTGTTTTTGGAAGGAAATTGGTAAAAAAAAAACGACTTTGGATGAGCTAGGCGCAGAGAATTCTCGAGGCTAAACTTAGCAACGGATAAAAAACTGTTTTACCGACGTGAATTACAGACTTTTTATCTATAGTTTGTATGGAAAATCAATTTTTTTTTCTTTAATGGCGTCGTTTATCACAGATGATTTTTTTTTTAACCAAATCCCACTGGGCTGGCAAAAAACACGCCTGCATTACCCTCTTTATGCTCATGGCGATTGTTAGCTTCTGTGCATTTTAAGCGCCTGTTTCACAATAGACGTGTTGTTTTGCAAACTCGGAGGAAATTATTACAAAAATTACGTCAGGCTAAGCTAAGAGCAGAGAATTCTCAGAGCAAATAACGGGTGATTTTTAAGCTGGTTTGGTTTTGGAAACACTGGTTTTGACAGCTGACGTGTGTTAAGTACCTTGTGTCACTATCAAACAGCTGCAGTTTGGTTTGCAATTTAACCATGGATCGTCTTACAAATGAACAACGCTTGCAAATTATTGAATTTTACTATCAAAATTCGTGCTCGGTTTGAAATGTTCATCGCGCGCTGCTTGTGTTCAGCGATGAGGCTCATTTTCGGTTGAATGGGTACGTAAATAAGCAAAATTGCGGCATTTGGAGTGAAGATCAGCCAGAAGCATTGCAACAGCTACCAATGCATCCCGAAAAAGCCACTGTTTGGTGCGGTTTATGGGCCGGCGGCATTATTGGGCCTATTTCTTCAAAGATGATGCGAATCGCAGCGTTACTGTCAATGGTGAACGCTACCGAGCGATGATAACAAACTTTTTTTTGCCCGAAATGGAAGTTCTTGACTTGCATGATATGTGGTTTCAACAAGACGGTGCCACATGCCACACAGCACGCGAAACAATGGCGCAATTGCGAGGCGAGTTTGGTGAACAGTTAATTTCACGTTTCGGGCCGGTCAATTGGCCGCCTAGATCGTGCGATTTGACACCATTAGATTATTTTTTGTGGGGGTATGTCAAGGCTTATGTCTATAGGGACAAGCCCGCTTCGATTGACGCACTGGAAGCCAACATCCATGCATTCATTCGTGAGATACCGGCCGATATGTGTGAAAGAGTATGCCAAAATTGGACTCAGCGGATGGGCTACCTGAGACGCAGCCGCGGTCAACATTTGCATGAAATTATCTTTAAACATTAAATTGCAAGGTTCAAACTATCGATTCAAATAAATATTTCATTCATTTTTTCGAATTTTTTGTGTTTTTTTTTTTAAAAAGTTCTAAACCTCTTAAAAAATCACCCATTAGTAAAAAAAACTCAATCTATTAAAATATCAAAAAGCTAAACAGAAATAGAAAATTCAAAGCTTTTTAAATTTAAACAAGTTAAGTGCCAACATAAATTATTAAAAAAAAAAAAGGAAAAAAATAAGGCGGAAGTGCTTAGCAGAGCGCAATTGTTGCACATAATCAAAAATAAGAAAAATTATAAATATCTTGTTGAGATAGTATGTGATAGTTTATTTATACACTAAAAACAAAGCTATATTTTAAAGCACACTTATTACAAGTCTTGCAGCCTCGACTAATCCTTGCAAAAAAGCAGTTTTGCCGTAAAATCCACTCATAGCGGCAGCCTCAACACCTAACTCAGGGGCATCACCTGGATATCTCAGTCCATTAACTATTAAATCTCCAGCAATTTCAATTGCTAAAAGGATTTCAATTAAGCCTTGTTCTATAGCCGTAATGGCCTCGTTTATTTTGTTGTTTGAGTGATTGCCAGAGTTTGCTGTTACTTCTCCTAGAACTAATACGACTGTTGCAGTTACTTCATAGATTCTTTTCCTAAGAGTTTCGGCTTGCTTGAAGTAAATAATCTTAGCCGCTTCTGGTTCAATGGCTGCAATCTCATTAATATGTTGGACTGTCTGTCTGCCTTCGGCTGCAATATTCACAAGATCACTTATAGAACATTTAAGGCCTTCTTTAAACTTCTGAACTAACCCAAGATTAGCTCCACGTTTAAGTGCATTTTTGGCAGATTCATTGATTGCATTTAAGGCATCTGAACCCTCAGGATCAATAGCGGCAGCTTCACAATTTCGATTTTCAACTTGTCCTTGCATGGGCCTGCTTTGAGCATCTCGGAGTGCTTGCTGTGCTACTTTGATGGATTCTTGAATATTCTTGAATCCAGCAGAAAAGCCACTTTCGATTATTAAAAGAGCAGCTTTAAGTAACACTTTTGCTGCTTTGCCTCCAGGATCAATTCCTCGACTGGATAAGGTGTCTGCAGCATTCACTGCATCTAGTGTTGCAGTTCCTACTTTTTGAATAAATTGGCTTGCAGCTTCAAGTCCGTGTCTAGCTCCATTATTTGAAAGACCCAACGCTTTTCCAATTGACCTCAATACAGGAACTCCGGACTGATAGAGTAATTTTCGAGCAGCCCTGAAAGCTTGCTGCAGTAATTTTTTTGCAGCTTCAGTGTTTCCAAGTGATTTTTGGGCTGCCTTAATTGCATCCATAATTATTTCTTCACTTTTTGCCATAAGCTTTGTAGCGTTGATGTGTGCCTGTCTTAGATCAATTGTTATATCAACGAAAACTTTAGCCTCTTTGTTTTCTTTGGAACTCTTTTCGATAATTCTGATTGTATCACGTTCTCCCTTATTTCCTATGTTCAACTCATCTTTGATAGCATCTAAGCCCGCTTTGAAAACGTCGAAGACTCCAGCTTCTGATTGTTGGGCAAAAACAACCAAGACCACAGCAACAGCTAAAACGTAATATCTCGTAATAATAATCATATTCAGAGCGAATTAAGAGCGAGTGACTTTTTTCAAACCGCAGAGCTAATACCAACTGACTGACAACCTTCTAAACGTATTATCTTCTTTTATAAGTTGAACCAATCATTAAAACAACACATCTCAAATTTTGGAATGCAAATAAAACACAAAATGTTAATGTTATACAATAAATGTACATATACATATTTATATAGCAATTATTAAAAGATAAATAAAAACATTTTATTAGACCAAACCAAACGCAAACACATATGTTGATTTCGTCAAGGATTAGTTTTTCTGTATGGAATGAGAGCCAGTTAAATAAGAGTACATATCTTATCTTAAAATTTCATATTTACTCTTCTATGTATTTTAGTTTTAAATGGAAAGTAGATAATTAGGTGTGTTGTAGAATTGTACATGCCTTCAAGGTCAAACTTAAGGTTTAAAAAAATCACACAAAAACTTTAGATTAACTAAGTAAAGTCCATATACCTACAATGTTTTGTCATTCCTCATATGAACATTTGAACATTAATATAGGGCCCGTGTGTAAAAACCTTGAACATTTTATGGCGCTTAGCCGGAATAAAGTTATGCTGCGTTAAAAAAGGCCATAATGCACGAAAACTTTGGGAACGCGTCAACGTAGCCTTAAACCGATGTTGACCGATTATACCAACCTTGAAACAGGAACAGGGACTTATCTTATCTATGGTATTAGGGGGCAAGTTATGGATGGGCGGTTTTCTTATATATCCTAATAGCTGGCCCGCTCGGCTTCGCACGGGTAGACAAACCTAATCTTCGCTTAAAAATTACAAAAGGAAATACAAATGTTTATTTATACAGACAAATATTTAAGCTACTTTTTGTAATTGAAAACTAGCTATATTCTGGGTCTTAACCCACTTTACGTTAAGAATGACAAAATTGGTAAAAAACATCTAAGTTCAACCTTTATAACTTTCCCAACACAAACATAATATTTAAAAACGGATATCTCTCTTTTGTTTTTACCCCACATCAACAATTTTATCAATTTTTTGAAGAAAAAAAAATTCATTGATTCATCACTTAGAAAAAACCTTTGATATACACAAAGATTTTTTTAAATCGAATACAACATTTCAATTTTACCCTATTACACACTATAGGTTAGGTTAGGTTGTAAGGGGTGTGCACAGCATGAAGCTGTTGCGTACACGGGGGCCTACTGGTCCATTGTGATCCCCTGTAAAAGTAAAAATTTAGCATCGATGCTCCTCAATTCTGTCCATTAGCGTAGACTGGCTCGTTAACGAACCAGCCTGTGCTATCTATAAATTTCCTCATGCTTGCCATAGAGACCTGTGCTAGATCATCCAGTTCTCCAACAAACCTGTTTCCGAAATGACGGAGTCGGCTGGTTTGGAGGTTCGGACAGTCGCAGAGCAGGTGTTTAATGGTCTCCGTTTCCTCCTCATCCTGACAGCTCCTACAAAAATCGGGTGCAAATGCCCCTATTCTGTTAGCCATTGTGCCAATGGCGCAATGACCTGTTAGCACACCTATCAAGATTTTAATGTTCTTTTTACTCAGCGATAGAATATACCGAGTTTCCTTTTCATTTGTGTTAGGCCATAAACTTCTAGAGATTACACAATCGTTCCTGGATTTCCAGGAGATATTGATTTTCTCTTTTAGTTTAAGGTCTATCTTCCTCTTGAGTACCCCAATCGGGACGAGTGGTCCCCTTACTGAATGGTCGCTACTACTTGTGTCTGCTTCTGACCCTTTCCTGTCTAGTTCATCTACTATATCATTCCCTTCTATATTGCTATGTCCGGGAACCCAGCAGAGCTTTACCTGGTTAGTGTGGCAGATTTTGTTTAATTCCTTCCTACAGTTTAAAACTGCTTTTGATCTTATGGTCTCACTGGCTAAGGCTTTGATAGCAGCCTGGCTGTCCACGAAAAAAGTAATCTCCGAAGAGCTTAGCTTTTCATGATGTGCCAATTCAGCTGCTTTTCCAATGGCAAAGATCTCGGCCTGAAAGACACTACAGTCAGCCGGGAGTGTATATGACGCTCTGATGTTGAGAGATTGGCAAAACACTCCAGCACCTGTTCCTGATTCCATTTTTGAACCGTCAGTGTAGAAAGGGATACCCTGTTTACTTATAAGTGAATTGGGATCCCAACCCTGTCTTTCTGTTATGAAAATAGAAAATTTCCTATCGAAATCTAGTAAAGGGGGGATGTAATCGGTGGTCTCCTTCAGTCCTGGAATCGTGTCATATCTTTGTAAGATTGACCCGTGGCCATAAGTGCTGCGCCTCCAAAAACTCAGTTCTCTTAAACGAATTGCAGTTTCGGCTGCCGTGCACTTTATGAACTCATCCAGAGCCGGGAGGTCCAAGATCATTTCCAATCCAGCTTGTGGTGTGGTTCTTTGAGCCCCTGTTATTCCTACACAGGCTAGTCTCTGTACCTTATTCAGGTTCTTGAGATAGCTTGATTTTTCCACCGCCTTCCACCATACAATAGAGCCATATGTAAGAATGGGTCTGACAATCGCTGTGTACATCCATTGGATGACTTGCGGTCGCATACCCCAACGTACACCGAAGGTCTTTTTGCATGTGTAGAATGCACATAGTGTTTTTTTCATTCTTTCCTCAGTATTACGCTTCCATGTAAGCTTGGAATCAAGGATCACTCCTAGAAATTTAGCTTCCTTAGAAGGTTTTAGAGGAATGCCATTTAGTTTGGGAGGGTTGAAGCCCTCCAGTTTCCTTTTCTTCGTGAACAAAACTAGCTCTGTCTTGGTGGGATTGACCCCGAGACCGTTCTTAGTTGCCCAAGAAGATAAATCCTTTAATGCATTTTCCATAATGTTTTCGATGATGGTAAGAAACTTGCCTGATACCAAAACCACTATGTCATCTGCATATGCTACTATTTTAATGCCCTGATCTTTGAACTTTGTGAGAATTTTGTTGACTACGAGGATCCAGGGCAGGGGTGAGATGACTCCTCCCTGTGGTGTGCCTCTAGTAACTGTTTTCTCAATAGTGCTAACTCCTATTTGAGAGTTGATAATTCTGCCATTTAACATGGTGAAGATCCAATCGACAATGACAGATTCAACCCCAACTTCAACTAAGGCAGTCTTGATCGATTCCGTTTTAACGTTAATAAACGCACCCTCGATATCAAGAAATGCTGCCAGGGTATATTCTTTATGTTCAAGACTTTTCTCTATATGTGAAACTACTTCATGCAAAGCAGTCTCCACTGATTTACCTTTAAGGTAAGCGTGTTGGTAGTTGCACAAATTGTTTTCGTTGAGAAGTTCTCTAACATGTAGATCAATTATCCTCTCTAGTGTCTTAAGGAGAAACGAAGAGAGACTTATTGGTCTATAATCCTGAGCGGTCGAGTGAGTCGGTTTCCCTGCTTTTGGGATAAAGACTACCTTGACCTTTTTCCAGCTATTAGGGACGTATCTAAGTTTGATACAACTTATGAAAATTACCCTAAGCCACGGAGTTATTACTTTGAGAGCATTTTGAAGAAGACCTGGACAAATCTCGTCTGGTCCCGCTGATTTATAGGGTTTGAACGAGTTTATTGCCCAGATAATCTTCTGCTCAGTAATAACCTGATTTAGTTCTTAATTAGATTCCGTGTGAGTAAAATCCAGCGTGCTCCATTGCAAGCAATCAGAACTTTCTGGGTTTTTACAACCGGGGAAATGAGTACCCATGAAGAGTTCAAGCGTTTCTAGGCTCGAGTTCGACCATGGTCCATCAGGGTGTTTTATATACCCCGGGATCGTGGGATTAAGGGCCAGGGTTCTACGGAGCCTTGCCGCCTCGCTTGTTTTTTCAATGGATTCACAATGTTTAGCCCACGAATCCTTTTTAGCCTTCCTTAACTCTTTGGTGTAAGTGTTAAGTGCGGCTCTATAAGACTTTAAGTCCTCTTCTAATTTACTCAGTTTAGCTTTATTGAAAAGTTTTCTAACCTCTGTTCTACGTTTCTTTAGTACACCATTCCACCAGGGTGGTTTGGTGGAGTTATTGGAACGAGATAAAGGGCAGTGTTTTTCAAAAGACATTCTCATTTTGCTGGACAAGTTTTGGACAACAGTGTCAATGGTTGAAGTACTTAGACTTGTATTGTCCTCTGGTGGATCAATACAGTCTTTCAGCCATTTTTCGTACTCTGTCCAATTCGTTCTAGTTGGGTTCCTGTAAGGTTTCTTTTCAGTAAAGCTCCTGTCTATAGAGAAGAGTATCCTAAAGAGATCCGAAAAAGATTCTTTAGGTGAGACTCTCCAGTCTTCAACTGAAATTTTACCACTATTGTTAATAAGAGTCAAATCTATGATTTCCTCCCTGTTTTTGTTTCGAAAGGTAGGGTGATTGCCCCTATTACATAACGATAAATTAGAACAGAGAATATATTCAAAAATTGACTCACCCCTTTTATTGATATCCTTTGAGCCCCATTGAGTGTGGTGAGCGTTGGCATCACATCCTACCACCAAAGGTGTATCGCTTGCTGTGGCATGGACCACAAGATCGCGGACAGTTTTTGATGGTGGGCTCTCCTCCTCGTACGGCATGTACGTCGACGCTAAAATGAAGTTTCCTTCATTCGATTCGACGCTGATTGCCGTGTTGTCCTTGTTGCTGTACCTAGATAGGAAGAAAGCGTTAATTGATTTTTTCACTAGGATACACACTACAACTACTAACTTTAAAAAAAAAAAAAATTACCCTAGGCCTGAAGCCATCGTCTAAAAATAACCTTGCAATCACCAAAATAATGTCTAAAATCAAACAGTTTTTTTTATTTTTACCCCATTTCTCCCTACAAATAACAAAATTCAAACAATAATGTCCTGAATCAGACAATTTTTTATTTTCCCATATTTCACCCTACAAATAACTGAATTTAAAAAAAAATATTCCTTAACTGATTTCCTAAAAAAAACACCTTTCAAAAAAAAAAAAAAGAATTTCTTAAATCTTAAATTTTGTCATGTTGATCCCATTTCACCCTTCAAATAACAAAATTTTGAAAATTTTCCATAGAAATGCCCTTTCAAACACCATTCAAACACTAAAAGAATTTGTTAAATAGGGTATCTACTTTTTTTCATTTTACCCCATTTCACCCTACATAAATTAAAAAATTTGAAAAAGAATATCCCTAAGCCCATTTCCTAAAAAAAACGTTTCAATTAAAATGAGTTTCTTAAATAGGATATTTTTTTTTTATTTGTACCCTATTCCGCCCTACAAATAGCAAAATTAAAAATAAAACAAAATTTGAAGCCATTCCTAAGAATAACCATTCAAACGCAGTAGTTTTTTTTTAATCGGATACGTCTTTTTCATTTCCCCATTTCACCCAACAAAGTCAATGCTTCCGAAATGTTTATAGTTATTCTGCTATTTGGGGCGGAGACGAATCCAACAGAACGAAGATCATTAAAATCAGTCCAGCCGTTCTTGAGTTATAAGTGTTGTAACTAAAACGACTTTGTTTTATATATTAAGATAATAAACAAAAATGCGAAAAACAAGACATCCTACATTTCTGCGGCAATCAAACAACAGCCTTCTGATGATTTTTAATTTCGACGTTCTGAAGATGAGTATTTTCATTTGTTCGTATCGTAAACAAATAACTGAAAGTGGGATCCCTGGCTTTTTAATTCAATTCGTAACCGAACTGCCACCATTAATAGTTGGGACGCGCGTCTCATCGCAGCTACTGTGTTCAAGGACAGTCAGTACATAATTTCTCGTGACAGCATCCCATCGGCTTTCGCTTTAGTGTATTTTTTCGACGTAAGCTTTCGAGTACTCGGAGATGCTGTTTTCGGTGCTGGTCGTTGTTTGTGTTGCCTGTTACGCAAATTTTTTTTTTTAAATACAAAAAGTTTTCATTTGGCCTCAAATGGTGCCAAAATAGTTGTAGCCATAAATGACAGTAACACCACGTCAACACGATGTTTAACAATACCCAATTCATAAATAGTTTTTGCTGCTGGGAATTATTACATAATTAGATATCCACTGAACCCCAGATCAGTTTTCTTTAAAGGGTGTTTTTTTTAGAGGTATAGAACTTGAAGTTGGCATCACTGTTTTCATTGACAGCCATTTTGTCATCTGCCATGTAATTTATATATTTAATTAGTTTGGTTTGTTGTTTCATCATGAATCGACTGACTGACGCCTGAACAACGCATGAACATTCGGTGAATGGGCTCGAAACGAGATTGCTGTTGATCCCGATTTTCACAAGAAATTTTCGTTCAGCGACGAAAATTATTTTTAGTTGAATGCCTACGTGTACGTCAATAAGCAAAACTGACGCATTTGGAGTGTACATAATCCTCAAGCCATTGTTGAGATGCCGCGCCGCCGTTACATCCAGAAAAACTGACTTTGCTCCACAGTCAATGGATACCGTTATAGAGCAATGATCAATGACTTATTTATTCCTGCATTGAGTCCTCTTGATGTGGGGGAGCTGTGGTTTCAACAAAACGGCGCAACATGTCACACAGCGCGCGCCACAATTGATTTTCTTGAAGGATACGTTTAGTGAGCGCTCACAACTTTGCGATTTGGACCTGTGAGTTGGCCTCCACGGTCGTGCGATCTAGCACCGCTAGACTATTTTATGTGAGGGTATGAGAAGTCACTAGTCGACACCGATAAGCCAGAGACGATTGACAACTTGGAAAACAACATTCGCCACGTTATTCCCGATATACGACCCCAAATGCTGCGAATGCAAAGAGTGATCAAAAGTTGGACCTCAAGATTGGACGGCATCCGAGCCAGCCGGCGCCGCCCGATGTCATATGCCAAAAATCATATTCAAATATAAATGGCAAAGAATAATATTTCAAATAAAGTCAATTTTATGGCAATTAAAACAATTTGTCTGTGTTTTATTTTATTTTATAGTTTTAAACCTCTTAAAAAAATACCCTCTAAATACACTGAGTTTTAAAATTCCAATTTTCAATATTTTTTATAAATTTTATTATGTTTCAAAGTCTAGGAAAAAATAAAATTCTAAAACCCAAGCGCAACACTGCACTCGTTGAACGTTATACAAAAAACAAATATTATAATGAGAATACAACATAGATTGAATTTATTAGAACAAGCTAACATCAAGAAAAAAACTTATAAGATTTTGTCGCTGTGACTACAAAGTTAATTAAGAGGCTGTAAGTGGAAAAGTTAAGTGTATATTACTAAATTTTTAAAAACTATTATAGGTAACACAAGCCTCATTTATGCAAACAAACAAACAATTTAAAGCACACTTAAAATAAGTTTGGCCCCTTTGACTATTCCCTGGATAAAAGCAAGTTCACCATAATAGAATATCCTAGCGGCAGCACGAAGAGCTATAATAAGTGCTTCACGCGGATACTTTAGTGCCGTAACTATTATACCTTCAGCACTTGTAAGTCCCGAAAAGGTTGCGATTTTTCCTACTTCGAAAACCGTAATAGCCTGTCCTATTTTCTTATTAGACTGATTGCCAGACTCTAGTGCTATATCTCCAATAACCGAATAGATTCTTGAAGCTGCATTATGGATTGTTTCTCTAAAAGCTTTGAATAGCTTGTCAACCGGATTTCTAATAGCTGACGAATCAATATCTGTTTCAATAATTATTTCAAAATTTTCGATAGTTCTTCGGGCTTCGGCTGTAGTTTTCACAAGATCACTTAGTGAACATTTAAGAACTTCTATAAGCTTCTGCACTAACTCAGGATTAGCTCCACGTGTCAGTGCATTGTTAGCAGCTTCATTGATATCATTTAAAGCATCTGAACCGTCACGATCTCTTGTGACACTTTCACAATTTTTATTTCCAACTTGTCGTTGGGCGGGACTGCTTTGAGCATCTCTGAGCGCGTCATTCGCGTCGTTGCTGGATTCTTGAATATAGTTATAGGCAGCTGCATAGCCAATTTTGGATATTAACTCGAGACATTCAATTAACACTTGGGTTGCTCTGCCTCCAGCAGAAATTCCTTGATTTGATAAATATTCAACAGCATTCAAATTATCTAGTATTGCAAGGCCTCCTTTTTGAAGCTTTACACTTGCGTCCTCAAGTCCTTGTCTAGCTCCTTCATTTGAACGATTAACAGCTTCTCCTATTCCCTGAAAGAATGGCGTTCCGGAGTCTAAAATTGGTTTTTTGGCATTTTCAGAAAATTCCTGGATTGTTTTGTTGGCAGCTTCAGGATCTTGAAAATCTAATTTAGCATCTGAAATGCCATATCTAATTGTCTCTTCAGACTTTGAGATTTGCCGCAAACCTTCGTAGAATGAGCTTAGTAGACCAACTGTTGCATTATAGAAGATTCCATCGTTTAGATTATCCTGGGCATTTTGTCCGATCACATCGTAGGTTTGACGTGCTTTATTAGACTCAGCATATGACTGTTGGGCAAAAATAACCAAGACCACAGCTGCAGCCAAAACGAAATATCCCGAAAAGTTCATCTTCAAAGTGAATTATGAGTGACTTCAAACCACAAAGCTATACTGACAAACTACTGAATAGAAGATATCTTCTTATATAGTTTGAAACAATCATAAAAAGTTTTTAAAATTTTTGGAATGGGTATAAACCATAAATATGAACGTTAGAAAATAAAGCAAGTATTCAAAGATTAAGTTGACAGTTGATTAGTCCAAACGCAAACACACGTGTTAATGCCTTCAAGGATTTTGTTTATTGTATGTTTCCATGCGAGGCAATTAAACATATCTATCTAGGTGAGTGTATTGTCTTAAAATTTCTTATCTACACCATCACTCATATAATATTTTACTTTTTCATTATTTGCATACACCTTCAATGACAAAACATAGGTTTTGTAAAAAAAAAAAAAAACAACCTACTTGGAGGTTAACAACACAGGGCCAACCTGTGGCAGCTTCGCTTAGAAAAAATTGAATATTAATACACAGGGTGCTGCATACGTAGAATGATTAGCAAATTTTAGAGCTTTTGATAGGAATATTTTTGTGAGATTTGAGGCAATTTTAAATGCTCAATATGGCAACCATGTGTGAGCTTTAAAAAGGAGATAGCTTATTGAAATCCATAATAGTATGGTTGAAAGGCAATTATCCTATTTTCCGTGTACTTCACACTCAAATTGAACAGAATATAGTGACAGTTAATTTGACAGATGACGGAATCACAAGGTTTTTATGCCCGAAATCACTTTTAAACACTGATGTCTTTTGAACACAATGGATAATGTTGCTGGAGATAAGCGATGTTCTATTTCACAAGCTGCCGTTAAAATCGCTCACTCTAGAACGGATAGTTGCAAAACATTAATTTTGTTTCGTTTACTTTATTTTTTCTCGAAAACAGCTCTGCCTACTTCACTTTGATTAAACTTTGTACTTGTAATGATCAAAGTAATTGTATGAAAACTGCGTTCCAGTTTTTTTTTGACATGTCATGTAGTCATTTATTCTGTTCGTTTAATTCAAGCTGGTTAAAATAACAATTATTAAATAAATAAATAAATAAATAATAAACTTAATCTAACTTAATCTAATGAAATCGGGGAATTAAGGAAAATTGGAGTATAAGTACAATCTAAGGGAGCAGTAACTGTGATTAAAACCAAGGATATGCTGTGCACTGTTCGCTAAGCGTAATATTCTATACTCTGTCCAACAAAAATTGGCAGTGTAGGCAAGATAGGACGTTTGCCTCTCATTCTGTCTACAGTGGATTGCAAACACCTTCTCTTCATTAAAGCTTTCACAGGGTTGTCGTAGTGTACACGATAACACTCATTATCAAAAGCTTTTTCCTAAAGCTCGAAAATCAAAAGCACCTTAACAGGAACTCAAGGAAAAAAAGCTGAACGCACATCAAGCCGCAGCCAATCGCCATTCGCCACAGCAATTCAGTGCACACCATAGGTGTGTGAATCGTTCATTTTAAAAGATTCAATCGTTCATTTGTCGTTCAGTTCAATGATTCGTTCTTTTCAATCGTTCATTTTTTCAATCATTTTGATTTCAGTTTCATTTTTGTTGCCAATAAAATGGGAACTTCTTTTCAAATGTTCATTCCTTTTTTTGGTTGCGATTCAAAGATAAATGTAGATAAAAAACCTACCTTACAAATTAAAAAAAAAATACCTTTATTGATAATGCTTTTTTTAAAGCACAAAGATCGCATCGTTCACATTGGCAATCAGATTGATTCGGTCTTTGTGATTGTGACCCGTGCCGTATACCAATGTATCCAAATTTCAATCGTTCACATGAACGATATACGTTTCGTTCTTTCAAGTCATTCTCAATCAAATGATAGGTACAACGTAGAGCTGTGTAAATCGTTCATATCAAATGATCGAATCGTTCAAGAAACGATTACCAAAATGATTCAATCATTCAATCATTTTCATTCCACTCAATTCATGATTTCACACTGTTCCGATTCGATTTTTGATGTGTAAACATCTATTTGTCGGCGGTAGAGTGAAATAAAAATACGTAGCGCGTATTCTGGGAAATGAATTGACATTTGGACACCTGTCAAATTAAAAATGTTCTAAAAGCCCTAGAGAACTGGCGTGACTTCAGGTAATTTCCACCTCCTAAATTAACGTACTCCGTTTTTCGATCCCCGGAATAAAAATTTCAGTATATTTTGACACTTGTCAAACTAAGTGTTCTAGTGGCCCCAGAACGTCGGCCGTGAGACTAGGGTTATACCCACCTCCTAAATCGATTAGCGTACTCCGTTTTTCGATCCGCCGTACCAAAAATGTTGGCATATGACATGACACCTGTCAAACTAAGACATTTTTTTATTTCGATTTCGATGAAATTCAATCTCCAAAGTTAACGAATACTGTACCGATTTGATCGACCCCATTCTGACCCATATTTCTTTTCTGCGATAAAATATATTAAAAATTCAAAAGATATTGATATCGAAAATCGAGATTCATTGAAATGATTGAGATTGGGATTGAAAATCGAGAATCATCGAATTGATTGAGATTGGGATGGAAAATCGAGAATCATCGAAATGATTGAGATTGGGATCGATTGAAACTAAAATTTGTGATTTCAATCATCAATAATTTTCGATGATCAAATCAAAAAAATCGAATCGTTCCTGATTGACACAGCCCTAGTTGTAAGACATAGCTAAACCTTCCGGAAGTGGCTGGTCAGACGTGCACCGTGCACCACAGGGATCTTTGGTTGGACGCTACGGTAAAACTCCTCCAAAGGTTGGAAAATCTTTTGGCCTGAAGAATTATCAAAAATGTGGACTGAGATCCGGTACATCTGGGGAAAATGGATACACATCTACAGCAGCGGAAAGTTTCGTAGCCTCAAACGGAAGTATAAAGAAACAAAGCTCAAGAACCGGCAAGCAAGCTGGAGGAGACAGAAAAACTTGTGCCTACACGTAAGGTATCAACTCAAGAGAAACATTTGGATGCCAAACGGTTTTAAACAACGGCAAGCTGACTTTTAACAAGAAATGATGTTCAAAACTCCATACTCAAAACAAGAAAAAAATTAAAGCAATATTTTAAAAACAGTTCAAATATTGCCAGTTTTGTAAAAAAAAAATCAACGGCTATTTAATTGTGTACAGGGTGTTCCAAAATTAAATGGGTCACAACAGTGGATGCATGTAGTTAACGAACCAATTTTTGCAAGTTTTAAAACATTATTTTCTTCATTATGTGGCTCTTCGAGGAATTTTAATGAAACAACGTTGGAAAAAGTAGTTTATTTATAAACCAAACTATTTACCAAAATGTTGTCCGATGATTTTGAAACTCTCAGCCCGTATTACGAACTACGATTATCATTTAAAATCCGTCGTTATCCGAAAGGAGGTTAAGGAGCAGAATAGCATCGTCAATAGAACAGTCATGTCCGGTGGTTTTAAATTGCTGGGAGGGCCCAGAAGAAGGATCTTGATGGATTGAGGCTTTTAGATGTTTCATAATTCTTTAATGCAGTGGTCTCGAAGTTTTTCCGATTAGATTCCATCACATTCTTTACAAACTACTTTGTTTACTCCACTGCATAGTGCATTTTTTAGTAAGTGTGGTTGTTGAAAAAGGCCGGTTTTATATAAGCTTCCAGGAGCGGTTTTGCAAACACCTGGAACATAAGGAATTTTCGCCATGTTCCTTCATCTGTCTTTAAATCCATGGGGGAAAAATTGATTGTATTTTTAGGTGCCTGAATTTCTTTTAAGTCGATGAACTATATATTTTTGTATCATATCCTTTATTAGCTGGAATTTTCTCAATTAAATCAAGTTCTTTTCTTGAAACAAACTCGGCTTAAGAAGATTTTTAGGTGGTGGTTCAACATGGAATTGAAAACGGATATTTTTATATTCCATGGGTGGGCTGAGGACTTGTCGAGTTTTCTTGAAGATATAGAAACAGTTAAGTCAAGAAAGTTCAGCGATTCTGGTCCAGTAAATGACAACGCTGGTTCCAGTTTATTTACAACTGGTTCAAGGAAGGTAAAAAGTCTTCGATTTGTTCCTGCCCAAATACAAAAGATATCATCTAAATATCTGCACTAATAAAGGGTTTTCCAATAAGAGGTGTTATTTTGATATTCAAAGAAAAATTTCATTTTTTGAGATAAATAATCGGATGTTTATTTCATTATAAAGAGAAAGGTATGCCGTTAATAATGAAATACAACATCAGCCAAATGGCCGCCACGACCACGCTTACAGGACCATATCCATTTCATGAAATTTTCCATAACCAAATCGCAAAGTGGCTGCCCTATGTCCTCGATAGCCTCACGAATTCCATCTTTGAGGTCTTGAATCGACGCTGGGCTGTTGGCGTAGACCTTATCTTTCACGTGGCCCCAAAGGAAGAAGTCGCAAGGTGTTAAATCACAAGATCTCGGTGGCCAATTGTGATCACCTCTTCGAGAGATAACACGGTCCGGAAACTTTTCCCGTAAGAGATCGATGGTTTCATTGCTTGTGTGGCACGTAGCGCCGTCTTGTTGAAAGTAAACGTTGTCCAGATCAATACCATCCAATTCCGGCCATAAAAAATCATTAATCATCTCTCGATAGCGCAATCCATTGACCGTAACTGTTGCTCCAGCCTCATTTTCGAAAAAGTACGGTCCAATGACCCCGCCGGACCATAAACCGCACCAAACAGTCACGCGTTGAGGATGGAGAGGCTTTTCAACAATAACTCTTGGGTTTTCCGAGCCCCAGATGCGACAGTTTTGCTTGTTGACGTAGCCTCCGAGGGGGAAATGGGCCTCATCAGTAAAGATGATTTTTCGATGAAATTCCGGATCATTTTCATGCATTTCAAGGACCCAATCAACAAAGACACGACGTTGTTGATGATCAGCCGGCTTGAGTTCTTGTGTTAACTGAACTTTATAAGCCTTAAGACCCAAGTCTTTATGCAAAATACGGTGTAATGACGTTTGTGGAATGCCTAATTCCAAAGAACGACGAGGAATGGACAAACCTGGGTTTAAATCAACACTTTGGGCTACAACAGCAATATTCTCAGTTGTTCTTGAGCGACGTGCACGGGTTTTATTCTTCACATCACTAACTTGTCCCAACAGCTCGAATTTGTCCCCCAATTTCTGTATTGCGGTCCGACAAGGTGCTTCACGACGACCCAAAAATGTTTTAGTTTTACGAACCGTCTCTGCCAAATTTTTACCATTTTTATAGTGAATTTTAATAATTTGAATGCGTTGTTGAAGCGTGTATCGTTCCATTTTTATTAATGGCGTAGTTTCTACTTGTCAAATGTCAAAAAATGACAACTTCAAAAGTGACAGCTACCGAAATAGCGGGCTATTCAAAATAACACCTCTTATTGGAAAACCCTTTATTTATAACCTATATTTAGCAAAAACGGGTTTTTACATGCAAATAATCTTTGTTCAAAAACGTCCATGAAAAATTCAGCAGCAAAAAGAGAAAGTGAAGAACCCATAGCAAGTCCTAAAGTTTGGTTGTAAAACTTCCCATCTAAATCAAAACAACTCTGCTCCAAACAGACTGAAATGAGTTTATCAAGTTGGCAGCTCTTTTCTTTATCGAAAACATTTTCGAAAATACGGCGTTTGAGGAATTTGTTTCAGTTGCACTGTTCGCGCACTGATGAAAATAATTTTTTTTCGCGTTTGGTGGTGGAACTAAATCTTTACCTTCATTAATGAAATCAAGCGAATTTTCAAAGCAAATTTTGGTTTAAAATTCAAAATGTCAGTTAAAGTACGTGCAAGCTTTTTACAAAGCTTCTATGATGGACCGTGAAAGGAAGAAGAAACTGGTCGAAGAGGAATATCTTTTTTGATGTGGATTTTAGCTAAACCATATAAGATAGGAGCCGACGAATTGCAATTAAGAAAAAGATGTTTTCTATTCGGGAGCACGAATTAGAATTAGTAACATCGTACATATTTTTATTGTATTTCGTAGTGGAATCTTCTGGCAACTCTTTTAAATTCATTTCTTTCAAAATATCACTCATTTTTAGCATGTAAATTGTATTGTTTTTTTTTTTTTTTTGGGGGAAAAAAAACACATTTAAGTTTCAAAATTGAATGTTTAGTTAAACAATGTTTTGTTATTTTCATTTTAATAAAATTTATATAAATATGTTAATTTATTTTTAACTTTTATTCTTTTGAACTGTAATTCTTAAAAAAGTTAATTAAAATTTATCATTAATCTGCTCAACTCTAGCCGAGTACGATTTCTGACGTTTAAAAAGTGGACAGTGGCAATTTAGTACGCAAACCGTTCACGACATTTTAACAGTTTTCCTTCTCTCTGAGAGCATTTCATCCTCACTCCTAAAAAGTTGACATTTAGTGCGAAAAATCTCGGGAACAGACTTATAACGATGATTGATGACGGCAAAATATTCGTAATCTTTACTGCAGAACTAATAATGGGTGATTTTTTAAGAGGCTTAGAACTTTTATTAAAAAAAAAACACAAAAAATTCGAAAAAATGAATGAAATATTTATTTGAATCGATAGTTTGAACCTTGCAATTTAATGTTTAAAGATAATTTCATGCAAATGTTGACCGCGGCTGCGTCTCAGGTAGCCCATCCGCTGAGTCCAATTTTGGCATACTCTTTCACACATATCGGCCGGTATCTCACGAATGAATGCATGGATGTTGGCTTCCAGTGCGTCAATCGAAGCGGGCTTGTCCCTATAGACATTAGCCTTGACATACCCCCACAAAAAATAATCTAATGGTGTCAAATCGCACGATCTAGGCGGCCAATTGACCGGCCCGAAACGTGAAATTAATTGTTCACCAAACTCGCCTCGCAATTGCGCCATTGTTTCACGTGCTGTGTGGCATGTGGCACCGTCTTGTTGAAACCACATATCATGCAAGTCAAGAACTTCCATTTCGGGCAAAAAAAAGTTTGTTATCATCGCTCGGTAGCGTTCACCATTGACAGTAACGCTGCGATTCGCATCATCTTTGAAGAAATAGGCCCAATAATGCCGCCGGCCCATAAACCGCACCAAACAGTGGCTTTTTCGGGATGCATTGGTAGCTGTTGCAATGCTTCTGGCTGATCTTCACTCCAAATGCGGCAATTTTGCTTATTTACGTACCCATTCAACCAAAAATGAGCCTCATCGCTGAACACAAGCAGCGCGCGATGAACATTTCGAACCGAGCACGAATTTTGATAGTAAAATTCAATAATTTGCAAGCGTTGTTCATTTGTAAGACGATCCATGGTTAAATTGCAAACCAAACTGAAGCTGTTTGACAGTGACACAAGGTACTAAACACACGTCAGCTGTCAAAACCAGTGTTGCCAAAACCAAACCAGCTAAAAAATCACCCGTTAGTTAAGGAGATAAGTACCTATGTATACTTAAAAAAAAAAACTGTCAAAACATAAATTTATCTTAGTAATTCTTTCAATAGAACAGAACTTCAATTAATTCATTATACTATAATTGAAAAACCATCACCAAAAATAATTCACTTTCGTTATCCAAAACCATTAATTTTCCACAAACAAACCATTCATTCCATCATCGAATTCGACCGCATATAATAGACTGAAATCCTATCAAGTATACCTATACCTAACCTATACACTGGATTACCTTCTGGAAATTATCAACAACTCCAAATTCACTTTTTATCAGGACAATGTAAAAAAAGATACGGAAACGTCTGTGGTGATTTTTTTTTCATTTCATTCTTTAAAATTGAGGTTAAAAAACTCACCCTCCAAGGATTCAGAATTCCAGCAGTCGATTTTTTGTCTAGATTTCATACAAATTCGTATCCTTAATACACCCACATCAGGTTACCATAACGATTTTTTGTTTAGATATTTATCTACGGTGCGGTACGCACTGATTATGGCACCCTCAGTGGCATGTGCGGCTTATGAGTTGAAAGGAATCGATCGTTTTTTGCATCGACATGTATTGTACTGCTTCAGGGTGAAAACAAGAGTCGTGTTCACTTTCACTGGGGAAAGAAATTAAAAAAAAAGTGGAAGCAGAAAAAAACTACAATATCCTTGAGGAAGTAAATCGCAATGTAATGGACCAGTTGGTTTATTTTATTTTTTTATCCTTCGAAGGTGTGCCATAAGGTTGGGAACAAAAAAGAAATATCTACATTTGGTTCCGTGTGCGCACGCGTTTTTTAAGATCATCATTTTTTTGTTTCGGGAACTTTTTTTTTAGTCCAATTCAAGGATATTTGAGATGATGTAGGCGCGTGCCAATGTTAAGGACATGCGATATTTGAAGGAACGCATTGTTGTGGTTTAAGGATTTCTTTTTCATTTGCGTAAGAGAAAAAAAAACTGATAGTTATATGATGTTTGATTTGAGCATCTGGATTTTGTGTGATAACATCTGACCAAGAGTAACAAAACAATGTGGGTGATTTGTTTTTAACAGATATACCTAGGTAAATGTCAAATAATCTATTGATCAAAATATTTTAAGCTTAATCAACGCTCACACACCTTGTTTAGATACTTATTTGTAGGTCTCATTTAGCAGTTTGCAAATTCAGGCCAAATAACGTCTTCAAAGTTAAGGCAGACAAAATAGGATTGGTCAATTCCCAATGTTGTTTTATATTGATTTAATGTTAATTATACACGAAGTCATTTTCTTTTAGCAATTAATGTTGTTATAGGTCATTCAATTCATAGTTTCAAGTTGGTAGCGCTGGCATTTGACACCTGTCAAACTCAGCTGTCATTTGAAGTGTCATAATATTAATTGAATGTTTGCCATTTACGATAATGGATCGCTTAACAAACAAGCAACGCGATAAAATTATTAAAACTTACTACAAAAGTGGTGATTCAAACGTCGCGCATTACGCGATGATTATGGTCGTCGTAATCGACCGACTACGCAAGCTATCGGTAAAATTGTGAAGAAATTTGAAGAGACTGGAAGCGTTACTGATGTCGTAAGGCCTGTGTATTATAGTAATGCACGCTCAGTCGAAAATATTGCTACTGCAAGTGGTACTGATAATACAAATTTATCGATTTCCCGGCTCGTTCGCAGCAATTGATCGAAAGATCGAATGATAACCGATTTTTTTGTTGGCCGGCCACTGAAGATCATGACTTGGACGATATGTCTTTCCAACAAATAGGGGCAATAAGCCACACAAAATGACCAATTATGGCTTTATTGCGAGAGAAGTTTCGTGGTGGCGTAATTTCACGTTTTGGCGACGTCAATTGGCCACCAAGATCATGCGATCTTACACAGTTAATTTTTTTTTTCCTTGGGCCTACGCAAAAGACCGTGTTTACGCAAATAATCCTCGAACTATAGACGCATTAAAAACCAACATTACTCAGGTTTCGGCCGAGATACCGCCCGAAATGTGCGAACAAGTTGTTCAAAATCACCTCAAAAGAATCTTCCCGAGGCGGCCATTTGAATGATATTGTTTTTCACACTTAATGGCAAAGTCCAAACTATATAATGAAATAAAATTTTCATCAAAAATGTATCGCTGTGTGTGTTTTATTTAGGTTTACTTTCGAAACCGAAATATGAATGACCCTTTACAACATTTTATTTTGACATTACTGAACGTTTGAATTTTCTTTGTTTAAAAAAAATGTTTTCAAAATTTTTAAATGCAATATTGTTTAAAATTGTTAAATTCACCAGATTACAAAACTTAAACAAAATCAGTCAGACCATAAAAAAAATACACGTGAGTAACCCAAAAATAAGACAATTTTCTCAAAAAACCATACAATACAATCCGTTATGTGCATTTTTGATGTGTAAACATCTATGCTGGCGGTAAAGTGGAAAAAAAAACGTGAACGTTCGTGTGCCACGTTAAGTCGTGCAACGTTACGGTGTGCAACGTTACGATCGGCATACTAGGATGGGTGCGTTCAGTGAAAAAAAATCTTAAGATCCCCTTCAACCAAAAACAAGTCCGTTTTGGATCCGCGCACATTGATGTGTACACATATTAACCGTGAGTCCCGGCACTCACAATTTTTTTTTTTTTCCAATAACCTGAAACGCAGTTTTTTTTACAAACATCACATTGTTCATTACAATGACGAAGTTTAATCATTATCGTTAGAATCGTTTTTTGAGAAAATTAAAAAAAAAAAACAAAACAAATATTTGTGTGTCAGCTTTACCCGTTTCCAGATACACTTAAGCGAGAATTCAAATTTTTCCTCTAGAAAATCACATAAAAGCGCTCTAGTTTAGTTTATTAATTAGTTTTGTTTATTTGTTTAGTTAAGAACGGAGGCACTGACGATACTATAACGAAACTCACTTTTTACGGACTACTCGATCCTCGTATTGTTAGTTTTCATTGCAACCTCGAAACTTCTTCCATCATAGCTGCAGAAAAAACATTTTAATTGAACAATTACTACGATCCTAAATATTAGAACGAGGATGGTAAACAAAAATTACGATAAATATTTAGTGAGCCTTAAGATTTTGTCAAATTCATATAACTGTCAAATAAACGTCATAACGAATGTCCTAGGCGAGTTCATTCTTTTGCATCAGGGATGTCACTTGCTCAAAATAGTGCAAGTTTTTGTTTGGTACTACAGAATTGAAAATGTAATGCCCTCAGTTTAATATACATATTTAAGTAAAAGTTAAAAAAAAAAATGGTTCACCTTGCTGCTTACCAACAAGAGTGTTCTGAAGGCTATGGCATGAATCAGCAGTTTTTCAACTTATACGAAGCACAAACAACTCTTTTATAAATAACAGGAAAGGAACTTTAATGGACAGAGTATGTAACCAAAATAGAATAATACTACGTTTTCAACCAAGAGGTAATCCGGAATTTAAGGTAGGAGATTTAAAATTAATCTTGTAGTGTTTTCACCACAAAAAAGGAGATTAATTTGACGTTTTCAGTCTGAATTGCCATTCAATTGTCAACTCAATTTGACAAGAGTAAAACAAATATAATCGGCAAACGTATAGCAAACGGAAAAAACAATTTTTGAGCAATAAAACAATTAATTTTGAATAAACTATTTATTTAAAATGAGTCTAGTAACCTAAATCTATTGTTATCACACCATTTTATTCTTCAAAATAACATTAGAGAGAGTAAATTTAATAGGAGATTCCATAATTACAGAAAAAAACACAATTTTTCGGCCCACTCTTCAATGAGAAGCTCCCCATCCTCCAGTGTCTAGGTTGTCCGTTGTTTTTGTTTGTTTACGAAAATATTATTATAAATATATTAAATACGTTTTAAATACTTGCATTTTTATTCCTACAGCCAACGCGCAAAAATATTTTATAATTTCTTTTGATTTCAATGGAAAAACTGACGTTTAAAAGGGTGCGTTCTACAAAATTAGGATTGTTTGATTTGAAAATCTCCTTCTTGCAAGAAGATTTCAATGAGATTTATTTTAAATCTTCTTTTGAGGAGATTTCAATTTGTATGGTAAATCTTGGAGATTTGAAGAGGATTTATGCTAAATCAACTTAAATCGCAATTTAGTGCTCAGTGAAAACGTAGTATAATTCTTTAAGAACTACTGCAGATGTTTGACTGTCCACTTTTGAATGGTTACACGGTGACATCGATACAATGCTTGATAAAAAGTGAATATGGACTGTGTGGAATGTGGACTGTTTCTGTGATATAGCTAAACACCAATTCCATTCCGCCAACTGTCCACACAACAACTGGAATGGAAACTCCTAGAAGGGGATACTAGAATATTCTAATGGAAACTAGTGGAAACTAGAACCATTCAAAGTGTTTTAAAAGGGAAATTTTCGAGCGAATGGACACAGTTTAATTTTGAAAACATAAAGTACGAGGTAAGTGTATCCGGAAGTGAATTTTAAATTGCATGCTATTGAGATTGATGAATAATATAAACGATTTGAAGTGTGTTGATTTTGAAAAGTAAATAATTGGAAAATATTACAATATTTTACTGCCATATTATTCACTCGATTCATCTAGATTAAAAATTTAAATCCAAATGTAAAGCATACAAATTCAATGTAAATACATCTGGATTTAAGTTTTAATCTGGATGTATCTAGTGAATGATATGGCGGTTAGACTGTTGGCACTGTTTGGATGATAACCGAACTTAGATGTGAAAACTAATTCATATCTTGCATAAAATGTTCTACAATCAATGTTATTCGTAAAAAATGCTCTAATTCCAAACAAAAATGGTAAGCCAAGGAATGTAGGCTATCCCGTAAAAAATAGTTTTGTGTGCTAAGAACTCTGCGAAGCTCAAACTGCCAAAATCTGAAAAAGTGGTTAGTACCATCAAGCTCGTATACACTTGGCGAGATAAAACACTGAAAGGAATATGGGAACACTATCTTTATCTAAACAATCTGACGTCAAATAATTCTCTTATTTGGAACCGATGATTCTCTACGAGATTCTGCATTCTGAAATTACTTAAACAGAAAAGCTCCCAATGGTGAAGATGGAATTCTACAATAATGCAACTTTGGTTTTTCATATTCAACTTCAATTATTATTTATTGAAGTCATCTTGGGAGAAGATGTCCCCTTGTCTTTCAAAAGATAGCTAATTTTTTCTTTTCACAAAAAAGGACACATAAACAAGTTTTTGGATAATTCAAAGGGTAACGTTGAAAGTGTCGTCAAATCCAATAAATGTTGTCTATTCGCGTAGATACAAACGTTTGAAATATTTGTATTGGTATACGCTTTATAAGCTCCTAACATCTTTATTTTGTCATTTACTCCCTCAAGCTATCTTCTCAAAATTATGAAAGGACTCCTTTATTTTCTCTATCCGCAAACATGGTGCTAAGAATGACATATCCAATCATTGTTTATGACTCCCTTTTCTTTCACTGTAAGTCTATCTTTTCTCCCCAGCAGCATGGTTTCCTAAAGGGCAGATTGACTATAACAAACCTAACTGAGTTTGTCTCTAGGATACTTAATGCATTAGAGAAAGGAAAAGAAGTTAATCAAATCTAAACTAAATCTGTCACCGAACTACATACATACCTTAAACTCAATTTCCTTGGATTCCCATCCCACCCTTTTTGCATTTCATGGTTGAGATCGTACCTAGAAGAACGTCAATATTTATGGTTCTATTCAGGTTCTCAATCTCTGATCCCATCAACGCCACTCCAGGCATTCCTCAAGGCAGTTACTTGGGCCTTCTTATCTTTTTCCTAAAAATAAACGATGTTCAAAGTATAATTAGTGACTCCTATTTGTCTATTTACGCAGATGATATGAAAATCATTAAGATCATTTCTACCCCCACACTATGACCTTCACTTACTCCAAAACGACCTGAACTTATTCCAAACTTGGTGCGATAAGAATTTCTTAGAACCCAACGTTGCTAAATGTCAATCTATAACCTTCTCCCGTAAACTGTTACCCTCACCCCCCCCCCCCCAAAACGTATTACTTTTATAATGAACCAATTCCCATTGTTTGTTCCATTCGAGACCTTGGGATTATTTGTGACAGTGAACTTAACTTCCGCTCGCATTTCGATCAAATAATTAACAAGGTCAATTCCTCTCTCGGCTTCATAAAACGTTGGTCTAAAGAATTCTCTAACCCTTACGTCACTAAGTCCCTTTACATCAATTTCGTTAGGCCCATCCTAGTATGCTAGCCAAGTTTGATCCCCATATCTTAATTCTCCCTCCCGAAGAATTGAAGCTGTGCAACGTAGATTTCTTCGGTTCCCCCTTTGCGGCCTCCCGTGGTCCGATAGTATTATCTTGCCCCCCTATGAAGATCGATTAAAATTGATAAACTTGCTTACTCTAAAAACATAAAAAACGTCGAGAAGTCGCTGATATAATCTTCGTGCACCAACTCTTAACGGGGACAATCGATTCACCTATTCTGTTGGAAATGATTCCGATCTATTCAAGCCCACGTATAAAGTCAGATCCGTTCCACTCTTCCGCCTACCGCACCACCGTACTAACTACAGGCTCTTTGAACCGATATCACGAATGTTGCGTTTGGAAAATAACTCACTGTACACCCATAACTTTCACATCAGTATATCCTCCCTCAGAAACTCTCTCTCTACAACTCCTTGAAAAATTCCACTATCGCTTCCATATCCATGCTTCCTCACTAAGAAGCTCTCCCTACCCCCTATCTTTTTCACTTATAAGTTTAAGATTTATCTTTAAGTTTTTCTTTTAAAAAACTGGTGGGTGGGCCTTCGGGCCCCAACCATTAAATTAAATAAAAAAAAAAACAACGAAAAACCCACCATAGAATAAGTTTAGTTTTAAGAACATGAATAATTTTCCCTTGTATATTAAGCTATGTAAGTACTTATACATACAGCAATCACCATTACCTTTGAACTTACATTGTTCCCACCAAAACCCAAAAAAACCCAATTCCAAGGATATAACTGATGCAATTCGAAATAGAGCGCAAGCTTCTTAAGTTTTCTGATACCCCAATATTTCCTTGTTTACGTATGTATGTCACATTCCTAAAACATTCCCAATATAGGCACATACGAGTATATTTGGTTTACTCCTGTACCATACAAGAGAAACACTTTCTCATGTGTTTATGTTCTGGCATTCGTAATATTGAGTGTGTTTACCTCTATAACCTTTTCTTCGAGAAACCCTTAACTCAAATACTCCTTATTAAATATGATACCCTATTCAAAAGGTGACTCAATTTTTTCCGAAAGTTAAACTGACTTCAAAATACATAGCTTAAAAATTCATCTCTCTACTGTATACAGTAGGTACCTACTAGATACCTGCTTTAAATTAATTCCTTTTGATTAAACTTCAAAGGTTTTTTCTCAAACAACATCAAAGCTTGTCGTCCTCATTGCTTTGGATTTTGTAGGTACATCAAGAGAAACATTTTCAGTTTTTGATATCATTTAATTTCCTCAAAAACATTTCTGTCTCTATGAATAAAGCCACATTTCATATAATGTAAGTGTGTTGCCCATAAAAAAAAATTATCTGAAAATCCTTAAGTTTAACTGAAGTATCCGCTTGGTCTTCATGATCGCCTGTTCTGAAGATGACTCAACTTTGTCCGCAAACTAAACAGTCTTCGAAATTAATGACTCTCCAGGTCTCCAGGCTTTTCATTAAATTACTCTTTTGATAAAGGCATCAAAGGAATTTCAAAATCCTCTTTATCAACATCAAAGTTTCTGCATTCTCTTTGAACTTCTCCTGAAGGTATGGTCACGAAACAGATGCTTTATTCTCTTTTGTACTGCCAATGCCTAAGCCAACACAACACTTAGCTTTGATCCTTTTTGTAAGGCTTTATGTGGATATAGAAATAATAAATAGCCGGGAAATCATTTTCTCCAAATTAAGCAACTTCAAACGATTTTTAAACGTTTTGCTATCTTCAAAGCTCGAGCAATGTTACACAACCAGGCGAACAGTTCTATGCAGACTGATTATAATTTCAAAAACAAAATTTTTTAAACAGAAACACAACACACAACATTTATAATGGAACATAGCAAAAAAGAAAGTCGAGACATGCGTAAGAAACAGAAACCTTCATCGATGGGGGCTGCAGCTACATGAGTGGGTGGGGGTGCTCTTATAGTGTGTTCCAACCCTCTATTTATGTCTTTAACCCAACATACAAATGAAGTTGATAGAAGTTATACTTTCACTTCGCCATGGTTGCCTGATACTTTCTAATATCAAAATTCTTTTCACGTGATGTCGTCGTCGCGTGTTGCGTCGTATATCGTATTAATTTCTTTTTTCTAATAGTCATTTCTAAGCATTAGATTCAAAGTCAGGGCAAGGAATCCCCAATAAGGGTTATGTGTCCCGGTTATGAAATATCCTTCAGTGTTAGAAAACCGTATGCTTCTCTTTTTTTCGCTTGTGCATCAGTGAAAGACGGGTCTTGACTGAAAATAATTATTATTCTTCTAAGAGTAAAAAAAACACATACAGCCAGATATCAGCAGCATCACATTCACATTCCGTTGCAACATAGGTTTGCTGAATGCCTGGTGGGTACAGGTAAATTATGCAATCTTTTTATCACGTCTAAGCGATATGAAGCTTTGATTGACGGTGTTACGTGTAAATCTATTCCGAACAGGTAAATATAGCATGTAAATAAATTGTAACATAAATTATCGACATTTTACTCGATCCTTTAGAAGTTATTATGTATACCGACCAATGTAAGAGGAGGTATTAAGGGCAGACAACATGGCGTCTATGATGGCAGTAATCACCTTCAACAAAATCTCACAATTGGTGTTCAGGAACTAGAGAAAGCTTCATGGGGATTTCAAGTTTATTTTCCCGCGCGCCGGTTCCTTTTTTTTTTTTCTTTTAAATTGAATACATGCGCAGTTACGGGGGGGGGGGGTATGGGATACCTTAAAGAAGGATAACTTTCTCCATCCATTAGTTTTCAGGAAGTGTGAGAAATATTCTAGTTCTATCTATCAGAAACCAAGAAATGTTTGGGGAAATAGTATAGAAAGTTCAATAGTTTTGAGCTTTGCTAGAAGTTATGCTAGCCGGGATGTTCTGTATGGTAATGGCGATAGTGGGAAAACTAAAAATCGGTTAAGTTTTGTATGCACTGCACATATACCAAGAAGTGCATTATTAAATAATGTAGGTAGAATTCTAGTATAACATGTTGAACAAAATAGTAATTTAAGTGTGTTATACTGCTTATTCCTAGGTCTCTTCAACTAGAATAAAGCCACAGGGAAGATACACTTTGAGACAGACATGATAGGAGTGTTATGTAAAAGGAACATATATAAACATACATGAAGATATATATTTATATGTGGTTGATTACATGAGTATGTTTTTGTGTTGTGTTTCGGTTTATTTAGTTGTATATCTAATAAATACTTTCTCTTTTCATCAGGATAGCAGAAATAAAAGTTTAAGTTTTTCGATATGAGTAATGAGTATAAAATGTAGGTATATGAAAGGAAGGTATATGAAAGGTTTAGGCAGGTAGAAAAAGCAGCTACGAGCTACCAATTACAGTTTTTATTTTATATTCTAACGGGTGATTTTTTAAGAGGTTTAGAACTTTTAAAAAAAAAAAAACACAATAAATTCGAAAAAATGAATGAAATATTTATTTGAATCGATAGTTTGAACCTTGCAATTTAATGTTTAAAGATAATTTCATGCAAATGTTGACCGCGGCTGCGTCTCAGGTAGCCCATCCGCTGAGTCCAATTTTGGCATACTCTTTCACACATATCGGCCGGTATCTCACGAATGAATGCATGGATGTTGGCTTCCAGTGCGTCAATCGAAGCGGGCTTGTCCCTATAGACATTAGCCTTGACATACCTCCACAAAAAATAATCTAATGGTGTCAAATCGCACGATCTAGGCGGCCAATTGACCGGCCCGAAACGTGAAATTAACTGTTCACCAAACTCGCCTCGCAATTGCGCCATTGTTTCGCGTGCTGTGTGGCATGTGGCACCGTCTTGTTGAAACCACATATCATGCAAGTCAAGAACTTCCATTTCCGGCAAAAAAAAGTTTGTTATCATCGCTCGGTAGCGTTCACCATTGACAGTAACGCTGCGATTCGCATCATCTTTGAAGAAATAGGCCCAATAATGCCGCCGGCCCATAAACCGCACCAAACAGTGGCTTTTTCGGGATGCATTGGTAGCTGTTGCAATGCTTCTGGCTGATCTTCACTCCAAATGCGGCAATTTTGCTTATTTACGTACCCATTCAACCAAAAATGAGCCTCATCGCTGAACACAAGCAGCGCGCGATGAACATTTCGAACCGAGCACGAATTTTGATAGTAAAATTCAATAATTTGCAAGCGTTGTTCATTTGTAAGACGATCCATGGTTAAATTGCAAACCAAACTGAAGCTGTTTGACAGTGACACAAGGTACTAAACACACGTCAGCTGTCAAAACCAGTGTTGCCAAAACCAAACCAGCTTAAAAATCACCCATTATATGGAGTTACCTAGCATGTGGGTGAAACGACACGCTTGGGTTTATGTCGAAATTTTTTTTTTTTATTTTTCGCAAAAACCTTATCCCCTCTATTAATAAACGTAGAACAACGGCGTGATAGAATTTATAAATCTCTCAATTTGTTATTTAAATTAATAAATATGGAATGGTTTGTGTAATGTGATACTTTTCAACTGGGGGCTGAAAACCAAACATTCTCAGATGGATGTATAGTATACCATACCCATCATTACCTATATGGTGCGGTTGCATGGCACAGGAGAACCGAACTAATCAAAACTAGGAAATCACTGGAAAAACTAAAGGGTTTTCCAATAAGAGGTGTTATTTTGAATAGCCCGCTATTTCGGTAGTTGTCACTTTTAAAGCTGTCATTTTTTGACATTTGACAAGTAGAAACTACGCTATTAATAAAAATGGAACGATACACGCTTCAACAACGCATTGAAATTATTAAAATTCACTATAAAAATGGTGAAAATTTGGCAGAGACGGTTAGTAAAACTAAAACATTTTTGGGTCGTCGTGAAGCACCTTGTTTGACCGCAATACAGGAATTGGTGGACAAATTCGAGCTGTTGGGACAAGTTAGTGATGTGAAGAATAAAACCCGTGCACGTCGCTCAAGAACAACTGAGAATATTGCTGTTGTAGCCCAAAGTGTTGAAGAAAACCCAGGTTTGTCCATTCCTCGTCGTTCTTTGGAATTAGGCATTCCACAAACGTCATTACACCGTATTTTGCATAAAGACTTGGGTCTTAAGGCTTATAAAGTTCAGGTAACACAAGAACTCAAGCCGGCTGATCATCAAGAACGTCGTGTCTTTGCTGATTGGGTCCTTGAAATGCATGAAAATGATCCGGAATTTCATCAATTGGAGCAACAGTTACGGTCAATGGATTGCGCTATCGAGAGATGATTAATGATTTTTTATGGCCGGAATTGGATGGTATTGATCTGGACAACGTTTACTTTCAACAAGACGGCGCTACGTGCCACACAAGCAATGAAACCATCGATCTTTTACGGGAAAAGTTTCCGGACCGTGTTATCTCTCGAAGAGGTGATCACAATTGGCCACCGAGATCTTGTGATTTAACACCTTGCGACTTCTTCCTTTGAGGCAACGTGAAAGATAAGGTCTACGCCAACAGCCCAGCGTCGATTCAAGACCTCAAAGATGGAATTCGTGAGGCTATCGAGGACATAGGGCAGCCACTTTGCGATTTGGTTATGGAAAATTTCATGAAAAGGATATGGTCCTGTAAGCGTGGTTGTGGCGGCCATTTGGCTGATGTTGTGTTCCAATATTAACGGCATACCTTCCTCTTTATAATGAAATAAACATCCGATCATTTATATCAAAAAATGCCATTTTTCTTTGAATATCAAAATAACACCTCTTATTGGAAAACCCTTTACAAAGGCTCGCATGCATATGCATTACTGGAGCAATGAAAACATGTCCTACAACAGCTTTATGGAAGTGATCCTGCACTTAACCTCACTTCACGTGGTCATGGAAAGCACTGCTAAAGGAGCCATCATGATATCTGCGACGGAGGGAACTGGGACGTGCAAAATCATGGGTTCTAGGGAAAAAGACTTATTTTGCAGGTCAACACCAACAAACCTTCTCAAATGATAAAAAGTATCATTTTGAAAAGATCAGGGACTGGTAAGTGTATGTCTTAGAGAAAAATACTGCATTTCAAAGTCGACAGCAACAAACCTTATTGACATTCCAAGAGATGGTATTATTAAAAAATATGACTTCGATAAAAAAAACTTCTTAACGGATTTGAGTAGCAAGAAAAAGTGGGTAGGCGAAACGGCGAACTACACTCTTAAAACAAACGCCTTCAAGTGGTGCACTGATGCATCGACACGAGGACAACCAAAGGGACTAGTGCATGAATCTGAAACTCTGCTAGCATCTCCCAGGCAGAAGTAAATGCCACTGTGAAGTGTGCTGAATGTAACCTCCGCAAAACATTGGCATCATATCAGATAGCCAGGCCACACTCAAAGCACTAAACTCGTATGCCATTAGTTCTTAACTGGTATGGGAGTGTGTTGCCAGGCTTAACGAACTGGGCAAGAAAAACAATGTCGCATTTCATTGGGTACCGGGCCACGTCGGCATTCAGGGCAATGAAGAGGTAGACTCTTTAGCAAAAATTGGGGCAACACCACCCTTAATGGGCCCAAAACTCTATTGCGGAATAGGAGAAATAATGATTAAGAACAAAATCAAAACAGAAGAAGAGGAAAAAAGACTCTGAAATGAACTAACAAAACTGATAATATTTAATATTTCCTTTTTCGTGACCTTTTTTATACAAGTTTTGAACTTCTCCTAAGTGGGCTTTAGGTCTTTTTATTAATAGTAACTTCAAAAAGACGACGTTTCAAACGTGGTTACGTTCTTCTTCTTATTGGGTAATTGTGATGCACTCATGCACCAAGGACATAGTCATCTGGGGAACTAAACCACTAGATAGAAGAGAGTAAACTATCCTCTCTTAAAGTACTCCAAATTCTCGAGTTTCTCAAAGGGACTAATTTGAAGGACGAGCTGTAGAATGAGTAACCTCACCCAGCTCCAAAAAGGGGGTCACAATAGATCCTATAGTAGTGTTACCGTGTTTCCAGTCATAAAGCAAAAATATGTTTATTGATAAAAAAAAGCTAACACGTGTGTTAAGGAGTGGATAATCTTTTTTATTTTTTAATAAGGCTGTAGGTTAGGTTAGGTTAGGATTATGGGCTGACAGTGGATCTTGATCCCGTCACTCTTAGATCAATATTGACCATTCCTATATCCTATGAAATCCTTTGGAGTATCAAGACATTTGGAGGCGTTGATGAAGTTCATTAAATTTATGAAGTTATCAGATCGTTGAAGAAATAGTTACCCAAACATTTTGTCCTTATATTGCAGAGTGCCGGACAGTGACCTAGGTAAGGTAGTGAAAAGTTTCCTTCTCTACTTCTTCGTCTCCGTAGCCTCTGCAAAGGTCTTCAGTACTTAATCTCATATTTTTTCTATGATATTCTAAGTGATTATGCACTGAGATAATTCCTATCAAAAGATTCAGGGATCTTTTTTTTCAGGTTCATGATTTTAACGTTTTTTTTCTTATTGTCATTGGTAAGTTCCAATATCTTCTTGCCAATTTTCTGTTAAATGGTACAGGGTGGAATTTTAACACTGCAGTCTGTTAGGCTTAGATCTAACGATGAACCAATCCTTTCCAGTTCATCTGATCTGCTTTTTCATGTCCTAGAATTCCACAGTGTACAGGGACGCAGCAGAGTCTAATGTTGTGCTCTTATTTCTGTGGAAGAGATAGCTTTGATCGCTGCTTGGCTGTCAATGTAAAAGGTGATATCAGTCTGTGGTATCGCCAACATTGAGACCTGTTCAGCAGCCTTGTTCACTGCCGGAACCTCTGCTTGGAAGACACTGCTGTAATCAGGGTGTCTATAAGAGTTGGCTTATTCGAGGGACTCTGAGAAGAAGCCCGCACATACTCCTGTACCCATCTTAGATCCGTCGGTGTAAATTTCTACCATCGATTTATCTGATTGTTGTAAACCAGCATCCCATTCCTCTCTTGTGGGGATGGAGACAGAAGGGTTTTTCAAAATCTGTACGTGGTATTGTGAAGTATGTGCATACAAACCCCTCCGTAAGTTTGTTGATAATTTTTGCATGACCTACAAAGCTCCTTTTCCAGCTATCGGTCTGGCTTAGTCTTTGAGCAATGTAGGCTGCAGTTTCTTATAGGAATAGATCTAGAGGTCTCAGATTGAGTATGGTTTCCATTCCCGCAGTGGGTGTGAGCCTCATTGCCCCTTTGATTCTTATGCTCGCTGGTCTTTGAACTTTGTTAAGAGTTTTATAAATAGTTTTATCAATAGCGCTCCACCAAACCAGGCTACCATGTCTAAGGATAGGTCTTATAATTGCCGTGTATGATTTTAGGGTTAAGACCCAAGGTCTTACCAAAGATCCTGTTGCAGGAGTAAAAAGCGATCATGGCCTTCTTGGCGCTTTCTTTAACGTTCATACCCCAGTTAAGCTTTTCATTAAGAATTACGCCTAGATATTTGGCATGATCTGAAAGACCAAGTTGGGTTGCTTCTATTATCGGTAGGCCAAATTCTGGTATTTTTCTTTTCTTAGTAAAAAGTACCAGTTCGGTTTTTTTGCGGGTAGACCGAAAGACTACATTTCCTCGTCCAGGTACATACTTTTGACAGAGCGTAGTTAATCTGATCACTAG
Source organism: Leucozona laternaria (assembly GCA_932273885.2). Lineage (NCBI taxonomy): Eukaryota > Metazoa > Arthropoda > Insecta > Diptera > Syrphidae > Leucozona > Leucozona laternaria. The sequence continues at coordinate 217,122,265 of OW026366.1, read as the reverse complement.
TTGTGGAAACAAAATTTCCGGTCGCCAGCAGCGCTAAGTCATCTGCGTAGGCAACCACATTGACACCGCTATGGTCCAATTCAATAAGGCTGTAGGTAGACTATTTATTTCATGAAATATATTTGATTGTTTTCACCATTTGGCTATATATAATTTGCAAACTTGGGCCCAGTTTGACAGTCTAAGTACTTGAATAACTGGCATTTAAGTCTCCCAAATTGGTCACTGGAGTGCTACTTACTCATACTGTGAAACTTAACTATATGGAAAACTTAAGACTAATTCACTGAACTTACGTGTGTCGCTATAGTCGAGTTTGTCCCGGGACCTCAACCAATAATCTTCGTCGAGTAGCTCGCCCTGTAGCCATCTGTCTCCAGTTTTGCATGCCAAATTTCCAACCATCTTGCACTTGCGTGCCCGCCATCGCCACCACAGTTGTAGTCTTCCTCTTACGCGTTGACCCACTTTTCTTCTATAATAGGTATTAGAACTGAGTCTTTAATCTTCACTGATTGGAAATGGGTTCTTTTTTTTTACATATATCTATGATTTCTATTTGACTGCTTCTGGAAATTCTGCTTTTACACATCTACTATTCCCTGTGCTTCGTGACTAGGTTACCTTTTATTTGAAGCCATGTACCCGCGTTCAAAAAACATGGCTATTATAGGAAAATATATACTTAACCTTCTTCTACTAAGAGCAAAAAAGTGTAGACAACACCGTTTGTGTATTTAAAATGAATAGAAAATCATTTAAAGAAAAAATTAAAAGAATTGCTCCCAAATTGCAGCACTGAGGAACTCCAGAATGAACTCTAATTCCCAAGCAATAAACCTTAATTTTGCCAAGCAATTCTGACGAAGCATGCCACACCTGTTTATGACATATATGTTCACGTTATAGATAGTGGGATGTAAGGATAACGGTGCTGTTCACTTTATTTTCAAAGTAGGTACTTCTTTTTGTGTTTTGAATAGATGTTAAACGTGTTCTAGAACAATAACTAACCCATTTTCGTGGGGAAAAACCCTACCTGATGTTCATCTTAAAGCATTATTAGCGAAAACTTTTCAGGTTTCCCTAATAAAACTTAACACCAATTGTATACTCTTAGCTTTTTTAAGTTTGTTCCCCATTCCTGAGAAAGTGTGTACCTCTTTCGGATCCTGAATTCTGGATATATTCGAGCATTTTTTGCTCATATTGACGCTCATCTCTATACAAACATACTCAAACAGCTCACATCTCTCACTTTTTAAATAAAAAAAAAGAAGAAGAAAAATGTGGGAAAACCAGAGGTTGATAAGGAAAATTACCAACCATGTAGCTTAGTATCTACCATCTCTCGCTGTTTCGTAATTTAAAATAAAACCTAATTTCTATTCTGCGTTCCTGTTTCTATTCATAATCCGAACTCTGATAAGACAAAAAAAAGCATCTAACACCACTTTTGCCACGCACCACTTTCGACGTTTGATTCTATGGACCTAGTAGCACATTTCTGATGCTAATATAGACTGCGAAAACTATCGTCCGTTGGCAACTTCAGACTTTATCAAAATTCAAGAATAACTTTAGAAAACTCTATCGTATATACTTCTTGGCAAATTCTGCTATCCGAATGGAATCGCGCAATGGCCTCGCTAAAATTCTATACACAAACATTCCAAAAATTCCTGTGTCCTGTTTGCACATTCCAATCTTCCTACATTCCTTCACATTGCTCTAAAGAAACCTATCGATTCGTTCTGTGCTCTTGTACTTCATAGAATTCTTCACTTCCCAACAAATACCAATGGAATTTTCTAGTCGAGTCGAGGGAGATGATTTTGAATATCTAAAGCTAAACAACTCCTCCTTGCAGTTCATCGGCTCCTTTCCGAATTCATTCAATTGTTGTTTTTTGTGTTTGTCGTTTTTTGTTTTGTTTTTATTGTCGAATTTCCCAAACCGGAATTGGTTTTCGACCTTCGAAGCAAAAAGGGACTTGATGGTTTGATATGTAGAACCAACGTTTGTGAGTGTTCTAGGTTCCTCCCACTTATGTTATCCTTTTTTGCTGGTTGGCTAAAATAAAATCCAGGGCTCCAATGCTCCACAAGCTCCACGGCTCCCCCTAGAAATTGACTATCTTTAAACAGGCTCGCAGAATTTTCGACATACAAACCGACGAACAATTGACGTTGATTGGCTCTCCACGCAAAAAAAGGAGTTGAGCAAATCAGGGATAAACCCCACTGAATAAGAAGTCAATATGTCTGCGCTGATATACCTTTTCTAAGTGGATCTGCCCCCATCCAGCAATACACAACATTAGTTATACCCTATACGCCACGCCGCGCCGCCTTGAAGGCTTTAAAGTTTTGTTTTTTATGGTTGTGTTCCTTTTTTTGTTTTTCATTATACAGAGTGTCCTCTTAAAGAGCGATTGAAGGGCTTTAATTCACCAGGCACTCAGGATTTAAATATTAAATTATATGAAATTTGAGCCACATTAAGGATAAAAAGGCTAAACACTCAAAATAAAGCCTTAACTAGCACATGTCTTCCATGTAATAAAAAAAAAATTAAAGGAGTAGCACTACCAGGTTCACATAAGACAGTACTAAAAGAATATATGAGGCAGAATTTTTCATTTTTTTTCTAATCAAGAGATAATCCTGTTTATTGACATTTTTAGGCATAAATGAAGCAATTACGTTATGTCATTGACATGTCAAGTCATCAATCTATTCGCTTTTTATGCCAGGCTAGCAGAAGGCAACTGTAGAGATTTAATCGCACAGGATTTTGACCTCAAAAACATTGGTGAATTTTGCCATTTTTCTTTTCTCCATGTTATTGTTTGATCACGAGTATTTTATTTTTAAAACTTGGATTTAAATTTGAATTGTGAACCAATGTCAGTCTATAACTGGTCAAAAGGTATTCAAGAAATAATCCATAAAACAATTTTTCAATTATGTCATTGAATGCAGTCATTCTCTTTCTTCCTGAAGTCCACACTTTAATAATTTATTGATACAGCTTTCGGCTATCGGCTATCGGCTATCGGCTTTGTTTTGATGACAATTGACAGCTGTCACTGAAAATCTGTCAACTCAACGTGTCAGTACTGAGGATCTGGAAGGAATATTTTTCTGTTAGGCAGAACCACAGATTAGCCACATGAAGATGAGAATCCCTGGCAGCCATTTATATTTGCCTACAAGCTTGAACTGTCAGATATCAGATACAAAATGAGAATGTGTGTATAAAAACCTCACCCATAGACAGTATAGGGACCTTCACACTCCTGGTTTAATTGTTGTTGCAATTCACATCTATTAATCGACGCGGGATGAAATAACAAATACAACAATGTAAACAAATGGGTTTTGAAGAGGGAGAAACGTACGAAAGATTCTCATCTTCATGAGGCTAATCTGTGGGCAGAACACTTGGAAGATATTGGTGAACATTCTGTCCAACAAGAATTACGGATCCAAAACGTTCAATAACACGTGCAAATGATAAAATTGTTTTATCAAAATGGTTGTTTCTATTCCAACCATTCCAAACGCACGATCTGCGGAAAACATCGCAGCTGTCCGTGAGAGTGCAGTGGAATCCGAGGCAGTCATCCGAGGCAACACTTGATCTCGGACTTTCGCATACCACAACTTGGCGACTTTTGCGTCGTGTCTTCGGCCTGCATCTGCACAGGGTTCGGACTTCAGAAATCGCATTTCGAAGCAGATTGAAACAAAAATCGCAGTGAAACCAAAATTTTCGAAGTAGAATTTTAATTTCATATTAAAGGCTACCCAAAGCAACACTTTTTGCAAATAGTGGCAAAAAGTGAAGGAATGAAAAACAAAAACATGCTCTAGAGATGCCTGTTTTCGAACAAATTGTGCTTAATCTGTCAAATTAATCTGAAATGACAGATCAAACACGCTTTTACACACACAGGCATCTCTAACGGTTGTTTTTGTTCTTTACTTTCCCACTTTCGAGCAAAAAGTCTCGAATGTAGTTTGCTACAAACCAAATTTATTCACAATTGAATCGAAACCGAAAAAAGAAGTAGCTTGTAAGCAAAGCGCAGTGGTGCATCAGATTTGATAATGTATGAAAAAGCCAAGTAAATCTACTGCTTTCGCAGTAAAGTCCGAACGCTGCACCTGCACCCGTACAAAATGTACTTGTAACAAATGCTTGTTTTGTATTTCTTTTGTTTGTTTATTGTTCTTTTTTTGAACTTTTTTATTTTAGAATAATTCATAAAAAATGTTGTTTTAAAGTTTCACGAAAGAACAACTTTTTAAAGATATGACCTCCAACGATGAAGACACCAATAACCAGTACAGTCGACTCCGCCTATATGTACTCCGCTAAAATGAAACTTACGATTATATGCAACAAGAAATTTATCACGGTTTTTTGCAGGGCTTTTTCACACAAATTAGTACGGATAACTGCACTCCGCTTATTTGAAAACTTTTTTTTTGAAAAAATTTTCTTTCCCCAAAATAATTATTTTGTTCTGAAACAACTCCGCTTAAGTGAAACACTGAACGCATCCATACATTTTTGAACACACCTTAAAAATGAAATTTTAAGTTTCATTCCATTCTCATCGTTCCAATCCTGTCAACTGTCACAATTATTAAAATTTGTTTGTTGTTTGAGGTAATTTATGTTTTAACTTTCTATCTTTGGAAATATTTCACATTAAATCGTTTAATGGGGAACTAAAGTTGCAATTATACGAAGTTTGGTTAAGTTTGAGGTTAAGCATATATCCGAAGTTCATTTACATGCAAACTCCGCTTAATTGAAACTAATTTTCTGCATTTTTTGTATTGCAAATAAGCGAAGTCGACTGTATTTGTGAATATGTATCTAATGGGAGATTGGGTGAATAAACAAATAGAGGTGTTTAGAGCTGTTTGCGCATATTGCAACTAAGCGCTAAGTTATAACTAAGTTATAAGCGCAATGGGTCGAGCTCGAGACCGCGTTGCGCTGGATCAATCACTTATGTCGTTTTCGAGTGGACGTTCGGAGCTACTCCTTTTTTCACTCCTTTTACTCCAAATTTCCCATTTTCGATAGGAATGGAACAGTTCCTAGATCCAAACGAAAACGACATAAGTTGCAGGTAGTCACAACAGCTGGGGACAGCTTAGTGACCAAGTATTGTGAATTTGAAGTTTCTGACTTTATCGCATGAGTTTATTGTTCCAATAAAAAGAGTTAGTACCGAGGACTTGGCTGATGGGTACTTCCGCATCCTTTGATTTAAAAGAAAAATGTGAGAAGTGTACACCCAGGTCACGTGTTTTTTTCTACTTTACTAAGTACAGATTGAACATATTGAATTATTTACATTCATCTGTGGGAACGAAATAAAGATACAGAAAAGTTAAAAAAAAAAGTAGGAGGAGTTAGACCAATATGAACACCGTCCATGAATAGAAACAAGGAGAACGATCACTGGTTCAGATAATAATGGTACGTTTAGCTGAATTGCATAGAATGATAAAGATATTATGCCTGTTTGGCAGTTAAAACTTTTACCAAGTTTCCAAAAACTGGGGTTTTGACAGAAAATTGTAAATTTTTTTTAAAAATTTCACGTTACCAAACAGAACTAATACTATGTTTCCACCGAAGGTTTATCTCAATTTAGATTAAATAAATCTATGTTGTGTTTCCATCACAAAAAAAAATTAAAAACCAGTTTTGACAGTACCTTTCAAAATGCAAAGGTTGTTTCATTTTTTCGTATGAAGTTGGAGTGAGAGAGAAAGTTTATAGTTTGTCAAAAGAAGCAAAAAAGGTTGGATCTTCCAATGAATGCGTTCAGTGCGACATCGACATAGACAGGTTTGTTCAATTTACAAAACTATCGGCCCTATTAATATTTACCAAGATTTATTTGAAATCAATCGTATGGTGGAGACAAAATTAAAAGTTAAAACTAAAACTAACGTGGATAAATTTTAGATAGATATGTACCTACTTCACAAAATAAATAAAATATGGCATAGTTGTGATAAAAAACATCCATTCTTCATCAAATTTGTTTCAAAAAATATTCTAAGACTCATCATAAGAGACTTTTTTATCGTGTAAGCTACATATGGATTGTAAGGGTAGGAGAACTGAAAGGGTTGACGGTTTTTGACAAAAAATTAATGTTTTTTTTCTAAATCAAAATCAAAATCATTTTTGTATACACGAGAAAAGAGAAATGCCAATTTAAAACAGTTGTTACAATTTTTCGTTTCATGAAAATCGGTGTTCTTCAATGCGCTTCGCGCGACTTGAAAAAAAAACATTGGGTGCATGAAGTATGCCCACAGTTTAATGGCCTCGTCCTTGCGGGGTCGCAAAAAAAAAACTTTTATAAACAAAACTGTTATAAATTGAGATGTCTAGAATTCCTTTTTTTATACGTATACTATTTATGCGGCCCCTTTGTACTTTCTGTTTCTGGGCTCTCGTGTCTTTAGCTACGCTTCTGATTGTATTTGTTTTTTTTTTTTTGCCAATCCATTGCTTGGCCTTGCAGAGTTGTTCTTACTTTCAATTTAAAACTTATAAAACGTTAAATAGTATGTGAAGAGTATGTATACATGTACATGAGAAATTTTTTGATTATTTGAATTGCAGACAATAAACTAATCCTTGAAGCATGTGTTCGGGTTTTGTTCTAATCAAATGTTTTATTAGATAGATTTTAACAATTGCTTTATTGCCCACGGTAAATATTTATTTGGAGTTTATTCTGATAACAAAAACTTTCCCCATTTTATGAAAAAAAAAAAAACTGATTTACGAGTATGTTTTTTTATGATTGTTTCAAGCTATATATAAGAACTTAACTTCTATTCAGCAATTCGTCAGTATACATCACAATTCGTTTTGAAGATGAACTTTTCGGGATATTTCGTTTTGGCTGCTGCTGTGGTCTTGGTTGTTTTTGCCCAAAAATCAGATGACGGTGTCGTCGATGTTTACGAATCGGGCTTTTATGAGTTAAACATAGGAAATGTTAGAGAATTTGATACCATTAGAATTATCGAAAAGAGTTCCAAGGAAAATGAAGAGGCTAAGGTTTTTGTTAATGCAACTATTGCTCTGAGGGATGCATTTATCAGAGGAACAGAGGATGTACGAAGATCTCAAGATATAATCACAGATGGAATAAAAACAATCGAAGACTTAGTTCTTGAAAATCCAGAAGCTGCCAACAAATTATTTCTACAAGCTTTAGAAAATTCCGAAAATGCACTCCTTAAGGCCGGAATTCCCTTATTGAAGTCAATGGGAATAGCGCTGAGTCTTTCAAACAATGGAGCTAGACAAGGACTTAGAGCCGCATGTGAATTGATTCAAGAAGCAGGATTTTCAACACTTGATGCATTGAATCTTGGTCAAAACTTATTCACCCAAGGATTGGCTGCTGGAGGCAACGCAAATCAAGTGCTACTTACAAGTGTTGGTTTAAGTTTCGAGAGTGGCTTTGCAGGTTCATATAGCAAACTTCAAAAATCGATCCAAGTAGCACATCAAGCACTCAGAGATGCTCAAAGCAGACCGATGAAAGAACAGATTGAAAATCCAAATTGTGAAGATGCCACAAATGATCCCGAGGTATCAGATGCCATATATGATATCAATGAAGCTGCCAACAATGCAATGAACGATGGAGCTAGTCTTGAATTAATTCGGGAGTTCAAGGAATACCTTACATGTTCACTTGGTGATCTTATGACTATTACAGCCGAAGGCCAAAGAACTGTCAAAAATATTAAAATAATTGCAGAAATTGACCGCATATCTGCCAAGATTTCTTTACGCCAACAAATCGAAGTTATGAAAAAAAGAATGCATGAGATAGTGGCAACAATATTTCTGTATTTTGGCGATATAGCTTTTAAATCTGGAAATCAGTCAAACAACGCAACAGATGCAGCTATTTCGGCTTTAGACAAAGGAAAAATTGAAATCTTTTTGGGAACTGAAGCTGCTGAAGTTTTAATAGTTAATGCGCTACTGTATTCAAGTGATGCCCTTGAGGTAGCTGTTGGGGCGGCCGCTAAGAGTTTAATATATGGTAAAACTGCTCTTTTGCAAGCAATAGTCGAAGCCGCAAGGCTTGTATTAAGTGTGCTTTAAAATAAGTTTGTTTTCAACGCATATTGTATCTTTTTTTGATAAACTTAAAATAAATATCAATAATTCTTCTTATTTTGGAATATGTGCAACGAATACAATGTTGTGCTTCGGCAATGCGATTTTAATTTCTCGTGAATTTGAAAGAGGTGTCCATAAATGGGAATAAATTGCGAGTTGTAAATGTAGGAATGTACAATTTAACGACCATGAAATACAATTTTACCTTGAATAAAGTGTTAATACTTTCTATAACCTCGATCCTCGAAACTAATATGTAGTATGAAGCCTCAATGCATTTGACAAAGACTAAAACCCTAAAAAATATACAGGGAATTTTGAGTGGTTCAATTCCAGTGAAGTAAAATATTAAACAGGTTTTATTCCCTCTTTTATGTCAAGGCTTTCCATAAAGACTGCAATGAAGACGTTAAACGTTTGGCTTACTAATAGATCATAGATTAGTCTTTAAACAGGGGAAGTAGAATCCGTTTATCTTGTTGCCCCAAACCTATGGGCTGAATTTCGCAAACTCTTTCGGCTGAAGCTTTGTTGTCAATTCATTTGATGTGTTCAAGTCAGTATGTAGTGGACGTGTTTTTGAACTACATACATGATCAATCATAGTTTAAAGAACACATGGTATTATATTCAACGTTGAATTTTTCTTTTGTTATGCGCATCTGTTTCACTAAGTGACAAAACTGCGTGCCCTTAAGGGGCAGTTGTACAAAGGTGGTCCGAAATTTGATCCATGGTTCAGCAAGTTAACTGAGATTGACTGATGGTTCAATCATGAAATTAGCTATTTTCACATTATTAAACCTTAAACTATCGTTGAACCTTACTTAATACACAAAAATCGTTGTTTAAAATTGCTGAACCACGTTTGTAGAAGTAACCCAAGGGTACAAACGTCACCCACCAACGTTTAAACTTTCATCCGTGGTTCAGCAATTATAGTTTACCGATTTCATCGAGTTAACTGAGGTTCAACTTTGGTTCAAATTTCGATCTGTGGTTCAGAAATTTCAACTCACCGATTTACCTCAGTAAAAACTCCGAAATCGGGACGAGATTTAGGAAAACGAGACGAGAGCCGTGACATGATTCACTGTTAGCATTTTGTAATTATAAAACCATACCCCAATTTATTGGGATGAAACTTTTCACGACGAGATTTAACAAAATAATATTGAAGCTCATTGATATACAATTACTAAATCTATTAATTTAACGTAACGTAACGACATGTCTTTATAATTCTCTTATACTAGCCTTGTTTTTTTGCAAGCCCCGACGAAATTTATCGAAAAAAAACGACGTCCTCTCCTGCAATTTACGTGTTGAATGCAACGACAACTAATCCCCTTCGGGCTAAGATAAGCGCGGAGAATTCTCGGGGCTTAACTTAAGCACGGAGAAAAACTGTGTTACCGGCGTGAATTGCATACTTGTTATCGATAGTTTGTATGGAAACTCTATTTTGTTTCTTTAATGGCGTCGCTATTCTCCGATGCCGTTTTTTTCAACCAAATCTCTCCGGGCTTGCAAAAACACGGCTACTATAGTATTCACATCATAGTTTGAAACTAATTTACAAAGTAGGACGAGATATCGTCACACTCACGTCTCGTTTTCTTATCGCATCCATTATGTTCGAGGACTAAGGATTCTTCCAAGTGCATGGCAATGTTTCTGAGCCATCTAATTTTTTCCTAATTTCTTTTCAAACAGAAGCATCAGCCCCGCCTCCTCCATCTTTAATAACTGATGATTTACCATTGCCATTAGCATCAAATAATTAAATCTTTCGCGTACAACTTAAAGCAGCAGAGCGATTTAAATGCATTTTCCTTTCAAATTTTCACCCAAACACAAGCTGTAACGATGTATCTACATATATTAACTCCACTACAACAAAGCCAAACTAAAAATTGAAAAATTACCAACAAAAAGTATTGACTACGCATCGTTCAAACTATATGTTACCCAAGATGTTTTCAACCAGCTGCTTGATCAAAAATACTGGCCCCATGATATTATCGTTCATGAATTCGTTAACAAGAGAAATATGACCCGTAACCCTTTTCGGAATTCACTGACAAGGCAAATAAATCGTCGCCAATAATTGATATATTTTATCAAAACGTAAGAGGACTACGGACTAAGACCAACAAGGTCTACTACTCATCCTCCATCTGCTCCTACGATAATATATCACTCACCGAAACTTCGCTTTATTCTGGCATTAGTGCCTCCGAAATTTTCGACAACTCATTTAATGTTTTCAGACGTGACAGACACTCTAATACCAACATCGATAATGTAGGTGGTGGAATTCTGATTTCCGTAAAGTCTTTCTTCATAGCTACACCAGTTCATATTCCTGTAGCACTTGACACTACATTGTTACGATATATATTGTTCCTGGCAGCTCACACGATGTATATACAAAAGCTTTTGAATACTTAAGCTTCATCAACGAACTTTTAGAGTATCAGGATGAAATTATATGCCTAGGTGATTTCAATCTTACCTACGTCGCTTGGTTGCGCTGCCCTGACACTGATGTTATGTTGCCAACTGGAAGTCTTAGATCTCACGATTCAAAATTAATTGATGATTTAGTTTCCCTCGGACATCATCAATTTAACGACGTTTTAAACACCAACGGAAAAATGCTGGATCTAGACATGCTGGACATTTTCTCTTTTTTGCTGGGTTCAGACAACTTTAATAATACTTTCTCTGAAAATGTTTAGACTTTCAATTTTAAAAAGACCGACTTTATAAAACTAAATACCTACTTTGTTATCACAAGTAGATTGGTCTTGTCTAAATAATTGTCCTAATGTTAACTTGATGGTTTTAGAATTTAATAATACTTTGTTTGATTGCTTTTTTAAATCTGTACCTCTTGCCATTGTTAAATCGAGAACCTCTGTTCCAGATTGGTACGATAGAGAAATTAAAAGCCTTAAAAATCGTAGAAATAAACTATGGGCCACATAAATACAAGCTTTCTCCAAGTGAAATCAATTTCAATAATTATTGTGAAGCAAGAGACATTTTTAATAGAATTTCAAGCTTAAAATAATTGAACTACATTCAGAAGGTGCAAAGAGATCTTAAAATGGATCCAAAATATTTTTGGAAATTTATAAATAATAAAAGAAAGTCCAGTCCATACCCGTCTTCTCTCAAGTCAAATGGCATTTCAAGTCACGACCCTCGGGTTATAACACAATTATTTTCGGACTTCTTTCAAAGTGCCTTCAACTGTGATTCCTACAACAACTGTGATACTTCAAACTGTGATATTTCCAACTGTGATAAATTTGACGAAAAAGCTCAAAACTTTGGCCTTTTTAAATCTTAACGTTAACTCTGGAATACCACAGGGTAGCCGTTTTGGTCCGATCCTTTTCATTTTATTTATGAATGACTTACCTCTGTGTTGAATTATTCTAACTGCCTCATTTATGCAGACGATGTAACAACAATCTTCAAAACCATTTCAAATACTCGCGATTGTGAAGAATTGCAGTGTGACTTAAATTCGTTTTTTGACTGGTGTGTTCGTAATTATTTGTGACTTAACATCGTTAAATGTAAGAAAGTTGTCAATAACTTCATTTGATTATTCTCTTAACAGCATACTGTTATCACGAGTAAGTGAGATGTCTGTCCTTGGTGTTTTATTTGATCAGAAACTTGAGTTCATCTCACACATCTATAAAGCCAATTTAATCCTTGGTTGGATACAGAGAGAGTCAAGGCAATTTTCCGATCCCTTCGTTACCAAACAGCTTTTTATGAGGTTTGTTAGGCCTATTCTTGAATATGCTTATCAGGTTCGCTCATCCCATAACCATTGTCATAGAGCTAGACTGGAACAGGTGAAAAAAAAGATTCCTTAGGTTTGCACTCAGAGGAATAGGCTGGGTAAATCTTTATGATCTCCCAGCTTACCAGACTGAAACTTATTGACATGCCTAGTCTTGTGAACAGACGATCGTATATATGTTTTGCGTTCATTGTAAAACTATTAAACGGCAAAATAGACTCATTGAACCTTCTGTCTCCTATTCACTTGAATATTCCACAAAGAAACTTAAGGAACTTGACTGAATGTCTGCATATTTCAAACTATCGGACCAATTATGAACGTTTTTCTCCCTTAAATAAAATGTTTAATTTACTTAATATTTTCAATAATAAAGGGTTTTCCAATAAGAGGTGTTATTTTGAATATCCCGCTATTTCGGTAGCTGTCACTTTTGAAGCTGTCATTTTTTGACATTTAACAAGTAGAAACTACGCCATTAATAAAAATGGAACGATACACGCTTCAACAACGCATTGAAATTATTAAAATTCACTATAAAAATGGCAAAAATTTGGCAGAGACGGTTCGTAAAACTAAAACATTTTTGGGTCGTCGTGAAGCACCTTGTGGGACCGCAATACAGAAATTGGTGGACAAATTCGAGCTGTTGGGACAAGTAAGTGATGTGAAGAATAAAACCCGTGCACGTCGCTCAAGAACAACTGAGAATATTGCTGTTGTAGCCCAAAGTGTTGAAGAAAACCCAGGTTTGTCCATTCCTCGTCGTTCTTTAGAATTAGGCATTCCACAAACGTCATTACACCGTATTTTGCATAAAGACTTGGGTCTTAAGGCTTATAAAGTTCAGTTAACACAAGAACTCAAGCCGGCTGATCATCAACAACGTCGTGTCTTTGTTGATTGGGTCCTTGAAATGCATGAAAATGATCCGGAATTTCATCGAAAAATCATCTTTGCTGATGAGGCCCATTTCCACCTCGGAGGCTACGTCAACAAGCAAAACTGTCGCATCTGGGGCTCGGAAAACCCAAGAGTTATTGTTGAAAAGCCTCTCCATCCTCAACGCGTGACTGTTTGGTGCGGTTTATGGTCCGGCGGGGTCATTGGACCTTACTTTTTCGAAAATGAGGCTGGAGCAACAGTTACGGTCAATGGATTGCGCTATCGAGAGATGATTAATGATTTTTTATGGCCGGAATTGGATGGTATTGATCTGGACAACGTTTACTTTCAACAAGACGGCGCTACGTGCCACACAAGCAATGAAACCATCGATCTTTTACGGGAAAAGTTTCCGGACCGTGTTATCTCTCGAAGAGGTGATCACAATTGGCCACCGAGATCTTGTGATTTAACACCTTGCGACTTCTTCCTTTGGGGCCACGTGAAAGATAAGGTCTACACCAACAGCCCAGCGTCGATTCAAGACCATGAAAAGGATATGGTCCTGTAAGCGTGGTGGTGGCGGCCATTTGGCTGATGTTGTGTTCCATTATTAACGGCATACCTTTTTCTTTATAATGAAATAAACCTCCGATCATTTATCTCAAAAAATGCCATTTTTTCTTTGAATATCAAAATAACACCTCTTATTGGAGAACCCTTTATAACGGGTGATTTTTTAAGAGGTTTAGAATTTTTTTTTTTTAAAAAACACAAAAAATTCGAAAAAATGAATAAAATATTTATTTGAATCGATAGTTTGAACCTTGCAATTTAATGTTTAAAGATAATTTCATGCAAATGTTGACCGCGGCTGCGTCTCAGGTAGCCCATCCGCTGAGTCCAATTTTGGCATACTCTTTCACACATATCGGCCGGTATCTCACGAATGAATGCATGGATGTTGGCTTCCAGTGCGTCAATCGAAGCGGGCTTGTCCCTATAGACATTAGCCTTGACATACCCCCACAAAAAATAATCTAATGGTGTCAAATCGCACGATCTAGGCGGCCAATTGACCGGCCCGAAACGTGAAATTAACTGTTCACCAAACTCGCCTCGCAATTGCGCCATTGTTTCATGTGCTGTGTGGCATGTGGCACCGTCTTGTTGAAACCACATATCATGCAAGTCAAGAACTTACATTTCGGGCAAAAAAAAGTTTGTTATCATCGCTCGGTAGCGTTCACCATTGACAGTAACGCTGCGATTCGCATCATCTTTGAAGAAATAGGCCCAATAATGCCGCCGGCCCATAAACCGCACCAAACAGTGGCTTTTTCGGGATGCATTGGTAGCTGTTGCAATGCTTCTGGCTGATCTTCACTCCAAATGCGGCAATTTTGCTTATTTACGTACCCATTCAACCAAAAATGAGCCTCAACGCTGAACACAAGCAGCGCGCGATGAACATTTCGAACCGAGCACGAATTTTGATAGTAAAATTCAATAATTTGCAAGCGTTGTTCATTTGTAAGACGATCCATGGTTAAATTGCAAACCAAACTGAAGCTGTTTGACAGTGACACAAGGTACTAAACACACGTCAGCTGTCAAAACCAGTGTTGCCAAAACCAAACCAGCTAAAAAATCACCCGTTATATATCAACTTGTTTGATCAAAACATAATTTTCACAAGTAAATTTAAATCAACTTTTTTTTCAAATATATAAATTGTACTTAATACTTGTAAAGCTAGTAATTAGCAAAGTTGTAAATAAATAAATGCTGTTTTAGACTACTTGTCAGAGCACTTAGGATTCCTCGTATATGGAAATACTGGTTTTTGACAGATAAAGTGTCAGTCTTTGGCAGATAAAGTGTCGAAAATTTGTACCTCCAACCAACGCCTGAAAAGAAGTTTTACTTCAAAAAAGATAAGCAAAAGCAAATGTGAAGTGAAGTGAAGTGAATTAAGCCACTCGGTGACAATATGCATGAGATAGATAGGATAACAACATGCACAATATCAGCCGTGTTTTTTTGCAGGCCCAGGGAGATTTGGTTAAAAAAAAAACGACATATTAAAAGCTATACGTTTCGATTAATATAGACATTGCACTGATGATTCTGTGTACGTTGAAATAAACTACTTGGTGTAGACACAGTTTACTTCAAGGCCAATAATAGTCGCCGTGAAATACTCTATTAAGGGTCGTTGGAAGCAGCCGATGATGTCGGTATACGGTATCCACATTTGCTGGTAAATAGTTAGATAGTTGTTGAAAATAGTGCTTTCCGTGTTAACTGCTGCTCCGAAATCCTTGGCCAAATCTTGAACATGTTTGAAAAAGCTATTCCCCAGTTGCACATTGCTCGCGTATTTTCCAAATATCACGCAACACAACTGTATAACTTTTACCGACGTACCTACTCATAGTTCTGCCAGCGGTATCTAAATTCTTCCGGACTATGCCACTTTGAAGTTAAGAGTTTTGAATATGAAAACCATCGCTCTGTGAAATAGCGAAATTCACCTTACCAAACCCTTGAACTAAAAGCCTATTTTGTCTACTGGAATGGTGTGATGTGTACACTTTACGTATACATATATTAATAATGCTAAGTTATTATCTTTCTCTTTTTTGCATCGGTCTCTTTTTCTCCATAATGATATAGGAATAAATTTCCATTCTCGTCACATTTCACTAGGAAATCAGCACAGAACGGAAGGTTGTTTCCTTGTTACATTAAAACTTTGCCTTGGGGTAGTGAAAGTTAAATTTATTACAAGTTTTTCATTGCAGCGTCCGTCGGTGGCAACACCCTTTAAGGAGCAAACACCCTTGCTAAAGATATACTCCTCGCACCTTAACTTGTCTGGGAATTTATAAAAAAAAAGTTATAATAATAAAAATGAAAGGAATGCACCTTCGACTTTCTGGTTCATCCTTATCCCCTGGCATCTAGATATTCGAATAGAAATATTAGGAAAAAACGAAATTCTTTTTATAAACACTATAGGCGTCCCACACCTTTGGGACATTCCAAAGCGTGTCCTTAGACAGGACGGAGATTTATGTGTGTTTTGTGAGGGTTTCAATGCTTTCATACATAAACCCATTAATTTTCTATTTTTATGTGAAAACAGTCATCTCACTGACGCGACTTTTTACCAGGCCAGCAGAATTTTCGACAACTCATCTTCATATATCCTTGTTAAGGACATAAAAGCTAAATACATTTTCCCGCGCAGAATCATCACGTATGTACGTAGGTATCTACGTAGGTGGATAAAATTTATAATTTTGTATTTTCTATAAAGCTTTTGAAGCCTTTTGAACAGATGAGAGAATCTGCAGCTGAATATTTTGGTTTCCTGTTCGAATTAGGGTTTTGATAAGAATTTCGCGGAATTCCTTTCTCCCTAAGCCGGATTAGAATTATACATAGATCCCAATGTCATTTATTGTTAGGGTAGGCCCATTAAACTTTTTTTTTTTGTATAGGTAAAATGGCTTCTCCACCTCGGGGCATCATGATGGCAGCCATTTTCTAATCCGTTTTTGAATTCTCTGTCAAATGTGTGTTTCGTCTTGCATTTTTGCATGTGCTACTTGTTTTGGAGGGTCTGTTGTGTTCATTCGAACATTATTATTTTAATAACACTATCATGGTTGGAATTCAAAAAGAACTCCTGTAGAAATACTAACTAGGCAAGCAGAAGCAAGAGACTGGCTTTGGAATGTTCTGGAATAGAAAACTTTATAAAATATATAAAGTGAAAGTGTGGGTCTCTAAGATGTGTGTGTGTGTCTTTATATTTTTTTTCTAACGCAAAAGGTACGGATGTATTCTTTCCTGAAATTAAGGAAAGAGTAGAGGATAAGAACCCTTATATAGGAGAGGAAAAAAAATACATTTGTGGCTGCGACGAGAACCGGATGTGGAGCATTTTGATGTTATCCTGGTAAGTTTTACAGACCTATCAGTATTCTTTTTATCTTTTACAACTTAGGGAAAACTTTTTTTTGTCTATGTAAGTAAAGTTATGCTTTCAGGTTAAATGGGTTAGATATATGCTGTAACTGATGAAAGTAGGGTTTTTTTGAGTTTTTTTGTTTGTAATATGTATGGGAAATTAAAACAAAAAGCACTGAACACAGAATCAAAGAGACGCTTTTTTTCCCGAGAACTCTGAACTTTTTATTTTGAAATTTCATGTTGGTGTGTCATTATTTTAAAGACACCTTATTTATTAGATTGTGAGTATAGATAAGTCATCAAAGGGCTATGAATGTTTTCAATTGAAAGGTTATCATCATTCAGAGAAGTGGGCAGTAGTTAAAAAAAAAAATTTTCACTTTTAATATACAATAAAACCCGGATAAGTGCCTATGGCATAAGTGCCTAACCCGCATAAGTAGATCCCTTTTTTTTAGAACCATAATTTTGAGGATTTTTTCATATAAAACTCATCTAATAAGTACCTTTTGCTAAACTACCTTCCCCGCTTAATTGGCTTGTATTTTGTTTACTTTTATTGAAATTTACCTGAAAAAAATTCTTTTAAGTACACAATTGAAATCAGTATAAAAAGACAAAAGCTTCTTATCATCTAACGCTTTCTGTGTTTCATGCAACAAAATAGATGATGGTGAAATGGAACGTCTTGAAGAAAAAATTCCATAACGCAAAACGAACCAAAGTTACTGATTATTTTACTTTGGTAAATACAAAGTTCGCTTTTTAAAAGGTTACCATACTAGTCAGATGATGTAATGTATTTTTAAATTTTTTAAATAACATTAAATGTTTTTTGGTTGTCTTGTTTAATTTTTGTAAATATAGTGATAAGTGCTTATGTACACTTTAACGGTTTTTTATAACTGCCTAACCCGCATAAGTGGCTCTCAAAACGAGGCATTTATGGTGAGGCATTTATCCGGGTGTTACTGTAAACGATTAATAAAGTTATCCAATTCCAACCACAGATGTGTTTTTTTTCCAATCCCCGATTAAATTGAACGAACAAAAACGAGGAAGGTGCTTAAAAATTTACATGTTAAATGCAAAAACAACTAATCCTCTGCGGGCTGGCCTAAAACCAGAGAATTTTCGGCTCACTTTACGCGGGGAAAAAAACTGTGTTACTGTGTTCACATTTTGTTTCTGATTGCGTCGCTAATACCCCAATAGCCAGGGTTGTCACTTTCCTGCAATTGCAGTAGATATACTGCCTTTAAATCAAATTTGATGCACTTTTGGTTTTATGAAAAGCCTTCAATCCTTTAATAAATTATCCATAAACTAATTTTTCAAATCTGTCATTGAATGCAGTCATTCTCATTCTACATGAAACCCACCCTTTAATATCTGTGTTCCACACCTAGTTTCAAACAGTTTCAGACCGGTAGATTTGGTGATTTTTAAAGTCCGAAGCCGTTCCACACTTACAAAATTGTTTCTTGCTAAAGAGAGCGCTCAAATGATAGTAAAACATTTCCCCTCCTTACCAGTTTAATGTCCGATTTCATAAAGGACTTTTAAATATTTAAAAGCCCATTTAGAGTTAAAATCGGATTTTTTGGTTTCACCAAGTGCTTTTAAATTTAAAATGCTTGTAAATGCCCTTATAAACTAAAAGCCCATTTTCGTCTCAATAAATTTTAAAAGTGTGATTTGTGAAGTCTAATATGTCAGATGTCAGCCAACGAATAAAAAAATTATAGATGATATTTTGCAGTCACTTTTTTATTTAATTTCTTGCAAATATAAATTATGAATAATTCGAAACAAAAATATAGTTTGTGTGTTAATAATAATCTTTTAAGGCTCTCCCAAGCCAACACGAATACTTCCGAACGACGACAAGACTTTCGCCTTTCTTAATTTATTTACATGGAGATAAATGAGAGCACCCACATTGGCGAGATGTGAATCTTCAAACATCGTTCACTCATCGCATATTCGTTCCGGATGTTTCGCGTTGGTTTCGGAAAGCCTTCATTATTTGTTTGTTCTTAGACTAATTGATTGTTCATCTGAGGTTGACGAGCAACATATAGTAAGACGTCCAAGAATATTCCGAGTTCATATTGGAATTGGAATCCGTTCTTCAAATAAACTTTTTTTCGTAGCATTTTTTTCTAAATAAAATGCTTTTTCACGTGCATTTCGAATGTGAGAGGGAAACAACCTATTTCTATATCCAGGGATGTGAGGCAAACCCAATTTTAACTAAAATTTCCTTAAAATTTCCTTTTTTTAGATGGTGAAACTGGAAATATTTAAAGGTCTGATAAAATTTTAGAGGACTTTAAATAAAAAGGATTTTAGTGTATTTTTATGAAATCGGGCATAAGTCTGATAAATTTCTTCTGGCTATTTCTAACCAGGTTGAAGTATGTCCGATGAAAGGATTTTGCCGGTTGAATTCAAATAACAAGGTTGCCCAAATGTTATTTTTATTTTAGTTTTAATTTTTGTAGATGAGCATTTTTTTTAATATTTTATTATTTTATATATTGTATTAATTAACTGAGTAAATAATTTTTATAAGAGATAAATCATTTAGCAAAACTGTTTCTGAGGAAGAAATTATTAAATTAAATATTACATATTTCTTGTATATTTTAGTGTTTAAAAAAAAAAACACACTGAGCTCATAATTTAATGTTTACCTAATCAAAGAATTTTTGTTTTGTTTTTATATTAATAAACTTGGGATTAGTACATTTTATTTTTTTAAACATTTACTTTCTTTAGTTGTGATTCTTGAAAATGTTGATCAAGATTTATCATTGATCTACGGCAAGTCGAGTATAATTGTGACGTTTGGCCCGAATTAGTGCAAAGTAGTGCGCAAACCTTTCCCGACATTTTGACAGTTTTCCTTCTCTCTGAGAGCATTTCATCCCCAATCCTCAAAAATTGACATTTAGCCAGATTTAGTGCGGAATATTTCGGGAACAGACCTAATTTATTCATACATCTTTCAGCTATCGGCTTTGTTTTGATGACAATTGACAGCAAATCTGTCAAAGCAATGTTTTTATTTATTTTAGTTTGTTTTTATTGTGAGAAAGGGGGACAAAATGGACAAATTTTTAATTGCTTTTAACTTATTTGTATTTTTTTAGTAGTGATTCACAATGAAACGGGCTGCAAAATAGGAAAATCAAGGATGAAGTTTGTACCATTTTTGGTCCAATTTAATTTTTCTTATATTGACTCTGACAGAACTTCGGACTTAAACTGGCAGGTTTGGAAAGTAAACGAACAGATGTTATATTTCTATAAGTAGATTCTTTTAACATTATAATAGGCAGGCAGATTTTCTTGGTAAGATTTTAAAAACTAAACGTTTTTTAATGGCAGAGTCGACGAAGTTGTGGAGAAATTTCAAGACCTAAGCCATCAAATTTTATTTCTTGAAAATATAAATCTACAACAAGATCATTGAATCTACTGCAGTTTTTTGCAAATCTACTTCGGAATTTTTTTTCAAAAAGTAGCAACCCTGATTAATACGTGATGTCTGTTTCAGGATTCCATACAAACTATTGATAGCAAGTATTTAATTCACGCGCCGCGATACTGTGGCGTCCAACCTACAAATATTCCAGTATCATCTGTAAAGGCGGCTTTTATGGCATTGTTTTCCACTGGAATATCCCTACAGTGTATGACAAAAACAGTGTTGGTCCTAGGACACTTCCTTGTAGTACATCAGCTTCAATTATATTAGGTAAGTTCCAAATTATTTTGCTAGTAGATACTGTACTCTACAGAATCGGTCAGTAATTTAAGATCCCTAAGGGGATCCCTAAGCAATTTCTACTCAAGTCCCAAATGCCAAACCTTGTCAAAGGTTAGAGTACCTACTGGTTATTTTTCAAGTGTCTTAACAAAAACAACTGCAATGCAATAAACTTGGTTTCTAATCATGTGGGACACATCGGAGCCTAAGGCATGCGTTTATTTCTTCTTACTTAACCCGGAGGCCACACTAGCCACTACTGCACTGGCTAGCCAGTCGCTATACACATACATACGTCTTTTTACTAATACTCACAAGCTAAAGACACGTGAATATTTCGTTTTGAGTCACCAGAAAGCTCTAAATTTGCCCTATTCAAAAAATAAAATCTCAAAATTTTCGGATTTTTAGAGGTTTGTAATCAACCGACATGGTAGACATCCTTCAATGAAATTTAATAGTTTGTTGCTTGGCGGATAGGCAAAATACTATATTTTGACGTTTGTGGAATATTTCGTTACAAAAATCACCAGAAAGTTCTACAATTGCTTTTTTCCGAAACAAAAAAAAATCATAAAAATTAGGATTTTTTTATCTATTGACATCGAAGCCATACTTCAATGGAATTTGACAATTGATGGCTTCACAGATAGGGGAGAAATTATATTTGATTGTTTCGAGACTATTTCGTCCCAAATGTCAACCCACTGCACTGAAAATGCATTTTACCGGAGCAGAAAATAAAATAGAAAAATTTTTGAATTTTTCAGAATTTTATCAATCCATTGTCATCGTAGCCATCATTCAATGGAGTTTGACAATTGATGGCTTGACAGATAGGAAACAAATTTAATTTGATCGCATTGAGAATATTTCGTTCCAAATTTCAACCAATTGCCCTTAAAATGCATTTTCTGGAGCAGAAAATAAATAATATACTTCGCGGGTAAACGCATAAAACAAAAACATTTAGTTTTAATTTTTTTTTATTTTCAAAACAAATATGGTGGCAACTCTAAAACACTGACAACTCTGCCAGATTATTATTTTCTGAATTAAATTATCACGAATGAAGTTTACACCCAGTTTTGTATATCTGACATGGTTCTCAAATTAGGCGCTGCCGTTTCTTTAAGATACAAAATTTCGCCTAATCTGTCTGGCGCTGGCAACTTCGAAAAACGTCTGCCACGTTTCGTTCATGCATACAATTGCATACCTATCTAAAAACAGCCAGCCTTGTAAGAAAAGGTTCGTTCTGACGATTTAATCAGATAAATAAGTAAAAGAGTGTTTGCTAGCTCTTAGAACGGAGGTTTATACGATCAATTCTAATGAAAACCGCAAATTAAACTCTTAGCTTGACTGCAAGTCAGAGGTTTTGGAATGTTCCCCTATTAACAAAATTTATTTTGATCATTGCGAAGTACAATTTGCCAAAATTTGCCAAATAAGTCCTGTCGAAAAGCCACCTTTAAAAAAACTGTTTTATCTTTTAGTGACAACATTTCGTTAAATTCAAATTTATTCTTTGTGATGCAAGTGTGCGACCCTTTATTGATATTCTATGCAAATACCAGGCCAACATAATAGTTCCTGGAAATGTTTTCATGCAACGCATGGGTTATGAGAACTCTCCCTTCAACTAATGGGAGAGTGTTGTGCGAATATATTAATAAGCCTTGGCCTGCATATTTCAATTTTCCAGAACACACTACTAACACACCCACCTAATGCGATAAATCCGTACAATAGTTCTGCATTCCCTTCATCATCGATTCTGGTCACCTTCTGCTCAGGTGACAGCGAATTGGGACATCTATCCGTTAATTTTGGTACGTGATCTATCTGTTTGAAACTCGGAGTATAGGGAATACAATATCTATTATCTATAGACTCTAGAGGTTCCAGTCCAGTGCCAGTCCGCTTGGAGTAGCGACTTGCGAATATTAATAGAAAATTGTGCCCATGGCGCATTCCAAAATGCTTTCATCACTGACGACCGACGAAGGTTTGCTTGCGCAGCACATTTCTTTTGTGTTCACATTATTTTACCTGTGGGATATCCATTAGGTGCATTTTCCATAGGTATTGAGGTTTTTGTGGCAGATAGATGGACATTCAGCTCGGACTCGAAGCCGAAAAGGGATGTCATAATTTGTTTCTTTGTTGCATGTCCTAGTGTGTCTGGTCTGCTCGATTGATTCAAGGGACATGTGGTATATATTATAGACTCGAAAAATTCAAGGACACATTTTGGATTGAAAGGTGATAAACTCTGCGTTAATAATGCGATTTGCATTCCAATGCGTAAAAGAGGAGTACAATGATGGAATTATAGCCATTTATGTGGCTACTGTGTTTGGCCGAAGGTGAAGAGGTTCCTAAGGCATTGCATTGTGTGCCTACATTTTTGTCAACTGCCTTGATACACCTTTAGTAAGGAATTATTTTTATGAACAAAAAAGCGGATTAAAATTTCGATGCTTTCAATGACGAAATGAAGTAGAAAATCTGGCGCTGTTGGGCATTTTTTGTTTATGTATTGTTGCTGATTGATGGGTCAATTGAGGTGATGATCCTGGACAGGCACATGTCTTTTGGACAAGCAATGCTTAAATTTATATGAATGTGGTTTGGTTTAGTGATTATTTATACAGGAAATAAGAGCATGTGTGTGTGTTAAATGACAAGAAAATAAATAAGTAAGTGAAAATGATGGTCGCAGCTTGGGCTCCCAGTCCAGCTGCAGATTGAAGCAGATTCGTTTTCGTTTTGTAAAATTTAAAATCTCAGTCTAACTTAATAACTATTAAAAGGATTATAAGATTCATATAAGGCCCCAAAATGAAAATATTAATATTATTTAAAAATCACATTTCTTAGATACTTCCTAAAAAGAATGACAAGATCATAAAATGGTTTGAATGATTAAAGCAATTAAAACTGTTAGGTCAAACAGAAAATTCTTGTTCAAACCTTAAATATTTTTGAACACCAGTTGAACCAACGTATCCGTTCAACAGAAGCTGAAGCCCCATCCCCCCAAACGATTTAGTAAAAACTAAAGATTTTTAATATAAATTCAAATTTATAAAAATAAAAAGATCAGTTAAAAGCTGCAATTATAAAAATGATATGATCTCAGAAAATAAAAACCACAAATGAATAGAAATAATGATATGGTTGACTGGAAAACGTTGCTGCAAAACAAAATATGCTGCTACCCAATGCAAAAGCAATAGCTGAAAACAGAGCTGTAATACGACCTATTATTCAGACTATTTTATTTTGTGAAGAACCAAAGGTGACGACGACGACTCGGGCCACAAACAAATATGGAAAACTAAGGGCTCTCCAGCAGTTCAGAATTGAATCTGGGGACCACAATTTAAAAAATCACGTCAGCTCTAAATACACAGGCTATTTGAGCTCAGCTATACAAAATCCTGGAGACATGTTCTGATATTTTCACAACCGAAATACACAATAAACGGGCTATACATTCAAGTAGTTTCAACGTCCTCGCTGACGAAACAATGAGTTTTTCTGGGACTGAACAACTTCCCAAATGCCTTCGATTTATCGACTGTGTATTGCTCAACAGACCCAAAATGTTGTATAATTCGAAAAGTTTTGTAGGTTTTTTTCTCGTTGACGACCAAACTTCTAGAAACCTGACAAAAACCATTACTGCCGCGATGTGAAGAACTACAACTTGATATATATGAGCAATTGTATTGGCGAAGGCAATGATGGAGCCGCAAATACGGCAGGTCACTTTAGCGGAGTACAAAGCAGAATTAGAAAACAGTATCAGAACGCTTGGTTTATACATGTACACTGTGCAAGCCATCGTTTGCAAAATAACTTTCCAAAATATCATAAAAAACCACACCAGAGAGCAAAACAAATTGCAAAACGGTTTTTGGCACACTACCAGTGACAACAGCGTCTTGAAAGAACTTTTCCAACGATGAAAATGATTAAAACAGTGTCTCGAAGGCATATGAGCAATGCATGACTTAACGCACTTGCTAATATGATATCTGTTTATTCGGTTATTGATGTCGAACTAGATGAGGTGAATGGTCCCATATAAAAAAAAATTAAGAATTTTTCTGCTGTACAATAAAAAAATTATTTTAAAAATATGTAAAGGGTTTTCCAATAAGAGGTGTTATTTTGATATTCAAAGAAAAATGGCATTTTTTGAGATAAATGATCGGATGTTTATTTCATTATAAAGAGGAAGGTATGCCGTTAATAATGGAACACAACATCAGCCAAATGGCCGCCACGACCACGCTTACAGGACCATATCCTTTTCATGAAATTTTCCATAACCAAATCGCAAAGTGGCTGCCCTATGTCCTCGATAGCCTCACGAATTCCATCTTTGAGGTCTTGAATCGACGCTGGGCTGTTGGCGTAGACCTTATCTTTCACGTGGCCCCAAAGGAAGAAGTCGCAAGGTGTTAAATCACAAGATCTCGGTGGCCAATTGTGATCACCTCTTCGAGAGATAACACGGTCCGGAAACTTTTCCCGTAAAAGATCGATGGTTTCATTGCTTGTGTGGCACGTAGCGACGTCTTGTTGAAAGTAAACGTTGTCCAGATCAATACCATCCAATTCCGGCCATAAAAAATCATTAATCATCTCTCGATAGCGCAATCCATTCACCGTAACTGTTGCTCCAGCCTCATTTTCGAAAAAGTAAGGTCCAATGACCCCGCCGGACCATAAACCGCACCAAACAGTCACGCGTTGAGGATGGAGAGGCTTTTCAACAATAACTCTTGGGTTTTCCGAGCCCCAGATGCGACAGTTTTGCTTGTTGACGTAGCCTCCGAGGTGGAAATGGGCCTCATCAGTCAAGATGATTTTTCGATGAAATTCCGGATCATTTTCATGCATTTCAAGGACCCAATCAGCAAAGACACGACGTTGTTGATGATCAGCCGGCTTGAGTTCTTGTGTTAACTGAACTTTATAAGCCTTAAGACCGAAGTCTTTATGCAAAATACGGTGTAATGACGTTTGTGGAATGCCTAATTCCAAAGAACAACGAGGAATGGACAAACCTGGGTTTTCTTCAACACTTTGGGCTACAACAGCAATATTCTCAGTTGTTCTTGAGCGACGTGCACGGGTTTTATTCTTCACATCACTAACTTGTCCCAACAGCTCGAATTTGTCCACCAATTTCTGTATTGCGGTCCGACAACGTGCTTCACGACGACCCAAAAATGTTTTAGTTTTACAAACCGTCTCTGCCAAATTTTCACCATTTTTATAGTGAATTTTAATAATTTCAATGCGTTGTTGAAGCGTGTATCGTTCCATTTTTATTAATGGCGTAGTTTCTACTTGTCAAATGTCAAAAAATGACAGCTTCGAAAGTGACAGCTACCGAAATAGCGGGCTATTCAAAATAACACTTCTTATTGGAAAACCCTTTATAGTTTTATATTTTTTGTTCAAAGAATTGTTCGTAAGACTTGGAAACAAGCCCCCTCCGAAACAAAATATTGGCTACGGGCCTGTCTCTAAGTGAAATGCAATTAGGTTTTGACCCAGATAAAACTTATACGCACGTGAATTCGGTAGATATTGTTCTGAACAATTCTCCTGAAAACCACCGGCATCTTGAATTTGTTGTTTTTTTCATGTATTTCGGAACCAATAATTGTCTAGAGAGGTTATTGACGGTTTTCACTCGTAACTCGTAACAAAATCAGGAAGAAATTCAATTTTGAGACGCTTTGCTATACATATTACATATTGCGACAGAGTCATGATTTTTTCTTGAACATTTCCTTGTAGAAAGGATATGCTATGCATATTTGGCATAGTTGAACCAGCGTAAAAGTTGGGGGAACCATTCTTTGTATCCAGTATGAGAATTACGTCTCTGATGAAATGCGCATGACTATGACCATTCTCCAGTACTATGTCCACAATTTTTTAGAAACCCACGAGCCGCATAATAATATTGTAATGGTCGGGCCAAATAAGACCTTCCTATGTCTATCTAAACAGCTCTGAAGTACTCTAAACATTAATCTATGGAATTTTGTTAGGGTACAGATGCAGATCTTCAAAATTATGACACGCTGTCAACTGTTTTGAACGTCGTCGTGTCGATATTTCAGGACCAGTTGCAAAACTTTCACGAAAGACCTGGATGTTTTCGGCCCATCGTCTATAACAAGGTCTGCGCGTACTTCTTACAACTTTAACGTTCCCACATCACTCAAATTTTGGTTACCACAGGACGAATTGTCGCAGCTGTTGGAATATTTGAACACCTTAAAATGTCTAAATTTGTGTAAATCATTGACAGGCCATTTTCCAAGAAATAATTTGACACTTTTTGTTGGGTGTGCTTGGGTTTTGTATTTTATTATTAAATCTCCCAATCTTAATGTCTAAAAATTATAAAAATTAGTCGAAAATATCCACAAACAAAAAAGTTTGCGATTTGGCCCAACCTGTATTAAGAGATTTCCCGCCTTTAGTCGGAATATTGAATAACTGCTGACGTCTTTGGAAAAACCTGGGTGCTTTTATGGCTCATGGTTATGGTATCTATGTATAAATCAAGACCAACTGGGAACAGGATTCTTATTGACATGGTAGTTGAGAAGCCACGCAGTGTAGGTATCGAAAAGACTGGCTTTTTGCATAACTTTTTGGTTTAGGAATGACTTAGCTGACATTCTTGGTTTTAAAAGTATTTCTTCTGATAATTATGGTAGTGCATGAACGATTTACAGGAGTACTTGCATTGACACTCTTCCCTGGGATGATGCACTTAATTCCCACCTATAGCGTGAAAACTTATGTGCCTGTCAAGCGTATTCACATTGTGGTCTGTTCTTGTAGGCTTCATCGCTTACCATATCGGGTGTGTATTTCAAGTACTGATGTCTCGAAGTTATAACCCATGCCAATTGCTGCTTTTATTGGGCTAGGAAGGCAATTCAATAGCAAAGTCCTCTCTCTGGAAATTTAAGTGTCCCTATGTAAGATGCTCATCATCCCTTTCCTGCTATATGGTGCCGAGGATGAGAACGCTTTAGATTGTTTTGACAGGATGATTCTGAGGCTGATTGCAGGTCACGTCTTCATAAACGGGCAGTGGAAGAGATAATACAACAACAAACTGTACGACTGAGGTGAGTGGTCCATTTAGAGCGAATGTACACCAAAGTCCCAGCCCCAAAAGTATTGGAATCCAACCTTGAGGTGCAGAAGAGCAAGACCGTGACTCAGGTGGCGTACGGATTTGGGAGAGGACCTCAACCAATTTGTAGTGTGCGAGACTGGAGACCAGCTATCTAGGGACAGAGCTGGCTGGAAGAAGATTGTTGGTTGAGGCCCTGGTCCACTACGGACCGCAGCGCCACCTTAAGTAATCATGAAAGATATCTTGAAGTTTCCTTGAACGTAGCACTGACTAGACTACACAATCTTGATTAGACATTCCGAAGAAACTTCGAGTCAAACTTCCTGTGTAAATGGACTACTAGACCGAACTGCAATGGCGAGATCTAAGTGGAGTGGTGCCAATAAAACTAGAGGAAGGCACTTAACATTTTTCATTGTTAATTGCCTTCAACATGATTAATTATAATAGTCCTTATCATCGTTTATGTAATGAATGTGGTATCAAGTCTTCCCTTTGGCATACAATAATTCCAGAGGTAGAATAAACAGAGGAATAGTTTACCCGGGCTCTGATTTCCTCTCGAGTTATATTTCCTACCGCTACTATCTGTACTATTCTCATTATTTCTTCTTCATGATTGGACTTTTTTGAAGTACAGATACATATTTCCGTGAAACAAAGAATATTGGACTTGCCAATTTGTTCAGCGATGACAATTTTTGTGTCTTTATTTACCTTACAGATTGCTTTTAAGATGTTTATCGCTGTATATCACTTCTTTTCCGGGGAAGACGTTAGCAAGACAGAAGATAGACTGACATAATAATCCTTTGTTTTCTAATACCTAATCACACAACCGTCAAAATTTCCCAATTTTCTGTAATCGCGCTCGCAAAACGTGCACTGCGGTTCAGTATCGAAAATGTCGACTGATGAACGAGATTTTTTGCTAACAGGATCCTCATGAGAGCTATTTGAAGGAGCTTCAGTTCGACAGTTATAATGAACTTCCCTAAAATGTGGCAATGGAAAAAAATCCCATTAGTAGTTTACCTTATTTTCAAGAAGTTTTTTAATTGGCCTTGATAAATAATAATATGACATAAATTTGTGAGTGGTGGGATTCATGGTTAAGATATGTAAACATCAACTGGACGAACGTTGATGTTTTTGTTATTGATAACGTATCCAATATATGTACATATGTACAAAATGCAACCGAATTGTAAAGTATTAAACGTAACGTGCTACACGTAACATGCTGCACGTAACATGCTACACAGTTTATTGCACGTATGGCTCACGTTTTTAGATGATTCTACCGCCGCTCCAGTTTAAATGTGTACGCAAAAACAATCATCGGTATGACAAAATATATCACAGTTCTTCCAAGCTTACAAAAAAAAACATCAAGCTACAAGTTGATTATAAATCACTTGTTACCAACGCAACAGAATCTACAGCTACGCAAAGAATATTACAACAATCTATGTAAGATTACAAAACCTTGTTTCTATCTTATAAGCGACACTCTCAATGTTTTTTTTTTCAAATTTCATCCCTGAATCCAAATTAAAAAAAAAATCCCATATACAGATAGGTACGACAAGCTCCCACCCAAAGTGTGTATCTTCCCCTCGATGAACTTAGTGGGTTGCTTGTTAACTTCTCCCTTTTGAATTTTCTCTTTCGCAGAGTTCCCAGTTCCCTACAAAAAAAAAAAATTGAATAAAGTAGATATACCCGCACAAGAGTATCGTCCTTAATTTTTATGTTATCCCATGATTTCATTACAGTGTTCTTACTGCCAAAGTTACTACTATATATATACAGCTTGGAGAAGAGATACGTTTGAGTTGTTATTCAACTGTTTTGGTTTTTGTAAAATTTTGTTACAATATGTAACTTTTCAAAGTAATTTAAACGATTAAATGATAGCAAACAGAAAGGACAACATACCTACCCCATAAAAAAAGATTTACCTCACTTCAATATATTTCTACACACATGAGCCAAAGGACACAGACAAATTTATTCAGAAGGAGCAACCAACTTTATTTCTGATGACCTAGTTTGTATCCTTGTGGTGGATTCTGTGCAAACTCGAACAAAATACTTGTCTTATTTCAGTTCCTTTTTCAACCTAATTTAACTAATTTCAACTGTTTGTATAGACAGGAAAGATTGTCAAAAACGCCCATAGATATCATGGAACGAACAACGAAGGAAAGGTAGCCTTATTTTTTCAAACCTGGAAGAGGACTGCAAGAACAGTTCAAGTGAAGGTTTCCGGGACACCATGACTCTGGCGATTACCGCCATTTTTAAAAACTCAAGTTGATCCACATATGTATATATCCGAAAAACTGTAAGTTTTATCCGAAAAGTTGTCAAGACCTACATATAGGTACTAGGTAATAAAATCATATTTTACAGGGTGGGCAATAATAACTTGAACGAAAAGATAAAAACTTATGCAACATAATGCAAAAAATTTCCACAAAATAAACTGTTATTCGTAATTTATTTCATTAGTTTTATTTTTTCATTCATTAATAGAGATTTAAATACGAAATGGACTTGTGGCTCACCCTGTTTTTGTAAAGGGTTTTCCAATAAGAAGTGTTATTTTGATATTCAAACGAAAATTGCATTTTTTGAGATAAATGATCGGATGTTTATTTCATTATAAAGAGGAAGGTATGCCGTTAATAATGGAACACAACATCAGCCAAATGGCCGCCACGACCACGCTTACAGGACCATATCCTTTTCATGAAATTTTCCATAACCAAATCGCAAAGTGGCTGCCCTATGTCCTCGATAGCCTCACGAATTCCATCTTTGAGGTCTTGAATCGACGCTGGGCTGTTGGCGTAGACCTTATCTTTCACGTTGCCCTAAAGGAAGAAGTCGCAAGGTGTTAAATCACAAGATATCGGTGGCCAATTGTGATCACCTCTTCGAGAGATAACACGGTCCGGAAACTTTTCCCGTAAAAGATCGATGGTTTCATTGCTTGTGTGGCACGTAGCGTCGTCTTGTTGAAAGTAAACGTTGTCCATTTCAATACCATCCAATTCGGGCCATAAAAAATCATTAATCATCTCTCGATAGCGCAATCCATTGACCGTAACTGTTGCTCCAGCCTCATTTTCGAAAAAGTAAGGTCCAATGACCCCGCCGGACCATAAACCTCACCAAACAGTCACGCGTTGAGGATGGAGAGGCTTTTCAACAATAACTCTTGGGTTTTCCGAGCCCCAGATGCGACAGTTTTGCTTGTTGACGTAGCCTCCGAGGTGGAAATGGGCCTCATCAGTCAAGATGATTTTTCGATGAAATTCAAGGACCCAATCAGCAAAGACACGACGTTGTTGATGATCAGCCGGCTTGAGTTCTTGTGTTAACTGAACTTTATAAGCCTTAAGACCGAAGTCTTTATGCAAAATACGGTGTAATGACGTTTGTGGAATGCCTAATTCCAAAGAACGACGAGGAATGGACAAACCTGGGTTTTTTTCAACACTTTGGGCTACAACAGCAATATTCTCAGTTGTTCTTGAGCGACGTGCACGGGTTTTATTCTTCACATCACTAACTTGTCCCAACAGCTCGAATTTGTCCCCCAATTTCTGTATTGCGGTCCGACAAGGTGCTTCACGACGACCCAAAAATGTTTTATTTTTACCAACCGTCTCTGCCAAATTTTTACCATTTTTATAGTGAATTTTAATAATTTCAATGCGTTGTTGAAGCGTGTATCGTTCCATTTTTATTAATGGCGTAGTTTCTACTTGTCAAATGTCAAAAAATGACAGCTTCAAAAGTGACACCTACCAAAATATCGGGCTATTCAAAATAACACCTCTTATTGGAAAACCCTTTAAATACAGGGTCTTACATTAAGCGCTTATTATTTTTAAATTTAAATAAAACAAAGAGAGATATCATCGAAAAGGCTTTTCGATGTCATTACGTATCGAATATAACATCGTTCAAATGTCCTCCGCGGCTTCTGTGGGTGGCACGCATACGAAATGTCCAATTTTCCATGACTCTGGCGTAAAAATCAGGCTAATTTGACCCATGGCATGGGTTATTTTGGCTTTGAGGGCCGCTTGTGGCTTATTTGCATAGACCTGTGACTTCAGAAAACCCCACAAGAAAAAGTCTAACGGAGTCAAATCGCACGATCTAGGTGTCCAGTTCACATCACCTCCACGTGATGCTCGTGCAGAATTTCCATTGTGGCGTGAGTTGTGGCACGTAGCACCGTCCTGTTAAAACCAGATGTCGTTGGTGTCCACATCATCCAATTCATGCCAAAAGAAGTTGATAGATACTCATCGACTTGTAGCGGTCGCCGTTGGCGGTATGGCCAAGCCAACGTTGTCCTGAAAGAAATGTGGATCGGTGACGCCACCAGCCCAAAATCCACACCAAACAATAACTTTCTCGGGATGCGTTGGACGCTCTTGGATCTCATATGTGACGTACCTATTCATCCAGAAATTGCCCTCATCGCTGAAGATGACTGTAAATGGGCGCGCGGGACGTTACCCGAACAGAACACCCATTTTGATAAAACAATTTTATCATTTCCACGTGTTGTTTAGCGCTATATCCGTCCATGGTGATTTGGCAAAACAGATTGAATAAATGACAGCCAATTTGACAGATTTAGCTTCAAAAATATCGCCGCTGTCAACTGTCAAAATACGGAAGTCACTATTGGAAGACCCTTAACAGTGAAAACACTTTAAAAATTACATTTTATTTTCCCAAATTAAAATTACTAAATATATTGACTTAAGTTTGTAAATTTAAAAACGTCTCTCCTATGTCTGATTTCAGATCACGTCACGAGTTCGAAAAGCAGTTAATGAAATGGAACGATCGGTTTATAAAAGTCAAAGAATCCTTCAGGCCACATTTCGGCACCACAATTGTAACGGAAAAGTTCTATGCCCGACACGATTCATTGAAAAATAGTGATGCTGAAAAACCTAACGTTCATGGTTATATGGGTGAAATTGGAAGACGACAATTATCGGGACCTAAGCAAATATTTGATCAACCAGCAACAGAAAATCAAATGTATGGATGGCTAGTTGGTAAGGCATTTGTCTATGAAGATGAAGAGGATATTGAATTGTTTCGAAGAGGAAAGAAAAGTGACGAAAATATCAAAATTCAAATGCAGATTAATTTGGGCATACAAAGAGATCGTTATTATAACATGTTGAGATGATAATAAAAAAATTAACTGATTTATTGATGAATTTTCGGACCTTATTGGTTGTCTTTTAGTTTACTAATTTACCTAGCATCAGAAGATTCGGATTTATTTTGATTTGAGGCTCCGGGATCTTTCCACCCCATATGTGGGATATGAGCAAAAAAAAGTATACCTCTACCATCTGAAAGGTCTTTGTGACTTCATGAAAGGTCAAATAGTTCGAGAAATTGGTCAACAGCCATAGGTTTTTTTACGAATTTTACAATGTCGTGTAGATTGTGACCTTGAAATAATGTTTAAAAATTCAAAACGGCTGAACAATTTCTGAAACTATTTGACCTTTTATGAGGTCACTTATGCTGGATTTACACGACTGACAAATTGGCAGTTTTCTGTCAGTATACTGCCAAAAGAATGTAATTTTCCATTGTTCTGCCAGTGTTTTGACAGTTGACTGCCAGAATACTGCCAATTTGTCAATCGTGTAAGTCCAGCATTAGGCCTTTCAGATTGGACGAGACTAAAGACATGTCAGTTTATAACAGTTATAATAGTTTTTTGCCATTAAAAGTGGGCGTACGTTTACGCGCTTCACGCGACTTGAAAATAAACTCTGGGTGCCTGAAGGATGCCCACCGGCGGAGGGCCCTGGCCCTGCGGGGCCGCATGAACAGTACTTTTATAAGAAGGGTTTACAATACAAATTCTATATACTACTGAAATACATCAGCAAAGTAGAAGACTTCACTTTTTAATTGGACTTATTCAATTATTAAATTAAAATAGCTTTTAAGGGCCTTTAGTCCATACAAATTGGCGTTTCGTCCCGGCGATCTCACTTGGACTCATCAGTTGACTAGTGAGGGCCTTGTCAATACGAAATTTGTATTAAAGTTCAGTTCAACTTATATGAACTTTTTGACAAAAATCCAATGTGAACTATATCCAACAGGATTAAAATTCTTAATCATTTAGCTGGACATTTTTTGCCCAGGGCCAGGCTTTGTTTTTATTTGAAGTTTTATAAACCAAAACTGTTTAAATTGGCATATCTGGAGTCACTTTTGCGAATATCCCACAAACGAGGTACTTAAAACCTCTATACACCTGTAAAAGAAGTTACAAAAAATTATTTAAAAACATCAATGTTGATCAAGCTATGGTTGACCTTTTGTAACCAATCACTGACCTTTTAGATGGCATACTTTGTTTTGCGAATATATCGCACATAATATGGGGTGCTACGATCCCGTTGACCAACTTATGTATCTCTTTCTCTTTCTTAAATCGTATTTGCCCATCTTCGCCCCGATCAAATAATTGCAATAGGTTGAGACTTACTTGGTTAGCTGCTTGTAATTTGGATTGTGCTTTGCATATACATAAGTACATACATAGATACATACCTACCTAAGATTTTATAAAATTAGCAATACAATTTTAGTATGGTTATGAACATTCACTCTTCGTATTTAACGCATTAAGTGTTTTGAACTCCTCAAGTGCGCAAGTGCACATGCATTTCCCTGACACACTATTTGTCATCCGTCCTCCAAAAACCTCCAGGGCATCTTCTTATGTCTTCCTGACTTGTTCACTATTAATAATATAAAAATAATGCCTGCATATATACATACTATTGTCCAACACAAACAAATGTGACTAAAAAGAAAGACTTATGACGCCTTCATAATTCACATCCAACCCGGAAACCTTAATATCTCATTATTCTCATAATTTGCCAGCAACCATCAAACCCAACATGCACGTTAACATGCAATAAAAATGTCGAATGAATGTTGTACATATTTTCCATCTAACAAATGATTTTACCAACAATTTATTAATTTTTTTTGTATGCAGTTTTTTTTTTTTTAATTACAAATGATATAAAAATAAAGCTTGATTTAAACATGCAAGTGGAAATATTAATTTCCGACAGGTTACACAAATACTGCGAATATTTACAGACTTGACACATAGCAACCATAACAATGAATACCATCAGGTACATAATTATATTTATTAACGACTAAATATGGGCAGGACAGTAGATTTAAATATATGTAGATAGAAGAACGAACGTACATATTTAAGATATGAGTTTGCTTCAGTGGAAAATGTAAATTGGTAAAGTAGAGAAAATTAGAGGTCCCACAATATTATTTCACAGATCTCTAGTATTTCCTAGACCTTTCAGGATTTTCTCAATTTTTCTGCACAACATTTTATAATTTTTCTGTAAGTTTTTCAATTCATTGACAGTGGTTTTATCACAAAAAATGCCTTCAAGATCTAAGAAAATATATGCCTATATCCGACGTATCTCTTAAGGATTCGTCATCACACAACTTAGAAAAAATAAAGTATCCACAAATTGTTCATTCGTCATAGAACTTTTTCGGTGATATTTCGTAGTAGAGAAGGCTTAATCGTGTGGGCAGATCGAATTGACAGTACTACCCTAGTCCTATGTGCCTCGTGAACGACTGCCTTTTAAAATTGTTGGCGATCTGTTTACTATTTACTTACTTAAAGAGCTTGGGCTACCAGCTTTTCATCCTCCTCGTTCCCGGGTATGCTGCTTCCAGTCAGCCAGACAAAACACTCTTGCATCTGCTATGGCTTGATCTTTACTCTACACCACCGGAGGTTCGGTCTTTCTTTTTGCCTTGAACCTGGGGTCTGCAATTCGAACACTATACCTTCTTGGCTGGAGCTTTGTTATTCATTTGCTCAAATGTTGCGGAGTCAATATAATATAGTTGACGTGTGTTTTGAAATTTTGGACTACATCTTCGTATAGCTCATTGAGTTCGCGGTTGTATCAGCTTACTTTCTCTTCTTATCATTCAGAACTCTTAAGCAGGACAGGAGGCAGTATAAGGGTTTTGTAGAACGCGCACTTCATATCTTATTCACTACTAGGATAATTCTTCGTCGGATTTTCAGTGTTAGATACTTCAAGACCAACGATTTTCGCCTAATCTTCAATAGCTGCCGTTGTGAAGAACTATAATGGCAGCTAAGGAGTGGCAGATGGTGGCGATATCGTCTATTGATGATATACCTGTTATATGTTCCAGAACGAGATTGAAGAAGTAATATGATAGAACATCTCCTTGCTGAAACCCTGTACATGTTTGAAATAGTTTGGATTAGCAATTGCCCTGTTGCACAGCGTGTGTTTTTTTTTTTTTAATGTAATGTGACACAACTGGATCAGTTTTCCGGGGATCCCGAGTTCAGCCATCGTCAAATGATCCCGGCCGAAAGCCACACTGGTTTTCCCGACTAAAAGCACTCACAAAGTACGTTGTATAAGATCTATTATGATTAGCAGGAATATGGCTAGAAAGTTCTTGCAAGATATAGGATCGCCATTTTTGTTGTTAAGGCATATGGAGATGATCGTGCAGTCACCAGGTATGCTTCTTTGTATGCATACTTTCTTGATGATTTGGTGCATGCACGCTCAAAGAATCCCCCCCGTATTTGAAGAGTTCCGCAGCTACTGCATCAGAACCAGCTGGCTTGGCCTTTTTATCTTTTTTGAGCTAATGCTTTCCTCATCTATATGTGTACTAGGTGGTGGAACCAGGTTCTCATTGGGTTCTCTTCTTGCCCCTTAACTAACTGTAAATGATTTCCATTTAGCAGCAGCTGGAAATGCTGCTTGAAAACATCTTCTACTTCTTGTGCTTCGATAATAAGATTACCTTCAGTATTTCGAAGAGTTTGCGTCCCGGTCTTAAAAGCAGCAGTTGTTTTTTTTTATAAAACTTTCGTCTTTTCAATCATAAGACTCTTCTGTCTTTTTTTGCTGGAGCGTATGTCCTCTTCTTTCAACGCAAGATCCTCTCTTCCTCCTTTCTCCTTCTCCTGAATTGCAGCATTTCTGCATGTATACCTTTTGTCCCTGCTTAAATTTTGTCCCAACAACGAAATGGTTAGAGTGGACCTCGTTAGCCCCTCGAAACTTCTACGATGTTAGATAGATGCCGTGCGACAATTTGGTTGGTGGTCGGTTGAAGATTGCCAGGTTGCTTTGTAGATATAGATCCTTAGCATTAGGACCCTGATGGTGCTAATTTGCCGCCTGCAAAGTCTATTAGTTGAAGGTCTTTATCTGATGTTTTGCGTGAATATTCTTTCCCTCTTTAGCATTAAAGTCCCCTAGCACAACTTTAACTTCGTATTACGGAAAGGCTCTGTAGGCACCGTGCGAAAGGTCATACAATTTCACATTGATAGGGTCTTTAGCTTATTCGGTGGGAGCGTGTGCATATATTAGTTTGTGTTTTGGAAAGTTCACTTATTAGGTTAAAAGTCAATAACTTTACTTCTAAGCTGATTTTGGCCACTATGAATCTAGGTAACATGTGCAATATTTTTTCACAGCTATAATTCTGCAATTATTTCTCTTTATCATACTTTATCCATCGTTTCTTCTGAGTTACGTTATCTGCCTTAGACCGCGTGAGGACACACTCAAGCTTTTGAGAAACACGTGGGGTGTAAAGTGTTCTCAAGTTCTAGATAAATATTCTCAATTCGTTAGCAATTAACGTTCAATATTTTGTTGCCATTTAACAGTATATAACGGGTGATTTTTTAGCTGGTTTGGTTTTGGCAACACTGGTTTTGACAGCTGACGTGTGTTTAGTACCTTGTGTCACTGTCAAACAGCTTCAGTTTGGTTTGCAATTTAACCATGGATCGTCTTACAAATGAACAACGCTTGCAAATTATTGAATTCTACTATCAAAATTCGTGCTCGGTTCGAAATGTTCATCGCGCGCTGCTTGTGTTCAGCGATGAGGCTCATTTTTGGTTGAATGGGTACGTAAATAAGCAAAA
Source organism: Leucozona laternaria (assembly GCA_932273885.2). Classification (NCBI taxonomy): domain Eukaryota; kingdom Metazoa; phylum Arthropoda; class Insecta; order Diptera; family Syrphidae; genus Leucozona; species Leucozona laternaria. The sequence continues at coordinate 217,084,314 of OW026366.1, read as the reverse complement.
TTGCCGCATTTGGAGTGAAGATCAGCCAGAAGCATTGCAACAGCTACCAATGCATCCCGAAAAAGCCACTGTTTGGTGCGGTTTATGGGCCGGCGGCATTATTGGGCCTATTTCTTCAAAGATGATGCGAATCGCAGCGTTACTGTCAATGGTGAACGCTACCGAGCGATGATAACAAACTTTTTTTTGCCCGAAATGGAAGTTCTTGACTTGCATGATATGTGGTTTCAACAAGACGGTACCACATGCCACACAGCACGCGAAACAATGGCGCAATTGCGAGGCGAGTTTGGTGAACAGTTAATTTCACGTTTCGGGCCGGTCAATTGGCCGCCTAGATCGTGCGATTTGACACCATTAGATTATTTTTTGTGGGGGTATGTCAAGGCTAATGTCTATAGGGACAAGCCCGCTTCGATTGACGCACTGGAAGCCAACATCCATGCATTCATTCGTGAGATACCGGCCGTTATGTGTGAAAGAGTATGCCAAAATTGGACTCAGCGGATGGGCTACCTGAGACGCAGCCGCGGTCAACATTTGCATGAAATTATCTTTAAACATTAAATTGCAAGGTTCAAACTATCGATTCAAATAAATATTTCATTCATTTTTTCGAATTTTTTGTGTTTGTTTTTTAAAAAAAGTTCTAAACCTCTTAAAAAATCACCCATTATTATCTGAGGCTTCTTGTGTCTTAGTTTTACTTGGTATGGAAACTAACCCAACGGCATAAGTCTGAAACCAGGAGAGAGGCTCCTCGCCTCACCTCAAGACGACAGACCAGATATCCGAGGCTTCTCGTGTCTCTCTCAAAACTGGTTGGTTTGGTTTTACGTAAGTGGACTGGAAGCTAACCCGATGACACAACCCTCAAACCAGGAGACGGGGTGAACTTAAAGGTAGCTTTACCTTAAGCCAGTCATTTCCGCCAGAGCATTTAAGTGTTGCTATTTTTGTCTTATATTCAACACTCGGTCTTATACGTTTCGCAAGTCAAGTCTGGATGGACCACACCACTACCCGGTGTCTACCACTTTAAGGCAAGCAGAAGGCAAGATTAGAGGAACGAACCTTTTGAAGTTTCCAGAATATGCAATATTGCTTATTAATTAACTTCACTACGGTCCGAACTTCAGATACACTGGCCTAAAATCATCATGACCAAGTTTGTCGCAACGAAACATCGATCAACCGTTGAAACCCAAAGGCCGGAAATTTCAGAGCAAAAACCATATTAAATGTCAATGCCAACTCTATATCATTTCCTCAATACATTAAGACATTTCCTCAATCTTCAAAAGCTTAAGCCCATGATTATCATTATCATTATCCTGAACAATACCTTCACTTGCCTTGTCTCACAAAAACATCTCATTCGTTGTAGGCGTATCACGTCTGTCACATTCAGGTAAATGCATACATATATATTATAAGGAAGATTATGTCAAGACATCTTTATATCTCGTTACCCAAACAAAAACTGTTTTCAATCATCGTTGTAAAAATATTAACCAATCTTGGTATTTATTACAATTTTTATTACCATTCCACCAAAACCACATGCAGCACCAACGAGGCTTGGTATCCATTAAAATGTCGTTAAAGCCGTACGCTCGCGATCGCTTTCTCCAATCCCCATCAGAGTGCTGCTGTGTTGCTTTGCTGTTCGAAGATTCTACAGCTCAACATCATCGTTGTCGAATCAATTATTATCGCGATGGGGTGCGCGCATGTTAACTCACAATTCCCAACATGCAAACCTCAAAAACGACACATTGATGCACCACAACTACTACACAAGTCGCACGAAGTAATAAAAATAAATATAAATAAAAATAAAATACAAACAAATAATAATGCACTTAATTGCACGCAATGCAAAAAATCTGCTAAAGAGTTTTATTGTAAAAGAGTACCTATATGAGAAACTGAGAGATTCGATATAATGAATTATTTATATTGCTCTTGCTAATATGCAATGACAAGTGAAGATCATGAACACATCGTGTACCTACATTTGTCTAATCTCTTTTCATATTATTTTTTATTTAATTTCTCTTTTTGTCTTGCAGGTGTATATTGACAATGTGTGGACTATAATTGCAAACACAGACGGCAACGGCAGACAACTTCTTCCGCATGAGGCCCGTTTTATGAGCTATTTTTGGAAAGAGGTTTTTTTTCCTATACAGAAAACTTAAGAGCTTAACCGTTTTGGCCTAGATCAGCTGTTTTGGTTATGTGCTTAGTGCTCCACAAATACAACAAAACATTTTTTTTCCCAAACCTAAAGAGGCAGAGCAGCTCTACTCTTTAAGAAGAATCAAATGGAACCGACACAGTTTCAATTTTCAAACAAGATCAGCTGGAATATTTTGGAAGTTTCTCTTTTGAAAAATTTATAAATTCTCTTAAAGATGAAATTTGAAGAAGAAAAAATAAAAAAAAGAAAACAAGGAAGTGAACTGCAATGCACAAAGATTCCCATGGATGCAATATATTGCAACAGATGCACATTTTGGGGTTCATTGTGTTTTGCTTTGCAGGAGAATTTTTTTTCTGTTTTTTTTTCTTGGTTTACAAGGTAAATTAAATGCACCATCTCCCCCCAGATGTCGTGAGTGCGAAGAGCCTTTCCGAAACGAAAAAAAAGTGCGTATTTTGGGTTTTGTTGTCAATTTTGGGTGTTTTTGTTTTTCTTTATTTTATTTTTTTTTTTTTTCAAATTTTACTTTGGAGAAATAAAACAGGGATGTCCAATGTCCATTGTCCAATTTCTTCCGGGATTAGCCTACGTATCTACATATATAAATAAGTTAACTTGGTTACAATATTTCTGCCTTCTCCTTCTGTTGGTTATTCTGTTTTTGGTCATTACCATATGCACGTATTCAATTCATTCTTTTATTTTCGGGTATTTTTTTAATTTTTTTTTTTTTTTGTTCATTTCTATCCCCCTTTTCTGACATAAATTCACCGCATGTACATATGTCCACCACATGTAGCGAGGTGTACTCTATTTTAATTGTAATTATTGGTAGTTGGCATTTGTTTGAAGTCAAAGAGGGAAGACGGAACGATATGGGAGGTATTTGGGGGGAGTTGGGATGGGATGATCGGGTGGAAAATGGACAATCCATGGCAACACATGAAAAATGAGAAAGTCTCTGGACAAACCAAGTAGGTATTTTTTTTTTTTTTTTTTTTTTTTTTTTTTTTGGAGGTTAATGGCCTCACATAATTTGAGTTCTTTTTCTTTTGAATCTTTCTGTGTGTTCTATCTGTCAATGTATTTGTGGTAAGTTTTGGGTTTGGATCATCATCATGATGGGCTAATGGAAGAAACAGAAATTGAAAAAAAAAGTTTCGCGTTTGGTAGGTTCAGTTAGGTTAGGCGAGAGATTTGGGTGGTGAGAAGGGTGTTGCTGTTGGGTGTAAGCTCAAAAGTGAAATTTTTTAATTCGTTTCGGTTCGGTTCTCTTTTCTCACGTTATTTTTTTTTGGTTGTTAGTTCTCTTTTTACTTGGAAATAATTGTAGTCCAATGGAAAATGTCATTTTATAGCGAGATTGATCGATTTATGGACAATAAAAGATTATAACAAAGGTGTAGCTAGATAGTTCTAAAGGCCTGTGAAATGGGAGAAGGGAGGAACAGTTGAAGACGATGTGGAATTCTAGAATGGAATAGAAAATTATCTTGTAGGTACCTACTGATTCAAAACCATCGCTCAATGAAAAAAGACTATTATTTTGTAAGTCCAGAAGAGATAGGATGAGAATTCGAGCAGTCTCGTCTCTCTCGATCTTGGTTAAATCGAAAAATGTTTGCAGTTATCGACTTGGTATGAGTCTCGGGTCTCATCCCATTTTCTTTGTTTATTTTGTTGAAGAAATATCAAAATTTCGCTTGTACCTACAAGCTTAGGGCTATCAAACTTCAGGATTTCGCCTGATGCGTCAGGCTTTTTACGCCTATATCATGCTCTTCTTTCTTTTGGATACCAAAAGAAGGTTATCTTTAAAATTTAAAAATCAATCAAAAATAAACACCATGACAAATTTTTACTGAATACACATTAATTTCTCTTCATTCGGTATAAAAAATATTATTGTTGTCTAGTATCTCACACTATCAAGGCTGGCTGCATTCTGTAATTCTGGTCATATACATATGTATAGGGTATCCTTTAAAGGGTCAATTTACCACTGGGTTAAAATTAATCGTATAAGATGAAAAAATAGAGACAAACAGAATGACAACAGCGAAAGCCAATTCATAGCTGTACCTAGTGAACGGACATGTAAATGCTGTAAAGTCACGTCATGCTGTTGAAAAAGAGGATACCAACCGGTATTTTTATTCCATACACTAGCATACACAGCTTGTCGAGCAAGCCTTTTCCAGTTACTTCGGTTAGAAAATGCTCTTTTCGGTTGCACTTAGGGCTAAACTATAATCCCATAGCCAAAATTTCACATTTTCTTACAATCTTCGAATGTATTTTGTACGAATTCTTAAGTTTTCGCTTTAAATCTGACAAATCCCCTAGACGCCACGGCTTTCTCAAAGGCAGGTCCACAACTACTAATGTTGTTGAATGTTTATCCTTTACCCTCTAAGCCCTATAGAGAACGGCAGTCAATGTTGTCTCAACCAGCCTTTAATAAAATTTCCCACAGACAAAGACTTTTTAAACTGTTTTCTTGAAATGGATTTCCTCTTACCTGATGGATAACCGTTTTTGCAATCTTCGTTTCAAATCAGTCTTCTCCAGCCTCTTCTTAGCTACCTCCGGGGTCACTCAAGGCAGCCACTTAGGCCCTCTTCTTTTTATTCTTTCCATTAATGATATTGACATGGTTATTTAAAATCCCCATATCTCACTCTACGCCGACAATGCTAAGTTTTCAAGACTATTTCTTCGATACATGGTTTCAATCTTATTCAACAAGACCTCGACTTTTTCGCGATCTGCTGGCTTGAAAATTGCTTGGAACTAAATATTGCCAAATGCTAATCAATCACTTTTTCAAGTAAATGCATCCCTGTCTTTTACATAATAAATCCATTTCCAGAGCTTAACTTTCTAACACATAACGACGGCATAGTTCTTAAAGCCAACTTAGCACTTGGCTTTGTGAAACGTTGGTGTAAAGAATTTACCGACCACTACGTGACGCCCTCTACGTCTACATAACCTTTTACGTCCACTCCTCTAATACGCCTGTCAAGTGTGGTTCCCTTATCAACATACACACATATCAAGGGAATTCAACGTCGTTTCCAACGATTTGCCCTTCGTGGTCTATCCTGGAATGATCCTTTGATCCTACATGCCTATATAACGACCGTCTTCAACTAATTAACTCAAATTCCCTGGAAAAACAAAGAGAAATAACTGACATCCACTTCATTGATCGACTTCTTTCTGATTCCATTGACTGCACAACTCCTTACAACTCTATTTTTTTTTAACACAAACTCCCGTAATCTAAAAAATCCTCACCTCTTCTATCTACCTACACACCGTACATCTTATGGTTCCAACGCACCTATTACTCGTATGCTGGGGAGGATTAATGAGAACTTCAAGTGTTTCGACTCTAACCTCAGTTCTGCCTGCCTAAAACTCCGTCTTCTCAGGTTAGTTTAAGATCTTAGTTTATAAGTTACATTAAATAAACTGTATTAAGCCGAATAAATAGGATATTTGCACCCACGAAAATTAAGTAATAAGTGTATACCTATAACATAAGGGGATCTATATGAATAGGGTATCAAATGATATCTTTTTTAACAGCCGCCATGGGAAAGATAATCTTTCGGTCAGATCTTTTGTCAGACTTTTTTTATCAAAAATCAGGCTTTTCTCTCCTAACCGTCCGATTATTGTTAAATTCAAGATCTTGGCGTCATTACTGATCGGACTTTATCCTTTAATATTGATTATACAGGGTGTCCCCTAATTCGTCTAGGCAAAAATACGCAGATATTATTTTCGTGATGTGCAATAAAAGTTCAACTAAGACAAAGATACCATGAACTTCATTCGATTTCAACTGACGACTTCCTTGTTAAGGAGTTTGGAAATACGAATTGAAGGCTTCGACAAACAAGATCAGTTTCAAATACACGACCTACAAGATGAAAGAATACTCGAAGCTGTCACAACTGATTCAACAATCAGCATCACACGTTTAGCTTTGATATTTGATGTTTCCAGACAAAAAATGTCGAATATACTGCCTGGATAAACTCTTTATCCATACCACAGTACTCCTTCACCTGTACATGAGCTGCTTCCCTATGATTTGGAAAACAGACTTGAGTTGTCTAACTGGTTGCTGGAGCGGAGCTTGGATGACAACGAGTTTAAGTTTATTAGAAAAATTCTTTGGACGGACGAATCTCAATTTACAAGAGATGGGATCAAAAGTTTTCACAATCTTCATACTTGGGCTGCAGAGAATCCACACAGAAGGAAACAGTCATCATTTAAACACAAATTCAGCATCAATACATGTGAGCAGGTATTAACTGGAAACAAGACAATCCACCAGTCCACCAATCGAGGATCTGAATTCCAGTAACTTTCTGAATCTGGAGTTTTTTTTTATTTACCAGATATTGGAAGACATTTAACTGATTCAACTAGCCTCATCATATTTAAAACAAGAAGGTGCTCAAGCCCACTATGGTCAAGAGGCTTAGAATTGGCTGGATAAGGAGTACGATAATCGATCGATATACTTGGGAAGAAATCCACCGGTTCACTGGCTTAAAGATCTCCTAACCTAAAAAATATTGAATGTTTGTATGTGGAAGAATGGTGGAACTTCAACCGAAATAGTAACTTTAAGGTCAAATTTTTCAGTGCGAGATTAAAGTTAAACTCGAGTCAAGTCGTAGTGAGTTAACTCAGGATTAACTGAACAGATGTGTTTGTTGTTTTATCCACAGTTTGTTTAGTCGTTCTGCATGCATTCTCCACCGAACTGCTTCCTTAGTTAACTGTGGGTTAATTTACTTCTAGAGTAAGCTAACTCTGGTTTAACTCAATACTAAAAAAAAACTTGGCCTAAATCTACATGAGCATATTCTAATAGAGTCATCAAAAGTGAGACCATCATCATCATCATCGTCGGCTCGACAACCGGAGTCCGGTCCTGGCCTCCTTCAACAAGTCTCTCCACTCATCCCGGTCTCGAGCCGCCGCCATCCAGTTGCGCACCCCAAGGCTCCGGGCGTCCTGGTCTACGCCATCTCTCCAGCGCAAGCATGGTCTACCACGCTGTCGTCTACCATAGAATGTACCACAAAGAACTTTCCGAGCAGGTTCCTCTTCGCTCATGCAAGCTAGGTGCCCTGCCCACCGGAGTTTTGAAGTTATGGTGAGATTTCTGGATTTGAAGAGCTTTGACAGACTATAGTAGGCTCTGTTGGATTTGAGAAGCCGCCCGCGTATTTCTTCTTCTATATTGTTATCGGCTGCTACTATTGACCCAAGGTATTCAAAGGATTGCACCACTTCAAATTCGTGCTCCGCTACCTTGATTGTTTGACCAACAAAAGTGAGACCGCAGTTAGCATCAATTAACCTTCGCAGTGAAATTCAAATTCCAAGGAAGACACTTTGATAACTGTTTTAGTACACATAAAATAAAAATTATCTAAAACCACAGTATTTTTATTCATAGCCTTTGGAGCTCAAAAGCAATAAAAAAAAATAAACTTTGTTCTTACATTTATGTGCGTGTTTGCAGGTTTTCCCAAGTATCTTAAAATCCATTGGTTTTCCGCAAACTTATTTTTGATTTTATTTCTGTTATTGTTAAATTTATAAGAAAAAAAATAGTAAAATGTTATGTTTATTACGCTCTTTTAAGAGAACAATGTCCTGAAACTTAAAATTTGGCATTGGCAAGAAAAATGGAACAGTCTTAAAAATTTAAATATCTGAAGACTCAAAGATATCAACTTTATTGAAATGCAATTACAAATGCCAGTATTTCTTCTAAAAATAAAATTTCTACTCTTAGTTTTAGAAGAGAAATTTCTGTTAACGTGGGTCAGGGTATAGACGCAAGCCTTATCACTTATATCACTTCATCAGCTTATCAGAATCTGTTTTTAAAATTATGAAAATAAATTCATATGCCTACCTTTTCGATATACCTACCTCTGTACTTATCATGAGCAAATATTGTAAGTTAACAAGGTATAAGTTCTTAAAGAAAAAAGAGAATCCCTTCTTTAAGTGGAGCTCCGCACTCTTTGAATGTGGAAAGCAATATGAACCTCTCATACATATGTATATATAATATGTCTCATCTTAAGTTTCAATTTACACGATCCTCCCCTCTCTATAATGATCACATATTCACAAACGACAATATCAATAAAATAAGAGAAAATTTCAACCAAAGAGCTACCACAAAAAAAAAGTATCTTCCGTTCTCATGTAATAATTTATTGTATTTGTGTCTTACTTCAAGCTGTGTGCTGCGAGAGCACACTGAAGACGGATTGGATTTGACTTAGCTCCAACTCCAAGAGCAATCGTTCTCATGAGAGGCCAAGAGTTCAACGACCGTAAAAATAGTGACCCACTAACATCCGCGAGTACGTTCACCCTGTGACGTACCATACCAACTTCTCTTCATATAAGCTGATTCAATTCGATTCGACTTGATGATTTCTGATGTTCACGTTGTTACCAGCTTTAGCCTACCACTGTTGTGGAGGTAGAAAAGTCGACGTCGTTGTCGTGGTCGTCGATGTCGTTGTGCTTTGTGCTTTGTGTGCCGTGGAAGTCGATGATGATGAAGCAAAAGACGTTGATCTTTTAGATCTTCGAATCATAACCATTGAGGATGCCATGTAGCAATGGTGTATTATATACTTTTGGTCTTGCTTTCGATTGTATTTCAATTTTTTAATTAATTAATTAACTAGCTAGGCTAGTATGTAATTCTGAAAGCCAATGTTTTGACTTAAGGGCAAATTTATGCAAATTGCTTTCAGGTGAGGAATTCAACAAAGTTTTTGTTTTTTTTTTAATTCATATAATTTATTCAGTAAGGTATACATTATTTTTAGAAATCCCTTAAAACAGAATTGAATAAAAAATGGTAATGAGAACTTTTAGATTTTTGTTAATGAATAATTTCTTAAAAAAGTTTAACTTGTCACTACATATATGCTTTCTCGATAATGACGTAGATTCCAGCGCTAATATGATTATTACATTTATTATTCTGAACATAACCAACTGAATCAAACCAAAAGATAATTCGGGGTAAGATTTTAGCTGTAAAAAGAGGTTATCAATTTGACAGAAGTTAGTTTCAAACGTTCATGCCGATAATGGAATTTGCAATATTTCACTCCCGGGGAAGTTGACTGAATTCGTGGTGAATTTGAGTTCGCGTTAATTTAAATTATTGAATTAGCCCAATGAAATATATTCCTGGACTTCTTTTCTATTTTTTGAGCTTTTCTATCGGTGCGTTATCGTCATTAAGAAACAATTTAAATATGAGCGAGAATCGATATTAAGGCATTTTAATTTATCTCTTGCGAGAACATTCTTCGAGAAAAACCCGATGAAGATAAAGGTACCTCTGATTATGTGTCAGCAGCAGATTCGTGACATGATAAGATTCGGATAAGAAAAGTCAGAATTTGTATGGTGTGTGAATGATTAACGATTTCATTAATACCAATCTATAGTTGAACAATATCGCGGTGGTGCAGGTCAAGTTACCGACATTCGTTGAATTTTTCATCGTTGGAAAATAAGTTAAACTGCCCTCTAGGTCATTCGCCAAATTCTGTAATTAGGGTGATTTGATTAACTTCCATATTATTCACTCGCTTAATCCAGATTAAATATTAAATTCAGATTTAAATAAATTTAAATTCAAACATTATATCCGATTCGATATTATTCACTTTCTTCACATTTAAACCCAATATAGGTAAATTCAATTGAATTTAAACTTTTCTCAGGAGGCCATCAGTTCAAGTACTTAGCATACTATGAACCTAGATTTAATTAATCCGGATTCATTTAATTTGGATTTTAAGTCCATTTAAATCCAAAGTGAAAAATTTGGCTTAAAGGAAAACGGAATATATAAATTCAAAGAAACTAGAAAGATTGTAACGCTCCCGTGGGAAGCTTACAAGAAAAAGTCAATTTGCTTCCAGCACGGTTTGTTGCAAACTCGACTCATCCTCAATGTGTTATGAAGCCTCTTGTAGTTGAGAACTTTAATGGTTTCATAGGACAAGTCTTCTTTCGCATTCCTCCAATTGCAGAGTTCTTAATAGTCTCGAAATACAAAAATCTGCTGGTGCAGATTGCATCTCTTTTTTCAATCAGTACTGCTATATTCCACTATGGTCTCTTTCTGAGTGGAAGGAAAACAGGATTTGTTGAGCCTGTTGCTAAAAAAAGCCAAATCTTCTCCCACCTCTAAATATTTTCCATTTCCACTTACATTCCCACTTTTCAAAAGGTCACGAAATCGCTGATTTATCACCATCTTAAACAAATATCAAATATTTCCAAGAACATAAACTTCTTAAAGGCCGGCAGAAAAACGTCCACTGGTACTCTAATCATATATCCCACCAAGTAGTGAGTGACACCAATCTCAACATAGTTTTGCAGAAAGTATAAGATTCTTGCTTTCAAAAGCATTTGATAGAATAAAGGATTAAGCTCTACTATCGAAAATGTGTACATTTGGTATATAGATGAGTCTCTTTTTCTTGTATTAGAAATTAACTGTCGGATCTTTTAGATGAGAGATGTTCTGAAGGTTTTCCAGTGAGATAGATATCTGCTCACAAAATATGTAAATGCTGGTATGCCTCAAGGTTCTGTTTTGGCTCCAACTCTTTTTCTTATCTTTATTAGTGACCTATTCTTTTAAACTTCGAATTTTTTTTTGTCTAGTGGCCATATTATTCACTCGATTCATCCAGATTAAAAATTTAAATCCAGATGCATACAAATTCAATGTAAATATCGGGTTTTTCAATAAGAGCGCTACAAAAGTTTTTTTTAAATAAAAAAAAAAACGGTTATGGATATCAAAGAAACTCTTTATTCTTGTGAAAGGACGTTCTATGCCATTATGTACGGAACTCGATTTCTTTTGCATGGCCACCACGAGCACGCTTGCAGAAGTCCAGACGCTGAACCCAATTTTCGACGGTTTTCAAGCATAAATCGGCCGATACTGCTGCAATTTCACTTTCGATATTCCTACGAAGTTCATCAATCGTAGCTGGCTTGTTGGCATAGACCATAGACTTGACATAGCCCCACAGGAAATAGTCTAACGGCGTCAAACCGCACGACCGAGGCGGCCAAGCGACTGGAACATTTCGTGAGATAACACGTTCTCCAAACTTGGTTTTCAATAAATTGATTGTGACATTCGCTGTGTGGCTTGTGGCGCCGCCGGCCGTCCTGTTGGAACCCCATGTCCTCCAAGTCCATATCATCCAATTGGGGCAAAAAATATTCGGTTATCATTGAACGGTAGCGATCCCCATTCACAGTAACGTGCCGGTCTTGATCATCACGCAAGAAGTACGGCCCAATGACGCCGCCGGCCCATAAACCTCACCAAACCGTAATTTTTTCGGGAAGCAATGATGACTCATGGAGTACGTGTGGATTGCTGCCTGACCAATACCGCATATTTTGTTTCTTGAAGAAGCCATTCAGCCAGAAATGAGCCTCGTCGCTGAAGATGATTTTTCGACGAAAATCCGAATCATTTTCAAGTTGTTGCTCAGCCCAATTCACGAACATACGACGCTTCTGGTGCGGTCAAGCGGCTTCAGTTCTTGCGTCAATTTAATCTTGTAAGGATGTAGGCCAAGATATTTTCGCCACAACGACGTCACAGAGATGCCCAACGCTTGAGAACGACGAGTGAGAGACACATTTGGGCTTTCTGCAACTAAAGCCTCAGCGGCAGCAATATTCTCGACACCACGGGCACTTCTTTATCTCACTGCCACGGGAACATTTTGTACTGTGCCTGTGGATTCAAATTTTTCCACTAGACGCTCAATTGTTGGTCTGCTAGGACGATTATGAAGACCATAAATTGGACGTAGCGCTCTTAACGTTGAGGCCACTGACTCCGAATTTCGGTAGTAAATTTTAATAATTTCGACTGGTTGTTGGCTCGTATATCTTTCCATCATGAAATGGCAAACCTTACTGAAGAGAAATGCCAAAAAAGCGGCAAGAAATATGGCGTCGTTTGCTGTCCCTGTTGCTCTACTTTTGTGGCGCGCCTGTTGAAAAACCGTTTACATCTGGATTTAAGTTTTAGCCTTACAAACTCGTTTCTAGATTAACAACCCTGTTCCACGGAAATGGCATTATATGATAAGCTAATTAAATTTATCTGTTGATTTTTAAGATTATATTAGATGTATTTATTTAAATCTTTTGAGGCATGGCCGGAAGGGCTGTCAGCCAGATGAAGCCATTTTTTTAAAATGCAGTAACTTGTCTAAAAACAAATGGATTCCAACTATTTATATTATGTTTTGAATCTGTGTTTTACTGCACCATTTTCATGGGTTAGTTTTAATTTTAATTCCGGTTTCAAACTATAACTGTCACAATTTTATGGTTTCAATTTCACTTAAAATTTTTGCACGAGTGTAAAAATAAACGCAATGGGGCGTAAGGGAAAAAATTATTATCTTGAGAAGCGAAAACTAGTAATAAATCACTGTTTAAAAGGTTTAACTTACAATGAAGTTGTGCAAATAATGGATATGAAGCCTAATACTGTGGGCGATATTGAAAGAAGATATCGCAACGAAGGATGTATCGACTTTAAGAAGCAAAAAGACCAGCCAAATTTACAGCTCACGAAAAACGCTTAATCGTTCCCAAAATAAAAACTAACCCCCGGTCGGTGCGCCAAAAATCATATGTGAAGTTCTGGTTGAATATGGGAAGCATGTGTCTGAGTCAACCGTTCGTCGCTCCATTAAGGCTAATAGTTGTAACTGCCAGGTAGCCAGGAATAAGCCATACATACAATTCCGCAACCATCTTGTTCGACAAAATATTGCTAGAGAGTACCAAAAAAAAGTTAAAATTTACATCATTGTGGGAGGGAGGATGTTATTTTTGCGGATGAAAGCAAATTCATTAATTTTGGATCCGATGGCGGGGTTTATGGTATGGCGCATAACAAATGAAGAGCTGAAAAGCAAAAATTTGAAGCCAGCCGTAAAGCATGGCCAAAGGCGTGGGCAATTTGATTTTTATTGAAGGGATTACGAACAAGGAGTATTATTTGAGGATTCTAAGAGAAAACCTTACGCAGAGCGCCGGTCCTTCAAATTTTACCAAGATAATGATAGCAAACATAAAGCTCAAATTGTCAGCAAATGGCTGCTGTATAAAGGCCTTAAAGTTGTTATAACTCCTGCACAATCTCCAGACCGAAACCCAATTGAAATCCTGTGGAATGGACTGGACGCAGGCATGAGGGAGAATCATTCTTCTTCCATAAAAAACTTAAGAGCAAGGCCCAAGGCTGCTACAAGAATGGCGAATAATAAGCCCAGAATACCTTCAGAAAATTGTGACAAACATGCCAAGACGTCCATCTGGAGTGGTAAATAACAAAGGATACGCTAAGCTCTGTGGCCATAAGCAATACCCGCTTAAGTCGGGTCCCATAGTGGTCTCCATGCTTTTTAGAGCTTGTAAAAAAAATCCCCTGTAATTTAAACGCTTTTTTCGTCAAATATGACGAATAGAAAAAACCGCTTAAGTCTTTTTCATACTTAACAACATATGGAATAAACGTTTAACTCAAATAAGAATTCTAAACTCATATAACGCAGTTTTAAACAATGACTTATATCGACTTAAGCTATTTTTATATATGTTAATTGGCCAAAAACACAAGAAAGTATATGAGAGAATAAAATAACTTATCTCCAGTTAAGCGGTTTTTGCAAAACTGAAAAGAGATTCTCATCGATGCCAAAATGAGTTAAGCCACTTTTCCAAATTTTTGTTGGGTGTTTTTAGGAATCTTATGTCAGCTAGGCTACTATTGCAAATCAAAAATTCTTAAAACCTAAGAATTAACTCTAGTTAAGTTATTATGATAAATGCATGGAGGACTTTTGTGTGGACTTAAGTGCGTTTTGAAGTGAAATAGTAACCTGAGTTGTTATTAAAGTGTTTAAAGAGATTTCTTAAAAGTAATTTATATATTTTTTTGAGTTTCAGTGCCAACGTATTGTTTTACTTTTCTTGGGCAGTTCTCAAAACGGTGAGTCATTTTTGTTATAAATATAAATAACACTAAGAAATCTTTTTTTTTTTTTTTTTTTTTTTTTTTTTAATCTAGCGCGCACTAAAGGGGTTGTGACTGCCCTTAATATGATATACACAGCACGAGCGATTAGGTAGATTGGAGGGGATTGAAAAGGAGATACCGATGCACATTGGTTTTAAATGTCTGAAGATCACAATGGGAGGGGAAAACAGGCCTGGGTAGAGCATTCCACATTCGTGTAGTGCGACTAAGGAAAGAATCTCTGTACTTAACAGTACGTCCGAAGTTGGGCTCAAGGGTAAACTGATGGGCATTCCTAGAAGCGCGGGTATTACGGTTGAATTGTTTAAGGGGAGGAATGCAACTGGCTATTTCACTAGAACACGGTTTATAGAAATAGCGGTAGAATAATGATAGACATGAAACATTGCGACGGTGCTCAAGAGAAGTTGTCATGAACGAAACAAAATCATCTAGAAATAGGTAAGATTATTTTGATACATTTCAGATAGAATCTAATTATTCTTTTGAAACGTTTGGTGTAAATATAAGACCAGAACTAGACTTGTTTAACTTTAACTCTCCTTGATTTAAATTTTATCCATCCGATGGATTCTAATTTCGAGGTTGCAGAGACGGTTGACGAATATCAGTTTAGATTCACCTGAAGAGTGAACTAAGTTTATGAAAGCGGTAACAGTGCACGCGTTTCAGAAGCTGCACGAAATCGTCGGAATTGATCCCTTGTTCAAATCAATTTGATATAGTTCAAAAGCTAATTAAAATATAGATTCATGCTTCTTATCATCATGTATACCTCACCCACTGTACGTTTGTTTTAATGAAACTGAATGCTTTTTTTTCAGCTGCGAAAATGAATTCCAGCAGTCAAAAATTCACCAAAGATAATCGAGAGTTGAAAACATGTTTGAAGTTACTTTGGATAGTGTGAAGTCCCAGTCCAGGAAAGCTCCTTTTAAAGAAATTATGTATATAGCTACTCTTGCAAATACTTCAATGCATGATTTCGTCTTTGGCCACTCTATTACAAGCCTTACTGTGAAAAATAATCCAACCGGCTCTATTGGCTTGAGCATTTATTCTTTAAAATCTCTTAAAGTACTTGCAATGTACCTATACAGTGGAATATACAAGTATACATACATAGTTACCTCCATTCGGAAGTCATATTTGTTTGTTTTTCTTCTAAATTGGAAGAACAAGAACTCATTTGTGATTTGAGCTTAGTTAAACCAGCTACCTATACCATTGAAGTAAAAGAACAAACGTTCTACGAGCCGATCATGCAATCATAGAGAAACAAAAAATGTTGTTTGAGCTGTTGGTGTTAAGACCACATAAAATCTTATAGAAATGAATTCCCAAAGCTTTTTCGACTTCGTTACTTTTTCAAAATCAAAACCATTGTGGAGAAACAGATGAAGATCTCAACAAAAAGTAGATCGCAAACAGCAAACATTTTTGACAGCAAACAAAATTTTGGCAGAGTCAGATATCAAATAGGACTGGATGCCAATTAAATAGCCTATTTTGTACACTAAGGCCTAGTTTCTTAGTCATGAGTTTAACCAGAGCCATCTAACTCTAAAAGCAAATTAACCCACAGATAATTGAGGAAGCAGGAAGAGAACGCATGCGGAGCGACTAACCAAACCCCGTGAATATAACATCGAAAGCATCTGTTCAGTTAATCCTGAGTTAACTCAGCAAATTAGATAAGTTAACTCAAGTTTAAGTTTAATCTCTCACTGAAAAACTGGACCTAAATGTGTTCACGTGGTGCTTATACGTTTAAATTGATTGAAATATTTATTCTATGGTGCTTTACCAAAGAAAAATCTTATCGGCTCGAAGAAGAAAGCTGATATTCCAAACAAAAATTTGAAATAGGTATGAAACCAAATGTACATCGAGGTTCTTTTTCAAAAAAAAAAATTCATTTTGTACTATTATTATTTTATTTGTCTTCAAAGAAAAAGTAGCTTATAACTAATAAATAAAAAAATTGAGTTTGCAAAAACAGCTTAAGTCGTATAAGAAGACATGAACTCCAGTGTTCAATTTGGATTAACCTCTTAATAGGTATAAGTCATTGAGATGTGAAATATTTAGATAAGCAAAAACAGCTTAAAAAACTATTTTCGCAATAACTAATGCAAATCAGCATATTTATAGACAAAAAAAATGTAATTGATTAACGGTAGGAGTAAGTTTTCAAAATATATATAGTCATTGGTAACTTATAGAGTAAGGATATTTTCAAATCTCAAAACGAAACTTTAAAGTGGTTTTGCCAACAATTACATTTTTAGACTTAAGCGAGTATTGCTTGTGGCCACAGAGCTATATGAATGTTATTAATAAAAACTCTAATAAACACTAAAAAAAAAAACCGAATATTAATGAAGTGTTTTTTCTTAACTTCGATCATTTTATTTGTATATAATTTAACTTTTCTTTTCTTTTAATGATTTTTGGTTATGTTTTAAACTCTTTTCTTGTGAATTACATGTGTATTTTTGCAATTCAATCAGAGAAAATAAAATTAGTTGAAATAGTAGTGCAAATATATGAGTTTTAAGTCTTTTGGAGAAATATTAAATAGAAAACCGAATATTAATGGCAGTTACTGTAGGTAACAATTTAGATTAATATAGTTTCTCTTATTATTTGCTTTCTATATGTAAGTGCGATTTTTATACATTGCGATAATTTTTGCCAATCTGCCCATTTAATATTGCTATAAGGGCCGTTTGTTCCAAATAATTCCGCTGCCATATTTGTAGCCGTATCTCTGCCTGAATTGGAGACCTTGCCATGAAATACAGTACGTTTTCCCTTTTGTAAAGAGCAATTAAGTGATAAGTCGTTGCGATGTGATATGTAATTTAAAGGTAATAGTTCTCCTCTTGCTCGGAATATGAATGATATCATTTCACTGTTACGGTTGTCGTTGAAGTAGTTGGATTCTCATAGATCGTGCTGGAGTTCAGCATATAATTCTTCAAGCTCGCTCTATACTTTCCTCTCTTGTTTTGAATTGGAGATTTTCAATTATGTTGTGAAGAAATAGCCTCTATTCTGCCAAATTATCCAAACTAAGATTGAAAGAGGTTCACAGTAATCTGCAAAATTTTTCCATTCCTCGAACCATGAGCTTTGCGACCTTATTATCGAGATTGCAATCTTTTTTGCTACTTTATCTTCGTGACTATACAAGAGTTTGATAATGTAATTGAAGTGAAGTTTTAGAGATGTAAGATACAGTATAGTGGTAGTCCAGTTTCGATGAGTAGCATGTAGTTAGGTGCTGTGTCTGGTACTCAAAATTGTCGCTTTAGGAAGAAACTCAAGAGTTTCTCGGTGGTTGCAGATTGATTCCCTCACTATGATTCCGCAGCATAAAGCATTATTGCATTATTATATATTTCGCACTAAATGTTGGCCTTCAATGCGCAATTTGCCGTCCATCAAGCTAACCTTGAGATCTGTGTTTTGCAATTTCACCTCCCTTTTAAGCTTCATCAATACAATACGGTACGTTTTCGGCGCATTCCCACTGGGTAATCCTTATACATGGATATGCCAGTATTTGGAAGCTGTTTTCCTGGGCTTAAAATATTTCGACCCAACTGTCCAGCTACTATTTACCTTGACGCACTAGGTTGTTCGGTTTGATGCCTTGGTGGTTAGCTCCTAGAAGTGCTCGAACGCTATCGTAGTTGCGACATTTGTTGGTGCATGTGTTTTTTAGGTGCTCTTTTTCGTTATCGCTATTTGAGCTCCGAAGGTGGAATATAATATTGCGATCTCTCATTTGCAGATCAGAAACTTCAAATCACCGCTCGAGCTTATCGCATCTCGCCTTTCCAAAGTCCTTACTTATATCCAAACCACAATCACGCGTTCGCTCGCTCCGACTTTGACATATTGAATAGAAACAATGGACTCTTATGTGGCAATCTTAAATGTTACCTCAGGCGTTGCGCAGCTTTAGATCGTAAATATCGTAAGCTGGAACCCAACGCCCGAATAGATCTATTTTCTATTTTGCTGGCGCTTTGACAGCTCACAATAATTCTCCTTTTTGTGTTGGTTATTCTATTTCTTTCAAATGTTAAAGTTTTTATGCAATTTATGATTTCTTATTTAGAAGAAACAATTGATTATCATCAAATTTATACAAAAACCAAGAAAGTTTGTTTGTAATGAGTGACTTTTTTAGGTAGTAAATGCAACAGCAGAAGAAATAAAAGTTATACCTATGTACATACATATGTACTAATGGTTTAGTTATGACTCAACATACATATTGAATTGGATATTATAAAGCCTTGAATATTGATTGGCACATTTTTATTATTACAGCAGATGCATAAATGTATATTTGCATTAATTGGTCTAAACTAAAAACAATCCATTAACAGAAATCCTGTGAAATCAGTTTGTGTTTCATTTATTTCATTTCAAAGTACCTACACATACCTACAAAAGATTTTTTTTTTTTGGTGCTAAACAATTGTTTTGGAAGTAGACATGTTTGATTTAGGTAATTGTTATTTGGTTCCGGAGAAGGTATTTTCTCTGGTTTACGTTCTCTAAAGCCGAATTCACACTTGTCTCACGTTATGTGTTGTTTGTTGTGGAGTGGTGTTACGCTACCACTAATCTCTATGTAATGTTTTATAAAGATCAGTGACCGCTACAATGTATTTCATTTAGAGAGAGTGTAGAGCCACATTTCTTCGTTGATATTGCAAAAAGATGTCATTCAGCCCTATCACGAATTCCATCGTAATCGGAATGTTTCCGAATCCCTAAAAAAAACTATCACGGAAACCGTTCGTAATGGCAATTTGTATGAGATTTTCCAATACGATGGATTCTATAATACTTTTTTTCGGGATTCGTAACAAGTTTCCGATTACGATGGAATTCATGATAGGGCTGATTGTCAAACACACCATTTTTCTGGAGTAATCAGAAAAACAAAGAAAACGCTCTTTAATTTTAGAATTTTTTATTTTATTTTTGACAATCGTAAGAAACCAAAAATTGAAATTCTTTTTACTTATGAAACTTTTTTCAATTCTTAGAACTGTTCACCATGATTGGACTTGTGTAACACAGTTTTTTTTTCCGCGCTTAAGTTAAGCCCCAAAAATATTCTATGCTAACCCTTTAGGCGATGTTGTTGCTGCATTTTATTATCGCCAATGATCCATGTAGATCATCGCATGAAAATAATACAATACTGATCTTAGTGAAAACGGTGTTGTATACATATCTCTTTTTTCCTAACGTTTGCTTATTTTTCCACGTATTTGTTGACATCAAAGAATGACATTGTTGACTAATGTCATTCTATGGATTATTTATCAAAGTTGTAAATGCTTGAAGAAATATTTTTGTTTGTTATTTTCAATTTCGGAATATGGTTGAAAAATTATGAAATAATTAAAAAAGAAAATCCAATGGCCATTAGTATTTACCTCCTAACGTGCATTTATAAGGAAACAGAACTTTTATTCTGTCATATTCGTAACTTCTCAACGCCTGAAGTTTGAAGCTACATTTCGTTTTGCAAATTCTATGGTCGCGCTTATTGACACATGATATCGTAAAGTCGGTATAAAGCCCGTCAACGCCCGACCAACCCAACGCGTGATTGTGATTTGGCCAATACGCTTGTACGTTTTCGTTGCTCACTCGCAGTTGAGTAAGTTCGGCGATTACGGGTTCGATATTTTAAATCTATCATGTAGCATTCGGGTAAAATTCTCTAGTGATAAATCTCCCACAGAGCTCATGATTGTTCTATTTTTGATGTGTAAACATCTGTGCTGGCGGTAGAGTGAAATTACAACGTGAACGTTCGTGTGCAACGTTACGTCGTGCAACGTTACGGTGTGCAACGTTACGGTCTGCATACTAGGATGGGTGCGTTCAGTGAAATAAATCTTAAGATCTCCTTCAAGCAAAAACAAGTCCGTTTTGGATCCGCGTACGTTGATGTTTACACATATTAACCGTGAGTCCCGGCACTAACACATTTTTTTTTTTGTAATCTTTACGTCCTTGTAATCAGAGGATGTTTCAAACGGATTTCGCTTTTTTGCTGTCGGTGTTTTGAGGTTAGAACTCATGCGGGTGCTAAAGTTTGATAAAACTTTAACTTATTACTATCACTTACATACAGTCACTCACACTCATATTCGTGCAGAAGCTAACATGCAGTTCTTTTTGCAATTAATTCGAAGACCACAACAAAATCTGATCTTTATTTGATTTGAAGTCATAGATCTTATTAACATTTAAAATTAAAGGCCCAAAAAAGTAAAAAAAAGTAATCTCTTCACAAAAAGAGGACATTCATTAACAAAACTCCGAAAACTTAATAGAAAGAAGACAAACTCATATTCGTAC
Source organism: Leucozona laternaria (assembly GCA_932273885.2). Lineage (NCBI taxonomy): Eukaryota > Metazoa > Arthropoda > Insecta > Diptera > Syrphidae > Leucozona > Leucozona laternaria. The sequence continues at coordinate 217,063,513 of OW026366.1, read as the reverse complement.
ACCCAATGTTTTCTTGGATTTAAACCAAAAACTAACACAATCTGAATATTTCGTTGTATATTCCAAATTTTATATCCCATGGTCTAGTGTATTCAGCAGAAATTTTGAAAAGTTCTTAGTCTTTTCTATTGCAATTTTAACACATTTTCCAACAACTTCTTTTTCAACACTCTTGCATTTCTTATGGTCACTTTCCAAAGTCGTTGGTGTAAATGGCCTTATAGTTTATCCTTAGGAATAGGTACGAATATGAGTGTGAGTGACTGTATGTAGGTGGTTTTGACTATAAGAACTTAAATTGATGTGTTCTGAATCTTTTGCAATGGTTTACAGATTTATTTGCAATTTAATTACTAGTTTAAACTTATTTAATTTCCATAGCACTAAAAAATCGACTAGTTTGACAGATCGTCGGTTATCAAAAATATCTAATATCATCTTGACAATATTGTTTTGTCAGTGGGATCTGGGATAAAACTTTTCTAAGAAGTTGAAATTCTTCGATATGTTCCTTCTGCTCAGATGAAGAAGCAAGCTAAGCTTTCATGAATTTGTATTTATATTAATAATTTAATCTTCAGTCTTAAAAAAAATAATAAATTTAGAAAAAAAATTCTAGTTACCAAAATGATTTTCCAAAATATTCCACCTTCATGTGACCGATCATTGTTGATAAAATAGAAAAAGAAAATCCTTATTAAAACACAAACATCCCAAGTGCAGTTGTTATAATTCATACGACATTTTATTACCCTCATCCTTAGCGCCAGACTCATAAAACTGTCAAAACTACAATAAAATATGGTTTCATGCGAAATCGACCTAAGCATTAAGATATTAAAATATTACTCAAAGACCACCGAAAGTGAGAAAATATTTTGAAAGACATGAACAAACACACAGTGCCCACAGCCACACCAGGACTTTAGGTAAAAGTAGGTATAACAAAGTCTTTCCTTTTGCACCGCGTGAAATTATTAAGGTGTGAGGCCTAATATTCTACCTACGCAGAAACAATGAGCAGACGGCGATGGACAAGGACATGGTCATGGACACTCAAGAAGAAAGGTGAGACAAAACAGAAAATAAAAAAAAAAAATCAGCAATGTCACAAATTTAACGGAAATTTATGACATCAAGATGACATGACGCCTGCGAAGAAGAAAAGAAAGTTATTTCACTCAAGTAGATTTTTAGAAGAAGATACACCGAAGCCCCTGTGATAAAATTGATAATTTATTGACATTTATGAATGGCAACAACGCAAACGGGACGAACACTGGCGTGCATAGCAATGTCATAATATTTTTAACATCGCACCCTGTGATGTCCTTGGACTCACACTTCCTAATTTCCCATAGTTTTAAAATGTATTCCCACCCATGAGCTGATGAGCATCACGAGCATGCGGATGAAATTCGACAGAATCCGATCCATGTGCGTATTGGAAGGACCTTCTCCAGTTACCGCACTATGCGTCATCCTTTTGCTTAAAGAAAAAAACTGTGATTACAATATCGGGTATCATTGCGGAAGCGTGATGTGTTCCCACAGTAACAGTATGTCACAGTTACTGAGATGCTGTACAGACACAGACAGTGTGACTTTGTGGAGCTTTATTTTTTTGTTCCTTGCCGTTGTCCGTCCGTCCATTCTGAAATTGAATCTTTCGTTGTTGTCTATCGAAAGAGTCACACATGGTAACATAACTAATCCGTATCAACAACCTCGCTCCTCACTGAGCGGTGGTGGCGATGGCGATGGCGATGCGACGCAGCAATAATGGTAGCAGCGCACATATGTTGGACATAAACATGAGCGTGGGTACACACAGAAGAAGGGTCCAAAAGAGCCCATGAAGCCAGTCAGGCATATACAGACAAAGCTAAGGCAAAGCCAGCAACTGTCAGACACACGGTACACACAGTTGACTGCATCTTGGAGATACTTATTTGGAGTACAAGATATTCGCTTCCGGGATGTCGTATGATGAAGTCTAAAAAGACTCATGCATATACTAATAGCAATAGGTATAGTATAGGTATAACTATAAATATAAGATAGATATGTTGGAAACTGGCAAAGAGTGTGGGTAGGAAGAGCGTTGATAGCTTGACGACTTGACATAAAGATGTCATTTAATCGACCGACATCGCAGATGTGTCGTGCTTAAGCTGATAGAAATCACATTCGCGTGGAACGTTCGGCTTGGTTTGATGGTTTTGTTGTGCAGAAATTCAACTGAATTATCTTTTATTTTCGGATTAGCTAGTTTCTGGATTAGAAAGACAATTGATGTTTTATTCAGTCACAGAGTTCTATGAACTTTATACAATCATGCTGCAGTTGAACTTGAGTTACGACTTACAAGTTAATTTCTCTTTGTTTTAGATGCTGACTGAAATTTAATTAAACGAAATTGGTAAAATCTTATAGAAAAAACAATTTCATTTGGAATTAGGATAGATAATGAACTTTTAACATATCCCTATATGAGTTGATAATTTTTTTGATAATTTAAAAACATTTGCGATACAATAATGCAAATATTCTACTTCCACTGCGTCTGTTGATTTACGATGCAGGTTTCCCATATAAAGATTTGCAGATAATGGGCCCTATCGGGAATCTCCCGGGGAATTTTATTTGCCACGGAAAGTTTCATTCCCAAGAAATAGTTCTAGTTATCGTGAAATTCCTTCGGAATAATTTTTTCCCAGGGAAAAAACTACCAACATTGAAAAAACAAAATTATTTTCGGAGATCAATTTCGAATTGTGTGCAGTATTAAGGCTCTCCCAAACCAACGCGAAACATTCGGCGCGACGACGAAACTTCCGCCTGTCTTAATTTATTTACATGGAGATTAATGGGAGCACCCACACTGGCGCGATGCGAATCTTCGAACATTATTCAGTCGTCGCATATTCGCGCGAATGTTTCGCATTGGTTTGGGACAGCCTTTATCAAAGGATCATAATTAAAAAAAATTAAATTTAAGTTGAAATTCCCTTTACAATAAAACAAAAAATCCCAAACAAATTCCCCATTCATGTGAAGAAAGAAATATTGGGTGCGTTCATTTCAACTGAATTGTATAAAATTGCATTAAACTGCCCTCTTCGATACCTTTCTAGGGTGCACACTGCACAACAAACAAAATAATTGAATTTTTTCATGTTGCCAATTAGATTTTTCCGTTTGAACGAGGTGTTAAATTTAGCAGAAGAACAAAATCCCTTCATCTGAAAACACTGTTTTGACAGTAACATTTCTTGTTGTTTGTAATAAATTTTGTTTTTGCTGGATCGAACTTTAAAAATTTATAATTTTAAGTTTTAAAATGCTTAGCATAGGATTTGTATTCCTGGCGATGGATGAGGAAGAAATACAAAAAAATTGGATTCAGGTCAATAAGACGCGAATTATGGGATAATGGCCGAGTTCAACGCACATCTGAATATTCAGAATTCTGAAATTTTGAAGAATTCTGAATGTTCAGATGTGCGTTGAACTTGGCCAATTCCAACCCCTTGGAGTTACCAGAAGAATTGTGAGTAAAATTTAACACTGTGCCAAATTATCTTTTTAATTCTTCTTGATTTTAGATTTATAAAGAATTACCGAATAAATAAAGTTTTATTTAAATATTTACTGGATACCCTCTCCGATTCCCCATGGCAAAAAAATCATTCGCTGTGCCTAAAATCGTCAGGCTAAGTGCATTTCTGCTGAAGGTGGGTACCAAAGAGGAGTACATACATATATATTTAATTCATATTTTTTTAGATTTGTGATGAAGAAATGAAGATTCGTTTCGTCGATGCTGCACATTCAGGAGCAAGCCACGACTAATTGGTGTGGAAAGTGTCGGAGTTTCGTTCCCATTTGCTCCAACGATATCTGAGTGGTGAACGTAATTTTTTTTTATTTATCATCATTTTTTTTCCCCTTTTAGGTGACGCAGGATACCTATTGGCGCCATGGCTCCGCATAGAACATGCCAGGAAGAATCACCGGAGAGTAAATTCAACAAAGCACACAAAGCCGGTCGCAAAATAATTGAGCAAGTTAATGGGGTTCTGAAAGGTAGGTGTACACAGTACACAAATCTAAGGTAATATATTGCCCAGGTTGGCAGTCAGAAATTAAACATGGCGGCTCGAGTCTTCACGAAAACTGCACATGGCATTACTAGAAACAACAACATATAAAGGGTCCGCCAAATAACTTTCTTTTTTTTTGAAAATGGCGCAAAACAGCGAGTGTAGCTTCGGCTGCGTGGCACATAGCGCCGTCCTGTTGAAACCCAATGTTGCCAATATCCTCCTCTTCAACTTTTGTGAACGAAAATTCGTTCAACATGGCCCGATAACGATCGCCATTGACTTTAACGGCCACTCCTTGCTCATTTTCGAAAAATGGCCCAATTATGCCTCTGGACCAAAATCCGCACCAAACAGTGAATCGTTTTGGGTGGATCGGCTTTTCAATGTATGCGTGCGGGTTTCTGTGCCCCAAATGCGACAATTTTGCTTGTTTACATACCCGCCAAGATCAAAATGAGCTTCATCTGAAAATTTTCGCACACATACTGCAACATTACCATGATTTTCAAAGTAATGTCGCAATATTTCCCAGCGTTGGTCAAGCGTATACACAACCATATTCGTGCAGCGGAAGGATAAAACTAATTATCTGTCAAATCAGACATGAGCTAAGTGTTACCATTCACGAAATAAGCACTAGTTGAGAAAAAAAACGTTAGATGGCGGACCCTATATAAGCATTTTGACAATCAAAGAGTCACTGGATCCGCCATTTTCACAGATGCGCAGAACTGAACAAAAAATTAAACGCTAATGATATTACCTTTAATTTATGTACCTTGATGGGTGGAGATGCATTCTAGGTGCCAGAGAACTTCACTATGATAAAGCGATCCAAATCATTAATGCATGCTGCGCTTTGCATAACATATTTTTTAAAAGTTATCTTCCAATGGAATACCTGGTTGACTCAACGGTTCAGGACGATATCGCAGGTTCTTCGAATGTATCTGAAATTGACCTTCAATCAGGAGGCGATGCCGAATATTTTGTAGCCATTGGGCAGGCAATAAGGAGAAAGATTGGAAACAGCATTTAAAACGTATTTTTTTATTTGATATGTAACGGGTGATTTTTTAAGAGGCTTAGAACTTTTTTTTTAAAAAAAACACAAAAAATTCGAAAAAATGAATGAAATATTTATTTGAATCGATAGTTTGAACCTTGCAATTTAATGTTTAAAGATAATTTCATGCAAATGTTGACCGCGGCTGCGTCTCAGGTAGCCCATCCGCTGAGTCCAATTTTGGCATACTCTTTCACACATATCGGCCGGTATCTCACGAATGAATGCATGGATGTTGGCTTCCAGTGCGTCAATCGAAGCGGGCTTGTCCCTATAGACATTAGCCTTGACATACCACCACAAAAAATAATCTAATGGTGTCAAATCGCACGATCTAGGCGGCCAATTGACCGGCCCGAAACGTGAAATTAACTGTTCACCAAACTCGCCTCGCAATTGCGCCATTGTTTCGCGTGCTGTGTGGCATGTGGCACCGTCTTGTTGAAACCACATATCATGCAAGTCAAGAACTTCCATTTCGGGCAAAAAAAAGTTTGTTATCATCGCTCGGTAGCGTTCACCATTGACAGTAACGCTGCGATTCGCATCATCTTTGAAGAAATAGGCCCAATAATGCCGCCGGCCCATAAACCGCACCAAACACTGGCTTTTTCGGGATGCATTGGTAGCTGTTGCAATGCTTCTGGCTGATCTTCACTCCAAATGCGGCAATTTTGCTTATTTACGTACCCATTCAACCAAAAATGAGCCTCATCGCTGAACACAAGCAGCGCGCGATGAACATTTCGAACCGAGCACGAATTTTGATAGTAAAATTCAATAATTTGCAAGCGTTGTTCATTTGTAAGACGATCCATGGTTAAATTGCAAACCAAACTGAAGCTGTTTGACAGTGACACAAGGTACTAAACACACGTCAGCTGTCAAAACCAGTGTTGCCAAAACCAAACCAGCTTAAAAATCACCCGTTATATCATATCAATTTAGTTTAATTCACAGTCATAAGAACTTACATAAATAAATAAATAAAATAAACAAAAAATAAACATAACAAACATTTCACTATATAAAATAAATACTAACAGCCCTATTAATAAAAAACTCTTATTCCACCTTTATTCCACGATTTTACTAATCCATAGAATAAGCGTTAAGCTGCGGGTTAATATTTTACATTAGTAAAAACAAAATGTTCGTGGAATAGTAAAGTGACGTTTACGAAAAATTCTCTAAGAAAATCTACTACAATAAGTAAGATGCCTGTTTGGTTTTGATAGCAAATTATGATAATAGTAAAAAAAAAAGGCTCACGTTAAACCAAACACACATCACAATTCTCTTATTAATATATTATATTTCTGTCCAAATTATTATCATTTTTCTATTGTTTGTGTTGTGTCTGTTGTGTGTTATGACCACCTCTTGTAGCCCCATTAAGGTTATCTTCATCAATTGCTATGAATTTTCTCATATTTTTCTTGGAAAACATATATTTCTTCCCAAAATTCTCCACACTAAGCACTTGCATTGGATCATATCTGGTTTTGTAAATTTTTCTTTTTCTTGTCGTTGGTGGCTGATTGTCCAATATAATTGCAAATAGAGTTTAAGAACTCAATAAATCTAGTAGAAATCTTTATTTTTATTGAAAACCAAATTTACAATCTTCACTTATATTTTTTAAAATTTAAGAATAAATTTGACACATCTAGTTCTTATTCCTTCGCTAAACCACCTACTTCGGTGGTTTAGCTTAGTAAACGTCACTTAATAGAAATTTTGTTTTATTAATAACACTTTGCACTTAATCCAAGGTATAAGGTCTAACCCTTCGCTATTCCACGTTTATTAATTTGGCTGTAAAGGATCTGATTACAAAACTTTCTTCACTTAAAACAAATAATTGCATCTTTTGAAGTTTTTCTTCCTCAATTTGAATGAGATCCTATTTAAATTTTATTTTGGATTTAATTTCTTTAATTCTCAAGTTTTCCATTTTGTTGTTGTGACGTTTAATTTCATCATATTTCTGTTGCTCCTTTCCTTAAATTTGGATGTTATGACGACACATTTCTTTTAATAAAAGTCTTTGCTGATCATAGAGTCTATCTATAGAGCGGTAATTTTGTTTATACTTTGAGCCGATTCTTCTTGATGACTTTCCAGGAAATCGACGGCTTTTCCTATTTTGGTGCATATCTCTTTCTGAAGAATAAGCTCCTGTTCTAGAAACTCTGAGTTCTTCGTATTATCAGATTTTCTTCTTTTCATCGATTTGCTTGAATTTGTACTGCAATCAGCGACAGGCTGTGGTTCTGGATCAATTTGTTGACACTCCACCGGAGCATTAGAATCATCGAAGTCAAGAATACATCCCAAAGTTTCTTGAAGTGAGGGAATGTTTTCTTTTTTTTTTTTGGTTTTGCATTTTTCGTTTTTTGCTGCAAGAAGGTAATCCAAATGAAGATGCGTTTCGGCAACCTTCTATCGAATCCTTCTTTTAACATATTCTTATAATAGTTTCCTCCAAACAAGAAAATTTGTGCTCCTTGAATTCACCTCCTGCGGTAGCTCTTTTATTTTTTATGTTTTCTGATATTTTATTTCGAATTTATTTTTTCTTGTCGAGCCATACCTGTTTGTATTGAAAACAACATTTTTAGAGTCACAAGCATTATAATTTTGTAAAAAAATTTTACTTTTTTAAAATCAGGTAAGGATTTGATTGGTGGACCAAGGCTTTTGAGCTCGGTTTCCGTTTTCTTCCAAAATTTTGCCAAATCTTCTTTTTCCCTGCAGGTAGTAAATCCAGTTGCTATATCTGTATTCTTTTCCATAATACTGACCAGCAGTTCTATTTGGTTTTGATTTGTTGAGTTCGTCCTATAATAAAATTAAAAACTTGTGTTTATTTATCGAAAAAGTTTCAATTGATCTTAGATTGCTCCGTCTCGCCTTAATTTCTAAGCCAAAATAAATGCGAAAAAACTCCAGAGAAATGTCAACAAATTTCCCATGGAAATATTGTTCACGAAAGCAATAAATTCCGAGGGGAATTTCGAACACCATTCACGATACGAATTTTTCGAACGTGGGAAATATTTCCAGAGAAATCTCGTTCGCGATAGGGCCCAATAATTGTAATGAATCGTGGAAGATGTACAAATATTCGTATTTCAAGCCAGTAAATTACTGCTTTTATTACAGAAAACAACTAGAATTGAGGTTGAGTTATATCCAATAACTAGTTGTCTGCCAAAAACCACCAGGAGACAACTAACAATATGGCTGCTATTTAAGTCTTGTTTAAGTGTTACGGAAGTCATTCGAGTTATCACAAAGTTGTCAGACGATTGCTATTAACCAGCAGCGTTCGGACTTTACTGCGAAAGCAGTAGATTTACTTGGCTTTTTCATACATTATCAAATCTACTGCACCACTGCGCTTTGCTTACAATCTACTTCTATTTTCGGTTTCGATTCAATTGTGAATAAATTTGGCATCTGTAGAGCATGTTTTTGTTTTTCATTTCTTCACTTTTTGCCACTGTTTTGCAAAAACTGTTGATTGGAGTAGCCTTTAATATCAAATTAAAATTCTGCTTCGAAAATGTTTGTTTCACTGCGATTTTTGTTACAATCTACTTCGAAATGCGATTTCTGAAGTCCGAACCCTGTTAACCAGTTATGTTGTGTATTTGTTGATCAAAATAGTCTGATTTTTAGTGAAATAATGGGCACTCTTGTGACCGAGATTTCCCTGGAAATATTTCCCACATTCGAAAAATTCGTAAGTATCGTGAATGTTGTTCGAAATTCCTCTCGGAATTTATTGCTATCACGAACAACATTTCCATGGGAATTTTTTTGTGATTTCTCTGCAAGTTTTTCGTTTTTATTTTGGATAAATTTAACCAAGACAGAACAATCTAAGTGCAATTGAATCTTTTTTGTTAAATAGAAACACAATTTCAATTTTATCATACGAACAATTCAACAAATCAAAATCAAATAGAATTGCTGGTCAGTATTATGGAAAAAAAATACTGACGTTGCAACTGGGTTTACCACCTACAGAGAAAAGAATGATTTGGAAAAATTTAGGAAACAAACAGAGACGAAGTTGAATAGCCTGGGAATACCTATGCATATCAAATCTTTATCCGAGTGGAAAAAAGTATTGGAATTTGTAAACAATATAAAGCTTGTGGCTCTAAAAAGTTTTTTTTTTTTTTTTAATGTAAATAGGTATGGCTCGGCAAGAAGAAATATATTCGCAATAAAATGTCGGAAAACATCAAAAATATCAAAGCTACATGAGGGGTTAAATCAAGGAGTTTAAATTTAAACAGGATCTCAATACATCAACAGATTTATCTTATAAACTTAAAGATAACATGATAAATAAATATTATTTAAGGAAATAATGAAATTTTCAAACTTTTTACTTAACAAAAGAGTATTTTTGAATTTTTCTCTCGACATAAAAATTTCAACATCTTCTATAATTTAAGCTAGAGCCTTAACGGGTGGGCTGATCTGCCTTAAAACTGGTAGAGATAATTGTTATGGGATTCTTTAGAGCGGAAATTTCAATTTTTGTTTTATCTCATCTAGAACAAGAAGCCATAACAATGACTTTATTTTTTTTTTTTATTTTTCTAGAAAATGGCTGTATAGATTTTGATTAAACTTCATATCTGTAATTAAAGATTGTGATTAAAAAAAAAAAAATGCACTTCAGGTTTTTGGCAAAAAAAATTCACGTTTTTTGAGAAGGTTATCTTATTTTTTAGCTATTCACGTATATATTTTTGATGATTGGACCGATTTTGTTATTATTTTGCCATATGATGCTTCTCATATACCATACCTACCATTAAGCAGTCACTAAAGCCGCGACCGGAGACTGCATGGCTTTGATTTATTTCATAAGTCTTACTACTTCTTTCGCCTCAAAGGCTTATTTTTAGTTGACTTTAACACACAAAAATTTGATGTGGCCTCTGCTCTGGGTAAGAAGGAAGTCACCAGAAACGGTGAAAATACTCTGAGTGATTTCTGAACTGAGCATGCCCTGCTCTGAGAGTTCAGATTTCTTTAAAGAAACACGCTTCATCAGCTCCTTAACGCTGCATTGCAGGCGTTCAAAATTTTCTTTAACCTACTTTATCAGCAATTTCGTCATTTCAGAGGTCCATTTCAAGCCTGTAATAAAAAATGTAAACGATTGAAAGCAATAATTTGATTATTATTAATAAATTTATTTAATTATTTTACCATATTTTGTAGGTCGACTATTCTCGTCCACCATTTTTACTATTTTGATGTTTTTTTTTTCCACTCGTCAGATTTGTGTTCAGCTATTGAACTCCGTCTGCTCTATCAATTTTTTCTGAGCTCATAAAGCGCGCTCTGAACATGCTCAGAGCGAAAGAAGAAACACGATTTTTTTTTTTGACAGTTCAGGCTCTGCTCTGAACTAGAAAAGAAAATCGCCCATAGTAGACGCACAGACACTCAGGCCGACGGACGGTATGACGACACCCACTTTTTCGGACTTCTCGATCATCTAAATGTTAGTTTTGAATAAAAACTCAAAATTTTTTATGTCTAAATATCTATGCCGGCGGTAGAGTGAAATAAAAAAAATGTGTGAGTGCCGGGACTCACGGTTAATATGTGTAAAAACGGTTAATATGTGTAAACGTGCGCGGATCCAAAACGGACTTGTTTTTGCTTGAAAGGGATCTTAAGATTTCTTTCACTGAACGCACCCATCCTAGTATGCAGATCGTAACGTTGCACACCGTAACGTTGCACGACGTAACGTTGCACAGGAAAGTTCACGTTTTTTTTTCACTCTACCGCCAGCATAGATGTTTACACATCAAAAACGTGGACTTCCCTCTGTGCGACGTTACGAGGTCACACTTTACGATGTAGCACGTTACGTTACGAAAAACTGCAAAGTAAGAATGAAGAATATTGGGTACGTTCAGTGACAAAAATCTGAAGATTCCCTTCAAGAAAACTAGTCCGTTTTGGATCCGTAAACGTATATGGATCCTCAAAATTGCGCTTGGTCAAACGTTGATGTTAATACACATATCTATCTATTAACCGTGAGTCCCGGCACTCAAATATTTTTTTAACATGAAACTATTAATTGCCAGATGATTTTTTGGTTTCTGTCCGCCTAAGGGATTTAAATTAAATAATAGCAAATATTCTTGTCTGAGTCGAGCAAGGGACTTTCCGCCTTAAGGAACTTAAAAGCTATCCAATCTCAATTATAAAAGCTTCGTAAGGATTATCCGTCTCAGATATCTGTACGTATAGATGAGCTGTATAAAGTGTATACCCAGCATTCAAAATTACATAGAAACCATTTTTGCGTCACCAAAATAAATGAAACCGTTGTACAGTCTTTTGATTTTGTTCACACTTTCTTTTTAATTACGTCATTAATAGAAAATACCTTTCTGCTTAAAATGCTTATTCAATTTTAAAGGCTTTGAACCAAAGAGCAATATTTTTTTTTGTTCAAAAATCTGCCACATTTTGGGCTATACGTAATGATGACTTTAAATTAACAATGTAACTTCGTATGACCTTCGAGTGAAAAAAATCAATTCGTAAAAAATTGGCAAAATTATTTTTAGCCAAAAATATCAATCTATGAGTCTAGAGGTGAATGTTTTGAGAACATTGATGGTAATATTCTTAACAAACATTTTATTTCCTCATCATTGCGACCATCGTTGAGTATACAATCTTTATCTTCGTCTGCGGATCAGTCGAATCGTCTAGGCGGTTTTGGATTTCGTGCGGTGGATAGCGCCGATATTGTTGAAAGTGTTCTTTCCATTAAATCAAATGCTGTTGGCCTTCACGAAATTCACCCCTCTTTCTTAAAGATGATTTTACCAATAATTCTACCTCACATCACATTCATATTTAACACAATTCTGATGTCAGGCAAGTTCCCCGATGTATGGAAATTGGCTAAAATTGTACCCATCCCTAAAAATGCAAGAGGTGATGAATTTAGACCAATCTCAATTTTGGCCTTTTTATCCAAAGTTTTTGAAAGAATTCTTCAAAATCAAATCAGTGCTTATCTTGCCTCAAATAATATGCTCACTTCAAAGCAATCCGGATTTCGTGAAAAACATAGTTGTATTACAGCATTGTTGAGCGTAATTGATGACATAAGGCAGGCGGTGGATAGGGATGAAGTAACTTTTCTGGTGTTGCTTGATTTTTCAAAGGCTTTCGACACAGTCAATCATGTCAAATTATATGAGAAGCTTATGCAGCAATTCAACTTTTCGTCAGGCGCTGTAAAGTTACTTTTTTCTTAACTCACTAATAGAAAACAAGCGGTTCAATTTGGGGATAAGTTATCTGACTTTCTACCAAATGCTTCCGGTGTCCCTCAAGGTTCAATTATTGGTCCTTTATTGTTTTCGATGTACGTTAATGAGCTACCACCTATAGTAAGGAATTGTTCAATGCATATGTATGCTGATGACGTACAATTGTACTTCAGCTGCCCTCTTGGGCTCATGGAGCATGGTGCTGTAAGTGTTAACGAAGATTTAGAGAAAATTGTAAATTGGTCCAATCTAAATGGCCTTATTTTAAACCCATTGAACTCTAAATGTCTGGTAATGTCAAGAAATTATTTAGATCTATCTTATTTTCCTTCGATCGTGTTGAGCAACGCTCCTATAGAATATGTTGAAACAGCAAAAAATCTTGGTGTGATCTTCAACCGCTATCTAACCTGGGATAACCATATAAAAGCACTCGTGGGAAAGGTATATGGTGTGCTACGTACTTTGTGGGTATCTCAATCATTTGAGCCTGTCAAAACACGTCTAATGCTTGCAAGGACCTTAGTTATACCTATATTGACTTACGAGTGTGAAATTTTTTGTAACTGCAACTATGTAAGCAAAAGAAAATTAAATGTCGCCTTTAACAGCACTGTACGCTATGTGTTTGGACTACGTAGATATGACAGATTAACTGGCTATTCTATTCGTTTGCTCGGTATGCCTTTAGATGATTATCTCCAGCTTCGCAGTTTAATCCTACTCTCTGACATATTGCTAACTCGCCAACCACAATATTGTTTCGAAAGAATTAGAATAGCATCCTCGCACAGGTCTCGTCAATTAATTTATCCTCGATCTTCGTTTTTAACATTCGAGCGCCAATTTTTTGTCAATGCTGTGGAATTCCTTGCCGCGAAATATAACAGAAAAAGTATTGAAACTCCACTTTTCAGTAGATATAATCATGTAAATTTTCATTTTTCTTAGTATTCTTTCTTTTTTTTTATTATTGAAGATCTATAATTTATATCTGCTTACATATTATATTTATTTCTCTTTGCTGGATATATTCAATTATGTTAATTTTTATCTTGCTCTATTTTGTAAAATTAGCTTAAGGCTAAATTATAAGATATTGTATCTTAAAGTTTTTAAGCAATCACGAATAAATAAATAAATAAATAAACAAATATGAGTATGAATGAATAAAATATTAACTAATAAGTGATTTTTTTAATATTATGAAAGCAGTATAACGGTAGCGTGGCCGAGCGGTCTAAGGCGCTGGTTTAAGGCACCAGTCTCCTCGGAGGCGTGGGTTCGAATCCCACCGCTGCCATTAGAGTTCTTTTTGTTTGTTTTTATTTGCTTTCACCAACGCACATAGTAATATTTCGTGAATTACGAAGCACTTTCGATTCAAAAACAAAAATCCCTAGAGCTGATATTTTTTAAGGTCAAGTATTGGTTTTTTGTAAAAGAAAAAAAATCAGAGTTGTAATCAAAACTAACACTATATACGATGATTCGATGAAGTTCAACATTTTTAAATGCAAAATTGTTTTAACTATTTATAAGAACCAGAACTCAAAATTATAACAATATCGAATCATTAAAATGATAATGATATACCTACGCGAATGACCCAAAAGTAAGACCGCACTTTCTCAAAAACCGTGTAATACCTATTTCCGTTATGTGAACTTTTCGCCAAAAAACCTAAAAACGCAGTTTTCTTACAATTACTTTCATCATTACGTTTTTGAGAAAATTTGGAAACAAAAAAAACAAAATGCCGTTCCAGGTGAGCAAAAACAAAAATTAGAATTTCACCACTAGGGAATTATTATAAACATGTTCTTTAGCAAATTTCATGTTTAGGCTCTAGCTCAGATAGGCTTACACTGATGCGACGGTAGCCATGACAAAACCAACTTTTTCAGAATTCTCGATCATCGTAGCGTTAGTTTTTATTACAACCTCAAAGTTTTCAAAAAGGCATGTTGCAGTTTCATTGACGATGAGTGGGGTCTTAAAAAGGGTTTTCGAATAGGGACTTCCGAACTTTGACAGTTGATAGCGGCTATATTGTTGAAGCTACATCTGTCAAATTGGCTGTCATTTTCTCAGTCTGTTTTTCCAAATCACCACAGATGGACATAGCTTTCAACAACACGTGCAAATGATAAAATTGTTTTATCAAAATTGGTGTTCTGTTCGGGCAACGTTTCGGCCGCTTCGCCCATTTACGGTCATCTTCATCAATGACGCCCATTTCTGGATGAATGGGTGCGTCAACAAACAAAATTTTCGAAATTGGGACGATACCAATCCACATGAGATTGAGATCACGAGCGCTATAGGTTGATGATTACCAACTTCTTTTGGCCTGAATTGGATGATGTGGACACCAACGACATGTGTTTTCAACAGGACGGTGCTACGCGCCACGCAGCTCACGCCACATTGGAAATTCCACACGAGCGATTCAAGGGCATGGTCATATCTTACGCAGGCCCGGCAGGTAATATGGGTAGTGTGGGTAGTAAAACCCACTCGAGATTTTTCGAGTGGGTAAATTACCCACTCGAAATTTCAGTACTTTTCAGAAAACCTTAGAAATTTTCAATCTCATACTCATACAAAATGTTTTTTTAATTTTCATTTTAATGACAAAGTGATATTTCTTAAAATTCGGAGAAAATTCCGATTCGATCGGATATTATGATAGGGCTTTTGACCTTTGACTATTTGTATTCTGGTATTAGAATTAAAGTTTATTTGCTCATTGAATTTTGGAAGATACATAAATATTTTGTTTCAACTTTTGCGTCATAATTTTCAAATATTAAGAAATTAGAAAAGTCGACAAATAAATGTTGTCCTTTTCCATCTTCATCAATTTCTGTTGAGTTAGCCATTTCTGTTTCTCTTTTATAGATGGATTGTACGTTTTAAATCCCTCAAGACAGTGAGAGCAAACTATATGCTAAGCTGATGCAATTTTTCCATGATCGTTCGGTATAGACCAGGAAACTGGCAGTATGTGGTATCAGTCAAAGCGTCAGGTTTTTATGAATAGATCTAGTCTTATCGCTATTATTGATGTGCTGGGCACTTCCCATGATTCCAAATTTTAGGCAATTTGGAAAAATTCCGGTTGCTGTTGTTGATCTTGAAATTGATGAGCCCCAAATTCCCCGTCAACGAAAAGCACCAAAACATATCGATTAAGGTACCTCAGAAAATAGCAAATTCAAAACACCGAAAGATTATTACAGACAATCATTTTTTTGAAATATTTAAATACAAGATTCATAAATGATTCTTCTCGTTCCTTCAAACTACTGGAACGATTCGCTGTAGGCCAAAAAGTAGATGTCAATGATGTAGTTAAGTCCTACAAAGATGACTTTGAGAAACAAAGACTTATTAGCGATAGGGACGTATTCCTACAGCTTTTGAAAAGACAGAATGATCAAGCAAAAAACTTGAGAGAAGTATTTAGTTGATTTTTTGCAACAATACGCCTGGAGTCAAGGGACTATTTAAGAGTTTGTACGGTTCGTCCGGTGGCTAATCACAATCCCAGGATCATCTTGCTCAAATGAACGAAGTTTTTCCATTCTTCGTCGTTTAAAATCTTACCATAGGTCAACAATGCTGCAGGATCGGCTCAACAATATTGTTATATTGCATGTTTCCACACGAAAAATATAAATTTGGATGAACTATTATATACATTTATTTCAAAACACTCCAAACGTAGTGCGGTTTTTGCATTAAAAAACTAGTGTTTCATCAAAAGAATAAATACAAAACATAAAATGAAAAAATGTTATGACATTTTTATTAGTGAATTTAAGCTTTTACATCTTACACCAACTACCCACACGAGTTGAAGCTGTTCTGCCGGGCCTGATCTTACGTGGGGGTGATGTGAACTGGCTACCGAGATCGTGCGATTTTATGGACGCTTGATTATTTTCTGTGGAGATATGTGAAATCGCTAGTCTACACCGATAAGCCCGAAACGATTGACCACTTGGAGGACAACATTCGCCGCGTTATTGCCGATATACAGCCACAAATGTTGGAAAAAGTCATCGAAAATTGGACCTCCAGATTAGACTACGTCCGAGTCAGCCATGGCGGTCATATGCCAGAAGTCATATTTAAATTATAATGCCAGAAGATTATCTTTCGAATAAAGTAAATTTCACGTCAATTTAAAAAATCATCTTTGTTTTATTCCATTTCAAAGTTCTATAGCTCTTAAAAAAACACCCTTTGCATACATGGTAGAATTTCTAAATGGAAAGGGAATGCCCATATTTTACTATGGAGCTTTGGCCCAGAGTGTACACGAACGAGTTTGGTATCAAACGAAAGGTGACGTAAAGCCCGATACATGAGTAGAATATTTCAAAATCGTTCATGGGAAAGTCGAGATATTTGGGCTGAAGTTGACGATTGCAAAATAAGGATTTCAGATTTTGTTCCAAATAACTTTCCATAACGGGCGGAATAGTTGACATATGTAGAAAAATGAAGTTGGTATCAAATGAAAGATATTGTTTTTTTAAATAATATCAAAGTTATTTTGATATATTAAACACATTTTGAGATATTGAGTTTTAACTTCTAGAAAAACCACTTTTTTTCTAAAGACATCTTATTATACCTATGGACCAGGAAAGATAGATTATAGGGTACAAAATATGCACGACTTGATCGCACGAACTTTTTTTTGTATCTAACAACTGTGTGTAACCACACATTGAAGATGCATAGTGTATATATTTACTTACTTACTTATGTAGGTCCTCAGACCTGTTAAGTCCGTGGGGGACCCCTAGTGGGGCATAGGGCCTCGACTACGCCTACACGCCATCGTGTGCGGTTTCCAGAGATGTGTTTCAGCTCCCTCCAACTCTTGCCTAGTTGCGCTGATTCCTCCTCGACTGTTCTACGCCATGTGGTTCTCGGCCGCCCAGCTCTTCGTCCTTCTTGTATGAGCGGATTCCACTGCATTGCTTGCGTTGCAATACAGTCGTTGCCTTTTCGAAGCGTATGTCCAATCCACTGCCACTTTCGACTTCGTATAATAGAGTCGATAGGTTCCTGGCCCGTTCTCCTAAGGAGCTCTTCGTTGGAAATACGATTGGGCCAGAAAATCCTAAGTATGTTTCGTAGACATCTATTAACGAACGTTTGCAGCTTCTTAGTGACAGCTGCTGTAACCTTCCAGGTGCTGCATCCATAAAGCTGTACGGATTCTACATTGGAGCGGAACAGTCGTAGCTTGGTCCTCAAACTGAGAGAGTTATTCCTCCATATAATGGGTGATTTTTTAAGAGGCTTAGAACTTATTTTAAAAAAAACACAAAAAATTCGAAAAAATGAATAAAATATTTATTTGAATCGATAGTTTGAACCTTGCAATTTAATGTTTAAAGATAATTTCATGCAAATGTTGACCGCGGCTGCGTCTCAGGTAGCCCATCCGCTGAGTCCAATTTTGGCATACTCTTTCACACATATCGGCCGGTATCTCACGAATGAATGCATGAATGTTGGCTTCCAGTGCGTCAATCGAAGCGGGCTTATCCCTATAGACATTAGCCTTGACATACCCCCACAAAAAATAATCTAATGGTGTCAAATCGCACGATCTAGGCGGCCAATTGACCGGCCCGAAACGTGAAATTAACTGTTCACCAAACTCGCCTCGCAATTGCGCCATTGTTTCGCGTGCTGTGTGGCATGTGGCACCGTCTTGTTGAAACCACATATCATGCAAGTCAAGAACTTCCATTTCGGGCAAAAAAAAGTTTGTTATCATCGCTCGGTAGCGTTCACCATTGACAGTAACGCTGCGATTCGCATCATCTTTGAAGAAATAGGCCCAATAATGCCGCCGGCCCATAAACCGCACCAAACAGTGGCTTTTTCGGGATGCATTGGTAGCTGTTGCAATGCTTCTGGCTGATCTTCACTCCAAATGCGGCAATTTTGCTTATTTACGAACCCATTCAACCAAAAATGAGCCTCATCGCTGAACACAAGCAGCGCGCGATGAACATTTCGAACCGAGCTCGAATTTTGATAGTAAAATTCAATAATTTGCAAGCGTTGTTCATTTGTAAGACGATCCATGGTTTAATTGCAAACCAAACTGAAGCTGTTTGACAGTGACACAAGGTACTAAACACACGTCAGCTGTCAAAACCAGTGTTGCCAAAACCAAACCAGCTAAAAAATCACCCGTTATTTTTTAACATACCGAAAGCAGCCTTTGCTTTCCCGATACGGCTGCTGATGTCTTGTTCGGTACCGCCTTCGATAGAGATGATACTTCCAAGATATTGGAAGTTCTGAACTTTCTCTACCGGCTGCTGGGAGATATTTATAAGAGAGGATGTCTGGGTTCCGAGGCTCATCATTTTTGTTTTGCCGATGTTGATGTTTAGCCCCACGATTTCTGCTTCTCTCTCCACCCTTGTTGCCATTTGATGGAGATCCATGATCCTATGAGAGAGCAAACATACGTCGTCCGCATAATCAAGATGCTTTAGGTAGGATGGCAGAGTCCATCGAATTCCTCCGTTTCCTGTCAAGGCTGCGCGTAGGACATCGCTTACCACCAACAAAAACAATATTGGCGACAGTATGCAGCCCTGTCTGACTCCGCTTTGAACTTCAAACTCTTCTGACAACCTACCTTCGTGCAGAACGTGACATTTGGAACCTTCATAAGTTGCTTCAATAATAGCAATTAATTTATCTGGGATACCCCTCCTGCGTAAAGCACACCAGATAAATTCTCTGTTAACGCTGTCGAAAGCCTTCTCAAAATCGATGAACAGCAGGTGAAGTGGTGACCGATATTCAGCGCACTGCTCAATTATGATCCTCAAGGTGTTGATATGATCAATACATGAGGATCCAGCACGGAATCCTGCTTGTTCGGCATCGAGTGTCGCTTCAAGATGTTCTTTTATGCGTTGCAGGACAATCTCTGCTACTAATTTGGCAACAGTAGGCAAAACGCAAATCCCCCTCCAGTTTTAGCACTTTGTTAGGTCTCCTTTTTTTGGGAGCTTGACGATCATTCCCTTCTTCCACTCGTCGGGGAAACCTTCGCCGACCCAGGCCGCCTGTATGAGTGGTTGCAGGAGTTCGCTCGATTTCGTTGGCGCCGCTTGTAAAAGCTCTGCGGGAATGCCATCGAGTCCTACTGCTTTGTTGGTCTTAAGTACTTTAATTGCGGTACATATCTCATCTCTACTGGGGGGTACGGTACGAATTCGGGAATTTGTTGCTTCGGGCAGCTCATTAGGTATCTGTTGCACATTACTATCGGTTACTTGGTTTAAAACCGAAGCAAAGTGGTCCTTCCACCTTCTGAGTTGCTCCTCATCCGAGCTGAGAAGGGAACCGTCTATGTCTTTTATGAGGTGTTGTTTCGAACTTCGCGAACCAATCAGTTCCTTGGTTATGCTATAGACGGTTCTGCTGTCGCACCTGTTTGCAGCATCTTCGGCTTGTTGCGCCAAAGCGTTGATGTGATTACGCTTGTCACGTCGCACACTGCGGTGAACCTCTCTCTTTTTTGTGCAGTATGAGGATTCTAGCTCGTTTGTTTGTTCTCCATGTGCAGCTGTTAAGCGAGCCTTCATTTCTTTTCGTTCGTTGATCCTTACCCAAGTTTCTTCAGAAAGCCAGGTGTTGTTGCTTCCTTGCGCCCGACCGACTACTCTTTCAGCGCTTGTAATGAAAGCATTGTTCACAGCACTCCAGTGGTTTTCGATGGTGTCGGGTTCTGTGCTGCTGATTGTTCTCATTTCGTGAGAAAGGTGGTCCCTAAATTGTTGGCGTGTTGAGGGATCCTTTAGTCTATCAACATTAAACTTGGGCATTCGGATGGTTCCATTAGATCCCCGAACTGCAGCCGTACGTAGTCTTACGGTAGCGACCATTAGATGGTGGTCACGAGCAAGCCCCATGTCGGCACCTCTTCTGTTTCGTACATCTAGGAGACTGCTTCTAAATCGTCGGCTAATCGCGAAGTGGTCAATTTGGTTGGAAGTTGCTTGTCTGTCCGTCGACACCCAGCTAATTTTGTGACACGTCTTGTGCTCAAACATTGTGCCACCAATTACGAGGTCGCTAGCGTTGCAGAAATCAATGAACCGCTCACCATTGTCGTTGCAAATGCCAACACCTTGGTTCCCCATCACATGTCTGAGTCCATCGTTGCTGCTGCCAACCTTTGCATTCAAGTCTCCCATTACCATTTTGATATCTCCGCGCGGTGTGCTGTTGTAGGCGTCTCCTAGCCGAATGTAGAAGCATTCTTTCTCTTCATCGGATGCGAGCTCCGTTGGGGCGTAACACTGTATGATGGTGACAGGGCGTACTCTAGTCCGGAATCTGGCTCTTATGATTCTTTCACCGAGGGGCTCCCATGAAATTAGGCTACTGATAGCAGTTTTGGTTAGCAGCAACCCAACTCCTGCTTCCCGAGCACTTCCTTGGGGTTTTCCGGAGTAGAGCAGCACAGTGTTACGCGATGGTGATTTATACTTGCCCGATCCCAACCATCTTACTTCGCTTAGCCCTAAGATATCCATCTTGTACCGCACGAATTCTCTCTCTAGTTGGAGGAATCTGGCATTGTGAGGGCCTTCGCTACCTGCATCGAGGAGCGTCCTCACATTCCAAAAAGCAATCTTTGTCCGGGTACAATAGCCAAAAGTCGTCAACGTGTTATCAGTCCTTATCCGAGGCGTAGTTTCGGTTTCGGTAGCGGAATGGAATTCAGTTACGAAGGGTGCTAACCTCCGTAACCTATCCTGAAGGAAGTCAGGAACTTTCGCAATTGCAATTTTAGCTAATTTATGCAATTGGGATACACAAATCATTGCCCGGGGACCACCTCGAGGAGGTAAAGCAAGCACTTCGACGTGTCTAAAAGTTGCATTGTTGGCCTAAACCGGGTCTTAGGCAGTCAACAACTACCCGATTAGGCACGCCGCAGGCCCCCAAATAATATGTATATATTTAACGAAAATATATTAAGAGAGTCAAAAGGACCCACTAAAAAATTGATTTTTTTGTTTGGTATTTTGTTGTTTATAAATCAATATTTTTCAAAATGTTTAAATGCAATATTATTTATATATACTATTGAGAAGCACCAGATTAAAAAAAATATAACAAAATCGGTCGAACCATCCAAAAGTTATACTGGAATAACCTAAAAATAAGACAATTTTCTAAAAACCGTGTAATACCAAATTCCGTTATGCGGTTTTTTTAGAAAAACCGGAAACGTAGTTTTCTTATGATTGACTTAGTTATTACAGATACGAAGTTTAATCAAAATCGGAAGAACCGTTTTCGAGAAAATTAAAAAAAAAAAAAATATTTGTATGGCACCTAACCGTTCTAGATGAGCTAAATCCAAAATCCGAATTCCACCTCTAGGGACTCACATAAAAAGGCTCTGTACCAAGTTTTAAGCAAATCGGTTCACCCGTTTGGGCTCTAGCACAAATTACAGTGGACGCACAGATACACAGACCGACGGACGGGTTTTAAAATAAATAATAGTGGATATATCGGGTTTTTCAATAAGAGCGCTACAAAAGTTTTTTTAAATAAAACAATAACGGTTTTGGATATCAATTAAATTCTTTATTCCTGTGAAAGTACGTTTAGTGCCATTATGTGTGGAACTCGATTTCTTTTGCATGGCCACCACGGGCACGCTTGCAGAAGTCCAGACGCTGAACCCAATTTTCGACGGTTTTCAAGCATAAATCAGCCGATACTGCTGCAATTTCACTTTCGATATTCGTACGAAGTTCATCAATCGTCGCTGGCTTGTTTACATAGACCATAGACTTGACATAGCCCCACAGGAAATAGTCTAACGGCGTCAAATCGCATGACCGAGGCGGCCAAGCGACTGGACCATTTCGTTCTGATGGAACCACATGTCCTCCAAGTCCATATCATCCAATTGGGGCCAAAAATATTCGGTAATCATTGAACGGTAGCGATCCCCATTCACAGTAACTTGCCGGTCTTGATCATCACGGAAGAAGTACGCCCCAATGACGCCGCCGGCCCATAAACCACACCAAACCGTAATTTTTTCGGGATGCAATGATGACTCATGGAGTACGTGTGGATTGCTGCCTGACCAATACCGCATATTTTGTTTATTGACGAAAAAATTCAACCAGAAATGAGCCTCATCGCTGAAGATGATTTTTCGATGAAAATCCGAATCATTTTCAAGTTGTTGCTCAGCCCAATTCACGAACATACGACGGCGACGCTTCCGGTGGTCAAGCGGCTTCAGTTCTTGCGTCAATATAATCTTGTAAGGATGTAGGCCAAGATCTTTTCTCAAAATTCGCCACAACGACGTCACAGAGATGCCCAACGCTTAAGAACGACTTGTGAGAGACACATTTGGGCTTTCTGCAACTGAAGCCTCAGCGGCAGCAAAATTCTCGACACTACGAAAACTTCTTTGTCTCACTGGCACGGGAACATTTTGTACTGTGCCTGTGGATTCAAATTTTTCCACTAGACGCTCAATTGTTGGTCTGCTAGGACGATTATGAAGACCATAAATTGGACGTAGCGCTCTTAACGTTGAGGCCACTGACACCGAATTTCGGTAGTAAATTTTAATGATTTCGACTCGTTGTTGTATCTTTCCATCATGAAATGGAAAACCTTACTGAAGAACTGAAGAGAAATGTCAAAAGAGCGGCAAGAAATATGGCGTCATTTGCTGTCCCTGTTGCTCTACTTTTGTAGCGTCCCTGTTGAAAAACCCTTTAAAAAGGAAATACTATTTTTAACGGTTTTAATCCGAATCATATATCAATAAAATATCGTTCAAGAAGTGAGCAGGTGGCGTAATATTGTGTTCGAGCCTTGAAAAACTTATATACCAAATTATAAATAGTCATCACATAATAATTAAGTGCCTTTTGAGGAATGTTTTGTTTATTATTAGGTATTCATGTGATAAAGTACAATTTATTTTACATGCAATTAAATGTAATAAAATAAGCTTTTCACTGAAGCTAAAAAAAGTATATGTCATCACTCATTTTTTTGAAAAATCGGTGTCACAAAGACCGCAAAAAAAAAGTGTGTTTTTTAGAAGTTAAAACTCAAAATCTCAAAAACTGTTTAACATATCAAAAGTCTTCTTTTAAAGACAAGAAAAATACCTTTCATTTGATACCAAAATCATTTTTCTACGTCAATTATTTCGCCCGTTATGAACAATTATTTGGAACAAAATCTGAAATCCTTATTTTTCAATCGGCAACTTTAAACCCCCCAAAATTTTTGGACTTTCCCATAAACGATTTTGAAAATATTTTACTCATGTATCACCTTTCATTTGATACAAAACTCGTTCGTGTACACTCTGGGCCAGAAATGGGCAATTCCCTTTAAGGACTTCGGATTTTACTAATTTGATAGAGTAGATTTTCAATTTTCTGGAAAATATTTATATGTGCATAGTTATAGAAATTGACATGACGCATAAGGGCTGTAAATCTCGTCACTTAATAATTTCGATAAGTTAAATTTGACTTAACAATTTGAAAGTATGTTAGTAAGTTAAATAGAAAATTTTATTTGCACACCACCCACCCCCCTTTCTAACTCCTGTGTTCGACGATGATGGAATTAAATTCAGAAGTTTTCCTGCTGTCAGATGATAAACATTGTTTTCCAACAAATCGCTGTAATTAACGCAATTATTACCGCAACCACACTATTTTGCGTGTCAATTGATTTATGGTATTGAAAATGAAGAGGCAAAAAAGTGCCTCGCTTACGGTAGCATGCGAAATGGAAAAAATCGAATTTCATCGAAGTAGGTATTTGAGAGAGTGTGAGTGCTGTGTGCACTGTGTGTGTGTTATGTTTAGCATTCCTGTTAGATAAGTTTTGTATAAATGTAAGTAAACATAAATCTATTCCTCTATGTACTGTACATGTACACATGCCAGTTAGATTTAATTTCAAAAGAAGCACAAACCTCAAACTCTATATCAAACCGCGCTACTATGCCGCTGCGGCTGCTGGACGCGGACGGTATAGTATAGTATAGTATGGTAGCAGCAGTTACTGCAGCATCAGCATCACAAAATGCTGAGCTAACCTCCGCGCAAACGGTCGGTGGAGAGCACCTTCATCATCTCGGTTAGATACTTAGATACTTGTTAGATCTTCTAATACTAACTCGGGGAGCTAGTTACGTAATGTAAGAAAAACTTCCGCATTCATTTTAAGAGTATTCGTATAGTTTGTTGTTGTTGTTTCTGTTGCTGTTTCGTGCTGCCGCCTGAATGCTGCAGTTCTTTACTATGGGGTTTTCCTCCGACTATATGTAGAAAATTGTTTACTGCCGCGCGCCGGCCGTAGTGGTTTTCCACGGATACGGCCTATAGCATAGTGGGGTTGTTGTCACAACTTCTTCTCTCACTGGCTAGCTTATATCTACTAGCGATGACGGTTTCGTGAAATTGTGTGTTTCCTTAAAGATTTCTTAGTGTTTATCTCTCGGTTTGGTTATAATTAAAGTTTTGTATATACATATACATAAATTTATGTATGTTTTTATTTATTTGCTGCACCATATAAAAGTTTGTTTTTTCTTCGATTGCCATTCAGGAAAACCGTTTTTATTCTCCACAAACTGGAAAATAATATAATATATTTGTTTTTGTTATTGTTGCTCAAATCAACTGCGCTAGTTTTTCATGAATATATGTATGTAACACTACCGGTAAAATCTGTACTTGTAGCTTATACATGGAAAAGAATTCAATAAAGAAAACGGCCTAGTAAATGAAGATTCATTGACAACCTCCGCAAATAGTTTTGCAAGAAAACCATGGAGTTTGTAAATTGCAATTCCGTGTTGAATCAAACACTTGCAATTGGACCGAATGACTATACTATCAAACTATTCAAACGTGATTTTACAAATAGAAATTCATAATAGTGTAATGTTCTACCCAGGGTCGATAATAAAACTTATTTCCTTTAAAATAATAACTTCCACTTATTTAGGTACTTTTCGAAATATAGGTACACACTTTATTTCACTTCAGAGACGGTTGGTAAAACTAAAACATTTTTGGGTCGTCGTGAAGCACCTTGTCGGACCGCAATACAGAAATTGGTGGACAAATTTGAGCTGTTGGGACAAGTTAGTGATGTGAAGAATAAAACCCGTGCTCGTCGCTCAAGAACAACTGAGAATATTGCTGTTGTAGCCCAGTGTTGAAGAAAACCCAGGTTTGTCCATTCCTCGTCGTTATTTGGAATTAGGCATTCCACGAACGTCATTACACCGTATTTTGCATAAAGACTTGGGTCTTAAGGCTTATAAAGTTCAGTTAACACAAGAACTCAAGCCGACTGATCATCAACAACGTCGTGCCTTTGCTGATTGGGTCCTTGAAATGCATGAAAATGATCCGGAGTTTCATCGAAAAATCATCTTGACTGATGAGGCCCATTTCCACCTCGGAGGCTACGTCAACAAGCAAAACTGTCGCATCTGGGGCTCGGAAAACCCAAGAGTTATTGTTGAAAAGCCTCTCCATCCTCAACGCGTGACTGTTTGGTGCGGTTTATCGTCCGGCGGGGTCATTGGACCTTACTTTTTCGAAAATGAGGCTGGAGCAACAGTTACGGTCAATGGATTGCGCTATCGAGAGATGATTAATGATTTCTTATGGCCGGAATTGGATGGTATTGATCTGGACAACGTTTACTTTCAACAAGACGGCGCTACGTGCCACACAAGCAATGAAACCATCGATCTTTTACGGGAAAAGTTTCCGGACCGTGTTATCTCTATCGAAGAGGTGATCACAATTGGCAACCGAGATCTTGTGATTTAACACCTTGCGACTTCTTCCTTTGGGGCTACGTGAAAGATAAGGTCTACGCCAACAGCCCAGCGTCGATTCAAGACCTCAAAGATGGAATTCGTGAGGCTATCGAGGATATAGGGCAGCCACTTTGCGATTTGGTTATGGAAAATTTCATGAAAAGGATATGGTCCTGTAAGCGTGGTCGTGGCAGCCATTTGGCTGATGTTGTGCTCCATTATTAACGGCATACCTTCCTCTTTATAATGAAATAAACATCCGATCATTTATCTCAAAAAATGCCATTTTTCTTTGAATATCAAAATAACACCTCTTATTGGAAAACCTTTTAGTACCTACCTACCTACTTTTTTTTATTTAAAAAGCAATTTTTTCCAAAATTTAAAAATGCATTATTGTTCAAACTATTGAGAAACACCAGATTGCACAGTTTTAACAAAATCGGTATAGCCAAAAAAAAAAAGATATAGGTACTTGAATAATCCAAAAATAAGACCATTTTCGCAAAAAAACGTTGAGTGCCTACTTCTGTTATGCGAAAGCAGCTACTCGTTCTAGATGAGCTAAAACAAAATTTTGAATTCCTCCTCTTATGGAATTAAATCAAAATGTTTTGTACCAAATTTCAAGCAAATCAGCTCTCCCGTTTAAGCTCTAGCTCAAATGACTCTCTCAAATGAATCTCTTGGGCTTAGGCTGCAGTGCTAGATTTAGGCTTAGGCCCGTGAGGCCCGGGCCTAGGGCGGCAAAATCTTTGGGGCGCAGTAAAATAATTGATCCTTAAAGTGAGCGATGATGCCTGTGGGCGCTAGTGGGCCATATGGGGGTGGCAACTGACCTGAGAATGTTTTGTACTGAAAAAAGTAGTTTAGGAGGACTATGGATAATTTGTTGAGGAAGTTCAATTTTATTGAAAAATGGCAAAATAATATTTTATATCTTATCTCTTTCTTTGGGGGCGCTGAAAAATAACTGATTCTAAAAGTGGGCAATAAATGAATTTAGTTTGAACTTTAAAAAAAAAAAAATTATTTGCACATCAAAAATTGCAATTTAATGTATCAAAATGTGAAATGTCGTTGTGAGGTTGTGTGAGCCTACACAACTTTTATTTATTTAAATTATTTTTTTGAGCGTTTTTATATTAGATTCATTAATAAAAACCATTATATATTCATAGGTTTTCCTATTTAAATTTTAGAAAAAAAAGGTCTGTTTTGCGTTTTTTTATTGTAATAAATAATTATGGACGGCATTATTGTTATATAATAAAAAGTATTTTATTATTATAGGTACCCTACGCTTTTTAATATGAATTAAATTATTTTTTAAGTAAAAATAATGTACTACTTTTTGTTTTTAGTTCGGTTCTCTATGAGAGCTTTAGTTTTTTAAAACTATAATTTATTTTTAAGTCTTAACATAAAGATGCTACCATATAACGTATGGGGTTATCTGACCCCATATTCCCTTCTCTGATGAAGGTACATAATACCATATTGTAGGTCAACCTAATAAAAGTGTGTTCGGGCGTTTTCTGGCAGTTCAGAAAAAAGCCTCTGCAAGAACGATTAAGAATAAAGGCAATTAAAAGAATTTAAATAAAAAAAATAAGGAGGGTGGCGTACTTAACCGGGCCTTGGGTGGTAGAAAACCTAAATCCGCCACTGTTAGGCTGTGAAGCATTCCCAAGCAATTGAGCATAAGTTATTGTTTTGTGCAAATGAGACATGCTTACCCGAGCAGAATGAGCAATGAGAATAAGCTTTTCGTGACGTTTTTCAGTTGTTCCGATGTGAAGCAAATTAGAAGACTTGTTTACCTATTTCTTCTTTTGTGAGGTTTTTCCAAGAGTTTATAAGAACAGATTGCATTTAGTTTCCAGAAAGGGGATGAAAGGTCCAAAACCGGCTGCTTTGTTGTTGCATTTTGCTAACTCCCATTGCTTAGGAGTTTAGGTGTCCAGCTTACATATATACATATGGTCAGATGTACTTACCAGCCATCTCAATTTGTAACGGGTCGAAGTGCCTTAAGGGATCTAAACTGTTCTCGAGTTGTATCGACAAGACTTTTGATGGCTGTAGACTAGGTACTCACTTAATGAAAAAAGCTGTTCTAATGAGAGAAGCTTCGAGAAAGATTAAGCCTGAATTGTTTTTGATATCAAAATCGCACGAAAAGAATGTTGTGTAGTCGACTCTTTTTTGGTTTGAATATCTTTTTGATTTAAGAATTAACAAATTAAGTATTATTTTTTTAAAGACAAATTATAAGTTAAAGTTTGTTCCAGACTTTTTTTGGGCAAAAATGGGCAGTCTGTCAAATTTTTTGGAGTGCGGATGAAATCTTCTCAGCGAGAAGAAAACTGCCAATAAAGTTTGGATCGCTTTGCGGGCAACAATTTTTAAGACTTTTTAAACGTCAAAACAAGAATCGACTAGAGTTGCCATGGATATATGATAAATTCCAATCAAGATTTTCAATAAATTATTACCAAAGCATAAAAGGTTTCCAAATTTTCACGTTTACATTATTTTATTGTGATAGAAGCACAATTTTCTTTAATTCATCATTCAATTATAAAACATTATTTTTATTCTGGTGTCAAAAAGCAGTAAATTATACAAGAAATTCATGAGTTATGATATACGTAGTTTTATTTTTAAGAAAAACGTTTGCTTGAGGAAATACAGTAAAAATCAATTGATTTACTAATAGATTTAAAAAAAAAATAAACATAAAAGTAACACTTCGGCAACCCTCAGTCAACAGCTTTATTTTCTTTTTTTTTGTTATTTCAATTTTAACTGACATTTTTTGACAGAACACAAACCTGCCGATTTCTCCCCAAAGAAATTTCTTGGGAAGAAATTGTCAGGAAAGGGAAATGTTTATCTCTCTCGTGAGCGCTCTCTTTTGCCCAAAGCTACCCAATTTCTGAAGTGTGGAATAGAATTTGGCAAAAATAGGCAACAAATTGTGACAATTGGCGGTTTTAGTCAAGGTCTGGAACAAACTTAACATAAATTAGAATAATGACAGGAAAATAAATAAATTTTAAAACATAAAAGTATGCTCTTTGAGTGTAAAAATTCCTCATACGCCATACATCATATTTTAAAGAATAAATTGATTTGGTACAACTATAGCTACAACCACAAGTTTTTTTTCTTGGAGGAAGGAGGATACTGACCGTATGTATATTTTTGTAAACATGAATATAAGGGGATTTCTCGTACGACAGGAATCGATATCAAAATCTTATGAAATTATTTAAACCAGATTTTGGATGCAAATTATTCCTTCGTGTGACGGATACAAAACTGTTTTATGGTGAATTCCTTTCAACAAAAGAATGGATTCTGTTCAGAATTTTTTCTTAACAAAATCGATTCTTTTCTGTCAAACCAAATCTTGCGTTTTTAGCAAGATTGCATACTGATTTGCAAACAGACTATGAAGACTTACGTCAAATTGAAAGTCGCGGAATTTTTGAAAGACCAGTTGTTTATTTTTTGGTTGCAACGAATTCTACATGATTTAACAAAATATTCAACAATATATTCAGTCAATAGGCGTTTTTCTTTTTTGGCTCCGAGCGGGGCACAAAGCCGGGCGCGAGCGAATAGAGCTTGCTCCGAACAGGGTTTGACCTGAGCACTCCGATTTATTTAAGAAACACTATTTAGCACTAAACTGTCATTGTATATATTTTTTAATAAAACGTCAGAAATTTCAGCTTTGTTTGTGAAATTGGTATTTTCAAGATTTGTTTCTTTTTAACTAGTTTCCAGTTAATACAAAATGGAAAAAGCAAATATTCCACAAAAACTTAATGAACTTAGCTGCGCTCAACTTTTCGCTCGATGTGCTCGGTCATTTTTTTTTTCCGAGCTCATCGAGCGAGCCCCGTTCGAGCTCTGAGCTAAAAAAGAAATACAAGTAGTTGAGAGCTCGGAGCGCTCCGAGTTGAAAAAGTAACATATGTAGTTCTTTTTTGGACAGCTCAGTGCCCCGCTTGGAGCTAAAAAAGAAAAACGCCTTATATAGGCTTTGTTGATTATCAAACAAAAATTTGCAAAAAGAAAAAGCTTTCGCAAGTGAAAACTTTTTAACAACAATCAGCCCTATTCTGCTTATCGTTCGCGTGAATATTTACATTCTGCTATCCGCGGGAAGGAAATTATTGTTCCGTAATGCTTAGGTAGGTATATATTGCGATAAAAATATAATTAATACAATAAGATCTTTTTTACAATTTCAAAAATAAGTACTGGTAAAGATTTAAATAATTAAAATAAATAATTTGAAGCAAATTGAATGAAACATTCACGTGAATCGAAAGATTTGATCGAATCGGATAGCAGAATAGGGCTGAATTTTCATTAAAAATATACTTTATGCAACAAGTAGAAGTTCAAACAAATAAAATGCAACAACGAAGTACCCCCGTATAAGCTGGCTAATTTCTTTTGTTATTAAAATAGAATTATTATAGTTATTCATTTAATAATTTTTCTCCCAATTTCTTAAAAATTTCTTCACGTTTTGCGTCAATTGCAGTTGTCAAGTAACACAAACACAATCATACAAATAAAAAATTGTGTGAGTGCCGGGACTCAAGGTTAATATGTGTAAACATCAACGTGCGCGGATCCAAAACGGACTTGTTTTTGCTTGAAGGGGATATTAAGATTTTTTTCACTGAACGCACCCATCCTAGTATGCAGATCGTAACGTTGCACACCGTAACGTTGCGCCGACGTAACGTTGCACACGAACGCTCACGTTTTTTTTTCACTCTACCGCCAGCATAGATGTTTACACATCAAAAATATGCACGACTGGGTCGCACGAACTTGCTCTTATGCGCGATCACATTTTGTCTGAAATAAATTAGTTATAGGAGTATATATTTTATCCATTTGCCAAATCTTAGTTTAGTTTCAGGTGGTATTTTGTGAGTAAACAAAAATTAACAATATAGCCTAGTGTTGCACATATGCAATATGCATAAAAGAAAATTATACTATTTTTAAACTGGTAAATTGTTTTAAATCAACAAAATTAGAAAGAAATTGATTAAAATACTTTGAATCCGTTTTAACCCAACGCGATGTACACCATCTGATTTCTTATATAAATCTTTATTTATGAGAAAAAAAAAATTGAAAATCGTAGGAGCGGTTTTAAAAATAATTAATTTTTTATACATAAAATTTCGTTAACATTTTTGAGAAAAATAATTGGTACGCCAATTTAAAGCATTTATTAATGTTGCGTTAAAAATTGAACTTCATAAAAATATCTGCTACCAGTTTTCGAAATATCGAATTTTCAAAAAATTATTTTGATTTTTTTTTTAAAAATCCAAAAATCATTTCTTAGAAAATTTTGATACGCACTTTTATTTATATTTATTACAAGCTTCTGTATAAAAAATCTAATTTTATTCGGTTGATCAGATGTTGAGATAGTCGAAAATCAAAGAAACCGTTCTATGAGAGGTACTGTTAATAAACCGTAAATATAAACTTTAAAAATTTTAAATGGTAGATCATACTAATTTTAACACAGAAAAAAACTTTTATGAAAATCGTAGGAGTCGTTTTTGAGAAACAAAATATTTTTCTTAACGGTTTTTTAACATTTGTATGGGAGGCACGAAAACATGCACGTGCCGTAACTATTCGGACTGGTGGAAGTGTGATCATAGCCTCTTCGCGGCGGCCGCTAGAAACAAGCCTTTAAAAAGGTTTGGCTAATATGATCAGGCTGGTTCCACAGGTTGGCAACAGGTTAATTCCCTGTTCCGTAAAACAAGAAGAATTACGAGACCAGCAACAAGCCTCGGAAACGGACTGATCTCACGACGACAACCCACGCAAAGAAAACGGAATAACGATTTACGAATTTTCTTATGGAACGTACGATCGCTCTATAGAGCTCGAGCTGCTCAGCAGCTAGCCGATGCCCTGTCAAAATATAAAGCTGACATAACAGCACTTCAAGAAATAAGATGGACAGGGAATGGTGTTCTACAGAAGAAAGATTATGACTTATACTACAGCTGTCATACAAAACACCATGTGCTCGGGGTAGGCTTCCTAGTCGGCGAAAAAATGAAGTCTGCCATCATCGGCTTTAACGCTATAAGCGAAAGGCTATGCACCCTTCGCGTGCGAGGCAAATTTAAGAACATCAGCCTCATTAACGTTCACGGACCTACGGAGGAGTCCTCAGATAAAGAAAAAGAGACTTACTACGAACAAGTCGAGAGGGCCCTCAATGCCTGTCCAAGGTATGACGTAAAAATCATCCTTGGGGATTTGAATGCAAAAATAGGTCGGGAGCCGGTATTCAGGCATTACGCAGGCACCCATAGTTTGCATGAGAACACTAATGACAATGGACTTCGAGTCTTAGAATTGGCAGCATCGAAAAACATGGTCGTTGCGAGTACCAGGTTCCCGCGTAAAGATATCTACAAAGCCACCTGGGTATCACCTGATGGAGTCACTCGTAACCAAATTGACCACGTGTTGATAGACCGTCGCCACTACTCGAACTTGATGACGGTACGAACGTACCGAGGTGCCAATATCGACTCGGATCACTATCTTGTTGGTATGGTTTTCCGAGGGCGGATTGCCTTGCGAAGATGTATTGCATCCGCCGATCAGGTTCGAATCAACACGGCTGCTCTGCGCAATGAAACCAGCAGTAACACCTTTGGTAATGCGTTAGGACTCGCCCTAGAACTGGGTAGAGTAAGTCCTGGAGCCAGTGTGCTGCGCGTAGATGAGAAGTGGACACGCCTTAAGAATACTGTCATTAGTACTGCCAACTCCATCTTAGGCAGCAGTCGTAGAAATCGGAACGACTGGTTTGATGATGAATGCAAGCTAGCGACTGAACGTAAGAATGTTGCGTACCGAGCAATGCAACAATCTCATAGAACGCGGGCACGCGAAGACGATTATAAAGAGCTCAGAAGAATTGAAAAACGGCTTCACAGACAGAAAAAATCAGCCTGGGAGAAGAACATAATCTGTGAAATAGAGAAAAGCCGAGAGCGAGGTCCGCACCAGGCGCGGAAGTTCTACCAATCCGTCCGAAACATGACGCAGTACACACCACGCTGCACATACTGCAAGGACGGAGAGGGAAATCTGATCACCGATCCTCAAAGCATACTTGAGCGATGGGAAGTGTACTTCAATGAATTGCTAAATGGTCAGCTCACTGCAGAAGTGGAGGCTCCACTACTTCAAGAAGAGTACCCTGTGTTGCCGCCACCAAGCATAGAAGAGGTTGAGAAGGCTATAGGCCGGCTAAAGAAAAACAAAGCCCCGGGAGCCGATGGTATACCAGCCGAACTATTTCAACACGGTGGGCCAGCTTTACGTCAAGCAATTCATGAGATTATAGTGCACGTGTGGGAGCATGAAGAAATTCCAGAAGACTGGCGAAAAGGTATAATTTGCCCCATACATAAGAAGGGAGATGTCACAACATTCAGCAATTATAGAGGTATCACGTTGTTGAGTACCGTCTATAAGATACTCTCCTCTATCCTACAAGACCGGATAACCCCATACGCTAAAACCATCATCGGACAATATCAGTGTGGTTTCATTATAGGCAAATCAACAACTGATCAGATCTTTACCCTTAGGCAGGCGATGGAAAAATGTCTAGAGTTTAACATCCCAACATACCACCTGTTTATAGACTTTAAGGCCGCCTACGACAGCATAGCCAGGGTAGAACTTTACAAAGCCATGAGAGAATTCGGCATCCCAAATAAATTGACACGACTATGTAGGTTGACCATGACCAACGTAACAAGCCAAGTAAAAATAGCCGGATTGCTATCCAAACCAATCAACATCTTTAATGGACTCCGACAAGGGGATGGTTTGGCCTGCCTCCTTTTCAACCTGACGTTGGAGAAAGCAATCCGTGACTCTGGCACGGCAACAAGAGGGACCATCGTCAACAGGTCCAGCCAGATACTGGCTTACGCAGACGACATCGACATCATCGGAAGAACCGAGCAAGGTGTACATGATTCCTTCATCCAGATCGAGCAGGCGGCACAAAATCTGGGGCTGCACATTAGTGAAGGTAAAACAAAGTACATGGTGGCGTCAAATGCGAGAGGAACAGTTGGTCAAACAATCAAGGTAGCGGAGCACGAATTTGAAGTGGTGCAATCCTTTAAATACCTTGGGTCAATAGTAGCAGCCGATAACAATACAGAAGAAGAAATACGCGGGCGGCTTCTCAAATCCAACAGAGCCTACTATAGTCTGTCAAAGCTCTTCAAATCCAGAAATCTCACCATAACTTCAAAACTGCTGCTGTACAGGACCATGGTCCTGCCAGTACTCACATATGGATCCGAGACTTGGGTGCTTAGCAAAAGGCACTCCGACCTCTTAGCCGCGTTCGAGAGAAAAGTCTTAAGGAGAATTGTTGGCCCCATATGTGAGGAAGGACGATTCCGGAGACGGTACAATCATGAATTGTACGCAATCTACCTTGAAGCAGATATCGTGACAAAAATTAAGCTCGGTAGACTCCGGTGGGCAGGGCACCTAGCTCGCATGAGCGAAGAGGAACCTGCTCGGAAAGTTCTTTGTGGTACATTCTATGGTAGACGACAGCGTGGTAGACCATGCTTGCGCTGGAGAGATGGCGTAGACCAGGACGCCCGGAGCCTTGGAGTGCGCAACTGGATGGCGGCGGCTCGAGACCGGGATGGGTGGAGAGACTTGTTGAAGGAGGCCAGGACCGGACCCCGGTTGTCGAGCCGACGATGATGATGATGGGAGGCACCGTTATTTTTGGATATTAGAATAATTTTTGTCAAAAATCTTCTAGATAAAGTAAAAAACCTGTTATTTACCAAGTTTAATGAAAATCGACAAAGTCGTTTTTGAAATATTGAGTTTTCAAAAAAAAAATATTAAAACTTTTTTTAAAAATCTAAAAAATATTTTTTTGAAAATTTTGGTACACAATATTATTTAGAACGTGTCAATACTTCTTCATAAAAAAATTGATCAGAATCAGTTGAACCGTTTTCGAGAAAAGCGAAAATCAAAAAAATGGTTCTTTGGGAGGTACCATTAATAACCATTTTTCGGAACCATTTTTTTATTAAACGGCAACTTATAACTATAAATTTATTGAGTTCTTAAAAACAAATTCGGTAGCGCTGGATTTGAGAAAAATAAGTTTTTCCTTTTTGGCCAGGAAATTTTGTATGACAGCTACTGTTAATTTTGGTCCTAAAAAAAAGAGAAAAAATCGGGTGGGGGGAATGTCCAAAGAACGCTTGGTACCAAGTTTAAAGAAAATCGACCCATCCGTTTAGGCTGTAGTCGAACCGACAGACAGACAGACGGACGTTTTTGCGAGACCCACTTTTTTTGATTTCTCTATCATCGTAATGTAAAGTTTGATCAAATCTCGAGTTCGATTTTTTGTACGAATCCATAACATCCCATATAGTACCTACATATATCGCAAGTAAAAAAAGATTCTTTTACGAAATACGAATTCCTTTCAATTGACAGAAAAAATTCGATTCTGTTTAGAAAAAATTCGATTTCTCTGATGAAATGAAATGAATTAAATTAAATAAAAAGCGAAAAATAAGAAAAAAATCTGTATTTTATACTCATTTAGGGAGTTATGTATGCATGTATGGATGTATAATGTATATGCAGACATATACATATGTATGTATAACAACACTGACTACTACTTTGAGACTTTAATATAATTGAAAACAAAATTCAGAATGACTTGAATTTAATTCAATAGGTACTCCTAATGTTATTGGTTATAATTCTTCTCGTTCTCCAGATCCGTTTACTAATATTTATAACCATTGACTTAATAGTAGAGTCCAATCATCAGACTAGTTCCTTTACACCTTCTTTAATAACAGAATCATATCTAACGGTTGTATTTTCTTTGTGGCAGGTATGTTTGGAGTCAATATCAACAAAGATCCTATTTTGAAATGATTTTTATGGCTACAACCAGGGTTACCTTTGGGGACACTCTAGTGTCATTTTGACACCTTATCAGCACCCGGACACCAGGACACCTCTTTTTAAAAATACATCGATTTTGGACACTTTTTAGAAATCTAGCAACCATTTGGACACTATTTAAAAAGAAAAAAAAACAATTTGTTCGAAAAATTGAACGGAACCCGTTGTCAGTCAATCAAAAAATAAAAACACCTACACCACACATATCTTTTTCTTGTTCCATCTTTCATACTCCCCAAATTAAAGACCATGAAGTACTTTTAATAAAAACCAATGTTTTGAAATATTATCAAAAAATATGTGAGCAAGTCACAGCTAAGAAATTATCTGTGTAAAGTTTCTTGGACATAAAAAATTAAAAAATTGGGAAAAGAATTTAACTATTTTGATTTGGTTTCTGAATTAAAAAAAATGAATTTATAATCTCGGGAAAGAGTACAAAGCTTGGAAGTTAAAAGCCAATAAAATGATTTGATTTCGAAAATTGTTTTAAAATTAAAAATATAGAACAGTTTGGTTCAAAATAGTAAACTTAAGAAACTGGTATTAAAGAAATAATCAGCCCTGTTCTGAATTTCGATCTATTATAAAAAAAACTTTTGATTTCAAACTCTAGGTGTTTTGAAATACTTTTCGTTTTCAAAACTTGCGTAATGAGTGCGCTTTGATTTTCTATCGAATTGAAAATACTTGACGTTTGAAATTAATTTGAGTTTTCATATCAGAAATAGAAATGAAAAAAAAAATTAAAAATGTTGTTTACAGCCAAGAAGGAAAGGTTCTATTTATAATTTGTGTTTTTTTTAATTTACTTAATTTTTCTGCAACAAATTTGACATTTAGAATTTTGTTTGTACTGATTTAGAAAAAAATAGGTTTGAATACTGGCTAACGTGAAAGTGAAAATCAGAACACTTTTTTTGAATCCGTGCGGAAACCATTTCCGTTTACGGATTTGTTTCGCATCGGAAATCAGAACAGGGGTGAATATGTCAAAATTTAAGATTTTTTAAAAACTTTTTACGCAATTTCTGAAATACTTGTTTGTTCATTAAAATTTAATTTAATCTTGTGTTTTAATTGAAATTTTTAATGGACACCTTTTTTCCTCTCGGACACCTTTTTTGACACTTTATGAAAATTCTCAGAGGTAACACTGGCTACAACATTCTTTCTTCTAAGTATGAGGTCTCAGATAGAAGTTGATTTCAAGGAAGCTAGTTCTTATCCCATTTATGCGTATATTGTATTGTATGTTGTTCCATCTCGATGTTGCCCGAAAAAGCATACAACCCGTGTCACTTGGACATAGGCATAACTGCTTTTAGGGTGTGTAGAACGTACGGGAAAATCATCGCGCAGCGCGCGCCGCCGACACCACAACTAGCATAGGACAAGCAAAAGCACCAAAGGTATACTCCATATCCATATGGTATCTTCATACATACATACATCCTATGTACAGCATCTTAGATGTGATGCATTTCCCAGATCTGATATAATTTGTCCAAATGGAATTTATTCTGTTCACTATGAGTCTTCGACAAGAAACTCCTTTTCTCACTTCCTTAAGATAGTTTGCCATCTGTGGAGTGAGTAGTATACCGAACCAAGAAGCAGACAAAAATCACATTTGACGAATGCGGAAATAGAGGCATCCACAAGCTATTAATGGCGTGGTGGTTTGTCTTAGGTGCTCACGCTCAGCTCATGGTGAACTATACCTACTTCTTTAAAGGCAAGAAGCTGGAGTGCAATTAATAGCCAACTATGGGATAACAAATCAATTTAGAGACTTGCTATATGTAAGCTTATAGATATTATGAAGATTTAGTGGTTATATACGTAAGCCGTAAGGTATATTTATGTAGGATTTCATTGCAGATTCTTCAATGTTGGAAATAGAAGCTTTGATAGATATTTTGAATAAAAAGCTTGAAAATGGATTTCATTTTTGAATTTGAGTTCTAAAATAAACACTAAATGTACCTAACATAGAAATGAATTGTATTTATTGCATTTATGTATAATTTGAACTTAATTTTAGGATTGACATCTCTTAAATACCTAAGCTTTTCGAATTAAATTTTATTTAAAGTTAACTTAATCAAATTTAGATATTATGTAACAACTACATCGGTATGTTTTCGATATCTGAAGAAAAATTATAATCCATATTCTGTTAAAAACAATAAATAAAGGCTATAGTTTCTGAACCGATTTTTTTTCAATATCTCAAAAAGTTCCAAATTAATTCTAATGAACCTTTTAACGTGGTAGTATTTGATTTGTGACTCAAAACAGAGTACCATTTTGAAAAATACTTTTTGTGTTCACTTTCGGGAAAAATGTTTTTAGACAAAAAGTTCTTAAAATGTGGTTCTACATAAACCTAGAGCATTGTATGCGGAAGTAATAACTAAAGGTAATTTGTCACAAATCCCATATTTTAGAAGACAAATTTATTACATTTTTACGAACTTTTACATTAGTATAAAATAACAACTTAAAGCTAAGTACCGACGATTGTCAGATATCATACAACTTTTTGACAAGTGAAGAGGCACTAATGGCGAATTCCTTTCAAAAAAGAAATCGAATTTTTTCTAAACAGAATTCAATTGAAAGGAATTCGTATTTCGTAAAAGAATCGACTTACTTGACAGCTGCAATTGACGCAAAACGTGAAGAAATTTTTCAGAAATTGGGAGAAAAATGTTTTACCAATAGAATTATTAAATGAATAACTATAATAATTCTATTTTAATAACAAAAGAAATTAGCCAGCTTATGTGGGGGCACTTTGTTGGTTCATTTTACTTGTTTGAACATCTACTTATTTCATAAGTATATTTTTAATGAAAATTCAGCCCTATTCTGCTATCCGATTCTTTATATTATTCACAAAACTATTAAGGTTGTTTGTTTTTCTTGTGAGAAAAATGTTTTACCAATAGAATTAAATTGATAAATAAAAGATATTAGCCAGCTTATACGGTGACAATTTGTTGGTGCGTTTAAACTTCTATTTGCACATAATTTTTAAAGAAAATTGTTATTGAAAAGTTTTCACTTGCACTGAATGTTTTTAACACGTCTTTCACTCGCGAAAGCTATTTTTTTTTGTCAAATTTGTGTTTGGAAATGAACAACGCACAATAAATTATTTTTATATGTATGTAGCTGTATTGACTGAATATATTTTTGAGTATTTTGTTAAATTATGTAGAATTCGTTGCAACCAAAAAAAAAACAACTCGTCTTCCAAAAATTCTGCTACTTTCAATTTGACGTATTAGAAATGTCAAGTCTTCATAGTGTGTGTGCAAATCAGTGTGAAATCTTGCTAAAAACGCAAGATTTGTTTTGACAGAAAAGAATCGATTTTGTTTAAAAAAAAATTCGATTCTGTTTAGAAAAAATTTGATTTCTTTGTTGTAAGGAATTCGCCATAAGTTTCCAATATTGTTGTCTCATGATATGGTTGAATTTTTCGTTAGTTCTGCGCATCTACGTCACTTGGTGACAAAACCGCCCACAGAAAAAAAACAGAAACAAAAACAAATGTGAATTCAATTGCGTCACTCAGTGACAATATGCGTGAGAGATATAGCAAAACAACCTTCTTTCTATCATATCTGTAGGGAAAAACAAAGTTAGATATCTTCAAAACAAAATCGTTCGATCGTTTTACGTGAAGAGACCCCAGCTGTTTTTTTTTTTTTTTTTTGTTAAAAAAAAAACTTCACATACATTTGATAAAATACATCACTGTGGTATCGAAGACTTTTTCTCCATTAGACTTCAACACACTTTAGCTTTTTTTTCCTCAGAAACCCATTCGATAAGATAAAATATTATGGAGACAAAAGACCTAACAAATAAATGCTTCCCATAATGATTGCTGTATTCCATTTTTGGTCTTTAACTGTACCCTTTTCTTTCTTTTGCAAACCTTAAAAGGCAACATTGGTTTGTTGTTCACATGCAACCATTATTGGCCATGAGCAACGGTCAAACTTCTAACATGGAAATAAATGCATTTACATGCAAAATACCATCAAAGTAAGAAGCACCCATTACTCACTCCTCCATGGAAGCAATGTCAGAAATCGATTTGTGCCCACTCACGCACACATCTTGGATACTGCCACCTCCACAACTATATACAACTTCCCTACTCCACAGCTACAGCTATTCGAAGTCCAAACCTGGAAGGAAAGAGTCAATTGAAAGCGCGCGGAAGAAAAGGGATAACAAAAGCATAGCACACAATAACACGATGCACCGTTAGGAATGTACTAGCTCACGACACCGTAGTAGAACGGATCATTACATAACATGCCACTGTTGGCCTACATTCGGGAAACGATCGTGGCGGTCGATTCGCTTACTGCGGCAGTGGCTTTATGTTAGTTGAAGCACCTCTTGGCAAATGGTCTAGGGCAGCAGCTGAGAATGGACGTGTACAGTGTACACCGATGGAAGAAGAATGAATAAATATAAACAGTCAATGGCAACTGGCCAGTTGGTGTATGATGGTGCCTGGTCTGGTCCCTGCCTCCTTGCAAATATCGTAGATTGCTCATGAACTAGCTGAGAGGTGCTGGTTGAGCCGCTCCCTCCCACTGAAAATAAAACCAAGAAGACGACAAAGATGAGGACGACAACGACAACGACGAAGACTTTGGGGCTTTGTACTGGACGGAACTCAACCATGCACAGCAAGTATAAGTAAAAACGATAAAACGGGTTGCAACTCGAAAAGAGGCAGTGACGAGGTGAAGCAGCCACTCTGCTGTACGTTTATTATTCCTTGAGGAGTATCTATTATGCTCTCGTGAATGGAATTGACTGTTGGAATTGAATTAGCCTCAAGGAATTCACATTGAAGGTGATGGCCAGAAAATGCATTAGTGGTTTCTCTGTGTATTTGAGTTTTTATGTACCTATGTATGTTTGTATATGTGCGAATGGCTTCCGTGTGGTGGTAAACTTTTTCTGCCCACACATTTGGCGCAGGCTGAAGCATCTTTAAAATAGGTGGTTGGCTGAGATATTATGGTTGTACGTATTAGGTTTGTTTTGGTATAAATGCATTGAAGGTAGAAGTGGAGCAAGGAACTCATACCCGGGGTGAACTTTGTTTGTCAAAGTTTATTGCTCTTTCCTCCATCTTGCATGATTTGTCTGGCTCAATTGTAAAGTATATTTTCTTCCAAAAATATATGTATTAGTCAATTAGTATTTATTTATTATGAATTCCTTCAAGCAATAAACTCTGTTATATGTACATACACTGTGGCGTATGTGGACTTTTTTACTAAAGGTTTTGTGCAGGATGAACGGAAAAGTATTTGCAATTTAAGTTCATAAAAATTGATTTTTCCCAGAACTAAAAATTTTTGTATGTCCATCACCAGGAGCATCAAATAACATCAGCTATGTTTTCACAAGGAATTACAAAAATATAAAGCTATTCATATAGCATATAGAGTTTTGTCGCATCGAAGCCTCAACACTGGAATTGATTTGACGCACTGGAAGCCAACATCCATGCATTCGTTCGTGAGATACCGGCCGATATGTGTGAAAGAGTATGCCAAAATTGGACTCAGCGGATGGGCTACCTGAGACGCAGCCGCGGTCAACATTTGCATGAAATTATCTTTAAACATTAAATTGCAAGGTTCAAACTATCGATTCAAATAAATATTTCATTCATTTTTTCGAATTTTTTGTGTTTTTTTTTTAAAAAAAAGTTCTAAACCTCTTAAAAAATCACCCATTATAAGGGCTGTTGTAGTCTTATGCTTGTCCGACTAAAGCTAAAATCTATCTATCTATCTAAATCTATCTAGAACTGATGGAGATAATATAGAACCATTCATTAAACAAGTTATAAAACAAAATTGAAGGTATTGCCTATGATTCGTAATTGAAGGGAGTTTTAATAAAGCTAGTCTTTGAGAATATGGAGGAAGTATATTATCCGGTGACCATGGAAATAATCGAAGGCAGAAGCGCATAAACCTTCTCTGAACTGCTTCAAGTCTATTTATGTGAATAGAATAATGAGATGACCATACAACACAACCATATTCTAATATCGGTCTCACAAACGATACAAACAAAAGTTTTAGAACATAAGGGTCCTGAAAGTAGCGGCCAAATCTCTTTATGAATCCAAGCATTCTGTTAGCTTTTTTAATAATATAGTCCAAATGAACATTTAAAGTTAGTTTTGGGTCCAAAATTACACCAAGGTCGGAAAAAACAGAGACAGTAATTAACGGGCACAGATCAAACATATAACTAAACACAATCGGATTTTTTTTTTCGTGTAAAACTCATAGTTTTACACTTGTCAACATTTAAGATAAGACGGTTTAGATTGCACCACTCCCGAAAAAGTAAAAGATCTTCCCGTAAAAGCAAGCAGTCTGATGTAGATTTAATACTTTTGAAAATTTTAACATCATCTGCATAAATTAAAATTGAAGAGTTCCTTATGGTCGAGGCCAAGTCATTGATAAACAATATAAATAAGATTGATCCTAAATGGCTACCCTGAGGGACGCCAGAATTTACCACAAATTGATTCGAATACTCGCTACAGAAAACAACACTATAATGTCTGTCATTTAAATACGACGAAATCCATTTTAGGAACATAGAGCTAAAGCCTACGTCGTCCAGTCTTAACTAGCGTTATATGGCATAACTTGTCAAAAGCTTTACTAAAATC
Source organism: Leucozona laternaria (assembly GCA_932273885.2). Classification (NCBI taxonomy): domain Eukaryota; kingdom Metazoa; phylum Arthropoda; class Insecta; order Diptera; family Syrphidae; genus Leucozona; species Leucozona laternaria. The sequence continues at coordinate 217,020,252 of OW026366.1, read as the reverse complement.
AGTAAATACGCAGTCAACTTGTCCGTGTTCTTCAAAAACATCTAAACAAAACGACGTAAAATTTAATAACATCAGTAACTTCTTTTTAACAAAACCATGCTGATTTGCACAAACAATTGAACTACAATGAAAGGAAAGGACGTTACATATAATGGACTCAAACAGTTTAGGTATCACAGATAATTTGGCAATGGGCTTAGCTTGGGTTTTACCCAGGGCTAACTTTGTTCTTCGTGGCTCTAAAGAGCCACTTTGCCTCTTGTTTTCAGGTGTGGCTCTTTGACTGCACTTTTCTTAAATCATCCAAAATTGGCTCTTTTTGAGATTTTCGTTGCTCTTTTTACTCTTTTTCAGAATACTAAATAATATGTCTACTTCAATTTCCTTTTTCATAATTTTTCAATTTTCCTCTAACTAAAAAAACCCTGAAATTTTCCTCAGAGCAAAAAATTCTTTGAAATCTGACCGCATTTATTTTCATTAAAAAATAAGTTTCTTATGTTCGGTTTTACAAACATTTAACAGGCTTTTAAATTTTTAAATGACGTATTTTGTATGGAACAAACGTCATTTTAAAATTTAAAAGCCTGTTAAATATAGTTAAAAGGGCTCTATGAAATCGCCCATTACCTCTTAGCTTTTCGCCTTAATATTTCCTGAACGTAGCAATGAGAAAGAATGAGATGAATATAGTATGCCATATTTCGAGTTTTATTTTGCAAATGTTTCAGCTATATATTTTTTCTTGCAACTGTTTTTTTTTTTAAGTTTTTGTTAGTTTTCAAATAAATACATTAATATTTTTGAATTATAATTAAGCATTTTTTTTTTAATTTTTTGGACGTTTTCAGAGGTGGCTCTTTTTTCTTTTTGAAGTACTCTTTTTATTGCCTCTTTCTCAAAATCCAGAAAGGAAGCCCTGGGCCTGATTTCAGCTGTTGTTTGGAAAGAAAAGTGGGATAAAAAATTTAGCGCGATCTGCGTGCTAGGTTTTAATCTGTTTTAAACTGTTTTCAAAATGCGATTTTGGACAAAACTGTTTATGGTTTACACATTTTAAATTTTAATATATTTTGTTGATTGTTTTTTTTTGTTTAGCGGTCATAAATAATAAGTTGCTTTAAATGTCAAGTGTCGTTATTTTTTAACTTTTAAAAGCCACAATTATGTGGATATTCAATTGCAGTTCCGTGCACTAGATCGACAATTAATTTGGATAGATGAAACAGTTGTTGTTCGGCGCTCTGAACGTTCATCATTCAAAATTATAGTACAACCACGTTTGTACTCAGCCACCCAATGTTTGGCTATTGGGTACGAAGGGGACGCAGGGATATAACTCCACAGGACACAAGTCCATAATGGACTTTTGTCCCTGCGGCTGCGAAGGGGGCCCTTCATTGTAAACTTTATATAAGTTTTGTTCCTTTGCTTTAGGTCTTAACTACCAACTTTAGAAAGCCAAAACTAAAGCACGGAATGAACTCACTTTGGAAAAATATATAGATAATTCAGAATACCTATGATAGTTTTATAATTTTTATATTTTTCCTAATAATAATTTAAAGGGTTTTCCAACGGGGACGCTACAAAAGTAGAGCACCAGGGACAGCAAACGACGCCATATTTCTTGCCGCTCTTTTGACATACGAGGCAACAACGAGTTGAAATTATGTAAATTTACTACCAAAATTCGGAATCAGTGGCCTCAGCGTTAAGAGCGCTAAAAATGGAAAAATCATCTTCAGCGATGAGGTTCATTTCTGGCTGAATGGCATCGTCAATAAACAAAATATGCGGTATTGGTCAGGCAGCAATCCAATTGGTCCACAGCAATCCATGAGTCATCATTGCATCCCGAAAAAATTACGGTTTGGTGAGGTTTATGGGCCGGCGGCGTCATTGGGCCGTACTTCTTCCGTGTACGCTACCGTTCAATGATAACAGAATATTTTTGGCCCCAATTGGATGATATGGACTTGGAGGACATGTGGTTCCAACATGACGGCGCCACAAGCCACACAGCGAATGTCAGAATCAATTTATTGGAAACCAAGTTTGGAGAACGTGTTATCTCACGAAATGGTCCAGTCGCTTGGCCGCCTCGGTCGTGCGATTTGACGCCGTTAGACTATTTTCTGTCAAGTCTATGGTCTATGCAAACAAGCCAGCGACGATTGATGAACTTCGTACGAATATCGAACGTGAAATTGCAGCAGTATCGGCCGATTTATGCTTGAAAACCGTCGAAAAGTGGGTTCAGCGTCTGGACTTCTGCAAGCGTGCCCGTGGTGGCCATGCAAAAGAAATCGAATTCCATACATAATGGCACCAAACGTACTTTCACAAGAATAAAGAATTTCATTCACAAAAATTAATTTTAATTAATTTTATTATAATTCATCACCTATTTAAAAATCAACAAATAATTCAGAGCAGAACTAATTAAAAAATAAGTAACTAAAGCACATGGACCTTATTTTAGCATAAACTCGCCTGAATTTAGTCAATTTAATCTTACTTCAAATTAAATTGTTTCTTTCTACTCAAGCATGATCCAAATAATAAAAAAAAAAAAAATATTAGTTGTGGGTCATCGGCCCCGTTTCAGATTGAATTTTATAATTTATGTATATAAAAAGTGATAGAAAGTATCAAAGCAAATATTTCAACCGATTAAAAGAAAAAGCAGTGTCTGATTTCAATTTCGGTGAATCAATAACATCTATGCGGTGTGAGTCATATGGTTATTTCGCAAAATATTGCTCGATTTCGAGCATGGGGAAATGTCAAAATGATCCACAGTGGCGATAGACCTTGTAAAACTATCAGTCGCCGAGATAAAAGAATCTTCAAGGATATCAAAACAGATCCTTTCATACAGACAAAAAATATGCAGAATAAAAAAGGCTTAGAGATCTCAAGCAGGATTATCTGGGAAAAAGCGGTTGATGGTGGCATTCTATCTTACCGACTGTAAAAAGCCATTTCTTTCTCAAAAAAATCGACGTGCAACACTGGAGATTTCGAAGACGTACTTTAACTGCGACAAATTGGAAAACGGTTATCTTCTCTCATGAGTCTATATAAAATTTATAAGGATCCGCTGGATTTCGTAAGGTGCGCAGGCCAGAGGGCAAACGCCTTAATCTTTTGTTTCACAATCAGCCTTATTATGAGTTTCACCCGAACAACATTCCACCAGGAAAATTTGACATTTCACTTTTCGTCTATTGTGAGTTTCCCCCGAAATTTCATGATAAAAAAATTCCCCTTATTTTTAACATTCATTTCGGGTGGAATGAAATGTCATTTCACTTCTTTTTTGTAGGCGAACAAAATTTCGTTTGGGCGAAACTCACAATAGCTTTTTAAATTCCAGGCGAACAAAAAATTTTAAGGCGAAATATTTTTCGGGTGAAACTCACAATTAAGCCGAATGAGACTAATTGAGCACGGTGGAGGCTTATAATTGTCTGGGGATGTTTTTCCAGTCAAGGGTTCGGGTAAATATGTTGTAATGAATCATTTCATGTATCAGGAGATTCTTGAAAATGGTCTGCTTCCTCATGCTGAGGAAAATATGCCGTGGTGAAGGCTCTTCCAAAATGACAAAAATCCCAAACATACCGCTTAACTTCTGAAACATTGACTTAACGAGAACCGTATTGTTGTTATGAAGTGGCCAGTATAATACCCTGATCTCAACTCCTAAGAGACTCTATAGCAAATTTTAATTCTGAAAATTCATCGTGAGAATTTCTATAATTCCGACTCCATCCTTCAAAGATCTCAAATTGCCTGCTAATATCCCCATACAAAAAATTAACAATCTTTTTGACCCCATGAATCGTTGATGTACTGCAGTAATTGAAAATAATTGCTACGCCACTAAATATTAGAAATAGAACATGTTTTTCTGTATATTTTTTTATGAATTCAAAAATGTGCTTTAGCTTTGTCCACCTAGTTTTTAATGTATTCTGAGTTAAATTTATGATAAAATTATTGATTTTGAATTAAAGTCTAATATATTTTGATTAGAAAAAAGTTTAATTATAAGATTATCATGGGTTTTTTTAATTTTCTATATATTTTTCCACAATAAGATAATTTCGTGCTTTAGTTTTGGCCAACACTGTATGTACATATGCTACAAATTTATCAAAGTCATCTATCAGACGGAAGACAAGTTTAAATTCTACTAAGACTGTTTGTCGATAACATTAGAAACTTTGAAAATGACCCTCATATCTTAAGATTCCAAAAATATGCATTTTTGCTACACATTTTGGTCATGTTTTATCATAATAATTAGTTCCTCCAGCACCATCATGTCACTGGCAACTTTCCATATAAATCCATATGAATAAGAAAGGCATTAATTAATGGAGAAGCACCAGTATTTCAGTGCTTAGTCAACACAAAGTTAAACCAGAGTTAGCTAACCCAGGTTGATAATTAATCTACAGTTACCTCAACTATGTATCTACATGAGTAGATTTCGTTTACTAACACTGCAAAAATATCAATTTAACTATCAAAAAACTATTTATTTGGTGTGTAACCAATTCAATCCAACTAACAGCTCGGTTGACATTCATTATTTTTTTTCATATTAACCCTAACGATATAAAACGTTCAATTGCTTAAAACTTGAGTTATACGAATCGTTTCTTTAAAATAAAGGAGAAATATTAAATAATAATAATTGCAACATTTTTTGTAACCATTTTTTAGAGTGAAAAATTGATTAAGTTTTTGTATTCTAAGGGCCAACTTTTTAATAGACAATTAAGCATCAGATAGTAATTATTCTTCAGATAAATCAAACATTTGTTCCTATTCCTCTGATAGTTAACTGACTGATTAACTGATGACTGAAAAATCGGCTCTTAATGAAAAATTTCAGGATTAAAAAAAAAACAAGCTGAAACCTTCCTTTACAAAAATCTTCGTTGTAGTAGTGTTAAATGTAATAGGGGAGAATCAAAAAGGTTCCTTTTATATAATTTTCACAAAATCAAGTGATTTGTCATTGTATTCATGGAATTTCATATCTGCTTCATTATTTGAAAAAAAAACTGTAATCTTGATCCAATTTCTATTTCCAAGCCATTATTTCCTTCATATTTTGAAAACAACCGATATCAATAAAACGAATAAATTTGTATCGTGTCCATAAATTAATTTTGTTTTAACAATGGAAAACTCCATCGTTAGGTTTCTATATAAACTCAAATTTAAGGTTAAGTAAAAGCTATAGAAATCAATATTTCAATATAGCTAATTTCCAATTTTTTTAGCGATTAAATTTAGTGAACAAATTGTTTTTTTTTTCTGCGGCTACGATTATCACTATGGCCACCATCAACTAGAACCACGCGCTGGTTACTAGTACCGGCATGCATATCGCCGGAAAGCTGTACGTTCCTTAAGGTCAAATTCATGCTCATCATCATCATCGTCGGCTCGACAACCGGGGTCCGGTCCTGGCCTCCTTCAACAAGTCTCTCCACTCATCCCGGTCTCGAGCCGCCGCCATCCAGTTGCGCACCCCAAGGCTCCGGGCGTCCTGGTGTACGCCATCTCTCCAGCGCAAGCATGCGGTCTACCATTCTACCATAGAATGTACCACAAAGAACTTTCCGAGCAGGTTCCTCTTCGCTCATGCGAGCTAGGTGCCCTGCCCACCGGAGTCTACCGAGCTTAATTTTTGTCACGATATCTGCTTCAAGGTAGATTGCGTACAATTCATGATTGTACCGTCTCCGGAATCGTCCTTCCTCACATATGGGGCCAACGATTCTCCTTAAGACTTCTCTCTCGAACGCGGCTAAGAGGTCGGAGTGCCTTTTGCTAAGCGCCCAAGTCTCGGATCCATATGTGAGTACTAGCAGGACCATGGTCCTGTACAGCAGCAGTTTTGAAGTTATGGTGAGATTTCTGGATTCGAAGAGCTTTGACAGACTATAGTAGGCTCTGTTGGATTTGAGAAGCCGTCCGCGTATTTCTTCTTCTATATTGTTATCGGCTGCTACTATTGACCCAAGGTATTTAAAGGATTGCACCACTTCAAATTCGTGCTCCGCTACCTTTATTGTTTGACCAACTGTTCCTCTCGCATTCGACGCCACCATGTACTTTGTTTTACCTTCACTAATGTGCAGCCCCAGATTTTGTGCCGCCTGCTCGATCTGGATGAAGGAATCATGAACAGCTTGCTCGGTTCTTCCGATGATGTCAATGTCGTCTGCGTAGGCCAGTATCTGGCTGGACCTGTTGACGATGGTCCCTCTTGTTGCCGTGCCAGAGTCACGGATTGCTTTCTCAAACGCCAGGTTGAAGAGGAGGCAGGCCAAACCATCCCCTTGTCGGAGTCCATTAAATATGTTGATTGGTTTGGATAGCAATCCGGCTATTTTTACTTGGCTTGTTACGTTGGTCATGGTCAACCTACATAGTCGTGTCAATTTATGTGGGATGCCAAATTCTCTCATGGCTTTGTAAAGTTCTACCCTGGCTATGCTATCGTAGGCGGCCTTAAAGTCTATAAACAGATGGTATGTTGGGATGTTAAATTCTAGACATTTTTCCATCGCCTGCCTAAGGGTAAAGATCTGATCAGTTGTTGATTTGCCTATAATGAAACCACACTGATATTGTCCGATGATGGTTTTAGCGTATGGGGTTATCCGGTCTTGTAGGATAGAGGAGAGTATCTTATAGACGGTACTCAACAACGTGATACCTCTATAATTGCTGAATGTTTTGGCATCTCCCTTCTTATGTATGGGGCAAATTATACCTTTTCGCCAGTCTTCTGGAATTTCTTGATGCTCCCACACGTGCACTATAATCTCATGAATTGCTTGACGTAAAGCTGGCCCACCGTGTTGAAATAGTTCGGCTGGTATACCATCGGCTCCCGGGGCTTTGTTTTTCTTTAGCCGGCCTATAGCCTTCTCAACCTCTTCTATGCTTGGTGGCGGCAACACGGGGTACTCTTCTTGAAGTAGTGGAGCCTCCACTTCTGCAGTGAGCTGACCATTTAGCAATTCATTGAAGTACACTTCCCATCGCTCAAGTGTGCTTTGAGGATCGGTGATCAGATTTCCCTCTCCGTCCTTGCAGTATGTGCAGCGTGGTGTGTACTGCGTCATGTTTCGGACGGATTGGTAGAACTTCCGCGCCTGGTGCGGACCTCGCTCTCGGCTTTTCTCTATTTCACAGATTATGATCTTCTCCCAGGCTGATTTTTTCTGTCTGTGAAGCCGTTTTTCAATTCTTCTGAGCTCTTTATAATCGTCTTCGCGTGCCCGCGTTCTATGAGATTGTTGCATTGCTCGGTACGCAACATTCTTACGTTCAGTCGCTAGCTTGCATTCATCATCAAACCAGTCGTTCCGATTTCTACGACTGCTGCCTAAGATGGAGTTGGCAGTACTAATGACAGTATTCTTAAGGCGTGTCCACTTCTCATCTACGCGCAGCATAATGGCTCCAGGACTTACTCTACCCAGTTCTAGGGCGAGTCCTAACGCATTACCAAAGGTGTTACTGGTGGTTTCATTGCGCAGAGCAGCCGTGTTGATTCGAACCTGATCGGCGGATGCAATACATCTTCGCAAGGCAATCCGCCCTCGGAAAACCATACCAACAAGATAGTGATCCGAGTCGATATTGGCACCTCGGTACGTTCGTACCGTCATCAAGTTCGAGTAGTGGCGACGGTCTATCAACACGTGGTCAATTTGGTTACGAGTGACTCCATCAGGTGATACCCAGGTGGCTTTGTAGATATCTTTAGGCGGGAACCTGGTACTCGCAACGACCATGTTTTTCGATGCTGCCAATTCTAAGACTCGAAGTCCATTGTCATTAGTGTTCTCATGCAAACTATGGGTGCCTGCGTAATGCCTGAATACCGGCTCCCGACCTATTTTTGCATTCAAATCCCCAAGGATGATTTTTACGTAATACCTTGGACAGGCATTGAGGGCCCTCTCGACTTGTTCGTAGTAAGTCTCTTTTTCTTCGTCTGAGGACTCCTCCGTTCCATATTCCATAAGAATATTCGTAAATCGTTTTTCCGTTTTCTTTGCGTGGGTTGTCGTCGTGAGATCAGTCCTTTTCCGAGGCTTGTTGTTGGTCTCGAAATTCGTTTAGTTTTACGGAACAGGGAATTAACCTGTTGCCAACCTGTGGAACCAGCCCGATCATATTAGCCAAACCTTTTTAAAGGCTTGTTTCTAGCGGCCGCCGCGAAGAGGCTATGATCAAACTTCCACCAGTCCCGAATAGTTACGGCACGTGCATGTTTTCGTATGCTACATGTTATTCCCCCTATTCGGCTGATGGCTGACCGCCAAATTCGTGCTCACATAGAAAAATATTATAAAAAAATGGATCTATATGACAAGAAACAAATTTGTTAGGATTTAGAAACTTTATAAGAACGTTTGACTATAAGCAATCAAAAATGTAAATTACCGTAAAGTTGAGTGATTATAAGCGCGATGCCCTCTCAAGAAATGTGATTCTAAGGGGTAAATTTTGATTGGATTCAGAGGTACAATACAACTGGCATCAACATAATTTGTTCTTAATCACATATGTTATTCGGGTTTTACTCTGTTTATAGAATGGAAGTGACATGCCAATTACAACAATTTTGGTTTACAAAAGTACTATTTATGCGGCTCCGCAGGACGAGAGCCTTCCGCCGGTGGGCATACTTCAGGCACCCAGAGTTTTTTTTTTTCAAGTCGCGCAAAGCGCGTTAACGAACGCCTACTTTAAACGGCGAAATCTGTTATAACTGTTATAAATTGGCATGTCTCTAGTCTCGTCCTTATAGAATATGCAATATTAATTGAAGTACTCGTTCAAGTTTTTCTAACACCCTTTTTTCTATTTTCTTTAAGGACTTATACTGTAGTCCCTGCCATAATCAAACATTTGATTTTTATAGAAAAACGCCATTAACAACCGCCGACGTACTATCATTTAAATAAACATATAAACAATCGTTATTTACATTACCCTGTCTTAAAAACTTCAGAAAAATAATTCGAATAAAAGTTCACGTTCATATTTTTATTAGTAAGTTAAGGAATTATAAACAAAAATGTGATTCAATTGCAGTGGTTTTCGATAAGTACTTAGCATTATACAGATTAATTAAGTCTAAAAATAAGCTTGAAATCAACCCCGATTTTTTTTTTTTTTTTTTTTTTTTCATTTTTTAACTCTAACACCAAAAGGCTCTTCAAATTAGTTAATACTTTAAGTTAAGTTTAGAAATTTTCAAAGATGAGTCTTTGCTAGGGCAATGACTGGGATACCAGTTGGCATTTTTGGATATTCTCCAGCACTGGCGGCTATGTCCAAATGGGTGTACTTAAGGGGTTTCTCCGACTTGAGACCGTGTTTATCCAGACCAGTTGTGACAATCATAAATGCAGCTGGGACCTATTTACATAAAATTAAATTGAATTTAATCATTTATAAATATTCAACTAACATTAGGCTCCTTTGCTTAAACGATTCGTAAATAATTTAATTTAAATATTATGTGAAATTATGTTTGGTTCGTTAAGGCAACCCGATCTTAGTTCTTAATAATTAGATCGAAAATTACCTGATGTCCACGAGGAGTTCTGGAAGAGGCAGCATTGTTGCATTGAACAATATCTTCTCCAATGACTTTTCCACAATTGAAATCAAAATCATCATGTCGCAATGTGGAAATTTCAAAAGGCTCCCCAAATGAAGTACCGATTTCTTGAAGTTTTAAAGCATGACCAGTCTTCTGGGCTACACTATTATCAATTATGATCGAATAACCTTCTCCAACAGCAATACAAGCGTGTCCTGTCAAAGTGGCAATTGTGAATAAATGGGGATCTGGCAAGTTACGTTCATTGGCGATTTCTTTCATGCGGCAAAGGGCATCGGCCATGCACATTCGGCCTTCGGCATCAGTATTACCAACGCGAACTCGAACACCAGCCCTGGAGGTGATTACCTCATCTGCTACATATGATTCCTCACCAACTGAGTTGCGGACCAAACAGAGGGCGGCAATAACATTAACATCGGATGGTTTTTGTTGTTGAACGATCTAAAATGAAATTAAAATATTGCATACATTTTTCAGAATATGTAAATCATCATTTTGAAAATATAAAGTTGTACTACAAGAACGGAGATAATACTTTAAACTGAATAAGTGGGTAACGTTGGGAAAACAGAAGGAAAGCTTAGACGAAAGGGCAGGAACTAATGCCGGAAGTTAAAAAATTGGATTTGAATGAAAATTCCAGCTTACGAAAGGACCTGAGAAATAGCAATTCATAAAGGAAGTGACTCTAGACATGTCAATTATAACAGTCTTTAAATGGTGGGCGGTAAACTGTTATAAATAAGCATTCCCCTAGTCTCGTCCTTTAAAAATATAAACAGTTTTGTGAAAAGAAAGGGAGAACATTAATTACGGCCCTAGGGGCCTACCGTACAAGAAGGCAATTACAGCTGGCGAACACTGTTTTGACACCATAACTCGCTTTACCTACATATGTATATATATGAAAATAAATGTGTACGAAGGGGAGAGAGAATGGTCGGATTATGCGTTGAAAATTGTCAACACTGCGCAAAGCAGGAAATTGATGGCTGATTAAGAGGCGTACGTTACGATCTCCTTCGCATATGGAATCACCCAGCCTCATGCTAAGATGTGAATTGTCGAATGACGCCAGTCTGGGGTTTTAACTTAACGTATTACCTGGTTGAGAAGTTCCCATTTGTTCATGAAGCGTGCGTCAGCCCATGGATCATTTATTGATGAGAAAAGTGATTAAAGTGTGATTTTTTAATGTTAAACACTTTTAGTGGCGGGTTAACTCGATTGAAAATAGGATGTCGCGACGTTCGTTGGTTAGAATAGAATTGTTTAGAATGGGTTGGGTATAGCTCATCCCATAACCACTGGCTACTTTCATTGTTTTCTGTGATTTATATGTTTTTTTGTACAGAGTGTCACATTTTATATTTGTTTTTTTTTTTTTTAATTCGTATGTTTTAGAGGTTCATGGACTACATTTTACTTCCCTAAGCAATCCGCTGTCGGACACAACCAATCCGTAATACATGGTCCAAGTTACATGGTCAGATTTGGCTATGAATCCATCGCTCTTATTTCGGTACTCTCTAGAAGATAAATTAACTTTCTTGTAAAACGGCTATCGTTGAATAGTGAAACAAAATTGAAGAGCGGAGAAAACGCTGAACTTTGAATTTTACTCAATCGCCAATTTTAGTTTCTAGAGCCGTGCCGTTCTACTGCCGTTTTATTCGAAGAACTACCGGAATAAAGGTAAATATCTGCCTTCTGCCTAAGCCGGCAAGGCAGAGGGCCCTGGCCCTGTGGGGCCGCATAAACAGTACTTTTATAAACCAAAACCGTTATGACTGGCATGTCTAGAGTCACTTCCTTTAAATTTACATTTACTTCATTTAAATTCGCTGCTTGGGTGTCTGAAATTGAAATGCATGAAAAAATTCTTCGTAAGAAGAAGTATACCTACTTCTTTAAAAAAAAAGAATAAAGAAAAAATGATATAAAATCTAAATTAATCAAAATCGATAAAATTGAATCGCTTTTATGGGGGGTACTCGTTCGAAATGACCTAAATCAAAAATTCGAAATTATTCTGTTTACGGAAATCAATTAATGCGAAAAATAGCTTCGTACAATTGCACAAATAGCTGCATATTTAGAATTGCACTAAAAAAAATTTAAAATACCTGCATAAATCCAGCTACAGCGGCTGCACCGCACTTATCCCTCGACATACCAGCCATAATTCCACCAGCTTTAATGTCAGCACCACCAGTATCGTAGCACACACCTTTACCGACTAGCATCAGAGTTTTCTTAGCTGGCTGTGGTGGTTTATATTCCAAGAATATAATACGTCCTTGATGGCGTTTCACAGTACTTGCTGCTCTATTCACAGCCGCGAACAATGGATATTCTTTAACCAGTACATCGACGTCACTAATAATGTCCATTTTAAGCGATGGGAAGGTTGCTTTTATGTAGTCCTCGACATTTGTTGGATTCATACGTTCTGGATCACCAACACCTAGAAAATAAGCACAGATTCCAAAACATTCAATTCAGGTGGGTATATAATTTGATTTACCAATATCACGAGCAACAAATCGTCCTGATTCCAAAAGCAATGCTTCCTGATATATTTGCTCGGCTTTAGGATTGGAAATCATTAAAGAAAGATTAGTGATGCGATTTTTCTTAGCGGGAACGTCTTCACGCAATTGAATTGGCTAGAACATACAATATTTTTAGTGTGTCTTTGTTTTGAAAGTTTCGTTTCGATCTTACAACATAAAGCTCTTCGAGAGCTCCCAAAACTGTACAGAGCTCAGCGTTGGAAAAGATTTTGCTTTGTGGAACCAAGAGTAGCGGTGATTGAAATCCAGCCTTAAAAATCATAAAACATAATTGATAATCAATAATTGAGTAGTTATAGACAAACCTTGATTGCCCGACTAAGTGACTTGGCAGCAGCTTGTTGGTAAGCACGCACATCATGATAATCGCTTAATTCTGCGATGGGAGAATACACCACCGGAAGATCTAAATTTTGGGATTTGAAGCAAGAAACCTAGAAAAAAAAAAAAATTGCAATACAAGGTGGTAAAAGCAAGAGCATGCGAGAAACAATTTCACTTACAACACTGTCGAAAGCCTTATCAAATGCTCGAAATTCATTGAATTGATCTACCAACTCTGAAGGAATTTGTTTGTCGATTACACAGAGAACATCACAGCCAGATTTTTTGATGAATTTCGCCAATTTTACTGTGCATGGCACAAGTCTATAAAGAGGAAGAGACAAATAATTTATTTTTTAATTGAAATACATTTATTTTTTTACTCTATGGTCAATAATAATATAATTGATGTCACACCGGCTGTGGTTTGTCAGTCAAATTCATTGCATGAGAACGTGCTCGGTAGATGTTATGCTTTGTGTGCACACTTTTCCAGACTGTTATGAATTTGTGAGTAAGCCCGTTCATGAGTTCCTCGCACTCGTACTATCGGCAAATGCATTTCTTTGCAATTTGAGAATTTCAAGTTCATTGTTTAGCAATTGAGAATTTGAAGTTCATTGCTGAACTTTAGAATAAAAGTAGGTAAACAAGAAAAATAAACAGAGCGAAGATAGAAGGAATGATTTTAATAGAGAAATGTATTTTTTTTTTTCTCTTATGATAGAAGTGTCTCTAAATTAAACGATAATTTGTAGTTATTCTTTCGAAAGAATAATTATTGTTAGTCATAATATTGAGTCATATTGTACCTACACTGTAATTGGAAACTACTTGGCAAACAGCTTAATATCAGCACAGAACTACACGAACATTTAGGCCCAGTTTTTCAGTGGTGAGTTCAACCAGAGTTAGTTAACTCTAGAAGTAAATTAACCCCCAGTAAACTGCGGACCGACTAAACAAACTCGGTGGATAAAACATCCAAATCATCTGTTTAGTTAATCCTGAATTAACTCACCAGATTTGATAAGTTATCTCGGGTTTAACTTTAATCTCGCACTGAAAAACTGGACTTTAAAGGAACTGTTGAATCCAGTTATGAATTCTGGGTGGTGGGACTATGTAATTCCGAGATTCAAATGGATTTTTAGACTTTCTATCACTTTTTTTCGCAATTGAAACTAGGACACCTTGAGCATCTAAACTAATCTCGGACGGAATTGAATTCAGGGCGGCTAAAACCTTTGGAAATGTATAGTCTAGTTTCTGGCGTATAAAAAATATTGTTACTTTTCGTTTCTCTGAGTATTTTTTTCTTTAAAAATAACATAATCCTCACAAGGAATAGTCACACGAGCTTGTGACTCCTCACAAGGAGAGAATCGGGCTGTATCTTTGATAACGCAAAACAAAAATAAGTAAGGGGCCGGTTATAGCGATCAGGAAAACGCATCAGGAAAAATTTTTCTTTTGGATAAGATGTGTTAATTAAAAGTTTGAAAAATAAAAATGATACGAATCTATGGGAAATCACTTGAAATATTTTTTTTGCAAAAAAAATTTCCTTGAGGCAAATGTTTTTTCTTAAAGAATCACTTACTAATTTTCCTGATGAAAATTCTGTACGGAAAATGAATTTGCATCAGGAAAATTTAATAAATGCTTTTTTAAGAAAAAATATTTGCCCTAAAGAAAATTTTTTTTGAGAGAAAATTATTTCAAGTGATTCCTCATAGGTAGATTCGTATCATTTTTATTTTTCAAATTGTAAGTTAACACATTTAATTGTCCTGATCGCTATAATCGAAATTTTCGAAATCCATTAATGCCTCTAGATGATAAGAATAGAAGCGTGATAAAAATAAGATCCTTTATCAGCCCATTAACCTTACCTAACGTGACATCCTGTCGGAGCAGTATCTGACTGATGAGCCCAATTTGAATAAGTTTTTATTTAAAAAAAAAAACTTCTCGATAACATGTCTCGCTGTTATTAAATTGCAACACAGTTTCCTTCTATCTTTCAATCTACATTATTTATATAAAAACGAGGGCATGATTTTGGTTGTTGCTTATAATATTTAGTTGCCCAAGCACCTTCACCGATTGAGTTGATAGGGATGTCATTGCATAACTGACAAAGTGTTACGGGGTTAACCAATCTTAAAAAATATGAACGACTGGATCGCACGAACCTTTATTAACGTACTATATGTATGTACAGGTAAAGCTCGAAGATTAGAATCGCTTGGAAATTAGAACACAATTTTATATAAAGTTTGCAGCTTGGATATTAGAATAATAAATTCTAGTTTTCAAGCTTAAGCTATTATTCTAAAGCTTGAAAATCAGAAAAATTTGCATTTTTTTTTGTAGAATATGTGCAGGTACGCATGTTAAAATAAAAAGGGATTTTCCTCTATTATCGTCTACATGCATTGCAATGAATTATTGTTCCTCATTAATATAAAAATGACACCAGTTAAAAAAAAAGGAAAGAAAACCAGACTGTCGTAGGAAATTAAGTCTAAAATTATAGACAATATTAACAAAGCCTCTAACAAAGCATTTGCTCTGAAATATAATGTTGCACCATCTTTTATTTCCTCTAACCTCTAACAAAGCATTTGCTCTGAAATATAATGTTGCGCCATCTTTTATTTCCTATTTGATGCAAAAATGAACCTTTAAAATTAGCCAAGGTAACAAATTCTTGTTTGCCACTTACAAAAAACAAGTCATTCATATTGCCGAGGTCCCAGCAATGAAAAGCAAGCTTTATCCTAGATCTTACAGCAGCGGGAAAGAAAATGCGTTATTAACGAACACATTGTAATACATACTACGTTTTCACTTGAGCAAATGAAGTAATTTTTTTGAAAACTTCCAAATTCCATTCAAAATTACCTCATTTCCCATACAAATTTGCACGGTAGGAAATTAAGTGAACACTTTATGAACACACCCAAGTGGAATCCATGCAATTTTTGTAGCACCAGTTTCCAAAAATATAAAAAAAATCGGTCGAAGCATTGAAAAGATATAAGCGAGTAACCCAAAAATAAGACCATTTTCTCAAAAAGCGTGGAATGGCGTTATATACATTTTTTGACAAAAAACTTAAACGCAGTTTTCTAACAATTGAATAAATTGTATAAAATATATTGCGACATTAAGGCCCATTTGCTATAACGAAAGTGCCTAAGAGCGCTAGTAAAACAGTTAAGAGTTATGACACTATGATGCATACCTGAAAATAACAAAAAACAATCTGCGTTTTACTATGCATATGATCTGATCCGGATCAGTTTTTAACAAGTAATTCTGCTTTGTATCTGGATCTATTGAAATAATCAAACAAGTTAGCTCTTACTCTGGCGCATATGTGGCTTTTTTCGTTTTGAAAACAGTCTCAGTGTATTGTTAAGGACATGAAAAATAAACAAACAACATGAGTATACATACATATATACTTCTTCTGTCACTGTGATTCTGATTGTTTAGTTTGTACGATCTGATCCGGATCAGATCAGGTACTTAATTAAAAACAGTTAATATAGGAGTAATAAATAATGGCCGAGTTCAACGCACATCTGAATATTCAGAATTCTGAATTTTTGAAGCTCTTGATTGGCCAGCTGTCAGAAAAAGTTCTGAAAATTCAGATGACTTCTGACAGCTGGCCAATCAAGAGCTTTAAAAATTCAGAATTCTGAATATTCAGATGTGCCTTGAACTCGGCCAATTACATCTAGTTTGGGTACATTTAACCCACACGCCTACAGCCTAAATTTCAATTTGGGAATTTTCAAAATGTTAAGATTAGCCGCGTTTATATATGCATAAAAGATATTAGGTTAGGTTAGAAGGGGTGACGATGCGGCAAGCCGCACCCTCTCACTCGGATTGCGCTCCCCAGGATGTAGAGTAGGTATTAGGATTAGTAGGGAAAGGAATAAGTTGTTATGGGGTACCTCCCTAAACCATCCTGAACTCTGTATAAAATTCAGCATGTTTTTTTAGTGGCAGGGTTGAGATGTCGGCCAGTTCTTCGAAAAAGTATTCTCCGAGGGCAGTTTTCCTGGTTTTCACATTCACAAAGAAAGTGGGATGAGCCCTCTTCCGCCTCCTCGTCCTGACACCCTCTACACAGGTCAGATGTGCTGATGCACATTCTGGCCATGTGGGTCCGCATTGAGTTGTGACCAGTTAGGACTCCAACTAGGAGGGACAATTGAGGCCTGCTTATCTTGAGTAAGTATTGTGTTTTCTTTCTGGAGATCTTCGGCCATAGATTCCTAGAGACCCGAAGGTATCAATTGATGACATCTGCCATTAGCGGTTCTGAGAAAGCTTTGGTAGATTTTATTCTTTTCTTGCTCCAGTGGCATTAGTATCTATGATTCAATTTGGCTTGGGTCAAGAGATGACCCGTTTTTTGCCCATTCATCTTCCATTTCATTTCCGTTTATATCACGGTGTCCTGGGACCCATCTTAGGGTAACTATGTTTGTAGCGCTGAGTAACCTTAAGTTATTTTTGCAACGGTCCACCAGTTTTGACTTCGTGATAATTGAGGAAATGGCTTTAATTGCCGCCTGGCTATCTATAAAGATGTCGATATTTCTATCAACTACTTCACATGAAGTAAGGTGTTTTGCGGCTTCGCAAACTGCCAGCACTTCCGCTTGGAAGACACTGCAATAATTTGGAAGTTTTATTGATCTATTGATGGGTGGGTTATCTGAGTAGATGCCTGACCCTACCCCCTCGATTGTCTTAGACCCATCTGTGAAGACCGAAAAATGATTTTCATTTATGACCCGATTTTCGTTCCAGCGATCTCTTGTTGGGACATCTACTAGAGCCACTGGGTTAAAATCTATGGATGGTGAGATATAGTCTGTTTGTATGTTTATGTCAGTGAATTGCATTATAGTTCTATGCCCGTAGTGATCCCTTATCCAGTTATTACACTGTTTAAGTCTTAAAGCGCTTTTGGCAACTAGCTCTTTCGCAAATAGATCGAGCGGGGCTAGTGAAAGTAATGTTTCTAGGGCTGCTGTTGGAGTAGTTCTAATATAAAAAAAAAAGATATTTAGCGAGTTCAGTACAGCATTCATCGTTTCTCTGAAAATTACATTGTGCTTGGTCACCGGGGAAAACTTAGAAAATGTCATGTGTTAACAACCGCGAAAACCTAGTTACCTAGTACCTAGTTCTATTCAGGGCGAGTTCAGGGCGACCCCAGGTCTCAAAAAACACAGATTTTTTTCACCAGGGTGACTTCCAGGTTTTTCAATAAACGGTTTGGGGCGACCCCAAGGTGACTTCAGTTCTCAACGAACAAACCTAGTATCAACGGAGGTTATTTTATGGTTCAAAAAATTGTATTTATTAATGAGTATAGAGGCATTAAAATAAGATGGGAAACTCCCATTATAGCACTAACTAAACACTTGTTGCATTTTTATTATGGCAAAATCAATCATAAATAACATTGTTGCACTGACTCAGTAATTAATCGTTTTTTTTTTTAAATAATAACTCATCACTTGAGTTGATATGTGAGCAAATTGCTTTTGCTTTCATTGCAAATGAATAAAACATTTGTATATTAATATTTGTAATCAACAACAGCTGTTATAAAAGCATTTATGTAGATTATGCCTATGGCAACACACCCATATTGATAACAGCAAGAATGTATATTTATTTATCATTTAAAATGCAAAAACAGTTCTGTTTTGTTTGCGTGAATCCACATAACAGAAGAAAATTTATATAAAACAATGAACTATTAGCTTATCGAAATCTGGAAATATGTACATATGTGTACTATATAAGTTAAGACTTTTATCGTCATTATTAAGCAAAAGATGGACAGTCCGGATAAAGGGTGTTGATTTACCGTTGAATGATGGCTTTTTTTTATAAAAAATAAAAATATATTGTCGGGATAAGATTTTCAATAAATGTTTCTCATAAAATAAGATAAGAACCCGCATATTGATATGCTGATTGTATTTTAAGATTATATAAATATTTTTAAAACAAATAAATTTGGCAGCGCGACAGTTTGTGCAATAGGACCTAGTGACTTACAATTTTCAGCTAATCGTATTTGCTTGTTGTTTATTCAGCAAGAATTTTTTTCATGACATCAAATAACCTTGGAGTATTTTTATTATCCTCGCAAGAGGCAAGAGGACTATCAGGCAGGCGTGATAGTCCTACGCATAAATCGTTACGCCACGGCGTAACGCACGGCTGCTGTGTACATAATAATATTATAAAGCAGTTACCCGTGGCGTAATAATTTTATTATATATTATATCTGTGAAGGATGCAACATACTCTCTTAACGGCTATAATGTTTTTCGTTCAGATAGGTGCACCCGCGGAGGGGGTGTTGCTATATATGTTTATATGTAGGAAAAGGTATTGCTCGTCACCGGGTTCCTCTTGCGAATACTTGTTTTTGGAGGTTATAGGCAGTGAAAATAATCTTCTCTTAGGAACAATCTATAGGTCAAATAGATATTTTGATTTGGAACACATTTATCGAGTTATATAAGAAATTACGGTCAGCTCTTCAAACATAATTATATGCGGTGACTTTAACTGTGATCTTTTAATTGATAAAAGATTAAGTGAAAACACTCTTACTCTACACTCAGTCAATATTTCCCAACCAGCCCACTTTACCCAAAACTCTTGTAGATCATAACTATGTTAGTTAAATAGACCGGATACTTTTATACGACCAACTTAAAGCTCCAGCTTTCTCCAGACACGATCTTATATTCCTGACCTATGATTTTAATACGAATAATAGCCTAGGGAGTTCTAGAGTTCAGTTTAGAGATTTTAAGAACATAAATAGAACATCCCTTGAAAATGATATAAACTCGATCGCATGGAATGACATCTTCCTAATGCCTTCGCCAGATGACCAAGTCGATTTTATAAATGCAAATCTTAATTTTTTATACAATCAACACGTTCCATTAAAAACAAAAACTAGAACTCATGAAAATAAACAATGGTTTACAAGTAGGACCACTGTACTAATAAGACAGCGTGACCTAGCGTATCGTCGCTGGAAACGGTTCCGTGTTTATGAACTTCATGAATCGTATAAATCGTTACGGAATAAAGTTGTTCAAGAGGTGAAACGTGCAAAATTACTATTCTTCTCCAACCATCTAGATGTGAAATCTGATGGTCGAAAATTATGGAACAACCTCGGCAAACTAGGAATTGAGAAACAAAAACCAAATCTTCAAGCCGATGTGAATGTAAATGACCTCAACCGCAAATTTGCGTCTACACCTCTTTTCATTGACTTATTATATATATAATATATATATAATAACTCAATGCCTTTTCTACCACCAAGAGAAAACATATCTCTCAATAATTTGCAATCATCATCAACGGACACTCTGTTCAGTTTCGCCTGTGTAAACAACAATGCCATTGGAGTTGATGATTTAAATCCCATTTTCATCAAAGCTATTCTTCCATTGCTTATTCCGTACTTTACTTATATTATTAATTCTATCCTTACCACTGGGATTTTCCCACACCAATGGAAAATTGCTAAAATAATTCCAATCCCCAAAAACTCCCTTTGTGATGATTTAAGACCGATTTCAATACTTTCTTTTCTATCAAAAGTCTGTGAACGCCTTATGCAAAAATAATTGAACAACTTTATCACCAGCAACAACCTCTTAGCCGATACGCAATCAGATTTTCGTTCACACCATAGCTGTATAACTGCACTTACCAAAATATAATCGAAGATATAAGAGCGAACCTCGATATGGATGACGTAACATTCTTAGTTCTACCAGATTTTTCAAAAGCATTTGACTTGGTGAATAATGCTATACTTTTGAATAAACTGCGTCAAAGTTTCAATATATCTCCAGAAGCTACCAAATTGATTTCGTCTTTTCTGTGTGATAGAAAGCAAGCCGTTTTCTTAGATCAAAATTACTCTGATTTTTCTTCCGGAGCAACAAGGAGTCCCCCAAGGATCAATTTTGTCCCTACTTTTATCAATCAAGCATCAAAACACTTTTATGCCGATGATATACAAATTTACAAAAGCTGTCCTTTGGGTCTGATCGATGACTGTGCTTTCACTTTGAACCAGGAACTGGAAAAGATATGTAATTGGGCATCTTGCAATGGGTTGATTCTCAACCCGGAAAAATGCAAATGCTTGGTTATTTCGAGAAAGCAACTAGACCATTGACTTATTATATTATTATCAATGAACTAGACCTATCATACTTTCCTTCCATAAATCTAAACGAGAACGCCTTAGAGTTTGTAAATACCTATAGAAATATAGGTGTAACTTTTAATAGAACCTTAACTTGGAAGGATCACATTAATTCACTGGTAAGTAAAACTTATGGGACACTCAGAGCGCTATGGTCCGCCTAGGAATTCACTCCACTTCGAACTAGGGTGATACCTGCCCCTACATATGGATGCGAAATATATTGTTATTGCGACGCCATCAGTAAAAATAAATTAAAGGTTGCCTTTAATAGTACCATTCGATACATCTCTGGGTTAAGAAGGACCATGTTTCGCATCTGCAGGAGAGCCTCCTTAATATGTCGTTTGATGCTTTCATAAAATTCCGAACATTGATACTATATTTTAAAATCTTAAAAACACGTCAACCAACATATCTCCACGAGAAACTCAGACTGTCGGTATCAAACAGATCAACATCGGTAATTCTGCTACGCTTTTCGTGTCTGACCTTTTAAAGGCAATTTTTCATTGCTGCATGACGCCTCTGGAACTCACTCCCAAACCACCTGCGAGATATTGATGACCTACACATATTTCAAAATAACCTTAAAATTTTCTTTTCCAATCAAAGCAACTAACTTATCCTAACGTTTCCTTTCTCTTAAGCTCAAGCAAAGTTCTTCACTCTTTTTTTCCTTCCTTTTTCTACTTTTATCCATCTGTCTATCTATTAAATTATTATTATACTTTTCAAAGTTCAAATAGTATGTACATATTCCGATAATTTTCTGCTTTTATTTTAGGTACACAATTTTTTTCTATTTTTTTTTTTCTTTTCTTTCTTAATTCAATATTATTATTTTTTTCCCTCCCTCTTTTTTATTTGCATAATTTAAGAAATTGAAATTGTAATTCGTTAATTCATAGGCTTTCACTAGATTATAAGATATCTATTATCTTACTGTGTAAGTTGTATTAAGAAATAAATAAACTAAACTGTATACATAAATATATGTAAATATATAAATAATGAATGTTTTTCTTATAGTATAGTCATACCCGAATTTGAAACCTTTACCGATTTATACTTACAATCTAAACAACTTGGGGTATGGATCGTTTTCATAGTATTTATTTTACTTTTACTAGTTTACTCTTGAATTATGTTAAAGGATAATTGACTAGAAGGACACGAAGGACATAAGTCTATCAGTTTATCTAATATTGAAAACCGCTATCCCGAGTAAACTTACTTGGCCATTTCTCCCATTTTGATTACAAAAACTCCGAGGGAACTGATAAAATGTCAATTATTAAATATCACTACTTATCGAAATCAATGATACTTGGCTAACGACTAAGTAAGTCGAATTAGCAGGCCAGTTGATCACAAACTGATATTTTTTCGGACTCAAAGACTATAATAAACCTAAAAAGCGTCAGCAATGGTTATTGAGTGAATGTGTGTGTGTAAAAGCAGTGATATGAAAATTTATTTTGTGTGAAAGCTGACAGTTATACAGAGTGATAGGCCATATCAAATACAATACAGGCAGACTATTAATCGACGATTAAGTTGTACTTTGGTTCATATCTTCTGTATACAAGCAGTAGTCAGTATGTGAATTTTAATGAAAACGAATCAGGATAATAATTGTGTATGGTAATTCAAAGACAACCAAGTCTAAAAATAAGAACTTTATTTTTTGGACGTGACTAAAGACATGCCAATTTAGAACAGTTATAAAAGTTTGTCCGTGTTCGAATTGAAACTTCGTGCGGCATAAAAAAAAAAATTATGTGAGTACCGGGACTCACGGATAAGATGTGCAAACATCAAAAATCATCATAGATTTGTGTTACTGAACGTTCCCAGTATACATAATGAAATCGAAAAAAAAACTTTGGGTGCTTGAAGTATGCGCCGCATAAACAGTACTTTTATAAATAAAACCGTTATAAATAGGTATTCAATTAAACTTTAAGGTTTTCATCAAAACTAACACTACGATGACTAAGAAGTCCAAAAAAGCAGTAGTACCGTCCGTCCGTCTGTGAGCCCACTGTAATTTGAGCTCTTATTTCCCGATCTGTTTGTACGATTTTTTCTAACTATCAGTATTAACGCAACTGAAAACCCTTTGTGGATCATTTTGTCCGGTCTCTTCTCAAAGTATGTCGTGACTTTAATAAAAATTTAATTACTTTTAAATACCGAAAAACGATTAACTATGAGAGATATTTTAAAATAATTGATGGGGAAAAATGCCAGATGTGAAACAGTAAAGTCAATATTGTTCAAACTAAATTATAAATATTGACACCACCAATAAAATATCTGTATTTTTTTTTTTTGTGCTTTTAAACAATAGTGCAGTCTGATACCATTTTCGAAAACATATAGGTAGGTAGCCTAATGGCTTTTTCAATTGGAGTCAGAATGACAGTTCTTCTTCTGAAAAGAAGAGAAATTTGCTTCTGATTTTGTTTTCAGAATCGTTCCACAAGGGTTCACACGTACCAAATCGTTCTCCCGGATTACCAATCGAAAAGGCCATACAAAAACAGACCAAAAAAAAATTACATGTTTCGAATCGCGCAAAAAATTTGAATAACCAAAATGATTTGTGTGCCATTTCGAAGTAGGTATTCATTACTAAACAAACAAAATTTAAAATTTTCTAATGTAGGTACTTAATATTAATAGAGATACCTAGAAGCTTAGAAATGTTTCGATCCGTTAAAGACATTTGCTATTCATTTGTCCGACTTGTTCGCAGACAAAACAACCTTGGTGAAACAAGTACCTATAGTTGAATATTTGGACGTTACAGAGCTTTTGGATGGATTTAATACTTCAGCAGATTAAAAGAAATTCAAAGCTTTATTTAATTTTCTCATTTTTCTCTGTTGACAAAATACATTTTGTTAATTTGTTTTTTTTTTTTTTTTTAAAGGACGATGTAATTAATTTTTTTGCTTCAAGCAATACTAACTTTCCGATTCTGAGAGTTTATTTCTGCAAGGCAGAAGGGACATTGATTATTTCAGCAAAGAGAAAGTCTCTCAACTGGAACAGAACATGGCACCATGGCTCCATCAACAAATAAAACTTTGTCTGACTAATGAACTCGTTAAGAGATCAGCCTAAGCTCTTATTTGAGATCCGATTTATAGAAATCCCTTATGGCACAAAATGCAACCGGAAAAGTTCATTTTCTAACCGAAGTAACCTCCCTCAAGCCTTCCGGATCAACCAAGAATACAAAATTTCAATAGAAGCCTTAAACTGTTCATAAAAATAAAGACCGACAACAGTCTCGTCTTTAAAAATAAAATAATGCAACCGTTATGTGCCGCTCACTACTCGGATTTCAAATTCTTCACAGTAGATTTTTGAATGTTATATTCACTATCATAATGGCTAAGGAAAATACAATTTATTTTTATAATAAAAATATCGATATTAATATAAAACTTTCATGTAGGATATAGAGAAATAACTCGGCCGACATTAAAATATCATTGCCAATGTACAATTTACAATGCCAAGATATAATTTATAAGAATATAAATATGCACTTAGTGGTTATCTAACTTCCCAGATTATCTGGTTTTCCAACCACAATCCAAACCATACAAACTTACTTGTCGATTCCTCCCATTTGACTTCCAACTAGATGGCAAGAACACCGCGAGTAATGATAAAACTGAAATAACTGATATCACCACTTGAAGAACTGTAACTAACCGCACTTGATTGACGACTTAATAAGCTGAGTTGGCTAGCCGGTCGATCACAAACTGAACTTGCAAAACCAATCAAATAACTAAATAAGCCCAAAAGTGCCAGCACTCCAGCTAGCTGCGGGCTTCGTGAATCGTTAGCACTAAAGAAAGCGCAATTCAGTGATTCAGTTGATTGTTGTTTGGGGCTATTGTCACGAATCCTCAGTGTGATGCTTTGTTATGTGAATGAGATTGATTAAGAATTGCGAGTAATTTCGTAGAAAATTAAGTTACATTTCTCAGTGTTTTCAGAATTCTACTTTTATTTTAAACAATTTAAAGGTTAGGTTGCTTGGTTTAAAGTTTTTCTTTTGTGTTGCAGAAACGAAAAGCCATGAGACACCGCGATGACGTATGAGATATGACACTTCCAGAATCAGCTGCTTCTGGTTCACAGCGATGAATTTTAGAAAGAAATGAACCTAGAAGGATGAATTTATGAACAGTATGTGGTAAAAGTAGAAATATTAAAGGTAAGTTTGGAAACGTGAAATTTATTTTTTAATTTATTTATTTAATTTATTTATTGAATTTGCACAAATCACCAAATATTCCTGTTTTTTAAAGGTTATGCACAAACCGACGCGTTGGCGGTGGCGATCGCGATAACAATATGGATGCCGTACATGTACATAATTCAATGGAATGGCACTTCAAAAATCTTTAAATCTAGACTTCTAACAAATAAGGAAAATTGACACTGAACAGATCGGTTCAGTTGTTCAGTAATTAATATAAAATACATCATACGTGTTTCTGTAACAAAAATAGCTGAACTATAAGCATTGTAGGAATTTTCTATTGAATTTAGAGGCTGTTTAAAAATTCATTTAAAAAAAAACTTATGGCTTACCAATTTCTGAAAACCTTTACTATGGTAGGTACAAATAAGGCGCTAAAAATAGCTGATGACCTCGAAAAGCTTTACTATTGATTCAAAATTTCGTATGGCTGACCACTTTCTGAAACTAGCTGCCCTTTCTTGAGCAATTACTGACAGTTTAAATGGCATACTTTTTTTCCAAATATCCCACATGGGATGCTAAGATCCCACAGCTGTTTTTGAGTAAAATAAACAAATTTTTGTATTACGAACAGCCCTATTCTGCTATCCGATTTGATCGAAACTTTTAAGTTGAATGTTTGATTCAATTTGCCTCAAATTATTTATTTAAAACTTGCCTTGCCAATGCAAATCTTGGCCAGTACTTGTTTTTGAAATTCTAAATAGGATCTTAGGTCCAGTTTTTCAGTGCGAGATTAAAGTTAAACCAGAGAAAACTTATCAAATTTGGTGAGTTAACTCAGGATTAACTGAACAGATACTTTTGATGTTTTATCGATCAAGTTTGTATAGTCGTTCCGCATGCATTCTCCAGCGACAAACTGCTTCCTCAGTGGACTATGGGATAGTTTACTTCTAGGGTTAGCTAACTCTGGTTTAACGCGAACGTTTAGTAGAATAGGGCTGAAATAAAGAAAATAAAATTGAGACACAGAAACTGGGGTGACATTCTGTATCTAAAAAGCGATCAAACGGTTTCTTTTGTGCGAAAGATTTGCTTCAAATCTTTATGCAAGTCTTTCGCACAAACGAAAGCGTTTGATCGCTTTTTAGATACAGAATGTCACCCCTGGATACGGGCCTCCTGATCTGAACAAATTTTGGATCTTCACAATAAAAATTAAATTTTTAGAAAAGAAATGCTCAATTTATTGCGTCAATCTTATGAGGTTTTCCAAACAACCAAAAAAATTGATTTTTATGGGGGTCAACTTGATCTTTTTCAGATTTTACGTTCCTAACAACCAAAAAAATTGATTTTTTTCGTGGTCTGTTTTTTTTCTCGATTGATCTTTCAAATCTCGATTTATTGGCAGATTTACACATACTTTCACACACACTTGCACACAAATCAAATTGACATTTCTAATCGTCGTCCTCTTCTCGTCAGTTTAAATTCGTTTTGGCCTTTCGATAGCATTGTTTACTTTTGATAAGGCGTTTGTTCAATAAAACAAATACAAATAATGAAGTTTAATTAATGAAATTTTTGTCTTTATGGTCCTCATTACCGTTAACCATTGACTTCTTGAGTTCGGAATCAATTAGTGATTAAATTGGATAAATGTTTCATATGGAATGAAAGGCATTGTGGAAACATGTGGGTTAGTCCATTGTTTTTTGTGAAAATAAAATTATTTTTATTAAAATTCCATAGTAATCCTTATGTACATAGTGATCTTGTTTCATGTTCATTGTCTTCTTCCTCACCATCGACCAATAGCTTCTTTGATTTGGATTTTGGATGGACGGGATTCCTGTGGATATATGGATCCGACCGATGGCCATGTTATAAAGCAGTGATAGTATACCAACAAAATAAAATTCCTGCTAGGGAACAAAAAATTCCCTAATTTGTATTCTATTTTTTGAATTCAATTTGATTGAACAAAATAATGTACAATATCACATTCATTTAAATGAAGTCAAGAAAAGAATGCGTAAATCTTTTCTTTCTTGTATTTTGTCATAATTTCAAAATGGCCTCAGGATATTAATAATTTCAAGATTAAAAGTCAATCCCACTTTTGAGTTTTTTCTTATGAAACAAATCAATAAAGGCTCCCAAACCGGCGCTAAACCGACTGAAGAATGTTCAAAGATTTGCATAGCGCCAGTGTGGGTTCTCTCATTAATCTCCATTTCAATAAATTAAGACAGGTGAAAGTATTCGCGTAGTTGAAATTAATTATAATTTAAACACAAAAATGTTCTTTTATAATTTGAAAAAAAAAAAACGTTTTGTAAGAATTTTTTCTTACGCATTTTTTCACCAGTTTCATCAAGAAAATAAAGCCAAATATATAATATTTTTGTATTAAAGAAAAAACTATTCCCTAGGAAAAAAATACTTGTAGGAATTTTTCCCTACATATACTATCACTACTTACATCAGTAAACACAGACAAATCACCTACACCTTTACAAAAAAAAGGATCAATCGCGATTCGTTCTAGTTACCACGATTGATCTGAAATCTGACCCCCAAATCTGAAATGGTTGACTGGAAAACCACATTAAATTATATTTTATTGTTTGTACAACAACGAACCAATAACTTAGCTTTGTTCTTTCAAGTGTGATCTATACTGCTCCTCAGTGAGTAGACTTGCGCGGATTTCATTGCAATGTTCTGGTTTAGGTAGAACAATAGCTAGATATCCATCTCCGATCTTTCCCAACAGTTCTGGCTTCTTAAGAATCCTAGGATTGACTTCTATTAGTTTTCCTTTGATACAACTCGGCACCTTATAAGTTTCTCCATCCTTTCCACTTAGAAGAGCTAGAGTTGAGTCCTGCTGTAGAGCCATACCACCCTTCTTTCCTTTGCCACTTACTTGATTCTGGCTGCGGTCCATGTTTCCAATGTTAAAGGAAATCCCTTCGATGCCATCCTTGAAGACGGGATGCTCTGGCGCCAGACAAATCAGACAAACTCGATTGGAGTGAAAGAGGACTAGGTATGGTTCGGACTTTGCTCCCGGCTTAATATAATAGAATCGAGTGTAGAATCGATCCACAATCGAGGGATTATCTTCGACGTATTCTTCAGTGATCGAAGAAACTGGAAGACCACAAATCTCTTCGGGTTCTTGTTGGAAATAGAACTCGGCCAAGGGATCCATTTCGTTGTTAATAAAAAACTATTTGTTTATATGAAGGGATTTCCAGGCTGCTGCATTTTCTCTCGAATGACTTTTTGCTGTTCAAAGGCTTTAGCACGATTTGCAGCTGATCTATTTATGCGTTCCTGTTTTAAACACTTGACTAATAGATTGTCCAGGTCGTTGCAATACCCTAGAAAGCGAGTGAGTTTGTTCTGCAGGGAGGATAAAGTGAATCAATGAGGTGGAGGTGATCATATTTAGGAAAAGTACTTACCTCTACGTGACAGACTTTTAAATCGTTGATAATTTTATTACATTCGGGAGTGTGCAAATGAGCTGATAAATCTGTGTGCATTTTCCACGGCGAAATATAAAAAATTACAAATCCAAAACAGACAAATTTCAGACGTAACAGACAAAAAAATATACACTGACAGACCGAACAATGCCCCACTACAAAAAAAAAACATGAGGTTGACTTGCGTTCGATCGCGCGTTCACACGCGCGTGATTATTAAAACTTAAGCAGGAAACACACATGTCTCGTGTGTTGTGTCGGCAACTATGCACTTGCAAAACGTCAGTTTTGCTTTAGTTATTTAATTATTGTTTTTCCGCGGGCACTGTCTTCTCTTTCCCATACACACAGAAAAGAGTTTTGCTACACATCGACAATCGAAACAAGAGGTCTGTTTGGTATCTTTTTTCAGTAAAATTTGAAAAACATGTCAAGACACCAAAGTGAGAATTTAGGTCTGTTTGGTATCTTTTTTCAGCAAAATGTGTAAAACCTGTCAAAACACCAAAGGGAGAACGAACTTCTCAAAAATGGAAAACTTACATGAAAGTTAACAAACGCATTGAACTACTTTTGTGTACAAAACATCAACAATCACATGCCAAAAGTCTGATTTTATTAAAAATTTGCGTTTAATTTAAAAAAAATACATAAATTATAAATTTTCCAAATTATTAATAATTTATAAAGTTAATTATCACATAATTATCAGAAACCACAATTTTGAATTAAAAGCAAAAGATGCTAACAGCTGGGTGTTTTGACAGTCTTAACTCTTCTTGAACACAGAAACGTATGTATCACAAATTCGCAGGTTATCCATCAATGGGAGGAGAAAATTGTTTCTCTCTCGTTGCAACTTTTTCGAGTTAACAATCAGGAATTTGTGAAAAATTGTGCAATTTTGTGAAAATTTGTGCGAATTCGCAAGAAATATCACATTACCAAACAGACCTAATTTGCCCAGGGGCACAAAATTCGCTGATTGTTGATTGGATTGTGGTTGTGATGTTGGGCATCTGAATTGAATGCCCTGTGGAATCGGGGTACTATAGAAAAAACCCTTAGGCCAGCCGCGCACATGCAACTAAACAGTTTGGTTGCGATTTTGAGCACTATGGGATTATATGAGAGTCCGCGCACATAAACTGGCGGAGTCTCATATAATCCCAAGTGCTCAAAACCGAAACCAAACTGTTTAGTTGCATGTGCGCGCCTGGCCTTAGTGCCTGATTAGATGGGTCGTTTTACTGAAGAGCGCATGCGGTGAGACAGGTAGATTGTAGGCTGTCCCAAACCAACGCGAAACATTAGCGTGAATATGCGACAACTGAATAATGTTCGAAGATTTGCATCGCGCCAGTGTGGGTGCTCCCATTAATCTCCATGTAAATAAATTAAGACAGGCGAAAGTTTCGTCGTGTATGTGCGTAAAAAAGAGAAGGTAGATTCCACCCAAATTTCACGGATGCGCCAGTTGCATTTAATATTTTCGGTTTCAGCATGAAACGTGTTAGTGAGATGTAAATGGATTTTAGGGTGTGAGATAGGGAAGGGTAGATTGAAGTGAAAAGAATTTTCTTAACCGTGTAATCACGAGTTCCGTAAAACGACCTTCAGTAAAAAGACACATGTAATCGGGCACTTATAAGCATCCCTGTACTCCCCACGGGGCATTGTTTACAAACTGACATCTGTCATACATGGTTTTGTTTAACATTTCTTTTTTCTTTTAACGCATGGAAAAAGTTTTAATTTTTGGATTCCCATTTTGAAATACAAAATTTAAGTTATAATTATAATTACCTTTGTAGAGAAAAATCATGTCCGCTAACAAAAAAAAAAATATCGAACCAATGGACCAGGATTCCAGCGATAACTCTGAAACTGAGTCCGACAATGAAGGACCACATCCTGATGCGTACACTGGCAATGAGGTAAAAGCTATTTCATCAAAATATTAAAACCAATAATATTTAAAATTTCATCACTACAGGAAATACAAGTAGATTTCGAAGGCCGCAGTCCAACAGACACAGACTTTCACGGACTAACACAGCTCTTTCACCAGTTATTCCTCAAGGCACACGTTAACGTCAATGAAATGGCAGAGATCGTCGTTGGTATGTAGATAGCGCTACGGCAAGTCAACTAGCAAAATACCATTCCACAAATTTCAGCCCAAAACTACGTTGGCAGTGTTATATTCCAAAGCGAAATCGAAGGCGATGATGAAGACACCGAGGACGAGGACATGTATGATTCGAATATGATATTCGGTATTACCACCGCCATCAATATGACCGCAAAAAAAGACAAGCAATGTATCGAACAGCTGCGCTCTTATGTCATTTCCAAAGCCGAAAAGCATGCGACAGATGCCACACTCGTCCACCTACGAGATGTGTTGTCCAACGAAGCGAGACCCGTTGGCTTTCTGATCAACGAACGTTTCATCAACATCCCTTCGCAGATCTCTGTGCCATTGCTTGAGAATTTGCACAAAGAAATCAAACAAGCCAATCAGAAAAAGATGCCCTTCGAGTTTGTGTACTTCATGATGATCATCAAGTTCCATCGCCGTGAGGCTGAGAAGAATAAACCCGTCGAAGATGTGTACGTCAACGCCGAAGAGGAAGTCATTGCCAAACAGGCACTACAAAGTTTCGAATTCTCCGTTGCTGGGGAGTGTGACAGTGGGCTGTCGGGCGATTGGTTAGAAGGCGACGATGTCCTGACTCCATACAGAAAAGTTGTATTGTTTGATGCTACCAAATTACCTCACTTAATCGATGACATACAGACTTTTATTAACAACGAATAAAAGAAGCATGAAGTTGTTAGTTAAGCACGATATCTCTCACCATTATCAAGGCGGGGGGATGTAATATAATTTTGTACATTTTAATACATTATTTAAATGTTAATAATTGCAATATGCATTTATACAATACAAATAAAGTGTATATTTTCAATCACTGCATTTTATTCTTCTGATCTAGGACAGTATTAACTGAATTTTTGAACAACAACAACAACTTAAAGGTGCTTCCACCAATTGTTTACGAATTAATTTATAATTGTTTCAAGGGGTGCCAAGCCACCTATCATGAGTCTCCTCTTATTAGTGGTGCTGACTGCTGAGCTTTAATCCAATTTTATTATGAAAAACTTTCTACATACCCATCATAGGGATCGAACCCACGATATCAGATTTGCTCAGTCTTAAAAGCCGTATGCACTACATATTCCGCCGCCTGAGACCACTGACGTCTTTGTACCACAGATTAGCCACAAAATTCAATGAAATTGACGGCATAAAGAATGGCCAAGTCTAATAAACTGACATTCTAGCATAAATAGTACAATAAATAATAATAAGGACAGTATTAACAGCAAAAAACGATACTTAAAAAAAAAGTACGGATGAAAAAGAAAGAAACCGAATGTACAGCAATCACACCCTGTGTGTAGCTAATAAAAATGCCAGTTGATGCAAGCGAATGCAATGGTCAAACAGTAGGTTTGTTCGTTGAGCCCTGAAGTCACCCTGGGGTCGCCCCAAAGCGTTTTTTGAAAAACCTGAAGTCACCCTGGTGAAAAAATTCTATGTTTTTTGAGACCTGGGGTCGCCCTGAACTCGCCCTGAAGTAGAACTAGGTATTTTGCTGTGGCGAGTTGAGGTAAAGCAAATGTTGCCAAAGTGACATAAGCTGTTATGCGTATGTTTTGTTGTGGATTCACGTGCTACAGGTTATTTGTTTATTTTTGGAAAACAAATTGTGAGAATATACAAATTTAATTTAATGCTAATAAATAGCAATACAGAATGGAAACGGTTGAAGTAGTTTTTATTCATTTTTCAGACATATTTGAAACAAATTTTAAGTTTTAATTATCTAAGCACATAACTTTTGTTTCTTGCTTTAAATGTCAACAGCCCTTGAGCGTTTTTTGAGAACCGAAAAACCCAGGTTTATTTGACAATTCTTGGGGTTGTCAAGAAAACCTGGGTCAACCCTGGGTAAAGTTCAACGAACGAAGCTAGTATAACCTACATTGGGTTGGACCTGATCACGTGACTTCGCTTGGTCTAAGTTCCGCTGGGCAAAAAGTTTTTCAAATTCCAGTTGAACGTAATAGACTTGGTGGTAGTTCACTCAAGTGGTTGTTCTTTCATTCAAACCTACAATCACTATTTACGTTGCGTCAATTATGTCGTTTTCCATTAATCGCAAGTATGGATGAGAGTTATTCAG
This sequence comes from Leucozona laternaria, assembly GCA_932273885.2. Classification (NCBI taxonomy): domain Eukaryota; kingdom Metazoa; phylum Arthropoda; class Insecta; order Diptera; family Syrphidae; genus Leucozona; species Leucozona laternaria. The sequence goes on along the minus strand of OW026366.1, from coordinate 216,987,363 downwards.
CCCTATTCTGTTGCAAGTTCGCGTGAACATTGGTATTCTGCTATCAACAGGATGGAAATAATTATTCGATAATTCGTACAAATTGCGATAAAAAATTAAACTAAGACAATAATTAGATTCAATTCAATTTATTTATTTGCAATGTCCAAGTAAGAACTAGTCTTTTAGTACTAACAATTAGTGAACACTTAATTTAAGTTTAAAATCTTAAATAATATGTAGGTGAGTGAAAATAAGATAGTGAAATAAAAAGAAGAAAAAATAAATACATATCAAATAGAAGAAGTTTGGAAGTGTAGAAATAGATTTTAAAAATGATTTAAAAATCATGATAGATATAACAATAATTAATCAATCAATTACCGCTGTTCCGATGCATGTTGCAAAATTTTGGTTTTAAACTCTTTGAAGTTATTAGTTCGTTTGACATAAACTGGCAGAGCATTCCAAAGTTTAACATGCCGCCTCCACTGGGCATGAACGATGCTCGGATTATGAACATGTCTTTAAAAAATCCAATGGAGGCAGAAAAATCCATGTCATGTAGTGACATAATCCATAGACTGCTTTTAAACCATGCAATTTCTTCTTGCGATTTTTAAGCACGTTGGTGAGGGACGTATGTGGTGGCCGGGGTAGACGAAATTGCTGAGGTTGAACAAATTGCAGAGTTATCGCTCATTCTTCTTTGTGCCTTTCCTAATTGTTCGAATGTGTTTTATTTTCATTCGTCGTCCACTCAGATAACTTCGCTTAATCAAGTGGAGTAAAGAGTGCAGTGAGAAGATACTTCTTCACTCGCACAAAGTAAACTTTTCATTAAAAATCGCTGTCGTGTAAAAGGTATTTGCAATTAGAAGGAAACCAAAGGAGAAACGAAGATTAAAAATCGCTGTAATGTAAAAGCAGTCATACATGTCAGATTGTGGATTGGATTGTGGTTGTGATGTTGGACATCGTTGATGCCCAGTGGAGGCGGCATGTAATGGATCTCTGCCACCAAATGTCAGAAGTGTCAGTGTGAAATTAAAAAAAAAAAAAAAAAAAACAATCTGACAGCACTCCCTGGTTGGAAAACAAAACCAAATGCCGAAGGCACGAAGGCGAGCCACAAAAGTCGGGTGTTTAATAACAGGGATTAATATGTAATAAAATTAGTTTTTTTGCATTAAACACTTGAAAAAATGTTCACTAAAATGTTTAAACACTAATTAATAGGTAATTCGATCGCAAATATAAGTTTTCAGTTCCGAATACAATAAATAATCCAATGACCGGATTTTCAACACTGCCAAGAGCATGTAAATATTTTCAGATTAGAAAGAGAAAAGACAAAGACAAATCTTGGAAGACCTCTATCGTGCAGAAAAAAAACAATCGAGCTGAGTTGGTATAGTTACAAGTAGGGACTATTAGGTTAAAAGTTCTTTTTCTCTTTACAATTTCAAAATCAAGAACTGGTTAAGATTTGCATTCGAAAGACAGATGTTTTAAATAAATTATTTGTAGTATTGATCGAATCACCCTGCAGAATAGGGCTGATTGAAAAATTACCAGTTTCTTTGTTTCCGGTTAAAACTGGCGGTTATGACCGTTAAATATAACCGGTTTCGTCGAAAGTAACGATTTCTATAAGTGCGGAAACTATATAGTAAATATGCTAAAGCTAATAAGCAAATTACCTAACGGTTGTTTACCCGTTTGTTATATTTTGAAATAATATAGAGCGGTGTGAACACGATCAACAAATTAACCGAAACAAAAAGATCGTTTTGAATATTCGGTTCCACACCACCGTTTTGTTTTTTTGTTTCGATAATCTTGTAATTTTTTTGTTTATTTTGTAAGAAAGATAAATGTTAATATATTATTACTTGTTTTTAAACAACTCAGCTACTTTAAAAGATATATGAATATCAAAGTATCCTGTTAAAAGTATGCTCATTAATATTTTTTGAGTTAATACTAAATTAGTTAAATTAAAAATTAGTTGAACCAGTTACAGAAGCACAGCCTTAATTCGCCCTTAAATCGATGCGTGTCACTCAGCTCTCTTATGTTGCGCGGAAGTGTATTCCAAAGGCGAAAAGCAAAAATAAAAATTGTCTTTCGGATGTTAGGCAGGTGAACTGTGGTAAAATCAAACAAGCAGTTATGTTGGATGCGGAAAACCGGATTTTATCATAAAGATATGTCGGCTTCTTTGTTTTAATAATTGTAAATAATAAAAGCAGGGTACGAAACTTTATATAATTGAAAAAAGACATATCCAATAAACTATTTTCCAAATGCAAACATTTACTAAAGGAAGAAATTCTGATGAAGCAGTGCCTAAAGACACAGCCTGTGTTCTTTCTGCTTTTACACGACAGCAATTTTTAATCTTATGTGGCTTTCGTTTCGACCAATTCAGATTTGGGTGTCAGATCTTAAATTTTACTGGTAAAACGAACACAAAACGTGATTTTATTTTGTTTTATGATTGTATGAGTGCCTTTTTTAAAACGATACTGGGTAAAAGTCACTTTTCTTTGATGTGTGTGCAAGTGCGTGTGAAAATCTGTGTAAATCTTGCTAAAAATCGAGATCTGCAAAATCGACTTCAGATCGACAAAAATTCGATTTTTTTGGTCGAAAGGAAATTAAAAACTTGTCACAAATCAAAAAAATCAAAGAAAAATCGATTTTTTTGGTCGAAACGAAAACCACATTAGTTTCTTCCACAGTGTAACAATTTGAGAATTTTGGAACGACCAAAGTTAACAATAGTTAACTTTTTAGGGAAACAGAACGGACCACAGCGATTTTTAACCAAAGTTAACTTTGTGCAACTGAAAAAGTATCATCTCTTTGCACTCTTTACTCCACTTGCTTTAGCGAAGTAATCTGAGCGGACCACTAATGAAAATAAAACGCATTCGAACAATAAGGAAACACACATAGAAGAATGATAACGATAACTCTGCAATTTGTTCAACCTCAAAAATTTCGTCTATCCCGGCCACCACATACGTCCCTCGCCAACGTGATTAAAAATCGCAAGAAGAAATTGCATGGTTTAAAAGCAGTCTAAGATACGACGAGAGTAACTTTACTGCCGAGGAAGACATAATGAAGCGCCGCCGGCGTAACTTATCAATGAGGATAGAGTGATTAACCATAACCATATCAAATGAAGTCAAGTAAGAAAAGAAAAGATCTTCGTCTAATTGCGCTGTTGTGTCTTCTACTACATTCAAAAGTGCGGTGGTACAACTATGTTTGGCACGTAATCCAGACTAAACGGCAAAAAGTAGGTTATTAGTTATTACCTATGAGATACTCATTAATTTGCCTAAGATTCACATACGGCACGATTGAAAAATTCCTGGACATAGAAGGGGCCTTTAACAATGTTGAAAATAGCGCAATTCGGCGAGCCCTAGACTCATTTAACATTGACCCGAGGCTTTCGAATTGGATTGACTCTATGCTTCAAACGAGGCTTGTAAGTGCAGAAATGGGTCATAGCAAGCTAAAAGTAAGGACATGCAGAGGTACCCCGCAAGGAGGTGTTTTATTCCCCCTGCTTTGGCTTTTAGTTGTTAATGAGATTTAAGTCAAACTCAGTCTAAGCGGTGTCAAGGTTGTTGCTTATGCCGACGACATCGTGATAATGACATCAGGTAAATTCATACCTACACTGTGTGAGCTTTTACAAAGATCTCTTGACAGGCTCAGTAATTGGGCCAGTAATTGCGGACTCAATGTCAATCCACTAAAGACAGAACTAGTTTTGTTTACAAGAAAACATAATATTCCAAATATAGATCCTCCCACCATAAATGGGACTCCGCTCCAGATCACTGGTACGGCAAAATATCTTGGTTTGGTAATAGACCGTAAGCTAACGTTTCTTTCACTAGCCCCACTCGATTTATTTACGAAGGAAGTGGCGGCCAATAGTGCTGGGTGGTAGGCCATTTTGGGCACAAAACCATAATGACTTTCATGGACGAAGACATTCAAACGGACTAAACTGCACCGCACTTTGATTTCAACCCAGTGGTCCTAACAGATGTCTCCTCAAGGGACCTCTGAGCGACCAACCGGGTTATAAAGACTGATCATGTTTCGGTTTTTACAGATGGTTCCAAGACGATTGAGGGGGTAGGGTCAGGCATCTTCTCAGACAACCCACCCCTAAATAGATCAATAAAACTCCCAGACTTTTGCAGTGTTTTCCAAGCGGAAGTGCTTGCAATTTACGATGCGGCAAAAAGTCTTTCCACTTTTGAACTTGTTAATAAAAACATCGACATATTCATTGATAGTCAGCCGGCAATTAAATCCATTGTTTCAATTGTCACAAAGTATAAACTGGAATAAACAGGACATATACGGAAACGAAATGGCGAATAAACTGGCCAAAATAGGATCTTCTCTTGATCCAAGCCAAACTGAGTCCTTCGTTTCTATGCCACTTGCACCAGAAAAAGGCAGAGTTCACAAATGTTTCCTCGAAGCCGCAAACGATAGATGGTCAGCACTTGATACTTGTCGGGTCTCGAGGAATCCTTGGCCAAATATCTCAAAGAAAAAAACAGACTTCCTTCTCGAACTAAGCAGACCTCAACTGTCCCTTTTGTTTGGAATCCTAACGGGTCACAACTCAATGGGAACACCCATGCCCAGAATGGGCATCAGCTCATCCGACTTGTGCAGAGGGTGTCAAGATGAAGAGGCGGAAGAGGGCTCTTATCACTTCCTTTGTGAATGCCCCAGCTTTGTAACAACCAGAAAAATGGCCCTCGGAGATTACTTCTTTGACGAACTAAGCGACATCTAGTTTTTGCCACTAAGGAACATCCTTGAAATTCACTCAAAGTTCGGGTTGGTTCAGGGAGGCTTTTCACACCCATACCTAAAACTCCTCTGACTCCTCTCCTCACCCATCCTTTTGCCACCCCCCAACTATATCCTGGGGACCACAATCGATCCATTGAGATCCGAGTGTGATGATCCGGCTCGCCGTATTATCACCCCTTCTAACCTAACCTAACCTAACATACTAATTACAATGGAAAAAATAAAAAAATATTAAAGCTCCATTTTGTAATCGAGCTTCCCCCTACGAATAGCTAAATTACTAAATATATGGAATTTAGGGCTTACCTTAATTACTTTCCCAAAACAGAAAGAATCCACCAAGTTACCAAGTACCTACCACTTTTTTTACCCGATTCAACCCTTTATGTAAATATTAAATTTTTGAAAAAAAAAAAATAAAAATAAATAATAAGGTTATTCTTGCAACGGCGGAAAACCAGGATAAACCCATAGATTTTAATATATACCTAGAGAACCAACTTCGCCGTGAAAAGTGAAGCTCGGCCGCCATTTTGGTGGAGGCAAAACGTCAACAATTGAATAGTGTTTTGTGTGCTGTTTCTTTTTGCGGAGGTGATTTCTTCTTAAAATAATGATTTGTATTTACCTTATTCAATTGCTTATTTATTAAAATACATTTTTAGGTGTGCAAGATCTCAAAAATATTAAAATGCCTTGTTCGTGTAGTGCTTATGGTTGCACAAACAGAAACAATAAGAAGGAAAGTTCCATGTATTTTCACAGGTAAGAACCTACTTTAAAGCGCTCAAATTTTAGTTAAATTTATTTTATTTTGTAGATTTCACTTAAGAAACCCGAAGAACTAAAAAAATGGGTCAAAGATGGACGAAGACTGGATTTCAAACCAAACGCAGGAGCACGCCTTTGCTCGGACTCGGACCATACTACTTCGAGTGATTTTCAAGTAAGAGCAGGTTCGGAAAAACAAATGCTTCGCGACGGCAGCGTAGATCCTTCTGTTTTTAAGTGGATTCCCGCAGTGCCTTCAACAAGTGCAGAAAACAAAACGTGCGACTAGAACCTCTGTTTAAGCTCTTGAACCCATTTGTCCTCCCAGCCCCGTTGCAAAAGAAATTCCACTGAGGCCAGTTCCAGAAACGCCTAAAAAAAGGAGACTGAAAAAAAGAATTCGAGTTCTTAGGCAAAAGCTGAGACTACGAACTATAACAATTAAAAATATGAATGGGATTATGCGCTCTCTTAAAGCTAAAGGTCTGGTAGATGACGATGTTCATCATATGCTCTTAGATAAGTTTTCTGGAAAATCAGCAACTTTGTTCCAAAATCTATGGAAAAATCATGAAAAGGATGCTATTTTTTCCCCTTACACTTTACTACAACCCACTGAAGGCTTACAAGTTCTCCATTCACCCGGACCATCAAGCTTGTCTAATTGGATTTCAAATGTTAAAGCTGCACCAGGATTTTTGAAGAATGTTTTTCAGAAATTGGAGACTTTAAAGATGATCTGAAGGATTGTAACTTGGTTTTAGACGGCATGGCCATCAGAAAACAAACCTTATGAGATCTTTCAATTCAAAAATTCGCTGGTTTTTGTGACTTTGGAGAATGTGACTTTGGAGAAAGCTTGGATACTAGTGGCATTGATGAACCAACAACAGAGGCATTATTTTTTATGCTCTTCAGCTTGAAACACCAATGGAAGTGGCCTATTGAATATTTTTTTTACAGAACAAGTCGAATGCACACACATTCAATGCAATTTAATTAAACAAATACCAGTTGTATGAATTGGTATTTATTTATTTTATTATTTATAAAAAAAAATAAAATAAAAAAAAGAAGTATTTAGCACAGATTAGCCAAATGAAGATGAGAATGTTTCGTACGTTTCACCCTCCAAAACCCATTTGTTTACATTGTTGTATTTGTAATTTTTTCCCGCGTCGATGAATATATGTGAATTGCAACAACAATTTAACCAGGTGTGTGAAGATCCCTACAGTCTATGTCTATGTGTGAGATTTTTAAACACACATTCTCATTTTTTATCTGATAACTGCCAGTTCAAGCTTGTAGGCAAATTAAAATGGCTGCCGGGGATTCTCATCTTCATGTGGCTAATCTGTGGTATTTAGTATTAGTATTTATTTATGTGTTTTTCTTTTACTTTCTAATTCAATATTAGGATGTATAAAGGAGGTAGGTATACTGCTATCAAATGAAAGGCATTTTTGCTATTTTATTTGAGAAATGACAATAAATTATATATGTAATTAAAGCCAACAATTTAAGCTTTCTTTTGAGACCAACAAATGTACACGTTACCACAGAATTTTAAAAGATATCAGTGTACAAAAGCAAGACCAACAAAAAATTTGTCTCAAGAAGTTAAATGTTAATACATATCTCAAAATACATTAAACGTAACTATATAATTTTAATTAAGAGGTGGCAAAAACACCTTTCATTTGATACCAAGTTAATTTTCTCTTTTACATTCCAAGATATAACAAGTTATTTCAAGAAAACACTGAATCATTTAATTGTATTGTTTACGTTTTTTGCCTGCAACAAAATGGTGGCAAAGCTTCACTTTTTCTCTGTACAAAAGTTCCTATGTTGGCCATCTGGGTATATATTAAAATTTATGGATAAACCTCAGAAACCAGATAATTTTATCTCTGCAGAAACGAACTGTCAAAATTTGTATGGGAATATTTTTCTGCAGATCTGATAAATTTGATGCGGAAAGCGCAAAGAAAAACCTGATAAATTTCGAAATGACATTTGTGGTGTGACATTTCTAAGGGGTGTTCATGCAAATGTCCTGAGGAAAGTTTAATTTTTCTGCAAAGTGGAAATTTATCTCGTTTCATGAATACCCTTAATTATTTTGCGGCTGAGGGTACTGTAGAATAAAAATGCAAGTTTATCCTTTACTGTTTTGTTTTATTATTGTGATTTAAACATGTTTACCTCTCATTTTTCTATGTCTCTCTCTATTTAATATAACAACGATAAACACCAAAGCTGATTTTATTTAAAAATGAGCACATCCGGTTAAATAAATATTACATTTCACTTTAAAACGGTATTCTGCAAGTAGAAAGCGGTAGAGCTAGTTTTCTTGCATTATTTTATTTTGGTGAATAAAAATTAGTTTCATTTACATAGTTTTATCTTACTTTTGGAGAATTTAAAAATAATTATTTATCCTCTTTTTGTTTTATATACAAAATTTATTTTATTTAAAACAGTTTTTTTTTCATTCTATAATAAAAATTAACAAAAAATAAAGAAACATAAAAACTACAAAATATCTTTTTTTGTCAACAATTAACTTAAAACTATTGGGGTTTATATATTTTTTAATTAACAGAACACAGAGTGCAAGACAAGTTTGCATGAAACAAGGTAAAAATTAATTAAAATTAAATGCGTTGAATGATAATAAATATTACAATAAACATAAATAGAAATATATCTAATCGAGTGTTGGTTCTCATTTCGTTTGGACGTTTTTTTTTTTTTATAAAATGTTTATAAGCAAAACATCATTATGAAAGCAATAAAGAGACATTTTTAGGTTTAAATGTGCAGAGAAATAAAATTTAAACTTTTGCGGATAAAATATGTCGTTACAATTTGAATATGATTTTTAAGCTTATATGGGATTAACTAATTTAAAACTATTGTATTGTCGCTCACACTTTGGACAAAAAAATGTCATTTATGGCAAAATTTTAATTTTATTATCATCTCATTGATGCAGTTTAGGTATTGTTCTCTCTTTCTCTCTCTTTGTTGATGGTTTCCCGGTTAAAATTCCACTCCACCATTTTGTTTTGATTATCTTTGATTTTTTATTTGTATTGTTTGTTTTTAAGAAAGAGTTTCAACAGAAGAAAACTCTTTAAAAGCATCAGAAAAAATGAAATATTTTTAGGTTAGGTTGTGGTTTTACGTAGTTTGACAGATCTGACAGTTACCGGTGTACAATCGCTCAACTTTTACTTTTTTGATTTTCCAGGCTTGTCAGTGCTGCTTCTGCCATTTTCTTGTATTTACCAGCGAGTTCGGGCAAATCGTAAGCAATGGCCACGTCCAGTTTACTGATCGGACAGCCACGGAAATAAGTGCACGTTTCCGAGAGCTTTCTGAATTCGTATAGCGGATTCAAGCGGAAGAAGTCACGATAGACCTCTGGATCGGGCAGATCGTACCGTGAAATGTTCGTCAGAGTAGACAGGCCTTCGTAGATGTGATAGTTCTGTGGGTGGTCAATGATGTCATCGGCGATGCGTTTCTTGTTCCCAAATAGAGTTTTATGGTTGAAATAGGTCGTAAGGTAGCAGTCAACCATTTTAGCGTGATTTCGAACACGAACCTTTATAAGTAAATGGAGGGTTAATAGATTCAAAATCATTGCAATATAGTTTGAACTTGTTTCAACTCACAGCAAAACGGCGGGCACTTGAGATCTTGTGTTCGATTCTCTTGTCAATGGCAGTACGCATGTCTCGTAGAAAAGCACGTTCCTGAGCTTGAAGTAGTCGCGCTGGAGATCCATCTTCGTAAGGATGTGACCAAAGGGACGTTGTATATACAAGCGGTGGTTGAGCAGATGACATCAATGGGGAAATATTCCAGATAAGAGCACTTTGAACACGCAACAATTCTTCGGGCTTAATTGTATCGGCTTTGTTCAAAATAATACGTGTTTGGTATTCACGACCTTTGAGTTGATCAAGGATCGCTTCAGTTTCAGGGCCAACATCAAGTTTTGCTGGGTCGTAGACCAAGAAAATAATATCAGCTCGATCGATAAACCATTGGCAGGCATCATTGAAGGGGAAGAGACGAGACACTTGCTTACGGACTTCTAAAATTCCAGGAATTTCAACAATGTTCACCTGTAAATAGACATACAAATTAAAGCCATACAATTTTGTTTTAAATATAAATCTGGACAGATTAAAATCAATAATGCCGTAAACAGTATTTATTTCTCTTAGGTCCAGTTTTTCAGTGCGAGATTAAAGTTAAATCCGAGTTAACTCATCAAATTTGGTCAGTTAACTTAAGATTAACTGAACAGATGCTTTTGATGTTTTATCCACCGAGTTTGTTTAGTCGTTCCGCATGCATTCTCCATCACCGAAAAACTGATTTTCAGTTAACTGTGCGATAATTTACTTCTGGAGTTAGCTAACCCTGGTTAAGCGCACCACTGAAAAATCAGTGAATCCTGAGCTTACTCACCAAATTTGATGAGTTAAGGGGGGCGTAGAGAGGGGGGTTGGGGTGTTATTTTGTATTTTTTATTTGACAAAGAAAATTCCTTACATTCCATGCCAAGGTCCATAAAATATATCCTTAACAAGATAAAAGCCCTGATCGAGGTCTGTGATTCTTATAAGCTTTCTCTTTTGGAAATGACTATACTCTGTTCAATTTGAATGTGCAGTACAGGGAAGATAGGATATTTGCCTTTCACCCATACTATTATGGATTTCAATAAGCTATCTTCATTTAAAAGCTCTCACATGGTTGCCGTAGTGAGCATTTAAAATTGCCGCAAATCTCACAAACATATTGCTATCAAAAGCTCTATAAAAGCTTAATTCCTGAAAGTTACATATCAAAAACCAAAGAAAATGTCATATGAATTCCCATCAACTAGGCAATGGTAACTCTGATTCAACACAATGTCGATAAGGGTTGGTTGCAAATTGGCGATCAGTCTCCTTGTCCTTTCGCCCGGGGAGCAGATAGGTCGTGGTGGGATGCACGTGGGCTGAAAGAAGATTACACAATTACAACAATTTAAATGTAAGTCAGTGATTTTGTTTCTTGTTTCAGTGGCAATTTCTTAAGTTAAGGTGCCGTGCAAGCAGCAGCAGCCACCAGTGTGTTTGAAGAAGCTCTCCCATAAGGCCTGTACTGCACATTCAAATTGAACAGAGTATAGTACCTACTTAGCACTATCAAAGTCAAAGTATAGAGCTCCAATATCTGAATGATGTGCTACTAAAAAACTAAATATATTACATATCTTCATTTCTTAAATGTTTAAATTTCCCACAAAAACCCATTAAAGTTTCTGTGAAGAAATTATTAAAAAGCCAAGGAAATCGAAGATTACGAAGTAGAGGGATGTGCTTCCTGGCAAGGACCAGTTCTGCTTATAGTTTGACATATATATTACGCCGAGTCCATACCATGCTCAGTTAGTTCCAACCAACCTTGAAAAGACACGCCTTGTCAATCAAGGCCCTGGAAAGTTTTCAGTAGGGAAAATCTTTAGCTGGGGAAAACTTTTCAAATGCTCGTTAGGACTTTGCTAGATAAAACTTTTTTGGCAAGTTTTACTATTCTATCAAAAATACACACTGTATAACAACTAAGTTTTAATTTTCACATTCTTTCCGGAAACATACAGAAAGATAAAAAGGTAGCTATAACTTTCGTACAAATAAAAGTTGAATAAAAAACAGGTAACTAGAGTTTGTTATCAATCACATACTCTCAACACAACCTCAAGAATAGTTCGATTTTACTTTGATTATTTGTAGTCTTAATTTGGAAACAAAACCGCGTAACTTTGATCAGCTTTTTTTTTTTTTTAATATTTATTACTTCCTGAAGTTCAGTTTAAAAAAAGACAAAAAATACACTGCTGAAATAAATGTTTCGAATAGTGTCTCAAAGACTTACATTTATTTGGTTTCACAAATATTTAACAGGCTTTTAAATTTTTAAATGACGTATTTTGTATGGAACAAAAGTCATTTTAAGATTTAAAAGCTTGTTAAATATTTAAAAGGGTTTTATGAAATCGGCCACTATTGATTGTTCCTTAAATAAAATTTAAGGTATTAAACATCAAATAGCGAATGTTAACTGTTCTCTGAACCCCCTTGCGTACGCCTTTGCTTCCTTGAATTGAATTATCGCCTGTCACACGAAAAAACTGAGTTTGTAACAACTTTCAATTTATAAGCGAGAAGGGCACAAAAGTAAGGGGAGTGAAGAAAATCGGTCGAAGACTTGGAGCCTGACTACACGATTCTTTTTTTCGGTCGTTTTGTCTTTCGTCTTATTGATAGATTGGGTGAGGGGTGTAGAAACGTAGCTTCATTCCCAATACATTCCTACTCCTCTCACCAAATCTGTCAAAAAGATGATACATCCGAAAAAAGGTATCGTGTAATCAGGCTCTTGAGAGGAATTTTTTTTGATATTACAGTCCGGACTAAATCTTCCCAATCTAAACAGGTTCTTTCACACTTCACATGGTGTGCGTTCAATCGAGAAACTTTTAAGTCTGGTAGTTACCTTCCCAAAACTGACAATTTTTACCAAGTTTAATTCAAATTTATTAATAAATGCACTTTGACGGAACTTTTGTACTAAAATTGGTAAAAAAAATTGATTGGAAAGAGATTTTTAGAAGAAGAGATTTAGAAGACGTCAACAAAAATGATCTGTTATTACTTGTTTTCTCATGTGAAAGGAGACATATAAACTGTCAATTTTTACAGAGGCCGAATCAAATGTTAACGCTTATGCCAATACTGCTGTTGATTCAGATATAATGGTCAAACTTGAATGTTATAAACTAAGCTCCACTAAAAGGAGTCTGTTGATCGGTCTGGCAGCCGTGAAATAGCTATAACTCCAGCCTATAATGACTAGGTGGCAGCTCACTCAGGTAATTGTTGCTTCATTCAAACCTTCAATACTAATATGATGGTGCGTAAGCTTTGCAGCCTTAATGCGAGTGTGTTATCATACATAAAACCAACTTTCAATACTGCCTAAAGTTAAGTAGGTGTAGGACAATCTTAAGTATTCTAGTTCTGTGCAATATCCTGTTTCCCACAACAAACAAACACAAAAATTATAAACGAGTGACTATTCTTATTTATTTTATTGTTAAAATTAAATGCCAATGTAACAATTCGTGAATAACATCTGATTAATCGCAAACCATTTATAAAGGGCGGCCGGCGCCCCTTCAAAAACAAAAAATACAAACCGTTTTGCTGTGTTCTTTAAAAAAATTCAATTAATCACAAGTTTCATTAACCTCGCATAATAGATTTAATTTTTTACCCCAGACCTATATATGTATGTAATTCCTCCGGTGATAATTTATGTTTCAGTAGATAAATTTTAAAAAGGCAAGCAAATGAAAGCTACATACATAAATGGTGCCACTTGGTAACAAGGCACAAAAATGCAACTAGCGCCAACTATCCCAGCCAAATGTTACACTGCTAAACAAAAATCATTTCCGAATATGATTAGCCTTGGTTTTTGAAAATATTTTTTTTTTTTTTTAAGCTCATACAGATACAACCCATATTCGTATTATATATATGTGTACCTAGAAATAGTTTAAATTAAAATACATACAAAATATTGAAGAGACATATTATTCTGTGTGCAGTTTTTTTCGACTATAGGTTCTATTTAAAGGTTTGCCAAAAATATATAATTAATTTTATTCATGACGCAATGTGTGTGTTGTGCTTTTATATACACATGAAGGTACCTTGGATTTTATTTATCACTGTCACCAAAACTTACCTTTTCGAGTAGTTTGCTTGGTAATTTCAATCCACGTAGACGGTCTTCGAGACCTTCACCGAATTTTTGTAGACCAGAGAATGTGTAATCAGCAGCTAACTGTGTCCCGTCAAGGACTTCAGTCTCATTGCCCCAAGTGAGAATGTTAAAGTAGGCTGGAGATGGTTCAGCACCTAAAGTATAATTATATGTTTTATTGATGAAATTTAGTTCTAAGTGTAAAATTCTAAATTGTACCCGTTCTCAAAGAATTAGGCGTGTATTCATTTCCGGTGAGATAGTTTATAATCGATGATTTACCACCGCTCCATGGTCCCATGAAAAGAACCATTGGTTTGGAGAAGATTTCTGGATCACCGAAATGGCGGTTGCTGAGATCACGGTATTTGTAAAGACTTTCCAACGGCTTAATTGCATTTTCATAGATGCGTTTGATGTCACGAAGGATAATTTCAGCAACACGATCAACAGCTTTTCCTCTAGCTTCGAAGTCATCGTCGAGTTGAAGGAGCTCAGTGATGTGATTTCGGCTGCGAAGATTCTCAGGGATTTCTCCTTCCTTAAAATATTACAAACAAAATAAACAAAACAAAAAGCAAAAAACACGAAACACAAAAAAGAAATTCTATTTTCTTACCCAAAGTAATTCATCCTCGGGTTTGGTGTCATCCTCTTCGGATTCTTTAGCTTCTTCAGTCTCGTCACCATCTACGTCTTCAGCTTTGCTATCTGCTTCTTCACTTTCCTTTACCTCATCAGCAGTTGGTGTTGCTTCTTTGCTATCCCCATCATCTTCTTCAGCCTTACTGTCTTCTTTGCTATCTTTTCCATCGTCAGCATCAGGTTTATCTTCTTCCTTGCTTTCAGTTTCGGTATCTTCTTTACTTGGTTCATCTTCAGCCTTGCTATCATCGGTTTTACTATCGTCTTCGGCACTAGCTAAACCATCATCAGCTTTGTCGTCTTCCTTACTTTCTGCAACTGATTCTTCTTTGCTGTCTTTACCATCATCAGCATCCGTATCTTCCTTTGAATTCTTGCCGTCTTCAACAGATTCTTCCTCCTTGGAGTCCGTGCCATCATCACCTTCAGCTACAGCATCTTCCTTGGAATCTTTTCCATCATCATCGGTAGTACTGTCTTCAGGAGAAGCTTCTTCGACGCTGCGTTTAGATCTTGAAATGACGTCTTCTTCGACCTCTTCTACGCTACCACCGTCAGACTTGTTAGTATCTTCTTTGCTTTCTTCAACTGCTTCTGCAGAATCAGCTTTGACCTCATCAGTTTGTTCCTGACTATCTTTTGTTTCTTCTTCCTCTTTGGAAGCTGCTTCTTCAGACTTTACAACGTCTTCATCCGCAGATCCTTCCTTAGAAGAGGCTTCTCCTTTTCCTTCTTCCGAATTCTTATCATCTACTTCTTCAGCTTGTTCTTCTGATTTCGCGTCATCATTGGTAGCTTCTTCAGAATTCTTATCTTCGTCATTGTCTTCTTTGTCAGCATCTGCTTCTTTAATGCCATCTTCACTAGACTTGTTAGCTTCTTCAGACTCGCCATCGGATATTTCTATTGTTTCTAATTGATCTTTCGATTCTTCTTTACTTTCATCTTTTTCATCTGCAGAATCTTCCTTGCCATCGTCTTCATCATTGTCGTTATCATCTTGTTCTGATTTAGTTGCTGCAGCTGCATCATCATCTGATGCCTGTGGCTGTTCAACTGAATCGTCGTTGTCATCAATTTCGGGTTCTTTACTCGTTGTGTCCTCGCCGGAAGTTGCTTCCGGGCTGGCAACACTATCATTGTCGGTATCTATACTTTCGGTAACAAAATAAGTTCATTGTTAAGGTTTCTTTTTGAATGTACATATTATCATATAATTGATAAATTATACATAAATCAATGCAGTGAAAAATATAATCTTTGTACACATATTTTCCTCTTAAATTTATGGTATGTTAAATGATCATTAAATTAGCTAATCGACATTATTTACTCAAAACTACATTATTAATTAAACAAAAAAAATCCTAAAATCATATTAAAGAAAAAGTTTAATTTTTTGAGTGCGCCAAATATTTGTTTAAAATATTTGCGTTCATATGCTTTTTATGTTTTAGATTTATTTTTAAACAAAATATTCCACCAAGAGCAAATGTCAAAAATGCCAATGAAAGCGCAAGCTATTTCTTATTTGCAGACCAATAACTTTTCTGACGTGCGAGGGAACTTTTTTTTTTTTTGATATTTGGGATCAATCCAATGACAAAGTTTGATTGTTTTGCTTTCAATTTACTCATTTCTTAATATACAAACTCGTAGGCATAGGTATATTAATACAAATACAAAAATGAAAATGTATAAGAAATGTATTTTTGGAGGAGATACAATTTTAACACCGCAATGGATTGATTTTATTTTTGAAATGGTTAAAGGATTGAAACATGCGTTTTACATTATGCGAATTTCGACAAGGTAAATTAAAAAACAAAATATTTGATTTCATTCGAAAATATTCTTTGATGGTTGCAGATTTCTTATGGTGCGATTGACAAGTTGTCTTAATTTCTTCCATTTGCTTATCATTTATGTGTGACTTCATAGTGTAAATGGTAAATCATATCCGCCAGGTTTTTGGCCATTCCAAAATAACAATTGGAACTCACGTTTAATTTTGCAATTTGGCATATTCTTAAGACTGTGCTGGATAAGCGTATATCTCATGACAAAATAAAGGAATACAAATACTGGCTCATTCTATTCTGGCACATTTCCAATATCTTCAGAATGACATTATTTGACTTCATGGAATTAATTTTATAGATTATTTTTTTCAGGTTTGTGACAAAAATTCTGACAATTTGTTAGTCGATTAAGTCCAACACAACTTTTTCAAATGTGAAAAGAATTTAAGTAATATTCAACTTTGTCGATGATGCCAAAAAAGATTTACTCTTTTCTTTGATCTCCTTGTTCCCCTTTTGGTATCAATTCACCTGGATACGATAGACATAATTTTCTTCGGAAAATTAATTTGTTCTAAATTTTTACTTTAAGCATTTCGGTTCAAACTTGCATACCCCGTTGCTGAAATATGAAGAGACAAAAATCTCTTATAAATTTACTGGCTGGACACTGCTGGTATATAGCTCTAGCTGTAGCACGCAGCACTGTCCAAGTTGAAAGCTACGAAAATACTGTACAGTGCTATAATGTGAAGCTAAAAAGATGTACATATGTAGCAAGAATGTATATTTAGTACTATATGAATAAAGTTCAATATTGCTTTGAGTTTGCCGCTGTATGTAGCGCAATTTTCGATGAATTAAGGGAAAACAAGCTAAAATTATTTGCCTGTAGATTTAGTGTGTGTTTGCATCTAAACCTGCGCCAAAATATATGTGTGAAAAATTCTGAATCCATCGCTGCCGGCCACACGGAAAAAAAATGAAAAGCTGGCTTTATTGCTTATTCACTGCGCTATCGTCATTTTGAACTTTTACTTTCCAAACTGACTTAGGCCCATCTTCACAGTCAGAAAAGTGGCACTTAATTTGGCAATGTGAAATATTAATACGTAATATCCCATTGCACATTTATCTGAATAAGTGGAACTTAAGTCTCCGCTGAGGGTGAATTAAGTTCAACTTACGCCGGCTACGATACTAAGGGCCAGTTCACAGTCGACACTTACCGGAATAAATGGCACTTAAGTTTTCCATATTAGGACTTTAGGCTAAGGGCCAGTTTTACAGTCAGAAAAGTGACACTTAAGTGGGGAATATGAAAGATTAATTCCCAATATCACAGTGCACTGTTACCTGAATAAGTGGCACTTAAGTCTCTGATGTTGGTGACTTAAGTTCCACTTACGCTGGCTATGAAATTTAGCTTAAATTCCTTATATAGGAAACTTAAGTGCCACTTATTCCGGTAAGTGTCGACTGTGAAACTGGGCCTAAGTTTTATAGCCAGCGTAAGTGAAACTTAAGTCACCAACATCCGAGATTTAGGTGCCACTTATTCAGGTAAGTGTGCACTGTGATATTGTGCCTTAATCTTTCACTTTGCCTACTTAAGTGCCACTTTTCTGACTGTGAAACTGGCCCTCAGCCTAAAGTCCTAATATGGGAAACTTAAGTGTCACTTATCACGGTAAGTGTCGACTGTGAAACTGGCTCAGGAATAACTTGTAGGCCTGGTCGAGTAAACAACGAACCTGAGCTCAAAAGTGTTTAACACCTCAACAAAAAAAAAAAGTGGAATGTTTCTTTTTAATTAATATTTTTCACTGATAAAGTATTGGTATAATTGATTTAAGATGAAAAACTTGTATTGCATAGAAGCGCGCGTACCTTTTTCATTTGGATCACCTGTCTTCAGTTCGTGTATAGCCTTCTCGATGTATGGACGACATTCGGACTCACTAGGACCGACTTCCGCGCTGGCAAAGATATCTGAAAAAGAGAAAATGATTTAACCAATTTTTTTTTTTTGTTAATTGTAAATAATTGTCGGTGCTGTTGGCGATGATCATGAATTTAAAATAAATGAATTGCAGAAAAACTATGTATGTACCTACCTACTTACATGTTTTTATTTTTAAATGTACAGTTCGAAAAATGGCGTTGCATTTAAAATACTAGTCATATTTTTGTCGATTTTTAGTTCGGATAATAAGAAAATCAGTAGCTAAACTGCCATTTTTGATTGATAAATTTTAATATTATTGCATAATGAACGTTATGAAGTTAATTCCACCCAACCAACACCCCCCCTCCCCGTTTTCGCACTACCTTGCTCTAGTCAGGGGTCGGCAATTCATTTCAGGTGCGGTGATACAACAATTTAATACGAAAGTCAAGAAAAAATTCAAAGCAAAATTTTAACCAAAAATACGAACTTTGTCAATACAATCTAACAATGTGTGATATCTACTTATTTGTCCTTTATTTATAACTAGAAGCAATGCTCAGAGTGTCTTCTATAGGTGTGTATTGGTTAATGGTTATCCTCAACCGATTTTTATTTTTTAGGAAGCTCATTTTTGGCCAGTTTTTTTTTTACAAATTGGGAACGTGTCCGAAATGTGTGTACCCAAAAACTCTTCAGTGAATGAAAAGTAGCGTACGCAAGATTTTCTTTGGGTCGCTAAAACGACCATAAAAATGAAAGCCTTTCTTATTATTAACTAGGTACCTCATATGAATAAGAAGTAAAATTTCAATAAGAAAACCACAAAATAAAAAAAAAGAACCCTAGTTTTATAATTAATTTTCTTCATATTTTGTCTTTCCAAATAGAGATCTTTTTTAAAAACTTGTTGATATTTTTAGTTTGGACTAACAAATGTAGGTAGTAAGATTTTGTGAAAAAATTAAATCCATTCACCACATCTTCAGGGATTTCATCGATTTCTTTGTGAATATTCAACAAAGCTAATCCGTTAAGCCGGGTATCCGTTGTTGTGGCCCTCAGCCACGTTTGTAACCGTTCTAGCTCTGCTGACGTCACTGCTAAAAAGAAACTAAAAAAGGTTTTGGTATGGTTACTTCGGTTTCAGCCTTTCACATCTAAATATTAAAAAAAAAAATCTTTTTGAGAACAATGCGTGTTATATATATAACTCCGCCTTACCACTGCTGTTTTCGATGAATAAAACTTAATTTTTCAAATATTCCTCAAGGATAAAAATCGTCTTTTATCGACTCGATTTAAACAACGATAGTGGGAGAATGTTATTCATATTTAAATATATTCATGGAATTTCTTTTTTTCTTTAAGTGATCTTATAGTTATGTTTTATATTATAATTTAAAGTAGCGCAAGCTATCTCTGTCCAATAAAAAAAAGGCAGTACACGTCTTACGGGCAAGCTTTTTCATAATCAGTAGTGTGCCATATTGTTGCACCATATTAAATTGATATAACTCCTCCACAAAAAGTGTTTGCCCGCCCGTGAATTTCCAATAGCATCTGACACAGACCTAACGTCCTATTCAAGGCACATCTGATTGTGCATGTGCACTGAATTGCTGTGGCGAATGTCGATTGGCTGCAGCTTGATGTGCATTCAGAGTTACCCTCGTCCATTTGGTAATTCGTTCAGCATTTTTTCCTTGAGTTTCTGTTAAGGTGCTTTTGATTTTTGAGCTTTAGGAAAAAGCTTTTAATGATGAGTGTTATCGTGTACACTACGACAACCCTGTGAAAGCTTTAATGACAGAATGACAGACTTATGCAATCCACTGTAGCCAGAATGAGAGTCAAACGTCCTATCTTGCCTACACCACAGATTAGCCACATGAAGATGAGAATCCCCAGCAGCCATTTTAATTTGCCTACAAGCTTGAACTGGCAGTCACAGATTAGCCACATGAAGATGAGAATCCCCGGCAGCCATTTTAATTTGCCTACAAGCTTGAACTGGCAGTTATCAGATAAAAAATGAGAATGTGTGTATAAAAATCTCACACATAGACAGTAGTGATCTTCACACACCTGGTTAAATTGTTGTTGCAATTCACATCTATTCATCGACGCGGGAAAAAATAACAAATACAACAATGTAAACAAATGGGTTTTGGAGGGTGAAACGTACGAAACATTCTCATCTTCATATGGCTAATCTGTGGCCTACACTGCCAATTTTCGTTGATGATTCCGGATGCTTCCTGGCGCCCAATGGGAAACGACATTAATATGAATTTTTTATTTGGGCGTAATCATAGTGGTTTGCTAAGCTCATGTTTTACTTAACTACAGTTTAAATAAGATCAATTAATACAAGTTCTTCCAATTCCATTTCTGTATTTAAAAATAGTAGTTTAATAACTTTACTCGACTTCAAAAATATTGCATTGACCAAAATTAAAATAAATGAAAATTCAAGGTTAAGGTTTAACTAAGCAATAGTTTAAAATGACTATAACCGTTTTTATGATGATTTTTATAAGATAATCCATATATCGTCTAAATACATGCATTACAACAAGAACACAAGATCACGTTTCATGATCAAAAGTTTATAGGTTTTGCTTTGCAAATGGTTAGGAATTATGAACTGTAATGTAAAGAAAAAAGGCAACGAATAAATGGAAATAAATAAACGCAAGGAAAAAAGAGATAGGTATACAACACAGTTGTCACTAAGATCCGTATTTTTTATTTTCATGATATGATCTATATCGGCGAGAGTAGTAGCCCATTACCTTTATAAAAAGTATGAGAAGAGTATGAGATGATTGTCTAATCGTATTCAAGTCAAGGTTTAGAATGTTAATGAATGCAATGTATTCAGGTGGTGGGATTTAATTTCGTTTTATCGGTTGTTTTTGCAAATGGAAAAAGAAAGAAAAAATTAAATGTTTGAAATCGTTTTGGGACTTTTCCCTGATTGCAAATGAACTTTATTTTGAGTTTCTGTAAATACTGAGATTCGTATGAAATGTCAAAAACAATAAAAGTTGCGTGTGTGGTATTAGCTAGTGATTAAATAAAAAAATGAAAAATATTGTTAAAACTAAAATTTGAACGAAAAAATAATAAAAACCCCCCGTGCGTACGCTACTGTGAAGATTTGAACTTTGAAGATTGAACATCCTCTTGTAAGTCAATTATTTCCTTTTGAAGTCCTAACTTTGAAAAACTGAATAACTCGACAGCAACACGTATCCACTCTCCGATTGGAGTTATCTCAAAAGACGATTTTAAAAACACAAAAAGTTTTTCCACATCTTGGAATCTTATAGCAAAGTCTTTCTGCAAATCCGATATAAAATTTGAAAATTTTTTAGTGTCTATATATTTTTTTTTTTTATAATCAAGAATTTTTGGAAAAATTTAATGTTTAAATGCAAGGAGCTTTCGGCAAAACGCAATAAGACTTTGTATCAAGTTACAAAAGCACTAGGGCATTTACGTATTTGAAAATGTCTTTAAAAAAAAACCACATTTAAATTGCTGCTCTTACTTGCAAGAAATCTTAATTTTCTTTGCTTCCTCGGTATTCGAGTTTCTCAAAAATCCGAAGACTTCTTCTTATATTTGCCCAAAAAGTTCTATTACTTGGTCCTTACTTAGCTATTGTGTTGTATTAAGTCGGAATACGCCGGATCACATTCGACAAGAAACTATAGCTTTGAACTTTGCCTTTATCTTGAAGTCTTCCCCAAGAAGAAGACTCGAACAAAAAAGGGCATCTCGCATCTGTTTAGCTTCATGTAATATCAGAAGATTCGTCAAGTGTAAGGGCGTAACTGGGTGCAATAAGCAAAAGTTCGAGCAAGCTGCTTTTATTTTCTGCAGCCAAAATTTCGGTTCTTCTTGTATTGCTTTGTGGATCGAGCTACATGGTATAAATGAGCTTTTTTTTTATTCGATACCGAACTTGCCTGCGATTTTATATTTTTATACATTATTAGGTGGTTGAAGTGTTTTCTAGGCAGTATGATTAAAAGTAAATAATTTTTTTTGAATTGAAGGCTCTCCCAAACCAGCGCGAAACATTCGCGCGAATATACAATGACTAAAAAATGTTCCAAGATTCTCATCGCGCCAGTGTGGGTGCTCTCATTAAACTTCATGTAAATAAATTAAGACAGGCGAAAGTTTCGTCGTCGTTCTGAAATATTCGCGTTGGTTTGGGAGAGCCTTAAAACTGAAAAATCAACGGTCTAGATCTGGATCCGGATCCGGACCGCGGCCCACCAATTGCAAAACCCAGTTCTAGGGGTTCACAACTATAGTAGGTAAACAAAAGGCCAAACATTGAAGATGCACACTATGGAAATGGGTAAATAATGTTATGATACTGTTAGACAAAATGTGGAAAAGTAAAAAGTAATAAAAGAATGGACTTTTTCTTTAACTTTTTTTGTTCATAAGAAAATTACCTTTAAAACTATTAAATGCTTAAAATTAGGTAACTTTCTGAAATAGCCCTAGTTCCATTATGCAACAGGGAGTCGTAAAAAGCTAAGGAAAATCATAGAAGAAAGATATTTAAAAAGGAAATAAAACAACCCAAAATATTAGGTAGAGTTTGAGATTCAAAAATGCGTGCATTCGGTATCGATGGATTTCTTGTTTGTTGGACTGAAAATTGATTTTCAAGTTTGAAATTCGTAAAATAAATTCTGGTGTTCCCCAAGGGTCTGTCTGAAATGATCACCTGTCTGAAACCACTAATCCACCTCACTGTTTTGCTGACTACAGCATTCTAAGCTTTTCATATATTCATTTCCAGAATCACATCCCTTGGAACTGCAATTTTAAACAGCTCTCATTAAATTCCGATTTAAATAACATCGTTAAATGGGGTATAAAAATCGTGTGGAATTGAATGCTTCCAAAATAAAAGAACTTATTTCTGTCGTTTAAGTGGAATATTTCTTCTTTTCCATTACCCATGAATGAATAGAGGAAATCGAAAAGCTTCAAGAAGAGAAACTCAATGAGAAAAATTGAGCTTAAACTCTACAAATAAAAAGTTTATCGATTCAATATAGCTTTTAACGGCCTTTAGTCCATAAAAATGGCTAAGTCTTCTACTTGGCAGATGTATTTCAGTAGTATATAGAATTTGTATTATAAAACCTTCATATAAAAAGTTTATCTACATTTATGTTTCAATATTGAAAATTAAGTTCTATCTTGCGTAAATACGTAAAAACGTCAAGGGCATCAAAAAGAAGGCAAAACCATATAATATACAAAAAAGGACTATCAACTCAACACGTATACCAAGGGAAAAATACTACAAAATAACCATGTACTAGCCAAGGCTTCTTGATCACATTGGCGCAAAATTTTAGACAGGCTGATGTTAAGGTGTTAGCATGATACTAGTTAAAAATTTACCACAGTGGACTCTCGTTAACTTGAACATACGACAACTTGAGTATTCCAATAACATGAACAATTAATTTTTCCTTTTACGCATTCTTTAACTTCAACAGACCATTTTTGTAAAACTGGATACCTTAAATTTTTCCCTTAAGTACTCTATAAGTTGAATAGATAAAATGTTTGCAAACTCTGTAACACTGTAACTTGAACAATGTTTAATGTTTGAATTTTTGCAAGGTATCCAGGATATTGTTACAAAAGTGTAAAGGGGAATCTCAGGAAATTACTTTAGTATTTTTTTTATAAGTCTTTATTCTCCTGAATCTGCTTTTCAAAATGTGCTGCGGCAGCAAAGGAGTGTAAAATTACGAATTTTTTTTCAAATCTTTTTACAATCGTCTCATTTTAAATTATTTATTTAAAGTATTATTATTTACGTTTTAAACCATTAAAGTTAATGACGATTCAAAAAAAATATCAATTTTGTATCTCGATCTAGTAACTTGAACAACCCTATAGCTTTTAACACCCCTGATTTCGTAGGTGTTCAAGTTAACGAGCGTCCACTGTAAGTCCCCTTTCACACGATGAAACAAGTTGCTTGAGATTTTTTGACGTTTGATGCTTTTAATTTTTTCTAAAATCTCTTGTAACTTTCACACGAAGAAACAAAATCGTAATAGATTTTCTGTAGTTTCCATATAGAGTCTGTTGGTTGAAGGCACACTATACCTTTACAGCCGAATTTATAAACGCATCATAGCGAGTGCGTAGAACTATTCAATCCTTATAATTCCACTAAACGCAAAAATATTATTCATAAAACTTATGCAACGTTCAATAGAGGCATTAGAAGCTAAACGCGTTTGATGGATGAATAGAGCCTACATAAGGATGTTTAAGTATCGAAATGTCACTTTGACTCACACACAGACGACAATAAAATACAATGTTATAAGGGTGGCGCTTATTTTTGGAATGCTTAAATATCTTTTTGTCCCCTCCTAAAAGTGATCAATCTATATTATGAAGGTACTTTGTACAAACAAAAATGTTGTTAAATTTGTTTTAAATCGGCTAAGGTCGAGAAGTTACAACTTTTTATTAAAAATACACGTAGTTTTCCGTCTTTTACTTAAAATGTCGGTGAAAGTGTAAAAGTTGATGGAAATTCTTTATTTATAATATACATGTGCTTAGATGTATTCCAAAATTGAGGTTTATTGAATATTTTCAGTGGGACACATTGCCAAAATAATTGTCACCCTAATAGATGTTCCTATATTCTTCTCAATTTGATCGCACTGTCAGTGAATGAAACAATTATTTCAATAAAAACCATGAATTTTTTGTTCTAAAATATTAAACTATATTTTCTAACACGGCACAAAAGAAACAGTAATAAGAATAGGTACATTATGCAATATTAAATGAAATTTAAAGAAATCCAATCTGTGCAACAGAATTCGTTTATTGACTTTTCACTTTCAGAGCTTAGTTTTGTTAATCAATTGTGGCAGTAAAACGTAATAGATTTTCCCTTCTTGGTACTTTATTTGACACAAGCGCATTATAACTATAATGTGTAGGGAAATATTTTATGAATTAGGATTTATGCAACGTTGAATAGTGGCTTCATAAATGCTTATGCACTATATAACTATTCAGCCGTTTAGAGGTGTTTAGCGAATTCTAATAAATTAGGCTGTAAGTGTGAGAAGGAATGTTAAAAAAACTGAAAGTTGCTGAAAACTCAGTTGATTCGTGTTCTTAGTTTTAATTTAATTTTTAATTATAATTAGTATCATACTAAGCCCGTCTTCTTAATAAACTCCAGCTTGAACACACCTAAAAGAGTGACAGTTCGTGTAAAGATGTCAAAATGACATAATATGGCGTTAGTATGATACTAAAAAGATAAAATTGGCATTTGGTGATTTTAAAGTTAGTAAAATGTTAAAGGGAATGTAAAGATGTTAATGAAAAATCGTCTTTTGAACTTAGCATCACACTAAAAATTCTTCAACACGATACTCAATCAAGACAAAGTCCTTCGTTAGTAACGTATTTAAGAAGGAAGTGTCTCTAGATATGCCAATTATAACAGTTTTGGTTTATAAAAGTCCTGTTTATGCCTCCGCCGCGCCAGTGGGAATACTTCAGGGGCCTAGAGTTTTTTTGAAGCCGAGCGAAGCGCATTAACGCACGCCACTTTTAATGGGGAAAACCTGTTATAACTGTTATACATTGGCATGTCTCTAACCTTGTCCATTTAAGAAATGGATCAAACGAACTTTCTCTTTTGGTTAAAAACTGTGTGTAACTACGTTTTGAAGATCCATGACGTATACATTTAACGAGAAAATAATAAAAGAATAGAAAGTAGGAAAAAAGATATTTTGTTTGATTTTTTTTTTTGTTTACAAAATCAGTCGTACCTTTAAAAAGACATAGGCTAATTACCCAAAAATAAGACCATTTTATCAAAAAACGTGGAATAAAAAATTCCGTTATGCGAATATTTTTAACGAAAACCTGAAATTCAGTTTTCTTACAACTGACTTAGTTATTACAGATACGAAGTTTAATTAAAATAGTTGGAGCCGTTTTCGAGAATATTTGGTAAAAACAAAATATTTTCGTATTTATTTATTAACAGCATAGTATTTTTGAATTTGGTTGTAACCGCACGATTTACATAGAGTTATGATAATAAATTTATAATATCTTGCTACTGAATAATAATTTAATGTATACAAAACAAAACTATTTATTAAGAAAAAAAAAAATTTCATTTAGAGGAAAAAAAATATGTATAAAAACAAATATATTTTGAAATGTTAACGGTTTTTTGAAATGTATGTTATACATGAATAAATATCAACTTACATTCAAATATTAAAATTAACTTTCTAGTTATTGAAATTCATTTAAATTAGAAAAAAAAAAAATACAAAAAACAAAAAAATAAATAAATAAGTGAATAAATAAATGTACAAATAAATATATAAACAAAAAAATATATAAATAAATAAATATATAAATAAATAAATACATAACTAAATGAAACTGCTAATAATTTAGTTTACAAGACATATAATCGAAGGATTATCTGACATAGAACAGTAACAAGAATATTTCCCATAAAGGTTATTGATTCTTAACGAAACAGTATCGATGCTATACTCTGTCCAACAAAAATAGGCAGTACACGTCTTATGGGAAAGCTTTTTCAAAATCACCATATTAAATTGAAATAACTCCTCCACAAAAAGTGTTTGCCGGCCTGTGAATTTCCAATAGCATCTGGCACAGACCCAACGTCCTGTTCAAAGGCACATCTGAGTGTGCACTAGACATGTGTAACGCAGCGCTGAGTTGGCGCAGTGAGTTGAAGCAGCAGCTGAGTTATCTGCGCTGATACAGCAATGTGTAACTCAGCAACTCAATAACTCAAAAGCGCCAACGCGCAATATGTCAACTCTCCAAATCAATAGTTGAATAGCGCTTTTTGTCTGTGGGAGCGCAGCGCTAGCCACCCCACACAAACAGATGAACGAACGATGCGATGATGCAAATGAAAAAAAGGCTATGCGTAGCTCATTTTAATCATTTTACAACTGCCTTTCCCAAGGGAAATCTTTCTTCCATTACGGTTGCAAAAAGGTTGACCTTAAACAAGCGATTCGCACTGTGAATACAATGTGTTCTTCAATGGGTCAAAAAGTATGTATAAACACACCATATATTTTCAGACACCATTCCATACAAGAATTCATGTCTATTTCTTGGAACACACTAACACAGTAACGCACATTTTTCTATCTGTAACTCCATTGCTCAATTGTATACGTAACAACCTTTTCCCAAATGTCTCAATTCTCAAAGCAAAATTCTTGTTTCCGATGTCATTTGTACACAGCCACTCTTTTCACAAATAACATCTTTCCAGCATTCAGTTGCACAGAGAGTGACTTTAAACAACCGACTAGATACCCATATATAATATATACAGAAAGCGAAATTATCTATCTATCTGAGATCTGACGCCACACAAAACTCTCTCTGTAACTCACAAAAAATGTACAGACGACCTGCACTCTGCGCAGTGGGCAATTTAGTTAGTGAGTTATTGTGTATCAAACGAAGCAATTAAAAACAAAATTGCGCTATTGAGTTAGTGAGTCAGTGAGTTACGCTGATACATGAAGTGCACTTGAGTTAGTGTAAAAAGCGAAAAAGCTTTTAATGATGAGTGTTATCGTGAACGCTACGACAACCCTGTGAAAGCTTTAATGAAGCACAGATTTATGCAATCCACTGTAGCCAGGATGAGAGGCAAACGTCCTATCTTGCCTACACTGCAAATTTTTGTTGGACAGAGTATAGCCCTGTTGTGGAGTTCAAGGGTTGAAAAATGCCAAGGCAGCCTGAGCATTAATTTAAGAAGGTTGTTTTGTGCAATTTGCAATTTTTGTATATGTGTCTCAGCAGACTTTCCCCAAACGGGACAGCCATAAATCATGAACAATTGAAAAATAGTTTTGAAAATTATGAGTTTAAGTGGATACATTATTTTAATGGTCTTATTGACTTTATTTAAGGTGTTAGCGATTTGCTTGTTATGTGAGTTTGGTATCTAATATATTAACAAGATTAAATATTAAATACAATCATTTAAGGTGATATCTACGTTGTCCATTTTAAGGGTGTTGCTAGGAAGGAAGCAAGTCTTTCTCTTTCTTGTAAAAAAGATAGCTTGCGTTTTTAAAGCATTCACCTTTATCTTCCATTTGTTGAAATAACATAAACAATAGAAAATGTATCGTTATTGTTTTTGTTTTAGTGAATTATATTGAATAAAATTCAATTGAAAGTTTGTTGCGACCTTTAAATTTAATGCTTTTCGCCTAGGACCATGTATTTACTACGGAGAACCAACTTGATAGTCTTTTAATCCTTAAAGAGGGACACCGTGGTACAACACAAAATATATTTTTATGGATGTGCGTCACATGCCTACTAAATTCAATCAACAGAAATAAAAACTATTTTCTAAACTGTACCTCCCTGACTATGAAATTTTCATGAAATTTTGTTTAGCATAACGAATAAAACTCACAAACAACAGATTTTAATAGTTAAAATTGTTTTTTATAGAACCGATGGCAATGGTGGCAATAATACACCAAGCCTAACGCTTATATACTCACGGGACAGTGTATATAGTTGATGACACGTTATTAATAGTTATTTTGAACTATTTAGAGCTTTTTGTTCGCAGCATTTTTATAAAAGTCGACAGAAATTTTCTTGGCATGTTGCCTTTTTTTTGATAATTTAAATCTTAGGTCATTAGATAATGGAACATAGTTTTTATATAATATACAATTATAAGTAATCGCCAAATGGATATTTTTGTGAATATAATATTTTGTATTAAACTTGAAATTTCTTGAAGAAAATTTATTGTTATAACAATTATTGTAAATTCTCTGAAGAGCGAGGAATAAAAACGTTGTGTAAGAGCTTTATTTTATTTTTATTAATTTATATAACTGTATGTATAGTTATGAATAATACTCTATACATATACTATACATATTTATGCGTGTATGTTTGATGATTTGTTGATTTAATTGTATTAAAAAAAATTAAGAAATTAAAATTAAAAGATGCGGCATTTTTCAAAGCATTTAATCGTGACAGTGAATCACGCAAAGTTAAATGTGGGGAGCTTATTGAGGTGAGCTTATACAATACACATAAACATGTGTAAGAAATCACCCATAACCTAATTTAAAAAAGAAAATTATATGATTTATGATAGGTATATGAAGTCATCTTTTAAACCATAATCCTTTATGTTTATAGCTTATCCTTTGTATGAGTATGAGTATGAGTATGAGTATGAGTATGAGTATGAGTATGAGTATGAGTATGAGTATGAGTATGAGTATGAGTATGAGTATGAGTATGAGTATGAGTATGAGTATGAGTATGAGTATGAGTATGAGTATGAGTATGAGTATGAGTATGAGTATGAGTATGAGTATGAGTATGAGTATGAGTATGAGTATGAGTATGAGTATGAGTATGAGTATGAGTATGAGTATGAGTATGAGTATGAGTATGAGTATGAGTATGAGTATGAGTATGAGTATGAGTATGAGTATGAGTATGAGTATGAGTATGAGTATGAGTATGAGTATGAGTATGAGTATGAGTATGAGTATGAGTATGAGTATGAGTATGAGTATGAGTATGAGTATGAGTATGAGTATGAGTATGAGTATGAGTATGAGTATAAGTATGAGTATGAGTATGAGTATGAGTATGAGTATGAGTATGAGTATGAGTATGAGTATGAGTATGAGTATGAGTATGAGTATGAGTATGAGTATGAGTATGAGTATGAGTATGAGTATGAGTATGAGTATGAGTATGAGTATGAGTATGAGTATGAGTATGAGTATGAGTATGAGTATGAGTATGAGTATGAGTAACTCGCTCAATATTTCAAAATAATAATACGTATTTGCCCTGTTTTCTATCCTACAAAGTGATTGGCCAAAAATGGATTAGATATCAATAAAGCAGGTACTTAAGTACTGCTATGTAAACGTCAAACCATATAACATAGGAGTGAAAAAAATCAATCAAAATCATTTGCCAAACAAGCAAGTCTAGTTAGTTGATGCAAATTCTCCAAGGACAGTCCATATGGCTGCTTTAACTTGAGTTCAAATTCAAATGTATGAATCTTCAAGGTTAAGGCCGTAATAATTTTTGGTATAAAAGTTATTGAGATCACATAAGTAAAAAAAAAAAATTCATACTGAAAGCGGAGGAGGTGTAAATAAAAAATCGATACAGTTTTTAAATTAACAATTTAAGTGGATGAAAAATTTCCTCTTAAAATAATGTCGATGGGATTTTGTATAGAATTTGGACGGACAAAAAATAATTTACTTGAAATGTCAATTAAGTTAATAACTATTGGCATAGTAAACTTGCTCTACATTTTGATACAAGGCTATAACGTAACTAAGCAATGAAGTTATAAAGTATTATTGTGTATGATTATTCAGAGGACGATGAGTCATTACATTTTTAAAAATCTAATTCAATAATCGTAAGATCACAAAAATCCTTTTTTCATTATCAAATTTCATCCGCAAGTGAAAAATAAAAAAAAGGCTATCAAATATGACAAATCCTTACTCTAAAAGTAAACCAATTTCGAAAGACACTCGCAGTTAGGCTGTAAAGCTTACGCACGATAATATTAAAATTGAAGGTTTGAATAAAAGAACAACCGCTTAAGTGAGTTATCACTAAGTCATTATTACAGGCTGGAGTTATAGCTATTTCACGGCTGCCAGGCCGATCATAAAACTCCTTTTAGTGGTGCTTATTTTTTCAATAAATTTAGGATCATAGAATGCGGAAAACTTTTTTGATAATGAGCCCATTTTACTTGATAAATATTTTAGTTTAGTTTAGCCGCAATTCCGTCTGTTTGTATGTCTACCTGTCTGTACCTCGACTAGCAGCCTTACCCACTGACGCGATTTTCTTGGAAATGTGCGTCCAAGTGCACGCATTTACAATGTACATAGAGCATTTTTATGCGATTTTCCAGAGGGGAAATTCGAATGTCTTTGTTTTTAGCTCATGCAGAAATGAAAAATTTCAAAATTTGTAAAAATTATATTTAACATATTGGACAAAAAGTAACAAAAAGTCTTCGACATTGTTTGATTATTACATTAAATGTTTTTAATACAATATTACTTCAATTATTAAGTACCCAAATGTTTGCAAAATTGGAACAAAACATGTGCAGCTATCAAAGAGAAGCTAATTCATAAAAGTGTTATTTTCTTTATGTGAAACAAATCATAAATCCGTCAAACAAACGCATCCCAGCCGCCCCAAAATCTGTGTTTGGCTTAGAGGCTGGTTAACATTAGGGCAAAATTATAATAAAAATGAAGAAAATGGGTGAGAAAAATCGATAGAACCATGTGTCGGCTTTTGTTGCCCTAACTTCTTCTCAAACAGAGGAATGGCATCAATAACTGGATTTACTTTCATTGCAGAATTTAGCAGGGTACGGCAACGCTCGCCCACGAGCCCTCATTAAACGCTCTCAGCTCATATTTTGTCCACGAGCGTACCCAAGGTTCAAAGGCTCGCGAGTGCAAAACTCAATAGAGAAACGCCGCTCATGGGCGAGAGCGAAAACATCATATGGCATATAGCTCGTGGGCGGGTTGTGATCAATGGTGAGCATAACGGGTTTTCCTTTTTCCAATACAATATACAACATAGTGATGGCTTAATCGGTTATTTTGTAACAACTGTTATGTATGACAGTTACAGCTATTATTTCATGGTAACAGTTATTTTGGGCAACGGTTATTTTGAATTTTGAAATACGAAATCGTAATAAACGACTTGTTGTCAAAATTTGATGGCTACGATGAAAATGGACTAAGAAACCTCTGAAAAATCCGAAAATGTTTCCATTTTATTTTTGTATGCTTTTTAATTTAAATTTCAAATTAATAGAAACATCTACTTTAGAATTACTTCAAACTGAGGGTATGTAAGACATTTTTCATTAAATGAATTTGTTAATTTATATAACTCGCAACAATTTAATCTGTTTTATTTTATTCTAAATTCTTAAAGGCCTGCGAGTGCTTAATTTGCTCGCTCTTGTCTTACGCTCATGAGCGTGCGGTTTTGCTATCGCACATAATGAATGGAATATGTGGCCTGCGTTTTTGGTTCTCATAAGCACGATGGGCAATTAGTTCCACAATAGAGTGGCAGGAACCATAATGTCGTTCAGATTTAAAACAATAGAATCAGGGCTGAATTGATATAAATGTTCTAAGTGAGATTGTAAGATTAAGTCTGTTTTTCAAATACTAGGTCTATGATTTGCAAAGCTAAGGTCTACGATTTGCCGAAAAAAACTTGATATGTATGTGGTCGGAAAAATATATCTTGATAGGTTAATTGCTAGGCAAAACTCCTCGCATTAATATAACAACATGAGTCATAATAGAAATTTATGGAGGTAGTTAAAATTAAAAAAAAAAATCATCAACCCATTTCTTTAATATCGGATTTTCAAAAAAAAATTATAATTTTTTTAAATTCATGATTTTGTGAAAATTTTATTAAAATCAGCTTAGCCGATAGTGAGGGAATTGAAAATAAAACAAAATTCTATGTGAGGTAGTCCTAATAAGGACTTATGTTAAATAGAAGGTGTATCAAACTTATTTCAGCACACACATTTTTACGGAAGCGTATATTCCATTTTTAAAAAAATAAAATTTTCCTTTTTGGTTTTTTTTTTAACTTTGTAAAGTGTACGTACCGTTATGTTTGGTTAAAAAAATCATTTTTTTTTTAATCTGCTAAATTATATTAAAAAATCGCTACGCTACGTTTTCGAAATATTGAGTATCACTTTTTTCCAAAATTCCGAAATCAACTGTTTTTAAAATTTTGATTTTTAATATTTCTAATATTAAAAAAATTAAAAAGATTATCCAAATAAAAATTGATCAAAACCAGATGAATCGGTTTTCATGAGAAATGAGATTAATAACAATTTTGTTGGGTTTTTAGATAACATATGTACATAAAGGATTTTTTTTAAATTAACATAAAATTTACTTTATTCGAAAGATAATCTTCTGGCATATGACCGCCACGGCTGGCTCGGACGTAGTCTAATCTGGAGGTCCAATTTTTCAACATTTGTGGCCAAATATCGGCAACAACGTGGCGAATGTTGTCCTCCAAGTGGTCAATTGTATCGGACTTATCAGTGTACCCCAGCGACTTTACATATCCACGCAGAAAAAAGTCAAGCGGCGTTAAATCGCACGATCTTGAAGGCCAATTCAAGGGTCCGTAACGTGAAGCTATGCGGTTACCAAACGTTTCCTTCTGAACGAAAAAGTCAGTAATCATGGCTCTATATAGCGGTCATCATTGACTGTAAAGTTCTGGCCAGCATCGTTTTTAAAGAAGTACGCGGACCAATTATTCCACCATACCATAAAGCACACCAAACAGTCAGTTTTTGTAGATTTAACGGTGTCTCAACATACATTTGAGGATTATCATCACTCCAAATACGGCAGTTTTGATTATTGACGTATCCATTCAACCAAAAGTGAGCTTCATCGCTAAACAAAATTCGGTTGTGAAAATTGGAATACGTATTTCGAACAGATCAATGACTTTCAAAATAAATTTGCACAATTTGGAAGCGTTGTTCAGGCGTCAGTCTATTCATGTTGAAATGCCAAACCAAACTAAAAATAAATCACTTGACAGCTGACAAAATGGCCTTCAGTTAATATAGTGTTGCCAACTTAAAGTTCCATACCTCCAAAAAAACACGTTATATCTATTAAATCATAAATAACTATTTTTTCTTGCGATATAGGTACTACATATATTGCAATTTATGGACTCGTACAAAAAATCGAACTCGAGATTTTGATCAAACTTTACATTACGATGATAGAGAAGTCGAAAAAAGTGGGTCTCGCAAAAACGTCCGTCCGTCTGTCTGTCTGTCTGTCGGTTCGACTACAGCCTAAACGGATGGGTCGATTTTCTTTAAACTTGGTACCTAGAGTTTTTTGGACATTCCCCCCACACGTTTTTTTCTCTTTTTTTTTAGGACCAAAATTAACAGTAGCTGTCATACAAAATTTCTTGGCCAAAAAGGAAAAACTTATTTTTCTCAAATCCAGCGCTACCGAATTTGTTTTTAAGAACTCAATAAATTTAAATAGTTATAAGATGCCGTTTAATAACAAAAATGGTTATTAATGGTACCTCCCAAAGAACCATTTTTTTGATTTTCGCTTTTCTCGAAAACGGTTAAACTGATTCTGATCAATTTTTTTATGAAGAAGTATTGACATATTCTAAATAATATTGTGTATCAAAATTTTCAAAAAAAATATTTTTTAAATTTTTAAAAAAAGTTTTAATATTTTTTTTTTGAAAACTCAATATTTCAAAAACGACTTGGTCGATTTTTATTAAACTTGGTAAATAGCAGTTTTTTAATTTTATCTAGAAGCTTTTTGACAAAAATTATTTTAATACCCAAAAAAAACGGTGTCTCCCATACAAATGTTAAAAAACCGTTAACAAAAATATTTTGTTTCTCAAAAACGACTCCTACGATTTTCATAAAAGTTTTTTTGTGTTTTAAAATTAGTACGATCTACCATTTAAAATTTTTAAAGTTTATATTTTACGTTTAATAAACAGTACCTCTCATAGAACGGTTTATTTGATTTTCGACTATCTCAACATCTGATCAAACGAATAAAATTAGATTTTTTATACAGAAGCTTGTAACCCATATAAATAAAAGTGCTTATCAAAATTTTCTAAAAAATGATTTTTGGATTTTTTAAAAAAAATCAAAATTAATTTTTGAAAATTCGATATTTCGAAAACTGCTAGCAGATTTTTTTGTGAAGTTCAATTTTTAACGCAACATTAATAAATGCTTTAAATTGGCTTACCAATTATTTTTCTCAAAAATGTTAACGAAATTTTATATATAAAAAATTAATTATTTTTAAACCGCTCCTACGATTTTCATAAAGATGTATATAAGAAATCAGATGGTGTACATCGCGTTGGGTTAAAACGGATTCAAAGTATTTTAATCAATTTCTTTCTAATTTTGTTGATTTAAAACAATTTACCAGTTTAAATAGTATAATTTCCTTTTATGCATATTGCATATGTGCAACACTAGGCTATATTGTTAATTTTTGTATACTCACATAATACCACCTGAAACTAAACTAAGATTTGGCAAATGGATAAAATATATACTCCTATAGCTAATTTATTTCAGACTATAGAACCACAATGTGATCGCGCATAAGAGCAAGTTCGTGCGACCCAGTCGTGCATATTTTTTTAATTTAATTTGTGAAGCCATAATTAAGAAAGTTAAGAATTTCCTCTACTTAAAAGTAAAAATGGACTTTTGGAAGCGTCTATTGTGTGATGCATAAAATTTTTAGTTCAAGTGATCGTGTTGTCATTATAAACTTCAAAAATATTTAATGATTTCACACTTCACAAATCTATCATTTCGATTTCCTCTTGCTTATTAAAATATTTCAAAACGATTAACAAAAAAAAGACGTGTTTTTTTTACAAACAAACTCAAACACAAAGAAAAAAACAAAAAAACAATTAAGATAAACAGTTTCGTACGAATGAAGAATTTTACAGCATTTCACCGGTTAAGAGTGTATTTGGCTAGCCAAAAGAATGAAAGGTCAAATGCCTTATATGCATTAGTTCATCCACTTAATTCTATTTCAATCGTTTGTATTTTCATTGCCAAAACTATAAAGTAATTTAGGCATACGTTTATATTCATATGTACATATAATTAGGCTTGTAAATAATTAGAACTGGATGCATACTCGTATATAACCTTACTATTGGGGGCCGTTTATAGCTGTAAGCACAAATCAATGCATTTTGATGAGAATTATATGTAGTTAATTATACCACATATTTTTAAATTATAACCAAATTACCCCTTTTCGGAGATACCTATCTTACAAATTTCAACTTGCCTTAATTAATATTGAACTAAACATACATATGTATATTCTATTGAAAACTTTAAACAAAATAAAAAGTTATAAATTATTGAATGTGCCCGGCGCAGTGTCAAAAATTTATGTTTTTGTATAAATAAAATTCATAAAGTACCCTTTGAGACTAACCACTAGGTTTTGGACTAAAAATAATTTATGTAATTTAAATAATGATATCACCAACAATATGTTTATATGTTTTTTTTTGACGTGTGAGAATGTCCAACAATTTCAACAAGGAGACGTTCAATGCAACTTTGGTTGTTGCAGAGATCGACTTAACGAATTTCAGACGAATTAAAGATGTTTCCGTATAAAGTGGAGCTAAGGTTAGGTTAGGTTAGGTTAAGGTGGCTGCCAAGCATAGGAAAGCTTGACACACTTAGACCATAGTTAGTACAATGTGATACCACAAGAATCTAGGAACTTTCGTCCCTATTCGTTGAATCACTTTGGGCTCGCCTTACAAAGAGTGCGAGATTACTTTTGTCAACATTTGCCAGATCACTCTGAGATGGAGTTTACGTCGTTGTAATAGAGCAGGACAACTACAAAGATTCTTCCTCTTCTTAATCCATACAACTTCTGTAGAAATCATTTGAAAATACTCCGAGCCTCATTGCGTGCTTGCCTATCAAGCAGTTCCCGGTGTAATGACACCTATTACGGAGCCAATGTGCAGTCTGTTTAGAGATATTAAACCCTTGAAGAGCTTCAAATCTAGCTTTGGCCATATCTGCTTTGTCGCCACGCAGGTGGTGATGGTTTCCACTTTAGGTTTGTTTTCTCTTTTGCACCTTGCTTCAGTATAAGTTTGCAAGTAGGAATGGATATACGTGTATTTACCCTCTTTGGCAAAGTATAGGAAGTGTTGTTCCACTTCTGATGAGTTCATCCGCTCTGCAATTTCCTGGAATGTCCCTATGGCCCGGCACCCAGCAGAGGTGAATATTCAACTGCTGTGCCATCTCAATGAGAGATGATCGACAGTTAAGGGCTGTTATAGAGTTGGTAGAGAAAGATTTTAAGGATTTTATGAAGGCTTGGCTATCTGAGAAGATGCGAATATCGGTACAACACAATACATTCTTTTATCGCGAAAAGTTCCGCCAGGAACACGCTACAGTGATTGGGAAGGCGAAAGGAGAGATTTAAATTCACCCTATTTGAGTAATACACCTCCACCAACCCCGTCATCAGTTTATGATCCGTCCGTGTAGAAATGGATTGATTCATCTTCCAGGAATTTCAAATCCTCCCAGATAGATCTGGAGGGTATTGTGACCTGGAAGTTTATATCGAACTGTAACTGTGGGATGGTTTAGTCAATGTTACTTGGAATTATTCCGAATGAGTTCAGAATGATTAGGTGACCAATCCCATTACTATTCCACTGTGAGTAACCATCAAGATGAATGGCTCTGCTTGCAGCCGTTTGGTTAGCTGCTAAATGGAACATAATATTCAATGCAGCTGAAGGGTAAAGAGGAGCTTGTTCAAGAGATAAAACCCACGATTGTAGCCAGACAAAAAGCATTATGTATTTCAAAAAGCAATGATTTCAATTGCAATTTGTATTTTCATATATACATAGCTTAATTTAACTATAAGGAACCGTTCTCCTTTTCCTCTTCAATAACTGTGTTAACCAATCAAAGCATATATACGGGGTGTCCCACAATCACTGCCGCAATTAAAAACCATGTGTTCCTGGGGTCATTTTAAGTAAAAAAAAACCTAAGAGTTTTTGATTCTTTTTCGACTTATAATGGTTTTTATTATTTTAAGTTTCTTTTAACTGGATATAACTTTGACAAACTGCACTCGATCCTTGAAGAGCAGCTATAGCAGTTTTTACCCTACTCAATTGGGCTTTTATTTAGTGTAATCGAACATTAAAAGAATCCACCAAAATAGTGACTGCGAAGCTTTGAAAAACTCGTTAAATTGAATTAAACGGAGCCACATGACACAGCCACAATACGTTAGATATTGGTAAATTCTTATCTTTAATAATCTTAAAGCCTAATACCCTACTGATGCGG
Organism: Leucozona laternaria; assembly: GCA_932273885.2. Taxonomy (NCBI): domain Eukaryota; kingdom Metazoa; phylum Arthropoda; class Insecta; order Diptera; family Syrphidae; genus Leucozona; species Leucozona laternaria. The sequence goes on along the minus strand of OW026366.1, from coordinate 216,949,331 downwards.
AACGAAAAATACCATACAAAAATGACACAACGAAATCATAAACTAAAAATTTAGTACTCCTTTTCGTTTTGCATTACGCACTTTGCTGTTCGATGAGCGAAATTGATAATTGTATCACATTATTATTTGTAGAGGTCTCCGATCTTTTTTCGCACTCAATTAATTAATTGTTCGAAAACCGCATTTTTCACAATTGCACCTAGAGTCATTTGGCAGCCATTTTGTTTTTAATGGTGATTTTGATTTTCGCTCGTAACTTACATACGTGATCCCAGAAAAAACAGTTGTGGCGTGAATCAGCATTCAACGACACGTGAAAATGATAAAATTGTTTCATAAAAATGATTGTTCTGTTCGGGCAACATTTCGTGCGCTTCGCCCATTTACGGTTATCTTTAGCGATGAGGCCCATTTCTGGATGAATGGATACGTGAACAAAATAAAATTGTCGAATTTGCGATCCACATGAAATCTAAAAGCCTCCGATGTATCCCGAAGAAGTCACTGTTTGGTATGGATTTAAGGCTGGTGGCGTCATCGGTCCATATTTCCTTGAGAACGACGTTTGGTCAGGCCATCACCGTCAACGGTGAGTGCAACAAGTCGATGATTACCAATTTCTTTTTGCCTGAATTGGACGATATGGACACTTATGGCATGTGGTTTCAAAAGGACGGCACTATTTGCCGCACAACTCACGCCACATTGGAAATTCTGCACGAGCGATTCGAGGGCATGGTCATTTCACGTGGAGGTGATGCATGTGAACTGGCCACCGAGATCTTGCGTCTTGACCTCCTTAGACTTTTTCTTGTGGGGTTTTCTGAAGTCGCAGGTCTATGCAAATAATCCAAAAACCACAGCGGCCCTCAAAGCCAACATAACCCAAGCCATTGGTCATATTTAGCCTGATGTATGCACCAGAGTCATGGAAAATTGGACATTTCGGATGCGTGCCACCCAGAGAAGCCACTGCGGACATTTAACCGAATACAAAATTTCGATGATATCTCACACATAGTATGTTTTATATAAATTTAAAGATTCAGAAGTGTGTTAGACCCTGAATAAGAAAAACTCGAATATAAGAAAGAAATTTCTTTCATTTCCAGAGTTTCTTATATCCATGTTTTACTGTAATTGAAAAGTAAGATTTGTTAGTTCTTCACTGTAAGAAATGTAAAGATTTTAATCAAAATAGAGATTCAACTCACAGAGAACACGATTCGGTACCAAAATTATTTCTTTCTGTATGTATCTACCAAAAGCCTAAAGCTTAAGCGGGTTGTTACTTCGTTCCCTAAAAAGTTGTTGATGTGCTTTTACCTTAAGGAATAACGTTATCTTACATCGGTCTTACGATTTTTCTAACAAATAAGTTTTTTGGGTAAAAAAAATAAACAAAATAAAATTCTTCAAAAAAAAGTGTTTTTTTTTTTAATAGAGAAAAGCTTCTATAAAGCTGACCTAATAATGGTCTTTTAAAAATGTTCATACAATTTGTTTCTTTATGTACCTAAATTGTTCTACATACGTCTAGTGCATGCCGCACAAGAAAGAATCCCTGTAAAAATATACACGTATATACATAATATTGATTCAAAGAGCAAAATCATTGCTAAAATTATTTGAGATGTAAACAAAAATGCATTCTCACACATCAAAATTGATATAATTAAATTAACTCTGTGAATTTGTATGTCAAACAAGAAAAACATATTTTGTGCGTTACTGTCTGGATTTTCACCCACTTGCCCCCACCAAATCCTCACTGCGCTTTAATTACTTGATCATCTGATTACATTCATTCAGAAGTGTGTTAGATCAAATTGTATTTGTTGATATCCAGCCATAAAAAAATACAAAATACTTCAAATGATCATATTGAAATCATCCAGCTTCTCCATTTGCAAAAAAATATTGTCCTTCAAACAGCGCAGCGTCGAGAATTGAGATATTAATTTAAGACTTCATTGACTTGTTTTTCGTTAATATTTTTTTTTTGTATCTCAATTTTTTCATAGAACATTTTAAGAACAATAAATACCAACAACAAAAAATATATATCACCATGGCTTTTAGATACTTTTAGGTTTTTTTTTTTGTTGTATTGTATTTTATCTCATTTGAGATTATTTAAAAGTATATTTTCACATTTATTTTATTTCATTTTCGTTCTTTTGCCATATAATTTCACAATTCTAATTTTAAATTATTACAAACACCTCTTTTGCCTTCGGACTACTACACTTTTGGTATGGTGTCGTTGTGTGCCCGCATAGAACAAATATTAAAATGTTCTTCTTTTATTTTTTTTTTGGTTGCGAAGGAACTTAACGCGAGGCAATCTATCTATTAGATATTTTTTCCTTTTTTTTTGTCAAAAGAGAGAGAGAAAAAAATTGCATAATAATTTTTAGCCTACATAACGGCGCAGTGCAGATGAAATTGAAAACGTTCATTATATAATGCGTGAATTCCTTCGAAGGTTTTTTTTTTTCTTAGATATATCAACACCAAAAGCACCAACACATATAAATGTTTGTAAAGAAAATGAACATACCATTAGATGATACGGCAAAAAGCATCAGTCCTAGAAGGACCCAAATCGACAACCGTCCCATCCTGTATTTATTTTTTTTTTTTTTTCCTTATAGAATTTTCTTTGAAATTTAACACCAAGAAAATTAGAAACACTTCACTTGGAAAAGGTCACGATTTCCTCTCTCGATTGCTGCATGAATGGATTTTTTTCGTCGCGGTTTCACTAGAATATTAATTTTAATTTAATTTTTAAAATCTAAAATAAATTTAAGAAAAACAAAAAACGAAAGGATTTCAAAGTTTTAAACTTTGTATATCGTTAACGGTAACTGGTTTTTAAGGGTCCGTTTGTTCGATTTTTTGTTTGTGTGAAGATTAAAGACTGCTGATATTAGTTATTTCCTCTTTTCTTAATTTTACAAAAAAAAAATATATAAAAATGTTTGTAGTATATTTTTAAAAATATGCTACACTCGAACTCGCCCGGTCTAAACTCAATTCGTAACAGGGGAAGCTAACGAAAATTACCTTGTGACCGCGAAATATCCTAAAACATCGACTGGCGTACGCGTACTCAACAAGATGCGACTTTTTCTCAAAAAGTTTTGAAAAATATTTATTTTTTTTTTTTTAAATCGTCATAATAGTGCGCTCTTTTCTCTCACATCATGATGATGATCTTTATTTTGTGCTGTTGCTGTTGTCGCTGTTGGTGGTGATGTTTTTCTATCAGTTGTGGGGACTTATTTTGAAGATAATAATAGAAAGAATTGTATAGAAAGCGTAGGTCTAAGCGGTTTTTAGGTGGATGCGATTGCGATCAGAGAAACTTGTACTATTTTGTTAATTTTTTTCTTCAGGTACTGGCACACTCAGCTGCTGTTGAGAAATTTGCCAGCAGACGACATTCGAATTTATTTTGTTGAGAGAAAAAAAAAAAAAATATAAAAAAAATGAAGAAGAAAAATACGTAGGGATCTATATTTAATTTATTTTATCTTTTTAACATGAGTTATTTGGCCAACAAAGTGTCAGATTGGTATGTCATAATGTTCTAGTTGAGAGAAGTACAATTTAAGTCGGTTGGTAAACTTTGGCCTCAATTCGTTTCTTTTTTAGCATTATCGAATTTGGTGTTAGGCTTAGGTAGGTTAAGGTTGAAAATAAAGGGTTTTTATATAGCAAGATTTTGAAAAATTAGCTTATTGTTATTTATGTGTCCGCACTATGCTCACGAACTTACTCTTATGTGCGATCACACTGTGGCTCTTAGGCCTGAAATAAGCCTATAAGTTGCAGGCAGTATGATGTGAGTATACAAAAATTAACAATATAACAACAAAATTAGAAAGAAATTGATTAAAATACTCTTTTGAATACAACGCGATAAAATTTAGCTAACATTCTTAAGAAAAAAAATAAGTACGCCTATTTTATGTATTATATTTATTAATGTGGAGTTAAAAATTGAATTTTACACAAAAATCATTCTATTTACCGTCTTTGAAATATCGAATTTTTAAAAAAATATTTTGTAATCCAACGGGTGTTTTTTTAGACGTGTGGTTTTCAATCTGGCAATACTTTTTTTGGAGTTAGTCTTTTTGACAGCTGTTACTTGATTTATTCTGAGTTTGGTTCGCCATTTTATAATGAATAGACTTATTTCTGAACAACGCATGAAAATTGTGCAAAATTGGCTCGAAACGAGATCGTTGTTGATCCCGATTTTCACAAGAAAATTTTGTTCAGCGATGAAGCTCATTTTTGGTTGAATTGGTCCGTTACATCCTCAAAAAGTCACTGTTTGGTGTACTCTTTGGGCAAAGGGAATCATTGGTCCATATTTCTTCAAAAATAAAGCCGGCCATAGTGTTACACTCAATGGGGAACGCTATAGAGCCATGATTAATGACTTTTTCGTGCCTGAATTGGAGAATGTTGATGTCGACGACCTTTGGTGCTACATGCCCTACAGCTAACGAAACAATCAATTTATTGAAGGAAACTTTTGGTGAGCGCATTATCTCGAGTCATGGGACTGTGACGTGGCCTTCAAGATCGTGCGATTTAACACCGCTGGACTATTTTTTATAGGGTTATGTGAAGTCGCTTGTCTACGCCCGAGATGATTGACGCTTTGGAAGAGAATATTCGGCTCGTTATTGCTGACGTACGGCCTCGATTGTGGCAAAAAGCCGAAAATTGAGCCTCTCGGCTGGAATTAATTCGAACCACCCACGGGGGCCACTTGACCGAAATCATTTTTTAAACATAACGGGAAACCCTTATCTTTAAAATAAAGCTGATTTCTTGGCCACAACATTAAATTATATTCGTTTTCTTTCTTCTTGAAAACCACACGTATAAAAAAACACCCTTTATATTTATAAAAATGGATCGTGGTGTGTTCGGATGCTTAAAACTTGATAACTACTGGACCAAATTGAATTCCTTCTTCTGCGTGTTTGTTAGTAATTGCTCCGCGAAGGTTTAGGCAAAAAGAAAAGTCGGAAAATTCTCAATAGGTGGCGCTATAGGCTCACATTTCGTTTTTCAGTTCAATTCAATTATCGCTTAACAGGTGGCGTTGTAGGCGGATAGGAAATGGCTTTTGGGATATTCTTTTTCAACTTTTGTTATTTTTAGATTGAAATAGAATCAAAATAAAATAATTGTTCTATTTAGGAAATTAGTTTTTTCTGTAAAAGGTATTTCTTAGAAAATAGCTTTAGGGATAATCTTTTTCAAATTTTGTAGTTTGTAGATTGAAATGGGGCAAACATGTTTTAAAACATTTGAAAATAATTTGTTTTGGAAGTATTGATATGCAATTTGAACTTATTACAAGGTTCTGTATAAAAAATGGAATAGTCGAATATAAAAAAAAAAACAGTTCTATGATAGGTATTGTCAATAATAATATTTCCTTTTTCAAAGGCTAGACGCTACTTATTTAGATACAAAGCTAATTTTTTTTTAAATATTTTCAGTTATAAGAATCATTTTTGTCTAAAATCTTCCAGATTAGGTATTTTAAAAATGCTTTTTACCAAGTTCAATAAAAATAGACCAAGCCGTTTTTGAAATAACGAGTTTTCAACATCAAAATTCAACTTTTTAAATAATCTAAAAAAAATAACTTTTTGAAAATTTTGGTACCTACACAATATTCTTTAAAATGTTTTAATCATTCCTCATAAAAATGATCAAAATTGAACCTTTTTCGAGAAAAGCGAAATCTGTGGAGCCGATTTTGAGAAAAAAAAGATTTTCCTTTCTGGCCAAAAAAAATTGTATGACAGGTACCGTTATATTTGGTCCTTAAGAAAATGAAAAAAACCTGTCGCGGGAATGTCCAAAAAACGCTAGTTAGTTCAAAGAGAATCAACCCATCCGTTTAGGCTGTAGTAGAACAAACAGACAGACAGACGGACGTTTTTGCGAGACATACTTTTTTCGTCTTCCCTATCGTAGTAATGTCAAGTTTGATCAAAATTTATAGTTCGATTTTTTAGTCTGAAGTCCTTATTTTGCAATCGTGAACTTCAAGCCCAAATATCTCCACTTTCCCATCAACGATTTTAAAAATATTTTACCCATGTATCGGGATTCACCTGACCTTTCATTTGATACCAAACTGGTTCATGTACACTCTGGGCCAGAAATGGGCAATTCCCTTTATGAATATTTAAACAAAATCACATAACGGAAACAGGCCTGTAAATTATTCCAAACCTATAAAACCTGAATTAACTTAAATGATCACCTACTTTCAATATATAAGCTGCAGACAAATACGAAAATTATAAATAATTTGCCTGTTGTGTAAATAGTCCCTTGAGAAAGAAAATAGCAAAATATTTTAGGTACGTAAAACTCATCAATTAATATATGTATATGTGAAACACAAACCAGAATAAAAAGTAACCCAATATTAATTTATAAGCTTTACACACTTATATCAATTAATACCTTTCGAGCCAAATGTATTTTCCCAATTTTATGTTTCTGGTAAGTATACTTACCTAATAAAAAATGTTGGAAAACAAAAATAATTTGAATTTAATCATGTGTGACAAAGGTACAGTGAGTCAAAGATGTTCTTCAAGAAAATCGAAAATATTAATTAAAAATTAATCACAGAGCAACCGGTGAGGGTGCTGCTGGTGCTATTTGACATATCTGCTGTGATAAGATATAAAACATGATATTTACATGAATTACGCTTGTAATAAAAGCAAAATATTCAATTTTCGTGTCCAATTGAAATTTTATAAATTTCGTTTAATAAATGGCAGAAATTATTTACAATTCACAAAAGATGCAATCAGCTGACCCAACAGATAACATCAAATGTCACAAAACTTTAGAGCTGCATTGAGGGCACATACAAAATAGGAAGTACGACACTTTTTGACAGCTATTGCAGCTGCACCTCCAATTCCAGTTGCAGTATTCTATTGTGTTCAAGCAGTTAAGCAGCAAGTTTTCATATCCGGTTTTGGTCGTTCAGAAACATGCTTGGATACTCGAGTATATAAGATATGCTATCGTAGTAAATCCTGAACGTGGCCATTAACCATGCCTTTATAGTGAATGGCGTTGACCGTAACACGCTGATTTCGAAAATTGGTAACGTAAGCGTGTATCGCTATAAAAATGACACTGACAGTTTGCAATCTGACCATTGGTTTGACAGATGTAAGAATGGGCGTTTTTTTCTTTTTTAGTTCAGAGCAGAGCCTGAACTGTCAAAACGTGTTTCTTTTTTAGCTCAGAGCAATCAGAGCTCCAATTTTGTAGAGCAGACGGAATTGAATAGCTGTAAAGTAAAAATAGCGGACGAGAATAGTCGACCTGCAAAAGAAGGAAGGAAGAACTCTCGGAGCAGAGCACGCTCAGTTTAGAGAGTATGCTCGGAGTGTTCAGAGCTCTACTCTGAACTAAAAAAATGTGTGAGTGCCGGAACTCACGGTTATGTGTATAAACATAAACGTGCGCGGATCCAAAACGGACTTGTTTTTGCTTGAAGGGGATCTTAAGATTTTTTTCACTGAACGCACCCATCCTAGTATGCAGATCGTAACGTTGCACACCGTAACGTTGCACACGAACGTTCACGTTTTTTTTTCACGCCCAATGTAAAAGTTAGTACTGGATTACTAAAAACGCAACAGTTTTACTACGTGTACAATTGTAAAATTGGAAAAAGTCTACAAAATTTCTTTAAAAAAAAAATTAATCTTATTATTCACACTTGGTTTTGGATTTTTTAAGAAAAAATGATAAAAACTTAACATGTGCTAAAATTTTTTTTGTGTAATTATTATTTTGATAAACTTATGATTGGGTTGATAACCTTATGTTTAAACAAATTTTGTACTGTTTGTTTTTATTAAAAATTTATGTTTGAACAGCTTGTTTTGCTTTTTCTTAACAAAAAATAATTTTTCTATTCAAACTTGGTTTCGGTTTCCTATGTACTTGTGGAATTATTAATATTGATAACCTTATGACTAAGTTGATTGCCTTATGTTTAAACAATTTTGTTGTTTAGATTTAGAGTAAATAATTCAAAAAGTTACACAGACTTATCTACCTACACACATTTTAGTACATATATATGGTTTTGAATATAAGTCAATTGCTATAAAAACCCGATCAGTTTTTAAAAAAAGCTAGTCATTTAGCAAGCTAACTAACTTCATTAAGATGGGTAAGTGATCTTTAGAAAAAAATTTATTATATAATTATTTTTATTAAAAAGTTTTGTTTTCTATTGATAAATGATTAAGGTGAAAATTAGAATAAAAATTGTGTTGAAGTGTTGAAAAGTGAGAAAAAAATACCATGTAATTGGCCAACACCTACAGTATCTTAAATTTACTGCGAGTATTTCAACGAAATTATTTTTTATATCTTATTCAAAATTTACACATTTTTGAAGTGTAACTTCTTTGGGAGCGTTGAGAGTAAAATTCAAGGTCAAATTAAGTGAATGTAAAATGTAACGAACAAAACGAAACGTTAACATCATTGTGTAGCTATGTAGGTGGGCGGTTGAGTAAGGACTCGGCCCACGTGATGAGCGACAAGTGTCGGCTACAGAGCGACAAAATCCTAAGCTGCAGAAAGCAAAAATTAAAACGTATGAGATAGTAAAGTGGCGACCACGTAGTCATTGAGCGATAAAGCGGCAATTCTGAGCCGACGTTGGTCTGATCTCAAATCTGTTCTAATTTTGTATTGAGTCCTGATTCCTGAGCTACAAAATAGTACATCTCCGGAGCGATAAAATTTACTAAGCAACGGAATTTTTACAATTAGCTGCTCACGAGAATTGTCGCTTAATAAATGGACAGTTGTCGCTGGAACTTGTCCGTCAGTCATGTTGCTGCCTAATCGCATGTCGCTCAATGCGTGGCAGAGCCCTAAAAGTACAAATTTTTATTGTTCAGCTAATATATTTTTTATCGATCAGTAAAGTTCGATTTTTGTGTTATATCATTATACCAATTGCATTGGACGGTTAAAGTGCAGGACCTCGTGAGTCGAAAACTCACAAAAATATTATAAATGGAAAAAATCAGAATAATCAGAGCCATCTTTTAGCATTTTCAGCGTAAAAATATTGTTCAGATTAATAGATAGCTCAGATCAATTTTTTTTTTGTTATTTTTTAATTTTTAATAATTAATTTAAAAGTTGATTTTTTTATTTCTGAAAAACGACTTACTAGGTTCTGCACTTTAATCCGTCGGATATAGAAATTCACCAAAAAATATTTTTTGGGTTTTTAAAATTAATTCCAAAATTATTTTTTGACAATTCGATACTTCAAAAATGGGTTGATGATAATTTCTATCATAACCTTAAAGATTATCCAAACTCAAGTTACAAAAAATGTACGTGAAGGTTGTGCTGCAATGTGAAACAAAAATCGTACTAAGGATAAGTTTCTTAAAGGGTAACCATTTCTTACCGTGTTTTAGTTAGCACAGCAATAAAACAAAAGGTGTGCAAACAAACTGTGCTGTTTCTTTTTTGTTCAGATTTTGCTGTCATGTGCCGAAGATATAAAAAAATCGAATTTTTGCAACTTTACAGTCAAAAATATATTTATGTGTAGGTATACGGACAATAAGTAGATATTTGCGAATTTTCGGTTAAATGTTCGAATTCACGACTTTTTGTAACGTTTACTTTACAACAACACTAGTTGAGCACATTACGGGTCACTTTATTATTTTTTTTACTTGCTCTATAGGGCAAGTATTGGTTTCGTGTAAGAAAAATATTTCGAGGTTATAATCAAAACTAACACCACGATAATCGAGAAGTCCGGAAAAGTGGGTTTCCGTCTTCCGCGTTCCGTCGGTATGTGTGTCTATGCGTCTGTGCGTTTGTACGTCTGTGCGTCTGTGGTTCGGTTTGGATGGGCGAGCGGAAAAAAGTCTGTTTTATCTGAACGGTTCAACGTATTTAAATGAAATTTGGCAAACATGTTTAGATTAGTCTTATACATATTTGGTCAAAATTTGGTTGAAAAAAAATAATTAAAAATAATGTTATTGACATTTTTCTAAAATTTGAGGGTTTTGATGTTTGTATGGGAGAGCGGAAAAAAGTCTGTAAGATCTGAACTATTAAACGAATTTTAATGAACGAGGAATCCAACAGGAAATGCCTTTTTTACTTGCGAATATAGGTACTACATGGCAAGTTATGTATTCGTACAAAAAATCGAACTCGAAATTTTTGATCAAACTTGACATTACGATGATAGCGAAGACGAAAAAAGTGGGTCTCGCAAAAACGTCCGTCTGTCTGTCTGTCTGTCGGTTCGACTACAGCCTAAACGGATGGGTCGATTTTCTTTAAACTTGGTACCTAGGGTTTTTTGGACATTCCCCCCACCCGTTTTTTCGCTTTTTTTTAGGACCAAAACTAACAGTAGCTGTCATACAAAATTTCTTGGCCAAAAAGGAAAAACTTATTTTTCTCAAATCCAGCGCTACCGAATTTGTTTTTAAGAACCTGTTTAATAAAAAAAAATGGTTAAGAAAAATGGTTATTAATGGTAGTTCCCAAAGAACCATTTTTTTGATTTTCGCTTTTCTCGAAAACAGTTAAACTGATTCTGACCAATTTTGTATGAAGAATAATTGACACATTCTGAATAATATTGTGTACCAACATTTTCCAAAAAAATATTTTTTAGATTTTTAAAAAAAGTTTGAATTTTTTTTTTTTTAACTCAATATTTCAAAAACGACTTTGTCGATTTTTATTAAACATGGTAAATAGCAGTTTTTTTAACTTTATCTAGAAGATTTTTGACAAAAATTATTCTAATACCCAAAAATACCGGTGCTTCCCGTACAAATGTTTAAAATCCGTTACGAAAAATATTTTTTTCTCAAAAAAAACTCCTACGATTTTGATAAAAGTTTTTTTGTGTGTTAAAATTAGTACGATCTACAATTTAAAATTTCTAAATTTTATATTTTACGTTTATTAACAGTACCTCTCATAGAACGGTTTCATTGATTTTCGACTATCTTAATATCTGATCAACCGAATAAAATTAGATTTTTTATACAGAAGCTTGTAACAAATATAAATTAAAGTGCGTAGTAAAATTTTCTAAAAAATAATTTTTGGATTTTTGAAAAAAAATTCAAAATTGTTTTTTGAAAATTCGATATTTCGGAAACGGGTAGCAGATTTTTTTGTAAAGTTCAATTTTTAACTCAAAATTAACAAATACTTAAAATTGGCGTACCATTTTTTTTTCTCAAAAATGTTAACGAAATTTTATATATAAAAAATTAATTATTTTTAAAACCGCTCCTACGATTTTCAAATTTTTTTTCTCATAAATATAGATTTATATAAGAAATCAGATGGTGTACATCGCGTTGGGTTAAAACGGATTCAAAGTATTTTAATCAATTTCTTTCTAATTTTGTTGATTTAAAACAATTTACCAGTTCAAAAATAGTATAATTTCCTTTTATGCATATTGCATATGTGCAACACTAGGCTATATTGTTATTTTTGTATACTCACAGGTGATATACCTACAACTAAACTAAGATTTGGCAAATGGATAAAATATACACTTCCATAGCTAATTTGTTTCAGACTATAGAACCACAATGTGATCGCGCATAAGAGCAAGTTCGTGCGACCCAGTCGTGCATATTTTTTATTTTTACCTGGCCTACTTTTAGCGAAAAATAAAAAAAAAATAAAGGATTATCCCTAATCCTTCTCTGTATTTTGTATTAAGCTCTATCATATAATTCAAAATATCATAAAACTATATTATTTTTCGTGTGTTGTTTTCAAGAAAATTGAGTAGAAAGTTGAAAAATTTTCCAGGCAGAAATAAACGGTTTCGCAAAAATCGAAATTCTCAGACCTGGGTCAATGTATTAATTTTTTTTTACTTGTAAAATAAAGCTTGACATTTTTTCTTAAAATAATGAGCTTAACCAGTTCATTCTGACAATTAATACCGAAGAAATCAAACTTTTTGGTAAACACCACCGTCAAGACGGAGTTTTTTGAAATCCGATTCAGTGAAACATTTTTGAGCATAACTTCCACATCTGCACGCATCTGCAGCTGATTTTTTCTGTGCTTTGACATGAATTTATGGAGCATATGCTGGCATACTTGCTTTCTTGGTATCTTTTTGAGCTTTTTTTTAAATCAAAAAGTTTTAAAAAAAATAATTTTTTCTTAGTACTAAAGCTTCAGGCTACTTATATTTAGAAGGTATCTTTTATAAATAATCGATATTTTTTTTTATTTTTAGAAAATCGAAAATAGACAAATTAAATTATTTAAGAAGCTAGAGAATTTATTTAAAGGAACTTCGGAAAAAAACGTCTCAAAATTTGTTGAAAATACGGTTCGCGATTTGAGTAAAATTATTTTTCAAGTTTGAGGGCTTGTAAATCAGAACATACAATATATATGTTAAAAAATACTTTTAAATCATACGCTCGGGTTATCTTAGAGTACTTAAACATAAAGTCTAAAAGGATAGATATGACTTTTTCAAGACTTTTTTCCGCCTTCGCACCACTGTGCGTCGGTGCGTCCACTGTAATTTGAGCTAGAGCCGAAACGGTTGGACCGATTTGCTTCAAATTTGGTACAGAGCATTTTTATTTGATTCCCTAGAGAATCCAATTTTTGTTTTGGCTCATCTAGAATGGGTAGCTGCCATACAAATATTTTGGTTTCTTCAAATTTTCTCGAAAACGGCTCCAACGATTTAGATTAAACTTCGTTCCTGTAATAACCAAATCAATTGTAAGAAAACTGCATTTCAGATTTTTTTCAAAAAATTCACATTACGGAATTAGGTATTCAACGTTTTTTGAGAAAATGGTCTTATTTTTGAGTTATTCGCATATATCTTTGCCATGTTTAAATAGATTTTGATATAATTTTTCAATCTGATGCTTCTCAATAGTTTTAACGATAATGCATTTCAAAATTTTTAAAAACATTATTTTATAAACAAAAAAAAAATCAAACGAAAAATTAACTTTTTAATGCTTTTGACTCTTTTATTATTTACTCGTTAAATATATACATCATGCATCTTCAATGTGAGGTTACATACGGTATTTAACCACAAGAGCAAGTTCGTGCGATCAAGTCGTGCATATTTTTTTTTTTAAATCGAAAACGTATTCGCAAACATTATTTTACGCTGCGAAAGTTGCGAATCTAAGAATTACGTGTTTTTATTTTCAGCAGTGGCTAGCAACAAAATTTAAAAGAAAAAATATGCACGACTGGGTCGCACGAACTTGCTCTTATGCGCGATCACATTGTGGTTCTATAGTCTGAAATAAATTAGCTATAGGAGTATAAATTTTATCCATTTGCCAAATCTTAGTTTAGTTTCAGGTGGTATTATGTGAGTATACAAAAATTAACAATATAGCCTAGTGTTGCACATATGCAATATGCATAAAAGGAAATTATACTATTTAAACTGGTAAATTGTTTTAAATCAACAAAATTAGAAAGAAATTGATTAAAATACTTTGAATCCGTTTTAACCCAACGCGATGTACACCATCTGATTTCTTATATAAATCTATATTTATGAGAAAAAAAATTTGAAAATCGTTTGGAGCGGTTTTAAAAATAATTAATTTTTTATATATAAAATTTCGTTAACATTTTTGAGAAAAATAATTGGTACGCCAATTTAAAGCATTTATTAATGTTGCGTTTAAAATTGAACTAAACAAACAAATCTGCTACCAGTTTTCGAAATATCGAATTTTCAAAAATTAATTTTGATTTTTTTTAAAAAAATCCAAAAATCATTTTTTAGAAAATTTTGATACGCACTTTTATTTATATTTGTTACAAGCTTCTGTATAAAAAATCTAATTTTATTCGGTTGATCAGATGTTGAGATAGTCGAAAATCAAAGAAATCTTTCTATGAGAGGTACTGTTAATAAACCTAAAATATAAATTTTAAAAATTTAAAATGGTAGATCGTACTAATTTTAATACACAAAAAAACTTTTATGAAAATCGTAGGAGTCGTTTTTGAGAAACAAAAAAATTTTCTTAACGGTTTTTTAACATTTGTATGGGAGGCACCGTTATTTTTGGGTATTAGAATAATTTTTGTCAAAAATCTTCTAGATAAAGTTAAAAACCTGCTATTTACTAAGTTTAATAAAAATCGACCAAGTCATTTTTGAAATATGGAGTTTTCAAAAAAAAATATTAAAACTTTTTTTAAAAATCTAAAAAATATTTTTTTTGATGATTTTGGTACACAATATTATTTAGAATGTGTCAATACTTCTTCATAAAAAAATTGATCAGAATCAGTTTAACCGTTTTCGAGAAAAGCGAAAATCAAAAAAATGGTTCTTTGGGAGGTACCATTAATAACCATTTTTCGTAACCATTTTTTTTATTAAACGGCAACTTATAACTATTTAAATTTATTGAGTTCTTAAAAACAAATTCGGTAGCGCTGGATTTGAGAAAAATAAGTTTTTCCTTTTTGGCCAGGAAATTTTGTATGACAGCTACTGTTAATTTTGGTCCTAAAAAAAAAGAGAAAAAAACGGGTGGGGGGAATGTCCAAAAAACGCTAGGTACCAAGTTTTAGGCTGTAGGCGAACCGACAGACAGACAGACAGACGGACGTTTTTGCGAGACCCACTTTTTTTGACTTCTCTATCATCGTAATGTAAAGTTTGATCAAAATCTCGAGTTCAATTTTTTGTACGAATCCATAACAAATTTGATTTTTTTAAAAATATTTACCGCAAATGGCAGTCTATTTTAAGTATCTAATAAGTTAGTATGATGTAAACCGCTTGATTACGATTATTAATATATTCCAGCTTACATTAAACTAATCCTTCCGATCCTGCTGCTTTTGGGAATTACTGCCGTTATAGCACAAAATGAAAGTACGGGTGTTGTTGTGTGCTACTATAGTAACTGGGCTATATACCGTCCAGGAAAAGGAAGCTACACAATCGATAACCTTCCCGTCGATAAATGTACACATTTGATATATTCATTCGTTGGCATCGACGCTCAAAAGTATGAAATTAAAATCCTTGATCCGGAACAAGATGTTAACAAACAAGGATTCAAAAAATTTGTAGACCTTAAGAAGACTAATCCAAAGCTAAAAACCATGGCTGCTGTTGGAGGTTGGAATGAAGGATCTGCAAAATTCTCACAAATGAGTTCATCGAAGGGATACATAGAGAAATTTGTTCAAAGTATTGTTGCATTCATGAAGACCTACAACTTCGATGGTTTTGATATAGATTGGGAATATCCCGGAGCTGCAGATCGTGGTGGTTCGCCAGCTGATAAAGCGAATTTCGTAAAATTCGTAGAAGCACTTAGAAATGCCTTCGATCGTGAGGGAAGGGGTTGGGAGATAACCATGGCTACGCCGGCGGCGAACTATAGGATCAATGATGGCTTCAATGTTCCTCAATTATGCAAGTAAGTTTAATCAATATTACCCATAAATAATGTGTTTTATTCATTAAATTCATGTGAATTTTCTCAAGACTTATGGATTCCGTGCATGTTATGGCATATGACTTGCGAGGAAGCTGGACCGGAGTTGCCGATGTTCACAGTCCTTTATACAAACGCTCATTCGAGACAGCCGAATACTCATCACTTAATGTGCATGATGTTTTAGCCAACTGGGAGCGAATGGGCTGCCCAGCTAATAAACTTGTAGTAGGGGTTCCATTTTATGGCCGTTCCTTCACACTTTCTAGTGACAATCAAAACAAACAGTTGGGTTCTTCAATTCCCACAGTTGGCAGTGGAATAGCTGGACCATTGACAGGAGAAGGAGGTCTCTTGGGATTTAATGAAATTTGTCAAAATGGCCAGGGATGGACAGTGAAATGGGATGATGAGGGAAAAGTTCCATATGCATACAAGGGCAACCAGTGGGTAGGATACGAAGATCCTAAGTCTTTGCAAATCAAAATGGACTTCATCAAGCAGAAGGGCTATAAGGGTGCAATGTGTTGGGCTATTGATATTGATGATTTCCAAGGTACCTGTGGACCCAAGAATCCCTTGATATCTGTGATTTTTGATAATATGTCCAGCTACAAGGTCCCCGGAACAACAACTAGTAATAGTAAACCAAATAACGTGAGTTTTTTTTTGATAAACCTGTAAGAAATCGCATGGTAAATTTTATATAAATACTTTCGTAGTATCCTGCCCCTCTTCCTGTAAATCTTCAAGTGAGTCCAACAAAACCTGCTCCTGTGAATCCTGGAAGTCAGCAAAAGCCATCACCTACAAAAGCTGATTGTTCAATAAGTGCTTATGTGTCCCATTCAGATTGTAATAAGGTGAGTCTATAACTGTTCTATGGATACGATAATAATAACTATTGCCTACTTATCGGCTTCTTATGTCTATATAGTTTTACCAATGCGTTTATGGAATGCCAGTAGAGATGAGCTGTCAACCTGGACTTAAGTTTAATTCTCATGATTCTATTTGCGACTGGCCGCATAATAATCCTCGTTCCGAATGCAGGGTGTAAAAAAACTTATTTAATTCAATGTAAAATATTAAAATGTTACAATATTTAAATTTTATGTTAAAAAAAAAAACATGTAAAAAATAAATAATTTTTGTTCCTTTAAATGAAATATTAAATTTTATAATTTTTTTTAAAATAAATAGAAATAGATAGATAGGTACATTCTTTATTTCATAAAACAGTTTTACAATATTTCCACTTAAGAATAAGGACCTGGCGATTCTGCCGTCTGCCTGGGATGACATAAAATAAAAAAAAAAAATAAAGAAAAGTAAAATATTAAATAATGTAAATAGCAGTCATGAGTACCTCGCCACATCCAAAGGAATACTGCTATTGAAACAGTTGACTTCCAAAGGCCATTGGTTGTTGAGATTCCGGTATATATTACTGGATGTTGTTGACGTAGCTCTGGATAAATGCTGTGCGTAAAGTTCTTTATCTATTTTAGCAATAACTAATGCAAACTTAGGCTGCTATTCATCCATTAGACACATATTAATTTTATGGGAAAGAGCAAGCTGGCTCCATTCGTTAAAAGGCTAGACATTGATATGCGGTGGTCGATCTAAGCATAAAAGATTTATGAAGATTTCTTTCGTTTTTTCTCATCACTCTTGTTATAAAATCCGAGTTGGTTTTTAAATTTTGAGTATTTGTAAAGGTGTTACTCCAGAATCCATATAAATAGCATAGTTTGGTGTTAAGTTTGGCAATTTAAATAATCGTTTGAGGAAATGCCTTTGAATTGCTTCAAACTTTTCAAGGGGTAGATATCCAAACACTTGAGCACTAAGGCACATACGTATATAAAAGGTGTTTCTTTTTAGACGTGTGGTTTTCAATCTGGCAATATTTTTTTCGGAGTTGGTCTTTTTGACAGCTGTCACTTGATTTATGCTCAGTTTGGTTTGCCATTTTATAATTAATAGACTCACTCCTGAACAACGTTTGCAAATCGTACAAATTTATTACCAAAATAATGTTTTGATTCATGCGACGCGTCGCGCACTGCTGCCAATATTCGGTCGACATACATACCATGGATCGGTTTCGCACCACGTTTTCTCTAGTGGATAATGCGCATCCTCAGAGACGCCGTACAATGAGCACCAAAGACGCTATTACTGCTGTGCAGCAGAGTATCGAAGAATACCCAAATAAGTCCATCCGCCATCGCGCGCAACAATTGGAGCTGTCGAAAATTGGGCCTCTCGGCTGGAATTTATTCGAGCCAGCCGCGGCGGCCACTTTCCCGAAATCATTTTTAAATCATAATGGCAAACTTTTTTCTTTATAATAAGGCTAAATTCTTGGCCATAACATTAAATTATATGCGTTTTATTTCTTCTTGAAAACCACACGTCTAAAAAAAAAACACCCTCTATTAACTATAGCTTGAAAAACACGATATTTGGATACCAGATCGAATTTTTGTTTTGCAAAGAACTTGGGCCACATAAGGCTTAATGCTAGTTTACCTTCAGAGGTCGCTTTGTTTGCGTGCTTGGAAAAGCTTAAGTTATGCGTAGGCAAAACTCCTTTAAATTTAAATTCTTTCAAAACATCGATAGGCATATTTATTAAGAGATCAATTCTCTTCTGGTAGTGTCCGTCTTTGACGAGCCTCAAAAATCAAGATCTTGGTTTTGCTGGAATTAACATCTAAGCCCCACATCTCGCAAAAGGAATTCGATCTATTGATTTGCACCTGGAAGGCGAAACGGTTCTCGGCCAGCAATATCAAATCATCAGCATAGAGCAAAACTTTAACTTGGATATCAGCAAAGAGTATCCCTCCTGGGAGTATCATCATTAATATCGTCAATGTACAAAGCAAAGAGTATTGGAATTAAAACACAGCCTTGGGGAACACCTGAAGTTGCTACAAATCAGTCTGAAGATTCAGATGAGTCAAGAAAGTTGAAATCCATACTCAGAAACTTTCGAGAAACTCCAATTGATGACAACTTTTAAACCAAGGCCTGTCTATTTACCGTGTCAAAGGCAGCTTAATAGTCTACAAAACAATCGTACAATTTTTATTTTTTAATAGATTTCCCGGAAATACTCGTTACTGCAAATATATGATTCATCGTTGAGAAACCCGGACGAAAACCTGCTTGTAACATACTAAGAAGATTACTGTTTTCGATCCATTTGGTCAGCCTTTCGTCGAGTATTGAAGTCAAAATCTTTCTCAATTAGAAATACCTCTGTAGTTTTCTGGTTGGTTAGCATCTCGTTTCTTTAAAATGGGAAAATAACTGCTTTGTAAAAATTGTTGAGCGCAAGTGAGTAGTTATAAAAGTATAAATAAAGTACAAGATAGCTCTTAAATTCCTCGGTACTATTTTTTTTAAATTCAACTGGAATACCGTCTATGCCTGGTACCTTATGTTATTTGTCATCTTATGCAGTGTTATTTCAAGTTCATACCGAGTTATTGGGTCATCCAAATCGTTGACAATGACGTTGGGTATTGCATAACAGCTGACAAAAGAGTTTTAAAGTGAGCTGCTAGTGTCTCTGCTCCAAGGGTATTCATCACACTTCTATTACCTTTACGTCTACCAAGCTCAGGAACATTAGACCAGAAGGCTGTAGAGTTCTTGTAGGTGGCAAGATTTTCAAGATAAAGGATAGGAAATAGTTTCAAATATGTGAAGGATAGCTTACGAAGTCTTTTGCAAACGTTATCAAACCATTTGCTCCATGCTGAAAAGGAGTGATTAGTTTTAGATTAGCTTAGCGAATGTAGCTGAGGCTTTAATAACACTTATAAGTTGTTCATCACTCGGTACAATATCACTGGATGGTTGGCAAGGAAGGGATCTGCAATGACGGTTTAACAGTGCTCTATAGAACGGAGCATAATGCTCATTCCACTTGAGTTTCATAAATTGTTCAGGGAGCCTCTGTTTAATTTCATTTATAAAATGTGCTTCAACTATACTACAGGCAAATGTACTGAAAAATGTGTTATGTCGACTTTGAAATCTACAAAATGATTAAGACATTAAGTCGATATTGCTGCATTGTCAATAACAGATTGGCCTTGACCGCTTATAAAGGTAAACTCTCCAGACATGTCACCTTTAGATGCCCCATTCATCAGAAGCAGTCCAAAGTTTTAAAAACAATTCCATTAAAAGTCTTCCATTTCAATTAAAGTTTTCATCTTTGGAGTTTCTAACGGAATTTAGCGTATTTTGTGAGCGCTAATTGTCAATAGAAGTATTTTGGTAACCACCAATATGAGCATTAAAATCCTCAATGATCATTATATTTTCAAAGTCACAGCTATTCACGAAATCTACTAAACTATTAAAGTCAGCTTAAATACACTGGGAAATGTATTTATTTATTTAATCCATCATCCATTATATACTGTAATGTTCTACCTATGTAGGTTCGATAATAAAACTTATTTCTTTTAAATAATAACGTCCACTTATTTAGTTTACAAAATAAACACACTTTATTTCACTTCAAATCATTTTTATTATTCTCCAATCACAATAGTATGCAATTTAAAATTCACTTCCGGATACACTTTTACTTCTTACTTTACGCTATCACATTCAAAATTAAACTGTATCTACTCGCTCGAAAACATCTCCTTATAAATATATGGAATTAAATAGTTCTAGTCTTCACTAGTATCTACTGGAATATTCTAGTATATCTCCTTCTATTCCAGTCGCTGACAGATGGAACACTGGAATTGATATTCAGCTGAATCACAACATGGCGCTGTAAATGGTTGAATGTTTGGTGTTTAGCTTTTCAGAGAGATGGCGCTACAAACATTTAGAGGATTTTCTTTTGTTTTAAATTCAAAGTGGATTGTTTTGAGCATAGTTAGTTGAATGCCCAGGAATGTAAAAGAAATTGTTTTCCTTTGGTCGGAGAGAATATTGTGGTGCATAAATGCTTAGAAGAAGAAGCAGCGCCGGACAATCAATATGCCCAGATATTATGTCAAAAGCAATCAAAGCTGAATAACAGCACCGTCTTTTATCAAGAGGTTTTAGTCCAATAAGCTGGTATCTTACATGATAGGAGGGCATATGCGGATAATGGTACATTTTGCACAGGTAATGAGAATTTCGTTATCCTGATTTGATTTTGTTTCAATTCGAAGCATGGTAGTATTGTGATATGGACTCCAAACGACAGAGCAATATTCTAAAATTGAACGAATTAATGTGTATGGGTTGTTAAAAATACAACGATTTACAATATTCGAATATAATTGGGCTTTTCAAGTAACTTCTAATCCACTCTAAGAACTTAGAGTGAAAGCCCATAGCTGTCAACTTCTGAATAATAACTTCGTGCTACACGCGGTCGAACGCATTAGCGAAGTCAGTAACAACATCAACCTGATATCTGTTTTCCATAGTTTTCAGACAATATGTTGTACAATTTGATAGATTTGTAGTAGTAGACCTACCACTAAAAAATCCATGTTGAAATTCCGATATATAACTTCTAACAATGGAACACATCTTTTTCTTTACTATGCCTTTAAAAATTGTTGGTATAATCTGAAGTTTGGCTATAGGTCAATAATTTTCAAAAACTTGTTTAGGTTCAAATTTATGAATCGGAGTGGTAAAAGAATGTTTCCAGGAGTTCAAAAACACACCTTCAGCTAGAGAATGATTATAAAAATGACGAACAGAGGTCTAGTAAAAGAAGAACTACATTTTTTGAGAAAGAAACGAGGAATATTGTGGGGCGCTTGGCTCACTGATGAGTCTTCGAGATTTGACAGTTCAATTTGGATCTCGACTTCAGAAATCGACATTGAACCAACTGGCTATATGTCATGATGTCTTGAATCATGACGTAGTGGAATTGATGGTTCAAATATATAATTTGTTTCGAACATGTCACAAATATCACTCAAATGATTGCTATAGTAAGACCATTATAACTCATGGTTGACGGTATTCCAACAAATTTCCGTTTAGTTTTTATATAACTCCAAAAAGCCAATGATTTATTTTTTAATTTTACATTCCAGCGACCATAAATATAATTGAATATTTAATATGGTTTTCCATTGGAAAAATAAATCAATTAGTTTTTGATTTGGAATCTGTCAAACAGCCGATTTGGACCATCTTTGCGTTCCATTGGGCAAAATAAATTGATTTATTTTTGATTTAAAATCAACTTTGCAGATCGACAGATTTACCCCTCTCTGTAGTACCATCAACATAATTGACAACTGTCAGTTTGCAAATCTGTTTTTTGAATTGATTAATATTTATTTCAGATGTGAAAATTATGTTCGAAATATGTGAGAAATATTCGCTCATAATAAATGGAACCAGCTCAAGCTCATTACTATCTTCTAAAAGCGAATCAAGGGATGAAGTTCTTTTTTGAAATATTAACACAGAAACGAAACTACACGAATACAATGAAAAAAATAAATTAATTTGAAAAAGTGTTCCATTCGCCACGAAAAAAATCAATTTTTAAATTTCAAAAAAAAACTGACAGACATCCATGCTCGATATCCAAATTATAAAAAAAAACAACCTCTCTTTCATTTCATTAATGATTATTATATTTCTTTTTTTATTTTTGCTTGACATGTCAAAATACCCATACTATAAAATTTCCATACAAAAGCATCTCCAAAGTATAGCCACCTTAACTCCTTATATCATTTTCCAAATCGCTCTTCTTCAGTCGGGTGCAATAGTAACGATCATTATTCTCAATCCAGTCACACACATGAGTCATAGTATGGAAAGCTGTACCGGGCTTGCAGCTGAACTCAACTGGCATTCCATGAACACAACGGTAATACTTCAAAAAATAATGACATTCAAATTACTTAGATAAAAAATTAAATACTAAAAATTAAATAATAAATAAAAAACAAACAAACACTCACCTTGCTGCAGTCAGAATGTGGAACATAATCCCTGGTTGAACAATCAATCTTTGACAGCTCATCTTCCTTATCGACTTCTTCGGCAGATGAGGATGGCTGAGTTCCACCCATTTCGATGTCGGCTGTCTCAACTGGTAGGTCAATTACCTCATGATCCTCATTAGTTGTCGGTTTCTTTAAATAAATAAAATGCAAAAAAAAAATATATAAATTTGTACCACACTGTAAAATTCTAATCAATTTGTTATCACAAAGTACAAAATGTCAATGGCAAATGTTTTCTATTGAACTTCACCTTTTTTTAAGAGCAATCAAGATCGATTGCATTCTACATGAGAACAGGAATTCAGCCAAAAAGAACAAAACGACTCTGAGACGCTTCGTCAATCAAGGGAAACCAACCGAATTCGAATTGATTTTATTTTTATAAAAACAAATTCTTTTGAACTTACTTGGGTTGTTGATGGTGTCGAACATGGTGAGCTGGTTGTGGTTGCGGCGACAGTGGTGGTAGGACGTTTTGTAGTTCGTTTTGTAGTCGTAGTTGTTGTTGGCTTTGGCTTTGGCCTTGGCCTACTTGTTGTTGGCTCAAGAACAACATTTGTTTCGTCTGCGGATGGTTCTGTGGATGGTGGCTTTGCCCAATCAGGCTAGAAAAGAAAAGAAAAGAATATTGAGGTGAAGTGTGATATCAGATCGACACGATGGAATGCGTGTTGACATATAAATATATAGTAGGTATATACCCTTGGCGTTGTTTCTCTTGTTGGTGGTGGAACCTTGTAATCGATCATGTTATAGTATAAAATTTTCGACAAAGCATTTTCAGCCCCACAAAGGCCATGAAAATCGTCCATGTCAATGGCCCAAGTCATAGCGCCAGCATAGCCCTTCTCCTTAATGTAGTCCATTTTGATTTGAACAGACTTGGGGTCTTCATATCCAACCCACTGATTGCCCTTGTAGGTATAGGGCACTTTTCCAGCATCATCCCATTTAACGGTCCATCCATTGGTGTCATCCTTTATTTCGGTACAGATTTCATAGTAGGCCAAGAAGCCACTGGCGTTTGTGTAAGGACCTGGTGCTCCACCGCCAGCTTCTTTATTAATGTACGTTCCAAGGCTGTAATCTTTGTTTGAATTGCCCAAGGTAAATGTGCGGCCATAGAAGGGGATTCCTACAACAAGCTTATTTGCTGGACAGCCCATTTCTTCCCAAAGTGCCAAACCATCATTCTGCAAACACACAAAAAAATGGCTTTAAGACTAGTTAAGGGCAAGATTTTCAAATCTACTTACCACATTAAGTTTCTCATAGGCATATTGATCATGGGGACGTTTGTATAAGGCACTATGAACATCAGCAAAACCAGCCCAGTTACCTCTCAGATCATAGGTCATAGCATGAATAGCGTCCAAGAGTCTTAAGTATAATTTGTGTTAAAAATGGCGAAACTAAAGACATAAATATTCCGACTTACTCGCACAATTCTGGAACATGATATCCCTCTTGAAGCCTAAACTTAGCCACTGGCACTGCCATCGTTATCTCCCAGCCTTTACCCTCACGATTGAACGCTCTACGTAGTTCCTCAACAAAGAACAAGAAGGTGTTCTTATCACTAAAACTACCACCACGATCTGAAGCTCCTGGATATTCCCAATCCAAATCGAATCCATCGAAATTATATTTCTTCATGAAGTTAACAATACTTGCAATGAATGTCATCCGCCGCTCTTTGACAGCACACATTTGTGAGTATTTCTTGCCACCTTCAGCCCATCCTCCAACGGCTACTTGAAGTTTTAAATGGGGATGGGATTTTTTGAGATTTGTGAAATTCCTGAAGCCATTTTGGTCAATATCCAATTCTGGATCGATAACCATAACTTGCCAACTCTTGTCATCGATTCCGATGAATGAATAAATTAAATGTGTGCATAGATCAACTGGGACATCATCGATGCCATAACGTCCAATTCCAGGGCGATAAACAGCCCAATTACTAAAGTAACACACAATACGGGCTGGTTGATCTTCTGCTAAAGCTGCTGCGAAGCCCAATAGCAGCAATGGAATAATAAAAGTGGTTCTAACTGAAAAGACAACAAAATGGAATAGAATAAAAATTAGTTTAGTTACATGATCATATATGTATCTAACCAAGGACAAGATTTAAATAAAACACCCTCTGATCCACCCCTGAGACCAAACCCTTCAAAAGTTCAAATACCAAGATTTAAAGAACTCTTACTCGGGCTATTTAAACCAAAGGTTTAGTTACACCATTTATAACTTAAGAACGGCTGGACCGATTTTAATGATCCCTGATTTGTTGGATTCGTCTCCACCTCGAATATCAAAATAATTATTAATATAGTGGAAAATTAATATATTCGGGTAAAACGAAGATGTATCCGATTGAAAAAAACTCTACCTGTGCTTGAAAGGTTATTCTTAGAAAATGGCTTCAACCATTTTTTTTTAAATCTTGCTATTTGTATTTTGAAATAGGGTAACCATAAAAAAGGCCGATTTAAGAAATTCTTTTTCTGCTTGAAAAAATAATTTGAGTGGATAGCTCAAGGAATATTTTTTTTTTTTTTCAAAAATTTGGTATTTACAGGGTGAAAGAGGTTAAAAACGAAAATTCTGTTTGTGTTTGAAAGGTTATTTAAAAATATTTATAGAGTAAAGTTGAAAGGGAAAAGTATTGGGAAAAGTTTTTGGTTTATAACAACTTAACTTTCAAAGCATTCTTAAACTGTAACTCTCTCTAGCACGCTGCTGATGCGAATTAAAATTAAAAAGACAACGCAAATTTTCTCGAAAAATAGCCATGGAAAGTCTTACCAATTTTCGATTTTCTATGCACGCTGTAGTGAAAGAAAGAGAAACAACAAATCAAAAGTGAACAATGCTGGATTTACACGATTTACAAATTGACAATTTTCTGTCAGTAAACTGCCAAAAGAATGAATTTATCCATTATTCTTATAGTTTTTTCACAGTTTACAGCCAATTTGTAAGTCGTATAAATAAAGGTCAAATGTCCGGCCAATTAATTCTTTGCAAAAAGAGATTCGAGACTTCTCCCAATAATGCGCTACAATTTATGAATTTATCTCGTTTCTCGATTGGATTTTCGTACTGCTCTACTCCTTTTTGATTCTAATTCACACTATGAAAAGATCGATTTCCTAAATTTACACACAATACACAACACACAAACTACCGAATATCTTCATTTAACAAAACGGCTTCTTCATACATTTATCACTTTTGATAAGTAGTCCAAAGTAAAAAACTTTAAATGCATGTTTGTGTTCCTTTTTTACTACTTTAATTGGAAAAATACTTCAAAAACATAACTCGGAGCAGCCAATCGAAGGCTTTCGGAATAATTGGAGTGAAAAACGACTGCAAAAAGAGTACCTACTCCAAAAAGCAGAACGAAATTGTTCATTTCTGATGAAGTTTTGATTTTTAGTCCCGCATCAGTATAGTGTGCTAGGTCTTACCAATAAGATAAAAATTCAAAATTTTCACCAAAATCCCAAATTCTTAATATTTTTGATCGCCCGAAATTGCATTGATAAAATTTTACTAATACAGATAAATAATACAGCAAAACTCGCTTTCATACATCACATCGCTTAATAGTGGATTCTGATTTATACCTGCAGAACTCGAATGAAGACATGTAAATCCCCCATAAAGCGTACACAACAAAGCACTCACTCCCCATTTTGCCCCTTATATATTTTGGATTAATTTATTTCAATTCCTGTTGGTCAGAGAGGAAAAGTGTATACGCACAAAATATTCAGCTGGAAATTTTGAACATTTGATTTTATGATGGGTTCGAGTCTTTGCAATTAGTGCCTTAAGCCGCGTCCAGATCAATAAAAATTTGTGTTGTGCGCCGTGTTCGACGCAAATATTTATGTAAACACAACAAAATACGCCAGTGTGCACGTCCGGACGCACACAAATTTGTGTGTCACATTCAACGCACGCTATCCGATTCCGATGGATTTTCGGCGCACACGAAAATATTTGCGGCGCAAAGGTGTTTTGATGTTGACAAATTGATGAATCAAGTTTATTAAAATTATTTTCCGTGCAAATTGAGCACTGACGCGCTGCACTTTATGCACAAATTGATTCCAAAATAATTTAAAATTCTCAGCGGAAATATTTGCGGCGAATAGAAAATTCAAGGCGTACGGCACACAACGTAAATTTTTATTGATCTGGACGCGGCTTAAGAAGATAAATAGAGGGCGACAAAATTTTCAAAAATCACTCAGTCAACCCAATTAAAAGATTGATGTTTAGAAATTTCGGTAACTTCGATGTTTTTAGGCACTAACTTCAGAGAGTCGAACCTAGGACAACAAATGTTCAAAATTACAAGCTGAATATTTTGGGCCTACACATTTTACTTCTCAGACTTTTCCCGCTATAAATGATGTAATATCAAGAATAAGTTCTAGTGAGGTTCTCATATTTGCCGATGATATGAAGATTTTTAAGAAAATCAAAGCTTACCATGACCACGATCTTCTGCAGGCCGATATTAAAAGCTTTTCTAGTTGGTTTTGTAAAAATGGACTTTTTTTTAAACCCTTCCAAATGCCAAACAATTAATTACGTTCTCTAGAAAGCGTTTTGCATACAATCTTGGTCGTGTCTTTAGCTTCAAGGACTTAGGTGTTAACTTCAGCGCTAATTTGGAATTCACTGAACACATAAATTATATTTTTAACAAAGCGAGCTCTATGCTTGGATTTATTAAACGATGAACAAACGAATTAAACGATGCATATGTTACGCTTTCCTTATACAATTGTTATGTACGACCCCATCTTGAGTATGCCTCACAAGTTTGGACTCCTTTCTATGAAATTCATAAAAGTCGTATTGAATCACTACAACATAAACTCTATCGCTTTGCTCTGAAAGGTCTTCCATGGACAGATCCATTCAACTTGCCACCATACGAACATCGGACCCAGTTTCTGCAGGTTCAAATTCAAACACTTTATACCAAAGGCGTGTTAATAATGATTTAGTATTTCTTCACCAACTTATGAATGGCCTGATTAACGCTCCCGATTTGTTAGTCTGTATTGGCATAAACTATTATGGAAGATTTCACCCCCTGCAAAGATTCGAACCTTTACATGTGGGTTTACATAGAACTAACTATACGGCATGCATGAGCCCTATTAACCGTATGTGCAAGCTTTTTAATTTAAATCCTTCCTCAGTTGATTTTGACACGAGTAAAATGAGATTACCAAAAATTTTTCAATCCAGTGCTCCAAGATCATGATTTTTTTGTATTAATTCTTGACAATAGTAACCTAAATGTTTTCTGTAAAATTTATTGTTATTGTTGAATTGCTCTAAGCTCACTATAACAAAGAATCTGAAGTGTAAAAAAAAAAAAAGCAGCTGCGCATGTTCTGCATTTCACTTACTGTGAATGACGAAAGTGAATTTGGGTGTTCCACAATTTGTAGGAAAAGCTTATTGTGAATTTGAATTGGTGTTCTGCATTTCGATTCATTCCGTTTACTGAACGTATTCAATTCACTTTGTTAGGTGCCAGATATAGCTTTCATTGAAAACTTTAATGACTAATTTTGGTACCTTTATGGCCAATTTCATAAAGCCCATTACAAAATACGTCATTTAAAAATTTAAAAGCCTGTTAAATATTTGTGAAACCGGACACTAGAGAGTGAAATTAGTAATTATTTTGATGCAAAAATAAAGCTAATGGCTTAAATTATAATTTTTGTGAAAACAAAAAATTGAATCAGGCCCAAAATTCACCAAATAATGACGTTTAATTTTTCAATGATCATTGATAAGGTAGTTCATTCATTGAAATAATAAAAGTAATTTTATGTGGACGGTTGGGCCAAAACGAATTTTTTTTTGACAAGAATTAATAATTAAGTCAACACTTTCATATCGGCATCAAAATAACGACATTAAACATTAAAATGTTCAATGATTAGTTTTAATGAACGCTATATTCAGATATAGATAGATATATTGTGAATAATTATTGTGGAATTTACACAGTTGCAGTTATTTCCATGATTGGTTGGTTTGATTTCCCTTAAAACAAATAAAGAACACATCTTTGCACGATCTGAAACTAACTTTAAAACGTTCAATAAAAAAATAATAATTAATTCATTAGAACAATACTTCATGGTAAGGTACTCACGCTATATGAGAGACAAAACTAATGTTAGATATATTTCTCTCACAAAATGTTTGTTCTAATTTTTTCTCTAGAGTTCCGCCTCCTTTTCTCCCTTAAAAGTGCCAATAATATTGAATCCATTTACATCCACAGGGTAATTTCACTTCATAAAACAATTCAAAATGGATGCATTTTGTTGCCGAAGTAATTGCGAAATTTTCGAAAATGAACGAATTGTAGAACATGGAATTTCCCTTAACGTGAAGTTGAAAATCGATTTCAATTCCACTTAGTCCGAAATGCAGAACATGGGGGAGGAATTCAAATATGTAAATCGATTGAAAAAAAATTTAATGGCGAGGGAAATTTTCTGAGGAAAATAAAAAAATAATTGATTATAACTTTTGGCTTCTTTTTTTCATTTTGTCGAATATTTTACATTTTTCAAGGTATACGCTGGTCGCGTTAAAAATTATAGTTTGCATACAAAATTCAGCTCCAGCTAAAAAAACTCAAATTTTTTATTTTTACTGTACATCACTATCTGTCAAAATTTAGCGAATGAAATAATTTATTGTTCGGCAAAATTTGTACATGTTCTATAATTCTTCAATTTTGTGTGAACTTTGCTTTATGAAAATGAAAATTGAAATGGGGGAATATTTAGAAACAAACGATTTATCTCAATTAATGAAAATGATCCATTTTATTTGATTAAATTCAATTGAAATAATGAAAACAAATTCTCTGAAATGGTTGAATATAATTGTTTCTCTGAGAACAGCTGTTTTCTATGACGTATTCTCCATAGCGTTCTCGTGTCAAAATTTATTTATCAAATTCGTTAAGAAACTAACGTTAACAATATTAGAATATTAGAATATACTGGGATATAAAAAACTTATGAACTAAATATTTAAATATTAGATAACAATGCTATATTTCACAATTTTCTATTCAGTTATAGATAAGTAAATAAATTAATTATTAATTGAAGTTTTTAATTGAAACTCAATTAGAGATTGTGAAATACTGCCTCGGACTCAATTATTCTAAAGCATTATAAAACATATTTTTAAAGGTATTACTTTTCAGATTATCATTTAATGAAACTAATAGAAAATAATATTTATTAAAGATAACAATCATTTGATTTAGAGGACTATTAGTACCATAGTTTGATCTACTAAATGGTTGATATAAGGGCTGTTGTAGTCTTATGCTTGTCCGACTAAAGCTAAAATCTATCTATCTATCTAAATCTATCTAGAACTGATGGAGATAATATAGAACCATTCATTAAACAAGTTATAAAACAAAATTGAAGGTATTGCCTATGATTCGTAATTGAAGGGAGTTTTAATAAAGCTAGTCTTTGAGAATATGGAGGAAGTATATTATCCGGTGACCATGGAAATAATCGAAGGCAGAAGCGCATAAACCTTCTCTGAACTGCTTCAAGTCTATTTATGTGAATAGAATAATGAGATGACCATACAACACAACCATATTCTAATATCGGTCTCACAAACGATACAAACAAAAGTTTTAGAACATAAGGGTCCTGAAAGTAGCGGCCAAATCTCTTTATGAATCCAAGCATTCTGTTAGCTTTTTTAATAATATAGTCCAAATGAACATTTAAAGTTAGTTTTGGGTCCAAAATTACACCAAGGTCGGAAAAAACAGAGACAGTAATTAACGGGCACAGATCAAACATATAACTAAACACAATCGGATTTTTTTTTTCGTGTAAAACTCATAGTTTTACACTTGTCAACATTTAAGATAAGACGGTTTAGATTGCACCACTCCCGAAAAAGTAAAAGATCTTCCCGTAAAAGCAAGCAGTCTGATGTAGATTTAATACTTTTGAAAATTTTAACATCATCTGCATAAATTAAAATTGAAGAGTTCCTCATGGTCGAGGCCAAGTCATTGATAAACAATATAAATAAGATTGATCCTAAATGACTACCCTGAGGGACGCCAGAATTTACCACAAATTGATTCGAATACTCGTTACAAAAAACAACATTATAATGTTTGTCATTTAAATACGACGAAATCCATTTTAGGAACATAGAGCTAAAGCCTACGTCGTCCAGTCTTAACTAGCGTTATATGGCATAACTTGTCAAAAGCTTTACTAAAATCAGTAAATACGCAGTCAACTTGTCCGTGTTCTTCAAAAACATCTAAACAAAACGACGTAAAATTTAATAACATCAGTAACTTCTTTTTAACAAAACCATGCTGATTTGCACAAACAATTGAACTACAATGAAAGGAAAGGACGTTACAAATAATGGACTCAAACAGTTTAGGTATCACAGATAATTTGGCAATGGGCTTAGCTTGGGTTTTACCCAGGGCTAACTTTGTTCTTCGTGGCTCTAAAGAGCCACTTTGCCTCTTGTTTTCAGGTGTGGCTCTTTAACTGCACTTTTCTTAAATCATCCAAAATTGGCTCTTTTTGAGATTTTCGTTGCTCTTTTTACTCTTTTTCAGAATACTAAATAATATGTCTACTTCAATTTCCTTTTTCATAATTTTTCAATTTTCCTCTAAGTAAAAAAACCCTGAAATTTTCCTCAGAGCAAAAAATTCTTTGAAATCTGACCGCATTTATTTTCATTAAAAAATAAGTTTCTTATGTTCGGTTTTACAAACATTTAACAGGCTTTTAAATTTTTAAATGACGTATTTTGTATGGAACAAACGTCATTTTAAAATTTAAAAGCCTGTTAAATATAGTTAAAAGGGCTCTATGAAATCGCCCATTACCTCTTAGCTTTTCGCCTTAATATTTCCTGAACGTAGCAATGAGAAAGAATGAGATGAATATAGTATGCCATATTTCGAGTTTTATTTTGCAAATGTTTCAGCTATATATTTTTTCTTGCAACTGTTTTTTTTTTTTAAGTTTTCGTTAGTTTTCAAATAAATACATTAATATTTGTGAATTATAATTTAGCATTTTTTTTTTAATTTTTGGGACGTTTTCAGCGGTGGCTCTTTTTTTTTGAAGTACTCTTTTTATTGGCTCTTTCTCAAAATCCAGAAAGGAAGCCCTGGGCCTGATTTTAGCTGTTGTTTGGAGAGAAAAGTGGGATAAAAAATTTAGCGCGATCTGCGTGCTAGGTTTTAATCAATTATTGGAAACTGTTTTCAAACTGCGGATTTTGGACAAAACTGTTTATGGTTTACACATTTTAAATTTTATTATATTTTGTTGGTTATTTTTTTTGTTTAGCGGTCATAAATAATAAGTTGCTTTAAATGTCAAGTGTCGTTATTTTTGAACTTTTGAAAGCCAGAATTATGTGAAGTATTTTTCTAATGTGGCGACCGTAAGACTACCTAGTTATCGCGGATATGCAAAATTCGCTTTCTGTTTGGTAGAAAATGACTTTTTTGGGGGCATTTGGGCAGAAAATGGGCACTTCCGGTACCGGTTTTTGATGTTTTGTTATACCATAAGGTCCATGGATAGTTTTAATGGTATTCGAAAATGTTTTTAAAGTAGATGTCAAATCTTTTGGTCGGACAAACAAAATCGTGGGCTTTCCGCTTGTCCGACCATAACGGAAAACCATATTTTTGATGTTAATCTACCTCATCGCGGCAAAGGACAAATGGGGTATCAAATGAAAGCTTAAACTGTCTGCTTTATAAATCCATTGGTGGTTCAAACTTTACTTGGTGCCATTGACTTGTCCGACCACTTTGAACTAAAAAAAAAGTCATTAATTTACGGTAATTTGTTCATGCTAAAAATTAATTTAAGTGATGCTTAATTAATTAATAAATAATAAATGACTGCCTTAAGTTTCTTTTATGCAAAATATATAAGTTGCGTTCAAAATAGTCTGATGACTATTTTGGATTTTTCATCCGAACAATTTTATGTTTTTTACATTAAAAACAAAACAAGGTTTTGTTCAACTTGTTCAACTGTTCAAATAGTAGGTACTTGCTTTTGCCGCTACATAAATTATTGTACATCGAGACTTCTAACATTAATTAATCTTCTTATTTTTTAATATATAAAACAAAGTCATTTTAGTTACACCACTTTTTACTCAAGAACGGCTGGACCTATTTTAATGATCTTAGATTTGTTGAATTCGTCTCCACCCCGAATAGCAGAATAACTATAAAAATTAAATTTCTATAGGGTGAAATGGGGAAATTCTACCTGCGTTTGAAAGGTTTTTCTAAGGAAATATTAAATTTCAATTTGTAGGATGAAATGGGGTAAAAATAAAAAAAATTGTTCGATTAAAGATGGCCTTTTTGCGTTTGAAAGTTTATTTTGAGTGGATAGCCTTAGGAATATTTTTCTCAAAAATTTGGTATTTATAGGGTGAAAGGGGGTTAAAATGAAAAGTGGCATCTGATATCAAAAAATTTGTTTTTGTTGAAGAGGTTAAATTTAAATTTAAAAATTAAATTTGATATTTTTAGAGTGAAATATGATAAACACAAAAAAGTGGTTTTTGATTACAAAAACTCTTTCTTCGTTGGGCAAGTAATAAATATTGGACTCAGATGATAGTATTTTTACGAATTTTGCCATTCATTACGTGAAGTGGGTCAAAACTCAAAAATCAATTACAAAAAATGGCTTAAATATTTATCTATATATTTTCATTCGTAATTTTTATGCAAAGCTTAGGTTTTGTCTACCTGCGCGAAGCCGGGCGGATCAGCTAGTTCTAATTAAATTAACGAATTGATTTAAAGGCAAAAAATTATTTTTCAAACTTCTTTTTTGTTTCGATGTTTATAAACACCCTGTTAAGAATTATTTTGTTATGAATTTATGATAATAGAGTTGAAAGACACTCGTTGCAAATATTATTTTAAATTTTACTAAACAGGATTTAGGTGGATCTACTAGTTTTATTATTTTAAAACTCATCATTAAAATATTTCATTTGTTTTATTTTTGTTAAGTAAAACGTATATAAACGTGGAATCACAAAATCACTCCATGTCTTTGTTTGAATTTTGAAAACATCACTGTTTGTTAAGTTTGTAAGAAACTTACAATTAAAATGATTGAAAACAATACAATGTAATTGTATTTTTTTTATTACTATGTTTTGTTACGTAAAAATACAACACCACTGCCGGTTATGGCGGAAAAGCCTTGCTTATATTAATTATTACCACGAATGTAGGTACGAATATGTGAAATTATTTGTTTATTTTAATGAAAAAGATTGACTAACGTTCGCACCTTGCATTCTAATTAATCAACCACATTCGGACGACACACGCACGGGGACTTAAATGGGAAGGCTCTTCAAGGAATTCCTTCAATCGATTTAAGTTGATTGAACTTAATGGCAATAAACACCGGGGAAAATGAAAACATTGCACAAGCACACACGCTATACACACTACTCGTTTCAACAATAAAAGACGAGAAAACTTGTATCCAAAAGATACCACAAAATACAATTTAATATAAGACAGAAGATACACTTACCCATCTTGAACAGGTGAAGTAACTTAGTCAAATGACAGTGTTTCTAAAGGTTGAAGAGCTTTTTATACCAAGAAAAGGAAAGGAAGAATGAAGTATCAAGCGTAGGTATAGAACATACACAGTCTGAGTCTGGGCTCTGGGGTCTGGCTCTGGCTCTGACTCTGGAGTCCGAACGCAGATATTTCTACGGAATTGTGATTTTCTGGTTTGGTTGGTGCGTTTGCGTTATCACTTGGGAAAATCATTTTGTGCTATGTTCTTTGTGTGATGGACAGCAAACACGTTCCTGCTGCGACACTTTTGATAGATGCGCTTGACAGAGCATTGTTTAGAGATGGGGCGCGTCATTTCAAATATGTACATAGGAGGTTGTCGAGGGGCTACAGGTGTGATAAGGTGTAGAGAGGTTTATTAACTGCCGATGCATGCCGGTGCGGGCAAGACATTCAATGATTTGTATAAGTGGCCCTGAACTTCTCATATCAGTGAAATACAAAGCAGGTACCTACAAATTCAACAGCATAATGCTATGTGTGATTTAAAGTCACCGGACGAGCAAACCGCACTGATGATGGGTTCATGGAACTTAGAAATACAATAGAATATCATTTAATTGACTTCCTTTATTGTTTTATTTAATTTTCACTATCTGAAGCTGTTGTTACAACTTATAATCCCGTCCCAAAGAATATTTGTGATTTATTGAATATCAGTAGGTTCTGTTAGTAGAAACATTTGTAGGTAGTGTCGTTCTTTTTAACAATTCGCTTTTAAAGGGTCATTCATTTTTTGGTTTCGAAAGTTAAATTAAATAAAATATACACTTTTGATGAACATTTTATTTCATTATAAAGTTTGGACTTTTCCATTACCTAAGTGTGAAAAACAATATCATTCAAGTGGATGCCTCGGGAAGATTCGCAGCTTGTGATTCTTTTGAGGTAATTTTTAATAACTTTTTTGACAATTTCGCGTGGTATTTCGGCCATAACTTGAGTAATGTTAGATTTTAATACGTCTAGAGTTCGGGGATTATTTCCGAAAACACAATCTTTCGCGTAGCCCTACATAAAAAAAAATTTAACGGTGTCAAATCCTATGATCTTGGTGGGCAATTGACGTAGCTAAAACGTGAAATTACGCGACCAGGAAACTTCTCACGCAATAAAGCCGTCGGTAGTGTTGTGTGGCTTGTTGCCCCGTCTTGTTGGAACCACATATCGTCCAAGTCATGATCTGCAATCGACGGCAAAAAAAAATCGCTTATCGAACTACCGGAAATCGATAAATTCGAATCATCTGTAACACTTGCACTTGCACCAGTGGCGGAGCGAGGGGGGAGGGGGGGGGGCAAGGTGCACAGGCCCGGGTGGCACTCTGCTAATAGGGGCGGCAATTTGGAGCCGTAGTTTTCAAAAAAAACTATATAAAATTTACAAAACGGATTCATTGTCAGCCGAATGAATTTATTTAAAAAGTTTACCAGCATTAACAGAACACTGCTTCACAGTAAGTAATCGGACGTTCCTTGTGTAGCTGAACAACAAAATTCCGTAAAACTTCAAGCTCTCTAAATCGAATGTTACGAAAAGGCATTGGAAAAAGAATTCAAACTTCGAACTTAATTTGCAGGCAGTCAGATTGTTTCCTAAGTTGAACCATTGAAAACAAAAGATATTTCAAAGAATACCTTCTCTTTCACGAAAGTACCTAAATACACCCAGGATAAATCGATCCAGGATAACAACATTTTAATGCGTAATGTACTTTTGTCAGAGGTACATTGTTTTGTAGTAGTGAAAATTAATCCAGATGAGATGAGACAATTGCATAGTGTGTATATCTAATAATGATTAGGGACACTCTCTCTACATATACAAAGAAAACAAATGAAATAGCCAATAAAAGCTCTCTTGAACTAAAGGGTCCGCCATCTAACTTTTTTTTTCAACTAGTGCTTATTTCATGAATGGTAACACTAAGCCATGTCTGATTTGACAGATAATTAGTTTTATCCTTCCGCTGAACGAATATGGTTGTGTATACGCTTCGCTAAGTGGGCCTGCGATCGACTTAGAGAAGATGCCGATTTTGCCAAAAAATCATCTTTTCAGATGAAGCTCAATTTGATGTTGGCGGGTAGTAAAAAAGCAAAATTGTCGCATTTGGGGCACAGAAAACCCGCATGCATACATTGAAAAGCCGATACACCCAAAACGAGTCACTGTTAGGTGCGGATTTTGATCCAGAGGCATAATTGGGCCATTTCTTGAAAATGAGCAAGGAGTGGCCGTTACAGTCAATGGCGATCGTTATTGGGCCATGTTGGACGAATTTTTGTTCACAAAAATTGAAGAGGAGGATATTGGCAACATATGGTTTCAACAGGACGGAGCTACGTGCCACACAGCCGAAGCTACACTCGATGTTTTGCGCTATTTTAAAAAAAAAAGAAGTTATTTGGCGGACCCTTTATTAGAATTTATTTTACAGTTTAGACTAAAAGTTAGTCTGTCTGAACAATAATGCTTCCTCTTTTCATCACAATTGCAATAAGTAATCCCGGCTGTGAGAGGAGTTTCTCAAAAATGAAACATATTAAAAATTATTTAAGGTCCACAATGAGCAATCTAAGGCTATAGATATCTAATCTGGGCATCATGTTATACTGAACAAATAATAAGAGATTTTGCTTTGATGAAAAGCAGGAAAATAAAATTTCAAAGAAGTTTTCTTGTTAAAATAAATTAAATAAAAAATTAATTACATTATGTACCTGCATTATGTACCTACCTAACGGGTGAACCATATAGTAATTTCTTTTTAAATCAGGTTATTTTGACACCAATAGTTGTTTCCCGCTCGAAATCTTGACAGAAAGTCAGTTTCATATCTCCCCGCAACGAAATTAGTCGCTTTACGCTTGAACAACGTTGGGAAATATTGAAAACTTATTTCAAAAGTGAGTGCTATGAAGCCCCAACAGGGCGTTGGGGCTACAACGAAGCGGTGGCTACGTTAACAAACAAAATTGCGATTGCCGCATCTGGGGCTCGGAAACCCCGCAAGTTATTGTCGAGAAGCTAATGCATCCACAGAGAGTCACAGTTTAGTGCGGGTTGTGGAGTGATGGCATCATTTGACCATTTTTCTTTGAAAATGAGGATGGAAACAA
The DNA here is from genome assembly GCA_932273885.2 of Leucozona laternaria. NCBI lineage: Eukaryota > Metazoa > Arthropoda > Insecta > Diptera > Syrphidae > Leucozona > Leucozona laternaria. The sequence goes on along the minus strand of OW026366.1, from coordinate 216,911,848 downwards.
CGTTTATGTCAATGGTGGGCGTTACAGAGCCATGCTAACCTTCTTTTTTTTAACTGAAATTAAAGACATGGATTTGGACGACTTATTGCACACCGAATTCAAAAATGGTGTTATCAACCGTTTTGGTAATGTCAATTGGCCACCTCGGATCTGCGATTTGACACCTTTGGACTTTTTTTTGTGCGAAACCGTGAAGGACCGATGTTATGCCAACAATCCGGAAACGGTTCAAGCTTTAAAGGCCCATATCATCCAAGCAATCCGTGAGCTACAGCTCGAAACCATCAACAAAGCCTTAAACATTGGAGTGACAGAGTGCGCTACTGCGAAGCCAGCCGAAGCAACCACTTCTACGACATTGTGTTCCATAATTAATGGGAATGTTTGCTATTACAAATAAAGCCATATTAAACAGAAAAAAATTAACTTTGTTCGTGCAATAAGCATTTTTAAAAAGAAATTTGTATTTGGCCCAACCTGTAGGTACATGTAACTAAAACTATCATTCTTTCATTTAAAAATAATTTTCTTCAACAATTTGTATTTATGTTATTATTAATATATATTTACTAATGAATTAAATTTAATTAATAAATTAATAAACACCAAGTTAAAGTTATTATTTTAAAAAATAATATAATATTATTAATTTTATATAATTAATTTAAAAAATTAATCCATTATAACAAAGTTAACTTGCATTTTTATTTTTTTTTTTGGTGTGTGAAAAAATTTTTTAAGGGCAGCAAAAATTGGGTCTGCCCCGGGCGGCACTAGCCCATGCTACTCCACTGGGTGTGGCATCATCTTCATCATGCAAAAATGATTTCAGGCGAATGAGTTCTTTACACAGCATATAACCATCTCATCTGCATAAATATCCGATTACGAGCCTACGGTAAATTTTATCTGGAGATCACCACGAAGTTCTGATTTTTCTCGAAACTTTATTAACATTGAACGAAAAAGACCAAGATTCGGAGTACTCATTCAACTACTCAAAAATGTTATTGAGTGAAATAAATTCAGTGTCCAAAAGACAGTTAAAAAATTCAACTTAAAATATTTTTTCTGGAGAAGATACAGGCTCCGTCACAAGCTTGGCGTTTGACAAGTCGAAGTCTTCTGATGTCTTTTAAAAACAGGTTCAATTTCAAGCTTTTCAGTCAACTCTTTTGCTGTTTAAATGGCACTATTAAATCCAGTCTTCTACAATATTCCCAGAAAGCACAGAATTTTTCCAACAATTCAGGATTAAAACTATGAAATTGAAATCTTTTAACTGTTGAACATCATTTTTCTCAGTTTCAGTGTCTAGCGTAATTAAAGCATCATGAATGGCATAATGGACTGCCTTAACACTGCTTATTTTTGCTTCCCAACGTGTATCACTGAGTTTGATTAAAGCAAATAATTCTAAATAATCGGTCAGAACTTTCCATATATAAACTGAAGTTTGACGTTAAAGTTCGGCTCGATTAGTAAAAAGTGCCGCCCATCATTCAACTTTTTGTGCCGCTTGTATATGAACCGACAGAAATTTAGGGGTGCCTTCGCCCAACCGTGGCCTGCTCTAACGCCGGTACTAATTGTTTGTGTCTGAGTACTTAGCTTTTATTTTCAAAAAGGACAGATAGAGTTTAAATGTTAAAAGATAATTGATTGGAGAAATATCACATCGTAACGAATTAAGCTTTCATTCAAACATCTACTTTACGAATTATCCACTGGCTAAGTTGTAACAATTAGTTGTATGGCAGACGGCACGTTATTCACAAACAAAATGCTTCAAATCGCCCCTAGCCGCATACTGCTCCCAGTACCACTCGGACGCAATAATTTTAAGATCGCACGTCTTTCTCGTACAACCGATTCTAATTCTTTTAAGAAGGGTTGGTGTTCAGAGAGCCTATTCAAAGTGAATTAAATCTCTGCGTTATGTGAGAGGAGCAATAATTACAACTTTTTGTACCAAAAAATACAATAAAACTTCACCTATCAAAATGAATACCAAACCATTTTATTGTTCTAAATATTACAAACCTGATCATTATAATAATATACGTATGCCTCTGTGTATGTATAGCTATTAAAAGTATCTTTAATAAATTTGTATTCTGCTTTAAGAGTCGGAACAAAAATTTTCATGATCAAGGTTTTTTTTGTTAATATTTTACACAATGCTTAAATATATACCAACAACAAAGTTTCCTATATATGTATGTAGATACCAACCACATTGGGGTTGTGCATAGAATATTAATCGATTGAGTGCATATTCCGAAGACTCCTGCAATGCCAAAAAAAAAAACAATTAAAAAATATCAAACTCTAAAACGAGGCATGCAACAACTACCAACTATAAAGATACTATAGATGAGACATTGTAACGAAAAACATAAACGAACGACTCTTGTGCGGTTTTATGTGAGGCACGTTCACTTTCGACAACAACGACGCGACGGCATCGACTTCAGCTTCAGCTTCAGCACCCTCAATCCATAATGGAGTGAGAGTGATTAACATTAAACAATAAATTCAGAAATATTCAGCTGGCTTCAAAACAACGGACAATATCATCCTACAATACTTAAAAGTTAAAAGAGAAGAGTCATTTGAATTTTATAAATATCATTTAAGTTGTTTGTTATTTTTTTTTTTTGCTGTGTACTATAGGCGAGCCACTTTCGATATCTAGATGAAATCTTCTAGGAGTATTTTTTGTATGTTTTCTTTTAACAAACATCACTGCGAATGAAAATAAAAGTTTTTTTTTTTAGTAAAAGTTAAGACTCATCAAGAATCTGCGATGGACCATATTATAATTAAGTCTACCAGACATTCGATTTTATTGATTGACAATATCTTATAATTTCTCTGCTCCAAAAAAGTGTCATGAAATTATATCGAACAACTTTACATACCTAATAAAAACAGCTTAAGTCGGATTAGTTTCTAAACTCATATTTGATTAAGTAGGCGCCGACTGCTATCAGCAGGAACGTAGCAAGCGAGGGGGCTTAAAAAAGTTAAGAGTTAAATTGTTTGACTTGGAACCTTCGCAGAAAATACAACAATACAATGGGGCATATTCATAGTCACTTTTAAACTTCATTTGATCTTAGACTGGGGTTTATTCAATGTTTTTTAGATAGGATAAGCCCAGGTCTGTGATAAACTGGAGTTTAAAAGTAAAAGTAAATATGCCCCAATGAGATTAAAATTTGTAAAGGTTAGATCAAATAAAATGACAATTTAAATGTGAATTCTCGCATAGTTTAATGCATTCCTATAACTAGATTATGATGCATGATGTAAAGGGTGTTTTTTGTTGAGAGGTATAGAACTTTGAAATGGATTAAAACAAAGATGATTTTTTTTAAATTGACATGAAATTTACTTTATTTGGAAGGTAATCTTCTGGCATTATAATTTAAATATGAATTCTGGCATAATGACCACCACGGCTAGCTCGGACGTAGTATAATCTGGAGGCCCAATTTTCGATGACTTTTTTCAACATTTGTGGCCGTATATTGGCAATAATGCGGCGAATGTTGTATTCCAAGTGGTCAATCGTTTCGGACTTATCGGCGTAGACTAATGACTTCACATATACCCACAGAAAATAGTCATGCGGCGTTAAATCGCCCGATCTTGGAGGCGAATTCACGGGTCCGTAATGTGAAACTATGCGGTTACCAAACGTTTCCTTCAGTAAATCAACTGTGGCACGAGCTGTGTGACATGTTGCGCCGGCCGTCTTGTTGCATGGTTGTTCCATTGATGAACGAAAAAGTCAGTAATCTTGCCTCTATAGTGGTCACCAATGACTGTAACGTTCTGGCCAGCATCGTTTTTAAGGAAGTACGGACCAATTATTCCACCAAACCGTAAAGCACACCAAACAGTCAGTTTTTGTGGATGTAACGGTGTCTTAACATACACTTGAGGATTATCATCACTCCAAATGCTGCAGTTTTTGTTTATTGACGTATCCATTCAACCAGGAGTGAGCTTCATCGCTAAGCCAAATTCGCTTATGAAAATTGGGATCAACGACAATATTGTTTTGGGCCCATTTGGGCACAATTTGGAAGCGTTGTTCAAGCGTCAGTCTATTCATGTTGAAATGCCAAACAAACTAAAAATAATTAATCACTTGACAGCTGACAAAATGGCAGCCAGTTAAAATAGAGTTGCCAACTTAAAGTTCTATACCTCTAAAAAAAACACCCTTTATTTAGAACGATTTTTGATTTTTTAAATTTTCTCAAAACGGCTCCAACGATTTTGATTAAACTTCGTACCTGTAATGACCAATGTGATTGTGAGAAACTGCGTTTCGGGTTTTTGTCAAAAAAATACGGGTTTTTTGGTTTTTTTTTTTTGTAAAACCAATTGCTTTATTTTTTGGTTTTTTACCTATTTACATATATATCTTTTTAATGGCTTCGACTATTTCGCTAAGATTTTGCAAAACGGTACTAATTATAACAGTATAAAAAGCCATAAGTTTTTGAAGGTATGAATGAGCTGAAATTATAACTATTTCACGGCTGCCAGGCCGAATATCAGACTCCTTTTAGTGGTGCTTAGTCTATTACGTTTAATAACCGAAGTTACGTGATCAGGGCCCTATTTCATAAACATCGACAATAGCGACAGGTGACAATTTGTTAATTTACAACTTGACAACTGTCAAAATATGTTCCATAAAGAATTTGACAATTTTGCAGAATTTTCGGAAAATACCCGACAATTGTCAACTTTTCGGTTTATAAAAAAGCTGTCATGACAATGAATTATCAAGTTCTGTAACTTCCTAACATCTTGAAAATCGGTCGAGAAACTATGTCCAGGTGCAACCCAATGTAGATTTTATTGTTTGACCATTGCATTCGAATCAGCTAGTATTTTTGATGTGTAAACATCTTTGCGGGCGGTAGAGTAAAAAAAAAATGTGAACGTTCGTGTGCAACGTTACGGTGTGCAACGTTACGATCTGCATACTAGGATGGGTGCGTTCAGTGAAAAAAATCTTAAGATCCCCTTCAGGCAAAAACAAGTCCGTTTTGGCTCCGCGCACGTTGATGTTTACACATATTAATCGTGAGTCTCGGCACTCACACAATTTTTATTAGCTACACACAGTGACTTTGTTTACGCTTTCTCTGAAACGATGCAGCATAACGTTACTGAACCATTGCCTTAAATTTTAAAAATCTATCCACATTCTAGTTTTGAACAATAAGGGCAAACTCGTGCTATCCAGGCGTACAATTTATTTGATTTTTGTTAAGTTTCCCAAAACATTCTTTATATTTACACACAAACATAAATAAGTTTATACTCGCTCCCTTAATAAATCCTGATCCTGACTATGAACCTAATCGCTGAGTAATGAAATCCCAACGTCCACATAAACAAGTCAAACGTCAGACTTCGGAGCTTGAAAAATTAAGTCAACATCGAAAGAAATGATAAACAAATCGTTGAACTCCAATCACTTTTTTTGAACAATTTATAAAGAAATTTTGTTTTTGTCTCAGCAAACCAACGAAAGTTATTACTTCCTCCATACTGACTGACAAAAACAGAATTAATGCTCACCATAACAAAATATAAACTCGTTCCATCAAGAATAAGAATAAGAAGATACATATTTTGTCCAGCTTCACCGCAACTACCTATGAAATAAATCTTTGTATCTCATTCTCATGAAGCACCGCAAGAAGAATCTGGGTTTCTTGAACTTGTTCCAAGTTTCCAGCTGCTGATGCCACCACACCTTTCTGTTTGTGGTTTGTGGAGTCTGACAGATAACTGGCATCGGCAGTTCATTTCTACTTTAGAATCCACAATTTGTTAAAAGATAGTTCTACTTGTGTTGTAGACAGTATAATTGTTTGTCTGTGGCTTGGAGATTAATAGGTTTAAAGTTCAGAATATATAAACAAAATTTGTGACTAACCATATTGTTGTAGATAATTTACGTATCAAATTAACTAACATTATTTGACCTTATGATTATTTTATTATTTATTTCAACTACAGACAATCACGTCAAACTTGTTTAAAATGTTTTACAGTTAAATTGAACAATTTGTTTGTATAAAAATTCAAATAATAAAAATTACAAAGATACAAATACAATTGTATTTAATTTTACTGTCTTGAATACAAAATAAGTTTCAAACAAGGTCCAGATTTATTAAAATCAATTAAACTATAAAATTTGTTAAAATCTCGACTCATAATACAAGTGTCATCCATTGATAGTGACATTGGGGGAAAATTGCGTTTCAACGATAGAACATAGAAGACAGCATTGAGTTTTCGAAGCGTTAAATTCAACTTTATTATTTTTCTCCCCCTTTAGAATGATGTCAAGATCTGAATTTAACAAGTTTAACGTTCGCAACCGTTCCCGTTCCACACGTTCGAAGGGCTGGGATGTGAATCAGGAAACGAAAATGAGAAACTGAGGGTACTGTCATCAGTAAAGCAATTGAATGGATTGAAAGTAATAGACAAGATATCATAATATGAGAATTAGAAAAAGCGTTGGAGACAGTAACGACCCTTGGGGAACACCAGCATTTATTTTGTGGACATCACAAATGAGCACATATAGACAAATTCCATCTGTGGAAAAATATTTTATTTTCTGTAGGTAAATTCAATAACATATCTTCTGAAAAAAAAAAATATTCGTAAGCTATCGAACCAAAGATGCCATCCTCTCCGTTTTTTGCTTTGAAGCCGCCAATTTTGACGTCGGTAATTCGGGCACATTTTATACGTGTTCTCAAGAAGAGCGAACAACTGACATTTTCGTAATTTTACGTTTTTTAACAATCATCTAAAGCAAGAAAAATGGTGTATGGAATTGAGTTTGAAACTTAAAAATTATGTGCCAAATACCGATATTTTCCACAACGATACTTGTTAAATGCTAGTTGAAGTTCTACTTAAAGTGAAGCGTGTAGTTTTTGTGCATATCGGCTTAAATTTTTAAAGTAAGACCTTGATTTTACTTCAAAAGGTTACATTAAGATTACAATGCTTATGCTTACTTAATATCTAACTAAATTTACAATCATTGGCACAAAAAACAATTGATGATGCACTAGCAACTTTCTATACTGAAGTTTTCAGCTGTTTTGCTTATTCTGTACCTTTTTTGCCACGTAAAAATGTGTCTTCCTCACAACCATGGTATGCCAAAGAACTTAAATCACTTCGTAACCGAAGAAATAAACTGTGGCAAATTTATTTGAGATCCAAGTCCTATTACGACCATCAAGCTTTTTCAAGCGCTTTTTCTGAATTTTCTAACCTCTGTGAACGACTCTATAAAGATTATATCATTAGTATGCAATCCTCGATAAAATCGAATCCCAAATGTTTCTACGAGTTCATTAATATTAAGAGAAAATCAGATGGCTACCCATCTTCGCTAACATATAATGGCTGTTCTTCTTCTGACCCTATCTTAATTATCAATTTCTTTGCAAACCATTTCAAACAGTAGTTTAGTGACAGTGATATTGAATCTGATACACAATACTTTCACTATTTAAAGGGCTCCACTCAAACCTCATTTACAGCTATCAACATTCTACCAGCCATGATAAAAGAAAAAATCGAAAAACTTAAAGCTTAACTTAAAAATGTATAAATGCCTTCATTCATCCGCTGACCTGTAAACAATTTCAATCGTGGAAAATATCATACATAATTCCAATCCATAAAAAAGGTCCCAAAAATGGGGTTGGTTACGAAATCCCGCATCACAAAATCCCGTATCACGAAATCCCGCATCACAAAATCCCGTATCACGAAATCCCGCAGCACGAAATCCCGCAGCACAAAATCCCGCAGGATTTACTACAATGCTACAGCGCATCAAATTTTTCTTTCCATAGGAATTGGTGCCTCGATTGAATGAGAAGCACGGAGAACGAAGTTTCCTACTATTTTATTTTTTTCGCAGTACATAAAAGACCGCCCTGGATTAAGCCACTCCCCCTTTCAGTATGATTTATATCACACTTAATCGTGGAATCAACAAAAAAGACGAAAACAAATTCGCCGACCAAAAAAAGTATTTAAGCAGTTTTGGTTCGGGAATTAATTTCAGTTCTTATTAGAACTTGGTAGAGGCTAGTTTTCGAGGTAAAAAAGAGATTTTGAATCATTATTCATTTTAGGGGTTGGACGGACGACCATGGCCTGGTGTCCAGATCTGATTGGTCGACGGCAGCGGCATGGGGTGGGTCTGGAACTGGGACTTAGGTTCTGGCCCTGGAGCTGGAACTGGGTCGGTTGCTCTGGATCTGGCACGGAGATTCTGGAGGTGGATCTGGAATCGGGGCAAAAGTTCTGGAGGTGGGTCTGGAACTGGGATGGAGATTCTGGGGGTGTATCTGGAACCGGGACAAAAGTTCTGGAGGTGGGTCTGGAACTTGGACAAAGGACGAATTTGTTTTTTTGGAACTGTCCCGGTTCCAGATTCACCAACAGAACCTTGCTTCAAAAAAAAAATGTCCTTTGTCCAAGTTCCAGACCCATCTCCAGGACTTCTTTTTATTTTGTAAAAAAAATGTGTCAGAAAATTGCTTTTTTGCCAGATATTGGTAAAGATCTGGATCTGGGACACATGTTCTGGAGTCGGATCTGGAACCTGGACAAATTTTTTTTTTTGAAACAACTTTTTGTTTGTTAAAAAAACTAAATAAAAAGTTTTAAAAATAAATTATGGAAAAAAGTTTTTTAAAAAATCATGTGGTACGTCCATTTAAAGGTGGCATTCCCTATATCACGAATATGTAATTTTTAATTCTCTAAGGTGTCTAGTTTAGCAAAAAATTAAGTTTGATGATGTAAACTTTGGGGGGTCTACGAAGCTCCGTTTAGCCGCAAATCGCGTTTAAAGATAAAAATTGCTTTTTCTTATAATGTATTTTGTCAATTGGTGTTCTTTCAGTTTATGTTTAATAAACAGTACTTTGGGTGGCCCGCTCCGCGGGTCTTAAGGATTTTAACTCCCTTTTTCGGGGACACACCCGCTCACGCGACTCCGTTGCTCCGCTTAGGGTATACTCAGTCGTCAGGCAGGCGCCTATGTCAACAGTTTTCTTGGTGCCATGAAGGTGCCGTGAAATAGGGCCAAATTATATTTTTTTTCAAAAAAAAAGGTTAGAAAAAAAGTTTTTTTTTTTAATTTTTCGAAAAAAAACTTAATTTTTTTAATATTTTTTTCAAAAAAAAATGTTTATACACGTCCAGGTCCAGACCCACCTTTGTCTAGTCCAGACCCATCTTTGTCCTGATCCAGACCCACCTCCGTCCAGATCCAGACCCAGCCCAGTCCAGATCCAGACCCACCTCCGTCCAGATCCAGACCTTCCACCGTCAAGATCCACATCCGTCCAGATCAAGACCTACCACCGTACAGATCAAGACCCACCTCCATCCAAATCCTGACCCACCTAATCTTAAACAATGAAATAAATAATCTCTTTACCTCGAGGTGTGGCCTCTACTGCGAGTTCTAACAAGAAGAATTTTGCAAGCACTTCTGCTTAAATACTCTCCTCCATTGATAAATGTACCAAAACAACTTTCAATTCTGTTGAAAAATATACTTAATTCCAAAAATTTATTTTAAATAATATTTTATTCGACATATTCGAAATCACAAACAATATTCTACCAAATGTATTATTTTATTCCAAATCACCAACAATATTGTCAAATTGTATTGTTTAAAAAAGTATTGAAAATCCCGCAGCGTACTTTCCTGCGGGATTTTGTTGTATTTGTAATCTGCGGGATTTTGTGCTGCGGGATTATGTGCTGCGGGATTTCGTAACGATCCCCTCTTCATCTTATGGCTGAATTCTTATTTGACCAATAGAAAATATATAGTCCGTTTTCGATCAAATCTCTCAACTCCCTTTAATGCACCTTCCGGAGTACTACAAGGCAGCCATCTTGGTCCACTATTATTTATTTTAACTAAAGGGTCCGCCAATTACCTTTTTTCTATAATAATTATGCATAACTATTGAAAATATCCGCCAATTACCTTTTTTTTTTTGAAAATGGCGCAAAACGTCGAGTGTAGCCTCGGCTGTGTGGCACGTAGCGCCGTCCTGTTGAAACCAAATGTTGCCAATATCCTCCTCTTCAATTTTTGTGAACAAAAATTCGTTCAACATGGCCCGATAACGATAGCCATTGACTGTAACGGCCACTCCTTGCTCATTTTCGAAGAAAAATGGCCCAAATATGCCTCTGGACCAAAATCCGCACCAAACAGTGACTCGTTTTGGGTGTATCGGCTTTTCAATGTATGCGTGCGGGTTTTCTGTGCCCCAAATGCGACAATTTTGCTTGTTTACTACCCGCCAAGATCAAAATGAGCTTCATCTGAAAAGATGATTTTTTTTGGCAAAATCGGCATCTTCTCTAAGTCGATCGCAGGCCCACTTAGCGAAGCGTATACACAACCATATTCGTTTAGCGGAAGGATAAAACTAATTATCTGTCAAATCAGACATGAGCTAAGTGTTACCATTCACGAAATAAGCACTTGTTGAAAAAAAAAAAAACGTTAGATGGCGCACCCTTTATAAACGATGTTTCTCAGGTTCTCGATTGTGGTTTGTCTATTTATGCGGACGATATGAAAATCTTTCAACGCATCTCGTCCCCTGCTGAAGTAAATACCCTACAGCGCAATTTAGATATATTTTCTCTCTGGTGCCGAAAAAACCTCCTTGAGCTCAATGTCACCAAATGTCACAACTTAACGTTTTCGCGGAAACTTCCTCCTTATTCTGGTCGCTTACAGCTGATCGACCTTCAGTCCCTAGAAAATCGACGTCAAACCGGAGATGTACTTTTTATTTTTGATATGTTAACCATTAATATTGACTGCCCTGCTCTGTTAAGTATTATCTCTTTCAATGCTAATCAGCGTAACCTTAGGTCAGTACCCCTTTTCCGCATCCCTTTTCACCGCACAAACTTTAGCTTCTACAATCCCATGTCCCGAATGCTACGAAATGCCAATAATTCCACAAATGTTTTTGATGTCCACTCCTCTAAATCGGTCCTTCGAAATTTCCTTCTCTCTTACTTATCCCAATAACTTTCTTCACCTCCTACCTTTTTTAATTTGATATTTTCAATAGTTATGCATAATTATAGAATTTTAACTTTTTTTCGATGCTCTCTTTATTTTATATTCTCTTTGTTATTTTTTTTTATTTAAAATTAATGTAGATATTAATCTTAAGCTAAGCTTGTAATAAGCGTAAAAAAATAAGTGTTAAATCATTTTTAATATGATACTAGGTTAAAAAGAGGATTTTGCTTAATTTAAACGAGTTTAACATGACACTTTCTTTTAACATTTTACTAATGTTAAAATCGCCAGATTGCTGTTTTATCTTTTTAACATATTACTAAATCCAAATGTCACTTTGACATAGAAAAACTTCAAAAAGGTATGTTTGCTTACGTTTTTGCACGAAATGTCACTGTTTTAGACGCGTTCAGTTTGAGTTTCGTAAGAAAATAGGTTTAGTATGATAGTAGTTAAAAAGTATTTAAAACTAAGAACATTTTAGTAAAGAGTTTTAAAGTTAGTAAAGTGTTAACTAGTATCATGCTAAAACCTTAACATGAGGCTGTTTAAAATTTTGCGCCATTGTTTTTATCGACTTCGAGCAAAGAAATTATATTTAAAGATTTCGGATTTTAGATTAACATTTTTAGGAGTAATAAGAATAGAAGATTTATTAAAAATATTGATCAACTGATTAAGAGGACTGTTCGCGCAATAGTTTGATCTGCTAAAAAATTGTGCGAAGAGGTAGATTTCTCCTAAAACTAATCCGGCTTATATTGAAATTTAATCGACAAAGAATCCGAGGAGATGAAATGGATCCATTTATTATTCCAGTTATGAAACAGAACTGCAAATACTCTCTATTGCAAATACTCTCTATGAACAGAAAGAGATGGGAGGATTGTCAACTGAAGTCTTTGAGTATATGGAGGTAATAGAGCACTATCTGACCAGGAAAAAAAAAAACGAAGAGAAAACTTTAAAAATCTTCGTTGAATAAGTAGCTACTTTCTCTTCTATTTATATCAAAACAGTAGTATGGCGCCCAAACAATGAATCTATTCAAGTATTGACCTAGTAAATGAAATATAAAGAATATTAATAAATAACATATGGATCACGGAATTCACGGGAAAATCTTTTGACGCAACCAAGTATTTTGTTTCCTTTTTTAACAATAGAATTATAGTGATCAGTGAATGATAATTTTGGGTCTAATAAGACTCCGAGGTCAGAGAAACTAAAAACTCTACATAAATGTGACGAATTTAACAGATAGTCATAAATAAATAAATTACGTTTGCGTGAAAAACACATTGTTTTACAAATGTCAATATTTAGAAATAAACGGTTATTAACTGCACCATGTCCAAAATCTGTGAAGTTCGTCTTGCAGTTGTTCACAATCCTTCATGGAGTTAGTTGTTCTTAATATTTTAACGTCATCAGCATAGATTAGTGCCATAGAATTTTGTAATATAGAAGGAAGATCATTTATAAATCAAATAAACAGCAAAGGACCAAGATGCCTATCCTGAGGTACACCAGAATTAACTTTAAATTGATATGATCGGTTATTTCTGAATATAACACTACATTATCCTTAAGGTATGAAGATATCCACAAAACAAACCGATCATTAAGTCCAATTTTCGTTAATTTATTCAAAAGTATTTCGTGACTTAATTTGTCAAAAGCTTTACTAAAGTCTGCAATCTACTTGTGAGTTGTTTTCAAAAGTATCTAAACAAAATGTGGAGAATTGTAAAAAGTTAGTGACGGTTGATTTTTTCTTTACAAATTCATGTTGATTTTCAAATATAACAGAAGAACGATTAAATGAAAGTACGTCACAGACAAGAGACTCGAACAGATTAGGAATAGCAGATAGTTTATCAATAGGACGATAATTTGTTATTAGATTCTTATTACCTTTTTTTTTGAATTGGCGTTAAGTATGAATTTTTCCAAAGAGCAGGAAATTTTAAAAATTTCAGCGACTCCTTGAAAATAAGAAATAACGGATAGCACACATTTTTTTTAACATAAATGATTGTACAACATCCGGGCCAGGGCTAAAAGAGAAATCGAAAAGTTTACTAAACTAAGATGTGTGTATTGTTGAGTGTTAGAAGAGATAGAAGAAGAAGTACTCACTGAAGAAAAGCCTTCAAATGCACTTTTAACATAATCAGCAAACATATTGGATATCGTTTCTGGCTGGTGTCTTGAGCAATCATGATAGTTTATACTAGGCGGATAACCATCAAATTTTCGTTTAATATTTACATATTTCCAAAAATTTTGTTGCGGGTTAAGTTTAAGTTCACGTTCAGTTTTTCGAAATAAATTCGGAGTACAGAAAATTTGAATAGTTTATAATGTCGATTTGCAGTTCTTGATAATCTCTCAATGTCTCGTCAGTTTTCGATAGATTAAATTCCCAACCAGGCCTTATTTCTTTTGTTTTTCAAAGTTTTCAAATTCGAATCAAACCATGGCGAGTTATTACTTAAATATCTCATTTCACGTAGTGGGATGCTATCTAGGAAGCAATCGAACAAAATTTCATAAAATTGCAAAATCATTTCATCTAAGCTTAAATGTGAAAATAAAGAATCCCAGTTTTTCACTATCAGTAAGCTAAACAGCTGATTAAAATTACATTTTTTGAAGTTGAACTCAAGTTGATTTTTACAATTATTAAAAATATTGCTTACACTTACACACAAATTCATTGAAATAGTAAAGGCAGGATGATGGCGATCTTCATCAACAAGCTTTGAATCGCATGACATAACGGCAGCATGACTATTCACAACGTCAGGGAAGTAAACAAGATATAGTATTCCTCCATTTTGGTTTTTTACTCCATTCAGTTGATTTAAGCCAAAAGAAGCCATTCCATCCAAAACAAAAAATTCGTTTACATTCGACGCGTTGACAGGAAAGAAGATAATATCCTCGTTAGTTGATCTACACCATTCCAAGTTAGCAAGATTAAAGTCCCCGATTATAATGACTTCGTCAGTTGTAAGAATCTTCTCATATAACGTTTCAAAGGAATTGAGCAAATTTTCGTTAATACCACAATTAGAACTAGGTGGAATATAAGTGGCAACCACATAAGAGTAATCAGATGATATTTTTATTTTAACAAATAGCAATTCAAGTGAGGACTGCCAAAAATCATCAACAAGTCATTGTTTTAATCATTTTAAGAGTAGGTACAAGGTGGCGCAAAAGTTGTTACCCGTCCAAAAATTTAAACATTACCGACGGCGACGAATTATTCCCCAAAAAATCGAACCAATGATTCATGTCTGATTGATGAGTATTTTGTGTCTAAAGAACATGGAATAATTGTTTCTATTTTTTTGCGAAATAATTCGGGCAGTAGGGTTCAACTTTTGACCCCCGCTCCCCCCCCCCTTGTATTTTTATATAACGCATTATGTGCGCAAAGCACACCCTGCATACATTATTTCCTTGAGGTAGGTGGATTCGTAAAATCACATTTAAACTGAAAAATTGCAAAACTTTGCTTTATTTATTTTTTTTGTTATTCTTCTGTATATGCAGAGACAATTGTTTCTAGTATGGATTGTAGAGCGGTTAAGAATTTGGCATATCCCGCGTAACCAGCAAGGAAGCATTATTCTGAATTCCATTAGATGCAACATCTAAAGCGTTATTAAGTCCATCGCGAAGAGCAACTCTACCTGATTCAATAGTTATCATTGCTTCAATTGCGTGCATCTGTATTATTGGTGCAATAATTTGCGAAGCAGCTCCTTAAGCTTGTTGAGCCTCTGCAATAGCAACAGCACATTCTTTTTTTTGTATCAGAAATCCCCTTTCCAACTACAGAAAGAGCTAATTGCTGATCCTTAGTTTTGCTGGCGTCATCAATTGCAGTGTAACTTAATTCTCCAGCCATTGCAATAGTCTTCGTAGCATCAATAAATGCAACGCGAACAATCTGAATTGCTTTTATTTTTTGTGTAGATCTTGCCTCACTTAATGCTTTTTCTTTTGGCATATTGGACTTCCGGCAGCGGCTTTTTCCTATGCTAAATTAGCTTCGGAGTCTACTTCGACTGGTGAATACTGCTTATTTACAGCTTCGAATGCGCTTTCTGCGGCCTTCTTAATAGAGTCGTAGACTGCTACTTCTGCAGCCTGAACACTTTTAACAGCCGCCAGTATTGACTGATCATGGACATCTTGTCGTCCACCAAATGATACTGCTGCGGATTCTACTATAATCCGAACTGCATCATTTAATCCCTGCCTTGCTCCCTCTTCGCAAATGTCTGTCGCTGCTCCCAAGACAATAAAAGCTTGGGCTCCAGAAGTGATTTAATCATTATTGGGTTTTTCAAAGCATTTATTTAAATTCTGTATGGAAGCTTCGGAGCTGATATTCACAGAATCCATGGCTTCATTCAAATAGTCATGGCCTAAGTCTGTAGATGATCTAACAGAGTTGATTAAATCAACCATTCCATTAAAGATAATTGCATTGACTTCATTAGTACCAGCTTGAGAGGCTTGTTGCTCAAGATTTGTTTTGGTCTGGTCGTAAGCGCTGTGTTGTTTTCCTTCGGCTATAGTTGTTTGAATTGTGTCGAAGAATGCAGAAACTCCGTTTCCTATAGCAGTTCCAGTAGTACCGATTACGCTTATAAAGCCTGCATCCGATTGCCTAGCAAAGACAACAAGAATAGCCGCAGCAACAAAAATTAAATATTTTGAGAACTTCATTTCTTTTTTTTTCAATTTAATCGGAATAAATGCCAGTACAACTTTAGAAAAAGATTGAATTGGATTGTGGAAAAAACCTAAGTTAAATTAAAAAGTATGTATGCGTAGGTGTTTTTCTTGATTAAATAAAGTTATATAAGATTTTTTGAAAAAAAAAATAATTTCACATCTGCTTTGAATAAACAAGTACAGTTTACCAAATAATTTTTATATTTTGTGCAGGGTTTCCGCTATCTTGAAGTGAAGTTGGCCTCGTTTTTCTCGAATACAGGCGTTATTCGCGAAAAAAAATAACCTACACGGAGAGAATTGAAAAATCACCAATTACCAACAGAATTTTTAGTTACAATTTACAAAACACGATTTTTTTCTAAAATCATGGCGGTTTCTTCAAGATTTTTGTTCTCTTTATTATCAGAAATGATCCATTCAACATGCATTAGAGCAACAACACAAGAACCTGCTATCACGTTACATGAACCAAAAATTTGGTTTTTACTCTGGCGGATAGATGGATTTTCAGTTTTGCAAATGGTAAAATAGAGTAAAATGTTGCATAAAGAATAAAGATAACAAAAATGAGCAAATATAAGGAAAAAAGGGATGGGTATACATAACTTTTGTCACTCTAATCCGTATCGTTTTATTTTTATGAAATGATCTATATGGATCATAAGCGATAATAAAATGCGGTTATTGATACGAAAATCGGTAATTTGATATTCGAAAAAATTGCAAACTTCAGAGTACGGGTATTGAAATACTAATTTTTTGGGCCAATTTATTATAACAACAGAAAAATTTCAGCAACGGCATTTAGCGAACCTGACTGCCGACAGATATTTAGTAATTTAGTAATCACTCGTTAGAAAATCACTGATTATTCTGTCACTATTTATAACTCACGACATTATTTCCTGTCTCTTTAATCTACCTGCACTGCACCGCACTAAACTCTACCGCACTGAAGTCGCGATGAACTCCCCAGAGTTGCAAATTCTCTTCCGGCATAGTTTTTAAATAACTCCGCACCACACTGTTACTCGAGATGAATGAAGTTCCATCTCATGCAGAATTTCTGGGTTGCAATATCTATGGTCCATCGGCTTGGAGGCGTGCCCCTAAACGTTCAGCGAAACTCCCTTTTGAACGCACAGTCCAAATTCGAGTTTCATCATCCAAATTGACCAATTTCATTCAAAATATAAAAAACAATCTGCAAATAAAAAAATATCCACGACTTGATCCCACGAACTTGCTCTTGTGGTTAAATACTGTGTGTAACCCCACATTAAAGATACTGTAATACTGCCTTTAAGGACTATTCACATTTTTTTTTTTATATTTAGCGAGCACTAAAGGGGTTGTGACTACCCTTAAAATGAATATACACAGCACGAGCGATTAGGTAGATTGGAGGGGATTTAAAAGGAGATACCGATGCACATTGGTTTTAAATGTCTGACGTTACACATTCGTGTAGTGCGACTAAGGAAAGAATCTCTGTACTTAACAGTACGCCTGCCTGAAGTTGGGCTCAAGGGTAAACTGATGAGCATTCCTAGAAGCGCGAGTATAACGGTTGAATTGTTTAAGGGGAGGAATGCAACTGGCTTTTTCACTAGAACGATGTTTATGAAAATAGCGATAAAATAATGAAAGACATGAAACATTGCGACGGTGCTCAAGAGATGTAAATGTTTCCGTTATAGTTCTTTCACCTATCATTTTTAGAGCTCTCTTTTGTATTCTATCCAATAGGCTCAAGTGTTTTTTTGGAGCACCTGCCCAAATATGGGAGTTGTACTCAAGTTTCGGAGGAATAAACGCTTTGTAGATCACAGCCAGATCAGAGGGGGAAAAAATTTTTTTGCATCGACGGAGAAAACCTAAACACTTAGCAGCGTTTTCGGCGATGTCAAATATGTGGTCGTTCCATAAAAGGTGGTCTGTGACATACATACCGAGTATTGAAAGCTGTTCGGTTTCCTCTATGCAAGTGCCACTCATAGATAGCAGCATTGGGGGTGAGTTCCGCTTTAACGACAGGAGACAGCATTGAGTTTTAGAAGCATTAAATTCTACACGGTTTCTGATTAACCATTGGACAATGCTGTCAAGATCAGAATTTAATGAGCTTATCATACGCTGCCGTTGAAGTTCCACATCTGAAGAACATGGATGTGAATCTAGAAACGAATATGAAAAGCTGAGGGTACTGTCGTCAGCAAAACAGTTTAATGGATTAGAAGTTTCAGATAACAGGTCATTTATGAATATTAGGAAGAGGGTCGGAGACAAAACGGAGCCCTGGGGCACACCAGGATATATTTTGTAATGGGTGATTTTTTAAGAGGTTTAGAACTTTTTTTAAAAAAAAAACACAAAAAATTCGAAAAAATGAATAAAGTATTTATTTGAATCGATAGTTTGAACCTTGCAATTTAATGTTTAAAGATAATTTCATGCAAATGTTGACCGCGGCTGCGTCTCAGGTAGCCCATCCGCTGAGTCCAATTTTGGCATACTCTTTCACACATATCGGCCGGTATCTCACGAATGAATGCATGGATGTTGGCTTCCAGTGCGTCAATCGAAGCGGGCTTGTCCCTATAGACATTAGCCTTGACATACCCCCACAAAAAATAATCTAATGGTGTCAAATCGCACGATCTAGGCGGCCAATTGACCGGCCCGAAACGTGAAATTAACTGTTCACCAAACTCGCCTCGCAATTGCGCCATTGTTTCGCGTGCTGTGTGGCATGTGGCACCGTCTTGTTGAAACCACATATCATGCAAGTCAAGAACTTCCATTTCGGGCAAAAAAAAGTTTGTTATCATCGCTCGGTAGCGTTCACCATTGACAGTAACGCTGCGATTCGCATCATCTTTGAAGAAATAGGCCCAATAATGCCGCCGGCCCATAAACCGCACCAAACAGTGGCTTTTTCGGGATGCATTGGTAGCTGTTGCAATGCTTCTGGCTGATCTTCACTCCAAATGCGGCAATTTTGCTTATTTACGTACCCATTCAACCAAAAATGAGCCTCATCGCTGAACACAAGCAGCGCGCGATGAACATTTCGAACCGAGCACGAATTTTGATAGTAAAATTCAATAATTTGCAAGCGTTGTTCATTTGTAAGACGATCCATGGTTAAATTGCAAACCAAACTGAAGCTGTTTGACAGTGACACAAGGTACTAAACACACGTCAGCTGTCAAAACCAGTGTTGCCAAAACCAAACCAGCTAAAAAATCACCCTTTATATGTCAGACTTGAAACCGTCCAATACAACTTGTATTGAGCGGTCCGAAAGGTAATTTCTAATCCAACGAAGAAGAGATTCATCAATACCAAATGCACGCATTTTCGATAAGAGAGCTTGATGCCAAACTCTATCAAATGCTTTTGAAATATCAAGTGCAATAATCTTACTTTCGCCAAAACGATGCAAAGATTTGTGCCACTGTTCGGTGAGATATACCATCAGATCACCAGTGGACCTATTGCTACGAAAGCCATACTACCGGTCATTTAGAAGCTTTCGTTCTTCAAGATATTTCTTAAGCTGATGATTAATCAGCGTTTCCATGACCTTGGAAAGAAGGGAAGTAAGTGCAATTGGTCGATAGTTAGAGGGGGAAGAAGACACGCCTTTTTAAGGGACAGACTCGACACATGCTGTTTTCCATCCACTCGGAAAGAGACCAGTAGAGTAGGACAGATGGAAAAGCTTACGCAGTGGTTTTGCCAGCGTTGAAGAACACCTCTTCAGAACAATGGGAGGGATACTATCCGAGCCAGCGGATTTGTGAATGTCGAGATCTTTCAGAACTCTAGCAACTGCACGAGTGCGAAAGAAGATTTGTCCCATAAAATCCTTTACGCTCTCAAGTACAGATGGAGTCATATCTTCTTCTGGTAGCGTCAAATTAACAGCAAACTGTGCTGCAAGCAAATTGGCTTTATCGAGTGAGCTAACAAAAGGAGTATCGTTGGAGACGAGCGTTGGAACCGAGGACGAGGTGGCATTTCGTATGTTTTTTTACAAAAGACCAAAAATTTTTACTACCTTTGGGACATTGTACTATTTTTTACCGTGATTTTTGATCATGTAAAAATTTGGTTCGTCGAATATGAAGGTTACAGGTCTTTCTAGCTTGTTGAAACCTTTTCCGGTTTTCCTCAGTAGGGTTGGCTTTATAACAACGGAAGCTTACTTCTTTGAACCTAATAACTCTTTACAGCTCGAATCAATCCATGAGTTTTCTTTGGGTTTGATAGAGATTGTTGAAGTGTGGACCGTATGTGGAACGCGAATAAAGTTTGACAATTCGTAACTATCAGATTGCAATTCGCGACGACCAATTTGTTTTCTCAAATTTACCTTATTTTAGCATTTAAAAAGCGCATTATAGTATCTAAACATTATAATAAATTATATTTCTACGATTTAAATTAGAATTTGTGAAGAATTTATGGGTAGAAATTGTTTTAATTCACATTTATTCGTTCATTCGTCGGTCGTTGGTCGCTCTCATTGAAAAAATCTCCCCCGTGATAAATAAGTGTGGAAATATCAAAAAAGGTTACCCCACCTCCGCTAACACTTTTCGCCACCTCTGAGCATCGAATCAAGATAAATTAATTAAACATTAGAAATGTTTACATTTAAAAAAAAAATGATAACAATATTATCGGATTATTCACATTGAAACAAATCTTTTGCCTCGATTCCTAATTTAAGCTAAATAAAATAAAAAAAAACTATGAAAACCAGCTTTGATCTTAACACGAAACAGTTAAATTTATTAGCCGTTAGAGGCAAAGCAAGATTTAAGATATAGGAATTACAATGGTGTTAAATAAAAGTTACATTCTCGTAGTAATGTCGGCTGTTCTTGTTCTAATTGCAAACCAGTCAAATGGAAGTGCAATACAACAATGTGCCAATGAAATTGAAGAAGGACTTTCCAATTCTGAATACAGAACTAGGCAGCAAGGAGCTTTGGATGCAATCGATGAAGTTAATAATGAAGCTGATCAAGCTCAACAAGACGTAAGAACCGTTAACGAGGAAGATGCTATTAATGAAGTCAGAAAAGCCCTTTTAGATTGTATAAAATGCTTTGCAGTGGCTGGAGACAGGGCGTACGAGGCAAACCAAAATGTCGAAGAATCATCTGATTCGGAAGATTAAAAACAGTTAATAAGTGAAGGTAACACTGATGCAAAGAAAGGTGTTGCAGTTGCAGGAATAGCTGCTTACCCAGGGCTTGGATCTGCAACCGAAATCGCGGGAAACTATTCGAAACAGTCACTCAATGAGAGTATCAAATTTGTTACGTTTGCTGGACAAACTGCCTATTCAGGTCTTGATAAAGCAAAAATATTGGTAACTGTGGGAGTTAATTCTGGTGGGCCAGCAAAGAAACAGGGCCTTATAGCTTCCAATGAGGCAATAGAAGCAACAGGATCAGCGTGTTATTTTAATTTATTGAAAGCTGCATTTCAAGGTATTGACAGATCCAGACCTAGTGTCCCTGAGGAGGACTCTTTGGGAACTGAAGCTGATAGAAAAATCCCAGAGGCTTCATCAGCCATAGAGTATGTCAATGATATTCCTGAAGGTGCTTTTCCAGATGCAATGAACACAGTGAAAGATGGAATAATTGCTGCTATAAGAGGTGTTGCTGCAGCTATTCAGAAACTACAGAAAGCCTTCAAAGCTGCGTCAGAAAAATGTATCAAAGAAGCAAGCCGACAAGCTGAAAATGATATTGCGTATGCAGCTGCTAATGGCTATCAGAGTCTTGGAATGGCTGAAGAGAAAGTTAGAGGCAAAAAGAAGAACAGACTTGGGCAGGCGATATCAGCTGTCGAGGTGGGACGTTTTGCAGCATATGAATCACTTCAAGCTGCAAGTTTTTTAACACTGACTGGTCTTGAAAATGGTGAAACTGCTATTCAGGAAGCTCTCAAAACAACAGCTGATGCTGTGTTAACTGCTGCATTTGCAGCCTATGCTGAATTTATGAATGCGGCTGATATTGCATCGGAAATTTTCAATTCCTTGAAATAAAAATAGAAAATTGAATTTAAAAAAAAAAAACTTTAAAACTATAATTGTTTTTATTTAATTTAGAATTTATTATCTAAGCGGGATATACATTGTTCAAATGCTTGTCATGCCTTATTATGGCTATCAAATGTCAACTTGATATTTGATAATATTTGATATGTTTCAACAAAAGCAATTCATCAGTATTATGGTTATCACCTATTAATATTTTTGATGAATTGTGAATTTCGTAAGGATTTTTAATCTATTGTGAATATTTCTGTTCACAAACTTGGTATTACAGCTTTAAAAAAATTTGACATTAAAGAAATTTTCTGTCATTTCAAAAATTTTCGTTGAAGCGTTTGAAATAATTTAAGGAAAATTGATATATTTAACAAATTAGAAAAAAATGTCTTGGTTTTTTTTTTTACAGAATATGATGATGAAGAACGCGTAATTGAGTACGTGAAGATTCGGAGAGCTTTACGTGATTCTTCAAATCCATTGGATTTGCATGAAAATGCAGTTGATGACATTTTGTTGCAGATTCATTCAAAACCGTCGCCTCTCCAAACAAGCATAAGAAGTTTTAACTGACATCGAGGATAAAATGAAACTGATCAAAAGCCAGAAATTCATACCAAATGTGCTTAAACCAGCTGCCCCTTTAAAATTCTTTGCTCAAGGAAGTTACCAACTGAGCGTTGGGAATGACTTCAGCATTGCTTTGGCGCAACCAACGGTATCAGTCGTTCTTAGTGAATGGCTAAGTCTTTTGGAAAGATACATTTGCCCGAAATGGATTATATTTCAATGCACCCAGGAAGAAGAACGTAGAGCAAAAATAGACTTTTTCGAACAAAGTGGAATCCCAAATGTAGTTGGTGCTGTAAAAAAGGCGAAAAGGACCTTCGGCGTGTTTATTACAAAAGTTATTACAATATAAATGCCATGCTGGTCAGTTTCATTTCAACTTCACAGCTTAATTTACAAAAAATATCGTAGGTTTGTGATCATCAAATGATGAGAATCAAATTTATTAATGCAAAACATCCAGGAGTGGCGCATGATGCAAGCGTTTGGAATGTGTCACAGTTATAAGTCAAGTTAGTCACATTTGGTATGAATGACTTTCGTAATGGAAGAACTGATTTTCGAATTCTTGGTAATGGAATTTTTAGTAATTCACTTTTTTCTTTGTTTCGCACAAAACATCCAAGGGATGAGTTCTTATTTCTGGGATGAGTTGTACAGAGATGAGTTGTCCCGGGATGAGTTGTCCTGGTACCAGTCGGGTCTTGGGATGAATGGTAGGGGATGAGTTGTCATGGGACCAGTTGTCTTGGGATGGGCTGGAATGACACCATATTTCACATTTTGTAGACTTTTTAAAATGCCATCCATGTGGTCTGGTTTGCCATTTTATTGGCAAAATATTTCTTCGGCTGACGCCCGCTTTTCTAAAAGGACAAGTCTCTTTTTCTTGTTGTTGTTCCTGTTTGCTTAATGAGAGATTAGCCTAGCATTCACGCTTTCTTTGACAAAGTGCACTTAGTCTGAGGAGAAAAAAACAACTATTCTCTGTATATAAAAGAAAAGAAGCAAAAGTGGTTCGACAGTGAATGTTTGAGAGCTAGAAACGCGTCTTTTGCTTTTTTAAATCTAGTGAGAACGACTAACAACTGTTACTTCAAAAGGCTTTATGAAAAGGCAAATACAAATAACAAAATGATCTGTAATACAAAAAAAAATGGAAATGGATCAAAGAAACATAGAGACAATAAATAAAGCAAAATCTTCAGTGGAATTCTGGAAAGCAGTTAGGCTTGTAAGTGGAAAAAAAACATGACGAGCACAGTTATCAATATAGAAGAGTTAAAAATGCATTTCATGAATCTCCTCAATACAACACAATTATCACCATCATTTCAGTATGCAGCACCTTATATTTATATTTGAGGAATACTTAGATGCTCCTATCACGCAAGCTGAGGTAGAAATGGTTATAGAAAAATCCAAAAATGAGAAAGCGCCTGGTGAGGATAGAATACCATTTGAATATTTTAAAAATCTAACACCCGCATTCGTAAACCTTCTAACCGTGTAGTACAACAGAATTTTTGAGGCAGGTGATGTTCCTGGAAGTTTTTGAAGAGCAATTATTTTCCCACTACACAAGAAAGGAGATCCTGAAGATCCGACTAATTATATAGGGGTATTTCATTTCTCAACACAGTGGCAAAGATATTTAGCTCAATACTGTTTAACCGGCTAAACTGGAGTGGGTCGAAAACAAGCAGATTTTGCACGAATTCCAAGCGGGTTTCAGGAAAAAACCATTCAACGATAGACGAAATGATTATGACAAGTGGGGTGACAGTTTCTCGAGAAATGAAAAGTGGACATTTGAAGAGGAACCAATAGAGATTGTTAAGGAGTATAAGTACTTAGGAGTCTTAATTGCTTCTAACCTTAACCTAAATAAGCATCTTCAATACAAATTATCTGAAGCTAAACGTTCTATGTGTTCTGTGTGGAGAAGTTGTATTGATATGAAAAACATTTCCCATGGAGCGAAATATAAAATCTTTCGCGAACAGCTGCGCTATCAATTCTCTTTTACGGTGCCCAAGTATGGGGATATCTTTTCTTCGAGGCTGTGGAAAAATTCCTTCGTTTTTTATTCGAAATACTTTCAAGCTGCTTCAAGTAGTTCACCAAATTATTTTTTATATTTGGAAACAGGTATAGCACCGCTATTTTTGGATACGCTCAAAATGCATTTCGATTACGTGGCAAGAGTAATGGCGATGGCAGAAGAAAGGATTCCAAGGCTGGTTCTCACGCAGTTGATAAATTCTTGGGGAAATTGTGTGGAACGAATTGGCCAAAGAATCTTCACCAGATTTTACAGTATCAACCAGCGATAATCCTGGTGCACTGAAGTTAAAATTCAACAATTTGCTAAGGGACGTAGAAAATATGATGAATGATAAGTTCACCAAGGAAGCGGAATCATCACAATACAGAACTTCTACTACAGCAAACTTAATCATTTTTTAAATACCAACACTTACTTCCAGACAAAAAACACAACTGAACAAATCAGCATGATATTTAAAGTGAGACGTGAAGTCATTGGTTTGAATTATATTCCGCATCGACCAGAACTACCATTATTGTGCGATCTATGCAATTTGAAAGTGCGCGAAGATGTTTTTCACTTTCTGGGAATCTGTACAATACTCAAGAAATTTCGAAGGCGTTTTTTTGCATTGGACACTCTTCGTTTGGAAGAAGTGATGACTATTTTGAATGGAGATTGTGGTTGGGACCTTCTAGTTGGGTATATTTCGAATGCTTTTCGTTACATAACCAAATTATAAAACCAAACAAAGACTTAGTAATACCAAAAAAGCACTGAAATGTAATTTATTTATATTTATTAAAAAAAAAAAACTCACTAAAGGCAAAACCGAGAGCAAACGGAAAAGGTTTTCTATTGAATGCGCTGCAGATCTCCACACTTTTGCTGCTGGTTCTACTGCTGCTGCGACTCATCGTTAAATAAATTTGTATTCTGTATCTAATTCAGTTTATTCAATAATTGTTTTACTCATTTCTTCCTTTTCTTCTTACTTGCTCTTTTCTTCTTTTTACTACCATTCTTAAGTGTTTGACATTATTAACATTAGGTAATATGAATTTTCAAATTACAGTGTGAATGAAAAATCAACGCACGCTTTGTTAAATGTTCTTTCTAATTATTGTCGTGATGGTTTTTAAAGTTTGTCATATAAATGCTAGTATTTTAAATCAGTATAAAGTGGGTTATTTGAAAAAGTATATAACGGGTGATTTTTTAGCTGGTTTGGTTTTGGCAACACTGGTTTTGACAGCTGACATGTGTTTAGTACCTTGTGTCACTGTCAAACAGCTTCAGTTTGGTTTGCAATTTAACCATGGATCGTCTTACAAATGAACAACGCTTGCAAATTATTGAATTTTACTATCAAAATTCGTGCTCGGTTCGAAATGTTCATCGCGCGCTGCTTGTGTTCAGCGATGAGGCTCATTTTTGGTTGAATGGGTACGTAAATAAGCAAAATTGCCGCATTTGGAGTGAAGATCAGCCAGAAGCATTGCAACAGCTACCAATGCATCCCGAAAAAGCCACTGTTTGGTGCGGTTTATGGGCCGGCGGCATTATTGGGCCTATTTCTTCAAAGATGATGCGAATCGCAGCGTTACTGTCAATGGTGAACGCTACCGAGCGATGATAACAAACTTTTTTTTGCCCGAAATGGAAGTTCTTGACTTGCATGATATGTGGTTTCAACAAGAGGGTGCCACATGCCACACAGCACGCGAAACAATGGCGCAATTGCGAGGCGAGTTTGGTGAACAGTTAATTTCACGTTTCGGGCCGGTCAATTGGCCGCCTAGATCGTGCGATTTGACACCATTAGATTATTTTTTGTGGGGGTATGTCAAGGCTAATGTCTATAGGGACAAGCCCGCTTCGATGGACGCACTGGAAGCCATGCATTCATTCGTGAGATACCGGCCGATATGTGTGAAAGAGTATGCCAAAATTGGACTCAGCGGACGGGCTACCTGAGACGCAGCCGCGGTCAACATTTGCATGAAATTATCTTTAAACATTAAATTGCAAGGTTCAAACTATCGATTCAAATAAATATTTCATTCATTTTTTCGAATTTTTTGTGTTTTTTTTTAAAAACAAGTTCTAAGCCTCTTAAAAAATCACCCATTATTTACAGATTCAAAAGTCGATGTAGTTTGTGTTTGTGTTTGTGAGACGTGATTTAGGCATGATGATTGTACTAAATGCTTAGTTCCCTGTGCATATTTTCCCAATCAAAGTTGCTCACGTCAACCATTTTTGTTTGTTCTTTCCCAATTCACACCTTTATATGAACATGTAATAGTTATATGCGATTTCAATGCTGACTTGCTAAACAAATGATTCTAAAGCTTTTCAAATTTAAGATTTTGCTTCTTCGTTAAGACTTCAGATTTTTAATACTACTTATCCAACAAAATTAGCAAAAGATTGCAACCATAGCCTTCCTGATTCGAATATTGTATCTGTTCAGGTATGAACACTATATTCATAATGTGTATTCAACCTCTAAAATTTTAGTAGATTAATCCTGTTTTAATAGGTGCTCATATTTCAAGTAAGGTGGCGCTTCAATTAAAATAAGCCTAACTTCAAGACTTAATATAAGCTTCCTTTTTTTAACGTTGTACTACTAACCTTCTTCTTGATTTATCTCTCCACGAGGTAAGACACCAATTGTTAAGAATTTAAATTCAAATAAATCACTACACTAAAACTTCGATCATTTTCTTATTCTTTTATTCGATCTTACTTTGAGCGAACTTGTAACTGCCACCGAAGAGTTCATCAGATACGAGCCGAAACATTGGTCCATCGAGCTAGATTTACATTCGCTCTCCAAACCTTCTTAAAACCGATTAAAAGCATAAACTCTTAAATTCATCTAAATCCCGCAAGATCAACATACCGTTACAACCAGCAAATCAAGTTCTGTGAGCATCCAATTTACTCTTCATACCCAACTGTAAAACATCATCATCTATCACTTCCAACATTCCACTGTCTAAAGTTTTATATGTTAGACCGAAGCACGCTGCATTTAGTAGTAAGTGGTTAACAGGTACGTGAGCTTTTTATTTGATATCGTTGCTTATATTTTTATTAAAAGTATTTTTAAAATTATATAAAATAAAAAAAAAAAAAAAGAAATATATATATAAAATTGTGAAGGTTACTCCTTAGTTTCGTCCAAAAGTTTTTTCATTAAGGTAAAGTGTAAAAGTTGCTCAATCCCTTCATCTTAAATCGTTTTAATCAAAATTATTAAGTGAAGATAACAATTTTAATTATCGAATTTAATTTTTCGGTGAAAATTGGCATTCATTTTAATATATAAAATTATAAAAAATAAAGAAATAATTTTCGAATTCGAATATGCATATGTATATACACGTATAGATTCGTATACACCAATTCAAGCACGTGCACAGAAAATAGCTACAAAGCCTTTCGTCACATAAAACAACTAAGTCATTGATCTGTACGTCTCTTTGAGGATATTTCCATTTGTAACGTTTTTGTAGCTCCTTAAGATATTCATGTTTCCAACGCACACAGAACCTTTGGTGAAGTAGCCTCAACTTCTCCCAACGGTTTATATAACCTAAAGACGTTAGGCAAAGGTCGGGTTCAGGAAGAGACAAAAGAGGGCCACCCCGTAGGAAATGTCCGGGTGTGAGAGGAAGAATATCTATAGAGTTTTCTGATATTGGAGATATAGGCCTAGAATTCAAGCAAGCTTCAATTCGAGAAAGAAGATTCGAAAACTCTTCAAAGGTAAAATTGTGATCCCCGGTGATCTTTCGAAAGTGCAATTTGAAATTTTTCACAGCAGCTTCGCAAAGACCACCCATATGTGGGGCACCAGGTGGTAATGGGTGATTTTTTAAGAGGCTTAGAACTTTTTTAAAAAAAAAACACAAAAAGTTCGAAAAAATGAATGAAATATTTATTTGAATCGATAGTTTGAACCTTGCAATTTAATGTTTAAAGATAATTTCATGCAAATTTCGACCGCGGCTGCGTCTCAGGTAGCCCATCCGCTGAGTCCAATTTTGGCATACTCTTTCACACATATCGGCCGGTATCTCACGAATGAATGCATGGATGTTGGCTTCCAGTGCGTCAATCGAAGCGGGCTTGTCCCTATAGACATTAGCCTTGACATACCCCCACAAAAAATAATCTAATGGTGTCAAATCGCACGATCTAGGCGGCCAATTGACCGGCCCGAAACGTGAAATTAACTGTTCACCAAACTCGCCTCGCAATTGCGCCATTGTTTCGCGTGCTGTGTGGCATGTGGCACCGTCTTGTTGAAACCACATATCATGCAAGTCAAGAACTTCCATTTCGGGCAAAAAACTGATTGTTATCATCGCTCGGTAGCGTTCACCATTGACAATAAAGCTGCGATTCGCATCATCTTTGAAGAAATAGGCCCAATAATGCCGCCGGCCCATAAACCGCACCAAACAGTGGCTTTTTCGGGATGCATTGGTAGCTGTTGCAATGCTTCTGGCTGATCTTCACTCCAAATGCGGCAATTTTGCTTATTTACGTACCCATTCAACCAAAAATGAGCCTCATCGCTGAACACAAGCAGCGCGCGATGAAGATTTCGAACCGAGCACGAATTTTGATAGTAAAATTCAATAATTTGCAAGCGTTGTTCATTTGTAAGACGATCCATGGTTAAATTGCAAACCAAATTGAAGCTGTTTGACAGTGAAACAATGTACTAAACACACGTCAGCTGTCAAAACCAGTGTTGCCAAAACCAAACCAGCTAAAAAATCACCCGTTATAAACTTCCATCAAAGGCATCTCTGTATCGCTCAGCAACTTCTGAAGGAAATGTTTTAAGAAAAGCTTTAAATTCATTGGGAATTACCCGACTTGCACCTACCAAATTTGTTCCATTGTCAGAATAGAGAACCTTGGGTACCCCGCGTCTACCAATAAATCTATTCAGAGCAGCCATAAAAGATGGTGTTGATAAGTCACTTGTAGCTTCCAAATGGATTGCCTTAGTAGCGAAACATACAAAAACACACGCATATCCTTTTGAAAGCTTATAATTTCTACCACCGAAACTTTTAATAGAAAATGGGCCAGCAAAATCAAGCCCAGTGTGGCTAAAGGGTAAAGAGAGCGTAGTTCGCTCAGGCGGTAGGGCAGCCATAATCTGAGTCTGGAGTTGTCTTTTATGTATGGTACATACTTTGCACTTTCGAATGCATCCTTTTACTAGGTTCTTGATTTTAGGTATCCAAAATTCACAACGCACCATTCGTAGAACAAGTTGATTCTCTCCATGCGTTGAAAGATTATGATAAAACTCAACAATAAGAGTAGAGATATGAGCTGAATACGGTAGAATCATTGGAAACTTCTCATTATAACTTGACTTTTTGTTGATATTGGAACTTTTTTTCTAAAGACGAGTATTCCTTTTGGTAATAGAACGACTGAGTTTTTTTTATTATAAATAGTTTAGTTCGAGTTTCGAGAGATTTCTTCGTGAGAAATAGTATTCAGAGGAAAGTTGTATTTGTCCTTGTATTTCTTGAACGAATTAAACATAAAGCGAAGTACATAAGAAACTACACGGAGTGCTTTCGACCAACTTGAAAACCTTTTGATTATGTTTTCAAATCCTGAACATAAGGTTGTTAAATTTGTTTTAATTGTCCTCGGTTCTAAAAATTCTTCATTTGGACTTTGAAAAAGCGGTTGAGGCCATAAAGATTGTGGTAATTGAAGCCATGGTGGACCATTCCACCACAAACTACTCAATTTGATATCCATTGGATTCAAACCACGGGTTGCCAAATCTGCGGGGTTGTCCGCGGAGCGTACGTGACTTCATTTAGTTCTTGGTATATAAGATTGAATTTTAGAGACTCGATTTCCTATAAATGTCTTCCACGTATGGGGTGGTTTGTCGAGCCAAGCTAAGACAATCGAACTGTCGGACCAAAGGAAAAGCTCATAGTAAGAAATCTGTAACTGTGGAAGAATACTGTTGATTAGTTTAGCTAAAAGTACTGCACCGCACAACTCAAGCCTAGGCAAAGAAATTTGCCTTACGGGAGAGACTTTACTCTTCGCACATAATAGATTTGTCGACCAGCGATCGGAGCCATGTTGAACTCGGAGATATAAAGCAGCAGCATACGCTTGCTCAGAAGCATCACAGAAGCCGTGTATTTGAGTTTTATAAGAAGGTGCAAATTGCACCCAACGAGTTACTTTCCTCTTGGTTTTTAATCTTTAGAATTGTTGTTTTTTTTTCTTTATCCGAATGCACTGATTTTAAATGAGAAGTTAATTGATTTGTTATCACAAAATCAAAAATATTATTTCAATTTTACAATTATTGTTTTATAAAAGTTAAAAATGAATTGCTATGATAAATATTTATATCATTTCCTCTACTAACAATTCCTTCCCAAACGGAGTGAGTGGATCCCCTCCGGAAACAATGGTTCCCAAATATGTATATTTAATATGAAATACTGAAGCATAATAATTGAATTTGTTACCTTTGCACATATTGTTGCAAGGTGGGCGGCAATGTTCAGGTATGAACACTATATTCATAATGTGTATCCACCCTCTAAAATTTTAGTAGATTAATCCTGTTTTAATAGGTGCTTATATTTCAAGTAAGGTTGCGCTTCAATTAAAATAAGCCTAACTTCAAGACTTAATATAAGCTTCCTTTTTTTAACCTTGTACTACTAACCTTCTTCTTGATTTATCCCTCCACGAGGTAAGACACCAATTGTTAAGAATTGAAATTCAAATAAATCACTACACTAAAACTTCGATTATTTTCTTATTCTTTTATTCGATCTTACTTTGAGCGAACTTGTAACTGCCACCGAAGAGTTCATCAGATACGAGCCGCAACAGTATCTAATCCATCATCTGTTCTTCTTTTCGACCAGGTTTCTCTCGACTCTATCTCTTAACATGATCTCCTTTTTTGCACCTACAATGTTAACTTTACTCATTCTTCAGCCCCGCTATCTTTCACTTTTAAAGATTTTCAATCACTTAATTAAGATGTTCTCCATTACGCTGCCTTTTCAGCCCCTTGGGATAAATGTCATTTTATTTCTTAGCCCGATGCAAAGCTAATTTTTTTCAAGAATAAATAAAAAATAATTAAAGAAAGTCCAGTCCATACCCGTATGTTCTCAAGTCAAATGACATTTCAAGTCACGACCCTCGGGTTATAACACAATTATTTTCGGACTTCTTTCAAAGTGCCTTCAACTGTGATTCCTACAACTGTGATATTCCCAACTGTGATAAATTTGACGAAAAAGCTCACAACGTTGTCCTTTTTAAATCTTTTACTCATTTGACTGATATTAACTTCAACATTAATACTGACAACATTGTGAAGTTTATATCTAATCTTGACGAAAGTTATATACCAGGTCCTGATGGTACACCTTCTGCTATTTTGAAAAAAATGCGTAGGTTACTTGTCGTTGCCTTTATCTATTCTTTTTAACTGTTCACTTTCTTCTTGTGCGTTTCCATCTATTTGGAAAAGGTCTTTTATAATCCCTCTACATAAGAAACGAAAAAAAGATGAAAATGAAAACTATAGACCTATTGCTAGATTGTCGGTTATCCCAAAACTTTTTGAAGCGATTATTTGTGAATCTCTATGCTTTTTTAATGTTAAATCAATTATTGCCCCAAATCAACATGGTTTTACCAAAGGCCGGTCTACTGTCACTTTTTTAATGGAATTGGCAGAAAATTGTATTTACTCATTGAAATATAAGAAACAAGAAGATTGTGTCTTCACAGATTTCAGTAAGCCATTTCACAAACTCTCACACCGAGTTTTGCTTTTCAAATTAAGGAAACTGGGATTTAATGAACAATTTGCAATGTGGCTTCGATCTTATCTATTCGATAGATCTTATTCAGTGTTATTCAACAGTTGTAAATCCAAAAAAATTAAAATTAACTCTGGAATACCACAGGGTAGCCATTTGGGTCCCATCCTTTTCATTTTATTTAATATTGACTTACCGTCTGTGTTGATGTATTCTAACTGCCTCATTTATGCAGACGATGTAACAATCTTTAAAACCATTTCAAATACTCGCGATTGTGAAGAGTTGCAGTGTGACTTAAATTCGTTTTTTGACTAGTGTGTTCGTAATTATTTGTGCCTTAACATCGATAAATGTAAGACTATGAGTTTAACGAGAAAGTTGTCAATAACTTCATTTAATTATTCTCTTAACAGCATACTATTATCACGAGTAAGTGAGATGTCCGTCCTTTGTGTTTTATTTGATCAGAAGAAATTTGAGTTCATGTTCATCTCACATATCAACTCAATATCTTAATAAAGCCAATTCAATTCTTGGTTGGATAAAGAGAGAGTGAAAGCAATTTTCCGATCCCTTCGTTACCAAACAGGTTTTTATGACGTTTGTTAGGCCTATTCTTGAATATGCTTGTCAGGTTTGCTCACTCCATTACCATTGTCATAGAGCTAGACTGGAACAGGTGAAAAAAAAGATTTCTGAGGTTTGCACTCAGAGGAATAGGCTGGTTAAATCTTTATGATCTCCAACCTTACTGTAACAGACTAAAACTTATTGACATGCCTAGACGATCGTATTTATGTTTTGCGTTCAACTCATTGCACCTTCTGTCTCCTATTCACTTGAATATTCCACAAAGAAACTTAAGGAACTTGACCGAATGTCTGCATATTTCAAACTTCAAACGTTTTTCTCCCTTAATTAAAATGTTTAATTTATTAAATATTTTCAATAATATATATATTAACTTGTTTGATCAAAACATAATTTTCACAAGTAAATTTAAATCAAATTTCTTTTCAAATATATAAATTGTACTTAATACTTGTATAGCTAGTAATTAGCTTAGTTGTAAATAAATAAATTATTACAAAGGACGTGTAACACTACTCTGTCTGCTCGATTTTTCAAAGGCTTTCGACAAAGTAAACCAAAACATTCTTTCCTGGAAATTGAAACACCTTTTTGGCTTCGGTAATTCTGCAGTCAGACTACATGAAAGTTATTTATCTGATAGATTTCAGAGAGTTGTAACCAATGATTCTTTTTCTTCCCTTTTATTTGTAAAACAAGGTATTCCTTAAGGATCACTATTAGGTCTAATTATTTCCAATGATTTACCAACTATCTGAAAACATACCACAGTACATCTCTATGCTGACGATGTCCAACTGTATTTCGCTCGTCTACTAAAGAATTTAGCTGAACTCGTTAGCAATTTAAATGAGGAACTTTGTGACATATACTCTTGATATATAACAAATTGACATTGTTAACAAAACCAGATTTTGTATATGTGATTGTTGATGCAAGGAGTGAAATTTTGACGTTTTGTACATAAAAGTGTTTTAATGCGTTAGTTAATTTTCTTGTAAGTTTCTCAATTTTTGAGAAATTCGTTCTCACTTTGGAGTTATCTCAAGTTTTACACATTTTACTGAAAAAGATACTAAACAGACCTAATAAAACCTAATAAAACACGCTGATAACCTATTTTTTTTTGTCAGCGACCGAAAGGAAAATTCTTTTTAAGGAGAAACTGAAGATCTGCCTTATACACGACCGACAGATCGAGTTGGATTTAGGCCTCGCACCCACTAGGCAAGTTGCCGGCAATTTTTTGGTGCTCTGAGTTGTCGGCAACTCCGAGCAACTAAAGTTGCTTACCCTCACCCACTAGGCAGCTTCCCAGCAACTATATTGAGATTTAATATTTGTGTTTTTGACATTGACTTATTATGGTTCTGGTTATGGTTTTTGTATTTAGTTTTATATAAAAACGTGCTACAACTACAAATATCTCACTCTTGACCTGCCGAAATGCAAATCAATGTAACACTTCAACGGACTAAAAATAGAAACTACACATTATCAAAAGTTCATGGAAGTTGCTCTGAAATTGCTTAGTGTGCGGAAGTTCGTTGACAGTTCTAACTGGATATTTTTATTCGTCCCCTGTCTGTCAAACCATTAAGTGCCAAATTCATTTGGAGATTGAAACCACGATTTTAGTGCTTTCCGCTGACAGTTGTTTGGTTTTGTCGATGTTCAGAGTTCGTTCCAGTTCCAATTGTATTGTTAGTATTGAGTCATGATTATAAACAATAACCATGTGTAGTCACCGTTCACAAATATGTTTGACAAATATCGCTTGATGAATGTTTAATGGTTTGAAGCCATTTGCGTTCAGATTTGTCAAACATGCTGTCAAACATCAGAACTCTTTACAATTTTAACCATGGTGAACGTTTTGATTGCAACCCTCGTAATAGATCAAATTTTAGAAGATGAAGAACAAGAAGAAAAAAAAGGTACCAAATAAGAAGAAACGAATTTGGACTTAGGAATGGCTAAAAAAACACCCGAAATTTTCTTCCTTCAATTTGTTGAACGAATTGAAATTGACTTACCCTGGTGATTATAAAAATTATCTCAGGATGGACGCAGAAACGTACGAGGTACGAAGAATAATCGAAATTTCCGCTACAGCCATCTTTATTTTTTTTTAATTTTCTTTCTCTTTTTTGATGCGTTGAAAAAATTTTTAAGATGAAATTTCTTCCTGATTAGACATTCGACAAGAATGCGTTCATATTCTCAAATATACTTGGCAAGCCAGCAAAATATCAAAATATTGTGATATTCATCCAGCATGTTTGACAATCCGTTTGATGGAGCGTTCACATTTTCGAAATTCGAGTCAATCAAACCGTGCTTGTCAAACATATTTGAGAATGTGAACCCAGCTAATTACGGTTCGTTGGACACTCCACCACCAGCTTTTGACCATCAGCCTGTTAGTGCTTTTAAATTTCATTACAGCGGTTCCGCCACTGAGTATTTCGCTGCCGTTCTTTCAACACTGGACTTTTAAACACTGCCAACAGAAAGGTAATGCAGTGTTATTTATTAAATACGGCCATGTGTTTCTTTTGAGTACGTTCAGTAACAAAATTTAGGCTCTTGGACAAACGTTGATGTTTACACATACTTGCTAACCATGAAATAACTGAATAGCTAGCCTTATATTTGGTGGAACAACATTCAAGTTGTAGGTGACTTGAATGAGTTTTTAAAAAATAAAACTTAAACGTTTAAGCTGAAAAAAACATCAATACCTTGCTTCATTGCTTATATTTTGTAATTGCGCTTATGCTAAGACAATTCTATTCAAAACTAAACTTGCAGATTTTAAAACTTGACCATATCCAGCGGCACCAGCAGCCTCAACTTCTTCATGTGCAGCTGTAAGAGACGTCTCGAATGTATGTTTCTTAATTCCATTAGATGCAATAATAAGAGCGTGCTCTAGTCCATCGAAAACAACTACTTTACTTGTTTCAATAATTAGCAGTGCTTGAATAATTTCCAACTCAATTTCTGGTCCAATAATTTGGGTGACACCTCCCAAAGCTTGTTGAGCTATTGCAATAGCAACAACGCATACGTTTCTAGAATCAGCAATAGCCTTTTCAACTACATCAAGAGCGAGTTTCTGACTTTTAATTTGTCTGGCTTCTTCAATTGCATTGTAACTTATAATCTCGGCTGTTGCAATAGTCTTCAATGCATCAACAAATGCAACGCGAATAACTTGAATTGCTTTAAGTTTGCGCGCAGATGTCACTCCACTTGAAGCTTTTTCTGCTGATTCCACGATTTTTCGTATGGCCTTTTGGCAGTTTGGACTTCCGGCAGCCGCTTTTTCCTTTGCTAAATTAGCTTCAGAATCTACTTTGACTGGCGAATACTGCTTATTTACAGCTTCGAATGCGCGTTCTGCGGCCTTCTTGATAAAGTCGTAGGTTGCTACTTCTGAAGCCTGGATACTTTTAACAGCTGCCAATATTGATTGTTCGCTGGCATCTTGTCCAGCGGCAATTCCATGAGTTGCAAGATCCTTTGAAGCATCCAATCCAGCAAATGATACCATTCCTCCATTGGTTAATATCTGAATTGCTTCATTCAACCCCTCCCTTGCTCCGTCTTTACTTATTTCTGTTGCTCCTCCCAAGGTATTATAACCTTTGGCTCCGGCAATGACTATGTGTGCTTTGGTCGTGTCAAAGCATTTATTTAAATTCTGTATGATTACTTCTGTGGAACTGGTATTGATAGAATCCATCGCTTCCTTTAAACAGTCATAGGCTGAGTCCAAGTTCGATCTTAAAATGCTGGTGACTTCACCCAGTCCTTTGAAGATAATTTTATTGGCTTCATTATCACCAGCTTGAGAAGCCTGTTGTTCAAGATTTGATTTTACCTCGTCATAAGCGCTGCGTCGCTTTCCTTCGGCAATAGATTTTGAAATTGATTCAGCAGATCTCAGAGTACCGATGCCAGCATCCGATTGAATAGCAAAGACAGCAAGAACAGCAGCAGCTCCAAAAATGAAATGTTTTGAGAAGTTCATATCGTTTTTTAATGAGAAGAAGTGCCAGAAGTGAATCGAATTAAACTGATAAATTAACCAACTTTTTCATCCCTTTTATACTTTTTGAGTTGCAAAAAAAAAAACTGAAAGAAAGTAAAAATACCTTTGTACGTAAGTTTAACTTAAAACTATGTACGCTCAGGTGTTTTTTCTTGATTAAATAAAGTTTTGTAAGAATTTTTGGAAAATTTAATTTAGTATATCACAGTACAAATATGTTTGCATAACACTTCTGCTTCAAATAATGAACTATGGTTTTTTTCAAACGGTATTTAATATTTCATTGGGGGCCACCAACACCAGGGCTGCCGCTATCTCAAATTAATGTAAGGTTGTTTTTTTTACGAGTAACATTCGTATATTTGATATTTGCATTTTTGCCAAGAATAAGTTCTATAAAATCTTGTGGGAAATATTTTTTCCCATTTGGCTTATATAACGAGAAATCACCATCAATTATAATTTTTATGATAGTGCTAAAATATTTTCAATATTAATTAATTAATAATTTTAATTGAAAATTTTGATCTCTATATAAAATATATAATAATATATATAAAAATGGATCGTGGTGTGTTCGGATGCTTAAAACTTGAAAACGAATTGACGAAATTGGATACTTCCTTCTGCGGGTTTGTTCGTAAATGCTAAGCGAGGGTTTAGGAAAAAGAAAAACTCGGAAAATTATCAACAGGGGCGCTATAAGCCCACATTTCATTTTTCAATTCAATTCAATTACCGTTGAATAGGTGGCGCTGCAGGCGGTTAGGTAATGGCTTTTGGAATATTCTTTTTCGAATTTTGTTATTTGTAGCATTGAATAAATACAAATAGAAGTAGACACTGAGAAACTCAGCCCTCGCTGATTTGTGGTAAAAAACGGCAACACAACTAATTGTTGTTTGGTTCTTACATACGCTGAGCTGTATTTCCCTTTGGGAATTTTCTTTACAATCCACTTACGGTCGGGGAAGGAAAAGAAGGTATTTTAGTAGTTTCTCAATTGAGGAAGGTGAATATTGATTGTACAATTTTGTTTTGTATATTTGTTTTTGATGTGTAAACATCTATCCTGGCGGTAGTGACAAAAACTTGAACGTTCGTGTGCAACGTTACGGTGTGCAACGTTACGATCTGCATACTACGATGGGTGCGTTCAGTGAAAAAAAATCTTAAAATCCTTTTCAAGCAAAAACAAGTCCGTTTTGGATCCGCGCACGTTACACATATTAACCGTGAGTCCCGGCACTCACACAATTTTTTTTTCAATGTCATGATACATGAGTTTGAAAAGTAAATAAGAATAAGTAGGTAACTACCTATACCGTGTGCTACTAGACACACAGCGGTCAAAGAGTGCAACAAGAATCTGTTTCCTAACACCCACAAGCTTCTAAAAATTCTGGCGACATTACCGGTTTCAACATGCACACCGGAAAAATCATTTTCGACAATGAAACATTTGAAAACTTATTTAAAAAATTCTCCCGGTGAAGAAAGACTTTAAAAGGATTGGCGTTAATGTCAGTTCATCGACAAATTGAGATTGACACTGAGCAAGTTACCGATGTATATGAAGCTACAGCCTAGTACGCAGCTGATGGGAAACGAAAAATCCCATATAAAAATTACAACGAAATCATAAACCAGAATTTCGTCCTCCTTTTCGTTTTGCAGTACGCTGTTCGCTGAGCGAAATTGATAATTGTAACAGATTATTTGGAGAGGTCTCCGCTCTTTTTTCGCACCCAATTAATTGCCCGGACCATTAATTGTGTGCGGAAAAATGACATTTGAGGTTTGTTCGTGTTTGTATTTGTTGTTTCTTTCAATACAAAATGGCTTTCCGTGATTTTTTCGCGCTTGTGTTTGTTTTTGTTTTTGCAAATCGTTACGCTTTCAATTGTCATTTTTTCGCTCTGGTTTTCGTAAGCATTTTGGTGTCGTTTTTGGAGAACACCGAAAAATTTCGTTTCGCATCAGCAGCGTACTAGGCTTAAGGCCAGAAGACTGAATATACAGTTATAATATAAGAAAATAAAAGAATTTATTTAAAATTTTAACATGAAACATAAAGTACTTTATTTAAAAAAAAACAATTTTATACAACACTAATTAATATAAATAAATTATTAATTTTTTAAGCTACGCGTTTCGGAAACTATTCCATCTTCGGGCTTTTTTCAAGTTTAATTTGAGCTGTTTTCATTGTTGTTGTTGTTGTTACTGTGTCATTACTGATTTTGGTTGAAATATTTGATTATAAAGGGTGATTTTTTAGCTTGTTTGGTTTTGGCAACACTGGTTTTGACAGCTGACGTGTGTTTAGTACCTTGTGTCACTGTCAAATAGCTTCAGTTTGGTTTGCAATTTAACCATGGATCGTCTTACAAATGAACAACGCTTGCAAATTATTGAATTTTACTATCAAAATTCGTGCTCGGTTCGAAATGTTCATCGCGCGCTGCTTCCATTTTATGATCGGCATTCTCGACCTTCTGAGCAGTCTATTCGGAAGATTGTGACCAAATTTCGCACCAAATTTACTTTGTTGGACATTAAACCACCAACACGTTTACGTACTGTGCGTAGTGAAGAAAATATTGCGGCCGTATCAGCTAGTGTGACAGAAGACCGCGAAATGTCGATTCGGCGCTGTTCCCAGCAGTTAGGCCTTTGTTACAGCACTACGTGGAAAATTTTGCGGAAGGATTTGGGCGTAAAGCCTTTTTAGATACAGCTGGTGCAAGAACTAAAGCCAGCCGACCTAACACAACGCCGAATTTCTGGTGAATGGGCTCTTGGAAAGCTGGCCGAGGATCCGCTTTTTTATCGAAAAATTGTGTTCAGCGATGAGGCTCATTTTTGGTTGAATGGGTACGTAAATAAGCAAAATTGCCGCATTTGGACTGAAGATCAGCGAGAAGCATTGCAACAGCTACCAATGCATCCCGAAAAAGCCACTGTTTGGTGCGGTTTATGGGCCGGCGGCATTATTGGGCCTATTTCTTCAAAGATGATGCGAATCGCAGCGTTACTGTCAATGGTGAACGCTACCGAGCGATGATAACAAACTTTTTTTTGCCCGAAATGGAAGTTCTTGACTTGCATGATATGTGGTTTCAACAAGACGGCGCCACATGCCACACAGCACGCGAAACAATGGCGCAATTGCGAGGCGAGTTTGGTGAACAGTTAATTTCACGTTTCGGGCCGGTCAATTGGCCGCCTAGATCGTGCGATTTGACACCATTAGATTATTTTTTGTGGGGGTATGTCAAGGCTAATGTCTATAGGGACAAGCCCGCTTCGATGGACGCACTGGAAGCCATGCATTCATTCGTGAGATACCGGCCGATATGTGTGAAAGAGTATGCCAAAATTGGACTCAGCGGATGGGCTACCTGAGACGCAGCCGCGGTCAACATTTGCATGAAATTATCTTTAAACATTAAATTGCAAGGTTCAAACTATCGATTCAAATAAATATTTCATTCATTTTTTCGAATTTTTTGTGGTTTTTTTTTTTTAAAGTTCTAAACCTCTTAAAAAATCACCTATTATTTGTTCTGTTCTACCATATTTATTTGTTATTGTATTTGATGGCTGTGTCGAATAAAGTGTTTGTTTTTATTGTTAATTTGTCGTTCATTACTTTTTCCTGTTCTGTTTTGCATGCTTTATATATTTCAAACTCCTGCAATGCGTCAAGTGGTGTGCCTTTCTTGCAAAAGTGCATCGGTTGAAGATTTTTATCGAAGTCGGTGCGGTGTAGTTGTGGTTCTTGTCTATTAAATGTAATGCGTATGTAGATTTTGTGTTTTGTTTTGGTATATGCTCTTTCGTAAAAGGTTCTCCCTGTCTGTCCTATGTAATATTGTTCGCAGTCATCACAATTTATTTATATGTAGACCCCGGAGCATGTTTTGGTGTCTTTTTTTTATTTTAGGTTTTAATATTTTATGTAAATTGTTGTGAATGTTTAGTTTTTTAAATTCATTTTTTAATATATGTGGTAACCTGTTGGTGTATTCAATTGCTATGTATTTACTGGTGGAGTTGTTGTTGTTGTTCAAAAATTCAATGAAATTGACAGAATAAAGAATGGTCAAGTCTAATAAACTGACATTCTAGTATGAATAATACAATAAATAATAATAATAACTTAATAGTCTGGTCTGTTACCGATCTTCCAACCTCTCCCCCTTTGATACGTACTACGAATTGTAGTCTATCGAAACAAGGTATGGAGAAAAAGACAGCATACTTAAAGGCGTTTAGAAAAATGCTGATGCTCCAAATGCATTTGATAAACAAAAAAAAACCATTTTTGATCTGTGACGTCAGTGGTCTCAGGCGGCGGAATGCGTAGTGCATACGGCTTCTAAGACTGAGCAAATCTGATATCGTGGCATGTAGAAAGTTTTTCATAATAAAATTGGATTAAAGCTCAGCACCACTAGTGAGAGGAGACTGATGATAGGCGGCTTGGCACCCCTTGAAACAGCTGTATCTCTAGCCATAATAAGCGAATTATAAATTAATTCGTAAACAATTGGTGATAGCACCTTTAAGTTGTTGTTGTTGTTCAAAAATTCAATGAAATTGACGGAATAAAGAATGGTCAAGTCTAATAAACTGACATTCTAGTATGAATAGTACAATAAATAATAATGATAAAGTAATTTATGTTTCATGTTAAAATTTTAAATAATTTCTTTTATTTTCTTATATTATAATTGAATAATACAACATGGAGACAAATACACAAATATATGAATTTACAGCGCTATCACCGTATCCGTTAGGAGAATTCTCCCATCGGAGAAAATTTCCGATTGGGGGATTTATTTGCTTTATGCGGTAACTGAATCGTAAACGAAATATAGACGCGTGCCGACGCAAGTAAAGGGTTTTCCAATAAGAGGTGTTATTTTGATATTCAAAGAAAAATGGCATTTTTTGAGATAAATGATCGGATGTTTATTTCATTATAAAGAGGAAGGTATGCCGTTAATAATGGAACACAGCATCAGCCAAATCGCCTCCACGAGCACGCTTACAGGACCATATCCTTTTCATGAAATTTTCCATAACCAAATCGTAAAGTGGCTGCCCTATGTCCTCGATAGCCTCACGAATTCCATCTTTGAGGTCTTGAATCGACGCTGGACTGTTGGCGTAGACCTTATCTTTCACGTGGCCCCAAAGGAAGAAGTCGCAAGGTGTTAAATCACAAGATCTCGGTGGCCAATTGTGATCACCTCTTCGAGAGATAACACGGTCCGGAAACTTTTCCCGTAAAAGATCAATGGTTTCATTGCTTGTGTGGCACGTAGCGCCGTCTTGTTGAAAGTAAACGTTGTCCAGATCAATACC
Organism: Leucozona laternaria; assembly: GCA_932273885.2. Taxonomy (NCBI): domain Eukaryota; kingdom Metazoa; phylum Arthropoda; class Insecta; order Diptera; family Syrphidae; genus Leucozona; species Leucozona laternaria. The sequence continues at coordinate 216,869,317 of OW026366.1, read as the reverse complement.
ATCCAATTCCGGCCATAAAAAATCATTAATCGTCTCTCGATAGCGCAATCCATTGACCGTGACTGTTGCTCCAGCCTCATTTTCGAAAAAGTAAGGTCCAATGACCCCGCCGGACCATAAACCGCACCAAACAGTCACGCGTTGAGGATGGAGAGGCTTTTCAACAATAACTCTTGGGTTTTCCGAGCCCCAGATGCGACAGTTTTGCTTGTTGACGTAGCCTCCGAGGTGGAAATGGGCCTCATCAGTCAAGATGATTTTTCGATGAAATTCCGGATCATTTTCATGCATTTCAAGGACCCAATCAGCAAAGACACGACGTTGTTGATGATCAGCCGGCTTGAGTTCTTGTGTTAACTGAACTTTATAAGCCTTAAGACCCAAGTCTTTATGCAAAATACGGTGTAATGACGTTTGTGGAATGCCTAATTCCAAAGAACGACGAGGAATGGACAGACCTGGGTTTTCTTCAACACTTTGGGCTACAACAGCAATATTCTCAGTTGTTCTTGAGCGAACAACTTTCATATATTTTCATTTTGAGTTCTAAACCTTATATCTTTTAAGAACTAAAATAAAAACACAGTCATGTTCTGTTTTGATATTCGCAACGGAATAAGAATTTCATCTTCATATAGTATTAACAAAATCTTGAACCAAACGTTGCAAAACGTTTTGAAGACATTTTTGATGAAATCTGTTTCCAACAAAATGCATGTTATGATTTCATAAGAAAAAGGTATTGCCTTTTTCCTCAATTCGGCATTTTCATACCAACTACCCTTTCTTTTACTTAGTACAAAAATTCAACTGAATTCAATGCTTGCAGTTCAGCATAAAATTTCAGTAAACAAAATCATGCAATGATTTAACTGATGAAAAGTAATGCATAGCTTCATGAGCTCGTGAACTAAGTTGGATCCTCTGTGTTATTCAGACCCGCGAAAGAGAGTAAATAAAGAATATAAAATTGCCTTGTCTTAACCTGCCCCGACAAATGCGAGTATTTCAACGATGAGGAGTAATGCACAGATTCATAAGTTTTCTTTTTTTTTTTTTTAATTATTATTACCCTCATTCAGTCTCAACACAATTGGTTACAAGTAATGGTATGAAAATCATTTATGCATATTCTTTTTAGTGATTTCTATAATCAGTAAAAAGAATAATACATATTTTTGAAATAAAACATTTCAATACATTTTTGAAAAATTTATCTTTTGAACATAATATAAAATGAAAAAAAAAAAATTAAAAATGAATTTATGAGAATACAAAATTTCTATTTACGAAGTGATTTCGTTGGTGAACATTCATGACATTTTTCAGCTTAGCATAACGGTCTAGTGAATAAAAGACTCCCGCTTACCTAGTGATATCACTGATTCATATTCATGGTTTTTTTCATCGGACATAAGTCATTTATGAATAACCAAGTTACACCTACTTAGTGATTTCATTGTTGAATATTAACCAAGAAAGTCACTTGGTGAACGCCAATGACATCCCCATGTTAATTTCATCGATGGATTCACCTCAAGTTCCTCGGGTGTAGCTTTCATTCCTTGATGAAAAAGGTGAGGATTCCTCGGTGAATTTTTGGAAATTTCCTACTGGGTCAAAACGTATCTACATATTTTTGTGTATGTATGTATGTATTTATGACCTATACAGTTTCTCTCCGACCAAAAACAATCAAAATTTAGTAGAAGTAGTAGAAGTAGTAGTAAAAGTGTAATTTTATTGAACGAAAGAATTAAAAATCATGTTTACAAATTTCACAACATAAGCATTGGCTTTTGCCATCAGCCAGCAATCAAATATATAACTGTTATAACATCAATACAATACAATGTGTACTAAAATGTATCATCTAAAAGCCACTATGGCAACACTTATATTATTATTGAATTGTTTAGCTTTAAGAAACCTATCATGAAATAAACTCAGTTTGTAATCGATCATAGTCAGCATCAGCAGCACTTCTCTTTCTCAAGATCCAACATTTGGCGACGAGGTATTTTTGTAAAAGTGAACCTATAATTAAAAGCATAATAAAAAAAAAATGCCGGACGATACAAGTGATACGAGTGCGATAGAACTTTTGTTGAAAAACCAACAAACGTGGATAGAGAAAATGCTTAAGGGGCAACAAGATTTAATAGCAAAATTATCAATTGGAGGTGTTACGAGCAATCCACACACACCATATATCGCAGTGTTTCGCGCTTTCGATAAAGACAAAGAAAGCTGGGAAATTTATTTTTCTCAGCTAACACAACATTTTGAGGCTCATCAGATTTCTGATGACAATATAAAGAGAGCATGTTTTTTATCGTGGGTAGGCGCGGAAAACTACGAAATATTACAAAAACTCTTCGATTATGGTGACATTTCATCCAAAACTTTAAAGGATCTTACTGATAAGTTAACCGATTTTTTTATTTCTAAAACGCATATCCTCGTGGCACGGTTTGAATTCCATAAAACTGCGATGAAAGAGAGCCAGTCGTATATAGAGTGGGTTGCCGACCTACGTGGCATAGCCCAAAATTGTTCATTTAATTGTGAGTAATTGTGTAGAAAGCCTTTCCTGGACAATATCATTCGCGATGTTATTGTGCTTAACACACCTCATGATTCGGTGCGGGAGAAGGCGCTACAAAAATCGAACCCTAGTCTAGAAGAAGTGTTAGCGCTGGCGACAGCTTACGAGACAACAAAAAAGTCTTGCTCCGTTATTAAAGGAGAACATTCGATCGATGTTAATCAAACTCGCGCTCACAATTTCAAGTCGTCATACAACGGTCATCAGTCGACAAACGGGAAAAACGGTAGAAACAAAATATCGAACGATGCGAACAGTTATCAAAGTTCCGCTACACCTAAACCATGTCCAAGTTGTATTACTTCGCATGCACGCCATGAATGCCGGTTTTTTCAAAGCAACGTGTAATTTCTGTGGAAGAAAAGGTCATATCGATAGTGTTTGTTTCTCCAAAATTAATGAAAGTACCGCTAATGAAAGTACTCCTAAACAAAAAAATAAAAAATTCTATAATAATAAATTTAGAAAACAAAACGTTAATTCGATCGTGCTGAATAAACTTGATTTATAGAACAATAAAAACGATTCTCTCGTAATTCGTGAAGGAAACAAAATGATGATTAACTTGCTGATTAATAATTAATTAATAAAATTCCAGATTGATACAGGAACCACTCGAAGCATCATCGGCCGATCGGGATATCGTGAGCTGGGCTCTCCGCCCTGCAACCCAATTGCTGATGTGCAGCTGTCATCAGATGGAGGTAATCGTTTAAAGCTTGTTGGAGAATGTGAAGTGACCTTTTTGTGGTCTGGGAAGGTAATTAATGAAAAATTATTAGTAGTTGACAGTCACTGCGGTAGTAATTTACTTGGTATAGATTGGTTGGACAAAATGGGTCTTCAGCTTCAGGTAACTGTTAACGCCACCGTAAATTCCACAACATTACCCATTCGCATAAAGGAATTGTGTGATAAGTTTTCTCGACTTTTCGAAACTACGTTAGGATGCTGTGTGAACTACAAGGCCCATTTGGAATTACTTCCAGATGCTAAGCCTAAATTCATACCGTCTCTCACGATTCCATTTGCAATACAAGAGGCTACTAAGCAAGAAATAGAGCGTTTAGTCAAAGCAGGGATTTTGCTTCCTATTCAACGAAAGCAGTGGGCTACACCCATCGTTGTCGTTCCCAAAAGACAAGGAACAGTCCGTATATGCGGTGACTTCAAAGTCACATTAAATCCACAATTGGTTGTCAACCGACACCCCATCCCACGTACGCGAGAGCTTTTCCATAAATTGCGTAATGGAAAGTTGTTTACTAAAATAGACTTATCCGACGCTTATTTACAAATAGAGTTAGACTCTGAATCTAAAAAGTTAGTTGTTGTTAACACTAGTTTCGGATTATACCAATATCAAAGAATGCCGTTTGGTGTTAACAGTGCGCCAGGTGAATTTCAGCACGTGATGGAATAGATTTTAACTGGACTGCCTGTGGGGGTATATTTAGACAATCTGCTTGTAACAGGTGAGAGCGATGAAGAGCACCTTGCAAATCTCAATGCCGTTTTTAGTAGGCTTCAATCCTTCAATCGAATGGTTTTCGTTGTAACTTAAGTAAATGTGAGTTTGCTCGCCGAGAAATTGAGTACTTAGGTCATTCTATTTCTGCTTCTGGAATTCGTCCTTTAGAAGATCGCCTTTTAGCAATAAAAGAACAACCTACTCCCTCTAATATTAAAGAAAATTCAACTACTATAACCAATTTATTGCTAACTTTGCTCAGGTCCCAGGGCCTTTGAATAATTTACGGCGTAAAGGAGTACCCTTTCGATGGTCTTCGCAACAACAAGATGCTTTCAATAACCTTAAGCTAAGCTTCGTAAATGCGACAAGGCTAGTTCATTTCAATGGAGATCTGCCTATAATTTTGGCTACCGATGCTTCCAGTTACGGCATAAGCACCGTAATATCTCATCGTTTTCCGAATGGTTTGGAGAAGCCCATCACTTTCGCTTCAAAAACTCTGACCATTCACCAAAAATCGTATAGCCAGATTGAAAAAGAAGCGCTGTCCATCATATATGGAATAACAAAATTCCATCAATATTTGTATGGCAGGTCATTTGAGCTTCTTACGGTTCATAAGCCGTTGACGACACTTTTCAATCCATGTAAAAAACTTCCTGAGATGACACTGCAACGCCTTCAAAGATGGACAATTTTACTAAAGGGGTACAACTATACTATTAAGTATCGCCCTACCGCAAAGCACGCGAACGATGACTCACTCTCTCGTCTTCCTTTGGGACCTGATGAGAAATTTGATAAACAAGAGGAGTCATGTTGTGAAATCCGCGAACTCTACGATGATGTTTTGGAATCACACCCTATTGACGTCAAACTTCTTAGAAAATATTCTGGTAGAGACCCTACACTCACTGTTGTAGCTAAATACATAGAGAAGGGTTGGCCTAAGCACCTAAAAGCTGATGAACGTCATCTCCAAGCATACTTCAATAGGAGACATAGTTTTAATATCCATCAAGGTTTGGTTTTACTTAATACTAACTATCCACGTGTCGTGATTCCAAAGGTATTGCAAGAAAAAACCGTCAAAACATTACATGAAGGCCATTGGGGTTCTTCTCGTGCAAAACAACTGGCAAGACGCTACGTTTGGTTTCCAAATATCGACCAACAAATCGAAACCTTTTCTGCGGCGTGTAAAATTTGCCAAACCGAAGCAGCTGATCCAGCAAAAGAGTATAGCAGCTGGCCGCTAACAAATGAGCCGTGGAGTCGACTTCAGATTGACTTTGCCGGACCGCTACATGGTCGCATGTGGTTTATTTTGGTTGACTCATACTCTAAATTTCCTTATATTGTTTCAATGCTTTCAGCCACATCAGAAAACACTATTAATGCTCTCCGAAGTATTTTTTCAATTGAAGGTTTATCCAAGACGATAGTAAGTGATAATGGGACTCAATTTACATCCGCACAATTTGCCGATTTCTGTAAATCCAACGCTATTCATCATGTTCGAACAATGCCTTTCCATCCAGCATCAAACGGAGAAGCGGAGCGATTTGTACGAACATTTAAAACAGCTCTTACAAAACTTCTGGCTGATGGTTCAACGCTTGAGCATGCAGTTCAAACTCTACTCAGCACGTTTCGAACAACTCCCAATCCAGTTACTAAAAAGTCTCCGTCGGAATTGCTACATGGTCGACAGCAGCGTTGTGTGTTAGCAGCACTAGTTCCAGAGACAACACACGCATATCGGATAAAAAGCAAGTTTGCAGTTGGTCAACATGTCCTGTGCCGACAATATCTCAAAAGACTAAAATGGATGCGAGGAGTCATATTACACGTACTTGGAAGGAACACCTACGAAATCAAAACACAGAATGGTGTCTGTCGCAGACACCAAAACTAAATGCGTCTTATAAAAAATTTATCTAATTTTGAAATTGAAAATCCTGAAGGTAACAATTCTCTTAAAAACCAAAACCCTTTTATTTTTTCTCCTAGATTGAATTCCGCTTCAACAAGCGAAATAGAAGAGGGACAAGATCTAGATGAAGAGTCAGTCTTAGTCAGTTCAGATGCACAATCTCAACCAGTCACAATATATGTCGATGATTCTGAATTCCCATTACCAGAAGTTGGTGGTTCATCAACCGAAGAGGCACCAATGAATTCACCGACAAATATGACGCAGTCCGAGCGGTTGAAGGAGAAAGCACCGATAGATTCACCGACAGAAATGAGAAGATCCGAGCGGTTGAAGGTCGTGACTCCACCAGTTTATTTTAAGAATCGAGTCCAAAAATAATCGGGGGGAAATGTTATAACATCAATACAATACAATGTGTACTAAAATGTATTATTTAAAAGCCACTATGGCAACACTTATATTATTATTGAATTGTTTAGCTTCAAGAAACCTATCATGAAATAAACTCAGTTTATAATCGATCATAGTCAGCAGCACTTCTCTTTCTCAAGATCCAACAATAGCATACATATAATGTCTATACCCATCTGCACCATGATTACAATTTTAAATCCTGAAAATATGTAAATATAAAATATACACATATATATATATAAAATACACCATTAAAAAATAAGACTTAAAACAAATAAATATGTCCCTGCCGTAAAAGGAAAAAAAAAATCGCTACAAACCATAACAATAATCCCAATTGTATTGAAGCACCATCAATATTTTCTGAACGAATAAAAACAAAAGAAACTTCATTAATTTTTTTTTGAAAATTCATCTTGTGAGTCGTGCGCTGTTACACTTTGATTTTTAAATCTTGACTCTTATTTGGAATTTCCTTTTAGTTTGATTGGTTATTGAAATTTTCAATTCTCTCTACATATATCTACATGACCACCTTTTTATGTTCAAAAGAAGTAATGACTAAAACCTAGTCGTGTATAAAAGCAGTATTTCGTATTGCCGTGAATGACACCATGTTTGGCCTTCATTCTTTTACTCTCATGATGACCTTTTGCTGAACTGTGATTTTCGATAGAAAGAAATTTCTTGGACGGAGACATAGAAAAGTCAGTAATAAAATAAATAACGTGATTAGCAAGGATTATGTATGCATTGAAATTTCGGTCTTCGATAGTTTTGTATTGGTACCGCATATAGCATAATGCTCATAAATGCGCGGCTTAATTTGGTCGAAAAAATGACAATGGAGATAAGCGACGCTATCACAGAAAAGAAATGGAGTTTCCATAAAAACTATTCATGCAACGAGATAAGTTTACCAATTGTGTAAAAAAATAAGTTCACGCAAAAGTTTACGTGAACGTCCTTTTATTCATTTGGATAAATGCTGGGTACTTGAATCAGCTGTTCGCCAAACGTCAAAAATTTATTTGTTAAATAGAACAAGCTAAAATAAGCTAAACAGAATTTAGTGCAATTATCTATATGAATAAATTGCTTTTAATGATTTACACACTTTAGAACTATTCGGAAAAAAATGATGGTTTGTGCATTTTCTGTTACAAAAGTAAAATCCTTCTAATTAACTTTTAACAATAGATAAACAGAAAGAAAGAAAAAGTCACAATGACGTTTGTATAAGTTTATGCAAATAAATTTGTATAAGTTTCCGCAGCAAAATCCTTAGATAATTTTATCCAATTTGCGTTAACCTTTTTCCATACAAAATTTGACAGTTCATTTACCAAAACATAAACTTATCTAGTGTTTTACGACGTTGCATAAATCCCCTTTTTGATAACAAGTATCTATATGTTATTCAAGCCAATAACAGAGTTTTTCTCCGTGCTTAAGTAAAGACCCGAGAATTCTGCATACTTAATTTATTAGCCCCAACGTTGTTTTTTTCGACTAATTTCCTCCGAGCTTGCAAAAAAAACACGCCTTAGGTTGTCTTACGACAGTTGCGTTGATTCTCTGATTTCTCATTCTTATTGTTTTTTTTTTTATCATATTCACTGTTTATTGAAATAAATTGAGAGTATGAAACAAAAGACAATCGAATATACTTAAATCGATTATAAATTTTCATTTTCATAATTTGTTTCCACAAACTTATCCAAATAAGGTCGGGTTAGCACTTGATAACTCGTTGCTCCATTTATTATACTTTTTGAAGATACTCATGACATTTTTAAAATAACCGGCATTTTGGTGGTGAATGGACGCCAACTGCATATGTGTGCATGTTTCTCCTGAATTTCCCCTGATTTAGCTTGTATGCAAACTCGGATGACAGCCGAGATTGTCATCCTTATATGGTGTATCTCAAGTAACTGTCATTGCTCTTAGAGCGGGAGCATTTAACTTAAAACTGTAAAAGACAGGCAAGAGGCAAACATATGTAACTAGACAGGGCAGGCAATACTTTATAGCCGCGGTATCACAAGTGTATTAGTACCTAGTAAATGACAAATGAATTGTAACCTGTAACACGTTTTAAAAAGTCTCAATAAAATCAATTCAATTCAATATGGTGTATCTATGGTTTTTGTTGTTGCCTTACTTTCATTCCAAACAAAAATATCCCTCGAAATTTCCTCGCGCATAATCTTAACAGATTCTACCAGAGGAACAAATTCAATGGTTGTTGAGCATTGGCGACGGTACTCTTTTTTTAGCATCCATCTAGCGGACGAAAATTCCGGTCTCCCGTCTATGTGTATTTATTCAATGTTTGTAGGGTGAAATGAGGCAAACGTTAAAAAATGTCCGATTTAAGAAACAACATTTTTAAAGGATTTTCTTAGGATATGAATTAAGGGATATTCTTTTTTAAATGTTGTTATTTGTAGGGTGAAATGAGGCAAACGTAAAAAAAATGTCCGATTTAAGACAATTCTTTTTTTTAAAGGATTTTTTTAGGAAATGGATTTAGGGATATTTTTTCTTAAATTTTGTTTTTTTGGTATTGTAAAATGGGGTAAAAATAAAAGTAGTTTTTTGGTTTCTAAGGCTTTTCTTAGAAAATGCCTTTGGGGATATTCCTTTTTTAAATCTTAATATTTGGGATATACTTTTTCATATTTTGTAATTTGTAGGGTGAAATGGGGTAAAACTAAAAAAATCATATTTAAAAAATTCTGTTGGTGTTTGAAAGGTTATTTAAAAAAAATGCTATTTATAGAGTGAATTGGGAAATAAATATGGTTTTTGATTATAAAAATTATTTCTGTGTTGGGAAAGTAATAAAGGTTGGACTACGAGAATCATGTTTTTACATATTTAGCCATTCATAACGGGTCTTACCAATAACCATATTTAGAGATCACATAAATATTTAAGTGGACTCTAAAAAATTAACCATACCAATAATCAATTGAATAGCCAGCTTAACGCTAAACGTGCCTCTAAACTTAAAGTGAAGAACTTCATGTTTAATTGTCTAAACACCTCGTTTGTGCTGTCAATCCGACAGATAAAAGCTATAGGGAAAAAGTAAGTAAAATATCCAATTAAGTCAATTCCTTTTGTTTAATTGATTATAAATTTTAATTTCAGATTGATTTAATTATTTGAAATAATTGAACAATCGTCAATAGTTCCGCAAATTAGAATCCAGCTATGAAGGAGTTACTAATGAAATCAGTAAAGCCCTTTTCTGACATAGCTGAAAGCAAACTCAACGACGGGAAGTCATTGAAGTCGACGTTTGAAGCTTGGGAGACTATTGATGATAGATGAAGCTCGTAGTGGATTTATCAAATTCTATTCTTTTTTTATATATTTTTGTTCTCCAAAATTGTGCCACAGCACAGCCTCCAAAATACTAAAATTTCATCAATTTATTATGGTCGTCAGAACTCATTTTTTAATTTGATAAGTGAAAAAAGTTTAAAAATCTGTTTGGAACCAGAAAAATTGTTTGTTTATTTTGTAAAATAATACAAATTTCATTTCATAAGCTGTCTATTTCACAAATACTGTACTTGATTTTGTAATAGAGTGCTAATTAATAACCCAAATTAATTCGTCTTTAAAGTTTAACCTGGCATTTGTCAAAACGCTTGTTTAGCGTTTGGTTATTGGTAAGGCCCAACGTGAAGTAGGTTAAAACCCATAACGTAGTTTTCGATTACAAAAATTAGCTTAAATATTTATTGTTTATATTTTGCGAAGCCGGACCAGCTTGTTGAAATATAAAATCCAAAATATTATATTTTTTTTAAATTGTTAAACCCTTGAAAAAAACCAAAGCACGATAAATTAAAAAGTCATCAAAATGAGTATGTTGTGGCCATGTGCATCAAGCTTAAAGGTAAAACTTAAACGTTGAAGTGCAAAAGCGGCCGATACCTATAATTTTTACTTATAATTATATCCTGATCAACGCCAGAGGTGCAGCAGAAGTTAAGAAGATATAAATATGTAGAAAAAAAACAAAAAAGTGCTCTGTTAGCTGTTCCACATTATTGTAGACTCAATTTTGTTCTCTCTTCCGCGTCCGAGCGTGTGTCTATTGAGTTCAGCCTGTAAGGCAAGGCGCACACTGAAGTGGTAAGGAAGTGAAGTGGTAGTGAATTGGCGAGTGGCAGTGGAGTGGTGAAAAAGTCGCCACAGAAGTGGCTTATGGTGCTGTTGTGGTTCTGGTCTGCTACGGGCGTGGAGAAGGTGCGATGACCTCTTTTCACACAGAAGCGACAGGGAATGGTTATTTGACAGTTCTGTTTTTGACAGCTTTTTTTTGACAGTGGTGCATTCAACGTAATGAGAGAGCTAAATATGTATCCTAGGCACTTCTAAAGTTTTTATCGCATGTCTATAGAATGTTTTCATAAGATACTCACTGTATTAAAAGTTGACCTTTAAAAGAAATCGACAAATTGGATAGAATTCATCAGCCCAGAAAAAAGACCTTAAATAACGCTTAGGTAAGTTGGAATTTTTATTTTTGAAACAAATTAATGATTGAAAACAAAACAAAAAGTACCTACATATACAAAGTTAAATAAATTCATACTGTCATATTGGATTATATCATTGAATTCAGGAATGGTAGCAGTGTTACATAAAATATTCTCTGTCAAATTTAAAATACCCATTTTGAATCGCCGTTTTTGCTTCATATCAGGCGAAATACTTTGCGAAAAATCTAGAACAGAGTTGAGAGTTTCTATTGTGTTTGTGGTGTTTCGTATTTCAAGTATTTGCTTTTTTTTCGAAATATTTAAAAGCTTGTCTGTTGCCATTTTTATTCTTTCTTAAAGAAGGTGTCTTCGATGCGGGTGATCGTTCAGGTTCAGTCATTCAGCTTATTGGTTTAATTCTGTCCACAGGCGTGCTTGATGGCCATTCAGATGAAGGGTTGTGGGATCGGACAACTACATCAGGTGTCAGTAATCTTCAGAATCAGTCACTTCTACCTCGTCTTCAACTGATGTTATTTCGGCAACTTCGTCGATCTGGTTTTCTATAATAAATACTTTTTTTTTAGCAGGATTTCAAGAAAGGGTCCAAAAAGAGGTGATGGGTGGCAAGATAATACTCTTTGACTGGTTTTGTTCCATGTCCAGATTTTGTCTGCATTTTTCCTTTATATTTTGAATAGTTCCCTCTTATATTATTTGTCCACCGATCCTTGCATTCGATTACTAAAATAGACACAAGTCTAAATCTAAATAATGTAAATATACGTTATGGCAATGAATATAATTCATGCTATTAAAGTTGTTACAAGAAAAAATTAAGATTGATGTTGTTTTCATTTACAGATACTTCGCGACAGGGTGTTTTTAAAAACGCTATCTTCCTTCTTTTTGAAAGGTCATTCAACTATTCAACGGATCGAACACCACACTGTCCGGGTCATATGGACAAAATTACACGTCTGTGAAGTTGGCATAACAATTTTCACCTAGTCTAACGGGACCATAACAGGACTTTGCAGTTTTTTTGCATTGAGTACATGGGGTTTTTTCAACAGCCACGCAAGCTAGAACCTTGCAGTTAGGCTCCAAAGTTGCAGTTTAAGTTGCAGTTCCAGAAAAAACTTATCCAAAATATTGAATTCGTCATTTGAAAAAAATGTTATAGTGTACTGCTAACTTCACTGTGAAGTTAGCAGTACATGGGGTTTTTTAATCAACCAGACAAGCTATATTATAATATTTATAGTGTAACGATTTTACTAGCTAACTGTTTTTGAAGCAAAAGATAATCCCTAACGTAGGCTTTTACTAATTAATCAATAAATAATGCAAATACGCCTAAAAGTAGATTCGCTATGCAAGGGAATTAACACAGTTTAATTTTGCAAGTTGAAGCATAAAGATGAGGTTAACGTGTATCTGGAAGTGAAAAAACGATTTGAAGTAAAAAAGAGTGTGTTTATTTTGTAAAGTAAATAAGTGGAAGTTATTATTTAAAGGAAACAAGTTTTATCATCAAACTCAAACAGGTACAACGAAACTTCGCTCTGTGCGACTCCACAGGGCATTCAGATGCCCAAAATCACAACCAAACCCAATTAACAATTAGCGATTTTTTTTTCCGCTGGGCAAATTATGTCATGTTAGTGTCAAGAAAAGATGTTGATGAGCTATTGTGAAAAATGTTACACTTAATTACACTTCAATTAGGAACGATTAAATGTTAAAAATATTGTTGATCTGTCAAACGAAATGGCACGAGTACGATAACTTTGGCGCCAAAAATTGATGACGGTTTTTTAGAGGGGTCAAAAACAAGCATTTTTTACTATAGGAGGGGGGGGGGGGGGGGGTACATCTCGCCCCGTTTAGGAGGTAGGGGCAATTGCAGAAAAAAAAATGACTTAAAATGAAAAAAATAATTGTTAAAAAACAACGGCAACACCTACAGTAAATTAATATACCGTTTTTGAAAGCTAGGAATTTATACTTTAATCCTGCATTTAAATTAAATTATTTTAGCCGATAGTTTTTAAAAAAATCGTATGCAAACTCAAAATTTTGATAAAAAATATGGAAAAAAAGCTTAGACTAATTTTTCTCAAAATTGTGAAATGATGTGCTGAATTGGCTTTTTGTGGTCAATGCAAATATCAATTTTGAATCGACCACAAAAAAACGAATTGATTTATGTCGGGTAAGTTTTCTTCAAGGGGGATTTTATTTTTGAGTTTATGGCATATATCCAGCCAGGTTTTCGAGCCCATCATTTTCTTACACGTTTAGCTCTTCTTCTTCCTGGTTACTGCCATCTAGGTTGTCCTCATTTTCAGGCTCCCGAGCAATGCTTTTAAATATTGAACCTAAATATTAAGATATTTGTACATATAACACTAACTGTATAAAAAAATGTTTGTAAACTCCTTACCTGTGATTGGAACTTCCAAATCTGGAGAATCATCAGCGCTTACATTAGCCGCGTCAGAAATAACGCCCTCGTTATGACCTAGGATGTGTGATCGTAATCTGTAGCGGAACTCTTCTTGATCTGGATGATCATGGAGTCCTCCCTTGCTACGCAATAGCCCAAATGTATTCTCCAAAATATCCTGGTTTAATCTATATGACAATACATACTTAAATCCAAAGCGTTCTTCTTAATCCTTGGATAAAAGCTGTATTACCGTATTGGATTGCATTATTCCTAAAAAGAAATAATTTGAAAACACTGGGAATAAACCGATTGCAGCGTTCTTCCATTGTTTTCCTTTTTTTTAAATTTAAACATATTAAAACACAATAATTGGTCAATTGAAAAATGACTTACATCTCAAGGCGAAGTGCATAAATTTTCGTCTTGAAAGAAGCATAGTCTTCACAACCACTTAGATCAATTAAATCAGTGGCCTCTGCTTCAGCAACTACAACCTCCTCAGAATACTCTTCTTCAACATCCGGCGGAGTTTTTTCGTTCAATAAGTTTTGTATTTGTTGTTTGTTTTCTCTAGGCGCAACCATTGAAGACCGGCCAGAGGAATCATCTGCATCTTCGCATTTCACTTTGAACACTGATGGTACTGAGCCTGGTTTGAGGTGGAGCTGTTTTTTGTTGGTTATGCCTAAGAACGAAAACATTACAATTTCCATTATTTCAGCGTGTCATATCCTCCACCGTACCCAACTCAAATCTGAAGTTCCTCTCCATATCATCTGGAGTAATATGGTCACTACAAATCCTTGCCGTTTTTGTGTTAAACACGTCCTTTCGTTTGCAAAAATGAATCCTTATTTTCAAAACCTCAGCATCTTTTGGGAAACAGAAAACAGATCTTAATTAATTTAATATTTTTGTTATTATTATTTATACAACCACATACAGCACATAACATTTTTGGTTATTTTAAAAAAAAATCCAATTCACTTTTTAAAAAATTCAAATAAGAACCAATGAAAGAAATTCGAATGAGAAACTTTTTGCGCCTTTGTCTTACAGGAAACAAAATATTTTTTTGGCTCTGATTGCATCATAACGAGCTGTCAAAAATTGCAACAACAAAGCGAAAAAAGAGAAGTGGCGTAATCTTGTATTCTTTGATTCATGCATAAAAAGCAATCCCAAATCACCGTTAACAACGACTCTTGAAAGAGCTTATCATTAGTATAAGAAAATATTAATAATACTTTTTGTTTGTGAAATTATAATTCACACTCGGTTCAAACCGAAATATATATAAGAGCCCGTAATCATCCTTGGTGCAGTTTTGTTTTTTTTTTGTTTGAACAAAATTCAAATAATAAACAAATCAACCGCAAATCTAAACCTGAAGTGTCAAGTGTTTCATTAGGTTTGTTCAGCGAGGCTGTTCGGAACAGTTTCGAACAGAAAAGTACAACTTTTTGCTGTTCAATGAGGAATTTTCTGTTCTAAACTGTTCTGGACCCATGTTCTGTAACTCTCGCATCGATAAAATCAGTCGAGAAACGATGAAAAGTAAAACAAATCATATGAGTTTTGTTCCATTTTTCTCGACTGATTATTTTTATTATAAGTTTCGAACAGGATTTTCTGCACTAGCTTTTTAGGTAAAACAACTTAGAACAGATATCCTGTTCTGCTGTCCTGTTCTGTCAAATCATATGAGTTTTGTTCCATTTTTCATCGTTTCTCGACCAATTTCATCCATGGGAGAGTTATGTCGTTTTCGAGTGGACGTTCGGAGCTACTCCTTTCTCACTCCTTTTACTCCAAATTTCCCATTTTTGATAGGAATGGAACAGTTCCGAAATCCAAACGAAAACGACATTAGAGAACGTAGGCACAGCACCAGCAACGTAAACAGCGCCGTTTGGCCATAGTTCTAAATTTGCTGTTGCTGGTTCATTGCTGACAACTTTAATACTGCGATATTCAGAGGCACCACACTGCAAAAAAATATAAAATCCATGCAATTTTCTTTCATTTTGATGCGAAATGTGTTAACAAATGAATGGCAGTGCTGGTGGCAATGTGTTTGAAAAATATTTTCTGGCCATCGTTCTTTTTGCTGTTGACGGCCCTGGTGCTGTTACTGGTTTCTGTCTCACGCTTTACTTTTCTGTTCGAAACTGTTGTAAAGTCCCTTTTCACACGAAGAAACAAGTTGCTGGAGATTGTTTTGACGTTTTCTTTTAATTTCTACTAAAATCTCTTGTATCTTTCGCACGAAGAAACAAAATCGTAAGAGATTTTATGTAGCTTCCATATAAGTCTGTTGCTTGAACGTACACTACCTTAGGCCAGGCGCGCACATGCATGGTTGCGATTTTGAGCACTATGACGCTCTTAAGATTGGGAAGATTGAGTCCGGTATCACGGCAGTTTGTAGGCAAGAGAAGTGTGAGGTGAGGGATCTCGTGAGGCACTAAGAACACATAAAAACTGGACTCATGAGTGTCATTTCTTGTTGTTTCAATGTGCGAAATGTTGAAATTGTTGTTGTTTCAATGTATTTTGAGGCGCCTCAAAGCTTCTAATGTAAACACGATGAGACTCACCAGTCCGTACTAAATCTTCCCAATCTAAACAGGCTCAAAATCGAAACCAAACTGTTTAGTTGCATGTGCGCGCCTGCCCTTAAGGTTTGAGAAGGAATGTCAAAAAAATCTCCTCAGTGACGGTGTTCATATTGGACTCACTCCGCGCGACTCATTTTGACATCTCTTTGTTTTATCTCACTCCACCTCATGATGAGAAAAGAGATGGTCTAGTGAGGCAGGATATTTTCAAAAAAATTAAAAACTCCTGCCTAACTTGAGTATATCTTTCCAATAGTGAGGTGGAGCGAGATAAAAGCAAGATATGTCAAAATGAGTCGTGCGGAGTGAGTCCAATCTGAACACCGTCAAATACTGACGGGGAGATTTTGTGCCCCCACTTACGTCGTGCCCTTCTTTCGTACAGTGAATGTTGCTGGAAACTCAGTTTCCTCGTGTGAAAGGGGACAAACTGTTCTGAACAGCCTCTTTGAACAAACCTAAAATATATTTTTCTCGTGTGTTCGTTTTGATTTGACAGTTGTTCTTGTTTTCGGCCTGTTCTGTTAACCACAAAAAAAAAAACAAATTGTTTCCTATTTACATTCTTTCGTTTTTCTCGTTTAAAAAAAATATAATTAATAAAGATGTCTAGCCAAATGAGCTACAAATACGATGAGAACAAAGTCAGCAGCAAATTCCAGCAATTTCTGCAGTTAAACAACTAAGAGGCATTTTAATAAACTAATGTTTCTGACTGCAAAGCTCTTGGGAATGCTTACGTTATACAACTCGGAAGGATCTAGCTACTGAGACATGCTAAATGCTTATAAAATATTATCAAATAATATGGAATGAATGTTTATAACCAGCCACTCATCAAAGTCATGAATTTAGTTAAGAAGGTATGGGAAAAAAAACAGTTTTGTGAAACTTGGTGAAAGTTTAAGTTGCCATACAGGCATATTACATCATTCGTCTAAATGGACACAGAGTATAAAACAGAAAGTCTAAGGCCTGCCACCCACTAGCCAACTTTTAGTTGCTCACCCCAACAACTTTTAAGTTGCTCCCGATTCAATTACATTGCCTTATATGAGAGAGCACCCACTGGGCAACTTTAAGTTGCTTGCTCACGGGACTTAGGCTAGGCGCGCACATGCAATTTTCAGTTTCGCAACAGTTTGGTTGCTCAAGTGACTACCATGGACTTGTATGAGAGTGCGCGCACATGCAAAAACTATTCAGCCCTCGATTCGAGCAACTAACAAGTTTGTGTTTTGCCACAAATCAAACGATTGCCCCAAATCAGTTCCTCAGTTTGTGTCACACCGAATTATATGTAACTGCGCGCACATTCAACCAAATAGTTGAACTTTTTTCTTTGAGTGCAAGGGAGAAAATCGTTGCAGTCAACATTTTCCTTTCACCAAAAATTCAGAGGGAAGAAAACCGCCGTACATCCCAATTACAAGGGTTTTCTCTTTCATCTGTTGATTAGACTGCTTTTAAACCATGCAATTTTTGCTTGCGATTTTTAAGCACGTAGGCGAGGGACGTATGTGGTGGCCGGGGTAGACGAAATTGCTGAGGTTGAACAAATTGCAGAGTTATCGCTCATTCTTCTTTGTGCTTTTCCTTTTTGTTCGAATGTGTTTTATTTTCATTCGTCATCGACTCAGATAACTTCGCTTAATCAAGTGGAGTAAAGAGTGCAGTGAGATGATACTTCTTCACTTGCACAAACTAAACTTTTCATTAAAAATCGCTGTCGTGTTAAAGGTATTTGCAATTAGAAGGAAACCAAAGGAGAAACGAAGATTAAAAATCACTGTAGTGTAAAAGCAGTCTTACGAAGATTGAACTGTTGCTCAAACTGAAAAAAATACCTGTGTCCTACGTGATTACAAGTAGATGCGCGCACATGCAATTAAAGAGTTTCTCGGCGATGTGTGTATTGGTGTATTTCATTCCAATGTCTTACTTAAGTGTGACGAGCTTAGTAGTATACCCGCACAAAATAGATTCTTCTCATTCGTTTTGATTTGACAGTTTTCTTATTACGGCCTGTGTTGTTGTTCGTCTAATAAAATAAACTCGAATAAATTAACTCGAACAAAGCAACTCACTTAAATAAAATATTTTATATTCAATTCCTTGTATTGTGTATTTTTATTCGGGATAAATTAAAAAAAAAAAACTTCTAAGTGTCTACCCAAATGAGGAACAAATACGACGAGAACAAATTGGACAGCAAATTCCAGCAAGTTAAAAAGATTGGTCTTCCAAATGGCCAAGAAACTGAGCGAACTGGTCTTACAGAGCTTGGAAATCGTGCTGTTCTTAGCCTTGTACCTTGTATGTTATTTTTTTCAATGTTCCTTAATACTAAATGATCATTTATTTGTAAAATTACATGTGCTTTCCCCGAAGAAGATGAAAAGGCAGTTTTTAGTCACCATCGTTATGTTAGATCCCAGCAGCTCGTGAGCCAAAAAGTCTCAGTACAATGGCTGTAATAGTTTGCAAAATAAAGGACCACATCACAAAGAAGTGCCGAAAATTTCCGATGCTGTTTTTGAGTGCACCCTTGACATGACCAATACAAATTTCGAAGATTTTCCCAAGCATAGAATAAGTTTC
The DNA here is from genome assembly GCA_932273885.2 of Leucozona laternaria. Lineage (NCBI taxonomy): Eukaryota > Metazoa > Arthropoda > Insecta > Diptera > Syrphidae > Leucozona > Leucozona laternaria. The sequence continues at coordinate 216,850,697 of OW026366.1, read as the reverse complement.
TATGACTCCAGGCTACAAATACCCATTGTTTTATGGTATTTTTGAAAATAACAACAACATCGTTTAAACTTGTGTTTGTCTTAAAGGACACAATACGAAATGTGGCTGACATGGGTCTATGGCCATTGGCATAGTATAAATATATTTATTTTTATATTTTATTTCGTGAAATATAAATTTAACAATAAACTTGAAAAATGTCTACATACATGCACTGATATCTCTTTCTTTGTCGAGACAAAATACAAAAATATATTGTTTTTCATTTTTTTCAAGTAATGTTTATATTTGTCCCTTTCTTTCCTTGGCTTAAGAAAGTCCCCTTTCACTAGAGGAAACTGAGTTGCCAGCAACATTCATTTTGTAGGTGAGAAGGGCAAGAAGTAAGAGGGGAAAATGAAATCTCCCCGGTCAACGATTCGAGGAGATTTTTTTGACATTCCTCTTCACACACCCAGTAGAGTGTGTTCAACCAAGCTATTTTAAAAGGAAACTACAGAAAGTTGCCACGATTTTGTTTCTTCGTGTGAAAGGAACAGGAGATTATTAAGGAAATTAAAAGAAAACGTCAAAAAAATCTCCAGCAACTTGTTTCCTCGTGTGAAAGGGGACAAAAGGAACTGAAATAGGAATAGAAATTGAGAGAAAGAAAAACTCAATAAATGTTGTCTATGTGTTGGTTTATCTCGACAATTGATTTTTAAGTTGCTTATGTGCGCGATCATCGTTCAACTAGTGATTAAACTATTCAGTTTCGGAAAAATTGCATGTGCGCGCCTAGCCTTAGTTGCCGGTAACACCAGGCAACTTTAAGTTGCTGGCTCCCGCCCACTTAGCAATTTCCGAGCAACTTCCGGATAACTTCCAGCAACTTTTGAGAATTTGACGTTTCTGTTTTTAGTATATTGAAATTTTACATACATTTTGCATTTTATAAAGGACAAGAGAGAGAAAATATAAAAACTGTAGTGAGCAATCATGTTTCATATCCGAAATGTTCCATTTTATTGAATTTTTGGCTGGTGCGTTGAACGGAAAGGTAGAAAAGAATACAAATTAAAAATGCGTGATGCTTTTTGAATAGTTGGTTTGATAATTGCAAAGATGCTGAAGCAGATTTAATTGCTTTATATCCAATTTCTTCTTTATTTTGCAACTATTTAATTTTTGAAGTCAGGGCTTTTGGTGCTCAGAATCAAATGTTCCAACTCACAGATAGTTCAGAAATACACAGGAGTGAAAATTACAGTGAGTGAAAATTACAAGTGTATACACGCATTGTTTTTTTAATACGTAGTGGGTAGTCACAATCTAAACAGGGTCCATGGTCCATATAACTTCACATATTCCTGAACATGTCTAATCTAAGTATCAAAACTCGCCCCCTCTGTCCGTCGCAAACCCACAACGCAGTGGATCCTTTGCCCAAACAAATGGAACAGGTCGGGCATTTTAATTTTTGAAACTACCGTTATTGCATGCGTCGCTTGTTGCGTTATTCATTTTCATTCTATTAGTAGTGTCTTACAAGAAGTGTCTAGCGTCTAGCGTGGTCTTATGATTTAAACTTTTATTTGTTTGTAATTTAAAAATTAATAAATATGATTGGCACTTTGGCAGAAGAGGAAAACCAAGTGCGGCTGACAAAGAATTGGTGGTACGGGCCGTAATAAAACGCACCGATGATATTGTGCGGGAAAACAAAATTGTTCCGCCTTCCAATAAAATAATGGGTGATTTTTTAAGAGGTTTAGAACTTTTTAAAAAAAAAAACACAAAAAATTCGAAAAAATGAATGAAATATTTATTTGAATCGATAGTTTGAACCTTGTAATTTAATGTTTAAAGATAATTTCATGCAAATGTTGACCGCGGCTGCGTCTCAGGTAGCCCATCCGCTGAGTCCAATTTTGGCATACTCTTTCACACATATCGGCCGGTATCTCACGAATGAATGCATGGATGTTGGCTTCCAGTCCGTCAATCGAAGCGGGCTTGTCCCTATAGACATTAGCCTTGACATACCCCCACAAAAAATAATCTAATGGTGTCAAATCGCACGATCTAGGCGGCCAATTGACCGGCCCGAAACGTGAAATTAACTGTTCACCAAACTCGCCTCGCAATTGCGCCATTGTTTCGCGTGCTGTGTGGCATGTGGCACCGTCTTATTGAAACCACATATCATGCAAGTCAAGAACTTCCATTTCGGGCAAAAAAAAGTTTGTTATCATCGCTCAGTAGCGTTCACCATTGACAGTAACGCTGCGATTCGCATCATCTTTGAAGAAATAGGCCCAATAATGCCGCCGGCCAATAAACCGCACCAAACAGTGGCTTTTTCGGGATGCATTGGTAGCTGTTGCAATGCTTCTGGCTGATCTTCACTCCATTTTGCTTATTTACGTACCCATTCAACCAAAAATGAGCCTCATCGCTGAACACAAGCAGCGCGCGATGAACATTTCGAACCGAGCACGAATTTTGATAGTAAAATTCAATAATTTGCAAGCGTTGTTCATTTGTAAGACGATCCATGGTTAAATTGCAAACCAAACTGAAGCTGTTTGACAGTGACACAAGGTACTAAACACACGTCAGCTGTCAAAACCAGTGTTGCCAAAACCAAACCAGCTAAAAAATCACCCGTTATAAAGCGAACTCAGCCATGAGCTTGGCTTATCGGGAAAAACTATTTATGCATATGCAACTGGCAATCGATATGGGTTAACGGACCAACTTTTACCTGAGAAAGCAATATAAAATAGTGATACATCTAATGATACAGCAAGTCCTTATGTTTTAAAAAAAACACCTTAATGAAAGTGATGAAGCCCAATATTTTACATTCGCTTAAAGAAAAGTAAAACCTTACCATAGCTCGTGATGGTTCAAATGGAACAATACATGGTATGTTTAACTTTTACAACAAAATTTACAACTATTTTTTTCGTATACCTACATAATGTATTCAAATTAAAGCTTTTAATGAATGATGTTATGAATTTTAATTAGAAACTGTCTAAAGGCACGTAGTTTCGCTTACGCGAAATTAGTTCTCATACCTAAACAGTGAGGTATATATACAGTGAAGTTACTTTAAATCCCCAAAAACTTTGCATATAACCAACCTTGCACCCACAGTACACAAATCTAAAGTAATATATTGCGCAGGTTGTCAGTCAGAAATTAAACATGGCGGCTCGAGTGTCTACGAAAACTGCGCATGGCATTACTAGAAACAACAACAAATATAAGCATTTTGACAAGTAAAGAGACACTGGATCCGCCATTTTCACAGATGCGCAGAACTGAACAAAAATTTAAACGCTAATGATATTACCTTTAGTATATGTACCTTGCCTTGCACCTACTCCAAATCGTATAGTGATGCCAAGCAGTGGGGTTGCATACATACATACCTCGCACTCTTTAGGTATGAGAACTAATTTCGCCTTCGCGAAACTACATGCCTTCAGACAGACTCTTTCAATTATGGCCTTTTCGATTAGTAATCCGGGAGAACGATTTGATACGTGTGAACCCTTCTGGAACGATTTTTAAAACAAAACCAGCAGCAAAACCCTTCTTTTCAGAAAAAGAACTGTCATTCTGACTCCAATCGAAAAGGGTTTTACGCGGAGGCCACACAGGCAAGTACTGGCAAGCAAGTTGCAATACATACACATTTTTTCACTAACACATACATATAAACCCAAGCAACTTGCTGTTGCTCGTCAACTGGCTTTCCTTTTTCGAAGCCAGTTCAGCAGCCAGTACAGCAGCAAGTAGGGCGTTCATTTTTTAACTATAGTCAACAATTATTGTTCCTTTTATTAACATTTCTAAAGTAATTCGATTTTGGTAAAAAATAAGTTAAAATAAATTTAGTTTGGAATTTGATTGCATTTTTAAAATCTTAAAATTCACTTTCATATGAAACTTGCCAGAATATTTGACGTTTTGCGAATATATCGTTACAAATCACCAAAAAGCTCTAAAATTGCCCTTTTCAAAAAAATTAAATTTCAATTTTTCGCATTTTTAGAAGTTTTTTAATCCATTGACATTGCAGACATCCTTCAATGGAATTTACGAGTTTATGGCTTGACAGATAGGGAAAAAATTATATTTGATCGTACCGAGAATATTTAGATCCAAATGTCAACCTATTGCCCTGCAAATGTATTTTTCCGGAGCAGAAAATAAAATGGAAAAAATTTCGGATTTTTAGAGGTTTTTCAATCCATTGACATCGTAGACATACTTCAATGATATTTGAAAGTTTTGTGCTTGACAGACGGATAGCCAACAAACTGTATTTTGACGTCTGTAGAAAATTTCTTTACAAAAAATTGAAGTTTTTGTTTTTGGTACACGAATTTAAGTTTAAGTATTATGTTGTTCCCTCTGTTTCGTTGTCCATAATTTCAATTATTTAAGTTTGTTAACCACTCTTGCATTTTCCTTGAATTCATTCCAAATGTATTTTGATTTTTTTCAATCCATTTTGTTTGAAAGATCAACCCAAGTTGTTTACTATAGTAGTGAAAAAGAACGATCCACTTTCAAGCAACTTTCTTGGCAAGTGGAGTACCGCCTACGTCACAGCCAGTACACAGATACTAATTGGACTGGCAATGTATGAACCCAACTTGCTTGCCAGTTTTTGCCCGTGAGGCCTCAGGGTTAGACATCAGATACTTCGATTAGTTGCAATTTGCATATTGCATTAGGTAGATACTCCTAAAAACTATTTTTTAGTACCTACCTTCTTTTTTTTTTGAAAAAAACAGCTTTTATAAACATAAAATAAAAATTTTATGTCTCGAAATCACCTGATCGATAAAAATTGCAATATTTTCTTCCAAGATACAAATAAAAATTTAATCAAGAGTTATTTTCATTTTTTTTGTTCTTTGAATTTTGAAAAATAAGTAAGAAAACAAATAAAAATTTCTTACAAGATTTAACTTAATGAGGAATTCCTTCTTTGGCTTAAACTAGGTAGGTTTGTTTTTATTGATTTATATAAGCTGAGTATACAGTTCTTAGTGACATTTTTTTGTACAAAAAAATATAGTTTGTGTACGCATTATAACTTATAACCTATAACTTTGTTTGTTTTGAATTTGAACTTTGAATAAAGGGATAGCAAGATTCCGACTAAACTCCACGCTCGACGATTAAAAATTTTTTCAAAAATGTTTTTCTTCCAGAAAAAAAAAATTCATTGTCACCATCAATTTTTTTTTCGTTCAAAAGAACTGTATACCTACTGAGCTTTGAAGTCGAATGCAGGAAATATAATTGTCTTATGTTTTGACTTTTCAGATTTTTTTTTTTATATTTTCTTTATTCTAACCGACATTATTCATTAAAAACTACTCTTAAGTTTTTTTTTTTTAATTTGGATATTGTTGTTCCTTAAAGTCTTCACCATAAATTTGGCTGAATAAAATATGGCCGCATGAATTTCTTTTAATTGAATTTTTTTTTCAAAATTTTGAAACTAAGTACTAAAATGGCTTTCATTATTCACCCCCTATTAATATTGTAGCGAAAACTGAAAATAAGATCAAAACAGGTGCTTATGTCAACAGTTTTCTTATTAAGAATTAAAAGGAGCAGTGAATAATAATGAAAATCAGTAGATATACAGTGGCAGTCAAAATAATAGCAGTGTAACCTCCCGATTAATATTTTCTAGTACAATGCAATATATGAGCAATTAATTAGATTCTTCAACTACTTTTTTGGTACTGGAACATTTTGTGTTGCGTTTCCGGAAAGAAAGAATTCCATGACATAACCGTTTTTTCCCAAATGTTACTCGAAAGCTTTTAAAGTGTGTATCTTAGCGGTCAAAATAATAGCAGTGTTAGCTAGATTATCGAATTTGTGCATTGTTTTTTGATCCTGTGCATATTAAAATTATAATAATTTCAAGGTCGGCTTTCAAAGCCTCATAGTATTTACAAATTTATACTCAGGTACACTTATATTTGGTATGGGCCGTAGCAAACACTGCACTCCGGAGAAACGCCGAATCATTTGCCAACTTCTTTCTGAAGGAAAAACTTATGCGGAAATCCAAAAAAGTCTTCAAATCTCTGCAAAAATGGTTGCAAATTCAAAAAATTATGAAGAAAAACCTGAAACCCGCTGCAGAAAAAAGGTTTTACCTCCGAAATCGGTAAGGAGGATTGTTAGATGCTCTAAGGCCTTACCCCACTTGCCTGCTGCTGAGATAAAAAAAATTTAAACTTGAATGCAAGTGTAGAAACATTTAGAAGAATTTAATGAAGAATTAATCTCAACGCCAGAAGCCCTAGAAAAGTTCCACTTTTGACAAAAAAACACGTTGCCAAAAGAATTCAGTTTGCCAAGACCCATGTTCATAGGCCCCTCCAGGATTGGCGAAATATCTTATGGACGGATGAAACCAAAATTGTTTGAATAGCCGAGATCTTTTTGGATCAGGATTAACTCCTGATTCCGATATAACGTGTCCTAAATACATCACTTCTTTCTCTAGAAACTTGCACTTCTCTAATTGAATTTTAAGGTTGTATTTATCTAAAGCTTGAAATACTTCAATTAGTTTTTTGTTATGATCATCCAAGTTTTTTCCATATATCATTATATCATCTAGATATACTAAACATTTTATGCCTTTTAGTCCCGTGAGGACTTTATTCATCAACCGCTGAAAAGTGGGGGGGGGGGGGGCATTACGTAAGCCAAATGGGATTCTATTGAACTCGAAATGTCCGTTAGGTGTACTGAATGCTGTTTTCTCTTTGTCTTCCTCATTAACTTCAATTTGATGAAATCCACTAGCTAGATCCAATGTTGTGAAGTACTTCGAATCACCAAGTTGTCCGAGGATGTCTTCGATATTTGGTATTGGATAAGCATCCGCTATGGTCACTTCGTTAAGTTTTCTGTAGTCCACTACTACTCTCCACTTCTGTTTTCCTTTCTTGGGCACGACCAATAGAGGAGCATTCCATGGACTTGAACTTGGTCTAGTTATTTCATCATGCAACATTTTGTCTACTTGATTCTTTATTTCTTGAGTGTGAATTTGTGCTAAACGGTATGGTCGAATGTTGACTGGAGGTATATTTGGGTTTGTTTTTATTTGATGTGTAATTCAAGACGTAGTTGACAAGGTATCGCCATCGAGAAAGAATAAATGGTTGTTATTTCGACAAATATCGACAATAGATTTCTTTTCTTCACTATTTAGGTGGTCTAAACGGAGTTGGTTTTTTATCTTACTCAATCTGTCGTTTATAACATATTGTAATGTTCTACCTAAGTTCGATAATAAAACTTATTTCCTTTAAATAATAACTTCCACGTATTTACTATTCAGAATAAACACACTTTAGCCGTGTTTTATTATCTTCTATCGGGATCCGGATCTGGATTAGGATTAACTTTTAACACGTGTTACAAAAACAATTCTGAAAATTTCCCAGTATTTTGTTTGTGTATTACGTGTTAAAAGAAAATCCAGATCCAGATCCGGATCCCGATAGAAGATAATAAAACACGGTTTTTATTTCAGTTCAAATCGTTTTTATTATTCTTCAATCTCAATAGTATGCAATCTAAAATTCACTTCCGGATACACTTTTACTGCTTTCTTTAACGCTATCACATTCAAAATTAAACTGTCCACTCGCTTGAAAACATCCCCTTATATAGGGAATCAAATGGTTCTAGTCTGAACTAGTACCCACTAGAATATTCGAGCATCGCCTTCTAGCAATTTCCTTTCCAATCGCCGACTGGAACCGATATTCTGCTGAATGCTAAATGCTGAAGGTATGGGGTCTAGCTTTTCAAACAGATGGCGCTGGGAACAGTTAGAGGATTTCCCTTTTGTTTCAAATTCAAAGTAGTTGGGTAGTTATTAAATCGTTACAATATTGAGTATAAAATGAATTTAAGTTATAAATGTAATAGTCATTACTATTTGCAAACTCTAAATTAAGATCTTGTAGGACGACATCTTCATTGTTGGCGTTTAACACGGATATATATATATATCCATGTGTTGGTTCTGTCATAGCAGAAGAGGCATAGACTTGAGGACGAATTTCTTGTGCGAAGTATATGCGGTTCGAGGGATCGTGAATAGGGCCATATTTAATTATTCTCTCAGATCTAGCAGGTATAGTAATAGATTTTCGTTTATTAACGAAGTCTATGGAGTATCTCTTATTCTTGTAATAGTATGTTAAGGTATTGTCTTTATAATTTAGTATGGCGTAGAAATTTCGAAATAGGTCTTCACCTAAAATTCCATCTTGGGTTATGGGGACATTTTCGGGCACTACATGAAATAAATATCTTAGCTTTGCTCCTGGTGTTATTTCTATATTTAGAAGAATTGTGCCTAGTGTCGAAATAGGAGTACTACCTATGCCTTTCAATTCAGTTATATTATTGGTATGAACCCAAAGTTCTTTGTTCAATTTATTTATTTTTATTAAACTCAGGCTTGCACCCGTGTCTAAGAGCATAATGTTTTTGTTGGATATAGTATCTTTTGAATTTATTTTAATTTCACTCTTGAAATTAGAAGCATTAGCCGTGTTTTATTATCTTCTATCGGGATCCGGATCTGGATCTGGATTTACTTTTAACACGTAATACACAAACAAAATACTGGGAAATTTTCTGAATTGTTTTTGTAACACGTGTTAAAAGTTAATCTAGATCCAGATCCGGATCCCGATAGAAGATAATAAAACACGGCTATTATTTAAACAGCCTATATGAACAACGCATTTCGATTTTTCGTTTTGATTTAGCATACTTTTAGGGTTTTAAGAAGAAGTGGAATTTATATCATAACTTAACGGTTCCTTCAGAAAATCTTGTAAATTATATTTATTTGTGTGGCACTTCTATTTTGCCGGTGGGCTTTGATTTAGTATAATATTTCTATTTCCTGTAGAGTCATGGTCATATCTAAAATTTTTTGGTACGTTGACTCGTTTTCTATTGAAATTTGGCAACTCAACGTCTTCGTTTCTAAATGGGTTTGAATTTGTATATTGTTTTAAAATAGGGTTTTGAGTTGAGTTTATATTTGAATTAGGAGATATAGGAATTTGAGACAGATTCAGTGGTTTTTGTTGAGGAATTTTCTTGCGTTCCGAATTATTAGATTTGTAATTTAGATACAGTGATTGCGATTTAGATTGATTATTTTGTTTCTTATTTTGAGGCAGTGAACAAAATGGGTTTGATTTTTTGTTTTGAGTCGGTGAATTCAGTGAATTTAATTTGTTGCTTTGAGACATAGGAATTAGTGGCTCTGATTTGTTTTTATGCGACAGTGGATTCAGTGAATTTGATTTTTTTTTATTTTGATGAATCAGTGGATACAGTGTATTTATTGCTTTATTTGAGTTTTGATGTATCAGAGGATACAGTGGTTTTAGTGATTTAATATCGTCTTTACAACCTTAGTGCATGTGTTTTACCTGACTCCGGGTGTTGGACGGGCCAGGTCTTTGGTAGTTTCCGGAACTTGGTGAGATTCCACGTTGAGGTGTATTATCTTGCCTACTATAATTGTTGAACTGCCTTTTTCTACACTGGTCTATTGTATGACCCAGATGTTTGCAATAGCGACATGTGATGGTATTTTGTACATCATTAACCCTCACATACTGGTTCGTATTAAGATTCAGTCTTTTAGTTCTTGAATTGTTAAAATATCTGCCCGTGCTTTTCTGAAAGCGACACTCTATTGTGTTGTGTGTCTTTGTTCGGCAGTTGTGGCAGTATTTTTGTTTCAACATTGGTAAGAAGTTTTTCTTCTTCCATTGCTATGTTTATAGCTTCATCTAGATCTTTGCATCTAGCGCTTTTAACAAGAGTTTTAAGCTGAGAGATTAGACCGCTACAGAAACTATTTAGAATTGTAACGCTATTAAGATTTCTAATGGCTGTATTAGCAGCGTCATCTTTAGTACTAGCATTGGCGTTATTAAGTTCATCGAAAAGGGCATTAGCTCTTTCCGCGTAAATACTTATGGGCTCTTTATAACCCTGTTTAAATTGGAAAACTTCGAATTGTATTACTTGAACGGACCTAGTTTTTCGAAAATTCCTTATCAGAGCCTATTTTAACGCTTCCCAGGCATTATAATCGTTATATTTTATTATAACATTATATGCCCGGCCGGTTAGTTTTGATTTGACTATATCAATTAGTTCTGCTTTTTCCGGTTCGGTGGTGGCTTTTTTTGATTGAAGATCAATTAATTGAATAAATCTATCTAAATTCTTAATATTTCCATCAAACTCTGGTATGAGTTTAATAGCTTGAGAAGCATTGAATGTCATTATGATTATATCTTTTTTTATAGGCTGAAGGCTTGAAGTTATTTTTTCTGTGTCACCACGTTTAGGTGGGGTCACCTGCTTTTTTGTTTTAAGAGTCACCTCACTGTCTGAAGAACTGCGGGGACGCGCGATTTTCCTATTTCTTAGAGAAATGTTTAAATTCAAGTTAGGCATATAAAACGTCTAACAAAAAAGAAGAAAACAACTAGGGCAAAGATTTAAAAGGAAATGGGCGGAGTTTGGGAGGAACAACTCGTTTAAAATAAAATGATTTTGTATGCAAAATAATAGACAGAATAATAACTAATTTATATCTTACGATAACATGTTTGTTTTAGTTCTTGTTGATGTTATGGTGTTGCTGAAGTCGTTGATGTTGTAGATATATTGATTGCCTCGGCGTGGCAATTTCTTCCTTCCTTCTATTTTTCTCGACCACAGGAATCAGATTTCCTCTGTGGGATATATTATATATATTTTTTTTTTTACTTTCACTTTTGATCACTTTTGATCTGGTCTTTGATAGAGCTTTTTTTTCACTCTCACTAGCTGGTTTTTTTATTGATAGCTTTTTGTTTGATAGGTTTTTTTTTCACTCTCACTCACTGTTTTTTTTTACTGATAGCTTTTTTTATAGTTTTTTTTTTTTTTTTGAAATATTCGGGAGTAAAATCAGATGCTTTGACTTTACAATCCCACCGCTGCCACCAAATGTTGTATTTTGCAAGAAATGTTAAATAAAACAACTTCTTCGTTTGAGTCTTCGAATCAGAGTGACCGAACTTCTACTCATCATTTCCTACGCTACCTCTTCTATTGCCTAGATCGTCACTTCCTCCAAGTCAACCACGCATTCTAATTCCATTCGCTTGACACAGTTTGTATGTTAAACGAATAACAATACAATAGTGCAACATCAACATATATGATATAGTTGCACTACGATGGGTCAGTATTGCAATATGATCCCTTATTGTATTGTGTTTGTTTACTTGACATAGTTCGATTGCCGTTCCAATGATTGTATAACAATATAGATGACACATGCGGAACACTTGGTCGTAATCGAACTATGTCATGTGTCTTGCATGCTATTCATAGGAATTGGTTAATTGTGGGAACTGTGTGTGGTCTCTGTGATTAAGGGCACAACAGTATGGCAGCCCTGGTTCTCGTGAATATGTGCGACGCCCACCAAATGGTGAATATGTGCCTCGGAATACTCTAAAAACGGTTAAACATGATGGCTCTAGCATTATGGTATGGGGTTGCTTCTCATACCATGGTGTAGGTCCCATATACCGAATAAATGGTTTAATGGATCAGCACGTTTACGTTGATATTCTTCAGGGAACTATGTTGCCTTACGCAGAGGAGCAAATGCCAATTAGATGGGTCTTCCAACAAGACAATAACCTAGCAAAACAGCTAAGGAGTAGTTTCAGGTCAATAATATTTCCGTTTTGGGCTGGCCCAATCGAGAACCTTTGGGCAGATGTTAAAAAAATGGTTTCAGCTTCAAAACCCAACAACAATAATCAGCTTTGGATTACAGTTGAGACTGCGTGGAAAGGTATCCCATTGGAGAGACGTCAGGCTTTGGTTGACTCTATGAAGCGACGATGTGAGGCCGTTATAAGCAATAAACAACCAAATACTAAGAAATTTGTTTGTAGTTTTTAACAAAATTTTAACTTTTAACTTAATTTTCATGAATACTGCTATTTTTTTGACAGGAGCAAATCTTTACCTTGAAGGTAAACTTTTTTTATTTTTATATATTTGTAAAAAATCTGAACTTTTCTTTGCATAATATAGATTAAAACTAATATGGCTTAATAAATATAAATATTTATAACGATTAATAATCATCAGTTATTTGTTTTATTAATTTTTTTCGGTTTCCCCTTCTTACTGCTATTATTTTGATCGCATCTATAGATACCTATAAGTTTGGAAGTATTTTTAATAACGTTCGTATAACGAATGCATGCCAATATTACGAATGATCGATATTACGAACACTTTTTTCAAGTCCATTAGGTACCTTTTTATATAGTGAACGAATATAGAAAAAAAATTGTAAAGCAACTCTTGACTGTAATTTGGTTACATGTACCTATCTTTTGATAATATTGGAATATACATTCACAATATCCCATTTTTTTAATAAAAATCTACCAAGTCGTTACTGAAATGAGACTTCATTCGAAAAAAAATCGAAAAAACATTTTTCAAAAATTTGGTACACAATATCATTTTAACAAAATATAAATCATTCTTCATTCATTCATTCAAAAATTTTAAATTATAACAATTTTTCAGAACCATTTTTTTTTTAACTGAATACCGCGTACCTACAAAGATTTACCGTTTTTCTTTTTATCTGTAAAATCGATTTTGAGAAAAATAAGATTTACCTTTGTGGCCCAAAAATTTTGTATGACTATATTTTTGGTCCTAAAAATAATTTATCGGGGTAATGCCCAAAAAACGCTAGGTACCAAGTTTTAAAAAAATCGACCCATTCGTTTAGGCTGTAGCCGAACAGACAGACAGACGGACGTTTTCACGAGGTTAATTTTTTCCGTCTTCCCTATCATCGTAAGTAATGTCATGTTTGATCAAAATCTTGAATTCGACTTTTTTTACGAATCCAAAACTTGCTTGAGGTTCTATACTCTGTCCAACAAAGATAGGCAGTACACGTCTTATGGGAAAGCTTTTTCAAAATCAGTAGCGTGCCATATTTTTGCACCATATTAAATTGAAATAACTCACCCACAAAAAGTTTTTGCCCGCCCGTGAATTTCCAATAGCATCTGACACAGACCCAACGTCCTATTCAAAGCACATCTGAGTGTGCATGTGCACTGAATTGCTGTGGCGAATGTCGATTGGCTGCAGCTTGATGTGCATTCAGAGTTACCCTCGTCCATTTGGTAGTTCGTTCAGCTTTTTTTCCTTGAGTTTCTGTTAAGGTGGTTTTGATTTTCGAGCTTTAAGAAAAAGCTTTTAATGATGAGTGTTATCGTGTACACTACGACAACCCTGTGAGAGCTTTAATGAAGAAAATATTTATGCAATCCACTGTAGCCAGAATGAGAGGCAAACGTCCTATCTTACCTACACTGCCAATTTTTGTTGGACAGAGTTTAGGTTTATATACCTATCTCAAGTAAAAACTGTTTAGAGTAATAAGATTTTCCAGTACGTTGTATCGGAACGAATATGTTTCCATTGTAAAACAATAATTTAAGCCGATATTTTTGCATCAATGTATACCTAATTACTGATTTTATTATTATTTTTTATCATCGATCTTACCTGAAAACTAATATATGTTAGCAAGCACAACAATATTTACAACAAGAACGTTGAATTGAAAGTCACAAAGACCAACAAAATTAAAACAAAAAAAAAATATATATGTACCTACAAAAATAAAACAATAGATAGATATACATATAACTATTCGTATGTATGTTCCATTTCTTCTCGCAATTCCTCTTTAAAGAGAATCAAATTCCCTACCAAAAATACGCATGTTTTTCCCTATAACCAAGACAGAATGAACAAAAATGGGGCATTTATTCAAAGTCACTTTTAAACTCATGTTTATCTTAGACCTGGGCTTATCCTATCTAAATAACATCGAATAAGCCCCAGCCTAAGATAAACTGGAGTTTAAAAGTGACTATGAATATTCCCCAATGTATTTTTGAAGTGAAACTTCTTTTCCGGCATTGGGGGTAAAAATGTTCATATGGAGCTGTCAGTGACATGTCCAACCGACACTTTTTATCTGTCAAGAACCGACAGAATTTTTCCCGACAGATTTTGCCATAGCTCTATATAAAAACTTTTACCCACCAATTAATATTTAAAAAAACATCTTTCTAAAACGAAAAATAATGTTTTTTTAGCAAAAACACCACACAAGCTAACCGGCACAACATTTAAACACATAATTTTACTAAAAAAGCGCACGAAAATAGTTTTTTTTTTTTATATTGAAAGCAACAAAGAACAAGCACACGAACTTAAAACCATTTTAATTATTAAAAAAAAAAAACACAAACAAACGTATTAATTGGCCTTTTTTTATTTAAATTATTAAATTCTCAATTATTAATAACACAAAACACTTTTTTTAAACTTTACTAACAAACTAACTACTTTAAGTAAACAAATAAATTTACCTAATATAATAAAGACACGAAAAAACAAAGCTAACTAGTTGACAAACGTAAATCAGCATTGCCAAATGCAAGGAATCCTAATTTCGCTGACAAATCTAAAACAGCATTGCCATGCATTTGGAAGAATCCATAAATACACGAACACAATGGATGCGATAAGACTGCTTTTAAATGATGCAATTTCTTTTTGCGATTTTTAAGCAAGTAGGCGAGGGACGTATGTGGTGGCCGAAGTAGACAAAATTGCTGAGGTTGAACAAATTGCAGAGATATCGCTCATTCTTCTTTATGCTTTTCCTCATTGTTCGAGTGTTTTAGTTTCATTCATCGTCCACTGAGATAACTTCGTTTAATCAAGTGGAGTAAGGAGTGCAGAAAGATGATACTTCTTCACTTGCACAAAGTTAACTTTCATTAAAAATCACTGTCGTGTAAAAGGTATTTGCAATTAAAGACGGTGTTCACATTGGACTGCCTCCTCCGATTTTTTTTGACGTCTCTGTACTTTGGCTCACTTCTACTTCATGGTGAGAAAGAGATGGCCAGGAAAGGCAGGATTTTTTTAATTTTTTTAAAAATCAGTGGATTTTTTTTGACATTTGCTGTTGTGACTTTTGTTTTGGCAGATGTTTGAGTGTGTGAGTTTTGCCAGTCATCACATTTTTAGCAAGTTAAAAAAACTTTCAAGATAAGGAACATTGAAAAGAATAATTATTTCTTTTTAAGTGAATCAAATAATTTTGTTTTACAATGGCGTGCGTTTTAGAAAGAAAACAAAATAGTTTACTACTAACGGGTGATTTTGTAGCTGGTTTGGTTTTGGCAACACTGGTTTTGACAGCTGACGTGTGTTTAGTACCTTGTGTCACTGTCAAACAGCTTCAGTTTGGTTTGCAATTTAACCATGGATCGTCTTACAAATGAACAACGCTTGCAAATTATTGAATTTTACTATCAAAATTCGTGCTCGGTTCGAAATGTTCATCGCGCGCTGCTTGTGTTCAGCGATGAGGCTCATTTTTGGTTGACTGGGTACGTAAATAAGCAAAATTGCCGCATTTGGAGTGAAGATCAGCCAGAAGCATTGCAACAGCTACCAATGCATCCCGAAAAAGCCACTGTTTGGTGCGGTTTATGGGCCGGGGGCATTATTGGGCCATATTTCTTCAAAGATGATGCGAATCGCTACCGAGCGATGATAACAAACTTTTTTTTGCCCGAAATGGAAGTTCTTGACTTGCATGATATGTGGTTTCAACAAGACGGTGCCACATGCCACACAGCACGCGAAACAATGGCGCAATTGCGAGGCGAGTTTGGTGAACAGTTAATTTCACGTTTCGGGCCGGTCAATTGGCCGCCTAGATCGTGCGTTTTGACACCATTAGATTATTTTTTGTGGGGGTATGTCAAGGCTAATGTCTATAGGGACAAGCCCGCTTCGATTGACGCACTGGAAGCCAACATCCATGCATTCATTCGTGAGATACCGGCCGATATGTGTGAAAGAGTATGCCAAAATTGGACTCAGCGGATGGGCTACCTGAGACGCAGCCGCGGTCAACATTTGCATGAAATTATCTTTAAACATTAAATTGCAAGGTTCAAACTATCGATTCAAATAAATATTTCATTCATTTTTTCGAATTTTTTGTGTTTTTTTTTTAAAAGTTCTAAACCTCTTAAAAAATCACCCATTATATTGTGATACATGGTATAACCTGTTTTATAAATGTTTCCTGTGCCTTAATTGATTACCTTTATTTTTCAGAATTTAACTGCAGATCAATTCTACTTACTTCAAAATGTATTCTTCCAATGATGAATTACTCTACAGCCGACAAAAATGTTCAGCTTGGAACTATCGACAGAAAGGGAGGATTTGGTTCTATGAAGTGAGCTTTTGGGCCCAAATCTAGAAAAAAATACCACACGAGAAGCACGTCGCGATTTAAGTGAAATCCGACGACTTCAACGACGAATAGATGGTTCATTTAGCTGTTCTTTTTACAGTGATGATTCGAGACAGAAATTTCTCTGTACATCGAGTAAAATTGAAAATTATTATAAACAATGTTATAATGTATCTAAACATTTGAACTAGTCAATTGCACAAAGGTGTTTTTGAACTTTAATTAATTATATTAAAAGATAATTCAAACAATTGTGTATTGTAAGAAAAGCCATTTGCGAAATATTTATTGAGTTTTCCAAATATAGAATGAACAAAAGCCTTTTTGTTTTGTCGTTGCAAAATCCTCACTTTTTATGAAATGCTTTCAATTAACATTTAATGGACTTCGCAGGCAGATTTCGACTCACAGTAAGTTGCAGTTGTCTTGAAATGAAAGTTCATAGTTTGTTGAATTGATTGAAAGAAGTTGTGTGCTCAAAATTTTCTTAACATGTAAGTATTCAATGCCTTACGGATGATAGATGAGATTGTGCCCATAAAAATTTAACCAGCTTGTTACTTCCTAGGTTCTTACTCTCTCCTAGAAAGTTTCTTTTTTTAAAGTATAGGTACATGATGTATGAAATAGTGAAAAATATGTAAAATCGCAAATCAAGTTTGCAAATGGGCCTAAGTTCAATAAATATTTGAAATTACTTAACTCAGACTTTAATATCTTACATGACAATTTTTTTTAAGAAAGGTCCGTCAAATGTTACATAAGTTACATAAATGTGTTATTTTCCGTTAGAATATTCCAACAGAGAGCATCAATTCAATACTTTTGTCGTTGTCATATATATGTATGCATATAGGAGAATAAAGTTATGGAAACCGATAAAAGAATGAATAACGACAAAACATAATCTTTGGAAAGGTATTTGTATGCAGGTATAGCATAAAAAGTAGTGTTTTGGTACATTTCAGAATGTACGGAAAATGTAATTTTATGAGTTGGAAATGTTATCACGATGATTCATTTCAAATAACTGTGAAAGAAGTTATTCGCTATCTGAAATTGTATTTGTTGTATAGATATAATGAATATACTCGCTCCAAGTCGAACCTCCTTGAAGTCGAATATCCCTCTAATTCGAACTTATTCGGCAAAATTTTGCATTCCCTACAATTTTTCATTCAAAAACCATCCTCTAAGTCGAAAGTCTCTATAAATTGGAAGCGTTATTTCGATTATTGGACTTTTGCCAATCCCTTTAAGTTGAACATTTATTTTCGAGGAAAAAAAAATCGAAAAAACATCCTCGTAACTTGTTATGTTGTATTAGCCCCATATAGATCACATCCCATCAAAATTAACCGACACAAATCATAATGACAACTGTGTTGTATGCCTGTGGCTTTTTGAAATCAGATGCGATATTTTATGCTCTTGTTCAATTTTTTAATAGTCAAATAATTATTATTATTTGAAGTTTTTATATAAAAATTGAATTCTTTTCTCTAAAAAGTAAACCTTTTAATTATTATTTTACAACTATGAGCAATTGGAATAAGGAACAGACAACACACCTCATAATGCTTTATGAGCAGCATCCGGTGTTATATAATACTCAGTCCGAAGATGCCCTAGACCGGATAAAAAGAACGATGCTTTGAAGAAAATAACAGAAGAACTGAAATTACTACGTCCAAGTGTTACACTAGATGAAATCAAAAGTAAGCTAAAAACATTAAGAAGCCAGAACATTAAAGAGAGAAATACCATGACAAAGTCAAAAAAAAGTGGTGCAGGCATTTGTGATGTTTATTGTCCAAAGCTGTGGTGTTTCGAAGAGCTTAACTTCTTACAAAATTTTATTAAGTCTACTCCTTCTATATCAAACATTCCACAGGTAATTATTTTGTTTGAATAAACAGGAAATTAGATATGGAAAAAACTACCTACTTTGTCAAAACTGTTTTTAAACATCTTTTTTTAATTTTCAGATAAATTCTCAAGAGTTTGTGGATAGTTTGGAAACTGAGCCAATTTTAAATGAAGATAATCAACCTTCATTGGTAAGACCTACATTATATAAACATGAATAAAATTAAACTAATATTTATTAAAAGGAAAGAAAAAGAAAAACCAGTTTTGAAAATCAAATAACAAGATCGTTGCAGGTTGCTGAAGAGATGGCAAACAATATGCGCCTTCAGAAAGGTGTAAAACCCTCGAAAGCCCAAAACTTGGGAAAATTTGTAGAGCATGAACTGGAAGACATTCCGGAGGATCTCTTCATGGAATCTAAATGGAAGATAATGCAAATCATAAAAGAAGTCCAGGAGAAGCATTATATGCGCAGACACCCGGATAGTACATACCCACAAAACACAAATTTAAACGCACAAACACAAAACACATTCTTACATTCAAATGAATTTACACAGAAAACATTTACATCATCGAATTTAAATCCACGAACACAAAACACTCCACCCAACATTAGAATTGACACTCGAAATTCTTCTTTGTCACCCATTTCAAATACACAAACAGAAAACACTCCACTAATCCCCGATTACCTGCAAAAGTATTCACAAAATTCTTTTTTGTCACCTCGTCCAAATAAACAACTAGAAAACACTCCAACCATGCCCGAATACGTAGAAAAGTACGAACAAAATTCTTCTTTTTCTTCGCTTTCAAATACACAAACACAAAACACGCAACCCATTACAAAGTACACACAAAGTTCTAAATCATCCACCCCTTCTCATCTACAAAAACAATCCTCTCAACCTATGCCTATTAGCATTCGATCACAAACATCAAAATCATCATTAACACTTCCTGATTCATTCAATAAAAAAAGACAAAATACTAAACCGATGACCATTTTCATTACAACACCATTACAAACATCAACTTTAAATGCACAAAAAATAATAAATCAACCGAAATCCTTTAATTTAACACATACACCTCAACATTTTCTACCGTCAAGACATCAAATTTTTGAAGATTATGACCTTAAAAAAAATAAACAAAAAGCATTAAAAAAAATTTCTTAAAAATTTGTATTTTTAATTATTTTATTTATAAAATTATATAGAAACAAATTTATACATAATAGAGCTTCCCTTCATTGCTGAAATATTCAGCAAATTGATTTCGAATTTTTCCAGCTTCGTTGGTATGCCTTCTAGGGTTGCTGGCTCTGTTCCCATCTGCGTTTTCACCAGAAGCAGAAGTTTCTGATTCGAAGTTTAAATCTGAAGCGTAATTCAAGCTTTTCGATATCAGAAAGTTGTGCAATACACAGCAGGCTTGAATAATTTTTACAACTTTGTGGGGCCTTAAATGGATATTTGACTGCAGCACTCTGAACCGATTCGCCAAGATTCCAAACGAATGCTCTATGGTCTGCCTTGCATGGCTCAAACGAAAGTTGAAATTTTTTTCTGATTCGCTATTGGTGTGATATGGGAATGGCTTCATTACATGCTTCTCCAAGGCGAAAGCATCGTCCCCAACAATGACGTATGGTAATAATCTATTGTTGCCAATTGCTCGATCGTTTGGAAAAAAAGCATCTGCTTGTAATAAAACGTCTGCAAGGGCACTGCGACTCAGGACGCCCCCGTCGCTAATACGCCCGTTGCAGCCGATATCGACAAATGTAAACCTGTAATCGGCATCGCACATGGCCAACAAGACGACGCTGTTGAACCCTTTATAATTATAATACAAAGCATCGTCTGTCTTCGATGCTCTGAACGCCACATGTTTACCATCCAACGCACCTATATACAACGGAAAGTGCCATCGAGTCTCAAATTTGTTGGCAATTTGTTGCCATTCTTCACCCACAGGAAACTAGAAGTAGAAGAGAATATTTTGTTATTGTTTTCGTTATTATATATGTACATACCTACATATAAACATAATCAATTTTTTTTTTCAAACCAATGTAATTTTTTTTGGAACGTCCCTGCTAAACTATTAGCGTCATAGGAATGGTTTATACCTTTTTTGACTCGTAGAAGCAGTCTCTAGAAAACTGCATCATTTGTTTTTTTTGTTTCAGCAAAGCATGGACGAACCAAAAGAAATTTCAATGTTAGCTTTTTGATTCTTATTCTGTCGAGTTAGATCTTACCTTAAATGTTATAAAATTAGCTTACCTGTAAATATTTCTTCTGCAAATCCTGGTACAATATCTTACATATTTCCGGAATTCTTTCCGATATGAATGCCAAGGAGATTCTTGTTTGGAACTCCAAGCTCCTGTACGTTTCTCCGGTGGCCAAGAATCTCAGCACGGCGGACAAGCACTCCTCTGCGGAAATGGCTCTTCGCATTCGGGTATCTTGTCGCTGTATTCTTGGCTTTATGAGCTCCAGGAGTTCCAAAAAGCAGTCTTCATTCATCCTTAAATATCGTCTAAAGGAACCCTTATCTTCAAGAATCAACTCCTTATGAAGATTAAATGTTCCTTTGTGGACTCTTCTCAACTTCCACAGTTTCACCCACTCGCGTTTTTTCTTTTTTTTCTTTTCCTTATTTTCTAGAACACATAGTGCGGCCGTATTAACAGCACTTATATATCCTAAAATGCAACACTCTTCGTTTTCCGAATTCGAATCCATTTTTCAATGTTTATTTTCAAATATAATTCGCTGCCCTAAAACTATAATGTTCTATGCTAAGACACCCTTATTCTGAGATAATCGAGTGCAAAGTTTTACTTCGCTCATTTCGTGTCAAAATATCAATATATTGTTATGAAAACAATTAGTAATTAATTTAGGTAGCATATATTATTAATTTTGGAGTTAAATTAATTTTGTTGCCAACAAAAATCAAAGTTATTTACACTTTTAACTTTTAACATAGAACGTTTTTCAATTTTTTTTGGCTTTTTTTTTAATTATTTGTTCTATGTCGTGTTAGAACATTATAGCACTGAAAGATATATATGCAATTAGCCTAGCTTCAGCAAAATAAATTTCTTTTTTGTACAAAAAATACGGCTTTTAAAGCCCCTTTAATATTTATTCATAAAAAATAATACAAAAATGATATACATATTTAAATAAATTCATCATTATTTAAGCTTGAACAATTCATTCGGGGTTGTTTTGAATGAGCTAAATCATATATGTACATAAAATAACGAAAAATTTTATTACAAAAAGGAACATAACAACTTACACAACATTAAGTTAAGCACTCTGATTTTTATTAATTATGTTAATAAAAAAATCATAGTCAACTTTAGGCATTAACGGCAACATGGCCTTAAATGATTTAATTTTCGATTGGGGCATCTTATTTTTGTTGAACACTTCCTTTGGAACTGGCATTTGAGATGTAGACTGTTTGTTGCTATTTACCTTTCTTGGAAGCTTCTCATATTTTAGGTTCGCATATTCGTAATCCTGAATGTATCTGGTCTTATAGCCAATGCGCAAGAAATCATTGGTAAATTCCAATTCACAAACTTTGCTGAATGGAATCGCCTTAAAATTGAAAAACTTTGAACAGTCTTGGAAATTTTTAAAACTAGATTGCCGATTTTCCAAACCTTCTTAGCATAACAGCATCGCGATCAGTACATTTTAGAAGGAAACTTCTTTTGGAGCTTCCATCGATTGAATAGAATGACTCAAATATTTTTGAGCGTTCATCTTCAGTGATATGTTTGCATTGAAAAGTGCATTTTTTTGCACAATCTTTCGTTGTTTTAACTTTCTTTGCTGGAATATATTTATTTTGTGAAGATAAATAACCCTGTCCTTCTTCCCGAAGTTGCTTTATTCTATTGCGCTTCCAGGTGGGTTCCTTTCGTTGCCTTTTTCTAGTTGGTTCTAAGGATAAGATATGTTCAAATTTGTATGATATAAGCCCTCTATCACCACATTGGTTTGAAAAGTATACCTCGAATTTGGTTGTCTTCATCTTGTCTTTCTGCATTAGCTTCTGTTTCAGAATTGTTATGAACTAAGCTAACAGTTACGTCTTCTTCCGATTGCATAGGATTTATTTCTATTTAAATTTCGTAATGGTATTTTAAGGGCCAAGATACGACACAAGAAAATTATTATTTTCTACTTACCAGGATAATGGGTGCCATCAATGGAACACCCACTTGGAGAAAGTATATCTTCCAAATATTCTTCAAACATTATATCTTCATTTAGTGGTGGAGTATTTATTCCACTCAAAGAAGACATTTTAGTTCACTTTTAATCTTTACTTACGATGACTCCTCGACAAACTTTGAAATAAGTAAAAACTACTCGTAGGTATTTTGTATCTCTCTTGAAACTTAATATTTTATTAAAAGGCGGGAATAATGGCATTTTTCGAAACAAAATTGTTCTATAAGTAACGGTATGCCTACTGAGAATAAAAATAAAAAAATCATACAAAATGTTCTATGTTAGACATGGCATGGAACATTTTGTCATGATTTCAAAATAGTAAAGTGCTATAACGTTCTAAGTTATTTTGACGTTTAAATCAAATGCAAAAATGTTCTATGTAATCTAAAAATAAGCAGTTTGAAATTTCATTAATATCAAGCATATTGTCCTATGTTAACTAAGAACTATATAGTACTGATCAAGTGTAAAAATACCGCAAAAATGTATCTTTCTAAGGGCGATTACAAAGCTATAGGATAACATACAACGTTAAGCTATACATTATCTGAAAGCCTATGAAAAAACGAAAAAATTGATATATATAACTCAATTTTTTAATTTTCTTTGACATAGAACATTATAGTATTGGACTAGCGAATTGTGAATAGTGTCTAAAAAGTTATTTTTCTTCCAATTTTCCTCAATTCCAATTTTCCTAGCTCACAAATACAAAGAAAAATTTGACTTTTTTCTGACATCTGCAAATGTCAAATTGAGTCGAAGTGTTCACACTACTTTGTGTCTGAACAAGAGCAGACTGACTTACGTCAAAAAAAATCGGAGGAGGCAGTCCAATGTGAACACCGTCAAAGGGAAACCAAAAGAGAACCGAAGATAAAAAATCGCTGTCGTGCAAAAGCAGTCTAAAGCTGGATTTACATCTTCGTTCTTCATTCAGTGAACGTTGTTCGCTGTTCGTTCTTCCTAAAAACAACAAACAACGAAGAAGCATCTAGATTATTCCGTTTTTATATTCAGTTCGTTCTTTACAGCAAAATGGATAACAACACATTGTTGGCAGTGGCGGCGCTTTTATCATTGAACAAAAAAGAAAAGATCCTGCTGGACGAAGAGTTGGCTACTTAAATGTACACTAGAATGAATCTTTCGTAACTTAGCTACGGAGAGTAATATTTCTTAAATTGTTTCACAATTTTCTATCTGTAAAATTATAAAGTAATAATAAGATAAACGTGGAGAGTGTCCCAATTCATTGCACGGCACTGAAAAAGAATGTTCGATTAAATAATTTTCGCATTTACACTCACGTTGTTCGTTGTTCGGGTAACATCGAACACCGAAAATTCAAAACCACTTTGAATTTATTCGTTCTTCGTTCGGTGTTCATTCGTTGTTCGGTGTTAGCATTTAGACCTTCGTTGTTCCGCGTACGACCAACAACGAACAACGTACGCGGACGATAAAACCGAAGGTCTAAATCCAGCTTAAGAAAACGAGACATGAGTAGGACGAGATGTCGCCGTTCGTGTTCTTAGATAGGGGGCGCTGTTTCACTTTCGGTAAAATAAAGTCTTAGGGGATTTTTTAGTTTTTTTCTCCAATGTGCAGAAAACTCTTAGAGGATATATATATATATATGTATATATATCCTCTAAGAGAAAACTGAGTGCCTTTAACTTACCGAAACTTGAACAGCGACCCCTATGAAAGCTTCACATTCGAATAAAAACAAGCAATCCATATTATATATCCTCTAAGGTATTTTTGTATGCAAATCCAATCCAGATCAGATCTGGGGGAAAATTAAATACAGCTATCATCTCCAAAAATACTCACGTTCGATTTTTAATTGACCAATATAATTAAAGTTCTTTATTATTTCGTTTTAAGCCAAGTACGCAGATCACGCTAAATTTTAGCACCCACTTTTCTCCCCAAACATCAGCTAAAACCCTAGCTAAATTTTGACATGAGAGCGATGTTGAGAATATGTCACAGAGAACAGCTGTTATCTGAAAAATTTATATGTACCAATTTCAAAGAATTTTTTTTTCATATTTCAAGTAATTTTAAGCAAATAAAATGGATTCTTCTCTTTGACTGAGATAAATAGTTTGTTTCCAAATATTATCCACGTCACTTTTTATATTCACAGAGCAAAATTCACAAAAATTCAAGAATTATAGAAACCTTCAAAATTTTGCTCGAGAATTAATGTGCCGAACAATTATTTCGTGCGCTAAATTTTGACAGATAGTTATGTTCAGTAAGAAACTAAAATTTGATTTTTTTTAGCTGGAGCTGCGTACCACTCGGCTAAAACGCTTGGCTAAATTTTGGAGAGAATTTTGTATGAAAACGAAAATTTACGCGCTCTGCGTACTAGGCTAGCACTGTCAAAGTTGAAAGGTACGCAAATAGTATACAGCGCTGCAATGTGAAGTTGCAGCTGCAGCCAGAAAAGTTGCTGCCGCAAAAGTTGACTCAACTTTAACTTTTTAACTTTTGCTGCTCGCTTCATGCTGCATTTGAGATAACATGTAGGACCATTCTATACTTTTCTCTTTCTAATGAAAGTAAGCCATGGGGAACTGCGCTACATCATTGTAGACGTCATTTGCTACATGAGTGAGCGATCTTACTGACAGATTTTGCGGTAGCGATTCGTTTGGCTGCAACGACTTCCCATTGTGTTCGGCCGGGAAGTTTTACTTCTAGCGCGTGTACATCAGTACACACATGTTTTTTTCTTTTTCATTTCTTCCTGTCTCCCTTGAAATCTCATACCTACATTTTGTAAAGATTCTTCTCTATCTATATTTTTAATTTAACCTGCATTTATATTTTCTGTTCCTGCTATTTCCTACTCTAAATGACTATAGTCGTGTTTTTTGAAAGAGTGAATAGGCAGCTCAGCAGATTTTTATACACAAACAACAACAAAATTAAGAGTGAATATAATTTTGGTCAGTAATCAGAGTGAACATAGAGTGGATATAAATTGTTGAAATGTTGAGATGTTTAGGTGGCACTTAATTCGGTTGGAGGAAAATATTCGTCCCCGAATGGTTGGTACCCATAGATTTTTTGACTTACAATGGGATGCGTTCTTAAATGCATCCCGGTTAAAAAAAGACGGCTGTGTATACTTTTTTCTCAGACGTTTCGAGTTTTTCAGAGGTTTTTTAATCCATCGTCATCGTAGCCATCCTTCAATGGAATTTGACAGTTGATGGCTAGCCAGGTAGGGGACAAAATATATTTGACTGTATCGATAATATTTAGTTCCAAATGTCAACAGGTTGCCCTGAAAATGCATTTTTCCGGAGCAGAAAATAAAATGGAAAAATTTTCGAATTTTTCAAAGGTTTTTTAATTCATAGTCATCGTAGCCATCCATCAATGGAATTTGACATTTAATTGTTTGACAGATAGGGGACAAATTATATTTGATCGCATCGAGGATATTTAGTACTCCAAATGTCAACAGGTTGCCCTGAAAATGCATTTTTCCGGAGCAGAAAATAAAATGAAAAAATTTTCGAATTTTTCAAAGGTTTTTTAATCCATAATCATCGTAGCCATCCTTCAATGAAATTTGACAGTTTATTACTTGATAGTCTACATAAACCTTATTTTGAAAAGAAGAATCAATCCATCTGAATTCAACCAAAAGCGTTGACAAATATGGAATTGATTGTTCACTGGCCATTAACTACTGTCGTTTTCGAGTGGACGTTCGGAGCTACTCCTTTTTCACTCCTTTTACTCCAAATTTCCCATTTTCGATAGGAATGGAACAGTTCCGAAATCCAAACGAAAACGACATACATATGTCCCGTGTAAGCCAAGTGCAAAAATGTACCTTCGAACGCGCCCGAACACATTTCAAAACATAAAACGAATGTTGGTTCCATGTGAATATAAATTTTCTTTCATCCGTTGGTAAGTGTAAAAATAGTAATAAGGCCCAGTTTATTGTTAGGCATATAAAGTATTATGTTGTTACCTCTTTTGTTTCGTTATCCATTATATCAATTATTAAAGTTTGTTAATTTTATGATTGTCACTGATTATTGTTTGTGAAAGATAAGAAATTTATTTTGACATCGAATGTCATTAGATTTGTCACGATTACCTACATTAAAATTACAAAAGAAAAGTGACTATTATGGTCTTATTCATAATTCATTACTGCGCTGCCTATAATTTTCACCAAAACACGGCTTATGTTTGTATGTATATGTATTGTTTATTTAATTCTTCCTTACTCTCACAATGTACATCCGAAATAAAGTATATGCTGTTATTATTTTTTTAGGATATTGTAAAAGTGGAGCTAAACTCTTACCGCCATATTATTCACTAGATACATTTAGATTTAAACTTAAATCCAGATGTATTTACATTGAATTTCTATACTTTACATCTGGATTTAAATTTTTAATCTAGATGAATCGAGTGAATTATATGGCCGTTAATAAGTATTGACAACACAATAAGCAATGTTGGCTCTGGTGTAAATTGTGGAAAGAGGCCATTAAAAAACGACGAACAGAAAAAAAATTACGTCAGATATTCAACATTCCGAAATTCACGTTTATAATGCTGGTCACATGAAGATGAGAATCCCCGGCAGCCATTTTAATTTGCCTACAAGCTTGAACTGGCAGTTATCAGATAAAAAATGAGAATGTGTGTATAAAAATCTCACACATAGACAGTAAGGATCTTCACACACCTGGTTAAATTGTTGTTGCAATTCACATCTATTCATCGAAGCGGGAAAAAATTACAAATACAACAATGTAAACAAATGGGTTTTGGAGGGTGAAACGTAGGAAACATTCTCATCTTCATTTGGCTAATCTGTGATGCTGGTGTATGGAAACAGCTTCAGGATCATGGAGATCCTGAACCTCCAATTATTTATAGCAATGATGTATTGCGTAAGGCGAAGTCTGAACTGCGAGTTGCTAGGTATAGACATGAAGATCCCATACGTGCGATTGGAATGTTGAAAAGAAGTCCAAAAGGCCAAAATGTTATAAAAACCATTGGATATGATCCATTCTTTATACATATATGTCTTTTCAAGTTTTCAAATATGTAAGCCTTTAGAATAATTATTTTACCAAAGTTCCACTGATAGTGGATTCCACTTCTGGAGTTGCAAAAAAATTGTACACGCAAACGGTGAAAAATCTCATTCTTTGTACTTACACGTGTTGTTGGATGCTTGATTTGGAAAAGGTGAATTTGGTAATAGGGTATGGATGGGTAGGAATAGGAAAATGGGAAGGTAGGTGACTGCGGTCCGTTCAGGACCCATGTTCTGTAACTTTCGCTTCGATAAAATCAGTCGAGAAACGATGAAAAATGGAGCAAAACTCACTTTATCGCATTATCGGGTTTCTATAACTTTGACAGTCGATAACTTTATCGACCGGAACATGCGGAATAGAAATCCTGGAAAAATGCGATAAAATGCATTTCTGTATCTTTGAGAATCGTTAATTTTTTCATTTTCAACGTCAAAATGTAACACCTACACAAAGGCAGGCGATAATAGATGAAACATTTAAATTATTGCAAAAGAAAAGCAAACTTAAAAAAGAAAACAAAATAAATAATGTTCATAATGAATGACTAAGAACAGAAGGTGAATAAAATTGAATGTTCATTTATATTTTATAATTTTTATTACTCAATTTTAATTTTCAGAGTGAGGTCCCAGTTATAGCTATCATTGAAAACCATCATTGAAAATTTTAATGATTGGTTTTGAGGCACTTAAAAGGCAAAATTAGTAATTATTTTGATGCCAATATGTAGGTAGTGACTTAATTATTAATATTTGCCGAAAAAAAATTTGATTTTGGACCAGCTGTCCACATAAAATGACTTTTATTATTTCAATAAATGAACTACCTTATCAATGAACATTGAAAAATTAAACGTCATTTTATGGCGAAGTTTGGACCCCATTCAATTTTTTTTTTTCACAAAAATTATAATTTAAGCCATCAGCTTTATTTTTGCATCAAAATAATTACTGATTTCACTTTCTAAAGGTACCAAAATTAGTCATTAAAGTTTTCAATGAAAGCTATAACTGGCACCTAACAAGAGCCGAAAATATTCCTTCGTAAAATATTTGTCCGGAAATAAGGAATTCACAAGTGGCAAAAGATGAAGTTTATTCTGTCATTGAGCAAAATATGGACGCATTTCCTGTGCCAAAATCTGAGAATACCTCCTTTAATCGTTCCTCGGGCACTTCACTCTCTAAACTTTTTTAATAAAAAGTATTTATAAGTTTAGAGAGTGAAGTGCCCGAGGAACGATTAAATACATATGTACATAGCTAAATTAAAACAAAGTCAAATTCGTTTTCAATTTTAACTTTTGTTTTTTTTTTTTTAATGTCAAACAGCCTAATAAACTTATCGCCTTCAACGGATTTTCCAATGAAAATAAATCGAAAATTCAACTTATCGCATCGAGATACAGAAACCCATTTTTTTCCAGAGGCGATAAGTGTGGAATGAATCGTTTAATTTTTTAACGATGCGATAAGTTATCGCCTGAGTTACAGAACATGGGTCCAGGATAGTTTTGGAAAGGTGAGTAAACAGGAAAAGAAACAGAATAGGCGGAAACGAAAAGCGGACGGAAGTGTGACTAAGGAGAAGTGGAAAGGGATGAGGGTCAGTAACAGAAGGTAGGTTGGAAAGAGATAAAACTGGAGATGGATAAATTGATCTTTAATTTGAAGAGAGTAAGTATGGGTTAAAAAAGTTTGGAGATAAGGTACGATAACCCAATAGGAATAGGAGATAGAAAGGAACTCCCGAACGGGGGAGAGGAATGACTGAAGTTAGGACATGGCACGCTGGCGACACTCGGCTAAGCTCGCCGGATTAGGGGGGGATCTTGTCCTAAAGTCAGCCTAGGCCAACAACAAAATATAAATCGTGCCAGACAAAACATACGATAATACAAAAAAAAACATTACCTCGCAAGTTGGTTGACGACGGAGGCCGTTCATAACTGCTGGTAGATTGCAGAGGCGCCGCCCTCCCGACCTGGAGTCCGTGGCGGGAATTTTCGGACTCCGAACGCTCGCTTCACCAACCTCCTTCAGCTCATCTCACGAAGACTTCTGGTCGAGTCGTTCCACCCCCTGAACGACTCAAACTAGCACGCCATTAAGCTGCTAGTGCCGCTCAATAAAAACCACATGAGTTGGCGTGACTTACGAACATTTATTATTTTATTTAGAAATTAAAAGTGATTAAAGGACATTTATAGACAAATGAAACCTAAGGAAATAAAAATGGCAAAATGAAAAAAAACGAAATTATGTAAAAACCTAGTAAGTAAAATTGAAAGAAATTTACGGAAATAATTTGAAATGAAAATTTAAACCTTAAAACTAAAATAAATTATAATTAATATTTTTTTTGTGTTTTTCTTTTTTTTTCTAATTTTTTTCTAATTGTTTTTTTTTTTGTATATTTTTTTTTATATTTTTTTTCAGGTAAAACAAGGAAAGGAACGAACAGGAAAGACAAGCTGAAAGGTTTGTCTTAACCTCCTTCAAGCCGCCCTTCAGACCCTCGAAGGCTTCTACTTTTTCCGAAGCACCGGTTAAAATTTCTATCTCCACGAACGCGTTTTCGGAGACCCTACCTATATAGAGCTCTATTTAGGTCTACGCCTACCGAAAGTTCGCCAAAAACAAAAATGGCTACCTCGACCGGGGACGACTATGAAAGGCGAGAACGATTTTTCTCCCAACCTTCTTTCCTACTCCTCTTAATATTTTCCTTTTTTTTACCTTATGGATTTTTTTCTATTTTTTTTTCTCTTTAAAAAAACTTAACACTAAAACTTTTATAATTATTTTACAAAAAAAAACAAAAAAATATCACGCCAAAAAAATTTTAAACTTATAAAAAAAAATGTTTTTTTTTCTCCAAAAAAAATCGGCTTCAGCTCCACTGTTGCGAAAAATCCCTTGGCTTCGATTTTATTCTATAACAGAAATATCACAACCAAAAAAAAACGCTCAGCGGTCACGACTTGCGGTAATCGTCCGTGGGTGACCGCTAAAAATTTTCCAAACACCATCTGTGTAAAACTTACTATAATTACGAGCACTTGGTTTTAATAGGCGTATTACTCACCCTTTTCGGGGCTTACGGGAATTTAATGGTTTTCGCGGAACAATTTCCTGCACCTCCTTTAAGTTTAATCTAACCGAATTGACGTTAATTAAAATCACTTTCTACCATGATTAAACTCTCACCTTGAAATCTTATCTTTTGTTTTCTTGTTTTTTTCTTTTTCCTTTTAGTTTCCGGCTATTAGCCACGACCATGCACGGACCCTTAAGTCGGGGTTGAAATTTTTTCTTTGCCTAAGCCGTTTAATTATTAAATTAAAATCCCCTTTTTTTCTTCTGTAAAAAAACTCACCCAATTCAACGTTATTTCTCCTCCAGCTGGTTCTTGTTGGTTTTTTATTCCATCCGAATAAATATATGTATATAAAAGATATACTAAACGGCCGGCGGTTGAATTTTTGTTGGTTTTACCACTTTGAAAAATTCTTACAAAAAAAAACACGCACTGCCTATAGATAGGGGTTTTTATCACTTTTGCACTGGTCTCTTTGACTACCTTTGAATATTTGGCTAGACGAAAAGTTCATCAGCGATCCCCATACCGCTTTCTGCACTCAAAACCACCCACACATGCACCTATCTACCGCTTTGCAACTGCATCGAAAGCGCACTCCGATGCGACTCTCTTTTTTCACACCTCTTTCCCCCCGCAGACAAAACAAAATTGCAACAACCTAAAGCCCAAATGTAGGCTTCCCTCAACGTTGAGTTCGAGAGTTAGCAAGGATCGCACCCAACCTTTCCTCGCGCTACCTTACCAACTCGCAAAACACCGAACCCTATACTCAGGGAACTTTGGCCATTATACTTGCGGAATGTGGAATCCATTTGATCATTTTCTCTGCCAGCCAATCAACGCACAGATTAGCCACATGAAGATGAGAATCTTTCGTACGTTTCACCCTCCAAAACCCATTTGTTTACATTGTTGTATTTGTAATTTCTTCCCGCGTCGATGAATAGATGTGAAATGCAACAACAATTTAACCAGGTGTGTGAAGATCCCTACTGTCTATGTGTGAGGTTTTTATACACACATTCTCATTTTTTATCTGATATCTGACAGCTCAAGCTTGTTGGCAAATTAAAATGGCTGCCGGGGATTCTCATCTTCATGTGGCTAATCTGTGCAATCAACATACGGCTTCTATCGTCTCTTCATTCATGCAATATTCCCTTCCCCCTGCACCTACCATTTAACCTATCCAACAATCCTACTATTACTACGTAGGTATTTTGCATGCAATGGCGGTTCGACTCGTTGAGGTTTGTGTTGTCGATTTATTTTTCGTTTCGTATTATTTCGTAACTTTTGTGCTTTTTTCTTTTATGTATCGTTAATTCGTGTGTTTTGTTTAGTTTCTTAAGTTTTATTAGTGTCGAATATTAAGTCCTTTGTACCTAATTTGTGTTTGTTTATTTCTTTCATTTTAGGTTGTTCGTATGTGCAGCGGCATCAAGTACCAAGGAGGATTTCACCAGTTCAGCTACTTAGGTATACCCATGATTTTGTTTGTTGGTTATTTTATTTTACTAATGTATTTTTTTTTTGTTTTTATTATTTACCCTAGGTGAACGCAACACGCGTTGCTTGTATAAACTGTGAGTTGGGGCAGTTCTCTGTTGGTTGGGCTATAACAGAACGCCAAGATACACTAACTATTCAATACCTATTAAAGAAAATTGTTCAAGCGGGAGCACATATGCCCAAGCAAGTGGTAAGTATATTTATATTTATATAGATATATGTAAATGTAAATGATTTGATTAGTATCCATAAAAATGTTAATATAATACCCTGAAATGAGAAATATCCTAGTTTTTAACCGCAGATAGTTATAAGAATAACTATTACGGCCATATTATTCACTCGATTCATCCAGATTAAAAATTTAAATCCAAATGTAAAGCATACAAATTCAATGTAAATACATCTGGATTTAAGTTTTAATCTGGATGTATCTAGTGAATAATATGGCGGTTAGTAAAAGTGTTTTTTTAGTTAACTAAAAAAAGTACATATTATAAAGTTTTACCCAGATTGTACAGATGATGCTTGGCGATGATCCAAACTCGTTTTACTTGGTGTGTCCAGTCCATTACGTGTTTGTAGTGCATTTGCTATTCAAATTTATTTATGAATACACAATTCTAATGTTTTGGTATCAATAAGTGATTGATTTGTTATTTTTTACAAGATGTGAATGCAGTGAATGGTGTATTTGAAAAAATATAGAGTTTTTTGAAATTAGTTTCGAGACATTCGTTGCAGATGCTTAATAAATAAAAAAGTAACAATTAAAACTAATGTAGGACATCTAATTTGATTTCACAAAAAGTCTAAAGTATGACCCATTTTAATGTATGTATGAAGTTACACATTTATATTTATACGAATTTTAACATACTTAACTTTCGTTTAAATTTCATTGAAAAACCACCTGTTCAGTCTCCCTTGAAGTCTCATTCATTTTGTATAGGTTCTTCTCTATCTTCGTTTTTCCTATAAATTTCATTTTTATTTCCTACTCTTAAACCAGCACATTCAAATCTACACATCGTACCCGCAGAGGTACGAAATCGCCAACTGGCACTGGGTTCATTCCTCTTCATAATCTTCATGTATAATAATGTACTTTGTTTAATTAGTTATTCATCTTTGACAATACGTACGCTCTACCGATAACTTCTAGGATTTGTCCCAGTACGGTGTTTTTCAGTAAAAATTAATTAATTTGTAGATTGTATTCTGTATATATTTTTTACAATATCATATTTTTAATAAATATGTGTATGTTAGTTTTTTAAACTCACACTTTAACTTTTAATTTCTAAATAATTAAAATTTCAAATAGATTTTTGTTTCTAATTGTAAGTTAGTGTAATGAGTATTGCTCTTGATTTTCGTTAATGTCCTTATGCTAAAATTTTATCAATGTGGATTTTTGCATCATAAATCTCTAAAGGCAATTAAATTGATTTAATGACTACGTATACGTGGTTATAATTCGTAGAATTTAAAAAGATTAAATATTTCTTTTTTTTCTCGTAGTAACGATTTTGTATTTTTTGTGAATACATATACATATATATCACGTTTTCATTTTAATTTATCAAAAATTACACTGGTCAACTACTTTTTGTCACATAAATCAAAACACACCTACTGTGGAAGAACGACCTTAAGTTTCCTCCGGATTATTCACGCAAACAGAACTTCCATGCAGCACCACCTAGACGACAACTTATTACTGCTGTCACCTTTTTTCTCGCCCTAGTTTGGACTCCTCACACCGGACATAATTCTTTCGCCATTTTGACTGTCGATCTTCTTTTTCTCATATGTCAAAGAAAATCTTTCTTTTGAAATCCATCCTTGAAGCTGAACGGTCCGAGAGTGCAAACTGCGGTGAGTATACCTAATAAGATAGAACAAGAACAATTATTGTAATCTGTTATTTCCATATTCTTTTAGAAATAAAATACTGCTACTATTTGTAAGGGCAATTGCGTATTAATTTTCGAACTCTCTGGCCGGACATCAAGGATACCTACTTTCCGAAAGTTTCGGATGGCCTTAATTGGAAACCCATCGTAGGAATTCTCAATCAGGTGTTGTTGATATTCTACAAAAAAAAACAGTATTTCGCTATTGTTGAGGTTTTATTGCATATCGAAATACTCTGCAAAAAATAATTTGACCATCTGAAAGTACTAATTTTCCAATTCAAATTCAATTAAGAATTTCGCCGCGTGGAATATAAATTTTGGAATAGTTCAAATTTTGATAGAGGAAGTTGTTACTTTAATTATTACTTTTAGAGAAAAATTATTTGGTTTTGTAAGAAAACCTCAAATGTAGTAAAAAACGGTTTTTTTTAGCATTTTTGGGATAAATAGTAGAGTCTGGTTAATGTGACAGTTTTGTTTTTACTATAGATATTTGCATAATTGATTGGTTTTCAGGTATCTGATTCATCGAGAGCTCTTCTAACAGCATGTATAACAGCATATACATCCTTCCACACAATTGAAGAGTACTGTGACTCTTTCTACGATGATGTGGAATCAAAGAAAAATGTGACTTTAGTTTCTATAGATGTTGCACATTACATTCATTAAAATATGAGCAATAAAAATCATCGTATAAAATTGTTTTTTTTTTATAGCAGCTATTGGCCAGTTAATTCAAAGTAAAACTGTTGAAAGCGCCCAAGTTCTAATAAAACATAAAACAAATATTAATAATTCGTCCATCAGAAACAGAAGACGTGTATAAGAAAAGCTTAACCCAATGGGAAAAAAAGCAAAGCAGCTCTCAAAGCATTAATAATTAAAGATCAGTCAAATTATTCTAATCTGTGGGACGAACTTGAAACCGATAATGATGATACCATTGAAA
Organism: Leucozona laternaria; assembly: GCA_932273885.2. Lineage (NCBI taxonomy): Eukaryota > Metazoa > Arthropoda > Insecta > Diptera > Syrphidae > Leucozona > Leucozona laternaria. The sequence goes on along the minus strand of OW026366.1, from coordinate 216,815,457 downwards.
TTGAACCCTATATTTTATTCCTGCAAAATGAAAGAAAGCCAAGTGCACAATATTGAAACTGAAGTAATCTCACTTGTTGATAAGGAAGAAGGTGACCGCCGATGCTGATGCCGAGTTTGCTTGAGCTGCACCAATGCCAAATGAAATCGAAAACCATGATGGTTTGGCACAAAAAGAAATTTCCAATAGCTTAAAAAAAAAAGAAAAAACTTATATCTTGGGGAAAGTTCCGCCAAAAAAATAAATGCAATGATGAAAGAACTCAAAACATCTCGTTTGCCGCTTCTTAAAAATGGTTCAAACATGAACTTACAATTTATAAAAATATGCGGAATGAATTATTCCTCAAAATAAACTTGTGCATTTGACAGTATAAGCCAAGTTATTTTATCCTTAGCTTTGACAATTTTCCATAAAGGAACTTATTTTTAGCTCAGGTGATATTTTTTTTTTTTTCATCGCTAACATCATCAAAAAAAGTATTAATTCGAGCATTTACAAAAAAAGAGGCGAAATGCTTCTAAAATATAAAAATTTCGAAGGGAATAATGCAAAATACAACCAAATAGACTGCAGCACATCTAAATATAAACGAATGTTACAATTATTTATGCAGTGGAAATCGCAATTCCACAGCTACACGAGAGTGTTGCGAGCCAAAAATATTTGGTTTCAACTACTATATAATTCAAATTAATGAATTACAAGATTCTTCTGTATTATTTCAACTTGTTCGACGCCAGTTGAACAAAGGTTCAATTTGCTCAATTTGCAATAAAGACACATCGATAATAATTAAAACTGGTAAGATTTGCGTTTGTTTAGCTTTAAGACTTAACTACATTGGCCAAAAAGTGAAAAAGTACAAAAGTGAAAATTTTCAAACTTATTTTGGGATAGTGTTTCTGACAGGAAAACTTATAAAAATGATGCAGAAAGCTTAAATTTTGGTTTAAAAAAATTTGTATATTGTTTTTTCATAAAACAACTGCTAAAGGGTCCGCCATCTAACGTTTTTTTTTCAACTATTGCTTATTTGGTGAATGTTATCACTTAGCGCATGTCTGATTTGACAGATAATTAGTTTTATCCTTCCGCTGAACGAATATGGTTGTGTATACGCTTCGCTAAGTGGGCCTGCGATCGACTTAGAGAAGATGCCGATTTTGCCAAAAAAAATCATCTTTTCAGATGAAGCTCATTTTGATCTTGGCGGGTAGTAAACAAGCAAAATTGCCGCATTTGGGGCACAGAAAACCCGCACGCATACATTGAAAAGCCGATACACCCAAAAGGAGTCACTGTTTAGTGCGGATTTTGGTCCAGAGGCATAATTGGGCCATTTTTTCGAAAATGAGCAAGGAGTGGCCGTTACAGTCAATGGCGATCGTTAGCGGGCCATGTTGAACGAATTTTTGTTCACAAAAATTGAAGAGGAGGATATTGGCAACATTAGGTTTCAACAGGACGGCGCTACGTGCCACACAGCCGAAGCTACACTCGATGTTTTGCGCCATTTTCAAAAAAAAAAAAAAAAGTTATTTGGCGGACCCTTTATATAACTACAGAAATTATTTTGAATATATTTCAACTGAGTTTTAATCAAATTATTATTTTTCAGGATTATTTGTTTGCTTCGAATTATATGGTTTGACAGAAAATGAAAGGAAGACTTCACTCAACGCTTTGCCCAGTTTTATCTAGGTGGTGTGATAGTTTATGAAGGTAACGAGACGACTACCGTAAATTATATTGGACATTACACAGCAATATGCTACAGGATGCAGAAATGGTATGAGTTCGATGACATGGCGAACAAAGAAAAGTTTGTAAGAAGTAGTAAAATAATCAAACCAAAGTTGATATTTTATGTAAAAAAAAGTCAAAGATGAAAAAAACTAGTTCAAATTACTGCATTATCTATCTACAGGGTGATTCACATAACATGGTTCAAGACAAGAAAAAAAATCGTGGCAGAAGAGGATCTTTTTCCCCCTTTGGGGCGGCAGGGGCAATTAAGCAAATAGAAACTAAAATAATATTAAAACAACGCCGACAGACAGCACTTCCAATGTCATGCTATATGTGTTTTTAAAGTCAGAAATCCTTTAATAGTATTAATAAATTTCCATTTATTTTAGTGAATAGTTTTTGAAAATTAACGATTTTTCACTTGTATCGATCAATCTTATATGCTCTAGCTTTTCATCGCATCTTACGCGAATCAACCTATATAATGTTATGGAAATTTAATGTGGGTAAATATAAGTAGATGGTGGTGGGTTATATTTATATCCATATATAGGTGTATACCCATGGACTGGATACAGGGTAAAACGATAGGATGAATTTCGGTAAGCCCCAAAATTCGTTCCACCCAACGGAGGGTACGGCATGTTGGCAATGTAGCTCGGCTATAACTCGGTCGGAGGGGGTGGGGTTCTTTCCGCTGTCTATTATCCACAAAACAAAATGAATTTCATGCCTTGTCGGGAACTAATAGGGGAACGATGCAGCAACGCTGCATAAATGAGGGAAGAGGAAGAGGGGATACAAAACACTAAGACACAAAAATGGGTCGGTGTCGTCTTTGTATATAAAATAAAAAAATATATATACAATGGTGTCGTTGACCCTGTTAGGGCTCCTTGGCCGTCAAGTAGCCAAAAAAAAGTTGTTGACGACCCCAATCCTGGATCAATACGCCAGTTGATTTTTGATTACCTTACATCGCTTTTACGTCTGCCAATCTACGCCGCCCATTTTGTAACCTGTTACCACATCATAGTGCTTTTATCAATCATCAAGACAGAAGAATAAGACTTTTTCTTTTAACATGTGAATTATTACATTGATTTATCTAAAGGTTTGTAGTTTTTTTTTTTTCTTTTTCAACATGTGATTTAATGGTTATGAATTTATCAGCTCAATATAAAAAATTTTATTAAAACAAAAAATATTACTTACAGTTTATTTATTTCCCAGGTTGTTACGTGCGCACGAAGATCCTGCTGTGACTGTGATTAGTAAAATTTGAAAAAGGTAGATAATAATTGGCTTATAGCATCACTTATGTATCTTTCTATTCAGGTTAATTAATCTATTTTTTTCTTTTCAGGCAAATTAATCTTATTAATTATTCTTATTATTATTCTTTTTTTTTTTCTTTTTCAGGATAATTTTTAGCTACCGACCCAAAAAATTTAATAATTTATCGTCTCCCACTCCGCGATTAAGGAAAACTATTTTAGTTAATAAGAAAAAACCGGATTTACTCTTTTGCATTGACCGTATTATTAACTATAGGTGAGCAGATGACCTTATTAGGATGTCATAAAATTGAATAATTTTAGTGCAGGTACTTACTTTTATGGTATAAAAAGATAAAACATTGGGATGAAATTATCATTGAAAACTTGAACGCGCGATCGAGCAGTTGTATAAGGAAAAATTATTTAAATATTTTGTTTGAGCTTTTTGTCAAAGTTGAGAGTCTTGAAGAGTTCTTTTATGCCGTAATAAGTGAATAGCAACTAACCGGTGAAAATTTACTGGAAAATAAAGCAAAATTAAAAAGCTTTCATTACAACATTAATAAAAAATGGTTCGAAGCCCATAGATCGAGATTAAATTTCATAAATAAAAAAAATTCAATGGCTTTCGTCATCTCTGCATATCGAAATCGGCCAAATGAGCTTGGACTTGATGTAGATAAACCAAAGCAAGGATTTGGAAATAGCAATGATGGAAACACCCTAAGGAGATTTTTTAACAATCTGAGGCAACCCCTCGAATAACTGGAGTCAATGAAGAGGTAATAACCAGGATCAAAATAAAACTTAATGTTTTGGATAGCAGGGAAGTAGTGAATGCAGTTAAATTTGGAGAGTACACCAAAGAGTTATTGAAACAAAAGTACCCTGTACAACTCACACCTACTCTTCATAAAATTTTGGTTCATAGTCAAAATATAATCGAATACCAATCACTACCACTTGTAGAATTGTCAGAAGAAGCCCAGGAGTCCAAGAATAAAGACTACACAAAATACAGATATCAAAATACGTGCAAAGTTTCAAGAATTCGGCAGAATGAAGACCTATTTAACATGCTAGCAAGCTCATTCGATCCACTTATTTCTTTCTTAAGGCATGCAAGCAACCAAAAAGATCTGAAAGCACAATACTCACCGGAAATTATAAGTTTATTACGCATTACCCCGGACTTAGATGATAGTGTCCAAGAAATTTAATGTTTGTATTTAAATTTTTGTTCCTTTTATTTTGTTTTTCTACTTTTTGAATTCCAATCTATCAACAAAATACTTTATAAGTTAACTCTCTTATACAAAAAAAATAAACTATCAATTAATTATTAAAAAAAAAAAACAAAAACTGATTTTTCTCCCCACTGTTTCACTCAAATTGGTTTGTTTTCTTCTTTCCCCACTGTTTCACTTTAATCACACTCAAATTACTTCATAAATTGACTTTCGACCTTTTTAGGATTAAATACCAATTACGTTAACCACCTTTACAAAAACTTCTTATTTCAGCAGCAGATTCTGAAACACCCTGTAAATATTTTTTCTTAAAATTCCCAAACTTTAAAGCCTTGGAAATTTCCTTCAAGATACAAAAAAATATTGGTGATATCTTTATTCGTATGAGAGATATGATTTTTGTAGCCAAAAAAGTCAATACTGTGCGTCGGTTGACTGTTATTTTTGCCAATGGAATGGTTTCAGAAGAGTTCTTTTTGATTCCGGATGCTTCCGGACGTCCAATGGAAAACGACATTAGAGAAAGAAACTATGATTTAAAAATTATGAAAATAATATTAAAAATGGGTGCAATTTTCAAATTCTAGAACTGACGATGAATACGAGTCCGATGACTAAAACTGGAGGGAAACCAGAAAAATATTAACTGCCGAAGAGAAGTTGGATGAAATGGAAGTTCTACATCTAAGGGGTTGTCTTTAACTGGCAAAGCCTTTGGGCAAATTATCTTGTCCAAGCTAAAGAAGAAGCTCAAACTTCCTCTTGAATGGTGTGTGGGAATAGGGACAGACAGATGTACTGTTATTCTTTCAGAAGTTCGAGGTTCTGTTACGGTTATTCAGAAAGAAGCGAAAAATGCTGTGACAACTCCATGATACAGTCACAAGCTTAACAACTCCATTTAACGAAGCTCAAAAGTACCTACCATACGAGACGCTGTGACAATTATGAAAAAAGTAATAATGCTCTTCAAATCTCATCCAAAACGAAAAACTGTCTTCATGAGCACCTTGGGGTGTGCACTCACATCTCTTTGTGGGACTAAGTGGGTAGACCGGTGGGTACCCCAGTTTTTTTGTAACAACTTTATGCAATTCACAGTTAATTCTATCAGTTTTGTGTTGAAGTGACGTGTTGTCCTTAACACAGTCTTTGTGCAAAATCTCTTGACCGTAACAGAAGTGCTATGCGGGTGAAATACACATTTTCCGTCGGGAGAATATAGATACTAATTTCAAAAATATCTCGCAGCTTGCAAGAAATTTAAGTGATCAATTGAATGTTGAGTTGAATATTCCTTGTATCCTACGTCATAGTTGACGCCAAATTTACCGAGTCGATTTTGACACTAATTGAGCTGAGGAGTATTTCGGAATATACTTACATGCACCCTTTGTCCTAACCGATTTGCGTGAAACATATATATGGTCAACTACAGCTGAAAACGGCCTCCGCGGTCTGGCACTCATGCACATCTTTAGAAAAATCCCGATCGATGTTGAAAAAGTAGGTTTTCAAAAACCGGCTACAAGAGAAAACTAGATTTAAACATTTAAGAACTATGTATATCATGTATGTACACTACCTTCGTTACTCCTTTAATATTAATTAATTAATTTATTTTTTTTTTTTTAATAAGCCGTTTTATTATCTATGGATCTGGATCAGGATCATTTTTTAATAAGTAATATAGGGTTTTTCAACAGGGACTCTACAAAAGTAGAGCAACAGGGACAGCAAACGACGCCATATTTCTTCCCGCTCTTTTGACATTTCTCTTCATTAAGGTTTGCCATTTCATGATGGAAAGATATACGAGCCAACAACGAGTCGAATTTATTAAAATTTACTACCGAAATTCGGAGTCAGTGGCCTCAACGTTAAGAGCGCTACGTCCAATTTATGGTCGTCATAATCGTCCTAGCAGATCAACAATTGAGCGTCTAGTGGAAAAATTTGAATCCACAGGCACAGTACAAAATGTTCCCGTGCCAGTGAGACAAAGAAGTGCCCGTAGTGTAGAGAATATTGCTGCCGCTGATTTTTCAGTTGCAGAAAGCAAAAATGTGTCTCTCACACGTCGTTCTCAAGCGTTGGGCATCTCTGTGACGTCGTTGTGGCGAATTTTGGGAAAAGATCTTGGCCTACATCCTTACAAGATTAAATTAAACGCAAGAACTGAAGCCGCTTGACCACCAGAAACGTCGTATGTTCGTGAATGGGGCTGAGCAACAACTTGAAAATGATTCGGATTTTCATCGAAAAATCATCTTCAGCGATGAGGCTCATTTCTAGCTGAATGGCTTCGTCAATAAACAAAATATGCGGTATTGGTCAGGCAGTAATGCAAACGTACTCCATGAATCATCATTGAATCCCGAAAAATTACAGTTTGGTGTGGTTTATGGGCCGGCCGCGTCGGCGTCATTGGGCACGTTACTGTGAATGGGGATCGCTACCGTTCAATGATAACCGAATATTGTTGGCCCCAATTGGATGATATGGACTTGGAGGACATGTGGTTCCAACAGGGCGGCGCCACAAGCCACACAGCGAATGTCACAATCAATTTATTGGAAACCAAGTTTGGAGAACGTGTTATCCAGTGTTGGTCCAGTCGCTTGGCCGCCTCGGTCGTGCGATTTGAAGCCGTTAGACTATTAGCTGTTGGGCTACGTCAAGTCTATGGTCTATGCCAACAAGCCGGCGACGATTGATGAACTTCGTACGAATATGGAACGTGAAATTGCAGAAGTATCAGCCGATTTATGCTTGAAAACCGTCGAAAATTGGGTTCAGCGTCTGGACTTCTCCAAGCGTGCCCGTGGTGGCCATGCAAAAGATATTGAGTTCCATACATCGTGGCATCAAACGTACTTTCACAGGAATAAAGAATTTCATTGATATCCAAAACTGTTTTTGTTTTATTAAAACATTTTGTAGCGCTCTTATTGAAAAACCCGACAACAACAACTTGGGATCTTGCACTCTATCTCGATCTATTTTGAAGATCCGAAAATAAGTTCTCACTCTTGCAGATAGATGGCTTCTCATGGTAAGGTAGTGCAAAGAAAAAAGACAACACATACATGAAAAACAAACTAACGTAAGAAAAATAGAGACAAGTCAACAACACCGTTGTCACTAATATCCGTATCGTTTTATTTTAATGGATCACCCCATGATCCAGATCCGTAGATAATATATAAAACACGGCTATTGAAAGAGGCGTAAGTGATGTTAACGAAAAAGTTTGATTTAAATTTAATATTTATATACATACGAACAATATTATGTACCTACGCAACATGCTTTCCTTAATTCTTTTAAATAATTTAATTTGTTCTTTTTGTATTCGATTCAGTTTATATTTTATATTTTTAAGACGAGGCATGTATACGTACAGAAGGGGTGTTCATGGAATGTCGTATTTGCTTCGTAAACCTAGTAAACTGTAACAGCCGTATCTATTAGATTTTCTTAAAACGCCTCTTAAATGTTATTTAGTTAAGTTTGCTTAAATATTAAATTTGCCTTTAAACTGCGATACTTAAATTCTTATCTATAATCGATTTTCTATTGGTACTTAACTAAACGATCGTAGTGTCACGTAACGTAAGAAAATTCACAAATTTGCTCATTAACTATAATAAGAGAGAAAGAGAAACCACTGTATGTATAGTCCAAAGCAAAAGAAGTAAAACCACACTCCATTTAGATTTTCTGTTTGTGTTCGTAAATATTTTTGGTTCGTGAGTAAGCTTCACGCCTAGCCTTTTTAAATAAATATGTCAACAAACCATCGAAACAAGATTTTATACAACTCACTAATCACAAATCTCTTTTAATTAAAATAAAAACTGAAAACTCTACCTATAATCTCATTTCTCTAATAAATACAAAGAAAAGCAGTGCTTTTCAGATGTCAAAATATATTTAAGATGGCTTTAAATAACCTTTAAACGCAATGAATGGCGATTAAGTTAAGATGCATTTAAGTAACGTTGCTTAAATGTGAAAATGGATTATAGATACCGATTTCGCACTTAACAGCTATTTTGAGGTATTTTAAAGTTAAGAAGGTTTTAACATTTCTTTATAGATACAGCTGTAAGAGTTTATCACCTCGTAAATCAAATGTCAAAATTGGTATGGAAAATTATATACGCAGGGCAACGTAATAAGGATATACACAGAATGCTTTATAGGTGCGTTCATGCAAAGTGAAGCATACATTTACGCAAATACGAAGTTCGTTAATATATCTTATTGGATGAATACCCCTAGAGAATCATTAAAAAAAGCGTAAGTATTGGATGGAAGATTTTTTTTAAAGGGAGGGAAAATAATATGAAAAATGCTCCCCACCTTGAACAAAATCCTGGATCCGCGCCTGTCCCAAAGTGCAATCAAAAAGAGCATTTTCTTACCGAAGTACCCGAAAATCTTGTGTCACTAGCAATTTTGCTAATATTTGGAAGACACTGATCTCTATAAAAAACTGGCTAGCGTATTCTCTATACTGTATAACAGTTTTTGTGACCCCGAATTGAAGATGACATCCATCGGAAAAGCACACATTTTGACGTCTATGGTCTATCCGAGACAAAAAAAAGTAATTTGACTGACGTAAATTATTCGCAGTTCTGCTTCGCTGGCTGAGCACAATAAGTGCGTTAGGACGCGCGTGATTATTTAAAGATTAACATGTCGAGTTCCTTTCAACAATTTGAAATCGACTATTTTTTTATTGTAATGGTGTGTGCTATTTGGCAGGAATCACAATAAATATTTCAAAGTGCATTTAATTTACCACGTCCCTTTGATAAGAAAAAACACAAATTTATATCAGTGAATAGTTGCAAGGCAATTTTGTGTTTATCCAATAAAGAAAAAATTACAATTCAACAATGAAAAGAAGAAGGAATTAAAAGTACGGACTTGTTAAAATCAGAGTATTCAGTCGTCGCATATTCGCGCGAATGTTTCGCTTCAGTTTGGGAGGGCCTTTATTTGCATTTGAAATTGTGGAATTAAATACTCTTTAATATTTGTTTTCTTTCTACGCCGCAACAAAATTTTTAACTTGATGAGAAATATCAAATCTTCCTAGTGTGTGTGTGTGCAAATACCTACATATGTGTAAAAATGAAAGATTTCTTTTTTCTAGAAAAATTGATCTCTTTTTCTAAGCAAATCGAATTTTTTCTAAACAACCCATTTTGGTTGGAAGGAAATTGACATTATTTAACATACAAAATCTCGTTCGTGGCTACAGCTCCATCGTATTCACTTGAAGTTGTTCACATTGAACTCATACTCACTCCTCCGCCTTTTTTTGACGTGAATTTAACCTGTATTGTTCAGACACAACCTAATGTTAAAACATCCGACTCACACTCACATTGAGGCTCAGCAGTCGTTAAAATAAAATAAAAATCTGTGCTCGTTGAAGGATTAATTCGAATTTTTTCACTAACAAAACGTAAGCCTTATTAAATAAATGTGTTACCAATTGAAAAAAATTTAATTCTGTAGGATTTGGTGGCAAAAGGCAAAGATAAAGTACAGACTGAAAGAACAAATGTCACAAAAAAAAAAACGTCAACTAGTTTGTAAAACCATTAAAGAATCCTGCCCTTCTTTCCCAGCTCTTTCTCACCGTAAAGTGGGAGTGAGATTAACAGAGACGTCAACAAAAGTCGGAAGAGACAGTGCAAAGTGAACACCGTTCTTTATCAAGGTTTTATTTATTTTAACTTCAACGGGTAAGGACGCGCGCCATAACTCGCGACTCGCGTCTCTTGTGTTCAGCCACTTTGGCAAAAAAGAAATGTTATACAGTTATAATGTTCTGCGAAAAGCGCACCTATAAAATTCTTCAATTGGCGTCAACTTTCATGCATGAAAGCGCTATCCAGTGTATTATAGAGATCAGTGTTGGAAGAACAATATCGGTTAGTATCCTCTTTTGCAACAGCATGACATAACTTGAGAACAGTTGCGTACGTTTACATCTCTTTGTCTTTTTTTTTTTCATTCTTATGATTATTCTAACCCATTGGTAAATGGACCCTTTAAATGAAACCTCAATTTATTAAGGAATGTGTAGAGACTTGATAGTTTGTGAAATGAAAATATTCACATTGAACAACTTGTGTTCATATTTGGTTGCATTCAGTAAAAATTTGTCATGTTGATTTTTTAATGGAATTAATTTTTAAATTTGATAAGAGCCTGAAAAAGCAGGAGGTCTGGCCTAAGTCTGACAGAGGCATGAAAAGCCGAGGTAATTGGTTGAAAAAACCCTTCGGGATTAGCTAAGGGCAGAGAATTCTCGGGGCTTAACTTAAGCACGGAGAAAAACTGTGTTACCGGCGTGAAATGCATACTTGTTTTCGATAGTTTGTATGGAAACTCCATTTTGTTTCTGCAATGGCGTCGCTAATCCTCGATGTCGTTTTTCTTCAACCAAATCCCTCCGGGCAAAAAAATATGGTTATAGATTGTTTTAATTTTTTGATTGCAATACAAAAATTCAAATAAAATTTGATAAGTGGATAATACGTAGCTATTCATCATATAATTACAGACAACTTATTGCTTTCAATACTTGTTCAATGATTGTTTATCTTTTAACAGTTGTTGTTGATACCAATAATATTATCTGCCGAATGCGCCATCCAGATCCAGTTAGAAATTAAAAAAAATATTGATTTTCAAAATGGAAAAATGGGTTTTTTTAAATATCAAGCACAAATATTTATATTGAAACAGGTTGTAGACAAAAAGTTATATTGTCTAACAACTGTTTTGTTTTTTGTTATGCAATAGAACACGATTATTTGAATAAATTAGCACGCGCATTTTAAATTTTGGAAAAAAAAATTAAAGAAATATGGAAGCGCTTGATGTGAACTTCGCCGAAATGAAGGGTTGGTACCACGTAATCAGGCACATAGTGCCTTTTTATTTTACTGAAGGCCGCATCAAGTGAGATGGATAGAAAATTTTATGAGCTTAAAAACATTTTTAAAGTTCTATAAAGCTGGACAGCGATAAAGTAAATGCTGACACATCTAGGTCTATCCCTAAAAAGGTACACTCTTATGAGTAATAATTAGAAAATTTCTTAATGAGATAAAGCCTTTAAGAAACTCAACAGACAGAGTATACACAAAATGGTTGTGTGAAACGAAGAACAGGGGTCAGGAATTTTTCAATAAATCCAAACTGAACAAACTAGAGGAAGGATGGAATTTATATATAGCCGAGCTTAATTCATACACCAAAGAGTTAAGAAAGGCCAAAAGGATTCAAGTGGGGCGGCAAGACTTCTAAAAATCCTTGCGTTTAACTCCACGTTTCCGGGATATATTTAACATCCCGATGGATAATAATCGATCTTGAGCCAAGAAACCCTTGAATCCTTCATGGAAATACATTTCCCGGGGTTGTAAGAATCCTGAAGACTCAGGTCATACACAAAACCAGACTCTTTAGATATCATTCAATCAACACCAGAATTGGAACAGGTTATCACAGAGCAGAAGATTATGTGGGCAATAAACTCGTTCAAACCCTATAATTCAGCTGGACGAGGTAAGATTATTTCGGCATTTCTTCCCCCCCAATGGCTTAGGCGCAAAGGGTATAATCTTCAAAACTTGTATTAAACTTAGATACGTCCCTATCAACTGGAGAAAAGTTAAAGTGTCTTTATTCCAAAAGCTGGAAAACCGACGAACGACAGAGCGATAAGTCTCTCATCGTTCTTCCTTAGGAAACTGGAGAGAACAATTGATCTGCATGTTAGGGACCTTCTCAATCCAAACAATTTTTACAACTACCAACACTACTACCAACACAACAGTAGAGACTAGGTTGCACGAAGTCGTCTCACAAATTGAGAAAAGTCTCGAGTAAAAAGAACACAGAAGCGTTTTTGGACATGGAAGGAGCGTTTAACAACGTAAAAACGGAGTCCATTAAATCTGCTCTAGAAGAGGTTGGAGTGGAATCTGCAATTGAGGACTGGATTTGTTCCATGCTCAGTGGTAGCATCATTAACTCAGAACTTGGAGATACTATTGTCGAGAAAACAGTTACAAAAGGCACACCACAGGTCCACAGGGAGGGGTAATTTCACCTCTCCTCTGGGATTGAAAACAAAATTCTTACAAGATTTAAGAATCAGGGCTTTGAAATTGTGGCCTATGCGGACGACATAGTAATTTTTGACATCGGGTTAGTATATTACCACAATCAAACATATTTTGGGATCTGCACTTAAAGAACTATCTTCTTGGGCAGCACAAAACGGTCTCGGGGTCAACCCTACAAAAACTAAACTAGTTCTGTTTACGTAGCAAAAAAAAACTTAGAGGACTTTACTCCTCTCAAGCTTAATGAAATTCCTCTGAAACGTTGCAAAGAAGTTTAATGTCTTGGAGTAATCATTGATCCCAAGCTAACCTGGCGGCTCATCACGTAAAATGAAAGCGATCGAACGATATCGTTTTGAAGATAGCTATCTTTATTGTTCTTTACTGATATGATAGAGATATCAAAGATAAGGCCCGATCGTTTTTATTTTACGTGATGAGGCCCCTGCAAACGGAACACAGAGGAACGAATGAAAAGAGCACTTTGTGTCTCAAAAAACCCAAACAGAGACTAGCCTGTATAGGAATAACTAGCCTGTATAGAGGCCTACGCCATAAGTAGGGCTGGAAATTATTCTAAATCTTCCATTCATGTACAAGTACATAAGATGTACAGCAGCCAAAAGTGCACTTAAACTTAAAGAAATTGGCTCTTGGGTCTGTCTTACAATAGCTGGACTTGATGTGACCACTGACTACGTACCACCTACAATAGATTTTAACAAAAACTTCTCTATTTTACTACCAGAAACACATGGATGGGAACCCAACTCACTAATCATTGAACAGGGCGTCCCCTTCTACACTGATGGGTAAAAAATGGCAGAACGAACAGGAGCTGGGGTGTTCTGTGAAGCTTTTAATATAAGAGAATCACTCCCAGATGAGAGTAGTGTCTTTTAAGCTGAGATTTACGCTATTGAAAAAGCGGCTGAAATAGTTCTGAAGAAAAAACTGAACTCGTCGGAGATAATATTTTTCGTGAATAACCAAGCTGCCATCGAAGCAATATCCAGTGAGACTATAAGATCCAAGGCAACACCAACCAAGTCAAACCCCGCTGGGTTCCTGGACATAGTAATATAGTAGTATATAGGGAATGATATAGCAAATGAACTGATGGCAAGGAAAGGGTTAATATCAAATAGAAACAGCAGTAGCCAAATTGATATAGGACCAGACGTTCCGATCGGCGTGACAAAAAGGAAAATAGACCTTATAACAGGAGATCAAATCAATAACTCCTGTATATCCAGGAACGACTGCGTTATCTCTAGAAGTTTATGGCCCAGAATTAATGAAAAGGAAACTCAGTATATGTTATCGCTGAGTAAAAACAATATTAGAATCTTGATTAGTGTACTAACGAGTCATTGCGCCACTAGACTGGGTTTATTTGCACCCGATTTCTATAGAAGCTAGAAGCTGTCAGGATGTCGAAGAAATAGAAACAAAACCTCCAAACAAATTGCCTCTGTTACTTTGGAAACAGATTTGTTGGGGAACTGGACAATCTAGCCCAGGTCTCAAAGGCAAACTTAAGAAAATTCATAGAAAGCACAGGCTCCGTGTACGCAACAGTCTCTGAGCTGAGCATGCCCCTCCTAACCTAACCTTACCTAACCATCACCAACTTCCACAGCCTTAAGAACCGAAGCAGTATTTCCCAACTTATGCAGCTGAATAATCACTTTTGCAAATTTGTTTCACTTCTAAGGTAATACGAATTCACCTCTGTATGTAAAAATGTAATGTATGTATGTAATGTATATTTATATACATGTAAAGTGTTTGTAAAATGTCTGTTTTCTGTTTGGTGAGAATAATTATAAAGTCTGATTTATTTTTTCGTTTGTTTCGTTTATCGTCTTTCTGACAGGAGGGGGTCTATTCCCCCCGTGAAGCCAGGAGGGACATTTTTCTAAGAAAATGACTTAAAAAAGAAAAAAATTATTAAAAAAAAACAAATTTAACACTTGAGAACAGAAAACCGGATGCCGAAATGTTTTGTACTTTTTGAAAAAATTGAAAATAACTAAATCTACTTTAATACCTACGTTCGTACTTACCTGGAAATAGTTAGTTTAAATACTGGCGCAAACTTTACTACGATGTTAAAGCATTTTTAGTATGATGCTAGGGTAAAAAGTTATGCGCGTTCTGTGATTATCGGCCTTAGAATTTCAAATGCTCGTACAATAGGGTACGGTCTAACTGATGAGCCTAACTGTCGTACCTGGGAGGCGCGGTGCGGCGTTAGGCAATAACGCCAAAAGAAATAAAGCCCAAATCGATTTGAAAATATCGCCCAAAAAAAAAAACAAAAAAAATTGGAAATGACTTCAATGTAAATTGTTGTTGTAAAATTTGGGCGTTCTTTCCTCAATTTTCATTTTCTTTCCTACATTTTGGGCGATATTTTAAATGTGAAACAGTGAGGTATGTATGCAACCCCCGGAGTGAATGCAAGGTCTCTTTTGCATTTAAAGAATCTGGATTTCAAGAAACTTTGCATACACCCAGCCTCGCACCTACTCCAAATCCTATAGTGTGCCCAAACAGGGGGTTGCAGGGGGACAGCATGCCCCTATACATATCTCACTGCTTATTTTATTAAAGTGAAATAAAGTGGATTTCATTTAAAACGGAGTTGTTTCAGTACAATTATTGACAAAATTTTGATTTGGGCGTTATTTATTTTTTTCTTTATTTTTTTTTGGACGATGTTTCCAATTTTGGGCGTTATTTCCCATTTAACTTTTAAAATTTTTATTTTGGGCGTTTTTTTTTTCTTTAAAAAAAAATGTAAAAAAAAATGGATATAACTCCCAAATCGAGAAAAAAAACAACAACACTTGTTCCGAATTTTTTTTGGCCCTAATTCCAAATCGATTTGGGCATTACAACAAAAACCGTAACAATTGTCAATAACAAAAATTTCCCTCGACTTGTTGAACCAGTTGAATAAGTAAGTCTTACGCGATGAGTCATAAAATTCCGCAAGAAAAAAAAGTAAGCATTTTGTCTAAGATAAGTTAAATCGAACATATTCTGTTTGGTGCTTTCTTTGATTCATTGACTAAAACCAACAAAAGTGATAAATGGCGGGAGATAATTTTGGTGTCAAAGAGTTTAAACACAGTTCCTGATTGATAAGATATTGGACCCACTTAAGGGATGTTTTTTTTGGCAAGATTGTACGAAATATGCCATGGAACATTTGATTTAATTAATATTTTCAGATTATAATTTGTATTGAGTCAATTATATTTATTTACTTTTACAATTTACGGATAAATTGACAAAAAAAATTCTTATTCTCGTGTAACATAATAAATTTGTTAGTAAACGTTTTCTTTTACTTCATTAAAATTTGTTTTTTTTTTCTTAATTAAGCCTAGTACGCTGCTGATGCGAAACGAAATTTTTCGGTGGTCTCCAACTGCAGAGCGAAATGTAAACGAAAATAACAGCGAAAAAATGACAGTGTAGAGTTCTATCAGATGTGAAAAACACAATTGACAAGTAACAGCTGACGGGTAAAAAATATGTTGGTAGTTGGCCTAACAAAAACTACGCGAAAGAAAACCAGAAATATAATTAAATATTACTAATAGGTTGGTATAATGAGTGTACAAAATATTTATGAAGAGGAGGACGAGCAAGATTTATTACTTACGACTGTAATATGTTCCGCATCTGCATTCTTAACAATGTTGATGAAAAGGAAAAAAAAACATCCTTCTATACGAGTTAACCCATATCTGCAGGAAAGGCAGACAAAAGGTCGTTTCGTAACGGATGTAAGTTTTTGTAAGATTTGTAAATAACTATTCAAATACTTATGTTTTCTATATTATAGTTTAATGACATGGCTGCCAACGAAAAAGTTTTCAAGGAAAATTTCCATATGCCACCAAATATTTTTCGTGAACTTTTCTCGTTGGTTGAACCAAAACTCCAATCAGTGCGAAACACAAGACCCAGTGATAAAATAACTCCTTTAGAGAAATTTGCGATTGTTGTTGAGTAACTATTTGCTCTAGTTATAACGGGTGATTTTTTAGCTGGTTTGGTTTTGGCAACACTGGTTTTGACAGCTGACGTGTGTTTAGTACCTTGTGTCACTGTCAAGCAGCTTCAGTTTGGTTTGCAATTTAACCATGGATCGTCTTACAAATGAACAACGCTTGCAAATTATTGAATTTTACTATCAAAATTCGTGCTCGGTTCGAAATGTTCATCGCGCGCTGCTTGTGTTCAGCGATGAGGCTCATTTTTGGTTGAATGGGTACGTAAATAAGCAAAATTGCCGCATTTGGAGTGAAGATCAGCCAGAAGCATTGCAACAGCTACCAATGCATCCCGAAAAAGCCACTGTTTGGTGCGGTTTATGGGCCGGCGGCATTATTGTGCCTATTTCTTCAAAGATGATGCGAATCGCAGCGTTACTGTCAATGGTGAGCGATGATAACAAACTTTTTTTTGCCCGAAATGGAAGTTCTTGACTTGCATGATATGTGGTTTCAACAAGACGGTGCCACATGCCACACAGCACGCGAAACAATGGCGCAATTGCGAGGCGAGTTTGGTGAACAGTTAATTTCACGTTTCGGGCCGGTCAATTGGCCGCCTAGATCGTGCGATTTGACACCATTAGATTATTTTTTGTGGGGGTATGTCAAGGCTAATGTCTATAGGGACAAGCCCGCTTCGATTGACGCACTGGAAGCCAACATCCATGCATTCATTCGTGAGATACCGGCCGATATGTGTGAAAGAGTATGCCAAAATTGGACTCAGCGGATGGGCTACCTGAGACGCAGCCGCGGTCAACATTTGCATGAAATTATCTTTAAACATTAAATTGCAAGGTTCAAACTATCGATTCAAATAAATATTTCATTCATTTTTTCGAATTTTGTGTGTTTTTTTTTTTTTAAAGTTCTATACCTCTTAAAAAATCACCCATTATATACCTACCTCTGTATAATATACCTTTTAATTATTTCCTGTATAGATATCTAGCAAGTGGTAGTATCCAAAGGCATGTATCATCAGTGTACAGGGTCAGTAAGCAGCACTTTGGAAAGATTTTGGATGATGTCTGTATTGCGTTATGCGATGCCTTAGGTTATTGTATTCCAAAACTGGATGGTTCAAGGTTTGTTAAAATAGCTAACGATTTCAATGTCCAGTGGAATTTACCCAACTGCTTAGGAGCTATCGATGGGAAGCATATTGCCCTAAAATGTCCGCAAAATGCAGGGAGTTTGTTTTATAATTATAAGGTTCGTTTTCATAAAATATTCATCGCGGTTTTTCTTAAATATGCATTTTGTTCCAATTATAGGGATTTCATAGTATCGTTCTGATGGCCATTGCTGATGCTAACTACAAATTTATTTATATTGATGTTGGTGCATAAGGAATCTTATTGTCCACCCAAATTTACGGACTATTATAACGAAACTGGGTGTTTAGTTGCCGGTGAATGGCGACACAAAATCCGACCCGATGCTCTACACCACTCATCTTTACAACCGAGCATTGGAAGACATAGTAATATAGGGAAACATGTGCGGGATGAGCTCAAAAAGTACTTTATTTCCGATTCCGGATCGATACCATGGCAAAATAAAGCATCTTTTGTGGAATGAAGTCCAAGGTGTTTGCATATTATTAAAGATTTTTATTTCGTTAACTTCCTTTTTGTCTTTTATTAACAATCAAAATGATTTTGGATCATTTAATTTTGTTTTAATGTAACTCATTTTATCTAATTAAGAAACAAAATTTATTTTGATAAAATATCTAAGAAATTTAATAAAAAAAAGCTAAACGTTTTTATTTTACTACATTTTATTTACATTTAATTCTTTTTTTTACCCATGACATGTTTTACATTTACATCATTTTAAGTTTCAATCTTAACTTTTTTATTTACTTACTAAGATTGTCCTGCTTATGTATTTTTATTTCATCATTAATTTGACAGATGAATCTTAAATTTAAATCATCCACTACATCTTCGGGCACTTTCTGCAACATCTGATCTAAATTAGCAAGCATAGTATAATGCTTCAGTGCGGGTGGTGCTGACTGTACCACCTTACTTTTTTGGAATTGAATGAGGTCACAAATATTTTTGCTAAGAGTATCGGCGCTCTCTAATAGTGGATCCTTTTGCTTGCGATTTTCATTTAGCTGTAGAAAAAATTAGATTAACAATCAAACAGAAATAGATATAATATTTATCTTACATATGCATAGTTTGAACTCTTTGCTCCACTTGTGAAGACTTCCGCTTGACAGGAATTACTCGTACTTGGTGAATCATTTTCCATTTCACTGCTAGTATATGTTCTGAAATAATTTGAAAAAATGTTAATATCATCAAACAAACAAAGGTATGTATAATATTGAATCGAATAATTATTGAAAAGAAAATTACGAATAAAAGTTGCACACAAACAATGAAACCATCGATCTTTTACGGGAAAAGTTTCCGGACCGTGTTATCTCTCGAAGAGGTGATCACAATTGGCCACCGAGATCTTGTGATTTAACACCTTGCGACTTCTTCCTTTGGGGCCACGTGAAAGATAAGGTCAAGACCTCAATGATGGAACTCGTGAGGCTATCGAGGACATAGGGCAGCCACTTTGCGATTTTGTTATGGAAAATTTCATGAAAAGGATATGGTCCTGTAATCGTGGTCGTGGCGGCCATTTGGCTGATGTTGTGTTCCATTATTAACGGCATACCTTCCTCTTTATAATGAAATGCTATTTTTCTTTGAATATTAAAATAACACCTCTTATTGGAAAACCCTTATTTCTTACCTTCGTCTTTTTCGTGACGACAGCGGTGTTAGGAACGACATGTTCTTAGCGAATTCCCAGTCTATTTCCTGGGATTCGTCGTCGAGCCCTTCACCTTCATCCATGAGACTCGGGTCAGTCCAACAAAGAGCAGCGTTAGCTAATAAGGGTGGAATCAACTTTCCAGTGTTGGTACCAGGCAAATCAAAGCCATACCGAAAGACTGTTCGCCTTCACCAGTTACAATTGGAACAGGACAGTGGGAAAAGCTTACATGATGATTCTTTGAAAAGGTATTTTCGTTGGGCAGTCTTTAGCATTAATCCAATAAGAATTTTCCATATCGTTACGATAATTCGATTTCAGAATGAAATTTACTACTTGTTCTGTTTTCAATTTTTTTTTATTTAAAAATTCACTTCAAATACGGCACTGATTAAAAAAAGTTTAAACCAGAGCTATCTATGTTCTTGAGAAACAATTTTTGGAATGCTAATTCTTTAATATCGCGTTTCTATTTTTGAAGCCTATTTCTATCACCATTATATCATCACAGAAAATATAAAAAGACAGTTAAGTAATAACTTTTCATAATTCTTCAACTCAAGGAGTTTGGTTGATCTTAATCGAGTCGGTGTTCCACTAATGGAGTTGGTTTTCGAACCCGATCTTGAAACGGGTGAAGAAGCGGCATCTCTAATCAAAGAATTAATATTGATTTTTAAATCTCTTGGCACTTGTTCCTGCAAAATGGAAGGTTCGCTTTCATATTATATGTACTTTCATGGAATACTTCATTTGAAAAGTATTTTCAGAGGGTGCATTACGTGTAGATGCTAATATTTCCATTCACGAAGCTGGTACACCCTATGGCGTTAGAACCGAAGTTAAGAATATAGGCTCTGTTCGAAGTATTGCCCAAGCAATATGTGCGAAGTGAATCGACAAATAGAAATTAAAAACAACGTAGGTGTCATAAGCAATGAGACAAGATCGTGGGATGCAGAATCAAGGCGTACCGTAGCGATGCGCGATAAGGAAGTTCTTCAGGATTATCGTTTTATGCCTGAACCTAATCTTCCACCATTGCGAGTTGATGTCGAAGGAAATCTTAATAGAGCAGATATAATTTCAGTGCCTAAAATCGGATAAGAAATACCTGACCTTCCAGAAGCTATTAGACAAAACTTAGTTGATACGTTCAATCTGGGACAAGACCCTGCCATAATTCTTGTTGTAAGTTATTTCTTACCTTCGTCTTTTTTGTGACGACAGCGGTGTTAGGAACGACATGTCCTTATCGAATTCCCAGTCTATTTCCTGGGATTCGTCGTCGAGCCCTTCACCTTCATCCATGAGACTCGGGTCAGCCTCGCTGCCCGACTTCCGCTTCTTTTTCGCGGTTGAATGATAGCGCATGCTGTCACGTAAGGATCGCCACATTGCCTTGCAGTCTTCCACTGAAATTAAAAAGGATTTCATGGACGTGTATTTTCTATAAAATAAATTCAAGAATTACCTGGTTTTTTAATTCTTCCGCTATAGCTTTCCAAAGGCTCGCAACCGCTGGGTTGTTTTTATGGAGCTTATGCTCCAGCTTCCAAATTGGTTCGCGTACTTCTACTAATGAAGCCAATTTTCTTTTTTCTTCGGAAGAGAACTCTGTTTTCCTCTTTTTGTTTTTATTTTTTTTTTCCACCGACACTACTGGGTGCTGAACTTGGAAGCTCATTGCCCTCTTCAATTGGGAAATCTATATCACTGAATTCTAACGTGTATTCAAGAATTTCACTTTCAAAATCCATTATATTTTATTTAATTTATTCCAAATTGAAAAGCCCGCCACAATCTAACTTGATTTTTTTTATATAAACAAAAGAAATGTCAAAATTTCGCAAGCAATTAATGTCCCGGACAATTAAATTGAGAACGAAAAGAGTGGAGAATTGTACTAAGATTTCGCAGACCAGCAGCGTACTGCAAAACGAAAAGGAGGACGAAATTTTTCGTTTATGATTTCGTTGTGTCATTTTTGTATGGGATTTTTCGTTTCGCATCAGCAGCGTACTAGGCTTTAACTGGATGTTGTCTTCCATGAAAATTACGCATTTTTCATGAAGCTTCTGTGCAAACTTTGATTAATTTGGCCTATTGCACCAGATTGTAAACCACAATTACAAATCGTGTATATGAATATTTGTTGCACCATCTACAAGTGAGTTTGTTTACAAATTTGAAAAGAGACTAGAAAATTGTACAGTTCAACTACAATTTACTGTTGCAGCATTTATGCTTACTTACATATTAGATATTAGCCGTGTTCCTTTGGAGGTGGCGAAGTACCTACTCATGAGTACTTTGCTAGCCATTTTTAATGGAACGCACAAAACTGGTTTTCCTACAAACCTCATTTACTCGCCATGAGAGCACGAGCACGAATAATTGATAGTACTAGATTATTGTTTGCATCTACTCATGAGTAGTTCGCCACCTCCAAAGGAACACGTAAGCTACAAGTTTTATTCACAAATTTGTTGATCGTTGCTGAGCCTTACATACTCGTTGAACAAGTGGTGGATGATTTTCGGGTCTGAACCCCACTTCCTCCCATGGAACTAAGGATTTGTACATTGCCTATTTTATAATATGATAATTGTTTCACTTCTCGAAAAATATTCGTTAAGCTGTTATTTTCACCGGACCCTATTTATTTAAATTACAAATTAGAATAAAATAAACTTCCGATAACCTCACTGTCATAGAAACCTGAACTAAAGATTCCGTACCTATAAATATAATGCAATTAAAAATGAAAAATTAATCGATTTGAAATGTTTACTCTGTCCCGAAAAGGGTTTCGTCACACCGTCCGTGGCATGCGTCGGTCGGTCTGTAAATCTTTCCAACCGTTTGTCCACTGTTAAATTACGCCAGAGCCTTGGACGGGTTTGATATTTTAACATTTCGGTTTTTTTAGTTTTTTTTCGAAAACGGCTCTTACGATTTTGATTAGACTTCGTATGTGTAATGGACCAAAATGGTTGTGAGAGAACTGTGTTTCAGGTTTTTGGTTGAACGGACATAACATGAAGTGTGAAAAGTGTGAATGACAAAAAATCTCAAACCGTTGACCGGGGAGATATTTTTCACTCCTTTTACATCATGCCCTTCTCTTTGCTTTTACAAACTGTTAGTTGCTGGAAACTCTGTTTGTGTGAACGGGGTCTAATGGTTTTCGTAATACAAACATATTGTTAAAGAGAAAGTGTGACAAAAGTCAAAAGTACCTATACTAATAAAGAAATATTTATTTGTATTAAAAGAATCAACTTTTTTTGAAAAATGATAATTTTTTAATAGTGCTGCTACTGTTTGAACAAAATCGATCAAGTGGGTTTCGAGCTTTAAAGGAGCAACCCAGAAATAAGAGAAACGTGGTCTTATTGCAATCACATTACATAAGAGATAGCTTAACCTATTACACCTAAGCACAAAGTTTAATAAAATTCTTTAGAGCTTTTGAAAAGATAATAATCGTTATAAGCGTTTCTGCATTTGCAACAGCCTGGATTTCATTGTTTTTCAATGTCTCATTTACACAAAAAGTTGGGTGGTAGGTACCCCTTAGCGCTTCCTACAGGAGGGAAGGGGGGCACTTGCAGGCGATAGGGGGGCACTTGCCCTGCCCTGGCTCTGAGCTACGACTTTTGTCTACCAACATTTTATCATTTCTCAATAAGAAATTTTGACTTATTGGTCATTTTTTCGCCAAATTCCACACTTTGCCCCCTCTGAATCTGGACCTAGGTGGAATAAATACCTAAGTTTTATTGTTTTGCAAACCTGAAAAGATCAGATCATTTATAAGCATTTTGAAGAAGATCGGGAGAATGCTGGGAATTCCTTCGAAACTTTTTGGGAAACAATAAATTGAAAAATGTTTGAATGAATCAGGTATTGAATTGAGCTGCTCGAAAACTGTAAAGAAACAAACTCACCGATCCAATGTTCTTTCGTCTTCACCCGAAAATTATTTTAGAACATCAATTTTCGTTGCTTGCTTGGATTCTCTAATGTCCTTTAAAGAGCGGTTTTCAGAGGAAAATAAATCCGCATTATGCAATATTTCAGATATCTCCTAAAACAATGCAAAGCATGGACTCATCTGATTTCAATTTTATCGTTCAAAAGATATCTGATAAATATGGATCCCTTCTGGATAATTTTTCTGCTGAGTCCGTTAGGTGGTTTAATATATGGGATTTGTTGAAAAATGCGGAAGAATTTTATCGTTTTTCGAAGCACTATCTAAAGCGATTTTCATTCCCGTCACAACATTTACAGAAGAGCGATCTTTCAATAGATACATTAAAAGAAAAAATGTGAGCATCGTAAAAAAATTAAATCAATCTTCAATGATTATAATATATATATGGTTCGCAAATGAACCAGTCTATGCGAGTCATTAGTTTAGGAGCATCTCTGCTTTTAATATTAAGGGGATCACAATGCACCAGTAGGCCCCCGTGAACGCAACAGTCGTCGGGCTGTGCACGCCCCTCCTAACCTAACCTAACATCGCCTTAAAAATTTTATCGAAATATTGTGTTTGGCAGCTACCCGTTCTAGATGAGCTAAATCGAAAATTCGAATTTCCCCTCTAGGTAATCACATAAAAATGCTCTGTACCAAATTTCATGCAAATCGGTCCACCCGTTTAGGCTCTAGCTCAAATTACAGTGGACGCACCGACGCACCGACGCACAGACGCACAGGCGCACAGACTGACGGACGGCATGACGAAACCCACTTTTTCGGACTTCTCGATTATCGTAGTGTTAGTTTTGATTATGATCTCGAAATTTTTTTCTACACGAAACCAATACTTGTCCTATAGAGCAAGTAAAAAATAACAATATAAATTTTGTAAAAATCAATAACCAACCTGGATTCAAAAACCAATATCTAAGATATTTAACGTCAATACATTGCACTATAACAACAAGCCTTGAATATTTTATATACCTCACTCTATCGAAAATATGTTATGTGCTTACTGTATTAGATTATTCTCTACACCGATGTTCACTTTATCGAGCATTTACTCTATTTCTAACACAAACAAAATAGAAAAAATCATGCGCTTAAAATTCCATCTCAATGATAACACACATGAATACAAAAAAGTAAACATTAGACATTATTTAAGTAAACTCAAACAAAAAATACAATGGGAGTTATTTCCTTCTCAAAGGTATAAAAGTCGCCAATATCGACAAAAATTTAATCAGTTCTACTTGACTTCGCAGTTTCAGTTGTAAAAATATTAATTCAAGTTTAGAAAAAAAAGAATTAAGAAACACAACATGGGAAGTCAAAAATTAATAATTTTGACCACAACCGTTGTTCTGTTGGCATTAGCCACACAATCGAATGCAGGACCTTGGGGTATGGTAAGTTTCATTTGCATTGACAAATATGCATTGTTGTGTTGGAATATATTCATTTACAAAATATCAACAAATCTGTTGTAAAATCTTTTTAGAGCTCAATCAAAAATACATTTTCGGCCGTAACGGGCGCAGCATCAACTATGACAAATGCTGTCGTAAATGGTGCAAATAGGGTAATAGGTGTAGCCGACGCAATAGTAGAAACCGTAGGAAATGCTGCAATGGATAAAATAGAGGGTGTAGCAACGACCATTATCGGTAAAGTATCTGGTGATCAAGGTGATCAAACTGATGACGAACATATTGGTGGAAAAGCAGCAGATATGGTTGCCTCAACAACATCAACTGCATTAACTGGTGATCAAGGTGCTCAAACTCATACCGAAAATATTGGTGGAAATGTAGAAGATATGGTTGCCTCAACAACATCAACTGCATTAACTGGTGATCAAGGTGCTCAAACTCATGCCGAAAATATTGGTGGAAATGCAGAAGATATGGTTGCCTCAACAACATCAACTGCATTAACTGGTGATCAAGGTGCTCAAACTCATGCCGAAGGACAAGTAGATAAAGCTGGCGAACATATTGAAAGTACAGTAGAGCATTTAGTATGGAAATTTGAAAATATTGCTGGAAATGCATCAAATCCATTAACTGGTGCTCAAGGTGCTCCAACTCATGCCGAAGGACAAGTAGATAAAGCTGGCGAACATATTGAAAGTACAGTAGAGCATTTAGTATGGAAATTTGAAAATATTGCTGGAAATGCATCAAATACATTAACTGGTGCTCAAGGTACTCAAACTCATGCCGAAAATAATGGTGGAAATGCAGTAGATACGGTTACCTCAGCAGCATCAAGTGCATTAACTGGTGCAAATTCCATTGTTCAAGGTGCTCAAACTCTTGCCGAAAATATTGCTGGAAATGCAGTAGATAAGGTTGCCTCAGCAGCATCAAGTGCATTAACTGGTGCAAATTCCATTGTTCAAGGTGCTCAAACTCTTGCCGAAAATATTGCTGAAAATGCAGTAGATAAGGTTGCCTCAGCAGCATCAAGTGCATTAACTGGTGCAAATTCCATTGTTCAAGGTGCTCAAACTCTTGCCGAAAATATTGCTGAAAATGCAGTAGATAAGGTTGCCTCAGCAGCATCAAGTGCATTAACTGGTGCAAATTCCATTGTTCAAGGTGCTCAAACTCATGCCGAAAATATTGCTGAAAATGCAGTAGATAAGGTTGCCTCAGCAGCATCAAGTGCATTAACTGGTGCAAGTTCCATTGTTCAAGGTGCTCAAACTCTTGCCGAAAATATTGCTGAAAATGCAGTAGATAAGGTTGCCTCAGCAGCATCAAGTGCATTAACTGGTGCAAATTCCATTGTTCAAGGTGCTCAAACTCTTGCCGAAAATATTGCTGAAAATGCAGTAGATAAGGTTGCCTCAGCAGCATCAAGTGCATTAACTGGTGCAAATTCCATTGTTCAAGGTGCTCAAACTCATGCCGAAAATATTTTTGGAAATGCAGCATCAAATAGTGGAATTTCACAAGGCAAAATAAATTCTGGCGGACAAATCACTGCTTCTATAGAGTTTGGTGTTCAACACCATCAGCCTTCCGTTGAGTTGCAACAAATGATTTTAATGCCTGAACCCATCGTCTACAAATTAGGACCATCCACAAATAATTCCGTTTCCGGATCTTTGTCCTTAAGCGGTAGAGCTTCAGAAACTAACTTATCCTTTGATGGGTCTTTCAATGATGTTTAATCTTTTTCTTCTTAAATTTCATAAACTCAAATTTGAATTTAAACAATATCTATAATTTATACTAATTAAAAATTAACGAAAAATAAAGATTTGCGTCTTTCTAAATAGGTACGTGTTCTGGTTTCAACTTTTCCGTTTTTATTCAGGCTCAATAGCTTATGTTTGTAATGTAGGTCTGAAGACGAGATCGATTTTTGATATTCGTTTCTCTTCTGGTTTCCTTCTAATGCCAAGGTCCTTTAAACGCTGCAATTTGAAATGTACATATGTTAACCTTTCCTACCTTTCACGCGAAGAAACAAAATCATAAGATATTTTCTGTAGTTACTTTAAAAAATGTCTTGATTGTTCACTGAAAGTTGCCGGAAACTCAGTTTCCTCGGGTGAAAGGGAACTCACGATTTTGTTTCTTCGTGTGAAAAGTAGAAATGACTAGAAGGAAAAACGTCAAAAGAATCTCCAGCAACTTGTTTATTCGTGTAAAAAGGAAGGAAAGGAAGAAGTACCTGCACCAAGGGTTGAAATTTCAACGCAAGTAGGTATGTATTTTAGCACGTTAGTCAAAGTGTTGGACGGGAGTTGAGTTTAAAATTAATTGAAGTGTCAGAAGAGTGACGAGACGACGCTTTATTTAATTTATTAAGCACAACAACAAAAATAAATCTGTCCCAGAAACAATTTGGAGTTTTTACTTGCGATAGTAATCTACCCACCTTCTATGACTTCATATACCTATCTGTTATAATATCATAGAAGATAGATATTAAATTACATTCACTTATCAAATTCAAATTATTACGTTTGTTCCAGACTTTTATGGGAAGAAATGGGCAGTCTGTAAAATGATTGAGAAGTAGGGACAAAATTCTCACAGAGAAAAAATGCCAACAAAATGCAAAATTGCAACGCTTTACTTTTTAAACGTGGAAACATAAGATTCGACTGGAGTTGCCACGTATCTATGATAAATCACTATCAAAATTACCAAAAAATCATAACCAAAGGACACAAAATTCAACGTATAAATTCGAATATAATACAACCTTCTTATATATATATACAATCTTCTTTAATTTATAAAACTTAAATAATATTCTGGTGTCAAAAAGCACATGCAAATAAGAAATTCATGGAAAGTAAATACCCACATTTTATTTTGTAGAAAATCGTTTCCTAAAACGAAAGATAAATGCTGTGAATATAAATTGGTTAATGAAATGATTGTTAAAATAATACAAAATTACACTTCTAAAATAAATATAATTATTTTTTTATTTTTTGTTATTTGAGTTTAAACTGAAATGTTTTTCCACAATACAAACCTGCCGATTTCTACCAAAAGTAATTTCTCTCTGTCGCGAAGGGGTATTGTTTATCTCTATCGTGAGCGCTCTCTTCTGCCAAAAACTACCTTATTTGTGGCGTGTGGAACAGGATTTGGCGAAAATTGGCAACAAATTGAGACAATTTTCAGTTTTGATCAATCTCTGGAACGAACTTAATCTTTGTAATGTAGTCAACAGCTGTGTTTCATTGGACCTAGTACAGTACTTTTTAGTTCTTCACAGTAGATCTTAAATTAAACGATTTCGCTATGCCAAATGTAAAATCTAACCTCAATATTTATGTAATTGTGGTTGTTTGTTTTTATAATTTATTCTAAATTAGAAAAACATCAACGAGAATAATTTACTACTTAATTTCTTTTTACTGATGGTGTTTTTATCTTTTGTTGATACCTTTAGTTAGTACATTAGTGAACTACTTCGAACTACTTCGACCAAAGAGAAGAAGTAGTTGGCTGCAGCAGAAGTAGTTGGCTGCAGCCAAAAGTACTTGGCAGTAGATACTGGAGCCCAAAGGAACACACGAATTGTTGTCTTGCACAGGACAAAAAGATGAACAAAGATATAGGTGTGTATTAAGTGTAAGGGATGGGCAATTTTCTAAAAAATTACTAAAAGTAAAAAAAAAAACATTTAAAAACAACGGCAACACTTACAATGCAAAATTATATGTTTTCTGAAAGCCAGAAACTTATTCTTCTATTATTTGATTCAACCTAGTTATTTGTGTTAATAGTTTTTGAAAATAATGCTTTCAAACAATTTTTTCCAAAAAAAAACATTGAAATTTTTTTTTTTTAATTTAGTTCAAAATAAGTTTTGTTAATTTTCAATTTCCCAAAAACTAGAAGACATAAAACCATCTAGTTTTCAGTGTTTTATTAAGAATTTATAGGGACATCAAATAAATAAAGCCAATTCAGTACTTCATTAATTTTGAGTTGGAAAGCATGGACTTTGACAGAACTTCCGACTAAATCTGGTAGAAAAAAAAAAAAACCAACAACGGATTTTTCATAACATGTAGAGAACTACATACTCGGTGCTTTCGTGAACAAATTTTTTCTGAGAACTTTTCCCTCCTTCGAAAAGTTTAAATGCTACTACACTTCGTTAGCTCGCATTTGGCTTGAAATGCTCGCCGATGATAATTCCGATGGAAATTTTCGACCAATATTCAAGTCAGTGTCCCCAGGTTTATGGTTTTTCCAATCAAAATGGTGGGAATTAATCTGTTCGGTGGGAATAATGGTGTAAAAAAATTCATGGTTGGCTTTATGGTGAGAAAATATTTTAAAAGCTTTCTTTATGGGGGAAAATATTATTTTTATACCATACCTAACCGCAACTTACTATATTTACATATATACTCATTTCTCTCCAACTTTTTTCCTTAACACAAATGTATAATTTCAAAAAAAAATTATCTGGCCGGACAATCAATGACACAGTAAAGTAAAAAAAAACCTGTCACCAAGGAGAGAGGAGCAATGGTTCGTTTTTCTTTCTCAAAAAAAAAATCTTCTGTGGAATCGATTTATAAAAACAAACTTTTAAGTCTTCCCTTCTCCAACGCAACGCAGATAGCGGTTTGATAGTGATAAATAAGCTCAGGAAACCATTCGTTATAGAAATCAAGGCTCCAAAGCCTTCCTTGTATTGATAAAGATTTATTTTTGATAAAATCTGTGAAATGCATGAAAGTACAAACTATTTATTAAGATTTGAATTAAGATCCTGGATTCTTAAAATAATATCGAAGAAGATTTATTTTATTAATTATATGAGGTGAACTTTGATTTATTTATTTAGTTAGAAAATTGAAAAATATTTTTGGAGTATGTTTTGCTTGCTTCGGGAAATTAAATTAAAAGTTAGTATTCGCTAAAATTTCACGTAGGTACTTTTTTTTAATAATTTGGAAATATACAGTTATGGTCAACAAATATATGGTGTTTTTTTTCTAGTACCTACAAAAATGGTGGGATTTTACCTCGAATCCGGTGGGATTTTAAAAATCTCGTCTGACACCACTGATTCAAGTTTCAAATTTTTGAGAAGGGAAACATTTTAAGGGAGATTCTTATACACACATTCTCATTTTTTATCTTATAACTGGCAGTTCCAGCTTGTAGGCAAACTAAAATGGCTGCCGGAGATTCCCATCTTCATGTGGCTAATCTGTGGTATTAATTCCTTAACTTAGCTTGAGACCAAGTGTAAATAAGGCCTCACATTTCCCTCCCAACCAAGCACATTCAAAAAGTTATAGAATGGCCCAAATATACGGTGTATACCTTACTTTACAAAATTTTATTAAAAATTCATTATTTAACTGAAAACTTTGTAGTTGATTTTAATTTTTCAAATTTAGAATTTTTAGTTTAAAAAAAATTTAATCGTTTTTAAATCGAAAATAGAAAAATAATAAAGAAGAAGAATGCGAACAAAAGAAATAAAAATATTCAAAATGCTTAACTCAAAAAAAAAAAAATGAGAATACGGAGTGTGTAGGTTTTTTTCCCTTCCTTAAGGTTG
The DNA here is from genome assembly GCA_932273885.2 of Leucozona laternaria. Classification (NCBI taxonomy): domain Eukaryota; kingdom Metazoa; phylum Arthropoda; class Insecta; order Diptera; family Syrphidae; genus Leucozona; species Leucozona laternaria. The sequence continues at coordinate 216,785,077 of OW026366.1, read as the reverse complement.
AAATTCCTCGTTCATAATTTTAAGAACTCGCATTCTGATTATGTCGTTATCTCAGGCGCGGATACAGGGGGCAGCAATCTGTGCAATTGCCCCCCCCCCCCGGGCAATTTTGCATTTCACGTTCATAAAATTAATTTTGTATTTGCTAAAATTGTTGCTACCTACTTCAATCCATGTCTAAAGCTATAACAAATAACACGAAAACGCTTACGGACGGATTCGTTCACATGTTATGTATCAGAATTATGTAGGTAGGTAGTTACCCTTATCTACAACTTATTGCAATCTCAACTTTAAATTCCGGCATGTTCTTGAAATTGCGTTAAATCTGTTAAAAGAGAGGAAACGTTAGGTAGGTCGGAACTCAATTTCAATTCACACTTGTGGTTTCAAAGGTATTTTTTTTTTTAAATATAACCTGCCGAATAATAAAACGCATTTGCTTAACTGAAGTCGACAGTTTTATCAATGTATCATATATACAATGGTTTTATTGTTGGGTTCAGTTTTGAAAAGGTAGGTTTGTGATTCCATCTGTAAAAAAAAAATTAACATTAAATTAATTTAAAAATTTAATTTTATTTAGTTTTGTATTGTATTGACGCTTTGTGTACATCTTAGAACTAATAGTTTTAATAGTATATTTTTAACTAAAACTAACGACTGCAATTATATACATATATAATTCAATATGTGTTAATAACAAAAAAATTTTTTATGCTAAGACCAAACCGTTGATTTTGACTACGGTTCTTATCCCAAAAATCCGATTTTTCGTTTTATTATTGGGCTTTGTTTTTTTTTTTAACATAAAATATCTTCTACATTCCAAACTTGATTGAATTAAATGTGAATTAATTTTAAAATTCTGATGCTCTTCAAAATTCATTAGAATATCGATTTTTCTAACAAAAAAAATGTCTGACAAAAGAGCAATTCATGCTAAGACAATTATGAGAAAATTGCTTTAAGAAATTCTGCCAATAATAATAATAAAGACGGTTTTTACATTTTCCAAACACTTTTTTTACTATCGGCAGATTTTTGTAAAACAGACTTTTGAAAATTAGAATTGTGAAATGCAAATTTTGACAAGCAGAATTTTGAAAGCAGAATTCTTAAAGAACCGATTTCGCAGTGGCGTGACCCAAGTACAGCTAGCAAGGCTTCCTTAATTGTTATAACTTTATGTAACTCGCAGTTCATTCAGTAATGTGTTTAAGTGACGTCTTGTTCTTAACAGTTTTGATCAAATAATACAAACAAAAGCTCTAGACCTTAACAGCAGCGCTATGCTGGTTAAAGGCCCGGTAAAACCTGGACAGACAACTGCTCGGAAACTTTAGGGTCACTTATGGACACTCATTTGCCAGGATGTGTCAGTGGCCAAATCGTAGATAGTAGAAAGGTGGCTTGGGCCATTGAAGATACAAGTCTGCAGGACCTGATTCCTAGTACTTAATGTTAGTGTCCTCTCAGAGGCCCAAAATGCGTATATGAAGGGCAAATACGTTGAGACGGCAATTCATTAAGTGGTCGGCTCGGTTGAGAAATCAATAAAATTCAAAGAATTTACTTTGGGAGCATTACTATTCCTGGAAAGTTGAAGTAGCGCAATTCGATTGATCCGATGTGACTTAAAAATGCAGAAATGAGTCTTAGCAGGCTAAAAGTTAGGACATGCAGAGCTACTCCATAAGGAGGGGCTTATCTCCCCTGCTGTAGCGAGATTCTAATGAGATTCTATAGTTTAACTGAGTCTCAGCGGTCTCAAGGTCGTTGCTTATGCTTATCGTGATAATGGTATAAGATAATTTCATACCTACATACACTGTGTGAGCTTTTACAAACATCTTTTGACAAGCTCATTAATTGGGCCAGTAGTTGCTGACTAAATATCAATCCACCAAAGACAGAACTAACATAATATTAATAATATAGATCCTCCCACCATAAATGGGACTCCGCTGCAGATCACTGGTACGGCAAAATATCTTGGTTTGGTAATAGACCGTAAACTAAACTAGAAAGAATATAATATAATACACCTGTATCTAGACCTTTAGTTGAATTTTTGGAAAAGATGGAGTCCCAGCCCCAGAACCATTTTGACATACGCATGTCTGGTTTGGTGCCCTGCCCTAGAAAATAAAAACTTTAGTTAACACAAAATTAAAGACTTGGAATCATAGATACACCATATAAAGATGACAATCTCGGCTGTCATCCGAGTTTGCCTACAAGCTAATTCAGGGGAAATTCAGGAGAAACACGCACACATATGCAGAATTCGTCCATTCACCACCATTTATTTGCACACATAGACAGAATTCCTCCATTCACCACCAAAATGTCGGTTATTTTAAAAATATCATGAGTATGTTCAAAAAGTATAATAAATTCAGCAACGAGTTATCAAGTGCTAACGCGACCTTAGATGGACAAGTTTGTGGAAACAAATTTTGAAAGTGAAAATTTATAATCGATTTAGGTATATTCGATTGTCTTTTGTGTTTTACGCTCAATTTATTGAAACAAACAGTGAATATAATGATGAAAAAAAAAAAACAATAATATAAGAATGAGAAATAAGAGAATCAACGCAGCTGTCGTAAGACAATTTTAGGCTTGTTTTTTTGCAAGCCCGGAGGAAATTAGTCGAAAAAAACAACGTCGAACCAGAATAGTCGGAAGGCCACGCAAGTGGTCGTACGAAACCGAGCGAATACAAAGAATTCAAATGTTGTGCCCGTAATTGCGCTTTGGTACTGTTCGTCTAGTTTTCGTTAACTTTTGCCGTCGGACGCGAAGAGCGCTCATCGTCATCGACAGCTCATTCGTAAATTCATTCGTAAATGCAAAAAACAAAATGGTGAAAGCAAACTAAAAACAATTTGGCGCTTGGTGCTTAGTTTTCGACCTTTTTTTCTGATTGATGAATGAGTGAAGTGAAATGTTAAGTTTTCTTTTAATTAATTTATATCACATCGAATTTGATTGGTTTCGCAAAACTAATAATTTAAAGCCTATCACTCTGTTCTGCGAAAATTGACATTGAACAAACAATTATTTAATTTGTTTTCTCACTTTCAACCACTTAAGTGCATTATGGGTGACTTGTGAAAATGAAGTTTCGGAAAGCTACTTTTTGGTTGGTTTTGACATAAGCTTCCGCCTATTCTAGTTCTACTTTAATAAATTACATGCAAAATGCAACAACTAATCCCTCTGGGCTTAGCTAAGGGCGCAGAATTCTCGGGTCTTAACTTAAGCACGGAGAAAAACTCTGTTGTTGGCTTTAATAACATACTTATCAATAGTTTTTATGGAAACTCCATATTTTTTCTGTGATGGAGTCGACAATCTCCAATATCTTTTTTTTCAATCAAATCACTCCGGGCTTTTATGAGCATTATGCATTATGCTATCGGCGGAACCAATAGAAAACTATCGAAAAACGAAATTTCAATGTATAAATAATCCTAACTAATCACGCTTTTTATTTTATTAGGTACTGACTTTTCTGTGATACTCTGTCCAAAAAATTTCTTTGGATAGAAAAACACAGTTCAGCTAAATGTCATTATGAGAGTAAAAGAATGAAGGCCAAACATGGTGTCTATCACGGCAATACGAATTACTGCTATTATACACGACTAGTTTTTAGTCATTGCTTCTTTTGAACATAAACGGTGGGTCGTAGTTCAAATTTTTGACATTTCTTATTGTATTCCTTGTTTATATAACAAGTCGCTTCATTTATTTTTGTTGTTTGTAAAGCGTAATGTATACCTGTATGGTTAATGTTAATATAAATACATATATGTATATAGAGAGCATTGAAAATTTTAATAACCAATCAAACTAAAGGGAAATTCCAAACTCACAAGATGAATTTTCAAAAAAGATTAAAGAAGTTTCATTACGCCAAAGTCGTCGTGTAATAGCGGACTTAGCATCATTAAATTTGTGTTTCTTTCAACACAACCCGATATCCCATCTTACATCCCCCATTCTCATGGTGAAAAGCTGGTGAGTTGGAATTTTTTTAAAGATGGCGGCGTTATTTGCACATACAAAATGGTCGATCTAGCAAAACAGAACAAACCCACCCCATTAAATTGTTGTTGCAATTCACATCTATTCATCGACACGGTATGAAATTACAAATACAACAATGTAAACAAATGGGTTTTGGAGGGTGAAACGTACGAAGGATTGTCATCTTTATATGGTGTATCTATGCTTGGAATATATTGGCACTACTAGTGCCATGAAAACTACTCCAACCGCAGATCTGGAAACATTTATTTCACTATCACAGATCGAAAATGGGTTGATTTTGTTTATCAAATGCATTTGGAGCATCAACATTTTTCTAAGCGCCTTTAAGTATGCTGTCTTGTTCCACCTCCATTTTTCTCCATACCTTGTTTCGATAGACTAAAATTCGTAGTACGTATCAAAGGGGGGAGAAGTTGGAAGATCTATTGACTATTGAGTTTTAATTATTATTTATTGCACTATTCTTACTAGAATGTCAGTTTATTAGACTTGACCATTCTTTATTCTGTCAATTTCATTGAATTTTTGAACAACTACAACAACTTAAAAGTGCTACCACCAATTATATGCGTAGTGCATATCTACGGCTTCTGAGACTGAACAAATCTGATATCGTGAGTTCGATTCCTATGGTGGGGATGTAGAAAGTTTTTCATAACAAAATTGGATAAAAGCTCAGCTCCACTAATAACGAGGAGACTGATGATAGGCGTCTTCGCACCCCTTGAAACAGCCGTATCTCTAGCCAAATAAACGAATTATAAATTTATTCGTAAACAAGTGGTGGTAGGACCTTTAAGTTGTTGTTCTTGTTCAAAAATTCAATGAAATTGACGGAATAAAGAATGGTCAAGTCTATTAAACTATGACATTCTAGTATGAATAGTATATAATAAATAATAATAAAAATTAATATTAATGGAGTAATTTTTGGCTCTCCAAACTCTGCAATCCTTTAACGAAGACTAAAAAATGGTGGGCTGAAATGGACGCACATTTCGTTTTGTTCCTTCGTTCGTTTGTCGATGGCTTGGGCACAGATTAGCCATATGAAGATGAGAATGTTTCGTACGTTTCACCCTCCAAAACCCATTTGTTTACATTGTTTTATTTGTAATTTTTTCCCGCGTCGATGAATAGATGTGAATTGCAACAACAATTTAACCAAGTGTGTGAAGATCCGTACTGTCTATGTGTGAGATTTTTATACACACATTCTCATTTTGTATCTCATTACTGCCAGTTCAAGCTTGTAGACAAATTAAAATGGCTGCCGGGGATTCTCATCTTCAAGTGGCTAATCTATGGTCTTGGGCTTAGTTGCTTAGTAAGTCTTAGGTATACGGTGTTTCTTACAGGATAAAACCAATCCTACATATATGCATCTGCATTTAATTTTATTTTCTGAATTGAAAAGAAATTGGAGAAAATGTGTTGGAATGGATTTAAGTTCCTTTTGCGTCAAAAAGGTTAGCAATCTTTCTGTACTCATCGGAAGATCCTCATGAATACAGCGCTATTGCTATCCTTTTGTCAAGTGTTATGGGCTGTCTAAAGTTGGTTTCTTTTTTTTAAGGACTTAAGCTCAACACACAACTCGGCAAATGTAGGTCTATCCATGCGGAAGTTTTCTTTAAAAAAATCGTCGCTTGAATTGGGCACTTCCTTTTCCCAAAAAATGCTTTCTCGAGGCTTCAAATCAGAAAATATATAAATGAGGTATTCCAGTTTGGAAATAGTAAATTTGTCAGTACCTTCGTCCAGAACATCTTTGGATTGTTCCATCTAACTATCTCCTTGGACAACAAACACACTTTTAATTGAATCGATTTCAATGCGCGCGTTGTCGGCGACGATTTAATTGAGTACTCTCTCTCAAAAAACGAAAGATTCGACTTTTAATATTGTTGATAAAGTTAACCTGATCAGCAAGTATTAAGAGTTCTGTATCCATTTCGATTTTAAAATTTAATTCTATATTTTCTTGAAAAATGTCTGTGTTGTTTTGATTTGATAAAAATGTAAGTGTCAACAACTCCTGTCAAACGAAATTCAGAAGTCAGACAGATGTCAAACGAAATTACCAAATTCAAATGAAAACGCTTTTTTGTAATTTGTGAAATTACCTCATTTCGGCTATAATGAAAACGTAGTATAAGCATCAAATAGTATTTTTAGAATCAGATGATGAAAGTAAAAACATTAAATGTATATATCAAGGTGTAAAAAGACTTTAAGCGATAATATTACAGAAGCATTAAGGGAATTTTTACCCGATCACGGAAAAGTGTCAAGATATTGTCCAAATGATAATTTATTTTGAAAAATTCAAAAAAAAATATGTCGAGCTCTACAGCAATCAAAGTAAACTAATAGTATACTAAGATGCATAACGCTTTTAAAAGATTAAAGTGATATGAATGATGCCTTGAATCTCATTCAAAAGATTCATGAACAATTTAATCACAGAGGAATACAAGAAACATACCTATCTTGAAATTAAAAATGAATATTACTTTCCAAAATTAAGAGAATTAATTAGAAGATGTATTAACAATTGTACTGTATGACCCTGTTTAGATTTTGACTGCTAACTATGTAGTGAAAAGTCAATGCGTGGATACACTTGTAGTTTTCATTCATGTATACCTCTAGACTCTGATGGAATGTTTGTGAATTGGAACATTTGAATTTGGATGTCGTTCACCGTTTATTAGATTCATTTTGTCTGTGCATTGAAATTTTTAAAGCATTTAACAATAAAAATGGAAGAAATTGCATGTGTTGCTATAATTTCTGCCTCAGCAGCTCTTATTTTATCTGGGAATATTGAAAAACGCAAGAAGCGCACTAGAGTTTGGGTGAAATCATGGAAACTACGTTTAGAAGATAAAGATGCTTTTCGCCGATATCTTCGACTCGACGAAGATTGCTTTGTGGAGCTATTGGGATATGTCCGGAAGGATATTTAAAAAAGTCATACTTGAAAAAAGGAAACATTGGCGACTTGCTTGAGATTTCTAGCGACAGGTGAATCATACCGAAGCTTATATTACCAAAGCAGGCTATCGACATCTTATATTTCAACAATAATGACTACATGCTGCTCTTCACTATGTGTACAAGAATTTAAAAAACGATTACTTAAAGGTAGGTACCTTCTTGTATGAAAGTTTAAATTATAAATCTGAAAGCTCACATTTGCCTCCCTCCACTGGCCAACACCACAGCCAAGAAACAATCTAATTTTAATTGATATGTCTGTGGATCGACATAGGAGTTTTTCTAAATATGATTATAATCTGAGCAATCATGAACAGTGGAGGCAGCATGTTAATGCTAGTCTGTTGACAGCTAATCATCTTCAATCAATAATAATTGTTTTTGTATTATTTTAGTGCCCTTCAACCAAACAGGAATGGGAAAAAATAGCTGAACAGTTTCAAACTCAATGGCAGTTTCCCCTTTGCCTTGGACCACTGGATGGCAAACATATAGCCTTCAGGGCTCCAAAAACGGACGGTGCCTTCTACTACAATTATAAAGGGTTCAATAGCATTGTTTTACCAGCATTTTAATTATAAAGAAATAACAAACGGAAAAACAATCTTCACAAAGTACAAAGATAGACAAGAGATTGTTAGTGTGGTGTTGGACATCCTTCAGGTTCAGCCAAACAGAGCATTCTGCCGTATTTTTTTGCTTTAAAGAATCAAACTGTGTTTGTGTCTAGTTTTGGAATTAAAACAAATTTTTTTTACGAGCAAGAAAACTAAACTATGAACCAAACAAATTCCTAGGTTCTGGGAGGGCGTTTTCGATTGGCCATATAGTTATTGCAGAACATTTACATTTTATGAACTCGATCTTTCAGTTGGTTAGTATTCTACAAAGGGCATATTATGTTAATAGAAACTGATGCAAACAAATGATTGATTGGAGTGAAATTATTTAATTCTGGAATCTTATTAACCAGTCGAAAAGACACAAGAAATTGATGAATAAAGGTCGACAATAAGCTAGCACAAAGTTTGAAAAAGAATTAATTATGTAAAGTTGGACGGGATATATATATATATGTATATAAGTATTAGTACGTTTATTATATATGTACGTACCCAATTTGACTCATTTAAAGATAATAATAAATCTGTTGAAACATCACAACGTGGGAGTGTACACCTCATCCCCAGATGAACCACACTTTTTTGATTTTAAAATCATGTTTTTTTCCTTTCGATACTGATTTTTTATTGCCTTTAATTTAAGTTTTATGCTTTGCATGGTCACATTAGGTTTAATAACCTGCAGCTGTCTACATATTCCGGCAAGGTTTTCCTCCTTTCTTTCTGTTCAGGTGATCTGAATGCTTGCAATTGTATAGTTGGGGATATTCTTCACATATTTCAATAAGCATTTCTGCTTCCGATCGGGTCCAACTACACATTTTGGCTTTTTAATTAATTAAAATTATTATCAGGAAGACGAACAGCGAGTATCTTCACGAGTATCTACCGTGTCGCACAAGTCAAAAATGAACGAAATGGAATAGAATGGAACATTTCGGATATGAAACTTGACTGTTCACTACAATTTTTATATTTTCTTCCTGACTGTTGCCTCCCTTGCCACCAAACCAAACTTGCTTATACACATGGACATTTATATTCCAAGTAAGGATATTAACTTTTTAACAGTTATAGACAAATTTACTAAACATTTGACAGCCTTCCCCATACCTAGTAGAAACACTCATAAAATTATTGAGCAACTTAAGTTTAGAAATTCTATATTAGGCAAACCCCAGGAAATAGTATGCGATAGTGAATTTAAATACCTAGCCTAGCATTAGCAATTAAAGAATATTGCAATGAAGAAAGAATTAAAATAAAACTCATAACCCCAAATCATAAGACGGGAAATTCAGACGTAGAAAGAGTGCATGGTACACTTAATGAACATATAAGAATATAAATATAATGCAAAAGAAGAGAAAAAGAATATATTAAATTTAAGAGAAAATTTAAGAGAAAAAGTAATAAAAGCAGATAGTACATATAATTGTACAATCCATTCAACAATATTAAGAAAACCTGTAGATTTTATTCAAAACAAAATAAAAGTAGAAGAATTAGAAGAGATAGGGAAAAGGATCCAAAAAGTTAAAGAAAATAATATTAATAAAAAAAATCAAAATAAAACAGATTTTCATGAACCAGATTTAAATAAAGACGTTTACGTAAAAGCTGACGTTGTAAGAACAGCAAAGAAGATAGCTATACCAAGGATAATAATAATTTAATCTTTTTACAGCCAATATGAAAACCATAAATATAATTATATTATTCACTTTAACCATAGTGAAATCAGAATTCTTATTACAAGAAATTCATAATCAAGCAGGATACATAATTATAAAACAAGAACCCATTCGATTAACTGAAAAATATGATAAAATACTCCTTATAATAAATTTAGAAACCTACAATGAAATTATTAAACAAATTGAATTTTCTATAAAAACAGGTTATAACAATTAACAACAATAACAAAGAGATTCTAAATCAAAATTAAATAGTATACTTCCTTATTCGAGACAAAGGAGAGGATTAATAAACATAGGAGGTAATGCACTCCATTTTCTTTTTGGAGTAATGGATAGCAGGGCTGCAGTTTTGAAAATTATCATAGGAGTATTTCAAGGATGAGAAGGGAGTATTTCGTGTTTGTGGGGAGTACGCAAATAAAAAACATTCACCATTAATGTTAACAATATAAACTTTATAAAAATATTTTTAAAATTCATCACTTTAAAGTTAAATAAAGAACACTGTACATAAATTAATTTAATAAATAAAAATTTAACAAAACTGTTATTAACTTAATAAAAAACGTATGCAAAGAAAAATAAGGAACTTAACTCAAAAAATAAGAAAAAATCAGACTTTGATATCTTACAGTGTATGTCACACTTTTTGTATATTATTTGTAATAACTACACAAGAGCGTCATGTGCAGATGCATGTGAATTTTGAAGAAGCGAATTGAAAATTTCGTTCAGAATTGGCACTGCTGTCGCTGTGCCTGTGAGGTAAATAAATCAAATAACCAATAAATGTTTTAAATGCGATAAGGGCATTTTTGTTGCAAAAACGTTTTTCCAGAATTCTTCCAATTTACAATTTCTGTTAAAAGATTCTGTGGTGTTTAAAAGACTCCATTCTTCCTCTAGGTCCTCAGCATTATCACCCGCTAAAATAATTTTAAGTGCTTCTAACACTTCATCATCGAAACATATTCTGGAGCTAATTTCCATACCAAGCCAAAAGAGATAAAGAGCGAACAGACAATTTATAAATACATTTTTCACATATGCGACTGAGAAGTTTGACATTGACATTTAGTCCAGAGTTCAGACTTATAAGAATGAATACATTCAGGCCTTTAAACTTAATTTTATTAATTTCTGCAAATGTTTTGGATATTTTTGACGGGAGTAGAATCGTAATGAGGGGAGTACGGGAGTACAGTGAATGCCAGGGGAGTACGAATACTCCTTTAGTACTCACTTCCGCAGCCCTAATGGATAGTGATGAAAGATTAGAGATTGAGAATCATTTAAAAATAATAGAAGAAAACAATAAGAATAATATAACAGAATTAAATAAACAAGTAGGCATAAATACAGAATTCCAAACAGAATTAGAAAATATGGAAGACAGAATAAACAAACACCAATACGAGTTAAGAAATTTTACCAATTCATCAGAGGTAAAACAAGAAAATTAAGCTAAAAGCATATTAACATTACAAATCAATACAGAAATAATGTTGTTAAACAATGAAGTAGAAAAATTACAAGACAACGCAGTATATTTTCAAGATTAGGAATTCTAGGGAGAAATATCTTAACTAAAGAAGAAAATAGACGGTTTACCATAACCATTGATAAATTAGAATATATTGAAAGCAGCTTATTAACCAGAAACAACCATTTAGTTTTTGTTTTACAAAATACCAGCATTTACACATAAATGTGAAATCATAATGATTCTACCTATACCAAACGATCAAGGACTTGAAGTCGAAATATCAAAATTTGTAAGGAGACATTATATGAAAACAGTGAAATAAAATATGTAAAACATTTAAAGAAAACATCATATGAAAATTGTAAAATAAGATCAAATAAAGATCAAGAATTAATAGAATTAGAAGATGGATTTATTTTAACTAAAAACTTATTAGAAACAACTTTAAATGAATATTGTAATAATACTGAATATAAAATTGTTGAAAATAACCTAATACATTTTAAAGATTGTAACATTAAAATAAATGCAACTTTATACAAAAATCAAAAAGAATCTTTTAAACAAAATATTATAATTCCATTATATAACTCATTAACGGCCAATTTCTTCACAAGGTCCTAATGCTGATACCGGTACTAGTCCTAAAATTAGTCCTCAAATCGGTATCAACTCGTTTCTTCACACAAGTTCTAGGCCCTAGTCCTGTCAATTTGGTACCGAGTATTAGTTAGGACTCGGTACTAGCTGACTCCTCAAAATCAGCTTGTACCTGGTTATTATACCAGTTGTTAGTACTGAAATTGGTACCAAATGATTTCTTCGCATAAGTACTAAGCTCTAGTTCTGTCAAGTTGATACCGAGTACTATCTAGGCTCGGTACTAGTAAGGACTTTCAAATCGGCAGTCTAGTGGCGCTAATACCTGAATTTGATAAATTTCATTTATTTTCTTCAAAGAATTCGTTGTTCAATATCGATTGCATGAACTTGAAATGTACACAATAAAGTATATTTCTCCAAATCTGTCACACACATAAGCACACAGAGAAATGTAAAAAAAAAACCAATAGAAAAATAACGGGATTTTTTATTTTAATCAAAAACAAAGATAAAGATTATTTAGAACACAGCACCACTGATCGATCACTCCTGTACATCTCGGTAGATTTGCATTGCCATTTTTCATCTTCTCACTCCCTATGTATCACGACGACCGTTTTGCTATTAACTGCTTACAAACATCGAAGTCCGTAAAATTGTTGAAGTCCCATTCGAGTAACAAATTTGATAGTTATTGATGCTGCTGTCAGGAGAGACAAATATCGAACAACGGATAATATGTCCATTCTTTTGTTTAAATAGACAATCCATTCGAAAATAACATAAAATAAAATATCTCTCTCAATCAAAATAAATAACAAAATAATATTTGAAATGCCAAAATAGTGTCAAAATCTGAATTAGACCAGTTTTAGACGTATTGGGGCATATTCATAGTCACTTTTAAACTCCAGTTTATCTTAGACTGGGGTTTATTCAATGTTATTTAGATAGGATAAACCCAGGTCTAAGATAAACTGGAGTTTAAAAGTGACTATGAATATGCCCTATTAAGTCCTAATACCGCTTGTTTTATTTAGATCCGGTACTAGTGATGTGAAGAAGAAATGCTCACTTTACTTACACTTTATGCTTACTTTTCGTTAGAACCGAGTACCAGAGCTAGTACCTGGTCTAGCTGGACTGGGTACTAGACGGGCTTAGTACTTCTGTGAAGAAATTGGGCGTTAACTTAACAAAAATTAATGTGACATTAGAAGATATACATATAAATCAAAGTGAAAATTTGAAAGAATTGCAAGCAATAAGCTACCAAAATATTGTAAAACATGTTATATCACAATCGTTATTAATATAATTGCAATTTTATTATTATATTTTAAACGTCGAGAAACCCAAACATTTAAAATTGAAAAATGAATTATAGATACTCAGGAGAGCATCAAACTTAAGGAGGGAGGGGTTACATTCCTAGAACACCCTCACATTCAATTATAAATAAATATAACACCCTGTATAATCAAACCAAATGTAATGCGATCATAAGAAATCAGTAAAACATTTCGCCCTCAGCGAAATTTACTCAAAGTAAAATTCACTACAGATTTCTGGTATCAGCAAATTATTGAAACAAAGGCCAGTATAAAGTCTCCAGTCGAATATAGATTTACTGAGTAGACAATTAATTAATATAAAAAGGGTTTCTCTGACCATTGTAAGTTCAAACTGTTTGCTATGAGAATTTTTCTACCCGCTTTTCTCATGCAATACCACCCACACATGCATGCATCTACCGCTTCGCAACTTATATACTTAGACTGCGACTCTGTTTTCATAAAACCTTCTACCCCCCGTGATCTAAAAAAAAAATTCTGTGAGTGCCAGGACTCACGGTTGGTATGTGCAAACATCAACGTGCGCGGATCCAAAACGGACTTATTTTTGCTTGAAGGGGATCTTAAGATTTTTTTCTCTGAACGCACCCATTCTAGTATGCAGATCGTAACGTTGCACACCGTAACGTTGCACGACGTAACGTTGCACACGAACGTTCACGTTTTTTTTTTACTCTACCGCCAGCATAGATGTTTACACATCAAAAACTACAATAACCCGAAGCCCAAATGTAGGCTACCCTTAACAGTGAGTTCGTTATGTAGCGAGAGCCACATCTTACCTTTCCTCGAACTTCTCTACCAAATCACAAGTGCCAGTGTCACCCTGTATTTGTAGAACTTCGGCCATCATTATTGTGCCAATGTGGAATCCAATTGCCATTTTCTCCAGACAGCCAATCAACACTCGGCTTGTATCGCCTCTTCATTCATACAATTCCCCTACATCCACTATCTCCTTCTATTACTACGTAGGTATTCTTCTGTATTCGATGTTGTGCGTCTCATCGAGGTTTTTGTTGTTAAGTTTTTTCTTGTTTGGTCTTATTTTGTGAGCTTTTATGTTTTTTTTTCTTCAGTTCGTGTATTTTTTTTATATTTTTAAATTTGATTGGTAGCCGCAATAAATTATCGCCCATGATCTAAATGGACAGCGTTGCCAACTATTTTGGCAAAATAATGGCTCATTTACAAAGCGTCTGCGTGAAGAATTCCACTTGAAGTTTCTGGCTTAGGTGTAGGTATTTCTCAGCTTTGTTTTATTAATGCCTTTCAACCGTCGTTCAACATTGTACATAACTTTAAGTCATGTTTATCAACAAGTCGTGAAATTTTCTCGTGGCTATGAGCTTTCAGCAACCTTACGGTTGAGTTTATTACTTGACAGATACGGAACGAACTATATTTTGACGTACCTCGTACGTATAGTAATGTAAACAGCATATTATAAAATCATTTTTTTCTCTAGTAAAATTAATTTCGGATATTCATTCAGACATGTCAATGAATTGTGAAGATACGCTTCGATATTTTTAAATTACAAATATCTTAGAACACATCCCTTTCTAAGTAAAAAACAATCTATGCTACTGACATTTACAGCCCGATTCTCCCCTTGTAAGGAGTCACAAGCTCTTATGACTTCCTTGTGAGGATTGTTGTGACTCGATAACATTTTTAGAATTCTCCCCCAATCATCACAAGAAAGCTCACAACTAAACTCACCACGGCAAAGGTGAATTTTGTAGTGCCATTTGCCATAATTGCAACAGCTGATTATTAAAAACATAAAGAAAGATTTTTAATTGGGCCATATAAATTTATTTAAAACTTAAGAAATCAAGTTTTCATCCAATTTTTTAGGAATAAAGTGATTAACAAAAATTTTGTATATATAGGTCTGCAAAATGGAAGTGAAAAACTATTAAAAAATGTTGTTTTGTAGAGCGAATGAATCATTTGTTAAATGCGAAGAAAAAAAAGTCTTTGTTAATGTGAAAATCTTGTTTTTTTTTTATTTCGGATGAAAGATACCGAAGAAGATTCGCGCAATCAAATCCTTTTAAATTTTCTCTTTCCTTATTCAATGTTGTTTAGAAAATAAATATATATTGTGATATAAAATTTTTAAAACACATGTAATTTGTGAGTTGTGACCTGCTATGGAGGAGATCACAATTTCGATTGTTTTTGTGACTCTCATAAGTTGTGAATCTGGGGGAGAATTCGAAAAAGTCATAATATTAAATTCACCTCTACTTGTGACTTGTGAGGTATCAGTGAGAATTGGGCTGTTAAGGTTCAAGTCACAGATTAGCCCCGGCAGCCATTTTAATTTGCCTGCAAGCTTGAACTGCCAGATATCAGATAAAAAATGAGAATATGTGTATAAAAACCTCACACATAGACAGTAGGGATATTCACACACCTGGTTAAATTGTTGTTGCAATTCACATCTATTCATCGACACGGGAAAAAAATACAAATAAAACAATGTAAACAAATGGGTTTTGGAGGGTGAAACGTACGAAACATTCTCATCTTCATGTGGCTAATATGTGGTTCAAGTCTTTAATATTTTTCAATTGCGCAACACTCTTTGTCCACTTTTATACTACGTTTTCATTAGAGCCGAAATGAGATAAGTGAGTTAAAAAAGTGTTTTCATCACAAATTTGTTAATTTCGTTTGACAGCTCATTTCATTTTGAATTAGATTCACCCGTAATCACTTATTTTTTTTTTTTTTGACATTTCAATACAGAAGCTTTTCAAAGCTTTCAAAAAGGATTCCAGTTGAATGTGTTGGTACGTAATTTCCAGCCTAATTTCGTGCAAATTTGTTTGAAATTACCTAATTTCGAAATTTTAATTTGTATGGGATATGAATAAAAATAAGATTGAAAATGTTTTCTTAACAAAAGGAAAAAAGAGATTTTTTTGGAAAATTAGGGGAAACAAACATATGGGTGCAAAACAAAAGGGGAACCCTCTGTGAAGAGAACAAACTTGTTATGGTAAGCATAGGATCGCAGACCCGACCGTCTTTTCATCCACCAACTTTGGAAAAGCTTAACTTAACAACCCTCAACGTGGTGGCTGCCGTGGTGATTTGACATCAGTAACTGAATAATAAATAACAAAATTGACAGATATCAACTAAAAAACATGGCCGCAACAGGCCAGCAAAATCTACCTGCGCCAATTGAAAAACCCTTTATTAGAATTTCAATAAAAAAAAAAACCATTAATTTATATTTACTTACAATTGAAAAAAGGAAATATTCAGACTAGCTTACTGCCAAGTTTTCCTGATTGAAATGCAAACGATTTTATTCCTTTCACTAGTCTCTCAGTGAAACAAGTTAAAGTTGAAATCCAAGTAACGAATTGTTTCATTTTGACCGAAACGACAAGCAGCTGGTACGGAAAATGAAATTCAATCAGGAAAATAAATATACATAAATACATTTTTCACTAAAAAATATTTGTATTCAATTGAAAATTTTATTGGCACGAGTTATTTGCCATCGATAAATCGTCGATCGATAATTCGTATTTTCAACCGCGTGCGAATGAATCCATGCGCAGGCCCCTTACATGCCGCCTCCACTGGGCATGAACGATGCTCGGATTATAAACATGTCTAAAAAAAATCCAATGGAGGCACAAAAATCCATGTCCGTGCAGCAACATGTCGACGAAAACTTCATTTTGAACACGACATGACCGCTGTTCAAAGTTTGGGCATGAGATTTGACGTTTCACGTGTGTGAGAGTTTTTTTCTGACTCTCGCTGAATGCATTGGTAAATGTTGAAGGGAAAAGGTAGAAGTAGTGGAAAAAGAAATGTATGTATGTGAAACGACATGACATAATTTGCCCAGCGGAAAAAAATTCGCTGATTGTTGATTGATGTTGGGCACCTGAATGCCCTATGGAGTCGGGGTGTTAAATCTTATTATAAAGCGTGAATTCCAAAAAAAAGAAGGTTCTAACGGGTGATTTTTTAGCTGGTTTGGTTTTGGCAACACTGGTTTTGACAGCTGACGTGTGTTTAGTACCTTGTGTCTCTGTCAAACAGCTTCAGTTTGGTTTGCAATTTAACCATGGATCGTCTTACAAATGAACAACGCTTGCAAATTATTGAATTTTACTATCAAAATTCGTGCTCGGTTCGAAATTTTCATCGCGCGCTGCTTGTGTTCAGCGATGAGGCTCATTTTTGGTTGAATGGGTACGTAAATAAGCAAAATTGCCGCATTTGGAGTGAAGATCAGCCAGAAGCATTGCAACAGCTACCAATGCATCCCGAAAAAGCCACTGTTTGGTGCGGTTTATGGGCCGGCGGCATTATTGGGCCTATTTCTTCAAAGATGATGCGAATCGCAGCGTTACTGTCAATGGTGAACGTTACCGAGCGATGATTACAAACTTTTTTTTGCCCGAAATGGAAGTTCTGGACTTGCATGATATGTGGTTTCAACAAGACGGTGCCACATGCCACACAGCACGCGAAACAATGGCGCAATTGCGAGGCGAGTTTGGTGAACAGTTAATTTCACGTTTCGGGCCGGTCAATTGGCCGCCTAGATCGTGCGATTTGACACCATTAGATTATTTTTTGTGGGGGTATGTCAAGGCTAATGTCTATAGGGACAAGCCAGCTTCGATTGACGCACTGGAAGCCAACATCCATGCATTCATTCGTGAGATACCGGCCGATATGTGTGAAAGAGTATGCCAAAATTGGACTCAGCAGATGGGCTACCTGAGACGCAGCCGCGGTCAACATTTGCATGAAATTGTCTTTAAACATTAAATTGCAAGGTTCAAACTATCGATTCAAATAAATATTTCATTCATTGTTTCGAATTTTTTGTGTTTTTTTTTTAAAAAAAGTTCTAAACCTCTTAAAAAATCACCCATTATTAACCAAAGTTTTTTGTAGCAAAAATGGGAGTTAGAATTTTGTTGCTCTAGTCATGGTCCATGACTCATGGAGAAACAAACATGACACGCTTCCTTATTTACATAAAAATTTGTGTTCCTTAATTTTGTACATAGAACGTTATAATTGTTATCAGATTGAAGAATACAAAACAAAGTTCCATATCCATCAATTTACTGTTGGATTTTACATAACGTCTTAACATTGTTTAGAGTTCTAATAAAGTAAAAATTCGTTGCAATCATGGATGCAAGCAAACAAAGTGCTGATTTTAAGATTACATTTCGCAAAAATTCGAAGAATTTATCGAAAAGTGCGAAAGTAAAGGCATATCTCATCCCATTACTGCCGAAAAACAAGCAATACAAATTATTTAAAAGCTCATCTCAAACTATCATAATTATGCCCGATTTCATAAAGGACGTTTAAACATTTAAAAGTCCATTTAGTGTTAAAATGGGGTTTTTTGGTTTCACCAATTGCTTTTAAATTTAAAATGCTTTTAAACGCCCTTATAAACTAAAAGCTCTTTTTGGTCTCTTTAAATTTTAAAAGTCGCATTTGTGAAGTGGAATGTCAGATGTCAGCCAACGAGTAAGGAAGTTGTAGATGATATTTGATAATATCTTGCAGTCACATTTTTATTTAATTTCTTGCTAATACAAATTATGAATAGGTCGATACAAAAATATTGCTAGTGTGTAAATAATAATCCTTTGTGATTTTGTTTTTAGAATAATTGCTTAATCATCTTCATCTGAGGATGAAGAGAGATAGTAAGAAGTCCAAGAATATTCCAAGTTCATAGGAATCCGTTCTCCGAATATTTTTTTTTGTAGCATTTTTTTTCTACATGTAATGCTTTTGCACATGCATTTTGAATGTGAGAGGGTAACAATCTATTTTTATTTCCAGGGATGTGAGGCAAATCCAATTTTAACTAAAATTTCCTTTTTTAAGATTGGTGAAACTGGAAATATTTAAAGGTTTGATAAAATTTAAGAGGACTTTAGATAAAAGGGTTCTTAGTGTTTTTTATGAAATTGGGCATAAGAAAGACAGATGGGATCTCTGCGAGGAACATAAAATGGCAGTTAAAAAAGGGCGAGACTAGAGATATGCCAATTTATAACAGTTTACTGTTTTTCGCCATTAAAAGTGAGTGCTTTAACGAGCTTCGCGCGACTTCAAAAAAAAAAACTCTGGGTGCCTAAAGTATGCCCACCTGCGGAGCGCCCTGGCCCTGCGGGCCTGTATAACCAGTACTTTTATAAACCAAAACTGTTATAATTGGCATGTCTAGAGTCATTTCCGTTAAAAAACCATGAGATTATAGTGCAAGTGTGGGAGCATGAAGAAATTCCAGAAGACTGGCGAAAAGGTATAATTTGCCCCATACATAAGAAGGGAGATGTCACAACGTGCAGCAATTATAGAGGCATCACGTTGTTGAGTACCGCCTATAAGATACTCTCCTCTATCCTACAACCCCATACGCTAAAACCATCATCGGACAATATCAGTGTGGTCTCATTCCAGGCAAATCAACAACTGATCGGATCTTTACCCTAAGGCAGGCGATGGAAAAATGTCTAGAATTTAACATCCCAACATACCATCTGTTTATAGACTTTAAGCCCGCCTATGATAGCATAGCCAGGGTAGAACTTTACAAAGCCATGAGAGAATTTGGCATCCCAAATAAATTGACATGACTTTGTAGGTTGACCATGACCAACGTAACAAGCCAAGTAAAAATAGCCGGATTGCTATCCAAACCAATCAACATCTTTAATGGAGTCCGACAAGGGGATGGTTTGGCCTGCCTCCTCTTCAACCTGGCGTTGGAGAAAGCAATCCGTGACTCTGGCACGGCAACAAGAGGGACCATCGTCAACAGGTCCAGCCAGATACTGGCTTACGCAGACGACATCGACATCATCGGAAGAACCGAGCAAGCTGTACATGATTCCTTCATCCAGATCGAGCAGGCTGCACAAAATCTGGGGCTGCACATTAGTGAAGGTAAAACAAAGTACATGGTGGCGTCGAATGCGAGAGGAACAGTTGGTCAAATAATCAAGGTAGCGGAGCACGAATTTGAAGTGGTGCAATCCTTTAAATACCTTGGGTCAATAGTAGCAGCCGATAACAATATAGAAGAAGAAATACGCGGGCGGCTTCTCAAATCCAACAGAGCCTACTATAGTCTGTCAAAGCTCTTCAAATCCAGAAATCTCACCATAACTTCAAAACTGCTGCTGTACAGGACCATGGTCCTGCCAGTACTCACATATGGATCCGAGACTTGGGTGCTTAGCAAAAGGCACTCCGACCTCTTAGCCGCGTTCGAGAGAAAAGTCTTAAGGAGAATTGTTGGCCCCATATGTGAGGAAGGACGATTCCGGAGACGGTACAATCATGAATTGTACGCAATCTACCTTGAAGCAGATATCGTGACAAAAATTAAGCTCGGTAGACTCCGGTGGGCAGGTCACCTAGCTCGCATGAGCGAAGAGGAACCTGCTCGGAAAGTTCTTTGTGTTACATTCTATGGTAGACGACAGCGTGGTAGACCATGCTTGCGCTGGAGAGATGGCGTAGACCAGGACGCCCGGAGCCTTGGGGTGCGCAACTGGATGGCGGCGGCTCGAGACCTGGATGGGTGGAGAGGCTTGTTGAAGGAGGCCAGGACCGGACCCCGGTTGTCGAGCCGATGATGATGATGATGAAATTGAATTTGTATAACCTTACGGGAAATTTTTCGCTGAACAATAACATTTACTGCATTATCCTCGATGACAGCCAAATAGGAGGAACAGGAAATGACATTACTAGTGCTTTGCTGAAAATTTTAAACCGGATTATGGTCGATTGCCCAGGAATTACAGATATTATCCTATGTATGGATTCATGCGTTCCACAAAACCGGAACTCATTAGTTACATTAATAATTATGGACTTTCTCAAACAACACCCTGGGATCCAACATAATACAATTTAAGTTCTATACTCCAGGACATTCGAAAATTCAGGAAATAGATAGAGTCCAGAGCTGCGCTGTCTTTAAGGGGCCGCACCTTGGCCCGTATTGACTTTTTTTGGTTGAAAAATCATATCTCTTAAAAAAATAAAGATATCGGCAAAATTTTCTTTTGGTTTTGAAGGAAATTTCCAAGGCTATAAAGTTTGTGAATTTTAAGAAAAAATATTTTCAGGGTGTTTCAGAATCTGCTGCTGAAGTAAGAAGTTTTTTTTAAGGTGGTTAACATAATTGGTATTTAATACTAAAAAGGTCGAAAGTCAATTTATGAAGTAATTTAAGTGTGATTTAAGTGAAACAGTGGGGAAAGAAGAAAACAAACCAATTTGAGTGAAACAGTGGGGAGAAAAATCAGTTTTTGTTTTTTTTTTTTAAATAATTAATTGATTTTTTTATTTTTTTTTATAAGAGAGTTAACTTATAAAGTGTTTTGTTGATAGATTGGAATTCAAAAAGTAGAAAAACAAAATAAAAGAAACAAAATTTCAATACAAACATTTAATTTCTTGGACACTATCATCTAAGTCCGGGGTAATGCGTAATAAACTTATAATTTCCGGTGAGTATTGTGCTTTCAGATCTTTTTGGTTTCTTACTTGCCTTAAGGAAGAAATAAGTGGATCGGATGAGATTGCTAGCATATTAAAAAGGTCTTCATTCTGCCGAATTCTTGAAAGTTTGCACGTAATTGATATCTGTATTTTTTGTAGTCTTTATTCTTGGACTCCTGGGCTTCTTCTGACAATTCTATAAGTGGAAGTGATTGGTATTCGATTATATTTTGACTATGAACCAAAATTTTATGAAGATTAGTGGTGTACTCTCCAAATTTAACTGTATTCACTACTTCCCTGCTATTCAAAACATTAAGTATTATTTTGACCCTGATGGTTATAACCTCTTCATTGACTCCAGTTATTCGAGCGGTCAAATCAGATTGTTCAAAAATCTCCATCATTGCTATTTCCAAATCCTTGCTTTGGTTTATCTACATCAAGTCAAAGCTCATTTCTCCGGTTTTGATATGGAGAAATGAAGAAAGCCATTCCTCATTTTTGTTTATGAAATATTATCTCGATCTATGGGCTGCGATCCAATTTTTATTAATGTTGTAATAAAAGCTTTTTAATTTTGCTTCATTTTCCGGTAAATTTTCACCGGATATTTGGTATTCACTTATTACGGCAAAAAAGAACTCTTCAAGACTATCATCTTTGACAAAAAGTTCAAACAAAAGATTGTATGGTATATCCATTTTAAATAATTTTTCCTTATACAACTGTTCGTTCAAGTTTTCAATGATAATTTCATCCCAATGTTTCATCTTTTTATACCATAAAACTAAATACCTGCACTAAAAATATTCAATTTTATGACATCCTCATAAGGTAATCTGCTTACCTATAAGATTTAAATCTTTAAAAAAAATTCTAATTCAGTTAAAAACTCTTATCCATCAAACTACCTGACAATAATTAATCATACCCGAAATCAAAAAACATTCATACCTAAAAAACTCATACCTGCAAAATCTGGTAGACGGCCATAGGCCAAACCCATTATGACTTAGGCTAAGCTTTAATTGTATAAATATATTTATTGAAATAAAAGTTAGTTTAACTAAGTAACTAACTAACATAGTTGCAAAACAGAGAAAAAATATTTTCCATGATTTTTGATGTGTAAACATCTATGCTGGCGGTAGAATGAAAAAAAAACGTGAACGTTCGTGTGCAACGTTACGACGTGCAACGTTACGGTGTGCAACGTAACGATCTGCAATACTGCGTACTAGGATGGATGCGTTCAGTGAAAAAAATCTTAAGATCCCTTTCAAGCAAAAACAAATCCGTTTTGGATCCGCGCACGTTGATGACACATATTAACCGTGAGTCTCGGCACTCACACAATTTTTTGTATGTACCTGACGAAAAAAACTCAGAAAAAATTACTGATTTCATTAAATCAAATCGCTCTAGCTCATCTCTATGCAACTTTATGCAGCTGAGTTTTGTTTTTTTTTAGTTTTAGTTTTATATGAAGAGATATATAAGGATTTGCTATACGTCGAGCTTGGCTTGATTATGTTTGAACCTTTTTTTTTAATCAGTGTAAAGTCGAAAAAGCGTGCAAAAATGGGTGTTTCAAAAAACATTAAATTAAGCAGTTTAAAAAAATTTATCATTTTTTTTTCTTTTAAGACATATATCAAGTAAAAATAAAAAAAAAAAGTTTTATTTACACCTTTTTTCCTAGTTTTTACACTAAAAATTTAAAAAAAATTTTAAAAATAATTGTTTTTTTCTAATCATAAAAATTGGTTAACTTTGACTCGCTCTACAAGTCAAACCATTCATACAAATGAAATAATTTTTTCGTTTACTAAAGCTCCAAACATTTGTTAATTCAAAAAAAGTTAAAGTTTTGCAATACAAACCCCACCCGAAAAATGAATTTCCCAAGCACTTTTGCCTAAACGGGCCACTGTGGGCCGGTTATAGGGATGAGGGAAACACATCAGGTTAATTTTTTCTTTTGGATAATTGAATGTGTTAACTTACAATTTGAAAAATAGAAATGATAAAGGCTTAACTACATAAGCCAAAAAGTACTTTTGTACAAAAGTAAAAATATTTTTTTTCCCGCTAGCGCAGTTGTTTTGTGAAAAAGAATATACAATAATTTTTGTAAACCATAATTTAAGCTTTCTGCATCATTTATATAAGTTTTCCAGTCAGAAAAACTATTCCAAAATGAGTTTGAAAATTTTCACTTTTGTACTTTTTCACTTTTTGGGCTTATGTAGTTAAGCCTTAAGAATCTATGAGGAATCACTAGAAATAATTTGTTCGTAAAAAAAATTTTCATTGGGACAAATATTTTCTCTTAAAAAAAAATATATAAGTTTTTCTGTACAGAATTTTCACCTGCCTATATACGTAAGACGACCATCCAGATCGCTTTTTGAGATTCCATTTAGTACCACCAAATGCTTTCCTTGCCTATTAATTAATGTATCTTTTGATTTTCTAATTGTGTCAAAATTATTGTGGAATTTTTGTATTGGAGAGGCTTTACGTTTTAAAAACCCTCTTTCCTTGCATTAAAAACACCTACGAGCATCACATTATCCTATTATTCGCAGTTTAATATTTCGCATAGCTCATCAAAATCGTCTGATCAATTATTACAGTTGAAGTAAATAGGTAGTGAAAATAACGAGATCTTCTGCATATACCAATTGGAAGTGACTCTAGACATAAAAAAGTACTGTTTATGCGGCCCTGCAGGACCAGGGCCCTCCGCCGCTGGGAATACTTCAGGCAACCCAGATTTTTTTTCAAGTCGCGCGAAGCGCGTTAACGCACACCCAATTTTAATGGCAAAAACTGTTATAACTGTTATAAATTGGCATTTCTGTAGTCTCGTCCATACCTATTACGAATGGAAGTGACCGTAGACATGCCAATTATAACAGTTTTGGTTTATAAAAGTTCCCAGTTTGTTTTAAAGTCACGCGAAGCTCGTTAACGCACGTCCACTTTTAATGGCGAACAACTGTTATAAATTGGCATGTCTCTTATCTCGTCCATTACGAATTCTAGGTAGGGTATTTCGAAATTCACAATTTTAGCAAGGTGTCCGTTCGAAGTGCTTTCGTTTAGTTTACCGAAAATGTTTGGATAGCTTGAGATTTATTTTTGTTAACAGCTATTTATGTAGTTAATCAGCTGAATTTTTATTTGGGATAACAAAAACACAAACCAATCCAAACCGCTTTGTATAGTAACTAGAACGTCGAAAGTGCCAATGTTTGTGAACATCAGTTGTTACAAAACACCATTCAACTCAACTGTTACTGCTTGATTACATGGGTCGTTTTAATGAAGAGCGCATCGGTGAGACAGGTAGACTTTATGTGCGTAAAAAAGAGAAGGTTGATTCCACCCAAATCTCACCGTAGCATGAAAAGGCTGAGTGAGATATATGTATATGGATTTTAAGGGTATGAGATAGGGAAGGGTAGATTGAAATGTAAGGATTTTTCTTCACCGTGTAATCACTAGTTCAGTAAAACGACCTTTAGTAAAAAGACCTATGTAATCAGGCACTTATGTCGTTTTCGAGTGGACGGTCGGAGCTACTCCTTTTTCACTCCTTTTACTCCAAATTTCCCATTTTTTATAGGAATGGAACAGTTCTGAAATCCAAACGAAAACGACATTACTCTACATGAATGTCATGAAATGACTTTTATTATTTCAATGATGGATAGCTTATGGACGCATAAGTAAACGAGCGAATACATGAAATTCCTATTGATAAACTACAATGGGCCTTACTAATAATCAAATTTAGTGTTGAGGTTAAAAGAAAATCTCCAGATTTTAGAAAATCCGCATACCAATAACGACTTTAATCTCCAGTTTAGTCGTTAGCAATATGTCAAAATTTAATACACGGAAATCCATGTTTAAAGTCGAGCACTAAATGAAAAGTGCTGCCCTAGTGCTGTTTTATGGTACCGAAATTTGTATTTAATACTTAATTCTACTCCCATGTTATCAGGTCGATTTCAATAGGTATAAGTACATTCATGGGTTGGTTTCAATCTTCAGATTTTTCTTAAAAGCGAAAAAGAAGTGTTTCATTTAGAAGTACTTTATTTATTGTTTGTATTTTTAGGTAGTTATGTGCAACATAAATTGATTGTTTTATTTGTTCATACAGTGTGCACTTGTGGAAATCAGAATTTCGATAATAATCTAAATTTAAAAAATACAAAGGCATAAAAGTCATCGTAAACGTTCGTAAACAGTCTTAAGCTTTGTAAATCTTTCAGGTTAAATGGTGTAAATCAACCGAAATCAGCTGATTGGCTTAATCCATGATTGGTAACTCAAGCTATGGATTTTTTGATACAAGTGGAAATAATCATGGATAACAGATAACACACTGTGAAAAAACTGGCCCTTACTGTTTAACAATAGAAAACCTAAAAAAAAAAACAATTAAATACTCAGACGAAATATGCCAGTTTACTAATTTTTATTTGAAAATATTTTAAGTTTAAGATTTTCCTCGAATGAAAAATATTAAAATAAAGTATAAGAAATATATTTCCTTGTTAAAAAATATGGTGTTATTAATTTAAAAAAAAAATTGCTCCAACACTTAAATCAATTGACGTACTATTAGTACTTTAATACATTCTGTAAAAAAATAATACGGCAATACTTAACTTTGAAGGAATAGAGCAAATTATGACAGTTACTGCTTTGTTGTTTTTTTTTATTTATGTGACAGTGTTGCAGAAAATAAAGTTATCCAAAAAAAACTTAACAAACAAAACATCAATCAACAATTTCATCATCGCTTGCTACAAATGCAATCGTCCCGGCCATTATGCACGTGACTGTAATTCCGGGCTCCGGGATTCACGGAAGTGACGAGATGGCGGTGGCGGAGGAATGGAGGCAACCCGGAGAAATGCTACAAATGCAACCAAACCAGGCATTACACTCATGCATGCCCCGAGGAGTCGTCGCAATGGAATTGGTCACATTTCCAAATCCTGCACCCAAATGGATAACCCAACATGCTACAAATGCAACAAACTCGATCACTGGGCCCGCAACTGTCCCGAACAGATGTACGATAGCCGCAGCTCGTCCAACTTCATTTTATCGTGTTACAAATGCAACAGAGCCAGTCACATTTCCAAGTAACCGAGACTTGCTACAGCTGTGGCAAGAGCGGGCATCTGAGGTGTGAATATGGCGCGACAAGGGAGGACGCAACTAAGCAGAGCGATGGACTTACGATGTTTTTTTCGGTAGCTGGCAAGAGCGTTCCCGAGAAGTAAAACTTCGCCTTCTTTATAAAATACTGTACCTACAACCTACCTACTTGTTTAACCTACCCCCAAAACAAAAAATAAAAAAATCTGACTACAATATTAAAATATCGCCGTGATTGTTTTTTAATTTTAATTTAAAATTACTGGACCTGCTGATAGAAATAATATAAAACCAACTTGGGTTTTAATTGTTCCCTCAGCAAACGACTTAATTAGTTGGTTGCCTCCGTTTGGAACTTTGACAGACTTTCGTGGAAATTCTGACAGTTAATTCAATTTATTTCCTCATTTGTAGTAGATTTTGTAATAGATTCAAGGAAAGTCTGGAGACTAGTTAGTGAAAGGGTTAAATTGTTTATTGGTAGCATTTTGTTAAAGCTTAGCACTTTGTTTTAACCTTCCGGTTAACTAATAGTCGACATAAGCTTTTGATTATTAGTAAGGCCCAATGATTTCCCACTCCCCCAGTTTCGCTCACTTAAGCAAACATAAGGAAGAGCAATCCTATTCTAGTCGCTTTGCCCACAAGTAAAATTGAAAAATCTAGAAAAAAAAGCAAATAGACGAAACATTTTACAATTTTAATAGTTGTTTTGAATCTACATTATATGAATCAATTTATGAATTTTGACCATGTACATTATAAATTATGCAATCTTGAAATGCGGAACAAGGAATAACGACGAAAACCGAGTGTTGGGCGAAAGCGAGGAGGTTTTTTACTAATGCTTCCATAAGTCAATTATGGCTTTATTTCGGACATTATCACACATTATTTCTTATGTTTATATTTCTTAACTATGTGGGCAAATCATGTTTTGACATTACATTCTTCGCCATGACCTCACCAAGCTAAATTAATTGAAAATATACAAAAAATTGTCAAAATATGGACTTACCCGTGCACAATTTATTTTTTTTAATAACAATTTTCAATGCGCACAACCAAATAATATAAAAAAAAACAACAAATAAAATGATAAATAATGAATGTCAAATCACACCTTGGCTTCACAGGACGAAATTCATATACGAAGTCAAAATGTGGAAACTAAATAGTATCAAGTATTGTAGTCTTGTGAGAACTTTATGTCCGGTGAAGTTGGGGTGTCACGAAACGTCAAAAATTATTTCTCTATTTCTTGCTTTTACAAAGACAAGAAATTAATAGAGAAATTTATGTCTGGATATAAAAAAAAAATCCAGACATCAGGATCCGTAAATATTGATATATGACACATTTCTTGCAATCATTTATTTCAAGTGGAGGCTCAGTGTAACGGGAACTTTTGCAAACATAAGCTAATTTTGCGCTGGCTTATGTTTACTTATACCTATTATGTTTGGGCGTTAGCCGTCACCTTTATAGCCTTTTCACACCACACCCAAAACCATGTTTTCGCTAAACTATCAGTTTTGGCGTAAAACCATCATCGAAAACGCAAGTTTTCCATACATTTTTGTAAACCATAAGTTTTCGTAAACTACAAGTTTTAGATAAAACCTGTCGAAAACTATATGTACTTGATGGAATTCAGAGTTGAACCAACCAATCAAACACACCTTTCGATATTTCCAGCGCTCTATCAACGACGAAAGTATGACGTACCTAGATTTTCCGCGAAGGTCACATCGCACGAGTTCATATATTTTTTCAAACATTTAATGCGCGTGCTGAGTTAGTTAAATATGTAGGTACTCGTGAACGATTGCCTGAAAGAATAGAAAAAAAGTATTAAGATGTTAAATAACATAACTTTTTGACTAAAACCTATTGTTTAAATATAAATATTTGTGCCTGATATTCAAAAAGCATGTTTCCATTTTGAAAATCAATATTTTTATGTAGTTTCAACTGTATCTGGATGGCGCATGTGGCAAATAATAAATATTCTTGGCATCAACAACAACTGTTAACACAATCATTGAACAAACGATTAAAAATGACAGAAGATTGTCTATAGTAAGATGGATAATATCTAGGTACCTGAGTTTTTAGCAGATACAATTTTATTTGAATGTTCGTATTTAAAATGAAAAATCAAACAATCTGTTTAGTGTCCTATTTGCAAAAGTATTTAGTCAAAACCTTTAGTGTATTCAAGTGTTTGCTTTCTGAGAATTAGATTTATAAGTAGATATGATGTTCTACGCGAAAAAAAATATCTGACATTGTCAATTTTTTAACAATACATACGCCTATATTATTCACACGCTTAATAAAGATTAAAAATTAAATCTATATATAAAGTTCATTTAAATCCAAATTAAATAATATGACCGTCTACTTTGATGAATTTTTGCGAAAATAATTAGGCCACGCTTACCTTAATTTTTCTTTTATGAAATTCAGTATACTTAGAGCCGTCAATACTTTAATTAAATGTGGAATTCCTTTCAACAAATGAATCGATTTTTTTCTAAACCGAATCGCTTTGTTTCTGTCAATTGAAAGGGAGATTTGTAAAAGAATCGAAATCAAGATTTGTTTTGACAAAAAAGATTCGATTTTGTTCTGAAAAATTTCGGTACAGAATCGATTCTTTTGTTGAAAGGAATTCCACATATGGTTCAGGTTTGAGAGGTATGGAATGTTTTTTTTAAATTGGGACTTAGGATTTTTACATGGCCTATTCTTGAAACTCAAAAAAGAATAACTGCAAGTTTTGAAGCCTTACTGCAAATTCATAGCGTGAATTTTAATTGTATTATTGTAAAAAGTAAAGTACTTTTTGCCGTTGGAAATCTCAAATTGAAAGAAAAAATACTCATACAATCGAATCTGTTTCATGTACATACATAAAAATTTCTCGCATTTTTCTTAATTCCGTGTGCGATTGAAGCAAAAGGTAGGAAGGCTACAGCCCGAACTACTCTACTCTCGTGTGGAGTGTTGGAGAGTAGTGTGTCGCTGTCATTCCAATGTATTTCGTAGATTTTGACACAACACATCACACGATACAAATATGGCTTTACGCATATGAAATACATTAGAGCGATAGCGACACATGACTCCATACAGCACACCACACGAGAGAAGTGTGGTTCGGGCTTAAGTCAAGTTCAAAATTGAACCAGTGTGTTATGGCCCAAACACATTAAAAGGCGTTTTCCTTTATTAGATCAGAATAGAGCTCTGAACAGAGTCCGGGCATGTCGAGCATGTTCTGAACGCCCTCTGAACGAAGCGTGTTCTGAGTTCACTGTGAACTATTTTTGAAACACACCAGAACACTTACAGCTGTCAAATGCTTGTGTTCAGCATTTAAGTCTGTTTGCTCAGTTATTTTTTTCTAAGCTCATAGAGCGCGCTCTGAACATGCTCAGAGCGAAAAAAGAAACACAAAATTGGAGCTCTGAATGCTCTGAGCTAAAAAAGAAACACAATTTTTTGTTTGACAGTTCAGGCTCTGCTCTGAACTAAAAAAGAAAAACGCCTAAAGAAGAATCAACAAAATTCTTAAACAAACTCCTATCAAAATAATTAGTGTCTCGAATTCAAGTTCAGTAGGGCCTCGGTTATTTGAATGCTCCATTGGCTCGAACACCTATTTTTTTCCATTGGGCGTGTTTTTCTGCAAGCCCGGATAAAATTGGTCACAAAAAACGACAACAATTCACTCTCGGGGATTAACTTAATCACGGAGCAAAACGTTGTTACCGGCCTGAATTACCTACATTCTTTACCTGTCGGTGTCGTCGATAGTTTTTAGGGAAACTCCACTGAAATAAAGCCGAGCGGAATAACGAATTTTGAAATTCGGCCTTATTTCGCTTTGCTTAAGTGAAATAACGCCAAATTCAAGATTAATAATTGTGTCATCATGTACTCCTAAATTATAATTGTCCAAGCAAGATTAAAGCTTAAATCGATTAAACTCACCAAATTGGACGCTTAAGTCGTATTAACATATGTTCGAACAACCTCGCACTGCAAAACTAGGGCCTATGAAAGACCGATTTTGAAAAAAAAACTGCAAAAAAGTTGATTTCAAATACCGATTTTTTGAACCTAATGAAATGACTAATGAAAACAATAATTTAGTAACTGAATACAATAAAAACGAATTCTTTTGTGGGGAGGAAGAAGAAGAAATATAGCAACTGATGAAGTTCTAAATAATGAATTATTAAAAGACTAGCTGGTCCGCCCGGCTTTGCACGGGTAGACAAACCTAAGCTTCTCATAAAATTACAAAATAAAATATAAATAAATATTTAAGCTAATAGTAGGTTTAAACCTACTTCCCGTTATGAATGGCTAAATATGTAAAAAAAAAAATGGTATTCTAAGTCCAACCTTTATTACTTTCCCAATACAGAAAGTACTGTTTTATTTTCTGTTTTATTTTCATCCCATTTCACTCTATAAAACACAATCAGATGCCATTTGTCATTTTACCCCATTTCATCCTGTAAATGCCTATTTAAGGAAAAAAAATTTCTAAGGCCATTCAGTAAAAAACAACCTTTCAAACACCAAAAGAATTTTTTAAATCGGGTATTTTTATTTTTTCCCCATTTCACCCTACAAATAACAAAGGTTGAAAAAGAATATCCCGATATCCATTTCCTAACCGCCTAAGTGCTACATGTTGAACGGTAATTGAATTGAACTGAAAAACGAAATGTGCGCCTACAGCGCCACCTGTTGAGAATTTTCTGACTTTTATTTTTTCCTAGACCTTCGCGGAGCAATTACAAACAAACCCGTAGAAAGAAGTATCCAATTTGGTTCAGTCGTTTTCAAGTTTTAAGCATCCGAACACACCACGATCCATTTTTATATATTTAGATGACACATCGCTTCCTTGCGTTACATGTTGCGATCTGCGAAAACCCCGAACTATTTTCATTCAGCCTTATTACTTTTTTAATTTTTTTTTTACATTTACAGCTGTCGGGGAGATACATATTATGTGTACAGGGTCTTTCATTAAGCGCTTCCTTTCTTTAAATTTAAATAAAACAAAGTGTTTGTGAGATATCATCGAAATTTTGTATACGTTTTAAAGGCATATCGATGCAATTATGTAGGGAATATAAAATAGTTCAAATGTCCGCCGTGGCTGCTCTCAGTGGCGCGCTTCCGAAATGTCAAATTTTCCATGATTCTGGCGCATAAATCAGGCTGAATATGACCGATGGAAATGGCGTGGGTTATGTTGGCTTATTTGCATAGACCTCCGACTTCAGAAAACTCTTCAAGGAAGAGAATAACGGGGTCAAATCGTACGACCTCGGTGGCCAGTTCACATCGCCTTCATGTGAGAATGTGCTCGGATCGCTCGTGCAGAATTTCAACTGTGGCGTCCTGTTGAAACCGCATATCGTTGGTGTCCATATCATCTATTGCGCTCGCCGTTGATGCTGATGACCTGGCCAACGTTGGTACGGTACCATTCGCCACCGAAAAGTGATAGACGGACATTTCACCACCGCCGGCGCCGATTGAGTGTTAGATCTTTAAGTGCTGCCATTAAGTGCTCAATAGGCGTGTTTTTTTGCAAGTCCATATGGATTTGTCGAAAAAAACGACATCGGGACTTAGGATCTTCTTACTTACAGCACGTAAGTCCCGATAATTATCTGGACTTAGCTAAGTCTATATGGATTTAAGTTGTTGTTGTATTTACGTGTAAAACTATTAGTCCCGATGTCGTTTTTTTCGACAAATCCATATGGACTTGCAAAAAAAACACGGCTAATATTTGAATGCCGACCGTTTAGGTGTCAGATTTTTCGTTTCTGGATATTTTGTTTTCGTGTTCGCAAAGTGGTGTAGATTTTATTAGATATGGTTAAATCGCAATAAGAATTCATTTATATTGTTTTCAATATCAAATCGTATTCTTTGTCAGCTTATATCATTTGCATTTTATTTAGGACATTTTGCAGAACAGCGACTTTTGCAAAATAAAACACGAAAATTTAAAAACATTTATTAACACTATTTTTACTGGCGGCAGACAATTTTTCATGTTTTATTGTCAATCATACCAAATTGAAATTTGCGTCAAAAATAGAATCATACAGAATTCGCTTGTTTAACAAGATTTCAGTATACATTGCATTGAATAAAATATGTTCTAAAATGTTGCAAAGTTTCCAAAAAATCAAGGGTATTAACGGCAAATCTGAATTCTATTGTGACTAACCACATTTTAATCAAAAAGAAACAATGGCCATATTGAATTATTAACACTACATTACAGTGTTTAAAAGTCTAGTGTTGAAAGAACGACAGCGAACTAAACAGTGGCAGAACCGCTGTAACGAAAATTCCAAGCACTTAAAGGCTTGTGGTGAAAATCTGGTGGTGAAGTGTCAAACGCTGAAAGTTCGGCACTGAATAGTCCTGCTTCGAGCTGCATGTGAGTTGTAGGCCAAAGTTTGGCAACTCATTTTTGACATTACCTATTGTATTCCTTATTTTCTAACAAATTGCTTAATTTTTTTCCGTTGTTTGAAGAGTGTATAGAGAGCATTAAAAATTTCAATAGTCAATTAAACTAAAGGGAAATGCCAAATTTGAATCAAGATTTAAAAGTCCATTGTGTAACAGCGCACGGCTCACAGGATGAATTTTCAAAGAAAAATTTAAAGAAGTCTCATCATGCCAAAGTCATCGTGTAATAGCAGACTTAGCAGCATTAGATTTGTGTTTTTTTTCAACACATCTCGGCATCCCACCTAACATCCGCCATTTTCATGGTGAAAAGTTGGCGAGTTGAAATTTTTGTAAAGGTGG
Organism: Leucozona laternaria; assembly: GCA_932273885.2. NCBI lineage: Eukaryota > Metazoa > Arthropoda > Insecta > Diptera > Syrphidae > Leucozona > Leucozona laternaria. The sequence goes on along the minus strand of OW026366.1, from coordinate 216,751,638 downwards.
CTGCATTATTTGCACTAAAAAATGGTCGATCTGGCAAAACAGAACAAACCCACCCCGTTTAATTGTTGTCGCAATTCACAACAATTCATGGACACAAAATGGAATTACAAAAACAACAATGACCAATATAAACAAATGGGTTTTGGAGGGTGAAACGTACGAACTATTGTCATCTTTATATGGAGTGTCTTTGGTAAAAAGCTTCGGTATTCGGTATCCTTGACCGTGTTCACATTGAACTCACTCCATGTGACTCATTTTGACATCTCTTTGTTTTTTCTCACTCCACCTCATGATGAGAAAAAGATGGTACATGTGGCCTATTTCACCAAATTACAATTACAATAACAAATTTGTATTTGTAATCTACTATTAAAAATTTGTAAACTTATTTTCTGTTTCACAAACAACAAACATAATTCCAACAAATTTGTAAAAATGAGTAAGAAAAGTAGAGGAAATTGTAGTTGTGATTTACAAATAAAAAAAAAAATCGGTTTCACCGCTTTTTTGCCAGACTTGTAAAAAACAATTCTTTCTCACAAATTTGTAAATTGTAAGAGTCTGCTGAGTAGGTATCAAGCGTTGAGTGCACTATATAAACTTCAATATTTTTAAAAAATACATCAACAACGACTGTACAAACACGATGGACACATTTGAACACCGTAGATTTAGTTATACCATGCATGTCTGAGAGCTCATGATAAAATGTCAATATTTCCATTTTGTGTTAATAAAAACATTTTTTCATGCTCATTATCAACCGTGCTTCAATTATTCTTACTATTTAATCTACCCTTATACGGTTTATGTATAACTTTTCTTTCAAAGCAAATGAATCTGCAAATACGCGACCGATAAAATCTTCAGCTTTTTATCGCAAAATATTCACTTGTATCACTATCGGTACTATTTACTATACCTTCGCCGTAAATACATTTTTAGGCTCGGAAAGATATTTCTATTGAAAAATTACAAATTGTAAATAAAATTACACATGAACTTTCTTCTGTAAGAATGTTTCCACAACTTAACAAATTTGTAAAATTCTTTTATTTGGTGAAACAGAAACTTATCAAAACACCTGAATTTTCACAAATTTGTTCTTGTAACCTACACAAAAATTACTCTTGGTGAAACGAAAATAAAGATATTAACACAAATTTACCTTTGTAAATTACAACTACAATTTTGTAATAAAGGGTTTTCCAATAAGAGGTGTTATTTTGAATAGCCCGCTATTTCGGTAGCTGTCACTTTTGAAGCTGTCATTTTTTGACATTTGATTAATAAAAATGGAACGATACACTCTTCAACAACGCATTGAAATTATTAAAATTCACTATAAAAATGGTGAAAATTTGGCAGAGACGGTTGGTAAAACTAAAACATTTTTGGGTCGTCGTGAAGCACCTTGTCGGACCGCAATACAGAAATTGGTGGACAAATTCGAGCTGTTGGGACAAGTTAGTGATGTGAAGAATAAAACCCGTGCTCGTCGCTCAAGAACAACTGAGAATATTGCTGTTGTAGCCCAAAGTGTCGAAGAAAACCCAAGTTTGTCCATTCCTCGTCGTTATTTGGAATTAGGCATTCCACGAACGTCATTACACCGTATTTTGCATAAAGACTTGGGTCTTAAGGCTTATAAAGTTCAGTTAACACAAGAACTCAAGCCGGCTGATCATCAACAACGTCGTGCCTTTGCTGATTGGGTCCTTGAAATGCATGAAAATGATCCGGAGTTTCATCGAAAAATCATCTTGACTGATGAGGCCCATTTCCACCTCGGAGGCTACGTCAACAAGCAAAAATGTCGCATCTGGGGCTCGGAAAACCCAAGAGTTATTGTTGAAAAGCCTCTCCATCCTCAACGCGTGACTGTTTGGTGCGGTTTATGGTCCGGCGGGGTCATTGGACCTTACTTTTTCGAAAATGAGCCTGGAGCAACAGTTACGATCAATGGATTGCGCTATCGAGAGATGATTAATGATTTTTTATGGCCGGAATTGGATGGTATTGATCTGGACAACGTTTACTTTCAACAAGACGGCGCTACGTGCCACACAAGCAATGAAACCATCGATCTTTTACGGGAAAAGTTTCCGGACCGTGGTATCTCTATCGAAGAGGTGATCACAATTGGCCACCGAGATCTTGTGATTTAACACCTGGCGACTTCTTCCTTTGGGGCCACGTGAAAGATAAGGTCTACGCCAACAGCCCAGCATCGATTCAAGACCTCAAAGATGGAATTCGTGAGGCTATCGAGGACATAGGGCAGCCACTTTGCGATTTGGTTATGGAAAATTTCATGAAAAGGATATGGTCCTTTAAGCGTGGGCGTGGCGGCCATTTGGCTGACTTTGTGTTCCATTATTAACGGCATACCTTCTTCTTAATAATGAAATAAACATCCGATCATTTATCTCAAAAAATGCCATTTTTCTTTGAATATCAAAATAACACCTCTTATTGGAAAACCCTTTACAAACATTTTGTGAAGCAGAATAAATCGATTTCTTAAACAAAATTTGTAAGAAATCGCTTGTAAATTAAAATTTGTAAGTTGGTGAAATAGGGCACTGAACAAGGACTCAGGTTTTTTTTTTTCAGGTAAAATGCTAGTTAGTCGACGGCTGCTTTGCCTGCCCAAAATTACACCGATAAAATAGCCGATCAGATTGTTACCAAGAGGTTATAACCGTTAAGCAAACAAGATTTTATATGCAATGCTAAGGAGAATTTTATCTGTGATATGTCCGTTACCAATAGCCCAACGGGCATGTGAAAGCTGCCGTTGGCTCATAAAGAGCTCATCTACCACCACATCCTTCCCTAACAGCTCTAAGAATAACTTGGGATTTAAGAATCATATTTGTATTATTTAAAAATTGCATATTTTTGGGTTAGACCAAATTTTCAATACAAATTGAAATTACAAAAATAAAAAAAAAATCCAAAAATACACACATTAATGTAAATTTATTTCGTCTTATTACTTTTATACAAAATATTATAACGTATACATACATATACATACATTTAATTTATTCGTTATTTTTTAAAGTTCTTTTCATGAACATTCAGAAAAAAATTTGAAAATAATTTTTAACCCCACACCATATTTGGTTGCTGTTGTTGGACAAAGGTATTTCCAGTATTCAAACCTGCTCCCTAAAAGTCGAAAATATTAAAGGATGGATTTGAAGAATAAAACGTTACAGGTTTTGTTAAAAAAAACGATCTTAACTTACCATGTTAAAATTCAATCCAGAATTTCCAAGTATTCCGTTATTGGATTTTTTATTAGATACTACGTTTGAACTTCCGGAGGATGGCTTGCTTGTCCAAGACAACTTGATTCCATTACCATTAGGAATAGGTTGTTGTGACGAGGATGGTTGACTGAAGGTAGGGATAATTCCTTTGAGGAGTTGTTGGAAATCGGGTATTTGTGCGCCGTTAGATGAATTTGGAATCCCTCCAGTTACTGGTTTGGCTCCGGTAGAAGCAGTCCATTGAAATGAAGGATTTGTCTTGGCTTCATTCATTATTGGAACAGGTGCTTGTCCAATTCCGTTAATTGGATTGGTTGAAGTCCATGTCATTCCTGGTATTGCATTTGGTGGAATTTGTGGTACTTGTCCATTAGATTTTACTGGTCCACTCCAGGAATAGGAAAATGAACCTCCTTCTGGTACTCCATTAACAAGCTTATTGTTAGTTGGTAATTTTTTTGTCGGAATTGATAAAATTCTTTGAATTTCTTGGGGAAATTGGATAGGCAGCTGTATAGCTTGTGGGGGTTGCGCTCCAGTTTGCGTTGACCAAGTGTACGTGACTCCATTTAAATTAGGATTTTTTGTTTGTTTGGTTGTTAGAATTGGCTTAGGTTTAAGAACATTGGTTCCAAAATTAATATTAAAACTAGCTCCATTCCGATTATTTGTTATGGGTCCCATGTCAGGATGATTTTGATAATCTTCAACAGCTGGTTTGGGTTGACCTGATGTCCAAGTATATGAAAATACACCTCCTCCAGGTGTGTTTGCAGCTGGTTTCTTGGTTGTTGTGGTTGCAGAAGGATGTTTTATAGTCCAGTTATAATTAAAAGTGCCTCCATGTGGCTGATTAGGCATAAGATTTATTGGGAAGCTCTCTGGAAGTTGTCCGTTTGGATCTTGTCCAGGCTTCTGCGATGGCCAAAGCGGCCTTTGGGAGCCATTATGGTTTTGCGGTTTTTTGGTTGTATTTGGTTTTGGCTTTGGTTTTTGTACACTTGTTGTCCAAGTAATATTCCAGCCAACTCCATTAGGTTTGTTTGTTAACTGTCCCATTTGAGGATTATTTTGAGAATCTTCAGGCCAGGATACCATGAATTCACCTCCTTCAGGTGTATTTGCAGCTGGTTTCTTTGTTGTTGTGGTTGCAGAAGGATGTTTTATAGTCCAGTTATAATTAAAAGTGCCTCCATGTGGCTGATTAGGCATAAGATTTATTGGGAAGCTCTCTGGAAGTTGTTCGTTTGGATCTTGTCCAGGCTTCTGCGATGGCCAAAGCGGCCATTGGGAGCCATTATGGTTTTGCGGTTTTTTGGTTGTATTTGGTTTTGGTTTTGGCTTTGGTTTTTGTACACTTGTTGTCCAAGTAATATTCCAGCCAACTCCATGAGGTTTGTTTGTTAACTGTCCCATTTGAGGATTATTTTGAGAATCTTCAGGCCAGGATACCATGAATTCACCACCTTCAGGTGTATTTGCAGCTGGTTTCTTTGTTGTTGTGGTTGCAGAAGGATGTTTTATAGTCCAGTTATAATTAAAAGTGCCTCCATGTGGCTGATTAGGCATAAGATTTATTGGGAAGCTCTCTGGAAGTTGTCCGGTTGGATCTTGTCCAGGCTGCTGCGATGGCCAAAGCGGCCATTGGGAGCCATTATGGTTGTGCGGTTTTTTGGTTGTACTTGGTTTTGGCTTTGGTTTTTGTACACTTGTTGTCCAAGTAATATTCCAGCCAACTCCATGAGGTTTGTTTGTTAATTGTCCCATTTGAGGATAATTTTGAGAATCTTCAGGCCAGGATACCATGAATTCACCTCCTTCAGGTGTATTTGCAGCTGGTTTCTTTGTTGTTGTGGTTGCAGAAGGATGTTTTATAGTCCAGTTATAGTTAAAAGTGCCTCCATGCGGCTGATTGGGCATAAGATTTATTGGGAAGCTCTCTGGAAGTTGTCCGGTTGGATCTTGTCCAGGCTGCTGCGATGGCCAAAGCGGCCATTGGGAGCCATTATGGTTGTGCGGTTTTTTGGTTGTACTTGGTTTTGGCTTTGGTTTTTGTACACTTGTTGTCCAAGTAATATTCCAACCAACTCCATGAGGTTTGTTTGTTAACTGTCCCATTTGAGGATTATTTTGAGAATCTTCAGGCCAGGATACCATGAACTCACCTCCTTCAGGTGTATTTGCGGCTGGTTTCTTTGTTGTTGTGGTTGCAGAAGGATGTTTTATAGTCCAGTTATAATTTAATATACCTCCATTAGACTGAATCGGTAAGACTTCTGGAAGTTGTCCATTTAAATTTTGTCCAGGCTGCTGTGAAGTCCAGGTGTAAGAGATTTCGCCGCCACTAGGATTTTGGGGTTTTTTAGTTGTTGTTGGTTTTTGTTCGCTGGTATCTTCAACTTCTACATTCTCTACGACGGTAAACGCTGGCATCAATCCATCATCTAAAGGTGCCTCTTCATTTGGATAATCTTCAACAACTTCCTCCTTTACTTCTTCAAATATTAAGATGTCCCCACTGCCTGAAGGCTTTAAAGTGGTAGATACTGCTATCATTCCTCCATCAGTAAGCGATCCTTCAATTGGATGTGTGCCCCAGGAACCCGTCATTGAACCAGAACTTACAGGTGTTGTTGTAGATGATCCGGGTAAGTTTCCGCTTCCTGTTGGTTTTTTAGTGGTGTTTTCTGGCAACATTCCTCCATCTGTAAGCAATCCTTCAATTGGATGTGTGCCCCAAGAACCCGTCATTGAACCAGAACTTACAGGTGTTGTTGTAGATGATCCAGGTAAGTTTCCGCTTCCTGTTGGTTTTTCAGTGGTGTTTTCTGGCACCATTCCTCCATCTGTAAGCAATCCTTCAATTGGATGTGTGCCCCAGGAACCCGTCATTGAACCAGAACTTACAGGTGTTGTTGTAGATGATCCGGGTAAGTTTCCAGTTCCTGTTGGTTTTTTAGTGGTGTTTTCTGGCACCATTCCTCCATCTGTAAGCAATCCTTCAATTGGATGTGTGCCCCAGGAACCCGTCATTGAACCAGAACTTACAGGTGTTGTTGTAGATGATCCGGGTAAGTTTCCGCTTCCCGTTGGTTTTTTAGTGGTGTTTTCTGGCACCATTCCTCCATCTGTAGGCAATCCTTCAATGGGATGAGTGCCCCAGGAACCCGTCATTGAACCAGAACTTACAGGTGTTGTTGTAGATGATCCGGGTAAGTTTCCGCTTCCTGTTGGTTTTTTAGTGGTGTTTTCTGGCAAGATTCCTCCATCTGTGGGCAATCCTTCAATTGGATGAGTGCCCCAGGAACCCGTCATTGAACCAGAACTTACAGGTGTTGTTGTAGATGATCCGGGTAAGTTTCCGCTTCCTGTTGGTTTTTTAGTTGTGTTTTCTGGCACCATTCCTCCATCTGTAGGCAATCCTTCAATTGGATGAGTGCCCCAGGAACCCGTCATTGAACCAGAACTTAAAGGTGTTGTTGTAGATGATCCGGGTAAGTTTCCGCTTCCTGTTGGTTTTTTAGTGGTGTTTTCTGGCACCATTCCTCCATCTGTAAGCAATCCTTCAATTGGATGTGTGCCCCAGGAACCCGTCATTGAACCAGAACTTGCAGGTGTTGTTGTAGATGATCCGGGTAAGTTTCCAGTTCCTATTGGTTTTTCAGTGGTGTTTTCTGGCACCATTCCTCCATCTGTAAGCAATCCTTCAATTGGATGTGTGCCCCAGGAACCCGTCATTGAACCAGAACTTACAGGTGTTGTTGTAGATGATCCGGGTAAGTTTCCAGTTCCTGTTGGTTTTTTAGTGGTGTTTTCTGGCACCATTCCTCCATCTGTAAGCAATCCTTCAATTGGATGTGTGCCCCAGGAACCCATCATTGAACCAGAACTTACAGGTGTTGTTGTAGATGATCCGGGTAAGTTTCCGCTTCCTGTTGGTTTTTTAGTGGTGTTTTCTGGCACCACTCCTCCATCTGTAAGCAATCCTCCAATTGGATGTGTGCCCCAGGAACCCGTCATTGAACCAGAACTTACAGGTGTTGTTGTAGATGATCCGGGTAAGTTTCCAGTTCCTGTTGGTTTTTTAGTGGTGTTTTCTGGCACCATTCCTCCATCTGTAAGCAATCCTTCAATTGGATGTGTACCCCAGGAACCCGTCAATGAACCAGAACTTACAGGTGTTGTTGTAGATGATCCGGGTAAGTTTCCAGTTCCTGTTGGTTTTCCAGTGGTGTTTTCTGGCACCAATCCTCCATCTGTAAGCAATCCTTCAATTGGATGTGTGCCCCAGGAACCCGTCATTGAACCAGAACTTGCAGGTGTTGTTGCAGATGATCCGGGTAAGTTTCCGCTTCCTGTTGGTTTCTTAGTGGTGTTTTCTGGCACCATTCCTCCATCTGTAGGCAATCCTTCAATTGGATGTGTGCCCCAGGAACCCGTCATTGAACCAGAACTTACAGGTGTTGTAGATGATCCAGGTAAGTTTCCGCTTCCTGTTGGTTTTTTAGTGGTGTTTTCTGGCACCATTCCTCCATCTGTCAGCAATCCTTCAATTGGATGTGTGCCCCAGGAACCTGTCATTGAACCAGAACTTACAGGTGTTGTTGTAGATGATCCGGGTAAGTTTCCAGTTCCTGTTGGTTTTTTAGTGGTGTTTTCTGGCACCATTCCTCCATCTGTAAGCAATCCTTCAATTGGATGTGTGCCCCAGGAACCCGTCATTGAACCAGAACTTACAGGAGTTGTTGTAGATGATCCGGGTAAGTTTCCAGTTCCTGTTGGTTTTTCAGTGGTGTATTCGGGCACCATTTCTCCATCAGTAAGTAATCCTTCGATTGGATGTGTGCCCCAGGAACCCGTCATTGAACCAGAACTTTTAGGTGTTGTAGATGATCCGGGTAGGTTTCCAGTTCCTTCTGGTTTTTCAGTGGTGTATTCGGTTGCCATTTCTCCATCAGTAAGTAATCCTTCAATTGGATGTGTGCCCCAGGAACCCGTCATTGAACCAGAACTTACAGGTGTTGTTGTAGATGATCCGGGTAAGTTTCCAGTTCCTGTTGGTTTTTCAGTGGTGTTTTCTGGCACCATTCCTCCATCAGTAAGCAATCCTTCAATTGGATGTGTGCCCCACGAACCCGTCATTGAACCAGAACTTGCAGGTGTTGTTGTAGATGATCCGGGTAAGTTTCCGCTTCCTGTTGGTTTTTCAGTGGTGTTTTCTGGCACCATTCCTCCATCTGTAAGCAATCCTTCAATTGGATGTGTGCCCCAGGAACCCGTCATTGAACCAGAACTTACAGGTGTAGTTGTAGATGATCCGGGTAAGTTTCCACTTCCTGTTGGTTTTTTAGTGTTGTTTTCTGGCACCATTCCTCCATCAGTAAGCAATCCTTCAATTGGATGTGTGCCCCACGAACCCGTCATTGAACCAGAACTTACAGGTGTTGTTGTAGATGATCCGGGTAAGTTTCCAGTTCCTGTTGGTTTTTCAGTGGTGTTTTCTGGCACCATTCCTCCATCAGTAAGCAATCCTTCAATTGGATGTGTGCCCCAGGAACCCGTCATTGAACCAGAACTTACAGGTGTAGTTGTAGATGATCCGGGTAAGTTTCCGCTTCCTGTTGGTTTTTTAGTGTTGTTTCCTGGCACCATTCCTCCATCTGTAAGCAATCCTTCAATTGGATGTGTGCCCCAGGAACCCGTCATTGAACCAGAACTTACAGGTGTTGTTGTAGATGATCCGGGTAAGTTTCCAGTTCCTGTTGGTTTTTCAGTGGTGTTTTCTGGCACCATTCCTCCATCAGTAAGCAATCCTTCAATTGGATGTGTGCCCCACGAACCCGTCATTGAACCAGAACTTGCAGGTGTTGTTGTAGATGATCCGGGTAAGTTTCCGCTTCCTGTTGGTTTTTCAGTGGTGTTTTCTGGCACCATTCCTCCATCTGTAAGCAATCCTTCAATTGGATGTGTGCCCCAGGAACCCGTCATTGAACTAGAACTTACAGGTGTTGTTGTAGATGATCCGGGTAAATTTCCAGTTCCTGTTGGTTTTTCAGTGGTGTTTTCTGGCACCATTCCTCCATCTGTAAGCAATCCTTCAATTGGATGTGTGCCCCACGAACCCGTCATTGAACCAGAACTTACAGGTGTTGTTGTAGATGATCCGGGTAAGTTTCCGTTTCCCGTTGGTTTTTTAGTGGTGTTTTCTGGCACCATTCCTCCATCTATAGGCAATCCTTCAATTGGATGTGTGCCCCAGGAACCCGTCATTGAACCAGAACTTACAGGTGTTGTTGTAGATGATCCGGGTAAGTTTCCAGTTCCTGTTGGTTTTCCAGTTGTGTATTCGGGCAGCATTCCTCCATCAGTAAGCAATCCTTCAATTGGATGTGTGCCCCACGAACCCGTCATTGAACCAGAACTTACAGGTGTTGTTGTAGATGATCCGGGTAAGTTTCCAGTTCCTGTTGGTTTTTCAGTGGTGTTTTCTGGCACCATTCCTCCATCAGTAAGCAATCCTTCAATTGGATGTGTGCCCCAGGAACCCGTCATTGAACCAGAACTTGCAGGTGTTGTTGTAGATGATCCGGGTAAGTTTCCGCTTCCTGTTGGTTTTTCAGTGGTGTTTTCTGGCACCATTCCTCCATCTGTAAGCAATCCTTCAATTGGATGTGTGCCCCAGGAACCCGTCATTGAACTAGAACTTACAGGTGTTGTTGTAGATGATCCGGGTAAGTTTCCAGTTCCTGTTGGTTTTTCAGTGGTGTTTTCTGGCACCATTCCTCCATCTGTAAGCAATCCTTCAAATGGATGTGTGCCCCACGAACCCGTCATTGAACCAGAACTCACAGGTGTTGTTGTAGATGATCCGGGTAAGTTTTCAGTTGCTGTTGGTTTTTCAGTGGTGTTTTCTGGCACCATTCCTCCATCTGTAAGCAATCCTTCAATTGGATGTGTGCCCCACGAACCCGTCATTGAACCAGAACCTACAGGTGTTGTTGTAGAAGATCCGGGTAAGTTTCCAGTTCCTGTTGGTTTTTCAGTGGTGTATTCGGGCACCATTACTCCATCAGTAAGCAATCCTTCAATTGGATGTGTGCCCCAGGAACCCGTCATTGAACCAGAACTTAAAGGTGTTGTTGTAGATGATCCGGGTAAGTTTCCAGTTCCTGTTGGCTTTTCAGTGGTGTTTTCTGGCACCATTCCTCCATCAGTAAGCAATCCTTCAATTGGATGTGTGCCCCAGGAACCCGTCATTGAACCAGAACTTACAGGTGTTGTTGTAGATGATCCGGGTAAGTTTGCAGTTCCTGTTGGTTTTTCAGTGGTGTTTTCTGGCAGCATTCCTCCATCTGTAAGCAATCCTTCAATTGGATGTGTGCCCCAGGAACCCGTCATTGAACCAGAACTTACAGGTGTTGTTGTAGATGATCCGGGTAAGTTTCCAGTTCCTGTTGGTTTTTTAGTGGTGTTTTCTGGCACCATTCCTCCATCTGTTAGCAATCCTTCAATTGGATGTGTGCCCCAGGAACCCGTCATTGAACCAGAACTTACAGGTGTTGTTGTAGATGATCCGGGTAAGTTTCCGCTTCCTGTTGGTTTTTTAGTGGTGTTTTCTGGCACCATTCCTCCATCAGTAAACAATCCTTCAATTGGATGTGTGCCCCAGGAACCTGTCAGTGACCCAGAACTTACAGGTGTTGTTGTAGATGATCCGGGTAAGTTTCCGCTTCCTGTTGGTTTTTCAGTGGTGTTTTCTGGCACCATTCCTCCGTCTGTAAGCAATCCTTCAATTGGATTTGTGCCCCAGGAACCCGTCATTGACCCAGAACTTACAGGTGTTGTTGTAGATGATCCGGGTAAGTTTCCAGTTCCTGTTGGTTTTTCAGTGGTGTATTCGGGCACCATTCCTCCATCAGTAAGCAATCCTTCAATTGGATGTGTGCCCCAGGAACCCGTCATTGAACCAGAACTTACAGGTGTTGTTGTAGATGATCCGGGTAAGTTTCCGCTTCCTGTTGGTTTTTTAGTGGTGTTTTCTGGCACCATTCCTCCATCTGTAAGCAATCCTCCAATTGGATGTGTGCCCCAGGAACCCGTCATTGAACCAGAACTTACAGGTGTTGTTGTAGATGATCCAGGTAAGTTTCCGCTTCCTGTTGGTTTTTTAGTGGTGTTTTCTGGCACCACTCCCCCATCTGTAAGCAATCCTTCAACTGGATGTTTGCCCCACGAACCCGTCATTGAACCAGAACTTACAGGTGTTGTTGTAGATGATCCGGGTAAGTTTCCAGTTCCTGTTGGTTTTTTAGTGGTGTATTCGGGCGCCATTCCTCCATCAGTAAGCAATCCTTCAATTGGATGCGTGCCCCAGGAACCCGTCATTGAACCAGAACTTACAGGTGTTGTTGTAGATGATCCGGGTAAGTTTCCAGTTCCTGTTGGTATTTCAGTGGTGTTTTCTGGCACCATTCCTCCATCTGTAAGCAATCCTTCAATTGGATGTGTGCCCCAGGAACCCGTCATTGAACCAGAACTTACAGGTGTTGTTGTAGATGATCCGGGTAAGTATCCAGTTCCTGTTGGTTCTTCAGTGGTGTATTCGGGCACCGTTTCTCCATCAGTAACCAACCCTTCAATTGGATATGTGCCCCAGGAACCCGTCATTGAACCAGAACTTACAGGTGTTGTTGTAGATGATCCGGGTAAGTTTCCAGTTCCTGTTGGTTCTTCAGTGGTGTATTCGGGCACCATTTCTCCATCAGTAAGCAATCCTTCAAGTGGATGTGTACCCCAGGAACCCGTCATTGAACCAGAACTTAAAGGTGTTGTTGTAGATGACCCGGGTAAGTTTCCAGTTCCTGTTGGCTTTTCAGTGGTGTTTTCTGGCACCATTCCTCCATCAGTAAGCAATCCTTCAATTGGATGTGTGCCCCAGGAACCCGTCATTGAACCAGAACTTACAGGTGTTGTTGTAGACGATCCTGGTAAGTTTCCAGTTCCTGTTGGTTTTCCAGTGGTGTTTTCTGGCACCATTCCTCCATCTGTAAGCAATCCTTCAATTGGATGTGTGCCCCAGGAACCCGTCATTGAACCAGAACTTACAGGTGTTGTTGTAGATGATCCGGGTAAGTTTCCAGTTCCTGTTGGTTTTTCAGTGGTGTATTCGGGCACCATTCCTCCATCAGTAAGCAATCCTTCAATTGGATGTGTGCCCCAGGAACCCGTCATTGAAACAGAACTTACAGGTGTTGTTGTAGATGATCCGGGTAAGTTTCCAGTTCCTGTTGGCTTTTCAGTGGTGTTTTCTGGCACCATTCCTCCATCAGTAAGCAATCCTTCAATTGGATGTGTGCCCCAGGAACCCGTCATTGAACCAGAACTTACAGGTGTTGTTGTAGATGATCCGGGTAAGTTTCCGCTTCCCGTTGGTTTTTTAGTGGTGTTTTCTGGCACCATTCCTCCATCTGTAGGCAATCCTTCAATTGGATGAGTGCCCCAGGAACCCGTCATTGAACCAGAACTTACAGGTGTTGTTGTAGATGATCCGGGTAAGTTTCCAGTTCCTGTTGGTTTTTTAGTGCTGTTTTCTGGCACCATTTCTCCATCAGTAAGCAATCCTTCAATTGGATGTGTGCCCCAGGAACCCGTCATTGAACCAGAACTTGCAGGTGTTGTTGTAGATGATCCGGGTAGGTTTCCGCTTCCTGTTGGTTTTTCAGTGGTGTTTTCTGGCACCATTCCTCCATCTGTAAGCAATCCTCCAATTGGGTGTGTGCCCCAGGAACCCGTCATTGAACCAGAACTTACAGGTGTTGTTGTAGATGATCCGGGTAAGTTTCCAGTTCCTGTTGGTTCTTCAGTGGTGTATTCGGGCACCATTTCTCCATCAGTAAGCAATCCTTCAAGTGGATGAGTGCCCCAGGAACCCGTCATTGAACCAGAACTTAAAGGTGTTGTTGTAGATGATCCGGGTAAGTTTCCAGTTCCTGTTGGCTTTTCAGTGGTGTTTTCTGGCACCATTCCTCCATCAGTAAGCAATCCTTCAATAGGATGTGTGCCCCAGGAACCCGTCATTGAACCAGAACTTACAGGTGTTGTTGTAGATGATCCGGGTAAGTTTCCGCTTCCTGTTGGTTTTTTAGTGGTGTTTTCTGGCACCATTCCTCCATCCGTAAGCAATCCTTCAATTGGATGTGTGCCCCAGGAACCCGTCATTGAACCAGAACTTACAGGTGTTGTTGTAGATGATCCGGGTAAGTTTCCAGTTCCTGTTGGTTTTTCAGTGGTGTATTCGGGCACCATTCCTCCATCAGTAAGCAATCCTTCAATTGGATGTGTGCCCCAGGAACCCGTCATTGAACCAGAACTTACAGGTGTTGTTGTAGATGATCCGGGTAAGTCTCCGCTTCCTGTTGGTTTTTTAGTGGTGTTTTCTGGCACCATTCCTCCATCTGTAAGCAATCCTCCAATTGGATGTGTGCCCCAGGAACCCGTCATTGAACCAGAACTTACAGGTGTTGTTGTAGATGATCCAGGTAAGTTTCCGCTTCCTGTTGGTTTTTTAGTGGTGTTTTCTGGCACCATTCCCCCATCTGTAAGCAATCCTTCAACTGGATGTGTGCCCCACGAACCTGTCATTGAACCAGAACTTACAGGTGTTGTTGTAGATGATCCGGGTAAGTTTCCAGTTCCTGTTGGTTTTTCAGTGGTGTATTCGGGCACCATTCCTCCATCAGTAAGCAATCCTTCAATTGGATGTGTGCCCCAGGAACCCGTCATTGAACCAGAACTTACAGGTGTTGTTGTAGATGATCCGGGTAAAATTCCTGTTCCTGTTGGTTTTTCAGTGGTGTTTTCTGGCACCATTCCTCCATCTGTAAGCAATCCTTCAATTGGATGTGTGCCCCAGGAACCCGTCATTGACCCAGAATTTACAGGTGTTGTTGTAGATGATCCGGGTAAGTTTCCGCTTCCTGTTGGTTTTTTAGTGGTGTTTTCTGGCACCATTCCTCCAGCTGTAGGCAATCCTTCAATTGGATGAGTGCCCCAGGAACCCGTCATTGAACCAGAACTTACAGGTGTTGTTGTAGATGATCCGGGTAAGTTTCCAGTTCCTTTTGGTTTTTCAGTGGTGTTTTCTGGCACCATTCCTCCATCTGTAAGCAATCCTTCAATTGGATTACTGCCCCAGGAACCCGTCACTGAACCAGAACTTACAGGTGTTGTTGTAGATGATCCGGGTAAGTTTCCGCTGCCTGTTGGTTTTTTAGTGGTGGTTTCTGGCACCATTCCTCCATCTGAAGGCAATCCTTCAATTGGATGAGTGCCCCAGGAGCCCGTCATTGAACCAGAACTAACAGGTGTTGTTGTAGATGATCCAGGTAAGTTTCCGCTTCCTGTTGGTTTTTTAGTGGTGTTTTTTGGCACCATTCCTCCATCTGTAGGCAATCCTTCAATTGGATGACTGCCCCAGGAACCCGTCATTGAACCAGAACTAACAGGTGTTGTTGTAGATGATCCAGGTAAGTTTCCGCTTCCTGTTGGTTTTTTAGTGGTGTTTTCTGGCACCATTCCTCCATCTGTAGGCAATCCTTCAATTGGATGAGTGCCCCAGGAACCCGTCATTGAACCAGAACTTACAGGTGTAGTTGTAGATGATCCGGGTAAGTTTCCGCTTCCTGTTGGTTTTTTAGTAGTGTTTTCTGGCACCATTCCTCCATCTGTGAGCAATCCTTCAATTGGATGTGCGCCCCAGGAACCCGTCAATGAACCAGAACTTACAGGTGTTGTTGTAGATGATCCGGGTAAGTTTCCGCTTCCTGTTGGTTTTTCAGTGGTGTTTTCTGGCACCATTCCTCCATCTGTAGGCAATCCTTCAATTGGATGAGTGCCCCAGGAACCCGTCATTGAACCAGAACTTACAGGTGTTGTTGAAGATGATCCGGGTAAGTTTCCGCTTCCTGTTGGTTTTTTAGTGGTGTTTTCTGGCACCATTCCTCCATCTGTAGGCAATCCTTCAATTGGATGAATGCCCCAGGAACCCGTCATTGAACCAGAACTTACAGGTGTTGTTGTAGATGATCCGGGTAAGTTTCCGCTTCCTGTTGGTTTTTTAGTGGTGTTTTCTGGCACCATTCCTCCATCTGTAAGCAATCCTTCAATTGGATGTGTGCCCCAGGAACCCGTCATTGAACCAGAACTTACAGGTGTTGTTGTAGATGATCCAGGTAAGTTTCCGCTTCCTGTTGGTTTTTTAGTGGTGTTTTCTGGCAAGATTCCTCCATCTGTAGGCAATCCTTCAATTGGATGAGTGCCCCAGGAACCCGTCATTGAACCAGAACTTACAGGTGTTGTTGTAGATGATCCGGGTAAGTTTCCGCTTCCTGTTGGTTTTTTAGTAGTGTTTTCTGGCACCATTCCTCCATCTGTAGGCAATCCTTCAATTGGATGAGTGCCCCAGGAACCCGTCATTGAACCAGAACTTACAGGTGTTGTTGTAGATGATCCGGGTAAGTTTCCGCTTCCTGTTGGTTTTTTAGTAGTGTTTTCTGGCACCATTCCTCCATCTGTAGGCAATCCTTCAATGGGATGAGTGCCCCAGGAACCCGTCATTGAACCAGAACTTACAGGTGTTGTTGTAGATGATCCGGGTAAGTTTCCGCTTCCTGTTGGTTTTTTAGTGGTGTTTTCTGGCAAGATTCCTCCATCTGTGGGCAATCCTTCAATTGGATGAGTGCCCCAGGAACCCGTCATTGAACCAGAACTTACAGGTGTTGTTGTAGATGATCCGGGTAAGTTTCCGCTTCCTGTTGGTTTTTTAGTTGTGTTTTCTGGCACCATTCCTCCATCTGTAGGCAATCCTTCAATTGGATGAGTGCCCCAGGAACCCGTCATTGAACCAGAACTTACAGGTGTTGTTGTAGATGATCCGGGTAAGTTTCCGCTTCCTGTTGGTTTTTTAGTAGTGTTTTCTGGCACCATTCCTCCATCTGTAGGCAATCCTTCAATTGGATGAGTGCCCCAGGAACCCGTCATTGAACCAGAACTTACAGGTGTTGTTGTAGATGATCCGGGTAAGTTTCCGCTTCCTGTTGGTTTTTCAGTGGTGTTTTCTGGCACCATTCCTCCATCTGTAGGCAATCCTTCAATTGGATGAATGCCCCAGGAACCGGTCATTGAACCAGAACTTACAGGTGTTGTTGTAGATGATCCGGGTAAGTTTCCGCTTCCTGTTGGTTTTTTAGTGGTGTTTTCTGGCAAGATTCCTCCATCTGTAGGCAATCCTTCAATTGGATGAGTGCCCCAGGAACCCGTCATTGAACCAGAACTTACAGGTGTTGTTGTAGATGATCCGGGTAAGTTTCCGCTTCCTGTTGGTTTTTTAGTTGTGTTTTCTGGCACCATTCCTCCATCTGTAGGCAATCCTTCAATTGGATGAGTGCCCCAGGAACCCGTCATTGAACCAGAACTTACAGGTGTTGTTGTAGATGATCCGGGTAAGTTTCCGCTTCCTGTTGGTTTTTTAGTAGTGTTTTCTGGCACCATTCCTCCATCTGTAGGCAATCCTTCAATGGGATGAGTGCCCCAGGAACCCGTCATTGAACCAGAACTTACAGGTGTTGTTGTAGATGATGCGGGTAAATTTCCGCTTCCTGTTGGTTTTTTAGTGGTGTTTTCTGGCAAGATTCCTCCATCTGTGGGCAATCCTTCAATTGGATGAGTGCCCCAGGAACCCGTCATTGAACCAGAACTTACAGGTGTTGTTGTAGATGATCCGGGTAAGTTTCCGCTTCCTGTTGGTTTTTTAGTTGTGTTTTCTGGCACCATTCCTCCATCTGTAGGCAATCCTTCAATTGGATGAGTGCCCCAGGAACCCGTCATTGAACCAGAACTTACAGGTGTTGTTGTAGATGATCCGGGTAAGTTTCCGCTTCCTGTTGGTTTTTTAGTAGTGTTTTCTGGAACCATTCCTCCATCTGTAGGCAATCCTTCAATTGGATGAGTGCCCCAGGAACCCGTCATTGAACCAGAACTTACAGGTGTTGTTGTAGATGATCCGGGTAAGTTTCCGCTTCCTGTTGGTTTTTCAGTGGTGTTTTCTGGCACCATTCCTCCATCTGTAGGCAATCCTTCAATTGGATGAGTGCCCCAGGAACCCGTCATTGAACCAGAACTTACAGGTGTTGTTGTAGATGATCCGGGTAAGTTTCCGCTTCCTGTTGGTTTTTTAGTGGTGTTTTCTGGCAAGATTCCTCCATCTGTAGGCAATCCTTCAATTGGATGAGTGCCCCAGGAACCCGTCATTGAACCAGAACTTACAGGTGTTGTTGTAGATGATCCGTGTAAGTTTCCGCTTCCTGTTGGTTTTTTAGTGGTGTTTTCTGGCACCATTCCTCCATCTGTAGGCAATCCTTCAATTGGATGAGTGCCCCAGGAACCCGTCATTGAACCAGAACTAACAGGTGTTGTTGTAGATGATCCAGGTAAGTTTCCGCTTCCTGTTGGTTTTTTAGTAGTGTTTTCTGGCACCATTCCTCCATCTGTAAGCAATCCTTCAATTGGATGTGTGCCCCAGGAACCCGTTATTGAACCAGAACTTACAGGTGTTGTTGTAGATGATCCGGGTAAGTTTTCGCTTCCTGTAGGTTTTGTAGTGGTGTTTTCTGGCACTATTCCTCCATCTGTAGGCAATCCTTCAATTGGATGAGTGCCCCAGGAACCCGTCATTGAACCAGAACTAACAGGTGTTGTTGTAGATGATCCAGGTAAGTTTCCGCTTCCTGTTGGTTTTTTAGTAGTGTTTTCTGGCACCATTCCTCCATCTGTAAGCAATCCTTCAATTGGATGTGTGCCCCAGGAACCCGTCATTGAACCAGAACTTACAGGTGTTGTTGTAGATGATCCGGGTAGGTTTTCGCTTCCTGTAGGTTTTTTAGTGGTGTTTTCTGGCACTATTCCTCCATCTGTAGGCAATCCTTCAATTGGATGAGTGCCCCAGGAACCCGTCATTGAACCAGAACTAACAGGTGTTGTTGTAGATGATCCAGGTAAGTTTTCGCTTCCTGTAGGTTTTTTAGTGGTGTTTTCTGGCACTATTCCTCCATCTGTAGGCAATCCTTCAATTGGATGAGTGCCCCAGGAACCCGTCATTGAACCAGAACTTACAGGTGTTGTTGTAGATGATCCAGGTAAGTTTCCGCTTCCTGTTGGTTTTTTAGTGGTGTTTTCTGGCACCATACCTCCATCTGTAGGCAATCCTTCAATTGGATGAGTGCCCCAGGAACCCGTCATTGAACCAGAACTTACAGGTGTTGTTGTAGATGATCCAGGTAAGTTTCCGCTTCCTGTTGGTTTGTTAGTGGTGTTTTCTGGCACCATTCCTCCATCTGTAGGCAATCCTTCAATTGGATGAGTGCCCCAGGAACCCGTCATTGAACCAGAACTTACAGGTGTTGTTGTAGATGATCCGGGTAAGTTTCCAGTTCCTGTTGGTTTTTCAGTGGTGTGTACTGGTATCATTCCTCCATCTGTAGGGGACCTGTCCTGTCCTTCTGACCAATTTATTGCAAGATTGCCTTCAGATGGAAGTCCGGGGGAACTTCCATTAGTTAATGGCGTTTTTGAGGTAGGTAGGTTTCCATTTTCTGCTGGTCTTTGTGTCGTTGTTCCTTGTTCACCGTAGGGTTGTTCATTTGGATATTCTAACCAGTCGATTTGAAGTTGCCCTTCATTATTTGGATCTTCACTAAGAGGTTTCTGTGTTGTTACCGATTGACCATTTGGAAATCGCTGAGAAGACCACCATGTCAATTGATGCCATGGTCCATTTTCGTTGTAGTGAGGTTTTGGTGCACCATAGGGGAATTTTTCATTGAAAATGAACTCTAATTGGTACGGAATCTGGTATGCTGGTGTTTGAGGTATTGGCCAATTCATGTATCCTGGAATAAACCAAGGATACAACTGTGCGAACCAAGGCAAAAAATTACTAGAGCACGGAGAAAGTGGTCGGAAAGGTCCAACTCCTGATTGCTGACCATAACTCAGTGGGTTATATACTAGTGGACCAAATGGACTGAAGGGATTAATCGGACCTAATTGAGGTCTGGGTTTCGGTCTCATATTTGCTTTGTCAACCCAAATCAATTGTATTTCTAATTCTTCATCAGATTTTATTCCAGTAGGTTGAATTGCTTCATTTGAATTTGGTTTCCAGCGAGATGGCGCAACTGAAATGGGTCCTTTGTTACTTCCGTTTAATGGGGCTTTGTTGGGTGAGGTTGTTTGTGGGATCCACTGTGTTTCATTTTGCTTATATAGATTTCCATCTGGCAGAAGTCCAATATTTGGATTGGTTTGTGGTCCGCTTCCTGATGGGAGCACTGATTGAACTTTTTGTGGTTCACTTTTATTGGGCTGTGGTGATGGTTTTCCAATATTTGTCTGTGGCTTACTTACAAATGGTCTATTGCCATTATTGAACTGAGGTGATGAAGTTTCCGGTTTTCCATTGTAAGGTTTGTAAGGGGCGCCATTGTAAAACTGTGGCATCGTGTTACCATTCATTTGTTGGGGCCAATTTATGGTCGGTGGCATTGATCCAGGCTGTTGTGGAGATATATTATTCAAGAATGGCCTTTGATTTTGTGGCTGTTGGAAGACTCCATTATTCAACCACGGTGCCGAATTTCCAAAGTTCTGTGGAAGTGTATTTCCTTGTTGACCTGTACCTGACGACAATGGAATTCCAAAATGGGGTCTCAAAGCTGGTTGCATACCTCCTTTTTGTGGAATAATGTTTGATTTTGGTGGATAAGGCATCATAGCTCCATTAGAATATGGGGATCCAGCTTGTCCATTGTTAAATAAGTTCCCAGGATATCCACTTCCAAAGGGACCATACTTAATTACTGGAGAAAATCCATTTCTTGATCTAAAAGGATATCCTCCGTTTAGATTGCTTCCAAAGGGTCTCTAAGGCATAAATTGAGTAAGTTCCATCCTGTTTAACATAAAATAAAAACAAAACTTACATAGTCCGAGCTAATGCCGGGCTGGTTTTGGCCATTTCCCCAGGGACCAGCCTGATAGTTTGAAAATTTACTAGGATATCCTTCTTCCTACAAAAGAAAAAGTTGTTTTTAAACACTTATCACGAGAAGCCAGTATGTTAATTACTAACATTACTATTATCAAAATACCCTGCTTTAATATTTTTTACAAATAATAAAAGTCCAACAGCTGCAGCCAAAAAAATGAATTTAAAAAAATTCATCTTGACTTTAACCTATTTTCCAATAGGCTTTAAAACTTATTTTTTTATGATTGCCCAATTGAACTGTTTAGGGTTTGGTTTAATTCACAGCCTTTTATACCCTCAAATACGTAGGAGGTTGTTGAGAATGTGTGTTTATTTTTTAGCAATTCATCTGTGTTTGCTTTTTAGCTTTGTATTAAGTGAGTCGTGTTTTAGACATTTTCACGCACGAGCAACCTGGTTTTTGCTTATTTATCAATGGCCGTATGACAGACTGTTTAAATTCAATATCCTGTTGACAACAAATTGGCATCTGTTTAGATCAAATAATTTGTTTTGTGTTGCTTCAAGAAAAGATAAACACTAAACACTTCTGTACGGCATTTAATATTTGAAGGTGTAGCTACCTCGAGTGTAAATAAATTCATAGAATAATCATTTTGCTGTTATTAACTTAATACGTGTGTGTGTTTTTTAATAGAATATTTAATTTCCTACAGCGTAACATACAAATATCATAGAAAATTCTGATTGGTTGCTTCAAACCAAAGCCACAAAGTAAAATTAGAAATTTATGAGGAGATTTAGATGACGTCGGATTGCGTTATTTATTGATCCAAAATAAATTTGAATGGCCTTTCGTCCACAACAACTGTCGTTCCACCCCGGCTAAATACAATGAGTGGACCTTATAAGTTGTTTACTCGATGGTGGTTGCTTGTAAAAGAGATCGAATATCAAATCGCACGATGCTTAACCTTGCAAAAACATTTACATATGGATCAGCGGATTAGAGGATTAAAACAAAAAAAAAAAATCACTAGGTTTGTTCGTTGAGCCCTGAATTCACCCTGGAGTCGCCCTAAAACATTTTTTTGAAAAACCTGAAGTCAACCTTGTGAAAAAATTTTGTATTTTTTTAGACTTGGGGTCGCCCTAAACTCGCCCTGAAGTAGAACTAGGTATGTTGCTGTGGCGAGTCGAGGTAAAGAAAAAACTGCTAAACTGTTGTGGATTCACGTGCTGCAGGTTATTGTTTATTCTTGCAAAACAAATTGAAAGAATATACAAATTTAATTTAATGCTAATAAATAGCAATAGAAAATGGAAACGGTAGAAGTTGTTTTTATTAATTTTTAAGACATATTCGAACCCAATTTTAAGTTTTAATTATCTAAGCACGGAATATTATTATCCTGCAAAATATTATCCTCTCCGTGACAATTCGTCCTAAAGGGAAACGAAAAATCCCATACAAAAATGACACAATGAAATCATAAACGAAAAATTTCGTCTTCCTTTTCGTTTTGCAGTACGCTGTTTGATAAGTGAAATTGATAATTTGGAGAGGTCTCCGCTCTTTTTTCGCACCCAATTAATTACCCGGAACATTAATTATGTGCGGAAAAATGACATTTATTCGTGTGTGTATTTTTTGTAGCTTTGATTACAGCATGTGATTGTGTGTGATTCTGTGATTTTTTTTGCGTTTGCGTTTGAGTTTGTTTTTTTTTCTTTTGCAATTATTGGTGACGCTTTCAATTGTCATTTTGTTGCTGTGGTTTCCGAAAGCATTTCGCTGTCCTATTGGAAACCACCAAGAAATTTTTCACATCAGCAGCGTACTATAGCACAGATAGTATAGTTCCATAGATAACACACGCAGAGCAAAACAAAATTGGCTGGGACGTACCGCTACGTCCAGTTGACAAATGTGTCAGAAAAATACAATGACAAATTTGTCGCGACAATTTTGTCATTGTCATATACTGGCACATTTGTCGTGACAATTTTGTCATTGTACGATCTTGAAGTTTGTCATGGCCTATATAACTTTATGCAGTGCCCACGTCAAAACACGATGAAAAATGGAACAAAACCTATGCATTTTGTTTCAATTCTCATCGTTCCTCGCCCGATTTGCTCGATGTAAGAAGTTACAGAGCACAGGCACTCTTTCAAATTTAAAATGTCACAGTTGTCGAAGTTGTGTTTTATTATTAAAAAAGTAAAGTGTATAAAATAGCCATTTAACGTGTCAAAATCATTATTTATTCTCTGTTTAAAATATAGAGGGCGTCAGCGTATTACACGGAGTTCCAACAGAGAATCGTCAAAGCTTTGACTAAAAAAATATTATTATTTAGCATTTTAGCTCAACTTCTGTCTTTTCAATGTCAACACTTGACCGTAACTGTCACAATTCCCAATTAAATACTGACAAATATGTATATTGTATATTTTTTTTTTCATTTCATAAAAGAATTATCAGTACAAATTTGTCAGAAAATTCCTGACAATTGTAGAAAAATACTTGAAAATTCATTTTCATGACAATTGTTTTATGAACCGAAAAGTTGACAATTGTCGGGTATTTTCCTACAATTCTATAAAATTGTCAAATTGTTTATGGAACAGATCTTGACAATTGTCGAGTTGTAAATTAAAAAATTGTCACCTGTCACCTGTCGCAATTGTCAATGTTTATGAAATAGGGTCCTGCCTTTTTTATTTCTGTTTTATCTTTTTTCGATTTTATTTTTTTTTTTAAATTGGTGTGTGTTTTTTTTTATGTTTCTGGTAGATGTGATTCCTTTTTCTACATTTTAATGCAAGGAATTCTTCTTGTGCAAGTTCAATGTAAATTGTTTTGTGAAAAAGAAGCATTGGCGTTTAAAAGTAAACAGACTAAAGTTTAATGTAGATACACACTTTTGTGGTTTTTATAGAAGGAATTACTTAAGAATTAGGTAGGTATCTTGTCTTCGAAAGATGATGAAATATTTTCGAATTCTTTCCTATGGGAAAATGTGTTAAAATTATGGGCGAGGAAATTATGAGGGCTGTTTTTTTTGTAATGAAAGAAAGGCGACAACAAAATAAACCTATATAGGTTTTGTTTTTGAACTGTTGTTACTATATCAGACAAGGTCAAAGCGTGTTCGGCAGACGGAATGTATTTTGTGTTCATTCAGATTTCAGGAAATGTTGTTGTTGCTTGAATGAAATTGGGAAAGATGAGTAAGGGTTGTGTTTTTTTATTTTTGTTCATTCTTAAAATATTGTTGCTGCTTTAATGTGATTGCGATGATGAGTCATGATTATGGTTCAAATGTATAACATTTTTTTTTTTTTCAATTTTATGGTAAGGTTAGTTTTACTTGCTCTTTTTGCTCTTTAGGGCAAATATTGGTTTCGTGAACAAACAAAATTTCGGGGTTGTCTGTGCGTCCACTGTAATTTGAGCTAGTGACCAAAAGGGTGAACTAAAAAAAATTCACATAACGAAATTAAGTATTGCACTTTTTGGAGAAAATGGTTTTATTTCTGGGCTATTCAAGCATATTTATATCTTTTTGACGGTTTGACCGATTTTGTTATTATTTTGCAATCTGATGCTTATGAATAGTTTAAACAATAATGCATTTAAAAATTTTTAAAATATTTTTTATAAATAAAACAAAATCAAACAAAAAATAATTTGTTTAGTACATTTGACTCTTAATATTTTCTCGTTAAATATATAAATTGACTTAAAACACAAAAAAAAAAATATTATTATATTTTACTAAATAAAGTTCTTTTAGAGAAATGAAGCTGAATATCGCTGCATTCAAAGTTTTATTTGCTTTTAGGAGAGGATACCTCGATAAGTATCAATGATATTTGAAAAATTTAAACACCAAAATGTTGGACGCAATTTTTCTAGGGGCGATATACATTAATTTTTTTTTTTAAAAAAAGCGTTGTTCCTAAGTTTTTTCTTTTATTTAGCTTGTTTAACCGTGAAACTTTGAAAGAAATACGAAAAAGTTTGGACTCTTATAACTTCGGATTAACGAATGTAATTCAAAAAAAAAAGTACATGGAAAAACTAGATTTTCCAAACCCTAAAGGCGATGTTTTTTATTTTATTTATTTCATGTGCTTAGTCATTTTAACTTATCGAGGTATCTTCTCCTAAAAGAAAATAAAACTTTGGATGCAGCGATCTTCAGCTTCATTTAGAGAATAGTTTTTGAAAAATAAATTTTCAAACTCAAAAATTTGAAAAAAAAGAATTGAAAAAAATGTATTCAAAACTTCACGTTATTAAGTAGTATTATTGTTTTAAGTCAAACACCGAAAACCGGATGCTAAATCTCTTCTAGTTATTTAGACATTTTGTGGCACCAGCCCATTCGTTTCCTCTTTTCCTTTTTCGTCCCTCCTTTTCTGTTGCGGCTCCAAAATGTTGGCAGAGTAAAGTGCGACCTGGGCCATCAGCCAGATGCCTACTCCATCTTGGAAAAACAACATAAGCAGGTATTCAAATATATTCTCGTGACAGAGGCGGTCCATGAAAAGATTCAAACCGAATCATAAACAAGTGAGACAGAAGCTCCATTTCACACCAAGACATGTGACAAATGGTCCTTGTCCAACTACATGTGTGACAGATGGTTCACATAACCCCCATACATGCGACAGATAGTCCGTGGTCCAACGACATGTGCGACACAGTCCGCAATTAAATTGACGGTAATGTCAATACTGGCAATGCCAGTCGTCGAAAACCAAAACGGCCAAGAGCAAAACGTAAAACCAAAATGGCCGAGAGCCCAAAATAAAGTGCCTTTGTAAGTTAAAATAGGTTGACTTTGTGAGGTGATTCCCCAAAATCTCCAAATCTGCGTGAAGGTCTACGGTTGTAGGGAATTTTAACTTTTCGCTCAAAGTTGAATTTTCCCTCACCATTTAAGATTGGTAAATGGTGGAAGTGCGTCCGCCGAAGAAATTTTCCTCCATCTTAAGTCTGGTCGGCTTGGGACGGGGACTTTGCTCGTGTAAATCTGATTTTTCAGAATAGGACGGGGGTGAGTTGAATTCGTTCAGTGAGCTACCTCCATTAGGGATTATATTTGAAATGAGAGAGTGGATTTATGGATTCAACAACGGAGCAAACTTGCAGCTAATGGGCGAAGTTTTGCGCTAAGGCCATGACCGAATGAACATGTGGTATAAAAAGAGAGGGCAACAATTGGAGGGAGCGAAAGTTAGCGAAGAAGACCGCCATTAGGTCACTTTTTGATAGATACTGTTATAGAACAGATCGTTGCAGAAAGTTTTAAGAAAAGCGAAAAATCATTTAACGAAATTAAAAAAACGTTTTGTAATTAATTCGAGATTTGATAATTTTGTGGGAAAATCTGAGTAGGAGTTTCCAGTGAGGGAAACTCAGATAATTTTGTGGTGAGGAACTTAAAATCTTTAGACGGAGCAACTTCAAGAGTTTGGGCCAGGTGGGCCAGAAAACTCAGAAGAGATAATTCAACTTCTTTTGATTAAAAAGATAAGTATTTTTGTGTCTAGTGAAGTGGTTTAATAGTTGTTTGATAAAAGCCAGTTTGGGCAAATTTTTAACTTGATAGGGCTTAGTTTTTCCAATCTGTTTTTCCGAAAATCCGAGACTTTTTCAACCCAACCAAATATTAAAATTGGTAAATTTTTATTATAAATAGAAACAATTTAGGGTTTTTCACCTAGGTATACCCGTAAAGGTTTCCCTAATAAAATTTAGTTTTCCTTTTGGAAATTAAACTCATGTGTAGTTGTTTGATTCAGAAGAGGAATCCAATTTTTTCAGGTTTTGGTAAATTTTCACCAGTGGTAAAAACTTCCTGGCGCCCATAGAAGTACGCCCCTGTACTTCCCATCATTTTTTTTAAATCTATTAAAATCTTTACTGTTATTTATTCAGCGCCGATTGGGCGCTCAATTAATAAAATGCACCTATAATCCGAACCCACCATTTGCTGAGCGAAACCGGTGGTAGGACTTTTAATTGCTGCCGTGTTTCAAAATTATCTTCGAACGCGACCAATTTTATTTGACAGATTGTCGTCTCTTTTTCTTCAATCAATCGAAATTTATCGTTTTTTTATTAATTTGTTTGTGGATAAGAATATCCAAAGTCACGGTTTTTATAGTTTCGATCTTGCTAATTCATCTTATAAATCGGTGGTAATAAATTTGCAACACTTTAAGCATCCGGTTTTCGGTTTTTGACTTAAAACTAATAAAAAAATAGAATTTTGAAAACAAAATTAGCGTTTAATAACTTAAAATTTTGAAAAAAAAATAATTAAATTTTTTTTTTTGTAATGGTTTTATTAAACTCAGCATCGCAATCGCAATAAAGCAGCAACAATATTTTTAGAATGAACAAAAATAAAAAAAACAACCCTTACTCATCTTCCCCGATTTCATTCAAGCAACAACAACATGTTCTGAAATCTGAATGAACACAAAATAAAAAACAACCCTTACAAATACATTTCGTCTGCAGAACGCGCTTTGACTTTGTCTTACAGCAGACAACAATCCAACAGCAAAACCAATATGGGTTGTTTTTGTTGTTGCCTTCCTTTCATTCAAGCTTTCCAGCAGCAAGATTTTGAAACAAACCTAGTTGTGATAGTGTGGAACCGACAATAAGGACGAACGTGCATTATTCTTAAAAGGGTTGCATTTGCATTGGGCCTTACTAATAATCAAAAGCTAATGTCGACTATTAGTTAACTGGAAGGTTAAAACAAAGTGGTTTTATATTATTTCTATCAGCAGGTCCAGTAATTTTAAATTAAAATTAAAAAACAATCACGGCGATATTTTAATATTGTAGTCAGATTTTTTTATTTTTTGTTTTGGGGGTAGGTTAAACAAGTAGGTAGGTTGTAGGTACAGTATTTTATAAATAAGGCGAAGTTTTACTTCTCGGGAACGCTCTTGCCAGCTACCGAAAAAAACATCGTAAGTCCATCGCTCTGCTTAGTTGCGTCCTCACTTGTCTTGTCGCCACATTCACACCTCAGATGCCCGCTCTTGCCACAGCTGTAGCAAGTCTTGGTAACTTGGAAATTTGACTGGCTCTGTTGCATTTGTAACACGATAAAATGAAGTTGGACGAGCTACGGCTATCGTACATCTGTTCGGAACAGTTGCGGACCCAGTGGTCGAGTTTGTTGCATTTGTAGCATGTTAATGGGTTATCCATTTGGGTGCAGGATTTGGAAATGTGACCAATTCCATTGCGACGACTCCTAGGGGCATGCATGAGTGTAATGCCTGGTTTGGTTGCATTTGTAGCATTTCTCCGGGTAACCTCCATTCCTCCGCCACCGCCATCTCGTCACTTCCGTGAATCCCGGAGCCCGGAATTACAGTCACGTGCATAATGGCCGGGACGATTGCATTTGTAGCAAGCGATGATGAAATTGTTGATTGATGTTTTGTTTGTTAAGTTTTTTTTGGATAACTTTATTTTCTGCAACACTGTCACATAAATAAAAATAAACAACAAAGCAGGAACTGTCATAATTTGCTCTATTCCTTCAAAGTTAAGTATTGCCGTATTATTTTTTTACAGAATGTATTAAAGTACTAATAGTACGTCAATTGATTTAAGTGTTGGAGCAATTTTTTTTTAAATTAACAACGCCATATTTTTTAACAAGGAAATATATTTCTTATACTTTATTTTAATATTTTTCATTCGAGGAAAATCTTAAACTTAAAATATTTTCAAATAAAAATAAGTAAACTGGCATATTTTGTCTGAGTATTTAATTGTTTTTTTTTAGGTTTTCTATTGTTAAACAGTAAGGGCCAGTTTTTTCACAGTGTGTTATCTGTTATCCATGATTATTTCCACTTGTATCAAAAAATCCATAGCTTGAGTTGTCAATCATGGATTAAGCCAATCAGCTGATTTCGGTTGATTTACACCATTTAACCAGGATTTTGAAAATTGTATCAAAAACTTGATTTGATTCTACTCTGTTTGAAAAGGTTGCATGGCTTGACTTCGAAAAATTGCTAAAACTTGCTATTGAAAAAGTAATCAATGGCGCAAATTTTTGAACAGCCTCATGTTAAGGTTTTAGCATGATACTTGTTAACACTTTACTAACTTTAAAGCTTTTTACTAAAATGTTTTTATTTTAAAATACTTTTTAACTAGTGTCATAGCAAACCTATTTTCTTACGAAACTCATACTCAACCTGAACGCGTCTAAAACAGTGACATTTCGTGCAAAAAAGGAAGCAAACATACCTTTTTAAAAATTGTCTATGTCAAAGTGACATATGGATATAGTAATATGTTAAAAAGATAAAACAGCATGTTAAAATCGTTTAAAATTAGCAAAATCCTCTTTTTGACCTAGTATCATATTATAAATGATTTTAACACTTTACTAAATCGTCTAAAATTTTGCGCCAGAGTATCTTATTCCTACCTTGTTGCACATTTATGCATGGAAATTATATATTATTTATATTGAAAAAATGTTTTAAGTCAACAAAATTAGAAATAAATTGATTTAAATTCTTCTGAATCAGTTTTGACAACGACGTGATATACACCATCTGATTTCTTAAATAAATCTTAAATTATGAGGAAAATGTTTTAGAAATCGTAATTTTTTAAATATTTTAAATACAAAAAAATTGTACCTACCTTTTATTTCGAAAATATATCGTCGCATTTTCAAAAAATAATTTTTAAATATTTTTTTAAATCCAAACATAGTTCGATTGAAAATTTTGATATGTAATTTTATTTAAGCTGATTAGAAACTTCTGCATAAAAACTTTAATTAAACCAGATAATGAGTTGGTCGGAAAAAAAACCTGTTAATAATAGAAAATTTTAATAATTTCAAATGGTATACCGTACTAAATTTGACACACAAAAATCTATTTTTGAGTAAAACATGATTTTCCTTAACGGTTTTTAAGCATTGGTTGGGGAGGTAACATAAGTTTTCGTTAAAAATCTTTTAGATTATTAAAAAAATATTTTTTGTCAAGTTTAATAAAATACCTACACATTGAGTTTTCAAAAAAACTTCCAAACTTTTTGAAAAACCCCAAAAACAATATTTTTTTGGAAAAAATGCAATATTATTTCAAATGTATTCATCCTTCTTCTTAAAAAAAAATGATTAAAATCAGTTGAATCGTTTCCGAGGAAAGCGAAAATCAAAGTTTTGAGAAAAGTAAGATTTTCCTTTGTGGCCCAAAAATTTTGTGTGACAAGTATCGTTATTGCGGTAGTTAAAAAAAATTTAAAAACATGTACGAATATACAAAAAACGAAACCCACTTCACCCTATATACATACATTATCAATTTTTTGAACAAAACGTAACTAGAGCCAGCAACTAAAAAATCCTTTGAAACACAAACATACATTTTTAAATCGGATATCCCTTTCATGTGTTTACCCTACTTCACCCTATACACAGCAATATTTAAAAAAAATATCTCTAAAGCCATCCACCTAAAATAACCTTTAAATCAAAAATTAATTTCTTAAATCAGGCAATTTTCTTTATGCTTACCCCATTTAACCTTACAAATATACAAATTTTGAAAAACAATATCCCTTACGCAGGTAGAATTTTTTTAATAGGATACGGATTTTTTATTCTACCCTATTTCACCCTACAAAAGGCAAAATTTTAATAGTTGTTTTGCTATTCTGGCGGAGACTAATCCAAGCCATTCTTGAGTAATAAATGTTTTAACTAAACCCACTTTTTTTTTAATAGGTAGGTATTTATAGTATTTTATACTATGAATTCCGTAATAAATACGATTTTGAGAAAATTTGTCGTATAAATTTTTGCCTTAGATATACCAAGGTGTGTAACATATTGAGGAAATGGGTTTAAAATAACAGCAACATCTTCGATATCGTTAAAAAAATTTTAATCTCTTTTAACCTACATGCAATAATTCAAAAGAGAAAAACTCATTGCAAAAAATTATTATTTTATTTTTTTTTTTTGAAAAACAATAATAATAACATCTAAGTTAAGTAATTCGCATCGGGAATTACTAAAAAAAAATGATTTACTACGAGCTAAACTGCTCGAATTAAAATGCAAGATTCCACGTTACAAAATAGTCTAACTTGATTGTTCTGCGGTAACTTTAACACTGACCAATCTAAATATAAAAAGTATTCATGGAACCTATGCTGCGTTTGCAGCTTATGCTTGAAAAGTTGTTAGAGTTCATTCCAATGCAGCACCCGCTTTAGGTTACCTGGTGGGAACAGCGTGTGTGACGTATGCACTTTATTAGGTCTTGGTATTGTGATGTTTCGCGGGTCGCTAGTTGAATGTGTGCAAAAACCTGGACTTCCGTTGGGGTCATTGACTTTTGGGGTAGATCTTGGTACTGGAACTGGTCTTCGACGAAATTATAAGCGGAGCTCTGGTTAGTTTACTCTCCCGTAAATTTTCCTCCAGAATAGGCAGATGGTACCAACAAGCACGCATGGCAGTGCTTGGGGGATGGAAACAGTCTTGCTGCTGTACGTTTTATCTTTGATCTGAATCGTTTCGTTGGACATCTGTATAAGATGCATTTTTATTTATTATAAAGGGTCCGCCATCTAACGTTTTTTTTTTCAACTAGTGCTTATTTCGTGAATGGTAACACTTAGATCATGTCTGATTTGACAGATAATTAGTTTTTACCTTCCGCTAAACGAATATGGTTGTGTATACGCTTCGCTAAGTGGGCCTGCGATCGACTTAGAGAAGATGCCGATTTTGCCAAAAAAATCATCTTTTCAGATGAAGCTCATTTTGGTCTTGGCGGGTAGTAAACAAGCAAAATTGTCGCATTTGGGACACAGAAAACCCGCACGCATACATTGAAAAGCCGATACACCCAAAACGAGTCACTGTTTGGTGCGGATTTTGGTCCAGAGGCATAATTGGGCCATTTTTCGAAAATGAGCAAGGAGTGGCCGTTACAGTCAATGGCGATCGTTATCGGGCCATGTTGAACGAATTTTTGTTCACAAAAATTGAAGAGGAGGATATTGGCAACATTTGGTTTCAACAGGACGGCGCTACGTGCTACACAGCCGAAGCTACACTCGATGTTTTGCGCCATTTTCAAAAAAAAAAAGAAGTTATTTGGCGGACCCTTTAGTAGCATTAAAATTCGTATTTTCCCCAATAAGTTCAATTATTACGTCATTGTTAGTCTTGTAGGCACAAAGAGCGTCACCACCCTTAAGTATCCTATAAGTAAGCAGGAATCTTCCCTTAATTTTTCACACTGAGCTGTTTCCAATATTGAGACAATGTCCGTTCTGTCCATAAGTTTGGTCATGCGTCATGTCTTGTATCCTTAATAGCCACACGGGCAGTCACAAGGTGATAGGTTTTTGGCTTCATTTTAGGCAAGGACAATAAAGATATATAGCATCAGTGTTGACCATATTCAACAGCTTCCACAACTTTCTGGTAAGGCAGTGTTTCTAGTATATTCTTCTTTTAGGCATCTGTAGGTATATTTCTAAGATCGAGGAATGGACTCGTTCTATTTGGCCGTTGACTTCACGAATCCTACCCCAAAGCTTTTTATTAAATTAAGGATAATGGAGCTAAGAAACCCTTTTTCATTGTCAGTGACAAGGGTAAGAGGAGCGATAAAGCATTGGATTAATTTTTATTATCTTTGACCTAATACTAATTGCAGATTTATCTTAAAGGTGGAAGAATTTTGAAAATTTTGAGAACTTAACCACAACCGACAAAAACTCTTCATTTTGAATTTCCATTATATCCATTTGAATTATCTCAAATGGTTATTTTGGAATGGGTTTTGGTAGCAATTCGGGGTTGTTAGGATGACTGCAACAAATATGCGCTGGCATACGTCACAAGAGGGAATGTATTTCCTTATGTTCGCCATCATTCGTGGAAAGTAATATTTTTCAAGGATCTGTTCTTTTTTTTCTCCTCGAGCTATGTGAGCTCTCTTCGATGTTCATTTTCAGTTATCGGAAATCTTCGTTCCTCATTGGTGACATCCCTCAACTAACCTTTATGTTATCCTTATTTCGTAATTCTCAAAGTTCTCTAAATATACGTTTTGCCATCTGGAATTTTTATACCATTGATTCCGTTCGTATTAATGTTCGCCCTTAACGCTTCCCTTAGTCTTGCTTGATCTAATTCTTTAGAGAGAATATAATGGCGGTGAAAACTTGGGTGTGGTTCCTCATGGGAACATAGATTGATATCAATTTTGAAAACCAATTGGTTCCTGATGAAGAAATTTAGCGGAGCCTCTACATGCGGTATTAGGTCGGTATTGCCTTGGTCAGCATTGTGCATCGTGCCGGACTCTTCACTATCGGAATGAGATAGTTCTCGCAGTCCTTCATCAGCTGTACCAGTCAGTAAGTTGTCTGTCGTTTTACTTCGTTCTTTGTAAGCCGTTGCCTTACTTGTCTGTGTCAATCTTTCACTGGCCGTTCGTGTATTTGTAGTGTTAGCTGTTTCTGTTCGAGAAGATGAGGAGCTTGAACCTGAGGTGATTGACTTGCGTTGGAAGCCTAAATAAAAACAGCAACAACAACACAATTACAACACAAGATGACAACTAAAAGCTTAAGTTTGACTATAGCAACAACTAAAAATCAAAAGTAGTTCGCCTGATGATGGAGCTATAACACTTTGAAACGCGTAGCTTAGATATTCAAAATAAATATAGTTGTGATATTAATTTTATTAAAATTAAACTTTAATTAAATAAAACAAAAATCAGTTTTTCTTTTCATTTTATTTATTTAATATTTAAAAAATTCTGTAAGTAACCACAACTTGGAGACAAAAAACCATACAAAATGTACCTAGAGAGAGCATCTGCCCCAAAGCTCGATTTACCAGGAGTGTAAACCAACTCATAGTTATACTCCTCTATCCTGGCCTTCCAACGTTTGAGCTTTGCGTTGTTATTTCTACTGCTTATAGCGAAGGTTAGAAGGTTGGAAAGTGCCCAAACAATGGCACGAAGTTCCTTCTCATTGGTTGCACAGCCCTTTTCTGTTTTACTTAGCGAACGAAAAATGAATGAAATTGGTCTGTCTTTACCGGGCTCGCCCTGAGACAGAACAGCTGCAATGGTCGGAGTATCCGTTGTTAGATTGAACGGCTTGTTAAAATCGGGAAAAGCTAACACTTTTGCTGAGGTTAAATGTTGTTTAAGTGCTTCAAAGCATTTAGTTTAATTGCGACTTTTTTTTAGATTGGCTCTTACCTGAAAAAAACTTCCCGCGGTTCATATTAGTTAGAGGCTTTGGGATTTTTGCATAGGTCTCTGATGAACCGTTCTATAGTAAGAAAAAAGCCCGAGGAAACTCTTCAATTCTTTTAATGTTTTTGGAGGGATGATAGCTTGCATAGCCTTAACCTTGTCAGGGTTTGGAAGTATTCCGTCCGAGGTTACCAAATATCCCAGGAATTCAACAACATACATTTTTTTTTTAATTAAGACTTTTTTTGTTTTTTTTTGTCGCTTTGTCTCTTCTTTAAAACTTCCAAAAGGATTTGAAGAACTGCTGTGTAATTTCAAAAATAGTGTCTCCAGTTTTAGTTCGTTAACAATCCCAAATGATCCAGTAGATATCGGCACATCTACTGATGACCTAATACAGGATCCTCCTGCTCTTTTAATTGCGCCATCTAACGATGATCTTCTTGAGCAATCCACCTCAAGTATACGTTCTATGAACCTTCCCTATCCTAAAAATACAAAAAAAAAGGACGAGATAATACCCTCGTAGCTAAAAACTCCGGCCCACCCCCTAAACGAACAAATATTAGTCACAACAACGGAGTAGAACACTATCTTGTGTGGTCCAAGTTGTTAATCAACGTTCAAAAGGTCCTGATAAGGAAATTGATAAGCAAAGATTAAAATATTATCAGCACTTCAGCGTTTAGAATGACTTTCCGAATTGGAAATTATTAATCCAATCGCTCCAAACAATCTAGTTGCTCCCTAAACCCAAATCAATTTTCATCTCTCGTCTCTTACCGGAAACATTATCTGAAGATATATTACAACATCTCGTAGCCTTAAATAACATTCCCAATACTGCATTAATTAAATGTGACATAATAAGTAAACCCAATAGTTTCGTTTCGTCTTTCAAAATTATTAGCCCACCCGCATTATTCAACTCAATTTCTAATACTACTTGGCCTCCTAGTATTTCGATAAAAGAATTTGAAGTCCTGTCTATGCGAAGAGTGGCTGCTAAGACCATTGGTAATCTATCTTCAAAAAACTTAATAGTTTCTCCCTCTACTCCCAAAATGTAAGAGGGCTTCGTAGTAAAACTTCTAATATTTTTAAAAACTCTTCCGCCCTCCGATATGATTAAATCACTTTCACTGAAACTTGGCTTAGTGCCACTATCTTGGACCCGGAACTATTTGATCAAGAGTTCCATGTTTTAGGGAAAGACCGTATTAACGATAGGAAAAATTTGATAGGAGGTGGTGTCTTAACCGCTGTAAGAAATCACTTCAGTACACTTCTTATAACATTCCCTCTTGATCTTACAATAGAACTTATTTGCATCAAAATATCTCTGCAATCAAAAGATTTGTTTGTTTTAAATGTCTATATTCCTCCTAAAAGCGCGGTTTCTGTCTTTGCTGAGCTCTCGCTTGCTCTGGACCATGTTGTTGGTATTGGTAGTTTTGATAGTACCTACTATTATTCTCTTAGGCGACTTTCATCTCCCTTATATTAACTGTGTTATATCAGAGGACGAGTCTTACTTTGAAGCTTCTTTAACCTCATCTAAACAGGAGCTACAATTGTTAGACCATATTTTATCCTTACGGACTTAAAGCCAGTAAGCTGTATAAAAAATTTCAGTAATCGATTACTCGATTTAGTTTTTTCTTCGGACGCTGTTAATACGGTAGTGGTAGAATATATCTCTGCTCTATTGAACATAGGTAAACACCATCCCCCTCTTGACATATTTTTTTGACTTGGACGGCCATTTACTTAATAATATAAATTCGCAAGATTGTTCTTTTTCCTTTGACTTTCGGAAGGCCAATTTTCAGCAATTACAGGCCAGTTGCTAAACAATATTGTATTAAGCGAGAAACAGATTGGCACAGCAACTTCAACAGCAACTTTGGCAGCAACGAAAACTTTGACATCAAAAGTCATGTAAAATAGATTACCAACGTGAACAGCGCTTTTGACAGCATAAAAACATATATAAAATTTGTCACATTTTCATTTTTTAGTGTTGATAAACCTGAAAAACTTCGCTTTAAAGTTGGCATCATTTGCACAGCGACATCGAATTTAGGGTTTAGATCTAACGTTGATGTCGATGTCGATGTTGCTGTGTTAATGTATTCAAAGCCATTTAAAACCACTAGCTCTAAAATGAGTGATGCGGTTGTCAAAATTACTGTTGAAGTTGCTGTGCCAATCTGTTTCTCACTTTACTAAGCTTTTTGATCAGTTGGTGCGTGATGGTTTGACTTT
Organism: Leucozona laternaria; assembly: GCA_932273885.2. Lineage (NCBI taxonomy): Eukaryota > Metazoa > Arthropoda > Insecta > Diptera > Syrphidae > Leucozona > Leucozona laternaria. Next base: position 216,715,716 of record OW026366.1, on the reverse strand, counting down.
TTACTGTACAAATATTATTTCCAAACAACAACATGAGGTGTGTTTCTTTTTTGGCTCCGACCGGGCACAGAACTGGGCGTTTGCGAATAGAGCTTGCTTAGAACCGGGCGTGACCTGAGCGCTCCGATTTATTTAAGAAACACTATTGAGCACTAAACTGTCATTGTATTATAGTCTTTAATAAAACGTCAAAATTGTCGGCTTTGTTTGTGAAATTCGTGGTTATATTTTCAAGTTTTTTTTCTTTTTAATTAGTTTCTAGTTAATACAAAATGAAAAAAGCAATTATTCCACAAATACTTAATGCTGCGCTCAGCTTTTCGCTCATCGAGCGAGCCCCGTTTGCGCTCTGAGCTAAAAATGAAATACAAGTTGAGAGCTCGGAGCGCTCCGAGTTAAAAAAGTAACTAAGTTCTTTTTTGGACAGCTCAGTGCCCCGCTCGGAGGTAAAAAAGAAAAACGCCTATGGTCCATGAAAAAGTGATCTACGGTAACAAATTTATGGGGTTTTCCATTGGTAAAATAAATCAATTTATTTTTGATTTGGATTTGTCAAACAGCCGATTTTGACCACTTTGCGTTCCATTGGGCAAAATAAATTGATCTATTTTTGATATAAAATCAATTTTGCAAATCTAAATTTTTCGGCAGATTTACCCCTTCCTGTACTAACACCAACCTAATTTACAGCTTTCAGTTTGCAAATATGTTTTTTGAATAATTGATTAATTTATTTTAGGTGTGAAAATTATGTGCAAAATATTTAAGAAATAATCGCTCATAATAAATGGAACGAGTTTAAAATATAACTTCATCAAGCTCATCTTTATATTCTAAAAGTGCATCAAGGGATGAATTTTTTTTGAAATATTAACACAGAAATGAAACTACTCGAATACAACGACAAAAATAAATTAATTTGAAAAAGTTTTCCATTCGCCAAAAAAAAAATCAATTTTTAAATTGAAATCTGCATTTACTAATGGAAAACCCCATTACTAATATTTTTAAATAAGTGCTCTAATGCATTAGAAGAACGTGGACAAGAACTTGACTCCATTTTTCTCATGAAATCATCTTCTATATATGTATGTATATAAAAATGGATCGTGCTGGGTTCGGATGCTTAAAACTTGAGAACGACTGGAGCAAATTGGGTACTTCAATATACGGGTTTGTTTGTAATTGTACCGCAAAGGTTTAGGAAAAAAGAATAGTTGGAAAAGTCTCAACAGTGGTGGCGCTGTAGGCGAAAATATTGTTTTCCAGTTCAATTCAGTTACCTTTCAACAAATGGCGCTGTAGGCGGTTAGGAAATGGCTGTTTTTGTTATTTTTAGGGTGAACTGGGGTAAAAATAAAAAGTTGTCCGTTTCAAGAAATTCTTTTTTAATGTAGGTATATCTGAGAATAATTAAGGATGATTGTCATTGGCTTTGTTGGTCGGGTCACAAAATCATTCGAAAGTGGCCACTAACTGGACTTTGATGGCTCGGAGATCTTGGCAATGGATACACCCTTGCAAACGCTATACACGTTAGAAACACTACACATAATCAAGAACAACATGAACCGTAAACAAGAGATACAAAACATCTCAGCGGTGTACCGCTCCTTAGTTCCCAACAGTAGATCCAAAACTTGAATGTTCTTATTGGACTATTGTTCAAGTTTATGTTAGTGTATATCATGTCCACTCTGAGAATTAATCTTTCATTTTATCATCATAACGACCAACAAAGCCGATGAGAATCATCTTTAGCTATTTAAAGTAAACCTATTCAAATTCAGATTGACGAACTTCAAGACATTTAAGACTTTGTATCTGCGAACAAATAAAGAGTATAAGCAGCTATGTATGTGAACAAAAGAGATTACTCCACCTTAAGAGTCTGCCGACCAAAATTAATCAGTCAAGAAATGGCAAGGAATTCTGATGTCATGCTCATGAGCTAGGAGTGCGTAGCCAAAGTGTGAAGACTGCTCTAGAAGCTGAAAGTCTAGGAACTCATTTCAAAATTCTACTGACAGCTGATGTGAATCTTCATTCTTTTAGCTACGCCTTGCAAAATAACCCTGTTTCAATAACATTGAATAAACTTGAGATAACGCTGAAGTCCATGAAGAACAATATAGCCCCTGGATGTTCTTTAAAAATAGTACGGAACAATTCAAGATCTACTTATTAGATTTTTTGAACTTTTATGAAAGCCTTTATATTTGATATTTTTTTAAAAAGGTGATCCCTATCAACCAGAGAATTATAGAGGAATTTCAATATTAAATTCTCTTCGGAAGGTTTTCGTGTCAGTTCTTTATGGCAGACTTTTTCGATGAATTGAAAACACCATGCATGCAGCTCAGTATATTTCAAGCGCGATTTCGCTCTGGATTTTCTATAATCGATCATAATTTCTCGCTGACTAGCATTGCAAGAATATTCATTGAAAATAACAAGAAGCTCTACTTGTTTGTAGACTTTGAAGCTGCATTTGACACAGTGAACAGGCAAGCGTTAATCTAAAAAATGGCATCACTTGGAATATCAAGGAAATTTTTGTTTGTGTATGCGAGATGTATCTTATACCAGCATAGTGCAGTTGTGTGGGTCAGCTACAAGCTGTCCGAATGGTTTTCAACTTCTGCTGGTGTTCCTCAGGGATGCATACATTAAATATTAAGTCCTTCACTCCTTACTCTTTATATTGACGGTATAAAGGATACACTTCCTGGGGGTATTGGCTTTGCTTGATATTATATTAAAGTGTTGCTCTACGCATATGACTTGAACCGACACCAGGCTAGACTTCGAGACGAAAACTGGAGCATCGGCAGCGAAAGTATGGAATTAGTGCGGGATTTTAAGTATCTTGGTGTGACTCTCAACCTCAACTTTTATACACATCATCATCATCATCATCATCATCGGCTCGACAACCGGGGTCCGGTCCTTGCCTCCTTCAACAAGTCTCTCCACCCATCTCGGTCTCGAGCCGCCGCCATCCAGTTGCGCACCCCAAGGCTCCGGGCGTCCTGGTCACATACACATACCAAAGAGAAAAGTCGCCATGCCAAACTGGCTCTTAACATGATGTGGTGGTCAAAGTTTTTTTGCAAACCACCGTGAATACATGTTTCTGTCATGGAGTGCAGGCTTTCGGATCTATTCTTCTGGCTATTTAGACTTCCGAACTCGACTCCGACGTAAACCATTCGTACCTTATAAGAGCAATGCTGAGGGATCAAAATAGTGTGCACAAAGCAATCTTAGCACGTCTTCTTAGTACAAACGCCTCTCCATTCAGAGAGTTGAATCGAATGGCCCTTTCTCACGATCTACCATTGTCGTTTTCTCCTGCATCCAATGTTAGCGAGTTGAAGAATATGTTTGTAACAGAAGAGAACTTGACAATGTTTATCACTTCATCGCAGCCTGCCCGATACTGCAAGAAATCGTGAGATTAGATTTTCAAGAAAGCTTCTTGAAAACAAAGCAACCTTTACGATATTCTAAGCGGTGCTCGGGGCTGGGATAGCCTGTTCAGATATCGCAAACATGCCTTGACATATAAAGGGTCCGCCATCTAACTTTTTTTTCAACCAGTGCTTATTTCGTGAGTGGTAACACTTAGATCATGTCTGATTTGAAAGATAATTAGTTTTATCCTTCCGCTGAACGAATATGGTTGTGTATACGCTTCGCTAAGTGGGCCTGCGATCGACTTAGAGAAGATACCGATTTTGCCAAAAAAAATCATCTTTTCAGATGAAGCTCATTTTGATCTTGGCGGGTAGTAAACAAGCAAAATTGCCGCATTTGGGGCACAGAAAACCCGCACGCATACATTGAAAAGCCGATACACCCAAAACGAGTCACTGTTTGGTGCGGATTTCGGTCAAGAGGCATAATTGGGCCATTTTTCGAAAATGAGCAAGAAGTGGCCGTTACAGTCAATGGCGATCGTTATCGGGCCATGTTGAACGAATTTTTGTTCACAAAAATTGAAGAGGAGGATATTGGCAACATTTGGTTTCAACAGGACGGCGCTACGTGCCACACAGCCGAAGCTACACTCGATGTTTTGCGCTATTTTCAAAAAAAAAGAAGTTATTTGGCGGACCCTTTAGTAACAGTTTTTAAGATACCTTATATATTCATGTAAAGAACTAATCGTTTTATGTTGCAAATCATTAAAATTGCTTAAGATCTTAGCTCCTCGCTCTTCCATCTATGTGATATACTTAAAAAAAAAGAAAACTCAAATTAATTATTCATTTCATGATTTATTTACAACTTAAATAAATTTTTCTTTGTATTTTGTATACTTAAAATTTTTTTTCTACTAAATGTCAAACGCGGCAGACTGGCCACGTCCGTATTCTTTTTATAAAAAAAATTGTAGTATAAATTATGAAATAAAGAGAATTTATTTATCTTTACCTTATCTAATCGATTTTTATTTTAACATTTTGTCAGTGCCGTTCAATGTGGGCTTATATTTATTAATAAGCAACATTTTTGTAAACAATTTTTTCTCTTTTCACACTGTTTGATTAAACTTAGTAAATATTATAACTTTTGGTTTACGTCATAGGCATCGGTTGATAAATTATTTTCAATCCAAACCTCATTCATCAAACAAACATACAGTCAACTGCGTTTATTTGAACTAACACTTCATAGTGTTTAAAAAAAAAATCAAGTCTCTTCTAGCACAGCTCATCGGATTAAACGTACAAACATTCTGACCTTTATATTGAATATTTTTTATTTTTTGGTTTCCTCGGGCTCGGACTAAGTTCACAATTATTCATTCACCTGACGTTCGACTAGAAGAAGAAACCAAATAAGCGGAGTCGACCGTATCTTAATATTTTCTGTTAATGACGCACTTACAAACAAGTGTATAAACATAGACATCTCAATTTTAAAAAGTACACTTTCCGAATGTGTGGAATATTGTTTTTATAAGAACAAAAATGATTTAAATCCAAGGTTAGTTGTTTCTTGTATTTACATAAGATATTTGATCAAGTATTTCAATCGAAGCAGTAAAGCAGAAGTTTTAACACGAGCTACAGAAGAGCGGAGACGAGGATGGAAAGTTGAAAGCAATGTGATGAAATAAAACTTTCTTAAAATAATAAAGGGTGTAAAACTAAGATGATTTTTTTTTAAATTGACATGAAATAATGTACTTTATTCGAAAGGTAATCTTCTGGCATTATAATTTAAATTTGATTTCTGGCCACGGCTGGCTCGGACGTAGTCTAATCTGGAGGTCCAATTTTTCTAACATTTGTGGCCGTATATCGGCTATAACGCGGTGAATTTTGTCCTCCAAGTGGTCAATCGTTTCGGGCTTATCGGCGTAGACTAGCGACTTCACATATCCCCACAGAAACATAGACTTGAGGATTATCATCACTCCAAATACGGCAGTTTTGTTTATTGACGTATCCATTCAACCCAGGGTTGCCAGTTTAGCAGTTTTCCCCCTAGATTTAGGGGCTTCTTTTGTCGTTGGGTGATAATCTGGGGGGACGAGTTGTAATGGGAGGAAATCTCGGGGGGGTTCATTTAGAGCCAAAAGGTTGAGGAATCGTATGGGTATTGAAACAGCTGACAGTATTCTACGAGCTAGATATCCCTTAAGCCGCGTCCAGTGCGCCGTGTTCGGCGCAAATAATTTTGGGCACGCAACAAATAACGTCAATGTGGACGTCCGGGCGCACACAAATTTGTGTGTCAAATTCAACGCACGCTATCCGATTCCGATGGATTTTCGCGCACACGAAAATATTTGCTGCGCAAAGGTGTTTTGATGTGGACAAATTGATTCATTAGTTTGTTGAAATTACTTTCCGCTAAAACTGAGCGCTGACACATGGCACTTTTAAGCAAAAATTAATTCCGAAAAAGTTGAAATTTTCGGCGGAAACATTTGCGGCGAAAATAAAATCACAACGTACATTTTTATTGATCTGGATACGGCTTTACATTCAGAATGTCAGAATTTAACACCAATAGAAGAAATGCTAAAAACTTTCACAAATGAGAAGATGTATCAAACTGACGCGACAGCCAAAACGAAGATGACGATAATGTATTAGAACTTTTTTAAAGTGCAAAAAAAACTTTTAATTCCTTTATATTTATATTCTAATTTTCATGTTTATTTATTTCTCGTGAGTTAAACCAGAGTTAGCTAACTCTAGAAGTAAATTAACCCACAGAGAACTGATGAAGCAGTTTTTCTGTGGAGAATGAATGCAGACTGACTACACAAAGCTCGTTGCTCAGTTAATCCTGAGTTGACATACCAATTTTATGATTTAACTCGGGTTTAACTTTAATCGCGCACTGAATAACTGGACCTAAGGGCTTGCTTCACAATGTCTGATTAAAGTTCTCAATAAGCAACTAAGAACTTATTTTTCACAATATCTGAATAGTATAACTTATAATTAAAGTTCAAAGTATTTTTCCTCTGGAAAACTGGTTTTTTACTGGGAGGAGGAGGATTTAATTTGAGGATAATTTAAGTGTCGAATAAATAATCAGAACTTTAGTACGTTTTTTAAAAATTTGTATTGTATTGTACCTTCTCAACTATATTGTGAATTAATTAAATTTAAAATTAAAAACAAATTTAAGGGCTGTGAAAAAAAAAATAAAAAGTTAAAAAAATTTAGGGGTTTTTGTTGATAAAATGTGGTAATCTGGGGGGTTTCTAAATTTTTCTGGGGGGACATTTTTTTTTATCTGACAACACTGATTCAACCAAAAGTGAGCTTCATCGCTTAACAAACCGAACAGAACAGAACCATGATTTTTAAAATAAATTTGCACAATATGGAAGCGTTGTTCAGGCGTCAGTCTATTCATGTTGAAATGCCAAACCAAACTGAAAATGAATCACTTGACAGATGACAAAATTGCCGCCAATTAAATTAGTGTTGCCAAATTAAAGTTATATACCTCTAAAAAAAACACCCTGTATGTTCTGGGAGATTTGAACCCTGGAACAAGTATCCCCTATTTCATTGGGATCAAATCTTACAGCCGGTTGTTTTTATGACTCGTGCTTAATTTTTATGAAAAACATGGAGTGTTTAATTTAACAAAATACGTAACGGCTTACCAAACCTAACAGGTTTCGATGTATGGAGCACAAAAATTTTGTTAATCTATGACGTCCAGAATGAAAACACAAATAGGTGTGTTCCATTGGGCACCAGTGTCTTCTGCCAAGTACTTCTGCCTGCAGTCAACTAGAACTAGTTCTACTCTGTGGTCGTATTGGTTCAAAGTAGTTCATTAATCTAATTACAAAATGTTTCCGTGCCAGAAAAAACAGCATCAGTAAAAAGAAATTACGCAGTAGATTATTGTTATTGATATTATTTATCTAATTTAAAATAAAATACAAAAGCTAACACCGGAAAATACATTAATATTGAGGTTATAGATTTTACTTTTGGCCAAATTAAGGCGTTCCATTTATCATCTACCAATGGAACAAACCTAATGAAATACGGTGAAAAAAAAACATATTTTTCAAAGGAAAACACAAAAGCATAACTGTTTACGTCCGAAAACATTATGTCTCGGGTTCAAAACCAGAAGTAAAAAGCGTTTTTCAATTTTACAGTTAAAAAAAAAATGACTTAGATAAACTAAGGATCAAGTCTCCGAGGGGATCATGTGTCCTCAGATTCCCCTAGTTATTTTCTCCCAGATTTTATCCGGATTTAGATTTACATACGAAAATGCATGTATTACAAAAACAGCACAAAATACAGCTTTGCTTTTGGATTTGAAAATCCATTTCGAACACGCAACCTTAGAACTTCCTTATACAAATTAGTTTTGACTTTGATAGGTAGATGGCACTTTTGTTTTCCTTATAGTTTTTGTAGTTTAAAGAAAAATGACAACGCATAAATGAAAAGTAAGTGACTAGACATACCAATTTTAACAGTTTTGGTTTATTAAAGTACTGTTTAAGAGGCCCTCCGCCGGTGGGAATACTTCAGGCACCCAGAGTTTTTTTTTTCAGGTCGCGCGAAGCCCGTTAACGCCTTAGAGGATATATAATATGGAGTGCTTGTTTTTATTTGATTGCAGAGGTCCGTCAAGCTGGGTCCGCCACAACGGAAATTCAAAATTCTAATGATGCAGGAATTAAGTTCCATTTAAGTGCTAATTTAGTACCGCAATCCCGATATGGAACTGAAATTCCCTCTATCTCAAACCTGTGGCGGTCCCAGCTTGACGTCAAGCTAGGACCGCCACACCTCCAAACACAAAAATTCAAAAAACTAATGATGAGGGAATTATGTTCCGTTTTTAGTGCTCCTAATTGGCGGAACTCCCAATTAAAAATTCATACCCTTACCCCTCAAACCTGTGGCGGACCCAGCTTGACGTCAAGCTAGGACCGCCACAACTTCAAACACAAAATTACAAAAAACTAATGATGAGGGAATTAAGTTCCGATTTTAGTGCTCCTAATTTTCGAAACTCCAAATTAAATTCTCCACGTTTTGACCTTGAAATTAAGTGCCGAACATAAAAACTCGTGGAGACTTTCTATAACCGAGCCTTAAAAAAAAAAAAAAATATAGATTAGATGAAGAATGAGTTAATTAGAAAAAATAACCAGTTTGGCTTTTCTATTCCCACTGGTTTAGTTTTTATGACTCCTACACTAACACCTCTAATTGTGTCGGACCCAGCTTGACGTCAAGCTAGGACCGCCACAGGTTTGAGATAGAGGGAATTTTAGTTCCAGATCGGGATTGCGGTACTAAATTAGCACTTAAATGGAACTTAATTCCTGCATCATTAGAATTTTGAATTTCCGTTGTGGTGGACCCAGCTTGACGGACCTTGATTGCAGACCTTTCCTAGTGGTCTCTGTTTGAAGTTTTTCTACACATTGGAGAAAAAAACTGAAAAAGAAGATATTGAAATTTTTAAAATAACAAACAAGCACTTATTAATTTCAAGAATTACTTCAAATTAGAACAATTTAGAGAGAAAATAAGCCCCTATCAAGGGCCCAGGCGTTACAATGCATTAGGAATAGAAACGAGCACTTCATATTAAATATACAATCTACAATCTACTTCTATTTTTAGATTTTGAGAACTAATTTGGCTTGTAACTTTTCACATTGACAGATTCGTAAAGTTCACAAGAATTACTACGACTACCATTACTTGCGTTAAAGGGGTCGGATGACAATTCTGCCTAGTAAATTTGATTGAGAAACAGACTTAAGCTACCTACTTTCTTATTAAAAATCATCAAGATATTTTTGTGGATATCTTCTTATCAATTAAATTATTTTGCTGACGAAAGTACCCCCATCTTTTCATATTCGTTTCACAGTCTTGTGCTTCTGATGTTGACCAGGAGGGGCAGCGTATTTAACTAAGGTATCAACAGCATTGTCCAATGTCAAAACCCATAAAATTTAATACTTTAAAAACTCAATAACGTCCCTTGTCATTGAAGCTCTATACAAACTATCTCACACATTTCGAAAATGAGGTAAAAATTTTGTTTATTTAATTATTTTGCATTATTTTTTCATCAAATATTCTTTCACCTATTAAGGTGACAACCCGAGTCGTTTTGCTAGCGTTCACATTCAACGACAGTTTTACCGACATCATTTTCAAGCACATTTTCAAAGAGAGAACATTAACTACAGCGGTCGTCCGACAGAGCAAATTGTTGAATGTGAACCCTCCTATTGATTACAAAAAAAATAAATTAGTACTTAAGCTACGATTAGACGGTCAACGCAAACGGTCGACTCTCTGCCACCATAATGACGTAAAATATTGTCCCAAAGTTGCTTAAAGAGTCAACGCATTGACCATTTGCGGCGACCGTCTAATCGTAGCTTTACTCACACTCTCACACAACCTGACTTGTGTCAACATATAATACCAATTTTTTGGGGATTGGTTCTTAAACCATCACACATATTCTATCCTAAGTTACAAGTTATGCAAAAGTAGAGCAGCAAAATATATACACATGAAAATCTTTTCAATACACAAATTTTGCCATCGTATATGTGTACCAAATTTTTTCCACTTTTTTTGACATCTGTGTCAATATAATCTGTTAGATAGTGTGATAGGAATCAAGCCCAGACAAATAATTTCACCACATTGTGAAACAAAATCAAATTTTGGTCTGGCTTTTGATATTGGACGAGTCTAAAGGCATGCCAATTTATAACAGTTTTTCGCCATTACAAGTGGGCGTGCGTTAGACTTGAAAACTTTGGGCACCTGAAGTATTCCCACCGGCGGAGGGCCCTGGACCTTCGGGGCCGCATAAACAGTGCTTTTATAAACCAAAACTGTTATAATTGGCATGTCTAGTCTTTTCCTTTCATATTAGCCTTGTTAATTTGAAGATTACTCGTAAGAAATTTGCTATCCATTTTGGCTCTAGAAATGCCAATTATAACAGTTTTAGTTTATAAAAGTACTGTCTATGCGGCCCGCGGGCCAAGTGCCCTCCGCCGGTGGGCATACTTAAGGCACCCAGAGTTTTTTTCAAGTCGCGCGACCACGCACACCCACTTTTAATGGCGAAAAACTGTTATAACTGTTATAAATTGGCATATCTCTACTCTCGTCCATCCATTTTATTATTATATACTTCTCTGTAAATTTATACCCCTTATTCCATTATTAATTGGAAAGTTGTTATTTTCTTTAAACAAAACCTTATGAGAAAATGTCTAAATTCAACAAATATACATGTGTCTACATAATATCTATTTAGGCAGATTAAGGTGTCATTATAATTTATCAAAACAAAATACTCATTGGATCACCGGCACCCCTATCCAACTGCGCAGCGAAATTTGACTACGTCGACAATTATTTATTGTATCAAATTCTTATTCTATCTATTGTAGGTACCTAGTAACCTGCCTCGTATTTATATGATTTTGTTTAAACAGTTGTGGTGATTTATTTATTTTTCGTGTAGATACATATATCAGTTATGAGTGTGGTGTTCAATTTGTTCCTACTTTAATGGGTACACTCAAAACTCGATTTTTATAAATGTTTGTACTTTTGTTTTCTCAACAAGTTAAAATAATGATTAATCTTAATGCGTGTTGTCATATTTTCTATACGAAGGCGAAATTAATTAAACAGAAAATAGTTGTATTTTGTTTTTTCTAAACAGAAGTTGAACCCAAGTTCATAAATTTTAACATAAGACTAAAATAATGTCAAAACAGGTATGGAATATCGCGATATTCTTAAATATGTACATTTTACAAGGGATCGGGTTTTTCAATAAGAGCGCTACAAAAGTTTTTTTTAAATAAAACAAAAACGGTTTTGGATATCAATGAAATTCTTTATTCCTGTGAAAGTACGTTCGATGCCATTATGTATGGAATTCGACTTCTTTTGCATGGCCACCACGGGCACGCTTGCAGAAGTCCAGATGCTGAACCCAATTTTCGACGGTTTTCAAGCATAAATCGGCCGACACTGCTGCAATTTCACGTTCGATATTCGTACGAAGTTCATCAATCGTCGCTGGCTTGATGGCATAGACCATAGACTTGACGTAGCCCCACAGGAAATAGTCTAACGGCGTCAAATCGCACGACCGAGGCGACCAAGCGACTGGACCATTTCGTGAGATTAAACTTGGTTTCCAATAAAATGATTGTGACATTCGCTGTGTGGCTTGTGGCGCCGCACAGTGGCCCGTTTAGGCAAAAGTGCTTGCGAAATTAATTTTTCGGGTGGGTTTATAATGCAAAAATCTTACTTTTTTTGAATTGACAAATGTTTGGAGCTCTAGTAATCGAAAAAATTATTTCATTTGTATGAATGGTTTGACTTGTAGAGCGAGTCAAAGTTGACAAATTTGTATGGGTAGAAAAAAACAATTGTTTTTAATTTTTTTTTTAATTTTGAGTGTAAAAACTAGGAAAAAGGTGTAAATAAATCTTTTTTTTGTTATTTTTACTTGAAATACATATGTGTTAATTGCTATAATCGGAAATGAAAAAAAAAAAAAATTATAAATATTTTTAAACTGGTAAATTTATTGTTTTTTAAACACCCATTTTTGCAAGCTTTTTCGTCTTTACACTGAGAAGAAAAAAAAGGTTCAAACATAATCAAGCTAAGCTTGACGGATAGTAAATCCTTATATATTTCTTCATATAAAACCAAAAACTCAGCTGCATTAAGTTGCATAGAGCTGAGCTAAAGCGATTTGATTTAATGAAGTCAGTAATTTTCTCTGAGTTTTTTTTGTCAGGTGCAGAAAAAAATCATGGAAAATATTTTTTCTCTGTTTTGCAGGTATGAGTGTTGGTTTGAAATAAAATGGTTTTGAAATTTAGAAGGAAAAACCTACCTAAATTATTTAAAACGTTTTTATAGCTTATTTCTTGTGATCCCAAATAAAACTTTTAAGTATGAATGTTATTGATTTCGGGTATGATTAATTACTGTCAGGTAGTTTGATGGATAAGAGTTTTTAACTGGATTAGAATTTTTTTTTTTTAAACTTATAGGTAAAGCAGATTACCTTATTAGGATGTCATAAATTGAATATTTTTAATGCAGGTATTAAGTTTTATGGTATAAAAAGATGAAAAATTGGGATGAAATTATCATTGAAAACTTGAAGGAGCAGTTGTATAAGGAAAAATTATTTAAAATGGATATACCATACAATCTTTTGTTTGAACTTTTTGTCACAGATGAGAGTCTTGAAGAGTTCTTTTTTGCCATAATAAGTGAATACCAACTATCCGTTGAAAATTTACCGGAAAATGAAGCAAAATTAAAAAGATTTTATAACAACATTGATAAAAAATGGTTCGCAGCCCATAGATCGAGATTATTTTTCATAAACAAAAATGAGGAATGGCTTTCTTCATCTCTCCATATCAAAACCGGACAAATGAGCTTGGACTTGATGTAGATAAACCAAAGCAAGGATTTTTAAATAGCAATGATGGAAACACTTCAAGGAGATTTTTGAACAATCTGAGGCAACCGCTCGAATAAGTGGAGTCAATAAAGAGGTTATAACCAGGATCAAAATAATACTTAATGTTTTGAATAGCAGGGAAGTAGTGAATACAGTTAAATTTGGAGATTACACCAAAAAAACCGCAGTGTTATTGAAACAAAAGTACCCTGAAAATCAACTCACACCTACTCTTCACTACTGGTTCATAGTAAAAATATCATCGAATACCAATCACTACCACTTGGAGAGTTGTCAGAAGAAGCCTAGGAGTCTAAAAATAAAGACTACAAGAAATACAGATATCAAAATACGTGCAAAGTTTCAAGAATTCGACAGAATGAAGACCTTTTTTAACATGCTAGCAGTCTCATCCGATCCACTTACTTCTACCTTAAGGTATGTAAGAAACCAAAAAGATCTGAAAGCACAATACTCACCGGAAGTTATAAGTTTATTACGCATTACCCCGGACTTAGATGATGGTTTCCAAGAAATTTAATGTTTGTATGTAAAATTTTGTTCCTTTTATTTTGTTTTTCTGCTTTTTGAATTCTAATCTATCTGTAAAATAATTTATAAATTTACTCTTATAAAAAAAAAAAAAAAAAAAAAATGAAAAATCAATTAATAAAAAAAAAACAAAAAATAATTTTTCCACCATCAAATTGGTTTGTTTTCTTTTTTCCCCACTGTTTCACTTAAATTACCCTCAAATTACCTCATAAATTGACTTTCGACCTTTTTAGAATTAAAAACCAATTATTTTAACCACGTTAACAAAAACTTCTTATTTCAGCAGCAGATTCTGAAATTCACAAATTTTATAGCCTTGGAAATTTCCTTCAAAACCAAACAAAAATTTTAGCGATATCTTTATTCATTTAAGAGATATGATTTTTGCAATCAAAAAAGTCAATACGGGCCACTGTGCGCCGTCCTGTTGGAACCACATGTCGTCCAAGTCCATATCATCCAATTGGGGCCAAAAATATTCGGTAATCATGGAACGGTAGCCATTTCCATTCACAGTAACGTGCCGGTCTTGATCATCACGGAAGAAGTACGGCCCAATGACGCCCCCGGCCCATAAACCACACCAAACCGTAATTTTTTCGGGATGCAATATGACTCATGGAGTACGTGTGGATTGCTGCCTGACCAATACCGCATATTTTGTTTATTGACGAAGCCATTCAGCCAGAAATGAGCCTCATCGCTGAAGATGATTTTTCGCTCTTAACGTTGAGGCCACTGACTCCGAATTTCGGTAGTAAATTTTAATAATTTCAACTCGTTGTTGGCTCGTATATCTTTCCATCATAAAATGGCAAACTTTACTGAAGAGAAATGTCAAAAGAGCGGCAGGAAATATGGCGTCGTTTGCTGTCCCTGTTGCTCTACTTTTGTAGCGTCTCTGTTGAAAAACCCTTTATAATGGCATGTATGGGCCTTTCAAATAAAAAAAGAATTTTGTTAATACCTCACACACAGCTTGTTTTATTCCATTTCAACATCTACCCGCCCTTATTGAAAACCCTTTATATGGAATATTAAATCGTTCGAATGCCCCCCTAGGCTTGTTACGGTGGCACGGATCCGAGTGGTCCAATTTTCAATGTTTCATCCGCATAGATTCGACTGAATTTGAGCGATGACCTTTGTTATGTTCAGTGTTCACCTTAAGTGCATCGGTCGATTGTGGTTTATTAAAGTAGACCTTCAACTTCAGGAAAAAGACTAACGGGGTCAAATCGCACGATCTTGGTGGCCAATTTTGATAGTAAAATTTTATCATTTGGAAGTGCTGTTCAAACGTGTAACTAGCCATGTTGATTTGCCATTAGTAACTGAATAATAAACAGATTTGACATAATGTTGTCAAAACAACATGGCTGCCATAGGCCGCCGAAATCTACCATCGCCAATTGAAAAACCCTTCATTTTTTTCTCGAGTAAAAAACTCATATATTCCACAATTTCCGACCGATTTTGATAAATGATAGCTTAAGCGATTCAGCATAAAAAGGTCACTAAAATTAAAGATATTCTCTTATCTAAAAATATATATAAGTATCTAAAAATTTATAACACTAAAATTGAATTTTCACACCAAAAATATTAATTTGCACACCTCCGGTTAATTTATTAAATGCATTTTTGTAGTTTCTTAGCAAATTTTTAATCTTTAATTTATAAATTAACCGGAGGTGTGCAAATTAATATTTTTGGTGTGCAAATTCAATTTTAGTATTATAAATTTTTAGATATTTAGAACAGTCCAAAATTCCATTAACTTAGTGAAGTATTACCATCTTAGTGAAGCATCGGAAATACGTTTTTGTTTGTTGTTTTAAATAATTCTGTTAAATCAAGTTAACAAAATGTTTAGTTTAAAGTACTTCAACTTGATATTTTTATTTAAAAACAATATAAAATAGATTAATTATAAAAAAAAAAGGTATGATATACTTGGAAGTTGAACTTGCGATCCCCCGTGTACCAGCCAGTGACTCTACCAACATGCTATTCATAGCAGTGGTTTATTTTGTATAGTAGTGATTTTAATTATTAACAATTCTCTACCAAAATTTTAAATATTGATTTATTAATTAATGAGAGGTGTGCAAATAAAAATTTCTGGTGTGCAAATTAAAACTCCAAATGTGCAATTTTCAAGCCCCTGTGCATTTCGAAATTCGACATGGCTACCGAGATATGTCCATTTTAAAATTGCATACAAAGTGAAAATTGTTTATATTTGTTTAAAAAATAGGAGGGGTGTGCAATTTTTTTTAATTGCATAAATGAAATGTACAATTATAAATACATCGGATAGCATTTTTTTATAGTCAAAATCAACACTTCGCCCGCTGGCGTCGCCGTGCTTCCTACCGGACATCAAGTGCATTTTCTACATAAGCATAAGAAAGTGAAATACAAAATTCGCACCACTTTGAAAAAGGGTGACTAAAATTTTCAACTTCTATTGCCAATTTCTTCAAGTCTCCAGAAAATTTACTAATCTCTTAGCTTTTTAAGTCACGCTAGTTCAAGAATGGACTGAAGATGAGTACCACTATGTTATCGGCAACAAAAAACTATTTGTTTCATTTCAAAGCTGCAAACAAAAAAATCTTCGAGGAGAGGTCAAGGAGCTAGAGAGTTTGCAGGAAGAGGCCGATACTCTAATGATCCTTCATTTTGCCTTTCTTCCACGCGACTTGTCGGTGGCCAGAAAACCGGCAGACACTGATGTACCTACTTATAATAACCCTGTATTCTCTTCCCCATTTAAAAAATGAGTAAAGTCTGAATGGAAATAGGAAATATTTCTAAAAACACAACACCCAGTTTTTCAGTGGTGAGTTAACCCAGTTAGCTAACACCACAGATTAGCCACATGAAGATGAATTGAACTGAGGGAGCAGATTTTCGGTGGAGAATGCATGCAGAACGACTAAACAAACTCCGTGGATAAACCATAAATAGCATCTGTTCAGTTAATTAAAAATTAACTCACCAAGTTTGATGAGTTAACTCGGGTTTAACTTTAATCTCGCACTGAAAAAATGGGATCTAAGGTAGATAATTAACACAAAATATCATTCACAAAGACTTTTCGTAGATCTATATTTTTATATGTTGAGGTATATACACATTAATGAAATGTTAAATAATTTGGGCGTTTGAGAGGGCTAAGCATAGAGTACCTATGTATATACCTAGAGAACCGACTTAAGGGGTCCATTCTCTTTCACCCTACAAGCTGTACTGAGAGGAAATACTCTTTTGGCTTGCATGTATAAGTTGTCCCCGTGTATTTCAAATGGGAGCTCAATTTTCAAAAAGGGTACGTGCTCAGACTCAAACGTGGTGGATTATTGCGCTCAGATATTTAAAATAAGAATTCGTTAAATTGAAAGAGATGAAATAAAATTATTTTTTAGTTAAATATGTTTTTTTAAACCCTTTATTAATATAAACAATGAAGAATATCGGTCTTTGTTGCACCTGGTATATAAACTCTATAATATTTTTGAATATCAAGGTTAAAAACAATAAAAACACCAACCAAAAAGTGGAAGCGCACCCTAGTATGCACACTTAAATCATACACACGTGCTTTAACTTCTACCACACTTCATAAACCAGTTTGAGCAAAATGGTTAATTTTTTACGTTTGTTGTTGTTGCAATTTTTGCGTCTGCAAATCAAAATTTTAAAGTTTCGGTATTTTTAATTGTTTTCGTAAAAATAAACCAGGTTTATCCTCCTTTGACGGTCGGAAATTTCTTTTTTCAAAAATTCGTTCGAGTTATTTAACAAATTGTGAAAAAAAGTCTTATCGAAGTTAAAATGAATACCCAGAACCTGAAGAAACTCTAAGTACAGGTGCGTATTGGAGGACAGAAAACTCCTCGCCGAAAGAAGAAGATTGTCCATTCAACGCCGGCTCAAGATGACAAAAAACTACAGTCATCGTTGAAAAAACTATTGGTAAATACCATACCCGGCATCGAGGAAGTTAACATCATCAAAAACGAGGGCTCAATCATCCATTTCAACTATCCCAAAGCATCATTGCCCACAAACACATTCGCCATCACCGGCCATGGCGATAGTAAATCGATTTCTGAAATCCTGCCTGGCATCCTCGACCAATTGGGTCCCCAGGACATCACACAGTTGCAGAAGATCGGCAGTGAGTTCGCCGCGAATAAGGGTTCTGCCGATCGATCTGTCGCTGGTGGTATCTCGGCCGCCGTGCCGATGATGATGGCCCCGATTTGGTGCAAAACTTCGAATAAGTCGCCATTGGTACAGCCGTTTCTGCAGCTGTTGCTGTTATAATTATTTGTAGGCTGGTATGGACATTTTTTAAAGCTCATTCTTGTGATCTTAATGAGCCTAAGAACATACCTAAATAATGTACTTATATTGATTTCAGATGACGTTGACCATTTTTATGAACCTCTGTTCCCTGCAGGTAATCCTAATTGCTCAAAAACAAATGGAAACACTAGTTCACCATTTATTCCTAAAAGCGATAACAGTGATGATTATGACTCTTTTGAAACCGATGGTGATATCTATCAACATAATAAATCAACCACGAAGGTTTGTCTTTTTTATTCAAAGTATACATTTTTGTATTAATTTTCTTCTCCTTTTAGCATTGACTTACTACATATGGACTACCAGGAGCCAACTTCACGAGTTGCCACTGCTGTTTATCCACAAGAACCAGCCGCCACCTCCTCCAGCTCACATCCGCTTGATATTCCAATTGGAAATGTAGAAGTAGAACTAGCTGCACAGTTTGCTACATATAGTTAAATAGTTAAATAAAATGGAATTTATCTACATAAGTATTTGTTTTGCATTTGCATTGTTGACTTTTCGTTGGCCAGATTTCACATCATTCGACATAGCAGCTTCAATATTGTGCGCTTGATAACTAGCTTGCAAACAAGTAACATTTTTCATATACCAGACGTTTCAAGATTTTTTGTGGATAAAAATAATGTTGAAACGTCTCCTATATGACTTTTTTTGGAAATTTTTGTTAAAATTAAATATGGTTTTCAGAACAATTTAGATTACTAATATTGTAACTCAGAACCGTTTCAATCATCAAAATCAAGCAATTAGTTTTGAAACGACAGCCATCTGTGATTCGTTCTCCGTAAAACCAACCTAAAAGTAAACAAAAATACTTATTTACTTTTATTATTTTTAAAATTAATTTCACTAACCATCTGCAAGTTTTCGTTAAACGTTTACTACGTCACCAATTTCTAGACTAAGAAGATCTGGTTCGGTTGCTATAAATTCATGTGTGGCAGTAACTTGCAGACAATCCCATTTTTCGAAAGCTTTTCACATGGATTTCCTGCTTCTGGTGGCTTGTTGCCTGTAGCCATCGTTCCATTTCCGTAACAGAAGGACATGAGAGAATCTATAAAAAGATTATTTCATTGTGAACAGCAGACACAAATATTTTCTGGATGTAACCATGAATTCGACGGTCTTCCACTCATTGTTTTCCAGGAGTCATGAAAAGTAATTTTTTTGGCATCTTTCGTTGGCAATTGGGGAATTGAGTCTCCTGATGAAATAGTAAACATATTTTGCGTTTTTCGTTTCTGATGATGTTAACTTCCTCGGTAAGTTCTTTTTCACAATTTGTTGAATAACTCGAACGAATTTTTGAAAAAAAGAAATTTATGCCTGTCAAAAAGGGGACCAACAAGTCCAAAACTTCCAGACGATGGGCTTGTGCAATTGTGAAAAATGCGGTTTTCGGCTCGTGTATTGATACCCTTTTGAATATCGAAGTCAAAATGCGTCTCGGAATTATTTCTCAGCAAAATCTAAATGCCCTGTACTATAACCGCCGTAATATTCACGCCGTTTAAAACTCGATTTAAAAGTCCTTAAAGCGACTACATTTAACCGAAGTAAACCGATATAGAATTTAAACGACAAAATCTCGTTTAAATTGGTAATATTCACACCGTTTAAGCAAAAAATGACATTCGGTTTACGTCGGTTTAAATTTGTGATTTAAACCGAACGTCGGATAGCATCGCAAGTATGAAAAAACTAAAAAAGGGGGTGTTTGGCTTTTGAGCAACTGTTTGCTGATTTATTTATCAATCTTTTCAAGTTTCAGTGTTGAATCAAAATGAACAAAAAATCTAAAATTGCGCAATTACAGAAAGTGCCACCAAAAGAATAAAAATAAAAAGAGAATTCAACTCAGGCCAAGCGCTTTATTCAATTTAAAAGTAATTTGTTGTGCGACCTTATGTTGGCCAGCGACGTCAATACTATAACACATACGCTGGTGGGAGGAAATCGCCCAAAATTTTCAATACCTTGGCAGTGATCACTAAGCAGGGTTGCCGTTTTAGCGACTTTGTCGCTATATCTAGCGATATTTCCACTTAGAAAGCGACAAAAGATATTTTGATGTCGCTAGATTATTTCTAGCGACTTTTCTAGCGACTTCTGAATTTGTGAATTACGACATGCAAATAATACTTTTTATTTCAAATTACGTCCCTGTTGGTTTAAATAATAATTTGAGATTCGACCACATTGCAAACTATATCCAAATGTGAGTGAGTGTGGTAGTTTGAACTAGTGTTGGATTAACATCTATAGCCTATCGATAGTATTAATAGTTTTTTGCCATCGATACTATCGCCGATAGTTTAAAAATATCGATACTATCGAATGAATATGCCATATACATTTTGTTTGAAAACAAACCAGTCTCATTTTCTTTTTCGTCTTCTTTAAAATCAGAATACGTAGATTTTTATAAATTTTACCTTCTTCACGAAAAAATTATTGTCTTTAGTTTTGAAGACGTTTGTTTGTTTTTAATTTTTTGTTTTGATTGATTTATAACATTTAAATGATACGGTTACTTGACCAAAAAATCAGACAAAATGGGCAGCGCAATTAAGTGGAGAGTACTATAATAAACTTGTGTTAAAAATGAGACTGAATTGTTTTTTTTTTGTTTTTAATAATTTTTTTCTTTGATCGTATATTCCTAAGTTTTCTTGTTGCCTACTTTAAAAAAATAAATAGAAAGAAAATTGTTTAGTTTTCTTTTCTGGCGACTTCTAGCGACTTTCTGTTTTCAAAATTTCAGCGAATCTAGCGACTTTAGGAGGTTGGTCTAGCGACTTTTATTTTCAGGTTGCGGCAACACTGCCACTAAGTTGTATATTTTTGTATTTGTCTTTTCTCTCTATTTTGTTGTTCTTTCCCTCTATCATCAATGAACGGATCTTGAATCGAACATTTGTTCATGTGGTGAACGCTAATATAACTAACGACAAATAAAATTGCATTTATTTTCGAATTGTCATTTTATATTTAAATAAAATTAATTCATTCGTGTCACACACAAAAATGAACACTAGAAATGTCTTTCATTTGTCCTTATCGTTGTTGATGCTGGGCAAAAATATCAAACGTCCACCGCATAGGGTCTTCCAGCCATTCCTTGCAGTATTTGTTGCGAATTGAATTCTTCTTGATCTGGTTGCAGCACCAGGTAGTAACTTCGCAATGGTATATCGTTGACGCCTAAGTCTCCCATATCTGTACATAATATTATGCAAGGCGACAAACACTGCGATAATTTTTTGTATGACTGCCACTCGTTGCACTTAGATTGCACTCGATCTTCGCACGTTGCATTGTTCGATATGGACGCCAAATTCGCACTTCTCTCAGGCCTACCTCTTCATCCTTGTCGCTTGACGACGATGACAATAAAACCGCATCTATGCCAACAATGGCATTTTCCATCTTGGAAAATAAATTTTTTTTGAATGTAAAATAAAATTCTAAAATGGCAACAGAAAATGGATACACCGCTAGACTGAATATTTGCACTGACTGAACAAACAATAGAATGTTGAATATTAGCTAAAACTATTTAAACCGTACCTAAACGACACGAAAATGTCTCGTTTAAGTTGGAGTCGGTTTATCGTAGTGAATGAATATTGCCGATTAGTCGGTTTAAAAATTACTGAATTTAAACGGCGTGAATATTACGGCCGTAAGCAATATTCAAATTTTTCTGAATATGCTGATGTGCTGAAAATATTGGAAAAGTAAGAGTAAAAATAAAAAAAATTGTGTGAGTGCCGGGACTCACGGTTAATATGTGTAAACATCAACGTGCGCGGATCCAAAACGGACTTGTTTTTGCTTGAAGGGGATCTTAAGATTTTTTTTACTGTTGTAACGTTGTACACGAACGTTCACGTTTTTTTTTCACTCTACCGCCAGCATAGATGTTTACACATCAAAAATACAGATGTTATTATCTTAAACAAGAGGAACTTTTTATCACAAGATTATTACACATAGAGGTATTTAAAACTAAATCCTAATACATATATAAAACAAAATCAGTTAAGTTACAAGAACGGCTGGAGCGATCTTAA
Organism: Leucozona laternaria; assembly: GCA_932273885.2. Taxonomy (NCBI): domain Eukaryota; kingdom Metazoa; phylum Arthropoda; class Insecta; order Diptera; family Syrphidae; genus Leucozona; species Leucozona laternaria. The sequence continues at coordinate 216,693,682 of OW026366.1, read as the reverse complement.
TGATCTTTGTATTATTGGATTCTTCTCCGCCACGAATAGCATAATAACTACACAAATATCGGAATTTCAAATATCCGATTTCAGAAATTCTTTTTTGTTTGAATGGTTTTTCTTAGGAAATGGCTTTAGGGATATTCCTTTTTTAATTTTGTTATTTGTAGGGTGAATTACGGTTAGAATTTAAAAACAATCAAATTTAAGAAATTCTTTTCGTATTTAAAAGGTTTTTTTTTTGAGTGATGGCTTAAGGGGTATTTTTTTTTTAATTTGGTGTTTATAGGGTGCAGTGGGGTTAAAACGAAAAAAGGTACCCGATTTCAAAAATTCTTTGTGAAAGTAAGATTATTTTAAAAAAAATGCTATTTATGGAGTGAAATAGGATATAAATAAAACAGTGGTTTTCGAATATAAAAATTCTTTCTGTGTTGGACTTAAAGGATCATATTTTTACAAATTTATCCATTCACAAAGTGAAGTGAGGTACAACCCAGAAAGTAGATAGTATTCGATTACATAAAAGAAGTTTAAATAAAGAAATATACAAAAAGTTTAAAAATTAAAAATAATTTTTTTGTATACTCCTTAAGATACTTAATGTATGTACCAAGTACCGTCCACTTTCAAACTTTTACAGAAATTTTGACTGAGAAATCTCCATGTTTTTTGTATTGGAAATTGCAAGTGCTTGCCGGCTCGTTTTAACGTTAACCTTTCTCTTTTTTTGGGGGAGGGGGTCGAAAGAAATTCAAAAAATTAGCACCACCCTAATACATATGTACCTATGTATGTACGTTTTTTCTATCCAACATTAAAAAACTATAATGCTATCGACTCCAATATCTATTTATATATATAAAAATGAATCGTGGTGGGTTCGGATGCTTAAAACTTGAGAACGGCTGCACCTAACTGGGAACTTCTTTCTACGGGTTTGTTCGTAATTGTACCTGGAAGGTTTAGGAAACAAAGAAAAGTCGAAAAAGTCTCAACAGGTGGCGCTGTAGGCGAAAATTTCGTTTTTCAGTTCAATTCAATTACCGTTTAACAAAATCCCTTAAGGCGGTTAGGAAATGGCTTGGGGTATTCTTCTTCAAGTTTTCTTATTTGAAGGGTGAAATGGGGTAAAAATAAAATAATTGTCCGATTTTAGAAATTCATTTTAGTGTTTGAAAGGTTTTTGTTAGGGAATGGCTTAAGGGATATCTTTTTAAATTTTTTATTTATAGGGTGAAATGGGGTAAACATTAAAAGTGTCCGATTGAACAAATTCGTTTTTATTTGGAGAGTTTTTCTAAGGAAATGGTTTGAGGGATATTTTTTTCAAATTTTATTATCTGTAGGATGAAATGGGGTAAAAATTAAAAAAATTGTCCGTTTCAAGAAATTCTTTTTTGATGTACATATATCTGAGACTAATTAAAGATGATTCTCATTGGCATTGTTGGTCGGGTGTCGGGTCACAAGTCGGACATTCGTTCGAAAAATTCTGGAAAGATGGCACTGACTTTCCACAGTGTTGAAAGTGGCCACTAACTGGACTTTGATGATGTGGAGATCTTGGCAATGGAGAAACACACTTGCAAACGCTGCACATTAGAAAAACTACACATAATCAATAACAAGAACAATATGAACCGCAAACAAGACATACAAAACATCTCAGCGGTGTACTGATCCTTAGTTTCCAACAGTAGATCCAAAACTTGAATGTACTTATTGGACTATTGTTCAAGTTTATGCATGTGTATATCATGTCCGCCCTACATGCCTTTACACTTTTTTGTAATTAATTTTTTTTTATAAATAAAATTCCCCAAAAGAAAATTCTTTTTCAAAATGTTAGTGATTGGCAGTTGTAGGGTGAAATGGGGTAAAAATAAAAAAAATTGTCCGATTTAGGAAATTCGTTTTTGTAAAAGGTTTTTCTAAGGAAATAGCTTTAGGGATATTCTTTTTTAAATTTTGTTTAGGGAGTAAAAATAAAATAAAATCGTGTTTAAGAAATTCTTTTTGTAATTGGAAGGTTGTTTATTAGTGGATGGTCTCGGAGATTTTTTCAGAATTTATAGGGTGAAATGGGGTAAAAATGAAAAGTGGCATCTGATTTTATAAATTCTATTTGTGTTGGAAACATTATTTTATATTAATAGAGTGAAATGGAATCAACACAATAAAAAAGGTTTTTGATTACAAAAATTCTTTCTGCGTTAGAAAAGTAGTAAAGGTTGGACGTAGATGATCATATTTTAACGATTCATATCGTGAAGTGGGTCAAAACTCAGTAAGTAGTATTCAGTTAAAAAATTTGTATTTTTATGCGAAGCTTAGGTTTGTCTACCCGTGGATCAGCTAGTGTTATATAATATCCACTTATATATTATTTAATAATGGATGTTATCTATACATAATTATAGTTATGTGCTTCTATCATCTTATTTAACGTTAACGTGAGTGGCCCTACCCTTAAAAATGTACGAGGGACTCACATTCCTTACAATTATTGTGATAATCGCCCATGTTCTGCATTTCGAACTTGAAATGCAGAACACCAATTTTCATTTTCGAATTTCAAATTCACAATTTGCTTTTCCAACGAATTGTGGAACAACGGAATTCAATACGTCATGTCACAATGAGTGAAATGCAAAACATGGGCAAATAATGGACTCGTGTATAAATTATGTTGGTTTGTACACATTTATTGTAACTACAATGCTCACAATTTGAAATAAATGAATAAATCAAAGAACAATAAATCGACAATTGATAAAGTTTATCAATCAATTGATAAATCGGTATTATGAACTTCAATTGATAAATTTTTGATTCATTGTGAACAGCGAACAAAAATCTATTGTGAATAGTTTCTATTTTGTTTGACGTTTAAATCTTATAAGTAATTTGCCGGCAGACTACATTCATTTGCAATTATTTTTTGGATTTGAATTAAAAAAGTAATTAGTTTCTGGTAAATGAATACATTTATTTACTTATAACTGTTTTCTTTACTTAGGACCTTAGGAGTAAAATCGTAATCAATAAGAAACAGCTCTCCAGATTGGTGGAACTAATGGAAGGCAGCCCAGAATTTGCGAAAAGAATTTGGGCGGAGCCGCTTATGAGCAACAAGTGGACAGAGATTGCGGTAGAACTAAATAGTTTAGGACCACCGGAACATTGAGGAAAGCTGCTTTGGAAAGTCTTAAATTTTTTATAAATCTAAAACAGCCAAATGATAGCTTATTCTTTCAGTGAAATTTTTAAAATTACCTATGTTTATCTTCATACATATGTTCTTCCAAATCCAGCGAGCGGATTCGAAGCATCGCGTAATTTTCTTCGAATGCTTGCTTGCTACAAATTATTTTCTTCTTCAATATTATTTTCACCATTCCGATTTTAATAATTTAATTTTGAGCTGAAGCGATCCGTAAAATAATTTTATCAACAACGAATTTGCAATTGGCTAAAAACTTGATACACAACAATAATTTTGACATCCATAATACCAACTTTTCAATAGAACTGTTCACAATAGATCTAATCTTGGTACGCTATCCATAGTTTATCAACAAAATTGATATTTGATAACGATAATACCAATTCATCAATTATATTTATAAAAATCAAATAGCGTATGGATAATTGACAACCGTAATAGGGCTGTAATATTACATAGACACATATATTTAACCAACACACAAATGCATGTTTAAAAAAAAAACAACAGCATTGTGGGCACGTAAAAAAAATTGTGTGAGTGCCGGGACTCACGGTTAATATGTGTAAACATCAACGTGCGCGGATCCAAAACGGACTTGTTTTTGCTTGAAGGGGATCTTAAGATTTTTTCACTGAACGCACCTATCCTAGTATGCAGATCGTAACGTTGCACACCGTAACGTTGCACGACGTAACGTTGCACACGAACGTTCACGTTATTTTTTTCGCTCTACCGCCAGCATAGATGTTTACACATCAAAAAAGTACTTACGAGACTTTTTAACAACTATTGCAGCTCCACTTCCAGTTGCAGCATTCTATAGAGGTCTTCCAAGATTTGTCTTTGTCTTTTCTCTTTCTAATTAGACATCTTAAAACAACAACAAAAAAAGTCCCTGGTTGGAAAATATTTACGTGCTCTTGGCAGTGTTAAAAATCCGGTCATTTGATTATTTTTTGTATTTGGAACTGAAAACTTAAATTTGCTATCGAATTACGTATTAATTAGTGTTTAAACATTTTAGTGAGCATTGTTTCAAGTGTTTGATACAAAAAAACTAATTTTATTACATATTAATCACTATTATTAAACACACGATTTTTTTGGGCCGCCTTCGTGCCTTCGGCATTTGTTTTTGTTTTCCAACCAGGGAGTGCTGTCAGATTGTTTTTTTTTTTAATTTCACACTGACACTTCTGACATTTGGAGGCAGAGATCCATTGTGTTCAGGCAGGGAAACTGAAGTAGCTATGGAAAAGATGCAAATTTTTCTCTTTAACGGATTTCTTAATTTTAAAGGAATACTGTTTTTTTAGCTGTTACTTCTTACCCCTGTTACTTCTAACCCCGGTCTCCCCTACCTATGAAGGTTGAGTTTTCAGTTTTTTGTTTAAAAGTGAGTTTAAAGGAAAATTTAATATCTAAGCTAACTTAAGTGATTAACCTTTAAGAGGCGTTTTCAGAAAATCTAATATACACGGCTGTAAATTTCGATTAAATATAAAATGTCTATTTCTAATATTGACTTTTGTTTAAGTATAGCCAATTTAACTTTTTAACTGCGCTGTAGCGTCAGACCTTAAGCGGGATATACATTGTTCAAATGCTTGTCATGCATGTGAGTGTGTATTAGTAAAAATGAAACACGTATACATTGTGTGTATGCTTGAAGCAAAATCAAAAAGTTTTGTTTTTTGTTCAATCAGATAGCCAGAATCGAAATAATGTATATTTGAGAATGATTGCTTGATGAAGCATAGACACATTTTCGCATAGAAATTTAATTAAAAATAAATGATTGAAGACTCATGCATGACGTGTGTTTATGCAACGTCAAAAAAAAAATTATTAATACACTCTCAAATGCATGACATGCATTTGAACAATGTATATCTCGCTTTAGACTTTTCTGCAGAGTTGAGATACGTTCCACTATGTAAGAGAGTGAATTACCTTAATTATCGCCGGCTATATATGTAGTAAAGCCGCTAAATCAACTTCGGCGAAAATTAAGATTTTGATGCCATTTTCTTTTTACAAAAATATACATTGTTAGATCACTTAAGTCATAGAGTAAATTCACAAACGTCAAATGTTTGTGTAGCGATCCTTCATCACTGCTTTTTTGCGATGTTAATGCTTTCACAGCTGTTGCCGATGCGATGCTGATCGCTTATCTGTTTAACGTTAAAAAAAACATTTTATGGCGTTTAATTATCATATGGTAGGGATATTATTAAAAACTTATAAACTGGGACATAGGCTCTGGCCCTAGACCTGGGAAATAAGTTCTGACCTTGGGTCTGGAACTGGGACGGGGGTTCTGGATCTGGGACAAAGCTTCTGGAGGTGGATCTGGAACCGGGACAAAAGTTCTGCAGGTGGCTCTGGAACTTTGACAAAGCACAAATGTTTTTGTTTTTGGAAACAACTTTTATAAACATTAAACAAAAAGTTCTGGAGGTGGGTCTGGAACTTGGACAAAGGACAATTTTTTTTTTCTTTTTTTTGAATCAAGGTTCTGGAAGTGGATCTGGAACCAGAACAAAAGCAGGTCTGGAACTTCGACAAAGGAAAATTTTTTTTTGTTTTTAGACATAACTTTTAACAAATTCAAAAAAAAGTTCTGGAAGTGAGTCTGGAACTTGGACAAAGGAAAATTTTTTTTTTGGAAATAAAACATTTTTCATAAACTTTGTTTTACAAATTAAAAAAAAAAAATGCTTTTTTAACTTCCTTTTTCGATTTTCTAAACCGCTCACGTATAAAGGCTGTCCCAAACCAACGCGAGACGACTGAATAATGTTCGAAGATTCGCATCGCGCCAGTGTGGGTGCTCCCATTAATCTCCATGTAAATAAATTAAGATAGGCGGAAGTTTCGCTGTCGCGCCGAATGTTTCGCGTTGGTTTGGGAGAGCCTTAACTCCGTTCAGTCGCCAGGCAGGTGTCTATAGGTGTGTTCCTTTGGGCTCCAGTATCTACAGCCAAGTACTTCTGGCATCTGGCTGCAGTCAACTACTTCTACTCTGTGGTCGAAGTAGTTCAAAGTAGTTCATTAATCTAGTAACAGAATGTTTCCCAAGAAGAAAAAGACATCACCAATCAAAAGAAATTACGTAATAGATTATTGTTGTTGACATTTTTCTAATTTTAAAGTAAAATAAGAAAACAAAACCGAAATTAAATTGATATTGAGGTTAGATTTTACTTTTGGCAAAATGAAAGCATTTCATTCATCATCTACTGGAAAGTACTAATAAGTACTTTGCAAGGCCCAATGGAACACGGCTAATGTCAACAGTTTTCTAGCGCAACAGTATTTTGGGTAGCCCGCTGCGCGGGTTCTATGGATTTTAACTACCTTTTTCGGGTGGTCATCCCGTTGCTCCACCTAGGGTTTGTTTATTGGCCTGGGAGGCTCCAATCAATGTCAACAGTTTTCAACTAAAATTAAACTCATTTTTTCAATTGTTTACTTTTTTTATTTTTTTTTTTTCAAAAATCTCATTTTTTTTTGTTCAAAAAAAAAGTTTCGGAAAATGGATGTTTTTTTTAATTTTTCCAATTTTTTTAATTTTTTTTGATAAATCTGATTTTTTTTTTGTCAAAAAAAAAGTTTAGGAAAAAAGTTTTTTTTTCTATTTTTCCAACAAAGTTATTTTTTTTTAAATATTTTTTCAAAAAAAAAAAATTCCATCACTGTCCAGGTCCAGAACCACCTTTTTCCAGGTCCAGGGGTCCAGAAAAATTCTTCCAATTGTATTATTTTATTCGAAATCACCATCAAAATTCTTCCAACCGTATTTTCAGCGTACCTTCTGCGGGATTTCGTAACGATCTCATCAACAACTTATCAAGATATTTCTCGATCATTCTTTGCTTAAAGTTTGCGCATCAGTTTATGATACTTTACAAAAAGGGAGGGAGGGTCTATCTCCCTCCGTTAAGGCGGGAGGGGCAATTTTCTAAAAAATTACAAAGTAAAAAAAAAAAATTTAAAAACAACGGCAACACTTACAATGCAAAATTATATGTTTTCTGAAAGCCAGAAACTTGTTTCATTTGATTCAACCTAAGTATTTGTAATAATTGTTTTTGAAAAAAATGCTTTCAAACTCAAAATTTCTCCAAAAAAACATAAAAATAAATGTTTACAGTTTTTTTTGTTCAAATTTGTGAAATTAAGTTCTGAATCGGCTTTATTTCTTTGATGTCCCTATAAATTCTTAATCGAAATCTGAAAACCAGATGGTTTTATGTCTTCTAGTTTATGGAAATTGAAAATTACCAAAACTTCTTTTTTAATCAGTTTTTATTTTTTGCTTTTATGTAAGTTTGCTTACGTAAGCTTGCTTACATAAATACAGTGCTAGCGCAGAGCATAACGGCATATAAACAGTGTGGTATGTATGGGGGGGCATGCTGCCCCCCTGCATACACCCAACCTCGCACCTACAGCAAATCCTATAGTGTGCCCCTAGCAGGGGGTTGCGGGAGAACAGCATGTCTCACCCATACATACCTCACTGTTTAAACGCCGTTATGCTGAGTGCTAGCACTGTATATTTATGTAAGAGAGCTTACAAAAGTACCAACAAAAATTAAAATTGAATAAAAAAGTCGTTTTGGTAATTTTCAATTTTCTCATAAACTAGAAGACATAAAACCATCTAGTTTTCAGTGTTCGACTAAGAATTTATAGGGACATCAAATAAATAAAGCCGATTCAGTACTTAATTTCACAACATTGAATAAAAAAAACTGTAAACATTTAATTTCTTGTTTTTTTGGATACATTTTGAGTTTGAAAGCGTTTTTTTTCAAAAATTATTAACAGATATAACTAGGTTGAAACAAATAATAATAGAACAAGTTTCTGGCTTTCAGAAAACATATTTTGCATTGTAAGTGTTGCCGTTGTTTTTAAATCTTTTTTTTTACTTTAAGTCATTTTTTAGCCCCTCCCGCCCAAACGGAGGGAGATAGACCAACCCTCCCATAATAAAAATTGCTTGTATTTTACCCTTCTACAAAAATCCGTTATTATGTTATTATTTTGCGGCGCCCTAGTTATCGTACTATCCCCTTAAAAATTAATAGTTTAATTAAAAATTTGTGTCGGCTTATCAACTGGTTGGCTGCCCCTATAGGAAAAATCTCTAACTACGCCAATGTGGAACTATCGAGCGAACTTTTAGCAGAATACAGGTGTTAGCTTTCTTATTTGGTTCTTATTACATAATAACATTACTTTAATTTACGCAGTGAGTACGATCATATTACTTCCGTTATGTTATAATTACCAACTTGTCTCTTCTTTTATTCAAAAAATTATAAATTCTTAGACAATATTGTTTATATATTTGTTTATCGTTACCTGAAAGGATGTTTTTATAAGAGGAAACATTTTAATTTTTATTTAACTTTCTAGTCAACATTAAAAATAAAGAATTTAGTTAAACAAGGATCTATCATTCAAGTAATAAAAAAGTCTCCTTAACTTCTTTCCTTTACAGGTTCAATTAGTGGCTTCAAATCAAGACGTTCGTTCAAGGAATATAAGAGACTAGAAGGTTGTGAAATGACTTTCATGTCACTGAATCGCCAGCTAACTCAGTTAATTAATTAACATGCCATATCTTAGTTCGCGTAATGTTGATTGAACGTTCCCAATGGCACGTATTATATATTTTAATAACGAACAAACTACGTACAGCTGTGTTCAAAAAATAATAGTGGATTTGATTAAATGCCAAAAAAGGTTTATAAAAGTGTTATTTTGAGCTAACTTTGGATTAACTTTTTTTAAATAGAAACCACAGACGTCCTTTCATATTTTAGACAAATTTATATTTGCATTTATTTTAGTATCTATGTATTTATTAAAAGAAAATTTGAATTCACAATAAGAGTACACTTTTAAGTCTGTGCAAAGTTAGCAATCATTATTTCAAAGACAAAAAAAAAAATTAACTCATGAAATAAGTACACTGTTCAAAAAAAATATTAGTATTCAAAAGATTTAGATGAAAACGATAGAAAAGTCATAAAAAATATATTAGAAAATGAAATTAAAGTTAATATTTTGTTGTGTATCCCTTATTATCCATAACGGTCCTACACCGCCGCTCCATGGAATCCATTAAATAAACTGGCAAAGCTCCCTTAATGTGTTTTCCCAGGCATCCTTTACCACCTTCCAAAGTTCGAGGTTATTCAATGGCTTAGCCTTCGTAACCTTTATAATAACACCCCATAGATATTTTATGGGATTATTGTGCAGGCATAACCTCAATACCATTGACCCGAAGCAATTCTTTAGCCACTCGACTCGTATGTTTTGGATTATTGTCCTGCTGGAAGATCCATTTTAAATGCATTTGATTCTCAGCGTAAGACAGCATAGTCCTATCTAAAATATCCACATAGACACACTGATCCATGATGCAGTCAATGAGATGTATTTGGACCTACGTCATTATAAGAAAAGCATGTCGAAACCAATATTTTAGACAGTTTTTGTAGTATATTCGGTGTTAGGGGGCCACGGACGTACTGCCTGGATCACCTACACCAAAAAGAGCTAATTTACTTTCCTCTGTCCACAATATAATATCACGCCATTTCTCCACTATTTCTTCATCGCGGTACTTTACGGGGGCTTCGTGCGTGTAGACCTTCGTCTAGAAGTCTTCTGCGAATAGTCACTGCACTAACATCTAAATTTATTCCCCTTTGGAGCTCAAACGACGAGGCAGAAGGCTGAACTTTGCTATACCGGACAATGCGCCAGTCGTCCATGGTGGTTGTTTTTCTCTTTATACCGCGGGTTTCGGTTCTTTCGCTATACTTTATGGCATTCGCTATCTTTGGAGCTATACAGCCTATTATGCTTTGGATTTCTGCATAGCTTTTGCCTCCGTTTCTCAATTTTCGTATAAGTTCTTTTTTTCAGTTGTGCAATGCTTTCCTCTGCCCACTTTATCAAATATCAAGATGAAAAGACTCGTTATTTTTTTAGGTTTTATAAAAGTATTGTTCTACTTCTTGACTTGACTTACACCTGTTGTAGTAATTACGATTTCTTGAATGAGAATGAGCCGTTAAAATTTTTAACATGATGGAAATTAAATTTATAAATGCATACCGACTGTATATACCAACAATGTAATGTTGTCGTACACACTACTATTAATTTGAACACAACTGTACGTCTCAAATAACCAATAGAACTCCACGGAAGTATACGGCGAAATAAGAAATAGCTGAAATCACATAAAACTAAATGCAAACGAAAACATTAAGATATCAGTACTTGATATAAAGAGAAAAACTAAAAAGAAATAAAATGTATAAACAAGTAAAACGTTCACATTTACTCTTTTGTTTAAATTTATTTAATGTATATAATTATTATCCTTTATGTATATATAGTTTAACAATTTCATTTATTACAATTTTCTGTCCTTGTTTATTAAATCTCAGTATTTCAGTTTCTCATTTTCATTTTTTTTTGTATTATTCCTTTTTTAATTTATTTTAGGGTCTTTCATTATGTTGTTGATGCTTTTGAGTTTTAATTGAAAAATCCATTTTAGTTTGTTTTTAAAGATTTTTTATTCGTTTTTTTTTTAGTTTTTTTATTAATTATAATAACTGTTATAATTATAATAATAATATTAATAATGATGGGTCTCATATTTTTATGTTTTTTGTTTTTTCTTATTTTCAATTGAATATGCTTGTTTTGTTTTTTTTTTTTTATTTTATATTTTGTTTTAACAATTGAAAAGAAAAATAATTAGAACTTAATTACAATAATTTTGTGATAGAAAAAGGGTGTGGATTCGGAGCTGGAAGGATTCTAGAAAATAAAACAAAAAACAAAATGAGACGAGGCCAGAGTTCGATGGAAACACAAATTAAATATACGTTTCTCTCCCAATTTGTATGACGAATAAAGAGAAAAAAAATTCTTACAAAAAGTAAAAAATATATACTTCTCTGCTAATGTTATGTTTTTTTTTTTTCCTTTATTTGGACAAGAAAAAAGTCTCAAAAAAATGTTTTGTGAAAAAAAAAAATTGATAAAGGGTGGAAAATTGAATCCTAATGGAAAACTAGAGGAGAAAAATGTACAAATTTATTGTTTCTAGCTTTTATTCCTGTTGTTTTTTTGTTTTTATTTTATTTCTTTTTTGTTTTATTAAAACTTTCAAATTTTAAGTTTTGTTCTTGTCGTAAATAATAGTATTTATATATTTATGTTTTTTTTTTTTCAATTTCCTTTGAAGCAGATTTTTATTTTTGAAAAATTGAGAATGGATTCTTGTGGTGGAAGAGAGAAAAAGAGAGTTTTCAACTATTGCTGTTTTTGTTGTTTTATAGATGTTGGTTGTGGTGGTAAAAATGTGTGCTCTATATTGTTTATTATGCCTGCGGTTGACTAACTGCTTTTCGTAGCACTTATCAAACTTTCATCCATCATAGTTTCCTCCTCAGCTGCTTGTTGTTGTTGTTCTAATACAACTGCTTCCTTATTATTACTTTCTATTGATTCAACACCAACTACTACGACACTCTGTTGTTCCCCATCTTCTGATCTCTCCTATTGTTGGCTACTCGCTTTCGATGATGAATTATGCAAAGTCATTTGTCCATTAATAATTGGCAAAAAGTATGGATGTGCCATAGCTTCGCGAGCTGTCAGTCGCTCTACATGATCATAGCGCAGCAACTTATCGAGAAAGTCGAGAGCTTCGGGAGACACCAAATGCTGATTGTCCGAATGCACAAATCGCTCCCACCGCTTGCGCGAGTGCCTCTGCAATATATCGTGGAATCGCGGATCCAGCTCAATATTATATTTATCTAAATAGGCATACAGTTCCTCGGTGCCCAGCACCCTGGCTATACGCACTAGCTGATCGTAGTTATCGTGTCCATGGAAGAATGGCTCCTTGCGGAATATCATCGATGCCAGCATACAGCCCAACGACCACATGTCCAGCGAATAGTCGTACATCTGATAATCCACCAACAGCTCGGGACCCTTGAAGTAACGCGAAGCCACACGGACGTTGTATTCTTGTCCTGGATGATAGAATTCCGCCAGACCCCAATCGATGAGGCGCAACTTGCGGTTCTCGTGATCGATCATCACATTGTGGGGCTTAACATCGCGATGCATTATGCCCATGCTGTGACAGTAATCGAGAGCCTTGAGCAGCTCGAAGAGATAGTAGCGTATCTCGTAGTCGGTCAGTGTCTGGTACAGTTGCTTGAAGTCTGTATTGTTGACATGTTCAAAAATCAGAGCTGGCGTACGGGAGACGGGATCCTTAACGACGGCCAACAGGGTGATGATGTTGGTGCCGCCACGAAGATTCTCCAGGATTTTGATTTCACGCTTGATTTTCTTCTTTTTGACAGGCTTGAGAATTTTAACGACGCACTTCTCGTTATTTGTTATGTTAATTGCTTCGAAAACTTCACTGTATTTGCCTCGTCCCAGCTTGCGGACCAACTGATAATCGTCCTGGTTGGCCCAGTCAACTACATAGTTCTCATAGTCCCAGTATTCGTCCGGTTTGTGTGCATTTACGTCGGTGTAAACGCGTGCAGCGCTCGGTAGTGTCATCGTTTCTAGAGAATCGAGACTGGTGCTTAGGCGGCGGTTGCGGTTCCTGTTGCTTATTGGAAGGTTGCTTATCGTGGTGGTATTTGGTTGGTTAGTGGTGTGACGCGCAGTGCTACTGGCAGTCAAAACACGTTTTTTTCTTGATTTCGTGATGGAGCCGACGCCAAATTCTCTGTTTCTATGTTGAGTAGTACTTAATTCGCTGTCCTCTCCACTACTTTCGGATGTGTAAGCAAGCCAACCGTAATCGTGTCGCTTGTAAAAATCTCTGTAAATACAAACAAACAAAAATAAAAAAAAGCAAGAATTAGTATCAATGATTTAAAGAATATCCGCTGCTATTGTGTATTAATTTCAAAAGGAACACCAGAGACCTCATACAACTGTATGGGGGTTGCAATAATTCCATACTCTCAGTGCTTCGTGTGCATTTTTCCAGTCAATGAACAAACAAATCGATGTTAATTGTTTTTCTTTGTTTCATTAAGTCTGACTGTTTCAATTGTCGAGTCTTTGCGAGAGGGAATTCGCTTTATTTCTATTTTTACTAAATATTATAAGCTGACAGAATATTAGCTAGTTTGTTTTAACGTTGACAACACCAACCACCACGACGACGGCGATGGCGATGAACAAAAAAAATTGTAAACATTGTACCTACTGTTGCGACGATAAATGTTATTGATCAATTTTTTGGTTCTAAAATTATATTTTGTACGACAAATTATTGTGAAAAAGAAGACGATAAAAAGAGGATACAAACAAAAAATTAGCAACAAAGAGGGATGCATAAAATCTATACTAACACGCGAGTTTCCTTAACAGTCATAGCGGATTATTATGCTTTAATGAACAACGCAGGTTATACGATGGGAAAAACTTCCTGTTGAAATATCTCAGGTAAGAAGTATGTAGTTATATTCATTACATTGATTGGCTTCTTTCAAAGAAGTCACTGAGGTGTCATAATATCGATACTGTAGTGGGCCATCTACTTTGCAAGCTTGCCTGTATTAGTAATTTGTAGATAAATAATGAAAAACAAAATCCATATTAAAACTAAATATAATTTATTCTTTAGTAAGATTCCTCAACCAAACTGTAAGGCGTCGGCCAGCCACACAGCGACAGAAACAAATTAAAATAAATCAGCGGCCATGTCATTGAGCGACAAGCTTTCAAATCTGTTCTATGTTTTTTTTATTTCATTCTGATTTCAATTTTCTCAAGAGAATTGTGGCTCAAAAAATGGCCGGTTGTCGTTTGCATGGCCGAGCCCTAAGTGAAATAATTCATCAAAAACTGCACACAAAGTATATCAAGTATATCGAGCTTAAATATTTAATGCAAAAATGGGGTTAAAAAATTGTTAATGGCGAAAGAAAGAACAGAAACTGGAGCGAAATAAAGAATTAAAATATTCTTCATATAAAAGTAATTGTAAAGAAACGACCAGGATAGATCTAAGACGTTATGAGAAGCGAACAATACTAACAAATGCATCTTGCATGCTCAGTTCGTGAACTAAGTTAGAGAATTTGCGGCTTAACTGTAGGAAACCAAGTTTCGTAGCACAAAATCCCAGAAGCCGTTTAACTGGCTGTGAATTACATCGAAGCAGAATTGAAAAATTTTCAAGAGGGAAGATAACTTCCAAAAAAGTGAGAAATCAAGAAGACGTTTCCTATTTTTATGGATGAGACGAGAGAAATACGAATTTATAACAGTTATAGCAGTTGTTCGCTTTAAAAAAGTGGGCGTGCATTAACGGGCTTCGCGGGACTTGAAAACAATGTTTTGGGGGTCCAAAATATGCCAACCGGTGACTCAAACTTCTTTATATATTTTTTCACTGAGAACCAAATAACACATACTTTAAATGCAATTTGTTGCTTATTTGTACAAAAGGAAAGAGAAAGAAGATTTATGTAAGCAAAAGTTATGGCGAACCGCACTGTATATTGGAAGTGACTCTAGACATACCAATTATAACAGTTTTGGTTTATAAAAGTACTGTTTTTGCGGTCCCGCAGGGCCAGTGCCTTCCGCCGGTGGCCATACTTCAGGCCAGTTTTTTTTTTTTTTTCAAGTCGCGCGATGCGCGTTAACGCATGCCCACTTTTAATGGCAAAAAAACTATTTTAACTGTTATAAATTGGCTTGTCTCTAGTCTCGTCCCTGCATATAAATAAAATCTTTTTTTTTTTTTTATTTTCAGGGAATGTTCATACAAAACAAAAACAATTTGATATTTAATTACAATTCATTTGTGCACATTCAGATTTGATTTATCCAGACAAATAAAAATAGCTGCTACGAAGCAAATATCAAATAACTTGGAGTGAAATGCTGAGGTTCGATTAAAATGCAGAAGGACCTCCAATGAGGGACACAGTTGCTTGGAAAAAGGTAGGTAAAGGTACAAAAGCAAAAATTGTAACAACATAAATGTACATAATTTATGTCCATTAAAAATATCTGTAGGTGTGGGCAGATCATAAAGGTCGACAATCGGAGCAACCGTTGGTTTTGTGACTGTTCAACTATTAGTACAACCATTATATCGAGTATTTCTCGCTTTACAGAGTTCTAATTCAGAACAAAATACGGAGCAGATCCCCAGAAGGTGGATGTCCGGCATTTAACAGACCACATGCAATTAGTGGTAATCCTAGATAGGCTTAAAGCTGATATAAAATATAATACCAAGCGATTAGATATGGGACCAGACGTTCCAACTGGAGTGATTGTAAAGAATATAGACGTAATTATGAAAGAGAACATCAATAACTCCTGGATGTCCAGGAACGATTGCGTTATATCTAGAAGCTTATGGCCTAGAATTAATGAAAAGAAAACTCAGTATATTCTATTGCTAGTAAAAAGAATATTAGAATCTTGATAGGTGTACTAACGGGACACTGTGCCATTGGCACAGTTGGGCACCAGATTGGGTGTATTATCACCCGATTTCTGTAGGAGCTGTCAGGACGTCGAAGAAATTGAAACCATTAAACAACAGCTCTGCGATTGTCCAAACCTTCAAACAAATCGCCTCCGATATTTTGGAAACAGATTTGTTGGAGAACTGGACGATCTAGCGCAGGACTCAATGGCAAACATGAGAAATGAACCAGTCTATGAAAGTCATTAGTTTAGGAGCATCTCTGCTTTTTATATTAAGGGAATAACAATGGACCAATAGGCCCCGTGAGCGCAACAGCCTTCGGGCTGTGCACGCCCCTCTTAACCTAACCTACCCTAACCTAAGTGCGATGGATGCAGAGATCATATGGAAAATTAAATCTTGTGATAACTAAAGGGTGATTCATTAAAACCTGTTTTATTTAAATTTTAAATAAAACACATGAAATGAATTTGGATGGTAGAAACTTTATTATGAAAGAACAGTGTCTGACATTTATTTTTTAAATATTATTTCGTGTAAATGTTGGCCGCGACTACGGCGTACATTAGGGTGTCCCCCTATGGAGTATCTTAATGAAAGACCCCTCAAAAGTTGCGTATTTTAACAGCATATTACAGGATAAATAATAAAATATAAATTGTAGGGTACTTTTGGGGCTCCACCACTCGTTGAAGTTTTGAAAACTAAGCAAATATTCATTGTTTTTTTTGTTTCCCTCATTTCGTATAACAAAAATTCCTTAAACCTGTCAACTTAACTTCTTTTAGTAATTTGAATGTTTTTATTTGCATTTGAGAACTTATTTTTATATCATTTGAAAGAATATGTTTGCCGCAAGCGGATCAAAGATATTTCAGTAAAACTGTGATCGGTATTGTTAAAAAAAACTGACGCCATTAAAATCAAAAGCCACTAGATGAAAAGAAAGTAGTGCAATCTGTATAATCAAATGGCTGCCTCCTGCCTCTACTGCTTTACCAACGGTTTAAGACGATACATTCGATACAGTAGAGTTAATCGAAACCATAAAGTTAATCAATACTATACAACTAGTCAAGACAGTAGAACGACAGATATTGTTATCAGTCATCTTAAAACACTTCAACGTCGGCCCCGTCATCATGTAAGCAAAATTCTACTTGTTCTATACAGTATGTATCAAGAGTTTTGTGATAGGTATGCATTTTCAGTTCAATTTCGATCTCCTGCAACAGTTGCTACTGCAGTCCTATAGGAGAATGGAATAGTAAATAACATTAATACGAAATTCGTCTCTTGTAATTTATGAATATATGAATTTGTCACACGACAACTTATTTGACTTATAACTCTCAACCAGCCAGCAGAAATAGATGGGACCAACGATTTTTTGCCGAATAAGAACGTCTAAGATGAAGCGAACTTAATCATCACAAGAGATACTTTTGAAGAGTTTGTCTGTCCCCACAAGACACAGTACCTCTGAGAAAAACATTTTCTAAAGTGCCAAAGCTAGGATTTGATCCCAGACCTCCAGCATGAAAAACCATAGGACAGTTCTAACAGAAAATATTTAATCCTTGCGAAACCAGAATCAATTTTCTTAGTAATGATTGAAAATAATCAAAACAGGTTACTTTCCTTCCATACTACCCAATCGAAAACGTGAAAAAATGGCATACCTATATAAGATAGTTCACAACTGCAAACAAAAGTCCTAGGGCTTTATGTAAGTTCTAGTATTTTTCCAAACAATAATAAAATTTTTGTTGAGTACATATTGAAATGTTTCGTGTCTGTGTGGTTTTCGGTATGAAACAAACCTTCCTTGATAGATGTAATGCTGATAAAAAATCAAAGCTCGAAATTGCAGATCGCAGAGAGTGTAAAAATAATATGCATTCAATATGTTATTAATGAATTTTAATAATTCATGATCAGAGCACATACGAGTAGAAAATATGCAATTATTAGAAGCTACATATTTTATTTTAGGGCCGTGTTTGTATCGCTTCACTTTATTATCAAAGAAAAAATTTTGAACGTTTAAGTCATGAATTAGGTATACTTCATAATGAGGTATAAACTATTTGCTCCCTCCCTTTATTAAATATATAATTTAGTGCCATCCTATGGTCGCATTGTTATAAAAAAAAATAGCGTTATGATTCATTTGTTAAAAAAGTGAGTTGACTTTATTTATAAAGATAAAAACGAATTCAGTAATAAATTCTCTTCTTTAACCATAAATTTTCAGTTAATTTTTTGTTTTGGAGACTTATTTCTAACTTCCGAAAATATTTGATTTGTTTAAAACCTTTACCTTAACTTAAATGTAACTTATAAATGAAAAAAATTTATTGGAATAATACAAAAAGAAACAAAACAAAATGTGCATCTTATAGTTTTTTTTGTAAATCTTCAAACGTCGTCGGTAGAGGCCCTTTTTGATACCCCTTTCGACGAAAAACTCGACAAAAAATTGTTTCCTCATACAACGACGGGACACCCTAACGTACATGGTCCGTTTATAAGGTCCAATCTTGGATCACGCGAATAATTTTGGCTGCCAAATCCTGGAACGTAGCTGGCTCATCGGCGAAGACTTTTGACTTTCACATAACCAAAATGAAAAAAGTATAAGGGTGTGATATCACACCATCTAGGGGGCAAGTTTACAGGTCCGAAACCCGAAATAAGCTGTCCACCAAAGTGGTTTCTCAATATAGCCATTATTTCGCGCGCTGTGTGTGTCGTAGCCATGTCGAATACGATAAGCCCATATGTTGAGATAGGAGTTGCGCTACCTGCCGCCACAACCGCAATGTTCACCTCATTACGGGTGGGATGTCATCTATTCGGTTGCGTATTATCCAATAACGTACATTGAGATTCGAATTTCCGGACGGTAAAGGCAATGACGGACTCGGAAGGTCAATGATGCACACCATATGTTGCTCGAAGCGCACGAAAAACATTTTTCACAGAACGCTGATTTTCATAGGTTTAATATAAGTGTAAGAATTACGCAGGAAGACAATAAGCTGCCTACGCCTCTAATGACGAGAAAGATGACTACGCCAACGAAGCATCCAGCACCAAGTGCAGAGGACAATAGTGGAATAACTCCCAACATTTCAACACTTGAATTTGTTAAAAAAAAAACCAGTTGAAACCACGATATGCTTTTACAAGACAGCGATTTTTAATATTCCTTTCTCTTTTTGTTTCCTTCTAAATGCAAATACCTTTTACACGACAGCGATAATTTTTTAATGAGAGTTAACTTTATGCAAGTGAAAAACTTGATTGTGCGAAGTTATCTGAGTGGACGACGAATGAAAATAAAACACATTCGAATGATAAGGAATAACACAAAGAAAAATGAGCGATAACTCTGCAATTTGTTCAACATCAGCAATTTCTTCTACCCCGGCTTGAATTTTAAAGACTTTGCTTGGAAAATTAACTTGAACAATATCCAAAACAAACATAAATAACTTACGTTTTATCTTAAATTAAAAATAACAGCTTCGCGCGACTTGAACAAAAACTGTGGATGTCCCATGTAAACCAAGTGGCGGCGGCGGAGGGACCTGGACTTGCGGGGCCGATTAAATAGTTCTTTTATAAACAAAACTGTTATAAATTGGCATGTCTACAGTTACTTCCATTTTTCTGAAGTTGTGTTTGACTTATTCCAATTTAACATTAGGCTTGTTCAGTGACAAAATAGTTAGATTAGAACAGAACAGAACAGAACAGAACAACACAGTAAGTCAGAACAACAGAACACGTCAGAACCTAAAAAGCTAGTACAGAAAATCCAAAGTGTTCTAGACAGCCTCATTGAACAGCAAACCAAAACAGGTTAGAACAGCAAATTCCTCATTGAACAGCAAAAAGTTGTACTTTTCTGTTCGAAACTGTTCTAAACTGTTCCGAACAGCCTCGCTGAACAAACCTATTATGTACACAGTGGTGTTCAAAATAATAGAATAGTTATATTTTGAAAAATTAATAATTCCTTTGCTTATACCAATTTCTATGGTAACAAAATATGAGAAGAATTTTTCATTGCCTTTACTTTAAAGCATTTCCAGTGCTACCAATCACTTTCTATGAGCACTTGTTAAATCATGAAACTCAAATTTACTATGGACAAAATAATAAGAGTGCTGTGTAGATCTTTAATATTTCGTGTTTATTTCACTTCGTTCTGCAAATTCTTCGATCAAATTTAGTGGGGGAATTGCGTTAAGTGTGTAAAATGGATTTATTTTTTAGTGATACTTAAAATCGTTCTTAATAAGTTCGCCACGACAACGACGCTCAAATAGACAAAAATTCCGATAAAATATTAATGTTGCATTTCCAAAGTTGAATTATCATTAAATTATTTTTTTTTTATTATTTATTACGATTTCAGAACCAGGAGCATAATATTTTTTGTATTACTCATATTTCGATTTCAGAACCAGCAGCATAATTTTGCATTTTAGTTCACTAAAGAAGTAAATTTTGTTTCACTTTCAGCCAGATATGTAAGTAAGTAGATAAGATAAATAAACATTCATTCACATCTACCTCTTTCTCTAGTTCGATATTTTTTTAGTTCTTCCGAAACTAAACTGAACCTAGCTCACTTCAAGCTTTGTAGGTCGTTAGGCCTTCAAATCGGTTTGTGTACACAACTAATAGTATGTATGTATTCGTTTATTTAGTATAATATTTTACTATTTATACCAATTTTTTTATAAATTAAAATATTGCTTTATATTATATATCAAATAAAAAGTATCAATAAACGTTTAAAAATATGAAAATTTGACTCATTTTTAATTTCATTTGGTAAGTCATTAAAAATTTTAACTCCTTTATACATAATCATGTTTTGTGTTCTAGTATCTCTATAGAAAGACAATCTTAAATTGTTATTTGTTCTTAAGTTATAAGGTTGAACTTCATGAATTAAATTTAAGTTAAGAGAAAGATAATCGCGAACCATTTTATTTTTAATTTTAAACACAAAATTGGCTGCGTTGTAAGTTATCCTCTGCTTTATGTTTAGCCATTGTAAACACGATGGCATAACACTAATCGGCGTGTAAAAAGTGCACTTCAAAATTATCCGCATCGCTTTGTTCTGAATTTTATGATATGGACCCCAAAGACATGTGGTTTCAACAGGACGGCGTGCGGCGCTACGTGCCACACAGCTCACGCAAAATTGGAAATTCTGGACGAGCGATTCCAGGACATGGTCATCTCAAGTGGAGGTGATGCAAACTGACCACCGAGATCGTGCGATTTGACCCCTTAGACTTTTTCTTGTGGGTTTTTCTGAAGTCGCAAAAACCATAGCCCTCAAAGCCAACATAACCCATGCCATCGGTCAAATTCAGCCTGATTTATGGAAATATGGACATTTCGGATGCGCACCACCCAGAGAAGCCGCGGAAGATATTTGAACGATGTTATATTTCATACATAATTGCATCGATAGGCCTTTCAAACGAATACAAAATTTCGATGATATCTCACACACACTTTGTTTTATTAAAATTTAAAGATAGGAAGCGCTTAATGAAAAACGCTGTACATGTATGAATACATATGTACATGATAGACAGAACATATACAAAGTATGCTGGCTGTGGTTCGTTGTGTGATGGCGTCACAATATTCTAGTACAACACTCATCTTACAAACAAAGCCAGATGTGTGCTTGACCACCGTGACGTGAATGTATAATTTAATTACATTTTTTTTTTTTTAAATCAAACGCAGATTGTTACAAAAAATCGGACTTATTGAATTTGATTATTGATGTGGTGACATGGATTTTTACATTTTATACAAAAAAAAAAAATGAAATGGTCCTAAGGGTTTGTTAAGTCTCTTGTAAGATTCTCCATTTAAGAGAAATTCTCCACTGGTTGTACTCATTTTAAAATCAATTGTTGAATTCAATTTTTGATTTCACTAAAAATGAAATTCCATATTCTTCGAAAACTTCGCAATTACTGCGAACTGTCAAAATTAAACGTGCATACATTTTTAATTGTTTTGTAAAGTTAAATTACACAGCGGATGAAAATGCATGCAAAATTATTTGGAAAGGGGAAATAAGGAAGCGAAATTCTAAAGAAAAAATTAAACTAACAGATAGGCTTGGCATAGTGTGAGTACCTTAATATGAACATGACACTGCATCCAGTCATTCAGACCAAGTGTTCTCGCATACGCGATGGCTTGGTTTTTAACTTCCTGAACACAATGGCGACGAAGCTGCAACTGTACGCAAAAAAAGTACGTACGATACTTTTAGACAACTATTGCAGCTGCAGCTCCAGTTCCAGTTGCAGCATTCTATTGTGTTCAAGCAATTAACCGGAGGTTTTGAGGCTGAGATGTAGTCGACATGCTTTGGCTTTTTGTACTTCATTCACAATACATCTTTGTACAGCTCACAGCTTTCGCTGTTGTATCTACTCCTGCATTCGAACTCCTCGAACACAGGACCAAATATCCGTTGAAGAATTTCTCGATCAAAAGAGCCCAGTATCAGCTCTTTCTTTCTACTTATCGTACAGCACTTGACGCCGTACTTTAAGATAAACAAGTTTCGGCAGATGATGTCGATAGCGTCCGCATAGCCAAGTAGTTGAGTTGGACGCATCTTTTGAAAATAGTGCCCTCCGTATTAACCTATGTGTTCCAGAACGAGATTGAAGAAATCACATGATATTGCATCTCCTTTCCGAAATCATGTAAATGTTTAAAATATGTAGTTCGGAAGAACTATTCCCCGGTTCTACATGTACATTGCACCGCGTATTTTCTAATGTCCCACGACACAATTGCTGGATTAGTCTTCCCGGGATCCCGAGTTCGACCATCGCCAAATAGAGCTCTTGACGGTGAATGCTCTTATATGCGGCTTGGAAGTCGACGAAGAGATGGTGGGTGAGCCTCGACTTGAAATTCGTTGGTCTTTTCAGGTTTTGCCGGAGTGTGAAGAATGGGTCTCTAGCCGATCTGCCAGGCCGGAAGCAACACTGGTATTAGCCGATTCCGATTAAAGTGTTGCAGAATGGCTTAAGACGCTCACACACAACGTTTGTTAGGATATTATATGCGACGTTTAGCAGGGATATACATCGAATAGCTCTTGAAAATTTTTTAGACATTTCTTTCACCTTTCTTACACCTATACTTGGTTGATGATTTCATGCATGTGTCCTATCAAAACATGGTCTCTATCAGAACCGGCGGCTTTGTTGTTCTTAAGATTTCTTATACAGTAGTTTACTTCTTCTAAGTGGGTTTTGGAGCGGGGACTTCATTGATTGGCGATGTGTTATGTTGTTGCCGTATAAATCGCTCTACATGATTTCCATTTAGCAGCTGAAACACATCTACTTTTCCCTGTGCTACGGTAACTAGGTTATTTAAGCTATTTCGAAGAGCCTTCATCCCGGTCCTAAACTAGCAGCCATGTTGCTTGGCTTTAAAGTTTCCTGTCGTTTCGATCGCGAGACTCTTCTACCTCCATTAACTGGAAGGCTGCGTATGCCTTTTTCTTTCTACGCAGGATGGAAAACCCTTTCGCTCAAATAGTTCGCTTGTAAAGACTGCTTTTGAACTACACAGGCCTAAATGGAAACCCTGCATTTGCAATCAATTCCATTGAATTTGAATTTTTACTGTGCCCCGATTTATTGTTAAAAGTCTATGGCACACTCGTGACAGGTTGGCATTTCAGAAGCTAATCTTTTTGTTTTTCAATTAATTTTGAGTTTTATTGTTTCCTGATATGGACTTAACAGTGCAGAAATATAATTCTAGAAACATCTACTCCACATATGAATCGATTCCACTTTAAGTGGAAATCTTTTCACATTCCTACCATTAATCTGTAACACCCATTACAATTTCAGCGTAACATTTTGGATAGTTTTTGGGATTAAAATCTCGTTAAATGTTTGACAATAAAGGTGAATCTATACATAGGAACGTCACAATACAATTTACGCATGCCCTTAATCGTTTTGTTTCTCAAAACATACTAAACTGAGACTGAAGATCAACTTTTTGCTAAATATTTCAATCAAAGCAAAAAATGAGACATACAGCCTTATTGAGATTCACTCGAAAAATATTTCACTTTTTTTGGTTTTCCCGGAATTTTAAAAGCTATTGCGACTTTCACCCCAACGATTATGATGGCTTAGGGTGTTTACGTTCGCCTCAAACAGAAGAAGTGAACATTTTACCTCTTACTGAGGGTGAAACTAGCAACAGGCGAAATGTCAGTCATTCCGTGTGGAATGTTCTTTGACTGAAACTCACAATAAGGCTGATATGTCTTCATGCAACAATGTTTGATCACCAGTTGGCTAAGATGAAACCCGTAATGCAAATGAAATGGATCCTATAATTTTTAACTCAGTCTACGTACTTATTTATTTAAGATATTTTTTTTTCGTTTAGAATATTCTGAGAATAATTTATAGAATCACCCATATGTATAAAGCCTAAACCACACTACTCTCGTGTGGGTGTTTTGGATTAGTGTGTCGCTGTCATTCCAATGTATTTCATAGATTTCGACACAACACATAACACGATTACAATTGTGGCTCTAAGCATATCAAATACATTAGAGCGATAGCGAAACACTACTCCCCAACACACCACACGAGAGTATCTAGTTCTAGTGTGGTTCGGGCTTGAAGGTATATGTGTACCTCATCAAGTAAGTCTTCCATGTGTAAATCGATTTATTTAGTTTTCTTTTAACTGGCAAGTGGAATAAATTACACGTTGAACGAAGGTTATATTATTGGGAAGATAGAAGATCTTATGCCTATCACACTTAGATCAATGCAGATCCCTTGTTATATCCTGGAGGATTGGACGCTCTTAATAAGTTAACCTATAAGTTTTTATGGATTATCAAGCCATCTAGAGGCATTAATGTATTTTGAAAATTTCAAAGCAGATAAGTTGGAGAGCTCTTCTTAGTGATTCAAGAAATAGCTTCCTAGGTGTTTATTTCTTAGTTGCGAGAGTGCTGGGCAGTGCCATAAAAAGTAAGAAGAGTCCCCTTGTGCCTCTTCATCACCACAACCTCTACATAAACCATCCGTGCTGAGCGTCAGTTTTTTCTTTGGTAATTCGGCAGGTTGTGTGCGGTAACCGTACCTACAACATAGTAAAGTGTTAGTTAGTGTTAAGACACTATCTGTCTTCTCCCTGTCAAAACACGGCTAAAGTTGTTTTTATATTCGCACAAGAGTCAAGTAGGGTCCATCTTGCATTTGATTTCTCGATAATTTTCTTTCCCACAGTCTGTTTGAAGGAGCAGATTGGTGCGTATATTTTAAGTTCTGCCTGGCTTGGATCAATTGATGATCCAATTCGTGCCAGCTCGTCTGCTCTCTCATTACCTGGAATTCCTATGTGATCAGGAACCCAGGAGAGCCTAACGTTATGCTGTGAGCCATTCGGTTTTTCCGAATATTCGGTTGCAGGAGTAGAGGGCAAACATTGCCTTCTGATTACTTTTAGATAGTTTGCACCATCTGAAAATCCTAACTTGAATACCATCAATCGATGGAATATTGAAGACGGGTAGCTTCCTTTTATTTGTGATAAGGGCTAGCTTTGTTTCTAACAGATCAATCGTTAGACCACAACTCCTTGTCCAGTTACAAACCATGGACAAGGCGAATTCATAAAACGTAACTGTGGCAGATTAGTATCAATTTAATTGAAACCAAATCGAAAACATACAAAAATCCATCCAAATGGGAACAAAATATTTTCCTTCGTTTTTTATTGATCGGCTGCTTTACTGGGAGATCCGAAAATGCGCGTTATCTTTTTTCAAAATCTTCCATTTTTGAGTTTTAATGTTCATAGTATGCATGCATAGTCAATTCTAGGCGCGAATATTTCGAACAGAGACAAAAAAATCAATTCGATTTTCGATACCAATTTTCAATGAAAATATGATAATAGAGGGGTGCAAAAATGCCCATGTGATTCCAGTTCAAAATTAATAGCCTGAGTTTGTTTGTTAACATAATTTTTAGTTTTGTTGATCCTACATTTAGTAGTAAAATTTAGCAGGAACACTTAAAAAAAAAAACTATATTTTAGTGACAAAAATAATTGGAAGTCGGCATGTGTATTCATTGCTAGTTTAACTTACTCAATATAAATACAGTTTCGTTAAATTGAATAGAATAAAATACTCAAGTCTAGATACCTACTCAATTAGTTTTATTAATGAAATGACACGCGTAACGACTACAGTGGTTCTATTATGTTCTTTCAGAGTGTTAGGTGTATAGACGAAATCAAATGTATTTTATCCAGAATTTTTTGCAAAAAAAAAAAACTGTTCGTAATATGTATTTGAATCAATGCGCTTGTTTTTTTTTTTTTTTGGTTATTCACCAGCAAAATTAAAGAAACTGTTTGGGGAAATCAAACTCACATTTGATAGTAAAAAAAAAAAAAATTAATTGATCTTATCTGATCGAACACTTTTTAATCGTCTCGAAATGATTCATAACAATTCTTTCCAAAGTAGTCAAAATTAAACGACCAAAAACACATAGTTTAAGAAAGTAGGTACGTAAGGAATTTACGATTCCATGAATGAATGTTTCTAATTGCATTTTTTCTCAAAGGCTCCACTTGTTGTCCATCTGCTAAGCCACCATGAATTGAATCTGCGGTGACTGTCGTTCAGTGTTCAGCGGTCAACGAAGCCGAACAATAAAGAAAACACTTGATTATGGATACGCACAACTGATCACCTATTTTGCTCACGATGAGCAATGATGACGAACAATTGAATTCTTTCTTTTGAAAAAAAAAATAAGAAAATTGGGTTTGGTCATGGAGTAAAAATCACAACATACGAGATCATTTATCATACAAAAAGACAACATGTCAAACCCGGAAGCAACATCACCAACTTTTCTATCTCAATAAAAACCCAAATCAATTCAACGATGACATCCAAGAACAACCACAAACAAAAACAACAACAACTATTAAAACGTGGTGAAAGCGTTCAAGAGGTCGGAACTGCTCCGCTCCGAGAGGAAGTGTTTTTCTTTTAAGTTTTGGCCAAAGTCAAACACCATCACTTATCAATTTAAACATGATACACAAGCAGAAGGGCACAGAGGCCTAGGCCAGAGGCTTACTGATGATGGTGACGACGAGATACAAAGTGAAATTTACTGAACGCGGCACATGCAACATTTATAGAGAAAAAACTTAATTATTTTTCAAAACTGCACTTCAGAAAATTGAAAATGATTTTTCGTTTTTCCTTTTGTTTCAGGAACATTCCTTTGGGATGCTGAAATAGTTATTTTCAATAACTTGACAAATACTAACCTTAGATTTGAAAAGTTTTCGCAATGTGGTGGCGGGGAAGGCGGCGGTGGTGGACGACTCCTCCTCGTAGTCGTTGTAGATTCAATGCGGTGGTGGTGGCCGACCTCAGTTGAACACAAGCGCTGAATCAGCTGAATTGGCTTGTAGCCTCTGTCAAATGAACTCGCCCAGTATAATGCTGCTGCAGGTTTGGCCAAGAAATCACAGATTATCTTGGTTGTTGGTTTAATAATCCTCAAACCGCAATCAGCTCGGCTTCCATTAATTCTTCTCGCTGGCCAGTTGCAAATGCGGATGATGGTTCTGGTGGCGAGAATGGTGGCGATTGTGATGTTATTCCTTCACCTGCTGCTCCGGGAGCCTCAAAGCCGTGATGATTTGGTGTCGGAATTGCCGGTGCGGAGCCCGCCTTTGTATAAACGAAAATATTTTTCGAGTTAAAAAATATTTTCCAAAAACTTCGCCTCACAGTCACAGCACAGCAGCACGGAAGAATGAAAAACTTTTTTTCGAAATGTGGAAAAGAAAAGATAAAAAGAGATGTAGGAATTGACTACGATGACGGGACGATAGAGGCGAATATATACTTGCGATTTTGGGCGATCAAGATGGTTAACTCCTTCACACACGTGGATGAAGATGACGTTTTGAATCAATCTTGCTCGTTTTAACGAAACACAGAGCGAGCCCACTATGATGTCCGGATGACAATTCTGTCAGTAATGAAAGAGAGATAAATAGAGAATAGAATAAAAATCGAACGAATGAAGAAAAAATACCGGAGAAATTTTTCTTAGGTTTTTTTTTCTCTTGTTTCGACTTCTCGTTTGTCCGTACAGGCGAGAAGGGCGAGCAACTACGTTGAATGTGAGAAAAGATAATCGCGTAATTTTTTTTATTATTTTTCCTATTCTTTCTGGGTTTTCTTGCTAGTTTTTTTTCTTTTTTTACAATATAAAGCGACCGCAATGCGATTGAAACTTTTTATTTTTACTTTTCTTTTATTTCGACGTTGGGTGTGTACTGCCGATTAATGAAATTCTCTTTTGTTTTCCACTGTTAATAGTTTTGAATTAAAAGGAAAGTTTAAGAGTTTTTTGTTCAATTTTTAATAACAGACTTCTTTTGATATAAAAAAATAAAATCGCACGGAAGAAGCCAGGTTATGGAATCAAAGATGGCGATAACACTTACTCACGAATACAAATGCCGGTAGGGTGTACAAACAGAGGGCATGGATGTGTGTGCTTATTTGCAGGAGGATTAGTGCTGGAATTCTTTGATTTTTGTTGTTTCACGTAGCAAAGGATGTGTTCAAAGATGAACTATCAATGATAAGTTTAAAGGCGTGTTCACAACATTATAAAAACGAGCAATATTGTATGTAGAATACTCGAAAATTTCTCGCGGAGGCTTATTTTGTATTCTATACAAAAATTGCACACCATATATTATTGCTCCCTTAGTGCCTGATTACATTTGTCCGTTTTATTGAAGAGCGCATCGCGTGAGACAGGTAGATTTTATGTGCGCAAAAAAGAGAAGGTAGATTCCACCGACCCATGTTATCAGGCAATATGGAATATTAGCCGTGTTCCATTGGGCCTTGCAAAGTACTTACCAGAAGATGATGAATGCAATGCTTTCATTTTGCCAATAGTAAAATCTAACCTCAAAATAAATTTAATTTTGGTTGTTTGTTTTTGTATTTTACTTTTAATTAAAAAAATGTCAATCTACTACGTAATTTCTTTTGATTGGTGGTGTCTTTTTCTTGTTTGGAAACATCCTGTTACTATATCAATGAACTACTTCGACAACAGAGTAGAAGTAGTTGACTGCAGCTAGAAGTACTTGGCAGTAGATACTGGAGCCCAAAGGAACACACCTATTAATGAATTTATGGATAATTTACAAACATACAGAAGAAAGAGATCGTTAACCACACAATTGTCACTGGCAGGTGTCAATGACACTAAATCGTGTCATTTATTTGTTTCATATGCTGCACTGTGCATAAATGATATCCAACATCACAACCACAATCCAATCCGCAATCTGACATGTATGGATTATGTACCATTAAAGGCCTAGGCAACTTATAGTTGCTCCCGATTCAATTACATTGGCTTTTATGGGAGAGTGCCCACTGGGCAACCTAGTTGCCTATGTAATAATTGAATAGGGAGCAACTAAACGTTGCTTGGGTGAGCAACTAAAAATTGCCTAGTGGGCCTAAGATACAATATCGTTTTTTTTCAACCAAATCTCCTCGGGTTTCCAAAAAACACTGCTATTATCTATAATTTTTCATATTAATTGTGGAGAAATAATTTGAAGGATAGAAACAGAGTAGAAATAAATCATGACACATTTGAACTTTCCTAATCTGTATTTATCAAGAACATCTCCATATTGGTCTCTTCTCTCTCTGCCAATCAAATTATAATTTTGTATAGCTATCACTTTTCCTCCAGGATTTAAATGCAGATTCATGTAAATACAATTAAGTTATAATTTTATTCATGCAAATCACTACCTCATTTCGAGGTGAATTAAGAATTGTTTTCATTTATTTAAAATTATTAAATCATCATTTTATTATTCGACTATCCCAGTCGAATCTGTCCCTTAATTCGCGCTTTTTTATTTGTCTTTCCATTTTATTTCGTTCATCTGCAATAATTTCCATTTGACAGTTGCGGTAAATATTCGCGCAGTCACCATTACCAAGCCCAACAACAGCAGCCTTCAAACTTTCTAAAATTGGATTCCCGGTTGTTGAATTTGCTATCGCTAACTTGGACGAGAACCAGCTTATTCCCAAACTGTAATTGAAAACGTAACGTTGTAGTTAATGACACGAACCGACAAAGTAACGCAATTTTAAAACCTCCACATCGGTATCCACACTTTTTGACCGTTTTTCTGTTGACGAGCAAATTTGTTAATTTCGCACAATGAACGATATTGACATCGTCCATCATCCTTTGGCATCATCATAACTGCATCGATTGAGTGCAGCACACGACGGGATAGGTCATTCATCTTTAACAACAAAGAAAATAAATTTGATTGGTTTCATGCACATGTAGACACAAGATGGATTTAATTTAAGATACAAACCATTTGGATTCTGTGATTTTCCCGTATATTCCTCTTTCGCCTGCGAATTTCTTCAGTAGCACCTTCATTGGTTGTTTGTACTAATGTTCCAGTTTCTGCAGCTTCCATTGGCATCATCATCAAGTTACTGGTGTCATCTTTATTCTAAATTTCGATGCAATTGATATTAATATTAAAAAATAGAAAAAAAAAAAAACAACCAAGAAAACCAACCATGGTTATGCACATCAGCACTTGAAGAATGAACATCCCAAAGGATAGAAACGCCAGAGTTGTCAGTGCTATATCCAAGATATCCTTTAGGCCGATTTCTTTGATTTGTTGTTGGGGCTGAGTTTGAACATGATGTGTTTGCCCATAAGTTTCATAGCTATTCTCTTGGCCACTTGGAGGATAGTAGCCTGTAATTTGGTAACCTTTAAATGATACTACAAAATCGAAATGGCATTTTAAGACTGTGTTACCATTTTTGCTGCCCGCAGTCGGGAAAGCTGGCTGAAGATGCTGAATATTGTTGGTGGCGTCAAAGGGTAAATGATGACGTGGTGGTGGCAGAGAATTCGGATAGCTTGGGGCCTGCAATTATGTCGTTTTCGATTGGATTTTCGAACTATTCTACTCCTCTTTGATTCAAATCGAACATGAAAACAATGAGTGTGTTCGCATTGCACTGTCTCGTACCTTTATCTCCTTCCAACTGGTCAGTGGGAACAAGATACAGGTATACCGACAAGTCAGAAAAAAACCGGAGTAGTTAGACGAATGTGAACGTGAACACCGTCAATGACTTCCCAAATCAATATACACATTACCGAATTCCACTATTTAACAAAATGGCGTCTTATTTAAGTTAGTAGGTCTATTTGGTAACTTGAATTTTTTCACAATTTTTTGTAATTTTTTTACAATTAGCTGTCAAAACCCATAGGAAAAAAGCCTAATTATGCGAATCTTTGGGAAAGTTTTAGCTACCAAACAGGCACAGTATTTATCACTTTTGACAAGTAAAGGCTCTCCCAAACCAACGCGAATATTTCACAATGACGACGAAACTTTCGCCTGTCTTAATTTATTTACATGGAGATTAATGGGAGCACCCACACTGGTGCGATGCGAATTTTCGAACATTATTCAGTCGTCGCATATTCACGCGAAAGTTTCGCGTTGGTTTGGGGCAGCCTTAATCCATAAACAAAAAGCATAATACTATAGCTATCAATTGTGGTGTCACAGTAAATTGCAGAATGTTATTCTTTTCTTTCATATCTTACAGAATCAATAGCTGCACCTCCAGTATATGCATATCCGGTAATATCACCCTCATCAAAGTCTTCTTCCTCCATGCCATCATCTTCGCCGTCAATAGTTTTTCTATTCGGGCTCGTCGCTTGTTGCAGGGGTTTAAAATCTGCGATAGGGTTATGAGTATTCTCTGTAAACTGACGTTGGATGTCATCTAGCATCGTAGTTCTGTGGAATAATCTTTAATATTATTTTTTATAAAGACAAAATAAATATTTAGTTTGGCTTGCGTAATGTAATTTAAATAGTTTGCCCCCGTCTAATTGGGAGGGTAAATTTTCTAAAACATTGACTTACGATGGATACAAAATTACTAAAAAAGAAATAACGGCAACACTTACAATATCAAGCTCATTGACGTATTAATAGGCCTGTTTGGTAACGTAAAATTTCTTGCGAATTTGTGCTACATAAATTGCTGTGTACAAGAAGAGTAAAGACTGTCAATTTACCCAGTAATAGGATCATTTTCTTTTAATTTGAAATGGTGGTGTCTGATATGTGAAAATTAACTATATAAATAAAAGATAACTTGGGAAACGTATAATTAAAGTAATTTTTTTTAAATTCAACGCAAATTTCTTTCTTGTAAAGTTTCTCCATTTTTGATAAATTCGTTGTCACATTGGTGTTTTGACAGGTTTTACTCATTTCGCTGAAAAAAGATACCAAACAGACTTTTTATATGGACTGCTAGTTACTTGTCACTTCCATACACTTCGTGCGCAGAAAAATGTTACAAGAAATCGCAATGCTTTTGTGACTGAGCGCCCAAATTCGTTACTAAATATATGCTGAACGCAAAAAAGACGTTAGAATTTAAATATTTAAGAAGAACTGACTATAGATGGAATCTAAAAAAGTTGTGATTTTTATTTACATAAATAGAATAAGACATAATTTTGCATTGTTTTAATTTTCGTATTTTTCTGCTAAAATTAATCCATCGACCCTCTCGAATAATTCTCGAACGCAAGGAATAACAAACCTAATTGGAAACAATCAAATTATTTTTACAATAGGCGTGTTTTTTTGCACTTGCAAACTTAGGAATTTAGGAACTCTTTACTTACAGTTCGTAAGTCACGATAATTATCTGGACTTAGCTAAGTCTGTATGGATTTAAGTTGTTGTTGTATTTACGTGTAAGACTATTAGTCCCGATGTCGTTTTTTTCGACAAATCCATATGGACTTGCAAAAAAACACGGCTAATATTGCTACCAAAGATACTCCAATTAAAGATAGGAAACGTCGTCTGTTATTGTGGCTTGCCTATACAATGAGCGCGTTCAAAGCATATCTGAATTTTCACAATTATGAATTCTTGGAGCTTCTGATTAGCCAGAGCTATCATAAAAAGTAAGATGTCATCTGAATTTTCAAAACTTTCAATGACAGCTAACCAATCACAAGCTCCAAAAATTCAGATATGTATTGAACGCTCCCAATCTAAACAAGATAATTTCAAATACAAGGGCACAAATAAATCGGAGGTGACACATAGGTTTGGCATCTTCATTAATACAGTATTTTAAAGGTGAGTTTCATGCAACGACCACCGGGTCACAAGAGCGCTGCTGTAAAGTGGAACACGAGTGATGTTGGGTACTACCAGCCCATATAATGGGTGATTTTTTAAGAGGTTTAGCACTTTTTTTTTTAAAAAAATACAAAAAATTCGAAAAAATGAATGAAATATTTATTTGAATCGATAGTTTGAACCTTGCAATTTAATGTTTAAAGATAATTTCATGCAAATGTTGACCGCGGCTGCGTCTCAGGTAGCCCATCCGCTGAGTCCAATTTTGGCATACTCTTTCACACATATCGGCCGGTATCTCACGAATGAATGCATGGATGTTGGCTTCCAGTGCGTCAATCGAAGCGGGCTTGTCCCTATAGACATTAGCTTTGACATACCCCCACAAAAAATAATCTAATGGTGTCAAATCGCACGATCTAGGCGGCCAATTGACCGGCCCGAAACGTGAAATTAACTGTTCACCAAACTCGCCTCGCAATTGCGCCATTGTTTCGCGTGCTGTGTGGCATGTGGCACCGTCTTGTTGAAACCACATATCATGCAAGTCAAGAACTTCCATTTCGGGCAAAAAAAAGTTTGTTATCATCGCTCGGTAGCGTTCACCATTGACAGTAACGCTGCGATTCGCATCATCTTTGAAGAAATATGGCCCAATAATGCCGCCGGCCCATAAACCGCACCAAACAGTGGCTTTTTCGGGATGCATTGGTAGCTGTTGCAATGCTTCTGGCTGATCTTCACTCCAAATGCGGCAATTTTGCTTATTTACGTACCCATTCAACCAAAAATGAGCCTCATCGCTGAACACAAGCAGCGCGCGATGAACATTTCGAACCGAGCACGAATTTTGATAGTAAAATTCAATAATTTGCAAGCGTTGTTCATTTGTAAGACGATCCATGGTTAAATTGCAAACCAAACTGAAGCTGTTTGACAGTGACACAAGGTACTAAACACACGTCAGCTGTCAAAACCAGTGTTGCCAAAACCAAACCAGCTAAAAAATCACCCGTTATAATACGTCAATTATCAAGTTTTAGCCTTTTCAAAGCCAAAAATTAAATATTTTGTTCAGTAAATCAATCAAAAATTCAGAAGATGAGTTCGCTACATTCATATAAATGAACTGATTATAGGTTATAGCTGTTTGGAAAAAGAGTTCATTTACGTTTTTTTCGCAATGTATTCTTACATAATAAGGGTATTCATGCAACGGAGGAAAACCCTGATAAACCTCAGAAACCAGATAATTTTATCTCGCAGAAACGAACTGTCAAAATTTGTAAGGGAATATTTTTCTGCAGATCTGATAAATTTATCTCATCAATTTGATGCGGAAAGCGTAAAGATAAACCTGATAAATTTAGAAATGACATTTTGTGGTGTGTTTGGCGTGACATTTCACAAGTGTTTCTAAGGGGTGTTTATGCAAACGTCCTGGGGAAAGTTATACTTTTCTACAAAGCGGAAATTTTTCTCGTTGCATGAATACCCTCAATGTCTGCACATACTTATCAACACTTTTGAAACCTTCAGAATTCGAAAACACTACGTTAATTCAAATAAAGCCAAATTTAAAAACTCATAAATACATACATATAGGTATAGATAAGCATTATGCATAAATCATAACTAGGTACAACTTACTTGTCCAACCAACTGCGATAACTAGCAGAACCGGGATCCTCTAACATTTCGTTTTGGATGTATTTTCCTTGCCGATGGTTGTTTATTGTATCCTCAGTTGAATTATTTGATGGTGCACCAATTCGTCTTTCTATCGGTGGAACATTGTCCAAAGGAAATTCTGTTAGAATTTGTTTTGCCAAAAAGTTTGTAGCCAAATATTCATTCATCATCTTCCTATGGAATCCCATTGTTGAAAAGGCTTCCGTAAAATTACAACTCGTATTGTCTGGCTTATAAAACTGATCCCGAGTTATGTTAGATGAGCCCTTTAGAAATGTTTGAAGTTCCTGGGCCAGTAAATGGGCTGGCATAAATTTTTCGTTTAAAATGTCGTTCACATCGAATTGAAATGAATCTATGGAACTTCGAACGAAATTAAATTTGCAGAACATGGCTGCGATAATAATATATTTAAGACAATGATTTAGCCGATTAGAAGACATTGTGTGTGCCCGTGAAGAAATTTCAAGTTGAACTGAAACTGATGTGGTGAATCACAAGAATGGTGACGAAAACTTTTGTTGTAGTTGTTGTTAATGCTCCGTTGCATGTGCAGCTCAAGAAGAACACACGAAGTCACTGGAGGAATTAATTTGCCATAGGTATGTATAGTGAATATGGTGACAATGGATGGTTATGTGGTAACGGTCTATTTGCTTTGTACAAAGTTAATGCTAAAATTTATGAACTACATCTTTCTAAAAGAAAAAACATACATATGTATCTACCTACTTTATAATTTTCACTTGGTTTATACAGGATTTGGTATGACGGTTTTAGTTCTGTGTACCTACAAATTCGAGTTTTTAATCAAAAGTAAAATTGACATTTAGAAGATTGGAGAAACCTGTGCCTACGTTCTGTTATACTACGTTTTCACCAAGAGATAATCCGGGATTTAAGGTAGGAGATTTAAAATTAATCTTGTAGTGTTTTCAGCACAAAAAAAGGAGATTAATGTGACGTTTTCAGTCTGAATTGCCATTCAATTGTCAACTCAATTGGACAAGAATAAAACAAATTTAATCGGAAAATGTATAAGAAAACAGAAAAAACTATTTTTGAGCAATAAAACAATTAATTTTGAATAAACTATTTATTAAAAATGAGTCTTGTTACCTAAATCTATTGTTATCACAGCATTTGATTCTCCAAAATAACATTATAGTGAGTACATTTAATAGAAGAATCCCTTATTATAGAAAAAAAGCACAATTTTTCGGCCCACACTTCAATGAGAAGCTCCCCATCCTCCAGTGTCCAGGTTTTCCCTTGGTTTTTGTTTGTTTTGGTTGTTGCACTATCTGAAATTTGTTTTGTTTACTAAAATATATTATTATAAATATATGAAATACATTGTAAATAATTACATTTTTATTCTTACAGTCAACGCGCAAAAATATTTGATATTTTTTTTTCAATGGAAAAACTGACGTTTAAAAGGGTGCGTTCTACAAAATAAGGATTGTTTGTTTTGACAATCTCCTTCTTGCAAGAAGATTTCAATGAGATTTATTTTAAATCTTCATTTGAGGAGATTTAAATTTGTATGGTAAATCTTCGAGATTTGAAGAGGATTTATGCTAAATCCTCTTAAATCGCGATTTAGTGCTCGGTGAAAACGTAGTATTACTCTCGCATCGATAATCGTATGAGTTTTGTTCCATTTTTCATCGTTTCTCGACCAATTTTAACCATGCGAGAGTTACAGAACGTAGGCACTGTTCGTATAAATGTGTATGTATGTCTATCCATCTATAATACATCCAGTTGAAGTGAACAGAATTTTCTTTCGGTATAAACCTTTATGCCGGCGAATGGTAGGGTTAACTAAAAACGTGGAGCTTATCTACGTGTAAAATGTTACGTATAGCACGTTACG
Organism: Leucozona laternaria; assembly: GCA_932273885.2. Classification (NCBI taxonomy): domain Eukaryota; kingdom Metazoa; phylum Arthropoda; class Insecta; order Diptera; family Syrphidae; genus Leucozona; species Leucozona laternaria. The sequence continues at coordinate 216,656,938 of OW026366.1, read as the reverse complement.
TGTAATACGCTACTATAAAGTTGCATTGGGAACGTTCAATCACAAAATCTGAAAACTCAGATCTGAATTTACGTTGGTGAACGCAAAAAAAGATTTGAAATTTCAAGATTTACATTAAAACGAAATAAAATATAGAATTTAATTATTCGCAAATTAAAAATTCAGCGTGAGTAGTTTTGGGGATGATATTATACCTATGTAAATAAATCGGCAAAAGGTTTTACCTAGTGTTTGCTGTTACGCAATCAATTTTTTTTTTCTGTTTTAAAATCTATTTATTGAGAAGATGTATTGCCTGCGAAATAGAGAAAAACTATGTTAACTTCAATGAAAAAATTATTCCACAATTTTGCGATGGAAAATTCTGCGCACATTTTTTTCAGAAAAGGCAATCTTTTGATTTTAAAACTCACTTATCAATAAACAATAAGTTCTTTTATGTAAATATAATACAGATCAACCACTTACCACAGCGAAAATCATATAAAGTTCAACTTACATATACTTCCACATTTCCCCCACCACAATCACTTTATTCTGAATTTTCAGATAGGAATTTCTGTCTCAAAATTCAGATGAAACGTGAGCAAACATAATAAAAAGTCATCTAACTTTTTATGACAGCTAACCAATCAGAAGCTCAAAAAATTCAGAATTCTGAAAATTCAGATGTAAAACGTAATGCGTTGAACGCGCCCATTTACACATCTTAACAGTGAGTTCCGGTACTCACACAATATCTGTAGAGAAAAATAAAGGTAGTTAACTTCAAAACGATATCGTTCGATCGTTTTCGTTTTACGTTATGAGGCCCCAGTGTGCGCTTTATACCAATTGGCACCAAATGACAACATTTGTAATCGAGTTGCCCAGAAAAAAAAACAGGTTGGGGTCAGATTCCCAAAAACCTAAATTTTGAACATAAAATTCTGATTGGACTTAATAGAGGTGGAACAAATCCGCCGTGTTAAAATGTTCATCGAAGAAATAATTTTAATTCGGCAGAAGACAACAAATGGTCGAAAAATTCAGCACTATACAAAGGGAAGTCATCACTATTCAGGATAAAACGGAAGCATTTGCTAAATATTTTGAGGGAAATTTCGTGCCAAACCCAACAAACGATTTCGTTTTCTTAAAAGAAGTTCAGCATGAAATGTGTGAGTGAGATATGTATGGATTTTAAGGGTGTGAGATAGGGAAGGCTAGATTGAAATGAAAGGATTTTTCTTCACCGTGTAATCAGGAGTTCAGTAAAACGACAATAATTGTCATTTCCCTAAAAGATGGAAGAGAGCGAAAATTGTACCTCTACCAAAGAAAGGTGACAGAAATACAGTTTCTAGATATCGACCAAACTCTTTCGTGAGCAAAACCAGCAAAATCCTGGAAAGGACCTTTTCTTCGGAGGCCGAAGGCGTTCTATACTATTAACAACATCATTCCGGATGTGCAGTTTGGATTTGGATTTTGAGAGCAACACTCTACTTTACATCCACTCCTGAGGTTCCAGAATGACGTTGTTAGCGCCCTCAATATCTGTTAAGTAGCTGTTGGATTTAGAGAAAGCATTTGACAGCAGCATTGGCTTTTCAACTTTCCAGGTACACTAATCAGAATTATTTTTTGCTTTCTCAATTCTAGGTCATTCTTCGTCGAGATTGAAAACAGCCAGTCAACAACCAAAAGCATCAGAGCAGGAGTTGCCCAAGGATCGAAGCTGGGACAATATCTCTACAACATCTTCACCACGGCGGCGGCGTCGGACCAGCCTCAACCCAACAATACTATAAATTTTCTCTACTCGGACGATTTACTTACGCCAAATCCATGTCACCGATAATTGCAGCCCAAAGAGAAGAAGATCACGTGAGACGTCTGTGGGAATTCTATAAAAGATGAGGCACAAAGTCAACTCAGCCAGATCCGAGAAGACCCGCGGGACAGCGCCGAAACGCACCGTCAGCCGCAAGCTGCCACAGCATCATCCTCAATCTGCCCGATGGATCGCAATTGACCACCAAAAAAATAAGTAAAGAATAAGTTCGCTTTAAGCATTCAACAAAAATTAAAGCAAACAAAACTAAAAGTTTAACTCAAATACTACTTCGTCTTCGGTTCCAACGCTCGCCTGCAATGACAAACCTGCTGTCGTCAGCTCACAAGGAAAAACAATTTGCTTGCACCACAGTTTGCTGTTAATTCGACGTTGCAACAAAGTGTTTATGACTCCTCCTGTACTTGAGAGCGCAAACGATTTCATTGGACGAATCATTTTTCGTACTCACGCAATTACCAGAGTTCTTATAGACAGTGATATACGCGAATCCGCTGGCCCGGATAGTAAGTAGGAACTAGCCCTCCCATTGTTCTGCAGAGCTTTTCTGCAACGCGGGCAAAAGCACTGCGTAAGCTTTCGTCCAATTGCACTGACGTAGGTTCCTTCTCTCCAAGGTCATGATTGAAACGCTGATTGATTTTTAGCTCAAGAAATATCTTGAAGAACGAAAGCTTCTTAATGATCGACAGTAGGGCTTTCGTAGCTACATGTCCACTGGTATAATGGTATATCTCACCGAGTAGTTGCACAATACATCGTTTTGGTGAAAGCAAGAATATTATACTGGAATGTATTTCGTAATGAGACACTTCAAATAAAAACCATTTTACCGCACATTTATAATAAAGTATCTGTACTGTATCTGTGATTAAACTGGTTCAACTCAGGAAAAAGTATATTTAGAAAAATCAGTCCTGCATTATATTTTTCTTAGAGGAGCAGAAGATTGCCAGAGTATTCAGGTTCACACTTTGTTTACCCTCAACATACAGTTTCAATCAGTAACTAAACATTTATACAGAGCTCATTAACCTCTCAGCAGTAGTGTTGTTTAAAAGAATGATAAGATTAACAAACAAAATCCAAAATTCACTGATCGAGTGGTGATAATATGTACGTAGCAGATTTCATATACATATAGCTAAATACTCACGTTCCATAATAAAGACAAAAACTCAGCTCATTATATTTGACTAATGGTATTGGATAATATTTAATTTTTAACACTTTAACGCTAAACGAATCATTAAATGGTCAAAAGGTGCGAACATTTCTTAAGCTAGCTTTGCAAAACTCCATCAGAGATAGCACTACGGTGTCCCAATTGAATTTAGAAGATTCAATTAGAGTCTTATGAAAAAACAATCGACAAACGAACAAAATTAATTTTATTAATGATTATTGCTTTTTCAGATAACAATGGTAGAAACAAAATATTAAAAGACGAATTTCTCCGATTTAAACTTATTTTGCGCATTGGATTTGTTCATTGGATTAATTAGTTAGTTGTCGAAAAGTAAATACAAAAAAAAAACGTTTGTATTTGCTCTAGAAATTGATTTAAAATATTTATTCGTAGCAGGTCGCCGTTCATGTGCAAGTCACTTAAAGAAAAGATTTTATGACTGTCAACGCATTGACTGTCTGACGTCAAAATGTCATCATTTTCTATCCTATAAAGTTGGCAAGTCTTATAATCATCAACGCTGAATATTAGGTCTGTTTGGTAACGTGAAATTTCTTGCGAATTTGTACAAATTTTCACAAAATTGCACAATTTGTTACAAATTCCTGTTTGTTAACTGGAAAAAGTTGCAACGACAGAGCACATCGAGAGAGAAAAAAATTTCCCATCCATTGGATAACTTGCGAATTTGTGCTACATAAATTTCTGTGTGCAAGAAGAGAAAAGTCTGTGAAAACACACAGCTGTTAGCATCTTTTGCTTTTAGTTTGAAATTGTGGTTTCTGGTATGTGAAAATTAACTTTATAAATAATAAATAACTTGATAAATTTATATTTTATGTGATTTTTTTTTTAATTAAACGCAAATTGTTAACAAAGTCAGACTTTTGGCACGTGATTGTTGATGTGAGGAGTAAAATTCTGACATTTGGTACACAAAAGTGGTTCAATGCGCCTGTTAACTTTCTTGTAAATTTCTCCATTTTTGAGAAATTCGTTCTCTCTTTGGTGTTTTCACAGGTTTTACACATTTTGCTGAAAAAAGATACCAAACAGACGTAATATGTTTGTTCGTTTAAAGAATATTTCGATCTTATGAATGTTTCCATAGGCGCCCGCAGGATTATTCCCAAGGGGGGGGGGGGTGAAATTGTATTGTTTTGAAAACAGGAAAAGCAGTTTTCGTTGTTGTTTATATAATTTAATTATTTTTATTTAATTATAAAACTCCGTATCTTCTTTTACTAGATTTATGTGAATGTGCATCATATACAACGCATAAAACCTTCCATCGCTCATTGTTGTCCTTAGCCAAGTTCTTACCTTTCTTAATGTACTGAAAGATCGCTCTGCTGTATATGTTGTGGCGGAAATTTAAAGTCCTATACATAGATAGTGCTGCGAAAACCGAAGAATAAAGTTCTTCTACATTTTTCAAGACATCAGATATATTGGTATATGTTGACTTTGGTAAAAATTCATACTTTTGTGGTTAAACCACATAACGGACTAGGTAGACAAATTTTCCAGAAATTGAAATTGGATGAGTCCATGCTTTGCATATTTCTAGGAGAAAACAGGAATATTGCATACCTATGTGGATTTATTTTCTTTCATTCATTCATTATAAGAGAATCCAAGTAAGGAACGAAAATTGATTTTCGGGTGAAGACGAAGAATTATTGGATCTGTGAGTTTGTTACTTTACAAATTTTGGGCAGCTCAAATCAATACCTGATTCACTCAAACATTTTTCAATTGCTTCCCAAAGCGTTTTGAAGGAATTTTCAGCATTCTCCCAATCTTCTTCAAAATGCTTGTTCAAGAAAATGACCTAATCTCTTACAGTTAGTAAATTCTGAACAAGCTGATTAAAAAAGTCGAATTCCCTAGTTTTTGCAGTGCTTCCGCCATTACAAACACTATGTTTTCCTTAAATACTCGTAGACTTTTTTGTGTTTTACTATCCATCTTATTTCACAGAAGAGGGCGATGCTGATGGGAATGTATTTTCTTCGCAAAGGAACTGTACCGGGATAAAGTAATTATTTCTTTCATCGTCCTATCAGAATTTATGATGTCGGACAACGAACATTTCTTCGTTTATATCAAAAATTCGAATTTTTTCTAAACAGAATCAAATTTTTTCTAAACAAAATCGATTCTTTTTTGTCAAAACAAATCTTGCGTTTTTAGCAAGATTTCACATTGATTTGCACACACGCTATGAAGACTTGACATTTTTAATACGTCATAAATTGAAAGTCGCGGAATTTTTGGAAGAAGAGTTGTTTATTTTTTGGTTGGAACGAATTCTACATAATTTAATAATAAATATTCAACAATATATTCAGTCAATATACAGCTATAAAAATAATTTATTGTGCGTTGTTCATTATCAAACACAAGTTTGACAAAAAAAAATAGCTTTCGCGAGTGAAAGACGTGTTTAAAACTTTCAGTGCAAGTGATGAAAACTTTTCAATAATAATTTTCTTTAAAAATATATGTGCAAATAGAAGTTCAAACAAATAAAATGCACCGTATAAGCTGGCTTATATCTTTTATTTATTAATTTAATTCTATTGGTAAAACATTTTTCTCACAACTAAAACAAACAACCTTAATAGTTTTGTGAATAATTTCTTGACGTTTTGCGTCAATTGCAACTATAAAGTCACAAACACAATCACACGAAAGAAAAATCGATTCTTTTATGAAATACGAATTCCTTTCGATTGACAGAAAAAATTCGATTCTGTTTAGAAAAAATTCGATTTCTTTTTTGAAAGGAATTCGCCATAAATTTAATTTGTTTCCCTTTGGATAAAAAATCTTGTATTCTTTCCCTTACCCCACTCAAATTTTCCAATATTTTTTCGTATGACTTATACGTTAAGAGTTAAAGAGTTATGTGAACAATTTTTCAATATGAAATGAAGAAGTAAATCCTTGGCAGTATCTACTGCCAAGTACTTCTGGCTGCAGTCAACTACTTCTACTCTGTGATCGAAGTAGTTCAAAGTAGTTCATTAGTCTAGTTACAGAATGTTTCCAAACAAGAAAAAGACATCACCAATCAAAAGAAATTACGTAGTTGATTGTTGCTGTTGACATTTTTCTAGTTAAAAGTAAAATACAAAAACAAACAACCTAAATTAAATTGATATTGAGGTTAGATTTTACTTTTGGCAAAATGAAAGCATTCCATTCATCATCTACTGGGAAGTACTAAAAAGTACTTTGGAAGGCCCAATGGAACGCGGATATTATGGTATATAAGTAAACGCTTTGTGCCTGATTACATGGGTCGTTTTACTGAAGAGCGCATCGCACAGGTAGATTTTATGTGCGTAAAAAAGAGAAGGTGGACGCGATGCGCTCTTCAGTAAAAAGACCACTTTCCATTGTCTACAAGGGAGGGCAAAACGATAGAATTTAGGGATTTATTCAAACAAGATCCAGAGTCAGAAGGGAGTTTGACGAAAAAAGTGAAAAAAATGACCAAGTATTCAGAATTCGCTATTTAGAACTGATGAAATGTTGGTGGATAAAAGTCGCAGCTCATAGTCAGGGGAGGGCAAGTGCCCGGCTTGCCCCCCTGCGGGCGCCTATGAATGCTTCTTACCCGGAGGCCACACGAGCTAATACTGGCTAGCCAGTCGCAATACACTAAAAGCTTTTTACTAATATACAGAAACTTAAGCCATTTGCTCGTTGAGCAGACATCAGTATAGAGAAACCAGTAGTGCAATTTCATAACTATAGTCAACATTCATCGTAACTTTTATTCAAATTTCTGAAATGATTCGATTTTGTGCAAAAAATAAGTCTAAAGAAATTTATGTCGTTTTCGATTGGATTTTCGGTCTATTTTACTCCTTTTTAATTCCAATCGAATATGAAAACACCGACTTTCCTAAATTTACACGCACACTACCTAAAGCCACCATTTAACAAAATGGCTTCTTCAAGCATTTACCACTTTTGACAATTAATCCAACGAAAAACTTTATATGTATGTGTGTGTTCCTCGTATACTCCAATATGAAATTGGGAACAGAAGAACACTCCGAAAACATTACTCGGAACAGCCAATCGAAGACTTTTGGAGTAGTAGGAGTGAAAAAGGAGTGCAAAAGGAGTACTCCGAACATCCAAACGAAAACGACACTAGTTTGCAATTTTGGTTTTATCCGAAACAAATATCTTAAAAATTCGGATTTTTTAAAGGTTTTTTTGAAAAAATGAAATTTGACAGTTTATTGCTCGACGGATAGCCAACGAACTGTATTTTGCCGCCTGTAGAATAATTCGTTACAATAAAGACGGAAGTTCTAAAATTGCTTTTTTCTGGAGCAAAAACTATGTTGAAAACTGTTGTTCCCTCTTTTGTTTCTTTATCCATCATTTCAATTATTAATGGCCGATTTCATAAAGCCCTTTTAACTGTTTAATAGGCTTTTAAATATTTAAATGACGTTTGTTCCATACAAAAGACGTCATTAAAGCCTGTTAAATATTTGTGAAACCGAACATAAAGCTTCTTAACCATTTTTGCACAGGAAAAGATTGTTATTGCATTTAATTTTAATGTAGTAACAACCTTTTTTGGATCAAACAGACATTTAAGCCGTGTTAAAGTCACATTAACTTAAAATGGTAGTGTGAACGTCATGTGATTGACTTTGGCTCTTGTCAACTAGACGTCAACGCTCATTGTTTGGATGTGGTCAAACCCTGTAATCATAAACACAAATACTGAAAATGCGTTGAAACGAATTTTAGGGGCAACGCAATGTTGCAAACGCAACGTTTAATATTGTGTTATTTTATGTGACCGTGTACTCAACCTGTCACAGCTGTTATAGGGCAACTCGACACACTGTTCGTCAGCCCGTTAACTTTGAGTCCCAACGTTGACACAGCATAATTTTAAGACGCGTCGACGTGGTCTGTGTTGACCCTCATCTGAATCTCAAACACTTCTGTTGTTTTTCAGATTTTTTTGGGACAAACAGAATTGAACGACTAGCCTCATTCGTGCGTGGTCGTCAACCTTTAATGCATTGACACAGTTCACGTTGACAGTATGCTGATGGTATTTTTGGTGACGTCAAAGAGTCTTCGTGTTCACAGTTTAATCGTAGCAGCTTCGCGTCTATTGATATATTTTAAAAATGGAAAAAGGAAAATCATGCTAATCAGCAATAAGCAATAAGCATAACGTAATTCTGAATTTCATTTCTGTGTTAATTTTTAAAGTTTCTTTTTGATCAATAGCTGTGTTTCATTATCTTCTATCGGGACCCGGATGGAACTTGATTTACTGCTTTTAACACGATCTAAAAAAAAAACAAAAGAATGGGAAATTTTCAAAATACAGTCGACTCTCCCTAAGTCGAATTTTCACGGGATACCAGGATTTATTCGAGTAAGATAGAGTTTTGGAAAAATTCGAGTTATAGAGAGAAAGATTTTTTTTTAATTTATTTTTTAATTTTGTTTTGCGCTTAACAAAATTCGACTTAAGGGGTGAAAAAAAATGCCAGTAATCAAGAGAATGTGTTCGAATTAGAGAGAGGTTCGACTTAGGGAATGGTTTTTGTATGGAAAATTGAAGGGAATGTTAAAATATGGCGAAAAAGTACGAGTTAGAGAGAAATTCGACTTAGGGAGAGTACGTCTTAGGGAGAGTCGACTGTAGTTTTTTTTAGCACGTGTTAAAAGTTAATGCAGATTCAGATCCGGATTCCGAAAGAATATAATTAAACACAGCTAATGATGGTCTTAAGCAAACCATTCAGTCTACCGGTTAAAAAAAAAAAAAAACTTCTAATAACAACATTAACTTGGAGATATTTTAAGATGATGCGGGTGAGTGGATTGCCATCTAAAAGCATTCACCATCAGACTTGATTTGTTATATTTGAAAGCATTCATCATATTTCATTTACCCTCTTAAACCACAGCAACTCCAAAACATGGAATGAATTATAATAATGCTGGTAGCCATACAAATTTAGACAAGTAACACCTGGACAATTCCCAGTGCTTTTAAGAATCATTTTACACAATAACCACCAACAACACCCCCGAATATCTATTAAAAGGTGTCGACAGGAGGAAAAACATGATGCAGCACCAGAAATCATGGAATCGGATATAAAAATCCTTTTACAAACTCGTTATGATAAATAATCATATTATCCTCCGCGTCAGGCACGAGATGAGAATGAGAACACTACATCGCACCTTTAGGTGTTTATTCCATATAACAAACTGTCAAAACTAACACCCCACCGCCCCCTGCAGAGGATAGAGAAGATATAAATTCGTTTTTCCTTCCGATGAGAACATTGCTGTGGTTAAAAGGTGTAATAGCTACTTGAGAGATCTACCATACCTTGGTCGGACATATAGAAAAAGAAACATGCAAGGCACAGGCACACAGCAGGACTATGACCGAAGAGAAGACTAAACAATTGCGTGTGAAGGTCCTGAAAATGATTCAATTTCTAGTGGAAGAACATTTATTATTGTATTACGTTCTGCTCCTGTTTTCTCTGCCCTCGCTTATTTCCCATTGAAATGGATGATAAGTGATGATGCATAATGACGCTATTAAGGTATTTTCATAAACTCCTACTTATAGGTCGATGATGATACTGTCTTTTTTGCAAAAAAAAAAAAAAATGATACAACGTGTTATTGATTCGTTACTCTGCGGTGTGCAGAAATCTTTGACATTTATGATTAAGATTTATTTTACTACTCGGCTACGTTACGTTTACGTGGGTATTATGTACATATATGTATATACATACATATGTAATGTTATTTTAAATTTATTTGGGTTTAAATTTAACTCTTAACTATTAAATAATTTTGGCACAAGACATGATAACAAAAATTTCGAAAATCATTGGAGTGGTTTTCTTTAAAAAATAGTGATTTATGTTTTTTATTTTTATAGGTATTATTAAAACCATCTCTATTGAAATTTTGATCGAAATCGGTTGGGCCATGAACGAGAAAAACAAAAATCGAAAAAAAACGGTTCCATGGCAGATAGGTCCCGTTATTAATTATTTTGTTTACAAAAATAAATAGTGCGCACATTTTTTTTTTATTAAAATCGTTATAGCCATTTTCTAGATGAACCTTTTCTTATAACGGTTGTTTGGCAATTACCGTTATTTTGATGCTTACCTTACAATAATCTTAATAAGTTGCAAGTTTTAAGAAAATGGCTTCAGTGGTTTAGACTGTAGCTGAAGGCACATACACACATACCAGGCACGAGACCTGACTTTTGCGGAAGCGGAAGCACCCAAGGATTTTTTTTCAAAATGCTTTCTATAATGCAGCTGCAGGTATTCATATTTTTGCTAAAACTTATCTAAAACAAATCAAAAAAATATGCACTACTTGATCGCACGAAATTGGTCTTGTGGTTAAATACTGTATGTATGTAAACCAACATTGAAGATGCATGATGCATACATTTAACGAGTAAATATTAAAAGAGTCAAAAGGACTAAAAACTTGATTTTTCGTTTGATTTTTTTTTTTTGTTTATAAAATAATGTTTTTAAAATTTTTTAAATGCATTATTGTTTAAATTATTGAGAAGCATCAGATTTCAAAATTATAAGAAAATCGATTTAACCATGGCAAAGATAAACGCGAATAACCCAAAAATAAGACCGCATTTTCTCAAAAAACGTTGAATACCTAATTCCGTAATGTGATTTTTTTGAGAAAAACCTGAAATGCAGTATTCTTGAAATTGACTTGATTATTACAGGTACGAAGTTTAATTAAAATCGTTGGAGCCGTTTTAGAGAAAATTTGAAGAAACCAAAATATTTGTATCGCAGCTACCCGTTCTAGATGAGCTAAAACAAAAATTTGAATTTCACCTCTAGGGAATCACATAAAAATGCTCTGTACCAAATTTCATGCAAATCGGTTCACCCGTTTAGGCTCTAGCTTAAATTAGAGTGGACGCACCGACGCACAGACGCTCAGACGCACAGACGTACAGACGCACAGACCGACGGACGGCATGACGAAACCCACTTTTTCGGACTTCTCGATTATCGTAGTGTTAGTTTTGATTATAACCTTTTTTTACACGAAACTTGCCCTACTGAGCAAGTAAAAAAACACCAAAAATCAAATTTCAAATTTGCACAAAGAAATGAGAATGCACATGACTAAAAAAAATGTATTCCCTTTTTTTCCCATAACATTGGACTTATTAACAGTTTTAGATAGTAAACAACTCAGTTCTTCTTTTGTTTTACTTGAATGAGTTGTTTTCGTCCCTTACTATAGCTGATGTCTCCATTTTTGCACGCCAAGTTGTTGGAGGTCCTTTTCCAGTTACGTGCGCCACCTGAGTTGCGGTCTTCCTATACTGCGCCGGCCCTCAAGGTACGATGCAAAGACTTTTCGGGCTGGAGCTTTGATGTCGCTCTAAATTTTAGATATTCGCTCTAAATGACCCAGGCAGCCCAATCGTTGGCTTTTTACTTGTTGGATGTACACGTACAGCCCGTACAGTTTGTTGTTGTATCTTCTTCCCTACTGCCTGTTTATGCAGATGGGAGCAAAAATCACCCGGAGAATCTTCCTCTTAAAACACCCTACAGCGCCAGCGTTCTCTTCCACCTTTAACATGGTTCATGGCTCTGCACCATATAGCAGGACTGGGATACGCTTATCACCCGCGTTTACAGGGATACTTTAGTTCGAGAGAGGCCTTCAACGAAACTGCTTTGACGCTATAAAGTTGGACAGAACGTCAACTTTCCCGCTTAACGTCATGCCGCCTCGCCGACCGTGGACCGCGCAGTTCCGCTGCCGTTTAGTTTAGATATAGCTCCTACGATTCGACGCGTCGTGTAGTTCCGTTCCGGAAGTGGAATCCTCTCGGGGAAGGTTTTAACTTAAGGTCTGAAAGAGAAGTGTGGCATATGAGTGTTTAAATGATATTCAACTAAATCAGTTTGTTGTTTCTGTGTGCTTAGAGTTCTCTCAGCAGATCTGATAGTTCAAATATATTGCAATGAATGTAATAGGGCCCATACACACAACACTTGTGTGCACACCGGTATCACGACACTTCCCCATACACATCAAACCAAAGGCGACACCGACACAAAAAGAAGAAAAATGTTTGATTTTTGGTGTTGGTGTCTCGATTGGTGTGCACACAAGTGTTTTGTCTATGGGCCCTATTAGACTGCACGATGCGTTTGGCTGCAGGATGCGCAAGTCAGCAGTCTCCATCGAACCAGGGGTTTTGTTGTGCTCGCCAAGTGAAAACTAGAACATCATTGGTGCTAGTTTTTCTGATGGCCAACAATGTTGCCACTGTACAGGCAAATGTGGAAGAATTTAAAAAAAAAACGCAATTTTTACATTTAAACGATTTCTATTGAATTTGTACTAAATTCATTTCCGAAAACTTCCTCCCAGCCGCGCTGCTCAACATATAATCTAAGAAATTTTTGAACAAGTTCTTCCATACTAGCTATTGGTTGTTTTCATTAAAGAGTACAAAAATGAAGGCAAACAACTTTGATCTACTTTACATGTATTTGTATCGTGAATCCGAAATGACCTCCATTCGTCATTTAAAATACCAATGGAGCTTTTGTAAAAAGGAATTGCCTCGATCAGTCTTAAAATTGAAATTAGATCCCATTCTTAAATTTTGTTTGGGTTTAAAAATTATATTAAATGCGAATTTTGATTTTGACATTTTGAGCATTGAAAACAATAGTGACGTCTCTTACTAAAACGATAAAGTGTGTGGTGATCAGTGCTGTCTTTTCAATTATTGATTGAGGATTTTTTCAATAGAAAAAGTTAGAAATAGATTTTGAAAAAGCGAAGTAGGGAAGTAGATTCTATTTTTTTTTCTCAAAACCGAAGTAAATCTATACTTCGGTTGAAATGAAGTTCGAACCCTGCCACTGGGTCTGAGAACTTGATGCTGACGTGCTCAGCCAAACGCGATCTCTTGCAATAGTAGCTTGCGGTGTTGTGGCGTAATAGATATCCGCATTCGTAATTGATCTACTTCTAAGTAACGACCCTCCGATCGCTCTTACACCTAAGATATACTGAAAGCATGCCCAGTGTCAATATCATTCATTTCTTTGACGGATGCCGCAATACTGTTGCATTATAAAAAGAAGCATAAATATACCTATAACCTATTCCACAATATGTTCGACTTCTATTCATTGATTCTTTCTTTTCTTCTTGCTATAACAATAATTTTTGTTTAAAACATAAGGTTTTTATTATGAAATTGCTTGTCATCGATCGGAAGCGCTCTACCCGTTGATGGGGAAGGCAATTATGGCACCCGCTCAAAATCCAGACCAAACAGTGGCTTTCGTCAATTAAGCTTGTTGATGTACCCGTTCATCCAAAAAAAATTGACCTCATCGGTGATTATTTTTTTGTGCTGAAACCTGAATCCAAGAACAAAAGATCCAGAAACTAGAACCCCTTCAGCTCTTTGTTCAGTTAGATTTGGTACGGATGTAGGCGCGAGTTCATGTCTTGGAAGGATGACGATGTAAACCGTAAAATAGGCGCAATGCCACTGATAATTAAGTTTTATCATATATGCCGGTGTTACTCAACGATGTGATTTGTCATGATGAAAAAATTGGATTCAGTATCTTAAAAATAAAAAAATAACAGAAAAGTTATGACAGATAAAACAACATGGCCACGATGAACTGTCAAAATCTCTTCCTCCCTACCTTTTTCAAAATCTTTTATTTAAGAAGCGCGAAAGCTTGAGAAGAACCAGCCCCTAGTGACTTTAAACTCATAGCCATTGCTATGAGCGTGTTGTTTGTTTTGCAGGAAAGGAGGGGACCAACAATTTTCTGCCGAATACGAACACGGGTAAGGTGAGAGGTACTTATTCATGACAAGAGATGCTCTTTACTTCTCGTCACTTCCTCGAAAAATGCAGTAGCAGTAAAAAACATGTTTTTTTTTCAGGTGGAAAAGGCAGGGAATTGAACCCAGACCTCCAGCATAACAGACCTACGCATAAACCGGCTAATAGAATACATTTGTGAAGAAATGACTTTGTATGGAAAAATTATCTTTTATTTTACATTAGCTCTAGAACGCGGAGTTTGGATTAAATTGGCCAGTGGATCGCCATCACTTACCTATACTTAAGGAAGTGCTACAGTGGCAGTCTGATGTGGACCTGAACTTCAACCAACAAGCTTTTCCAGCCAGCTCGGTCCTTTGGTAGATATATCTCCAATTTTGCATGCCAAATTGGTTCAGGTTTTCTTCTATCTGCGTGTGCCACCTAAATCACGGTCTTCCTTTGATTGATTGCAGTTTGCAATGAAGTTAAAAAAAGTTAAAAACTATGGCGATTTAACGATTAACGTTAAAAACAGGATTTTTCAAATTATAAACCAGTTAGCAGTATCATTCTATCTATTTAACATTTTTTTAAAGTTAAACTCATCAAATACCTATTTTATCTTTAAAGGTCAAGTTTTTCGGTGGGAGATTAAAGTTAAACCCGAGTTAACTCATCAAATTTGGTGAGTTAACTAAGGATTAATTAAACAGATACCTTTGACGTTTTATTCACCGAGTTTATTTTGTCGGTTCCACATGCATCCTCCACACCGAAGAACTACTTTCTCTCCACACTGAAAAACTACTTTTTCAGTTAACTGTGGGTTAATTTACTTCTAGAGTTAGTTAAGTCTGGTTTAACTCACCACTGAAACACACACAAACTCTATATTTCACTGTCAATATTTAAAGTGTGTTCAGCTGGAGTTTATTAACTCCCAATTTCTTCACAGAAGTACTTAACTAGCTTAGTACCCAGTCCAGCTAGACCAGGTACTAGCTTTGGTATTCGGTCCTAACGAAAAGTAAGTACCTGTATATTTCTTCACTACTAGTCAATAGCGGATCTAAATACAACAAGCGGTATTAGGACTTAATACGTCTAAAACTGGTCTAATTCAGATTTTGACACTATTTTGGCATTTCAAATATTATTTTGTTATTTATTTTAATTGATAGATATTTTATTTACGAATGGATTGTCTATTTAAACAAAAGAAAGGACATAATATCCATTGTACGATATTTGTCTCTCCTGATAGCAACATCAACTATCAAATTTGTTACTCGAATGGGACTTCAACAATTTTTTGGACTTCGATGTAAGCAGTTAATAGCAAAATGGTCGTCGTGCTACATAGGGAGTGAGAAGATGAAGAATGGCAATGCAAATCTACCGACATGTACAGGAATGATCGATCAGTGGTGCTGTGTTCTAAATCCACTTTTTCTTTGCTTTTGATTTAAATAAAACATTGCGTGTTATTTTTTTCTTGGATTACATTTTTCTGTGTGGGTAATGTGTGTGAAAGATTTTGAGAAATATCCTTATTATGTATGTACATTTCAAGTTCATGCAATATATTGGTAGCGTTCGAGAAACTATCCAAAGAGACATTTTTTCTCGGTATAATGTCCATAAACCATATGTGCTTTTACGGCATTATGTCATCCCACGTAGTGATAATTAATTTAAAAAAATACCAACCAAGAAACTATCGATATTGAGCAACGAATTCTTTGAAGAAAATAAATGATTTTTTTCTAACTCAGGTATTAGCGCCACTAGACTACCGATTTGAAAGCCCTAGCTAATACTGAGTCCGAGATAGAACTCGGTATTAACTTGACAGAACTAGAGCTTAGTACTTATGTGAAGAAATCATTTGGTACCAATTTGAGTACTAAAAGCTGGTATAATAACTAGCTGATTTTGAGGAGCTAGCTATTACCGAGTCTTAACTAATACTCGGTACCAAATTAACAGGACTAGGGCCTAGAACTTGTGTGAAGAAATGAGTTGATACCGATTTGAGTACTAATTTTAGGACTAGTACAGGTACCGGTACCGGTGTTAAGAAATTTGCCGTAAGAAAATAGGTTTAGTATGGCACTAGTTTAAAACCATAAGGCCCAGTTTTTCAGTGGTGATTGGTGAGTTAACCCAGAGTTAGCTAACTTTAGAAGTAAATTAACTCACAGTCAACTGAGCAAGCAGCTTTTCGGTATAGACTGCATGCAGAACGACTTAACAAACTCGGTGGATGAAACATCAAAAGCATCTGTTCAGTTAATCCTGAGTTAATTCACGAAATTTGATTAGTTTACTTTTAATCCTGCACTGAAAAACTGAACCTTAGAGCTTAAAAGTTAGGAAGTTATTAAGTATGCCAATACCTTTATATCCTGTTTCTAATTTTGTGCCTATAAATTCAAAATAATTTAGTATACCTACTCCTATTGACCAATCATAATAGATGAAGAAATTTTGTTAAATAATTTCCAAAAAACCAATACAACAAAAATAAACTAAACTAACGAATCATTTTTACTAACAAAATCTACCTACGTGTGTTATGATTATCCAGCAATCGATAAAGTTGAATCACGATTTATTTTCTCTTTTTATTAACATCTCTTTTTAAGATTTTTATCTGAGAATATTTTTAAGCCAATTGTTAAACTCGAAGAATTTCAATTAATCAATCAAATAAACAATCATCATCGAATGTACTCGTATTTAACATACAACAATGGCCCATCAGCTTGAATTGTTACGCGCATGATAATACTTCCACCCTAATTTTGCTTAGCTCTTAAAAGGGATGGTAAAACTGAGGATGCCGAAACAGCCATTTTTTTGTGTAGATTTCAAATTCAACCGAACAATGACAGTGTGTGTTCTTCTTCTCACCTTTGGTCTGTGTAGAATTCAGTACCTGCTCTAGCATCTTTGTTGGGGTTGCAAGCAGGGCAAACATCTCACACCATGGTGTTAATTTTAAGGCGGAGCTTCCACTTGAATCTGGAGTTATTGATGCTGGAGCCACTGGCATTCGAATTCATAATTAAGTGGTCATTCGCAAAGTGACGTCCGGTGCGGTTTAAATGGAGATAAATCGGAGATTAAGTGCTATTGAGGATAATTTCCTGTCATCATCCCTATCGTCGGATGACAGTTGTGATTCGGAGCAAATAGTTTGTGATGATGAAATCGAGACTATGGTGATGAAAAGTGATAAAACTGTCAGACAGAGTTCATTCAGTATTGACAGTATTCTTGGAGTGGATACAAAGACAAAAGATGATGTCGAGCAGCCTGTAAAATCGTCTCCCTTGTCACCTGCATCAACATGTGGAACTTGTAAGTTTTATAAAGACACATCATCACTATAATATGTATGTACATAGGTTTACTTGCAAAAAGATTATTCTACCAATTAGCACCGTGGCTAAATGCTTATTTTGTTCCATAATACCTAATTGTGTTTGCCAAGTGATTTCCATAAATTCGCACATTTCGAATTGTCAACGATGAATTTCTGCGACCATCACCATTGGTAATATTTGCAAAGTTAAAACACGATTGTTCTCAAGTTAAGACATGCAAAAGCAGTTAGAGTCTTTAAAACCGATTTCTATTTGAGTCGCATTTAACAAGCGGAAAATACAACATTATCAATCAGCACGTTATTTGTATGAACATTAAAAAAATATATTGGCTTTTAAA
The DNA here is from genome assembly GCA_932273885.2 of Leucozona laternaria. Lineage (NCBI taxonomy): Eukaryota > Metazoa > Arthropoda > Insecta > Diptera > Syrphidae > Leucozona > Leucozona laternaria. The sequence continues at coordinate 216,639,256 of OW026366.1, read as the reverse complement.
AATTTTAGAAAAAAAAAAAACAGTGTGTTGTGCAAGTATGCAAGTAGAATGGCAAGAAATATTAAAAAGAAAAAATCCGAGTCAAAAGCTGTTGCACCCCGGATGGTATAATTTACAAACCTAACATGTTCGAAAGTGAATCGAAGACAGTAAATACGGGTTTTCGCGAACATAATAATAAAAAAAAGTTGAAAATTGGAAAATTTCACGGCTTTCAATACTAATTTTAAATAAAGTCCACGACTGGTTCGCACGTAACACGCAGAACCATTTAATTGTTTTCATTTTTTCTAAATTCTTAAAGGCTCTTGAGTGCTAAATTGGCTTGCTCTCGTCTCACGCTCATGAGCGTGTGATTTTGTTAACGCTCTTGAAATGATTGTTTTGCTATCCTTCTCGATGAGAGAGCTCTTGACGTGAGCGTTTATAAATCGAACTCTCGCGAGTGCGAGCCAAACTAAAAATGCTCACACCTGATGGCTCATGGGCAAGCGTATCTGTTAAGCGCTCATTTGGAAAGGCACGCTCGCGAGCCGCTCATGAGCGTGCGTTTCTGAACCCTGGTTAAAACGATTCATTTATTTTAAAAGAATGAGTTTAAGGAGCATGCATTGTATGCCTCTTGCCAAAATGAACTTATCTGAAACGTGTGTACCCAAAAACTCTTCAGTGGATGAAGATTTGAACATTTGCAAGAAAAAATCCTCTTGTTAAGTCAATTACTTCTATTTGATGATCAATAATACAATGATCTAACCTCGGTTCTTAGAAATCGCTAACTTCATACGTACGCTGATCACGTTCAAGTTTATTTGAGCTACCGTATTGGAATGTTTGAAGATGCAACTGCTCGAATTAACGACGATCTGAAGCGTATATAGCACAATGGTCGCATAAAAATCTTTTGAAACTGAACTCGAGAAAATGCCAGGCTATTGTTATAAGCAATACTGTTGTCAACACATCCTCTTTACCATGCGTGGGGCTTGATGGTTCAATGTTGAATTACGATAGGAAAGTGAAAAATTTAGGCGTAACCTTTAATCAAACCCTCACTTGGGATAGTCATTTAGCATGTGCTCTCGGAAGAACATTTATGCTACTCTACGCGTATTACACCTATCTGGTGATTGTCTTCCAATTGCTACCAAAATGACGATTGCCAAAACTCTTGTCTTTCCTGCCTTGTTCTATGGTAGCCTCATTTTCAGCTGTTTGGATTCTGTGAGTAAAAGGAAGCTTCAAGTTACATTCAACAACACCGTTCGATTTATAAATGGTTTGCGTCGATTCGACCATGTCTCTTTGTATGCAAAAAATATCTTTGATATGCTTTTAAACAAATATCTATATTATTTAGTATTGACTTTTCTTTTTAAACTCATTTGTTATAAACATCCGGAATATCTATTTGAATAACTTATTTTTCCTGAATCTCAAAGAAGTAAAGTACTCATTTTGCCAACTTTTAAGTATACAAATTCTAGACAACAATTTTTTTTGCATGAAGCTGGTCTTTGGAACTTGCTCTGAGAGGTTACTTAAGAGCTACAAGACTTTTGAAGTTCCTTTGAAAAAGTATTGCAGATGCTAAAATTTTTTCTAAACTTTTTTTTTCACAAATTGAATTTGTTTTAGGGAATTTTCATATATGTACACTCTCTATTTACTTTATTAAATCTATTACTGTAATTTCTATTCTTATTTTATAATTATTAATTTCAATGAATTAATTAATCAACCAACTGTACTAAGTATACCAAAAAAGACACCATGTCTTAATATGCTTATGATTTTAATATGAATAAATATAAAAATTAATAAATTTGAAGTTCAGACTTTGAAAAACTGAACAACTCGAGAGCTGCATGTGTCTACTCTCCGGTTGGAGTTACCTCAAAAGGCGATTTTAAAAACACACAAAGTTTTCCCACCTCTTGGAATCTTATAGCTAACTCTTTCTACAGATCCGATATAAAAGTTGAAAATGTTTCAGTGTCTATAACAAGAGTGTCTAAAAAAAGAGAGTTAGGCGAAATGTAGTAACACTTTGTATCAAGTTATATAGGCACATAGTCACAAGGGCATTTACGTATTTAAGAATGTCTTTCAAGAAGCCACATTTAACATGCTGCTCTTACTTGCAAGAAATCTAAATTCTTCTTTACTTCCTTGGTATTCGAGTTTCGAGCAACGACTTCTTATATTTGCCAAAAATGTTCGATTACTTGATCCTTCCTTAGCCACCGTACACTGTTGTGTTGTATTAAGTCGGACTACGCTGGATCACATTCGACAAGAAATTCGCTTTGAGCAGAGCAAAACCTAATGAAATTTATCAACTTGACAAAATTGTCCATTGTGCACTTTTGTGTTGTACTGAGTATGCTGCAAAGGGTTTCTTGGTGAATTATACAGTGGTAAGACAGAAAATTAGCTTTTTTTCTCCTCAATTCTCTCTGCTAGTTGTATATTGCTGGAAAACCGTCAGTAGAAATAGACAACATTTTATCATAACTTTTATTTGCTTTTGTTTTGAAGTCTTCTCCACAGAGAAGATTCCAACAGAAATGGACATCTGTTCAGCTTTATGTCAAGTGCAAGGGCGTAGCTGGGTGATGCATTGTGCAAATGTTGGAGCAAGCTGCTTTTATTTTCTACAGCTAAAGTTTCGGTTCTTCTTGTATTGCTTTTTGTTGATAGTGTAATGCCTTGAAAAGCAGCAGCATTATCATTCTTTTCTTCACAAAGTGCCTTACTTACTTCCAACATACTACATTCTTTAACAATCTCGGAATCTGAATTCTGAATAGGATTAAATTTCGGAACGAAATACAGATTAAAGCCCAGGTACCTTTATTTATGGTCTTAAAAATAAATACAAATCACAGCAACAAACTAAACACATAATGAATAGTAATGGGTGATTTTTTAAGAGGTTTAGAAATTTTTTTTTAAAAAAAAACACAAAAAATTCGAAAAAATGAATGAAATATTTATTTGAATCGATAGTTTGAACCTTGCAATTTAATGTTCAAAGATAATTTCATGCAAATGTTGACCGCGGCTGCGTCTCAGGTAGCCCATCCGCTGAGTCCAATTTTGGCATACTCTTTCACACATATCGGCCGGTATCTCACGAATGAATGCATGGATGTTGGCTTCCAGTGCGTCAATCGAAGCGGGCTTGTCCCTATAGACATTAGCCTTGACATACCTCCACAAAAAATAATCTAATGGTGTCAAATCGCACGATCTAGGCGGCCAATTGACCGGCCCGAAACGTGAAATTACCTGTTCACCAAACTCGCCTCGCAATTGCGCCATTGTTTCGCGTGCTGTGTAGCATGTGGCACCGTCTTGTTGAAACCACATATCATGCAAGTCAAGAACTTCCATTTCGGGCAAAAAAAAGTTTGTTATCATCGCTGGGTAGCGTTCACCATTGACAGTAACGCTGCGATTCGCATCATCTTTGAAGAAATATGGCCCAATAATGCCGCCGGCCCATAAACCGCACCAAACAGTGGCTTTTTCGGGATGCATTGGTAGCTGTTGCAATGCTTCTGGCTGATCTTCACTCCAAATGCGGCAATTTTGCTTATTTACGTACCCATTCAACCAAAAATGAGCCTCATCGCTGAACACAATTTTTCGATAAAAAAGCGGATCCTTGGCCAGCTTTCCAAGAGCCCATTCACCAAAAATTCGGCGTTGTGGTAGGTCGGCTGGCTTTAGTTCTTGCACCAGCTGTATCTTAAAAGGCTTTGCGCCCAAATCCTTCCGCAAAATTTTCCACGTAGTGCTGTAACAAAGGCCTAACTGCTGGGAACGGCGCCGAATCGACATTTCGCGGTCTTCTGTCACACTAGCTGATACGGCCGCAATATTTTCTTCACTACGCACAGTACGTAAACGTGTTGGTGGTTTAATGTCCAACAAAGTAAATTTGGTGCGAAATTTGGTCACAATCTTCCGAATAGACTGCTCAGAAGGTCGAGAATGCCGATCATAAAATGGAAGCAGCGCGCGATGAACATTTCGAACCGAGCACGAATTTTGATAGTAAAATTCAATAATTTGCAAGCGTTGTTCATTTGTAAGACGATCCATGGTTAAATTGCAAACCAAACTGAAGCTGTTTGACAGTGACACAAGGTACTAAACACACGTCAGCTGTCAAAACCAGTGTTGCCAAAACCAAACCAGCTAAAAAATCACAAATCACAGCAACAAACTAAACACATAATGAATAATATAAATATTTACTACCAAAATATTTACAGACCTATAACCAAAACACATGATATCAAACTAGCTGTATTATGTAATGATTTTGATATCATAATAATGTTTTACTGAAACCAATTTGAGCGATAGTATTCACTCCAACGAAATTTTTCCTTCAATCTACATATAATGTATTCCGGAATGATAGAAATAATGAAATATTTGACTCATGTGGGGGAGGTGGTTGTTTGATTGCCGTAAAAAAATTATATACCAGCGATAAGGCTTCACAAGCTATAGAGTCAATTTTTGAAGATCTCTGGATCTCCATAACTAATCCAACCAATATGAAGAACATTTTTATTTGCTGCAATTATTAAGCCCTCAAACAACCACTGATGTATACGATCAAAATTGTAATAATCTTTGCTCCGTTTTTCAATCGTTTCCAATTATTTCTGAAGTAGTGTATACCCACAGTACACAAATCTAAGGTAATATATTGCGCAGGTTGTCAGTCAAGAATTAAACATGGCGGCTCGAGTGTCTACGAAAACTGCACATGGCATTACTAGAAACAACAACAAATGTAAGCATTTTGACAAGTAAAGAGACACTGGATCCGCCATTTTCACAGATGCGCAGAACTGAACAAAAATTTAAACGCTAATGATATTACCTTTAATATATGTACCTTGGTGTATACCTAGGTGACTTTAATGTTCCGACTATCACATGGACTTTTGATTCAATTTCGAAAAGCATACTACAAAGTTATTATACGTCACGTAAAGCCGAATCTCTTTTGATTTCTACATTTTTTTGCAACCAATTGCAATTCAACGCCATTAGGAACTGCTATTAAAATTTATTGCACTTGGTTTTTTCGACTGTTCGCTCCCCTAACATTACGGTATCCTTATGTAATGACGTGCTTTCCAAAATCGACTTATATCACCCACCGCTTTTAATAACATGTAAATTTCATATATGTAGAAAGATTTTTGAAGGAATCTGTCATTCAACATAGACTTTTCCATCGAGCTAATTTTCAAAGGATAAATTAATTCTTAGCTAGCGTGAATTGGTCTTATCTCAATGCATTAGATACTAACTTAGCATTCCGTAGTTTTGTTGACACCATACTCAATGTAATAAATTTAAATGTAAAGGGTTTTTCAACAGGGACGCTACAAAAGTAGAGCAACAGGGACAGCAAACGACGCCATATTTCTTGCCGCTCTTTTGACATTTCTCTTCAGTTAAGTTTGCCATTTTATGATGGAAAGATATACGAGCCAACAACGAGTTGAAATTATTAAAATTTACTACCGAAATTCGGAGTCAGTGGCCTCAACGTTAAGAGCGAAAAATCATCTTCAGTGATGAGCCTCATTCTTCGTCAATAAACAAAATATGCGGTATTGGTCAGGCAGCAATCCACACGTACTCCATGAGTCATCATTGCAACCCGAAAAAATTACGGTTTGGTGTGGTTTATGGGCCGGCGGCGTCATTGGGCCGTACTTCTTCCGTGATGATCAAGACCGGCACGTTACTTTGAATGGGGATCGCTACCGTTCAATGATAACCGAATATTTTTGGCCCCAATTGGATGATATGGACTTGGACGACATGTGGTTCCAACAGGACGGCGCCACAAGCCACACAGCGAATGTCACAATCAATTTATTGGAAACCAAGTTTGGAGAACGTGTTATCTCACGAAATGGTCCAGTCGCTTGGCCGCCTCGGCGTGCGATTTGACGCCGTTAGACTATTTCCTGTGGGGCTACGTCAAGTCTATAGTCTATGCAAACAAGCCAGCGACGATTGATGAACTTCGTACGAATATCGAACGTGAAATTGCAGCAGTATCGGCCGATTTATGCTTGAAAACCGTCGAAAATTGGGTTCAGCGTCTGGACTTCTGCAAGCGTCCCCGTGGTGGCCATGCAAAATAAATCGAGTTCCATACATAATGGCATTGAACGCACTTCCACAGGAATAAAGAATTTCATTGATATCCAAAACCGTTTTTGTTTTATTTAAAAAAAACTTTTGTAGCGCTCTTATTGCAAAACCCGATACTACTTAAAAAACAACTTAATGCTTCTTATCCGAATAATACAATGCTCTTTGATGATGAAGTTCTTTCGACAAATGAAAACATTACTGAAGCTTTTGCTTCTTATTTTAAACTTAATTTTAATCAAAGCAAAGGTCCCTCACTTATCAGAAATGTTGATAACAATTCAAATCTACAACTAACAAATATTCCTGTACCAATCATGACAACAGATAACGTGACTTGTGTTTTAAATAGTCTTGACATAACCAAAAATGTGGGTCCAGATGGTATTCCCAACTTATTTTATAAAAACTGTCAAGCATCAATTGTAAAACCTTCATGCCTGCTGTTTAATAAGTCTTTAAATAGTAGAATATTTCCATCATGTCTTAAACACTCATTTGTAACTCCAGTGTTAAAAGATGGGAGTCTTTCTGATATTAAGAATTACCGCCCAGTGTCAATTTTAAACGCTATGTTTCTAATTTTTGAAAAATGCATATACAACGTTTTAATATCTAACATCCTTCCGCATCTAATGGCGAATTCCTTTCAAAAAAGAAATTGAATTTTTTCTAAACAGAAACGAATTTTTTTGGTGTGATTGTGTTTGTGACTTTATAGCTGCAATTGACGCAAAACGTCAAGAAATTATTCACAAAACTATTAAGGTTGTTTGTTTCTGTTGTGAGAAAAATGTTTTACCAATAGAATTAAATTAATAAATAAAAGATATTAGCCAGCTTATACGGTGCATTTTATTTGTTTGAACTTCTATTTGCACATATATTTTTAAAGAAAATTGTTATTGAAAAGTTTTCACTTGCACTGAAAGTTTTTAACACGTCTTTCACTCGCGAAAGCTATTTTTTTTGTCAAATTTGTGTTTGATAATGAACAACGCACAATAAATTATTTTTATACATAGCTGTATTGACTGAATATATTGTTGAATATTTATTATTAAATTATGTAGAATTCGTTCCAACCAAAAAATAAACAACTCGTCTTCCAAAAATTCCGCGACATTCAATTTATAACGTATTAGAAATGTCAAGTCTTCATAGTGTGTGTGCAAATCAGTGTGAAATCTTGCTAAAAAAGCAAGATTTGTTTTGACAGAAAAAAATCGATTTTGTTTAGAAAAAATTCGATTCTGTTTAGAAAAAATTCGAATTTTTTGTTGAAAGGAATTCGCCATAAGTAATAGTCAGCCCGAATTTGTGCGAGGTCGATCGACGGTGTCAAACCTAGTCACTTTTTCACATTTCGTTGCGGATGCACTAGATAAAGGCACACAAGTCGATTTGGTGTACACGGATTTTTCAAAGGCTTTTGGCAGGATAAGTCATGAACCTTTAGTTCTGAAATTGCTTAAATTTGGATTCCACGAAAACCTTGTTACGTGGTTTGAAAATTATCTGGCAGATAGGCAACACAATGTTGTTTTAAATAATGTATCTTCTAGGCCTTTCTATCCTTCATCAGGTGTCCCACAAGGTTCAATTCTGGGACCCTTATTATCTAATATCTATATTAACGATATAATTAGTAGTATTTTCTCTGTGTCTTTAGCTTACGCAGATGATTTGAAAATTTTTTAAAGTTATCATTACTGTTAGGAATTGTGTTTTTCTTCAAAGAGACCTTAATACCTTGTTTTAAAGGTGTCTCAAGAATAATTTAGATCTTAACATAAAAGAATGTTCAATTTTTTCTTACCCCAGGAAACTTTACCCCATTGACTTTGAATATAGGATAAACGCAGACAAATTAAAGAGAGTAACGGAGCAAAGAGACCTGGGAATTATATTTGACTTTAAGTTCATATTCAAACATCATTACGACTACATTATTAAAAAATCGTCAAAAGTCATGGCTTTTATCTTTAGAATTGGAAAGTTTTTCAAAAATAATGAATCTTTTATCCAACTTTTTAATATGTTGTGTAGAAGTGTCCTAGAGTATGGAGCTGTTTGTATGGTCTCCTATCTATAAAACCCATTGTAATGCGATTGATAGAGCTCAGCACAAATTCACCAGATACCATCAATATAAATTGTATTCGAGTCATAGTGCGTATAGTGACAGATTGAAACTTTTTAAAATACTTTCACTATCCCAACGCAGGTTAATATTAACCGAAACCTATTTGAGGAATATAATTACAGGGATGTACGATGTTCTTTACTATTGGCTGAAGTATATATAAGATGGCCATCTCGGCCCCACCTCGAGCACGTACAAATATATTCATGGATTCACCTATCATCCGGATGCAGTTAAATCATTATTATCAAATTTGGTATTAATGAAAATAATGTAAAAATACATTTATTGCGAATTGTACCTAGTCACACCTCGTCATTGCCATCTTCCTAATTTTAAGTTTGTCGTTGCTATTTTTCCTTTGTTTTAGGATTTCTTTTTATCAGCTTTTCTCATTACTCATTAAAAAAAAAAAAATTATAATTTTTTGTATACATTTTTTTTTAACCATTTTTTCTAAAAAAAAATAAGTAACTTTAATCTTTGTTTATGGCAGATGAATTTATAATATTATATATAAACTAAATATTTGTTGATTATAGCTTGTAATTGGTTTTTTGAAATGTTAGCTGCATATTATTATAAAAAATAAAAATGAAATAAAACAAAAAAATAAAAAAATAACCACGCCACACATTATTTAGTAAACCAAATCACATCAAAAAAATAAAAATGTTAAAAAAGATCAGAGGTTTAATAGTTGCAAAAAACCTATCAGCCCTATTCTGCTAAACGATTCGATCGAATCTTTCGATTCACGTGAATGTTTTATTCAATTTTCTTCAAATCATTTATTTAAAACTTATGTCTTTCCAATGCAAATCTTAACCAGTTCTTTATTTTTGAAATTCTAAAGAGAATTTCATTGCATTCATTTTATTTTTATCGCAATTAATAGGCATTATGGAACAATCATTTCCTTCCCGCTGACGTTTAGCAGAATAGGGCTGTATGTCAGCTGTGAAAAATAATGTGATCTAAAAAGTACGCCAAGTTCTCAGTTTATGAAGGTTTAGTATCAAATATATAGTATTTTTGCTGCGGATTTATTATTATATTCTATATTTAACGATAGCTAACTACAATTTGGTAGGTTGACTGGACAAGTTTTTAAAACTATTTAAATTGTAAGTATTTGAGTAAAAAAAAGAAAACCTGCTTATTAGACCTATGAAATTTTAGTCTGCAATCATTAAATAACAAATTTCTCTTATAATTTGGAGTTTTTTTTTTGATATTACTCCGCTTCGGCCCAGTTTTTTCAGTGCGATATTAAAGTTAACCCGGAGTTAACTCACCAAATTTGGTGAGTCAACTCCAAATTTACTAAACAAATGCTTTTGATGTACTGTCCTCAGAGTTTGTTAGGTTCTTCTAAGTGCATTTTCTTCACAAAAAATGTTTCTCGAGTTAACTGTAGATTATTTTACATACGTCCAGAGTTATAAAACTCTGGTTTAACTTTCACCACTAAAAACCTATTGGCCTTTTGGGGCTTTTTTTTTTTAATAAAATCTCAATTTTGGAATTTTTTAATGTACTATACAGCCCTAACGTAGTAAAATATAAAGGGTTTTCCAATAAGAGGTGTTATTTGGATATTCAAAGAAAAATGGCATTTTTTGAGATAAATGATCGGATGTTTATTTCATTATAAAGAGGAAGGTATGCCGTTAATAATGGAACACAACATCAGCCAAATGGCCGCCACGACCACGCTTACAGGACCATATCCTTTTCATGAAATTTTCCATAACCAAATCGCAAAGTGGCTGCCCTATGTCCTCTATAGCCTCACGAATTCCATCTTTGAGGTCTTGAATCGACGCTGGGCTATTGACGTAGACCTTATCTTTCACGTGGCCTCAAAGGAAGAAGTCGCAAGGTGTTAAATCACAAGATCTCGGTGGCCAATTGTGATCACCTATTCGAGAGATAACACGGTCCGGAAACTTTTCCCGTAAAAGATCGATGGTTTCATTGCTTGTGTGGCACGTAGTGCCGTCTTGTTGAAAGTAAACGTTGTCCAGATCAATACCATCCAATTCCGGCCATAAAAAATCATTAATCATCTCTCGATAGCGCAATCCATTGACCGTAACTGTTGCTCCACCCTCATTTTCGAAAAAGTAAGGTCCAATGACCCCGCCGGACCATAAACCGCACCAAACAGTCACGCGTTGAGGATGGAGAGGCTTTTCAACAATAACTCTTGGGTTTTCCGAGCCCCAGATGCGACAGTTTTGCTTGTTGACGTAGCCTCCGAGGTGGAAATGGGCCTCATCAGTCAAGATGATTTTTCGATGAAATTCCGGATCCTTTTCATGCATTTCAAGGACCCAATCAGCAAAGACACGACGTTGTTGATGATCAGCCGGCTTGAGTTCTTGTGTTAACTGAACTTTATAAGCCTTAAGACCCAAGTCTTTATGCAAAATACGGTGTAATGACGTTTGTGGAATGCCTAATTCCAAAGAACGACGAGGAATGGACAAACCTGGGTTTTCTTCAACACTTTGGGCTACAACAGCAACAGTTGTTCTTGAGCGACGTGCACGGGTTTTATTCTTCACATCACTAACTTGTCCCAACAGCTCGAATTTGTCCACCAATTTCTGTATTGCGGTCCAACAAGGTGCTTCACGACGACCCAAAAATGTTTTAGTTTTACGAACCGTTTCTGCCAAATTTTCACCATTTTTATAGTGAATTTTAATAATTTCAATGCGTTGTTGAAGCGTGTATCGTTCCATTTTTATTAATGGCGTAGTTTCTACTTGTCAAATGTCAAAAAATTACAGCTTCAAAAGTGACAGCTACCGATATAGCGGGCTATTCAAAATAACAGCTCTTATTGGAAAACCCTTTAGTAGTCGGTGGCGTAATAGTTAGTGCGTAGTACTGTCATGCCGGAGGTCTGGGTTCGATTCCCAGCCTTTTCCACCTTATGAAAAAAATTGCTAGGAAGTGACAAATCCTTCAAGAGTATAGAATATCTCTTGACCTTGACCATATTTCTTCATTCTAATTACAACAATTGGAAGTGCTCCTTGTAAATTATAACAATTCTGAGAAAGTGTATACATCACTAGGCCTACCGTTAGGTTACCAACGGTGTCGTGAAGTGCTTCATAATTTTGATGATCTGTCAGTCAGTGAGCTGGTAACTCTGCCAGTCAGTTCCGTTTTTAGTGATTTTTTAAGTCCTATATCTGACTTCACAGTCTGAAATAACATTGTTCCAACCAGTTTTGAACAATAGCATCCCTACTAATAAAAAACGCTTATTCCACGAGTTTACTAGACGAAGTTAAGCTACGGGTTCAAATTTTTTATTAATAAAAACAAAATTTTCGTGGAATAGTAAAGTGACGTTTACTTAAGAAATTCTACTCCAATAAGTAAGTAAGTTTGGTAACTTGAAATTTCCACCAAGTTTCGTAAACTTTAAATTTCGCAGAAAGTTCCTTGATATCTTTGATTTTCTAACAAATTTTAACGAGTACCTATTAAACAACTTGCGGCAAATAAAAGATGTTTGTTTAAAAATTTGTGGAAAAGATTTGTAATTATTAATATTAAAATGGCGGTATCGTTATTTTTATATGTTTGGCTCAGAGTATTATTTTATAATAACAACAAAACTTAAATTTTCCTTTCAGCAACAACAAGCAATGTTATTGATGTTCTTAGTACCAAAACAGAACTCCTTTTAGGCGATCTCGCAAATTATGAGGAACTCTATGAAAGAAAACTCTTTAATTCACAAGTTCGGCCTTTCAGTCATCATGTATTGCACGAGTATCCTGGAGCACATCATCCATCGACACTTCTATACAGCAATTGGATTGGAATACCTTCGAAAGTACTGCCACAGTCACATTTTCATTCGGCTAATTATATTTTAGGACTTCAAGGTAAACTTTTGCTTCATCAATTCTCTGAAAAGTCGATCAATATTAAGTTTTTCCTTTTGTTTATACACACTCATATGTAGTTCCTAAACCAAGTGGAAAACGTTTTCGAAAACCAGGTGTCGATCGGAAGCCAAGACAAGCTTACAGTGCTAAACAACTTGAGCGCCTTGAAAATGAATTCAAGCAAGATAAATACCTAAGTGTGAGCAAACGAATGGAACTATCGAAGAATCTTAGTTTGACGGAAGTGCAGATTAAAACTTGGTTCCAGAATCGTCGAACTAAATGGAAAAAACAACTAACATCGAGGCTCAAAATTGCCCAACGACAAGGTATCTACGGAAGTCATCTTTATCTAACACCAGCCGGTTTAGCAGCGGCAGCTGGTGCCACAGTAACACCTCCACCACCTGCTCTTCTGCCGCACTATTATACTGCTCCATTTTGCATTGTAAGCAACCCTAATGCAGCAGCAAATACTTCCCCATCCCAATCAAGTGCCAATTAAGTTATAGATAGTAGTTTAGTACCTATGTTTTATCTTTAAGAAATAACTAGTCTTAGGCTTATTTATGTATAAATAAAATATTTTAAGAATTGTGATACAGTTGGAAAAAAGTTTAAAATTTGTTTTACACCTCACCTATTTTATAAAAATTAGAACTTGAATTCAAGATTGAGCTTTAACGAACATGCTCGCCGAACTTGTTAGTGCTCGCTATATTTGCGTCGTGTAGGGGAGGAGGAGGGGCTGGTTCGCGAACGGTTTGCTGTTGGCGAAAAATTTTGATTTTGTAGTGTTCGTTGGCTTCTATGTTCGCCGTGTAGGGCAATGTTCGCGAGCAAACTTAATTTTAGCTGTGAACGTATTTGAGTGCCTATCACGGATTAAACACAATGGCCACTTGCGCTTCTTTATCGCACATGATGCTCATTCTTTGAAAAATCAGAACAAAATGAATTTTCGCCAAATGTGTTCGCCGTGTGGGGGATAACGCAAACCAACAAGTTCGGCGAGCATGTTCGTCGTTTAGGGCTACATTTATGCCTGAGGCTGAAGCATGACAGTAGCCTCATTTGATTATCGCTGAAGAAGTTTTGACCCATATTAGATCACCTTATGAAAATAAAACAATACGGATCTTAGTGACAACTGTGTTGTATACCTATCTCTTTTTTCCTTACGTTTGTTTATTTTTCATGTATTCGTTTCCCATTTACTTAACATTAATTTCTTATAGTAAAAAAATATGCACGTGCTCGAGTGGAACGCACGAACTTGCTCTTGTGGTTAACAACTATAATGCAGATACACCGTTAATGGTTAAATAATAGGTGAGTGTGTAAATGTATACACGCTTAAAAAATAATTAATATACATATAAAATACATTAACAATTCCACTTAGTAGTTATAAAGGTAATAAACCTCTCCAATTGAACTAAGACCATATTAAAACAGAATAATGAGTATTATAACTGTTATACATGGCGTGTTTTGTGCACTTTTATTTAAAGCGAACAAGTGAGTACAAGAAAAAACACACCTAATATTATGAACCCGATCTTTAACGAGAAAATGTTAAAAAATCAAAAGTAACACAAAATTGAATTTTTTTGTTTGAATTTTTTTTTTTTGCAAAATTTTAAATGCAATATTGTTTGACCTATTGAGGAAAATCTGATTGCAAAATATTATCAAAATCGATAAAACCATATAAGAGATAGACGTGAATAACCCGAAAAGAAGACTATTTTCGTGTAAAAATGCCTGTTATGTGAATTCTTCGCCAAAAACCTGAAACGCAGTTTTCTTCCAATTAATTTGGTCATTCCAGGAACAAAGTTTAATCAAAATCGTTAGAGACGTCTTTGAAAAATTTAAAAAAGAGGTGAGCTTAAACGAAATTTCGATTTTTCCCTCTAGGGAATCACATAAAAATACTATGTACCAAGTTTAATGCGAATCGGACAACCCGTTTAGGCTCTAGCTCAAATTACAGTGGATGCATAGGCACACAGATGCACAGATGACAGACGCACAGACCAACGGACGCCATGATGAAACCCACTTGAACTCCTCGACGAAAAGTTTAAAAATCACAGATAATAGGAGTGTTTTTTGCAAGCCGGTAGGGATTTGGTTGAAAAAAAAAAACGTCTTTGGGGATTAGCGAAACTGATACAAAAAAACATAAAAAAAAATGGAGTTTCCATACAAACTATCGACATCAAGTAATTGACGCCGGCCGGTAATACAGTTTTTCTCTGTGCTTATGTTAAGTCCCAGAAAATTCTCTGCGTTTGGCTAAGCCCGAAGGCCAATTTTCTCCGTTCTTCCAAAAAACACGCCCTATATAGGAAAAGTTCTATATTTTTTTTATAAAGAAGGGTTATGAAAAAATCTTTCCAAATACCTTAGAAGAAACTGTCAAACTGAGAAAATCAGTATAGTATTTTAAGCATGAGACGCACGACCAGCGAACTGCGAATTGCCAAATGTCGCGAATTTCGATATTTCATTCACATGAATGATTGCTGCAAACTTCGAATTATCATAAAACATAAACAAGTGAAATGAGTGTTTGAGGTTAAATTCGAACGAATTATGTATACGCCAGTTTGTGGAATGTGTCCCGATTTCCCGGTTTGTAAATTTACTTTTGACATTTTGAAGGAGATAAGGTTTTGGTTGGTAAATAAAATTTTTCGCAGTGTTTTTAATGAATTTGTTGATAAACTTCGACGAAAAATAGAAAAAATTACAAATATTTTCTCTAGATTTTTTTTTCTTTGACACTTTTATTGCAATCTCTTTAAAGTTTAAAATTTATCACCTCATTAATAAACGGCAAACAACGGCGGCGGCGTGATAGAACTTACACATCTGTCAACCTGTTATTATTGCTATTAATAAATGTGGAAGATATGTATATTGTAGCAAGCGAAAAACTCGCCAAAATTCAAGTTAAAGGGACGGATAACTTCTTAACATACACAAATACACATGCCTACATTTCATAAAACTGATTACTACTACAAGCATAGTTTTCATAAATCATTGCATGTACTTAAATGTGACACAAGTTGATATTAAATAGAATGTTGCCACATTTTACAGAAGCTTTGACGTAAATATGTCATAAAGCAAAAATATATGTTCATTGATAAGAAAAGTTATCAAGTGGAAAAGGTCTCTATTTGTGCTAAGGAGCGCATTGTGTTTTTTTTTTATTAATAGGGCTGTATTTAAATTGTTACAGCCGTCTTCTTAAGAAAATTAAAACAAAAATGAGCAGCAAGATGAGTTAAATCAAACATCCGAATTTTTCTCCCAGGGGATAAAATTGAAGGGCTTTGTACCAAATTTCAAGCACATCCGTCAAACCGTTTAGTAGTAAACCGTTTAATAGTAGACGCACAGTGGTACGCCATTTCTTCGGGTTGCTGTATTTAAATCTGACGTCAGATCTTAAACTGCCAATTTGACAGAACTCTTAATTGAAATTAGTACTTTATGGGGGTTCAACGACATGTTCATCAACACTTACTTGTCCTTACGTCAGATTTTTCTAGTGTGAAAACCAGTCGAACGATCATCGATCGCTTTGCTCTGTCGGCGACCGCTCTAGTCACTATGAACTGCAGTCGAACGACCGATTTCAATTTTATATGTTAGATTTCAAGAAAACCGTTTGCAATCGAAGTATAAACAACAAAAAGAGAGGGAAAAATATAAAATTAATTCACTAAAATTGGTGCAAATAATTAAAGTCGCACCATGTTCTCTCATTGGTTCAAATAATGAAATTCTCACCATGTTCTCTCATTGAAAATTTGCTTTAAAATGATGTCGGTAAGACAGCCGTGGAGTGTGAACGCTAGCAAAACGACTGTCGAGTCGGTTAATGTGATTATTTCCACTACATTAAATAAACAGCGTGATTCACATAATGTGTGAAAAAGGCTAGACCGTGTAGGTTGGGTTGAGACAAGAAAAAAATTGTATAAGAGGGGGTCTTATAGCCCCTTTTAGGTGGGAAGTAATTTTCTAAAAAATTAACTTAATACAAAACAAAACAAAATTATAAAAAAAGACGACGGTAACACTAACAATACAATGTCATGCCTTTTTGTAAGCTCAGAAATTTTTACTTTTATCTTCTTTTTAAATAAAGTAGTTTCAGTGAACAGTTTTTGAAAAATTAATTTTCAAATTCAAAATATTGAAAAAAACTTTAAATAAATTTTGTTAAGAAAATTAACGTTATTAAGGCCCACTTTTTCTGTGGTGAGTTAAACAGGAGTTAGTTAACTCTAGAAGTAAATCAACTCACAGTTGACTTAGGAAGCTGTTTTTTCGGTGGCGAATGCATGCGGAACAACTAAACAAACTCGGTGGATAAGACAAAAAAAGCATCTGTTCAGTTAACTCTGAGTTAACTCACCAAATTTGATGAGTTAACTCGGGTTAAACAATAATATCGCACTGAAAAACTTCACATAAGTAGTATTTTTGTTTTTAATATTATGGTCACATAAATATTCAGTCAAACAGAAATAAGTTTCTCTAAATTTGACTTCAATCCGTTTCAATCCAATTTCCACTATGAAAGGAGTAAATTAGATTCAGTTACTTAAATTAAAAAAAAAAAACTATACTATATATATTTAAGCACCTGATTTTTAATAACTGCTTTCTAAATTAAGGAGTCTAATTTTGGCTACAAAAAAATAGCCACTACGAAGGAATTGAGTGGCCTTTAGTCACTTAGGTTTAGTGCGAGATTAAAGTCTTACCTGAATTAACTCATAAGATTTGGTGAGTTAACTCAGGATTAATTGAACAAATGCTTTTGATCTTTTATCCACCGAGTTTGTTTAATCGTTCCTCATGAATTCTTCACCAAAAAATCGGCTTCCTCCAGTTAACTCAGGGTTAATATACCTACTTCTAAAATTAACTAACTCTGGTTTAGCTCACCACTGAAAAACTGGCCTTAATCGTATCAAATATAAAATTAATTTTCGTCAGGAATTCGGGTGGGTGATTTTTATCGCCAAAAGTCAACAAACAGACCACTGTGTTAGTTAGTTGCGGGCGGGAATGATGAGAAGCACTTCCTTGGACGTTATATAAAGTTTGATCAAATCCTCTACATAGTTTTTCCACCCGCAACCAATACGTGCCCTATATATGGCAAGTGAAAAGATAAATAGTTTTCCTAAGGGTAAATTGCCTGGCTTCTAAGAGTGAGAGTAATTTTGTTGCCCTATGTTTTTATTTAGTTCTAAGTCATAATTTAATTAACAGAAGTAACAAATCTACTAAGTGAGGCCAAATAAATTCACAAAAATTAAATTCAATTATTTTTCTTTTTATTGACTGTGTCTAACCAAGTGAATCGCACTGTAGTTAAATGATGAAATAAAAAAGTTCATGTGTTGGCACCGAAATGCCAGGAATGAACCTTGCACCACCCTCCCCCGCCACAAGAAACAAGATGAACACTCAAATAGTTGGTGTTGCCAATCCAATTAACGGTCATCTAGGAATGCTGTTATTTTCTTGCTGCCACACACATAAATTTCGGTCCAAATTTCTGACGCTGCCACCTTGTTAGTTTGTGTCTCTCTTCTGTTTTTATATAGTGCTAAAATGATCGATCCTCTATATTAACAACATAGAATCTAAACAATCCAAGTGCAAAATGCATGATAGAAAATTTCATCAAATAATTGATCGAAACCAATAAATCAATTAAATCAATAAAATTGTTTAAATTTTTAAAATTGAAACAACGTGCTACGCGAGTAAAGGTACCTATAACATTCTTGCTAACCCAAATGTAGACCAACAGAAAAGGAAGTGTGTTGTTTTTTTTTTTTTTTGTTGGTTGTGTATTGCGTGTCTATGAGTCTATGCCACTTCTGATGTTGGCAAACATTTTCCTTAAATTTTGTTGTATCGCTTAAAAAAAAATAAAATTGTTTTTGCAAATAAAAAGTACGACGGAATCGTCGTCGTCGGTGGTGATGCACTTGATCTTGAAACAATTACGTCGATCGGTCCCTTAAATAAAACGTGCGCCGTTGTAGAAAAAAAAACTAAGTTTAGCAACATGCACTCGACCGTGAAAGTGTATTTTTGTATAGCATGAAGTGAATTTTTATTTTTGCTTCTGTGGTTAAAAAAAAACGTTTTGAATTTTGACAAAATACAACAAAGTGCTAAAAAAAACTAAGGTTTTCGACTAAATTAAAAGCAATTTATTGATTAAAAGGCCAGACGAACTTAGATCCCTAAAAGACCAGAGCATATGTAAGTTTATTACTCTAGCTTATAAAAACAAAATTTAACTAAAATTTAATTAAATATGGCACGCAATACAATGATAATCGCCATTTTTTTTAACAATTTTTTCGTTTTAAAAAGGTTTTTAGTTTTTACTTGATTACGAAGCTTTGAGAGTCATGGAGTAGTTGTTGTCGAGCTTAAAATAAAATTTATTGAATGGATTTGGTTTGTTAGTTAAGTTGGTTGCAGAGGTACTCACAAAAAACTAATTAGCGTTTATTGTTGACTATATATTTATTATACAACATTCCTGGCGAGTAATAACGAGCTGTCGCGCCACCAATAAATTTATTTATTTATTTTCTAAATAAATATATATTCTTGGCCTTAACCTCTATGACCGCTTAACTAATCCCATTTAATGCATGGCAATACTAATAAAATTAAGAACAAGATATTTATATCGATCGTAATGAGCTCTAAAAAACTAAGCTACACATTAGGATGTTTCATTTGCCAAAGTCATTTCTCTAAGCAATATATAAAACAACAAGTTTCACATCTTTTCCCAAATTGATGATTGAAGTGTCTGAAAATCATTGCCTTATGCTCGGTTTCCTCTTTTCTACTAGAATTGGTAACGAAAAACGTATCTATTTATTTCAAATTATGGCAAAGAAAAGCTTTTCTTTTTATGCTTTTCGTATATGTCAAAATATGTATGTCAATGAAGTCTTTGACGGTGTTCACATTGGACTGTCTCTGTGTTTTTGCTCACTCTCACTTCATGGTGAGAAAAAGATGGCCATGGAAAGGCAGCCATTTTTTTATTTTTTTTTTTAAGTCAGTGGGTTTTTTTGACGTTTTCATTTGTGACACCTGATGGGTTTACGTTCTGTAACTCTCGCATCGATGAAATCAGTCGGGATACGATGAAAATTGAAACAAATCGTATGAGTTTTGTTACACTTTTCATCGTTTCTCGAGCAATTTCATCCATGCGAGAGTTAAGTGCTTTGCAAATGAGACACGACCTGCGAAATGCGAATTACAAATGGTCGCGAAATTTGATATTTCATTCACATGAGTAGTCACTGACAACTCCGAATTGTCGTAAAACATATGTATATAATGGGTGATTTTTTAAGAGGTGTAGAACTTTTATAAAAAAAAAAACACAAAAAATTCGAAAAAATGAATGAAATATTTATTTGAATCGATAGTTTGAACCTTGCAATTTAATGTTTAAAGATAATTTCATGCAAATGTTGACCGCGGCTGCGTCTCAGGTAGCCCATCCGCTGAGTCCAATTTTGGCATACTCTTTCACACATATCGGCCGGTATCTCACGAATGAATGCATGGATGTTGGCTTCCAGTGCGTCAATCGAAGCGGGCTTGTCCCTATAGACATTAGCCTTGACATACCCCCACAAAAAATAATCTAATGGTGTCAAATCGCACGATCTAGGCGGCCAATTGACCGGCCCGAAACGTGAAATTAACTGTTCACCAAACTCGCCTCGCAATTGCGCCATTGTTTCGCGTGCTGTGTGGCATGTGGCACCGTCTTGTTGAAACCACATATCATGCAAGTCAAGAACTTCCATTTCGGGCAAAAAAAAGTTTGTTATCATCGCTGGGTAGCGTTCACCATTGACAGTAACGCTGCGATTCGCATCATCTTTGAAGAAATATGGCCCAATAATGCCGCCGGCCCATAAACCGCACCAAACAGTGGCTTTTTCGGGATGCATTGGTAGCTGTTGCAATGCTTCTGGCTGATCTTCACTCCAAATGCGGCAATTTTGCTTATTTACGTACCCATTCAACCCAAAATGAGCCTCATCGCTGAACACAAGCAGCGCGCGATGAACATTTCGAACCGAGCACGAATTTTGATAGTAAAATTCAATAATTTGCAAGCGTTGTTCATTTGTAAGACGATCCATGGTTAAATTGCAAACCAAACTGAAGCTGTTTGACAGTGACACAAGGTACTAAACACACGTCAGCTGTCAAAACCAGTGTTGCCAAAACCAAACCAGCTTAAAAATCACCCTTTAGAAGTAAAATGAGTGTTTGAGGTTAAACTCGAGCAAATTTTCTATTCGCCAGTTTGTGGAATGCGTCCAGATGTTGTGGATTGCGAATTTACTTCTGACAGTTCGCAGAAGTTAATTTTTTGGTCGCGTTGGAAACATTAAAATACATAATTTTCCAATTTAAAATTATTTTACGCAGTTTTTCCAATTTATATTTTGTATATTTGATTAATTATTTTGTAAAAACAAAAACACTGTTTCTATTTATTTGTATTCGCAGGTCGCCGTTCATGTGCAAGGCACTTTACAGAACATAGACACTGTTTTCTCTTTCTATGATTTATCTTTGGCACTTAAATCCTAGAATCCTAATGAATGCAATTTTTTTTTTTTCAACTGGAAACATATTTATTTAAGAAGATTTGGAATAGTCAGTCCAATGTGAACTCCGTCTTTGGGTGTATTATTTCTATACAAGTTGGCCCGTCCGGCCTCGCACCGGGTAGACAAAGCTAAGATTTGAATACAAATTACAAAAAGATTATAAATAAGTATTTAAGCTAATTTTTTGGTATCGAATGCTTCTTTCTGGGTTTTAACCCACTTCAAGTTATGAAATTTTGTGAAAATATGATCCTTTAATTCCAACCTTTATATAATTGCTTTCCCAACACAGAAAAAATGTATGTATTCCTATTTTACTCTTAAAGTAGCCTTATCATTTTTAAATAACCTTTTAAACATAATCATAATTTTTGAAATCCGATACATCTTTTGGATTTTACCCTCTGTCACCCTATAAATACAAAATTTTTTAACAAAAGATTCCTAAAGCAATCCACTCAAAATAACCTTTCAAACAAAAGAAGAATTTCTTATATCGGACAATTTTTTATGTTTACCCCATTTCACCCTACAAATAGCAAAATTAAAAAAAAATATCCTTGAAACAATTTTCTAAGAATAACCTTTTAAAAGCAGGCAGAGTATTTTTTTGTCAATCGGGTACATAAGTATTTTTCATTTTACCCCCATTTCACCCTAAAAAGTGAATTTTTTCGATATCTTAATAGTTATTTTGCTATTCGGGACGGAGACGAATCCAGAAATCAGAGATCATTGAAATCAGTCGAGCCCTTCTTGAGTTATAAATGGTGTAACGAAATCGACTTTATTTTATACAGGTACTTTTTTTAGTAGAAGACAAATAATAAAAATTGTTATAATAATAAATCAACCAAAGTAATAGGTACAATAAACAAAATCTGATCCTTTCAACAGGACGTGCCATGCTACGACGTTCTGATTGATGCAATAACTGATGCGGAAAACCAATCTGTCAACTTAATAAGCACATTGACAATCATGAAACATGAAAACCTCAATTTATATTTAAAATTATTATTATTCTTACTATAGTCAATAGAACTTATAGAAATCGACATGTTTATGATGGCCTTAAATAAACCAAAAACGTGGGTGTTCAATGTGCCAATACTTATGTCCAATCTTTCCGTTAACTAACAAATGTTTCAAAATTATTTGCATTGAAGACATGAAGAAAGTTTGTAAATTCTAATACAAACAGTGCCGGATTAATCGATAAGAAATTTAAGAATCTGTCTGAAGATTAGTCCACATATTAGAAATAGGTTCTGTTTCACAATGTCTGAGTTCTAAGTAAAGATCTAATTAGTTATACGAAACATTACATATACATTTTGGGGCAGGGCTATAAGTCCACAAGGTATTAATTTGTGGTTTAATTACCCTATTGGGTGGGTACAACTCTTAATTTTTTTTTGTTTCCTGTGGTCTTTTGATCCAGTGTCAGTATTTATTTGTTGGATAACTAATCAGAACTTTACTCAAACTTCGCAACATTTGCTCTGAAAATCAAAGTAACTTTTTCATTTATTTTTCGGTTTCAAAAGTAAAGCTAAATTAAACACACACTGCGATACATTTTTGATTCAAATTTCTTTGCCATTAAGTGTGAAAATTTATATTTATCATTCAAATGGCCGCCTCGGGAAGAGGCCAATTGACGTCGCCAAAACGTGAAATTACGCGACCAGGAAACTTCTGAAGCAATAAAGCCATAATTGGTCGTGTTGTGTGGCTTGTTGCCCCGTCTTATTGGAACCACATATCGTCTAAGTCATGATCTTCAATCGTCGGCCAAAAGAAATCGGTTACGACACGCGGCGTTCAATTGCTGCGAACGCCGGGAAATCGATTAATTCGAATCATATCAGCAACACTTGCACTTGCAGCAGCAATATTTTCGACTGAGCGTGCATTACGATGATGCACAGGCCTAACGGCATCAGTATAACGCTTCCACTCTCTTCAAATTTCTTCACAATTTTACCGATTGCTTGCGTATAGTGCGATTATGACGACCATAATCATCATAAAGTGGCTACGTTTGAATCACCACTTTTGTAGTAAGTTTTAATAATTTTAACGGGTTGTTCGATTGTTAAACGATCGTAATGGCAAACATTCAACTAATATTATGACACTTTAAATGACAGCTGAGTTTGACAGGTGTCAAATGCCAGCGCTACCAATTTGAAACCACGATATGAATGACCCTGTATAGCATGACATTGTATATGCTGCCTTGAAGTTTTAATGATTTTTATTTTCTATTTCAACTTTATACCGTTAACCCTACCCATATTTTAAATCTGCAAAGTCAAATTTGTGGCAATTGTAGCGCTGCCTTCAAGCTCCGCGCATAATACTAAAAAATTAGTCCCCATGATAGTACTATAGTTTCTATAGCCGTGTTCCTTTGGAGGTTGCGAACTACTCATGAGTAGATCCAAACGATAATCTAGTACTACCAATTACTCGTGCTTTCATGGCGAGTAGATGAGATTTGTAGGGAAATTAATTCTGCGCATTCCATTGAAAATAGCTAGCAAGGTACTCGTGAGTGCTTCGCCAACTCCAAAGGAACACGGCGTATATATCTAGAAAGGCAAAATTGATAATTGTGGAAGATTATTTGGAGAAGTCTCCAATCTTTTTTCGTAATGAAATAATTGCCCGGACCATCAATTGCATGCGGAAAAGTGACATTTGAGGTTTATTCGCGTTTGTATTTGTTGTTTTTTTCATTACAGCATGCTAGTTTTCAATGACACTCCTGCTGTTAACTCGTTAGAGAAATAAATTTAATAAATTTGCTTGCAGCAGCAGCGTTATGACTCCTCCTGTACTTGAGAGCGCTAACGATTTCGTGGGACGAATCTTCTTTTGCACTCGTGCAGTTGCAAAATTTCTTAAGATGTATCCAAATCCACTGGCCCGGATCATATCCCTTCTATATTGTTTTGAAGAGGTGTTTTTCAATGCTGGCAAAATCACTGCCTAAGCTTTTTCATCAGTCCTACTCTACTGGTCTCATTCCGAGTCGATGGAGAGCAGCGTTTGTCCAGCCTGTCCTGTTAAAGGCGAATCTTCTTCACCCTCTAACTATAGTCCAATAGCATTTAAGTCCCTTCTTTCTAAGGTCATGGAAACAAATCGTTTTGGTAAAAGTAAATTTATTGCACTTGATATTTCAAAAGCATTTGATAGGGTTTAGCTTCAAGCTCTTTTATCGAAAATGCGTGCTTTTATGGTATTGATGAATCTCTACTTCTTCGTTGGATTACAAATTACCTTTCGGACCATTCAATACAAGTCGTATTGGATGGTTTTAAGTCTGATATTCATAAAATAAACCATGGGGTGCCCCAGGGCTCCGTTTTGTCTCCGACTCTCTTTCATATTCATCATATCTGTCAGGAACTTCTATTCCATTAAATTCCGGATGACACATTTCCCTCAGCTTTTCATTTTTCAAGAGTCACATATCCTTGTCTTTCGGATGTGGAATTATAGCGGCAGCGTATGATAAGCGCAATATATTCTGATTCTGATACCATTGTCCATAGAGGAATCAAAAACCGCGTAGAATTGAATGATTCAAGGTTTCAATGCTGTCTCTTGTCGTTGAAGTGGAATCCACCCGCATGCCGCTTTCCGTGAGTGGTACTTGCATTGAGGAAACCGAACAGCTATCTGTTTTCGGTATGTGCATCACAGAGCACCTTTTGTGAAATGACTACTTAATAACGTGAAATTCTGATTAAATTTAGTTTGAACAAATTTTTTTCATTTTTTTTTTCGTAATTTTGAGTTTTAAAATTAATTTTTCAAAAAAACTGTTTTCTAAAATAACTTTACTTAAAAATACAATAAAAGGAGAGATTTTTGGCTTTACAAAAAGGTGTAGTATGGTATTGTATGTATAACTGTTGTTTTTTAACATTTTTTTTCTGTTTTAAGTCATTTTTTTTTTAAATTGCCCTCCTGGCTAACCGGGGGCGAATAGACCCCCTCCTTTACGATTTTTTTCTTGTCTCAATCCAACCTAGACGCACTAACTTTTGTCACACCGTATGCGAATCACCCTGTATAATATTAATTAATTAAAGAAGGTGGTTTAATAATTTCAAAATAATTGTGAACTTTTAAATTTAAAAAATCAAACATAACATATAGTGTAAACGGTACCTCAAAAGCCACCCAAATCCGGCACTGCTACCATATGTACTTACATCAAAAAATCCTTCTTCTTTCTGGTTAAGGCAACTTTTGTCACATACAACCAGTCAACTGATAATCTAATTAATTACAATCCATAAGGCACATGCTGCACAGCTATAGTTTTTATTAAAAGTTGTCCAATTAAAATGAAAACAACAAATGTTTTTTTTTGTTGTTTGGCAAGTTGCCCTATGCGGTAAAGTGTTTTAATTTTTGTCAGGAGCGTTTGTTTCAGACTTTATGTGCTCGCGAGAATCATGAGAAATGTTCCTATAACACGTTAGATCAGCAGAAGATGCAAGTGTCTCGTGCAATGCTAGACGAATAGACAAAGTGACAAGAGACCTTGGACTTGGTAGCAAGGCTGTTTCGAAGAAATAGAAATGACAGGGCATTATGAGGAATTATTATGAACTTGGAAGAGATTTAAGTGTTTTTTTTTTTGAATTATTAAATTTTAATATTTTTTTTTTCGTTTTGTTTTTATTTGTAAAAACTAAGTGGAAATTAATTTATATTTATTTTTATTTATATTCCTCATACTTACATATATATATACATACATACTTGTGCAAATAGGTATAAGCCTAAAAATGTTCTAAAAGAATATGAAACTAAATAAAGGGCAAAGTTCAAAAGAATGAATTTCCATGGAAAATTCCTCATCGAAGTGGAACCCATAGAAAATATAGCAAGAGATCAGCTGATAAAAAGATGGTGTATCATATTCAAAATAGTTGAAAAGAAATTCGGAAATTATTCTTCCATCTTGGATCCTGATAAATCCTCCATGAATAAGTGCCTCAAATGCCTTACCCATGCGGGTTTGGCAGGAAATTGTAGGTCTCATTCATTCCTGCCGACAATAAGCTCACAGGAATTTTCAACCAGATAAACATGGAGATTTTTATTTATTTATTCATCTGTCTACTTAAGTCTATCAGACTAACATTAACAATAAATATTATAATAATTGAAAAGATATAAATAATATAAAGCATTAATATGTACAACTTAAATTAAAAAATTAAATTCTAAAGTGCATTACACCAATATTACATAGATTAAGAATATTATGGTTAAAAACTGATCTTTCTTGACTAAAGTCGATTACATTGCAATTTGAGTTGAACGCAGTACAAGATTTTACTATAGTACCTATCAATGCGGCCATAATTTGTTCTATGATACTCGATATAAAAAAAGGTTTCTGGATCTTATAGATATAAAAAAGAGAAAGAATAGGAGAACATAAAATATTATTCATAAAAATATCTCTAGCAAACATTATTAAAAAAACATTTTCTTCTTGTTTGAAGATTCATTAATCCGAGAAGATTACAGATTACAGAAGATTACACCACG
This sequence comes from Leucozona laternaria, assembly GCA_932273885.2. Classification (NCBI taxonomy): domain Eukaryota; kingdom Metazoa; phylum Arthropoda; class Insecta; order Diptera; family Syrphidae; genus Leucozona; species Leucozona laternaria. The sequence goes on along the minus strand of OW026366.1, from coordinate 216,612,674 downwards.
ACAGCGGGGCTTGAAGCCATACTTAATCTCAAGCCTCTTGACTTATTTGTGCATGAATCAGCAGCAAAGAGTGCACTACGACTAAGCCAGACAAATGTCTGGAAACACAGTCAAGTAGGCCACGCTCAGATTCTAAACAAATATATAGGCAGCACTGACTACATTACCCCCCACTTAGATTTCTATAGACCGTTCACTTCTAGAATTCCTAGCAGACAAGAATGGGATGCCGCCCATCTACACATTAACGACCCAACGGTAGCAGTCTTCACTGATGGGTCAAAAATGGAGTGTGGATTTGGAGCGGGATTCTTTTCGGAAACTCTTATAGACTCCCTGACAACAGTAGTGTCTTCCAAGCTGAGGTTTTGGCCATAGCCAAAGCAGCTGAACGGCTGTCAATGTTAGCGGCACCACTAGCTGGTATTACCTTCTTTATTGACAGCCAATCAGCCATAAAGGCACTCTCTGCCATCGAAATAAAGTCAAAACTCGTTTCCTGTTGCCGCGAAGAGCTCAAGATTCTAGGCTCGCAGCACAATGTTACGCTCTGCTGGGTTCCTGGCCATATAGGAATTCCAGGTAACGAGAAAGCAGACGAACTGGCACGTATTGGATCATCAGCTGATGCTAGCCAGGCAGAGCCAAACGTGAACGCACCCATCTGTTCCTTTAAACAGAAGGTGGAAAAGAAAATTCTTGAAAAAACAAATGAAAGATGGACCCTACTTGACTCTTGTGCGAATAGCAAGAAACTTTGGCCGCTTTTTGACAAGGCTCCTAAAACTTAACTAGAAAACACTGTACTCTCTTGTGGGTATCGTTACCGGACACAATCTGCTGAAGTACCACAAGAAAAAACTGAGGCTCAGCACAGATGATTTATGCAGAGGTTGTGGCGATGAAGAAGCACATGAAGACACTTCTCACTTCTTATGTCACTGCCCAGCACTCTCGCAACTAAGACACAAACATCTAGGAAGATATTTCTTTAACGATCTGGAAGAGCTCTCCAACTTTTCCGGTGTTAAACTGTCGAAATTCATCAAAGCCTCCGGATGGCTTGATTGTCCATGAAATAATTTTATAGGTTAACTTATATGGAGTGTTCAATCCTCGGGGGTATCACAAGGGATCTACATTGATCTAAGTGTGATGGAAATTAGATCCCCTATCAGCCCAAAAACCTAACCTAACCTAACCTAAAGTCAGTAAATGTGACATCTACCTGACAACGATCCTCTTAGCAAACATGCTGCAGAATCAATGCATTTAACATAGGTAATTATACGAGCATATTGAATACCTGCCTTAATCCATCACATCATAAACACAAAAACGGAATAAAACCCAACTAACAGTGTGCACTTTTTATTCTTAGGTTAGGTTAGGCTCAAGTATCTATAAGAAAATTGGTTGATTTCAAACAAATTCGCTCATTTAATGGTTTTACAGGTCAAAGATATTTTAAACTTCTACAGGGTGGGTCAAAAGACTTTCTCCTATGTACAGGATAAAAACTAATGAAATAAATTATACAAATTAAAAAGAACATTTGAACAATATGTTTCATTAATTTGTATCTTTTCGTTCAAAAGTTATTACAGATTTACATAGGAAAGGGACTTTAAGATAAAATGAATTTAAATACAATTTTGTATATTTCTAAGGACGTTAAATACGGAGAAAACTCAAATATGTATATGAAAAGTTTGTGTCCTCTGCGACTTTTACTAAGTCCACTTAAATTAATTACTTGAGAAATGGGACTTTATAGCGGATATTCGGTATACTGTATTCTATATTTCTATATGCAACTCTTCAAAGAATTTCAGATTCCACAGCCACACTGAAATGTATAACATTTCATTTCCACCCCATTTAAAAATCTTTAACTTTGATAATTCAGCAATTAGAACTTAAGCTATACTGGCTTTACGCTTCGAAGGGGAACGATATAATAGCCGTGTTTTTTTGCAAGCCCCGAGGAAATCGATCGAAAAAAACGACGTCCTGTCCTGTAATTTATATGTTAAATGCAACAACAACTAATCCCCTTCGGGCTTAGCTAAGCGCGGAGAATTCCCGGAGCTTAACTTAAGCACGGAGAAAAACTGTGTTACCGGCGTGAATTGCATACTTGCTATCGATAGTTTGTGTCGAAACTCCATTTTGTTTCAGTAATGGCGTCGCTAATCCCCGATGTCGTTTTTTTCAACCAAATCTCCGCGGGCTTGCAAAAAAACACGGCTAATGTCAGCCATATTTTAAGATTTTTAATCTTTTTTTTTTCTTGATGAAAATTCAAAAAAATTTCTTTGAGTGACTCTCCTGTTTGCTTAACATGTTTGCATAGAGTAATGCTATAAGGTACTAACTTTTTAGTACATTTATAAATTTCTCATCAGCTTTTTCATTCGGCTTTATCTGTCGCGGTTTTTGTGCTATTAAAATATTCTGTCATCATACAGATTAGCTCTTAGAATCTCAAGATTGATGCAACGAACTCTTAGTTGTTACTATTCATTTTATAAACAAAAGAAAAACAGTGACTCATGCGGCACAGGGATCGCGGGGGTTGCTGTCAGCGACAGCATCTTAAACTTCTGTGCCAAGGTGACAACAATAAATCTGTTGCAATGTCCTAGACTATAATGGGTACAAGCAACTGTTGTTAATGAATGGCTTATGGATGAAATAAAACATCGGAAGAAAATTCATTAATTAAAACAGATTCTTGGTCTGTAAAAACTACAAATGGAATCACCCATGCTAAGACGTTCGAGAATTCGACATGCATTCGGGATATTGACATTTGGGATTTTCACATTCAGGTTTTTTCATGAGGCAAACAAATAATTCGGGATTATGGCCATTTATTATTTTGTCATTTTGCAGAAATTGAGTTAGTGGAATCGCACTTGCTAAGCCATTCCAGATTTTGATACGCGAAATATCAGCATTCGGAATTGTGGTATTTTGACACTGGGGATTTTAAGAATTCGGGATTATGACCATGGCTTAAATGGAGTTTGTGTAATCAGACATACTAAGCCATTCGAAATATCAGGTAAATCAGCATCTGGGATTTTCGCATTTAGGATTTAAGCATTCGGTATTTTGGCGTTCGGAATTTTCACATTCGGGATTTTTTCATGTGGCACAAATGGAGTAATTGGATTCCCACTTGCTAAGCCGTTCAAGACTTTTACATTCGGGATATCAGTATCCCCAATTTTGCTATTTGGGATTTTGGAATTCGGGATTTCAGCATTTGGGATTTTGGCCATTCGAGATTTTTTTCATTTGATACAAATGATGTTACAGAATTTACACTTGCCAAGCCATTCGAATTTTTAAACACGTCTTGAGTTATTAGTATATGGAATTTTTGTATTTGGGATTTTGGCATTGCAGATTGTGGAATTTGGGATTTTGGACATTCGGGATTTCGACATTCGGGATTCCGGATTTTGGCCATTCGAATTTTTTTTCCATACGGCACAAATTTAGTTTAGTTAGTGCAATCAGACGTGCTAGGCCATTGAAGATTTTGGAACTCGGGATATCAGTATTCGGAAGTTTCGCATCCAGAATTTTACAAATAGAGAAAGCGAAATCACATGTTGTAAGCCTTTCAAGCTTTTGACACTTGGAAGTCGGGATATTAGCATTTGGCATATTGGGATTGGAGATTTTCACATTCGGCATTCGTTATTTGTTGATTTCAAATAGATTTTAATGACATACATCGATTTTTTGACTTTACATTAGATTCTGTATTTTTGACATCTGGCATTTGGCATTCGGGATTTCATCCCCGAAAAATCGGGATACTGGCTTTTGGGAATTTGGGCAATGGGAATTTCTCCTTCCACTCTAAGCCAACATTCAATTAGCAAAAGACCATTTTACTACCCTTCTCCCCCCCCCCTCTTTATGTATTCTAAAATAAATATTAAGGCAACGGTATAAGGAATCCTGGTTTCTACAATCTACAAACATTCTCATTGTTTATTTATTTATTTCTTCAATCAGAGTACAAAACTCTTATAGACTACAGAATATATTTACAATTTTAATACTTAAATGCTAGCCACCAGAGATTAAAACGATAATAATTTTTTCTTAAAACAAATCCGGCTTAAAAACATATTGAAATCTAGAACGTTACATACTGAGTAAGCCTGTCTTAAACAACGCGTTATGGCTTCATTGTAACCATAGTTGACCCTTTGGAAAGGGATTTGAAATAACAACCGAGATCGGAGTTCACGTGTAGGTGCATATACCAAAAAACTAAGGAAAGCAAGAAGGAGCTATTGATTTTAAAGTTAATAATATCTCTAATGAACATAATTTCAAAGTCCACTCTTCTTGTTTCAAGAGATTGAATTCCCAACAACAGACACCTTGAAGCACAGATTATCCATATGAAGATGAGAAAGAAAACCCATTTGTTTTCATTGTTGTATTTGTAATTTTTTTCCCGCGTCGATGAATATATGTGAATTGCAACAACAATTTAACCAGGTGTGTGAAGATCCCTACTGTCTATGTGTGAGATTTTTATACACACATTCTCATTTTTTATCTGATAACTGCCAGTTCAAGCTTGTAGGCAAATTAAAATGGCTGCCGGGGATTCTCATCTTCATGTGGCTAATCTGTGCCTTGAACTATAAGAAGGCCTTATATCCAAACAGACTTCAGCAAAATAATCGACTGGCAGTGCTCAATGCGAAATAGTCTTTCGTTTATTAATCAAGTAATTAGGGGATCAATATCTAGAGAGGGGTAGAAGCCAATTTTGCTTCAAAGTTGTTTTTTTTCCTTTGGGTATTTGATATATATGTAAAGCGCTGCGTCGCGGCAGCTGGTTATTAATACTGCAAGATTTTCAGTTGTTGCATAAGCCTTGACTTATTATATTCTTTTTTTTATTGTTGGTTGACTTTCACATACTCAAAAAATTCCTTTTCCTTTGGGGTCTTAGGCTCTTAAGTAAATACCTAATCGCAAAAATAACAATTTTTTTGTGAGAATAAACATTTGGAATTGCAAAAGTTAAATTGGGAATTTTTGTTGTCAATCGTTTAAGCCTTTTAGTTTGCTCAATTTAAAAATAAACGATAAAAAAAAATTGGGTGATTAAGTCGAAAAATATGAGCGAGTTATCTAACAGCTAATTTCTTGACAAAGTTCTGACTCTTAATACCTTAAAACTGGAATTTAGAACATTGTTTGAGCTAGAACTGATAAATCTGGGCCCCAAAAAGGGAATAGCCCATTTCTGGCCCAGTGCGTACACGAACGAGTTTGGTATCGAATGAAAGGTGACTTGAATCCCGATACATGAGTAAAATATTTTCAAAATCTTTCATGGGAAAGTCGAGATATTCCGCCTTGAAGTTGCCGATTGCAAAATAAGGATTTCAGATTTTGTCTCAAATAATTGTCCATAACGGGCGAAATAATTGATGTAGAAAAATGATATTGATATCAAATAAATGGTTTGAATTGTCTTTCTAGTTCATAGGAATAAAAAGATGCCCTTAGAATAATTTTTTGTTTATTATTAGGTATTTATGTGATTAAGTAAAATTAAAGGTAATAAAATAAGCTTTTCGCTAGAGCTAAAAAATGTATATGTCATCACTGAGTTTTTTGAAATATCGGTTTGGCAAAGACCGCGCAAAAAAAGTGACTTTCACGGTTGACTCGGACGTAATATCCAATCTGAAGATCCAATTTTCGATGACTTTTTCCAATATTTGTGGCTGTATATCAGCAATAACGCTGCGAATGTTGTTCTCTAAGTGGTCAATCGTTTCGGGGTTTATCGGCGTGGACTAGCGACTTCACATATCCCCACAGAAAATAGTCAAGCGGCGTTAAATTGCAAGATCTTGGAGGCCAATTCACGGGTCCGTAACATGAAACTATGCGGTTACCAAACGTTTCAATCAATAAATCAATTGTGGCACGAGCTGTGTGACATGTTGCACCGTCTTGTTGAAACCACAGCTCCTGCACATCATGGTTGTTCAATTGATGAACGAAAAAGTCAGTAATCATGGCTCTATAGCGATCACCATTGACTGTAACGTTCTTGCCAGCATCGTTTTTAAAGAAGTACGGACCAATTATTCCACCAAACCATAAAGCACACCAAACAGTCAGTTTTTGTGGATGTAACGGTGTCTCAACATACACTTGAGGATTATCATCACTCCAAATACGGCAGATTTGTTTTTTGACGTATCCATTCAACCAAATGTGAGCTTCATCGCTAAACAAAATTTGCTGTCGAAAATTGGGATCAACGGTTTTGGGCTCATTTAGGCACAATTTGGAAGCGTTGTTCAGGCGTCAGTCTATTCATGTGGATTTCCACAAACCAAACTAAAAATAAATCACTTGACAGCTGACAAAATGTGGCCGATAGTTAAAATAGTGTTGCCAACTTAAAGTTCTATACCTCTTAGAAAAACACCCTTTACTACCTACTCCGTGTGAAGAAAGAGGTGTGGTTGGTGTGTTCATACGAAACGGAAGCAGTTACTTCTTTTTTGAGCACCTTTTCTGATTTTTATGGAGCACCTGGTCTGAGTACGTGCTCCTTTTTATTCATATCACCCATATGGCTCTGCTAAAAAGTTGTCAAAATTTCAGTATGGTTGAATTAGAGAAAACGCCTTGTTGAACCGATTGTGATCAAATATTTTTCTGAGAAAGAATTATCGACATGTTGCATAAAGCAGGACCTTATGTCATTGTGTCTGAGTCAAACGATTCCAAACCACTTAGAAGGTGACCATAAAAACGATTCAGCTGCAAAACTTCACCAGTCATTTCAATTTTCAAATTAAATGGTGTGTTTTCCAGTCCACCTCTACTTTGCACAATAACTTCTACTGTGTTTTTTTTTTAATTAAAACTCAAAAATAGGAAACATTATTTGTCAAAAGAATTTACCGGATGAGTTAAAAATACAAAATATTCGTAAGAACTTTATTCCAAAAAACTAAGATCTAAAGTTCTTCATACTCAAGAATGAAATTACACCGAGTTGTAGGGAAATGATTTGAAGTGAAGAAATGCTCGAGTACTAACCGCCGTAATATTCACGCCACCGAGCCGTTTAAAACTCGGCTTCAAAGTCCTTAAACCGACTACCGATAGAATTCAAACGACAAAATCTCGTTTGCATTGGTAATATTCACCTCGTTTAAGTAAATAATGACATTCGGTTTACGTCGGTTTAAATTTGTGATTTAAACCGAACTTCGGATAGCATCGCAAGTATAAAAAAATTGTGTGAGTACCGGGCCTCACGGTAAATATGTGTAAACATCAATGTGCGCGGATCCAAAACGGACTTGTTTTTGCTTGAAGGGGATCTTAAGATTTTTTTCACTGAACGCAGCCATCCTAGTATGCAGATCGTAACGTTGCACACCGTAACGTTGCACACCGTAACGTTGCACGACGTAACGTTGCACACGAACGTTCACGTTTTTTTTTCACTCTACCGCCAGCATAGATGTTTACACATCAAAAACTAAAAAATGGTTTTCTTTTTGCTGATTTATTTAATAATCTTTTCAAGTTTATTGAATTTTTTGTTGTGCTTCAGTGTTGAATCAAAATGAACAAAAAATCTAAGATTGTGCAAGGACAGAAAGTGCCACCAAAAGAATAAAAAGAGAATTCAACTCGGGCCAAGCGTATTACTCAATCTAAAACCGATTTCTTGTGTGACCTAATGTTGCCCAGCAATGTCAATACTAAATATAACACCGTACGGTCGCATACGCGGGTGGAAGGACATAGCCCGAATTTTCAATGCAACACCAGACGTGGCAGTTAGTATTTTATTCATGTATTTGTCTTTTCTCTCTATCTCTCTCTTTCCGAGTGTAGTCTCATCCTCTTTTTTTTTCTTTCCTTTTGTTAGCAACAAATGGATGTCAAATTGCGAGAAAAAGAGACCTAAAAAACTTGTCAATCACCACCTGGCTACTGTTTTGGAGACCGGTCAGTGGCCGTGGCGGTGCCGCTTTCGTTCAAACTGACCAAGTCAGTCATGTTATTTTCTGGAACGGTGCAGCTTTCAACGACTGATTTGTCCTTCACCGACAGTGACGCTGCAATTACTTACTGCTAGACTGAATATTTTGCACCTTCTGAATAAACCAATAAAATGTTGAATATGAGCTTTAACTATTTAAACCGTACCTAAACGACACGAAAATGCCTCGTTCAAGTTGGAGTCGGTTTATCGTATTTAAACCGATCATTCGGTTTAAAATGTTGGTTACCGTCGGTTTAAGTGAGTGAATATGACCGATTAGGCGGTTAAGAAATTTTAAACTGACTAGTTAATTTAAACCGATGTTAAACGACGTGAATATTACGGCCGTAAATATTTTTAAAACTAAGTTCCAAAGATAAACCGAGAATTACTACAACGAGTTTTAAAATTATTTTAGAACTCTATCAAGAAATTGGCCGTAATAAAAACAAATTTGCCTAAAATTCAAAATGGTGGCCGACAAAAATCACCTGAAATCCCGAGAACTATAATGCAAATAGACTTCTTATGAAAATAAAGACCCCTGCTGATAGGCAAACAAAAATCACCTTTTTTAATTTTTTTTTTTGTAAATTCTGTAAGTTCCACTAAAAATGCCTTGACCTTGAAAAATAATCTCTCCAGCAATTTTGTATTTTGTATTTTGTGTATTTAATTTATTTTATTTTGCATCAAAATCAATTGATTCTCACCTTTGTACAATAAATATATTTAAAAATAATAAAATTTACAATTAATAACAAGTTTGACAAAATGCAAAAAATGCAACCAAATCAACCTGATTCTCGGCTAATTATCGACCGAAAAAAAAAACCCTATATGAACTTTGAAATTCAAAATAATAACTATAATATATACCTACTCCCAATGCCACCTTTTCTAATGAATACCTATACCTACCAAACACCAACAAACATTTACCATTTCCGCAACGATATCATTTAAATTAAATGAATTTGCATAATAATACATGAGTATAATTATATTTTATCAGGTTTTTATATCGAAATTGTTAAACATCTTGTTTTTGTTTTCGAATTCACTCATTTCATGTGTGTTACAAAATTTGCTCTCTCTAAATTCGGAAATTCAATGTCATTGTTGGCGATGATGATGATGATGATGACAATAATTAAAAAATAAAAGTCGCTATACCACCAACCCTCTAAGTTTATGGCGCTGCTATAGTTTGATGTGTTTTTTTTTTTTTATTTTCATTAACAAAAATTTATCCCAAAACACAGACGAACTTAAACAATAATATTGTTGATAGTTTTTCTAGCCAAAACTGTTTTTTATTTATTTATTTATATTTTTAACGAAAATTTCGATGTTTGTCGCATTCGCATTCGCAATTTAGCTATTTAATTTGTTTTCGCTTGCAAAAAAATTTCCTTCTGGGAATTTCCTAATGCACACACACACATACACACATACACCCATACACTTCTGCAGATTCTTGTATGATAATACATTTTAGTTGTTTGATGCAGGTGCGGTGTTAGAATACTGTTAAGAATGAACTGCAGTGTCGGTTAAACTTTTGAATAAAACGGACGGGAAAGGAAAATTGTACTGAGTTCTTCGGACCCAGGGGTGGACATTTTTATTCAAATATTTGTCGATACATTATTCGATCAACTATCCCACTAGAAATTTTGTACAATATACGTACACCTACCTACATAAAATAACGGGTCAACTTTTTGAGATAATTGTGTAATAAGATCAATTTAACAAAAAAAAAAATTGCTGAATTATTATGTAATTTTGACACTTTTGCCCTTGAAATTCTGAAAATAACTCGTGTATTTTGAAAAAAAAAGAAGTGATTTAATTGTTTATCCAACAAAAAGATTTAAAACAAAAAAAAAAATAGAATAATAAATTGATAGATAATTTATTTTGTTTAAATAATGTTCTTGACAATTTGTGTAAGTTTTTAAATAATTCTTAATGTTCGTGTCATGACTTAAACAGAGAAGGTTTCTTAAATTAAAACAAATCTATCATATAAATGACGATTAAGTGCAGCGAATACGAATGTGCAACTGGTGAAGAGGTTACCTAAACAACAACAACAAAAAACATTCTGCAATAGATCCTGTTGAATCCTTTTTTGGTTGAAATATAAAACAAAGAGTTTTGGTAAGTGCGCTGCGCCGGCCGCGCCGCGCCGTGATTATGCAAAATAACTCTTCTTATCGATTTGGTATAACAATTCAAGTCATATTCCTTTATAAACTCATTAAGTTAATTGCCCACTATTTTTTTGTAAGCATTATTGTGAAATTGAATTCAAGGACATCGGAAATGGTTGATGTGTAGTACAGATATGGGACAAATGTTGTCACACAGTTTGACTTCTGTTAGATGTGTTGCTATCGCTATCAGTGACATATGTCTGTTGTGTAGTAAATTATTGTATTTCGTTTTGACGGCGATGTTTTGAAATGGACAGAGTGTGCATAATTTTTTTTAGCTCAAGTAATTACTAACTGGTACTACCCTACACCCACCTAAGGCATATTATAAAGGTGGAACCGTAATTGGTATAAGGGTACTTAAGTGGTCGTACATGGAGTGATGAGCCTCAATTAGTTGCATACCTAGTAAATGTTTTAAAAATGGCTAGCTTCTGGTATATATTTATTAACTAGGTATTTATGTCTATGTTTATAACGGGTCTTTCATTAAGCGCTTCCTATCTTCAAATATAAATAAAACATAAATAAAACACTGTGTGAGATGTCATAAAAATTTGTATTCTTTTAAGGCCCAGTTCTTTAGTTGTGAGTTAAGCCAGAGTTAGTTAACTCCTTAGTTAAATTATCGTACAATTAACTGAGGAAGCAGGTTTTCGGTGGAGATAAAAATCATATGTTCAGTTAATCCTGAGTTAACTCACCATATTTGATGAGTTAACTCTATTTTAACTTTAATCACTCACTGAAAAACTGGATCTAAAAGGCCTATTGATAGAATATAACATCGTTCAAATGTCCGACGCGGCTTCTTTGGGTGGCGCGCATACGAAACGTCCAACTTTCCATGACTCGGAGCATAAATCAGGCTGAATTTGACCTATGGCAAAGTTTGTGGCTTATTCGCATATAGACCTGTGACTTCAGAAAACCCTACAAGAAAAAGTCTAACGGGGTCAAATCGCATGATCTCGGTGGCCAGTTTACATCACCTCTACGTAAGCTGACCATCTCCTCGAATTCCTCGTGCAGAATTTACCAATGTGACGTGAGCTGTGTGACACGTAGCGCCGTCCTCTTAAAACAACATGTTGTTGGTCCCAAATTCAACAATTTTGTTTCTTGACATACCCATTCATCCAGAAATAGGCCTCATCGCTGAAGATGACCGAACAGAACACCCATTTTCATAAAACAATTTTATCATTAACACGTGTTGTTGGCCGCTATATTCGCTGATGGTGGTTTGGCAAAACAGACTGAATAAATGACAGCCAATTTGATAGATGTAGCTTCAACAATATGGCCGCTATCAACTGCCGCAATTTGGAAGCCCTTATTGGAAGACCCTTTAAATATGACCAATTTCCTTACAAATTTCATATCAGGAATGTTAATTTTTCGCAGAAGCTTTACTTCTCTAGTGTGGAGTACATACATATATGTATGTACTGTAAATAATTATATGCTACTGTAAAACTCCGAAAATTGGAAATTTTAGTATTTACCGGTAAATACAACTAAGAAATGCAAATTTTTCAACAACATTAGGTACGTTTTATTGGTCATTTATAACTAGCGCAGCAACACAAGTGCCAATAAAACCCTATATCCACTTTTATTTACACTCTTTATTATTGTGGCTGTATTCGCAACGTATTCTAGTTTCTTTGTGTGAACAGTACAAAACTTTATGTCATGATTATAAACAAATCGTGAAATTTGTCGTGGCTATGAGGTTTCGGCAAAACGACTTTGGAATTAATTGCTTGACAGATATGGAACGAACTATATTTTAACATACATAGAATATTTAATCCAAAATGTCAACGAGATCAGATTTTCGTCGAGTAAAATAATTTTCGGATTTTCATTCGGACATGTCAATAACGTACTTAAATCCAGATTAAAATAAAATTTCATATTATTCGTCCCTTTTCAAAATAAATAAAGTAACCCGGTGGCCACATGAGCCAATACTGGCTAGCGAGTCGCAATACACTAAAACCAATTGCCAGGAAAATGCATTTTTCCGGAGCAGAAAATAAAATTGAAAAAATTTTGGATTTGTAGAGGTTTTGTTAATCTATTTACATCGTAGACCTCCTATAATGAAATTTGTTAATTTATTGCTTGGCAGATAGGCAACAAACTGTATTACATAGTTTAAAATACAAATTTGTTACCTTAACTGAAATTATTCAAAATTATTTAGAAACAAAAATTTCGGATACAACAAAGCCCAAGAGAAACATCTGTCATTGAAGAAATTTGACGCATTTTAAGCGTAAATCCAAAGTGAATAATATGGCCGTTAAGGTTCAAATTTGTAATGTTTTTGAACTTCACAACACTCTTTTTGTCCACTTTTATATTCACCAATTTACTGGCTAATTTATCGGCACTATTGGTTTTTGTTATTGTCTACCGAGGGAAATTTTACTGCGCTGGGTATGAAATTTCCAATAAAACGCACCTATAAATAAAAGCCCAGAATGTATTATTTTAATATTAATTAATTCCGGGAAATTCTAGAATTTACACAATTTCGAAGTTTTACAGTGACCATGTATGTTTGTATAAATATGTTGAGTGGAATTTTTAATGAATAATTTTTAACTATACCTAATCAAAACTGGTTTCGTGTAGTATATATTGCTATGACCTTATTCTGAATTTATTTTCATAAATTAATGATACTTTCAGTGAACAAAATCTATATTGAGAATTATTGCAATATTTGACTATTGAGTAGTACTTATATTGATTAAAATGAAACTTGACTTTGGACACTCTTGATATATCTTCAACAAATAAAACAATACGAAATAGTTGTTAAAAACCTAAAAGGTACACTGTGACGTATACGTGTTTTTTTATTTTTATTTTTATTTTTTATCGTATTTTTTTTTCTCTAAACATCATTAAGAGACGAAATTGAAATAAATTGTTATTATAGTAATTCAATTAACTGAGTGCTTGTTTATAAAAAAAATGACATTAAGAATTTCTTTTCCTTATTTTTAAATTTGTAATTTGACAATTTTCATGTTTAATGCCAATTGATTTGGGAATAAAAAATGATTTATATAAAAACTTGGTTAGAGGCAATTGATGAGTAATTAAGCTCTTCGGAAAATCCACGGTTAAAGTACAGGACCTCGTAAGTCGAAAACTCAAAAAAATATTATAAATGGAAAAAATCTTGAAAGAATTGCATACTTGCACCCTATGTTTGGGCACTTTTATATTTGGTTTATCCTCAAAACCACTAAGCAGAACTTTCAATTTTTGCGGAACATTACAGATTTGTGAGAAATTTCAAGTAATACTCTAGGTCAAAAGCCGGTGGCGTATAGTGGTTAGTTCGTAGGGCTGTCATGCTTAAAGTCTGGGTTCGATTCCCTGCCTCGTCCATTTAAGTAAATAAATAAAAACGGCTACTTTATCGTGCGAGGAAGTGAAAAATCCTGCAAGAGTACCTCTTCGTCATAAATAATTGCCTCTCACCTTAGCTCTTTGGATTTGGCAAAAAATTGTAGGTCCCCTCTGTTCCAGCTAACAAACAACACACGAACACAGGAATGGTTGCTAGTTGTAAGTCACTAAAAACCCTGGCTCTCCCCGAACTATCGCGGCACCAAATTTATTTTTCAATCTAGGTTAGAAAATTTAACTTTCACTTAATTCCTACAAAGCTTAATTTTGGTGGAGGGCTTTTATTTTTATGTGGTTAGAAGCATTTTCTAAAACATACCTTTAATTTGGACCATGGCTTTTGATTGAGGTGATAGGAACAAAATATAGTTCTTGATGTTTAAACATCTATGCCGGCGCGGCGATAGAAGGAAATAGAAAAGTGGACTTTCCTCTGTGTGAAGTAAGCTAACTAGAATATTGGGTACGTTCAGTGACGATTTCTAAAGATCCCCTTCAAGCAAACTGGTCCGTTTTGGATCCGTGCACGTAGTCAACAAAACAACGTCTAGACGACTTCGCATACGGATGCAAATATTGCTCCTCAAAACTTCGGTTGGACAAACGTTGATGTTATTACATACATAATTAACCGTGAGTCCCGACACTCACACTTTTTTTTTGTAATTTACTTAAAAGCTATTAGGTTTTAGAAGAAAGCAAAAAATGAAAATTTATACAGAAAAGGTAAATGCTTGGTCGATATACAAATAAAGCTCCCCACCAATAAACAGGTTTCTTCCAATTTTTAAAATTTTGTTTGTTTAAATATTAAACTTATAACTAAAAATAAAACAATTTCTATATAAAACAAGTACTATTTGTAATTTTCCTGAGCTATCTTGCATAAAAAGCAATAATATTCACTATGGCGAGCGGCCAGATACAATTAAAGCTTAATTTTGTCTGTCATGTGGTCTTTTTGTTGTGATCTCCCCTTAAACCTACCCCTCAAGCAAATTCACTGACCCAACTTTGTCGGTCTTACTTGGATCATTGCAAAACATAGTGTCTTACGCACACTTACAAAAACTGTTTGTGGCTACAGGCATTTGCTTTTTCCCACAACCTTTTTAAGTTCATTTTTGTAAGTGGCATAGCAAAGACATATTTTTTTTAAGTTTGTTTTTTATGAAAACTTTAGATATTTTCCATTAATAATACACATTTTTTGTCATTCATTTCATCGTTTCTAGTGCCACAAAATGTGTTTGCAAATTTTTTGTTTTTATAATTGATCAATAAAAGTTTCTTCAAATGAAAAAAGGCTTTGTTTGTTTGTGGTAAGGTAATGTAGAACTTAGTTGGAGAGGTAATTTTTTTTTATTCGATTTGGAATCGTTTTGGTTTCAGCTTTCACTGAGTATGATGTGCTCTCTTTCTCACAATACATGTAATGGGTGATTTTTTAGCTGGTTTGGTTTTGGCAGCACTGGTTTTGACAGCTAATGTGTGTTTAGTACCTTGTGTCACTGTCAAACAACTTCAGTTTGGTTTGTAATTTAACCATGGATCGTCTTACAAATGAACAACGCTTGCAAATTATTGAATTTTACTATCAAAATTCGTGCTCGGTTCGAAATGTTCATCACGCGCTGCTTCCATTTTATGATCGGCATTCTCGACCTTCTGAGCAGTCTATTCGAAAGATTGTGACCAAATTTCGCACCAAATTTACTTTGTTGGACATTAAACCACCAACACGCTTACGTACTGTGCGTAGTGAAGAAAATATTGCGGCCGTATCAGCTAGTGTGACAGAAGACCGCGAAATGTCGATTCGGCGCCGTTCCCAGCAGTTAGGCCTTTGTTACAGCACTACGTGGAAAATTTTGCGGAAGGATTTGGGCGTAAAGCCTTTTAAAGTACAGCTGGTGCAAGAACTAAAGCCAGCCGACCTACCACAACGCCGAATTTTTGGTGAATGGGCTCTTGGAAAGCTGGCCGAGGATCCGCTTTTTTATCGAAAAATTGTGTTCAGCGATGAGGCTCATTTTTGGTTGAATGGGTACGTAAATAAGCAAAATTGCCGCATTTGGAGTGAAGATCAGCCAGAAGCATTGCAACAGCTACCAATGCATCCCGAAAAAGCCACTGTTTGGTGCGGTTTATGGGCCGGCGGCATTATTGGGCCATATTTCTTCAAAGATGATGCGAATCGCAGCGTTACTGTCAATGGTGAACGCTACCCAGCGATGATAACAAACTTTTTTTTGCCCGAAATGGAAGTTCTTGACTTGCATGATATGTGGTTTCAACAAGACGGTGCCACATGCCACACAGCACGCGAAACAATGGCGCAATTGCGAGGCGAGTTTGGTGAACAGTTAATTTCACGTTTCGGGCCGGTCAATTGGCCGCCTAGATCGTGCGATTTGACACCATTAGATTATTTTTTGTGGGGGTATGTCAAGGCTAATGTCTATAGGGACAAGCCCGCTTCGATTGACGCACTGGAAGCCAACATCCATGCATTCATTCGTGAGATACCGGCCGATATGTGTGAAAGAGTATGCCAAAATTGGACTCAGCGGATGGGCTACCTGAGACGCAGCCGCGGTCAACATTTGCATGAAATTATCTTTAAACATTAAATTGCAAGGTTCAAACTATCGATTCAAATAAATATTTCATTCATTTTTTCGAATTTTTTGTGTTTTTTTTTTTAAAAAAGTTCTAAACCTCTTAAAAAATCACCCATTATAAGTGGGTGCGTGGTGATTCTATTTTCCATACTAATTTGAGCCTCTAAATGCAGTTTTGAGGATCCATATTCGGATCCGTAAACGTCCGTCGTTGATAAGTACACGGATCCGAAACAGACTAGTTTGCTTGAAGGGTACATGTCCTAAAAAGTTATGTTTTTATATCTGTCAACCTTTGTTTGCAATAAGTTCTATGTAAACAGATCTTTTTTTTTTAAGATTTCTATAAACATATAACAGAGCCTCATAACCCCTATAAAACCTGTTCACTTCAGTAATTTTTATTTCAACCTCTCGACTCTGATGACTCCTAAATTAATCTCTACCAAATTATTTAATTGCTTGCTTAAACTTGATGTTAAATTTATTATTAATGCTAAGATATTAGTTAATCACTGTGTGGGCTGAACTTTGACCTTTGTCATTCTTCTTCGCTTGACCGTATGCGGCTGTCGTTTATATACATACATATTTTTAAACATAACGATGAGAAATCTACGTTAACCCTTCCCTTTTCTGTCGTTTTTGCTTCCATTATTCGAATTTTTTTATTACATAGTCTATATAGCTGCTTTTTTTTGGTTCGTTCTCTTTGTCTTTTTTAATCTTCAAAATCCACGACCTACAAATCTGATAGGTATTGAATTTAGTTTCATTCGAAGAAAACTCCATTTGAACATGTCTTATAGCTACATTATATACATACATATATATGGTATACGTACTCCGGTTATCAAAAGATATATAACTTCCATCACCCGTTATCTTCTGTGTGCGGGTCTGTATGTTTCTGTGTGTTTGTATGGATAGTTATTATAACTTATTTACTACACAAGCCTCGTGTCTTATGATTTTGTGCTTTTTTTTATTGATGTTTTCATTCAGAGCCGTACCCAGGAATCTATAGTAAAGGGGACACTTACACCTACTGTGAAAATCAAACAGATCAATTCTTTAGTAATGGTTCGTATCTTAGATCCCATACTGCTCGGTGACATAAAGTAGAATAGAAAGTGTTCAAAGAAGGTTTATGATATTTGTTTATAGTTTTTTCCAAGATCGGAAAGTGACATTTTGCCTTCATAGACTTCAATTGACAAATCTCCCATAATTTTAAATTCACAGTTAACCAATTATTTTCGATATTTTTAAGTTTAATGTCGATAGAATTTTAATGAAGGTTGGGTGGGTTAGAAAGTAGATAAATAGTTTGAAATTTTTTTGTTTGA
This sequence comes from Leucozona laternaria, assembly GCA_932273885.2. Lineage (NCBI taxonomy): Eukaryota > Metazoa > Arthropoda > Insecta > Diptera > Syrphidae > Leucozona > Leucozona laternaria. The sequence continues at coordinate 216,594,961 of OW026366.1, read as the reverse complement.
TCTTTGGAAATATTTCAACGGAATTGATGTCTGTCATTGTGTAATTCGAATGAGTTATCCTGCCTGACAACAAGATTTTTCCAAATTTTTGAAAGAAATACAATCCTTAAAAAATAATCCATACAACTTCTTTTGAAGAGTGGCTTTTCATATCTGCATATGTACATCTAGCCCACTCCCTCCCCTTGGCTACGTTGCTGTCAAAAACTAACAGTTGTTTCTTTCTCGAATCCTTGAATGTATTTATTTATTCTTCTGTTAGTTTCTCTATATACTCGTACCTGCAGTTTAGTAGGATTGAAGTAAAAAAAAAAACTAAATTATGATTTACCAACAGGTGGCGTTGGGTAAATAGTAAACAATTAGCTTTGTTGTCTTTCTAGTTTGTATGAGTAGAGATATTAAGAAAATAGAGGGGACAAATTTAATAATTTGTGTATAACAAGGGGACATTCTAACTGGAATTTGAAATATCCTTTAGCAGAGTATGGTCATGTTCAAGAAAAAATAAAATGCACGACTGCCTTGCATGAACTTGCTCTTGGGGTTCAAAACTAGAGGTATGTAATTGCAAATGTATGATATATGATTATGATTCAATTAAGTTTTTAGAGAAAGCATAAAAAAATGTGTGTTGTAATCTAATGAATTTCCACCTAAAGATGTCGCATTACTTACCTTTCTTTATTCATCAAATGTCAAGGTAGTTAGCTGTCAAAATCATTTTTTTAAATGTCAATGGCCGCGTTCAGTTAACTATCAAAAGCTATCCAGATAGGTTTGTACTGTTGCAATCTCTTGTGAGAAAAAACATCGCTGATGCAACAACAACCCAACGTATCTGAAATCTTGGGTAGTCTATCTGATATAATTTTTATCAAATCATCTGTGTCATACAATAGGCGTTTTTTATTTGTCCCCCCCAGATCTAATCTGGATTGGATTTCCATTCGAAAATACAAAGGTAACAAACAAATACAAGATCCAGCCTTGCTGTTGAATTTGGATTTGCATATCCATTTTGAACACACACCCCTAGAACTGCTCTACAAAAATTAGTTTTTATTCTGATTAATAGATGGCTTTTTATTTTCAAAATGGTGTCTGTAGCGTAAAGAAAAAGGACAACGAATACAAACAAAAAAAGTAGTGAAAGGAAAAAAGAGATGGTATACAACACTGTTGACACTTTATGACGCAGTTTGTTTTATTATCATGATCTGATCATGAGAGTTCCTGTGTTTTCACAGGTTTAAAGGGAAACATTGTTGGGGCTGCATGTACTTCATAAAGGGTTCTGGACGATTGAAAAGTCAATTTACTTTCACCATAACATACAAGGGAAATTTGAAAAGCCCTAAATTTATCAGAATCAATCATACGCTGACAAAATCGATTTCAAACTAGACTTGTCAAGTCAGAAATGGGTGATAAAGAAGCTAAAATTAAGGACGCGTAGAGACAATTCACACAGTGGGATATTTGATGGTTTATTTTCAATATTTAAAACGTTGGATGTACAAAAAGTCGTAGTAAGGCCAATTCTGACGTATGCATCTTTCACTTATACTAGACAATATTTTCTAAGAAAGTCAGTGGTACTTAATCAAAGCCTTTTCCTCAATTGTCATAAAGTCAAAACTGATTGATCGTTCCCACAGCAAGTTGATATAACTCAAACGTCAAAAAACTCAGGTACCATTCGTTGAGTTCCAGGACACAGTGATCTAAAGAAAATGGTAGAAAAACCGGCTAGAAACGGGTCAGCTCTGAAACCCAGCTAAATCGAATCCTGAAGTAAAGAAACAAGTGGAACTCACCAGTTTCTTCAAAGCCGCTAGTGACAGATGGAATTTATCTGCGGACCTATCTATAAAAAAAAAGCACAAGTTAAGCTAAGTCGGCGTCAACTGTCCCTTTTGGTTGGAATCATACCGAGTCACACCTCATTGGGAGATTATCAACACACCACCATTCACCACATCTGACTTATTCAAACGATGTCAAGATCACGACGTGCAAAAGGTCTCATTTAACTTCCGGGCAACGCTAAAAAAGCGACCCTCCGAGAATACTTTTTCGACGAATTGGTTGATGTTTCGTTCAAGCCATTGTCAAAAAATTACCGTCAGTAATTTAAGCGTAACGAGCATTTCATGCCCTTTTTCTTACCACATGGCTCCCAATCATCGTTCTGGAGGTATTACCCATCTTACCTACGTCCATGCCCTCCTAAGTCTCATAAACGAAGTGGAAGAGACTCATTTCCCACTCTGTGGATACGAGAACAAACAAAATTTAGGGATTTTGGGCCACTGAAAAGTCGCGAGTTAGACATGCTCCATATGTTATGCTGAGCTGATGGTGGGGTCTTTGAACCATTTTTTTTAGAACATCGCAAAACAAACGGTCACTCCGGATGGTGAGCAGTATAGAGCTATGATCAACGAATTTTTCATTCCTTAATTGCAATAATACAATTGCGGTCTTTCATCAATAATTTGGTATGAAGAATTCAACAAAGAGTTCCATTTTCGATTTTTTTCTTAATTCAGTTTTAAATATTTAAGTTAATTGCTGAGAAAGCCCTCTCAGCTCCACTGTGTGGAAGAAAAAAAAAATATGAAATAAATTTTTTAATATTTCGGAATCTATTACCTGTCACGTTGTAAACATAAATGTTGGTACTTAAATGTGAAAGTTTTTGAGCTGATTATTTAGTATTCTTCCCGTTTTCTGGGTTGGTTTTCCCTGTTTTTCCTTTAGGATCAAAAAATCCCGAAAAACAGGAAAAATTCCCAATCTGGCATCCCAGGTAGTGCAATAGATACTCTGTTCGACCAAAGTTGTCAGTACAAAGAACATAGGATGTTTTCCTCTCAGTCTGGTTGCATTGGCTTGCATAACCCTGTCCCTCTTTAAAGCTCTCACAGGATTTCCGTAGTTCAAATTATAAATAACCCTTCACGATTCTCATACTCAACTTCATTAATTTTATTCTCAAAAGCTTCAAATCCCAAAAGCTCCTTAAAATCGACGGCATAGAGCTATTGATAATTTATTACAAAGGTAATAGGTAACTCTGTTTGGATGAGCACAATTGCAATAGACGACGACGAGCGCACTGCTTAATCACAATAGAATGTTGCAACTGGCACTGGAGCTGCATCTGTGATAGCTGTCAAAGAGTGTCGTAGATACGTGTTTTTTTTCAGCTTTCTGATATTTTATGTCATTTGTTGGGTCAGGTGATTGCATCTTTTGTGGATTTTGTAAACATAAGGAATTGAAGAGAGCTTGAAGCTCATTTCAACCCCTTTATATCGGGTTTTTCAATAAGAGCGCTACAAAAGTTTTTTTAAATAAAACAAAAACGGTTTTGGAAATCAATGAAATTCTTTTTTCCTGTCAAAGTAAGTTTGATACCAAAATGTATGGAACTCGATTTCTTTTGCATGGCCACCACGAACACGCTTGCAGAAGTCCAGACGCTGAACCCAAATTTCGACGGTTTTCAAGCATAAATCGGCCGAAACTGCTGCAATTTCACGTTCGATATTCGTACGAAGTTCATCAATCGTCGCTGGCTTGTTGGCATAGACCATAGACTTGAAGTAGCCCCACAGGAAATAGTCTAACGGCGTCAAATCGCACGCCGAGGCGGCCAAGCGACTGGACCATTTCGTGAGATAACACGTTCACCAAACTTGGTTTCCAATAAATTGATTGTGACATTCGCTGTGTGGCTTGTGGCGCCGTCCTGTTGGAACCACATGTCCTCCAAGTCCATATCATCCAATTGGGGCCAAAAATATTCGGTTATCATTGAACGGTAGCGATCTTCATTTAACAGTAACGTGCCGGTCTTGATCATCACGGAAGAAGTACGGCCCAATGACGCCGCCGGCCCATAAACCACACCAAACCGTAATTTTTTCGGGATGCAATGATGACTCATGAAGTACGTGTGGATTGCTGCCTGACCAATAACGCATACTTTGTTTATTGACGAAGCCATTCAGAAAGAAATGAGCCTCATCGCTGAAGATGATTTTTCGATTTTTAGCGCTCTTAACGTTGATGCCACTGACTCCGAATTTCGGTTGTAAATTTTAATAATTTCGACTAGTTGTTGGCTCGTATATCTTTTCATCATTAAATGGCAAACCTTACTGAAGAGAAATGTCAAAAGAGCGGCAAGAAATATGGCGTCGTTTGCTGTCCCTGTTGCTCTACTTTTGTAGCATCCCTGTTGAAAAACCCTTTAAATACTCATCGAGTTGAAATGGGCTTGTTCGCCTTCATCAACTTTGAAATGTTTAAAATTCTGCACGAAAAAGTTAAAAGTTGGTGAACTCTTGCTGCGTTGTGTTCGAAACATTGAAATTATTTATTTTGGCAGCTAGTCCAGCTGCAGCTTCAGTTGCAGCTCCATCTTCATTGTGTTCACGCCAGTTAGTATTCCACTAGCAGTACGAAATAGGATAAAACGATCCGCCATGATATGTCGACTGTCGGAGGATTCCAACAACAATTCGTCTTCGTAAGTCAGTGCAGTGGCTTGCTAATTTTTTTAGTGACATTTTTCCAAATTCAGTGTCATGAGAGTGTGTATCAGGCACCACTTGGCTCGCCCATAAGCCCTGTACTGACAATGTTTGTTGAACAGTGTGTATAGATTAAAGTTTCATGACGATTTCTTTGCCACCCCAAAGGAACACAGCTAATTGTGTAGGTTCGTCCATAAAATCCATAAGATCCGCCTTCTTAACATGCTTTTCAATATATTTTCCAGTCCATCTAAAAGTAGACAACCCCAGAAATACATTAGCATTTGAAGGACTCCAGATGATAAAAGTTCCGAATCAATTCAATACCAATAATGAACTAACTAAATCGACAACTACATTATCTTGGCCCTCACCACTTATTTAAACAATTTAACGTTCAAAAATACTTCAATACTATGTACAAATGAAGAAGACGTACATACTTATTTGTACATTATGTATGTGCTTTTTCCCAGACATAAAATGTTCCAGGAAGAATAAACTTGACCACTTTCCTTATATATGTATGGTATGCCTATGTAGGTAAATATGTTGAACTCACTTGTTTGCTTATTCTCAGACAAATATGAATAACGATAATGAACTTGGTGTTTTCCTAGTATTTATCAAATATGTATACATATATAAAAAAGAGGAAAGAAAATCACCCACAAATCGATAAAAAAGAACCTTCACATCGCATCCACGAGACTTTTCACACACCCCACTATACTATATTCTTTACAGCACACGACAATGATCGCAATGATACACCTAATGACGAACATCAGATACTCAGAGATACATGGTGTTATTTTCTGGACTGGCCGTGGTCAATCCCCCTATACGCTCCAAGCTCCAACTATAAGGACTCCATCATCACACACTTATAATTATTATTTCCTTTTTACTCCTTTATATGCTTCTATAATGTATGCTCCGTTATTTCCGCTGACGAGTGGCGAGTGACGATGACGGTCACTGGTGACATTGGTTAGTGGTTTGGTTAGTGAGAATTGAGAATAAAAATAAAGAAGAAGAAGAAGAAGAAGAAACAAAACACCTAAAGAAAAACAACAAAAAAAAAAAACAAAAGGACATTGATAGTGATAGTGAAATTCTATCCTGTGAGCTGTGCGAGCTATATAGGAATAGGACTATGTCCTGTATTTCTGCACTCTCTGTTTTGCTAGAGAGGACTTTGGCTAGCTCAGCTTTCAGCTAGTAAGTATCTGTATCTGGCTGGCACATCCTGGCAACGCAGTCTCGGTCAAATGATTGAACCGTAAGCAGCGTGTGGGTTATCGGCGCGAAAGGACCTTTCGACAAAAATTTAAACACATTCAAATATTTTTGTTTCCAGTTGTGTGAGGAGGAGGGAGTGAATTTCGTCAACTAATGTATGAAAAATAGAAAAGAATAGAAAAAAAAGTGATAACAAATATTTTCTGATGGTTTATTAAGTACCATTTTTACAACTTGTTGTCGATTATTTAATTGGATATTATTCAAACGGTTGTGCATAAAAAAAAACTGGTGCGTTTACGTGTGTGTGTGTGTGTGTGAGTGTGGAAGCAATTAATTTAATTGATACACAACAAGGAGAGTATATATACCTCTTCGGACACGTTTCCGACTGATGGATTATAATGTATGCTTTCTTAAGGACATTCTTCAAAGTGACACATTATGTATGTAGCGAATAAATATTTACATTATCTATATTAATTGGTTGGAAAAAAAAACAACACAGGACATAAGAAAATCACTTCTATACGCTAGTATATATCTCCGAATGGATAATATGAAAATAAGCAGTTAGACAATGTTGTTATAGGGAAATCATAAAAAAATATCCTCTTTGATGAAATTGTGATGTGATTAGGTGACGAATAGCTTTATAGACCTTTAGTTATGTAAAGTCTACGAAAAATATGTTTTGTTTTCCTATGAATATTATTAAGAAAATAAAATGATAACATCAAGTCAGGACAATTTTATGGAAAAACTCACCAAAATCAAGCGAGATCGACTCTTGAAGTGTAAGCATTTTTAATGTAAAAGCTAATTTGTATTTGTGTTTGTATTTATTGTAGCATAATTTTTATATTTCTTTTCTTAAACTATATTGCACAATTAACAGAGTTATGATATTAATCTACCTTACTCCTGACGATAGTTATATTTTTAATAAAGAAAACAAACACAGCAAAATAAATCATCTGAAGGAAAACCTACACAAGAACCTTCATTAAACAAGAACAAAACATAAAAATTATTATAGGTATAAAGGATTATTTATTAAGACCTGTTTTGACAAAAATAGAATTTTGATGGTAAAAATTGTATTATGGCCTGAAATAATATTGCCTGACATTTACTTTTTAAATATTATTTCGTGTAAATTGTTTTCGCGACTACGCCGTTGATGGTCCATTCTGAAGGTCCAATTTTTGACCGGTATTTGCCGAATCACATGAGTAATATTGGCTTCGAAATGCTGGATCGAAGCTGGCTTATCGGCGAAGATTTTTGACTTCACAGAACCCCAAAGAAAAAATTGAAAAGGTGTGATATCACACGATCTATAGGTATGGCCAGTTTCATCATCATCGGCTCGACAACCGGGGTCCGGTCCTGGCCTCCTTCAACAAGTCTCTCCAACCCATCCCGGTCTCGAGCCGCCGCCATCCAGTTGCGCACCCCAAGGCTCCGGGCGTCCTGGTCTACGCCATCTCTCCAGCGCAAGCATGGTCTACCACGCTGTCGTCTACCATAGAATGTACCACAAAGAACTTTCCGAGCAGGTTCCTCTTCGCTCATGCGAGCTAGGTGCCCTGCCCACCGGAGTCTACCGAGCTTAATTTTTGTCACGATATCTGCTTCAAGGTAGATTGCGTACAATTCATGATTGTACCGTCTCCGGAATCGTCTTTCCTCACATATGGGGCCAACAATTCTCCTTAAGACTTTTCTCTCGAACGCGGCTAAGAGGTCGGAGTGCCTTTTGCTAAGCACCCAGGTCTCGGATCCATATGTGAGTACTGGCAGGACCATGGTCCTGTACAGCAGCAGTTTTGAAGTTATGGTGAGATTTCTGGATTTGAAGAGCTTTTGACAGACTAAAGTAGGTTCTGTTGGATTTGAGAAGCCGCCCGCGTATTTCTTCTTCTATATTGGTATTTAAAGGATTGCACCACTTCAAATTCGTGCTCCGCTACCTTGATTGTTTGACCAACTGGTCCTCTTGCATTCGACGCCACCACGTACTTTGTTTTACCTTCACTAATGTGCAGCCCCAGATTTTGTGCCGCCTGCTCGATCTGGATAAAGGAATCATGTACAGCTTGCTCGGTTCTTCCGATGATGTCGATGTTGTCTACGTAAGCCAGTATCTGGCTGGACCTGTTGACGATGGTCCCTATTGTTGCCTTGCCAGAGTCACGGATTGCTTTCTCCAACGCCAGGTTGAAGAGGAGGCAGGCCAAACCATCCCCTTGTCGGAGTCCATTAAAGATGTTGATTGGTTTGGATTGCAATCCGGCTATTTTTACTTGGCTTGTTACGTTGGTCATGGCCAACCTACATAGTCGTGTCAATTTATTTGGGATGCCAAATTCTCTCATGGCTTTGTAAAGTTCTACCCTGGCTGTTCTATCGAAGGCGGCCTTAAAGTCTATAAACAGATGGTATGTTGGGGTGTTAAATTCTAGACATTTTTCCATCGCCTGCCTAAGGGTAAAGATCTGATCAGTTGTTGATTTGCCTTGAATAAAACCACACTGATATTGTCCGATGATGGTTTTAGCCTATGGGGTTATCCGGTCTTGTAGGATAGAGGAGAGTGTCTTATAGGCGGTACTCAACAACGTTGCCGACATCACGGGCTTCAATTTCCGGCAACAAATAGTCCGTTATCATTATTATGGTGCTGTAGCGCTTGTTTTTGACTGTAATGTTCTGTCTGGTCTCATTAAAAAAAAAAAAAAACGGAACGATGATAAACCACACCAAACAGTGCATTTTTGTAGTTCAACATACTCTTCAGGTTGCTCGGCTGTCCAAATTTGGCAATTTTGTTTATTTAAATAACAGTTAAGCCAGAAATGGGCCTCATCACTGAACTGAAATTCTATGCGAAAACCGCGGATCTTCATTGAACTGTTGCAGAGTCAATTGACTAAAATGTAAGCTTGTGAGCCTTTCCACGATGATTTTTCAAACAATAGTGAAAAAGAATAACATGACACAATGAGGCTAGTTATGTGTCATCTGTCAAAAAAAACATATTGAAAAAAACCAGTCTAAATGACTCACCCGTTATATTGTAGAGTAACGATAAGAAGGGTGGTGATTAAGAATTTTAATAGTTTTGTATAAATATTAACCTTTTTTATTACTTCCAGTGCATGCATTCTAAAATTTAAAGTTTTATCTAGGTGTCCTCCAAGGTAAGAACGACATTCAGTTCTTAGACCATTTACTTATTGAACACTGTTACTTGGTAAGAAACAGGATTGTCTTTTTCTAGTAAAACACATAGCCTGTGTCTGTGAAGCATTTATTCTAATCATGACAAGTCAATTTTCTAATCTGTGGAAGATGGAAGATGTCAAAAGTGTGCAAAAGAATGCAAAAGCGGACAAATTCAGACCCATTTCAATCCTCCCATTTCTAACAAAAGCATTCGAAAGGGCTGTACAAACAAAAATAAGTGCTTTTCTTGTTACAAATAACATTCTTACTCCGAAGCTGCATTACAGCGTTATTAAATGCGTATCTGACGATGTAAGACAGGTTGTTTTTTATTTGATAAATTGACTTTCCTAGTGCTACTTGATTTATCAAAAGTATTTCATATAGTCAACCACATTAACCTTTGCACTAACAAAATTGATTCATTCCCTATCTAACAAATAGAAGGCAAGCTGTCCTAGTAGATGACTACTTGCTAGATTTCCTCCCCAAAATTTCCGGTGTACCTCAAGGTTCTATAGTCGGTCCTCTTCTGTTTTCATTGTAGATATATGTTAATGAACTCCCATTTGTTATTGAGAATTGCTCTTCCCGCATGTATGCAGATGACGTCCAAGTGTATTTTAGCTGCCCTCTCGGTCTTATTGAGATCTTATTGAGCACGGTGTCTCGCGCGTCAATGAATACCTTGAGAGAGTTTTTCTTTGGTCTCAATGTAATGGTATCCCAAAAAAGACAAAATGTTTGGCTACCTCACGAAAACGATTAGATCTTTCCTATTTGCTTTCTATTTGTTTAAATAATGTTCCAATAGAATACGTCGATAGTGCAAAAAATCTCGGGAAAAAATTTAATCACTATTTAACTTGTGATAGCCATATTAATTTACTCATCGGTAAGGCTTATGGCATACTGCGCAATTTATGGGTGTCTCACCCATTCACACCTGTAAAAACTCATTTGTTACTTACGAAAACTCTGGAAATACTTTTATTGACTTATGGATGTGAAATCTCTTGTAATTATAACTCATTAAGCAGGGGAAAACTGAATATCACATTTAACAGTATTGTACGTTACGTTTATACCCCCAATTCACAGGGCATTCAGATGCCCAACATCACAACCACAATCCAATGAACAATTACAGAGAAACATACAGAAATTCCTTCTACCACTATTTCTACCCTTTTCCATCAACATTTACCACCAGATTCAGCGAGAACCAGAAAAAAACTCTCACATACGTGAAACTTCAAACTCATGTCCAAGCTTTGAACAGCGGTCATGTCATGTTCAAAAAATAGTTTTCGTCGGCATATTGCTGCACGGACATGGATTTTTGTCCCTCCATTGGTTTTTTTCTAGACATGTTCAGAATCCCACCATCGTTCATGCCCAGTTGTGGGGGCATGTTATGGGTTAAAAAGATATGACAGATTGTCTAGTTTCATTACCTTCGCTTTTAAAATGGCATCTCCAAACTGTCTTTAACTCCGTAGTTTAACATTGCTCTCCGATATTTTGCTGACTCGTCAACCAAATTATTGCTTTGAAAGAATATCGCATCAGTTGATTCATCCTCGATATTCCTTTTTAACATCTGAACGTTTTAGGCATTCTCGAACAAATGTCATAAAAAGCTATTTCGTAACATAGGGGTCTGATTAATCCATCCAAAAATTGAATTAATTATGGAGCTAATTCAATCTTATACGATTAAATAGGGACATGATATATTTTCCACACATGACAGGGAAACTCCATTTAAGGAGCGACTGAAGATTTTCTTGTAATGTTTAAGTTTCTCAATTATTGTTTGAAATGGTAAGTTTACTTAAAAGTTTGCATCATGAACGCCCTTTTAATCATTTTGATAAATACTGTGAGTAAATTCACAAACGTCAAATGTTTGTGTAGCGATCCTGCATCACTGCTTTTTTGCGATGCTGATGCTTTCACAGCTGTTGCCGATGCGATGCTGATCGCTTATCTGTTTTATGTTAAAAACATTTTATGGCGTTTAATTATCATATGGTAGAAATATTATTAAAAACTTAAAAACTGGGACAAAGGTTGTGGCCCTAGTCCTGGGAAATAAGTTCTGGCCTTGGGTCTGGAACTGGAACGGAGGTTCTGGATCTGGGACAAAGCTTCTGGAGGTGGATATGGAACCGGGACAAAAGTTCTGGAGGTGGCTCTGGAACTTGGACAAAGGACAATTTTTTTTTTCTTTTTTGAAATAAGGTTCTGGAGGTGGATCTGGAACCAGGAGAAAAGTTGTGGAGGCGGGCTGGAACTTCGACATAGGACAATTTTTTTTGGTTTTGGAAAAAACTTTTTACAAATTAAAAAAAAGTTCTGGAAGTGAGTTTGGAACTTGGACAAAGGAAAAATATTTTTTTTGGAAATAAAAAATTTTTCATAAACTTAGTTTTACAAATTAAAAAAAAATGCTTTTTTAACTCCCTTTTTCGGTTCTCTAAGCCACTTACGTATAACCCCGTTCAGTCGCCAGGCAGGCGTCTATGTCAACAGTTTTCTAGCTCAATGGTACTTTGGGTGGCTCGCTGCGCGGGTTCTATGGATTTTAACTACTTTTTCGGGTGGTCATCCCGTTGATCCACTTAGGGTTTGTTCAGTCGACTGGCAGGCTCCAATCAATGTCAACAGTTTTCAACTAAAATTGAACTCTTTTTTTCAATTTTGTTTACTCTTTTTTATTTTTTTTTTTCAAAAATCTCATTTTTTTTGTTACAAAAAAAAAGTTTAGGAAAAAGGATGTTTTTTTAATTTTTCCATTTTTTTTTAAATCTCATTTTTTTTTGTCCAAAAAAAGTTTAGGAAAAAAGTTTTTTTTTAATATTTTTCCAAAAAAGTTAATTTTTTAAATATTTTTTTCAAAAAAAAAAAATTACATCTCTGGCCAGGTCGAGATCCACCTTTGTCCAGGTCCAGAAGTCCAGAAAAATTCTTCCAATTGAATTATTTTATTCGAAATCCCCATCAAAATTCTTCCAATCGTATTTTCAGAGTACCTACTGCGGGATTTCGTAAAGATCTCATCAACAACTTATCAAGATATTTCTCGATGCTTCTTTGCTTTAAGTTTGCGCATCAGTTTATGAAACTGTGCAAAAATTAACAGTTGGCGTCTAAAGTGATGCTAAATGTTTGCGTTTGTGAACGTTTGACTTTAAGGATCGAGCATCATTATTGCAGTGATGCGTTGATGAATTTACACTGTGTAATTAAATCAGCTGCTCTTGTTGCTTTGATATCTTTATATTTGTTTTTTTTTCGTGTTTTTTTCTTGCTCTTGCTTTTTTCTTTCTCTGTTTTGTGTGAAATTATAACATTTGACATGCATGAAATAAGTTCTCAAGAAAATCAATTACATACGTTTTAAGTATGAATTTTTTTGTCCTTCAGAAATAATTTTTAAGCGCAATTGTAGCTTAACATTGGAAGGATATTTATTGATCTTAATATTGGTCTTACGACAGTAAGAACCAAAGTTATAGACTTTTTTTTTTGAGTTTACACAAAACGAACTATTCTCCACATGCGTCGGTTGCTTCGGTTGACGATGAACAAAGAACAGCTACAATCACTTTCCGGTCCAAATTCAATATGTATTTTATCCAATTTGTATACCTTAATAATCATTAATCAAATGGTAAACTCACCCAGTGTTTTAAATCCTTGCATGAAGCCCTAATTGTCCTATAGGACTTGGTTCTCTGTTTTTGAAAGCTGAACTATTTAAATTTTACAAACATAGGTATCATACATACATAGCTATGAATATCATAGATATATGGATTGGATGCGGTTGGAGTAGCTTAAATAATATACATATTTCTGTTTAAGTTTAAGCTTAACTGTTCGCATGACATTTCCAAATCTTATATTTGTGGAACTATTGTTAGAGAGAGTTTGTCAGTCAGTTTTTAGTAAATAAATGTAAATTGTATTATTTAAATGAGATAATAAATCAAAATAGTATATCAAAAAATCTATCTTACGGGAATTCCAAGTAGAGAACCACCATTTCTTCGCTGACTTCAAGGCCGCACTAAGCATTAATCATCATCGTCGGCTCGACAACCGGGGTCCGGTCCTGGCCTCCTTCAACAAGTCTCTCCACCCATCCCGGTCTCGAGCCGCCGCCATCCAGTTGCGCACCCCAAGGCTCCGGGCGTCCTGGTCTACGCCATCTCTCCAGCGCAAGCATGGTCTACCTCGCTGTCGTCTACCATAGAATGTACCACAAAGAACTCTCCGAGCAGGTTCCTCTTCGCTCATGCGAGCTAGGTGCCCTGCCCACCGGAGTCTACCGAGCTTAATTTTTGTCACGATATCTGCTTCAAGGTAGATTGCGTACAATTCATGATTGTACCGTCTCCGGAATCGTCCTTCCTCACATATGGGGCCAACAATTCTCCTTAAGACGTTTCTCTCGAAGGCGGCTAAGAGGTCAGAGTGCCTTTTGCTAAGTACCCAAGTCTCGGATCCATATGAGAGTACTGGCAGGACCATGGTCCTGTACAGCAGCAGTTTTGAAGTTATGGTGAGATTTCTGGATTTGAAGAGCTTTGACAGACTATAGTAGGCTCTGTTGGATTTGAGAAGCCGCCCGCGTATTTCTTCTTCTATATTGTTATCGGCTGCTACTATTGACCCAAGGTATTTAAAGGATTGCACCACTTCAAATTCGTGCTCCGCTACCTTGATTGTTTGACCAACTGTTCCTCTCGCATTCGACGCCACCATGTACTTTGTTTTACCTTCACTAATGTGCAGCCCCAGATTTTGTGCCGCCTGCTCGATCTGGATGAAGGAATCATGTACAGCTTGCTCAGTTCTTCCGGTGATGTCGATGTCGTCTGCGTAAGCCAGTATCTGGCTGGACCTGTTAACGATGGTCCCTCTTGTTGCCGAGGCAGGCCAAACCATCCCCTTGTCGGAGTCCATTAAAGATGTTGATTGGTTTGGATAGCAATCCGGCTATTTTTACTTGGTCATGGTCAACCTACATAGTCGTGTCAATTTATTTGGGATGCCGAATTCTCTCATGGCTTTGTTAAGTTCTACCCTGGCTATGCTATCGTAGGCGGCCTTAAAGTCTATAAACAGGTGGTATGTTGGGATGTTAAATTCTAGACATTTTTCCATCGCCTGCCTAAGGGTAAAGATCTGATCAGTTGTTGATTTGCCTGGAATGAAACCACACTGATATTGTCCGATGATGGTTTTAGCGTATGGGGTTATCCGGTGTTGTAGGATAGAGAAGAGTATCTTATAGGCGGTACTCAACAACGTGATACCTCTGTAATTGCTGCACGTTGTGACATCTCCCTTCTTATGTATGGGGCAAATTATACCTTTTCGCCAGTCTTCTGGAATTTCTTCATGCTCCCACACGTGCACTATAATCTCATGAATTGCTTGACGTAAAGCTGGCCCACCGTGTTGAAATAGTTCGGCTGGTATACCATCGGCTCCCGGGGCTTTGTTTTTCTTTAGCCGGCCTATAGCCTTCTCAACCTCTTCTATGCTTGGTGGCGGCAACATAGGGTACTCTTCTTCAAGTAGTGGAGCCTCCACTTCTGCAGTGAGCTGACCATTTAGCAATTCATTGAAGTACACTTCCCATCGCTCCAGTATGCTTTGAGGATCGGTGATCAGATTTCCCTCTCCGTCCTTGCAGTATGTGCAGCGTGGTGTGTACTGCGTCATGTTTCGGACGGATTGGTAGAACTTCCGCGCCTGGTGCGGACCTCGCTCTCGGCTTTTCTCTATTTCACAGATTATGTTCTTCTCCCAGGCTGATTTTTTCTGTCTGTGAAGCCGTTTTTCAATTCTTCTGAGCTCTTTATATTCGTCTTCGCGTGCCCGCGTTCTATGAGATTGTTGCATTGCTCGGTACGCAACATTCTTACGTTCAGTCGCTAGCTTGCATTCATCATCAAACCAGTCGTTCCGATTTCTAGGACTGCTGCCTAAGATGGAGTTGGCAGTACTAATGACAGTATTCTTAAGGCGTGTCCACTTCTCATCTACGCCCAGCATACTGGCTCCAGGACTTACTCTACCCAGTTCTAGGGCGAGTCCTAACGCATTACCAAAGGTGTTACTGGTGTTTTCATTGCGCAGAGCAGCCGTGTTGATTCGAACCTGATCGGCGGATGCAATACGTCTTCGCAAGGCAATCCGCCCTCGGAAAACCATACCAACAAGATAGTGATCCGAGTCGATATTGGCACCTCGGTACGTTCGTACCGTCATCAAGTTCGAGTAGTGGCGACGGTCTATCAACACGTGGTCAATTTGGTTACGAGTGACTCCATCAGGTGATACCCAGGTGGCTTTGTAGATATCTTTACGCGGGAACCTGGTACTCGCAACAACCATGTTTTTCGATGCTGCCAATTCTAAGACTCGAAGTCCATTGTCATTAGTGTTCTCATGCAAACTATGGGTGCCTGCGTAATGCCCGGCTCCCGACCTATTTTTGCATTCAAATCCCCAAGGATGATTTTTACGTCATACCTTGGACAGGCATTGAGGGCCCTCTCGACTTGTTCGTAGTAAGTCTCTTTTTCTTCGTCTGAGGACTCCTCTGTAGGTCCGTGAACGTTAATGAGGCTGATGTTGTTAAATTTGCCTCGCACGCGAAGGGTGCATAGCCTTTCGCTTATAGCGTTAAAGCCGATGATGGCAGACTTCATTTTTTCGCCGACTAGGAAGCCTACCCCGAGCACATGGTGTTTTGTATGACAGCTGTAGTATAAGTCATAATCTTTCTTCTGTAGAACACCATTCCCTGTCCATCTTATTTCTTGGAGTGCTGTTATGTCAGCTTTATATTTTGACAGGGCATCGGCTAGCTGCTGAGCAGCTCGAGCTCTATAGAGCGATCGTACGTTCCATAAGAAAATTCGTAAATCGTTATTCCGTTTTCTTTGCGTGGGTTGTCGTCGTGAGATCAGTCCGTTTCCGAGGCTTGTTGTTGGTCTCGTAATTCTTCTAGTTTTACGGAACAGGGAATTAACCTGTTTCCAACCTGTGGAACCAGCCTGATCATATTAGCCAAACCTTTTTAAAGGCTTGTTTCTAGCGGCCGCCGCGAAGAGGCTATGATCACACTTCCACCAGTCCGAATAGTTACGGCACGTGCATGTTTTCGTATGCTACATGTTATTCCCCCTATTCGGCTGATGGCTGACCGCCTCTTTTGTCCTTATTTATGCTATTTATTATTTAGCATAAATCTTTTGTCCTTATTTATGCTAAATACATTAAACTTTACAAGAGAATAAAATCGTCCACTGACTGTATACTCTTACAAGATGATCTTGACAGATTTAGGGAATGGTGCAATTTAAATCATCTTTTTGTTAAATATAAACAAATGCAAAACTATGTGTTTTTCACGTAAAAAAGACACAATTACACAAAATTACATGTTTGATTCGTCTCCTTTGAATAAACTGTCTATATTTTCTGATCTTGGAATAATTCTGGATTCAAAAATGACATTTAATGATGACTTTACTTTTAGTTTTATAATAAAAAAAAGCTAATAGGGTGTTTGGATTTGTAAAACCTTTTTCGCTTGAATTTCGGAATCCCTACGTTTTGAAGCTTCTTTTCGTATCTCTTTTGCGACCAATTCTCGAGTACGGATGTGTCATATGGGCCCCTTACTACTCTCTCCATATAACTAGGTTAGAAGCGGTGCAGAGAAAATTTTTGCGTTTCTACCTTTGACTTCTCCCATGGTCGCAGATACTTATTCTACATCCTTATTCTTATAGATACAAATTATAAACCTCCCATTACTCTCTTAGCATAGGCTGGAATTTTAAATGTTTCAATAACATCTCTTGTTTTCCTCCTAGTTAGGAGGAAACAACTGGAAAAAACCTTTCGGTCCCTCGACAAAGGAGCCGTTAGTCAGTTTTTCTTTGGCAAATGGATGAAAGCTCGGTGGATAAAACATCAAAAGAATTTATTCAATTATTCCTGAGTTAACTCACCATATTTGATGAGATAACTCGGGTTTTACTTTAATATCGCACTGAAAAACTGGAGCCAAGTCTGTTTATGCTTGATTATGATATGAGGTTTTGCAGGCAGCAAAGTTACCCGGACTAAATCCGTTATCTTGATGTCCTACTTCGAGTATTTAACACACTTTTTAGAGGGGTTCCCTTATTTCCTTGGTTAAGTCATCTTTCATCTGCGCTTAATTTTAAATAATTCGAATTGTGCATAAAGTACCAAAAAGCCAAGTTTTTGCACATGCATACTAAACCTAATTATCTGCAAAATCGATTATGTAGGAGTCAAAACTGAATAAACTTACATTTAACGTTTTAACTATTAACCTTAATTTTCACGGATATTTGATTCTTTTCGAAATCATCATTCATGAGCTGTTGTTTGTCCATCCTTCAATTAATTTAGATTAGAAAGTTATTTTTACACCATAATACCAAGAGGAATTTCATCAACTATAGCGTTTGCAAATTACCTGCTCCAAACTATATACACACTATCCAATCCACACCCTATGGCATAGGCAACAAAATGAGAACAAACTTTTCTAAAAATAAACTTTTATAGACCTTGTGAGAGTATAAAAACACTGAAATGGTTATCCCTTGGGTCTTCGCTCCGTATGGTAGTGGTGGTGATGATGGTGGGCTATTTTACTACTTCTGTTGTTGACACACCTAATTGGCTGCATATAATTCCTTTCTCAAAATGATGAGCTAGACTAGACTTTTGTTTTTTCCCTTTATTGGAATAATAATAAATAAAATGATGACCTTACGTAATTGCTAATAACGACATGTTTTAAATTAATGTATTTTTTTTTTCTTCTTCCAGATTGCTCAACAATAGGTATAAGCTCATAACTGAACTGCCCTTCATTCATCGGAAAGAGCACTCAACTCAAGAGAATAAAGGTCAAGGACATTATAATTTAAAAGCGGTTAGGTACAATCAGTTCCACGGGGAACATAATTTATCCCAAAAGAACGAGAGTCTATGACGAGTCAGCACGGAGTCAAAAATACCAAACCATAATCTGTCAGTGCGGACGTATACATTTACCGCTACGAGATGGGTAAGGAACGCGGTGAGATCCTCGCCAAAGCAAACTGCTTAAGGGGATGTGTTTCGGGGCTGGATTTTATGGACGATACCGTAACCGATTATGAACAAGCCCTGCTACATACCGGTTTTGGGAAGTTCCATTATAATTTGCTGGCGTTATGTGGCCTTATCTATATGAATACGGCGATTGGTGTGACAATTATATCGTTCGTCCTGCCGGTAGCTACCTGTGATTTTCAAATGACGTCATCAGATAAAGGATGGCTGACAGCATCGCCGATGTTGGGCATGTTAGTTGGGTCGTATTTCTGGGGCTGTTTGGCCGATACGAAAGGACGAAAGAAAGTGCTGATTGCAACTCTATTGGGCGATGCCCTCTGCGGGTTAATTTCGTCTTTTTCCCAGCATTTCTTGTTTTTCTTATTAATTCGACTGTTAAATGGATTTAAGTGAGTACATTTTTGTTTTGTACATGTTTAATCCTTGTTTTATTATTATTATGTAGTCATTGTAAATTATTTTGTTTATAAATGTTTAGAGATTTTTTTCTTTAGCCCCACTACACTAATGTGAAATGCTTTATTTTGCTTAAGTTTACCCTCTTAATAGGATATTCAGAATTTTAAATCCAATGTGCATCTCAATCTTTTTTTAAACCTAGTTTTAGTTTAGTATAATTAAGTATAATTCTGTGATGATTTTTTGTCTATAGCTGAGGTAGTTCAGCGAATCCAGGGTCAGACCGAAGAAAGCAAGGAAAACTCGGTTTTTTTTGAAGAGTTCAGAACTTCAACTATTAGTCAATAAGACTTTTGAGTCTTACAATCTAATTTTACTTAAAATAAACGAACACGGTATTTCATATATTTGTACAATAGATCTGCCTAAACCACTAACACGGTATTTCTTATAACTGGGATAGAGTCCCCGGCCCTAATCGAAACTAAAGGCAAAAGTACTACGGTGGGAATCTGGGAAAGAGTCCCCGGCCCCAGTCGAAACTAAAGGCACAAAATAATTTCGCAGCCCGAAAGCCAAAAACTTCGAAACTACTATCAAGTGAACACCGCACTCAGCAGTGTGTTTTGTTACTGCTCCTTTCGTACTCGAGAATGGTACGCACAAAACTGGCAAAGGCAGAAGACCAATTTCCATACAAATTTCACTTTCACTTATCATATCTGGGGGCAGGAGTAAGTGTGAATTATAAAAGTGTAGAAAAACTCGTCCAACATATCATATGGCTTATGACGATGAACTTTATATCCGGTGACTGTAGGTCGTTATTAATTGAATTCGGAAATCCAATAATAGTTGAAGTGACAGTTGGGTCGGTGTTGAGGGCGATGTGTGGTGGTAGGTAGAATGATGCTTTGTAGATGGAGAAAAATATGTAACTTCGTAACAATTCTCCTACCAAAGTTCCGTCTTGAAAATGACCAAGCCTCAACCTCAAGAGTTATTCCTCAATAAATGGCCAGTTGCCTCTTCAACTACTAGCTTTGGTACGCGTTTAGATTAGGTATAGCAATAATGCGTTTTTCAGTTGTGAGTTCAAGCAGAGTAAGGTACCTCTGGACATAAATTAACCAACGGTTTGCGTCAAGAATCATATTTTAAATTGAGGAAACATGTTGAAGGATCTAACAAACTTGCATCAAAAGCATCGGTTTGTTAGTCCAGGTTTGGCAACTAGCCAAATTGGGTTTATCTTACTTTTCAACTTTAATCTCGAACTGAACTGAAGAATTTATAATCATTCTACATCACGCTCTAAAAATAAAAACTTTACAAACACCAAATCCAGTAGAACAAAACTAAAGTACCTACTTACTTAGAAGGCTGGGTAACTAGTGAAGACACCATTCTCTGTAATCACGAGCACGCTGATGTTTCCAGTCATTCAGAGCAAGTGCTCTGACATCTTTATAGTGGATGTACGTTCTTCCTTTTCGCCTTGAATCTAGAGCTGGGATTCTTAAATCTTCTTGACTGCAGTTTGCACTCAATCTCGATGGGGTGGAGCCACCGTAGTCAATGTGTTTTGCCTTAATTGTACTACATCCACATCTTAGTACTGATCATGGAGTTCCCGGTTATATCTTCATCATTTCTTTATCTTCCTTGCTCACAGTACCCAATATCCATGGACGCCATTTCTTCCGAAAACGCGCATAGTATCTGGTCTCCAATACTTGGTGTCATATAGAGCAGGATTGGTAAGAGTAACAGGGGTTTTTCGGGAGATATTCTCTGTCGAAACTTTTGTAAGGTGTTATTCATCAAAAAAGATGAACACCTTTACTACCTCGAAGTGATAGTTGCTATCAACAGTGACATTTTGTCAAAGTCGTGCTTGGTGACCAGATGTTTGCTTATTGATAGTTCATTTAATTCAAGACAAACATAGAGTTCACTTCATCTCCAATCCACGTTAAGGAGTCAATATTATAGCACGTTGGTTGAAGTCAATATTATGTGAGTACCCCAATAGCTAGAAAGATCTATTGAACAAAGGCACTTCTGTGTTAACGCCTGCCCTGTGAACGAGATTGAACAGATCAAAAGATATCACTGCAATTTTGGAATACTTTGAAAATGCTATTCCCTATTGTTGCACATTCCACCACGTGTTTTCTAATTACCGCAATTTAACTGGATCAGTTTACCCGGGATTCCAAGATCGGTGATTGCCAATGGGGCATATAGAGCTAATTTCCCAGTCTTGGGGCATGTTCCCTTCCTTCAATACTAAGTACAGTGAAAGTTTCCGTCCTGGTTTCCCATGCTGATTTTTGACGTTTGGATTGACATCGATTTCCGCCCTCGTCAACACCGAGCACTGGAGAGGACTCAAGTTGAGAGAGGTATCCACCATCACTACCTGTGATTAAGCTTACATCACCTGTTCTACCATCATTCTCTATGTCTACTAAAGCTGCTGAAAAAGATCGTTCAATTGCAGAACACCATGAACTTTCACACATTCCTAGTACAACCCCTTAAGAGAGTCAGGTTTAATGTACTTCTGATGAGTTCATCTCAACTCAGACGTTCTAATCGCTTAAAGAATAACCGAGTCAGGATGAATTCCAAATAGTTGTGGAGGAAACTGTTGAAGGGAACTAATAAATATGCGGAACCTTAGGTTATTTTTTACTCATCCAGATGGGGTACAGTCAAAGTTTCCGTTCTGTGGTCACCCAAGCTGATTTTTAACGTTTGTATGACATCGATTTCCACCCTCGTCAAATCGCTGCTTTCACTTTCTGGCTCTCCTCGTGGGATCATCTTTCCAACTGCACTAATTTTTTTTTTTTTTCAATTTATAAAGTTTAGAATAAAATTGAATTTAAATAAATCCACAGTCGTATTACTACATAATTTGATAATTTGATGGACGCATATGCGCCCAACCATCACATTTTCTCCATGTTTGTAGAGTTTTTTTGTGTTCTTTGCAATTTTTAGTCGAATGCTAAAAATTAAATAGTTTTATTTATTTAAGCTTTTCAGACAAATTCAAAATTACAAAACTTACTTTTTTCTTCCATAATAATGGGACACAATTAACCCCTCTCATTCAAATTATTCTTGAAGAAGAAATATTTGACTGTTAACAGTCGAATTGCTTTTTCCTGAACACCGTTTATAAACTATATTATAAAATATAAACCAGCATAAATGTGTTCATATATGCGTTTCGCCCCGATGTAATGGCTGGGCTCATCGGAAGATGACCATTACACCTTGTCTTGACGCATATTTTCCCGAATAAATCGAGATTCCATATAATCCGAGCTACAAACTATATCAAACTATCAAAAATTGATGCAGAACATTTTTGATAGCACTTTTCGATTCATCACAGTCTTCGCCTTCCATGGCGTTTGCAATAGTTGATGGGTCATCATCCAAGTTGTAAGTCATGGTAGAATATGCAAAATAGTCATCAAAGTAACGAGGTGCTGGTCTTCTTTCTGATCGCCTTAGTATTTGAGGTTGTGATATCAGTTGTTCTGGAGTATTAAATGAATTACTTGCACCCACTATAACTTCATTATGGCTGTTTTCAGTTTCCTCTTCATTTTCAACGGATGGAACTTCATTTATGTTCTGAAAACTTGATGAACTGCCGACAGTTTCTTCAACCGAATAAATAAGATCAATTCTATTGTTATGGGGTGTTGTTGACTATCCCGTCCTTCATTTAACAAAGATCAACGTAATTCATATGATCCTACCTTCGATGCTATGTCATGAGATTCAAATATCGTTTGCCAATCGTACATGACGGATTATCATCTTGAAGTTTATAAACTCCACCAGACAACTTTGCTTTGATTAGAAGTTCCTTTTTCTTTGTTAAAAATCCTGCATCCATCTATAGGCGTGTTTTTTGAAAAAGTGAATAGCCAGATCAGTAAATTTTTACACGCAAACAAAAACAAATCGAAAAATTAATATAGTTTCGGCCAGTAATAAGAGTGAACATAGAGTGGATATAAATTGTTGAAATGTTGAGATGTTTAGGTGGCGCTTAGATCGGTTGCTGAAAAATATTCGTTTCCGAATGGTTGGTAGCCAAAGATTTTTGACTTACAAAGGGATGTGTTCTTATGTTAAGGCATTTCATTTCGAAATAAAAATTCAATTTTATTCGATACTTGACATTGCTTGACAGAGAGGGGACAAACTTTGTTTTGACGAAATTTTTGAATTTTTTCAGGTTTTCTCTATCGACATCAAAGACATCTTTCAAAGAAATTTGACAGTTGATGGCTGAACAGATAGGAGACAAATTATATTTGATCGTAACAAGAATATTTCGTTCCAAATGTCAACCGATTGCCCTGAAAATGCATTTTTCCGGAGCAGAAAATAAAATGCGAACATTTTAGAATTTTTCAGAGGATTTTTAATTCCGTCATCTTGGCCATCCTTCAATGAAATTTGCCAGTTTATTACTTGAAACCACGATTGATTTCGAAATAACTGGCCTTGTTTTGAAAAGAAGAATCAATCCGTCTGAATTCAACCATAAGCGTTGACAAATATGGAATTGATTGTTTACTGGGCATTAACTATTATGTCCCGTGTAAGCCAAGTGCAAAAATGTACCTTCGAACGCGCCCAAAGAGATTTCAAAACACGAAACGAATGTTGGTTCCTTGTGAATACATATAAATTTTCATCAAATGGTGAGTGTAGAAGTGGTAATAAGACCTAGTTTATTGTTACGCACATAAATTATTATGTTGCTACCTCTTTTGTTTCGGTATCCATCATATCAATTATTAAAGTTTGATAATTTTATGATTGTCACTGATTATTGTTTGTGAAAGATAAGAAATTTATTTTGACATCGAATGTCATTAAATTTGACACGATTACCAACATTAAAATAACAAAAGAAAAGTAAAAAATCATAATTCATTACTGCGCTGCCTATAATTTTCACTAAAACACGGCTTATGTTGAAAATAACTTCGTTCAACTATTTGAGACACAGGATAAAAGGATTCGTTGCTAGTTCTGGCACGAGTAAAACTGTTCATACTACGAACTCTTTACCATTCATTTCCAACGTTAGATCGCCAAAGCCTGCCAATTTTATTTTTTCATTATTTTAAGTAATTAAATCTTCAATTGCTGATTTTTAAACATTTGGTAATAAGCTCTTGTTGCAAGTGTCGTGAAGCCCCCACTGTCGATATACCAAACTTTCGAACTTTGAGCTAAGCAACATGATCCATTGAAAGCATGTTTGACTTCAGACTTCTTGGACGACTTCTTTTTGTAGCAATCTTTAGCTAGATGTAGCTTTTTGTTGCATTCGTAACATCGAAAATTTGATTTTGTGTTGCTGGTCTTATTACCCTCCTTTTTATCTCCAAAGAAAATATTTTCCTATTATTATTTATTGTACTATTCATACTAGAATGTCAGTTTATTAGACTTGAGCATTCTTTATTCCGTCAATTTCATTGAATTTTTGAAACAACAACAACAACTTAAAAGTGCTACCACCAATTGTTTACGAATTAATTTATAATTCGTTTATTTTGGCTAGAGATACAGCTGTTTCAAGGGGTGCCAAGCCGCCTATCATCAGTCTCCTCTTACTAGTGGTGCTGAGCTTTAATCCAATTTTATTATGAAAAACTTTCTACATGCCCACGATAGGCATCGAACCCACGACATCAGATTTGCTCAGTCTTAGAAGCCGTGTGCACTACGCCTGAGATTACTGACGTCACAGATCGAAAATGGGTTGTTTTTGTTTATCAAATGCATTTGGAGCATCAGCATTTAAAGGTGCATACTCAAAGGCGCTTAGAGTTTTTTTTTTTTTAGTTTTAATGGCAACAGGAAATATAAACGGTGTGAGGGGTATAGAAATTCGAAATGGAATAAAACAAAGATGATTTTCTTAAATTGATATGAAATTAAATTTATTTGAAAAATTATCTCCTGTCATTTTAATTTAAATACGATTTCTGGCATATGACCGCCATACGGCTGGCTCGGACGTAGTCTAATCTGGAGGTCCAATTTTCGATGACTTTTTCCAACATTTGTGGCCGTATATCGGCAATAACGCAGCGAATGTTGTCCTCCAAGTGGTCAATCGTTTCGGACTTATCGGCGTAGACTTGCGACTTCACATATCCCCACAGAAAATAGTCAAGCGGTGTTAGATCGACGATCTTGGAGGCCAACTTACAGGTCCAAAACGTGAAACTATGCGGTTACCAAACGCTTCCTTCAACATGTCCGTTGAAGCGCTGTGTGACATGTTGCGCCGTTTTATTGAAACCACAGCTCCCTCACATCAAGGCAATTCAATTCAGGAACGAAAAATTCTTTAATCATGGCTCTATAACGGTCTCCATTAAATGTTACCCTCTGGCCGGCATTGTTTTTAAAGAGGTAAGGACCAATGATCCCACCAGACCATAAAGCACACCAAACTGTCAGTTTTCTAGATGTAACGGCCGGCGGGCGTCTCAACAATGGCTGGAGGATTATTTACACTACAAATTCGGTAGTTTTGCTTATTGAAGTAGCCATTCAACCAAAAATGAGAAAAATGAAAAATCGGGATCAACAACGATCTCGTTTCGAGCCCATTTTGCACAATTTGGAAGCGTTGTTCAGGCGTCATTCTGTTCATGTTGTAATGCCAAACCAAACTAAAAAAATTAAAATAGTGTTGCTAACTTAAAGTTCAATACTTCCAAAAGAAAAACACCCTTTATTTGGTATAAAAGTGTTTTGAATTGAAAGATCAAAAAAAAATTAATAAACATTAAAAGCTTTTCTAGGCCAACATAATAGTAAGGTGAATTATTTAGGTGGTTAAAGTAACAAGTTTTCTTGTTATTTCAACAAAGAGTTTGAAAGTTAGTAAAGTGTTAAGTAGTATCATACTATTACTTTAAAATCAGGCTGTTTAAAATTTTGTGCCAATCTTTTTGAATGGAGATTTATTGTATTTTTATGCTTATATTTTTTTTTTTGCTTACCGCCATATTATTGACTTGTTTAAAAAATAGTTTCATAAGAAAAGTTTTATAGATGTTTGTAGTCCCAACTTATGCACGGTTTTCTGAATTTAGAGTCTTATCCAAAACTAGTTTTAAGTTTTCGGGTTTTAGGTGTCAACATATTTTTAAATAATACAGATTTGAGCACCTCCAAACATCTATAAATCTAGTTCTGCCAAGAAACTAGTTTTGAAAGAAGTTAATAAAATGGCTATTGATAAGGTTATATAATTAGTAAATTTAATTTTAGTTTTGTTTTATTGTTAAAATGTTTGCTAGATATAATATCATGTTTTTCTAATAATTTATTATTTTTCAAAAACTGTTATTTGAACATCAAACAAAAAAAGAAGCTTTTGTATATTGTGTTATCTTTATTTTTAGCTAAAAACTAACTTATTCTATTAAATAAATACAAAAACACAAATTACCATATTATGTCTTTTTTTTTACTATTTTTCAGCGTTGCTGGGGCAATGGGAATCTGCTTTCCTTATTTGGGTGAATTTCAACCGACAAAATACCGTGAAAAGATCCTCTGCTGGATGGAAATGTTTTGGACAATTGGAATAATCGTTCTACCACGTAACTAATATTTATTTTGGTTTATATTTATTTTTGTATTTAGTGAATTTATAAAGGTACATTTTATGATATACAAGATACATATAAGTTAGGTGTATCTGGTTTACATAAAAATATGTTCAGTTAGCGTCAAAGACTGTCAAGTCCAATTAGAGGTGTTTGATGATTGTTTGCTCGAAAGCATGATGATAGCTCAATTGAAATGTGTTAAAAAAATATTTTGAAATGGAAATAACCATTAATCAATTAGCACTAAAGTGTTTGGCATTGGCATTCATTATAGAAGGTTTCTTGCTTTTATTGGGTTTTAATATTATTAGGTGGAGTAAATAAATTTAATCCTCGAACCTTAGTAATTCTGTTTTAAACATAAATATAACTAGGTAATCGTGATAACTGAATACCGAAACCAATTTAGCATATAGCTACATATATTATAATACAAAACAAAATTGTTTTGAAGCAAACAAAAATCGTGTGATTAATCAAACATTACACTTTTGGTAAGTACGATGTGGTTGCGCTCCTCTTTTCGTAAATATAAGTTCTATTGAACATAGTGTAAATCGGCCTAAATTGGAAATGGATGAATAGTACTGAAATGTTGTTGAACGAAATATAAGAAGGCTGCTATTTTAATGGGTACGTTCAACGCATTACGTTTTACATCTGAATTTTCAGATTTCTGAATTTTTGGAGCTTCTGATTGGCCAGCTGCCATAAAAAGTTAGATGACTTTTAGTTACGTTTAATAACGTTTCATCTGAATTTTCAGCCAAAAATTCTCATCTGAAAATTCAGAATAAAGTGATAGTGATGGGGGAAATGTTGAAGTACTATACACAGAAGTTGAAATTTACAATTTTTGTGATGATTAATTTTCGTCTCGAATAAATTAATACTTTTTTACACAAAAGAACTTATTGTTTATTGAGAAATGAGTTTTCAAATCAAAAGATTGAATATTATTAGAAAAATGTTCCCAGAATTCTCCATCGCAATATTGTGGAATTTTTTTTTCGTTGAACTTCACATAGTCTTGCTGCATTTTGTTGCTGATTTAATATATATGTATATTTTTTAATTTAAGAATATAATTTAAGTTCTATTTTATTTCGTTTTTATGTAAATCTTTTAAGTTAATGCTAGCATTTGACACAACAACTCTCGACTGAAAATTCAGATTTGTTGTGCGTTCAGCAGCATAAATTCAGATCTGAATTTTCAGATTTTGTGATTGAACGTGCACAATATGTCCATCGTTTTCGGAACGACATGAAACCTGGTCGTCTGGTCCATTTTGGAAAATAGGAATTTTTCTAAATATACCTCCGAAAGTGTTGATTTTATAGGAAGAAAGGCTATAGGCATTATTATATCATCTTTAATTACCTACATACAGCTGCGGTCAAAATAATATTAGATTTTGGCGGTCATGTTGTTTTGGTGATATCTGTCAGATTTGTTGTTTATTATTCAGTTACTGATGCCAAATCAGCATGGCGAGTTAAACGATTGAACAGCACTTCCATATAATAAAATTTTCCTGAAAGAATCTCTTGTGGCAACGATGCTTGCGTTGCTCCCATTTTACGGTTTCTATGGTTGACCTTCTCAGTCAACTATTCAACGTTTAGTGGCCAAAATTGAGTCGACCGATCTGGGAACAATCAGCCAAGACGTATCTACGTCAACGAAACGCAATATCTAGCCGATGTTCGTGATACTCCGAACTTCATCCAAAACGACGATGGAATTGCCATCAGCATCAACGGAGAGCGCTACCGATCGATGATAACCAATTTTTGCTGGTTTCAATTGGATAATATGGGTGTGAACGACATGTTGTTCCAACAAAACGGCGCTACGTGCCACACAGCAAACGCCACAATGGACATTCTGCATGAACGATTTGAGGGTAAGGTTAAGTCTCGCGGAGGTGACGTGAATTGGCCACCAAGATTGAGCGATTTGACCACGTTAGACTTTTTCTTGTGGGGTTTCTTGAAGTAAATTAAAGCAATGTCCACTTTAAACTTCTTTATAAATGGAAAGGAAACCTTGTTAACGATGTTTGTGCTATAAACTAATAATTTGACTGTACTTTTAGCAGAAAAATTGGTTAAACTTCAACAGCACTAACATGTTAAAGTTAGTGCTCAACGACACTAATTTTGACATGTTATCTCGTCGAGGAGTAGATAGAATTCATGCAAAAGAAAAGCCTTTCAACGGTTCTCGAAGATGTCAATGAAGTATTTGACCTTTCAAACACATTCGACACCAGTGGGTATTATTCCAAGTTGTTGAGAGACGTTTTTTTACTGTGAAATAGTCCTGAAACTTCCAATCTGATGCACCAGCAAACTTTTTGTGCAAAATCACGTAAAATGTAATTGACAAAAAAAGTTAATTAGTTTTTCGTTACATTATTGCTTTTTTGACGATTTTCAATTCGATGTAATTAGTAATTGAAATTATTCAATTACATTTAAAAGAAATTGAAAAAGTGTTTGGAGATTTCAATTACAAGTAATGGTAGTTGGAATTATTTTTGTAATCATTATTTCCCAACTCTGCTCATTTATAATAATTTTTCGTGTAACTGAACTGTGTTTATATGTTATATGTTATATGTTTGGATAAAATATAAGCTCCCATAAATATAATTACTTTTAGACTTTAGAACCACAGTGTAATCGCACACGCACAGCAAGTTCGTGCGACCCAGTCGTGCATTTTATTTTCTTCTGTTTGTTACAATTTAATTTAAGTCAAATATTTGAAAATTGGATACCATATAAGCTATAAGCATATTCAAATTCTATTAAGGGTGTGACTTTCAAGGCATTTAGACTGACAAATAAATTATTAAAAATGAGACGAACCATAAATCCAATTAACACATTCAAATAAAAGCAAGTGTTGGTTGTTGATTTTTAAACGAAATCAGAATTGGATAATTGAGTTGTTAGGACTGTCAGGTAAAATGATATGGGCATGATAATTTTATGCTGTGATTATTTGCTTAAAAATTTAACAGAGCATGTAGTTTAGTTCGGTATATTTATTCCTTTTTATCAAAGATGCAGTGGTTATGACCTGTGCAAGTGCACGGAACAGACGTTTTGTATGAGACATAGTGCGACTTGGTTATTCGTCAACTTGGAAGGGAAGGGCAAATGATATCTCAATGTTTGGTGTTTCCAGCTATGATCCCAAATTATTGGAGACTCTACCATGGATGGCCATGTCCACTAATACAGTATTATTGTATATTATCACATATTTACATAGGTGGATTTTTGATGCTCATTTTATTTTGCCTAATGCTTAACTACATTTTCCAACACCTCGGGAGACTATGGTCCGTTCAGTTTTCGCAGGGTCAAAGAACTATATGTCTTTAAAGCAGTGCATGAAATAAAGTCTGACCCAGTTGGTTCAGATGGTTTACACCAAACGTTTAAAAAGCTTGTCTATCCTTTTATTTCACCGTTCCTCACTCAAATTTTCAATTTTATCCTTACAAGCTCATACTATCCCAAGACCTGGAAGGTTTCAAAAAGCATACCTGTTCTTAAAATCTCAACGCTTTCAAAAGCTTTCGAAAAAAATATAAGTTAGAAAATATCAGCATTTTTTCAAAAAACGAACTACTTACTTCGGTCCGAACTGGCTTTAGAGCCAACCATAGCTGTTCTACAGCTCTTCTGAAAATTGTTGATGATCTAAGGCTCTAAATTGGTAGAAATCGGATCACAACCCTGGTATTGCTTGATTTTGTTAAAGCTTTTGACTCTGTACCCTATAATATTCTTTAAAAAAAAAAAAAAAAAAAAAACAGTTTTTTATTTTGAGAGATCGGCCTTGAAACTTATTGAACAATATCTGAGCAAAAGAACTGAAGCTGTTTTTGCGAACTCCCAACTATCTGATTTTCCGGCGTCACTCAAAGCTCGATATTAGGTCCATTGTTGTTTTCGATATTTACTAACGATCTACCATCTACCCTTAAATTTTCTGACATTGATGTGCGCCGATGATGTTAAAATATATCTAAGCTAGCCCATTGATATGGTCAAAGATGCCACAGTTTGCGCCAAAACTTGAACAATCTGGGCATAACAATGAGCCAAATTCTTACCTGGGACGATCATGTTTCATACGCCCTAAGAATAACATATGGTGCCCTTCGGGCTCTCTATGTTGCTGGAAGTTGCTTACCAATCAACATTAAATTAACTCTCGTGAAAACTCTTATTGTACCGGTTTTGCTTTATGGAACAAGTTAGATAGCGTGAGCGAACGTAAGTTAAATGTAGCCTTCAAAAATTTTGTTCGATTTGTATATGGGATTCGGGGGTTCGATCATGTCTCACGATTTGCCCCTTCAAAATAAATACAATACAATACAATTTTGAAAAATAGTGGCCAAAAGTGAAAATGAAAAACATGTTTTAGAGAAGCCTGTATGTGGCAACAAGTAGTGATCTGATCTGTCAAATCAATCTGAAATGCCAGATCAAACACACTTTTCTTTGGACTTTTCGCACAAGGCATTTCTAGCGCCTGTTTTCATTTTTCCACTTTTTGTAAAAAGTTTAGATTTCTCTCATAAGCGCCGGATTTTTTTCCCAGGGGGGGGGGGTAAAGTGGTAAACAAAATATTGTGATACATTTCATTGAAAATTGATTTAATGTTTTTTGTGGTACTTACCTTTTTTCTAATGTAAACTGTAATAATACGCATTACAAAAAAAAAGGTCTATAATTTTACTATATAAATCCGTATCTTCTTTTACTAGATTTTTGTGAACGTTCTTCATACACAACGCATCAAGCCTTTGATCGCTCATTGTTCTTAATGCATTGAAAGATCGCTCTGCTGTTCATCATGTTGTGGCGGGAATGGAAAGTCCTATGGTAGATAGTTTTGCATATTTTGAGGAGATGAGTAAAATATTGCATACCTGTATGCGGATTTATTTTCTTCTGAAAACTGCTCTTTAAGGGACATTATCAGAGAATTTAAGTAAGGAACGAAAATTGATGTTCTAAAATAATTTTTTCGGTGAAAACGAAGGACTATTGGAGAGCTTGGGCAGCTCAATTCAATACCTGATTCACTAAAACATTTTTTTAAATATTTCCCAAAGATCTATTTAATTAGTAAAATTGTTAATAAAGGGTGTTTTTTTAGACTTGTGGTTTTCAAGAAGAAATAAAACGAGTATAATTTAATGTTATGGCCAAGAATCGGGATCAACAACGATCTCGTTTCGAGCCAATTTTGCACAATTTGCATGCGTTGTTCAGGAGTTAGTCTATTTTTTATGAAATGGCAAACCAAACGAAGCATAAATCAAGTGACAGCTGTCAAAAAGAACAACTCCTAAAAAAGTATTGCCAGATTAAAAACCGCACGTCCAAAAATAACGCCCGTTATTTAATTGTAGGATATCTGTTATCTGTTAGGGAAGGAGTGCATACATATCAAAGAGTGCACCCAGTAATTATTCATCTTCCGACCAGCCATTATTGTATTTACTGAAAACCCGAAATATTGCGTCTTCTCCGTATGCGTATCACTTAGCTTCGCCTTAAATGAATAACTGAACATTTGAGTTCAAATCAAACTTCAAAGTGACAGCTGTCATGTCACGCTGATAGATCATTTGACATTCGAAATTACAATTTGTTTAATTAACTACATTTAACATAATTTAACTACATTGACTACGTAGCAGACATACAAAATGTAGTTATTTCTTATAAGTTACAGTTCGGCCAACCCTGACCGCAGCACAATGTTTATTAAAATCTAACTTCATCCTCAAGCGGCCGGGCCGGTGGCGCGGCGCGAGAAAAATATTTCTCACTACCTGATGCACTTGGGAGCGACCGCTGAATTTAGGACCGAGACCAAGTTGCAACAACAAACCACGAGTGAACCCTTTTTTTTCCTCAACTATCTCAACTACGATATTTTCGTAATGCAATATAATTCTGATCTATGATTTTGTATTTAAAAAGTGACTTTAAGCTGTATTCTTAAGATACTTTTTAACTAATTTTTTGAGAACGATCGCTTCATCGCACTTAAAAGATTTGTTTTTTTTTTTATAGGAAATTGAATTATCTTTCTTTTTTGCAAATTTTTTTTTTTCGTATGACTTACCTATACGTTTACATTTAAAGAGTTATGTGAACTTAGAACCATTGGAGGGGTGTGGGGGGGGGTAAGTGATCCTCATTGCTTCGCCTGCAGGCGCCTATGGCTTCACTGCAAACGGTGTTTCCCCATAAACGTGTCGCTGTATTTTTGAAGAGGTCATTCTACTACTACAGAATTATCTATGTATTTTGTATGGAAGTGACTCTAGACATGCCAATTATAAAAGTTTTGGTTTATAAAAGTTTGTGCGGCCCGGCAGAGCTAGGGCCCTCCAGTGGTGGGCATACTTCAGGCAACCATAGTTTTTTTTCTAGTCAAGTGAAGCGCATTAACGCACGTCCACTTTTAATGGCCAAAACCTGTTATAACTGTTATAAATTAGCATGTCTCTAGTCGCGTCCATATTGTATAGTAGAGGTGCTATTCTTTTCTTGAACATGGAAGATGGAACATAACAAAAAAAGCTAAATATTTGTTTTACATTTCAGTTATTGCATGGGGTATCATTCCTCTGAAAATTAATTTTGAATCTAAGGATTTCACTTTTCACAGTTGGAATCTATTTGTGGCTGTGTGTGCTCTTCCAAGGTATAATTTTCTATATAATTAATTTGTTTTTGACCATTTTTTACAAGCTCTATACATTTTTTGTTTACATATAGTCTTTTTCTTGGTTTATGGCTTTTTGCATTTCCTGAAAGTCCGAAATTTCTTCTAGAAGTCGGAGAACCCGAAAAAGCCCTAGCAGTGCTCAGACATATGTATGAGAAAAATACAGGCGAACCCCAAGATAATTTTCCGGTAAGAAAATGAAATCTACATGTTAAAGCCTCTATAGAAAAATGTTAATGTTTGGAATATTTAAAGTTTACAAGCCTGGTAGGTGGTAGGATATTACCCACCGACAGTGTCAGTGTGCGCAGACTTAAATTGAGACGGCCCAAGGAGCTAAGACTTCTGATTGGAGAAATTTGGACACAGACAAAAACACTTTGCACAAAACCATTTTTAAGAACCACCATTCTCACTTGTTTGATACAATTCGGACTGACTTCAAGGTAAGTTGAATGAAAAATAAGTTTTTAATAAATAAGTCATAGACCTTGCGTGTAATCCTTAAAAGCTATTACACTCTTATGGTGTGGTTCCCTGAGCTATTTCAACGCTTTGAGGAATTTGAAGACTTAAATCCAGGAGCACCAACTTCGGTCTGTGATGTGTCTTCAGTTTATTCCGTAAATGGGTAATTATTATTAAATATCAAATTATCATCATCATAGAGAAGATACAATTAACATCATATACATAATGTAGAACAACTATGGTGGCTGATCTTGGAGTGAACTGTGATTCAAACCTAGAGCCAGGGGTTTATCGAAATACTGTGATCATTGGGCTGGCCTGTATACCGACTAGCTTTTGGCTTCCTTTGTGTGTTCATCGTTTAGGAATAAAATTCTTTTTGGGTTTGTTGAATTTTATAAAAATTAATTACGAACTTAAAAATTGAAATTGGTGATTTTGATTATTTATTTTACATTTTCAGTATTTGGACTAATAGCTGCTGCAGCTGTAACCATTGGCCTGTATTTTGTACAGAATGCAATGCAAAATCTGGTATTATCGTGTATATTTGAAGCTCTAACATCACTCAGTATCAGCACAGTTTATTGTGTCATGGTTGACTTATTTCCAACGAATTTAAGGTGAGGTTTATGATTAAAATGATTTTGAAGTTAATAATAAAGGGTTTTCCAATAAGAGGTGTTATTTTGAATAGCCCGTTATTTCGGTAGCTGTCACTTTTGAAGCTGTCATTTTTTGACATTTGACAAGTAGAAACTACGCCATTAATAAAAATGGAACGATACACGCTTCAACAACGCACTGAAATTACTAAAATTCACTATAAAAATGCTGAAAATTTGGCAGAGACGGTTCGTAAAACTAAAACTTTTTGGGTCGTCGTGAAGCACCTTGTCGGACCGCAATACAGAAATTGGTGGACAAATTCGAGCTGTTGGGACAAGTTAGTGATGTGAAGAATAAAACCCGTGCACGTCGCTCAAGAACAACTGAGAATATTGCTGTTGTGGCCCAAAGTGTTGAAATAAACCCAGGTTTGTCCATTCCTCGTCGTTCTTTGGAATTAGGCATTCCACAAACGTCATTACACCGTATTTTGCATAAAGACTTGGGTCTTAAGGCTTATAAAGTTCAGTTAACACAAGAACTCAAGCCGGCTGATCATCAACAACGTCGTGTCTTTGCTGATTGGGTCCTTGAAATGCATGAAAATGATCCGGAATTTCATCGAAAAATCATCTTGACTGATGAGGCCCATTTCCACCTCGGAGGCTACGTCAACAAGCAAAACTGTCGCATCTGGGGCTCGGAAAACCCAAGAGTTATTGTTGGAAAGCCTCTCCATCCTCAACGCGTGACTGTTTGGTGCGGTTTATGGTCCGGCGGGGTCATTGGACCTTACTTTTTCGAAAATGAGGCTGGAGCAACAGTTACGGTCAATGGATTGCGCTATCGAGAGATGATTAATGATTTTTTATGGCCGGAATTGGATGGTATTGATCTGGACAACGTTTACTTTCAACAAGACGGCGCTACGTGCCACACAAGCAATGAAACCATCGATCTTTTACGGGAAAAGTTTCCGGACCGTGTTATCTCTCGAAGAGGTGATCACAATTGGCCACCGAGACCTTGTGATTTAACACGTTGCGACTTCTTCCTTTGGAGCCACG
Organism: Leucozona laternaria; assembly: GCA_932273885.2. Classification (NCBI taxonomy): domain Eukaryota; kingdom Metazoa; phylum Arthropoda; class Insecta; order Diptera; family Syrphidae; genus Leucozona; species Leucozona laternaria. Next base: position 216,559,731 of record OW026366.1, on the reverse strand, counting down.
TGAAAGATAAGGTCTACGCCAACAGCCCAGCGTCGATTCAAGACCTCAAAGATGGAATTCGTGAGGCTATGGAGGACATAGGGCAGCCACTTTGCGATTTGGTTATGGAAAATTTCATGAAAAGGATATGGTCCTGTAAGCGTGGTCGTGGCGGCCATTGGGCTGATGTTGTGTTCCATTATTAACGGCATATCTTCCTCTTTATAATGAAATAAACATCCGATCATTTATCTCAATAAATGCCATTTTTCTTTGAATATCAAAATAACACCTCTTATTGGAAAACCCTCTTTTATAACGTTTGAATGCATACATTAGGGTGGTCCGCGAGTTATTTTTGGGTGTCTATATTTAGGGTGTCTCTTAAAATTAAGTTTCCCTAGGTTCCAAAGATATTACCAGATTATATGGATTTTTGGAGAATTGTTTTAAGATGCACTTTTCCATGTCCAGTTCTAGCAATCTCAGAAACGATTTCAATGAAATTATATTAAAAGTTAAATCAACACATATTTGACAATATCAAAGTTGATTTAATATGATGCCACGTTATTTCATCATTAACTTCTTGTCAATAGGAAAATTTTGCCTCCACATCTTGACATTTTAACATGGCAGAGTGTTAGTTTTAAACAAGTTTTTGCTCTCTTAACAGATCATCCTGTTGTGGAAAAAAAATTACCTTTAGTTTACTAATTTCACAAAAAGTTAACAAAGCAGCAAAAAAATACAACAACATTGAAAGATAAAACTGAAATAGTCACAATAATGAAATTATCAACAGGTTCCCCTTAAGTTACTGCCAATTCACCAACCGATATTACTGACAAATAAATTTATTTTGTTCCTACATTTATAATTGTTTATCAGCTTTTTTTAACACTGACAACTCTGTCTGACTCCGCACTTACAATATTTGTTAGTTTTATGTATTGAATGAAGAAATATATCTTCATTAGTCATCAATTATTATTGAAAACCGTCATTGAAAATTTGAATTGCTTTGAGGCGTTTAGAAAGCAAAATCCATTATTATTTTAATGCCAATATAAAGGTGGTGACTTAATTATTAATTCTTGCCAAAAAAAAAAAAACATTTCATTATGGACCAATCGTCAACATAAAGTTAATTTAATTATTTTACCTTACCAATGATTATTAAAATTTTAAAAGTAATCTTGTGCGGAAGATTGGGCCAAAACAAAATTTTTGTTTGACAAGAATTAATAATTAAGGCCCAGTTTTTCACTGTGAGATTATCTTATCGGGGTTAAGCCCAAGTTAACTCCTAAAACATGTTTTTTCAGTCTATTTAGATCCCAAGTTAACCCAACAAGTTTGGTGACTTAACTCTGGATTAGCTGAAAAGGTATTCAAATCGAGGTACTACACCTATGGAAAAGGTGATTTTCCTAGTGGCGCCATCTCGAATTATATAGCAAAACATTGATTTCTATACTGTCGCACTTGGATTTCGATAGATTTTTGACAACTAAGAGTTAAATTCAGCTCTCAACTGAAAAACTACTTTTGAGTTAACTCGGGATTAAAGTATTTGCACTCTGATTTAACTCAGAGATAACTCAAGCACTGATAAATTGGACCTTCAGCTTTACATATTAGCCTCAATATAATTACTGAATTCGGGTTTCAAATGCCTAAAAAACATAAAATTAAAATTGAATTGAATGAAAGCTCTAACCTTAAAAAAATTGAAGATGCATTTCCAAATGTATCGGGTTTTCTTATTATGGGACTTGACAATTTTGAACTTTAAATGTGAACGCACCCTTAAACCAATGACCAAACTATGAGTGTCAAATCATTCAGTAAATACAACAATGTTCAGTTAACTATCAAAGCACGTTTACAAATAGTTAAAATTTATTGCCAAAATTCTGAGTCGGTGACGGAAACTTAAGAGCTCATTTTTGGCTAAACGGTCAGGTCTCTGGGTGAAAACCTTTATGAACTTCAAGGAACACCAAATAATCCATAAATAAAAACTGTATGGTGTGGTTTTTATGCCGATTGTGTCATTGGGCCGTTTTTTTTTCCTTGATGAACATGACCGTCACCTTACATTCGATGGAGATCGCTACAGAGACATGTTCCGAAGTTATTCATTTGGTCAAATGCATGGAAAAGACGTCAACGGCACAAGTTACACTTATTGAAAACTCAATTCGATGAACGTGATGCCTATAGGTCGTAGGATTTAAAACTTCTAGAGTTTTTTTTTTATGAGGCTACGCTAAACCATTGGTCTATGCCATCAAGCGTTGTTAGAAGAGCTTACAGCCAACATTGAACGAGAGATAGCGGCCGTTTCCGTCAAAATTTTTGCGCTTGTGCTTGTTTTTTTAAACTTATAATTTTCATTTTTTCGCTGTGGTTTCCGTACCGTAAGCATTTCGTTGTCGTATTGGAAACCACCGGCAAAATTTCGTTTCGGGTCAGCAGCGTACTAAGATTGCACAGTTCGCACTCGGTAGAAAATTGTAGGTCCCCTCCATTCCTTAAGTTACAGCCACACCAAATTATGGCGTTTTGAGTTGTAGGGACCTGGTTTATTTCAAGCTGTGGCGCCTCCAAATAAATTTTTTTTAAATTTTTATACACAACGACAAAAAGAAAATTGCCGATATGGGATCAACTTTTATCGTATCCAACGCTGAATGACACTCACCATAAGGGCCGATATTTTTGAGACATAAGAACATTAATGTAGTCGATGATTTCATTTTTTTCTCTTGAAATTTTTTTCAACTTATAAGTCTTGCCGAAACCAGAAATAAAAAGCCGACAAGATCAAATCGTCCCTTGATTGGTTGTAATTTTCAATATGTACAAAATGTCGCTTAAAGTCGCCAGAAGAAATTATTGTATAGTGTTACTCCGATCAAAAGATGAATAAACATGGTATCTTATGCGAATCACCCTACGTACCTGTGCAAAACCTATCTCTTCAGACTTCAGTAAATCTAGCAAGTTTCTTCACAATATTTGATGGTTTAAGGGCCACTTTGTTCATAGTGAATTTAGATGACGCTAATCAACCAAAATCAGCTGATTAGCGATATCGATGATAAACGACTCAAATTATGGGTAATTTTGTTATTGTTTTTGTTTAAATGCATATTCGGTAATTAACCGATTTCAATTTGATATAATCATTGATTAAATATGTTTCGCTATGAAAAAAACTTTCTCTTGGGTCCACTTTTTAAGTGGTGAGTTAAACCAGAATAAGCTAATTCTAGAAGTAAATTAACACACAATGAACTGCGTTAGCAGTTTTTTGAATGCATTCAGAACGACTTAAGAAACTCGGTGGATAAAACATCAAAAGCATCTGTTCAGTTAATCCCGAGTTAACTCACCAAATTTGATGAGCTAACTCGGGTTTAACTTTAAACCTGCACTGAAAAACTGAACCTTAGTCCGATTGAGATTACTCCAGATTTAAATTGACTGAAACCATATTTCGACTTTAAACATAAACTCTGATAATATGGCACTGAAAAACTGGGCCTTACCTAAATTTCATAAAAAATATATTCAAAATTTGTGTTAATTTGTTTTTGTAATTTATCCTTCCAGAGTAATGGCAGCAGCATTATCAATGACATTTGGCCGCGGTGGAGCGCTTTTGGGAAATCTTCTTTTTGGATTTCTCATTGACTTCAACTGTGTGATACCAATTGTTTTATTTGCTTTTATGTTAGCTGGTAAGTATATTAATAAAACTTATAAAAAAAAAAAATATTAATAATCACTCTAATGATAATAATTTAATTTCAGTAAGTGGTTTGCTGTGCATTCTCCTACCGAGTACGGGGAATGAAGCCTTAGCATAAGACTTTATTGTAATTTTAAGCAAATTCTATATCTAATTTAAACTTAACTATTAATATATATTTATTTATGATAAAACAAAACTAAAATAATTTAATGTAAGGTTAATGTTAACGAAAATTTAAAAAAAAAAATAAAATTAAAAGGAATGCATTATAAAAAGACGTAAAAAGAATAACGGTTGTTTATTTATTGTTTATATATAAATTAAAAAAAAACAAATGTAAAATTGTAGATACAAATAATCTTTCAAATAGTATTGCTAAAAACAAGTACCTTGAAATAAAAAAAAATAATATACAAATATATAATATATCTATACATAATTTCGTTGTTATTTTTGGTTTGTTTGTTTAAAGGAGTATATATTGATATGATATTGATTTTGTAAAGACAATTGATTGTGTTTCTTTGTACTTTGTTCTACCTAAGTATTATCCGGTAGTGAATATTTATTTAATTATTTAAAATTTTTTGCAACGAAGTAAATTTTATATTTTCCAGTTTTTGTTATATTCTGTATTTTTTGTTTCTTTTGTTTTTTTTTTGAAGAAAGAAAAGCAATTAAGATTAAGTGTTATGAATAAAATACAAAAAGAATGTTATCTAAATTTGTATAAAACATTGGAATGAATGTTTGTTTTAGTCTACCTATATATACATACATGCATACAAATAAAATGATATGTAGATATATTAATTAAATATTTTGTCTGGAATTTCTTTTAACTCAAGCTTATTTGACTTTGCGATAGCGACTTTTCACTGCTACCTTGACCGTCATACATACAAGATGCGACTGTAAAACTTGTAAGTCAATTGAAATTGAAAAAGATGGTACCTATGAAAGCAATATTCTATTGGAGAGCAGGGAATTGTTAAATCATTTATTTTCTTCAATATAGCTTTTAACGACCTTTAGTTCATAAAAAATTGGTGTTTCGTCCCGGTGACCCAATGTTTACTCATCAGTTGACTAGTGAGGGCCTTGTCAATACGCAATTTTTATCAAGTTCAGTTCCACTTACATGAACTTTATCCAACAAGATTAAAATTCTTAATCATTAAGCTGGAAACTTGTGCCAGGCTTTAATTTTATATGAAGGTTTTTTTAGAATTTTGCCACTTCTGCCTAAAATGGAGGAAATATGCCACTGCTCCCATTTACTTTAAAATAAATAATGACATTTTTGTAATTGATAGCTCTTAAAAAGAAAGTTTTGTATAGAGAATGTAATTATGCATTACACGCTTTCTTCACCACCGCAGCGTCGTTTATAAAATGGACGAGACTAGAAACATGCCAATTTATAACAGTTATAACAGTTTTTCGCCATTAAAAGTGGGTGTGTGTTAACGCACTTCGCGCGACATGAAAAAAAAAACTCTGGGTGCGTGAAGTATGCCCACCGGCCGGCGGAGGGCCCTGGCCCTGAGGAGCCGCATAAATAGTACTTTTATAAACCAAAACTGTTATAATTTGGGATGTCTGGAGTCACTTCCTTATTAATTTGCATACAAAGCAGAATTGCATCACCTTTACCAACGACCCTAGAAAAGAGCCAATCGTTGGAATTAGAAAATAATAATATTAGTTTTGTATGTGAAATTATAGTTCACACTCGGTTCAAACCGGAATATATATAAGAGACCGTGGATGAGCACCAGAATATCAAGATCTGCCATAGTAGAAATAAGTACCAATCACGAGTAATTGCTGACTCTCCACTTTGAAAGACTTAGGAGTTAGGTTCCAGAAAGGACAGTGTAAGCCTGGGTTTCAGGTTTTAAGTAATTAGTTATGTGATGTACCTTTTGTCTTAGGCTAAGGTTTTGCTCGTCGGTTTACATGGGTTCAATCTTAAGTAGTACGAACTTTAGAGTTTAGTCTTTATTTCCTTTAATTATCAACTCAAATAATTAAATATAGTTTAATGTTTGTTCGATACTTCTGGTTCGGGTTTGGTCACGCCCTTGCGTTTTGGTCAGTTATGCGGCGATCCGTCTACTAGTTTCAACTTGGATTACTACTGGAGAATACCGCAGTCGAAGCTGGTAATATCGCAGTTACTACTGGAAAATATCGCGGACGAAACTGGTAAGAATCGCAGTTAATACTGGTAAATATCGCCGACGAATTCGGTAAGAATCCTGGACCCATGTTCTGTAACTTTCGCATCGATAAAATCAGTCGATAAACGATGAAAAATGGAACAAAACTCACTTTATCGGATTATCGGGTTTGTATAACTTTGACAGTCCATAACTTTATCGGCCGGAACATGCGGAATAGAAATCCTGGAAAAATGCGATAAAATGCGCTTCTGTATCTTTGAGAATCGTTAATTTTTTTCATTTTCAACTACAAAATGTATCACCTACCCAAAGGCAGGCGATAATAGATGAATGAAATATTTAAATTATTGCAAACGACAAGAGAAAACAAACTTAAAAAAGAAAACAAAATAAAAAATGTTCAAAATGAATGACTAAGAACAAGAAGGTGAATAAAATTGAATGTTTTTTTTTAATTTTTACTACTCAATTTTAATTTTCAGAGTAACAAGAGCCCAAAAAATTCCTTAGTAAAATATTTGTCCGCAAACAATTAATTCACAAATGGCAAACGATGAAGTTTTTTATGTCCTTTATATGGAGGTTTTTATAATACAAATTCTATATACTACTGAAATACATCAGCCAAGTAGAAGACTTAGCACTATTTAATTGGACTTGTTGTTTTTTATGTCCCTGAGGCAAACATGGATGCATTTCCTGTGCCAAAATCTGAGTTGCATTTCGGGATCGAATGAGTTGGAATACCTCCTGTAATCGTTCCTCGAGCATTTCAAATAGATTCATTGTATCTGGAAACCTACGGCCGGCCGGCGCTGGCCGCGAGCAGCGTTTAATATACGCATTTTATTCCGGCCTTGGTTAGCTTCCTGAAATAAAGCAGTGTACAATGTACAAAATCAAGCACTTCACTCTCTAAACTTTTTTTAATAAAAAATATATGTACATAAGTAAATTAAAACATAGTGAAATTCGATTTCAATTTTCACTTTTTTTTTTTTTAATGTCAAACAGACTAAAGAACTTATCGCCTTCCAATGGATTTTCCAATGAAAATAAATCGAAAATTCAACTTATCGCATCGAGATACAGAAACCCAATTTTTTCCAGAGGCGATAAGTGTGGAATGAATCGTTTCATTTTTTAAAGATGCGATAAGTTATCGCTTGAGTTACAGAACATGGGTCCTGGGCCCTATTGCACCAACAACTTATCGCTAATCATTTAGCAAATTATGATGATTCTTGATAAGTTTATGTTGCACCAACAAGAAATTTGATAAATATTTTTTTGAGTTTTGAAAAGTAGTAAATACTCAACTTATCAGCTTAGTGTTGCACCAAACAATAATTGAGTGAGCGTAAATTATCGATTTGAAAAGTGGTAATGATATCAAATTAGACCTAAATTATCAATTCCTGTTGCACCAATATTTTTTTTCTTCAACTTATCGATGAAAATAATGATTATTTAAGCAAAAATTCGCTAAGAAAAGATTGGCTAATCAATCCATTATCATAATTGTTTTTTGTTGCGAATTGTTTCTCAAAAATGCATTTATACTTAACAATGGATGAAATTAACGTCCTAAAGCATTTTATAACGGGTGATTTTTTAGCTGGTTTGGTTTTGGCAACACTGGTTTTGACAGCTGACGTGTGTTTAGTACCTTGTGTCACTGTCAAACAGCTTCAGTTTGGTTTGCAATTTAACCATGGATCGTCTTACAAATGAACAACGCTTGCAAATTATTGAATTTTACTATCAAAATTCGTGCTCGGTTCGAAATGTTCATCGCGCGCTGCTTGTGTTCAGCGATGAGGCTCATTTTTGGTTGAATGGGTACGTAAATAAGCAAAATTGCCGCATTTGGAGTGAAGATCAGCCAGAAGCATTGCAACAGCTACCAATGCATCCCGAAAAAGCCACTGTTTGGTGCGGTTTATGGGCCGGCGGCATTATTGGGCCTATTTCTTCAAAGATGATGCGAATCGCAGCGTTACTGTCAATGGTGAACGCTACCGAGCGATGATAACAAACTTTTTTTTGCCCGAAATGGAAGTTCTTGACTTGCATGATATGTGGTTTCACCAAGACGATGCCACATGCCACACAGCACGCGAAACAATGGCGCAATTGCGAGGCGAGTTTGGTGAACAGTTAATTTCACGTTTCGGGCCGTTCAATTGGCCGCCTAGATCGTTCGATTTGACACCATTAGATTATTTTTTGTGGGGGTATGTCAAGGCTAATGTCTATAGGGACAAGCCCGCTTCGATTGACGCACTGGAAGCCAACATCCATGCATTCATTCGTGAGATACCGGCCGATATGTGTGAAAGAGTATGCCAAAATTGGACTCAGCGGATGGGCTACCTGAGACGCAGCCGCGGTCAACATTTGCATGAAATTATCTTTAAACATTAAATTGCAAGGTTCAAACTATTGATTCAAATAAATATTTCATTCATTTTTTCGAATTTTTTGTGTTTTTTTTTTTAAAAAAGTTCTAAACCTCTTAAAAAATCACCCATTATATATATTTACATGCAATGAAATTTCCTTAAGTCAGAAAGTGAGGGTCGCAACACTTTGATCCGTCTTAGGGAGTTGTCCGTCCAAGGAAAACAGATGAACAAAAATAATTTTTTTATGAAATGAAACAAAAACAAAATTCTTTCAAGTGTCTTTAAAATATTTCGGACAAAATCTATTGTCGCTGTGAATCAGTGGGAACGTTTTTAATACAAACAAATGATTTGAAAAGTATTGCTGAAAATAAGGGTTGAAATTAAAAAAAAAATTAACAAAGTCTGTCCATCTAACAATAAGAGAATTAAATTCAACACATAACGAATGATATTAAAATCTTACAGTTTGTAAAATGTTTGTATACCCAACTTTATGATAATCGGTCTGAGTCTGCAAATTTATAATCGGTCGCATTATTATGTACACGGTTAGAAATTTCAGAGCATTTGTAATACAGGCGTTTGCTTTGCAATACAGCAAATATTACTTTTTAATATTCTGTAAATATAAAGGTAATTTTGTATGAAATTTGAATTATTTTACTCTGAAGAATTTTTTTTAATTCGAAAAAAAGATTAGAATATGATCCAAAGAATTGAAATATAATCCTTTATGTAATAATTTAATTATTAAATTAAAACCTTATCCTGTTATGTTATAAATCTAAATATTTAATATTCCTGTTTTATATAGCTCTTAACAATCTTTGACCGATAGGTACTATTTATAATTAGTTTGAAAGCAAATTAACTCTTTATATTTCTAGAAATTTTACTCCAATTAAGAAATTTTCACAATGTTTTTTATTTTTAAAGGTTAACCTAAAATCCAACACGGTTTACGAAGTGTCACTGTAGTAAATCGTGTATTTTTTTTTATAATATAAAGAGTTGGTCTGACTTTAATAAAAAACGAATATTATAAAATTCTATAGCTCTCAATTTAAAAATTAAGACTTTTAATGCGATGCACTTTCTGTTTCTTCATTTTTTCATTGAGACTCCACTTTTCTGACTTTTTTCGATTAAATCACATGGCTCTTTTAATCGTTTAATCTTTATTTAATTGCTAGTGATTACCAATTTAAAGAAAAGGGTTAGGAGAACAACTTTGTAATACACTATTTTTTAAAATTATCAACCTTAATTTCATTTTTCGTTTTAAATGCATATGAAAACGAGTCAATCACCCTTTCTTACTGCCATAAGTTTTTTTTTTATATAAACACTATATAGAAAAATTTCTTGTCTTTTTGCCTTTCTTATAACATTATAATCATAAAAATCCAATAACTATTACTAAAGTTACAAGTAATTTAATAAATATAAATCCCTTTTTTCTTCACCAAATGTGCGTGAACGGTAAATTCGCTTCGCCACTGAGAGATGATCGAAGTCAACGAACAAGCAGGTTAAAAAATACTTATCAATAGTCAGCTTAGAAGAAGCCATTTTGAAAAGTGAACCTTTATGTTGGAGAAACGCTTATCATTATCACTGAGCAGTTATATGATTAATTGATAAAATATTACTGAGTGAAGTGCAAAATGCATTTGTGCAACGCTTATCACTTACAATTATCAGAATTTTTTAAAATTGATTATGTGAGAAGTGATTAGTGATTAGTTGTTGGTGCAATAGGGGCAGGGCCCTGGTCGGCCGTTTATTAAAGATTCCTTACCGCTGGTGGGGAAAAGTCTTTGAGTCGGGCTGGCTTTTGGTCTCGTAAGAACTTATATAACTTATATCGTGACCCATTGGTATGATAGCTTCTGGTTCTGATGCACTATGATTTTGTCGTCTCTTATCCTATTGGATGGCCAAACCAAATGTGAGCCGTAAGGCAATAAAGTGAAAATTTCCATGTTGTAAGTTATTATTTATAACGTCATCATTTCTTAGCCTGCATCCAATACTGTTTGACTATATCACGGCATAAAGGAACGGGTATGGTGGTCTTTGCATCTCCTGGTGCCACCATGGTAAATATAACGGGCGCGCAGAAAGAGGTTTGTTTGTCATCAATTGTATTGTTCACCGTTGGTGTTCACCTTCTGTGCCGAATCTCTATTGCCTCCATAGCTATGGAAGGGCAGCGGTAATAGGGTAATGAATTTTGCTTTATCGGTATTAGAAACTGCAGGAGGGTAAGCTACAAAAGGATGAGGGATCTTGTTAATTTTCAAGAGCGGAAATTCACCATCGAGGTTCTTAGTCGTCGTCCAGATCATAGAGTACCTATATTACCTAGAGAACCGACTTAGGCGGTCGTTCTCTTCCACCCTACAAGCTGAGAGGAAAATGCCCATTAAGTTTTGTATGGGGTTGTTGTCCAATGCATTTTAAATGGGACCGAACCAACATGGCTTCAATTTAAAAGACTTTGCTCAAATTGCTCAAAGTGCTCAATAAGGTGGATAAGACCGCCGAGGGATTCAAAAAAAAAATCCGTTAAATTCAAAAATTGAGAAATTTATCAATTTCGTAGTCAAATTTCTTTTTTTAACCTTTTGTCAACCTAAACTATGAAGAATATCGGTCATTGTTGCTCCCGGGTAATAAATTGAATAATATTTTTGAATATTTATGTTTAAAAAAAAAAACAAAAACACCTACCGAAAATTGGAAGCGCACTCTAGTTTCTTAGCTCAAAAAGGTACGTGTCTACGATTTCGGTGTGCAAATCGTAGACACGCACCGTTTTGAGCTAATGCCACCACTTTGTTCACAATTAAACCGTAGACACGTCCCTTTTTGAACTAATGCCCCAATTTGTTTTTATATCCACCATTCACACGGATTCACGGATAAGGAAAATAGAGTAAACTAAGAGAGTTTTCACTTACTCACCTCAAATAAAATTTGCGGGTGTTTAAGGCAAGAGGGGTACCGGTCGGTTCTCTAGGTAATATAGGTACTCTATGATGCTGTCTTCAGTGGAGTTCTTTCTCCTTTTCGTCTATTTCCTTATCAAACCTACCACACTTAGTTGTTGTATGTAGGTGGTCAGTGTGGTGAGTTTTTATGACTACACTGATTATCTATTTGGTATCTTGCTAATCAGTTGGGGATCGTAGTTGGTGATGTGTACATACCAAATGGGAGCATGCTGCAGGTCAGGAAAGTATTCTTTATTTGTTCTCAAGAGCAGGCGCGTAGCTTAGGTATGGGATATGTATAGGAATTAAGGATTTTAGGATAGAGTGGAATTCAGGTGAAATCATGTCATAGGAAGCTGAGTTTGAAGATTTAAGAGAAAAAATCAATTTGTGAATTTCAAAGGCAGAAAAGTCATAAAAACAGAAAAAGAAAATCGCAGCATAATTTGTGATAAAAGTTCTTAAGTCTTGAGTTGTTAGGATGCTTCAAAACAAAAATATTCGAAGACAATTTTTCTTTTTTATTTTATCTAATAACGCCAAGAATATCCAAGCCTTAAGACGTTTAAATTTGTTAGATTTTCTAGTGGTAGTTACGGTGCAATTTGAAATATGTGTCTGCAACTTATTCAAAAATAGATCGAACGCTATAGAAGGGTCACATAAACTTCATACCAAAATTCAAAAGTTAAGGACGATCGAAATGCACTATAATTTATATTTTTAAATTCAGAAAAAAACACACTATTTTGCTTTTGTATTTTATAATCGAGTTGAAGATTAGTCAGAAAATGATCACTTAATTTCAAATCATGCATCGATGATTTAAAAACTATTTTGCTTTCCTTTTGGTTGACATTAGTATAACAAAAAGTCGTAGTCAAATCGCCAATGCCGGTCGAGTTTTCTTTCGTAACGTTCTTATATTAAGGTTTTTCCATCGCAAAAAGGTGTAACAATTAACATCCGAAAAACTTATGTCCTCGACTATAGCTCATACGAAAAAGTATAAATGATCGTCTCGAAAAAAATAAAGTACAAAGCTAATCTACAAATTTTAAACAAATCATTTTTCGATATTTGGAATTTTTTTAAATTGCAAGATCTTCTTAACAATTGCTGGTAAGATAGAAAATGTCAAAACCATTTTTGTAGAGAGTCACATAGTCTACAAGCCAAGCTTGACATAAACTAGCTACTTTATGATAGCTTTAACCGTTAAAGAGTTTCGAAAAACCAATATGTTCGACATTATAACCTTGAATAACTTTTTTTTGCAGATGTTACATAATGTTACAATTCATTTTTAATCATGATTCATAGGTCTGTAACAATTTTTAGCTCTATGCAAGATATGTCTAGGTTTGTACATATTTTGACTCATTATAATTCCTTATTTAATATTTGGAAGAGGAATAGTATTCCAGCTGATCTAAGTTGATAGCCACTTTTGCTCACTTCAGGTTGCTTAATTTGGTACATGCGTTTATCTGTATATACTTATTAAAGAAGACCGACCTCTTTGGTTTTAAGAGCAATTTGTTGCTTTCCCTTGGGTAGGTCTTGAGCTGGAATCAGATTCCCACCTTTTTATCCCTGCTTATTCCTATTCCGAGTGAGATATTGGGTTGAAAGTATTTTTCCCTTAAGTATTAATCAGATTCTTACCACTTTTTTCCCAATCAACTTCTTCAAAGTGAAGATCTCGGACTGAGTGTGCTCCTTTAGCTCAATACAAACAAATATGTACGAGTGCCGGGACTCACGGCTAAGATGTGTATTTCTGTAAACATCGAAGTTCGTCCAAGTGCTGCATTTTTGTTATTTAATGTATCCAATATACAATATTATTATTATAGTTTCGTAACGTATAACACGTAACGTGCTACACGCAACGTATTAAACGTAAAGCTCACTATTTTAGTTCAACCTTCTACCAACGGCATACATTTTTAAACCTCACAAATCCTCATCAAATCTTTACCGGTACAGGTATATCATCGAAAAATATTCGATATGAAACAACCTAATACCCTAACAGCTAACACTTTTATTTTTACCGCCAAAAGTGTTATCTAAAGCTGTGCGCCTGAGGAACAATTGCACACTTTCACTCCTACTTAACCTCACAAACCGACTAACCGACCTGCTAGATCAATGTCATTCATATGCGGTGCTCGAAATCAGATACTCCATTGCGAGTATAAATAATGCACATTCGAATAAACAAATCAACCCAAACTGCCATCAGCTGTTTTGAAATTGAAACAAATCAACCACCACAAAACAGTCCATCCAACGCATGCTCTTGCCGTACGGAATCCAAAGACAATGAACACGAAGCAAGCCGCAACAATTCCCAGCTCCAAGAAAATTTGCAACGGCAAACCAACATCCAGCATTGGAACTATCAATCAGTTCATTTCAAAACCCAGAGCAGCTTCCAACCAAACGACAATAGCGGCACAACCATACGGATCCCCATACAAAAAAAAACGAAGACCTACGAAAACGTTACAGTCCTCGGGATTGCACATAATCTCCCCGGGGAGACAGACACTCGCCTGCAGTATAGAGTGCCGGGTTGGTTGTTGAGAAAAAGTTACAGAAACTTAATTAGGGATAAAATTTGGAAATTGAGAAAATTTTGCGTGTGCATAGAAATACTTAAATCATGTATCGGGCCTAATTAAATTAGAGAATCGACCTTTGCAAACACTCGGGTGGGAAGGTTGAGCACGAAAAGTTGTAAGGGTTTTCCCTGGCGGATGTTGGTTGTGCTAAAATATAGTTCAAATAGTTTTGTTAAAATTTAAAGTGTGCGTGTGTGTTTGCAAGTTGAAGTTTGAAAAAATTGAAAAATGGAAAAACTGCACGAGTATCAGGGGTGGTCGGGACGTTTCCACGAATGGCGTGATGGGATACGGGAGCGTTTCTCCAGCTTCCGTGAACAGCATCCTGAGAGTCTGGTAGAAATGGCTAAAACAGCAGCATCCGATCAAATGAAAGGCAACACGGCCGTGGGTGATGACTATTCCCACATTTACAGGTACATTTTTTTTGTTTTAAAGTGGATTCGCGACAAAAGAAAATATCGTACAAAAAAAACATGATTCGAACTTGGAAGAAACGGATAGGTGTAGGTTACTGGTTAATCAGTGCTATATGCAATCGATTCGTGTGGATGGAATTTAATTTTATTGATCGAATTGATTGTGGTGTTTGTAGACAACATGTGGCAGTTGGCAGTCATGTATAGACAGAACTGTGGGAATAAACAGAAGCGATTGAATGTGAACTTCACGGACATATGTGTTACAGCATATTGTTTACTATTATTTGATAGCAATTTTTGATAAGGAATATACATATGTATATACAAAGGTATTCATATTCCTAAGCCTTAACCATTTTTATTATGAAAATGGAGGTGGTAGAGTTTAATAGAGGTTTTTTTCAGGAGTGAAGTCTTTACAAAAATTAAATACACTTAGGCTAGGTCCGCACTTTTGATATCGGTCCCACGATTATTCAGTCGCAGAAAATAAAACAAATAAGTTTAAATGTGAATGAACCCATATATCTTCATTGTCGGTACCACCATAGCACGTTCATAGGCTAGGAACTTTTTCCTATAGTTCATAGATCACTAAGAAGTCTATGTAGACTCTAAAACTACTGAACCGATTTCGCTAAAATTTCCAGAGTTTGCGGCTAGAAGGTTTAGAAAGTCAGTTTCTTAAAAGAAAATTGTTTTAAATACCTGCTAGGTAAAATAATAAGTTTTTGGTTAGCGTAGTAAAGGCCTAATCTATAGATAAGGAAAACTTGTCAAATACTAGTAAGGCTCTTTCTAGAAAAAACTAGTTGGGCAAGTTATGTTATCTTCGCAAAATACCCCGTACACAAAAAAAAGAAGCTTTATAACTGCTTTTATTGGCTTTTAGCTGCCTTTAGTTCAAAAATATTAAGGATTCTTATACATTATGGGTTATATTGTAAAAATATTTCTGTATAATAATTAAAACGAATCTGTACGCGCATCGCATTTAAAACACTGAACAAAATGACTTAAAACAGCTGTTGGGAAGACTAAAACTTATTCATAAAAAAAGTTCCTTAAGGGTCTGTTTCACAATGTCTGAGTAAAGTCCTGATTAGTTACTCGACAAATAAATATTGGTACAGGGTCATAAGTCCACAGGAGGAAAAGTCACACCTGAATAAGTTCTAAATCCAAAAATAATTTGTTTGGGTTGTGCACTTATGACCCTGTTCCAAAATGTATGTATCGAGTAACTATGCTAATCAGAACTTTACTCAGACATTGTGAAACAGACCCTTTTTACTATAAATTTGTTCAATAAGTCTGGTATTTTTTTAATAACCGTAACAAAAACTTAAAATATTTGTAATACAAAATAAAAAGATGCGGGTGGCAATTGTGCAGTGTATGAAGTGCTTGACTGCCAATTTAGTAGTCTGGGTTCGACCCCACTCTAGGCAGCATTCTTTTCTATATGCTCCCAGTTACAACTGGACACCACCCATTTATAATTTTGTTATGCTTGCGTTTGCCAGAATTTCTGGAAAGATTACGATAACATGCTGGTATATTTTCTTATAGCATTTTCCGCCACTTTTACTGAGACAATTTTTTTGTCAACTTGAAAATGTTCGATAAATTTTTCAAACTCGTATGCATATTTATGTAAGGTCTATTGAGCTCAATTTTTCAGTTAAACCCGCGTTAACTCAGGATTAACTGAACATCCAAATAACTTGTACTTGTTTAAGAAAACTCTGTTTAATAAATTTTAAGTAATCCTTTGATTTCTAAAATATTTCTTTCAATTTTTCTTCTTATTATTTTTCAGTTTAGTTTGTGATTTTAAAATAGGTAGTAATAAAAGTTTTTGTTACAGTTTTCTATTTAATTCTTTTTTAAAGATAGATATTCAAATACAATATCTACATTGGTGACCCCAAGTAAAGAATTTTATTTAAAATAGAATCCCTTACAAAGTATATTTCATCGCATTAATTATTCAATAACTGTGTATTGAAAATGGTAGATGATCATAAATCTCAAGGGAGAAATCAAGACAATGTGAATAATGAAGCGATCACAAAGGGTGAAATCCATCATGTTAGTATTAAACCACCCGCTTTTTGCAAAGAACGACCGGAACTTTATTTTATTCAAATGGAATCACAATTTGCCATAGCAAAAGTGATACGCGATGAAACAAAGTATCACCACGTAATTGGTTCCTTAGATGAACAAGTTTTAATGCAAGTAGCTGACATCGTGTGCTAGACTCGAGAAAACGACAAATACGAAAGAGTAAAAAAGCTCTAATTACCGAATATACTGATTCTGACCAGAAAAAACTTAGAAAATTAGTCAAAGAAGTTGAATTGGGTGACTTAAAGCCAACACAATTGTTGAAGCGAATGAAAGAGCTTTCAAGTAATAAACTACCAGATGATGTATTAAAGTCATTTTGGCTTGAACGTTTACCTGGAGGGTCATTCCGTAATTTTTAAAATGATAATCGTCCAAACGATAATCGTGCACGATATCGTCATCAATTTGCTTCACGTAACACAATCACTATCGTCTCGACAATCGTTTATTATAAATCACAGTTTGAGAAGTATTGACTTTTCAATCATTGTCATAAATGACAATTCTGTAATTTATTTTTGTCAGTGACGCCCAAAAAATATCAATTTTTATTTAGAAGAAGTGAAGAAAAGTGCGGGCAAAACGTGAAGTCGCCTAAACAAATCGGTTATCCACCTATCCTTCAAACTACATATAATTAATTATAGGGTTTTCAATTGCAGCGGGCAGATTTTGACGGTGACATCTATTAAATCTTTTGTTTATTATTTACTGATGCCAAATCATCATGGCAAGTTACACGATTGAACGACACGTCCAACTGAAAGAACTTTAATATAAAAATCTTTTAGGCAACGATACGTGCGTTGCGCCCATTTTAAGGTTTACATGGTTGTATTTCCATGTCTATTATCCCAGGATCAACCGAAAACATCTACGCGCCCTTATTGAAAAACCCTCCATATGATAAAATGCATAAATTGTTTCGAAAAACAAACAAGACGACGCAAGACGATAGCTAAATAGGTATCGTTCAAACGGTAACGATTTAACGATAACGTTTTGACGATTTTTGAGTTACGGAGATCAAATTTTCGATCGTCAAGACGATATCGTCCAGTCGATAGTGATTATCGCTTTTACGTGAAGCAAAGCTATCGTCAAAACGATATCGTGTGGCGATAATTGAATTACGGAATGACCCCCCTGATCAAGTTCGTGCGGTTATTTCGATAGGAATTGGTGATTCAGTGGCCTTGGCCAAGCAAGCCGATCAGATGATGGACATGTTAAATTATTCTAATGTGTCAGTGGTGCAAAATGAATCGCCTCTCCAAAAATAGATCGAAGTACTACAAAGACAAATAGAAGAGCTTCGTACGTCAAGAAACCAGTCACGCAACAATAAAAACGTCAATCAAGTCCAAAAACGTGACCGTAGCAAATCAAGACCTAGATTTCCTTTTTGTAAATATCACTAGCGTTTCAGTTCAAATGCGAAAAAGTGTGTCGACCCTTGTCAGTTCAAAAAACTAGACATGACATCGGAAAACTAGAAGAAGCTCTGTTAACACAAACGACGCACAGAGCAACATCAACAACAAAAAGTCGTCGTCTATTTTTGAATGACCGCAAATCAAATCAACGATTTCTAATTGATACCGGAGCTGATTTTTCAGTGATTCCACCAAACAAGAACGACAAACCCGACACATCCTACATTTTATATGCTGCAAACGGATCATCAATAAAAACGTTTGGAACACGAATTGTTTCAGTTGACTTCGGTCTAAGAAGACAAATGGACTGGATGTTCGTTGTAGCTGATGTTATAAGTTTAAAAAAATTACAAATGAGTAAAAGGTCATTCTGAAGGAAAGTATGATAAAAACCTTCAATATAGCGAGACAAAAAAAAGGTACCTACACTAAATGGTTAATAAAAATCAGAAATATTAATTTAAGAATTCAATTAATTAATTTAAGTCACCTCCATTTTTTTACTGCAAAGCTGCAACGCAGATGTTTTCGAACACGTGACTTTAGCAAACTGCATTATCGAACACAATGCTAATGCAGTATAATTTGTATTTGCGTTTCCGAACAGAAGACTTTTGCAGTTTGCGTTTAAGAATATTCGGCAAACGCATTTTTGACGCAGACGAAAACGGCCAGACATGGTGGCTAGAGAGATTGTTAGCTGTGTATTTAACAAATGAAAGTGAATCTGAATATTCTGATGAAATTGGCTTCTGTTCGAAAACGCCAAGTGCGCTTGCAAAAAAACCATTTGACGTTCATCAAACGACATGTGTGCAAGCAGGACGATTGCATATTTGACAATTGCAACTTTTGAGTCATAAATGACGATCAATTGCGGGTCAAATTGATTTTGATTTGACGTCTTCGAAAACGGCCATACATACCTACACAGTTTTTCTTTCAATTACACAAAAAAAAATTGTGTTCAAAGGGAAAAGCTACTGTAACTTGATTCTTTTTTTTAAATTTCGAATGAAACAAAAAAAAAAAAAAAACAAATAAAATTATTGACATTCCGTATGTTTAAAATCGGTTTATAGGCAAGTTTAAAAAATTTTCTATCCGGTTGTTATGCATTTTTAATCCACCGAGTTATATACGCATGCATACGAAACTAAGTAAATATACTATAAAACTAATAGTCTAAGAGCTGACAGCATATTTTTGGTATACACCTACAAACCCTCGTACTCAATTTTTGGTTATATTTCCAAACCAAAAATATGTTGTCAGCTCTTAGACTATAACCTTTTACTAAAAGTTATATATTTTAATATAACTATTCTTTTACTTCTAGTAATTATTTACTTCGGTTTTATGCATATCACCCTGTAGTGGAAAAGCTTTAGGATTTTTATTTTAAGGCCATAACATAAATCATAAACCAACACGTAAATGGGTTGCAAAGAATTACACAAACCAATAGTTTTGTCCTGTCCCAACACCTGTGTTTTACTTATCACAACTTTATAATCAAACATTGTGAAACGGGCCCTTATATTTTATAATGTTAAATTAAAGTGTTCATTGGCATTCATTTATGTTTTTGACAGCTGACGTGTGTTTGTTACTTTGTGTCACTGTCAAACAGCTTCAGTTTGGTTTGCAATTTAACCATGGATCGTCTTACAAATGAACAACGCTTGCAAATTATTGAATTTTACTATCAAAATTCGTGCTCGGTTCGAAATGTTCATCGCGCGCTGCTTGTGTTCAGCGATGAGGCTCATTTTTGGTTGAATGGGTACGTAAATAAGCAAAATTGCGGCATTTGGAGTGAAGATCAGCCAGAAGCATTGCAACAGCTACCAATGCATCCCGAAAAAGCCACTGTTTATTGCGGTTAATGGGCCGGCGGCATTATTGGGCCATATTTCTTCAAAGATGATGCGAATCGCAGCGTTACTGTCAATGGTGAACGCTACCGAGCGATGATAACAAACTTTTTTTTGCCCGAAATGGAA
The DNA here is from genome assembly GCA_932273885.2 of Leucozona laternaria. Lineage (NCBI taxonomy): Eukaryota > Metazoa > Arthropoda > Insecta > Diptera > Syrphidae > Leucozona > Leucozona laternaria. Next base: position 216,539,751 of record OW026366.1, on the reverse strand, counting down.
GTTCTTGACTTGCATGATATGTGGTGCCACATGCCACACAACACGCGAAACAATGGCGCAATTGCGAGGCGAGTTTGGTGAACAGTTAATTTCACGTTTCGGGCCGGTCAATTGGCCGCCTAGATCGTGCGATTTGACACCATTAGATTATTTTTTGTGGGGGTATGTCAAGGTTAATGTCTATAGGGACAAGCCCGCTTCGATTGACGCACTGGAAGCCAACATCCATGCATTCATTCGTGAGATACCGGCCGATATGCGTGAAAGAGTATGCCAAAATTGGACTCAGCGGATGGGCTACCTGAGACGCAGCCGCGGTCAACATTTGCATGAAATTATCTTTAAACATTAAATTGCAAGGTTCAAACTATCGATTCAAATAAATATTTCATTCATTTTTTCGAATTTTTTGTGTTTTTTTTTTTAAAAAAGTTCTAAGCCTCTTAAAAAATCACCCGTTATTTTCAAACAATTTTTGAAATAATTATATGTTAAATGATTTGACGTCACTTCCGTGATGGTAGTTCCGTCTTCGTTGGTTTTTCTGTGTTAACTCAATTCAAAAACCAGAGGAACCTATCCTTGTTTGCGTCTCCATGTTGTAGGTATGCGGTATTTACTAAAAAAAAATTACCCTTATCTTCGGTATTCAATATTATGTTGCCGAAGTAAGTTTTATCATCTCTTAATAAATAAGAAAGTTGACACCAACACACCATTTCTATTAGAAGAAGCAATATTGAAATGCTTTTAAGAAAAAAACACAAACAAAATAATACAAATCACAATCAAGCCATAATCTCACAAAATCCTATCGTTCCTTTCAATTTACCAAGCGGCAATTGATTGAAATTATTCTAAACCACCCCCGTACGACAATTCATATACATCAATACAACTAATCCGGCCTTGGCACGTTTATTATTATTATGTTTTTTTTTCTCTCTCACTTCTAGACACAAGACTCGTCAGGAACTTGTCCGAGTTTCAGCGGCAGTCATGGGTATTGAATTCTCGTATGCAGCCGAAACGGCTTTTGTATCTCCAACCCTTTTAAAAATCGGGGTCGAACATCAGCATATGACGCTAGTGTGGGCACTATCCCCCTTAGTTGGATTCTTTGTGTGTCCCATTCTGGGATCACTGAGTGACCGTTGTAAGCTGAATATGGGACGAAGGCGACCTTTTATTATTCTCCTTTCAATTGGCGTTCTAATGGGTATGAATATGGTGGAAGACTGGAAGCTATCAATTTAATGTTATCAAACGCCGGAATGATTGTTTATATATCCATAGGATTACTGCTTGTGCCGAATGGTGAGGATTTGGGATACACCTTCGGTGATGTGGACCCGCACTCCCAGATTGCCGCTATGAATCTGACTGCGAACGAAACCCATAACAATATAAATGTTTCGCCTCATCGTGCGTCAGCGTCTGATACCGAGGTGCAGGTTGTCCAAAAGACTGCTCATCCATGGGGTATATTCTTTACGATATTGGGAACAGTGCTGTTGGATTTCGATGCAGATGCCTGTCAAAGTCCAGCAAGAGCATATCTATTGGATGTTTGTGTTCCAGGTAAGGTGTTTTATGGATTTTATGTTTTATTTATATCTGGTGTACCTATATTTTTAGAGGACCACGCTAAGGGACTTTCAACATTTACAATTATGGCTGGATTGGGAGGATTTATGGGATACTCAATGGGTGGTATCAATTGGGATGCGACTTCAATAGGTGAGTTCGACAAGTTTTTATCGAGACGTGAGTGTGACGAGATGTCGTCGATCTTGTTAAACTAGTTTTTAACTATGACCAGAATACACATAATAAAGCATTTAACGTCGTCACGTTACGTTTAATTATTAGATTAACTAATAGTGTATCAGTTAACTTCAATATTATTTTGTTAATTCTCGTCGTGAAAAGTTTCATACCATTGAATTGGGGAATGGTTTTATAATTACAAAATGCTAACAGTGAACCATGTCGTGCTCCCGTCTCGTTTTCTTGCTCAGTGAGTCTTTCTTTTCTTAAATCTCTTCCAAATTTCGGAGATTTTATTGAGGTAAATCGGTGAGTTTATATTGCTAAGCCTCGGATCAAAATTTGAACCAACGGTGAACCTCGGTTTTTAGTTAACTCGCCGAAATTGGTGAACTAAAACAGCTGAACGTAGGATCAAAGTTTGAACGACGGTGAGGTTTGTAAAACTGGCCCCTAGGGTTACTTTTACAAAAGTGGTTCAAATTTCGATCCGTGGTTCAGCAATTTTAACTCACTGATATGTCGGCGAACGATGAATCAAGTTTCAAGTAAGTGAAAAAGGTCAATTACCTACATTTTAAACAATTCTTCAATCTCATTTAACTTACCGAAATCGGTGAGTTCAAATTGGTGAACAATGGATCAAAATTTTACACACGTTAGTACAATTGCCGATGACAACTTTTGATCCAACAATTGTTTAGAAATTAAATAATTGCTAACGAGAAAAAACATGGTTTCACATTCTCACTCAATTCATTTTGAAAAAAGTTATGACTTCGTTTTAAAGCTGAACTACATTCGGGAGTTTGTCCAAAAAATACAAAAGCGAAACAATAGATAGCCATGTTTTATTATCTACGGATCTGGATCAGGATCATTTGTTTACAGGTAATACAACAACAACTTGGGATCCTGCTCTCTATCTGGATCTATTTTAAAGATTCGAAAATAACTTCTTACTCTTGCGAGTAGATGGCTTCTCTTGGTAAGGTAGTGTGAAATTTCGTGTAAAGAAAAAAGACTACAAATACATGGAAAATAAACTAACCTAATGCTGGATTTACACGACTGACAAATTGGCAGTATTCTGGCATTTAACTGTCAAAAAAATGACAGAACAATGGAAAAATTCATTCTTTTGGCAGTATAATGACAAAAAAATGCCAATTTGTCAGTCGTGTAAATCCAGCATATGTAAAATAGAGATAGGTAAACAACACAGTTGTCACTAAGATCTGTTTCGTTTTATTTTCATGGGATGATCTTTATGGATCACTAGCGATAGTAAAACATGGCTAAAGCCGGAAACAGATAAGCACAGCAATTTCAACAGCGACGATGACAGCAACGAAAAATTTTTTTTGACAGCATAAAAACTTATATAAAAATAGTCACATTTTCATTTTTTTAGTGTTGATAAACCTGAAAATTTTCTCTTTAAAGTTGGCAGCATTTGCACAGCGTCATGGAATTTAGGGTTTAGGTCTAACGTTGATGTCGATGTTGCCTGTGTTAATGTATTAAAAGCCTTTTAAAACCACTAGCTCTAAAATGAGTGATGCGGTTGTCAAAGTTGCTGTTGAAGTTGCTGTGCCAATTTGTTTCTCGCATAATACACACATAATTATGCTAGCGTACGTCCGTGCGAAACAGCGTACAACACTTGAGTTGAGTTGAATGCATTCAAACACGCAAAAGGCTTCTTCAGCAAACATTATTTTCCTTCTAGACTTATAACGGTTTTTATGATTCTTGGTCTCGTTTTTTTTAACTGGCTCTAACTTTGCCAAAATGCAACCGATTCTTGATTCTTTGTTTATAAAGGGTGTTTTCTTAGAGGTATAGAACTTTAAGTTGGCAACACTATTTTAACTGGCGGCCATTTTGACAGTTGTCAAGTGATTTAATTTTAGTTTGGTTTGACGCCTGAACAACGCTTTTAAATTGTGCGGAAATGGGCCCAAAACAAGATTGCCGTTTATACCAATTTTCATAAGCGAATTTTGTTTAGCGATAAAGCTCACTTTTGGTTGAATGGATACGTCAATAAACAAAACTGCCGTATTTGCAGTGATGAGAATCCTCAAGTGTATGTTGAGACACCTTTAGGCGCAATTCACACAGAAGTGGCTTATGATGCTGGGGTGGTTATAGTCAGCTACGGGCGTGGAGTGGGCGCGATGACCTTTATTCACACAGAAGCGACAATAAACGAAAAACTGAGTTATTAAAAAAAACTTTGACGTGAAAAGTCGATAGATTTGATGAGAGTGCTCCCCTACAGTGGTCGTGACCACTATAACTTTCATTAGCGCTCATAAATTTTCACTATTATTGCATAATGAATGCGTCTATGAGCCTATGAATGAGAGATTTCATTGTGGCTTGACGTTTACGTAGGCCACTGAGGTTTTCAATATGGCATGGTGATGGCAGGGGACACCATACCCTCACCTCGTCATCTGTGTATGTATTATCCCATAAGAGAACATGTAAATTCCACAACGTGGAATATGTATGCATCACGCCAGAACCACACCAAAACCTCAAGCCAGTTCTATGTGAATTGGGCCTTACATCCACAAAAACTGACTGTTTGGTGTGCTTTATGATTTGGTGGAATAATTGGTCCGTACTTCTTTGAAAATGATGCTGGCCAGAACGTTAGAGTCAATAGTGACCGCTATAGAGCTTTGATAACTGACTTTTTCGTTGATCAGGAGCAGGAGCTGTCGTTTCAACAAGACGTCCAGCGCAACATGTCACACAGCTCGTGCCACAATTGATTTATTGAAGGAAACGTTTGGTAAACCGCATAGTTTCACTTACGGACCCGTGAATTGGCATCCAAGATCGTGCGATTTAACGCCACTTGACTATTTTCTGTGGGGATATGTGAAGTAGCTAGTCTACGCCGAAACGATTGACCACTTGGAGGGCAACATTCACCGCGTTATTGCCGATATACGGCCACAAATGTTGGAAAAAGTCATCGAAAATTGGAACTCCAGATTAGACTACGTCCGAGCCAGCCGTGGCGGTCATATGCCAGAAATCATATTTAAAAATGTAATGCCAAAAGATTGTCTTTCGCATGAAGTAAATTTCATGTCAATTTAAAAAAATCATCTTTGTTTTATTCTTATTCAAAGTTCTATACCTCTAAAAAAACTACCCTTATTAGGAAATTATACCCACCGCCGTATATGACTTGAAACACTGCACCATTTCCTATAAATACCATATCCTTTATTTTGTTTTCAAGGTCGCAAACTTGGTGGACACGTGAAGGCAGTATTCACAATCATCACATTCATATTCATTGCTTGCGTCTCATTTACCGTAACCAGCTTTAAAGAAATACCGCTATGGGCATTGGTTGCTCCGAAAACTTCCGGCAGAGGAGAATCCGATGCATTGGGGCCAGGAGAAAATGCCGTCTCGTATGGTGCTCTCAATGACGACGAAGTGAATGATTCAATGCTTGATGATGTACATATTATAAATAAGCCAAAACACGTATTTATATAATACAATTTTTATCTATTCGCAAATTAAATTATTTTCAGGATAAAAAGTCCGAATACACCACCGTCCCTGGGGAGAATGTAAGTGAAACGTCCTTTGCCGCTGGCAATGAACTGCCGCCCATGTTAAATTCCGAGACCCAGGATGGGGAACCCCCAGCCACCACCGAGAGTGTGCAAACCCTCTCCCACTACTTGCTTTCCATTGTCTACATGCCGCACTCCTTAAGGATGGTCTGTCTGACAAATCTCTTTTGTTGGATGGCTCACGTTTGTTATTCCCTCTATTTCACCGACTTTGTGGGCGAGGCTGTCTTTGGTGGTGATCCAAAGGCTTTAGAAGGGACAGAAACACAAATCCTCTATGAAGAGGGCGTCCGCTTCGGTTGCTGGGGCATGGCTATGTATTCACTGTCTTGTTCCTGCTATTCGCTCATTATTGAAAAACTCATTCAGAGATTTAAGTAAGTACATACATATCTATTTCTATATTCCCGATGACAGTTTGTCATTTTTTAATTAATTGGCCTGATGGACATACTCCAATCCACTTTCCGCCGTTCCGTGTACAGGGCTAAGCCGGTTTACATTGGGGGATTGCTTTTCTACTGTGCTGGAATGACGTTGATGGCGATGACACGCGCCAAAGCCAGTGTCATCATTTTCAGTTGGACAGCAGGTGTTATGTATTCGACTTTGTTTACGATGCCGTATCTATTAGTCGCGCACTACCACGCCAAAGGAACTGTAAGCCGAATTTATTAGAAAACTGTTTCAGTTGGCGCTGATGCTCATTTTTAAAATAATTGTACCTACCTTTCAGTTTGAATTGGACTATGATGGATCGCCGAAGTTGGGCACGGAGGTGCGTGGACTTGGCACCGACATCGCTATCGTTAGCAGCATGGTATTCTTAGCACAATTTATTTTGTCTATTTGCATGGGAACCATTGTGACTATCTCGGGAACGACAACAGCTGTTGTCAGTATGGCAAGCTTTTTGAGTTTGTGCGGAGCATTGGCAGCAACACAGGTCATGTATTTAGATTTGTAAGGTATTAGGACGATGATGTTATTGTCCATAACAAAATATTTTTTTTTTTTTGAAATTGTTATTAAAGATAAGAGGTGATTCATATATCTATGGATAATTTCTTCATATTGATACGCTTTAAGTACTCTACATAAATATATGCATGTACCTACACTCGGGGAAAACATTACGTAAATTTAAATAGTTATCAGGTTGTTATTATATTTCTGAATGCGGGCTGATTATGTTGAATGAGAAGAAAGATGCAAGATTCGAACGTGAGTTGTTAAATCAACACAAGTTTCTACCTAGCAATATCTTAAAAAAGTTCCTAATCCTGTTGAATTAACATGACAATCTTGAAAAATTAACTTGGCTTACTTTTAAACTGACGCGACAGCACTACTTATCTGTGTAATCTACATTTCTCAATTTTAAACTAACCCTTAAACAACAATGACTAACCCAGTAGATTTCTTACGCTTGCATGCGAACCAGGTTGAACTTACATTGCACACTTTAACTTAAACATGTCCACATACAGAGTTATTTTTCTAAATAGGCTGATTTGGGCTATAGCCCATCCAGGGCGCAAAACTTTAGGGACGGCCAAAAATGATGACTTTCAAAATAGCGTTCGCCGATTAAAATGTGTTTAGTTGGATAATTTTCAGTTAATTAATTGTGATAATTTCAGTTTTATCGTTCAAAAATTTTGTATCATGTTTGCAAATAAAAGATTAGACTAATGCACCAACAATATGATCTGATTATTAATATTTAAATGTACAGACACAGCGCTGTATTAAATCATAAAAAGCCACAGTTCATTAGGTATTAGATTGTAGAAATAACTATATTAAACGTCACTTCAAAGAGCTATGTAGTTAAATTGAAAAAAGCGGTAACGTTAAAAAAAATACAAAATTGGTTACAATTTAGTACGTTCATGTCAAAGTGTTCCGTTTTCTTATCTAATAGAACTTTATAATGGAATAACATGCCTGTTTTTTAACTAAAACTTTCACCAAGTTTCGTTAAATTGGGTTTTCTCCCTATGGGTTTTGACAGATAATTGTAATTTTATAAAACAATTAACGTAATCAAACAGACCTAGCATGGCATCTAATTCGATCAACTTTATTACAGCGCTGCAGTTCTTGTTAGAAGCAGGCGATCAAGCTTGCCTACTCTGCTAGTAGGTATAACTTATGTCATTCTTTTCAGGACCGTTTTTCCCCATGAATATGGAGGTTTTTTTTTTTCCTAAAAGGGCTTACTACCTGTACGCGTACATATTATCCGAAAAAACAAAAAAAGTATACGGATAAGCTTTTTTCGATGAAATGTTGAGACAAAAATTTTACCTCATACAATTCTATACACAAAAAAGATTGTGACACCTTTTTTCGTAATTATATTTTTTATAAAAAATGTGCGCAAACGCAAACATTATACAGGATGATTCGCATACGATGTAACAAAAAGCTAGAGCGTGTAGGTTGGGTTGAGACAAGAAAATCGTATGGGAGGGGGGGTCTATGGTTCCAAAAAATGGTTATTAATGGCACCTCCCACGAATTTTTAATTTCCACTTTTCCCGAAAACGATTCAATTAGGTAATTTTGATCATTTTTCACATACAAAATGATTGATACATTCTAAATAATATTGTGTAATAAAATTTTCAAAAAAATATTTTTTTCATTATTAAAAATAGTTTAAAATGTTTTTTTGAAAACTTAATATTTCAAAAACGGGTGGAAGATTTTTTGTGGAATTCAATTTTTAACGACGATTTTTTTTCTTAAAATTGTTTACAAAATTTTATATAGGTATATGAAAATTATTCAATTCTAAACCAGTTCAACAATTTTTAAAATTGATTAGGTAGTATTTTAAACAATATACAGTCGACTCCACTTATTTGCAACACACAAAATGCAGAAAATTTGTTGCAAGTAAGCGGAACGAACATCGGATTACGCAACTTTGTTGCACCTAACCAAACTTCTTATAACTGCAACTTTAGTTCCCCTTTAATCGATGTGATGTGAAATATTTTCAAAGATAAATATAAAATAAATAACTGTGACAGTTGAAAGGATTGGAACGATGACAATGGAATGAAACTTAAAATTTCATTTTTTAGGTTTGTTCAAATTGCGAAAATGTATGGGTGCGTTCAGTGTTTCACTTAAGTGGAATTGTTTTTGAGAACAAAATAATTATTTGGGGGAAAGAAATTTTTTTCAACTAAAGGTTTTCTTCAATCTGAATGCAGTACTAATTTGTGTGAAAATGCCCTAAAAATAATGTGACAAGTTGCTTATAACCGAAAGTTTCATTTAAGCGGAGTGCATATATAGGCGAAGTCGACTGTATTTCTAATTTTGCAACACGGTGCTACATAAATATTGTTCGTTTTTGTATACTCGCATAGTACTGCCTTCAAGTTAACTATGTTTTTGGAAAATGGATACAATATAGGCTCCCAACCAATTTAGTTCAGACTTGAAAACCACATTGTGATTGCACTTAAGAGTATGTTCGTGCGACTCAGTCGTTCATGTTTTTTTCTTACATGTATTCAAAAGTCGACCCACGAACTAGCTTCCAATTTAGTAGATATTAAGTTATCTCCTGGTAAACAAAGCGCGCGAGCTCCCACCAAACTTGTCTTTGTCACTGCAATTTAGTTATGGCCTTCTCGATTGGCAATCCGAAAAAAAAATTTGAATTCTATAATCAAATCTAGAAGCATTTTTACTTCTTTTCAGAACGAGAACCATACTGTTATTTTAGAACAAGAAATGAAGTTTGGGACGAATTTTAACTAATTCAACGTAAACTTTATTTCATATCATAACCACAGATTAGCAACATGAAGATGAGAATCCCCGGCAGCCATTTTAATTTGCCTACACGCTTGAGCTGTCGGATATCCGATAAAAAATGAGAATGTTTGTATAAAAACCTCACACATAGACAGTAGGGATCTTCAGACACCGGTTAAATTGTTGTTGCAATTCACATCTATTCATCGACGCGGGATGAAATTACAACCACAACAACGTAAACAAATGGGTTTTGGAGGTAGAAACGTACGAAACATTCTCATCTTCATATGGCTAATCTGTGATCATAAGTCTAAAATTTGTCCTTAAATCCATAAATCAAGACGACGCGACGCTGAAAGAAAAAAAATATTCAAACCAATCTTATTTGTAGCGCTGAGAATTCAGCCAGGCAGGTCCAGGGCTGCAAAGCTGCCAGACAGCCATGGTTTTTTTTTGTTTTAAAGTCCGCGAAGCATATCAAGATTAAGATTCTTATTTTTAATGCCGAAAAGGAACACCCCCAATCAGATGGAATTTGAACTTAATCCCTAAGCTTATCAAATTGCTAGGAAATAACTCATATTGGAGCTGAGCTAGTTCTTAGGGTCTAAAAATGTATACATTCATATGTGGCAGCTTTGGGGAAATGTCACACAGCATGTAAGATTTTCGTTACATAAAAAAATATTTTTAATATTTCACTGACCATGGCTTGTTGAGAACCCTTTTTTTTTGTAAATAAAGAATAAACATATATATATGTATATTGATGTATTAATATTTATGTATGTATATGTTATTGTAACTATTGTATTTCATAAGATTTATCTAAATAAATTTTCGACTCGATGTGAAAATTAAATTATTAAAATAAATATATTAAGATATAAAGAAACTTATAAATAAATTAAATTATATAAATATGAATACCTTTATTAGATATCAATGTAATAAGATAAGTTTTAAAATATATAATTAAAATAGCCAAATATAATTTGTTTTTTTTTTTATTGCTATAAGTATATGGTATGGATAGTGTAGGTACTGATGCTCTGAAGTTTGAATTGCGGAGCGTATTGTTGCGTATACAATAAATGTTTTCGTTTGTCCATGGGCGAAACATATTTTGGTGTTCAGCGCCGCCACATATCGAAAAACTTGAAAACCTTTGATAAACCATTCATTATATTCACATATCAGTTCCTTTTTTAGGGAAAGCGAACAATTTCATTGCGGGAAACTCATTTTTGTTGCTTCACAATTTGCAATTGCACGCTTAATTCATTTCCAAGACATTTTATATTTACTTTATTTTTAAGCTGAAAATCTATTGGCCGATTTCATAAAGCCCTTTTAACTATTTAACAGGCTTTTGAATCTTAAAATGACGTTTGTTCCATACAAAATACGCCATTTAAAAATTTAAAAGCCTGTTAAATATTTGTGAAACCGAATATAAATTTGGTTAATGTAAGGAGGTTGGGATATGAGCGAAATTACTCAACCAACCAGTCTTAAAGAGTGAATAAAAAAGAATGAACATCAAAGATAAGAAAATATGTATGTCTAAAAATTTATATCTATCTACCTAATATAAACATAAAGAAATATATTAGAATCTATGCCTGAAAATAAAAACAAATACCTAGTATAATCAGAAATTTTAAAAAATAATACACCTTAGTTTGAGTTCACAAAATAAAAAGAAATTTTATTAAATTGTATGCATTTCAACAAAATAATTTGTCATCATCAGCAAAACGAAAAAGAACAAAAACAATGGTCAAGGTGTGACAATGGATAACTAAAAGGTGATTGCAAATAGATGATGTGTGTGGACCTCATTTCAGATGTTTGAAGAGATCGGTTTCGATGTTACCGTTGTCGATGTTAATATGTTTATTCGGGTCGTTAACTTCTTTTAAAAGTTTAAGGTTGTTTAAAGAAAAGTCGAAATGGCTGTTAACTAAAACATGATTGGCAAAAGCGGATTTTTTAGGTTGGTTTAGTCTTATCGATTCGCTTTGTTCTTTGAAACGTTTTAAAAGGGTCCTTCCGGTCTGGCCGTAATATTTTTTATTGCAATTTGCACAGGTCAATTGATAAATACCAGTTTTGTCAATGTCTTCAATGATGTCTTTGGTTAATCCCAATAGTTGTCTCAATTTGTTTTGGCTGGAGTAAACAATTTTCATACCATTCTTTTTGAAGACATCTTTAAGACGATTTGTTATCTCCGGTACAAATGATATTCAATAATTTATCGGAGTTTCACGTTCAAATTTGTTCTTTCTAAAACCCTCAATCTAGTATAATCAGAAATATAAAAACCTCAACTCAACTAAAAACTAAATCACTTCGGCACTTGTTAATTTATAAATTCCAAATATCTTTACTAATTTATGTACATATACATGTATGTAGGTATTTAACAAAAGAGAAAAATATGTTTTTATTTCACTTAACTTGAATTGCAAAGACAAAATAAATAAGCGCCTGTTTCACAGTCAGAAAAGTGGCACTTAAGTGGGCTATGCGCAATATCACAGTGTACACTGTCCTGGATAAGTGGCACTTAAGTCTCCGATGTCGGTGACTTAAGTTCCCCTTACCCTGGCTATGAACATGCTATGTATGGTGATAAGACATCTGTACAGTTTATTGTCTGTGCTTGAAGCTTATCAAGGGGAACAGTTGTCACAGGAGCAACTAAACATTGCCCGAATCAAATCTTGACTGAAACTAAAAAAATTTCCAATAAAATACATAACGTCTTAAATATAATTCCCTTAGACAGAATCCTAAGACCTTAAATTATTCCTGCACTTATCCAGGATATCTTTCTTGATTATTGTATAATCCGGATGCTCTTTCATAACTTGCTGGCAGACATCTATAGCATCGGCATATTTTTTCAACTTCATATAATTAAAAGCCAACTTATAACCAACATGTGGCTTTGATTTGCCACCGCAATTCCAAGCACTATAATAACTTTTTGCTGCTTCTCTATAGTTTTGCATTTTTTCCGAAATTTGTCCGGAAAATTCGTAAGCTTTCGTACATGATTTATTGTGTTCCAAGACTTTCTCGACAAAGCTCTCGGCCACATCGTACTTACTCGATTGCATGTAAATGTCTGCCAGAAGTAACCAACTACGTTCCAAATACTCAGCCTCTTCGAAATTCCAGATATTTCGGGAGATTCTTTTCAATTGATTCTTTGCTCGCTGAGTTTGTTTGAGCATAATCAGTGCCGATGCCATTCCAAGAATGGGTCCAACTAAATTTTGGTATTCTTCCTTGAGAGCAAGGTCAGAGAAGTCTTGCAGTGAGGATTCTATTTGGAATTTTTGCTTCGTTGATAGTTGCAGGAAATTATGTAGGAGTCGATGGTTTAAGGCTTCATTGTCCATCCCACCGGGACGAGGACGAAGTTCTTTTAGGAGCCTTTCAGCAGTTCTCAGGGCGACGATTCTAGAATCATTAAATTCACCACTGTCTGCAGCGATTTCAGCATCGGCGACACTCGGCAGATCCCCATCGGGATTAATGCAAATCTCAATCATATTAAAGACTGCCTGCTGTCCCCATTCATAGTCCCGACGAGCATTATTGAAGAATCGCAGTGATCCATTTGGGTTTCCACAATACCATTCGTAGAGACCTTTGCAGTAGTTGTATCCAGCTAATTGCGACGGATTTACCGATGCCTGTTCGGCTCGCTGAATGAATGATGCTACTTCAGATAGGGTTCCAGATCGGCGCATTACCTCGATGAGCCGTGCCAGAGCAGTCCAATAACATGGCTGAGAGATAAGCAACTGCGAAAAGTGATAGGCAGCATTTTCGAAATCCATCTGAAAAAAATAAAACAAGTGGAATTGGAAATGTTGAACATCAATGAAAGAGAGTTACCTTTCTAAATGCAAGATCTGCCATCATTACAGAGGCTGCTTCATTGTTGCTATCCAAATGGAGAATTTGATTGCATATCTCTTTACATTGGTCCATTTGATTCATTTGTAAATGCAGTCGTGCTAAGGCAGCCAAAATTGCAATATCATTCGGTGAGTATTTGAGAGATTCTTTGAAGACTTTCACAGCTTGGTCATTCTCGCGAAGACTGATCGATTGTTCAGCAATAAGAAGACATATTCTGTAAGCAAAAATAAATAAACTTAGTTTTTCTGCAACATTCAAACGGCACACGGTGTGCATGTCCCCCCGCTCACTTGATAAGAACTTGATTTTGTTCTTGCAAATTCCCAGATTGATCAATAGTGACTCTTTTCTGAACTCGATATTGATTGTCACGGGCTTCTTTGAGTCTCATTAAGGACAAAGCAATATTGCCAGCTTTTTCATGAACTCTAGCTAACAGTAGCAATTGCTTGGATCGAAGCTGCAATGCTGATATATCGTTATCGTCACTGAAACAAATAATTCAAATATTGGTTATATGGTAGGTAATTGGTACATTCTAACTTACATCCTCTTTTGATCGACTTCTTGTATCAAAATATCAGCGGCATTTTGAAATTGTTTCAATTTCAAATATAGTTCGGCAAGATCTAATTTCAAGCCCGAATGATCCGGATTAAGCACTGCCTCCTGATAATAACGAATGGCTTTTTTATACTGGTGAGTCTTAACATAGGCGCGGCCTAGCTTACTCGCAAGCAGAGAATCATTTGGATTGAGTTCGAGGGCTCGTTTATAAGCTTCGACAGCGAGATCAGGTTCTAAAAAAATTTCTCAAGTAAAAATGAACGAAATGGACGAGACTTAAGAAATGCCAATTTATAACAGTTTATCGCCATTAAATAAAAAACTCTGGGTGCCCGAAGTATGTCCACCGGCACGCGGTGGCCCTGCGGGGCCGTATAAACACAAGTTTTATAGACAAAAAGTGTAATAATCGGCATGTCTAGAGTCACTTCCATAAATTATGGAGGAGACTAGAGACATGCCAATTTATAACAGTTATAACAGTTTTTCGCCATTAAACGTGGTCTTGCGTTAAAGCGCTCCGCGCGACTTGAAAAAAAAAATGGGTACCTGAAGTATGCCCACCGGCGGAGGGGCCTGTAGCCTGCGGGGCTACATAAACAGTACTTTCATAAATCAAAACAGTTATAATTGGCCTGCCTAGAGTCACTTCCATAAATTATACATACCTTGAATAGACATGTATGCCTCGCCAAGCATTAGATAACTTTCGGGCTCTGGACATTTTTCAACAAGTTGTTTGAAGCATTTAGCAAAAGCGATCCGATCTTTGCGATGATGAAGATAGATATTTGCCAGGTGAGTTTTAGCCTAAACGACACAAAGTAAAAGTTGAAATTATAGGGCTACACGACCATCTTTTGTAGAAAATTTGTATACGGAAAAACTATGAGCATTTATTTTTATAGGCTATTTTTTTAAGCTAGCACTCTGCCTCCCCTCCCCCCCCCCCCCCTTCAACTCAAATATAAATGGGCTGGATTTTGTATTATTCTCAATGCCGAACCATAGAGTTACATTTGAAAGTAACAAAGATTCTTCTGTTGTCGACACTGAAGATAATTTTACAGTGGTGCAAAAACCGCATACGCATACGTTACACAAAACATTCTGAACGAATAAAACGGCCTTCACTACCCAAGAGCTTTTTTTTAAAAGTATTTCACAAATCAATAAATCATTCACTTAAAAACTCACCTGAATGTAATAAGATTGTCCAGGTTGGATTTCCTCTAGCAACTCAATAGCTTTTCCTATATTTCCGCTTTGCAATCCAAGATCCGAATTTGCAATAACCAATCGTCCTTCTTCTGATGTCCCACTAAATTCTTCCATGGCATTTTGCAGCAAGCGTTCACTTTCGAACCCCTCACCCAGCTGGATATACACCTCAATTAATTCCAAATACAACGTCACCTTATCGGCTAGAGTAAAACTTCCAATATCTGATTTGCGATATTTCTTTGGCGAAGCCACATTACTCGATGAATCTTGGGTGAATTTACTTCCTGTCAAATTCATGGCATTGAGAAAACTCTTTTGTGCTTCTTCGTATTGTTGTTGGTTCTTCTGTACAATGCCAATTAACAGATGATATAATGGATTCTCTCGAACTGAAAAATTATGCGACAGGCCAATCTCCAGGGATTGCAGGGCTTTCGAGAATTGCTTTTGCTGAATGTGTATTTGAGCGATTAACAGATGAGCGTCGGTGTACGTTGGATCGATATCGTTAAGAATTTTCTGTAGTGTTGTTGTCGATGAACTTATCTCACCGCAAAGGAACTCCACTTTGGCCATTAGGAAAATAGCCTTTACGGAACCGGGACATGCCTTGCAAACCGCTTCCAAAATATTCAAAGCATGTTTCAACGAAATGTGCAACGTATCTTTGGTTAGATTCACACCGACCTTAACTTGCACTTGGACGGGTGAATGTTGCATTAGTTCACCGGTCACTTGAAGCAGAAAATCCGGATCAAATCGAAGAAGATACTCCGCACCGAAGGACAAAGTCTTTAGATTATTGAAATGAATTTCGGTGGCCTCAATGAGAAATGCCACAGCTCTGTCGCCATTTTCAGCTATTTTAGAAGAAAGAAACAGCAATATTGGCTCCCTGTTGATTCCCTTGATTTCATTTAAAAATTCTACCTGTTGTCGAACTTGTTCCGTTACTCCATTCTCGATAATTTGACAAAGAGTCAGACCACACAATGCAAAAAACAGATTGTCATCCACTTTGGTTGCCGATCGAAAACACTTCGTTGCTTCTTTGTAATTGCCCATCAAAACAAACTGGTAGCCCAGTTCGGTTAGGAATTCAACATTGCCGGGGCTCAGTTGGACTATTTTATCGACATACTTATTGGTAATGTGAAGAACATCCTTCTGACGACCGCATATTCTCGAAAAGAGCTGGCAAATCTGCAGGATGATACTGTAATTGCCCATTTCCACTCGTTCGGCGGCATTCAACAATTGTTGAAGTGTCTGCACCCCAGATGAAATATTACCCTCTTTACAGATCAAAAGAAAACCCTTTACTCTTAGAGCTGATATATTTGATGGTTCGAGATTGACAATTCTCAATGCTGTTTCAAAAGCATAATCCCAATTCCAACTGGCCAGCTGAGTTTCCATTTTCTCAATTAGCGGGATATTCAGCTCTGGAAAACGCACGGAGAGCTTATTCAGCACTGAAATGGCATTCTCATAGTCATTATTCAGCTGAAAGTACTTAACTTGGCCCAGCGATGCATCGATGTTCTTTCCTTTCAGCAGCACTTTCTCCAAAGATAAAAGAATATTCTTGCTTATCCTTTCCTCTGTACTCATCTCTGTCCAGGCTTTCAGGACATGAGCGTTAAAGAGCTCAGGATTCATTTTGATCGCCTTTTCTGCATATTCCCGAGCCTTTTCAACTTTACCGCCGCTGAGAAACAAAAACACAGCCGCATAGTAAGCTGAATTTGCTGTTAAATTTTTTCGCTCTTCCTTCAGTTTCGACTCCAAACTGGCCAGAGCATCATTGTCCACCAAATTGCATCGTTTATGGGCATAAATCAGACCCAATGTTGCAGCCAATCCCAAATCTGCTTCATTCTTTAGAGGATTCAACTCTCGAATACCTTCCTGAACTCGATTGCCAAGTGCCAAAGAAATACCATTGTACAATCGAAAGGACGCATTTGCCGGATGTTTGGCTAAACCATCAAGCGCTGTCTTTTGCATCGAATGAAAGAATTTAGCACGACCATAGTAAAGGACAAGACTCGAAAAATCTTGTTCGTCCATTCAGCTGACTTTCGATTAATTCAAATAAAATCTCTATAACGTCTTGGTTGCTACAGTAAGAGTTTATTGATATTATTTGTTTTACAGTTATCAGTACATATAGAAATTCGTTAAGAAGAAAATCCCGTTAACTGGTTCGAAGCCTTCTCAGTAAAATATTTTTAGATAACGTGTAAGCTTTCTTCCCAGTTGAAAGATTGTAATTTAGATTTCCAAGTTTAGTTTTCAAAATATTTTAAATATTTAGGCTCATAGGTTTCAACGTAATGACGGAAATAATCACAATGGGCCTCAGCTTGATATTCGTGCTTGTCGATGTGCCTCAAAGCAGCCTGCAAATGTAAGAGGTGGAATTTAATAAATAGAAAATTTATTAACCAAACAATAAACAAAAATTGGGCAATAAATGATCATGGATGTTATATTTAGTTATGAAAAAATAAATCATTATTATGAATGTTACGAAAATAAGTCAGTTACCTATATCTAATAATTCTGGAAAAGATTATGTTTTACAGTTACCTTTCCAAGCCAAGAGTTCTAATGGACAGAATTTAAGGTTTATATCCTTATTATCGGGGGCAATAACAACCTACATTTTAATGCAAAAATGAAAATCAATTGGATTTCACCTCCCCACTATATTGATGATTTGTTTCTTTAACTAGCCGAAGCTATTATTTAATTATATTATTTTGGTTTAAAAACTAGTCAAAAGAAAAAACTTATGTATTAACTAAATATAATTGGATTTTACATTTACAGATTAATTTCATTTTAAATTCTATAATATAGCTAGCTGGCCCGCCCGGCTTCACACGGGTAGACAAACCTAAGCTTCGGATAAAAATTATAAAAGAAAATATAATTAAATACTTAAGCTAAATTTTGTAATCGAATATTACTTTATGGGTTTTAACCTACTTCACGTTATGAATGGCTAAATATGAAGAACCATGATCCTCTAAGTCTAACCTTTATTACTTTCCCATCACAGACAGAATTTTTGTAATCAGAATTGTTAAATAACCTTTCAAAAACAAAGAGAATTTTTGAAATCAGATACGACTTTTCGTTTATTTTTGATTTCGATCTGTCAAACAGCCGATTTTGACCATCTTTGCGTTCCATTGGGCAAAATAAATTGATTTATTTTTGATTTATGTGGTTTTCCAAACAACCAAAAAAATTGATTTTTATGGGGTCAACTTGATCTTTTTCAGATTTTACGTTCCTAACAACAAAAAAAATTGATTTTTTTCGTGGTCTGTTTTTTTTCTCGATTGATCTTTCAAATCTCGATTTATTGGCAGATTTACACATACTTTCACACACACCAAATTGACATTTCTAAACGTCGTCCTCTCCTCGTCAGTTTAAATTCGTTTTGGCCTTTCGCTAGCATTGTTTACTTTTGATAAGGCATTTGTTTAATAAAATAAATACAAATAATGAAGTTTAATTAGTGAAATTTTTGTCTTTATTGTCCTCATTACCGTTAAATATTGACTTCTTGAGTTCGGAGTCAATTAGTGATTAAATTGGATAAATGTTTCATATGGAATGAAAGGCATTGTGGAAACATGTGGGTTAGTCCATTGTTTTTTGTGAAAATAAAATTATTTTTATTAAAATTCCATAGTAATCCTTATGTAGTGACCTTGTTTCATGTTCATTGTCTTCTTCCTCACCATCGACCGATAGCTTCTCCTTTGATTTGGATTTTGGATGGACGGGATTCCTGTGGATATATGGATCCGACCGATGGCCAAATCATGTTATAAAGCAGTGATAGTATACCAACAAAATAAAATTCCTGCTAGGGAACAAAAAATTCCCTAATTTGTATTCTACTTTTTTATTTCAATTTGATTGAACAAAATAATGTACAATATCACATTCATTTAAATGAAGTCAAGAAAAGAATGCGTAAATCTTTTCTCTCTTATATTTTGTCATAATTTCAAAATGGCCTCAGGATATTAATAATTTCAAGATTAAAAGCAGAGATTATGAATTATAAAGATTGTAAACCTTCGTACGTTTCACCCTCCAAAACCCATTTGTTTACATTGTTGTTTTTGTAATTTCGTTTTGTGTCGATGAATAGATGTGAATTGCAACAACAATTAAACAGGGTGGGTTTGTTCTGTTTTGACAGTTCGACCATTTTTTATGTGTAAAAAACGCAGCCATCTTTAAAAAAATTTCAACTCATCAGCTTTCCACCACGAAAATGGCGGACTATAGGTGGGATATCGGGATGTGTTCGGAAAATACAGATTCAATGGTGCAAGCAGAATAATTAAGGGTGCACCCATATTGTTCATAAATCTATAGCTGGCCATTCACAAGTGAGCTTTAAGTTAATATTTTTTAAAGAAATTGACACTTGCAGCTTCCTTAGGGTAATTTCATCAAACAGAAATAATTAGTTATTATCGAAAAAGATAAAAATATGATGCAAAGCATCGTAATACAGATGATTAAATAACGATACAGATCTTACTAAATATACATTAGGCGTGTTTTTTTGCAAGTCCATATGGATTTGTCGAAAAAAACGACATCGGGACTCAGGAACTTCTTACTTACAGTACGTAGGTCCCGATAATTATCTGGACTTAGCTAAGTCTATATGGATTTAAGTTGTTGTTGTATGTACGTGTAAAACTATTAGTCCCGGTGTCGTTTTTTTCGACAAATCCATATGGACTTGCAAAAAAAACACGGCTATTATATGTTGTGGCGAAGATTGTGATGAGCTGAATTAGAATATTTTGAGTTTATTTTAAAAATGCTAGAAACGCTTTTTTTGCTACAAATAGTGCTAACTCTTCTACTTGGCTGATGTATTTCAGTAGTATATAGAATTTGTATTATAAACCTTTCATATACAGCAGTAAAAGCCCAAACCACGCTTTCGGTGTCAACCGGGTATGAAGTTCTGGTGCAAAACTATAGTGCCATCTGTGCGTTGAAAGGGGTAAGGGTAAACAGAGTTAAAAAGTAGTAGATGATGTTTGGCGAAATGTCAAAGAAAGAGTGGTAGGTACAGAATACACATACAATTCAATAAGAGAAACAAATGTTAGGACAGATCGGATCGGATGATGCAAAGGGTGTAAGAGAAGGAAATAGTAATAATATACAAACATATTGTATGTTCCATGGCTAAAATCACTTTGAGGAGTTATCCGATGAAAGGCTTTATATTTATGTACATTTTTGTTAAATCAGTGTTCAGCATTTCTAAATGAAATAGAAAAGCGGAGAACACTCCTAAAGCATCACTTTCAACAGCAAATGGAAAGAAGACTTTTTGCAATATTCTGTTCTCTCACTAACTGATTAAATTTATCTAGTGCGTTAATTATGTATTGATTTATTGTCAATTTGCATTTTTGATTATTATTTTACTACCCTTTAAATATAATTGTTCACAATCCTCCATGCATTTTTAAAACCAAATGATTTTAGGTGTCGTGAACACTTGATAGAGTTCGTTTCGCCATTTTTATTAGTTTTTGAACGTGCCCATTGAAATTCATCAAGTTTTCAAAATATCGTGGTGGAAATCAGTAAGTTGCACTAGTATGAGTTAAAACACGCATACTAATGCAACTTACTTACTTCACCACGGGCAGCCATATTGTTTAGCTTGTAGGCAAACCCGAATGACAGCCGAGGTTTCCAATCTTTATAATTCATAATCTCTGATTAAAAGTCAGTCCCACTTTTGAGTTTTTTCTTATGAAACAAATCAATAAAGGCTCCCAAACCGGCGCTAAACCTTCGCGCGAATATGCGACGACTGAAGAATGTTCAAAGAAGATTTGCATAGCGCCAGTGTGGGTTCTCTCATTAATCTCCATTTCAATAAATTAAGACAGGTGAAAGTATTCGCGTAGTTGAAATTAATTATAATTTAAACACAAAAATGTTCTTTTATAATTTGAAAAAAAAAAAACGTTTTGTAAGAATTTTTTCTTACGCATTTTTTCACCAGTTTCATCAAGAAAATAAAGCCAAATATATAATATTTTTGTATTAAAGAAAAAACTGTTCCCTAGGAAAAAATACTTGTAGGAATTTTTCCCTACATATACTATCACTACTTACATCAGTAAACACAGACAAATCACCTACACCTTTACAAAAAAAAAATGATCAATCGCGATTCGTTCTAGTTACCACGATTGATCTAGAATCTGACCCCCAAATCTGAAATGGTTGACTGGAAAACCACATACATTTTTCGGAAGATTTACCCCTCCGTGTACTTACACCACCATAATTTAGATCTGTCAGTTTGCAAATTAATTTTTTGGATCGATTTAGTTATTTCTGGTTTGAAAATTGTGTTCAAAATATGTGAGAAATAATGGAGCCAGTTTAAAATTTATCGGTAACTTCATCAAGCTCATCTTTATCTTCTATAAATGCATCAAGGGATGCCTTTTTTTTAAATAACAACACAGAAACGAAACTACACAAATACAATGACAAAAATAAAAAAAAAAAGAAAAAGTGTTCCGTTCGCCCAAAAAAAATCAATTTTGAAATTGAAATCTGAATTTACCAATGGAAAACCCCATAAGTGTCAATTTTTTGAAAATATCCCTGAGGCCATCCACTAAAAAACAACCTTTCAAAACACCAAAAGAATTTCTTAAATCGGATATTTTTTTATTTTTACTCCATTTCACCTTACAAATAACAAAAGTTGAAAGAAGAATATCCCAAAAGCCGTTTCCTATAAACATATAGCGCCACCTGTTGACGGGTAATTGAATTGAACTGAAAAACGAAATGTGTGCCTACAACGCCACTTGTTGAAGATTTTTCGACTTTTCTTTTTTCCTAAACATTTGCGTGGCAATTACGAACAAACCCACAGACGGAAGTTTTGAATTTGGTCCAGTCGTTTTCAAGTTTTAAGACATATGGCCGATTTTATAAGACCCTTTTAACTATTTAACAGGTTTTTAAATCTTAAAATATTTGTGAAATCGAACATTGATGATTTAATTTCTATCGGCAAATTATTAAATAATCGGAAACCTTTGTTGAATATTTTGAGCTCTATTTGATGATAGGAAAGGTAATCAAAAATCACAATTGTTTCTTAAATTATATGGCTCTCCTTCAGATACATACACTATTCGCTTGAACAGATAATTAGGTAAAATATAAAGTTTAATTTTTAATATAAAAATAAGCATTTTAAAGTATTTAGCATAAATTGTATTGATGTTAACATATTGCATATTAAAATACACCTCATTCCTTGGTTTATAATTTTTGTAATCTCTCAGTAATGTAATTTGTGCCAACGAAAATTATTGTTGAACAACATTCGAAGTGGGGCTTAATCATTACATTACAAACTTTTATTGTAGAACTCAGCGACAATCTTCTTCGTATTCTTTGAAAAAATTATATTTTCTTTGCAATTGTATCGCATACATAGCTAATATACTTCTTCAAACTTAATTCTTTATCTAAAATAACTCCTAGGTACTTTATTATTTCATTAACTTTTTCAATATTATCATTGTTATTTACTATGTTTTCTGCTGAATTGCTTTTGTTTTAGTCACATTGGGGCATATTCATAGTCACTTTTAAACTCCAGTTTATCTTAGATTGGGGTTTATTCAATGTTATTTAGATAGGATAAACCAAGGTCTAAGATAAACTGGAGTTTATAAGTGACTATGAATATGCCCCATTAAGTTTAAGCATATTCATTTTCAATAAATCTGCATTAAGCCGATTGATGCACTCTGCAGAACTTCCAATGAATGAAATATGAATAATGAAATACCGCGTGAAATGTGTGACATTAAATGAAATATTTATCAATATAAGATCCATTCTCTTTTTCATTTAATCACAAATTATAAACAAAGTAACGGGTTTTCCAATAAGAGGTGTTATTTTGAATAGCCCGCTATTTCGGTAGCTGTCACTTTTGAAGCTGTCATTTTTTGACATTTGACAAGTAGAAACTACGCCATTAATAAAAATGGAACAATACACGCTTCAACAACGCATTGAAATTATTAAAATTCACTATAAAAATGGTGAAAATTTGGCAGAGACGGTTCGTAAAACTAAAACATTTTTGGGTCGTCGTGAAGCACCTTGTCGGACCGCAATACAGAAATTGGTGGACAAATTCGAGCTGTTGGGACAAGTTAGTGATGTGAAGAATAAAACCCGTGCACGTCGCTCAAGAACAACTGAGAATATTGCTGTTGTAGCCCAAAGTGTTGAAGAAAACCCAGGTTTGTCCATTCCTCGTCGTTCTTTGGAATTAGGCATTCCACAAACGTCATTACACCGTATTTTGCATAAAGACTTGGGTCTTAAGGCTTATAAAGTTCAGTTAACACAAGAACTCAAGCCGGCTGATCATCAACAACGTCGTGTCTTTGCTGATTGGGTCCTTGAAATGCATGAAAATGATCCGGATCCGGAATTTCATCGAAAAATCATCTTGACTGATGAGGCCCATTTCCACCTCGGAGGCTACGTCAACAAGCAAAACTGTCGCATCTGGGGCTCGGAAAACCCAAGAGTTATTGTTGAAAAGCCTCTCCATCCTCAACGCGTGACTGTTTGGTGCGGTTTATGGTCCGGCGGGGTCATTGGACCTTACTTTTTCGAAAATGAGGCTGGAGCAACAGTTACGGTCAATGGATTGCGCTATCGAGAGATGATTAATGATTTTTTATGGCCGGAATTGGATGGTATTGATCTGGACAACGTTTACTTTCAACAAAACGGCGCTACGTGCCACACAAGCAATGAAACCATCGATCTTTTACGGGAAAAGTTTCCGGACCGTGTTATCTCTCGAAGAGGTGATCACAATTGGCCACCGAGATCTTGTGATTTAACACCTTGCGACTTCTTCCTTTGGGGCGACGTGAAAAATAAGGTCTACGATAACAGCCCAGCGTCGATTCAAGACCTCAAAGATGGAATTCGTGAGGCTATCGAGGACATAGGGCAGCCACTTTGCGATTTGGTTATGGAAAATTTCATGAAAAGGATATGGTCCTGTAAGCGTGGTTGTGGCGGCCATTTGGCTGATGTTGTGTTCCATTATTAACGGCATACCTTTCTCTTTATAATGAAATAAACACCCGATCATTTATCTCAAAAAATGCCATTTTTCTTTGAATATCAAAATAACACCTCTTATTCGAAACCCTTTAGTATACCTTCCCGGCGGACACCCTGTATAAGAGTTTCATCGGCAAACAGTCTGGCTTTTGAATGCTGTAAGATATTTTCAAGATCCTTTATATAAATAATGAAGAGAATTGTTCCCAATACAGCTCCCTGTGGTACAACCAGATTTACCTATACAGTTTCAGAATATTCGATTGCCATTTTAGTTCTTTGTGTATTGCGCGATAGATAACTTCTGAACCATTCGAGTTCTATTCCTTCTAAATACCATATCCGCTAATCTTCTTCATGACATGAGAATTTCTCGATCAACTGTATCAAATGCCCTTTGTAAGTCCAAGAAAACTGCAACTATAACCTTTTTCTCGTTTACTTAGGGTTTCCACTGCGTAGCGAAAAATCGACAAAATTCAAAAGTGGCTCACAGCTGTGTTGTTGTAAAAAACCTGGCTCACAAAGTGGTGTGTTTCCATATTATTTGTAGTTGTTTATGCACAACCTTTTCCAGGACCTTACTTTCCGTCATAAGCATATTAACGGGGCGGATTCTGCAGGATTCTTCGTTTTCTACACCTTTCCAATTGGGACCACCGTAGATTGCTTCCATTGATCAGGAAAAATCGTTCTCCTCACCCTCAGCGATTCATTGATGAGATTTAAAAAAGAAGGTCCTGCAGTGTCAAATGCACTCAATAGCATTCTTGCGGACAAACCGTTGAAATTCTTTTTCACATTCATATTTTTCATTATATTTTTAAAATCACTATGTTGATTAATTTAAATTTAAAATTATTTTCATGGCTTACATGTTACATCTACTAAGTTTGTATAAGCTTCAAATGGCATTTTTTCATTTAACTCCTCAACATTTTTGCAAAAAATGTATTAAAATTATCAGCTATTTCTCTATTACTTTCTATAGATATATTATCGGTTTCGGTATCACATAATGATTTGATCTATTTCACTTTTTTCATCATTAACCACTAGAGATTTAATTGTTCTCCACATTGATTTTTGGTCAGTAGATTGGTCAATTTGTCTAAAAATAAAGCTATTTTTTTGCTAATTGTTGCTAATTCACGTACTGCTTTTTAAATAACCTGTACCTATTCCAGTGTTCCCACAAGTTTCAATGAATATGTTATTTTGCGATGCGAATGCGGTCGAAAATTAAAGAGGCATTTCGATTAAGCTTTAATTCACAAGCTTTCATGTATAGGTTTATCACAAAAGTTTTTCTAAATGTATGTCAATTTTAAGTCATCAACAAATGCAAGGGTATGGGATGGTCTTGCATTCTCAAATCGGTTTGAAACAACAGCTGGTGTTTCTCAAGGCTGCATCCTTAGTCCTTTATTGTTTTCCCTGTTCTTAGATGATGTATGTTTTCATTTTGCCAACCTTAAAATCAAAGTCCGGTTATCCGCTGACGATTTAGTTATATTATATATTATATATAAATGGAAATAAACCGACTTAATTCATTTTGCGAGTCTTGGGGTCTTCAAATTAATACCCAAAAAACCAAAATTCTCATATTTGAAAGGAGAATATTGAGAAGACAACCTGAAGAGAACTGGTCTATTACCTATACATATATCGACGTTGTCCAGGAGTTTAAATATTTGGGTGTCCTTCTGACCCATAACTTAAGTTTTCTTAATCACTCCAAAGAAAAAAGTAACGAAGCTAAAGTGGCTCTAAACATAATGTGGGCAAAGTTTTATTCTAACCAAAATGTTGATTTAAGTCTAAATACAAAGTTTTCAACGTGACATTTCATGCTTGCATGTCATATGGTGTGTTTACGGTTATATCCACTTCGAAGTTTTCGAAAGCGTGCAAAGGAGTTACTTTAAGAGGCTAATTCGAATACCAAACTCAACACCGAACTATGCCATATATGTAGAATCGGGTATAACCCTTATATTTATACAAAATTTGAAGGCAAACGCGGACTACATTGCTAAATTAGTGAAGAGAAGTGATTCATATCTTTACAAAATAATTTTGAAAATATTGTTCCAAGTTCAAAAACTGAAATGAACTAGCTTTACGCCACGATACATCACTGAACTTGGCAGAAAAAATAATGTTGACGGTTGGCAGAGCCATCAGTTCGCTGATATGATTTCTAAGGTTGACCATAAATTGTTTATAAATAATCTTTCGAGAGCAACTTCTTCTGCATCAATTTAAATCATCAACTGCACTCGGATGCCAATTACTTTCGTAACGAAAATTCAGCATCTGTTATAAGTTTTATTTTTAGAACGAGAGCTGAAATTTTAAACCTAAACTTTATGCCTCATCGAGAAGACCTGCCTCAGCTATGTAATCTACATAATATGTAACAGAAGGGAGAATTATGATATCAACCATTTAGTGGCTGCTGTCCAATTTTACAAGAAATTCTTCGGTTATATTTTATGGAAAGTTTTATAACGTTACAAAGACTTTATGAAATTTTAAATGGAGCAACGGGCTGGATCAGCCTCTTTTAATACTGCCAACATGCTTTTACCTAACGTAATAGTTTTCATTAACTAATGCGATCGATTTCCGATCGAAAATTTTGTGTTTCTAATCAAACTAAATTGATCCTTTTTCTTTTGTGTTTCAAATCATGTTAAATTTGACAACATTGTTATAAATAATCTATCAACTAAACAAATAATAAAAATTGTTTTTAATTCAAATCACGCTAAAATTGACAACCGCTAATTTACTTACATATATACTTATGTAGTGCTCGATTAATTGAAAATTTTTGTTTGCAGTTATGTCTACGAAGAAGTTATGTAAATAAATTGAGTTTTCTGTAAATTATTTCTATATTTTATTAAAAGTTTTTTGTTTACATATTTAGATTTTTGCATTTATCTTTTTATTTTTAATTCATATGTAATGTCATCTTAGGTAGACGGCAGTATTGCCATTTCCTTATTCTTAAGATTATAAAGTGTTCAATTTTATGAACAAAAATAAAGAATTTATCTATCAATCTATTTATCCATCTATCCATTCCAGTCGCAAGTATTGTTTGTCAAAGGAGCTGTTTGATGTAGTTCAATTTTTTTTTTTTAGTTTTATAAATACCGATTAAACCAACCAATGTTGCCACTAGTTCGACTTATTGTTCTGGATATCATGATCCTAATCATATAGGTAGGTAGGTAAAAGATTTTGACAATTCGTTAACCTCATTGAGATCTATTATTAGGTTTGTTCGTTGAGCCCTGAAGTCACCCTGGGGTCGCCCTAAAGCGTTTTTTGAAAAACCTGAAGTCACCCCGGTGAAAAAATTCCGTGTTTTTTTAGACCTGGGGTCGCCCTGAACTCGCCCTGAAGTAGAACTAGGTATTTTGCTGTGGCGAGTTGAGGTAAAGCAAAAACTGCCAAAGTGACATGAGTTGTTATGCATATGTTTTGTAGTTTTATTATTTATCTAAGCACAGAACATTTTTTTCTTGCTTTAAATGACAACAGCCCTTGAGCGACAAACCCAGTTTTTTTTGACAATTCTTGGGGTTGTCAAGAAAACCTGGGTCAACCCTGGGTAAAGTTCAACGAACGAAGCTATTATTATTTCATGATTTATTAGCTCCTTAAGAAAAACGCTCTCATTAAATGACAATGTTTTTAGAATTTTCTTAGAATATCTTTTATTATCCAAACTTGTTTCAAAATGTAATTCTAATGTTTCATGGTAACTGATCTTGTATAATTTTATTACTTTTGCTAGTATATTTTGATAGTTTGTCATCACGTTAACTATTAATGTAGAAGAAGTTTGGCTAATACTTGTTTGTTCAGATACTATTTATTTAAAAGAATTATCGAAAATGCTTTCATGGATTCTATTTACAAACCAATCTATTATAAAATCACCCACTATGGTAACATTTACATAGATGTAGAACAAAGTTCTTCTACTTGGTTTCTACAAAATCACAAAAAATATGTTCTAGTGAATTTTGTTAATGCGGAGATCTTAAAACAGCCACCAAAATCATGCTTGTGTTGTTTCTACACACTTTTATCACTAACCACCATATAAATATACACATAGCTATTTTCGAAATTTCTTTAACCTGCCATTCTAGATTTAATTAAACACAAAAAACAAAAAACAATCCTCCCGTATAAGATGAAATACTAACGCATCTTATTAACTTACAATTTATTTTTTAATTTTATTTCAGAGTTCTCAATGCTTGATGTTAAATGAGTTTCCGTCCGTAGCACAAATAAAATCGATTGTTCTATTTCTAATTTTCTGTTCCCAAAAACGCGTCTAATGATATGAAATATTTAATTCAATTCTTTAAAAATATTCATCTTCAACAAGAACAACATAAATAACATGAAAACCAAATTGACTTAGTGTATGGTTTCGATAAATGAAATTTGAATGTATGAAGGTAATAATGAACCATATGCATAAACACCGTTACCACAAGCAACAACAAAACAAAACAAAAATATTTTTTTTTTTAATTTATACTATTTTCGAACCTGTGCCAAAACTTTGCCGAAACCTTTGCCCCCATACTCCTTTGGAACTTCAGTGTGCATAATCCTTATGGTGTCGCCTTCCATTTCGTAAATCAAAAACGCCCGGCAATTAGTGGCAAAGTCAATATGGAATTCTTGGCCGACCGGATCGTGGAGAACTTTTATGTTACTGGCATCGGATACATTACTGGAACTGGAGGCGAACCTATTACCTTCCATTACAATGGCTAATCTTGGATGCAATACTGGTCTTTTAAATGCTGGTGGGGCAAGAATTGTGCAAACGAAATTGCGTGCTTTAGCAAACATTTTAAATCAACTACGATTTATTCTATTAAAATATACAAAATCAAGCACTTAACTTTGATAAATACGTGAGATATGCAATGCAATTCTACTCACCTGCTAAAGGATTTTTTATTTTTGTTTGGTTAAAATAAATAAACTAAAATCATGCAAAATAACTTTCTTTTGTTTTTTACTATATTATTTCTGGTTGCCGTCACAACAAAATAATACCAGTGTTTTTTGTTTTTGTTTATCTGTCACGGGAAACAGAAACAAGGTATGCTCATTAGGTATATGACGTCACAATTATCTGGATTTGTTCGGAGAGCAAAAAGATAATTCCATTTAATTAGATTGTTTTTATTTTCACAGTTCTTATCACTTAAAAATATTTTGTTTAAATGCTGAATTCGAAATTAAAGTCTTCATTTGAAAAATAAAATAATACTTAAAGATGATTGTGACGTCATAAAAATGCCAATATGGCATGATAATAGGTCTGTTTCTTTACTCGCCCGCGGGATCCCGTGGTATCCCAAATCTACCCGAAACGTGTTTCTTTACTTTTTTCTGGCACGAAAATGCCAGAGCTTTTGAATTTTTTGTTATTTAATTCATTTCCCCTCCAGCAAGAATCTACCCGAACATTTTACCTACTGCACTTTCTTGCTTGTCAAACAAGAAATCAGCTGATCGGAAAATTTGAAAATTAACTTGTCAAGTAGTGTCTACATAAAAAAAAAATAAAACAAAAAAAATAAATTTATTAAATGAAGCAATGGCAACAAATATAACAATAAATATTTCTCCTGGTTCCTTTGAAAGAGCCCAAAATGGAAAGTGCCAATCAGAAACATCCCAAATGCGTTTCTTTACTTTTTATTTCTGGTCAAAAATTACAACAACAACATCAAAAAGCTCCAGCCCAAACTTTTTCCCGAACTTTTTCCCAAACTTTTCCCAAAAGTAAAGAAACAGACCTAATGTAATGAGCATACCTTGTACTTGGATCTGTTTATCGTGTTCGTGTTTAGGTGTCATCTGTCGTTGTACTTCGAGTCTCGATACCATATTTTCGATGTTCAGAGAGTGTTCAGCTAAACATCGAAAACATAGATTTAAAGGGTGGCACGAAAGTTTTTAGCTAAAATTATAAATACTGAGGATACTGACAGTCGTATTTGTAAACTTTGTTTAACGTTAAATAGCAAGTTATAAGAACCTGTGTTTATTTGTTGTCTAAAACGTATCTAAATTATGGTCAATTTAGGCATCTTCGGTTATACATTGGAGATAGTAAGGGTATTCATGGAACGTCATAAATTGACGAATTGTGTAAAAATGGTTTGAATGAACGCCCCTTTAATCATTTGGGTAAATTCTGCGTAAATGAATTAGCTGTTCATTTAACGTCAAAGATTAAGTATCGAAGTTTGTTTTCTAGCCCAACATTTTTTTTTGTTTTTATAAATTCATAATAACACATTCAATAGTGAATCAAGAGATGCCAAAAATAAGCAACAAATAAAAGAAATTTATTCAATTGTATGAGAAAAATGATTTTAATGACTTACTTATTTTGAAACTATTCGGCAACAATTATGGTTTGTGCATGGATTTTCGTTTTGTTTGAAAAAAAGTTTTCATTTGACATATTAGGTGTGTGACAGAATAGACACGTTTAGATTTGTGTTCAAAACTATCTAAATTTTGAAATTCCCCGATTGTTAGTTCTTGTAGGAAGATTATAAAAAAACAAAACATTTAGTTATCTTGAAGATTTTTATGATGACATTGCATTTTGACTTGCTATATATATAGCAAATTCTTTGAAAAAAAATCTAACTCATTATTTTAATCAGACCTTACTTGCGATGATAAAGAACATGAAATAGTGAAGCGATCTTCAACAAACTTAGGACTTAAGGTTTATGAGTGATTCCTAGACGGAAAAATAAAATACTTACAAGAAACGGTACCTAGCATACATCCATTATAAACAAAATATATTTATTTCGAAAAAGGCTCTAATAATTTAGACCATACAATTGTTTTTTTTTTAGTTTTGATTAACTCGTTAGTGATTCCCTTCACAAATTTTGTACAAGCGGTCCCTTGGGCTAGGCGCGTACATGCAACTTTCAGTTTCGCAACAGTTTGGTTGCTCAAGCTCAAGTGACTAACATGGACTTGTATGAGAGTGCGCGCACAACTATACAGTCATCGCTTTGAGCAACCAACAAGTATGTGTTTTGACACAAATTGAACGATCACCCCAAATCAGTTCCTCCAGTTTGTGTCACACCTAATTATATGTAACACCCCGACTGCACAGGAGATAATTGAACTCAGAATGCTCATCTTGATATGAAATATCCAGTGGAGTCGCGATATTTAATCTTATGATATGATGTCAGCGATCTTTCTCTGACATTTTATCTAAACATGGATATCTAACATGGAATTTGACAGGTAGTTGTTTTTTTTTGCTTTCTGTCTAGAAATGTCATTTTTTGTCACATAACTTTGTATCTTCTCATGTTGGTTGTGATCGCCGTATTTGCGGGTGACTTTTTTTTCTTACTTTGTGAAGAATTTCGTTTAATTTGCGTTGGGTTTAATTTTACAGGGTGATTCGCATTAGATTAATCAAAAAGGTAGGAAAACAACTTCCCAGTGCACTTCCACGAATACTTTCATATTTGACCAAAACACGAAAAACCAACCAACAACCATCCATGAACACAAACCGAATAGTTCCTGATTTGTCCGCAAAACAAAAATCATCCATCAACCTTCCATGCAGTCGCCGTAACATGGTGACTCCACGAGAAATATTTCATAGAATACTATAGATATTGCATGCTATGAAAATTGCTCATGGAGGCTACTTATAGTCAAGGTACATATATTAAAGGTAATATCATTAGCGTTTAAATTTTTGTTCAGTTCTGCGCATCTGTGAAAATGGCGGATCCAGTGTCTCTTTACTTGTCAAAATGCTTATATTTGTTGTTGTTTCTAGTAATGCCATGTGCAGTTTTCGTAGACACTCGATCCGCCATGTTTAATTTCTGACTGACAACCTGCGCAATATATTACCTTAGATTTGTGTACTGTGACTTATAGTATTCTATAAAAAATTTCTTGCCACATATTGCTCGGCTCATAGAAAGCTATGGATAGTATTCTTTGAGCAAGCAATTGTTCGTTTTTTGTTTGAATTTTGTTTGTTTGTGTGATGTTGTTCTATTCTCGCAAATGAAATAGTAAGCTATGAAAATGCCCAACTAACATTTTATGGCATACTATCGCTCTTTCTTTCTATCAAAAGTGACAGATGGTAATCTATGAAATATTTCAGGTGGATACCCCGTGTAAGAAATGAAATATCATGACATGATTTGCCCAGCGAAGGGAAATGAAAATGTCTCAATAGAGATATCAGGCATTTAGTTGGAGAGAAAAATCTACTGTGAAGGCAGGGTGTAACTGCACGCACATTAAACAAAACAGTTGAACGTTTTTCTTTGAGTACAAGAAGTAAAATCGTTGCAGTCAATATGATTCCTTTTTCCAAAAATTCAGAGGATATATAATATGGAGTGTTCCTTTCTATCCCTAATGCATTGTAGTGCCTGAAGCCTAGTTAGGGGCGCTGTTTCAATTTCGAAAAGATAAAGTCTTAGAGGATATCCTACAGCTACAGCTGCTATGTAAAGCCCAAACCATACTGCTCTCGTGTTATGTGTTGTGGAGTAGTATGTCGCTGTCATTCCAATGTATTTTTTAGATTTCGACACAACGCATCACACGACACAAATATGGCTCTAAGCATATGAAATACATTAGAGCGATAGCGACACACTACTCCCCAACACACCACACGAGAGTAGTGTGGTTCGGGCTTAAGTCATTATTTGCTTATTTTCTCTCTAAATTGTTCTACATACTTTGAAGTAATTCTTGAAATTAATTAGTGTTTGTTTATTATTTTCAAGATATTGAAATGTTCTTTTTTAGTTTTTTTCTCCAATGTGCAGAAAACTGAGTGCCATTAACATTCCGAAACTTGAACAGCGAACCCTATGAAAGCTTCGCATTCGAATAAAATCAAGCACTCCATATTATATATCCTCTAAGAATTTCATTGGTTTTCTCTTTGAGCTGTTAATTGCGAAGATTTGGAACTTCCACCAGACGTCAGTGCAAAAAAAGCAAATAAAAAATCAATAGTTTGACAATAAAATATGTAGGGAAAACAAAAAACATGTGATGGTGATTGGTCGTTTGTTTATTTTCCCTTCATTTTTTTTATTTCAAAATTAGAAAGAGAAAAGACAAAGAAGATACTCTCGACAGTGTTGAGTTGTGTTCTTAGGTGTGTTCCTTTGGGCTCCAGTATCTACTGCCAAGTACTTCTGGCTGCAGTCAACTACTTCTACTCTGTGGTCGAAGTAGTTCAAAGTAGTTCATTAATCTAGTAACAGAATGTTTCCAAACAAGAAAAAGACATCACCAATCAAAAGAAATTACGTAATAGATCATTGTTGTTGATATTTTTCTAATTTTAAAGTAAAATAAGAAAAAAAAACAACCGAAATTAAATTGATATTGAGGTTACATTTTACTTTTGGCAAAATGAAAGCATTCCATTCATCATCTACTGGGAAGTACTAAAAAGTACTTTGCAAAGCCCAATGGAACACGGCTCTTATTGGCTCCCGGAAATTACGCCAGAATTTGTTTTTGGAAAAAAAGCCAGAACATGTTTTCTGCGTCAAATTGGAAAAAG
This sequence comes from Leucozona laternaria, assembly GCA_932273885.2. Taxonomy (NCBI): domain Eukaryota; kingdom Metazoa; phylum Arthropoda; class Insecta; order Diptera; family Syrphidae; genus Leucozona; species Leucozona laternaria. The sequence continues at coordinate 216,505,959 of OW026366.1, read as the reverse complement.
AAGCAGAATTTTTTATGGAAAATAAGCCAGAAACATTGGAAATTGTGCCACACCTAAATGGAAAAAAAGCCAGAAAGAAAAATGGAAACTAAGCCAGAAAATCAATTGATATATTCTGGCCTAATTTCTTAATATCAATTTGGAAAAAAAGCCAGAAAATGTTTTGCATTTTAAAAGTCGCTACTTGGTCAATATTGTAGACATTTTATCACAACAGGAAAAAACAGCCCCTGACATACACCCACCGGGGGGGGGGGGGCACGGGTGCGGCGCGGCCATAAAAATTTACTTAAGTTTTCAATAATTGTTTTTATTTGTAACAATTTATTTAACAAAATACAAAAGAACAAAATATTTTTACTAAATGTAAACTTGCAAAGTGTCTGCTACGATTTCCCGGCAGCATGGACATTTGTAATTTTCGTTTGAATCTGCAACTGCTTGAGCTTGCAACTTTAAGTTGCACTCCGAGCACATTTTCATATGCCTGCACGGCAATAACACAACGTTTGGTGGAAGGACCTAACATATATAATACATAATATTACATCCACTTCTTTTACGTCTTCAGGATGTTCCTGCGCTTCTTCATGGCCAGAGCAAACGTTAGTGTCAACATCATTAGAATCTAGAAAAGTGCACAGAAATTATTTTAAAAATACGATTATTAATTAGAAAACAAAAACCTTCGAAAACGTCATCGAACGACTCCATATCTGTGCATATACAGTTTTTTTCGTACACCATCCTGTTGAGAAACATGATTGGTTTTATCTTTTTGTGTGCCAAAAGTTGGCTTGATTCTTTAATTTTCGCGCTCTTATCTTTGAATTTTTTTTCTTAATAGAGCCTTTTGCACCACCAGTCTCTACCACATTAAAAAAGTCGCGACTTTTAAAAAACTCCTCTTCTCGAAGAATTTTAACAAATTTAAAAAAGTTTCCCTTATGTTGTAATTATAACAATAATACTTACAATAGATGATAGAGACAAGGAATGTGTAGTAAAACTGTTTATTTATTACAAAAATTTATACAAAATACAGTTTTCTGGCGTTTTTTCCAAAACATGAAAACTAAAAAACGCAAGTAAATTCATTTCTGGCTTTTTTCCAAATATTTTTTTCTGGCCTTTTTTTCATTTCTGTAAATGGACAAAACGCCAGAAAATTTTAAGGAAAAAATGCCTGAAATTCAGAAATTTTGCCAGAAAAATTTGGGATTTTTCCTAGGAAAAAAAGCCAGAATTTTATATGAAGAACTTTCTGGCGTTTTTTCCAAAACAAATTCTGGCGTTATTTCTTCTGGTGTAATTTCAAGTAGTCTTCTTATTTTCGGCCTCTGTGGTTCTTCGATAAAAAAAAAACAAATGATTTGCAATTAATATGTTTTCCAAAACCGAATAAATTTTCCCCGTAAAAAAATTATAATATTATAATGCTCTACCTAGGTTCGATAGTAAAACATATTTCCATTAAATAATAACGTCCACTTTATAAAATAAACACACTTTATTTCACTTCAAATCTTTTTTATTATTCTCCAATCACAATAGTATGCAATTTAAAATTCACTTCTGGATACTACATTCAAAACTTTTCGCCAAAAGTACAAAAGTTAAGAAATACACACATACGCTAGCGACATCTGGTTGCGAAAAAGCATACGAAAGTTGAGTCTATGTACCATTCCTGTCAAAAGAAAAAAAATAAGATAACCGTAAATTAAAATTTCGTAAAGATGAAGAAGGCAAGAGGAACTATTTTCCAGGTAAGTATTAAATATTGAAATCTAATTTAATGTTTTAAATGAAATCAGATATTTAAGGATTAAGCTTATTGAAAATTCATAAAATTGTGTAAGTGAATTTTCAATTAAACTTAAATGCGGCCGTTCACGTATTCGAAACTATTGAATTTGTGAGTTCATGGACCGGGAGTAAATTGTTTTAGTTTTCATAATTTTCATGAATAATTAAAATACAAATACCTGTACAACACCCAGCCGTTCCTGTTTGCGCGTGCTATCAAGCAGGAATGGAGGGACCTACTGTTTTCTGCCGAGTCCGAACGGCTTAGGTGAGTGAAACATTTTCTCTGACGAGAGATACACTGGAAGAACTTAACAATTGCTCACAAGATTCGACAGCCGTGAAAAAATTTTATGTTTAGGCACGGCGGAGGCTTTTGCGTGAAAATCCTACGCACTAACCGTACCTCCACGGACAAATACCTATATTGATGTGTTAATTCATAAACATCAAATATTTGTTATGTTGCAATGCTGATTCACAATGCAACTGATGTGCACATGAATGAATGAACTATAATCTTCAGTTTAAAAATACATTTATTTATAATTTCCCTCAGGTGAAACTCCAAAAGCTAAGGTAATTACAAAAAAACATAGAACATGTAATAAAGATAGTAGAAGTTGTTGAAAACGCCTCAAAAATTCATAGAAGATGGTGGGTACATCCTATTAATCAAAATCGTTCAACTCAAGGCGATTTCCATAATTTACTGGAGGAAATAAAATCCTACGACACAGAGAAGTTTTTCCAGTATACGAGAATGAACCTCAACCAATTTGAACATCTTCTCAAATTAGTAAAAAGCCGTTTGACGAAACACAGCCAACGGCAGGGCTTACCAGAGGCACTAAGGCTGTTGGTTACTTTGAGGTAAATATACAATAGGTACTTTTACAACGTTTTAAATTAATAATCAATATAATATATTTTACAGATATCTAGCAACAGGTGATAGTTATCAAAGCCTTGCCTTTGCGTTCCGAATAGGAAAATCAACAGTGCAAGTTATTGTACCGCAAGTATGCTGCGTTTTGTGGGAAGCGTTACAACCCATTTACATCCCAGCAAATTCAACAGAGAATTGGAAAGAATCTGCCAAAAAATTCGAAAAGTTTTGGAATTTGCCGCACTGCGTTAGTGCTATTGATGGCAAACATATAAATATTCAAGCACCACACAGAAGCGCATCACAATTCTTCAATTATAAAAAAACATATTCCATAGTTTTGCTCGGAGTTGCAGATGCGCACTATAAATTTTCGTATGTGGATATAGGAGCTTTCGGTTCTCAAAGTGATGGTGGGGTGCTTACTAAAAGCAATCTGGGAAGATTACTCCAATCTGGACAAATTAATTTTCCCAGTCCAGTTCCATTGCAAGGAGGTAATATTTTGTTCTAGATGTTCTTATAAATAAAATAGTTGAACAAATTGTATTTTGGTTCTCTTAAGGTTTTAACTATTTAATTAGACATTATTCAAACATGCAACAAAAGTAAGTAGGTAACATATATTTTCTTCTTTATGCTTCAGAAAACTTCAATTTACCATATTTTTTGGTTGGGGACGAGGCATTTCCGTTAAAGGAATATCTAATGACACCTTACAGTGGAAGATATATAGAGGATGAAAAGTACAATTTTAACAAAAGGTTATCGAGAGCTCGTCGTGTTGTGGAAAACGCCTTTGGAATTCTGGTAGCAAGATGGAATGTTTATAAACGTTCTATTATTGCGCAACCAAATGTTGTTGACAGGATTGTTAAAGCAACTGTGGTCCTACACAATATGTTGTGTGAAAGCAGCGAGGGATTTTATGCTCCTGCTTCTTTTATTGACAAAGGAGATGAAGACAACGGAGCCTGGCGATCTCAGTCAATATCCTCAAACTTGACGTCAATGCCCTGTTCAATGCGACTTGGATCGAGAAATGCAGCGATGGCAGGAATTGAAGTGCGAAATTATTTAAAAATGAAGTTGAATACTGGAGGCACAATGACGTTTAACGCATAAAGAATTATTTTATTTATTTCCATTTATTCTCAGTGTCAGTATCTGAATAAGAACCGCCTTAGTCTCAGTGGTTAGTATGAAATCTAAATTATAAGCATTTTGGTTTTTTATTATTTATTTTTTTTAAGGTCGGTCAGCAACAAAATCCAGTTAAGTATTTTACTTTGAAGCGAAAATCAAAGAGTGCCGAACTGCTGCATAAATCAGCTGATGCGTAATCGAGTCTTAAAAAGGATTCGGCGCCAACTATACCACTGCGTTCGCGCGGAATGCCCCGCAAAATGACTGACACCACCCCACTTAAGTGTATTCCCTCTCGAGTGCGTATGTCCGGTTTTCGTTCCCCAAATGTTCAACCGAATCAATCGCTGCCAAATATGACTCGAACCCCAGCTGGTCGCAAAGACGGTGGAATAAAATTTATCCAATTTACCGAACAGCCTTTAGGTTATGCGGCAGCTAAAAAACGGAAACGTCAACAAGAACTCGAGGAGCAGCAAAAGAAAGGACTGGAGCAAAAGCAATAAGCCAATGCAACTACTGCAAATTCTGCATCTACTGCAGCAGCGCCAGGAACACCGCCGGATCATCATCCACCTCAATACCTCATCGAGAACTTCTACATTGGCTACTGAGTGGCGAATTCAGAAACAACCACAGTTGCCACGACTTCTATGGCTACAGCTACAAGTTCAGACGTTACCCCTGACTACGCTTCCACACTCACCTACACCCAGCCACCAACTTATTCACCTGTGGAAACTATATTATGTGCGATAATAAGCTAATAACTGCAAAACAAATTGCTACCTCATCCAGCACTCTGGCAACATCTCTCCCTGCGACTGTACAAGTGAACAACAATAAAATATTTATTAAGGAAAGATTCAATTGTTAGCAAGCCAAGCAGTATGGTATCATCAACCCACCTCAACCAACCAATTAAGATAGAAAGGCCTCAAAACCAATACAGCAGCAATAACAACCACAACAGCAGCAGCAACAACCGATTCTCATTAACAGTTCTACACCTATTATCTTCTCTCCAACTATTCAGAATGTAAGTACCCATGTTTTCCAATTCTGGATCACCATCAAAATTGAACTGTGTCCACTCGCTCGAAAACATCTTCTTATTTATAGAGAATTAAATAGTTCTAGTCTTCACTAGTACCCACTGGAATATTCAAGTATATCTCCTTCTTTAGTTTTAGTTTCCATTCCAGTCGCTGACAGATGGAACACTGGAATTGTAACTTAGCTGAATCACAATATGGCGCTGGAAACGGTTGAAGGTTTGGTGTTTAGCTTTTCAGAGAGATGGCACTGCAAACAGCTAGAGGATTTACTTTTGTTTCAAATTCAAAGTAGTTGGGTAATTATTAAATCGTTACAATATAAATATATCTGAGATATTTATGAAACATATTTTTGACCACGCCTAATTCTAAAAGTCACATTAGCTGTATTTTATTTTCCCCAGATCTGATCCAGATTGGATCTGCGCACGAAAATTCATGTATTGCAAATACAACTCAAGATCCAGGTTTGCTTTTGGATTTGGATTTGCGACCCCTATGAAAGCTTCGTATTCGAATAAAAACAAGCACTCCATATTATACATATATCCTGTAAGAGTTTACTAAATCATTTTCCGCAGCCAATTCGCAGAGGAATTTTATCCAATTTGTGTAAATACTTTTCATACAAATTTTAACAGTTCATTAACCAAATGGTAAAGCCTAGAACGCAAATCAAGAAAATCTTAATTTTATCTCTACAAACATTTGCCAAAAGCCACGCAAATTTTTGAAGTTGGAGAAACGAACAAAATTATAAAAAGTCCATTATCCGGTTTTATTTTATTTTTGTTTATTTAATAGGTCCTTGTCTTAAATAAAGAAAATGCTATCAATTTTGAAAATGATTTTATTAATTTCCAAAATAACAACAGAATATAAATAAATAAATTTACTTAACACAGACAATACTTGGACCAGAGTGGTCGTTAATTCAAAAACATGACATTTTATTCGCTTAAGGCGACATCTGGTTGTTACTCGTTAAATGAAAAAAACTTAGGGCCAGTACACATGGCAGTAGTGCGATTAATCATAAACATGACGTGACACTTGTTAGTTTTATGTTTGTTTGTTTATTTAATAGATTTGGGAATCAGCAGTTAAAATTTGTCCAGCTAAATAATGCATTGTTTTTCCAAGCAGAATGAAGTGGAGACTTTTGTTTACTTTTTCGCGTACAGCGGTTACAACAACTGTCAAATTTTACGCTGGAGCTGCGTACTGCTTGGAAAAATCCGAGATAAAATTTACGCTTATTCTACTTTTATTTCACGAGTTTAGTACACCATGGAATAAGAGTTAAACAGGTTAAAATATTCCATCAATAAAACAAAATGTACGTGCAATAATAAAGGGGCGTTTACGAAAAATCCCTTAAGAATATCTACTACTGATAAATTGGCAGTATTCTGTCAGTTTACTGACAAAAAACTGCCGATTTGTCAGAAGTTGTGTTGTGTCTGTCCACCTCTTGTATCCCACTGAACTCTATAATACACAGGATAGTGCATTCATACAAAAAAGTTTACTCCAATTGAAGATTGTTATATTAGCCGTTTTTCTTTGGAGGTGGTGAAGTACTTGCAAGTACTTTGCTAGCCATTTTGAATGCAACGCAAGAAAATAGTTTTCCTACAAACCTCATTTAACAGCGATGAAAGCATGAGTAGATTAAGGACAAGGTAATGGATTTTAGTTTTCATCTGCTCACAAGTACTTCGCCACCTCCTCTTAAGGTTCGCGCACTGCGATGCAGGTGGTGTGGAAAGCAACTTACCAGTACCGAGATTTAGCTATTTCGGCGAGTGAAATGAGATGACTCGCCCTTCTCGCTGACTCATCTCGCTTCAATCGCAAAAGTGATTAAGCTTTTTAATGGCGAATTCATTTCAAAAAAGAAATCGATTTTTTTCTAAACAGAATCGAATTTTTTCTGTTATCAATAGACTTTCATTATTGCAACTATAAAAATCCATATATAAAAGTTTATGTTAAATTATGTTTGATTAAAAAAAGGAAAACCTTCTTGAAGAGAAGGATGTGTGCTTAGTGTTTAGTGTTCATCAAAACGTTAGATTTCTCGAACCTTCAACCTACCACTCTTTTTCATATATATTTCGTGTGGCTGGGAATCATGCATCCATCCGTCATCGTCTTTTTGAGAAATTTTCCTTTCGATTCCATTGTGGTCGTTATTTTATATAAAAATATGATTTAATAAAATAATTATACATTATTCTTACCATAATGATTACACTTTTCTTATTTCTTTACTTCGAGGCATAGAAACAGAAATAGTTACATGTATGTTTACCTAACTTGTTTTTGCAATTTCATTTCTCATCCGTGTATAGATGTGCAACAATTTCTTGAGAAAAGAACACATACTTATGCAGAAAACTAGATTTACCAACACAAAAACCAAGTCGCGGCTGAAATATCCGGCGAGTAATCTGACATTTCATTTCACTCGCCAACTCACTCGTTTTTACTAGCTAAATTGATTTTCAATGAAAAGCAACTCATCTCACTCACTCGCAGTAAGATATTTCCAAAAAAACAGTAGCTTGATTTTTATATTCCACTATTGTACTATCGGAGATCTGTCAGAATAATTTGAACAAAAAAACACAAATAAAAGATAGTTGGCTACAAATAAAAAGTAAAACGAAAAATAGCTTGAACCAAAAATTAATTTTAATCCCCTTTCACACGAGGAAACAAGTTGCTGGAGATTTTTTTGACGTTTTCTTTTAATTTCCTTAAGAATCTCCTGTACCTTTCACACGGAGAAACAAAATCGTGGAAACTTTCTGTATTTTCCTTTTAAAATAGCTTGGTTGAACACACTCTACTGTGTGTGTGAAGAGGAATGTCAAAAAAATCTCCTCGAATCGTTGACCGGGGAGATTTCATTTTCCCCTCTTACTTCTTGCCCTTCTCACCAACAAACTAATTGTTGCTGGCAACGCAGTTTCCTCGTGTGAAAGGGGACTTAGTTACATAAAATGGACAATTCCATTCGATACTCGAATAAACGTCACAAACTCACAAACCCATCCACAGTAGGATTCTACTTCGGGTTTTATTGGCAGTAATTCTAATGTGGATGTTGTATTTGGTACATGTGTAAAATGCTACTGTAGGTACTGTGAACAGCTTTCCCAAAAAAACACGACTATTGTACTCAGCGCAATATGGAAAGAGTATTGTACGGTTTGTAAAACTATTGGTCTATTAAGGCCCAGTTTTTCAATGCGAGATTATCCTTATTTCGGGGTTAAACCCGAGTTAACCCGTATAACATATTTGTCAGTCAATTAAGATCCCGAGTTAACTCAAAAAATTTGGTGAGTTAACTCTGAATTAGCTGAATAGGTATTTCTGAAAGATGCGTGTCAAAAATCTATTCAAATCGAGGGTGATTTTCATAAGGGCGCCATCTCGTATTCAATAGCGAAACATTGTTTTCTATACAAGCCGTATTTTATTATCGCCGATGATCCATATAGATCATCTCATGAAAATAAAACAATACAGATCTTAGTGACAACTGTGTTGTATACCTATCTCTTTTTTCCTTACGTTTATTTATTTTTCATTTATTGGTTTTCTTTTTTCTTTTCACTATACAGTTCACAATTGCAAACACAGATTAGCCACATGAAGATGAGAATCCCCGGCAGCCATTTTTATTTGCCTACAAGCTTGAACTGGCAGTTATCAGATAAAAAATGAGAATGTGTGTATAAAAACCTCACACATAGCCAGTAGGGATCTTCACACACCTGCGGACGAATTACCGCATCAGTTATCGAGTAATACGTGACTGAATTATGTGAGTTTGGCATTACCGCTCACGTTATGGAGTCATCATCCCCATAGGTTTTACTCGTTCATTCGATCACTGACGGCACTCACTCGATCAGTCACTGATGCGGGAATTTGGCCCCTGGTTAAATTGTTGTTGCAATTCACATCTATTCATCGACGCGGGAAGAAATTACAAATACAACAATGTAAACAAATGGGTTTTGGAGGGTGAAACGCACGAAACATTCTTATCTTCATATGGCTAATCTGTGATTGCAAAGCTGAGAAGCATTGAATAAACATATATAGAAGGTGACACTCGAGGAAAACTATACCAAATCGGCTGGCAGCGCTGCTGTCGCCTAAAATAATAGCCGTGTTTTATTATCTTCTATCGGGATCCGGATCTGGATCTAGATTAACTTTTAACACGTGTTACAAAAACAATTCAGAAAATTTCCCAGTATTTTGTTTGTGTATTACGTGTTAAAAGTAAATCCAGATCCAGATCCGGATCCCGATAGAAGATAATAAAACACGGCTAATATTATAGGTCGGTGTATTCAATTTAAAATATTTCCCTAATTATGGATAGAGTCGTGTATTTGAAAAGGATTTTTTTCAGTTTTGTTTTTGTAATTTCAATCAATTACTATGGAAACGGTTGTTGTGTTTCTTTCGTATGAAATTCAGAAAGTGTGTGTATTACTATGGAAACGAATGTATTTGTGATTTGTTTGAAATTAAGATTTTTTTTTAATTAAGCTATTTACATATGTATATATTAATGTAGATGAAAATATTTTCGTTACGATTTCAGTTAATAAGTACAAATTATTTAAATCAAAAAAGGGGTTATAGTTTTTCATGATATTAAAGCTGTATTGTTTAGATACAATTATAATTTCAGTTCTACTGATTTGATTGTTAAGATATAAAAATGCAGGAAATAAAACAAGCTACGTTCTAGTACCACTTTATTTAAGCTTGGGAAACGTAGAGGATTGAGGGGTACACAGTTTTTTTCAAACTGTAGGCTGCAGGCGAAATTAAAAAAAGTGCAATATTTTATAAAACGCTATTTTACTGGATGTATAGAGAAAAAGTTTGTATTACGAAATTATTATTTATCGATTCTTTAAAACTAGTAAAATACTATAAAGCTGCCAGGCTTGCAATAATATCCGGTTTAATTTAGTAAATAGATAAGAAGAATATGTTTAAGTTCGCTTAATTATATGTATGGGTTTTTAGAATAATGCTTTTTTTGATTAGGTATATATAAGTTTACAATCCAATGGGATTAAGTACCTACATTCGCTCATACCTATTCTTAGCGAAATTTGAATGAAATAGATTCTTTTCAATTATTAAGTATTTTCATTTAACCCTTTGCAAATAAAGAATTTATGGACCTATTCATTTGACCAAATTGATAAATGAAACATTTTAAAAATCAAGGCAGTTGAAAACATTTTTTTAGACAGTAAAGTTTGGATTCTAGACCAATTTACGTCCTTTACTTTGGCGGAATTGAAAAATGTTGATATCTGAATTTGTAGATAGATAAATGCTAATTTCTTGAGCTAACCAAAAACTTGTAGCTCGCATAGTTTCTAATAGTTATTAAAGTTTTCGCTAAAATAAGTCTGAAGTTAGCGCCAGCGGACGAAAATACGAAAATAATAATTCTCTTGATGTCCAAAATTACAGCTTTATAAATGCTTATTTGTAGCTCAAATTCGAGATTTTGAACAATATTAGACTATGTGAAACAAGGGCTAGGTACACTGTGACGTATACATATTATGTGTGCCTTTTTATTTTAGTTTTTTTTTAATTTTATCATAGCAGGATAATTTACTTCTAGATTTAACTACAGATTCTTGTGTACGATTATTTAATCAAAATTAAAAAAACGACCATTCTGCTATAGTTAATTAATAATCGTACAAAAGAATAAGGGTTTGTTTCACAATGTCCCAGGGAAGTTATAATTACTTACTCGGCATTTAAAATATCCGAAAACTAAATCTTCCCATTAAAAGAAATTTCGTTTTACAATTTATCTACCTAAATAATAAATGAATGTGTCAATTAGTATTCCAGTTTTCCAGACAAAATAGTTTTTTTCTGATAAAAAAAATCAAAAAAAAATAATTATTATTATTTTCGTTTGCCATGTAAATTTGATAATCGCCACTTCATCTGGCCATTAAAATACTTAGAACTTTACTTATAACTTTGACGATTCAGAGTAGTTTATAAGCAAAAGTAGTTTATAATTGAATAATAAGTTTCAAGTTGCTTGCTTAGAACTTAAATCAAACATTGTGAAACAAACCCATAGAATGAAAAAATCTATATAAGATGACTTAAAATTAAATCGAAAAATTAAGAAGGAAGATTGTGTCCAACTATATAGGTGCATCTACATATTTTGCTCTAAAATCTGTAAGGAACAATAAAACGCAGTAAGTTCAGCATGTTTTAGTTGTATAAAATGTAAAATTGGAGATACAGGCAAAAAACTGAATCTAGACTTAGAGTTTGAATTTTTCGCCAAAATACATTGTTCATAAAAATCTATATGTTACAAAAAACAAAGCAAAATTGAAACGTTACTTGACAAAAATAATTAAAATCAACAAATTATTATAAGTCTCTAAATTGCCAACGAAATACAACCTATAAAATACATAATTTGTAGCTTTTTCTGTTTTTCAATATGCAAAACAAATCTTCGCGTTAGTTTCAAATCTTCATGTTAACAAAAATTTAAAAACAACTTATACCGATAAAGAAATATACATACATACAGTTTCTTTCCTCGGGATTGAAAATAGTAAACAAATTTCAAAACAAAACAAAATATTGAAGCCTCATCGTCATGGAAACCAATAGAAAAGGGAACAATTAAATTTATAAATATCCCTTTGAAAATTGGTGTGTGTACATAAAAAAAACTACATCATCTATTTCGTTTCTCCTTTCCACCACGGCTGTGCCACAGCGCTTTTAGTTGTCGAGTGTCACCTTCTATATGTATTTATTCAATGCTGAGAAGCAATAGCAAAAACTAAACTTTTGGTTCATGAAACGTGATCCCGATGGAGAGCAGGATATCGTGTTGTTGTTGTAATGGATGTATTTTGATGACCTATATGGATCATCTCTGATAATAAAAAACGGCTACTGTCGCACTTCGATTTCGATAGATTTTTGGAAACTAGGAGTTAAATTTAATCCTCCACTGAAAAACTACTTTTGAGTTAAATCGGGATTAAAGTATTTGTAGTACTAACTTACTCTGATTTAACTCAGAGTTAAATAATGCACTTAAAAACTCGCCCTAAGAGTTAACAAGATTAATTTCAAATAACGAAGTAAATTTGTATCGTAAACTTAAATCCTATTCCCGGATTAAGGGCAAAAGTATCAATCTTCTTTAGCAAAGTTGAAGATAATTAAATTTTTATCAACTTTTGTTAAGTGCATTTTTAGTCAAAAGTTGAAAAAAAACTATTTATTTAAGCAAAACCATTTTGCTTAAATGCAAAAAAAATAAGCTTTTCTAAAATTTAAGAAAATCGATCTAGCCAGACAGACAGAATTGCGAGACCCGCACTCTTTTGTCTTCGAACCTATGTATGCCTTACCCAGTTTATTGTTCCGTGGGAATTAATCTACACTTTTTTGATGGAAAAAAGCTCTCTTTTCAATTAAGCTTTTTTTTATTTAATGCAGCCAACTTCACACGGGAAATGGAAAGTTATTATTGGACTTATGAATGTTTATTTAATTAGTGTTTTTCTTATAGAAGTTACTAAAGGCTGTAGGCGAAAATAAATAAAACCTTCTGGTTATTCTCAAGAACTTAAAAAGATGTTCATTAGCCTTATGTTATAGGGTGGCAATAAAAAAACACACTTCTACTGATATGAGTATATTCTTAAAAATTGTATGAACTTCTCAGTTCTCAATGACAAAACTACAGACGAAATACTATAACAATAAGTTCATCATGCACTCAAAACTAAGAAAAAAATAAATCTGTCGTCGCGTCACATCGTCCCCAATGGAATGGGACATTATATTATACCTATAAAAGATTTATTTTAAATTGGATAATCGTTGAATGATCATACTTATATGCACATATATACGTAGGATTATAATTTTTTTTGATTTAATCAAACCATCAACCCGAGGGAACAACAAACTAACTAAATCAGAATGGAAAGTCTAAGAGAATCATATAGAAAATAGTCAGTCTTAAAACAGCGGTCGGTTCGGTTCTACTTATACCTACTTATCTCGCAAAACGTTTTTCAATCTTTTTGGGATATAGTGAAAGTGCTGGAACCTAAAGTATCTTTTTTTATTGGATACCAAAAATCAGGTACCTACCATTTTTAAAATAAGGAATAGATACAGATTTGATGGACATCTTATTTCTAACAAAAAGTCAGCAATTGGAAATATTAAAAATCATATTTGATTAAAAGACATAAAGTGCAGTTTTACTTGTTTTGTTGATATGGATAAATAATCGGATATTCGTCTTCAAACGAGAATTTACAAATTTCTAAACCTTTTTCTACATTATGATGAATTCTTTATTCTTTTAGATAAAGGCTTAAGGCCGTTTCCCAAAACGAGTTAGATATTATTGTTTGAGTTCAAAACAATTAAATCGACTTGTCCAACAATAGTCCTCTGCGCTTCTGAGGTAACTCGGAGTTAAATCAGAGTTAGTTACTGCTGCAAATACTTTAATCCGGAGTTAACTCAAATGTAGTTTTTCAGTAGAGAATTAAATTTAACTTCTAGTTGTCAAAAATCTATCGACATCGAAGTGCGACAGTATTGAAATCAATGTTTCGAATGGAAATGGCGCCACTCGTCGTACTTCGATTTGAATAGATGTTTTACACGCATCTTTCAGAAACACCTGTTCAGCTAATCCAGAGTTAACTCACCAAATTTGTTGAGTTAACTCGGGATCTAAATTGACTGAAAAACATGTTTCTGGAGTTAACTCAGGTTTAACCCCGAAATTCGGATGATCTTGCACCGAAAAACTGATCCTAGTTTATAAATTTACCTTTTTATTAAATTTAATATATTCGTTTCTTAAATCAAAATAATTTGTGTCAAATTTTCACTATTAATAAGACATTTTGTCTCCGTCTTATGTTCAAGTAATTTTAGTTTCCTTCCCTTTCTTAGCTTTCCCAATCGTCCGACGAGGATTGCGAGGTCGTCCTAGTTTCGGGGTTAAACTTGAGTTAACTTCTGAAATATGTTTTTTCATTGAATTTAGATGTGGAGTTAACTTAACAAATTTCGTGAGTTAAGTCTGGGTTAACTGAATAGGTCTGACACATATACGTATCAAAAATCAATTGAAATAGATGTACGACACTCCTATAGAAAGGACAATTTTGTATAGTAGCGCCATCTTCTTCTTGATTTCGGTAGCGAAATGTTAAATTCTTTAGTGCCTCACTTGGATTATGATAGATTTTTGACAACTAGTAGTTGAAGTTAACACTCCATTGAATGACTCCTTCTGATAGTTAGCTTTGGATTAAACTTATTTGCAGTATTAATTAACTCAGAGCTAACTCAGTACCGAAAAACTGGCCCTTAGTGGTGTTTAGTATATTTTATAAATAAATGCAACAGCAATATATTCACTACAAGCTTTGCTTACCGCAGAAACTTTTTGGGGTTTAATTCCTAGCCCGGATAGAGGTCAAGATAAGGATTTTTTTTACAATTTGCTGGGTATTAAACCCATAGGGAAAACTTGAGAAACATATTTCAGGTTACCAAACGGGTATAATGGCTCCATACAAACATATGGTAGAATAGGTAGAATTATTTGTCTAGATTGTATCACACAACTATGTAGCTCTAAGGAAGTCTACGATGAGAATCTCCTTTTCTCTATTCCGATTTCGTTCTAATTCCAAAAAAATCAACGTTTGTTTCTCAAGACTTTTAGTTTTTATTTGTACAGTAGATATCAAGTATTTCTGGATGAACACAATCTTATGTAGCTGCAGCTAAAAGAATCACTATAGCAAGAGCTGGCATTAAAATCGCTCACTGATGTAGCAAACGACGTCTAAAATGGTGTATAGCGCAGTTCCCCATCGCTAGTTTTCATTATCTCAATGTTATCTCAAATAGAAATTGTAGCGAGAGGCAAAAGTTAAAGTTGAGTCAACATTTGGTGCAGCTACAGCTTCACATTGTAGCGCTGTATATTATTTTCGTATCTTTCAACATTGATAACTGGTTTGTTCGTCGAGCCCCGAAGTCACCCTGGTCTCGCCACAAAGCGTTTTTTGAAAAACCTGAAGTCTCCCTGGTGAAAAAATTCCGTGTTTTTTGAGTGTTTGTTGGGCCCAATTCCGGAAGCGTGAGTTTTTTCTGTGTGCACAGAAATCAGTGTACACATTAAATTATGCGATTCCGCAAGAGTGAAAAACTCCAATTATTTTGATTAAACTTCGTACTTCGAACCTGTAATGCTGTAATGAACAAAGTGATTGTACAAAACCTGCGTTTCAGGTTTCTGGCAAAAAACTCACATGAAGGAAATAGCAATAACACGTTTTTTTGGAAAATGGTCTTATTTTTGGGACATTCGAGTGTATCGTCTCAAAGCTTTGACATTTTATAATTTTGCGATCTGGAGCTTATAATAATTTAAACCATAGTGCATTTAGATAATATTGAAAAAAAAAATTGCCAAACAAAAAAGTTTTAATTTTTTTGTAGGTAAGTACTTTTGACTTATTTTTAATCATTTTCTCGTTAAAGATGTCATTATAAAGGATGTAGGTTTTCAATCTGGCAATACTTTTTTCGGAGTTTGTCCTTTTGCCAGCTGTCACTTGATTTATGCTCAGTTTGGTTTGCCATTTCATAATTAATAGACTCACTTCTGAACAACGTTTGCAAATTGTGCAAATTTATTACCAAATAATGATTAGGTTCGCGTGACGCGCGCAGCGTCCAATATTCGGTCGACATAATCGCAAAATCGCATAAATTCGAGCAACCGTGGATCAGTTTCGCAACATATTTACTCTAGTGGATAATGCGCATCCTCAGAGACGCCGTACAGTGCGCACCGAAGACGCTATTGCTGCTGTGGAGCAGAGTATCGAAGAAGACCTGAATGATTCCATCCATGCAACATCGCGTGCAACAATGGAGCTGTCGAAAATTGGGCCTCTCGGCTGGAATTTATTCGAGCCGGCTGCGGCGGCCACTTGCCTGAAATCATTTGCAAAACATAATACCAAACCCTTATCTTTATAAAAAAGCTAAATTCTTGGCCATAACATTAAATTATATGCGTTTTATTTCTTCTTGAAAACCACACGTTTAAAAAAACACCCTTTATTATTGAACTCTTAACATGCACCTTCAATTCGTGGAAAAAATATTAAATTATTTTAAATTTATGTCTCTTACTGGAGCACCTTGCCCCCTTTCCCCCAAAGCTGAATCACAACTTTTAATTTAATACGGAATTAAATATTATAATTTTTTTATAGTTCCAATTCTTTATTAATCATAATATGTAGATACATTTTGTATGTGTTATAGGTATACTTTTTTTGTTTCTATTTAATTGTATTATTATTGAAAACAAATCCCATTTTCTGGTGTATATGTGTATATACGTATATATTGAGGACTTTAAGATAATGCTCTACCTATTACTTTTGAAATACTTCTCATACTTGGCGCCAGTATAATTAAATTTAAAAAAACCCTTCAACATTTCAATGTTTTTTTGTTCTAAAAGTATACAATTTACAAACAACACAAAGCCCTGAATAGGGCCAGTAATGCAAAACAAATAGGAAAAAAATATTCCCTCTTCAACGGCCGAAAGAAGGCCAAATATCCAAGTAAGCCCAAGAAGAAAGAACAGCAAAATTGACGTCTTTATCTCTGGATATAGCGTTTTTTTGTCATTATGTGTTATACATGAATGCCTTGAACATAATGTATACATTATATTAATGTAGATGAAAAGATTACAGAAGAGTACTATTCCAACAGGCAGCAAGACCCCAAAATAGAGCGATTTTCCCAATGGATAACAGATTTCTGATCCAGAGCTTTTTAGCGGAATATATGAATGTGGATCAAGTAAGATTATCAATAGCTCCGGTATCAAAGGCACTACCCAGGAAATCAAGAGACATTTCACAAAGAACCAATCAGACCGATATGGATTAGGTAACTTGATGTTTTGCAATTGATTTAGACCAATGATCAACGTCCAGCTAAACTGAACCAGCACTGAGTATTGCAGAGAAGCTCCTAAAGCTATACATGTCCAGATTTGTGTTTTGAAATCAAAAAACTCTTCAGTGTTGACGATGCAAAAGAGAATCATTTGTATAGCAATAGCCGATGATAAGTGCAAGAGACCTTTCGTTCGATGCTCCTGTCGCCATGTACGAAATCTAAGAGCTGTTATGAAAATTCCCATAACTCCAATCCATGACAAGGAACATCCAATGAGAGTGATGTTGTCCAATATCTTACGGTGAAATTCCAGAATATCTGTTCTTCCAACAATGCTGGCAAATGCAGTTAAGTGCGAACTACCACACAAAACCAAATTTTTGTTATGTTTTGGTGTTTGCATAAGCTCTATTCCCTCCTTCGACCAAGTTTTGAAGTTCCAAAATCGGCAAATTGATTCACTTTCACTATTATAAGAAGTTTTTCTCATTACCAGAGGAAGTAACTCAGGTAGTTTTCCTTCATATTTAGGAATAGACAATGACACGATATTTTTGTACACTTTGATGTTCGATATATTACTTGCTTCTTGAAAAAGTATATCATGCGTATAGATTGTGATCACAATTCGTAACTGTGGAATATCTTCCGAATTAATATTTTTCGACCGAATAATATCTGTGAGGCGATTGAGGAGCTTTTCTGGAACAAATGTGGCCAACTCAAGATCATCTTCTTCGAGTAATTGCTGAGGCAACTGATTCGAATACAGATATCTGTAATTGCTATTCTCCGCTGGACTGCTGCCACGGACGTCAGTTTTAGATTTGTAAAATGCCAGTCCAGTTACATTGGACACTTTGGGATCGATGACCAATACAACCATTTTGGATGCAATCCAAGCCGCAACCCCATGGCGATAATCGTAGCGCTCAATTATATCGTCTTCATCGTATACATTTTTGCTCGAATTAGTGCTTGTCGACGTTAACTGAGATATTGTTGACACCTCATTAACTAGCTTATCGAATTCGTCAAGCAGGACGTTTGTTGAATTCAATGTATACGTACTTGACAGTTTTATAACGGTTTCATTGACTTGCATTATGTTATTGTAAAGTTTTACAATGTCACGAATCATAGTTTTTGTAATGTTTTGTTTGTTTGGCGAAGTTTCCATAGAAATTACTTTGTTAGCAATAGTCCGTGAAATTTTACCCAGGTAGAAAACATCTGCTGGAGTCAAATTATTGAGGTTTTTTTGAATTATTTCATTGATTTCTTTCATGGTTCCTTCGGGATCGTCTCTGGGTCGTTTTGAACGATCGATTTGTTCGAGGTTAAGTGTGATGTTCTTAGGAAGGAAGCTTTGTTTGATTTCATATGGTTCCCACATCGCTCCATACAAGAGGTCGCCTACACATCGTCTAACGATTGGAACGTCGTTTAATTGCACAATCAATTCACTGGTTTCAGAAGTTTCTCCGGGAATTGCTGTTAGCCAATAGTTCTTGGAGTTGTTTGAAAAAGGCTCTGGAAAACAAAATTCCGTACTATTCACCGATAAACTGTTTGAATTGTTTAATTTCAATAACTGATTCAAATAAAACCTTGTCATCATGAAATCCGCCATGTCACGCGGTATTCCATGGTTTTCTTCGTCATACTCGTCATACTCGTGGGTACTCATATCATCACTGTTGGTTTCAGCTGATAAAATTAATGAAGCAGAAACATGGCATAAGACTATTATTTTTCGAAGATCCTCATCGAATGATTCGTTATTAATCATCATCACCTTCAGGCTGTGGATCTGGAGAGGTTTGGATTTTTTCCAGTGGGCATTCATAAGAGTTTTCATAGTGTTTTCTGCTTGTTTCTTCAAAAGGTTCTTATTCCCACGAATTTTTTGGCATGTTCCCAGATCACAAGCTATGTCTAAGAACGTGGCAAAGGTGTGTTCGTTTGGCGCCATTATAATTTTCGATGACTCATTCGTTAAATTTTCAATCGGATGGGGTTTCGGTTCCCCTGGCGGTTTCAATATCATCACAGCCAAGTATCTCCCCGCTCCAAAATAAGAATGGAGTTTAATTTCTTCTTTTATATTCATCACTAAATTATATCCAGCAAGCGCTGTACCTAGTAAGAAATAGGTATCTTCACTTAACTTGATCTTACTGAAGATCCGATGTATAGCATTGCGGTGTGCAAAGTATTCTGGGACACTCAATCGCTTTGTATCGCTTGTATCGCCTTTACCCCCTCCAATTCCATAGCATATGTTTGGCTGATAGATCATTGCTCCATACCACTTTGGACAACCATCAGAACCAGATGAATTAGCCAAGTCTATCGGTGGTTTAAATATACACACGGCATGATGACGGTCATTGCAATTACTTGTATTATAAACCCGTTTTTTATTTACTACACCTATTGCACAATTATTGGTATAAGAATTATTTATGTTCTGAGCAGGCATCCAAAATGTTTCGACATTAGCATTTCCTAGATATTTAAGTATCTTTTCAACTTCATTAACATGCATATCGAGCATTGTTATATTTGATCCAAGGCACAGATGCTCGCTCCACTCAACAGGCTGTTTAGATACCTCAACACACAATGGTTTTGAAGTGCTGTCAATAGGTACTTCAAGGAGATCTTCCGGACAAATATAATTTTTCGGCACGTAATCACATTTGGAGAATTCCTTCGGTATCAACTCCCCATTTAAACATTTTCTTGAAACGATCATACCACTTTTATTCAAACAAAGGGGTTCTGATATCACATAATCACTGCCATTGGAATGTGCCCAGGTAAATTTCTGATCGCCGAATTTTGTTATTTCTTTGCTGCACGATTTAAACTTGAGAAACTATGTAAAAAAAATAAGAAAAAAATTGAAATCACTTGGTTTTTTTTTATATTATATTGTTTTTTTAAGTGAGTGACTCCAGACATGCCGGCTTTAGTTGTGACAGTGGGACATTTTCGGGTATTAAGTGTGACAGTTTGAAAGTTGTGCTGGCCAAATAAAAATTTTGACATAGGTCCTTGCCTGGCGACTTTACATATATACCCTTAGCTGAGAAAAAGTTTTGCGTCAGCGGTACAGAGGACCAGAAAATGTAGTTAAAATCCTTCGAACTCCCGAAGCGGGCCACTTTAGGTTTTCTCGATATTTATCTCCAAATTTTTCTTTACATGAGGAGTTTCCTTCTCATATTCAAACTCCACCCACACTGTCACACTTTAAAACTGTCACTCTTCAAACAGAATATGTCCGCAAATGTCCCACTGTCTCACCTAAAACAGGAGATACCCGACACTGCCACACTGTTGGCAAATCTCGAGTCAAATATTTTTTTTTTAAATCAAAATGCATACACTTTTCCCAGTTTTAACACCCATAATCACAGGTGGTAACAATAACGTAATCAATGCAAAAATAACAGCATTGAACTTCATTTTCATATTGACCCGATATGGATCGATCGATCATCCGGTTGAAGAATTTAAAAGTTTGAAACTGCACCACGAAGTTGATTGTTTGGGGTTTAAGTTTTTTTTTTTTAATTTTTCTAACAAAGATCAGAGTAGAAATCAATCGCAGCACGATTGTTTCTTAGGTTGATTTAGATTCAGACTGAGGTCGAAATTTTGTTTAAATTCGCTGCCTGCCAGAATTCTAGCATAACAATTTAATTTTTTTTCTTTTGAATAATTATGAAGGCCAATCAAAAATATTAAAAAAAAAAAAAACAATCATCCTTACAAAGTAACTAACTAAGACTAAGAGCTGATAACAAATAACTATTGGAAGTGGATGTAATGTGTAGCAAAAATGAGTAAGAGGTTTTGTTATGTACACATACGTTGTGATATCAAAAAACAAAAGTCTGACAGTGCATCAAGTTCGAAGTTATTGTTTTGAATTATATGTAATTGTTTTGGTTGTACAGCTGACAAAAAAATTTGAAAAATCGTTACTTTTTAACTGCTGCCCCCACTAAAAGCTATGAAAAAAACCTACCAGACTTTTGTATTCGATATCACGACACATACTCTACTCATATTTATGTCATGCATTATTTTTTATCTACTCTCAAAATTTACTATCGACTCTTACACCACATACCTACATATATGTTTTAATTATAGAGCCAAAATGACGTGTGCTTGGCAAATTACACAAAAAGTGTTTTTATCTTAAATTTGCTAATTTCGTTTAGACAGCTCATTTCATTTTTTAGTTTGATTAGGTCGATAATCGTTGGTGATTGTTGAATGAGTTGTCAAACGAAATTAGCAATTTTGAGACAAAAACACTTTTTCTTTGTAATTTGAGAAATCATCTCATTTTGGCTGTAACAAAATGTATAGCAGGCGAATTTTTTTTTAAATCCCGGAGCCAACTGGGTGTAAAAAAAAAACGACATCAGAGATAAGCGATGTCATCACTGAAAAAATTGACGTTTCCATACACACTAATACTATCCATAGCGCAAGAATTTATGGTTGTTGCATTTAACATGGAAAGTGTTTAGCAGTGACGTGTAAGTCTCATCGTGTTTACATTAGAAACTTTGATGCGCCTCAAAATACATTGAAACAAAACCGATTTCAACATTTCGCACATTGTAACAGCAACAAATGACACTCATGAGCAATGAGGCATGACATGAGTCCGTTTTTTATGTTTTCTTCGTGCCTCATGAGATCAATCACCCACACTTCTTTTGCCAACAAACTTCCGGGATACCGGACTCAATCTTCCCAATCTAAACAGCGTCATAGACACGCTTCACTTCATTGTGCCAGCGCCATCGGTGGCAATTATTAAAGTAATAATCACCTTTATTGTAGTAGGCGTTTTATTTAAACGACAAATATCATTTTCAAAAATTTGTATTACGAATGGCGTTACGGACTCGTTTTACATTGCGTTACGCCCTGCTTTGAGTGGAATCTAATTTTTGATGTGTAAACATCTATGCTGGCGGTAGAGTGAACAAAAAACGTGAACGTTCGTGTGCAACGTTACGTCGTGCAACGTTACGGTGTGCAACTTTACGATCTGCATACTAGGATGGGTGCGTTCAGTGAAAAAAAATCTTAAGATCCCCTTCAAGCAAAAACAAGTCCGTTTTGGATCCGCGCACGTTGATGTTTACACATATTGACCGTGAGTCCCGGCACTCACACAATTTTTTGTGAGAAAAATGTCACTTACCCTCATTACAACAGTCGTTCAACTCCCTTTGTACGACAGTTAAAACGCTATTTTTTGTCGAAGACAAATTCTTAATCGACAGGTCGGTGAAAGTCACTAAGGTCCAGTTTTTCAGTGCGAGATTAAAGTTAAACCCTAGTTAACTCATCAAATTTGGTGAGTTAACTCAGGATTAACTGAACAGATGCTTTTGATGTTTTATCCTCCGAGTTCGTTTAGTCCTTCCGCATGCATTCTCCACCGAAAAACTGTTTCCTCAGTTCACTGTGGCTTGATTTACTTCTAGAGTTAGCCAACTCTGGTTTAACTCACCACTGAAAAACTGGGCCTAAAAGTGTAAGATTGTGTTTTTTTATAAATTAAGGGTTAAAATAACTAATCCGCAGCAAATGAGAAATCTCGTGGAGTTAATGGAAAGTAATCCATGTAAGCCAATTTCAAGAGAAGAGTCTCAGAAACTGAATAAAAAAAAAACAAATGGGAATCCTTATGGCATGGCATATGCCTCAAATTAAACTCGCTAGGATCACCAGTTAGAATTGAAAAAGAGTGGCAAAAAGTATAAAAATAATATCAAGCGTTGATTACTTTCACCATTATTAATTTCGTTTTTCAATAAAACAAACATTGCAACACTATTAATTTTGCACTGTTTTTGTGTACTTAAATCGAGAGGTTGAAATTAAAACGAAAACGGCAATAATTGTTTTGGAAAATAACGAAGATGAAGAAATTTAGAAAGAATCACTTGTGTTAATTGAATGGTTTTTGGAAATATCAATCAGCTGTTTCTGTGGAAGGCGTTTTGATCAAAAGGAGTGGCAATACCGACTCTTAAACGCGTTGAAAGTGACTCGACACAAAAAGTGACAATTGTGAATAGACAACGGTGAATATTTTAAAATTTGCGAAAACCCATTATGAAAAAAATTGCCCAAGTGAATATTAAAGATTGCCACAGGGGAAGATTAGCTTTTGGAGTGTGACACAGGATTCGGCAAAAATTGGCAACAAATAATTGAGGCAATTGGGAGTTTTGGCCAAGGTTTGGAACGGACCTAAGCTGTGTAATATAATCTTGCACTGCATAAAAAAAAAACAAATAGAATAGTTTTTCGTTCCTTTAAATTTGTAAGTAATATGTGTGTTTTTGTTTCAATCCTCAGCATATTTTTATTGTCATCAGAACAATTAGCAATAGACAAGTACTAACAAATATCAGGTTAATTTTGCATTAACATTTCTTGTATCTATTGCAAATACCATGTTCCGATTATACAGGATGTCCGCCGGGAAGGTATACTCCTTTTTTTGTTTATAATTTTTGATTAAATGAAAGAGAATGGATCTTATATTGATAAATGTTTCATTTAATGTCGGCAATTATGTATGGAATACAATATCAGGTAAATGTCCGCCTCTGTTAGTCTCACAAATGAGAGCCCTTTTGAGCACATTTTTCATTACCTTCTCACACATTTCACGCGGTTTTCTGGTTTGTTTGCATAAACCTCGCTTTTCAGATATCCCTACAAAAAGAAGTCAACAGTCAGAAGAAATCAACATCACCATTTCTTGAAATAACTTGTTGTGGAAAGAGGTCTCGCAGTAATTCCATTGTAATCCTGGCTGTATGCGATGTGGCATCGTCTTGTTGATACCACATGTTAATCAAGGCCAAAGCATGCAGTTGTGGCGTTAAAAAGTTTTCAATCATATCACGATATCGTTTTCAAAGAAGTAATGTCCAATGATTCCTCCTGACCAAATTGCACACCATACTGTAACTTTTAATGGATGCAAAGGTGACTGATGATGTATAATTTGAGGTTTTTCCATTGCCCATAACCGACTTCTCTGTTTATTCACATATCCATTCAAATGAAATGTGCCTCGTCACTCATTATGATTTTTTCATGAAAATCGGGGTTGTCATGGGCTAGCTGTATAACATCCTATTGGCATATATGTATGGCGGTGTAAATGGTCTTGTGGAAGAAGCTCTTGTGTCAACTGTCAACTGAATCTTAAATGGAAACAAATGCAAATCCTTGTGCAAAATTGTGGCCAAAGTTGTTCTTTGAAGACCAAGCTTCTGAGCACGGCGTCGAATCGAGGTTGATGGATTGTTTTGAACACTTATTCCTTGAGCAGCAGTAATGTTTTCAGCCGATCTTGCAGTACGTTGTGGTCCATGCTTGGGCCTATCACCTAAAGACCCTCTTTCTTCGAAATCATTCACTACACGATAAATAGTGCGTTTTGTTGGCACGTTGTTTGTCCCAAAAATTTCACGTTACTTGATGATTATGATTGATTTTGATTAAATGTTTTAACAACTAAAACACGTTGGTTTATCGAATATTTTTCCATAATAAATTTGCCACGTGTCTACTTTACGACTGCCAAATATGAACTGTCAAGACTAATGTTTACCAAAATGGCGGCAAAACAAAGTAGTATACCTTCCCGGCGGACACCTGCACAATTATCTTGTAGCTTGTACAATTAACAAATGTTCACATTCTTCCTGTGGGGGTTTTATTAATTTCGTTTTGGATTGAATTTTCGGACTATTCTTTTTCCCAAACCGAATTCCGCCATTTAACAAAATGGCTTCTTCAAGTATTTATCATTTGTGATCATTAATCTTATGTCGTTTTCGATTGGATTTTCGGTAAATTGTACTCCTTTTCAATTCCAATCGAATATGAAAACACTGACTTTCCTAAATTTACACACACACTACCAAAGCTGCCATTTAACAAAATGGCTTCTTCAAGTATTTATCACTTTTGACAAGTAATCCAACGAAAAACTTTATATGTATGTGTGTGTTCCTCATCTACTCCAAAATGAAATTAGGGACAGAAGAACACTCCGAAAACATTACTCGGAACAGCCAATCGAAGGCTTTTGGAGTAGTAGGAGTGAAAAAGGAGTGAAAAAGGAGTGTAAAAGGAGTACTCCGTACATCCAAACGAAAACGACATTAGAGGATATATAATATGAAGTGCTCGTTTTTATCCCTAATGCATTGTAATGCCTGAAGCATTGATAGGGGGCAGTGTTTCACTTTCAGTAAAGGTAAAGTCCTACAGCTGCTATCAATTGTAAGTCATAATTTGCTTATTTTCTCTCTAAATTGTTCTTCTTTGCAATAATTCTTGAAATTAATTAGTGTTGGTATATTATTTTAAAGATATTGAAATGTTTTTTTTAATTCTTTTCTCCAATGTGCAGAAAACTGAGTGAATTTGAACTTACTGAAACTTGAATAGCGACCCCTATAAAAGCTTCGCATTCGGATAAAAACAAGCACTCCATATTATAAATATATCCTCTAAGCAATTAATCCAACGAAAAACTTTATATGTATGTCGGTAGCTATGTGTGTGTTCCTCGTCTACTCGTTTTGAAATTAGGAACAGAAAAACACTCCGAAAACATTACTTGTCTTTTGAAGTAGATGGATCTAAAAAGAAATGCGAAATAAGTATACTCCAAAGTCCAAACGTCCAAGCGAAAACGACATTCAAATTAGAGAGAGCCACAATGACAATGACAATTGAAAGCGTCACCAATTGCAAAAAATTGTGTGAGTGCCGGGACTCAAGGTTAATATGTGAAAACATCAACGTGCGCGGATCCAAAACGGACTTGTTTTTGCTTGAAGGGGATCTTAAGATTTTTTCACTGAACGCACCCATCCTAGTATGCAGATCGTAACGTTGCAAACCGTAACGTTGCACGACGTAACCGTTGCACACGAACGTTCACGTTTTTTTTCACTCTACCGCCAGAATAGATGTTTACACATAAAAAAAAAAAAACACAAACGCGAAAAAATCAAAGAAAGTCATGCTGTAACTGTAATTTAGTAAATAACAAATACAAACACGAACAAACCTCAAATGTCACTTTCCCGCACACAATTAATGGCCGCGTT
Organism: Leucozona laternaria; assembly: GCA_932273885.2. Taxonomy (NCBI): domain Eukaryota; kingdom Metazoa; phylum Arthropoda; class Insecta; order Diptera; family Syrphidae; genus Leucozona; species Leucozona laternaria. The sequence goes on along the minus strand of OW026366.1, from coordinate 216,479,764 downwards.
CGGGCAACTATCCAAAGATATCCGGATAGGTTTGTGTTGTTGTAATCACATAGAAAAATTCAGCTGATAAACCAATCAGCTGTTGTCAAAAACAAATCCCAAGCTATCCTAAAATTTTCGCGATATTAAACTATCCGATGGAAATTTGGGGAACAGCTGAAAACAGCTGATTATACCTACAGCCGACTACTTATTTTGCTTTTTGGTGTCGCGTCTGATTTTGTTCGTTTAAAGAATAAAATAACAAATAAGGGTTAAAATGTATACCAGTGTGATATTAAATGGTACTGAATACTTAATTGATGATTCAGAAGGGATTTGCAATAAAATGAAAATCAAATCTTCGCGTTAAAAACTCAATAGTTTTCCCTTTAATTATTTGAATTGAATTGAAATTTATTAAGTCTTTAGGTTTCTTGTTACATATTTGTCTTATTCTAACGATAGCTTAAAATATACTAAAGCGGCTATAATGTATTGCCTTCTTTTTCGATTACATTTTTATGAGTAGCCTCGTGGCGGTCACTTGTTATATAAAATATATATAGTTGTTCTGCTCTCGCTTATAAGCATATTAGAATATCACATGAGACGATTGTCACAATACGATTTCCCCTTAATTAGCTGCCTTGTCTTTTGACAGCAAATGTAACCTATCTGGTTTTGGTCGTTCGAAAACATTTTGGATACTAAGTTATCTTGGATGGCCTATCGGATTGGCACCCGAACGCGGCCAATGGTCCGGGCCACGTTAAACAGAAACAGGGTATACTCATTAAGTGACATAGGTGTATGACGTCAGAATCATCTGCTTTTGTTCGGAGAGCGAAAAGATAATTCAATTTCATTAGATTGTTCTTATTTGTTTCACAGTTCTTATTTGTTTAATGCTAAATTCAAAATTATAGTCTTCATTTAAAAAAGAAAATAATACATAAAGTGACATTTCATTTTTGGTCGAGTTTGTATTTTTTGATTCTTTAATTAAGGGTATTCACCCAACTAACAAACTCCCGGAGTTAAGGTCTTCAAATCTGAAAAAAAACTCCCATAAGATTCTTTTATATCCTATTGCTATACTTAAGAATTAATCTCTTGTTATGAAACTCAAATTCATCTCATAGTATTCTTGTTGTAAGAGCTAAGCATTTTTTAATTTTGAAAGTACTTAAATCCTATATCTAAATCTATTTAAGTCTCATAAGTATCTTGTTATGCAATTAAAACTCTAAACGCCATTTTTAGTCTTTTTAATACTTCAATGAGACTATTCATAAATAAGTTTTTTTTTCAAGACTCTAATAGGAGCTACGACGCCAGCTTTGAATATCAAACGAACAGATGTTATAGTTGAATTGTACATTGCGTTCTTTTTGTTCACAAAACTTGCTTTTCTTCATGTTTCTATCGGATTGGTTATTTGATTGGTGGTGGCAGATGTAATTTTAGATTTCAAAGAAAACTTTGATTGTTTTCGTTGCGAGCAAGTTTCTTTGGTCGATTTTTTGTTCTATTTGTTTACCTAATTTCGGGGCTGTAGAACTGGTAGTAGTGAATTGGATCATAAATATTATAACAACAATTTTCAGCACCGAAATATACTAAACAAAAAGCACACATTTCAAATTCAAGGTAGTTAATAATATTAGTGTTATATTAAAAAGAGGAACTAATCTGCTGAAAAATCGATCTCAAAAGCATTATTTTGATAGAATTGATCGAAACAACCTTATTAATTGTACTAATGGAAATCACCATGAGTATCCCATAATGTTTATGGTATATCTTATACTGTTGTTGCATCGGCTGTCATCAGCTTTGGAGTGATTTAAATAACACGAAGCTACATCCAATTAACTTCGATTGTTACTTTATTCGAAAAATTATTAGGTTATAATTTTGTTCCATTGTTTCAAAATGTTAATCTAACACAATTATCGATTTTTTGCTTTCACATTTTTAAATTTCATAATACAAATTGCCAATTGCAATAAAAAGGAACGCCCCACAGACAAATGTGTTTCGTTTGAAATTTATATGTCAAATTTAAGTCCGATAAGAGCATTTTAGTTCCCATAATAAGTACTGTCTCTCAGAGAAAATTTATATTTAGTGAGAGCGACACTTCTTACGGGAGCTCAAACGTTCTAATTGGACTACAATTTGACGTTTAACTTTCAAACGAAACACATTTATCTGTGTTGCTTTCCGTTTCATCATCATCCAAAGATCTCATGGAGATGTTAAAACAAGAGTTAAAGTATCAATCAACAGCAGCCATGTTGCAATATGAACAAAATGTTTTCAATATATTTTGAGGGTTACCGTAGCTTCAAAAAAATATTCTAAATAAATTATCTTATTTGGTTTTCCATTCTGACCAAAACTTGTAGGTCATATTCATCTTGTTTTCTCTTATTTGCTGTCGATATTAGTTGTATAAAAAACTGATTTGTATAACAAAAGTATACAGCTACTATGCCAGAGAAGAATGAGCGGGGACTTTCTTTTTTGTGCACAGCAGTATATCAACACGACACAAGTAAAATGGCATCTTTTAAAATCAGCTGTTTTTGTCAGTTTTTAATGACAAATATATTGGAAAATATCAGAAAATCTTAATAATGAAAAAGCGTCATATTTTGTACACCTCTAGATCCAATTTTTGTCATAAAAGCACGATAATGACAGTTATTGGAAAAAAATATGGTATGAATGATCGCATTTTGTGAATTGTATAAAAACATACTTTGGTGATTTTTGCACCTAAAAAAATATTAATGGTAACCCTATAATAAGATTATAATTAATAACAAAATATTTTAAATATGCATAATTTTGGAAGCGCGTTGTTATTTTTCGAAGCAAAATGTTTAAATTAGTAGATGCAATTTTAATTGCACCAAGAATTTAGCCTACATATGCCTTGATTTTTACAAATATAATACGTCAATAAACTTGTGAGATAAATAATCGCACCAAAAAACAAATTATTTTTTGACATGAGAGAATCACGAACACACATAAAAACTATTCGTCTACCTTCTTCTAAAAGAAATTAAAAATGCGAAAGATATATGTTTTTTTTTGAGTTTACACAAACTCGTTTTCTTTTTAACAACTTCTGTAGGAAGAGACGCACCCCCATAGGAAGAGTTCAAAGGGCTTTACTAGATTTACAAAGCGGTGTCTATAATCGCATAAGAAGAATAAAACTCTTCCTATAGGATCAAGAGGCTCCCACAGCTAGGCCATTTTAGGCTTTTAACAATCTTATAAGAATCGAGAAGAACTCCTCAAGAATGCATTTAGCTCAATAAAATAAGTCTTTTAGCGCTTTCGGAGCATCTTATGAGAGGAAAAATGTTACTTGGGCATGCAATGAGATAAATTTACGAACTTCGTTTTGTGTAAATTTATGCTCCACTTTGCATGTACACACCTATAAATATAAAGCAATCTGTGCTTTCCACAATTACCGTTTGTATTAAATTATCCTCAAAATGCCAAAAGATATTTATTTATCAAAAATGTTCGCCTTTATTATTTTTTTTTTAATTTTGACAGATTTACGAGGTAGTAAACTTACGCAGTTTACAAGGTTTTCGAGACATACCTATACGACATTGCATGATTACCCCTATTATGTAAAGGGTTTTCCAATAAGGGGATGTTATTTTGATATTCAAAGAAAAATGGCATTTTTTGAGATAAATGATCGGATGTTTATTTCATTATAAAGAGGAAGGTATGCCGTTAATAATGGAACACAACATCAGCCAAATGGCCGCCACGACCACGCTTACAGGACCATATCCTTTTCATGAAATTTTCCATAACCAAACCGCAAAGTGGCTGCCCTATGTCCGCGATAGCCTCACGAATTCCATCTTTGAGGTCTTGAATCGACGCTGGGCTGTTGGCGTAGACCTTATCTTTCACGTGGCCCCAAAGGAAGAAGTCGCAAGGTGTTAAATCACAAGATCTCGGTGGCCAATTGTGATCACCTCTTCGAGAGATAACACGGTCCGGAAACTTTTCCCGTAAAAGATCGATGGTTTCATTGCTTGTGTGGCACGTAGCGCCGTCTTGTTGAAAGTAAACGTTGTCCAGATCAATACCATCCAATTCCGGCCATAAAAAATCATTAATCATCTCTCGATAGCGCAATCCATTGACCGTAACTGTTGCTCCAGCCTCATTTTCGAAAAAGTAAGGTCCAATGACCCCGCCGGACCATAAACCGCACCAAACAGTCACGCGTTGAGGATGGAGAGGCTTTTCAACAATAACTCTTGGGTTTTCCGAGCCCCAGATGCGACAGTTTTGCTTGTTGACGTAGCCTCCGAGGTGGAAATGGGCCTCATCAGTCAAGATGATTTTTCGATGAAATTCCGGATCATTTTCATGCATTTCAAGGACCCAATCAGCAAAGACACGACGTTGTTGATGATCAGCCGGCTTGAGTTCTTGTGTTAACTGAACTTTATAAGCCTTAAGACCCAAGTCTTTATGCAAAATACGGTGTTATGACGTTTGTGGAATGCCTAATTCCAAAGAACGAAGAGGAATGGACAAACCTGGGTTTTCTTCAACACTTTGGGCTACAACAGCAATATTCTCAGTTGTTCTTGAGCGACGTGCACGGGTTTTATTCTTCACATCACTAACTTGTCCCAACAGCTCGAATTTGTCCACCAATTTCTGTATTGCGGTCCGACAAGTTGCTTCACGACGACCCAAAAATATTTTAGTTTTACGAACCGTCTCTGCCAAATTTTCACCATTTTTATAGTGAATTTTAATAATTTCAATGCGTTGTTGAAGCGTGTATCGTTCCATTTTTATTAATGGCGTAGTTTCAACTTGTCAAATGTTAAAAAATCACAGCTTCAAAAGTGACAGCTACCGAAATAGGGGGCTATTCAAAATAACACCTTTTATTGGAAAACCCTTTATATTATGGTTTTCTTGGATTTTTTTGCGTTTGTTTTTTTTTTTTTGTATGTATAAAATTGATATTTTTTTGCTGTGGTTTTGCTGTCGTCTTGGAGACCACAGCAGCGTCAGTATTTTGTAATACACGCTGTTCCATGTGCATAATGCATTTAATATGACATTTTTAGCATTAACGATTCACTTTTCATTGAAAATCGATTTAGCTAGTAAAAGTGAGTGAGTATACCAGTGAAACGAAATGTCAGATTACTCGCCGGATATTGCAATCGCGACTTGATGTATGTGTTGGTAAGTTAACACTTTTGAACATGTATGTGTTCTTTTCTCATGAAATTGTTGCACATCTATTCACTGAAAATTAATGATATTGTAAAAACAACAAAGTATGTAGGTAAACATAACTAGGTACATATTTCTTTACTGTTACCTAATACTTTCAGATATTGTGAAACATAAGTGAGGTTGGTAACTGACTAATAAATTCCCAGTTGCTTAATTAGAACTTTTAGATATTGGGAAACAAATCCTTAATTTAAAAAAAAAAATTATCACATTTTGAAATTTAAAATTCTAAACCACTTGAATATAAGAGCAAGTGCGTGCGACGGAGTCGTTATTTTCGCTGAAGTAAAGTGGCAAGTCTGCGAATAAATTAAGACTGTTTGGTTTAAATTCTTATATTTTTGAACTAAAAATAAATACATAAATACTAAGTATACATACATTTACAATTTACAATAATTTTAAAATTCTCAACAACTAAATGACCTTTTCCTGTACATTTATGGCATATGTATTATTTAGGTATATAGATAAAGTTCTACTTGAGAGCTTAGGTACAATATATTTCATGACAATAGCCGTGTTTTTTTGCAAGCCCGGAGGGATTTGGTTGAAAAAACGACATCGAGGATAAGCGACGCCATTACAGAAACAAAATGGAGTTTCCTTACAAACTATCGATAGCAAGTATGCAATTCACGCCGGTAACACAGTTTTTCTCCGTGCGTAAGTTAAGCACAGAAAATTCTCCGCGCTTAGCTAAGCCCGGAGTTAGTTGTTATTGCATTTAACATGTAAATTGCATGACAGGACGTCATTTTTTCGACCAATTTCCCCGGGGCTTGCAATGAAACACGGCTATTGTCTATCATTAAAAAGAAGTTGTGGTATCTTTGGAAGTCTTCTCATTCTTGACACCGAAAATTCTCCCCAAATAGCCCGTCCACATGCTCCTTGTGACTGGATCTAAAAGTATAAAATACACAAACAACACAAATCCCTGAATAGTTGCAGTAATTGAAAATAAATAGGAGAAAACTATTCCAGCTTTCATGGCTGTTAATAAGCCAAATATCCAAGTAAATCCAAGAAGAAAGAACAGCAAAATCGACACCCTTATCTGAGACTTTGCCTTTCGTTTGTCATGGTGTCTTACAGATGCTGGGCCATAAGCTATATTATAGATTATTGCAATGAAGATTATAAGATTTCCAGCGATCACTAATGCAACTGGCAGACATATCCCAAGGTAGAGTGATCTTCCCGTTGGATAACAGATCGCCGATCCAGAACTTTCGCGGGGAATGTATGATTGTCGATCGAGTAAGACAACCATTAGCACCGGTATCAAAGGCAATCCCCAGCCAATGAAAAATGACTTTATAAAGAACCGCTTTGGTCGACTGTTCCCAAAGACCTTGACATACCTCATGAACTGCAGATAGGCAATGATCATCATCCAGCAGAATTGAACCAGCACGGAGTACTGCAGACACGCTCCTAAGGCTACGCAACTCGAGAATATGTGATTTGAAATAAGATGCGAAGTATAATCCTCGGTATTGACGAAGCAAAAGAGAACCATTTGCAGAGCTATAGCCAGCGATAGCTGAAGAAGAACTTTTGAAGAAGCCTTCTCACGCCATGTTTGAAATATAAGAGCTGTTATAAAAATTCCTATAATTCCAATCAATGACAGGGAACAGCCCGTGAGAGTGATGATGTCCAATGCCTCACGATGAATATCCTTGACCACAACGTTGTCAGATGAAGCTGTCAAATTGTATGTGCCCCCGATGAGGAGTGCAAATGGGGTTAGGTGAGAACAACCGTAACGAACCAAATTCGTGTCATTTTTTGATGTTCCCAGCAACACTATTCCGTCCTTAGACCAAGTATTGAAGTCCCAATATCGGCAGCTTGATACACTTTGATTGTTATCGGAAGGTATTCTCATGATCATAGGAAGTAACTCGGGTAGATCCCGCCCATGTCCAGGAATGGACACAGAAATAATCTTGCTGTACACTTTCTTGTCCGTTATATCACGATCTTCTTGGAAGAGTTTGTCATTTGTAAAAACTTTGATAACAATTCGAGGATCTGGAAGATCTTCCGCTGTGTGGTTTTTCGCCCGAATAGTAATCTCATCTAAATTATCGAGCAAAGTGTCTGGGAAGAATGTAGCAAATTGAAGATCATCTTCTTCGAGCAATTCCTCCACAGACTGATTCGAATGCAGGAATCTGTAATAACTGTTGTCTTCGATTATGCCCCGATGTATGGTCCTTTCAGTTTTATGCTTATAAAGTGCCAGCCCAGTTATATTGGCCACATTCGGATCTATGACGAACACAATCAATTTGGGTGTAATCTGAACTACGACACCATCATCATGGTTGATGCTCTCAATTAATTCGTCTTCATCATCCCCCATTTCGCCTCCTGCAAGATCGCGGTTACCAATCGCATCATTTGTGCTCTCATTTGTACCCGTCTCTCTTAATTTGGGCGTTGTTGAAACCTCATCAATTAGCCTCTCGAATGCGTCAAGCAGGATGTTTGTTGAATTCAATCTAATTGAAGTTTTTATAACGTCTGTATTGACTCTCATTAAATAATTGTAAATGCTTATAATGTCACTAGTCGTAGCTTTTGATAGACTTTTTATGTTCAAAGCTGACAATGAGAATGGATCTATTGTGTTCACAATTGATCGCAGCGCGATCACTTTTGCTGTAATACTCCGTACAATTCTGCCCAAGTAGAAAAGATCAGCTGGAATTAGATTATTGAAATTTGTTCGGATCATAACTTTAATATCTTTCATGGCTTTTTCAGGATCTTGGTTCGGTTGTTTGGATTGATCGATTTGGTACAGATGACTTGTTATCAGTTTGGGTGGGATGTTTTGGATGCATGAAATTTTGTTCCTATCAAATATTTCCCACATCGCTCCATAGAGGAAGTCCCCTTCACATTTTCTGGCTATTGGAAGGCCGTTTGATTGCAAACACAGTTCCCTGGTTGTTGAAGTTTCTCCGCGAATTGCTGTTGACCATTGGTACTTGGAGTTGTTTGGTAGAGCCTCTGGAAAACAATATTCCGTACTATTCACCGATGAACTGTTTGCATTGTTTAACTTCATCAAGTCATTCAGGAGATTCCTAATCGTCATACGAATCGCTGTATCATGGCGGATTCCCCGGTTGTCTTCTTCGTCGTCAAGCTCTTCGCTACTCACTTCATCACTGTCATCTACAGCTGAGTTTTTTAATGAAGCTGAAATATGACATAAAACAGATATTCTTTGTAGATCCTCATCGATAGTTTCGATATTCATCACTCTCACGCTGTGGATCTTCAGTTCTTCGAACTTTTCCTTCTCCTGACGGACATTCATAAGAGTTTTCATTATTTTTTCAGCTTGTTTTGCAAACTCCTTTTTACTATTGTGAACTTCTTGACACGATTTCACATCACAAGGCATGTCAAAGAATGTGGAAAAGGTGTGGCCTTTACGTTTATTTGTGGCAACTATCTTTTTCGACAGCACGTGAGTGAAATTGTAGACCGAATGCGCTTCACACCAATAATATCCTGGACCATCACCATAAAGCTTCAGCTCATACATGGTCTTTGTTTGGTCGGGATTTTCCCAAATAATATCTTTTATCTTCACCGATCGTGTCGCTCCATAATCAGCATTCGTGAAACATTTAATTCCATGATCTTTCGCATCTAATCTCCAAATCGTATTCCGATTATACACTGTCAGGACAATACTTTCCAACTCAGGATCGAATTTTAGAAATAATTCCACTAGCGGCCCTGGATCCGTCATCACCTTCACACCTAAGTATCGCATCGATCGATAACCAGGTCCAATTTCCATCTTGTCCTTTTTGTTTATCAACAAATCATATCTTACACCATCAATATGCACTGGACTTAGTAAAAAATTATCATCAAAGTCGATCACATTGAAGATCTGACGTATAGCATTGCGGTTGTCAAAGTATTCCCCGGTACTCAATCGCCTTACATCTGGATTCGGTTCTACATCCCACTCGATGCCATAGCAGATGTTTGGCTTATAGCTCAGTGCCCCATAATTGTGTGGACAAACAGATTTTATCGCCAGATTTTTAGGTTTAAATAGACACACAGAATGATGGCGTTCACTGCAATGACTCATATTAAGACCATCAATTGGATTAACGGTGGCAATTAAACAGCTCTTATCAGAAAGCTCATTGTACTTGTAATGTGTTAAAATATCACCCCAATCTCTACCGGGTAGCTTCCATATAAGTGGATTGTATATATTGCCGTCGGCTCTCTGAACAGGTATCCAAAAAGCTTTCACATGCCCAAGTGATCGCAGATATTTATACATCGCTTCCCGTTCATGGCTATCTAAATCAAAGATCGTTGTATCTGATCCAAGGCACAGTCGATCGCTCCACTCAACGATCTGTTTAGATATCTTAACACACAATGCTCTTGATGAACTCCCATATGCAGGAATTTGAATGAGATCCTCAGGGCAATTATGATTTTCCCAAAATGTGCTTGGTGCATGATCACATTCAGGTAGAATACTGGGTATCCATTGGCCATTTGAACATTTCCTTATAAAAATCTGGCCATTTTTATACAAACAAACTGGTTCTGATATCGTTAAATCCGTTTCGCTGTTCTTCGATTGGTCCCACGTAAAGTTTTGATCGCCTTGCACCGTTATCTCTTTGTTGCACTTATTGTAGACAAGCTAGATAGATAGGTAAGATAAAAGATATTTAGACTTTTCACTATTTTATTTTCTAAAAATTTAAAATGCATACACTGGAATCCCTTTCACCGCACGCAACCAAAAGAGGCAATAATAACGTCATCAATCCAAACAAATCACCAGCACATTCCATGATAAGATTTACCCTATCAAACTAAAAACAAGATGAAATACAGCCAAAAAGTTTCGTCTACAAAATGCGGATCTACCTTCTTCGAGATATCTTCCGGTAGCGCAGAACCGCAAAGAAAATAAACAAGTAGAGCTTTTTTTTCGGATGTCTAATCAAGACAATTTAATGTGAAGAACTATACGATTAAAGACCACGAGACTGAGTGCTGGGGGTTGAATCATTTAAATTATGTTCAACCTAAGTACAGCAAGATCGTTGCTGCTGGTACTGAAATCGAAATTTAATTTAAATTCTCTATCTGATTGTGAGTTAAGCTGAAGAGCAACGGCACAGAGAGTATTCTTCTGTTTTAATCTCATTTTCTCGGATTCTCTGAAAAAGAAAATCCTCGCTGACTATTGTTGTGAGAGAATTATTCTAATTAGGTTCAATAATAAGAAAATTAATGAAGCAGAGGCAGACAATTTTGATTAGCTTATTAGAGATAAGCAGGAGAATGGTGGTGGTGTGAGAGTATCTTACTTGGTCGTATCTATCTGCATTAGTGCAGGCAATAGTATAGCTATCTATACAAAAAATATCTATTGAGAGATTTTTTGTATGCAAATGCGCTTTTTTTTTCTTTTAAAGAATTTCACCTTATCATTGTTAAAACACCTTGCATTACAAAGAAAAAAAAATTGAAAAGGTTGGCGGTGGTTTAGTTAGATTCAGGGTCGTATCTGTTGTTCTAAATCATTTAGGGCCCAAGAAACTTCCCCTGTTAACTTTCAATATAATTTAAAAACATTGAACACACAGTTACAAAGAAAAAAATATTAGGTATCGCATCTTAAGCAGATTTTCCTCAGTTGGGTCACAGAGTGTGAGTAGGCAGCTAGTCACTGCCTCTAAAATTGGTTGTTTAATACTTAAAACTATGTGTAACGACGAATAAATTAAACGTAATTTGCTTCAATATTATCATATTCCAAGTAAATCCCAAAAACGATATCTTAAAGTGGCGCCCGGGTGTGACACTTTCACTTTTGTTATTAATATTGAAACTTTAGATTGTTTTCTATTCAGGATGGGGAAATTATCTATTTCTTTCTAATAGTAAAAATGTTCCAACTAAAAACATCTAAACCAAAAATTGGTTACTTTACAGTCCGATGTGCAAGGCTTCTGCCAGCCGCAGTCAGTTCGGTCTCTAGCTAGCTTTTTGCAATTTGACATGCCAAGTTTTTCGGGGTCCTCTTCCACTTGCGTCCACCACCTGAATCGTGGTCTTTATCTACTGCACTGTCCATCCCTTTGGGGTGTATTCAAAGACGTTAGTGGCCGGAACATTGGGTCCATTTGCTCAAAATTACCCAGCCACGCTAGTTGTTGGTTCTTCATTTTTGTAGATAGGTTGGTGCCATTGTAGAGCCCGAATAGTTTGTTGTTCCCTTTCGATCTGATAGAGACAGCTAATGTCAAAGCAATGATCAATGGAATCGATCGTCTTATACGTGATCTAGGCTCATGAAAGTACATTTCCTTGTCTAAAACCTTTTTCAAATCAAAAATTTAAAGATATCGGTGAGGGTTTTTCCGACCTCTATGAAGCAGCGGTAGCGTGAGCTCTTCATCATCATCTTGCACTCAGTACAAAAAACGAATGAATAACGCAGGCATTCCAAAAATAGGCATTCTTCTATAATTCTCGTCTGGATAAATGCTGTCATACTCGGGCTTGAAATCGTTGAAAATTTAGTGGTTGATATGGGCCTATCAGGTTGTTGACGAATTAGCTTCAGACGTTTACAAAATTTGCCAAACTCTCATGATTTTTTTTTCAATCTCGGAGCAACGACTAGGTTAGGTTAGGTTTTGTAGAAGGGCTGACAGTTCATTTTGTTACCGTCACACTTAATTCTATGTAGATCCGTTGTGGTACCCTAGGAAATTGTATCCCACTTAATGTAAAAACCTATGTGTTCTGTTAGCAGTCAAGCCATTTAGAGGCGTTGACGAAGTTCAGGAGGCTGTTAGCCGAAGTTTTAGAAAGATCCTCTAAGTCGTCAAAGAAAGGTGTTTTTTTCTTAATGACAGAGTGCTGCGCATTGACAAAGGAAGTGTTAGGTATCCTTATGTGCTTCTTCATCACCGCACCCTCTGCAAAGGTCGTCAGTACTGAGCCTCATTTTCTTTTTGTGGTATCCCAGTAGGTAATGTCCGGTGATTATGCTGACAAAAGAACAAAGATGTTTTTTGTTCAATTGCATAATTTTGCCGTCCACTGCTTATAAAATTTTTTTCCATAATTTTCTAATTGGCCAGCATGTTTCAAGCAGGTTCCATCTTTCCTTGTTTTTTTCAGAAATTTTGGTACCAATATCCTGTTTGATGCTACAGGTTGGTATTTTAATATGTCGTTCGGTTTGACTTGAATCAAGCGACGATCCCGTTTTCACCAGCTCATCAGCTCTTTCGTTTCCCTGTACATTACTGTGACCAGGAACCCAGCAGAGTCTAATGTTATGCTGCATGCCAAGAACCCCTAGCTCTTCGCGGCAACAAGTTACAAGCTTCGAATGTATCTCAGTGGCAGAAATTGCCTTAACTACTGCTTGGCTATCAATAAAGAGGGTGATATCAGCTCGTGATATCGCCATCATTGATTTTTGCGTAGCTGCTTTTGTCACTGCCAAGACCTCAGCTGGAAGACGCTGCAAAAGTCCGTAAGTCCGAAGGAGCTAGCTAGCCTCAGAGTTTCCGAAAAAATTCCTGCCCCAACTCCAGTGTCCATCTTAGAACCATCAGTGAAGACAGTTATCGTAGATTCATTACTGAAAGATTGGTTGTTTTTCCACTCCTATCTATTAGGAAACGAGGTAGTGAATGGTCTGTTGATGTTTAAATGGGGTGTTGTGCAGTCTGTGCAAACATTAACCTTACATAACTCTGAAGAATCTGAGTGTGGCCCGTTGTGCTTTGTTTCCAGCAGTTAGTCTGGCTTAGATTCAAGGCACTGTATGCTGCTGATTCTTGCACGAATAGATCGAGGGGTTTCAAGTTAAGCATAGCTTCCACTCCCGCTGTGGTGGTGGTTTTCAACGCCCCCGTAATGCCTGTGCATGCTAATCTTTGAACTTTTCTCAAGGTTTTCAGGTTTGCTGTTTTCTCAGTCGCGTTCCACCAAACTAAATTACTATAGGTTAGTATCTGTCTAACTATTGCCGTGTACATCCACCTGATAATTTTTGGGTTAGGTCCCCAGGATTTTCCAAAAATCCTGTTGCAGAAATATAATGCGACCAAATCTTTCTTTTCTCTTTCTTTAGTGGTGAGAGGCCAGTTCAGTTTCTTATCTAGGATCACACCAACGACTAAGCCATCACAGAAAAAAATGACTGTTTACATAGCAAATATGTAGGTAGTTCACGCCGCCGGTAACACAGTTTTTCCCTCAAGCCCCGAACATTTTCTTTGGGCTTAAAGGATAAGTTGTTGCATTTAACATATTTAAATTACTTAGAACTGACCTGTTTTATCGTCCAGTTCCCTCAGAGATTAAAAAAGAATACACTTCGAAGCTTAAAAAGAAGAAAAAAGGGAAAGAAACAAGTTTTGTGTAAATTTTGGATACCGCAGGATCACGTGCTCGAATGAAGACGCGGACCTATTGTGAAGCAGGGATAATATTGATAGAAAATGTCTTCTTTTTTTAAGGCGGCTCCGAGCCTTAAAATTGTATCTACATACTAGTATTCCTAATTATGACCATGTTTCTTTTTTAATACAGATGCACATTGCACAGTCTCAGTCAATACCTATACTCAAATAACAACAATCAGGATTGCCAGAATGCACAATTAATCACAGTTTTGCGGTGCGAAATTTAATGTTGATCTGTCTCCTATTTTCGGCGGATTTTGTGGTAGTAGTTATTAAGTTTGATAAGAATTTGTACATAAGTGCTGACTGAATAAAGAAAATTCGGAGGAAAATCGTGGCCAACAGTACCTACCGTCAGAGTTGAAATGCACAAAATTCCTACGCAGCGCTACAATCGAAAGCTGTGGCTGTAGTAAGAAATGCATGGTTGAGCAAAGTTGAGCAAAGAGAAATACTTGAATGCTAAGAGTTGTTGGGGCTGATTAATTTCCGTTCGTTGAATGTTGATGAAATTTCTCTTTAAAAAAAATATGTATTGACAAAAGCTAACGTTTCATTGTTTTTTTTTTCTTCTTATGAGACCATGTGCTATAATATTTTCTTCAACGAAAATCTGGCAAGCCTGATAACAATCCTAAAGAATTTGTATATACAAGGTTGTTGTTTTTTAATACCTTCTATTTGTTATTTGTTTAAAATTTTATATCTCAATAAGATACCCGCAAAAGATACAGTAGATGATAGTGATGATGCTTTGCGGGCTCACATATCATTTGGATTTAAATACTTCAGAGTTTACCCCACACAAGCAAGTAACATTATCCAAGAACTAAAAAAGAAACAATAATATTGATGATTGTTGTATACCTGATGCTAAAGCCCATAGAGATATAATATCTATTGTTTTATTTTTAGAAATTTATTTGTAAGTTATGAATTTAAAGATACAACGCATGAGACGTACTTATTATTTCTTGTTTAACATGCGGGCTTATGTCATTTTATAAGCAAAACAAACATTTTTTGTTTACCTAACAAAATTAAGTAGCACTATAGACGAGTAATAAATTCAGAGAAAAGTGTTTTTAAATCGATGATTAATTCATAAAAAGTTTTATTTGAAAAAACGCCACGTGACTCGTGAAGCTTCATTGATGAATGATTTTGTGTTTAGCATAATTATTGTCCATAAGCTGTAGTAAATCACCGATAAACATATTAATCAGTTAAAGAACAAAAGTAAAGAGTTTGCTATATGTTAAATTTCAGATACATAATATGCTACCTTTTGATAGATACACCATACACTACGCGTCGCTTGATTGTGGCCGCAGCATTATTTTAAGAACTCCTGACGAAATTTGTAACTTAAGGTAAGACCGCACTCGACGGAACTGCACAGCAACAGAACTGTATCGCACTAAGCGGCAACGGAACTGTGCGGCGCGGCCCTAAGCGGCAAAGTTGATAATCTGGGCAACTATGTCGCGTAGCGCTGCACCGTGCAGTTCCGTTGTGAGAATACCATTTGGTTTTCGGGGTTGAGAACCCCCCCATTTGGCCGCCATTTTGGAAAAGGTGTTGCAAAATGCTTTTACGCCATATCTTGTGAACCATAGGTCTCACATAAAAACTGTTTAAAACTTTTTTATAGAAAATTAAATTCTCTACAACTTTAGTTAATTTTGTTTGCCAAAAAATTGAAAATAAAAAAGTTATAACTAAATATAGACGAAAATTTTGACGAAAAATATCATTAAGCGGTTATAACATCGTTTTCTATTAATTTTTTTGGAAAAAACCCTCTGGTGAGACAAAAATCTAGAGCATATAGGTTGGGTCGAGACAAAAAAAAGGCGTGTGGGGGTGGGCGTCTTTTTCCCCTCCCTTTTTCATACGAAAATACTATTTGTCCCACCTATACAAACCTCTGTCCCCCTTATTAAGTAAAAATTCAAATAGAGAAAACATTCAATTGAAAACTGTAAAAATATTTTCATTAAATATTTCTGTGAACACATCCATTTGAAGTTCAAAATCCTTTCAAAGCTGAACGCCTCCTCTCAATGAACTACATCTCATTTCACTTTTTTTTACTGTGGTGTTATATTTTTCAAAAACATGTTTTGTCCCCCTTTTTGATCACTTGTCACCCCTAAAAAATTTGCAATGTCCTCCTTTTCGTTATTTTCAATCTGGTAACCCTACCCTCCCCCCGTTCGTCCAATGAAATGTTATATTGACTTTGCATCAACAATTTGTGCCAACATTTTTTCTGTGAGACCTATATGGTTCTCAAGATATAGCCAAAAAACATTTTACACCACTTTTTCCAAGATGGCGGCCAAATAGGGGGGCTTTCAACCCCGAAAACCAAATGGTATACTCACATTGACCCACCCTACATATTAAACAAACAAAATGTTATCCTGTACAATATGCAAGTTCAATGTAACATTTCAAATGCATAATTTGACGCGTACTGTCGCCTTGCTTCATATCAAGTGCGGTATATCAAAAAAGTGCTGTATAGTGCTGCGGAGTGTCGCGCAGCTCCGTTGAAGTGCAGTTCCGTCGAGTGCGGTCTTACCTTTAACCTTCATACTGAACATTTTTTTTTATTAATTGGTATGTCTCTAGTCGTGTCCAGCGTAAATACTTTTGTTAAAACGTAAGAAGCTAAATTCAGGAGAACTGATACTCTTACTATTGTATTATTGGTCTCTATAGTTGACGCGAGTGAAGGAAGAGCATGGGGGCTTATTGGCCGAGTTCAACGCACATCTGAATATTCAGAATTCTGAATTTTTGAAGCTCTTGATTGGCCAGCTGTCAGAAGTCATCTGAATTTTCAGAACTTTTTCTGACAGCTGGCCAATCAAGAGCTTCAAAAATTCAGAATTCTGAATATTCAGATGTGCGTTGAACTCGGCCATTGGGAAATTTGTGCTTAAAATAATAGTCTGTAGGATTCAGACGAAATATCATGCTTTAGAAAGCAAATTTGAGCAGATAGTATGAAAATATCGCCCATGTTTATAAATATTTCGATTTAAGGCAGTGTTGTTGTAAAATTTCGAAGAACTGAATTTTTATTAATTTAAAATCACAGCTTGAATTTACAAAACAAGTATCATAAAATTAAATGTTAATATTAATTTCAATTATATATTATTTTATAACAAAAAAAGACTACAATTTTTAATTTCCTACAATGTTTTCTAAATATTAAGACTTCTGTTGTTCTTCCAATAGTACACCCTGCATCCTGTGTCGCACAAACAGCCTTTTTCTATCCGGAATTGCTTTTAAAAATGGCAAAAGGCTTAGTAAAAACAATCTATCTGAATCTTGTACATTCATGCCACCATTTTCGCTATTCAGCATTACTTCCGTCTTGTGTTTCATTGCTTTATGTTTTATATCAAAATACTCATAATCATCTTCGTCATCAGTTTCACCAAGGGCATGTGGTCGCATATTAGACTGATGCATACTATTTTGAGTGTCATTTTGTACTTTTGACGCCTCACTGATGTCAACTGGCGGTCCTGATGCTTCTGTGTCATCTAGTTGTCTCGATTCTTCTATTTCACCTAATAGTCTAGACTCTTCTTTATCATCTTGTATCATTGATCTCTCTCCGTAATCAAATTGACTGGAATCTTCTAAAGTCTCGTTGTATAGTTGAAATGATTGGCTACTTTCTTCTTTAATGTAAGCTGTATTGTTCTGTTCTATCAGTTCAGGTGGTAAAGGTACATCATGCTTCGTGAGATCTATTTGATCGCGCAAAAACAGAAGTTCCGAAAAGTACTTCCAGTTGGACTTCCAGTTGCAAGTTGAACCTTTAACAGTTTCTGTGTCAGGTAGCGGTTGTATAACTTGAATTAATTCACTTTTGAATTTTTCTATCAAAATTACCCACTTCATTTTACACCTTTTTGCTGCAAATAAAATAATTATATTACTTTCGGTTACAGATATTTAAATTAATCAATGTAGGGACGCATGTTCCTTATGTTCTTTGATGATCTATAATGCAAGGACCATTTTAGATACTAAAAACAAAAAAGCTATTGAATGCTATAACTGGCGGCTATTATTATTCAAATAGTAGTGTTACTGAAGTTAATGCTAGATTGTGAAAATGCGAACATATCTAACATTTTTGTAAGGGATTTATTTCAAAAATTCCACAGTAAATTTTTGACGTTTGACGAACAGCTGATTCAATTACGCAGCATTTATCCAAATGAATAAAAAGGACGTTCATGGATGAATACCCTAAAAAAAAAATGCGAAAAACAAGACATCATACATTTCTAGCAATTAAAGGAAAGCGTAAGCCACTACAGCCTCGTGTTTCATTGCCAGAATTCATACATTTCGATATTTAATTTCAAAACATCCAAATTCTCTTTCAGTTTCGCATTAAACGTTTACATTTACATCTTCCGATGTTTGCCTCACAACAGCCCTCTTTTAATTCCCTTTTGTTGCATACAAATATTTGCTTGTATTCATGGTTTGTTTCACGTAATCGCATTGAATTTATTAAAATGATTTTGCAGAGTTTAGCACACAATCAAATGAAGCGCAGAATAATAACAAACAATCAGAAGATATTACGAGAATCAGATGAAAATTTGTCGCATATTCCGAAGACGTGTATTTCCCACAAGTGTCACCACCTTTGACCACATTTTTGTTCATGTCGTAAGCAAATATCTTAACGTGGAAACCCTGGCTTTTTAATTCAATTTGTTAAGCGAACTGCTACGTTTATTGTTTATGACGCTCGTCCCGGTCCCATCGCGTCTACTGTGTTTGACTTAATTTCTCGTGACAGCATCCCGTTGACTTTCGTTTTGAAGTTTGATAGAGCGCTGAATGTATCGATATGTGTGTTTGTTTAGTTCAACTCTGAATTCCAACTTGTTTTCGACAGGTTTTATCTAAAACTTGTAGTTTACGAAAACTTGTGGTTTACAAAAATGTAAATATGGGAAAACTTGTGTTTTTCAATGTTGGTTTTACTCCAAAACCGATATTTTCGCGAAAACGCGAAAGTTAAAAGTTGGTGAACTCTTGCCGCTGCGGCTGCAGCTGCGTTGCATTGTGTTCGCAATATCGAAATAATGTGTGGTGTATTTTTTTGTTTTTTAATCAGCGCGCACTAAAGGAATTTTGACTACCCTTAAAATGTTTTAACACAGTGCGAGCGTTAGGAAAATAGGGAAAGATTTAATAGGAGATACCGATGCACATTGGTTTTGAATTTCTGAATATCAAAATGGGAAGTAAAAATAGAGCCAGGCAAAGTATTCCACATTCTTGTAGTGCGGCTAAAGAATGAATCTCTATACTTGACAGTACGTCCGAAATTGGGCTCAAGGGTAAACTGATGAGCATTCGTAAAAGCGCGAGTATTACGGTTGAATTGTTTTAGGGGAGGAATGCAGCTGGCTATTTCACTAGAACACTGTTTGTGGAAGTAGCGATAAAATAGAGAGAGACACAAAAACATTACGGCGGTGTTCCAGAGTTGTAATTGTTTCTGTTATACTTATATCACCTATCATTTTTAAAGCTCTTTTTTGAATTCTATCCAGGAGATGAGTTGAAGGAGCACCTGCCCAGATATCAGAGTTGTACCCAAGCTTTGGACGGATAAAGGCTTTGTAGAATACAGCCAGATCAGAAAGGGAGACAAATTTCTTGCATCGACAAAGAAAACCTAAACATTTAGCAGCATTTTTGGCGACTGTGATGCACATGCCGAGAACTGAAAGCTGTTCGGTTTCTTCTATGCAAGTACCGCTCATGGATAGCGGCATGGGGGGCGGGTTCCGCTTCAACGACAAGAGACAACATTGGGTTTTTGAATCAAGTGCAATAATCTTAATTTCACCAAAACGGTGTAAAGATTTGTTCCACTGTTCGGTGAGATATACCATCAGATCACCAGTGGATCTATTGCTACGAAAGCCATACTGCCGGTCATTTAGAATCTTTCGTTCTTCAAGATATTCAATATTTCGAAAGCTAGTCCTACTGGAGATCCAGTTGCAGCTCCGTCTCTTTTGTGTTCAGGCAGTTAGTCATAGATATTCACAATACGAAGATAATTTTATTCAAACCAGATTTTACTTATTTATTTAAAAAAATTAACTTACGTGACTTTTCGATTTTCCGTCCTATTTCCTTCCAAGTTTTATTCGTTAAATCTTCGTTAAAACGATCTTCGTCGAATTTATTCCACAAAATGGGATAATCACGCACCAAATCAATTAATCTTTTTTCAAAATTAAGCTTTCGGGGAAATTTGATAATTTTTTTCTTCTGGATATACGAGCAATAAATAGAAGGATGAAGTAATTTCAAATGTCTCTCTAAGTTGGCACTATGTTTGTATAAGACTTTTCCATCACATTTTTCATTGTAACAAACAATTTGATTTAAATCATTGCACTTGTATAAAGCAAGTAATGAATTGTTTTTGGGTCGTGGCATTTTTATGAAAATCTGTTCTTCTTTTTCAGTATTAACAAAAACATCAGATTAGTTATAGAACACTGCCTCATTCGAAACCCTGCGACTTCCAAGTAACAAGTAAGAATGAACACTAAACTAAATACTGAACATAAAGCACTCTTTGAATAAATTTGGTACAGTCTACATTCTACCTATAGACAGTTTGTTGTACGACGGGTACGAGTCGACGAGAAGCCTTCGTTGGCCTTGGGTATATTATTAGTCATACATATATCTACACAAATCGTTTGTATATAGGCACGTACGAATACGAAATGAACAATAAAAACTGCGCCAGATGGTGGTAGTGTAGTGTTTGTGAGCAAAGTACACATTTTGTTTTTTGAATTGCTTCATTTTAATCCGCTTTGTATTTAGGTTTGTCATTTACTTCCAAGGAATTATGTATGTGACTCCGACTTTTGTTATAGTACTGACTACAGAGTACACTGTATATCATAAGCAACAACTGTTTATGATGATGTTTGGTAGACGAAATTGTATTTCTACCTAGGTACATGCTATAGATGCTTCACCTTTAATGTAGGGTAAGTAACGTACATGCACTCCGCTCCACTTGAATAGACACACATTCCACAAAGCGCTACACGCTCTGATAGTAAAAAAATTGTTTCTATTCAAGTGGAGCGGAGTGTATCTACGTATCGATGATACTACTAAATAGATAGCGTCTTCCTGTTTTTGTTTTCGTTTCGTTATGCGCACCTACGTTGTCGATGCACATTTTGGTACTTTTATAAATAATAGTACAAAATTTGTATTCAGAACCTAAAAGTTTTGAATGAAACAACCAAGTTATTATAAGCTGGAGTTATAGTCATTTCATAACTATCAGGCCGATCATCAAACTCATAGTGGCGCCTAGTTTATTTTGCTCGTTGTTTTTAAGAAACAATAGGTACGTGTGTCTACTATCTACATCTTGGAAAATGTTTGTTTTATTAATCTTTATAAAAAAATGTGTGTGCGCCGATTCCCATTATGCCAGGGTTGCCAGTTTAGGGGTTTTCTCCCTAGATTTAGGGGCTTTTTTTTTTGTTGTTGGGGAGTTATCTGGGGGGACGAGATGTTTGGGGGGAAATCTGGGGTGATTTATTCTGAGTTAAAAGGTTGAGGGATTGTATAGGTATTGAAACAGCTGACAGTATTCTACGAGTTAGATACTCCTTACATTCTGGGTGTCAGAATTTAACACTAACAGAAGAAATGCTGAAAATTTTTATAAGTGAGAAATTGTATCAAACCGACGCGACGGCCAAAACGAAGATGACGAACTAAATTAACCCACAGGGAACTGAGGAAGAAGTTTTTCGGTGGAGAATGTATGCGAAAAGCATCTGTTCAGTTAACCCACCAAATATGATGATTTAACTCGTGTTCAACTTTAATCGCGCACTGAAAAACTGGACCTAAGGGCTTGTTTCACAATGTCTGATTAAAGTTCTAAATAAGCATTTGTGAACTTTTTAGTCAATTATAAACATCCCTTATGTTTCACAATATCTGAATAGTAGGCGTGTTTTTTTGCAAGTCCAAATGAATTTGTCGAAAAAAAACAACATCGGGACTTAGGAACTTCTTACTTACAGTACGTAAGTCCTGATAATTATCTGGACTTAGCTAAGTCCATATGGATTTAAGTTGTTGTTGTATTTACGTGTAAAACTATTAGTTCCGATGTTGTTTTTTTCGACAAATCCATATGGACTTGCAAAAAAGCACGCCTAGTATAACTTTTAATTATTAAGGTTCAAAGTATTTTAATGGCCCGATAAGGTGTCGATTAGGATTAGCAATTTAATGTACTTGGCAATTTAAATATTATTAATATTTTTTTCCAGTTTTTATCAGTCAAAACTATTTGTCTGGAAAACTGGAACATCTAATTGACACGCATATATTTATTTTTTCGAAAAAAATGTGAAACGCTAAGGGCCAGTTTCACAGTCGACACTTACCGAAATAAGTGGCACTTAAGTTTCCCATATTAGGAATTTAAGCTAAATTTCATAGCTAGCGTAAGTGGAACTTAAGTCACCAACATCGGAGACTTAAGTGCCACTTATTCAGGTAACAGTGAACGGTGATATTGGGAATTTATCTTTCAAATTCCCGACTTAAGTGTCAGTTTTCTGACTGTGAAACTGGCCCTAAGTTTTTTATTGGGAGGATTTAATTTGCGGATAATTAAAATGACGAGTAAATAATCAGAACTTTACTCAGACAATGTGAAGAAAACCCTAAGCAAATTTTCTTTTATTACTTATTACATTTTTTACAAACGTTTTTTTTTTTTTACTGTAGCTGTGTGAATTAATTAAGTTTAAAAACAAATTTAGGAGCTGTGAAAAAGTTAAAAAAAATTTAGCGGTTTTTGTTGATAAAATGTGGTAATCTGGGGGGTTTCAAAATTTGTCTGGGGGGAGATTTTTTTTTCATCTGCCAACACTGCATTATGCGCAATAATTCGCTATTTGTTAAGTTAAACCGTGGTAGGAAGGTACGAATTTGTTGTATATGCATGCGACTAGGGTTGCCTACCATCAACAAAAAATTATAAGACGGACGGTTAGGAGAGAAAAGCCTGATTTTTGATTAAAAAAAAATGACCACCTTTTTTTCAATATAAATTTTATTTAAAATTAAAAATCATAAAAAAAAACTAAAACTATAAGTTCGGGACGCGACCGTAAGTTTACGTATCTCATCGCAGCTATTGAAAAAGATGTAATTAATTTGATACTAATTATTTATGGGACAGGTATATTTAGCCCAAAAGGGCACCCGAAAAGAGTAACCAGAAAAACCTTGTCCGATCAGCGGGTTTGCTAATGCTTGCAATAAAAATATCGCTATCCTCTTTTTCAACAGCATGACGTAACTTGACAGCAGTAACATATACATTCAGTAGGTATGTACAGTAAAGACCCAACTATTGGCGTTTTTCTTTTTTGGCTCTGAGCAGAGGCTGCGTTATCAGATCAGAGCTTTGAGCAGATTATGATCAGAGTCCTCAGATTTAATTATCAAACACTGAACTGTCATTTCATAAGGAATCCAATTTTATTCTTAATTATGCGTGAAGTTGGCTTTGCTCGATTTGCTCGGTCATTGTATTCTGAGCTAATTGAGCAAGCTCTGAGCTTACACCGATGGAAAAAAGGAACACAATTTTTATGCTCTGATATGTCTGAGCTAAAAAAAAAACATAAGAATTCTTAACTGAAAATTATTGAGGTGATGGAAATGTCAAAAGCAATATTTTGAGTAGGTAAGTTGAACTTTAGGTACTTATGTAGGTATAAGTATGTATGTTTCTTGCTCGATTTGACGGTTGGTAGTAGTGGATTTGTGATTGTGAAAAGTTTTGATTTCCATCATAAAAAAAATATCCATCATTAATTCTATGCACTTCTTGTAAGTTATGTAATAATAAGATACTGAAGATAAAGATATGCCAGAATTTTCATTGGAATATTAGTCGCATTTTAGTATCGCTGATAATCCATAACGATAATCTCATGAAAATAAAACAATACGGATCTTAGTAACAACTGTGTTGTATACCTATCTCTTTATTCCTTACGTTTGTCGTTTTGTTTCATGTAATGGCCGTTTTTTTTTGTTTGCACTACATTTTACACTACCTTGCCATATGCAAAACTGAGATTCCATCTGCCCCCAAGAGTAAAAACTGAATTTTTGGTTCATGAAACGTGATCCCGATAGGGAACAGGATCTCGTGTTGTTGTGTAGGTAATGTGTGTTTTTTGATGATCTA
This sequence comes from Leucozona laternaria, assembly GCA_932273885.2. Classification (NCBI taxonomy): domain Eukaryota; kingdom Metazoa; phylum Arthropoda; class Insecta; order Diptera; family Syrphidae; genus Leucozona; species Leucozona laternaria. Next base: position 216,455,611 of record OW026366.1, on the reverse strand, counting down.
CATACATACATATATGGATCATTTTGGATAATAAAAAACGGCTTTTGATGTTTAACACATCTTAACCGTGAGTCCCAGCACTCACACAATTTTTTTTTCCGTGAGACACGTCTAATGTATGTATATAGGCCAGTCGATATCACAGACAACCAACAATTTTCATAACGCAAAAACAAACTGATCAAAACGACGTATGTCCAATATGTTGTAGAGTATTTGTTGCTACACGACTGCTCACATTTTTGTAGAAAGGAGTTGCGTTGTCATAATAAGCCAAGACGAAGTGTGAGCAAGACCGCAGATGGGGCAAATCCGTTTCTGTATTCTCTGTGTCTTGTTGTATGAAACAAAAATGTCAACGTCAGAATTTTCAATGCAAAGACGTGACACATCATGTCTACAAAAATAATATATGTACATACAGTGGCTCACAGCTTATTTGATACAGTGTTTTTTTCCGAAATAAAAACAATGTATCTTCAAAGGTAAAAGGTATATGTCCGAAATTGAAATGAAGACAAGTAGGGCTATGTTTAAAGAGCGTGTTAATCAAATTGTATGGTTCACAAGTTTACCTATTCACTCTGCTAATAGGAAATAATTCATTTTGTACCAAAAAAATCACCTCACAGCTTATTTGATACAGCTAACATAGTGCACTTACGCTCCTAAAATAAACGCAATCGATTTTAATTTATATTTTTGCTGTCAATTTCGGTTTGCTTCCTATAAATTTGTTATAGGCAAGCCAAAACTTTACACCTCTTAAAACGAGAATCATTCTTGCAAAAACATTACATTACAATAATGTTATTTGGTTGCGAAATTTTAAGTAATTGCGATTATGTTCATAAAAGAAAACTAAATATTGCATATAATAGTTTTGCGCGATATATCTATGGGTTGAAAAAATATGACCATGCCTCTCAGTTCTCTAAGCTCATCAATGGTGTAACCCTTGAAAATCTGTGTTTAGAATATTAACGTTGCTTCATAACGTAATGCAAACACATCGACCGACATACCTTTATAATAAGATTTGTTTACCACGCTCTTTAAGAACTTATAATTTGGTACCAATACGGTGTATGTATCTAGTATCAAGTCGACAATTTTTTGTGTTTTCGGTCAGGTTGTGGAATTCTCTCAACAATATGAAGTACGAGGCTCTTTAGGATGAGACTCAAGCAGTACTTGGAGGCCTTTTGATGATGATGGAATACGTGAATATTAAAATATATATAGCTTTTTTTTATTTATTTATTATTTAGGTATATATTAATTCTACCCTTTTCATTCATTTAAAGAAAATCATTTTATTTTATTTTTGTTGTATAATGATAACGTGACTGAATTACTTTTATATTATAACCCATATGCTTTGTTTTTTTTTTTATCTTTCTGTATATATGTAAATACAATTTAAATAACAAATTGTTAAAATATTATTTTGATGCTTGAGCTACTTTATAAGATATTGTATCTTAATGTGTTAAGCTATTACATTGTTAAATAAATAAGTTGAAATTGAAATTTTTCATAATTTCGAGTGTGATTATGTAAGCAAAAATAGCAATTCCAGTCTTTTTTTGAAAATGGATCGTCGCACAACATTTTAAGTTCGCGAGCTGGTTATTCACCACTACAAAAGTGGATAGTCTATTCGGCAAATCGGAAAATGTGTTGGCTATTGGCTTGAGTGCCTCTACAGTGCAGCATATTGTGGAGCGGTTCGTTCACGAAAATCGTGTTTAAAAACAAGGGGAGAAACGCACCGAACAAAATTTTCAACCAATCTGATGAACGTTATATTGTTCGGAAAATTAAAATGAATCCAAAGTTATCGGTCCCGAAACTTGCTACTGAGGTTCAGCACGAATAAGGGAAGACATGTTGTTCTGAGACCATTCGCCGTGTGCTTTGCGAGCATGATTTTAATGGGAGAGTTGCTCGAAAAAGGCCCTTTATCAGCAAAAAAAAAAAACCAAAGAACCCGACTTGCCTTTGCCAAGGAGCATGTTCTCAAGGACTCCAACTTTTGGGACACTGAAATTTTTGCGGACGAACCGAAATTCAACATTTTTGGCTCTGACGGGATGTCTTACGTCTGGTGGAAGCCAAATACAGAGCTTAAAACAGAGAACCTTAAAGCAACTTTGAAACATGGTGGAGGAAGCGTTACGTTATGGGCCTGTATGTCTGCAGCCGGCGTTGGAAATTTGGAGTTTATTGAGCGGACGATGGACGAAAATATGTAGGTACCTCAATATACTAGAAAATAATTTGATGCAAAGTGCCGAAAGTTAGGAATTCGTCGTAACTTCCGGTTCTACCAGGACAATGACCCGAAGCACAAGTCAGGAATTGTGCAAACATGGCTTATTAGGAATTCCACTCACTTGATGACACCTCCGGCGCAGTCACCTGATATTAATGTCATTGAAAATTTGTGGGCTTTGTTGGACTACAATATTATAGAAAACAACAAAATTTCCAACAAAAACGACTTAAAAAGGCACTTCTGGAAGAATGGCAGAAAATTACCCAAGACATTACAAAGAAGCTTGTTGATTCCATGCCAAAAAGACTCCAGGCTCTTGAAAAGGCCAAAGGCTACCACACGAAATATTAAAAGTACCACGAAAACCAAATAACTTTTGGTTATTTTTAACACTTATCATTATGTATCAAATAAGCTGTTAGATGAAATTTAACGGTGTTTTAAGTTTTTCATTTGTATGTTGTAACATATCAATATTTTGAAATAAGTTATTGTTTTTTGTTGAATTGCATTTGTTTCTCTTACTACTTGAATTAAAATTTTGATTTTAAAATTTTGTCGATGGCACCGTATCAAATAAGCTGTGAGCCACTGTAGTTCGTTGAAGACGTCAGCAAGTTACGTTTGTGATCGTGGTTTTTTGTAAAATTTGTACCTTTTGTCTCTGAATTAAGTTGTGGTAGGTACTACAAATGAAATAATAATTGATACAAATAAGCTCACCGATTGTGCGAAATTATATTTCCAATAATAGCATTTTTTGTCCAGAGCAATATTCAGTAAGGCCTCCATGTAGGGGCCCACATGGGAAACCCATTTTGCTGTCGATGTTTTTTTAGATACGAAATATACCCGAGTTTCAGATCATACTGACTTCATTTTCCGTGATAAAAACTTTATATCGGACGAACACTATATATTCGGTTTTGCCCCCACTGCTCCAATATCGATTTATAGCACAGATTAGCCACATGAAGATGAGAATCCGCGGCAGCCATTTTAATTTGCCTACAAGCTTGAGCTGTCATATATCAGATAAAAAATGAGAATGTGTGTATAAAAACCTCACACATAGACAGTAGGGATCTTCAGACACCGGTTAAATTGTTGTTGCAATTCGCATCTATTCATCGACGCTGGAAGAAATTACAAATACAACAATGTAAACAAATGGGTTTTGGAGGGTGAAACGTACGAAACATTCTCATCTTCATATGGCTAATCTGTGATTTATAGTTTGTGTTTTTTCATCAACTTTCACCCGAATCTGCACTTTATTGCATTTCAAAATTTGAAATTAAATTCGAAAAATTTGAAATTAAATTTTTCAAGAGTTCTTCGTCCAGTTTCTCTGAGCAGAGTACGATCAGAGCTCACCGATTTAATTTTGAAACACACTTGAGCACTGAATTGTCACATGGAAATTGTATGAAGTTGGCTATGCTCAGCGATTTGCTCCGTTTGGTACGTCATTTTATGCTGAGCTCATGGAGCATGCTTATAGCTAGCTCTGATAGAAAGAAGAAACACAAGTTGACCGCTCTGATGTGTCTGAGCTAATAAAGAAATAAACACAATTTTTTTTTGACAGTTCAATGCTTTGCTCTGAGCTAAAAAACAAAAATGCCTATTGTAAATATGAGCTCAAAAAATTAACAGGGCAATCTGAGCAAAAAACCGAGCTCGATAAATTTAATGGCGCAAATTTTTAAACAGTCCTCGTTTAAGGAATGAAACCAAACCTAGTTAACGCAGTCGTTTAGGTGCGAGGCCTTGTCTAACCTTTTCTTAATTTTAAACACTTTAAACAACTCTTCTAACTAATGAAGTGTTTTTAGCGCATTTGTAGGGTTTTTAGCGCATTTGTAGGGTTTTGTTATGATTTTTGGTAGAGCATTCGACTGAAGATCGAGAGGTCCCCGGTTCAAATCCGGGTGTCCCCTTTGAAAATTAAATTTGTTTGTAATTTTTTTTTTCTTTTTTTAACTCCCCTATAGCTATTTCAGCTAAGATGACGGGCGATTTTGTTGGGGCGGTCGACCGAATACAAGTTTGTATTGTATATTGTTTGGAGTCGTAGTCTATTGAATCGGGGGGTGGATACGGTGTTGTTTTGTCGTGGTAATGGTTACTGGGTGCATGCACCACAAATTAAAGCTAAGACAGTTTTCGTGATTGTTGATTTATATCCTTAAAATCTTCATCAAACATTTTTCTTTAAATTTTTGCTATGAAATTACAAACGTTGAATGGATAAAGTATACTATAAAAAAGATAGAGAAGCATTTTGCTGCTTTTAAAGTTAGACGAGTGCTTTAGCGTTAAAGTATACTTTATATCGTTTAAAATTATCAAAGCGTCGACTCTCATTCTAAAACTCATTTTTATGGTCGGCGTCGAATTTAAAAATGATTTAGAGTAGGTTTTAAATGTTTAAAATTTTGCGCCAATGAAACTAAGATTGAAATCTAAATTTACCAAAGGAAAACTTTATAAGCGCTCAAGCGCGGGTTTCTTAAACAAAAAATCTGAATGTTTTAAACACTTTTTGGCAAGAAAATTAACATTATAGTCAGTACATACTGCATACCAAAAATTACTTAGGTATATTTGAAAATTTCAAAATTTAAGTGCGTTATGTGGGAGTTTATAATGTAGAATATGACAAGCTCTTTTCTTCTTACAGGTAAGTATTTATTTCTTAATTATTTAACAACTAAAATACTATCATTTTGAAATAGGGTTTTAAGATTATCAAGACTTCTGTTGTTCTTCCAATAGTACCCCTTGGATCCTGTGTCGCACAAATAGCTTTTTTTTGTGAGGAATTGATTTCATAAATGGTAAAAGGCTTAATAAAAACATTCTATCTGAATCTGGCTCATCTGTGCCACTATTTTCGCTTTCCGACATTAGTTTCATCTTCTTTCTTTTCATTCTTTTAGGTTTTTGATGAATATAATCATCTTCACTATCACTTTCAGTTTCGTCAAGGGCAGGTCTGATTTTGGTCTGCTTCATACTACTTATTTTAGTGCCATGTCGTAGTTTTGGATCTCCATTTTCATCAGGTGGTAATGATGCTTCTTTGTCATCTTGCTGTCTCGATTCTTCTATATCATCTATCAGTCTAGACTCTTCTCTATCATCTTGCACTATTGATTCATCTCCGTACTCAACTTGACTTGAATCTTCTAAAGTCTCGTTGTATTGAGTAAATGATTCGCTACTTTCTTCTTTAATGTAATCCATTTTCATATTTTCCATATGTTCTGGTTGTATATCAACAGCACGTTTTGTGAGGTCTATGTGGTCGCGCAAAAAATGTAGTTCAGAAAAGTACTTCCAGCTGTCAGTTGTTGAACTTTTACCAGTATCTGCTCCAGCTATCAGTTGTGGATTTTGATTTAATTCACTTCTGAATTTTTCTAATATAGTGTCCCACTTCTTCTTAGCCATATGCACTGTAAATAATTTTAAAATATAATTTTCTGATTTACTAAGCTTTCAAAGAATATAAAATAAAATATTATTCAGTTGATAAATGTTAAAGGCTCTCCCAAACCAACGCGAATATTTCGGACCAACAACGAAACTTTCACCTGTCTAAATGTATTATTTACATGGTGATAAATGAGAGAACTTTCACCAGCGCGATCCGAATCTTTGAAAATTCTACAATCGTCGCAAATTCGCTGCGAATGTATCGAGCCGCTTTGGTAGAGCCTTACAACTGAATTTTTGGTTTAGGAAGTTTGCAATATTTAAGGAGTTAGATAGTATTGAAAAGAAGATACTCGTATTGTATACCCATTGTTCACTTTTTTTTATTTTCTGATGGTTCTAAACCTGTTTTTAAATTCAAATTTGTATTTTTCAACAAAACCGCATAGGTAGATACTTATGGGGATTTCCACTGGTAAAATACTAGAGCTGTGTAAATCGTTCGTTTCAAATGATCGAATCGTTCAAGAATCGATTACCAAAATGATTCGATCATTTTAATCAATCGATCATTCGATCATTTTCATTCCACTCAATTCATTATTTCACACTGTTCCGATTCGATTTTTGATGTGTAAACATCTATGTTACGTTGCGCGTATTCTCGGAAATGATTTGACATTTTGACACTTGTCAAATTAAAAGTGTTCTAATGGACCTAGAGAACAGGCGTGACTTTAGGTAATTTCCACCTCCTAAATTGGCGTACTCCGTTTTTCGATCCGCCGTACCAAAAATTTTGACATATTTTAACACCTGTCAAACTAAGACAATTTTTTTATTTCGGTCTCGATGAAATTCAATCTCCGAAGTTAACGGATACTGTACCAATTTTGATCGAATCCAATCTGACCCATATTTCGTTTCTCCGATAAAATATATTAATAATTCAATAGAGATTGATATCGAAAATCGAGATTCATTAAAATGGTTGAGATTAGGATGGAAAATCGAGAATCGAAATGATTGAGATTAGGATCGATTGAAACGAAAATTTGTTATTTCAATCATCAATACTTTTCGATGATCGGATCAAAAAAATCGAATCGTTCCTGATTGACACAGCCCTATAAAATACCTAAACCTTAGAAGATGAAATATAAGGAAGCGGCCTTCCATGGAAAAAACTGCGACATTTTCTAAAATAGTGTGAATTCCCACAAATATCAATATATTTAAACAGGGACAAAGGTGATAATGTAGAGCACAGATTAGCCACATATGAAGATGAGAATCCCAGCAGCCATTTTAACTTGCCTACAAGCTTGAACTGTCAGATATCAGATAAAATATGAGAATTTGTGTATAAAAACCTCACGCATAGACAGTAGGGATCTTCAGACACCGGCTAAATTGTTGTTGCGATTCACATCTATTCATCGACGAGGGAAGAAATTACAAATACAACAATGTAAACAAATGGGTTTTGGAGGGTGAAACGTACGAAAAATTCTCATCTTCATATTGATAATCTGTGATGTAGAGGCGCTAATGTAAATCTTAAACAGTCCATATGTATATATTTTTTCTGAGTTTTGTTTTTCAGTCGAATTTTAGTAAACAAAATAACTTTTCTTACAAATATTAGGAAAATTTTCAGTAAGTCAGCAGGATAAACTCTTATTACGAGCGCTTATCAATTTGAATTGTCTTATAATCATCAAAATATCGCCTTATTACCTCAACATGCACAGCTCCATCCCTGTTTACAAATGTGTAGCTTGACATTTCAAAGATTTGTATTTGTTTCTCTCTCTTCGTTATCTCTTCCTTACTTATATCTTTTTCCTGCACCTACCCACAGTTGGGCCAATCGACATTACAGAAATACTATTTGATAGGTTTGGTGCCGCACTCACATACACTGTATGTGAGACAAACACCATTTCCATTAATTTCTATGACCTAAACCACTTTTGTTTTGATTTGTATTTGTCAAAAATCTGATTTTGCCTTGCATTAGGAAAAACAAATTGATTTATTTTTGATTTAAAATCAATTTTGCAGGTCCAAATTTTTCGCCAGATTAATCCCTCTCTGTACTTACACCAACCTTATTTAAAGCTGTCAGTATGCAAATGCATTTTTTTCGGAAGTGACCCTAGACATGACAATTATAACAGTTTTGATTTAAAAAAAAGTACTGTTTATGCGGCCCCGCAGGGCCAGGGCCCTCCACCGGTAGGCATACTTCAGGCACCCAGAGTTTTTTTTCCTAGTCCTGTGTGGCAGCATAAACTGTACTTTTATAAACCAAAACTGTTATTATTGGCATATCTAGAGTCACTTCCCACTTTTAATAGTGACATACTGTTATAAATTGGCATGTCTCTAGTCTCCTCCATTTTTTTATAAATTATTTCGCTTGTGAAAATTTCGTTTTCGGGGTTTCCATTGGTTTATTTAGATTTCAATACAAATTAAATTTTGTTCGTGCTGAATCGAATACTTCAAATAAATTTGTTTTGTAATTGTATTTGTATACTTTCGTTTCTGTCACGTTTTAAGAATATCATCCCTTGGTACACTCTTAGAAGAGAAACATGAGCTTGATGAAGTTACCGATTAATTTTAAACTGCTTTAATTTATTGAGAAGGAATTTCTCACATACCCAATTCTTACACACGAAATAAATAAAACAAATCACTTATTAACTTAATAATAATAAAGTATTTAAAATATAAAAAAAAAAAGCTTACCTGTCACATCCATATTATGACTTATTTCCCTCCATGCTTTGTTCGTTAAAATTTCGTTAAAACGATCTTCGTCGAATTTATTCCACAAAATCGGATAATCACGCATCAAATCGATTATCCTTTTTTCAAAATTTGGCTTTCGAGGATATTTCAGTATCTTTTTCTTCTGTGCATACGAGGAATAAATAAAAGGATGAATTTTTTTCAAATGCCTTTCTAAGTTTGCACTATGTTTGTATAATGCTTTTCCATCACAATTTTCATTGTAACAAACGATTTGATTTAAATCATTGCACTTGAATAAAGCAAGCAATGAATTGTTTGAGGGCCGTGGCATTATTATGACACTATTTTTTTTTTTTTATCAACAGAAATGGAATACAGAACTTTTGCTCCTGCAGCTGCTGACTTCGAAATTATAATGAACACTAAACCAAACAACCAAACATAAAGCTAAAGCACTCTTTGCTCATTCATTTGGTACAGTCTACCTACAGTTTGCTGTTGTGTACGACGACTGCGTTGGGTAAATGGTCATACACTCATACCTACGCAAAACGTTGGTATATAAGCGTGCGTATACGAAATGAACAATACATAAAATGCTTTGCGAGGTGGTGGTTGTAGATTGTTTGTGTAAAGAGTACACATTTGTTTTCTTTTTTTTTACATTGCTTCATTTTAATTCACTTTGAATTTAGTTTTGCCAGATGCCTACAGTTAAATTATGTATGTGTCTTTTGTTATTGTACACTAAATTGTACGATGAGATGACTGTATTAGGTTAGGTAGGCAAAGTTATATTTCTGGATAATTCACGTTCACTGTACTCACTCGTTCTGTTTGGCTTGGTTAATTGTATTTGTATATGACTGTCACAGGGCTGTGCACAAAACTACAGCTGATTGTTATGATATTTTTAGATTTATAAATTTTAATACAATTTTGTAGTATGATAGGTACCTACCTACTTTAAAAAAGAAATCTTTATAAATACTACGTTTCCTCCCACCACTTAACCAAATCAAATCTCGAAGATTTAACGTACAAATTTATTTCGTAAATTTTATGCCGAATTCCTTTCAACAAAAGAATCGATTTTTTTCTAAACAGAATCGATTTTTTTCTACACAGAATCGATTTTTTTCTTTCAAAAGAAAGGAATTCGTAAAAGAATCGATTTTTTTTGTGTGTGATTGTATGTGTGTTACGTGATAGTTGCAATTAATTATTTCTAAAGTTATTTTCACTGAAAACATTGTTGAATATTTTGTTTAATTATGTAGAATCCATTGCAACAAAAAAAAAACAGTTTGTCTTCCCAAAATTCATAGAGTTCAATTTGATGTATTAGAAATGTGAAATCTTTATAGTTTGTGTGCAAATCGGTGCGAAATCTTGCTAAAAATGCAAGATTTGTTTTGACAGAAAAGAATCGATTTTGTTTAGAAAAAAATCGATTCTGTTAAGAAAAAATTCGATTTCTTTGTTGAAAGGAATTCGCCATTAGTAGATTTCAAATTATTATTGATTTCGTTAAATATACCTACATAGGGCCAAAAGTTTAACAAATCGAAGACATTTACTGGAATACCGATTTTGTTTGCTTCTTTCGACATACATGAATCCTTCTGTCTCACTTCAACTTCAAAAGAAAAGATGAAAAGGCATTTTAATTTTGAAAGGTAAGTCCTGTCAAAGTAAATTTACTTTGTTTTCCTTTTGTGCGATGGAAACACTACATATAGATTTATTTATTCTACTCTGAGATAAATCTTTGGTGGAAGCTTATTATTAACTAGGTAGGTAGGTATTAATAAGTGTTTAACAGGGAGAGAGTAAAATATTCTCAAAGAAATTTTTGTGAAGTTAAAATTGGATTTTAATTTTTTAAACTGTCAATGGCAGAGACTAAACTTGTCACAGTCAATATTGTAACGCAATGAACGAATTTGGATTCAAACAGATCTTCGAAATCCGAAAAATCGAAAATCTTATCGCACAATTGAAAAACAGAAAATTTTGTGATTTTGTAATTTGAATCCCGCTTAATCTGCAATTATTGTAAAATGAAAATAGTTTTAAATCATCTGAAATATCACATTAAGTTTTTGTCCACCTTCATTTACGTATACCTTTTACTCATTAAAATAAGTAGGTACACACCTGTCTAGGGTCACTCATAAAACTTTATCCTTAATTCCCATAAGTAGTTAGGTATAGGTATATATATCCAAGTATATGTATCAGAAAATAATCATAAAAACCTTTCAAGGGTTTTAAAACCAATCCTAAAAATGCGTGGTGCAATTTTGATGCGGATTTGTAATTTGTTCTTTCTGCTTTTTAGAAGACTTGATGCGTCATAAGTGCTTCTTCATTTCAATTTTAATTTTTTTAATGCATTTAAGCTTCCTTTTTAAATTTCATTCATATTTTTCAAACAAAACAAAAATTCAGGATTCCAATTTTAAGTAGTAATGTATTTAATTAAACTTTAGTCTTAAACCTTATTGCAATCTTTTATCTGCTTCGTTCATTATGTTTATCTTCTTTTTCCTGGAGTTTTTTCACTTATTGAAAATTTGTGGCCTAATATTAAAGAGATACTTTAACGGTTTAAGGCAGAACTTGAATAGGCAGAAGCTTATGTCAAAACCGACCGAAAAGTAACTTTCCGAAACGTCAATTACTTGTGAAATAATGCTATTAAGTGGTTGAAAGTGAGAAAACACATTAAATAATTGTTTGTTCGATATCAATTTTCTCAGCACAGAGTGATTGGTTTTTAATTATTTACTTTGCGAAACCACTAAAAATGATATATGTATCTACCTATGTTAATCAATTAAAAAGTTGAGATTTTACTTCACTCATTCATCAATCAGAAAAAAAGTCTGAAACTAAGCACCAAGCGCCAGATTCTTTTTAGTTTGCTTTCACCATTTTAATTTTTGCATCCATCCACTTACGAATGAACGGTCGATGAGCGCTCGTCACGTCCGACGGCAAAAGTTCTAATTTTTCTTCTTCACGAAGAAACATAATCGTAAAGAGATTTTCTGTTGCTTCCATATTAAGTCTCTTTGTTGAACGCATTCACGTTTAGTGAGGAAAAAAATTTCAAAAAAAGAAACTCCTCAAATCTTTAACCAGAAAGATCTTCCTTAACCCTACTTACTTCGTGCTTTTCTTTCCTATAAACTGAAAGTTGCTGGAAACTCGGTTTCTTCATATATGAAGTATGATATTTTTTGTCCCACTTAAAAAATCTATGAGCACTTAGTAATTTTTTTCTGGACACTACGCCTAGTTTTGAAAAACTTTTTTTTTATTAAACTAACTACACCCCTAAAACAGGGAAATTGCGTGCAAGAAACTATCAACATTTTTCATTCGTCGTCCGCAGAAGCCGTGATCTGAATTTCTGTAATTTTCTGTGAATTTGTGTTAAATTCACTCCAAAGTTATTCCCCTACTAAAAATAAGTAGTTTTTCAGAGAAGAGATCTTTCAAAAAAGACCAAAAAATTGTAATTTTTAAATAAATTTTTTTTTGGCCGGAAATTCTGAATAAAGTCTTAGAGGATATCCTACAGCTGCTATCAATTTTAAGTCATAATTTGCTTTTTTTTTCTCTTAATTGTTCTACTTTGAAGTAATTCTTGAAATTAATTAGCGTTTGTTTATTAGTTTAAAGATATTGAAATTTTCTTTTTTAGTTTTTTTCTCCAATGTGCAGATAACTGAGTGCCGAAGCTTGAACAGTAACCCCTAGGAAAGCTTCGCATTCGAATAAAAATAAGGACTCCATTATTATATCCTCTAAGAGTTGAAAGTGTCAGAAATTAAAAATGCCTGCCGGTGGCAGTATTACTAGATAAAACAACAAATATTAACCTTTTGTTCAATGAAGAGGCACTGGATCCGCCATTTTCTCAGATGTGCAGAACTGAACAAAAATTGTGTGAGTGCCGGGACTCACGGTTAATATGTGTAAACATCAACGTGCGCGGATCCAAAACGGACTTGTTTTTACTTGAAGGGGATCTTAAGATTTTTTTCACTGAACGCACCCATCCTAGTATGCAGATCGTAACGTTGCACGACGTAGCGTTGCACACGAACGTTCACGTTTTTTTTCAATCTACCGCCAGCATAGATGTTTACACATCAAAAATGAATTTACCTAATGATATCCTTTAATATGTGTACTGTGCCTAAACTACCTAATAAAATTTACTAAGAATATACAATAAATATTGACCGATATTTTTGAACATTACTGTACCAAGACATTCAGTAGGTATATTATATAACCGACCGACGCACGGCGACGACAGAAAAAAATATAAATATGAACCAAACTAAGCAGCCACAGATACTGAAACGAGTGTTACCTAGCGTGCATTTAGTGAGTAGTGATAGGGGTCTTTTCTTTTAAGTGTACAACTGCAAAATGTAAGAAACACAAGATCACAGATAAGCCATATGAAGATGAGAATGTTTCGTACGTTTCACCGTCCAAAACTCATTTGTTTACATTGTTGTATTTGTAATTTTTTCCCGCGTCGATGAATAGATGTGAATTGCAACAACAATTTAACCAGGTGTGTGTAGATCCCCACTGTCTATGTGTGATATTTGTATACACACATTCTCATTTTTTATCTGATAACTGCCAGTTCAAGCTTGTAGGCAAATTAAAATGGCTGGCGGGGATTCTCATCTTCATGTGGTAATCTGTGCACAAGATACAAACACCAAAAACACTATACTCCGTACCTTCCCAACATACGCGAAGTGAACGAAGGGGAAAATAGACACCGTTATGTATCCAATACCCAACCCAGCGATAGTGTTTGTGAAACATTTCGTAGTCATCGGCATCGCACACATCTATTAAAAAAAAAGCTATACCCACCAACTGTACCGTACAAAAATACAAAATAACCCAACCATTTGATTCAAAGAAAAGAATAAGAAAAGAAACAGAGCAGATGCGATAGCGAGCTCAGTGTCAGTTTCTAATTTAAATATTTTTGATAATATTTTAGTAAACAAAGAAACATTTAGAAAGAGCACAAATAATAATTTACAATTAATAGACCAGAAAATAGTTGTCTTTTAAATTTATTTCATCATAACGGCTCATCAAGTCAGATAATTTTCTGTAATGATTCTTGTAACGGGAGAGTGTCACTTAAGCACAGTACAAAGGCAAATGCCCATTTCTGGCCCAGAGTGTACACGAACGAGTTTGGTATCAAATGAAAGGTGACGTGAAGTCCGGTACATGAGTAAAATATTTTCAAAATCGTTCATGGGAAAGTCGAGATTGATTGAAAATCGAAGTTGACGATTGCAAAATAAGGATTTCAGATTTTGTTCCAAGTAATTTTCCATAACGGGCGGAATAATTGACGTAGAAAAATGATATTGATATCAAATGAAAGCTATTTTTCTTGTCTTTAAAAAAATACCAAAGATATTTTGATATGTTAAACACATTTTGAGATATTGAGTTTTAACTTCTAAAAAAGCCACTTATTTTTTGCGGTCTTTGTCACACCGATAGTTCAAAAAATTCAGTGATGACATATCCTTTTTTTAGCTCCAGTAAAAAGATTATTTTGTTACCTTTATTTTGATATAAAATAAAGTGTACTCGAATGGGAATAAATCTGTGCGTGCTACTGCTGCCCAATCATGGTTGGATATAAGTCAAGAACTAGACATGGAGGGTAAGTATTTAAATTTTAACTTTTTATATGTTTACAGTAAGACTTTGGGAGTTTACTGTTAATTGCGTAATAGCTGCAAATGACGGTTAAGGCCACAGATTAGCCACATGAAGTTGAGAATCTTTCGTACGTTTCACCCTCAAAAACCCATTTGTTTACATTGTTTTATTTGTTATTTCATCCCGCGTCGATGAATAGATGTGAATTGTAACAACAATTTAACCAGTGCCTATGTTCTGTAACTCTCGCATCGATAAAATCAGTCGAGAAACGATGAAAATTGAAACAAATCGTATGAGTTTTGTTCCATTTTCCATCGTTTCTCGACCAATTTTAACCATGCGAGAGTTACAGAACGTAGCCACAGGTGTGTGAAGATCACTATACTCATTTTTTATCTGATATCTGACAGTACAAGCTTGTAGCGAAATTAAAATGGCTGCCGGGGATTCTCATCTTCATGTTACCAATCTGTGGTTAAGGCTCTCCCAAACCAACGCGAATACTTCCGAACGACGACGAATCTTTCGCCTGTCTTAATTTATTTACATGGAGATGAATGGCAGCACCCACGTAGGGTATCTTCAAACATTATTCAGTCGTCGCATATTCGCGCGAATGTTTCGCGTTGGTTTGGAGAGCCTTAAATATGATCTCATGCATAGATTTTGACGTTGGTGCGTTCCTTTTCTTTACAAAAAATGATAAAGCATTGACGTTATATATATGCACTGCTATAGTTACTTGTCACTTCCATACATTTCTTGCGCTAAAAAATGTTCCAAGAAACCACAGCGCTCAGATGTGAAACTCTAAAAAAAGGTATTAAATTTAAAATATTTAAGAACTGACTGTTTTAATTTTTTTGTATTTTCATTCCTCCGAGGATCACATCCATCGATTATGCACATCATTACATTATATTGTCTAACAAACAGCGAAAAACTATTATAAATGCTATAAATTGGCATGTCTCTATACTCTGTTCAATTTGAATATGCAGTACAGGCCTAATGGCAGAGCTTTTTCAAACACAATGGTGCCTGCTGCTGCCTACACGGCACCTTAACTTAAGAAATTGCCACTGAAATAAGAAACATCATCACTGAGTTACATTTAAATTGTTTGTGTAATCTTTTTTGAACTCCCATACATCCCACAATGACCTATCTGCTCCCCGGGTGCAACCAATTTGCAACCAACTGTTATTGACATTGTGTTGAATCAGAGTTACCTTTGCCTAGTTGATGGAAATTCATATGGCATTTTCTTTGGTTTCTGGGATGTAACTTTCAGGATTAAAGCTTGTTTAGAGCTTTTGATTGCAATATGAGATTTGCGGCAATTTTAAATGCTCACTAAGGCAACCATGTGAGAGCAAATGAGAAATGGTGATAGCTTCTTGAAATCCATAATAGTATGAGTGAAAGGCAGATATCCTATCTTCCCTGTACTGCATATTCAAATTGAACAGAGTATATAGTATCGTCCTTATTTTAAAGCTCTTTCAGGGTTGCCGTAGTGAGCATTTAAAACTTCTGCAAATCTCACAAACATATCGATAGAGTTACTAACTATTTATTGATATATAATTTTATAATAAAATATTGAATCGAACTTCATCAAAAACTCGCCCGAATAAAAACTCTAAAAGACAATAGCCAACAATTGTATAACTGCTTTTTAATTGTATAACTGCTTTTTAATTTTTTCCATGCATAAAAGGAAAACCTAAAACATGAAAACAGAAAAACAAAAAGCGTCAACACAATTTTCTCTAAAGTAGAAATATTTGCTATCAAAAGCTCTAAAAAATATTAAATCGTGAAAGTTACATAGCAAAAACCAAAGAAAATGCCATATGAATTTCCATCAACTGGGCAATGGTAACTCTGATTTACACAATGCAAATTGATTAAACACAATGCAAATTGGCGATCAATCCAACAAATAAAGTTATTGATAAATCTGTTGTTTTGTACGTCATTTTTTTTATAATTTATTGACTTTTTTTTTACAAAAATGGATTTTTGTCGTAAAAACGCTAGCTGCATTGTGAACAGGGCGACTATTTTGTAACTAGAAAAAGATCACAGCGGTTCTCGTCACGCTCACGTCCCGTTTCTTCGTCGCATTGTGAACCAGGCATGAATTAGGGAACGATTTTATAACGAGAAAAAGATGACAGCGTTTCTCGCGCTCACGTCCCGTTTCCTCGTCGCATTGTGAATCAGGCATGAGAAAGAGTACCATTATGAAGAGATAAATGTTTGTCTGTTAAGTAAACGAACAGACCTAATAGGTCTAAAATATGCGTGTTTTTTTGCAAGTCCATATGGATTTGTCGAAAAAAACAACATCGGAACTAATAGTTTTACACTTTAATACAACAACAACTTAAATCCATATGGACTTAGCTAAGTCCAGATAATTATCGGGACTTACGTACTGTAAGTAAGAAGTTCCTAAGTCCCGATGTCGTTTTTTTCGACAAATCCATATGGTCTTGCAAAAAACCACGCCCAATGTTTACCAAGTTTCGTACCAAGTTTCGTACAACAACCATCAGCGATCGAATTAACGAGTAAAACCTACATATGAGAATGATGGCTCCATAATGTGAGTGTTAATGCAAAACACACATAATTCAGTCACTTATTATATTACTCGAAAACTGATGCGGTAATGCGGCCCCTGTTTTTTCCTATGGGTTTTGACAGAAATTGCTTTGATGTACAACTATTTTCATTGGCGAACAACTGTTATAACTGTTATAAATCAGCATTTATCTAGTCTCGTCCTTTTATGAAAGGGACTTTGATGTGCCAGCTTTGTTCAGAAGAGAACTGTTTATGTGGCTCTCCCGCCGTGCCGGTGAAACACCTTATTGATGTAATAGAGCAAGATCCCAGGGCCACCAGACATAATGAACACCATTATACCAAAGTCAAGATTTTTTATTTGAATCCACTCTGTGTTAGGTAAGAAGAAATGTTTATTACGAACTTTGAATCAGGGAGAGTTCGGATAATATTATTATTTATTCCGGAAGTGAGGGAATTGCCCCCACTAAATACGCGCTTGATGCAAATATATTTTTCCTCTTCAATATTCCATTGATCCCATAGGCTAAACAAATTCTTTTAAGATCGTTGCCCTCGTGTTTTGTTGATAAATATTTTCAAACTTAAATGTCTTTAACAATTAATTTAAAAAAAAAAAGATTAATTCCGCCTTTCGCCAGTATGCACGATTTTTTTTTCCTAATTTGTCAACAATCTCATAAGAATTTCCTTCGATATTGACTGCTGCAAAGAATTTTTATTTTATCCACATAACCTATGTTTGTACATATATGTTACCATCAGATAGCTAAAAATATTTTTAAAAATCTTTCTTTCAGATTGCCCGTCGTCGCGGTATGAATTCAATCATATCGTTCCTACTCTTGGGGACGATTCTATCTCTATGCAATGGGTATATTGTCGACGTAAGTATACTCATCAAATATGTCCAAATAACATATTTTTAAGTGACCACTTCCTTATAAACAGATTCGACAAAAACGAAGCATTGATCTGTCTGCGTCACATGCTCTCATCCCAGATGCCCGCCTTTCAAAAGACGTCATTCCTACTTCGTATAATTTGAATTTGCGACCAAATCTTGAAGAGAGCACCTTCGAGGGTAATATTAGGATGAATCTCAGCTGGAACGAAGAGACCAAGAAGATCTCCTTGCATGCGCACTTCGATTTGAACATCTACGAGAAAGACATTAAGTTGCGTAGAATCAAGCGAAGAACAGAGTAAATATTTGAAAATTCTTGTTCTTGTTGTACACTGTCGAACTGAATTCGAAAATTTGTCAGAAATAAATTTCATCTCATTGAAGGGGTTCAACAGAGACAACAGCTATCATTGAGTATGAGGACGTGGAAATTCAGAGAGCTGATAGGCTGCCAAAGAAGACGGTTTATGTGATCTATCTGAAGGAGGCGATCAAACAAGGGACGGAATGTGAATTAGAGATCGGGTTCAATGGAGAGATCTGGGAAAGTACGGAGGGACTATTCAAGGGCAACTATGTCGAAGGAAAAGATGAGAAAAAACATTATTTGGCAACTTATATGAGGCCGCATAATGCAAGAAGGCTATTTCCATGTTTTGATGAACCAGGATTTAAGGCGAGTTTTCGTTCGTTCAGAAAACCTTGGACACTATGTCGATGTGAAATAAAGATTTATTGAAAAATACAAATTTTCAGGTCCCATTTACAGTAAGCATCTCTAGGCCTCAAACTTATCACACCCTCTTCAATACTCTGCCTATTAAAACTGAAGATATGTGAGTATTGAGTATTCGAATTCGGATATTAACAAAACAATTAGCTTATGTCGAATTTCTTTCAACAAAAGAATCGATATTGTTCCGATTTTTTTCTAAACAAAATCGATTTTTTTCTGTCAAAACAAATCTTGCACATACACTATGACGGTGTTAACATTGGACTGACTCATCCGACTTTTTTTTGACGTGAATCCAACTTGGTTTGTTAAGACACAAAATAATGTGAACACATCGGACTTACTTTGACATTAACCAGTCGTTAAAACAAAGCAGAAATCTGTGCAGTTTAAAAGATTAATTACAATTTTTTTCACTTGAAAAATGTAAATCTTCTTTAATTAATATGTTTCCAATTGAAAAAAAATTGAATTCTGTAAGATATAAGTGCCAAAGATAAATCAAAGACAGAGAAAACAGATGTCAAAAAAGAGGACGTCAAAAAAAATCCACTGATTTTTAAATAATTTAAAAAATCCTGCCTTTCCTGGCCATATCTTTCTCACCATGAAGTGGAAGTGAGCAAAAAATTGATTTTTATGGGGGTCAACTTGATCTTTTTCAGATTTTACGTTCCTAACAACCGGAAAAATTGATTTTTTTCGTGGTCTGTTTTTTTTCTCGATTGATCTTTCAAATCTCGATTTATTGGCAGATTTACACATACTTTCACACACACTTGCACACAAACCAAATTGACATTTCTAAACGTCGTCCTCTCCTCGTCAGTTTAAATTCGTTTTGGCCTTTCGCTAGCATTGTTTACTTTTGATAAGGCATTTGTTTAATAAAATAAATACAAATAATGAAGTTTAATTAGTGAAATTTTTGTCTTTATTGTCCTCATTACCGTTAACCATTGACTTCTTGAGTTCGGAGTCAATTAGTGATTAAATTGGATAAATGTTTCATATGGAATGAAAGGCATTGTGGAAACATGTGGGTTAGTCCATTGTTTTTTGTGAAAATAAAATTATTTTTATTAAAATTCCATAGTAATCCTTATGTAGTGACCTTGTTTCATGTTCATTGTCTTCTTCCTCACCATCGACCGATAGCTTCTCCTTTGATTTGGATTTTGGATGGACGGGATTCCTGTGGATAAATGAATCCGACCGATGGCCAAATCATGTTATAAAGCAGTGATAGTATACCAACAAAATAAAATTCCTGCTGGGGAACAAAAAATTCCCTAATTTGTATTCTATTTTTTGATTTCAATTTGATTGAACAAAATAATGTACAATATCACATTCATTTAAATGAAGTCAAGAAAAGAATGCGTAAATCTTTTCTTTCTAATATTTTGTCATAATTTCAAAATGGCCTCAGGATATTAATAATTTCAAGATTAAAAGTCAGTCCCACTTTTGAGTTTTTTCTTATGAAACAAATCAATAAAGGCTCCCAAACCAGCGCTAAACCTTCGCGCGAATATGCGACGACTGAAGAATGTTCAAAGATTTGCATAGCGCCAGTGTGGGTTCTCTCATTAATCTCCATTTCAATAATTTAAGACAGGTGAAAGTATTCGTGTAGTTGAAATTAATTATAATTTAAACACAAAAATGTTCTTTTATAATTTGAAAAAAAAAAACGTTTTGTAAGAATTTTTTCTTACGCATTTTTTCACCAGTTTCATCAAGAAAATAAAGCCAAATATATAATATTTTTGTATTAAAAAAAAACTGTTCCCTAGGAAAAAATACTTGTAGGAATTTTTCCCTACATATACTATAACTACTTACATCAGTAAACACAGACAAATCACCTACACCTTTACAAAAAAAGGATCAATCGCGATTCGTTCTAGTTACCACGATTGATCTGGAATCTGACCCCCAAATCTGAAATGGTTGACTGGAAAACCACATTAGAAAGACAAAGGGTGCGTTCAACGCGTATCTGAACTCTCAGAACTATGAATTTTCCAATAAATGCGCACAAATTGTTTGTTTTTTGTGGCAACGAATTCTACATAATTTAACAATACTTTCGGTCAATAAAGCTGTAAAAATAGTTCAATACATCTGTAAAGTAACACACATACAATTAGACAAAAATATGTCGATTCTAAATCGATTGGGTTTAGAAAAAAATCGATTCGGTTAAGAAAAAATTCGATTTCTTTGTTGAAAGGAATTCGACATTAATTTGTATTCTTTTATATTTTGCTCCTTAACAGAGGTAATAACTACATGGTGGATTATTTTGAAACAACACCGCCAATGTCTTCGTTTACATTTGGCTTCGTTATCTCTCAACTACAAAAGCTAGCACCCACCAATCCCCTACCGGAAGAAAGAATACCTCAAATCAATATTTGGTCTAGGCCGGAAATACATCAAGAACTTCAAGTAGGTTTTCTGATTATCGACGATTTTTGAAGATTTATTTATTATGAATTTTATAGGAAATCTACACTAAACTAGTTACAGTTTATGATCATTTAGAATCCTACTTCAATGTATCAGTTCCGTTGAGTAAAATCGATATTTTGGCTATTCCTGGATTAGCGTCCGTTCGTCCAGCTGACAATTGGGGTGTTTTAATGTTCAAGTAAATGCTTGCCCAATTCAGCAGCTCGCTTATGCAATAACAAATTAATGTAAATTTCAATTTTTCAGAGAAGCTGAGCTCCTAAAAAAAGGCTATTATGGTCTCTCTCAAGAGCTAATTTATCAATGGCTTGGGTCATGGGTAACACCATACTGGTGGAGTGACGCACATGTTAACAAGGCCTTGGCAAGCTTTTTGGCTTCCTACACAGTGATTGGTGTAGGTACAACACACCCATAAGTTTCCAGCAATATAATTTCAATTTTTTTTTTTCTAGATCGACAATGGACTTGAATTCAATGGAAAATATCCGATGACTGTGCTTTATTCTCTGTACTATGAATTCAGCAAACGCTATCCACACTCTCGCATCACAGGAATGAAACAAGAAACAACATCGTTCAAAACTGAACTAGTCATGCGAATGCTTAACTACACTCTGAGCAGTGAAACTTTCAAGACCGGAATACGGAGATTCATAGCTGATCGCCATTTTAGTACTTTCTTTGGTGACGATCTTTGGGATGCTCTGACTAAGCAAGCTCATGAAGACAAAACACTAGATCCGAGGTATGCAATCAATGAAATTGCTGGCTCATGGATCACTAAGGATCGTTTGCCAGTTGTGAAAATCGAACGGAACTACAAAGACAAAACGGCAAAAGTTGTGCAGAAGGTCTATCTGCGGGAACGGCCACATGATGTGCCCGAACAGGATAAGATGTTGTGGTGGATTCCCTTGGTTTTGGTAACGCAAGATAATTTAGACTTCAACAATACAACCCCCCATGAGTGGATGGAAAAAACCAGGGAACTAACGCTTAAAAACCTTCCCGAGTCGGAAAAGTTTATCATTGTAAATCCAGAGGAGATCGGACCGTTCCCTGTGAATTATGATGAGACTAATTGGGGTTTGCTGGCCAAGTATCTCCAAACTGAAGATGGAAGAACTAAAATACCAATCTATACCAGGTAAGGCGGGAAGAAAGGTGTTGTTTTAGTTCTTAAATATTGATCTTTCAGGGCTAAGTTGCTTCATGACGCTTGGAATCTTGCTTATGCCGGAGATCTAAGTTTTGCAACAGCATTTGACATGACACTCTTTATGCAGCATGAGCGGAATCACATCGCTTGGAATCCCGTCTTCACTTTCATTGATCATATCGGAAGACACATTGATATGTCTGCAGTCCACAAGAAGTTCGAGGTTTGTTAGAGATTCTTAGAAAAAATCAGATCTGTCATAAATGTAACTACTGTCTTTACAGACTTATGTGCGCGTCTTGTTAACACCACTTTATGAAGAGTTAGGTAAGCCAATTGAGAACGAAGAGAACTGGAAATCCGATTTGAGAACTCTGTCGAAGACTTTCCTTTGCAGAGCCGGTTATAGACCGTGCATTGAAGAAGCCCAAGAAGCCTTCAAGCTTTGGATGCAAAGTGAAAACCCAGATGAAGGCAATCCGTAAGTTACAGATGGATTTCTAAAAGCTTTTTCTCATAATGTGATTCTTCTCATATGTAGAGTTCCCAATCAATACATTTGTCCGGTCTTTAAATGGGGAACAATGGAGGAGTGGGAGTTCGGTTTACAACGAGTAATAAATTTCCCCAAGTCGAGGATTCAAAGTGAAAGGACTTATCTCCTCAAAACACTTGCTGGCTGTCCAGTTCAACATGAAAAGATCGAACGGCTTTTGAATATAACTATTTTGGAAGAAAATGGCAACTTTACAGAAAACGACATCTTTTTGATATTTTCTATGTTGACGGGAGGCTCGAGTGGCTATATGAGTTTGTTTAACTTTTTATCCAATAATTGGGTGATCATAAGACAGAGGTAAACCTAAAAAAGCATTCTAGACATATTTATGGCAGCAAATTTCCGTTTTATAGATTCGAAAATAAAACCAATCTATGGGATAATTTGATTGGATCAGCAACAGGTGTTTTCACCACTCAGGAAGGCTACGATATGGTGAAGAAGCTTAAAGACGAACGTCGTGGTGAGTTCGGAAGTGCTGAGCACATCATTGACAGGAATTTGAAGAATATCAAGGAAGAGGCCAAATGGAGCGATGAGAACTTGCCAGTTATCGAAAAGTGGTTGGATAATTTCTTAAAAACTGTCAATCAAAATGATAATAAATTTATGGGAAAATAGGGAATTTATGGTAGCTATATCTCGACTTATTTTATAATAAATATTTTTTGTGGTGTACTCTGTGTAGCTAATGCCAAAAATATTTCGTCTGCTTATTCATTTTTGTACATTATGTTTACAATAATTTTTTTTAACACCTTAACCGAGTGTGTGAAGTTAGCCCCCCTTTTTTTGAATTTGTTATTTTTGAAAATTGTTCCAGGTTGTTCCCGATTTGTTCCGCATTGTTCCAATTTTTTTTTCAAAAATATTCAAAAATGGGGGTTTTAGACCCAAAAAACGGTTTTTGACCTAGCCCCCCTTTTTTCGAAAATTGAAATTTTGAAAATTGTTCTAGAATGTTCTAGTTGTTCTGAACATTGTTCCAAGTTTTTGGACCTCTATATTCAAAAATTCAAAAGTTATGGCCAAAATTCGAAAAAAATCTAGCCCCCCTTTTTTCGAAAATCATACTTTTCAATTTTTTTTTAGGTTTAAAAAAGTGTTCCTAACATTGTTCCAAAAAATTGAAGTCGTAAAATGTCTACTTTTAAAGATAAAGCTTTCTAAACTTTTTTATCAAAAACGCAAAAAACCGGTCTCCAGTTTTTTTTTTTTTCAAACACATAATTCATATTTCTTGATGATAAAAACATGTGTATGGAAAATTTTGTGTCTCTATATTTATACAATCACCCTTAAATCGAATTTAAAAAAAATCTAAAAGTTTTTGAACTTTGTAAGAACTCCATTTAGTCCCCTTTTATCATAAATCGACAATATATATTTTGTTTCAAGTTCCAAACCACTCAACCCAAATTGTTCCAAAGATTCATACCAAAAAATTGAATATTGAAGATTTTAAGCCGAAAAAACACTTTAAATGAAAATATCCTATTATCCTTGCTCTGGCCCCCCCTTTTACAAATTCAAAATTCTAAAACTTGTTCCAGGTTGTTCTAGGGCTCTTCTAAATTGTTCCAGAACTTCGTTTCTTAATATTGATTTTTACTATGAAAAATTTCAAAAAAATCGCCCCCACCCCCCCTGCTCCAAAATCAAAAATCTAAAAGTTGTTCCAAGTTCAAAATCCCTCAAACCCAATTGTTCCAAAGATTCATACAAAAATATTGAATATTGAAGATTTTAAGCCGAAAAAACACTTTAAATGAAAATATCCTATTATCCTTGCTCTGGCCCCCCCTTTTACAAATTCAAAATTCTAAAACTTGTTCCAGGTTGTTCTAGGGCTCTTCTAAATTGTTCCAGAACTTCGTTTCTTAATATTGATTTTTACTATGAAAAATTTCAAAAAAATCGCCCCCACCCCCCCCTGCTCCAAAATCAAAAATCTAAAAGTTGTTCCAAGTTCAAAATCCCTCAAACCCAATTGTTCCAAGGATTCATACAAAAATATTGAATATTGAAGATTTTAAGCCGAAAAAACACTTTACATGAAAATATCCTATTATCCTTGCTCTGGCCCCCCCTTTTACAAATTCAAAATTCTAAAACTTGTTCCAGGTTGTTCTAGGGCTCTTCTAAATTGTTCCAGAACTTCGTTTCTTAATAT
Organism: Leucozona laternaria; assembly: GCA_932273885.2. Taxonomy (NCBI): domain Eukaryota; kingdom Metazoa; phylum Arthropoda; class Insecta; order Diptera; family Syrphidae; genus Leucozona; species Leucozona laternaria. The sequence goes on along the minus strand of OW026366.1, from coordinate 216,430,762 downwards.
TGATTTTTACTATGAAAAATTTCAAAAAAATCGCCCCCACCCCCCCTGCTCCAAAATCAAAAATCTAAAAGTTGTTCCAAGTTCAAAATCCCTCAAACCCAATTGTTCCAAAGATTCATACAAAAATATTGAATATTGAAGATTTTAAGCCGAAAAAACACTTTAAATGAAAATATTCTATTATCCTTGCTCTGGGCCCCCCTTTTACAAATTCAAAATTCTAAAACTTTTTCCAGGTTGTTCTAGGGCTCTTCTAAATTGTTCCAGAACTTCGTTTCTTAATATTGATTTTTACTATGAAAAATTTCAAAAAAATCGCCCCCACCCCCCCACTGCTCCAAAATCAAAAATCTAAAAGTTGTTCCAAGTTCAAAATCCCTCAAACCCAATTGTTCCAAAGATTCATACAAAAATATTGAATATTGAAGATTTTAAGCCGAAAAAACACTTTAAATGAAAATATCCTATTATCCTTGCTCTGGCCCCCCCTTTTACAAATTCAAAATTCTAAAACTTGTTCCAGGTTGTTCTAGGGCTCTTCTAAATTGTTCCAGAACTTCGTTTCTTAATATTGATTTTTACTATGAAAAATTTCAAAAAAATCGCCCCCACCCCCCCTGCTCCAAAATCAAAAATCTAAATGTTGTTCCAAGTTCAAAATCCCTCAAACCCAATTGTTCCAAAGATTCATACAAAAATATTGAATATTGAAGATTTTAAGCCGAAAAAACACTTTAAATGAAAATATCCTATTATCCTTGCTCTGGCCCCCCCTTTTACAAATTCAAAATTCTAAAACTTGTTCCAGGTTGTTCTAGGGCTCTTCTAAATTGTTCCAGAACTTCGTTTCTTAATATTGATTTTTACTATGAAAAATTTCAGAAAAATCCCCCCCCCTCCCTTCCCCAAAATCAAAAATCCAAAAATGGTTCCATGTTCAGGATCGCGCAAACCTAAGTGTTCCAAAGATTCATCCAAAAATATTGAAAATTGAAGATTTAAGGCCAGAAAATACTTTCTTATTATTTTTAAACATTAAAACATTTTAATAATTTCCATTATTACCATAATATCACGCATTTATTTATATTACTCGAATTTTTCAAGCTTATTTATTTACTATTTGTTTTGATTTTTTTCTGTTACTACTTTTCTTTATTAAAAATTATTTTCAGCTTGTTGTAGATCTTCAGAAGTTGTTGAATGACTAAGCAGCATACGGGTATAATGTGTAAACTATTGTTCTTCAAAATTTACTATAATGCGTTCCATTGTCGTTGAAATTACTCAAAAAAGGAAAAATAAAATCGAGTATTAGTACAACTGATCAAACGCAAAATACACGTGTCCTTAAATGTAAATTTATTCCTTAAAAAACTACCTAAATTTTCCAATGATTTCTCCTTTATTCCATACCATCACCTTGCATTTATGCGTAAATATTTGTTATTGTCATGCATTTCACCCATATTAGAATAAGTAATACCCTTTAAAAATATATCCTCCAAATTATGAATTGCGGTTTTTAAACTTTCTCCTGAAATGCCTTCAAAAATACTCTTTTACACGCACATTACTTGAAGTTTAACAACGAAAACCCTTCAATCTTACCTATCAACTACCTGCTTCCTTTTCCATGCTCTCTATCATTCAAAAATCTCTTTAAATTATGAGTCAGATTTTTTCCAATATACATTTGTCTTCAAAATAAAAAATTGTATTTGCGATTATTTTCAAAAACTACCCTAATTGGAATTTTGGAAAAACCCATTCAACAACTTCTGAAGATCTACAACAAGCTGAAAATAATTTTTAATAAAGAAAAGTAGTAACAGAAAAAAATCAAAACAAATAGTAAATAAAAAAGCTTGAAAAATTCGAGTAATATAAATAAATGCGTGATATTATGGTAATAATGGAAATTATTAAAATGTTTTAATGTTTAAAAATAATAAGAAAGTATTTTCTGGCCTTAAATCTTCAATTTTCAATATTTTTGGATGAATCTTTGGAACACTTAGGTTTGCGCGATCCTGAACATGGAACCATTTTTGGATTTTTGATTTTGGTGAAGGGAGGGGGGGGGATTTTTTTGAAATTTTTCATAGTAAAAATCAATATTAAGAAACGAAGTTCTGGAACAATTTAGAAGAGCCCTAGAACAACCTGGAACAAGTTTTAGAATTTTGAATTTGTAAAAGGGGGGGCCAGAGCAAGGATAATAGGATATTTTCATTTAAAGTGTTTTTTCGGCTTAAAATCTTCAATATTCAATATTTTTGTATGAATCTTTGGAACAATTGGGTTTGAGGGATTTTGGACTTGGAACAACTTTTTGATTTTTGATTTTGGAGCAGGGGGGGTGGGGGCGATTTTTTTGAAATTTTTCATAGTAAAAATCAATATTAAGAAACGAAGTTCTGGAACAATTTAGAAGAGCCCTAGAACAACCTGGAACAAGTTTTAGAATTTTGAATTTGTAAAAGGGGGGGCCAGAGCAAGGATAATAGGATATTTTCATTTAAAGTGTTTTTTCGGCTTAAAATCTTCAATATTCAATATTTTTGTATGAATCTTTGGAACAATTGGGTTTGAGGGATTTTGAACTTGGAACAACATTTAGATTTTTGATTTTGGAGCAGGGGGGGTGGGGGCGATTTTTTTGAAATTTTTCATAGTAAAAATCAATATTAAGAAACGAAGTTCTGGAACAATTTAGAAGAGCCCTAGAACAACCTGGAACAAGTTTTAGAATTTTGAATTTGTAAAAGGGGGGGCCAGAGCAAGGATAATAGGATATTTTCATTTAAAGTGTTTTTTCGGCTTAAAATCTTCAATATTCAATATTTTTGTATGAATCTTTGGAACAATTGGGTTTGAGGGATTTTGAACTTGGAACAACTTTTAGATTTTTGATTTTGGAGCAGGGGGGGGTGGGGGCGATTTTTTTGAAATTTTTCATAGTAAAAATCAATATTAAGAAACGAAGTTCTGGAACAATTTAGAAGAGCCCTAGAACAACCTGGAAAAAGTTTTAGAATTTTGAATTTGTAAAAGGGGGGGCCAGAGCAAGGATAATAGGATATTTTCATTTAAAGTGTTTTTTCGGCTTAAAATCTTCAATATTCAATATTTTTGTATGAATCTTTGGAACAATTGGGTTTGAGGGATTTTGAACTTGGAACAACTTTTAGATTTTTGATTTTGGAGCAGTGGGGGGGTGGGGGCGATTTTTTTGAAATTTTTCATAGTAAAAATCAATATTAAGAAACGAAGTTCTGGAACAATTTAGAAGAGCCCTAGAACAACCTGGAACAAGTTTTAGAATTTTGAATTTGTAAAAGGGGGGGCCAGAGCAAGGATAATAGGATATTTTCATTTAAAGTGTTTTTTCGGCTTAATATCTTCAATATTCAATATTTTTGTATGAATCTTTGGAACAATTGGGTTTGAGGGATTTTGAACTTGGAACAACTTTTAGATTTTTGATTTTGGAGCAGTGGGGGGGTGGGGGCGATTTTTTTGAAATTTTTCATAGTAAAAATCAATATTAAGAAACGAAGTTCTGGAACAATTTAGAAGAGCCCTAGAACAACCTGGAAAAAGTTTTAGAATTTTGAATTTGTAAAAGGGGGGGCCAGAGCAAGGATAATAGAATATTTTCATTTAAAGTGTTTTTTCGGCTTAAAATCTTCAATATTCAATATTTTTGTATGAATCCTTGGAACAATTGGGTTTGAGGGATTTTGAACTTGGAACAACTTTTAGATTTTTGATTTTGGAGCAGGGGGGGTGGGGGCGATTTTTTTGAAATTTTTCATAGTAAAAATCAATATTAAAAAACGAAGTTCTGGAACAATTTAGAAGAGCCCTAGAACAACCTGGAACAAGTTTTAGAATTTTGAATTTGTAAAAGGGGGGGCCAGAGCAAGGATAATAGGATATTTTCATTTAAAGTGTTTTTTCGGCTTAAAATCTTCAATATTCAATATTTTTGTATGAATCTTTGGAACAATTGGGTTTGAGGGATTTTGAACTTGGAACAACTTTTAGATTTTTGATTTTGGAGCAGGGGGGGTGGGGGCGATTTTTTTGAAATTTTTCATAGTAAAAATCAATATTAAGAAACGAAGTTCTGGAACAATTTAGAAGAGCCCTAGAACAACCTGGAACAAGTTTTAGAATTTTGAATTTGTAAAAGGGGGGGCCAGAGCAAGGATAATAGGATATTTTCATGTAAAGTGTTTTTTCGGTTTAAACTCTTCAATATTCAATATTTTTGTATGAATCTTTGGAACAATTGGGTTTGAGGGATTTTGAACTTGGAACAACTTTTAGATTTTTGATTTTGGAGCAGGCGGGGTGGGGGCGATTTTTTTGAAATTTTTCATAGTAAAAATCAATATTAAGAAACGAAGTTCTGGAACAATTTAGAAGAGCCCTAGAACAACCTGGAACAAGTTTTAGAATTTTGAATTTGTAAAAGGGGGGGCCAGAGCAAGGATAATAGGATATTTTCATTTAAAGTGTTTTTTCGGCTTAAAATCTTCAATATTCAATATTTTTGTATGAATCTTTGGAACAATTTCGGTTGAGCGGTTTGGAACTTGAAACAAAATATATATTGTCGATTTATGATAAAAGGGGACTAAATGGAGTTCTTACAAAGTTCAAAAACTTTTAGATTTTTTTTAAATTCGATTTAAGGGTGATTGTATAAATATAGAGACACAAAATTTTCCATACACATGTATTTATCATCAAGAAATATGAATTATGTGTTTGAAAAAAAAAAAATACTGGAGACCAGTTTTTTGCGTTTTTGATAAAAAAGTTTAGAAAGCTTTATCTTTAAAAGTAGACATTTTACGACTTCAATTTTTTGGAACAATGTTAGGAACACTTTTTTAAACCTAAAAAAAAATTGAAAAGTATGATTTTCGAAAAAAGGGGGGCTAGATTTTTTTCGAATTTTGGCCATAACTTTTGAATTTTTGAATATAGAGGTCCAAAAACTTGGAACAATGTTCAGAACAACTAGAACATTCTAGAACAATTTTCAAAATTTCAATTTTCGAAAAAAGGGGGGCTAGGTCAAAAACCGATTTTTGGGTCTAAAACCCCCATTTTTGAATATTTTTGAAAAAAAATTTGGAACAATGCGGAACAAATCGGGAACAACCTGGAACAATTTTCAAAAATAACAAATTCAAAAAAAGGGGGGCTAACTTCACACACTCCACCTTAACCATGAGTATGCACTTGAAAATAAATATTGAAAGTTTGTGTGATTGATTTTTTTTCAATTTAAAACAAATGCTTAAAAATTGCGCTAACCGACGCGATGGCTGTGGAAATCGCAATAACTGCTTGAAGCTTGAACACAATAGAATGCTGCAACTGGAGCTACCTAAAGAACCGACTAAGGCGGTCGTTCTCTTCGACCCTACAAGATGTACTGAGAGGAAAAAGTCCATTAATTTTTGTATGGAGTTGTTGTCCCATGCATTTTAAATGGGACCGAACCACCGAACCAACTTCGCTTCAATTGAAAAAAATTAATACAAAAATCAGTTAAATTCAAAAATTGAGAAATGAATTAATTTCGTAGTCAAATTTTTTTTTTTAACCCTTTGTCAACATAAACTATGAAGAATATCGGTCATTGTTGCTCCCGGGTAATAAATTTAATAATATTTTTGAATATTTATGTTAAAAACAACATAAACACCTACCGAAAATTTTAAGCGCACTCTAGTTTTAATGGCGGCATTAACTCAATTGTACACACGTACCTTTTTGAGCTAATGTCGCCATTTTGAACTAATGCCGCCAATTTGTTTTTATATCCACCATTCACGAACAAGGAAAAAAGAGTAAAATAAGAGAGTTTTCTCTTACTCACCTCAAATAAAATTTGCGGGTGTTTAAGGAAAGAGGGGTACCGGTTGGTTCTCTAGGTAATGTAGGTACTCTATGCCGACAATGCAGCTGTACACCTTTCTGACATTCTGACAGCAGAAGTTCTGATATCTAAAGCATGAAGGATTGAAGACAGCTTGAAAGTTATTTCAACCCCATATAAACACTAACCGACTTCAAATGGGCTTGTGCGCCTCCATCAATTTTGAAATGTCAAAAATGCTGCACGCAAAAGTTAAAAGTTGGTGAACTCTTGCAATTGCGGCTGCGGCTCCGTTTGCAGCTACGTCGCATTGTATTCGCAACATTGAAATTCGAAGCAGGACTATTCAGTGCCGTACTTTCACCGTTGGACACTTCACCACCAGCCTATTAGTATCTACTTGTAATTTTCGTTACAGCGGTTCCGCCACTTTGTAGTTCGCTGTCGTTCTTTCAACACTAGGCTTTTGTACACTGCCTACAGACTGGTAATGTAGTGCTTATTATTCATTATGTTCATTTTTTTCTTTTGAAAGATAAATGTGGTTAGTCACAATGGAATACAGATTTTCCAGTATTACCCGTGTTTTTATGACAACTTTTGCATGGTGCAACATTTTAGAACATTTTATTCATTGCAATGTAAAGTGAAATCGTGCTACAAAAGCGAATTCTGTATGTTTCAATTTTTGACACAAATTTCAATTTGCTACTATTGACAATGAAATATGAAGAAATTGCCTCCCGCCAGTAAAAATAGTGTTAATAAATGATTTTCTAGTAATTTGCATCATTTATTTCTAACTTTCGTGTTTTATTTTGCAAGAATCGCTGTTCTGCAAAATTTCCTAAATAAAATGAAAATGATTAAATAAGCTGAAAAAGAATACGATTTGTTATTGAAAACAATATAATTTAACTCTAATTGTGAATTAACCATTTCTAATAAAATCTACACTACATTGCCAACACGAAAACAAAATATTGAGCACTAAATTGCAGCACTTAAAGATCCAACAATCAATCGGCGGTGGTGAAATGTCCATCTATCAATTTGCGGTGGCAAATGGTACTGTACCGTTAAAATTATGTGTATTCAATATTTTGCAGCTCCGTCTCCATTGTGTTCAGCCAGTAACAATATGGATGCCGCATATGTGAATCAACAGAACGTCACACATCTACGTAGGGTTCCCAGAATGAAAATAACGTAAAGGGCGACATCGCGAGTTTTCTACGGACGGATTTTAATTAAAAAGGGGGACAAAACATGTTTTTGCAAAATATAGTACCAGAGTAAAAAAAAGTGAAGTGAGATGTAGTTCATTGAGTGGGACAAATAGTATTTTGGTATGAAAAACGGGTACGTCTGGTTATCCTACATCTACGTGATGTGTGGATTGTTAATACGTTCCAATACTGCGTTCAGCTACGTACCATTTGTTTACCAACTGTCAGTTTTTGAAAAAATATTTGAAAATGTTTACCAAGATAACTGAAAAGTTGGTAAAAAAAATATATAGGGAAAACGCAATAAATTATAAGGAATATAAAAATATTAAAAAATTATACAATTTGAGTTGAAATCGCTGTACATTTCGGGAAGAAGATGGGAAGTAAATTTTAAATCAAATTAATTTTAACGTCACTCCAGCCATCTGAAAATCGAATAAGACAGTTCAGAAAAACCAAACCTTAAAGATATTAGACGCATTTTTATAAAAAAAAAATAAATAAAAAACAATACGGATCTTATAGTGACAACTGTGTTGTATCTTGTATACCTATCGCTTTTTTCCTTACATTTGTTTATTTTTCATTCATTTATTCGTCGTCTTTTTTCTTTATTTCTTTACATTACAATTCGAACTTCTTTACCGTGAGAAGCCATCTATCCGCAAGAGTGAAAACTAACTTTTTGGTTCATGAAACGTGATCTCGATAGTGAGCAGGATCTCGTGTTGTTATTGGGTACGTTCAACGCATTGCGTTTTACATCTGAATTTTCAGATTTCTGAATTTTTCGAGCTTCTGATTGGCCAGCTGCCATAAAAAGTTAGATGACTTTTAATGACTTTTAATTAAGTTTGAATACGTTTCATCTGAATTTTCAGATGAGAATTTTTGGCTGGAATAGCTGGAATGGTGGGGGAAATGTTGAAGTACTATACATAGAAGTTGAACTTTATGATTTTCGCTGTGGTTAGTGGTTAATTTGGGATGATTAATTTTCATCACGGACAAATTAATACTTTCTTACATAAAAGAACTTATTGTTTATTGATAAGTCAGTTTTTACCTTCACCAGAACAACAGAAGCTACATTTTTAGTTTAAGAATATAATTAAAGTTCTATTTTATTTCGTTTTAAAGGCTGTCCCAAACCAACGCGAAGCACTCGTGCGAATATGCGACGACTGAATAATGTTCGAAGATTCGCATCGCGCCAGTATGGGTGCTCCCATTAATCTCCATGTAAATAAATTAAGACAGGCGAAAGTTTCGTCGTCGTTCTGAGAGCCTTAAGGCTCTCCCAAATTAACGCGAATACTTCAGAACGACGACGAAACTTTCGCCTATCTTAATTTATTTACATGGAAATTAATGGGAGCACCCACACTGGCGCCATGCGAATCTTCGAATATTAATCCTATCCCGAACCAACGCGAAACTTTCGCGCGAATATGCGACGACTGAATTATGTTCGAAGATTCGCATCGCGCCAGTGTGGGTGCTCCTATTAATCTCCATGTAAATAAACTAAGACAGGCGACAGTTTCGTCGTCGTTCTGAAATATTCGCGTTGGTTTGGGGAGCCTTTATTCAGTCGTCACATATTCGCACGAATGTTTCGCGTTGGTTTGGGAGAGCCTTCAATGTAAATACTTTAGGTAAATGCTAGCATTTGACGTAAATGTTCAGATGTTCATTTAAGATTTTATTTGCATCGAAGCGAAGATAAAATTATGATTGAAATGAAGACGGAAAAAGTTGTTACTCTTTCTTTTGAAATCGGATTTCTATGCTGTTTTGCATTATATTTTTTTTTTAATTCTTTGTGTTTCGTTTATGAAAAAATCATAATGAGTGACGAGGCACATTTTCATTTGAATGGATATGTGAATAAACGGTTCTGGGCAGTGGAAAACCCTCAAATTATTCATCAGTCACCTTTGCATTAACTAAAAGTTACAGTCGGGTGTGCAATTTGGTCAGGAGGAATCATTGGACCTTACTTCTTTGAAAATGAAGACGGCGTAACGGTAACTGTGAATGGAGAGCGATATCGTGATATGATTGAAAACTGCATGCTTTGGGCTTGATTAACATGTGGTATCAACAAGACGATGCCACATCGCATACAGCCAGGATTACAATGGAATTACTGCGAGACCTCTTTCCACAACAACTTATTTCAAGAAATGGTGATGTTGATTGGCCTCCACGGTAGCATGATTTGACTGCTCCGGACTTCTTTTTGTGGGGATATCTGAAAAGCAAGGTTTATGCAAACAAATCAGAAAACCGCGTGAAATGTGTGAGAATGTAATGAAAAATGTGCTCAAAAGGGCTCGCATTTGTGAGACTAACAGAGGCGGACATTTACCTGATATTGTATTCCGTACATAATTGCCGACATTAAATGAAACATTTATCAATATAAGATCCATTCTCTTTCATTTAACCAAAAATTATAAACAAAAAAAGTAGTAGATATACACTCAGGGAAAAACATACCATTGAAATATCAATGGTACAACCATTGTTTTTATAGTACGTGTTTCAATGGGATTTTACTATTGAAACAATAGATTTCTAGGATTTTGTACCATTGATCCAATGGTTTTGAAACCATTATTATTAATAGTATAAAAACTATTGGTTCAATGGTAAAAACTATTAGTTCAATAGTAAAAAACTATTAATAATTTTAATGGTATACCATTGTCCCATTAAAAAATACCATTGATTATTAATGGTAGTGATACCATTAAAAAAACTTCGTTTTAATAGTAAATCCTATTAATATAATATAAACCCAATGGGGTGGACCATTAGATCAATAGTATTTTCATAAATAAACACTATTGACCCATACAAATTTTTTTTAATAGTATTTCACTTCCGAAAATTAATAAGACGTACCATTCTTTCAATAGTTTCATGTTATTAAACTTTTTATGAGCAAAAAAAACACAATAAATTCAATGGTATATCTCATTGAAATAATGGGATAACTAATATTCGTACTATTAATAAAACAAAATAATGTTTAATAGTCTGTCTTATTAGTTCAATGGGGCGCACCATTGAACTTATGGTATTTGACAACTCAGCTTTAATAAGACGTACCATTCTTTCAATAGTTTCATGTTATTAAACTTTTCATGAGCAAAAAAAAACACAATAAATTCAATGGTATATCTCATTGAAATAATGGGATAACTAATATTCGTACTATTGATAAAACAAAATAATGTTTAATAGTGTGTCTTATTAGTTCAATGGGGCGCACCATTGAACTTATGGTATTTGACAACTCAGCTTTAATAAGACGTACCATTCTTTCAATAGTTTCATGTTATTAAACTTTTTATGAGCAAAAAAAACACAATAAATTCAATGGTATGTCTCATTGAAATAATGGGATAACTAATATTCGTACTATTAATAACACAAAACAATGTTTAATAGTGTGTCTTATTAGTTCAATGGGGCGCACCATTGAACTTATGGTATTTGACAACTCAGCTTTAATAAGACGTACCATTCTTTCAATAGTTTCATGTTATTAAACTTTTCATGAGCAAAAAAAAACACAATAAATTCAATGGTATATCTCATTGAAATAATGGGATAACTAATATTCGTACTATTGATAAAACAAAATAATGTTTAATAGTGTGTCTTATTAGTTCAATGGGGCGCACCATTGAACTTATGGTATTTGACAACTCAGCTTTAATAAGACGTACCATTCTTTCAATAGTTTCATGTTATTAAACTTTTTATGAGCAAAAAAAACACAATAAATTCAATGGTATGTCTCATTGAAATAATGGGATAACTAATATTCGTACTATTAATAACACAAAACAATGTTTAATAGTGTGTCTTATTAGTTCAATGGGGCGCACCATTGAACTTATGGTATTTGACAACTCAGCTTTAATAAGACGTACCATTCTTTCAATAGTTTCATGTTATTAAACTTTTTATGAGCAAAAAAAACACAATAAATTCAATGGTATATCTCATTGAAATAATGGGATAACTAATATTCGTACTATTAATAAAACAAAATAATGTTTAATAGTCTGTCTTATTAGTTCAATGGGGCGCACCATTGAACTTATGGTATTTGACAACTCAGCTTTAATAAGACGTACCATTCTTTCAATAGTTTCATGTTATTAAACTTTTCATGAGCAAAAAAAAACACAATAAATTCAATGGTATGTCTCATTGAAATAATGGGATAACTAATATTCGTACTATTAATAAAACAAAACAATGTTTAATAGTGTGTCTTATTAGTTCAATGGGGCGCACCATTGAACTTATGGTATTTGACAAGTCAGCTTTAATAAGACGTACCATTCTTTCAATAGTTTCATGTTATTAAACTTTTTATGAGCAAAAAAAACACAATAAATTCAATGGTATGTCTCATTGAAATAATGGGATAACTAATATTCGTACTATTAATAAAACAAAAAAATGTTTAATAGTGTGTCTTATTAGTTCAATGGGGCACACCATTGAACTTATGGTATTTGACAAGTCAGCTTTAATAAGACGTACCATTCTTTCAATAGTTTCATGTTATTAAACTTTTTATGAGCAAAAAAAACACAATAAATTCAATGGTATGTCTCATTGAAATAATGGGATAACTAATATTCGTACTATTAATAAAATAAAACAATGTTTAATAGTGTGTCTTATTAGTTCAATGGGGCGCACCATTGAACTTATGGTATTTGACAACTCAGCTTTAATAAGACGTACCATTCTTTCAATAGTTTCATGTTATTAAACTTTTTATGAGCAAAAAAAACACAATAAATTCAATGGTATGTCTCATTGAAATAATGGGATAACTAATATTCGTACTATTAATAAAACAAAACAATGTTTAATAGTGTGTCTTATTAGTTCAATGGGGCGCACCATTGAACTTATGGTATTTGACAACTCAGCTTTAATAAGACGTACCATTCTTTCAATAGTTTCATGTTATTAAACTTTTCATGAGCAAAAAAAAACACAATAAATTCAATGGTATGTCTCATTGAAATAATGGGATAACTAATATTCGTACTATTAATAAAACAAAAAAAATGTTTAATAGTGTGTCTTATTAGTTCAATGGGGCGCACCATTGAACTTATGGTATTTGACAACTCAGCTTTAATAAGACGTACCATTCTTTCAATAGTTTCATGTTATTAAACTTTTTATGAGCAAAAAAAACACAATAAATTCAATGGTATGTCTCATTGAAATAATGGGATAACTAATATTCGTACTATTAATAAAATAAAACAATGTTTAATAGTGTGTCTTATTAGTTCAATGGGGCGCACCATTGAACTTATGGTATTTGACAACTCAGCTTTAATAAGACGTACCATTCTTTCAATAGTTTCATGTTATTAAACTTTTTATGAGCAAAAAAAACACAATAAATTCAATGGTATGTCTCATTGAAATAATGGGATAACTTATATTCATACTATTAATAAAACAAAATAAAGTAAAAGTGTGACAATGGATAAAAGCAAGATATTTCATGTCCTATCTGAAACTTGGGCTTCACAAAGCATATAATGTGCCAAATAATGCAGATCGCATACTCAAAAGTAAAAAATTGCACGTGTAAACAGAACTTTATTGATCACCGAAACTGCAAATTGATAATTTTAATGCTTTAACATCGATATTTTATTACTTATGGATAAGTGTAAGTGAAAATCAAATAAATTTCAAGAAAACAATTTCAAGAAAACAATAATTCTCCTTTTTTGATAAAAAATGTTGTAAAAAGCAAGATATTTCATGTCCTATCTGAAACTTGGGCTTCACAAAGCATATAATGTGTCAAATAATGCAGATCGCATACTCAAAAGTAAAAAATTGCACGTGTAAACAGAACTTTATTGATCACCGAAACTGCAAATTGATAATTTTAATGCTTTAACATCGATATTTTATTACTTATGGATAAGTGTAAGTGAAAATCAAATAAATTTCAAGAAAACAATTTCAAGAAAACAATAATTCTCCTTTTTTGATAAAAATGTTGTAAAAAGCAAGATATTTCATGTCCTATCTGAAACTTGGGCTTCACAAAGCATATAATGTGCCAAATAATGCAAATCGCATACTCAAAAGTAAAAAATTGCACGTGTAAACAGAACTTTATTGATCACCGAAACTGCAAATTGATAATTTTAATGCTTAAACATCGATATTTTATTACTTATGGATAAGTGTAAGTGAAAATCAAATAAATTTCAAGAAAACAATTTCAAGAAAACAATAATTCTCCTTTTTTGATAAAAATGTTGTAAAAAGCAAGATATTTCATGTCCTATCTGAAACTTGGGCTTCACAAAGCATATAATGTGCCAAATAATGCAAATCGCATACTCAAAAGTAAAAAATTGCACGTGTAAACAGAACTTTATTGATCACCGAAACTGAAAATTGATAATTTTAATGCTTAAACATCGATATTTTATTACTTATGGATAAGTGTAAGTGAAAATCAAATAAATTTCAAGAAAACAATTTCAAGAAAACAATAATTCTCCTTTTTTGATAAAAATGTTGTAAAAAGCAAGATATTTCATGTCCTATCTGAAACTTGGGCTTCACAAAGCATATAATGTGCCAAATAATGCAGATCGCATACTCAAAAGTAAAAAATTGCACGTGTAAACAGAACTTTATTGATCACCGAAACTGCAAATTGATAATTTTAATGCTTAAACATCGATATTTTATTACTTATGGATAAGTGTAAGTGAAAATCAAATAAATTTCAAGAAAACAATTTCAAGAAAACAATAATTCTCCTTTTTTGATAAAAATGTTGTAAAAACCAAGATATTTCATGTCCTATCTGAAACTTGGGCTTCACAAAGCATATAATGTGCCAAATAATGCAGATCGCATACTCAAAAGTAAAAAATTGCACGTGTAAACAGAACTTTATTGATCACCGAAACTGCAAATTGATAATTTTAATGCTTAAACATCGATATTTTATTACTTATGGATAAGTGTAAGTGAAAATCAAATAAATTTCAAGAAAACAATTTCAAGAAAACAATAATTCTCCTTTTTTGATAAAAATGTTGTAAAAACCAAGATATTTCATGTCCTATCTGAAACTTGGGCTTCACAAAGCATATAATGTGCCAAATAATGCAAATCGCATACTCAAAAGTAAAAAATTGCACGTGTAAACAGAACTTTATTGATCACCGAAACTGCAAATTGATAATTTTAATGCTTAAACATCGATATTTTATTACTTATGGATAAGTGTAAGTGAAAATCAAATAAATTTCAAGAAAACAATTTCAAGAAAACAATAATTCTCCTTTTTTGATAAAAATGTTGTAAAAACCAAGATATTTCATGTCCTATCTGAAACTTGGGCTTCACAAAGCATATAATGTGCCAAATAATGCAAATCGCATACTCAAAAGTAAAAAATTGCACGTGTAAACAGAACTTTATTGATCACCGAAACTGCAAATTGATAATTTTAATGCTTAAACATCGATATTTTATTACTTATGGATAAGTGTAAGTGAAAATCAAATAAATTTCAAGAAAACAATAATTCTCCTTTTTTGATAAAAATGTTGTAAAAAGCAAGATATTTCATGTCCTATCTGAAACTTGGGCTTCACAAAGCATATAATGTGCCAAATAATGCAGATCGCATACTCAAAAGTAAAAAATTGCACGTGTAAACAGAACTTTATTGATCACCGAAACTGCAAATTGATAATTTTAATGCTTTAACATCGATATTTTATTACTTATGGATAAGTGTAAGTGAAAATCAAATAAATTTCAAGAAAACAATTTCAAGAAAACAATAATTCTCCTTTTTTGATAAAAATGTTGTAAAAAGCAAGATATTTCATGTCCTATCTGAAACTTGGGCTTCACAAAGCATATAATGTGCCAAATAATGCAAATCGCATACTCAAAAGTAAAAAATTGCACGTGTAAACAGAACTTTATTGATCACCGAAACTGCAAATTGATAATTTTAATGCTTAAACATCGATATTTTATTACTTATGGATAAGTGTAAGTGAAAATCAAATAAATGTCATTAACTTTTAATTCCGTGAAAGTGAAAAGTGATGTTATTTTACGTATGAAACACAAATAGACAATGAATAAAGGTAAGTACATTATGTTTTAATTATTAAAATTAATAAACGCTAGCAGTCGCAATACTCAATTTTCCCAATCTTAACTCTGTTTAAACTATTGTTTATAATAACTTTAAGATCAAAGTTCTACTACAAATGTTAAGAACACATTAACACTTCAAAATTTTAGCTTGTGAATCTGACTTCACTTTGGAATCTGACTTCACTTTGGAAAATTTCTCATACCTAAACAATGTATTTTTCCTGCTACCTAATGCTTGTTTTCTTTTGTCTCACAAAAACGTTTCAAACTATTGAATACATGTTGTTTTTCTAAAATTTTAGAATCCTTTCATATTTAAAACTTATATTTTTATTAAAAAAAACCGCAAATAATAAAAATCACTGAAAATATCATTCGCTGCTGTATGTTTGTACCTATTTGTTTGTTTTACCTCTGACTAGGATTCTTTTTACTACTGTAAAACAAGAAAGAGAAAAGACAGAGATAGTTTCCCGAAAAGCCCAATTTTCTAAGGTTGCTTGTGCGTTAGCAATACTATCTCTTTCCTTGTTAAAGTTTCGCTGGCAAAAATGTTGCCATTACTTTTTTTAGTTGTTCATGAAGTTGTGCGGTGTTCGGTGTGTTCGGTGTGTTCGGGAAATAATAAAAAAAAAAATATTCAACTTAAAAGGAAAAAATAAAAAGTAAAAAAATAAACAAAAGCTAAACAAACAAAAAAATGTAAAACTTAGGTAAGTTTCATTCATTTATTTTAATAATAAAAGTGTTTTAGTAAGTGTACAAATTGCTTGAATATTCTAAAATATTATTCAGAGCCTCATACAAGCATTCCGTTAGTTTAGTATTATGTATCCCATTATCTCTAAGCGGCGTCATTCGACAAAAGTACCGTTATCATCTAATAGTATATATCCCATTACTTCGAAGTAATAATAGTATATACCATTGAAACATATAGTTTTTTAAGATGTTAATAGTATACATCCCATTACTTCACTCCAATTTATAGTACATCCCATTAAAATTTAAAGGTTTCACTAGAAAGGCTGGCAAAAATGTTACCAAGCCATTACTCTCGTTGTCGTCAAGCTGTGTGGTGTTCGGTTCCTATTATACAAAATATTAAACTCAAATTTTAGTGGCAAAAGTATAAAAATAAACAAAATATAAAACTAGTGCAACTCAGGTATGTTTCATAAATGTATTTTAATAACAAAAGTGTTTCATTAAGTGTACAAATTGCTTGAATTTTCTAAAATCTAATTCAGATTCTCAAACAAGAGTTCCGTTAGTTTGATATTATGTATCAAATTATCTCTAAGCGATAATAGGATATCCCATTAAATTTAGGCGTCATTCGATAAAAGTTCCGTTATCATCTAATAGTATATATCCCATTACTTCGAAGTAATAATAGTATATACCATTGAAACATATAGTTTTTTAAGATGTTAATAGTATACATCCCATTACTTCACTCCAATTTATAGTAAATACCATTAAAATTTTAAGGTTTCACTAGAAAAGCTGGCAAAAATGTTACCAAGCCATTACTCTCGTTGTCGTCAAGCTATGTGGTGTTTGGTTCCTATTATACAAAATATTAAACTCAAATTTTAGTGGCAAAAGTATAAAAATAAACAAAATATAAAACTAGTGCAACTCAGGTATGTTTCATAAATGTATTTTAATAACAAAAGTGTTTCATTAAGTGTACAAATTGCTTGAATTTTCTAAAATCTAATTCAGATTCTCAAACAAGAGTTCCGTTAGTTTGATATTATGTATCAAATTATCTCTAAGCGATAATAGGATATCCCATTAAATTTAGGCGTCATTCGATAAAAGTTCCGTTATCATCTAATAGTATATATCCCATTACTTCGAAGTAATAATAGTATATACCATTGAAACATATAGTTTTTTAAGATGTTAATAGTATACATCCCATTACTTCACTCCAATTTATAGTAAATACCATTAAAATTTTAAGGTTTCACTAGAAAAGCTGGCAAAAATGTTACCAAGCCATTACTCTCGTTGTCGTCAAGCTATGTGGTGTTTGGTTCCTATTATACAAAATATTAAACTCAAATTTTAGTGGCAAAAGTATAAAAATAAACAAAATATAAAACTAGTGCAACTCAGGTATGTTTCATAAATGTATTTTAATAACAAAAGTGTTTCATTAAGTGTACAAATTGCTTGAATTTTCTAAAATCTAATTCAGATTCTCAAACAAGAGTTCCGTTAGTTTGATATTATGTATCAAATTATCTCTAAGCGATAATAGGATATCCCATTAAATTTAGGCGTCATTCGATAAAAGTTCCGTTATCATCTAATAGTATATATCCCATTACTTCGAAGTAATAATAGTATATACCATTGAAACATATAGTTTTTTAAGATGTTAATAGTATACATCCCATTACTTCACTCCAATTTATAGTAAATACCATTAAAATTTTAAGGTTTCACTAGAAAAGCTGGCAAAAATGTTACCAAGCCATTACTCTCGTTGTCGTCAAGCTATGTGGTGTTTGGTTCCTATTATACAAAATATTAAACTCAAATTTTAGTGGCAAAAGTATAAAAATAAACAAAATATAAAACTAGTGCAACTCAGGTATGTTTCATAAATGTATTTTAATAACAAAAGTGTTTCATTAAGTGTACAAATTGCTTGAATTTTCTAAAATCTAATTCAGATTCTCAAACAAGAGTTCCGTTAGTTTGATATTATGTATCAAATTATCTCTAAGCGATTATAGGATATCCCATTAAATTAAGGCGTCATTCGATAAAAGTTCCGTTATCATCTAATAGTATATATCCCATTACTTCGAAGTAATAATAGTATATACCATTGAAACATATAGTTTTTTAAGATGTTAATAGTATACATCCCATTACTTCACTCCAATTTATAGTAAATACCATTAAAATTTTAAGGTTTCACTAGAAAAGCTGGCAAAAATGTTACCAAGCCATTACTCTCGTTGTCGTCAAGCTGTGTGGTGTTTGGTTCCTATTATACAAAATATTAAACTCAAATTTTAGTGGCAAAAGTATAAAAATAAACAAAATATAAAACTAGTGCAACTCAGGTATGTTTCATAAATGTATTTTAATAACAAAAGTGTTTCATTAAGTGTACAAATTGCTTGAATTTTCTTAAATCTTATTCAGATTCTCATACAGGAGTTCCGTTAGTTTGATATTATGTATCAAATTATCTCTAAGCGATAATAGGATATCCCATTAAATTTAGGCGTCATTCGACAAAAGTACCGTTATCATCTAATAGTATATATCCCATTACTTCGAAGTAATAATAGTATATACCATTGAAACATATAGTTTTTTAAGATGTTAATAGTATACATCCCATTACTTCACTCCAATTCATAGTACATCCTATTAAAATTTTAAGGTTTCACTTGATAGGCTGGCAAAAATGTTGTCAAGCCATTATTTTCATTGTCGTGAAGCTGTGCAGTTCATATTGAAAAGTTTTTAACTTAAATTTGAGTGGGAAAAATTGCAAAATAATCAAAATATAAAGCGACTGCAACTCTGGTATGTTTCATAGAATGTATTTTAATAATAACAGTGTTTCATTAAGTGTTTTCAAATTGTTTGAATTTTCTTAAATCAAATTGAGATAATGCATCATACAAAAGTTCCATTAGATTTTAATATTATGTATCGCATTACCTCTAAGCGATAATATGATATCCCATAAAATACTAAGGTTTCACTAGTTAGTTTAAATTGCAGTGAAAAAAATAGCAAAATAAACAAAATATAAAACGAGTGCAACTTAGGTATGTTTCATAGAATTTATGTTGATAATATAAGTATTTTGAAATTTTTGAATTCCACTATACAGTACAACATGGATATAAGAAACTCCGAAAAGCCAAGAAATTTCTTTCTTATATCCGAGTTTTTCTTATATGCAAACAAATTCAAGATGCGGAACAGAATCACTTAAACCTCTGTCAGCAATAGAAAAAATCAACAGTTATATACACTGTTTTCATTATTTACGAAATCTGACATAATAGATGCATCTGATTTAGTAACATCAAAAGGGCTTAACATATCCATTATACATATTATATATATGGGAGTATACTATTAGAAAAACCTTTTCTAGGACACCACTTTCTTTATACTTTTGAGGGGGCAGAACTTCTTTAGTAACAACACAACCTGGTTTATTTATAAATAATAAAACTCGAAACATAGGTATCTAGTGCGCAAATTTTTTTTTTAAGGTGGCAACGCTGGAAACTAGTGGGTATTAGAGGGCTGCAATGAATGTCTTGAAAGCAGTTTCAAAAGACATTCGATTAATTCCAAAACAAACTTTTTAACTGTACAATATGCTTGAAAATAGAATGAATGAATCAATTTTCAAATTGTTATCATACAAATCCTTCACTTATTTTAAAACAAGCACTGAGAGTAGTGTTCATTATAACACAAAACAAGTGGACACATCACTAAGTACACTGAGTAGGTGCATCTAGTACACTGAGTAGTGGGTATACTACAAATACGGATTTACCTACTTTTCTTTTCATTCAAATTTGTTCTTCAATATGTAAGTGAGAAATGTCTGTAAAGAAATGGAGTAAAATATAATCGGTCTGTTTGGTAACGTGAATTTTTTTAAACAAATTTTCACAAATTGCTGTCAAAACCCATAGGAAAAAAACCCACTTTCTTGGTGAAAGTTTTAGTTACCAAACGGGCATAGTATGAAACAAACAAATAAATAAAGTTTTTTTTTTCATTTATTTTATATTTGTTATCTTTATAATTTGTCAAAATCTAGAAACCAACTAAACTATGTAATCGTTTTATTGAATGCATTCCAGCATACGATTCCTCTCACTTATATACTGAGTATTTTGTGTACTAATTGTCAGTGTAAAATGCACGGTTGGAGTTGTACACTCGTTTCGTGGAGTCATGCACTCATTTGAGAGAGAGAGACCAAATACTGTACCAGTTTTGATAATGAGGCAATGAATGGTTTACAGTGTTTGAAGCTAAAAAACGGGTACTTGGTTCAGTGTACACTGGATTATATGTATAAACAGTGTACACTGAGCTACTATACCCATTTAGAGGAAGCAAATTAATGTATTCATGCAGACCTCTATAGTAGGTATATTAGGATACAAAATGACTGGTTTACATAAGGGTTTGTTTAGAAAGAAAAAACAGGTGATTTATATGAAAATCCTTGGGATAAGATACAATAAAAGGCTTGAATCCTTGTATTTAATCCAGACAACAGTAGGGGGCGTCTATTTGTCTCCTACCTATAAGCTGTAATTTTTTATAACATCCTATACGAAAGTTTATTGTGAAACAAAAACAAATATTTATTTACATATATCCGTGTTTTTGTGAGATTAAATGAGGCTGTGAGTGCAAAACTGATGTTACCCACTTTTTTTTAACAAATGTGATTCATATCAATACAAAAATAACTTTACTCCATATAGTGTTACCCAACTCCAGATAATTATCGGGGTTTTAATTTAACGTTTCCGCGAAATTTAGAATTGACGCCAATATTCATTACAACACCTATTTGCTTAATAATTTTAGGTCCCGTATTTGCAATAAAAACAGCATTGAACTTCTTCAATACTTCATTTGCAATAGGGCTTTTTGCTAAAAAGGAAAAGTAGGCAAAAAAGGCACTAACTGGTAAAAAAGGAAAGCAGGGAACATGAAACAAGTTTGTATAAAGTCGATGCTTTCTTTTGATTACAGAAAACAAGGCAAAGTTAGCAAAATCCTATACAATGTACATACATTCATATCTTAAAAGCAAACTTTTTAAAAAATTCATGTTTATTAGATTTGACTTTTTAAAATTTCTGGCACTATTTAAAAGCAAGATCTTTTATCCCAAACAGTTATGGATAGGTGTGAAATCGGAGATATAATAAATATTGATGTGCAAGATATAATCATTTCGGCTGCTGATGGTACTAGCAAACAAAATGAAAATTCAAATTCTGAAAATGTTATTATCACTGAGTTTGTTGAGAGGTTTGAAGACCAGCCTGAAAATGAATTGAAAGATTTGATCTGCAATAAATTCGGATTTGAGGAAATGGTCTATAAGCGTGTTGTTGGTATGACTTTCTGGCTTTATATCATAATTATAGAGCTAAATATATTATTCTTAAATATATTATAGATAATGAGTTTGACATTGAAAGTCTTCTGGTTGTTACTGAATCTGAGATAAATGATCTGTTTCCTGCTCCCCTTTTAGGTACAAGGGCAAAATTCAAATACCATTTAAGCGTGTGGAGAAGAAATGTAGGTTACTCAAAGTTCAATTGCCTTAACTTTCGAATCTTAATTTTTGTATGTTTTGTTTCTTCTTATTCTTCTTTAATTATAAGTTGCCAAGCTACGTTTCAGATGCCTGTAAGGCTTGGATTGAGAACAATTGTACAACCAGTACTCCAAATACAACTGAATTGTACAGTACTATAAGTTCACCCACATCTTCACATGCTTCCCTTGGCGATGAGACAAGAATTGTGAATGATATAACACTGCAAGAACTGCTAAGAAAAACTGAGAAGGGCCAGTGCGTGTTGGAATACTTTGAAAAAAAACATTGTTTAGACGAAAAAAATAGAGAACTTTTGGTGTCCATTATTGTTGGCAGCTATGTTTCTTGCAATAAGGGGATGAATATGAGAGATATAGAAGCAGCTACAAATGCTGTTCATTGTCTTTTTCCTTCTGAAAGCAAAGTAAGCTTTTTTTTACTTTAAAAAATCAAAAAATACAGAACTTAACATGATCACTAATGTCGTTTTTCATTGAAATCTGAGAGATTCGATCTGAAATTCGAGAAGTGCGCTTTTGAATGAAACATCCCAGCAAACATTTTCTGAAGGTTCAGACTTTCTTCACCAAAAATGATTCCAATTAAGTGAATGAATTGTGAATGTTCATTTAAGAGAAGGGATTCTGAGTAAATACCTTCATTTAAATGAATCATAATGCAATCATATTTATGATTCAGAAAAGATAAAGAAATAATCTTATAGACTCTTATATACATTGATTTAAATTAAGTTTAAATGAAGATCATAAATCATTCACAAAAGCGATTCATATCGGTGTCCAAGTGCCCAGGTAAAAGAATTCAAATTGCATCATAAGTGAATTCTTTTCCGGTCAGGTTCTTCACTTTTGTGATTTATTTATGATTCAATTTTGAATTAAAATGTTTGCTGGGATGTGAGCATGATTTGATATAGTATTAGTGTAGAGGAAAATTACACAGAAATAGCCTGTCCACAACTTATGCAACAAAATTACCGACTCTTAAACTTTTTTGATAAAACATGTAAATATGGAAAAAGATCAAATCTTTTAGCAAACAGATCCAATTTTTTCTACAATGAAAAACGACATAAATCAAATGCATACTTTGATACCTACCTGCTTTTAATTCATTTCTTATTTAATTTTTGTCAGGAATATAATCTGCATAAAAGAGGTCGTGGGCTTAATCCAACAGGTAAGCTGCACGATAAAGCCGTAAATGCGAGAATTAAGCTTAGAGGATTAAAAAGGCAATTAATCGATGAAAGTAAAGACCAAGGTAAAACAAACAAAACAAAATCGGTTTAAACATTATTTTTGGGTAATTTTGTTTATGTCTAGAAACATCTGTACGTGATTCCCTAATTGACGAGTGTTCTTTAAGCACCGAAGAAACTGAGCAAACCATTATTTGGTTGACGCATAATAATGAGCCATGGTCTGAAGTTCAGACAAAATGGACTGCAGTATTTCAACAGCGGCACATAGACATAAAAACTGATGGTTTAAATGTCCTGACAAAATGGCCACTTTTTAAACATTCTTTGGGGCACACACTTGTAAGTCTATGCGCTATCTCTGCCCTTAATTCAATTTAAACAGCGTTACAGAGTCATTCCGTTATAAAGTATTTACATATGTGCTATGTATTTCATAAAAAATACGCAACATTGGTCTAGTTAAATTTTACAGTTCTTAAATTTAAATTTTAGGTTGAAATCGACTATGATATTTTAAACCCAAGCAACAAATCTCAGCTTTTTCAACTTTGGCCAGCATTCGTCACCAAACTTATTCCAATTCTGCAACAAAAAATAAAAGACAAGGCCTCATTGGTGCTATTAAAGGAACTTGAAAATTCTGACACAAGTAAGATAACATTTCGATTTATTTACATTTTGTTTTTACTTATACCATATACAGGGTGATACGCTTAATTTGTGACAAAAAGCTAGAGCGTGTAGGCTGGTTTAAGACAAGAACAAAATCGTATCGGAAGGGGGGGGCTATTCCCCCC
Organism: Leucozona laternaria; assembly: GCA_932273885.2. NCBI lineage: Eukaryota > Metazoa > Arthropoda > Insecta > Diptera > Syrphidae > Leucozona > Leucozona laternaria. Next base: position 216,407,022 of record OW026366.1, on the reverse strand, counting down.
GTTTAGCCAGGAGTGGCAATTTCCTAAAAAATTGACTTGAAACATAAAAACAAATATTAAAAAAAAAAGTTACACTTACACTTACAACAATTACACCTTTTTGTAAAATTAGAAGAGGTTTTAGCATTCAGTTTTTGGTATTTGACTAAAAATGAATTAAAACATTACATATTAAATATAAAATAACTACTACTTAACGTTAAATTTTGGAAAAAATTAGTTTGAACAAAATTTTTCAATTTTTTTCTTCAAAATTTTAAGTTTGAAAACTAAGTGTTCAAATACGATTCTTTGAAACAACTTTATTAAAAAAAAAAAACATAAAAGAAGAGATTTCTATCTTTACAAAAAGGTGTATCATGGTATTGTAAGTGTAACCGTTGTTTTTTAATAATTTTTTTTCAGTTTTAAGCCATTTTTTTTAGAAAATTGCCCCTCATGGCTGAAGGGGGGAAAACCCAAATGAATCTCTCTATAAAAATTTCAATTGTATTTCATACAAAATTAGTGTCCACTATACGGATACAGTCCATCACGGATAGATTTATTTGGGTTTTGTTTTTTTGTAACTTTTATACAAAACAGTTTGAGAAATTAGGTAACACGATTGCGTTTTGCTATTTTATTATTGTTTCAGATTCACGCGATTTTTTAATCCTTTCCTTGCTCAATGCTGTGTTGAAACCACCGGTCTTATCAATTGGAAAAAGGGATACAAAAAAATCCAAATGGAAACCATCAATCAAAGACGCCCAAGATTCCTGCCTTATTTACTGCCAATCAGTATCGGACTATGCAGACAGGGTAGAGTCATTGAGACAAAAATATTTAACTAAGGGCCTAACTCTCCAGCCTTTAATAATTGGAATTGGTAAAGATAAACAAAATCTTGATTTATTTTATACGTTTTACGATGGCATACTATATAAATTCCCTAATTTATTGAAATGTGTAGATATAACCTTTAAACTTTTCCATGTTATGAATTTCAACTACCCCAAAGAGGGTAAAAATTTTTACTCATTCATCGAAAGCTTTTTTTACAATTTTGGTGAGCACCCAAACGCCAACATTAACAGCCTTATAAAATCATTGCGTGAATAAAATTTTTAATGTATTCTTCAATCAAATGATTTTTGTGTGTTTATTAACGGACTTATTTTTCGTCCAAATGGTTACATTCATGCCGATTATCGAATTCGTAATTCTGGATTCGCAGTGCAAGCACTCGTTTCTCTTTACTCATTTGCCATGAATCCAGTATTGCGAATTCCATAATCGGCATGATTATCTTTTGAAATCTGATAACTTCTTAAAAAGTATTTTGTGCTCAGAAAAAGAAAAATATTAATAAAGTACTAAAAGTTAAGCCAAATCTTCACACGCTTTCCTTGGCTATGAGACAAAAATTTTGGATGATATAATACTCCTAGAACTTGTAAGAAAAACAGAGAAGGGCCAGGGCGTTTTGGAATACTATGAAAAAAAACATTGTTTAGACTTTTTTCGTCTAAACAACTATTGGTGTCCATTTTTGTTGGCAGCTATGTTTCTTTCAATAAGAGGATGAATATGAGAGATATAGAAGCAGCCACAAATGCTATTCATTGTCTTTTTCCATCAGAAATCAAAGTAAGCTTTTTTTTACAGAACTTTACATGATCACTAATGTCGTTTTTCATTGAAAACTGAAAGATTCGATCTGAAAATCAAAACTCCTTCGTCTTCAAAATCCAATGTTTAAATTTGTATTACATATTTTTTTAATAATAACGTCGAATGTCGCGTCCTCGGCACAAATAATAAAAATTTAAAACCAACAAATTTTCAATTGTCCATGTAAATATATGGAAAAAAATCAAATTTTTTCGCAAACAGATCCAATCTTTTCTACAATGAAAACCGACATAAATCAAATGCATATACTTTGATACCTACCTGCTTTTAATCCGTTTTTTATTTAATTTTTGTCAGGAATATTATCTGCAAAAAAGAGGTAATCCAACAGGTAAACTGCACGATAAAACCGTAAATGCGAGAATTAAGCATAGAGGATTAAAAATGCAATTAATCAATGAAAGCAAAGACCATAAGGCTAAACAAACAAAACACAATCGGTTTAAACATTATTTTTGAGAAATTCTGTTTGAAGAAACTGAGCAAACCATTATTTGGTTGACGCATAATAATGAGCCATGGTCTGAAGTTCAGAAAAAATGGACTGCAAGTATTTCAACAGCGGTACATAGACATAAAAACTGATGGTTTAAATGTCCTCACAAAATGGGCACTTTCTCTGCTCTGCCTTTAATTCAATTTAAACAGCGTTACAGAGTCAGTCAGTTATAAAGTATTTACATATGTGCTATGTATTTCATAAAAAATACACAACATTGGTCTAGTTAATTTTTACAGTTCTTAAACTTAAATTTTAGGTTGAAATCGACTATGACATTTTAAACCCAAACAACAAATCTCAGCTCTTTCAACTTTGGCCAGCATTCATCACCAAAATTATTCTGATTTTGCAACAGAAAATAGAAGACAACACCTCATTTGTGTAATAAAGGAACTCGAAAATACTGATACAGGTAAAGATAACATTTCGATTCATTTAAATTTTGTTTTTATTTACATGCATATGTATACATATAAGTATAACAGCAAAAATTTCCGCAGTGGTGTACAGGGAAATTGAAATTCCATCTAAAACACCGAACTATTTATTTTATTTGTATTTCATACAAAATTAACGTCCACTATACGGATACAGTCCAACGCCGATAGATTTTTTTGGGTTTTGTTTTTATTAAATCTTCTTTTATACAAAAAAAAAACAGTTTGAGAAACTAAGTAACACGATTTCGATATGATATTTTATTATTGTTTCAGATTAACATGATTTCGTAATCCTTTCTCCCCTTTTTCCTTTTTAAATACGGACTTTATTAACATTTAAAATTTATTGTATTACAATTTTTTTAATTGAACTTTTTATGAGTCATCTTCATGAAATTGTCTCATGCACTAATTTAGACTTGGTATAATTTCTGGTATACAATAGTTGTATTGTATTGAAAATATTTCTCCTTTTGAATTCCAACTCGAATAAAATTAAAAGTCATAAGCATTACTTTTGGGAAATTTAATGTCAAGTAATCCTGTCACTAATGCTTTTGATGAGACTTTGTCTTAAAATATAGAATCGATGTGTTATATTTTATTGTTTTTTGCAATAAATACGTAACGTTGATCTAGTTAATTTTTACAGTTCTTAAACTTAAATTTTAGGTTGAAATCGACTATGACATTTTAAACCCAAACAACAAATCTTAGCTCTTTCAACTTTGGCCAGCATTCATCACCAAAATTATTCTGATTTTGCAACAGAAAATAGAAGACAACACCTCATTTGTGTAATAAAGCAACTCGAAAATACTGATACAGGCAAAGATAACATTTCGATTCATTTAAATTTTGATTTTATTTATATGCATATGTATACATATAAGTATAACAGAAAAGCTTTCCGCAGTGGTGTACAGGGAAATTGAAATTCCATTTAAAACACCGAACTATTTATTTTATTTGTATTTCATACAAAATTAACGTCCACTATACGGATACAGTCCAACGCCGATAGATTTTTTTTTGGTTTTGTTTTTATTAAATCTTCTTTTATACAAAAAAAAAAACAGTTTGAGAAACTAAGTAACACGATTTCGATATGATATTTTATTATTGTTTCAGATTAACATGATTTCGTAATCCTTTCTCCCTTTTTTCCTTTTTAAATACGGACTTTATTAACATTTAAAATTTATTGTATTACAATTTTTTTAATTGAACTTTTTATGAGTCATCTTCATGAAATTGTCTCATGCACTAATTTAGACTTGGTATAATTTCTGGTATACAATAGTTGTATTGTATTGAAAATATTTCTCCTTTTGAATTCCAACTCGAATAAAATTAAAAGTCATAAGCATTACTTTTGGGAAATTTAATGTCAAGTAATCCTGCCACTAATGCTTTTGATGAGACTTTGTCTTAAAATATAGAATCGATGTGTTATATTTTATTCTTTGTTGCAATGAATACGTAACGTTGATCTAGTTAATTTTAACAGTTTTTAAACTTAAATTTCAGGTTTAAATCAACTACGACATTTTAAGTCCAACAAACAAATCCAGCTTTTTCAACTTTGGCCAGCATTCATCACCAAAATTATTCTAATTTTGCAACAGAAAATAGAAGACAACACCTCATTGGTGTAATAAAGGAACTCGAAAATACTTATACAGGTAAAGATAACATTTCGATTCATTTAAATTTTGATTTTATTTATATGCATATGTATACATATAAGTATAACAGAAAAGCTTTCCGCAGTGGTGTACAGGGAAAGTGAAATTCCATTTAAAACACCGAACTATTTATTTTGTTTGTATTTCATACAAAATTAACGTCCACTATACGGATACAGTCCACCGCGGATAGATTTTTCTGGGTTTTGTTTTTATTAAATCTTCTTTCATACAAAAAAACAGTTTGAGAAATTAAGTAACACAATTTCGATATGGTATTGTATTTTTTTTCAGATTTACGTGATTTTGTAATCCTTTCTCCCCTTGATGCTGTGTTGAAGCCACCAGTTAACATCAGAACATGCTGAAACCAAGCCCCGCTAAAATTTTCTATAGGTAAAGATTAGAAAACAATATTATTTTGTATAGATCTTATATTTCATTAAAATTTTTGCTTGTAAATTGTAAATTTTACATGTAAAGAGTTTTTACTATCCCAAGAAAGGTAAATCTTTTTTTGTTTATCGATAGTTTATCTTACTACTTTGGAGTTCAATCGAACGCTCAATTATAATTATACTAAAATTAGTGCGTGAATACAAATTAATAACTGAATACAAATTTAATTAGTAATTACTAGCATAGTCAAAATGAAATGTTTTTTGTGTGTTCAATCAAAAAATTATTTTTCGTCTAAGAATTTAATTAATCATTTGAAATGCGACCACATCTTAAAAAGTTTGGATTTTTTTTTATGCTCGGAAGAAGGCTGTCTACAGCAATTTCAAAACATTTACGCGTTTAAACGCCATTTACAAAGAGTGCACGAAAATAAAATTTCTAAACCAAAAACAAATCACATTTGTAACGAAACAGTTCAAAGCATTTTAAATCCCCATGAAAGTGTTTCGAGTACAACAAGTTTGTTTCCTCTTATTATGTCAGAATCTCTTCCACAAACCTTAATTCAGAATATACCTGAATTTACACCAAGCTCCGAAGATTTTGCAATGGATATAGTTGGAGTTACTTTCGCCCTATCTCTACACAAAAATGATAACTTCAATAGAAAAAACGTTTCAGATATTATCGAACAAGTTCAAAAGAGTGTAATTAACCCTCTATTGAAAGCTGTTGTTTTGAAAATTGTGCCTCTTATTGAAACCGAAACAAACAGGGCTAGTGCTATTAATATATTAGATCAGCTTTCACTTCATTTCAGGTCTGTCAGTACAGAATACAAATTAATTCAAGAATTAGAAACGAAAGGTTTGTTTAAGAAACCTCTGTATTATACTATAAATGAAGAAGTATGCGAAGTTATTGTTAATAACGCCCCCACATTAGATACTAATAAGGTTACAGGAGTTATCATGCCTATCGAATTTCAAATTCAACGATTTTTTCAGTCTGAAAATGTTTTGCATCAGACATTAGAGAATACAAATATGCTGAATAGTTGTGCACCTGGTATTCACAACAGCTTAATAAATGCGCAAGTTTGGAAGGAAAAGGCACAGAGTTTTGAAAATAAATTAATAATACCTTTTATTTTATTCTTAGATGACTTTTGTATAGACAATCCTCTCGGCTCACATGCTAAAGATCAATCGATCTGTGGTGTGTATTATACTTTCCCAACCATTCCTAAGCATCAACTGTCGAAATTGAGAAACATTTTTGTAGCCGGTTTTTTCAAAACAAAAGATAGGTCTTCATTTGGTAATTCTTTTTCGATGAAACCATTTGTTGATCGTATACAAAATCTTGAAAGGGAGGGTTTGGAAATAAATGTAAATAAAAAGAGTTACCACATACATTTCATCTTAGCATTTGTTGTCGGAGATAACCTGGGTCTCAACACTTATTTGGGATTTTCAAGTAGCTTTAATTCAAACTTTTACTGCAGAGCCTGCAAAAGAAGCAGAATTGATATGCAGTCTGACGTAAAGGAGTATGCCTCTTACTTACGTAATCCTGACAATTATCAAGCAGATCTTGAGATAAGAAACGAAAAATTGACTGGTATTAAAGAAAATTGTGTTTTTAACGAAATCAAGTCTTTTCATGTATCGCAAAATTTTTATTTTGATATTATGCATGATATTTTTGAAGGTATTTGCAGGTATGATATATCAAAGATCTTGGTACACTTTATCGAGAGCTCAAAATTTTTTTCTATTGATGTTCTTAACAATCGTAAACAGTTGTTTAACTATGGAGAAACGGAGATAGGTAACATTTCGCCTCCATTTGTATTGTCGTTGTTAAAAGCAAACAATTTGAAAATGACTGCTCGTGAAACAATGACTCTAATACATTTTTTGCCCTTGATGATAGGAGATCTTGTACCAGAAAATAATAAGATATGGGAACTTCTTTTAACACTGGTTAAAATGATTGATTTAATACTCTTACCAAAAATAAATGAATCACAACTTAATTCCTTGGAACACTTAATCGCCAAACATAACTCTTTGTTTATTAAAACATTTAAAGAACCATTGAAACCCAAGTTTCACTTTTTGGTGCATTATCCTTCTGCAATTCGAAAATGCGGAACACTTAGAACCTTGTGGTGCATGCGTTTTGAGGCTTTACACAGACAAAACAAGCAGGCTGCAAAAGCTACAAATTCAAGAATCAATATTTCATACACTCTTGCTTTCAAAGCTGGACTTAAATTTTCCCACAATCTTCTTAAACAAAGTTTTTTTGAAAGCGATTTTATTTTCGATGAGAAGTCAATTTATGCATGTAATTTAAATCTTCTCTATGAAAACATTAATTATGACAAATCTAGCATAACTCCTTGTGAAGTAAATTGCATATCAAAATTAACATTTAAGGGAAAATTATACAAAAAACATTTTTTTTTGACTAAAGCCGATGAATCTTTTTTGCTTTTTGAAATTCAAGAAATTTTTAAATATGAATCAAAGATTTATTTTCTTTGTGAAGAGTGGAACATAAAATATTTCAATGAACATCTGCAAGCATTTGTAATAGACAAACACCAAAAAACTTTTTCCTTACACTGTGTGAATGATTTTGACAGCCCTCCAATCCACATTCATTATTTACAGAATGGGTTGAAAGTGTTTCGAGTAAAAAAAATTTAATAACCTTTTTTGGAACACACAAATTTGTTTCCCAACATAAAATATTATTTTAAACTCAACTTCAAATTTGTATCGTTATATCCATCTAATCATACCTACAGGTATTGAACTTAGTTTACCTTTTTTGTAATAGAAAACCTATTTAAGAGACTTAGATTTAAGGAAAAATATAAAATCCATTTAAAAGACTTAGTTTTAAGAAAAAATGTTAAATTTTAAGTACTTTTTGAATAAATTATAAAATTTAAATAGTGAAAAATTACTCAAATTTTGTATATATTTTTTGGAGATTATTTTTACTAAACAGGTTATGGATAACTATGACTGAGTATAATGTAAAAGTAAGTATATTTTTTAGGATTTATACCTAATGTGTTATAATGCTTTATCGTTTTAGCTTTGTATTTTTGGAACATGGTTCGTATTATTTTTTAGTTTCATATCTATTAATTTAATACTACTATACTACATTTAAAACAAAAGGTATGTGGTTGCGTAGTAAGATTGATATAGATACCACATTAAAACAATAATGCTTACCACTGATTCTCAATAATACATTCTATGGAAGCGATTAAATAATACTATTAAAACAATAGTGCTATACTATTAAAACAATAGTACTATACTATTAAAGCAATAGTACTATACTATAGTGTAGTACTATAGTTTTAATAGTATAGTACTATTGTTTTAATAGTGTGGTACCATTGGCTTAATAGTATAGTACTATTGTTTTAAAAGTATAGTACTATTAAACAATAGTACTATACTTTTAAAACAATAGTACTATACTATTAAGCCAATGGTACCACACTATTAAAACAATAGTACTATACTATTAAAACTATAGTACTACACTATTAAAACAATAGTACTATACTATTAAAACAATAGTACTACACTATTAAAACAATAGTACTATACTATTAAAGCAATAGTACTATACTATTAAAACAATAGTACTATACTTTTAAAACAATAGTACCACACTATTAAAACAATAGTACTACACTATTAAAGCAATAGTACTATACTATTAAAACAATGGTACAACACTATTAAAACAATAGTACTATACTATTAAAACAATAGTACCACACTATTAAAACAATAGTACTATACTTTTAAAACAATAGTACTATACTATTAAGTCAATGGTACCACACTATTAAAACAATAGTACTATACTATTAAACCAATAGTACCACACTATTAAAACAATAGTACTATACTATTAAATCAATAGTACTGTACTATTAAAACAATAGTACTATACTTTTAAAACAATAGTACTATACTATTAAGCCAATGGTACCACACTATTAAAACAATAGTACTATACTATTAAAACAATAGTACTATACTATTAAAACAATAGTACTACACTATTAAAATAATAGTACTACACTATTAAAGCAATAGTACTATACTATTAAAACAATGGTACAACACTATTAAGACAATAGTACTATACTATTAAGCCAATGGTACCATACTATTAACACAATAGTACTATACTATTAAACCAATAGTACCACACTATTAAAACAATAGTACTATACTATTAAATCAATAGTACTGTACTATTAAAACAATAGTACTATACTTTTAAAACAATAGTACTATACTATTAAGCCAATGGTACCACACTATTAAAACAATAGTACTATACTATTAAAACAATAGTACCATACTATTAAAACAATAGTACTACACTATTAAAATAATAGTACTACACTATTAAAGCAATAGTACTATACTATTAAAACAATGGTACAACACTATTAAGACAATAGTACTATACTATTAAGCCAATGGTACCATACTATTAAAACAATAGTACTATACTATTAAAACAATGGTACCACACTATTAAAACAATAGTACTATACTATTAAAACAATGGTACCACACTATTAAAACAATAGTACTATACTACTAAAACAATGGTATATCACTATTAAAACAATGGTACCACACTATTAAAACAATAGTTCTATACTATTAAAGCAATAGTACTATACTACTAAAACAATGGTATATCACTATTAAAACAATGGTACCACACTATTAAAACAATAGTTCTATACTATTAAAGCAATAGTACTATACTACTAAAACAATGGTATATCACTATTAAAACAATGGTACCACACTATTAAAACAATAGTTCTATACTATTAAAGCAATAGCACTATACTACTAAAACAATGGTATATCACTATTAAAACAATGGTTCAACACTATTAAAACAATAGTACTACACTATTAAACCAATAGTACTATACTATTAAAACAATAGTATGATACTATTAAAAGAATAGTATTAAACTATTAAAACAATTTCGAAAATGAATATAATAAGATAATACTATTAAGCTAATAGTACAACACATACAGTAGACTTCGAATTTCGAAATTAAACAATGGTATTTCACTACTGAATCAATAGGATTGCCACATTGATTTTCAATAGGACATGTCCTATCAATTTAAGTCTTTAATAGTACAACCCATTGATTATTTATAAGACGTACCATTATTTTAATACTGTGAAACTATTGAAACAATAGTACGCACGTACCATTAAAACAATAGTTTCAAAACTATTAAAGTAATGGTCTATGTCCCATTGACCAATTTTAATCGTATAAAACCATTGAAACAATGGTTATTCCCATTGATTTTATAGTATTTTTCTCTGAGTGTACCTTCCCGGCGGACACCCTGTATTATTTGTCTGTATTTACTGCGTATGTAGAAGCCGTAATAAATTGTAGTAAATAAGGCTTATTTAATTATAGTCTAGTTCATCATCATCGTCGGCTCGACAACCGGGGTCCGGTCCTGGTCTCCTTCAACAAGTCTCTCCACCCATCCCGGTCTCGAGCCGCCGCCATCCAGTTGCGCACCCCAAGGCTCCGGGCGTCCTGGTCTACGCCATCTCTCCAGCGCAAGTATGGTCTACCACGCTGTCGTCTACCATAGAATGTACCACAAAGAACTTTCCGAGCAGGTTCCTCTTCGCTCATGCGAGCTAGGTGCCCTGCCCACCGGAGTCTACCGAGCTTAATTTTTGTCACGATATCTGCTTCAAGGTAGATTGCGTACAATTCATGATTGTACCTTCTCCGGAATCGTCCTTCCTCACATATGGGGCCAACAATTCTCCTTAAGACTTTTCTCTCGAACGCGGCTAAGAGGTCGGAGTGCCTTTTGCTAAGCACCCAAGTCTCGGATCCATATGTGAGTACTGGCAGGACCATGGTCCTGTGCAGCAGCAGTTTTGAAGATATGGTGAGATTTCTGGATTTGAAGAGATTTGACAGACTATAGTAGGCTCTGTTGGATTTGAGAAGCCGCCCGCGTATTTCTTCTTCTATATTGTTATGGGCTGGTACTATTGACCCAAGATATTTAAAGGATTGCACCACTTCAAATTCGTGCTCCGCTACCTTGATTGTTTGACCAGCTGTTCCTCTCGCATTCGACGCCACCATGTACTTTGTTTTACCTTCACTAATGTGCAGCCCCAGATTTTGTGCCGCCTGCTCGATCTGGATGAAGGAATCATTTACAGCTTGCTCGGTTCTTCCGATGATGTCGATGTCGTCTGCGTAAGCCAGTATCTGGCTGGACCTGTTGACGATGGTCCCTCTTGCTGCCGTTCCAGAGTAACGGATTGCTTTCTCCATCGCCAGGTTGAAGAGGAGGCAGGCCAAACCATCCCCTTGTCGGAGTCCATTAAAGATGTTGATTGGTTTGGATAGCAATCCGGCTATTTTTACTTGGCTTGTTACGTTGGTCATGGTCAACCTACATAGTCGTGTCAATTTATTTGGGATGCCGAATTCTCTCATGGCTTTGTAAAGTTCTACCCTGGCTATGCTATCGTAGGCGGCCTTAAAGTCTATAAACAGGTGGTATGTTGGGATGTTAAATTCTAGACATTTTTCCATCGCCTGCCTAAGGGTAAAGATCTGATCAGTTGTTGATTTGCCTGGAATGAAACCACACTGATATTGTCCGATGATGGGTTTAGCGTATGGGGTTATCCGGTCTTGTAGGATAGAGGAGAGTATCTTATAGGCGGTACTCAACAACGTGATACCTCTATAATTGCTGCACGTTGTGACATCTCCCTTCTTATGTATGGGGCAAATGATACCTTTTCGCCAGTCTTCTGGAATTTCTTCATGCTCCCACACGTGCACTATAATCTCATGAATTGCTTGACGTAAAGCTGGCCCACCGTGTTGAAATAGTTCGGCTGGTATACCATCGGCTCCCGGGGCTTTGTTTTTCTTTAGCCGGCCTATAGTGTAGTTACTTCGGCCAAAACTGCATACAATTGCAACTATTTATAATTATCCTTTTTCTAAAGAAAGGCGGGAGTGACAAATCCTCCAAGAGTATCTATTGTCAACAAAAAGTGCCTTTTACCTTAGCCGTTTGGATTCGGCAAAAAAAAAAAAAAAAAAGTAGGTGCCCTTCATTTCTGCATACAAATAAAACGCGCACAGGAATGGTTGACAGAGTTGTAAGTCACTATACTCTGTCCAACAAAAATTGACAGTGTAGGCAAGATAGGACGTTTGCTACAATGGATTGCATAAATCAGTTATTCATTTAAGCTTTGACAGGGTCGTCGTACTGTACACGATAACACACATCATTAAAAGCTTTTTCTTAAAGCTTGAAAATCAAAAGCACCTTAACAAAAACTCAAGGAAAATAAGCTGAACGAATTACCAAATGGACACGTGTAACTCTGAATGTACATAAAGCAGCAGCCAATCGCCATTGGCCACAGCAATTCAGTGCACACTCCACACTCAGATGTGCCTTGAATAGGACTTTGGGTTTGTGTCCGATGCTATTGGAAATTCACGGGCGGGCAAACACTTTTTGTGGAGGAGTTATTTCTATTTAGTATGGTGCACAAATATTGCACGCTACTGATTTTGAAAAAGCTTTCCCATAAGACGTGTACTGCCTATTTTTGTTGGACAGAGTATAGACCTAGACCCCGACTCTACACGAGCTACTTACCCCTGGACTTAATCTTTTTTAACTGTTCTCTTTAAGGTATGAACAAATCAGCCTTCCTGTATTTCGTTCCACAAAAAGGATATTTTTTGACTTAGTTTCCTTTAATAATATACATTCATCAATTTAAAACTAAAACACATACTTTCCTTCTGATGTCACGTGATGTTAAGGCATATTTTATTTTGTTTTATTTTTCTTTGATGATAGCATGATACAATAGAACATAAACAAAAAAAACCAAAACAAATAGAAATTTAATGTTGATGATGATGATGATAATCATGATGATGATGAGATTAAAAATATAAATTCTTAGTAAAAACTATATGATAAGTATGTGCAGAGACATTAGTTTCTATATAAATTGTTAAGAGCTTATAAACGAAAATCATATATATGTATGTAGAAGTTAAATAAATCCACAAACGAAATTCCAATTGAACGGCACTGTAACTTGAGCTTATTATTGCTGTTGTTGTAGTTTTCTCAAGAAATATCTATATGGTAGTTGATGAAGCTACACAACTGAAGAAGTCTAATACTCATCACCTTCGCCAGCCTCTTCATTTGAATCAATGCCAACTTCCTCGTAGTCCTTCTCCAGAGCAGCCAAATCCTCCCGAGCTTCAGAAAATTCACCTTCTTCCATACCTTCACCAACATACCAATGAACAAAAGCACGCTTAGCATACATCAGATCGAATTTGTGATCCAAACGAGCCCATGCCTCAGCAATGGCTGTGGTATTGGACAACATGCAGACAGCACGTTGAACCTTGGCAAGATCACCACCAGGCACAACAGTTGGTGGCTGGTAGTTTATGCCCACTTTGAAGCCAGTGGGACACCAATCAACAAACTGGATGCTTCTTTTGGTCTTAATTGTGGCAATTGCAGCATTCACATCCTTTGGTACGACATCACCACGATACAACATACAACAAGCCATGTATTTGCCGTGTCGTGGATCACACTTAACCATTTGGTTGGCGGGCTCAAAGCAAGCATTGGTGATTTCGGCTACCGTCAGCTGTTCGTGGTAGGCCTTCTCGGATGAGATAACTGGTGCGTAGGTGGCCAATGGGAAATGGATACGTGGATATGGCACCAAATTGGTTTGGAATTCAGTTAAATCGACATTAAGAGCACCATCGAAACGCAAAGAAGCCGTAATGGACGAAACAATTTGGCCAATCAGACGATTTAAGTTGGTGTAGGATGGACGATCGATGTCTAAGTTGCGACGGCAGATGTCATAAATAGCTTCGTTGTCTACCATGAAGGCACAATCGGAATGCTCTAGTGTAGTGTGAGTGGTTAAGATAGAGTTGTAAGGCTCAACCACAGCTGTCGACACCTATATATATAGAAAAGAAAAGTGATCGTTAGTTATCATGGTTTAAAGTAAATGTTATAGAATTAAGGTCCAATTTTTCAGTGCGAGATTAAAATTAAACCCGAGTTAACTCAAATCAAATCAAATTTGGTGAATTAACTCAGGATTAACTAAACAGAAGCTTTTGATGTTATATCCAGCGAGTTTGTTTAGTCGTTCCGCATGCATTCTCCATCCAAGAACAGCTTCCTCACTTTACTGTGGGTTAATTTTCTTCTAGAGTTAGCTAACCCTGGTTTTCCTCAACACTGAAAAACTAGGCCTAAATTGTATTCAATCTATTTCTTCTTACAATAACATTTCTCATAGATACGAAACTAATTTAAACTATACATAATTAAACGGTATTGCCATGGAAGTCGTTAGTATGGAAGGTCCCAAGATAGCATCCAAATGAACCAACTTTAATTTTTGTTTGGGTACTGGCAAGGGCCTAGCCAATTTCAATAGTGATTCTTGCTAAACCCATTGTCAGTATTTATGTAAAACTTTCTAGTGCTTCATTTAAAGCTAAAAGTGTTTTTCCAGGCGGGTATTATTGATTATACATAGAAATAAACATAGGAATTGTCGTTATGATTGCGGTCAAATTACTGTTATTTGTTGATTCCATGATAGCTTAATTGTCTTTTAGCTCGTACGATATATTGCAACTTAAATAGCCTTTTCCACCCCCTATATATATGAGAATTGGCGGGTGTATAATATCAATAGCATGCCTGTATCAAACCTTCAATTAAGTTAAATATCAAGTTCATTGTGAACAATGGAAACGTATCAAGGACAGCATTATACTCCGCATACGAATATTCATAGACAATTTCAGAATTTACAGCCCAACTCGCCAAGTGCAGTGCATTGTGCATGTTGAATCAACATAATCATACTCCTTTGTTTTTCTCTAGATATAGGCTATTCACCATTAAGTTACAAAAACAAAGAAAAGAACAACATTCTTCTTGGTCTAATAGTTAAAGCACACAAGTCGTGCATTGAACTCATTTCAAGAATGTGTGACTCATTGTTGAATGAAATTCATAAATTTAAAGCGATTGCGTGTCCATCATAACACAACCCCCTCCCGCTGCTGACCAATAACATCAACCACACACTATAACTCTCACGCGAATTATTGTACCACCTTCTTTCAATATTACCCACTTGCACACGACATGGATTCAATTCAAATTCAACTACAAGACATACCTACATAATTATAACATTGTTTCTCTCTTTCTTTCTATACATGGAGATTATGGAGAATAACTATTCTATACTTACTTGTGGGGCTGGATAGATTGAGAATTCCAGTTTAGATTTTTTGCCATAATCGACAGAAAGACGTTCCATGAGGAGCGAGGTGAAACCACTTCCGGTACCACCACCAAACGAATGGAATACCAAGAATCCTTGAAGACCAGTACATTGATCGGCCAATTTGCGAATACGATCCAGGACAACATCGACAATTTCCTTGCCAATTGTGTAATGACCACGGGCGTAATTGTTGGCAGCATCTTCTTTGCCAGTGATAAGTTGTTCCGGATGGAAGAGCTGACGATAGGTGCCGGTACGAACCTCATCTGTGAGAGAGAATATAATTAGTTTTTTACTCAACGCTTTGAAAAAAAGTTTTATAATTGTTTTTATATAAAATGTGCAAGTTTAGGCTAAGAATAGATCAATATTTTTTAAGGTAATAATCCATTCATTCAGCTTTCAGCCGTGTTTTCTTGCAAGCCCCGAGGAAATTGGTCAAACAAAACGACGTCGCAGCAAAGCAATTTATATGTTAAATGTAACAACAACTAGTCCCGTTCGGGCTTAGCTAATTGCGGAGAATTCTAGGGGCTTAACTTAAGCACGGAGAAAAACTGTGTTATCGGAGTTAATTGCATACTTGTTATCGATAGTTTGTATGGGAACTCCATTTTATTTCTGTAACGGCGTCCCTAATCTCCGATCTCGTTTTTTCAACCAAATTACTCCGGGCTTGCAAAAAAAGACAGCTTTTAAAGGACTTGGGTTATGATGTCTATACATAAGTTGAGTTCACCCGACCAACGGTAATCGAGGTTGGCGATATTTTAATCAAAGTTCAAACATTTATGTTGGTGTGGACGGGCTCCGAAGGAGCTATTCAAAGGCAAATTCGCCAGAGTTTCAAAGGATAAGGTTTCGAAAAGCCAAAGATTCAAAAAAAAAACTGTTGTAAACATATGGCTGTCAGAGGCTAGCTCTGTCTCTCTCTTATTTTGACATTGAGAATAAGAAGTGAGAAATTAAACAATTCGAAATAAAAATCTATGAACAATTACAAATGAAGCAATAACGTATGATGCAAGTCAAACGCTGATGATCCCACAAAGCATGTACGAAAACGGCAGATCCAATTATAGGGTCATAAATCTGAACGCCTAGTACATACTTGGGAAATATTTCGTGAATTCATACACAAAAAAGTGGAGAGTTTTCCTTCACGAACGGTGAATCAATCCAACCCCCCCCCCCCCCCACCAAATTTACGGATCTCTTCGATTTTTGGTGAAGCTTTGAAGCTTTGACCCTTCGACTTCAATTATAAGAAAAAAGAAAAGTTTGTGTGCAGTTACAGTGCTTTTGTTTTGCTTGTGCTTTTACAAAATTTATTGATAATTATGCGGTTTCGTCTTCCATTTTAATAAATTTAATTATGCGGTTTCGTCTTCCATTTTAAAAAATTCACGCATATCAAAGATTTATTTTTTACATACATAAGGCATTGTAGTGTTAAACGTCAAACGTTCACAACGCCTTCACAATTCTGTACCAGTGAGAAATGTCAACAAATCATTTTCTCCACTGACGATTGTTCACTTCACGAGGACGTATTTGTACTAGGCTTAAGGGCGAAAATCCACAGTTAACTTTTAAAATTGAGTCATCAGTGAGTTTGCGAGTCAGGAAAGTCAAACATCGATCAAATTTGTACACCAATAAATTTAGCAAAATCACGGGAATTGCACATTTCACTGCACCTGCTCCATTGAAGTGGTCATTTACACCACCGAACCATTTTATATTGAGAAATATATAATGTAAATGTATAAATGTAGGTCCGTGCGTCCATACGTCCGTACGTTCACGAAGATACTTTTTAGTTTTTTTTTTACCGAGAAATTTATAATAAAAGTTAAAAATTCAAGGAAATGTCATTTAATGGTTAAAGGGTTGACAAGCAAAATCTTTTCCTGTCGAAAATGCCAGACCAATCTAACATTTCAATGGACTGCACCTTAGTTCTGTAGTTCGAACTAGAGGCTGAATAAGTGGACTGATGATCTAACGGGTATATTTTTTTAGGGGTGGAGAACTTTAAATTGTATTAATGTGTTTAACATCCATGAAATTGGCTTAATATGACAGACAAATTTATTGCATTAATGTTTGAATAGAATTTAATTATTTGAATGTGGCGTTTCTCAAAAAAAAAGAAGCCTGAACTGAGAACCACAGACTAGCCACATGAAGATGAGAATCTTTCGTACGTTTCACCCTCCAAAACCCATTTGTTTACATTGTTGTATTTGTAATTTCTTCCCGCGTCGATGAATAGATGTGAAATGCAACAACAATTTAACCAGGTGTGTGAAGATCCCTACTGTAAATGTGTGAGGTTTTTATACACACATTCTCATTTTTTTATCTGATATCTGACAGCTCAAGCTTGTTGGCAAATTAAAATGGCTGCCGGGGATTCTCATCTTCATGTGGCTAATCTGTGCTGAGAACTGTCAGCCTCATATCGGCTCTCAGAGAAAACAGTGTTGCCAATTTTAAGTTCTCCGCATCTAAAAAAACACTCTTTACATAAATATTTCATAGATTGTATCTTTTTTATCGAAAAATTATTTGTTTGGAAGCTATTTCTTATGGTCTTTATATTTTGTTTCGTTTGTATTTTGTTTTTTTTTTTATTATTATTATTTCATCTTACTTAACAGATATAATAGAAATAAGATAGAAAATAGTAATAGTAAATAATTCAGAATGCAAACTTTTACGATAGTTCATTTTTAAATTTATCACAGGATAAATGTAAATCAAAAATAAAAACTTCTAATCTATTAAATTGTCTTGCAGATTACTGTATCTGCTCAGTCCTTTCAACGGATAGATACCCACCAAACCTAACTATTTTCTTATAAAATCTTATCAAAATACTTGACAACATAACTTTATCGTAAGATAAGCTTAAAAGCGGTCAGCCATCAGCCGAATAGGGGGAATAACATGTAGCATACGAAAACATGCACGTGCCGTAACTATTCGGGACTGGTGGAAGTGTGATCATAGCCTCTTCGCGGCGGCCGCTAGAAACAAGCCTTTAAAAAGGTTTGGCTGATATGATCGGGCTGGTTCCACAGGTTGGCAACAGGTTAGTTCCCTGTTCCGTAAAACTAAACGAATTTCGAGACCTACAACAAGCCTCGGAACCGGACTGATCTCACGACGACAACCCACGCAAAGAAAACGGAAAAACGATTTACGAATTTTCTTATGGAACGTACGATCCCTTTATAGAGCTCGAGCTGCTCAGCAGCTAGCCGAGCTGACGTAACAGCACTACAAGAAATTGGATGGACAGGGAATGGTGTTCTACAGAAGAAAGATTATGGCTTATATTACAGCTGTCATACGAAACACCATGTGCTCGGGGTAGGCTTCCTAGTCCGCGAAAAAATGAAGTCTGCCATCATCGGCTTTAACGCTATAAGCGAAAGGCTATGCACCCTTCGCGTGTGAGGCAAATTTAAGAACATCAGCCTCATTAACGTTCACGGACCTACGGAGGAGTCCTCAGACGAAGGAAAAGAGACTTACTACGAACAAGTCGAGAGGGCCCTCAATGCCTGTCCAAGGTATGACGTAAAAATCATCCTTGGGGATTTGAATGCAAAAATAGGTCGGGAGCCGGTATTCAGGCATTATGCAGGCACCCATAGCTTGCATGAGAACACTAATGACAATGGACTTCGAGTCTTAGAATTGGCAGCATCGAAAAACATGGTCGTTGCGAGTACCAGGTTCCCGCGTAAAGATATCTACAAAGCCACCTGGGTATCACCTGATGGAGTCACTCGTAACCAAATTGACCACGTGTTGATAGACCGTCGCCACTACTCGAACTTGATGACGGTACGTACGTACCGAGGTGCCAATATCGACTCGGATCACTATCTTGTTGCTATGGTTTTCCCAGGGCGGATTGCCTTGCGAAGACTTATTGCATCCGCCGATCAGGTTCGAATCAACACGGCTGCTCTGCGCAATGAAAACACCAGTAACACCTTTGGTAATGCGTTAGGACTCGCTCTAGAACTGGGTAGAGTAAGTCCTGGAGCCAGTATGCTGGGCGTAGATGAGAAGTGGACACGCCTTAAGAATACTGTCTTTAGTACTGCCAACTCCATCTTAGGCAGCAGTCGTAGAAATCGGAACGACTGGTTTGATGATGAATGCAAGCTAGCGACTGAAAGTAAGAATGTTGCGTACCAAGCAATGCAACAATCTCATAGAACGCGGACACGCGAAGACGAATATAAAGAGCTCAGAAGAATTGAAAAACGGCTTCACAGACAGAAAAAATCAGCCTGGGAGAAGAACATAATCTGTGAAATAGAGAAAAGCCGAGAGTGAGGTCCGCACCAGGCGCGGAAGTTCTACCAATCCGTCCGAAACATGACGCAGTACACACCACGCTGCACATATTGCAAGGACGGAGAGGGAAATCTGATCACCGATCCTCAAAGCATACTGGAGCGATGGGAAGTGTACTTCAATGAATTGCTAAATGGTCAGCTCACTGCAGAAGTGGAGGCTCCACTACTTCAAGAAGAGTACCCTATGTTGCCGCCACCAAGCATAGAAGAGGTTGAAAAGGCTATAGGCCGGCTAAAGAAAAACAAAGCCTCGGGAGCCGATGGTATACCAGCCGAACTATTTCAACACGGTGGGCCAGCTTTACGTAATTTATGAGATTATAGTGCACGTGTGGGAGCATGAAGACTGGCGAAATGGTATAATTTGCCCAATACATAAGAAGGGAGATGTCACAACGTGCAGCAATTATAGAGGTATCACGTTGTTGAGTACCGCCTATAAGATACTCTCCTCTATCCTACAAGACCGGATAACCCCATACGCTGAAACCATCATCGGACAATATCAGTGTGGTTTCATTCCAGGCAAATCAACAACTGATCAGATCTTTACCCTTAGGCAGGCGATGGAAAAATGTCTAGAATTTAACATCCCAACATACCACCTGTTTATAGACTTTCAGGCCGCCTACGATAGAATAGCCAGGGTAGAACTTTACAAAGCATGAGAGAATTCGGCATCCCAAATAAATTGACACGACTATGTAGGTTGACCATGACCAACGTAACAAGCCAAGTAAAAATAGCCGGATTGCTATCCAAACCAATCAACATCTTTAATGGACTCCGACAAGGGGATGGTTTGGCCTGCCTCCTCTTCAACCTGGCGTTGGAGAAAGCAATCCGTGACTCTGGCACGGCATCAAGAGGGACCATCGTCAACAGGTCCAGCCAGATACTGGCTTACGCAGACGACATGATTCCTTCATCCAGATCGAGCAGGCGGCACAAAATCTGGGGCTGCACATTAGTGAAGGTAAAACAAAGTACATGGTGGCGTCGAATGCGAGAGGAACAGTTGGTCAAACAATCAAGGTAGCGGAGCACGAATTTGAAGTGTTGCAATCCTTTAAATACCTTGGGTCAATAGTAGCAGCCGATAACAATATAGAAGAAGAAATACGCGGGCGGCTTCTCAAATCCAACAGAGCCTATTATAGTCTGTCAAAGCTCTTCAAATCCAGAAATCTCACCATAACTTCAAAACTGCTGCTGTACAGGACCATGGTCCTGCCAGTACTCACATATGGATCCGAGACTTGGGTGCTTAGCAATAGGCACTCCGACCTTTTAGCCGCGTTCGAGAGAAAAGTCTTAAGGAGAATTGTTGGTCCCATATGTGAGGAAGGACGATTCCGGAGACGGTACAATCATGAATTGTACGCAATCTACCTTGAAGCAGATATCGTGACAAAAATTAAGCTCGGTAGACTCCGGTGGGCAGGTCCCCTAGCTCGCATGAGCGAAGAGGAACCTGCTCGGAAAGTTCTTTGTGGTACATTCTATGGAAGACGACAGCGAGGTAGACCATGCTTGCGCTGGAGAGATGGTGTAGACCAGGACGCCCGGAACCTTGGGGTGCGCAACTGGATGGCGGCGTCTCGAGACCGGGATGGGTGGAGAGACCCCGGTTGTCGAGCCGACGATGATGATGAATCTTAAAAGAGAAATGTTTTTTCGTGAGTAAGAATCTCACGACAAAAATCATCCAGCGAAAAAAAAACCTAAGGATAATGGTCATGGGTTACAAAATAATTTCACAGCCAATCCGACAGTTGAACAACATAGCAGTTTTCATCTTTCCTTCCTATTTTTTTTAACAGTGTTCACATTGGACTGACTCTTCCAACTTTTGTTTACGTCTCTTTAGACACTGTATCTCTCCCACTTTATGAAGAGAAAAAGAGATGGCAAAGAAAGGCAGGATGTTTTTAATTTTTTTTTTAAATTTTTAGATTTTTGTTGACGTTTTCTTTTGTGGTATCTGTTTTCTCTGTCTATCTAATTTTATTTTCATTTCGTTTTTATTATTTGAAAACATATTTATTTAATAAAATTTAAATTTCGTAATTAAAAACTTCAAATTAATCCTTCTACGAGCACATACACATATCTGTGTTTGTGTAAGCGACTGATGCTGAACGTCAGTGTGAATCGAACAAAACAAGTTCGATTCACGTCAAAAAAAAGGTCAGAGGAGTAAGTCCAATGCGAACATCACCCTCATTTGTTATTAGATCTGTTTATTTACTTCCACAAACTGACATTTCGACCAATTTTAGTCCAATTTAATTTTTTGGTTTATGAATAGAACTTTTGACTAAAACTGGTAGAAAATGGCAGTTTTGGGAAGTGAAATAACATATTTACAGCCATATTATTGACTTGTTTCAAAACTAGTTTTATATGTCATAAAACCATGTCAATTTTGGGACTCCAAACTTCTATAAAACTAGTTTTGCTACTAGTTTTGAAACATGTCAATAAAATGGCTGTTAGTATTTTCTCAATAGAGCGAGGTCTAAGCAATTGGTGAAAATTTATTTTTGTCAACATAAATTGTCAAATTAAAAATAAAATACTTGATTTCTAATTTTACAATTAAGTTGACTCTCATATGGTGGTAAATGTCATATTGATTTTAACTGACAGCTCTTAAAGATGAAAATTTTATTTTTGAAGTTTCTTATGGCGTATTCCTTTCAACAAAGAAATCGAATTTTTTCTAAATAGAATCGAATTTTTTTTAAACAGAATCGAATATTTTCTGTCAACTGAAGGAATTCGTATTTCGTAAAAGAATCGATTTTTTTTTGTGTGATTGTGTTTTTGTTACTTGACAGCTGTAATTGACGCAAAACCTCAAGAAAACTATAAAGGTTGTGAGAAAAATGTTTTCCCAATACAATTAAATTAATAAATATTTTAATAACAAAAGATATTAATCAGCTTATACGGGGGCAATTTGTTGATGCATTTTATTTATTTGAAATTCTAATTGCACATATATTTTTAAAGAAATTGTTATTGAAAAGTTTTCACTTACACTGGAAGTTTTTATCACGTCTTTCGAAAGCGAAAGCTATTTTTTTTGTCAAATTTTTGTTTGATAATGATATGAACAACGCACAATAAATTATTTTTATAGCAATATTGACTGAATAAAAAATTCTGCGACTTTGAATTTGACGTATCATAAATGTCAAGTCTTCATAGTGTGTGTGCAAATCAGTGTGAAATCTTGCTAAGAACGCAAGATTTGTTTTGACAGAAAAGAATCGATTTTGTTTAGAAAAAATTCTGAACAGAATCGATAGAATTCGGCATTAAATACCAGGAAATACGAAATATTACTTTATAATGGAACATTTTGTATGTCATCATAAAATCATCTCATTTGTTTAGAGGGACGACGACGTGTCGCTGGCTCGACCCGAGTCGTTTTGCTAGCGTTCACACTAACACTCAAACACTGTCTTACCCACATCATTTTCAAGCTAATTTTCAATGAGGGAACATGGTGTGAATTTCATTATGTTCACCAATTCTAGTAAATCAATTTTATATTGGCCCCTCTCTTTTTGTTGTTTACTTCGATTGCACACCATTTTCTTGAAAGCTAACATAAAAGATATGCACGACTTGATCTCACGAACATGCTCTTGTGGTTAAATACTGTATGTAACCCAACATTGAAGATGCATGATGTAAATATATATTTAATGAGTAAATAAATATTAAAAGAGTCAAACGCACTAAAAAAATGATTTTTGTTTGATTTTTTTTTTGTTTATAAAATTATGTTTTTAAAATTTTTTAAATGCATTATTGTTTAAATTATTCAGAAGCATCAGATTGAAAAATTATAACAAAATCGTTTTAACCATGGCAAAGATATACGCGAATAACCCAAAAATCTCCCATTTTCTCAAAAAACGTTGAATACCTAATTCCGTAATGTGATTTTTTTGAAAAAAAAACCTGAAAAGCAGTTTTCTTACATTTAATTTGGTTATTACAGGTACGAACTTTAATCAAAATCATTAGAGCCGTTTTCGAGAAAATTTGGAGAAACCAAAATATTTGTATGGCAGCTACCCGTTCTAGATGAGCTAAAACAAAAATTCGAATTTCCCCACTAGGGAATCACATATAAATGCTCTGTACCAAATCTCGTGCAAATTGGTTGACCCGTTTAGGCTCTAGCTCAAATTACAGTGGACGCACCGAAGCACCGACGCACAGACGCACAGACGCACAGACCGACGGACGGCATGACGAAACCCACTTTTTCGGACTTCTCTATTATCGTAGTTTTAGTTTTGATTATAACCTCGAATTTTTTTTTCACACGAAACCAATACTTGCCCTATAGAGCGAGTAAAAATAGAAAATGAAATCATCGGTCGTTCGACTGAAGTTCACATTTACTACAGCGCCAGCGGTCGTGCGAAAAAGCAAATTATCAAAAAACTTGAACTAAACAGTATAGTCGTATTTATTAGATGTTTTGAAGAACACGCTTAGCGAGTTGTCCAGCTAGTCATTGACATGCCTGTAATATTTCAATCTGGAATGAACTAATGAATTTGAGTGAACTGTAGAACAGCTGTTTGAACTATTACAAACATTTTCAATTCAAGCATCCAAATCAAAAATAAAAATGCAAAATCAATCAAAGAGAAAAAGGTCTGAGAATTGGGATAATCATGATAAGGTATGAGGTGTGAAATTAAACGAATTTATCATGTCAATATTGTTAAAAAAAATCAATTGCAGCAAAAGGCATTTTTAATTTGGAATTTTTTTTAGTTTTTAAAATCCAATTGTCAATCAGATGTCACTGGGTACGTTCAACACACATAACATGTATTTTGGATTGACTTTGTAGACATTGAACGTTCCCACTTTAGAATAGGTTTAGAACACCAATTTCGGTGTCTAAGATGAACAAATGAAAATGTTTATAAATAAGATTTTGGGGTTGGATGGTGTGCTAAAGTTAGCAAGGCTTTAGAATGCGATTATAAATAGTAAGTCCTTCAAATGGTGTTCTTATTACAAAAATCTAACGACACGACACGTGTTGATGAACATGTCGTTGAATGTGAACTCTCCTTTTGTCAGTTAATTAAAAAAAGATTAAGATTTGTGTTCTTGAAAAAAAAATTAAAATAATTAACCAGAAACAAAGAGTAAAGCACGACATTTCTACACGCAAAGTTGCACTTGATATATGTAATGCTGAACTCTGTTCTCTGTCATAATATTTTTCTGTAAGAAATTAAACGGAATAAATTACGGACTTGTTTAACGCAAACTCTTCATTGAGTAAGACCACCATGCCTATTTATGATATTTTCTAATTATATTCAAAGAAAAGTATCAACTTTCTTTGTTTGAGACTCGTAAGGGTGTAAAATACTATTATTTAGGGTTAATTGTTTGTTTGTGTATGCGTTGGAGAAAAACTTACTAATTTTTTTTCTTGGAATATTCTTTGTTGAAAAAGTCAATGGACTATGTACATGTACGTATGTACATACTTATATATAAAATGAATATCGATTTTTAAGCGGTATTTAGAATGACAAACTACAAATGGCACTCTGATTATTTGCCAGTTTATTGACAATTATCCAAAAATAAAAAGAAGCTCAATCTTATTTTCGATTTATACTGCTGTACCTACTATAAGAAAGAAATATTATTAAAATTACGAACAAAATTTATTTGACCAATGATTATGTGCCTTCTTCTTAAGTGGCGCCCAAGATCATCAGTTATTCATTCATTATTATCATCAATGGTTATTTAAAAAAATGATTCTTTTTATATTTTTGTTTTGAATTTTTTAATTCACTGATTTTACTTTACGTGAAATAAATATTCATATATAATTTACATTTTAAACATTTATTATGAGAATTTATAAAGAAATTGACATTACATTATAGAAATTTATTATATTTAACAAATTTGTATTTATTTCATTTGATGACTGGTGCATTAAATGTGCCATCTCATGTCAAACAGTTAGCAGTGTGTTTTGTGGGCTTAAGAACGTATGTTTTTAGACAGATACTTCTTCACGTATTCTGTGAGAGAAAAAACATGCATTGAGTAATTGATAACAAGTTTTTTATTGTTAGAGTTAAGGAAATATTTTGAAGTTTTAAACAAAAGCTTAACATTATGATTTTCCTCATTAGTTGTGTTATTTTGTAAAATTTTGTACGAAGTTAGCATATTTGTACTCAGAATATATTATTAGAAAGGAAAAAAATTGAAATAAAATAAAAAAACATGAAACCTTGAAATTAGAGATTGTTAAGTAAGTGATTGCGGTGATCAAGATTATGAGAGAAATTTACTGAGTACTACTATTTCTTTGTAATGTCACACTCATGTTTTTGAAGAGCAACAAAAGCAAAAATCAATTTTGGCCTCTTCTTCGCGCATTTTGAGCTTTCAGATTTTCTCATAGGTTTCATGGAAAACTTCCATCTGAACAAGCCTTAAACACTGACAGTTCTTGCAAAAAAACTAAACCATACATATTTAATATTTATAAATGTCAAAGTGTCATATCGAGTTGCTAGCTAGATGTGGTACGCAGTTTGGCGATTTTAACTAGACATTCCGATACCAAACTCCTTTGCATAATTGAGCATTTCTTTAACTACCTTTCTATGTCAGTATGGTTTGTTACGTCATCGTACCACTAGGCAATCTCATGTTCAGATATAAAATTCAATTTGTTTTGTCCGTCAAAAAAAAATTCTTGAGATCTCTCTCAATCAATTTGAACTCACCTATTCAATTTCACTTCCACTTAAACTCAATTAAAAGTCCCCGCACGCTTAAATTTAGTCCGAATTGGCTTGAAGTGCGCAAACTATACACCTACAAAATTGATTTTATTCGTTGGTGATGTGCAGCGTTCGGTGCACTCTATTTATTAAAAATGGGTATTTTTATATTTAAATATTATCTCTCAAACCAATTGTCATTGTCAGTTTGCAAACTTTCAGTTATTCAGAAATCCTAGACGGTGTTCACATTGGACTCACTCTGCGCGACTCATATTGAAATTTCTTTGTTTTATCTCACTCCACCTCCTGATGAGAAAGAGATAGTCTAGTGAGAAAGTATTTTTTCAAAAGAAATCAAAAAACCCTGCCTTACTTTCTCATATAGTGAGGTAGAGTGCTATAAAAGAAAGAGATGTCAAAATGAGTTGCGCGGAGTGAGTCAAATCTGAACACCGTCCTAGAGTTTTATCATTTTAAGCCTTGTGTACAGTTCGTTCGTGTCCAGACACAAAGTCTATGCAAACATTTTCGCATGACACAATTATTAAGGTTGCTGTTTCATGGAAAAAATACCCATTGCTGTCATGGAATGTCAAACAAATACGTCATTTGAATTCACTTCCAAAGATATTTTTTGGGTCTGTTTGATAACGTGAAATTTTTCACAAATATTTGAATTTTTTTTACAAATTCACAATTTGCTGTCAAAACACATAAGAAGAATATCCAGTTTTAGGAAAGTTGGTGAAGGTTTTAGCTACCAAATAGGCATTTTTTATCAATTTATTTTGTCTTTCCACTCACAAGCACGAACCGAAAAATATTAAATCTCAAAACCTTCATATATGTCAAAACAATTTGTTTCTATGCAAAAGAATTGACCGACAATTGTTTTAAGGGCGACAAAATAATTGAAGAACAAACTTTTTTTTCGACTTACAATGCGAACAAAAATTATATTAAACTCACAACATTATTTGCATGGAAATGTTTATTGCATCCAAAAATAATAGTTTTTCATTTATAGGCCTTTGATTAGTTTGATCAGGATAAATTGAACACGCTACTGGTTGCTTAAGCCAATGCACCCCTTTTTCGTTTTGGATTTTAACCAAAATAATGCACTGAATGGGTGGAAAATTGTTTTGAAAATTTCAATTTGTTTTTGCACGGGATCTGTAAACATGGTTTTAGAAACTTGGTACTGATAAATACCGTTAGATCCTCTTTCGAAAAAAAAGCTTTTACCTAACAGCTGTCAAAATTTATATGTTAATGTACGTACCATTATTTTTGCTTTCGACGCATTAAAAAACTAACAATTTAAACGTTCAATGATAGCACCTTTGATTGCAAAAGAACTAAACTTTGTTTCCATCGTATAGGTTTATCTTAATTTAGATTAAAAAAAATTATGTAATTTCTCCATGGCACAAAATGATTAAAAAGATTAACTTTGACAGTACTTTATAAAATGCAAATAGTGTTTTTGTTGAATTCCTTTCAAGAAAAAAAATCTATTTTTTTCAAAACCTAATTGATTTGTGTCTGTCCATTGAGATGAACTCGTAAAAGAATCGAATTTGTTTTTTTTGTGTGATTGTGTGTGTGTTAATTGACAGCTGCAATTAATTATTTGTATATAGCTATATTGACTGAAAATATTTTTGAATATCTTGTTGAATTATGTAGAATTCGTTGAAACCAAAAAAAAAATAATTTGTCTTCCCGAAATTCCGCGACTTTCAATTTGAAATGTCAAATCTTTATAGTGTGCAAATCGGTGTGAAATCTTGTTAAAAATGCAAGATTTGTTTTGACAGAAATCGAAATCACAAAAATCGGAACAATATCGATTCTTTTGTTGAAAGTAATTAGACAAATCAAAAGAAGCAGATGCAAATTTTTCATGTGATTTTAAAGCACGTGGGTAACGCCGACGTATGTGGTGGCTGCGGTAGACAAAATTGCTGAAAAGGTTGAAGAAATTGCAGGGTTATCGCTCATTCTTCTTTATGTTTTTCCTTAGTGTTCGAGAGTGTTTTATTTTCATTCGTCCACTCAGATAACTTCGTTTAATCAAGTGAAGTAAAGTGTGCTAGAGAGTTGATACGGCTTTACTTGCACACAGTTAACTTTTCATTACAAATCACAGCGTTTAAAAGGTATTACCAAATAGAAGGAAACGAAAAGAGAAACGAAGATTAAAAATCGCTCTCGTGTAAAAGCATTCTTTACAAGTTTCGATTTTCCAATGAATGCGTTCAACGCGAAGTAATATAGGTTAGTTCGATTTGTAAAACTATTGGTTTTATAAAGATTTTACAGGGTTAATTTGAAATGTTCTAGATTTACGGCCATACTATTCACTCGATTCATCCAGATTAAAAATTTAAATCCAGGTGTAAAGCATTCAATTTAAATACATCTGGATTTAAGTTTAAATCTAGATGTATCTAGTAAATAATATGGCGTTAAAAGATTAAAATCAGTTCAGTGCTTTGTGAAAACCCTGAAGATATTCGAAGTTAAAAAAATAAAACAATTATAAATAGATACTTGATGAATTTGTTAAAAGTTTAAAATGTCTTTTCTTTTGAAGCAACTTAATTGCTATACTAGGTATGCATATTTTGGATTAAGAGAATTTAAATGAATCAAAATGTATATTTTTAACTATTGCGTTTATGTTTGAAAGTTAAAAAAAAAAATTAAATAAATAAAATCAAAACTTACCAACTACGGTAGGTTCCAAATCAACAAAAACTGCCCTGGGAACGTGTTTTCCTGAGCCGGTCTCGCTAAAGAATGTGTTAAATGAATCATCACCTCCGCCAATTGTCTTATCCGATGGCATCTGTTATCCATTCATGCAAATAAAAGAAATAGAATATGAAAGCAAACACTGAGAAATTGTTCATCCATAATGATTAAAAAAAAAAACAAATATTAACTACGACACACGATGACAAAGTTATAATAAATATTACAAAAAGAAAGAATATTAAAGTGGTGTCATTGTTCTTTGATTTTTAAGAAAAAAAAATAAAAGAAAACAAAACAGCCTGCATTATTTGCAATCATTTTTTTTTTTTTTATAAATAAATAAGAAATTTATGAAGTCAACTGATGACAGAGAAACGCATACTTTTAATCAGAAATCATAATCGATTTCTGAAATTAATTTAATATTAGTTTATTTGATTGGAATGGTCAAGTGCATATCTGCAGTCAAGCCTAACAGAAACCAAAAACCTCAATTAAAGACCGATGTTATTTTTAGTGCAGCTGGTTTTTTTTATGTGTAAATATCTATTCCGGCCGTAGAGTGAAACATGGCCTTTACTCTGTGCGACGTTATGAGGTCCACTTTACGAATTAGCACGTTACTTGCGAAAATCCGCATAGTAGCATATTGGGTATGTTCAGTGACAAACATCTGAAGATCCCTTTGAAGCAAACTAGTCCGTTTTGGATACGTATGGATGACTTCGCATAGGGATCCAAATATGGATCCTTAAAACTATGCGCTTAGACAAACGTTGATGTTTACACATTCATGTTAATTGTCAGGCCCGGCAATCATACAATTTTTTAGCTCTGCTGAAGCATCCATTAAGCCTTTGCAAGTAAATAAATTGCTGGTGCAACATCAAATGCCTTCCTATTAGATAACATGCTTCCAAAGCAAGTAACTAAAAATTTCCAATTTAGAACAGTTTTGTTTATAAAGCTGTTTATGCACAGCTCCGGTAGGCATACTTCGGGTACCCAAAGTTTTTCTTTTTTTTAAAAAAACGCGAGAAGCTAGCTCATTTTTAGTGACAATGAACTACTATAACTGTTTATACATTGGTGTTTATTTATGTCATTTCGCTTGAAAAATCGGAGTACTCCTTTTGCACACCTTTTTCACTTCACCAGCCTTCAAATGACTGTTCCGAGTAACGTTTTCGGAGTGTTTTGTTTTGCATTCCCCAATTTCATAAAGGAGTAGACGAGGGACATACGCATATACATAAAGTTTTTCGTCTGATTACTTGCAAAAACTCATAAATGCTTGAAAAAACCTATTTGCTAAATGGCAACATTCGATATAGTGTGTGTGTAGCATTTTCTATTGAAATCAAAAAGGAGTAGAATATTCCGAAAAAAACAACAGAAAACGACCTATAGTCCTTTTTTAAAATTGACTCTTTCGATTTCTGTCTGTGACCGATGTTCGAAGTATATTCACCTCCAGCAGCAATGAGAAAATTAAAAGATGTTGGTTATAGTGACACCTTCTTTCCATGGTAATTTTGTACAAATATGACAGTTCAAATAGCGATCCTATCTTGACTTTTGGTTTGAGGCATCAGATCATCATTAATTTCCTTTCAGACGGACTAATCCAGCCTATATATAGGTTTTACTGCACATCTGCCTTTGATTGTAACATTATAATACCTACCGCCTTGAAACATTCTTATAATTCTTTTCACGAGACTTCAATTTCTTTCTATTATGCGCATAAATGTATATGAATCTCTTTCTCATAAGCATTGTTCTCTGGTTTAACATGTTGCATCATCTGTTTGACTTATAGACAGTTGTGGGTTCAAATTTCCTATGATTGACAGACAAAAGATCAACGAAGCACTGATGCAGTGCTTACAATTATTGTGGTCATAATGCAAAACGAAGCTCTAAAAGCTATATACCGTCCATCACAACGTTTAAAGTGATCTTTATTTCACTTAAATTGATTGATGGCGCGATGCAAGCTTCTGGAAATGATAAGCAATCAACTATGTATAGAATAAATGCATAACAATGCGTTATGTCAAATGTCTAGCCACAAATAGTCTAGTCTATAGTCATGTATGTATAATAGATTTTCAGGTGATCCCAGATTATCGATCATTTAAACTTACAACCACGAACTTTTTTTAAATTTTTAAAAGATTATCTCATTCATTACGTATCGTAGGAATGTATATGAAGAATCAGATAGTTCTTCTGTATTGCAAACTGAAAACGCCATAATAGTGTAGTAAAATGATCTCTAAAACTTGATGAGATTATTGTTTTATAAAGAGTTAGGCCAGGCGCGCACATGCAACTAAACAGTTTGGTTTCGATTTTGAGCAGTCGGGATTATATGAGAGTCCGCCGGTTTATGTGCGCGGACTCTCTTATAATCCCATAGTGCTCAAAATCGCAACCAAACTGTTTAGTTGCATGTGCGCGCCTGGCCTTAAGGTTTAAGTTTTCCATTTGGAGAGTTGAAATCGGCAGACTTCGAACAAAAAATGTGTGCATATTTAGTGCCTGTTTAAATTGGGAAATTTGAGTCCGATTTCACGGAAGTTTGTGTATAAAGCATGAATTACACGATAGAATCGTCGTACCACCTTTAGTAGTACCCAAGTTGGCCCAGACGTATACAAACTGAATGCTGATATCGGTGCAACCGCATATGTCGTCAGTTCTCCCTACTCACACCATACAACAGCATTCCTGACAACTGGTTAAATCCCGCTTAAATTTACGATTAGACTGTCAACGCATTGGCTCTCTAACGTCAAAATGAGGTCAAGTTCTGTCACAAAGTTCTCAAGACAGATGATCGTCAATTTATTTTCAGTTGCGTTCACACTTGCGTTCACACAAATAACAAAATCTAAAAATTTTCTGATTTTGAAGAGGTAGAGATATTTTAATACATCGTCATGTAATCTTTCTATGGACTGTGACAGTTTATGACTTGACAGATGGAAAAAAATATATTTTGACGTATAAAGTATATAACATGTCTCATCTTTTACTTACCAAAACTGCCAATTTTAGTCCAATTGAATTTTCTTTATATAAACTTTGACTTCGGACGAAAAACGGTTGATTTTGGCAGTAAAAGGAAGTTAACGAACACAGTTAATACCTTTCCAAAAGACACTGCAAGCCACATTTTTTTATTTTCAGATCCTTCAGATGAAGAATTTGACACTTTGTTACTTGACAGAGATGTTTGGGATTAACAATCGGAAACGCCATAAAATTGATGAAGTCAATTCACATTTGGCGTTTTTCTTGTTTGGCTCTGAGCAGAGACTGAGCGATCTGAGCAATGGATGAGCGATCTGAGCAGAGGCTGAGCGATTATCAGATTATGATCAGAGTCCTCAGATTTATATATGAAACACACTTGAGCACTGAACTGTCATTTCATAGGAAATCCATTTTTAATTATGTGTGAAGTTGGCTTCGCTCAGCGTTTCGCTCGATTTGCTCGGTCATTTTATTCTGAGCTAATTGACGAAGCTCTGAGCTAACACCGATGGGAAAAAGAAACACACTTTTTGTGCTCTGATATGTTTAGGTAAGCCAAAAAAAAACATAATTTTTTTTTTTGACAGTTCCGTGATCTGCTCTAAGTTAAAAAAGAAAAAACCTCAATTGACGTAAAATGTGATTGTCAAAGGTAAATATGAATTGTTTTTCTCATATGAATGCAGTCCCAAACGGTCAACATACCCGATGTGTGCGTTTCAAGGTTTGTAATCTAAGCGCAGGGCCATATATGTTTGTTTTATAGATTTGTATGAAAAGGTATACTCTAAAACTATTATTCAAGAGACATTTTTGAAAATTACATATTTTCGAAAACTGTCAGTGATTTCATTTTCTACATAACTGTGAATAATACAAAGTATTCAGACAGTAAGTTACTTACAATTTTTTTTTTCTCAAATCACTCATAGGCTTTTTAGGGTTCTTTAGGGCCAGTTTCACAGTTGACACTTACCGGAATAAGTGGCATTTAAGTTTCCCATATTATTACCTTAGGCTAAGTTACATATCCAGCTGAAGTGGAACTCAATTCACCAACATCGGAGACTTAAATGCCACTCATTCAGATAAGTCGGCACTGTGATATTGCGCCTTAATCTTACACATTTTCCGATTAAGTGCCATTTTTTTTACTGTGAAACTGGCCCTTAATATCATAAGTAAGTAAAATACTACTATAAAGTCTTTCCTAGTTGCAGAAATTTGCATTATCATTCACTGCGCGTATTTTCATGAGCTAGTGTGAAATTATGCCGAAAATAATTTATTTATATGTACATAAGTATTATAAATTCAAATGAATACTAACCTGTCCATCGGGTTGGATACCATGTTCAAGGCAATAGAGCTCCCAACAGGCATTACCAATTTGTACACCAGCTTGTCCAATATGTACTGAAATGCATTCCCTCTGTAAAATTAAACAAGAAAATATGATTAAAGAAAGTCGTCAACCAACAACACACCAGCCATAAATAAATTTTGTGAAAAAAATAAATAAAAATTATTTGCAATTTAAGTTCTAGCTCTCTCGAGAGTTCGAGTAGGTACATTATGTATGTATATGAGTGGGTCCATGGATAAAAGATAAATCTATAAATACAACTTATAATGAGGCATTCGCTTAGGCATTTCGCATGAAGCACATAGTTGGGCTTCTTTCGGTGCTAAGAACATCTGCAGCCGTATAGACGGATAAAGTGTTGCATCAGCATGAACAGAAAGTGATGGTGAGACCAATGCTTGGAAACCTATTTTGGAATGGATTTTGATTATATTTTTCTGCTTTGTTGCCCAGACAAGTAGTAAAAATAAGAAGAGAGACGGAGAGAAAATTCTGAAGTACTTCACCACTTGCTTTAATGACTCTTGAAGGAATAGACTTGCAGAATTTCGAGTTAATCCATATACCTATATACCAAAGACACACGACCATGATTAAACATATCCCCACACAAAGAGAATATTTTATATTTTTAAATTAAAATGTAAAAGTGAACAAAAGAAATTCTTGTCAAGACTAAAATTCTTTAGAAAAATTTCGTACTTTTGTGCACCAAATTGTTCAGAGGGTTGATGTAGGGCCTTTATAATATTATTCGCAAGTAATTTCTTTAATCGCCCAGTTTAATATTACATTTTCACTTTTGTAACTATGTTATAGTGCAGATTTATGGAATATTGACCTAAGACTACATAATACTTATGTTAACGTTTATTGATAATAGAGACTAGAAAAGTTAAACTTCCTGCCAAATATTTACATTTTCGAAAAATTGGTTGCACAATATTTATAAAGTTATGTTACTGTAAATCCCCGGATCGTGCTAAGATTGACCAGTAAAACATGGATATTGAAAAAATTATTACAGCCAAAGAGAACAAGGAGACAGAGCACACATACGGCAGACACCAAATTTTAAATACTGTGTTACAATTTGAGCAAGGCAATATCAATTGGGATTTTAAAAATGGAAAATTCGGGCAAATTCAAGTTTCCAGAGACAATGTAACGAAGCGTTAAAACTTATTGCCAGATGCATCAACTTTTTGATTTAAAATATAATTTTAATGAAATCTTAATTTTCATACAAATTTAATTTTCCTCACTTTTCAGTTCACATTCTCTTGTGACCAAAAATATAAGATGAGGAAGTAAAGAAATCACCGAAATTGTCTTTCAATCTTGTCCAAGTGGTGGATACCAATCTAGAATAGAGGCACTAGAAGATCCGGTTGACACAAGCCCATATCAGGCGTGACAAGGACAACTGAACTAGAGGTTTTAATACACTACCTATGAAGAAACTAAGTGTTATTGTAAATATTTTTAGTAGGGCCGTTAGGTTATTTAGATAGACTTATAATAGTACTTTCCTTACGCTACAACTTGAAGGCTTCCTTACGAGGATTCCGACGAGAACTTTTCTGAGGTTAACCCCTCAAGGTTCCTTAGGACAAGGTTGAGGTTCCCCTTGAGTGTTCCGACCAGAACTTTACTTAGTTTGCTCACTAGGGACAAGGCTTCCCTAAAAGGATTCTGTCAGAACTTTCCTTAGGTTCCATCTTCAAGGTTCGTTTCGACAAGGTTCCGCAAGAGCGTTCTGACCTGACCTGAACTTTTCTCAGCTAGCATACTGAAGACAAAGTATACGTAATGACCTGTTATTTTTAATACGTATAAAATATGTTAATAAATACCTGAGTAAGTGGATGAACTTTACAAAGCATTACAACCGAAATTAGAGATATATAAGAAATTTGTTTCTTCGGAGTAAGACCCCCCAAGCAGAAGTTTAGTTGCTTCTTTCGGAAGAACCCTGGACACTGGCGAGCATCACAACAATACCCCGCTGGGAGTATAGGAAGTTATATCAAACACCTGCCCTCCATATTCTTCGGTTTTTTTTATATAACTCGCTTTCCAAAATCTGTCCAAGTCTCCTATAGATTCTGCACCATGTTTGTTTTAGCCGGTTTGGTCTACATCCAGACGGGGTAAGCAGATTACATGGTGTACCTATGTATGGCAGGAAACCATATAAACCATGGTGATATAAATTTTCAATGAAAACCATCTCTTATCATCTCTGTTGCAATCAATCTAGAAATAATTTGACATTTAAGGTAAATTTAGCTGAAATCTGTCCTGTCTGCTTTTCACTTCCCGGGGAAATTGGTAAAAAAAAAAAACGGCAAGGCTAAGCAATTTACATCTTAGATGCAACAACAACTAATGCCCTTCGGGCTTAGCTAAGCTCCGAAAATTCTCTATGCTTAAGCACGGAGAAAAACTGTGTTACCGGCGTGAATTGCATACTTGTTATCAATAGTTTTTATGCACACTCCATTTTGTTTCTGTATCTGGCTTGCAAATAAACACTGCCACCATCACAGTCAAAATTACACGTTTCCATACAAATTATCGATAACAAAGAGTTAATTCACGCCGCCGCCGGTAATACAGTTTTCTCCGGAACGAGATATAAGCCCCGAAAATTCTCTGGGCTTAGATATCTACTATTTGTGAAAAGGGGGGCTAATTACTGTTGCATTTAACATGTTAATTGTTTAACACCAACCTCATTTTCGGAACACCTCCGTTTGCTTCAAGATAACACAAGCGAAAAAGAAACGGCAGTAAAATACGACCCTCACGAACTCCACTTATTATTTATAGGCAGCTTTAGAAACGAGAAGTAAGATGAAGTTGATCCAGTTGCGAGAGAAATCCAAAATTCCCGCCTGTCATGAACATATAATGTCACATTTTGCAGGTATCATGAATAAGTTAAACAATAATGGGGGGGGGGGGGATTTGGAAGCCTGGTGGGGATTGGTGGAAAAAAACGACATCGCGGATTAGCAACACCATTGCAGAAAAAAAATGGAGTTCCCATACAAACTCTCGATAAGAAAATATGTAATTCACGCCGTAAACAAAGTTTTTCTTCGTACTTAAGTTAAGCCCCGAGAATTTTCTGGATTAGTTGTTGTTGCATTAAACATGTTAATCGCTAAGCTCCGACGTCGTTTTTTTCGTTCAATTTTCTGCGGGCTTGCAAAAAACGCCTATAATAATAATTTATTGATCAATGAGTTTTTAATTTTAACTCTACCTACGAGTACGAGACTATTTAATAAAATCAATCACCCCGATCAGCAGATTATAGAATTCGTTGAATGAGCTGCGAAGGAGTCATACTCAATTTTGACATTTTTACCACAAGAAGATGTGAAATTCGACTCCCTCCGGGGCTTATTCATCGGATCTTTTAATTGCGTGTGGCGAATATTTTTTGTTTTATTTTTGCGAACAAAGAATATGATATCTAGCCTATCTTTTTTTCCAATTCCGCAATCAATTTCGTACTCATATACCATTCAAATCAGTTTTAACAACGTAAATACTAACTTATTGTAGGTATACTTTTTCGTGAAAAGAAAAAAAAAATTTCGGCGGATACTTTGTGTTAATTATAATTACCATAGTTCCAAGTTCTGCTATTCTTATAATTTATTATTTATTATTAGTGTAAGCCTTAAACACAATCTCAAACTGAATGCAGATTGTATGTGTCGGTGTATAGGTAGAAAATAAGTTTCGCAAATCAAAGCTTGAGAAGAAAAAAAAATTCATGTTTGAGGAAGTGCAATTATTTATGAATTTCTGTTTGAACATTTCTTTTGTTTATTTTTTTTTTGTCAACTTTTATTTTGGGAATTTTCATAGCGTGATAAACAACATTTAGGTATATTATTATGTTAATTAAGGGAAAAAGTTCACTAGCTACAATTACCTAAAGTCAGGCAAATATTAAGAGAAAAATTTATTTTTTTTTTGGGCTGCGATAAGGTATATATATACGAGATTCGGCTTAATACGTTGAATTAAATCAAACAAAATAGGTATCCGTAGATGAAAATCTAACAGAATGTGTGAAGCTTTTAAGAAATGAAAAGAAATAATAGGTTATAAGTTTACACCAATGTGGTTAGCGTAGCGACTACTGAGCTCAATGGTCGTTAACTTACCAACAATAAAACAAAAATTAAACAATTGGACGCGATGTGAGTGGCGATTATTTGAATTGGTTTCTTACTCAACAACTGTTTGTTAAAACGAACTTTTAAAATTACTTCTGTTCGTTTACTTCCCAAACCTGCCATTTTAGTCCAAAGTTCTGTCAAAGTTCATATAAAAAAAAATAAAATTGGACTTAAAATGGTAGAATTGGGTAGTTTTGAACTAGTACGCGAACGAACCTAATGTATCCCATGGTTTTGGACTAGACCACTGACAGAGGCGATTTAGCAGTGGTTTGAAAAGAGTTTTTATATCACGTCTGTCAGCAGATGTCTGTCTTGAATATAATTAGTCAGAAAGCTCAGACTTTTCAACTATGGGTGTGCAATACATTTCGAGTGGTTATACAACATTCCCTTAATCGTGACCCAAATCGCATTTGTCACGCACTTGGCATCACTTAAAATGTATGTCATTTATGTATTCGACTAATGTTGGATTTACACGACTGACAAATCGGCAGTTTTTTGCCAGTAAACTACGAAAATAATGAATTTTTCAGAATACTGCCAATTTGTCAGTTTGACAAATTGGCAGTATTCTGGCAGTTAACTGTCAAAAAACTGGCAAGAGAATGGATAAATTCATTTTTTTGGCAGTATACTGACAAAAAATTGCCAATTTGTCAGTCGTGTAAATCCAGCGTTAGAGAGTGAATACATAAAAGTCCAAAAATACCAAGAAATATGATAGATATGACAGGGTCGCATAAACTTGTATTTATAATTCAAGTTGTTTAAAATTATAAAAAAATTATATTCAGTGTACAAGTAAAATGTCAATATAAAGATAATTTTTCTTGGGTATGTTCTAAGAAAAGAATCCTAGGGTAATTAACTAATTTCAATTAATATGTATGTATACCTACCTACTTTAAAAAAATACTTTCCAACTTGACGATTTGAAGGAAATTTTTTAATAATTTTAATTTCTTAAAAATTTTCAGAATAGGGGTTTTTCTTATTTCGTTCCGAACAGAGTCTGAACTGCAAAAAAATGTTGTGTTTCTTTTTTTTGCTCGGTGCGTTGAGCGCTTCAAAGTTGTGTATTTTTTTTCGTTCAGAGAATAACCAGAGCTTGTTCAGAGTCCGAACTACGAGTTCTGAAAAACTCGGCTGAGCATTCTGAGTAAAAAGCAGAAAACTTAACGCCATGTGCAAAAAGAGGATAAAATAGAAAACAAATGCGCAAACAAATTAAAATGGTACCCACGCAGATGTTTTATTAATAAGAAGTTTTATTAATAAATATTGTATTTCAGTGGCCAAATGGACTAAACCGATGATTTTGTTCATGCTACCAAAAATTCATGAGAACTTTTGTAACTTGAATTTTCTTTCATTTTTGCTTTGTGGAGTTTGACAGTTTAAAATTAACAAATGTCATTTGTTGACAGCTTGGTTCTCAAATGTGTTTCATAAATAAATCGGAGCGCTCGCAGAACACGTTCCGCTCAGAATATGCGTTTAGAGCTTGTTCAACATGCTCGAGCTCTGTTCAGAGCATTCATCTGAACGAAAAAAGAAAAACGTTTAATTTGCTGTCAAAACCCATAGGACAAAACAAAAATTGGAAAACTTGGTGGAAACAGACCTAATGCCTATTTGGTAACGTGAAATTTTTTACAAATTTTCGCAATATTTCACAATTTGCTGTCAGAAACCATAGGAGAAAAAACCCAAGTTTGGGAAACTTGGTGAAAATTTCACGTTATATAACAGGCTGTCAGAAACCATAGGAGATAAAACAAAAGTTTGGGAAACTTGGTTAAAATTTCACGTTACCAAACAGGCATACTGCAAGAAATTTTAAGTTAACAAACACACCTTTTGTTATTTGAAAAACAAAAACCAATCTACACGGTTTTATGTTTTTCATTTAACATTGCTCCTGTTTGGTATTTAAAATGTTCACCGAAACTGTTTTTTTTTTATCGGTTTTACCAGCAAATCTTGAAAATTTGTGAAAAATTTCACGGAACCAAATAGACCTTTTATCTTACTATCAAGAATTCAATAATCTTGTCATACGCAGATGTTGCAGTTTCACGTTCGAAGAGCAGAAACGTGAGTATAGAAACATTGGATGTGCTATTGTCAGCGAATCAGTTGAGTGGATTAGATAAAGTTCCCCACGTTACGTTAATAAATAATAAAGAATGAAGTAGATAAAACGGAGCCTTGGGGAACACACGCATTTATTTTGTGAATATCAGAATTGAAACCATCCAACACATCTTGTATGGAACGGTTCGAAAAAGTATTTCTAATTTATCAAAAAAAGAAAATGAATACATTTTCCATAAGAGAGAGCTTAACGCCAAACTCTATACTTTGGAAATATCTTTATTCTCCACTTTGCGGTGCTAAATGACAAAAAATCGAAAGTGGAAGTATTTCCGTTCGAAAGACGTAAGTTTTCGTTTTTTTTTAAGATATTAAACATTTGACGAAATACCATCCGGATCAGCGGACCAAAATTCTTAGAAACTCTGTGAACAAAAATGTCCGCTTTATTAAGAAACTAATGTACTTTCTCAAGAAGTGATGGGGATATATACCAACGTATATATAAATTGCAGCGCCCAATTCGAATGAACAAACTTAGTTTTTTGTAAATACGGACATGTACTTCTATAGAACCGATGAACCATAGTAGTGTGACTGGCTTAACTCATTCTTGTTTGTACAAGTATAAGTAGGTACCTAGCTATTGCAAGGGTATTATAATTCGGGGGATGTATTGAACTCACTGTCAGGAAGGAAGTAAGTTCGGTGGCATTTTTTGTGTGTTTGAAATACAATATTGCACAAGGTGCACGCTCAACTTGCAAGCAAATATCCCCGAGGATACTATAGGCAAGAAAAAAAACACTTAATGGCTTCGCTCGTACAACTTTTTCCTTTTCTGATGCTTATATTCTTGCATAAAAGAGGGATAAGTTGCGGCGATGTACGGGTATATGTATAGCAAACCTACATTTTTTTTGTAATTAAATTTTGCAGTGCAAATCCGGTCTTACAGACTCATTCAATTAATTTTCCACGTACGTAGGTTATCCGTATAGGAACTTCAAATACCTTGATATAGAGACACAATTCAAAACCATCTGGGATCTGGGGTATTCAAAATTCAAAAGGCCTTCCTATGGATGATGACGATGATGAGGTTGATGATTCACAATTCCCAACTGCAAATGTGGTATTGCAAGTGGAATTGAAAGATGTTTTACGGGGCTCTGTTCTTTTCTTCTTTTTTCTCTATACTTATTCTTTTATATTTTTTTTCAATTTGTATCGTCAATGCCTTGAAGAATCGTGAGTCTTTTGGTACTAATTTCAGTAGGCTGGGTTGGCAGACAGCCTCTCGCCTACACAAAATCTTTTTACACAAAAATTCACTGCAAATGACATCGAAATGATATTAAAGCTGAGCTGAAGCAGCACGTCATTGTCATCTTATAAATATATTGAGAAAGGTTTTGGTGGTAGCATTTTCATTGACTAAAAGTAGGCAGGCAAACAAGATGATCTTATCTCTCTCTCTCTCTCTCTCAAATTCAAAGCCGATTTGGTAATGAAATCGAAATTTATTTCATGCACACCAACACCAGTCTCGAGCTCACAAGTCTCTTTATGGAGTTTTCGTTCGAAGAATGGGTTAACGCTGGAACTTGGGGGATAACTTTGATATATGCTTGGCATGATGTTGATGCTCAATTTGAGGGTTCTATTGATGGATTTTGGATATTACTAATTGGAAAATTGATTCAAATGGAAAATAAATTAAATAGGGGGAAGTTATAAATTTATTATAAGGAATTAAAGAGTTATCAGTAGGGCGTTTCAATTAGGCCTTATTAAATAAGTAAAATATGGTTAACACAGAAAAACCGGTATAACGATGGAAAGAATTTGAAGTTTAATACTTTTTGAATTGTATCTATTTAAGACTTTAAGACATAGCACCCTCACAATCCGTTGATTGAATTTTGGCGACAAGAATCATTTTCCACGCAAAATTTTGTCGAAAATTAATGAAATTTGGTAAAAAAAAATTGGACAAGTCGTGAAAAAGTGCCTCTTCTCTTAACTGTTTGGATTCGTCAGGAAATTGTATAGGTTCTCTCTTTTCCTACCTAGGATTGCCAAGACGACGGTTTTGTGGGCAAGAACCGTGAGGAGCTAATACATGCACACCGGAATGGTTGAGAGTTGTAAGCAAAATTACTCAATGTTAAGATGAGAAATTGAGAATGTTTCGTACGTTTCACCCTCAAAAACCCATTTGTTTACTTTGTTGTTTTTGTAATTTCATCCCGCGTCGATGGATAGATGTAAATTGCAACAACAACGGAG
This sequence comes from Leucozona laternaria, assembly GCA_932273885.2. Taxonomy (NCBI): domain Eukaryota; kingdom Metazoa; phylum Arthropoda; class Insecta; order Diptera; family Syrphidae; genus Leucozona; species Leucozona laternaria. The sequence goes on along the minus strand of OW026366.1, from coordinate 216,364,848 downwards.
CAGGTTCAGAGCATGCTCTATGAGCTCAGATTAAATTGATAGAGGAGACGGAGTTAAATAACTGAACACAAATTTGAACAAAATTTGGGCTTGTTCGACTCCATCCATTTTGAAATGTCAAAAATGCTGCACGCAAAAGTTAAAGATTGGTGAACTCTTGCCGACGCTGCAGCTACAGTTGCCTCCTCTCCATTGTGTTCAGGCAGTTAGAGCCAGTTTCACACTCACAAAAGTTGCACTTAAGTGGGCAATGTGAAAGATTAAGGCGCAATATCACAGTGCACACTTGCCTAAATAAGTTCCACTTAAGCTGGCTTTAAGCAGTTGAGACTGTGAAACTGGCCCTTAGTCAGCGTTTACACGATGCCTCAAGAGTCTTTTCAAATATAATGAGTGGAAAAGAGAAACAACAATTAGACGGAAAACCAGTGGCCCCTGTAAGTCGTCAGTCAAATTTTCGACGACCTATCTGGCGCTTCTATTCATTTCTTTCCATTATTTGTAGATCGTAATTGTGTACATTCATTGATACAGAGTATAAACATGGACAAAGACCTAAAGTAGAGCTGTCAAATGTGAGTCTAGCCTCAAGACTCCTTGTGGAATAGCGCGCGCCTAACAGGATGGTTTTTAAAGAAGATTTAGAAAAAAGCGTCATGCCTCTTTTAAGGCTCCGTGTAATAGCTCACTTACGAGCTGTCGTGCCACTAAATTTATTTACTTTATATCTAAAAACAACCTTTATTTTCAAGTTTTAACAGATAAATACGTGCATAAGTAAAAGAAATTTCGTAAAAATTGTTGAAAACTTTTCAATCTGATTTTTTACTCTCCCCCTTCAATTTTTGTTAAACTTTAAAAAAAAAATTTTTTTTTTTATCAGATTCGCTATGATCTAGATGTCTATAAAGTCCGATCAAAATCACGTCGACAATTTTCATTTACAAAGGACATAAAACATATGTACATAAGTATGTGAAAGTTAGGTTATTTACCAAGTACCACCAACTTACTGCGAAAATAATACCATTACTTTCTCCTTCAAAGGACAAATTCGCCCTCGAATTTTATCCTTCTATTGTTGTAGAATAAAAATAAAAGCACTTTAAATATTTTTCATTGTTCAGCTGAAGCACTCGCCCAAGGCCTGACTTTTTAAAACTTCAATTGATTCATACGCTTCAAGATCACGTCCCACAATAATTATTTTATACATGGTTGGTGTTAAAAAAAAAGAATGCATCATGCTGCTTAACGGAACATACTGCTGAATTAATAAGCAAATGACGGATATTTAGTTGAAGAAAGCCAGCCATACCCATTAAACTTAAAAAGAAAAACCCCATAACGGCGCGACCAAAAGGGTGTGGCTCTGAAGACTGTATGACACCGCACACTGTGCCTGCAAATGAGAATTGAAAATTTCAGATTCAATTTTATTTAATGGAAACAACGATGACAATGACGACGACGAGACGGCGACGGAGACGACGACCTCAAGGAGGAATGAATCATCTTATAAATTCTCAGTTGCACACAAAATAGTACCTAGAGATACCTATAGCTATACCTTCCTTCCATCCTTTCAATCATGAATATCAGGAGTCTCGAGGAGCTCTCATTGCGAATTTATTGATTAAAAACAAAAAACCTTAACATCTTTGTTACTTTTGGGCCAACATCAACGGACGTTGTAGATTTTCTTTTCTCATTAAGATAACTATTTCTACTTTTTGCCAAAGTATGTACATACATATCTAGATTTATGTGGTGAATCAATCTTGTAAAATATTTTTCCATTAAAATCTCGGCATGTTTTGTATTATCATTTTCCTACCATTCGGGCGGACAAGATGATGGCTATTATAAACCTAGGATGCAATTAAGAAGTGGGCCGAATATTTTCATTTTTCTTCATATAGCCTGGCTAAGGTATATGTATCTACTATCTTTACTTGTTGTATACATATATATGCTATATAGGCTAGGCAGAACAATCTGTAGATGTTATGATTGCATAGGTAAGGAGGATGGAAAGTCTGTAATGATTGACAAGTTTAATGAAATGAGACAGGTAAAAATTTTTTAGACGTTGATAATGAGTTACCTTAATGAGTTGAGGCTGGCGCTTAATTCGTGTAAATTAAAGGGTTTTTAATTAAAATAATGAAAAAGAAAGAGTGGATCGGTAATAACTCTTAGTAAGTTTCATTTAACACTTTTAGGAAAATTTAAAAAACTAAATAATGATTAGGTACTTAGAAACTTGCCTAGGCCAAGTGTTAGGAATCATTTCGCTTAGAGCAGCCTTTCTTGAAGTGGGTGTTAACTCCCCATTGTGGTTGCTGGAGGCTTTCAGGTGTTAGCACAATGCTCAGTAAAAACTAGGGGGCGTTAAGGCGCCCCCCTCCACTACCCCGTAGACGAGGTAAGATTAAAAAAGAGCGAACAACGGTATGTTTTCCTGATACGTAATGTACAAACGTTCAGTATACATGTATTGGTATATCAAAAAATTTCACATTAAGTGTTCGTCTTAGGCTGAAAACATACTGGAGCTGTGAGCGGCGGTGATGCGAGAGTTGAGCAGAGCGACGAAAACAAACAAATGTTTTCTTATGAGAGCTCTCATACTGAGGCGTCTAGTTTCCCGACGCCTCGGTATGAGAGTTTTCGTCGCTTTGCTCAACTCTCGCATCACCGCTTTGCTCGCAGCTCCAATATGTGATCGTCTTTATATAGACGATTTCTAATCGCTGCGCCAGTTGCGAAAAATGCAAAACTCTCTGTTTTTCCTTCTCATATAGATAGAACGGCACGAATCTCTTCGTATTAAACACACATGAGCAAGAAAATTAAATTCCTTTTATTAAAATTGTGATATTTTTTACAGATGGCACCATTAGGCAGTGATAAGACGTTACAAAGGTGTCATAGTATGCTTAAAAGACATAACGTCATCCATCACCATTATTTTGGTAGCATGAAATCTGAGTTAAAGCCTAAATAAGTCACAAATTATAACCATCTCACTTAGGACCAGTTTTGATCTCTTGAGTTAATTCTATGAGTTAAACTAGATTTAGTTAATCCTGCATAGAAATTAAACGCGAGTTAATACTATGTTTTCACCAAAAGATAATCCGGATTTAAGGCATGAGATTTAAAATTAATACTGAAGTGTTTTCACCAAAGTAAAGGGATTTATTATTTTTATTATGACGTTTTCACTCCAAATGACATTTTACAACTATAACTGGCAGAACAAAATAGACGAACGTTTGAACGCGCATTCGCACTTGTCAAAGTTGAAATACATTAAAGGCTCTCCCAAACCAACGCGAATATTTCAAAACGACGACGAAACTTTCGCCTGTCTTAATTTATTTACATGGAGATTAATGGGAGCACCCACACTGGCGCGATGTGAATCTTCGAACATTATTCAGTCGTCGCATATTCGCGCGAATGTTTCGCTTTGGTTTGGGACAGCCTTAAATCTCGTTAAAGTGAACACAATGGAGACACATGCGGTGTCAACCTATTCAAAAATGTTCAGATACCTTGAGTTGTTGTTGCATCAGCTGTATTTTCACAAGGGATTACCACAACACAAAGCTGGCATGGGAGACATTTCTGAACGTGGCTAATTTTATGCTTGGCGTACGTGAAACAAGCATGAAAAACTATTTCTGATGACCAATAAATTCATTTATTTTGCAATAGATTTTTTAGGGATTGGACATATTATGAAACTTATCTTATATTTCTCTGGAATATAATACTCATCCTATTATTTGTACCATCTTCTTATAAACATGTGAGTTCATTCGTTTGCCGCACAACTTTACTACAAATTCAACAAGCAATACCTCGCTCGTCCTTCGCCACGCAGTGCGTTTTTTGCTTAATTCTCCATCCTCTGGAAATTGTTTAATTTGGAGTTTAAGAATGCTGGATTTAAACGACTGATGAATTGGCAGTTTTTTGTCAGTAAATTGCCAAAATAATGAATTTGTCCATTCTTCTGACAAGTTTTTGACAGTTTATTGACATAATACTGCCAATTTTTCAATCGTGTAAATCTAGCATAAAATTTCTTAAGCAATCGGCACACGCCTTATCGCAATTCACAAAAAAAAGATTAGCCAGAATATTTTGTTTGATTTGGAACCTCCGCAAGACTTCAGTGCCAAACAAGCAAAAAAAATAGAATAGTTTGACAGAAAAACATGTATAGGGAAAACAAAAACATGTGATTGTGATTGGTCGTTTGTTTGTTTTCCCTGCATATTTTTATGTCAAAATTAGAAAGAGAAGAGACAAAGATAGTTTCTGGAAAAGCCTTATTGTCAATGGAGTAAATGACGTTCAGGTGAGTGCGTTCACCAAAATAAAGTGATAAGATAATGAGATTTATTTTAAATCTTCATTTGAAGAGATTAAAATATGTATGGTAAATCACGAGATTTGAAGACGGTTTAGGGCAAATCTCCTTAAATCTGGGTTAAGCGGTTGGTGCAACACGTAGTTTAGCTCTGAAGTAGTTTTTGAGTAGAGGATTAACTTAAACTTTGAGTTGTCAAATTATAAAATTATCAAAATCGAAGTTTAACACTAATGAAACTCAAGCTTTTATCGCAATCGCCCTTTTCATAGTATCGTCTTTCGATTTCGATGGATTTTTGACACGCATTTTTCAGAAATAATAAAACTACCGGCGATGATTTGTATAAGGATTTAAACAATAAGTTACTTACTGGACAACTTTCCAGAGCCTTAACTTTGAACTGCCATATCACCTTCAAAATGTTGTTCATATAGTACACATATGGACCAGATTCACAAACCGGAAGGACGAATGACGAAAATCACATTTTTGGACTTCTTCGTCACCTTATAACTTTAAGTTTGATTAAAACCTGAAACACTTTTTTACAGGAATCCAGCATCTACTTGCCCTAGACGGTGTTCACATTGGACTGACTCATCCGATTTTTTTTGACGTGAATCCAACTTGGTTTGTTCAGACACAAACTAATGTGAACACATCGGACTAACTTTGACGTTTAGCAGTCGTTAAAACAAAGCAGAAATCTGTGCAGTTTGAAAGATTAATTACAATTTTTTCACTTGCACAATGTAAATCTTCTTTAATAAATATGTTTCCAATTGAAAAAAATTATATTCTGTAAGATTTAAGTGCCAAAGATAAATCACAGACAGAGAAAACAGGTGTCACAAAAGAAGACGTCAAAAAAAATCCACTGATTTTTAAATAATTTAAAAAATCCTGCCTTTCCTGGCCATCTCTTTCTCACAATGAAGTGAAAGTGAGCAAAAGCACAGAGAAGTCAAAAAAAATCGGAGGAGTCAGTCTAATGTGAACACCGTCCTATAGAGCAAGAAAAAGATTTATTAGAGTTTGAGTGACTCATTCTTATCGAATCGACTCTATTCCAATTTTGTTTGCGATATCACTGCTTCGGTCCATTAAATTTGTAGACCATTAAAAAAAACTAGGTTACACAAAATATACATTTAAAAAATCATGAACATCCGACATAATCTTATAATTTATAAGAATGAATGATTCATAGAATATTTTTATTTTCAAACCAACTTCTTATGATATTTATGATATGACCTTTTTTGGAGAAAATTCTCTAGCTATTCCTCATAGTCGTTAATATTTTTGAGATTATGTTTGTGTGTATATAATTTTATAGAAGAAAAAAATGTGTAGAAACTAACAGAAAATAAAATGTCATTTACCGGCCGGCAAATTACTAATTACAGTGTGACACATTTAATTAGATACAGTTTCGAATTTCATTCTTAAATATTTTGAAGTTTTAATCAATCACGATGTTACAAAAAAAAAAACTAATTTAAATAGGTTCCGTGATTATTTCTAAATGAATCAGCAAAAGAGAACGAACCGATAAGTTTAAAATAAAAATTAGTTTTGCTCTAAAACAGCTCCAAAGATTTCTCTCAGAATTATAATTAACTCAAGACTGAACTTAAAAAGACTAATTTTTTATACAAAAGGTAACGTCTATAACTTGGTAAATCTAAGATTTAAGTAACGGGGTAAACGATCAACCGCAGTTTTCTTTTACAATGTTCCAAAGTTAACTGACCAAATTGGTTGAGTTAACTCGGGAACAGCTCCGGACTTTAATTAACTGAAAGACATGTTTAAGGAGTTAACTCGAGTTTAACCTCGAAGCAAGAATGAAAGAGCACTCTGACACTGGGTCTAAGAGAAAGTTGTATTTTTCTTTTAACTTTTTTATAAACAAAAAAAGGTTCCATGAGTCCATATAAATTTTCAGAAGCAATATTAAAAAAGTTCATATCTTTTGACTGGATTAAGATTTTAATGAATTGAAAATTGATTTTTGTTCACCAAAAAATTCAAGGTATTTCTCATTGCTAAGTTGTTAACTATTAGTTAAACGAGATTTAGACAATCCTGAAAATTAATTGAACCTGAGTTAATTGAACCTGAGTTAACTGAGTTAACTCAGCAGCAGTTTTTTAGTGTAGGATTAACTTAAACTTTCAGTTGTTAAAAAATATATCAAAACCAATTATTAAGACGGCTGTAGATAGTTTGAAGAAAAAAGCTATTAAAATCTATCAAATAAAATAAAAAAAAGCTAATTTTTGATTGAAGAGTAAGTCTTTAATTTGTGAATCGCACCTCAATTTTCTTTTAGAACTTTCCTGAATTGTTAAAGAATTTCAAAAACTTTAAACATATTGATAAAAACGTTTCTATATTGAACTAACTAAATAAAAAAGTTTTTAAAAACTATATTCAAAACTAAAAAAAGAAGAATTTTGTCAAGTAATATCATTTAGTCTTCCTGGAAATTCTTGAGTGAAAAATCAGGTCAAAATCAAGAGTGGAATAACCCTGACGAAAAGATTAAAATAAACGAAGAAATAACTGAATGATTTTGGAATGTTTTTTTTAGAAAAGATCAAAACTATCGTTATTTTAAGCTTTAATTTGTGTCTTTAAAACAAATTCTCAAATACATTACTTGAGTTTCACATTTTTTTAAATACCGCCTGTAAAGTTCTTTTGCTTAAACACAGAAAGACCAGGCGGCAAGAAAAACTAATATAAATAAGAGTGTTGTAAAAAAAAACCCAAGTGTATTTATGCAATAGCACCACACTGTATTTTAAATAAATTTGTACATAGTATATTTCTGTTGAATTGGATTGATAATTGCGTATACAATTTTTGCACTTTTCTTTTTGCTTTTTACACAAAAACCTCAACCGTCCTCCAAGGAAAACGATACCCTTTAAAAGGTTTCGCACATACAAAAGAAACATGCTTTAAACAGCACCGCCCGGCCCGGCATGTACAAAAAAAAATAACCCAATGGGGTGACAATTTCCAAAGTTCTCCTTTGTTCTAAACTTAGGGTGTGTACCCATTGGTATTACCTATACGGAAGGACTACGACAACGGTGACATCATTCAGTTCTGGTCGGGGTTAGGGGTTACCCTCAAAACTGACTTACATTCTCGCAATATAGTAACCCCACATTTACGTGTATTTTATACCATTAAAAGCGTAGGTATACCCCAAACTCTTTATATCCGCATGGACGAAAAATTAATTCAAATCACTTTGATTAATTGAAATTAATTTATTTTTTATTTTAAAACTCACCATGATTAATTAATTTGTTTTTTTTTTTCTTTATATATTAGGTAAAAAGAGTTGTTTTTTTTTTAAATAAAATTTAACACACGTGAGCACGTCTTTTAAATGTTCGCCGGCTGTTTCAAACCGTTGATCACAAAATTGCACTTGAATTTATTTTATTTTTTTCTTATAAAAAAATATAAATTATTATTAAAAACTCTATTGGTGTTTTAAAATACAAAAAAAAAAGAACTCCTTATTTATGACTGGAACAATGTACTCGAGAGAGGTCTCCGCAAAGTTTGTCCGCAATGCAACAAACGTGGATTTCAACTGAAATAATTTCAGAACGTGAACGAGTTTTTATACGAGAACCCCCGCCTTTCTAGAGAAAGAATAAAATACACAAATTCAATCTTTTTTTTTTTTGTTAAATTTTTGGATTGAAGTTCATTTACACTCATAGTCATCCAGATTCAGTTTCATTGCAAGTGTATGTCGTCGTTATGAGTGTAATAATGCCTTGCTTCTTTCCTCTTTTGGGGACTATCTGCGTTGAGTCTTGGAGTTTGATCTATTGGGATTGGGAATATAGAGAAGCAGCTGTATTTTCAGGGAATCCGAAATGTTAAATTAGTATACCTATACTTATCACTGCAACGGCTTGCATCCAAGACAAGAAAAAAAAAAGTCTGGACGAAGATAGATTTGGATGGTTAAGTAGAGTTTCTGTATAGTGGACGAGTAAAAGAAGGCAAGACTGCAAGTTCTTTTTGTGTGTGGTGAGTTTGATTTTTTTTTTTTCATTTGAATTTTCGTGCTTGTGCGTTGAAATACGACATACCTACCTACATAATATTATTATTAAATTGATGGTTATTGATACTGATGTTATGTTATGCGCTGAGTTTATTCGTTTGCAAATAGTTTTATCAATAAATCACTCAAATAAAAAGAGATACAAAGTAAACTCATAGTTACTAATAATTATTTTTAAGAATTAGTTGAATTGGCCATAGAATTAATATGTACATAGTTGAGAATGTTTTAATTGAAGCTTAGTTAGAGTTAACACTTGAGTACGTTTTGATTTTTTCCCCAATTTGTGTGAGTTGTACGTTGATATAATTAAAATATTAATCAAAATTATATGAGAAATAAAACAAAAGTAACATTATTAGTTCTAATTTAATTTAAAGCCACTCGTTTAGGAATCAAGGCACTTTATTTTTGGGTTTATTTTTTGTTAGTTATGTACATATCTAGTTTTTATTAAGTTGAACTTTGAGTTGGTGGAATTAATTAGAAGGAAGTAAGACTAATTGAATTTGAATTAATTCTTATGGTTTTTCAAGTTAGTGTTTGAAGCTATTTGTACACTATTTTAATAAACCATAATCCATTCGGCTTTGATTTTAAAATGCAGTTTATTCAAACATATAAGTTTGGAATGAAACCGATCCTCATATGAATCGATTGTATCGTGGCCCGCTCTAACCAAAGCATATAACATCCATAAGTTTAAATAGATTCTAGGAACAGCTAGTGTTGGTACCACAGGGGCCTTAAGATCTTGCCCAAATGGTTGTCTTAAGCGTTTTTCTGCAGCTTTTGCCACTCAATTTACACATTAAATATATGGTATTTTGCAGTGCGATAAGACTGAAAGAATCGAATTGCTGGTTTGCCAAACTCTATGGTCATGCCAATATCGCAAGTTTGATTCCCAATGGTATGTTTTCGACTCCTACCGACTACTGCACCCCTACTTTGAGCATCAGGTGGATCTTAACATTAAAATTCCATCTAGAGAGGATTGGAATGAAGATCTAGTGACGAGAGATTTCGACACAACTATCTAGGCTGAAGGCTCAAAGATGTAGTGTGGTGTTAGTTTCAAATCTTTTCGACTTCCTGATTATGCTAGAGTTTTTCAGGCTATTAGGGAAGCATTCAAAATACTCAAACAAGACTAAAACGAAAATTGAAACAATGCAATTCTGACACACAGTCAGGAGGCTGTTAAGGCCATTGCTGCGGTCACATAATCCTCCAAATTAATCCAGCAATGCCGGGATGAGCTCGCAAGCCTGAACGTCAATCTTAGTATCACTCTTATCTGGGTACCAGGTCACTGTGGGAAATTGAGGGAAATGAGCGGGCAGACAAACTATAGCTAGGCAAGTATCAGTCTTTCATAGCTCACTTGCGGAAACCGTTTACATTCCTCTCGGAGTTATGAAGGGCAATTTACTTCAAATTTTTCTCACCAAATGCAGTCGTAGGTAGAGCAGTCTAAGCAACTGCGTTATATCTAGAAAGATGTGGTCCGAATGATGTGGCTTTCTTTGACGACCTTGACGAGTTTCCGAACTGAAGATCAAAGACTTGATCTCTTTCTTAAAAGCGTTCTGAAACGAAATTTGGCTATTTGCTATCTAACTCGGGGCTTTAGATTGTTGTTCCAACAACCCATTCCTCAACCATAGGTTCAAACGAGTTTTGGTATCAAATCGGCGCTTTTTGCGCTACTTGGGTCAGCGAGCTAGTCGGCTCGTTGGCCGCCATTTCTACCTACATACTTACCTACCTTGGAATGAGCCTCAATGTTTTTTTACTTAGAAGGGTAAGCGTTGAAATTTCTTTCTAAGCATAGAACTAGAATATTCACGATACAATCGTTGCAGCAGATTTGTGTTGTTCCAACGTTTGTGCAATCATTGTCCGTCGTAGCACCGGCCTATTCCATCGTTGCTCCAGCTTGCCATTATCCACTATCGGTGCGACCACAACCGATTCATGCATCGCATAGTAGTAATTCTGTCAGTCTGCATATTTTGGTTGGAGATTGTAAGCAGCAGTACAGATTATGAACATCAAAATGTATCGTTGAATTTAAATGAGTCGCAATAAACTTACGTCTGCGGGTTTTAATTTAAAAAAACCCAAAATTAAATTTTCTAAGCATCCCACGGAAATTGTTATTTTTCTACAAAAAAAAATCCCATCTTTATTTTGGAGTCAGAAATACTGCCTACAAATCCATTGTGAAAAATTGTGTTTGCTTGAAAATTTATTCAAGGTGAAATGTTGAAAATATCGGTTGTTCGCATGTAATTCGAAAAATGCTAGTTTTTAGTGCGGAGGAAGTCAGACTTAGTTTTGACATTTTGCTAATAGTCAATAGTCAAGTCGTTCCCTTGTCAGCATAATCACCGGACACAACCTACTGGGACCTACGGATCTACATAGATCTTGTGAAATGGCCCGTACCCTTGACTGGAAAAACATCCCCAGACAATAATAAGCCTCCACATAGCTCAACTAGGATTTAGGCATTCGCCCTCTGGCCTGCGAACCGTACTAATCCGGCGGATCCCTTTTAATTTAATATGGATACTCAACAGAGAAGATAACCGTTTTCCATTTTGCTGCAGTCCAGTTTAAGTGCGTGTTCGGAATCTCCAGTCTTGCATGTCGTTTTTTCTGAGAAATAAATGGCTTTTTTATAGTCGGTAAGATAGAATGCCACCATCTACCGCTCTTCCCCAGATAATCCTGCTTGAGATCCCTAAGCCTTTTTTATTGTCCATACTTTTTGTCTATATGAGAAGATCTGTTTTGGTTTCCCTGATGATTCTTTTATCTTTGCGACGGCAAGTTTTTCAAGATCCATCGCCACTATGAACCGTTTTGACATTTTCCCATGCACGAAATCGTGCTATTTTTTGCGAAATCACCGTACGACTCATACCGAATAAATGGTATTGATTCACCGTTAGTGAAATCAGACACTACTTTTTCTTTTCATCCGTTGGAATATATGTATTTACTTTGATACTTTTTTTTTCACTTTTTATATCAATTATAATACTCGATCGGAAACGGGGCCGATGACGCACAACTAATAATTTTTTTTTTATTATTTAGATCATGCTTGATTAGAAAAATAAAACAATTAAATTTGAAGTAAGAGTAAATTGACTAAGGGCCATTTTAATCACTATTGCTCAACTTGAGGCAAACTCTCAAGTTAGCCAACTTAAGAGTTGACTTCAACTCTAGAGTTAAAACGCAAGTTGAAATTTCTTTTTATTCACTAATTATTTTCTCAACTCTCGAGTTGAAGATCTAAAGTTGGCCAACTTCCAGTTTGAAAAATATCCCTGGGATATTTGTGATATATAAAAGAAAACCAATCATTTTCAAATTTAAATTTGAATCTGTCAATCATATCGATGCCATACTGTGTATGTTATTTTGTGTAAAATAATGGCTAAAAAAAAACAACAAGGATCCCAAACTTCCCAAAGGAATTTATTCGCTGGAAGAGGAAGATTGGTTATTCAATTTGCTCTGCTGGTACCGTGAAAAAACAACCCATGGTGTCACAAAACGCGACAAAGATAAAGCGTGGGAGTCGTTGATCTGCAGAGATCCAAGAATGAACTTGAGTTCGAAAAAGAAATGCATAGAGTCCAATTGGCTGCTTGCCATAAAAGAACTCAGTTCGAAGAACATCCTGCTGAAATCTCAGACCCGATATTTTTGACAGCAGCTGCAAGGGCAAGAATATTCAAGTTAGAGAGAAGTTTAAGTAGTAAATAAGTTTTTATTCAATTAATCGTTTTAATGTTGACATCTTGTACTGCCTTCTCCCAAAACACAAAGGGCTGTCAGTTTCATCATCTTCACTTTCACTGCTCGAAGAAGATGACGACGAAAAATAATAACTTCGGAACATATATATTTTTAAATATTTTTTTTTGGCTTTGAAACAAATAAAAAAGGAAAAAAAAACAACTTTCTTACGTAAAATCTCAAGTTTGCTCGGCCAACTTCTACTTTTTCCAGGAGTTGAGAAATCTAAAGTTGATCAACTCAAGAGTTGAAAATCGAAAGTTGAAAACGCAAACTTTAAGTGAATAAAAACAAATACACAAGTTGAAAACAAAAATCCTTAAGTTGTGTTCAACTTTGAGTGAATAAAATCGGCCTAAATTACGGCGAGTTTTTGCTAAAATAGGGTCCATGTGCTTCAGTTTTGTCCACTTACTTTTTAATTAGTTCTGAATTATTTGTTGATTTTTGAATAAGTGATGAGTTATAATAAAATTAATGATTGTGAATTAAAGCCATACATATTATAATTATAAAAAAGTAGAAATTATAAAATTATCATAGGTCTTTTGAATTATCTATATATTTTTCTAAGGAGAGTTTAATCCGTGGTTTAGTTTTGGCCAACACTGTATGTTTACTTTTAATGCTTAGCCACGATTTAGCTTTGAACCAAAAAAGCAAATCTGTGCTATCAAGTCGTTGATTTTATTTTGGCTGAGAATTGTATAACGTACACTCAGGCGTATGCGTACTTTTTTATTTTTTTGTTATGTTAAACATATTTTTTTTTTAATTTTTGTTCATTATAATATATTCAACAATGATTCCATTTTCTTTACATAGCTTTGAAAATTGATTTCAAGAAGATCTTTTGCATAATAGAGGTTGTATTTTACAAAATAAAAAAAAACATCTGAATGGGGTGAAGAGAAAAAAGGTCGTCAGGTAGGTAAATATGGATATAAAGTGATAAAATTATCTATTAACATTTATTTTCAATTACTTAAGGAAAACATCAAGATGCCAGTCACCTTATATGAGTTTAGTCCTCGAAATATTTTCAGTATTTACCTAAACATATTTTTAGGCTTACTGACAAAACAGAGTCATAGTGTTAAGCAAGCTAGTTGGTGTGGTTATTTAAGACAAAGATTAAAACAACTGAAGCACAAGTGCATTTTGCGTCTACCATATTTAATGTTAAAGCTCCAATTTATAGTTTTGGCGTGGGTTAATTGTAGCTATAAAACCTAAAGGATGTTTTTTTTGCGTTTGGTTTTCAAGAAGAAATAAAACGCATATAATTTAATGTTATGCCCAGGAATTTAGATTTATTATAAGATAAGGGTTGGCCATTATGCTGGCTTGAATAAATTCCAGCCGAGAGGCCCAATTTTCGACAGCTCCGATTGTTGCACGCTATGACGGATGGACTCATTCGGGTCTTCTTCGATACTCTTCTCCACAGCAGCAATAGCATCTTCGGTGCGCATTGTACGGCGTCTCTGAGTTGCTCGAATTTACGCGATTTTGCGGTTATGACGACCGAATATTCGACGCAGCGCGCGATGCGTTGCGCGAACAGAACCATTATTGTATTTAGTAATAAAATTGCACGATTTGCAAACGTTGTTCAGGAGTAAGTCTATTTATAATGAAATGTCAAAGCAAACTGAGCATAAATCAAGTGACAGCTGTCAAAAAGACCAACTCCGAAAAAATTATTTAAAGATTGAAAACCAGACGTCTAAAAAAAACGCCTTTATATATAAACAGTACTTAGTAAGTTTTCGTTTTTATCGAGTTTCGATTGCCTTACTTTACAAAATGAAAATGTTTATCTCGAGTTAACCTCCATAATCGAATAATTTGGCACATTGCTGGAGCAGTTTGAAATATAAATGTTGCTGTAATTTTCTCAAATACAGTTTGTTAAGGAACAACATTCAAAAGTTGTTGGATACAAATTGACTTTTTTTGTAAAATTTGAGTGAGCTTGACAATTAATGGTTTTTCATTTTTTTAAGTATTAATTCCAATATACAACTCACTGCCACTTATTCAGGTAAGTATAGGTATATTTATTGTGATATTGAGCCCTATAGTCTTCCATATATTGGGCACTTAAGTGCCACTTACTCCGACTTTGAAACTGGGCCTAAGATTTCGATCAGCTAAGGTTTTATTTTAAACTCACAGCTACTTTTTTTTAATTAATGTTAAGCAAATGTTTTAGAGTTTATGGTAGTAACTAGTTGGTATGAATTCCTTGAACCTACATAAATCTAATGTATATCATGACAGATTGATGACAATGGGCATAAATGCAGGTACTTTTGCTAATTAGACCTTTATGTTGTCTAGGTTATGAGGAGCACTGTCATTTTAGAAAATTATATTTTAAAATCATTTCGTGTTAAAATCATATGACATAAAATAAACACGAAGGCATTATTCATTACATTATACAGTGTACTGCACAAGAAAGGTCGATATTCTAAAACAAAAAAATCAATTTTAATTGTTTCATTAATTAATTCATTTAGGTCCAGTTTTTCAGTTGGAGATTAAAGTTAAACCCGAGTTAGCACATCAAATTTGGTGAGTTAACTCAGGATTAACTGCACAGATGATTTGGATGTTTTATCCACTGAGTTTGTTTAGTCGTTCCTCATGCATTATCCACCGAACAACTGTTTCTTCAGTTAACTGTGAGATAATTGATTTTTAGAGTCAGCTAACACTGATTACTGGGCCCTAGATCTTTAAAAAGAATTTACGAGTCTCTATGGGCAAACATGGACTCTAATTCGTAGTTCTTTTGAGTAAATAATAGAAAAAAGTTTTTTTTTAATACTGTTCAATAACTCAAATCATAAAAAGTGTTCGAATTAGAAACTGTACAAATCTTAAAAATTTAACCGACAACGACGCGAGGCTCAGCCCTTTATTTAATTTGTTTCCTTAAAACTGTTGTGGTATCTGAAAGAAGGTTTACATTTAACATGGATGTTGGGCTGTGTGTGGGTCGGTTTAAAATATCGATAAAATTTTATTCGAGATTAAATTTTGACATTTCCACGTACAGATTTATCAATTGATGTCAAAAATTAATCTTCGGATACATTTTAACGCCATTTTAATCCAATTCTCACACGGCCCTAATTCCACTAAGAATATCATTTGTTCGGTGGATCAGCAATCTGAACAATTCGGTGGGTTAACTGAGGTTCAATGGTGGTGCAAGTATCTGATAAAGCAAGTTATATGCTTGAACCACGATCAATAGATAAAAGGTATGCTCATTGCATACACCCAAGTCGCCATCTTGGCATTTTGATGACGTCATCTTTGAGTATTATTTTATTTTTTAAATAGAGATTATAATTTTGAATTCAGCATTTAAGCAAATTAGTTCTAAGTGGTAAGAACTGTGAACATAAAAACAAATAAAAAAAATCAAATGAAATTGAATTATCTTTTTGCTCTCCGAACAAAACCAGATGATTCTGACGTCATACACCTATGTCACTTAATGAGCATACCTTGTTTCTGTTTATCGTGTGCTTGAACTATTGTTGACCTCAGTTAATCCCATGAAATTGCTGAGTTGAAACTGTCAAGCTCCAAAAACTCCCATGCGGATCCGCCACTGGATCCTTCTTAATAAGTTAAGTTTTTTTTAATTTTATTTGCTATAATAACTATAAATCTATGTATGTAGTAGATTAATAAGTAGATTAACTTTGACATTAGTACGACCTTTCGGAATGCAAAAAATTTCTCATTTTTTCTTATGGCCTTTTGGATTGGTGTCCGAATGATAGCTTCTGTTCTGAAAAGAAGAGAAAACACTTCTGATTTTGATTTCAGTTTGGAAACCAGACGCCTTCAAACGTATCGAATTGTTTTTTCCGGATTACCAATCGAAAAGGCTAAAGTGGAAGTGATATATAATATAATATCTATTTTCCAATGAATGCGTTCAGCGCTTGCTATGATTATTGGCTAGTTCAGCTTGTCAAACTATGAAGATCTCACAAGATTAATTTCTAGTAAATACTAGATTAACAAAATAAATTGATGTGATGAATCGTTGAAGTTTGAACTTTGAAGAAGTTTAATGGCAAATCTAAATAAATCTCAGTTTAGTGATTGTTGAAAACGTAGTATTAGTTTTTAGTCTGATCAATTACAGTTGCTGTCACGTGATCATGCAGACAGACGTTATTCCACATCAAAGTTAATTGATTTGATTCAAGCTAGCTTTACCTCTATTCGATACTATACAGCGCTAACGTAATTAATTTGATCATAAATTTGCCTAAGTAGTTTGTTAAATAACGCTTGTTTATCACACTTTTGATTTTATTGAATATGAAATGCAACGAAAAACTAATATCATTCCTATACACCATCTGTAATATCATATTTCACGTCAAAAAAAACTTACTTAGGTACATCATTTCTGAGTATTGTCATAAACATTTGATATTTTCCATGTATCTCATTGGTTTGCACTCAACATTTCACTCAAAATACTCCGAAAGATATCATCTGTTTTAGAACCGACACTATATACTGAATATGAAATTCACCTCATGGTGGTGGATTAAAACTAGAACCCATTGTCATCCCCAAGCCCCCACCCATTAACACATTCCCACTCTATCAATTTGATTAGCCCTTTTTTTTGTCAAATGACGACCGGCACATGCAGCACACTTGTTGTGAGTTACATCAAATGATTGTTTTTTTTTTTCAAATTGACTCCCACGACCTATACGCTGGCTGCTCGCAGTTTCATATTATAACTCCGACTCCAGTCCGAGTCCAGCCAGGGACTAGACTCACTAGAATAATTAAGAAGATACATTGGGTTTACAATATACATATGTGTGAGTCATGTGTGGGATTGTGGGTTACAACATGATGGAGGGAGATTAAAATGAACCACGCGTCGGGGCCAAATAATGGCCACTTAATGTTGAAGTCGTCGTCTGCCGAAGGCATCATAAATTCAAACAGAATCTTGGACATTATTAATTTCAATGAATTTGTCGTTAGATTTTATTATGCGTGTGGCTCAACAATGTAACAGTAAAGATTTTCTCATTTGAATAGATTTAGCATTTAGGTACCTATACAAATGATAAACGACTATCACATCCTATTTAAGTGCACTGACACTGCTACGGAACAAATTGAGTAAAGAGAGATCTGCTGTTCTTAAAGACTGATGCTTTAAATGTATTAAGGCGTGACATGCGCTGTATTCAGGTTAACTTTCATCCTTCGTCAAAAGTTTAATGTATAATCCTTTTCATGTAGGCACACCGGGCATTAGACATGCATCTGAGTCATTCGTTATTCATGTAGTTATGTTGAAATTTATATTATGTATAATGAGGATGACAAATCTACAAAAAATAAAATTAAGACAAAAGTAATATTTACTTTGGCAACGCTTTAATCAACCCGTATTGAACCCTTGCGTTCGATAAACTATCAGATAGGCTATCCACCTATTAAAAAATGTTCAGATACGTTGGGTTGTTGTTGCATATCAGCTGTTTTCCACAAGAAATTATACAATAACACAAACCTATCCGGATAGCTTTAGATAGTTCCTCGAATGCAGGCATTGAATGCAACAGCCGCATGTAACTTCACGAAGCGTCAAAATACTAAATTTATGAATTCGCATTACTTTATATCACACTAAGCGGATACGGAACTGATCGGCGCGGCAATAAGTTACAAATTGATAATTTTACCAAAACATTTTCCGCTGCACTGGAGTTCCGTTGTCGTCAGTGTGATATGTTGTACTGCCATACGTTCTGTTACAAATTTCAAACGCTTTAAAAACTAAATTAGTTAATTTTTTTTTCTTAATATTATTTAATTGTTTTGCTGTATAATATTAGTAACAATAAAAAATAATGTTAGCTAAAATGGCCACCTTGACCTTTAAAACTGGGCTGTAAACTGTGTGGCTACTGAGCTATAGCGACACGCACTGTATTTGCTGATATTTTTGTTTCTGTTAAAGCTGTTTCGAGGCTTTCCAAATTCAGGTGATAAGTTGCGCAGACTATGCTTTCTAGTTTGACGAGAAGCAGTAGTCCAAAAGATTCAAATTTGGACTTCCGAAGACTTTAAGCAAATCATGTGGGGTGTTGGCTTCCTGTATAGGGGCAACGTCCTGTTGAAAGATCAGAAATTGTTCCTTGCTAGAGGTATTTGTTAAACCCTGTACAACACCATTTAAAAGATCTTATCTGTAAAGCTTTGTACCAGTTTTCACAACAATAGAGATATAGCTTGATGGCAACCCTTGAAACAACAGCTTTCTCTTGCTTTTCTGGACGTGGCATAAACTCATTTTTTTTTTGTTGGTTGAAAACTTCCTTAACGGTAAAAATCTTTTCAACCAAAAGCAGAATATTTTCATATCAGTTCCATTCCATCATAATATTGGTCAGTGGGGGAATTAACGGATTTCCCGTTCATCTGTAAAAGGTTTTTATGTGCCGATCTTACTGAATCAGCCTAGAAATAAATCTTTTTCCACAACTAAGCAAAGCTATTACCTTGATTCTACTTTCTTTAACGCCCCACTCCATTCTGATATATCACAAGCTGAAAGAAACTGATACATACATACATGAACTGAACATATAAAGGGTGTTTTTTTAGAGTTATAGAACTTTGAAATGGAATACAACAAAGATGATTTTTTTAAATTGACATGAAATCTACATTATTCGAAAGATAATCTTCTGGCTTTATAATTTAAATATGATTTCTGGCATATGACCGCCACGGCTGGCTCGGACGTAGTTTAATCTGGATGTCCAATTTTCGATGACTTTTTCCAAAATCTGTGGCCGTATATGCGCAATAACGCCGCGAATGTTGTTCTTTAAGTAGCAATTCGTTTCGGGCTTATCGGCTTATCTTCACATATTTCCACAGAAAATAGTCAAGCAGTGTTAAATCGCATGATCTTGGAGGCCAACTCACCAAACGCTTCCTTAAACAAATCAATTGTGGCACGTACTGTGTCACATGTTGCGCCGTTTTGTTGAAACCATAGCTCGTTCACATCAAGGCAATTCAATTCAAGGACGAAAAATTCATTAACCATGGTTCTATAACGGTCTCCATTAAACGTAACCTTCTGGCCGGCATCGTTTTTAAAGAAGTAAGGACCAATGATCCCACCAGCCCATAAAGCACATCAAACTGTCAGTTTTTCTGGATGTAACGACGTCTCAACAATGACTTGAGGAATATCTATACTCCAAATGCGGTGGTTTTGCTTATTGACGTAGCCATTCAACCAAAAATGAGCTTCATCGCTGAAAATAATGTTCTTGTGAAAATCGGGATCAACAATGCCGACCTCGTTTGAAGCCCATTTTGCACAATTTTCATGCGTTGTTCAGGCGTCACTCGCGTCAGTCTATTCATGTTGAAATGCCAAACCAATCTAAAAATAAATCACTTGACAGCTGACAAAAAAAAAACACCCTTTACTGCTTGAAATTGTGTAAATAAGGCCCCAAAAGTAAAAATGAAATAATGTCCCAAATTGGGTGGGGTAGTTTTCCATGATGATTTGCAAATTTAAGATGCAAATTACTTTACTTTACTTACTACGAACAAAAATCAGATCAATTTTTGTAAATTGGATATAATCAAAGACTGAACTTCCTTATGTTAATTGAACGGTCGGTTTTTAATGAAATTGAAATGTTGACTTCCATAAACAGCGCCAATTTGTGTAAAGAAACAGGATACACAGCTGTAAGTCATAGCCTAATTCATCGACACTCTCCAGGCAATTTCCTTTCTTTTGACACATCATTTGATCGCATATGTTGGGTGTGAGAGTTGCAACATGCAGATACAGAACAGAATTGATTTTAATAATTTAAATAATTCACATGATAGATGATGAAACGATGATGATAATGGTAAACCGGTAGCAAGCACTGATTCTGCAACCAAAGATTTAGCTTAAGCTTGCTTCTTTTAAAAATGAAATCACTTAAAAAAGATCAATCTTCTGATCTAGTTTTCTTTTTTTTAATTTCATCAAAAACTGCATTTATAGGTAGGTAGGCATTAAATCAAAGTCATAAATCAGATTGCCTTCAACTTCAAATTCATCTGAAATATAATTTTCCGCATGAATAGGTCTTCAATACAAGAAAAAAAAAAAGAAAAAACGAGTTAAATAAGAAAATTTATGACGACAAATTCAGATGGAGGCGCGTCTCTTGACTCTTAAGCCCCATTTGTCCCTCCAAATAATATCTCAGGCAATTAAGACTGATTTAAAACGAAGATAGGTTAAACGCGTTCCATACAAACATTACATACATTTAGGTATACTTACTTACGTTCAGCTACAAGCCGTGTGCGCCCCAAAGATGGACTTATTGCTCATTGAACTTCTTCAAAGCAGTAATGCTATTCGCTTGAATGGCTCCTAGTTTCTTCCATATAAAGTCAACATTAAGGAGACAGTTAGACTATCTCTGCGCTAAGGCCTTACTGTTGTGCAGAAGCATTAATTACATGTTGTTATTTTTATTTGTTTTAATTTCCTGCACATATGGGTGTGGGTAGCAATATAAATTAAACAAATCTATATTGGGCGAACTAAATTTAAAATTTAATGAAAACCATTTAAAAGAAAAACGGTTATTTCTTTTCCTTT
The DNA here is from genome assembly GCA_932273885.2 of Leucozona laternaria. NCBI lineage: Eukaryota > Metazoa > Arthropoda > Insecta > Diptera > Syrphidae > Leucozona > Leucozona laternaria. The sequence continues at coordinate 216,343,812 of OW026366.1, read as the reverse complement.
CATTTTGGATTGATTGACCTTAATTGGATAGCAGTAACAAGCAAGTGACATAATTATTATTAAATATTGCCTTAAAATATATACATATGCAGAAAGTCAGAAGCCTTTTTGGGCTTTATGAAATACGTGTAGGAGTACAACATACCATACATCATATTATCTGTGAATTAGGTTTATCAATTTTTTTTACTTCATTAACATTGATCGAATCAACATGTACTTTTATTTTTTAATTTTCTAAATTGTTTTTTAATTTTACATCTTTCTGAATTCAGCATCAGCAGTCTATAAAGGCAGTTCTAATTTTCAAAATTTAAATACTTAAACACAAACCCCAATTTCTTTTTTTAAATAAATTTGTTTTTTGTCATAAAGCGACGTACGGTCTTTTGATTAACTCCTATATACAATAAAGCTGGATTTACATCTTCGTTCTTCATTCAGTGAACGTTGTTCGCTGTTCGTTCTTCCTAAAAACAACGAACAACGAAGAAGCATCTAGATTATTCCGTTTTTATATTCAGTTCGTTCTTCACAGCAAAATGGATAACAACACATTGTTGGCAGTGGCGGCGCTTTTAACATTGAACAAAAAAGAAAAGATCCTGCTGGACGAAGAGTTGGCTACTTAAATGTACACTAGAATTAATCTTTCGTAACTTAGCTACGGAGAGTAATATTTCTTAAATTGTTTCACAATTTTCTATCTGTAAAATTATAAAGTAATAATAAGATAAACGTGGAGAGTGTCCCAATTCATTGCACGGCACTGAAAAAGAATGTTCGATTAAAAATGTTCGCATTTACACTCACGTTGTTCGTTGTTCGTTGTTCGGGTAACATCGAACACCGAAAATTCAAAGCCACTTTGAATTTATTCGTTCTTCGTTCGGTGTTCATTCGTTGTTCGGTGTTAGCATTTAGACCTTCGTTGTTCCGCGTACGACCAACAACGAACAACGTACACGGACGATAAAACCGAAGGTCTAAATCCAGCTTAAGATAATGTAGGTACATCTTTAAAACGTACATATATCGTATATCGTCGGTGTGGCAGAAAAACGTTATATACATAAGTCAACAAATGTGTGCTAACAAATATGTTCACAATCACAATAAACAACTACTCACTGTCAAAAAATTTAAATACATAAACGTCGGGGGCAAGGATCATTCAAAAATCATTAAATTTGTATTCTACTAGCTCTATACAAAATTGTCAGTTTTACATCCGCAACTAATTTGTTGAGTTTTGTCATTTTGAAAAGCTGAATATTGAATGAAAGAAATGTGAGTAAAGATGGGAATATTTTTAATTTTTTCTCATAAATAAATTTTTTTTAGAAAGAAGATAACTTATCGTCACTAATTTTCAAGGATAAGGAAAATCCTGACATCCCATTCCCATAATTATGTCAAAGAATTAAGGGCCAGTTTCACAGAATGTGGATGATTAATTCCCAATATCACAGTACACTGTTACCTGAATAAGTAGCACTTAAGTCTCCAATGTTGGTGACTTAAGTTCCACTCACGCTGGCTATAAAATTTAGCTTAAATTCCTAATATGGGAAATTTAAGTGCCACTTATTTCGGTAAGTGTCGACTGTGAAACTGGCCCTAAGAATTTTACTGAAGGTCGGTTGTGCTATACAGACGCTGAAGTCTTTACCAACACCATGCTGGTAATTGCGTTCTGCACAAAATCTCAGACAGGAAGCCAGTTTTTGTTTTGTCGAGATTGAGGCTGCTCTGAAAACAGGAGGTAGATCTAATTCCAAAATGGATAGAACATACTGAAAAGCCTGTTTATATTATGCTGAAAGTTTTTAAACTTCAAAGGAAACTTTGACCCTAATGAACCATAATTAAGGGCGATTTGGTTCACTCGAAGTTGAACACAACTTGAGGATCTTTCTTGTAAACTTGAGAATTTGGTTTTATTCATTCGAAGTTGACTGTCTCAACTTTCGATATTCTAAAGTTTTTTCAACTCCCCAAAATTGTAGAAAGGAGCTAACTTGGGAGTTTATTTGTTTTTTGTTGTTGTTTGATTTCTCTTGACATCGGATGTCGAAATAAGTAAAAATAAAATATACATAACGCCTTTCCTAAGTATTACAAATGTTTTTGAAAACTTGTTTAACGAAACGCATATTCACACTCGCAGTTGTGTCGAAAGTTCATACGGCGCGCATTTGTAAAAGGCGGTTTCCAGTGTTAGCCACTGGCTTAAGGTGCAGAGTGGAAATGGTTCAATCAATCATAACCGCTTGTGCTGTTCTCCATAAAGGACTATTCACACGAGAGCAACCAACGACCGACGAATGAACGAATAAATGTGATTTAAAACAATTTATAGACCTAAATTCTTTACAAATTCTAATCAAAATTGTAGAAATATAATTTATTATAATATTAAGATACCAAAATCTGCTTTTTAATTGCTAAAATAAAATAAATTTGAGAAAACAAATTGGTCGTCGCGAATTGCAATCTGATTGTTACGAATTGTCAAACTCTTTTCGCGTTCCACATACGATCCACACTTCAACGAACAAATTGTTCGCGGGCGAATAACCTCAAAATCCATCTTGTTTTTGTTTTCTTGGTGGTCGTCATTCGCGAAGAACAAAAAAAGCCATGTGAAAGAAATGTCAAAATGCACGAATATTCTTTCATTCGTTGGTCGCTCTCATGTGAATAGTCCTTAACATAGCCATTGATGAAAACGAATCGCAGCTACCACCGGAGATGACAGGATTCGCTTATATGCTATCCACCACAGATATTCTTACAGATATGCTTTCGGAAGCATCATCAGCAGGCACTGAAAACGTCCGCTCTCAACGAACGTATTTTCAGCCAATGTAAGAAATAAATACGTTAACAAAACAAATGATACTACTTTTTCCAGGCGGTAAAACATTGAAAGCATTTACAATCTTCTCGCATGCCTTGTTTTTTAAAAAATCATTTTTCAAATTTTAAAATAAGTGACAGTTCTTGGAAATCAAAAGTTGAGACTGACAAATGACTTTGTCATCTGTCATAAATATCCTAGGGAAATTTTCAAAACTACTAGTTAGCCAACTTTTGAATTTCAACTTCTAAATTGATAGTTGAAGTAGTGATCAAAACTAATTTTAAGCTTGCCGATCAAATCTCGAGTTGAGGCCAATTCCGAAGTTGGCAAACTTTATATTTTCCGGCAAGCTGAACAATAGTGAACAAAATCGCCCTAATGCCCTTTTGGTTTAAAGTGAAAATTATCTGTTAAACAGAAAGGTGAAACCCAAAAAAAACGTTATGGCAGTTACCGTTAATAAGAGTTTTTGGTAATTTTTGTTACCGAAATTCACACCATACGGACATTATATAAGTTCACACAAATTTGGTATCAAGATTATTAGAACCATTTCCAAAATAAATAACCTTTTTCTCAAAGGCTGGTTCACCGTTGTTTTTTGGAGCTAAAATTTCAGCTCACCTATAAATCATAAATTCCAAGTTAGAAGAAAATGGGTTCAATGATGCTGTAGAGGCCAAGATATATACAAACAGACATAGCATAAAAATTCACAAATAACAAACATTATTTCCTAAAATTTGTAACAAAGACAAAAAATAGCAGTTGGACACAAGGTCTTGTGACGTTGATCCGTTGTGAGGTTTGTGTTGGGGTTCAAAAACATTTTTGGCATTTTCAGAGAAACCTAACAAGAAACCTCATACAAAACTCATCAAATCAAGGTAAATTTTGTACACGGTAATGTTAGATTTCTGAATTTGTGTTCTGAATTGTCCATAAATATTTCAACAAAAAAAAATGTATGACATGTTTTTCTTAACTTGTTTCAGTCAAAGACCACAATCATCACAATTATTGCAAAATTTTTACTTCAGTTTATATAACTTTTTATTTAGGTCTGTTTCTTTACTTTTGGGAAAAGTTTGGGAAAAAGTTCGGGAAAAAGTTTGGGCTGGAGCTTTTTGATGTTGTTGTTGTAATTTTTGACCAGAAATAAAAAGTAAAGAAACGCATTTGGGATGTTTCTGATTGGCACTTACCATTTTGGGCTCTTTCAAAGGAACCAGGAGAAATATTTATTGTTATATTTGTTGCCATTGCTTCATTTAATAAATTTATTTTTTTGTTTGTTTTATTTTTTTTTATGTAGACACTACTTGACAAGTTAATTTTCAAATTTTCCGATCAGCTGATCTCATGTTTGACAAGCAAGAAAGTGCAGTAGGTAAAATGTTCGGGTAGATTCTTGCTGGAGGGGAAATGAATTAAATAACAAAAAATTCAAAAGCTCTGGCATTTTCGTGCCAGAAAAAAGTAAAGAAACACGTTTCGGGAAGATTTGGGATACCAAGGGATCCCGCGGGCGAGTAAAGAAACAGACCTATTATTCCATTATTTGAGAGGAATGCAATATCCTCTCGGGAGGTTTGAAGTGTGGATTGTTCGAGGTCTCCTTGACCGATTTGCAGAGGGATATGATGATACCCAGCTTAATAAAATAAAGGTTATTTCCAGAGGCAGTTAAATAACGGATCGGTATCGGTATTACTAAATTATCTTTTACATGGATTTAACCACAAAAAAATTCACGTTATATTCAAGTAGCGACAAACCATCATCGAAGCCATAAGGTATGTGAAGAGACCAAGGATCAATTGTCCCAGTGCAGATATGCTACGGCCAGCAATTTCAATTCAGGAAGATTATGTAGCAACAAGATGGTGGAGACCATCATCTCCATATCTCGATATCGGTGTGGCGTCGTTATCACGCTCACTCCTGATTTAAGAACATTTAGAAGTTGTGCAAAGTCATTTATCTACCCCTGCAAGACGTGTATATTCGAAGCCGACTGCTGTTTCAACTTGTATGTGGTGAATTTGCACTGATATGACGGTGGCCAATAAGAGCATAGAAGGTGTTTGAAGGCTTTATAATCGAGAGATCCGAAGGCTACGCACAAGCACAACCAGTGCAAAAGTATAATTAAGGATACGAGTTCATAAATTATTAGAAACACTAATACAAAAAGCGCACCTATACTATCATTTTAAAGGCTTAAGGCTCTCCCAAACCAACGCGAATATTTCAGAACGACAACGAAACTTTCGCCTACCTTATTTTATTTTCATGGAGATTAATGGGAGCACCCACACTGGTGCGATGCGAATCTTCGAACATTAAGGCTCTCCCAAACCAACGCGAATATTTCAGAACGACGACGAAACTTTCACCTGTCTTAATTTATTTACATGGAGATTAATGGGAGCACCCACACTGGTGCGATGCGAATCTTCGAACATTATTCAGTCGTCGCATATTCCCGCGAATGTTTCGCGTTGTTTTGGGACAGCCTTTATAAAGAATTGTATGTGGCAGATACCGTTATTTTTGGTCCTAAGGAAATTTCAAAAATCCGCCGAATATAAAAATTTCAAAATAACAATTGAATTGTTTTTAAGAAATGATTTTTAATATTTAAATCTTTAATTTGAGTCGAAAAATATTTGTTTTATTAATCTTAGAAAACAAAATTTGTGTGCTCCGATGACGTCATATTATGTTGAGATGCGCAATGCGCTATCTTCTTTAGTTGTATCATGCCCATGCCCTGCCTAAAATATGCTCAAATACGTTTATGAACACAATTACAACTGCATGTGTGCAGTCATCATACTTTTTTTTAAAATGAATTCATAATAGCAAATAATTAAGTTTATACTCAGATTCAGTCCTGTAAAAGAAAAATAATTAATTTCATATTAAAAGCTAAGAAAACAAAATAATATTACGCTCCAAATGCTAACCTGACCGCAAATTGACTGTCGTTTTACTTTTAAAGGGTTTTCCAATAATAGGTGTTATTTTGATATTCAAAGAAAAATGGCATTTTTTGAGATAAATGATCGGATGTTTATTTCATTATAAAGAGGAAGGTATGCCGTTAATAATGGAGCACAACAGCAGCCAAATGGCCGCCACGACCACGCTTACAGGACCATATCCTTTTCATGAAATTTTCCATAACCAAATCGCAAAGTGGCTGCCCTATGTCCTCGATAGCCTCACGAATTCCATCTTTGAGGTCTTGAAACGACGCTGGGCTGTTGGCGTAGACCTTATCTTTCACGTGGCCCCAAAGGAAGAAGTCGCAAGGTGTTAAATCACAAGATCTCGGTGGCCAATTGTGATCACCTCTTCGAGAGATAACATACGGTCCGGAAACTTTTCCCGTAAAAGATCGATGGTTTCATTGCTTATGTGGCACGTAGCGCCGTCTTGTTGAAAGTAAACGTTGTCCAGATCAATACCATCCAATTCCGGCCATAAAAAATCATTAATCATCTCTCGATAGCGCAATCCATTGACCGTAACTGTTGCTCCAGCCTCATTTTCGAAAAAGTAAGGTCCAATGACCCCGCCGCACCATAAACCGCACCAAACAGTCACTCGTTGAGGATGGAGAGGCTTTTCAACAATAACTCTTGGGTTTTCCGAGCCCCAGATGCCACAGTTTTGCTTGTTGACGTAGCCTCCGAGGTGGAAATGGGCCTGATCAGTCAAGATGATTTTTCGATGAAATTCCGGATCATTTTCATGCATTTCAAGGACCCAATCAGCAAAGACACGACGTTGTTGATGATCAGCCGGCTTGAGTTCTTGTGTTAACTGAACTTTATAAGCCTTGAGACCCAAGTCTTTATGCAAAATACGGTGTAATGACGTTTGTGGAATGCCTAATTCCAAAGAACGACGAGGAATGGACAAACCTGGGTTTTCTTCAACACTTTGGGCTACAACAGCAATATTCTCAGTTGTTCTTGAGCGACGTACACGGATTTTATGCTTCACATCACTAACTTGTCCCAACAGCTCGAATTTGTCCACCAATTTCTGTATTGCGGTCCGACAAGGTGCTTCACGACGACCCAAAAATGTTTTAGTTTTACGAACCGTCTCTGCCAAATTTTCACCATTTTTATAGTGAATTTTAATAATTTCAATGCGTTGTTGAAGCGTGTGTCGTTCCATTTTTATTAATGGCGTAGTTTTTACTTGTCAAATGTCAAAAAATGACAGCTTCAAAAGTGACAGCTACCGAAATAGCGGGCTATTCAAAATAACACCTCTTATTGGAAAACCCTTTATGAACACAATAAATTGTTGCTATGTGGTGCGTTCTTTTTTAAACTAAAGTTAACTATGGTTGATGTGTCAGAAATTATAGTTGGAATGTCATAGTTAAAAAAGTTACTTTGGGTAACTTTTCATTTAGGAACGATCAAAGTTATAAATATGGTTGAACTGTCAAACGAAATGTGTTGAAAAAAAAATCGAAATACATTTGGAATGAATAAAAGAGATAAAATCGTGTTTGCATTAAATTTATTGCCAAAAATAATTACTTGCACTTCAAAAATGGAAACAATTTGTTAATTAAATTTATGTATACTTAATTTTTGGACAAAATCGAATCAATAATGTGTACATTGTTGGTTCATTCATTATGGGCACAATGCACAAATTTCGTAATAAAAAATTGACCAAATCGAAAGAATAAAATGTCGACAAAAAATTTAAATTAGTCAGATAATAACAGAAAACAATTCCCAAAATCGAAATCGACAAAAACAAAATGAGTTAAGGCTCTCCCAAACCAACGCGAAACATTCGGTGCGACAACGAAACTTCCGCCTGTCTTAATTTATTTACATGGAGATTAATGGGAGCACCCACACTGGCGCGATGCGAATCTTCGAACATTATTCAGTCGTCGCATATTCGCGCGAATGTTTCGCGTTGGTTTGGGACAGCCTTTAAATTGAAAACACATTTACAAAAATGAATGCAATTTCAGATCAAAAGAACGAAAAGTAAACAAAAGATAACCACAAAATGAAAACATTGCAGTTTCAGCTGTGTTTGACAGATTAACCATTTCAACTCATATCAATGAGATGAGTTGGAAAAAGTTACCAAAAGTTACTTTCTGACACTTTAACCTTGAGTTTAGGAACGACTTTATGACGTCATAAAGTTACTTAAAGTTACTTTTCTGAATTAAAGGAACGATGAAAGTTAACTATAGTTAACTTTAGTTAGAAAAAGAACGCACCAATGGTCACGCAGAGCTTATGCTGTTTGTTTACAATTATGAACGCAATTTTGGCAGTACTTCGGAAGTTTTACAATTACGAACTCAGCCTATGCTGTTTGTTTACAATTATGAATGCAATTTTGGCAGTACTGCGGAAATTTTACAATATCGAACTCAGCCATATTTTCTTCATTTAAATTCATAACGAATAATTCTTTTATTTCCGTTCAAATGGCGGAGTTAATTATCTCTTTACCGTCCACTGCGCTACCTACAATAAATTCTTTCACTGAACGCACTCGCCACTCCACCACCACTTGTTTGACATTTCCCATTCAAAATGACGTTTCGTCTTTCAAAAAAAAAAACTATTTGCCAAATCAAATCCGAGAAAGAAATTTCCAAGTGAAAGTCTCTGTTTGCAAAAAAACAAAAAAATAGAAATATAATTTTGTGTAAATTTCACATAATAAAATTCCACTATTTTGATTTAAAAACGTTCTATTTAATTTGAACAAATAGAATATTTCATTCCAATTAAAAATCTAAGCCATCCATTTAAAATGTTTTAATAAAAAAGTTGAAAATAAAAAAAGAGTTTTGCTGTGTTGTCTTTCTCGGTGTCTCTTTTTATTTATTTTCCTTTATTTGATTTTATATTGAAAAACTGAAAAAATTTGTGCCAAGGAAATTAGAAACACAAAATAAAACTTAAAAATGCGTTCCTCTATTGAATTTGAAGAATGCCTTAAAGATTCTCCACGATTCAGGTGAGCAATCATCGCAAATAGGCAAATTAATTGTTCGTAGTTTTACAAACATGAGCAAATTCTGATCGCAAATCAAACTCAAACTACGACCTCCCATCCGAGCCTCTGACTCATATTTGTATACACATAAATGATAAATAAACAAACGCATTGCTTTGCTTATAGGCAATACATCTCCAAAGAAGAATCTGAAATCGAGCATTTGGAACAGCGTCTGGAAAAGATAATCAAGCTATGTACAGTGGCCGTGGACTCTGGCAAGGAATATGTGAAGAATCAAAGGTTTGTTGTGCTCCTTCCCCTACCTTGGATGGTGCCACATGTGCAAAGAAGAACGCTCTTCGGTTGTTATTTCCTTCTTTCATACTTTTCTTCTTTACAGTGCATTTGCGATGTCGATCTGGGATCTTCAACAGCATTTTATTGATAACAAAAACGCACACAATGCACTCGGGAAGATCACTCACTGTTTCCAGGTTTGTTGTTTTCTTTTTCTAGTTTTTTTTTTTTTCTTCTGGCAAATCATTATCAGCTAATTAATAATTTTGTGTTGGTCTTATCAACTCTTAAGGAGATGAATAAATTCCACACCATTCTACTGGATCAAGCCAGTCGAACAGTGTTGAAGAACTTAAGTGTATTCGTCAAGGACGACATCAACCAGGTTAAAGACTATCGAGGACATTTTCAGAAGGTCTCTGAGAACTATGACAACGCCCTCATAAAAAATGCTCAGGTTAGAATTAGAATTAACACACATTGGCTTGTTATTCAGATTTTCTGATGATTCATTTAATTACTGTCTTTGTAGGCAAATAAAAATCGACCACAAGAGGTGCAGGAAGCTGTCAATATACTTTCAGCTTCTAAGTCATGCTTTCAACATACAGCACTAGACTACGTGAATTATATTACTTTAGTTCAATCGAGGAAGGTTCCATCTATATTATCAACGGTGAGTTTATTTAAAATTTTTATTTTTTATAAGAATTTAAATTATTTTTGAATCATTGTTTTTTTTTTTGTTGTAATCGTGTCAATGAATCATTTATGGTAATGATTTTTCATTAGAATTTGAATGAACCGTCACGAATATTTTCTTATTTAAATGACGCAGGATAGAGATTATACTATTAAATTGTTTGAACTCACTTCTTAGTTCATTATTTTATAAAATAATTATTTTCAATTAACACGTGTAGAGGAAAAAGAAGAGCCAGACGACCCCCAAGAGTTTGTTTAACCTTATGAGCTTAAAATAAATAAAAACTTAAAAGTAATTACTATAAAAGTGAACATTACATTAACGATTAAAATAAATAAAAAGCACACTACTTGTAAAACTATTTAGTGTTGTTGTTAGCAAATCGAGATGATGGTCAACATTTATTTCCGTTCGTATTAAAATGATTGCACAAACTTGTTATCACAGTTCAAGTCTATACCTTGGCTTCGCAATGCAGATTGCTGATGTTGATTGGTATATTCATTTTGGAATGCAATTTTTTTATCAACTATGTATTAAGAAGCAACTTCCATCTCATATACAGCTCCCTAGTGGGCAGTTTACATAAATCCTTGAGCATAATAGTATTAAGAAATGCACACTCATGTGCAAATTTTAAAAGAGCAATATAGCTCATGTTTCATGTCCCACTCACGTGCATGTGCCTTTTTTGGTCAGTTAAGTTTTTTATGGTAATAGATAATACTACTCTATTTGTTCTTTTATTTATTTTATTTATTTATTACATTATTCTTAACTAACTTTTTTATACATAATAACGAAACAAATTCAAAAATAGTAAGAATAGCTATTGACATTTGTATTTGAAAATAAATAGTGTTAATGTCACTTCATTCAAAAAATACCTGTGTGGGGTGAACAGTGTAATACTAATTTAAAGATAAACATTTGAGTGAAACGTGACAAAAGGTTTCAGAAATATTAAGAACAAATCAAATAATAAGGCAAAATAATTAAGCTATATACGACAACAGGACCTTGATTTCATTGTTCAAGAAGCCAACTTTTAATTTTACTTAGAAAAATTTATAGAGATCTAATGAATCGCAAGTCTATAGGGAGTCTGTTGAACAATTTACATGATACAACGGAAAAAAAGTTTCTGAAATGTGTAGTTCGAAAAGAAGGCATGGTGACAGAATTGATTGAATGGCTTCGCAAATTTTTAGTGTCCGATATTCTGACTCTGCATATAACCACCTCTCAAGAAAAATATTTTTAGGACTGAAATAATATAATTGGTTTAGTAGAAGAATGCTCAATGTTCTTAACAAAACATTCTATGCTTAACGATTAGCTTTGCATATTTTTCGTACAGCACACTTTTGTAAAATAATGAGTGGTTGAAGAATTCTGTCATAAACACAACCCCAACAACTTAAACCATACTGTAACCTGGATTGAAAAATTCCAAAATAAACCATTCTTAGAGTTCTATTGTCACAGAAATTTCTGAGACGATAAAAACTACGGATAGAATAACGTAAATATTTTTTAAGGTTTGGAATATGTTCGAACCATCAATTGTTATACTTAAGTACTTAAACTGAGTTACTATTTCTATTTTGAAGCAGTTTTTGTCACAAAAAAAAATTATACTAAATAAACGAATTCATACACACATACAAGTGGCAAGCTCATTAAAAATTATATCAGGTTCTTCAAAACAACAAGCACAACTCGATAAAATATTGGCGTGAAAATAAATTTCACAAACAGGACACTCCGGACTACTTTGACTGAAGTACATCAATTTTGTTTTGCTACCAACAAATAGAGTGTGTGCAGATAACCCAACTCTCAAATGATGAACATCATGATTGATATAAGCACTAAGGTTCAATGGGCTGTTGGAACGATATGTAATCCCAAGATCATCTGCAAAGGCTGTTACCTTGGCTATAAACGGTTGATTAAATAACGAATTTGATTAGGAATAATATAGGTCCCAAGACTGGGCCTTGGGGCATACCTAGATTAATAACTTTCGAATTGCTGAAAAATTCTCCTATTTTAACTTTTTGTGTTCTGTCTTTCAAGTAAGATTTAAACCAATTATACATAAAACCTCTGAATCCTACGATTTTGTTCTATAGAGAAGTAATTTTCGATTGAAGCTCTTTGTTTTTCTCTTTCAATTGATTGATTGTGCTGAGAAAGTCACAGTCAATCATTTTTATACAAATAATTTCTTCATAGAGCATTTGCAATGTAACAGATTAGCCGGTTGCTTCACTTTTTTTATGGGATAACGTTTCATTGCATCGTGTATCAAATTGGTCTATTATTGAAGTCGGTGTCGTAGGAATTAATCGAAGGATTTTGCTAATTTTGTTTGATTTACATTTGAATATAAAAATATTTTAAAAGTAATATGATTTTCCTTATTTTAACAAAGTCGGTTTAGTTGCAACTCAAGAATGGCTGAACCGATTTTAATTATCTTTGATTTGTTGGATTCGTCTCCGCCCCGAACAGCAGAATAACTGTTAAAATATCCGAAAAATTCACTGCAATCCATGGTGAAATGGAGTTAAATGGAAAAGACGTATCCGATTAAAAAAACTCAACTTGCGTTTCTAAGGTTGTTCTTAGGAAATGGCTTCAATGAAATTTTTTTTTAATTTTCAATTTGTAGGGTGGAATAGGGTAAAAATAAAAAAAATGTCCGATTTAAGAAATTCTCTTTTTATTTGAAAGTTTTTTTTTAGGAAATGGTGTTACGGATATAATTATAAAATTTTTTGATGGTGTTTCAAAGGGCATTTCTACAGAAATTACTTTAGGGGTAATCTTTTTCAAAATTTTGTTATTTGTAGGGTGAAATAGTGTAAAAATAAAAAAATTTACCGTTTTTGAATAACCTTTTTACTAAATAAGAAAAATGAAAATGAAATCTTTAGTCGGACCTCTAACATTTTGTCTTTTAAGTGAAAAAGATGATATCGGCTGCCGCAAGTCTTGAAACACATTTGTACCCCCTTTATCGCATTTTCCATTACTTTCCGCAAGATTCCCGGCTGCTATTGTCTGAAGCTTGTTGGCATAAACCCGCGACTTCAAGCAGTCCCAAAGAAAGAAGTCTGAGATTGCCGGCCATGTCAAATCGCCAAAATGGCAGATTAGGCGACCTGGAAACGCTTCTTTCACAATATCCATTGTGGCTGCTGTGTGTGCGGTTGCACCGTCTTGTTGAAAGCACATGTTCACCAAGCCCTGTTCATCCAATTCCGGCAGTAAGAAGTCGTTTATCATGGCCCTGTAGCCTTCGCTAGTAACAGTTACCGAATTGCCGATGACGGCCCAATCACCCCTCTCGCGTGAACGCCGCAATACACAGTTGCTTTTAAAAGATGTCATGGCTCTTCGTGCATGACCTCCGGATTTTCAGTAAATGAAGATTTTTTTTACTGACGCAACCGCTTAAGTGGAAATGCGCCGCGTTACTCATGATGATTTTCGACTCACGATCGGCCTCTTCGTTGTTGATTTTTTTTAATTATTTTATTGAGACTTCAAAGAAAATATTTACATATTAGTATATACATTTAGATATTTGTTTGACTGCGGCTTTGGTGTATTGCCAGCTCTTTCGGTGAAATTTATGTTTGCCTCATGGTGCAACTATAATGGAAAAACCTGCTCTTGCTCAGGAGCTAGAATGACATTATTGGCCGAAGCATAGTCACCTATGAGAATATACAATACTGCCAAAATACAAAATATGATAGAACTACAACTACATACTTAAAGCTAATGGGAGAAAACAAAAAAAAATCACTAAAGTGGGATGTTTCAGAACATAGATGTACATACAAAAATACAGATTGACGTTATGTAATCAACATTTAATAGCGAGTTCTTTTCAACAAAGAAATCGATTTTTTTCTAAACCGAATCGATTTTTTTCTAAACCGAATCGATTTGTTCTGCTATTAATTATTTTTGCAGTTATGTATATTGACTGAAAATATTGTTGAATATTTTGTTTAATTATATAGAATTCGTTGCAACTAAAAAACAAACAACGGGTCTTCCAAAAATTTCGCGACTTTCAATTTTAAAAAACAGATTTCTGGCTTTAAAAAGGCTCCCTTCCATACGATTTTTTCTATAAACATGACTGATCAAGAATCTCAAAGTATGAAAAATCGGGATACACTCTGTAGATATAGAAAAATAGAAGAATGGAAAAAAGAGTAGGTTTGCAAATATCTGTCTCAGAACAAAACGTGCAAAATTTCAGGTTCCTGAAATTGAATCAAAATCAAATTGAATCCTGAATTGATATCAAATGTTAAGGCATTCTGTTCATTTAATGACAAATTCTTATAAATGATGTCAATCACCTGCCAACTTATAAGAATATCCACGGTCCTGCGGGACCACGTGCACAGTATCAGTATAAACAGAACTAAACTATTATAAGTTGGTATGTCTTTTGAACTTCCTTAGCTTAGCTGATAAGCGGAGATTTTTACCTCCACAAACCAAGCCGACATAATGGGAACTTCATGATGACAAGGACAACACATGTTATATGAGTATTTGATACTTCCCGCCAAGAGAAAGTTCCCCTTTTTTTTTTTAGTGGGAGAAGTTGGATTCGAACCCGAACGCACTTTACCATTACACCAAAGGGTACTCCATTCCATTCCTGCCGACTAACAACACGCACTCAGGAATGCATTGACAGTGCAAATAACTAGACACTGGCTCGGCACGAGCTGCCGCGGCATTAAATTATATATTCTTAACTACACGCACACATGTATATAACATACAACCTATTCAAACAAAAAACGCACCCACTCCAATATAAGTTAGTTTAGCAGAGACAAAAATAAAGTGTAAATTCAGATAATTCAAAACATGACACACAGGAAATACCGAAATTTCTTTGGGAAATTTGATTATTTGTATGCAAAAAAATTGTAAACTTGTTGAAGTCTGTGGTGGATTTAGTTCTTTATTCAATAAAAACTATATCAGAGTGATTAAGATTTAAATAAAAATTCAGATTTCATAAACCAAAACCCAAAAAAATTGTAGTGAACCATCAGGTGTCTATAATTCATCCGAAATGGGTAATCTCGTTTTTAATACTTTGTGGTACAGGATGAAAAAATTAACTCTTTTCATTTCAGTCGCATAAGGCTGGTAGAAGTTAAAATAATAACAAATAAATCAACTATCATTCTTGGCCTACGATAAGATTGCTATGTTTTTGTGCATTAAAAATAAAGTGTAGCTATCTGCGGTCAGATAAGGAAAAAAAATATGAATTAGGTTACTAACAAATGTGTTTTTTAGCTACTTAACAAAAACCAAACAAAACGAAATTCCATCATTTTTTTTTTTTTTGTTAAATCAAAACTATGTACTCATTACAGCTACTTGACTATTACCAAGCTTGCGGTACTTACTATCATCAAGGCTCAGATCTCTGCAATGATTTTGACGAATTCTTTAAGAATCTCTCAGACGATATAAATTCCTTACGCACAGACTACCAACAGTTAGAAAAATCAATGCAGAATCGACATCTGAGTGTGAATAGTTTCAATGACAACAACACCAATAGTTCGTCAAACAAACTCGAGGGATATCTCTTCAAGAAAAAATCTAAAGGTTTCAAAACCTGGTGCCGAAGATGGTTCTATTTGAGTGATAATCAACTTGTATACAGGTGAGCAATAATTCTACACAAAAACATGCCTTTGTGAACAGAATTTCCCAAATGGCATTTCATTGCGACTCATAAGTGATTTGACGAGTTTCAGAAAGCGATCCAATGAAGACTCATTTTCGGTGATGGAAGAGGATCTACGAATATGTACAGTGCGGCCGATAAACGATGGTGATCGGAGGTTTTGCTTTGAAGTGATTTCGCCAACAAAGTGAGTTTCAATAAATCTTTAGTTTATGGTTGAGGTTTTAACATTTTGTCCTCTTAGGTCACATACACTTCAGGCTGATTCTTCGGAGATGCTTCAAGCTTGGATCGGCGCACTTCAGAGAAGTATTGGAGCAGCAATCCAATATAACAGCATAAACTCAAAGCCACAGTCGTCTCTGCCATCGAATGCTCTGAATGTAAAACGAAGAATGTAAGTTAATCGATGAATGAATCAAGTTTTTTCTTATAATTCCTTTTTTTATTTTGTATTAGCCACTGGGAACAGTTTTTGAAGATCCCTGGTAATTCTCAATGCTGCGATTGTCGGGGCTCCGATCCTCGATGGGCATCGATAAATCTTGGCATAACTCTGTGCATTGAATGCTCTGGAGTGCATCGTAGCCTCGGAGTCCACTACAGCAAAGTGCGATCACTCACGCTAGACGCCTGGGAGGCGGAGAATGTCAAAGTAATGATGGAACTAGGCAACGACATTGTTAATCGAATATACGAAGCCCACATTGATGAAAGCAGCAACTTGAAGCCCGCAACAGAGAATTGTGATATAAGTGTGCGCGAAGCGTGGATAAAAGCAAAGTACATTGAAAAGCGTTTCATTTGCGGAATGCCAAAAATAGAAGAATTAGAAAATATCGAATGTTTTGGTGCCGGTGAAGTGGCAACGGCTCGCAAATGGGGTGTTAAGAAATTCCGACGCAAGTACCCTAATGGATCAAGCTCCAAGTCGGACGGTGATGATGAGTCTTTGAACATTCCATCAATGTCATTAAGTATATCTCGTGAGGATCTCGTGATTATCGGAGATAATTTAAAAATAGAGTCGTGCGATCAACCGGGAATACTTGGATCTGATCAAGAATCTACTGAGGGAGAAGATGACTATATTGTTGAGGAGGAGCGTTTTGAAAAACTCAATTCGAATCTTTTGTTGTATAAGGCTTCAAGTGTGCATAATCTACCGGTTATGTGTATGGCATTTGCTCTAGGTGCCGATAAAATTTGGAAGAATTCAGATGATTCGAGTAGGACGTATTTACATCAAGCGGTGTTATCGGTAAGTGCGTTTAGAATTGATTTTAATCTGAGAACTACTACAAAATTGTTTTCCAAGCCGGTTAAGATAAATTGACATAAATCCAAGGTGTGTTGATAGTTATTCAAAATCAGGTTAAGCCATAAACAGAAAGGTTTTAGAAAGGTGTGCAAACATATTTAATGTCATCAAAAATGCCGCGAAATTCTTAAGGCGCAACTGTAATACGCATATGCTGGCTTATGCGAGCCTAAGTAAACGAACGAATACATGCAGTTCCTATTGAATTACTATACTGGAGTCAAGCTCCGATTCGCTTAGTTTAGCTCACTTATTCTATTTTGTATTAAATCCTGAGCGCCAAGTTACTATATCTATAGAGTGGTTAACAATTTTTACGTACGTTACTTAGCAACAGAATTTTCATAACTAGCTGCTCAAAAGAATTTTCGCTCAATAAATGGTCTGTTGTCGCTGGTCGTTCACTGCGTGGCTGACCCGTGGCGTAAATTTGCCCAAATCATGGATATACATAATGCTCAATAAAGCCATTACTCATATCACAATCTTATGTACTTGTATTAGATATAATTGAAAATTGAATTTTGAAGCTAGCAGTTCACAGATCGATTGCATAAACAGTCGTGTTTCTTGAACACTTTCAAAATGTTTCATCTCTTTCTTTTTACTTGCGATACATATAGGTTCTATATGGCAAGTTATGTATTCGTTATGGATTTTAGACAAACATTATACTTATTAACAAAAATAACGGAACCTCCCAAACAAAATTTTAAAAACCGTTAAGGAAAATCGTTTATTGCTCAAAAACGACTCTTTTGATTTTGATAAAATTTTGTTTGTGTATCGAAATTAGTAAGGTCTAGCATAAAAATTATTAAATTTTACATTGAACTGTTATTAACAGTACCTAACCGAATTACAACAAATTTTTTTATACAGAAGCTTGTAATATTTAAAAATTATTTTTTGAAAATTCGAAATTTCGAAAATGGGTGGAAGATTTTTTTGTAAATTTCAATTTTGAACTTCACATTAATGAATACTTAAAATTAGCGTAGAATTTTTTTTTCTTAAAAATGTTAACAAAATTTTCCAAAACCGTCTTTTAAGACAGCCTAAAACGGTTGGGACGTTTCCTTTAAACTTAGACGTTAGCGTTTTGCCCTTAGTATGAATTATTTCATCTCCAAATACTTTGTAAGTAAATAATTAGGATTTTCATTTAACTTTGTAAATCTAGGGTTGTCAAATAACAATTGTTTTTGTTCCAGCTAACTTATTTAGTTACTTGAATACTTCTTTTATTTAAAAAAATAACAATATGCGGTCGTGTCCTTTGGCATAATAGCTAGTTCAGTAAACTGTAATGCTGGAGGTCTTGGATAGAGTTCCATTATATGTCATGATGTGACTCTCATCTTAGCCGATTGAATTCGGCATACAATTGTAGTTTCTCTTAATTCCTGGAAACTAACAACCCGCAAAAAGGAATGGTTGTGAGTTGTAAGTTACTAGTCCCTGGTTCTTCACAATCTGTTGAGCCGCCAAATCTACTTATTTAATAACATATTTGTGGCATTAAAGATTTGACCCGAAAAAACTTCCGTTAGGCACCAAAAAAGCTTTAGTCTTTAATTTTACTCACCAAAGAAGTCTTGTTGCTAAAACCCATATTTTCCATGTATGTTTTCCAAGCTCTATTAAAATGAATAACAAAGTAATTTGTCTCTCCATTTCAGGGATCGACAATGGCTTGTGAATTTCTTTTACTTAACGGAGTGCCAATTGATGAGATCGACGACTTTGGTTACAGTGCTCTGCATTTATCCACACAAAAAGGCTGCATTGCTCAAGCTTACCTACTGCTGAAGCACAGAGCCAAATACGATATTGTTGCAAAGGATGGAAAGAAACCACTCGATATAGCTGTCGAGCAACGAAATGCTGATATTGTTACCTTGTAAGGAAAAGGATATATTTTTATTTATATTTGTCTTTACACATTTGTCGAAAACTAATTTTAGATTGCGATTAACACGACTTAACGATGAAATTGGTCTCAGCGATGAGGGAAACGGTGAAGATGAGACCTACAAAGATGTAATGAAAGATTTTTCCAATTTCGCCTCAAGTCAACCGAGAATGTTAAGAAATCGCACAGACACAAACACTCTTGAATCACAAGCTTCTTCTTTGACGAATTCTGATTGATAGAATAAGACAAACAAACATGATGCTTAAGTTGCACTCGCTATTCCAAAAAAAAAAAAAAAAAACTGAGCTGCAACTATGCCACACCCCCTATCTGCCAACTCTCTAAAACATTAAACCATAGCCCTTTGTTTACCCTGTTAGTTTATTAAGTAATATGTATGTATTTCCAAATGCAATAAAAGCTTCATTACTGTTTTGTTGATGTAGAAGTTGATAAAATAAGAAATCAGAATTTTAAAATTCCGTGTTTCGCACGAATAATAATATTATATATTTTTGATATTAAAGAGGTGTTGCTTCGCCGCTCTTTTCCTTTTTCTCTTAAGTAACTCTCGTGATTGTTTAAAATATTATTATTTTTTTTATTATTAATAATATTTTTCAATTGACTTTTATATCTCAATTTTTTAATTATTATCTTTAAGATTTAAGTTGTAAATTGTTGTATTTATTCAATATTCGTTAAGTGTCTGTTAAATGTTTTATACATTTTTGAGAGAAATGTTGATGTTCTCCTTTTCTCTATTCAGCTGGCCAATTAATGTTACTATAATTAATTTTTTTTTAAACAAATGCATTAAATATATTACACACACACATATTACATTAAATTTATCACTTATTTGTTTTTTTTTTCTTATTAGAAAATAAATAACAAAAAATTAAATACAATTATCTTTACCTATTGTCAACTACAAAAACATTATGTTGATGTTTGAATTTATATGTTTTTGAAGTGCCCCCACTTTACATACGTAATATATATCATAACCCAACGAATACAATAACAATGCCTACTAATAGTTAATTCAATTAATGTTAAAGAATTATTTATCGCACATTTATGAAAATGAAAACGATTTTCTTACAGTCGACGTTGTGGCACTTTATGCAAAAAGTGGATATATAATTATTATAAAACTTATTCATAAATATTAATTTCCTTTGAATGGCCAATCTTTGTATGAATAAATTAATAAATACAAAATTAAGAAAATTTAATTTTTTTTTTATTTTCAAGAACAAAAAGTTTATTAATAGGTACATATTCATATCGCTCATTTGCTACAAGACCGACATAACTCAAAAATTGACGATTTTGAACCAACCATAACATTGTGATTATAATTATATATTTTCTTAATTTCAAATAAGAGCGCATTATCTTTTGCACTACGGTAATTTTTTTTATATATTTTTCAAGAAAACGAAATTTTCAATTGCATTTATCTCGAAAAAACAAATTTTGAGTAATGCGGTCTTGTAGCAGGTCTTGTATGTATGTTAATATTTTAAAATTTGCCGAATTCACACGAAAAATTGATATTCCCCAGTGCAGTTTTTTTAAAACATTATTTACACTGTCTAAATTGATAACAGCCCGTGTGAGTATATGTGCAGCAATTAAATGAGTGTTTCAGCATTTACAATCCAGGAAAGGCTGTTTTTTACCTTTTTAGAATTAGAGCCCCCTATTGCAAGTGTACCCGTGTTATACGTGTAATTAAATTATTCGTGTATGAATACGTGTATTAAGCAATACACGTGTAATAACTTGAAAACAGTTTTTATGATATTTTGCGGTCCTAAAGCAGTTGGAAAACAGATACAATTTCAGTTTTAATAATTTAAAACATCATCTTATGCCAAGAATTTCAAGTACTCCATTTATGAGGCACTGAAACTGAATACGTTGTAAGTAAAATACACGTGTTGTTTTAAATCTGTTTTGTTACAAGTAGGATTAAGTTTTCCTACTTCGTTGGAATCGCGGTCAATTCTAAAAAAGCGCCACTTTTATAATTACTCGTGTATTTATATTTACACGTGTATTTACAACCTACACGTGTAAACGAATTTTTGCTACACTTGAAACGAATATGCGTATATCTAATTACACGCTTGAAATCGAAGGCTCTATTTAGAATTAATTCAGGTGTTTATAGTAACACATTACGTATTTTAAACGAACCAGCCTAGAGAAATGCCAATTTATAACAGTTTATCGCCATTAGACTTTGTAACTTTGGGTGCTCTATGTATGCCCACTGACTGAGGGCCCTGGCCCAGCGGGGCCTCATATGAAAATGGGCATGGCTAGTCACTTCCATTTAAAACCTGAGGTGCCAGCACGAAACTTGAACAATCGAGTTTACTCGATACAATCATACATAGGCAGTTCTTTATTTTGAATCAAAATCAATGGGCTAAGTCAAATAAGGAACTGCCTATACTCGATTGTATCGAATGAACTCGATTGTATCAAGTTACGTGGTAGGCAGCCTGATATTATTATAGAAAATTGTATAGCAGAATAAGCATACAAATCGTTCTTTATATCGATAAAACAACTCTTGAAATAGTTTTGAACTAAACAAAATACCCCCTAATTTCTTAAATAAAGAGGTCCGTGCCCTTCCTGTGAATTTTTGTAAATGTGTGTGACCTTCAGACCAAAGCCGTTCCCGTACTAAAAAAATACTTTCATCATCATCATCGGCTCGACAACCGGGGTCCGGTTCTGGCCTCCTTCAACAAGTCTCTCCACCCATCCCTGTCTCGAGCCGCCGCCATCCAGTTGCGCACTCCAAGGCTCCGGGCGTCCTGGTCTACGCCATCTCTCCAGCGCAAGCATGGTCTACCTCGCTGTCGTCTACCGTAGAATGTACCACAAACAACTTTCCGAGCAGGTTCCTTTTCGCTCATGCGAGCTAGGTGCCCTACCCACTGGAGTCTACCGAGCTTAATTTTTGTCACGATATCTGCTTCAAGGTAGAATGCGTACAATTCATGAATCGTCCTTCCTCACATATGGGGCCAACAATTCTCCTTAAGACTTTTCTCTCGAAAGCGGCTAAGAGGTCGTAATGCCTTTTGCTAAGCACCCAAGTCTCGGATCCATATGTGAGTACTGGCAGGACCATGGTCCTGCACAGCAGCAGTTTTGAAGTTATGGTGAGATTTCTGGATTTGAAGAGCTTTGACAGACTATAATAGGCTCTGTTGGATTTGAGAAGCCGCCCGCGTATTTCTTCTTCTATATTGTTATCGGCTGCTACTATTGACCCAAGGTATTTAAAGGATTGCACCACTTCAAATTCGTGCTCCGCTACCTTGATTGTTTGACCAACTGTTCCTCTCGCATTCGACGACACCATGTACTTTGTTTTACCTTCACTAATGTGCAGCCCCAGATTTTGTGCCGCCTGCTCGATCTGGATAAAGGAATCATGTACAGCTTGCTCGGTTCTTCCGATGATGTCGATGTCGTCTGCGTAAGCCAGTATCTGGCTGGACCTGTTGACGATGGTCCCTCTTGCTGCCGTTCCAGAGTAACGGATTGCTTTCTCCATCGCCAGGTTGAAGAGGAGGCAGGCCAAACCATCCCCTTGTCGGAGTCCATTAAAGATGTTGATTGGTTTGGATAGCAATCCGGCTATTTTTACTTGGCTTGTTACGTTGGTCATGGTCAAACCATCCCCTTGTCGGAGTCCATTAAAGATGTTGATTGGTTTGGATAGCAATCCGGCTATTTTTACTTGGCTTGTTACGTTGGTCATGGTCAACCTACATAGTCGTGTCAATTTATTTGGGATGCCTAATTCTCTCATGGCTTTGTAAAGTTCTACCCTGGCTATGCTATCGTAGGCGGCCTTAAAGTCTATAAACAGGTGGTATGTTGGGATGTTAAATTCTAGACATTTTTCCATCGCCTGCCTAAGGGTAAAGATCTGATCAGTTGTTGATTTGCCTGGAATGAAACCACACTGATATTGTCCGATGATGGTTTTAGCGTTGGGGGTTATCCGGTCTTGTAGGATAGAGGAGATTATCTTATAGGCGGTACTCAACAACGTGATACTTCTATAATTTCTGCACGTTGTGACATCTCCCTTCTTATGTATGGGGCAAATTATACCTTTTCGCCAGTCTTCTGGAATTTCTTCATGCTCCCACACGTGCACTATAATCTCATGAATTGCTTGACGTAGAGCTGGCCCACCGTGTTGAAATAGTTCGGCTGGTGTGCCATCGGCTCCCGGGGCTTTGTTTTTCTTTAGCCGGCCTATAGGCTTCTCAACTTCTTCTATGCTTGGTGGCGGCAACATAGGGTACTCTTCTTGAAGTAGTGGAGCCTCCACTTCTGCAGTGAGCTGACCATTTAGCAATTCATTGAAGTACACTTCTAATCGCTCCAGTAAGCTTTGAGGATCGGTGATCAGATTTCCCTCTCCGTCCTTGCAGTATGTGCGGCGTGGTGTGTACTGCGTCATGTTTCGGACGGATTGGTAGAACTTCCGCTCCTGGTGCGGACCTCGCTCTCTGCTTTTCTCTATTTCACAGATTATGTTCTTCTCCCAGGCTGATTTTTTCTGTCTGTGAAGCCGTTTTTCAATTCTTCTGAGCTCATTTATATTCGTCTTCGCGTGCCCGCGTTCTATGACATTGCTCGGTACGCAACATTCTTAGCTTGCATTCATCATCAAACCAGCCGTTCCGATTTCTACGACTGCTGCCTAAGATGGAGTTGGCAGTACTAATGACAGTATTCTTAAGGCGTGTCCACTTCTCATCTACGCCCAGCATACTGGCTCCAGGACTTACTCTACCCAGTTCTAGGGCGAGTCCTAACGCATTACCAAAGGTGTTACTGGTGTTTTCATTGCGCAGAGCAGCCGTGTTGATTCGAACCTGATCGGCGGATGCAATACGTCTTCGCAAGCCAATCCGCCCTCAGAAAACCATACCAACAAGATAGTGATCCGAGTCGATATTGGCACCTCGGTACGTTCATATACCGTCATCAAGTTCGAGTAGTGGCGACGGTCTATCAACACGTGGTCAATTTGGTTACGAGTGAGTCCATCAGGTGATACCCAGGTGGCTTTGTAGATATCTTTACGCGGGAACTTGGTACTCGCAACAACCATGTTTTTCGCTGCTGCCAATTCTAAGACTCGAAGTCCATTGTCATTAGTGTTCTCATGCAAACTATGGGTGCCTGCGTAATGCCTGAATACCGGCTCCCGACCTTTTTTTCCATTCAAATCCCCAAGGATGATTTTTATGTCATACCTTGGACATGTTGAAGTTGTTAATTTGAAATCAACTTTGTTTTTTTAAATACTTGTTTAAATTTAGATTGTACTTGATATTGTTTCAGAACAGAAAAATAATATATTGTTCATTCGAAATTTTCTCATCAATCGAAGCGGATGTTTTCTTAATTAAAAAGAAAACATTATAATTAAAACTAAAAATAAAATAGGTTATGGGACCAGCCACGATTTCGAGAAAATTCGTTTAAGAAAAAAGGATTCTTACTAGAAGAAAAATAAAGAAATAAATTCAAGAAAAAAGATTTTTCCAAAGACCAACCAAGATAATTAATATATGCTAAGATGGATCTTCCAAAGCATATCAAGCTTTTGTCTGGAGAAGGAGATTGGCCAGTTTGGAAACGCAAGATTCGTGATCTTTTGGATTATCATGAAGGAGCCTTGGACGTTATTGATTCCAAGCTTAAGAATCCTGATCCATTAGCGTTGAATGCCTCAGAAGATGAAGTTAAAAAGCATAAATTGCAGAGCAATTTATATCGGAAGGCAAACAGTTATGCTAAGACTATGCTTAGAAGTTCGATGACTGATGAGGTATATCAAAAAGTTATGGATAGCGAAACAGCACAAGATACGTGGGAAGCCCTCAAACAGCAGTTTGAAGCAACTTCTAAAGATCAGCTTTTTAAGAAGTGTACTGATCTTTTTGAGTTTGGTTGGACACAAGGCGAAGATGTTTCAACGCATATAGCAAAACTAAGAAGTCTGTGGAATGAACTCAACAACGGGCTCAGAGCTAAGATAAAATACCCTACCAGACTTGTTGTTAGTTTGCAAGACACTTCAAATTCTTCCCAAGAGTTTTGAAACGTTCCGGTCTAGTTAGATGCTATTGACCAAGGATACTGAGAAGACTTTTGATGAGCTCACAATGAAGCTGTGTTTGTTCGAGAGGAATAAACGAAAGACTTGTGAGGAAGACTCTCAAGAAGCATTATTGCTGAAAGTCAATATGCAGAAAAGGAAGGAACAGCATGCTAAGCCTAGACGATCAACCAAAGAAGACGACGTATGCAACTATTGCAAGAAAAAGGGACACTGGATTAAAACGTGTTACAAATGGATTGCTGATGGAAGGCCTAAGAAAAAGACATCAGATAACTCCCAAAGCACACCAGTTAATACAAATGTTGCCTTGGAGTCCATTGCAAATGAAGCTAATAGAATTGAAACAAACACTGAAGATTGGTGGATTGACAACGGTGCCACCAAACATGTCACAAACCGTCGAGACCTTTTTATGGATTTTCAAGAATTCAAAAATGATGTTAGCATACAATCAGCTGGAAAAGAAAGTCTACCTGCTCTTGGAAAAGGTACCCTACAGATCATCTCAAGAGTTGGGGAGCAAAGTCAGAGAATGACTATTAATGATGTATGGTACGTTCCTTAAATATTTAGAAACTTGTTTTCAGTACTAGCAGCACAAGATAGAAACCCGAATAGTACATTTATTTCTACACCTTGCAAATGCTTGTTAAAAGTAAATGGGAAAGCAGTACTGCAAGGAACACGACAAGTAGGAGGATCACTTTTCAAAGCAGACATAAAGTCAATAGTTCCCATTCAAGAAGATGTCAGTGTTGCAGATGTATCTAAGCCATTACTGCAACTTTACCACGAAAGATGGGGTCACCAGGACAAACGCCATGTCAAAAGAATGCTGGAAAGTGAACTAGGAATAAAGGTAAAACTGGATTCAGAAGTATGTGAGCCCTGCGTTTATGGAAAAGCCCATCGGAACTCGTTTGGCACAAGAGAAAATACTTCTGAACCGGGTCAGCTCATATCAGCCGATGTCTGTGGTCCTTTTGCGGAATCTTTTTCGAAAAAAACGATATTTCGTTATTTTTAAAGACTCGTTTTCAAAGTTTCGATACGGATATTTTATTCGCTAAAAGTCCGAAGTCAAAGACGCATTAGAAGAGATGCTTACTCATGCAAAAACTTTAGGACATCCAGTAAGACAGTTTTTAAGCGATAATGGCGGAGAATTTGATAACAAGGACGTGAGAAAAGTATTAAAATCATTTGGAATAACGCAAAAGCTAACAGCACCATACACACCTCAGCAGAACGGTGGAAGCGAGCGTGAAAACAGAACAGTGGTTGAAATGGCCAGAACTTTCAAGTATTCCAACAAAGAAGCGACATTTCCAGAAGCTATGTGGGCTGAGTTTGTAAATACAGCTATTTACATTTTGAATAGAACGGGCAAGTCTTCAGTTGCTAATGTTAGCCCAACAGAACTTTGGTTAGGAGATAAAGCCAGAATAAAGCATCTTCGAATAATAGGCTCCATTTGTTATGTCCAGGTACCAGTTCAAAAACGTAATAAAATGGATGCAAAAGCCAAAAAGGGATATCTTGTTGGATATGACGGGGATGAGAGGTACAGAGTCTACATTAAGGAAGAGCATAAAGTTATTCTGTCAAGAGATATCAAATTCACCGAAATATCGAATAACTGCAGCACAAATGAAGAAATACCAAATTTCAACAACACTGTTACACTTCCAATTAAAAGTTACCAAGAAGAAGAACAATTAGAAGAAGTGACAGACCAAGAAGAAGAAAAAGAAATAAGTTATAGTCAAGAAGATGAAATTATAGATGACATTCAAGATCAAGAAATTCATTGTGAACAGAATGAATATTTTGATGCAGATCAAGGAATGCATTACGAACACGAACAACAAAACGAATATTTTGACATAGAGGATAATGTTGAAGAACCATCGATACTAACGAGACAGCTAAGAGACAGAACTACCCTAAATAAACCAAAGTACCTGGCGGACTATGTTCTTCAAATAGAAGATCCATTTTTAACAGAAAACCCAGTAGATTTTGAAGAAGCAATGAAGAGCATACATAAGGCACAGTGGCGAAGTGCTATGGAAAACGAAATAAACTCTCTTAAAGAAAACAATACTTGGGATTTAACTGAACTTCCAAAAGGTAAGAAGGCTTTACCGTGTAAGTGGGTCTACCGTGTTAAGAAAAACCCAGATGGCAGCGTTGAAAGGTATAAGGCTAGGCTCGTTGTCAAAGGATTTAAGCAGCTGAAAGGTATAGACTACAATCAAACATATAGTCCAGTAGCAAGGTTGGGAACAATAAGATCAATATTAAGCATAGCAGCAACCGAAAAGATGCACTTATCGCAGTTTGATGTATCCACACCATTTTTATATGGAGAACTGCAAGAAGTTATTTACATGCATCAACCTGAAGGCTACAAAAATGGAACGGATAAAGTTTGCAAACTGAACAGAAGTTTATACGGTTTGAAGCAAGCACCACGCTGTTGGAACAATCGTTTTGGAGGATTTTTGTATAAATTAGGATTTAAAGTGAGCGAAGCAGACCCATGTCTTTATACAAGAGAAAAAGATGGAAAGAAGCTTGTTCTTGTTCTTTATGTAGATGATGGATTAGTCGCAGCAACGAATTCTGAAGATTTAGAAGAATTCATAAGAAATTTAAGACAAGAGTTCAAAATCGTTTCCAAAAAGGCCGAATACTTCTTAGGACTTGAAATTCAATACACAGATGATGGCATTCGAATTAGTCAAAAAGCTCACGTTAGTAAAATTTTAGAACGATTTAATTTTTACGGATTGCAAACCAGTTTCGACACCGATGTTAAAAAGCACAGAGACATCGACAACAGGGAAAGTAAAAGCAAAGGCACATACCATATAGACAAGCAGTCGGAGCACTTATGTACCTAATTCTTGGAACTAGACCGGACTTGGCGTACAGTGTAGGATTTCTGTCAAGGTTTTTGGAAAATCCAACTCTAGAAGACGTAGACAGAGTCAAGAGAGTTTTTCGATACATTAAAGGAACAAAAGATACCGGAATCCTATACCGTTCAAATGCTCAAAAGGGTGTATTTGGCTGTTACAGTGATGCAGACTTTGGAGGGTGTACAAAAACTGGTAGATCAACTTCGGGAGTGGTAATAATTTATGGAGGAGGTGCCATTTCTTGGTTAAGCCAACGTCAAACTATGGTTGCCACTTCAACAACAGAAGCTGAAATAGTAGCAGCTAACGAGGCATCCAAAGAAATAATTTGGATAGCAAAATTATTTAAAGGAATCGTCAATATTACTAAAATACCTATTCTTAAAGTCGACAATACCGCAGCAGTAAGGTTGGCTCAGAATCCTGAATTTCATCGGAGAACAAAGCATATAACCTTAAAGCATTTCTTTATTCGAGAAAAAGTTAACGAAGGACAACTGGGTATTGAACAAACGTCAACAGAAAACCAAATTGCTGATATCATGACAAAACCATTGCCGAGGATGCGATTGGCTATTCTTTCAACTCAGATGGGATTGTTATAATTTTAATTTTTTTTTTTGTTTTGTTTGTTGTTTTCGATATTAACAAGGGAAAGTGTTGAAGTTGTTAATATGAAATCAACTTTGTTTTTTAAATACTTGTTTAAATTTAGATTGTACTTGATATTGTTTCAGAACAGAAAAATAATATATTGTTCATTCGAAATTTTCTCATCAATCGAAGCGGATGTTTTCTTAATAAAAAGAAAACATTATAATTAAAACTAAAAATATAATAATTGTCAGGTTTGTTTAAAATCCGGAGATCAATCCTAAACTTGCCCTATACATTTGTATAAAGTTTTTCAATTTTAAAGGTTTGCCATTTCATGATGGAAAGATATACGAGTCAACAACGAGTCGAAATTATTAAAATTTACTACCGAAATTCGGAGTCAGTGGCCTCAACGTTAAGAGCGCTACGTCCAATTTATGGTCGTCATAATCGTCCTAGCAGATCAACAATTGAGCGTCTAGTGGAAAAATTTGAATCCACAGGCACAGTAAAAAATGTTCCCGTGCCAGAGAGACAAAGAAGTGCCCGTAGTGTCGAGAATATTGCTGCCGCTGAGGCTTCAGTTGCAGAAAGCCCAAATGTGTCTCTAGCACGTCGTTTTCCAGCGTTGGGCATCTCTGTGACGTCGTTGTGGCGAATTTTGGGAAAAGATCTTGGCCTTCATCCTTACAAGATTAAATTGACGCAAGAACTGAAGCCGCTTGACCACCAGAAGCGTCGTATGTTCGTGAATTGGGCTGAGCAACAACTTGAAAATGATTCGGATTTTCATCGAAAAATCATCTTCAGCAATGAGGCTCATTTCTGGCTGAATGGCTTCGTCAATAAACAAAATATGCGGTATTGGTCAGGCAGCAATCCACACCTACTCCATGAGTCATCCTTGCATCCTGAAAAAATTACGGTTTGGTGAGGTTTATGGGCCGGCGGCGTCATTGGGCCGTACTTCTTCCGTGATGATCAAGACCGGCACGTTGATGTGAATGGGGATCGCTACCGTTCAATGATAACCGAATATTTTTGGCCCCAATTGGATGATACGGACTTGGAGGACATGTGGTTCCAACAGGACGGCGCCACAAGCCACACAGCGAATGTCACAATCAATTTATTGGAAATCTTCTGCAAGCGTGCCCGTGGTGGCCATGCAAAAGAAATCGAGTTCCATACATAATGGCATCGAACGTACTTTCACAGGAATAAAGAATTTCATTGATATCCAAAACCGTTTGTTTTATTTAAAAAATTGTTTGTAGCGCTCTTATTGAAAAACCCGATATTACATAGAGTAAATAATACAGAAGTTAATACATAGAATAAAACTGCAGACAATTTGGGGAAGTATTTTCGTGGCAGTTACATACATTGTATGTTAAAGAAGAGTGGTAGAAAACGGATATTCAGCCTTATTGTGAGTTTCACCCGAAAAATATTTCACCTTAAAATTTTTTATTCGCCCGGAATTTTAAAAGCTATTGGGAGTTTCACCCGAATGATTTTGTTCGCCTTCAAAAAAGAAGTGAAAATGACAATTCATTCCGCCCGAAATGAATGGCCGCATTCACTAATGTAGTTTCTACGTAGTCAACTCACTCTGATTGGCTAAAAACAACTAAGAACTTAGTTGAAATTTCCCCTCCGACCTAGTGTAAAATTTTCGGCTACAAAGTTAGTGGATAATGATTTTGACATTTCACGATCAGCTGTTCGATGAAAATACAAGTTTAATTTTTGGTAGAAGATATTGGGTACGTTCAGATGACGAAGGGACTTGAAGGCAAGGCAAGTTTCTCGTCTCTAATTGGCCAGATGTCGCAAAATTTCCTTCCAATTAAGGCAACTTTTATTGGAAAGTGACTGGAAAGCTAGTCAAGAAATATCTCCCTTCATTTCAAGTCAAGTGCATTTATGTCAAAATATCAGCTGATTATATTTGGTCATTAAACAGCAAGCTGAACTTTGTTTTATTGTTTTGGGTGGAGGAGTTCTTTATCAAAATAATAGAGAAGATTTAATTAAAAAATGCATCATTAGTAAGAAGTATTGAAAAAATATAATTTACAATTTGGAATTGACTTGTGTAAGGTGTTTTTCAAAAAAAAATATTATTATAAATACTATCTGCACTATCAACGGAAGGTAAAGGTTGGAAGTAAAGTTCCAATTTTGGCATTAATGACATCTCAAAAAAATAACTAGTTTCCTTTGTAAAATTTGCGTTCAATGAATGCACTTGACTACATATATAGTCCCTTGTGTCTGCTGAACGTACCCAATGAAAAATGAAAGCAGATGCAAAAAAATCCTTCAAAAAAATCCTCGATACAAATGTCAAACAGTAGTATCTGTATTTTCCGATAGGACTGAACTCGGCGCTTGAAACGCTTAGCTTAAAGTGGCGTCAACGTGAAGTTGGCTCCTGGCAGTCCATATATAATAAGTCAATGTGAGAAAAGTATTAAAATCATTTGGAATAACGCAAAAGCTAACAGCACCATACACCTCAGCAGAACGGTGGAAGCGAGCGTGAAAACAGAACAGTGGTTGAAATGGCCAGAACTTTCAAGTATTCCAACAAAGAAGCGACATTTCCAGAAGCTATGTGGGCTGAGTTTGTAAATACAGCTATTTACATTTTGAATAGAACGGGCAAGTCTTCAGTTGCTAATGTTAGCCCAACAGAACTTTGGTTAGGAGATAAAGCCAGAATAAAGCATCTTCGAATAATAGGCTCCATTTGTTATGTCCAGGTACCAGTTCAAAAACGTAATAAAATGGATGCAAAAGCCAAAAAGGGATATCTTGTTGGATATGACGGGGATGAGAGGTACAGAGTCTACATTAAGGAAGAGCATAAAGTTATTCTGTCAAGAGATATCAAATTCACCGAAATATCGAATAACTGCAGCACAAATGAAGAAATACCAAATTTCAACAACACTGTTACACTTCCAATTAAAAGTTACCAAGAAGAAGAACAATTAGAAGAAGTGACAGACCAAGAAGAAGAAAAAGAAATAAGTTATAGTCAAGAAGATGAAATTATAGATGACATTCAAGATCAAGAAATTCATTGTGAACAGAATGAATATTTTGATGCAGATCAAGGAATGCATTACGAACACGAACAACAAAACGAATATTTTGACATAGAGGATAATGTTGAAGAACCATCGATACTAACGAGACAGCTAAGAGACAGAACTACCCTAAATAAACCAAAGTACCTGGCGGACTATGTTCTTCAAATAGAAGATCCATTTTTAACAGAAAACCCAGTAGATTTTGAAGAAGCAATGAAGAGCATACATAAGGCACAGTGGCGAAGTGCTATGGAAAACGAAATAAACTCTCTTTAAGAAAACAATACTTGGGATTTAACTGAACTTCCAAAAGGTAAGAAGGCTTTACCGTGTAAGTGGGTCTACCGTGTTAAGAAAAATCCAGATGGCAGCGTTGAAAGGTATAAGGCTAGGCTCGTTGTCAAAGGATTTAAGCAGCTGAAAGGTATAGACTACAATCAAACATATAGTCCAGTAGCAAGGTTGGGAACAATAAGATCAATATTAAGCATAGCAGCAACCGAAAAGATGCACTTATCGCAGTTTGATGTATCCACACCATTTTTATATGGAGAACTGCAAGAAGTTATTTACATGCATCAACCTGAAGGCTACAAAAATGGAACGGATAAAGTTTGCAAACTGAACAGAAGTTTATACGGTTTGAAGCAAGCACCACGCTGTTGGAACAATCGTTTTGGAGGATTTTTGTATAAATTAGGATTTAAAGTGAGCGAAGCAGACCCATGTCTTTATACAAGAGAAAAAGATGGAAAGAAGCTTGTTCTTGTTCTTTATGTAGATGATGGATTAGTCGCAGCAACGAATTCTGAAGATTTAGAAGAATTCATAAGAAATTTAAGACAAGAGTTCAAAATCGTTTCCAAAAAGGCCGAATACTTCTTAGGACTTGAAATTCAATACACAGATGATGGCATTCGAATTAGTCAAAAAGCTCACGTTAGTAAAATTTTAGAACGATTTAATTTTTACGGATTGCAAACCAGTTTCGACACCGATGTTAAAAAGCACAGAGACATCGACAACAGGGAAAGTAAAAGCAAAGGCACATACCATATAGACAAGCAGTCGGAGCACTTATGTACCTAATTCTTGGAACTAGACCGGACTTGGCGTACAGTGTAGGATTTCTGTCAAGGTTTTTGGAAAATCCAACTCTAGAAGACGTAGACAGAGTCAAGAGAGTTTTTCGATACATTAAAGGAACAAAAGATACCGGAATCCTATACCGTTCAAATGCTCAAAAGGGTGTATTTGGCTGTTACAGTGATGCAGACTTTGGAGGGTGTACAAAAACTGGTAGATCAACTTCGGGAGTGGTAATAATTTATGGAGGAGGTGCCATTTCTTGGTTAAGCCAACGTCAAACTATGGTTGCCACTTCAACAACAGAAGCTGAAATAGTAGCAGCTAACGAGGCATCCAAAGAAATAATTTGGATAGCAAAATTATTTAAAGGAATCGTCAATATTACTAAAATACCTATTCTTAAAGTCGACAATACCGCAGCAGTAAGGTTGGCTCAGAATCCTGAATTTCATCGGAGAACAAAGCATATAACCTTAAAGCATTTCTTTATTCGAGAAAAAGTTAACGAAGGACAACTGGGTATTGAACAAACGTCAACAGAAAACCAAATTGCTGATATCATGACAAAACCATTGCCGAGGATGCGATTGGCTATTCTTTCAACTCAGATGGGATTGTTATAATTTTAATTTTTTTTTTTGTTTTGTTTGTTGTTTTCGATATTAACAAGGGAAAGTGTTGAAGTTGTTAATATGAAATCAACTTTGTTTTTTAAATACTTGTTTAAATTTAGATTGTACTTGATATTGTTTCAGAACAGAAAAATAATATATTGTTCATTCGAAATTTTCTCATCAATCGAAGCGGATGTTTTCTTAATAAAAAGAAAACATTATAATTAAAACTAAAAATATAATAATTGTCAGGTTTGTTTAAAATCCGGAGATCAATCCTAAACTTGCCCTATACATTTGTATAAAGTTTTTCAATTTTAAAGGTTTGCCATTTCATGATGGAAAGATATACGAGTCAACAACGAGTCGAAATTATTAAAATTTACTACCGAAATTCGGAGTCAGTGGCCTCAACGTTAAGAGCGCTACGTCCAATTTATGGTCGTCATAATCGTCCTAGCAGATCAACAATTGAGCGTCTAGTGGAAAAATTTGAATCCACAGGCACAGTAAAAAATGTTCCCGTGCCAGAGAGACAAAGAAGTGCCCGTAGTGTCGAGAATATTGCTGCCGCTGAGGCTTCAGTTGCAGAAAGCCCAAATGTGTCTCTAGCACGTCGTTTTCCAGCGTTGGGCATCTCTGTGACGTCGTTGTGGCGAATTTTGGGAAAAGATCTTGGCCTTCATCCTTACAAGATTAAATTGACGCAAGAACTGAAGCCGCTTGACCACCAGAAGCGTCGTATGTTCGTGAATTGGGCTGAGCAACAACTTGAAAATGATTCGGATTTTCATCGAAAAATCATCTTCAGCAATGAGGCTCATTTCTGGCTGAATGGCTTCGTCAATAAACAAAATATGCGGTATTGGTCAGGCAGCAATCCACACCTACTCCATGAGTCATCCTTGCATCCTGAAAAAATTACGGTTTGGTGAGGTTTATGGGCCGGCGGCGTCATTGGGCCGTACTTCTTCCGTGATGATCAAGACCGGCACGTTGATGTGAATGGGGATCGCTACCGTTCAATGATAACCGAATATTTTTGGCCCCAATTGGATGATACGGACTTGGAGGACATGTGGTTCCAACAGGACGGCGCCACAAGCCACACAGCGAATGTCACAATCAATTTATTGGAAATCTTCTGCAAGCGTGCCCGTGGTGGCCATGCAAAAGAAATCGAGTTCCATACATAATGGCATCGAACGTACTTTCACAGGAATAAAGAATTTCATTGATATCCAAAACCGTTTGTTTTATTTAAAAAATTGTTTGTAGCGCTCTTATTGAAAAACCCGATATTACATAGAGTAAATAATACAGAAGTTAATACATAGAATAAAACTTCAGACAATTTGGGGAAGTATTTTCGTGGCAGTTACATACATTGTATGTTAAAGAAGAGTGGTAGAAAACGGATATTCAGCCTTATTGTGAGTTTCACCCGAAAAATATTTCACCTTAAAATTTTTTATTCGCCCGGAATTTTAAAAGCTATTGTGAGTTTCACCCGAATGATTTTGTTCGCCTTCAAAAAAGAAGTGAAAATGACAATTCATTCCGCCCGAAATGAATGGCCGCATTCACTAATGTAGTTTCTACGTATTCAACTCACTCTGATTTGGAACATCCACCAGACTTCAGTCTCAGACAAGTAAAAAAAAAAATCAATAGTTTGACAGAAAAATATGTAGGGAAAACAAAAACATGTGATTGTGATTGGTCGATTGTTTGTTTTCCCTACATATTTTTATGTCAAAATTAGAAAGAGAAAAGACAAAGATAGTTTCTGGAAAAGCCTAATTGGCTAAAAACAACTAAGAACTTATGGCGAATTCCTTTCAAAAAAGAAATCGAATTTTTTCTAAACAGAATCGAATTTTTTCTGTCAATTGAAAGGAATTCGTATTTCGTAAAAGGATCGATTTTTTTTGGTGTGATTGTGTTTGTGACTTTATAGCTGCAATTGACGCAAAACGTCAAGAAATTATTCACAAAACTATTAAGGTTGTTTGTTTTTGTTGTGGGAAAAATGTTTTACCAAAAGAATTAAATTAATAAATAAAATATATTATCCAGCTTATACGGTGCATTTTATTTGTTTGAACTTCTATTTGCACATATATTTTTAAAGAAAATTATAATTGAAAAGTTTTCATCACTTGCACTGAAAGTTTTTAACACGTCTTTCACTCGCGAAAGCTATTTTTTTGTCATATTTGTGTTTGATAATGAATAACCCACAATAAATTATTTTTATAGCTGTATTGACTGAATATATTGTTGAATATTTTATTAAATTATGTAGAATTCGTTCCAACCAAAAAATAAACAACTCGTCTTCCAAAAATTCCGCGACTTTCAATTTATGATGTATTAGAAATGTCAAGTCTTCATAGTGTGTGTGCAGTCCAGTGTGAAATCTTGCTAAAAACGCAAGATTTGTTTTGACAGAAAAGAATCGATTTTGTTTAGAAAAAATTCGATTCTGTTTAGAAAGAATTCGAATTTTTTGTTGAAAGGAATTCGCCATTAGTTGAAATTTCCCCTCCGACCTAGTGTAAAATTTTCGGCTACAAAGTTAGTGGATAATGATTTTGACATTTCACGATCAGCTGTTCGATGAAAATACAAGTTTAATTTTTGGTAGAAGATATTTTCAAAACGAAATTAATGGTGCAATATGAAAATATACATTTTATACATTTTGTTTAGTTTAAACTGTAAAAAAAGTTTATTAAAAGTTCTCAAAACACAAATGTTTCTTATTTAACATCTCTACATCTGTCATTAATATGACCGTTTAGGATTGACTAGCTTTGTAGTGCAATTTTGCATTCACAAACCTAGTTGAATTTGGACTACGTAGAAACTAAATTAGTGAATGCGCCCAATGTTCACAATTAGGGGAATTTTCGATCATGAAATTTCGGGGGAAACTCACAATAGGCGAAAAGTGAAATGTTAAATTTTCCGCTTGGAATGTTGTTCGCGTGAAACTCACAATGAGGCTGATTATCTTATTTAAATCATAACGATTTAATTTATCATTAATTGACTTTCTGGCTAGTGCCTACTGAAAAGGGGTTTAACCGTCTTAAAACCAAAAGTAGTTCATAAAACACTCCGTTTATAAGCCTGGTGAAATGTTTGAAAAGTTTTGTGTTGCATTCTGCCCAAAGTTTAAAACAAAAAGCAGTGCTCGAAATAGTTGTCACTCATTCTCACAATCCACCAAAAAACATTAGTTTTATGAAAAGTTACTCTACGAAGCATCAATATGAATGTATTGTAATCAAACTTACACTTATTTATTTCAATAAAAGACTTCTTTTTATTATTCAACAATATTATGGATTTAACTGGATTATTTCACATCGAATTTACATATTTAGATAAAACTTGTGCATACGGCGCTGCATTAGACAACTCTCACTGGGAGTTGAAAGATCGTACGTTTGGGAAGGACACTCACTCTCACGTTGCTTAGATCCAAACTTCTCCTCATTTAATATTGTACAATCAGCTGAGGGATCGATGTTCCAATTATTTGAATTTCGCATTTTCAATAAACAACATACGCTTATCATCGAACGAACACAATCATTGCGCCAGCTTATTTTTTCAGCAATTGACTGCTTTTTTGCAAATGTTTTTAAAATATCCCCCGATTTAGTATTGGTGTTCAAATTGTCAGACAATTTTGTATAGCTGTCGTCATCGAACCTTTTGCAGGGAAGACATATACGTTGGTTCAATATGTATTTTTCCATTGTTTGATTCTTATTGGAGGCAATTAGATTTTCTTTGCTTATATCTATGTGATGCTGTTTTAGTTTGTCCGAATAAATGTAAGGCTCAGCGTCCCAAACTTGATGATTTTGGTTTGCCAAGTTGCTTCTATATTCAGTTAAGGCATATTCGTCATAAGAGTTTTGATCAGTGGCAGACTCTGTCACGATGCAATTTTCGAGCTCCATAGCACTTGAAATATCGGGTTCCACTTTTTTGGAATCACTGGAAATCTTTTCGAAAGCTTCCTCCATTTTATCTTTGTCGTTTTTACCGTTTTGCAATAAATCTGGTTGTGGTGACTCGAGTACAGTGGTGAGACCACCTTTAGCATCATCACCGTTATCTGGTTTATTTTCGAACAAAGCGTTCTTCTTTTTATTGTGAATGCAAATAATTTTTTTCATAGGCCAACCGTCCGCCATCTGAACACCTCCCACTTTCGTACTTTGATGGTAAGAAAACATTTTGGGAATGTATATATTAGGTCTTTCTTTCTTCAAAACAGATTCGCGCATTGAAAAATGTTGCAATATAACTCGTTTCACATTCATAGCTGACTCGGCGAACTTTGAAATTTCATGAGCCGATTGATTTTTTCGAATTAATCCCGATGTTTTCAGGATGTTTTGAGTGTTCTCAATTTGTGTCTTAAATGATTCTATTGACGAAAACCAAGGGTGTTTTAAAATGTTTTCTGCACTCAAACGATCTTGGGCATTCTTCACAAGTAATTTATTGACTAAATCCTTAGCCTCCTCGCTCACACCATCCCATTCGGAAGCAGGAAAATTGACACTTCCTTCTTTTATTGATTCGAATAGAAGTTGCTGACAATAATGGCAACTTTCACCTCGAGTCCACCCGCAATCGTTGCCGCAGTTGCCAGAAAACGGCGGATAGCCGCACAGTAAGATATATACAATTACTCCGAGCGACCATAGATCGCATCGCTTGTCGTAATAATTGGCTTCACCCAAGAACAGTTCTACTACCTCTGGAGCCATAAACTCTGCACTGCCAACTGGTGTAAATAATTGAGGGCTTTTTGACGGCATAGCTGTGTCATCGTTAAGCTTAATTCCGGAACCTAAATCGAAGTCACAAATTTTAATAGGATTTAGTTTATCAAGATTTACACATAAAATATTTTCCGGCTTTAGATCTCGATGAGCTATGCCTTTTTTATGCAGAAAATCTAGGCCACAGGCCAGTTGTTTAACTATTTCGGCTGCATCGTATTCCGCAAAGCAAACAGAATCTTGAATTTTTTTAAGCAAAGGTCCTCCGTGTATTTTTTCAAAAACCAAATAAAATCGTTCATCGTCTTCGAAGAATTCGATCAGTTGTAATATAGCAGGATGGCCTTGACACTGATGAAATGTTTCAACTTCTCGAAAGACGCGAGCACGTGCGTGGCCAGGTACTTTTTCGATAATCTTCACAGCATATTCCAAATCTGTGTACGTATTGACACAAGTTTGAACGGAGGCATAAGCACCCTCGCCCAGAATTTCTCCAGTTAACTTATAAAGTTCTTGAAAAGTTGACGAGTGCAGTGAAGAGCTAGTTCGCTTCTTCTTTTTTCGTCGATTCTTCATTTCTTCTTTGACTTGAAGGATATCAGCCTGTCGGTAGCTTTCCGATTTATACATTTTATTGGATTCATTGCCTGAAGCCTCGTCTGCGCTATAGTCTTTAGAATTTCCAACTGCCGTCGGCTCATTTTTAAGCTTTTCAGTAAACGACATATTATCCAGAACCAGAATTAATCCAAAACAAACACTTGGTCCACTTGCACGAAGGTCTTTTGACAGCAGTAACACCTGATTTAAATTATGTTGTAGGTTGTATGTGGTTGTGTGATTTCAAATCGAATTACGTTGTAGCAAAACATATTTTTACTATCTACGTTTAAAACTTTATTCTCTCATCGTACTCTTGGTAGGTATAAAATGTGTATTTAATTATTTAATCTGAATACCCTCTGCCACTGTCACTTCACTGCCTCTACGTCAAATTTGTGGTTTTAAATTTTCTTACAAACGATGAACCGAACGCGTTAAGATTTTTTTGTTTTCGGAGTAATGTCATTCTGTAAATTGCTTTTGACGCTGCCTGTATCTCAATATGTGTAACATGTTTGAGGGATTTGTTGTTTTAATTTAATTCATTTGAATTAGAATTTTCTTAAAAATGGAGAAAATTGCAGGAGCAATGACAGATGCATTGAATTTATGTGTAAAAAGGCAAAATACAACTCATTTAACAACATAATCACACACATATCAGAGTAGGACATCGAACATTTCCGATATAGGTACACGTTGGACGAGACTAGAAAAAAAATTAAAATTAAAAAATTGGTAACAGAGTTGAGAGTTGATGAGCTGTGAATGCTCTTTTAAGATTTCAACAACTTTGGTATAATTTTATGGAAATACGAGTGCTGGGTTGTGAAGCAGTAGGAGTAAGGGGAGGGAAAGAAACTGGGCGCATTCACTAATGTAGTTTCTACGTAGTCAACTCACTGGCCGCATTCACTAATAGCCGTGTTCCATTGGTCCTTGCAAAGTACTTTTTAGTACTTCCCAGTAGATGATGAATGGCATGCTTTCATTTTGCCAAAAGTAAAATCTAACCTCAATATCAATTTAATTTCGGTTTTGTTTTCTTATTTTACTTTAAAATGTGAAAAATGTCAACAACAATAATCTTTTACGTAATTTCTGTTGATTGCTGATGTCTTTTTCTTGTTTGGAAACATTCTGTTACTAGATTAATGAACTACTTCGACCACAGAGTAGAAGTAGTTGACTGCAGCCAGAAGTACTTGGCAGTAGATACTGGAGCCCAAAGGAACACACCTAATGTAGTTTGTACGTAGTCAACTCACTCTGATTGGCTAAAAACAACTAAGAACTTAGTTGAAATTTCCCCTCCGACCTAGTGTAAAATTTTCGGCTACAAAGTTAGTGGATAATGATTTTGACATTTCACAATCAGCTGTTCGATGAAAGTACAAGTTTAATTTTTGGTTCAAGTTATTTTCAAAATGAAATTAATGGTGGAATATGAAAATATACATTTTGTTTAATTTAAACTGTAAAAAA
Source organism: Leucozona laternaria (assembly GCA_932273885.2). NCBI lineage: Eukaryota > Metazoa > Arthropoda > Insecta > Diptera > Syrphidae > Leucozona > Leucozona laternaria. The sequence goes on along the minus strand of OW026366.1, from coordinate 216,303,511 downwards.
AGTTTATTAAAAGTTCTCAAAACACAAATGTTTCTTATTTAACATCTCTACATCTGTCATTAATATGACCTTTTAGGATTGACTAGCTTTGTAGTGCAATTTTTCATTCACAAAGCTAGTTGAATTTGGACTACGTAGAAACTACATTATTGAATGCGCCCACTCTGATTGGCTAAAAAAAACTAAAAACTTCGTTGAAATTTCCCCTGCAACCTAGTGTAAAATTTTCGGCTACAAAGTTAGTGGGTAATGATTTTGGGCGCATTCACTAAGTAGTTTCTACGTAGTCCAAATTTAACTAGCTTTGTGAATGCAAAATTGCACTACAAACAAAGCTAGCCAATCCTAAACGGTCATATTAATATCAGATGTAGAGATGTTAAATAAGAAACATTTGTGTTTTGAGAACTTTTAATAAACTTTTTTTACAGTTTAAACTAAACAAAATCTCTAGATGGTAGGCGTGTTTTTTGCAAGTCCATATGGATGAAAAAAAAAACGACAGTGGGACTTAAGAACTTCTTGCTTCAGTACGTAAGTCCCGATAATTATCTGGACTTAGCTAAGTCTATATGGATTCAAGTTGTTGTTGTATTTACGTGTAAAACTATTAGTCCCGATGTCGTTTTTTTTCGACAAATCCATATGGACTTGCAAAAAAAACACGGCTAGTATAGTTACCCTCGGAAAATTCTGTGATTTCATACGAATACTCTTCCGAACAGCAACAGCAAAAATCCTCCGATTCGTATGATATCGGAGAATTTTCCCCTCCGACGGATACTTTCGCTAGGGCCGTCTATTGTATAAGGTTTGATTAAAAAAAATATTATGAGAGTCCTTTACTACCGTACCAGAGACCAGACCATTAATTGGATCATATTGATACAGGAGGGTTATTCTCTAATGGGCGGCGGATCGCTTAAAAAGAGATACCTCACCTTCCACCGTGTTTGCTTTTGGTTATTTTCAAATGCGAACGAGGATGAATATGAACATTCCATTATTTTCCAATATGACTTCCCATTTCCTTGCATAATTCCAACAATTTGACAGCTATTTTAATATGAACATTCCATTATTTTCCAATATGACTTCCCATTTCCTTGCATAATTCCAACAATTTGACAGCTATTTTCCATAACGATTTGTATTTTTTTTGTTTAGGTTTGTTGAAAATTTTATTTTTTAATCTGAAATTTAAAGCATACAAATGTTTGTAATTTTATTAAAGCAGAGATTTAATAAGTAGGTATATATGTGCATGTTGAAAGCCGTAGAGTATCTACCTATATTACCTAGAGAACCGACCGGTACCCCTCTTGCCTAAAACACCCGCAAATTTAATTTGAGGTGAGTAAGAGAAAACTCTCTTAGTTTACTCTCTTTTCTCTATCCGTGTGGTGGATATAAAAACAAAATGGCGGCATTTTCTCAAAAAGGTGAGATGTTTTTGTTATGTAAAGTGAAAAGTGACTGTCAAGTGACAGTTCTCAAATTTCATTTTAGTGCTTTTGCCTCGGATTCGTTTTTTCATAAATAATAATTAAAAAGAAATCTTTGAAGTGATTATGAAAATTGTGGCACATCCAGGTCTCAAGTTGGTTGAAGCACAGCGAAAATTGAACGATTCTCATATTCTGTTGTTATTCCTTGGGCTCCACTACAGCCCAACTGGAATGCTTGGAACGCTTGCAATATCGATGAAGGATACTTGGCAAATGCAAGTCTGGATGAGCTTTGCAGTGACTTGGAGACTACATCTACAACAAAGGAAAAACGAATGAATAACCCAGAATATCAGGTAAGGTATTGTAATATTATTTGAACAAAAAATGGGGTTTTAGTAAGAAGAATCATAGCTCCTGGAGCTATTCTTATTTTTTTGCCGGTTTGGAACTTAATTTTTCCATTAATAAAGTTCTTGCAAAATCGCTCTAATTTTGGTGGGCCGAACTTTAGGATTTTGCCATATCATTCTCAAATACCCAGAGAGGAACAGCGAAAGGTTTTTGAGCTAGTTCCCAATGGAGTAACTAAGGTGAGCATTTTTATAAAAGTACTTTCTTTCTGGATTTTGATTTTTATTTCTTTTTTCAGATCATCCTTCAAAAACCTCAATTACCATCGATGACATCATATTTGTCATCTATATTTGCAAGGCTTGCATGAAGATGTTCACCTCTCACAACAATATTGCCAGTTATGCAAAAGTGTGGGCCAGTAGCACAAACTAAGAAACAGTGCAAAGTTCATGCTGGTCGTGTTTCCTGAAAAGGTCGATTGAAAAAAAAAAAACAAATGATAACTTAATTTTATATAAAAGCAATTTTGCACTGAGTATGAATACATTACATGCTTTGTTTGAACTTGTATTTATATGTAATCCTTTTACTTTTTTTTTATTTGACAAATATTTTGCCATTTAACGATTTATTACAAACCATTACATTCTATATATTTAATAAATCTATTTCTTAGATCATCCATTAAAAGTCTTTTTAAAATGTTGATAAATTATGTTCCATATTTAATTAGTTTTGGTTATGCTTACGTTTTCCTTTCCGCCTGGTCTCTATCTCTATCATGGACATTATTTTTATCCAAAAAAATCTTGAAACGTCTGGTCTATGAACAATTTTCGAAATATTTGTTTGAATGAAAAATAGTTTTCAGGATCATCTATAAGGGTAATAATGTGACTCAGATATGCTTCAATCATCCCAATGAAGCAAATAGTTTTGAAATGACAGCTTGGTTTATCTACCAATTTTAAGAAATCTCTACCAATTTTAAGAAATTTCTTGAAATTGTTACATACACCAGGCTGTCATTTCAAAACTAATTGCTTGATTTTGATGATTGAAATGGTTCTGAGTCACAAAAGTAGTTACCTAAATGATTCCGGAAACCATTTTGAATTTTAACAAAAATTTCAAAAAAAAAGTCATACAGAAGACGTTTCAACATTTTTTTTTGTTAAAAAAAATCTTGAAGCGTCTTTTATATGAAATTTTTTTTGAAATATTTGTTTAAATTAAGAACGGTTTTCAGGATCATTTAGGTAACTAATATGAATCCTAATGAAGCAAGTAGTTTTGAAATGACGGCTTGGTTTATCTACCGATTTCAGGAAATTTCTACCAATTTTAAGAAATTTCTTGAAATTGTTACATACACCAGGCTGTCATTTCAAAACTAATTGCTTGATTTTGATGATTAAAATGGTTCTGAGTCACAATAGTAGTTACTTAAATGATTCTGGAAACCATTTTGAATTTTAACAAAAATTTCAAAAAAAAAGTCATAAAGAAGACGTTTCATCATTTTTTTTATCAAAAAAAAAATCTTGAAGTCTTTTATGTGAGCATTTTTCGAAATATTTGTATAAATTAAGAACGATTTTCAGGATCATTTAGGTAACTAATATTATGACTCAAAACCGCTTCAACAATTCCAATGAAGCAAGTAGTTTTGAAATGACAGCTTGGTTTATCTACCAATTTCAAGAAATTTCTACCAATTTTAAGAAATTTCTTGTAATTCGAAGATAAATCAAGCTGTCTATTCAAAACTAATTGCTTGATTTTGATGATTGAAACGGTTCTGAGTTACAAAATTAGTTTTCTAAATTATTCTGAAAACCATTTTTAATTTTAACAAAAATTTCGAATAAATAAATAAAAAGTCAACATTCAACATTATTTTTATCCAACAAAAATCTTGAAACGTCTGGTATATGAAAAATGTTGCTAGTTTGCAAGCTAGTTATCAAGCGCACAATATTGAAGCTATGCCGAATGATGTGAAATCTGGCCAACGAAAAGTCAGCTCGAACAAACGAGAACTTAAATTGATTCATTTGAAAGCAAAACAAATACTTATGTAGATAAATTCCATTTTATTTAACTGTATGTAGCAAACTTTCGAAATGATTCCCATTTTATAGAAGGCAAAGATTATAGCGCCTTCTTATTGCTGCACATAAATTTATACTTGATAGATTTTTATGTAATTTGATTACAGCCACTTCAATCCGTTGTTTCAGTTGTTCCAAAGATTCTATTTCCACTTCGTACACATAGTTCTTCATGAATCCCCAAGCATAAAAATCTAACGGAGTTAGATCTGGTGACCTAGGTGGCCATTCTGTGGGACCTCCTCTTCCTATCCAACGGTCACTAAAATGGTCATCAAGCCAGCTCCTTACAGTGCGACTGTAGTGTGCTGGGGCTCCATCTTGCTGGTTGATTAAATTGTCTGCTATGGCCAAGGAACGTTGTCAATCAAATCGGGCAGAAGGTCTCGTAGTAACTGCAGATAGGATTCTCCATTTATGACTGAATTCAGGAACCGTGGTCCAATAACTGTTCGTCCACCAATACCAAGCCAAAAATTACAGCTAAACCGGTGCTGAAATTTGGTTTGTTTCTTGTTATGCGGTTTGCTGTTAATCCAGTGATGTAAATTATGGAAATTTGTTAATCCATCTCTGGTAAACTGAGCTTCATCCGTCCAGAATATCCTTCCAAAGTAATTATATTCAGTTTCATCTTAACTGGTGTAGTGTGGTACGGGTGTAAATTTTCTCTATGAAGCACTGCCCATGCTCTAGTTTGGGGCAAATGAAGCATAGTAGCTATCACAGATTAGCCACATGAAGATGAGAATCCCCGGCAGCTATTTTAATTTGCCTACAAGCTTGAACTGGCAGTTATCAGATAAAAAATGAGAATGTGTGCATAAAAACCTCACCCATAGACAGTAGGGATCTTCACACACCTGGTTAAATTGTTGTTGCAATTCACATCTATTCATCGACGCGGGAAGAAATTACAAATACAACAATGTAAACAAATGGGTTTTGCAGGGTGAAACGTACGAAAAATTCTCATCGTCATATGGCTAATCTGTGGTAGCTATCCTTCTTGTGCTAAGGGAGGGATTACGTTGGACAATATCCAACATTCTTTCCTCTGTGTGTACTGATGCAGAAGATGAACTTTCTCTCCCTCGGTGTACAGTACTCCGTGTTCTCGAAGACGTTGATGGATTCTTGAAAATATCGTATGACTGGGAGACCTCCTATTGGGATACATTTCAGCATAGAGTCTTTGCGCTTCACGACTTCGACCATGAGCCATGCCGTAGCAGTAATGCATATCCGTTAATTCGGCACGAGAGTATCCGCATATCCGTTAATTCGGCACGAGAGTAATTTGACATCGTGATATGTTGACGACTTGACATTCAAATTAGAAATAATTTGTACAACAAAACGTTCTTGCAATTTACTTGTCTTTACGTAGCGCACATTTTTATTTTAGTTTAAAAAATTACGCGACGTTTTTTTCTTTACCTCAACAGGTAGTAGACCCCGTCGCCAAGCTGACCATACCGTAATAAAAAAAAATGGCAGGTCAATTTTAACCCAATGCTCTCACGTAGGTGTGAAATATGATCAATCCAGTACTTTATCACTTTATTGTATACTTATCAGACTGATAATAAAAAAAAGAGTAAAAGGAAAGTTAATCCTTTCATTCGTAAATTGACCTGAGAACCGGATAACGAAGAAAATAAAATAAATGGTTTTTCTTAGAAAAAAGTGGTTTTTGTTATTTTCGATTTTCTCAAAAACTGCAAAATATTACGACATCCAGTTTTTTGTATTTGATTAAAAGTTAATAAGAGCATTGAATGTTAGACAAAAAAATAATACATAATTACGTAAAATTTTGAAAAATAAATAATTTTTTTTTCAAATTTTTCAATTTGAAAGTTAATTTTTCAAAAACTATTCGCTCGAACAACTTAATTTAAAAATAAAATTAAAGAAGAGGTCTCTGGCTTTTCAAAATGCTAAAGCATGACCCTATAGGTATTACCGATATTTTGTAATAATTTTTTCTGTTTTAAGTCATTTTTTTAGAAAATTGCCCCTCCCTCGAAATAGACCCCCTCTTCAGATACGATTTTTTTTTCTTGTCTAAGTCCAACCTACACGCTCTAGCCTTTTGCCACACCTTATGCAAATCACCCGTATTATAGAGACAAACCAAATACACTTCTACAACTCCTCGGACCTCGAAAGTGAACAGTAGTACTTTATCCAGTTTAACTGAAGTTTTTCTGCATTGATTGCCGCAGAGAGTCAAGCAAAAATAATATCAGTTATTTGTTATTTCATGAAATGTGTGGTCTGTATTGGTATTTGAAAATTTCCTTTGCAGATGCCCGATTTTATGAAATGAATTATTGCTTGTGGAGGCCCAGTAGTGTAAAGGCTTAACTATACATAAGCCAAAAAGTACTTTTGTACAAAAGTGAAAATATCTTTTTTCCCGCTAGCGCAGTTGTTTTGTGAAAAAGAATATACACATTTTTTCTTAAACCGAAATTTAATCTTTCTGCATCATTTTTATAAGTTTTCCAGTCAGAAAAACTTTTCCAAAATGAGTTTGAAAGTTTTCACTTTTGTACTTTTTCACTTTTTTGGCTTATGTAGTTAAGCCTTAAGGCTCGTTAAATTTTTAAAATCTATGTAGATTCAAATAAAACGTTAAAATTAATACTATCTTAAATCTTAAGCTCATAATTTATTTGTAAAGGGTCTTCCAATAGGGATTTCCGAATTTTGACAATTGAAAGTGGCCATATTGTTGAAGCTTTATCTGTCAAATTGGCTGTCATTTTTATTCAGTCTGTTTTGCCAAATAACCATCGACGGATATAGCTTTGAACAACACGTGCAAATGATAAAATTGTTACATCGAAATGGGTGTTCTGTTCGGGTAACGTTCCACGCGCTTCGCCCATTTACGGTCATCTTCATTTCTTTTCTGGATGAATGGATATGTCAACAAACAAAATTGTCCAATTTGGGACGATATCAATCCACATGAGATCCAAGAGCGTCCAATGCATCCCAAAAAACTCACTGTTTGGTGTGGATTTCGGGCTGGTGGCGTCATCGGTCCATATTTCATTGATAACGACGCAATTGGCCAGGCCATACCGTCAACGGTGAGCGCTATATAGGTCAATGATTAACAAACTTCTTTTGGGTGATATGGACACCAACTACATGTGGTTTCAACAGGACGGCGCTACGTGCCACACAGCTCACGCACATTTACACGAGAGATGCGAGGGCATATGGTCATCTGACGTGGAGGTGATGTGAACTGGCCAGGCCACCGAGATCGTGCGGTTTGACCCCGTTAGACTTTTTCTTATGGAGTTTATCATAACCCATGCCATCAGTCAAATTCAGCCTGATTTATGCCCCAGAGTCATGGAAAATTGGACATTTCGTTTGCGCACCACCCCGGATAAACTGCGGCAAACATTTGAACGATGTTATATTCCATACATATCGTATCGATAGGCCTTTCAAACGAACATAAAATTTCGATGAAATCTCACACGCACTTTGTTTTATTTAAAATTGAAGACAGGAAGCGCTTAATGAAAGACCCTGTACATAAATACAGATTACGAGAAAATAAATTGTGTGAAATGTTTGCGCATTAGGGTGTTAGACCGCGCGCCGATAAACGATAACGATTCGAGCATCGATGCCATCAACGATGAGAAAAGTCTACCTACAGTGATGTTTGTTGTTCAAAATGCTGCTCGAATCGTTATCGTTTATCGCAGCTCCAACATAAACACACACCTAAGTCTTACATTCTTTTTAATCAGTATAGCTGCCGGCTTCAACACCCAGCCAAAGTGTGCCCTTAATAAAAAAAAGTAAGTGTACTTAATTCAATATGCTCGGCACACAATTACCATAGTTGTATGCCGAGTGATAAGGGGACGGATCGGAGAGCTTTATTTGCCCCCTGTGATAGTATTCCCAATATCTGATGCCTGCTGTCATATCAAATATCATTACTGAAAAGCTGCGACTTTAATATTTAGTATCGGTTTACTCTTTATAGCAGCAACTTCGGCCACCTCTACGCCCTTTACCATTCATGCATTAGATATCTTAGGCTATAATATTTATAACAATTGCTCACCTTTGTCAAATATCGTGATGGATATCTGTTATAACGCGAAATGACAACGGCCCTGATGACAATATCGTTAATTATTATTAAAGTCATGAATAGTTGAGTTATTAGTCTCTTGGTTTATAACTCCACAAGAGATACTCTTATACGCATAAATACTTTATTTACGAATGCATTCCATGTCCGATTCAACGTTTTTGTATGCATATCATTTAAATACAAATAATTTTTTCAGTTATGAGTGACTTTGAATTGTAAAAAGGTTCTTTGACCAGTTTACTTAGTGCGCCAGTGGTGATTTAGATTAAATTAAACGGGGAATAAAAGTGAGTAAAAGAAAGTTGTTAATGAAGGTTCTGAAAACGGTGCAGAAAACTGCAAGTTGGCCAAAGACGGTTTTTAATCAATATGAATTATATGTTTAAAAATTTTAGAAAAGTGAAAATAACTTCTTATGTAAATTAATAAAATATATCGTAATATTTGTGAGGTGTATTGCTTTACTGACAGCAAAATACATTGCGAATCGACTCAGAAAAAAAATTTGTGTGAGTGTTGGGACCAGGGTTCGTACTTCAATTCAATCGGTTTTGAGAAAAAAATAGAATCTACTTCCCCACTTCACTTTTCAAAATTGAATTGAATCATAATTGAAAAAATCCTCAATCATTAAATGAAAAGACAGCACTGATCACCACGCACTACATCGTTTTAGTAAGAGACGGCACTGTTGTTTCCAATTCCAAGACGATAAAAATAATTTAATAATGTGGTTTTCGTTTCGACCAAAAAAACTCGATTTTTTTTTTGATTTGTGACAAGTTTTTCCTTTCCTTTCGACCAAAAAAATCGAATTTTTGTCGATCTGAAGTCGATTTTGCAGATCCCGATTTTTAGCAAGATTTTCACACGCACTTGCACATACATACATCAAAGGAAAGTAACATTTATCAGTGTTATTTCAGAAGTGGCACTCACACAATTGCAAAACAAACTAAAATCACGTTTTCTGTTCCTTTTGCAAGTAACATTTAAGATCTGACACCCAAATCTAAAATGGTTGAAACGAAAACCACATAATAGTGAGTTAAAATTGAGTTAGCTAACTCTTCAAGTAAATAAACTCCACAGTGAACTAAGGAAGTAACGGGTGATTTTTTAAGAGGCTTAGAACTTTTTTTTAAAAAAAAACACAAAAAATTCGAAAAAATGAATGAAATATTTATTTGAATCGATAGTTTGAACCTTGCAATTTAATGTTTAAACATAATTTCATGCAAATGTTGACCGCGGCTGCGTCTCAGGTAGCCCATCCGCTGAGTCCAATTTTGGCATACTCTTTCACACATATCGGCCGGTATCTCACGAATGAATGCATGGATGTTGGCTTCCAGTGCGTCAATCGAAGCGGGCTTGTCCCTGTAGACATAAGCCTTGACATACCCCCACAAAAAATAATCTAATGGTGTCAAATCGCACGATCTAGGCGGCCAATTGACCGGCCCGAAACGTGAAATTAACTGTTCACCAAACTCGCCTCGCAATTGCGCCATTGTTTCGCGTGCTGTGTGGCATGTGGCACCGTCTTGTTGAAACCACATATCATGCAAGTCAAGAACTTCCATTTCGGGCAAAAAAAAGTTTGTTATCATCGCTCGGTAGCGTTCACCATTGACAGTAACGCTGCGATTCGCATCATCTTTGAAGAAATAGGCCCAATAATGCCGCCGGCCCATAAACCGCACCAAACAGTGGCTTTTTCGGGATGCATTGGTAGCTGTTGCAATGCTTCTGGCTGATCTTCACTCCAAATGCGGCAATTTTGCTTATTTACGTACCCATTCAACCAAAAATGAGCCTCATCGCTGAACACAAGCAGCGCGCGATGAACATTTCGAACCGAGCACGAATTTTGATAGTAAAATTCAATAATTTGCAAGCGTTGTTCATTTGTAAGACGATCCATGGTTAAATTGCAAACCAAACTGAAGCTGTTTGACAGTGACACAAGGTACTAAACACACGTCAGCTGTCAAAACCAGTGTTGCCAAAACCAAACCAGCTTAAAAATCACCCATTAGTTTATGGGTGGAGAATCCATACAGAACGACTAAGAGCCATTTTCTTCACTATTTTCTTGCCGCAAACTCTCAAGTTGGTCAACTCTAGAGTTGACACGATTTGGTTGGTGGTTCTTAAGTTCATTTTGTCTAAAATGTATTAATAATTATTAGTAAAAATTTATTTCTAGGAAACTTTGTGAAAACCTTCAGGTTCATAGTAAATGCATAATTCGCAAATGAATTGTTTGATGTTCTTTGGAAACTCAGCACAAGATGCATGAACCCAATGAATGGCCGAGTTCAACGCACATCTGAATATTCAGAATTCTGAATTTTTGAAGCTCTTGATTGGCCAGCTGTCAGAAGTCATCTGAATTTTCAGAACTTTTTCTGACAGCTGGCCAATCAAGAGCTTCAAAAATTCAGAATTCTGAATATTCAGATGTGCGTTGAACTTTTTGCTTGAAGTTCGTTTATATAATGTGTTAATAATTACAAGGTGATAGGGTCGACTTTTTCGTTTCCTTTTGCCTTGACCAGTAATATAAGTTCTTTTTGGAGCATGTTTAGGTACATATGTCGTTTTGTACGTGGTTATTGTAGGTGATTTTGTCCATACTTTATTCTTGAAAAAAAAACTTTGATGTTATGGTCAGTTATTTATTTTATTATCTTAATTTTGTCATGAACTATAGATAAATGAAGTTAAATAAACTAAATGAAAACTGCCTAAGCTCACCAAAATCTGAAAATCTGTCCAGAACCAAAAAAATATTATAGATAGATAGATAGATACATTTTATTTCTTAAAATCCTAATACAATATTTAAGATAAAAAGAAATATAAGTGACAAAGATATTTTTTATAAAAAAAAAATAGAGTTAATGTCACTCTTTAGCAATTAGTTAAACATCGATTTGAATGGGTGGGGTGAACCTTAAAAAAAATTATTTAAAAATTATTAAAATATTAAGTAACAATATATGTATTTAATTGGAATTGGAAGTTAAAAAATATCAACAAAACATCAATTAGAACTATTCATTAATAATTCGATACTCTCGTTATCAAGACAAAGGAGCCAGGATTTGACTTGTTTAGCAAAAAAACAAATGAGAAGTTTGCATTCTGATAAAATGAGGGAGTTTGTAAAATAACCGACACACTGCAACACATAAAAAGTTACGAAATGCAGTTGTTCGAAATAACGGTATAGATACTTGACTCACATGATTTCCACGTAAATTATAATAAGCGATTAATCTAAGATTAAGATTACCTGACCTTCTAAAGAATATGTTTAAAACTTTATAGCAATAAATATGTCTGACTGGAAGAATTTTTAAATTTCTAAATAACGGAAAACTAGGGTAGAGGCGAGGTTTGCCACATATTTTCTTTAGAACACTTTTTTGCATTATTAACAGAGGTTGAACGTTGAATTTTGTTATAATATATACCTCCCCAACAAGAAACTCCGTATTGTAGTTTCGAATAAAAAATGCCGTTGTATATTGAGAAGTAGTTGAGAAGAGCAAACTTTACGCAGAAAATAGAAATTTCTAAGAGAGCATCGAAAATACTATCTAAGATTTTCTGTATGATTATAAAAATTCATTTTTGAATCAATAATTAAGCCCAAATATTTGAATTCCGAAACATTTTCTATTTTAAAACACCTATCACTGCAGCTTATTTGATCAGTTAAAGTGTTAGCATTACAGTTGCAGGTCAAAAGCTTAAATTTTTGGTACTCAGTAGCATGAAAAAAGAGATCAGCATCGAAAATCTTTTGGTCAGACAAATTAAAAAACATTACTTTAGTTTTAGAATTAATAGTCAATCCGTGATCAGAAAACCATTGTCTTAACAAGCTGAGATCCCAATTTATATCAGCCATAAGAGTAAGACAACTATTTGTGCCGTAAGTAAAACCCACATCATCTGCAAAAGCAGTCAATAAACCTTTAAAAGGCAGCTTAAACAAAGAGTTAATATATATCAGAAACAGAATTGGTCCCAAAACCGATCCTTGTGGAACTCCTGAATGAATTGATTTTATATCACTGGTTATATCATCTAATTTCACCCTTTGGGTTCTGTTTTTTAAATATGAACTGAACCAATCACATATAAAACCACGGAAACCAGCGTTTTCTATTTTACCAATCAAAATTGCGTTGGCTTACCATGTCAAAAGCTTTTGAAATGTCGACAAATAAAGCGGCAGTATTCTTTTTTTGTCGAGGTTAAAAAATATTTGAGAACAGAAATGTAATAATGCATCTTCGGTTGATTTATTTTATTGAAATCCAAACTGAACATCACTGAAAAACCTCATTCTAGTTAAAAAACTCACCATTCTATTTTTTATAACTTTTTCAAAGACCTTGCTTATTGAGGATAAAAGTGAGATTGGCCTGTAATTACCTAATTTACTAGCAGTCCCTTTCTTTAAAAGAGGTAAGATGTTGGCACATTTGAGTGCATCTGGGAATACCCCAGAAAATATACTTTTGTTAAAGATGTGAGACAATACATCGATTATAAAACAAGCTATCTTCTTCAAACAAAAACTAGATATACCATCAGTACCAGAGGAGTTTGAATTTTTTAAAGTACCTATTATTTTAAGAACTTCTAGGCTTGATATAGGTTTGAACAAAAAGCTTTGTGTTTGAGATGGTTCACTCAGAACGTTTATAGGATCGCAATTTGAGCAATGAGTGTGGCCAGAATTAGTTTGTAGACTGAATGATAACGACGAAAAATAGTCATTAAATGCATTAGCAATTCCGAATTTATCTGAGACCATACAATCGTTGACATTGACTGCAGATGGCTGTTTTTTACAAACAGATTTATTGAGAATATTATTCACAATTTGCCATTCATCTCTTATATTACCTTCAGCTTGAGTGAATTTGTTTTTAAAGTAAGTATCACGACAAATAAGAATTTCTTTTCTTAATTCAGAACATAATTTATTGTATCTAGTTTTGAGATACTGATTGCTACTGCGTTTTGAACATATTTTCCTAGTTTGTTTTTATATTTGACTTTTATCAGCAATCTATTAGAAATCCAAAGTTTAAGACGCTTGTTAGATTTTTTTTGAGTAACTATACAAGAGGAATTAGCAATGTATTCAATAAGAATATCAATAAATAGGTCATACGATTTGGAGGGATCTCTTTCCGTGAAAACTTCTTCCCAAGACTCAAAAGACAGACTAGTTTTAAGCCTACTAAAATCGATTTTCTTAACCAAGTTACGAGTGCTATAATCAGAGCGAATATTATTTTGACCCAAATCAATAAGAATTCCAGTCATAGAATGATCCGTGATCTGAAGGTAAAAAAAAACACTTCTCACAGGAAATAACAAACGGAGCGAATCGGCCATAAATATGATCTAGACATGTTCCGGACCTCGTTCTAGTTATCTCTTTTATAAACGAAAAAAGTCCATGAGAAGGTAGCAAATCGAGATAAGTAGCAACCAATTCACTATTCTCTAGATCTGTGTAAATCGTTCATTTCAAATGATCGAATCGTTCAAGAATCGATTACCAAAATGATTCGATCATTTTAATCAATCGATCATTCGATCATTTTCATTCCAATCAATTCATTATATCAGACTGTTCCGATTCCATTTTTGATGTGTAAATATCTATGCCGGCGGTAGAGTGAAATAAAAACGTAGACTTTCCTCTGTGCAACGTTACGATGTACCACGTTACGTAGCGCGTATTTTCGGAAATTATTTGACATTTTAACACCTGTCAATTTAAATGTGTTCTAATTCGCCTAGAGAGCTGCGCGTGACTATACGTAATTTGCACGTCCTAGATCGATTGGCGTACTCCGTTTTCGATCATCCGTACAAAATATGTTGTCATATTTTGACACCTGTCAAAGTAAGTGTTCTAGTGGACCCAGAACGTCGGCCGTCACACTAAAGTAATATCTACCTCCTAAATCGATTGGTGTACTCCGTTTTTCGATCCGCCGTTCTGAAATTCTGGACAGCGCAAACTTTCGAGTTTCCACTGGAGCTAGAGGGCTGGCCATGACAGTACGTAAAAACAAACGTTGATGTTTACACCATGAGATATGGCACTCAGACAATTTTTTATTTCGGTTTCCATGAAATTCAATCTGCGCATTTAACGAACCAATCTGACCCATATTTCGTTTCTCCGATAAAATATATTAATAATTCAATAGAGATTGATATCAAAAATCGAGATTCATTGAAATGATTGAGATTAGGATGGAAAATCGAGAATCATAGAAATGATTGAGATTGGGATGGAAAATCGATAATCATCGAAATGATTGAGACTGATATGGAAAATCGAGAATCATCGAAATGATTGAGATTGGGATCGATTGAAAAGAAAATTTGTGATTTCAATCATCAATACTTTTCGATGATAGGATCAAAAAAATCGAATCGTTCGTGATTGACACAGCCCTACTATTCTCCAAGATATCTATGTTCAAATCGCCCACGATTAACAAATTCTCCGATTTCTCCTTATCCAAGAGAGATGAAAAATCTTCCATTAAAACTGGAGTACTAAACATATGAAGTCTGTACACACATAACATTACAAAAATATTTTGGTTGATTTTGAAAATAATTTTTAAAACATCTCCACTCTGAAAACTTAGTTTCACAATATCAACAACATCAAAAGCTTCATTAACAAAATATCCAACTCCTCCGGCAGCATAATTCTCATTTGCACAAAGATAAAAGTCAAAACCTGGTAACCCATAGTTATTTTTCTCAGAATCATAAATCCAAATTTCATAGACAATAATAAAATCAGGTAAACACATTACAGAATCTAGATGGGAAACAAGATTGGCAAAATTTTCTCTTAAACTTCTGATGTTTTGATGAATAACAAATAATATGTTCAAAGAGTAAGTTTTGTTGATAAAAATTTCTTCACAAGTAGTATTTATAAGATTAAAGGTAGAAAACTCTAAATTAAGTTCATTTGCGAAATTCATATTGATAATTACTAAAAGCAAATAAGAAAAATGCACTAAATAAGTACAGGATCGTTAAAAGATCTTATTACAATAATTTTTCCACCTTTTTTCTTCGTAAAAAATGTTTTGTTTTTTGTGACGACATATGGCTGTGAAATGAGCCAGAATTTTCAAAGGATCTTAAAAATTATCCAAGCCAACTAGTTACATTTGAGCGGATTGTATAAGTATAGCAGATTTCA
Organism: Leucozona laternaria; assembly: GCA_932273885.2. Classification (NCBI taxonomy): domain Eukaryota; kingdom Metazoa; phylum Arthropoda; class Insecta; order Diptera; family Syrphidae; genus Leucozona; species Leucozona laternaria. The sequence continues at coordinate 216,288,169 of OW026366.1, read as the reverse complement.
AGAAATGGTCGGTTTGTCATTTTGGACGTACTTCCCCCATGTTTCAACTTAAGATTTGAATTTATTCTGTGAGATTTGAATTTATTCTGTGCAATTATTTTAAAATTAAAGTCCCGGTTGTTTTTGTGCATTGAAAAATAAAAATAAATAAATAAATGATGGCGGAAAAAAATAAGTTGCGAAAAGTGGTATAATAGGTACCTCAGCACAATCAATAAGTGGGTAATTGGTTGTAATTCACGCGATCAACACATATGTAGTTAAGGATAATTTCAACAAATGAATATTCACGATATTTCATTGCGTACTTTGTTTCTTTGCAAGGCAAACTACCCTTTATCAATTCCAAGAGCACAATTGTCGGTCGCTTTGAAATACGAAATCGGTAGATAAAATCATGGTCGTCCCATTTTTCGAGACCGACCCATGGACACATTTTATATTGTCTTCTTTCAATCGCCTAAAATTTTTCCTCTTCTTCATCTTCGCTTCCGGAAGCAGACGATGGATAATTTTCCCAATAATAATTTTCTCGGAAAATTTTATTTAAAAAATATTTTTATTCAAACCGAAACAGAGAACAATTTTTGACAGAAGATGCAACAAAATGTATTACAATGTTTGTTCGCGTACTGTCCAAACCTACTAATTTCTACGAATTTATTTTTTTTCTATATTGACTTTGAAGGATTTTGGACGAAAATTTGTAGGTTTAAACAGTACGCGAACAAACATACAAATTTTAATTTGACAGAAAACTCTCAAGTTTGCTCTCTCAACTTCTACTATTTTTGGAAGCTGAGAAAACCAGAAGTTGATCAACTCGAGAGTTGAGAATTCGAAGTTGAAACTGTTAACTTTGAGTGAAGAAAAATCCTCAAGTTGAGTTCAACTAGCAGTGAAGAAAATGGCTCTAAGCAAACTCGGTGGATAAAATATCAAAAGCATCTGTTTATAGTTAATTCTGAGCTGAGATGAGTTAGGTTAGGATGATGGGCAGACGGTGGATCTTGTTCCCGTCAAACTTAGATCAATATTGATCCATTGTGGTACCCTGATGGATTGGACCATCCTATGAAATCCTATGAAGTATCGAGCCATTTGGGCGCGTTGATGAAGTTCATTAAATTTAAGATGTTATCACCTGTTGACTTCGAGATTTCTGCTACGTCGTTTAAGAAATAGGTACCCAAAAATGTTTTCCTTATATTGCAGAGTACCGGACTGTGATCTAGGTAGTGCAGCCTCTACATAGGTCTTCAGTACTTAGTCTCATTTTCTTTCTATGATACCTATCCTAAGGCCCAGTTTTTCACTGGTGAGTTAAACCAGAGTTAGTTAACTCTAGAAGTAAATTAACCCTCAGTTAACTGAGGAAGCAATTTGTCGGTGAAGAATGGATGCGGAACGACTTAACAAGCCCGATGGATGAATCATCAAAAGCACCTGTTTCGTTAATCCTGAGATAACTCACCAATTTTGATGAGTTAACTCGAGTTGTTATTGTAGCTAGGCCAAAGATTCTTCCTAGTGGTATAAGTTATCAGTGGGTTTCATCTGTCATTGGTAAGTTCCACTATCTTCTTACTAGTTTTCTGTTTAATGGTGCAGGGTGGAATTTTAACACTGGAGTCTGTTAGGCTTAGATCTATCGATTAAACATCAGTCCTTTCCAGTTCGCTTGTTTTTTTTTATTTCCTAGGATTGCACAGTGTCCAGGGATCCAGCAGAGTCTTAGCACTTCGCGACAGCATGAAACAAGCTTGGATCTTATTTCTATGGCAGAGAAAGTTTTGATCACTGCTTGGCTGTCAATGTAAAAGGTGAAATAAGCCCGTGATGGTATCGCCAGCATTGAGATCTATTCGGCAGCCTTATTCACTGCCATAATCACTGCTTGGAAGACACCGCTGCAATCAGGGAATCTATAGATGAGTTAACTCGGGCTTAACTTTAATCTCGCACTGAACAACTGGACCTAAGGATTTTATTTTTTAAAGAAAATCGCTTGGATTGGATGAATTTTAAAAAATAATGATTGCACTGATATAAAAACACTATCGACTATCGAGTTCAGTTTATTTTTGAGTCAGTTTATTGTCACCTAAACTTAAACTTTACTCATCCCTCTGGGAACATCCCTAAGGCAAATATTGGAACTATACGTTTATAATATTTTAAATGTTTTAAACGCACCATACTCTTAAAGAGATGTTCGAAGTCTCTTTGTTTTATTATTGTGAATTATTTTATAACTATCTTTGACATCTGGAATATTTTAAGAAGAATGGATATTTAATTTCTTAATCGCTTTTTTTTAAACCGGGTTCTAAAAAAAATATTGAACATTATAGGGGTATTTTTAAGTTATCCGCAAATTCTGAAGTTTTTGAAAATTGTCTAGTTAAAAACCAAAAAAAAAAAAAAAAAATGGCAATACTTTTTCGGAGTTGGTCTTTTTGACAGCTGTCACTTGATTTATGCTCAGTTTGGTTTGCCATTTCATATTGAATAGACTTACTTAATGGTTCGATTTGATTGATTGACACCTTGCAAGAGAATATTCGGCGCGTTATTGCTGACATACGGCCCCAATTGCTGCAAAAAGTGGTCAAAAATTGGGCCTCTCGGCTGGAATTTATTCGAGCCAGCCGCGGCAGCCACCTTCCCGAAATAATTTTTAAAACATAATGGCAAACCCTTATGTTTGTAATAAAGCTTAATTCTTGGCCATAACATTAAATTATGTGCTTTTTATTTCTTCTTGAAAACCACACTTCAAAAAAAAAAAACACCCTTTTTAACCTCAAACACGATTTTAATAAAGTGTGAATAAATTGGCCCTTAAAAATACAGATATTGCTTTCAAATATTAAAAACTAAATTTTCTTATAAATAAGACACATTTTATTGTATCTACTGTATATCTTTAGATCCCATAGCCACGTTATAGCCTTAAACCACTAGAGCATGTTCGTTACTTTCACACGAAACAATGTTTGGAGCAAGTGTAAATAATAAACAACTACGAGAAGTTTTAAAAAAAATTTCAACTTCCTCAGCAGATCTTTTCAGGTTCAAAATAAAAACAATTTTGTTGAAATAAACATCTAAATAATTAACTAGGTACCTACCTACATCTATTTCTCAATTATTCATAACCTACATATATTGGGCTTCAGTTGCGTAGAAGAACATATAACTAAGAAAAAAAAAATGAATATTCTGACATCCGTTAGTAAACACCCAATACTATTTATTCGCTGTATAAGTAAGTACCTAGGTGTATTTGAACTTTTGACAACCGGATATGTGATCTCCTATGAATGTTACTTCCGCAATTTGTTGAAAAAAGACAATCGATTATTATTTGTTGTCTTTGGTTCCCCCACAAAATGGCCAAGGAATAACGATAACTTTTCTGAATTTTATTTGTTTTTTTTTTATATTGAATCGATTTCGTTTTTCGTATCTTTGGTGTTTTTTTATATTTTTTTTTTATTTGGCATCTAGCACCCACGTAAGAGGTCATTGTAGCACACGACTGTCATCGCAGTCCTCATTGCTCATTCAATTTTCAATCAACGAAGAGCACACAATAAATGAATAATACAAAATATTCATAAAGGGCAAGACTAAGTCGCATAAACTTGTTTTGATTATTTCGGAGGAATTGTTTATCAAAGTCACACAGTTTTCGAGAATATAGCCATTTTCAAATAAAAACTAATAACCATATAGATTCTCTAAGAGATTTGATTTATCATTTAGGTACTACCTGTTTTTTATTGCGAAAAGCTATCCACAGTGAAGTAGAAGTTTACTCGCATTACAAATATAAAATCCCATTGCGGATCACTGCCGACGAAAGCAAAAGTCAAAACCTACTGCGGATAGGGTACCAAATTTTAAAAGGAGACTGCTGGGCCGAGATTTTTTTTTTTTTTAATTTTCACTGCACTATTATATGTAAAGGGTTTTCCAATAAGAGGTGTTATTTTGATATTCAAAGAAAAATGGCATTTTTTGAGATAAATGATCGGATGTTTATTTTATTATAAAGAGGAAGGTATGCCGTTAATAATGGAACACAACATCAGCCAAATGGCCGCCACGACCACGCTTACAGGACCATATCCTTTTCATGAAATTTTCCATAACCAAATCGCAAAGTGGCTGCCCTATGTCCTCGATAGCCTCACGAATTCCATCTTTGAGGTCTTGAATCGACGCTGGGCTGTTGGCGTAGACCTTATCTTTCACGTGGCCTCAAAGGAAGAAGTCGCAAGGTGTTAAATCACAAGATCTCGGTGGCCAATTGTGATCACCTCTTCGAGAGATAACACGGTCCGGAAACTTTTCCCGTAAAAGATCGATGGTTTCATTGCTTGTGTGGAACGTAGCGCCGTCTTGTTGAAAGTAAACGTTGTCCAGATCAATACCGTCCAATTCCGGCCATAAAAAATCATTAATCATCTCTCGATAGCGCAATCCATTGACCGTAACAGTTGCTCCAGCCTCATTTTCGAAAAAGAAAGGTCCAATGACCCCGCCGGACCATAAACCGCACCAAACAGTCACGCGTTGAGGATGGAGAGGCTTTTCAACAATAACTCTTGGGTTTTTCGAGCCCCAGATGCGACAGTTTTGCTTGTTGACGTAGCCTCCGAGGTGGAAATGGGCCTCATCAGTCAAGATGATTTTTCGATGAAATTCCGGATCATTTTCATGCATTTCCAGGACCCAATCAGCAAAGACACGACGTTGTAGATGATCAACCGGCTTGAGTTCTTGTGTAAACTGAACTTTATAAGCCTTAAGACCCAAGTGTTTATGCAAAATACGGTGTAATGACGTTTGTGGAATACCTAATTCCAAAGAACGACGAGGAATGGACAAACCTGGGTTTTCTTCAACACTTTGGGCTACAACAGCAATATTCTCAGTAGTTCTTGAGCGACGTGCACGGGTTTTATTCTTCACATCACTAACTCATCCCAAGAGCTCGAATTTGTCCACCAATTTCTGTATTGCGGTCCGACAAGGTGCTTCACGACGACCCAAAAATGTTTTAGTTTTACGAACCGTCTCTGCCAAATTTTCACCATTTTTATAGTGAATTTTAATAATTTCAATGCGTTGTTGAAGCGTGTATCGTTCCATTTTTATTAATGGCGTAGTTTTTACTTGTCAAATGTCAAAAAATGACAGCTTCAAAAGTGACAGCTACCGAAATAGCGGGCTATTCAAAATAACACCTCTTATTGGCAAACCCTTTATATTTGCCAATAAAAAACACGGGTATTTTTTTTACAAATTTGGGTAAGTTAATACATAATTAAACCAGACCCATACCCAAACTCTTTCGGCTTCCCTGAAAAACCTAATTTATGTTTGGTTAAAATATAAAATACAATTTTTTTTTAATGAATCCTTGCCTTACCCTATAAGAGTATAATATAAATATCAAAAGTTAAACCAAAAACAAATAACTGCAGACCAGACGAATCGAATGGCATTGATGGCAAAACCGATGGTTGGGTTGGGGTAGAATTGAAATCATCAAATAGGTGTGTTTAATTAAACCGAATTCCTTAAAGGCCACTGTCAATGAGTCTATTTGTTCACGAATTTGCAGTAAAAAGCTTTATATGAAGATAAACGTTTTTCATTTTTGGATGTTGCTTAAAAAAAAAAAGCTAGAGCGTAAAGGTTGGGAGGAGACAAGAAAAATTCGTATGGCAGGGGGAGGCCTATTCCTCCCCGTTTAGCCGGGAGAGGCAATTTTCTAAAAAATTGACTAAAAACAGAAAAAAAAAATATTAAAAAAACAACAGTTACACATACAATATGCCATGATACACTTTTTTGTAAAGCCAGAAATCTCTCCTTTTATTGTGTTTTTAAATAAAGTTGTTTTAGAGAATAGTTTTTGAAAAATTTATTTTCAAACTCAAAATTTTGAAAAAAAAATATTGAAACTGGCAACAACTTTAAGGTTAATTAGTATTGTATTACTATTCATTTATGTTCTTATTAAAATAAAATGCCTACATATATAATTATTAGGAAAAATATGATTTTAGTTAGAATTTCACTAGTTGGGTCCAAATGGACCCCTTGTCAGATGTAGGTATGGACTATTTACAGAAAAAAATCGCAGAAAAATCTGCAAAATTTCAGTGATCATTTAAACATACAAAATTATTGGAAAATTGAATTTTGTTCGATGAGTATTAATCCCAAGGCGGAAAAAATGAAAAACAAAAAAGTTATGAGTATTTAAACATTCTCTGGGGTAAAAATGGACCCCATGGCGTAAAGAAGGGTTAAAACAGAAAAAAATTATCTCAGGCCGGATGACTTGGATACAATTATAGCCATTTCTTTCAGAAAATATAGAACAACAAATATCCAAGGGTACCTATTATTATTTATGGTGCCGAGCAATAAGACCCGCGGGTTTAAATTCTTGGGGGTTCTTATTCCAATTATATAAATGGAAACAAAACCCATTCGAAAAAAAGAAATTCTTATAATAGAACTACCGTAATTTATAACTTGAACCTGTTGTGTTATCTAAATCATCATCCTCTTGTTTGATAAGATTATTATTAACACTTAATTAAATGATATCCACTTTGCATTTTTTCTGGTAAATATATATTTGAGTTAATATACTGTTATCTATTCAACGTGCAAAATCATTGAGGTTTCGACTTTTCGAGTAGGATCTAACCAAAAACTATTATTTATGAAAGGTAAACCTATACATAGATATGTATATTTTTAATCTTGATGTCATCATCAGCTCGAGTATGTTACTTTGTGATGCTTTCAAAATTGGTTTACTCCGAAAATTTGCTAAGATACGAATAATAATAATAATTATGTTATCAATCACATTTAGTCAATTAGCGACTTTTTTTTGATTGTTCAAATTGATTATGATAAGTTTGTATTTTGTATGTTTTGATCAATGGGGCGTCCACGGCGGCGTCGAGTCGTCGGTATTAATTCAAAAATAAATAAGGTGCAAGGCTGGGTCTCATGTACTTTCTGTCATAGTTTAATTGAAAAAAGGGGCTAGCCGCAGTGTCAACAGGTACCTATTTTCGTTTCGCAAAATGAATTTATCCCGCAAATATGACTGTCCAAAGTCAGAATTAAAAAAAAAGTTTCATACTTTACCAATCCCCAAATTACGACAGGCGAGAAATATTATTATGATTTCTATTCTGTTGTTAGTTTTATTAATATATTATAATGATGAACTAGTAACTCTCAGATGGCTAGTTGACCAGGTTTAATATTTAAAAAAATACACTCAGCGAAAATATCAGGTAAAATTAACTGTATAAATTAACCAATAATCAGGTTTTTCAACACGGTCGCTCATGTTAAATATTGATACCAGATTTTCATGTTGAATCAACATAAGAAAATTATAAAGTCTAATTTTAACAATGCTCACCTTGAGCTTAGTCTTAACAAATTTTTTTTTCAATATTTTGAGTTCGAAAATTAATTATCCAAAAACTATTCACTAAAACAGTTTGACCTTGAAACAGAATTAAAAATGGATTTCAGGTAAACATGACATGGCTTTGATTTTTAATGATATTTTGTTCTATTTAAACGTGATTTTTTTAGAAAATTGGCCATCCCGCCTTAACAGGGGGAAATCGACCCTCTTCTTACAATATTTTTTTCTTGTCTTGACCCAACATATACAATCGTTTCCAGCGCCATCTTGTAATTCAGCTAAATATTGATTCCAGTACGCCATCTGCCAACAACTGGAATGGAAACTACGAGATATACTCTATTTTTTTTCAATAAGAGCGCTACAAAAAACAAAAACGGTTTTGGATATCAATAAAATTCTTTATTCCTGTGAAAGTACGTTTGATGTCATTATATATGGAACTCGATTTATTTTGCATGGCCACCACGAACACGCTTGCAGAAGTCCAGACGCTGAACCCAATTTTCGACGGTTTTCAAGCATAAATCGGCCGATACTGCTGCAATTTCACGTTCGATATTCGTACGAAGTTCATCAATCGTCGATGGCTTGTTGGCATAGACCATAGACTTGACGTAGCCCCACAGGAAATAGTCTAACGGCGTCAAATCGCATGACCGAGGCGGCCAAGCGACTGGACCATTTCGTGAGATAACACGTTCTCCAAACTTGGTTTCCAATAAATTGATTGTGACATTCGCTGTGTGGCTTGTGGCGCCGCACAGTGGTGCGAGAGCGGAAAAAAGTCTTTTGAAAAAGTCATGTCTATCGTTTTAAACTTTATGTTTAAGTACTCTTAGATAAACCGAGCGTATGATTTAAAAGTATTTTTAAACATATATATTGTATGTTCTGATTTACAAGGCCTCAAAGTTGAAAAATAATTTTACTCAAATCGCGAACCGTATTTTCAACAAATTTTGAGATGTTTTTTTCCCAAGTTCCTGGAGATAAATTCTCTTGCTTCTTAAATAATTTAATTGGTCTATTTTCGATTATCTAAAAATAAAAAAAATATTGATTATTTATAAAAGATACCTTCTATAAGTAGCCTGAAGCTTTAGTACTAAGAAAAAATGCTTTTTTTTTAAACTTTTTGATTTTAAAAAACAGCTCCAAAAGATACCAAGAAAGTAAGTATGCCACCATATGCTCCATACATTCATGTTAAAGCACAGAAAAAATCAGCTGCAGATACGTGCAGATGTGGAAGTTATGCTCAAAAATGTTTCACTTAATCGGATTTCAAAAAACTCCGTCTTGACGGTGGTGTTTACCAAAAAGTTTGATTACTTCGGTATTAATTGTCAGAATGAACTGGTTAAGCCCATTATTTTAAGAAAAAATGTCAAACTTTATTTTAAAAATAAAACAAAATCAATACATTGACCCAGGGCTGAGAATTTCGATTTTTGCGAAACCATTTATTTCTGCCTGGAAAATTTTTCAACTTTCAACTCAATTATCTTGAAAACAACAACGGAAAAATAATATAGTTTTATCATATTTTGAATTATATGATAGAGCTTAATACAAAATAAAGAAAAGGATAAAATATATGGAGTGTATCCTCCATGTTGCCTACAATTTGCCATTTAAAGCATGGAGAACCAACAATGAGACCCGCCATATTAGAGATGCTCAGAAGAAGAAAATTCAGCAGGAGTTTCTTGAAAAACTGGGCATCACTGTCGATCTTGTAAAACAAGGTACGGGGACAAGTAATGACGGCAACACCTCCAGAAGATTTTTTGCAAATCCAACCATGACTTCAGAAATCACTGGAGTTAGTGAATCCCTAATTCGGCGGTTGGCTGTTATCCTTGAAGTAATAACGTCGAATGAAAAATTAGATTTCAAAAAATATGCAGCTTACACGTGGAAAACTGCTGAACTGTTTGTTGAGAAATATAAATGGTACAATATGCCAGCAACCGTACATAAGGTTTTGATCCATGGAGAAGAAATAATTAAAAGCTGTGCATTTCCTGTTGGATCGCTCTCCGAGGAAGCCCAAGAATGCCGAAATAAGGATTATAAAGCCTACCGCAGGTTTCATTCGAGAAAATACAGCCAAATTGCGACGAATGAAGATGTGATGCATCATATACTCATATCCTCAGATCCAATAATAACAGGTTTAAGGCCACAGGCAAAAAAGAAAATACTTCCAATCAGCGCAGACGCTAAAAACCTCATTCTAGCATTATAAAATTACTACTTCATAATTGTTTTTTTATTTATTTTTTTTTATGTATTTATCTATTTATTTATTTAATTTTATAATATACATAGTTAATAATTATATTTTATTCAAAATAAAAAGTTAAGATTTTACTAAAAAAAACTTTTATTTAAATATAACATCAAAACCCTCAAATTTTATAAAAAAGTCAATAACTTTTTTTCTAACAATTTTTTCTTGACCAAATTTTGACCAAGCATGTATAACACTAATCTTAACATGTTTGTCAAATTTCATTTACATTCGTTTAATAGTTCAGATTTTACAGACTTTTTTCCGCTCTCCCATTCAAACATCAAAACACTCAAATTTTAGAAAAAAAGTCAATAACTTTTTTACTAATGATTTTTTCTTAGCCAAATTTTGAAAAAATATGAATAAGACTAATTTAAAAATGCGAATCAAATTTCATCTTAATCCGTTAAACAATTCAGATGTTACAGATTTTTTTTTCCGCTCTCCCATACAAACATCAAATCCCTCAAATTTTAGAAAAATGTCAATAACTTTGTTTCTAATTATTTTTTTTCAACCAAATTTTGACCAAATATGTATAAGACTAATATAAACATGTTTGCCAAATTTCATTTAAATCCGTTGAACCGTTCAGATAAAACAGACTTTTTTCCACTCTCCCATACAAACCGAACCACTGTGCGCCGCCGTCCTGTTGGAACCACATGTCCTCCAAGTCAATATCATCCAATTGGGGCCAAAAATATTTGGTTATCATTGAACGGTAGCGATCCCCATTCACAGTAACGTGCCGGTCTTGATCATCACGGAAGAAGTACGGCCCAATGACGCCGCCGGCCAATAAACCAAACCAAACCGTAATTTTTTCGGGATGCAATGATGACTCATGGAGTATACGTGTGGATTGCTGCCTGAGCAATACCGCATATTTTGTTTATTGACGAAGCCATTCAGCCAGAAATGAGCCTCATCGCTGAAGATGATTTTTCGATGAAAATCCGAATCATTTTCAAGTTGTTGCTCAGCCCAATTCACGAACATACGACGGCGACGCTTCTGGTGGTCAAGCGGCTTCAGTTCTTGCGTCAATTTAATCTTGTAAGGATGTGGGCCAAAATCTTTTCGCAAAATTCGCAACAACGACGTCACAGAGATGCCCAACGCTTGAGAACGACATGTGAGAGACACATTTGGGCTTTCTGCAACTCAAGCCTCAGCGGCAGCAATATTCTTGACACTACGGGCACTTCTTTGTCTCACTGGCTTTAATAATTTCGACTAGTTGTTGGCTCGTATATCTTTCCATAATGAAATGGCAAACCTTACTGAAGAGAAATGTTAAAAGAGCGGCAAGAAATATGGCGTCATTTGCTGTCCCTAATGCTCTACTTTTGTAGCGTCCCTGTTGAAAAACCCTTTATAATAAAAACGATTTGAAGTGAAATAAAGTGTGTTTATTTTGAAAAGTAAATAAGTGTAAGCTATTATTTAAAGAAAATAAGTTTTACTATTTATGTATTTTCATTTCAAGCACTTAACACGATGTTGTGTTTAAAAGGCGCTGTGTTAACCAAAGACCAGGTTAAATTCACCAGTGGCCTATTTCAGCAACTTAAAATTTTAATTTACAAGCAATTTTTTTTACAAATTTTGTTGAAAATCATTTTATTCTGTTTCAAAAAATGTTTGTATTACGTATTAGTAATTGCAATTTAAAAAGAAAAATTCATGGGAATGAGTAAATTTAAAACTTACAAGATAAAGTGTTGAAATAGTGTGCAGGGTCTTTAATTCAAAGTTTTTTTTTAGTTTTTTTTTCAATTGATTTCAATTTTACAACTACAGGCCTTTTTGGCCTGCATGACTATTTAATTTTATTTTGTAGAACCAAAAATAATACGGTAGGTATATGTACCTGGCAACCTGCCACACAATTTATTTGTTATTTTTATCAAAAAAGTGAAGATAGATTACCAAAAAAATCACTTAATTTGAATAGATAGTTATATGTAGGAATATAAGCTAGGTACTTTTTGGTAAAAAATAATACGAAAAGTGATGGTATACCTACCTCACAAAAAACTTTTTTATTTTTGCTTTTCTGTTTTCTCAATTTTTAGCCTGTGTCATAATGGTTCATGTCCAGACTGCCAAACTCTTCCACCTAAAAACAAAAATAATTTTTCCGCGGCTGCTAATACTTCTTTCGGGGAAGAGACTAATCGTACAAGAGTATTTTTTGTCATGAAAATTTCCCACCTTCTTAGGCATTCGATTTCGGCGGAAAATTGTAGGTCTCCGTCCCCTCCATTCCTGCCGATAACACGCAGAGAGTAATGTGTTACGGTTTTTTTTTTTTTAAATATTTTTCTTTATTTCAAGTCGATTTTTTTAGAAAATTGCGCCTCCCGTCTAAACAGGGGAAAATTGACCCTCCTCCCATACACACTAGCTTTTTCTCACATATACTGTATAATATTTACAACATGTACATTTTCCTTCTTTACTTGTTTAACAATTTACAACTCCTAATTTTAGATTCTTTGAAGTCACCTATAGCATCCAAATTTAACACCTCGAACACTCATATTCGATTTGTCTTATAACTAAAAACTGAAACAACTCATCACAAAGTAAAGTTAGAATAGTTTCTACATATGACAAGCTAACCCACAAAGCCAAGCAAACACAAGCCATCATCATAATGGAAGAGGAAACAATAGTAGATCGTCTTGAGAAGGAAATGGAAGTAACCCACCCACAGGCATTGGAAATTCAATTAAAATTATACGCCATCTTCGTTCCGATTTTGTGTCCCATAATTATTCTTGTAAATTTACTCATTGTCCTTTCGAGTGGACTCATCTTGCACAAGAGTAAGTCAATTAAAAAAGTCTCATCAAATCAATATGATTGTGTGATGGTAAAGCTTGGATCATTCTAGAACACAATTTTAGAACAACAAGCCGAAGCACTTATATATTGCTTGGAAATGTTGCCCTTTCGGATTTGTTAATTGGAACAGTCACTCTTGCTACCCACTACTGCCCCGATGAGCTGCGCAACGAAATGACATGCTGTTTAAGTATAGGTGAGCGATACCAAAGGCCCCTTTTTTATATTTCTAAATTTTAACTTTTAGCCCTGCAGGTTTGACCGTTTGTTCATCTTTGGTGTCGGTATACAGCATCGGACTCATTGCAATCGACCGTTATTTGTACATTTTGTATGGAATTCACTACCACAGGCTGATTTCCTCGCAGCGTGCACGCGGCATGGTTCTAGCTACATGGCTTTTAGCCGGTGTAATCAGCTTTGTTCCAGCATTTGGACTGAGAAACCCAACAGACAACGGAAAGCTCTGTTGGTTTATTGTCCTGGTTCCACCGAAACTAGTTCTTTTCATAACTTCGGTTGGGATAGTACCGTTGGGGCTGATAATTGTCCTTTACAGCATCATTTTGAAACACGCTCTTGTCAGAATATCATGCCTTTATCGGGCGTCAGCGGGCGACAAGGGAGCACAGGTTGGAGGTTTACGGCTGTTTCGAGGTGGTTTATCTTCTTCGACAAATTCTGTTGGGTCACTCGACACTCCAAATGTCATTTTCTCACAAGAGGATAGAGACGCAGTTCCAAGCCAATCTAAAAGATCCATAATAAAATGTTGTCGAAGGTACACCCAAAAAATATCGATTTAAAAGATTCATGTCTTGATAATTATTTACTTTTTTTTCAGAACCAACGAGTCAAAATTGAATCTCCAAGTTTACAGCGCAAATAAATGGAAGGCCATTAAAATTGTTCTTCTAACAACTGGAGCCTTTTTTATAACGTGGGTTCCTTATTTTATTGCATCGATGCTCTATGCAATGTGCGGCCCTAACTCCGACCCTGACTATTGTGACAGTCTTCGAGTAGCGATAGCCAGTCCATTGACTTTGCTTGGAATTTGCAATAGTTTGTTGAATCCCATTATTTATGCTTGGTGGCATAATGGATTTCGGGAATCGGTCAAAAAAATCGTTAAGGGACTTTTGGGTGAAAGATTTCAAGCTGAAGAAATCAATACCATTACAAGATCTAGTCAAGCAACAAGGAGTACAAACAAAGTAATCTCCAATCGGGAACGAGAACTTAACGAAACCTTGAATGTTGTCGAGGGAAACACTCCAATAAAAACTGAGAATGAGAATTGAAATTCAAAAACTGTTGAATTGTAATAGATTTAAGATTTTATAAATTGTAATATAATAATGGAAAGAATATAAAGTGCTCTCTAACGGAATTTCAGTAAAGCTGATGGAAGTGGTTTGTATTTATAATCTTTTTCGCATCTAGGTTGTCGAATTTGTTTCTAAACATCTAAAATGTACACTATTCGTTAAAATATTTCGTTAACAAGAACTGGTTCGTGCATTCACTAAAGTAATGCTAGCAAAGACTCCAACCGAATTGTTCACCTTTTAAATAAAAAGGATTGTATGGTTTTTCCGTTATTCTTTAAATTTTGAACATTGGTATTATTTGAAATTTTGTTATTTATAAAGAAATGGACATGTGCGACAAAACAAAAAATAAAGGGTGTTTTTTTTAGAGGTATAGAACATTGAAATGGAATAAAACAGAGATGATTTTTTTTTTTTAATTGACATGAAATTAACTTTATTCGAAAGATAATCTTCTGACATTATAGTTTAAATATGATTTCTGGCATATGATCGCCACGGCTGGCTCGGACCTAGTCTAATCTGGAGGTCCAATTTTCGATAACTTTTTGCAACATTTGTGGCCTTATATCGGCAATAACGCGACGAATGTTGTCCGCCAAGTGGTCACAGAAAATAGTCAAGCGGCGTTAAATCGCACAATCTTGGAGGCCAATTCACGGGTCCGTAACGTGAAACTATGCGGTTACCAAACGTTTCCTTCAATAAATCAATTGTGGCACGAGCTGTGTGACATGTTGCGCCGCGCCGTCTTGTTGAAACCACAGCTCTTGCACATCATGGTTTTTCAATTGATGAATCAGTAATCATCTCTCTATAGCGGTCACCATTGACTGTAACGTTCTGGCCAGCATCGTTTTTAAAGAAGCACGGACCAATTAATCCACCAAACCATAAAGCACACAAAACAGTAGGTTTTTGTGGATGTAACGGTGTCTCAACATACACTTGAGGTTTATCATCACTTCAAATAAGGTAGTTTTGTTTATTGACGTATCCATTCAACCAAAAGTGAGCTTCATCGCTAAACAAAACTCGCTTATGAAAATAAGGAGCAACGGCAATCTTGTTTTGGGGCGATTCACCGCATCAACGCCCTATTAGGTGATCCTGTGGCTTCAATTCTTGCAATGCCAAACCAAACTTAAAATAAATCACTTGACAGCTGACAAAATGGCCGCCAGTTAAAAAAGTGTTGCCAACTTAAAGTTCTATACCTCTAAAACACACCTTGTAGTTATAGATATATGTAAGTACATACTCGTATTTCTATAATTTGATACAAATTTAGGATATAATGTCTTAATAAAATTCTGTTTCATAGATAAATATATAAGTTAGTGTCTTTGAGGCGAATCTACTTTGAACCCATGTTTCGATAAGAATAAAAGTGGTTGTTTATATTGTATGAAAAATCATTGGGGCATATTCATAGTGATTTTTAAACTCGAGTTTATCTCAGACCTGGGTTTATCCTATCTAAATAACATTGAATAAAACCCAGTCTAAGATAAACTGGAGTTTAAAAGTGACTATGAATATGCCAGATTGGGTTTAATTGAAGACCGTGTTGCAAAACTCAACTAGTCCACCTTGCAAATTTTTTAGGAGAAGGTTTTTTTCATCCCTATTTGAATAAAGGGTTTTCCAATAAGAGGTGTTATTTTGATATTCAAAGAAAAATGGCATTTTTTGAGATAAATGATCGGATGTTTATTTCATTATAAAGAGGAAGGTATGCCGTTAATAATGGAACACAACATCATTCAAATGGCCGCCACGACCACGATTACAGGACCATATCCTTTTCATGAAATTTTCCATAACCAAATCGCAAAGTGGCTGCCCTATGTCCTCGATAGCCCCACGAATTCCATCTTTGAGGTCTTGAATCGACGCTGGGCTGTTGGCGTAGACCTTATCTTTCACGTGGCCCCAAAGGAAGAAGTCGCAAGGTGTTAAATCACAAGATCTCGGTGGCCAATTGTGATCACCTCTTCGAGAGATAACACGGTCCGGAAACTTTTCCCGTAAAAGATCGATGGTTTCATTGCTTGTGTGGCAGGTAGCGCAGTCTTGTTGAAAGTAAACGTTGTCCAGATCAATACCATCCAATTCCGGCCATAAAAAATCATTAATCATCTCTCGATAGCGCAATCCATTGACCGTAACTGTTGCTCCAGCCTCATTTTCGAAAAAGTAAGGTCCAATGACCCCGCCGCACCATAAACCGCACCAAAAAGTCACGCGTTTAGGATGGAGAGGCTTTTCAACAATAACTCTTGGGTTTTCCGAGCCCCAGATGCGACAGTTTTGCTTGTTGACGTAGCCTCCGAGGTGGAAATGGGCCTCATCAGTCAAGATGATTTTTCGATGAAATTCCGGATCCGGATCATTTTCATGCATTTCAAGGACCCAATCAGCAAAGACACGACGTTGTTGATGATCAGCCGGCTTGAGTTCTTGTGTTAACTGAACTTTATAAGCCTTAAGACCCAAGTCTTTATGCAAAATACGGTGTAATGACGTTTGTGGAATGCCTAATTCCAAAGAACGACGAGGAATGGACAAACCTGGGTTTTCTTCAACACTTTGGGCTACAACAGCAATATTCTCAGTTGTTCTTGAGCGACGTGCACGAGTTTTATTCTTCACATCACTAACTTGTCCCAACAGCTCGAATTTGTCCACCAACTTCTGTATTGCGGTCCGACAAGGTGCTTCACGACGACCCAAAAATGTTTTAGTTTTACGAACCGTCTCTGCCAAATTTTCACCATTTTTATAGTGAATTTTAATAATTTCAATGCGTTGTTGAAGCGTGTATCGTTCCATTTTTATTAATGGCGTAGTTTCTACTTGTCAAATGTCAAAAAATGACAGCTTCAAAAGTGACAGCTACCGAAATAGCGGGCTATTCAAAATAACACCTCTTATTGGAAAACCCTTTACAACAAAATTGTGTGAATGCCGGGCCGAGACTTACGGTTAATATGTGTAAACATCAACGTGCGCGGATCCAAAACGGACTTGTTTTTGCTTGAAGGGGATCTTAAGATTTTTTTCACTGAACGCACCCATCCTAGTATGAAACAAGGAGTACAAACAAAGTAATTAGGCTTTTCCAGAAACTATCTTTGTCTTTTCTCTTTCTAATTTTGACGTAAAAATATGTAGGGAAAACAAACAATCGACCAATCACAATCACATGTTTTTGTTTTCCCTACATATTTTTCTGTCAAACTATTGATTTTTTTTTTACTTGTTTGGCACTGAAGTCTGGTGGATGTTCCAAATCTCCAATCGGGAACGAGAACTTAACGAAACCTTGAATGTTGTCGAGGGAAACACTCCAATAAAAACTGAGAATGAGAATTGAAATTCAAAAACTGTTGAATTGTAATAGATTTAAGATTTTATAAATTGTAATATAATAATGGAAAGAATATAAAGTGCTCTCTAACGGAATTTCAGTAAAGCTGATGGAAGTGGTTTGTATTTATAATCTTTTTCGCATCTAGGTTGTCGAATTTGTTTCTAAACATCTAAAATGTACACTATTCGTTAAAATATTTCGTTAACAAGAACTGGTTCGTGCATTCACTAAAATAATGCTAGCAAAGACTCCAACCGAATTGTTCACCTTTTAAATAAAAAGGATTGTATGGTTTTTCCGTTATTCTTTAAATTTTGAACATTGGTATTATTTGAAATTTTGTTATTTATAAAGAAATGGACATGTGCGACAAAACAAAAAATAAAGGGTGTTTTTTTTAGAGGTATAGAACATTGAAATGGAATAAAACAGAGATGATTTTTTTTTTTAATTGACATGAAATTAACTTTATTCGAAAGATAATCTTCTGACATTATAGTTTAAATATGATTTCTGGCATATGATCGCCACGGCTGGCTCGGACCTAGTCTAATCTGGAGGTCCAATTTTCGATAACTTTTTGCAACATTTGTGGCCTTATATCGGCAATAACGCGACGAATGTTGTCCGCCAAGTGGTCACAGAAAATAGTCAAGCGGCGTTAAATCGCACAATCTTGGAGGCCAATTCACGGGTCCGTAACGTGAAACTATGCGGTTACCAAACGTTTCCTTCAATAAATCAATTGTGGCACGAGCTGTGTGACATGTTGCGCCGCGCCGTCTTGTTGAAACCACAGCTCTTGCACATCATGGTTTTTCAATTGATGAATCAGTAATCATCTCTCTATAGCGGTCACCATTGACTGTAACGTTCTGGCCAGCATCGTTTTTAAAGAAGCACGGACCAATTAATCCACCAAACCATAAAGCACACAAAACAGTAGGTTTTTGTGGATGTAACGGTGTCTCAACATACACTTGAGGTTTATCATCACTTCAAATAAGGTAGTTTTGTTTATTGACGTATCCATTCAACCAAAAGTGAGCTTCATCGCTAAACAAAACTCGCTTATGAAAATAAGGAGCAACGGCAATCTTGTTTTGGGGCGATTCACCGCATCAACGCCCTATTAGGTGATCCTGTGGCTTCAATTCTTGCAATGCCAAACCAAACTTAAAATAAATCACTTGACAGCTGACAAAATGGCCGCCAGTTAAAAAAGTGTTGCCAACTTAAAGTTCTATACCTCTAAAACACACCTTGTAGTTATAGATATATGTAAGTACATACTCGTATTTCTATAATTTGATACAAATTTAGGATATAATGTCTTAATAAAATTCTGTTTCATAGATAAATATATAAGTTAGTGTCTTTGAGGCGAATCTACTTTGAACCCATGTTTCGATAAGAATAAAAGTGGTTGTTTATATTGTATGAAAAATCATTGGGGCATATTCATAGTGATTTTTAAACTCGAGTTTATCTCAGACCTGGGTTTATCCTATCTAAATAACATTGAATAAAACCCAGTCTAAGATAAACTGGAGTTTAAAAGTGACTATGAATATGCCAGATTGGGTTTAATTGAAGACCGTGTTGCAAAACTCAACTAGTCCACCTTGCAAATTTTTTAGGAGAAGGTTTTTTTCATCCCTATTTGAATAAAGGGTTTTCCAATAAGAGGTGTTATTTTGATATTCAAAGAAAAATGGCATTTTTTGAGATAAATGATCGGATGTTTATTTCATTATAAAGAGGAAGGTATGCCGTTAATAATGGAACACAACATCATTCAAATGGCCGCCACGACCACGATTACAGGACCATATCCTTTTCATGAAATTTTCCATAACCAAATCGCAAAGTGGCTGCCCTATGTCCTCGATAGCCCCACGAATTCCATCTTTGAGGTCTTGAATCGACGCTGGGCTGTTGGCGTAGACCTTATCTTTCACGTGGCCCCAAAGGAAGAAGTCGCAAGGTGTTAAATCACAAGATCTCGGTGGCCAATTGTGATCACCTCTTCGAGAGATAACACGGTCCGGAAACTTTTCCCGTAAAAGATCGATGGTTTCATTGCTTGTGTGGCAGGTAGCGCAGTCTTGTTGAAAGTAAACGTTGTCCAGATCAATACCATCCAATTCCGGCCATAAAAAATCATTAATCATCTCTCGATAGCGCAATCCATTGACCGTAACTGTTGCTCCAGCCTCATTTTCGAAAAAGTAAGGTCCAATGACCCCGCCGCACCATAAACCGCACCAAAAAGTCACGCGTTTAGGATGGAGAGGCTTTTCAACAATAACTCTTGGGTTTTCCGAGCCCCAGATGCGACAGTTTTGCTTGTTGACGTAGCCTCCGAGGTGGAAATGGGCCTCATCAGTCAAGATGATTTTTCGATGAAATTCCGGATCCGGATCATTTTCATGCATTTCAAGGACCCAATCAGCAAAGACACGACGTTGTTGATGATCAGCCGGCTTGAGTTCTTGTGTTAACTGAACTTTATAAGCCTTAAGACCCAAGTCTTTATGCAAAATACGGTGTAATGACGTTTGTGGAATGCCTAATTCCAAAGAACGACGAGGAATGGACAAACCTGGGTTTTCTTCAACACTTTGGGCTACAACAGCAATATTCTCAGTTGTTCTTGAGCGACGTGCACGAGTTTTATTCTTCACATCACTAACTTGTCCCAACAGCTCGAATTTGTCCACCAACTTCTGTATTGCGGTCCGACAAGGTGCTTCACGACGACCCAAAAATGTTTTAGTTTTACGAACCGTCTCTGCCAAATTTTCACCATTTTTATAGTGAATTTTAATAATTTCAATGCGTTGTTGAAGCGTGTATCGTTCCATTTTTATTAATGGCGTAGTTTCTACTTGTCAAATGTCAAAAAATGACAGCTTCAAAAGTGACAGCTACCGAAATAGCGGGCTATTCAAAATAACACCTCTTATTGGAAAACCCTTTACAACAAAATTGTGTGAATGCCGGGCCGAGACTTACGGTTAATATGTGTAAACATCAACGTGCGCGGATCCAAAACGGACTTGTTTTTGCTTGAAGGGGATCTTAAGATTTTTTTCACTGAACGCACCCATCCTAGTATGCAGATCGTAACGTTGCACACTGCAACGCTGCACACGAACGTTCACGTATTTTTTTCACTCTACCGCCAGCATAGATGTTTACACATCAATAACACTAATGGTAAACGGCAACTTCGTTTTTAAAAATGTTTTCGATTATTACATGAAGTCAAATATTGTTCCTTTATTTCGTGATGATTATGGTCGTCAAAATCGAGCAACTACGCAAGCGATCGGCAAAATTGTGAAGAAATTTGAAGAAAGTGGAACCGTTACTGATGTCGTAGGCCTGTGCATCGTCGGAATGCATGCTCAGTCGAAAATATTGCTGGTGTAACCGAATGTACGGTTATAGTTAATTGGGAGCGATATAGTCGAATGATAAACGACTTTTTTGGCCGGCGATTGAAACAAGCCACACAACACGACCAATTATGGCTTTATTGCTTGAGAAGTTTTACCAAGATCATGTGATTCGACCCCGTTAGATTTTTTTCTGTGGGGCTACGCAAATGTGAAGAAAATACGGATTTCGGAGCACAAGAAAAAAAACACGTTGTGTTACTTTGATGAAAAATGGATGAATCAAAAAAGGAAGTTTATTCAAGAATGACAAAGTGAATAATTGATAGCTATTGTTGAAAACTTAGAGAAAACAAAAGTCTTATATATCAGAGTTACCACTTGTATTAAATTTAAAGTTTACATCCTATTACAATAAAAAGACCGTATTTACGCGAATAATCCCCGAACACTAGATGCATTAAAAAATTGTGTGAGTACCGGGACTCACGGTTAATATGTGTAAACATCAACGTGCGCGGATCCAAAACGGACTTGTTTTTGCTTGAATAGGATCTTAAGATTTTTTTCACTAAACGCACCCATACTAGTATGCAGATCGTAACGTTGCACACCGTAACGTTGCACGACGTAACGTTGCACACGAACGTTCACGTTTTTTTGTTCACTCTACCGCCAGCATAGATGTTTACACATCAAAAATATTTAATTGAAAATGACGAGAGTAATGTTGGCTTCTAATTCCAGTGTTAGGAAATATTGATTACTTTTTGTAATTTATTTCAACTTTCATTTCAATTGTAATTCGTAATTCTACTTTTTCCATTAAAATGACACGTAATTGTAATTTAAAAAAAAAAACATACATATCCATTACTTGTAATTTAAAAATAAAAACATAAATATCCATTATTTGTAATTATTGAAAAATTCACTTACAAATTACATGCAAGTACCTACTTGAAGGAAAGCAATGTGCTAATTATACATTTAATTTAAGGTTATTGATTTCTGATGATTACTTTTGTTTTCTATTGCATTAATATTGTAATGTTCTAACTAAATTCGATAATAAAACTTATTTCCTTTAAATAATAATGTCCACTTGTTTACTCAACAAAACAAACACACTTTATTTCACTTCAAATCTATTTTATTATTCTCTAATCACAATAGTATGCAATTTAAAATTCACTTCTGGATACACTTTTACTTCTTACTTTACGTTATCACATTCAAAATTAAACTGTCCCTACTCGCTCGAAAACATCTCATTATATAGGGAATTAAATAGTTCTAGTCTTCACTAGTATCCACTGGAATATTCGAGTATATCTCCTTCTAGTAGTTTCCATTCCAGTTGCCGAGAGATGGAACATTGGAATTGATACTCAGCTGAATCACAAGAAGGCGCTGTAAACGGTTGAAGGTTTGGTGTTAAGCTTTTCCGAGAGATGGCGCTGCAAACGGTTAGAGGATTTTCTTTTGTTTCAAATTCAAAGTAGTTGGGTAATTATTAAATCGTTACAATATATTTGAATTGCAAGTAATTTAGGCTTTTCAATTACATGTAATAAGTAATTGAGATTCTTCAATTACATTTAAAAGTAATTGGATATTTCAATTACCAGTAATTGTTATCATTATTTCCCAACTCTGTCCAATTCCTCAATCATAGCCGGCTTATAAATGAAGACTTTGGACTCTACGTCGCGTCATTGTCGGTGTAATATAACATGATCCATAGCCGGACAAATCATCGGTCCAAAGCGTGGGCTTATTGTAAATTACAACTATTATAAATCATAAATACTAATAAAACACTTCTATCATTGACTTACTATATATGGACTGCCAGGAGCCAACTTCACGTGTGTTCTTTAATCCAACTAAACGCCACCAGCGCTAGCGTAGGTATTGCGGAAAACATGATGTAACATTTGACACTTTCGTGGTTGATTTGTTTATTATTTGAATTTCGTTCAAACAAAAAAAAAAAAAAACAAAACTGCACCAAGGATGATGAATTACGGCCAGAAGAATTTTCAATGGTTTCATCATTGATGTTGTTTAAAAAATTATGTAGTTTAACTTGCAATCGCTCACTATGAAATGCAGATGGAATCGGTATCGGTATCATCTACTTCATCCAATATTGTTGGAATGTTTCACCTTGGGAAAATCGCCTTTCAAGCCCACAATACTGAAGTATCTCTGTCAGCTACCAGTATAAAAACGACATGTAGGTACTACATGGGTCAGTGGTCTCAGTATCAGTAGTTAAGGCTAGAAAAAGAGGTTGTATCTCAGTGCATGGAGCATGTGGTTCAGGCCTCAAATGGTCTAAGAGGGTAATTATTTGTACTACTGTACTGCAAATGCCATTTTATTTACACTTGTTCGGTTTAGTTGTGAAGAAGAGTACGCCTTAATGTGTGTTCAACATGGTCTTAGGCTTTTAAACACACATCTGGAGACCTTTTGAAAGAGATACGCTTTTCATTTGAGGAGTTGGGCTATTGAAGGCAAAAAACTGGGTCACATAGTAATCTAAAGAAACGGGAAAACCTTGAACTATGTCTCACGCCATCGGACACAATGAGTACTACAAGCAAGATCCTCGTATGGTCAAGTTGTGGAGTAACTGAACCCTTTGCCAAATCTTGTATCTGCAGGCATTGAAAGACAGTGTGACTGCTTCTACACCAACTGGGCTAATTACTACGACTGCGAATGCATTCAAAGAAACCGAATGAACTTAAGCTGAAAGAATAACAATTTTTGTAACTTGACTTTTTGGAGCCCCCTCAAAATCTGTGGCGATTTCTAAAGTCGTTTGATCCGCATCCTTATCTTGAGTGGGCATGAATGTCGCACTCGGATTTCCATCCATTATTCCCAGCCGGTTGCTGGCTGAACTGATGTGGATCGATGACACTACTGCAAGTCCGAGGTTTCTTGAATTTCCAATTTGACCGGCTAGCCCACTACTCACTAAATTTGTCAGGACGTTTGGACGAAGTGTCTACTGGGCGAAGATCTTCCAATAAATAAACTTCCAAATCTTGCTTTCGAAAACATATTTTTACATAGCATTTATTTGTTCTAACTACGATTGTACGCAGATGGAGAAGAAGCTTTAACATTTGCAACAAAAAAAAATGATAAATGGCCTTAAAATCAAAAGTACATTTCTCTCTCCCATCTCATTCTAAGGTTCAATAAGTTTTTTCTTGAAAGTGTCCTTCTCCAGATTCAACCAAGGAATTTCAGGTTTCACGAGAAACTCATTCCTCGAAAAATTATCCAACATGTTGACTTGTTGTCTCACATATTTGATTTACGTCTCAAGTTTGCAAAAATCGTCACATTTAATTTTGAAGAAATGTCTAAAATTGCTCCAGCAAAGACACGATCACCAGACGTGTTACCCTCATCATGGCCTATCAGAGCGGCTTGAAACATGGTTTCAATTTGTGCAAGAGTCCGAGATGGATTTTGTGCCTAAGCAAAAAGAAGGTTCCGCCAGGGAAATTAAGAATTTGGACACAAAGTGAGTCAAAAACCTACCCCAAGCTTCTTAGCTCTGGTGTTGACATCGCTTCAGATTGCTTCGACGATTAAATTCCGCAGGAACCGACCATCCTCTCCGAATGCTGAGTCCTCAGCCATGGCGCGGACTAAAATCATCAATTCATGCAGCTCTGAAACCATGAGTTAAAAGTGTTCGATAGGTTGAACTACTCGAAGAAGTTTAGATAATTGATTTTGTCAGCGAAACTTTCGTACAGAATATGACTGCACACCTCCAGGCGCTATTATAAATCTTTAAGTAACTTATCGTATGATTCTATCTCAAGAAATACTTACATATTTAGACTTGTGAGCGAATTCGACTTTTTTGAGGACTCTCTTGAGGATTCCCATTTCCCACTCCATTGTCGGCCTTGGCATGGTACACAATGGTGGCATATGTGGTAGCAGGAGTGAGTTGCTCCAATTTACTGCAATTGTACTCAGGCATTGAAACCCAAATGAATAGGAGTGCAATTGCGAGAATTGTGAAATCTGAATTCCGTGGATAAAAGTGTTGTTTATGTATGTTTATATGCACCGAAAATAATCATTGCGTGATATTTTTCACCCCGCACAAATTTTACAAACCGCAAATGAATGTAAAGTTTTTTTTTTTTAAATTTCTTTATGACGTTTTGTTCGCTTAGTAACGTTTAATTTTTATAAATTTTGATTAATTTTCAAAGCTTAAAGGCTGTCCCAAACCAACGCGAAACATTCGTGCGAATATGCGACGACTGAATAATGTTCGAAGATTCGCATCGCGCCAGTGTGGGTGCTCCCATTAATATCGATGTAAATAAAATAAGACAGGCGAAAGTTTCGTCGTCGTTTTGAAATATTCGCATCGCGAATAATTCTCGAAGATTCGCATCGCGCCAGTGTGGGTGCTCCCATTAACCTCCATGTAAATAAATTAAGACAGGCGGAAGTTTCGTTGTCGCGCCGAATGTTTCGCGTTGTTTTGGAGAGCCTTAATTCTTTCTCTTCGCAAAATGAAGAACGTTTGACTTTTCTAATTAAAGGCACACCACAAATGACAGACGTCAAAATTTAAACTTGAATGAAAACAGATGGCTCTGTTTTTTAAAAGAAAAAATAATAGATGTCCTTAGCTTCTTTGGCAAAAAATGATAATTTTGAACAAGTGGTGAGAGATGGCACGGAAAATAGGTATTTTTTTTTGCCACTTTTCTACAAAAGCATTAATGTTGCTAAGAAGTGGCTGAACGCCTTTTATTAGGGCGTTTGTATGGAAATGAGATCCGACTAGCAGTCCATATATAATTAGTATGTCAATGACTTCTATAACCTATCTATCTATGTCTAGGTTCTATACATTTTATATAAAAATAAGTTTCACTTTTGTGTGTGACCTTATATCTAGAATCTGGCTGGGTGGATTTTTATAATATTTTTTTTTTTATGAAAAGGGACGATTTGTGGTTTAGAAACAAAAATTTTGAAAATCCGTTCAGCCGAAGTTTTTGTAGTCCATTTTTTTTGGAGCTAATGGGTGATTTTTTAAGAGGTTTAGAACTTTTTTTTAAAAAAAAACACAAAAAATTCGAAAAAATGAATGAAATATTTATTTGAATCGATAGTTTGAACCTTGCAATTTAATGTTTAAAGATAATTTCATGCAAATGTTGACCGCGGCTGCGTCTCAGGTAGCCCATCCGCTGAGTCCAATTTTGGCATACTCTTTCACACATATCGGCCGGTATCTCACGAATGAATGCATGGATGTTGGCTTCCAGTGCGTCAATCGAAGCGGGCTTGTCCCTATAGACATTAGCCTTGACATACCCCCACAAAAAATAATCTAATGGTGTCAAATCGCACGATCTAGGCGGCCAATTGACCGGCCCGAAACGTGAAATTAACTGTTCACCAAACTCGCCTCGCAATTGCGCTATTGTTTCGCGTGCTGTGTGGCATGTGGCACCGTCTTGTTGAAACCACATATCATGCAAGTCAAGAACTTCCATTTCGGGCAAAAAAAAGTTTGTTATCATCGCTCGGTAGCGATTCGCATCATCTTTGAAGAAATATGGCCCAATAATGCCGCCGGCCCATAAACCGCACCAAACAGTGGCTTTTTCGTGATGCATTGGTAGCTGTTGCAATGCTTCTGGCTGATCTTCACTCCAAATGCGGCAATTTTGCTTATTTACGTACCCATTCAACCAAAAATGAGCCTCATCGCTGAACACAAGCAGCGCGCGATGAACATTTCGAACCGAGCACGAATTTTGATAGTAAAATTCAATAATTTGCAAGCGTTGTTCATTTGTAATACGATCCATGGTTAAATTGCAAACCAAACTGAAGCTGTTTGACAGTGACACAAGGTACTGAACACACGTCAGCTGTCAAAACCAGTGTTGCCAAAACCAAACCAGCTAAAAAATCACCCGTTACATCACAAAAGTATCCGTCTTAAAAAGTTTTTTAGTGGATGGCTTTAGGGATATTTTTTTTTTATTTGGTATCTGTTTATAGGGTGGTATAGAGTAAACTAAAAAAAAAGTAGGCTGATTTTAAAAATTTTATTGGTATTTTAAATTGCTATTTTTATGTTGAAATGGGATAAAAACAAAAAAGTGGGTTTCGATTACAAAAATTCTCTCTGTGTTCGGAAGGTAATAAAGGTTGTACCAAGAGGATCATATTTTTACAAATTTAACCTTTCATAACGTGAAATACGTTATAACCCACAAATCAGAATTCGATTAAAGAAAATATCTTAAATATTAACGAATTATATTTTCTTTTGTTATTTTTTGTATGCGAAGATTAGGTAGGGCGTGCCAGCTAGTACCTACTGTTGAAAAATCAAACAAATCGTCATCACCTTTTCTCGTTATTAAATCGTTGCCAAATTTGTAAACTAACACTATATAACCTCACTATCGTGATAGGTCGATACACTTAGCTCAACGAAAAAGCCCGAGACTATGGCCCTCGTTGTGAAACCTCAGTTTGACATTTCAAGCTTTTCTTTCTCTTTAAATTAGATTCTGGCAAGCTGGCAACATTTGAGACTAGGTTAAGATTCGTGCAGGTCGCTTTATGAGTTTTAATAAATATCAATTCTGATTTGAGTTTTGGGTTCTTATACCTTATGGTCAACTGATTATATATATGTATTACCTATCAAACATACATTCGATATTTCCTACAAAATAATCGGTTCTGGTCAAGAAAAAACAATGTTTTATTTTTTCATGACAAAAATTGTCTATACGTAGGTATGTATCTACTCTATTTTTCTTCTGCCCGCAAGCCTTTCCCATATATGTAGGTAATCCCTTCATCCCAATAGAAAATGAAAAAAAATCTCCAATCTCATTTGGCTGATGTTTACCTTTCCAAATAAGGTACAACCGCAATCTAAATTTCTAATTCTTTGTCATACCTGAAAACCTGCCTACATATGGTTCATGCCAACCCGACGTATATATGTATGTATGATGTATATAAATTCAGCTTGCAAATCGATAAATAAGTTCTTGAGATTGACCACGAAAAACATATCATCCTGGCGCCCGAACTGATATCATCCATATGTATTGATATCCGTCCTTAAAACTGTCAAAACAAAAAACTGAAAAAGCCGAAAAATATGCTAAAGGGAAAATTATGAGATAAGCGAAATATCCAGAGCCTTGGTCAGTCTTCTCATTCCAATCCCCGTCCCAAATCGAAATTACTCATTCCCCATTCCAACCTCTATGCCTATACCTATACTATATCACGCTGGCCGCCCTTCACTTAACCCCTTTCCTTATATGAAAACCAAGGCTATGTAAAGGGTTTATGGTCCAGCGTTCGGCGAAATTGATGTCGCAATCGGGTTTATGTACTTACATATTTTAGTTATGTAGAAAATATTTGCTAGGCCTTTAGGGATACCTTTGGCATCCACTAAGCCTCATTTCGGTTAAGGCGACCGGCAAGATGGAGTAAAATAAAACGCAATCTCTGGAGTGTCCGAAGGACAGCAGCTATTTGGGCTGAGCTGGGCTGGACACGGGGTAAAAAAATAACAACAGCAAACAACAACAAAAACAAATGATGTCCATTTGGTCTCTTTGGTTTGCCCCCACCTACAAATAATGGGGCAACGAAAACCCATTGCCAATGTTTACATATGAAAATATTCGCTTAAGCCTGATTCTTGACACAACCAAACGTACAAACTTACTTTATGTTTGGTATGTGTGGGTTTGTGTATGTGTGTGTGTCGTTGAGACTGTGTGGGTGCAAGGTATTTAGAGGATAGTGACCCTTTTTTTGTGGCACTAAGCGGACAGCGACAACGGGACGGCAAAAAGGGTTGTGGACACCAATTTTTTTCCTGCCTCTACTATCGTGGTTATTGGAAGGAGGGAGGTCATTTCGGCAAAAGAAAACTTAAGCCATTTCGACAGAGATATGTGAATGTATTTATAACAAAGGACAGTGCAGGACTATAGGCTATGCCTCCACAAGACTGGGCCTAGTTTCGAAAATACAGAAATTATTTCATATGCAAAGGTACCACTATCTACATTTTGGTTGATAAAATTACCAAAAACTGTTATTAATTTGAATTTCTCGTTAACTGCCTTAGCGATTTTGATCAAAATATTTAAACGGGGCTTGGGCGATATTTTTCAGCTATTCTGTTTGGGTTAGGGTCGAAATCCCGCAAATTAAAATCCCGCAAGTCGAAATCCCGCCATTTCTACTACAATGCGACAGCGCTGTAATCAAATTGGATTCCAATAGGTTTAGTGGCATCAGGCAATCAGAATCATTGACGACGAATTTCAGTAGGTACTATTTTTACTTGCTCTATAGGGCAAGTATTGGTTTCGTGTAAAAAAACAAATTCGAGGTTATAATCAAAACAAACACTTCGATAATCGAGAAATCCGAAAAAGTGGGTTTCGTCATGCCGTCCGTCGGTCTGTGCGTCTGTACGTCTGTACGTCTTAGCGTCTGTACGTCTGTACGTCTGTGCGTCTGTGCGTCGGTGCGTCCACTGTTATTTGAGCTAGAGCCTAAACGGGTTGACCTATTTGCTTGAAATTTAGTACAGAGCATTTTTATGTGATTTCCTAGAGGGAAAATTCGAATTTTTGTTTTAGCTCATCTAGAACGGGTAGCTGCCATACAAATATTTTGGTTTCTTCAAATTTTCTCGAAAACGGCTCTTACGATTTTGATTAATCTTACCTGTAATAACCAAGTCAATTGTAAGAAAACTGCATTTCAGATTTTTCTCAAAAAATTCACACAACGGAATTAGGTATTCAACGTTTTTTGAGAAAATGGTCTTATTTTTGGGTTATTGGCGTATATCTTTGCCATGGTTAAATAGATTTTGTTATAATTTTGCAATCTGATGATTCTCAAAAATTTCAAACATTATTTTATAAACAAACAAAAAAATCAAACGAAAAATCAATTTGTTAGTGCTTTTGACTCTTTTAATATTTACTCGTTAAATTTATACATCTTGCATCTTCTATGTTGGGTTACATACAGTATTTAACCACAAGAGCAAGTTCGTGCGATCAAGTCGTGCATATTTTTTAATATCACACTTAAGTGTGAGAATCAATGAGAACGAAACTCTAACCAAAAAAGTCGACGCATATAAAAGTATAAAAGGAGAAGTAATTTGTGGGAACATAATGTTGCTCCTCTTATGGTATGAATTGTCGCCTGGTAGGCACCAATGTCAATAATTTTCTTAGGCAATAATAGTACCTTGGGTGGGCCGCTTCGTGGGTTCCATGAATTTTAAGTCCCTTATTCGTGTGGTCATCCCGCGCACGCAACTATATTGCTCCACTTTGGGTAACTTATGTCGCCTGGTAGTCGCCAATGTCAATAACTTTTAATAATAATGTGACTTTTTTTGGAATAACCCTGTGCTAAAAATATTTTGTTCGTGAATAACTCTGCCTCAGCTTTAACTTGTATCAATTTCATAACTTCGTTACTATTTCTCTTCAAAAATACGAAAAATTATTTTTTCGACAAATACCGTGAAATAGTATCTAGTAGGGCATCGATGGGATTTCGATCGGTGGGAATTTGAACTTTTCCAATTCTGTTTCTCGTTGATCATTCAATCAAGTACCAATTTGAATTAAGTTCTCTTTATCATTTTATTTTTATTAAAGTACGTGCAGTGCTCAAAAATGCAAACTTTTTTGATAAAATTCTGAGGCAAAAGGAATAAATATTTTTAAAACTAATCCAGAAGTACCAGACTGGACAAACATCCCGATGGATCATAGTTGAACTCGAGACAAGAAATACTTGAACTCTTTATGTAAACACATTTCCTTGGCTGTAAGAGTCTTAAAGACTCATGTTTTACACATCCAGACTCTTTAGAAATTATTTAATTATCACCAGGCATTTCTTCAACATGCTCTACAGATAATCACCCCATGACTTAGGGTTGTCTTCAAAAGTTGTATTAAACTTCCTATTAAACGTTCCGATCAGATGGAGAAAGGTCTTTATTCCAAAAGCTGGAAAACCGACACACTCGACCGCAAAAGATTACAGTCTCTCTTCGTTTCTCCTCGAAACACTGGAAAGAAAGATTGATCTGCATGTTAGGGACCTTCTCATTTCAAAAAATTTGTGCAACTGCCAACACGCTTACTTTGAAGGTAAGTCAGTGGCAGACGACATAGTAATTTTGATATCGGGTAAGTATCTTATTACCATACAATCAAAGATACTATGGAATCTTCGTGGGCAGCACAAAACGGTCTCGGGGTCAACCCTACGAAAACTGAACTAGTTCTGTTTTCGAAGAAAAGGAAACTAAAGCTAAACAAAATTCCTCCAAAACTTTCCAAAGAAGCTAAATATCTGGGCTTAATCCTTGATTCCAATAGCTAACCTGGAAACTGAACACAGAGGAAAGAATGAAAAGAGCACTTTGTACCGAAGGTTTTTTTAGCATGTGTAGAAAACATGCTAAAAAAAAACCTTAGGTACAAGGCATGCGACCGCAAGTCATCCAGTGGATGCCTACCGCGATTGTTCGAGCCATACTTGCCTACGGTTCGATCTTGTGGTGGAAGGCTGTAGAAAAAGATACCTTTCTCAAAAACCTAAACAAGGTACTGAGATTAGCCTCTGTAGGAATAACTGGGGCACAGAAGTCTACGCCACAAGCAGGGTTGGAAATTATTCTTAATCTTCCAGTCCTGGACGAGCACATAAGATGCATGTGCACTTCGACTTAAAGAAATGGGATCTTGGAAGCACAGCACCTATGGTCATGGATCTATCCTCCAAAGGTATGACACAGTGGCCGGACTTTTTAAGTTATAACACAGTTATAAGTGAATTTTTTCAATATTCTGGCTTTTAATAAAAAGCTTTCTTTTATAAGTTCTGTTGGTTGTATATTTTTAGTACGGGTTGTTTGTTTATTTTCTATAAACGCTAGGCCATCGGTTGGTTTATTTTTGAAAAGGCTGTACAAATAATAAGGTTCAAAATTTTTAAACGATTAATATTTTATTGAAAAAGATAAACCTTCCGACTAACTTTGAAATATTGTTTGACAGTAGGCCATCCTGTCAACTCAATTTTTCAATAGATTTTCGATTTCACTAATAGTTTAATTTATCTTGCTGGTAAGTTCCTACATCGTCTGTTCTTTTATGAAACCGTACAAAATTATGTACAAAGATGTTACATCGCAGCTCCATTTCGGCCAAGCAAAATTATTTACAATGTACCTACAGGGTGATTCGCATAAGGTGTTACAAAAATGAAGTTGGATTGAGACTAGAAACAAATCGTATGGGAGGCTACCTCAAGGAAAAAGTGCATGCAGAGCCAATAAGTAGCATCAGTGAACTCCAGCAACCGCTACAGTACAAAATTTGAGAACAAGACACATATGTCCGACTTGTATAAGTTCAGAAGGGGGTCATTTTGAATAATTTTTGTAAAGCAGGAAACTTATTGGACAATTTTTATGGACGGGATGAACAACAAAACTGCTTGAAAGTAGGTGTCTTAAAAAATTTCAAAAAAACCGCCGTTAATCGAAAATCGTTATGATTTGGTATGGCCAAGTAACTAAATTCAGTATGGGACACCCTATAGCTTTATAGGTATATACAAAATTTACGAAATGTTAGAGATTAATGTCCAGTTTTTCAGTACGAGATTATTTTAATCCGAGTTAACTCATCAAATTTGGTGAGTTAACTCAAGATTAAGTAAAGGGTTTTCCAATAAGAGGTGTTATTTTGAATAGTCCGCTATTTCGGTAGCTGTCACTTTTGAAGCTGTCATTTTTTGACATTTGACAAGTAGAAACTACGCCATTAATAAAAATGGAACGATACACGCTTCACCAACGCATTGAAATTATTAAAATTCACTATAAAAATGGTGAAACTTTGGCAGAGATGGTTCGTAAACCTAAAAAATTTTTGGGTCGTCGTGAAGCACCTTGTCGGACCGCAATACAGAAATTGGTGGACAAATTCGAGCTGTTGGGACACGTTAGTGATGTGAAGAATAAAACCCGTGCACGTCGCTCAAGAACAACTGAGAATATTGCTGTTGTAGCCCAAAGTGTTGAAGAAAACCCAGGTTTGTCCTTTCCTCGTCGTTCTTTGGAATTAGGCATTCCACAAAGGCTTATAAAGTTCAGTTAACACAAGAACTTAAGCCGGCTGATCATCAACAACGTCGTGTCTTTGCTGATTGGGCCCTTCAAATGCATGAAAATGATCCGGAATTTCATCGAAAAATCATCTTGACTGATGAGGCCCATTTCTACCTCGGAGGCTACGTCAACAAGCAAAACTGTCGCCTGGGGCTCGGAAAACCCAAGAGTTATTGTTGAAAAGCCTCTCCATCCTCAACGAGTGACTGTTTGGTGCGGTTTATGGTCCGGCGGGGTCATTGGACCTTACTTTTTCGAAAATGAGGCTGGAGCAACAGTTACGGTCAATGGATTGCGCTATCGAGAGATGATTAATGATTTTTTATGGCCGGAATTGGATGGTATTGATCTGGACAACGTTTACTTTCAACAAGACGGCGCTACGTGCCACACAAGCAATGAAACCATCGATCTTTTACGGGAAAAGTTTTCGGACCGTGTTATCTCTCGAAGAGGTGATCACAATTGGCCACCGAGATCTTGTGATTTAACACCTTGCGACTTCTTCCTTTGGGGCCACGTGAAAGATAAGGTCTACGCCAACAGCCCAGCGTCGATTCAAGACCTCAAAGATGGAATTCGTGAGGCTATCGAGGACATAGGGCAGCCACTTTGCGATTTGGTTATGGAAAATTTCATGAAAAGGATATGGTCCTGTAAGCGTGGTCGTGGCGGCCATTTGAATGATGTTGTGTTCCATTATTAACGGCATACCTTCCTCTTTATAATGAAATAAACATCCGATCATTTATCTCAAAAAATGCCATTTTTCTTTGAATATCAAAATAACACCTCTTATTGGAAAACCCTTTACTATACACAACAGTACTAAGTCACCATGAAAATAAACTCCGATTCTAAAATAGCGAATCCAACCCTGATACTTTTTTGTCTTCATGCGTATAGAATAACTATACATCCATACACAAATGCCTATATAGTATAGAGAGGAACAAAACTAATATGCTTGGGGTAGAAACGGGTCACTATACATTAAGTGATGTTGTTTTTGTTTAAACTTAAAGTTTCTCTCCCCCTTCTTAATAACCTTACATGTTTTTGAAACACACAAACCGTGATTTAGTGTTTTTTTTTTTTTTGTATTTTCGGCAAACATACATTCCTATAGGTATATAATATCCACCTACTTTTGGACGGCATTACGGTTAATTTAATGTAAGAACCCACGACAAACAAGATAGCAATGGCCACATAACGATAGGTGGTGGAACGGAAATCCTCATTTTGGACTTAATTCAACCCCACCCCTCTCTGCTATAACCCCCCACGACCCACCCAATAAAAAAAAACTGTATAACTACCTATAATATGTACCTACGTTTTTGACCATATCTCGTACGTGCGTAGGTACATGAAATTTGTTGCTATGATCATTGCCTCAATATGGACCAAAAACTAAAAACGGGCTCTTAATCAAACATTAAGGGGTGGCTGCTGTTGGTCCAGTCCAGCATGATAGGGCGAAATAGCAATGTAAGGGAATAGGACATGTTTTTTGTGCGTTTGCATTCAAATTTGCTACTTAAAATATGTCCTAGGTAAATTGTCACCTTTTATTTTTTTGTAAAAAAACATGACAGGCAAATGAAACGGTCCCAATCGAAACTAATCCAAACAAATTGCACACAGGACACCACCGCACCCGTACACCGCAAGGCAAAATATTGTGCGACGAGGACGAGGACGAGGACGTGTAAGTGAGGCAATGAGGCGTTTACTCTTGATTTGCGTTACCATTACCACGAATGTCCTTTTTTCATCAATATACATATATGTGAAGCTAACATCCTTTTATTTATTTATTTTTGTTTTTCTTCTCATTTTTTTTTTTTTTATTTCACATACAAACTCGTTCCGCTGCGGGATGTCCCGAAAATTCCTAGATATCCTGACAGCAGTATGACAATGTGATAAATCTACGAATCATTAATTTGAGGCTTACCAAGTCCGGTCGCCAGGATGCGTGTGTGAGTGTGTATAGGAGTTTATTGGTGAATCTTTATGTAACTCTTTTTTTTTGGTTTTGTTTTTGTTTTTGGGATGAAAAGAAAAAATCAACTTTGTCGTTTGTCCACAGGACACATTTTTGATGGGTGTTTGTTTTTGTTTGATTTGCTTTCTTCGCTTGAGATCCTTTTGTTTACCCTTATGCATGAGAAATTTATCGAATGTCGAGGTTAATACCTTTCTTTGGTTGTTTCTTATAAATGGACAAAAAATTTGCTTTTCTGTCCTATCGTCGTCGTCGTTTAGAAGAAACAAGAATTTTGCATTCAATGTACCACCACATATGCTTCGATAAGCTTCTTGATTAAGCAGACCAAGATGTCCTGGAACCGGCTAGGTGGTTTTTTTGTTGTATCTATCTTGACCGTTATTTTAAGGACAATAGTATGAAATTATGTTGACATAATCGTCCAAGATCATTGGTCACTACGGGTTTTTGAGTTTGTGTCAGCGAGCAACCATATGAGTTTGGTCCCCATCACCTGGTCTCTATACCTATATGAATATATGGGACTTATTGCATAAGCATTTGGGACCTATATAGGTACCTATCAGATTGAAGATGAATAATAATTATAAATTATTCATAGCGTTCTCAAATCAGCTGCACACCCGTGGAACTCTCTTAATGCATCCAGCGCAGCGGTATGGTAGGTAGCTCTGCTTAAAAAAAAAAGAACACAACAAAAACACGAAGAGAAAGAAGGATTATCTAGACTACGATGACCACCGCCGACGCACGAACCAGAAAAAGACTCGATGATTTCGTTGGTCGGGTGGGGAGGTGGGGTGGTTTGGGAGTGCCTTATTGAAACTTCTTTGCGATTCTGAGAATTGAAGAATGTTGTTGCTCTGTCATGCGAATATTGAGACGATACTCTGGCGGTTTGGATGATTTGGTTTTGGATTGAAGTCGATGTTGCACGCAATTCGGATAGCGAGGTGCAAGAATATGCCACGTTTGGACACTAGTCACAACAAATCTCTGACATGACTTTGCGTTTGCGTTTGCGTTTGAGATAGATTTTGATTTTTATTTTGTTTTTTTTTTTTTTTGTTTTCTGGTGGGGTGTGTGTGGAGAATAAATTAATTTCAGAGTTACCCTTTTAATTCTATAAAAAAGATTGGAAATAAAAAAAAAATGGTACCTATATATCTTGTTTAAAAGTGCAATTTGAAGTTGATTGAGTACACACAGTGTCCGGATAATTTTCCATTTTCCGATAGTTATAGCTTTCTGACATCAAGTTTATGAACATGAAGAAATTTCAAGCACTAATACTATAACTATATTATAGAAATGAAAGTTATAATCGAACCGGAAACGGAATACACCTTGAAACCGATTTGAGGTTGGGGTTATCTCTCTAAAATGTGATTTGAATCGTTCACGAAGGTCATGCGATTTGACCCCGATAGACTTTTTCTTGTATGGGGTTTACTTAAGTCGCAGGTCTATTTGAATAACGCACAATCGGCCGATGCAATGAAGCCGGATCTATGCGGAAGCGTCATTGAAAATTGGGCCACTCGGATCCGTGCCACCGTAAAAAGCCGAGGCGAGCATTTCAACAATGTCATAATTGCAATATGATATTGCATACATAAAAGCATACATGGCCCTTTCAAATAAAAAAATAACTTTGTTAATACCTGACACACAGCTTGTTTTATTCCATTTCGACATGTATTAGCCCTTATTGAAAAACCCATTAATTAACTCATAAGTTAGATGCTATCCTATCCTTCTAAGACTAAAGATTTAACTCGATCTTAGCAGTGATAAGCTGTAAATTCTAAAATCTTGCATCTTAAGCCGCGTCCAGATCAACAAAAAAATTATGTTGGTTGCCGTGTTCGGCTGAAATATTTGTGTATAACTACGTCAGTGTAGACGTCCGGACGCAAACAAATTTGAGTGTCACATTCAACGCACACAAATTTATGAGTCACATTCAAGATTCAACGCACACTATCCGATTCCGATGGATTTTTGGCGTACGCGAAAAGGTTTGTGGCGTATTGATCTTTTTATATGAACAAATTGTTGAATCAGCTAAAAACTAATTCCGAAATGGTTATCAGCAGACAGTCACTGTAGACAATTTTGCACATAGACTTGACTTTATTTGCTTATAAGGATCTAATATCAAGCGAATTAGACCCCTCAAACTTTCTAATTAACTTGGAGTTTGGCAGAAGCTTCTTTAATTGGTGGAAAAGGACGAAACCATGCCCAACTCCATTCTCCATCTTTATGTCAGAAGTAGTCCACAACTTAAACGTGAAGAAAAATTGTCGAATCTTTAGCAAGTCGAACGCAGATATTTTCCATGAAACCGGGACGGGCCTTCATCGAACTCGAGTCACAGTGTGGTGTGCACTTTTCTCAAGCTGTATTATCGGGCCATACTTTTTCGAAGAAAACGGTCACACTGTTATGGTCACATGGAGATCGATATTTAAAAATGTTTAAAGAATTTTTTTTACAGAGTTTTGCTAAAAAAGGATTATCCTTTGAACTCTGTGTGGTTCCAAAGTTCACATATAACCAGGCCTGTTACGGCAAAGTTGCAGTGTAAATTTCAGATGAGATAATTTCAAGAAACTTCATATTCTGTTACCCCCGCACCCAGGTCTCCAGATTAGACTGCAACTGATTATTTCTGTGGGGTTAATGAAAACAAGAAACTTACAAAACTAAACCAAGAAATTTATATTATTTAAAACAATCCCACTGATTCAATTTTCATTTCAACTCTTCAGGCAGTCATGAACTATTATTTGCTAAGATGCTGCAAATTGGTCAATCAGTATGGAGGCTAATTAACTTCTAAAATGTTTAAAACTCAATAAAATAAAATACTGAACCAACCTCCGATGAAAGTCACTTTGTATTTTGAAAGATAGCCGGCGAATTGTATAATTTGAAGTTTTTAGAATATAAAGTTGCAATTGTCAATATGGAGTTTTCTAAAATTGCGATTTCAATCCATTGACAACGCAGCCAACCTCCAATAGAATTTGAATTTGGTTTGACAAATAGGAGATAGGCTTCCGCGGAGTATGGTCAGCTCTCTTTCTCACAAGACATGTAGGCAGTGTTGGGACTTCTACCACTTAAGTGGTACTTCTACCACTTTTTGCTGTTCATGCAAACCTACCACCTTTAAATCTAATTCTAGCACTTTTTGCAACTCACCTTTCATCTATTTCTTTACTTTAACAAGTACCATGCAACCTAACCACACCTAAAATTTATAACTAAATCGGTATGATTTCACCTAAGTACTTTTCACCTCAGTTCTCTTTCTTTGTGTCTGTGTTAGTTGACTGTGATCTGTGCAAGGAAGCATTATCTTAGTTGTCAGATCTCTTTAAACATAAAAATAGATTGTTATAATAGAGCTGTGTAAATCGTTCATTTCAAATGATCGAATCGTTCAAGAATCGATTACCAAAATTTTAATCAATCGATCATTCGATCATTTTCATTCTACTCAATTCATTATTTCACACTGTTCCGATTCCATTTGTGATGTCTAAACATCTATGTCGGCGGTAGAGTGAAATAAAAACGTGGACTTTCTTCTGTGCGACGTTACGTTACAAGGTTACGTATCGCGTTTTCTCGGAAATGATTTGACATTTTAACACTTGCAAATTAAAAGTGTTCTAATGGACCTAGAGAACTGGCGTGACTTTAGGTAATTTCCACCTCCTTAATTTGCGTACTCCGTTTTTCGATCCGCCGTACCAAAAATGTTGACATATTTTGACACCTGTCAAACTAAGACAATTTTTTTATTTCGGTTTCGATGAAATTCAATCTCCGAAGTTAACGAATACTGTACCAATTTTTATCGAACCCAATCTGACCCATATTTCTTTTCTCCAATTAAATATATTTATAATTCAACAGAGATTGATATCGAAAATCAAGATTCATTAAAATGATTGAGATTGGGATGGAAAATCGAGAATCATCGAAATGATTGAGATTGGGATGGAAAATCGAGAATCATCGAAATGATTGAGATTGGGATGGAAAATCGAGAATCATCGAAATGATTGAGATTGGGATGAGATCGAGAATCGAAATGATTGAGATTTGGATCGATTGAAACGAAAATTTGTGATTTCAATCATCAATACTTTTTTATGATCGGATCAAAAAAATCGAATCATTCCTGATTGACACAGCCCTAAGTCTTAACTTTTGCAATAGAGTATTAATAAAGAAAAAGTTTAGTTTATTTTTTCATACACATTTATTACGTTTGTCGTTTTACTAAAACGACATGGCTCTAGAAGGTATCGTATAACTAACTGACTATAAAATAAAACTAAAACTTCAGTGTTCTCAGCGCTCTTCACCCTTCTCACTATTATAACAATATTTTTATTTTGCAACTCTAAATGGAACTTCTAGAGCCGAGTCAGTTTACTGTCGACAACCGTAATAAGGGTGGTATTTAGCAAAAATTTAATTGTAATTTTTTGAAGTCTTAACTAATTTTATTATTAATTCAAACGGCTGTTATAGAATATTTTATTAGAATATACGATTTGTTACATAAAAATGAGTTTTAATTTCTACCACTTTTTTTCACAACCTTTCTACCAATCTTTGGATTCTGCGAAGTCCCAACACTGCATGTAGGCCACAAGTAGGTCCGTGGCGATTCTAATTTCAACATACTAATTTGAGCCGCCAATGACAAACGCGTTTGCTTGAAGTGGATCTTCAGATTTTTGGCATTGAACATTTGAACGTACCCAATACCCTACTATGCAGATTTTCGTAACGTAATGTTCTACATCGTAAAGTAACGGGTGATTTTTAAGCTGGTTTGGTTTTGGCAACACTGGTTTTGACAGCTGACGTGTGTTTAGTACCTTGTGTCACTGTCAAACAGCTTCAGTTTGGTTTGCAATTTTACCATGGATCGTCTTACAAATGAACAACGCTTGCAAATTATTGAATTTTACTATCAAAATTCGTGCTCGGTTCGAAATGTTCATCGCGCGCTGCTTGTGTTCAGCGATGAGGCTCATTTTTGGTTGAATGGGTACGTAAATAAGCAAAATTGCCGCATTTGGAGTGAAGATCAGCCAGAAGCATTGCAACAGCTACCAATGCATCCAGAAAAAGCCACTGTTTGGTGCGGTTTATGGGCCGGCGGCATTATTTGGCCTATTTCTTCAAAGATGATGCGAATCGCAGCGTTACTGTCAATGGTGAACGCTACCGAGCGATGATAACAAACTTTTTTTTGCCCGAAATGGAAGTTCTTGACTTGCATGATATGTGGTTTCAACAAGACGGTCCCACATGCCACACAGCACGCGAAACAATGGCGCAATTGCGAGGCGAGTTTGGTGAACAGTTAATTTCACGTTTCGGGCCGGTCAATTGGCCGCCTAGATCGTGCGATTTGACACCATTAGATTATTTTTTGTGGGGGTATGTCAAGGCTAATGTCTATAGGGACAAGCCCGCTTCGATTGACGCACTGGAAGCCAACATCCATGCATTCATTCGTGAGATACCGGCCGATATGTGTGAAAGAGTATGCCAAAATTGGACTCAGCGGATGGGCTACCTGAGACGCAGCCGCGGTCAACATTTGCATGAAATTATCTTTAAACATTAAATTGCAAGGTTCAAACTATCGATTCAAATAAATATTTCATTAATTTTTTCGAATTTTTTGTGTTTTTTTTAAAAAAAAGTTCTAAGCCTCTTAAAAAATCACCCATTATTACTGAGGAAAGCACACATTTTTAGATTACCCTACCGCCGGCATAGATGTTTACACGCATCAAGATATTCGAGTTTCTTAATGCAGCAAAATTACCAGCCACCCTTACATATATTTTGGTGAGTTTAACGGCACCAGAAAAGTCTCCCATAAGAATATACCTACGCAATAGGCAACCCACTCTTTTGAAATTCTTGATACCCCAGGGTTATTATGTGGACCTTAGAAAGATAAGAATAGCTTTAGCATGGACATTAAACTTCGTACTTTGCATTTGTTAAAATCAGCATATTTTTTAGATATTTTGTTTCCAATTTGCACAAATTCCACTAATGGCAACATCAGCATTGGCTTGGAGGTGTTTTTCAATATTTAAATTGAATTAAATCGTCAATCCAAGGCAAGTGTATTTTTTCATTACTCTGTTTCACCATATCTACTCCTACTCTGTTTCACCATATCTGCACACCTGAATATCATCACTTTTTAATACTCATTATTACTATTAAACTCCACCTTTGACAGCCAAGAGTCAATAGTCCAAAAGTCTATTCATATTCAATAAAAGTAAGTTGTTGCTGCGAAAAAATGCTGGTTTTAAAAATAAATGGGGCAAAATAGGAGGAGAAATTTGCACAATATTTCTCTCGTAAGAAGTCAAACGCACTCTTTGTCCCTTTTTTATTAATTTATCAACCGTGACGTCCGTGTACAAAAGTAATAGAGCATTGGGTTAAAAAATTGCCAGTCGAAGCTTTTTGACAGCACACAAGTGAGGAGTTTTCTGAGACCTCCGATTCCTGAATTCGCTACATTTTTGTTTCATAAAAAATTGTCAAAAAATGTATTATAATCAGAAAACTTGACACATGCCCCAAGTTTCTTTACAATTTTATGTCGTTTTCGATTGGACGTTCGTAGCTACTCCTTTTTCCCTCCTTTTACTCCAAATTTTCCATTTGCAATAGGAATGGAACAGTTCCGAAATCCAAACGAAAACGACATTACAAAATTCGTAAGGCTTAGCAAGCACTTCACGATGAAACGGATCTCCGGTCACTCAACGGTCAAGGCCCATTCACGATAAAAATTATCAATTTTCTATAGTAAATAACTACGAACATTGCAACTCGGAATGAATTGCCTGCTATAGGTAGTTCTGGGAAAGACCTTTTATATTATCAAGAACTTGTCATTTTTATATGAAGCAGGAATAAGCTAATTAGATTTTTATTCATAAAGATTTTATTTATCAGTGTGCATTTTATGTAATAATAGGTGCAATAGAGCTGGCAACTCTGTTACTTATTGCATATTCATATACTTGTATCTCGCGATTAACACACACAAAACCTAACATGCATATAATTGGCCAAAGGGCAGTACGTTTACGTGCGCCTAATCATATCCGAAAATCCTGCTCGCGCGATAAATAGCAACTCGTAATTTACTTTTCAGCCCGAAAGCTACCAACACTATACCAAAACCAATAATAACAACAACAACATCTTGCCACAGCCACTCATTTCGAGGTTGAAAAATGCGAATGAGCTCATTTGGAATTAAATACAATTTTTCAATCTTCCTTCCTTTAGACACAAGAGGCTCTCAATTCCATATGGCCGATAGATAGTTTTATTCGCGTGAATTTCTACTTGCACGATCGTCGTTTTTAAGGGATCAACATTCAACACTAGGTATACAGAAACAGAAAGGCGATCAATACCATCCAGGGAGCAGAGCACACATCACCCACTGGCGGTGGCGATTGCG
Source organism: Leucozona laternaria (assembly GCA_932273885.2). NCBI lineage: Eukaryota > Metazoa > Arthropoda > Insecta > Diptera > Syrphidae > Leucozona > Leucozona laternaria. Next base: position 216,245,555 of record OW026366.1, on the reverse strand, counting down.
ACCTGGCCGTGGCCAGTGCGGCAATGGATGCCACTTCGCGCCATATTGGTGCTTAGCTTAAGACGCTGCGCGCTGGAGTTGGAGTGTGGAAGTGGATTTGATTGCGAGATGTCAGCAACTTTATGGCATGCGAATTGTCCGATCGCATGGCCTCCAAGCGAGCCTTCATCTCTTTATTTTGAGTCTTCTCAGTGTGTGCCGATCTTGATGACAATAATTCTGTGCAGGTTTCGCGTGTTCACCTCTTATTTTTTTTTTTCCTGGTCGACTATGATCGCATGCGGTTCGCACAGGAATTATTTCCGCTGAACGGCTGAAGAGCTGAAGACTCTGAAACTGATGTGGATTATGCTGCACAAACATAACACTGGTTTTAGTGAGTCGATGAGTCGAAAAAATAAATTAGTTTTACTCCAATTTGTACCTAAAATAGGTGTTGGACAGATTGTCATGCATTCTATTTTTTTTGATAATGTAGGGATTTGTCGCTTGGTCGATTTAATGTTACGTAGATACTAAACGCGTACTTAACGCATATTTATTGTTGGAATTTTAAAAAGAAAATGGGCTTACCTAAATAGGGATCTTTAAAATTATGTTCATAAAAATAAAGTAAGATCATTGGGCCACAGGCCAACTCGTTTTTGTCCACACGAATTCTGTTATTAAATTTATTAAGGACTACTCAGATCTATTACAACAATTTTTATTGTTCCTCGTTCTTGTCATCTTCAGTTTTTACTTGCTCTACGACGATCGAGAAGCGAAAAATAGTGCCTTCCGTCGGCCAGTGCGTCGATTCGTCGGTGCGTAGATACTGTAATTTGAGCTAGAGCATTTTTATGTGATTCCCTAGAGGAAAAATTTGAATTTTGGTTTTAGCCATACAAACATTTAGTTTTTTCCAATTTTCTCAAAAACAGCTTTAACGATTTTGATTAAAATACTGGAGTACACGCATAGCTTACTATAGTAGACAATTTTGTTCATAACTTAACGGTTTCTTATGTGAGAGCGCTGTCATTTTAAATAAGCCCTCTCAACTAAATTTGTCTACAGGTTAGTATCTCCCTTGATTTGTCCGCGAAGGCATAGTTTTATAGTTAAGTGTCAAAGTCAACTGTCTACCATAGCAGTCCGTGCGAGTTTTTGTGTACAAATTAAGGTGATCTATTTTAATGCTTTTTCAAGTTTACAAGGCATTCAGACTTGGAGATGCTTTTAGGTACATCTGAAGAGACATAGCATGATCTGACACCAAAGATGGGACGAGTTGACAGATGCGCTTATTCATCAGGGCTCGAAATAGATCAACAAAAAAATTGTGCAAGATTTGCAACAATTGGATTTGTCCCGATCACTAGGCTGTAGTTTGTCTTTAATGCTATGAAAATTGATTTTTTGTTATATAAATAAAGTACAAATAATTAGGTAAACAAAACACATATGGGGGTGCGTATTGTTTCGCTTTTTTTTTACAATTATTTTTGTTTACTTCGTTATTTACTTACAATCCCTTCGCCCTATAGTCATTTCGCATTTCTTTCTCTCTCTTTTTACTTGTTTTGCATTTTGGTTGAAAGTGCAAGGAGTTATTTGGGCCAAGGTTATTATCTCGCATTTTATTTTAATTAGAATCTATTGTTTAGCGTGGGTTTATTTTGTCTTCAGTGTGATTTTAAACGGTTTAGAAATTTCTTATAATGGGTGATTTTTTAAGAGGTTTAGAACTTTTTAAAAAAAAAAAACACAAAAAATTCGAAAAAATGAATGAAATATTTATTTGAATCGATAGTTTGAACCTTGCAATTTAATGTTTAAAGATAATTTCATGCAAATGTTGACCGCGGCTGCGTCTCAGGTAGCCCATCCGCTGAGTCCAATTTTGGTATACTCTTTCACACATATCGGCCGGTATCTCACGAATGAATGCATGGATGTTGGCTTCCAGTGCGTCAATCGAAGCGGGCTTGTCCCTATAGACATTAGCCTTGACATACCCCCACAAAAAATAATCTAATGGTGTCAAATCGCACGATCTAGGCGGCCAATTGACCGGCCCGAAACGTGAAATTAACTGTTCACCAAACTCGCCTCGCAATTGCGCCATTGTTTCGCGTGCTGTGTGGCATGTGGCACCGTCTTGTTGAAACCACATATCATGCAAGTCAAGAACTTCCATTTCGGGCAAAAAAAAGTTTGTTATCATCGCTCGGTAGCGTTCACCATTGACAGTAACGCTGCGATTCGCATCATCTTTGAAGAAATATGGCCCAATAATGCCGCCGGCCCATAAACCGCACCAAACAGTGGCTTTTTCGGGATGCATTGGTAGCTGTTGCAATGCTTCTGGCTGATCTTCACTCCAAATGCGGCAATTTTGCTTATTTACGTACCCATTCAACCAAAAATGAGCCTCATCGCTGAACACAATTTTTCGATAAAAAAGCGGATCCTCGGCCAGCTTTCCAAGAGCCCATTCACCAAAAATTCGGCGTTGTGGTAGGTCGGCTGGCTTTAGTTCTTGCACCAGCTGTATCTTAAAAGGCTTTACGCCCAAATCCTTCCACAAAATTTTCCACGTAGTGCTGTAACAAAGGCCTAACTGCCGGGAACGGTGCCGAATCGACATTTCGCGGTCTTCTGTCACACTAGCTGATACGGCCGCAATATTTTCTTCACTACGCACAGTACGTAAACGTGTTGGTGGTTTAATGTCCAACAAAGTAAATTTGGTGCGAAATTTGGTCACAATCTTCCGAATAGACTGCTCAGAAGGTCGAGAATGCCGATCATAAAATGGAAGCAGCGCGCGATGAACATTTCGAACCGAGCACGAATTTTGATAGTAAAATTCAATAATTTGCAAGTGTTGCAAACCAAACTGAAGCTGTTTGACAGTGACACAAGGTACTAAACACACGTCAGCTGTCAAAACCAGTGTTGCCAAAACCAAACCAGCTAAAAAATCACCCAGAACATACTAAAAACAGTTTTTTTTACTTTCCGGTGTGGGTCCAAAAAACATATTTAAAAAACACGACTTAGTTAGTTAGTTTAAGTTTTAATGACTCTTTATTATTTCATAATGTAATGCATTTTGGTATATAAACTTAAGTCTAATTGGTATGGTCTATGGCGTTCTACCAGACTCCCATCCTTGCCCCCCGTTAAGTATCCTTAGTAATTAATTTTCATCTAGGCTGGTTTTACTGAAGGAACTCACTCTAAATTCTCTCAAAACTTGACAAATGGCAAGAAAATGATAAGTATCCTCACATAGACTGATGCAAATTAAAGGCAGATCGGGTCTGTGCGGCATAAAATTTAAGTTCAACAGTTCTCCCCTCGTTTTAAAAAATAATGTTTATCTTGTTTACTGTGTTGTTGTTCACCAGATATGATTTGTTTTGCAAGCTGAAGTTCAAACGACTATAGTAACTCCTGAAGATCGAGGAACTGGCTTCTGTTGCATATCTTTCATACATGAAATTTTCAAACTTCTCTAGTAACGCATTGAACTTACTTCTTAACTGCGACGATTCTTCGTTTGGCGCTATTTCCAGATCAATATCACAAGCTGCGGCAAGACTCTCCCACTCTGCAATCATCGATCCTCTTGATTGGATTACCAAATTAAGAATGATTTTTGGAATTCTTTTACCCTCCATATCCATTACTTTTGCGATGTAATTAAAATGCATGTTAAGAGTATCCATCATCAAAGGCGGTGTCCCTATTTCCAAATATAGCATATAGTTTGGTGTGTTTCTGGGCAAGCGCAAGATCCTTTTAATAAAATAACGAAGAAATTTTTCTAATGCTTCGTAACGTAAGAACTATGCCCACATACCTGAGCTACATATAGAAGGATTGACGCGGCAGTGGTGCGAAATAATTTCTTCTTTGCACTGTGCTCAATAAACTTGTTCTCTATGTACGGTTCCCATACCGAGGAGATTGCCCTCTTTGCTTCCGCTAGCTTTCCTTCTAAATGTTTCTTCATATTTAAATTCGCGGTTAAAAACACGACTTAAAAGTGTATTCAACATATCTCAAAATTCAAGAATCGAAGAGCGCACAATTTCAACTTTTGGTAAAATTCAAAGAAGTATCAAATAGCGGTTTATTCTTTCCTTTTTTCAACTCTTCCCTAATACGTTCACAGGAAATATAAAAATAAGAATGATCCACTGCGGGACGTGGTTTATCTTTGAAGAGTTTACTCTTCCAACCCACCTTCATCAGTAATCATTACATTACATTACAGCACAACTTTTCTTTTTTTTGAATATCCAAAATGGCGATGCTAACATCACGCTATGGTGCTTCGCAAAATTTAGTATGTGCCATAAAAGTTGCAAATATGCGAATTTTTTGTATCTTTTCGATTCTTAGAACGGAAAATTGTGCACAATATAGCACAACTTTGAAATCTTAAAAAAAATCTTGATTTCATTCGTTAAATTTGCAAAGTTGCGAACTTTGCAAAAATATTTACAGCACAACGCAGCAAAAGTTGCGCATATTATAGCACAATTTTTTTTTTTGAAAATCAAAAATGGCGACGCTAACTTCACGCACATTATTCACAACCTTAAATATTCACATATGGTGGTCCGAAAGCTTAACAGCTTTTACTGCGAGTATGTTATCATACAAAACTCCCTTAAAGAGAAGTTGGTTTATGTCTAGTTCCTGCTTTTGGGTTCGGTCTGATTTTATAGCCCACGCGTGGGATGCAACCATTAATATAGTTAGTTATATATAGTCAATATAAGAGACGCATATAGACCTATGTAAATATATAGTACAGGTATTGAGATTAACAAAAGACATTTTTTTACCCATATCCAAAGAAAGTTGACTGATGGCAACTATGTTTTCCTCACTTATGATCAGAATGTCAATCATATTTTCCTTTGAAAAGCAAAATTTCGAAACAGATGTCCCATTTTATATATTTTTTTTTTGTTTGTCCTTATAATGTTAAAAACGCGCATCATCCTCTATAAATGTTTATAATTCACATTCATATTTGTGATTGGAAAAATTTCATAATCGGCACAAAGCTAAACAATAACAAAATTCCCTAAAAAAAAAGGACCAAGCCACAGTTCAAGATTATAAAAGAAAAATATTTGCATGACACTGCAATCAACAGAGCAGGTCCTACTCCCAAGACAATGCCTTGGTGTAACCCGTAGAAAAAAACATAAAAATAATCATAAAAATTTACAATAACAATAAAAATAAAATAAAGAAAAACCGGAAACTTGCTTCGGGTTCCCCCCATATCTGGCTGCATACAGGACTCGCTACTTTCTTCTTATTCTTCTAAGGTGAGAGACCTCCAAGACCCCTTAACTACAAAACAAACATACACACCCTCGGCGAAAAGTCCGAATTCTCAAAAACACAAACAACAACAAAAATGTACCTACCTTTATCTTCTCTAGATGCATTATCCTTTTCACGGTTAACTGCCATCTCGGGCTCGGGTTGAGTTTGAGTATGCAATTGCTGTCCTTAATCGGGACGGGATTCAACACATTATAATGACGAGTGCAAGTAAGGGATTTAATTTATTTCTTTATTTTTTTTTTGTGGGATCCTTTGCCATTGTTGCTGTATACAGAGATCGTGTTGTGATAACAGGATTTACTGGTCGATATGGGCCGGTAAGAGGATTCTTTTGCATAATTTGTTCGTTTTCTTTTTTTTTTTTGTAGATATCTATTAAATTTTCATTTTTTCTTATTCCGCTGCGATAAGTAAAAGAGGACAATATTGCTTCGCATGAGACTATGGCGGTATGCAAGGACAGATGTATAGCTTTCTAATGGGAGATTCCTAACTTTAAGATGGATATGTTTATAAATGAGCCTAATTGTCAGATTGTATTTAATCAAACATTGTCCAGTTGACCTGTGGTCTTTCAGTTTTTTTTTTTTTTTTTCTGCTCTGATGGGAAATTTATTGCTAAAAGATTTTATTTCTTGGTATTTTGTGTATACATATTGTTTGTTTCATTACTCATAAACAGTGGCGTAACTACGGGGGGAGCAAAGGGGGCAATTGCCATACCCCCGCCCCCCACCCCCCCAGAAACAATACAAAATACCTATTCAAATGTTTGATATTAAGCTCATTTTGAGAAATTATTCCAATTAAACATTTTAAGAGAATAGAGCTGCAAATATGACACCACTTTATGATAAACTGTGAAAAAGAACTCCTTCTTTCTCCTGTTTTCAGCCGATCTTGCAATACGTTGTGGTCCATGCTTGGGCCTATCACCTACAGACCCTCTTTCTCCGAAATCATTCACTACACGATAAATAGTGCGTTTTGTTGGCACGTTGTTTCTCCCAAAAATTTCACGTAATTTTCTCATCGTCACAGTAATCGATGATTGATTTTGATGTTTTAACGAATAAAACACGTTGGTTTATCGAATATTTTTCCATAATAAATTTGCCAAGTGTCTACTTCACGACTGCCCAATATGAACTGTCGTCAAGACTCATGTTTACCAAAATGGCGGCAAAGCAAAGTAGTATACCTTCCCGGCAAACACCCTGTATATAAGAAAAACTGTGTTTTTTTTTTCGAAAACTTCGCTAGTTGAGAATTAAAAGTTAAGAACTGGTATTTTTGACTTTTTTTAATAATAATAATGTTTTTAACAATAATATCTTTAAAATAATCGTTACAATGAAAAAAATATTTTGACGCTTTCTTGCATGGAGTAACATAATAAGGTCATTTTGAGAGTGTAAAAGAATAGAGCTCCGTTTTTGTTGTTTAATTTAATCAGTTTTTTTTTTTTTAACTACAATTATATAAGCTATTACACTTAATTTGATAAAATAGAACTACACTTATCTCTATGAGCGACAATAAGATCAAACAAAAAGTAACCGAACTTTGACCGGAATCTGAAGGAGCTTCTGTCATACAAACCACTACAGCTGTTATTATAAAAGTGCATTTGAAGACATTTCTTCAGTAGATAAGTCCTAAGAACCTATTTGCTTTTTCTAAACTCTGACATACTTTTATTGAATTATTGTTCTTCTGCTATGTGAAAATCAACATGGTTTTGTAAAGCAAAAATCAACAGTCACTAATTTATTACAGTTCTCCACTTCTTGATTTGATATTTTTGAAAACCACTTACAATTAGATTGCATCTTTACAGACTTAATTTAAGCTTTTGAAAAATTAAGTCACGAAATACTTTTAAATAACCCGGAGGCCACACGAGCCAGTACTGGCAAGCAAGTTGCAATACATTCACATTTTTTCACTAACACATATAAACCCAAGCAACTTGCTCGTCAACTGGCTTGCCTTTTTCGAAGCCAGTTGAGCAGCCAGTAGAGAAGCAAGTAGGGCGTTCATTTTTTACACTATAGTCAACAAACATCGTTCCTTTTATTTAAAGTTCTGAATTAATTAGATTTTGTGCAAAATATAAGTTAAAATAAATTTAGTGTGGAATTTGATTGCATTTTAAAAATGTTAAAATTCATTGCTTGACAGAATATTTGACATTTGCGAATATTTCGTTACAAATTACCAAAAAGCTCTAAAATTGCCCTTTTCAAAAATAAAATTTCAAATTATTCGGATATTTAGAGGTTTTTTAATCCATTGACATCGTAGACATCCTTTAATGGAATTTTAAAGTTTATGGCTTGACAGATAGAGGACAAATTATATTTGATCCTATCGTGAATATTTCGTTCCAAATGTCAACCGATTGCCCTAAAAATGAATTTTTCCGGAGCAGAAAAAAAATGGAAAAAATTTTGGATTTTCAGAGGTTTTTTAATCCATTGACATCGTAGACGGAATTTGAAAGTTTGTGGCTTGACAGATAGGGGAAAAATTATATTTGATTCTATCGAGAATATTTCGTTCCAAATGTTAACCGATTGCCCTAAAAATCCATTTTTCCAGAGCGGAAAATAAAATGGAAAAAAATTCGGATTTTTAAGAGGTTTTTTTATCCATTGACATCGTATACAACCTTCAATCGAATTTGAAAGTTTTGTGCTTAACAGACAGATAGCTAACAAAATGTATTTTGACATCTGTAGTTTTTTTATTTGTTACATGAATTTTAGTTAAAGTATATGTTATTCCCTCTTATGTTTCGTTGTCCATAATTTCAATTATTAAAGTTTGTTAACCATGTTTGCATTTTTCTTTAATATTCTTTCCAAATGTATTTTGATTTTTTAGATCCATTTTGTTTGAAAGATCAACCAAAATTGTTTACTATAGTAGAGAAAAAGAACGACCTACTTGCAAGCAACTTGCTTGGCAAGTGGAGTGCCAACTACGTCACAGCCAGTACACAGATACGAATTTGGCAGGCAATGTATGAACCCAACTTGCTTGCCAGTACTTGCTCGTGTGGCCTCAGGGTAAAGTAATGAAAATTGAACTAAATGATCGGTTCATCTAGTGGATATCCTTAAAGATAGATTTTATAGTGTTAAATTCAGAAATAACCGTTCATGTCGACTTAAAGTAAATTCTGGTGTACCTCAGGGGAGCCATCTCGGTCCTTTGCTGTTTGTTTTATTTATAAATGATCTTCTTTTTACATTAAAATAAAAAATTCTATGTCATTAATTTATGCTGATGACGTTAAAATATTGAGAAGAATTGTGTACAACTGCCAGACGATCTTCAAAGATTTTCGACATGTCGCATTATTGCAACCGTTTATTTTTTAAATAGTGACAAGTTTAAGACAATGTGTTTTTCACGCAAACGTAATTTATTTATTTATGACTATCTGATGTTGAATTCCTCATATTTATGTAGTTTCTAGTTTCTCTGACCTTAGAGTCTTATTAGACTCAACATTATTATACACAAATCATTATCCCTATGTAATTCTATTGTAAAAAAAGCAAACAAAATACTTGGTTTCGCAAAAGAGTGATTGTTTGTTTGTTTGTTTCTTTAATTTTATAATTTTACAATAATACATAAATTTATATTTTAAGTTTCTACATTTTGCTCAATTTATTGAATGTTTGTTCTTATGTAATCCAAAATTTTTCTTTTGAATACAAAAATAGATTCTGCATTTTTAATATTTTCAGGAAGGCTATTATAAAGGGTCCGCCATCTAACGTTTTTTTTTAACACTTAGCTCATGTCTGATTTGACAGATAATTAGTTTTATCCTTCCGCTGAACGAATATGGTTGTGTATTCGCTTCGCTAAGTGGGCCTGCGATCGACTTAGAGAAGATGCCCATTTTGCCAAAAAAATCATCTTTTCAGATGAAGCTCATTTTGATCTTGGCGGGTAGTAAACTTAGATCTTGATTATTTCATAAGTTATGTCCAGACAGTACATTAGTAGATACATTTTCGCACAGGTAACTTGGACATATTCCGTTTTTGATTTTGTACACAAATATCATCAGCTCACTGCAGAAGTGGAGGCTCCACTACTTCAAGAAGAGTACCCTATGTTGCCGCCACCAAGCATAGAAGAGGTTGAGAAGGCTATAGGCCGGCTAAAGAAAAACAAAGCCCCGGGAGCCGATGGTATACCAGCCGAACTATTTCAACACGGTGGGCCAGCTTTACGTCAAGCAATTCATGAGATTATAGTGCACGTGTGGGAGCATGAAGAAATTCCAGAAGACTGGCGAAAAGGTATCATTTGCCCCATACATAAGAAGGGAGATGTCACAACGTGCAGCAATTATAGAGGTATCACGTTGTTGAGTACCGCCTATAAGATACTCTCCTCTATCCTACAAGACCGGATAACCCCATACGCTAAAACCATCATCGGACAATATCAGTGCGGTTTCATTCCAGGCAAATCAACAACTGATCAGATCTTTACCCTTAGGCAGGCGATGGAAAAATGTCTAGAATTTAACATCCCAACATACCACCTGTTTATAGCCTTTAAGGCCGCCTACGATAGCATAGCCAGGGTAGAACTTTACAAAGCCATGAGAGAATTCGGCATCCCAAATAAATTGACACGACTATGTAGGTTGACCATGACCAACGTAACAAGCCAAGTAAAAATAGCCGGATTGCTATCCAAACCAATCAACATCTTTAATGGACTCCGACAAGGGGATGGTTTGGCCTGCCTCCTCTTCAACCTGGCGTTGGAGAAAGCAATCCGTGACTCTGGCACGGCAACAAGAGGGACCATCGTCAACAGGTCCAGCCAGATACTGGCTTACGCAGACGACATCGACATCATCGGAAGAACTGAGCAAGCTGTACATGATTCCTTCATCCAGATCGAGCAGGCGGCACAAAATCTGGGGCTGCACATTAGTGAAGGTAAAACAAAGTACATGGTGGCGTCGAATGCGAGAGGAACAGTTGGTCAAACAATCAAGGTAGCGGAGCACGAATTTGAAGTAGTGCAATCCTTTAAATACCTTGGGTCAATAGTAGCAGCCGATAACAATATAGAAGAAGAAATACGCGGGCGGCTTCTCAAATCCAACAGAGCCTACTATAGTCTGTCAAAGCTCTTCAAATCCAGAAATCTCACCATAACTTCAAAACTGCTGCTGTACAGGACCATGGTCCTGCCAGTACTCACATATGGATCCGAGACTTGGGTGCTTAGCAAAAGGCACTCCGACCTCTTAGCCGCGTTCGAGAGAAAAGTCTTAAGGAGAATTGTTGGCCCCATATGTGAGGAAGGACGATTCCGGAGACGGTACAATCATGAATTGTACGCAATCTACCTTGAAGCAGATATCGTGACAAAAATTAAGCTCGGTAGACTCCGGTGGGCAGGGCACCTAGCTCGCATGAGCGAAGAGGAACCTGCTCGGAAAGTTCTTTGTGGTACATTCTATGGTAGACGACAGCGTGGTAGACCATGCTTGCGCTGGAGAGATGGCGTAGACCAGGACGCCCGGAGCCTTGGGGTGCGCAACTGGATGGCGGCGGCTCGAGACCGGGATGGGTGGAGAGACTTGTTGAAGGAGGCCAGGACCGGACCCCGGTTGTCGAGCCGACGATGATGATGATGATGATGACACAAATATCATAGCGCACATAAAAAGTCGTTGATTTATATTGAGCCAGTTTAACGACTCGGCCATGAATGATATTGGTGTGTATCTGTCACATTTGAGAATAATTCTCATTGATTTGTTTTGAAGCACTTGTAATCTATTTTTTTTGATATTGATAATCTAAGAATAGTATGGTAGGTAGGAATGGCTGCCAACGAGCCGACTAGCTCGCTGACACAATTAGCGCAAAAAGCGCCGTTTTGATACCAAAAATCGTTTGAACCTATGGTTGAGGTTTGTGAAACAACAATCTAAAGCCCCGAGTTAGACAGCAAAAAGCCGAATATCGTCTCAGAAAGAATAGTATACTGCCACAATATTCGAAATGTGGTTGCAGGATGACATTATACACTTTAACTGCACAATTCATGGTTATATTTTGTCTAATTCTCCGAAGTACACCTATTTTTTGTGAACATTTTTTTGCATATGTAGTCTGTATGATCTTTAAAAGTTAATTTATTGTCTATTATAACACCGAGGTATTTCACTTTTTTAACTATTTCTTTTGATTTTTCGGTATTCAGAATTAACATGTTCATCTTAAGCCATATAGCAAGGGAACTTAGATCTTCATTTATAAGCCGGCTACAGGTTTCTAGATCTAGATAGTTTGATTTTAGAATTTTTTATAACTTTCACTATCTATATCGTTAATATATATTTGAAAGAGAGGTACGCTGAGTATTGCTCCTTGTGGGAGACCGATATCTATATAGATTGATTGCGATACATTTTCATTAACCTTCGTACATTGAGAACGATTTTTTTTAAAAAAAGACTTAAACCAGTTTAGCTCCGAAGATCTTATACCATATCTGCTTAGTTTGTCAAATAGTATATTATGATTCACCGTTTCAATAAAGACCGCCACTATAATTTTATTTTGTTCGATTTCATGCTTCCAGTCAGTTATTACAAAATTAATGCATGTTTCACACGAATGATTTGCTCTGCATCCAGATTGATAAGTTGTAATAATGTTTTGACTTTCAATATGTTCTAATATTTGTACATGAACTACTTTTTCTAGTATTTTTTTCATAAATTGGTAACATGTTGATAAGACGATACTCTTTACAGCAAATAGCATTATACACTTTTTTTTATTGGAACAATCAATGATTTTTTCCAAGAGTCAGGAAATATTCCAGTAGTTAGAGATACATTTATTACACGTAATAAAACAGTGCTAATTAAATCTATAGTTTCTTTTAACATTTTGACATTTAAAAAATTAAAATCACATTTCTTATAAATATTGTTTATTGCACACAGTAAATCATTGCAGTTTATTTCACGAAACTTAAAATCTACGAGTATATTGCACTCATTGACTAGGTTTGTATATTCTAAATTTATCACAAATTGGTTTAATTCTAAAATACTTTGTACGAAATAGTTATTAAATTTTTCACATAATATTGCACAATTGTTAATTTTATCACCGTTATCAAATTGCACTTCAAGTATTACATCCTTTCTCTTGTTAAGCACATACTTTTTTAACTGCCTCCACATATCTTTTTGATTATTTGCTAATTCGATTTTTTTCTTATAAAAATGGATTTTGTGTACCTTATTTTGCTCTTGTAGATGTTTCTATATTTACGATAATTTTCCCAGTCGGTGAGATTATTAGTTATTACAGATTTTGTATTTAAGTTTATTTTTAAAGATTTGGTCTGTTGAAGTTCGAAATTAAACCATTCTGCATTTGTAAAAGGTATTTCTTTGGTGAATACTAAATAATCTACCTCATGCTTCAGTTCGGTTGCAATTTTTTCACTTAGTGCACTGAGACTATAAGGCTGACCAGAATCAAAACTTTGGAAAAGTGGATTATATCTTAATTTGATCCTAAGCAAATTTTCATTATAATTACAAAATTTAATAATATTTTTATTGATTATTGGTTGATCCACTTGGTTAATTATTGTTTCAATTGCCTCATGATCGCTAATTTTCATGTTACTATAGACTTTAGAAGTGGCTAATTGTAAACTATTTGATATCACGTAGTCAATCAGCGTTCTCGAGGTTGGTGTTATCCTAGTTGCCTCAGATACTAACATGGAAAGGTTGTAATCATTAGTTATTTCATCGATCCGTCGTCGATATGTGTCATTAATTTCAAACCAATCAATATTCAGTTCACCAATTAAAATAAAATAATTACCAAGGTCCTGAAGGTAATCTATCATTCTTTCTGATTCCATACAGAATTCACTTTTTGGTAGCATATGCGATCTATATATTGCACATAGGTCTATCACATGATTATAATTATATTGCACTTTAATTATAAGACACCATAGTTTCATACTAATAACAACTTTCTTAACAATGGAACATTTAAATGTCTTTTTGACAAAGAACAATACACCTCCTGTGTGGCTTGATTCGCTTTCAAAATTAAGTTAGTAGTAACCTTCTAATTCACATGCATTTAAATCATGATTTTTTGTAATGTGTGTTTCTGATAGGACAAGTATTTCAATGTTTTCATTTTCAACTAAGCACTTAATTTCGTTGAAGTTTTTAGAAAGTCCTTGCACATTTAGATAAACGTACTTAAAACACGATAACTGCTAGTATTCAACGCTCTCTTCAGCTATTTTAACGTTTCTTAAGTAAGAGGGACATTTTGAACTGTTAGCGCAATGTGCCACGTTTAATTCGATGCCAAGGTTTTGTTTTGCATTGCAACAGTTTACACATTTTTGTTCTAAACTATTACATTCCTTGACATCGTAATTTCCAGCACATTTAACACACTTTACTTTTTTTGTACAATTTTTTGCAGAATGGTTAAAACCACAGCAATTAAAGCAACGCAAGAGATTAACATGTTTATAAACAGGACATCTGTCCCAACCAACATTTTAATTTCCATACTCAATAATTTTAGCATTGGCAACACTGTCAATTTCTATAATTGCATTATAATTCCTTGGTGACATATAAATATGTTAACACTTTATTTCAGATTCACTCAATTGATTTTGTAACTTAACCGATCTCACTATTTCCGTTTCATCTAACATCTCTTTCATTCCAACTATAAGCAAACGTGGTCTCCTGTGAGTGGGAATGTTTACATCACATTCGCTATTCATTTTTGTTTTGACTTCTGTTTCTATTTTTCCTACTGATTGCTTGTCACACTTAATCACTATTGCTCCATTCTGAACATTTTAAATATTATCTATTTTAAGATACATATTAGTTGGGTTTATATTAATTATTAAATCTTCTTGTGTTTTTTTATTGTTCTGGTTGACTTTAGGCCTAGTGATGATGGTCTCGGATTTTTCTTTAACCATATCCGCGTATAACATTGGGTTTTGTTTTTTTTTGCAAACCGGCATGGGTGAAGGCTGTCGACTCATTTCTAATGGGTGATTTTTTAAGAGGTTTAGAACCTTTTTTAAAAAAAAAACACAAAAAATTCGAAAAAATGAATGAAATATTTATTTGAATCGATAGTTTGAACCTTGCAATTTAATATTTAAAGATAATTTCATGCAAATGTTGACCGCGGCTGCGTCTCAGGTAGCCCATCCGCTGAGTCCAATTTTGGCATACTCTTTCACACATATCGGCCGGTATCTCACGAATGAATGCATGGATGTTGGCTTCCAGTGCGTCAATCGAAGCGGGCTTGTCCCTATAGACATTAGCCTTGACATACCCCCACAAAAAATAATCTAATGGTGTCAAATCGCACGATCTAGGCGGCCAATTGACCGGCCCGAAACGTGAAATTAACTGTTCACCAAACTCGCCTCGCAATTGCGCCATTGTTTCGCGTGCTGTGTGGCATGTGGCACCGTCTTGTTAAAACCACATATCATGCAAGTCAAGAACTTCCATTTCGGGCAAAAACAAGTTTGTTATCATCGCTCGGTAGCGTTCACCATTGACAGTAACGCTGCGATTCGCATCATCTTTGAAGAAATAGGCCCAATAATGCCGCCGGCCCATAAACCGCACCAAACAGTGGCTTTTTCGGGATGCATTGGTAGCTGTTGCAATGCTTCTGGCTGATCTTCACTCCAAATGCGGCAATTTTGCTTATTTACGTACCCATTCAACCAAAAATGAGCCTCATCGCTGAACACAAGCAGCGCGCGATGAACATTTCGAACCGAGCACGAATTTTGATAGTAAAATTCAATAATTTGCAAGCGTTGTTCATTTGTAAGACGATCCATGGTTAAATTGCAAACCAAACTGAAGCTGTTTGACAGTGACACAAGGTACTTAACACACGTCAGCTGTCAAAACCAGTGTTGCCAAAACCAAACCAGCTAAAAAATCACCCGTTATTACCGACTTCAATGTATCTATTAGTTACATCCGTTAATTAATTGGGCAATCTTCACACAAAAAATGTAAACGCGGATTGTTTGATATGTACGTTAAATCTAATTGACCTAAATCCGCACATTTTAGGTGAAATTTTTTCCCGCACATTCCACTAAAAGCGATTAATTCTTCGCGAGATTTTTTTCTTGTAAATTTTGGATCACTAAACTTTCGATAACTACACTCAATATAAAAATGGCGTCCTTTCGCACTTTATTTAATTTGAATGTTTCAGCTATAAATAGCACGTAAAATTCACGAGAATATTGGAAATTCGACGTTCGGTGATGTATTTGAACACGCGGCGATGTATTTTCCAATTTTTTAACAAGTAATTTTACGCATTTATTACTAACTTTCACGAGCCAAAAAATTATGAACGTTTAACAGTCCTGTTTTCACTCAAAGTCAAATTGTGTGAGTTCCTCGATCCATATGTTATTAAAATTCTTTATGTTTTATTTATAAGGGCAATCCTTGAATTCGTATGCGTTGTCTGGGCGTCATGCTACTCTATTCTCTCTTCGTCTTTTTCCTTGGTCAGATAGTGTTCTTGTACCTGCATATATACAAAATCTTCAGTTGATAAACCTTCCATCACACTCTCTTCAGAGAAGAGAGTGTTTATTCAGTTCTGTTTCATAACTGGAATAATAAATGGAATATGGATCCATTTCATCGGCTCAGATTCTTTGTCGATTTGCACTCCCACTATTCTTAAAAGGTCAAACTACGGCGCTTACAGTCCTCTTAATCATCATCAAGAGAAGATTTTGTTACGGTAAATTAGAGATATGGATTTCTATTTAGCGTTGGTGAAGTTATAGGTATAGGCGTACATCAGAGTATACTGTTTCTAGAATTGTAAATTTTGATAGCAAGATTAATAGTTAAAGACAGCGTCGTATTAGAAACAAATTCCATTTAATTATGAAGAACAGCTAAGACCAAAGCACGATTGGCATATCCAATACAGCCTCAAGATTCATAGGAACCATAAACTGCACTCATGTCTAAATATTTCAACTGCAATTATATTCGCAAAATACATCAATCGAAAAAGATATGCCTCCATAAATATCCAAACAACAATCGCAAAAAAGAGGCAATCTCTGTTGGAAAAAAAAAAACAAATTCCTTGTGCTGAATCATGCTGAAAAAATTATGATAAAAGGAGATAAAATGCTAATCTACAACCAAAATCTATGTTCATGGGTGATATCGACGCCAGAATTGGGCTTTATCAAAATCTTTGAGTGGAGGACTTGAATAATCAAACGCATTTATTTCTAACCAAAAATTAAAGAAATATGCACGACTTGATCGCACGAACTTGCTCTTGTGGTTAAATACTGTATGTAACCCAACATTGAAGATACATGATGTATATATTTAACGATTTAATATTAAAAGAGTTAGAAGTACTACAAAATTGATTTTTCGTTTGATTTTGTTTTTGTTTATAAAATAATGTTTTTAAGAAATTTTAAATGCATTATTGTTTAAATTATTGAGAAGCATCAAATTGCAAAATTATGATAAAATAAATTCAACCATGGCAAAGATATACGCGAATAACCCAAAAATAAGACCATTTTCTCAAAAAAACGTTGAATACCTAGGTACCTAATTCAGTAATGTGATTTTTTTTGAGAAAAACCTGAAATGCAGTTTTCTTAACATTAACTTGGTTATAACAGGTACGAAGTTTAATCAAAATCGTTATAGCCGTTTTCGAGAAAATTTGAAGAAACCAAAATATTTGTATGGCAGCTACCCGTTCTAGATGAGCTAAAACAAAAATTCGAATTTTCCCTCTAGGGAATCACATAAAAATGCTCTGTACTAAATTTCAAGCAAATAGGTCAACCCGTTTAGGCTCTAGCTCAAATAACAGTGGATGCACCGACGCACAGACGCACAGACGCACAACAGACGTACAGACGCACAGACCGACGTACGGCATGACGAAACCCACTTTTTCGGACTTCTCGATTATCGTAGTGTTAGTTTTGATTATAACCTCGAAATTTTTTCTACACGAAACCAATACTTGCCCTATAGAGCAAGTAAAAAATGAAACACTGGATAGAAATGGTAGAAGACTAATTGAATTGCTTGAATGTTTTGGATTTTGGGTGCTGAATGGTACATCGAGAAGTGATGTTCGCGTAGAACTGTTCTTTCTAGGTGTAATTGGGAGTTCGGTTATCGTCCTCTGTTCAGTTAATGGCGAATGGCTTCATGATATAGAAAATTTTGAAGTGCCAGTAGCCACCCTTACTTGACATCTATACTCTGTCCAACAAAAATAGGCAGTACACGTCTTATGGGAAAGCTTTTTCAAAATCAGTAGCGTTCCATATTTTTGTACCATATTAAATTGAAATAACTCTTCGACAAAAAGTGTTTCCCCGCCCGTGAATTTCCAATAGCATCTGACACAGACCCAACGTCATATTCAAGGCACATCTGAGTGTGCACGTGCACTGAATTGCTGTGGCCAATGGCGATTGGCTGCTGCTGGATGTGCATTCAGAGTTACCCGTGTCCATTTGGCAATTCGTTTAGCTTTATTTCCTTGAGTTTCTGTTAAGGTTGTTTGGATTTTCGAGCTTTAAGCAAAAGCTTTTTCTGATAAGTGTTATCGTGTACGTACACTAGGACAACCCTGTGAAAGCTTTAATGAAGCACAGATTTATGCAATTCACTGTAGCCAGAATGAGAGGCAAACGTCCTATCTTGCCTACACTGCCAATTTTTGTTGGACAGAGTATAACAATCCTTGTTTTTGCAAATGCTGTTTTTTTATCAGTAACCAGACAAGCTATTAAATAAGAAATATAGCTCCAAATTTGCATTTCAAGAAAAAAAATTACAAAATTTTGAAGTCCAAAAAAATTAAAGAATTCATATTGCTCTTTTTCTCGGCAACCACGGAATCTAGAAACTTGCAGTAAGGCTCCAAATTTTCAGCTCTTTTTGCCATTCAAGAAACAAATTTTTCCAAAATGTCATAGTGCACTGCCAACTTCACAGTGAATTGGGATTACTCCCACTTTTTGATGAACTGCAAAATAGATGAACTGCAGGAATAGATATGCAAAAAAAAAACTGCAAATTCCTGTTATGGCCCCATTATTCTAGGTGAAAATTATTATGCCAACTTCACAGACGTTAAAATTTAATTGCTTTAATTGTTGTTTGCGAAAAACTTGCATATTTTCGAAGGAGCAATATCGTTCGTATGGCAAAAAGTTTTAAGATATTGTTTGTACAAAATATTTATTTTTAAAACAAGCATAAATAAATTTTCGATAATTTCGCCATTACTATATTTAATAAAGATATCTCTATATCCATGTTAGAAGAAAATCAAAAAGGTTAATGTCTTCTTTTAGAAAACACTTATCGTTTAGTAGCTTTACTTTGTCATTTTACCTTTTTTCAAATGCCGATATCTTTAAGTTGCATGGTCTACAAGCTTCAAGTGAAGTACTTTTATCTAGCGTTTACCGTGTGAAATTTATGGATGCATGAAAACCCGACATTTTCGACATGCCACTTTAAATAACTTTTCTGCCAGGCTTATTTGCCAAAATATAGATTATTGCGTTTAAAAATAGATTTGCTTCTTTTGTTAGATTCCATACGTGCAAGACTTAAATCCTGCACATGTTACTACAAAATTGCCAAAAAAGTTTATGCTTGAATTCATAAGGTTGGGATTTATTCCTAAGGAAATTTTCCAGAGCTTGTGCAAGAATACCAATTTTTGAAGTCTAAATTGAAGAAAAACCAGCTTTAACACAAGTTTTGGATAGTGTGAGTATTTAACTCAATAGAAAATTGTTTTGAAGTATGTAGTATGTATGTAAAGTCTGTGCTTCAACGAATAGCCAATATTCCCACAATCTATAAATAATTAAAAATGTGTATAATAAATGAGTAACAGGTCATGGATATATGGAATTCATACAAAAGATATAAATCATAAACGAACTTTTCGGTGTGTCCAATCCAATCCTTCTATACTTTCCCAATCTTATAAAGGGTGATTTTTTAGCTGAATTTTACTATCAAAATTCGTGCTCGGTTCGAAATGTTCATCGCGCGCTGCTTGTGTTCAGCGATGAGGCTCATTTTTGGTTGAATGGGTACGTAAATAAGCAAAATTGCCGCATTTGGAGTGAAGATCAGCCAGAAGCATTGCAACAGCTACCAATGCATCCCGAAAAAGCCACTGTTTGGTGCGGTTTATGGGCCGGCGGCATTATTGGGCCTATTTCTTCAAAGATGATGCGAATCGCAGCGTTACTGTCAATGGTGAACGCTACCGAGCGATGATAACATACTTTTTTTTGCCCGAAATGGAAGTTCTTGACTTGCATGATATGTGGTTTCAACAAGACGGTGCCACATGCCACACAGCACGCGAAACAATGGCGCAATTGCGAGGCGAGTTTGGTGAACAGTTAATTTCACGTTTCGGGCCGGTCAATTGGCCGCCTAGATCGTGCGATTTGACACCATTAGATTATTTTTTGTGGGGGTATGTCAAGGCTAATGTCTATAGGGACAAGCCCGCTTCGATTGACGCACTGGAAGCCAACATCCATGCATTCATTCGTGAGATACCGGCCGATATGTGTGAAAGAGTATGCCAAAATTGGACTCAGCGGATGGGCTACCTGAGACGCAGCCGCGGTCAACATTTGCATGAAATTATCTTTAAACATTAAATTGCAAGGTTCAAACTATCGATTCAAATAAATATTTCATTCATTTTTCGAATTTTTTGTGTTTTTTTTTTTAAAAAAGTTCTAAGCCTCTTAAAAAATCACCCATTATAACTAAATTTTAAGATTTGAAAATTTCTATTTAAATTTTCATACACAAACTTATTTTCTATGTTTTATAGAACGAAAACAACAATATTAATTTTCTTAAATTTAATTTTCATCTCGGACAATCAAGAAACTTCACCCACATAATTCCGCAACACACTTAACAAATGAAAATTGGAGCGGGTGATTGTTGTGGGTGTAGGTGTGGGAGTTGGGTGGCCCAGATGTATGATATGTTCATATATAAATGTCTGTGTGTGTATACGAGCGGTTACGTAAGGACGGTGGAGGTTGTAAGATTGGACAAAGTCCTTCCAAGCAGAACAAAGAAAATCGCTTAAATCATCACCAAAGAAACTCGAGGCACAAACTTTGAACCAAATTGTGAACTCTCCCAGCAAAACCTACTCAACTTAACCAACAACAATAAGACGAAGATAGAGATGGTGCTGATGATGATGATGACGAAGAAGAAGAAGAATCACAAGAAATAGCCTCCTACCCGTTGCTGGCTTGTCCGAAAATTAATCAAAAACCACTTCGCCTGCCACTCATTCAGAAATTATACACGCCCATCTCCCGCACACACATTTCGCCACAATTCCCATACCCATCCCGAAGGACCATCACTCACAGCATTTGTAAGTGCGTCTGAATGGGGAGTGTGTGGCATGCAGGCAGGACAGGACTGAATAAGGAATGAGCAGGCGAACTCCTATGAACTGCCCAGTGCCCATAGTAACAATGCATACTCTTTGGACTTTCGACTTTGGACGAAGACGAGAACGACGACGCTAGAAACTTGTTGTAGCCAAGATACACAAAGTACCTACTCTCGACAAACGCGTTCCCATTCCCATCTTCGTCCCAAGGTATAAATGGATTTTCATCTTTTGGAATCACACATGGTCAACGGACGAACGAAGAAAGGACGACTACTATACCTACGATACGACGACGACGATGATTTTGAAGCAAACGGTTTTGAGCATTCTCAAGCAGAATGTGTGCTGCCATCATCGTAGTCCTTGCACGATCCATTAAAAGGCAGGATATGGGAGACGTTGGCTAACCGATGGGCATTTCGGCCTACATATACTTTACAAAAGGATTTAATTTCATACATACATATACCGATACACACTTCGTGTCTTCTAATTGATATTGAATCTTATAGGAGTTTCAATATACAACTGCTGCCTTCTAATTGAGTTCTACTCAAAAACTTAATTATATTCTGTTAAAGCGAAAAATAAAACAACCTAGAAATCATAGAAACCATAAATCAATTGATCCGATCCTTAGCAAGCTGCCTAAGGTATAATCTCTTCCTCATTCGAAGACTCGTCCGGCTTTTGCTTAAGATGGCGCTAACAGTCCTCAACCAACAATTGTTCCAGCCAGTCCCATTCCCACCCCAGTAACCCCCACCAAGCTGGTTGACGTCGTTGTTCACTCGTGTGGTCCACCTAAGGTAGGATCTTCCTTTGCTACGTAGACCATCTGTGGTAGATTCGAAGGCTCGTCCGGCTTTTCTTTAGATGGCGCTACCAATCCTCAACCAACAACCCTTCCAGCCAGTCCGATTCCTAGCTACCTGCCTCCAGTAACGCTCACCAAGCTGGTTGAGGTCGTTCTTAACTCGTGTTTCCCACATAAGGTAGGACCTTTCTCTGCTGCTTAATGCCATCAGGGGTAGATTCGCAGACTCTTCGTGCTGGTCCGTTTCTATTCATAAACGCTCCTCGTGTCCTAGCCATCTTTGCTACTGTACTTGGAGTGGCCGAGCAGGTCGACGTTGCTGTATTGACCGTAGAGCTCGTGACCCGAACCCGGAGCATCTTCCATGCAAATTATCGAAGCAAATTTGTATCTGTTCTTGATAAGGTGCATTCTTTAGCTCCATACAGCACGAAGGTTTTATGCGATTACACCGACGAGATTTTATATTTGACGTTTAAGAGCCTTATTCTTCTGTTGCAAGCAGGCAAAGTTCAGAGCGTGGATGGAGAACATTCAGCAGGCATACATTCATCCGATCAAGTTTTACAGATAAGTTTGTGTTAGCTCGTTAACAAGTCATTTCCGGGTGAGGTGAATAGTTCGGCTGTTACTCCGTTCGCACCATCAGCCTTGTTCATAAGTTTTAAGTTTGGATATCGCTAACCCCACTTCTTGGTGGTCAGATGGACGAAAAATTGGGCCATCATAGTCCAAGTTGGATGGAGTATTAATAACAGCTGAATGATAGCTATCTTCGACGTTTAGCATACGGACGGTGTATTGACTACCGTATTGTCTTACTCCCACCTCGGCGGGTCTCTGTTCTGGCCTTGTAACATTTCGAAGACCGTTTCATCTTTTTATATATCTCCCGATCATCACCCCTATTGCTACAAGCCTCGATAGACTCGAGATTCACCCTCTAGATTCTCAAGTTCTTTCTTTTTCCTCCAAAAGTGTTCGCGTTCCTGCCTTCCTTTTTGCCCGTAGAGCTACTGGGCTGCTCTCTCATAATCTCTGGTTCAAGTCTGAAGAATTAAGGTGGTAGACTCCTTTTTTTGCTACATGCGCCAGTCAGCGCACTTCGTCGACCCAGGCGGTTCGTTGTAACCGCATTAGTGGTGGTACTTCTAATGACATGTTAGCAGTAACCACTGTTTTCACTGGTCCTTTGTACTTGAGATAGATGGTAGATTATGGCAGTCTCTTCCGGTTGTATGTATAACTTTGTGACGTCAAATATGTTCACGGCATCCGATGGATATTCGCAAACGTACTTGAGCTACTATACGAAGTAGTGGTATGAATCGATGTTGGCCCCTAGGAATGTTCGGACAACCAATATACTGAAAGCTTACCCTACGCAGATCGCATTATTGGCTGATGGAACGTTGATATAGAGAATACCATAGGTGTGGGAATCGAATGCTTGCTATGATCACACTTCGCCATGCTGCTAATTTGATAGCCATATGTCCGTTACTTGAAGTTCTTTAGTGCAGGTAGTGTCCCCAGGATATGCTTTTCAATCCAACTTCGGTTTGAAGTCGCCAAGAACAATCTTGACTTCATGCATGGACTGGACATGTCAAACGTCTTCTCGAGATGATCAAAGAATGCTTCCTTGGTTGAGACGTCTTTCCCCTCCGTGGAGGCGTAGGCATCGATTAGCACTTCTTGGCTAAGTATTTCCCCTATCACAAATTCACGCAATGAAAGAGCTGCTGACCCTGTTCTATGCAGCATTCTTGACAGATAGCTGCTTAATACATCAGCTTTATGCCTATTCAAGTAATCTACTAGTTTTTCGACTGCACTTGGTTTGTATGGTTTTGAGATCCAAATTCGTCTGCCTTTTTTCGTTTGATGGAATCGTTATCATTTGGCTCATCCATATCCGAGGTTTACTGATGTTGTTTGAGAACCAGTCAAACTAGACAAGAAAATTGTAACAGGCTAGAGCATTATATTATTACTTTCGAAAGCTTAATTTTAGCGTATATTCCCCCCTCCCCATTGCTTTTGCTACCCATTTAACCCCATTTATTTTCTAAATCGAATTATTTGAACTGAACTTAATCAAGTGTCACGAAGTGTACACAGGAGAGTGTCTTTAGTCCATATATAGTTTATGTATGGTGTATGCCTATATGTAGAGCTAGAGATATATTTCATAAGTATAGGTACCACATTTGTTGTATGTCCTTTGCATCCCCAGATGGAGTGTCCATTTATACGATGTTCCGCTGGTGGTGGTCCATAGTCCATATACTGCTGAAGCTGTTCGCAGTAATGTCTGGACCAACGAACCGGCTATAGCTGGTGCCACTTCTTGTTTTGGCAGAATTACCACCCACGTTCACGTCTTATCTTCGAAAGCAAAGGACACCTTAAGCACAGGGATTTATCCTTGCCTGCAGAAAATATCTATACACACACATATATATATAAATTTTAAGCATTATCTTTATATATATAAGCTAGAGTAAGCGTATATGTATATGTTTATTGTACCTTTGTATGATTTTGTCTTCGGCAATACCTTTTGCTTATAAGTTTAAAGCGAAGCGTAGCAAAGGCACGAATGTTTGAATTGTGATTGTGCGTGTATAGTTATAGCTATACATCACTACCTTAACTACCTAGGTATAGCACTTTAAGGACATGGATTACAGTTGATGCTAAAGAAGACTAAGAGAATGCTTTTCAAGAAGAAAACCTTTTTCTTTTGCATGCGAAGTCTTGAAATAATAGCCAATCGATAGGGATTATTTGATGTCCATGTAAAGGTTGGTTTAGATTTAGACTGTTTTTTTTTTAACAGGCAACATAGGTCTTAGTGGTGTGAGCGGGTTTGCATAAATGTTACCCATGAAAAAATTGAGCTATATAAAGAAATAAGGTCAATCAAGGTACCTATTATAGTGTGTTTTTAAAAGAATTGGAAGTTTGTAGTTCAGAAATTGCTTAAAACTGTTGTTAATGTTAGACTCGAACTTTTAAAAGATTGAATAATTTATTTTCAAAATTCTGATGCTAACGAAATATCCAAAATTATGTAAAAAATATTGAATACAAATTATAACGACCCTTTTTCAGACTCGGGACCCGTGGCCCACACTTTTTCAAAAATGATCAAAATGGCCCGTTTTTTTGTTTAAGTAAGATTTTTATTCTTTCTTGAACGAAAAAGAATGAAAAAGAACGAAACACTAAAATTTACTGAATGTTGTCGTTTTATTTTCGTCGAGAAACGCACCCATCTTAATTATCCAGATCCGAAATTCAAATTTGACAGAAGAAAGAGATAACACTATTTTCTCATATTTCATTTCGAGAAGATTAACAGCCATATTATTGACTTGTTTCAAAACTAGTTTTATGACAGAACTAGTTTTAAAGATGTTTGGAGGGGCTCAAATTGGTATTTTTAAAAAGTATTTTGACACCTAAAACTCGAAAACTTAAATCCAGCTTTGGATAAATCTCTTATTTCATAAAACCGTGTCAATATTGGGACTCCAAACTTCTATAAAACTAGTTTTGCTATTAAACTAGTTTTGAAACATGTCAATAATACGGCTGTAAGAATTTTACCGCTACCCCATGGGTCAACGTTTTGTTTATGTTTGTTACACGAAGTTCGTATCTTATGTCACTGCGAAAATGAAGAGGTAATTAAGAAATTAATTTTACAAAATATAATTACAAACCAAAATGTTTCAATAGATTTTTAACAATAACATCAAAAACAAAACAGGCAGCAACAATTGATGCCGATGAAAATGAATTAAAAAAGCAAAAAACAAAAACCAACATCAACATCAATTAAGACAAAAGAGGTAGTGACGGTGGCGTTGGCAGAGGTGAAGGATGCGTCGGCAAAGGTGGCGAAGGTTTTAGTTGTAGAGATAGAGACTGCAAAAACTCAGCAAATGTCCCGGAGCCGAAAGTTTCTAACGGAATGGGAATCGTCTTACAAATGGGTGAAACATGACGTGGAAATCAACCGGCCACTTTGTATTCCTTGTAAGCAGCCTTTACTTAATAAAAAAAATCACTTAGATCGTCATGCCCTAACTCAAAAACATAATATTCAAAACGGAAAAGTCGCTGCAGAAAACAAAAAAAAAATGCAAATCCAACCCACTCTTCTTTTCAAGTCGAGAAAAAACGATCAAATTGCCATTGCCGAAATGAAACTTGTTTTGAGAATGCTACTTCAAACCCATTCTTTCAACTCAATGTCCATAATATATCTAAAATTAATGCGTCCATATTTCCAGATTCATGATGGCGAATGAAAATGTATATTAAAGTTTAACCTTAAATTTAATTTACACTATTTTTACTATTTTCAGATCAAATGCGGCAGAACAAAATCAAAAAAAGTAACGAAGTTTCTGGGAGAACAAGGATAGATTGTTATTCTTAAAAAAAATTAAAACTCAAAATTTTAGTTTAATAGTAAAGGGTTTTCCAATGAGAGGTGTTTTTTTGATATTCAAAGAAAAATGGCACTTTTTGAGATAAATGATCGGATGTTTATTTCATTATAAAGAGGAAGGTATGCCGTTAACAATGAAACACAACATCAGCCAAATGGCCGCCACGACCACGCTTACAGGACCATATCCTTTTCATGAAATTTTCCATAACCAAATCGCAAAGTGGCTGCCCTATGCCCTATGTCCTCGATAGCCTCACGAATTCCATCTTTGAGGTCTTGAATCGTCGCTGGGCTGTTGGCGTAGACCTTATCTTTCACGTGGCCCCAAAGGAAGAAGTCGCAAGGTGTTAAATCACAAGATCTCGGTGGCCAATTGTGATCACCTCTTCGAGAGATAACACGGTCCGGAAACTTTTCCCGTAAAAGATCGATGGTTTCATTGCTTGTGTGGCACGTAGCGCCGTCTTGTTGAAAGTAAAAATTGTCCAGATCAATACCATCCAATTCCGGCCATAAAAAATCATTAATCATCTCTCGATAGCGCAATCCATTGACCGTAACTGTTGCTCCAGCCTCATTTTCGAAAAAGTAAGGTCCAATGACCCCGCCGGACCATAAACCGCACCAAACAGTCACGCGTTGAGGATGGAGAGGCTTTTCAACAATAACTCTTGGGTTTTCCGAGCCCCAGATGCGACAGTTTTGCTTGTTGACGTAGCCTCCGAGGTGGAAATGGGCCTCATCAGTCAAGATGATTTTTCGATGAAATTCCGGATCATTTTCATGCATTTCAAGGACCCAATCAGTTGTTGATGATCAGCCGGCTTGAGTTCTTGTGTTAACTGAACTTTATAAGCCTTAAGACCCAAGTCTTTATGCAAAATACGGTGTAATGACGTTTGTGGAATGCCTAATTCCAAAGAACGACGAGGAATGGACAAACCTGGGTTTTCTTCAACACTTTGGGCTACAACAGCAATATTCTCAGTTGTTCTTGAGCGACGTGCACGGGTTTTATTCTTCACATCACTAACTTGTCCCAACAGCTCGAATTTGTCCACCAATTTCTGTATTGCGGTCCGACAAGGTGCTTCACGACGACCCAAAAATGTTTTAGTTTTACGAACCGTCTCTGCCAAATTTTCACCATTTTTATAGTGAATTTTAATAATTTCAATGCGTTGTTGAAGCGTGTATCGTTCCATTTTTATTTATTTATTTTTATTTTTATTATGACAATCTTTCGTACGTTTCACCCAAACCCATTTGTTTACATTGTTGTATTTGTAATTTCATCCCGTGTCGATGAATAGATGTGAATTGCAACAACAATTTAATGGGGTGGGTTTATTCTGTTTTGCTAGATCGACCATTTTGTATGTGCAAATAACGCAGCCATCTTGAAAAAAATTTCAACTCACCAGCTTTTCGCCATGAAAATGGGGGATGTAAGGTGGGATATCAGGTTGTGTTGAAAGAAACACAAATTTAATGATGCTAAGTCCGCTATTAAACTACGACTTTGGCGTAATGAAACTTCTTTAATCTTTTTGAAAATTCATCTTGTGAGTTTGGAATTTCTCTTTAGTTTGATTGGTTATTAAAATTTTCAATGCTCTCTATATACATATATGTATTTATATTAACATTAACCATACAGGTATACATTACGCTATACAAACAACAGAAATAAATGAAGCGACTTGTTATATAAACAAGGAATACAATAAGAAATGTCAAAAATTTGGACTACGACCCACATGACCCACCGTTTATGTTCAAAAGAAGTAATGACTAAAAACTAGTCGTGTATAATAGCAGTATTTCGTATTGCCGTGATAGACACCATGGTTGGCCTTCATTCTTTTACTCTCATTATGACATTTTGCTGAACTGTGTTTTTCTATCCAAAGAATTTTTTTGGACAGAGTATCACAGAAAAGTCAGTACCTAATAAAATAAAAAGCGTGATTAGTTAGGATTATTTATACATTGAAATTTCGTTCTTCGATAGTTTTCTATTGGTTCCGCCGAAAGCATAAATGCATAATGCTCATAAAAGCCCGGAGTGATTTGGTTGAAAAAAATGACATTCGAGATTATCGACGCCATCACAGAAAAAATATGGAGTTTCCATAAAAACTATTGATTACAAGTATGTTATTAAAGCCAACAACAGAATTTTAAGTGCTTAAGTTAAGACCCGAGAACTCTGCGCCCTTAGCTAAGCCAAGAGGGATTAGTTGTTGCATTTTACATGTTATTTATTAAGGTAGAACTAGAATAGGCGGAAGCTTATGTCAAAACCAACCAAAAAGTAGCTTTCCGAAACGTCAATTTCACAAGTGGTTGAAAGTGAGAACAAAAATTAAATAATTGTTTGTTCAATGTCAATTTTCACAGCTTTAAATTATTAATTTTGCAAAACCACTCAAATTCGATGTGATATAAATTAATTAAAAGAAAACTTAACATTTCACTTCACTCATTCATCAATCAGAAAAAAAAGTCGAAAACTAAGCACCAAGCACCAAATTGTTTTTAGTTTGCTTTCACCATTTTGTTTTTTGCATCCAACCATTTACGAATGAGCGGTCGATGAGCGCTCTTCGCGTCCGACGGCAAAAGTTAACGAAAACTAGACGAACAGTACCGAAGCGCAATGGATCTCTGCCACCAAATGTCAGAAGTGTCAGTGTGAAATTAAAAAAAAAAAAAATAATAATAATCTGACAGCACTCCCTGGTTGGAAAACAAAACCAAATGCAGAAGGCACGAAGGCGAGCCAAAAAAGTCGTGTGTTTAATAATAGTGATTAATATGTAATAAAATTAGTTTTTTTTTTGTATCAAACACTTGAAAAAATGTTCACTAAAATGTTTAAATTAATACGTAATTCGATCGCAAATTTAAGTTTTCAGTTCCAAATACAAAAAATAATCAAATGACCGGATTTTTAACACTGCCAAGAGCATGTAAATATTTTCCAACAAGGGACTTTTTTTGTTGTTGTTTTTAGATGTCAAATTAGAAAGAGAAAAGACAAAGACAAATCTTGGAAGATCTCTATTACGGGCACAACATTTGAATTCGTTGTATTCATTTGGTTTCGTACGACCACTTGGGTGGCCTTTCGACTATTCTAGTTCTACCTTTAGCCCCGACGTTGTTTTTTTCGACTAATTTCCTCTGGGCTTGCAAAAAAACACGCCTAAAATTGTCTTATGACAGCTGCGTTGATTCTCTTATTTCTCATTCTTATATTATTCATTTTTTTCATCATTATATTCACTGTTTGTTTCAATAAATTGAGAGTAAAACACAAAAGACAATCGAATATACCTAAATCGATTATAAATTTTCACTTTCAAAATTTGTTTCCACAAACTTATCCATATAAGGTCGTGTTAGCACTTGGTAACTCGTTGCTGAATTTATTATACTTTTTGAACATACTCATGATATTTTTAAAATAAACGACTTTTTGGTGGTGAATGGAGGAATTCTGTCTATGTGTGCGTGTTTCTCCTGAATTTCCCCTGAATTAGCTTGTAGGCAAACTCGGATGACAGCCGAGATTGTCATTTTTATATGGTGTATCTATGCATTGTGTAGGGACATACATTCCTATTTTCCTAGTTCAGCGCAAAAAGAATAAAATACCTGATTGAGCTTCAGAACAATTTCGATGTCCCTGAACGCCTGAACACAAAATATGAAAACTTAGAGCTACAAGATGGCCTTCATTCGAAGCTGTTGTAAAAAGAATCGATGAGCAGTGGGTTGTCCTGCAAAGCAATTTTTTATGCGAACAATTTGAGCAGACCTAACAGAAAGTTTTAAAAACAATCAGTAGAATAAATGAAAATTTAAACGATGTCAATCTTGTTTACATAAAGTTTTTAAAATATGTTCTTAAGATTATGAATAATTTTAACAAAATGTTTCAAAGCGAATCTTCACAAATTGATTTCTTGATTTCGTCAGTTAGGGATATTCTTTTAACATTTTTTTCAAATTTTTTAGTATCGAACTGAAAAAAAGTCATTGAGGAGTACAAGTTACTTGAGAAAAAATCAGCAGATAAGGCTTTTGATGCAATTTTTGAAATTAATGGTATTGTAATGTTCTAGCAAGGTTCGATAATAAAACTTATTTCCTTTGAGTAATAAATTCCACTTATTTACTTTTCAAAATAAACACACTTTATTTCACTTCAAATCGTTTTTATTATTCATTAATCTCAATAGTATGCAATTTTAAAATTCACTTCCGGATTCACTTTTACTTTATACTTTACACTGTCACATTCAAAATTAAAACTGTCCCTACTCTCTCGAAAACATCTCCTTATATAGGGAAGTAAATAGATCTAGTCTTCACTTGTATCCAATATAATATTCGAGTATATCTCCTTCTAGAAGTTTCCTTTCCAGTTGCTGACAGATGGAACATTGGAATTGATACTCAGCTGAATCACAAGATGGCGCTGTGAACGGTTGAAGGTTTGATGTTTCGGAGAGATGGCGCTGCAAACAGTTAGAGGATTTTCTCTTGTTTCAAATTCAAAGTAGTTGGGTAATTACTAAATCGTTAAAATATAGAAGAATTTTGGCATGCTATTGGGGAATCTAAAAATAATTTGAATGAACATATGTTTGAAAATTTACACAAGTTTGTTGCAAACATTTTTACTTTGCCTCATAGCAGCGCCTCAGCCGAAAGAGTTTTTTTTTCAAAATTGACGATTATAAAAAATAAGCTAACAAATCGACTGAACATTGAGACTTGCAATTCTATGATAGCCGCACTAAATTTATTGGAAATAAACAAAGATTTGGGAAATTGGGTTCCAAATAAAAACCTTGTTTATTAATATAGAAAGAATATTTTTAACAAATAAATATAAACAAGTATTAAATTATGTATTAAGAATACATTTAAGTTATTATTATTTATTTCTCTTTTTTTTATTTTTTTGTAATGAATTTGTTTTGTTTTTATTTTGTATGCTATTAATAAATTTTTTAAAATGTTTTTGCTGCAGTTGTTTTTTTTTTTTTTTTGCTTTAATAATATTTGTGGAGGCCCCTTTTTTTGGCCTGAGCCCCTTTTTGGGACCCCTTTTGAAATTTTTCAGAGGCAACACTGCCATGAACCATAAACTCAATCCGTTAGATCTCACTCTTATCAGTGCCCTGTCTGTTAACGGCAAGAGTTTTTTTTTTTTAGTAAAGGTTTTTAAATAATCCTCAGACTTGGCCAACATAAATGTGTTTTTCAACTTGTTTTTTTTTCAAATGGGGCAGCCAAGTGCATACGGCCGTTTTAAAAGTGGAAACCTTCTATTTGTTTTCAGTACAATTTTATCATTTACCAAATTTAACCCCTTGAACCCCATAAGCTATAAGGTTTATTCGAAAAAATGCATCATAAATTACCGGTTTTTTGTAACTTTTGATTATCTTGGAAATCTGTCGATTGAGTGGCACTAAAATCTCAATCTCATGATCTAATTCAATCGACGACGGTTGGATCTCCGCATATACAGGGTGTTTCGCATACGGTGTGCCAAAAAGCTAGAGCGTGTAGGTTGGGTTGAGATAAGAAAAAATCGTTTAGGAGGGGGGGGGGTCTATTTCCCCCCGTTTAGCCAGGTAGGGTAATATTCTAAAAAAAATGACTTAAAATAGAAAAAAATATTTAAAAAACAACAGTTAGTCATACAATGTCATGATAGATATATCTATTTTCTTGTAAAGCCAGAAATCTTTTGAAAAAAAATCTAGTTTGAAAACTAATTTTTCAAAAACTGTTCTCTAAGACAACTTTACTTAAAAAAACACAATAAAAGAAGAAATTCCTGGCTTTACAAAAAAGTATATCATGGCATTGTATGTCTAACTGTTGTTTTTTTAATTTATTTTTTTTTTCTGTTTTAAGTCATTTTTTTAGTCAATTACTAAATTAGCTAAATGGGTTCGGGGGGAATAGAAAATCGCTTTTTGTGTAACTTTTGACTTTTGAACATTTTCTCGTTAAAGATAGGTATCATTTTATTTCTAAATTTTCAAATGTAATGCACCACTGCGCAATTCTTACAATCTACTTCGATTTTTCTGATTATGTTAAAATAACAGCACTGGTCGTAAAAATTAATGCAGAACAAATGCCAAACATTTCAAAAAGGATATAAGCTCTACCATGCAACTCTTTTCAGTTATTCAGCCCTATCATAGAATCGAAAATTTTCTACGAATGGAAAAATATATCTATCACAGATTCCATTCGTAGCACATTCGTAGTGGAAAATCTCCTACGAATTTCGAAATTCGTGGAATTTCATATCACTTAATCCGAATGAAACGAAAATTATATCATCCTTATCTACGATACTTTATCCCTTTCGTAACCAGAGTGGAATTGGCTATTAACACCGAAAAGAAAACATTTTTCAAGGATTACACTTAAAATAAATAAATAATTAAATAAAGTTGAAATTCATCATTTAACGTTAGCACGTAAAAGTATCCAAAAACAATGTTTTCCTAATGCGTTTTACTGATCGCTATAACCAACCCCTAACCTAAGAAAATATTCACAAATTATCAAAAATTTTTTTCTTATTTTGTGTTCATTTCGTTAGTATTTATATGTAGGGAAAAAATGGGGATTTTTCCAAATGGCCCAGGTAATTTTTTTTCATTTGATGTATACTATCACTCTTTGTGTACTCCTCTCAATGATTTGACGTAAGACAACTGAATTCGAAATTAAGAGTGAGAACGATGAATGAGGCAATGCTTTTTTTGATTCCATTCAGATTCTGCGAAGACATTTTTTCGTGATTCGTGGCGTAAACGTCTGTTCGGAAATTTGTTACGATGGATTCTGTGATAGGGCTGATTATGTTTTTAGTTCTACTTCTTTCGATCGTTTTTTTTTCTTTACTACGCAACGCGCCGTCCCTATATAGATACAATCGTCATGAAGTTTTTACGCCACCGCTTAGTTTGATAAATTTTCTGGAAAAGTACACATTTTTAGATAGTAAATTTATTTTGATTAACTTTACAGCTTTTTTTTTCTAAAACTAACTATTTTCACTATCATTTATATAATTGTGATCATTTTATTTATTATTTATTTATTTATTAATTTTTAAGAATTTATTTAACATTATTTGCTTTTTGTTTTGTTAATTTAAAAAAAAATATTGAATTATAAGTTAATGTTAAAAAATAAAATTTATAATTCCACTGCAAGAATTTTTGTTTCGCAGCGATTTTTTATAAATTTACTGCGATTTTCGATTTCTCAAGTCCTAACCCTGCATAAATGCACTAAAAAAACACACCTATTGTTGAACCACTAACATTTATCTTAACGGTGTGTCTCCATTTCACAGGGTTGCTTAAACATCGATAGTCGGCGCTTTCGATAGTATCGATAATTTTAATATAAAACTATCGATACTATCGATAGTATCGATAGTATTTATTATTTTAAAAGCCCTAGCCGTTGGTTTGTAATTTATCCATACGCATTCGAACCTGTGCCTACGTTCTGTAACTCTAGCACCGACAAAATCAGTCGAGAAACGATGAAAATTGAAACAAATCATATGTATATTGTTCGGTTTTTCAAAGTTTCTCGACCGATTTTATCGATGCGAGAGTTACAGAACGTAGGCACTGAATCTGATTTAACTTACCACGTAGAACAAAAACAACAGGTGATACCACTTTCTACAGTGCCTACGTTCTGTAACTCTTGCATCGATAAATTTTGTCGAGAAACGATGAAAATTGAAACAAATCATATGAGTTTTGTTCCATTTTTCAACGTTTCTCGACCAATTTTATCGATGCAAGAGTTACACGTTGACTCATGACTCTTTTTGAAATTAAACGAGTTGGAAGGTTAGATCCGATCTCTTTTATCACTCCCACTCATTTAATTTCGAAAATAGTCATGACTCTTGAGTGTAATAGCTGACATTGCAGTTTCTGTATCTTTTATCTCGTATGAATGTATAACCGCCATATTATTCACTAGATACATCCAGATTAAAGCTTAAATCCAGATGTATTTACATTGAATTTGTATGCTTTACATCTGGATTTAAATTTTTAATCTCGATGAATCGAGTGAATAATATGGCCGTAAGTGTTAGTGTGTTTTTTTTAGTTTATGTTGCTTATTATGGGTGTCAACACTTATAAAGTTGTGCGGTGAAAAACTATCGATAGTAATTTTAAAACTATCAATACATTCGATAGTTTTTTACTATCGATAGTATCGATAGACTATCGATGTTTAAGCAACCCTAATTTCAGTTGTTAACCACAAGAGCAAGTTGTGCGATCCAGTCGTGCATATTTTTTTTAATACATCAAGGCGGGGCAAAATTAATCTTCCAGTTTTGTTTTTGAATAACTTTAAAAAAAATATTAATTTGAGTGATGGAAGTCTTTATTTGGACCATTACAATTTTTTCTGTTAAGTGGAAAAGATGATAGATATCATCGATATCATCGATCAGCGATAAAAGTCATTGACTTTCCGCAAGATTTCCGGTGATATCTGTTCGCATTTCTGTAGAATATTCTCGTTAAGGGTTGCGTTGGCATAAACCCGGGCTTGTTGGTATAAATCTGCGACTTCATGTAGCCCCAAAAAAAGAACTCTGGGGTGGTTAAATCGGGCGATCTTGCTAGCCATGCCAAATCGCCAGAAAGGAAGATTACTCGGCCAGGAAACGCTTCCTTCACAATATCCATTCTGGCTCGTGCTGTGTGTGCTTGTTGAAACCACATGTTCTCCAAGCCCCACTCATCCAATTCCGGCAGTAAGAAGTCTTTTATCATGACTCTGTAGCGTTCACCAGTAACAGTGACTGTGTTGCCGACGGCGGCCTCAAAAAAATACGGCCCAATCACTCTTCCCTCGTGAACACCGCACCACACCATGGCTTTGAGTAATGGCTCTTCGTGCATCACTCGAGGATTTTAAGTGCCCCAAAAATGAAGATTTTGTGTACTGAGGTAACGGCTTAAGTGATGGAAATGCGCGTCGCTGCTAATGATGATTTTCGACACAAAATCGAAACGTTAAATCGATACGTCAATAAACAAAACTGCAGTTATTGGAGTAATGGTAATCCTCAAGTGTATGTTGAGACACCGTTATATCCACAAAAAATTACTGTTTGGTGGAATAATTGGTAATCTTGTCTCTATAGCTGTCAATGGTGACAGCTATAGAGACATGATTACTGACTTTTTCGTTCATCAACTGTACAACCATGATGTGCAGAAGCTTAGGTTTCAACAAGACGGCGCACACAGGTAAATTTTTCCAACAAGTTGGCCAAAATTATTTTTTGTGTATTTTCGTTTTATTATTGCATGGAAATATTAAAAAAAAGTACATTTTCAAAAGAAACAACTATTTCCAACCTAATATACAACCAAATTCGAAAAAAAGGAGTTTTTAAATTTGGTGTTTTCTCAGATAAAAAGACAAAGCATTTAAAAATAAATAAATAAATAAATAAAAAAAAATAAAAAAAAATAAATAAATAAAAATAAAAAAATAAGTAAGTAAATATATTAATAAATAAATACATGAATAAATAAATAAATAAAAATAAGTAAATAAATAAATGAGTAAATATCTATAAAAATAAATACACAAAAATTAACAAAAATATGCAATACATAAATGAACAAAAATCAACACAGCTAAGTAAATATGAACAAAATATACAAACATTATATTTATTTAGGTACTCGATGCTAATTCTAATTGCTCAACCTCAGGTTCTATTAAAAATTGAATTGAAAAATTTAATTATATGGTTTACCACCGTTTCAGTCAAATAACTTATTTGATTTTCAATATATTCAATTTCTCGGACTCTTAGGTCAGTTGTTTCGTGAATAACAAACTGAAATCTTATTGGTCTACAGAACCTTGTTGATGATGGACGCGGATTTTGCCACAATATTATCCTCGTTAGGGGATCCTGGGTCACCCGATACTAACTGTATTGGAACGAAAGATGTTAAAAATATGTTGGCATCAGAAATATTTTTTCCATCACTAGAGTGCAACGTTTCTATAACATCTTCAATTCCTTTAAATAAGCGACAAATCGTATGATCAAGCAAGTTTTGAAGAGGTGCTTCTGCTACGGATTCTGTTTTCACCAAGTTTTCAGGATAACATTTTTTCTTTGCTTCCAATACAGCTGCATAATTTGGATACATTATGGTTATTATGCTTTATTGCGGAATCTCTTATAAGATTGTATTGGAACTTTGTTAACTTTGCTTCAACAACTATTGAAAGAGCTTCCACTGCTGTATATGGAACAATTTCTTGCTCCAATTTCTTTAAGCCTTTTTGGTATTTTTCACAGCGTGAAAGAGTTGAAAAAATTAAGTCTTTCAGAACTTTTGAGGATTCAACTTTTCCTTTTTCCCCAAGTTGCATCTGCGCAGCATAGCTTAACACTTCAGTTGTATGGTTCATACTCAAATCTTTTGTTTTTCTTCTTTTTGATCTTTCGCTAAGGTCCGAAAAATCCATTTTTGGCCGTCTACACAACACAACCATGAACTCGGCATGCAAACATTATTCCACTTTGTAGCCAGTTTTCATTTTGCCTTAAGAAGGTATTTATATTTCTTGTGGCAATTACCCGAATAGCACAGAATTCGATTTATAACTAGAATTTGGTTTTTTTTTTTAGCGCGCTGCTTCCATTTTATGATCGGCATTCTCGACCTTCTGAGCAGTCTATTCGGAAGATTGTGACCAAATTTCGCACCAAATTTACTTTGTTGGACATTAAACCACCAACACGTTTACGTACTGTGCGTAGTGAAGAAAATATTGCGGCCGTATCAGCTAGTGTGACAGAAGACCGCGAAATGTCGATTCGGCACCGTTCCCGGCAGTTAGGCCTTTGTTACAGCACTACGTGGAAAATTTTGCGGAAGGATTTGGGCGTAAAGCCTTTTAAGATACAGCTGGTGCAAGAACTAAAGCCAGCCGACCTACCACAACGCCGAATTTTTGGTGAATGGGCTCTTGGAAAGCTGGCCGAGGATCCGCTTTTTTATCGAAAAATTGTGTTCAGCGATGAGGCTCATTTTTGGTTGAATGGGTACGTAAATAAGCAAAATTGCCGCATTTGGAGTGAAGATCAGCCAGAAGCATTGCAACAGCTACCAATGCATCCCGAAAAAGCCACTGTTTGGTGCGGTTTATGGGCCGGCGGCATTATTGGGCCATATTTCTTCAAAGATGATGCGAATCGCAGCGTTACTGTCAATGGTGAATGCTACCGAGCGATGATAACAAACTTTTTTTTGCCCGAAATGGAAGTTCTTGACTTGCATGATATGTGGTTTCAACAAGACGGTGCCACATGCCACACAGCACGCGAAACAATGGCGCAATTGCGAGGCGAGTTTGGTGAACAGTTAATTTCACGTTTCGGGCCGGTCAATTGGCCGCCTAGATCGTGCGATTTGACACCATTAGATTATTTTTTGTGGGGGTATGTCAAGGCTAATGTCTATAGGGACAAGCCCGCTTCGATTGACGCACTGGAAGCCAACATCCATGCATTCATTCGTGAGATACCGGCCGATATGTGTGAAAGAGTATGCCAAAATTGGACTCAGCGGATGGGCTACCTGAGACGCAGCCGCGGTCAACATTTGCATGAAATTATGTTTAAACATTAAATTGCAAGGTTCAAACTATCGATTCAAATAAATATTTTATTCATTTTTTCGAATTTGTTGTGTTTTTTTTTTTTTAAAAAGTTCTAAACCTCTTAAAAAATCACCCATTATTTGTGTTTTGTTGAAGTAAACTGCAACATTATTTATTGCAACTCAGTTTCTCAATAGTTCATCGAAGAAAAGTGGTAACTTTTTGAATTAAAATGCTACAAATCGGTTTCGTAAAAGTTTGAACTTGTTCCCGAAAAACTGAAGTTGTTCTTAAAGGGTTATAAGCAAGTCCAACATTTGAAAGTTGATAAAAAATTTTTATTACATCTATTGAATTTCTGTTTCGTTATCTTCTAACTTAAATGTTAAAATAACTTTCTTGTGACAATCTGTAAAATCATTTGGGTAACTTTAATATAATTTATAATTAAGAAGGGGGAAACAACTAACAAAAACATTTTTGTAACGTTTTTCCTCTTTAAATGTTTAGTTTAATAGAATTTCAATGAACAAGTTTACAATTATATATATAACAATAAGTCAATCGTAGTTGTCTATTCACAATACGAAAAAAATGTATATATTATAATGAAATACATCATTCCTTGAATAGCGAATGGTTTTTTTCAAAAAAGTAAGCATAAATCTCCACCATTGTTTTTTTAATTACATTTCAAACTTCTTGTTACTATTAACAACATCAAAACAAAAATGATACTCTAAATGTGTTTTGTTATGTTGTCGTTTCGTTATATTTGGCATAACAAGAAAGCAACGAACAACATGTTTGAATACACATCGATGAAACTAAGTTGAAACATAAGTCCTTGTACTTTTTATGGGTGCAAACTTTGTTTTATTTTGGTTTCTTATTTGTAAACATGGAACAAAGATTGCAACGACATTAAAACAAATAGGTAACAAAAGTACTAGAATTGAAAAAAAAAAAACATTTGGTTTGTATTTGACACAAAACTTCAACATTTCTTAAGATTCAAGTGATGTTGTAGTTGAGTAGAGATGTTCTATAAATGTTAATCGTATATTTTTATTTACTTTATTTAAATCAACCATGAAAAGTAAACAAACAAAAATTATTGCTTATATTTACATGAAGCGAGTTACTATACATGGCAGAGTTGCCGCTGGATTAAAAAATTGTCACAATTCAGATTAAACAAATTGTAGATTTTAAGATGACCATAATACACATACCTAAAAATACAAAAATTATATTGCATATCTTGTCATATGAACACATTTTTACGTTTCATAAATATTTCGTTCCAAATGTCAACATGCTGCCTAGAAATCGAGATTTAATGAAGCATTAAGAAAAGGGCAACTAAATTTATTATCGTAGCCATCCTTGGATGGAATTCGCTTTGGGCATCTTGAAATATAGAAGACAAACCAAATTTTGACGTTTCATGAATATTTCGTTGTAAATGTCAACAGGCTGGCTAGAAATCGAGTTTTTATGAAGGATTAAGAAAAGTGCACATAAATTGATGTTTTTGGGTTTCTTTTTAATCTATTTTTATATTATAAATTTAATTTCTAGAATTTGACATTTTATGGGGTTTCGAAAAAAGAGAAAATTGATATTTTGACATTAAACGTTATTTCTGACACAAAATTTATGTTTCAAAAATAAAAACAAAAAGTGAAGTGCGGCAACTCTGGTAAGCATAGACCAAAGTAAAATTCAAGTTGTTGCTTAATTTTTTTCCCGCCTGGAAAAAATTATGGTTTTTTTAACATTAGAATTCTAGTTTCAGTAACGGGGATTTGAAAATATGATTAAGAAGAATATTTCTTTGTTTTATAAACAGTGTAAATTGGTTAAAATGAGAATTTAATTGAATTAATGTAAGTTTTAATTTTAAGAGACAATGTTTTATTGATATTTCCTGCAACAAGCGCCATATTGTTCACAATCTAATGACTTTTTATTAGAATTTGATCTTATATGAGAAAATTTAAAATAATTTTTCCAGTAATTTTCACGTTTTCCATAGTAAATTTCAATGGAAACGGCTGAAAGTTTCGTTTAAAAATGTAAATTATAAATACTTTTGCAACTTGAATGCCTAAATACAAACATGATTATTTTTGTATTTTTCAAATTTCCGCCCAATTTTAATTTTGTAGGTGGCCCGAGAATTTTCTGAAAGTAAAAGTGCAATCTTAATGATAAAAATGGGGTTTGTATTAGATTTTCCTTTCATAAATAACTGAAAATCGCATTTTTAATCACAATATTAGACGTTTTGACTTTATTCAATACTTTGAAGTTTATCTTTTTTATAACATCTCAAAGGTATTATACATTTAAAAAGAATTTGAGCAATAACTTAACAGAGACTTTTATAATGTTTTCGGAAACATTATTTCTCATTATATTATAACAAAATAGAACAAAAAAAGTTAAAGTAATAGTAATAGCAACTTCGATGAAACTTTATTCAAGTTATTGTAATTTGTTTTAAACACAAAGTATTCTTGCATAAACATTTGTGCAATATTAGTAAACTCATCGTAGAGTTCAATCAAAGTTGCACAATTGTAAGATTAAGTTACATTTAACATTTCTTAGTTCAAATAACACTTATAGAACTAAGAAACGACAAAATTTATCTTCTATAGAACCCAATTACCATAAGTTCGTTGCAAATAAGAGGAGAAATGCGGCTATTTGGGTTACACAACTGTACCAGAATATGTTTCTGAAATAAATGGACAACAACTTGATTGTTTTACTGGAGTTATATCTACCAAATGAAAACCCGTCTGTGCTATTCGGGTAAACACCTTCTTTTATGCTCATCGACAAACTCAGACAAAATTTTGTTCGTTTGCTCTGAAATCGCAATATTCTTCTCATTTTCCAAAGTTTCTAGCAAAAATATTGAATTTCACATTGTCACGAGATGTGCAACTTTTCAAATACTCAGAAAGCTGACTTTTAGAAAGAAAAATGAAACTTGATCGCGATCCTGCGTAAAAAGTAAAAAAGCTCAAATTAAAAAAAAAGAAACAAAAAAAAAAATTACCCAAAATATTTTGACTGTTTCTGATTAAGCAAATGCAAACGCAAGTTTTAAGACTATTTTCATTACAGAAATATGCAGAAAAACTTAACTTTTGCATTATTAAAGTTCAAAAATGATAAAAATAATGTACCGATCAAATACTCTGCCTTAAAGGGCCCTAAAATTAATTATCAACTTAACATATAGTAAAAAAAATAAAAAATATAATCTCATTTAAACATACCACTAGCAACAGAATCCATGTTTATTAAATTTTAAAAGCACCCAAAAAAAGAAAAACAAAGATAACCCAAAACAACTTCTTATCACAGACCAAACCAGCTACTACACTTCTATAGCTACTACACTAATATAGTTATGGCCATATTTTTGGGAAAATATAGCTCTTGCCACGATTGATTTATTGATGAAAACGTTTGGTAACCACATAGTTTCACGTTACGGACCCGTGAATTGGCCTCCAAGATCGTGCGATTTAACGCCGAAGTCACTAATCTACGCCGATAAGCCCGAAACGATTGACCACTTGGAGGACAACATTCGCCGCGTTATTGCCGATATACGGCCACAAATCTTGGAAAAAGTCATCGAAAATTGGACCTCTAAATTAGACTACGTCTGAGCCAGCCGTGGCGGTCATATGCCAGAAATCATACTTAAATTATAATGCCAGAAGATTATCTTGCGAATAAAGTAAATTTCATGTCAATTTGAAAAAATCATCTTTGTTTTATTCCATTTCAAAGTTCTGTACCTCTTAAAAAAACACACTTTTTTATAAATTAAGATTTGTTAAAGAGATGAAAAATTCTAATTTTGTGGTTCTTTTCATGTGTGTGACTGTAAAATTGTAATGGATGCAAAAGAATGCAAAAGAATGCACAAGAATGCAAAGGACGCATGATTTCGCAATAGATGCTATTCAATTGATTGTTTTAAAATGAATGCGGCAAAATGGGTGCAATCTTTTTTATTGAAGTCAGTATAAAGATTACATTCACAAAAGATTGCATTCTTTTACAACCCTTCATTTTCGTAACATCCAAAACATGAAAAACGATGTTTTTTTTTTCACTATCGTTCAATACACTGAAAAGTTATGAAATCGAAGATCACGACTTAGCAATTTTTTATACGACGATCAGTATTAAGTTTTGTCTGAAGAGAGGTAAAAAAAAATCGATTTTTAAACACTAAATCAATAACTAAAATTTATGAAAGGAGTCGAGGAACATTAGTGGACAGGATTTGATCATTACCTACCTATGATCAGAACAGAAATAATATGAAATTTCTTAGCAGGAAAAGAAATCAAAAATATTATTTATATAGCACAAACATACATGTTGAGAGTGCAGAAATGATTTGCCAATTTTGTAGGACATCCTGACCTCTCTTAACCAACTTTCAGAAAAAGGTCAGTGCATTCGTTATGGAGCCCATTTTTTTTTTTGTTTTAATTTTTGCTTTGTAAAACACATTGCCTATTTATTGAGTTTCTTGTTATGCATGCGAACAAGATTTTCAGTTGGGAATAATATAACAATAACTGGGTAGGTACCTACATATATAATAATTTTACGTTTGTAGTTTTTAGGTACACGAATGACACATAATATCTGCAAACATCCAATTTCATATAATTTACATATACCAGTGCATTGCGATGGCTATACCATAGGTAGGTACAATGAAGAACTTTTGAGATACTCTAAACGATTTTGCTTAATTTCCATTTTCTATAGAAACCCCAACGACAACTAATTCTTGATTGGTGCTCCCTGGACTGCGAGAAGGCAATAGAAGGACAATAATATGAGAACCGAGAGCAACAGAGATGGAAAAAGGTGGCCAAATTTTCTAAAGTGACCCACATGAGCTCTCAAGGATTGTGCACCATATCAATCCAGCCATAGAGACTTCTTCTTCTTCTTCCACTTCTTCGCGAGCCAAAAAGTATAGGCAAAATCCTTTATGGTGAAACGTTTTCTAATGCAAAGGACCAGCTCCCAGCTACCAGCTCCAGCTTCATCCTCTTCTTATGGAATCACATGTAGGTATAGGTTAGGTATGTACATATATATGTAATTTACTTAAACTGATATGCTTTTCCTTCTAAGGATCAGGCCAGGACCAAAGCAAAAGCAACACATACAGCTCAATATTAGAATAGAATTTCGTGTTTATAACCATCTCTAGGATACGACTACCTTCTCTCTATAGTCTATATCTATACCTACTTGAAATCCTCTTATTTGTCCTTTTGGAACCGATGACTCTACGACGAACGATGAAGAAGACGAGGACGACGTTGCTGTTTTGTTATAGAAAGGCCGCAAGGCAACACGATCGATAATTTTCCATAGAGTTTGACCATAACCACCACTGAAAACACCGGGTGGCCCTGGTCAAGTTTTCACATCCATCTGGAGCAACTAGCTCCAGCACCAGTACCAGCACCAGCACCAAAGAAGAAGAACAAGAACAAGAAGAAGTCCAATTCCAGCTATGCATATATAGCTCGAGCTCCAGCATGGAGTAAGCAATGCAAAAATCTGGAGTAGGAGTCCTGATGGAGGTAACTCAAATTCATCTGCACAGTCTGTTTGACTGTTTTGGTCACTTCATCCCCTCTTTGGCACCCACCCATCCAATCGATAGTGCGGGGGAGACCCTTTATGTAAATAGACGAGGAAATTTTCTATGTACACATTGAAGATGGTCAAGAAGTATCCGAGTCCCAGACCGAGTCCGAGTCCGAGAACGAAGAAGATGTGGACTCGACGGACGTGGACGTGTACGACATCGACCAAGATGGAGTATTATTATAGAATTGTGTGCGTATAGGGGTTCCTGTGTGCGTGTGTATTTTTTTTTGTTTGTTTGTTTGGTGTATGTGTGTTTGCCTAGAAATATCCTTTCGTTTAATATCTGTCCTTTATTTTTCTCTTAAGTTAGTTCCGTCGGACTTTTCGACTGTCCGACTATCTGCCGGTTCGACCGGTCGGCCGGCCCGGCCGGCGGAAACTTGGTTTTTGCCAAAGCAGAAAACGAAAATGTTGGTAGGTGAATACATGTGTAGCTATGTACCTATCCCCAAAAAGGATATCAATATTTACATGACGATGGACGGGCGGCACGGTCTTTTCGAGGTTTGCTTGCGTGGGTGGGTGAGCATTTGTGTGTGTGTATGTGTCTATGTATGTATGTGAGGGTACATGGGTGTTAAATTTCTAAGAATGAAATTTAATTATATGGATGCATAGCCAAGATAGGAGGCTTAAAGGTACAGTACCTATGCTCTGGTTATGGCTTTTGTTTTGTGGTTATGTTTCTTCGAAATTTTCTAAGATGAGCCCTGGTCAGTGTTCGATATAAACTTTTGTTAAATATGTATCAGAAAATAAAGCAAATCAACAAAACTAACGCATCAACGATACAATGGAAATGTTCAAAAGTTTGGTTACGATAGTTTTTGACAGTTTGCAAAGTATCAAAATGTTTAGTTGTTGGTTTTTTTTTTAGCATTTTTTCTGTTGTTGGTTTCTCTTTTGTTTAAATATATTTTGTGTAGATGTGTTGTATGTTGTGTATTGTGTGTTTTTGTTTG
Organism: Leucozona laternaria; assembly: GCA_932273885.2. NCBI lineage: Eukaryota > Metazoa > Arthropoda > Insecta > Diptera > Syrphidae > Leucozona > Leucozona laternaria. The sequence continues at coordinate 216,200,867 of OW026366.1, read as the reverse complement.
AAGTTTTCTATAAACAGTACCACTATATTTTTGTTTTATATTTGCTTTCAAAATTTATAGATTCTTTACTAAAGGATGTTTAGGAATTTAGAAGTTTTATTTGCAAGGGTATAGAATTCTAGTTGTTGTTTTGAAAATGCATATAAAGCAAGAATATGCTATTGTTTCTAACATAAACATGTAATCTTTGTTGTTAAGTTGTGTTTTTTTTTTTTTTTTTTTTTAAAACGATGTTTAAAATTGGTATAGGTATAGGGAAATCAACCGAAAATATTTGTGTTTTCAGCTTGCATTTTGTATTTTAAAGTTTTGAACCAAAATCTATACAGAGTTTCTCTATCCAAAAAATCCTCTGATCCATTGAAATGAAAATTTTGTAATAAAAACTAATAACTTAAAAGGTAAAGAATGTTTGTTAGATTTAGAAGTTAGTAGATTGAAATCTGTAAATTGTGTAAAAGTTTCAAAATTAAAAAAAGAAGGTGGTTAATCATAAGGCTATACAAAAACCACTGTTCAATATTTGTCATCGATTGTTGTTGCTTTATTGCAAAATTACACATTCTGATTAATTATGGAACATTATTTCATTCAAATGACTGTTTCGGCTGGCTTAGCATTATGCCAACCTTTCAACCCAGTTTTTCAATACACTTTCGATGGTTTCAGTAAATTTTTCACGAATAGCTTGACCTTAAGCTTAAGTAAATGGGTTTCCAATAAGAGGTGTTATTTTGAATAGCCCGCTATTTCGGTAGCTGTCACTTTTGAAGCTGTCATTTTTTGACATTCGACAAGTAGAAACTACGCCATTAATAAAAACGGAACGATACACGCTTCAACAATGCATTGAAATTATTAAAATTCACTATAAAAATGGTGAAAATTTGGCAGACACGGTTCGTAAGACTAAAACATTTTTGGGTCGTCGTGAAGCACCTTGTCGGACCGAAATTGGAAATTGGTGGACAAATTCGAGCTGTTAGGACAAGTTAGTGATGTGAAGAATAAAACCCGTGCACGTCGCTCAAGAACAACTGAGAATATTGCTGTTGTAGCCCAAAGTGTTGAAGAAAACCCAGGTTTGTCCATTCCTCGTCGTTCTTTGGAATTAGGCATTCCACAAACGCCATTACACCGTATTTTGCATAAAGACTTGGGTCTTAAGGCTTATAAAGTTCAGTTAACACAAGAACTCAAGCCGGCTGATCATCAACAACGTCGTGTCTTTGCTGATTGGGTCCTTGAAATGCATGAAAATGATCCGGAATTTCATCGAAAAATCATCTTGACTGATGAGGCCCATTTCCACCTCGGAGGCTACGTCAACAAGCAAAACTGTCGCATCTGGGGCTCGGAAAACCCAAGAGTTATTGTTGAAAAGGCTCTCCATCCTCATCGCGTGACTGTTTGGTGCGATTAATGGTCCGGCGGGGTCATTGGACCTTACTTTTTCGAAAATGAGGCTGGAGCAACAGTTACGGTCAATGGATTGCGCTATCGAGAGATGATTAATGATTTTTTATGGCCGGAATTGGATGGTATTGATCTGGACAACGTTTACTTTCAACAAGACGGCGCTACGTGCCACACAAGCAATGAAACCATCGATCTTTTACGGGAAAAGTTTCCGGACCGAGTTATCTCTCGAAGAGGTGATCACAATTGGCCACCGAGATCTTGTGATTTAACACCTTGCGACTTCTTCCTTTGGGGCCACGTAAAAGATAAGGTCTACGCCAAGAGCCCAGCGTCGATTCAAGACCTTAAAGATGGAATTCGTGAGGCTATCGAGGCCATAGGGCAGCCACTTTGCGATTTGGTTATGGAAAATTTCATGAAAAGGATATGGTCCCGTAAGCGTGGTCGTGGCGGCCATTTGGCTGATGTTGTGTATTGTATTGTCCATTATTAACGGCATACCTTCTTCTTTATAATGAAATAATTATCCGATCATTTATCTCAAAAAATGCTATTTTTCTTTGAATATCAAAATAACACCTCTCATTGGAAAACCCTTTATATGAATCGTCTGACACGAACACGGCTAATGCTGAAACTTCAAACACCATACCAGCTATAACTCCGATATCTGTTTTCTTTTTAAATCATGGTTATTTTGACACTGACAGCTGTTTTCCGCTCGAAATCTTGACAAAAACATCAGTATCATACCTCCGCAGAACGAAATGAGTCGCGTTACGCTTGAACAAAGTGAGCGCTGTGTAGCGCAAAAACAGCATTTTTTAAAAGGCGAAAAATCATCTTTTCTGACGAGGCGTATTTTCATCTCGGCGCTTTACGTTAACAAACAAAATTGCCGCATCTGATACTTGGAAAACCCGCACATTATTGTCGAGAAGCCAATGCCATATAGTGTGACAGTTTGGTGCGGATTGTGGTTTGGTGGGAACCATTTTTCATATTCAAAATGAGGCTGGGAACAACGTTTCGGTCAACGGTGGGCATTACAGAGCCATGATAACCGACTTTTTTGTTACTGAAATTGAAGACATGGATTTTGACGACCTCTGGTTCATGCAGGATAGCGCGCCATGCCACAATCGATCTTTTAAGGTCTTGGCGATGTCAATTGGCTGCTACAATTTGGCTGCTACAATTTGGCCCCATTTTATTTTTTTTTTTGTGGGAAACCGTGAAGGAAAAATGTTATGGTGTGTTCTTTCATTTTTTGGGCACCTAATTTGTTTTTTTTTTTTATAATTCATGTATATGTACTTAAATATGCTACAACGTCATTGTCATAAATTCTGATGAAACTAGTTATAAGAATATTTTCACAAATTACGAATTACAACTTATACCAGCTGTTAATACCAGAAATATTTGAGAGGGGAAGTGATGGTGAGCTTTCAGAAGTTTAAACGAAGCAGGAATTATAGGAATCAAGTTAGAAGGAAAAATTTATCCTTAAAAACTTCAAGTCAAGCTACTATTCCCGAACTTGAGCTTCTTCCAGAACTAATATGGAAATACCACTTCCGGCGGTTATTTCAGTGGAACCTAGAAAAAGAGCTTGAAAACCAGGTAACCCGTAGAGTTTTAAGGAATCCAGACGTAGAAACCCTAGTGAATATGATCGAAAAAGCAGCACCACAAAAGACAGTAGGAAGGAAAGGGTTAGAAAAGAAGCAAAAATGGTTCGACAGTGAATGTTTCAGAGCTAGATACGCGTCTTTTGCTTTTTTGAATCTAGTGAGAAGTACCAACAACTGTTGCTTCAAAAGGCTTTATGCAAAGGCAAATAAATGTCACAAAATGCTCTGTTATACAAATAAAAGTGAAATATATCAAAGAAACAGAGATAATAAATAAAGTGAAATCTTCAGCGGAATTCTGGAAAGCAGTTAGGCTCGTAAGTGGAAAAAAAACACAACCTGCACAGTTATCACTATAGAAGAGTTAAAAATGCATTTCATAAATCTACTCAATACAACACAATTATCACCATCATTTCAGAATGCAGCACCTTATATATTTGAGGAATACTTAGATGCTCCTATCGCGCAAGCTGAGGTAGAAATGGTTATAGAAAAATCCAAAAATGAGAAAGCACCTGGTGAGGATAGAATACCATTTAAATATTTTAAAAATCTAACACCTCTGTATTCGTTAACCTTCTAACCGTCGAGTACAACAGAATTTTTGAGACAGGTAAAGTTCCTGGAAGTTTTCGAAGAGCAATTTTATTTTCCCACTACACAAGAAAGGAGATCCTGAAGATCCGACTAATATTATAGAGGCATTTCATTTTTCAACACAAGCAAATTTTGCTAGAATTCCAAGCGGGTTTCAGATAAAAACCATTCAACGATAGACCAAATTTTCTCTTTGGTAAATATTGGCGACATGTATAAAAAGAGGGAAAAAGGTGTATGCTTCTTTTTGTAGATTTTCGTGCAGCTTTCAACTCAATTCCCAGGGAAGCACTTTTCTACAAACTCTACAGATACGGAATCTCTACAAAAATGATAGCTGTGATTAGATCAATCTATAAAGAAAATGTTCCAAGAGTACGGGATGGTAAATTCCTCTCCGGCGAGTTTGATACGTCAACGGGCGTTAAGCTGGGATGCCTTCTCAGTACTCTATTTTTTGTTTTGTACATAAACGACATAAAGGGAGAATTGTTATGAGTGGAAAAAATATACCAGATGATTTAGTCTTCCTATCGGAACCTATAAGCGATATGCAGCTTACGATAAACCGAGTCGAACGCTATTGCAAAAAACTGAAATTTATCAGTTAATCTTGCCAAGTCAAAAATTATGATTATGGGTTGGCAGTTACTCGAGAAGTGAAAAGTGGACGTTTAGAGATTAACCAATAGAGATTGTTAAGGAGTATAAGTACCTAGGAGTCTTAATTGCTCCTCCCCCCCCCCCCCCCCCGAAATTGTTTGATTAGTGCATTTCTAAATCACACTTTTTCGCTTCAGTAGGTATGATATTTTAATCAAATTTCTTCTGTAGTTATTAATAATGTTCAATTAATTTTAAATGAACGTAGTAAGGTACCAACCGTACCTACCCTGACAATTTTTAAGTACAACCGCAAGTATAACACCTTTTGCTTGAACTGCATACGGTGCCTATATCTGAAGCGGCCCATTCACATTATGCAAGTGTGCACACAGTTGTCATACACGCACACGGTACAAATCGAGAAACCCGCACAAAAACTCTAAATCTTTTGATTTTGTCTATACCGTGTGCCACTAGACACACAGCGGTCAAAGAGTGCAACAAGGATCCGTTTCCTATTACCCACAAGCTTCTAAAAATTCTGGCGACATTACCGGTTTCAACATGCACACCAGGAAGAACATTTTCGACAATGAAACGTCTGAAAACGTATTTAAAAAATCCTACCGGTGAAGAAAGACTAAAAGGATTGGCCTTAATGTCAGTTCATCGACAAATTGAGATTGACACTAAGGAAGTTATCGATGTATTTAGAGCTAAAGCCTAGTACGCAGCTGATGCGAAACGAAAAATCCCATACAAAAATGACACAACGAAATCATAAACGAGAATTTCGTCCTCCTTTTCGTTTTGCAGTACGCTGTGCGATGAGCGAAATTGATAATTGTAACAGATTATTTGGAGAAGTCTCCGATTTTTTTTTCTTTCTTAATTTTGTTGCGGGAAATTTTCCACTTCTAATTTTCTGTCGGGGAAAGCGGAAAGCATGAATTCATGATACGTTGCTGCCACTTTGATATTTCATCGGCATGCAACGCACGAATTTGATATTTTCAACGCACATTAAATTTCTTTTCGAAGATCTGTCCGATTGGCCTATCGGAACGGCTACAATGATATACTAAATTCGTACATTTCTTAGAAATCGGAGAAAATTTTCTTTCGATCGGATACGATGATAAGGCTGATAGTTTTTTATGTTGAGCATAAAAACAACACCCGCTTTACTGATATAATCATAAGCAAAACAGGAACTTTATCTATCAGAAAAAAATCTCAGTTTTATTGGCAACAAATTGAGGAAAAAAATACTATAAGAGAGCTGACAGCAAATTTTGGGTGGAAATATAACTTATTAACCGAACCTAACTGGATTTTTGTGTAATTGTGTTGTCGATTTCTTGTTATGCATATAAGAGGACTTCGCTCATAATATGTGAACCTTCATGACATGGGATCTTTCTGCGGACCGAATATAAATTACCATCAAACAGAGGTATGAGGTGATATAAAATTTCGTATATTTATAGATTGCTTTGGAATTTTGACTCAAGGCAACGTTGCATTCGCATTCGCACCCGTTTTTGTATAGGTCTTAAAAACAGCACCATCTGTTGGACGTAAAAGCAAAGCACTCTTTACTGAGATCTCAGAAATCTCAATTTAAAGCGGAACAATTTATTAATCTCTTTCTGACAGAGCAAAAATATCCGAAATCTCATTTTTGAATTTTGATTTAGTTATTTCGTGATATTCGTGAGCGGAAACATTGCTCTGAAATTTAATGGAGACAAAAAAGGTACGTATGTGTTGTGCCACTGAAAAAATTAAACTGGTTCAACTTGGGGTTTGGAAAACCGTCAATTATTTATTTGCCTGTTTATTTATTGTTTGAATTGTAAATTATGAATTCTTATGGAGTTTTCCATTGGTATATAATATAAATGTGTTAAAATGCCAATTTTGGCGGTTTTAACCTTTTCAAATACTAACACCAAAACAGCAGTCAGTTTCCGAGGCGTTTTTTGATTTGGTTAATTTATTTCGGTTGTGAAAATTGTGCCCAAAATATCCTTGTGAGAAATAATCGTTCATAACAAGGGGAAGCGTTTTGAAATGAACCAGTAACTTCATCCAGTGGCGTATTTACGGGGAGGGGGGGGGGGGGGTAGGCCATACCAAATACCTATTAAAATTTTTAATATAAAGCTCATTTTGAGAAATAGTTCCAAATAAACATTTAAAAAGAACAGAGCTGCAGATATGACACTACTTTATGATAAACTCCTTTATTAATCAGTATACCAAATAACTAGCCTGTACCCATTAACCGTCCTGCTTTTCTCTGTGATCCTTCAAGATTTTTTTTTGTAGGTATGTAAGTATATACGATTTGCATAAGATTTGCATAAAAAATAAAAAAAAAAAATTCAAACTATTTTTTTTCAAAATTTTACGTAATTAATTACCATTTTTGAACAACAACTTAAAGGTGCTACCACTAATTGTTTACGAATTAATTTATAATTCGTTTATTTTGGCTAGAGATACAGCTGTTTCAAGGGGTGCCTATCATCAGTCTCCTCTTTATTATTGGTGCTGAGCTTTAATCCAATTTTATTATGAAAAACTTTCTACATGCCTACCATAGGGATCGAACCCACGATATCAGATTTGCTCAGACTTAGAAGCCGTATGCACTACGCATTCCGCCACTTCAGACCACTGACGTCACAGATCAAAACTGCTGTATCTCTAGCCAAAATAACCGAATTATAAATTAATTCGTAAGCAATTAGTGGTAGCACCTTTAAGTTCTTGTTGTTGTTGTTCAAAAATTCAATTAAATTGACGGAATAAAGAATGGTCAAGTCTAATAAACTGACATTCTAGTATGAATAGTACAATAAATAATAAAAATTACCATTTTTGTTTTTTTTTTCAATGCTCTTATAAATTTGTTGTTAGAAACAGAAAACCGGATGCTGAAATTTGTGGTGTACTTTTTGAGAAAATTGAAAATATCTTAATCTACTATGCCTACTTAGCAAGTTAAGTAACGGAAAATTAATTTTATTTCTGTTATTTTCAATTTTCTAAAGAACAAGAAGAGATCTTAGCATCTGTTTTTTGGCGTTTGACTAAAAATTAAAAATAGCATTGATTATTTAAAACAAAAATACTACTTAATAACGCAAAATTTTGAACAACATTACAATTTTTTTTTGCAAAGTTTTTAGTTTGAAATCTATTTTTCAAAAACTAAATAAACATTATTTAAAAAGATAATACAAGAAAAGATTTCTAGCTTTACAAAAAAGCATAGCATGGCATTGTAAGTATTACCGTTGTTTTTTAATAATTTTTTTTTGATTCTTTTTAGAAAATTGCCAGCCCTCACTAAGCGCTGAAAGACCCCCCCTGTTATGCAATTTTTTTCTTGTCTCTACCCAACCTACACGCTCTAGCATTTTGTTACATCTTATGCGAATCACCCTGTATAATGTTTTGTTTTATATTTTGTTCCATCTAAAAAAACACATTAAACATTTACATATCTTCAGATTTTTGCCTATCTATTCACTGTGTTACAAAATTGAACACAAATAATTACTTTTGAAGTAGCCTAGTAGAGGTTGTAGATATGACTGAATACATCGTATTGAGCAACTAACATTTCGGTTTCTTTAAGCTTAGAAATATTCAGATGCTACAAGTCTTAATGTGTATAAGGTTTCTATAGGGCTTGCTTAAAAAAATCTTATAGAAGTCATGATTTCGGTAAATGCTTCTTAAAAATTTTTTGAAACCTAGATAAGGAAACTCAATTGAGGCTAGTACCTGTTTTGCAGTTAGAACTCTTTAAATGAAATTAGAGAAGCTAAATGAAGCTTTAGTTGTATAAGGATTGTATAAGTTATTTTATACAAGTTGCTGTCATTTAATCTTTAAATGGCTTCTGTTAGAATTTTCTAGAAGTTTTATCGAACAAGGCTAAGGCTAAGGCCAAGGCTTGTCGGATTTAATACTGAAGAGGCTCAAATTTGTAAAAATCGTTTTAAAGAAGCTTTTTAAAAACAAACAATTGTCTTTTGTGATATAGTGCAACGACTTTGAACTTTGATTCGATTTTGTTGATTCGATGGCGGTGGGTGAATGCCTAGTGGATGTGAAATGTTGGAGAACTAATTTGGTACGATTTTTTTGGTGATGGATTCATGTACCTTAAAAACCCAATCTGGCAAGCAGAATCGTTTGCTCAAGAGTGCAAACTTTTGAGACAATATTTATAATGTTCGAAAAATTGGAAATGAACTTAATTTAAGTTCGACAGGACTCTATTCCAATTGCCAAATCACATAATCTTTCACGAGAAAGACAATAGCGGGGGAAAATTATGTCAAATTAAGCCTAAGCAGCACTTTTTTGCGACATGTAGCCACAATACTTTGACACAATTTGTATCAGGGAAGTCTATGGGTGAGAGAAGTGATTGTGAGGAGTCTCTTGAGGCTTCAAGAAAACATAAGAACTGGACTTAAATGTAAACACGATGAGACTCACCAGTCCAGACTCAATAATTCTAATCAAACAGGGTCATTTTTTGGTTTATTACACAAAAAATATGTTTTGTTTTTGTTGTTAAGCCAATTAATTAAGTATTAAGGCTTAACTACATTCAAGACTCTTTGCAAGAAAGTGAAAAATAAAAACATGCTCCAGAGTAAACATGTAAGTAAGTAAGCTTCTATAACATTCTCCTTTATATGCTTTTAGACATTTTACAATTGCCTTACCGAAACTAGAATGACTATTCAGTTGGGCTTTATCGAAGCTGAAATGTTAGTTGGATATGGCACTCGAAAAAATTCATAGACCCTCAAAATTTCAATGTATTGTCAAAAAACATTTTTCTTAATGTTTTCAGGCTTCAGTCATTTTTCGACCAAATTTAAATTGTTTATTGTTCTAACAGTTTCAAAAAGGGGAGTGTCCGTCCTTGTTAAATATACAAACCTTTATATTCAAACTACAAAATTGTGTGTAGATTTTTGATTGAATCTAAAAAATTGCACATTTTTCAAGTTTCTTAGATTCCACGATAAAACCACTAAGGCATCAAATAGGACCAGATCACGATGCATTGTTCCAGGGTTACCGCTGAAAATTTTGAAAAGGTCGCAAGAATAGTCGCACTCAAAAAATAAAGGTCGCAAAGCTAAAGAATTTAAGAAAAGTCGCACTTTTGTTCCAAAAATCGCACTTTTGTCTAAAAAGTCATACAACCATATTAGACATCTATTTTAACTTATTTTTTTGATTAAAAACAATACATTAATACTTTATAAACTAAAAAATTGCAGCCTTAATTAGTCTCACTAAACTAAATTTCTTAGTAGCATTTTTTCTAAAAAATCTTAGTCGGGTGGCCTTTATTTTGACAGTTTTTGAATTAAAAATGGGCTAAAGAGCATACATTTTTGTTGTTGTAATATTTGATTGAAATTGACTAACGATAATACGTGCGTTGGAGCAGTTGAAATTTCTATACGTAGTTTTGTAAAAAAGTAGAAGTTGACGGAAAATTATAAAACTTGGCACATACATATGTATCTAAAAAAACTATAAGAAGTAGGTACCTATAGAAAAAATTACTTTTGATTTTTAGAAAAAAATATTAACCTCAATAAATTGTGTTGTTTTTGTGAATCGGTTGTATTTTGGTAATTATAAGCTTAATTTTTTTGTATTTAACGTGTACCTTTCTTATACAATAATTTTTCTTAGTCATTAATGTCAAAACATTTTTGGAAATTCCTATCAAACGCTTTTAGCTCAAGATACTTTTACTGCTCAATTACTTAATCTGGTTCACTATTATAATTAGTAAATTTTTTAAAAATTGAAATCAATCGAGCATACTTAAAATCTTGCTTGGATTTAATGACACTTTATTTTATTATTTATTATTATTATTCATTTCTTGACATAATACTAAATAATATTTAAGTATAGCTGAAGTATATAGAAGTATAAGCAGCTGAATTGGCACATCACGAAAAGCTAAGCTCTTAGGAGATTACTTTTTTCGTGGACAGCCAGGCTGCTATCAAAGCCTTAGCCAGTGAGACCATAAGATCAAAAGCAGTTTTAAACTGTAGGAAGGAATTAAACAAAATCTGCCACACTAACCAGGTAAAGCTCTGCTGGGTTCCCGGACATAGCAATATAGAAGGGAATGATATAGTAGATGAACTAGCCAGGAAAGGGTCAGAAGCAGACACAAGTACTAGCGACCATTCAGTTAGGGGACCACTCGTCCCGATTGGGGTACTCAAGAGGAAGATAGACCTTAAACTAAAAGAGAAAATCAATATCTCCTGGAAATCCAGGAACGACTGTGTAATCTCTAGAAGTTTATGGCCTAACACAAATGAAAAGGAAACTCGGTATATTCTATCGCTGAGTAAAAAGAACATTAAAATCTTGATAGGTGTACTAACAGGTCATTGCGCCATTGGCACAATGGCTAACAGAATAGGGGCATTTGCACCCGATTTTTGTAGGAGCTGTCAGGATGAGGAGGAAATGGAGACCATTAAACACCTGCTCTGCGAATGTCCGAACCTCCAAACCAGCCGACTCCGTCATTTCGGAAACAGGTTTGTTGGAGAACTGGATGATCTAGCACAGGTCTCAATGGCAAGCATGAGGAAATTTATAGATAGCACAGGCTGGTTCGTTAACGAGCCAGTCTACGCTAATCGACAGAATTGAGGAGCAGGGGATCACAATGGACCAGTAGGCCCCCGTGTACGCAACAGCTTCATGCTGTGCACACCCCTTACAACCTAACCTAACCTAACCTAAGTATAGTTTTTTTTTTTATAAAAATAACTTCGCACAATTGGTAAGTTTTTTGTTAGTTATATAGTGCATTTTTCAAAAAGTCGTCGTTTAGTCGCACTGATACAAAAAAGGTCGCAAAGTGCGACTAAGGTTTACCAAAATACATATATATGTACGGATACCTCTTCATTCTGCTGAAATTTAAAGGGAAGGGTTAGACTTTGAAAACGTGCGTAAACATAGTGTTTGCTACCTGTCTACATTATCTTCATTCATAATTGACATTGTTGGACGCAGTTGTCCACGTTGAAATATAGACACAGTGTCAAAGTCGACTGCTGATGGTAGGCATCTTTGTGTTCCAAAAATCACTCACAAAAACTTTTATAAATTTATTCTTTCAAGAACATAATTTTAAAGGACGAGTTTAGAGACATGCCAATTTATAACCGTTATAACAGTTTTTCGCCGTTAAAAGTGGCAGCCCCGGCAGAACAGCTTCAGCCCGAGTAGGTAGTTGATGTAGGATCTAAAAGCTTAAATTCACTAATACAAAAAAAATCATAACATTTTTTTCATCTTAAATTTTTTATTTATTCTTTTGATGAAACACTAGTTTTTTTTTAAGCGAAAACCGCGCACTTCGTTTGGAGTGTTGTGAAAGAAATTTATTTAATAATTCATCGAAATTTAGATTTTCCGTATGGTCGGAATAAACATAGCAATATTGTTGAGCCGATCCTGAAGCATTGTTGACATAAGGTAAGATTTTAAATGACGAAGAACGGAGAAACTTCATTCATTTGAGCAAGATGACCCTTTGATTGTGATTAGCATCTGGACGAACCGTACAAACTCGGGAATAATCCTTCGACTCCAGGCGTATTTTTGCAAAAAAAATCAACTACTTCTATCAAATTTTTTGCAATAAGTCTTTGTTTTTCAAAGTCATCTTTGTAGAACTTAACTACATCATCGACATCTACTTTTTGGCCTACAGCGAATCGTGCCAGTAGTTTGAAGAAACCGGAAGAATCATTTATGAAACTAGCATTTAGTGATGATAGTAATTGGTCAAATATTTCAAAAATGATTTTCCGTAAGATTTTCTCGGTGTTTTGAATTATGTATGTATTTGTGATTTTCTGAGGTACCTTCATCGATACGTTTTGGTGCTTTTCGTTGACGGGGAATTTGGGGTTCTTCAATTTCATGATTAACACTTGCTGTTATGGAATTTTTCCAAATTGTCTAAAATTGGGACTCAAGCCTGATTCACAATGCGGGGAGAAAACGAGACGTGAGCGTGACGAGAACTCGTTGTAGTTGTCAAACCAATTTCAAACAATGAAAGCATACCTGGCTATTCACAATCCGGCGTTTCTCGTCATCACGTCACGCCAAGGATTCGAAAAATTGAAAAAATCACGCGACGTGACGACGATTTTCATTTTTGCTAAGTAATTCACAGATTTTTCAAAGAAGAAATGATCAAATGTGTATTAACAAATTAAGTTATTGATAAATCTATTGTTTTGTATGTTATTTTGTTTCTTTTTATTTGATTTTTTTTTTTTTTACAAAAATGAGTTTTCGTCGTAAAAACTCTCGCTGCATTGTGAATTGGGCGACGATTTTGTAACTAAAAAAAGACGACAGCGTTTCTCGTCACGCTCACGTCTTGTTTCTTCGCCGCATTGTGAATCAGGCTTCACGGGGAGCGCCCAGTACATCAATAACAGCTTCTACTTTTTGAAGCGATTCCATTACACTCAGATCTGAAATCTGCAAGTCTTTGTTTAAGATTTCAATTCGGTCGAAAATCTCAATTATTAATTTTAAATTTCTAAGCTTTTCTGAAAGTACTGAAATCTCGAATGGGTTATACTGAACACACTAACCATATTACATGACGGGCCTGAAAAGTGGCGTGACTTGAAAAAAAAACTCTGGGTGTCTGAAGTATACCACCGGCGCGCGCCGGCGGAGAGCCCTGGCCCTGCGGGTCCGCATAAACAGTATACTTTTATAAACCAAAACTGATATAATTGGCATGTCTAGATTCACTTCCAATTTTAAAAGAGTCAAAGTGAATAATTATTGAACTTAAAGTCACATATGTTGAAAAATATGCCTATGATCCTTTTTAAATCAAAGTAAACTTCCTATTGTGGTGGTGATGTTTATTCAACAAACTCTCATTTAAATTTATTATATTGAAATGTAATTAACCTACATGTCACACTTCATCAAAGCAATGTTAACATGGAATCTTCACAATTCGAACATACCTACATGCATGTATATGTACATATTTATATATATGTATTTTAGAATTAGCTCCAGTTCACACCCTATGCCCTTCGATGATATCACCCTTCAAATATTATCCCAATTTGCATAACATTATCCTCTCAAAACTCAATAAACAATCAACAGATTGTGTGGCTATATAGTTGCTGCTGCTGCTGATGATGATGCTGCTGCTGCTGCATCCACCTAATTATGTTGGTTGGTAGGTATATGTTTAACGAGAGTCTATATACATATATGCGTAGCTTATATAAATAAGGACACAATATATATTCGTATTACAATTCAAATATTTACCAAAGAATCTATAGAGACAGACACCTCTATAAATTAGGCACAACATCATTATTATCCTCATCTTAGGTTATGTACATATGTATAATCATGTAATGACAAAACACCCAAACAATACATACTTAAGGTGTGGGTATTATAATGCTATATCTATAGACCTATGTATTATATTCATTCATTATGGTTGCCGATGCTGCACGTGAACTTGAAATCGAAAACGAAATATAATAATAATAACAAAAGTCAATGGCAATGGCAATAATGTTATGTCCTGATTATGGTGAAAGTTTAATGACCTTCCCCCTCTGTCTCAATCTCAATGAACTTTGAGTGTGTGTATGTCAACTTGACCCCCCAATAATCACAAATTTGGTCTGTGCACGTTAACTAAACATATGATTGGGGATATATTATTACCATAACATTATCTATTCTCACCGCCTGCCGCCTGCCGCCACCCCCTCATTTTGCCATCACCCTACCATCACCGCACCGTCTTCGGTCGACGTCGTCGTCGTCTATACTTATACTCTATACCTACATTATAAGTGAATGGAGTATAATAATCACATGAACGTAACATTCGTCATGACATTAAGTGAAAACTTTCCCTTTCACGTGGCTTGAGATATTCTTACATATAGCTATGTATGCTCTTATGAGTATAGGTTCCAGGATATTCTATATAAATATATGAAAAGGATTTTGGGGGAGGGGGGGGGGGGGTTGAAGGTTCGGTATACTCTCAAAAAGAAAACGTGCACCAAAGTAGTTTATTTAAGTCTGCAGAAAATGTAGAGAAAAAATACCGGCAGAATATCCTTCCTTGAATTTTATATAAAATAACATAACAACGTCACAGACTATCAGCCCCCTGTTCTTCATTCACAACACCACACCACACCTCCCCACCCTCTCCTTCATGCTTATACGAAAAAGAAACGAAAGAAAACTGAAAACAGATCGGAAAAATCTTAAGTCCCTTTACCCCTGTTACCTCAATAATTCCTACTACAAGGATAAAATAAAAGGAAGAATATTTTCTAGAAAAATAAAGAAACTGCATCCTTTTTTCTGTGCTCATAAAAGTTCTAGATATATAGAGGATAGACGACACACGGTACCTATGGCATGGCACTCATACTATAATAATCAAAGGAAAAATATATAGGACATCAGACAAAAGAACGAAAGGACATTGAAATACAAAACTTTTGATGGTCCAAAGTGTGTGTATAGACGCATTAATCTTCTCAAATCCAGCAGCAGCAAAAAGGATAATGCACTCAACTCGAATTCAAACTGAAACTCACATTTTGTAGAAGCTCTTGTTGATATGCCGTCGGTAATACCTACTGTAACAATATTAAAAGGAAATGCCAAGCATAGAGGGAATTGACAACAAAAAATAAAAGATATATAAAAACACCCTACACACAAGAAAATATATAAAAATTATACAAAAATCAGAGAAAGAGAGACGAAGAGAAGAAACCAACAACAACAAAAAAAAAAAAAAAAACTGCAAAAATGTGTAAAAACCACATACAGATAAGAAAGGAGAACACTTTTGACACAGTAAATCAACACTTTTACGACATTGACCTAGAGAGCAGCATCAGCAACGAACGACGCGATGTCTTCCTCCCTAAAAATATATCCTTCCAAAAACCATTCCTTTTAATTCCAAGTTCCAATACACAACCAGAACCAGAACCAGCCCATCACCATAACCCACTATCACCCTACCTACGAAAGGGCTTCTCCCCTATGTGATGAATTTAGGTAGGTATAAAGCAAAAATAGGCAATAGTGGCTGCAACTTTTGTGCAACTTTTACTTTTTTCCTGTGTATAGGTTTTGAAAAGCACCTACCACATCACCATCCCCATTTTCCACCCCCTATACCTACTCAATTCACATACAAGGAATAACATTTTTTCCAAAGCCGCTCTGCAACAGTTTTTGCTTTTTTGCTCCACATTTCTCCCCTTTTTATAAATTTTTATGTGTAAGTATAATCTGTATTTTTATGTATTGGATTTTTCATTTATATTGTTATCCTTTTGCTCTTTTGCAGGAGCCCCCCTTTTTGGGGTCTTCCCCTTAGAAGAAGGAATTTTCTCTTAGAGAAAGTTATTGTCCCGTTCTCTTTTGCTTTCTCTTAACAAATTTTAAAGAATTTCCTTTTATTGGAAAGTGGGATGTGTGTGTGGCAAGAAGTGGCGATGACGAACTTTTATCCCTTGCATCTGACAGTTGGCTGTAGCTGTGTATAGTGATGGAGCAAGCACATGGCTCGGCTCCAGGAAAATAACAAAAAAAAAAAGAAACAAACAAAACAAAAAACAGGACCGAAAAAGGACGAAAACAAAAATTGTGGGTGGATTTATTTACATGTATACACGGGCTTCGGTGGAAGAGGATTCTTCTTCTTTTGCTGCTGCTGCTGCTGCTACGCATGTTCTTACCTTGGCCAATATACAAGATACGATCTTAGCTATCGCATTCATTAGCATGGGTCGTAGAGCTAAGGGTTAGTGTTGGCATTTCATTGAATCTGCGTAGATGTGTGGCCTATGGGAGGCGTACATTTTGGATGCGTATAGCTGCGTATTTATTATAAACAAATGCATCCTATTGCATGTTGGGTGCAGCATCAAAAGAATGAAATGACCGACATTTTTTTTTTTTTGGAGGTGGACTGATAGCAAAATAGTGCAGGGATGGTATATGAAGTGGGATTTTTTTTGTTTTGCTATAAAATAAAGCGCGAAGTATGAAACCATTTTGGGAATTTTAAACTATTTTACATTTACATATATTTAACTTACAAGGATCATCAGGTTTTTAAACAGAAATTTTTATTGAAGAAGAAAATGTGAAAAGATACATGTAAGTATTTAAAGGGTCCGCCATCTAATTTTTTTTTTTTTTCAACTAGTGCTTATTTTTTGAGTGGAAACACTTAGCTCATGTCTGATTTGACAGATAATTAGTTTTATCCTTCCGCTAAACGAATATGGTTGTGTATACACTTCGGTAAGTGGGCTTGCGATGGACTCAGAGAAGATGCCGATTTTGCCAAAAAAATCATCTTTTCAGATGAAGCTCATTTTGATCTTGGCGGGTAGTAGTAAACAAGCAAAATTGTCGCATTTGGGGCACAGAAAACCCGAACGCATACATTGAAAAGCCGATACACCCAAAACGAGTCACTGTTTGGTGCGGATTTTGGTCCAGAGGCATAATTGGTCCATTTTTCGAAAATGAGCAAGGAGTGGCCGTTACAGTCAATGGCGATCGTTATCGGGCCATGTTGAACTAATTTTTGTTCACAAAAATTGAAGAGGAGGATATTGGCAACATTTGGTTTCAACAGGACGGCGGCGCTGCGTGCCACACAGCCGAAGCTACACTCGATGTTTAGCGCCATTTTCAAAAAAAAAAGAAAGTTATTTGGCGGACCCTTTATAAGTCCAAGTTGGAAATATTTCTTGAATTTTTAAATTTGTATAATGATCCAAAAGTAGGTTACAGGGTGATCCAAAAAACCTTTTTTTTGTGATGAAATTGCAAGAGTTGTAAAGCATAGAATAAGCTTTTTTATGATGTTGATATGGAAGCTAATGAAAGAGAATATCCTCCTTCTTTTCATAAAACTCTATTACTTGTATGACCAATTTCAGCAGTTCTTTTAAAGTTTGTCGATTCAATAAAGCTGCAATGTATAAAATATATCTATTTCTGAGGCTGGGGATTATCTTCAGCCCACATACGAAGAAGTTGCGGGAGCTTTTATATAGGCTCGAAGATTGAGCCACCCACGTCTCCATCTTATAAGATTATTTTCCCTGGAAATTGTATATCTCGAAGAATAGTAATCGTATCTATGACTAATGCATAGGCATGGGTATTCAACATTGGCAATTGGTAAAAGATGAACCGGTACAAGGTAGGTGGCTTAGCTGTATACTTAAAAACTGTAGTTATGAACATTCAACTGAATCCTCACTACTTGCTTCTTCAATCAAATAGAACCGTGACTTTAAGTGACGTATGTATGCATCTATATGTAGTATATTGATCAAGAACTACCTCCCTGGTGTTCCATAAATGTCAAGTTAGCAAGCAACATTAGTCGATTGATAGGCTTTTAGGCGGATAATTTGCCGTGAATTAGTAGGAACAATTAAAAAATTTTCGTCCAACTTTCTTAACTGGCGACATATAATTCTGGTGGAAATGGTCTTTTAGTAGTAACCAGTAACCTTTCTCGGATTCCATAGTTTTAATTTTATGATTATTGTTTATGATTTTATCTAATGAATAATCGAAGTTTTCGACCTTATCGTGATATTTCTCGATTTTATCAGTTATTGGCGGTTTTAACCCTAAAGGGCTAATATTTGATGAGTTCAGAACCTCTCTGTACACCCAATAGCTTCCAAAACACGGTATTTGAAATTTAGCATACATTTAAATACATTTATAACAGCAAGCGTATAAGTTGGGTCAGAAGAAGAACACAAATCGTATAGGATGGAAGTCTATATCCCCCATATGTAGGTGAAACCGACATTGACATTTTTTTAAAACTTTTTTTAAATTTTGCCTCAAAGGATTATTGACCAATTTTTCAGGCGATTTGATACAATTTAAAATGTTGGAGAAATCTGTTATTATGTAAGAATACCTACATATTATTGGCCAGGGTATGTAGTTGGGAGTTAGTCTTAAGCCAAACCGTGGCGTGACCTGAAACAGATCTCTAATGTACATTTTTTTTTAGTTTTTTTATATAATAACAATATAATTAATGATCTGCGAAACCAAGAAGCTTATCTGCATCAGAAGGTTGCATTTCAAAAAACTAAGAATCTTGTATCGTGAGCACACATTTGTCTATAGAAAATTTCATGTACATATTTAATAAAATTAAGAAAAATTGGTTAAAAATTATTCCAAATTAAAATGAAGAAAAAATTACAAAGATTTTACATAATTTAAGATCGCGAGTTTTAAAATTATTAATGTTTTTCAAGTTTTGAGGAACCTCGTTTAATACAGTTGGAACGCTGTGGATTAATTGCCTTTTACCATAGTTGTTGTTGTTCCTAAGTGTTTGGGCTTGGGCTCGTCTTCGTGTGTTGTGTTGTTGAAGCGTGAGTTATCGTAGATATTATTCTAAGGCCAGGGTCATTTTAAAGATTTGTTGGACTGATAATACTTTTAAACTATCGGATATGATGGCGGAATTTCTTCTTTTTATATTTGTAAGTATTTTGTTTTGTAGTTTTTGTTGTTTATGTAAGTGAGTGTTTGAAGCATTTCTTGGAGCAAGAATGCCATATCGCTGCTTTGATTCCACCAAGGCATATAGTAAACCTGCTTCTGAACTGGAAGTGTAAAGTAGTTTTCAAGGTAGAATAAAGCGAAAGGTGCTTTCTTTAGCTCCCAATTGAAGTAGCTATCGATAGTAACTCCTATAGGTATTTATAGCTTTCAATCACTTAGATCATCTGGTCTGGAAGTGAAGTCGATCAAAGACAGTTTTGAAAACGGATTCTTTGATGAGTTATTTAAGTGATGTGGTCCACGGATATGCATCATCTTTGTTTTTGAGGCATTCAAAACTAATCCATATTATCATGACACTGTTGTACCGCCTTATCAAATTCACCTTGTAATATTTCGGTTACAGTTTCAAGACACTTGTGTTTGACTACTTTAGCAGTATCATCTGCAAATGCAAATTAAAAACTGTTTTGAAAAACACGTAGCAGTTCGTTAGTAAAGAGGATGAACAAAATTGGTCCAAGCTTTGAACCCTGCGATACTCCGAGAAGAACTGCTTCATAATCGCTGTAAGTATCTTTGATTTTTATGCGGAATGATCTGTCGTTCAGGTAATTTTGAATCCAGTAGGCCACCTTTCATCGGATTCTTATTTTATTTAACGATTGTAAAAGCTTTTCGTGGTTTAAAGTGTCAAAGGTTTTACTAAAATCAAACAATGCAAGAACATGATGGTTGTCGTTATAAGGCCTTAATTGACGGTGTTGCTAAATTCTCCAAGAAATCTTCCTGTACTTTCATGGATATGCGAGTGTTTTTCTATTAAATTTTGAAAACACCTTGAAACCACTTCTTCCAGACACTTTTCAATTACTGATAAAATCAATATGGGTCTGTAGTTGCTTTTCTGGCTTTTGATTCTTCCTTTATAGATAGAGCGTACGACGGCGGCGGCTTTCTTATCTTAGGTTTATTGTCTTTGATATAATCGGGGCAAATGTATCAGCATTGTTCTTCATATCCCGTGCTCTGATGGAATCCACGCCTGCAGATTTGTTTTCGTTTAGAAGTTTTAATATTTCATGAACCTCTTGTATGTTCGTTTCTTCTAGCAGTGTGCTGCCATGCGATGACGTGATTTCCTTACAATTATGTACTATCTGAATAATTTTTGTCAGAAAATAGTTCAGCATATTTCTTGGGCAAGGACTGTAGAGATTTCTCTAAAGGGATGACTCCATCGAAACTTAGCTTTTTCCTTCCCATAATCTCATTTATTAGGTTCTATTGACTATAGGATGTTGGGCAAAGTTAATAGTTCCAACATATTTGAATTTTAACTTTAGTAAAATTACCTTAAAACGTGCCCTCCTGATATCTTATCCATACAATTTAGATTCTTATCATAATTAGACTTAAGTATTTTAAGAATACCTTCTCAATTTTTAGATTTAAGATGTATACATATACTCTAGTCAACTTAGATTTAAGACATAACGTAATAGATTAGTGGCTTGTATTAAGCTTAATAATATATTAAATGTCTTACTAGTCGAAATTGGCTGAACTTCTCTTTGTAATAGTTAGACTTACATCTGAAAATGTCCTTGTTGATGGCTTTGTTCCGGAACCGCTTTATATTCAATTTCATACGTCTTATTAAGTCTATTATTTCTATATATTTTGTAGATTATATCCCTGATCTTACATTTTTCACGTAGGGCATCGGAAATCCAAGAACTCTGTCTTAACTTATTCGCTGATATTTTTTTGCAAAATCCATCGCTGCCAAAAATTTGTCATTCAACTCCTCCACATCATTTCAATCAAATAGCGTTTGCCAGTTGGTTGCAAGGATAAATTCATCTACCACACTATTTTGAATAAACGAGAGTTCCATAAAAAACCGCATAATGATCTGAGATATCGCTTTCGATGGCTGATGATACAAGCTGATTAGCTAATAAGTTGACCAGAATGTGCTAAATTATCACAGCTGTCTCTCTGTTGAAATCAATTCTCGTGTAATTTTTTATCACATTCATAAACCCATTTGCTGCTAACATTTCCAAAAAGTCTTTTACGTAGTTTTTATCAGATTTACTAACATCAGTATGTCTCTTTTTTTTTTTACCCAGCTGTTTAATACTATGTCCCATTTCTTCGATAAATCGTTTTTTACTTAAATTTGGTGGTCTATATACTGCATCCACATATTTAGGTTTTTCATTTTCAAAAAATTTAATATTAATTCGCTCATATTTTAATCCATTTTTAATAAATGGTTTTGGATTCGTAAAAAAACCGGCGTCAGGATATTTTAATCAAAATGCCATGTTACTGCCTCTGTGTACCTTGATTTACAGCCTAAGCCACTGAATCGATCTTCTTGAAATTTTGAAATATAACGATTTTGATTAAAATTTTTGGTGCATCACATCACCCAATAATAAAAAACAAACATATTTGTCATATTTACTTTTACTTATTTTTGTTTAAGTTCTTTGTTAATTATTCTTTTTAATATAATTTGTCAGAGAAAAATAAAAAACATCGCCTTTAGAGTTTGAGAAATCTATTTCGTCCATGTACTTTTGTAGAGATGTAGAGAAAGGTATGTTCTACCAAGTGTAATTTTTATTTTGTTTATAATGGGTGATTTTTAAGCTGGTTTGGTTTTGGCAACACTGGTTTTGACAGCTGACGTGTGTTTAGTACCTTGTGTCACTGTCAAACAGCTTCAGTTTGGTTTGCAATTTAACCATGGATCGTCTTACAAATGAACAACGCTTGCAAATTATTGAATTTTACTATCAAAATTCGTGCTCGGTTCGAAATGTTCATCGCGCGCTGCTTGTGTTCAGCGATGAGGCTCATTTTTGGTTGAATGGGTACGTAAATAAGCAAAATTGCCGCATTTGGAGTGAAGATCAGCCAGAAGCATTGCAACAGCTACCAATGCATCCCGAAAAAGCCACTGTTTGGTGCGGTTTATGGGCCGGCGGCATTATTGGGCCTATTTCTTCAAAGATGATGCGAATCGCAGCGTTACTGTCAATGGTGAACGCTACCGAGCGATGATAACAAACTTTTTTTTGCCCGAAATGGAAGTTCTTGACTTGCATGATATGTGGTTTCAACAAGACGGTGCCACATGCCACACAGCACGCGAAACAATGGCGCAATTGCGAGGCGAGTTTGGTGAACAGTTAATTTCACGTTTCGGGCCGGTCAATTGGCCGCCTAGATCGTGCGATTTGACACCATTAGATTATTTTTTGTGGGGGTATGTCAAGGCTAATGTCTATAGGGACAAGCCCGCTTCGATTGACGCACTGGAAGCCAACATCCATGCATTCATTCGTGAGATACCGGCCGATATGTGTGAAAGAGTATGCCAAAATTGGACTCAGCGGATGGGCTACCTGAGACGCAGCCGCGGTCAACATTTGCATGAAATTATCTTTAAACATTAAATTGCAAGGTTCAAACTATCGATTCAAATAAATATTTCATTCATTTTTTCGAATTTTTTGTGGTTTTTTTTTTAAAAAAAGTTCTAAACCTCTTAAAAAATCACCCGTTACTACATTTAATGTTAGTCCACTCATGGAAGACCCAAAATCATAAAATAAATGCAAAAACTCATATAGTCTGCGTTATTGTTTTAACGGGTATGGGTAACCCCCACGTAGAACACACCAAAAGTCCCCAGCCCAAGCCCACGGGCTTTAGACAGGAGGATGATATTACGTTACAAATTTAATGTGTTTATTGATAAATCGACCCAGATATTTTAGAAAAAGTAAATGCATTCATTCATGGTAATTCCCTTAGTATCGCTTCTAACGAAAATATGAATAAAAGTTTTTCTGTAGAAAATTTAATTTACTTTCATTTTGTGGCATGTATCTACTTTCCCGCTAATACGCTTGGTTTTCAAAATATTAGCGAAATACTACAGAAGGGACCTTTACCCCCCTCTCCCCTCCTGAATTAAGCTTGCGGGTATGGGCTGGGGACTTTTGGTATGTTGTACCCGATGGGGGTCACCCCTACCCGTTAAATCAATAACCCAGGCTACATGATTTTTCGTATTTATTTTTCCTTCGTTGACTGCACTATGTGATGGCTCATTATCCTCTCCGAAAAAAAAAATATTAATTTTTAAAATTTAAAAAGTCATTAAAAAAATGTACGGAGATACAATTTTAAATAAAGTCAAATTTACCAATATCATCGATATATACATACTTATCGAGGTATCCTCTCCTAAAAGAAATAAAAACTCTGGATGTAGCGAACTTCAGCTTCATGTTAAAAAGCTCCTTCAGTAGGTACAACAAAAAATACAGAATGCGGTGGAAAAATAGTATTAGGCCAGGCGCGCACAAAACTAAACTAAACAGTTTGGTTTCGATTTTTATCACTCAGGATTATATGAGAGTCCGACGGTTTATGTGCGCGGACTCTCATATATCCCCATAGTGCTCAAAATCGCAACCAAACTGTTTAGTTGCATGTGCGCGCCTGGCCTTAGTATTTTTATTGTGGTTTAGAACAACATACATATATACATAAATATTAGGCCCACCGTAATATTTCCCTACTGTATAGGGCGTAGGTTACCCGCTGTACATTTATTTCGAAGATACCCTTAGGTCCAGTTTTTCAATATGAGATTAAAGTTAAACCCGAGTTAACTCATCAAATTTGGTGAGTTAACTCAGGATTAACTAAACAAATGCTTTTGAAATTTTATCCACCGAGTTTGTTTAGTCAATTCGCATGCTTTTTGTACCAAAAAACTGCTTAATCAGTTAACTGTGGGTTGATTTACTTCGAGAGTTAAATAACTCTGGCTTAACTCTGGCACTGAACAAGTGGTGACTCGGAGCAGGAAATGTGCGCGGAATAGGAGGTTTTAATTTGTTTACATTGGCCATATTTTTTTTTTTATTTGTGTTTTTAAGTGTTTTTAAACTAAATTTAGCACAAATATTTTAATATTTTTTTGAGACCTTGTTGTGCTTAGATTTATATTAAATTATGTGAAACCAAAATTTTAAATATATTTTTTAAAGTGGGTTTAAATTTAAAAAAAAACAACGAAAAGGCTAAATGCAGGTTATATGGCCCACCACATGCACCATATACAACACCCTGGTCCATATTTGACACTGAGCGAAAAAACTACGTGTCGGTAATATGACCCAGCACATTTACCATATCCACCAACCTGGTCCATATCTAACACAAGGTCCATATAAGCAGCACTTTTTTGAAAAGTGTTAAAATGAGTTTTTTAGTTTTTTATTTAATTATTTTTAGTTAAGTTGTTTTTTATGTTTTCTGATTATAAAATAATTTATTTAAGTGTTAAAAAAAAACCAAGTGAATTACCGAGAAACTGTATGTTTTATTTACAAAAAAAGTTAAGGGTGGGCCATATTTGGGACACTTACTCTATACATATAGCACAACAGATCGAAATTCAAATACATTATACAAAATATGCACGACGCCAACAGCGTGGTTCTCTCACTGCAGTTCTAAAGTCGGAAATAAATTAGGCACGGGAGCCTTAATTTTATCCTTTTTCCATGTGCCTGCATAAAAAATTTATTATTTAAACTTTAAAATTGTTTTAAACTGTTTTGAACTCAGCGCGATGTAAACCATCTGATTTTTTATACAAATCTTAATTTATGAGAAAAATATTTTAAAAATTTAAGGAGCGGTGTTAATAATCAGTTTTGTAAACTTATATAAAATTTTGAAAACTTTTTTGAAAAAAAATTGGTACTCCAATTTTAAATATATAATAATGTGAAGTTAAAAATTGAATCTCACCCGTTTCCGAAATATCAAATTTAAAAAACAAGCTTCTGCATACAAAATGTAGTTCTAAACGGTTATCCGATAGTGTGATTGTCGTCAAAAATAAAAAAAATTCTATGACAGGTACCTTCTACTAATAAAACTAAAATGATAAATTTAATAATTTTAAATGGTAGGTCGAACTAATTTCGATACACAAAATCTTTTTTTATCAAAATTGTAACAGTCGTTTTTTTTGTAAAAAAAAAGATTTTCCTTAACGGTTTTTAAACATTTGTATGGTAGTACCGATATTTTTGGTTAAAAGAGTAATTGTTGATTATAATCTTCTGCATAATGTTAAAAAAAAACTTATTTTTGCCTCGCTTGCTAAAAATCGACCATGTCGTTCTTGATTTATTGAGTTTTCAAAAAAAAAATATTTTTTTGAAAATTTTGGTACACAATTTTACTTAAAATGTATCAATAATTCTTCATAAAACAATTTATCAAAATCAGTTGAACCGTATTTGAGAAAAGCAAAAACACAAAAAAGGGTTTTTTTTCTAACCATTTTTTTCTAAGTGAAATAACATTTATTCTTTTTTTTTAATCTGTGGAGCAGATTCTGAGAAAAATATGATTTTCCTTTTTGGCGGGAAAAATTTGTGTGACAAGTTACCGTTATTTTTGGTCCTTAAAAATTAAAAAAATGTGTGGGAAGAATACGATAGGTACCAATGTAATAATACCAATGACGGACGTTTTAATTAATTATTAAAATTTACTACCGAAATTCGGAGTCAGTGGCCTCAACGTTAAGAGCGCTACGTCCAATTTATGGTCGTCATAATCATCCTAGCTGATCAACAATTGAGCGTCTAGTCGAAAAATTTGAATCCACAGGCACAGAACAAAATAATCCCGTGCCAGTGAAACAAAAAAGTGCCCGTAGTGTCGAGAATATTGCTGCCGCTGAGGCTTCAGTTGCAGAAAGCCCAAATTTGTCTCTCACACGTCGTTCTCAAGCGTTGGGCATCTCTGTGACGTCGTTGTGGCGAATTTTGAGAAAAGATCTTGGCCTACATCCTTACAAGATTAAATTGACGCAAGAACTGAAGCCGCTTGACCACCAGAAGCGTCATATGTTCGTGAATTGGGCTGAGCAACAACTTGAAAATGATTCGCATTTTCATCGAAAAATAGTCTTCGGTGATGCGGCTCATTTCTGGCTGAATGGCTTCGTCAATAAACAAAATATGCGGTAGTGGTCAGGCAGCAATCCACACGTACTCCATGAGTCATCATTGCATCCCGAAAAAATTACGGTTTGGTGTGGTTTATGGGCCGGCGGCGTCATTGGGCCGTACTTCTTCCGTGATGATCAAGACCGGCACGTTACTGTGAATGGGGATCGCTACCGTTCAATGACAACCGAATATTTTTGGCCCCAATTGGATGATATGGACTTGGAGGACATGTGGTTCCAACAGGACGGCGCCACAAGCCACACAGCGAATGTCACAATCAATTTATTGAAAACCAAGTTTGGAGAACGTGTTATCTCACGAAATGGTCCAGTCGCCTGGCCGCCTCGGTAGTGCGATTTGACGCCGTTAGACTATTTCCTGTGGGGCTACGCCAATTCTATGGTCTATGCCAACAAGCCAGCGACGATTGATGAGCTTCGAATATCGAAAATCGGGTTCAGCGTCTGGACTTCTGCAAGCGTGCCCGTGGTGGCCATGCAAAAGAAATCGAGGTCCATACATAATATCATCAAACGTACTTTCACAGGAATTTCATTGATGTTCAAAACTGTTTTTGTTTTATTTAAAAAAAACTTTTTTTTTTTAAAAAAACTTTTTTAGCGCTCTTATTGATAGAACCTACATTATGTACCTAATATCGGAAGAAAAAAAATCCCCTTTAAAAATGAATTTAAATATCTTTAAGTTTTTGCGCCTGATTTTCTCTTAAAAATTAAACGTAAATTGATTTTTTTTTTGTCTCATATTGCGTCACGACGCGTAGTAACATATTAAATCAACAAAGTGAAAAATAGAAGTGGTCTAATCTTTTTTTCTTTCATTCAAAGTTGGTAGGTATAGTTGATACGAAACATCAACTATAATACTACCATTTGGATTTTGATGAACCTAAAGCTGTCGTAGCTCGAAGGTCGGATTACCTATAGATAAGTATATGTAAAAAAGTGATATAATTATACTATTTATAAATTATGTAGATTTTTTATTGAATTACAAATGTAATTTCATTTAATTCAAAGAATTCAGGTACCCACCGAAAGATTGAGATTGAGGTATATAAGAGCCTTTATTGATAACATTAGCTATAGTTTCACAAAAAAAAAAAAAAAATCTAAAAGGTTTCTTCGACTTCAAGATCGCGAAATATGTTAACCATCAATTTTCCGACAGCAAGTAGAGCATAGCGTGCGCGTGTGGCACACACAAAACAAAAGCGTCCCTTTAACATTCCACACACTTCTTTTACCATTTATATAAACTACCGCCTGAGACCTCACCTTACCCAAGCTATATAGGTATGTCGTGGAGATAATAGCCGGATTCTGTAAATTTTAATTTTGACATGTCCTACATCTGTTCTCCGGCGGCGGACCAACACAACCAACGACCAAGTCCTCAATATTTTCACGGTTCGACAGGCAATATAGTGACGTGCATGCGAAAAATTACGTTCAAAACTAATTGCCATCCTTTCGCTTTGTCTGTCCTCCTTAGTTTCTCAGTTTCTCTTAGCTGAGCTGCTGAAGCGGAGCTCATTTCAATACAACAGAACAGGCAACCGTCATCGTCATTGCCATCGTCATCTTCAGATCGATCCTTGAACGGTGATTAAAGGCACTGTGTTGTGGAAAAGACGGTCAAAGAAAAACGGCACGCATCCCTGGTTAAAGTTCTACACCACGATCCGAGCGAAAATCGCTGAACTGCGTGCAAGTGGTTTCTATAGGTATATCCATTCCAATCGTCCATCCATTGATGGTTGATTTTTCTTTTTTTTTGTTTGTGCTGAATGCTGATCGCTGATTGACAACTTGGACATCTCACTAAGGTGATATTGGAGAATTAAAGTTCGTTTCTGGTAGCGCCTGCAGGATGAGAAACCGCAAGATTATGATTAAGGAGCAATTACATTCTTGGAATTACACTAGTTTTGGGCAACATGTGGTGTTGTTTAATAATTGTTGTCATGCACAAAAATAAAATAAAACCTACCATTTTTGCATTTTATTCTTAATTCACTATGTTGTACAGTACTTACATACTTAAATCTTAAACCCATATAAAATTTAAGAAAAGTAGGTTACAAAATTCAACAGGAAAACATATGAGTTATATAGGGAGAATAAAATTATTAACAAAAACTTTAAACCAAACAATATTGTAGGATTTTAAAATGATTACAAAAAAAGTTAGTTTTGCTTGCAAATTTAAAATCTAATAGATGAAGATTAGTTAAGAATAGGTAGCTAAATTTAGAGGCAATTTTCTGAAACTCTATACTGAATTTTTGTCCTTTAGATCGTTTTGTAGATTTCTTAAGTTCTGCACGGCTATGCTTGACGTATAAAATTAAATCCATCAAAAGGCAAAGCTCTTAACCTGCATTTTTTTAAAAATGTTCTTAACAACATTTTTTTTTTGAATACAAAGTTTTTCTGAATTTTGGTTGTATAACATTTTTAAATAAATATTTAAATTCGTAATCATTTATTCAGAAACATAATTTATTAATGACAAGTCGATAATTTTTTGAGGTAAATATTTATTCGTTTCGACTGCTTTTTTTTAAATATTTATTTTTATTATGTAAAAAACATTTTTTTTTTATAAGGATTCCGTATGTTTGATATATTGTTTTTGAAAATTCTGAAATTTGTCATCAACTTTGGAATTAAGAATTTCAAGGATGGTGATGATTTTTCACTAACACACCATTTTAAAGGGTTTTCCAATAAGAGGTGTTATTTTGATATTCAAAGAAAATGGCATTTTTTGAGATAAATGATCGGATGTTTATTTCATTATAAAGAAGGAAGATATGCCGTTAATAATGGAACACAACATCAGCCAAATGGCTGACACGACCACGCTTACAGGACCATTTCCTTTTCATGAAATTTTCCATAACCAAATCGCAAAGTCGCTGCCCTATGTCCTCGATAGCCTCACGAATTCCATCTTTGAGGTCTTGAATCGACGCTGGGCTGTTGGCGTAGACCTTATCTTTCACGTGGCCCCAAAGGAAGAAGTCGCAAGGTGTTAAATCACAAGATCTCGGTGGCCAATTGTGATCACCTCTTCGAGAGAAAACACGGTCCGGAAACTTTTCCCGTAAAAGATCGATGGTTTCATTGCTTGTGTGGAACGTAGCGCCGTCTTGTTGAAAGTAAACGTTGTCCAGATCAATACCGTCCAATTCCGGCCATAAAAAATCATTAATCATCTCTCGATAGCGCAATCCATTGACCGTAACTGTTCCTCTAGCCTCATTTTCGAAAAAGTAAGGTCCAATGACCCCGCCGGACCATAAACCGCACCAAACAGTCACGCGTTGAGGATGGAGAGGCTTTTCAACAATAACTCTTGGGTTTTCCGAGCCCCAGATGCGACAGTTTTGCTTGTTGACGTAGCCTCCGAGGTGGAAATGGGCCTCATCAGACAAGATGATTTTTCGATGAAATTCCGGATCATTTTCATGCATTTCAAGGACCCAATCAGCAAAGACACGACGTTGTTGATGATCAGCTGGCTTGAGTTCTTGTGTTAACTGAACTTTATAAGCCTTAAGACCCAAGTCTTTATGCAAAATACGGTGTAATGCCGTTTGTGGAATGCCTAATTCCAAAGAACGACGAGGAATGGACAAACATGGGTTTTCTTCAACACTTTGGGCTACAACAGCAATATTCTCAGTTGTTCTTGAGCGACGTGCACGGGTTTTATTCTTCACATCACTAACTTGTCCCAACAGCTCGAATTCGTCCACCAATTTCTGTATTGCGGTCCGACAAGGTGCTTCACGACGACCCAAAAATGTTTTAGTTTTACGAACCGTCTCTGCCAAATTTTCACCATTTTTATAGTGAATTTTAATAATTTCAATGCGTTGTTGAAGCGTGTATCGTTCCATTTTTATTAATGGCGTAGTTTCTACTTGTCAAATGTCAAAAAATGACAGCTTCAAAAGTGACAGCTACCGAAATAGCGGGCTATTCAAAATAACACCTCTTATTGGAAAACCCTTTAGTATGGTTTCTTGACATTCGCAGCAATCATTTTTTTTTTTAAATATATTTGGCCTGAATGTTTATCTCGGTTTCAATATTATATCCTTGTGTATCTGAACCATAAAAAGTCGCAGTCAAAAAAAAACAAAATAAAGTCGCAATTTTGTGAAAAAAAGAACAAATAACAAAAACTTTTAAGAACTTGCAGTCTTCATTTAACCAACCTACAATAAAAATTAGTATGGTTTAGATTTTAAAATTATTAAATTTTACATTGATTAATAGTAGGTAGGTACTTATGATAGAACGTTTTTTATGGTTTTCGACTATCTCATTATCTGACTTACCGATTAAAACATTTTTTTTTTTATGCAGAAGTTAGTAATAATTTTAAATAACATTGTAGATATGCAACGGTCAAAAAAATTAGTTTTGGATTTTTAAAAAATATTTAAAAACTTTTTTTGTAAATTCGATATTTCGAAACGGGTGGAAGATTGTAAAATTAAATTTTTGACTCCACATTAATAAATATTTAAAATTGGCTTAAGATTTTTTTTTGTTCTTAAAAATGTTAACGAAATTTTAAACAATATAAAAAATGAATTATTTTATATATCTTATACATATATCTCATTAATTAAAATTAATATATATAAGTAATCAGATGGTGAACATCACGTTCAGTTCAAAATAGTTTCAAAAGTATTTTAATCAATTTCTAACTAATTTTGTTGATTTAAACCATTTTCCAGTTTAAATAATATAATTTCTTTGCATGATGCATTTATTGCATATGTGCTTGTGCAACACGGCCCACGGTGCTATATTGTTACGCGTGACTGTTTGGTGCGGTTTATGGTCCGGCGGGGTTGCTGGAGCAACAGTTACGGTCAATGGATTGCGCTATCGAGAGATGATTAATAATTTTTTATGGCCGGAATTGGATGGTATTGATCTGGACAACGTTTACTTTCAACAAGACGGCGCTACGTGCCACACAAGCAATGAAACCATCGATCTTTTACGGGAAAAGTTTCCGGACCGTGTTATCTCTCGAAGAGGTGATCACAATTGGCCACCGAGATCTTGTGATTTAACACCTTGTGACTTCTTCCTTTGGGGCCACGTGAAAGCTAAGGTCTACGCCAACAGCCCAGCGTCGATTCAAGACCTCAAAGATGGAATTCGTGAGGCTATCGAGGACATAGGGCAGCCACTTTGCGATTTGGTTATGGAAAATTTCATGAAAAGGATATGGTCCTGTAAGCGTGGTCGTGGCGGCCATTTGGCTGATGTTGTGTTCCATTATTAACGGCATACCTTCCTTCATTATAATGAAATAAACATCCGATCATTTATCTCAAAAAATGCCATTTTTCTTTGAATATCAAAATAACACCTCTTATTGGAAAACCCTTTATTTAAATAAAAGTTTTTTTTAGTAAAATCTTAACTTTTTATTTTGAATAAAATATTATTATTAACTATGTATATTTTAATGTATTGAATTCAATATATATGTTTGTTATTGTATTTCACTTCACTTTATTTATTGGTTGATCAAAGAGTAAAAATTTTTCTTACACACCTTGCACAAATGCTCAATAACTCTGACTGACTTTTTTTTCATTAATCCTTTATATATATAGATTTAAGTAAGAGATTTTATTCTAATAAGCCATTACTAATCCTTACAGGTAATAAAAAATTACGCAATACAGAACAACAACAAAGCAATAAAACTTTAAAAAGAACACCTTTTTTATTTTCACCTGCCCTACTTTTAGCGAAAAATTAAAAAAAAATAAAAGATTATCCCTAATCCTTTTCTTAATTTTGTATTAAGCTCTATCATATAATTAAAAATATCATAAAACTATATTATTTTTTGTGTTGTTTTCAAGAAAATTGAGTTGAAAATTGAAAAATTTTCCAGGCAGAAATAAATGGTTTCGCGAAAATCGAAATTCTTAGACCTGGGTCAATGTATTAATTTCGTTTTATTTTTAAAATAAAGTTTGACATATTATTTTGACAATTAATACCGAAGAAATCAAACTTTTTGGTAAACACCACCGTCAAGACGGAGTTTTTTGAAATCCGATTCAGTGAGACATTTTTGAGCATAACTTCCACATCTGCACGCATCTGCAGCTGATTTTTTCTGTGCTTTAACATGAATGTATGGAGCATATGCTGGCATACTTACTTTCTTGGTATCTTTTGGCGCTTTTTTTTAAACCAAAAAGTTTTAAAAAAAATCATTTTTTTTTAGTACTAAGTACTTCAGGCTACTTATAGAAGGTATCTTTTATAAATAATTAATATTTTTTTTTTTATTTTTAGATAATCGAAAATAGACCAATTAAATTATCTAAGAAGCTAGAGAATTTATTCAAAGGAACTTCGGAAAAAACCATCTCAAAATTTGTTGAAAATACGGTTCGCGATTTGAGTAAAATTATTTTTCAACTTTGAGGGCTTTTAAATCAGAACATACAATATATATGTTAAAAAATACTTTTAAATCATACGCTCGGGTTATCTAAGAGTACTTAAACATAAAGTTTAAAAGGATAGATATGACTTTATCAAAAGACTTTTTTCCGCTCTCGCACCACTGTGCGGCGTCACTGGGCCGTACTTCTTCCGTTATGATCAAGAACGGCACGTTACTGTGAATGGGGATCGCTACCGTTCAATGATAACCGAATATTTTTGGCCCCAATTGGATGATATGGACTTGGAGGACATGTGGTTCGAACAGGACGGCCCGGGCCACAAGCCACACAGCGAATGCCACAATCAATTTATTGGAAACTAAGTTTGGAGAACGTGTTATCTCACGAAATGGTCCAGTCGCTTGGCCGCCTCGGTCGTGCGATTTGACGCTGTTTGACTATTTCCTGTGGGGCTACGTCAAATCTATGGTCTATGCCAACAAGCCAGTGACGATTGATGAACTTCGTACGACAATCGAACGTGAAATTGCAGCAGTATCGGCTGATTTATGCTTGAAAACCGAAGAAAATTGGGTTCATCGTCTGAACTTCTGCAAGCGTGCCCGTGGTGGCCATGCAAAAAAAAAATCGAGTTCCATACATAATGGCATCGAACGTACTTTCACAGGAATAAAGAATTTCATTGATATCCAAAACCCGATAGATAGATATAATATAAATTGAACCACAAGAGCAGACCAGCTGTACATTTTTTTTTATTGATTTGTATAAGATTTTCCAGGAATCAATTCGGTTATATATCATTTCGGTGTCCCCGGATTCATAAATGTATAAATATTGCGTCACCATATTTATACCATACTAGCTGGCCCGCCCGGCTTCGCACGGGAAGACAAACCTAAGCTTCGCATGCAAATTACAAAAGAAAAGAAAATTATATATTGAAACTACTTTTTGTAATCGAATACTACTTTCTGGCTTCTGGGTTTTAACCCACTTCATGTTATGAATGACTTAATTCTTAAAAAAATATGGTCTTAGTCCAATCTTTATTACTTTCCCAACACAGAAAGAATTTTTGTAATCAAAAACCACTTTTTAATTTGTTTTAATAATAACCTTCCAGACACAAACGGAAATTTTAAAATCGGTTATCCCTTTTTTGTTTTTACTCCACATCATCTTATGAATATCAATTTGAAAAAGCCATTTCCTATAAGTATAACCTTTTCTACAAAAAAAAAGAATTTCTTAAATCACACATTTTTTTTTCATTTTTATACGCAATTTCAACTTACAAATAGCAACATTTTTAATAAAATAAAAATTTGTTGTCTCTACATGCATTTTGTTATTTTTTCCCCATAATAAATTCGTTCGCGTACTCCCCATCCCCAAAACTGTGAATTTTTACGAATTTCTACAAATATTAGTCAAATCGTGTTCTTCTTCGTAGAAAATTTATACTTTTTCGCAGAAGAGAGTGCTCACGAGAGAGCAAATTATTTCCCCTTCGTGTGAATTTCAGCCCAAAGAAATTCTTCGGGCAGAAATATGAGTTCTGTCAAAAGTCAGTTTAAATGATTACATTCGATTTTTCTTACTTCCCAGAAGTGCCAATTAATGTCGAATTTTATTATATTTAAGAAAGCTTTTCAAATCTCGATGGTTTTTAATTTATTTTTTCAAATATTTTTTGACGTTAAGAAACACGTAAGAATTCTTTGTTCAAAGCGTTCGTGTACTATTTCGCAGTTTTACTTTTCTCTTTGAGAGAATTTCATCCCCACTCCTCAAAATTTGAATTCTGTCACGCTGAATTTTAGTACAGAAAGTACACGGAAGCCAGTGTTGCCAGATGAAAAAAAAAATTACCCCCCAGAAAAATGTAAAAACCCCCCAGATTACCACATTTTATCAACAAAAACCCTAAAATTTTTTTTCAACTTTTTCACAGCTCCAAAATTTGTTTTTAATTTTAAATTTAATTAATTCACACAGCCACAGTAAAAAAAAAAAAACATTTGTAAAAAAGGTACTAAGTAATAAAAGAAGCAATTTGTTTAGGGTTTTCTTCTCAATGTGTGAGTATAAAGTTCTGATTATTTACTCGACATTTTAACTATCCGCAAATTAAATCCTCCAATTAAAAAACTTAGCGTTTCACATTTTTTTCGAAACAATAAATGTATGTTTCAATTAGATGTTCTAGTTTTCTAGACAAAATAGTTTTGACTGATGAAAACTGGAAAAAAATATTAATAATATTTAAATTGCCAAGTACATAAATTTGCTAAGCCTTATCCACACTTAATCGGGCCATTAAAATACTTTGAACTTTAATTATAAGTTATAAGATATACTATTCAGATATTGTGAAACATAAGGGAGGTAGATAATTGACTAAAAAGTTCCAAATTGCTTATTTAGAACTTTAATCAGACATTGTGAAACAAGCTCGAAACAGGTTCGAAAATGTCCTCTTTTTTTTCAAACACGTTATTGAGACCCTAGTTTAGTGGAACAAACAGACAAACACATTTTCTCATTTATAATATTATTATGATTATATTTAGATTAATATTTAAGCATTGAAACATTTGAAACAAAAGTCCCGCATATAAAAACGTTGCACTTTTAAAAAAGACCTCGTTTATTCCTACAGCCATTACTCAAAATTTACAACAGTTTTGTCCCGCTGGAATGGAACCCGCGCGAGTTATAGAATTGCTTCCCAATCCAAATAGCAATAAAACCATACCAAGCGTATTTCATATCGCTTCATAAGAATCACTTAAATTTTAAATGGACAATTGCACACCAAGCATATTTGGTTAAATACAATTCATATGAATCGACACCAATAGGATGTCATAAAAATTAATGTAAACAATGATCGTTCAACAAATTCCGAATATAAAATTAATGTTAACAAAGATCGAACTTCTTTCATTCCAATAAAATTGAAACATCATCAAAAATGATGATATGCATGTATCCACATAATGTATAAGAAATAGAAATACCAATATAAAATTGCTGCATATAAAAAGGGTTTTCCTGGCAAGCAGCAGTTCAGTTCTATTATAACTCTCCTACACATATAGCTGAAGATTTCCCCCCACCACTGGTAAGGGATTTTTTTTTTTTGTAATAAAGGGTTTTCCAATAAGAGGTGTTATTTTGAATAGCCCGGTATTTCGGTAGCTGTCACTTTTGAAGCTGTCATTTTTTGACATTTGACAAGTAGAAACTACGCCATTAATAAAAATGGAACGATACACGCTTCAACAACGCATTGAAATTATTAAAATTCACTATAAAAATGGTGAAAATTTGGCAGAGACGGTTCGTAAAACTAAAACATTTTTGGGTCGTCGTGAAGCACCTTGTCGGACCGCAATACAGAAATTGGTGGACAAATTCGAGCTGTTGGGACAAGTTAGTGATGTGAAGAATAAAACCCGTGCACGTCGCTCAAGAACAACTGAGAATATTGCTGTTGTAGCCCAAAGTGTTGAAGAAAACCCAGGTTTGCCCATTCCTCGTCGTTCTTTGGAATTAGGCATTCCACAAACGTCATTACACCGTATTTTGCATAAAGACTTGGGTCTTAAGGCTTATAAAGTTCAGTTAACACAAGAACTCAAGCCGGCTGATCATCAACAACGTCGTGTCTTTGCTGATTGGGTCCTTGAAATGCATGAAAATGATCCGGAATTTCATCGAAAAATCATCTTGACTGATGAGGCCCATTTCCACCTCGGAGGCTACGTCAACAAGCAAAACTGTCGCATCTGGGGCTCGGAAAACCCAAGAGTTATTGTTGAAAAGCCTCTCCATCCTCAACGCGTGACTGTTTGGTGCGGTTTATGGTCCGGCGGGGTCATTGGACCTTACTTTTTCGAAAATGAGGCTGGAGCAACAGTTACGGTCAATGGATTGCGCTATCGAGAGATGATTAATGATTTTTTATGGCCGGAATTGGATGGTATTGATGTGGACAACGTTTACTTTCAACAAGACGGCGCTACGTGCCACACAAGCAATGAAACCATCGATCTTTTACGGGAAAAGTTTCCGGACCGTGTTATCTCTCGAAGAGGTGATCACAATTGGCCACCGAGATCTTGTGATTTAACACCTTGCGACTTCTTCCTTTGGGGTCACGTGAAAGATAAGGTCTACGCCAACAGCCCAGCGTCGATTCAAGACCTCAAAGATGGAATTCGTGAGGCTATCGAGGAAGATTTGGTTATGGAAAATTTCATGAAAAGGAAGCCATTTTGCTGATGTTGTGTTCCATTATTAACGGCATACCTTCCTCTTTATAATGAAATAAACATCCGATCATTTATCTCAAAAAATGCCATTTTTCTTTGAATATCAAAATAACACCTCTTATTGGAAAACCCTTTAAAAAAGGATTTTATTAATAGCCAAGTGTTCATGCAGATGAATTTAAACTTTTACATCCAAAAACGAGATGTGGCTCTAAAGCGGGGAATACACGATACAACCGTTGTGCTAACAGTTTGACACATGACGAACGGTTGTACCTATAGTGGACACTGACAAGCTGCATTCAACGGTCTGGTAGAACGGTTGTATAAACTGTGCGCTACATACAATGATTCGGACAAAGGTTGGTACAACGATTATATCGTGTGTATTCTGTATTTTTTTCAAAATTTTGAGATCAACTCATACAAAAGCAATAAAATTCGAGAAAAAGTTAATTTTCTATGAATTTCAAATAATACAGTATACTAATATACATTAATAACTACTATACATTAATTTTTGTTAATGTTCTTCGATATGTGTCCTTGTTTTTTTCAGTTGACGCAATACACATTTAGCAGCAGTACACTTTGTTATTCGATAATTTCGACTGATAGATACCACGGAACGTTCCCTTAAAAAATACTTCTACAGTTATTCTAACACGTCGTCCATCGGCGAGTTTTTCTGGTTTTCCAAATTTGGCAGTTTCTGGTTCTAATTCGAGTAACTCTCTTATTGGGGACTTTGGCACTGAATTACAAAACTTTTCAATCTCTGGTTTCATCATATTGCTGTAAATCTTCCAAACAACGTCCAACAACATGTTTGAATCGAGAAAAATGGTACCAGCGATTGATTCGAACACATCGCCTAAGGCTTTAGGTATCTACTTCCACATCCTCAGCATCATCACATTCTGCCTCGGATAACAAGTAATACTCTTCGCTTATGCTATGACCGTTTTCATGTTGAATTCGTAAAAATCTATCGATAACTACATTTAGTCCAGGTGATAAATGTAAGTACTTATGGAAGCCATGTCGAGTGGCCAGCGAAGCAAAAATTGTATTGTTCACGAACGCTGACCGCAAGTCAGTCAATGCTCCAGGCGAATGCTGTCGCGGATCCTCGTAAAGGTGCAGAGTTATGAGATAATCTAATACAGCATAACATAGAAACTCAAGACGCTGATAACAGTCGGTTAAACGATTTGGTGAGTAGCTAGCATGTGTCATTGCTTGAAGAAGAAACGAACGATCATTGAAACTATAGCCAATTGCTGCTTCAAACTCTGTGTAACCATCAAGCAATGACTCGAGTTGCTCTCGGGTATTGGGTGCGAATTCTAAAAGCGGAGACATGAACCATAAACTGATATGATTTCATCGCTCTCATCTGTAAAACGGGTACTTCCAGGTACTCGAGGAGCATTAGGGTCATATTTTTATTTTATAGCATTTAAGACTCAAATTCCTAGCCAAGCCATGAAGAGCATCAGTGCTCCTCTGGGACCACATTCTATTAAATATGCCCCAATAAGGGCTTCAACGCAATCCGCAACGGATTTATCTGGAATGCTATGCTGAATTACTAAGTTGTACGGAATCTGATGGTTTTATTAATAAAGTAACCATTGAATATTAAATGTGTGTTTTATTTTAAAACTTTTTAAAAACAGATCCCGGAGGATCAAAGATAAAATTCGCGCCGGTGGGCATACTTTGGACACCGAGTTATTTTTTAAGTCTCGGTGAGCTCATTAACGCACTCCAACTTTTAATGGCGTTACACTGTTCGAACAGTCTCATCTATCAAGTTAATGGACGAGACTAGAGACATGCCAATTTATAACAGTTAAAACAATTTTTCGGCACTAAAAGTGGGCTTCCGTTAACGCGCTTCAAGCAACTTGAAAAAAAACAAAAACTATGGGTGTCTGAAGTATGCACACCGGCGGATAAACGAAACTTTTATAAATTTGAATTTCTTTTGATTGTCTACAATGAAATATAATATATTCATCAACATATTAAGTTATATACTTAACAAAACCGAAATATAAAAACATAGATATGATTTTAAGTTCTTCAAGTGACTTTAATAAAAACTACCTACTACTTGTGTCCAAAAAATTTTCTTGGACCTAAGTTCGCAGGTAGGGGAAGTCTATGTTTAAATGTAACCTAAAGACAAAAATGATATACCTAATGGCCAATTTTCAGATTATATGCTTTTGTGTAACGAAAATTAATTAATCCTTTTACTTGTTGGTTTTATTTGTTTAATATTTTTTATCTCAAAAACTCGTTTATGAATTCTATACCTAATTTCAAACCTACTGATGCCAATTATTCTTATTAAACTTAAATCTCAATACACAACATGTCTCTTTCAATTGGGTTCGTTCGTCTTTAAATGTATAGGTATATGTAGGTACCTTCATTATCATTTCTTTTTTTGTCTTCTGTGTGAGACCAAAACAAATATTTACTTCAGTCTGAGAGGAATTATGACAAAAGTTTCCATCCCCAGGTATAGGTAAGCAAAAAAACAAGAAGAAATAAACGCAGCTCACACAATTAGATTTTCCTTTTTTTTTTTTGCAACCATCAAAAATCTGAAATCGGATAGCCCATCCCTATATAGACCGACGAGACTCTGAGTCAGAGCCCGAGACAGTGTAATTAATGATTCACTAATTATTTAGGATTACGCAGGATAAAATTGTATCACAGGGAAAAAGGACTCTCGTATTATTGCAGTTTTCACTCGACTGAGGCTCTTTGATTAATGACTGATGAACAGCAAAAACAAGATCGTGAAACAGATATGTCAGAATGTGTAACAATAACTCCGTAAAATAAATGAAGGATCATCGCAAGGATCGCGGTGCATTTTTGTTCTCGTGGTGGAAAATGTAAATAAAATGGTAGCGCCAGCCGCTATTCTTAACATACAACCGGATATATGTACCTATCCCTTTAAGCAATGCAAATAAGGAATTCCTTTAGTCGCGCATCCTTTTCTTTAAGCATACCTACATCATATACTTAAAGATATATCTACATACATTTAAGTAAACCGCTAAGAAGATTAATTGTTTTATTATTGGCCGCACTGGTGGCAGTAGTGGCATCGTCGGTTTGTTTGCATTCCGCGACGAATGCCATTTCTCTGTTGATTTTTCCGCTTTTCTTTTTTTTTTTTTTTTTTGTTAAATTGTTTCCCTCGAGGTATTGCATGCATGTGCGAGCCCAAAAGAAACTAACCTATTCGCTGTTGCAAAGTCTTGGCATTGTTACTCAGACAGAAGGGAGACAATCCTTTTTTGGGACACTTAATCAAATTCAGCATTCCGCGTCTTGTCCGGGGTCGAGGCTCGAGGGGCAAGAAGAGTAGAGGAATTAAGAAAACGATAAAAACTGAAATGCAAACTCGACTGAGTTGAGTATCGTTTTAGGATTTAATGAAGGGTTTTAGCGGTGATGCACAAGAAATAAAACATACGCATAGCTATAGGTGCATGGTGGATGCAGTAAGCAATGCAGCAGGCGCTTTGCTTCCTCGTTCAGGCGTTGCCATCATTTATCTTTAAATTGGAGATTAGTGTTTTTCTTTGTCATTTTGTTAATTTGATTTGGAGGATTTATGCTCTTGTGAATAAATTTATTGAAATTTATTATTTTTAGAGTTTTATTTAGGGTTATTTAATTATTCGCCATACAAATTTTCTTTTATATGTATCTATACAAAAAAGAAACAACAAATTCTAATAAATGCCTTTCTAAATATTGCAAACTGATTAAAATTTAAGTAAATGGCGCCCAATTTAAGACGATGTAGTATGATGTTAAATTGTTTATAAGGGGTGTTTTTTTTTAGAGGGATAGAACTTTGAAATGGAATAAAACAAAGATGATTTTTTTTAAATTGACATGAAATTTACTTTATTCGAAAGATAATCTTCTGCCATTATAGTTTAAATATGATTTTTGGCATATGACTGCCATGGCTGGCCAGGACGTAGTCTAATCTGGAGGTCCAATTTTCGATATCTTTTTGCAACATTTGTGGCCTTATATCGGCAATAATGTGGCGAATGTCTTGTTGAAACCACAGCTTCTACACATCATGGTTGTTCAATTGATGAACCAAAAAGTAAGTAATCATGGCTCTATAGCGGTCTCCATTGACTGTAAAATTCTGGCCAGCATCGGGGTTAAGGGGAGAATCCTCCAGTCCCATGATTTTCTAGAGGCTCGAAAATTTGAAAAAATAAGTTGAATTGTTTTTTTTTTTTTTTTTTTGAAAAAGATTTTTCATGCATCCTGGGACCCAGTTCCGCAAGCATTAACATATTCGCGTGATTTTCTAGGGGCCCGGAAATTTAAAAAATCATTCACGCTTTCGAAATCTGGCTCTATATGAACGTTATCTGTCAATAAAAACTCACACTTATGGTGACATAATTTTTTTTGCAAAAAAAACTTTATTGAAAAATCGACCAACTCCGGTGATTTAAAAGAAAATAATAAAAAATCGCTTCGCTCTTTTTTTGCGAGCCCAAACAATTTCCTAATTTAAAGTAAATTTTGAAATTTTGTATCAGACTTATAGCCAAAATAAGGGGCCCGGAAATTAGAGAAATAAAAATAAAAAAAAAAAAATCGTATTGGATTTCTGTTTGCCTATATGTATGTATCGAATATGCTGGCACAGAATTTTTGTACTCGGTTTCAATTTGGTTCAAGGTTCTGAGCGTTATATAAGAATTAACTTATCTGAAAAACATTTTTGAAGCCAATTTCGAAGCAGAACTTCCATCATTGATTTTGCTGAATACAATTTTTTCCAGAACTTGGAGACGATTTTCCCAAACATTTGTGTTGCTGTGCGTGTTACCGCACCTAGTGCCGAACATTCAGTATGGAGCTGGAGGGCCCGGGATTGTTCCATTTCAGGGTCTGGGATTCCTCTCGACGGCCCTGAGTAGGTAATGAGAACAGCAGTTTCCGCTTTGAGGGAACACTCTCATAGGAAAAACTCGAATTAATGAATAAAAAAGTCTGAATATTTGAGGTTTCTTATAATAAGCTGAGTAAATTAATGTATATGCAATTAGTTTTATGCATGCATATTCGTACGGGTGCACATAATGGTTAATTTTTTCGAATACAGCACGCACTTACTTATAAGTTAAAGTGCTCAGTGAATTAATTTGATAGATAGCCGCAAATAATTCATTTTTCTGTGCGAACAACGCGAGCAGTACATCGACTCACTTTGTCCCACGCTCACGAGCCGAACAGTTTCGTTATCGAGCATTATGGGAGAGTGCTCATGGAGTGATTTTTTTTTTATAAATCCAGCACTCGTGAGCATGAATAAAAATAAAAATGCTCTCAGTTAATAATTCGTGAGCGAAATCTTCTTATAAGTGCTCTTTCGGAATTATATCACGATTCACGAGTAACTCGTGAGTATGCATTTTCGTTTCCTTCTTTTTTGCAAGAATCGTCACTATTGCAGACGTGTTCAGCTGGAGTAATTTAATAAACATGTTTTGTATGATAAAGGTGTTTAAAACTAAGAACACTTTAGTAAAGAGCTTTAAAGTTAGCAAATTATTAGGTAGGTTAGGTAAGGTTATGTTTTTGGGCTGATAGAGGGTCTTATTCTTATCACACTCAGATTAATGTTGATCCCTTGTAATACCCTGGAGGATTGAACGCTCCCAATAAGTTAACCTTTAAAAGTTATCATGGATTGCCAAGCCATTTGGAGATTTTGATAAA
Organism: Leucozona laternaria; assembly: GCA_932273885.2. Taxonomy (NCBI): domain Eukaryota; kingdom Metazoa; phylum Arthropoda; class Insecta; order Diptera; family Syrphidae; genus Leucozona; species Leucozona laternaria. The sequence goes on along the minus strand of OW026366.1, from coordinate 216,158,242 downwards.
TTTCGACGATTTTACACCGAAAAAGTTGGAGAGCTCTTCTATGTTATTTAAGAATTAGTTTCCTAGGAGTTTATATCTCATTCTCAGTTGCGAGAGTGACATAAGAAGTGAGAAGAGTCCTCATGTACTTCTTCATCGCCACAACCTCTGCATAAATCATCTGAGCTGATCCTCCTTTTTTTCTTGTAGTACTTCAGCAGATTGTGTCCAGTAACGATACCTACAAGAGAGTACATTGCTTTCTTATTTAGTTTTAAGATCCTATCCGTCCTTCCCTAGTCAAAACACAGCCAAAGTTTCTCGGTATTAGCACATGAGTCAGGCAGGGCCCATCTTTCTCAAGAATTTTTCTTGCCACATTCTGTTTGAAGGAGCAGATAGTGGCGTACTCGATCAGTTGGCGATCCAATTCATGCCAGTTCGTCTGGTTTCCCGTTACCAGGCACCCAACAGAGCACAACGTTATGCTGCAAGCCAAGAATCTTGTGCTCTTCGCGGCAGTGGGAAACGAGTTTTGACTTTATTTCGATGGCAGAGAGTGCCTTTATGGCTGCTTGGATGTCAACGAAGAAGGTAAAATCAGTTGGTGGTACCGCTAACATTGGCAGCCGTTCTGTCGCTTTGGTTATTGCCAAAACCTCAGCTTGAAAGACACTACTATTTGTCCTCACACCAAAAGTTCATAAAGTCTTAACAATCAAGTTATAAATTTTTAATGTGAATAAAACACACATATTTGGCAATGCTGTTGTAACAACCAAAAAAGTAATTTCTCATGATTTTTTTTTTAAATTATTTTTTTTGTGAATCGGAGACACAAAAATTTTAATTAGATTCCCAGATGTGGTTTACTGTATGCTCACAGCGCAACTGTTTGCCACAACTACGATGGCGGTGGTGGTGGCGGCCAGTGTCAGCCAACCAGCCTGGCTGTCTGCGGCTAAGGTAGTCGTGAGCATTGGCAACTAAATGGTGCTTAATTACTCTTGGCTTAATAATGGGCTCAGAGGCTGGCTGCTGCTGGAAGTGACGGTGAGTGCCGCTGCCGCTACCACTGCCACTGCTGTTGCGCTGCATTTTAATACCAATTACGCGGATTGCGAGGTTGAATTTGGATTATTTCTTCTCAAACTCCAGGCATCATCATCAGCATCATTATACAATGCCTTTAACTTTAACCTATGACTGCTGCTATGATTTTGGTCCAATGTAAATGGCTTTTTTGTCTCTTGAAGTTGGTATTTCCTTTTAAATATTAGTTCGGATTTGCTGTATGGACGCGAGAAGGGATATACCTACCTTATTCTTGCTGATATTTTTGGAATTCGTATTAATTAAATTTAACAGTGTATCTAATTGTTTGAAAAAAGAGAAATTGAGCAATATCTACCCAATTACCTGAGTGCACTTTTTGTTATATGTTTTCATTTGGTATTTTCTGTATACAGAAGCATATTATAGGACTAATATCACATATACATATGTACATATATAATAAGCAAATGAAAGGATCAAAAAGTAAAATGTACTCACATCTCTTCGATGGAAAAAATTGGTTTGTAATGTATTGAGAAAATCTTACTTTCGCATTATTCCATTGATTTTAACTAATGGGCAAAGATGCATCCAAGTAAAGAAGCCCCAGACCATAAGGTTTCCTCCACCATGTTTAACTGTCTGCCTGATTTGGTGCTTTTTGATCGTTTTCTCCTTTCCATCAGACTGAAAACGATTTATTTTTGTTTCATTGAACCAAATAGGGTCAATGTGGGTATACATTTACCCACAAACAGAGGGAAATGTAAACAGAGCTCAAATTCCATACAAATAATGTAGTCTTGAACGCACCCACTGAATAAACCTTCGTATGCATTCAATATCTGTCACATAAATGTCATTATTCATTCGTGTGTTTACAGTTTTCAATTGGCAGTAGTTGTTTTCTTTTATGAAATAATCAATTTTACAAGTGTTTTATCTCTAACTCCTTAAACTTGGAAGCTTACAGCTTATCATTAAATGGTTTTAGTTTTTCCAACGTGAATAAAGAAGATGTTCTCAATTTCTGTTTATCTATAAAATCTAATTCAGTTGGTTTCGATGATATCCATCTAGTATTTTTAAAGGCAACACTTGCCTGTATATTCATTGAATCCCATTACCCATATCTTCAATACCTTCTTAACGACTGGAGTTTTTCCTGCGAATTGGAAACGAGCTAATAAATCATTCCTATACCAACAAATCGTAACGAGTAGGTACAGACCTATATATATCGAAAGTTCTGGAAAAAACTCTGAATACGGAGAATAGACGCTACTTGGACCCGCAGTACACAAATCTAAGGTAATATATTGCGCAGGTTGTCAGTCAGAAATTAAACATGGCGGCTCGAGTGTCTACGAAAACTGCGCATGGCATTACTAGAAACAACAACAAATATAAGCATTTGAGACAAGTAAAGAGACACTGGATCCGCCATTTTCACAGATGCGCAGAACTGAACAAAAATTTAAACGCTAATGATATTACCTTTAATATATGTACCTTGACTTGGACCAGAATGATATGAAATGTCCAAACCAATCTGGATTTCGTCCAGGTCATAGCTGCACCACAGCTCTAATAAATGTTATAGAAGAAATAAGAGAGAATGTGGATAAGAAGAATTTTACTCTTAGAATTCTCGAACGCATTTGATACTGTTTACCACCATATCGTATGTAATAAACTGATGAATTTTTAGTATTTATCCTCAAGATATCAAGAAGTGGTTGCTAATAATCAAAAGTCATCATTCCTTCCTCTATAAGCAGAGGTGTCCCCCAAGGATCCATTTTGGGACCTCTTATATTTATTTAAGATGTATATAAATGACCTTACGCTTCTGGGTTTCAATTCGTCCTTTCATATGTATGCTGACGACGTCCAGCTTCGATATAGTTATCCTCTTGGTTTTATTGAAAATGGTACTTGCGAGATAAATGAGGATTTAAATAAGGTCTTACAATGGTCACAATCTAAGTGACTCTGTCTGAATCGAACCAAGACCAAGTAGCTCTATACTGCTCAATAACATCCCGGTCCAGTTTGCTGACTCAGCAAATAACCTGGAGATAGTATTCAATAGAACAGTCGCCTGGACAAATCACATAAATATTATTATCGGAAGGGTGTATGGAGGCTTACAAATGTTATGGAAGAAACGGAATTCAATTCCGTGTTAAACAAAAAATAGTTTTTTAGGGACCTCCCACTGGTCCCGAAATGAAACAACTCTTTAACGTTATAATTGTACTTTATTCCCCGGCGGGCGTCGGCATAAGAATGCCAATCCAAAGTTCCTACTGAATATAATACAGTTATTGAATTATTATGCTTAACCTAATTCGCTGAATTGCGATTCCCACGCAGACCCATCGTACGGATTATTGACCTCCGTATACCGCATCGTATTCCATATTCGAGAGGTTGCGCGTGCGCGTGTGCATCGCTTGCAATTTCTTTATGGCAGGTGCATGGGCAATGGTGTTAACTTGGACTACTCAAAAAGTCACCCCAATCAAAACAAGAATGATATTAACCAAATAACTTCTCATTCCCCTACTGCTATATGTGTGTGAAATTTGTATTAATTGTGATTTCAGCGCAGATATGATCATATGTATCTCTATACACTACTCTAAAAGAAATAAAGGGTTTTCCAATAAGAGGTGTTATTTTGAATAGCCCGCTATTTCGGTAGCTGTCACTTTTAAAGCTGTCATTTTTTGACATTTGACAAGTAGAAACTACGCCATTAATAAAAATGGAACGATACACGCTTCAACAACGCATTGCAATTATTAAAATTCACTATAAAAATGGTGAAAATTTGGCAGAGACGGTTCGTAAAACTAAAACATTTTTGGGTCGTCGTGAAGCACCTTGTCGGACCGCAATACAGAAATTGGTGGACAAATTCGAGCTGTTGGGACAAGTTAGTGATGTGAAGAATAAAACCCGTGCACGTCGCTCAAGAACAACTGAGAATATTGCTGTTGTAGCCCAAAGTGTTGAAGAAAACCCAGGTTTGTCCATTCCTCGTCGTTCTTTGGAATTAGGCATTCCACAAACGTCATTACACCGTATTTTGCATAAAGACTTGGGTCTTAAGGCTTATAAAGTTCAATTAACACAAGAACTCAAGCCGGCTGATCATCAACAACGTCGTGTCTTTGCTGATTGGGTCCTTGAAATGCATGAAAATGATCCGGAATTTCATCGAAAAATCATCTTGACTGATGAGGCCCATTTCCACCTCGGAGGCTACGTCAACAAGCAAAACTGTCGCATCTGGGGCTCGGAAAACCCAAGAGTTATTGTTGAAAAGCCTCTCCATCCTCAACGCGTGACTGTTTGGTGCGGTTTATGGTCCGGCGGGGTCATTGGACCTTACTTTTTCGAAAATGAGGCTGGAGCAACAGTTACGGTCAATGGATTGCGCTATCGAGAGATGATTAATGATTTTTTATGGCCGGAATTGGATGGTATTGATCTGGACAACGTTTACTTTCAACAAGACGGCGCTACGTGCCACACAAGCAATGAAACCATCGATCTTTTACGGGAAAAGTTTCCGGACCGTGTTATCTCTCGAAGAGGTGATCACAATTGGCCACCGAGATCTTGTGATTTAACACCTTGCAACTTCTTCCTTTGGGGCCACGTGAAAGATAAGGTCTACTCCAACAGTCCAGCGTCGATTCAAGACCTCAAAGATGGAATTCGTGAGGCTATCGAGGAAGATTTGGTTATGGAAAATTTCACATGAAAAGGATATGGTCCTGTAAGCGTGGTCGTGGCGGCCATTTGGCTGATGTTGTATTCCATTATTAACGGCATACCTTCCTCTTTATAATGAAAAAAACATCCGATCATTTATCTCAAAAAATGCCATTTTTCTTTGAATATCAAAATAACACCTCTTATTCGAAAACCCTTTACATGGTGTCTCTCTAGATAATTTATTTGCTTTAAGAACACTAACAATGCTAAATAGTATTCTGAAAACAAAAAAACCACAATATCTGTACAACAAAATTCAGTTTACTAGCTCAGATAGAACAAATTCCCCACTATATCGATTTATAATCTGGTAACCCTACTCTTATCTCGTAATCACTTTATTATTTCCAGCCTGATCTGCCTCAATGCTTAACTCCTTTTTTCAAACTTTTCTTCTTTAAATCAAAAGTTTTAACTGTTCAAAAATTTTTGTTTTAAATAGATCTAAATATTAGTTTGACCAAGCTGTACAATTTTCATGTAGATAAAGCAACTAATAAGGTATGTTCGAGTTTTGTCAGAAAAATACAAGATAAAAATAGTTGTTTTGATGAAGATTGAGATAGAAAGGTTCTTACTCTTTTTTTCTTCAGATCAGCCGTGGTAAGATCGAAGACCTAAAACTAAGCTCCAGCTTATCTCAACCAAAATCACAACATAACAATTTTTGTATACTGCTCATTTTAATCATAAATTTCATTAAATAAAAAAAAATAAAAAACCTTTCTATACCAGATTTAATAATATATGTATCTTAGAAGGTTTATCCTATATCTATAAAAAAATTTGTCTAAAAGTATTCCAACAAAAAAAAAAGACCCCGATAAAAAACATTATTTGTCTATTGTCCTTCACGTTTTATAAAATGGAAACACTAACAGAAAATATTCATATGCTCTCAGTAGAAGTCAAAACTATTCCAGCAATGTTGACGAAAAATAGTCACATATTATACACGATATTTTAGCAAAAAGGATGCCTGCGTTATGCATAAGGGATAATGGCCTTAATTTTGGAGACTTTTACTCGCTTCACAAAAATAGACTTTTGTTAGATTACAAACTTTTAAAACTAATCTCTCCCTCATCGGTCGCTACCCTTGACAGTAAAATGCTGCTATTCATTCACATTTACCCATCAAAACAACCAACACAAAGAAGCAAAAAAAAAAAAAAAAAAAAATAGGACGATAATACGCACGCAAAACAGCTAGTAAGTTGATATGAGCCCAGGACGTGGGACATGGGGCGTGGGACGAAAACGACGACGATGCCCAGGTTATGTTATTAATAGCATCACACTATATGGTGGAACTACTGCAGTGGGACAGAGGGTGTAAAGGGCGATAGTGGGACATTTGGCCAATTCGAGGGTGGTGATAAGATTTTCGTTTGGTCGGCGGGCGTCCTCCTCGGTCGTGGAGTAGTGGTGGAAGTTGGTGTGATAACCCGTACACGCAAATGGCCATAAATATGAAATTGTTGCTCCGGGACGAAGTTGACTATACATCGGCGACGACAAGAACAACGACGACGACAATGAGCGACTTTCCTTTTGTCACAAATGAGTTGGGTCATTTTCTGTGTGATTTGACTCTTATATACATACCCTTGCTGGTTGCTGCTGTTCATGTTCATGTAGTGTTCTGCAAATGTAAAAGGATTTTGAAAATATCCATTTCTTTTTGGTTGCGCCTGAGATTACCCTATATACGCCAACGCCCACTAACCCCCTCCCCCCCCCCCCCACTATCAAAAGCAAAAGATTTCTGTTTGAATAAGATGTGAAGTATTATGTGCGAGTAGTGGGACATTTGGAATGATTATATTATGCTGGCGGCTTAGACAGGGTGTTCCATTAAGTATTCGGTTGTTTATAGTAACGGGTGATTTTTTAGCTGGTTTGGTTTTGGCAACACTGGTTTTGACAGCTGACGTGTGTTTAGTACCTTGTGTCACTGTCAAACAGCTTCAGTTTGGTTTGCAATTTAACCATAGATCGTCTTACAAATGGACAACGCTTGCAAATTATTGAATTTTACTATCAAAATTCGTGCTCGGTTCGAAATGTTCATCGCGCGCTGCTTGTGTTCAGCGATGAGGCTCATTTTTGGTTGAATGGGTACGTAAATAAGCAAAATTGCCGCATTTGGAGTGAAGATCAGCCAGAAGCATTGCAACAGCTACCAATGCATCCCGAAAAAGCCACTGTTTGGTGCGGTTTATGGGCCGGCGGCATTATTGGGCCTATTTCTTCAAAGATGATGCGAATCGCAGCGTTACTGTCAATGGTGAACGCTACCGAGCGATGATAACAAACTTTTTTTTGCCCGAAATGGAAGTTCTTGACTTGCATGATATGTGGTTTCAACAAGACGGTGCCACATGCCACACAGCACGCGAAACAATGGCGCAATTGCGAGGCGAGTTTGGTGAACAGTTAATTTCACGTTTCGGGCCGGTCAATTGGCCGCCTAGATCGTGCGATTTGACACCATTAGATTATTTTTTGTGGGGGTATGTCAAGGCTAATGTCTATAGGGACAAGCCCGCTTCGATTGACGCACTGGAAGCCAACATCCATGCATTCATTCGTGAGATACCGGCCGATATGTGTGAAAGAGTATGCCAAAATTGGACTCAGCGGATGGGCTACCTGAGACGCAGCCGCGGTCAACATTTGCATGAAACTATCTTTAAACATTAAATTGCAAGGTTCAAACTATCGATTCAAATAAATATTTCATTCATTTTTTCGAATTTTTTGTGTTTTTTTTTAAAAAAAAGTTCTAAGCCTCTTAAAAAATCACCCATTATATGCTGAAAATTTCATAGTTTTGATTTTGATATAGTTGGACAAGTTTAGGCCCAAACAGTGAATTGGAAATTCATTTAATGGTAATAGCTGGCCCCCTGCCTGATTAGTGTTAGAAAGAGACACTATAATTGCTGGAGAGATTTCTGTTCTGCTCAATTGTCTCCTTAGCTCAAAGAAGCAGTTATTGGCAACAGTTATTCAATGTGTAGTTGGTTTTGAAGTATAATGGCCGATTTTATAAAGCCCTTTTAAATATTTAACAAGCTTTCAAATCTTAAAATGTCGTTTGTTCAATACAAAATATACGTCATTTAAAAACTTAGAAGTGTGTTAAATATTTGTGCAACCGAACATAAGTGTTGAAAAAGTCCCCATAACTACCTCAAAGTTATAGCTGTCTATTTTAACGTTTTGTATTAGACAAAGTTGTTGGTTTTCCTTCTTGATGACAGCAGATTCTTTGTCTTTCCCCTGACAAACCTGTAAGCCCATCTTCATCAGTTATATCCCAATACGTCACTGATATCAGCTGTGCTTTGCCGTAAATGTGAATATAATTGCGGTTTTGCGAGTAGCCGAGCTCTACACTCTTTTCTAAAAAAAACGATATTAGAGAAATCGAATGACAGCGTGTAGCGTTGCCTAAATGCTTTTTTTATCTCAAATTTATCGGTGAGGTTTTTATTTACCGACATTGATGTAAGAGCATGTGATGTAGGAGCATGTAGGAACTCATCTTTTACAAGTATACGAGCAAAATAGGGATGGCAGTCGTCTCCAAAGATGCTGGGGTGTAATCGGCTAACGCGATAGTCGATAATTGATAGTCAAAATAGACAATTTTGCTCCATGTAAGGTGATTATCAATCGACAATCGTTTTTTTGCGGTGATATCAAGTGACAGCTATTTAGATGTCATTTTCATACATTTATGTTTGGTTTGGTGCAGTCGACTTCAAAATGGTTAGTTTATTAATAATAAAAAAAAGTATGTCTTTAGAATCAAAATATTTATTTATGAAGAACATTGCAATGCAATTTTTCAAACCGTGCGGATAGTGAGAAGTGAAAATAATTATAAAAAGGTCCGTCAGAACAAATCTTAGAAATAGAGCAAATCTTTTGGAACTACATATGTACCTGAACCTATGTATGGACGAATCTATTTATGGGTATCCTTGAGAATATTTCTTAGCACTTATTATATTTTAGTTTTTTTTTTTAAGATACTTTCATTTGACAAAAGAAGCTTTTATAAAGGGTGTTTTTTTTTAGAGGTATAAAACTTTGAGTTGGCAACACTGCTTTAACTGGCGGCCATTTTGTCAGCTGTCAAGTGATTTATTTTAAGTTTGGTTTGGCATTTCAACATGAATATACTGACATCTGAACAACTCTTCCAAATTGTTCCCAAATGGGCCCAAAACAAGATTGCCGGTGATGCCAATTTTCATAAGCGAATTTTGTTTAGCGATGAAGCTCACTTTTAGTTGAATGGATACGTCAATAAACAAAACTGCCGTATTTGGAGTGATGATAATTCTCAAGTGTATGTTGAGACACCGTTACAATCACAAAAACTGACTGTTTGATGTGCTTTATGGTTTTGGTGGAATAATTTGAGATGTGGTTTTAACAAGACGGCGCAACATGTCACATAGCGCGTGCCACAATTGGTTTACTGAAGGAAACGTTTGGTAACCGCATAGTTTCACGTTACGGACCCGTGAATTGGCCTCCAAGATCGTGCGATTGAACGCCGATTGACTATTTTCAATGGTTATATGTGATATATGTGTCGCTAGTCTACGCCGATAAGCCCGAAACGATTGACCACTTGGAGGACAACATTCGCCGCGTTATTGCCGATATAAGGCCACAAATGTTGGAAAAAGTCATCGAAAATTGGACCTCCAGATTAGACTACGTCCGAGCCAGTCGTGGGGGTCATATACCAGAAATCATATTTGAATTATAATGCCAGAAGATTATCTTTCGAATGAAGTAAATTTCATGTCAATTTAAAAAAATCATCTTTGTTTTATTCCAGTTCAAAGTTCTATACCTCTAAAAAAACACCCTCCATTACCAAGTAACCACGATGATCTCGTTTTTTTAGAGGTACAGAACTTAATACTTCTGAACAAACACCCGTTATAAATTAAAAAAATATATCGCATTTTAACTTCTATTTTCTAGGGTGATAGTGGCTATCTTCTGGAACCCTTCTTTTTGACACCGTATAGAAACGCTAATGATAATTCTCGTGAGCTTTACTTCAATCAAGTTCACTCGCAGGCCAGAAGTATTGTGGGTCGATGCATTGGATGTTATTTTTATATAAATAAATTCAAATTGAGAAATCTTACTTATTCAGGTCGTTGACGTATAATTCTTGAGGAAAGAAAGTGTAGATATTGCCCGATAACAGTTGATGCCACTATAAACGTCTGTACTGCATTGCACAACATATATGACACGCTCTTAACGTACTTATCTACAGTAGAACAAGAAAATATTATTTGTCCAAACTGCCAAATTCGTACTTCTCAAGCTGTAGGAGGAGATAATTTCGCTAACGCAGAAGCTAGATGTAAACGCGATGAAATATTCAAAATCAATTACTAGTTAACAGGCTGACAAATATATAAGATTATAAATAAAAACAAAAAATTCAAACATTGATGAAGGAGCTATTTTTGTCGTCTCTTTTATAAAGTATGATGGAAGCGGATCTAGTTTTCCGTATAGGTCTTGTAGGAGCTGGTCAATGGTGTTGTCAAGTTCTTGTTCATTCTTTTCTGTTTACAAAAATACAAATCAAGACAAAATTGAAATATAATCTAAGAAGGTACATTTGCAATTAAATACCTTTCTGCTTCCTATACTGCTACCAAAAGGCAAGCCCCCTTTATCACCGCTTACGGACGCTTCCATTCCACACGCATTTATAATTGTTTCCTCTGTTTCGTCCAAAGGCTTCGTATCAAATGCACCACCACATATTGGATTCAAAGATCTTTTGTTGTAGGTGAGCTTTTTTTTTTGTAGGTACTATACTTGCGAAGCGTCCGAACATAGATTAATTTTTAGATTAAATATTGAAATCGCCCCACAAATCTATATCATAATTACCCGTTTCCACTCAGCAACAGTTTTTTGTTGGCGATCCACAGCTGTCGATGGGTTTTCCGTCCAGAACTTGAGGCAGCCATAATTTGAAATTCGGAAAGAATGTCAATTTGTTGGTTTGTGGAATGAGACCTAAGAGAAAATAAAATAATTTTTTTTTAATATTTCTGAGATACATAAAACATAATAAATACACATTTATACAAGGGTGTTTCTTAACAATAAAAAAATGGAGACGCCCCATAAATTAGCTCCAAATAAATAAAATTAAAAATGCTCTATTTTTTTCAGAATTTAATCCTACCCCTTAGGTTAGGTTAGGTTAGGTGGGGTGATGATACGGCAAGCCGCATCATCTCACTCGGATCTACGTGGATCCATTGCGTTCCCCGGGGTAAAGGTATGTTGTGGAGGTGTATAGGGAGGGGAGTGAGTGGGACTTTTAGGTATGGGTATGGGGAGCCTCCCTGAACCATCCTGAATTCTGTATGAATTTCAGGATGCTATCCAGTGGCAAGGTTGAGATGTCGCACAGTTCATCGAAGAAGTATTCTCCGAGGTTAATTTTTCTGTTTCTGGCCAGGCTGGGGCATTCACAGAGAAAGTGATATGATCCCTCTTCCGACTCTTCATCATTACACCCTCTGCATAAGTCAGATGTGCTAATGCCCATTCTGCTCATATGGGTTCCCATTGCGTTGTGACCCGTTAGGATTCCAACAAGAAGGGATAGTTGAGGTCTGCTTAACTTGAGTAGATAATCTGTTTTTTTCTTAGAGATATTCGGCCAAACATTCCTTGAAACCCGGCAAGTGTCCAGTGATGACCACCTGTCGTTTGTGGCTTTGAGGAAGTTTTGGTGAATTCTATTCTTTTCTTGTTCCAGTGGCATGAGTACCGATGATACGATTTGGCTTGGATCAAGAGATGACCCGTTTTTGGCCAATTCATCTGCCATTTCGTTCCCATGTATATCACGGTGTCCTGGGACCCATTTTAGGGTAACTGTGTTTGTGGCGCTGAGTAATCTTAAGTTAATGCGACAACAATCCACCAGTTTTGACTTTGTGATGAATGAGGAAATAGCTTTAATCGCCGCCTGGCTGTCTATGAAGATATCAATATTTCTGTTAACTACTTCACAAGTGGCAAGATGTTTTGCGGCTTCGCTAACTGCCAGAACTTCTGCTTGGAAGACACTGCAGAAATCTGGAAGCTTTATTGCCCTATTTATGGGTGGGTTATCTGAGTAGATGCCTGACCCTACCCCCTCATTTGTCTTAGAACCGTCTGTGAAGACCGAAACATGGCTTTCATTTATCACCCGGTTTTCCTTCCAGAGTTCCCTTGTTGGGATATCTGTCAGAGTCACTAGGCTGAAATCCATGTGCGGTGTAGTCCGTCTGAATGTTAATGTCAGTGAATTTCATTATGTTCTTGTGACCGTAGTGGCCTCTTTTCCAATTGTTACACTGTATAAGTCTTAAAGAACTTTTGGCCGCCAGCTCTTTCGTAAATAAGTCGAGCGGGGCTAGTGAAAGGAAGGTTTCTAAGGCTGCGGTCGGTGTAGTTCTTATGGCACTAGTAGCACCAATACACGCAAGTCTTTGGATTTTAGTCATGATTTTCAGATTGGTTACTTTGTCTAGGGCTGGCCACCAGACCACGCATGCATATGTCAGAATTGGCCTAATTATGGCTGTATACATCCAATGAATGGTTTTGGGGCTGGGACCCCAGCGTTTACCAAAAATCCTACTGCAAGTGTAGAATGCTATTGAGGCTTTTTTCTCTCTTTCTTTAATATTTTCTTTCCAGTTCAGTTTACGATCTAGAACCACACCCAGATATTTGGTCGTCCCCGAAACACGTAGTGGTATTCCGTTTATGGTGGGCGGATCCATGTTTGGAATGTTATGTTTCCTTGTAAACAGAACCAGTTCTGTCTTATGTGGATTGACGTTTAGTCCGCAATTGTTGGCCCAACTAATGAGCTTGTCAAGCGCCGTTTGTAGGAGGTCGCAAAGTGTAGGAACAAATTTTCCAGAGGCCATTAACACTATGTCATCGGCATAAGCGACAACCTTTACACCGCTCATACTTAGTTTAACTAAGATCTGATTAACGACAAGAAGCCAAAGCAGAGGGGATAAGACCCCACCCTGTGGAGTACCTCTGCATGTCTTAACTTTTATATTGCTGCCACCCATTTCTGCATTCACAACCCTCGATTGGAGCATGGAGTCAATCCAGCTAACCAATCTTGGATCAATACTGAAGAAGTCTAGGGCTTTACGAATTGCACTGTTATCAACGTTATTGAAGGCCCCTTCTATGTCAAGGAAAGCTACCAGTGTAAACTCCTTGACATGGATTGATTTTTCAATTGTGCCAACCACTTCGTGAAGTGCAGTCTCCACAGATTTGCCCTTCATATAAGCATGTTGGGCCTGCGAGAGCGCACCATCACTTAGCTTCAAGCGAATGTGCGTTTCAATTAGTCTTTCTAAGGTTTTGAGTAGAAAAGAGGATAGGCTTATTGGCCTAAAGTCTTTCGGTTCAGTATGTGTGGGCTTTCCAGCTTTTGGAATGAATATAACATTGACCTCTCTCCATCTGAAGGGAATGTAGGCGATGTTTAAACATCCCCTAAAAATTTCCACCAGAATTGGAACTATAGTGTCTTTCGAGCTTTGGAGCATAATTGGAATTATACCATCAGGCCCTGCAGACTTGTATGCTGAAAAGGAGTCAATGGCCCAGGATACCTTAATACTGTCTACTAATTGGTTACCAATATTTGAAAATGTACTTATGTTTGGGCCCTCGTCCACAGGAGATGTATATGTCACGCAACCTGGGAAGTGAGTGCTCATAAGTGATTCCAGGGTCTCAGAGCAGGAATCTGTCCAGGTATTATCCGGTCTTTTCAGGAAACCGGGAGGAGTATAGACCTTTGACATGACTTTTCTAAGCCTTGCAGCATCTTTTGTGGACTCAATGTCCGTACAGAATTTCCACCAGGCTGCTCTTTTTGCGTATGTCGTTTTATTTTTGTATTTATTTTTACTTATCTTGAATAGATCCCAATCAGCAGGTTCATTACTGTGCTTAGCCCTATTGAAAAGATTTCTTGAGGTTTTCCTGAGAATTGACAGCTCTTTGGACCACCATACGGGGTTGAGTCTGCCTTTTCCTTTCGTTATAGGGCAGCAACTTTCGTAAGCAGTTTGAATAGCTGACGTAAGTTCTTCGACATGTTTTTCAATGTCTAAGCTGTTTAACATTGGTTGAATTTCAGAATGTCCTAAAGACGAGGCCAATCTTAGACTGAAGGCTTCCCAGTTTGCTTTTCTGGGATTTCTGTAGGGTTTTGGATTACTTGTCTCGTGTTCGATTTGGAATGTTATCATTCTATGATCTGAGAAAGTTACATTACTTGAGACTTTCCAGTTACTGATTGCGATGGAATCAGTGTTAGTGGAAAGTGTCACATCGAGCACCTCTTTTCTATTTCTGGTAACGAAGGTTGGTTCATTACCTCTATTTAAGATCAACATATTTTTCTTAATTATATATTCAAAAAGTGACTCACCCCTTATATTTATATCCGTGCTCCCCCACTGTGGATGGTGAGCGTTAGCGTCGCACCCGACTAGGAGGTCCCAGCCTCTCTTACCTGTTGTTGTCACCAGGTCATCAAAGGCAGTTGGCGGTGGTGGGCCCGGTTCGTCACCCGGCATATAAGCGGAGGCTAGGATCAGGGGCGGGGCCCCTTCTCTTTCGCACTTCACTGTCGTCATATCTGCGCTACTGTGGGAAGATAGGAGGAAAAGGTTAATGCTTTTTTTCGCCACTATACATGTACGATAATTACCTTCTGTAGGCCCTTTACTAAAATAAAGGATATAATCTTTAGACCTTAGTCCGCAGATCTTGCCGCTGTTAATCCAGGGCTCCTGAATAAGGGCTATGTCAATATTGTCCTTGGACAAAAAAGAGGTTAAGGTGGCAGAGGCCAACTTACTGTGCTGTATGTTTAATTGTAGCACTTTCATCATTTTTGCGGTTTTGTTGTAGGTTGGCTACCGTTACCGGTCGCACCTTCACCTCGTTTATGCCCAGTCTTAGTTTATACCCTCTGGATGGAAGCATTGCCATTGTCTCGCCATTCAGCATGACTATAGCTTCTTGGCCCGTTTTTGTGGGCGCTTCCATCTTCATCACCTGCCAGTCTGCACTGGGAAAGCTGGAGTTCTGTGCCCGAAGGAAGTTTTCCAGCATTTCCCTATCGATGCTTGGGCCCGGAACATTAATTCGGACTTGTGGTCTGGTGGGGAGGCTACTTTTGGAGGCAACTTTTAATGTTACCCCTTTAAGTAACCCTTTCATACTGTCTACCTTGGCTTGAAGCCATTTCAAGGTGGGTTCATCACTGCAGGATAATATCTTGAACCCTTTTATCGTCGACAGCGGCCCGAATCTCGGCACAAAGCCTGTGGAGGCGAGTATCTCGATGTTCACACACTCGAGAAGCTTTACCTCCACTTGAGACCACTGCTCCTTTGATAGCCGTTTTTCGGAGCTCCCTTCGTTGATAACAGCAACCTGAAGGCTTTCTGTTATAACATCCGCTAGCGTGCATGTGGCGGGAGCCGTTCTAGGCTTCTTGCTAACGGACATGGGAGGGTTTGTCGAGTCGTTATGTCTAGACCTCTTTCTTTGACTGCTGGGATCATTCTGGTGGACCCTTGAGTGTTTTGGACCTTTGATCGGTCCCACATTGGGGTTGCTGCGAGTCGCTTTGGAGGAGGAGGCGCTTTGGTCTTGTTTTGCTTTGCTTGTGGACGGTTTGTTATCAATTGCTGGCTCGCTCTTGGTCTCCGTCTTGGCAAGAAGCTTACGTGCCCAGCTCAAACGCTTCCAGTCCCTGAGACAAAGCTTTTTTGTATCGCCTTGGCCAAACCTTCGTATGGCTCTCCTAGCGTTCTCGATCTTCTTGAGATCTGGATTCAGATCCCTTCCCTTGGTCTGTTTACTTGGATGTACCTTTTTTTCCTGGATCGGCTTTGGCCCATCGTTTGGCGGGCTTCGATTTTCGGAAAAGGTAGCCATCGCAGTCTTAGAAGACCCTGGGCCATCCAAACAGACTTCGGTTAGTTCACCTTCACCAGACCTCTTATTCGGAGTCGAGGTGACTCCTGACAGGGTTTTAGCTAGAGGTTCTTTCTGTCGTGGTATTGTACACTGTCCTTTTGCAGGGTTTTCGGCCACTGTGACATCTGCGTCCGAGCTGTCTGAACTGGTGAAGGATTGATAGTCGTCATCATTGAGGATTCGGTTTTCCTCTTCCGACGCAATCTCCCCTCCACCGGTTCCAACAGCACCGTCTTCAGAGTCAGTAAAATCCATGAGGTATTCAGAAAACACCTCATCAATCTTACTGGCACCACTGCTACAGGCAGGAATGCATTCTGATGCTTTAACCGCTTTTATTGTCTTTTCATTTGTGTTTACTGTTGTAGTCACTGGCGACTTAGCTTCTTCCGAAGCCAAGCCCTCGCCGGCAGCCGTGACTTCTGCCGACACTTGAGTGGATATCCCCACTCGATTTTTATTATCTTCGTAAACTTTATTCATATTTATTATTTTTTTGATACATCTCTGTTGGTTTTCTTAGTTGTTTGATACTGCAGCTGGATTGCTGGAGTATCAAACGTAAGCCCCCCCACCACTACAAGGTGAAAACCATGGGGGGGTCCTACCCCTTACTCCCCTTGTTTCAATGAGAAACTCTTGTAAAATGTGTTTTTTAGACGTGTGGTTTTCAATCTGGCAATACATTTTTCAGAGTTGGTCTTTTTGACAGCTGTCACTTGGTTTTTACTCAGTTTGGTTTGCCATTTCATAATTAATAGATTTACTCCTGAACAAGGTTTGCAATTCGTGCAAATTAATTACCAAAACAATGGGTCGGTTCGCGCGATGCATCGCGCTCTGCGTCCAATATTCGGTCGGCATAATAGCAAAATCGCATAAATTTACCCTTGTGGATAATGCGCATCCTCAGAGACGCCGTACAGTGCGCACCGAAGACGCTATTGCTGCTATGGAGCAGAGTATCGAAGAAGACTCGAATGAGTCCATCCGCCATCGCGCGCAACAATTGGAGCTGTCGAAAATTGGGCCTCTCGGCTGGAATTTATTCGAGCCAGCCGCGGCGGTCACTTGCCCGAAATCATTTTTAAAACATAATGGCAAACCCTTATCTTTATAATAAAGCTAAATTCTTGGCCATAACATTAAATTATATGCGTTTTATTTCTTCTTGAAAAACACACGTCTAAAAAAAAAAACACCCTTTACTTGGGCTACATGGCTAATTTTTGGATTATTTCCATATAATTATTTCCTTAATGGCTTGATCTATTTTTTCATAATTTTGCACATTTGTACTTCTTATCATTTTTAGCAATGCAAAGGGTTTTCCAATAAGAGGTTTTATTTTGATATTCAAAGAAAAATGGCATTTTTTGAGATAAATGATCGGATGTTTATTTCATTATAAAGAGGAAGGTATGCCGTTAATAATTGAACACAACATCAGCCAAATGGCCGCCACGACCACGCTTACAGGACCATATCCTTTTCATGAAATTTTCCATAACCAAATCGCAAAGTGGCTGCCCTGTGTCCTCGATAGCCTCACGAATTCCATCTTTGAGGTCTTGAATCGACGCTGGGCTGTTGGCGTAGACCTTATCTTTCACGTGGCCCCAAAGAAAGAAGTCGCAAGGTGTTAAATCACAAGATCTCGGTGGCCAATTGTGATTACCTCTTCGAGAGATAACACGGTCCGGAAACTTTTCCCGTAAAAGATCGATGGTTTCATTGCTTGTGTGGAACGTAGCGCCGTCTTGTTAAAAGTAAACGTTGTCCAGATCAATACCATCCAATTCCGGCCATAAAAAATCATTAATCATCTCTCGATAGCGCAATCCATTGACCGTAACTGTTGCTCCAGCCTCATTTTCGAAAAAGTAAGGTCCAATGACCCCGCCGGACCATAAACCGCACCAAACAGTCACTCGTTGAGGATGGAGAGGCTTTTCAACAATAACTCTTGGGTTTTCCGAGCCCCAGATGCGACAGTTTTGCTTGTTGACGTAGCCTCCGAGGTGGAAATGGGCCTCATCAGTCAAGATGATTTTTCGATGAAATTCCTGATCATTTTCATGCATTTCAAGGACCCAATCAGCAAAGACACGACGTTGTTGATGATCAGCCGGCTTGAGTTCTTGTGTTAACTGAACTTTATAAGCCTTAAGACCCAAGTCTTTATGCAAAATTCGGTGTAATGACGTTTGTGGAATGCCTAATTCCAAAGAACGACGAGGAATGGACAAACCTGGGTTTTCTTCAACACTTTGGGCTACAACAGCAATATTCTCAGTTGTTCTTGAGCGACGTGCACGGGTTTTATTCTTCACATCACTAACTTGTCCCAACAGCTCGAATTTGTCCACCAATTTCTGTATTGCGGTCCGACAAGGTGCTTCACGACGACCCAAAAATGTTTTAGTTTTACGAACCGTCTCTGCCAAATTTTCACCATTTTTATAGTGAATTTTAATAATTTCAATGCGTTGTTGAAGCGTGTATCGTTCCATTTTTATTAATGGCGTAGTTTCTACTTGTCAAATGTCAAAAAATGACAGCTTCAAAATTGACAGCTACCTAAATAGCGGGCTATTCAAAATAACACCTCTTATTGGAAAATTTACATTCCAAAATATTAGAAAAAACTGTTCTTCGATCACAAAAAAATCGAAAAATAAATCAATTTTTTAGTATCTATGACGTTTAAAACCCTTTTTTACAATTTTCTCGAAAACGACTAGACCAATTTTATGCAAATAAGACAACACGTTTATCTGAAATTTTTAAATAATACTGCGCACTAAAATTTTTCAAAAATGTTTTTATTTCTTTTAGTAAAAATCATTTTTTTTAATAAAAACATTTTTGAAAAACTTTAGTAGGTATATGCAGTATTATTTAAAAATAGTATACATGTTGACAAAATCAATAAAAAAAAGTATTTTAAACCTCATAAAGACTGAACGAATATGACAATTGTTCGGAAATTTCCCTTTGGTTAAATTCGAGTCACCCTATATTTCTTTAATATTCGCGGGGGGTATTGGTTTGAATTACCAAATGAGCTGGATAGCATCTCGACATAATAATATAGGGGTTGGTATAATACACTCGCATATACTTAAAATGTTAGCTCGAGGCATTTTATGTTATATATGTGGACGCTTGGATCTCATCATTTTGATGATCTGCAATGGACTAAGATTCTAATACAAGGGTTCGTTCGTTTGTCCTTTCCATCGTCGTCGCCTTCGTCGCTTCGGTCGGTCGTCGCACATATTTTAATAGGCCTCTTCGAGATAATGTCACGCAAAAAGTTGGAATCTAAATAGCGGTTGGTGAAACTATTTTAAAATAGAGATACACAAACGCGATTGTGTTTGATATTACTCAGTGAAAAGCTTTAGTAATGAAGTTGAGTATGGATGGGGTAAAGTATATTAGTAATTTGGGTTTGGGAGGTCAATCACGGGCAGAGCTAGGACGAAGAACACCCATCGCCATCAGGGCTGTTAATGTTATGAAAGTTGTTGTTGAATAAAAGGGTGAGTTTGACTTGTTTACATGAGATTTTTGTATTACAAACAAAACAAAAAATATTGAATTAAGGATTTGTTTTTGATTTGCATTGACTGATCGATTAAATGGTAGATTTGAGATTAATTGTATGCCTATAAGATAAATACCTGTACCTACATGACTTACATACGTTATTGCTTCTATTTTTAAGTGCAAAGCGAAGGTTTCAGCAGATAATAAAGATAGCGAAGTGGTGGAATGAGGCAAATAGTGGTAAGTGACGCATTGGTTTGGACTTGGAATTAAATTCAGTACGATTATGAGATTCCGAATTGAGAAACATTGGTCACGTATTGGTCAAATAGCTTCCTCGATAGTCCATATACCACATAGTCGAATACTTTTTTCGAATTTTCCATGCACCTTTTCTGAGTTTGCTCAGTCCTAGGGCTACCAGATTGAAAATATCGAAAAGGGGGACATCGCGAGTATTCTAGGGGAGACAAGTGTTCAAAAAGGGGGAAAAAACATGTTTTTGAAAAATTGTAACGAAGTTACACCTTTACATAACAGCGCCTATCCTCCAACTCAACATTTTCAACATCATCAACTAGAGCACAATTACATCACATACCTCAAGGCGCCCACGAGAATTGATGACGAGGTTTGGCGACAACAACAGCGCACGACAGCACAACACAACCAATACGCACAACAACAATTCAACGACTTATACGAAATTAATGGGTAGTATTTTTCTACTTCACATGATTCACACTTCCTTGTTACCGCCGAATCTATAAGCAAGGGTGAAATGGCCACTGCAAAGGGGGGAAAATCATATCCTCCGTGGTTCTGCTGATTCAATAATTTGAACTTAGTGAGTACCAAGAAGCAAGCTGCTGGGTGTGTAGTACACCAGTAAGAAGTTTCAATTAATTTTTGGCTTTAAGCCGTAAAAGAACCCCTTCCCCTCCTTATTTTTGCCACAACTTCTAGTTACGGCTAGGGATTAATCCCAAACCAATTAAATCCGCCTCCACTTCTATAAGGCTAGGGAGCTAATCCCAAATAACATTTTTGCCTTAAGAGTCGCTTGGAGGCTAGGGAATTTATCCCACCGTCCGCCTTCGTACCGTGCCTTCACTTGGTGTTGGCTAGGGAGTTTATCCCACCGCCTGTCGTCGTACCGTGCCTTCACTTCAGTGTTGGCTAGGGAGTTTATCCCACCGCCTGTCGTCGTACCGTGCCTTCACTTCAGTGTTGGCTAGGGAGTTTATCCCACCGCCTGTCGTCGTACCGTGCCTTCACTTCGGTGTTGGCTAGGGAGTTTATCCCACCGCCTGCCATCGTACCGTGCCTTCACTTCGGTGTTGGCTAGGGAGTTAATCCCACCTTCTGTAGCCGTATATGCAATACCGTGTTATTTATTTAAGTTATAATACAATTGTAAGATTTATACGAAAATAATCTGTTAATATAGTTTTAAGTACGACTGGAATAAAAAGTGTCTAAAGAACTGGAGTTCTGAACTTTCTAAGCCCGAGTTTTATTGCTTTCTTCGGTAAAAACCCTGGACCCGCTGACCTACCTCAGCTGGAAACTAAAAAAGCATCACAAAATATAACACCATAGTAAAAAAAAGTGAAGTGAGATGTACTTCATTGAGTGGATGCGTTCAGTTTTGAATGGATTTTGAACTTAAAATGGATGTGTTTACAGAAATATTTAATGAAAATATTTTTACATTTTTGAATTGAATGTTTTCTCTGTTTAAACATCTGGTAACCCTACTCGGTCCACTGCAGCACTATCTTAAGTTATTTTTTTTTTTTATTAACTTTAGATATTATTTACTTTAAGCTAGACAAAAATTCATCAATAACCTAGATACAACTAACTTCCTGGCGCGAGCGCTCTAAATTATACAGGGTAATTTATTTCATGGTTTCATGTTGGTAGCACTGGCATTTGACACCTGTCAAACTCAGCTGTCATTTGAAGTGTCGTAATATTAGATGAATGTTTGCAATTTACGATATTGGATCGCTTAACAATCGAACGACGCGTTAAAATTATTAAATCTCACTACAAAAGTGGTGATTCAAACGTAGCCACTTTTCGCGCATTACGCGACGACTATGGTCGTCATAATCGACCGACTTCGCAAGCAATCGGTAAAATTGTGAAGAAACTTGAAGAGAGTGGAAGCGTTACTGATGTCTTAAGTCCTATGCATCATCCTAATGCACGCTCAGTCGAAAATATTGCTGTTGCAAGTGCAAGTGTTTCTGATGATCCAAATTTATCGATTTCCCAGCGTTCGCAGCAATTGAACGATTTTTTTTCGGCTGGTGATTGAATATCATGACTTGGACGATATGTGGTTCCAACAAGACGTGGCAATAAGCCACACAACAACACCAATTATGGCTTCATTGCGTGAGAAGTTTCCTGGTCGAGTAATTAAACGTTTTGGCGACGTCAATTGGCCACCAAGATCATGCGATTTCACACCGCTAGATTTTTTTCTGTGGGGTGACGCAAAAGATCGTGTTTACGCGAATAATCCCCGAACTCTAGGGGCATTATAAAACCAACATTACTCATGTTATGGCCAAATGCATTGAATTTTTGAACAACAATAACAACTTAAAGGTGCTACCACCAATTGTTTACATATTAATTTATAATTCGTTTATTTCGGCTAGAGATACAGCCCGAAATGTGCGAAGAAGTGGTTAAAAATTACCTCAAAAGAATCGAATGCTGCGAATCTTTCAGAAGCAGCCATTTGAATGATATTGTTTTTCACACTTCGGCAAAGTCCAAACTTTATAATGAAATAAAATTTCCATCAAAAATGTATCGCTGTGTGTGTTTTATTTAGTTTTACTTTCGAAACCGAAAAATGACTGACCCTTTACTATACTATTTTACTTCTATTACTAATGCCTTTCAGCCTTAGTTTCTTGCTCTCTTTTGAGCATTGTGACTAGAATCTATAATTTAGGGGTTTTTTGCAGGGTGTCTTGCCTACTGCGACGATTATTAAATACAATGAATAGCCCCACTGGAATAATATAGCATCACGGTGTCAAATCAGGAGAGCCACTGGGCCAATTGAAATCAAATCGCATATTTAGCAAGAAGAGACTATACCACGAAATCTTACCCTCGTAGTGGGTTGTGGCCCCATCTTATTAGAACCACACATTCTAAAGCTCCATTCCTTCCAACGCAGGTTTTTTGATTCGGTACAAGTGGATATGGCAGAAGTGAGTCTTACTCTAGTCCTCTTTTTAATAGTTCCGAAGCTACTACCTATCACAAGAGACCGTCAGAACTTTTGCTGACCTAGTTTCTCTTAATCTCTCAGCAAGCCCACCACCAGCATCAAGTGCAGAGGAACATTAGACACACTACCAACCAGGCTTGCCAGATTGGGCTATTTGTCGGAAATTGGGCTATCTTTTTCCAAAATTTCCTACAACAATTTCAGTATGACAGTCCAATCATAATTGGGCTATAAATAGCTCAAATCTAATATTGGGCGATATTTTTTTTTAGGATTTAGCACTATTAAATAAAAATTTCATATTGACAAGATACTAGTCAATTGTGTCTAAAAGTAAGTGAAAGTTCAAGAAATATTCCCCGCAATTAATAGCAGAATAGGGCTGAAAGTGAGAAATCGCTCGACTATTACCTCACAAAATGATAACAGTGTAGAAGACATGTAATGGGTGATTTTTTAAGAGGTTTAGAACTTTAAAAAAAAAAAAACACAAAAAATTCGAAAAAATGAATGAAATATTTATTTGAATCGATAGTTTGAACCTTGCAATTTAATGTTTAAAGATAATTTCATGCAAATGTTGACCGCGGCTGCGTCTCAGGTAGCCCATCCGCTGAGTCCAATTTTGGCATACTCTTTCACACATATCGGCCGGTATCTCACGAATGAATGCATAGATGTTGGCTTTCAGTGCGTCAATCGAAGCGGGCTTGTCCCTATAGACATTAGCCTTGACATACCCCCACAAAAAATAATCTAATGGTGTCAAATCGCACGATCTAGGCGGCAAATTGACCGGCCCGAAACGTGAAATTAACTGTTCACCAAACTCGCCTCGCAATTGCGCCATTGTTTCGCGTGCTGTGTGGCATGTGGCACCGTCTTGTTGAAACCACATATCATGCAAGTCAAGAACTTCCATTTCGGGCAAAAAAAAGTTTGTTATCATCGCTCGGTAGCGTTCACCATTGACAGTAACGCTGCGATTCGCATCATCTTTGAAGAAATATGGCCCAATAATGCCGCCGGCCCATAAACCGCACCAAACAGTGGCTTTTTCGGGATGCATTGGTAGCTGTTGCAATGCTTCTGGCTGATCTTCACTCCAAATGCTGCAATTTTGCTTATTTACGTACCCATTCAACCAAAAATGAGCCTCATCGCTGAACACAATTTTTCGATAAAAAAGCGGATCCTCGGCCAGCTTTCCAAGAGCCCATTCACCAAAAATTCGGCGTTGTGGTAGGTCGGCTGGCTTTAGTTCTTGCACCAGCTGTATCTTAAAAGGCTTTACGCCCAAATCCTTCCGCAAAATTTTCCACGTAGTGCTGTAACAAAGGCCTAACTGCTGGGAACGGCGCCGAATCGACATTTCGCGGTCTTCTGTCACACTAGCTGATACGGCCGCAATATTTTCTTCACTATGCACAGTAAATTTGGTGCGAAATTTGGTCACAATCTTCCGAATAGACTGCTCAGAAGGTCGAGAATGCCGATCATAAAATGGAAGCAGCGCGCGATGAACATTTCGAACCGAGCACGAATTTTGATAGTAAAATTCAATAATTTGCAAGCGTTGTTCATTTGTAAGACGATCCATGGTTAAATTGCAAACCAAACTGAAGCTGTTTGACAGTGACACAAGGTACTAAACACACGTCAGCTGTCAAAACCAGTGTTGCCAAAACCAAACCAGCTAAAAAATCACGCAGCACTGCGTTGGCGCAATCCGTTGAGGCAGCTACTGGGTTATCTGCGCTGGTACATCAATGTGTAACTCACTATCTCAGTATTTTAAAAGCGCTATTTGTCAACTCAATAATGGAATGGCGAATTTTGTGTGTGGCGGCAGTGAAAAGCGCATCACCGCACAGCACAAGCAAAAATGACAATTCCAATAGGTGTTTGTGGGTTTTTGATTATCTATTTTTACCTTTAATGTTGAAAGGAAAACAGTTGGATAGTGGTATGTATTGAAATGCAATTATGAAGGCATTTTCATTGTTAGGGTGCTCACAAAAAAAAATTAATGTGTTCGAAAATGTATCATATGTACAATTTCTCTGTTCTTCACTGCGTGTCACTTGGGTGCTGCCACTCTTTTCAAACGCGTTTTCGACAGTGATGGCCTTAAACAAATGACTCGCAGTGTATTATATAAAATATGTTTGTCAACATCAATATTGTGAAGTTACGGTCTCATTCCTCAAACAGTTAAATAAGGTAGATGCATAACCAAACAACGCACATCTATTCATACTATTGTTAGTTAAGTTAAGTTACAAACAATCGTGTGTTTCTGACACATGTCTGTATCTGACATCTTTTACTCAATGGTTAGGTCACGACCAGCGCAATTAGGTAAGTTAGTGCGCTATTGTGTATCAAGCGAAGAAAAAAAAACTGCGCCATGGCGCAAATGCATAAATGAGTTGCGCTGATACAGTAAACTGTGCTTGAGTCAATGGATCAGCGCACGATTTTTTGCTGATTAACCCATATGTCTACAATGCAGAGATCAAACGAAGAATCACTTTTACCTATCCGCTTTTTCTTCAGAATGAGAAAGACCTTAATCATACCAGTCCTTCAGTATGGGACAGAAGAATCATGGCCATTGTAAAGAACTGTTGAACGGAAATTTGTTCTGTTGCATTGA
Source organism: Leucozona laternaria (assembly GCA_932273885.2). Taxonomy (NCBI): domain Eukaryota; kingdom Metazoa; phylum Arthropoda; class Insecta; order Diptera; family Syrphidae; genus Leucozona; species Leucozona laternaria. The sequence continues at coordinate 216,132,830 of OW026366.1, read as the reverse complement.
AAAAATATTCTTCGGGTGATATTCCATCCAGTATGTATCGAATGAATGTAAAGGAGAAGACTCAACGATGGGCTTGTACAGCAAATTGCGATCACGACCTAGTCAAAGAGCTGTAGATTCGACGACTGATAAGGCTTGGACACGTTGAACGCATGGAAAGTGACGAACCAGTCCAACGGGTCTTCGAATCTATCCCTGCTAAAGAAAATGCAACATTAGGTTGTATCCGCAAATTGAGAAAGACCTCGACAAACTCGGCGTGAGTAATTGGAGACGGGAGTTTTGTAACAATTAAAGAATACGTACATTTAATTTCCACAGAGTGCACATAACGCCATGTTATGTCACTGGAAGCGCTTCTTGGTTGAGGCCGTGATCCATGCTGGACTGGGTACGCCATCTAATTGAGTGAGAATCAAACCAACGCCCACAAAAGAACACATCGATTTTGAGGCGACATAGACACCTCCTGTTGTATTAAGCAGTTCCCTGACCCTCTAAAAACAAATATGCATTTGGTTTTCAGAGTGACAACCTAACACCTAACATTTTTGGTTTAAACAAGACACTTTCTAGATCAATGGAATTTTATTTATTTCGTTGAAATACGTGGATTTCGAAATATAAATTAGACGACATCTTGCAATTTACTTTCGACTTGTTCTAACCAAATACACGTCATCCACAGGATGTACTATAATACGAGCATTATTCTAGACTCTATAGATATAGAGACCATGTGTCAACTAAACCATTTGAATGGATGCATATATGTAGAGCAAAATACATAGGACACTCTATTTACCACATTGCAAATCAGGAACCCAAATATATAAAGACCATTCGCAGTCTATGGCTTTCCCAGGGAAAATCATTCAGGAACTCCTTTTGCCTATAGTGCATCGTTTCGTTAAGACTAAGAATAGCTAGCTATATGGACACAGTGTATACATGCGTTGATCCACTCCCTGTCGTCCGAATTGTGTCTGTTATATGTCCTCAATGTCCTCGAGCTCTGCAATTTTGGTTTCTTGATACAACGTATATATATGTGTTTAATTTTTTGTTTGATATTTTTTTTTGTGTTGGTTTGCATCTTGCTTTCTTCCTTACAGAATGTTCAGAGAATGTCCTTCCATACGTTAGGTGTCCTGTTGGTACAAATGACATGCGGACATTTCCAGTTGCACGTCGTCATCCATTGCTTATGTTGATGCTTCTCTGCCCCTTACCTTTCTCCTATACCTATACTTACTCGTATTCCTTGTGCTCACTAGCCCATTTCAATTATAATTTCTTAGCTGATGCAAAATTTTCTCCAGAGATGGTCAAAATAATTCGCGTTGGTCGGCCATCTTTGTTAGAGTCCTGGATGGTTTTACTATATGCGGCGAGTGCCATGTGCCAAGTGAAACCAACCAACAAGGCTCTGTCGGTGATGGTGGTCGTTCTAGTGTTCGTCGTAGTCGTTGTTGTTGTCGTTGTCGTCATTGGAATTGCTGTTGCCATCCTGGTCCTGGTCCTATAGTCCTGGTGATGGTGCTGGTGCTGGTGCTCGTTTTCATCATCATCATTGCACTACATCTTATGCTCAATTCCTAAGGAAATATGAACGCAGAAGGATATAGGTATCCAAGTTGCTGCATCGATGGAACTTTGCATGATGGGAATGCCCCATGTGGTCGGTCAGTCAGTACACTATACTGGTGCATGGTGTCCAGAATCTTTATACTTGCCGCCTGCACTTTACGGACAATAACTATGCTTCTGTGTGCCATATATACGGAGGCGTGGCAGGAGACTTTGCACCCCCATTAGCTAAGATGAAGGCAAAGAACTACGCCAGGATGCGATAGCTGAGATTAAACATTGAATGAAGATCTCTCAAGTCCATGTATGTAGAAAGTAGAAGGTATATCTACTATTCCTACGTTCGAATAGGAAATTGAATTTATGTTCTCTGAAGAAGATGACACATCGAAAGGGGTGAAGAAGAACACCCTTTCCTAGACAGTCGACGCTCGAATCTCTCCACTCACCATACACCATGCCCCACCGCAAACCAACCCACCCAATGCAATACACATGTTGTGAACGAGGAGCTCTTGGTTTTCAAGTTTATGCAAATGCAAATAATTCTGTGTGGAACATTACGAAGGCGGTGGAGATGGATATAATAACCAAGATGGGTGGCCAAAGAGCTGAACCTCGAGACGACCAGCAGGAGACTAGTTGGAGCAGAGCCGCCACATGGTGGCCCAGAATAAGGCAATCCTTGTGTGTGTAAGCGGTGAAGAAGAAGAAAACGTGAAATAAACGGATTGCTAAGACCATTCATGCAAGGATATGGTCATCAAGTCGCATAAATTGTACAGCAAATTGCGTAAGTGCACGTGTGTCACATGTGCTATTGCTGCACGTAGGTACACATTTGTGTGTACAACATTCACCCTTCAGCCACCCTATAACATCCCCGTCATCCTTTAGGTCTTTTCCGTCCAGCATCTCGACCTTACCCTCAGACTTCCTTCATCAGCACATCACACACTGATTGGGTTTTGTAAAAGACCAGAATACCATTAAGATGGACTTTAATTACGAACGAGAGAAAACTAAGTTAGGAATTCCTTTTGCTGAGTCCTTATACAGTTGCTTTGCATCCTTGACGCCCACTGATGCCTTCGTCGATCTCTGCTCAATATTTGGTCATCGCCGTTGTTCTCGTTGTCGTGTTGTTGTTATCTTCGTTGTCGCTGTTCGGCAGCTTCGTTGCTGATGATGCTCTGTCTGGCATTTACCTCTAAATAGTTCTATGTTTTTGATAAGTGTGACCAGATAAAGTGAATTTTATGCGTAATGTTAATAATTTTTGATTTGTTTTATTTTATTTAAATAATATTGGCAAGTATTTTTGATACAACAAAAATATGCTTCAGTATGCACTTCTTCATGTATTTTAAGGCCTTCCGACCACTGGGTAACTTTAATTTGCTGGCTCCCGCCCACTAGGCAACTTCCGAGCAACTTTTTAGAATTTGACGTTTCTGTTCTAATAGTCCATTGATGTGTTACATTGATCTTGCATTTTTGACAGGTCAAGAGTGTTTTTGATTGAGTAGTTGTAGCACGTTTTGTAGACAACTAAATACAAAAAACTTGCTTGGTTTTGAAGTTGCCTAGTGGGCGTGGCCAAGCAACTATAGTTACTCCGTGTTACCGGCAACCAAGTTGTCTAGTGGGTGCCAGGCTTAACTTTTCTTTAAATAAGACTGAAGTTAGCGGACGAAAATAAATACTTTTCCAAAATTTTGTCAGTTGCGCACGAACTGGCTATAAATGCAGAAAATTTGTTTCACTTAAGCGGAGTTCTCAGTTAACCGAGCTTCGGATAATTGAAACTTGTTTTACATAATCAGAGTTCTATCAAAAAAGAACACATTTCACATAGATTAGTCGCCATCATAGACTTCTGATGGCGACTAAGGCTCAGCTTTTCAGTACGAGATCATCCTAGTTTCAAGGGTAAACTCGGCTTAACTCTTGAAACTTGTTTTTCACTCAATTTAGATCCGGAGTTAACTCCAAAAATTTGGTGACTCACCTCTGTATTAACTAAAAATGCATTTCTGACAGATGTGTCTCAAAAATCTGATGAAATCGAAGTATGACACTATGAAAAGCACGACTTCAGAGCGAAATTTTAATTTTTATAAAGTGTCGATCATCGCTATTAATAAACGCCAAACAACGGCGTGATAGAACTTACACATCTGTCAGCTTGAAATGTATACAATATATCTAAAATTTGATAGTGAGCGAATATTCTTATTGAACTCGCCAAATTTGGCAAATAACTTCTTAGCACATACACATTCATATTGCATACATCTCATAGAACCGTTTACTGCTACAACCATAGGGCGAATTCCTAAACGCATTACTTGCTCAAATTATGCAAAGCAAACAGTTCCAAAATGCAAACATAAAAATCTCTGCAAAGGAGATTGTCCCAAAATGTAGTAGATTTTTTTTTCTTGCGCAAATGTAAAAAATATGTTGCGCACTTCACTTGCATTTGAATTTGTGTGGCTTTGGCGTTTCTGGAGATCGGTTCAATAAAATTTGTTTAATTTGGAAGCAAAATGGGCGAAAAATATGAAGAAAAGTAAGTTGAATTTATTAAAATAGTGAACAACAACAATAACAATAACAACAAAAATCCATTATTTTTTGGAATTTTATATTTTTTGAATACAAATTGATAAGTTTTTTTTTTATATTTGCACTCTTTTTTTTTCGAAAAATTGGGGTTGTGGTGCAAAGATTCATCAAGGTCTTTTTTAAATTAATTATTGTTCGGGAATCCATTATTCATTCCAGCAACAAACAATAAATAAAGCAGATGTCTGTTCCGAAACGTCATCTTCATGAAATGCAAACATATGCTTTTGACATTTCAACTTGCTTCTTACATTTGCTTTGCATGTGTTTTGCTTTGCAAATCTTGCGTTTAGGAATTTGGCCATATTTTTCTTAAATTTTTGATAAGTGTGTGGTACATCCAGGAAAATCTTTTCCCTACTCATTAAACCACTTTGAGGTCCTTATAAAGCGCGTAAGACACCTTATGTCAGTATTTGCCAGATCACTGGGATCGCCCAAGTAACATTTTCCCTCTCATAAGATGCTTCTAAAGCCTTACTAGACTTATTTAAGGGAGCTAAATGCAATCTAGATTCTTATGAGATTGTTTAAAGCCTTAAATAGCCTAGTAAGGGGAGCCTCTTGATCCTATAGAAAGAGTTTTATTCTTATAGACGCCACTTTGTAAATCTAGTAAAGCTCTCTGAACTCTTCCTATGGGAGTGCGTCTCTTCCTACAAAAGTTGTTAAAAAGAGAACATTTTATTTTTGAAAAGAAGAAGATAGGCGAATAGTTCTTATGTGTGTTCGTGATTCTCTCATGTCAAAAAATTTCAAGTTCAACCCACATCTGAATATTCAGAATTCTGAATTTTTGAAGCTCTTGATTTGCCAGCTGTCAGAATTCTGAATATTCAGATGTGCGTTGAACTCGGCCTTTATCTCACAAGTTAATTGACATATAATATTTATGAAAATTGCGGCATATGTAGGCTTAATGCTTGTTGCAATTAAAATTGCATCTAGTAATTTCAACATTTTGCTTCGAAAAATAACAACGCGCTTCCAAAATAATGCATATTTAAAATATTTAGTTTTTAATTATAATAAGAAAAAGGGTTACCATTTATATTTTTTTGGATGAAAAAATCACTAAGCCTGTTGTTATACAATTCACAAAATGCGATCATTCATACCATATTTGTTTTCAATTATTGTCATTATCATGCTCTTATGACTAAAATTGGATCTAAAGAGGCAGATAATATGATGCATTGTCAGTGGCTTTTTTATTATTAAGATTTTCTGAAATGTTCCCATATTTTTATCATTAAAAACTAACAAAAACAAGTCACTTTTAATGATGCCATTTTACTTGTGTCGTGTTAATATTCTGCTGCCACAATTTAATAATAAAATAATGACATAACAAAAAAACGAATGTACCCGCTCATTCTTCTCTGGCATAGTAGCTGTATACTTATGTTATACAAATCCATTTTTTAAACAACTAATGTCGACAGCAAAAAAGCGAAAACAAAATGAATACGAAGTATAAAACGTTTAAAAATTTTTGATCAGAATGGAAAACAAAATAGAATAATTTATGTACAATACATTTTTTAAGCTACGGTAACCCTCAAAATATAATGGAAACATTTTGTTCATATTGCAACATGGCTGCTGTTGATTGATACTTTAACTCTTGTATTAATATCTCTATGAGATCTTTGGATGATGATGAAAAGGAAAGCAACACAGATAAATGTGTTTCGTTTGGAAGTTAAACGTCAAATTTTAGTCCCATAAGTAAGTATGAGCTCCTGTAAGAAGTGTCGCTGTCAGTAAAAATAAATTTTCTCTGAGAGACAGTACTTCTTATGGGAACTAAAATGCTCTTATGAGACTTCAAAAAGTAAATGTAAAGTTACTCAGAGAGACTCTTCTTATGGGAGCTCAAACGCTCTTATGCGACTAAAATTTGACATTTAATTTTCAAACGAAACGCATTTATTTGTGGGCGTTCCTTTTCATTGCAATTGCCAACTATTATTGATGTATTACAAAAAATTTGAATGTGAAAGCAAAAAATTCGTAGTTATGTTAGATTATTTATATTTTGAAACAATGGAACAACTTTATAACCTCTTAATTTCTGGAATAAAAGCACAATCAAAGTCAATTAGATATAGTTTGGTGTTTAGTATATTTCGATGGTGTAAATGGTTGTTATAAAATGTATGATGTAAAATTCACTATTAACAGTTTCACAGTCCCGAAATTAGGCTAATCGAAACAAACAGAACAAAAGTCGACCGAAGAAATTTGCTCGACACGAAATAATCAAACTTTTGATCAAAATCTAAAATTATCAATATCACCACCAATGAAATTGCTAATCCGATAGAAACCTGAACAGAAGCAAGTTTTGTAAACAAAAATAACGCACTGTTCAATTAAACATTTAATGCTGGCGTCGTAGATCCTATAAGAATCTTTGAAAAAACTTTTATATGAATAGTCTCATTGATGTATTATTATGGGATTATAAAGACTAAAGGTGTCAGTAAGAGTTTTAATTTCATAACGTGATACTTATAAGACTTAAATAGATTCAGATATAGGATTTAAGTACTTTCAAATTCAAAAAATGCTTAGCTCTTACAATAAAAATGTTATATGTTATATTTTCAGATTTGAAGAGCTTAACTCCGGGAAATTGTTAGTTGGGCGTTTTAGTAGAACTCACCTTAGTGCAATCTACGTCTTTGGGATAGTACCTACAGGACATGTACAGAGTACATACAGCTGCTGCAGAAATCGTTTGAGTAGACGCCAAGTCTCGTGGCGTGCCTACCTATTAGACAGTGTCCAGTGATGACACCTATAAAACGGAGTTAATGTGCGATCAGTTTAAGAAAATCAAGCCCTTAAAGCGCTTCATGTCAATCTATGGCCAGATCTGTTTTGTCGCCAAGAAAGTGGTGATGTTTTCCCAACTTAGGTTTGCTTCCCTTATAGCATCTTGTTTTAGCATGAGATTACATGTAGCGATGGGTATACCAATATCTGATCTATCTGTTGAAATAGGTGTTGTAGTTCCCTCTATAGCGAGTTCATCAGCCTTATATATAGTTTCCTGAAATGTCCCTATGGCCCGGCACCTAGCAAAGGTGAATCTTGAACTGCTGCGCCATCTCAATGAGAGATGATGGACAGTTAAGAGGTGTTTTAGAGTTTGTAGAGACTGAGTACAGAGATTTAATGGCAGCTTGGCTGTCTGAGAAAATACCGATATCAGTTGTTGATATATCACGTTTTCTTTAAGCCAAGATAAAACTTCTTTGATCGCTAAGAGTTCCCCCTGGAACACTCTACAATGATTAGGAGGGCGAAATGAGAGACCTAAGTTTAGTCTGCTTGAGTACACTCATCCACCAACCCCGTGATCGGTTTTTGATCCATCAGTATAAAAATGAACCGATTTATCTACCACGAGTGTCTCATCCTCCCAAGTAGACCTGGATGGGATGGTAACTTGAAAGTTTTTATTAAAAAGTAATTAGGGTATGCTATAGTCAGTTTTACAAGAAAGTGATCTGAATGAGTTCAGGTTTGTGGAATGACCAATCTCATTGTTGAATGTTGATCTACTGTGAAGAGGCCTTAAGACGAATGGCTGTGCTTGCGGCCGTTTGCTTACTAAATATTTCGAGGGGTAACAGATGAAATATAGTGTCCATTGCAGCGGATGGAGTAGTGCGCAGTGCACCGCTTGTGCACAGACAGGCTGTTCGTTGGACCTTACTTAGTTTCTTTGCGATTTCATATATATTCCTACCCCATAAGTTAGAATCGGTCTTATTACCGATGTGTACAGCCAATGATTAATATGGGGTTAAAGACCCCATTTATTCCCAATGGCTTTTTTACAGGAGAAAAGAGCTACTGTAGCCCTTTTGACTCTTTCTTGTATATTATAGGTTTCCAGCTTAACTTCTTATCCAGAATAAGACCAATATATTTAGCTTCATCTGAGAATATTAGTGGAAGACCTTTATTAGAAGGGGGGTCAATGTGCGGAATTAAATATTTCCTGGAAAAGGGGACAAGATCAGTTTTATGAGGGTTTACACCGAGTCCACACCGATCTACCCATCGCGTAAGCTTGTTCAGAGCGTTTTGCAGGAGTTCTTTCAAGGTATTAGGATGCTTTCCTGATACTGCTATAGCAACATCGTCCGCATAGGCAATTACTCTGTAGCTCTCCTTTCTAGGCACATTAGTAGCTCATTTACCACCAAGTTCCAAAGGAGGGGGGATAGGACGCCGGCCGCCTTGCGTTAATCAGTTCACCGAGGGACCCATCCACATTCAGAGATGACAGTGCAGATGAGATTGCAAATACGTCGAGGTAGGCGGAGTTGAATATTTGGAAATTTTGCGTCGAAACATTTTGTTTCCAACGGATGCTTTACTCACGCGGAGTGGATGTAAAGCATCCGTCTCTTCGGGCGAAGTTCTATTTGGAGCAATTCTCCCATCGTCTCTACTCACTTAAGGCAGGCCCGATATAAAGGGCTTTCCAATAAGAGGTGTTATTTTGGTATTCAAAGAAAAATGCCATTTTTTGAGATAAATGATCGGATGTTTATTTCATTATAAAGAGGAAGGTATGCCGTTAGTAATGGAACACAACATCAGCCAAATGGCCGCCACGACCACGCTCACAGGACCATATCCTTTTCATGAAATTTTCCATAACCAAATCGCAAAGTGGCTGCCCTATGTCCTCGATAGCCTCACGAATTCCATCTTTGAGGTCTTGAATCGACGCTGGGCTGTTGGCGTAGCCCTTATCTTTCACGTGGCCCCAAAGAAAGAAGTCGCAAGGTGTTAAATCACAAGATCTCGGTGGCCAATTGTGATCACCTCTTCGAGAGATAACACTGTCCGGAAACTTTTCCCGTAAAAGATCGATGGTTTCATTGCTTGTGTGGCACGTAGCGCCGTCTTGTTGAAAGTAAACGTTGTCCAGATCAATACCATCCAATTCCGGCCATAAACCGAAAAAGTAAGGTCCAATGACCCCGCCGGACCATAAACCGCACCAAACAGTCACGCGTTGAGGATGGAGAGGCTTTTCAACAATAACTCTTGGGTTTTCCGAGCCCCAGATGCGACAGTTTTGCTTGTTGACGTAGCCTCCGAGGTGGAAATGGGCCTCATCAGTCAAGATGATTTTTCGATGAGATTCCGGATCATTTTCATGCATTTCAAGGACCCAATCAGCAAAGACACGACGTTGTTGATGATCAGCCGGCTTGAGTTCTTGTGTTAACTGAACTTTATAAGCCTTAAGACCCAAGTTTTTATGCAAAATACGGTGTAATGCCGTTTGTGGAATGCCTAATTCCAAAGAACGACGAGGAATGGACAAACCTGGGTTTTCTTCAACACTTTGGGCTACAACAGCAATATTCTCAGTTGTTCTTGAGCGACGTGCACGGGTTTTATTCTTCACATCACTAACTTGTCCTCACAGCTCGAATTTGTCCACCAATTTCTGTATTGTGGTCCGACAAGGTGCTTCACGACGACCCAAAAATGTTTTAGTTTTACGAACCGTCTCTGCCAAATTTTCACCATTTTTATAGTGAATTTTAATAATTTCAATGCGTTGTTGAAGCGTGTATCGTTCCATTTTTATTAATGGCGTAGTTTCTACTTGTCAAATGTCAAAAAATGACAGCTTCAAAAGTGACAGCTACCGAAATAGCGGGCTATTCAAAATAACACCTCTTATTGGAAAACCCTTTACAATAATTAAAAAACGGGTTAGTTATTAAACATCCATATAACATAATCGAACAAGAACTCAATTATTATTATAATATGTAAAGCTGAAATGGTCACCTTACTTGGTAAAACACTTTGTATTATTGTTTTACACATATGTTTGTATGTAATGTATGCATGTGCTTGTCCAAGCAAGCCAGTGACTTCGTAGTTTGTTCTTACGCAGTAACGCAGGATAGGATATGGACTAGATACATATAAATCGTAATGAGTACTTATTCGCCGGCTTTGTTCCTAAAGATCTAAATATTATTTTAAGGGTTGTGAATGTGATGTGATATACACATTCCATTAAAACGGAGAATCTGAATGCGGGTGGGGTGGCATGGCAGTGGCAGCACAACGAGATATAGCTCAATCCTTTTGGGTCACATGCAGATGAGAGAATCAATTTTCAATTTGTCATTTTTAATTTGGATACGAATGGACATTCGGTTTATGGGGGATGGAGTCAAATCTGTACCTACATATACAAACATACATATATATAAGTTTAAGTGGTTCTGAGTTCGCCAAGAGTGAAACAAGAAATTTATGAACATTTTGTAGGCTTAAATTTGATATTCAAAAGGGTTTCACATGCGTCATCCCCATCCATCGAAATGGAACTGAAACGGGCTTCTCGCTTCTGTGTTATGAGAAGAAGGTATCAATCCAACCAATTCTACATATTATATACATAGTTTACTATATATAGGTAGGTTTGGTAGGAATATATATTTTTACATTTATCAAAGACTTTTTAAGTTCTCAAGTCAAAGCAAACGTATTTACCATTTATATATATATTTTCATATGATTTTCGGTTCCAAATATTTGTGTTATACATCATGTTAGTGTAGCTTGTGTATAGGTCGGTACAGTTGTTCTTGCACTTGGACTAGGTATATGATGGTTGTCCTTTATATTCTTGACAATCCTATTTTATATGAAATTGTTAGATTGAATATAGACCTCGCTTTTGTGGACACTTTAATTGAATTTAAATATTCCCACTGCACACTCTTATGATTGGTCATGGTTTACATATATTTAGAAAATTGAAATATGATCAAATTTGTAAAGTCAAAATACGAACAGAAAATTTATTATCTAAAGTTCAATGCATTTATGTAACTTTCTGTATACGTACACGGTTAAAAATCTTGGACTGTTTTTCAGTCGTACTAAAGTATTACAGCATAATTTTCAATGCAAGCAGTATTAGATTTAATAATTCCCAAAATATTACACAATTTTTTAATACATTTTGTATTGTATAGAAAGATAGATAGATAGATAAAATTCTTTACTTTTTCGATTTTATATTGATACAATTTCAAACTTAAGAATACGGACATGGCAATCTGCCGTCTGCGGGATAAGACATTTCATGAGTAAGTTAATATAAAAATTAAAAAAAGAATATTAAAAAAAAAAAAGAATTAAAAATAAAAACGAAAAGTGATGCTATGAATATTTATAGTTTTAGCTAAGATTTAATAAATAAATAAATGGGTGAGCGATAATATGTACTGAAGTTTTTGCAATTTTAATGATTTGCCACATAAAAAGTAATAATTTGAAGAAATATTTAGAGAATACAAATTTTCAAAAACTTTTCCGGTAACTCATAGCGTGTTTGCAAAATTTGTATAGATTAGACCAACCACGACCACCGTTTAATATCTCAAACAAGCTATTGCTTGAAAAAGAACTTTCTTGGAAATACAAGCGCAGTATTTCTTGCAGTAAAGGGCAAACAGCAATGAAGTGGTAAACATCATCACATTATCTTCTGTTACACAATTCACAATTCTGCCGAAGATCAGTTCTATGTGGGATGTAATTCACATTTAGGATTTCTAGTCTTGCTCTGAAAATAGTACTTATAGCCTCAGATGAGTACTTAACGTTGAAATAGCTATCCTGAGTTAGAATTTGATGGTTAAGGTTCCTGTAGAATAACCTTGAAGACGACGATGAAGCTCTGGTTAGGTACTGGTCAAAAATCCTTTCATCTGTCTTAGCAATAATTGATGCGAATATATTGTGCCATTCGAAAACATTTGTCTCTGTTAAGGACAGAGAAAGGTCATTGGATAAGGCCAACTGATTCCACCCTCTAAAAGGGTACTGATTCAATTGCAGTTGTCTCATCAGAATTTTTTTATGAAGACTGGTATTACTTCTCCTCATCACTTTTGTTAGATAGTCTGCATGAGCTTTTAGATTATTGATGTAGATGGGTGGTAAGCCAGATTCCAAGTGTATAGCATAGGTTGGTGCTGAGTTCGGCAATCGAAATAATCGTTTGAAGAAAAATCTTTGAACAGCTTCAAATTCCTCGAAGGGTGTAACACCAAAGGCTTGCACTCCATAGCACATACAATTGTTAACTGTCGCCCTAAACACTTGATATTTTGTCGAATGGTCAATGTTTTGGTTAGCAAAGAATCTTTTCCACGTTATATTTAGCGCCAGCTTAGCTTCAGTGCTTTTATCCTTTGCATGCTTGCCAAAGTTCAAGTTCGATGTTAACAAAACTCTAAGGTACTTGAATTGACGTACTATGTCAATAATTTCAGTATTGAGACGCCAAGATTATTCAGGTAGCCTCACCCTTCTAATTGTATTGTATATTCAAAGAAGTAATATATTTTGAATTAAGTGCTTAGTATTTCCCTGATTTATGACAAAAAACAATAAAATACAACAAATCGATATTATATTTGAAGTCAAAGTCTACTAAAAAGCATTTGTGACAGGATAACTTGAAATTAAGTTTCCCAAAAGTATTGCTATTGATTTTAAATTTTATTCCAATGCGTATTCAAAAGAAGAAATATTTTCAAAACAATACAGGTATTGGGTTTAAATTTAAATACAGAACGATTTATTCTAAGCCAAAAAATTAAACTTAGTCTAAAATGATATTTAATAATACATATTTTGGGTTATACTACAGCACAAATTGGTAAAAATTGTATTACACCCAATTTCGTTTCCGTTTCTTTATAATCAAAAAAAAAATATACTTCTGTCTCATAGAGACACAACAATTAATAAAAACGCAAGAATTTTATTTAATATATTATTTATTAAATAAGCTTCCGATCCCTTACCGCTGGTGGGGGGAAATCTTCAGCTGAACGTTGAACTAAGACTGAGAATTACAATGGTCAAAACAACCCTTTTTATAATTATTATATGCGACATCAGCAAATGTATCTTCCACTGAAGATCGTTTGCTTTCCTTTGTCTTATTTAATTACTGACACAAGAAATCTATTGGAATTTTAATTACTATGGGTTTGAATCCCACTTATAAGATGCTTAAGGCGAAATGTGCTGACATGCACTTTTGTTTATTTGATTTTGTTTATTTCTTGTGATCGCATTACATTTGATTTGTTATTGAAAGATACTTTGTATCTTTCATTATAATGATAGAGGGTGTTTCGAAATTATTATATTGTTATTTGAGGGTGTTCTAGTAACGTAACCACCCGCAGTTTTTAGTTCACGTTCTTCGTATTACAGAAGTGTGTAACACATAAAGTATTATTTTTTAATATTCCATAACCATAAAACATTTTTTGTAATAATTTTATACTACATTCTAATAGTTTTGTATTAAAAATATTATTTGTAACAACGAAAGGATTAAAATTTAATTTATTGGATTAAATTCTAGAATGTAATCCAAAGAATTCAAATGTAATCCTGGAATATTAGAATGCTTTACCTGAAAATTAGAATCTAACTTTGAAAACTTTTATTTTAATAATCCGGATTTATTTTAATTCATAAAAGTTTTAAATTTTAATTTTTTGGATTTGACTTTAAAATAGGAAGCGTCCTTTTTTAATCCAAGAATTTTAAAACACAATTCAAATTGTATCAAAAGAGCAAGGAAGCAAAATCAGCCATATTTAAATATGAACAAAATGTTTTCTGTATATTTTAGGGTTACCATAACTTAAAAAATATTATTTTGACTAAATAACTAACATGTCTTTTCTATTGAGACCACGACTTTAAAAATCTGTACGTTTAATATTTAATTCATATATTTTGCTTCTAACTTTTGATGAGATGGCACTATTTCTTGTTTAAAAAGAAAGTATTTACCTGCATAAAAATGTGGGTACCGATCATATGTATATATACATATAAAGGTGATTCAATGAACTATTTTTTAAGAATTTTTCTCTTCAGTTGTATGCACTGTTAATCATGTGTTGGTATTAGACATACACAATTCAGAATTGTTTAACTACCTATACAAAATTCATTTGGCACTTAAAATTTTTTTACCTTACCATTCCAAACTTGATTGTACTATAACTATTTCTTCTCCAAATAATCTGCTACAAATATCAATTTCGCACGTCGAACTGCAAAACAAAAAGTAGAACGATATTTTTCGCTTATGTATCATTTTTGTATAAAATTATTTGCATAGTAGGCTTTAACTTGAAAAAAACAGTAGATACTCCAGGACGATACATCGTGACATATTATATTAATTTTATGGCAATGTTCACTCAACATTAACTCCGCACTATAACGGCAGTTTGCATTTATTAGTTCAATGAACAAAAACGAAATAACTATGTATGAATACAAATACCTACATGTTTTTTTCTCCAACAATAAAAAAAAAATGATCCAAAAACATAAAGCATGGTAACCCCATTTCTAATTAAAAATCGAAATTAAAAATTTTAAATATGCATTATTTTGAAGGCGCTTTGAATTTTCTCGAGGTAAAATTTGAAAATCAGTAGATAAAATTTCAATCGCAATAATATTTTAGTTCACTTATGCGAAAAACAATTAAGAAAACAATGTCACCATTATAACTGAATTTCAACATGGTTTTGTGGTCGGACGATCGACTACATCAAACCTAACTCATTTTTCATCATATGTTATTAATGCAGTTGAGAAAGGTTTTCAGGTGGATGCAATTTATACAGATTTCAGTAAAGCTTTTGATTCTGTGAACCACAAAATCCTTATTAAAAAATTAGAAAATTTCGGATTTCATTCCTCAATGTTAAATTGGATATCGTCCTTTCTAGTTAGAAGAAACCAACGTGTTTTAATTGATAACAATTATTCAAGACCGATAAATTGTAAATCAGAAGTCCCACAGGGTAGCCATCCTGGACCTTTGCTATTCATTTTATTTATAGATGATATTGTTTCTGTTCTGAAATTTTGTGAGTCCTTAATATTTGCTGATGATTTAAATTTTTTTTTGAAAATACAAAGCACTCATGACTGTTCAAAAGTTCAGTTTGATATTAATCAGTTATCTAGATGGTGTATTCAAAACTGCCTTAATTTAAATATTAATAAATGCAGTGCAATATCGTTCTACAGAGGTCCTTCAAATATATCTTATGACTATTGCCTTGGGCATACGTTATTGAAAAAAATTGACAAAATAAGAGACCTCGGTGTAATAATTGATACAAAGTTAACTTTTAACTATCATATTGATTATACTGTTGCTAAAGCAAACTCAATTGTTGGTTTCATTAAACGAAATTCTAAAGAATTTACAGATCCTCATACGCTTTTAATGTTATACACATCATTGGTAAGACCCGTTCTTGAGTATTCCGATACAATTTGGAATCCGTCTTACCAAATTCATTCAAATCGGTTAGAGAGTGTTCAAAGAAGGTTTACTAAATATATATTTAGAAAAATTAATTGGAACTTTTCACCATCTTACGACTCAAGATGTAAGCTCCTTGGTATATCTCCGTTGAAAACAAGAATATACATACATGAAATTATGTTTATAAGAGATCTACTTTGTGATCACATTAAGAGCCCCCTTTCTTTTATCCCAAGTGCCTATCTACGCCCATGTAAGACCACTCCGGGAAAGACATTTTCTTTTCCAAACCTTGCATAGAACAAATTACGGCCAAAACGAACAGATTTCAAGAGCTATTAATTCCTTTAATGAAATGAGTCAAAAGTTTGACTTGCATATTTCAAGGGACTGCTTCAAAAACATTTTATTTAATTCTCTTTATTAAATCCTCTAATCATATTTGTATGTTCCCATATGGAAACATTTTAAATTGTATATATATTATATATCTACCTATTCAATTTATTAAAATAATATTTTAATCTGTTAAGCTAAGCTTGTAGATAAGAAATAAATAAATAAATAATTCAAATAATAACTAAGTGATGAAATACTCCGACAAAAATAATCATTCATTAGATATATGTTTTTGTAAACTAATATATTTTTGGATTCATTTTAAGTAATCTGGTTTAAATGTATTGCATAAAAATAAATTTGTATTATTATTCTTATAACATTTTATTTAAATTCAATACAGGGATATTATAAATTAATATATTGTGCATTTTAACACAGAAATGAAGAATTGCATTTAATTCTTCATATGCTTAGAATTCATTCAATGAAATTACAAGTTATATCCTTTTCTACTATATTCTGTACCAACAAAACAATTCGAATTGAATTTTATCTTAAATGCTAATAAAATTAGATTAAATAATAATATTAACGAGATTAAAACACAATAAAATAGTATAGAATTTCAGTATAATTTGTATTCAATTACAAAAATAAAATTGATAAATTTTAAACCAAATGTATTTATTATTTTGAGGGAACAATTTCACCAGCTATTGGGAAATTTTTTGTATTCATAATATTGATTACATTTTAATATTAAAAAAAGGATTAACCAGGTTTTTAAACCGTTGCATGTATTTAATTCTAATAAAATTTTGGTGTGGTCCGAAATACAATACAGATTTTACTGAGAAATAGTCGAATATTTTTAACCGTGTACCTAGATATGTTAATATTTTGTCATCTTAAGACGCATCACTGATGGTAAGGGATACGAGTGTATTTCTTAGTACTTCCAGTATCTTAGCTCGCCTAATAGAAAGGATAACAGTGGATTTTATGTTATGGTTTACAATTTGCTTATATAGGATGATAATTGAAACTACAGAACTTTAGCAATCATTTAATTTTCACAAGGTTTCAACCCCGAAGTATACGATTGTATCAGTATCCTGTATATATGTATTTATCTATTAATAGTTCGATATTGTGTAGTTTTTCAGAAACTAAGTTAAGTTTCTTCCGGCTACAAGCCTGATAAACCTACAAAATTAGTTTGTGAAAGCTTATTTTTTAAGAGGTTTAGAACTTTTTAAAAAAAAAAACACAAAAAATTCGAAAAAATGAATGAAATATTTATTTGAATCGATAGTTTCAACCTTGCAATTTAATATTTAAAGATAATTTCATGCAAATGTTGACCGCGGCTGCTTCTCAGGTAGCCCATCCGCTGAGTCCAATTTTGGCATACTCTTTCACACATATCGGCCGGTATCTCACGAATGAATGCATGCATGTTGGCTTCCAGTGCGTCAATCGAAGCGGGCTTGTCCCTTTAGACATTAGCCTTGACATACCCTCACAAAAAATAATCTAATGGTGTCAAATCGCACGATCTAGGCGGCCAATTGACCGGCCCGAAACGTGAAATTAACTGTTCACCAAACTCGCCTCGCAATTGCGCCATTGTTTCGCGTGCTGTGTGGCATGTGGCACCGTCTTGTTGAAACCACATATCATGCAAGTCAAGAACTTCCATTTCGGGCAAAAAAAAGTTTGTTATCATCGCTCGGTAGCGTTCACCATTGACAGTAACGCTGCGATTCGCATCATCTTTGAAGAAATATGGCCCAATAATGCCGCCGGCCCATAAACCGCACCAAACAGTGGCTTTTTCGGGATGCATTGGTAGCTGTTGCAATGCTTCTGGCTGATCTTCACTCCAAATGCGGCAATTTTGCTTATTTACGTACCCATTCAACCAAAAATGAGCCTCATCGCTGAACACAAGCAGCGCGCGATGAACATTGCGAACCGAGCACGAATTTTGATAGTAAAATTCAATAATTTGCAAGCGTTGTTCATTTGTAAGACGATCTATGGTTAAATTGCAAACCAAACTGAAGCTGTTTGACAGTGACACAAGGTACTAAACACACGTCAGCTGTCAAAACCAGTGTTGCCAAAACCAAACCAGCTAAAAAATCACCCGTTACATATGTTAAACATTTCTCAAAAACTAAACAATTTTGACGAGAGCTTTTAAAAGGTGTAATTTTGTTTTGAATAATGAATTGAATTGATGATATTGGATTCCATCTTTCCGCTTTATTTTTAGTCGAGAACTATTTATTTTTTTTTTGGGAAAAATATTACAACACTTTTTTTGTAAAACCAATAGATTTTGGAAAAATTCTTAAAAGCACTATTATTTCAATTGAACTCAAAGTCAAAAATTCATGGGTAAGAAAAATGGAGCAGGCATGTAGTTTGGAAGACTCAAACAAGATATCAACTTAAGTTAAACGCATGCTACTATTTCTTCTAAAAATAAAATTCGAAACGAAGATTCTACTATTAGTAAGTTAACAGAGAAATCTCCGTTAACATGGGCAGGCTACACCAAAGTAAAGCCTTTCCACCCGATAAATGATGTTAACATTGAAGAAAGACCCTTATATCATTTCCAAAATTATTTTGACTAATTAGAGGGCACCCTGTATATAAAATGTAATAAGTTTTCTGAACATCACAATCAATTGGAACGACTCAACAATTTTATGCTTTACCTAGCAGAAAAAATCGTGTTATTGATTGGAGATATTAATCTAAGAATCAGCAAATTGCCAGTCACTACATCTACAATGCCAAGTCACCACAATGTCTTAATAAATCACGACGAGACGGAGACTTGGCGATCAGTACCCTTTACTCCTTTCACCCGGCGACCAGATGGGTCATGGGGGGGATGGACTTGAGCTCAAAGAAGATTACACAAACTCAGTGAATCTGTTTCATATTTCAGTGACAATTTCTTGAGTAAGATGCCGGCTGTGCAAGGATCAGCAGGCACCAGTGTTTCTGACAAAGCTCTCCCAAAAGGCCTGTTCCGTGTAAACTGCAAATATAAATTGAACAGTGTATAATAGAAATATAAACAGAGCTTCAAAAACAGAAAGAAAATAATTTTTTTGCTAAATAGTTTTGTTTTTTAAAGCTTTCGAAGCTGGGCAATTTTGTTCTATAGAATAAAAAAAAATAACAAAAAACGTATTATCAGTAGAATCTCAAAAAGATGAACAGATATAAAACAGGCCCTGTTCATCTTTGCAAGCATTGCATGTATCAAAATAACAATTCATTTCATTCTTTATTTACATAATATAAAAAACAGACTTTTTTAGACATTTTTCTTAAAAAACTGCTTAATAGAAGAATGTCGCCCGAAAGAAAGAAGTCTCGTTATTGCTTCTCTCGTAAATTTCTTAAGCTTAAGAATATCGATAAATTGGCTCACATTGCTCTGCAAATTTTTTTTTTTTATATTTAGCGCGCACTAAAGGGGTTGTGAGTTGTGACTACCCTTAAAATGATATACACAGCAAGAGCGATTAGGTAGATTGGAGGGGATTGGAAAGGAGATACCGATGCACATTGGTTTTAAATGTCTGAAGATCACAATGGGAGGGGGGAACAGGGCTGGGTAGAGCATTCGACATTCGTGTAGTGCTACTAAGGAAAGAATGTCTGTACTTAAGAGTACGTCCGAAGTTGGGCTCAAGGGTAAACTGATGAGCATTCCTAGAAGCTCGAGTATTACGGTTGTATTGTTTAAGGGGAGGAATGCAACTGGCTATTTCACTAGAACACTGTTTATAGAAATAGCGGTTAAATAATGACAGACATGAAACATTGCGACGGTGCTCAAGAGATGTAAATGTTTCCGTTATAGTTCTTCACCTATCATTATTAGAGCTCTCTTTTTGTATTCTATCCAATAGGCTCAAGTGGGTTTCTGGAGCACCTGCCCAAATATGGGAGTTGTACTCAAGTTTTGGACGAATAAAGGCCTTGTAGATCACAGCCAGATCAGAGGGGGTGAAGAATGTCTTGCATCGACGCAGAAAACCTAAACACTTTGCAGTGTTTTTGGCGATGTCAAATATGTGGTCGTTCACTCGTTCCACAAAAGGTGGTCTGTGACACACATACCGAATACTGAAAGCTGTTCGGTTTCCTCTATGGAAGTGCCACTCATAGATAGCAGAATTAAGGGTGGGTTCCGCTTTAACGACAGGAGACAACATTGACATTTATAGAAGCATTAAATTCTACATGGTTTCTGATTCCCCATTGGACAATACTGTCGAGATCAGAATTTAATGAGCTTATCATACGCTGTTGAAGAAATTGGTTGTGAATCAAGAAACGAATATGAAAAGCTGAGAGTACTGTCGTCAGGAAAACAGTTTAATGGATTAGAAGTTTCAGATAACAGATCATTTATGAATATAAGGAAGAGGGTCCGAGACAAAACGGAGCCCTGAGTCACACCAGCATTTATTTTGTAGATATCAGACATGAAACCGTCCAATACAACTTGTATTGAGCGGTCCGAAAGGTAATTTCTAATCCAACGAAGAAGAGAAATAAAAAATATTTTATGGCAACACTGTTTCGGTTGATCTTGCTTACGTTTCGTTGACGGAACGGCGCTGGCTGATCATTGAACTGAACAGCTGCATCTTTTTGCAATGTTTTGAGATAATTTAGTTCGTTTAACAAAAAATGTTCCCAGTGCTTACATTTACTTTTGGAATTTTTTAGTTATTTCCTTTCTCAAAAGAGCTAAGATTCTGATATTTTCTTCATATTTCAATTAGAATACGTTTTGTTATTATCTTTATCGTACAATAGTCCCCTTTATATTTAAATGGCAATTGCTAAACAATGGACTTATACAATCTTTGAAGGAAACTACTGAACTAAAAGATTTTTTGATATTTTTTGAAATATTTAAAAAAAAATAAAATTTTCTCAATTTTTTTTTGGAAAATTTAAAAAAAACATCTTTTTTCCTGAACTTTTTTTTTACAAAAAAAATGAGATTTGTTTCTTTTTTGGAAAAAAATTTAAAAGCAGTACAAAAATTGAGGTTTTTGAAAAAAAATTAATTTAAAAGTTTAATTTTAGTTGAAAACTGTTGAAATTGGCACCTGCCAGAAGACTGCACATGCACATACCCTCAGCGGAGCAACGGAGTTGCGTGAGCGGGATGACCACCCGAAAAAGGGAGCTAAAACCCTTAGAACCCGCACAGCGGGCCACCAAGGTACTGTTGCTCAAAAAAATTGTTGAAATAGGCCTGATGGCGACTGAATATACCCTAAGCGGAGCAACCCAAGGTACTATTGCGCAAGAAAACTGTTGCCTTAGTCGCCTCCCTGGCAACTGAACGAAGTTATACGTGAGTGGTTTAGAAAACCGGAAATGGGAGTTATAAAAGCATTTTCCTTCGTCAAAATTCCAGACCCGCCTCCAGAACTTTTGTCCTGGTTCCAGATCTACCTCCAGAACCTTGTTTCAAAAAAAAGATGTCTTTGCCCAAATTCCAGAATCACCTCCAGATCTTTTGTCCCGGTTCCAGATGCACCTCCAGAAGCTCTGTCCCAGATCCAGAACCTCCGTCCCAGTTGCAGACCCAAGGCCAGAACATATTTCCCAGGTCTAGGCCCAAAACCTATGTTCCTGTTCCAGACCCACCTCCAGAACCAGCCCTGTCAGACCCACTGTCGTCGACCGACCAGATCCGAACACCAGACCATAGTCGTCGGCACAGAAAAAATAGTATTAAACTTTGTTCTTCGTGATCCTTGTAAGAGTATGCACCAATTCCTATGGGAAGGAAAAATTGTATGCGCTGTCGTTTTGTAGAAGATCCTGCGACTTTTTGGGATGCGGCATTTCATACCCAACCCCTATTAAATATTGAAAATATGATAATCCCAATGATTTTTTTTTCCGGAAATTAAAAACTAGCTAATTTAATAACAATAATTTACACTAATAATAATTATTTACTAATTTTTGGTCCATTTTCTTTTTTTCTAGACTGTTTCACATAAATTGGTCACTCAAACTGTTTATAAGTATATGTATATATGTCGGTGAGCCACAAAATGACAAAAAAATACTGTTTTAATACTTGCTATAAGAACATCAATAATTGGTTCGTTAACTTTATGCATCCATAATTACAAATAATTTTATTTTGGAACACCCTGTGAACAATTAAGTAGCCGAATTTGCAAAATTTCAACTGTTTTTAAACGACAATTGGGCTAATCAGTTAGATACCCTTCTAAGACGGAAGATTTGAGTTAATATGGTTATCGAACCGAATTCCCCTAGAAACCATTTTCTTAAATCTCGACATTTTGAGTTGCACATGTCACTGAAAAGAGATAAAGGGTTTTTTTCCAGAATTGCATGCTTTCTATGTCGGACCACTGCCGCTAAAAATGTAGGCTTTAAATTGATGCATAGATATGGTCGCAGATGTTCTTGAACTCTATTGTGAGGTTCTGACGTGCGTCGTACTGTGGTCCAAAATGACTTTTTTCGTTGAAAAAAAGCACAACTTTTGAACGCAAGGGCAAGTTCGTGCGATCCAGCCGTTATTCAAATATTTTATTTAATAAATTTATATTTTCAGAATTAAAAATCTCGTTCTTTAAGGAAGAAGACTTTCTTCTCATGTAAATAATTACTTTTGTGAGAATTTTTTTATTTGAACATAAAACTGACTGCCGTTATAACATAAGCATATAGAATATCACTGTAAAGTTTCTTTGTTTCCTGCTTAATTCTAAATTTCCAAGTAAAAATAGCATAGCAGATCCCAAAAGACCACCAAAGTTCAATGTTTTATGTTCCTGGTAATGGCATTATACTTATTTGTATACAAGAACCACACTGTCACTGAATTTCAGGTGGCAGCTTCTCAAACGTTTCGTTAGTATTTATTTTAAATGAAAAATTTATACACTCATAGAAACATATATACCACAGAACAAAATTGAGATTGGCATTGCCAAATAAAGCATAGACTATACGATGGTCATCGCCATCTTGACCGAACAATGTTCCTTCAGAAACAACTAGAACAATATATGTAGATATATGTAGATATGATTGTGTGAGTGTGCGGCTACTGCAGAATCACTCACAGCTACCAGCAGAATTCCTTTTCTACATCGTCATCGCCATCGCAATCGCCGTTATTGTTCACTTCCGTCGCATCTTCTTCAGAATCCAAGAGCGCCATCAGAATATCTGCAACAATCACCACCATTACCACCATATCTCCTGGCCATTCCATCCGATGCCCTCCTTCAAATGTATACTGATGAACTGCACATTAGACTCTCATCCGAGGAGCCTTCCCGGAGAATAACCTTTGTGCAAACGAGGAGTTTTCCTTTTAGCAAAACCACCCGGAGAAAGGGTATGGCAATGGCAACTTATGTCCAGAATAGAGATGTACGATTACGGAGTCGGAGTGTACTCTGTTCTGGGACAGCGTCACATAATGCAGCACAAATCCTGGACAACTACGAATACGATGGCGATGACGATGACGATAGCATACATGCGGCTACTCCTTGTTTAATATATGTTTATCCAAGAGCCAGGATGGACACAAGGAAGTCGCTCTATATCGTCACCTACAATATAGATTTCTATACTTAAAGTATACTTGCTTGCTTGGTTGGGCCTCATCATTGCCGTATAGCCGTTGTCCACTCTACCTACATCGCATCGTGGCTGGAGCAGCATCAGCATCCACGTTGATAATTCAAGTTTCAGGAACACCATGCCGGAGAAGAGTACTGATCCCGATTCGAGTTTCGCCTTGCTGCGGTAGCGGCACACACAGACACAGGACAGACACCTTTCATGGAAGACGTGACCATCGGATCAGGTGTACCGTAGTTAGCGGAATGGTGACTAAGACGCATCGAATACAAAAGCTTTCTTATGCCAACCCCAACGAGGATGAGAAACGGGAAGTTGCTGCTATATAGCGATATCTAATGCACAGGAACTGCTCCTGCGTTCAGGCTTCGGGATGAGTGCAGATGCCGATGTCAATGCTGATGCTGATGCTGATGCTGATATTCTGGATGAGGATGACTCTCTGGTCGGGTATGATGCGGCATTCTGTGCAAATAGTGTTTTGTCCGTGTGCTCAGCGAGTACCGGGGAGTTAAATGGTTTTTGTTTAATAAGGTATAGCCGTTCCCATTCCTGGCTCCATCGCCGCTGCCTCTTGGGTTTCCTGTTATAGGCAAGAATCGACAAAGTCCATGAATAGGGTAAACATAATGATTGGGATGGTGTGTTCTTCAATAAAATATGCACACATAGAGGACGCATCATCTGGAGGAAGTCTCCTCGCTTGCGAAGCCTTCTGCGATGACCAGGACCACCCCACATCATATCTCAACATGGTCATATATTAAAACACGTTTACGGCGCAAACATAAGCTATAAGTTGATGATGTATCTACAACCAATAATGCGGAATTTTCTATGAAAAGCCCTAAAGCAGTTCCGCATTTTATCATATATTACAAGCGGAAGCTAGTTTTGTGGTGCATTGATACGAATCGCATGGAAACAATATCTACATATATATTCCTCAAGCTGAGATGAGAGTAGATTATCAAAGCCTTAGTTTTTTTTAAAGTAAAGGAATTTTAATTTTTTTTTAATTATGATACAAATGTGCAAGTACATTAATTGTTGAACCCTCCAAGCTTGCTGCTCTTTGAATATGCTTACAGAATCAAATGTACATTTATGAATAAGCTAAGGTTTACGCCAATACTTAAATCAATATATATCAGTTGGTGGGGCAGAACAAACTATAGTCTGAAAGATTCGCTCATACAGATGAAGCTAAAATATCCGGTAAATTTTGAGTTCAATAAAATGATTCACCTAAACATTTGCACTGAAACTTGACTGTATTTGAGTAGTGTTAATTAAGAAAACGCTAGAAGAAGAGACATAATTATTTTTCTTCGGTGTCGCAAGTTTTTTATAAGAACACATGGAATGAAGGCCATAAATTTGAATTAAGACACATCCATCCTGAAAAACTATGCCTACAGCCTTTCAAACACCAAAAGATTTTTTTTAAATCGGATATTTATTAATTTTTACCACATTTCACCCTACAAGAATATCCCTAAAGCCATTTCCTAACCGCTTACAGCGGCACCTTTTGAAACGGCTATTGAATTGAACTGAAAAACAAAATGCCCAACTTTTCTTTTTCCTAAACCTTCGCGAAGCATTTACAAACAAACCCGCACAATGAAGTATCCAATTTGGTCCAATAGTTTTCAAATTTTAAGTATTCGAACACACCACGATCAATTTTTATAAAGGGTCCGCCATCTAACGTTTTTATTTTTCAACTAGTGTGTATTTCGTGAATGGTAACACTTAGCTCATGTCTGATTTGACAGATAATTAGTTTTATCCTTCCGCTGAACGAATATGGTTGTGTATACGCTGCGCTAAGTGGGCCTGCGATCGACATAGAGAAGATGCCGATTTTGCCAAAAAAATCATCTTTTCAGATGAAGCTCATTTTGATCTTGGCGGGTAGTAAGCAAGCGAAATTGTCGCATTTGGGGGACAGAAAACCCGCACGCATACATTGAAAAGCCGATACACCCAAAACGAGTCACTGTTTGGTGCGGATTTTGGTCCAGAGGCATAATTGGGCCATTTTTCGAAAATGAGCAAGGAGTGGCCGTTACAGACAATGGCGATCGTTATCGGGCCATGTTGAACGAATTTTTGTTCACAAAAATTGAAGAGGAGGATATTGGCAACATTTGGTTTCAACAGGACGGCGCTACGTGCCACACAGCGGACCCTTTATAAAGGGTATTTTTTAGACGTGTGGTTTTCAAGAAGAAATAAAACGCATATAATTTAATGTTATGGCCAATAATTATGTTTTAAAAATGATTTCGGCAAGTGGCCGCCGCGGCTGGCTCAAATAAATGCCAACCGAGAGGCCCAATTTTCTACCACTTTTTGCAGCAGTTAGGGCCGTATGTCAGCAATAACGCGGAGAATATTCTCTTCCAAGGCGTCTCGGGTTTATCTGCGTAGACAAGTGACTTCACATAACCCCATCAAAATAAGTCCAGCGGTGTTAAATCGCACGATCTTGGAGGCCACGCCACAGACCCAAGAGGCGAGATAATGCGCTCACCAAAAGTTTCCTTCAATAAATTAATTGTTTCGTTGGCTGTACGGCATGTAGCGTCGTCTTGTTATAAACAAAGGTTTTCCTCATCAACATCCTCTTATCTAGGCACGAAAAAATCATTAATCATGGCTCTATATAGCGTTCCCCATTGACTGTAACGTTAGGCCGGCTTCATTTTTGAAGAAATATGGACCAATGATTCCCTCTGCCCATAGAGCACACCAAAAAGTGACTTTTTTAATACGTAACGGCGGCGTCTCAATACCAAAAATAAGCTTCATCGCTGAATAAAGTTTTCTTGTGAAAATCGGGATCGGTGGCCATTTCGTTTAGGACCCATTCACCGAACGTGCGACGCGCTTGATGATCATTCGGCTTCAATTCTTGCACGAGTTGGATTTTGTAAGCCCGCAAACCAAGATCCATCCGCAAAATATTCCATAAAGTGGATGGGAACAGCTCCAATTGTTGCGCGCGATGGCGGATGGACTCATTCGGGTCTTCTTCGATACGCTGCTCCACAGCAGCAATAGCGTCTTGAGTGCGCACTGTACGGCGGCGTCTCTGAGGATGCGCATTATCTACTAGAGTAAACGTGGTGCAAAACCGATCCATGGTTGCTCAAATTACCGACTCTGCTGGGCGATTATGTTGACCGAATATTGGAGGCAGCGCGCGATGCTTCGCGCGAACTTAACCATAATTTTGGTAATCAATTTGCACAATTTGCAAACGTTGTTTAGGAGTAAGTCTATTCATTATGAAATGGCAAACCAAACGGAGAGCATAAATCAAGTGACAGCTGTTAAAAAGACCAACTCCGAAAAAAGTATTGCCAGATTGAAAACCACACGTCTGAAAAAAAACACCCTTTACCATACTATCCGGCTAAGGGTTGGATCTTTTTTCCAAATGTCGGCAATAACTGAGGCTATGATTGGAAAATCATAGACTATTAAGTTGTGCATGGTGTCTATAGTATGACATGCTTCCGCTTTGTAAAAATCCTCGTCGTTCCGACTGGTAAGCGTGTAAGGCAATCAGCATTACCATGCTGCCTTGTTGGTGATAGCGTATAGAATACGTATATCTCATCAGAGCTATTGCCCAACGCTGAAGTATCTGAATGGTCATTTGAGAAATTTTTTTACTCGGATTAAAGATCGTCACGAGGGGCTGGTGTTCAGTGATGGGCTGATGCCCATACAGGTATTGATTGAATTTCTTCACTCCGTAGATGATCGAAAGTGACTCCTTTTTGATCCGACTATAATCAGGGTATATGTGTGATATGACGGTGCCAATGCTGTTGTCAGAGAGATAGGCAGATCTTCCTGGTAATGGACTAGCTTTGTTTCGCAGAATATTTTTTCCTTAAGTGTATTGAATGATTGTTGTTGATCTTTGCCCCACATAAATTTGATGTTCTTTGCACGAAGCCTGTTAAGCAGGCCTGCAAGAACAGCAAGAAAAATCGAACAGGCATTGAAATCTGATATCTGAAGACTTGAAGAAGATATCAACTTTATTTTAACCCAGTTACAAAGGCTACTATTGCTTATAAAGGTAAAATCCTTAACGAAGTTTCTCCCATTAAAAAGGGAATTTTCATTAATACCGGGCAGGGTACACTAAAGATAAATCATAAATGGTCAACATTGGAGACAGACCCTTACTGTAAAACGATTTTTTTCAAAGAACGTGCCCCCGAATTGTTTCATAAAGTATTGTCCATTAGTACCTAAGGCAACACCCATAAAATGCATATAATAAATACCTAAATAGAAAAAAAATATGTTTAGAGGGTCAAGGCCATTATTAATACAATAATTGTTTCATTTAAATTTCACTTAAATCGAATTAACTACATACATGTAAATGTTCAAATAATCGATTTGTATCTGTTTATATCAATGATACATTTAATTATCATAATAGTCGTACAGATGTAGGTACGTTTCACATCTGATATTCAGTGTTAGGCTACCACCCTTCCTTGCTCCCTTCTAATTATGTGATAATTCTATGATTATTATAGATATAGATATAATATAATTATACCTATATCAATATTGCAAACACCTTCAAACACTGTAAGTATTAGAGTAGTACAACAGGAACTCTATCCTTTCGATTTCAACTGGAGTCATCATCATAAATAAATAAGCTGAAGTTCCATACCAAAGCTTCGTGTGGTCTTGACCTCGAAAATCGAAATGTTAATGTTGCAAACGGTTAATGGGTGAAATATTAAGAGTATCTGTTTAAATTGACATCACAGCATATGCTCGTTGTAACGGGTGATTTTTTAAGAGGTTTAGAAGTTTAAAAAAAAAAAAAAACACAAAAAATTCGAAAAAATGAATGAAATATTTATTTGAATCGATAGTTTGAACCTTGCAATTTAATGTTTAAAGATAATTTCATGCAAATGTTGACCGCGGCTGCGTCTCAGGTAGCCCATCCGCTGAGTCCAATTTTGGCATACTCTTTCACACATATCGGCCGGTATCTCACGAATGAATGCACGGATGTTGGCTTCCAGTGCGTCAATCGAAGCGGGCTTGTCCCTTTAGACATTAGCCTTGACATACCCCCACAAAAAATAATCTAATGGTGTCAAATCGCACGATCTAGGCGGCCAATTGACCGGCCCGAAACGTGAAATTAACTGTTCACCAAACTCGCCTCGCAATTGCGCCATTGTTTCGCGTGCTGTGTGGCATGTGGCACCGCCTTGTTGAAACCACATATCATGCAAGTCAAGAACTTCCATTTCGGGCAAAAAAAAGTTTGTTATCATCGCTCGGTAGCGTTCACCATTGACAGTAACGCTGCGATTCGCATCATCTTTGAAGAAATAGGCCCAATAATGCCGCCGGCCCATAAACCGCACCAAACAGTGGCTTTTTCGGGATGCATTGGTAGCTGTTGCTATGCTTCTGGCTGATCTTCACTCCAAATGCGGCAATTTTGCTTATTTACGTACCCATTCAACCAAAAATGAGCCTCATCGCTGAACACAAGCAGCGCGCGATGAACATTTCGAACCGAGCACGAATTTTGATAGTAAAATTCAATAATTTGCAAGCGTTGTTCATTTGTAAGACGATCCATGGTTAAATTGCAAACCAAACTGAAGCTGTTTGACAGTGACACAAGGTACTAAACACACGTCAGCTGTCAAAACCAGTGTTGCCAAAACCAAACCAGCTAAAAAATCACCCGTTATATACAAATGTTTGCAAAAAGGATATTTTTTTACGAAGAGGGATATTTTCATGGCATAACTTTCACTTCATGAAATAAAACTCGATTTTTACTCAAAAAAAAAAGAAAAAAAAAAAAAGTGATAAAATAAATATTGCCATGGGGAGTACCTACATATATCCTTATCCTTACACAACTACATACGTCTGGTTTGTTCAGTGTTCACAATTCACATCTTAAAATGACACAGAGGAGGGTTGATGTTTCCACAGCTCCATGGAAGTAAAGAAAAAATGAAACGCTCTATACTATATAAATGTCTCGTTTCGTGTACTTTTATTTGTTTTTTTTTTTTTTTTATTAACTGAAAAAAGGAGAATAAAATTGTAATAAAACTGATTTTATTTACTTTTATATCTGGCTTCGTGTTATGTTGATGATTTTGTAACTTTTGTGAAAGCAATTTGGAGCAATTAGTTGGCATTTAGTGGTATAGAAGAGGCGATATGGATTTATGAGTTTGGAAAACAAATAAATAAACACACCATTTTGTGTCATTTTCATATGCAACATGTGATTTTATACCACATTCAAGCATAATTCGGAGTGGATACACAGACACACACATTTTTCAATGACAACAAGAAAAATCCCTCAATAATATTTACATTACTTGACTTATAAATACAGGGTGATTCGCATAAGGTGTGACAAAAAGTGTAAATTGGGTTGAGAGAAGACAAAATATGCACGACTTGATCGCACGAACTTGCTCTTGTGGCTAACAAGAAGATGCATGATGTAGGTATATATTTTAACGAGAAAATATTAAAAGAGTCAAAAGTACTAATAAATTGATTTTTTTTTGTTTATAAAAAAATGTTTAAAAAAATTTTTTAATGCATTGTTTAAACTATTCATCATCATCGTTGGCTCGACAACCGGGTCCGGTCCTGGCCTCCTTCAACGAGTCTCTCCACCCATCCCGGTCTCGAGCCGCCGCCATCCAGTTGCGCACCCCAAGGCTCCGGGCGTCCTGGTCTACGCCATCTCTCCAGCGCAAGCATGGTCTACCACACTGTCGTCTACCATAGAATGTACCACAAAGAACTTTCCGAGCAGGTTCCTCTTCGCTCATGCGAGCTAGGTGCCCTGCCCACCGGAGTCTACCGAGCTTCGTTTTTGTCACGATATCCGCTTCAAGGTAGATTGCGTACAATTCATGAGAGTACCGTCTCCGGAATCGTCCTTCCTCACATATGGGGCCAACAATTCTCCTTAAGGCTTTTCTCTCGAACGCGGCTAAAAGGTCGGAGTGCCTTTTGCTAAGCACCCAAGTCTCGGATCCATATGTGAGTATTGGCAGGACCATGGTCCTGTACAGCAGCAGTTTTGAAGTTATCGTGAGATTTCTGGATTTGAAGAGCTTTGACAGACTATAATAGGCTCTGTTGGATTTTAGAAGCCGCCCGCGTATTTCTTCTTCTATATTGTTATCGGCTGCTACTATTGACCCAAGGTATTTAAAGGATTGCACCACTTCAAATTCGAGCTCCGCTACCTTGATTGTTTGACCAACTGTTCCTCTCGCATTCGACGCCACCATGTACTTTGTTTTACCTTCACTAATGTGCAAGCCCAGATTTTGTGCCGCCTGCTCGATCTGGATGAAGGAATCATGTACAGCTTGCTCGATTCTTCCGATGATGTCGATGTCGTCTGCGTAAGCCAGTATCTGGATGGTCCCTCTTGTTGCCGTGCCAGAGTCACGGATTGCTTTCTCCAACGCCAGGTTGAAGAGGAGGCAGGCCAAACCATCCCCTTGTCGGAGTCCATTAAAAATGTTGATTGAGCTGGCCTATAGCCTTCTCAACCTCTTCTATGCTTGGTGGCGGCAACATAAGGTACTCTTCTTGAAGTAGTGGAGCCTCCACTTCTGCAGTGAGCTGACCATTTAGCAATTCATTGAAGCACACTTCAAATAGCTCCAGTATGCTTTGAGGATCGGTGATCAGATTTCCCTCTCCGTCCTTGCGTATGTGCAGCGTGGTGTGTACTGCGTCATGTTTGGGACGGATTGGTAGAACTTACGCGCCTGGTGCGGACCTCGCTCTCGGCTTTTCTCTATTTTACAGATTATGTTCTTCTCCCAGGCAGATTTTTTCTGTCTTTGAAGCCGTTTTTCAATTCTTCTGAGCTCTTTATATTCGTCTTCGCGTGCCCGCGTTCTATGAGATTGTTGCATTGCTCGGTACGCGACATTCTTACGTTCAGTCGCTATCTTGCATTCATCATCAAACCAGTCGTTCCGATTTCTACGACTGCTGCCTGAGATGGAGTTGGCAGTACTAATGACGGTATTCTTAAGGCGTGTCCACTTCTCATCTACGCCCAGCATACTGTCTCCAGGACTTACTCTACCCAGTTCTAGGGCGAGTCCTAACGCATATCCAAAGGTGTTACTTGTGTTTTCATTGCGCAGAGCAGCCGCGTTGATTCGAACCTGATCGGCGGATGCAATACGTCTTCGCAAGGCAATCCGCCCTCGGAAAACCATACCAACAAGATAGTGAACCGAGTCGATATTGGCACCTCGGTACATTCGTACCGTCATCAAGTTCGAGTACTGGCGACGGTCTATCAACACGTGGTCAATTTGGTTACGAGTGATTCCATCAGGTGATACTCAGGTGGCTTTGTAGATATCCTTACGCGGGAACCTGGTACTCGCAACGACCATGTTTTTCGATGCTGCCAATTCTAAGACTCAAAGTCCATTGTCATTAGTGTTCTCATGCAAACTATGGGTGCCTGATGTTCTTAAATTTGCCTCGCACGCGAAGGGTGCATACTTGCATAGCCTTTCGCTTATAGCGTTAAAGCCGATGATGGCAGACTTCGTTTTTTCGCCGACTAGGAAGCCTACCCCGAGCACATGGTGTTTTGTATGACAGCTGTAATATAAGTCATAATCTTTCTTCTGTAGAGCACCATTCCCTGTCCACCTAATTTCTTGTAGTGCTGTTATGTTAGCTTTATATTTTGGTAGGGCATCGGCTAGCTTCTGAGCAGCTCGAGATCTATAGAGCGATCGTACGTTTCATAAGAAAATTCGTAAATCGTTTTTCCGGTTTCTTTGCGTTGGTTCTCGTCGTGAGACCAGTCCGTTTCCAAGGCCTCCAAGGTAGGTCTCGAAATTCGTTAAGTTTTACGGAACAGGGAATTAACATGTTGCCAACCTGTGGAACCAGCCCGATCATATTAGCCAAACCTTTTTAAGAGGCTTGTTTCTAGCGGCCGCCGCGAAGAGGCTATGATCACACTTCCACTAGTCCCAAATAGTTACGGCACGCCCAAGTAACATTTTTCCTCTCATAAGACGCTCCGAGAGCGCTACGAGACTTATTTTAGGGAGCTAAATGCACTCTTGAGGAGTTCTTCTAGATTCTTATAAGATTGTTAAAAGCCTTAAATGGCCTAGTTATGGGAGCCTCTTGATCCTATAGGAAGAGTTTTATTCTTCTTATGCGATTATAGACGCCGCCTTGTAAATCTAGTAAAGCTCTCTGAACTCTTCCTATTGGAGTGCGTCTCTTCCTACAGAAGCTGTTAAAAAGAGAACGAGTGTGTGTAAACTTAAAAAAACATATATCTTTCGCATTTTTAATTTCTTTTTTTGAAGAAGGTAGGCGAATAGATTTTATGTGTGTTCGTGATTCTCTCATGTCAAAAAATAATGTGTTTTTTGGTGCGAGTATTTATCTCACAAGTTAATTGACGTATTATATTTGTAAAAATCATGGCATATGTAGACTAAATTCTTGGTGCAATTAAAATTGCATCTACTAATTTAAACATTTTGCTTCGAAAAATAACAACGCGCTTCCAAAATTATGCATATTTAAAATATTTTGTTATTAATTATAATCTTATTATAGGGTTACCATTAACATTTTTTTAGGTGCAAAAATCACCAAAGTATGTTTTTATACAATTCACAAAATGCGATCATTCATACCATATTTTTTTCCAATTACTGTCGTTATCGTGCTTTTATGACAAAAATTGGATCTAGAGGTGTACAAAATATGACGCTTTTTCATTATTAAGATTTTCTGAAATTTTCCAATATATTTGTCATTAAAAACTGACAAAAACAACTGATTTTTAAAGATGCCATTTTACTTGTGTCGTGTTAATATACTGCTGTCACAAATTTTAAATAATGACATAACACAAAAAAGAATGTCCCCGCTCATTCTTCTCTGGTATAGTAGCTGTATACTAAGTTATACAAATTCATTTTTTATACAACTAATATCGACAGCAAATAAGAGAAAACAAGATGAATATGACGTTTTGGTCAGAATGGAAAACCAAATATGATAATTCATTAAGAATATTTTTTTTTAAGCTACGGTAACCCTCAAAATATAATGAAAACATTTTGTTCATATTGCAACATGGCTGCTGTTGATTGATACTTTAACTCTTGTTTTAACATCTCTATGAGATCTTTGGATGATGATGAAGTCCCATTACAACGCTTGAGCTCCCGTAAGAAGTGTCGCTCTCAGTAAATATAAATTTTCTCTGAGAGACAGTACTTCTTATGGGAGCTAAAATGCTCTTATGGGACTTAAATTTGACATTTAACTTTCCAACGCAACACATTTGTCTGTGGGGCGTTCCTTTTTATTGCAATTGTCAACTTTTATTAAGAAATTTAAATGAGAAAGCAAAAAATCGATAATTGTGTTAGATTAACATTTTGAAACAATGGAACTAAATTATAACCTAATAATTTTTCGAATAAAGTAACAATCAAAGTTAACTGGATATAGCTTGGTGTTATTTAAATCACTCCAAAGAAAACAATCAAACTTTTCTTTGAAATCTAAAATTACATCTTCCACCACCAATCAAATAACCAATCAGATAGAAACATGAACAGAAGCAAGTTTTGTGAACAAAAAGAACGCACTGTACAATTCAACTACAACATCTGTTCGTTTGATATTCAAAGCTGGCGTCGTAGCTCCTATTAGAATCTTGAAAAAAACTTGAAGTATTATTATGGGATTATAAAGACTAAAAATGACGTTTAGAGTTTTAATTTCATAACGAGATACTTATGAGACTTAAATAGATTAAGATATAGGATTTAAGTACTTTCAAATTTAAAAAATGCTTAGCTCTTACAATAAAAATGCTATGAGACGAATTTGAGTTTCATAACAAGAGATTCATTCTTAAGTATAACAATAGGATTTAAAAGAATCTTATGGGAGCTTTTTTCAGATTTGAAGAGCTTAACTCCGGGAGTTTGTTAGTTGGGCGTGCATGTTTTCCTATGCTACATGTTATTCCCCCTATTCGGCTGACGGCTGACCGCCATCTGAAATGCTGAACCTAAATTTTATTCCACATAGACCGGATCTACCGTTGGAATGTAGTCTATGTAACTTACGAGAACGGGAAGATGTCATTCATTTTATCGGAAAGTGCCCTGTGCTAAGCGAAACAAGAAGATCTGTGTTTGGAAGCAACATCTTAACAGAAAAGCAAGTTTTTTGTGAATTAAATGAGATGGATGTCGTCAAACTTATTGCGTTCTGTAAAATTGCGCTAAGTTATATAGGAAGAATAATGAACAACCTGTGAATCTGTGAATCCTTTTTTCCAAATTTTTTTTTTACAAATATTGATTAACTTATACTATAGTGTGATAATTCAAGAAAGCTTATGATCTACTATATGAAATCTTTTATATACCTACCTATTCTATTTTACTTATTTTTTTTTATGTTGTCATTCTTGCTGACGGCCCAAGCCATGCTATTAAGATTTTTTCTTAAAATTTAAGATGATATATGTATATTAATTCAATAAAAATCATCTATCTATCTATCTATCTAGTTCGGAAGCCACCAAAACTGCATTAAGCACTTCTGTCAAACTCGAAAGCTCGTTAATTATATTTTGCTTAGAGATTTTTTTAGACTTGATCAATAGGCAGAAAATTCATTTGAATGTAAGCATTGGCGCTTTTTTCGTGAAACCGATTTATAAGAATTGAAAATATTTAAGCCTTGATGTACATATGTTATGATGATTTCAATTAAAGAAAATTGAACCCAAAGTTCTTAAACTGGCACTGTCGCTTCTTTTTTCCATACTATCAGCCAAACAGTTGAAATTAATTGTATAAACATCACAGCCCATCTTCCCAGTGCTGACCTATTCGCCGAGTTCAACCCCATATAAGAAAACCAAAGAAAACATCACTATATACACTTAATTACACCCGAAAGGATTTATTTTGCATTAAACCAACCCGAATGCAGTGGTGCGTTCAAAATCCTTGCAGCAATTTACTCTAAATTTACGATTGTCTTTGTTTTGATCGTCCTTGTCGTGGATCAGACATCTAGACAATCTTCGAAAGTTGTCAAAGAAAGGAAAAAAAAAATACCAAGACATGGGTTTGTCTATGTGTCTAGTGGCTATGGGCTGCCATGCCATGCCATTCGGTTGCATGTTTTCACAACGAATAAATCAAGCTTCTAAATTAACTTGCACTTTCTGACAGGGTCCTTTACATAAAGGAGCATGAGGCGTTCTCAGAACGCGAGCGGAAAAGTCGCATCAACTGTCAAGTTTGAGACAAGGGTCGTCGCGCTATCCCGGTAATCCGTTTCTTAGCGTATCGCGGGAAAATATCCTTTAGAGCACGTCCAACGTTACATCGAGACGAGAAATATTTTCTAATCACAAATTTAATTGCCTGGTGTCCTTAAATGAGAGGGTTGGATGGGATATATTCTGCCGCAACCCCTTTCCTTACCTACCAGTGATCCTTCTGAATACCTACGAGTTATGCGGTAACTGCTAGGTAACCATGGAATGCAGGTAAGCGCATTTGCTATGCCATGGGTGGCGGGATACTAAGTGATGGCGAAAAGAACATAATACTGTATAAACATGCTAATGAATATGTCAAAACGAAAGGATAAAATATCCTTCTTTATCGTCGTCCTCGATTGTTCGGTTTGTTGTTGCTAGGAGATTGGAATTTTTTTTGTTTGTCCTTCAAACCAAATCCACACACGGGCGCGACGGCTACGTCATCTACGTGACATGATTTCTAACTTCGCGGTTTAAAGACAGGATTTTGAATCCTTTTCTCATCATTTGAACATGCTGATGTAGTCACAGGATGGATGGATGCATTTGCATTGAATGTCCGGCGGCGATTTAATGGAGGGAAAATAACAGGATATAGTGTGCTTTGGCTTTGAGTCTGTCTGTCTAGCGCCATTGTTCGCAGCGACATCCAGACATCATTTTCATAATGGACGGACATTAGTTTTAATCTTTTACGAAATAATTTATTTTTTTTACCGTTTCACTTTTATTCTTGTTTTCTTTATGCATTTTTTTACCTTTGTGTTACTTTGTGTTCTGCAATGTTTGATGAAAAGGATTTGTTGTTTTTTTTTTTTTTTTTTTTTTTTTGAGGAAATGCGTGCCGCGGAATACATCAGCGGGTATTATTAAAGTGTCATGTTAATTTTGTGTTCATTTGATGCAATCATACAGAAGGACATAATTTTGTCTTTGTTGCGGGTTTTTAAGGTAGGTAGGTAACCTACCTACTAGTTTATTTTAAGGGGATTTTTGTTTTTTTTTTTTCATGAATATTTAAGGTATTTATTTATACCTATTTATTTGTGTTGGTAGTTAGCATGATTGTTTTGAAAATGTATACCTTTCCTATAATTCATGCTTCAGACTTGGCGATAAAAGCTGGATCGTAAAGCTGCAATCGATACAATTTTACGAAGCTGACTAATTTATAAGATATTCAAAGAGACACATAGAGTTGGTCAAGACTGCGTAAGACTGTCTCGTCAGTCCAGAAGGTCTAGGGATCGATTCACTTGCAAGGAATTGACATAGGTAACCTAAGAATATCTCTTGTCACGTGAAAAAGGGCTTCTCACTTTAGCCATTCGAATTTGTCAGAAAATTGTAGGCCCATCCATTCCCGCTGATGACAAAACCCAGGAATGTTTGAGATTTATTTATTTATAAGCTTAAAACTATACATAATATTTCTTAAATCTAAACTTAAACATATAAAGTTAGAAATTTTCAGTATGGGAGAATTAGAATAAGTAAAAAAGGACTAAGAGAAGGATGAGTTAAGAATAGCTTGTTTTAAAGCGTTGGCTTTGCGTGCGTAGCATTGGAGTCAAAAGTTCGTTGAGGCCATAATCTGTACGGTGGTAGGCAGTGAGCAAGAAAGGAACAGATCTTAACTGACGGGTGTTTGGATTCAGACAGATCTTTTGGAGAAGAGTAGGGCAATCAATGACCTCATTTAATAATTGGTGAACAAAAACGATGTCAGCAGTATCACGGCGGCGTAATTTGAGCGGTTGAAGGTTCAGAAGTTTAAGACGGTCTGCATAAGAAGGCAGGTTATAGGGATTATCCCAGCCAAGACCCCGCTAAGCGAAGCGCAAAAATCTGCTCTGGACGGCTTCGATACGATCTATGTGAACTTGATGATATAGTGAGGCATATTCTAGGAGAGGTCTAACAAAAGTCATAAAAATGGATTTGGTTACATATAGACAAGAAAATTCTTTTGACCAGCGTTTTACCAAACCGAGTGTTGAGTTGGCTTTGCTTATAATGCTGTGGCTGTCGTAATGGGAGTGAAAATTTAGTTGAGTGTCACAAATGACTCCTAAGTCGCGAATGCAGGTTACAATAACAAAAGGCACTCCATTAATCGAGTATTGTCATTGGGACAAGGGACTGCGCTTTGACATTTCTTAATGTTTATGGTTTGACATTTCTTAATGTTTAGCTCAAGAAAGTTCTTTTGGCACCAAGTAAAAAAGCTATTTAAGTCTGTTTGCAGCATAAGTGCGTCGTCGGGGGTAAAAATTTGTTTCGATATTCTCATATCGTCAGCGTAAATAAATAAATAAATTTGTTAGTCACTGAGCCCTGGTTCTCCACGAGCTCTCATACCCCCAAATTTATTTATAAAAAAAAAGTCGCGAATTGGGGAGATCCGTGTGTGATCTAAGTTTTGCCGAAGTCTATGAAAAAATCACAATTGTATGATTCAAAAAGAATAGAATCTTTCGTGTAAGGCACGGAAACGAGTATTCATATTTTTAAAGAAATAGTGGATTTGGTACCACAAGGAAGTGTGCTAAGGTCCAATGTTGTACCTACCCTTAATTTACACGCGATACTAGCAGTGTGCAAAACGATCAACGAAGTTAAAATTAAACTACAAAATGCCCTTGAGAATGTCAATGAAATAAAAGGACAGAAACAAGGCGCATTTTTTCTTAAAATTACGTGTTAAACCAATTCGTTCTGACTGTTAGAACCGAAGAAATTCGAACTTTTTTGATATACCTATACCACCGTCAAGATCGAGTTTTTTTGTAAAACCCGATTCGGTTTGACATATTTGAACATAACTCCTAAGTATGCAGATATCTGCAGCTGATTTTTTCTGTGCTGTAACTTGAAAATATCGAGCACACCCACACGTTGATATACGTCATTACCTGGACGCAGTGGAGGCAAGTGGAGCTAAATTCAAAACTCAAAAAGTTTTCATAAAAACCATTTTTTCAGTACCATTGCTTGAATGCTTGAAGCTAGTTATAGAAGGCTTCTTTTATTAATTAACTGTATTTCTTAGATATAGTCAAGAATAGACAAATAAAATGATATAAGTATACCTTTAAAGTTACAGAATTTCTTTAAAGAAACTTCGAAAAAAGACATTTAAAAGTTTGTTGAAAATATGGTACGCGACTTGAATAAAATGTTTTTTAACTTTGAGGGCTTTTAAATAAGAACATAATATGTAAACATATATTCAAAAATACTTTGAAATCATACGCTCGAGTTATCTAAGAGTAGTTAGACAAAAAAATAAAATGGCTACATATCGCACCCTCAATACAATAGAGCGATATGTCAAAAAATGGCACTTTTGAGTTAAGGATGAGGAATCATTTGCAATAAAATAACGGTTTGTTTAAGGGCCTTGGGGTTGCCATAGTTAAATAAATACAAGAGTTATACTACTTTTTCAAAAAAAAAAAAAAAAATACATAAAATAATAAGTTGAAATGACTAACCTACTTATAAATTAAAATATTTGAAAAGTTCCAATGCTATAAAGAGTTATTTCCAAATATCTCTTTTCTCATTAAAATAAAATACTTACACAATTTCAATGCAATAAGAATACAATCCTAAATCAATCCAAAAAAAAAACTAATTTGTAAGTTTTTTACACTAATACCAGCCCAATACAGTAACATTACGAAATAATCACTTAAAATACTCTTTTATTCTAATGGAACGGAGAAACAAAGAGAAATAACTTTATTTATTTTAGTACAACAAAAATACAAATCGAAAAAAACATATGTGTGTACTGACGTACGAGCGCTAGAAGTAAAACTTCTTTTTCCTCAAACAAAGCCTCTCGCCTCTGTCATATTCTTGCTTATAAACGTACAAACATTTTGTATAAACCAACATAACAATTAATTGTTGATTTAAGATTATAATGAATTCTTTACAAATTGGTTAGATAATCAAACTAAAGTTGACGATTTTCGCTTAGCCATTACACCCCGACTCCACAGGGCATTCAGATGCCCAACATCACAACCACAATCCAATCAGCGAATTTTTACCGCTGGGATATTTATGTCGTGTCGTTTTACATACAAGGGAAACATACAGAAATTCCTTTCCCCACTAATTCTACCTTTTTCAACTTTTAGCACCACATTCAGCGAGAACCAGAAAAAATCTCATGCCCAAGCTTTGAACAGCGGTCATGTCGTCTGAAAAAGTAGTTTTCGTCGATATGTTGCTGCACGGACATGGATTTTTGTGCCTCCATTTAATTTTTTCTAGGCATGTTCATAATCCGAGCATCGTTCATGCCCAGTGGAGGTGGCATGTAAGGGCCAGCTGTACAAACGTTGATGTCGGTCAAACTTTTATCCGTGGTTTAGCAATTTCAACTCACCGATTTCAACTCACCGATTCACCTCAGTAAAATCTCCGAAATTGGGACGAGATTTAAGAAAGGAAGCGAGACGCAAGAAAACGAGACGAGAGCGTGACATTATTCACTGTTAGCATTTTGGAATTATAAAACCATTTCCCTTTTGATCAGATTTAACAAAATAATAATATTAGCTGCATTTTATTATCCTTCAAATCTGA
Organism: Leucozona laternaria; assembly: GCA_932273885.2. Lineage (NCBI taxonomy): Eukaryota > Metazoa > Arthropoda > Insecta > Diptera > Syrphidae > Leucozona > Leucozona laternaria. The sequence goes on along the minus strand of OW026366.1, from coordinate 216,092,127 downwards.
TCCGGATAAGATCATGATAATAAAACAAACAGGATCACGGTGAAAAAAAAATGTTATATACCCATCTCTTTTTGTCCCTTTGTGTATTTATTTGTAGGTGTTCGTTGTCTTCGTTTTTACTCAAAAAGCCATCTACCCGTCAGCGTTAAAACTAATTTTTGCAAGGAAGTACTAAAGATTTGTGTTCAAAAATGGATTTGCAAATCCAAAAGCAAAGCTGGACCTTGAATTGTTTTTGTAATAAATGTGTTTTCGTGTGCAAATCCAATCCGGATCAGATCTGGGGGAAATTAAAATACCTACGGCCATTAAAGCTTACTGATTTAAAATTTCTTAATCAATTAATTTTACGTAACGTGACGACGTGAAATGCTTTATTATGAATATCCTCGTCATAGTTTGAAACTAATTTAACAAGAACGACGAGCTCTCGTCACACTCACGTCTCGTTTACTTATCGCATCCATTGTGTTCGAGGACTAATTCCAAATGCATATGGCAATGCTGTTTTAGATTCATCAGCGGGTTAAGGATTCCTCGTATATGGCAATGCTAGTCTACGTTTGTCAACATTCAACAAGATAGTTTTGTTAACTTTGTGTTTTTCTTATTTTAGGTAAATTTATTTGTTCATTTTAAAAAGTTAGTTTATAAGTTAAGTTGGAAAAAACTGATTTGTGTTATCTAGCATTAAGTGTTTAATAATTTAAATTAAAAATATGGTCGAAAAATATATTTTTATTTGTGTTTTTTTAATAAAGAAAATCGTTTTCTGTTCTGGTGGCTGTTCTTCGCTGTGTTTAATTAAAAAAAAAAAAACAATTTTCATGTGGTTTTTTAGTGAAATTATATGTTTAAATGTTGTGCCGGTTAGTTTTTGTGGCTCTTTTGCCAAAAAAAAACATTCTTTTTCGGTGTAAAAGATGTTTTTTTTAAAATAATTATTGGTGAATAAAAGTTTTTATATAGAGCTATGGCAAAATCTGTCGCGAAAAATTCTGTCGGTTTTTGACAGATAAAAAGTGTCGGTTGGACATGTCACTGACAGCTCCATATGAACATTTTTACCCCCAACGCCGGAAAAGAAGTTTTACTTCAATAACCAGTTAATTTGGTGCAACAAGGCTAATACTGGCAAATATTTTTTTATTGTCAGTGATTCAAAGTGACATCTCAAAATTTGGCGGGATTTTTTCATTCGTCTAAATAATTGTTGGGAAAAGCAGTTCATTGTTTTCTGTGCTTTTGGAAAGTTAATAAAATTAGCAGTGAAAAATGGATAATCTTCGTAATTTAGCTATTTTAAAAAAGGTAAGAAAAGTGTTTAGTAAATATTAAAGAAAAATGATGAGAATAACAAAGTATTTGTTCGTTTGAAGTTTGTGAATTCAACATCAACGTTGCAGAACTTTGTTGAAGGATTAGAAAAAAAATTTTTTGCACCTTTTTTGGATTTACAAACAAAAAACTACTACAACAAAAACTACAACCATAGGATTATCCTAATATAAGGAACCAGCCAAAAAACGATGTTGTGGGTGAAATCATTAATTTTTCGGACATAGAAACCTGTACCTTAAGCTCGGTATCAGTACTCTAGGTATAGCTAGTAAATTTCATGTTTATGCACGTTTGAAATTCAAACTATTTAATAGAATGTCTATCTTCCTGGAGGTGAGCCAACGTTTGAGACTACGGCCATGAAATCGATCGTAAAATAGAAGTTGAGTTTGAAGGTGAGATTGTTGAAGTGAGAATCTGATGCGAAATAGACATGGAGGCTCAGAGGCTGAGTTGGTTGAGATCGAAAATGATCCGGAACGTAGGTACGGCTGAAATTGAATTTGGCCAAGAAAATATGGAGGCCCAGATTTTGGCTCAAATTGAGGCTGAGTTTGGTATGGGATCTAACCCTAATTACCCTGCGTCTGAAATGCTTGAAGCGATCGAAGATGGAGTTGAAGAAGAAGTGAGTTAAGAATTTACATAAATGAAAATTAATATTTATTAGATTTAGATCCATGAAAATCTTTGAAGAAACGTGGCCGGAACCCAACAGCTTGGACTCGAAACATAGCCAAAAAGAATCGAAATTTGTTAAAATCCTACACGAACTTGTAAACAGAAAAATCATTTCCAGCCAGATCCGTCCAACCCGCTTGGGAAGATTTTTGTTCCTTCAAGTGCACAATGAGTTTCAACGGCTGCGAATGAGAAGATATTTTCAAAAAATTTTGGAATTTGGGAGATGTCAACAAACAGAGGAAGTTTATCAATAACAGTATTCAAGAAATCAAGCCAAAATAAAGGTACACGAGAGAGGGCTCAAACCGAAGAAATAATCTTCATATAATTTTTTTAAAGAAGAAATTCACATGCGTGTTTGTAAAAAGTTTTTTTTTTGTAAAACATTAAATATTTCCGCAAAAGTAATCGATACAACTAAATCCGAATTTGTGGGTAACGTCATTCAACCTGATCTTCGAGGTGCACATGCGAATCATCTTTCAATATCTGCAGAGCTTCAGCAAGGTATTAAACGCCACCTCAACAGTTTCGAACGTATAGAATCGCACAACCTTCGAGAACAAACAAAGCGGGAATACATTATGGAGATGGTAGCTTGAATGTGAGTTTAATGTACAGAATGTACAAGGAGCAATTTATAAACGATGGTCTCGAATTTTCCAAGCAACATGCTTATTAACAAATCTTCAACTACAGTAACTGGTATGAAGCACCCAGTGCAACAACTCCACTTTTTGAAATGTTGAGCAAATTAAAAAAAAAACTATCTCAAAAATAAGAAATCAAACTTATTGCAAAATATTAGTTAATTTTGAAAAGAAATCATAAAAATGAATTTATTTAATTCAAGATATATCAAAAAATTGTACATTAAAGTAAAAAAATAAATAAATTTGTTTTTGGACTTGTCCTCTTTTTGCACCGATTTTGGTATGAATTAAGAGGGGACCTCGTTGTCATCTTCGTAGTCTGAGTTTTCAGCTTCTTGAACTGACTGCTGCGACATCAAGTTATTGTAAAAAGGCATATCTGCTGGAGGAACACACTTTTGCGCCAAGTTTATGACATCCTCATATTTCTTGGGGTTGAGGGAAAGATTATTTGTATATAATAGTTTTGGCTTAAAGGGGTCACCATCCAGCTTTGCTTTTATTTCTATGTCGTATCTCGTATGCCGTAAATGGCCCATGGTGACTAATGGAAGCTGAAACGCTTGCCATATTTTCTGCTTTTCTGTAGCAAAATCTTCGATATTTCGAGATGGTCCACTTAATACAATCTTTGTTGGTCACAGTTTTCTTGTAAAACGGAGCCAGGCTCGTTTTAAAATCAAATAGCTATGTCCTTATTGCTCACTGATATCACACTAAACTTTTTCGAACACTTTTCCACTAAATTCTGCCAGTCTTTTGGTAGATAAAGACGTTCTACTCGTCGTTTTTGTTTTTCTATAACGCCAAAAGAGCGATCGCAGGGCAAAAAACTGTGTCCCGGTTCTGGTAAGTAATGTTCAATAAGTCTTATATTTTTGTGTTTTACGAGAGCATATAAATATTAAACGAGAGTGTTGTTTTTATTTTGAGCACAGCAGTTATCGGAAAATAAATATAATTTCGTCACAGTTTCACTTAAAATGTGTTCAATAAAATGATGCAAAAAGCTTATGACTTCATTTGGACCTTTTTTCCCGATGGTCTCATCATACATGTTCATGTAGCTTTTCTTGGTAGTGCATTGAAAGATACAAAAATTAAAGACCCATAACTGCCTTTTATAAAAGACATCACCCGATGGTATAAGTGGAAGTGGCAAATTTTGTTGGAAATCAAAACTAATGCACTCAACTGTCGAGTCTTGAAGGCACTCGGAGCTTCTTTCGCGTAGATAATCATAAAACGCTTTAGCCTTCTTTTCGTGAAGATCTTTTGCATCCTTGAGTGCACGTTTTTCTTCCTCGGAATCAGTTGCAGCTATTTTCTTTTCATGACTATCACACGTCTGACAAGTGTGATCTAGGTGATCCAAAAGAAGGCTTGAAATTTTTTGCAAAGTATTCCCTATAAAAATCGTATGTAACTTTTGGCTTTGGGTTACCATTTTGTTCAGTCATCAATGCAAAAACGCTTGGCTCAAACTTTTCTAAATAAAGAGTATTCATTTTTCTTACATTTAAGTTGGAAGGTAAGTACTTCGATTCCTTATTTTGGCTGTAGTGAGAAGATCGTTTTGGGAAACTTTTAATATGGCTGTCAATATTTTGGACAACATATTCTGGAATCTTGTTCACTCTGTTGGTGTGACGACCACTCATGTCAGAGGGCACAGTTACTTTTTTAACCAAAAAGCTTGAGAGTCTTTCGATTCGACTTTTATGGACTCCATAAACTGAACAAAATGCTTTTTTACATACCTCTATTTCATGTTTAATGCCCCGTATAAAATATTTATTTTGGAATTTCTTCACCTCATTTCCACTCGCAGATCGACGCCTCTTAACTGCATTTTGCCTTATCAATCCACACAAATATGCGTCTTGTTTTTCTTTATTTCCCAGCTTATTAAATTCATGAAAAACTTTCGCATACAGATTCTGGAGTCCAGCGTCAAAGCATTTTTTCTTGCAACTGCATGACTGGCCCATTGTTTTTGCTGCTACGGTATTTCCCTTACGGTTTGTGTACTTCTTGCCTTCTGCTCTCTTCCTTTTAGCTACGTTTCTTTTCCACGCGTTCTGATTGCGCACACGCTTTTTTCCTGAAGCCATACAAATCAATAATATTACACTGAAAACTCAAACATTTGAATGAATTTATTACCTTTTTGAACAGGTAAAGTATCAACACTACTCGATGTCTCCTCATCATCAGATCCATTTTCGTATTCGGAGCCCGATATGGCAAAATCTGAAACACTTTCACTCATTTTTTTTAAGTACGTAACCTCGCACCAAGAATTAACTGAACCAAATGATACATTTCAAAACAATACAGTAGATTAAAGCAAAAACTTTGTTATACACTCATACCTGTAAAGCTTGTTTACTGTTTGAAAAGCGGTGCAAAAACAAGACAACTCCAGGAGATGTCTTATTCTTGCTCCGTTTTGAAAAGAGTGATAACTCCAAACCCGAGTTTCCTTATCCAAGAGTCAATGGAGATGTCTTTTTTGTACACCTAACGATGCAGGATTTTTTTTTCGTATTTCTGCATTAAAAAACATATTTCGCAAGAAAGTGGAGTTATCTGGTTGTTGCACTGGGTGCTTCAGTTTCAACATTGGGTTTTTCAAACCTAAAAAAGACCAATGCATTCAATGTTTTCTGTTTGAAAATTCCACGGAAATTCAAAAAATAATTTTTCAAGAAATACATTTTAAGCACATCTCCGAAAAAGAATTGTCAAGGCGTGAAAAGGAAGCAGACAGAAAAAGTGTATAAATCAAGCACCAACATTAAAGTCGTTTGCATGGATTTACCGGCCGTTATACCAGTGCCTTGTGGTGACGTCTCATCCTTTTATTATAAGGCTACTCTGCTTAAATTTCACTATTTTTGAACTCCTTTAAAACGAGGGATATGGTTTTCTTTGCCATTGCACACAGAGGGTCGGATGAAATTGCGGCATGTCTTAAGATTTATATTCAGCCTTATTGTGAGTTTCACCCGAACAACATTCCACCCGGAAAATTTGACATTTCACTTTTCGCCTATTGTGAGTTTCTCCCGAAATTGCATGATCGAAAAATTCCCCTTATTGTGAACATTCATTTCGGGCGGAATGTAATGCCATTTTCACTTCTTTTTTGTAGGCGAACAAATTTTCGTTTAAGCGAAACACACAAAAGCTTTTAAGATTCCGGGCGAACAAAAAATTTTAAGGTGAAATATTTTTCGGGTGAAACTCACAATAAGGCTGATTGATAGATTTTCTAAAGTGGAACATCTTATAATTTGGTCAGACAATTGCTCTGGGGAAAACAAAAACAAATATCTTTTATCTTTCTTGATATAACTCGTTCAAATTTCTAATATTAAATCTACTACCCAAAAATTGTTAATCGTTGGGCATATACAGAATGAATGAGACAAGACAACATGCATTCACTAATTGAAAAGAATAAAGCGAGGTGCTTAAAATCTGGCCCTATTTTTACCTGTGATCAGCTTGTGCCAATAATTCAATTGGCAAAAAAAAACAAAACCGTTTTATAAAGTTCACCAGCTCCAAACGAACGAGGTGTTTGATCTTAAGAGAAGCAAAAATAGTGAAAAAGTTGTATGGGCCGACATCAAAGAATTCCTTGTTGAAAAAGAAAATTCCAATATAGTAAAGTACAAAACTACATTTTCCGATACGAATATGAAATCGTTAAAAGTTTTTTATGAATCAAAATGTATTCATTTAAAACTGGCATATCCTGACGGTCCACCTATGATACCAATTGCGAAGAAGAAGGATTCAATGGATCTGTGCAAGCAAAATTCGATAACAGTTTCTCATCATCAGTTTTTTTTACAATTTAAAAGCAGAAGAACCTCAAATAAATACATACCCTGATTACTGGAAAAATACGACGCGCTGGAGGCTAAACGGTTTTAATTCTTATATTCACGTTCAATTGCTGCGAACGCCGGGAAATCGATAAATTTGGATCATGACGATGATGCACAGGCCTTATGACATCAGTAGCGGTTCCACTCTCTCCATAATCATCGCGTAATGCTCGGAAAGTGGCTACGTTTCAATCAACACTTTTGTGTAGTAAGTTTAAATAATTTTAACGCATTGTTCGATTGTTAAACGATCCATTATCGCGGCAGACATTCAACTAATATTATGACACTTCAAATGACAGCTGAGTTTGACAGGTGTCAAATTCCAGCGCTGCCAACTTTAAACCACGAAATTAATGACCCTGATGTACTAGTTGTAAGTAGGTTATAAAATGTTTATAATTGAGGCAAAACTAGTAGCTGCTTTTAAAATTAAAATGGGTTTTAGTTAATACGTACTAAACCTACTTAATAGGAGCTGACTATTATTTTGCGCCATTAGTTCTTATTTGTTCAACCGTAGTAGTTGTCGCTCTTATTATTTATCTAACTTCCCACTAGAGCTGTGTAAATCGTTCATTTCAAATGATGGAATCGTTCAAAAATCGATTACCAAAATGATTCGATCATTTTAATCAATCGATCATTCGATCATTTTCATTCCACTCAATTCATTATTTCATACTGTTCCGATTCGAGTTTTGATGTGTAAACATCTATTTATGTGTCGGCGGTAGAGTGAAATAAAAACGTGCGGACTTTCCTCTGTGCGACCCCAAGTTACATCGTTGGAGCTATTTGAAGCAAAACTGTTTTTCAACAGCTCCAAGATAGTGAAATCGAAAGCTATAGCTCTGTAAAAGATTATTTCACAGCTCCCTACATTGAATTTGAAAATAATGTTCTATAAGTGAAAATTTACAACACTTTCAGCTCTATTAAATTAACGACGCTTACAGATTTAAAAATATGCTCCGTAAGGCAGTTTATAAGATCTTGAAACGAGCAAACTCTCAATATCAGCATACTTAGGGACATTGTAGAGCTGCTTACAACACATGCATAAAATACTAACGCATGTTCTTTCGAAATGTCAAAAATAGCATTAACAGAGCTACACTGAAAGCGGCTTTAGAGTGGAATTACTAATATTCTCACACAGCTAATGTGGTGTCAAAAAATGCATCAACAGAACAACAATAAAGTACATATAGAGCCGAATAAATACTTATCCTCTTTTAAAACGATTCTACCACTTATATTAAAGGGTGTTACAAACTAGAATACAAACAAAAATTATTTCAACTGGAAAACTTACAATAGTTGAAAACTAATTAATTCCCTTATCTTTGTTAGCTTAAGATTCGAATAAGACATGGAATTCACAATTTTTTTTATTAAAATAAATTAACTATGCTGTTTCCTAAAAAAATTAAATCATAAATAAATAAATAAATTAAGGCGCTTACAAAACCGTATACACTTCAATGGCAAGTACTCTTTGAATTAAAAGTTATTTCTATAATTTAGATTTATGTATTTACTTAACATTCTCTAACTTTTAATTTCCAAAAGAACCTATTGCTGCAAATAGCTCTACAATAACAGAACAAAAAACAAAACTCTCAAAGCGATATAATTGCAGCTCCATTGAAGAGAAATTCCGTGCATATTAAAAAACATGGCGACACAAATGAAAATTATTTGATTTATTTGTTTTCATTCATTTTAATACATTTAAAATCTGTGCTTTCAATATAAGAAACAATATCTATTGCAGTGTAAACAAAATATGTTATTTCGTGCTTCGATAAATTTATTAAACAAATTTTCACATTTTTCAACTTAATTTTTTTTTTCACATTTCACAGCGTAATATATAAAATTTGGAAGGCGCGTTATAATTTTGCGAAGTACCTCTAAAACATTTATGAAAAAAACTAAGCGGGCACTGGCATTTATTCACTGGCATTAAACCGAAAAATATTAATTAGATTCATTATTTTCTCAATATGAATAAATATTAACTAGCTTGTTGACTTCACAATAAATGAAGTTTACGCTTCCTACCATTACAAACAAAAAAATATTATTTTTATTTATCATTTGAATTTCACAAACTAATACGAACAAAAAGCTGTCAAAAGTGCTCCTTTTAGGATTTCATATGAACATACTAAAGAGCTTCGAAGCCACCATAGTCACTGATAACAAGCTGATTACGAGCTAAAATGTGCTCTCAAACTCAATGATTTAGCTGTGAGCAAGCCCTATACAATTGCTCTAAGGGTGCATCTAGAGCTCTTTCTTAAATAAACGAGCTGTTAAAGCATTTAAACAGCTAAAATTGTTTCTTGGGACGTTAGGATGTACAAAGTTACGTAGCGCGTATTCTCGGAAATGAATTGACATTTGGACACCTGTCAAATTAAAATTGTTCTAAAGGACCTAGAGACCTGGCGTGACTTCAGGTAATTTCCACCTCCTAAATTGACGTTCTCCGTTTGACACTTGTCAAACTAAGTGATCTAGTGATCCCAGAACGTCGGCCGTGAAACTAAGGTTATACCCAACTCCTAAATCGATTGGTGTACTCCGTTTTTCTATCCGCCGTACCAAAAATGTTGGCATATTTTGACACCTGTCAAACAAAGACAATTTGTTTATTTCGGTTTCGATGAAATTCAATCTCCGAAGTTAACGAATAGTGTACCGATTTGATCGGCCCCATTCTGACCCATATTTTTTTTCTCCGATAAAATAAATAAATAATTCAAAAGATATTGATATCGAGAATCGAGATTCATTGAAATGATTGAGATTAGGATTGAAAATCGAGAATCATCGAAATGATTGTGATTGGGATGGAAAATCGAGAATCATCGAAATGATTGAGATTGGGATCGATTGAAACGAAAATTTGTTATTTCAATCATTAATACTTTTCGATGATCGGATCAAAAAAATCGTATCGTTCCTGATTGACACAGCCCTACTTCTCACTGCAGTTGTGAATGCTGATGATGAAATGATGTGACGCCGCGCTGCTCGTTTGGAAATGCATCCAAGTAAGCTTTCAATTTTTTAATTTTATTTTTTTTGTTGTTTATGTTTTAAAAGAAATTAGGTAATAATTGAAGCCGACTCGTTGTGTGATCAATTTAAAGTGTATTAATTTTTCTTTTTCGAATAATTATTCACGGATCACACGCCGTTCAATTTAATGAATAATCTTTATTCAAACTGTGTATTAAAAAAAAAGAAGCTTTATATCACATAATGAAACAAAAACATTTTGTCTCATTCGGTGAGTTTTCAGCCTAAAGTATTCTGTTCTGCTAATACATACATATATTTCCAACTTCCACAACACAAATTGTCTTCCAGACTAAGTAAAATATTTCGAACAGAAAAAAAGGATTATTTTATTTCCCTTTTTTTTTTTGAAATTTCAAAACTAAATTGTAATAAGCCCTTGCATTTCTAACATCCTTGTGAAGTCAACCGATTTACGATATTAGCTATATAAAAAATAACAGTGCCAACATACAGAGTCTACAATATACATACGTATAATATGCATACCTGTATAAATTCATTTACGCTTCATTAGCTTAAAGTCCTTGACTGCCTCCCGACTTGGAGTAGGTATATCTAATGTATACCCAATCTGAATCTACCCATACACAACACATATGCCTTGGTTCTTGGCCTATCTACAAATTGTTTTTAGAATTATTACATCTTTGTCATTATTTACTTTTATTTCATTTAAATTCCGGACGATTTTTATCACAAGCATTTCTCTTATCCTTTGAAAATAAACGACAACGACGAGGATAACGATGACGATGACGACGACGGCTGGCCAGAGCGTAGCGACGACGATGCGCGGGGCAAATGCTTATGTTTAGATACCAACACTCCATATCTAAGCATTGAATATTCAATACCATTAACCCCCCTTTTAAGGCAGAGAGTAACTGCCACAAAACCACCCCCACCCCCACCCCCACAACCAGCTACCGACATCAACCCATCTCAAAAACCCCTTCTTTATCGCATATCCCTGCCCACGCAAATTGAGAGATCTTAAGTGTACGTGAAAAATTCCAGCTGAGTTAGGAACTTTGTCCGTATCCAGAGATTGGAACTTATAAATGTAGCTAAGGGAATGTATATATATGTGTATACAATTGTACATAGTTATGGTCTGGGTCAGGCTCAGGTATAAGCACTGACCCCTTCGCCTATCTAGAGTGTCATCCGCAATGACCAATTGAGCGATGTAGAAGGGGCCGTTGAGAGTGTGGGGTTCAAAAGACGAGAAAACGGTCCTGATGGAAGCTATACATAGGTAAAGTAAAAGGGTGGTGGTGGTAAGTTTAGAAAATAATCAGCCGTCGCAGCCATTTCGTTGTCGGCCATCATATAACATGACCATTGCGGCGAAAATTCCTATTCCTATATTCACATCGATATAGCGTACCTCTATATATAACGGGTCGGCTACGGCGGCGTTCAACCAAGTCGACGACGACGATGGCTGATGGTAAGGACTAAGGAGAACATCCTTCGCTGGGCCTTAGCCTCGGACCTAGTCGGCTTGGTTTCGGCATAAGAACAATATGCGGATGTTCGCTACGGAATACAATTATCGGGAGATGGGGCCCGGATGGTGGCCCGAAAAACTACAAGATGTATAGAAGAGTATACTGAGACTGACCAGGGGACCCGGTTCCTGATGGTGGTGGTGGTAGTGGTGGTAGAGTGGTAACATCGGTGGCAGCGGCAGCCACCATTATCTATATGTGCCTAATGGATGTCTTGTACAGATAAATTATTCCCAAGCTGTACCGCTGCTGGACTTCTATGCTGTCTATGTGTTTGTATATGTGTAAAGTGTTTCTGCTGTAGTGCTATTGCTGTGTGATGCGAGAAAGGACATCCGAGGAGCGAAATAGTTTCTGAAGTTATTTGATGTTGGTCGGCCGCACACAGGAACCCCTTTTTCTATGAATGTTGTTATATTGCTTCTCTGCTTTACCCCTTTTGCTGCTGCTGCCTATAGCCTATACCTACTTCTCTTGGACCCTCATTTTATATCCCCGTTAGTTTAGTTGACTCGGCAAACTGTAAATACCTATACTTACTCCTTGAAACATGTACTATATTATGTTTATGTTGTATAGGTAAGGTTTTGCTTTGATTGTAGCTATATTTATATGTAGGTAGGTTTTTGTATGTGTGTGTGTATGTGTCGATAAACGATAAACGAACTAGTTTCGTTTGGTCCTTCTACTTTTACTTGTGACATCCTTCGAAGGATAATAATAAAGGGTATAGAGGTACACACAAAGAGGCAGCGACAACGACTATACAACGACGGACAGGCGGCGGCAGCAACGAAAGGACACGATTTGCACGATATATCCCTCCCCCATCAGTGTCCAGTTTTTGAACTCATCCAAATGTCGTGGTCCAGCATTTCGTTGGGGTTATTTGTGTTCGCACCAGGGTAGAAACTCGCTTCTTTGGACGCCTTGTCGCAGTTATACTCTGTTCAATTTGAATATGAAGTACAGGGAAGATAGGATATTAGCCTTTCACCCATACTATTATAGATTTAAATAAGCTATCTCCATTTCAAAGCTCTCACAGGGTTGCCTGAGTGATCATTTTACATCGGCATAATTCTCTTATAAATGTCGGTAGGATTACCAACTGTTTATTTAGATTTTACGAACAGAAACATGTTGATCGTAAACTAAATTTTAAAAAATTAAACTAAATTAAAATTAAATTAACACCACCAGGAGAGGTAGAAATAGTAGGCTCGTTTTTTTAAAAGTTCCCCAGGAGGCCTAATCTTTTTTAACGTATCTTCAAATAAAACACAGAAAAAAAACTTAAAAATAATTCACAGACAAAAAATAAAAATAAATTAAAAAGAACACTTAATAACTCTGACGAGTAGTTGCTGCTACTATTCTCTTCTTTAAGTTTATAACTAAACTTTCAACTGCTCCTTCAGTAAAAATATCCATTTCCCACATCTTTGGCTCAATCACTTGCTCAATATGTTGCCATTTTTCAGCGCCAATCTTGGTGGGTCCTGTTTTTAAAAGATCTTTTACTTCTGCCAGTTTAATGTTCGGTCTCACAAATATTTAACAGGCTTTAAAATTTTTAAATGACTTATATTGTATGGAACAAACGTCATTTAAATATTTAAATGCCTGTTAAAGAGTTAAAAGGGCTTTATGCAATCGGGCATAAGAGACTTATTTTGGCCTGGCCACGAATCCTTTCACTTGACCCCAAACAAGCTCTATGGGATTAAGTTCACAATGATAAGGTGGCATTCGAAGTACTTCATGTCCTGCAGATTTGACAATTTCATGCACCACGTAGGTTTCATACTGGGGTTTGTAACGTTTCACGATACTTAACAACTCAGCTTTAACCATATCTCCTTCATAGTTGATACCATTAGAACTAAGCGACTCCTTGATTATTTTCCTAGAATGATACGAAGCATTATCAAGAACTATAGCGGTTTTTTGGTTCCAGGCGTGTTTAAATATTTTCAAACCACTTTTCATAAACTTCGGCAATCATGTCTTCATGATAATCTCTACTTTTTCCAGAAAAGAAGCAAAGAAGTCCTTCGTCCACGAATGCTGTAGAGCTTCCTACGTGGGAAATAATTAATCTCTTGCCTTTTCCAGATGGTGAACGGAGTCCTGTCGACAGTCCCTCACTGAATGCTTGCCTTGGTGTTTGTATGGCCGTATCATTCCAAACATTTCCATGGGTGTGTCATCAGTAAAATCAATTTTCTTTTATTGAGAGATCTGACGTAAATACCATCTTCTCCACGCAATTATGTCATTTCTTTCTAAAAGAACACTATTCCGCTGACGTTTAACGAACTTAAAATTTAGATTTTTTTTTTTCAAAATCGTATGCAGCGATTTACGACTTATTTGTGTTATATTTTCGTTGAGTTTGATCTCAGCCAAAATGTTGTCCAGCGTTGGAAGTTCATTGTTCGAAAAAAAAAACTGATGAACGATTTGTCTGATGGCGCACCTATCAAAATCGTCGACTTTGCTCTTACCAATTTTTAATTTCTTTTTTGGTGGTGAGTATAGCTAAGCCCTTTGATTGTAGACAGTTCGTTCTGCTACATAAAATATATCCGCACTTTTCTTAAAAGCTTCTGTCTTTTTTTTACAAGATCGTAAAATTTGTTGGTTGCGTCAACGAGTGCCTGCTTCTTTTGTGCACTAATGTCCTCCCAAGAACTTGAAGCCATTTTAAATGTGAATAAACACAACACTAAATCTTCTCAAACTTAAAATATATGCTCCCAAAAGCTATATGAAAGCTTCATAGCAAAAACAAAAGAAAATGTATTAAAATTTCCATCAACGAATGAATATAATTAGTAATGTCATTTTCCATTGGACGCCCGGAAGCATCCGGAATCATAAAGAACTCTTCTGAAACCATTCCATTGGCAAAAATAACTGTCAACCGACGCTTCTGAGAAGAGAATTTCGCTTCTCGATTTGAAATCAGAATCCACTCAAGAAGCACGAATACCTTTCAGCTCCAACATCAGAACAAACTCACTCAAAATCACTATTTTCACCATTCAATTACTTAACTTCATAAATCTGTTCTCAAAAGCTTCAAATCCTAAAAGTTCCATAATAAAATCAAAAGAAAAAGCTCTTGAATTTGCTTACAATTGAGAAAGGTAACTCTGTTTGGATGAGCACAATTTCAATACACACATCGTAGATGACGACGACGATGCACGATCGTTCATCGTCAGTCTCAGTTTCCCTTAGAGATGAGCTAAACTGTGATTTTCGAATCACAGGTATAACTGAGACTGTGATTTCTGAATCACTGTAAGTTTAACCTGTGATTGTGATTTTCAAGTTTGGAATATCTTTGAGGCCAAAAAACAAAAATTCTCAGTAAAATGTAAAGTATGTAATTAAATGAATACAAAAATGCTAAAAATCTCAAGTCCCGAATTCAAAATTATCGAATAGCAAAATCTCGAATGTCTAAAATATCGAATGCCCAAAATTTCCAATACATACATATGGCGGATCGAAAAACGGAGTACGCCAATCGATTTAGGAGGTGGAAATTACCTTACGCCCAATTTCTTCACAGAAGTACTAAGCCAGCCTAGTACCCAGTATAGCTAGACCAGGTACAAGCTCTGGTACTCGTTCCTAACGAAAAGTAAGTACCTGAGCATTTCTTCACATCACTTGTACCGGATCTAAATACAACAAGGCGGTGCCTCGCCCAGCTCTCTAGTTCCAGTGGAAATCCGAAAATTTGCACTGTCAAAATTTTATCACGGCGGATCGAAAAACGGAGTACGTTAATCGAATTAGGAGTGGAAACCCGAAAATTTGCAATGTCAAAATTTTAGATTCACTTTTCCTTGTTCTTTCACAACCAGGCTAGGAGCTCAGTTCACAATTCGCGTTCGAACGCGCTTCTATTCTGTTCAGCCAGTAAATGTGTTTTTATTTTTAACAAACTAATTAGCGACAGATAAATTGACGATCACACGATCAGTTTCCTCACAGAAGGAGATAAAAACAGTTCGTGCTGGTGCTGGTGCTGGGATGTATGTGGGTTTATGGAAAATTACAAAAACAATTTCAATATAACTCAGGGGATCGTTTTTTATTACAGAGGCAATTTCTTAAGTTGAGTGCCATCAGCAGACAGCAGTGTGTTTGAAAAAGCTTTGCCTGTACTGCATATTCAAATTGAACAGAGTATAATTCAATTCAACTCAGCTATACAAAGGAAATAAAGAATACGATACTTCGAAAAATCAAATGAGTAGTGCGTAAAGGGCTGCCGCACCGAAAGTCTGAAGACCTAATTGATTCCCAGAAACTGCGACCCGAAAACAGAAACTTTTTAACAGGAGGTACTGCCTTTTGTCATAGGAAAAACTAGCTCCCCTCCGAAATTTCGGTAGACAAAATGCACCAATTGCTGTACGCAAGTTTGTGAATAAAATGCGTGAGACTGGTTTGCTGATAGATAACCGAACTTATTTCTGAAATCGTTCTGTGTACCCAATGGAGGATATTGCAGCTGGTGTGGTTTTCGGAGTGGCGGAAATATTGGCCCATTTTTCTTCCAAGACGACTCCGACTCGACGGTGGAAGAAACGTTAGTCAATGGAGAGCGCTGCCGAAGCCAAGGTGTGGTAAAAAAATTTTGTATCTTTTTTGTACTTGGGAGCGCTACGGTTCCAGCAGGATGGGGCTACGTTCTAAAGAGAAGCAGTCCAGGAATCGATTTATTGAACACTAAATTCAATTCAATAACCGTCCAATCAGTGGTTTTGGTGCCTTAGCTTGGCCGCCGCGGATCTGCGATTTGATGACGTTAGACTTTTTTGTGGGTTGCCGCACTAACGATCAATGCCATGGGAATAATCCACAGATGATTCAGGCAGTCTTGACCAATATTGCGCAAACTCTTCGTTAAATATTGGTGCTGAAACCATCGAAAATGTATTGAAAAATTTGTTAAAAAGGATGGCTAACTGCTTACCCACCTAGGGCAGTCATTTGAACGAAATAATATTCCATAGTTAATCGGAAGGATAACGTTTTTCAATAAACCAGTATTAATCGTTGAAAAATATTGAATATTGGTTTTTCGTAGCCTATTTAATAAGAAACCAACAGATGGCCCACCATTCAAGTTCAAGAAGTTCAACATCATAGATTTGTATGAACGAATTTAATCAAATCACCTTGCGCCTATAATTCAACCCTCTGTCTGCATAACCAGATTCGGACCTGTGTCCAACAACCTCTCATCCCAACTCATATCATGGAGTATAGTTGATAAAACAGTAAAAAAAGGACTTCACGTGCAGGCATTTTCCATTATAATATTCCGGAGATGTGGCCTTGGATCTGGGATTTGGGATATGAGGGTGTAGGTACGACTTTTGGGTTTTCTTCCCTTAGTCTTAGTTTTTTGGTGGACATTGCGGTTGCCGGCCAGCACAATTTCGTGTCCTGTCGCCGTTGTTACCGTTGGCATCGCTAATGTTGGCTCCTTTCTTCTTTATTGGGCTGTGGGGTACGGAGTAAGGATAATGGTATAAATGTATTCTGTATATGTATGTAAGTACAGAGGTATACATAATAGTGGCTTCTGTCATTTGCTATTCCCATCCTAAGTATTGGCAAGCTTTGGCCCGTTGGTGGACACGTCCTGCCTGATGGCTGAAATGTTTTTTCTCCACTTTGCGGAGACAGCAGAACGTCTATTCAAGGATATACCTTTTTTGGCAACGACAAGTGGTCATCGTAGTTTCTGGGTGATGTCCGTCGACCTGTGTAACTCCCACTTTTTGGATTTCAACTTTTTTTTTTAGTGCTCACACAAGGCACTTGATATAGTTTTGGGTTGTGTTGATGATGATGCTGGCTGGATATTATACAGAGAGGTGATGGTTGGTGGGGTAACTTGTGTGTCAAGGTTTTATACTATTCGGACGACGACGCTCGAAAAAGACCCACCCAAATTTGGTTACTTTTGCCACGACAGTATTGGGGATTGCTTCTTTGGGGTGATTTATCGTCATCACAGATGTCCGAAATGTGCGGAACAATTTTAGTTGGAATTAACTTTTGCGGAGCTTATAAAGAAAAGATGGAGCACTCTATATGTAAGTAGGTAGGTATAGTGGCGAGAAATACTTTTAAACATGTAATAAGTGCTGCAGTATGCTGAAAGCAATATTAATAAATTAAAGAAATAAATAAGTTTAAGGCGAAAGAGGAAAAAGCTCACAAAAGTCGTCATTCAATATGATGTGTCCTAACAACTACGTACTTAACAGCAAAGGTTCACTAAGTCATTACTGTTTATATTCAATTTTCAGTTTTCAAAATGTTATGACAGTTTTTGGTTAACTTGGAAAAACGAGAAACTTCTTTAAAGATTAACAAATTCTTTGAAGGCATCAGTACCCCCCCATGTTTAATGTTTCATATTAAGTAGCAGGTAGTTGGCCCCCGAATCGATTTGGAAATAACGCCCAAGAAAACACTGAACAAATTGTAGTTTGTAATTTCTTCTTTCATTTTTGGTGATATTTCATTGGTTTTCGTAGGTACAGTCGACTCCACTTATTTGCAATACAAAAAATGCTGAAAATTTGTTGTAATGAAGCGGAGTTTTCATATAAACGAACTTCGGAAATATGCAACTTTGTTGCATTTAACCAAACTTCGTATAACTTACACTTTATCTCCCACGATGTGATGTAAAATATTTCCAAAGGAAAAAAAAAATAAAACATAAATAACTTCAAACAACAAGCAAAACAACTTTTAATAATTGTGGCAGTTGAAAAGATTGCAACAATGAGAATGGAACGAAACTTAATGTAATTTTTTAGATGTGTTCAAACTTCAAAAATATAGGGATGCGTTAAGAGTTTTACTTAAGCGGAGTTGTTTCCTCACAAAATAATTATTTGTGGGAAAGAAAAATGTTTCAATTAAAGGAGTTTTCAAATAAGCGGAGTGCAGCTATCCGTACAAGTTTGTATGAAAATGCCCTGAAAAAAATTAAATTTCCTGTTACATAAACCAAAAGTTTCATTTAAGCGGAGTGGATATAGGCGGAGTTGACTGTACATACATTTATCATGCTTTAGGATAAATAAAGCAAATTCACAAAAGTTTAGCTTTTTTTAAAAGAATCTCACCAATATCAACAAGGCAATCAACGGAAAGTCGGAAAATGGCGCCATCCAGACAGAATAGTATGAACGAGAGAATACAAAAAGATAAAACAAAACACAAAGACGATAACTAAGATGTCAGATTTAAAGAGAGCAAATAACTTAAGATTAAACATCAGGGTTGGCCGAACTGTCACTTTGTATGTTTCTTTTGCTACGTAGTTAATGAAATTAAATGTAGTTAATGAAACAAATTGTAGTTTCAAATGTCATAATGATCTGTCACTGAAATGAGAGCCGTCACTTTGAAGTTTGAACTCAAATGTTCAGTTATTCAATTTAGATTTCATTATTTCAACCGCATTTCAAGCGAAGCTAAGAAGACACAACACAAAAGATTTCGCACTCACAATCCTCATCACCTTCGTATTCCATACAATAGACAGTTCACAAGAGAAGATTGTATAAGGATACTGAGACTGAGAGTTGGAAAAACTATTTTTACCACCACTGGCCTATTTCACCAAATTACAATTACAATCACAAATTTGTACTTGTAATCTACAATTAAAAATTTGTAAACTTAATTTCTTTTTCAAAAACAACAAACATAATTTGTAAAAAAAAGAGTAAGAAAAGTAGAGGAAATCGTAGTTGTGAATTACAAATAAAAAAAATCTGTTTCACCACTTTTTTGCCAGACTTGTAAAAAACAATTCTTTCTCACAAATTTGTGAGAGTCTGCTGAGTAGGTATCAAGTGTTAAGTGCACTATATAGCCTTCAATATTTAAAAAAAAAATTCATCAGCAACGACTGCACAAACACGATGGACACATCTGAACACCGTAGATTTAGATATACCGTGCATGTCTGAAAGCTCATGATAAAATGTCGACATTTCCATTTTATGCTAATAAAAACATTTTGATTGTGGGTCAATAATTCTTATAAAGAGTCCGCCATCTAACTTTTTTTTTGTCAACTAGTGCTTATTTCGTGAATGGTAACACTTAGCTCATGTCTGATTTGACAGATAATTAGTTTTATCCTTCCGCTGAACGAATATGGTTGTGTATACGCTTCGCTAAGTGGGCCTGCGATCGACTTAGAGAAGATGCCGATTTTGCCAAAAAATTCATCTTTTCAGATGAAGCTCATTTTGATCTTGGCGGGTAGTAAACAAGCAAAATTGTCGCATTCGGGGCACAGAAAACCCGCACGCATACATTGAAAAGTCGATACACCCAAAACGAGTCACTGTTTGGTGCGGATTTTGGTCCAGAGGCATAATTGGGCCATTTTTCGAAAATGAGCAAGGACTGACCGTTACAGTCAATGGCGATCGTTATCGGGCCATGTTGAACGAATTTTTTTTCACAAAAAGTGAAGAGGAGGATATTGGCAACATTTGGTTTCAAGAGGACGGCGCTACGTGCCACACAGCCGAAGCTACACTCGATGCTTTGCGCCATTTTCAAAAAAAAAAGAGTTATTTGGCGGACCCTTTATTATTTAATCTACCCTTATACAGTTTATGTTAAACTTTTCCTTGAAAGCAAATGAATTTGCAAATACTCGACCGTTAGATTCTTGAGCATTTTATCGCAAAATATTCACTTGTGTTACTATCGGTGCTATACTATGCCTTCACCGTAAAGACATTTTTAGGTTCGGAAAGATATTTATACTGAAAAATTGCAAATTGTAAATAAAATTACACATAAACTTTCTTCTGTAAGAATTTTTCTACAACTTAACAAACTTGTAAAATTCTTATATTTGGTGAAACAGAAACTTATAAAAACATCTGAATTTTCACAAATTTTTTAATTGTAAGCTACAAACAAAAATTACTCTTGATGAAACGAAAATAAAGATATTCCCACAAATTTCCCTTTGTAAATTACAACTACAATTTTGTACTACAAATATTATGTGAAACAGAATAAATCGATTTCTTAGCAAAATTTGTAAGAAATAGCTTGTAAAATAAAATTTCTAAGTTGGTAAAATAGCCCACAGACATATATAATTAACTCCCAGAAGTGTGTGAAGCTTGTCAAGAAACTCTTTCAATTCATCACATATTTTTTCAGAATGTCCTCTATCCCGCCAGATCGATCCGTCAATTGGAAGCACACGTATACCCAAAGAACTATCTACGATCCGTAGCCCAGCCGATTATAAAACAATCAAAAGAATAAAAATTTCCTTAGATGCCCACAATAAATTTAATGAAATCTTAGTTTTTTTTTCTCTACATTTAAATATATTAAATTTTATTTTGAAGTCATTTAAATTTTAATTAATTAATCATTGAAATTGAATTAAATGATCCTTTGTATTAATTTTATATGTTCTTAAAGACGGCATGGCTTATGGTTTTGTTGACCTGATGCCTTACTAAAATAATTTGTGAATTTATTTGTAAATTATTTGAATAAATACAAAAATAGCTGGTCAAAAGATGCACAATTAGTGGATGGAAGGTGCATTTACTCCAGTTAAAATGGAAAATGAACGGATTGGTGCACTTTCTCTAAACCTAAAGTGCGTGCAGTCCTTCTTAAAAACACAACAGTTTCGAGGATTCAGGTCTAAATAAATACATAAATAAATTTCATAATTTGTATTACGACAATATACTATCTTGCGCTTCACTTTTGATAATTTTTCAGAAGAAATTGTTTCCAGAAGACAATTCCTTCTCACTCTGTGGATAAACCACAAAGTTCAATTTCAAGTCATGGATGCGGGCAGGGAAACCAATCAAAAAGTCCTTTAAATATGAGTATTGATAAATATGATGATTTTTATAGTAGTTATACTACAAATGTGCGTCGAAAAAACATGTTACGAATAATTGATGTTATCTACACTCTACTACTCTTCCCACTAAATATACCACCGAAGGAATGTACGTTCTGGATCAGGATATTGAAGTTAGTCTCAGTTTAAAAATTACACTTAATTTTCGGTTTCATAGGTAGGTAATTTTATTTAATTTCAACAGTTGTTGATATCTCGATGAAATCGATATGGGTATAGATACTCTTTCAATGCCAGTGCCGAAATCAATATCAAGGATTGGTAAATCAATGGCAGACTCCCGATCTTCGTTTGATTATTCCATGTCCAGCACATCTTCAGTTTAGCTCATCTTTGCTTCATCATCTTCCTTACATAAAAGCACATCATCAGAAATCGACTCCAACAGACCCCATCTAAAGAGGCTTAACCCAATTCTTAATAAAAATAAAATAAACAAGGCTGCATCAACACCATCGGTGAAGAAAAGTTTCATTGATAGTATATTGATGAAAAGGAATCTAAGAAAATAGACATGGCATTTGGAAAATTTTTCATTGGTTGCAATATACGGGTGTCCCGTAAGTGATAGAGTAGCTTGTACCTGTACTGGGAAAAATAATAAAAAAAATCTATCTCGCTTGGTTAAATAAAAATAGCAATATTTAGATAAAAATATTGAAAATCGATACCCTAGGCCACATTTTTAGGTATTGTTGTCACAATTTTCCAAATTTTGCGGTGTTTTTATTTTTTACGTAATCCTTAGTAACCATGCTATTAACCAATCAATCAATCAAAAATTCAAAAAAAAATATTGTCAGTTTCGTAAGAAAAATAAAGTTCGACTGAGTCATGTTTCAAAAAAATTTTGTAACCTAACTTTGACACTTCATATCTTTAAAAAAATAAACTACTCTACCCGTTTGGCCCGTTTCATCAAGATTTCAAAATGGTACAACACTTGCTACTTATTCCACCTTAAAAAATATTATCAACATTTAAAACGTTTTGGAGCATTTAAAATTCTGACAAAAAAAATTGGAAATTTACCCTATTGATGTATTCTGGAAAACTTCAATCATAATGAAACAAAAGAAAATATTTTAATACAGTTATTTTATTGATAAATCTAAAGCAAATACTCAAATTGTCTACCCTCGGCACGAATACAGGCTCTGCACAGTCGCAGAAAAGATCTGTTCATTAGGCGCCCGAATCTACTTGAATTTATTTCTTCTCCGGCTTCAAAAATTTGGTTTGAAGTACACTTTTTCTTTTATACGCAGTAAAAAAGAATCGAGAGGGTTTAGATCCGGAGAACGAGGGGGCCACAAAATTGATCCAAGGCGTCTAATCCACCTATCGGGATACTCCGTATTCA
Source organism: Leucozona laternaria (assembly GCA_932273885.2). Lineage (NCBI taxonomy): Eukaryota > Metazoa > Arthropoda > Insecta > Diptera > Syrphidae > Leucozona > Leucozona laternaria. Next base: position 216,069,583 of record OW026366.1, on the reverse strand, counting down.
GGTAATCCCGTACACGATGAGCATAATGCGCTGGGCAACCATCTTGTTAAAACCACATGTCTCGGTAGATGTTGAGATCTTCTAATAAAGTCAGTCCAATTATTTGTCCATTTAAAATTCCGGTCCACATATTTACTTTAAATTGATATTGAGAGCACCCAACTAACAATTCAGCTTCGGTTAGGTTTAACTGAAAATGCTTTCTAACTTCTATAAAAAATCTGTAAAACTTCGTTAAACATAAAAAGGAGAACATTATAGAGGCTCAAATAACCTTTTTATAACTTCTAAAGTTACTTCGGTACATCTTCGTGCAGGTACCATGCGCAGTTCTTATAAAAGTTTGAGTTCTATAACAAGTGTTTGTAAGATCTAAACGAAGTCTTATCGAGCCCTATGCATAGTTTTAAAGAAACTTCTGTTTTGACAGATAGTCTCGTAAATGATTCTATAAAGGTAAAAACGCAAGTTTAATAGAGGTGTTAGTTGTTATTTTAGTGGTTTTAATATACCTATTAGAAGCAGATTATACAGCTCTTGACGAGGTAGTTATACAAATAAAAAAAATATTTATTTTATTTCCAATTTTGTGGAAGTGGTTTTTTTTCTGTATTTAATCTAGTTTTTACCTGAAAGTATATATCACATAGTATTATTTATTTATTAATGTATTGGAAATAATTATAAAACACAAACATTTTTCTTACCTCCCTAGGGATCGAACTCGGAATCTCCTGTATAAAAGTCCATCGCTTTAGCCACTGCGCCATCTTAGATATAAATTGAAGATGCAGGAACTTGATCATACTTTTCCTTTTGAGAACTCCAAAGAGCTTCCTTATATAAGCCCAAGCCTCGATAAAATATTAATTAAAGCTCCATTTACATGATGGCCTCCAAGTATCGATGTGTTTTTTTGCCAGTCCATATGGATTTGTCGAAAAAAACTATATCGGGACTTAGGAACTTCTTACTTACAGTGCGTAAGTCCCGATAATTATCTGGACTTAGCTAAAAGTCCATAGGGATTTAAGTTGTTGTTGTATTTGCTTGTAAAACTATTAGTTCCGATGTTGTTTTTTTCAACGAATCCATATGGATTTGCCAAAAAAAACACGCCTAATGAACATTTAAATTGCTATTACCCTGAGGCCACAAGTACTGGCGAGCAAGTTGAGTTCATACATTGCCTCTGTCGAATTCGTATCTGTGTACTGGCTGTGACGTAGGCTGCAAGTTGCTTGCAAGTGGGTCGTTCTTTTTCTCTACTATAGTAAACAACTTTGGTTGATCTTTCAAACAAAATGGATTCAAAAGAAAAAAAAATTATGGACAGCGAAACCTTAACTAAAATTCATGTACCAAAAAAACTTCAATTTTTTGTAGCCAAATATTCTACAGACGTTAAAATACAGTTTGTTGTCTATCCGTCTGTGAAGCACAAACCTTTAAATTCCATTGAAGGATGTCTACAATATCAATGGATTAAAAAACCCCTCTAAAAAATTTTTCCATTTTATTTTCTGCTCCAGAAAAATGCTTTTTCAGGCAATCGGTTGACATTTGGAACGAAATATTCTCTATACGATCAAATATAATTTGTTCCCTATCTGTCAAGCACAAATCTTTCAAATTCCATTGGATGATGTCTACAATTTCAATGGATTAAGAAACCTCTAAAAATCCGAAAAAAACTGAAATTTAATTTTTCGAAAAGGGCAATTTAAAAGCTTTTTGGTGATTTGTAACGAAATATTCGCAAACGTCAAATATACCGCCGATATAAAACGCCGATTTGCCCCATGAAAATAAATTGATTTTCAAACAAATTTCCAAATCTATATTTTTCGGCAGGTTTATCCCGTTTTTACCAAAACCAATACAATTTTCATCTGTCAGCTTGACAAATAATGTGATTTTTGAATTGTTACAACACATCCATAATCATCAGCTACAATAATTTAAATTTTTTCATCGAACTGTGAATCAACCCAATGAAATAAACTTATACTCACTCATATTTTCATATGACGACATTGTTTCGTACAAAAAACAGAAAAATCTTGCTAGATTTGACATTCCAACAACAAAAAGTGAATATTAATACAAATTCTAAACGAAAAGAGAATAACAAAAATAAAATTCGCGAGGATGAATAATATTTTCCGTTTCCGTAGAAGTTTTTACAAATTCCTTTCAATTTACAGAAAGAAATCGATTCGTTTAAAAAAAAAATTCCATTTATTGAAAAATCCGAAGATTGAGGGAAAACATAAAATTGGTTGTCTCTATATTTCCACCTTTTGATTTGAAGCCCGTAACTCCCCTAGTCTGCATTACTTTATATTATAACATTGACTTTTTTATTAGTTAAATGAAAAATGTGTTTATTTATTGGTATCTTTAAAATATAACCTCGCTTATATAAAGTATGTACAGTAAAGTGTGTGCGCGGTGTAAGCATAAGCAAAAAGTTCTGCAACGCCACATAGATTTATGCTGACAAGTTCCTGAGAGGTTAAAACATAAATAACAGATTAGCCATATGAAGATTAGAATGTTTCGTACGTTTCGTACGTTTCACTCTCCAAAATCCATTTGTTTACAATTCTTGTACTTATAATTTCATCCGATGAATAATAATTTCGTCGATGAATAGATGTGAATTGCAAGAACAATTGAATCAGGTGTGTGAAGATCCCTACTATCTATGTGTCAGGTTTTTATACACACATTCTCGTTTTTATCTGCAATCTGACTGTTCAAGCTTGTAGGCAAAATAAATGGCTGCCGTTGATTTTCATCTTTATGTGGCTAATCTGTGACACAAATATTGAGCGCACATTGTTTGTGTTTCTCGCCTTTGTCTTCGTCAGTCCTCATTAAAGTTGAAGTTTCCTATGCCATTATGCCAATACTCGCTTGATTCATTAAAGTATGTATCGTTGTTTGTTTGCTGGTCAATTTCTAAATAATTGACGATGTACATAAGATAAAATTAAAAGAAAACAACAAAAATAGTCTAACCTTCTGGATTTGGAGAGACCTGATGATATCTTGTGCTGACCTGATTTGTGCTCTCTTGTGGTCTTTCTTGATCTTATGCATTCCTCTGCAGATCCAATTGACGTGCTCTTTGAAGCATAATTCTACGTCTCATAGCAAGAGATCTTAAGTAGTGACCTGATTTTTTTTATTTGTTTCCATGAAGTGGACATTGTAATTTTTATATTTTAAGAAACATGATTTTTCAAACTCGGCTAAACTAAATTCTGACAAGATTCACCTTCTATATATCTATATGTTATTGAATTTTCTTTAAAGGTTCGATAAATAAAATCTGGCAGGTCTCACCGAAATACTCGATTAAGCTTCTATAAATTTTTTATAGAAACCTTATTAATATCTTTTTACTGCAACCTCTATAAAATCCTCTATGGAGCTTTTATAAAGTGACAGCCACTTTAACCTTCTATTCTATCATTTATAGAGCCTTATTAGAGTGTCAGCTCTTAAACTCTGTTTGTCTTCCTTTTCTTATTTCCAAACGGCTTAACGGAAGTAGTTATCGAGCTCATGACTTCTATAAGAATTTCTTTTCCACAGAAGGCCGTATAGAGGCTTTATATAAGGTTAATCCTGCAAATATCAATATTTCTAAGCTAAAAGAAGCTGAAATGTTAGTTGGGCAGTCTTCACGAACTAAATGCGGATTTTCTTGGTGCCACTCATGTAAATTATGTAAATTCAAATAACCGTCATTTTTAAATGTTGATTCGCCAGTGCATAAAATGTGGTTGAGAAATTGCGGGTCTTCACTATTTTTCGCCAACATTGTTCTGCAAAAATCGATTCTGGGACCGTAGTCCCTAAGTAGCAAACTTTGTACACGTTGAACATGGTACGAGTGGTGATTATTTTGTTTTAAAATTCGATAAGAAATGCTTTTTGGTATTCCAGTAGATCTTTCAATCGCACGTACTGAAGCGCTGGGATCACTTTAAATTTCATTTAAAACTACTACTTCGTTGTGTTCTCTAGGTCTTCCGGCAAAGGTGCCGGCCGTACGAGTCTGAAAGGTGTGCATAGATGAACACACGGTGGTCTGGGTGACGCTCCACATTTGGGTACCTTTGGGGATACAATCTGGTGGCGGCAGTCATTACGACGGCATTCACCATAGATAATATGCATGTTCGCATATTCTTGAGCTGTGTAAAAATACGGCATTTCGCGAAAGTTTTTAGTATCTATTATTAGAAAATAACTAACACAATTTTCACTACACTAATCAAATCCAAGGTAACCGAAAAAACAAACGATTACGATAACTGTAAAACAAAAGCTCAAGAAAACGAGAAGTTGCGAGTAAGAGAATGAACGTAGCGTACCATATGTAATGTAGATATGTCTCCCTCTAATTTACGGCAAACAGTGTTTTATTATTAGTATCCCTGTTTATCATACATATCGGTAAAACCGATGTTTGAGTACAAACAAAATTCACCACAATCATTCTTGAGTGAACGATACGTAAAAGTGACTGTACTGAATTGAGGTCCTTTTTGCAAATAAAAAATCAATAATATTTTTTATAATGGAATAAGTAGCAATAAGTGTTGTACCATTTTGAAATTTTGATGAAACGGGCCATCTTTTAAAATAACTTTCCGAGTGTAGAGTAGTACATTTTTTTAAAGATATGAAGTGTCAAAGTTATGTTACAAAATTTTTTTGAACCATGACTCAGTCGAATTTTATTTTTCTTACTGACAATATTTATTTTTTGAATTTTTGATTGGAATTAATAGCATGGTTATTAAGGATTTCGTTAAAAATCAAAAAAACACTGCAAAATTTGGAAAATTGTGACCACAATACATAAAAATGTGGCCTAGGGTATCGATTTTCATTATTTTTCAAAATATTGCTATTATTACTTAACCAAGCGAGATAGATTTTGTTTTATTTTTTCCAGTACAGGTACAAGCTACCCTATCACCCAGTACCGGCTTGACGTTGACTTACAGGACACCCTGTATACCATTCGATGTAGCCGATTCCAACCATTTTAAATCCTTTGTAAAGCTTTGACGACCATCATATAAACCACTTTCAAAAAAAAAATACCGGCGACAAGTCTCCTAGAGAATTTATATCAAGAAGTTCAAGTTTTTCAAAGAAACCCAACCGAAGGTGTTTTATTAATAGATGGCTGGAAAACCAGCAGTAACAACACTAACAATGTCCTTGCAATTATGAGAACGCATATCCGGCTCAAAGGTTTTCATCAAATCATATGATTTCACGAACAACAGTGAAACCGGAGAAGAACTCGCAAATGTATGCGAAAAAAACAATGGTTGTTTGTAAGCAAAAATACAATGCAGCGATATTTGAACTAGTAACGGAAAATTCAGCAAACAAACTTAAAATGGGTCGCGTTCTCAATCAAAATCAGGACGTAACAAATTTCACAATAAACGGGAACATTGTAAAAAATTTTAAATTTTTCAAAAATCATCGCTGTGCTTTATGTTGCCCAGTGACATCCGTTGGTGCACCTACATAAATTCTTTAAAAAATGCTCTATATAATTTACAATATATGTATGAAAAGTTTGTCAGCCGAAGACTCCAAAGATCTGAACTGAAGCAGTTCCTTTTCGATGACAACTTCATCTAATCGTAATCGGTCGAAGAAGAAATTTTCGTTTATGATCCTGTTTGAAAATTAATAAATAAGTGTCAAGATGATATTACAAATATTTCAGAAGCTGTTAACTTATGGCTTCAGTTTGAAGTGCCAGAAAAGATAGCATCAGAAAGTTTAAAAAAGCGAAAATGGCTCTTACAATTAATTCCCTTGCAGCATATATAGCTACTACTTGGGACACAACTTATCGTGGAAAAGTCCTTTCCCCTTTTTGAATGCAGATGAACTAAATAGTTACGATAGCTTCAAAAAAGGGGAAAGGAATCTTTGGTTTATTAAATGGAAAAATCAAGCAACACAAAGAAGATGACACAAACGGAGGTCGTTTATTGCCAAAGACTCACTGGAGTTTCGCATCTGGAAAACATCCATATGTCTTGCGAAGTATACAACTCGTCTGCTCAGTATTCCGGCATCTTCAGCACCAATTGGAAGACTTTTCTCCCACTGGTATTTTGTGCACACAAAAATAAGAAATAGACTTTCACAAGAAAAATCAAAAATATTGGTTAATATTCATTACACTTTGAAAATTAATGACATTAATAAAGGGTCCGCCATCTAACGTTTTTTTTTCAACTAGTGCTTATTTCGTGAATGGTAACACTTATTTCATGTCTGATTTGACTGCTAATTAGTTTTATCCTTGCGCTGAACGAATATGGTTGTGTATACGCTTCGCAAAGTTGGATTGCGATCGACTTAGAGAAGATGCCGATTTTGCCAAAAAAATCATCTTTTCAGATGAAGCTCATTTTGATCTTTTCGGGTAGGAAACAAGCAAAATTGTCGCATTTGGGGCACAGAGAACCCACACGCACACATTGAAAAGCCGATACACCCAAAACGAGTCACTGTTTGGTGCGGATTTTGGTCCAGAGGCATAATTGGGCCATTTTTCAAAAATGAGCAAGGAGTGGCCGTTACAGTCAATGGCGATCGTTATCGGGCCATGTTGAACGAATTTTTGTTCACAAAAAGTGAAGAGGAGGATATTGGCAACATTTGGTTTCAAGAGGACGGCGCTACGTGCCACACAGCCGAAGCTACACTCGATGTTTTGCGCCATTTTCAAAAAAAAAAGTTATTTGGCGAACCCTTTACAACTGATGATTATTGAACTGCATACATATGTCTACTCGAATTTTAATTTTCACTTTTATATTATTAAAATGTACGAATGGGGCAAAGAATGTAATTGGTATGTCAGAATGAATACCTAAAGATTTTTAGCGTACGATGATTCTAAATTGACTTTTTTCTTGCCGCCGTAGTAACTTTAAAAAAAAAACTCAGTTAGGAATTTTGTCCTTAGCATACATCCACCTTCCATCATAATAAGTGGGTTAAAATCTTGATGCGAGGCTGAACCAAAAGGTAATACAACTGGCCCTAAGTTGTAGGCAAGTAAGTTTACTCGTTGATTAGAAAATTAGACAAACATGAACTTCAGAAATTCTGTCCATAAATATTTTTACTAATTTAAATAATTTTTTTTTAAATTATTTAAATTATTTTCTGTTAAAATATCCATTTCTATGCATATTCATTCGATAAGAGCAGAGAAAAGTGAAAACAAATTTTCTTGAACCGCTCTACTCGTTTATAGCAGCGGTGCTACTTCGCCGCTTGACGCCTCAGTTATCAGTATGGGACCACTCATAACAACCCATTTGATTGTTTTCGACGCTCTGCTCATCTCTCGCATCACTGCTTTGCTCTTGCAGCTCCATTATGTGCTCAGCCTAAGGCCAATCATTCAGTGCTTAGTTAAATTTGTTAGTAAATTTTGCAAATAAATTAAACTTGGATTAACTCAAAACCAGTTTTCAGTGGTACCTGTTAATCAAATATTTTTAACTTTAAGTATACCTAATCTTTAATTCCGAGTTGTCAAAAATATTTCTAAATCGAAGTGTGATTCTATAGAAATCGACGAGATGGCGCTACTTTGGAAATCGTTACTTCTATAGTGTCGTGCGTGCTTCGATTTTGATAGATTTTTGACACGCATCTGTAGTAAGAAATACCTATTCAGTTAATCACCAAATTTGTTGGAGTTAAGTTGGGATCTAAACTGAGTGCAAAATATGTTTTAGCAGTTAACCCGCGTTTAACCCAGAAGCTAGGATACAATCTCGTACTGCAAGTGTTGGTGTAAGCCAACATTCTTCGAAAGATATGCGATATCACCAAGAATAACTGCGTTTTGGAAATGGTCGATATCCACCGCCAAGATTTTTGATCAGCCATGAATTACGCATCACTCGAGAATCATGAACGCTCCCTGGCCATCTAGCTCTAGCGTTTACTGATGCGTAAAATTTCCTTTCGGGACTACAAGTTGTATATGGCTGTTAACATGGTTCATTTATTGAAGGTGCATCGATTTCTATCATAGTTCCATCTACGCACCTTGCTACTGTAGGTATTGGTCTGTAGCTATTCTTTGAAAATTCAAAATTTATTGTATGAAATAAATAAAAATTATTGAAAAATAAAGATGAAAGTTGTTTGTAGAAATATTTCTCTAACTTAGGGTTACAACACAATATCTTATGTGGCACAACAAATATTAATTGTTGTTCCAAATCAAAAAAAAATAGGAAACTCCCAATAAATACAAATTAAGCATCAGCCAGCAAGAACTCTTGAAGATACTCAGATCAAAAGACCTGAACAATCAAAAAACGCACTACACTAGAGTTCAACTTAATTTTATTTCCTAAAATTGAAATATTAAACAAAATGATTAAAATAAAATATAATATCTTACAATTGGTTTAACCTTCAATTAATTGTGCAAATGAAATCTGGAACTGCCGGCTCAAATATAACCTCTAACCAAATTGCGGGATGAGAGCCATGCGCCAGCAAATTACGACGTAATAAATAGTTGTTTGGAAATTTTGCCAAAATGCTAAGAAAAAAACTTTATATCTCGCTAAAGAAGGTAAGTCTTGTCACATATCAAACCTTAAACAATATTTTATCATAAGTGACAAAATGTTAAATGTACAGAAAACAAATCATTTAAAACTTAAGAGACCTACAGTCTGATTTTATTTAAAAATGATGGAAAAATGATTATGGAAAGAAATACGAGCCAACAACGAGTTGAAAGTATTAAAATTTACTACCGAAATTCGGAGTCAGTGGCCTCAACGTTAAGAGCGCTAAAAATCGAAAAATCATCTTTAGGGATGAGGCTCATTTCTGGCTGAATGGCTTCGTCAATAAACAAAATATGCGTTATTGGTCAGGCAGAAATCCACACGTACTCCATGAGTCATCATTGCATCCCGAAAAAATTACGCTTTGGTGTGGTTTATGGGCCGGCGGCGTCATTGGGCCGTACTTCTTCCGTGAAGATCAGGACCGGCACGTTACTGTGAATGGGGATCGCTACCGTTCAATGATAACCGAATATTTTTGGCCCCAATTGGATGATATGGACTTGGAGGACATGTGGTTCCAACAGGACGGCGCTACAAGCCACACAGCGAATGTCACAATCAATTTATTGGAAACCAAGCTTGGAGAACATGTTATCTCACGAAATGGTCCAGTCGCTTGGCCGCCTCGGTCGTGCGATTTGACGCCGTTAGACTATTTCCTGTGGGGCTATGTCAAGTCTATGGTCTATGCCAACCAGCCAGCGACGATTGATGAACTTCGTACGAAATTGCAGCAGTATCGGCTGATTTATGCTTGAAAACTGTCGAAAATTGGGTTCAGCGTCTGGACTTCTGCAAGCGTGCCCGTGGTGGCCATGCAAAAGAAATCGAGTTCCATACATAATGGCATCGAACGTACTTTCACAGGAATAAATAATTTCATTGATATCCAAAACCGTTTTTGTTTCATTTAAAAAAAAAATTGTAGCGCTCTTATTGAAAAACCCGATATATCCAATGGTCACATTTGTTGGCGCGTTAGTTTGGCGAGGGCCTAGTGACTTACAACTTTCAACCATTCCAGAGGCAGTGGCGGTTTTTTTTTAAATTTTTAGGGGTACGAGACTGTTAATCGAACCCAGACTTTCGGCATGACAGAGTCCTACGCACGAGCTACTAAATCGTACCTAATTGGTTTCTTTGCTCATCGAAAATGTATTCAATGTGTCTGCCGTTTATCTTTAAGTTCAGTAGAAGGATAACTCGATGATATTTCTTCGCATCACCAGAGAAAAAGAATGTTTTGTTTTTCTATTTCATTCACTTGATTTGGTTATTGCACCAAAACCAGCCGAAAAAGAGTTTGAAACCATGAAAGAATTCCTTTATTGAGTTGAAGATGAATACGTCAGTAAAGTTTAACTATATGTATTGGTATTGGAATTATCAAATACACCTACATAAGGAAAGAACATCTATTCTTTAAGAAAACCGTATTGACATTGGCTCAAGTAGGTACTTTACACAAAAAGTTCTGTAAATTAAATTAAAAATAAAGCCATAAGAACCAATAAGCAATTAATATAAAAGAAATGATACTCCACTTTCTATATTTACCCATATTAAAGCTTAAAAAAAAAACAAAACATTAAATGAGAAATAAAGATTTTCCGGAACTCGGTCATTCAATACAAAAAAAAAAAATGTATGTAGGTACCTACCAACTTGACATCGCAGAAAATGACTTGAGTGTTTTATTTTCTTCTGTCGTTATTTTATTATACCTATACCTAGTCCCCTTCGTCTTGCTTGGCCTAAGGGGGTGATGTTTCTTTCCCGCGAGGCAGGACCGACAACAAAAACATTGGCAAATTCTAACAATTTATTTTTTATAAATTTCTGTGTCATGAGTGAGTGTGTGTGATGTGTGTAGTGGTATCTTGTGATATGTGTTGCTCAGATTGTCTATTCACAAGGACACATCAGCAGCACCGTGGTTGACTATAGATATGTATTGGATTTATTTTTTTTCGTTGCTGTTGCTATTCTGTCCATCCTTGCTGCGAAGTGGACGTTTTTTTTTATCTTGTTGTATTCTGAAAATCTTTAGCGAAAATCGTTGTTTTTTTTTGTTTAGTTCCTTCATCGCTCCGTATTTCTCGTGTTCTTTGAAAAAGACTACTCTTAGTGAAACGAGAAAAAAAAAATAACGAAGATTGAAGGAAATGAAAAAAAAAAAATACGTGCACTATAGCGTTATGTCTTTGAACGCCCATTCCAAGTTCTGGCCGCCTTTTTCTAATGAAATTTCCATGTCAGATCGCATCCTTGTCGTAGTTTTGCTGCTCCACACGTAGATAGATATTTATTTTTTTTTTTTCTCTCTAGTATCTATATTTCTTTAGACTTTGCGCTTTTTTTTCTATTGGTCTCGTCCTTTTGTTATCCTTAGTTTTCGCTAGTGTGTCTTTACCGGTTCTCTAGATGAGTAATTGTATTTGGGTTAAGAGCCATTGATATCATATCCTAGCAACGACGAAACAAAAGCGACAGCCATCGTAGTACCACACATACCTACCTATAACCAACAACAACATCAACAGTGAAAAACGGAAAAATGTACAAAGCGATCAGGACGTGGACTAAGGGGCCTATAAGGACGACGACGACCGACGACGTCGACGTGGGTCGGTTGTAGAGGTATGGTAGTGGGTGAAGAAACAAAACATGAAGAAAACAATCCCCATATGTATACTGTTCATCAACTCTCTGATGGCGAGGTAGTAAAAACCTATAAAAACTCCAGCGGAAGTTGTTCCTATAGCAAAAAAAAATAAAAAAAAACACGCCCCTAACCCGCAACTAAAGATTCCAACTAATAGAGGAATCATAAGCATTCAAACATAAACGCACACACTCGCAGAACTCGTCCTCGTCGACAACGGACGGCTGAAGAAGACCACCTTCTCCTGACTCTTGACATCCATCAGACCACCACAACGCGAGGATATGTTATCCATTCCGTTCTTTGTGGCTCACACTACCTATGCGATATACTATAGAATCCGTGCTCAATGACGGTAAAGGATGTAGCTATTTGAAAACGGCCGTATTTAAGGGAGATATAATTTGCGGCCACTCAGAACAAAATTCTTGAAGACTACATTATCTATTATTAAAAAAAAAAAATAAGAGTAAAAATATATCAATTCACATACTTTCTCTTACTTTATACTTTTTCAATTGACGCGGGTTGATTTTGGCGGCCTGTGGCGGCCATGTTGTTTTGCAGACATCTGTCAAATATTGTTCATTATTTAGATACTGATGACAAATCACCGATCAAAATCGGTACAGTATTCGTTAAATTCGGAGATTGAATTTCATCGAAACCGAAATAAAAAAAATTGTATAAGTGCTGGGTCTAGAGTTATCAGACTCCCTTTAGGGAGGACAGTCCCCTTTTTTTATAGCAAAATACTGTTTGTCCCCCTTATACAAACCTCCGTCCTCCTTATTAAGTAAAAATTCAAAAAGAGAAAACATGCAATTGAAAACTGTAAAAATATTTTATTAAATATTTTTATAAAAGGATTCTCTGTGAACGCATCCATTTGCAGTTCAAAATCATTTCAAAGTGAACGCATCCATTAAATGAACTACATCTCACTTCACTTTTTTTTAATCTGGTGTTATATTTTTTAAAAACATTTTTTGTCATCCTTTTTTAACACTTGTTCCTCCTAGAAAACTCGCGATGTCCCGCTTTTCATTATTTCAATCTGTGCCTACGTTCTGTAACTCTCGCATCGATGAAATCAGTCGAGAAACGATGGAAATTGAAACAAATCGTATGAGTTTTGTTCCATTTTTCATCGTTTCTCGACCAATTTTGGTAATTCTGGTCACCTTAGCTGGGTCTCATGGTTAATATGTGTAAACATCAACGTTTGTTTTTTTTTGTACTGTCACGGCCAGCCCTCTAGCTCAAGTGAAAACCCGAAAATTAGTTCTGTCCAAAATTTTAGTACGTCGGATCGAAAAACAGAGTACAACAATCGCTTTAGGAGGTGTAAATTATCTTAGTTACGCCCAGCTCTCTAGGTCCATTAGAACATTTTTAATTTGACTGGTGTCAAAATGTCAAATCATTTCCGAGAATACAGGCTACGTAACGTGGTACATAGTAACGTCGCACAGAGGAAAGTCCACGTTTTTAATTCACTCTACCGCCGACATAGAAATGTTTACACATCAAAAACCGCATCGGAACAGTATGAAATAATGAATGAATTGATCGATTCATTTTGGTAATCGATTTTTGAACGATTCCATCATTTGAAATGAACGATTTACACATTGCTCTAAAACACTGTGAGTCATTTCTTGAAGGTTACTTCTTTTGCAACGCTTTATGTAGGAAAGTTGTTCATTGTGGAAAACGGGTTTTAAAAGAGTGGTAAAGGCTATAAAGGGTTTTTCAACAGGGGCGCTACAAAAGTAGAGCAACAGGGACAGCAAACGACGCCATATTTCTTGCCGCTCTTTTGACATTTCTCTGCAATAAGGTTTGCCATTTCATGATGGAAAGATATACGAGCCAACAACGAGTCGAAATTGTTTAAATTTACTACCGAAATTCGGAGTGAGTGGCCTCAACGTCATGGTAGTCATAATTGTCCTAGCAGATCAACAATTGAGCGTCTAGTGGAAAAATTTAAATCCACAGGCACAGTACAAAATGTTCCCGTTCCAGTGAGACAAAGAAGTGACCGTAGTGTCGAGAATATTGCTGCCGCTGAGGCTTCAGTTGCAGAAAGCCCAAATGTGTCTCTCACACGTCGTTCTCAAGCGTTGGGCATCTCTGTGACGTCGTTGTGGCGAATTTTGCGAAAAGATCTTGGCCTACATCCTTACAAGATTAAATTGATGCAAGAACTGAAGCCACTTGACCACCAGAAGCGTCGTATGTTCGTGAATTGGGCTGAGCAACAACTTGAAAATGATTCGGATTTTCATCGAAAAATCATCTTCAGGGATGAGGCTCATTTCTGGCTGAATTGATTCGTCAATAAACAAAATATGCGGCATTGGTCAGGCAGCAATCCACACGTATACTCCATGAGTCATCATTGCATCCCGAAAAAATTACGGTTTGGTGTGGTTTATGGGCCGGCGGCGTCATTGGACCGTACTTCTTCCGTGATGATCAAGACCGGCACGTTACTGTAAATGGGGATCGCTACCGTTCAATGAAAACCGAATATTTTTGGCCCCAATTGGATGATATGGACTTGGAGGACATGTGGTTCCAACAGGACGGCGCTACAAGCCACACAGCGAATGTCACAATCAATTTATTGGAAACCAAGTTTGGAGAACGTTTTATCTCACGAAATGGTCCAGTCGCTTGGCCGCCTCGGTCGTGCGATTTGACGCCGTTAGACTATTTCGTGTGGGGCTATGTCAAGTTAATGGTCTATGCGAACAACCCCAGCGACGATTGATGAACTTGTACGCATATCGAAAATTGGGTTCAGCGTCTGGACTTCTGCAAGCGTGACCGTGGTGGCCATCCAAAATAAATCGAGTTCCATACATAAGGGCATCAAACGTTCTTTTACGAGAATAAATAATTTCATTGATATCAAAAACCGTTTTTGTTTTATTTAAAAAAACTTTTGTAGCGCTCTTATTGAAAAACCCGATATAATAAATATATTCAAAAACACAAAAAACCCACCAACTCCTATTGAAAATGAGCTACAAAAACAAATAGCGCTTTTGTTATTGTTCGCTTTCACCGCATATCTAAATTTTCAGAATTCTTAATTTTTGGAGTTTTTGATTGGCACCTTTTCATAAAAAGTTAGATGAATTGTCAGCACTTTTGATGACAGCTTGCCAATCAGAAGCTCCAAAAATTCAGAATTCTAAAGATTCAGATATCCGTTGAACGCGCCGATTTGCTTATTGCTTCAGTAGTTTGTTCGCTTGCGCTGGGCGGCCGTGCCGGCGCTGCACTTTTCACACAGACAGCAATTTGATTTGATCATTGAGTTGACAAATACTGCGTTTGAGTTACTGAGTTAGTGAGTGCATTGTCTACGGAAGCATTTCGTAAATTTTTATCAGAACAATCGTTCTTAAATGATAGTGATATTTAAAGTCGTTGCTTCTGTTTGTTCGGTCGGTTCTAAATGCAGCACGTGGTTGTGGTTAGTGGGGAATGATTTTCTCGCGCCTCTCCCAAGTGCAGCTATAATTCGATCGGGGTTTACCGCTTAAAATATGCGTAAGGATAGTAGTACCGGGCATTTAGATTTTAATGAAAAATAATTCCGAGAAGCATTTTTACTTCGATATTCAAAAGGATATTAGTACCTATACACGAGCCAAAAACCGCATTTTTCACGAGTGTACCTAGTGTTATTTGGCCGCCATTTTGTTTTTAAAGGTGATTTTTATTTTCGCACGTAACTTGCGTATTTTTGATCTTAGAAAAAACAATTTTGGCACAAACTTGTAGAAAATTTAATTTCCTACAAAATATGTTAAGTAACTTTTTTCAAAATTCGCTCACGTTAAAAAGTTACAGTGCATTTTGATGAAAAAGTTATGGTGGATTTTATTTTATCGATCATAACTTTTTTTTTGTCAATAAGAAAAAAACTATTTTTGCACAAGTTGTAGATCAGTTTTCTAATGGGAACTACGGTTCTCACTGCAGCGGATATAAGTTGGAGAAATCCATATTCTAATGAAATATCACGAAGACGAATTTGGCCTTCGTTTTTCGAAATATCGAAATGGTATCACCACACGACCTGAGGGACTCATTTTAGACAGTTCTTCATGGGATAAGATGATTTAAATGAAAAGTGGGTGTAATTCATCGCTTAGGATATCAGCATCCTCTCTACCTTCTGAAATTGATAGAAATTAACAAATTAGAATTTTTGCAAAATCCTCATTTAAAGAATCGGGACATTAAGTATGTCAGAAGAACCGTTTGCATTTTTCTGTTAAACACCAAGTTCTCGGATACTTTTCCATAACATTTTCGACGATAAATTTTTGTTAAAGCACTTTGAGTACACACTGTATTTTGGGTTCTTTGATTTTTTTGCTACCAAAGCGTAAAAAACTGAAAGCAGGTCAGGAACGCGAAAACGCTTTCAACCCTTCTAGGCCTGATCTCGTTCCTCTATATGAATTTCAAAATCTCTCCCGTGAATCAGGAATCGCTATCTTTCCGATTAAATGATCTTGTATAAATAAGAGCAAGTACTACGTGCTACCCATTCATGCTTAAAATTTATTTTAATTATTTACGCCCGTTAGCGTGTAAGGTATCATCTAATAATCTTTAGTTCCAAGGCTAAGGCTGTAGGTCGAGGTACAGACAGAATTATGTGAACAATTTAGTTTTGCGACCTGGCAAAACCTGTTGTTATGCTCGAGGACTTTAGTGTTAATTTTAGAAGGAAGGAAAAAACATCTTCGATGTCCAAGTTGGTAAACACAATACACAACCTCCATGAAACGAGAACAGAAATATTGGCCTATTGGATATTGACGATAGTCACATACGGTATACGGTTACACCGTATATCAAATCATCCGCTAAGTTGTGGTGGAAGTAAGTCTGATGATTGTAACATTAGTTTCAGCTACAATATAGAGGTTCCTGTGTCCTACAAAAAGTATCACGCATATCCGAACCCAGCTGGCGTCTATTTTTCAACAAGATATTTTTTTTAACTGAATCAATGGCTTCTTGGTGGATAACAAATACACCCCTGTATAATGTTATGTCTTCCACGAAGCCGAAATATGACGTTAGATGTTAGAAGGGAAATGAAACCGGAGATCTAGTGTAGAAGAAAGTCGCGCTTTTCCCTCCGAGTGAATCCGCAAACGGAGGAAATTCTTTGAAAGGCCAGTTAGGAAAAGAACGGGGTTGCCGGTTGCCCGTTCTCAAAACGGCGCGCTGGTTTCTTTCTTTTTATCATGTGAGCACATCCACTTATAATTTCCAAGTTTTCTGCAATTTTTTTCTCCGTCCCGCCTTCTTTTTGCAGTGTTTTGTTCGCATCTTATAGAGGTAGGTGCGCTCAGCGCTGTGTATATTCCACATTGAATAGATGCTGATGCCAGCGGCCCCTTTCGCCACTTTGGTTTTCTATACCTAATAGTATCGCAACTGAAGTAGCCATCGCGGTTGCTACTCTTACCGCTTGGCAGCTGTACTGTTCGTACTCATATACCTATCTTCTCTTGTAGTAGGCTCTTGTGGCATCCTCCGCAATATGTTGAGCGGAAATCCACTCGGTTATGTGCGCTTTGTGCACTTGTTTCAAGGAAGAAAAATGCCTTCATCTATCCTTGGATATAACATATATTTGTCAGTTTGAGGAAGAGTCGTTCTGTGGGGCAGAAGACAGAGGGTACCTAAATCTATGTAGGTAGGTACATACATACAGGGAAAAATCGCGCGCGATTGTGTTTTATTGATTTACGCTCACACTGCAGTGGTTGATGATGTTGTTGTTGTTGTATTGCTGGTAATGTTCTAGTGATGATGATGATGCTTACAAGGATGAAAAAGGGGAGACCATGTAGAATGCAACTCATTGTAAGCTACGGAAACTCCTTCGAATCCTGCTGATGATGGAAATAGTTTAAATTGGAGAATAAGGTCGCGAGGACGATGACGACGACTACAACGACGACGAGGACGAGGACGAAGACAACGAAGACGACTACTATAGCATTGATGCAGAGGACGAGATATATACTTATAGACCCAGTGTGAGTTAGCCCCTTCTTGTGTGCTATAAAATGCGCTGAATTGGCTTCATCATCGTTGTCGTCGTCAAAGTTAGGGTGATGCTATGTTCTACAACTACTGCTGCTGCGGTATTTCATGCAGTTGCAATTGAGTTGCAGATCCCGAGATGAGATATAGTCGTATTCAGTAGACTATGGCGAGCGTGTAGGATGTCTGTTGTCGCTAGAGCACTTAAGGCAAACTTATAACTAACTAGCCCCAAGGGGGTTTGGGGGGACGAGGGGGGCAATAATAGTGACATACTTCTTCGATTACCGGATACAATGAGTTGTTTACTCTTGCATGATGTTTCCGCGATTGGACATTTGTTATGAAACCATAGGTAGTACCGAATGATAAAAATAGGGACGCATGCACCAGAATGAATTCCTTTTGTTTTCCGTTACAGTAAACCAGATACAGTAGATGTGCATCTTTGTCTTTATGAAAATTTTCTTATTTCGCTGATGGTTATAATTAAACCGAAGGGGAATTTTTTTGTGCGATTCCTGAGCTAGTTCTTTGTTTAAATGATTTAATAAAAAAATCATGACAATTTTGTAAAATTTCAGCTATTGAAATGAGAAATGAAAAGTGCGAAGGTGAAATATTACAAAATGATATTTCTGCGAAACAACAATAGCGAATTAAAAACTTGTCAGAAAATTGAAAGGAAAAGGAGGTAAATGCGACGAAATGATTAAAATGCAAAACAAAAAATTGCAAATTTAGGGTTACATTTTATGAGGAAATTTGTGTGTAGCATTTTTGGTATAGCTATAGAGAGAGCGCCCGGAGTGTATAGAATACTCGTAAAATAGTTTTGTTGCGCCAATCGCATTAATGCTTATTTAAGAGCGATGACACGAATGGCAAATAAAGGGTTTTCCAATAAGAGGTGTTATTTAAATGATCGGATGTTTATTTCATTATAAAGAGGAAGGTATGCCGTTAATAATGGAACACAACATTAGCCAAATGGCCGCACGACCACACTTACAGGACCATATCCTTTTCATGAAATTTTCCATAACCAAATCGCAAAGTGGCTGCCCAATGTCCTCGATAGCCTCACGAATTCCATCTTTGAGGTCTTGAATCGACGCTGGGCTGTTGGCGTAGACCTTATCTTTCACGTGGCCCCAAAGGAAGAAGTCGCAAGGTGTTAAATCACAAGATCTCGGTGGCCAATTGTGTTCACCTCTTCGAGAGATAACACGGTCCGGAAACTTTTCCCGTAAAAGATCGATGGTTTCATTGCTTGTGTGGCACGTAGCGCCGTCTTGTTGAAAGTAAACGTTGTCTAGATCAATACCATCCAATTCCGGCCATAAAAAATCATTAATCATCTCTCGATAGCGCAATCCATTGACCGTAACTGTTGCTCCAGCCTCATTTTCGAAAAAGTAAGGTCCAATGACCCCGCCGGACCATAAACCGCACCAAACAGTCACGCGTTGAGGATGGAGAGGCTTTTCAACAATAACTCTTGGGTTTTCCGAGCCCCAGATGCGACAGTTTTGCTTGTTGACGTAGCGTCCGAGGTTGAAATGGGCCTCATCAATCAAGATGATTTTTCGATGAAATTACGGATCATTTTCATGCATTTCAAGGACCCAATCAGCAAAGACACGACGTTGTTGATGATCAGCCGGCTTGAGTTCTTGTGTTAACTGAATTAAGACCCAAGTCTTTATGCAAAATACGGTGTAATGACGTTTGTGGAATGCCTAATTCCAAAGAACGACGAGGAATGGACAAACCTGGGTTTTCTTCAACACTTTGGGCTACAACAGCAATATTCTCAGTTGTTCTTGAGCGACGTGCACGGGTTTTATTCTTCACATCACTAACTTGTCCCAACAGCTCGAATTTGTCCACCAATTTCTGTATTGCGGTCCGACAAGGTGCTTCACGACGACCCAAAAATGTTTTAGTTTTACGAACCGTCTCTGCCAAATTTTCACCATTTTTATAGTGAATTTTAATAATTTCAATGCGTTGTTGAAGCGTGTATCGTTCCATTTTTATTAATGGCGTAGTTTCTACTTGTCAAATGTCAAAAAATGACAGCTTCAAAAGTGACAACTACCGAAATAGCAGGCTATTCAAAATAACACCTCTTATTGGAAACCCTTTACATATACTGCCGTCCTAAGAAAACTGTAAAGGAACGCCAAAATTCAAAAAATCAAAATGATTTAATTTGAAATTGAGAATTCTTATTATAGCTTTCGCTTTATTTTGTTTTTCATTCACGAAGCGATGCGACGTTTTGGGATGGTGCATGAATTGTTTGAATCTTTTGGTACAACATCGACTTCCGGTTCGTCTTATTTTCACGAGGCTTTTGAGAACAAAAATCATCAAAAATACAATCTAGCTCAATTTCATCAATAACTCTTCGAGTTCTCTAGCAGAGAAAAACTTTTTGCGATACGGTAATGGTAATGTTGATTCTTTTTTTAAAGACAGATAATTTTTAAAACACTTCTTGACCGCACTACTCACAGTGAATTTTCGATACCTTTATTTTTTTTTGTTGGTGTTGTTGATTGTTTTCCAATAAAATAAGTAAAATGTGAGTTTGATTAATGTTTAATTATAAGACTGAAGAAATAAACAATAAATGCTGTATTTAAAGACGTGAGGTTACAAAACTAGCAACCAATGCACTGAATTTGTGAGGGAGCATGAACATGTTATGAGATCTACTGAGAGCGTGAAAAAAGTGTAGGTACACTTGCCAACACTGTCTTTAAGAGATCGATTTTGGTTTAACTTCTTATAAAATAGGTGTTAAATTTTTAAAAGCGATCTATTTTCTTTGCAGTGGAATATGAAGCTAAATAAAAAGGGTATTAATAAAAATACAAACAAAAATAACAACAAATATTTAATTTTTAAGGCTTCAAAAAAGTGTACAACTTGCCGATCATACTGTATCGTATCGGTAAAAGTTCTGTGTAATTTCTTCTGATTTTTTTTTTTTAACTCATAATTGGTTGATAAGAAGTTAGTAGTGTATTGTTTTCAAGTTCGTTTCCATCGACATTATACTTAAAATGGGTGAACAGAGTGTGATAGAAACACGAAAACTTGTACATATTAAAATTAAGAAATTAAGGACAAAAATATTTTTGACAGAATTCGGAAAGCTCAAGGACGTTAAAGATTGACGTGCGCCACTCCGGAAGACCCAAAAGGGAAGTGCGAAAAAATTCAGCGGCAAGTGCAGTGAAAATAGCGGGAAATAGGTATAACCCAATCTTCGCAAGTCTACGTTGGCGCGAGCAATGTCCACCGGAAGCCGGAATCTCCATAGCAGAGTTCCTCGAATAAACCCATAAACTTCTGCAAAAATCAAAAGCGACGACTTTTATGCCAAAATACAAAAAATGGGAGTTTATCATTCTGAGAAAATGGTCTTAACATAAATAAAAAAAAAAAAAACAATCATAAAAATAGAACATAACTATTCTTTACATCTTTGTAGTCAATCTTCGTGGAAAAATGGCAAAAAATCCCGGCCGAATTGACATAAAAGCTGGTTAAGTCAATGCCAAGACGCATACCTAATTATATGCTGTTTCAACCCATTTCCATCTTAGCTCTGCGAAAATGCAACGTCATATCGGGGCACCTCTGCAACTTAATTGATGATAAATTTTTATAAACTAAATAGTGAATTTGAGAGTTAATTGAATTATCTGATTGACCTGTTTTTGAATTTCGTAAAACGGGTGGTTATGGTATGGTGGTATGTAAAAACACCCATAATTTTTGATTGTATCCTGTCCAACAAAAGAATGCATATTTTCTGAAAACGAAACAACAAATTATACAAGAGTGTTATAGATATTGGAAAAACCCATCGCGAATAAGTTTTTTGTATTTGACTTATGTTTTACTTATAAGAAGTGTTTTAAAAATTATCTCTGTGTTTAATTTCTATGTATGAAATGTATGCCTCAGCTATTTCTGATATTGTGGAATACTCAGAAAATTCGTTTATACTATTCTTTGGAGATTTTAACCTGACAAATTTGACCTGGAAATTATATAAAGATAACAAAAGAACATATAATGCCATTTTGCAGGGTCCAGTATTTGAAAGAAAGTTTATTGAAACCGTGCTGTGTGTTGGACTTAATCAAATTAATGGATTGCCGAATGAATTTCTGCATTATCTCGATCTTGTGTCCTGTTTCTTTGTGATTTCCTGGATTTAAATGACTGGCTTCTACCAAAAGTTCCACACCACAATGCGATTAAGTGCTGTATCCCATTATGTGCTGATGAAAAGCCAATTGTTTTTAATGCTTCCACACTAAAAAAAATTAATTTGGAAAGAATGGAACAGTTTTTTGCCAACGTTAATTGGTCTAGTGTTATAGATTCCAATAATGTTAACATTATGTGTTGAGAACTTTTATGCTGTTTTGAATAACTGTCTAAATTATTGTGTTCCTGTTTAAAAGAATTTACCTGTTTCGTCGTCAGTTCAGTGGCTTTCTAAGGATTTAAGACGTATATGAAATCTTAAAAATGTATTCTTCAAAAAATGGAAAAAAAACACATGTTATCCATCATTATAATCAGTACTCCTACTATCGGAAACTTTTTAAAAATTCATTGAGGACAACATATAACAACTACATAAATCAAATAAAGTGCAATATTTCAAAAAATCCTTAAATCTTTTGGCAGTTTATAAACTCTAAAAGGAAAGCCTCAAGTTTTCCACCATTCGTGCAATATAAAAATAAGTCATCCTCCTGTGATATAGAAATAAATAACATATTTGCAGATTTTTTCCAACAAACGTACTCTGCGTGCAATCCAAAATACTGTGATAATTCTTTAAGAAATCGATTAAACTGTGATATACCTTTTTTAAGACTGACTGAAGCGGAAGTAGTGCAATATATAGACGACTTAAAGAGTATATGTTCGTATGGTCCTGACAACATTCCTTCTATATTTTTTAAAACTTGTAAATCCTACATATGTTCTGCAATTACTTATATATTTAACTGTTCGCTGTCGTCTGGTGTTTTTTCTGACTTGTGGAAGTCTTCGTTTATTATACCTCTTCACAAGAGTGGGAACAAGAACAATACTGAGAATTACTGAGGAATTGCAAAACTTCCATGCATACCAAAGCTTTTTGAAAACATAGTCACCAATCACATTCAATTCTTTTGCAAATCAATCATTGTTCCTGAACAACATGATTTTTGCTTGCATTAGTCTACAACAACGAATCTTCTGGAATTTACAAATCAATTGAATGTGAATATGCAAAATGGACTTCAAACGGATGTTTTTTTACGCTGATGTATGTAAGGCATTTGATAGAGTTAGCCACTCTATTCTTTTGCTAAAACTTGAAAAATATGAGTTTCCAGAGTGGATTCTAACTTGGATTAAATCATATCTAGATAACCGAACGCAGTTTGTTAACTTTAAAAACTGCCTATCCAACATTATTTATTTGCTGCCTGGAGTTCCTCAAGGTAGTCATATTGGACTGCTTTTAGTCTTAATTTTTATTAATGACATTGGCATGGAAATACTTTACTCAAATATATTAATCTTTGCCGATGATTTTAAGCTTTTTTATGGCTACACGACTCCAAGTGGACACTTTTTTCTATAAAATGATATTGACAGAGCCTCCGAATGGTGCATTTCAAATGGAATGGATCTCAATATAAATAAATGCAAAGTGATGACATACTCTAGAAAGAGAAAACCCTTTTTATCTTCTTACTTCATTGACGAAAGCCAATTTGATCCTGTAGATTCATTCAACGACTTAGGAGTTTTGTTTGACTTCAAACTGTCATTTAACTCACACATCGACGTTATAAAAAGCAAGGCTAGAAGCCGCCTTGGACTAATTAAGCGGTTTTCTAAGGAATTTAATGATCCGTATATTTCAAAAATCCTCTATTGTGCACTGGTCCGTCCTATCCTGGAATATTGTAGCTGTGTATGGTGTCCTGTATATACTGTTTCCATAAATAAATTGGAAAGTGTACAAAAACAGTTTTTATTATTCGTCCTTCGTCATCTGCCATGGAACCCAAGTGAACATCTTCCACCTTATGAACATCGTTTGAACTAACTTAGTCTATTAACGCTTAAGAAAAGAAGAGAAGTTAATAATTGCCTTTTCCTCATTCAACTTTTATCTGGATCAATTAATTCTGCCCACATCCTGAGTATGCTGAATATAAACTCTCGACCTAGATCAACCCGAAAATACGACGAACCGGAAGTCGATGTTGTACCAAAAGATTCAAACAATACATGCACATCATAAAACGTAGCATCGCTCTGAAGTGGTCAAAAAGCCATCGGGCTATTTTTTTTTTTTACAGAAATGTGGAATCATTTCTTTACTGTGATAAAAGACAAAAATAATCCAACATTAAAAACTGTGTTCAATGAAATTCGTACATTTATTAGAATAATATATTTTTATGGAATACATACAGAGCGCCAGTTGGATGTATATTGGTCTAATCAACTAGTTTTTCGATGCAATATAACATAAGATACCATGAGTCGAGATCGTTTCAAAACGATCAAGTCATATTTACACGTTAGTGATAACAGTACAATCGATCCCAGAGAAAAGTATGCTAAACTGACAGTGCTCAACAATATGCTCAATAAAAGATTTATTCAGTTTGGAATATTTTCCCATCACCTTTCAAAAGACGGACAAATGATACAAGTATTCGGAAGTCATTAGGCTAAAATGTTCATTAGAGGAAAACCCTTTCGTTTTGGATATAAATATTGGAGGTTGTGCTTACATGATGGATACTTGTTTCAATTCATTCCGTATGGTGGTGCAAGTAGTCAAAACTCCTCTGAATTCGGTTGAGTTGACCGATCCAAAGAAAAATAAAAAAAAAGGTCGTGGTTCCATTGATTTTGCATTCGACAAGGAAAATGAAATTACAGCTGTTTTTTGAAACGACAATTCGATTGTTATAGTTGTATCCAATCATTTGATGAACCAACCAATCAAACAAGCAAAACGCTTTGATCGATGAAAGAGAAAACAGGTCAACATTCGAATGCCAAATGCAATTCGTGAGAACAACATAACGATGGGTGGAGTTGATATGTTTGAAAACGCTACCAGCAACTATCGCATTCGAATTCGAGGAAAAAAGTCGTATACTGGCCACTTTTATTAGCTGCACTGGATACAGCGTTGGTACAATGCATTTGCAAAAAAATTGCTAAGGAAACGCCAATGCCGCAAGTAAAATTTAGAACGTTTGTTGAAAATTCCTTGTTGCGATTAAAAAACAACTATTCAACCTGTGATTCAAACGGAAGGAAACCCCTATATAAAGTGGTTCATCAAGCATATAGTGATCAAAACAGAAAAGCGTCTTTGATGTCGCAAGTATTCCAGCTAAACAATGTTTTTCATGCAAGAAATGCAATATCCCGCTTCATCCAAAATGCTTCGATGCATACCACACAAACCCCTATTCTTTGTAGGTAAACATAATAAAGGGTGTTTTTTTTTAGACGTGTGGTTTTAAGATGAAATAAAACGCATATAGTTTAATGTTATGGCCAAGAATTTAGCTTTATTATAAAGATAAGGGTTTGCTATTATGTTTTAAAAATGATTTCGGGCAAGTGGCCGCCGAGGCTGGCTAGAATAAATTCCAGCCGAGAGGCAAAATTTTCGACCACTTTTTGAAGCCATTCGGGCCCTATGTAACCAATAACGCGCCGAATATTCTCTTCCAAGGCGTCAATCGACTCGGGCTTATCTGCGTAGACAAGCGACTTCATGTAACCCCACAAAGAATAGTCCAGCGGTGTTAAATCGCTCGATCTTGGAAGCCACGCCACAGGCCCACGACGCGAGATAATGCGCTCACCAAAAATTGCCTTCAATAAATTCATTTTTTCGTTGGCTGTATGGCGTGTTGCGCCATCTTGTTGGAACCGAAGGTCGTCCACATCAACATCCTCCAATTCAGGCACGAAAAAGTCATAATTTATGGCACGAGATGGCGGATATGGTGCGAAACCGATCCATAGTTGCTAGAATTACCGACTCTGCTGGGCGATTATGTCGACCGAATATTGGACACAGCCCGCGATGCGTGCGTCGCCGGAACCGAGTCATTATTTTGGTAATAAATTTGCACGATTTGCAAACGTTGTTCAAGAGTAAGTCTATTCAGTATGAAATGGCAAACCAAACTGAGCATAAGTCAAGTTACAGCTGTCAAAAAAACCAACTCCGAAAAAAGTATTGCCAGATTGAAAACCACACGTCTAAAAAAACACCCTTTATCTTAATAATTATAATGTATATATGCCTTTTTATGAATTTCTTGATTTTTATTCATGTAAAGGGTTTTCCAATAAGAGGTGTTATTTTGAATAGCCCGCTATTTCGGTAGCTGTCACTCTTAAAGCTGTCATTTTTTGACATTCGACAAGTAGAAACTACGCCATTAATAAAAATGGAACGATACACGCTTCAACAACGCATTGAAATTATTAAAATTCACTATAAAAATGGTGAAAATTTGGCAGAGACGGTTCGTAAAACTAAAACATTTTTGGGTCGTCGTGAAGCACCTTGTCGGACCGCAATACAGAAATTGGTGGACAAATTCGAGCTGTTGGGACAAGTTAGTGATGTGAAGAATAAAACCCGTGCACGTCGCTCAAGAACAACTGAGAATATTGCTGTTGTAGCCCAAAGTGTTGAAGAAGACCCAGGTTTGTCCATTCCTCGTCGTTGTTTGGAATTAGGCATTCCACAAACGTCATTACACCGTATTTTGAATAAAGACTTGGGTCTTAAGGCTTATAAAGTTCAGTTAACACAAGAACTCAAGCCGGCTGATCATCAACAACGTCGTGTCTTTGCTGATTGGGTCCTTGAAATGCATGAAAATGATCCGGAATTTCATCGAAAAGTCATCTTGACTGATGAGGTCCATTTCCACCTCGGAGGCTGCGTCAACAAGCACAACTGTCGCATCTGGGGCTCGGAAAACCGAAGAGTTATTGTTGAAAAGCCTCTCCATCCTCAACGCGTGACTGTTTGGTGCGGTTTATGGTCCGGCGGGGTCATTGGACCTTACTTTTTCGAAAATGAGGCTGGAGCAACAGTTACGGTCAATGGATTGCGCTATCGAGAGATGATTAATGATTTTTTATGGCCGGAATTGGATGGTATTGATCTGGACTTTGGGGCCACGCCAACAGCCCAGCGTCGATTCAAGACCTCAAAGATGGAATTCGTGAGGCTATCGAGGACATAGGGCAGCCACTTTGCGATTTGGTTATGGAAAATTTAATGAAAAGGATATGGTCCTGTAAGCGTGGTCGTGGCAACCATTTGGCTGATGTTGTGTTCCATTATTAACCTTTCTCTTTATAATGAAATAAACATCCGATCATTTATCTAAAAAAATGACATTTTTCTTTGAATATCAAAATAACACCTCTTATTGGAAAACCCTTTATATTTTTCATAAAAGGAATCCAATAAAATTGAGTCATTTTGATACCAGCAGAAGCTTTTCCAAAATTCTTTTTCAGATTTCCTCAAAATAGACCGTAGGCATGTGAAAATTCAACTTTCTAAGTCAACTGGAACTGGTAGCCGCCGGAAATGGGTTAGAGGCGAAAGCGAAGCAAACGAGTTACAAGCTTTGAATATTTTGCTTTACTAACTAATAATTATTAAATGTACACTTTTTTTGACTCCAGCCGGCGCCGATAGTTATTGAGCAAATTGAGGCGAGCCGAAAAGGTGAAACCAAGCTGAAAACGATTCGCTATATGCATTTAAGCTTAATGATTCCCATTGACACATTACAATTTCCATTCTAAATTTGGTGCTTAAAATTTTTAAACGTGGTGCTCTTTTTAACTATTTTTGAATTGAATCTCTGAATAATCTCAGTTCAAAGAGGACCTACCTTCAAAAGTATTATTTGTTACAGTACGTGTTTCCTTCGCAAAAAAAAAAAAAAAACTTGACTTAACAAAGAAGAGTATCCCAATTTAACTAAGGCAGTAAGTTACTTAGGTTGGGTATAGATTTTAAAGTACTCTTTAAAAATCAAATGCCAACATATACCTACATAAATCCCCTAAAATTAAATTAACACGCCATAAGCACCACACCTCCCTGATGGTTTAAATATTTAATTCAGTCTGCCATGCCAATGCGAGAGTATTAAACCCTTTCTCGCCCCAAAATACAATTAACATTTCAGTACTTAATTTTGCAGCCTTTTTAACGCGTCAAAATAAATTCCGCTGATAAAAAAGGATAAATGCCATATTAAAAAAGCCCACACACTTCGCAAAGGTTCATTTTATCATACGGTACGCAAAGCATATTCACGGAATCGTTAACAGCTCAATTACAGTCTGGACAGCCTCCCAGTTACAAAATCCCTTCATCAGCAATCCTCTCCAACCATCAGACCAGACCCTCCAAACCAGTCCCTATCGCATGTACTCATCAATTACGTACATATGTACGCAAACATCGGTTAGTGATATAAAAATCCTGTTTCCCTGTTTGTACCTACATAAAAAAAGTATATTCGCGCTCCGATTTATTGCCTCATGTTTACCGAAGGACACGTGTTGCTCACAATATACAACACAAACAGGATTCAGGAATTTCAGAATTTTCGCATAAATTAGGACGCGAAAGCGACACCGTAATCAACAAGAAAATTGTGTGTTTTTCATCCAGAAAATATAAAAGCACACACACGCTCATCAATTGAGCTCAGAAAGCATAGGTACACTCGTATATAACCATCAAGGACGACAGCGACAGCAAGCTATAAATGGAACAAGGATTGATAGAGCGATGACGACTACAAAACAACGACAACGACAACGACTACGTGGAACGTGGATGAGGACGATGAGAACAACACCACCGACAGGTAAAGGTCACTCGCGTCTGTATGATCTCCCATTTGCATATGACATTTGGTTGGAAAAATATCCTTTTTAGCAGCTTGCTAGCCTATTCATCTTTTCCACGTGAATGTGCGGTGGAATCCGCGGCGCGTGTGTCCATATGACTGGTTTCGATTTGACAGAGAACAAGTCTGACGAGACAACGAATGAACAAATAAATCCTCGATGCCAGCCAACAAATCCACTCTGGCTTCATGGGGTGCGGGGCTACGTCGCGATGGCGTACCTATAGATTTATGGGAATAGGGATGCGTAAACAGTGATTTGTTTTTATTTCATGTGTAATAATTGGGCTAAGGGGTGTTAAGTGTTCAATGTGCACATCACGCGTAAAAAAATGAAATGAGATGAGCTCGCAGAAAATCTGTTGTTGAAACTCGAAAGTGACATTGACGAGAAGCTGTGTGCCCTTCGAGGAATTAATTATAATTTATAGCCCTGGAATTTGCTTTGCGAGTGAAACACTCGCAAACTTAATTAAGCGTTTTTGAATTTGCAAAAATCTCTTAAAACGGGGAAGAGAATCATAAATTCATGCCGAGACTATTGGTTCCTGGAATAATGGGCTTATTTCTTACTGCAGCCGCAAATTCACATTTAAGTGAAGTGCTGTATATTATCTACTATGTATCTAATTTTAACCATTTTTTTAAAGAAAAAACTGTAAAATAAATCTTAAAAAACTAATAAGAGAGGAAGATAGGGGGAGGGGAGAGATCTTCTTAGTGAGGAAGCATGGATATGGAATTGATAGTGAATTTTTTTTTTGTTTAACGAGTTGTAGAGAGAGTTTCTGAGAGAGGATATACTGATGTGAAAGTCAAGGGTGTACTATGAAGTATTTGCCAAACGCAGCATTCTTGAAATCGGTTCGAAGAAGCCGTAGTTTGTACGGTGGTTAGGTGGGCGGAAGGTGGATTGGATCTGAGGTGTGGGTTAGTATAGATCGGGATCATTTCCAACAGAATAGGTCAATCAATTGTCCCCGTTAAGAGTTGCTGCACGAAGATTATATCACCGAGGTTTTTTAATAGTTTGCAAGTTTATTTTTAATTTTAATCGATCTTCATAGGGGAGCACTGACCGCGGAAGGCCGCACCAAGTTTATAATAAGTTTAGGTCGTTTTGCAGTAAGCGAATGTCGGTGGGGGTAGAGTTGACCTTAATGATTTTCATACCATCTGCGTAAATAGACAGATATGATTCACTAATTATACTTTCAACATCGTTTATTGTTAGGACAAAGATATGAGGGCCCAAGTGACTGCCTTGTGGGACGTCTGAAGTGGCGTTAATGGGATCAGAGATTGAAAACCTGAATAGAACCCTGTATTGACGTTATTCTAGGTACGATCTCAACCATGAAATGAAAATGCTAGGGAATCCAAGAACAATTAGTTTAAGGTACATAGTTTGATGATAGATTTTATCAAAAGCTTTACTAAAATCTGTGGTAATGACATCAACTTCTTTACCTTTCTCTAATGCATTAGGTGTCCTAGAGGCAAATTCTCTAGTTGATCTACCCTTAAGGAAACCACGCTGCTGGGGAGAAAATATAGACTTACAGTGAAAGAAAAGGTAGTAATAAACAATGCTTTCGAAGAGCTTGGTGATAGAAGAAAGTTTGGTTATAGGCCGGCAGTTGGCTATGTCGTTCTAAGCACCATTTTTGTGGATATGGAAGATAGAGTAGTCCATCCATAATTTTAGAAAGATAGCTTGAGAGAGTGAAAGACGAAATAAAGCTGTTGGGGGCTTACAAAACGAACTAACACATTTCTTGAGTAAAGTGGCGGGTAAAGCCATCAGGACCGTTGGAGAAGTCATCTTCAATATCAGTCTTAATGTCTAATAGAAACTATAGAGGTGCGAGGGCAATTCTTCAAGTAACTAACAAATTCGCTATCGGATCCTTATGTGTTGTCACTGTATGATTGGCTGAAGAATGAGGCAAAAAGTTTACTGATTATTTAAGGGTCTGTAGAAGAAGGAAGTAGTATTTAAATATTTCAATGTATCTACATAGAAGGGAAGCCATCAGATCTTTTTTAACAATAATAAATTGATAAAAACGTGTAGGATCCGAGATTAGACTAATCTGCATTCTATCTAGATAATTATGGTAAAGTGACTCACAGAGATTGGAAAACCTAGAGGAAGCTTGCTGGAAGAAGGAAAAATCTGAAGCAGAGCTAGATTTTAGAAAAGTT
Organism: Leucozona laternaria; assembly: GCA_932273885.2. Classification (NCBI taxonomy): domain Eukaryota; kingdom Metazoa; phylum Arthropoda; class Insecta; order Diptera; family Syrphidae; genus Leucozona; species Leucozona laternaria. The sequence goes on along the minus strand of OW026366.1, from coordinate 216,038,906 downwards.
TTCCAAAGCCTGTTGCTCACGTTACGAAGTGTTCGCAATTCCTTATTATACCAAGGAGGGGAATATGAACAGTTTTTGCGAGGCTCATATGGAACACATTGAATGAGGCAGTTGAAGATGGCTGAGATGGGGGTTTTATTGTTTAAGTTCAAAAGGCTAAAATCAATATTATTGACAAGACGTGGTTTATTTGGACTAAGTAAGCTTTACGAAAATTGAAAGAAAGCGAGTTCTCAGAATCATTTGTTATAATTTCATGACCATATGTAAAGGTCAGAGCGAGAGGGTAATGGTAGGGATCAAGGGTGGAGAGAAGATGGATACTTTTGTTGACGACCGAGTTAAAGAGGTTTGTATTGTCCAAACTCTGAACTTTGACAGCGCTACGATCTAGGGCTCTACCATTGTGTTTAGCCAGTTATAAACTGTTATTGATGTTAAGAATTAAGAGAAGGGAATGTAAAAGACTACCCTGTGGTATTCAAGGAATATCTTTAAGGATTTAGTAATTTTATTGACATAGCCGCTGAAAAGTACCGAGTGCAATCTTCTATTCAATAAATAGGTTTGAAGCCTATTTTGGTATTAGGGTACAACCAAGTGCATATTCTCGTCGTTTCTCGTTTCCCACTTCCCCAGTCTCCATCCACACGATGTTAAAAAATAAACATAGTTAAGATATAGTAAAGCAAGTTTCTGGTATAAATACATAAAAATGAGTAAATCCAACAGTTTTGTCTCTTCATTCAAAAAACCGCACGTCAGTCACTTTTTAAACATATTTCTAATAGTTGCACTAGCCCCCTAGTGCCTTTAATTAAAAAAATTTCGATCCCGTCTAGGCAAAAAATGATACCAAGCTTAAAAGCCAGCTGTTTTAAAAATTCTTTTCATCGTTTCTATGCTATATCTAACGTAGACATCAAATACCATCAAACTCTTGTTGTACAGAGTATCCCCTAATTCGTCAAGTACGGGATCATGTATGTAGTTGGTAGCGCTGGCATTTGACACCTGTCAAACTCAGCTGTCATTTGAAGTGTCAAAATATTAGTTGAATGTTTGCCCTTTACGATAGTGGATCGCTCAGCAATCGAACAACGCGTTAAAATTATTAAAACTTACAACAAATTTGGTGATTCAAACGTAGCCACTTTTCGCGCGTTACAAGATGATAATGGTCGTCATAATCGACCGACTACGCAAGCAATCGGTAAAATTGTGAAGAAACTTGAAGAGAGTAGAAGCGTTACTGATGTCGTAAAGCCTGTGCATCATCGTAATGCACGCTCTGTCGAAAATATTGCTGCTGCAAGTGCAAGTGTTTCTGATGATCCGAATTTATCGATTTCCCGGCGTTCGCAGCAATTGGTCGAATGATAACTGATTTCTTTTGGCGGCGATTGTAGATCATGACTTGGACGATATTCGGTTTCCAACAAGACGGGGCAACAAGCCACACAATACGATTAATTATGGCTTTATTGCTTGACAAGTTTCTTGATCACGTAATTTCACGTTTTGGCGACGTCAATTGGCCACCAAGATCATGCGATTTGACACCGTTAGATTTTTTTGTGAAGCTACGAAAAAGACCGTTTTTAAGCGAATAATACCCGAACTCTAGACGCATTAAAAACCAGCATTACTCAAGTTATGGCCGAGATACCGCCCGAAATGTGCGAAAAAGTGGTTACAAATTACCTCAAAAGAATCGCATGCTGCGAATCTTCGCGAGGCGGCCATTTGAATGATTTTGTTTTTCGCACTTAATGGCAAAGTCCAAGCATTACAATGAAATAAAATTTGCATCAAAAATGTATCGCTGTGTGTGTTTTATTTGGAAGTGACTCTAGACATGCCAATTATAACAGTTTTGGTTTATAAAAGTATTGTTTATGCGGTCCCGCAGCAGGGCCAGGGCCCTCCGCCGGTGGGCATACTTCAGTTACCCAGAGTTTTGTTTTTTCAAGTCGCACGAAATGCGTTAACAAACGCCCACTTTTAATGGCGAAAAACACTTATCACCATCATCATCGTCGGCTCGACAACCGGGGTCCGGTCCTGGCCTCCTTCAACAAGTCTCTCCACCCATCCCGGTCTCGAGCCGCCGCCATCCGGTTGCGCACCCCAAGGCTCCGGGCGTCCTGGTCTACGCCATCTCTCCAGCGCAAGCATGGTCTACCACGCTGTCGTCTACCATAGAATGTACCACAAAGAACTTTCCGAGCAGGTTCCTCTTCGCTCATGCGAGCTAGGTGCCCTGCCCACCGGAGTCTACCGAGCTTAATTTTTGTCACGATATCTGCTTCAAGGTAGATTGCGTACAATTCATGATTGTATCGTCTCCGGAATCGTCCTTCCTCACATATGGGGCCAACAATTCTCCTTAAGACTTTACTCTCGAACGCGGCTAAGAGGTCGGAGTGCCATGGTCCTGTACAGCAGCAGTTTTGAAGTTATGGTGAGATTTCTGGATTTGAAGAGCTTTGACAGACTATAGTAGGCTCTGTTGGATTTGAGAAGCCGCCCGCGTATTTTTTCTTCTATATTGTAATCGGCTGCTACTATTGACCCCAGGTATTTAAAGAATTGCACCACTTCAAATTCGTGCTCCGCTACCTTGATTGTTTGACCAACTGTTCCTCTCGCATTCGACGCCACCATGTACTTTGTTTTACCTTCACTAATGCGCAGCCCCAGATTTTGTGCCGCCTGCTCGATCTGGATAAAGGAATCATGTTCAGCTTGCTCGGTTCTTCCGATGATGTCGATGTCGTCTGCGTAAGCCAGTATTTGGCTGGACCTGTTGACGATGGTCCCTCTTGTTGCCGTGCCTGAGTCACGGATTGCTTTCTCCAACGCCAGGTTGAAGAGGAGGCAGGCCAAACCATCCCCTTGTCGGAGTCCATTAAAGATGTTGATTGAGCCGGCCTATAGCCTTCACAACCTCTTCTATGCTTGGTGGCGGCAATATAGGGTACTCTTCTTGAAGTAGTGGAGCCTCCACTTCTTCAGTGAGCTGAACATTTAGCAATTCATTGAAGTACACTTCAAATCGCTCCAGTATGCTTTGAGGATCGGTGATCAGATTTCCCTCTCCGTCCTTGCAGTATGTGCAGCGTGGTGTGTACTGCGTCATGTTTCGGACGGATTGGTAGAACTTCCGCGCCTGGTGCGGACCTCGCTCTCGGCTTTTCTCTATTTCACAGATTATGTTCTTCTCCCAGGCTGATTTTTTCTGTATGTGAAGCCGTTTTTCAATTCTTCTGAGCTCTTTATATTCGTCTTCGCGTGCCCGCGTTCTATGAGAGTGTTGCATTGCTCGGTACGCAACATTCTTACGTTCAGTCGCTAGCTTGCATTCATCATCAAACCAGTCGTTCCGATTTCTACGACTGCTGCCTAAGATGGAGTTGGCAGTACTAATGACAGTATTCTTAAGGCGTGTCCACTTTTCATCTACGCCCAGCATACTGGCTCCAGGACTTACTCTACCCAGTTCTAGGGCGAGTCCTAACGCATTACCAAAGGTGTTACTGGTGTTTTCATTGCGCAGAGCAGACGTGTTGATTCGAACCTGATCGGCGGATGCAATACACTTATAACTGTTATAAATTTGCATGTATCTATTCTCGTCCGTTTTATTTAGCTTTACTTTCGAAACCCAAAAATGAATGACCCTTTATACTTTGGGTAATGATTCTTGGGTAAATTCTAAGAAAAAAATCGTTTTAAAGTACCTAAGGGTCTATCTCAAATGTTGAAATTATATGTCGGGGATTTAGTAACATTTTACATTACTTTCGTGTACGTACACTGAACCATAAATTAAACACAAACCAATGGCGCAAAATTTTAGTCGATTTGGTATCGTGTTAAAGCATTTTTAGTAAGATGGGTTACTAACGTACAATCTTTTACACATTTTACTAAAGTTACAGTCACCGAACTCCATATGTCATTTTGACAATACAAAATGTGAAAAAGGTATGTTTGCATAGTTTTTTGCACGAACTGTCACTGTTCTAGGTGTGTTCAGCTGAAATTTATTCAGAAAACAGGCCAATTTTTTAATTTAAAAACACCTTAACTACTCTGTCAATTTAATTTTAATTATTATGAGTGTAAACTTAGCGAAGCAACATTCAATTATCGAAAAGTGGTTAGTTGGATAGTTAGTCGTTTATCAGTTGTGACAATTTTAATTGTGTTGGGCGATGTTTTCCATGTTTTTTTTTTTTTGGGTTTTGGTTAATTCATATGAATTTAAATAAAATAAACCAACATTATTCATTCGAAAAAAAAAAAACATAAAACATCAAAATTGAAACTGTCACATCTAATTCACCCCTAATGGGCTGCAAATTATTGTGCAACTAACCATTTAACATATAAATACGAAATTTGTAACCCTTTTTGAGAGAGTACTTCGCTAATTTCATATGAATTTAGCAAAAAAGCAGACAAAAAAATATTGAAAACATCGCACCACAAAATTTGTAATTGTCAAAACTAATTAAAAACAACCTTCGGGCAAAATAATAAAGTATTAAACCATTACATTTCAGAAGTTTTTACCCCTTTTTGGAAGGGTGATTATTCTGAAAGCAGCAACAAAAAATATGCACGACTGGGTCGCACGAACTTGCTCTTATGCGCGATCACATTGTGGTTCTATAGTCTGAAATAAATTAGCTATAGGAGTATATATTTTATCCATTTGCCAAATTTTAGTTTAGTTGCAGGTGGTGTTATGGGAGTATAAATACAAAAATTAACAATATAGCCTAGTGTTGCATATATGCAATATGCATAAAAGGAAATTATACTATTTAAACTGGTAAATTGTTTTAAATCAACAAAATTACAAAGAAATTGATTAAAATTCTTTGAATCCGTTTTAACCCAACGCGATGTACACCATCTGATTTCTTATATAAATCTTTATTTATCAGAAAAAAAATTTGAAAATCGTAGGAGCGGTTTTAAAAATAATTAATTTTTTATATATAAAATTTAACATTTTTGAGAAAAATAATTGGTACGCCAATTTAAAGCATTTATTAATGTTGCGTTAAAAATTGAACTTCACAAAAAAATCTGCTACCAGTTTTCGAAATATCGAATTTTCAAAAAATAATTTTGATTTTTTTTTCAAAAATCCCAAAATCATTTTTTAGAAAATTTTGATACGCACTTTTATTTATATTTGTTACAAGCTTCTGTTAAAAAAATCTAATTTTATTCGGTTGATCAGATGTTGAGATAGTCGAAAATCAAAGAAACCGTTCTATGAGAGGTACTGTTAATAAACCTAAAATATAAACTTTAAAAATTTTAAATGGTAGATCGTACTAATTTTAACACACAAAAAACTTTTATGAAAATCGTAGGAGTAGTTTTTGAGAAACAAAATATCTAAATATATAAATATATAAATACGGTTTTTTAACATTTGTATGGGAGGCACCGTTATTTTTGGGTATTAGAATAATTTTTGTCAAAAATCTTCTAGATAAAGTTTAAAAACTGCTATTTACCAAGTTTAATAAAAATCGACCAAGTCGTTTTTGAAATATTGAGTTTTCAAAAAAAAATATTAAAACTTTTTTTAAAAATCTAAAAAATATTTTTTTTGAAAATTTCGGTACACAATATTATTTAGAATGTGTCAATACTTCTTCATAAAAAAAATGATCAGAATCAGCTTAAGCGTTTTCGAGAAAAGCGAAAATCAAAAAAAACATAGAAAACATGGAACCGCAAAATTCGAAATTGTCATAACTAAACACTTTTCGATCAGCGAACGGTAACTTTGTATATTCCGGATTTATGATGTGTAAACATCTATGCTGGCGGTAGAGTGAAAATAAAACGTGAACGTTCGTGTGCAACGTTACGTCGTGCAACGTTACGGTATGCATGATCTGCATACTAGGATGGGTGCGTTCAGTGAAATAAATCTTAAGATCCCCTTCAAGCAAAAACAAATCCGTTTTGGATCCGCGCACGTTGATGTTTACACATATTAACCGTGAGTCCCGGCACTCACACATTTTTTTTTTCAATTTTCTGTTTTGTCTATGAACTATTTCAAAATTATGTTTTTAAATTTTTGTTTACTCCATTTGGTAGATATCTTGGGAATGTGTAAGCTTATTCCTTTTCATTCTTCATTATCAAAAGAAATCGTGGTTATGTTTCGTTTCGTTTTCTTTTTGATTTTGTTTGAATGTAATTCATTCATCATTTCTTCTGAAACGGTTCAATTGATCCGCTTGTTTAATATAATTTCATTTTTTTTCTAAAAAAATATGTTATACTCAGTGGTAATCTAAAGGGTTTTCCAATAAGAGGTGTTATTTTGAATAGCCCGCTATTTCGGTAGCTGTCACTTTAATAAAAATGGAACGATACACGCTTCAACAACGCATTGAAATTATTAAAATTCACTATAAAAATGGTGAAAATTTGGCAAAGACGGTTCGTAAAACTAAAACATTTTTGGGTCGTCGTGAAGCACCTTGTCGGACCGCAATACAGAAATTGGTGGACAAATTCGAGCAAGTTAGTGATATGAAGAATAAAACCCGTGCACGTCGCTCAAGAACAACTGAGAATATTGCTTTTGTAGCCCAAAGTGTTGAAGAAAACCCAGGTTTGTCCATTCCTCGTCGTTCTTTGGAATTAGGCATTCCACAAACGTCATTACACCGTATTTTGCATAAAGACTTGGGTCTTAAGGCTTATAAAGTTCAGTTAACACAAGAACTCAAGCCGGCTGATCATCAACAACGTCGTGTCTTTGCTGATTGGGTCCTTGAAATGCATGAAAATGATCCGGGATTTCATCGAAAAATCATCTTGACTGATGAGGCCCATTTCCACCTCGGAGGCTACGTCAACAAGCAAAACTGTCGCATCTGGGGCTCGGAAAACCCAAGAGTTATTGTTGAAAAGTATCTCCATCCTCAACGCGTGACTGTTTGGTGCGGTTTATGGTCCGGCGGGGTCATTGGACCTTACTTTTTCGAAAATGAGGCTGGAGCAACAGTTACGGTCAATGGATTGCGCTATCGAGAGATGATTAATGATTTTTTATGGCCGGAATTGGATGGTGTTGATCTGGACAACGTTTACTTTCAACAAGACGGTGCTACGTGCCACACAAGCAATGAAACCATCGATCTTTTACGGGAAAAGTTTCCGGACCGTGTTATCTCTCGAAGAGGTGATCACAATTGGCCACCGAGATTTTGTGATTTAACACCTTGCGACTTCTTCCTTTGGGGCCACGTGAAATATAAGTTCTACGCCAACAGCCCAGCGTCGATTCAAGACCTCAAAGATGGAATTCGTGAGGCTATCGAGGACATAGGGCAGCCACTTTACGATTTGGTTATGGACAATTTCATGAAAAGGATATGGTCCTGTAAGCGTGGTCGTGGCGGCCATTTGGCTGTTGTTGTGTTCCATTAATAACGGCATACCTTCCTCTTTATAATGAAATAAACATCCGATCATTTATCTCAAAAAATGCAATTTTTCTTTGAATATCAAAATAACACCTCTTATTGGAAAACCCTTTATATACGCGATATATTATGTCATCGGATAGCGTGCGTATTAAATGTATAGAACTAAAGGGTGTTCTTTTTAGACGTATAGTTTTCAAGAAGAAATAAAACGCATATAATTTAATGTTATGGCCAAGAATTTAGCATTATTATAAAGATAAAGGTTTGCCATTATGTTTTAAAAATGATTTCATGGAAGTGGCCGCCACGGCTGGCTTGAATAAATTCCAGCCGAGAGGCCCAATTTTCGACCACTTCTTGCAGCAATTGGGGCCGTATGTCAGCAATAACGCTTCGAATATGCTCTTCCAAGACGTTTCGGGCTTATCTGCGTAGACAAGCGACTTCACATTACCCCACACAAAATAGTCCAGCAGTGTTAAATCGAACGCGCTCACCAAAAGTTTCCTCCATATGTTTGGTTGACTATATGGCATGTAGCGCCATCTTTATAGAACCAAAGGTCGTCCACATCAACGTTCCAATTCAAGCACGAAAAAGTCATTAATTAAGGGTCTATAGCGTTCCCCATTAACTATAACGTTATGGCCCGCTTCATTTTTGAAGAAATATGGACCAATGATTCCCTCTGCCCATAGAGCACAGCAAACAGTGACTTTTTGAGAATGTAACGGCGTCTCAACAATGGCTTGTGGATTATGATCACTCCAAATACGACAATTTAGCTTGTTAACGTACCTATTCAACCAAAAATTAGCCTAATCGCTAAACGAAATTCGTTTATTAAAATTGGGATCAACGGCAATCTTGTTTTCGACCCATTTGGGCAAGATTTCCAAACGTTGTTCAGGAGTTAATCTATTCATTATGAAATGGCAAACCAAGCTGAGCATAAATCAAGTGACAGCTGTCAAAAAGACCAACTCTCAAAAAGGTATTGGCAGATTGAAAACCACAAGTCTGAAAAACACCCTGAACTCGGAAAAGTAAACTCTATGGCTAACCAATTTCTGATACCTAGCTGACCTTTTTTTGACCAATTATACTGAACTTTAAGATAGCATGTTTTTTTGTGAATACGCCACGTTATGGGGTGCTAAGATTCCACAGCCCTAAAATTCAGATGAACAGTCTAGGTGGCGCTGCTCTGTGTAAATTACCTCCATTTTAAACACGAGTTTAAGTAAATTTATATACCATTTGGTTGTGATTGTACCCTATCTACCTGCTAATATTTTCAAACTTATAGGTATAGGTACCTATTCAATGGTCTAATTTAGATTCTATTTTGTTTGGATCTCCAAAAAAAAAATGTGAATTACACTCTCAAATAAAATAGTATTTTATAATTCGTCTTCCCAACTTACTAACTATAGGTTTTATGTTGGCTACCAGTCAAACATATTATTCGAGTAAATGTACAAGTACCTACATATGAAGGTACCTCTTCAAAAAAAAGCTTTACATATAAATATATAACCAACAACAATAATATCAGAAGAGAAACTAGAAGCAAAATAAAAATCCAATTTCGCTCCAAGGGTCCTTTTTACCCAGTTTTCAATCTTTTTGCTCTTTATCTTCTTCAATTTCTATTTTTTTTCCTCAAAATAAAAAAAAAAAAAAAACCAAACAAGGAATTTAAGTCGAACAAAACACGCTGTCTCATCCCCGATAGCTTTAGCTCTCAAAGTTTAAATTTTTTTTACTTTTTTTTTTGTATATTGTTCTACTAGCGGTCTCTAGCACCAACATCCGCATCGGCCTAAAATAACTCACCCTCCCCAGCCCCATCCCCATCTTCATGTCCACATCCTTTAGCCGCATTTTCTTTGATGCTTTTCGCTTGAAAGTCATCGGCAACGGTCCAGAAATCTTTCGCTATTATCCTGACAGCGGATGGACTTCCTCTTCACATCATCAGCCCCCTTGCTTAATTTTTTTTTTTTTTTTACCCTTGTTTTCCTTTTTGCCCATCATACATCATGTGTGTATCGTATGTATACATACATATGTACATATGCAGAAGGAATGTACATACATATTATATTTCAGTTCATTGTAATATGTATAGAAAGCGAAAAAAAAGCCTAAACACGCTGGTTGCTGAAAAGTCCAGTTCCTGGACTATTCCTACAGTCGTCATCATATACCTACGTGTAGATACCGCAGTCCGCATCAAACATCATCTTTCAAATAAGTCCCCTCGCAGTTCCACCTCCCTCCTTGACGGGCCACCTGACACAATCGTCTCCCATTTTCATATATTTACAATGTAGGTTCATACATGCATACATACATATTTGCGAGAAAAGGAATAGATTGTGTGTATAGAAGGAACGCGCGGATGAAAGACGACGACGATGGACGGGTCCTTTGAAAACATTAAACATTCGTATGTGATCTATTGCTAGGAAAATTTTGCCGCGAGCGACCCTTTTTACAGTCATCATCTTGATGTCCATGGGATTTTGTATTTCTCATTTTTTCTTTTTTCTTTACATATATATCTCGAGCGGCATCCATGGCGATTTGTATTGCCTAGGTTTATTCTTCTCCTGTTTCTGGATTGACCGTCTTCTAGTTTAACACAGTGGTGCCGCTCATGCCACTCCGGCCGGCCGAGCCATGCCATCCCATCCGCCCCGTACAGTCTGAGAATGTTCCAATATATAGGTTACCTAACGGAATTTAATCCAAAAATCGACTTTCATGAAAATATTAAAAAAAGAGGTTTCCCTTGCACCTTTAACCCTCGACTTTATGAAGAAACCGTTATTTCGAAGACATGAAAAACTCAAAAAACTGAAAGGTACCTATGTAAGTAAAATAATGATGGGTGTTGAAATTTATATTAAAGTAGAATAGGGAAAGAGAGTACCTTATATTTTTTTTGGAAAATGGACAAGTATGTATCTTGTATATGTTGTCAAAACCTTCTTTAGAGCATGTTATTTGGCCATGGTCTAACCCGCCATGTCTGTTTAGAACGCATCTAATTTTAAACTAACTGCACAACATTTAAGAAGATTTAGTAGTGAGGCTATAAGATTCAAGGCAGTAGCAAAATGCCGAGGCATACTGAACAATATTTGCAACACCAACCAAGTCAAACTCTGCTGGGTTCATGGACTCACATAGCAATGTAGAAGGGAATGATATAGCAGATGAACTGGTAAGGAAGGGGTCAGTATCAAATAGGAAAAACAGTAGCCAAGAAGATATGGGACCAGGACGTCCCGATTGGCATGATTAAAAGGAAGATAGACATAACAACGAAAGAGCAAATCAATAACTCCTGGATATCCAGGAACCATTGCGTTATCTCTAGAGGTTTATGGCCTAGAATTAATGAAAAGAAAACTCAGTATATTCTATCGCTGAGTAAGAAGAATATTAGAACCTTGATAGGTGTACACTTACGGGACATTGTGCCATTGGCATAATGGCCACTATAAGATTGGGTGTATTAGCACCCAATTTCTGTAGGAGCTGTCAGGATGTCGAAGAAATTGAAACCATTAAACACCTGCTCTGCGATTGTCCAAACCTTAAAAAAAAAAATCGCCTACGATATTTGGGAAACAGATTTGTTGGAGGACTGGACGATCTAGCGCAGGTCTCAATGGCAAACATTAGAAAATATATATAGAGAGCACAGGCTGGTTCGCAAATGAACCAGTCTTTTCCAGTCATTATAGTTTAGGAGCATCTCTGCTTTTTATATTAAGGGGATCACAGTGGACCAACAGGCCCCGTGAACGCAACAGCCTCAGGGCTGTGCACGACCCTCGTAACCTAACCTAAACCAAAATGAGCCATACACTTTTAAATTGTAATCTGCAACTATTTTCAAGCATTCTGTTGGAGAATATGTTGATACATATAACCTTCTATTTCTATATTATTTCTTCTATTTCTTCTAGATTCTATTAGCAGTTGTCTACCCTCTAGAATGCGCCATTTTCCCTGGATTTCTATTGGAAAGATCAGCAGGACATGATCCTTTGGCAATAGCTTCACTTATTTGAAACAAATATTTTTGAACATTGCTAAGAGAATCTTGGACATCTCTTCTGGGAAAATTGTAAGGTTTCCTGCAATTGGTGAAAATTCAATAACAGGAAGATCAATGCAACCTTTCCAGTGCCTTTCCAATTGGTCCTGATATTAAAGTTGAGGTCCTTATGTAGCTACATCTAATTTAATAAACAAATAACGCAGAGGCAGCTCATTAGCATGGAGTTGGCATATGAACCAGTGCAATGGTCTACCCAAGGTAACTTTCATAAGGCGGATAGCCCCTCTTTTCCAACCATTGTTTGTTGCTATTCCATCGCAACCAACAACAGACAGTTCAGATAAGTCCAGTTATTTTTCCTTAAGGAATGAGTGTGTTGAATTCGCAACAACTCTCCCCGTTCTGGAGGATATGGTAAGATGTCCTATATACTATGACCCCGGCTCGGTGATTAAACAAATATGCTCTTCTAACTTGGTGTTTGGATTTGGGGTATCTTAAAAAATGCAAATATTTATCGTAGATATTTTTCAGTATTTTTTTTACTCGTTTTATCCTTACAGAAGGCAGAGATGCAGTTTTCCAAATATCACAAATTTCATTTGCTGCGATATCAAATATTTGACTAATAGGTAGCTGCTTTCCACTTTCCATAGTTTTTTTTTGTTCATTTCTCACATAAAGTATAGACAAATCAAATTAGATCCGTAGTATATCTACTATTTTGTGCAAACGTATGGTACCTCTGAGTGGCGCGAGAAATAAATTTATTAGTCCCAAAAGAACCCAAATATGAACCGCAATAAAACTTTTCGTGTCAATTAGCGTGTCAACTAGGTGGCACGAGACAAACAGTTCTCATCGATCACCAGCTGCATTTGTAACCGAGCATCAATAAACCCAAAAATTAACCCTTTTCCTCTTCGATACAAGTAATCACCATAAACAAATTTCACGAAAAAGTGATTAAAAAAAATTATGCCCTTATATGCTTATTTTTCAAAACTTTGAGCTGTGGTAAAAGGCTAGAAAAGTGTTACATATTTTTTTGTTTGAATTTGTACGAGAAGTTTACATAATTATTATGAAACGTTTTAAAGCTATTCAAATTCAAAAATAGAAAGATTAAGTCGGAAAAAAGAAAAATTATTTTTTTTTTAAACTTTGACCTTTGGTAGAGGGCTATAGCTAGATGCTGCAATACATTTTGTTCATTAATTCTAGCGCATAGTAAGCATAGCGAAGAAAAAATTGACTCTCCATTCTATTTACATATACTTCTTAATACATATATCGCACAGATGGCAACACTATACTGTTGTTTGACTTAATACTTGGAACAAAGATGGCAGCACTTGCCTGGTGGCCAGTGTCCACATATGTGACCTTGAAAATAGTTTTTTTACTTATCAATACTTTTATATTCCGAATTGTTTACAAAATGAATTTCGGTTCATTTTGTATTTATTTATTTATTAAAGATAACTTAATTTTAAGATTTACATCTTATTAACACTTAAAAAGTGTAAATTATGAAATTGTATGTAAGAAGAAAAAAAAAACGTTTAAAGAAGAAATATAATAATATTATAATTTAATACAAATTTAATATAATGAGTGATTTTTTAAGAGGTTTAGAACTTTTTAAAAAAAAAAAACACAAAAAATTCGAAAAAATGAATGAAATATTTATTTGAATCGATAGTTTGAACCTTGCAATTTAATGTTTAAAGATAATTTCATGCAAATGTTGACCGCGGCTGCGTCTCAGGTAGCCCATCCGCTGAGTCCAATTTTGGCATACTCTTTCACACATATCGGCCGGTATCTCACGAATGAATGCATGGATGTTGGCTTCCAGTTCGTCAATCGAAGCGGGCTTGTCCCTATAGACATTAGCCTTGACATACCCCCACAAAAAATAATCTAATGGTGTCAAATCGCACGATCTAGGCGGCCAATTGACCGGCCCGAAACGTGAAATTAACTGTTCACCAAACTCGCCTCGCAATCGCGCCATTGTTTCGCGTGCTGTGTGGCATGTGGCACCGTCTTGTTGAAACCACATATCATGCAAGTCAAGAACTTCCATTTCGGGCAAAAAAAAGTTTGTTATCATCGCTCGGTAGCGTTCACCATTGACAGTAACGCTGCGATTCGCATCATCTTTGAAGAAATATGGCCCAATAATGCCGCCGGCCCATAAACCGCACCAAACAGTGGCTTTTTCGGGATGCATTGGTAGCTGTTGCAATACTTCTGGCTGATCTTCACTCCAAATGCGGCAATTTTGCTTATTTACGTACCCATTCAACCAAAAATGAGCCTCATCGCTGAACACAATTTTTCGATAAAAAAGCGGATCCTCGGCCAGCTTTCCAAGAGCCCATTCACCAAAAATTCGGCGTTGTGGTAGGTCGGCTGGCTTTAGTTCTTGCACCAGCTGTATCTTAAAAGGCTTTACGCCCAAATCCTTCCGCAAAATTTTCCACGTAGTGCTGTAACAAAGGCCTAACTGCTGGGAACGGCGCCGAATCGACATTTCGCGGTCTTCTGTCACACTAGCTGATACGGCCGCAATATTTTCTTCACTACGCACAGTACGTAAACGTGTTGGTGGTTTAATGTCCAACAAAGTAAATTTGGTGCGAAATTTGGTCACAATCTTCCGAATAGACTGCTCAGAAGGTCGAGAATGCCGATCATAAAATGGAAGCAGCGCGCGATGAACATTTCGAACCGAGCACGAATTTTGATAGTAAAATTCAATAATTTGCAAGCGTTGTTCATTTGTAAGACGATCCATGGTTAAATTGCAAACCAAACTAAAGCTGTTTGACAGTGACACAAGGTACTAAACACACGTCAGCTGTCAAAACCAGTGTTGCCAAAACCAAACCAGCTAAAAGAAACCACATGAACAGAAGAGCAACAAAGCCAACAGCAATAAGGCAACCGGAGGGCCTACTACGCCAAGGAAGAGTATACAAATATATTTTTTTCTAAATTTCCCTACTGTAGTAAAAGGGAAAGTATTTACATGGTGGCGTCGAATGCGAGAAGAAGAGTTGGTCAAACAATCAAGGTAGCGGAGCACCTGTGGTGGTGCAATCCTTTAAATACCTTGGGTCAAATAGTAGCAGCCGATAACAATATAGAAGAAGAAATACGCGGGCGGCTTCTAAAATCCAACAGAGCCTACTATAGTCTGTCAAAGCTCTTCAAATCCAGAAATCTCACCATAACTTCAAAACTGCTTCTTTACAGGACCATGGTCCTGCCAGTACTCACATATGGATCCGAGACTTGGGTGCTTAGCAAAAGGCACTCCGACCTCTTAGCCGCGTTCGAGAGAAAAGTCTTAAGGAGAATTGTTGGCCACATATGTGAGGCAGGACGATTCCGGAGACGGAATTGTACGCAATCTACCTTGAAGCAGATATCGTGACAAAAATTAAGCTCGGTAGACTCCGGTGGGCAGGGCACCTAGCTCGCATGAGCGAAGAGGAACCTGCTCGGAAAGTTCTTTGTGGTACATTCTATGGTAGACGGCAGCGTGGTAGACCATGCTTGCGCTGGAGAGATGGACACCAGGACGCCCGGAGCGTTGGGGTGCGCAACTGGATGGCGGCGGCTCGAGACCGGGATGGGTGAAAAACTTTTTGAAGGAGGCCCAAGACCGGACCCCGGTTGTCGAGCCGACGATGATGATGATGACGTGGAAGGGAATTCCACAAACGAGCTGCATTAATAAGAAACTGCCGCTCGGACGTTAGGCAAGAAAAACGGGGAATAATAATTTGGTTTGATCGTCTTGAAAGTGAGAAGTGGAATGTATCATACAGGTAAGAAGGTTTACACGTACTGATGATGTTAAAGAGCGTGACAAGAGTTCGAATTCTTAGCAAGTTGTCAAAGGAGATCGTATAGATACTTTTGAATAACTGAGATAAATGTGATCATAGCGACTAAGACCAAAGATGTAGCGCGTGATGTTATTAAATATGACATTCATCTTCCTTTGACTAATACTATCAAGCTTACAAAAAATTTCACAGCCGTATGTTAGATTGGGTACAACAAGTGTTTTCGCGAGAATTTTTCTTGTATCCAAAGGGATGAAACTTCGGGTTGTCCACAATGATCGAAGAGCCCGTTTACGTTTTTCCAACAATTTGATTGATATGGTCACTCCAACCTAAGGTTCTATTAAAGCAAATACCCAGATTTTCGGCTGTATCCACAAATTCTATTATCGAGTCACCAAGGAAAATATCTGGAAAACCACACAAGTCTATGGACCTTATAGAGATAACGATACACTTTTTAGAGGATTTAAAATAAGACCACATTTGACTGACCAAATCCTAATAGATGAGAGGTCCTCGTTATCATTAATTGAATCAATACAATCCTCAACCATGCCAGCAAAGCAACTTTTCATGAGCTGAAGGTCATCAGCAAAAAGGTGTTCATTGCAGTGGCGTACAAAATTTGGTACTTCATTCACATAAATGGAGAAAAATGATGGACCTAATATGGAACCCTGTGGAACTCCGCTGGATATTGGCAATAATTTAGAAATTTTATTTCCCAGAACAACAGCTTGGCGTCTTCCAGAGAGATAAGAAGAGATAAGTCTCACTGCATCCGTGGGAAAATTGTAAATTCTTAATAGTTTTTGACATAAGATGCCTTGGAGTAATCTAGAAGCACCAAAAATGAAACTTTGTTAGCATCTACCGCTTTTCTCGCCCGTTCTATAACCTCCAAGAGTGCCGTTGTACTACTGTGGCCTAGCTAAAGCCGGATTTTTTTGATGCTAGAAGACCGTTGTGTAGTAGAAAGCTAGCTAGTTGCTTCTGCATTATATTTTCCGGGATTTTAGACAGGAATGGGAGGATAGCTAATGGGGGAAACTCTGTGTTAGCACTATTTTTAAGGATGGGAATAATTTTAGAGTCTTTCCATTTGGAGGGAAAGATTACTTTGGTAAGATTGGTATTATAAATATACGTGAGATGCGGCAGGATTATTGGCAACATGGCTTTTAGAAAAGTGGGATGCAGATTATCAAAGCTAACTGCATTAGATTTCAATGAAATAAAGCTTTCAACTACATCTTCAGCGCTTATACATGAACAACCAAAAGCCGCTCCAGTGTACGTTGCAGAATACTCTTCAGAAGAAAAGCTTTGAATGGAATTTATGGATGGTTGGGGGATCGATGAAATAAAAGAGTTATTTATTACATTGCAATCCAACTCATCCGCACTGAAGTTATTTGGTTTGTTTACGAATTCTATTAGGTTTTTCCACAGCTTTCGTCCACTCAAAGAGATATTTAAACGGCCGGCGCTGGTACCAGTCACTGGGTTAGCCACTCAAATAAGACGAACGGCAGTGTTACGCAAGAGATGATAGGTTCGATGATTATCTGGAATATTAAAGCGTTTCCACTTCTTGAAGGCCAAGTTCATTTGTTGAAGTGTGTTCCGTATTTTTCGAGTAGTTTATGAGTTTATAAAACAAAAAATTTCAAAAATTACGCACTGAACAAGCGCTTTCTGTTACCAAGCATACCAGCGGCTAGTGTTTGTTTAGGTACACAATTATTCGAAAATCGTTTAAGTCTGCGAGTATCGGAATGTGAATGAATTTGTTTTGTAAATGGTAGTATACCTAAGGATTAACGAAATTACAAAAGTTTAGAGATTGAGGTTGCAACAGGTTTTGTGGTTTTGGAAATTCATACTATTCTATAAAACGACGCATGACAAAAAATATGCATGAAGTTTAAAAAAAACCGTTATTGGAATTATTCAGAGTAAAGTATTGAGAGCCAGTCCTGAAAATTTCATGCAAGTGAAATGAAATGAAATGAGTGAAATTTTTAAAAAGACTTTTGGTGCGCTTAAATCCTATTTCATTTTACAGTGCGACGGACGCGGACGGTAGAAACTCACTACTTCGGACTACGCAACTATCTTTGTGTTAGTTTTAATTACAATCTCAAAATTTTGATATTTAAACGAGACTTTGCCATATAAGCAAGTAAAAATTACTCGCTAAAACCAATAGTTTCAGAGATTTGTGTAGATCAATAGCATTTTCCACAATGGCGGATTTCTCTAGCGTCATGGCATTGCGTGGCGTTTCGAAAACCTGGATTAAAGGCACCCATTTGAATGCAGTTTAATAGTATTTTCAAAATATACCTACATAGGTACACCTAGACAAGTGTAAAATGAGGCACCACTGCGCAAAATAGCGGTTTTACATTCTCGGATGGTGCACCTAATGCTTCTACGTCCCCTATATCAATCAGAATAATGCCGCATGAGATTCACCGTTGTGGATGTTGGACACGCGAGAAATATTTTTTTTGTTTTATTTCTGCCTAGCCTCAACTATACAGCTTGCGGGTTAGTGTGCATTCGAAAAAGATGAAGAAACAACGCTAGTACACATATCCTTTTCTATGCATATGATGTTGATTGAAGGATAATGGAGAAGAAGTCAAAGTAGATGGAGACGGAGACGGAGAGAATTGTTTTTTGTTTTATTTTTGAATACAATCCTTAGGATATTCCGTAGAATTGCATAGAACTATTTTCCATTTTCAAGGATATTTTAGTGGACAGACATACGTTCAATACACAGCAACCACCCTCTCCTGCTGATGACAGTCACATCGCGCGTCCGTCACCTCGTGCCCGTGTGGTGCTTATGTGCCACATACGTACACGTACTATTATAATGATCGCATGTGCAAAAACGAGTACCACAACATAGCTATAGAAAAAAAAACTTCTTCTTTCCTTACAATTGTCGTCTGCTGTGTCGTCTTCGTCTCAGTCTCAGCGAATTTATTTGTGTTTGACGTACATCTGTATGGGCTGACGGACGCGCACAAATTGCTTGTGACAGCGACCAGCGCGCTTTTGTGAGCACAAAAGACTTTGGTCCTTTATAACAACACGAACATCGTACATGGGTTTGCTATTTTTTTCCTTGAACTTGCTCTTAGAAAGGATAATTATTGTAGTAGTGAAAAAATATTTATACGATTTCATAGAACATCAGATCTTCAAAGCGGTTTACTTCAGTAAATTCAATGAAATGAACGAGTGAAATGAATGAAATGAATGAAATGAATGAAATGAATGAAATGAATGAAATGAATGAAATGAATGAAATGAATGAAATGAATGAAATGAATGAAATGAATGAAATGAATGAAATGAATGAAATGAATGAAATGAATGAAATGAATGAAATGAATGAAATGAATGAAATGAATGAAATGAATGAAATGAATGAAATGAATGAAATGAATGAAATGAATGAAATGAATGAAATGAATGAAATGAATGAAATGAATGAAATGAATGAAATGAATGAAATGAATGAAATGAATGAAATGAATGAAATGAATGAAATGAATGAAATGAATGAAATGAAATGAATGAAATGAATGAAATGAAATGAATGAAATGAATGAAATGAATGAAATGAATGAAATGAATGAAATGAATGAAATGAATGAAATGAATGAAATGAATGAAATGAATGAAATGAATGAAATGAATGAAATGAATGAAATGAATGAAATGAATGAAATGAATGAAATGAATGAAATGAATGAAATGAATGAAATGAATGAAATGAATGAAATGAATGAAATGAATGAAATGAATGAAATGAATGAAATGAATGAAATGAATGAAATGAATGAAATGAATGAAATGAATGAAATGAATGAAATGAATGAAATGAATGAAATGAATGAAATGAATGAAATGAATGAAATGAATGAAATGAATGAAATGAATGAAATGAATGAAATGAATGAAATGAATGAAATGAATGAAATGAATGAAATGAATGAAATGAATGAAATGAATGAAATGAATGAAATGAATGAAATGAATGAAATAAATGAAATGAATGAAATGAATGAAATGAATGAAATGAATGAAATGAATGAAATGAATGAAATGAATGAAATGAATGAAATGAATGAAATGAATGAAATGAAATGAATGAAATGAATGAAATAAATGAAATGAATGAAATGAATGAAATGAATGAAATGAATGAAATGAATGAAATGAATGAAATGAATGAAATTAATGAAATAAATGAAATGAATGAAATAAATGAAATGAATGAAATGAAATGAATGAAATGAATGAAATTAATGAAATGAATGAAATGAATGAAATGAATGAAATGAATGAAATTAATGAAATGAATGAAATGAATGAAATGAATGAAATGAATGAAATGAATGAAATGAATGAAATGAATGAAATGAATGAAATGAATGAAATGAATGAAATGAATGAAATGAATGAAATGAATGAAACGAATGAAATGAACAAAATGAATGAAATGAACGAATTGAATGAATTGAGTGAAATGAAAGAAATTAATGAAATTAATGAAATGATTTTTATCAATAAAAAGGATATAGGCTATTTTTTGAAGCCTTCTTTTTCAGAAACTTTGTACGACACAGTTCAAACCATAATTTTAGCAATTTTTTCCGTTTTCATCTTGAAAAATGGCAAGAAAATGCCACCTACACACGTTTTTCGCGTGTCTCATGTGTGACCAAGGATATGTGTGTAGTATAGAGTGTACAGTATGGTATATACAGTGCGGGCACAACATGTGAATATCGTTGCCATCAGGGGACGCTAGTTGTGGTTGTGATTGTGAGGGTTTGGGTGGTCATGGCCTTCTTTGCGGATATGGCACGTAGAGTGGACAGCATAAGAAATTGGTTTTGTTTGTAAGTAGATTTTTCATCAAATAGCCGACCCATGTCCGTGGGGTTCTGCCGGTTATGCCAAGTTGGAGCACTACACTACACACTCTCCGCTGGTTTTTCTACAATTTCTGCTGCTTTGGCAAAAGACGAAGGTTAACACACGGAGCATCAGCATCAACTACTTACTATATATTGGCGAAGGGTTGATTTGACTGCCGCGCTTATAATATACATACATATATTCCCACATTTATGTATTTATGTTGTACTGTACATACAGGACACACCATATTAATGTATAGATGTTTTTCTTTTGCACCACTAACGAACAGACATTATATTGGGACGTGTGTGTTTTGGAAGAGGCTATCTCTCTAACGCTGACAAACAGCCAGCAACCCCTCTCTTGTATTTGCAATGTCCGTTTCACGCTAGCTATTTAATTTTGTTTAAATAAGAAAAACATGATGGGGTTGGGTTGGGTATAAAAGAAAAGGGACCGAATGCCGGATCAGGACAAAACTATTAACTCAAACACTATTTCGTAATTTTTTTTTTTTTTTTTTTTTTGAAAATCCTTTATGGATGGGTATAGCGAAAATCCCGGTCCAGCGAGTGATGTGAGTTTGAAATGAGGGGTGGTTTGGGTTTCTATTCTGGTCGGCTGTTTAGTTACTTTTGGGGGTTAAGTTATTTGAAAGTGAAAAAGAGGTTTTTTAGTGGAAATTTTTTGATTTAACATAACCAAAAGGGGACTGTTGGTTGGTAGGTATAATATACATTTTACATTATACCGGATAGCAAACAGGAAAAATCACTTAAACGATTTTTTGTTAATCACTCACACATGTATATGTATTGTATATATACCCATTTAGATTAATGCATCAACATTTTTGTTTAGAAATGCGATGATATATCAGTTTTTTGTTTACTTCAGGTTGATAAACGGGATTTTTGCTATTAAAAGCTGTTAAATAAAAAATCACTTACCTATACGGCATCATAAATATGAGTCCTAAATCACTTGGATGAGTGAACTCAGAATAAGAACTCGTTAGTTAATTTCTTTTATTCAATTCATCCCGTTGAGTTGTTCGTGTTCATGAGATGAGGCATAGATAAAGTTTTGATGTGGTTATTGAAAAATTTGAATGACAAGAGCGGGTAGTCCTAGGTCTATGCTCTTCAAAATACTGTTAATTAAAAACCCTGTATTTTAAAATGCTGTTTTGTGAAAAAAATGGAGTTTTATTTATTGCTTTAAGTGCTGACGGATGCTTTTTTAAAAGAGTAGGTATAGATACTAAAATCTTTTATGGACTTTTGGATTACTGAGGAAACATTATACATACATAGATAAACCTACATATATGTAGGTTGAGGCTCTTAGCATTGATTTATTTTTCGATATACATAGGCTGGTGGCACTAGTAGACTGCCCTTTAAATTTTTTTTTATGTTTAACTAGTCCTGAAAAATCCGTTATTTAATTGTTGAACGTGAAACTCAGTTTTACTGATTGATTGACATTTGCAGATTGGGAAATAAGGAAGATAAGAAATAAGTTATTTGTTTAAATTGCTACCTTAAACAAATTATTAACCATAAATCAGAGTAAGTCGGATTGTTGTATAGATCACTTTGACTGCCATGTCGTACGTTTTTGTGCGACATCTAGTATTTTATCTAAGGCCATGTCGTACGTTTTTGTGCGAAGTTATAATTTATGGGAGTCTATATGTGTTTTGTATTGTGTGGCCTCAGCTGAATATTTTTCTCTAACTAACGTGGACGTAGGACAACTTTTGAGGACAATAAATGAGAGGTAAATGTATTGTTTTTTTTTTCACAGCATTTTGAGCTAATACTTTTTATTCAAATAATATTAAAAAAAAAAAAACAGTGTAATAATAATAAATCTTAGTCTAATGTACGCATGTTTGGTCTTATGGTTATGGCCACTATTAGACAAGGTAACCAATCATAAAACCAAGTCAAAAATTAAAAGACTGGCGTGTATTGGCACAATCAGTGCCATTAGAACTACTCCAACCACAGCCCTAGAAATATTTCTTTCACTAGCCCCGCTGCCAAAAGTGCTTTAAGACTTAAACAGTGTAGTAACTGGACAAGGGAGCACTACGGTCGCAGAACTATAATGCAATTCACTGACATAAACATATCTACAAACAGACTATATCTCACCATCCATAGCTTTTAACCCAGTGGCTCTAGTAGATATCCCAACAAGGGATCTCTGGAATAAAAATCGGGTCATAAATGAAAATCATGTTACGGTCTTCACAGATGCCAGACAATCGAGGGGATAGGCTCAGCCATCTACTCAGATAACCCACCCATCAATAGATTAATTAGACTTCCAAATTTATGCAGTGTCTTCCAAGCAGAGGTGCTGAAAGTTTGCGAAGCCGCAAACAGCCAGGCGGAAATTAAAGCCATTTCCTCAATTGTCACGAAGTCAAAACTGGTGGACCGTTGCAAAAATAACTTAAGACTACTCAGCGCCACAAACACGTTAAAAAAAATGGCAGATGAGTTGGCCAAAAACGGTTCATCTCTTGACCAAAGCCAAACCGCAATAAAAGAATGGAATCCACCAAAGTTTCCTCAAATCCGGAAATGACAGATGGTCATCAATTGATACTTGTATAGGATTTCTAGGAATCTATGGCCGAATATCTCCAGGAAAAGAACTGAATACTTTATTAAGATAAGCAGGCCTTAATTGTCTCTCCTAGTTCGAATCCTAACTGGTCACAACTCAATGGGAACCCACATGGGCAGAATGGGTATTCGCATGTCTGACCTATGTATAGAGGGTGTGAGGACGAGGACGAGGAGGTGGAAGAGGGCTCGTTCCACTGGCTTTGAGAATGCCCCAGCCAAGCCAAAATTTGGAAAACTGCCCTCGGAGAATACTTTTTTTGGAGAACTGGCCAACATCTAAACTCTGCCACTAAGAAAGATCCATAATTTTTGCAAATAATGTCAAATGTCATGTTCAAAAATAATTTCCATGTAAAATACAACAACAATTCCGCTTGGTTAACGGCAATAAACGCATATAAATAGAATTACGATCCGTTAGTGGGATCATCCAGACTTGGATGTAAAATCTGCTACGAAGGCTTACTAATCATACAGTATGGTCCCAGACGGAGGTCCCCATCGTATCTTCCAGAGACTTCTGCTAGAAACACAATGATACTAGTGGTAAGGTTTATTTTTCGCTTGAAATTATTGAACCAAGAACTAAACACATTTTGAAAAAAAAAGTATAAGTATTTTTAAATCGACTTTATAAGCTCTTGACCGCTATATTAAAGCCAGGCATAACATTTTTGTGTTGAACAAAATATTGAAACACCATCAGATGGCTTCCATATACAAACTTATCACTCTGATGATATTTCTGGCTATAGACGTATACTCTTATTCGTATACAAAGCTTAATTAACAGTATTGTCACCCCTCAACACCCTCTCTGGGATTCACAAAGAAATTGATTTCGCAATCGATGGTTGTCAATGGTGAAGAAACATTCGCTGTTTTCGCTGCACGATAAATTGACAACAACAAATGGGAAGGACGATAAGAATGTATTGTACAAGGACGAAGATGGCAGTGTGGCTTCGACACTATAGCTCGCTCTTCAGTTATCATTATGGCGCTGAACTTTGTCGGGTTTCATCATCAAACGCCCTAGTCACACTCACACTCACACTCACGCTCCCCGAATCCAACATCAACTCACATACACATATAGGTACTCCAAAAACTTAAAGGAGGAATGGGGGTTCATGATGATGATAGCGATGGGTTAGCGGAAATTCCGGAACATCCGACCCCAATATCTACAACATCCATCGATGGATGAATAGATAGACTTTAGCCTCTTCACATCACAAAAGTCATTCGCATCACTGCGGATAAAATTCAACGACCACCGCCACCGCGCGCCACAATGAATAACCCTTGCGGGGATAATGGACCAAGTCCTATAGCTGGCGCTGTCAAACCCATCTCGCGTTTGTGTCCTTGTAGTCGTGGTTGTCCTTTCGTATATTTTTCGCTTCTCTAAATCACCCGCCGCTGTCGCTGCCACCGCCACCGTCACCGTCACCGCCGCCGCCGTGCCGTGCCGTGCCTTGTCTCCTTTTGCTCGTGCTTTTCTTCTGCCTCCTGGAAATGTCCTTCGCTTTTCTTCTTTGACTCTCATATAAGTCTGTGTATGGTGTGTGAATGTATGCTTAGCTGAGCTGTTTTTGCTGCTACCGCCAACGATGCTGATGCCGATGCCGATGGCTTGCCAGGATATGAGCCCCCTCCCCTCCCCTCCACCTCCCTCCCAGTCCTTTCTAACATTCTCGTATGTCCTGTGTGTACACTCAGCCTCTCTGTTGTCCTCAAAACGTCGCCGTCGTCGTCGTCGTCGTTCGGTCGTCTCCATTTCATTCCGTGGGGGGATGGCCTGTCAATTTTCGCGAAAAATAAACGTGGTGGGAGGCCTCTTCTATTATACATACTCTAACGTTCGCCTTACCCCAATAACCCCACCCCCTCCCATCTGCCAAAGCCTCCCTTAGATTTTCATCTTCCTCAAAAACTTCCACCTGACCCATCGAGCAAGCACTAAAGTGCAAACTTCAGAGAACCATTCGGCCATCGTCCTTGTCGCCGTCGTAGTCGTCGTCGTTGAATTCGTTGGTCGTCCTTATACGTGGTACGTGGACGTGGTATCCCTTAGCGGGGAGGACGTGATACGTGAATAAGATGAAAGTGGATATTTCGCCGTGGGTTTGCTCGTTGCCGCCTTCACCCGCCACTCACACACGACCAAACAAATATTGATGTGTGTTTGTGTAGAAATAGGTTTTGTCCTGTCCGACCATCTCATGTGTGTGCATACATCACCGGGAGGGAAAACTTGGGCAGTTTTCATCTGAACGGTCGGTCGGTTGCTAGAATTCGAATAGAGTTAGGAGTGGGAGAAATTGAGTGGATCTCCGTCTCCCTATACTTTTTTCGGGTGCAAATTCCCGTTTTCTCAACATTGGACAGTTGATGCCGGCTGGCAGGTGGATGGGGGTGTAAGGGTCTTCCACTTTAGATTAGAATGCTTGTGTGCCATGTCAATCTGCGCCGCACATATAGATAGACTATACACCAGGCAGGCGAAGGGAAAGGGTCGGGGCAGTTGATTTCTGTGCGCTGCTGCTTCATATGTGGGGGATGATGGGTTCAAGATACATTAGACTCGGGATGATCCCACATCAGCCAGCCCGGGGTGTGTACACCATCAAATATACGAAAGTCCTTTGTTGCTGACTATTCGGATGACGGTGATGTTAGAGGGGTGACCGGGATGGTTGGTATTTTTGTTTTTTTTATTTATTTGAAAAAAAACCGTTCTCGTCAACTGTCGCTTGGGTTTTTTCCTGTGTTTCGCGCATATATCGAAGATTATCGATTCGATTTTCCAGAACTTGACCATTCGATATACAACAGATGTAGATGTAAAAGGTATTTCTCTTATATTTTTTTCCTCAGCTGCTTCATTTTTTTTTTTCTTATTTTGGTTTTTGTACGTCCCAGTTATATACATATGTGTGCGAGTTCAGCGCTAGAGACCGTCGTCGTTGTCATACTACCATGTCCTGTATTCATCTCGCTGATTCTGATATATCTAAGAGAAGAAATTCGTTGCCCATATCTCCTCCCGAAACCGTTTATATGTCTATAGTTATAAAGAAACTTGTTCAAGTGGAATATTTATGGACATTGGATGGTCGTGGTCGCGGAGATGTGTATTGTTGTCTTCTCTTGCTCATGAAGTTGACATTTTCAATTTGAATGCGCTTGAAAAGAAAGAGAGAACAAAAGTTTCTTCTTCATCTATTTTCCGTTTTTTTTTTTTAAACTTGAAAATTTAAAATTGTCTTGTTTTATTCTTGTATCGAATGAAATAATGGTTTTTGGCTTAATACACAACTATGCGCATTTGTGTTTGTATTTTCATAATATTGGAGATTTGACAACTATTTGCAACGAATAATTAAAACTCGAAATCTTAAAACTATTGGCGCAAAATTTTAAACATCTAAAACCTACTCTTAATCATTTTTAAATTTTACGCCGACTCTACAAATGAGTTTTAGAATGAGAGTCGACACTTTGATAAATTTTAAAAGATATAAAATATACTTTAACGCTAACTCGTCTAACTTTAAAAGCAGTAAAATGCTTCTCTATCTTTTTTAAAGTATACTTTATCCATTCAACGTTTGTAATTTCATAAGAAAAATTTAAAGAAAAATGTTTGATGAAGATTTTAAGCATGTAAATCAACAATCACGAAAACTGTCTTAGCCTTAATTTGTGGTGCATGCACCCAGTAACCATTACCACGACAAAACAACACCATCTCCACCCCCCGATTCAATAGACTACGATACGACATCAAACAATATACAATACAAACTTGTATTCGGTCGACCGCCCCAACAAAAACAAAAAAAAATGTGGTACATAGTGTTGGACTACCATATCGCGGCAAATTATTTTCTGCTCACAAAATCGCCCGTCATCTTAGCTGAAAACTTGAAATAGCTAAAGGGGAGTTAAAAAAACAGAAAAAAATTACAAAAAAAATTTAATTTTCAAAGGGGACACCCGAATTTGAACCAGGGACCTCTCGATCTGCAGTCGAATGCTCTACGACAAATCATAAAAAAAAACCTTACAAATGCGCTAAAAACCCTACAAATGCGCTTAAAACCCTACAAATGCGCTTAAAACACTTCATTAGTTAGAAGAGCTGTTGAAAGTGTTTAAAACTAAGAAAAGGTTAGACAAGGGTTTGCAACTAAACGACTGCGTTTACTAGAGTCGGTTTTATTCCTTAAACGAGGACTGTTTAAAAATTTGCGCCATTGTTTTCGATGTTCAGTATGGTGCCGATTTTGTGAGCACATCTAAAATAAAAAATATGCACGACTGGGTCGCACGAACTTGCTCTTATGCGCGATCACATTGTGGTTCTATAGTCTGAAATAAATTAGCTATAGGAGTATATATTTTATCCATTTGCCAAATCTTAGTTTAGTTTCAGGTGGTATTATATGAGTATACAAAAATTAACAATATAGCCTTGTGTTGCACATATGCAATATGCATAAAAGGAAATTATACTATTTAAACTGGTAAATTGTTTTAAATCAACAAAATTAGAAAGAAATTGATTAAAATTCTTTGAATCCGTTTTAACCCAACGCGATGTACACCATCTGATTTCTTATATAAATCTTTATTTACAAGAAAAAAAATTTGAAAAGCTTAGGAGCGGTTTTAAAAATAATTAATTTTTTATAAATAAAATTTCGTTAACATTTTTGAGAAAAATAATTGGTACGCCAATTTAAAGCATTTATTAATGTTGCGTTAAAAATTAAACTTCACAAAAAAATCTGCTAACAGTTTTCGAAATATCGAATTTTCAAAAAATAATTTTGATTTTTTTTTAACAAATCCAAAAATCATTTTTTAGAAAATTTTGATACGCACTTTTATTTATATTTGTTACAAGCTTCTGTATAAAAAATCTAATTTTATTCGGTTGATCAGATGTTGAGATAGTCGAAAATCAAAGAAACCGTTCTGTGAGAGGTACTGTTAATAAACGTAAAATATAAACCTTAAAAATTTTAAATGGTAGATCGTACTAATTTTAACACAAAAAAACTTTTATGAAAATCGTAGGAGTCGTTTTTGAGAAACAAAATATTTTTCTTAAAGGTTTTTTTAACATTTGTATGGGAGGCACCGTTATTTTTGGGTATTAGAATAATTTTTGTCAAAAATCTTCTAGATAAAGTTAAAAAACTGCTATTTACCAAGTTTAATAAAAATCGACTAAGTCGTTTTTGGAATATTGAGTTTTCAAAAAAAAATATTAAAACTTTTTTTAAAAATCTAAAAAATATTTTTTTTGAAAATTTCGGTACACAATATTATTTAGGATGTGTCAATACTTCTTCATAAAAAAATTGATCAGAATCAGTTTAACCGTTTTCGAGAAAAGCGAAAATCAAAAAAATGGTTCTTTGGGAGGTATCATTAATAACCATTTTTCGTAACCATTTTTTTTATTAAACGGCAACTTATAACTATTTAAATTTATTGAGTTCTTAAAAACAAATTCGGTAGCGCTGGATTTGAGAAAAAAAAGTTTTTCCTTTTTGGCCAAGAAATTTTGTATGACAGCTACTGTTAATTTTGGTCCTAAAAAAAAAGAGAAAAAAACGGGTGGGGGGAATGTCCAAAAAACGCTAGATACCAAGTTTAAAGAAAATCGACCCATCCGTTTAGGCTGTAGTCCAACCGACAGACAGACAGACAGACAGACGGACGTTTTTGCGAGACCCACTTTTTTTGACTTCTCTATCATCGTAATGTAAAGTTTGATCAAAATCTCGAGTTCGATTTTTTATACGAATCCATAACTTCCCATATAGTACGCAAGTAAAAATATCGGTCTTCTTGGATGATCATTGAAGCTTGGGTCAAAAATAAGGTGAAATTGTAATTCATTCGAAATTGACAGATAGCCCAGGTACATATATGTATATGCCAGTGAATATATCATTACATATTTATACAAGTGTTGGAATGCGTTTATAAATAAGGCACTCTGCATACGAAAATGGCACTGTTATTTTTTTTTTCAAGGAACAATAAATGAACTCACGCAAGCTAAACACTCACAAACTTATTAGGTTTATTAGTGTGATTAAAGGTTCAAAGAATGTGATTGGTAGTAATGTGAACACAAACGTCTTATACTCGTCTCGTCTCTGTTTAATTAAAATTGTGAATATAGTGAAGATATATGACGTTTGTCTCAAAGTCTGGTTACATTGGGTACGTTCAGCAGACACAAGGGACTACATATGTAGTCAAGTGCATTCATTGAACGCAAATTTTACAAAGGAAACTAGTTATTTTTTTGAGATGTCATTAATGCCAAAATTGGAACTTTACTTCCAACCTTTACCTTCCGTTGATAGTGCAGATAGTATTTATAATAATATTTTTTTTTGAAAAACACCTTACACAAGTCAATTCCAAATTGTAAATTATATTTTTTCAATACTTCTTACTAATGATGCAGTTTTTAATTCTATTAATTAATTAAGAACTCCTCCACCCAAAACAATAAAACAAACGTTGAAAAAAGAAGTCACTGAACAATGAAGTTCAGCTTGCTGTTTAATGACAAAATATAATCAGCTGATATTTTGACATAAATGCACTTGACTTGAAATGAAGGGAGATATTTCTTGACTAGCTTTCCAGTCACTTTCCAATAAAAGTTGCCTTAATTGGAAGGAAATTTTGCGACAGCTGGCCAATTAGAGACGAGAAACTTGCCTTGCCTTCAAGTCCCTTCGTCATTTGAACGTACCCATTGTCTTGCATAAACCTATCCCTCTTTAAAGGTCGCACAGGGTTACCGTAGTTTAAATTATAAATAACACTTCACAATTAGGCTTTTCCAGAAACTGTCTTTGTCTTTTCTCTTTCTTATTTTGACATAAAAATATGTAGGGAAAACAAACAAACAACCAAACACAATCACATGTTTTTGTTTTCCCTACATATTTTTCTGTCAAACTATTGATTTTTTTTTTTTTGTCGTTTGGCACTGAAGTCTGGTGGAAGTTCCAAATTCAAATACCCAACTGCATACAGTCTGATTCACAATGCGACGAGTAAACGAGACGTGAACGTGACGGGAACTCGTTGTAGTTGTCAAACCAATAATTTCAAGCAATTAGAGTATACCAGAGTATACACAATAAAGCGTTTCTCGTCATCACGTCACACCGTGATTTCGAAAATTTTAAAAAAGACGCGACGTGCAGACGATTTTCGTTTTTTGCTAAGTTATTTACAGATTTTTCAAGAAAGACAGAATCAATTTAATTTAACAAATAAGGTTATTGATAAATCTATTGTTTTTGTATCGGGTTTTTCAATAAGAGCGCTACTAAAACGGTTTTGGATATCAATGAAATTCTTTATTCCTGTGAAAGTACGTTCGATGCCATTATGTATGGAACTCGAATTCTTTTGCGTGGCCACCACGAACACGCTTGCAGAAGTCCAGACGCTGAACCCAATTTTCGACGGTTTTCAAGCATAAATCGGCCGATACTGCTGAAATTTCAAGTTCGATAATCGTACGAAGTTCATCGATCGTCGCTAGCTTGTTGGCATAGACCATAGACTTAACGTAGCCCCACAGGAAACAGTGTAACGGTGTCAAATCGCACGACCAAGGCGGCCAAGCGACTGGACCATTTCGTGAGATAAAACGTTCTCCAAACTTGGTTTCCAATAAATTGTAAATTAATTGTGACATTCGCTGTGTGGCTTGTGGCGTGCGCCGTCCTGTTGGAACCACATGTCCTCCAAGTCCATATCATCCAATTGGGGCCACAAATATTCGGTAATCATTGAACGGTAGCGATCCCCATTCACAGTAACGTGCCGGTCTTGATCATCACGGAAGAAGTACGGCCCAATGACGCCGCCGCCGCCGGCCCATAAACCACACCAAAGCGTAATTTTTTCGGGATGCAATGATGACTCATGGAGTATACGTGTGGATTGCTGCCTGACCAATACCGCATATTTTGTTCATTGACGAAACATTCAGCCAGAAATGAGCCTCATCGCTGAAGATGATTTTTCGATGAAAATCCGAATCATTTTCAAGTTGTTGCTCAGCCCAATTCACGAACATACGACGGCGATGCTTCTGGTGGTGAAGCGGCTTCAGTTCTTGCGTCAATTTAATCCTGTAAGGATGTAGGCCAAGATCTTTTCGCAAAATTCGCCACAACGACGTCACAGAGATTCCCAACGCTTGAGAACGACGTGTGAGAGACACATTTGGACTTTCTGCAACTGAAGCCTCAGCGCCAGCAATATTCTCGACACTACGGGCACTTCTTTGTCTCACTGGCACGGGAACATTTTGTTCTGTGCCTGTGGATTCAGATTCTTCCACTAGACGCTCAATTGTTGATCTGCTAGGACGATTATGACGACCATAAATTGGACGTAGCGCTCTTAACGTTGAGGCCACTGACTCCGAATTTCGGTAGTAAATTTAAATAATTTCGACTCGTTGTTATGGCTCGTATATCCTTCCATCATGAAATGGCAAACCTTACTGAAGAGAAATGTCAAAAGAGCGGCAAGAAATATGGCGTCGTTTGCTGTCCCTGTTGCTCTCCTTTTGTAGCGAAAAACCCTTTATATGTTATTTTGTTTGTATTTTATTGATTTTTTTAGTTACAAAAATGAGTTTTAGTAGTAAAAAAACTTTCAGCATTGTGAATTAAAGAACCATTTTAGAACGAGAAAAAGTTGGCTGGCAGCGTTTCTCTACACAAAAAACCTCTTGAATTTGCTTAAAATTTTGTGGAAAGGGTAACTCTGTTTTAATGAGCATAGTTTCAATACACATACACACATCGCAGATGACGACGGCGAGCAAACGTTCGCAATCGTTCCTCATGCCTGATTCTCGTCTCGTCACGTCTCGTTTCCTCACCGTATTTTGAATCAGTCTTCAGTAATTTATAATGCAGTATCCCTTCCCTTAAGCAGTGGGATACAACGGTCATGGTTGAGTGTACGACTTCTTGTGGAGAATTACAAAAACAAATCGTATACGTAAGTCAGTGGCTTGCTTCTTTTTTTAAGTGGGATTTTTGTCAATTCAGTGTCGTGAGCGTGCACGAAGCGCCACTGCTTTGAAAAAAGCTCCCCCATAAGCCCTTTACCTACTGACAATTTTTGTTGAACAGAGGGTCTAGATATATAGCTCCCAGAGTTGCGTTCGCGGCTGCGTCTTCATTGTAAGTATTCACTTTATCTTCGTTGTTCTTTGAGCGATATCAATGAAATTGAAATATGAAAACTCCCTTTTTCAGGTGCTCAAGCCGATCGCTCATCTCCGTTGCTCCGCTTAGGGTAGGTTCAGTCGCCAGGCAGGCGCCAATGTCAACAGTTTTCCTGTTTAACAGTACCTTGGGTGGCCCGCTGCGCGGGTTCTAAGGATTTCAACTCCCTTTTTCGGGGACACACCCGCTCACGCAACTCCGTTGCTCCGCTCAGGGTATTTGCAGTCACCAGGCAGGCGCCTATACCAAAAGTTTTCCTGTTTTCTTCCTAAGGATATTTGTTTCGTTTATAATTCTGCCTCTTGCCTCAGCTATAATCTGTGTCATTTTCATCGAAATCGCTCAAAGAATAAGAAAGTGACATTTGTTTGGAACCACCCTGTGCTGAAAATATTTTGTTCGTTTATAATTTTGCCTCGGCTATTACCCATGTCAATTTCATAACTTCTTTTCAAAAATACGAAAAAGTATTTTTTTCGACAAATCCCGCCAAATAGTACTAAGGCATTGGCGGGATTCTTGCGGCGGATTTTTTCGGCGGGATTTTTGTTCATAATGAGTATTTTTATTTGGCGGGATTTCGACTTGCGGGATTTTGACCTTTTCCCTTTATTTACTTATCTTTGAAAATTCTTCGCTTGCTAGAATATTATGTACAAAAATAAATCAAATTACACTATGGGATGGATTGGAGATGTCAAATTGGTTCAACACTTCTTCGGGCGTTGCCAACTAAGCCCGCTTCGCTTTCTAAGCCCGCCTTGTTTCTGGATGATCTTCTGCATTTACCTTCCTGGAGAAATTTCATTCAACAGTGTCGCGATAAAAGGCTTGGTGTTTGCTGATGACATTGTATTGCTATACCAAAAACGCCAAACATGCTTCAGCTTATGATTAATAGGCTTCGAGATTATTGCATACAATGGAATCAAACGCACAACAAAATCAAAAGTAATGATATTAAGAATCAATACAGGTCGTTAAAAAAGGGATGAAAAATAGTTGGTATAATCGGATTCTCTAGCGGTTGTTGAACAATATCCCTATCTTGGTATAACCCTCAATCAGCGACCAACTTTTAGTTCCTACCTACAAGGACTCCAAAAGAGCTTTAGGATGCGTTTGGAAAAATGTACTGTGTCGAAAAGAGAAGGCAATCAAAACTAAATACATACAAGCTATTATATTATATGGGGTTTTGAAGATCATGAGGAAGTTGAAAAGTTGCAAAGGCACTTCGTACAGCATCTCCTTAGGCTTTCTACCTCCACTACCACTTACATGCCTAAACGGGTATACCATTATTCCATCTGTTTTTGTACTTACGTTGAAGCTTTACCGCGAAATGGCAAAAGCTAAGTTAGGAACCAGGTGAAGAGATTGTCTTTAGATGGGAGGATTGATACACATGGAGAACATCACTTTTCTGTTAAGGCTGGATGAGAAAATACATGCATGATGATTGGAAAAGGCCATTAATTCATATTTAGGCACTTATTCTACTGAAAACTAAATCATAGTCTATTGGATCGGAATTGCATGAAGATTTCAGTGCTAAGCAAAATCGTATCTTAAATTTTCGAAATAAGGGAAGAGTTGAAGATTAACGAGGACAAATTTATGTTGCAAATCATCAAAATTACCGATCAGCGTGACAGTTAAGAAATATGCACGACTTGATCGCACGAACTTTCTCTTATGTGGTTAAATACTGTATGTAACCCAACATTGAAGATGCGTAATGTATATATTTAACGAGTAAATATTCAAAGAGTTAAAAGTATGTAAATAATGTTTTCAAAATTTTTTAAATGCATTATTCTTTAAATTACTGAGAAGCATCAGATTGCAAATTAATAACAAAATCGATTTAACCATGGCAAAAATATACCCGATTAACCCAAAAATAAGACCATTTTCTCAAAAAAAATTGAATACCTAATTCCGTAATGTGAATTTTTTGAGAAAAACCTGAAATGCAGTTTTCTTAAAATTGATATGGTTATTATAGGTACGAAGATTAATCAAAATCGTTAGAGCCGTTTTCGAGAAAATTTGAAGAAACTAAAATATTTGTTTGCGGCAGCTACCCGTTCTAGATGAGCTAAAACAAAAATTCGAATTTCTCCTCTAGGGAATCACATAAAAATGCTCTGTACCAACTTTCATGCAAATCGGTCCACCCGTTTAGGCTCTAGCTCAAATTACAGTGGACGCACCGATGCTCAGACGAACAGACGCACAGACGTACAGACGCATAGACGTACAGACGCACAGACTGACTGAAACCCACTTTTTCGGACTTCTCGATTGTAGTAGTGTTAGTTTTGATTATAACCTTGAAATCTATAGAGCAAGTAAAAAACAAAATAAAATAAAAAAACTCTGTTATGTTCCAAATCATCCCATCAATCCTGGATTTATTATCTAAATTTTGTAGGAAATACCAAATTACAACTCAAAACTTGTGCTATGAAGGCACAACGGGCCATCACACACTGGTTCAATTTTGAACCAGACTTTTTTTTTTTCGTTCAAAAACAAACAACTTGTGTGTATTAGTAGTTCAAATTTGTTATTCCACTCGAATCAAGAAAGAACATTTTGTTCGTTTCACTCCAAACTCTTCACCTCCTTTGCCTACAAACTGCGATTTCCCCAGGTTGAATTGCATCCTTGCACAATTTTTTGTATCCGAAAAACACTCGATCACCTATTAGCCGGGCCAATTAATTGTTCATTTAGATTCGCATTTAAGATTAATATTTTTCTAAATTTGAAAAGGACCTCAAATGAACTTGAATTATAGTATAGGTTTACATATTTTAATACGACGGTAGCATTTTTTACAGCTTGGACGCTGCGCTGCTGCACTGTTAATCCTGCTAACAATACTTCCACTCCGCAAATACCTACATAATAAAACAAAATTAATTCCATTTCCTATCCCTATGGGAATATTGTCAAATTCACACGAAGTTTTTCGTGTCAACCAATAATATCCACCCCCATTAATCCTAATCGCTGCAGGGCAATTACCAACAAACAATAGAACCAGTAAAGGATACGTCGTGTAATTGCGATCTATTTCAATGGGATATAACAAATAGAGAATGCATCCTCTCGCTCAGCCCACACACTGTCAGGTTTACCGAAGGATAATGCTTAGGTACATACATACAAACATGTTTTTTTTTTTTTTTACAAAAGGGCTCAGTTTACTACTAAAAATACAGAGAAATATATAGCAAACAAAATTGATGAATACTCACTGAACAGGCAGTTTATTAACAAGAGCAATTGCATTCATATAGACCTAAGTCCTTTGGATGATCCTTCGGATACGCGTAGGTGAGTCAGTTCAACCTCGGGTGTCAGCGACCATACCATACACATCGCACACCTAAATCCTGTTCAATCCCATTGTTTCTCTAAATGTTTTCCTATCGTTCCTATTCATTATCCTTTTTTTCAACTCCAGCCATCAGCGGCCAATCTGCAGTGATCGATCCTAAGTACGGATTACAATTCCCGGTTAGGGCCAGCAGGGCTGCGATTGAAAAGCGCGCATTTTCCGAATGCATCTCGCTGTTTTGTTAATTTTTTTTTTTTTTTTTTGCTTCTCAATAACATCCTGATGATTTCTGGTTGTGTTGCTCCTTCTAGCTGCCTATATATTGATGGATGTCAAATTGTAAGGACTATGGATATGGACGACACAACCGCGCTATACGAGTATTGCATTGCTGCTGATGCCGCAGCGGCAATTGTACGGTGCATGATTTTGCACTTTCCCTATGCAGGACTATGGCTGCTATATGTTACTTTTTTCAAACTTCCACCACAATTTTTTGTGTCCTTTTCAATTCTGGCTGTCCTGATGTTTTGTAATCCTTCGTTTGGTGGTAGGATCCATGTTGTTCTCTTCATTGCAGTGGCAACGGTGTGCTGTGGTACAAACGTGCAGTACCTACAGCAATGAAATAGGACGAGGACATGAAATCACATTGCAACGTTATTGTGAAGTCAAAACCGGAATGCGTTGCTATATTTTGTGTGTTTGTTTTTTTTTTTTTTTAGATTCAACAGGACTCTCTTACCAATTAAGTTGCAACAACAAAAATTATGCAGGCAGATGTCAAGAAGATTAGTGGCAATAGAATTGTAGAAGCCATTCCCTATACAGGGAGCATGCTGCGACCTTGTTAAACGGCTCATTTGACGAAGGACGATGATGTTTTTTTTTAGTCCTTTTTGTTGGTTTTGCTGCGATCTTTCGTGGAAACTGATTGAAAAGATTGTCGCAAACACAACAAGAACCATATCGGCAGAGTTCCTAGCAGTATAATTGAAAGATAAATGGATTCCTTATGGTAGTACCTATACATGCCATATTGCATTTTGTGGTTGGCGTAGGTTTATTTTTGTAAGTATTGTTAGCGAAGAAATTGTGTGGGTGCGATATATATGTTACAAACCGCGAATGTCACATGAAGATAAAATTATATAGGTACCTGGAAATTAAATTAATGTTAATCATTTTTTGTTGCTCGCGTTGTGTCGTACAAAGTGCTTTAGATTGGTATTGAAAGAGAGGAATATTTCTAAATCGTAAAAGAAGCGGCAGGCAAAACCTAACCACGCATAATATGGAAGATGAAGGATTTTAATACTAACGTCTGGCGCGGCATACAAAATTACTTAAAAACACCTCAAACCTGGCTGTTGAGAGAACTGTTAGAAAAAGACTTTAAGAAGGCAAGCTTAAAGGTTGTAAAGCGAGAAAAAAACCATGGCTCTGGGCAAAAAACAAAAAGTTTCACCTAGATTGATCAAACATATACCTACCAACATATTGTTACCGAAGAGGATTGGGTAACGCCTCGTGGTCGGGTGCATCGTGCATCACACTATGAAGTAAACATTATTCCGAAACCCCGCGTACTAAAGGGTTTTCCAATAAAAGGTGTTATTTTGAATAGCCCGCTATTTCGGTAGTTGTCACTTTTGAAGCTGTCATTTTTTTACATTTGACAAGTAGAAACTACGCCATTAATAAAAATGGAACGATACACGCTTCAACAACGCATTGAAATTATTAAAATTCAGTATAAAAATGGTGAAAATTTTTCAGAGACGGTTCGTAAAACTAAAACATTTTTGGGTCGTCGTGAAGCACCTTGTCGGACCGCAATACAGAAATTGGTGGAGAAATTCGAGCTATTGGGACAAGTTAGTGATGTGAAGAATAAAACCCGTGCACGTCGCTCAAGAACAACTGAGAATATTGCTGTTGTAGCCCAAAGTGTTGAAGAAAACGCAGGTTTGTCCATTCCTCGTCGTTCTTTGGAATTAGGCATTCCACAAACGTCATTACACCGTATTTTGCATAAAAACTTGGGTCTTAAGGCTTATAAAGTTCAGTTAACACAAGAACTCAAGCCGGCTGATCATCAACAACGTCGTGTCTTTGCTGATTGGGTCCTTGAAATGCATGAAAATGATCCGGAATTTCATCGAAAAATCATCTTGACTGATGAAGCCCATTTCCACCTCGGAGGCTACGTCAACAAGCAAAACTGTCGCATCTGGGGCTCGGAAAACCCAAGAGTTATTGTTGAAAAGCCTCTCCATCCTCAACGCGTGATTTTTTGGTGCGGTTTATGGTCCGGCGGGGTCATTGGACCTTACTTTTTCGAAAATGAGGCTGGAGCAACAGTTACGGTCAATGGATTGCGCTATCGAGATGTGATTAATGATTTTTTATGGCCGTAATTGGATGGTATTGATCTGGACAACGTTTACTTTCAACAAGAAGGCGCTACGTGCCACACAAGCAATGAAACCATCGATCTTTTGCGGGAAAAGTTTCCGGACCGTGTTATCTCTCGAAGAGGTGATCACAATTGGCCACCAAGATCTTGTGATTTAACACCTTGCGACTTCTTCCTTTGGGGCCACGTGAAAGATAAGGTCTACGCTAACAGCCCAGCGTCGATTCAAGACCTCAAAGATGGAATTCGTGAGGCTATCGAGGACATAGGGCAGCCACTTTGCGATTTGGTTATGGAAAATTTCATGAAAAGGATATGGTCCTGTAAGCGTGGTCGTGGCGGCCATTTGGCTGATGTTGTGTTCCATTATTAACGGCATACCTTCCTCTTTAT
Organism: Leucozona laternaria; assembly: GCA_932273885.2. Taxonomy (NCBI): domain Eukaryota; kingdom Metazoa; phylum Arthropoda; class Insecta; order Diptera; family Syrphidae; genus Leucozona; species Leucozona laternaria. Next base: position 216,000,399 of record OW026366.1, on the reverse strand, counting down.
AATGAAATAAACATCCGATCATTTTTCTCAAAAAATGCCATTTTTCTTTGAATATCAAAATCACCTCTTATTGGAAAACCCTTTAGTAAACGTTAATATTGTCACATCACATTACAGTTGCAGCATCACAGTCATTTGGTAGTAATCCTGGTAAAGCTTTTGTGAGATGAAGAATTGGTTGGGAATACAATACCCAGAATGCTTAGTACCAATACCAACTCATAATAAATAAGGAGGAGGAAGAGTTATATTCTCGAGCTGCATGGCTGCTGAAGGAGTTGGAAAAATATTCATTTGTGATGGTCGTATATGGACTCAAAAAAAGGATATTGAAGTGATTGTAAAATTGCTGATGCAATCTATTAGGGACATTTTTGATGACACTAACATGCGAAATTTCTTATTCCAGTAAGATAATACGCCCTGTCACAAGTCCGCTCTTTCAATGTTGTGGTTTGTTGAACACAACTTTTTGACTTGCTTCCATGGCCTGCGCAGTCTACAGATCTGAACTCAATTGATCGAACGGAACACCCGAAAGCACCATAATACACTGCCCAAGCCTTTTTGTGTTTCTCTTTCGAGCATTATGATCGGACTTTGAGCGGTTTCGGTCCGGATGTAAGCTTTTAAGGTTCTCATCTCAGGTTAACCCACAGGAAAATTTAGGGTCAAATCAGGAATAAGCAAGCCGCAGTTCAGATCGCCCTTTAGCGAGCTGGAGACGTACATGAAAGCTTTTTGGGCCGGAACTTTTGATAGCGCCAGATTTCTTAAAGTAGGTTTCAACAACTTAACCCCGCTGCTCAACATACATTTTTCACAAATTTCAATATATTTTTACTTGCGATATAGGTACTATATGGGAAGTTATGGATTCGTACAAAAAATCGAACTCTAGATTTTGATCAAACTTTACATTACGATGATAGAGAAGTCAAAAAAAGTGGTCTGTCTGTCTGTTCGACTACAGCTTAAACGGATGGGTCGATTTGCTTTAAACTCAGTACTTAGCGTTTTTTGTTCATTCCCCCGACCCGTTTTTTTCTTTTTTTTTAAGACCAAAAATAACGGTACCTGTCGTACAATATTTCTTGGCCAAAAAAGAAAATCTTATTTTTCTCAGAATCGGCTACACAGATTTTTTTTTTTAAACTCAAAAAATTTAAATAGTTATAAGCTGCCGTTAAATGAAAAAAAAGATTCTGAAAAATGGTTATTAATGGTACCTCCTAAGGAACCATTTTTTTGAATTTCGATTTTCTCTAAAACAGTTCAACTGATTTTGACAATTTTTTTTGTGAAGAAGGATTGTTGTATTCTAAATAGTATGGTGTACCAAAATTTTCAAAAAAATTATTTTTCGATTTTTGAAAAACGTTTGAAATTTTTTTTTTGAAAACTCAATATTTCAAAAATGACTCAATCGATATTTATTAAACTTGGGATAAAAATGTTTTTTAATATGGTCTAGCATATTATTAGCGAAAATTGTGCTTATATCCAAAAATAACGGTACCTCCCATACAAATGTTCAAAACCCGTTGAGGAAAATTTTTTTTTCTCAAAAACGACTGCTACGATTTTGATAAAATTTCTTTTGTGTATTGATATTAGTACGAACTACTTTTTTAAAATATTAAATTTAACATTTTAGTTTTATTAACAGTACCTCTCATAGAACGGTAGTTTTGATTTTCGACTATCTCACTATCGGGTTCACCGATTAAAATAAAATTTTGTACATAGAAGCTTGTAATCAGTTAAAGTAATATTGTATATCAAAATTTTAAAATAATATATTTTTGGATTTTTAAAAAACAATTCAATATTATATTTTGGAAATTCGATATTTCAAAAACGGGTGAATGATTTTTTTGCCTGTCAGCCGGTTTCGGTTTCAGTGTACGCTGAACGCAAACATGGCGGTATGACTTGACTGCATTCCCGCAAAACTGTTTCAAGCAGCGCCAATGTCATCGAGCGAACTACTGCAACCAGTGTTACCTCTGAAAATTTTCATAAAGTGTCAAAAAAGGTGTCAGAGATAAAAAATGGTGTCCATTAGAAATTTCAGTTAGAGCACAAGATTAAATTCAAATTTTAATGAAGATACAAAAATTGCATAAATTGAATAAATAGTTTTAAAAAAGTCTTAAAATTCATCAAATTATTTCTTAAGTTTCCTCTATTGAACCTAAACTGTTTTATATTTTTAATTTTAAAACTACATTCTTTTCAAAATCAGCATCATTACTATTTTACACCCAAGCTTTGTACTCTTTCTCGAGATTAGAAATTAAATTTTCAAATTCAGAAACCAAATCATAATATGTAGTTGAATCCATTTCCAAATTTTATAATTTCTGGGTCCAAGAAACGTTACACAGATAATTTCTCATCATTTGTATTAATCCTAGCTGTGATTTGATCACATATTTTTTGATCATGTTTCAAATTATTGATTTTGAGTAAAAGGGTCTGTATGTTCTGTAATTTGGGATTTAGAGTATGTAAGATATGCAGGGAATATATATGTGTGGTGGCGTAAGTATTTTTATGTTTTGATTAATTGACAGCGGGTTCCCTTCAATTTTTCAAACAAATTGTTTTTTTTTTTGCAAATAGTGGGTCTTGTGAATAAAAAAAAAGCTAAAGCTAAAACTTGGATTTTTAAGTAAAAGCTAGGTTTTTGGTGAATAAAATTAAGCTTAAACTAGCTAGTTAAAAATGTCTTTTAGCAGAAGCTATTTTAAAATAGCCAACGCTAAATTAATTCAGTTTAAACTTGTTTCAAGATTATTTTTACTTGTCTAGAAACCTTTGACTAGCTCTTATTTTTATTATTGTGTTTAGTTATAGTACGAATATGGCCGAGTTTATACGCGTAAGAAAACCAAAATTGTATAAGAAAGGGTTGGAAATAAGTGATGGGGATTTTCATAGTTTTCAAAAGAAAATGTTCAGTGGCTTTCTGATTACTTTTAAGGAGATTCAACAGAGCACTGACCTCTGAGCAGAGAATGCAGATAATTTGAGATATCTGTGTGAACTTGGATTTCAGTGCGGTGTAGGACAAGATCTTGGAATTGAATGCTCTTCTGTATGCAAGACTGTTAAGCACGTGGCCACCAAGTTATGGAAAAGGCTAACATTCATATTAGATTTTCTTCGAGTCACAGAGAAATCGAAACAGAAAAGGCCAAATGGGCGGAAAAATGAACGTTTCCCGGAGCTTTTAGGGCAATAGACTGCACCCATATTGCTATCTCCAAACTCCCAAGATTTTCTGATGAATAACTCACAAGTGTGGACGCCCAGTGGCCAGGGTCAATTCACGACTCATGGATCTTGAAAAGATCATCAATTTATGCATCTATGAACGAGAATTTTCACGTAAATGCTATAATTCTTGGAGATGCTGGGTACGGAATCACCCCTTGGCTTCAAAGACCTTACAAAAATCCTCCAACAGATGCAGGACAAAAATACAATGAAGTATTCTGCCGACAGCGCGTTATAATAGAGAGATGTTTTGGCCAAGTGAAGCAGAGGTTTTCATGTCTGCAATATAAAATGAATGTTGCAACAAGCATGGTTCCCCCCTTGTCATTTGTTGCTGCGTGCACCACAATCTGGCACCACGATCTTCAAGCTTCTTCCCTGCCAGATAGACCAGACAGACAACAAAAACAACCACTAGATGAAGACCAAATTGATGATAACAACTCAAGCGAAATAAACCTTCGTAGACGAGGGCAGCAGCGCAGAAATTAAATAGCTTCAGCAAAGACTGACGGACAAAATGATAAAACGATTTTTTACCCGCAACCAATGCTTGCCCTATAGAACAGATAAAAAGTTATGGCAAAACAAAATGCAAAACTACCTTCCTTTTTAATTCGGTCTAGTATATAAAAACAGTTCTAGCTAAAGCTATCTAAGTCAAAACATGTGAATAAAAAACCGAGATCTTAAATAACGAAGCTAAAGCTAGATTTTTCCAGCTCAAGCTTTTAAGCGTTATAATTTTTTTTATTCACATGAAACAAGGCTTAAGCTAGAACTGTCTAGCTTTAGCTGCTAGTAAAAGCTATGACTAGTTGGCTTTAGCTTTCTTTAAAAAAAGTTTTTACTTTTTTTTATTCACAAGACCCGGTGTCCAAAGGGTTGCTAGATTTCTAAAAAGTGTCCAAAATCGATGTATTTTTAAAAAGAGGTGTCTTGGTGTCCGGTGCTGAAAAGGTGTCAAAATGACACTTAAGTGTCCCCAAAGGTAATACTGACTGCAACCACTCATAAAGACAGCCTAGTTCACTGAAGAGTGGAACAAGGGAATGATCGTCAAGCTTTCAAAGAAAAAGGAATATCCGGTGAAGTGTGAAAACTGGAGAGGGATTTGCGTTTTGCTTGTAGTTGCCAAAATAATAGCAAACATTGTTCTAGAACGCAGAAAAGAACACCTGAAAGCCACACTTGATACGTAAAAGGCAGGATTCCGTGCTGGCTCCTCCTGTATTGATCACATCAATACCCTGAGGATCATTACTGAGCAATGCGTTGCATATTGATCACCAAGTCACCTGCCGTTCATCGATTTTGATAAGGTTTTTGACAGCATCAACGGGGAGTTTATTTGGATTTCTTTGCGGAGTAGGGGTATCCCGGATGAGCTCATTTCTATTATTATAAAAACAACATATAATGGGTACAAATGTCACGTTTTGCATGGAGTAAGATTGTTGGATGAATTTGAAGTCAAAAGTGGGGTCAGCATTGGTTCTGCATTCTGTCACTAATTTTGTTTTTATTGATGATATGCGTTGTACTGCATGCAGTCTTGACAGGAAACGGAGGTATTCGATGGACTCTATGGACTCTGAAGCCCTCTCTTAAAGAACCAAGGTGACCCTATATAAGACCTTAATCATCCCGGTCCTGCTATATGGAGCAGAAGCATGGACCCCGTCAAAAATGGATGAGAACCTGCTTGGGTGCTTTGAGAGGAAGATTATTCGGGTCATCTTCGGTCCAGTCTGTATCGATGGTGTATGCAGGAGAAGATTCAACAACGAGCTGTACGGGCTTTACAGCTACGTCGACCTGGTCAAATAGCTGAAAATACAGCGGCTGAGATGGCTGGGACACGTGGAGCGTATGGACACCAACGCACCAGCCCGACGAGTCTTCGAATCTACCCCTTATGGTCTGCGCAGCAGAGGAAGACCCCACCTTAGGTGGCGCGCACAAGTGTAGAACGACCTCAGCCAACTTGGAGTGTGAAACTGGAGGCAGCTAGCTAGGGACTGAGCTGGCTGGAGGGGCTTGTTGGTTGAGGCCGTAGTCCATCCTGGACTGTAAGCGCCATCAAAAGTAAAGGAAGTAGTCGGTAGAGAAAATAAAGAGTTTCCAATATCTTGGGAGTATTATCTCTACCGAAGGCGGAACCAAACAAAACATCAACAGGCGTATCGGGAAAGCAAAGGCAGCATTCGGGATGTTATCTAATATTTGGAGGAATAACTCTCTCAGCTTAAACACCAAGCTACGACTGTAGAATTTGTGTTGCTGTATGGATGCAACACCTGGAAAAGTTACATCAACTTTCACAAGGAAGCTGTAAACTTTCATAAATAGATGTCATCTTAAGGGTTCTCTGGCCCAATCGTATATACAATTCAGAACTTCATAAGAGAACGGGTCAGGAACCCATTTACACTATTAAACGAAAACGGAAGTGGCAGTGGACACACACTTCGAAAAGGCCATGATTGCATTGCAAGCCGAGCAATGCAGTGGAGCCCGTTCACTCAAGAAGCCAGAAGAGTCGGAAGACCGAGAAGCTCATTGCGCAGAACAGATGAGGAAGAGTCAGTGCAAGTCGGGAAGAGCTGGAGAGAGCTGAAGTACATCTCCGGAAACCGTACACGATGGTGCGTAGGGGTAGTTGAGGCCCTATGTCCCCCAAGGGATCACCCATGGACGGAACAGGTCTAAGGACCTAAAAAAGTAAGTAAGTAAACGTTAACAGTCGTGTAGATTTTTAGCTAAATTAAATTGTGTCATATGAGAGCATATAACGCAATCCGCAGTTATACGCGCAATGCAGTTCCCAAGGAAATTGATAATAATTAATAGCAAATTTTAAAGATTTTATTTCACATTAGCATAAACAATTTGCATCTCAATGTCTGACTTGATTGAATCAAAACCGAAACCAATCAATCAGCATTTGATCACTCCCAGGATAACATCATGCTTATAATATGTATGTAGGTAGGTATAACTACTTCAAACAAGGGTGAAGAAAATAATCCCACGAAATGGCGGTCACAAAATGTTTTGCTAAAAAACGAAGGCATGCAAATCGAAACAAAGCAGCCTCAGTCGTTGTATGCAAAATAAGATCCTGAAATCCATTTTGACAAATCGTTTCGTCGCGTTGATCAATCAAAACGGCTCTGATTTCTGATAGCTCAATTTGCAAAAGAAAAACATGTCATAATCATCAGTTTGGGCCTTTTATTTTTCTTCGCCTCCCCTATTTGAATTCGATTAATTCTCAAGCTAATTCATCTGTAGGAATAGCATTCTTATGCCTTATGCAAATCCGGTGATAAATTCCACATGATTGCATTTGAATGATCGTATTTTAAGGATCGGTTTCATGGTTCCCAAACAACAGCAACGACAACAACAAAAAAAAATATAATCCTTTCGCAACCAAATCGAATGCGATTGCAAATTGCATGTCAAACACAAGAAGTGGTATCGATTACATGCGCCTTTTGATTGAATGACATGTTGTGTCCTTGTGTGAATCCTTCAGGAAGGCAATAGACAGCAAAAATTAGCATTTAAAGTGCCACAGTTTCGCACTATTGTTGTTCTAAAGGGCGCAAAACAAAACAAAAAATTGGATGCACTACATTTTCCAAGTCAGAGCTATTTTTTTTTTATGCGCGCTATTCTATTATTTGGGAGTCATTTCTACACATATGCGAATCGATTGTCCTTGTATTTCGTAAAGTTTTGGAAAAAAACGTCCTTTATCAATAAGGGCAATCGACTTGTTCACATTTTGCAATGTCACTTTGCCTTTTGTGTTTTATTTTTCACGTCGTCCTCTTCCTCGTCCCCGTCATCTTCGTAGTCGTTGTCGTTGTCCTCGTCCTCGTCGTAGTTGTTATCCTTGTCGATATACCCCCTAGAGGTTGTGTCTTGATTCTTTCTTTCGAAATTCGCTGCGCTCGTTCGTGTTTGTCAATCAAGTGGTGGTATGTCCTTTTTGCTTATTGTCACAGTCCTCGTACGCGACTTTCGATGTAAATGAAGCGGAAAAGGAAACAATAGCAAAAATGGAGGAAGGCTACAAATTCGTAGAAAATTTTTCTTATGTATGAAGTGCTGTTCCTTCAGAGCAGGGGGTACCTACATAACATGGCACAATACAAAACTGCGAAAAGGACATGCATCGATGAAATCGACTCCTTGTAAGTGTAATAACTATATATACATATAGGTATATGAGTGTTACATATTTTTATTTTTTTTCTTAAGAAGCTACATTATGAGGGAAGGAACAGTAGGTATGCGTGCGCAAGGACATTTTAATAAACAGCTGCATTGATATGGTTTTTCGACTGTTTCGCGATTCGAAAAAAAAATTAACAAAATCACAAGGGCTGATTTTTTGAAGTTCAATACATGACAATCGTGTGAACTTGGAATAGCCTTTGAGCATTTTTGCATAAAAAATAATGTTATGGGAATACGATTTAGGTACAAACAGTTGTAGGTAATGCTAATTTAATTAAAAGCGCAGTCCAGTCGACATTTTTGACATTTTCATTTTTATCAATGGACAATGATGACTAATTCATAATTCATATAAGGGGTATCCAATAAGAGGTGTTATTTTGAATAGCCCACTATTTCGGTAGCTGTCACTTTTTAAGCTGTCATTTTTTGACCTTTGACAAGTAGAAACTACGCCATTAATAAAAATGGAACGATACACGCTTCAACAACGCATTGAAATTATTAAAATTCACTATAAAAATGGTGAAAATTTGGCAGACGGTTCGTAAAACTAAAGCATTTTTGTGTCGTCGTGAAGCAGCTTGTCGGACCGCAATACAGAAATTGGTGGACAAATTCGAGCTGTTGGGACAAGTTAGTGATGTGAAGAATAAAACCCGTGCACGTCGCTCAAGAACAACTGAGAATATTGCTGTTGTAGCCCAAAGTGTTGAAGAAAACCCAGGTTTGTCCATTCCTCGTCGTTCTTTGGAATTAGGCATTCCACAAACGTCATTACATCGTATTTTGCATAAAGACTTGGGTCTTAAGGCGTATAAAGTTCAGTTTACACAAGAACTCAAGCCGGCTGATCATCAACAACGTCGTGTCTTTGCTGATTGGGTCCTTGAAATGCATGAAAATGATCCGGAATTTCATCAAAAAATCATCTTGACTGATGAGGCCCATTTCCACCTGGGAGGCTACGTCAACAAGCAAAACTGTCGCATCTGGGGCTCGGAAAACCCAAGAGTTATTGTTGAAAAGCCTCTCCATCCTCAACGCGTGACTGTTTGGTGCGGTTTATGGTCCGGCGGGGTCATTGGACCTTACTTTTTCGAAAATGAGGGTGGAGCAACAGTTACGGTCAATGGATTGCGCTATCGAGAGATGATTAATGATTTTTTATGGCCGGAATTGGATGGTATTGATCTGGACAACGTTTACTTTCAACAAGACGACGCTATGTGCCACACAAGCAATGAAACCATCGATCTTTTGCGGGAAAAGTTTCCGGACCGTGTTATCTCTCGAAGAGGTGATCACAATTGGCCACCGAGATCTTGTGATTTAACACCTTGCGACTTCTTCCTTTGGGGCCACGTGAAAGATAAGGTCTACGCCAACAGCCCAGCGTCGATTCAAGACCTCAAAGATGGAATTCGTGAGGCTATCGAGGGCATAGGGCAGCCACTTTGCGATTTGGTTATGGAAAATTTCATGAAAAGGATATGGTCCTGTAAGCGTGGTCGTGGCGGCCATTTGGCTGATGTGCATTATTAACGGCATACCTTCCTCTTTGTAATGAAATAAACATCCGATCATTTATCTCAAAAAATGCCATTTTTCTTTGAATATCAAAATAACACCTCTTATTGGAAAACCCTTTATTTCAATATATTTGCGCTTTGACAAATTGGAACATTTGGTGTGTCCCCGAGTAGGTATAGGTATTTGTCTTTAACCAGGCAACGAACGCAACGATTTTCCTTAATATGTAACTCTTCATAATGTATGAAGGTATCCCAGTAGTCCATGAAAAAACATAGACATAGACAAAAAAAAAGTGCAAACTTAGACATAACAGGCATAAAGGTGATAATTGGTAGGTAGGTAGGTACAGACCTCTAATTCATCATTCAAATAAATGTAAAAAGTCTCCATCATTCCAACAACAAAACTTATTCTAGTTTAAATGTCAAAAATATTATTTTTTTGAATACAGTCGAATCCGCTTATTTGCAACACAAAAAGTGCAGCAAATTTGTTGTAATTAAGCGGAGTTTTCAACTTTGTTGCAAATAACTAAGCTTTGTATATCTGCCCCTTTAAACGGTGTGATGTGAAATATTTCCACAGAAAGAAAAATAACACATAAATAAATCTCGAACAACAAACAAAACAACTTTTAATAATTGTGACAGCTGAAAGGATTGGAACGATGAGAATGGAATGAAACTTTAAATGTCATGTTTTAGGTGTGTTTAAACTTAAGCGGAGTTATTTTGGGACAAAATAATTATTTGGGGAAAAGAAAAATGTCTAATTAAAGGGAGTTATCAAATAAGCGGAGTGCAGTTATCCGTACTAATTTGTGTGAAAAGACACTGAAAAATAACTTCGATATAACCAAAAGTTTCATTTAAACGGAGTTGATATAGGCGGAATCGACTGTATAACTCTTAAATCGCTAAAAAAATATCACAAAGTATAGTTTTTGCAAACTTTGTAGGTACTTATGTACGGATTTTCTTCAAAAAAGATTGAAAGAAAGGTTTTTGGCATATAACTCTTAAACAGTGAATGCTATCGAAAAGCGGTTGGCTATTTTTTTGTAGAATAATTCCCCTCTACGAAAGAAATATCATTTTATTTTTGTTCTTAGTGCTATCATTAAAAAATAATTTATTTAAAAATTAGCTTAAAAGTAAAAAAATTGTGTTTTTTCGTACTTAACCCTTAAAAACTGAGATTTTTGTAAAATATTTTTAATTTACTTTGAAGGCTGTGATGTTTTCTTTTACAAAATATAGCTTAAATTATATACTTTTTAGCTTAAAAGTTATTGCATTTCAAGGAAAAAAAATGTTTTTTTTTTTTACTATTATTCTTAAATGCTGAGTGCTATTAAAAAGGGGTTTGCTAAAAATGTTCAAAATGCGTTAATGATAGGGCATTCATCATCTTTCAGATCCGAATATCTTCTGATTTTTACGAATTAGTCCTCACCGTCTAAATGGTTTTTTTTTTTTTCATATTCTGCGGATTCCATGACTTGAGTTTCAATTGCCTTGCTGTTTTTCTGGCCATGGCCTTAAGAAGAAAAATGCAATATCAGACTTCTTATACTAAAAATGGCGGGTAATATGGACCACTAGTCCAAATTATCCTCCACTACACATATTCAATTGGTTTTTTTTTTTTAAAAGAAATGATAAAAACACTTATGAAAAAAAATGATCAATGATTTCGATTTTCTTCTATACTTCGCATAACTCCGAAACGCTTTCATCTTGACCGCTGAGACTTCACTGAAGTATGTTTTAGCTTAATGCGCACTACCCAACTAACAATTTACCTTGTGTTAGGTCCAAACTTTTGGTGAGCTATAGCTTCCACAGAGTTATCAAGTTAACCATTATTAATTCATAAATTCTATGTAAAATAGCTTGCTTCTTGCATTTAAAAAATACATACATATATTAACCTTTTTTCATTAAATAAAAAAAAAAAACTTTCTCTCTATAACTCGGATTTTTCCCAAACTTTCTCTAACTCGAACAAATCTTGGTATCCCGTGAAAATTCGACTTAGGGAGAGTCGACTGTAGTTCTATACGAGTCTGGTTTTAAGTATGCTTATATGTAGGTACATATATTAGGCCTGTTAAAGGTCTGCCAAACTAGCTTCTTGAAGAGCAAAAAATAAAAGCTTTTATAAAAGCTGCGGATTAGCGTAGTGGGTTGCGTGCTGGATCACTAATCAGAATGACGTGAGTTCAAACCTTGATCAGAAAAGTCATGTAAGTAGAATTAGGTTTTTTTCTATTAAAATTAAATTCTATATATTTCAGAACAAATAGAAAACCAGTCTAAAGCCTCCTAGTCCTAGGGTGTAGAAAAAATACAGAAAAAAAAATTATAAAAATTAAATTGAGTTGAGTTAAGACCAACTACATAATTTCATTCAATTATTTAAAAAAAAATCTAAGTTTTAGAAAAAAAGTTATTTGGACAATATTCAGAACTCTTTAACGGGAACTCTCATTTTTTTGTTCAATTTTAAACAACTTTTTTGCTAACTTCACAGGACTCAATTTCTCCTCCTTTGTTATACCTACAATTTATTTTCTTTCATAGAACCTGCAACTGCAAGTGAAGGTCTTATAGGAGTCAAATAACTTGTATAGTGGTTTATTAATATAAGGCTTTACTGTACACTGTTCATGGAAAGCTATTTCATGGCATAGAACTTCTGATTGAAAGTGTTAAAGGAGTTAAATAGCTTCTATAATGTGCAACAAAATGATTTGTATATAGGGCCTTCTGTTGTTATTACAAAGGGTGGTCCAACAAAAACGCACGATGTTAATTGTAAATAAGACAAAGAGTTTTCAGAGAATAATCTTAAAATTTTTACTATGATAAAAATCTATGACAATTATGTGTGAAAAAAGATATCGGCCAAATGCTCGCCACGACTTCGGCGGGATACCTCCATCCGATTGTCCATATTTTCACTGATTTTGAGAAATAATTGAGGGTCAATGTCGTTAATGTGCCGAATTATCTCATCCTTAAGCTATTGAATTATTCTTGGCTTATTGACGAAAACTTTTTCTTTTAAATATCCCCAAAGAAAGAAGTCCAATGGTGTCAAATCACATGGTCGTGGCGGCCAATTTATATCGCCACGACGGACGTGAGATAGCACGGCCATTGAATTTCTCGCTCAAAAGAGCCAATTGTTTCGTTGGCTGTGTGGTAAGTGGCACCATCCATGGTTTTAAGCACATATCGTTCAGGTACATTATGCTCAATTTCTGGCCACAAGAAGTCCGTTATCATCTCGCGATAGCGAACACCATTCACAAGTCGAGTTTGAACACTCTTCTGCCACACTATCGCGAACAACAGCAATGTTTTCCGGGGAACGAACTGGACGAGCATGCACAGGTGTGTTCACATTTCCTACAGACCTGGACCCATGTTCTGTAACTCTCGCATGGTTAAAACCAGTCGAGAAACGATGAAAAATGGAACAAAAGTCATACGATTTTTCTCGACTGATTTTATCGATGCGTAAGTTACAGAACACGGGTCCTGGTTTGCTGAAATTTGCGCAAAATTCTACCGATTGCGGACACATTTGGTTGATTATGCTGACCAAACAAACTAAAAAGTGCAGCACGAAATGCATTTTGATTTGAAAACTCATTTTCGTAAAATTCTTCAAGAATCGTAACGCGCTGCTCAATTGTGTACCTCTCCATGGTAAAATTTGTCAAACACTGAAACAAAGAAATGTCAACTTAAGTTGGGCAAAAAACTTGAAGTTAAGATGTGACTCCCAATTAACATCGTGCATTTTGGTTGGACCACCCTTTATTGCAAGAAATGTTGGAGGAGATAGCAAATTTTACCCATCAAGTTTTTACTAGCAACGTCCTCACTAGTATTTAACATCTTTTTCTCGTCTAGACTTTAACTTTAAAAACTTGCTATGCGTGATTAATTTAGTTGGAGATTCTAAAGCTCCTTAATCATCATCGTCGGCTCGACAACCGGGGTCCGGTCCTGGCCTCCTTCAACAAGTCTCTCCACCCATCCCGGTCTCGAGCCGCCGCCATCCAGTTGCGCACCCCAAGGCTCCGGGCGTCCTGGTCTACGCCATCTCTCCAGCGCAAGCATGGTCTACCACGCTGTCGTCTACCATAGAATGTACCACAAAGAACTTTCCGAGCAGGTTCCTCTTCGCTCATGCGAGCTAGGTGCCCTGCCCACCGGAGTCTACCGAGCTTAATTTTTGTCACGATATCTGCTTCAAGGTAGATTGCGTACAATTCATGATTGTACCGTCTCCGGAATCGTCCTTCCTCACATATGGGGCCAACAATTCTCCTTAAGACTTTTCTCTCGAACGCGGCTAAGAGGTCGGAGTGCCTTTTGCTAAGCACCCAAGTCTCGGATCCATATGTGAGTACTGGCAGGACCATGGTCCTGTACAGCAGCAGTTTTGAAGTTATGGTGAGATTTCTGGATTTGAAGAGCTTTGACAGACTATAGTAGGCTCTGTTGATTTTGAGAAGCCGTCCGAGTATTTCTTCTTCTATATTGTTATCGGCTGCTACTATTGACCCAAGGTATTTAAAGGATTGCACCACTTCAAATTCGTGCTCCGCTACCTTGATTGTTTGACCAACTGTTCCTCTCGCATTCGACGCTACCATGTACTTTGTTTTACCTTCACTAATGTGCAGCCCCAGATTTGGTGCCGCCTGCTCGATCTGGATGAAGGAATCATGTACAGCTTGCTCAGTTCTTCCGATGATGTCGATGTCGTCTGCGTAAGCCAGTATCTGGCTGGACCTGTTGACGATGGTCCCTCTTGTTGCCGTGCTAGAGTCACGGATTGCTTTCTCCAACGCCAGGTTGAAGAGGAGGCAGGCCAAACCATCCCCTTGTCGGAGTCCATTAAAGATGTTGATTGGTTTGGATAGCAATCCGGCTATTTTTACTTGGCTTGTTACGTTGGTCATGGTCAACCTACATAGTCGTGTCAATTTATTTGGGATGCCGAATTCTCTCATGGCTTTGTAAAGTTCTACCCTGGCTATGCTATCGTAGGCGGCCTTAAAGTCTATAAACAGGTGGTATGTTGGGATGTTAAATTCTAGACATTTTTCCATCGCCTGCCTCAGGGTAAAGATCTGATCAGTTGTTGATTTGCCTGGAATGAAACCACACTGATATTATTGTCCGATGACGGTTTTAGCGTATGGGGTTATCCGGTCTTGTAGGATAGAGGAGAGTATCTTATAGGCGGTACTCAACAAACTCAAAGCTCCTTAATAGCTTTATAGAAAAGAACAGACAAAGCATCCATTTTCTTCATCATAAGAGTAAATATACCGTAGCCACTACCATCCGCGCCCCTTTTTTGCAAAGACTACAATTTTCATTCCCCCAGTATATAGGTCTCTCAAATGGTTACACAAATATGTATGTGTTTTTGGGCAATATTAGCGGAAAACACTGCTGATACCATAACTATTCTTATGTTCATTCATTTATGTTCCTTACACCAAACTTAGGTAGGTATAGGTACAGATACATTGCCTTCTATATTGAAGTTTCTCATGATACACCTATATCCCTAATACTTTCATCTGTATCGATTAAATCCACCGACATGTGGAGGCCCATTCCTTACCCCATCAGTGCTTGTATGTAGGTACTAAACTTTTCAGTAAACATGCAAGTAAGAGTCTAAGTTGAACTTTCATTGACAGTCAAAGTACAAGCTCTCCGACATATCCATGACGATATAGTCGCTAAATTGAGCAATTATCTCTGCACGACCGACACTAATACGATGCCAAGCACATCATCCATATAGCAAGTGGGCATTGGATGAAGAACAAAAAAAAAATAAAAATATTATTTACATGCAGTGGCAGTTTGTGCAATTGCTCCTTATTGCGCCGCCAAACCAAACCAAGCCTTGCTGTCATGGTTGTCGACGAGTACAAGCGAAACGACGACGATGGCGACGTCTCGCAGTCGCTGGTCGACCACCAGGGTCCACCACTACGACAAATGTCAGCCAGCAGTAGGCGCCATATGTCAACTGGAAATGAATAAGCGCAGCAGCATTGGCGGCGGCGCCGGCGGTGACTGGCGCGAAGGACCAAATCCTTCCACCCAATTATGCAGTGCAGTGGTGGGGTGCTCTATAGCTCTGATGTAAATAGGGATGGAATGGTGGGCCCAACAAAATCAATGATCGGACTACGAAACAGACGGATGGACCAGAGCAGATAATTCCACTTGAAGGCACACAACAAACGTAGCCACACACACGTAGCCGTGACATGAAGAAGAGTATCCTGAAGCTTGCAGCCTGCAGCCTTTAGCTACCACACCAACAAACCACCCTTCTTCCCTACCCAGCGAAGTACTATATCCTTCTTAAGATGTTGGAATTGGAAGGATGTGCTGCCGAGCAGAATCAGTGTACAAGTGTACATCAGTTGTGTGTGGAGGTCGGAAGGCCAGGTTGAGGGCAAGCAGCCAGAGCCAGAGAATTGCGGTGGAACAACGACACATGGACAACAGAATGGCGCACAGCAATAACGACGATATAAAAAGATGGCGGAGGTGGTAGGTAGTAGGTATAGTAGGGTGGGATTGCGGTACATTGAAACTTCATATCTCAGCAGAACAGTTGCTGCAGTGGCACCGACACTTGCAGTAGAAGCATTCGTGGCAGAAGAAGCATCATATGAAAAACCCGCATCATTGTGGAGGACATGCATGAAAAGTCGCCTCATTCAAGAGGAAGACAGGGAGACAAAGAGAGAAAGACATAGTAGTAGTAAACTAGATCTAGAACGACGACGGCGACGATGACGCGCGGAGGTGGTGGTGGCAACGGCAGAAACGACGGGGGTGGAAGTAAGAAAAACCTGCTAGACGCGAGTCTTGTTTTTTGTCATTTTTTTGAATGCTAAGGGTCTTCATGTTTGTGCTATTTTTGCCATTTTGATGTGTGAGCAAAAAGAACGACGCGATTGCAAGGACAATGCATGGAAATTCTCCATATTTTGCTATGCCATCATTGCTGACGACGACGACAACGGCGCGGCGGAGATGAGTCCTTTCTTTTATTTAAGAATTTTCTTTTTTTTTTATTTTTTTATTTTCTTTTTGCAAAAAGGCTTCTCTCTTTTGATCGTGGCATTTTTTATTTTTCAAAAGAATTGGCAACCAATATAAAAGGTCATCTTGTTGAGGAGGAATTATTATGCGGAATGGTCAGCAAAGCAAAAGCAAGGCATAAGGCAAGGCAAGGCAAGGCAACATATTTATGAAGATATGTACGTACCTATTCGTTTTGTATAGCCATACATACGTTTGCTGATGCCTTCTAATACAAACCTTCAAGTGGCATATTTTTGCTTGGTTTGCATTTGAGAATAGGTAGGTAGGTATGTCTTCAGTATTTCAGTATCAGTTAGAACTGGAAGGACGAACAGAAATAAAGTTATACAGAGAGACTCGGCGATAGCGATATTAAAATTTTCTTTTGAAGCAGTTTGAGTTGTCCGCCTCATGTTGCTTTGGAGATGAATGCAGGTAGGTATATCGTCGTCGTCATCGGCATATCATATCATGATGTTTGCATATAATTTTTCTTTTTTTTTTGTTAATACAGTGATGAACTTCATGCCAGAATTGGGAGAAACATCAATTAAGAGTCTACAACGACTATAGTAGTGCTATAGTTGTATGTAAATGTGAACTAAGGGATAAATCAAGTGTATAGGTACATATAGGCAATTCACTTCAATGCGAAGAATATTGAAAGATATAACAACTTACACTAAGTCTGGATGCAAGTTATCACAAGAGATCATTCTAGTTTTTTTTGTTTCAAATCAAAAATATGAGTAACTACCTATACGAAAAATACGACAGAAAAGAGGGTTACATGACAGACGTTTCTCAACCTAAAACTAGCTTAAGTGTAACTATAATGAGGTTGGTAACAGAGCGTGTGTGACAGTCGCTGGAAGGCGTTACCTACGAAATCCTTGAGCTCGAACGCAGGAAACAATTCCTGCTGTAGGTGCTGCCATACAGGCCACTCCAAGAGTTTCGACAAGAAATTTATCTGCTGTTATGGGTATCAGCAGCCCTAGACAGTCGTTGCAGGCAATTCTGCAAAAAGATTTGAATTCGTTTGCTTAAAAGGTTCAAATTACAAGCAATTTAAACCCTGTAGGCTTTTCGATCCGTTTGGAGTTTTTCCAGAAGCTCCTACAAATGGTTGACGAGGAAAAAGCCATGCACAATTCCATTTTAATGTCACATGAAGCCCACTTAGACTTAAACGGTAATGTAAATGTAGACAGGGTAAAACTGTCGAAAATGGTGTGACCCATTAAAATCCTACAGATTTTTAAGGATAAAGCATCGTACTTTGTAATATCTTTTCAAAATTTTACTAAAGTTTAAATCACGAAACGGCTTTTTTATCTTTTTAGTATCATAATATAAAGGGTTTTTCAACAGGGACGCTACAAAAGTAGAGCAACAGCGACATCAAACGACGCCATATTTCTTGCCGCTCTTTTGACATTTCTCTTCAGTAAAGTTTGCCATTTCACGATGGAAAGATATGCGAGCCAACAATGAGTCGAAATTATTAAAATTTACTACCGAAATTCTGAGTCAGTGGCCTTAACGTTAAGAGCGCTACGTCCAATTTATGGTCGTCATAATCGTCTTAGCAGATCAACAATTGAGCGTCTAGTGGAAGAATCTGAATCCACAGGCACAGAACAAAATAATCCCGTGCCAGTGAGACAAAGAAGTGCCCGTAGTGTCGAGAATATTGCTGCCGCTGAGGCTTCAGTTGCAGAAAGCCTAAATGTGTCTCTCACACCTCGTTCTCAAGCGTTGGGCATCTCTGTGACGTCGTTGTGGCGAATTTTGCGAAAAGATCTTGGCCTACATCCTTACAAGATTTAATTGACGCAAGAACTGAAGCCGCTTGACCACCAGAAGCGTCGTATGTTCGTGAATTGGGCTGAGCAACAATTTGAAAATGATTCGATTTCATCGAAAAATCATCTTGAGCGATGAGGCTCATTTCTGGCTGAATGGCTTCGTCAATTAACAAAATATGGGGTATTGGTCAGGCAGCAATCCACACGTATACTCCATGAGTCATCATTGCATCCCAAAAAAATTACGGTTTTGTGTGGTTTATGGGCCGGAGGCGTCATTGGGCCGTACTTCTTCCGTAATGATGAAGACCGGCACGTTACTGTGAATGGGGATCGCTACCGTTCAATGATAACCGAATATTTTTGGCCCCAATTGGATGATATGGACTTGCAGGACATGTGGTTCCAACAGGACGGCGCCATAAGCCACAGCGAATGTCACAATCAATTTATTGGAAACCAAGTTTGGAGAACGTGTCATCTCACGAAATGGTCCAGTCGCTTGGCTGCCTCGGTCGTGCGATTTGACGCCGTTAGACTTTTTCCTATGGGGCTACGTAAAGTCTATGGTCTATGCCAACAAGCCAGCGATGATTGATGAACTTCGTACGAACATCGAACGTGAAATTGCAGCAGTATCGGCCGATTTATTCTTGAAAACCGTCAAAAATTGGGTTCTGCGTCTGGACTTCTGCAAGCATCGAACTTACTTTCACAGGAATAAAGAATTTCATTGATATCCAAAACCGTTTTTGTTTTATTTAAAAAAAAAACTTTTGTAGCGCTCTAATTGAAAAACCCTTTACTAACTCCAAATTTCACTTTGACAATACCAAATAAGAAAAAAAACTGATTGTTTACTTTTTGCATGAACTGTCACTGTTTTAGGTGTGTTCAACTGGATTTTATTAAGAAACAAGGGTCAAACATTTTTTAAAACTAAAAAAATTTTAGTAAAGACTTTTAAAGTTATTAAATTCTATACAAGTATCATGCTAACACCTTAATACCAGGCTGTTTAAAACTTTGCGCAAATGTGTTTGTTTCTATTTCATGTGGATTCTTAGAAAATCGCTTCTGCAGCCTAAACGGGAAATTGGCCCCCTTTCCCTAAGATTTTTTTTAACTGTGTTAACTTTTGTACGTGACCTTATGTCCAGAATCCAGCTCAATGGCTTTTTATAATTTTTTTTTAATGAATGAGTACCTTTTATATATGGTTTAGGAAAAAAAAATTGAAAATCCGTCCAGCAGAAGTTTTTGCAGCCCGTATTTTTAGAGCTACATCACAAAAGTCCACTTTATTTTTGTAATTTTTATGTCCATTCATCGAAATGAATTGTCAGATGATATTTTACAGAGATTGCGTGTCATTGGGTGTTATGAATAAAAAGGAGCACCTTCTCAAAGCTCAACTTTTAAGAGCAGGTACTCCATTTGGTATGAATAAAACACTTGAGAAGGTGCCCAAGGATTGAACATCTACGCGTTTGATGAGCCGCAAGCTCAAATTCTATAAAAAAAGAAGAGAAGGTATTTCAAAGGATTATCGCGTTCTATATAGATTTAAGAAAGAAATTGCGGATAGCTTGGTGAATCCTTTTCTTAGGAATACATACATAGTTCAGAAACAAGGGGTGGTGACTTAAAAAGTATTGAAAAAATGCGAATTTTCCTTCGCTACGTAGGTAATCCAGGTTTTCAAACTAGAGGAGTCGGAGAAGAAATTGGAGTACACCAGTCCACGATCTCTAAAACTGTTTCCCTTGTAAGTGCGGCAATAATCCAGAAGTCAAACCATTGGATCATATTCCCTACAACTACGGACGAACTGCAGAACGCAAAACGCGAATGGCAAGAAATATCAAACTTTCCTTCAGCGATAGATGCAATTGATTGCACTCATGTTTCTATCATCAAACCAGTTATTCATGGGAACGAGTGCCTTAACAGAAAAGGATTCCACATCAGCATTATTCTTCAGGCAACATGCAATTCCGGATATAAAATTACGAGTGTTAACCCAGGGACTGTTTTAAGTGGTATAATTGTTATGTTTTCTGGTAATTACTATTTCGCACTGCACCCTATAATTAGCTCTTATTTATCTTACGGACTAGGTATATCATGTTAGATTTTAATTCGGTGGTGTTTTAGTTAAGACCATTTTCGATGACCTCGCACTAAGATGAATTTCGCGTTGCATACGTTGAAAAGATGAAAACGTTTTGTGCTGATATAAAAGAAAACATACAATTCTTTCAAAACATTGAAAAACTCTTTAATCACAGTCGCATTGCAGGCTGTTTCAACGAATATGTTGATCCGATGCGCTTGGCATGGCATGTGAGGCTGAGGGTATTTCTTACCGCATTTCCCTTGTCCATGTCCATACTCGCTATTAGATATTAGAGTTTGGGGATTGGTGCAGAATTTTGAACTGTAACAGGTAGGTACAGGGTCATTAATTTCGTGGTTTCAAGATGGTACCGCTGGCATTTGACACCTGTCAAACTCAGCTGTCATTTGAAGTTCCATAATATTAGTTGAATGTTTGCCATTTACAATAATGGATCGCTTAACAATCGAACTACGCCGCACAGTGGCCCGTTTAGGCAAAAGTGCTTGAGAAATTTATTTTTCGGGTGGGTTTATAATGCAAAACTTTTACTTTTTTTGAATTAACAAATGTTTGGAGCTCTAGTAATCGAAAAACTAATTTCATTTGTATGAATGGTTTGACTTGTAGAGCGAGTCAAAGTTGATAAATTTTTATGTTTACAAAAAAACAATTGTTTTTAAATATATTTTTTAATTTTGAGTGTAAGAAATAGGAAAAATGTGAAAATAAAACTTTTTTTTGTTATTTTACTTGATAAATGAAAAAAAAAAAATGATAAATTTTTTTAAACTGCTAAATTTAATTTTTTTTGAAACACCCATTTTTGCACGGTTTTTCGACTTTACACTGAGTAGAAAAAAAGGTTTAAACATAATCAAGCCAAGCTCTGCGGATAGTAAATCCTTATATATCTCTTCATATAAAACCAAAAACTCAGCAGCATAAAGTTGCATATAGCTGAGGTAGAGAGATTTGATTTAATGATTTAATTTTTTCTCTGTTTTGCAGGTATTAGTGTTGGTTTGAAATAAAATGGTTTAGTAATTTAGAAGGAAAAACCTACCTAAGTGTTTTAAAACGGGTTTATAGCTTATTTCTTGTGACCCCTAATAAAACTTTTAAGTATGAATGTTTTTGATTTCGGGTATGATAAATTTTTGTCAGGTAGTTTGATGGATAAGAGTTTTTAACTGGATTAGATTTTTTTTTAAAGATTTAAATCTTATAGGTAAGCAGATTACCTTATTAGGATTTCATAAAATTGAATATTTTTAGTGTAGGTATTTAGTTTTATAAAAAAGGAGGTGTATAAAAAGATGAAACATTGGGATGAAATTATCCTTTGAAAACTTGAAGGAGCAGTTGTATAAGGAAAAATTATTTAAAATGGATATGATATACAATATTTTGTTTGAAATTTTTGTCAAAGATGAGAGTCTTGAAGAGTTCTTTTTTGCCTTAATAAGTGAATACCAACTATCTGGTGAAAATTTACAGGAAAATGAAGCAAAATTAAAAAGCTTTTATTACAACATTAATATAAAAGGGTTGCAGCCCATAGATCGAGATTATATTTCATACACAAAAATGAGGAATGGCTTTCTTCATCTCTCCAGATCAAAACCGGGCATATGAGCTTGGACTTGATGAGGATAAACCAAAGCAAGGATTTGGAAATAGCAATTATGGAAACACTTCAAGGAGATTTTTGAAATATCTGAGCCAACCCCTAGAATAACTGGAGTCAATAAAGAAGTTATAACCAGGATCAAAATAATATTTAATATTTTTAATAGCAGGGAAGCAGTGAATACAGTTAAATTTGGAGAGTACACCAAAAAAACCGCAGAGTTATTTAAACAAAAGTACCCTGAAAATCAACTCACACCTACTCTTCATAAAATTTTGGTTCATAGTCAAAATATCATCGAATACCAATCACTACCACTAAGAACAGGAGTCTGACTACAAGAAGTACAGATATCAAAATACGTTCAAAGTTTCAAGAATACTGCAGAATGAAGACCTATTTAACATGCTAGCAATCTCATCCGATTAACTTATTTTTTCCTTAAGGCATGTAAGAAACCAAAAAGGTCTGAAAGCACAATACCCAACGGAAATTATAAGTTTATTACGCATTACCCCGGACTTAGATGATAGTTTCCAAGAAATTTATTGTTTGTATGTAAATTTTTGTTCCTTTTATTTTTGAATTCTAATCTATCAATAAAATTCTTAATAAATTTACTCTCTCATAAAAAAAAAATAAAAAAAAATAAAAAAAAACAAAAACTGATTTTCTTCCCCACTACCCAAGTAACATCGTGGGAGCTATTAGAAACAAAACTGTTCTTCAACAGCTCCTAGATAGTGAAATCCAAATTACAGCTCTGTTGGAGATCATTTCACAGCTCCCTACTCTAAATTTGAAAATAATGTTCTATATTCGAAGTTTTAGAACACTTTTAGCTATATTAACTTTACAACGCTTTCAGATTTAAAAACATGCTCCTTAACACAGTTCATGATATCTTGCAAAGCAAAGAGCTGCCAACAACACATGCGCAAAATACTAACGCATAATCTGCCAAATTGTCAAAAAAATTCATCTACAGGGCTACACTGAAAGCGGCTGTAGCGCTGATTTACTAATATTCTCACACAAAATTTGGTGTCAAGATAATTCATCAACAGAGCTACAATAATGCACATATAAAGCTGAATAAATACTAATAGGTACTCTTACAAGACAATTTTCCCAATCATATTATAGGGTGTTATAAACTAGAACAAAAAACAAAAAAATATTTCAACTGGAAAACTTAAAACAGTGGACAATAAATAAATTCCTTTCACTTTATAAAGGAAATCTTAAGATTAAAACTAGACACGGAATTGAAATTTTTTTTATTAAAATAAATTAACTATGCAGTTTCCTAAAAATTATTAAATCTTAGACTGAGTCGCACAAGTACTTGATAATGTTATTTAAGGCGCTTATAAAACTTTATACACTTCAATGGCAAGTAGGTACCTACTCTTTGAATTGAAAATTATTTCTAAAATTTTAAATTACGTATTCACTTAACATTTTCTAGCTTTCAATTTTCAAAACACCCTATTTTCTACAAAGCCCTGAACGAAGAACTGACACATTGATCTCAAAGGTATATTGCAGCTCTATTAAAGAGACATTTTGTCCGTAAAAAAAAAACATGGCGACAAAAATGAAAATTATTTGATTTATTTGTTTACATTCATTAAAAATCTTATCACTTTAAATATAAAACAGAATAATATGTATTGCAATGTAAAAAGCCTTTTATTTCGTGCTTCGATAAATTTATTTAACCGATTTTTACATAACCTACTTAATTTTTTTCACATTTCATTGAATAATATACACCAAAGGCGCGTTATAATTTGGCGAAGTACCTTAAAAACATTTATGAAAAAACTAAGCGCGCACTTAAAATTCACTGGCAGTAACTCGAAAAATATTAATTAGAAACATTATTTTCTCTAGGACTAAATAATACCTAGCTTTCACTCAAATTGGTTTGTTTTCTTCTTTCCCCACTGTTTCACTTAAATAACACTCAAATTACTTCATAAATTGACTTTCGACCTTTTTAAAAATAAATACCAATTATGTTAACCACCTAAACAAAAACTTCTTATCTCAGCAGCAGATTCTGAAACACCCTGTAAATATTTTTTTCTTAAAATTCACAAACCTTAAAGCGTTGGAAATTTCCTTAAAAACCAAACAAAAATGTTGGCCATATCTTTATTCGTTTAAGAGATATGATTTTTGCAACCAAAAAAGTCAATACGGGCCACTGTGCGACGTAAAATTATTAAAACTTATGTACCACACGAAATAAGTGGTGATTCAAATGTAGCCATACTTTTATGAATATGGTCAGCATAATCGAACTACGCAAGAATCGGTAAAATTTTGAACAAATTTGTTGAGAAAGGATGCCTTACTGATGTCGTAAGGCCTGTGCATCATCTTAATGGACGCTCAGTCCAAAATATGGCTGCTGCAAGTGCTAGTGTTGCTGATAAGCCGAATTTATCGATTTCCCGACGGTCACAGCAATTGGTCGAATGATAACCGATTTATTTTGTCCGCCGATTGAAGATCATAACTTGGACGATATGTGGTTCCATTATAGGTGTTTAAGAATTTTTTTTATTTTTCTCCTTCGGCTGTTTTGGTCGTAATGTTATGTTAATGAAACAAATATTTCATTTTATTTCCCTTAACATTACATTAACATAACATTAAGACCAAAACAGCCGAAGCAGAAAAATTAAAATATTCTCAAACACCTATAATATCTCAAGAAATTGGTCACATAACTTCTTAATAAAGATGTGTGGTTCCAACAAGACGGGACAAAAAGCCACACAACACGACCAATTATGGAGTTATTGCGGGATAAGTTTCCTGGTCGCGTAATTTCACGTTTTGGCGACATAAATTGACCACCAAGATCATGCGATTTGACACCGTTAGATTTTTGTCTGTAGGGCTACGCAAAAGACCGTGTTTACGCGATAATTCCCGAACTGTAGACGCATTAAAAACTAACATTACTCAAGTTATGGCCGAGATACCGCTCGATATGTACGAAAAAGTGGTTAAAAATTACCTCAAAAGAATGGCATGCTCCGAATCTTCCCGAGGCAGCCATTTGAATGATATTGTTTTTAACACTTAATGGAAAAGACCAAAATTTATCATGAAACACAATTTTCATCTAAAAAGTATAGCTGTGTGTGTTTTATTAAGCTTTACTTTCGAGACCGTAAAATTAATGACCTTGTACACATGTATTTAAAATTTTAAATACGTTTATTTTTTTTTAAGAAATTAGGCCAAAGCAAGAAATGAATAAGCGCAGTCAATTCATATTTGTATATATTTATGGGTACATTCTCCGAGTAACGATTTTAAAAAGGACCCCTCCATTGTCGCGGCGAGAGACTGTCTGTAAACGTTAGAGGGCCGTTAAAAAGAATTTGACAAGTTGGTAAGATGATGCTTAAATAATGTTCATAGGTAGTCAAGTCCTAGGCCATTGACCATCGACGTTGACGTCGTTCGCCGCCGCCGCCAGCGAAAAAAATACAATAAACAAAACCTCTCTAAGCAATTTGATCCTCTACTTACGCACGCAGAACACAAAAAAAAAACCTGCCATCATCACACAGTGTCATTGCATATTCTTCCTCGAAAATTCACTCATCGCTGGTTACCACCACAGGCTACTAGTTGTTGCAAAAATCTCTGCAAAACCGCGTCATCGTTCTGGTCGCGCCACCACTGAGGCACTGACTGACTGCGCTGTGTCCCGTGCAACAACCAACAACAACAACAACTACAGCAGCCCCAGCCAACATCACCATCAACATCACCGAAGCGTACGAGTGCGATGCGAAAATTAAAAATCGCGTGTTCGTAATTTCCGCCGAACGAATTATTGTGGCAGCGCCAAGAGATTGAATTGCATCCATCCAGCGAGAGAGGGAATCAACCTTGAGTTCTTATGGGAGCCTCTGGACATGTCGATACTCATCCAATTTTTTTTTTGTGTTCAGCTTGCTTTTTTCTGTATCCTCTGACGTTTGAAGCAGTTTTTTTTTTATTCCTGCTCTCCTTTCGGTTAATCCGTCAATTCGAGTGCAAAAAAAAAAAAAAAAAAAAAAAAACTGAGCCAAATGCGCTCCAGAGGAGGGACATGAAGACACCGCACCGATTGAGATGACAGGAAGAAGCTAAAATCTCGTGGTTGGCGGTTAGCAATACCCCGAGAAGAATGCCACCATCATCCCAATCCCTATCCCCAGCCCAAGCCATCACGGCTACACTAAGGCTTCTTCGCCGGTTCCACACTCATTATCGCGAAATTTCTCATGATCATTGTTGCGAACAGTTTAGTAGCATGACGGCACACAGCACCGGCGAGGCTGCTCCACAGATTTTCATGCAAAAGGGCGACACACACTAAAGTGTAGAGCCTGCATCAGAATAGGAAGCACAGAGGGGCATAGGCATAGTGCCTCTGTTTCATGAAACCTCCTCGGTACATGGTGCTGGTGGCTGGTGCATGATGGTGCGGCTCATCTCGTGCCAGAAGTTTTGCACCACACAATACACATACATAAGTAGGGCACTTGTCGTCTCAGGCGGATTCGCGTATGTTTTACCGGATTACAATTATTGACGATTCGAACACACAATGTAACTTCTGCTTTGAGTTGTTGCTTTTGAGGCCGTCAATATTTCTTCTCGACGGGAAATATCCTTTGGGCGATATTTTGCGTATCGATGTATCGCCGAACGCCGCATTTGCATGCGAATTGGGAATTATTGTGTCCATCATTCTGATTGAAGATACGCGTCAGTCAGTGGCACTCTTTTGTTAGATTTTTTTTATTTTTGAATATTTTTGGAGGAGATATATGTTACGATTGGTCTTCAGACTTTTATTATATTTTTATGAAATTTTCAAAAAAAATTGTTAGATCTTATTTTACAAAGGCTCACTTGCTAAAACGAATTTCAAATATTTTCACGATGAGGAAAAATAGAACATAAGCGTTTGAGGGCCAGTTTCAAAGTCTACACATAACCGGAATAAGTAGCACTTAAGTTTAACATAAATATTAGGGCTTTAAGCTAAGATGGAACTTAAGTCACCAACATCGGTGACTTAAGTGCCACTTATTCAGGTAAGTGTGCACTGTGATATTGCGCCTTAATCTTCCACATTTCCCACTTAAGTGCCACTTTTTTGACTGAGAAACTGGACCTAAGATTTTCAACTTAAACTTCACACTCAAACGGCTCGACGTGTTTAAATGAAACTTGGCAAAGAAGTCAATTATGCCATCGAATGGGTTATAAAATACTTTTTTGTAATTCAAAGTGGTTGTGGGATAGTGGGTTGCCCATAGAAAGTTGTCACTTGTCTTAGACGACACTCCATCTGTCAGCTCAGTAGAGAAAAGCAATTTGGTTGCCATTAGGCAGGGTTGTTCCACGACTTGTCGCCTTGATAATGTCAACAATTGCTGTCACATGTCAAACTTGTCAATTTGCAAATAGTGACTTTGAAATTGAAACAACTTTTTTGAAACTTTGAAACAACAAATTCGATTTTAGGGTGATAATAAAATAGATTTTTGGCGGCATAGACGGCCGCGTACTATACATAAATGTAGGGCCACAATATTTTTTTAACACACATGTATTTATCTTTATATATAAGGTTGTTTATTAGTAGATGGCCTCAGGGATTTTGTTGAAAATTTATACTGTGAAATGGGGTAAAAATGAAAAGTGGCATCTGATTACAAAAATTCTGTTTGTGTTGGAAAGGTTATTTTTAAAAATTTTATATTAATAGAGTGAAATGGAATAAACGCGAAAAAAAAGGTTTTTGATTACAAAAATTCTTTCTGCATTGGGAAAAAAATAAAGGCTTGGAAGTGGAAGATCATATTTTAACGAATTTCTCCATTCATATAACGTGAAGTGCGTCAAAACTCAGTAAATAGTATTCAAGTACAAAATTTGTAATTTTATGCTAAGATTAGGTTTGCGGGTCAGCTAGTTATCAATAAATATGAATCAAAAGCTTAAAAAAAAAATATGAAATATTTTTGCATTTTTGAAAAAAAAACAATGTTCAGAACACATTTTTCGAAACCTAAAAAAAAATTTTAAAGTTCGATTTTCAAAAAGTGGGGCTAAATTTTTTTCAAATTTTCGTCATAACTTATGAAATTTTGAACATAGGAGCCCAAAAACTCAATTTTCGAAAAAAGGTGTGCTAGGTCAAAAACCAATTTTTGAATATTTTTCAAAAAAAAAATGGAACAATGCGGAACAAATCGGGAACTATATGGAACAATTTTTAAAAATAATAAATTCAAAAAAAATTGGGCTAACTTCACACACTCAAGCAAATATCTATGTCGGGGAGGCACACATTTTATATTCATCGGGAACGTTCAATTACAAGATCTGAATTTATGTTGTTGAACGCACAAAAAATCTGAATTTTCAGGCGAAAGTTGTTGTGTCAAATGCTAGCATTAACCTTAAGGATTTACATTAAAACGAAATAAAATAGAAGTTCAATTATAACCTTAAATTAAAAATTAAGCGTCAGTAGTTCTGGTGATGATTTATTTAACTAAATCAGCAACAAAATACAGCAAGACTGTGAAGTTTAAGGAAAAAATATTTCCGTAATATTGCGATGTAGAATTCTGAGAACATTATTCTAAGAATAGTCAATTTTTTTTTATTTAAAAACTCACTTATCAATAAGCGATAAGTTCTTTTTTATAATAAAGTTTAATAAATCAATCACTATAACCAGACCGAAAATCATAAAGTTTAACTTCTATGTATAGAACTTCAACATTTCCCCCACCACTATCTGAATTTTCAGATGAGAATTTTCGTAACTAAAAGTCACTAAAAATCATCTAACTTTGTATGGCAGCTGGCCAATCAGAAGCTCCAAAAATTCAGAAGTCTGAAAATTCAGATGTAAAACGTAATACGTTGAACGCGGCCATTCTAATCCATCAATTCGAGGTGTCGGGATTATGTCTTCTCTTAACCCTCTGCGACTGACGTGGTAGTATGACAAATACAACAAAATCTTGTGTTGCGTGGCGTCGTTATATTTCTAATGTTCCTCCTGTCGCATCCTCAGGCGTGCAAGCGGTTGTAGTGTGCGTATGCATCGTTGTGCGAAGGAGGGTGTCTAAGACCCAACCGAGGCAAGGTTAAGGCATGTGTCTGATAAACAATTTTGAAAATAAAGACTGTAAAAATGGTAGAGATGAGCTAAACTGTAACTTTCCAATCACAGGTATAACTGTGACTGTGATTTCTGAATCACTGTAAGTTTAACCTGTGATTGTGATTTTCAAGTTTGGAATATCTTTGAGGCCAAAAAAAAAATTCTCAGTAAAATATAAAGTATGTAATTAAATGAGGACAACAAATAAGTAATTAAAAATAGCTCGTAGGACATAACCATGAATACAAAAATCCTAAAAATCTCAAGTCCCGAATTCAAAATTATCGAATAGCAAAATCTCGAATTTCTAAAATATCGAATGCCCAAAATTTCCATTACATACATACAACGGATCGAAAAACGGAGTATGCCAATCGATTGAGGAGGTGAAAATTACCTTGTCTCGCCCAACTCTCTAGCTCCAGTGGAAACCCGAAAATTTGCACTGTCAAAATTTTATCACGGCGGATCGAAAAACGGAGTACGCCAATCGATTTAGGAGGTGGAAATTACCTTAGTGTCTCGCCCAGCTCTCTAGCTCCAGTGGAAACCCCTAAAATTTGCAATGTCAAAATTTTAGTTTCACTTTTCCTTGTGCTTGTGTACAAAATCACAACCAGGCTAGGAGCTCAGTTCACAATTCAGGTCTACCTTCTAGATCCTAAACTAAAAATAAAAGAATTAATCTGTTCTTCATATTTTCATCATGAGTCCTGAGATTTTGTTTTTCTGTATTGTGATTTCGTTCAGTTGCTAAAATAATAACTAAATCACGACTACAGTTCTCGTTCTGATTCATTTTACTCGTTGTTGACTTTTCTCGGGGCTGCACATTAGTGAAGGTAAAACAAAGTACATGGTGGCGTCGAATGCGAGAGGAACAGTTGGTCAAACAATCAAGGCAGCGGAGCACGAATTTGAAGTGGTGCAATCCTTTAAATACCTTGGGTCAATAGTAGCAGCCGATAACAATATAGAAGAAGAAATACGCGGGCGGCTTCTCAAATCCAACAGAGCCTATTATAGTCTGTCAAAGCTCTTCAAATCCAGAAATCTCACCATAACTTCAAAACTGCTGCTGTACAGGACCATGGTCCTGCCAGTACTCACATATGGATCCGAGACTTGGGTGCTTAGCAAAAGGCACTCCGACCTCTTAGCCACGTTCGAGAGAAAAGTCTTAAAGAGAATTGTTGGCCCCATATGTGAGAAAGGACGATTCCGGAGACGGTTCAATCATGAATTGTACGCAATCTACCTTGAAGCAGATATCGTGACAAAAATTAAGCTCGGTAGACTCCGGTGGGCAGGGCACCTAGCTAGCATGAGCGAAGAGGAACCTGCTCGGAAAGTTCTTTGTGGTACATTCTATGGTAGACGACAGCGTGGTAGACCATGCTTGCGCTGGAGAGATGGCGTAGACCAGGACGCCCGGAGCCTTGGGGTGCGCAACTGGATGGCGGCGGCTCGAGACCGGGATGGGTGGAGAGACTTGTTGAAGGAGGCCAGGACCGGACCCCGGTTGTCGAGCCGACGATGATGATGACTTTTCTCTTGTCGTAATTTTGTTCACAGTTCATAAAGTTCATTGTGCGATTCTCGTGATTTGTGAATCGTTTCTTTTTGTTGTGATTTTACTACAGTTGTGATTTTCAATCACATTTAGGGCACTCACAGGTTTATTAAAGAGTCGGTCACAGGTCGTGATTTTTTGCTCATCTCTAAAAAATGGTGTCTGAGGTACTACCACGTCAGTAGAATTGAGACAATTACAGGACTTCAGTCGCAGAGGGTAAAATTTTAAACTGAAAAAAACAATTTGATATTATTTCAATTTGTGTGCCCCATGAAACCCATTTGCCCCCAAATTAACACAAAATTCCATTTCTCTCGTTTTATAATCTGGCAACCCTAGAAGTTAATCGCAGTGCGCTTAACCTATAGAATATTCATTCATTCATACCTTTTAATTCACAAAATGTATAAATGGCAAGTTAAACTCCAACCGGTCAATTCAACACCGCATTTGGTTATTTCAAAAGTTGAAGTAATAGTAATTACTATTCAAAAAAATTCCCAACGTGCGTTGATTACAATAATTCACTTAAGCCACATCGCGGTTTTATGCAATGTTTTCGGTATTGCCTCAAGTTCAGTTAGTCGGTAGGTAATTATTTTAATAATAGACATTTTGTTTATAAAGTGTAAAAAAAGGACTTGCACGCACGAACATTTAAAAAAAAAAAAAAAAACAAAACTGCCATTCACGAATATGGAACAAAAAATAACTAGCACTATCCCCGCTAACATAATACCTACTATCTATAGCAATCGGACAATTAAGCAGAAAGATTTTTGATTGTTTGATTGGCAGTTAAAGGCTGCTTTACATTGAGTTTAAAATTTTTAAAGCCGCATTTAAAAAAAGTAAGAACTTCGAATGAATGTAAATTAGCAATTTTATGAAACTTAATAAATAAATAAAAAAATATGTGAGTGCCAGGACTCACTGTTAAATATGTGTAAACATCAACGTTTGTCCAAGTGCCTGATTTTTGTTACTGAACGTCATCAAAAGAAACATATTCAATAATTAACACTACATTACCTATATGTAGGCAGTGCTTAAAAAGCTTAGTGGTGAAAGAACGGCAGCGAAATACCCAGTGGGGGAACCGCTGTAACGAAATGTCCAAGCAGTAAAAGGCTGGTGGTGAAGTGTCCAACGAACGGTGAAGGTTTGGTACTGAAAGGTCCTGCTTCGTAGTTCACTCTCAACTTTAAGATGACTTCACATTACACATGGTTATTGTTTATGATAATCATTCTCTGAGCACTAAAACCGTGGTTTCAATTAAATGACACCGTACCCAAATTCCAAAGGAACTTAATAGTTTGACTGACAGGGGCCGATTTAAAATATCCAGTTAGAACTGTCATCGAACTTGTTACCCTTATGAAACTCCATCTTTCCATCGAGTAAAACTAACAAAAAGTTCAGTCTCAATTTTATACTGAACGAACCTCAAATGAATGTCACTATGAGATAGCCGGCGAATTACTTATCTTGAGTTTTTAGAATATTTAGTTGCAGTTGTTGAAATCACTAAAATCGCAGTTTCAATCGATTCGATTGACACCATCAATCGCCTATGGAATTGGACGCTGTGATTTTTAATGAATGTTAACTTTGTGCAAGTACAAAGGTAGCCGATAACTCTGCAATTTGTTCAACCTCAGCTATTTTGTATATCACAGCCTACAAATTGCAAGAAGAAATTGCATCGTTTAAAAGCAGTATAATGTAAACGTAGAATTTAAGTTCAGATTTGTATCACTGAACGCACCCGATATACTACCATACCTACAGCCATTGATCTACCATACCTACAGTCAATTGTCAATCCCTACAGCTGACTATTATTATTTTTGTTTTGATTTTGTTTTCTTTTTAATTACTAATGTCGCGTCCATTTTGTTCGGGGAATAATTAAAAATTAAAGAAAAAAATATAAAAATATAAAAATGATAAAATCGTCGGTCACGCTAAAAACAATTTGCTTTCGTCGTTGGCAAAAACAATATAACTGAGTCGTCGCGATAAAGTATTATCTAATTGTCGGTCGCGTTAAAATCAATTTGTTTTTGTCGGGGCAAATCAGATTTCGTAACATAACGTGCTACAACGTAAAGTGCACGACGTAACGTTGCACACGAACGTTCACGTTTTTTTTTTCACTCTACCGCCAGCATATATGTTTACACATCAATAATAATTATTCATAATACCTAATTCAAACGAAAAAAATCGCCACTTATAAAGGGTCTTCCAATAGGGACTGCCGAACTTTGACAGTTGATATCGGCCATATTGTCGAAGCTACATATGTCAAATTGGCTGTCATTTATCCAGTCTGTTTTGCCAAATTACCATTGACGGATATAGCGTTCAACCACACGTCGAAATGATAAAATTGTTATATCAAAATTGGTGTTCTGTTTGGGCAACGTTGCGCGCGTTCTTCAGCGCTGAAGCCCACTTCTGGATGAATGGGTTCGTCAACAAACCAAATGTTCCAATTTGGGACGATACCAATCCACATGAGATCCAAGAGCGTCCAATGCATCCCGAAAAAGTCACGGTTTGGTGTGGATTTTGGGCTGGCGGCGTCATCGGTCCATATTTTTCTTTGAGAACGACGCCGTCTACGGCGAGCGGTATAGGTCGATGATTACCAACTTTTTTTGGGTGATATGGACACCAATTACCTACATATTTTTGTTAACAGGACAGCGCTACGTGACACACAGCTCACGCACATCTACATAAGCGATTCCAGGGCATGGTCATCTCACGTGGAGGTGATGTGAACTGGCCACCGAGATTGTGCGATTTGACCCCGTTAGACTTTTTCTTGTGGTTTTTTTTGAAGTCGCCAAGTCTATGCAAATAAGTCACAAACTATAGTGGCCCTCAAAGCCAATGTAACCCATGCCATTGGTCAAGTTCAGCCTGATTTATGCGCCAGAGTATTGGAAAATTGGACATTTCTGATGCCCGCCGTCCAAAGAAGCCGTGGTGGATATTTTAACGATGTTATATTCCATACATAACGGCATCGGTAGGCTTGTCAAATGAATACAAAATTTCGATGATATCTAAAACACAAACTTTGTATTATTTAAATTTAAAGATAGCAAGCGTTTAATGAAAGACCCTGTATGTATTAAACTAAACTCTTCCATAATATGAACTTAACCTCAAACCACAACTGCATGATCTTCTTGGTAGCAGCTAGCAGGACATTATAATTGTTAATGTCCGCATTACAACCATAAACGCCGCAATACGAATTCATCACTTAAGCCATATCCGTGCTGCTATAAGTTTGTATATATTATCTATTCTGTCATTCCAGGGACGCTTTTATATCTACTCTCGTATATATATTATATGAACCGAATCTATTTTAATGAGCCACTTCCAGTCATGGAACATATTTAACAACCACTGTATGTACGAGTATAACAGCGCAAAGCACCAGCAAGGACAATAAAAACCATTCAAGTCCTTATTACGAAAATTATTATACGAAAAACCTCGAGAAACATATAAACGCAATGAGAAAAGACTGCAAAACCATTACACACACATTTCATGCGAAACATTACATTCCGAAAATCCTGCAAAAGTATCCAGGAGCTCAGGAGCTCAGGAGTTGCGGAGATATGGTGGTTGGTGGAGTCGTGGAGCTGCCTGTGCGAGGATGACACTACTTGTTCGGCTGGCGTTCGGCCACAGACAGAAAAAGTAACAGCAAAAAAGTGAATAAAAATGCAGAAATTCGTTGACATAAAAAAATAATGTTACAGTGAAAACGGAATCAAATAAAAACTCTCTGTCTACGGAGATCTCCTGGTCCTGGACCCTGGTGCTCCTTGAAACCGGAAGGAACAGGAAGAGAATAAAAGAAACAACACACAACACACATAAATGAATTGATTTAAATTTTATGAGCCACTTGTTGGTTGGCTGTTGCTGTTGCTGTTACTGTTGCCGTTACCGGGACGGGGACCGGCTTGGCCCAGCTTTGACTGTAACTAACTAAATGCTCTATGCTCCACAGCAGCCCCATTTCTAGCACACCATTCTTTTACAAGCTCTTACAAGTGCACAGTGAATGAAAGTATTTTTATGGCTCAGACGGTTAGGAGAAGCGAAGCGGCAGTAACCGCCACATAGACGTCGTCATCGGTCGGTTGTTTGAAAAGGAACTCCATGTTGTATACGGCTACCACAACCTTGATGTAAGTAGTGGGTGTGGTGTTGTTGATTTTGATTTGTGACGCTTTCTTTGAAGAACACAAAAGTGGCGTCATAAAGGGTTTTCCAATAAGAGGTGTTATTTTGATATTCAAAGAAAAATGGCATTTTTTGAGATAAATGATCGGATGTTTATTTCATTATAAAGAGGAAGGTATGCCGTTAATAATGGAACACAACATCAGCCAAATGGCCGCCACGACCACGCTTACAGGACCATATCCTTTTCATGAAATTTTCCATAACCAAATCGCAAAGTGGCTGCCTTATGTCCTCGATAGCCTCACGAATTCCATCTTTGAGGTCTTGAATCGACGCTGGGCTGTTGGCGTAGACCTTATCTTTCACGTGGCCCCAAAGGAAGAAGTCGCAAGGTGTTGAATCACAAGATCTCGGTGGCCAATTGTGATCACCTCTTCGAGAGATAACACGGTCCGGAAACTTTTCCCGTAAAAGATCGATGGTTTCATTGCTTGTGTGGCACGTAGCGCCGTCTTGTTGAAAGTAAACGTTGTCCAGATCAATACCATCCAATTCCGGCCATAAAAAATAATTAATCATCTCTCGATAGCGCAATCCATTGACCGTAACTGTTGCTCCAGCCTCATTTTCGAAAAAGTAAGGTCCAATGACCCCGCCGGACCATAAACCGCACCAAACAGTCACGCGTTGAGGATGGAGAGGCTTTTCAACAATAACTCTTGGGTTTTCCGAGCCCCAGATGCGACAGTTTTGCTTGTTGACGTAGCCTCCGAGGTGGAAATGGGCCTCATCAGTCAAGATGATTTTTCGATGAAATTCCGGATCATTTTCATGCATTTCAAGGACCCAATCAGCAAAGACACGACGTTGTTGATGATCAGCCGGCTTGAGTTCTTGTGTTAACTGAACTTTATAAGCCTTAAGACCCAAGTTTTTATGCAAAATACGGTGTAATGACGTTTGTGGAATGCCTAATTCCAAAGAACGACGAGGAATGGACAAACCTGCGTTTTCTTCAACACTTTGGGCTACAACAGCAATATTCTCAGTTGTTCTTGAGTGACGTGCACGGGTTTTATTCTTCACATCACTAACTTGTCCCAACAGCTCGAATTTGTCCACCAATTTCTGTATTGCGGTCCGACAAGGTGCTTCACGACGACCCAAAAATGTTTTAGTTTTACGAACCGTCTCTGCCAAATTTTCACCATTTTTATAGTGAATTTTAATAATTTCAATGCGTTGTTGAAGCGTGTATCGTTCCATTTTTATTAATGGCGTAGTTTCTACTTGTCAAATTTCAAAAAATGACAGCTTCAAAAGTGACAGCTACCGAAATAGCGGGCTATTCAAAATAACACCTCTTATTGGAAAACCCTTTATAAGCACAAATTAAGATGACGTCTTCTCTATCGACTTATGACGTTTTCGATTGGAAACAGTTCTAGTCGATTCAATTTTGACTTTGAGTAGCATTCTCAATGAGAAGATACTTTTCTTTTTGATTGTAATGCGCTACGGATACGAAAAGAGTATGAACTGATAATATGGGTCAATGTTTTGAAAAAAAAAAAAACGTTAATTGATTTTTTTTTCAAAATTGCAGTTCAACAAAATTTAAAAGTTTTTCTCTATCCGCAATCCAGTTTATATCTATCTTCTTTTCCAAAAATAAATAAAAATTGCTCAAATTAAATAAAATTATTTGGCAGCACCTCGCATCTAATAGTTTGAGACGAAAATACTCAATATGAAGATGAGAAGGCTTCGTACGTTTCACCCTCCAAAACCCATTTGTTTATATTTTAGTTTTAATTATTCCATCTCGTGTCGATATCGATGCATAGATGTTGTAGAATTGTAAAAACAATTAAACCAGGTGTTTGAAGATCAATAGTGTCTATCTGTCTATGTGTGCGGTTTTTGCACATACATTCCCATCAGCAAACTGACATTTCAAGCTTGTAGGTAAATTTAAATGGCTGTCAAGGATTCTCATCTTCATGTGGATA
The DNA here is from genome assembly GCA_932273885.2 of Leucozona laternaria. Taxonomy (NCBI): domain Eukaryota; kingdom Metazoa; phylum Arthropoda; class Insecta; order Diptera; family Syrphidae; genus Leucozona; species Leucozona laternaria. The sequence goes on along the minus strand of OW026366.1, from coordinate 215,963,585 downwards.
ATCTCTGGTATGAGATTTGAGAGTCACTTTGTGGGATGTCATAGCCTGACATTTCAACGTTGTTGTTGATCAGCTGCTGGAGAAACGTCAATCTATCTTGTTCGAATATGTAAAAAGTTTACTCGTTTTGAAATAAAATGTCTCCTTTCTCTTGCCGCTGCGTGGCGACGGGGTAATTTCTATGTAGTGATATCAACAAGACAGTGGCGCGAAATTTTAAACATTTAAAACCTACTCTAAATCATTTATAAATTCGACGCTGACTCTAAAAATGAGTTTTAGAATGAGAGTCGACACTTTGATAAATTTTAAAAGATATAAAATATACTTTAACGCTAACTCGTCTAACTTTAAAAGCAGTAAAATGCTTCTCTATCTTTTTTAAAGTATACTTTATCCATTCAACGTTTGTAATTTCATAACAAAAATTTAAAGAAAAATGTTTGATGAAGATCTTAAGCATGTAAATCAACAATCACGAAAACTGTCTTAGCTTTAATTTGTGGGGCATGCACCCAGTAACCATTGCTCCGACAAAACAACACCATCTCCACCCCCCCCCCCCCCCATTCAATAGACTACGATACGACATCAAACAATATACAATACAAACTTGTATTCGGTCGACCGCCCCAACAAAAACAAAAAAAAATGTGGTACATAGTGTTGGACTACCATATCGCGGCAAATTATAATCTTAGCTGAAAAGGTGAAATAGCTAAAGGGGAGTTAAAAAAGAAAAGAAAAAAATTACAAACAAATTTTATTTTCAAAGGGGACACCCGGATCTGAACCGGAGACCTCCCGATCTGCATTTGAATGCTCTATGACAAATCATAAAAAAAACCTTACAAATGCGCTAAAAACCCTACAAATGCGCTTAAGACCCTACAAATGCGCTTAAAACCCTACAAATGCGCTAAAAACCTTACAAATGCGCTAAAAACCTTCATTAGTTAGAAGAGCTGTTTAAAGTGTTTAAAATTAAGAAAAGGTTAGTCAACTAAACGACTGCGTTAACTAGAGTCGGTTTGATTCCTTAAATGAGGACTGTTTAAAAATTTGCGCCTTATGTTTCGGAACTGCAAGAAACACCACAACAACATCGAGTTCCTGTTGGAAATAAAACACTAATCTCAGCAAAAATTGTCAGCAACAAACATAAAAGCGAAATCAACCAGCATAATAGCCCCACAACTTTGCAATCCACAGGAGAAAGCAGATAATATGCCCAATTTCGAGCCAGCTAGACTATAGTTGCAACCTCTAACTAAAAGCACAAGCAGTGGAGCACTCATTTGCGAAAACAAAAGTGGGCCGAAACTGGGTAGATAACAAATTATGTCCCTTTTTTACCACTAATTAAGTGCCCTACAGACAATTTTAATAGTTCTACCTTTATTGTTAGTTTAATTCAATTCCATAATAATGAAGCCCAGTTAATTCGCCATAACTGATGGCGCATTAGTTAACTTTTCCCAAGAGTACCTACCATGAACAACTCATAAGAGAAGCGGAAGTGTTGAATTTGATAGGTAACATACCTTGAATTTTGTATGTAAAGGGTGTTTTTTTTATAGGCACAGAATTTTGAAATGGAATAAAACAAAGATGATTTTTACTTGGTCTAGAGGGCAAGTAAAGGGTTTTCCAATAAGAGGTGTTATTTTGATATTCAAAGAAAAATGGCATTTTTTGAGATAAGTGATCGGATGGTTATTTCATTAAAAAGAGGAAGGTATGCCGTTAATAATGGAAAACAACATCAGCCAAATGGCCGCCACGACCACGCTTACAGGACCATATCCTTTTCCTGAAATTTTCCATAACCAAATCGCAAAGTGGCTGCCCTATGTCCTCGATAGCCTCACGAATTCCATCTTTGAGGTCTTGAATCGACGCTGGGCTGTTGGCGTAGACTCACGTGGCCCCAAAGGAAGAAGTCGCAAGGTGTTAAATCACAAGATCTCGGTGGCCAATTGTGATCACCTCTTCGAGAGATAACACGGTCCGGAAACTTTTCCCGTAAAAGATCTATGGTTTCATTGCTTGTGTGGGACGTAGCGCCGTCTTGTTGAAAGTAAACGTTTTCCAGATCAATACCATCCAATTCCGGCCATAAAAAATCATTAATCATCTCTCGATAGCGCAATCCATTGACCGTAACTGTTGCTCCAGCCTCACTTTCGAAAAAGTAAGGTCCAATGACCCCGCCGGACCATAAACCGCACCAAACTGTCACGCGTTGAGGATGGAGAGGCTTTTCAGCCCCAGATGTGACAGTTTTGCTTGTTGACGTAGCCTCCGAGGTGGAAATGGGCCTCATCAGTCAAGATGATTTTTCGATGAAATTCCGGATCATTTTCATGCATTTCAAGGACCCAATCAGCAAAGACACGACGTTGTTGATGATCAGCCGGCTTGAGTTCTTGTGTTAACTGAACTTTATAAGCCTTAAGACCCAAGTCTTTATGCAAAATACGGTGTAATGACGTTTGTGGAATGCCTAATTCCAAAGAACGACGAGGAATGGACAAACCTGGGTTTTCTTCAGCACTTTGGGCTACAACAGCAATATTCTCAGTTGTTCTTGAGCGACGTGCACGTTTTTTATTCTTCACATCACTTGTTTTAGTTTTACGAACCGTCTCTGCCAAATTTTCACCATTTTTATAGTGAATTTTAATAATTTCAATGCGTTGTTGAAGCGTGTATCGTTCCATTTTTATTAATGGCGTAGTTTCTACTTGTCAAATGTCAAAAAATGACATCTTCAAAAGTGACAGCTACCGAAATAGCGGGCTATTCAAAATAACACCTCTTATTGGAAAACCCTTTATATTGGTTTCGTGTAAAAAAAAAAACTTTCGAGGTTATAATCAAAACTAAGACTACGATAATCGAGAAGTCCGAAAAAGTGGGTTTCGTCATGCCGTCCGTTCGTGCTGATTCCCTACAAGGGAAATTCGATTTTTTGTTTTAGCTTATCTAAAACGGGTAGCTGATATACAAATATTTTGGTTTCTCCAAATTTTCTCGAAAACAGCTCAAACGATTTTGATTAAACTTCGTTCCTGTAATAACCAAGTTAATTTTAAGAAAACTTCATTTCAGCTTTTTCTCATAAAATTCACATTACGGAATTAGGTATTCAAGGTTTTTTTGATAAAATGATCTTATTGTGGGGTTATTCGCTTATATCTTTGCCATGGTTAGACCGATTTTTTTATAACTTGTAACGAAGCGTTACACTTTTTAATCCTCCCAACCGAGGACCAGCATCCCGTGCCGAACCAATCATTCGTACCAATCACCTGAAACCAGTTTTTATCCTGTTCCGCAATTATTTTCGTATACCACTACGCACTGCCGAACCCTGGGGTGAGTATTAGAATTTTCGCTCTGTAACACCGAACCCTGGGTTGAATCGACTACCTCCACTCTACTCGTATTATGTACATATACCTACGACCAGATGATGATTATGTATGTTGTTTACATTTTCATTTCGTTCGTATTTTACTAGTTCACACTCACTGTTATCAGTAAATGTGATATGGCGAAGTGTGATTTTCATGTAATGTCGTCTTCTACCTTTGCTGTTGTCAGAACCAATCAAGTGTACTAAAGGAAGAATACCATACCGTGGTATATTCTGGAACGCAATAAACTAATTAGCCAACCGAGACGAGACATACAGTTGGGTACGAAGTGTACCATCAGGAGTCGCTCTTTTTGGGTTTCACCACCCCTACCGTTTTTTTGAGGCTTCTCCTCCGTTTGTAAATATTTAAATTAGACCGCGATTGACTTTCCTTCAGTTTGTTGCTGAAGGCGGGGAACGAATCCCATCGACTTTTCCATCTTGCACATCCTCTAAGTGCACGGTGGATGCCCTCTGAAAGCCGGGCTCAGACTTGTCTTTCCTTTGGCTTGCCGCTGAAGGCGGGGAACGAATCCCAACCTGTCTTTTCCGTCTTGCGCTTCTTCTTGCTGTCTGAAGATCGGGAGCAACTTGTCTTTCCTTTAGCTTGCCGCTGAAGGCGGGGAACGAATGCCAACCTGTCTTTTCCGTCTTGCACTTCTTCTAAGTGTACGGCGGACGCTGTCTGAAAGCCGGGCCGCTGAAGGCGGGGAACGAATCCCAACCTGTCTTTTCCGTCTTGCGCTTCTTCTAAGTGCACGGCCGGCGGAAGCTGTCTGAAGATCGGGAGCAGACTTGTCTTTACTTCAATCCTATTGTTATTTTTAAGATTATATGAAATACCGTGTTAACTTAGTAGGATAAGATTATATGAAATAACATGTTAGATAATTTAAGCCAATATAAAGTCTTGTATTGTAATTATAAAATATCAAAAACTAAATAAACTTATTTTATTCGGACCCAAGTTATGTGCTTTCTTTGGGATAAACCCTGGACACCAACGAGTCTACCTTAGCCTCGACAAAAAAGCATCACAAACTTAGCAATCTGATGATTCTCAATAATTTAAAAAATAATGCATTTAAACATTTTTGAAAACATTATTTTATAAACAAAAAAAAATCAAACGAAAAATCAGCTTCTTAGTGCTTTTGACTCTTTTAATATTTACTCTTTAAATATATACATCATGCATCTTCAATGTTGGGTTACATACAGTATTTAACCACATAAGAGCAAGTTCGTGCGATCAAGTCGTGCATATTTTTTTAAATTGACATGAAATTTACTTTATTATTGTCCAATTTTCCATGACTTTTTCCAACATTTGTGGCCGTATATCGGCAATAACGCGGCGAATATTGTTCTCTAAGTGGTCAATTGTTTCGGGCTTATCGGCGTAGACTAGCGAACTCACATATCTCCACAGAAAATAGCGGCGTTAAATCGCACGATCTTGGAGGCCAATTCAAGGGTCCGTAACGTGAAACTATGCGGTTACCAATCGTCTTCAGTCTATTCATGTTGAAATTCCAAACCAAACTCAAAATAGATCACTTGACAGCTGACAAAATGGCCGCCAGCTAGAATAGTGTTGCCAACTTAAAGTTCTATACCTCTAAAAAAAACACCAGTTAGTTTTGTTTTGATATTATTTTCCAATACATTTCGTCTTTGGACATTTTATTAGAAAAAAAAAACAACACAATACTGTTGGGTCTTAATCATTCTGCCCGTTGGCCTATGCATCCACTTAGTTGGTCGACCTTCGGTTTTATTTTGCTTCTAACATTGTATAGTGCAACGAAAAAAAGCCCCTAAATCTAGGGGGAAAACCCCTAAACTGGCAATCCTGAATAACAGGTTTTTTTTTATTTTCACTAACATGACCTTAGCGGATTTGATTAAATACTAATTGTTCGCTTACACGACTACAAAAAATGGCAAATATAATTTTAAACAAAATGTTTTTTTTGTCACTCATGAAATACCCTGAAGTTCATTCATTCCCTCGGTTGTGAGGGCTGCGGTTGTTGAAAGGGTACACATGAAGATGTTCACGCACAATCCGATCCGAACAGCTCCTGGGAGTTTGTTCAATGGCAGATCAAACTCACTTGATGTTTTCAGGACTTTGACGTGGAAGTAGTTTTTGACCCACAAAATCCATTTACCCACAAATAATCCGATTTCAGTTAGGAAAACTAGGTTCGGCGCGCCAAATAATTTTTTAAGTCACCAATTTTTGGGAGGATAAACTGAGGTTCAATGATGGTTCAAGCATGTAATTGGCTATTATCACATGCTTGAGACTTGAATCATCGTTAAACCGCAGTTAATCCGCCGTTAATCCGAGTTAAAAACGCTAAATGACCTAACCACGTATGTACAACTGGCCCAAGGACATTTATGTTGTACAAAGAAAAAGCAATACCATATATGCCTACATCTTAATGCTTAACTACTTTATAGCCTTATTTCAAACAAGAGGTAGTACGTGCGACCTTGTTGTGCATTTTATTGCTTGCTCAACTCAACCTATACCCGTTACACTTACTGGAGGCTTATAGCACCTATATATCTTTACTTGTTGCATTCTTTACAGATTTCTTCTTAAATAAGTAGGTTCTATTTCTGTATACGTTAAGTTATATTTATGAGCATTACAAGCGTAATGATCCTTAAGTCCTAATTGCTATAAAAATGGAGAAAAAAGTAGAATGTATCTACAAGTAGTACAAAGTTGTTGCGGCCTTGAAAAACTAACTTTCAATTTCTTCCACACTTTTAACTCAAAGCAAAGCTAAGAAAAACTACTCATGAATGAAAGGATATACCTCTATACTCTCGAAGAAGATTCCATACAGTATACAGATTGAACTTTAATGGAACCCCTTCACCCATACCCTCTATACAAATGTTCGTATTTCATATTCACTCTTCGGATCGTGGTCCCGGCAGTATAATATACAATGGATTTTTGTGGTTCACTTTTATAGCTCTTTATAGCTTGCATGATGTGTGTGGGTATTTTCGGGACAGATGGACTAAAGATGGACCATACTGATGTAGAACGCATCTTGAAGAACATCTTTCTTTTTTTCTTATTTTTGTTTTTTTTTTTTTTGCCTTTTTATTTATGTTTAACGAGTGCGAATTTTATGTTAACTACGTTCATTTATTGATGATGTGTTTATATCGTCACTAAATTCTTTTACGATTGCGTTTATGTATTTTTTGGAGAGCCAACTCAACATATAGGTATGTATAGGTATACATTTTGGTTAGGTCCTTTTTGAACTGTAGACAGAGAGATCCAACGAAGACCATTTACACAGAGTCAAAGAAGGGAAAAAAGTGATAAAAACGAGATTAAGGAAACGTCTACCCCACTATGAATCTACCTTCGTTTTGAGGCGGGCCAAAGCTGGAATTGGAGTTGGAGGATGTTGCCTCTAAGATGGCTAATAAAATCATGAGGAGTTAATTAAATAAAATCCTCGATTTATTGGTTCGTTTATGGTTTTGTAATCGGGATAATTTGTTGTTGATGGATATGTATACGTGTTTTGCCAAATTTGTTTTGGTTAATGCAGTATAACGATGGTCATGGCATAGGTAATGTGTGATTTGTTAGATATTTACATTATCTATACCACTGGAGATTAAGAGCTGACGTACTTACATATAAACAGGCCAACAATTATTTTACGACGAAACTCGGGAATTTGACTGAAATATTTAGGGAGCTAAAAACTTAAAAGATAACATTTTAAACATTGTATAGGTACCTATAGATACTCATGCAAAAACCGATATCATATGGCAATACCTATTGCATCGTTTTAAGCAAAAGAGAAAGTGACCTCTAAATCTAGTAGAACATAAGTTTCCACAAGGTTATTTAACAATGCAAATCATCGGCTCTACAACCGGGGCCCGGTCCTGGCTTCCTTCAAAAAGTCTCTCCACCCATCCCGGTCTCGAGCCGCCGCCATCCAGTTGCGCAACCCAAGGCTCCGGGCGTCCTGGTCTACGCCATCTCTCCAGCGCAAGCATGGTCTACCACGCTGTCGTCTACCATAGAATGTACCACAAAGAACTTTCCGAGCAGGTTCCTCTTCGCTCATGCGAGCTATGTGTCCTGTCCAGCCCACCGAAGTCTACCGAGCTTAATTTTTGTCACGATATCTGCTTCAAGGTAGATTGCGTACAATTCATGATAGTACCGTCTCCAGAATCGTCCTTCCTCACATATGGGGCCAACAATTCTCCTTAAGGCTTTTCTCTCGAACGCGGCTAAAAGGTCGGAGTGCCTTTTGCTAAGCACCCAAGTCTCGGATCCATATGTGAGTACTGGCAGGACCATGGTCCTGTACAGCAGCAGTTTTGAAGTTATCGTGAGATTTCTGGATTTGAAGAGCTTTGACAGACTATAATAGGCTCTGTTGGATTTGAGAAGCCGCCCGCGTATTTCTTCTTCTATATTGTTATCGGCTGCTACTATTGACCCAAGGTATTTAAAGGATTGCACCACTTCAAATTCGTGCTGCGCTACCTTGATTGTTTGACCAACTGTTCCTCTCGCATTCGACGCCACCATGTACTTTGTTTTACCTTCACTAATGTGCAGCCCCAGATTTTGTGCCGCCTGCTCGATCTGGATGAAGTAATCATGTACAGCTTGCTCAGTTCTTCCGATGATGTCGATGTCGTCTGCGTAAGCCAGTATCTGGCTGGACCTGTTGACGATGGTCCCTCTTGTTGCCGTGCCAGAGTCACGGATTGCTTTCTCCAACGCCAGGTTGAAGAGGAGGCAGTCCAAACCATCCCCTTGTCGGAGTCCATTAAAGATGTTGATTGGTTTGGATAGCAATCCGGCTATTTTTACTTGGCTTGTTACGTTGGTCATGGTCAACCTACATAGTCGTATCAATTTATTTGGGATGCCGAATTCTCTCATGGCTTTGTAAAGTTCTACCCTGGCTATGCTATCGTAGGCGGCCTTAAAGTCTATAAACAGGTGGTATGTTGGGATGTTAAATTCTAGACATTTTTCCATCGCCTGCCTAAGGGTAAATTTCTGATCAGTTGTTGATTTGCCAGGAATGAAACCACACTGATATTGTCCGATGATGGTTTAGCGTATGGGGTTATCCGGTCTTGTACGATAGAGGAGAGTATTTTATAGGCGGTACTCAACAACGTGATACCTCTATAATTGCTGCACGTTGTGACATCTCCCTTCTTATGTATGGGGCAAATTATACCTTTTCGCCAGTCTTCTGGAATTTCTTCATACTCCCACACGTGCACTATAATCTCATGAATTGCTTGACGTCAAGCTGGCCCACCGTGTTGAAATAGTTCGGCTGGTATACCATCGGCTCCCGGGGCTTTGTTTTTCTTTAGCCGGCCTATAGCCTTCTCAACCTCTTCTATGCTTGGTGGCGGCAACATAGGGTACTCTTCTTGAAGTAGTGGAGCCTCCACTTCTGCAGTGAGCTGACCATTTAGCAATTCATTGAAGTACACTTCCCATCGCTCCAGTATGCTTTGAGAATCGGTGATCAGATTTCCCTCTCCGTCCTTGCAGTATGTGCAGCGTGGTGTGTACTGCGTCATGTTTCGGACGGATTGGTAGAACTTCCGCGCCTGGTGCGGACCTCGCTCTCGGCTTTTCTCTATTTCACAGATTATGTTCTTCTCCCAGGCTGATTTTTTCTGTCTGTGAAGCCGTTTTTCAATTCTTCTGAGCTCATTTATATTCGTCTTCGCGTGCCCGCGTTCTATGACATTGCTCGGTACGCAACATTCTTAGCTTGCATTCATCATCAAACCAGCCGTTCCGATTTCTACGACTGCTGCCTAAGATGGAGTTGGCAGTACTAATGACAGTATTCTTAAGGCGTGTCCACTTCTCATCTACGCCCAGCATACTGGCTCCAGGACTTACTCTACCCAGTTCTATGGCGAGTCCTAACGCATTACCAAAGGTGTTACTGGTGTTTTCATTGCGCAGAGCAGCCGTGTTGATTCGAACCTGATCGGCGGATGCAATACGTCTTCGCAAGGCAATACCAACAAGATAGTGATCCGAGTCGATATTGGCACCTCGGTACGTTCGTACCGTCATCAAGTTCGAGTAGTGGCGACGGTCTATCAACACGTGGTCAATTTGGTTACGAGTGACTCCATCAGGTGATACCCAGGTGGCTTTGTAGATATCTTTACGCGGGAACCTGGTACTTGCAACGACCATGTTTTCGATGCTGCCAATTCTAAGACTCGAAGTCCATTGTCATTAGTGTTCTCATGCAAACTATGGGTGCCTGCGTAATGCCTGAATACCGGCTCCCGACCTATTTTTGCATTCAAATCCCCAAGGATGATTTTTACGTCATACCTTGGACAGGCATTGAGGGCCACAGTACAGAAATCTAAGGTAATATATTGCGCAGGTTGTCAGTCAGAAATTAAACATGGCGGCTCGAGTGTCTACGAAAACTGCACATGGCATTACTAGAAACAACAACAAATATAAGCATTTTGACAAGTAAAGAGACACTGGATCCGCCATTTTCACAGATGCGCAGAACTGAACAAAAATTTAAACGCTAATGATATTACCTTTAATATATGTACCTTGATTGAGGGCCCTCTCGACTTGTTCGTAGTAAGTCTCTTTTTCTTCGTCTGAGGACTCCTCCGTAGGTCCGTGAACGTTTATGAGGCTGATGTTCTTAAATTTGCCTCGCACGCGAAGGGTGCATAGCCTTTCGCTTATAGCGTTAAAGCCGATGATGGCAGACTTCATTTTTTCGCCGACTAGGAAGCCTACCCCGAGCACATGGTGTTTTGTATGACAGCTGTAGTATAAGTCATAATCTTTCTTCTGTAGAACACCATTTCCTGTCCATCTTATTTCTTGAAGTGCTGTTATGTCAGCTTTATATTTTGATAGGGCATCGGCGAGCTGCTGAGCAGCTCGAGCTCTATAGAGCGATCGTATGTTCCATAAGAAAATTCGTAAATCGTTATTCCGTTTTCTTTGCGTGGGTTGTCGTCGTGAGATCAGTCCGTTTCCGAGGCTTGTTGTTGGTCTCGTAATTCTTCTAGTTTTACGGAACAGGGAATTAACCTGTTGCCAACCTGTGGAACCAGCCTGATCATATTAGCCAAACCTTTTTAAAGGCTTGTTTCTAGCGGCCGCCGCGAAGAGGCTATGATCACACTTCCACCAGTCCCGAATAGTTACGGCACGTGCATGTTTTCGTTTGCTACATGTTATTCCCCCTATTCGGCTGATGGCTGACCGTCCAGACGCTGAACCCAATTTTCGACGGTTTTCAAGCATAAATTGGCCGATACTGCTGCAATTTCACGTTCGATATTCGTACGAAGTTCATCAATCGTCGCTGGCTTGTTGGCATAGACCATAGACTTGACGTAGCCCCACAGCAAATAGTCTAACGGCGTCAAATCAAACGACCGAGGCGGCCAAGCGACTGGACCATTTCGTGAGATAACACGTTCTCCAAACTTGGTTTCCAATAAATTGATTGTGACATTTGCTGTGTGGCTTGCGGCGCCGTCCTGTTGGAACCACATGTCCTCCAAGTCCATATCATCCAATTGGGGTCAAAAATATTCGGTTATCATTGAACGGTAGCGATCCCCATTCACAGTAACGTGCCGGTCTTGATCATCACGGAAGAAGCACGGCCCAATGACGCCGCCGGCCCATAAGCCACACCAAACCGTACATTTTTCGGGATGCAATGATGACTCATGGATTACGTGTGGATTGTTGCCTGAGCAATACCGCATATTTTGTTTATTGACGAAGCCATTCAGCCAGAAATGAGCCTCATCGTGGAAAATGATTTTTCGATGAAAATCCGAATCATTTTCAAGTTGTTGCTCAGGCCAATTCACGAACATACGACGCTTCTAGTGGTCAAGCGGCTTCAGTTCTTGCGTCAATTTAATCATGTTAGGATGTAGGCCAAGATCTTTTCGCAAAATTCGCCACAACGACGTCACAGAGATGCCCAACGCTTGAGAACGACGTGTGAGAGACACATTTGGGCTTTCTGCAACTGAAGCCTCAGCGGCAGCAATATTCTCGACACTACGGGCACTTCTTTGTCTCACTGGCACGGGAACATTTTGTACTGTGCCCGTGGATTCAAATTTTTCCACTAGACGCTTAATTGTTGATCTGGTAGGACGATTATGACGACGTAGTTGGACGTAGCGCTATTAACGTTAAGGCCACTGACTCCGAATTTCGGTAGTAAATTTTAATAATTTCGACTCATTGTTGGCTCGTATATCTTTCCATCGTGAAATGGTAAACTTTACTGAAGAGAAATGTCAAAAGAGCGGCAAGAAATATGGCGTCGTTTGCTGTCGTGTTTACCTACTTTTGTAGCGTCCCTGTTGAAAAACCCTTTATAAGAGCCACGGAGAGAAATTAAATGGCTGCTGAAAACTTAATTCATGCAATTAAGGCAACTGTTGGGAATCAACGGAACAATGAAAGGGTTGAGCGTAAGCAGAAATGGTTCGACGCAGCATGTGAACGGTCAAGAAAAAAATCATTTTACCGGCTTAAAAAATTGCGCACGATTCACCTACCATTAAAGAAATTTATCTTAGCTGCAATAAATCTTATAAGGAACTGTGCAAAATAAAGAAAAAAGAGTATTATGAAGCTATTGGTCGATAGCTAAAATCTGTTAAGAACATTCAAGAATGGTGGAGCCTAGAAAGAGAAGTTAAGTTAAAACGTTCCAGAATCGGCAATTGAAATCATGGTGCGTTTGTTCAACCGGATGCTGTTATCAGGAAAAGTGGAAACCTCTTTACACAGAGTGTCCGACGGGAAGGTAAACTACTTTGTTTTGCCGCCATTTTGGTTAACTTTAGTCTTGACAGTTCATATTTGGCATTCGTGAAGTAGACACGTGGCAAATTTATTATGGAAAAATATGTGTTTTAATTGTTAAAACATTTAATCAAAATCAATCATCGATTACTGTGACGATAAGAAAGTTACGTGAAATTTTGGGAGAAACAACGTGCCAACAAAACGCACTATTTATCGTGTAGTAAATGATTTCGAAGAAAGAGGGTCTGTAGGTGATAGGTCCAAGCATGGACCACAACGTACTGCAAGATCGGCTGAAAACATTACTGCTGCTCAAGGAAGTGTTACTTCTTTGAAAATGAAAACGGCGTAACGAGACTGTGAATGGGGAGCGATATTGTGATATGATTGAAAACTTTTAAATGCCACAACTGCATGCTTTGGGCTTGATTAACATGTGGTATCAACAAGACGGTGCCACATCACATACAGCCAGGATTACAATGGAATTACTGCGAGAACTCTTTCCACCACAAGTTATTTCAAGAAATGGTGATGTTGATTAGCCTCCACGGTCGCCTGATTTGACTGCTCCGGACTTCTTTTTGTGGGGATATCTGAAAAGCAAGGCTTATGCAACAAACCAGAAACGCTTGAGCAACTCAAACAAAATATTGTTGATAAAATTAATGAAATACCGCGAGAAATGTGTGAGAATGTAATGGTGCTCAAAAGTGCTCGCATTTGTGAGACTAACAGAGGCGGACATTTACCTAATATTGTATTCCATACATAATTGCCGACATTAAATAAAACATTTATCAATATAAGATCCATTCTCTTTCATTTAATCAAAAATTATAAACAAAGAAAGTAGAATACCATCCCGGCGGACACCCTGTATATATCTTTCATGGATTCTATCGCCAAGATTTTTGCTGGAGTCAGGGTTGCCAGTTTAGATGTTTCCCCCCTAGATTTAAGGCTTTTTTTTTGTATTTGGGGGGTTGTCTGGGGGGATGAGATGTTTGGGGGGACAATCTGGGGGTGGGGGTTAATTCAGAGCTAAATGGTTGAGAAATCGTATAGGTATTGGAACAGCTGACAGTATTCTATGAGTTAGATATTATTATGGGTGTCACAATTGAGTAGATGTATCAAACCGACACGACAACCAAAACGAAGATGACGATAATGTGTAAGTGCAAAAAAATTGTTATTCCTTTATATTTCAATTTTCATATTTATTTCTGGTGAGTTAAACCAGAGTTAGCTAACTCTAGAAGTAAATTAACCCACAGTGAACTGAGGAAGAAGTTTTTCGGTTGCATAAAACATGAAAAGCATCTGTTTAGTTAATCCTCAGTTAACCCACCAAATATGACGATTTAACTCGGGTTTAACTTTAATCGCGCACTGAAAAACTGGACCTAAAGGCTTGTTTCACAATGTCTGATTTCCAATGCAATTTCCCTTATGTTTCACAATATCTGAATAGAATAACTTTAATTAAAGTTCAAAGTATTTTAATGGCCCGGCGAAGTGTCGATTGGCATATTTACTTGGCAATGTAAATATTATTAATTATTTTGTTTACAGTTTTCATCAATCAAAACTGTTTTGTCTGGAAAACTGGAACATCTAATTGACACATACATTTATTATTTCGAAAAAAAAATGAAACGGTACGGTTTTTTTTTTTTAATTTTACTTTATAAAGTACTGTTTTTCTTTTATTTTCCAATGCATTCGTCAATTCAAAGACAAAAACTGAAAACCAAATGGACATAGAACGTATAATTTGACAGTCATAAGAAAATATCAAAAACAACTTATAAATCATTTATTTTTTTATTAAAATTCACTCTTCGATTACTGCATTTAGCAGCATTGGCAGGAGCGTTACATGGGCGATGCCTGCCATACCCCAAGTACCACAAAATGGACACTATACATGCGCACAAGTGCCTACTGTACGCCTCCGCAAATTACGCTCACAAAAATGACGACTGATTGGCGAGTAGTGGCTCACCATGTCATTAGAAGCAGTTTTTTTTGCAAAGTGATTTTGATTAAGAAATAGGTACTTACTTACTTGTTATAATAAAGGATAACAAATCTAAACTGACTCCACCCTTCTGGTACTGCCATGATCATTTAAATTGGTTTCTTTTCTTTTAATAACAAAATAGTTTCTTATGTTCTCTTATATCTTTAAACTATACGTCTAAACACCATGTGGCAACAGCATAACATTTTAAGTATTTACATTGTTGTTTAATAATTTCTTTTCTGTTTTAAGTCATTTCCTAGAGAATTGCTCCTCCCATGTAAAGGGGATAAATGGACCCCTTTTATCTGCGACTTTTTTTTCTTTGTTTGACCCAGCCTACACCTTCTAGACTTTTGTTACTTATATGTAAAACACCATGTAAAGATAGTTTTTCATTTTATAGCAAAGTGCTAAAAAATTTACGTTTTAGCGAATAACTTTTTTTCACACAGCGATTTGAGAAAAGTTGCCCTATTGACTACTGATGTACTCAAAATTATCGTTTCAATGATATACTTCTCCTTTAGGAGATGTGAATAAAAATAAAAAGTTTAAAAAAAATTTAGGGGTTTTTGTTAATAAAATGTGGTAATCTGGGGATATTTAAATTTTTATAGGGGGAGATTTTTTTGTTCATCTGGAAACACTGGCTGGAGTTCTCTTGGACCGGCTTAAGAAGTGGGAAAAGAAATACTCCATTTTAAATGAGTTCCAAGCTGGTTTTAGGAGGGAAGGCTACAGCACGGCAGATAACCGCTTCAACCTTTTCAGCATTATTAAAATTAAAATGCATGAAAATAAGAAAGTTTACTGCTTCTTTATTGATATCAAGGCGGCTTTCGATTATATAGACCGCAAAGCTCTTTTATACAATCTAAAAAAAATAGGAATTTCGGAGAAACTTTAAAAAATAATAAAATATTTATATGAAAATACGAAAGCAGCAGTTTGGGATAGAGA
This sequence comes from Leucozona laternaria, assembly GCA_932273885.2. Classification (NCBI taxonomy): domain Eukaryota; kingdom Metazoa; phylum Arthropoda; class Insecta; order Diptera; family Syrphidae; genus Leucozona; species Leucozona laternaria. The sequence continues at coordinate 215,948,270 of OW026366.1, read as the reverse complement.
AAAAGTTTCCGAATGGTTTAAAACGTCTATGGGTGTTAAACAGGGTTGTTTATTAAGTCCGCTTTTTTTTTGCTTTGTATGTAAACGACTTACATGAATTCATTGTATGTGGAATAAATTTAAACGGATTACAGATTCGAAATCTAACGTATGCAGATGATATTGTGCTGCTTGCTGATAGCCAAAGTGTACTTCAGTCAATGATTGACAAAATAGGTGAATTTATCCGACGATAGAATCTTTTGATTAATTTGTAAAAGTCCAAAGTTCTCGTTTTTAGAAAAAGAGGTGTAAGACTAGGTGAACAAGAAAGCTGGAATCTAAACGGACAACCAATTGGAGTTGTCAACAAGTACAAGTAACTGCGGATTTGGCAAACAACTTGATTATGTTTAACAGAACATTTGAAAGAAAGGTCTCAAATGGCTCGACAAAGCCTCAACTTTAATTGGAGTAATTTCATCGGGATTAAAGATGTCAAACTCTCCTCAAAAGTAGACATTTTCAACGCCATAACTAGGACTTTCTTATGATATGGAGCCCAAGTAGGGGGATTGGCAAAGCAGGACGAAGTTCAAAAAGTTCAAAGATACTTTGTAAAATCAGTACTAGGTTTATCAAACATTACACGCATATAGCATTTACCATCTGCTTAATTTCGATGCAGGAATAAGGAATATATGTTTGTGACGATTTTTTGTTTTCGAATATTATCATCATCGTCGGCTCGACAACCGGGGTCCGGTCCTGGCCTCCTTCAACAAGTCTCTCCACCCATCCCGGTCTCGAGCCGCTGCCATCCAGTTGCGCACCCCAAGGCTCCGGGCGTCCTGGTCTACGCCATCTCTCCAGCGCAAGCATGGTCTACCACGCTGTCGTCTACCATAGAATGTACCACAAAGAACTTTCCGAGCAGGTTCCTCTTCGCTCATGCGAGCTAGGTGCCCTGCCCACCGGAGTCTACCGAGCTTAATTTTTGTCACGATATCTGCTTCAAGGTAGATTGCGTACAATTCATGATTGTACCGTCTCCGGAATCGTCCTTCCTCACATATGGGGCCAACAATTCTCCTTAAGACTTTTCTCTCGAACACGGCTAAGAGGTCGGAGTGCCTTTTGCTAAGCACCCAAGTCTCGGATCCATATGTGAGTACTGGCAGGACCATATGGTCCTGTACAGCAGCAGTTTTGAAGTTAATTTGAGATTTCTGGATTTGAAGAGCTTTGACAGACTATAGTAAGCTCTGTTGGATTTGAGAAGCTGCCCGCGTATTTCTTCTTCTATATTGTTATCGGCTGCTACTATTGACCCAAGGTATTTAAAGGATTGCACCACTTCAAATTCGTGCTCCGCTACCTTGATTGTTTGACCAACTGTTCCTCTCGCATTCGACGCTACCATGTACTTTGTTTCACCTTCACTAAAGTGCAGCCCCAGATTTTGTGCCGCCTGCTCGATCTGGATAAAGGAATCATGTTCAGCTTGCTCGGTTCTTCCGATGATGTCGATGTCGTCTGCGTAAGCCAGTATCTGGCTGGACCTGTTGACGATGGTCCCTCTTGTTGCCGTGCCAGAGTAACGGATTGCTTTCTCCAACGCCAGGTTGAAGAGGAGGCAGTCCAAACCATCCCCTTGTCGGAGTTCATTAAAGATGTTGATTGGTTTGGATAGCAATCCGGCTATTTTTACTTGGCTTGTTACGTTGGTCATGGTCAACCTACATAGTCGTGTCAATTTATTTGGGATGCCGAATTCTCTCATGGCTTTGTAAAGTTCTACCCTGGCTATGCTATCGTAGGCGGCCTTAAAGTCTATAAACAGGTGGTATGTTACCCTGCCTAAGGGTAAAGATCTGATCAGTTGTTGATTTGCCTGGAATGAAACCACACTGATATTGTCCGATGATGGTTTTAGCGTATGGGGTTATCCGGTCTTGTAGGATAGAGGAGAGTATCTTATAGGCGGTACTCAACAACGTGATACCTCTATAATTGCTGCACGTTGTGACATCTCCCTTCTTATGTATGGGGCAAATTATACCTTTTCGCAATTATTCTGGAATTTCTTCATGCTCCCACACGTGCACTATAATCTCATGAATTGCTTGACGTAAAGCTGGCCCACCGTGTTGAAATAGTTCGGCTGGTATACCATCGGCTCCCGGGGCTTTGTTTTTCTTTAGCCGGCCTATAGCCTTCTCAACCTCAAACTAGAAATGTGTAAATAATATATTTTATTGTAAAACTAAAATCACAAAAACCAATACTACTACTACTACTACTACTACTACTACTACTATTACTATGGGTCAATACAATAATATTGTAAGCGTATGGCCCACCTTCTTCTTAATATTGTGACGAATTTTCCACGACCGCTTCCATCTGCACTATCCTCACAACTTCCATCTGCATCAATCACCACTCCTCGATGTATCTAGCTAACCTTAAAAGACCAAAGAACAAAATGATTGAAGGTTCTAATGACAACCAGTTCAAATACACACCTGAACTGAATCAAGTTCCACAGAATCCAGCACTCGCTGAATAAATAGGAAATGAGGCGAAGAGGCTGAACAGGTGGATGGAACCGTTCAGGTGTACGGGTAGTTATGAGTTCTAATTAGAAACAATTAGTTTTTTTTGTAAATCCAAATTGAGTCAACGTGTGGGCGAATCCAAGAGTATGACACATCAAATTAAATGAAATTTAACTGCGATTTTAATGAAAGTAAATACAACCCGATTAAAAGTGAAAGCAACAAATCGAATTTGTTGACGTTCACTCAGGATTGGTTGACATTTATTAAGAAGATGGCCGCGATGGGAAAACTTCCAGGAATGTAGCAGTGGAGACTGGAACACTTTGGAAATCCTTGAATTTGCTATAAAAAGCCGGTCCAAAATCAACTAGGGGCATATTTACACGTTGTTCATAGCAGAAAGAGTTTTTTTTTTTTTTAAAAAGGAAGAAAGTCAAAAAAAATCTTTAAAATAAATAAACCCTCTCGGGAAAGAGTTATCAAAACTTAATTGTTTCTTTTTTTTTCTCTGCTCTTCTATTATTAACATAGGTCCGCTTTCGTTAAAATATTATGGACTTACGACTCGAAATGTTGTGGACTTTTGACACTGCGCCCGTTTTATACAACTGTACCTTATTAAATTTGTATTCTTCCTCAGGTCAAATCAAAACAAGGACAAATTTTTTATGAAACCCAAAATTTGCCGTTTGGGCAACTTCTACAACATAATTCTAATATAGGTAATGTATTTCCTCTTCATAAAAATAAGTAACTCCTCCTGTTTCAAAAAATGTTCTATCAGCAGTCAAACTAAGTTAATTTAGCCCTATTGAGCTTTAAACATGGATTTAAATTTCCAAACTTTGTAGGTATAGGTCGATTGGTATATCAAAATTACTTAAAGCTGAAACTAAACGTTTTCAATTTTTAAATAAAGCACTCATAACATCATGAACCTATTCCCTAAGGGCAAAAAAATAAAAATAAGAGGAATACATACCTATATCTATATACCTACTCACTTATTCAACTTACAATTTATATGTGTATAGGTAGACCGCCGGCCGCACACAAATACATGTTTTCGATTATAAATTATCCTGAATCATTCTTTTTCATTTCATTCTGCCTATAATATCCTCAGTGGTGTGTTTCGGCCAAAATGGTCAAACAGGGCAAATCAATCTAAAAGAAAAAAAAAAAAAAAAATAAACTCCCAACAAAAAAATAAGTACCTAGTGCCCTGAAAAATTACCACAATTCGATACGTTTAAGTCTTCATTTGAGTAAAACGTTCTAAAAATTACCGTCCGTTCCTCAGCGCTGGAGCGGTTTGCTTCATGGTCATATCGTACAAATACACAACACTTTAGTTTGGAGATGAGAAGCAAAACAAAATAAAATATAAATATAAGGCCTAAAGGGATGAACGCACATTATGAATTATTCAATGCGGCATTGCACCCCATAGTGAGCCGAGACGGGACCTTCTAACCAGGTCTATTTTTTTTTTTTTTTTCCTTCAATTTTTGGCTAAAAAGCTCGCCATACCACAAATCCACCAATGCAAAGCACAAGCACACTGTAAAGTACAAAAAAGAATAAAGAAGATGAAAATAACACACGCAAGCAGTGACCAACCCAACCCAACCCAACCTAACCCCCACTCCCACCCCAGGACCACCCCATTCTGAGAAAGATGAAAAATATTTTCTCATCCTTGGTAAATTCGACGTTTTTTTTTTATTCTGTCCGTCCAATGTCCGTTTTCATTTTCAGTCAAACGGGCTCACGGTTGGACCCACAAAAAAAAAAAAAAACCGTTTTAAGAATTCCCAAAAGGGTAAAAAGAAAATCCATCTAATGCTGGCCATCTCCCCTCGACTTAAACCCTCCCTCCCTTCCAACCTCTTTTTTTTTTTCGTAATCATCGTCATGCAGTGGTGAGCCTTCTTTTATCCTTAGAATCTTCTCCTCTTCTTCGTCTTATTTTTTCCAATTTATTCCACATCTTATGTGTGGTACATTGTTAACAAAAAAAAAAAGGACACACGAAAAAAAAAAACACCACTCACATGTGAAAAACCATCAGTAGCAGCTATGGCAGTGGCAGGACGAAAAAGGACCAAAGACGAAAAAAATTATATATCCAACCTAAGCCCAAGGGTGGCGGACAAAAAAGCGCTAAAGGAAAATAAATAACGCGCAGCCCATCACACGCGCGCAAAAAAACCGAACAAATAAGGTGGGAGAGGTGGGCGGTGGTTCAGATGGGAAGCGGGGATTCGGAAAAAAACGTCCTTTTGCGAAATGAAGAAAAAATCGCCTATTTGGGTCCTTGGAAGAAACATAACATATATACTCGCCAACATACATGCAACGCCAACGCGACGAATGTATATGGTCGGACGGACGAACGGACGAAAGTACACCCTTCGCCAACATATTCGTTTTGCCGTTAGGAAAGCAAGAAATTGCCAGGGGGTGGGTAGATGGATTGGATTGATGGTTGGGGAGGAATATCTTATTTCGCATACAATGCACAAGGATATTATGGAAAATCGCCTTGTGCGCGTCGTTGCGTTGTCCGAAAATGTGTGTTCCCGTGTCAAATCTTCGCTGTCGTAGCCGTTGCCATTGCCTTCGTCCTTGTTGTTAGTCCCAAATGGATAACTTGGTTTCTATTTATATATGGATGCGGACTTGTGTGTGTTTGTATAAAAATTTTATTGAAACGTGCGTGTTTTCTGTTGTAGGATTACGAAACGGGACGGATGAATTTTCAGAATGGTTTTTGAGGACAAGTGGAATCGCCAGCAGCGGTGGCAGCGACGACGACGACGACGACGACGACGACGTCGACAATAACGATAACGACAACGAGACGGTGGACACACACGTAATTCCCTGAGCTGTATCTTGTGAGGGTTGTTTTTCGATTTTCCAGTTAGTTCAGAACGAAAAAGAAATAGCCTTCGTGGGTATTTCAACGCAAAAGACCCTTTTCTCCAAATGTCTACAAACTTTAATACATATATAAATGTGAGATGGGTGATTTGGGGTAGTTTAAGGAGCGCGGTAGTGGGGGGGGGGGGGTGCTATCGAAATTAGATGATATGTATGAAAAGGCTAGTTTGTCCCTTAGAAGCTCACTCGCGGAAATACTTCGATGGCCGAACATGAGATGTTTTCGAAAAGGACACAACGCACAACTTAAGCTATTTCAATGTCAGTCTGTCCCCCCTTCACTTCAACTTAAAGATATACTGTCCATGAATACTATTTTTCGGAATGTAAGGAAATTGTATAAATACCTACGTTTCTATAAGTACGTTGGGGTATTGATGGCTTATTACTTAAAGCAAGGACTAGATAGGTATAGGTATTGAACTGCCTACATTAAGATCCAGTTTTTCAGTGTGAGATTAAAGTTAACACCGAGTTAACTCTCTAAATTTGGTGAGTTAACTCTGGAACACTAGCTTCTCCAAAGCTCTAGTCTGTCCTTATGCGGTATAAAGCAGATACGTAAATGTTAGAATGTGGGTTCGTGTATAGTGAGGAATCGGATAAGAAGCAAAGTAATTGATTTTAAACCGATAACTGATTGATTGGTTGTGATCTGCATCAAAGCCACTAATATATGACTAATATGTGAACACGCCCGGGCCCCTACCAAAGAAACTGAAGATCCTACTAAGTAGGACTCTTTATGACCTACTAGACGGAGCTTGTCCGTAGTACGATGTCAAAGTTGACCTCTGGAACTTCAATGGTATAAAATCGATAAGCACAGCCTCCACGTTATTATGTACATACGACGCGATATCAGATAAGGACTAATAGATTTTACATCTGCTCGTATGATGAGTAGCACTATGTTTCCAAGGTTTGAGATCCACAAAGGTACCTGGCGCTGGCACTCTCCAGACGGTCGAACAGCGAACCAACTGTGAAAATAGCGGATCCCACTGCCCCTTTTACTTGTCAAAATGTCAATATGTGCAGTTTTTAGGAGCAATCGAACAGCCATTTTCAATTTCTGACACTTTCATTTTTGACAATCTGCGCAATACATTACCTTAGAGCTTAGACTTGTGTATTGGAACCAAAACCACCCTAGGCTACCAACCACACGAGATAAAGAACCCGTTATATGATGAGATGATGAATGTAAATACAGCTGCAAAAGATAAAAGAAGATGCTCAGGTCATTGGAATATGCTGCAGCGCAATACAAGAGTTGCGAGAGAAGCTTATCGAACAAGGAAAAGGGAGCAGATGAAGAAGTTCCTGCGTAGAATGAAGAAGGATCATGTGCAGCCTCCCAGCTCAAGGAGATCGAGAAGTCTCCCGATCGAAACACCCCATGGTGTAGTTAAAAATCCAAGCAATTGACTTCTGGTTCTAAGACTTAAATGCTGGCTCTTCGAAGCTGCGATGGCAACTTAGTCAGTGATGCTCAGGGAATTAGTATATATATTTAAGCAGCATTAGGACAAGCAGATAACCAATTTAAAGTCTATAAGCTTCACTAATAAATCAAACGCTAATGTCGACTATTAGCTAACTGGAAGGTTAAAAGAAAGTGCTGAGCTTTAACAAAATTCTACGAATATACAATTTAACCCCTTCACTAACTAATAGTATCCACACTTTAATTGAGTCTATTACAAAATCTACTACAAATGAATTGAATGAACTGTCAGAATTTCTACCAAGTTCCAACCGAAAGCAACCAACTACTTAAGCCGTGTGCTGAAGGAACAATTAAAACCCAAGTTGGTTTTATAGTTTTTCTATCAGAAGGTCCAGGAATTTTAAATTGAAATTAAAAAACAATATAAAAGTGCTATTTTATTTTTTTAAGTCAGATTTTCTTATTTTTATTTTTTGAAATATTTGGTAGGTAGTACAAGTTCAATATTTTATAAAACGAGGCGAAGTTATGCTTTTCGGGGTAAAACGCTGTTGCCAGTCACCGAAAAAAAATCGTAAGTCCATCGCTCTGCTTAGTTGTGTCCTCCCTTCTCGTCACATTCATACCTCAGATACCCGTTCTTACCACAGCTGTAGCAAGTCTTTGTTACTTGAAAATGTGAGCATTGCCCTTGTAACAGGATACACTATGGAGTTAGACGAGCCACGGCTATCTTTCATCTGTTCGGGACAGTTGCGGGCCCAGTGGTATGGTTTGTTGCATTTAGTAGCATATTGGGTTGTCCATTTGGGTGCAGGATTTGGAAATTTGACCAATTCCGTTGCAACGACTCCTCGGAGCATGCACGAGCGTAATGCCCGGGTTGGTTGCATTTGTAGCATTCCTCCGGGTTGCCTACACCTCCACCTCCTCCGCCACCCCCATCTAGACTGGCGGTCGTCGCGTCCGTAGCGTGCATCCCGGAGCCCGGAAAAACAGTCACGGTCATAATGGCCGGGACGATTGCATTTGTCGCAAGCTGATCATGATGAGATTGTTGATTGGTGTTTTGTTTGTTAAGTTTTTTTATTGGATAACTTTATTATCTGCAACTAGTTTTCGACGGTTCCACTGATCTGATTCGAAGGACCCACAGGCACAACATAAATAAAAAAAAAAAAAAAAAAACAAATCAGCAACTGTCATAATTTGCTGTATACCTTCAAAGTTAAGTGTTGCCTTATTCTTTTTTTCACAGAAAGTTTTAGATATAAAGGTTATTTTTTTAGACGTGTGGTTTTCAAGAAGATATAAAACGCATATAATTTAATGTTATGGCCAAAAATTTAACTTTATTATAAAGATAAAAGTTTGCAATTATGTTTTAAAAATGATTTCGGGCAAGTGGCCGCCGCGGCTGGATGGAATAAATTCCAGCCGAGAGGCCCAATTTTCAACCACTTTTAAGCAATAAGGCGCTGAATATTCTCTTCCAAGGCATCAATCGTCTCGGGCTTATCATCGTAGACAAGCAACTTCACATAATCCCACAAAAAATAGTCCAGCGGTGTTAAATCGCACGATCTTGGAGGCCACGCCGCAGGCCCGGGACGCGCAATAATGCGCTCACCAAAAGTTTCCTTCAATGAATTGATTGTTTCGTTGACTGTATGGCATGTAGCGCCATCTTATTGGAACCAAAGGTCGTCCACATCAACATCCTCCAATACAGTCACGAAAAAGTCATTAATCATGGCTCTATAGCGTTCCCCATTGACTGTAACATTATGGCCGGCTTCATTTTTGAAGAAATATGGACCAATGATTCAATCTGCCCATAGAGCAAACCAAACAGTGACTTTTTGAGGATGTAACGGCCGGCGTCTCAACAATATCTTGTGGATTATGACCAATTATGATCACTCCAAATACGACAATTTTGCTTAGTAACGTACCCATTCAACCAAAAATGAGCTTCATCGCTGAACAAAATTTTCTTGTGAAAATCGGGATCAACAACGATCTCGTTTCGAGTCCATCATTTTGCTCGATTTGCAAACGTTGTTCAAGATTTAGTCTATTCATTATGAAATGGCAAACCAAACTGAGCATAAATCAAGTGACAGCTGTCAAAAAAGACCAACCCCGAAAAAAAGTATTGCCAGATTGAAAAACACCCTTTAGTACGTCAATTGATTTAAGTGTCGGTGCAACTTTTCAATTGTTTTTTTTTTTTTTTTTAATTTACGTACAACAAGATATTTTTTAACAAGGAAACATATTTCTTATACTTTATTTTAATATATTTCATTCGCAACGTACATATTATATGTAGGTATACCTAAGAAAATCTTAAACTTAAAATATTTTTAAAATAAAAATAAGTGAACTGGCATATTGTGTGTGAGTATTTAATTGTCTTTTTCTTAGGTTTTCTATTGTTAAAGAGTTAGGGCCAGTTTTTTTCACAGTGTGTCATCTGTAATAAATGATTATTTCAACTCGTATCAACAAAATCATAGTTTGAGTTGTTAATCATCTATTTATTAAGGCAATCAGCTGATTTCGGTTGATTAACAACATTAAACCAGAATTTCTGAAAGTTGTATCAAAAACTTGACCTACTGCGAACAAATTGGCTATAAGGGTATTGACGCAATGGCGTTAAGTCGTCGTAAAATTCGTAAAAGTCGTCAACTGCGTAAACCTATCAAAATTTGTATGGAAAATTTGAAAGCTTACGACTGTTTACGAACGTTTACAATGACTTTTATGCCTTTGTATTTTTCCAATTTATATTACTATAGAAATTCTGATTTCGGCAAATCCTCTTCCCGTTAAAGAAGAGGTATAGGCTTAAGTTCAAACAAAAACCGCAGGATCTAATAACTAACCGGCAGAGACGTTCAAATATGGACGTGATATTTTGGCATGATTGTATTGAATCATCATCCATCAAGGATGACAGGAAAATGACCGAGGAATGGTTTGCCAGCTTCATATGTTCCATTTAGAAAAAAAGGTGATTCTTTGTCTTGCAAGGCGAGGCGTCGGGGATTTCCATGGGAAGTGTAGTCAGGTAAATTATATGGCGAGACGCGGCGCGGGGAAATAAACGAAGAAAATAAATTTCAATAATTTTTCATGATATTCTTAGCAAAATGAATTCCCATACGCAATTATAAAGGGTTTTCCAATAAGAGGTGTTATTTTGAAAAGCCCGCTATTTCGGTAGCTGTCACTTTTGAAGCTGTCATTTTTTGACATTTGACAAGTAGAAACTACGCCATTAATAAAAATGGAACGATACACGCTTCAACAACGCATTGAAATTATTAAAATTCACTATAAAAATGGTGAAAATTTGGCAGAGACGGTTCGAAAACCCAGGTTTGTCCATTCCTCGTCGTTCTTTGGAATTAGGCATTCCACAAACGTCATTACACCGTATTTTGCATAAAGACTTGGGTCTTAAGGCTTATAAAGTTCAGTTTACACAAGAACTCAAGCCGGCTGATCATCAACAACGTCGTGTCTTTGCTGATTGGGTCCTTGAAATGCATGAAAATGATCCGGAATTTCATCGAAAAATCATCTTGACTGATGAGGCCCATTTCCACCTCGGAGGCTACGTCAACAAGCAAAACTGTCGCATCTGGGGCTCGGAAAACCCAAGAGTTATTGTTGAAAAGCCTCTCCATCCTCAACGCGTGACTGTTTGGTGCGGTTTATGGTCCGGCGGGGTCATTGGACCTTACTTTTTCGAATATGAGGCTGGAGCAACAGTTACGGTCAATGGATTGCGCTATCGAGAGATGATTAATGATTTTTTATGGCCGGAATTGGATGGTATTGATCAACAAGACGGCGCTACGTGCCACACAAGCAATGAAACCATCGATCTTTTGCGGGAAAAGTTTCCGGACCGTGTTATCTCTCGAAGAGGTGATCACAATTGGCCACCGAGATCTTGTGATTTAACACCTTGCGACTTCTTCCTTTGGGGCCACGTGAAAGATAAGGTCTACGCCAACAGCCCAGCGTCGATTCAAGACCTCAAAGATGGAATTCGTGAGGCTATCGAGGACATAGGACAGCCACCTTGCGATTTGGTTATGGAAAATTTCATGAAAAGGATATGGTCCTGTAAGCGTGGTCGTGGCAGCCATTTGGCTGATGTTGTGTTCCATTATTAACGGCATACCTTCCTCTTTATAATGAAATAAACATCCGATCATTTATCTGAAAAAATGGCATTTTTCTTTGAATATCAAAATAACACCTCTTATTGGAAAACCCTTAATAATACAAAAAAAAAAAAAAATTAAAATAAATTTTGAAAGTAATTCTCCGCCCATTCAACTAAAGACGGTGTTCACATTGGACTCACTCCGCGCGACTCATTTTGACATCTTTTTGTTTTATCTTACTCCACCTCATGATGAAAAAGAGATGGTCTAGTGAGGCAGGATATTTTCAAAAAAATTAAAAAATCCTGCCTCACTTTCTAATATACTGAGGCGGAGTGAGATAAAAGAAATAGATGTCAAAATGAGTCGCGCGGAGTGAGTCCAATGTGAACACCGTCAAAGACATATAACCTTATTTGTCACATAACGGGTGGGCGTCGAGTGGTTTCTTTCTAAATCAAAGGCTATTTTGACACTGACAGCTGTTTGCCGCTCGAAATCTTGAACGAAAGGCAGTATCACACCTCCGCGGAACGAAATGAGTCGCTTTACGCTTGAACAACGCTGCGAAAAATTTAAAACTTAATGGGACAACAATTTTGGGATAAAAATCATATTTTCTGAAGAGGCGCCTGGGGCTCGGAAAACCCGCACGTTGTTGTAGAGAAGCAAATTCATCCACAGAGTTTGACAGTTTGATGCGGATTGTATGGCGTGGTGATGACATCATTGGACCATTTTTCTTCGAAAATGAGGCTGGAAACAACGTTTCGGTCAAAGGTAGGCATTACAGAGCCATTTTAACCGACTTTTTTTTTTTTACTGAAATTGAACACATGAATGGAGGATGGGGAGCCTAAGGTTCATGCAGGATGGCACGCCATGCCTCACAGCCCATGCTACAATCGATCTTTTGAGCACCAAATTCTCTGGGCTTAGGTAAGACCGAAGGGGATTAGTATTTGTTATAAAGGGTCCGCCATTTAACTTTTTTTTTCAACTAGTGCTTATTTCGTGAATGGTTACACTTAGCTCATGTCTGATTTGACAGATAATTAGTTTTATCCTTCTGCTGAACGAATATGGTTGTGTATACGGTTCGCTAAGTTGGCCTGCGATCGACATAGAAAAGATGCCGATTTTGCCAAAAAAAATTCATCCTTTCAGATGAAGCTCATTTTGATCTTGGCGGGTAGTAAACAAGCAAAATTGTCGCATTTAGGGCACAGAAAACCCGGACGCATACATTGAAAAGCCGATACACCCAAAACGAGTCACTGTTTGGTGCGGATTTTGGTGCAGAGGCATAATTGGGCCATTTTTCGAAAATGAGCAATAAGTTGCCGTTACAGTCAATGGCGATCGTTATCGGGCCATGTTGAACGAATTTTTGTTCCCAAAAATTGAAGAAAAGGATATTGGCAACATTTGGTTTCAACAGGAAGGCGCTACGTGCCACACAGCCGAAGCTATACTCGATGTTTTGTGCCATTTTCAAAAAAAAAAGTTATTTGGCGGACCCTTTATTTAACATGTAAATTGCTTATGCCCGACGACGTTTTTTTCGACCAAATTCTTCGGGGCTTGCAAAAAAAAAAAACGCTTAGTAATACCTAAGTAATAAGTGCATCGATGATATCGCCAGCGTATATCTCCACAAAACACACCCAAAGAGAATAAAGTGGTTTATAGTGATGGTTGATTGAAAGGTGACCATTTTCATCCTGGATGTAATTTCCGAAATGATTATTTTTAAGCTTGACGGCGCGCATTGCCCTCACACGTGGTGTGTGCCTACAATTTTACAATCGAATAACACTACATATACAAATCCTTTACTCACCGACATTGGCATTTGGAACACCACACGCAAGCAATATGCGTCCATTTGTAATTTTCAAAATGAAGCCAAGCCAATACCCAACCCAACACGGGATAATCAGGATTTTAATTAAATTCGCCTTCATTTCGACCTGGATGTCGCAATTATTGCCTGATGTAGCCTGTCGCCGTTGTCGTAGTCCTCGTCGTCGTCGTGGGGAAAGACAAGTTCATGACATATCCCGTGATGTTTATATGAACTCCCTTTGAGAATTCTTATCTCAGAGATGTGTTATCGAGGAACGTTGAACGAGTAATAGGACATAGGAGTCACATAGTGGGAAGTATGATGTCCTTGCTATCTCGCGTTTGTCGATACATGAAGAAATTAGATTGTTAGTAAAGGCCCGCAAAGGATATTCCCCCACTCAACTCAACTCACAGTGCAGTTTGCTTAAGTTTTTGCAATACAAGTGGAAGTGGGTAGCCCGGACGTGTTTCCTGACACTCGCTTATTTTTTCCTCTTCTTCCTATAAGTCTCTTTTTTTCTTTGTTGTCCTGCTGCTTAACACGGACACCGTCGACGTCGTCGTAGTCGAACGAACTAAATGAGACCGAACTACTGACAAGACACCATTCTTGACAAAACAGGGCAATGGAGGGAGGTTAAAAGGCGACAAATACTTCAGTATAGAATTCAATATAAGCACATTCGAGGCTGTGCTGGTGGTGCGGCGTCCAAAGGTGGGTGGACTCTAAGTGAGTGAGTCCTGAGTCCTGAGTCGTGTTGCACGGCAGGAGAAAGATCGTTAGAGAAAGCGAATTAAATCGCTTTTCTGACGGCAAACTGCTATATAACTAAAAGCGACACGTCTATGTAGCTGATGTCGACAACAAAATACTCACTCACGCTCCAACACCACTATATAACACATACCTACCTACCTATTGAAGGATCTGCAGCACAACAATATGGGGAACCATGACGGAGAATAGGACTAAACTATTTTAAAAAAAAAAAAAACGTAAACGACGACGACGACGCTACGTCTTTCTTCGATGTTCCGCACGGGGACATTTTTTGAAAATCAATTTACCGCCCGTTGGGACGGTTGTTAAGGTATTTATTTTTACCCTCCCCCCTTTGCTTTTTTAAGTTTTTTTTTGTTGCCACACTTCTTTCACCAACCCGGCGTGGTAGATATCTGCCTTTAATTCCTCTAAACCATCTCTTTTTTAAGCAAGCCAAACACAGAGGAAAAAAACTACACTGGCGCGGCGCGCGCGGCGCGGTGTGGAGTTGTTGGTTTGAAATACCAATTGATTGAGTTTTCGCAGCAAGTTTCAAACATACCTACACCTACCTACCGTTTCGTTAGTGTGTCTATACTATACTGCTCTTATGCTTAACATCTTTGTACTTTGGAGTCCGCTTTTCATTGATTTTCTTTAATCGAAAGGAAGCTGGCTACGGTGTTGTGGAGACTCCTCTTCCTTCTCGATGTACTATAGGTATTTCAACCTAGTGGGTTATTATTGATGAACTTGGCCATAAATTAGGATCTGGTTAAGGCGAGAACACTTTTAATTAAATAGATGAAGAACTTGTTGTTGATTAGAACAGAGCAGGGCAAGATGGTCAAATTGGCTATATACAACTTTGCGGGGTGTAGTTTGATATTTAAGACTCTACATCCTTTAAAAGACCTATAGGTAGAGTGAAGACAGCGGATTTTATAATATATTGACTTGAATAATTTAAGAAAATTAGACTATTAAGGTCGGTTTAAAAAATTGCGCTAAATAATTATGAACATTTTATATTTAAAGAGGATTAAATTGGCTAAATTGAGTTAAATTTAAAATTAAGTTTTATAATGTCCATAATTCGGGTATTTGCTCAATATAATATAGAGCTAACCAAGTAAGAGGACATATAATGTACACCCTCTTTCTGGTGAAGAGAACCTGCCTAAATACCTATATCTATAGGCGTGTTAAACCCCGAGGGATTTGGTTGACAAAAAAAAACACATCCTAACTTAGAGACGCCATTAAAGAACAAAAATGGAGTTCCCATACAAACTATCCATAACAAGTAGGTATATACTGCACGCAGGTAACACATCAGTTTTTAACTTAAGTCCTGAGAATTCTCTGCGCTCTGTTGTTGCATTTAAAATGTAAATTGCTAAGCCCCGACGTCATTTTTTTAGTCAATTTCCTCCGGGCTTGCAAAAAACCACGGCTTATGAGAATTTCAGTCTGGGCTCCCCAGATAACTAGGATACTTGTAGTAAAACTTGTACGTTTTTGAGAGAACAACACATAAACATAAAGCCGGGAATCGAGCTCCAATAATGATTTTGCCCTGTGGAATTCAACACTTCGATACGAATGATTAACAACCCATTAGAAGCAGTTGTCATCGGCTCGTCGAAGCAAAGACCAATGATCCTTAAAACATTGTGAGTACTACAGAACTAAAATATATCACTGTAACCAAGGAACATAAAACGTTTTCAGGGGCTTTTTCAGATAAGCAAGGTGGGGCTTATGGCTTATAAGACCATCCAATCTTTCAAGATAAGATTGCCAAGTGTGAAGAATAGCTGGCCCTGAACTTGGACCAAACTCTAGTATAGTTAAAAGTTGCTTACTATAAGTATACCTACACAGTGCGTAACTAGGATTTTGGTCTGAGGGGGGGCAAGGATTTTTTTTAGATGGAAAAAAATATAAAGCAAAAAATGTTACAGGGTGATTGGCATAAGCATAAAAAGCTAGAGCGTGTAGATTGGGTCGAGACGTGACAAAAATCTCATAAGTGGGGTGGGGTCTTTTCCACCCGTTTAGCAGGGAGGGGAAAATTTCTAAAAAAAAATATTAAAAAACAGCGGTCATACTTACAATGGTATGCTATACTTTTTTGTAAGGCTTGAAATCTCTTCTTTTATTTTCTTTTTTAAAAAAAGTTATTTTAGTGAACAGTTTTTGAAAAAAATAATTTGCAATCTCAAAATTTTGAAGAAAACAAATTTAAAAATTTTGTTCAAGATTTTACGTTATTAAGTAGTATTTTTGTTTTTGATATTCAATGCTCTTATTAGTTTTTTTTTTTTCAAACGCCAAAAACCAGAAGCTAAAAGTTGCTCTAAAGATCCTATTTCCACTACGTATAGGTAGTAAAGTAGATTTAGTTATTGTCAATTTTATCAAAAAGTACCAGAAATTTAAGCATCCGGTTTTCTGTCTTCGACTAAACATTTATAAGAGCATTGAATTTTAAAAACAAAAATAATAATTCATAAAGTAAATTTTTGAAAAAAATTTTGTTTGAAATTCTTTTTCCATTTTTTTTGTTTTTTGAAACTGAGTTTGAAAATTAATTTTTCAAAAACTGTTCCCTAAAATAACTTAATTTAAAAAGATAATAAAAGAAAGAAAGAGTTTTCAGTGTTTAACCTTAAATTGATAGGAGCATTGAATAGTAAAAACGGAGGAATAGTACTTAATATAGTGAAATTTGGGAAAAAAACAAAATCAGAATAAAAATAAAATTAATTTCACAAAATGTATTCAGTCAAACAAGTTGATTCAAAACGAACGTGGATAAATGGAATTGTACAGCTTTAAGAAAAGTTATAACGTAATATAGTGAGGGTCGCTGTTGTTTTTGAATAATTGTTTTTCTATTTAAAGCTTCTTTTTCATAAAATTGGACCCCCTTCCACCATACGATTCCTTTTTTCCTTGTTTTGAACCAACCCACATACTTAATGTTTTTGAAGCATTTTATGCATTCACCCTGTATATGCACCTACAAAAAAAATGTTTGAAGACCAAAAAGGAACAGGACAATATGGGTAGAGGTACAGGAGTTTTTTTTTTTTGCAGTTAATGATAAAGTTTTGTGTCATATTTGCAGCTCTCAAAATTTCAAAACATTTTAAAAGGAATTTTGTATGGTTCTGGGGGGGGGGGGGGGGGGTAATTGCCCCCTTTGCCCCCCTTCCTCCCGTAATTACGCCACTGTACCTACATATATCCGAAAATTGAAAATAACAATGTTACGCCTCTATTAATAAACGGTGTGATAGAACTTCTGTCAACTTTTGATTCATATTAATACATTTGAAACAGACAGGGTATGTGATAGGGAGCGGAAAATTTTAACTCTCCAAATTTGGCGTTTAAGAGACGGATAACTTCTTAACACACACTTATTGCATACATCTCGCGTTTAATACTACAATCATAGTTTTTAAAGGGTGATTTTTTAGCTGGTTTGGTTTTGGCAACACTGGTTTTGACAGCTGACGTGTGTTTAGTACCTTGTGTCACTGTCAAACAGCTTCAGTTTGGTTTGCAATTTAACCATGGATCGTCTTACAAATGAACAACGCTTGCAAATTATTGAATTTTACTATTAAAATTCGTGCTCGGTTCGAAATGTTCATCGCGCGCTGCTTGTGTTCAGCGATGAGGCTCATTTTTGGTTGAATGGGTACGTAAATAAGCAAAATTGCCGCATTTGGAGTGAAGATCAGCCAGAAGCATTGCAACAGCTACCAATGCATCCCGAAAAAGCCACTGTTTGGTGCGGTTTATGGGCCGGCGGCATTATTGGGCCATATTTCTTCAAAGATGATGCGAATCGCAGCGTTACTGTCAATGGTGAACGCTACCGAGCGATGATAACAAACTTTTTTTTGCCCGAAATGGAAGTTCTTGACTTGCATGATATGTGGTTTCAACAAGACGGTGCCACATGCCACACAGCACGCAAACAATGGCGCAATTGCGAGGCGAGTTTGGTGAACAGTTAATTTCACGTTTCGGGCCGGTCAATTGGCCGCCTAGATCGTGCGATTTGACACCATTAGATTATTTTTTGTGGGGGTATGTCAGGGCTAATGTCTATAGGGACAAGCCCGCTTCGATTGACGCACTGGAAGCCAACATCCATGCATTCATTCGTGAGATACCGGCCGATATGTGTGAAAGAGTATGCCAAAATTGGACTCAGCGGATGGGCTACCTGAGACGCAGCCGCGGTCAACATTTGGATGAAATTATCTTTAAACAATAAATTGCAAGGTTTAAACTATCGATTCAAATAAATATTTCATTCATTTTTTCGAATTTTTTGTGTTTTTTTTTTTTAAAAGTTCTAAACCTCTTAAAAAATCACCCATTATAAACCTGTGCATATATTATGTACATGTGACACACGTATTGCCATGTTTTCCAGTTATAAAGACTGGAAAGATATCATAAAGCAAAAGCATGTTTATTAATAAGAAAAGTTATCAAGTGGACAAAGTTATCTATATTCTGTGCTAGAGCCACCTAACACGTGTGTTAAGATGCGGATATTGTTTGTCTTATTAATAGGGCTGTAAGTGTTCTAGATCTTACAAGATCCTGAATTCTTGTCATGTCAATTTTGCAATCCAAGCGATTTTGTTGTTTATTTTGGTACAAGCAATATGTCCGTTGTCCAAAACACCACATTGTTTCACAGTGGAAGAATAAATTGTATGAATATAGTTTGGCAGCATTGGACGTAGTGGCTTTGTAATTTGACGTAATGTAAAGAGTATAGGTATGTAGTTTGTGTGGCGCTTTTCCAAAATCTTTTGTTGTCTTCTCTTTCTGTTTCTGAAGCAAATATCAAAGAACACACAAACAATTTCAACGCACCTTCGTAAATGAAGTCCAAATTTGGTTATCTTGAATGTGGTAACTACCAAATTAAAATGTCATTGTGTTGTCAAGTTGTTCCAAACGTTCAACAGAGGTTTAAACCGCAGAATACTGTCATTTAATTTAAACTACAGAATGAACTCAGTTCAAGGTTTAAACTAAATAATTGTGAAACTGAGTTAATTGTTGATCTGAAGATTATAGCAAAAGTGGATTTTGAACTTCCACTGTGAAAATGGGGATTAATAAGTTTAATTGACAATTGGTCATTTAACTAATGGTTCAATTAATCTAAGACCTGATGGATTAAGACAAAATACTCATTTTAAGAGGGATTTTAAACTCTGATAGTGATTTGATGATGCATTTTTATTATTTCCAATCTCACTTTGCTTTCGTCAGTTGTTTGTTTGCTTATGTTTTTGTAATTTGAAAATTGCGATATGGATAACACAATTCAACAAAATTCAATCAAATTCAAATTTGATGAACTATATATATTTTCCAAGTGATATTTTCCAATCTGATTGCATATTTGTATTTTCTGTTTGAGAAAGAGATACACGCGGCGCCTTTATGACGTCTTTGCGGACCCATATGTTAGGAACCACTACTCCTACTCTAGAGACTAGAGAGTATTTTGCAGTGTGATGAATTTACTCTCTAAAAAATGTTCGCTATGCGATCATGGAACTTGTATCTGCACTACCAATTACCCTGCAACAAATTTGAGACAAATATTTTAAGCTAGCTTCTGCGCATTGCATTATAGTTGGGTCTTTAGATAGACGTTTCTGGTCTCTGTGGCAGAGGACAAAATTTCTGAGGCTTGTATAATTTTTAAACAATTCCATTTCACCATGCTGCTGTTAGTATATTTTATTCACAATTCGTCATTATATATCTTAACTGGAAGACTTCTTTTCACTTGAACAAAGTTAATAGGTATACTTGGTAACTTAAATTTTCTTAAAAAATTTCACAGTGCTGCCAAAATCCATAGAAAAAAAACTGGGTTTTGTAAGCTACCCATATTTAAAACTACAACATTTTAAATTGTGTTTACAACTGAAACTAAAGGGGGCACAAGTATTAAGTATATTAAGAATGACTGAAAAGTATTAACAATTAAGAAGCGTCTTAAATTAGCCTAGCCCATGGAATCGTCAAAATATCTTTTAAACGAATAAAAAAAAGAATCGGAAATTAAAACTTAAAATTCAATAGGGCAGTTCACGCATCCAACGATGCAAAATTTGCTCTGTCGGACGACCGTTCAGTAAAAGTGAAAAACAATCAAACTACCGATGTTATCAATTTTACATCTTTTTCTATTTTTTTTTATGGAATTTGATGATAATTGATTGCAATTAAAGTACAAAAATAAAAAGAGAGCAAAAAATTAAATTGCTGCACTAAAATTAGTGCAAATAATGAAATTCGGACACACCTACATACTTAAACAATTAAGTCCCGTGTTTTTCGTTCAATTCTCTTGGGGCAAGAGAAAACACATCACCTGCATGTAAATACAACAGCCCGGAACTCAATTCTTTGTTATTGGTGTATCTAATGTTTTAGCCCCTATATATAGCCCCTTTCTGGATCCGCTACTTGGTTTGATCCCTTCGTCCTAGGGTTACTCAGTCCCGGTCACGTCAAGTGGTGATATTGCCTTGGCTTCAGAGTAGAGTTGCTTGTTCTCGAAGTGCTTACTCCGTTGACGATCGAAATGAAGCCCGGTGCAGATTCTCAGGATTTTCCTCTCAAAAATTTGCAGTTTCTTCATGGCTGTTTTGGAGATGTTGAACCAGAATGGGAAGCTGTAGCTGATGACTGGTCTCAGTCTCAGGAGTTGCTTGCAGATTAGAACCTTCGTCTGCTAACTTCCACACTTAGTCACAATTAAGTCGTGGCGACTTCTAAGTGACTGACTGGCTATTACAATAAGATTACAATTCAGGCGTTGCGACTTGATTGTTACCAAAAAAGCGAAAAAAATAATCTAGTTTTGTAACTAAATTCTTGTTGCAAAGTTGTTACATTAAAACTAATATCTTATTATTAAGGGCCAGTTTCACAGTCAGAAAAGTGGCACTTAAGTGGGCAATGTGAACAATTAATGAGCAATATCACAGTGCAGGCTTACCCGAACAAGTGACACTTAAGTCTCCGACGATGGTGACTTAAGTTCCACTTACGCTGGCTATGAAACTAAGCCTAAAGTCCTAATATGGGAAACTTTAGTGCCACTTATTCCGTTAAGTGTCGAGTGTGAAACTGGCCCTAAGTGTCACAAAATAACGGGTGATTTTTTAAGAGGTTTAGAACTTTAAAAAAAAAAAAAAACACAAAAATTCGAAAAAATGAATGAAATATTTATTTGAATCGATAGTTTGAACCTTGCAATTTAATGTTTAAAGATAATTTCATGCAAATGTTGACCGCGGCTGCGTCTCAGGTAGCCCATCCGCTGAGTCCAATTTTGGCATACTCTTTCACACATATCGGCCGGTATCTCACGAATGAATGCATGCATGTTGGCTTCCAGTGCGTCAATCGAAGCGGGCTTGTCCCTATAGACATTAGCCTTGACATACCCCCACAAAAAATAACTTATGGTGTCAAATCGCACGATCTAGGCGGCCAATTGACCGGCCCGAAACGTGAAATTAACTGTTCACCAAACTCGCCTCGCAATTGCGCCATTGTTTCGCGTGCTGTGTGGCATGTGGCACCGTCTTGTTGAAACCACATATCATGCAAGTCAAGAACTTCCATTTCGGGCAAAAAAAGTTTGTTATCATCGCTCGGTAGCGTTCACCATTGACAGTAACGCTGCGATTCGCGTCATCTTTGAAGAAATAGGCCCAATAATGCCGCCGGCCCATAAACCGCTCCAAACAGTGGCTTTTTCGGGATGCATTGGTAGCTGTTGCAATGCTTCTGGCTGATCTTCACTCCAAATGCGGCAATTTTGCTTATTTACGTACCCATTCAACCGAAAATGAGCCTCATCGCTGAACACAAGCAGCGCGCGATGAACATTTCGAACCGAGCACGAATTTTGATAGTAAAATTCAATAATTTGCAAGCGTTGTTCATTTGTAAGACGATCCATGGTTAAATTGCAAACCAAACTGAAGCTGTTTGACAGTGACACAAGGTACTAAACACACGTCAGCTGTCAAAACCAGTGTTGCCAAAACCAAACCAGCTTAAAAATCACCCGTTAGTTATTTTTAGGTTAGAGCAATTTAAACATTTAATTATCGATTTTTGGCTTTCTAGAAGCTAAATTTTAGTAACGCTCGCAGTTGTATCAGAAAATATAACTTTCTACCCTCTCTAAAATTAAAGCGCTCTGAAAATATTAAAAATTAAACAATTAAAAAAAATATATTTTTTTTCTAAGCTTTGAAATTAAATATTTTGTTTATTTTTGCAATAATTTTAACATTTTATAATGGAATAACTTCTTTTAAAATGCATTAAATCAAAAGTTTGAATAAATAATTATTTATTAAAAAAAATAATATTTATAATTTTATGAAACAAATGGCTGACGGTCCGTGCTCTACTTGTGATCTCTTAGTAACCATATTGTTACTTGTGCTTTTATGATATCAGAGCTGTGTCTTAAGTTTAAGCAAATGTTGCATTCCGAAAGTATTAACTTAACTTACAACTGTACTATTTCGTCTTTAGTGATGTGTTAACTCGGTTTATTAAACCGAGTCAAACCGAGCTTAGGACTAACCGAGTTGAATTTTGTTCAAACCGACAACTGAGTTAGCTTCTTTCACAAATGAGAATTCGGTTCGGTTTGCACTAGAGCAGAACAAGGGTTCGGTTTCAGTATACTTACTCGGTCGAAGTTACAAACAGGTATTTTGTAATTTTGTTTGTTACAAAAAAATTAAACATTCTATTGTTACTGATTTGTTACTAACTTGTTGCGAAGTGGCGGCTTATTCCGACAAATTAACAAACAAAAGTGAAGTATTGATAGTTGAACAAGGTTTTTATTTCGAGACAACAGTGTTAAGTGTTAAAAAAGTTAATAAAAAAACTGAATCAAATTGCAATGGCGTTCTCTGTAATTCAATTTAAAAAATCCATCAATAGCCTTCCGGTGTTAGAGGTTGTTCCAAATAAATGGGTGGTGGGCTCCTATGTATTTTGGCCCCCAAAATGATGGGTCACGTTGTCAAAACATACAGAATCTGTTCCACACGTGACAGAGTGGAAAGCGATTTCCTGAAAAATAGTCGCTGAAAATATGTCCCGGGAAGATTCGGACAAAAATTGCTGAAAATCAGCAATATGTTACTGATTCTGAAGACAACGTGACCCGGTCAACACGAAAAAGAAAAACTCCAGCTTCAAAAACCAAATTTAAGAGCTCAACATTCAATCTTTTGACATCATCTACAGGTACTCCAAAACCACGGGTAAGTTAATTTTAACACAAAGTTTACAAAATTTTCAATCCATTATTTCAAGGCAAAATTTGTGTATTCACCTATATCTAAACCTACTAACCGCAAAACGTAGCAGAAGAACAGCAAAACTCAATACCAGAATCAGCACAACAAGGGAACCTTAACACTTCGATCCTACACATAATTTATAAAGGGTTTTCCAATAAAAGGTGTTATTTTGAATAGCCCGCTATTTCGGTAGCTGTCACTTTTGAAGCTGTCATTTTTTGACATTTGATAAGTAGAAACTACGCCATTAATAAAAATGGAACGATACACGCTTCAACAACGCATTGAAATTATTAAAATTCACTATAAAAATGGTGAAAATTTGGCAGAGACGGTTCGTAAAACTAAAACATTTTTGGGTCGTCGTGAAGCACCTTGTCGGACCGCAATACAGAAATTGGTGGACAAATTCGAGCTGTTGGGACAAGTTAGTGATGTGAAGAATAAAACCCGTGCACGTCGCTCAAGAACAACTGAGAATATTGCTGTTGTAGCCCAAAGTGTTGAAGAAAACCCAGGTTTGTCCATTCCTCGTCGTTCTTTGGAATTAGGCATTCCACAAACGTCATTACACCGTATTTTGCATAAAGACTTGGGTCTTAAGGCTTATAAAGTTCAGTTAACAGAAGAACTCAAGCCGGCTGATCATCAACAACGTCGTGTCTTTGCTGATTGGGTCCTTGAAATGCATGAAAATGATCCGGAATTTCATCGAAAAATCATCTTGACTGATGAGGCCCATTTCCACCTCGGAGGCTACGTCAACAAGCAAAACTGTCGCATCTGGGGCTCGGAAAACCCAAGAGTTATTGTTGAAAAGCCTCTCCATCCTCAACGCGTGACAGTTTGGTGCGGTTTATGGTCCGGCGGGGTCATTGGACCTTACTTTTTCGAATATGAGGCTGGAGCAACAGTTACGGTCAATGGATTGCGCTATCGAGAGATGATTAATGATTTTTTATGGCCGGAATTGGATGGTATTGATCTGGACAACGTTTACTTTCAACAAGACGGCGCTACGTGCCACACAAGCAATGAAACCATCGATCTTTTACGGGAAAAGTTTCCGGACCGTGTTATCTCTCGAAGAGGTGATCACAATTGGCCACCGAGATCTTGTGATTTAACACCTTGCGACTTCTTCCTTTAGGGCCACGTGAAAGATAAGGTCTACGCCAACAGCCCAGCGTCGATTCACGACCTCAAAGATGGAATTCGTGAGGCTATCGAGGACATAGGGCAGCCACTTTGCGATTTGGTTATGGAAAATTTCATGAAAAGGATATGGTCCTGTAAGCGTGGCTGATGTTGTGTTCCATTATTAACGGCACACCTTCCTCTTTATAATGAAATAAACATCCGATCATTTATCTCAAAAAATGCCATTTTTCTTTGAATATCAAAATAACACCTCTTATTGGAAAACCCTTTATAAACGAAGCGGGGAAGTAATTGATCCAAGTCAAGAACCAGAATCTTTGTTTGCCGCAGACTCGACACATGCATTGACAGATAAGAAAAGTTTTCAAATAATCACAGAAGCTCTCGAACGTCTTGAAAACAAAATTGAGATGCATCAGATAGTTTAAGAGAAGCATGATGGCGCTGCAATTCAGAAGTCTATAATTGGCAAAAATATTTTTTTTCTTTTTCCAAAAGCTTCCATTTCTTTTGACTTTTCTCCACAAATGTCCAAAATCACTTTTCATTTTTTAAGTGCCATTTCATCTGCAACTAATGAAATTTTCACTTTGAAAGGATCGTCCAGTGTTGCATATGAATAACCAATGAGTTTTCTGAAACTTGTATGTTTAAAGTTACAATCGAGTTACTTAGAAGTAACAAAAAAAAAGAAAGTTACTAAATTGTGGCAATTTTAGTTACGAATATGCTTAGTTTCAAAACGGGCTGCAATGAAACTCTTGTGTAACTAGCTTGTAACTCATATTTATATCTTTAAATTTTTAGTCACAATACTTTGGTGCATATACTTTTATCTTACTCAAAATTTATATGGGGTTTTTCAGAAAACCTCTAAGAAACTTATATGTAACTGAGTTGTTTTTAAAAAAAAACTGTTGTGTTACCCGTTTTTTACCCTTTTTGTTGCAATTTTGTTACATTGTGCCACTCGGGTTAACCCAGTTGTCTTTTTCATCAGCAGTTATAAATATTCGAATATTCCCCAAATGATGTGTTGGAAATCTATCTTTGGGAATATCCCACATATGGGGTGTTAAGATCCCGGAGCCACTTTTCAGGGTTTGTGGTTATAACCACACAAAAAGAATTTGGCCGTACATACGCATTTATAAACTCAACTCTTTTCTGCAATCCAAATAGTTAAGTAGCCCGTTGAGTTTAATGGTTTGTGCGTCTGTGTAGAATTGCCACGGTGAAGATCTATTGGGCTCTGGGGAATCAAATCGCAGCCACTTAAGCACACCACAAATGTTTTTGAATCACATTGTCCATTCGGATTAGCCATTCAGATTCAGCATTTTTTTATTTTATTTTTTTATTTGAAATGCCTTATGAGACGAAATCTCGTAATAGGCTGTATGTTAACATAAAGCACACAGAAATGGTTGAGAGTTGTAAAACTCTATAGGAACTAGCTCTGCACGAGTTAGTCCCGCCACCAAACTTATATATATTACAGAAAAAAATATATTAATAAATTACTAAATTCAAGATTAATCAAGGTTTGAACAATAACATGCCTACCCCTTTCCTATAAGTACCTATTTTATGAGGAAAAGTTGTATATCATCAATTTCTTTCTTTACCACCTTCTTTGTCTTTCGAGTAAATACAAATTCTCTTGGCACTTCTGTTCTTAGCAATTTTGGAAAAAAAAAAGTTAAAGTTAACCAAAACAGATAGCAAATTGATATTGTACCGTAGGTATATTAGATACCATCATATTATAAACTTTCCACAAAAAATGTCTCAAATTATCGTACCAGCGAAAAAAGTCAGAAAGTTAACGGTGGCGGAAATTCAATCCGCCAGAAACACGGTGGCATGTCCAGTTACTTGCAATAAACAAGCGAGACGCCACCTTATAATGGAATCTTATAATCATAACTATAAGCAAGCAAAGGACACAATAAAAAAACTAAAAAAAAAACACCATAGAATGGCTGCCTACTCCGAACTTGATACTGTCTTAAAGCAAACTCATTCGTCCATCAGAGCCTGGCCTCTTCGTGTCCGAATTTTTTCATAACCGCGTGCATAGGTTGGAAGGTATTTTTTTTGTATTAACCACACCATCTGTCAATTAACGTTAATTTTAAGTCATCTTTCTTCTTCACTTCATCACACCAAACCAACGTCAACCGGATGACCAAAATCGGTTCAAAATGTCATCTTTTTAATCTTTTGAATTTGACGGATGCTTCTGACTGACGGATTGAAACGAATAAATTTAGTTTTTGGAATATTAGCTCCCCCCGCTCCCTGCATACCAATGATCTCAATTTTTAAGTTTAAAAGCAAAATAGGGGCGATTGCGGAGTCCTGGTGGTGTTCGATTGTGGGAAGCGGGAAGGATTGCGGGGGGAATAAACACAAATTACCCAAATATTTTCTTTCTGTCTCCTTTTGTTATTGTTGTTGTTTTTGGGGACACATATACATAAACCTATTCGTAGGTACATTATATACCAAAACGAGAGTTGGAAAATTTATCTTAAGTATGAAATCAAAATGGCTGCCGCGGCAGAATTTTGTACTCTCCTTTTACATATAGGTAGGGTAGGTATGTATATCTACAACATAATACACTTGGCATCATTTGTGTATATTGATATCTGGAGCATTGGAGCTATACATACGTACCTACCTACCTACCTACTAACAAAAATATATACCTACATACACACACTTTGAGGTTTTAAAAGGTTTTCAAAGGGTCAAGCCCAATAGCAAACCAAGTCATTTCCATTCTGCCCATTTCAAATAGTCCTTCTTCCATATCCGCTGCTGCTGATGTTGCTGCTTCGTTGCCTGCCTATACCTACTCTGCCGCTGCCACTGCCACCATTGCCAGTGCCGCTGCTTTTGCCTCTCCCAATGAAATATATGTACGTAAGGATTCCAGCATCTCCAGTGTTTCTACGAAAATCCTCAACCTTAACTTTTCACATATCTCTCCCTTCTTCTACAGTTATTCTTGTTCTTCTTCTTCGAATCCTCTTGCTGGACATCTCGGTAGGTATAGTATGGAGGTTGTGTGTGTGCTTGCATGTGTTCGTATGTAATATCCTTTCAATTTACGTACGAAATTTCGTCGTCGTCATCATCATCATCATCATCATCATCATCAGCATCAGCTTCGGCTACGGGCAGCGGCACCGTCAATTCTTGGAGTAGGAGAAACAACATAAGCATCGTGGTCATTGTAGAGTCCACGACCAACGACGTTGTAGTTGTCGTAAAAGTGGATTGGGCATGGGGAAGGATCCCAAATACAACTCCTCCACCATAGCTCTAAATCCCACTTCTAAATAGTGGGCAGCTGCTGCTGATGCTGTTGGCTATTTGATGTGGAACTCTGGGTTTTTGGTCAGCAAATGTTACCGCCGTTGTCGCCGTCGTATAGCTCTGAAGAACATCTCTTTGTTTCCCCCGCGTCCTGCCCACTTCCACTTCTTTACTCTGTCCCGTTCCTGGGTCCCATCATCATCATCATCATCATCGTCGTCGCTGCCATGGCAGCGAACCGGATATTTCTTCAGGCCCGAACCCTTCACTGCCTCTTCTTTAAAGATATCCTCTCACTCACAATGCACAGGATGACGACTAGGACGACGACGAATTTGACGAAAAAAAAAAAAATAACGGTACGACAAGAAGAAAATAACACACGTATACCTTCTCTTCTCCAAATATAAGCAAATGCCATCCTCGTAGATGAATTTCGCAAGGATACACACTTGGCCATATACGAAGGAAGATAAACACCAACACAATTCCTTTTATGCTTTTCTATGGGTGGTGGCAATGGTGGTGGTTGGTTCTTAGCTCAACGGGACAGGACCTTCCGTCCGTCGTCATCATCATCGTCGTCGTGGGTTTGGGTGGTGTGAAGGCGAAGTGAAGTGAACTCAAGCCTTTCAAATGGAAAACTGACCAGAAGACCAAGAGTATACCTACTGATGTAAGTGTAGGTATGTGATGCTTGTGACTGTATGTGTGTGTATATACATATATGTTAGAACTATGCTCTTTCAACCAAGTGAAGGAAGGGGGAAGGGGCAATTTATTCCTTGTTCGCTAGGATGCTTTTACCGCTACTGCCTAACTGATCCAGAAGATCCAACCACCGAATGGCCGGTGATGGTGATTGTGATGGTTTGAGTGACTCTGATGGTGTATCGAAAATTTGTGTGTACCTACCTGCCACATATAAAATGGTGCACACATCATCTCCTTCGCTTCTACTTCGAAGTTGTCCAAAAGTCCGAGAGGTACAAAATATTTTGGTACGTCTTTGAAAATCCATGGCGCTTGTTAAAATTCGCAGGGCTCCCTCTTCCTTAATATATCTGTTTATATGCATGTATACCTAGCTAGACCTATGTTTAGGTATTTGTTTACATATAGGAAAAGGAACTGATGTAGATATAGAGATATTTATATAGGTTTTATCCTAATAGTTGGTCAAGCATGACTGTATCTCCTCCATCACCTATTCCATCTTCATGATGATGATGACAAAAAGGAGAGCAAAACCTATAGCAATATCTTTTGTATATGGAATATCTCACGAAGTGAAATATCCTTCCACATGCTCGCACGTTATCAACACAACAAGCTCCAAAACCGAAACACACAGTATATAGGTATACCTATACAAATTCAGGCCTGTCAAACTATGGAAGGTGTAACGATGGGGTTCTCTTATTAAACCCGGCGGATTTCATAATAGCGTGGAGGAAAAGTTGTAATGAAGCATTACACCATTTCTTCACCGCCGCCGTTTATTCAATAACATATACAAAGCAATACCGAATTACCGTTACTAATGAGTCTAGAAAAGAGCCAATCGTTGGTATAAGAAAATGTTAATATAAGTTTTTTCTGTGAAATTATAGTTCACACTCGGCTTAAACCGAAGTATATACTATAAGAGAATGTGTTTCAGCATGAACAAATCGAGCTGTGCCATAGAAGACATAAGTATAAGTACACCAATCAAGAGTACTTGGTGTATCTCCGTTTTAAAGGAAAGGAAGGTTCTTAAAAAGACAGCGGAAGCCCAGGTCTTAAGTAGTTAGTTAAGTAGGTCTGCTATTTCAGACTATGCTTTAGTTACGTCTGCTATCTTAGACTGTGATTTAGTGACGCCTGTCATGTCAGACGGTAAGTTAAGGGAATTCCGCTCTAAAATTGAATTATACATGGTCAGACATTTCGTGGTTTCAAGTTGGGAGCGCTGGCATTTGACACCTCTCAAACTCAATTCACAAATTTGAAGTGCCATAATATTAGTTGAATGTTTGCCATTTATGCGGTGATTCAAACGTAGCCACTTTTCGCGAATAACGCTATGACTATGGTCGTCATAATTGACCAGCTACGCAAGCATTTGGTAAAATTGTGAAGAAATTTTAAGAGAGTGGAAGCGTTACTGATGTCATAAGGCCTGTGCATCATCGTAATGCATGCTCAGTCAAAAATATTGCTGCTGCAAGTGCTAGTGTTGCTGATGATCCGAAATTATCGATTTCCCTGCGTTCGCAGCAATTGTTCAAATGATAACTGATGTTTTTTGGTCGACGATTAAAGATCATGACTTGGACGATATGTGGTTCCAACAAGATGGGTCAACAAGCCACACAACACGACCAATTATGGCTTTATTGCGTGAGAAGTTTCCTGGTCGCGTAGTTTCACGTTTTGGCGACGTCAATTGGCCACCAAGATCATGCGATTTGACACCGTTATAGATTTGGAAACTGTGAGGCTACGCAAAAGACCATGATTACGAGAATAATAGAATAATCTCGGAAGTCTTGACGCATTCAAAACCAACACACTCAAATTATGGCCGAATCTTCCCGGGGCAGCCATTTGGATGAAATTGTTTTTTCACACTTAATGGCAAAATCCAAAATTTATAATGAAATAAATTGTTCACCAAAAAATGTTCACCAAAAATGAATGACCCTTTAATTCAATAAAAGGCGTGTTTTTAAAAAACGATTTCGAGAAGAGGTTCTATAACCACCCTCGAGTCAGCCACAGGTTCGGCTATTCGTCCCCCCTGACCTCTACTAAAGGCCATGCTGGCCGATAATTATGACTCGGAGCCCAGATAACAATATGATGAGAATCTCAGAGGCTTTTAGCAGTAAACCCCTTCGCCCAATACCCGGTCGCAAAAAAAATTTTCTATTCGATCTTAAAACTGATGTCTTGGATGCTAAAAGTACCTATTACAAATGTTTAAAATATAAAATACTAAAATATTTAAATATTCCAATTTTTTTTGGAAATTTCTCTTGAGCTTATTTTGAATGAATCGGGATCTATCAATTTTTGAAAATTACTGTTTTTAAAAAATAACGGACATTTTTGAAAAAAGTGCTTATATGTATTCACCATAATATTTACAATTGACAAATATTCAACTAGGTAGACAGAATTTGACATTTGTGGACAGCCATTAAGGTCATTTCGTCCAATCGGCATTAAAGGTCGGAACTCAACTATAACTTATTTACTTTCTAGTTAAAGTAGGCCGCACCTCAAACAACAAGCCAACAGGGAGTTCAAAACGACCAATAATTTTCGGAAAGGTTTCCGAATTCAAATTGAATATCGCGGGTTATTTTGAGACTACGATCACACTCAATTTGCCTGACTGAAAGACTTGTGGTTTAGCCACCGGACTCCTTAATCGTGAATATTTTTATTTTAAGTATTGTTGGAACCAATGTTCAATTAAACTTTTTCTTGACAAACTTATTTAACAACACTTTTTCCCATACCATTAATTTTGTCCCATGTTGATCTGAGCGAAAAAAAAAAAATTGACATATATTTTGTAGAACACTAAATTTCCCACATTTACATAGGTATATCTATATACTTTCTTATGTCCTGTAAAAACTACAGCGGCATATCCCTGCTTAATGTTGCCTACAAGATCCTATCCAACGTAATATATGTGAGCGTCTTAAACCTTTCTGCAACACTATGATCGGCACTTACCAGTGTGGCTTCAGCCCAGGTAGATCAACGATAAACCAAATCTTAACATTGAGGCAAATCCTGGAAAAGACCAACGAATTTGAAGTCGAAACCCACCATCTTTTTATATCATATCTTTTCGGTATATGATAGCATAAGTCGCCAAAGGCTTCCATTGGCGATGTTGGAACTCGGGATCCCGAAAAAACTGATACAGCTATGCCGCATGACGTTACAAAATATGAAGTGCAACGTGCAAATGATTAACAGCTCATCCGAGCTATTCCAGAGATGTACAGGGTTCAGACAAGGAGATATGCGCTATCATGTGATTTCTTCAACCTAGTCCTGGAGCAGATAGTGCGAAAGAGTGGTTGTTTACCTGCAAGGAACTATCTTCAACAGGTCTTTCCAACTGCTTCCCTATGAGGACGACATCGGCATCATCGGCCGCTCCAATCGAGCTGTACTAGAAGCATTCACAGCTATTGATGAACAGGCGAAATGCGTTGGTCTTGAAGTGAATGAGGACAAACAAAGCCTCATCTGTCCATCGCCTAGGACAAAACGTCAGTGTTGGTAGCAGTAATTTCTAGGTAGTCAAGGAGTTCACCTACCTCGGAACAAACATCAATTCCGCGAACGACACCTTAGCGGAAATCCGACGAAGAATTACCCTAGCGAACCGCTGTTACTTCAGTTTGGCCAAACAAATCTCCTTTCTCGAAAGACAAAGGGCACGATATAAGAATCCCTAATTTTACCAATTCTACTGTACGGCGGCGCCGAGTGGTGGACGATAAGTAAAAAGGGAAAATTGATACTGGACACTTTCGAGAGAAATATTCTTCGCAGGATATTTGGTCCTATATGCGAAGGGGCGAATGGAGGAGAAGATTCAATCGCGAATTGTACGAGCTTAGCTGTTCCAAGATGTGGATGTAGTCCAAAGAGCCAAAACACGTCTACTACACAGGCTCGGCTCGGCCACATCGAGCGACTGGACAACAACGCTCTATAGCCAAGAAAATCTTCGAATCCCAGCCCCCAGGTTCGAGACGAATAGGAAGAACGAAACTCCGATAAAGGGACCAGGCGGTAAAAATTGCAAGAGCGCTTGGTCTCGACGACTGAAGGGAGCTTGCGAGGGACCGCAAACGATGGAAGACCGCAATATCTCTAGAAGAGACCCTCCATAGTTCGGGAGCCGGATAATTTCATTTCATTTAATCCCATAAAACTATGTGGAAGAGAAGTAGAATTAATTTGATTCAACTCGCTGTTTCAAACAACCACAGAGGTCTAGCACGATCTACATTTTTTAAAGTGGTTTCACCTGGAGTCCTAGTCTACTTTTTTTCCAGTCATTATTGATACTTTTTTTCGAGGGTGTTTCTTCGAGTGCAGTACTGTCTTCGTTAACAAAACCTTGATATAGCTTTTACTTGCCGTGTCTTCAGTCTTCCAACAGCTACGGTCCTGCATATACATATACTCATAACTGCCATTTGTAGGTACCTACACTCATATGCTAAAATGGACTAAAGTTTTGGTTTTGCTGATATCGAGTTTCGATCATCAGAACGAGATGTAGATGCATTCGCAAGAATTTGTGTAAGTATATTCTCGCTTGAAAGCTTTCCGAATTTCTCAGGCTGCTCTTAGCGGCTTTATCGGAAGGGTCTGAGTACTTGCATAAACATCCGCGTTTTGTTCCTATGAAAATCAACATGAACATGTAGAGGACCAGTGTTTTTGTTGAAAAACAGAATCATCATACCGACCTCGTGATGGGTAGGTATATAGGTACGCATAAAAGCCTCCCTCCACCCATCAGATTTAAGCGAATGCAAATTGTATCTCTGGAGGGTGTCAGAACACGGGAAATAATATGTGGCAAAAGATACAAGTAAATCACACATATGTATATACCCATTCATACACACATCACCCCATCAGCCATCAGAGCTGGTGTTTTCCTGCAACTTGCATTCAGCCAGAGCATAACAAAAGGATAACATAATACATTTACCTTGGGTTATTATTTACATTAGTTCTCCTAGGATTCCCTGCATCGATAACAAGAGATGCACACAAAGCGAATAGATGAGGCCA
Organism: Leucozona laternaria; assembly: GCA_932273885.2. Classification (NCBI taxonomy): domain Eukaryota; kingdom Metazoa; phylum Arthropoda; class Insecta; order Diptera; family Syrphidae; genus Leucozona; species Leucozona laternaria. The sequence goes on along the minus strand of OW026366.1, from coordinate 215,914,791 downwards.
TATAGCAAGAAGACGACAGCATCAACGACGATAATAATAATAATGATGATGATGAGCTCGAGAGGACTTCCTTCTGCGAGATGAGATGTTACTGTGGCTATGGCTATGGCCGGACTTTGTTGTCCAAAGAGCTTGACCTCTCCCATAAATGAATCCCCGAAACATCCTCGTTCTCCCACTCCCGCATTATACCCGACCTCTGAAGCTAGATGATGCCTCTTTACCTTTGGGCTTTTGTGAAAATCTAAACCGTAAGCTGGTTTGCCATAAATATTTTGCAAAAGCCAAACCCCTTTCCTTTTAAAACGTCTAACACTGTCGTCCTTGGTTCTTGTTGGCCAGGTTTGGTCTGGTCTGGTCCGTTTTCTGGAATGACTTGAAGAGAACTCCGAGCACACACACTGCAACTGCATACAAACTAAATGAGGGGTGCAAGTCAAATGAATGACCAAAAACCAAATTCATCATAAAAGGATGAATTTAACCGACTTAGGGATTTCGGAAGATCCTTCTTCTTCTTCTATATCTTTCGTAGCTGAGTGCCTAATTGCATACTGTAGTGGCACTAAAATATACATATATATATAGATGTGTGTATAAATAGATACTTACACATATATATAATATCCTATTGCAACCAACAGCTTGATGCGCATTGAGATCATCATTATCATCATCATTTATAGCCGCACCTCCTTCCACAATCCCACCACCTCATCCTTTATGCCTTAAGTGTGGAATTAGGTATCCTTTGAGTATTTAGTTTTAGATTTTTTACTATCTTCTTGAATCCTTGATGCGTTTCCCTAAGGAATTTCTTCTAAATTACGAGACCAACTATACGTATATGTACACATAGAATGCAAAGAGAACAAGAACAAGAAAAGGCAATTTTAGTAGATTCAAAATTCGGTGAAGGTTTGTGGGAGTTGCTAAGATACATATTAGTAAGATTTTCAAAATAGCAAGATAGGTGAGATAGAACCAGATATATACAATATACATATGTTGTATATGGATGTGTGTTCAAATTAGACTTCGTACACACTGCATCTACCCGCACAATTATGTTCTTTATCCAAAATTTAATTAAACAAATCGAAAATTTGACCCTTCGAATGCACATCATAGAACTTATAAATATGTAGAACAAGTTATATGTATCTCTACCATAAGAGACGAGTTTTTCTGAAATATATACAACTATACTCCATCATAGTGTCGACGAGCAATAAAGGAAGGTATTGTAAGAGATGCATTTTCTTAAGCTAAGTTTAAAATTTCTTCTAACGTAGTATGTATTTACATCAAGTTCTAGATCATCGGTTAGAATGTCTGAACCCAAAAGGACTTAAATGAATTCAAAACGAAGGGTAAACAAAACATATCCTCAGAAGTTTACAAAATTTAATAATAGCTACATCAGGGGTTGCTAAAACCTTTCTTCGCATAACCTATAAATTGAATCATTTATAAAGTAGATTTTTCGAATTACGTATTGCAACTTATGGCCAAATCCTCAAACTAAGTTTTACCTTCGACTGCCTTAGACTATAAAAAAACTATACAACGTGTCTTTTACAAAAATGAAAACAATTCAACATGTTTATTTGAAACTAGTTGGCCCGCCCGGCTTCGCACGGGTAGACAAACCTATAAGCAGAAGAAAATATTATTTATTGACTTTTTGTCATCGAATACGTACTACTTTCTGGGTTTTAACCCACTTAACGTTATGAAAGGCTAAATTTGTAAAAATATGACCCTCTAAGGTAAACCTTTATTTATTTATTTTTTTATTTATTCGAAAATACAATATGGGGAGTACATTAAGAATTAAATTCTTTTAATTTGTACCTAAACATATGGCTAGATGTTTATACATTTTCGTTCGCAAAAATTACTTTCTCAAATAGGTTAAGCTGGTTAATGACTCTGAATAATATTATGATAGAATATGCCATTACGTATATTTATATGTTGCCTGAGAGAAAATTCAATCAAGTTAGAGAAGAAAATTGTAGAGTTAAGCGCAAGTTCTAACTTTCGGAAAGCAGCTGCATCAGGGTTACTGGTAAGCGACTGCGCAGTAATTAATAAGAGCTAAAAAATGAGCTTGAACCAGTTTTAATTTAATAACGACTAGAATGACATTGCATGAGATAGAAAGCTGACTAAGACATAGCTTAAAAATTCATACAATTTTAAACTTGTAAAAAAACATTACGATTGTAAATTAATGAATTTGTTACTTACTTACTTAGAAAGCTGACATAAGCGATAAGATTCTTAGAGATTATTATCCCTTTAGATTTTTGAGGGTTTAATAGCAACTTGTTAACGTGAGCCCAGGGATATATTCTCTCCAAGTCTTCAATTGTCCATGCGAACTTAATCGGAGCATCGTCAGCATAGAGATCCATTGTGGTATTATGACAAGTGTCAGGAAGATCTTTAATAAACAGGGAGAAAAGCAGCGGACCTAATATGGACCCCTGAGGAACACACCACACAAAACCTTCAAAAATGAGGAGACACCAGAATCGTTACACACCTGTTGAAACATTTCATCTTAGTAGCTAGAAACTAAATGTAGTGAGCTTTTGAGGAAAAAATTACGTTTGAACTTTTTAATAAGTCTATGTTGTCAACACTGTCAAAAAAACTTTTGAAAAGTCGAGGAGGCATAAAATTGAAATGCTGTTATTATAAAATTCACGTCTTAATTCTTCAAGAATTTTCACAATAGCAGTTGCACACCTATGGTTTTTACGGAAACCGGACTGACAAGAAGAGATTAATTTTTTTCGGTTGATATGTTCTTAAATCTGATCACGCATTAGAATTTCAAAAACTTTCTTACTTATTGGTCTATAGTCTTCGGGTTTACTTTTGCTGGATTTTTTGGGTATCTGAATCACTTTGGCGTACTTTCAAATTGCGGGAAATTCAGATTTCATTATACAGCAATTTATAATGTGGGTAAAAGTATAATAAATAATGGGTGATTTCTTAAGAGGTTTAGAACTTAAAAAAAAAAAAAAACACAAAAAATTCGAAAAAATGAATGAAATATTTAATTGAATCGATAGTTTGAACCTTGCAATTTAATGTTTAAAGATAATTTCATGCAAATGTTGACCGCGGCTGCGTCTCAGGTAGCCCATCCGCTGAGTCCAATTTTGGCATACTCTTTCACACATATCGGCCGGTATCTCACGAATGAATGCATGGATGTTGGCTTCCAGTGCGTCAACCGAAGCGGGCTTGTCCCTATAGACATTAGCCTTGACATACCCCCACAAAAAATAATCTAATGGTGTCAAATCGCACGATCTTGGCGGCCAATTGACCGGCCCGAAACGTGAAATTAACTGTTCACCAAACTCGCCTGGCAATTGCGCCATTGTTTCGCGTGCTGTGTGGCATGTGGCACCGTCTTGTTGAAACCACATATCATGCAAGTCAAGAACTTCCATTTCGGGCAAAAAAAAGTTTGTTATCATCGCTCGGTAGCGTTCACCATTGACAGTAACGCTGCGATTCGCATCATCTTTGAAGAAATAGGCCCAATAATGCCGCCGGCCCATAAACCGCACCAAACAGTGGCTTTTTCGGGATGCATTGGTAGCTGTTGCAATGCTTCTGGCTGATCTTCACTCCAAATGCGGCAATTTTGCTTATTTACGTACCCATTCAACCAAAAATGAGCCTCATCGCTGAACACAAGCAGCGCGCGATGAACATAACGAACCGAGCTCGAATTTTGATAGTAAAATTCAATAATTTGCAAGCGTTGTTCATTTGTAAGACGATCCATGGTTAAATTGCAAACCAAACTGAAGCTGTTTGACAGTGACACAAGGTACTAAACACACGTCAGCTGTCAAAACCAGTGTTGCCAAAACCAAACCAGCTAAAAAATCACCCGTTATAAGGCAGCTCGCATGAGCGAAGAGGAACCTGCTCGGAAAGTTCTTTGTGGTACATTCTATGGTATACGACAGCGTGGTAGACCATGCTTGCGCTGGAGAGATGGCGTAGACCAGGACGCCCGGAGCCTTGGGGTGCGCAACTGGATGGCGGCGGCTCGAGACCGGGATGGGTGGAGAGACTTGTTGAAGGAGGCCAGGACCGGACCCCGGTTGTCGAGCCGACGATGATGATAAGGCAGAATCATTTTGATAAATTTGAGAGGTAGGGTGTATTCATAAACGCAGAAAATCTGCGCTAGTACAATCGCATTTCTTTTCTGATGTATTTGTGAACGCACTCCCAATGCAGAATGTCTGCAGTAAACAAAAAGGTCTGACTTAGTCCGATTTGTATGTAAACAGAGTTCATAAACGTCAGAGAAAAATGGCTGCCAAACAAATTTTGTTGAACTTGATTTTTGATTTGCTTATCGAAAAAGAAAAGAAAATTATTCTCTCTTTCTGCAGCCAAACAAATTCAGCTGCACAATCTGCCCGACGCTGACGACAGTCTGACGTTTATGAACGGTAGGTACTGCAGTTCGACTAGGTTAGTTCGATCGAAAATCTGACTTTATGAATGCAGATAACGCAGTTCTTAGTTAGGCTGACGTTTATGAATACACCCATACCCTTCATAACCTACTGCATTTGGATTGCCATTACTTTCTCAAACTCACACAATGAAATGCAAAAGAATTAGGATGGAATTCACCATTATCTGAAAAATTAAAAACTTTCCAGGTTGTGTCATTAGGGCTTCCAGTATTAATAACATTGACGCAAAATTTTAAACAGCCTCATGTTAAGGTTTAAGCATGATACTAGTTAACACTTTACTAACTTTAAAGCTCTTTACTAAAATGTTTTTATTTTTCAACACTTTTTAACTAGTATCATACTTAACCTATTTTTTTACGAAACTCAAGCTGAACGCTTCTAAAACAGTGATATTTCGTGTTTTTCTATGTCAAAGTGACATACGAATTTAGTAATATCTTAAAAAGATAAAACAGCAATCTGGCGATTTTAACTTGAGTAAAATGTTAAGAGATAGTATCATGTTAAACTCGTTTAAAATTAGCAAAATCCTTTTTTTAACCTAGTATCATATTTAAAAATTATTTAACACTTTACTAAATCGTCTAAAATTTACGGCAGCCTAGAGTCTTAAACTCTTTTTGATCTTAAGGCAACATGGCGATTAAATAGACCCTGAATCAAGGATTGAAAAACTTTAATCTTTTGGTTGACTGCAGCCAAGTTCCAGCAATGACACCATGGCATACTTGAAGCATCTTCAGACAATTCATTCTGATTGATTCAATTAAAATCCCGACTTACCAACACAGAAAGAAATTTTAGTATTCGAAAACCACTTTTTTATTTGTATCTACACCATTTCACTCTATAAATAGCAATTTTTAAAATAACCTTTCAAACACAAACAGAATTTTTGAAATCAAATACCACTTAACGTTTTTACCCCCTTTCACCCTTTATGTAAATACCAAATTGTTGAAAAAAAATATTCTCTAAGCCATCCACTCAAAATAACATTTCAAATGCAAAAAGAAGTTCTAAAATAGGAAATGTTAATATTTTTACCCCATTTCACCCTACACATATTAAAATTTTGAATAAATATTATAATTTTGAAAAAGAATATCCCTAAAGCCATTTCCTGAGGAAAACATTTCAAACAAAAGAATATCCCTAAAGCCATTTCCTGAGGAAAACATTGTCACGGTAAAATTTACCGCAACAAAAGTCACTCTTTCAATCGTCCAAATCCTTGTTCCTTCCTTCTCCATTTCTTCTTTTCCCTACAGGTGTTGACTTCAATATACTGAGAGAAAGAGAAGGGCAGCCATGGTCCATCAGCCATCGGTTCATTCTCTCAGTATTTTGAAATAACAAAACTGAAGTTGTCAAATTTTGACATTTGAAGTGGATGGGTGATCCACTCTGCTGCTCCGATCTCGTGTGGGTGACAGATGGTCCCCAGTACAAACAAATTTATTGACAGACGGATGGTCTGGTCTATCCAAATCCAGAAAATAGCCCGAGCGACACTTGGTTCTCGGTTGTGGAAGTTACTCTGTGTGAGAATGGCTTGCTGCCCAACCTATCGTTCAAACATACATATATATTAAAGTTATTTGTAAAAGATGGAACGTTAACGGCTAGGCCCAAGTATTCCCAAAATCTGCTCAAAAGTCCAACGGTTTAGATTAAATTCGCGTTATAGGATATTTTATACTGCCAATCTCTCCTTCTCAAAAATTGTGTTTTGAATCAAGCTTTTCACCAATTTTCAGTATAAGTGTTTTTTTAATTGTCGGGGAAAAATGAACGCGAAGAAAAATATTGAGTTTCTTTTCAGTTTTCCGAAACTTTCTTTTAAAAAAAAGGTTTAGTGGGTGAGAATAGGTGGCTGAATGCACCTATTGAATTGCCGCCCACTGGAAGTCATACAAGTGGTCGGCGAATTCAATGGTGACGGTGCACGAAGCTGGGTTGTAAAGTGCGAGTAGGAAGGGCTGCTGGGTTTCAACTACGTTGGCTCACTCACGCCAATATGCTGAGTGTTGCTGAGTAATGACGTGACCGAAACCCACGTCACTGATTGGCCGAAAGCACTAGGGCATTGGAAAAAAGAAGAGGTCGTCCAGGCATGGTGAAAGATCACTTTTTACCCAGATTGATAGTGAGCGACAAGTTCATCAAAAAATCGAAGGAAAATTTTGGAAGAAAAAGAAAAGAAACTCAAGTGTGCGTTTTTTTTTGTAATTGAATTTCGTGGAAGAGGAAGAAAAGGTTTTGGGAGAACTTCTTTTGGTCAAGGAAAGAAGGATAGTGAAAGTTGGTGCAGCGTGACCAGAAATAGCAGGAGATTAATCTCAGAGAGGCAGGAGGAATTGGCAGTTGCGTTTGTTTTAAACAGATAAGTATAGTGGTAGTCCCTTTGGACGCAAAATAGTTTTTTTTGTTAGTTTTATTTCTGAACGACTTAAAAAGAAGTCTTTATATCGGTTTGACTTTTGCTTGCGTGAATTTCCGAAACTGCGGAACTCGTGACCCGTTTAATTTATCCGTTTATTCCTTTCGGGACGAAGTGTTAAGGGTCCATCTTTGTTTTAAGACATTCTTTGTTCTCTTTTGTTCAAAAGATCTTGGGTTTTAGCCCTCCATTTGCAAGGTTTTCCAAGCAAAGTAAATTTGATTAAAATCTTTAGTTTCAAACTCAAAATTGGTTCTTATTACTTAATAATTGCTTTCACCGTCGGTTTCGCTCCAAAGGTTTGCAATTTCCTTATTTTTCAAAAAAATTGCTGGCGCCCTTTTTCTTTTATTTTCAGGTACTTCGCCCCTGTGGCATACAAAAAAACATCATCTTTTAATTAATTAGTCGAATCAATTTGATTCGACACAATAAAAATTCAATTCGTGAAAACCCACCCCTAATTGTGACCTAGCCGTGGTGGTAGCATTGGAAGTGCTACCTGTTGCACTTCTTGGAAACCGAACTTGTTTTCGGTTCCCATTTCTCCTTTGGTTGACATTCGTCTAACCAAAAGTCGTGGTATACTCGTCGCCGCCGGTCGTGTTATTTTTTTTTGGCTCGTTCGCATTAAATTAATTAGTTTTAATAATATTTATTTGTTTTGGCCGGTTTCGGTCGGAAAAAGTGCAACAACATTTCAAACAAATGCCCTTTCAAATACCAAAATATTTTTTTAAAACGGATAAATTGTATTTTATTTTACCCCATTTCACCCTACAAAGTGAATTTTTCTGTTATGTATTTTAAAAGTAATTCTGCTATTTGGGGCTGAGACGAATCCAAAAAATAACAGACCAATAAATAATAGATGCAAAGTGGCAGCCCCGGTTCTGTGTTGAGCGAGAAACAACATTTTCTGGTATACCTACGTATATATCATCTCTTCCTTCACCGGAGAGAAGCACAAAAAAAGAAAAAAAAATATGTTTTCGTCTGGTCTATCGAGACATGAAAACATAGTAAAGGGTTTTCCAATAAGAGGTGTTATTTTGATATTCAAAGAAAAATGGCATTCTTTGAGATAAATGATTGGATGTTTATTTCAATATAAAGAGGAAGGTATTCCGTTAATAATGGAACACAACATCAGCCAAATGGCCGTCACGACCACGCTTACAGGACCATATCCTTTTCATGAAATTTTCCATAACCAAATCGCAAAGTGGCTGCCCTATGTCCTCGATAGCCTCACGAATTCCATCTTTGAGGTCTTGAATCGACGCTGGGCTGTTGGCGTGGCCCCAAAGGAAGAAGTCGCAAGGTGTTAAATCACAAGATCTCGGTGGCCAATTGTGATCATCTCTTCGAGAGATAACACGGTCCGGAAACTTTTCCCGTAAAAGATCGATGGTTTTATTGCTTGTGTGGCCGTCTTGTTGAAAGTAAACGTTGTCCAGATCAATACCATCCAATTCCGGCCATAAAAAATCATTAATCATCTCTCGATAGCGCAATCCATTGACCGTAACTGTTGCTCCAGCCTCATTTTTGAAAAAGTAAGGTCCAATGACCCCGCCGGACCATAAACCGCACCAAACAGTCACGCGTTGAGGATGGAGAGGCTTTTCAACAATAACTCTTGGGTTTTCCGAGCCCCAGATGCGACAGTTTTGCTTGTTGACGTAGCCTCCGAGGTGGAAATGGGCCTCATCAGTCAAGATGATTTTTCGATGAAATTCCGGATTATTTTCATGCACTTCAAGGACCCAATCAGCAAAGACACGACGTTGTTGATGATCAGCCGGCTTGAGTTCTTGTGTTAACTGAACTTTATTAGCCTTAAGACCCAAGTCTTTATGCAAAATACGGTGTAATGACGTTTGTGGAATGCCTAATTCCAAAGAACGACGAGGAATGGACAAACCTGGGTTTTCTTCAACACTTTGGGCTACAACAGCAATATTCTCAGTTGTTCTTGAGCGACGTGCACGGGTTTTATTCTTCACATCACTAACTTGTACCAACAGCTCGAATTTGTCCACCAATTTCTGTATTGCGGTCCGACAAGGTGCTTCACGACGACCCAAAAATGTTTTAGTTTTACGAACCGTCTCTGCCAAATTTTCACCATTTTTATAGTGAATTTTAATAATTTCAATGCGTTGTTGAAGCGTGTATCGTTTTTTTTTTAATTTTTATTAATGGCGTAGTTTCTACTTGTCAAATTTCAAAAAATGACAGCTTCAAAAGTGACAGCTACCGAAATAGCGGGCTATTCAAAATAACACCTCTTATTGGAAGACCCTTTATAATAGGAGGGGGATCATTTTCCCCCGTTTAGCCAGGTGGGGCAATTTTCTAAAAAAATTGATTTAAAACAGAAAACAAATTATTAAAAAACAACGACAACATTTACAGTGCCACTATACACCTTCTTCTTCTTTTATTGTGTTTTTAAATAAAGTTGTTTTAGGGAATGTTTTTTGAAAAATTAATTTTCAAACTCAATTTTTTTTTTAGAAAATTGCCCCTCCTGGCTTAACGGGGGGATACGATTCCTTTTTTTTGTCTCAATCCAACCAACCGTTGAGATATCTTTACCTATGTGTTATTAAAATAGGTAGGTACATCAACAACAATTTATGATCCTCCCAAGAGATGTTATTGTGTCAAAAGTTTTCGCAAAAGTTCACACAAAAAAAAGTTTCGCAAAGTACTTTCCTCATTGTCAAAGTATCAACACGTGTGTGTGGCGATTTTCAACATCAACCGATTAACATGTTATCGTGTGACCAAAACACCAACTGGAAAAAAAAACATTATAAAAAAAAAAACGAAAACAACGAAGAATGTCGATCTCACCGTCTAAATATGTTAATTACTGCCATCACCCGGGTGTCAAACTACAACAGCTGTGTCTAGTTATGCATTTGCTCCCGCCCGTGTGTTGTTCAACTGATGTGAGTATAGAGGTATGCCAAAAACAGGATGCACATCAGTTAATCTGCATTGTTGGCCAACACACATATCGCCGCCTGTCCATCACCATCATCATACAAAGCAGCTCTTCTTCGACTTCGACCAGGCAGCAGCGGACACACAAAAGCATGCCACAGCGACAAAGTGAATAAAAGTGCAATTCCGTATAGGAAGCCATGCAAATTGCATGCAGAGGGCCTCGCCCAGGCTCCCATCAGTCCTGTTGCGTCCCGAGTACGGTCCGTTATATAGAACAAACGACAGCTTTTGCTGTTTTTTTTGATATGTTGTACCTTTTTTTTGTATGAGTACTTAGTCCTCTTTGCCACATACACTCCTTCAACAACAACCTGTGAATCACTAAAAATATTCCCGTCAAAGGACGAACAAAACAGTTGTGTGTAGAGTGGAGTTAACAACGCACACAACATGCCAACACCGTTGTCGGTCGTCTTCCCTGTTCTCGTCCTTGTAGCCATCCTTGGCTTCATCAACTGACCAGGGCCACCATCGACACCAACCACCGCCATCGTCAACCCGACCGCTCCGACCATTCCAATCTCCACCTCCATCACCTCCATCACCACCGCCACCACCGATCAACTCGACGACGCATAGGTCAGCATTTAATTGGTGTGGTCTTTATGGCACCAAAGTTCCTCCAAACGCAGTGCTCTGCTATCCAACAACAAACGGGTAATATCACGACCTGGAGCAGCATCTAGTCCTACACACGGTAGCAGGAGTAGGAGTATACAAGCAAACAGCTTTGATGGACCGTTTTTTCACTGCTCAAGGTTTTTTTCGCATTGATTCCAATTCACTCGCTTGGTTCGCACAAAATGTCACATCCTTGTTTTTAACGAAGTTTTTTTTTTTAACGGATCCCATTCCCTGCTGCGGGCTACTCCGAGATACCGACTCCTATCCGAAGCAGAACCAGACCACTGTTAATATTCAGTAGGCTGGTAGACAGGATTGGCGGTCAGGCCAGCAGTCAGTTAGATGCTCTTTGGAGGAACGCAACAGGTGCCGATATAGAGCACCGTATGGTGGCAGGCATTGGATTGGGCCAACATCACGGTGAGTCAACAGGCGTCAATTGAAATTGCAACGGCAAGTGATTTTTTTTTCAATTTTTTTATTCTGTGCTTCTTTGTACTGGCGGGGCTTCGTTGGTTTTGTTTTTGGTCTTTGGATCTTTAGCTGTAGCTCTGGCTCTGGATGTTGAGGCGACATGAGACATGGAACACCGGCAACGATGATGAAGAAGAGGGAAAAAAATATGAAGAATTAACGCCGCGATGTGGAAAATGCGCGAAAATGAGTGATGCGTAATTTAATTAATGTCCGTCGACGTCGACGTTGTAGTCGTCGCTCGTCGTCGTCGTCGTCGTCGTCGTCGTCGTCCCCATTGGAGACGGATTTGTGAAATCCGATACGCAACCGTGACGGTGGTATGGATGGCTGTAGGTAGGTATGTATGAGGCATCTGAGGAGAACTCTCGTTTTTTTATTTTGCAAATTTATTATTTAATGGATTGAGTGATGAAAAAGGGTTCTTGTTGTGAAGCAGTTTCGATTTCAAATTCCAAGATCATTTGGTGGTTTTCGTTTTTGTGCTGCTACCGGTCATACAATAAGGTGGCACAGATGGGAATGTACCTGTGTAAAGAATAGCTTTTAAAAGGCAAAAAATATAAAAAAAATTAACAATTTCCGCTGGTTTGAAGTCAGATTTTTTATGTAGAAGAGTAGGTAGGTATGTAACGGTAGGTACATAAATAGGTACTTCGTCTTTTTTGAGGGTTCTATCTCCATAGAGTTGCTTTGCGAAAAACGACACACCTCTATAAATCAAAAAAATAAAATTTATTTTAAATCCATCCAAAAACGAATTTACCAAAATGTCAACTGTCCGTGTCCTGCGCTTGCAAAAAAATCGTTTGACGATCATCAAAAGACATATATTATGTGCAAGCAGAACTATTGCATATTTGACGATTGCGTCATAAATGACGATCAATTGCCGGTCAAATTGACTTTGATTTGACGTTTTCGAAAACGGCCGTCTTCTAACTTACTCGTTATTAATAACCGATTTCACATTTCCTTTGTGAGTCTTTTAAAAACCGAGACAATATTTCTAGCTTTAAATGTAACCTGCATATTGACCAGGTCAATTACCCTATACCTACCCACTTTCAGCCCAACAAAGAAATAGGGTTTCAAAAGTATCTACAATTTCTCTGAAAATTCCTTCAGCTAGATGATTGAAATTGGACTAAATACTAAGTGGTTTTTCACCCGTTAACGATTTTTAACCAAATTGCAAAGCTACGATTAGGTATTCAACGCTTTGAATCTATGACGTATAAATAAACGTCAAATTATGTCCCATAGCTCTGACTTTCAACGCAGAACGCTATCAACGCGATAATGGCTAGGTTGATAGTACTCTTATGGTTTACAAATTTACTATTTTCGTAGACAGTGTAATCATCAGCAGAGATTATCCACATGAAGATGAGAATCCCCGACAGCCATTTCAACTTGCCTTAAAGCTTGAAATGTCAGGTTGCAGATACAAAATGAGAAAGTATGTGTAAAAACCTCACACATAGACAGTTGGGATCTTCACATACCCCAATAATTTGTATTTCCAATTTACATCTATTCATTGACATGAGATGAAATTACAAAAATATCAATGTAAAGAAATGGATTCTGGAGGGTGAGACGATACGAAAGTTTCCCATCTTTATAATTAGGTATATCTTTTGTAATTAGTATCACTCTGGGTGAACGTAGTGAATACTCGTTGAGAAACTGCTCCACTTACTTCCCAAGTTACATTTTTCCTCTCATAAGATGCTCCGAAAGCGCTACAAGACTTATTTTAGGGAGCTAAATGCACTCTTGAGGAGTTCTTCTAGATTCGTATAAGATTGTTAAACGCCTTAAATGGCCTAGTTATGGGAGCCTCTTGATCATATAGCAAAAGTTTTATTCTTCTTAACGCCGCTTTGTAAATCTAGTAAAGCTCTCTCTGAACTCTTCCTATGGGAGTGCGTCTCTGCCTATACAGAAGTTGTTAAAAAGAGAACGAGTGTGTGTAAACTTAAGAAAAAACATATATCATTCGCATTTTTAATTTCTTTTAGAAGAAGGTAGGCGAATAGTTTGTATGTGTGTTCGTGATTCTCTCATCTCAAAAAATAATGTGTTTTTTGGTGCGAGTATTTATCTCACAAGTTAATTGACGTATTATATTTGTAAAAATCATGGCATATGTAGGCTAAATTCTTGGTGCAATTGAAATTGCATCTACTAATTTTCACATTTTGCTTCGAAAAATAACAACGCGCTTAAAAAATTATGGAGAGAAGAAAAGTATTTGTTGAAATTCATAGAAAAAATGAAAAATTTGTAAGTTGTGAAGTATTGTCCAGAGCCAGGGGGAGGCAAGTGCCCCCCTCGCCTTTACCTCCAGGCACCTATCGGGAAGTTGCAAAAAAAATTGAAAAGATAACTACAACAAGCCAAAAATGAGGCCATTTTCTCAACAAAAAAAAACATGGAATGACTATATTTCCGTTATGTGATCTTTTTGAAAAAAATTGAAACGCGACAGGAAAAAAAATTATCAAAATCGTAGGAGTCGTTTTTGAGAGAAAAGGTTTTCCTTAACGGTTTTTAAAGATTTGTATGGGAAGTAACTTTATTTTTAACTATAACAATAATTTTTGTCTAAAAATATTTTAGATAGTTTTTAAAAAAAATGCTTTTTCCCAAGTTTAATAAAAATCGAGCAAGTCGTTTTTGAAATATCGAGTTTTCAAAAAAAAATTTCAAACTTTTCTTAAAAATTCAAATAATATTTTTTCATTAAAATCTATTGAACCGTTTTCGAGAAAAGCGAAATTAAAAAAAAATGGTTCTTTAGGAGGTGCAATTGATAAAAAATTTTCTGAAGCATTTTTTTTATCTTCTATAAACTTCTAACTATTTAAATTAATTGAATTTAAAAAAAAAATTCTGTGGAACCGATTTTGAGATAAATAAGTTTTTCCTTTTTTGGCCAACAAATTTTGAATGACAGCTAATGTTAGTTTTTGTCCTAAAGAAAAAAAAAAACGGGTTTGTGGAATGTCCAAAAAACGCTAGGTTCCAAGTTTAAAGAAAATCGACCCATCCGCTTAGGCTGTAGTCGAACAGATAGACAAACAGACGGACGTTTTTGTGAGACCCACTTTTTTCGACTTCTCTATCATCGTAGTGTCAAGTTTGATCAATATCTCGAGTTCGATTTTCTATACGCATTCATAACTTGCCATATAGTATTATTAGCTATATTCAATTTAAAGAGGAAGCCACAAGCGGTTCACTTTGAAGAACACAAAAACAACCCATTTTGTTAAAAATAAGGAGTTTTAGTTTTTAATGATTTTTATTAAAAAAAAAACAAAACAGATTATTATTGAAACAGAATCGCCAAAGCTTTCAAATGCGAATCAACAAATTAAGTAGAAGATGTTTCGTTCTTCTCTGGATTCAGGTATACAAACACATAATCACTGCCCCTTCAAGAACACCAACAATGTCAAATTGCTTGTGTTCCCAATTATTAGTCTAAGTCTAACGGCCGTAATATTCACGCCGCGCCGTTTAACATCGGTTTAAATTCAGTAGTCGGTTTTAACTTTTTGATGTGTAAACATCTATGCTGGCGGTAGAGTGAAAAAAAAACGTGAACGTTCGTGTGCAACGTTACGCCGTGCAACGTTACAGTGTGCAACGTTACGATCTGCATTCTAGGATGGGTGCGTTCAGTGAAAAAAATCTTAAGATCCCCTTCAAGCAAAAACAAGTCCGTTTTGGATCCGCGCACGTTGATGTTTACACATATTAACCATGAGTCCCGGCACTCACACAATTTTTTTAAACCGACTAATCGGTAATATTCACTGACTTAAACCGACGTAAACCAAAATTTTAAACCGAATGATCGGTTTAACTACGATAAACCGACTTCAATTTAAACGAGGCATTTTCGTGTCGTTTAGGTACCGTTTAAATGGTTTTAGCTGATATTCAAAATTTTATTGGTTTGTTCAGTTTAGAGGAGCGTCACTGTCGGTAAAGGACAAGCCAGTCGTTGAAAGCTGCACCGTTCCAAAAAACAGCATGACAATTTGAACGAAACCGAACATTTTTTATTAGGACGCGACTAGAGACATGCCAATTTATAACAGTTATAACAGTTTTTTGCCATTAAAAGTGAGCGTGCCCTAGCGCGCTTCGAGCGACTTGAAAAAAACTCTGGGTACCTGAAGTATGCCCACCGGCAGAGGGCCCTGGGCCTGCGGGGCCGCTTTTATAAAACAAAACTGTTATAATTGGCATGTCTAGAGTCTCTTCCTTTTTTTTTATGTTTTGAGAAACGGCACCCCCAACTGTCTTCAAAACAGTAGCCATCAGATATTGACGGCAAGTTTGTAGGTCTCTTTTTATGTTGTAGCTTGTATAGCATCGTTCTCGCAATTCGAGATCCGTTCGGTGCTGATAGAGGGAACGAAAAAAAAAAATAGAGAGAAAAGACAAATAATTATAAGAATATACCTTTCAGCGTATGCGGCCGTACGGTGTTATAGCAAAGATAACATTATTTTTGTCCTTGAGATATTCATTTTGAAAAGATTTCAAATTTTAAATTGTTTCCAGAGAGATTTTTCGCTCTTGCTCTTTAAGTTGACCAATGCAACATTTCGCAACATGTTGTCGTATCCAATATCAGATACGGACGGTTTTATTTTGGGTTAACTTTGCTTGTACTGCATGCGACATCTTTGTATTATATTATCTTTGGTTATAGTGTTGATGTCGCTGGCCAACATAAGGTCACACAACAAATCAGTTTTAAATTGAGTAAAGCGTTTGGTCCGAGTTGAATTCTCTTTTTATTCTTTTGGTGTCACTTTCTGTCCTTCCAAAATTTTAGATTTTTTTTAATTTTGATTCAACACAAACAAAGACTTTAATAAATTTGAAAAGATTAATAAATAAATCAGTTGAGAATAATAAATCAGCAAACATGTGCTCGCAAAACCATACTCATACTTGCGATGCTATCCGACGTTCGGTTTAAATCACAAATTTAAACCGACGTAAACCGAATGTCATTTTTTGCTTAAACGGGGTGAATATTTCCAATTTAAACGAGATTTTGTCGTTTAAATTCTATCGGCTTACCTCGGTTAAATGTAGTCGGTTTAAGGACTTTAAAAAAAGTTTTAAACGGCGTGAATATTATGGCGGTAAGCATATTATATTCTTAGAAAGGTGCTCCAATTTATTAATTTTCATTAATAATCATGCTGTTACGAAAAATCAGCCGCTGGCAATACCCACAAATTTCTCCATCCAGTATTTTCTACCACCAGAGGCCGTAAGAATAAACAAGAAGAAGATTCATATCCAACAGACAAAAAGATGAACACAACATCACTTCATTTGTAGACACCGAGATTGAGAAACAATTTTTGAGTTTGATCTGTCTTTACTAAGTAAAAAAGTTATTCGAAATATTAAATAAAAGGCAAAGCCTACTTCAAAAATTTAAATCTTTTAATTGAAAGTTAAAGTTTTTTAACACTTGCTGTCCTACAAACTTTTTTATTTTTTTGTTAAAATTATTCCTACAACATCGTTTATATTATGTACATATTTTTCATACTTACTTTCAAATTTGAATACCCCAACACCCAACTGATTTCAACAAAGGTACCTATCTATAGTATCAAGAAAAGGAAAAGTAATACCCAAGTAACAATCTACCTTGTTTAAGGTCCAATTTTTAGAATTTGGTAAGCTATAGCTCTCATAGAATTATCAAAAGGCTTACTTATGCAAGTCAATCATTTATTTATATATTTTTTTGTAAAATAGCTTGTTTCTTGCTTTCATAAGATAGTTCTATGCTAGTCTGTTTAATTATGCCTTTTTAAGGCCTGTTTAAGGTATCTCAAAATTAATGTTTGAAGAGCGAAAAATAATAGCTTTAGTTAAGCATTCTGCTGAAAGTTATAACATACATCTTCTATATGGCTTCTTTAATAAAGCCAAATATGTTTACGAAAATTTCGATTGTAGTCGGTTATATTTATGTAATTTCGGAAAACAGAATTTTTATTAATTTGATATAATTGTGACTTAAGCTTATATGCTTGCACAGCTTTTGCACTTCCTTTTTTTTTTAATCAAAAAATTGTGTACAGCGTATGTATTTTCAAAATAATAACTTGATTAGTCAAGCAAACGCATACAATTGTATTTTCAGTTTGTTTATAGCAAACTTATGCAAGTGTTTAGGCTTTGCATTTTGTTAATAGCAAACTTATGCAGCCGATAGCCTTTGCATTTTATTAATAGCTTATTTATGCAAGTTGTGCAATTTCAAATAGCAAACGTATGCAAGTGTATAGCCTATGTATTTTGTTAATAACAAACTAACAATATTGTCCCGATTTTGCAACTATAATAATAGTTGGTAGGTTGTATTTATCTTAATAAAATGTTCTATTCTTTAGTTATTTTAGCACTTATAATTTTTAAAGCTAGTCAGTACAACCAATTTTATTTATTTAAACGAACGTCTTTTTGTTAACTGTTTATTCAATTAGAGAAGAGAAAATACAATTTTGTATCCTAAATAAGCTCAAATTATGAAGTTTATACTTGAAGTATCAAGTCCTTAAAATTTGAACAACCTATTTTATGTTGCGGATTAGCGTCGTCGTTGGTTGAGTGCTCGATCAGTAATCAGAACAACGTGAGTTCAAATCCCGATCGGAAATTTCATGTAAGTAAAAGTTGTTTTTTTTTTCTAATTAAATTAAATTCTATACATTTCAGAACAAACAAACCAGCAGTCAAACCCTCCCCATATAAGGTGTATAAAGTACAGAAACAAAAATAATAAAAATTAAATTGAGACCAAGACATATTTTTCTTTAACAATTTAATTTAGTAGGCTTGTATAAGGCCTGAATGGAAAATCCTATGCAAGCTATTTCTCGGCCTGCAATTGAAGGTCTTATAGGAGTCAAATAACTTGTATAGTGAAGCAATAGCATTTATAAACAGATTATTGCTTTGTTTATTTTGTTTTTATAAGGCTTTATTACACTGCTCATGGAAAGCTATTTACTTGCATAGCACTTGTGATTGAAAGTGTTAAAGATGTTAAATAGCTTCGGTAATGTGCGCCAAAATGATTTGTATAGGGCCTTATGTTATTATTATACAAGCCAAAAAATAGCTTGTATTGAACCTAAACCAAGCTAAATTGTTAGTTGGGTATGGATTGGATAAGCCAATTTTATTGAACATTGTTTAAAAAAAAAAAAAACATTTCAGAGAAAATTTACTCAAAACTAATATTTCAATTGAAATTAACTTCAAAAAGTTCAAAGCAAAAAGTCTTTACGGTCGCCTCAGCATTTAGCACCTGTTTATAGATAAATACCAGTTAAGCTCTTTGCAGGCATCTAATAATTGACAAAATGATGAAAAAAACATTACCTACCCGATTAACAACTTTATCACTGATGATTAACTCTCTTCTCGTAAAACCTCAGCATCTGTCATCTTTTTACACCTCCAGATGACACAAGCCACACACAGTTTTATATCAATTACTTTCCAGCTAATATATAAATTACGAATGACTTGGAAAAAAAAAATAATAAAAATCATGTCCCACCTGAAGAAAAAAAAAAAACCCTCCCATAGAAAGATATATAGTTCATTTAATTTTTATTATGCCGGCCAAACAAATTTTTATTTAAAAATAAAATGAAAATGAAAAAAAAAAATACATAAAGTGAATGAATTGCAACATATCACTGGACTAAGGACCTGATTCAGTTTTTATATTACAATATATACAAATGGACGGTATTTTGTCCTTAGCCCATGAGTTGGGTAGAGCGAGGACGAGGAGTAGGTACAGTGAGGCAAATCTAGACAGACAACAGGTTGTTGCCATGTTTTTATCGAATCTCATAAAATTTTTATGTAACGATTACGTTCGTCCTCGTAGCTTCTGCTCCCGCTCTCGCTCCTGGTCCTGGTCCTGGTTCTGTTGGCTGATATATGGATATATGGATATATGGATATATGGCAGCTAGATCTGATGGTCATCTTGGTTCTTCATCGTCCCTTAGATTCCATTCCAAAGTGTATTTATACATTTTGTTTTCTTTTCATATACTTTGTCTGTGAATGCTCGTTTAGCATGGACACAAATCCAGAAGGGTATGTATGGCTATGGCTTGGCTGGAGTTGGAGTTGGAGGCGGAGGCGGTGCTGTTCCTCATTCTTTTATACAATGGTATACTCTCTTCTTCATTTCTGAGGCACACTTTGCTGCTGCTGTGGCTGCTGCACTAGACGAACGAGGAACGAGCAATAATAAAAATATTCCTAAGGACTTCTACCACTATTTTTATTTTTTCAGTTACTGTGGCTTTTGAAGAGTTGGGCGTGTGTTGAGAGAAGGTAATGCTTGCAATTCAATGCATAGTAGGGTATTTGTATTAAAAAATATGACACAAGAGAGTTGACTTATTTAAATTTATAAAAAATGAATAAATATTTATGATACTTAAATAACACAGATTTTATAGGCACGAACTTGTTCCAAACTATAGGTAATATGGCTGGATATTACAAATTTATAGTATTGGTTCCATAAAGTTCTGATAATATCGTTATATTTGTGAGATATTCTGAAAAAAGTCAAAAGTACTAAAAAAATATAATTTTTTTTTGTTTTATTTTTTTGTTGATTTTAATTTTTTAAATATATTATAACAGGGTCATTCATATCGTTTTGGTTTCAAGTTGCCAGCGCTGGCATTTGACAGCTCTCAAACTCAGCTGTCATTTGAAGTGTCATAATATTAGTTGAATGTCTGCCATTTACTTAATGGATCGCTTAACAATCGAACTACTCCGCCGTAAAATTATTAAAACTTACGACAAAAGTGGTGATTCAAACGTAGCCACTTTTTGCGCATTACGCGATGATTATGGTCGTCATAATCAACCGATTACACAAGAAATCGGTAAATTGTGAAGAGATTTGAAGAGAGTGGAAGCGTTACTGATGTCGTAAGGCCTGTGCATTGCGTAATGCACGCTCAGCCGAAAATATTGTTGCTGCAAGTGCAAGTGTTGCTTATTTACGGTTAAAGTCAATTCGGTGCGATATGGTCGAATGATAACCGATTTTTTTTGGCTGGCGATTGATGATCATGACTTGGGCATGTGGTTCCAACAAGACGGGGCAAAAAGCGACACAACACGAACAATTATGGTCGCGTAATTTCACCTTTTGGCGACGTCAATTGGCCACCAAAATCATGCGATTCGACACCGTTAGATTTTTTTCTGTGGAGCTATGGAAAAGACCATGTTTACATGAATAATTCCCGAACTTAAGACGTATTAGAAACCAACATTACTCAAGTTATGGCCAATATACCACCCGAAATATGCGAAAAAGTGGTTAAAAATAACCTAAAAAAAATCGCATGTTGCGAATCTTCCCGAGGGGGCCATTTGAATTATATTGTTTTTCACACTTAAGTCCAGTTTTTAAAGTGCGAGATTAAAGTTAAACCCAAGTAAACTCATCAAATTTGGTGAGTTAACTCTGGATTAACTGAGCAGATGCTTTTGATGTCTTATCCACCGAGTTTGTTAAGTCATTTCGCATGCATTTTCCATCAAAAACTGCTTCCTCACTTCACTGTGGATTAATTTACTTTACTGAAAATTTTGGCCTTAACTTTCGAGCTTCTTTCGAGCAAATTAACTAAAGAACTTCCTACAGTTTGAGATTATTCCGAATTTTCCTCATAATCTGTCCCACTGTAGGACTTCAAATGATGAAGACGAAGCTGATGGACTTTCTTTTTAATGGCTACCCGTACACCGGCATTTTGTCTAGAGGTCCTTCTTTTCTCGTCCAACCCTCTTCTCCTTTACGGCAGCCGGCGGAGTGTGTTTACAAGTTGTATGTAACTTTCTAAGACTTTTTCTGGGACAAGGTTTAGTGCCAAGTCGACATTCCTTTCGGCCCCCAAGGCCCATGGGTATCACTAGCCAGCCGGCGCACTTGCAAGGATGAAAGTAAAAAGAAACAACAAAAAAAACCTCACCATCCAACCCCTGCCTCATCCTCTGCTCCTTTTTCTCTCGCATCGCATCCAATAAAACGATAATAAAATTTATATGATTGAAAATAAAGTTAAGTGTTTGTTGGATGGTTTGATTTATCGTTTGGTAATTTGTTAATAGAGCATGATTTACCCCGTCTGTATAATACGAACGGAATGACTGGAATAGTCTTCATCTTGTTCCTGGTTCCTTGTTCCTGGATTTGGATTGGAGACTGGAGGAGTCTTTGCTGTCTCAGGGTTTATGAAATGTTTCTAAGTTTATTTTCTTTTTCCTTCTGTTTTGGTCCTTTTGATATGCTGGCTTCTTTTTATGTCCTTCTGTGCCTGTTGGTTGTGTTGGTGATGTGCCCTCGGTGTCGGTGTTACTGTTCGCTTTGACTGTTTACGATCTATTAAAGATGTGTTCGTTCTGATGATGATGATGGTGATACCGTACTGATGCTGTGAGTTGTAATTTGTTGAGTGTTTGTTTATTTATATGCATTTTTGTGTGGATAGAAGATGATAGTTAACTGTGGGTTTCTTCCTCGAAGAATAAAAAAACAAAATATGTTAAAGTGGGAGTGATAATTTATTGTTTTGATGATGATTTAGTTATTCTGTAGGTTTATTCGAGGAAAAGGCCAATTTGGAATTGAATTATCAATGAAAATGATATAAATATCTTTTTCGGGTATTTGCTATGAACACACTTAAGGGCAGGCAGATAAAGAATAATTTATAACAGCTTGTTGCGATCTTGGCTGTCTGTGATGGGTTTTTGTGAGAAAAAATGAAAACCTACTCAGATGTAAGTTAATAAAAGAATTGTCATTCTTTGTATATTTCAATGTTTTGAATAAAGATTATGCAAATTGAAAATTTAAATAGGTAAAGAAGCAGTTTTGAATATTAATAATTTTCCATAGAAAAATTCAACTATGATATTTTGTTTTACTAACGACAAGTTCATTCATCGAAGATAATTTGGGAAATGATTCTTGTGTATACCTATTCTAACAAATTCGTAGGTCTATCTACAATGTAGCCATTATTTATAGGGCAATGGGCTTAAGAAAGGGCTTTCTTTGGAGTACCCTGACCCATGTAAGCGAAAATTGCTTTGTTAATATTAATGGAAGAAACTTGGTTTAAAACTTAATATTTTAGGAGAAATATAAGACTTTGTAACTGCCTTAAAATTAAATTGATATCTTGTTTGATTATTCTAATATAAAATTTCTATAGTGGCAGGAACGTTGGGAGTATGAAAGCAGAGGGAGCTGGACTCCGGAGCTCATCGGAGATGCGGGCGAATGGAGTAAACGGAAACACGGCGATGTAAACTACTACGTCACCCAGTTCCTCACCGGGCACGGGTACTTCAACGCCTTCCTGTACAAGATGGGAAAAACAAGAAGCCCCACCTGCCAGTACGGAGATTCCACTTCAGATGACGTCTGCCACACTGTCTCCCAGTGCAATAGATAATGGGAATCCCTCCAACAGGACTTAAATAGAATCATCGGTGAAATCAGATTTGAAGGTGCTTGAGAACGAAGAACAATGGATGCGAATAAGCTTGCATCTGACCCAGATCTTGAGAACCAAAAAACGAGAGGAGTCAGTTCAAGAAACGACCGAACCTGCCTAGACAAGTAATGAGAAGTAATGCGCAAATAATCCCGAGGGGCAAGATTACCAAGACACTTTTGGAGCTTTAGCCGGTATACCGGTTGAAATACCTTAGGTGAGTCGAGTCCGGCACAGGGGGGGGGGGGGGGGGGTGGTGGTGGATATGGATACCCTTCATGGTGCGAAAAGCATTTCTTCAAAAGCATTTCTGCAATTTCTAAGCTATACTCTGTCCAACAAAAATTGGCACTATAGGCAAGATAGGACGTTTGCCTCTCAATCTGGCTACAATGGATTGCATAAATCTGTTATTCATTAAAGCTTTCACAGGGTTGTCGTAGTGTACACGATAACACTCATCATTAAAAGCTTTTTCTCAAAGCTCGAAAATCTAAAGCACGTTAACAGAAACTCAAGGAAAAAAAGCTGAACGAATTACCAAATGCACACGGGTAACACTGAATTTACATCAAGCAGCAGCCAATCGCCATTGACCCCAGCAATTCAGTGCACACTAAGATGTGCCTTGACACTCGGTCTGTGTCCCATGCTATTGCAAATTCGCAGGTGGGCAAACACTTTTTGTGGAGGAGTTATTTCAATTTAGTATGGTGCAAAAATATAGCACGCTAGTGATTTTGAAAAAGCTTATAAGTATTATTTTTTGAATTTGAGGTCAATTTTCTCAAAAAAATGTGATATAAATACATTGTATCCCGGACCTGGTGAAGAGTATTTTAGGGCGCGTGCATCTTGAGTATATTCTAAGAAAAAAATCGTTTTACATTAGGGATCTATCTATAATTTTTCACATTCTTTATCGTGGATTTAAGAAAACGCTTACTTTTGTGTACCCTGACCCATGTTAACAACAATTGCTCTGCTAACTCTAGTGGTAGAAAGTAGAGAATTAAGAATTTGTTTTTTAGAAGAAATACTAGCCTTTAAAACTGCTTTAAAATAAAGTTGGTAACTTTGTCTCAGTCTTATTATATATCCAGTTTCTAGCCTGATCCATTTTTCCTGCCCATGCTAATTTTTTGGAGTTCAGGTCGATTTTGTAGAGAAAATGCTTAAAAAACTTAACCTTTTACTATTTTTACTTGCGAATATAAGTATAGGTAATATATGGCAAGTTTTGGATTCGTACAAAAATCGAAATCGAGATTTTGATCAAACTTGACATTACGATGATAGGGAAGACGAAAAAAGTGGGTGTCGCAAAAAACGTAAGTCTGTATGTCTGTCTGTTCGACTACAGCCTAGGCGGATTGTCGATTTTCTTTAAACTTGGTACCTAGCGTGGTTTGGTCATTCCCCCCACCCAATTTTTTCTTTTTCTTTTAGGAGCAAAACAAGCAGTAGCTGTCATGCACAATTTTTTGACCAAAAAGGAAAAACTTATTTTTCTCAAAATCGGCTTCAAAAATAGTTATAAGTTGCCTTTAAATAAAAAAATGGTTCAGAAAAATGGTTATTAATGCCACCTCCCAAAGAACCATTTTTTTGATTTTCGCTTTTCTCGAAAACGGTTCAACAGATTTTGATGAATTTTTTTTTATAAAGAAGAACTAATACATTTTAAATAAAATTGTGTACCGAGATTAAAAAAAAAAATATTTTTTGAATTTTTGAAAAAGTTTTAAAATTTTTTTTTGAAAACTCGATATTTTAAAAACGGCTTTTTCGATTTTTGTTAAACTTGGCAAAAAGCATTTTTTTTTAACACTATCCATAAGGTTTTAGACAAAAATTATTCATATAATTTAAAATAACGGTACCTCCCATAAAAATGATTAAAACCCGTTAAGGGAAACTTTTTTTTTTATCAAAAACGATTCCTACGATTTTGATAAAATTTTTTTAGTAGCGTAGTAAGTAAAGTTTAGCATTTAAAATTATCAAATTTCATATTGAACAATTAGTAACAGCACCTCCCATAGAACGTTTTTTTTTTTTTGATTTTCGACTATCTCATTATCTGATTTACCGATTAAAACTTAACTTTTTGAACAGAAGCTTGTAATAAGATTAAATAACATTGCATATCAAAATTGTAAAAAAAAGTATTTTTCGGATTTAAAAAAATTTAAAAATTATTTTTTTGGGAAATTCGATATTTCGAAAATGGGTGGAAGATTGTTTTTGAAAATTAAGTTTTTAATTCCATATTAATGAATTCTTATAATTGACTTACCAATTTTTTTTCTTAAAAATGTTAACGAAATTTTATGTAGGATTTTTAAATTTTTTTCTAATAAATTAGGATTTATATAAGTAATCAGATGGGGTACATCACGTTCGATTCAAAACAGTTTCAGAAGTATTTTAATCAATTTCTTATTATGTTGATTTTAAACGATTTTCCAGTTTAAAATTTCCTTGCATTTCATGGTAAGAAATAGCATAACGCATGTCATTTAAATTTCCCTGACGCAGTTTGACTGCTGGATGTCGAGAAAGCATTCATCAGCGTTAGGGTTGAAGCTCTCAACAATAAACTTCTTTTACTACATCTACCTCCGCCATCACTTATTTGATTTTTTTCTTTTCTTCCTTCCAGGAACTTCTATACGTCCAACTGGCGGACTGCAAATCACCACTGAAAATTATCAAAGCTGGAGTAGCCCAAAGGCTTAAGTTCGGCTGACCACTTCTCTAAAACATCATGGCATCCGACCAACCCATCCGCAAAGTTGAGGCTCACATTCGCAAATTCTTCAAGTCTTACACCAAATGGGATATCCGGATAAACTCATCTAAATTAGAGTTTGTCTGCTTCAGAAGGCCAACAGTGAACAACGGCAGTTGTTCCCAGAGGGAACCAGATTACCAGCCAAGTACCTTAACATCAACTTCAATGCGCCACACTTCAATCAACCACACTCGCGGACTGTCCTGAAAAAAACCTTGCCTTCCATCACCTTCACCAACTTATGAAAAACAGAGCTGATCTAAGCTAGCAGACAAAAACTTTAATTTACAAGCAAGTGCTAGAGCTTGTCATCAGCTACAGCTTTCCAGTGTGGTTCACGGTCTCCAAGACAGATATAAAGGGACTGCAACTGTTCTAGAGGAAACTCTAGAGAGGCTCCACTTTGATCGCCAACGGCAAAAGCACTTCAAGAACGAGCAGCTCTACTCATCAGAAGACAAGGTAATCCCTCTCGACATGATATTCGCCAAGAAGCTAGTTGGAAACACTGCCATTCACCCGAATAACTAATGAGCCAAGGGTGACAAGCCACCCACGATATCCTGAGTCAAGGTACCTCAGTGCAATGGATATCCTGGACGAGGATATTGTTCCCATCAGTCAGTAATTAAGCAGTTCACTTCTGATCCTCGGTTAGCAACCGGGTCGCAAAACCCTGAGGACAATTAATAACTATTGAAAATCTTCAAATTTCTGCTATAATGCTTGTAAGCAAGAGTTCTTAACCTGTCCAGGATTGAACATCAAGCTTTAAGCTTGAAATGGCTGTGAAAATAAATCCTTATCCTACAATCTTGCTTAATATTATAACTGTGAAAGAATGTTTGTTTCCATGTTTGTTCTTCAATCAGTTAGGTCTAGCATACTTTCTATAAGTTAGGAAGGTCGGTGAGGGGGGGGGGGGCAGAGAAGCAGGCGGGTAATATGATATAGGTATACGCCTATGAAATAAAATTTCAACTTTTGGAGTTATTGACATTGCCTGATGCCTAGCATAAAGGACTTTTACATTTTTATCTATATCTTCTCTTATTCATTTTTGAAGAAAACAAGATTTGTCCACCCGTATGCGCAGCTGGGAAGGGCTAGCTAGTATTTAAATACAAATTAAAAAGTTTATACAGCACGATGAAATGAACTAAAAGCATACCTTGATTAATTTCTACATGCCTTAGCCCAACACATTTAAATAAAAAAACGTGGCCGCATACACTCTACTCACTTCACGTCTTGTTACTATCTATTGCATGCGTCCTACGTTTTTCGTTTTAAATGGACGAGTGCTACCAACAATTATGTTATACTATGCGATTGGGGTGAACCTACTAAATAAAAAATAATTTTATTAAAGAATACATTTTATTTCGTATCTCTTTTTTTTAACTCTCTTCCTTTTTGTGGTCGTAAATTGTGTTTAACATTCAAATTCGAAGTCAAAGTAAATAGGTATGTGGAATGCCCCAAATTTTGTGTTAAGTAATTTTTTCGTTCACTGAAGTCACTATACTGAATTTTAATGTTTTAATAAATTGATGCTAAATACTTACAGAAACAAATAAAAACTTATACCATATACATTATTGGGTGGTCAGCTACAGATAATAGTTAGCCGTTCGTTAGTATTTGTTCACATGTTGAATCAATTCTTATATATAATTGACTGTCAGTATCGATTACTTCTCAGATCATTTGCATCTCAAAGCCCATTCTGGCATTATTTGGGTACCTCAGGGAAGCCATTGCGGTCCCCTTGTATTTGGTTTTGACTATTAATGATGTTGAACAGATATTTTCATCATCTTCTTTGCAAATCTTCGTAAATATGAGGATTTTGCAACAAAAAAGCATCCCCTGACGAGATGCTGAAATTGCTGAAAACAAATTTAAATAAATAATTTCAAAAAAACTAAGATTAAAACAATGTTAAGCCGGAACTTTCTTCTGTTACAGAGGCAATGCTTGACCTATGACGAACCTCATGTCCTTTTTTTTCAAATAAAATCTTCAATTTTAAACACACACATTGCTCTCCTCAAACGAAACACACAATTTATTCCAAAGAAATTTAAAAAAAAAATAATCGATATCGATATAGAAACAGAATTATGTCACTCAATTAAAACCATACTGGCATTGTCATCGTTTCTATATATTTTTCATTATTTCCCTACTGAAATACTTTTCAACTGCAGACGTTTGTCCTTGAGCAATGCCTGCTTGACCAAGTCATATTTCTTTTGTGCTTCTTCGTGTGTAATCGTTAATCTCTTTTGCACCATTCTCTTATTCAATTCAAGGTCCTTCGATTCCTGCAATAGACGTTCATAATCGAAGTCATCGAATTTATTGTGGAATTTCCCCAAGAATTTCTTTAAGGATTGGGCTTCAGCCGTCAACTGCAATACCCAAAAAAAAAAATGTTTACATTTCACAAAAAAAAAGGATAAAAAGGATCAAAGCTAACATCTTCATAACGTCGTTGTAATTCATTCAAAAGGGATACAAATCGCGTCTTCAAATCATTCAAACACGCATTATAAGCTGTCCAGGATTCCTTGTGTGTCAAAGTACGTCCATTGTAGGGTACCAAATAGGGAGCCAGGAAATCGGGAAGATTCGCACTTCTGTCCTTTTTAATTTGCTTCTCCAGTTCGTCCTTAAAATAAAAGACAATTCAATTTTGGGCAGTTTTTTTTTTAAAGAGCATATATAGGTAATATTAATAGACTGGAATGTACTCGTATATCATTCAACAAATTAAGTTCAAGGTCCTTGATCCTTGAACAAAGAACCTTGTTACAAAAGCCGGCCGGCCATCATCTTTACACAACGACACTGACACCCTTCCTCGTATATATTATACAACTTAATTACGTTCCCCAAATATTGATGTTTTCCATTTTGCATTAAGAAGTGGGACAGCAAACATGCAATGGAGTGACACTATCTATTCCCAAGTAATACAAATGCATTAATCTACTAAATAGCTACCACCTTGGGAGTCCTCTCATCTTTCTCGACTAGCACTCTCAGTTCTCAGACAGAGGCATATCCCTATATTGCACTAAATAGGTAAACAAATTGAAATTAACATATATAATGAGGTGGTGGGGTAGGTGCGGGGAGGCTCAAGACAGTAGCCAGGACATATATACACAATACACGTACGCACATCAACATATCCCCATACCAATTACAAGGATATGAATGCATTTATCGAACCGAAGACGAAGAGAGTTCATTACCACCAGCTAATTAGGTCATTCTAAATTAAATTTGCTGATTATGTGATGTGTTTGACTTTACCGTCTCGAGGCGAAGTTTCCTTGCAGTGGCATTTCGTAAAGGATCAAACGCCCTGAACTTCAAGTCGGTGTGTTTGATTTCACGCTTCCTTCGCTCAAAAATACCATTCAGCTCCTCAATGGTTCTGTCAAAGGACTTTTTGGCAGATTCTTCGGCCTTAAGTTGCTCCAACAACAATAAGTAGAGTTCCAGTTCAGTAGGATCATCAGGATTCGAATCGCCAAACTGAAATAATAAACGGACGAAAAGAAACCTGAAGATGTTATTTCAAGGGATAAAAATTCATAAGGACGAAGGACATTTTATATGTGTGTGTGTGTGTAAGTGTGTTTGGTTAATGCCGTCGGCATTTATTCCTTCACTATGATGAAATTTATATATCTTGCTAAATATTGTGTGTTCAATTCTACGGAAAGGATTATATATTTGCTTGTTGCGCATACACACATACCTTGTATCCTTTTGTGAGTGACGGATCGAAGATAATCTCTTGACCGTAATCCGGCTTTGGTGGTTTAATGAATTCCCTGATTGCGGCAGTAAGTGCACCACAAACGTAGTGAAATTTCAGAAGAATTTTATTTTTCGAAAGTAGAAACGAACGAATCGCAATATCCTGGCTGGCCGGTTTGGTGGTGTCTCGTTGGAATTTTTCTGTGATTTCCTGGAAAATATTCAAATATTTGAAATTATGGGAGGTATACGAAAATGTTGTTACATATTACTATTTTTATTACCATTAGTTTATTCATTCCGTGTTTTGTGAGGAATTCTTTGTAGAAGCATCTGTAAAATAAAAATGTTCAACCAGGTTGAAGATTCATGATAAATGTATTGTTAAAATAGGCTTTTAATCTAAAAATCTTAGTATGGGTATATTTGAAAATTAAATTTTACACGGAATCACATACAATACATAGATGAGGTTTATTAAGTCGATAAAGAGTGTTTTAGGATGCATTAATATTTAAAAAAATGATAATTCACAACTTTTAATAAATAAAAAGCATTTTTTAATTGAACTTTTGGGTTATTGGGTTGGGTTCACAAAAACTATTAATGGATTAAAACAGCAAGAAACCAAGTTGAGGATGGAGTTACATGAAACAGCAAACACAAACTACAGCATCGTTCATTCCGTGGTTTCAAGTTAATAGCACTGGCATTTGACACCTATCAAACTCAGAGCTGTCATTTGAAGTCTCATAATATTAGTTAAATGTTTGCAATTAACGATAATGGATCGCTTAGCGATCGAACAACGCGTCAACATTATTAAAACTAACTACAAAAGTGTTGATTCAAACGTAGCCACGTTTCGCGCACTATGCGATGATTATGGTCGTCATAATCGACCGACTATGCAAGCAATCATGCGATTTGACACCGTTAGATTTTTTTTTGTGGGGCTAAACAAAAGACCGTTTTTACGCGAATAATCCATGAACTCTAGACGCATTTAATAGCAACATTACATAAGTTATGGCCGAGATATTGCCCGAAATGTGAGTAAAAGTGGTTAAATATTACCTCAAAAGAATCGCATGCTGGGAATATTCCCGAGGGCGCCATTTGAATGACATTGTTTTTCACGCTTAATGGCAAATTCCAAACTTTATAATGAATTAAAATTTTCATCAAAAATGTATCGCTGTCTGTGTTTTATATAGCTTTTCTTTCGAAACTTAAAAATGAATAACCTTATATTTCAGGGGGAAGAAGTCTTACCAATGATAATTGAAAAATTAAACGTCATTTTATGACCGAATTATTTTTTTTTTACTAAAGTAATAATATAAGCCATCAGTTTTATTTTTGCATTAAAATAATTATTAATTTTGCTTTCTAATCTTTCTAAATTTTCAATGATGATTTTCAATGAAAGCTAGATAACTGGCACTTAATATAGGTATTCAAAAAACAAACCAAAAACCTTTATTGGTCATTCCAGGTGCGAAGTTTTATTAAAATCGTTAAAATAAGGGCTGTCATTGTGTTTCTATATTCTATCGGGTTTTTCAATAAGAGCGCTACAAAAGTTTTTTAAATAGAACAAAAACGATTTTCGATATCAATGAAATTCTTTATTTCTGTGAAAGTACGTTTGATGCCATTATGTATGGAACTCTATTTCTTTTGCATGGCCACCACGGGCACGCTTGCTGAAGTCCAGACGCTGAACACAATTTTCGACGATTTTCAAGCATAAATCGGCCGATACTGCTGCAATTTCACGTTCGATGTTCGTACGAAGTTCATCAATCGTCTCTGGCTTGTTGGCATAGACCGTAGACTTGACGTAGCCCCAAAGGAAATAGTCTAACGGCGTCAAATCGCACGTCCGAGGCGGCCAAGCGACTGGACCATTTCGTATGATAACACGTTCTCCAAACTTGGTTTCCAATAAATTGATTGTGACATTCGTTGTGTGGCTTGTGGCGCCGTTCTGTTGGAACCACATGTCCTCCAAGTCCATATCATCCAATTGGGGTCAAAAATATTCGGTTATCATTGAACTGTAGCGATCCCCATTCACAGTAACGTGCCGGTCTTGATCATCACGGAAGAATTACGGCATAATGACGCCGCCGGCCCATAAACCACACCAAAGCGTAATTTTTTTCGGGATGCAATGATGACTCATGGAATACGTGTGGATTGCTGCCTGACCAATACCGCATATTTTGTTTATTGACGAAGCCATCCAGCCAGAAATGAGCCTCATCGCTGAAGATGATTTTTCGATGAAAATCCGAATCATTTTCAAGTTGTTGCTCAGCCCAATTCACGAACATACGACGGGACGCTTCTGGTAGTCAAGCGGCTCCAGTTCTTGCGTCAATTTAATCTTGTAAGGATGTAGGCCAAGATCTTTTCCCAAAATTCGCCACAACGACGTCACAGAGATGCCCAACGCTTGAGAACGACGTGTGAGAGACACATTTGGGCTTTCTGCAACTGAAGCCTCAGCGGCAGCAATATTCTCGACACTACGGGCACTTCTTTGTCTCACTGGCACGGGAACATTTTGTGCTGTGCCTGTGAATTCAAATTTTTCCACTAGACGCTCAATTATTGATCTGCTAGGACGATTATGACGACCATAAATTGGACGTAGCGCTCTTAACGTTAAGGCCACTGACTCCGAATTTCGGTAGTAAATTTTAATGACTTCGACTCGGTGTTGGCTCGTACATCTTTCCATCATAAAATGGCAAACTTTATTGAAGAGAAATGTCAAAAGAGCGGCAAGAAATATGGCGTCGTTTGCGGTCTCTGTTGCTCTACTTTTGAAGCGTCCCTGTTGAAAAACCCTTTATATTCGAACAGTGGTTCGAATTTTTGTTCTTAAAAATATGGCAGAACATTACATCGACAACAGTAAAAAGTTATACGCCTTATTCGTTGATGTTAAGGCTGCCTTTGATACAGTAAACCGATCTGCACTCTTTTACAAATTGTACTTCCTAGGTGTAACCCAAAAGTTTGGAAGAGCACTGGAAAACTTATATTTATGAAAGCGCTACATTTGCAGTATGGGATGGTAAAGCATTTCTGACTGGTTTCCAACATTATTAGGTATGAAACAGGGTTGTAATATAAGCCCAATAAACTTTATATTATATGTTTGAGTTTGCGGGAGACAAAATAAAAGCCTTGCTTTTTGCTGACGACCTCGTTCTTTTTGCAAATACACCAGAAGCTTTGTAGTTGATGATCAACCGGCTGCATGGATACTGCCAGTAATCTTGCTTGACAGTTAATATGGACAAAACGAAGGTTATGATCTTTAGAAATGGTAGTGGAAGATTTGCAAAAAATGAACAGCGGACCTACAATGAACACCGAATTGAAGCTGTTAGGGAGTACAAATACTTGGGAGTGACAATTACGAGCAACCTAATCATAAAAAAACACATGTCGGAGAAACTATCTACACCTAAAAACACTTTAAATTCAACATGGAAAATTGTCTTGGTAATAGAAACCTATCGCATCACACAAAATATCGATTGGAAGCAACCAAACATGTTCTATGGAGCACAGGTTTGGGGATATGAGAAATACGATGATTTAGAACAAATACAAAGATACTTTCTAAGGGACAATACGGCTACCAACAACAGCACCAAAATACATGTTATAGCTATGTTGAAATAGGACTACCGGAACTATTCATAAAAAACATTAAAAATGCATTTTGACTACATAATAGCTTCACGAAACGCACAGTTATGTTCGCTCTGCAGAGACAATCACTTTGGTTCAAAGAATGGAACACTCTGGCGAGGTACTACGGAAAGAGTTTAGACCTCAGGGTTGAAGATGTTGAATCGTGGAAAACGCAAAGATGTTTACACATATTAACCGTGAGTCCCGGCACTCAGACAATTTTTTTTTTCAACTAGTGCTTATTTCGTGAATGGTAACATCTAGCTCATGTCTGATTTGACAGATAATTAGTTTTATCCTTCCCCTGAACGAATATGGTTGTGCATACGCTTCGCTAAGTGGGCCTGCGATCGACTTAGAGAAGATGCCGATTTTGCCAAAAAAAACATCTTTTCAGATGAAGCTCATTTTGATCTAGGTGGGTAGTGAACAACCAAAATTGTCGCATTTGGGGCACAGAAAACCCGCACGCATACTTTGAAAAGCCGATACTCCCGAAACGAGTCACTGTTTGGTGCGGATTTTGGTCCAGAGGCATAATTGGGCCATTTTTCGAAAATGAGCAAGGAGTGGCCGTTACAGTCAATGGCGATCGTTATCGGGCCATGTTGAACGAATTTTTGTGCACAAAAATTGAAGAGGAGGATATTGGCAACATCTGGTTTCAACAGGACGGCGCTACGTGCCACACAGCCGAAGCTACACTCGATGTTTTGCGCCATTTTCAAAAAAAAAAAGAAGTTATTTGGCGGACCCTATATCAATCAACAATCGCAACTCGCAATAGGGGCGAAATATCTTACACACTAAGACCAAGTTTTTCAGTGCAAGATTAAAATTTAACTCGAGTTAACTCCTTAAATAGATTAAATTAACAGATTGTTTTGATTTATCTTTTCTCCGAGTTTGTAAGGTCGTAACACATATTTGTTTTAGCTGAAAAATGCTTCTTAAGTTAACTGTGAGTCAATTTATGTCCTGAGTTATCTAATTCGGGTTTAACTCACCACTTAAAAACTGGGCCTAAAGGGCTTAAGCTTATACTAGTTATACACAAATAATTTTATAATTAAATAAAATGTTTATATTCCAAAACAGAAACAATAATTAAAATAAATGCGGCACACTTGCCTCGTCATCCAAATTCATCAATACCAACTCATGTCGATGCCCATGACAGTGAATCTGTGAATCTGTGAATGTGGGAAATGTCTGTATGAAATTAATTTGATACTCGCTGGAATGAATGGTGTTTGGGTAGGCGGCGCTTCCTAGTACAGTGTGTATGAACTATGAATAAAAATTCATTAAAAATATGTTAAATAATATTAAAAATCGGTTGATGCCAATAGCTCAGTTAAAGTCGTTTTCAAAAAATTAAATTCGATTTTTTGTTCAAGAATCCAAAGAATAAAACTTGTTGTAGTAATAATGAATCCAAAGGAGATCGCCGGGACGAAACGTGAATTTTTATGGACTAAAGGCCGTTAAAAGCTATTTTGAATCAATAATTAACAAGTCCATTTATATAGTGCTAAATCTTCCACTTGGCTGCTGTATTTCAATAGTATATAGAATGTGTATTATAAACCCTTCGTATAATTTGTTTAAGTTTTGGTATACATCTGTTTAACTTACTTTTATATTAAACTCTTTTAAAAGTTTCTCCTTAAAAATAAATAACCAAATCATCTCAATTGTTTTTAAAAAATTCAAAAATCAAACAATTGGTTCTACGAAAGCTGCCGTTAATGACAATTCTTCGAATTTTATTTAGCAAAAGGTGATGGTGTCCCCTTTACACCCCCCCCCCCCCAAACCTATACAAAATTCCTATTAAAATGATTGAAATTTTGATAAATTGTTCCAAATAAACATGTTTTTAAAGAATAGAGCTGCAAACGTGACACTACTTTATCATAAACTGTAAAAAAAAACTCCTGTAGCTTCACCCACTAACCCCTGCTTCTATTTGCTTTTCACAACTTTTTTTTCTTAGTACATATACAGGGTGAATGCATAAGATGCTTCAAAAACCTTAAGTATGTGGGTTGGTTCAAACCAAAAAAAAAAAATAACCTTATGGTGGAAGGGGACAATTTTATGAAAAAGAGTCTTAAAATAGAAAAACAATTATTCAAAAACAACAGCAACCCTCACTATATTCCGTCATAACTTTTCTTAAAGCTAAAATTCTATTTTTTAAAGTTTCTTTTCAAATCAACTTGTTTTACTGAATACTTTTCGTGAAATTAATTTTATTTTTAGTCTTATTTTTGTTCATAATTTATTTTTAAATTAAGTTGTTTTAGGGAACAGTTTTTAAAAAATTAATTTTTGAACTCAGTTTTCAAAAAAAATTTAAAATTTTATTTTTTTTTCAAAAAAATGCTCTTATAAATGTTTAGCCAAAAATAGAAAACCAGATGCTTAAATGTCTTGAAGTTTTTTGAGAAAATTGAAAATAACTAAATCTACTTTACTATACATACCTACGTAGTGGAAATAGAATATCCTCAGAGCAAATTAAGCAACGGAAAGGGAATTATATTTCTGTTATTTTCAAAGTTCTAAAGAACCCGAAGAGATTAAAGCATCTGAATTTTGGTGTTAAAAAAAAACTAATAGTAGCATTAAATATTAATGACAAATAAACTACTTAATAACGTAAAATTTTGAACAAAGTTTTTAAATTTGTTTTCTTCAAAATTTTGAGATTGAAAATTATTTTTTTTCAAAAACTCTTCACTAAAATTA
This sequence comes from Leucozona laternaria, assembly GCA_932273885.2. NCBI lineage: Eukaryota > Metazoa > Arthropoda > Insecta > Diptera > Syrphidae > Leucozona > Leucozona laternaria. The sequence continues at coordinate 215,879,016 of OW026366.1, read as the reverse complement.
CTTTTTTTAAGAAAGAAAATACAAGAAGAAATTTCAAGCTTTACAAAAAAGTATAGCATATCATTGCAAGTATTACCTTTGTTTTTAAATACTTTTTTTTTTTTTTAGAAAATTGGGCCTCCCGGCTAAACGGGAGGAAAAGATCCCCCCTCCTTAGAGATTTTCGTCATGTATTGACCCATTCTACACGATCTAGCTTCTTTTTGTCGTACCTCATGCGAATCACCCTGTAACATTTTTTGCTGTATATTTTTTTCCATCTAAGAAAAAATTCTTTGCCCCCCCCCCTCCGAAAACAACTGATATTATAATTGTTTAAAAAAATATAAATACAATATTTTCAAACAAAAACCTTACGTAAAACTAACACCATATTAATTAAATTTATTAAAACTCATGGTTATGCCAGTGTTTGACTTAATATAATAATAATATTGGTTTCCTTCGAAATTTCAAAATCACTCATACGCCATAGTACCCAAAATAATTAGTTTTTTTTTAAATGATTGCAAAATTATAATTATTATAAATTTATAATAAATTGCTGCTAGCAAAATTATATATTTTGGATATTACGGTGTAATGTATAAATTTTATCACTTTGATGTAAAACAATTTATCAAAAGTGTGTACTCACGATCCTGGTGCTTTTTCGAAATGCAATACAATTTTTTGCTCATGCACTTCACACAATCGCATTGAGTCCAAACGTGGTGATGAATAGAAATGCAACATCTTTGGTTTTTTATCGTCAACATTATGAATAAAATCTGAAGAAAAATAAATGTTGCATCAATCAAATAAGTCAATAAGAGAGACAATAAAGAGATTATACGTTTTAGAGAATCTGGTCTTCCCTTCTCAAAAGATTCCTCTGTCTGACCACTCGCGAAGACGAACTTAATTTTTATCAGCAAATCTGTTCGATTTTCATACCAATCCCAGCGTATTTCTGGAACCTCATAATTATCATCCGCGAAAAGTGTCACCTGCATTATTTTTCCATCGGGCTGATTGTAGTTTGAAAATCTTTCGTGGAGAACTCGCTGGTAAAGGATTGCCTTGTGGAGATTCGGATATCTTTCATCGAACTCTTTGTCACCTATATTCAATTTTTCCACCCAGGATCGTCCCATGTCCAAATGTTTTTCGATGGATAAATTTTTGCCTTCATCAGTTAAATTTTCGTCGGAACATTGCTCTTCGAGTCGCATCTCTGGTGGCTCGCCAGCTAGCAGATGTTCCCAATGGCTTGTCTCCCTAAGATCCCACTTCATATCTTGAATGCGACAAGTCTGCAAATTAACATAGTAATTCAAGTGGTTCCAAATACTTTCGATGTGAATGTAAGCTTTGGATGAGGGATCGTGCTGAAATCCGGTAGAGGGTTCTATAAATGTTGCAGTTGGCGGAGCATCAACTTCATCACCATCTTCGTTGATGATCTTGCTGCGAGGCTTACAACTCCATGGGGCATTGTGAATTATCACAACCCAAGAGTGGGAAAGGCGATAAGGGTCATTAAATGAAGCTTCATCTTCTAAGTTCTGCGGAACAACAAGAACGAAAGCAATGCAGGCAACACTAAAACAACTGGCGCACTGGCCCAATCTTAAGTACACGACTGACTTACCTCACGCTCAATTCTTGCAGCTTCTTCTAGTTCAAATTTTTCCTGATTTTCCCTCTCCAACCTCATTCGCTCAAGTTGGTCGGTTAAGTGGCTCTCTAGGTCTGGTTTCGATTTCAGCTTATATTTGTCGTTTTCTTTTGTTTTTCGTATTTCGTGTTCTTCGTCTTGATCCTTTGGGTAATGTTGGTCCTCTGGTAAGGGATACTTCACATTTCGCTGATCGTTCTTCACAGTATCCTGTTTGGCTGATCCAGACACAACCAAAGCCGGAAAGCCTGCTCCAATCAACATGCTACACAGTAAAGTGGCCATTTCAAAGCTATTCCCACAGCGACGACGAAGTAAAGTTGTGGGTGACACCAGGTATGGCGGCTGGAAATAGATTGAAAAAAATATAAAATCAATACACTTCTTTTTCATAAATGACCCAGATCCCACTGCACAATAGAAAAGGATTTCCAAGACCTATATCAGCTTCTAAATCAATACATATAGACGAGAAACTATCCTGAAACTATTTTGCTGTCACCAATGGGTTAGTTCGTCAGGGCTTGTGGTGAAAATGAAAGAAAGCCATTCAACCAGTTGTAGTCGTTAGCATTACAAATGGCGGCGGCACGTGGCAATGCGTCAAAGGAAGAATGTCCTCGTAACGGAAACAATAGTCGTCGTCCATGTTTCTCACTTTGTGTTCTTTTAATAATTTTATGCGCTAGCGAAATGGGTTGAATGGAAAACTCAACCCATCCCGGGCCCCCCACAACCGTGTTTTTTTTTTAGCGAAGAAATTAAAATATATATAAACAGAGCGAGACAAGGACTCACCTTACCGCAAACACAACAAAAAACAATAACAAAAAAGCTAAATAATGATGAGAACAGAGTGCACTTTGAAGAGACATTATTTTCATGCACCTTTTATGCCTATGCACTGTGCACCGCTATTTGCTACAACTACTTTCGCATTAGATGCCTTTTCATCTGATGAAAATTCTGCTTTGTTGTTGGTGGTGTTTGTAAAAATTATATCTCTGGATGTTTGGAGGGAAAAGTAAATGACTGTTGTTTGTTCAGTTTGAGGATATTTATGCGACAGATGGACTTCACAAATTTTATGAGGCAATGTTTAAAAATAAATATGTATTAATTTACTTAAGTATCAGTACTAAAATATTGCTGATATTGCAGCTGATAAAAAAATAATGCTTAGTTAAAAAGATTTAATGAAATGTATATGCATGCATGACATTTCGCTTGGAGTATTACAACCTCATGTGTACTAAAAAAAAACAAGGATACGTGTATCTCACCTTTAAGGTAAGAATGGTCATAAAAGGCCAATATCTGTGGTCTCGAGCAATACCCGCAAATTGGTTTTTTTTTGTCCCATCATGTTCTCCATGCTTGGTTGCACTGTTAAAAAAAAGTCCCTGTAATTTAGACGCTTTTTTCGTCAAATATGACGAATAAAAAAAAACGACTTAGGTCGTTTTCATATTAAACAACATATGGAATAAACGCTTAACTCAAATAAGATTTTTAAAATCATATAATGTTGTTTTAATTAATGACTTATATTATAATAATACATAAGTTATTTTTGGTATTGGCTTAGGATAATATTCTAAGTCTAGGCGCCATTTTTGATTTTTTCTTCATATAGTTACATGGTGCTTCTTCAGAGATATGTGGGAATTAATGTTTGCACAGACTACATAACACCCCATTTAAACTTCGACAGACCATTCACTACCTCTTTTCCTAATAGAGAGGAGTGGAAAAACAACCAACCTCTCAGTAACGAATCTACGATAGCTATCTTCACTGATGGTTCTAAGATGGACACTGGAGTTGGTGCAGGAATCTTCTCGGAAACTCTGGGACTAGCTAGCTCCTTCAGACTTCCAGACTTTTGCAGCGTCTTCCAAGCTGAGGTCTTGGCAGTGACCAAAGCAGCTACGCAAATATCAACGATGGCGATACCACGAGCTGACATCACCCTCTTTATTGATAGGCAATCAGCAATTAAGGCAATTTCCGCCACCGAAATACATTCGAAGGTTGTAAATTGCTGTCGCGAAGAGCTTAGAGTTCTTGGCATGCAGCATAACATTAGACTCTGCTGGGTTCCTGGTCACAGCAATGTACATTGAAACGAAAGAGCTGATGAGCTGGCGAGAACGGGATCGTCACTTGATTCAAGTCAAGCCGAACGACATATTAAAGTACCAAACTGTAACATCAAACAGGATATTGATAACGAAATATCAGAAAAAAACAATGGAAGATGGAACCTGCTTGAAACATGCGCCACAACTAGAAAATTGTGGCCCAATTTCAATAAGCAGAGGACAGACAAAATTATGCAAATGAACAAAAAACATCTTTGTTCCCTTGTCAGCATAATCACCGGACACAACCTACTGGGATACCACAGAAAGAAAATGAGGCTCAGTACTGACAACCTTTGCAGAGGCTGCAGCGATGAAGAAGCACATGAGGACACCTTACACTTCCTTTGTCACTGCCCAGCACTCTGTCACTTATGAAAGAAACACTTAGGTAATCATTTCTTTGATGACTTAGAAGATCTTTCTAGAACTTCAGTGAACAGTCTTCTGAACTTCGTCAATGCCTCTAAATGGCTTGATTGCAAACAGAACACATAGGTTTTTACATTAAGTGGGATACAAATTCCTAGGGTATCACAACGGATCTACATAGATCTAAGTGTGACGGTAACAAGATCAACTGTCAGCCCTTCTACTTAACAGTCCTTATAGCGTGAAACAATCAACACACCAAAAGGGACGATTGTAACATTTGACCTTGCCTTCTTTTTCAAGTCATACATTTAAACCAAAGATTAAGTTGGAAATTAAATTAGTATTCAACGGTAGCTAAATGTTCATTCATTAATATGCACTATGTTTCATTTTATTGGTTATCAAATTATGGCACGAAATTTCAAATAAGTTACTTTCGTACCCACTCTCCCCTAGAAATAAAAAAGTTCAGACCCTTATTCGTTTTGTCCAAAATTTGTATATAAAGGGTCCGCCAAATAACTTCTTTTTTTTTTTTGAAAATGGTGCAAAACATCGAGTGTAGCTTCGACTGTGTGGCACGTAGCGTCGTCCTGTTGAAACCAAATGTTGCCAACATCCTCCTCTTCAATTTTTGTGAACAAAAATTCGTTCAACATGGCCCGATAACGATCGCCATTGTCTGTAACGGCCACTCCTTGCTCATTTTCAAAAAATGGCCCAATTATGCCTCTGGACCAAAATCCGCACCAAACAGTGACTCGTTTTGGGTGTATCGGCTTTTCAATGTATGCGTGCGGGTTTTCTGTGCCCCAAATGCGACAATTTTGCTTGTTTACTACCCGCCAAGATCAAAATGAGCTTCATCTGAAAAGATGATTTTTTTGGCAAAATCGGCATCTTCTCTAAGTCGATCGCAGGCCCACTTAGCGAAGCGTATGCACAACCATATTGGTTCAGCGGAAAGATAAAACTAATTATCTGTCAAATCAGACATAAGCTAAGTGTTACCATTCACGAAATAAGCACTAGATGAAAAAAAAAAACGTTAGATGGCGGACCCTTTATAAGGTCGCCAAGATGGTTCAAATATATCACATGTTGATGACAATTGTCAGTTTTTGTAAAGGAATGAAAAATATTAATTTTGACCAAGAAGTGTATCTCCACTTCATCTATATCGCCTTCACTGAAAAGCCGCAAATGAATTTCCACTTCTTGTTCTATTATTTTCCCATTGCACATTTCATATGAACCGAGTCGAACTTCAACAAAAAAAAATAAAAAAACAAAATAATACAAAATAATACAAAAACAAATTAAAACAAAAAAAAAACACTAAATTATAAAATAAATCTAGGAAAAAAAAAACAAGGTCCACCTAAAACAGAGAAACCCATTGCATCGTCATCGCATCTCGTCATCATCGCATCCTCCGAAAGGGGCAACAGCATCATAAATATGGCGCAGCGTATTTGCTTTTGAGTAATCATTTCTTTTGAGTTCGTTGTCCATATCCGCTTTGCAAAGAAACACAAAAAAACAACCTTTCCAACAAATGCAAGAAAAAAACTGCTTAAAAATAAGCCAAAAGAAAGGAAATTGAAGGAAAAAAAAATATTGGAATCGCATCGCAAAACGTCATACAAAATAATAGAAAAAAATAAAAAGAAAAACCAAAGAAAGCTGCTGCTGCTGAAAATATAAAAATTAAAAAAAAAAAAATAAATAAAAATAATATTCATCTGCCATTGCACATGAATCAAAAAACGGATGAAAGGCAGCCGCAATATGACAATTACAACGAATTGACTGCATCTTTTTTCTCAAACCCTTTTTGCTTTATATTTTGTGTGTTACTTACTGTTGGTCCTGGAATCACAGCAGAAAGCAGCAAGCAGTCCTTCGAACACACGATCCGTAAACGCTTCAGATTAATTCAAGCGAACCGTTCCCCAAAAAATTCATATTTCTAATCTGTATATTCTAAAAACCTTCCTTTTTGCCCCTTACCCACCACCCCCCCCCCCCACCCGTCTCCCCCTCAAACTTTATATAATGCAAAGAAAGTATGATGACAGCAATTTCATGTGTTCTACCTTCAAATAAGCAAAAGCACACATGTGAAACAAAAATTGAAAACAACAAAAAAAAACACAAAACAAAAATACTTCAGATTCTAAAAAAAATGAAGAAAAAATCCCCGAAGGATACTTATCAACTACAAACTACCCAACCTCTGCCAGGACATGCATTTTCTGTTTTTAACTATCAAATAATTTCCACTCCTTTCGCTCACAAGTAGCTAAAAAAAACATAAAGCGGGTACGAGTAGGTACGATGTGGATATGTAAAACAACTACAAATAAGTATTTCACAAGGTCCAGTTAAATCATCCCCCCATCGATGCCCCTGCTCCAGTCTCTGAGAATATTCTTTTTGGGGCCGAATCCAGTTGAGTGGGTGCAAAAAAGACTTCGACGACACGACGACGATGACGAAGGCGACGGACGTCGACTTACAGATCTTTTGGCTCCCCTTGTGTGGGGACTTGAGAGTTTTTCAGGTAGTTCTGGGAGCTGCATATGCAAAATATTAAATACCCTTGCCGTTACCCTTAGCCTTATACTCTTAAGCCTTTAGCTTTATCTGTGGAAGGGGAGAAGCAGCAAGCAATTTGAAAACACCCCGTGAGCGCTATTTAGCCTGGCCTGAGCTGGGCTAACTCAAAATACTGGACTTTTTCTATACTTTGCTTAAATGCATGTGGATGGGGTAGCCCGCTTTTACCCTTTCTCCAGCTTGGTCTATTGTGAGGATTTCTGGATACGAGAAGTTTTATTTTGTGTTTTTTGTTTTTTCTATTTCGTGTTTTAGAGTTTAGTTTTAGTCGTTAAAAGAATATTTCTTGTTCTTTTTATCATTTTATTGTTTCTTCTTGTTTTTCATCCTCCCCGTCCCCACTCTAGCTCTTTTGCTTTTGTCGACGGCGATGGTCTTATTCGTTATGTTGTTGATGCAGCTTTCCTTTTCGTATTTTCCCCATTGCCAGGGTGCCTTTGTGTTGCTTAATTTTTAACTTATATGTGAGCTGGGGATATATTTACATATAATGGATGGCCTTATCCACCAAACCTAAGATAGGGGAGAACCTTTGCGTCCGCAGTGATAAGAGTTCGACGGTGAGTGAACTTACAAAGTAGTTAGACTAATCAGATTTAAGATAAAAGTGTTTACGGGTAATGACTTAGGTAGTGCGATGGAGAGTTTTGCATATAAATGCCTGGCCCATCCTTTATAAGGCAGAATGGGATATTGCTTGTTTTATAAAAGGGTGAAACGATGTAAACTAGATTTTGGGTTGGCTTATGATTATATGCACGTATGCATGTACATTATATACATATTAAATATTTAGACAAAAAACTGCAAATATTATAAAAAACTCTACAAATATCATTGAATCATCAGTGATGCCTATTTGATGTGAACAAAATACTTTGAATTATTTCGGAAAAATTAAGACTACATTAGGTATTTTCTTATAAAAAATACCAAACAGTCAGAAGTAAAGAAAAAAAAAAACAAAATTATTTCAAGTTTTGCTTAAACAAGTGAAGTTAAACCGAAATGCTTGCAAGTGCTCTGCACAAAGGACTGGTTGAGCGCTATAAGTCACTATCCTTGTGCTCTATAGCTGTAAAGCCACGAATTTATATATTTTTTTACGGCATAAAATTATGAAAGTCAAGTTATAGCGAACCAACATCAATCGACACAGGCGCGGATCTAGGATTTCAGTTTGGAGGGGGTCACGTTGCCAGAGCACAGATCACTACCAAAATGATATAAAATGCATGGAATTCCTGGAGACGAGAAAAGTATCAGTCAAAGGATCCAAAGGCGAGATCGTACTTTTGGACTTACATTTAGATATCGATAGTATAGTTGACCAAGGAGATGTTGGCAGAAAAGATTCAAAATTAAAACCTTGCAATTTTTAGTTATAAAATTGATTTTTTCAATGAATATACTATGCAGTTTCTAGATTCAAACTTTATGGTTCAATATTTCATCCAAAATAATAAAAAAAAAATGCCCCACAACTACAAAATGACACAGTCCATGACGATACTGAGACGAGAATAAGTTCTAATAGACCGAGACGACTTTGAAATCACAAGGTAGCCTGAATGAAAATAACTACTTTTTTTGGAAACATTCAGCTCACTTTTAGTTTCATCAACATTTCTAAGGAAGTTTTTAATGTTCTATTAATTTCTGAGTTAAGAATATTTAAATCCAAGCAGTTATTAGATGGGAGATTTATAGAGGTAAATAAAAATCTTATTTATTCAGGGTAGTATAAGAGGACATAGCTTACAGAAGAAAGAAGATACCATCAGACCATTGGGACTCGTACGAGAAAAAAATACTTATTATACCCGAAAAGCCATTGTGACCAGTGTTCCCAGTTCAAAATTCCAAATCCAGTCAAATCTGACTTTGTTGACTTGATTTATTTCTTCCGAATCCAGTCAAAAAAAAAAAACAGTCAAACATGAAAATACAGTAGTCCCTCGATAATTCGAACTAATTAAAACAAGTTTTTTTCGGATTTTAGAGGGATTCACACTACTGGAACATTTTTCAGTTCTTGCAAACTGATTGAAACAACACAAAATAATTTCCTAAAGCACAGTTTCAACATTTATTAAGTCAAGAAAAAATACAAAATAAAATAATGATCATAAAACATTATAACAAAAGCATGACAATGTAAACTGTTTCTGCACAACTCATAGGATACACTGTCTGGCATTAAAAAAGTTACAATATGTCTAGGCAAACAACGGTTAATTAGTCCTTCATATCGCACGCAAAACTAAAAAGAGAGAAAAAAGAGAAATATAAAACCTTTAACAAAAGAAATTCACATTTTAGAGTTCGAATACTTCAGAAGTTCACATTATAGAGATGAAAATGTAAAGTTTTGGCGGTTCACATTTTAAAGAAATTCACATTATGGGTAATTCACATTATCGAGGGGCTACTGTACGAATTTTCTTTCTAAAGAAAACAAAAATATATTTTATGAATATTGGATAGAACCAACCAGCAAGCAGAACACAAAAAACTTTGCCATTGGCATTTGGTTGTATTGTTTGTTGTTGTCAACTCAGATGTCTTGTCAGAAAGATTCAAAAATGGATGTGCTCGTTGATTTCACTGCATAATTACTCATTTACACTTGGTTAACACTGACCTGTAAGTGTATTTAAACATTTTTTTTTTTTAAGTTCAAGTGCAAATTGAATTATTAAATCCAGTCGAAAAACCAGTCAAAAAAACAGTTGACTAGATTTGTTTTTCATTTTCAGCTAACACCGATAAAATCCAGTCAAATCTGAATGGAAACCAGTCAAAATAGCAACACTGATTGTGACTCCAATAAACTTACCCATCAGAGATAAGGGGTCTCTTATTAAACCGTCACACGACTTTTATTTACTGGATTCGTCCGCGATTCCATCAGCTTCAGCTGTGAATTGACCAGATCCGCCCGAAATATTACTAGTTTTTCAGAGCTTACTCAAACCGCCCAGCGCCGCCGTTTACTTACCGAGAGTATATATCCGATGTACGGAACTATACTGTAATAATGAGAATTGGGAGAACGCTGAAGACCGTCACCCATTCCTAATCTAGAGATACCAGATAACATAAAAATCTATACTTAAAATAATATTGTTGGAAAATAAACAAGGTTTTGATTAACATAAACTTCGTTAGATCAAACCCAGCGAGCAAAACCTCAGCTTTTGATAAAAATTACATCAAGTCCCCCCAGATGTATAAAATGAGATACTTTGCGTTTGTATCCACCTGCCTACAGCCTTAAGGATGTGTGGATTTTGCTACGGAGACATTTTTTTCAGACTAGGTACAGCTTATAAACCTATTTTTAAGTATGTCTAACTTTAGTCAGCTGCATAATTTCAATACCTTTAGTTCTAAATATTTTCCATCGATTATCTAACTTAGACACTGGAATTGGATATCCAAACCTATTTTAAAATGATATACGTGCAATACCAAATGTAAGTCTAGTAACGAATTGAAACATTATCTAGAAACGAATGAAACGTTCATTGAACGTATCCAGAAGTCCACGAAATTAACAGATTAAATGGATGTTAGTATATCAATAAGAGGATATATATTTAGACCACTGTTACAATGCGTTTATAAATAAGGAGATGTCCAACTATTTGGACAATGACTAGTTGTCCAAGAGTGTTCTAGGGATAAATAAATACGACTGTTTATCTTTTGCTCCAGCCTTCTGGGGGGGTCATGACCCCTATGACCCTCCCTCTGGATCCGCCACTGATCGACAAGTAATGGTAAAGTGGATATATTGCCGTCTTTAGTTGTGACAATTTCAAATTATTCGTGAGATGTTTTTCTGTTTCGGGTTTCGTTTTTGATTAAAGCCCGAACCACACTTCTCTCGTGTGGTGTGTTGTGGAGTCATGTGACGCTATCGCTCTTATGTATTTCATATGCGTAGAGCCATATTTGTATCGTGTGATGAATGAATGACAGCGACATACTACTCCACAACACTCCACACGAGAGTAATGTGGTTCGGGCTTAATTCAAAGAAAAATAGAAAAAAAAGTATAACCAATCGATTTTAAAATAAAGGGTCATTAATTTTTCGGTTTTGAAAATAAAACTAAATAAAACACAAACAGCGATACATTTTTGATGAAAATTTTATTTCATTATAAAGTTTGAACTTTTCCAACAACATCATTCAAATGGCCAGCTCGGGCAGATTTGCAGAATGCGATGCTTTTGGGGTAATTTTAAACCACTTTTTCGCACATGTCGTGCGGTATATTGGCCATAACTTGAGTAATGTTGGTTTTTAATGCGTCTAGAGTTCGGGGACTATTCGCGTAAACACACGTCTTGTTGGAACCATATATTGTACAAGTCATGATCTTCAATCGCCGGCCAAAAAAAAAAATCGGTTATCATTCGACCATATTGCCCCGAATTGACTGTAACCGTCTGCCCATTGGCGTCTTCGAAGAAATACGGAAGAATGACAACTTTCGACCATAGAGCACACCAAATAACCACTTTGTCTCGATGCAACGGCACCTGTTCGATCACTTGTGTGTTTTCTGAGCCCCGTATGCGGCAATTTTGTTTGTTTTCATACCCACTGATTGAGAAGTGTGCCTCAGCGCTGAAAAAAATGATGTTCGAAAAATTGGTGTTTATTGTCTGTTGTTTCAACACTCAAGAAACGTATCTACGGCGTTGTGAATATTCAGCAGGTTTTAATTGTTGCGTAATTTGAACTTTATAAGGATGGAGATGCAAATGAAAATTCAAAATACGCCATAGCGAAGTGTACGACACTTGCAATTGCTGCGAACGCCGGGAAATCGATAAATTCGGATCATCAACAACACTCGCATTTGCCGCAGCAATATTTTCGACTGAGCGTGCATAACGATAATGCATGCATTACGATTATAACATCATTAGCGCTTCCACTCGCTTCAAATTTTTTCACAATTTTATTGATTGCTTGAGTAGTCGGTCGATTATGACGACCATAATCAACGCGTAATACGCGAAAAGTGGCTATGTTCGAATCACCACTTTTGTATAATAAGTTTTAATAATTTTAACACGTTGTTCGATTGCTAAGCGATCCATTATCGTAAATGGTAAACGTTCAACTAATATTATGACACTTCAAATGACAGCTGAGTCTGACAAGTGTTAAATTCCAGCGCTGCGTCATACTTCATACCACCAAATGTTAGATACCTAAATAAAAATATGCTTTTGAGGATTGGTACTCGTTCTTGGCTACATAAATTGAAATGCGGTTTTTATTTTAAATTATGTACAAAAAATTTAAAAAAAAATTGCTTCTTTGTGCCTTTATTGCACCTCAATGTAAAATCTATTTGAGGAGTTTAATGGACTCTTGATGCTTCGAAAAAACTTTTAGGTCAAGTTTTTCAGTGCGAAATTAAAATTAAACCCGGGTTAACTCATCAAATTTGGTGAGTTAACTCAGGATTAACTGAACAGATGCTTTTAATGTTTTATCCAACGAGTTTATTTAGTCCTTCCGCATGCATTCTCCGCCGAAAAATTTCTTCCTCAGTTCACTGTGGGTTAATTTACTTCTAGCGAGTTAGCTAACTCTAGTTTAACTCAACACTGATAAACTGGACCTTATACAATTAAAGGAGGGCTTGTTTTTGCCCTTTCGAATGAGATATCAATTATGTCCGTGGCTCTTTAAATATACGAAACGAATGACGTTGTTGAAGTCAACACGGGGTATTCTTTGGCTAGCACTATTAAGATTTACTTACATTAAAATTGGAAGGATTAAAGTTTTTTTTAACGAGGGTTACTTTATTGGGAGGCAGCCACCAATAAGTTATAAAACCCGTAGAGTTTTATTGAACGTTACACCTATATCCAAGCTTAATGCTTGGAAAACATGAATTAACAATTGCGTTTTTTCCTATGACATTTTTTAGGTTTAAGTCTCAAGAGATTTTTCAGCCCAATGAAAAACTCTTTTTAAGTCCAGATTAATGCCATAGATAGCATCCTCAACCATATGCCTAGTGAATAAGAACTGATGTCGTCCCACAGTAGTGGGCTGAGGATTGACCCATGAGGAACACCGCATTCGTTGGAAAAAAAAATCTGAAATATGGGAACTGCTAAACAATAAAAACACTGTTAAATTCCATGTAACATCTTTTTTAAGTTATTTAACTTGTCAAGTTTTCATGGCCCTTTTAATATTTTGTATGGTAGCCTTTGGGCATTTGAAGAGCCTGGAGTCTATTGAGCATGGAATCAACTATACTCTGTTTAATTTGAATATGCAGTACAGGGAAGATAGGATATTTTCCTTTCACCAATACTATTTTGGATTGCAATAAGTCAACTCCATTTCAAAGCACTCACAGGGTGGCCCTAGTGAGCTATTAAAACTGCCGCAAATCTCACAAAAATATTGCTATCAAAATCTCTAAAAAAGCTTAAATCCTGAAAGTTACATAGCAGAAACCAAAGAAAATGCCATATGAATTTCCATCAACTAGGCAATGTTAACTCTGATTCAACACAATGTCAATTGTCTTTGTCAATAAGGGTTGTTGCAAATTGGCGATGCGATCAGTCTCCTTTCACCGGGGGAGCAGATAGGTCATTGTGGGGTGTACGTGAGCTCAAAGAAGATTACATTAACAATTTAAATTTAAGTCAGTGATTCTGTTTCTTATTTCAGTGGCAATTTCTTACGTTAAGGTGCCGTGCAAGCAGCACGTTCGTTCTACAACAAAGCCCACACGCACATCATATCAGGTCTGAAAAAATTCCTGACCTGTGCTTAGGGTAAATCTCCTCGAAGAACAGGAAATTTTTAAGAATATCCAACTTTTCGGCAGTTTGCATCAAATTATTTTTCAATTTATTGATTTACATGTTTTTCTCCATCGTCCCCTCAATGAACTCTAACTTTCCAACACCAGCTCCAGGCATACAACTATTCCTCCGCCATGCTTCACAGTTGCTTTTAGGTTTCCGTTTTAAGCTCTGTTTTTGGCTTCCACCAGACGTAGAGGACATCCCGTCAGAGCCAAAAAAATTGAACTTATATTTTGCAGCAGATTAAATTTATAATTTTTCGAACAATATAACGTTCATCAGACTGTTTGAAAATTTTCTAAGTTGCCTTTTCTTCCATTGTTTTTAACCCGATTTTCGTGAACGAATCGGTTCACAATATGCTGCATTATAGAGGCACTCAAACCAAAATTATAGTTTCCAATTTTCCGAATAGACTGTCCAATTTTTAAGTGGTAAATAACCAGTTCGCGGACTTCGATTGTTGCGCGATGACCAATTTAAAAAAAAAAGACGCAAAAATTGTTCTTTTTACTTTTAATGCCTTCGAAAACTAGAAGGCTTTTGAGCATCTTTTTTCTGATTGTTTAATCTTTTCAAGTTTATTGAATTCTTTGTTGTGTTTCAGTGTTGAATCAAAATGAATACAAAATCTAAAATTGTTCAAGGACAGAAAAAGAGAATTCAATTCGAGCCAAACGTTTTACTCAATTTGAAACTGATTTGTTGTGTCACCTAATGTTGGCCAGCGACATCAATACTATGGTCACCAACAAAATAAAACCGTACGGTCGCATACGTGGGTGGGAGAACTTTGCAACATCGGACGTGGCAGTGAGTTGTATATTCTTGTATTTTTTTTTTTCTATCTTCTCTCTTTTTCCGAGTGTAGCTCATCGTCTCTTTTTTTTTTTTATTCTGTCAGCAACGAACGGAAGTCGAATTGCGAAAATGATTTTACAACATACAAATACATAGACCTAAGAAAACCTTACTTAAACTGTGCCGGCATATTACAGCCACTAGAGTTTGAAAACGATAGTACAGGGTCATTCATTTCATGGTTTTAAGTTGGTAGCACTGGCATTTGACACCTGTCAAACTCAGGTGTCATTTGAAGTGTCATGATATTATTTGAACGATTGCCATTTACGGTAATGGATCGCTTAACAATCGAAGAACGCGTTAATATTATTAAAACTTAGTACAAAAGTGGTGATTCAAACGTAGCCACTTTTTGCACATTACGCAATGATTATGGTCGTCAAAATCGACCGACTACGCAAGCAATCGGTAAAATTGTGAAGAAATTTGAAGAGAGTTACTGATGTCGTAAGGCCTGTGCATCATCGTAACGCACGCTCAGTCGATAATATTGTTGCTGCAAGTGCAAGTGGTGCTGATGATCCGAATTCATCGATTTCCCGGTGTTCGCCGTTGAATCCAGACAAAAGTGACTGTTTGTTGTGCCCTATGGTCGAAAGGTGTCATTGGTCCGTATTTCTTCGAAGATGCCAATGGGCAGACGGTTACAGTCAATTCGGAGCGATATAGTCGAATGATAACCGATTTTTTTTGGCCGTCAATTGAATATCATGACTTAGACAATATGTGGTTCTAACAAGACGAGATAACAAGCCACACAACATGATCTCATGGCTTCATTGTGTGAGAAGTTTCCTGGTCGCGTTATTTTAAGTTTCGGCGACTTCAATTGGCCACCAAGATCATGCAATTTTACACCGTTAGATTTGAAATCTGTAGGGCTACGCAAATTACCGTGCTTACGCTAATTATCCCCGAACTCTAGACGCTTTAAAAACCAACATTACTCAAGTAATGGCCAAGATACCGCTCGAAATGTGCGAAAAAGCAGTTAAAAATTGCCTCAAAAGAATCGGATGCTGGGAATCTTCCTGAGGCGGCTATTCGAATGGCATTGTTTTTCACACTTAATTTTAAAGTCCAAACTTTATAATGAAATAAAATCTTAATCAAAAACGTATCGCTGTGTGTGTTTTATTTAGCTTTACTTTCGAAACAAAAATGACCCTTATTTATTTTAAAGAAACAAAATCTGCGCGATGTTCCTTTGACTGTCTTCTATTTCATGCATTTAATTCATTCAAAAATGGTATTGTTGATTTACTATCATTTTGTACAACACAAAATGGATCAAAGGCGCACCAACACATACAAAAGATTTTCTGTATCAGAACCCCAGTGTTTTGTTTTCCTTTCTTCACAAGCTATACTTCCCGAATTGAATACCTTTAATCTTCACCGCCGGCTGGCCGGAACACGCCTTTGTACAGCGCACGTATAAATTCCTTGCAGGATTGTGTTTTTGAATTTCGACATCTCCTCTCGTTTCCATATGCCTTAGCTCTTTGTATAACATAGAAAATACAATATGGGTAACGAATCTTAAAGTTAATGTTGCCATAGTTGCTTCGATTGCTTTGCCTGGCAACGGAGTGGTCATTTCAATCTCTTCACATGCTAAGTGGAGCTAAAGGAGAATTTCTACGAAATACATAGCTACGGTTGCTGGACTTAAATTTCTTCATATTTCCATCCTCTCTATTGGTTTCTATATCGCTATGCACCAGCACCATGCCTCCCCAATTTCTAACTCACTCAGTCCCTGTGTCTCCTCTTGCACATAAAAGATAGAAATACGGGTGAAATTTATTTACATGCGAATCTGCAAGGATATGCACCATTGAAATGATTATATTACACATAGATATACGCTACGTTTGAGGATAGATACCTACTAAAGATTTCGGACGAACACAACCCAGCAGAGCAGCAGTAAGGATATTGCGAAGAAGAAGAATACGAAACACCAGCTGCAGAATTGATAAGGCGACATTGTAAGAGAAGCAATGCTAGCTAACCAAGCAAAAGCTCAACCGAACTGGTCCTACTTCAAATAAAATGCATCGAATTTATCCCCTAGACTCACTCCGATTGCGACTGTTGTTGGTCAAAACTAATATCGTGTTCTATATTCAAAGACGAAGATGAGCAGCAGGACTACTACTTCAGGCTGCACATCTATCTATAGTTTTTGCAGGTGGGAGTCAAATGGGAAGAAGAAAAGCGGTCGTTGTTACAATATAGAACCTTACCTGGTTTGATTTTGTCAAGATGGCTACGACGCGGCGATTTTGTGTATGCATAAATGGTTTGAGTTCAGCCCTCCAACCCCCTCTGCCCAGCCCTGATGCTCTCAAGTTCTGGTCAACGGAGAGAAAAAGGAGATTGAACACAGGAGACGAAGAAGAAGAAGTATATTGTACCTATTCCTCATATCGTTCGTCGTCATCATCGTCGCCGTCGTAGTCGTTGTTGTCCTCCTGCTGTCCAGAATCAAGCAATTCTGTCCAATTTCATTCTCTTATGCAAACTTTCAGAACGGATGCATTCAAGAGCGAAACTCATGGCACCAGCATCAGAAGCAGAAGCAGAAGCAGCAGCAGAATCAGAATCAGCATCAGCATCAACATCAGCATCAGCAGCATCGCCTTTCGTTGTCCGCTTGCCAAAAGGATTGAACTCTCCTTTTCTCATTCCCTAAGACGTACCGTTAAACTTCCTCGAAATCGGTGCACAGTATAACGTGGTGGTGGACGTTCGTCGTGTTTGACAATATCCTTGGCAACGGACTCTTCTTGCCCATCCCCTGACGACCAACGACTACGACGACGACGACGACTTCGCAATTTCGCTTACTCACTCATTTACTGGTTCGAATTGCCAATGTCGATGTATGTCGCTCCATCTATAACGCTATCGTCCTCATCCTTCTACCTCCTCGCTGTCGTCGTCGTCGGTTTGGCTGTGGAAGAGTCGTGACTGTTTGCCGCAATAAGCATATACCCATGTTTGATTTCCTAAGACCACCCACACTCGATATAATCCTGGTCATTCGATTCAGTGAAGGACTTTAGTGCAGCAGCACATCAAATGCATTAGCCAAAGGAGCCTTAGATCCACATCTTTCTTCTTATGCCTGCTTGGATGGCTTTCGCATATTTTCCACCTTCTCCAGTGTGGCCTGTCCAGTCATCAGAATACGAAAGGAGGAAAACCAGAACTTCGGTTTGGCACAGTGGGACCGAAATCTTTTTAGTATTTTATTTCAAAATCCATCACACATTTTTTAATATTTGAAACTACTTACATATACTATACGAGTAGGTACTTATATCTGTTCAGAATGTACAAAACATTTAGACATTGTTTGAAACTTGAAAGGTGGTTCTGGGAGGTGATGTTTTTTGATATAATTGTCGAATGTTATATAGTCACTCATGGAAGCGGCCTACTTTTGGCTTAATTGGGCAAGCAAAATTTAAGACGAGTTCTTGATTAAAATTGGCAAAAAAAAGGATGTGTGTAAGTAGGTTTAAGTAACTTTTTTTTGTGATTTAAGCGATTGATAATAGGCGTGTTCATTTAACTATAAATCTCATCTACATATATACTTGCCATGAGAACACGAGTAGTTGGTAGTACTTGATTTTCGGTTGAATCTACTCATGAGTAGTTCGCCACCTCAAAAGAAATATGGTTACGACCCAGTCGTTCACTTTACCTGTTTAGTGACAAGATGGGGAGGATAAGTGAAAAACGTGGTGAGAGGCTTCATCAAAAGATTGATTCAATGGAGAGTACCAGGGAAAATGGGAAGACAATATCACAATTGAAAAAAAAAAAACATGAACAATTTTCCACTTCTGATTACATGTAGGAGTTTCAAATATTTTGTTTATTCTGATAAAATTTTGAAGAGTGATTTTTCATATTTTTAAAAATTTATGAATCCTCAACAATTGTTTTTTGTCCAATTCTGAAGCAAAACTAACACTTCAAACGAACTTTTGGTATTTTTTTTAAATTAACTGTTTTTTTTTTAAGGTTTATATCTTTAAGCTGGCAACACTATTTTAACTGGCGGCTATTTTGTCAGCTGTCAAGTGATTAATTTTAGTTTGGTTTGGCATTTCAACATGAATAGACTGACGTCTGGGCTCGAAGCAGGATCGTTGTTGATCCAGGTTTTCACAAAACAATTTTTTTCAGCGATGAAGCTCATTTTTGGATGAATGGCTACGTCAATAAGCAAAACTACCGCATTTGGAGTGTAGATAATCCTCACGCCATTGTTGAGACGCCGTTACATCCAGAAAAACTGACAGCTTTGTGTGCTTTATGGGCCGGTGGAATCATTGGTCCTTTCTTCTTTAAAAACGATGCTGGCCAAAGGGTAACATTTAATGGAGACTGTTATAGAGTCATGTTTAATGAATTTTTCGTTCCTGAATTGAATCGCCTTGAAGTAGGGGAGCTGTGGTTTCACCAAAACGGCGCAACATGTCACACAGCGCATGCCACAATTGATTTGTTGAAGGAAGCGTTTGTTGAACGCATATAATTTCGCGTTTTGGACCTGTGAGTTGGCCGCCAAGATCGTGCGATTTAACGCCGATTGACTATTTTCAGTGGGGATATGTGAAGTTGCTAGTCTACGCCTACAGCTCTTTAGAGACCTATTGGAGGTGGAATTTGATGTATAGATTTTGTAAGATGCCTGTTCCCAAAAGCCTAAAACAAAGCTATTTTCTCTTGAATTCAAGTGCAAGAGTCCTTACAGATTCGACAAACCTTAATGGTGTCAGTTAATTTTTTTTTGTACAGGGTCTTTCATTTAAATCTGTCTATCTTTAAATTTAAATAGAACAAAGTTTGTTTTAGTTGGCCTATCGATGCCATTATGTTTGGAATATAATATCGTCAAAATGCCCACCACAGCTTCTCTGGGTGGCGCGCATCCAAAATGACTCCATGACTCTGGAGCATAAATATGGCTGAATTTGACTGATATGGCAAGGGTTATGTTCGCTTTGAGAGCCTCTGTTGCTTTTGGCTTATTGGCATAGACCTGCGACTTCTGAACCACCATGCCCTCGAATCGATGGTGCAGAATTTCCAATGTTGTGTCAGCTGTGTCGATGTGTTGCACGTAGCGCCGTCCTGTTGAAACCACCATGCCGGTGACGTCCATATCATCCAGTTCAATCCAAGCGCTCGCCGTTGACAGTGGATGGCCTGGCCAACGTCGCTCTCAAAGAAATTTGGACCGATGACGCTCGCCGCCAGCCCAAAATCCACACCAAACAGTGGCTTTTTCGGGATGCATTGAACGCTCTTGGATTAGCATCGTCCCAAATTATAGAATTTTGTTTGTTGACGAACCTATATTCATCCTCATAGCTGAAGATGATTTTTCGATAAAAATTAGGGTCAGTTTCCAACTGCTCCAGATCCTATTCAGCGAACACACTTCGTTGTCTTCTGTCGTTTACCTTCAGCTCCTGGATCATTTGAATTTTGAATGGGTGCAGGCCCAAGTCCCATCGCGACGCAAAATCAGCCAAGCTGTGTTCTGCGAAAGGCCTAGTTCTTGTGAGCGATGCAAAATCGACTTCCTCGGTTTCGCCTGCACACTCTCATGGACAGCTGCGATGTTTTCGGCAGATCTTTCGTTTCGTCGGCGTACGGGTGTTGGTTGATCGTCCTCTCGGGCAGGACGATTATGGCGAACGTAAAATGGGAAAAGCACGCTGAACGTCGCCCAAACAGAACACACATTTTGACAAAACAATTCTATCATTTGAGCGTGTTGAGCAATTTAACAATATGGACGCTATAAACTAAATAGACCCTATTGGAAGACCCTTTATATTGGTTTGGTTGTAATAAAACTATAACACAACGATCAGTCAGAAGTCCCAACAACTGGTCTTCGTCGTATCGTACATTTGTTTGCGTGTCTAGTGCTCCTGTGGGTTTGTCCGTATAGTGCGCCTGTGTGTCTGTGGCTAAAAACGTTTTTTGAGAAAATTGTTTAATTGTTGATTTAATCGCGTATGTATCTCTTCAATAGTTTAAACGATTTTGTTATAATTTTGCAATATCTGGTGCTTTAACATTATGTCACATTTTATAATTTAAAAAAAAATTTAAATACAAAATCATTGTTTTTAGTACTTTTGACTTTTCTGAAAATATCAAATATGCCTTAAATCAATCGTTGCCCCTTTTCGAAGCCTATGTCCGCCACCACCATAATCAATGTCGTCTTTATTTTGGAAGGAGTAGAGGTGATCCACCAAAACCATCAGCTAGAAACGAGCAGCAGTGTCGGCGACCGACAGCGGCAAAAGCAAATCCCAACATCAACGGCTCTAACGTGTGTGCAGAAATAGATGCTCTTGTGTCCACCTATATAACCATGTTCCCTCTTTGTCTGCATTGCGAGTGCTTCATGTCCAGAATCTATCCGTGTATATACTTACTTACTCCCTGTGTGTATATTAGTACATGAATTCGTATTTATAAAAACATTATGTGCACGTCTAAGAAGAATAGAACAACCAGAGATCCCAGAGAAGAGTCCAAGAGTCCAAACCACTAGCTCACCAAACTCTTTGGTTTGGGGCAGCATCTGCTGTCCGTCTGTACGTTCGCCCATCCGTCCGTCCGTCCGTCACCATCGTCGTTCTACACACAAAGACTATGGATTTTCGTAGAGTGCGGGCATCAGAAAGGGATGCATTTCGGATTTTCTTTTTATTTTGTATCCTTTCTTGGAACGTACACACTCCACTGCCCACCATCACTGCTGATGTGCTGTGCCGATGTCCAAGCCCAGACCAAACACCCAAGTCCCCCAGCATGTGTGTGTATAAATTAGAAATCGGGAAGTGTTTCTCCATCTTCACCATCACCCCGAACCCGATTGAGGTATAGCGCATAGGTGGAGTGGAAGGATATTGGCAAGGATATCGTCCAAGGCATATGGAACCTCTTCCATAACATCACCCACCCTCTTGGAGCGATATGTATAGAAATAGTAGACTACGAAGAACAAGAACAAGAAAAAGAAGTCGTAGATATGTAGAGTAGATTGGGCCATAGCGTCAGCATCAGCATCAGCATCAGCATCAGCAGACCAAGCAAGGATCTGTATCTGTACGTTAGAAGGATTGTGTGAGCGCGCGCATTCAAAATTTCACATTTTGCCAACATGCAGCCACCTCGGACTAAAGGTATACACAGTACAAAAACGGATGTATGTGACCAAAGACCAATGTCCAGTTAACGGGTATGCATGATGCATATATCAAATGTATACGAATCAACCAGCATTTCGGTTCTTCTTCTAGCTCCGCAGTAGATTTTCTAAGTGCTCGTTCTTGGTTGTGCGTTTGTGTGTGTGTGTGTGTGTGTGTGTGTGCTTGTTATAGCAGAATGTGCAAGTTATATCCCAAAGGATATACCTACGTAGTACGTACACCAATCATTCTATTCCGTCAAGAACAAGTATAGAATAGCCCACTGATGCCACTGCTACTTCCACTGCCGCCGCCGTCGCTATTTCGATTCCTTACTATATATGGTGCACCTGAAGCCTATATTGGCCTCCTACTACTGCGGTTTATGTCTACATCGCTTTGCCATTTTCTTTTGTTTGTCGCAATAAGGCCGCATATGTTACTTGTTTCTAGATTTCGCAGCAGTTGGTTGATTTGAAAACAATTGCTGGTATTGAAGCGAAACGAAAGGGGAGAGCTTATAGCCGCGAATTTCAGATGTTAAAGACGTGAGCTACAAAGCTCCACTAAGAACTCGTTGAAGTTACCACCATTTAAGGCAAGATTAATACAAATATTAAATCGACAAATTAAAGTGAAATAACAGTGTAGGAAAATACAGTAAAATGCAACACGCGTACTTGCGAGAGTGACAAACAGTACAAAATGAGTTTGAATTTGATTTCTCACTTAAGAGTGGAATTAAGCCCAAACCCAAAGTGTGAAAAATCCAAAGATAAAATATCCAATACGTTAAGAAGGGATATTATTGAAATAATTGTGCAATATTGAGTCTGTCTCGCAGCTCCAGAATCCTCCATAATATTCTCCACAGATAAGAAACTAATGAAACGTTATTAAAAATTCAATTGAAAGCGCCAAAATGAAGATGACCGAAATAATTAAAAATAGCTTTTAACGGCCTTTAGTGCATACAAATTGGTGTTTCGTTCCGGCGATCTGACTTGGACTCATCAGTTGGCTAGTGAGGGCCTTGTCAATACGTAATTTTTTGGTTTTGGCTATATTACACTCTCAAAATTCTAATTGGACGTTATATTACCTATGTTTGAATATTTTTTCTAAATAAAGGGTGATTTTTTAGCTGGTTTGGTTTTGGCAACACTGGTTTTGACAGCTGACGTGTGTTTAGTACCTTATGTCACTGTCAAACAGCTTCAGTTTGGTTTGCAATTTAACCATGGATCGTCTTACAAATGAACAACGCTTGCAAATTATTGAATTTTACTATCAAAATTCGTGCTCGGTTCGAAATGCTCATCGCGCGCTGCTTCCATTTTATGATCGGCATTCTCGACCTTCTGAGCAGTCTATTCGGAAGATTGTGACCAAATTTCGCACCAAATTTACTTTATTGGACATTAAACCACCAACACGTTTACGTACTGTGCGTAGTGAAGAAAATATTGCGGCCGTATCAGCTAGTGTGACAGAAGACCGCGAAATGTCGATTCGGCGCCGTTCCCAGCAGTTAGGCCTTTGTTACAGCACTACGTGAAAAATTTTGCGGAAGGATTTGGGCGTAAAGCCTTTTAAGATACAGCTGGTGCAAGAACTAAAGCCAGCCGACCTACCACAACGCCGAATTTTTGGTGAATGGGCTCTTGGAAAGCTGGCCGAGGATCCGCTTTTTTATCGAAAAATTGTGTTCAGCGATGAGGCTCATTTTTGGTTGAATGGGTACGTAAATAAGCAAAATTGCCGCATTTGGAGTGAAGATCAGCCAGAAGCATTGCAACAGCTACCAATGCATCCCGAAAAAGCCACTGTTTGGTGCGGTTTATGGGCCGGCGGCATTATTGGGCCATATTTCTTCAAAGATGATGCGAATCGCAGCGTTACTGTCAATGGTGAACGCTACCGAGCGATGATAACAAACTTTTTTTTGCCCGAAATGGAAGTTCTTGACTTGCATGATATGTGGTTTCAACAAGACGGTGCCACATGCCACACAGCACGCGAAACAATGGCGCAATTGCGAGGCGAGTTTGGTGAACAGTTAATTTCACGTTTCGGGCCGGTCAATTTGCCGCCTAGATCGTGCGATTTGACACCATTAGATTATTTTTTGTGGGGGTATGTCAAGGCTAATGTCTATAGGGACAAGCCCGCTTCGATTGACGCACTGGAAGCCAACATCCATGCATTCATTCGTGAGATACCGGCCGATATGTGTGAAAGAGTATGCCAAAATTGGAGTCAGCGGATGGGCTACCTGAGACGCAGCCGCGGTCAACATTTGCATGAAATTATCTTTAAACATTAAATTGCAAGGTTCAAACTATCGATTCAAATAAATATTTCATTCATTTTTTTGAATTTTTTCTGTTTTTTTTTTTAAAAAAAGTTCTAAACCTCTTAAAAAATCACCCATTATATTTCGAAAAAATGAAAAATAAGGTTGGTGCTTTGCTACCTCGATAAATATAAAGGGTGTTTTTTTAGACGTGTGGTTTTTAAAAAGAGATGAAACGCATATAATTTAATGTTATGGCCAAGAATTTAACCTTATTATAAAGATAAGAGTTTGCCGTTATGTTTTAAAAATGATTTCGGGCAAGTGGCCGTACAGTGGTTCGGTTTGTATGGGAGAGCGGAAAAAAGTCTGTTTTATCTGAAAGGTTCAACGGATTTAAATGAAATTTGGCAAACATGTTTATATTAGTCATATACATATTTGGTCAAAATTTTGTTGAAAAAAAATAATTAGAAACAAAGTTATTGACATTTTTATAAAATTTTAGAGATTTGATGTTTGTATGGGAGAGCGGAAAAAAAATCTGTAACATCTGAACTGTTTAACGGATTAAGATGAAATTTGATTCGCATTTTTAAATTAGTCTTATACACATTTTGTTAAAATTTGGCTAAGAAAATATCATTAGTTAAAAAGTTATTGACTTTTTTTCTAAAATTTGAGTGTTTTGATGTTTGTATGGGAGAGCGGAAAAAAGGCTGTAAAATCTGAACTATTTTACGAATTTTAATGAAATTTGACAAACATGTTAAGATTAGTCTTATACATGCTTGCTCAAAATTTGATCACGAAAAAAATTGTTAGAAAAAAAGTTATTGACATTTTTATAAAATTTGAGGGTTTTGATGTTATATTTAAATAAAAGTTTTTTTTAGTAAAATCTTAACTTTTTATTTTGAATAAAATATTATTATTAACTATGTATATTATAAAATTAAATAAATACATAAAAAAAAATAAATAAAAAAAAATATGAAGTAGTAATTTTATAATGCTAGAATGAGGTTTTTAGCGTCTGCGCTGATTGGAAGTATTTTCTTTTTTGCCTGTGGCCTTAAACCTGTTATTATTGGATCTGAGGATATGAGTATATGATGCATCACATCTTCATTCGTCGCAATTTGGCTGCATTTTCTCGAATTAAACCTGCGGTAGGCTTTATAATCCTTATTTCGGCATTCTTGGGCTTCCTCGGAGAGCGATCCAACAGGAAATGCACAGCTTTTAATTATTTCTTCTCCATGGATCAAAACCTTATGTACGGTTGCTGGCATATTGTACCATTTATATTTCTCAACAAACAGTTCAGCAGTTTCCCACGTGTAAGCTGCATATTTTTTGAAATCTAATTTTTCATTCGAAGTTATTACTTCAAGGATAACAGCAAACCGCCGAATTAGGGATTCGAGCCAATGAGTGTATTTTTTTTTTTAAATGACTTTTTTTCTATGAACTGCGTTCCATCGACTTAAAAAATGAGAAATAAACCGTTTCTTTAATTCTGACAGCACAGTTTCTATTTGCTCAGAAATTAAGTTGGGGTATTTCCTTACAAAATATGGTCGAAGATTTTGAACATCATGACCATTAGTAATAAGTTCACTACACAACACCGAATAAGGAATTTCGATTGAATCCATTTTAATGTATTGAATTCACTATATATGTTTGTTATTATATTTAACTTTACTTTCACCTTGGACAAATGCTCAATAACTCAATACTGACTTTTTTTTCATTAATCCTTTATATGTATAGATTTAAGTAAGAGATTTTATTCTAATAAGCCATTACTAATCCTTACAGTTAATAAAAAATTACGCAATACTCAACAAAAACAAAGCAATAAAACTTAAAAAAAAAATACCTTTTTTATTTTTACCTGCCCTACTTTTAGCGAAAAATAAAAAAAAATAAAGGATTATCCCTAATCTTTTTCTTTATTATGTATTAAGCTCTATTATTTAATTCAAAATATCATAAAAGTATATTATTTTTCGTGTGTTGTTTTCAAGAAAATTGAGTTGAAAGTTGAAAAAAATTCCAGGCAGAAATAAATGGTTTCGCAAAAATCAAAATTCTCAGCCCTGGGTCAATGTATTAATTTTATTTTATTTTTAGAATAAAGTTTGACATTTTTTCTTAAAATAATGGGCTTAACCAGTTCATTCTGACAATTAATACCAAAGTAATCAAACTTTTTGGTAAACACCACCGTCAAGACGGAGTTTTTTGAAATCCGATTAAGTGAAACATTTTTGAGCATAACTTCCACATCTGCACGTATCTGCAGCTGATTTTTTCTGTGCTTTACTTGTTTTCTTGGTATCTTTTGGAGCTGTTTTTTTAAATCAAAAAGTTTAAAAAAAACAGCATTTTTTCTTATTACCAAAGCTTCAGGCTACTTATAGAAGGTATCTTTTATAAATAATCAATATTTTTTTTTATTTTTAGATAATCGAAAATAGACCAATTAAATTATTTTAGAAGCTAGAGAATTTATCTACAGGAACTTCGGAAAAAAACATCTCAAAATTTGTTGAAAATACGGTTCGCGATTTGAGTAAAATTATTTTTCCACTTTGAGGGCTTGTAAATCAGAACATACAATATATATGTTAAAAAATACTTTTAAATCATACGCTCGGGTTATCTAAGAGTACTTGAACATAAACTTTAAAACGATAGACATGACTCTTTCAAAAGACTTTTTTCCGCTCTCGCACCACTGTGCGCCGCGGCTGGCTCGAATAAATTCCAGCCGAGAGGCCCAATTTTCGACCACTTTTTGCAGCAATTGGGACCATATGTCAGCAATAACGAGCGAATATTCTCTTCCAAGACGTCAATCGTCTCGGGCTTATCTGCGTAGACATAAGCAACTTTACATAACCCCACAAAAAATAGTCCAGCGGTGTTAAAGCGCACGATCTTGGAGGCCACGCCACAGGCCCACGAAGCGAGATAATGCGTGTTTCCTGCAATAAATTGATTGTTTCGTTGGTTGTATGGCATGTAGCGCCGCGCCATCTTGTTGGAACCAATGGTCGTCCACATCAACATCCTCCAATTCAGGCACCAAAAAGTCATAAATAATGGCTCTATAGCGTTCCCCATTGACTGTAACATTATAGGCGGCTTCATTTTTGAAGAAATGTGGACCAATGATTCCCTCTGCCCATAGAACACACCAAACCGTGACTTTTTGAGGATGTAATGGGGGGCGTCTGAACAATGGCTTAAGGATAAAGATCACTCTAAATACGACAATTTTTTTTTTTTAACGTACCCATTCAACTATTCAAATCATCAGGCATGGCTGGAGGCAGGCATGCCCGATGACGGGACTGTGAGCTCCCTGTGCCCCATCTACAAAATAGGCGATCCTGTATGGCTTCCAAGATCCATTGAGGCATATTTCTAATAAACGTCAGATATAACAACCAAAGTCATATCCAACGAGCTGTTTGATTATTTTTTAGATTTAAGACAGGTGATGTTGATATCCCAGAAAAACTGATCCAGTTATGTGGCCTGACATAGGAACATACTCAGTGCATTAATATGGAAATATGAAAAGCTCTTCCGAACTATATCAAACAAGCACAGGGTTTTGAAAAGAAGTTGCGTTAACATGCGGCTTCTTCAATTTAATCCTGGATTAGATAAACCACTGTTACTTCTGTTCGCCGACAAAGAAGTGCGTTCAAAACTCCTTACGCGTAGGGCGAAGGGCACGTTCTATAAAACTTTCTTATCGCCAATCTTGCTCTACGTTCCGGCAACTATTTTTGGTTTTCAAGCATAAGCCAGCCGATACTGCTGCAATTTCATGTTCGATATTAGTACGAAGTTCACCAATCGTCGCTGGCTTGTTGGCATAGACCAAAGACTTGACGTAGCCTCACAGGAAATAGTCTAACGGCGTCAAATCGCACGACCGAGGCGGCCAAGCGACTGGACCATTTCGTGAGATAACACGTTCTCCAAACTTGGTTTCCAATAAATTGATTGTGACATTCGCTGTGTGGCTTGTGGCGCCGTCCTGTTGGAACCACAGGTCCTCCAAGTCCATATCATCCAATTGGGGCCAACAATATTCGTTTATCAATGAACAGTAGCGATCCCCATTCACAGTAACGTGCCGGTCTTGATCATCACGGAAGAAGTACGGCCCAATGACGCCGCCGGCCCATAAACCACACCAAACCGTAATTTTTTCGTTAGCAATGATGACTCATGGATTACGTGTGGATTGCTGCCTCAGCAATACCGCATATTTTGTTTATTGACGAAGCCATTCAGCCAGAAATGAGCCTCATCGTGGAAAATGATTTTTCGACAAAAATCCGAATCATTTTCAAGTTGTTGCTCAGCCCAATTCACGAACATACGACACTTCTAGTGGTCAAGCGGCTTCAGTTCTTGCGCCAATTTAATCTTGTAAGGATGTAGGCCAAGATCTTTTCTCAAAATTCGCCACAACGACGTCACAGAGATGCCCAACGCTTGAGAACGACGTGTGAGAGACACATTTGGGCTTTCTGCAACTGAAGCCTCAGCGGCAGCAATATTCTCGACACTACGGGCACTTCTTTGTCTCACTGGCACGGGAACGTTTTGTACTGGGCCTGTGGATTCAAATTTGTCCACTAGACGCTCAATTGTTGATCTGCTAGGACGATTATGACTTCCATAAAGTTGAGGCCACTGACTCCGAATTTCGATAATAAATTTTAATAATTTTGACTCGTTTTTGGCTCGTATATCTTTCCATCATAATATGGCAAACCTAACTGAAGAGAAATGTCAAAAGAGCGGCAAGAAATATGGCGTCGTTTGCTGTCCCTGTTGCTCTTCTTTTGTAGCGTCCCTGTTGAAAAACCCTTTACTTCCATTAGCAATGCGATGTCAATGTGAATTACGGCAGCTCCACCGGTAATAACAAGATTTTCAGACTCCATACGGCTAGCCCAGACAAAAAAAAAAGCAGAACAACATGATTTTTCAGAACCCTACCCACACCGACCATGCCAGCTGAGAATTCTTAGCTCGTGAATTATACCTTCTGCGGATACCACGTTAAAATAATGCGCCCGATCGAAATGTTGCCATGATGTCACAATTGTAAAAAAAGTATTACAATTCCTTTAAAATTTATTTTGTTCTTACTTTAGGCGTTTTTTTTTTTTTGCAAACTTCGAGGAAACTAGTCGAAAAAAAAATTAGTCGGGACTATAAGCAATTTACATCAATAAAAAACAATACTAATCGCCCACGGGCTTAGCAAAGCGCAAGCAAAGAAAAATGCCTAATTTTACTTTATTTTTTTCTTTTTGTTACACTTTTTTCCTTAATATATTTTAGTTAAACTTCGTAAGCATAATGTCCAACTTGCAGTACTTCTGTGGTTTGCAGCAGATTAAAAACAAAATTATTTTTTACAGTGAAACATAGCGAAACATTTCACCGGTAGATCCAGAAAAAATAGGTTTAAAGGTACAGACCACACACGGCGTAACTGCACTCTTCCATTTTCCAGAGTTAAACCAAACGCGGCTGTAGAGTTGAACTACTATTATTTGCACACAAATCCTTTGTTAAGTTAAATACTAATGTTAAGTTAAATTTAGTACTATGTATGTAAAATGTAGAGCCACAGCAAACCAGGTATAGAGCTGAACACTAAGCCTTGCTGACACAAAAATTAACCACTCATATTATAGGGTGTCCCAAACAAGCTATGCGCCTTTAGAATAAGTTAAAGGCTTGCTTACAGCACATTTTTGCTCGTTATAAAGGGTGATTTTTTAGCTGGTTTGGTTTTGGCAACACTGGTTTTGACAGCTGACGTGTGTTTAGTACCTTGTGTCACTGTCAAACAGCTTCAGTTTGGTTTGCAATTTAACCATGGATCGTCTTACAAATGAACAACGCTTGCAAATTATTGAATTTTACTATCAAAATTCGTGCTCGGTTCGAAATGCTCATCGCGCGCTGCTTCCATTTTATGATCGGCATTCTCGACCTTCTGAGCAGTCTATTCGGAAGATTGTGACCAAATTTCGCACCAAATTTACTTTATTGGACATTAAACCACCAACACGTTTACGTACTGTGCGTAGTGAAGAAAATATTGCGGCCGTATCAGCTAGTGTGACAGAAGACCGCGAAATGTCGATTCGGCGCCGTTCCCAGCAGTTAGGCCTTTGTTACAGCACTACGTGAAAAATTTTGCGGAAGGATTTGGGCGTAAAGCCTTTTAAGATACAGCTGGTGCAAGAACTAAAGCCAGCCGACCTACCACAACGCCGAATTTTTGGTGAATGGGCTCTTGGAAAGCTGGCCGAGGATCCGCTTTTTTATCGAAAAATTGTGTTCAGCGATGAGGCTCATTTTTGGTTGAATGGGTACGTAAATAAGCAAAATTGCCGCATTTGGAGTGAAGATCAGCCAGAAGCATTGCAACAGCTACCAATGCATCCCGAAAAAGCCACTGTTTGGTGCGGTTTATGGGCCGGCGGCATTATTGGGCCATATTTCTTCAAAGATGATGCGAATCGCAGCGTTACTGTCAATGGTGAACGCTACCGAGCGATGATAACAAACTTTTTTTTGCCCGAAATGGAAGTTCTTGACTTGCATGATATGTGGTTTCAACAAGACGGTGCCACATGCCACACAGCACGCGAAACAATGGCGCAATTGCGAGGCGAGTTTGGTGAACAGTTAATTTCACGTTTCGGGCCGGTCAATTGGCCGCCTAGATCGTGCGATTTGACACCATTAGATTATTTTTTGTGGGGGTATGTCAAGGCTAATGTCTATAGGGACAAGCCCGCTTCGATTGACGCACTGGAAGCCAACATCCATGCATTCATTCGTGAGATACCGGCCGATATGTGTGAAAGAGTATGCCAAAATTGGAGTCAGCGGATGGGCTACCTGAGACGCAGCCGCGGTCAACATTTGCATGAAATTATCTTTAAACATTAAATTGCAAGGTTCAAACTATCGATTTAAATTAATATTTCATTCATTTTTTCGAATTTATTGTGTTTTTTTTTTTAAAAAAGTTCTAAACCTCTTAAAAAACCACCCTTTAAGCCTGATATTAGTGTGACTAGTGGCTTTGAAGCTCTTTATATGAATATGAAAATTGTTGAAATAATTTTTGTTGAGCTGTGGTTTCAACAAGACGGCGCAACATGTCGCACGGCTCGTGCCACAATTGTTTATTGAAGAAAACGTTTGGTAACCGAATAATTTCACGTTACGGACCCTTGAATTGGTTTCCATGATTGTGCGATTTAACGCCGCTTGACTATTTTCTGTGGGGATATATGTGAAGTCGCTAGTCTACGCCGATAAGCCTGAAAAGATTGAGCACTTGGACGACAACATTCGCCGCGTCATTGCCGGTATACGGTCAAAAATGTTGAAGAAAGTCATCGAAAATTGGACCTCCAGATTAGACTACGTCCGAGCCAGCCGTGGCGGTCATATGCTAGAAATCATATTAAAATCATAATCGAATAAAGTAAATTTAAAATTTAAATTTAAAAAAAATCATCTTTGTTTTATTCCATTCAAAGTTCTATACCTCTTTTTATTTCCGCAGCACGAAATTGATCGATTTATACGCCTAAAAAATTTTGTTCGGCACCAACTGCAGCTACTGTACGCGATTTTGTGAAAAAAGTTTGTGAGACCGAATCTCGATTTGCCAAAAGTTGAGAATTGGACTTGGGCGAGCTATGGTTCCAACAAGATTACGTGCAACGTTGCATACAAGCGGTTCAACAATCTATTTATGCACTCAGTCTTTCAGTAATAAGTTTAACCAGAGTTAGCTTAAGTAAATTAATCCACAGTGAACTGAGGAAGAAGTTTTTTCGGTGTAGAATACATGGGGATAAAACATCAAAAGCATCTGCTCAGTTAATCCTGAGTTAACTCTCCAAATTAAATGAGTTAACTCGGGTTTAACTTTAATCTCGCACTGAAAACTGGATCTAAGTGTTATAATCGTGTAACCGCCGTTTTGGCGATGTTGCTTGGCCACCATGGATCTGAGATTCAACGCCAGCCGTCGGACTTTCTTTATAGCACCGTTGATATTTCTCTTTAAAAGTCCAACAAAACCGAATTGGTCGTGTCCTGGTTAACAAAATTTTATTTAGTTTTATTTTTAAGCCTTTAGAATTTCAAATATTTTTTTACTCCAGCTTTGGATTTCCATGCTCTGATGTGTTTGTGATCTTCGAACTTCCCAGAGATATAATATTTTTGTTCCGAGGTTCTTTCTTACGTCTCTTCCTCCCCTGTATAATGCTTATGCCCCTCTATAATTTGTCTTGTTTATTATC
The DNA here is from genome assembly GCA_932273885.2 of Leucozona laternaria. Classification (NCBI taxonomy): domain Eukaryota; kingdom Metazoa; phylum Arthropoda; class Insecta; order Diptera; family Syrphidae; genus Leucozona; species Leucozona laternaria. Next base: position 215,846,554 of record OW026366.1, on the reverse strand, counting down.
AAAATACAATACAGGATATCTTAGTGTGAATATGATAAGTTTTGGGTTACTATATCTTTTCATCATCTTTGCTTCTCCCTTGCTGCCCCTCTTCGCCAGCAGGACCATACGTCATGTGAATGTCCATTACAAATTCTCGGATGGTTTAGGTTTATGGATTTCATTTGCAACCCTTACCGCACACCTCTTCTCCAGAAACATACATATAGCCATCACATTCAGCCTCCCTATTTGTGTTACATAAATTTAATGCGGGATAGATTGCGATATTTCCCTGCTATTGCGATACACTGCGGCACAAGGAGCTGCTCTCCGATATGGTTGAAGTCCTTATATCCCGGGACAACGACGATAAGGACTCCTGAAGTGGATGGACGTTATTTTAAGAGAAACCATTCTAATGCTGGACCTTCACTTCACCACAAGGAAATGTTGGCCCTTCGATAAAAAGGGGTGACGGTCGCGTCGATTGGCCATTTTCAAGAATCCAATTCCATCCCTTGGTGCATTTGGTGGCCTGGGGGATGGGAATTTCACAGAAATGCTAATGACTATTCCGAACTGGACTCTTTACTCTCCGTTGCCGTTGCCGCTATCGCTGCTATTGCTGATGTTGGTGTACAGATTTTGTGGACCGAAAATTTGAATAAGGTAAGACGTGTGCACGTACATATATACATATATGCGCTGCGGTCCACTCCTTAGCTTTTCAATCGTCGTAGTCGTCGTCCTTCTGCTCTGCGCTCTAAAAAACTTAAAAGGACCTCCACCGAACCATCACCACGACAACTATACACCACTGCTGTTGCTGCTGCTGCTTCAGTAGGTAGGTATATGATGACGAAGGAAATTTCTAAAGTTTCCACCAGAAAGGTTTAGAAAACGGAAAGGATTGGCTTCCCGGAAAGCAGAAGGGCCAAGAAACGGGTATGCTGATGAAGAACAAGAACAAGAAGAAGGCGAGCAAGCAATCTAAAACCAAACCACACACACTGGACTGGATAAAGGTAGATGGACGTTCGTTCGTTATGTCCTGTCCAGGATAAGAATTTCAACTCCATGCCTAGATGTGTGTGTATGTGTGAGTGTTGGTTTTATTGTCGTTGTATACAATGCGTATATGTTAAAATTTTCGATATTTATCCCATATTTACATCGACTTTGTATTTCTATACTCTCAGGGTGTTTCCATGTATTCATTATCCTCCTTAACAACTACACAAAAAAAAATATAAGACCAAAATAAAATAAACCAAAACCGAACAAGGAGTAAATGAGCTCGTAATACAAAACACTAGAAGTTTCTCTGCGATGGTTTATACTTTTATAGCTTCCCAATGACCAGTCCAGTTAAGTTTAGTTCGGTTTGGTTTGGTTTCGTTTGGTTTGGTTTGGTTTGGTTTGGTCCACCACCCTTTTTCCCTTTCCCCTTTCCTTTGCCGTTCCTAGAACCATTGTGCATTTATGAATATTGAAAAGCGATTGCTTAAAGGCTTCTTGAAAATCTTTTCCAAAAGTAAATTTTAGTTAGTGACCGTGTTTTTCTGCAAAAGACTTTGCTCCGGCTCCCCTCTTGTTGTCGTTCGTTCTTTCTCTTTCTCAAACTCAAACTCAAAACCCATGCCCACATTAGGGCTCACCCAGAGCTCTATAGTCCAAAAGTGCGGTTAAGATGGGTGTGGTGATGGCAGTAGATTTCTGGGTTGTTGTTGGTTTGTGTGCATGTAAATTATTAAATAAAATCCACGAGACCGGTATTTAACAAAGGCCGAGAAGTGTATACCTACATAACTTTATGCAATATCATAATATTCAAGCAGTTTGTTGGTATGACGTTCCCAAGGTACCTACGGCACTCAATGCACCACCTCTACTCTGAAAAATTTACGAAAATTGTTTAAATCAAAATTATGGAAAAATTTTATATTTTTGCCAAAAATTAAATTGAAAAGGTTAAGGTGAAGGTGTAGGGGAGAAATCTTGAAATTTCTAATTCTCAGCACTTAATCTTTAAATTAAAAACACTGAAACACTAAAAGCTTTGAAAAACCGAGAACAAATTCCATATCCTTTTGGGGTTGGATTAGATTGCTTGAACCTTTGTTTAGCTTTGTGATATTTTCTGAATAGTAAAACACATGGAAATTTATGTTTTGTAAATAAATTGTATAAACAAATTTATAATTAAAACCAATTTTGTGAGAAATATTAAAGTGATGAAAGCATGCGAGCTCGATTCTTTTAGTTGTGTGGGTTTGTTTAATTAACAAAAAAAAATTCCATGGTAAACGAAAAATTTATTTTGAACAACTAAAGGATTATTCATTTTTCGGTTTCGAAAGTGAAGCTAAATAAAACACACACAGCTATACATTTTTGATGAAAATTTTATTTCAATAAAAAGTTTTGAATTTGCCATTAAACAATATCATTCAAATGGCCGCCTCGGGAAGATTCGCAGCTTTGGATTCTTTTTAGGTAATTTTTATCCTATTTTTCGCACATTTAGGGCGGTATCTTGGCCATAACTTAAGAAATGTTGGTTTTTAATGCGTCTAGAGTTCGGGTATTATTTCTCTTCCTTCCCCTACATCTCTCTTACTCAAGTTTAGCTTACCAGGGGCGGATCAATACAATTTGGTCATTAAGGCATAACTCTAGTGACAAATTGTTATTGAAAAGTTCAAATTGGGATCTAAATAGAAGAAACACTCTCCTTAGTTAATTGTCTGACTTGTGTTTGAGTGTTTTTGAATATTTTAAATGGCTGGTGAATTTAGAGTAGATTTTAGTAACATTCATTCATACACACGTGTTTCATTTATAGGAGCCCAAATTTGGACAGAAATTCAACTTTTAACGAATTTGATGCTCTGTCCGACTGCATTCAAAGAATTTTTTCCCATTATCCAATTCTAGTTGGCTTTGCTTTTCAGGCCAGACAACACCCGAAAGAAGGTATGTTGAGGTCTTTTCTGAGTTAAACCAACTGACTCAGCTTGTTGACGAGCCAACTCGAATACCAGACGTTGCAGGCCAAACCGCCAACACTCTAAACTTGTTTCTTACCTCTAAGAAAAATCCCCCAAAGAGAACCGTTTGGCAATTCGAGAAAGCCAACTGGGACGGTCTCAACGATTTCTTCAAGAACTTTAACTGGTCACTATGCTTCCTCGGTAGTGACTTAGACTCCAGTGCAGATATGATTACAAGCTTAATTATTTTTGGAATGAGAAATTTTATCGTTAATAGGGAAAAATCTATCAAACCAAAAGAAAACTCATGGTTTGATTCGAGCTGTAAAGAAGCTATCCGGATTAGAGAAGTAATTTTCCGTAGTTACAAAGCCAACCCCACTGAGGAAAACCGGAATAAGTTCAAAAAAGCTAGAAAGACCTGTAACGTCCATATTCGACGAACCAAACTCTTACATGACCAAAAATTATGGCAATAAATACTACAATGTCCCAAAAGTAGTTAAAAATGTTGGTCATTTGCAAAAAAACTTACGAAATACTAATTCGTCTTCGGTTCCGACGCTCGTTTTCAATGACACCCCTGCTGTTATCTCGTTAGAGTAAGCCAATTTGCTTGCAGCACAGTTTGATGTTAGCTTGACGTTTGCCAGTAAGAGTTATGACTCCTCCTGTAATTGAGAGCGCTAATGATTTCATGGGACGAATCTTCTTTCGCACTCGTGCAGTTGCAAGAGGAGTTCTTAAGGAATTTGATGTGCACAAATCCGCTGGCCCGGATCGTATCCCTCCTATTGTACCGAACAGGTGTTCTTCTACGCTGGCAAAACCACTGCGTAAGCTTTTCCATCTGTCCTACTCTACTGGTCGCGTTCCGAGTGGATGGAAAACAGCATTTGTCCAGCCTGTCCCTAAAAAAGGCAAATCTTCTTCTCTAACAATCGTCCAATTGCACTTACGTCCCTTCTTTCCAAGGTCATGGAAACGCTGATTAATCATCAGCTTAAGAAATATCTAAATGACCGGCAGTATGGCTTTCGTAGCAATAGGTCCACTAGTGATCGGATGGTATATCTCACCGAACAGTGGAACAAATCTTTACACCGTTTTGGTGAAAGTAAGATTATTGCACTTGATATTTCAAAAGCGTTTGATAGAGTTTGGCATCAAGCTCTCTTATCGAAAATGCGTGCATTTGGTATCGATGAATTTCTTCTTCGTTGGATTAGAAATTACCTTTCGGACCACTCAATACAAGTCGTATTGGATGGCTTGAAGTCTGATATTCATAAAATAAACGCTGGTGTGACCCAGGGCTCCCTTTTGTCTCCGGCTCTCTTTCTGATATTCCATGAGCGGTACTTGTATTGAAGAAACCGAAAAGATTTCAGTTCTCGGTATGTGCATCACAGACCACCTCTTGTGGAATGACCACATATTCAACGTCGCCAAAAATGCTGCTAAATGTTTAGGTTTTCTTTGGCGATGCAAGAAATTTGTCTCCCTTTCTGATCTGGCTGTAATCTACAAAGCCTTTATCCGTCCAAAGCTTGAGTACAACTCTGATACCTGGGCAGGTGCTACTTTAAATCATCTAAATCTCTTAGATAGAATTAAAAAAAGAGCTTTAAGAATGATAGGTGATATAAGTATAACAGGAACAATTACAAATCTGGAACACCGCCGCCGTAATGTTTCATGTCTCTCTCTATTTTATCGCTACTTCCACAAACAGTGTTCTAGTGAAAAATCCAGCTGCATTCCTCCCCTAAATCAATTCAACCATAATTCTAGCGCTTTTACGAATGCTTATCAGTTTACCCTAGAGCCCAATTTCGGACGTACCGTCAAGTATAGAGATTCATTCTTTAGCCGCAATACAAGAATGAGGAGTGGAGATAGGCAAAGGGCTCTATTTTTACTTCCCATTTTGATATTCAGAAATTCAAAACCAATGTACATCGGTATCTCCTACTAAATCCTCCCCTATTTTCCTAACGCTCGCACTGTGTTAAAACATTTAAAGGGTAGTCAAAATCCCTTTGGTGCGCGCTGATTTCAAAAAAAAAAAAACAAAAATGAAAAGGCCTTACGACATCAATAACGCTTCCACTCTCTTCAAATTTTTTCACAATTTTACCGATTGCTTGCGTAGTCGGTCGATTATGACAACCATAATCATCGACTAATGCGTGAAAAGTGGCTACGTTCGAATCACCACTTTTGTCGTAAGTTTTAATAATTTTAACACGTTGTTCGATTGTTAAGCGTTACACTATTGTAAATGGCAAGAACTCAACTAATATTGTGACACTTCAAATGACAGCTGAGTTTGACAGGTGTCAAATATACCAGCGCTTCCAACTTCAAACCACGAAATGAATGACCTTTTATATGATATTAGTTTTATAAAGTTTATTTACAATACAAAATTTAAAATAAGTCTTGTTTAGCATTCGGTTTGTGAAGTTCGGGTTTGTATTTTGAAAATAGATAAATAAAGGCTATGACAAGCAACATCATTAAAACGACTGATTACAAGATTATTGAACTAAGTGTGGCACATAACCCCATATTACTGGAACCATAGTTCGCTCAAGTCGAAATCTTCAATTTCTGACCATACAGAATATGGTTATCAAGCCTCGATACCATCCTACCTTAACTATTAAGTTTTTTCTATCGTCGTCTCAGTTGAGAAATGAGACAATAATACTGGCACTCGAAAACCAGACGAGCTGCAATAGTCTCCATTGGGCGCACAAGTTGAACGCAGGAATATGCTCAGTTATTATCAATCAGCAATAAATGGATCCCATCATTAAGGATAACGAATAGATCTGGCCGAATTTGAGGAGAGATGGCTTGATAGGTAATATTGACTTTGAGGTCAATTGCAGCTTATTGATGTAGACCTGCTACTTCAGAAAATTGTACAAGAAACAGTCTAACTGAGTCAAATCCCACGATATAAGTGGCCAATTCACATCACCTCCGCGAGTGATAATCCTATTTTCAAAGCGTTAAGCCTTTTTTAAAGGCGTTCGCTGTGTAGCGCGTAGCGCCGTTTTGTTGGAACTACATGTCGTTCAAATCCTTATCATCCAATTTAGACTAAAATAAATTGGTTATCATCCATCTGTATAACGCTATCCATTGAGGGTGATGGAAATACGATATCCTCGCTTTCGAAGAAGTACGGACTCTCTCGAACAGCGGCTACGTTTTTAGCAAAACGTGCGTTTTTTTTGACATACTGGCATAAGCTTATTGTTCACTTAATCGGTCAATTCAAATTTTTCCAGCAATCGTTGAATAGTCAACTGGACAACCATATGTATGTAAATTGTTAAATTGGCACTAAGCCGCCGGCATGTTATAGTTTTATCATTTGGACATGCTGCTCCATGGTGTAACTTCCAATGGTGATTTGGCATCAGTGACTAAATAATAAACAACATATTTAATACATAGACTCTGCCAAAAGAGCATGGAGGCTCTAGCTCAAATCACAGTTGCCGCACGGGTGGACAGACTGACATTTTGAAAACCTGTTATAGAATGTTTTTTTATAAATTATAATAATAATATATTAAATTATAGTAAATGAGGCGAGTGCTTTTATTTCTATACCAACAAGTGAAGGAAAGAAAATTTCGATAGCATTGAGACTTTAGACTTATTATTTCGGAATTGAAGATGGGAATAGATGTTGTTCTGGAATTCAGAATTTTAAAAACGATTCAATTGTACAAAGTTATAAAAGGTTTATTTTAATTTATTAACAATTATAAATTAATATTTTATTCTAAGTCAAATAGAGGTGGTGTAGTCTGCTCTGGTCAGCGATCTCGATCGAAGTGAACGATAGCAGGAAAGATTTATGGTTGTAATCTCAGATTTTTAATGTTTAGAATTCTAAATACTTAATAGGTGATGATTAAAAATTGTAAGCCATATATGTGATTGTCTACTACTAGCATTTGTAATTGCTTCATATAGGTAAGAACAGTGTCATTCATTTCGTGATTTCAAATGTATGTATTCTAAAGAACTACGGAAATCTAATAAGTTTCCTAATACTATGCTCTTTGATGATGAAGTTCTTTCGTCAAATGAAAACATAACTGAAGCTTTTGCTTCGTATTTTAAACTTAATTATAATCGCAAAGATCCCTCACTTATCAGAAATTTTGATAACAATTCAAATCGACAACTTACAAATATTCCTGTACCAATCATGACAATAGATAACGTGACTTGTGTTTTAAATAGTCTTGACATAACCAAATATGCGGGTCCAGATGGTATTCCCAACTTATTTCATAAAAATTGTCAAGCATCAATTGTAAAACCTTTATGCCTGCTATTCAATAAGTCTTTAAATAGTAAAATATTTCCATCATGTCTTAAACACTCATTTGTAACTCCAATATAAAAGATGGGAGTCCCTCTGATATTAAGAATTACCGCCCAGTATCAATTTTAAGCGCTATGTCTCTAATTTTCGAAAAATGCATTTACAACGCTTTAATATCTAACATCCTTCCGCATCTAAGTGATAGTCAGCACGGATTTGTGCGAGGTCGATCGACGGTGTCAAATCTAGTCACTTTTTCAAATTTCGTTGAGGATGCACTAGATAAAGGCACAGTCGATGTGGTGTACACGGATTTTTCAAAGGCTTTTGACAGGATAAGTCATGAATTTTTATTTCTGAAATTGCTTAACTTTGGATTCCACGAAAACCTTGTTTGAAAATTTTCTGGCAGATAGGCAACACAATGTTGTTTTAAATAATGTATCTTCCAGACCTTTCTATCCTTCATCAGGTGTCCCACAAGGTTCAATTCTGGGTCCCTTATTATTTAATATCTATATTAACGACATAACTAGTAGTATTTTCTCTATGTCTTTAGCTTACGCAGATGATTTGAAAATTGTTAAAGTTATCAATACTATTAGGGATTGTGTTTTTCTTCAAAGAGACCTCAATACCTTGTTTGAATGGTGCCTCAAGAATAATTTAGATCTTAACATAAAAAAATGTTCAATTTTGTCTTACTCCAGGAAACTTTACCCTATTGACTTTGAATATAGGATAAATGCAGACAAATTAAAGAGAGTAACGGAGCGAAGAGACCTGGGAATTATATTTGACTCGAAGTTCATATTCAAACATCATTACGACTACATTATTAATAAATCGTCAAAAGTCATGGGTTTTATCTTTAGAATTGGCAAATTTTTCAAAAATAATGAATCTTTTATCCAACTGTTTAATATGTTGTGTAGAAGTGTCCTAGAGTACGGAGCTGTTGTATGGTCTCCTATCTATAAAACCCATTGTAATGCGATTGAAAGAGTTCAGCACAAATTCAGCAGATACCTTCAATATAAAATGTATTCGAGTCATAGTGCGTATAATGACAGATTGAAACTTTTCAAAATACTTTCACTATGCCAACGCAGGTTAATATTAACCAAACCTATTTGAGGCATATAATTACAGGGAGTGTACGATGTTCTTTACTATTGGCTGAAGTATATATAAGATGGCCATTTCGACCCAACAGGCACTTATTACAAACATTTCAGCCACCTCGAGCACGTACAAATATATTCATGAAATCACCTATCATTCGGATGCAGTTAAATCATAATCATTACTTCATATCGTTTGATATCCTCAATTTTGGTATTAATGAAAATAATGTTAAAATACAGTTATTGCGAATTGTATATATAGTCACTCCTCCTCATTGCCATCTTCCTAATTTTAAGTGTGCCTTTGCTATTTTTCCTTTGTTTTAGGATTTCTTTTTATCAGTTTTTTATCAGCTTTTCTCATTTAAAATTAAAAAAATTAAATTAAATTATAATTTTTTCTATACCTTTTTTTTAATTATTTTTTCTTAAAAATTAGTAACTTTAATCTTTATTTATGGCAGATGAATTTATAATATTATATATGAACTAAATATTTGTTGATTGTAGCTTGTAATTGGTTTTTTTGAACTCTGAGAGTGCATATTATTATAAAAAATAAAAAATAAAATAAAATAATATCCCTGTGCAACAGTGTAGTGTTTTAAAACTTCTCTCATCGTTGAATGGTGATTACTCACCTGGCCCTGGTGGAATTCCTCTAGTACTTTCACAAAAAATGTAGATTTATATTAGCTCAACCCTTTCAGTTAAAATTCAAGTTAAGGAATTACCGTGATGCTTACGGAAAAACTCTTTTGTGACTCCTATTTTTAGGAAAGGTGACAAAAATGATATTAAGAACTAAAGGCCCATATATCCAAACTGTCCTGTATTCCAAAGTTCTTTGAACAAGTTGTTTGTGAGACGCTATAGCATTTCACACTAAGAATATAATTTGTGAACAACAGAATGGATTTATGAGGAAAAAACTCAACAGTGACAAACCTCTCTTTACCTTATTGCATAAAAATGTTCTAATGCATTAGAAAATGCAAGTGGACTAGATTGCGTTGATATATACTTATTTTTAGTCACAACACTATATTAAATACAAGCTAACAGCTTATGTTTGTCCACCTTTTTTTAAAGCCTGGATAAAATCGTATCTTGAAAATAGATCATATCCAGTAAAATTCCGCGAAATATTTTTTCAAACCCATTCACAGCTCAATCCGGTGATCCTCAAGGAAGTCATCTGGGCCCGTTTCTATTTATTGGTAGGATAAGAACGGACTTTCTCTTAACACTTCCAAAATGCCAAACAGTTACGTTTTCAAGAAATAAAATTGCTAATGCTTTTGATTATTCCATTGCGGAGCACAAACTTGTTCATGTTTTTAGCTTCAAGGACTTAGGTGTTAACTTCAGCTCTAATTTGGAATTCACTGAACACATAAATTACATTGTTAACAAAACGAACTCCATGCTTGGGTTTATAAAACGATGGGCAAAGGAATTTAACGATTCGTATGTTATGCTTTCCTTATACAATTGTTATATGTATACAATCCCATCTTAAGTATGCCTCACAAGTTTGGACTCCTTTCTATGAAGTTCATAAAAGTTGCACAGAATCAATACAACATAAATTCATTCGCTTTGCTCTGAGATGTCCTCCTTGGGCTGATTCGTTCAACCTGCCACCATACGAACTTCGGATCTATAGCTTCTGCAGGTTCAAACTTTATAGCAAAGGCGTGTTAATAATGATTTATTATTTATTCACCAACTTATTTATGGGCAAATTGACACTCCCGATTTGTTAGCCTGTATTGTCATAAAGCTACCATGAAGGATCTCACCACCTGCGAAGATTCGAACTTTTAAATGTGGATTTACATAGAATTAACTACGGCATACATTTAATTTAAATGCTTCCTCAGTTGATTTTGACACTATAGTAAAATGGGATTACAAAAATTGTTTCCAACCATTGCTCCACGATCGTGATTTTTTTAATCAATTTCTGACAGTAGTAACTTTAAATGTTTTCTCTATAATTTTGTATTATTGTTTAATTATGTATATTAATTATTTATTATTATGCATGTGTTAGTTAACATAGTATTTGTTAATTTACTAAGCACTAACACATGCCTCTGATTAGATTGCAGCTTACTCTAAGCTCACTACAACAAAGAATGTGAAGTGTAAAACAAATGGTAGGTACCGTTATTTTTGGAGCTTAATCAAAAAAACCTTTAGTTCAAAATTGTAAGAAAATTGCTCAGTCCTAAAGTCGTTCTATTTCTCGTTTAATTAAAATTTTACATTTTTTTTTTGCAAAGAAAAATCCATTTGTATTTAAATAAATAGTTAATCATACGCCATAGTGTCCTTACAATTTTTTTAAATTAGATTCAAATTATTGTGTTTGGTAAATAATTTTGTTTTTGTTAAAGTTGATTTCGATTAAATAAATTGAGCCACAAATTGAACTGCTTAACGTTGATTGTCGTTTTTGATTTATCAAATATTTTCCATAAATATGTATTTCAATTTTAATATTTTCAACGCTTTTTGAAATTCTAAAACCGCTGGATATACCAGCGGATATTATTTTTATATTTTTATATATTAAAACTTGTATGCAATAAACTTCGTGTTGTTCTTCCACTCATCAACTCAATTCCTGTAAAAGCCCAATTGTCGCACACAAATTAAAATTTAAAGATTAAAATCAAATTTTACTTTAAAGTCCTTTCTTCGTTAAAACCACAGGGATGTTGCATAAAGCATAACGTTTACCATAAAACATCGCAGTGGATTTCAAAACCTATTATCGTTTTAATAATTATGCTCTTCAATATTTTGTATGCCATATTTTTAAATAAGCAGAGAAACGAAAAGTAGCAACTAAATTTTTTCAGCAATTGAAAATCTTTTTTTTTATTTTTAAACACTTTCTAACTAGTAGGGGAGAGTGGGGCTAAGAGTAACACATTTTGCTAAAACCGATGCCCCTTCTTATATTTTTAAGATAACTCAGCCAAACCTTTTTTAAACTAAAAATTTATGTTTTAGCTACATAATTCACCACAAAAGTTTAGAAAAGTCTCCTTACAAAATGTTAATTTATGGCATTAAAAAAAAATCGTATTGTTAAAAAGTTCCCCGTATGTGGGGCTAGTTGTAACATAGGTCGGGGTAAGTTGTAACAAGCATTGCAAGAACTAATAAATTTATTTATTAAGAATTTAATATTTTTTTATTAACAAATAAAGTAATACATGACTCTTTGTTTAGAAAAAAAAAAATAAATACTTATGCTAATAAATATATATTAATTTATTATTATCAAAAAAAAAACAGCCATTACTGGCACAAAAAAAAAATCAAATTTCATTTAATAAAATATTTAATTAAAAAAAAACATTAAGATGAGGAATCTTCATCTGTGTTAGAGTTTAAACAGATGTATATTCGAATACACCCATTTAGGCACTTGATGTGGGCTTACTTCTTACATAATATGCACTGAACTTATTTTCGCCAGGCAAACCCTAGAAAAAATGACTCACAGCAAATGAGGTACAAAGATTCTTGATCTTCGTCCCCAGATGAGAGGCAAAAACCGTTTTCTTAACCAGTTTTTTTGTTTTGTTTATTTTCAGCTCTGGCCTAGAAGAAACCTTCTGATGGCCTACATGAGCAGTGTGGTGTCCAGGGAGTAATAAACTGGAGCCCTACCGATAATCCTGGTTCATTCGCTGAGCGCTCTTCCACAGTGGGAGCTGTGTCTATAGGTTCAGCTTGAAGAATAAATGGTTCCTATTTCATTTCTATTCCTATTTCACCTGCTAGAGGCTGTTCTACTGCTACTAACGGGGTTAGTTTTAACATCGTACAATTTACCCCGAAAAAATGTAACAACTACCCCACCATGAAATTTGAGACAAAAAACCTTTATTTTTAAAAAAAATGGATATTCACACATACATATATCACATAAAAATATATATATTTAACCAAAACACAAATGCATGTTTAAAAAAAATAACCAGCACTGTATCTCTTCCGAGTAAAGAGTAAGACAAAAATAATAAAAAAAAAAAATAAATGTTACAAACCTGCTAATTTTTGGCACTACCCATACAACTTATTTCGTTGATGTCCAATTAACAATTAAAGTAGATACGCCGGTAGCTTTCAGGGGATTCTTAATTTTAAAGGAAACAGTATTTTTTTGTAGCTTTTGGTTCTTACCCCTGTTACTTCTAACCCCGCTCTCCCCTACCTACTTTCGTGTTGAACCTATTTTTATTTTTTTGTAATAAAGTGAAGATGAACATGCCTGAAACTGTGATAGTTCGTGCACAACACAAACACCTTATTTAACATTTATTAAAAATGTCAAATTATCTTTTTATGTATAGTAAGATCCCAAGTTCAACCAGATATACGTCATTTTATCCAAGCCAACATTTTATCGGTGAATCTATGCTATGAAAGGCACCTTGGTTATCTTTGGGATAGGTTACACTAGTGCGAAAAGTGCATAGAAATTCCGCAAAATTACTCTATTTTTTTATATGTAGTAAGGGGTGGTATCATCAACTTTTTGATACACTTGCGCCAGACACCTCCAGCGGGGCCTTAAATCAACCAGACACCTTTATTTTATCTAGAAAGTTCTGCCGTTTACGTTGTGGTATCAAAGCTAATTTTTCCATATTTTCATTGGCCAACTAAACTAATTTATGAATTTTTTCCAAACAGGTAGCTAAATATGTAATTAAAAGATAAAACAAAAATTACTGATAATGAAAAGGATTTAAATAATTGGAAAAAAAGTCAAAATTGTATTAAACCTTCTAATTTGTCAATTTCATTGAATTTTTGAACAACAACAACAACAACTTGAAGGTGCTACCACCAATTGCTTACGAATTAATTTATAATTCGTTTATTTTGGCTAGAGATACAGCTGTTTCAAGGGGTGCCAAGCCCCCTATCATCAGTCTCCTCTTTTTAGTGCTACGGAGAAAATGGAGGTGGAACAAGAAAGCATACTTAAAGGTGCTTAGAAAAATGCTGATGCTCCAATAATGCATTTGATAAACAAAAAAACAACCCATTTTCGATCTGTGACGTCAGTGGTCTGAGGCATCGGAATGCGTAGTGCATACGGCTTCTAAGACCGACCAAATCTGATATCGTGGGTTCGATCCCTATGGCAGGCATGTAGAAAGTTTTTCATAATAAAATTGGATTAAAGCTCAGCACCACTAATATAAGAGGAGACTGATGATAGGTGGCTTGGCACCCCTTGAAACAGCTGTATCGCTGTTTAGCCAAAATAAACGAATTATAAATTATAATTCGTAAACAATTGGTGGTAGCACCTTTAAGTTGTTGTTGATGTTCAAAAATTCAATGAAATTGACGGAATTAAGAATGGTTAAGTCTAATAAACTGACATTCTAGTATTAATAGTACAATAAATAGTAAAAATTAGCTTCTAATTTGTGTTTTTTTAAGTTTGCTGAATAAAACAGATCATAAGAAAAATATGCTTTAATATTGCAAGCTTATACAACGATTGCTTTTTATGGTATAGATAATAATAAATAATAATAAATAATTTGATGATACCACACAAAAAAAAAAATATCAAAAAACTAGCTTTGATAAAATGACGTATTTTTGCAGCATTTGTATGCACATTTAGCTCGGGTAATCTCCCAAAGGCCGCCTGGTTCAAGGTTCCTAATATCTATTTGTTCTTACCTACTATACGATAAAACGACAATTCTCCGGTGGCCCTGTGATCTTGTTTTAAAGGGTGTTTTTTTTTTTGAGAGGTATAGAACTTTGAAATAGAATAAAACACAGATAAGTTTTTTTAAATGGACATGAAATTTACTTTATTCGATGGCATTATAATTTAAATATGATTTCTGGCAAATGATCGCCACGGCTGGCTGGGACGTAGTCTAATCTGGAGGTCCAATTTTCGATGACTTTTTCCAACATTTGTGGCCGTATATCGGCAATAACGCGCTGAATGTTCTCCTCCAAGTGCTCAATCTTTTCGGGCTTATTGGCGTATAGATTAGCGACTTCGCACATATCTCCACAGAAAATAGTAAAGCGGTATTGCATCGCACGATCTTGGAGGCAAATTCACGGGTCCGTAACGTGAAACTATACGGTTACCAAACGATTCCTTCATTAAATCAATTGTGGCATGAGCTGTGTGACATTTTGCGCCATCTTGTTGAAATCACAGCTCCATATAATATATATGTATATAACGGGTGATTTTTTAGCTGGTTTGGTTTTGGCAACACTGGTTTTGACAGCTGACGTGTGTTTAGTACCTTGTGTCACTGTCAAACAGCTTCAGTTGGGTTTGCAATTTAACCATGGATCGTCTTACAAATGAACAACGCTTGCAAATTATTGAATTTTACTATCAAAATTCGTGCTCGGTTCGAAATGTTCATCGCGCGCTGCTTCCATTTTATGATCGGCATTCTCGACCTTCTGAGCAGTCTATTCGGAAGATTGTGACCAAATTTCGCACCAAATTTACTTTGTTGGACATTAAACCACCAACACGTTTACGTACTGTGCGTAGTGAAGAAAATATTGCGGCCGTATCAGCTAGTGTGGCAGAAGACCGCGAAATGTCGATTCGGCGCTGTTCCCAGCAGTTAGGCCTTTGTTACAGCACTACGTGGAAAATTTTGCGGAAGGATTTGAGCGTAAAGCCTTTTAAGATACAGCTGGTGCAAGAACTAAAGCCAGCCGACCTACCACAACGCCGAATTTTTGGTGAATGGGCTCTTGGAAAGCTGGCCGAGGATCCGCTTTTTTATCGAAAAATTGTGTTCAGCGATGAGGCTCATTTTTGGTTGAATGGGTACGTAAATAAGCAAAATTGCCGCATTTGGAGTGAAGATCAGCCAGAAGCATTGCAACAGCTACCAATGCATCCCGAAAAAGCCACTGTTTGGTGCGGTTTATGGGCCGGCGGCATTATTGGGCCATATTTCTTCAAAGATGATGCGAATCGCAGCGTTACTGTCAATGGTGAACGCTACCGAGCGATGATAACAAACTTTTTTTGCCCGAAATGGAAGTTCTTGACTTGCATGATATGTGGTTTCAACAAGACGGTGCCACATTCCACACAGCACGCGAAACAATGGCGCAATTGCGAGGCGAGTTTGGTGAACAGTTAATTTCACGTTTCGGGCCGGTCAATTGGCCGCCTAGATCGTGCGATTTGACACCATTAGATTATTTTTTGTGGGGGTATGTCAAGGCTAATGTCTATAGGGACAAGCCCGCTTCGATTGACGCACTGGAAGCCAACATCCATGCATTCATTCGTGAGATACCGGCGGATATGTGTGAAAGAGTATGCCAAAATTGGACTCAGCGGATGGGCTACCTGAGACGCAGCCGCGGTCAACATTTGCATGAAATTATCTTTAAACATTAAATTGCAAGGTTCAAACTATCGATTCAAATAAATATTTCATTCATTTTTTCGAATTTTTTGTGTTTTTTTTTAAAAAAAGTTCTAAACCTCTTAAAAAATCACCCGTTATTTCCATATAAGATACTCCTAATCTATTTTGGTTCAATAGAGAAATTCGACGTTAGAAGGATACCTATGTTAAAACTTTTTCTCCTTCTAGAGCATTCTATGTAATAGGTTTATTGTATCTTAAACATATATTTAAATTCTTTACTTTTTATATCTACACATAAATTACAAAATTTAAAACTTTTTAAAATAATTAACTCAAATTAGAGGCGCCACTTAAGTTTATCTCACATTCATCATTTCTCATTGGACTACTTACTACTACTAAAGATTTCTTCATCAAACACAAAACAAAAATTCCCATAAATAACTCCAAACAAAATCTTTTGTCAAAGAAAAACTTCTACAACAAGTTAAAGCCATTTAATTCACTTGCCCATTTTCCTTATATGATTTGTCTCTTTATGTGTCTAAGAAAAATAAAACCTGAAAATCCTTTCTATGTCAATCTAGGTATAATAAAAAAAATAAATAAATTTCAACATGACACACTTTAACCGCAAGACATGCATTCATTTAAAAGCAACAAAATTCTTAACAAGAATGAAATACCTACTTTACTTTCCATAATACAAATAAATATAACAATGTAACTCGTATAAATCAAAGGCATACCTAATAAAAAAAAATAAAAAAAAAAAAAAAAACACCTCAAGAAAACTCTGCTTTTCAATGTCAGCTCTACATAGAAATATTTACATTACATACATTATATATAAAGTTCACTTAAACAAAAGCAAAAGACAAACACTGGGCCAAACCGGCAAAATAGAAAAAAAAAAGAAAAAAAAAGAAAAAAAGAAACACCCGACTTTTCTCTGCCTTCCAGACAGAAAATCTAGTATATAGAAGCTACAAAAGAACTAAAAATGCACCTAAAGAATCTTTATATTTGTATATAGCTAGAACTTTCTCTGAACCTGCAAAGGGACAATAACTTCTTCTTCCAAACCAGAGAAAGTTGTTCTACTTAAATAGAAAACGAACAAAATAAAAAAAAAAAATTGGAAAATAAAATACTAAGAGTAGGTATAGGTATTGCACAGAAAATACCAAAAAAAAAAACCAAGGAAATACACACAAAAACTAACTATAATGAGATTTATGTCCTTGAATCATAAAACCAATTTTTCGTGCATTAATATAGTCGTACATATGTAGGTATAAGGGCTCTATAACCATTTTTACTACGATTCCACTCTACTCGAGTGTCGAGTCTACAACTATACTATGTCTGGTATTGCTATTTGCCCTTTACCAGAACAGGAGTTATGTATTAATGTAGCTTGGTACATAGTTATAGAAAAATATACACACAGATACATAATGTAAACACATTATGAATGTATAGTCTGGCATCTCTAACCAGAATTTTATTGTCCTAGGTTAGTTTTTATCCTTTTTTAATATAATGATATCTGTGTTGAACTTTGCTTCCTGCATACCCCCAAGCCAGTCAGAGTCCCAACACCCTTCCCATTCCCCCTCCCCCTCCCCATCCCACTCCGACACGACTCAATGCCTGGTTTATGTGGCAATAAAAAAAATTTCTTCAGCTTTTTTTTTTCTTCTAGTTTTTGTTCGGCTCCCTCCTTCGTTCTTTTATCATCATTTCAATGCTTTTGCAGTATCTTTCTGTCTGTCTTTGGGTCTAACTCTCTGTATGGCGATTGCATACACATAAACCTATAAAAAGAGTGTTCTTCAGAGATTTGATATAGAAAGAAAAATATACTAAATAGGGGTGCTACTGATGCTACTGCTGCTAATGCCGAGGAAGTGGGGTTGGTAACAGAGAAACATATAAGAAGAAGCAGGAAAAGAACGACCTTCTACTCATTGAGAGAGTCTTGCAATAAATTTTTCATTCATTCATGATACTGGTGCTGGTGCTGGTGCTGGTGCTCCTTAAGCCCAAGGATGATGGTGTGCCACATAAGAGTGTTGCAACATTAAAAAGGGCCATAGACCTCGCTTGCCTTTCCAGACGAACAATCTGCCCCCTACCCGTTAACCCGCCCTCCCACCTTACTTCTCATCAGCATTCTTCGAAGGAGCCATTCAATCCACAAAAGTTTACTTTTATTTTATTATTTTTTCGTTTATTTTTTTTTTCTATATTACTATACGTTCTCATTTTATTTCCTTATATCCTAAGAAGACTGTG
Source organism: Leucozona laternaria (assembly GCA_932273885.2). Taxonomy (NCBI): domain Eukaryota; kingdom Metazoa; phylum Arthropoda; class Insecta; order Diptera; family Syrphidae; genus Leucozona; species Leucozona laternaria. Next base: position 215,828,361 of record OW026366.1, on the reverse strand, counting down.
CCTTGCCTAACTACACCCCTTATCTTCATGGGAAATGTTGTTGAAGCCTGTTGTATATTTATCCTTGCTGACATTGAAAGTGCGGTGGTGTTTGGAAACGGAAAACTTCTTAAAAGAGAGAAAAACTTACACAAAACGTTTCCAATGCACACACCAGTTCCCAGAGTCACATCATTATCCTGGTGATGATGGTGATGATAATGATCATAGCTATATTTAGTTACACAACAATGGCAACATACAGAAACGATAAAAATATATATGTATAGGTATCTATGTAGTTAAAGAAAAAAAAAAACAAAAATAATAATACACATAATAAGGACAACACAGAGGACCCCCAGTTTGGAAAGAGCTCTAAGATGGGGCAAGAAGCTTGCTTGAAAAAATTATACATTATTATGTCCTTTCGGTTTCAATAGAGCCTTGCAAGAGAGTATAGTAGCAGCACCTACCCTCCTCCCATATATAAATAGTAAGGGTTAGTTCTTTTCTTCTTCAATTTTTTTTTATTTTATTCTATTTTCCAGGGATTCCATATATCCTAGACTCTATACTATACTCCTTTGCCGTATAAAAGAGTTTCATTCATTTTTAGTATGTTCTTCTTCTACCCACACTTAAGCTATTATTGCCGGTACCATTTATATACACTTGCAAGCAATTTGGGTGTGAGAAGAGGCTGCCCTCTTAACCCTACCCAGCTAAGCCAACCTCCGCCCTTTATACAATTTTTTAAAAGCAAAGAAGGCAAAATGCAACCAGAAATTACTGAATTAACCTTCAATGAAAGGGAATGGAGAAATGGCAAATAAAATAATAAAAAAAAAAAAAATAGAATGTACATATTCTGTTACACATCATGACAAAAAAAAATATAAAGAATCCTTTCAAGGACTTTTTAAACGAGTATTGGGGTAAAAATGTGGCAGCAAAGGAACAGAAAAAAAAGCTCCCTACCACACATTGTCATATTGAAAGTAAAAGTTTATAATTTTTTTTATTGCAGGATGTAAGAAAATAGAATTAAAAATGAGAAGAAAAAAAAAAAACAGTAAAAACTCGGTTAAATGTCATTATAAGGTCATCTTTACGCAGTCGTCACATACATAAGTTGGAAGTTCAAATCTATTTAAGAGTCACAATGTACATTGTACATATATGATGCACGAAGGCGGAGCGGGGTTTAACTATTTCGAAATTATTGTTTGTTTAGTAATAAATTTAATTAAATAAACACAAAAAGCTATTGCACATGCAAGATGCAAGTAAGCTCCATGGATATACTTATGTTATTTTGGAATTCATTAAAGTTTTTATTCGTTTTCATCAATTTGGTTTAAAAATTATTAAAATTGAGACTAACATAATTTATCGTCGTTGATAGGTAGGTACTGCACAAATGAAGTATGTCAGAAAACTTCCCGTGTTGGGATTTTATTTTTTTTTTATAAAGCAATGCGAGTGGTTCAAAGATTGGAAAAAAGGGTACGCCAAATAACTTTTATTTTTTTTTTTTAAAAACGGCGCAAAACATCGAGTGTAGCTTCGGCTGTGTGGCACGTAGCGCCTTCCTGTTGAAACCAAATATTGCCAATATCCTCCTCTTCAATTTTTGTGAAGAAAAATTCTTTCAACATGGCCCGATAACGATCGCCATTGACTGTAACGGCCACTCCTTGCTCATTTTCAAAAAAAAGGCCCAATTATGCCTCTGGACCAAAATCCGCACCAAACAGTGACTCGTTTTGGGTGTATCGGCTTTTCAATGTATGCTAGCGGGTTTTTTGTGCCCCAAATGCGACAATTTTGCTTGTTTATTACCCGTCAAGATCAAAATGAGTTTTTTTTGGCAAAATCGGCATCTTCTATAAGTCGATCGCAGGCCGACTTAGCGAAGCGTATACACAACCATATTCGTTCAGCGGAAGGATAAATATAATTATCTGTCAAATCAGACATGAGCTAAAAGTGTTACCGCATTCACGAAATAATCACTAGTTGGAAAAAAAAACCTTAGATGGCGGACCCTTTATAAGTGAAAAGATACTAATTTTTAATTTCTTACGATAATCAAACATAAAAAATGAAATTCAATTTAAGAATAAAATAATTTTTCTGAGAATTCCCAAAAAAGTGATACCCGTCTTTTTGCAGTATCAACAAAAGGACCCCCTTACTTGTAAACTCCTAAAGAAGAAATAAACAAACACAATAAAAATGAAACAATCCCTAAATAAAGATGAAACAACGTCTAATCTTGAAACAAAATAAATCCAAACATTCAGGGCATGTTGGACAATGTCTGAGTAATGTTCTGATTTATAACCTATTCAGGTGGACAATCATGATATTTTCTCTTGTGGACTTATGACCCTGTGCCAATATTTATGTGTTGAATAAATAATCAGAACTTTACTCAAATATTTTGAATCAGGCCTTTTAGAAATTAAATTATAACGAAACAATTAAAAAAGTCTACATTGACGAAGGATTTTTAGGAGGGGGGGGGGGGGAGGGGTAAACTCATTCAAGAAACAAATTATGTAGGTGACTTATTGTATAATTTGTTTTTGTCATTATAAAACTTAAAACAACAAATTTCAGATGAACAACTAAATAAAACTAAATAAATAAGTGGAGGAAGTTTCCGTATGTGAGATTTCAGAAAGTAATTTTCAGTTTGGTTAAAACGAAATTTTTAAGCTTAAAAGTTTCATTAACGAATTTGCTTTTATAATAAAAAGACGTCTATTTTACTGACGAGACTAGAGACATGCCAATTTATAACAGTTATAACAGTTTTTCACTACTAAAAGTGGGTGTGCGAACTTAAAAAAAAACTCTGGGTGCCTGAAGTATGCCCACCGGCGGATGGCCCTGGACCTGCGGGGCCACATAAACAGTACTTTTGTAAACCAAAACTGTTATAATTGGCATGTCTAGAGTCACTTCCCTATTTGACATTAATGTTCCATCTAAATTCACGTCAAACGGCGGCGTGTATCTTCAGCGAATCTTTCCAATACTTCTTTTATTATTTCCTTCTCATTTTCCATGACCGTTTTCCTGTGAGCACTCAGCATACATAGCTAATTTATCAAAATAAAGACGCACAATTGTGAGGAGTAAGTTACAGTTTAAGAAAACAATGAAATTGGCTCGCTTAGTTTAATAGTTTTTGAAAAAATCGCTAATGTATGAGGCGGTGCCAATAGTTGGTTCAAAAAAAAGGGGTGCCAATAGTTGTATCCGTTACGCTAATCCTAAAAAATTGAAGCATTAAATTACTTACATATCTTCCAGATACGGTTTTTAGATTTGTTTTGATTCTTCTTGAGGTATTCTTTCGCTTATGATGCGTCCTTTAATAATTTAGCCCCAGAATATAGTTTCAACTTTCGTAAGGCTGATTTTCATAATCTTAATATTCTTCTTAGCCAAATCAACTTGAATATTTCCCAATGATCGATTGAAGATGAGCTGTCAACATTTTATTCCAAAATTTTCAATTGTTTTTCTAAATCTGTCCCCTTTCTGCCTAGTAGAAACTATTCTTCTTCTCCGCCATGGTATAATAAAGAACTTCAGTCTCTTCGCAACGTCAGGAACAATTTGTGGAAAAAATATTTGAAATCTAAATCTGACTACGATTATCAAATTTTCTCTAACGTTCATACGCAATTCTCTGTCCTCTCTGAACAACTCTATAATGAATACATTATATGCATGCAATCCTCCATAACTTCCAATCCTAAACGTTTGTATGAATTTATAAATGTGAAAAGAAAATCCGATGGTAACCCTCCTTCGCTCATGTACTTGAACAACTCTTCATCGGACCCTACAACAATAGCTAATTTCTTTGCCAATTTTTTCAAACAGTCGTTTTCGGATCGCGATACTGAGCCTGATACACAATATTTCGAGTACTTGAAAAAATTGTCCACAAACATAGTTTTCATCTCTTAATATTGATAAGTTAAAAGAGGACTACTCTACAGGACCTGACGGCATCCCGGCAGTTGTCCTTAAAAAATGCTTAAATCCTTTTATTCACCCTCTGACCTCTCTCTTTAGGCTATCTATTTTTCAAGGTGTTTTTCCACAATCTTCGAAAGTGTCCTTCATAGTTCCTATTCATAAAAGAGGACCAAAGAATAATGTGTCTAATTATCGCCCAAAAGCCAAACTTTCTTGCATACCGAACATTTTCGAAAGTATTCTCTATGATACATTCGCTTCTTACTCTTAAAGTATTTTGTCTCCCGTTCAACACGGTTTCTTAGTCGGCAGATCAACAACAACAAAAATTGTGGAATTTGTGTCTCATATGCTGTCCGCTATGGAGGCTTTAGCATGAAAGCCTTCGACAAAATGTCGCACAAAATTATTACTTTCAAATTAAAAAACCTCGGCTTTCCTTCACTTTTCATCTCATGGATTGTCCGTTTCAGATCATCCCTTTATTTTCCCTTCAGCGCACCTTCCGGTGTTCCACAAGGCAGTGATATAGGCCCAATGTTATTCATTTTAGCAATCAATGATGTCGCCAACATTCTGGAGTGTGATCTTTTGATTTTTGTAGACGACATGACTATATTTAAAAGTATATCATCACCCACTGATATAGTATATCTGCAAGACAACCTTGATAGATTTTTTTCTTTGGTGCCATAAAAACCTTCTCGAACTGAATGTAAGCAAGTGCCATACAATTACTTTTTTCCAGAAAACGCCAACCTGGGCCACTTCGACCCTATTTAATTCAGGGGGATCCAGTGCCATATGTTACTTCCTCTCATGACTTGGGGGTCATATGCGATAGAGAGCTTAACTTTCACTCAATGCTTGGATTCATAAAACGTTGGTCAAAGGAATTTCTGGACCCATATGTGTCTAAGGCACTTTATATCACCTTTGTTAGACCTATTCTCGAATATGCTTCTCAAGTTTGGTCACCGCATCAAGTTACCCAAATTAAAAGGATTGAAACTGTTCAGCGTAGATTTCTTCGCTTTGCACTGCGTAGCCTTCTGTGGTGTGATAATTATCATCTTCCTCCATATCTTGATCGTTTGCAGCTTATTAATCCCTAGAAAAACTTCGCGAAACTTCAGACATCGTTCTTATTCACGATTTACTTACTGGTAACATTGACTGCCCCAACTTTACTGAATACTATCTCTATTAACACCAACCCCAGTAATTTAAGGACAGTACCTACCCCTTTTTCGCATCCCTTATCACCGCACAAACTATTCCTTTTTTTAATCGTATGTCTCGTATGCTTCGTAATGCTAACAACTTTTCGTATGTTTTTGATTTCAACATATACAAATCAGTCCTTCGCAATTCCCTCCTCTCAAGCCTTCCACAGTAATGTATTTAAATCCTTATGCTTTTTACTGTTTTATAGTATATGTTGTAAATACATATAATTATAATGTTAACCTTATATCTATTGTTATCTATAGTTTTTAAGCTCTGCTTATACTAAGCATTGAATAAATTGAATAAAAAGGTCCTTTTAATCGAACTGTTGGCACAAGCTAACGCTAGGGAAATATGAAGTATGGATGTTTTGTTGTTGGGAAAAAAAACTTCTGCTTCAAGTTTTTGAAAGATCTTCAGCGGACATTCTTTTATTTTTCCAAAGATTGTACCACAATTTAGCTTCTCCAATAAAACTTTGTAGAGCGTAGAGCTAGCAAACATTTTTTTGATTTTTTTTTTTTTAATTCAATTATGTTCATTTTCAACAAATTTGCTGGATGCAAAACAAATAGAGTATATATGCTGGTAGCTTTTCATCTGGAAATCTACCTTAGGGAACCAAGAGCGATCTCTTCCAAAACTAGATGGCAGTTGATTAAGGGTGATTTGAGCAATTTTTTTGACGGTATACTGTTCTTGGCCTTTGAAGTTCCACATCAATTTCTTTTGCAATCAATTTCGAATTAACCATAAGTTCTTTAGCTCCTATCTTCTGAGTATTGGTTTGATAATATTTTTGCGAGATTTATAATTTTGTGAATATGTTTCGTGCAAGCAAGGAGGCCTAACTTTTTTGATTGCAGAATATTTACAACTGCTTCAAGGTTAGCTGAATATTTTAGCTATCAAGACAAAGCATGTGATGAATGTTGTTTATTTTTTAACACAATGCAACTAAAAATCAATTCTTTTTGTTAAAGAATTTAATTCAATTAAAAGCTCTTTTAGTCCATTGAAGATGCTGCCAAAATGCTCTTTGAATATTACGATGCTACGTACGCCATTGGCGTTGGCAATCATTTTGAAAAAGGCTTTTTATAACGCATGAATGGTCTTGACTCCAATTTTACTCTGTTCAACAAAAATTGTCAGTACATTGGGCTTAAGGGGGAGCTTTTTCTAAAGCATTGGCGCCTGATAAACGCTAACGACACTGAACTGGGAAAAATTGCCACTAAAAAATAGTAAGCCACTGACTTATTGTATACGAATTGTTGTTGTAGTTCTCCGAAAAAAGTAATACACTTCCCTATGACTGCAGTATCCCAATGCTGAAGGGAATAAGGGATACTGATGAACAATCGTGCGCTCGTCGTCATCATCTACGATGCAGCGTTGTCGTCCCTTTTTCGAGAAATCGCCCCTTTTTACGATTTTTTTTAATTGAAACCAAAAATGATTTGGAGAATTGGGTTCAAAACAAAATTTTGTTTATTAATACAGGAAGAGAATATTAAAAATTATGCAAGACTTGATCGCACGAACCTGCTCTCGTGGCTAACAACTGTGTGTAACATTGAAGATGCATGATATATATATTTTACGAAAAATTGATTTTTTTGTTGTTTTTTTTATGAAAAATGTTTTTAAAAAATTTTAAATGCATTATTGTTTAAACTATTTATAAGAATCAGATTGCAAAATTATAACAAAATAGGTTTAACCAGGGCAAAGATATAACAGAATAACCCAAAAATAAGACCATTTTCTCAAAAAATCTGCAATCCCAACTAACAAACTCCCGCAGTTGAGCTCTTCAAATCTGAAAAAAAATACTCCCATAAGATTCTTGTATATCCTATTGCTATACATAAGAATTAATCTCCTGTTATGAAACTGAAAGTCGTCTTAAATCTTATATCTAAATCTTTTTAAGTGTTATAAGTATCTCGTTATGAAATTAAAACTCTAAACGTCTATTATAGTCTTTATAATGCCATAACAATACATCAATGAAATTATTCATAAATAAGATTTTTAAAAGATTCTTATAGGATCTACGACGTGAGTATTAAATGTCAAACGAACATCGGTTTTAGTTTAATTGAAAAGTGCGTTCTTTTTGATCACAAAACTTGCTTCTGATGGTCGTTTCTATCGGATTAGCTATTTGATCGATCTTTTTTCTTCGGTCGATTTTTGTTCTCTTTGTTTCGATGTGCCTAATTTCGGGACTGTTGAACTGGTAATAGTGAATTTCACATCAAAAATTTTATAGCAACCATTTACACCATTGAAATATACTAAACACCAAGCTATATCCAATTGACTTTGATTATGTCATTATTCAAGGAATTATGAGGTTATAAAGTTGTTCTATTGTTTTTTTTTAAATGTAAAAAATCTAACACAACTACCTATTTTTTGCAGTCGCATTTAAATTTGTTGAAATACCTACATCAAAACACTTGGAAATTTTAATGAAAACGAACACCCCACAGATAAATGCATTTCGTTTGAAAGTTAAATGTCAAATTTAAGTCGCATAGGAGCGTTTGCGCTCCCATAAGAAGAGCCTCTCTGAGTAAATTTATATTTACTTTTTGAAATCCCATAAGAGGGTTTAAGTTCCCATAAGAAGTACTGTCTCTCAGAGAAAATTTATATTTACTGAGAGCGACACTTCTTACGGGAGCTCAAACGTTCTTATGGGACTACCATTTGACGTTTAACCTTCATACGAAACACATTTATCTGTGTTGCTTTCCCTTTCATCATCATCCAAAGATCTCATAGAGATGTTAATACAAGAGTTAAAGTATCAATCAACAGCAGCTATGTTGCAATATTAACAATATATTTTTAGGGTTACCGTAGCTTAAAAAAAAAAATATATATTCTACATAAATTATATTATTTGGTTTTCCATTCTGACCAAAACTTGTAAAAATTTTGAAAGTCGTATGTATTTATTATAACTAAGCTTATATCACTATGCCAGAGAAGAAAAAAAAGCAGAATTTTAACATGACACAAGTTAAATGGCATCATTAAATATCAGTTATTTTGTCAGTTTTTAATGACAAAAATATTGGAAGATTTCAGAAAATCTCCTGCCACTTTAGATTCAATTTTTGTCATAAAAGCAGGATAGTGACAATAATTGGAAACAAATATGGTATTCATTTCATTTACTAACCGCTATCATGGTTAGTGAATTGTATAAAAACAGGCTTAGTGATTTTTTCAGCCAAAAAAATATTAATGGTACCCCTTTTCTTATTATAATTAAAAACAAATTATTTTAAAAATGCATAATTTTTTAAGTGCGTTGTTATTTTTCGAAGCAAAATGTGGAAATTAGTAGATGCAATTTTAATTGCACCAAGAATTTAGCCTACATATGCCATGATTTTTACAAAAATAATTTAATAATTTAATAATAATTAATAACAATTAACTTGTTAGATAAATACTGAGAGAATCACGAACACACATAAAAACTATTCGCCTACCTTCTTCAAAAAAAGAAATTAAAAATGCGAAAGATTTATGTTTTTTGCTTAAGTTTACATACACTCGTTCTCTTTTTAACAACTTCTGTAGGAAGAGACGTACTCCCATAGGAAGAATTCAGATAGCTTTACTGGATTTACAAAGCGGCGTCTATAATCGCATAAGAAGAATAAAACTCTTGCTATAGGATCAAGAGGCTCCCATAACTAGGCCATTTAAGACTTTTGGCAAACTTATAAGAATCTAGAAGAACTCCTGAAGAGTGCATCTAGCTCCCTAAAATAATTCTAGTAAGGTTTTCGGAGCATCTTATGAGAGGAAAAATGTACTCTTTTTTTTTGTGTACGTATTTTTTCTTTTGTCGAATTTTTGTATATTGGCCCCTTTTTTTTCTCGGGCCCATTTTCCGGAGACTTTTTAATTTTTTTCAGCGGCAACACTGCTACGATGTGATGTGTTCGTGTGTATTGAAATTGTGCTCATCCACACAGAGTTACCTTTCCCAATTATTGGCAAGAACTTTTTCTGTGGATTTTATTAGGGAACTTTTGGGATTTGAAGCTTTTGAGAACAAATTCATGAAGTTGACTATTTGAATTGTTAAGTGTTATTTATAATTTAAACTACGGAAACCCTGTGAGAGCTTTAAAGAGGGACAGGTTCATGCAAGCCAATGTAACCAGACTGAGAGGCAAACGTCCTATATTCCCTGACAATTTGTGTTGAATAGATTAAAGTAGCAGAACATTTTTTTGTGTTTGATTTGTAGGTGAGAACATTTTCTAATACGTTTGCTGACAAACATTTACAACAACATTCTCCATGTCAATATTATTGTCAAAAAAGTTTCGAACTTTAGAAACCAACAAATGTTTTTAACGCTTTTATCTTCTCGCCCAGAAGAAGGAGGAGCACTTAATCATCTACATTTCCATAAATTAAGATCCTTAATTATTATATTAGCGTTTTCCTTATAAATAAGAAAAAATGTGTGACAAGATATTACTAATTACGGCGCGTGGTAAAAAAAATGCTAATTTTCAGCGAATAATTCTTACTTTATAACAAGCATCTTCCCGCTTTTTACACCCAGTTGCATTAACCCCAACAAAATATGTGATAATTTTGTAGAAGATTGTTGGTGCAATAGCTTTTGTAAAACATTATTTTTCAGCATTGTAAATTTTTTGTATCAACTTTTGCGTTTCGAAAATCACATTTGTATGATATTACTTGCAGAATTTATTTAGGTAAAGACTTTAACCTTGAAGATCCGACTGTTAGAAACAACGTAATAGCTTCAAAGACCCAAACCTAATGGTCAATTTTGAGTTATTCTTGCATTATTTTTCTCCACAGATATTTTTTTACAAAAACTAAAAAATTACTTAAAAAGTATTTATAACCTGCCTTTTAGAAAAAAAAATGGTTTCGAAAAATGGTTAGTAATGGCACCTCGCAAAGTAGCTATCATTTCTTATTAACTTTTTTTTCAACTTTTGTTTTGAATCTCAATTTTTTTAAAACTATTCACTAAAACAACTTTGTTTAAAAAGAAATTAAAAGAAAAGACTTTTGGCTTTACAAAAAACAATAGCATGACATTGTAAGTGTAACCGTTGTCTTTTAAAAAATAATTTCTGTTTTAAGTATTTTATTTTTAAAAAATTACCACTCCCATATGATTTTTCTTCTTCTTAACTGGAAGTGTAGAGTAGATTCCAAGGTATTTATAGCTTTCAATTTCAACCATTTTGATCATCGGGTCTGGAAGTGAAGTCAATCAAAGACAGTTTTGAAAACGGATTCTTTGATGAGTTATTTAGTGATGTGGTCCACGGATATGCATCATCTTTGTTTTTGAGCTATTCAAAACTTATCCATTATCATGACACCATTTTACTGCCTCATCAAATGCACCTTGTATTATTTCGGTTGTAGTTTCAAGACACTTGTGTTTGACTACTATAGCAGTTTTGAAAAACACGTAGCAGTTCGTTAGTAAAGAGGATGAACAAAATTGGTCCAAGCTTTGAACCCTGCGGTACTCCGAGAAGAACTGCTTCATCTTCGCTGTAAGTATCTTTGATTCTTAGGTGGAATTATTTATCGTACAGGTAATTTTGCAGTCAATAAGCCAACTTTCCTCGAATTCCAATTTTATTTAACGATTGTAAAAGCTTTTCGTGGTTTAAGGTTTCAAAGGGCTTACTAAAATCTATAAACAATACAAGAATATTATGTTTTTGTTTAGGCCTTCATCGACGGTGTTGATAAATTCTCCAAGAAGTCTTTCTGTACTTTTATGTTTTTGGAAACCATACTGCTTTTCATGGATAAGCGAGTGTTTTTTATGAAATTTTGAAGACGCCTTGAAGCCACTTCTTCCATACACTTTTCGATTACTGATAAAATCGATATGGGTCTGTAGTTGCTTAACTGGCTTTTGATTCCGCCTTTATAGACAGGGCGTACGGCGGCGGTTTTCAGCTTGTTTGGGATAATTGCTTGGTTCAAACTTAGGTTTATGATCTTTGATATAATCAGGGCAAATTTATCAGCATTGTTCTTCATATCCCGCGCTGGATGGAATCCACTCCTGACGTTTTAATATTTCATTAACTTCTTGTATGTTCGTTTCTTCCATGAATTTTGAGTTGGGTAGCAGTGTGCTGACATGCGATGTAATTTCGTTACAATTATGTACTGTTTGAATAATTTGTTCAAAAAATTGTTCAGCATATTTCTTGGACATCGATTGTAGAGATTTCTCTAAAGGGGCATTTCTGGTGATGAGTTCATCGACACTAAGCTTTTTCCTTCCCATAACATCATTTATTAGGTTCCATGTCTTAGTTGTGAGTTTCGATACAAAAAGTAAAGGGTTTTCCAATAAGAGGTGTTATTTTGATATTCAAAGAAAAATGGCATTTTTTGAGACAAATGATCGGATGTTTATTTCATTATAAAGAGGAAGGTATGCCGTTAATAATGGAACACAACATCAGCCAAATGGCCGCCACAACCACGCTTACACGACCATATCCTTTTCATGAAATTTTCCATAACCAAATCGCAAAGTGGCTCCCTATGTCCTCAATAGCCTCACGAATTCCATCTTTGAGGTCTTGAATCGACGTTGGGCTGTTGGCGTAGACCTTATCTTTCACGTGGCCCCAAAGGAAGAAGTCGCAAGGTGTTAAATCACAAGATCTCGGTGGCCAATTGTGATCACCTCTTCGAGAGATAACACGGTCCGGAAACTTTTCCCGTAAAAGATCGATGGTTTCATTGCTTGTGTGGCACGTAGCGCCGTCTTGTTGAAAGTAAACGTTGTACAGATCAATACCATCCAATTCCGGCCATAAAAAATCATTAATCATCTCTCGATAGCGCAATCCATTGACCGTAACTGTTGCTCCAGCCTCATATTCGAAAAAGTAAGGTCCAATGACCCCGCCGGACCATAAACCGCACCAAACAGTCACGCGTTGAGGATGGAGAGGCTTTTCAACAATAACTCTTGGGTTTTCCGAGCCCCAGATGCGACAGTTTTGCTTGTTGACGTAGCCTCCGAGGTGGAAATGGGCCTCATCAGTCAAGATGATTTTTCGATGAAATTCCGGATCATTTTCATGCATTTCAAGGCCCCAATCAGCAAAGACACGACGTTGTTGATGATCAGCCGGCTTGAGTTCTTGTGTTAACTGAACTTTATAAGCCTTAAGACCCAAGTCTTTATGCAAAATACGGTGTAATGACGTTTGTGGAATGCCTAATTCCAAAGAACGACGAGGAATGGACAAACCTGGGTTTTCTTCAACACTTTGGGCTACAACAGCAATATTCTCAGTTGTTCTTGAGCGACGTGCACGGGTTTTATTCTTCACATCACTAACTTGTCCCAACAGCTCGAATTTGTCCACCAATTTCTGTATTGCGGTCCGACAAGGTGCTTCACGACGACCCAAAAATGTTTTAGTTTTTCTCTGCCAAATTTTCACCATTTTTATAGTGAATTTTAATAATTTCAATGCGTTGTTGAAGCGTGTATCGTTCCATTTTTATTAATGGCGTATTTTCTACTTATTAAATGTCAAAAAATGACAGCTTCAAAAGTGACAGCTACGGAAATAGCGCGCTATTCAAAATTACACCTCTTATATACCTACAGGAAGAGAAGGACCTTAAATGTTCAATTGCACAAAAAACTATAGGTCAAGGTTTTTGGACAAAAAATTTAAATTACATTCATATGTATCTATCTACCGAAATATGGTGTGAAAACTTGTTTATCGCCGGATTTTTTGGTTAACCAATGTCTTGAAAAATTGGTTAGCGCAGGTACTACCTACCGATTTCAAAACACCCCAAACAATATTTCTATCGTGCAAACTCGAGAAATCGAATGTAAATATTAAAGTGTTGCTGAACTATGACACTCTGAAATAATGAACTCTTAACGACTATTTTTATTGATGACCCAATAAAGCCAAGATTTCTTTATAAAAAAAAAAAATAAAAAACTAATCTATGTCCTTGAACCTTAGAAGGAAGTACCTACGTGCAATCTATTTGTTGTTTTATGTTACCTTCATGAAAGTTTTCATTCAAAAAGTTGGCCCTGGCTTTTTCAATAAGTAAAATTAAAATTACAAATCAATACATTTAACACGAAAATAAAATATCCGTTTTGGATTGGGCAATAGGTATTCCTTTTCCGTGATTAGCGAGCAAAGCGTTTTGTTTCACTGCTTTCTTTTGCTAAGGATCTACATACGTATTTACTCACCCATACACATACCTACACATACACAAGTAAACTATACACACATTTATTATAGCCAGAAGTTGTGTCTTTTTATTTAATAGAGTTTCTTTGGTAAGCTCCATGCTCCATGGCAACCTCCCGAATTTGACATCGCAATTTCCCTGTCACGTCTGTCCTCTAAGATGGTCATTTTCTACTTGGAACCATTCCCATCATACTCACAGTATAACACTATGCTATACACTCCTTTGTGCTCCTCTCGATAAGGCCACATCTGCGGACACATTTGCACCGAGCGAAGCTTTATTTCAAGTAGGTAAAGGATTTCGATGCCAACGAAGGACAATGATTCCATCCGAACTTATAAATAAACACAATGGACAGCCATTCGACCACTACAGACACCACGACCACTGCTGCTGCTTCTGCTGCTGCCACCAACATGAATGCAAGCCTCGCTGTGCCATTACCCAGGATAACCAATGAGCACCCCTCTTATAGCACCCAATTCAACCCAGTTGCACACCCAACCCAACCCAACCTCTTGTGGCCATACCACCTTCACAGATTAGATTTAGCCGTTCCGAATTGGTCTCTGGATTGGATTCTTTGCTTCCAAGATGGCATCCGCAGGCACTTCTAAGGATGGCATTCTGTGCTTAGATGCGATCCTCTGCTCCTGCTAACACGGAGGGTAAATTAATATGTGCGTTTGGTTTGTGGGTAGGCGCACATATTGCGACCGCAGCAATGAACGACATCACACCAGGACATTTCTCAATTTAGCTTGGTCACGACTGCGACGCTGAAGATAACAAGGCCAACGACGACGACGCCAACAGCCGACAGCGTCCAACTAACAACACAAGGGGATTCTTGGAATTTCTGAACTCAAACTGTCGCCCACTTGGGCTGATGTGGTCGCGGTGCACAAATTAAATAACGTATATTCACAACACACACACACACATACTCTGATGCTGATGATGTCCTGTTGAAAATATTTAAATCAATATGTTACATTTACGTCACGTGTTGGAGGAAGCGGAAAGTTTAATGATGTATAACATGAAATTCTTATTTTACTTTGTTCTTTTCAATAAAAAAAAAACGTTTTGCTGTTAGGTTTTATATTTTATGAATTACGCGTTACTATGAAAATAAACATTTTTTGTGGAAAACACGTTTGTGGCAATAAATTGCTAAAATATGGCAGGACCAACGGTATTTTGTCGCTCGCCTACATCCAGCATTACGCTAAAATAACGATTGGAAATTTAAATTGCCGATATACCGCCCTGGCTATATGAGTTTTTGCGAAAAATTACAACAACAATTTCTTTAGATAAGTCAGTGGTTTGGTAGTTTTTTTAGTGGCATCTTTGACTTTGTGTCGTGATAGTGCATACCGGCGCCACTGTTTTGAAAAAAAGGTCCCCCATAAACCCTTTGTACTGACAATTATTTTTGAACAGATTATAGTGCCAGTGAAGAACGAGGAATATTTGAAAAAGAATATATTTAACCGTGCACTTTTCGTTCACTATTCGTTGGAAGGGGTGATTAACTGTTTTCAGGAAAATTGTGGTGGAGCTTGAGCCGGCATTATTCGACCATTTTCACTTTAGACAAAACAAGTTAAAGTATAACTGGATCAAATTTTAATTTTATTCAATTTAAGCATATACGAGTCCGCAATTTGGTGAAAAAGAGGGCATTCTTGCTGCCCCCTGGTGGGCTTTGGACTAAATCACTCTACACCAGTTATTTTTACTTGCTCTACCTATAGAGCAAGTATTGGTTTCGTGTAAGAAAAATTCGAATTTGTAATCAAAACTAACAGTACGATAATTGAGAAATTCGTAAAAATGTATTTCGTCATGCCGTCCGTCGCCGTTGCGTTGGCATCTGCGTCCACCGTCCACTATAATTTGAGCTAGATCCTAAACGGGTGGGTCGATTTGCTTCAAATTTATTACCCAGCATTTGTATGTGATTCCCTGGAAGATAAATTCGAATTTTAGTTTTAACTCATCTAGAACGAGCAGCTGTCAATATTTTAACAAACTAACATGTCTGCTTCGTAAAGGGTACAGATAACGGGAGTTTTTTTTTTCGAAAGGAGTATATCTACTTAGAATTGATATTGGTTTTGAATATCCATTAAATTAGCTTAGCTTAATATATGACAGATAATTGGCTGGCATTTAGATGGCAAAATCTGGAGGTCAAAGTAAATCAGGCTGTATTTCAGCAATAACGTGTCGAATTTGTTCTTCCTAATAATCCTCAAGCTTTTCTAATTTCACGCCACTTTACATATATCCCCAGAGGAATCTCATCCAATGGCGTAAAACAGCATGAATGAGGTTGCCAGTTAATAGGTCAGTTTCGTGATGTTTCAATAAATGTATTAATTGTATCCCTGGCTATGTGGTATGTCATGGCCGATGGTTTTCCCAAATTGAACCATGTTTGTTTGACCAATTTTCCAACGTTGCTCTAGCCGGCGTGAGTCTATTCATGATCAATATTTCCAAACCAAACTAACCGCGCTACCTGTCAAATCGGCTGTTACAGAAAACAATGTTGCCAATTTAAAGTTATCCGCCTCTAAAAAAAATAACAATTAAAATATGAAATAGGGTAAACTAGCGTAAGAATAGGTCCCTACACATGGTGCACAGTACTTGTAAAAAATATAAAACTTCAAATAAGAAGGTTCTAGAATCTTTAAAATATCCAGTTTTAAGGATAACTTTTGGAGTTTTTAGGACTAACTTTGAATACTCTGAGACCGGTAAGGCTTTGTAAGATAAAACCTCTGCTGACTGGCGTATGAATAGTTGGGAAAGCAGATTGTAACAAATCTACACTAAACTTAATCATTTTTAAAAAATACAACTATAAAAAATAAAATAAAATAAAATGAAATAAAATAAAATAAAATAAAATAAAATAAAATAAAATAAAATAAAATAAAATAAAATAAAATAAAATAAAATAAAATAAAATAAAATAAAATAAAATAAAATAAAATAGAGTAACGTAACGTAACGTAAAAAAAAAATTCAATTAAGTACAAAAAATACCCCAAAATCAATAATAATTAATTGCTTCGACCCTCCTGAATACAACGTTTTGAAGTTTCCAAAACGTCATTAGTTTCAAAAGCTCATTGTACCGTTTTTCTAAAAAAAAAAAGAAAAAAAACCCACAATCACTTTCCATCAACAACGAAAAAAATACCCCCGCACCCTTCGACACGGTCAAAAGCAGAGAAAAATCGCCCAGCATTCACGCCCCCTCTTATACAAAAAGTGCGTAAAAGTAAAAGGTACATTTTCCAACTCACATATAAGCAGAAAAAAATCATACTTACATCCGGTCCTAATTTCATTCAACGTAAAGTGAAAGTGGAAAAACCTTCTCCACGGATAAGCATCACCATCGACCACCCCCAACCCCTACAAAAAAAAACTCATCTAAGCTTCTATCCCAAATGACACATGAACCACCATACATACATTACATATATATATGTACCACCCCCACCCTTGACAGTCATATACACAACACATGAGCAGATATACGCAACACATGAAGCATGATATACAAAAACCAAAAACCGAATTCGGGATAAAAGTCTAGAAAAAATAGTAGTTGTAAGTATGGAATAAGCAGGGCAGCAAAAAATAAACCTTTTTCGGGTGAAAAATGGCCACGGGCGACGCGCGTTACAGCACAACTTAACTAATTAGACTCAACTCACATGGGGAACTATTATTTACAAAATAAGCTTGGCTATGAACGAGCGTGTGTTCTATTCAGAACTCGGAAGTGCGTATCATGGCGACTCGTACGCACACACACTTAATGCCCGAACAGGACATAACATTATATATGTGTGTTGTAGTCCCGTTTCAGAAGGAAAAAATGCGAACCTTCGGGGAAATCCATCCAACCACCCGCACCATCAGCCTCTGCCTAGCTCGCTCGACAACAACGTCCAGCACGAGGATAATGGTGTCTTCAACCCTTGTAGTGAATTTAAAGTAAAAACCCCTGTTCCCTGCAAATGGGATAGCTGGCCGGTGGCGGTGGACGGAGGTGTGGGGGGTGGTGAGCAGTGGAGGCAAGAAAGTGCGACTGGGGTGGATTTTGGATAGGAATAAATGCTTGGTCCCCGCGACTTGTACTTATACATCACGTATGGTCTCGCATGGGGGACTTGCGAAGTTTTCCTCGAATTTCTTCGCGCGCGGCGTGGCGTGTTCCTGTCTTTCTCCTTATTACGCTTATTTGGCGCGGATTTTATTGTTCCACACGCACACCATTAAAAATCCCACTTTAGGACCGAACCGGGATGGGACTCACAACTCACATGCAGATCCTTGCGGAATGTGATATGCCACGCTGAAGGGGGTACTATACGGCGAATACATGTGATGACTGTTTTTTTTTTTTTTTTACTTAGTTCGTCGGTCGCCCCCTTTCAATTCAGTGGAAGTGACTCAATTGTGTCAACCCTTGGCGGCGCAGCGGCAGCAAGGATGACAACGACTTGCCAGGCGGGTATACGGATGAAGGAAAAACAACAACTGCGGTACGGCTATCTGTCGGGTTCGGGATCGGGTGGTTCGAGGGAAATCGCTGGAGGGAAGCATGTGCATGAGAACTGACGATTCTCTAAAAGCGAGTGTGTCTTTGTCTGCATATCGCGCTTATTATGTAGGTATCATTATAAGGATCTGTGAACTTAGTGTCCCGTGTTTTTGCAATGCGAAAATCTTTTTCACGTTTTTTTGTTTTCAGTCCTTTTTTTCTATATGCTTTTGTCCTTTTCCACCCATTTAGAGACAGGGAGGCTTATGAACACACAGTTACAGCACGGGGACTACATACGGAGACAGAGTTCGGAGAAATCCTGTGTGCTGTATACTGTATATAGACTTTCGCGTAATTTGAGATTTTCTTTTCTGTCCTTAATTTGACTCGTTGCGAGAACGACGACAACGATGACGACTATGACGAAGATAAGGACATTGATGTCTCATATTTTGCGACGCACGTTGAATTGGTTTGGTTGATAAAATTGGGGGTAAGAATGCTTTTTTTTTCTACTTTGGTTTTGGAGCAAAAATAAAAATGCAGTTCATCAGGAAATGTTTTCTCGCTGTTGACATTTTTATTGAATACTTTTTTAATCAGAACGTACGGGGAGTAGGGTTACCAAACGTCCAGGATTTAGCTTGAAGTGTCAGACTTTTTACGCCTCTGTCAGGCTCAGGCCAGGTTTCGTGCTTTGTCAGACTTTTTCGTTCTCTTATTTTACCAAAAGTAGACAATCGTTTAAGTTTAAAAATCAATTCAATTCAAAAAAATCACGATGACAAATTTTTACTGAATTCAACCAAATATGAATCCAAATTTCAATGTGAAAGCATTCATTTATCTTCATTCAGCAAAACATTATTATTGTGGTCTAAAATCTATACCCAGTATAGGTATAGGGTTTAGGGTAGCATTTAATTTGTCACAAAATGAACAAATAGATTATAAGCATAATGACAAAAACGAATGCAAATTACATACTCAATCTCCTAACTGTACCTACTGAATGTATACGTTGATGCTGTCAAGTCATACTGTTGAAAATATTTTATCGCCAAAAACCGCTGGTTGTACAAGCTTTTTATTGAGTATCTTCGGTTAGAAAAAGCACTTTTCAGTAGCCCTTTGGGCTAAGTACACCTATCACATGAAGGATATAAAGGGTGTTTTTTTTTAGACGTGTGTTTTTAAATCTGGCAATACCTTTTTCGGAGTTGGTCTTTTTGACAGCTGTTACTTGATTTATGCTCAGTTTGGTTTGTCATTTCATATTGAATAGACTGACGCCTGAACAACTCTTCCAAATTGTGCCCAAATGGGCCCGAAACAAGATTGCCGTTGATCCCAATTTTCATAAGCGAATTTTGTTTAGCGATGAAGCTCATTTTTGGTTGAATGGGTACATTAATAAGCAAAATTGTTGTATTTGGAGTGATCATAATTCACTAGCCATTTTTGAGATGCCGTTACATCCTCAAAAAGTCACTGTTTGGTGTGCTCTATAGGCAGAGGGAATCATAGGTCCATATTTCTTCAAAAATGAAGCCGGCCATAATGTAACAGTCAATGGAGAACGCGATAGAGCCATGATTAATGTCTTTTTCGTGCCTGAATTGGAGGATGTTGATGTGGACGACCTTTGGTTTCAACAAGACGACGCTATATGCCATACAGCCAACGAAACAATCAATTTGTTGAATTAAACTATTGGTGAGCGCATTATCGCGCGTCGTGGGCCTGTGGCGTGGCCTCCAAGATCGTGTGATTTAACACCGCTGGACTATTTTTTGTGGGGTTATGTGAAGTCGCTTGTCTATGCAGATAAGTCCGAGACGATCGACGCCCAATTGCTTCAAAAAGTGGTCGAAAGTTGGGCCTCTCGGCTTTCATATCAACAATCAGGCTTTTCTCTCTTAACCGTCCGGCTTTTTTAATTTTTTTAGGTGGTAACCCTAACCGGGAGATAATTAAGCGAGAGGGTTTTTTTTTTATTTTTCCAACATAACACATAATAGTGGGATCTTAAGTTGACATTGACACCAGTTTCAATAGCGAAAATGGATTGGTATAGGTACGTACGTTGAGCACTTCAGCAGTGCGCTCTTTGTCTAGAAATCCATAAGCTTTTCGAAATATGGCTTTGCCTAAAAACGAAGTTAGTTTTCTTTTACAAATACAATACAATGCGGTCATGGTCACTTCAGCACGTTAACTATAGGTAACTAATCCTGATCCAGGATTTTCGCTTGCCTGCATTGGAAGAAATGAAGTTCAAGGACGTGAGGTGCCAACAAAATGGGCCTACAATCCATACAAAGCAAGGGTATGCATACGGACTTTTCCTTATTTGTTTGTTCCGCACAGGCGATAGCCACCAAAATAACTTACTGCCCAGGTACTCCGCTTCAACGTAGGCAGGAATTCGTCTAAGTGCTAGTAACAAATATTAATTTTATGTTGTCAAGACGTATCTGGTAACCCTCCATATTTTTAAAAAATGGTAGACTAAATTTGTCAAAACCACTTTTGTGTAATTTTAATAATGTCTCTAAAATATTGTGCTTTTCTTGACTGATGGAAGAGTTCATACATAACTCCGATTCATAAATCAGGACCAAAACAATATGTTGACAACTATAGGCCTATGGCCAAATTACAGTTAATTCAATATAAGTTTTTGAATCTCTTGTTAAGAAAAGGATGTATGAAGCTGTAAAAAAATATATTTCACCTTTTCAGCACGGGTTTGTCAGTGGTAAGTCAACTGCAAATGATCTCACTTTATTTTAAAAAAACTCTGTGCTACTATTAAAAAAGGAAATTAGGTTGATGTAATTTATACGAGCTTTTCAAAAGTATTTGATAGAGTGAATCACAAAATACTGCTTAAAAAAACTTGAATATTTAGGTTTTCATGGACAATTATTAAACTAACTGGTTGAAGAGCTATCTGACTAAACGTGTTCAATATGTGAAAATAGGTCCTGAAAAATCTGTGAAAAGTTCCAACCAATCAGGTAGTCATCTTGGTACTCTTCTGTTCTTGCTATTTATTAATGATTTGCCTCTAAAATGTTCATATTCATCATTTTTAATCTTTGCGGATGATACTAAAATTTATAAAACAGTAAAATCCCTTTAATTTCAAGAGGATCTAGATAAATTGCTTGATTGGTGTTACTTAAATAAAATATATCTTTAAAAAAAGGGTGTTTTTTTTAAACATGTGGTTTTAAGAAGAAATAAAATGCATATAATTTAATGTTATGGCCAAGAATTTAGCTTTATTATAAAGATAAGGATTCGCCATTATGTCTCAAAAATGACTTCGATCAAGTGGCCGTCGCGGCTGGCTCGAATAAATTCCAGCCGAGAGGCCCAATTTTCGACCACTTTTTGAAGCAATTGGGGCCGTATGTCAGCAATAACGCTCCGAATATTCTCTTCCAAGGCGTCAATCGTCTCGGACTTATCTGCGTAGACAAGCGACTTCATATAACCCCACAAAAAATAGTCCAGCGGTATTAAATCGCACGATCTTGGAGGCCATGCCACAAGCCAACGACGCTAGAAAATGCGCTCACTAAAAGTTTCCTTCAATAAATTGATTGTTTCGTTGGCTGTATGGCATATAGCGCCGTCTTGTTGAAACCAAAGGTCGTCCACATCAACATCCTCCAATTCAGGCACGAAAAAGTCATTAATCATGGCTCTATAGCGTTCTCCATTGACTGTAACGTTATGGCCGGCTTCATTTTTGAAGAAATATGGACCAATGATTCCCTCTGCCCATAGAGCACACCAAACAGTGACTTTTTGAGGATGTAACTGCATCTCAACAATGGCTTGAGGATTATCTTTACTCAAAGTGCGGCAGTTTTGCTTATTAACGTACCCATTCAACCAAAAATGAGCTTCATCGAATATTGGACGCAGTGAGCGATGCGTCACGCGAACCGAACTATTATTTTGGTAATAAATTTGCACGATTTTCAATCGTTGTTCAGTAGTAAGTCTATTTATTATGAAATGGCAAACCGAACTGACCATACCTAAATCAAGTTACAGCTGTCAAAAAGACCAACTCCGAAAAAAGTTTTGCCAGATTAAGAACCACACGTCTAAAGAAAACACCCTTTATTATCAAATATTTCCTGACTTGTCAGCCTGACACCTGCTGTCAAGATATACCATTGCAGTCTCCCGCCCTTTTTGGACATACACATTTGTCCCGCCTGAGAATCTCTTAAGAATATTTTAGAATAAAGTTAAAGTTAGCAGAATAAAGGTAGTTTGTTTCATTTCTTAAGAAAATCATATCAACCTTAGTCAATAAGTTACTGTGAACAGAGCCTTACCTATATGATCCTATGTACATTCATCCATTAATAAACAAGTAAATCATCGCGTTAAATAAATGCATTTATGTATATGAATTCATCTCAAAATATCCAACTAACATCTATAAATCACAACCAACCATGTCAATGTTGTGCGATTCTATTCGATATTATAAGTCAAATTTACGACAAAAAAAAAATAAAACACTCATTTGTTTCATTTCAATGCGCACATTTTCCAATTTGATACACAATAGAAAATTCGATGAAGAAAACCATTAAATCAATTTTTATTTTACTTCAAGGTCACGCTTGCCCATTTTTGAACTAAAAACAAACAAAATATTCACTGAGCAAACATATCACCAATTGCCCAATATCCTGGGAATAAAAATTGACAAAAAAAAAATCCTATAATGGACAAACTATGAGCAGCAGTAGGTATAATATATATTATGTATTTTGGAAACAACTTATCGTAAAAGTTCGCGGAAGAGAAAAATCACCACAATATAGCTTTACGACTTGTCCTTTAAGTCAATTCAAATACCTAGACCATAAATCACACAGGTTTGGTTGTAAATCACACGTAGAGGCCGTAAAATCACCAGGCACGGCACACACACACTTTCCGCGTTTTAGTGTGCATCATAAAGACGCGATTCGATCAGCCCTTAAAGCTGATGTGATTTAGGGCATGCGATTGATTTACAAGTACCAGAGAATAGATATATAAAATAAGGAATAAGGAACGATTCCTTCAAATGGCTATAAAATCAAGAGGTAATGTGTGTCGTAAAATCACCGCGCGAACATCCTGTCAATTCCAAGGATGTCTTTTTGGCAGAAGAGCTATGCTATAGATGTACCTATGCCCACTATAAGAATCACGCCTTGCCAGGTTGTGCAGGAGTCGTATATTTTATGGACAATAGGATATATAAGTTGAAGGGTATAATCCTATAGACATTACTATCAACCATTGACCATATATATACACATACACACTATGTACGTTTACAATAAGGGACTTATCGACTATACGTTCGTCTGCAATTAAATACGAAACCAACGAAATCACATTCCATAAAAATGTCCTTTTTACAAAATGACTTGCATTAGAACTACAACTGTCATTGTTATAATTGCGTTCGATAGAGTGATGCGCATTGGAATTATCAATTTCGTCACGCTTCTATTCATAGAGATGGAGAGAAGACCTAAACCGTCTTATTGTTTTGTTGGTAATTGAATTCGGCGGAAAATGGTTTTTTGTTCGAAATCGTCCTTTACTTAGAGCAGAGGAGACAACGCTAACTAACTCTCTGTTTGACATGTTCTGCGAAATGCGAATGCAGGAAGCGTATATATTTATTTTTGATTCTACCCTCACAGCTTGTTTAGTGCGGTCTCTCACAGCAGGCTTCACTCGAATGAGCCTTGAACCAAAATTGAAAACCCAAAATTTCTTATTGCGATTTGCCATACAAAGGTGTTCTATGTTGCGCGACTTCGCGTCCTTTTATTTTGTTTGCCTTTCTTTGCTTATGATGGTATGACATTCCTCAAAAATTAGGATCGCATTTTTACTTTATTAGCCTTATGCGCTAGCTGCACGACCGTCTTGTACCTATTCGATTGGCAATAGCAATAGAGATTTATACAACGAAGATCTTTCCTGAAGATGGATGCCGAGAAAACGAATGTAAGACGGGGGTAAAAGGATTACAACCTTCGATAGATTTCTTTCCCTTCCTATATATTGCAATAAAGGCAATTTGAAAATTGAATTGTATATGAGCTGTGTGTCTCAAGGGGAACAAGAACAAGGAAACTAAATCGCGCACGGCCGGCCGTTTTTCTGGGGATAAAAATATGGTATTTATGAGAGGATTTTAAATTTTTTTTTCCCGCTTCGTTTGTCTTTTTTGATTTTGACTGGGAAAATGAGTCGATAGGATGGTTGCAGATGTTTCATTTTGATGTTTGATCTGCGAATTGATAAGAATTCTTCAATTTATCTTGAGTTCGAAATCAATTATGAGTTCAATCCATTCGGGGATTCGGGATAGGCAACAATGAGAAATAATGTTTATTAGATATTTAGGTTCTACCTATTAAATACTTTGTACCTTGATCTATTCTATATACCTATGAGCATCTTTAAAGGACAACTTTAGATGGAGTGGAAGAAAAATAAATAATAAATAATATTAAAATTTAGTGCTCTTGGGGCCAATTTTTCAATAGCCAGTTAAGCATAAGATAGTAGTCTTCAGATATAGCAAACATTTGTTCCTATTTACTCCTAGTTGAAGAAGCGACCATTATGCTTTTGGGAATTTGCATTCATATCATATGGCTTGGAAGGTGTCATCCCAGCTCATCCCCAGACAACTGGTCCCAACTCAGCCCACCCCCGACCCTTAACCATCCTAGGCCTGACTGTTACCGGGTCAACTCATCCCGGAAATAAGAACTCATCACAAGGATGTTTTATGTGAGACAAAGAAAAACAGTGCGCCCATACATACCTCCAACACTTTCCTTGTAATGAGTTCTTATTTTTGGGATGAGTTGCCCCGGGATGAGCTGTCTTGGGACCAGTTTAGTTCTGTTGTCGGGGATGAATTGTCTTGAGACAAGTCGTTGGGGGATGAGCTACACCCAACCCGGCTTGTTTTCTTGAAAAGGTTAATAGAGCTATAAGGTTTATGCTGGGCGAAAAGAATGCATCAATTCTCAAAAGATTGCATTCAATTGATTGTTGTCTTTTCAATTCATTCATTCAGAAATGAATGGCGATTGCAAAATTTGAAGTTGAAGTTTTAAAGTGAAGCCAATGAATGCAATCTTTTTATTAAAGTGATTAAAGATTGCATTCGCAAAAGATTGCATTCTTTTAACACCCTATAGCCGCGATGTAAGTAGTTTTTCCTGAAATCAATTCAAATATATGCGATAAATGTAGTTAACTTTTGCAGCGCGTTCTCCGTCAAATTCAGGAACCTTTTGTGTGACTCAGTGGCCGGACTCTCACGCAGTGGGATTGCTTAAGTTCCAGTCCAGTACCAGTCAACATGTCACAGAGTAACACTTTGAGGTGCAATAGCGGTAGTGATTTAATTTAGTAAATGTCCATTGATTCGCTTTCTGATAATTGTTACTTTTTGACGAATTGGCCACACAAAACATATATCCGTTAAGAAACAAATATCCGTTAAATTTACCCAAGTAAGATATCCAGTTTAATGGGCATATAAAGTCCTCTACACCGCGAAGGCCTCATACTATGCAAAGGGAGCAGATGTGGGCCGATTGTGTAGTATAGTTTCAAATCAACCTTGAATGACCCTCTTGAGAAGGATTCGTTCTTTGCTCTTTGCTCAAACCAACAAATTGATGAGCTCGGAACCTTCGTCAAAATAAAGGCGTTATCGAAAAGCCGCTATAGAGAATAATACTCCCGCGAATCTTTCATCTCATATTATTCCATTTTACCCATTAAGCTTTAATTTCTTCGTTTTGGTCGTCATTTGTACTAACCTATACCATCTCTATATTTTGAGTCTGTTTGATTTGGAAAAGCCTTTCAAAATGTATAGTAAAAAGGTTTATCTGAGAATAATGAGAATTCTTCCACCGTCCGTCAACAATCGCACAATCGCGGGTGGCGTTTGGAGATCCGCATAAATCATTTTGGCATATTTGCACTATGCATGCATCGCAGCACATAAACACGTATGCATACTCTTTAATATTCTTGAAGCCTACCAAATCGACATACATATTTTCGAGATTTTTTTATTTTACTAAAATAAATTTACGCATATAAGACCTCCACAAAATTTCTTAAGCATATGTTTGGAAAAATAACTTTGCGTAATATTGTTTTACAAAATTGTGAAATTATTCACAAAAACTTTTGCATTTTGAAAAACTAAAATCATAAGATGAACGACTCAACCTGCCCTCTAGTATGAAATTTTGAGCCCCTTTGCAAAACTTTATCACAAATCTAGCTTAAAATTTTACCCTTCTTTGAAGATCTAACCTTTGAAAATCCATCAGTTAACACCGAAGTTATCAACTCTCAAATCGATCCATATCTTTCAAATAGGGGCCCAGTGGAACTTTTCTCCACTGAAGAGCGTACGTTTGAGATGAAAAACTATGCATTGCTGCGCAGCTAGGCAGCAAATTTATAAATAGAGACATCAATAAGCACTGGGCTGCATGCAGCTCTTGAGTCTAACTGCCTTCATAAGAACCTGAGTTATTCAATTTCGCTGCATGATAAAAGCTGCACATCATCTGTTTAAGCCATTAATCAGTAGCGTTGAAATGTCGGTTTAGGCTAGTCTCACAAAGGAAAAGTCTATAGGTGTATAAAGTCAGTTTGACACAACGCTTTTCATAAATATGATGTACCAAGATTTCAAAAAATATTTGTTTGTATTCTTGAAAATTGAATATTTAAAAAATAAAGGGTGTTTTTTTAAGAGGTACCTGTAGAACTTTAAGTTGGCAACACTATTTTAACTGGCGGCCAATTTGTCAGCTGTCAAGTGATTTATTGTTAGTTTGGTTTGGCATTGCAAGAATTTAAGCCACAGGATCACCTAGCAAGGCGTAGATTCGGTAAATGGGCCCAAAACAAGATTGCCGTTGATCCCAATTTTCATAAGCAAATTTTGTTTAGCGATGAAGCTCACTTTTGGTTGAATGAATACGTCAATAAACAAAACTGCCGTTTTATGGAGTGATGCTAATACTCAAGTGTATGTTGAGACACCCTTACATCCACAAAAACTGACGGTTTGGTGTGCTTTATGGTTTGGTGGAATGATTGGTCCGTACTTCTTTGAAAACGATGCTGGCCAGAACGTTACAGTCAATGGTGACCGCTGTAGAGCCATGATTACTGACTTTTTCGTTCATCAATTGAACAACCATGTTGTGCAGGAGCTGTGGTTTCAACAAGACGGCGCAACATGTCACACAGCTAGTGCCACAATTGATTTATTGAAGGAAACATTTGTTAACCGCATTGTCTCACGTTACGGACCCGTGAATTGGCCTCCATGATCGTGCGATTTAACGCCGCTTGACTATTTTCTGTGGAGATATGTGAGGTCGATAGTCTAGGCCAATAAGCCCGAAACGATTAATCACTTGGAGGACAACATTCGCTGCATTATTGCCGATATACGGCCACGAATGTTGCAAAAAGTCATCGAAAATTGGACCTCCAGATTAGACTACGTCCGAGCCAGCCGTGGCGGCCATAATGCCGAAAATAATATTTATATTATAATGTAAGAAGATCATCTTTCGAATGAAGCAAATTTTATGTCAATTTAAAACAATCATATTTGTTTATTCTATTTCAAACTTGTGTACTTCTAAAAAAAACACCCTCTTTATTTTAATTTTTAATGAAAGGTCCCTAAGCCTCGTTTGCTGAAACTAAACTTAAAACATATGCGCTTCTTTTCCTCATCGTAAACTGTCACATGAGCTCTTCATCATCGTCGGCTCGACAACCGGGGTCCGGTCCTGGCCTTTTTCAACAAGTCTCTCCACCCATCCCGGTCTCGAGCCGCCGCCATCCAGTTGCGCACCCCAAGGCTCCGGGCGTCCTGGTCTACGCCATCTCTCCAGCGCAAGCATGGTCTACCACGCTGTCGTCTACCATAGAATGCACCACAAAGAACTTTCCGAGCAGGTTCCTCTTCGCTCATGCGAGCTAGGTGCCCTGCCCACCGGAGTCTATCGAGCTTAATTTTTGTCACGATATCTGCTTCAAGGTAGATTGCGTACAATTCATGATTGTACCGTCTCCGGAATCGTCCTTCCTCACATATGGGGCCAACAATTCTCCTTAAGACTTTTCTCTCGAACGCGGCTAAGAGGTCGGAGTGCCTTTTGCTAAGCACCCAAGTCTCGGATCCATATGTGAGTACTGGCAGGACCATATGGTCCTGTACAGCAGCAGTTTTGAAGTTAATTTGAGATTTCTGGATTTGAAGAGCTTTGACAGACTATAATAGGCTCTGTTGGATTTGAGAAGCCGCCCGCGTATTTCTTCTTCTATATTGTTATCGGCTGCTACTATTGACCCAAGGTATTTAAAGGATTGCACCACTTCAAATTCGTGCTCCGCTACCTTGATTGTTTGACCAACTGTTCCTCTCGCATTCGACGCCACCATGTACTTTGTTTTACCTTCACTAATGTGCAGCCCCAGATTTTGTGCCGCCTGCTCGATCTGGATGAAGGAATCATGTACAGCTTGCTCGGTTCTACCGATAATGTCGATGTCGTCTGCGTAAGCCAGTATCTGGCTGGACCTGTTGACGATGGCCCCTTTTGTTGCCGTGCCAGAGTCACGGATTGCTTTCTCCAACGCCAGGTTGAAGAGGAGGCAGGCCAAACCATCCCCATGTCGGAGTCCATTAAAGATGTTGATTGGTTTGGATAGCAATCCGGCTATTTTTACTTGGCTTGTTACGTTGGTCATGGTCAACCTACATAGTCGTGTCAATTTATTTGGGATGCCGAATTCTCTCATGGCTTTGTAAAGTTCTACCATGAGCTCTTATGTTGAATTTAAATCTAAATTGAGTTTCATTTCAGCTAATGGGCCTTAAATATCACTATATAAGTTAATCAGTAGATATACTACAAAAGGTATGTACATGCAACAAACATTCTTCCTATAGGTATATACACTATAGTAGTTGTATCTATAGTTAAATTGCAACCCTGGTTTCAAATCTTGGTCTCCATCACGTATTGAACCAAGTTTCTATAAAATTTTTCTAGAGATATGTATGTTCTTAAATAGTTTCTTTTTTCACTCCGCGTCTTATACAAAACAAATGCACATATTGTCTGTGTGAGTGAGTGATGAATATACAGTATACGTTCACCAGACTTCACGTTTCACGTGCATATTTTCCAGGTTACTGTTAGTAAGTCGCGACGCGACCGACACGGTAGCGTAAAAAATGCATATGTTGCATTATGCTGAGACTGAGACAAAACATAAACAACAACTAACTACAAAACAATACCCTGATGGGAGCATAATATACGTACAGAACAAAAAATATAAAAATCCCGGCGGCATTTTTATAGTTAGTTTCTTTGTTTAATTTCCAGACAAAATGTTCATGGAAGACAATAGTTCCTCAGTCCCGAAAGTCCATCACATAATATCAGTCGTCAGGTCATGCAGAATGTTCTAAAAAAAAAACTAGACTATGACGAAGTACAATTCTGCAGGGTTTGTAAGGATAGTATGGCATTATGGCATTGTGGCTTCGCTTTATATTTAAATCACAGGTCGCGACTTTTTACTGTGAAGGTATGTATAAAAATTTAACTAAGCTATGAGTTTTAAGTCAAACATATTGGGTCATATGCAAAAAGATGAGTTAAAGCTGTTTTCTCACTTTTTTGAGAAATTTCCTAGCTTCGTATGCCACAAAGTTCTGACCGAGTTAGAACTCATGTGGTGAGCTAGATCTCACAGTGATGAGATCGATCTCATTTTGAAAGCTCTTATGAGATAGAACACGGTTTGATATGCAAAAAGATGAGAAAATGGCTGATTGTATGAGGTCGATCTCACAAATTATCAAGCATGGCATTTCTTTTACTCACTTCATATAATGGGTGATTTTTAAGCTGGTTTGGTTTTGGCAACACTGGTTTTGACAGCTGACGTGTGTTTAGTACCTTGTGTCACTGTCAAACAGCTTCAGTTTGGTTTGCAATTTAACCATGGATCGTCTTACAAATGAACAACGCTTGCAAATTATTGAATTTTAATATCAAAATTCGTGCTCGGTTCGAAATGTTCATCGCGCGCTGCTTGTGTTCAGCGATGAGGCTCATTTTTGGTTGAATGGGTACGTAAATAAGCAAAATTGCCGCATTTGGAGTGAAGATCAGCCAGAAGCATTGCAACAGCTACCAATGCATCCCGAAAAAGCCACTGTTTGGTGCGGTTTATGGGCCGGCGGCATTATTGGGCCTATTTCTTCAAAGATGATGCGAATCGCAGCGTTACTGTCAATGGTGAACGCTACCGAGCGATGATAACAAACTTTTTTTTGCCCGAAATGGAAGTTCTTGACTTGCATGATATGTGGTTTCAACAAGACGGTGCCACATGTCACACAGCACGCGAAACAATGGCGCAATTGCGAGGCGAGTTTGGTGAACAGTTAATTTCACGTTTCGGGCCGGTCAATTGGCCGCCTAGATCGTGCGATTTGACACCATTAGATTATTTTTTGTGGGGGTATGTCAAGGTTAATGTCTATAGGGACAAGCCCGCTTCGATTGACGCACTGGAAGCCAACATCCATGCATTCATTCGTGAGATACCGGCCGATATGTGTGAAAGAGTATGCCAAAATTGGACTCAGCGGATGGGCTACCTGAGACGCAGCCGCGGTCAACATTTGCATGAAATTATCTTTAAACATTAAATTGCAAGGTTCAAGCTATCGATTCAAATAAATATTTCATTCATTTTATCGAATTTTTTGTGTTTTTTTTTTTAAAAAAGTTCTAAACCTCTTAAAAAATCACCCGTTACAACCGTCAAGATGGCCAAATTTCAGCAATTTCTAATTTCTAATATAGAACTTATAAAGATAGAAGATATCCAGTTGGTGAAGATTTTCGAAACTTGTACCGATTTAGTGAAGGGGGTGTGCAATTGTTGGCTTTAACAAATCTAGAAAAAATAAGAATTTTTCTGCGATAGGAAGGAGACCCTGATGGGTTTCAAATTGGAGTTGGTGAGGATATTGGCGTACATCAATCAACTATATGCAGATTAGTACAGCAAGTTTCAAAAAAAAAATAGCAAGCCGTGTGAATGATTGGATCAAATTTCCACACACTTCAGAAGTAATGCAGGAAGCACAAAGGCTATGGAGCAGTTAGTATAAATTTCAGTATGCAATTGGTGCTCTCGATGATCCGACTTGTTAAATGCAACACTTTCATTCTCGCTTTCTGAAGACACTATTATTTCTTCAACTTACTCCAACGAAATTACAATCAAAACTATTAAAGATGAAGAGCTGAGATCGATTTCACATCCATCGAGTCAGAGCTGTTGAGAGCGAACTCATCTTTTTTGCATATGAAACTGAGTCTGAGTTCGGCTCTGCTCGAACGAACTCACATGTGAGTTAACTCGGACTCAGAGATCTTGCTCAACTATTAGCATACGACCCATTGTGTATTGCACCAGATAGAGGAAATCTTCATGAATAACCTACACCCAGATTTTTAAATCAAATTCGTTCTAATATCTAATGAATTGGTTCTATAAAACCGAAGGCTGAAGTGATTTTAAAACCTTTATGAGGTCCTCGGGTCATTATTGACCAATTTTATGAAAGAAATTAGGTTTTGAAAACTTAATTTTTTAGGGACTTGATGTTTCATGACCTTTTTTTTAAGTTTTGAACTTTATATATTTAGCGTATAATTTTATAAAAATATCTTTTATTTTACGACGTAAAGATTTCTTTACGTTCGTGGACCTCGGATTAAAATTGACCATGAGGAGAATACACCTACTCGTAAGTTAAACTCTGTCGGAGATAGGTATGTCCGACGAGTGGAACCTTAGCACCATTTGCCCGAACCATAAAAAGGTGATCGCCTTCTTAGCACCAGCTACAGAGGCCTTAGCCTTTTAAATATCGCTTACAAGATCCTTGCAAGCGTATTATCTGAACGCCTGAAGTCATTTACTGAGGAACTGATTGGCCCTTAGCAGTGTGGTTTCCGGCGTGGAAAGTCTACCATCGACCAAATCCTCACATTACGCCAAATCCTGGAGAAGACCCAAGAATTTAATATCGATACTTACCACCTTTTCATCGATTTAAAAGCAGCTTATGACAGTGTTAACAGGGATGAGCTTACACCGTGCTATGTTGAGTTTTAGTATCCCTGGCAAGCTGATTCGTTGGAAAATGCTCGCTGCTCAGTCAAAATTGGAAGAGATTCAACCGAAACCTAATCATCCCGGTCTTGATCTATGGTGCAAAAGCATGCACTTTCTCCCATAGGCGGATGAATGCTCCCATGGTGTCGTCGAGAGAACGATTCTACGCACGATTTATAGGCAAGTTTGTGTCGATAGGCAAAATAACATCTGGAAGACGATACAACCACGAACTATGCGAGCTGTACAGCGACGTGCCACTTGTTTAAAAACTACATGTTCAACGGTTAAACTAAGTAGGGCATGCAGAGCGAATGAACATCTAAGCTCCAGCCCGTAAGGTTTTCAACGCTAAGCCAGAGGGAACGAGAAACAGAAGCACGTGGCGTGACCAAGTTGAGGGGGACACAACCCGCCGACTTGGTATTCAAAACTGGAGAGAGCAAGATATAGTGATCGAGAAAGCTGGCGGAGTCTATTACTTGAGACCCAGGAGCACCCCGTGCTGTAGCGCCATCTAAAGTAAATAAAGTAAGTTTTTCAAGTTCATTATAGGAATTCTGTAAAGGATTTGCAAAATACAGTAATTCTTTCTATTAACATAAACATTTGTAAGAAAAAAATATATTCGATATAACGAATTTTCGATATAACGAATGCACTCTAGATATTATATCATTCGTTATGCTTACGGTAACCATCCGTCCCGGGTTTCCCGGGATTGTCCCGTATTTATATTGCCTGTCCCTGGACTGAACCCGGGACGAACAAGTGTCCCGTATTTAATAATTTTTCCCGTACTTGGACATTTTCTGATGTTTTTTTTTTTTTTTTTTTGAATTTCTATATTTTATAAAACAAAATGTTTTACATACCTAAAGTTCTGTACGAAAGTGCAAATATCACTTATCAACTCATACAGAGGGATCTACTGCAATAGTAAAACACATCTACTACAATTATATTTTCATGCCCACTGAACGCATTTAAGCGGAAAACACAGAGATACTTTATGTAACCGTTGAGTGACGTCTAAAGTTGAAAGATAGGAATCGCTAACAAGCTTCACCTGTCTGTCAACGATTTGGTTTACCGAAAGTCACTTATGAAAACAAAATCTGCTTATTAATAACAACTGTCTTCAAAATAAAAAAGGTGGACATTTATTTTATTAGTTATATTTATATAGATAATTTTTTTAAGTTTAGAAATTATTAAATAATGGAAGAAAAACAAATAGAAATTAGTTGAAAAATGGGTAGATATTTTTACTCATTTCTCAGATAAAAGCATTGGTTGTGCAAACATTTAACAAATTGTAGAGTTCAGCTTCTTTTTGCCAGGTTCTAAAACTCGCACAGAAAGGGTTTTTTTTCAATTATGAACAATATGTGGACGGGCAAAAAATCTTAGCTAAATGCGAAAACTCTAAAAGCCATGTTAATTGTTAAATACAATTACAATTTAAGCTGACATGAATTTACAAATTATTTAAAAGAAAAACACAAAATTGTAAAACAAATTCTTTCTGCCAAGATGTATTAAAGGAAAAGAAAAAAATTGTACGTTGTAAACTTGGCTCAGTGTGCAATTCAAAATGTTATGTTTTTTTGTAGCTTTACATAATGTATTTACATTTAACTTATATTACTCAAAGGCTTATTTGCTTTCTTAAAAAAAGACTGAATTATTTTAATAATGAAATTCAAAATGTTAGGTTAGGTTAGGTTAAGGTGGCTGTCGAGCAAGGCTAGACACACTTAGACCATAGTTGGTCCATTGTGATACCACAGGAATCTTGAAACTCTTCTTCCTATTCGTTGAACCACTTAGAACTCCTTACGAAGCGTGCGAGATCAATTATGTCAACATTTACCAGATCATTAGGATCGTTGAAGTAGTATTCTCCGAGATGGAGTTTACGTCGTTGGGATAGAGCAGGGCAAGTGCAGAGGAGATGAGGAATCGATTCTTCCTCTTCTTCATCCATACAGCTTCTGCAGAAATCATTTGAGAATACTCCAAGCCTCGTTGCGTGCTGCCTATCAAGCAGTGACCGGTGATGACGCCTTTGACGGAGCTGATATGCAGTCTGCTTAGAGATATTAAACTCTTCGAGCGCTTCAGGTCCAACCTTGGCCACATCTGTTTTGTCGCTATACAGGTGGAGATGTTGTTCCACCTAAGGTTTGTTTTCTCTATTGCATCCTGCTTCAGCATAAGTTTACATGTAGCAATGGGTATACCTATATCTGACCTATTTGGTGAAATAGGTAGTATTGTTCCACTTCTGGCGAGTTCGTCAGCCCTGCAATTTCCTGGAATGTCCCTATGGCCCGGCACCCAGCAGAGGTGAAAATTAAACTGATGTGCCATCTCAACGAGAGATGATCGACAGTTAAGGGCTGTTAAGTTCTTAGTTGTTTTTTTTAGTTTTAATTTTGTTATGTTACATTAAAATTTATTGTCTTGTTCCCCTCTTTTTAAGAATTTATATATAAACATTAATGAAGCGGCTAATATTTTTCCCAGAAATATGGTCACCATAGTTATGCTATACCACCACTGTAGTTTGATACATTTTACGGAAGGAAGGGCCTTTTGCTGATACGAAAATCAAATATTTAAGCTTACGAGCTGGAAGGTAGTCCTGGTAGCTAAAGCTCTCTTACTATTTAGGTATTAGCATTGTAATTAATTTACTTGTTAATAAAGATATAAAAAAATAAATAAGAAATAAGAAATAATTAAGTTTAACATAAAAACTTATGCGATAGTTCAACGCAATGGAAAAAGTAGCACATAATTTACGTACGCGTTTATTTTGACCGAAAATATTATTCAAGTTTTGTTTCACCTAATGGACCTTAATTTGAAGAAAAAATTTGAGAAAATTCGTTGGTTAATAACTAAGAAAATCATTTGACAAATACAAAATTTTTCTCTATCTGGAAAAAAAACTTTTGGAAGAACAGTTTTTTGAACAAAGTTCAAATCCGTTTATTAAGTTTAATTTTGAAGTAGGTAGAAGTAAGTATAGTAAATTAATACCCAAATACATGTAGGTTTGTACCTACCTATACCTTTTTCCCCATTTTTTGAATTTCGTCAAAATTTGAATCTTATAATTTCAGCAAACTAATGCAAATCTAGTTAAATTTAAATAACAACAAATCAAATAGGTACCTAACACTATGCCTGAGGCCTTTGCAAATTCTTAAAAAAAATCATACTTTCATTCACAAGTTCCAAAGGTAAATGCAATAAATTCCTAAAACCAACGCCCTTAACTTTGAAAAGCAAAAAAAAAAAAAAAAAATTGTTTGATTCACGTGTTAGCTGTCGCCATTATTTCCGCCTTCCTTTCAACTCATTACTGGGAATTCTTTCTCATTCATTTTCGCTGTGTCAATAAATAAAAAAAAAAAAACTGATATTTCCGTTCTTTCATAGTTCGCTTCGCAATGTACTTATTTCTCTGCCTCCGACAAACATTAAAACATCCTCAAATTTCAATGCCAAGAGCAAAAAAAAATGCATTGTTTGTGCACCACACTTTCGGGACGTTGGAAAAAACGCGCGAAAAGTGTTTTTCTATACTTTCTATATTATAGGTACCTACTCACAGTACTCACACCAATAGGCAAAAAGGAACACGATGAAATGACTAAAAAATAAAGGAGAAAATATAATACAATGGGAGAGCCTTTCAGGGAATTAAGGTGATCAAACCTTCCCATTAGGGAAGATCTGTGTGCACGCTGCTTGGGCGATCGATGTTGCAATCTACCTGCGAAGGACATTCATTCTGCATCAATTATTTGCAAGGATTCTTGAGGAAGGTATATAGGTATGGGTATACTCCATGTGCATGTGGTATACTCCTGAATGCAAAGGACCCGTGTCAGCAGCACTAAATAATTCATAACAAAATTCTCGAACCGAGAACACACAATACGAACCAAAATGGATCGAAATCGCAAGACCAAGAACAAGAACTAGAGAAAGAACACACCAATTAAATGAAAATAAAAGAAAAGGGATCAGCAGCATTTGATAGGGTTATGCTTATATCCTTCGCGTTTTTTCCCGATTTGCGATTTCCAATTCCCCCGAGCCCTGAGTCCTTTGGCAAAATAGAAAAAAAAAAAAAAGAAATCCTTTTTACAAAATTGAGACATTTTCTAGTGGGAAGGATGTACATATGTATACATTGCATTGCGCGACGCGGAGCTATTTTTGCTTGTTGTACCTCTATACCATATAACCCTGAGCCTGTGAATTTCTAGTAGTTGTCAACTTCCGCATGATTTTCGCGATCTAAATTTATTTTTCTGCCTTTTCCCCCTTTCCTTTTTCTGCTTTTGTTATTTTTTTTTTTTGTGTTGGATATAGATTGAAAGGATATGTGCCATTTTAATACCATCCCTCGCACATTTAATTTTCCCTCAAAACTTTCGCACACCTATTCCCATGGAAAATATATTGCAAGGACGAAATTATTAGTATTAGAAAACCGCCAAAAATTAGAAAGATTCGCCGGGGAAAAATAAGGGACATGACACGAATATATATGTAGGTAAAGTAAAATCAGCAGTGCAGCTATAAGGACGAAAGAATGAATATAATGGCAAAAAAGGGAAAAAGTGTGTATTAGATGGGTATTTTGTTAGTGTTGGTGGTCTTTGGAATAATATGCAGCGAAGGTGCGGGTAATTGCACAGGACATGGTGTTATTGTTTGGACGCTTCCTAAATTGACAACACAAGCGGAAAGTAAGCGGTCCTTTCTTCGCAATCACAGCAGGATGTCTATGGCATTTGTATAGGTACCTACCTATATATTCAAGTTCTCATGCGAAACCGGTATAATGCCATTAACAGTGCACATCATAGTGCAACGTTTTCGTTATATTATTTGAATGAGTAGGTTAGGTATGTATATGAGTATGTACACACGCAATATCCACCTACCTACATATATAGCTACTTTACTGTACATTTACCCAAAAATGAAAACAAAAAAAAACCATTTACCAGTGGCCTATTCTGCATTTTTTCGCGGTCATTTGCAACGTTTTTCCAATTGAGTTTTTAGAAAGCGGATTGTGTTGAATTTGTTGATGGTGGTGGTGTTTTTGTCTGTTTTTATCTTTTTCCTATTGAAAAAGAGAGCCGTTACTTTTGGGAATTCTATGTCAGAATATGAAAGAATGATGGATGATTTGAAGGGACATGCAAAACAATGGCATATTTTTAGAGCTGTATTTTTCGGTCCTTTGACTGCGTGAAATGTGACTTGAGGTAAGAAATTAGTTTGCCTAATCCTCCAAAGAATTGGCAAGTAAATAAGGTATATGACTATACATTATTCATATTTGGTCAGGTAGAAAATGTGCCTACACAATAAACAGAAAAAAGCACGTTTAATAGGTACCTATATACAAATTGTTTTTCAAACCACTAACTTTGTCTCTAAAAATGCAATATCTTACGATTTCACAAACCTTAAAAAGATGAAAGTTGCATGCAAATGTAAAGATACTGAAACCTATAAGGCAGCCATACTTAACTGAGCGTAAGTGATCGATAGACTTTGTTCAACAGTAAGCATTCAAGAGTTATAAGATCTTGTCCAGCATATAAACTAAAGGGTGATTTTTTAAGAGGTTTAGAACTTTTTTTAAAAAAAAAAAACACAAAAATTCGAAAAAATGAATGAAATATTTATTTGAATCGATAGTTTGAACCTTGCAATTTAATGTTTAAAGATAATTTTATGCAAATGTTGACCGCGGCTGCGTCTCAGGTAGCCCACCCGCTGAGTCCAATTTTGGCATACTCTTTCACACATATCGGCCGGTATCTCACGAATGAATGCATGGATGTTGGGTTCCAGTGCGTCAATCGAAGCGGGCTTGTCCCTATAGACATTAGCTTTGACATACCCCCACAAAAAATAATCTAATGGTGTCAAATCGCACGATCTAGGCGGCCAATTGACCGGCCCGAAACGTGAAATTAACTGTTCACCAAACTCGCCTCGCAATTGCGCCATTGTTTCGCGTGCTGTGTGGCATGTGGCACCGTCTTGTTGAAACCACATATCATGCAAGTCAAGAACTTCCATTTCGGGCAAAAAAAAGTTTGTTATCATCGCTCGGTAGCGTTCACCATTGACAGTAACGCTGCGATTCGCATCATCTTTGAAGAAATAGGCCCAATAATGCCGCTGGCCCATAAACCAAACAGTGGCTTTTTCGTTATAATTTACCTGCATAAACTACTGTGATAAAAAATTTTTGTTTGTTCCGTCCTTTCTATGTTAAATTATTTTTGTGTTAATTTATTTTGTTTTGTTTTAAATTAAATTATCAAAAATAACCTACCTTCAAGAGTTCAAATAATGTAAATTCAACAGAGTTAAATCAAAAATCAGTAAGTTTTCCATTCAGAAATAAAATTATTAAGAATGTAAAATTAATAAATAAAAATCTAGATACACCCCTGAAGAAGTCGTGAATAACGACGAAACGTTGGGAAAGATGAAATAAACTTGTTTTATTTGCATTTAAATACAAATTGACCAAAAAAAGCCTACTTAAACTAATTAAAAATACAATTGAAAATAATTGGTCACATAATATAATCGTTTATAAATTTATTGTTCAATGCTCAATTTTCTTAGGAAGTTAACATAACTTTTATTTTTATAAAATTACTTTTTCGTTTCTGAGTTGTTAAAAATTATAAGGCAATAGTTACCTATCCCAAGCTTTATTTTAAAATATGTATATATTTTTAATTTTAGATTTTTTAAATTGATCAAAAAAGACTAAATTTGTAAGATAATTACCGATTTCTTGGATTCTTTAGCATCTCCTTTTTTTTAACATCTCCCTTAGGTCCAGTATTTCAGTACGATATTAAAGTTAGACCTGAGTTAACTCATCAAATTCGGTGAGTTAACTAAAGATTAACTGCATAAATGCTTCTGATGTTTTTATTCACCGAATTTGATAAGTCGTTCCGCTTGCATATTCTCCACCGAAAAAGTGCTTCCTCAGTTAACTGTGGGCTTATTGACTTCTCGAGTAAACTAGATCTGGTTTAAATAACCATCACTGGAAAACTGGGCCTTAGTATTGCTTCTAGCAAAATTATGAATACAATTTTTGAATAATATTTGCGAAATTCTACAAAAATTGACTATTATACCCCCCCCCCCCCCCCTTCCTGACTAAGGCACCGGGGAATGGTCTGGGAACTTTAAGCATGTTGTACCTGGGCTGGGGGTCACCTCTACCACTTAATTTAATAACCCAGAC
This sequence comes from Leucozona laternaria, assembly GCA_932273885.2. NCBI lineage: Eukaryota > Metazoa > Arthropoda > Insecta > Diptera > Syrphidae > Leucozona > Leucozona laternaria. The sequence goes on along the minus strand of OW026366.1, from coordinate 215,788,591 downwards.
TACATGTTTTTTTACATTCATTTTTTCTTCGTTGACTGGACTACTAGTGACGTACAACTCTCAACCATTCCTGTGTGCGTGTTATTTATTTGCAGAAATGTAGGGGACCCACAATTTTCTACCGAGTCCGAATTGGTAAGGTGAGAGCCACGTTTTAGTAACGAGAGATACGGTTGGAGGATTTTTCACTTCCTCACAAGAGGTTTTTTTTTTTTAATTTTTTTAACTGGACGAGGCTGGGAATCGAAACCAGACCTCCAGCTCCAGGGTGACAGTCCTACTATAAAATAGCCTTAAGGCCCAGAGCAAATTTTGAGGTGTGAGGTGTGTGGAAAGCTATGATAAAGCTTATGATAGAAAAACTAAATTAAATATGAAATAATAATAATATTAAAAAAAAACAAAATATTTTGGAAAAATTAACATAACTACGGGGGGGGGGGGGGGCGCAGGGGCAAGGGAGATTTAAGCATCTGGTTTTTGGCGTTTGACTAAAAATTAAAAAGAGCATTGATTATTTAGAACACTACTTAATAACGCAAAATTTTGAACACCATTTTAAAATTTTTTTCCAAAATGTTTAGTTTGAAAATTATTTTTTCAAAAATTGTTTACTATAATCAAACATTATTTAAAAAGAAAATACAAGAGGAGATTTCTAGCTTTACAAAAAGTCATAGCATGGCATTGTAAGTATTACCGTTATTTTATAATAATTTTTTTTTTTTTTCAATTCTTTTTAGAAAATTGCCCTTCCTAACTAAGCGCGGAAAGACCCCACCTCCTATGCGATTTTTTTCTTGTCTCATGTTTTGTTTTATATTTTGTTCCGTCTAAACAAAATTGCCCGCCGCGCCGTAAGATTCTTCTTCTGCTTTTATTGGCAGTAATAACTACTGTGGATGTTCTATTTATAAATCGTGTAAGATCCTACTGGACTGATGTGAACACATTTCCCATAGATATTGCGTTCGGCGCTAGGGCTTTGTTTAACCGCATTATTCTCAGCCAAAAATCAGAACTACCGGATGTGACCCTTTTATGTAACGACAAGGTTACTGGACTGGACTGGACTGAATGTTCAAGCTTAATAAGGCTTAATCGTCTCCGAATATTGTCGCATACATTCAATTTTAATATCGATGTCTGATCTAGAAGACGGCTGACTGTGATACATGCACTTAATTCTCTAAATATCGTATTTAATTTCAAGATCCATAGAAGTAAAAAGGACCAAAACATCGTCATCATGGCGTAGTTGTAAAATTGTTTTTTTTTTTTTTGTATTTATAGGAAAACCAACATCAACTAAACTCCGAATGCTTGAGATGGTGTAACCAATTTTTGTCTAAAGAATGCATAACAGGAACACAGCTTAACTTCAATTTTGCTGACAAACGAAGTCAACACAAAAAGGTACAAATTAAGGCAAATAATATAAAACGATGCAACACCAAAGTTTTAAAAAGATGTAGTGATGCATTAAACTAGAAAATGCGGATTAACGCTTCTTTCTTCACTGTTAAACGTTGGTAAGCGTTGCGTGGTTGGCGTAAGAACGTGATATTTTGTTTTAAAATATTCATTATTAAAAATGCTTTAACTGTTAAATCAACCCTGACAATTTGCATCGATTAAACATTAGATGTGACTGGCTACGGCTACACGGCAGGGTGTGTTTGTTATTTATTGCCAAGAGGTTGCACCCCATATGTAAGATATACGCAAAATAAAATTTGCATTTAAAAGAACTAAGGTCTTACAGGCATATATTTAGTTATTAGTATCTAAAAGGTCAGTAATTGATCAGAAAAAAAGGAGTTTTGGGTGTAGCCCATCCCAAGACAACTGGTCCCAGGACAACTCTTCCCCGACAATTCATCCCCAAGACCCAACTGGTACCAGGATAACTCATACCGGGAGAATTCATCCCGTGACAACTCATCCCGGTACAACTAATCCCAAGGAAAGTATGAGGTGTACGTATGGGGGGGGGGCATGCTGCCCCCCCTGCAAAATCCCTCCTTGGCACACTATAGGATTTGGGGTAGGTGCGAGGTTGGTGTATGCAAAGTATTAATACACAGCAACAAAGCGCTGTTTTTCTTTGTTTCGCACAAAACATCCAAGGGATGAGTTTCTTATTTCTGGGATGAGTTGTCCACGGATGAGTTGTCCCGGGATGATTTGTCCTGGTACCAGTTGGGTCTTGGGATGAATGGTCGGGGATGAGTTGTCCTGAGACCAGTTGCCTTGGGATGAGCTGGGATGACACCAGAAAAAAGGTAAACTAGTTTCAGAAATAGGTCAGCCATCAAAGATTGTTTGTTAAATAGATTTTGACCCTGCAAAATCTTTAAAAAATCATAAAAAAGAACCTATGGCTGATCAAATACTGAAACGTTAGTTGACCTTTTAAGACCAATGACTGAGCTTTTTGAAAACCTTCCCTAAAATTTGTGTTTGGTCCAAGTCCACCTCAAAAACGAAGAGTTTCTAGATTCAAGGTGTTGTTCAATTTTTTTCCCAACAAAACATAAAAAAAAACTCAACGAAACCGACATGATGCGTATATAGACTAAGTAATATACCTATACAAGATTGATACCTTGAACCTAGACGATACTGAGATTATTTTATTTTAACGATATACCGAAACAAAGACATTTTAAAGTTCTCGTCTCGTCTTAATTTGAATACCTACCTAACTCTTGATTTATCATTCGGTGTGAATTTTCGCTTAGACCTTGCAAATAGTCATATGAAATTGTAAGGATGTATAACCTCCTTCTATCCTTTCCTTCAGTGTTAACGAATCTTTCCTTTTAAAGCAGAAAGTATTCATTTGCATTAATAGGTAGGTACTAGGTACATTATGTAAGTTGAAAAAAGGCTTTAATCCAAAATGTTTTCGTAAACCAACAAAAACTTATTGTCAATAGAGAATAGATAGTGAGTTGAATTAGGCAAGGTATGTACCTACTTCTTTTTCCTTAAAATTCAAATTCAAATTCAAATCCAAGACTGCTTCAGAATATTTTTTTTCTTTTTTCAAACTTAAATTGAAAAATATGAAAGGAAAACAAACGATGACTTTCTTGATAGCAAAGAAAAAAATAAAACAAGAATTCCTAAATGCATACAACTACAACACTTCAACACAGGTAAAAAGGACTCGGCTCTACTCGAGTATAAAAGAAAGAACGAACTCATGCATATGTTAGCTGTCCGTGGCTGTCATGAATCTCCCAACATCAGCTCAGCGCCTTTTCTTTTTCGGACCAACGAAATGCAGCACCAGCACAGCAGCAGTAGCAGTCCAAAATCAACAAACACGAGATTTTTTGTGAAAATAAGGATCACATCACTAGGCGTATCCTTTTCGCCGCTAAAACTCATCTAAGCCGGTCGGCTGGAGAAGCAATGAAGAATCTCCACTCCTCGTCCTCATCCTCACTATATAACTGCAGAGCGTGTTGTTGACTCGATGACCAGAAAATCTAGAACGTTCACTCTTCATATAGGAGCATATACCTATACCTATACATAAGGATAGGGAAAGGGATGCAGTGTATCTAGGTACCTATTCCTTCTGCAAAAAAAGAGATAAGTCCTAGTCGTTACGTATTCTGCAGAAAAGTAGGTACAAGGAAAAAAAATCCACGCGAAATTATTCAAGTTGCCAGCCAAGCCATCAGATAGGTGCACTGCCACGTGAATGTGTGTAGGTAGGTATGTGCGTTGTGAAGTTGCCCTCTTCATGCGGTGATATGATGGAATTGCAGACGTATGTTTTGACTGAATTCGTGCACCTTAGTCGTCAACTTGAAGTTTTGACTATGAAATCCAGGATATGCTATCATCTTCTTGCACACACAAAAAAATATATACCGAAGGCATTCGAAAATAGAAAAGAACATGGGTACAACACAGAACACACACATTCTTCTCATTCCACAGATACGAATTAGCACATGGAGTAGCACTAGCAGACAAAAATAAAATAAGGGTGTCTACCTAGAGCGACTGAAAAAAAAACAGGACCTCGTCCTGCTGGATTTTGAATATTATCATTAGACTCTGAAATCTTAAATCTGAATAAGAAGTGAAAATGGAAAATTAGTTGGAAGAAGAAAACATTTTATGCGGCTGGTGGGCCAAGGTAAAGCATTCAAATTATTTCCACGTCATTAAAAGGACTTGTATGAATGGCAATAGATGTGAAATACTATAGATATGTGCGGAAAGTGCACCACTTGGTCCGACAGAATTGTTGTGGTGTGATGGTGAGGTGTCTGCTGATGTCGAATATTTATCTATAGAGAAATATCATCGAAGAAAATTAGAGATTATTTTGGGCATTTCTGATTTCTAACATCTAAGTGCCAAGCTAACAGTTTTATTTCTGCATTTTATTTTTATTGTATACGCCGCTTCTGGTCAGCAAATAAAGTTAATAATAATACAAAAATATTAATAAATAATGACAACATGAAGAAAAAAATAAATGTAATAAATTATAAATTTTAATACTAACCAGCTGGCCAGCTCGGCTTCGCACGGGTGACCAGACCTAAGCTTCCCATTAAATTTATAAAAGAAAATATTTTGTAATCGAATATGTACTACTTCATGGGTTTTAACGTACCTACTTCAAGTTATGAATGGACAAATATGTAAAAACATACTTTCCCAACACAGAAAGAATTTTTGCAATAAAAAAAAACCCATTTCACTCTAAAAATATCAATTTTTTTAAATAACCTTTTAAACACAAACAAAAAAATTTTAAATCAGATGCTACTTTTCATTTTTAACCCATTTCACCCTATAAGTGCCAATTTTTTGTGAACAAAAATTCCTAACGCCATCCACTAAAAAAACAACCTTTCAAAAGCAAAACAAATTTCATAAATCGGATATCGGAATCGGATTTTTAACCCGTTTCACCCTACAAATTACAATACATATTTGAAAAAGAATATATCCCCAAAGCTATTTCCTAAGAAAATCCTTTTTCACACAAAAAAAAAGAATTTCTTAAATCGGATTTTTTTTATTTTAACTCCATTTCACCCTAAAATAATTAAAATTTTGAAAAAGAATATTCCTAAAGTCAAAAAAGAATGTCTTAAATCGGGCAATTTTTTATTTTTACCCTATTTTACCCTAAAAATAACAAAATTTTAAAAACTATACCCCTAAAGCTATTTCCTAAGGAAAACCTTTTTCACATAAAAAAAAGAATTTCTTAATTTTTTATTTTTACCCTATTTTACCCTACAAATAACAAAAGTGGGAAAAATAATATCCCAGAATCCATTTCCTAACCGCCTGCAGCGCCACCTGTTGAACGGTAATCGAATTGAACAGAAAAACGCAATTTGCGTCCATAGAATCACCCGTTTTTTTTCCCTGGACCAAATAGTCGTTTTTAAGTTTAAAGCGTCTGAACACACCAGGATCCATTTTTATATATATAATTAGATTAAGATTTAAGAGCAGAGATTTACGAAGAATTGATTTGGAAGTGTTGAAGTCGAAAATATTTGAGGAGTTATTTTCATTTCGTAACTTACGAGACATAGGATTAAAATATTTGAGGAGTTATTTTCATTTCGTAACTTACGAGACATAGGATTATAGTAGCTAAAATTAGTGTGGTGAAAGGGGATGCGGAGAAGGGGTACTGACTACTGATCTGAGATTTCACCGATTAGTGTCGACTGTTGAGAGATATTGCACTTAGCAGAGAGGGGCAGTCAACATGACCTGTTATTATATCGTAAATAAATAATACATCAGCAGTTTCACAACACTTTTCGAGGGACAAACCACAATCGAGAACATGAGTAATATCTTTGATTGCTAAAATGAATAACAAGGGACCTAGATGGCTACCTTGTGATTCTCCGGTAGGGCTGCCAAGCGTCAGGATTTAGCCTGACACGTCAGGCCTTTTATGTATATGTCAGGCTCAGGCCATGCCTAGTGTTTTGTCAGGGTTTTTCGTTCTTTTGGCTACTAAGAGTACACGTAATATAATTTGAAAATTATTGCTACATACGCATATAGTCTGGGAGGCAATCGTTAGAGGTTCACAACAAACATTAGCAAAATCGCTGATGGCTGGTGGGACAAGATTTTTCAGGAAATGCACTTTTCGGGTTGAATTTTATGCTAAGTTTACCTATCATATAAAAAGTGTATCACATGAAAAGAACAGAAAAGTGCATTTTTTTTAACCGAAACAACCTGAAAAGGCTTGTCCGACCATAAATGCTTCGGTTTTGTTAATTTTTGGAATAAAGCTATAGGTTGATATCCTCTTATTCAACAGCTCCCGATGAGATAGGCAATCTAACGGTCACATCTCATCAGTATAATTGTTTTTTTTTTTTTGTATGTGATGGTTAATTTATTCTAAATAAAATTTATTTCGAAAACAAAAATGTTTTCGTCAGGCTTTTCTATAACAAATCAGGGGCCCAACTATGTAACTCGATTCTATCGGGTTTTTCAATAAGAGCGCTACAAAAGTTTTTTTAAATAAAACAAAAAGTAAAAGTAAAAGTACGTTCGATGCCATTATGTATGAAACTCGATTTCTTTTGCATGGCCTGGCCACCACGGGCAAGCTTGCAGAAGTCCAGACGATGAACCCAATTTTCGACGGTTTTCAAGCATAAATCGGCCGATACTGCTGCAATTTCACGTTCGATATTCGTACCAAGTTCATCAATCGTCGCTGGCTTGTTGGCATAGACCATAGACTTGACGTAGCCCCACAGGAAATAGTCTAACGGCGTCGAATCGCACAACCGAGGCGGCCAAGCGACTGGACCATTTCGTGAGTTAACACGTTCTCCAAACTTGGTTTCCAATAAATTGATTGTGACATTCGCTGTGTGGCTTTTGGCGCCGTCCTGTTGAAACCATATGTCCTCCAAGTCCATATCTTCTAATTGGGGCCAAAAATATTCGGGTATCAACGGTAGCGATCCCCATTCACAGTAACGTGCCGGTCTTGATCATCACGGAAGAAGTAGGTACTGCCCAATGACACCGCCGGCCCATAAACTACATCAAACCGTAATATTTTCGTGATGCAATGATGACTCATGGAGTACGTGTGGATTGCTGCCTGACCAATACCGCATATTTTGTTTATTGACGAAGCCATTCAGCCAGAAATGAGCCTCATCGCTGAAGATGATTTTTCGATGAAAATCCGAATCATTTTCAAGTTGTTGCTCAGCCCAATTCACGAACATACGACGCTTCTGGTGGTCAAGCGGATTCAGTTCTTGCTTCAATTTAATCTTGTAAGGATTTAAGCCAAGATCTTTTGGCAAAATTCGCCACAACGACGTCACAGAGATGCCCAACGCTTGAAAACGACGTGTGAGAGACACATTTGGGCTTTCTGCAACTCAAGCCTCAGCGGCAGCAATATTCTCGACACTACGGGCACTTCTTCGTCTCACTGGCACGGGAACATTTTTTACTGTGCCTGTGGATTCAAATTTTTCCACTAGACGCTCAATTGTTGATCTGCTAGGACGATTATGACGACCATAAATTGGACGTAGCGCTCTTAACGTTGAGGCCACTGACTCCGAATTTCAGTAGTAAATTTTAATAATTTTGACTCGTTTTTGGCTCGTATATCTTTCCATCATGAAATAGCAAACCTTACTGAAGAGAAATGTCAAAAGAGCGGCAAGAAATATGGCGTCGTTTGCTGTTTCTGTTGCTCTACTTTTGTAGCGTCTTTGTTGAAAAACCCTTTCGAATGAAAATTTGCGAATTCGAATGACTTTGAGGTTTAATTTCAAATTATATAGTACGAATAAGTTTGCAAATTTAACAAAAATACCTATTTGGCTTTACTATCCTATCTAAATAACAATAAATAACCCCCAGTCTAAGATAAACTGGAGTTTAAAAGTGACTATGAATTTGCCCCAATGACTTAATGAGGCATTTTGTCAAAAGCCATGCTAAAGTCTGTAGCAATAACAACGACTTCATCACCATTCATCCATTGTGCACAGTACAGGTGAAACAAATTCGACAAGATTGGTAGTTGTTGATCTGCCCGCTACAAAACCATGTTGAACAGGAGAGATGATTAATTTGGAATGAAAAGATAGGGCTTCATATACAATGCTTTGAAAGGATTTAGGTATGCATTATAGATTTTCTCTAGTCATTTTCGGGTCCTTTTTTGTGTACCTATAGGAATTATGTACGATACTTTCCACGACTGAGGAAAGATTCCTCGCAAAATGGATAGTCTAAATAGATCATTAAGCGGCTGAATCTGAATGAAAACATTTATATTGTAACGAAGTGTTACAACTTATTCCCAGATGCACCCACTTTTTGATTTAAAATTAAATTTGAATGAAATCTTAATATTCATACAAATTTAAACTTCCTCACTTTTCACTTCACATTCACTTGTGACCAAATAAATATATAACATGAGGAAGAAAAAAAAATCACCGAAATTGTCTTTTGATCTCGTCCAAGTGGTGGGTACCAAACTAATCTAGAGTACGAAGATCCGGTTGACACAGGCCCATAACATGCATGACGACTGAAAGAGAGGAACGCTATAGTGGTGTTGATACACTACCTAAGTGGCTTCTTAGTTTTTTTTTTTAATATTTTTAGTAGGGTTGTTAGGTTATTTAGTTAGGTTTGAAGTGCTTTCCTTATGCTACCTCTTCAAGGTACCTTTGAACAAGGAGCTCCCTACGAGGATTCCTATCAGAACTTTCCTTAGTTTGCTCATTAGGGACAAGGTTTCCCTAAGAGGATTCCGCCAGAATTTTCCTTAGGTTACCTCTTCAAGGTTCCTTTGAACAAGGTTACCCAAGAGGGTTCCGACCTGACCTTTCATCAGATTGTGTAGGTACTAGGGACAAATTATGCGTAATAACCTGTAATTTATAATAAGCTAAAAAACTGTTAAAACCTGAGATATAAATAAAGGGTTTTCCAATAAGAGGTGTTATTTTGAATAGCCCGCTATTTCGGTAGCTGTCAGTTTTGAAGCTGTCATTTTTTGACATTTGACAAGTAGAAACTACGCCATTAATAAAAATGGAACGATACACGCTTCAACAACGCATTGAAATTATTAAAATTCACTATAAAAATGGTGAAAATTTGGCAGAGACGGTTCGTAAAACTAAAACATTTTTGGGTCGTCGTGAAGCACCTTGTCGGACCGCAATACAGAAATTGGTGGACAAATTCGAGCTGTTGGGACAAGTTTGTGATGTGAAGAATAAAACCCGTGCACGTCGCTCAAGAACAACTGAGAATATTGCTGTTGTAGCCCAAAGTGTTGAAGAAAACCCAGGTTTGTCCATCCCTCGTCGTTCTTTGGAATTACGCATTCCACAAACGTCATTACACCGTATTTTGCATAAAGACTTGGGTCTTAAGGCTTATAAAGTTCAGTTAACACAAGAACTCAAGCCGGCTGATCATCAACAACGTCGTGTCTTTGCTGATTGGGTCCTTGAAATGCATGAAAATGATCCGGAATTTCATCGAAAAATCATCTTGACTGATGAGGCCCATTTCCACCTCGGAGGCTACGTCAACAAGCAAAACTGTCGCATCTGGGGCTCGGAAAACCCAAGAGTTATTGTTGAAAAGCCTCTCCATCCTCAACGCGTGACTGTTTGGTGTGGTTTATGGTCCGGCGGGGTCATTGGACCTTACTTTTTCGAAAATGAGGCTGGAGCAACAGTTACGGTCAATGGAGTGCGCTATCGAGAGATGATTAATGATTTTTATGGCCGGAATTGGATGGTATTGATCTGGACAACGTTTACTTTCAACAAGACGGCGCTACGTTCCACACAAGCAATGAAACCATCGATATTTTACGGGAAAAGTTTCCGGACCGTGTTATCTCTCGAAGAGGTGATCACAATTGGCCACCGAGATCTTGTGATTTAACACCTTGCGACTTCTTCCTTTGGGGCCACGTGAAAGATAAGGTCTACGCCAACAGCCCAGCGTCGATTCAAGACCTCAAAGATGGAATTCGTGAGGCTATCGAGGACATAGGGCAGCCACTTTGCGATTTGGTTATGGAAAATTTCATGAAAAGGATATGGTCCTGTAAGCGTGGTCGTGGCGGCCATTCGGCTGATGTTGTGTTCTATTATTAACGGCATACCTTCCTCTTTATAATGAAATAAACATCCGATCATTTATCTCAAAAAATGCCATTTTTCTTTGAATATCAAAATAACACCTCTTATTGGAAAACCCTTTATATGAAATACCATGTTAGTTATTTTAAGTGAATGAACATTGTAAAGCATTGTAACCGAAATTAGAGATAAATAACGAATTTTTTATTTCGAAGTTAGACTTTCCCTGGACACCGACGAGCTTACTCCAGTCTCGGCGAAGAAGCATCACAATACAGTGTCCAGTTGAATAATTATCTTCAAGTTTTCGACTTTTTCTTTTACCATTTCATTTTCATTGATGGTAAGATGAACAAAGATGAAAATGTAATTTGAATAGTTGGGTATAGTTATCGCATGTTTAACCGGTGGTGAAAGTTGTAGCTGGTGGCGAAATAGTTAATACGTAGGACTGTTTAGCCGGAGGTCTGGGTTCGATTCCGAACCTCGTCTAATAAAATAAAAATAAAAATAAAAATAAAAATCGGGAAGTGATAAATTCTCCAAGAGTATCCCTTATTGTCAAACATAATTGCCTCTCACCTAAGCCTTTAAAAAAGTTGAGAGTTGTAAGCCACTGAGTCCTGGCTCTCCATGATATGCCGCGCCGCGCCACAACATTTATTGCACGAGGAGAGAAACATGTGGTATTGCTATTGATAGGAAAGAAATCAATCAATAGATAAAAAGGTTTTCCTTTTTTGCCAGTTAAAGCAAAGAGATTTAAATGATCGTGTTTTTTTTTTAATGGAATAGGTATTTAGTTATATTCTATTATCTTTTGCTTTAAGTTTATAAAAAAATGGAAAAAAATCTTTAAATTTTAATTAAAAAAAAAAAAACCTATGGCTTACCACTGACTAAATCTAACAGACCTTTTTATGAGGTCACTAAGACCTTTCAGATGGTATACCGTGTACTTATTCTTTGGACGATCCCATAAATGAGGTAGGTACTTAAAATCGCTGTTGTGATTGAAAAACTTATATTTGATTAAAAATTTACGTTGGCTAACCAATTTCTGAGGCCCTTATTGCGAGTGTAGTTCAACGTTCGATTCGATAAAAGTCGATAGTACCTAGCAAAACACAGCTGATGGCATCTGATGCAACAGAAACTTTAGATATCTTAAATTTTCATTGTCTGATTTTCGATAAAAGTTGTTCATCGATAGTTGTTACATATATCCCACAGAATACAGAATTCAACTTACAGTAGTAGTAGGGGTCCTTCATATCCCGGAACCAGTTTTGTCTTAATTTTCAAACAGGAATGTCTTAAAAAATGTTATTCAAGAGGAAATCTACAGAATTCAAGTGACAGTATGGTTTGAGTTTCTCCCCAGATTTATCAAGATTTATAGATACTTAAACTGTGAAAGGCACATAATCTTATGCTTTGCGTTATTCCGCGTAAAACTGAGTTATAAATGTATAACCTAAAGGTATATCTACTTATGCCTACCTTATACCTACGTACAATTAGTTAAATCCATTCTTTGGCTTTTCTGTTTAACCCGGATTAATTGTCAACTATTTTGTACCTTCACCGTTATAACTATATAGGTACCTATCTGCTCGTATTTTAGTTTCTCTTTTCTTTTCTCATCTCATATTTGTATTCTAATATTTGTCTCTATACTTCATCCTCTTAACCATTATCTATAAAGATAAAATAAAAAAAACATGCAAAAAGTCACATCTATATGAACACATATACAATACGTAGCCGTATACCTACATACAGTTATCCTTCTAACACCAATAAGCAGTTGTTGTAGTAGGAATGTTAAATCTGCTCTTATCCCATTGTCCTCGGCAGTCCGCAGAGCATCAGCATCAACAGCAGCATCATCAGCATCAGCTAGAATATCCCCGGAAAAAAGGATCTGATCCTAAAAAGCGATTTTCTATCTTTTCGTCCCATGTCGTCTCTCTCACTCCATCTCTTTCTACATCGTGTGTCGTATTCGTATTCCGTTTGGGGTTCGTTTTTATTTTTTGCATTTATTTTGCGCTCATTTTCCCCCTATTTCCACTCACATCCTTCTGTCCTACGGTTCGACTGCTCCTTCGTGCTTCGTCTCTGTATTCTTCTTTTCCTCGGGCATTCTCGTCGTCACCGTCACCGTCACCATCGCCTTCGTCCTCACCATCATCACCGCTACACCGACGACCGACCGTCTGTCCGTCATCCCCGTATGTGAACGGACAGTTTGCGAGCGAGAACTTCGCGAAACGCGATTTAATGTCAAGTACATGTATGGGTGGGCTATCGGCTTAGCAGCGAACCCACATGCACACATCGCCCTATAGCCAAGCCATCGCCATCATAGCCAGCCCAGGCCAGGCCAGGACATACACGACAGGACATACGTACATTTCACAGCAGGATATATATATAAATATTTTCCTTTCTCTATTATTTTCTATACCTACATAGTATATATTGATTGCTTTAGTTTTTTGGTGGATGTCCGCGGTCCTGGGATGGTGGGTGGGATGGGATGGGATATGTGATGTGATGTGATGGGGTGGTGTTGGTGTAATGGTAATGGTGAAATGGGGTGGGTTAGAGATTTCGTGTTTTCTGTCGCGAAGGACATTCAACGGAAAAAGGGATAAACGTGACTGGGCGAAGAGGGTGTCTGGCTGAGACGTGGCTGAAAGAAAATCGCCAAAATGCCACACATGAGGGTAGTGTCCTGAAAGCATCGCGGCGGCAGCAGCAGTAGCAGGTTTATTTATTTAATGTTCAGATAGTTGTACCTATACCTAAATATATATCTATACCTAGCCACATATATATCTATGTATGTAAATGGTCCAAAGCTGAAACCTACACATGTGCATATAAAACAAAGTGTATAGTGTTACGGGATGGGATGTGCTGAGGGTATTCTTAATTCTCACCCCCTGGCCGGTTTTTCGCCCTCTTCGCGTAATTTGTTGGCCAGCACTTTAACTCCATATACCTACCTACATATATGTGGGCATATGCATTACAAATAAATAAACCTACATTTATAAAAAAATATATACCTACCTATCTTTGTATGTAAGCTACACACACATTTCTTTTTTTTTTTTGCAACTCTATAGTTAAGGATTACATTTTTTTTGTCCGTCGCGCCTCTATCCTGCTTATGGTAATGACAGCGATATACGAAGAAGATGTCTCCTTCGATTTCATATGGATGAATAGATTTAGCGCGATTTTTCGCATCGAATTGTGCAAGGATTCTCTATCTATTCTTGCTTTCTAGTCGTACCTAGATGAAGATTGTGTTGTGGACCTCATGTGGAGGGTGTTTCTGTTTTCTGTTGTTTTTTTTTTTTTTGCATTTAGCTCTCGAGTGCCAAGAAAATGTTATCAGTCCTCTAATCGAACAACATAAAAACTCGAAACACGTGTTCAAGGACCTTTCTTATATCTAGTATTCTACAATATGACAATTTTTCGTTGCCATGCACGTATCTACCTTCATATACCTAAATTGTTTTCAACTTGAGTTGATATAGAATCTAGACTGTGATACGTCTTTGGTTGAGAAAAATTAACATAGCGAAATATCTAGCCAGGTAGGTATAGGTAAAACCAGTTTTTTTTTTTATGATGTTCATAGTTATCTATATTTGAATACAAGGACTCTATGAATCCTATTAGGATGTATTTTGGGCTCACGTGGACAGGTGCTAAAGTGTCGCTCTATGATGGTCTCGCTGTTAGATCTAGATACTGGTTTGTACAACTTAGATACCTGTGTACTAGGTATGTCTACCTTTCATAATTCATCTATTTTTCTAAGTACAACGTAGGAGTTATGAAATTACATGCCTACAAGTTTTAAAACAGGTATACTGGAACATATTATAGGTGTAATTTCTCGGAGTTGTGCCAAGGTGGGTTGGTATAAGCTATATGGCAAGTTATCGTGATACCTACGTGAGAATATTAATGCGATGAATGAAATGGTTGTTTGAACTCCCTAACCAAAGAACTATTTACCTCAAAAGGTTTTATTTAGAAGCAAATGCCTATATGTTATCTTAGGAACATACATTATTTATTTTTGCATATTTCTCAATTTTCAAAAAATGAGACATGCTTACCTATATTTTACTGTATTTTTGAATACAAATTAAATTTCCCAACATACTTTTATGTGACTTCTAGCTTCTAGGTATAAGACTTTTGAATTAAAATGAAAACAAAAATAGATATGAACATATATCTCTAACCTTTTTACCAAATAATATGTTTGCTTTCATTTGGTTAACTGAGTCACAGATACAAATATAGGTATACCTAAATCTACATACTTTGCTCTTACAGTTTATGTGGCTTCAATTTAAAAGACTTATACCATACCAATTGCAAATTCGACCTTAAGTAACTCTTGGCTTATCTTAGAAACTTTAAAACAGAAAATCCCATCAATACACCTTCAATTTTTTTTCCAATCCCGGACGGATTTGGCTAACAAAGACGACATCGATACTGTCTGTCGATAACAAGCATTCACTGCTTTAACACAGTTTTTCTTCCCACTAAAGTTAAATGGAGTTAAAATTTTAATTTAAAAAAAAACACATCAACCCGTTTTTAAAATATCGAAACATCAAAAAATATTGTTTTTTTAAATCCAAAAATATAATTTTATTAAAATGTTGGTGTGCAATATTATTTAAACTTATCACAAGCTTCTGTATAAAAAGCTAAATTTTAATCAGTAAATCTGTTACATAATAATATTAAAACATTAATAATGTTAAATGGTAGATCGTACTAATAACAATAATAACTTTGGCGTAGGAGTCGGTTTAAGGAAAATATGATTTTCCTCAACAGTTTTTTTAACATTTTTTTGGAAGGTACCTATACCGTTATTTGTGGTACTAAAAATAATTTTCGTTTAAAATCTTCTATAGATAACCTTAAAAATAACCGTTTAATAAAAATCAATTGAGTTGTTTTTAAACTATTGAGTTTAAAAAAAAATCAAACTTTTTTTAAAAATTAAGCAAATTTTGGTACACTGTATTATTTAAAATATCATTTCGCATAAAAAAATTTATCAAAATCAGATCAGTAAAATCGTTTTCTGAGAAAAGCGCAAATAAAAAAAATGGTACTTTGGGAATGGCACCTCCCACCATATCATAACCAAAATGTAACCATTTTTCCGAACCATTTTTTTCGAACTGAAAGCACCTAAATATATTAAGTTACTGAAAAATAAGATTTTCGTTTTTGGCCCAAAATTTTGTATGACAAGTATCGTTGTTTTTGGTTTTAAAAAATAAAAAAAAAGTGTCGGCGGAATATCTAAAAAAAAACACTTGGTACCAAGTTTAAAGAAAATCGACCCATCGGATGCACATATTGTGATGCTTTTTCTTCGTGGCTGAGATAAGCTCGCCGGTGTCCAGGATTCTTCCCAAAGAAGCAACGAAAATTTGACTTGGTGTCAAAAGGTCTTAAACTACGAACGAAACAATTTCATTTCCTTTAATTAATTTAATTTTCATTAATTTTATTTAGTTCGAATTCCTAAAACGGTATTTCATATAACCTTGGTTGACAAAATTCTTTCTCTTAAGATAAATAACACGGTATTACATATAATACAATATCTGGCCATCTTATATAACTAACACGCTACTTCATATAATGTGTCTCCAGCACGCAACTTGGGGAACAAAACTCGGAAACTCTCTGAGGAGAAACTTGTCCAGCGGGATCTTTGAGAAGGAACACGGAGAAACCAAACGATCAGGAATCCTTATCGGAAACCCTTTATCCTAAGCGGGTGGAACTCTCAAAGGAGAATCTTGTCCAAACGGTCAGGGATTCTTATAGAAAACCCTTGTCTCTAGCGCACAAACTAAGCAACAAACTCTCTGAAGAGAACCTTGTCCAGTGAGCTTCTTGAAGAGGAGCCCAAAAAGGAACCAAACGGTCAGGGATTCTTATAGAAAACCCTTGTCCCTTGTATAGTATACAACCTAGGGAACGAAACGGACGCAACTCTGGGAGGAGAACCTTCAACCTTGTCCAATGAGCCACTTGAAGAAGTGGTCAGAGGAACGAAACGGTCTGGGGATCTTAGAAATAAATACTAAATAATAATAAATAATAAAATAATAATGTCCCTAACAAATTACTAAAAAAAATTTAGATTGCCTGCTCATTTCTCAAGCAGAGTAAACTCCGCTAAGCAATACCTATCTATCACTGAAGCAGCTTATGATTTATGAATGGCTTTTGTTATGGCCCGATCTTTGATTCTCTATACACTTGATTGGTACCAACATAAGATTGGATTGAATTGGACGAGAAAGAAAGACCATGTTGTTGTTTTCTTCACCTCGTATTACAAAATCTCCGGCGATGCTGTAACACAGTGTGAACTACGAAAATTAAATAACAAAATTGTATGAAATTTTATAGTCTCTAATTTTATTTGAGTTAAATGACTGTAGGTGGGTGCACATTGAATTCTGCCATGTGCCTTATATGAGATGCGTATAGCTATAAGATTAGGGTAAGTTATGTAAAGCAACGGTTAGACAGTCAACAAAAATGGTCAACGCGTAGACCCTCTGACGTCAAAATGACATCAAATTCCGTCCCAAAGTTGTTTTGTAGTGTGATCGTAAACGCAAGTTAATGTCGATGCGTTGACGGCTGCGTTGACTATGTTTTTACCTTCAACGCATTGTTTTTTTTCGTTGAACGTGTAATCACCCTGAGCAAATGTTAGGAAACATTGACGCAAAGTGTTGACCATAATCCCAACGTTGTTATGGCATACTTTTCTGCCACGTCAACGAAGTCTGCGTTGACTTTCGTGTGACATTGACGTACTAGCGTCATTCGTGTGATCATCAATGTGTTATGCGTTGACATGGTCAACGTTGACGGTGCATTGGCAGTGTGTTGATGACTTTTTTTTCGAACATTTACATTGACCGTCTAATCATAGCTTAACGCTTCGTTACAATATCGATCGAAATTCTATGTGTATGCCTTTGACGGCAAACTGTATTTGATTACAATAAACAATTTTCAAATCGTGTGATTTTAGGTGCTGCTGCATGAAATGGGAAGTGGGGACAATAACCTAGTCAAAAAAATAAAAAGATAAAAACTCAGTTGTCAGGGTAATTGAGGTCTAGTATAAGAGTGGTGAGTTGAACCAGAGTGGTGAGTTAATAAACTAGAGTTAGTTAGCTCTGGACATACATTTATTTACAGTCCACAGAATTTATGTGGATCGACCCAAGAAACACGGAGAATAAAACATCAACAGCATATGTCTTCAGTAAATCCAGAGTTAACTCACCAAATTCAGTGAGCGAACTCTGGTTTGACTTTAATCTCGCACTAAAAAACTGGGCCTTAGAATGCTCACCAAAGCTCCAGCCCGAAAAGTCTTTGAATCCAACTCTGAAGGACGGCGTAGTAGATGATTGATGCCATTCATCGGGTGGCCTACGCAAGTTGAAGAGGCCCACAAACAACTTGGCGTGCTATAGACCGAGCTGTCTGAAACGACTTAAATTTGATTACGCTGTCCGTAATTCGTGTTGCTCGGGTAAGTGGAAATATTGGGGGTTTCTTGTATGATAGCAGCTTCACGACGTCAAATTTTTTCACAACCATCCTCTGTACTTGCAAGTAAGTGGTCAGAGTCTATGTTGGACCCTAATGGGAATGTTCGATCATATCAATTGCAACATAATCAATTTGATTGATACTTTGTTGGTCTGGAGAACGCCTTGTGTAAAGACTAGACATGTTAAGGTGTGGGGAATCGAGTGCTTGCTGTGATGATATCTCACGCTGCTGCAAAGTCAAATAGTCTGATTCCGTAGCCGGAAGTGTTGTTGCTGTGAATGTGACATCGAACCATCGATCATCGAACAAAAACTGCCCTCCTTTTCGATTTTGGTGTTCAAGTCCTCCATATTAATCAAGTTCCTGCTTACCTCACTACTTGGATTTGTCTTTATCTCTGATCTTATGAAATTTTGTTTGAATCAAGCTGATAAAAGGTAAAAAAAAATTTGCACCAAGTTGTATTATTTGATTTAGAACTAAAAATGGAATCTATTTGATTTGATTTATAAATGTATATAATAATAAACAAAAATCACTTTTTTAATTTAGTTAGGTTGATGTCTATACAGCAAACATGACATGGAAACCCCTTGGTTAACAAACAAAGATATGAATTTAATTTGAAACAAATTCCTTAATCCAAAGTCACCAAAAGTAGGTGGGTAAGGTAGGTATCTACTTATCCCACTTTCTTTCTTTGACGACCTAGAGAACACCACCGTCAGCACCTTATACAAAACAAAGGATCACATGTTCATGCACTGTGTGTTGAATTTGTCGCAAGTAAAACAATGCGCCCACCTATTCATATATGGTTTTATAAAAACGCACCATTCTCCTGCCCAAAAAAAAAACACCTTCAAAACCATCACTCTGCCCAAACACCCCCTCACACCCACCTAGTCTAATTTATTTCAGAATCGTTTCTTATGTCGCACTACAATATACCTGAGGAGAACTTAAGCCCGAACGTAAGGAACTTCACAAGCACAAAGGATGTCATCCACAGAGACTAATTTCGAGTGGACGTTTGTTCGTTCGTTCGTTCGTTCGTTGTTGCGTCATGTGTCGGTTTCGTATGTATGTGAATGTATACCTTCACCTATTCACATATATAACAACCCCAAAAACCAAGTTGGATGTTAAGACGACGAACGAACGTCGTTTTCTATATTCACAAACCTACTTATACCCTAGCCTAGTATAGCTTTACCTATCCCATTCAGTTCTCCCCGTCCGCATACTCTTGTCCAGTTCACTGTCCGCTTCAACAACTGGACATTTGCAAAGCGAAATTCTTCGTCGGAACTGACTGGACATTCGACCCATATCAAATAGAAATACCATTACCACTGAACCCACTCCATCTCCTCTCCAACAACTGGCAAGCCAACTCTCCCAATATATCCACGAGTGTTTCGTTCGTCAACATCTGACACCACCCCACTAAAGCTTCCTTCCCTTGTATCTTTCCTCCTCGTCTTCTGAATCTGGCCAACGACGACGAGGACGACGGATGGCAGCGGGTTCCCTGTTCGCTGACCACGTATTCGTTCATCTCTCATCCTCCGACCATCCCGAAAACGTTACGTTAATTTTACGAATCTTCTCCTTCTTCGTCTTTTGCATGTTCCTTCGCTTGACCCAACTCTGACAAGCATCCGATTCCACCATCCCTCACTCCCTCGGTGGCCGGCGTCGGTCGGCGGGCGTTCTTCGGTTGTCCTTCGTTCGTCCTCTCAATCGTTGCTTCGGTGCACAAATATATGTCCGGCTAACGCTCGTTCGTAGTAGGTATACTCAAAATCGTCTCCATGCCTTGCCATTGCCACACAAAATAACCCACCCTCTTATACCTATCTACACTCAGAGGCAGTGCAAGAATTTCGAAAGGAAACCCAAAAGGGATGCTAAGTCCATTTCGTCCACCTTGGTTGTTGGTTATAGGTAGGTATGTGGGTATACATCCGCCGAGATCTACGGGATACCGTTGTGATAGAATCAAAGGATACACTTTGCCTTCGGTATAAGAATTGAACACAACCCCCTCTGCTCCTTCGGTTCCTCCTGTCGCCACAGCTGATACTGAAGCCGGATGAAACGAAAACCCACGACAACGAACAGTTCCTCCTCGCACCCCACGGAAAAATCTATCGTCACATAATGTATCCATGTGGCGGCTGATAGGCATAAATGGCCCTAGAATTCCGTTTTTCTCTCTCCACACCCCATCCTCAATCATGGCATGGCACATGTATTGCCGCAGCGAGGACGAAAGACGCGAATAAAATAGCGAGGGTAGTCGCGCGATAACTACTACGACTATAGGACGACGACGCTGTTGTCCTGTCCTGTATAGAGTATATAGTGTCGGTGTGTGCCTGTGCGCTATGCCTGCTTTTGCTTTGGCTTTGGCTTCGCTTCGTTAGAATCGCTGCTGGCTATTTTCTCTTCCACATGTCTACGTCTTCTCCTTTAACATATCTAATGATGGCCAGCACAAGGATTCGGCGGATTCGGCGGCGATGGCGGCGAATACATTCATGTGTGCCCCTGCCCAAGTCCCACTTCCCATCATTTCTATTCCGTCGCCCACCACCCATCTTCACTCACACACATCATCTCGTTGGAGATATCCTCTGAACAACTTTGAGTTTCTCATGCAAAGATAAAAGATGGATGCTGGCGGACATTCGTCCTTACACGTGAATGTTTTTGCCAGCCCGAACCCCAATACACCTCTCCTTCACACCAACACACAAACTAACACTCACAAATTCAACACCAACTATATGGGTATACCTAGTACGTGAAGACGAAGGAAAAGGATATGGAACGTTCATACGCCGTACAAACCTTGGTCGCATATGTGAATACACTTGGCGTTTGATTGTGTGTGTGTGCAGGATCATCAGTGATGGGGGATTCTTGTCCTTTGGCAATTTAAAAGAAAGCAAACGGGATATCCCACCGTCGCTGTTTTGTACTGTAAACTGCGATGTATTTAGATAGGATTGCCCCCCTCTCATCATACATATATCTACCTACTCATTTCTACAGCATCGGCTTTGGATCTCTTGACCATGTGTGGATTCTTGGGAATGAGTAGTAGTAGCTGCAGAGTGTTATGGTTGTGGAAATGGACGTTCAGTAGTATAAAAGACGAAGAAAGGATGTTTTAATGCGAAGAGGCTGGAACTGGATAGTGTATTCGCTCACAGAACTGAACGTTTGTACCTACCTATTATTTAGAAGTTTTTGTTTTGGTTTTTAGTAGATATGAATTTTAAGTAACAGAAAATAGTATTTTATTTTTTATCGTCGTTGATGATGAAACAACAAAATAATAGAACTCAAACTCATTGAAAATGAAAGATAAATCAAAAAACAAGGACTTTGAAATAAAATAGAATAAAATGCAGGACTGGATCACACATAATTTTGGTATAGGCAATATTGGCGAATCAGGCTTATTGAAAATATGTTAGAACCTGAAAAAAAAATTTTAAATAAAAAAAAAAATTTTCAAACTACACGATGAACTAAAGGGTCCGCCAAATAACTTCTTTTTTTTTTTAAATGGCGCAAAACATCGAGTGTAGGTTCTGCTGTGTGGCACGTAGCGCCGTCCTGTTGAAACCAAATGTTGCAAATAAAAATTCGTTCAACATGGCCTGATAACGATCGCCATTGACTGTAACGGCCACTCCTTGATCATTTTCGAAAAATGGCCCAATTATGCCTCTAGACCATAATCCGCACCAAACAGTGACTAGTTTTGGGTGTATCGGCCTTTCAATGTATGCGTGCGGGTTTTCTGTGCCCCAAATGCGACAATTTTGCTTGTTTACTACCCGCCAAGATCAAAATGAGCTTCATCTGAAAAGATGATTTTTTTGTCAAAATCGGTATCTTCTCTATAAGTCGATCGCAGGCCCACTTTGCGAAGCGTACACACAACCATATTCGTTCAGCGGAAGGATAAAACTAATTATCTGTCAAATAAGACATGAGCTAGTTGAAAAAAAAAACGTTAGATGGCGGACCCTTTACTAAGAATGAAAATGAAGCTAAATGAGCCATGTATGCTAAAACTGTACTTCATTTAAACTTATAGATGAATCAAAAACGATGGGCAATTCCATAAAATTCCTACTCAAATAGTTAGACAACTTATTCACTATCTTAAAGATTTAAGCTATACATTATAAGACAAATTATCGGCTCCAGGATCTTAAAATCCCAAATGTGGGATATTCGCAAAAAATTTAGGATATTCGCAAAAGAGATCAGTAATTGGTAAAATAGTTTCAGATATGTGTCAGCATAGGAAATATTTAATCAATGGTTAAAGTTTTTCAAGGTCATCAGCGTTGTTAAGCACCTCTGGCCCTATATATATACTATAAATATATTGCCTCCTCTAGGCTCATCATACCATGTGTCATATCTTCAAATTTTTGGTGCCAAAAAAGATCCATTTGGCAATACGAGAAAGCCAATATGCTACGGTCTCAACAAAATCTTCAGGAACTTTAATTGGGCATGATCACTATGCTTCCACGATAGTGCCACTGAGGACTGAGGAATCCCAGATATGTAATTTCAAACAAGATAGAAGCTTGTTACGATCCATGAATCAATTTATCCATGAACAAAAATAAAGACATAAAATACTAGTGTCCCCAAGGTTGTAAGCACTTTTGGTCATATTTAAAAATAAAACATACGAAATACGAAGAACAATGAATTTGCACGGTGATTAATCATCGGCTTAAGAAATATTTTGAAGAACAAAAAATTTTATTTAAGATTTCAGAACTATTCAATTCTTTCCTATCGAAATTGGAAAATTTGGAGTAGAAGGACTGAAAAAGGAGTAACTCTGAACTTCCAAACGAAAACAACATTAATGACTGGCAGCACGGCGACCGTGGAGGCCAATCAACATCACCATTTCTTGAAATAACTTGTTGTGGAAAGAGGTCTCGCAGTAACTCCATTGTAAATTACAATGGAATTACTGCGATGTGGATTACAATTTGTAATCCTGGCTGCATGCGATGTGGCACCGTCTCGTTGATACCACATGTCAATCAAGCCCAAAGCATGCAGTTGTAGTGTTAAAAAGTTTTCAATCATATCACGATATCGCTCACAGTTACCGTTACGCTGTTTTCATTTTCAAAGAAGTAAGGTCCAATGATTCCTCCTGACCAAATTGCACACCAGACTGTAACTTTAAATGGATGCAAAGGTGACTGATGAATAATTTGAGGGTTTTCCATTGCCCAGAGTCGACTATTCTGTTTATTCAAATATCTATTCAAATGAAAATGTGCCTCGTCACTCATTATGATTTTTCTATGAAAATCGGGGTTGTCATGGGCTAACTGTAACATCCTATTGGCATATGTACGGCGGCGTAAATGGTCTTGTGGAAGAAGCCCTTGTGTCAGCGGAATCTTAAATGGAAACAAACTCAAATCCCTGTGCAAAATTGTGGCCAAAGTTGTTCTTTGAAAACCAAGCTCTTGAGCACGGCGGCGTCGAATTGAGGTTGATGGATTGTTTTGAACACTTCCTTGAGCAGCAGTAATGTTTTCAGCCGATCTTGCTGCACGTTGTGGTCCATGCTTGGGCCTATTACCTACAGACCCTCTTTCTTCGAAATCATTTACTACACGATAAATAGTGCGTTTTGTTGGCACGTTGTTTCTCCCGAAAATTTCACGTAACTTTCTCATCGTCACAGTAATCGATGATTGATTTTGATTAAATGTTTTAACAATTAAAACACTTTGGTTTATCGAATATTTTTCCATAATAAATTTTCCACGTGTCGACTTCACGACTGCCAAATGTGAACTGTCAATACTAATGTTTACCAAAATGGCGGCAAAACAAAGTAGTATACCTTCCCGGCGGAAAATATCCATTTTGCTCTCGAGCCACCTACCAAGAATGGCCGTACTTTTGTAACGAGTGGCAAGTTGAAGTACTTCCACTACAACTGCGACGGTCACAACGACGTGGGGGCTGGGGCTGGGGCTGTGCCTTTATCGCCTAGTACGCGAATATTTTAAAGCGATACTTTGAGGACGGCGGTGGAGTGGTGATGATGGTTGGATGGGATGAGGACACTTCTTCCAAAGGCATCGCCGGACAGCACATCAGTGGGAATCAAGCTTACTTTCTTGTTGTTGATCCTCATTTCGTGGGCAGGACGAAATCCACAGAGGATCTCATCCAATGCAGCTACGTACGCTGGCAACACTCTTCGGAGTTCGTCGACAGCTCCTTCTACAATCTGTCTCTCCCGCAAATCTAATAACTTTCTATTGTATCTACCTAAAGCAATTTTATTGAGCTAATTTTAACTTGTTGATTTACTTTTCTATTTTGTCATTTTTTCGTGCCTTTCTTCCTAGAAACAAAAATGTTAGTCCAAAGAATTTTTTTTTAGTATTTTTTTTTAAATTTTTTAAAGGCTGAATAGAGTTTTACGAGTTCAAAAATAAAAAAGAAAACGCGGCATTGTAAGAATAATACAGCTGATACTGATAACAGATTTCAGTTCTGTTTGCTAACATATTTCGTTTTCGAAGTTCATAACAGAATTTTATAAAAGTTCGAACTTCTGGGGCCTCATCACGTAAAACAATCGAACGTTATCGCTTTGTAGATATCTATCTTTATTTTTCTCTACAGATACGATAGAGACAAGAATGTTGGAAACGATATCGTCCAATCGTTTATGTTTTACGTGATGATGGCCCTGAACACCAATTATAAAAGATTTTTTTATGGTGGAAATAATTTATGATTCATAACAGATAACATTCATAGCAGAATAACAGATGTGACAGAATAGGCCTAACTATTCGTAGTTCAGATATGTTTTTTTTATATTATTGGACTGTTTTCTAAGACTATATAGATTGGGAAAAAAACGCACTCCCTAATACCTATTGCATAGACAAATTTACAAAAACAAACAAAATATTTTAAAATTTATTTTTTTTTAAAATACAGTACCTAAATATCGGATAAGTTCCTCACCATAAATGCCTCGTTTTGAGAGGTACTTATGCGGGTTAGGCACATAAGCACTCATATCTATATTGAGAATTTTTTTTCAGGTTAAATGTCAGTAAAAGTAAACAAAAAAAAAGGCGAAAGATACTTATTAGATGAGTTTAACATGAATAAATTCTCAAAATTTTGGTTCTCAAAAATAAAATGTAGGTACTTTATGTGGGTTAGGCACTTATGCGATATGAACTTATCCGGGTCTTACTGTAGTTTAATTTAATTTTTTTGAAAAATCAATGTTTCGAAAACAAATTTATAATTTTGTTTGAAACTATCTTTGTATCAGGAATATATTATTAAACACTTATAGAAATTGCACACCTTAGATCAAACTTTTATAGGTAGCATTTTCTATAATTTTTGTATCTCTAGGCTTAAGTAGATACCTACATGTTTAAGTTCTAAGCCACGTGGAAACGACTTAATAAATATATTTTGGTGTAATCCACAAATTATCTTGTGACAAATGTGACGAAGGCTAAAGGGTGGTAGGTATTTATTTACGGAACAGGTAACCAAATATTTCAGTACCTACCTATACCTAATGTTTAAAAATGAACAAATTATTTTTGCAGAATGTGTAATACATTTGATCTATTTATAGATAAAAATTAAACTTCGAATTAATCACAAGTGCCGTACCTAACTACCTATACCAACCAAAAATATTCTAGGCTATAACAGAAGCTCATAAACGCACGTATAATAAGCACCCTCACATTTATGTACACAAATATGTGATTACATCTATACATCATTCAGCAACAAAACTTAATTTTTATGTACCCTATTCTACGATACACCACGTTGCAAACATAATGTAGATCCTGTACCTACCCCTAATCCCCGGATTCAAATACCTAACGACACCAACAAAATCGCAGCTTTCTTTGAAAAAAATGACTCTCAAAACTATGTTTAAACATCAACGCAACACATCAAGAATTTCACTATACTACCAATGAAACAAAAAAAGAAACTAACCGAACAACAAAAACACAGTTAAGAATAAACATCAAAAAACTTCTTTTTTTTTAAGAAAATGAAAAACATGAACGTATTAATGGTATATGGAGAGCGCCAAAGAAGAAATGATACCGCGGGTGGATGCGGTGCACATAGTACCTATAGATATAGGAAAGTTAGGGGCTTAAGTTGTCTTGTGCTCTGGACACATGACTAGACGGAGGACCCATGCTGCGGTCCTCATACAGACCTATTCACAAGAACACTTTTTTGTCCTATTCAGTGCTGCTGCATTAAAACGTGTCTTTCCAAGAGAGGAAGAAGAAAAAAATCATCATATTCTCCGCAATTTGAACTCAGAAGTATAGTTACCTACCTAGTTGGATGTTAGGTTAGGTAGGTAGAGTTAGAGGCACCTACTAACATCCTTGGATTTAAAAAGGAGTCTTCCCCACACATATGGGCAATGATGACGACAACAAGGATATGAAAGTGCTCGCTGCTTCTATATCATATCCTCTTGTGCTTTGCAGCAGGACGATAGTTTTTGGCTCCCTTTTTCTTTTTCTTTTACTGTTTTCTTTTTTTTTTATTATTATTTTTCTCGGTTTTTATTCAACATGAATTCTTTTATTCTCACACAGATATTCTTTAAACTTTGTAGCGAAAGGATATGATTTTTGTGCTTAGTTTTCTGTTTCGGGATTTTTTTTTTAAAGGAATAACAAGTCTTTCAAATCGCGCCGTTAAAAATTTTAAATTTGAAAATAAAAATCGGCTCTTCTCTTGTCGGAGTTATATTGCGGAGAACTAATTAAAAACCAATAAGTGAAGCTGTAGGAAAACGATAAGGGGGTGATAAACTACATTAACTAAAAAGACACGCGGTTATAAAGCGGTATATTCTTAAAACGGAGGGTTGAAACTGTTTTTTTATTTTACTTCAACTTTAAACATAAATAAACAAGATATAATAAACAATTCCACAATAACAAAAACAACAACAAGAAGAACATTGAGGATGAGGTGAAAGGACATCAACACCATTGTGCGCGCAAATCGCATTATAGAACCAGCCAACGAAGGGCTGAATAGCAAAAAAAAAAAAAAAATAATGGAAAGCAAAAAAAGAAAAAGGTCGCTTGAACAGTAGGATAGTCCCAGGATAAACATGGGACCTACTTGACCACTGTGAGCTCGAAGGATAAATAATTATTTTAAGGAGAAATTGCAAAACACATATATGTAGAGGTAGAAATATCCTTTTGCACACGTACGCACTAACACCACTAGCACCACAATCTACAATAATAAGTCTCTGAAAGTCCGGCGAAATGTTATGCGTACGCATAAGGTACGCACAAAATGTAATATCATATGTGTGAGGAGATTTTAAACTCAAATGGTCAATCTTCTTCTAAGGAACTCGAGATATCCTTACCACCACTCTCTCTTGTCTTAAATTCAAATCATAGGTTTACTTTCTTTGACGGGCATAAAGGGGCGGATAAGGAACGTTAAAAGATATCTGTACGTAGGTACATTCCAAAACTGGACATAAAAGCAACACATACATATTTGTGTGTTGGTAATATATTTTCGACTCAAAAAAAAAAAAACCATCCCCAAATGAAAATGTATCCTTCATAAACAACCACTATAGGTACCTTCATATACCTAGTTAGAACTACTCGAGTTATATTTTTGGTGGACACACAATTTACATAGAGTAACACACATGTTTCGCGAAGCAGCATCATCTCCACCATACCAAGAGGATAAAAAGAATCAAGAAAACGACGACGAAAGACCACTCAAAAGACACATACTATTGAGAATATCTAAAACTTCGAAAAGCATCACACACACTTTAAAGTTCAAAAACACACAACCAGCAAACAAGAAATCTCTTTGTTGACCCCAAACCGCCCCCCGTTCAACCCACTAGCATCCATAAGGATCCAAGTCCAAGCTCTAAATAAGAAAATGGCAAAATACACGCGCGTATATAAATGCCCACTTCCCATTCCTATTCCAATTCCAATTCTAAACAACTGACCAGCAGCGCGAAATCAAGTGAAACTGACATAAACGATGTTGGCGCTGGGCATGCTCTTCCAACACCATCCACCACCTACCTACCACCCAAGACTCAAACCCAACAAATACACGGCTGGACAACATCTTGCGCTCGCCGCCGCTGCCGCTACTGCCGCCGCTCAGCGTCCAAGAAGAGAGAATCCTCACACGAAATCAACGACGAGGACGACGACTTTGCATATGCCAGTCCTATTCTAATCGTCCTTTTCATCCTCCTCGCAGTCCTCACATGATTAGCACACAACTACCTACACACGAAAATATAACTTTAGGTACATGGCTGAGTGTGTGTGAGATGGAGAGATGTGTTTGTAGTTGTGAATGGACACTGGTCAAACAGAAACAACACACAAGAAAATCACAGAAACTAGGACCAAAAGAAGGACAGAGAGACGATTGCTAGGTATATTGCGATTTACGAATAAGAAGAAGAGAACCAAGATTATACAACATACTCTCGCCGTCTCAATTTATTATCCTTTCACTGTACCTATACGTTATACACAACATGTCAAAAGTGCGCGTCTTTTTCCACACCACCTACCAACTCCCCTTTTAGCAACGCTTGTCTCTGATGAAAACTTTGAAGAAAATGACATTTATATTTTCATATGTGTGTGGCAGTGGCAGCGGTGAGAAACACACAGAGCAGCAATATTAATAATTGTCGCGCTTGAAGCCAAACTAAAATCCTTCCTCCACCACCACCACCCACCAACGATAACGCTGCCCACAAACAATCATTACAAAATACACCGGAATACACAGCGAAAGGCGAACACCGAAAAAAAAAAAAAATAAGACAATAACGGGAATAAATGCCAAACGGCTAGAATTTCTATCGCTAACACTAGACTGGACCGTGGAATCGTGGCGCACACATCCCTCGAAACAGCATCATCATCAACAACAACGAACGAATGGTCCTCATCATCAACCGCTAGTGCTACCCACCACCATCATCTTCATCTTGGTCGTCATCGTCATCCCCACATCTCACACATGTCCTCCATCTCCATATAGTCCTTCTCGTCCTCATCCTCACACCGTACATCGTTGATATACAGTTGTATTAGTAGGTCCTTTTCTTCTTTGGTTTGTGTGTTCGTTCGCCGTACGTATCATCATCATCATCGTTTCGTTGTTGTCCTATGTCCCCTGCATCTCGTCCCTCGCCGCATTTCGTGTACGTTTAGTGTTGGAAATTTTGGTCGGTGTCCTCGTCGTGGTCGTGTCGTCCCATCATCCATACGTGACTTGTTCGTCGATCAGTCAAGTCAGAATCCAGAATCGCGAGTGTATAGCGAACGGCGAAAGCGAAAAAGCGTACCTATAAGAGAGGAGAAGAACAAAACACAAAATAACGGTCACACATAGCAATATAGGACCTTACTCCGTACCTTTATAAACTCCATAACACTACAAACGGTCGGACGACGAGGACGCGGACGACGCACGGGACGGCTACAATAGAGAACATAACATAACAAAACAATAGCAGCAGCGAATTAAGGAGTTGAGTCAAGTCGTGTTTTGGTGGTTGTTGATGGTCTCTGTTCCGTCTCTTCTTCTGCTGCTGGGCCGATGGTGATGTTAGTCGTTGTCTTGCCTTTGCCTTCGCCTCCTGATTTTGCAGATGCCTTCAATCCGGCACCAAGTCGTCGCTATTAATCATTGTACTTTTGGCTGCCGACACGAAAAGGCGGTGTGCGCTATTTTAACACATAAACACTCAGTGTGCCATTTTCATGTGCAGTTATTTTCAAAGGATTAAAAAAAAAAAATATTTCCATTTTTTTTTTTTTTTTTTGAAATCCATTGCAACAATATATCGCGAAACGGAATTTTGCATTTCAAATTTCGGGATTGCCTGTGAATAATACTCAAAGTATCTTAACTTATAAACAAAAGGATTATCTACACTACAAAATCTTTCTGTGTTTTTAGAAAAATAAAACAAGGATAACAAAAATTCTCCTTTGTGTGCCAAAAAGTATAAAACGATGTGTGTGCAACAACAAACAGCTTATCAAAAATAAAATTTGATTATCAGTGATACAAAAAAAAAATCAGCCAACAAGTAAAACAACAACAACAAATTGTGCAGACTCAGTGAAATAATTAATTGGATCAATTAAGCAAAAACGAAAGGCAAATTAAAAACGAACAGAAGCCAAAGGAAGGAAAAAAATCAAACATCAAGTTTAACACGCGAATTTACGGTGTTGAGGTTTTTTTAATGAATTTTTTGTGCGAATTTTTGATTGTTTTTTTTTTTTTTTGTGAAAACGCTTCTTTCTCCTTCTTATCTCTGTTGAGTAATCTTCTTAAAGAAAATTTGTGACAATCTCGTGGTTGATATTAATTTGCACATACCACAACAAGTGTTGCAACAACAACAAGAAGAAGAAAAAAAATAAATACCTACAAAGTTAAAATAAAATATAATTAAATAAAAAGAGTGCTACTGTGCGCCACCACGGTGATCATCAGTTGTGGATATCATCAGTGATCATTTTTCATCAAGAACATCAACTGTGTGCAAGGCACACAATAGTTCCAGGATTTTTTGTGGTTTAGGTAAGTTTTGAAATAAAATTGAAAATAAAAAAAAAATGTTGCAAAAAATATTAAAATTTCAAAAGGTGTCAGACAAGAGTCAGAATGTGTTTCTTATGTCCTTTTTGATTGGGAGTCAGAAGGACAGTTCTTCTTCTGAAAAGAAGTTAATTTTGCTTCTGATTTTGTTTTCAGAATCGTTCAAGAAGGGTTCACACGTATCAAATCGTTCTCCCGGATTGCCAATCGAAAAGGCCATTAGTGAAATGGTGATGGTTATTTTCAAATCATATCTTAGGGACCAGAGATGCAGGTTATACATATATGTACAAACCTACCTACATTGAAAAGTATCATTCGAAAATTGTGTTGATGAAATTTAGTAAGTTCAGTGCCTCCGTTCTGTAACTCTCCCATGGATAAAATTGGTTGAGAAACGTTGAAAACTGGAACAAAACTCACATGATTTGTTTCAATTTTCATCGTTTCTGGACTGATGTTATCGATGCGGAACGTATGCACCGGTTTCTGAAACCTTTTTATTCTAAAAAAAAAAAACTGAACATCAATGCACCCATATTTTCACCACAAAATTCTTCACTTAAAGTTTAACAAAATTGAGACATAGGGGGTGCGTATATTCGGTTAAAAATTTTATCACACAGGGCCAGTTGTACAAACGTGGTTCATCCTCGGATTAAGATTTGAACTCGGTTTAGTTAGAGAAATCATGTAGGTACAAAAATACCTAGCTAGCTTCCAAAAAATACATTTCTCATCAAAAATTATATTTAGTAGCCAATCACACACTCGAACGCAGGTTGATCCTCAGTTAATCCACCAAAATAGCTAATTCGTCATAAATAAATTTTTATAGTTTCCACATTTATGTACATCCAGGCCAACTCACTATAGTATAAATATAAAACTTGTGATCAAATTCGACTTGATTAAATTAATAAAATTTATATGTAAGTCCGTTTAAAATTTTTGGATTAAATGTACCTACATGCTAAAGAGAATTCTTTTAACTTCTTGCTAATAAATAGTATTCAGATACATCCTCCTGCTCTGTGAAAGTGATGGAGAAAAGTAATGCGTGAAAAGATTTCATAATAGTGAACAACCTAATTAATTTTATTACAGTGTGATCAATTTTACTCATCATTTAACTCTATCGAAAATGTTATACACAAGAAAGTGTTTGAATCACAACTAATTTAAGCTTTTTCTAACGAACAAATAAAGCAACTTGTTCTCAATAAATGTTCAAAAAATAGATCAATTTTGTCATTTTTTTTAAATTGTTCCAAACCAAAAATTTATATTTAATAAACTGTTAAACGATACCTATAAAGGTATATAACTTACCTTCAGGGTTGGAATATATTCGTAGTGATAAAAAGTTGGGAAACTATGAAAAGAAACATTTTTGAAGATTTAGTTTGTCGAGTGGTGACAATAATATCTTCACAATTTTACACGACCAATCCCTTTCTAATGAATAGGTGTGTTTAGATTAAATGAATCACGAAGGACTCCAAGGAAAATTCTCCTTTTAAGATTCGTATTTTTAATTAAGCATATTTTATTCTTAAAATCAATTCATTGACAGAAAAACATATACATAGAATTATTTTTGTAAATTGTGGGGGTATCTTGTTCATCAGAGTGTTGCAGGAAAATTCTTTAAACTTCAATAAATCTTACATTGCCTAGTAAATTACCAAACTCTTGTTAATCAGACTCATGAAGGTACCAAAGCTAGGTAGGTAGTCATTGAACAATTGTGCAAAGTAAAAATGAAAACATTTCATAATAATGTTATCGGAAATAATTTAAGTGTACCTATGTAGGTATATGTAAGTACCTTCTTACTTTAAGAATCGTTAGGAATGCAGTGAGAAAAAAATTAAACAAAAAATTTTGTCAAAAACGACAATCGCTGATTTTGACACTTTTCACAAAAATCTTTCAATTAATTGTTTTGGCTTAAGGAAAGAGTGCATTACTCACCAAATATCCAATAACAACAATTTGGAACAAAAATGATATCAATGAATAGGGTGTTGGTTCCATTCTCTGTTCTGAACACTTCTGAACTCCACATCAGCATTAACAGGATACAAAGTATACGTAAAGTATCCTTTTTGCATCAACAAATTTCTTAGGAATATCTGATACCAAGAATACCGATAAAAAAAATAGGTACCTACCTAAAACTGTAAGCCAACATGTAGTTTAAAATCAAATAAATTATTTAAATATGTTTTTTTTTTTGTAAAATTGTTTGAACACTGTATTGGAATAACATGAATGTTACAACAAGCTTCGAGTCCTCATTTATGTCCTGGTCCTCATTATTCGTCAAGACAGAAACTCACATTCAACATTAAACCACAATACTTTTGACCGGGTTCGAATGTTAAGCGTTGACATCTTGACTTGATATAAAACAGAAGCTTTTTTTTTGATATGGCCGTAAAACAGGAGTGGTGATCAAAAAGCGGTCTAGGTGTTGATGAAAATTTCTCTAGCAAAATAATATTATAACCCCGCTATCAAAAACAGAAAGCAATAAACTGAGACGACTGAAACTTGTTGATTTCGTTCAACTAGTTCAAACTTCAGAGATCTCTGCACTCAAATACCTACTTAGGAAACTAATTTCGGTTTCCTTATTATCCTCGGTAGATAAAAACTGAGAAATTTTAATCAAATTTCTAGCGCTGAATTTTTGTCTGAAAAAAGGTTGCATGATCTTAAAATCGTGAACTAATCGCTTAGTTATAAAAATGTATTCTGTGGGCAAGTTTAAACACCAAAAATCCATTTTAATTTGTTCTTTTTTTTTATTTTTTATTCCAAAAATGATTTTAAAACTTAAATTTTGTTTAACGTAGATAGATTCAGGTATAGAAGCACAATAGTAATGAGCGAAAAACTGAAATAAAAGTCTCAATTCTAAATAAAGGTTATTGACAGTTTAGTAGTCTCACAGATCAGTGGTCTCATGCAAATAAAAAGCCTTTTCCGTTCTTTCCCTATCAATTTTTATTATTTAAAGAAGTGCCAAACATATTAAACAACTTAATTCCTATACCTAGTTATATCGAAGCCGATCATTAGACATCTTCAGTGATCTTAGTCTACCAGTAGTATCTAAATTTAAGGTTTAGGTTAATGTTATATCTCCGTATAGTCAGAAATCATTAATACCTACTCATATAACAGGTTCAACTAGGTATGCTCAGTTTGAAAAATTGGAAAGAAAAACAATTTATCAAAACTAAATAATGTAAAATGTTATTTCAGTATCTTGGTAAACTTTTTGCTATAACCTCTGAGTGACTTACCGTCTTTCCGAATGTAAAATGTCAAATTGTTTAAAATGATTCACTACAATGGGAACGCCAAAAAATATTTAAAAAAAAAACAATATGTAGGTACTTACAGAAATTAGTTTTTTTTTGTAATTTTAAAATATATAGGAGTAGGAGTTTTGTGTTTCAGTTCAAGAAATCAAAGTGACTTTGTATTTATTAGATGAATCCTGAAGAATTTATTTTTAATGTTATTTATTTGATTAGATGCACTTCATTTTATATATAATTAAAAGTAATACAAAGCTTTTCACTATAGAGCTAAAAAAGTATGTATCATCACCGAAGTTTTTAAAATATCGGTGTGGCAAAGGTCGCGCAATATAAGTTGCTTTTCTAGAAGTTAAATCTTAATAAATATCTCAAAATGTGTTTAACATAACAAAATCTCTTTGATGCCACTAGTTTGATGCTTAATAATTTGATATCAATATCATTTTTCTACGACAATTATTTCGCTCGTTATAGACAATTATTTGGAACAAAAACTGAAATCATTAAATATCTCGATTTTCCCATGAAAGATTTTGAACATATTGGACTTATATATCGGTTTTCATGTCACCTTTCATTTGATACCAAACTCGTTCGTGTACACTCTTGGTCAAAGCTCCATAAAAAACTTGGTATTCCCTTTGGAAAAAATATACAATGATAGATTTTTCGGTATAGATATGTAGGCGTTAATAATTATAAAGATTTCTGTTTCAAGAAATCTGTTGAGCTTTTATCAATGTTTATGATTATTTTATTGTTAAATTTCCAATACTATAAAGTATAATTTTAAAATAATCTATTAATAAATAATATCTAATAAAATGAGTTTAATAGAAAGTTAAAAAGTTTTTCAATAACCAAAAAAAAAAAAAAAAAAAAAAACAGAATTAGCAAAGCTTTCACAAAATGGATAGGTATAATTGTTAAAGAAATTCTCACTGTTATATATTTACATTGGAAGCATTTCGCAGTTTCAAAAAAAAAAAAAAAATCTTAAAAATTGAATGTTCCTCTAATGTGTTTAAAGCCAATAATAGTAGTTGTGACGTTATTGTTTTAATTATTGAAAAATTCCTAAAAAAAAATATTTAAAAAAAAAATATCAAAATGTTTCGATCAAAAGCGGGTACTTTTTTTGAAGTGAAGGTTTTTATATGTGTTTTTAAATTAAATATCCTTAAAATTCTATTCAAATGTGCACAAATATTCATACCTACATATACGCGCCTACATATATTATTGGTATACCTATTAAATTTATTTTAAACAAAATTGCGAAGCTCTAACATTTTTTTAAATTATTTGTTTCTAAAAATTATTTTTTATGTAGAAATCAAGTTATTTGTTTTCAACTTAATATTTAAGCATGTTTACTTAAATTTATTTTTATTTATTTTTTCATATAGGTTATGAAAATATTTTAAGAAATAGGTACTAATCTTAATAATTTGAAAAAACTTGAAGTAATTGAGCAAATAAATAAAATAAAGGTATAATACAAAATAGCTTTTAACTACCTTTAGTCCATAAGAATTGGCCGTCCCGGCGAGCTCACTTGGACTCATCAGTTGACTATAGTGAGGGGCTTGTCAAAACGCAATTTTTATTAAGTTCAGTTCAACTGCGTATTCACAAGGCCTACACTAGTCAACTAATGAGTCCAAGTGAGATCGCCGGGACGAAACGCCAATTTTTATGGACTAAAGGCCGTTAAAAACTATTTTGAATCGGGAAAAACAAAATAAATTGATACAAACTAACAATATTTCCTTGAGTGAGAGAATTCAATTATTCTACTTCCTTTTGTAAAACTATTACTCAACCAGAAAAATTAACATTTGAGTCAAAAATCAAAATCTGTTCTTCTCGAAACAAAAGCAAGCCAAATATCAAAATGTAAGCTCTGTAAAAGCTTTCTAAATTCTTTGTTATCCTGTAGGTATACCTATAAAATGCAACTCCATAAATTCCAACATGTTTAAATTCTCAATAAATCCAAATATGTTTGTACCTCAAGCAAAATGAAATTGACTTCTATTCATTTTTTTTAAACAAATCATTTTTCTAATTCTAGCATTATAGAAAATAAATTAGCGTTAGTGTTGCCGGTTTTCAATGTTATCGTTTTTGTCTCAATTTTAAAAACTGATTTAGTTGAATAAAAGAATAAAATTGAAAATGTCAGATTTTCTTTTGCGAAATATTTATGCGCTAAAGAAATGGCTGAGACCATGCAAATCATGAAAACATGATCACTTATATAATTTTCGGTAAAAATGAACAATAAAAGAACTTGTAATACTTTTCGATGATTCTGTATTTTAGGAAGAAGTTCTTTTTTTCAAGATCTATCAAATGTATAATTTTCCGAACGCGAAAATTAACACAAAAAAGGAATTAAAATAACATATATTTTTAGCTGCACAATAAAGAATACGAAAAACTAAAAACACTGTTAACCTATTTTGCAAATTTTTAATTTATAATTATTATAATTCTTTTGAATCGCTGTATATTGTTTTACGACAGGTTTTTATTAGATCTTTTATTGTTAGAAAAAGTTGTAAATCTAGATTAAATCACTCTGTGTGCACCTGATGATTAATATTTTACAATATAGTTTAGGTTGTAAAAGTAGGTAGGTATCAATATCGGTTAAACTTGTCATTTCATAAACCAAACAATCATAATATACCCTTGACAGGTAGAATAAATGTATATACATAGTGGTTTGGTGGTTTTAAATTTACATAATTTCTTTTATTATCTGATACCTAGGGCTTGGTATATAAGTGAGGTACCTCATACTCATACATTATATAAACCACAATCTGTCAAATATTTGAAGATCATCTTGTTATTAAATAATCCTTCTGGAAACCGATTAAATTCAATGGAATTATTTTTTTTTTTTGCGAAGATAAATTAGGTAGGTAGAGTACCTACATATACTATGATTATAGTATTTGCAGCAGAAATTTAAAGTAGAACAATAAAAATTATAAGAGAAATAATTTTGGTAGATTATAAATTTCATACAATGCTTCAGTTTTATGACCTAAGAGAGGTTTAAAAGGTACCTAATGAGCTTTCTCTTTCTTAACAATGAAAATATTGAGTGCACTTTTATCTATACAAATTTAAAACCCTTATTATTGAAAAACTACAATAACTTTAAAAACTTGAACATATGTATACTAATTATTTTAGCAATAGTTTCTCAATGGTTCTAATTTATTCAACATCATGATTTTATTTTTTTTTTTTCTTAATTCAAAACGTTAAAAAAATATATTTCCTTCTTATTATTACTGAACAGATATTAAATCCATGTACATTTCTATAGTCACAAAAAGATCCAAATATAATTATCTTTGATGTTTTCCATATTTACCTGCCTACTTGATAGATAAAACTATCATTTTTTACAAAAAAAAAAAATCGCTTACAAAGCTGAGTTAATCCTTGAAATTAACTCGTATCGCTTTCATATACGGAAAGTAGCGAGGTAAAATTATCAAAAGACAAACTTTTAACTTATCAGAAAAAGGGAATCATCATCATTAATTTAATTTCCTCCACACAATATATGTACCTACCTACCTCCCCACCAAAAAGGACTTACAAAAAGGACTCACATACCTTCATCATAGCTATCGCTTTTCTATTTAAACAACAACAACACTAAAAAAAGGACACCAGTTGACTGCACTTGGGGCCAAAAAGCTAATGCACAA
Organism: Leucozona laternaria; assembly: GCA_932273885.2. Taxonomy (NCBI): domain Eukaryota; kingdom Metazoa; phylum Arthropoda; class Insecta; order Diptera; family Syrphidae; genus Leucozona; species Leucozona laternaria. The sequence continues at coordinate 215,750,905 of OW026366.1, read as the reverse complement.
AATTATAGTCAACACACGACCAAGCAAGCATGTCGCCCGCAATGAAATTACACGAGCAGTTCATTCCTTTGACCTACACAAAACCACCCACCCAAAAAAAAAAAAAAAAAACAACAAAAATCTCCCCACACACAGTGTAAACAAACGCACAAACTTTTGCAGGATCCTTTCCCGGACATCCAACAAACAAACACAAAATATAAAAAAAAAATTCTTCTATTACTTACTGTTGTAGGTACTCAAATGCATATCTCTATACCTACATAGCTATGGAAGGAAGCTTCCTTTTACAACTTCAACACCATGCATTGCAGTTTCTCACATTCCAGACCTCAACTGGCAGACAGTCAAAAAGGACATGAACTGTGACTAGGTACTATATATGTGATGGCAAGGTGGCGCTGGAGGGTGTGAGGATGATTGGGGCATACTTATAGGGCTAGGGATGGCGTATTTCGCTCCAACAGTTGTTGTATTAATCCCAAAAGTCACGTACAAAAATCAGCTGATTATTTACATAAAAATCTCATAAACATTTTTATATCCTCCCTCCCCGTCCCCGCACACATAAAATCAACTCTAGACTTGTGACTGCTTTAATTTTCCGGCGAATTCCTTGGTGTTTCGTCTGGTTGCAGTTAAAAGCAAAGCAAACAAGAAAATTTTTGGAAGAGAGGACGAGGCCGATGCCGAGAGGACACACATCATCATCATTATTATCCTTCTTTTATTTGTCTATATATTCTTGGTTATTATTTTTATTGTATTCTTTTTGTGGTTACATTTTGTAATTTTTGTATGAATCGGAAACAAATCACTACACACCAATACACAGGTACACATCTGTACTGATAGGTATATGGGGTTCTATTTTGTATGGCTTATTCTATTATACTGTTTCTGGGACAAAACTAACGGGGATCATGTAGGTAGTAGGTATATTAGGTAGGTAGAAAAATTCTTTATTAAAGAATAGTCTCCATTCTTGGAAGATACAAAAAAGTACCTACCTACCAGCTATATACCTACATATTCCAGGATATTTCCTTGTGTGTTTCTGTGTTGACTGGAAAAAAGGAACAAAAAAAAAGGACAAAATGGGAAGAGAGAAGAAAACATACACGTTGTTAAATTTTTACAATGCATTTTCTTAATGATGTTAAGTGGTGTTATCCTTTTGTCTGGCGTGGGAGTGAAGGAACAAAAAAAAAAATACGATCAAAACAAAACAAAGAATTTAATAAAAACGAGAAGAGAAGAAAAAAAAAATAAGAAAATAACTTACCCACGTGGCACAGACATTTTTTTTGTGTCTTAGGGGTTGTAAATACTTTCCGATCAGTTAAGTAAATAAAAACCTTAATTAAATTTTGAGGGAAAAAATGGCGACTTTTCATAGGTAAAACAGGTAAAGTCTTTTTTCTTAAGGGAATGTTAGTTTTTTTTGTATTAATTTCATTTTAATAACTAAAGGTTTAACCAACCAATTATGTAGGTATAACCAAATAAGCTAAATAAATTAAAAGATTTAACAATTTTCATTCAAAATGGATACATTTTTCTTTTAAATTAAAAAAAAATAAAATTAAAAAATAGCACACCTTATCTTTTTGGATTTGCATTTTTTTTCTCTCATTTCGGTGTGTTCAAGTTCAGTTTATTAATTATGAACTAAAATAAATTTTTCCAAAAAAAAAAAAAACAGTTGAGATGAATTTTCCACTTTTTTCACACTTTGCGCTCAAATTTTACATTTTTCTTTTTCACATTTTGCTCTCAAATTTCAAGGTCCAGTTTTTTAGTGCGAGATTAAAGTTAAACCCGAGTTAACTCATCAAATTTGTTGCGTTAACTCAGTATTAACTGACCGGATTCTTTTGATGTTTTATCCACCGAGTTTTTAAGTCGTTCCGCATGCATTCTCCATCGAAAAACTGCTTACTCAATTAACTGTGGTATAATTTACTTCTACAGTTAGCTAACTCTGGCTTAACTCACAACTAAAAACTGAACCTAAGTGATTTTAAATATATTTCTGTAGTTTATGGGCTTGTTTCTCTATGTCTGTTAGTAATCTTCTTCTGTTTAGTAATCCGACACATAAATATTGGTGAAGGCTCAAAAGTCAACGTCAGGACAAAAATTAACAGTAGTTGTCCTTTGATCCACCTGAATGGGTTACCGATAAAATCCAGAGTATTACATACTTTCAACTTGTGGACTTATGACCCTCCCGCTAATTTTATGTGTCCGATAACTAATCAGAACTTTATTCAGACATTAAACATATTAAGGAACATGAGACTTCAGCAACCTCAGTTACATGACACACTCAACTTGTGGACTTTTGACCCTCCCGCTAAATTTATGTGTTCGATAACTAATCAGAACTTTATTGAGACATTAAGCATGTTTAGGAAAATGAGACTTTGGAAACCTCAGCCACCTCAGTTACATCAACACGACACACTCAACTTGTGGACTTATGACCCTCCGGCTAAATTTATGTGTCCGATAACTAATCAGAACTTTATTGAGACATTAAGCATGTTTAGGAAAATGAGATTTCGGAGACCTCAGCCACCTCAGTTACATGAACACGACACACTCAACTTGTGGACTTTTGACCCTCCCGCTAAATTTATGTGTCCGATAACTAATCAGAACTTTATTGAGACATTAATCATGTTTAGGAATATGAGATCTTGGAGACCTCAGCAATCTCAGTTACATGAACAGGATTCCTCGCCGCAAAAATTGTGTCAGTTTTGCTGTCAAAATTCAGAGGAAGTGAGTGGAAGAAGTGAAGCGATAAGTCACTTCACCTATTACAAAGTGATTTTTTAAAGCTAGACAATTTTTTTTCAAATTGGGAACACTGTTTGTGATTATTTGATGATTATTTTGATCATTGTATTTTGCCATTACGTCTTTTATCATGCATAAACTTACGCCAAATGAATCAACTCTTGTTTGTCTCTGGGGGGAAATGGGTAAGTAACTGGCGAGGGGCTAGCCGCAATTTCGATTTTTACCCTGGAAATCCCCTTGTCAGTAGGTATAGGCACATGTATAAAAACTTTCTAGGTTCTAGTTATATACTAGATTATTTTTCAAAAACGGTATTTATAGCTGACAAGGACCTATAGCCAATTTTGATTCTGACAAAGCTTAATTTGCGTGGAGAGCTTTAGTTTTGTGGATGTAGGGCCTAGGTTTACAGGATTTTCTAGAAATCAACAAACTCAAGTCAACTCAAATCAAGGCAAACATTTTTGCTTATAAAATTCTACACAAAAAAATTAGGTATTACACCTTTTTTGTAACAGCAAAATATTTATAATAATATATGCATACATATGTACATATTTTACTAAATTCGATAGCGAAAATTCAACTTTTTCTCGAATGAATTGAAGTTGTATCGGAGTGTGAAACTCCTACCTACGAAGCATGTTGTTGACATTTTCCCAATTTACGTATAAAACTCTTGATTAAATGTCAACTACAACACATACAACATGAACATAATAATACTTCACAACTTTCCCGTCACAGAACTTCGAATCAGTATTAAACATTCTAAATTAATTTGATTTTGATTTTATTTTATTGTGCTAGGTAGGTACCTGCCTAGGTTTTCCCAAAAACAAGTACCTATACATACTTAACTGGGTAAACCTACACGAATACTTTTACCTAATAAAAAAAAAAATGTCGCAAAAGTCTTCGAAGCTTAAAAAAAAATGAAGCAAAAACTATAGAAGAAACAAGTTACCATATATCTATATTTCTATCTATACATATTCACCATGTCTACAAATATACTAAGGTAGCTACCCTACATTAGGATGAAGCTAACAAACAAGATCTTGCCTTTAATTTGTGTCTCCTCATCATTCTCTTCACACACTCAGATTCTCACAAAAAAAATATTCATTCATAGATTTGACCTTAACTAAAAAAAAAAAAAACCCATTCTACCAAAATACGCACACCTCATGTCTTCCAGTCTCAAAAAGAAACAAATCTGCAAATCACAATTCCAGTAAGAGAAATGCATTTACCATTTAGCAAGCAGAAGCATCACTCTCTTAAAGTGCTTCCCCTAATAAAACTCAAAAGCACAAAACAAAAAAAAAAAAACACAACACTTGCCAAACCAAAAAAGGAAATAAAAAAAAATCCTAGCGCATGGTAAACAGGTTCCATTCACTACCACCCAATATACACTATACCACCTCTCTTCAAGTGGTCCACAAACCACCTCATGCCACTTTTTGGGCGGAGTTACACCGTTAACTCTACAGTTATAAGCACACAGCAATCTCAGATTGTGAATGGGTGTGTAAATCATCACAAAATACGTCTGCATCCTTGCACACACACTCAACGACAACACACATACACAGCCAACGCACAAACTTAAAGATTGTGTGTTTTTTCTTTTGTTTTTAGGGCTGTCCCCGTTACCACCACTACTACGAAACAAAACAGGTAAACAAAACATAAATCATCCAGGAGAATCAAAATTGGTGTTGTGGTGGCCGAGGCAGCAGCCAACCACGTGCTCCTTCGCCATTTGTGATGTCCATTCGTGCACCAGCACCGTGGTGGCGGTAGTTCTACTTGGCTTGGCTGCGGCGCGGCTATTTTTGAATTTCTCAGATTTTAGGCTGAAGTGCGTGAGTACAGGCAGGACACAGAGAGACGAGCAGCATCCTTGTCCTGCCTAGGTGTATCCTGTGGATAGTGTGCGTTTTGTTCATCACACCGAGCAATTAAGTACTTATATCAGCCAAACGGCAGCAGGCGTATCCTTTTCTACAACTGTCGTTCAGCGGGGTTTTATTTTTTGTTTTAGTTTTTTTTTTTTTTTCAATTTCGAGGGGCAATTTGAATTTTTAATCATCCAGGCAAACGCGAAACACATTCTGATTCGTCGCTGTTTGGTACACACCACACACCGTTACGCCTTGTAGTTTTTGTTGTTGTGTTTTTGTTTTATTTTCTCTTCAATTATTTCGGGTTCGTTTTGTATAACAGTAGCCTTGCAGTTTTATTAATTAAAATTATTAATTCAACTATTTGTTTTTCTTTTCATTTTAGATATTTATCCCCCGTCCGCAAAGCTGAACGGCCTGAAGTTGGATATATCCACATACCAACAAATGAACATTCGGATGACGACGAAGGGCAAGCGTCCCCTGCGGAGCTTGACCCCAAGTGATAAAATCCATGCCATTCAGAGGATTCACGATGGTGAGTCGAAGGCTTCGGTGGCACGAGACATTGGTGTGCCGGAGTCTACATTGCGTGGGTGGTGCAAAAATGAGGACAAGCTGCGATTTATGTCACGGCAATCGGCCTCTGACAAAATGGCCGCCGATTCGCTGACAGACAAGCTTGTCGATGGTGCTGCTGCAGCTGCTGCTGCTCTTCTCGGAGGACCCCCAGAGAAGCGTCAAAAGATGGACCCATCAATGCCATTGAACTTCTCCAACAAAATGAAGTACGAAGATCTGGCCTACAAACGAAGCCCCCTGAATGGCTTGGACTTCAGCACAAACAAAGCTCTGTCTGATTTGAGTTTCAATGGTTTGGGCCCCGACTACAATGCATTCAAGAACGCCGAGATGGCGGCTATGAATGGGGTGAAAAACAAAGGCTATGGCGCTGATCTATCTCGACAAAATGACCCATCCCTCGCTGCTATCAGCCCTCTATCGAGCTTAAGTCATCTGTCTGGACTGACCGGTCTTGGACATAGTCCTTTAGCAATCAGTTTTAATGAGCTGACTTCGAATTTAAATTTGATTGCCCAGCTGAATCCTAGCTTAGCGGCAACCATGTCTAGTCTCAACGGTCTTAATCCAAGCTCTCTGCGAAATGTCAAGCCAAAGCCGCAGCCCATGCACAGCCCCCGAAGCAATGACGGTGATCGAATCACACAAGGCCTATCTGTCAAAAATTGGGCCAAACAAAAGAATTCGGGAAGTGATAGCTATGGTCTGAATTTAAGTGCAAATGAGAAAAACAAGATGAAATGCCCTTCCCCATCTCTGGCACCGTCCTTGGGGGCAGGAATGCCAGCCATGGACGATCCCCTTTTGTATTGGTTAAAGTCCCAGCAGGCTATGTTGGGCTTGAACAGCTTATACCCACCAAATCCGCCAAGTTCCTCAAGTCCACCAATCCGATCTTCCACTCCCCAGCAACACGGCCATGCCTCCACCCCGCCGATCTCTTCAACGCCGCAAACCCCATCCTCGACACCATCGGGAAGTCTCGACGATAAGAACTCGGCATGGTTCAACTGGTGTAAGGCGTTCGGGGCGAGTTTGAATTCTTTAGCACCGCACAGCGCTCTCCAGCCATCTTCTACTACCATCGATGGAGGCAGCATGAAACCTCAATTTGAGAACATCCTCTATTCTCACCTGACCAAAGAATCCAGCTCTCCCCACAGCACTGATGCCATCAACAACAACAATAACAACGAAGTTACTAGCAACTCAAAGCCCGAAGATTTATCGGCGAAGTCGTCATCAGCAAAGACGCCAAGTCCAGCACATAGCCCAATAATAAAGTCTGAGGCAGATACGGTTTCGGCAAACACCTCCAAAGATGCCCTCGACAATCTGTTGTACAAAATGAATCAGAACAACAACGGTACAACTTCCAACAACCACGAAGCCTCCGCGGACAACGTTGAGGATCATGATCGTGAGTTGGAGAACAATAGCAGTGCCAGCAGCAGCCACAACATGCAAGTGGGTGGTGGCAGCGAAAGTGACGCCAGCTATAACAGCGACAGCATCAACAACAATGACAACAATAACCACAACAACAACAATAACTCGAATAAAACTGACGAAGAGGAACGAGCCAAATATGCCTCCTCGGACTTTGAAGACATGGAGGCCATCGAACATGGCGAGAAGTTCCTCAAATGGCTTGAGAATTGCAGTAATCCTCGTGTGACATCTGTCCAACTGATGCAGCTCCGTTTTCTCATATCAGCGATAAAGTCCGGCAACGAGAAACAACAGGCCAAGGACAGCGATGAAGAGAACAAAGTGGCTAAGATTCGCCGCCGCAAATAGGAGCAACCGAAATTGGCGTTAGACGTTGGAGGAGAGGTGACAGCAACTGTGGAAGAATGGGTCGACGAAAATGAGCTTTATGAGGAGTACGAAGACCATCGCGACCGAGACCATGACCAATTACTAGCGTGGCACCAGGATTATCATAGGTATACCTTCTCGCCACCAGCGACTCTACTTAGCACGTACAACATATACCCCTATTGTGAAACTGTTGAACCCATCATCAACAGTTGCAGCCCATTCCGACCTGATCCTGACGACGACCAAGAAGACGAGGAACAAGTTGATGAAGAACCGGCCGATGGCTCTGCATCCAGTATTACTTCGGAAGCATGCCTACCACCAACCGCCGAAGAAGAACCGTCTGATGCGAATATGTCGAATCAAGAAGTTTTTTAATTTTTGTTTTGTTTGTAAATTTTGTTTATCTTCGATTTGTAGTTCAATTTTTAATTAAAAAAAAAACTTAAATAAAAATAACTGTAAAAATCCACGATTATATCGACAAAAAAATGCCAAAACTATTATAATAACTGTAAATAAAAATAAATACTTTATTCCATAATTCATTCCCTTTAGATGTTAGAATTTTAATTAACAAATTTAAAAAAATACAAAAATAAAATAAAACAAACAAAAAAAAAACTCCCTAGAAAAATGTTATTGTTAGTTAAATTATTTAAATAGTTATAAATACAAATTATTGAAAATAAATAAAAAAAAAACATATTAATAAATAAAAAAAAAAGACTTTTCTACATTTTTGAATATCCTTTTTGTAAAATATAAATAAAAGACAAAAATCTCAAATAGCTGTATAAAAACACAAAAAAAATTCAACTGATTCTCTTTTTAAGGCTAAATTAAAAACGAAATCATTATCTAAATGTTAAAAGAAAAAAAAAACTACAAAACTAATAAATTAAGCAATTTATTTAAATGTGTATCATAAAAATCAGACGTGAATCCCGCGATGCAACTAAAATTTCAACTAAACTGAAATTTTAGTTAAATCAAAACCACAAAAATATATATCTAACTACATATTCCAAGGATCTTTTCGTCAGAAATAAGTCTCAAAAAATCTTAAACAAAATCTAAAATAACAAAAAAAAAAAAAAAAACTACTAAAAGTTATGTATGTAAAAATTTAACAAAGAAACAAAAACTTCTTAGCTGTAAACAAATTGTTAATTTTAATATTTTTATTTCAAAAATTTTATCAAACAAACAACATTCCTGATTTTTATTTTGTTCTGTTTTTAAATAAATTTCTATTATTTATGTAATTATAATATAAATTTATTTTTCTTTAAATAAAAATGTTAATTTTTGTCTGTTTAATATTTTATTTTTAATTCTCTGATATATGTACATGAGATCCAACTGAATATGTAATTTATAATTCATCAAAGTCAATTTAGTTTGAAATTTAATTAGGCATTAAGTTATTGTTTAACGTTGGATAAATGTTAAAACTGAAACAGGAAAAATCTAAGAAAATAAATTATATGAAAAATTATAAAACCAAAAAGCAAACTGTTTTTATTTTACAATTACTTATAGAACTTTTTAGAGTCTAGGAGAAAAAAAAAGAAAATATGTGCACATTATCGCTTCAAACAAAAGAGCTGATTTGCGAACTTGAAATTTGAAAAAAATGTTTAAGGAGGTATCTATCTATTTTATGTGGAACAGAACACACGTCTTACGTTTGTATAAATGTAACATACATTTTAGTCGGTTACGATAATAGAGCTGAATATAAGGATATATTGAAGTACTCAATAATCAGTTAACAGACTACAACACCAATTTAAATCCCAAATCCAACTCTGAACCCACACATAAATGACTGCGCAGGAGATTTATGGAACCAGCTATAAAATAGGTACAGGGATTTCTACCGAAAACTTTGCTACTCATTTTAGTCGTCTGCTCCATAGTGTATCTAGTCTATCATTTAACACTGCGGAACCATTAACCATCGATGTCGATATAACGATTGTAGAAATACAGGATATACTAAGAAAGTGAACAAAAAAACAAGGCACCAGGTGAAGATGGGATTCCTAAGGAATCACCAGTGAGTTTGCAACTAATGATTAATCGGTTATCGACCTACTGCAGGAGATGTGAACTATCAACTAAGAAAAATCCAAAATAATGGTCTTCGCCCAAACTTCAAACGGCTCACAATGGAAGAAGAGTGATCTACAACGAGACTCCTCTAAAAACAACAAACGAGATTAAATATCTAAGCTTAAAAATGAACCCAACATTAGAGTACAGCAAACACCTATCTTGGAAAGCCAACAGCTCACAAAGCCTTGTAAATCTATCATGGAAAAATATCTTCTTGAACAAACGCATAGCTCTATCAATAAAATATAAAATTTTTGATTCGGTTGTAAAGTCAACACTATGCTATGCTTCTCAGGTTAGGGGAGCAGAAGAATATGAGGTCATTAGAAAATTGTGTAGGAATTCTTAAGGAAACTATTCAACCTACCCCGAAATACAAAACCAAAACTATTGACAAGCACGCTTAAGTCTCAAGCTGATTATACAATCAAAATTTGTAGTGAAATTTAAGTTGCGAAATAAGGACTAGTTGTTCACAAAATGGCAATCTATTGGCAATGCTTGTGGAGAGATGTTAGATATTGATTTGAACAACATAAAACCTTTAAAGGAGCAACTGTACTGCATTATACAGAAGAATGAGAACTCAATCCGAGAAGCACTAACGCAGAAAGCACGAGAGTCAAACAGTAGGATAATATACAGTCTCCTAAATAACAATTTTGGTTACAGAAACTATTTCCTTGATTCACTTAGTTACGAAGAAATATCTTTAATCTTCAAGGCAAGATGCGAAATTCCGAGACTAAACGGCAGCCCTTACAATGGTAGTTTTGACCAATTTTTTTTCTATGTAACTTGAAATCAAAAGAGGATTTCTTCCATTTCATCAGTATAAACTGCAAAGACGTTAATTTTTCCGGAAAAATACTCTTACTTTACAAGAAACTATCTACATCCAAAACGAATACGACTGCATGAAAAACATTAAGCTAGTTTTTGAAAGAGCTTTACAAGTAACGGGTGATTTTTTAAGAGGTTTAGAACTTTTTTTTTAAAAAAAACACACAAAATTCGAAAAAATGAATGAAATATTTATTTGAATCGATAGTTTGAACCTTGCAATTTAATGTTTAAAGATAATTTCATGCAAATGTTGACCGCGGCTGCGTCTCAGGTAGCCCATCCGATGAGTCCAATTTTGGCATACTCTTTCACACATATCGGCCGGTATCTCACGAATGAATGCATGGATGTTGGCTTCCAGTGCGTCAATCGAAGCGGGCTTGTCCCTATAGACATTAGCCTTGACATACCCCCACAAAAAATAATCTAATGGTGTCAAATCGCACGATCTAGGCGGCCAATTGACCGGCCCGAAACGTGAAATTAACTGTTCACCAAACTCGCCTCGCAATTGCGCCATTGTTTCGCGTGCTGTGTGGCATGTGGCACCGTCTTGTTGAAACCACATATCATGCAAGTCAAGAACTTCCATTTCGGGCAAAAAAAAGTTTGTTATCATCGCTCGGTAGCGTTCACCATTGACAGTAACGCTGCGATTCGCATCATCTTTGAAGAAATAGGCCCAATAATGCCGCCGGCCCATAAACCGCACCAAACAGTGGCTTTTTCGGGATGCATTGGTAGCTGTTGCAATGCTTCTGGCTGATCTTCACTCCAAATGCGGCAATTTTGCTTATTTACGTACCCATTCAACCAAAAATGAGCCTCATCGCTGAACACAAGCAGCGCGCGATGAACATTTCGAACCGAGCACGAATTTTGATAGTAAAATTCAATAATTTGCAAGCGTTGTTCATTTGTAAGACGATCCATGGTTAAATTGCAAACCAAACTGAAGCTGTTTGACAGTGACACAAGGTACTAAACACACGTCAGCTGTCAAAACCAGTGTTGCCAAAACCAAACCAGCTTAAAAATCACCCATTATATGTGGACGGGGAAGCTATAAAAAGCTATTTGGATACCGTTGGCAGTTATATGGATTCAAGATTAACCACAATTAAATTTAAGAGTCATGCTTCATACTGCTTAGAATAATTGAAATCACAACTTTAAATTCATTTTGATAAACTAGAGGATTTGTTTAATACATTGTAATCAACGTAAGCTTTAATGTTTGGTGGTGATTTTAATCGTAAAATTTATTTGTCACAAAACAATTTTACCTCCGGAAGAGTATCAACTTTAAGAGGTATATTAATCATAGAATTAACTGATGCCTTTTACTATATAATTCTAAATGGAACCTGATGTGCAGGAGGCTCTATTTTACGTACACTCATTTATATGTGGATCAGCGTGTTCTATTATCGACGACTATTTTTTTTCTGGAAATCGGTATGAGTTCCGAGTAGTTATAAACATTTTTCCTCATCACTTACCTTTAGAGGTACCTACTGTTTAAGATTTCTGGAAGTCAAGAAGAAGAAAAATCTACTACAAAACTAGATCCAATGCCTCTAATGTTATAGATAAATTAGCTATTGCGACTTATTTCAAAAAAATTTCAACATTGAAGTTATTCCTTAAAAAAAAAAAAAACATAAAAGTAGATAAACTTACAGAAATTATAAAAAATGCAGCACCAAAACACAAAGAAAAAAACAAAATTTTATAGCAAAAGAACTGCAAGCAAAAAAAGTTTCTTACTTCATTTGCATTTCAGCGACTGTTTCGAAAAAACAGCAACAGCTAATTGTAAGAATATTGTAAAAAAAATTTCAATGAAATGAAAACAACTTTCAATATTAATATGATGGTGTGAAGGCTTTGCAGCCTTTACTGCGAGTGTGTTATCTGTTTTCAAATTAAAATCAATGATCAAGAGACCAGCGTAAAATCCTTCATATAATCTCATACAATCTCATTGTTGGCTTATAATCGAACACGTAGAAAAGAGAAAGAAGAAGTTCATTCAAAGGCTATTCGGAAACACTTAAACCTACATAGGGATGGACCTTATCATGTGACTTTGGAAGCGCAATGCGTAGAACATATGGTTCTGAAGATGCTTGGTCTATGTTCGAATCCCAGCCAGTGGAAAAGTTATTCAACTTAAAATTTAATTTAATAGACTAAGCACCACTAAAAGTATTTAGTATAATGATCGACCTTGGGAGTAGTGAAATAGCTAATCAGCCTTATTGTGAGTTTCACCCGAACAACATTCCACCCCGAAAATTTGACATCTCGCTTTGCGCCTATTGTGAGTTTCACCCGAAATTTCATGATCGAAAAATTCCACTTATTGTGATCAATACTATATTTGGTGCTCAAAATGTCCTCCTTGGTTTTGTATGCATGTAAGAGCCCGTTTCTTGATTTCACTGGGAATATTTATTTATGCTGACTGCTGCATAACTTTTGATAATGCTTTGAGAATACGGACTTCTCATTCACTCAAAGTGTCTATTTCGGGCGTTAGACAATTTGGAAATATCACCCAAAAAAATTCTGAATAATTGTTGTTGTTTTTTTTACTCGATTTGGGCGATACTTCCAATTTTTTAATTTTTTTTAAGGAAAGAAAAGAACGCCCAAAATTGAAAATATCGCCCAAACGAAATCTAGAAAAAGGGAATAACTCTTAAATCTTAGGAAATAACGCCCAAATGCTAGGAAAAAAAGCCCAAATTAAAATCTTGTTAGTACTAACATTTACAATATGGATTTTTGAAAGCTTAAACGGCGTATAAACCCCCTGTTAATGCGCCGCGATTTTTTTTTAAGATTATCTCATATAATATATAACTTTCGCAAATATCCCTTAAAACTTTGGGTATGCCGCTTGAAGAATTTGCATCACTAAGCAGCACTGTTTTTTTATGTCACCCAAGGCTTCCAATTTCTTGAACAAAAGCCTTCTTTATTACCATGATTATGCTCAAAGTTTTTTGTTTGTCAACAAGTTTTATTGAAATTTCGCTTTGGAAATATCGCCCAAAATTTAGGAAAGAACGCACACATTAAAAAAAAAATTGGAAATATCGCTCAAAATTGAGGAAATAGCGCCCAAATTTTACGAAAACAATTTACATTGAAAATATTTGGGCGATAATCCCAACTTTAGATTTGGAAAAATATAAATTTGGGCGATATTTACAAATAGATTTGGGCGTTATTGCCTAACGCCGCTATTTCGATTGAATAAATAAGTTCTTTCATTCTTCCCCGAACAAAAAGAATCCAATACTGATGTTCGGGACATATTGTAGACAGTGAACTGGTCCATTTCTTCCCATCCAACGGCTACCATGCTCTTCATCTAACCAATTCTTAACAACTCTACCATAGTAGTGGGCTGAGGGCTGAGACACCATCCTGTTCGAAATACGATAAAGCCATAGTTTAATCAGTAGAATGTCCTCCAATAGTTCTACTAATTAATTTCGCAAAAAACTCCAAAGCCTCGATGGTGGTTTGAAGGGCCGATTAACTAGTTTTCATTTCTAGTTACACCTCCTGGCCACATATTGACGCTGAATTTTAGTTGAAATAATGACTGTCTCCTTCTATGGTGGATTCTCTGCAGCCCTCACATGAATATTGTGAAAACTTATAAAATTCCTGCGTTCAGTTCAAAGAATTCTGCTAATAAACTTGTTATTATCCAAACTCTGATTCATCAACCAGTTAGAAAACTCAAGTCCCTTTTCCAAATAATCAAGAAGCAGTTCTTGCACAGCTATATGGTGGTATGGATAAAGATTTTCTCTACGCAGTACATTTGGAATTGTATGTCTGGAAACATTGAATTTGCAAATCTTAGTATTTAAGGCTGATTGATAGATGAGTTGTAACAGCTTTCCGTATTCCTTCATCACCCGAAATTCTTACTTCTTACTCGTGGAGCTCCCGCGTTAGGTTGTGTATTTGAAAATACTGATCCCGTGTCGATATACACATTTTAAAATACTCCCTCACTAGGAAGTCGTCTCTTTGGATAAAGTTCATGGTATCTTTGTTGGGCAAACTTGAGTTTTATTGGTGTGTTAATGCAGACATTTTAAATATAGCATTTCTAAGCAACTGTAACTTTGGCGTAAAAAAATACATAAACCGATGAATTTAATTTTTTTCTATTCTTGTATACCATTTTTGTTATAAATTTCCAAAAAGGCCTTCATATCCCAAACCTAACTCTTTTTGGGAACTTTTAAGGAAAATGGTAAGGAAATGGCCATGCAGTAAGTGACACAAAAAAAAAATTAAAATTTATTAAGAGATTATATGGTTTCGAGATTGTTCTAATATTTTCGTATTAAGGCCTAGTACGCTGCTGATGCGAAACGAAATGCGATTTGTCAATTTCAAATATGAGCCAACATTTGAAAATTAAATAACTGAAGGGTTTGTTTAACAATGTCTGATTAGAGTTCTAAATAAGCTACTCGGAACTTATTAGTCAATTATATATCTCACTTTATCATCATCATCATTGGCTCGACAACTGGGGTCCGGTCGTGGCCTCCTTCAACAAGTCCCTCCACCCATCCCGGTCTCGAGCCGCTGCCATCCAGTTGCGCACCCCAAGGCTCCGGGCATCCTGGTCTACGCCATCTCTCCAGCGCAAGCATGGCCTACCACGCTGTCGTCTACCATAGAATATACCACAAAGAACTTTCCAAGCAGGTTCCTCTTCGCTCATGCGAGCTAGGTGCCCTGCCCAGCCCATCGGAGTCTACCGGGCTTAATTTTTGTCACGATATCTGCTTCAAGGTAGATTGCGTATACAATTCATGATTTTACCGTCTCCGGAATCGTCCTTCCTCACATATGGGGCCAAAATTTTTCCTTAAGACTTTTTTCTCGAACGCGGCCAAGAGGTCGGAGTGCCTTCTGCTAAGCACCCAAGTCTCGGATCTATATGTGGAAACTGGCATGACCATATGGTCCTGTACAGCAGCAGTTTTGAAGTTATGGTGAGATTTCTGGATTTGAAGAGCTTTGACAGACTGTATATATAGGTACCTCACTTACGTTTCACAATATCTGAATAGTGTAACTTATAATTCAACTTCTAAGGACCAATTTTTCAATGCGAGATTAAAGTTAAACCCGAGTTAACTCATGAAATTGGGTGAGTTGACTCAGGATTAACTGAACGGGGTCTTTTGATGTTTTATCATTCGAGTTTGTTTAACTCACCACTAAAAAACGGGTATTTTAATGGCCAGATGAAGTGTCTAATAGCAAATTTACTTGGCAATTAAAATATTCATTATTTTTTTGAATTTTTCATTAATAAAAACTATTTTGTCTGGAAAAATGGAAAGCTAGTGGATTTATTATTAAAATAAGTCTGCATTTACATTGCCTGATTTTTCCATGAATATTTTTCAAGAAATCGGTTAAACGTTTACATTGAGATGATCATGAACTCCATAAATAAGCTTTGAAGAAAATATCCATATTTTTCAACAACATCAAAAATAAGGACATTTCCGGATATATTTGGCATGGTCTAGAGCCAGAGGGGGCAAATCATAGAGGAGAGAAGACGTATTTGTTAAAATTCATAGTAAAAAATGAAAAAAATTTTAGTTGCGTGGTATTGTCCAGAGCCAGGGCGGTGCAAGAGCCTTCTTGCCCCTACCTCCGGCCGCCTACGTTGCTGTTCCCCTTCATTTCACATTAATATTTACTCACACTATCAAATAAACGGCATATTAACAATTAATGCATGAAAGAAACTGGAAAGAAGGGGCAAAAGAACGAAAAATACTGGAATCATTTACCCTCACCTTTAGCTCTTTTAAACAAGGAGCAAAAACCGTTGTTCAATGTAAATACACACAAAATTGTGAAATGCAAAGTTTTTTACTGGAAGGATTTAATTTTCGGATAATTTTAATGCCGAGTGAGTAATAAATACCAACTATACTCAGACATTGTTATACAAACCTGTTTTCCTTAAAGGTTTCTAATAATATCGACAGGACAAGAGTAAACACTATTCACTAAAAACTAACATTTATACGCATGTATGTGACTTACCAGAGCTCCTGGATTTTCTAAAGGCTGATATTCAATAAAATCTGCAACAAAATTCGCACAACCTTCTAAGTTTGCAATCAATGATGGAAATAAAAAAGCAGTTGGTCGAATTGTCGTGCACACAAGTTTCTGCAAAAGCAAAAAAAAAAAAAAAATGATTTAAAAAGTATACAATGATAGTGAGTGTTCTCTTCTTGAGTCTTCGCCATAATTTCTTACTTGTACATCGCACTCATTTTTAGCCGCCAATAACAATGGCCTTCTGTTGGGATATGAACTATTAAATTGCCGTCGGAAATTCTCAGCAAATAGAAGAAGTAATCTTTCCTTCCCAGAAAGTGTATAATAACTACGAGGATAGCACTCCGGCGACAAATTGTATTCCAAATGTTCCGGATATGCCAAGTCAATGCGGCCGTCATCATAAGTAGCAACGAAATCTTCAACGCACAATCGTTGTTTCGGCGGAATATTTTCTGATGACAATTTCTCACTATCCATTCTTTTGGGTTCTTGCTCTGAAACTCCTTCTAAGTTACTACCACCAGGGATATGTTCACCCAAACCCAAACTAGACTGTTCCGTATCAGCTGCTGTTTTTGTTTTATCGATAATGTTCTGGTTGTCAAGGAATTGGTCATCCTCTTCGACATCATTAAGGCCAACAGTAACGTGTGTTTGTTTTCGAGACATTTTCTTGGTATTTTCGGAGAATTTTTTTATTTTATATAGTTTTTAATATATTTTTTTTATGAGTTATTTTTCTACAGTAAAACGACAAAAAGTTGAAAAAAAAAAAAAAATATTTGAAAAAGAAAAACTAATTGGTATTTATTTTATTATTACCGTTTTATTACTCCGTTTATATTACTCAGAAATTTCGGAATGCATTTTATTTTGTACACAAACCACCATACATTGCGACATCTAGTTGTTAGTAATGAATACACGTGAGTTGAATTTAAGTTGGGTGTGAACTTTGAACAAGACTTATTTAAACCATCTGTAGTTCAATGAAACAAACACTGGCGCTGCTTCAATTAAAGAGAAAATAATTTCAGTTTGCTTGAAGAGACGGAATTGCCATGCAGTTTTTTTTTCATCAACAATTATATTTGTTGGAAAAAAATTCGTTTACGATGATTAATCAAAAATCCTTTGCTCCAAACTTTTTTTTAACTTTTATTGGTTCACTGAATTTAAAATAATGTTTTTCAGATGCAATATTAAAAAGACAAAACAGCGCAATACATTATTGTGGCATGCTGCACGGGTTGTTAGGATTTCAACTCCCTTTTCAGGTGCTCATCCCGAGTCACACAACTCCTTTGCTCTGCTTAGGATTTATTCAGTCGCCAGGAAGGCGCCCATGTCAACAGTAAGTTGGTGGACCAAACTACCCAAGTATCCACTGCTTCAATATCAAAATTTCTGAAATGCCAATGAGTTTTAAATGAAAAAATGCAGAAATATTTACCATAATTCAATAAATTCTTTGTGGAACACAAAGATACTCAATTTTAATTAGATGAGAATCTTTAGTGCGTTTAACCCTCCAAAATCATTCGTTTAAATTGTTGGTGATTTAATCTCGTGTCGATGAATAGATGTGAACCACAACAACAATATTGGACGAGATGTTTGAATATCCATTTTTGTATCTGCAACAAAAATTAAAATGGCAGCCGAGGATTCTCAACTTCATGTAGATAGTCTCTGGTGGGACATACGTTCATAATAATATTGCGGACTTTATATATGTCCTGTGGAGTTATGTCCTGCGGCGAATTCGAATACGCCATTGTTGTTATACAGGGTGGTTCGCATAAAGTTAGAACGTGTAGGTTGGGTGGACACAAGAAAAAAAAATTATAAAAGGGGGCCTATTGCCCCAGTTTAGAAAGGAGGGGCAATTTGAAAAAATGTACTTAAAACAGAACAAAAATTATTTAAAAGAACGGTAACACTTACAATTCTATACCCTACCTTTTTGTCAATCTCTTCTTTTATTTTATTCTTAAATAAAGTTTTTGATGTGTAAACATCTATACTGGCGGTAGAGTGAAAAAAAAACGTGAACGTTCGTGTGCAACGTTACGTCGTGCAACGTTACGGTGTGCATACTAGGATGGGTGCGTTCAGTGAAAAAAATCATAAGATCCTCTTCAAGCAAAAACAAGTCCGTTTTGGATCCGCGCACGTTGATGCTTACACAACATATTAAACGTGAGTCCCGGCACTCACACAATTTTTTTAGGAAACCGTTTTTAAAAAATTCATTTTCAAACCCAAAATTTTGTATGAAAAATTTAAACGTTCAAACGAAAACATTTTCTTACAGTTACTTTGGTCATTCCAGATACGAAGTTTAATCAAAATCGTTAGAGAAGTTTTTGAGAAAATTGGAAAAGAACAAATTTTTTGAACCTATGGTAGCTACCCATTTCTGGGTGAGGTAAAACAAAAAGTCGAATTCAACCTGTAAGCAATCACATAAAAATGCCCTGTACTAAATTCCATACAAATCAGACCACCAGCTATGATTCTAGCTCCATGAAACTCTTTCTTTAAATTGCTAAAACAACTCCTAGTCCTAACAATGTTTCAAAGTCAAAATGAAGAGAGCCGCCTGAAATAAACCCATTCGTTTAGGCTGTAGTCGAACAGACAGGCAGACAGACAGACGGACGTTTTTGTAAGACCCACTTTTTCCGTCTTCACTATCATCGTAATGTCGAAAATCTCGAGTTCGATTTCTTGTACGAATTCATAACTTGCCATATAGTAGCTGAATATTCGAAAGTAAAAACACGGTTATATGACATGTAGCGTTAATAACAGTAATTGGCAAATTTTAATATAAAAGTGTACACACATTTTTTTTATCGAAATCGTCAGATCCGTTTCTGAGATAAATTATTTTTGTCATAATGGTTGTATGGTCTGAAAAATTTGTTTTTAAATTTTTATTTGTAAGAAATCACTAAAAATCCTGAAGTTATAAACTTCAAGAAAATCGCTTTAGTCTTTTAAGGTGTAGATCGAAGCGGGTACAGATAGAAAAACAGACAGAATTGCGGGAATCAATTTTTTTGTGTTCTTTTTCACCGTAATGTCAAATTTGGTTGAGATTTGGTAAAAATTTAAAACAGTGGATCTTTTCTTAATTCTATTGTTAGAATTTAACTAAATCTGCTTGTTCTATTAAATGTGAATTACTCCTCTCGTGTCGATTTTCGCTTGAGATATGCGTAAAGTGTTTGAAAATTGAAAGGTTATTACCAGGTTTTCCATGTTTACCCTACGTTACCATCATAATATAACAATTTTCTTTTTCAACTAAAATAAAATTTTACATTTGGTATTGCTGGCCGAACATTCTTTAACACAAACAAAAAAATAAAAAAAGGGAAAGAACTCAAATTGTAATCGTAAACAAAACAAGAAAAATGAATTGCCGATTGAAAAGTTGCACGTGTCTCGTACTTACTGTTACTTTCACCAAAGATTCTCTTCAATTTCAAGTGAGATTTATAGCGAGAATAAGTCAAAGAATAAAATGGAACATTTTCATTCTTCATCTGCTCTCTCTATCTCTATTTGTAATGAATTCAGTTTTTTTCTTTTCTTTCTATCTTCCCATTCCAATAGAAGAACAAGTTTTTTGCATTCCAAATGTTTCTTCGGTTTCTTTAGTTTCTTTTAGATTCCAAGAAGCTTACTTGCAGCAACTTCAGCTGATCACATGAGTTTCAAATGAGTACCACACGCTGTCGTCATCATCATTAACTAGATATTATGTTCCGCTGAACAAAGTGATTTTCTATATTTAATTTACTAATTTTATAAGATATATTTATTTTAGTGTCTTTTTCTTTTTGTTTGTTAATAATTGTTTATAAAAAAAAGTGCAATAAGAGTAATATGAAGAGTGAAAATTCAAACAAACATCGCGATGACGAAAAATATTCCATTAAAAATGGGAAAGATATCGAGAAATTGTAAGAATTTTGTGTAAATGCTGACGAAACAAAAGAGTTGAACAGAGAACTTAGTTTATTTTATTATTAAATCTTTTTATGCTTGAGTGCTCGAAGCTGCTTTTATATATTTTTATTTAATTTGTGTTTTAGAAATTGGTGGGTGATTTTCGGTGTGGTTATTGTTTTGACTGCGGCTACAAGATATTACAAGGTCACTGAACCTGACCATGTGTGGTAAGAGATTTGTGTGTGTTTTTTTTATGCAGTTGATTTGTTTTTGTTGTGCGGAAATAGTTGACCTAGTTCATTGATCTCTGTTGTTGATATTGGTGTAAATTAAAAGAGTTCACAGATTGTTTTAATGAAATTGATAGTTTTAGGAACATTTTTAGATCCATATAATCATATCATAAATAATGAACTTAACTTGAGATTTTCCATCTTTGAATGAAAATTATTGCTTGTATTAATTAACTCTTTTGTGTGAATCTGGATATTAATCTCAATTAAATGACATTCTTCTATAGTTTCCTATTTTATTAACTGTAAACTCGTTTGAGAGTAATTAGTAAGAAGTTACAGAGAGAAGACTGCATATCTTGCTAATTGGTATTTATATAAATATGTTTAAAGTATTCTGATTTCCTGATGGCATTTTGATTGCATATATTTGTTTAAATAGTAAACATGATTTTAACTTTTCTTGATCAATACATTAAAAAAAGAACATTTTGAAATGTCGGAAAAAAGGCTGACATCGCAAAAAATTAAAGAAAAAAAAGAAAATTAAGTCGTTATAAGAGGGAGGTCTAAACTATAGTTTAGACAAATTGTTTTTTTTTATTAAAGAACTCGCTCATTTTTATCTTTAAGATTTAGGTTAAACACCAATGCGAAGTTAATTTATCAAATATTAAAGATGAATATAAAAAGACAAAAATTTAAAAACAAAATTTCAATTTGAAGAAATTCAATTTATAATTGGGTATACATAGGTACATAATTTATTCGGAAATAAAATATCAAAAATAGTGTCGGGATAGTGTAAATTTGAAATTCTAAGATAAATAAAAATTGAAGTTACGATCAGCAAGAAATTCTTTTTTCGAAATTTGAAATTTCGCTGAAGCATAGTAAAGTTTTAATAAATTTGAATTTTCTCGAATAATTGAAATTTCAATTTGGTTCTATGTAATAAGCTAAGCTTAAGACTAAAAATTGTCATAACGTACCGATATTAGTCAGTAATTATTAAATACCAAATTGTTTTCATAATTTGGATTTGTTTTGAAATTTTTATTCAGCTTAAATTATTTGGTAAGAAACCTTGGCTATCATTTTTTAAAATGTTTGTTTTTGGTGTTTTTGTATTTCAAAAAATGGAGTAATACACTTGATAGTTGTCACCGAATAAAAATAATGTGCATTTGAAATTGCGAAAATTAATGAGGAATCATAAAGAGTGTACAGTTTAGTTTTTGGGAGTAATCAGAGTAGTGTAATGGCTAGTAAGTAGGACTGTCATGGCGGATTTCTCGGTTTAATTCCCGCCCTCTTCCATTTCTGAAATCCAAAAAAAATGTTTTATTTTGCGTAGAAGTGACAAATCCTCCAAGATTATCTCTTGTCTCTTGTGAATAAGTGAATCATCTCACCTTAGCCGTTTGGATTCAGAAGAAAATTGTTGGTGGCCTCCATTCATGCAAACAAACAACACCCACACAGGAATGGTAGAGAGTTTTAAGTTATAAGGCCTTGGTTCTTCACGAACTGCTGCGCCACCAAATTTATTTTATTTATTCATAATCATTAAATATCAATAATGACAGTACCCATGAATATTAAATCTCAAACTTTTAACTCTACAATGCACTACTACAGCCCTTACGGTCTACACAAATTTTATCATTTTACGACACTGCAGGTACTCCATATAGCCACGCCAACATGAACGGAAAATTTCAAGTTTTCAGCTTTTACCTTTGTATATGCATTACAAGTCCTACCGCTCTACCAAATATCATCATTCTTCAACAATTGGAAGTGCTTATAGTATAATTGATAATTATTTGGAGAAAGTGGGTGGTGGCTATTACGCCTCCAGAATGGAAAATCAGAAGTTTGCAATTTTTTCCTTTGTACGCATCAGAAGGCCAACCGTTTATGCGAAATTAAAAGTTATCTATAAATTTGATGATCTACCAGTCACAGTAGCAGTCAGTTACGATTTAAGCATTTAAGCGATTTTGAAAGACCTATGTACATATGTATATCTCTCAGAAACCATCACTGCGACCTGCTTTGCTTGGCTAGTACTTCACCCAGAGAAAAATGGGAGTCTAATTTTGAGCACATTTAGATTGAATTTAAGAACGCGAACCTTCCTAGCATAACATACTCAATATAACTCCGCTTTTTCTTATTTTACCCAAAAAGTACTCAATATCAGAACGCACGGAGTTTAAATAACTTCTATGCCATACAAATAAAAAAATGAGTGCTTAAGTTTACTGTTATGTTTTGCATGAAATTTACTCACGTATCACATTTCTTAAACATTGTGTTATCGTCTCTTCATGCGGTCGGTGATAAAATGGAGCAGGAAGAAAATTGCGAAATTGGGTACATAGTTCAAGATCCAGTGATGGACAATAAGGACAGTGAAGATACAGAAAAAGCTGTTGCATTTGTTAAAACAATTCGATTTAATAGAAATCCATAAGTACTTGATTCGTGAGTACAACTTAATTTGTCTTTTGTTATTTGTTCGTATCGGACATTGCGCAACGCGCATATGCATTATCAGCTATCTGAGCTACAGCAATTAGTTAATAATAAACGTTCTCTTTTATTATTTACATAAAATATAGACGCCAATATTACTTACAAAAGTCTTCCATACTTATCAAAGGAAGATTTACTAACGATACAGCATACGGGCTCAAGGGCAGATTTCAGTGAAAAGCGTTTTCTATGGAAACAATTTCTTGAAGCTACTTCTATGAGTCGTATAAATTATTATTGAAAACTAAACGGAGGATTTTTTTTTCGCACAACATTGACTATAACAATCTATCCTCTATCTAACGGGTGATTTTTAAGCTGGTTTGGTTTTGGCAACACTGGTTTTGACAGCTGACGTGTGTTAAGTACCTTGTGTCACTGTCAAACAGCTTCAGTTTGGTTTGCAATTTAACCATGGATCGTCTTACAAATGAACAACGCTTGCAAATTATTGAATTTTACTATCAAAATTCGTGCTCGGTTCGAAATGTTCATCGCGCGCTGCTTGTGTTCAGCGATGAGGCTCATTTTTGGTTGAATGGGTACGTAAATAAGCAAAATTGCCGCATTTGGAGTGAAGATCAGCCAGAAGCATTGCAACAGCTACCAATGCATCCCGAAAAAGCCACTGTTTGGTGCGGTTTATGGGCCGGCGGCATTATTGGGCCTATTTCTTCAAAGATGATGCGAATCGCAGCGTTACTGTCAATGGTGAACGCTACCGAGCGATGATAACAAACTTTTTTTTGCCCGAAATGGAAGTTCTTGACTTGCATGATATGTGGTTTCAACAAGACGGTGCCACATGCCACACAGCACGCGAAACAATGGCGCAATTGCGAGGCGAGTTTGGTGAACAGTTAATTTCACGTTTCGGGCCGGTCAATTGGCCGCCTAGATCGTGCGATTTGACACCATTAGATTATTTTTTGTGGGGGTATGTCAAGGCTAATGTCTAAAGGGACAAGCCCGCTTCGATTGACGCACTGGAAGCCAACATCCATGCATTCATTCGTGAGATACCGGCCGATATGTGTGAAAGAGTATGCCAAAATTGGACTCAGCGGATGGGCTACCTGAGACGCAGCCGCGGTCAACATTTGCATGAAATTATCTTTAAACATTAAATTGCAAGGTTTAAACTATCGATTCAAATAAATATTTCATTCATTTTTTCGAATTTTTTGTGTTTTTTTTTTAAAAAAAGTTCTAACGTCTTAAAAAATCACCCATTATAAGTAAGGAGTAAATTTAAATGCTGAATTTCATCTATGAATTATTTGTTATGTTCATGTTCGTTTGGGTTATATAAACTTTTAATAAAAAAAATATCTAAAATAATTACTATTTTTATTTTTATTGGATTCTAGTTTTAAGAAGGTACCTGTGTAATTTGAAAGATTCGAGTAAGTAGAAACGTTCTTAAATTACAAAATTGTACCTTCTTATTTCAAGAAACGTGGTCTTAAATCCATAATGCCCCGATGTAAGAATAAGAACTACGGGCGCTTAATTAGAGAATTTCTGGTTTTAAATTTAAATTTGCTGGTCGTTCTTAACTTAGGAATACAACTACTTAAAGAAAGAATGCGTTCATTTTGATTCAAATCCGACGTATTTAATTATAGTATAAACACAATTGCGATGAAAAGAAGTTTGAAATTTGTCAGTTTAAGTATGTTTCTCCTTAATTATACTCGTTTTTTCTCTGAGTGTTTGAATATAAGATATTTCTTTTACTCTATTGCTTTTTATTGAAATCAAGGTTTTCAGAAAAGTTGATAATATAGTGATAGTGAAGACGAAAAAAGGGTTGTCCTTCAATTGCGTTTATTTGTCTGATTTTTGTCCAGCTGCATTCTAAACGGATTGGTGGATTTTCTTTATTTTGATACCTTCCGTTTTTTGGATATTCCCTTGCAAAGTTTTTTTCAATTTTTTTAAGACAGCAAAAATGGTATGCATATTGCGGTACAAAATTTTTGGCCATGCGGGAAAATCTTATTTTTCTCAAATCGGTTCCACACATTTAAACAAGCTATGAACAAACGGCATATAAAAGTTGCAAACGTTTGCGATTCTGATGTCAGTTTGCGTCATCATTTGCGAAAATGGGAAAATCCGCATCATATACTCGCAAACTATTTGAGGAACATGTGCGACACCCAAATTACATATAAGTTTGCGACACTCTTGCTTATCGTGTGAACGCCCTCGCATATAATTTGTGATGGTTTGCGAGCATATGCGATCATCCCAAAAATTTGCGATGGCACGAAAACAGCATCTGTGATAATAAATAAAGGTTCTAAACAAACAAGTATGCAAGACTTGATCGCACGAACTTGCTCTTGTGTTTAACGACTGTGTGTAGCAACACATTGAAGATGCATGATGTACTTATATAAATATTAAACAAAAAAATTGATTTCTTGTTTGATTTTTGTTTTTGCTTATAAAAAAATGTTTTTAAATTTTTTTTGTTATGCAATATTGTTTAAACTATTGAGATGTACCAGATTGGAGAATAATAACAAAATCGGTCAAACCATCAAAATGATATTCTCGATAATAACCCAAAAATAAGACCATTTTCTCAAAAAACGTGGAATACCCAATTCCGTTATGTGTGAATTTTTTGATACGTAACCTGTAACGCAGTTTTTTATAATTCACTTGGTTATTGCAGGTACGAAGTTTAATCAAAATCTTTAGAGCCGTTTTCTAGAAAATTAGAAGAAACCAAAATATTTGTATGGCAGCTACCCGTTCTAGATGAGCTAAAACAAAAAATTAGATTTTTCCTCTAGGGAATCACATAAAAATTCGCTGTACCAAATTTGAAGCAAATCGGTTCATGCGTTTAGGGTCTAGCTCAAATTACAGTGAATGCACAGACGCACCGACGACGCACAGTGGTTCGGTTTGTATGGGAGAGCGGAAAAATGTCTGTTTTATCTGAACGGTTCAACGGATTTAAATGAAATTTGGCAAACATGTTTATATTAGTCTTATACATATTTGGTCAAAATTTGGTTTAAAAAAAAATAATCAGAAACAAAGTTATTGACATTTTTCTAAAATTTGAAGGATTTGATGTTTGTATGGGAGAGCGGAAAAAAAATCTGTAACATCTGAACTGTTTAACGGATTAAGATGAAATTTGATTCGCATTTTTAAATTGGTCTTATACACATTTTGTCAAAATTTGGCAAAGAAAAAATCATTACTAAAAAAGTTATTGACTTTTTTTTCTAAAATTTGAGTGTTTTGATGTTTGTATGGGAGAGCGGAAAAAAGTCTGTAAAATCTGAACTATTAAACGAATTTTAATGAAATTTGACAAACATGTTAAGATTAGTCTTATACATGCTTGGTCAAAATTTGGTCAAGAAAAAATTGTAAGAAAAAAAGTTATTGACATTTTTATAAAATTTGAGGGTTTTGATGTTATATTTAAATAAAAGTTTTTTTTTAGTAAAATCTTAACCTTTTATTTTGAATAAAATATTATTATTAACTATGTATATTATAAAATTAAATAAATAAATAGATAAATACATACAAAAAAATAAATAAAAAACAATTATGAAGTAGTAATTTTATAATGCTAGAATGAGGTTTTTAGCGTCTGCGCTGATTGGAAGTATTTTCTTTTTTGCCTGTGGCCTCAAACCTGTTATTATTGGATCTGAGGATATGAGTATATGATGCATCACATCTTCGTTTCTGTTTGCTCAGAAATTAAGTTGGGGTATTTCCTTACAAAATATGGTCGAAGATTTTGAACATCATGACCATTAGTAATAAGTTCACTACACAACACCGAATAAGGAATTTCGATTGAATCCATTTTAATGTATTGAATTCACTATATATGTTTGTTATTATATTTAACTTCACTTTCACTTATTGCACCTTGCACAAATGCTCAATAACTCAATACTGACTTTTTTTTCATTAATCCTTTATATATATAGATTTAAGTAAGAGATTACGCAATACAGAACAAAAACAAAGCAATAAAACTTTAAAAGAACACCTTTTTTATTTTTACCTGCCCTACTTTTACCGAAAAATTAAAAAAAAATAAAAGATTATCCCTTATACTTTTCTTTTTTTTGTATTAAGCTCTATCATATAATTCAAAATATCATAAAACTATATTATTTTTCGTGTGTTGTTTTCAAGAAAATTGAGTTGAAAGTTGAAAAATTTTCCAGGCAGAAATAAATGGTTTCGCAAAAATCGAAATTCTCAGCCCTGGGTCAATGTATTAATTTTGTTTTATTTTTAAAATAAAGTTTGACATTTTTTCTTAAAATAATGAGCTTAACCAGTTCATTCTGACAATTAATACCGAAGTAATCAAACTTTTTGGTAAACACCACCGGCAAGACGGAGTTTTTTTGAAATCCGATTAAGTGAAACATTTTTGAGCATAACTTCCACATCTGCACGTATCTGCAGCTGATTTTTTCTGTGCTTTAACATGAATGTATGGAGCATATGGTGGCATACTTACTTTCTTGGTATCTTTTGGAGCTGTTTTTTTAAATCAAAAAGTTTAAAAAAAAAGCATTTAGTACTAAAGCTTCAGGCTACTTATAGAAGGTATCTTTTATAAATAATCAATATTTTTTTTTATTTTTAGATAATCGAAAATAAACCAATTAAATTATTTAAGAAGCTAGAGAATTTATATACAGGAACTTCGGAAAAAAACATCTCAAAATTTGTTGTAAATACGGTTCGCGATTTGAGTAAAATTATTTTTCAACTTTGAGGGCTTGTAAATCAGAACATACAATATATATGTTAAAAAATACTTTTAAATCATACGCTCGGGTTATCTAAGAGTACTTAAACATAAAGTTTAAAACGATAGACATGACTTTTTCAAAAGACTTTTTTCCGCTCTCGCACCACTGTGCGACGCACAGATCGACGGACGGCATGAAGAAACCCACTTTTTCGGATTTCTCGATCATCATAGTGTTAGTCTTGATTACAACCTCGATTTTTTTTTACACGAAACCAATACTTGCCCTAGAGCAAAGTAAAAATTATAGTTCGAATATCTTATTGGCTTTTTATAATTTTTCTTCTCTGTTGACCCTTGTCACATGTGTTCGCAAATGCATTTCCGAGTTTGGGGAGAGTTTTTGTCATATCGTGGGAACACTTTCATATGCAAGTTTGCGAGCATTGATATATAGAATGGAATTTATAAAACATTTGCAACTTTTCACCTGACGTCAGAGTCACAAACGTTTGCGAATTTTTATATGCCATCTGATGCTCTGGCAGCTTAGGGTAACAAATGTTATTATGGCCTTTTCACACCAAACACAAGTTTTATAACACATTTTGGTAAAGCACAAGTTTTCATAAGCCACAAGTTTTCGATAAAACTTCTCGAAAACTAGATGCAATTCAGAGTTGAACTAAACAAACACACACACAGCGCTGAATCAAACGTCAAAACAAAAGCTGGCGGGATGCTTTCAAGAGAAATTAAATTCACTGTCCTTGAACACAGCTGCTTGTTTGATATTTTCTGCGATTGTTTTGTTTTATTCTTTGCTCTACTCTGAAAAAAAAAACATTTTAATAAACTCAATGTGATTGCGTGAGCTATGTGAGCTATGTGAGGAGTTGCACCATCTTGCTGAAACCACACAGAGTTAAAAAAAAATTCTCATTCAGCGTAGTTCTGCATAGAAAAACTCTCCCAATATGCTCAATTAACGGTCTCCAGTGACCGTAACGGTGTGACCGTTTTCTTCGAAGAAGTAGGGCCCGACAATGCAGCGTGATGAAACTGCACACCACACTGTGACACAAAGTGGATGCAATTCCGTCTCATGGAGTATCTGTGGGTTGGAAGTACTCCATATTCGTCAATTTTGTTTATTTATCTTGCCGTTTAAATCGAAATGGGCCTCGTCAGACATAAGAATACAGTTCAACATGTTTCCGTCCTCTTCCACCATTTGAAGCATCTTCTGGCAATATTCCAAACAAGTCTGCTAGTCTGCTGCGTTCAGTTTGTTGGCCATTTTAATTTTATATGGGAATAAGTCCAAATCATTGTGCATAATTGACTGCAATGTCTGTCTGCTTATACCCATTTGAGCAGATAAGTTTCTAGTAGAAACTCTTGGATTGTTTTGTATGGCAGCAGCTACAGCATCAGCGATTATTTCCTCCTACCAAACTGAAGGATTTCAATGGTAAAGCCTTCTTTCGACTGTCCCATGCTCGGCAAAATTGTTAACAAGTCTCATTATGGTCCATCTGCTCGGAGGATTGCCGCCAAATGTGCGCCTATACTCTCTTTGAATCGAAACTACGGACTCCAGGGCTTGATAGCGGCGGACAATTAAAATTCTTGTTTCAGTGTCCCAGTCATCCATTTTTATTAAGTCTAAAAATCAAGCAAAATAAAAAAAAAATTAACCAGATTCATTAAATAGAAAAAAAGTTATTAAATTTTTTTTTGGTAGCGGATTTCATCAGCCACCCTGTATAGAAATCCTGACTGCAATGAAACAAGTGAATGTGGTTGCTTACGCTTTCGCAACTGCTGCTATTTTTTTATTTTTTTTTATTTTAACTTTGATATCTTCTGATGCTTTTCAAAGAATCGAGGCCTTTTGTAGCTCCCATTGTGTTCAAGCAATCATAGTAGCTACCTGTAGCAGCTGACTTGAAAACAATTTTAATGTCAAACGAAAAAAAGTACTTAAATGTAAACATTTGCCGAAAACCCCGATGTGAAAATGTATTTATTTAGATCTTTGCTATTTTTATCTTCCAACACGAAATAATGATTCGTTGTAAGGTTAAGATTTTTTGGTGTATGCGAACGCTCTATACTGCCAAAAATTACTACAAAGGGACTAACTTTTATTGCGTCCAATAATAATTCATATTTATTTATTTTTTAGCAAAGTATAATCCTTCAATCAAAACCATCCAACCAAAAAAAAAAAAAAAAACAACAAAAGATCCAAAAGCCATCATAATCTCCATAAAAAATCCCCCAAACCTAGATATACCATGTTTGCAATTCAGCAAGATAATTAAACTTTAAGTTCATTAAAGCCTACAACTTGAATGACCCAAACATCACAGAATCATGTCACCCCCAACATAATCAAATCTTATAACTTTTTAACACAAAAAATAGACGTTCGTGACAAGAATATACGAACCCCATCTCACCCCATTAAATAATCATATCGTTACACCAATGTCAACATTCAACTTTCCATTTCCGCCTACAAAACAGAAAACGACGACGAAGACGTCCGTCTGTCGCTTTGCCGTCGGTCGGTATCGCCATCTCAGTTGGTGTAAAAATCGATTTCTCATTATTTTATCATTTTAAAAACATTTTTCAGCTGGGACGAAACCCATTTCGGAAAAATGGGCAGTTGGTACATCAACCGGACATTTTTCTTTGACGTCCATCCGCCCCTTGGCAAGGTAAGATCTCCATCTCTCCTAAGCACCCTTAAAGTACCCCATTTGGAAGATATTCCCATTAACCCTTAACATTTGCATTTACAAAATTTAATACAAACTAAAATACAATTTCAGATGTTAATTGGCCTCTCTGGCTACCTGACCGGATACAATGGCACCTACCCTTTCGATAAGCCTGGCGATAAGTACAACAGCACCCGTTACGAAGGAATGCGTTACGTAAGATTTAATTTTAGATTCTGTCTCTCTGTCTACTACTGTCTCGACCGATAGAGGTAGAGGTGCGACCGGATCTACTTATTTTCATATTAATGGTCATGGCCATCAATTTTACAGTTCTGCACCACTCTGGGAGCCCTTATCGTTCCGATGGCCTTCGACACGGTACACGACCTCACCGGATCCAATGAGGCAGCCCTTGTGGCGACAGCCTATTTGATTTTCGGTAAGATACTCTACCCTCCCATTTGAGCGACTTCTCTCCAACTCGATGCGGTGTGTAATTCTTTTCCGTTCACATTTACATTCACATTCACACACAGACGTGGGACTCATCACCCTCAACCAGTACATCCTGCTGGATCCGATACTCCTGTGCTTCATGGTCGCCTCTGTCTGGGGCATGGTTAAGATCTCGAAGGTGACAAGATGTGGCGAGTCCTACACATGGAGGTGGTGGGGTTGGTTATATTTTACCGGCACGATGTTAGCTTGTACGATAAGTGTGAAATTTGTTGGCCTTTTCATTGTGTTGCTGGTTGGATTTCATACGGTCAGTGAGCTGTGGGTTATTCTTGGTGACTTGGACAAACCCCTCGTAAGTATAATCGTTTTTATCGAAACAAATCATGTACCTACCTATCTATACTGAATATGTAATTTTGTTTACAATATTTTTTTTTTAAATTGGGGTAGACGATAATATAAATTATTTCAACAGAGATATAAGTTTGAATTTCGTTCATTTTTAAGGCAGGAAGGAAGGAAATTCTTACGCCCAATTTCTTCACAGAAGTACTAAGCCAGCCTAGTACCCAGTCCAGCTAGACCAGGTACTAGCTCTGGTACTCGGTCCTAACGAAAAGTTAGTACCTATACATTTCTTCACATCACTAGTACCGGATCTAATTTCACCAAGCGGTACTAAGACTTAATACGTCTAAAACTGATCTAATTCTGATTTTGAAAATATTTTGGCATTTCAAATATTATTTTGATGTTTATTTTGACTGAGCGATTTTTATTTTAAATTATTTTCGAATGAATTGTGTCAATTTTATAGTAGTATAGAGAGTGGGAAAATGCAGAATTGCAATGAAATCCTGCCGACATTTACAGGAGTGATCAGTGGTGAATCAGCTTCCAGATGAAGCACTTGATATCGGTAGAAGATTGTGTGTTAGTTTTTGCGGCTTCAAAACGTGTGCCGACATTTGAATGCCGGAAAATTGTTTGGTCGTGTACAGATCCCGCCCAACGAGCAACAACGTTCAACATTTTTAAATCTGCGGACGATATTGTTTGCACGTTAAGTGAAAACCATCCTTTCCGATTCCGAAAACCTTCGCTCTATAAACAAAACCATTCTAGAAAAACATTGAATGTTGTTTTATAACATCTCACTTACCAATTGCCCACCAGGTGATTGCAATTTAATATGGGTGCAATCAATGGCACCGATTGTTCGTGGGAACTGAGCAAATCGGTAAAATGCAGCAGCGGCCGCCTCACATTCTGCAACATTTGCTGGCATTTGGATAAATTGATCCAAATGTCGTATCAATGCCATGCAGACTTTTGGCAATATGCGACACACGCTGGCAGCCGATACTTTCATAAAATCGGCAACCGTTATCTGCATCGAACTACTTGCCATGTATCGCAAAGTAATAAGCAATTGCTGCTCGAAATGTAACGGGCACTGGTAATAGAAAAGGGAATAATAGCAAATACTTATAACTAAAATGTTTTTGTACCGTGGCTGTGGATGCTGTATTTCTTCTACAACCAATTCTAGAACGAATTGAAAGGTTCTTTTTGATAGCCGAAAACGTTGAAAGAAGTCAACATCATCCCAATTACACAATGTATTTCGTTGTGGCATATGGTATATGCGCCGAACAAATCGCCGAACTTCCTCTCCTTCTTCACTGTTTTCGAAGTTTTCAAAATCTCGAAAAAAATTGTCACCACCAAAAACTAAATCCATTTTCTACATTAAAGACAATCCAGAATCCACAAAAAATAGAATAAAATAAATAAAAAAAAAAAAACAAAAACGCACTTATTACCTATTTAAAAAAAAACAACAGCCAAGAAATTATCAAATGAAATGAATGAAATTTATCTGATTCAGGTATTAACGCCACTAGACTGCCGATTTGAAAGTTCTAGCTAATACCGAGTCTTTAGTAGTACTCGGTACCAATTTGACAAGGCAAGGGCTTAGTACTCATGTGAAGAAATCATTTGGTACCGATTTGAGTACTAACAACTTGTATAATAACCAGGTACTAGCTGATTTTGAGGAGTCAGCTAGTACCGAGTCCTAACTAATACTCGGTACCAAATTGACAGGACAAGGGACTAGAACTTGTGTGAAGAAATGAGTTGATACCGATTTGAGTACTAATTTTAGGACAAGTACAGGTACTAGCGTTAGGACTCTGTGAAGAAATTGGCCATTAGTGTGACGAATGCTATATACGCACTTCGGTATTAAATTGTTTACAATTTGTTTGAAAACAGTTCAGTCTTAGCTGCACTCTACACAACATGCTTCCACCCTAGTTTAAGTCGAATAGGCAACACAAAATGTTTGAATAAAAAAATTCATTTGAGTCGAAGGTTGTGGTAAAGCATTATAAAATAAATAAAATTCTAGCAGTGGGGGCTCTAGTGAGCAATAGTATGGCAAAAACCCAAAAAAATCTACCTTGGGAGAAGTTATACAGACAAACACTTGGTTTGATGTGTTTTTTTGCAAGCCCCGAGGAAAGTGGTCGAAAAAACGAAGCCCTGTCTTGCAATTTACATATTAAATGAAACAACAACTAATCCCCTTCGGGATTTAGCTAAGCGCTGAGAATTTTCGGGGCTTAACTTATGCACGTAGAAAAACTGTGTTACCGCAGTGAATTGCCTACTTGTTATCGATAGTTTGTATGGAAACTCCATTTTGTATCTGTAATGGCGTCGCTTATCCCCGGTGTTTTTTTCAACCAAATCTATCCGGGCTTCCAAAAACACACAGCTATTGTCACAAATACAGATCAAACGAAGTCCAATACCAAGTCTATTTGAAGTCGGCTGGCACTTTGCCAGACAGTTTGAAAAGTTGCCGATCTTCCAACGTTTATGCATAAAATAAATATTAAAAAACAACGGCAATACTTACAATACTACGCCAAACATTTTTTACTTGTGCCAAAAATCAATTCTTTTATTGAATTTATATAGGTATAGTAGGTATTATTTGAGTGGAAATGGTCTTAAAAAAAAATATTTTCAAACTCAAAATTTTGAAGAAAATAAATTTAAAAAGGTTTTTGTAATTCAATATGTACATATATAAAACCATTAATTTTTAAGCCTCTGACTGATATATTAAAAAAAAACTAAAGTGCAGACTATGGGTCGCACAAATTTGTTCTTAATATGTACGAACACATTGTGGTTTTAAAGCGTGAGTAGAAAGCTGTTCCTCTGATTTTCAAATAAATAAATTAGTTATGGGAGGCTTTATTTTATGTCATGTAACACAAAAATTAGAGAACTTAATGCTAATGACCCACAAGCGTCCTTTATGAAGGTGTATGTTAATGTTACATGCGAGATTCATTTTATTTGCTCAGACGTAATATTTTGCTGAGATTCATTTTATTCGCGCGAACTATATATTTTGCCAAAAACACTCTATATGAAGATGACAATCTTTCGTACGTATCACCCTCCAAAATCCATTTGTTTATATTGTTGTTTTTGTAATTTCGTTTTGTGTCCACGAATAGATGTGAATTGCAACAAAAATTTAACGGGGTGGGATTGTTCTGTTTTGCCAGAACAACCATTTTGTATGTGCAAATAACGCAGCCATCTTTAAAAAAACTTCAACTCACCAGCTTTTCACCATGAAAATGGCGGATGTTAGGTGGGATATTGGGATGTGTTGAAAAAAAACACCAATTTAATGGTGCTAAGTCTGCAATTACACTTCGAATTTCGCGTGATGAAACTTCTTTAAATTTTTCTTTGAAAATTCATCCTGTGAGTAGTTCGCTGTTACACAATGATTTTTAAATCTTTGGCATTTCACAGAAAAGTCTGTAATAAAATAAATAACGTGATAAGTTAGAATTTATACATTGAAATTTCGGTCATGGATAGTTTTCTATTGGTTTCGCATATACATAGCATTAAGGCTGTCCCAAATGAACGCGAAACATTCGGGCGAATCTGCGACGACTGAATAAAGGCTCTCCCAAACCAACGCGAAACATTCGCGCGAATATGCGACTACTGAATAATGTTCGAAGATTCGCATCGCGCCAGTGTGGGTGCTCCCATTAATCTCCACGTAAATAAATTAAGACAGGCGAAAGTTTCGTCGTCGTTGTGAAGTATTCGCTTTGGTTTTGGAGAGCCTTAATGCTCTTAAAAGCCGTGTTTTTTTTGCAAGCCCGGAGGGATTTGGTTAAAAAGAATGATATTGGGGATTATCTATCGACGCCACCACAGAAAAAAATGGAGTTTCCATAAAAACTATTGATTAGAAGTACATATGCAATTCACGCCGTTAAAACAGTTTAGCCCAGAAAATTATTTGCTCTTATAGCTATGCCTGGAGGGGATTAGTTGTTGTTGCATTTAACATGTAAATTCCTTAGCCCCGACGCGACATAGTTTTTTTTCGAGCAATTTTCTCCAGGCTTGCAATAACGAGACTAGAGACATGCCAATTTATAACAGTTATAACAATTTTTGCCCATTAAAAGCGGGCGTACGTTTACGCGCTTCGCACTACTTAAAAAAAAAACTTTAGGTGCTTAAATTATGCCCACCGGCGGCGGAGGACCCTGGCCCTGCGGGGCCGCATTAACAGTAATTTTATAAACAAAAACTGTTTTAATTGGCATGTCTAGTCACTTCCTGCAAAAGAACACGCCTAAAGTTGTCTTACAACAGTTGCGTTGATTCTCTGATTTCTCATATTCGTTTTTTTTTTTTTTGTCATGTTCACAGTCTGTTTCAATAATTCGAGAGCGAAAAACAATACCAAACAATCGTAGAAACAAAACAAATAATGACAAAAGACAATCGAATATACTTAAATTGATTATAAATTTTCACGTTCAATTTGTTTCCACAAACTTATCCTTATAAGGTTGGGTTAGCACTTGATAAATCGTTGCTCCTTTTATTATACTTTTTGAACATACCCATTGAAACTCGTAAATAACCGACATTTTGATGGTGAATGTACGCTTACTGCATGTGTGTGCAAATAAAGCGTTGTGGATGTACGCTTACTGCATATGTGTGCGTGTTTCTCCTGAATTTCCCCTAAATGAGCTTGTAGGCAAACTCGGATGACAGCCGAGATTGGTATCTTCATTTATAGAGTGTTTTTGTATTTTGCTAAGTTAAATTCAATTTTATTAAAAGTTAATTTAATATGTGGCCTCTACTTCCTGTCCTGGTGCAATTGGCTCTGTATGACATTTTTGTAGAAGTGTCTGTAAAAATGTGTTTTTCTAAAATTCTTACAGTTTTCACCAACTTTTGAATTAAAAATGCAAAGAATGGAATTCAATTGTTTCTCCATTATGTTATGTTTTTGGAATTGAAGGAGGTGGTCCTTTTAAATTTTTTTTAAACACAAATTTAACATTTGAACGATTTGGTGTGTTCAAACCTATTAATTAACAATGTAAGATAGTACGTCTCATGAAGTTCTATAGTTTGAGCATCATGAAAGTATGGCAATCAACAAAGTAGAACGTACGAACCTAACGGACTACTTTTTGTTCCTGAACTCGTGTACAATACATATTCCGATTGGTTTTATTTGCTTTTATGACTTGCAGCCAAATGAACGAGCGAAAAAGTCATTCGGGCGCCAAAGGTCGAAAATAAACAGTACAGCCATCACTGTTGCACACAAACATTAATTTTATATTGTTTAAACTTATAAATTGTTAAAAATCAACATATTTAGAAATGCTAAATTGATTAAAGAACGTGTAAAATTGTTTTTGAGACCAACCCGATGCACACACATCTAATTTTGTTAACGAAGTTACTTTTAACTTTTTTTTAAAAAAAAAAATTTATTTGCTGGAGCGGCACTAAAAAAAAGTTATTTTTATGCTTACATTTTTTTTTTTTAATGTTTGAGAACAAAATTTAGTTCGCCAACTTTAAATATAAACTAAAATGCAATTAAAAATTAAATTAAAACAAAATAATTAACCCATTTGAAAAAATGTTCTTTAGATTATTTCAAAATTTTACTTTAAACAATTTTAGTATGAGACTTTTTAGGAGCATCTACATTACATAAAAATTTTAGTTTTATTAAGTTAAGTTGATAATGAAAAATTCGAAAATTAAAAAAAAAAAATTTCTAGGTATATATGCGATGTACTCGTAATAACTAAATACATTGGCGCAAAATTTTAAACATTTAAAACCTACTCTAAATCATTTTTAAATTGGACGCCGACTCTAAAAATGAGTTTTAGAATGAGAGTCGACTCTTTGATAATTTTAAACGATATAAAGTATACTTTAACGCTAAAGCACTCGTCTAACTTTAAAAGCAGCAAAATGCTTCTCTATCTTTTTAAAGTATACTTTATCCATTCAACGTTTGTAATTTCATAAGAAAAATTTAAAGAAAAATGTTTGATGAAGATTTTAAGCATGTAAATCAACAATCACGAAAACTGTCTTAGCTTTAATTTGTGGTGCATGCGCCCAGTAACCATTACCATGACAAAACAACACCATCTCCACCCCCCGATTGAATAGACTACGAAACCAAACAATATACAATACAAACTTGTATTCGGTCGACCGCCCCAACAAAAACAAAAAAACATGTGGTACATAGTGTTGGCCTACCATATCGTGGCAAATCATTTTCTGCTCACAAAATCGCCCGTCATCTTAGCTAAAAAGGTGAAATAGCTAAAGGGGAGTTAGAAAAAGAAAAAAAAATCACAAACAAATTTAATTTTCAAAGGCGACACCCGGATTTAAACCAGGGACCTCTCGATCTGCAGTCGAATGCTCTACCAAAAATCATAACAAAACCCTACAAATGCGCTAAAAACCCTACAAATGCGCTAAAAACACTTCATTAATTAGAAGAGTTGTTTAAAGTGTTTAAAATGAAGAAAAGGTTAGACAAGGGCTCGCAACCAAACGACTGCGTTAACTAGAGTTGGTTTCATTCCTTAAACGAGGACTGTTTAAAAATTTGCGCCTTTGTTTCTAGAAGTCCTATTGTACTTACAGCACAATACCTACTGACTATTTTTAAGATCAAAATCGTAAAAGTCGTTTTCGAGTAAAATACCCTTTTTTCTTTTTGGCGTTTTTAACAGTTGTTGCTTTTTAACT
This sequence comes from Leucozona laternaria, assembly GCA_932273885.2. Lineage (NCBI taxonomy): Eukaryota > Metazoa > Arthropoda > Insecta > Diptera > Syrphidae > Leucozona > Leucozona laternaria. The sequence goes on along the minus strand of OW026366.1, from coordinate 215,712,801 downwards.
TTTGATAATAAAGAAGATTTGTTAATTTCTAAAATAATTGACCAAGTCATTTTCGAAATATTGAGTTTTCAAAAACTATTTTTATGTTTAAAAAAACAAAAAAAAAAACAAAAATTTGGTATACAGTGCATCAATACCTACTTTTTAAAACATTCTTCATACAAGATTGATCAAAATCTGTTGAATTCGTTTTCGAATAAAACCAAAAAAAGGGTTCAATTGGAGGTGCGACTAAGAACCGGATTTTTAACTATTATAGCCTCTATTATAATTACTGTATTTTTATAACATATTCTGTGGCCTTTTTTTTAGGATTTTCCAAATTTCTAAAAAAATTGAATTGCAGGTAGTTCCTTGTTTGGTTTGTTTGGCCTTAAAACAATGAAGAAAATGTTTTGAGGGGGAATGTCCAAAACAAAAAAACAGTAAAAATTTAAAGAATAGACAACGCAACGTTTAAGCTGCAGACGCAAACAGTTTGGCAGGGTGGCAGCCGATTTCGAATGGTCTTGGACCTACTATCTGATGTGGTCGGGGTAGTATTATCTATTGGTTAGTACAGCTACCAAAAGTAACTTATTTTAAGTTTTGACCATACTATTTATTACTCACTACACCCACTACCAGGTACTCCAAGACTTTCATTTCTTTCATAATGCTTTACCACAGCTGGTTACTCATATAAATGCTTGCTTATTATTTTTTTGCTTTCACACCCAAACAGAAAACCATCAAGATAAAATATGAATGTACCCCTTTAAGTGATGCGTTCAGAATTTCAAAGCAAATGAGGACTATACCAGAAGAAGGAATATTTTGGTATTTGGCATATTCCCACAGAGAAAATTTTAGCTTGTACCATTCTACACAAAAAATAAAGTGAGAAGAAGCAATAGATTTCGAGGAAGACTTTCGCACGCTTTTTTTTGTGTTTAAATGTACAATTTTCCACACCACCGCGTTTGATTTTTGTGGTTTCTACAGACTTATGTTCGGTTTCACAAATATTAAACAGGCTTTTAAATAAAGTATTTTGTATGGAACAAACGTCATTTTAAGTACATTTTTATGGTTTTTGTCTCCAAGTTGTGGTTACTTAAAGAATTATATAAATATTAAATAAATAAAATTAAAAAGAAAAACTGATTTTTGTTTCATTTTATTTAATTTTAATTTTCATCAAATTAATATCACAATTTTATTTATTTTTTTATATATCTATACGCTACGCGTTTTGGATATTAATTTGATATTAATTTTATGAAAATTAAAATTAAATTAAATAAAACAAAAATCAGTTTTTCCTTTAATTGTATTTATTTAATATTTATAAAAATCATTTTAAGATTTAAAAGCCTGTTAAATAGTTGAAAGGGCTTTATGAAATCGGCCATTAGACTTCTACGTAGCCGAATTTCGGTGGATACTTTGTTTTGATATCTTACACACATCATAAAAAGTACCCTTCAGAACCACAGCTTTCGATTTTGTGGGGTGAAGTGGCAAAATTCCGTTTTTGTTAAATATCTTCGGAATTAAATATCAGGTTTAGGTGGAAAAATTGCGAGACCAAAAATCGCAGCTCATACAATTCTACACAAAAAGAACACTTTTTTTCTTAAGATCCATCGATTTTTAAAAAAAACGTTCGCAAACTTTACATCAATTATCTGTTTGAATGTATGTTTTTGTTGACATCACCGTAGTTAACGTTTTTCTCAAAATCTATTATTTATAGGAAAGAAAATGTCAACGAATTTTAGTTAAGAAGAACGAAAGCCAAAAACCCGAATATGCCAAAAATCCCAAGTTCAAAAATCCCCAATGGCTTAGTACCTATCTACATTTTTCTAGCCTCCCATAATGTACTTTTTTCATTATTTATTTTTGTTTTTGTGCTTATTGTTAGATACTTTTAAATTTCAATATTTAAAATGCGTTTAAGAAGTTAATGCCTGAAAACCTTAATTATTAAATATAATTTTTTATGAGCACCGCTATTTTTGGTTTAAGAAAAAAATTGTGCTGCAAACTAAAATTTTCTCAACTTGTGCTGCCATATGTGACGTAAAAATATGTTGAAAAGTTTGCAAATTTGCAAATTTTACGGCTGCAATATTTGCAAATTTGCAATTTTCTTAAAAATCAAAGCTGCGCTGATTTTTGCTCAAATTTTTCACCCCAAGACCCAAAAAGATAACAAAAACTCGCATATATACAACTTTTACAGGCGAAACTAAACCGCCATTTTTGATTTTCAAAATAAAAAGTTTTGCTGTAATTTGCTCAAATCGTGTCGTAAATATTTTTTTTAAAAATCGCAAGTTTGCAAATTGTACGGATGAATTTTTTTGTCAAAATAACGATTTTCTGAAAAAATTTTTAATGGGTGATTTTTTAAGAGGTTTAGAACTTTTTTTTAAAAAAAAAACACAAAAAATTCGAAAAAATGAATGAAATATTTATTTGAATCGATAGTTTGAACCTTGCAATTTAATGTTTAAAGATAATTTCATGCAAATGTTGACCGCGGCTGCGTCTCAGGTAGCCCATCCGCTGAGTCCGATTTTGGCATACTCTTTCACACATATCGGCCGGTATCTCACGAATGAATGCATGGATGTTGGCTTCCAGTGCGTCAATCGAAGCGGGCTTGTCCCTATAGACATTAGCCTTGACATACCCCCACAAAAAATAATCTAATGGTATCAAATCGCACGATCTAGGCGGCCAATTGACCGGCCCGAAACGTGAAATTAACTGTTCACCAAACTCGCCTCGCAATTGCGCCATTGTTTCCGTCTTGTTGAAACCACATATCATGCAAGTCAAGAACTTCCATTTCGGGCAAAAAAAAGTTTGTTATCATCGCTCGGTAGCGTTCACTATTGACAGTAACGCTGCGATTCGCATCATCTTTGAAGAAATATGGCCCAATAATGCCGCCGGCCCATAAACCGCACCAAACAGTGGCTTTTTCGGGATGTATTGGTAGCTGTTGCAATGCTTCTGGCTGATCTTCACTCCAAATGCGGCAATTTTGCTTATTTACGTTCAACCAAAAATGAGCCTCATCGCTGAACACAATTTTTCGATAAAAAAGCGGATCCTCGGCCAGCTTTCCAAGAGCCCATTCACCAAAAATTCGGCGTTGTGGTAGGTCGGCTGGCTTTAGTTCTTGCACCAGCTGTATCTTAAAAGGCTTTACGCCCAAATCCTTCCGCAAAATTTTCCACGTAGTGCTGTAACAAAGGCCTAACTGCTGGGAACGGCGCCGAATCGACATTTCGCGGTCTTCTGTCACACTAGCTGATACGGCCGCAATATTTTCTTCACTACGCACAGTAGGTGAATGTCCAACAAAGTAAATTTGGTGCGAAATTTGGTCACAATCTTCCGAATAGACTGCTCAGAAGGTCGAGAATGCCGATCATAAAATGGAAGCAGCGCGCGATGAACATTTCGAACCGAGCACGAATTTTGATAGTAAAATTCAATAATTTGCAAGCGTTGTTCATTTGTAAGACGATCCATGGTTAAATTGCAAACCAAACTGAAGCTGTTTGACAGTGACACAAGGTACTAAACACACGTCAGCTGTCAAAACCAGTGTTGCCAAAACCAAACCAGCTAAAAAATCACCCACTAGTTGCTCTGTATTAAGTTTTAAAACTATAAACAATAATAAGTACAAAAAACACTGTCATCCATTTTAGTATTTTTTTTTTTCAGTGTCCCCGCGTGCCGGTCCTGGATTTATTGAAAATAAAATAGTTTTTTTTTTTATTTAAGAGTACATATTTTTGTATTTTTTAATATCTCTTTATTCTCATGCTTTAACATCGTATTTAATTTAATTTTCTTTTATCATTTTTTTTTCATGTTTGACTGCAAATCTATAAAACCAACTGCACTATACACGATGTCAATGTGCTCACTATGTATATTTGTATGTATGATGATCCTGATGGAACCAAACAATTCTATTAATCAGGTGGAAACTATAAAGCAAACATTTTGTCGTGCTCTTGCATTAATTTTATGGCCAATTTTCTTGTACATGGTGTTCTTCTTCATCCACTTGTCGGTGCTGAATCGGAGCGGCAATGGTGATGGCTTTTATAGCTCAGCATTCCAGTCCCGGCTCATTGGCAATTCATTGTACAATGTTAGCATGCCGCGCGAGGTGGCATATGGCGCTGTCGTTACCATTAAAAACCATAAAACTGGAGGAGGATATTTACATTCGCATTACCATTTATATCCCAAGAATGTTGGTGCCCGACAGCAGCAGGTAAGTGCCAGGGCGGTCTTTGCCTATATACGTATACGTAAGCTGATCCTGCAGAGCATCGCAGGCGTGTCGTTTGGTGCATGTGTGATGACTATGTGTTTGTGTGTGTCCTTTGGGATTAATGTTGGCTTCTATTTTTTTTTTCGCTCCAAGCTTTTAAATTCTTTTAATGACCCAAACTCACGAAAAAACAACGAAAAGAAAAACAAAATTGACGAACAGCTTTTGTATGATGGAATGGGTTGGAGGATGGCGGACGAGGACAACAGACGATGCGACGGCAACGTTATAATGCATTATAGGGTTGAGGAATTAAAAGCTTCCAGGCTTATGGGGGCTGAACGTTTTTATTAAATATTTTCCCAAGCAGGATGTTTTCATCGAAGTTTGAGGATTTACGGCTCCTGTACGATCTATCGTCTAGCTGCGACATCAGTATGACGTGTGTGTGTGTGCTAAAGCAATAAAGTGGGTGGTTAGCGGGCTGTTTCCCATAACATTTTGCCTTTATTAAGTAGGTACTTTCACTTTTTTTGTATTTGTTTAATAGTCGCAGACTGAGCCAGCAGAGATGTAATTTTACTCCCGCGTTGCATATTTTTTTTATGGCGTATTTAAAGGCCATTTAAATGCAAGGATATTTAAAAAAAACATTCACTCAGATTGTGGATTCTTAATCTAAAATAAAATCTTAAAATAAAAAAAAAGGAATTACATAGGTAGGTTAGAATATTTCAGATTTATAAACCTGGATAAACAAAAATCATTTTGAAAATCTCTTCAGGGTCCTTTATAATTACATAATCAAAAGGACTAACTGTGGTTTTGTAGGATATACATAAATATCGGTCTCAATGATAAATGGCCGGAAAGAGTTACCAGAGTGGTGTATTTTCTTTGTGAAAAAGGATAATGAGGATGAGATACATAATAAATTCTACCCCAAACCGAAATTTGATGAAAAGAAAATATGAAATAATGGTCATCGTCGTTCAGTGGAAAACTCCCTTGGGACTTTAACACCAGATAAAATGAAATTGTAAATGATTGCTGAAAATTTGTACAAATATTCTTCATCTATATTATTGAACTTTTTCCAACCAAGTGCATCCGGGGCCATCTCAGGTGAGTCACTCGAAATAGCACTACCCCTCAGTTTTTTCCTTATTTTCGAAAACATCGACTTATTGCCGATCCTATGTGTCGGGGTGGAAATTTAAAATTCCTTACATTTCTTGTCATATAGACTTAAGTAAAGGGTGTTTTTTTTAGATGTGTGGTTTTCAAGAAGAAATAAAACGCATTTAATTTAATGTTATGGCCAAGAGTTTAGCCATATAATAAATAACGGGTGATTTTTTAGCTGGTTTGGTTTTGGCAACACTGGTTTTGACAGCTGACGTGTGTTTAGTACCTTGTGTCACTGTCAAACAGCTTCAGTTTGGTTTGCAATTTAACCATGGATCGTCTTACAAATGAACAACGCTTGCAAATTATTGAATTTTACTATCAAAATTCGTGCTCGGTTCGAAATGTTCATCGCGCGCTGCTTCCATTTTATGATCGGCATTCTCGACCTTCTGAGCAATCTATTCGGAAGATTGTGACCAAATTTCGCACCAAATTTACTTTGTTGGACATTAAACCACCAACACGTTTACGTACTGTGCGTAGTGAAGAAAATATTGCGGCCGTATAAGTTAGTGTGACAGAAGACCGCGAAATGTCGATTCGGCGCCGTTCCCAGCAGTTAGGCCTTTGTTACAGCACTACGTGGAAAATTTTGCGGAAGGATTTGGGCGTAAAGCCTTTTAAGATACAGCTGGTGCAAGAACTAAAGCCAGCCGACCTACCACAACGCCGAATTTTTGGTGAATGGGCTCTTGGAAAGCTGGCCGAGGATCCGCTTTTTTATCGAAAAATTGTGTTCAGCGATGAGGCTCATTTTTGGTTGAATGGGTACGTAAATAAGCAAAATTGCCGCATTTGGAGTGAAGATCAGCCAGAAGCATTGCAACAGCTACCAATGCATCCCGAAAAAGCCACTGTTTGGTGCGGTTTATGGGCCGGCGGCATTATTGGGCCTATTTCTTCAAAGATGATGCGAATCGCAGCGTTACTGTCAATGGTGAACGCTACCGAGCGATGATAACAAACTTTTTTTTGCCCGAAATGGAAGTTCTTGACTTGCATGATATGTGGTTTCAACAAGACGGTGGCACATGCCACACAGCACGCGAAACAATGGCGCAATTGCGAGGCGAGTTTGGTGAACAGTTAATTTCACGTTTCGGGCCGGTCAATTGGCCGCCTAGATCGTGCGATTTGACACCATTAGATTATTTTTTGTGGCGGTATGTCAAGGCTAATGTCTATAGGGACAAGCCCGCTTCGATTGACGCACTGGAAGCCAACATCCATGCATTCATTCGTGAGATACCGGCCGATATGTGTGAAAGAGTATGCCAAAATTGGACTCAGCGGATGGGCTACCTGAGACGCAGCCGCGGTCAACATTTGCATGAAATTATCTTTAAAAATTAAATTGCAAGGTTCAAACTATCGATTCAAATAAATATTTCATTCATTTTTTCGAATTTTTTGTGTTTTTTTTTTTAAAAAAGTTCTAAACCTCTTAAAAAATCACCCATTATAAGGGTTTGCCATTATGTTTTAAAAATGATTTCGGCCGAGGGGCCCAATTTTTGTTGCTCGAATTTATGCGATTTTGCGATTTTGTCGACCGAATATTGGATGCAGCGCTCGATGCATCGCGCAAACCGAACCAATGTTTTGATAATAATTTTGCACGATTTGCAAACGATTTTCAGGAGTAAGTCTATTAATTATGAAATGGCCAACCAAACTCAGTATAAATCAAGTGACAACTTTCAAAAAGACCAACTCCGAAAAAAGAATTGCCAGATTGAAAACCACACGTCTAAAAAAACACCCTTTATCTTTAGTAAGTATACAAATAAATACAGAGTGATTCGCACAGGGTGTGATGAAAAGCTAGATAGTGTAGCTTAAGTAGAGAAAAGAAAAATTAGTAAGGAAGGGGGATCTATTCCCCCCGTTTAGACGGAAGGGAAGACTAAAAAAATGACTTAATACAGAACAAAAATTATTGAAAAACACCGGTTATATTTACAATGCTATGGTAATATACAGTTTTTAAAAATTAATTTTCAAACTCAAAATTTAAAAAAAAAATAAATTCAAACTAATTTTTGACTACTATGTTTTTTTTTCAAAATTCAATGCTCTTATAAATTTTTAGTCAAAAACAAAAAACCGGATGCTTAAAAGTTTTTTACTTTGTGAGAAAATTGAAAACAACCAAATCTATTTTACTTCCTACGTGGTGGAAATATTAGTTTTAGAGCAACTTAAGCAACGGATTGGAGTCAAAAATTAAGGGAATTTTATTTCTGTTATTTTCAATTTTCTAATTTCTTAGATTTTATCATTTAATAAGAACAATGAATATTAAAAACAAAAATAAAAACGTAATATTGAGAACACAATTAGTTTGAACAAAATTAAAAAAAAAAAAAAATCAAAATTTTAAGTTTTGAAAATCAATTTTTCAAAAATTGTTTGCTAAAACAACTTTAAGGATTAAGGATGGATTTTAAGGATTTTAAAATTATTTTTATTTAACTTACAATGTTAACATTTGTTTAATAATATTTACGTTATAATGGGTGATTTTTTAAGAGGCTTAGAACTTTTTTTAAAAAAAAAACACACAAAAATTCGAAAAAATGAATGAAATATTTATTTGAATCGATAGTTTGAACCTTGCAATTTAATGTTTAAAGATAATTTCATGCAAATGTTGACCGCGGCTGCGTCTCAGGTAGCCCATCCGCTGAGTCCAATTTTGGCATACTCTTTCACACATATCGGCCGGTATCTCACGAATGAATGCATGGATGTTGGCTTCCAGTGCGTCAATCGAAGCGGGCTTGTCCCTAGAGACATTAGCCTTGACATACCCCCACAAAAAATAATCTAATGGTGTCAAATCGCACGATCTAGGCGGCCAATTGACCGGCCCGAAACGTGAAATTAACTGTTCACCAAACTCGCCTCGCAATTGCGCCATTGTTTCGCGTGCTGTGTGGCATGTGGCACCGTCTTGTTGAAACCACATATCATGCAAGTCAAGAACTTCCATTTCGGGCAAAAAAAAGTTTGTTATCATCGCTCGGTAGCGATTCGCATCATCTTTGAAGAAATATGGCCCAATAATGCCGCCGGCCCATAAACCGCACCAAACAGGGGCTTTTTCGGGATGCATTGGTAGCTGTTGCAATGCTTCTGGCTGATCTTCACTCCAAATGCGGCAATTTTGCTTATTTACGTACCCATTCAACCAAAAATGAGCCTCATCGCTGAACACAAGCAGCGCGCGATGAACATTTCGAACCGAGCACGAATTTTGATAGTAAAATTCAATAATTTGCAAGCGTTGTTCATTTGTAAGACGATCCATGGTTAAATTGCAAACCAAACTGAAGCTGTTTGACAGTGACACAAGGTACTAAACACACGTCAGCTGTCAAAACCAGTGTTGCCAAAACCAAACCAGCCAAAAAATGCTAATATAAATATAAATAATAATAATTTGATTGGGCAATGGCGTTGCCGTCTGCCAGATTGACGCGTTAAAAAGTTTATATTTGAATAAATAAGTAATCTTAAAAAAGTATAATGCTATAAAAACATGACATAGCTATTATATTTTATAAATATTCTGTTATAATGTTATAATGTTGTTTGTTCCATTGTCAACGATAAATTCCCGAAGTAAAAAAGCCTGAAGTCTTTATAGATTGGGCATATTGCCAAAAAATGGAATGTGTCTTCTTTCATTTGAAGGTTACATATAGTGCAAAGATTTGTTGTTGTTTTTTTGAATGGTGCACCATTCAAATTCAAAACATCACATCTTGCCCTACAAATTAGAGATATCGCTTTTATGCTATAGCAATCATTGAAATAGTTTTTATCTTTCAGATCATAGTTTAAATCAGGGTATATCAACCTGTTTATAGAAGATGTGGCTTGTTCTTTGCTTTCATTTCTGTGGAGAATGTCAGATACTTCCAAAACTTTATAAAGCTGTCCTTTCAAAGCTGTAGGGTTTTCATATTGTATACTCAGGCTAGCACCACATTTTTCTGCCAGGGTTATCCAATCGTTAACCCATTCTACTTTATTATTGAAAGTATATTTCGTGAGAATAAGTGGAAGCCTATGTGCCGGGTATTTGAGAACTTTAAGTACGTAATCAAAATGTAGCTTTAATGTAAAATTATAGAGATTTGGTAAACCTGTTTCTAGGGCAAGAACATAGTTAGGAGTGGTTAGTGGAAGACGGAAGAGTTTTTTCAGAAAGAAACGAAGGAGATTTTCGACTTCATCGTATTGTTTATACCCCCAAGTTTGAGCATTGTAACATATGACAGATCTCATAACTGATTCAAAAACCCGATATTTTGCAGAGGTTGGGATTTCTTGTTTGCTAATTATATTTTTCCATGACGCATTTATTAGACTTTTTGCCACTGATAGTTTTTTTTGAGGTGTAGATTGAATTTCATGTTTGGTGTCAAAATTACTCCCAAATACTTATAGTGAGTCACTATTTCAATTCCTTTACCGTCTAGGAACCATTTTTCAATCGCTTCAAGTTTTGTTTGTCCGCAGGACAATCATTATTTTAGATTTTTCAAGATTCACTTGCAAGTTCCATGTTTTGCAGAAATTGTTCATTTTATTAATCATAAGTTGTAAACTATGTGGAGATTCCGCTAATAGCACAATATCGTCCGCGTAAAGTAGTACCTTTATGACTTGGTCTGCTATTCTTATTCCTGCAGGTAGATGTGCTGTTATATCATCTATGAACAATGCGAAAAGAATTGCACTCAGAAGGCAGCCTTGTTTCACTCCAGTCGTAGTTTCGAACCATTCGGATACATTAACGCCGTCCCATACTTTTTGCCGTGTATTACTATACATATTTTTGAGTACTTTCAGCATTTTTGTCGACATTCCTTTCTGTGATAGCTTATAAAAGAGTGCGTTGCGGTCTATCGAACCGAATGCAGCTCTAAAATCTACAAAAAATACGTAAAGTCTTCTATTTTGTCTGAGAAAGTATTGGGCAATAGTTGTCACTGTGAAGATATTGTCAACAGTGGAGTATCCTTTGCGAAAGCCAGCTTGATATTCGCTAAGAATCTGGTTATTTTCCACCCAGGTGTTGATTCTATTCAGGAGAATGGAGGAAAACAACTTCGCAATTGAGTTCATAAAAGAGATACCTCTGTAGTTGCTTGGTGTATTGACATCACCATTTTTGTATATTGGATATACAATGGCATCTTTGAATTCTTGAGGTATCTCTCCTGATTTAAAGATGCAGTTGAAAATACTTAGCATTTTATTTAAAAACTCGGGGGGAGCGTTTTTATAAAATTCATTGCTTATGCGATCAGGACCGGGAGCTTTTTTATTTTTAGCATTGTAGAGACTCATTTGAAGTTCTGTCATTTGAATTTCTGCATCTAGTTGTTCATTGCTGACATATGGTTCTGCGAATTGGATGGTTTCCCTCATATCAGTGGGATTTAGCAAGTGCTTAAAGTATTCGGCAAGTTCAGGCGCAGCAACATGTATTCCGCTGACATAATTTATGCCTTTAATTGTTTTTATTTTTTCCCAGAAGCTCTTACTATTGGTTGTGACTGAAAGTTCGGCTGCCAACGTTCTGAAATAGTTTTCACGTTTTGTTTTGCAGAGAAGTTTATAATTTCTATTAGCGCTCAAATATTGTTTGGTAGAGTTTTTATTTGGACTGGTGGAATCTTTTACTTTTCTTAGAAGGCTAAAAGAAAGTTTTCTTGCAGTGAAGCATTCCTGATCAAACCACTTTTGCCTATAACTTTGTTTAACTGGTATCTTGTTAAGTGGAACAACCTTTTTAATGCAGTTGCTTAGTAATTGTATCTCTTCTGCGCTGGTTCTTTGTATAGCAGTGAGAGCGGATGTACAGATACTATTTATCTCCATTGTTAATTTATTTGCGTACATATCTTTTTGGTCTTCCTTCCAATTCAGTTTTGGTGGTAAGGTGAGTGCACAGTATTCTGTTTTAAGATCGAGATTAAAATCTACTTTGAGAGGCATGTGATCTGAGAAGGTTTGTGTTCCTACTTTGAAAGAAGAAATTAATCTATTCCAATCCCCTGATACTGCGCAGATATCTATTACAGATTTACCTTGCCCCCCAATAAACGTGAACTCTCCATTTGTGTCACCCCTACTGCACCCATTGAGAATATAAAGATTAAAAGTTTGGCACATTTCTAAAAACAACCGACCATTTTTGTTGATTGTTTTATCTTTTGAGTTACGTTTCTGAAAAACATCTAGGCCAATGAAATTGCTTTCGGTTGGGATCATCTGACTTTCTCCAGTTCTAGCATTGATATCACCAATCAGCATTATATTTTCCGTATCTATTAAAGTGTTAAGTAAATCGTTTAGAGCATAGAAATCGCTATCCCAAAAATTACAATTAATATCAGCTGGCACAACATAAAATTTTGAACCTAAATGATTAAGAGTTAAATAAACTTGGTTATTCACATCAATGAAGTTACCGCTAAGATTTTTTTTTATTCCAAACAGAGAACCCCCTATGGCTCTACCAAATTGATCGTGATAGGCTGATACCCAATGCAGTTTAAAGTCAGGAAAGTACTTGTTATAGGTTTCATAATGATCTAAAACAACTTTATTTAAATAGAATATAAATAAAAAAAAGAGATTTATGGCTTTACAAAAGGATATAGCGTGGCATTGTAAGTGTTACGGTTGTTTTTTGATTTTGTTTTCTGTTTTCTGTCATTTTTTTTTAATGAAAATTGTCCCTCCTCGCATACGATTTTTTCCTTGCCTCGACCCGATCTAATTGCTCTACGTTTTTGTCTCACCTTTCACACTTTTATTATTATAATGTGAAAGAAAACTATGTTTTATGACAAAATCTTTTAAAAGTTTAAAAGTCGATAGATTAATTTTACAAATACATAATTTTAACCAAATCAATCCATAATTATCTTAGATGGCTCAATTTTGTTAAATTTGACGTTTAGTGGCCAAATTTGAGTTGATCGATTCAGTTTCAGCCAACACCCGAACGTGAACGAAACGCAAGATTTACCGAAAACATCGCCGTGAGAGTCCGGACTTCTTCAAAAACAACGATGGCATTGCCAACCCCATCAACGGAGAACGCTACCGATCGATGATAAACACTTTATTTCAGCTCAAATTGGATGACATGCGTGTGAACGACATGTAGTTCCAACAGAACGGTGCTACGTGCCATTAACGAGAAAGTCAAATATAATAAATAAAAAAAAAAACAATTCTATGACAGCGACAGGTATCATTGATAACGGTTCTTGGTATTTTTTTTTTACCAAAACACATATTTTACTTACAATAATGCACGCAAAATTTTTTATGAAAATCGTAAGAGTCGTTTTCAAGAGAATTTTCATAACGGTTGCAGATACCCTTGCTTTTAGAGCTGAACAAAAATTTCGATTAACCCTCTAGGGATCAATAGCCGTTTTCCAGTTATAAATTTACAAAATATATATGTATCGGGTTTTTCAATAATAACACTACAAAAGTTTTTTTTTTAAATTAAACAAAAACGGTTTTGGATATCAATGAAATTTTTTATTCTTGTAAAAGTACGTTGAATGCCATTATGTATAAATTTCGATTCATTTTGAATGGCAACCATGGGCACGCTTGCAGAAGTCCAGACGCTGAACCCAATTTTCGACGGGTTTCAAGCATAATTCGGTCGATACTGCTGCAATTTCACGTTCGATATTCGTACGAAGTTCATCAATCGTCGCTGGCTTAGACTTGACGTAGCCCCACAGGAAATAGTCTAACGGCGTCGCACGACCGAGGCGGCCAAGCAACTGGACCATTTCGTGAGATAACACGTTCTCGAAACTTGGTTTCCAATAAATTGATTGTGACATTCGCTGTGTGGCTTGTGCCGCCGTCCTGTTGGAACCACATGTCCTCCAAGTCCATATCATCCAATTGGGACCAAAAATATTCGGTTATCATTGAACGGTAGCGATTCCCATTCACAGTAACGCGCCGGTCTTGATCATCACGGAAGAAGTACTGCCCAATGACGCCAACGGCCCATAAACCACACCAAACCGTAATTTTTTCGGGATGCAATGATGACTCGTGGAGTACGTGTGGGTTGCTGCCTGACTAATACCTCATATTTTGTTTATTGACGAAGCCATTCAGCCAGAAATGAGCCTCATCGCTCAAGATGATTTTTCGATGAAAATCCGAATCATTTTCAACTTGTTGCTCAGCCCAATCCACGAACATACGACGCTTCTGGTGGTCAAGCGGCTTCAGTTCTTGCGTCAATTTAATCTTGTAAGGATTTAGGCCAAGATCTTTTAGCAAAATTCGCCACAACGACGTCACAGAGATGCCCAACGCTTGAAAACGACGTGTGAGAGACACATTTGGGCTTTCTGCAACAGAAGCCTCAGCGGCAGCAATATTCTCTACACTACGGGCACTTCTTTGTCTCACTGGCACGGGAACATTTTGTACTGTGCCTGTGGATTCAAATTTTTGCACTAGACGCTCAATTGTTGATCTGCTAGGATGATTATGACGACCATAAGTTTGCCGTAGCGCTCTTAACGTTGAGGCCACTGACTCCGAATTTCGGTAGTAAATTTTAATGATTTCGACTAGTTGTTGGCTCGTATATCTTTCCATCATGAAACGGCAAACCTTACTGAAGAGAAATGTCAAAAAAGCGGCAAAAAATATTTCGTCGTTTGCTATCCCTGTTGCTCTACTTTTGTAGCGTCCCTGTTGAAAAAACCCTTTGTATGTTTTAATATGCATTAAAGTATTTGATTTTTCTTATTCGGGGAATTTTTTCATACTGTTCCTTTTATCGTTGTAACACAAGAACACTTTACATTTTCTGCAGTTTGTATATATTTCCTGTCCACAAAACTGGCATATTTTACGCCAGGTTATCATCATTTCGATAGCCATCACCATGTATAGGATTACCATGGTTATCATTTCGATAGAAAGCCTTTGAATTCATTCTATGAAAAAAAACTAATTCCCACAAAAAAATTCCCGCTAAAAAAATGAAACACTAATTAAGTTTTTAAAACCTTAAAAAGCCTACACTTTATTTAACTTCCATCTATTCGCGCAAAAAGAAATATACAAAGTCCTAAAATTCCACTTTTGTATGTGTATAATATATTTAAAAGGTACAACTTTTACATTCAATTAACCTTGGTTCTGTCGGTTTACTAAGTTTTTTTTTTTTTTGTTTTTGCTTGATCCCACTCCACTTTAACTTTATTTCAGCATTGAAAAACTTTCGAGTGGATTTTATTTTCGAAAAAAAAAAACTTAACAAATAAAACTCACAGAATATTTTATTGTTTTTTCTTTTTTTTTTGTACTCTTCTCAGATAACCACATATACGCACAAGGACGAAAACAACAAATGGCTGATAAAGCCATACAATGAAGAAACCATTCCTGAACTTAAAATGCTTAAAAATGGTGATTTAGTAAGACTACAGCATATACCTACTAAGCGGAATCTGCATTCACATGGAGTTCCAGCACCATTGACCAAGAAACATCATCAAGTTACTGGATATGGTGAGGTAAGTTTAAATATGGAAACATCTATGTGAGCATACAGGGCTGGATTATATAGTTATAGAGGTTCTTAAGGCATTGGAAACTTTCTATTTATTGGTGTCACATTTTCAGCAGTTAATTTATTAAAGATTCAATTTAAAATTATAGAAAAAGTTTCTTTTTTTAATTTTCGTAGTCCTTTTTAAATTTTTGGAATTTAGGTCCGTCAAGCTGGGACCGCCACTACAAATATTCAAAGTTCTAATGATGCAGGAACTTAGTTCCATGGAAGTGCTAATTTACTACTGCAATCCCGATCTGAAACAAAAATCCCCTCTATCTCAAACCTGTGGCGGACACAGCTTGACATCAAGCAAGGCATTTTAATGGAATTTGGGTGAAAAAATGCTCAAAGGAAAATCGATATGATAATTGATAATTAACTGATAGTGAAAAATTCCATAAAATAATATGTTAATGTTCACTAAGCTCCTTAAAATCAACTTTTTCAATTGAAATATTTCTTGCAAAACACACTTCCATATCTTAAGGACATTTTCAAAAAAAAAAAAAAAAAAAATAAAAATCTAATAAATATTTCTTATCCTTGCAGGATGGTGTTGGCGATGCAAACGATGTGTGGAGAGTTGTCATTGTTGGCGGACGTGATGAAGACATTGTCCAAACTGTCTCAACGAAAATCCTTCTTGTCCATTACATGCAAAATTGTGCGCTCACATCGTCAGGACTACAATTGCCAAAGTGGGGTTTCGAACAGCAAGAGGTGTCCTGCAATCCAAATTTGCGGGATAGAAATGCATATTGGAATATTGAGGACAATGTTCACAAAAAGTGTGAGTACATACAGTAACCATTCCACCTTGATCCTTTTTACACATATACTCGTACCATAAAATATATATTTCATTCTTTACCACAAGTATGTACATAAAATGGGTAATTTTCCAATTTCTAGTGCCCAGCGTGAGTTTTCATGTGTATGCTCCTGGATTCTTGTCAAGATTCATTGAATCACATGCTGTGATGTTTCAGGGCAATGCCGGCCTCAAGCCCAAGGAGGGTGAAGTCACCAGCAGACCATGGCAATGGCCTATTAATTACCGGGTATGCTATAGAAGGAGATACATATAGTACGTATGTACGTATGTATTTATGAAGTTGAGTGTAGATGTCCAACTGGACTTTTATTAAATTGAATTTTTGGTTTGCAAGAGAATGCTTGTGGCCAGAGAGGGGTTTTGATTTAATTTTCTTTTCATCCACTTTTCAAACGATCGCAAACTGTATGCGTTTCTCCTGAATTCCTGAATTTCGTTCTATAGCCAAGTCTTAGGAGGACGACGGCTTCAGTCGGAATCTTCATAATGGATGCGGGGATTTTCTTGTATTGAAATTGATGGTTTTGTTTTTTCCAAAAAGGTCCTTTATATATTAAGAATGTTAGAATGTCCTTGATGCCCCGGAAGGCATACCTGCTGGCAGGAAGACGTGTCTCTAAATTCAACTTGGCGTGCCCAGTACGTGCCGGAACATCCGGTGGTGTTTTTTTTTTTTTTTTTTTATTGGTGTTGTTCTCTTCATACAAACGATGGCAATTTGTGTCTGTCGTTAGGGTGTCCATTGAAGTTTATTATTGAGGATTTTTTAACACACTTAAAATGGTACGATTATTTATTGTTGCAGGAGCAAGTTTTCCAAAATGGAAAACAAAAAGGTACCTTACCTACCTATGGTCGACTCTACCAAGATGTTGAGGAACAGACATAAATGTACCCATAGCTTACCTTCTATCGTATATCGCTACAGCATGAGGAGGTTTATATGTAGGTATGTGATTTTAAGACTGATGTTATTGGCTTAAAGGGACAATGCACAGAAAGGATAACAAATGATGTGGTATTATTAAAATTTACTGAGAACGATTAGGTTGTGTGAGCTCTATTCTTGGTGTTTTTTTTTTTTGGTGTTTCTTGTTTTTTTTTTGGTAATTTCGCCAAATCATGTTAAATTTATTTCGGTTATCGATTCTAGGACGAGAGTTTTTCTTTTTAGTGCAAAGAGTAGAGACGGTTTTATAGGTTCATTAAACTTTTTTTAGGTTTTGATTTTTAAACAATGTAGATGGGGCAGTTGTAGGCTATAGATTTAGATGTGGGTAATTATGGCAATTTGTTTGATAAACGTGAAAAAAAAACTTTAAAAAATATAAAAAATTCTACTCGTATAATATATCCTTGTTTGAGAAATAGCTATACTTGATAAATAAGCAAAACGGCAATAGAATGATTGCATCCATCTATTAACAGAACGAGGTCTCATTACCATTATGAAAAGAGAATTATGAATGAGATCCTAGTGCATTTTAGGGGTTGATTCATTTTTAGTTTTTCAATTAACTAAAATGAATATAAATTAATAATTTTAAAGTTAATTCTGGAATACCACAGGGTAGCCACTTATGTTCAGATCTTTAATTACAGTTAAATTACGACTAATGACTCGACCACGTATTGAGCGACAATTTTAAGCGACAACTGGCCGTTGTTATGTAAGGGTTCATGAAATAAAAGATCTGGGAAATGTTGTGCCAAAAGCAAACTCATTTTTAGGATTTGTTTAAAGGAATTCAGTAGATTTCAAAGATCCGTACACTGTTAAGTCCCTTTTCTGTTCATTAGTGCGACCTATACACTTGAGTATTGCTGCATTGTATGGTTCCCTAACACTGTTCAAAATATAAACATGATTGAAAGGGTTCAAAAAAGTTTGTTGATATTTGCTTTGAGAAATTTTTCATTATCGGGAAATGTAATATGAAGCTATAATAGCAAATGTTTATTGTTGGGGATTGATACCCTTGAAAGACGAAGGAAAGTCTATAGTATAATGTTTATTCGTGATATTTTCTGTTCTTCTATAAAAAGTGATAATCTACTGTCTCAAATTCATTTCTATGCCCCTTCAAGATATTTAAGATCAAGACAGTTATTGTACAATGTTCATCACACAACTTTGTATGGGGAGCGTGAGCCTATCTCCAGATGTGTAAGTTTATTTGATGTTTTCTATGAAGATGCTGACATTTGTATGTCCAGAGAAAAATTCAAAAATAACATTATATGTAGTAAAAAGTTTTAAAACTATTAAATTTTGTAATTATATTTTATTACTAGCTGACCCACCCGGCTTCGCACGAGTAAACAAACCTAAGTTTCGCATAGAATTAATTGAATACTACTTACTGAGTTTTGACCCACTTCACAATATGAATGGCGAAATTCGTTAAAATATGATCATCTACGTCCAACCTTTCTTTCTTCCCAACGCAGAAAGATTTTTTGTAATCAAAAACCTTTTTTTGTGTTTATTCCATTTCACTCTATAAATATAATAAAATTTTTAAAAAAATAACCTCTCCAACACAAACAGAATTCTTGAAATCAGATGCCACTTTTTATTTTTACCACCACATCACACTATAAATTCTGAAAAAAATCCCTAAGGCCATCCACTAATAAGCAACCTTCCAATTACAAAAAGAATTTCTTAAACTCGATATTATTTTATTTATACTCCCTAAACAAAATTTAAAAAAGAATATCCCTAAAGCTATTTCCTTAGAAAAACCTTTTACAAAAAAGAATTCCCTAAATCGGACAATTTTTTTTTATCCCATTTCACCCTTCAATTGTCAATTATTAACATTTTGAAATAGAATATCCCGAAAGCCTGGTCCTAAGAAAAAACTTTCAATCAAAAAAAGAATTTATTTTTTTAATATTTTTTAGTTAAGTTTTTGAAAAAGTTGAATGTTAGATATACATCAGAAAATAGCTTAAAATGATTCTCATGATGATAAAATGAAAGATTAATACATTCACTTTTTCCCAACACGGTTCGACGGTGGTTGTCGTCTTCTTTAGGGGATTTTTATTTATAAACAAAGAAGCAATTACATAAAAGTGTAAATGTATGCAGGGCGGACATGATATACACATACATAAACTTGAACAATAGTACAAGAAGTACATTCAAGTTTTGGATCTACTGTTGGAAACTAAGGAGCAGTACACCGCTGAGATGTTTTATATGTCTTGTTTGCGGTTCATGTTGTTCTTGTTATTGATTATGTGTAGTGTTTCTAATATGTAGCGTTTGCAAGTGTGTTTCTCCATTGCCAAGATCTCCACACCATCAAATTCCAGTTAGTGTACACTTTCAACGCTGTGGCAAGCCAGTGCCATCCTTCCAGAATTATTCGAACGAATGTCCGGCTAGTGACCCGACCAACAAAGCCAATGAGAATCATCTTTAAATATTCTCAGATAAACTTCAAAAAAGAATTTCTTGAAACGGACAATTTTTTTATTTTTACCCCATTTCACCCTACAAATAAGAAAAGTTGAAGAAGAATATCCCAAAAGCCATTTCCTAACCGCCATTTTTCCTAAACCTTCGCGGTACAATTACGAACAAACCCGTAGAACAAGGAAGTACCCAATTTGGTGGAGTAGTTCTCAAGTTTTAAGCATCCGAACAAACCACGTTTCATTTTTATATATAGGGTTTTCCAATAAGAGGTGTTATTGTGATATTCAAAGAAAAATAGCATTTTTTGAGATAAATGATCGGATGTTTATTTCATTATAAAGAAGAAGGTATGCCGTTAATAATGGAATACAACATCAGCCAAATGGCCGCCACGACCACGCTTACAGGACCATATCCTTTTCATGAAATTTTCCATAACCAAATCGCAAAGTGGCTGCCCTATGTCCTCGATAGCCTCACGAATTCCATCTTTGAGGTCTTGAATCGACGCTGGGCTGTTGTGTAGATCTTATCTTTCACGTGGCCCCGAAGGAAGAAGTCGCAAGGTGTTAAATCACAAGATCTCGGTGGCCAATTGTGATCACCTCTTCGAGAGATAACACGGTCCGGAAACTTTTCCCGTAAAAGATCGATGGTTTCATTGCTTGTGTGGCACGTAGCGCCGTCTTGTTGAAAGTAAACGTTGTCCAGATCAATACCATCCAATTCCGGCCAAAAAAAATCATTAATCATCTCTCGTTAGCGGAATCCATTGACCGTAACTGTTGCTCCAGCCTCATTTTCGAAAAAGTAAGGTCCAATGATCCCGCCGGACCATAAACCGCACGCGTTGAGGATGGAGATACTTTTCAACAATAACTCTTGGGTTTTCCGAGCCCCAGATGCAACAGTTTTGCTTGTTGACGTAGCCTCCGAGGTGGAAATGGGCCTCATCAGTCAAGATGATTTTTCGATGAAATTCCGGATCATTTTCATGCATTTCAAGGACCCAATCAGCAAAGACACGACGTTGTTGATGATCAGCCGGCTTGAGTTCTTGTGTTAACTGAACTTTATAAGCCTTAAGACCCAAGTCTTTATGCAAAATACGGTGTAATGACGTTTGTGGAATGCCTAATTCCAAAGAACGACGAGGAATGGACAAACCTGGGTTTTCTTCAACACTTTGGGCTGCAACAGCAATATTCTCAGTTGTTCTTGAGCGACGTGCACGGGTTTTATTCTTCACATCACTAACTTGTCCCAACAGCTCGAATTTGTCCACCAATTTCTGTATTGCGGTCCGACAAGGTGCTTCACGACGACCCAAAAATGTTTTAGTTTTACGAAACGTCTCTGCCAAATTTTCACCATTTTTATAGTGAAGCTTATATCGTTCCATTTTTATTAATGGCGTAGTTTCTACTTGTCAAATGTCAAAAAATGACAGCTTCAAAAGTGACATCTACCGAAATAGCGGGCTTTTCAAAATAACACCTCTTATTGGAAAAGCCTTTATAATCATTTTTATAAATGTTGCTTGTCGCTCAATAACTAATGCTGGTTTTACACGACTGACAGTAATTCTGCTAGTAAACTGGCAAAAAGATGGATAAACCCAATGCTTTAATGACATTAATTTACACTATATGTATGTCAAATAATGACACTCTGATAATATATAATATAATGGCAAGAATTAGCAGGTTAATTCTTCATTATTTGTAAAATGGTGTCAGCACGTATTGACATGATGTCAGCATAATGGTAAAATTAAACGTCACTTGCGCTTGGTCATTATTACTGTAACAAAAATAATGGCAGGCTTAGGACCATAGATATACACGATTAAGTCATTTCTGAACAGAAATACTGCCAATATGTCAGTCGTGTAAATCTAGCATAAGTAACCACAACCAACAATTTAAAATATTATGGGTAAAATACGAAAACAATTGCGACTTTCTTTTTCGAAATTATCATTTTGTTTTCGTGTTTGATTAAGAAACATTTTCTAAAACGAAACTTAAATATAAAATTTCAACATGAGAGATTATGTGGCAGTTTGAACATAAATTTTAAAGTTTCGTGTTCTAACCTTTGTTTCAATATGTTTGTTTGTAGTTACACAATACAAATACTAGGGTTGGATAGAGTCCCCGGCCCCGGTCGAAACCGAAGGCGCAAATACCACGGTGGGATAGAGTCCCCGGCCCTGGTCGAAACCAAAGGCGCAAATACTACGGTGGGATAGCGTCCCCGGTCCCGGTCGAAACCAAAGGCGCAAATACTACAGTGGGTTAGTCCCCGGCCCTGGTCGAAACCAAAGGCGCAAATACTACGGTTGGATAGAGTCCCCGGCCCTGGTCGAAACCAAAGGCGCAAATACTATGGTCTGATAGAGTCTCCGGTCCCGGCCGAAACCAAAGGCCCAACTACTTACAATACCTATCAATGGAATACAATCCCTGCCCCAGTTGAAATTGAAGGCACAAAATAATTTCACAGCCCGAAAGCCAAAAACTTCGAAACTACTATCTAATCTAGTGCACCACGCACTCAGCAGTGTGATTCTTGGTAATTCTCCTTTCCTACTCGAGAGTGGTACGCACAACACTGGTAAAGGCAGAAGACAAATTACACTGTCAGTTATAAAATCTGTGGGAAGGATTAAATGTGAATTATAAAAGTGCAGAAAAACTCATCCAACATCTAATCATATTATATGTTCGTATATCCGGCTTATGACGATAAATTGTGTATCTGGTGACTGCCGATCGTTATTATTTTAATTTGAGACATCAATTATAATAGTTGAAGCTACAGTTGTGGGTCGTTGTTGAGGCCGATGTGTGTTGGAAGGTATTTAGAATGATGGTTTGTAGGTGGAGAAAAATATGTAACTTTATTACAGTTTGTTAATATTTATCTATTAATTTCAAGTCAATGCTTTAGAAAATTATCCCCAGCATAAAAGGGGGAAATAATAATAAATAAGAATTAAGGTTTCGTCTCGAGGTATGTATACCTACCTACTATTGTGCAAAATATTTCCAAATCCAATTTGATTTTATTCCATTATTATTCTTCTGTTGTTGGTGGGCGAAAACAACTTAGAAATTTATCATTATTTTTGGGTATTTATTTTCGTTTCCTTTTTCAAATTTAACTAATCTTCATTTTAGAGGAAATGGCAGCTTCCTAATTAAACCCTCGTTTCATCAGTCCAAGTATCCAGATCCAGGCATTCAGGGAAGTGTTGTAGTCCCCTAACAACCCAACTTGAAGTGCGTTTCCCGTGCTTAAATCCCAAATTTATATAATTAAATTCCCGCTTCAGCTAAACTTCCCAATTTCACTGACAAATAATACAAATTAAGGACTCTCGGGGTAGGAACTCTCAAGTCTCAACTAATTATGTTGATATCTACTTCTTCTTCTTCGTTGTTTTCCTCGTTTTTGTGTGAGTCGTCGTCGTGTTGGCGATGGCCATTCGTTCTTATTTCGTTTGACTTGTTTTTTTTTTTTAAATTTTTATTCATTGTAATATTCTTAATTTCCCCCATTTTTTTTTTTTTTTTATTTTCTTCTTGGTGTGTGCACCCCTTAATAACACAACAGGGGCAATTCTTTTCAGGCACTGCTTATCGTATATACTTATTAGGGAATCCAATAATCTGGTGGAGCAATCTCATTTTCCTGGCGCTGTTCTTAATCGTTTTCTTTATTACTGCCGTTAAGGAACGCCGAAGAGAAGGACAACGGCAGCACCACCAGCAGCAGCAGTACCACCCACTGCGGCAGCAGCAGCAGCAGCAGCAACAAAATGAACAACTACAAGGACATTCCAACACGTCCTACTTAAGAAGTCCTGAAAATGGCAATGGCACTGGCACTGGAACCGGCACCAGCACTAGCACCAGCACCGGCACCGGATATAGCACCAACGCCAACACCCCAACCACTGCCACCACTGAGGATCTCAATGGAGAAAGCAGGAGTGTTACTCCTGTTGAAGCTTCAGTTTCAGCTTCTGCTCGTGCTAATAACAACAATGGAAATGTCGGCGAAGAGAATGGTAATTTTATTCACATTTAATATTTTGCCAACTAGCTACTATACGTGCAGATCCTTGAAATCGGGTGCAATTCTTGGCCATAAGTTTAAGCGTTTGTTGAGCCTTTTTGCAAAATTTTACATTAAAATTTTGTGTCTTTCATTTTCGTTTTGTTTTTTCTTGTTGTTTGTTGTATTTTTCCCTTCTAATAATATTGTCTTGACAATAAAAATAGCCAAACGAAGGAAGAAACAAAAGATGGTCATTAACTTGTGAATTATTGTATAATTGATGCTGAATAGCTGAATATTGGCTTCTAACTTATTTTGATTGCTGTTTTTGCGATGAGACATTTTGTAAAATAAATGTACATTAATTTTTAAATTATTATAAGCCTTATGATTAAGTATTTTTTGGTGGTGGTCGGTTCAATTGATTTAAGTAAAAGGCTATAGTTACTAATTACTATCCTCCCTATTAATAAACGGCGAACAACGACAAATCTGTTAGCTTGTAATTCATATTAATACAAAATGTGGAATGGCTTGCCAGTGATATAAAGCCAGCGGATAACTTTAACTCGCCAAATTAAGCGTTTAAGAGATAACATAATAATAAAGGGTGTTTTTTTTTGACATGTGATTTTCAATCTGGCAATACTTTCTCCGGAGTTGGTCTTTTTGACAGATATCACTTGATTTATGTTCAGTTTGGTTTGCCATTTCATAATAAATAGACTTTCTCCTGAACAACGTTTGCAAATCGTGCAAATTTATTACCAAACTAAGGGTAAGGTTCGCGCTACGCATAGCACGCTGCGTCCAATATTCGATGAAGCTCATTTTTGGTTGAATGGGTACGGTTAAGAAGCAAAATTGTCGTATTTGGAGAGATCATCATCCACAAGCTATTGTTGAGACGCCGCGCGGTTACATCCTCAAAAAGTCACTGTTTGGTGTGCTCTATGGGCAGAGGGAATCATTGGTCCATATTTCTTCAAAAATGAAGCCGGCCATAACGTTATAATCAATGGGGAACGCTATAGAGCCATGATTAATGACTTTTTCGTGCCTGAATTGGAGGATGTTGATGTGGACGACCTTTGGTTCCAACAAGACGGCGCTACATGCCATATACAGCTAACGAAACAATCAATTTTTTGAAGGAAACTATTGGTGAGCTCACTATCTCGCGTTGTGGGCCTGTGGCGTTGCCTTCAAGATCGTGCGAGTTAACACCGCTGGACTATTTCTTGTGGGGTTATGTGAAGTAGCTTGTCTACGCTGATAAGCCCGAGACGATTGACACCTTGAAAGAGAATATTCGGCGCGTTGTTGCTGACATACGGCTCCAATTTCCGCAAAAAGTGGTCGAAAATTTGGCCTCTCGGCTGGAACTTATTCGAGCCAGCCACGGCGGCCACTTGACCGAAAATATTTTTTTAAACATAATGGCAAACCCTTATATTTATAATAAAGCTTGATTCTTGGCCATAACATTAAATTATATAGGATGATATGCCACTGAAAATCTTGCACTAAGGCCAAATTTCATAGTGCATTCTTACGTAATGATACTGGGGTATATTGCCACACAGTGGCACTTTAAGCCAAGTGTTGCAGTCTGAGTAAGTGACGAATTTGGGGGTGACTTAAATGTCACCTATTCAGGTAATTTTGAACTGTGAAATTGGGCCTTAAAGTCTTCTACACTCGCCTCTTTAGTGCCACTACCTCTATAGCTTCGACTGTGAGTGAAACTTGACTTAACTTGCCTTTACCTAACCTAACTTCATAATCTCGTTCGTATTTGATTAAAAACAGAATTTTATTACACGCATTTCTAACTTTATCCTGTATAGTGTATATTACAATACATAGCAAGTAAAATCACTTCAAATTTTGTTCAACTTATTTTAATTATTATTAATATCATTCACAGAACTTCGAAGGCAATCACTCAACGGCGCTACTTGGCTATTCTTTGGATGGGTGCTGCATTACTTGCCATTTTGGGCAATGGGACGAGTCCTTTATTTCCATCACTATTTCCCGGCTCTAATATTTAACTCAATGCTTACAGGTAAGTGCATATTATATTCTCTTGCAACGAACAAGAGGGGGTGGTCTTTAAAAACAAACTTTAGCTTTCCACTCAACTTTTCCGTTTATCAAAACCAAGAGCTAAGCGTTTTCATACCTAATTCAAAAAACGAAAAAAATAAGAAAAAAAATCCATGTACAGTAAAAGCTCCTATGAATGAACCTGAGTACCTGAGTTTAGTAATTTTTTGCTAAATACTCGGATGCAAGAAAAATTTAAAAAAAATTAGAACTACACAATTGTGTTAAATATAAAAATGCAGGAATTTTTTTCGATTTTTATTTCAATGACTGAGTCCGCTGAATGCTTATAAGGAGTTTTCAAACCTCTTTCTATTTTTCACATAACAAAATCATCATTTTGTTTGGCTTCGACACATTAACTAAATAGGAAGGTCTACAAAATATGGCCATAGAAAATTATATTCTCACATCATAGAGAAAGGATCCATTTATCGAATCTATCCATAACTAGAGATTCTACTGTATAATTTACAATTTAAGACCGTTCACTCTATATACATACATAATATAAGGAATACAGCCCTGCACGGCGAATATTTTTTTTTTTTAAGCCGGATGGGTTTAAGCAAGGAACTTTTATGAAAGTTCTATTACGAAAATTTGTCACAAGTTCACAAAGTTAATTTAAAAGTTAAGTCCTTTTCGGATGACGGTGCTTCGTTGGTGTCGGTCGTGGGCTGATGGCCTCTGCAAATGATGCCACTCTCTGGCATCTACCAGAGCGCTTAGCAATGCAATGCAAGTGTTTCTCACTTAAACAAGCTAACGTTAATTTTCTTCGCAGCTCAAACAGAAATTAAAAAAAAAACTTTAAGTTTTTTTCGGTTCAATGGAAATTTTGTCGAACATTTATTATTGAATTTGGCAGGGTTCACTCAAAGTGTTGTGCAATTTTACACTTCAAAAAAAAAAAAAAAAAAACTTAAATTCGAGTGTTTGACAAAGGGTTTTCGTTTTTAAACTTTTGAATACAAATTTGTGAAAATTTTCAAAGTTTCATTATTAGGTTAATAAAATTGGAAAGTTTAAGAAAAGAAGAGATCTATACATTTTATAGGAAGATAAAGTATCTTTGAGAGTTGAGACATCGAAGGTTAAAGTTTTTAGGTGTTAAAAATTTAAATTCTGGATACTGAATTCTTGAAATCATTAAGTTAAAGTTTTTGCATGAAATTCATTGGACCATTTATAAATAAGAAAAAAAAATTATTTTCGAAATTGATTTTTTGCAAAAATAAATATTGCTCTGTCGCTCAGAATGTCGCTTAATGAATACGTTGCCCATCCATTTATACAAACTCATACATACATACAGCCGACCAAGTATTTCCCTAAAATTATCCTAAATTTTGACAAGGGCTAAAGTTTTTTGAGGGGTCAAAGGGGTGAAAAGGAGTGAAAAGGGGTGAAAAGGGGTGAAAAGGGGTGAAAAGAGGTTAAATTCAGTTGTTTGTAATTACATATCTTGAAAACTTTCAGCTCTTTTCAAAAAATAGAACTCAACTTAATAAACTCAATTCAATAGTTTCTTTCGAGTTACATCTGTGCAGGTTTTCAATCTTGCACGTATAGTCCAATAAACGAAGAAGTTCGAACAATGGTCAAGATACAGTGGATGACTAAAAGCTAAGTGCAAATAGATGATGTATGTAGACCTCATTACAAGTGTTAGAAGAGATCGGTTTCGATGTTACCGTTGGCGGTGTTGACGTAAATGTTATTTACGTCTCGCTGAATTTAATACGTTTCGTAGTTTGTTCGGGTCGTTGCCTTCTTTAAAAAGTTTAAGATTGTTTATTGAAAAATCGAAATGGCTGTTTACTAAAACGGATTTTTAAGGTTCGTTTTGTCTTATCGACTCGCTATGTTCTTTGAAACGTTTGGAAAGCGTCTTTCTGGTCTGTTCGTCATACTTTTTATTGCAATTTCCACAAGTCAGTTGATGAATACCAGTCTTCAACGATGTCTTTGGTTGATCCCAATAATTATTGTCTCTATTTGTTTTGGCTGGAGTAAACAAGGAGGCGATGTACCATAGAATGGAAGGCTGCTTGTTTATGTTGAATCAGGGAGTGTGAAGTATTTGTAATGTATCGGATAGTACTGGTTGGCTTGTGATTTACTGCAATGTTAATTTTCCCCCTATTATTGCAAAGCCTAAGAAGCTATTTTATTATTAACTTCATTTTCATGCGTAAATTTGATGCAATCGTGTTAATCATTTAAAAGCTTTAACAAATCTTCCCACTCAGGTCGTTTCACTATATAAACACAACTTCGTCAACGTAACTTGCCCAAAATCTAGGCAGATTGTTTTCAGTTCTTAGGCGGATTTCCAGACTGGCTAGAAAAGCTTCAGCGAAGGTGGGTGAAAGAGAATTTCCCATACTAGTACTAGAGCTGTGTAAATCGTTCATTTCAAATGATCGAATCGTTCAAGAATCGATTAGCAAAATGATTCGATCATTTTAATCAATCGATTATTCGATCATTTTCATTCCACTCAATTCATTATTTCATACTGTTCCGATTTGATTTTTGATTTGTAAACATCTATATGTCGGCGGTAGAGTGAAATAAGAACGTGGACTTTCCTTTGTGCGACGTTACGATGTACAAAGTTACGTAGCGCGTATTCTCGGAAATGAATTGACATTTGGACACCTATCAAATTAAAAGTGTTCTAAAGGACCTAGAGAAATGGCGTGACTTCAGGTAATTTCCACCTCCTAAATTGACGTACTCCGTTTTTCGATGCGCCGTAACAAAAATTTTAGTATATTTTGATACTTGTCAAACTAAGTGTTCTAATGGTCCCAGAACGTCGGCCGTGAGACTAGGGTTATACCCACCTCCTTAATCGATTGGCGTACTCCGTTTTTCGATCCGCCGTAATAAAAATGTTGGCATATTTTGACACCTGTCAAACTGAGACAATTTTTTTATTTCGGTTTTGATGAAATTCAATCTCCAAAGTTAACGAATACTGTACCGATTTGGTCGACCCCATTCTGACCCATATTTCTTTTCTCCGATAAAATATATTAATAATTCAAAAGATATTTATATCAAAAATCGAGATTCATTGAAATGATTGTGATTGGGATTGAAAATCGAGAATCATCGAAATGATTGAGATTGGGATCGATTGAAACGAAAATTTGTGATTTCAATCATCAATACTTTTCGATGATCGGATCAAAAAAATCGAATCGTTCCTGATTGACACAGCCCTAACTAGTACCTTGATAGATTTTGAAGTACTCGTTCTGAAATTGGAAGAAATTTTGCTTCAAGTAAAGACACTCTGATTCTCTTCTCTGGTGGTATATTTTATGAAACAAAAAATGTCCCAAGTAACATCGTTGGAGCTATTTGAAGCAAAACTGTTTTTGTACAGCTCCAAGATAGTGAAATCGAAAGCTATAGATCTATAAGAGATTATTTCAGAGCTCCCTACATTTAATTTGAAAATAATGTTCTATAATTGAAGTTTTAGAACACTTTCAGCTCCATTAACTTTACGACGCTTACAGAGTTTAAAATATGCTCTTTAAGGCAGTTTATACGATCTTGAAACGAGCAAACTCTCAATATCAGCATACTTAGCGACATTGCAGAGCTGCTAGCAACACATGCGCAAAATACTAACGCATGTTCTTTCGAAATGTCAAAAATAGCATTAACAGAGCTACACTGAAAGCGGCTACAGAGTTGAATTAATAATATTCTGACACAACTAATGTGGTGTAAAAAAATGCATCAACGGAGCTACAATAAAGCACATATAGAGCCGAATAAATACTAATCCTCTTTTAAAACAATTCTGCCACTTATATTAAAGGGTGTTACAAACTAGAATACAGACAAAAATTATTTCAACTGGAAAACTTACAATAGTTGAAAATTAATTAATTCCTTTATTTTTTTAACTTAAGATTCGAATAAGACATGGAATTCACAATTTTTTTTTTAATAAAGGGCTTTCCAATAAGAGGTGTTATTTTGATATTCAAAGAAAAATGGCATTTTTTGAGATAAATGATCAGATGTTTATTTCATTAAAAAGAGGAAAGTATGCCGTTAATAATGAAACACAACATCAGCCAAATGGCCGCCACGACCACGCTTACAGGACCATATTCTTTTCATGAAATTTTCCATAACCAAATCGCAAAGTGGCTGCCCTCACGAATTCCATTTTTGAGGTCTTGAATCGACGCTGGGCTGTTGGCGTAGACCTTATCTTTCACGTGGCCCCAAAGGAAGAAGTCGCAAGGTGTTAAATCACAAGATCTCGGTGGCCAATTGTGATCACCTCTTCGAGAGATAACACGGTCCGGAAACTTTTCCCGTAAAAGATCGATGGTTTCATTGCTTGTGTGGCACGTAGCGCCGTCTTGTTGAAAGTAAACGTTGTCCAGATCAATACCATCCAATTCCGGCCAAAAAAAATCATTAATCATCTCTCGATAGCGCAATCCATTGACCGTAACTGTTGCTCCAGCCTCATTTTCGAAAAAGTAAGGTCCAATGACCCCGCCGGACCATAAACCGCACCAAACAGTCACGCGTTGAGGATGGAGAGGCTTTTCAACAATAACTCTTGGGTTTTCCGAGCCCCAGATGCGACAGTTTTGCTTGTTGACGTAGCCTCCGACGTGGAAATGGGCCTCATCAGTCAAGATGATTTTTCGATGAAATTCCGGATCATTTTCATGCATTTCAAGGACCCAATGAGCAAAGACACGACGTTGTTCATGGTTAACCCTTCTTGAGTTCTTGTGTTAACTGAACTTTATAAGCCTTAAGACCCAAGTCTTTATGCAAAATACGGTGTAATGACGTTTGTGGAATGCCTAATTCCAAAGAACGACGAGGAATGGCAAACCTGGATTTTCTTCAACACTTTGGGCTACAACAGCAATATTCTCAGTTGTTCTTGAGCGACGTGCACGGGTTTTGTTCTTCACATCACTAACTTGTCCCAACAGCTCGAATTTGTCCACCAATTTCTGTATTGCGGTCCGACAAGGTGCTTCACGACGACCCAAAAATGTTTAAGTTTTACGAACCGTCTCTGCCAAATTTTCACCATTTTTATAGTGAATTTTAATAATTTCAATGCGTTGTTGAAGCGTGTATCGTTCCATTTTTATTAATGGCGTAGTTTCTACTTGTCAAATGTCAAAAAATGACAGCTTCAAAAGTGACAGCTACCGAAATAGCGGGCTATTCAAAATAACATCTCTTATTGGAAAAAACTTTATAATAAATTAACTATGCTGTTTCCTAAAAAAATTAAATCATAAATAAATAAATTAATTAAGGCGCTTATAAAACTTTATACACTTCAATGGCAAGTACTCTTTGAATTAAAAGTTATTTCTATAATTTAGATTTATGTATTTACTTAACATTCTCTAACTTTCAATTTCCAAAAGAACCTATTGCTGCAAATAGCTCTACAATAACAGAACAAAACTCTCAAAGCGATATTGCAGCTCCATTGAAGAGAAATTCCGTCCATATTAAAAAACATGGCGACACAAATGAAAATTATTTGATTTATTTGTTTTCATTCATTTTAATACATTTAAAATCTGTGCTTTCAATATAAAAAACAATATCTATTGCAGTGTAAAAAAAATATGTAATTTCGTGCTTCGATAAATTTATTAAACAAATTTTCACATTTTTCAACTTAATTTTTTTTTTCACATTTCACAGCGTAATATATAAAATTTGGAAGGCGCGTTATAATTTTGCGAAGTACCTCCAAAACATTTATGAAAAAAACTAAGCGGGCACTGGCATTTATTCACTGGCATTAAACCGAAAAATATTAATTAGATTCATTATTTTCTCAATAGGAATAATTATTAACTAGCTTGTTGACTTCACAATAAATGAAGTTTACGCTTCCTACAATTATAACAAACATAAAACTATTATATTTATTTATCATTTGAATTTTCGCAAACAAAAAACTGTGAAAAGTGTTCCTTTTAGGATTTCATATGATTATACTTAAGAGCTTCAAAGCCACCATAGTCACTGATAACAAGCTGATTACGCTTTAAACAGTGAGGTTTCTTTAAATTCAAAAAAAAAATTTGCATATAACCAACCTCGCACCTACTCCAAATCCTATAGTGAAGTCAAGAAAGGGGTTGTAGGGGGGCACCATACCCCCCATACCTACCTCACTGTTTTTATAAATGTGGTTTTATTTACATGCTTGAATTTCTCTTCTCATTATCGAAAGTTATATTGATGGTTTCATCATTAAGTTATTTTGTCTTACTTAGAAACAAAAACAACTGCAACAACACTGATCAATTCTAAAATCTTCCAAAATTAATCACCCACGTGAATTTATTTTCCACAAAAAAAATGAAGTTATTTTCCACTTAAAGTGGGATATAACTTCACTACAAAAAAGTGAAATTATTTCCCACTAGGTGTGAAGTTTTTTGCCATGTGAAGTTATTTCCCAGTGAAGTTATTTTCCTGCACCGTTAACAACCACGTCATTAATTTCTATATAGCTTGTAATTCTATTCAATTTGGCTGCTTGTTGTTTAAATAATATGTACACAATTTTAATTTTCTTGAGTTAAAAATAACTACAGTCAAACTTCTTTATAACGAACCTTCAGAGAACACAAAATTGCTTCGTTATAAAGAAGCTTTATACAAAGTTCGTTATATAGAAATTATTTTGTTTTTAAATACTGCAAGGGGAACAAAATGAAATTCGCTATAGAGAGAATTACGTTATAAAGAAGTTCGTTATAAAGAAGTTTGACTGTACTCCCTATTTCAATCAAAATTAAAATTTCATAATCTCTGTTGAAAAATAATAGAAATATTAAAATTATAACATTAAATTTGAACACCTAACATGATAAGATTTCAATTTAATTTTAGGTTATTACATTTAAATATACTTAAGGATCATATTTCAATTCCATGGATCATATTCTAATCTATTTCGTATTAAAAGATATTTTTTAAGTAAAATTATTAAAATGTCATATAAAATTACTAGGAAAAGCCTTAATATCTACAGAATGTTAAACAATAATATTTGATGTATTTAAAACGGCTGTAATACCAAGGCTGTATTACAAAGTGCCCTAAAATTTCTAACCGTTTACATAATAATGCGATGGTTTTTAATTTTCAGACTCAGACCGATTATGGTAAAAGTTGGATATACAAACATTTTACAAACTGTATGATTTCAATAATATAAAGGGTTTTCCAATAAGAGGTGTTATTTTGAATAGCCCGCTATTTCGGTAGCTGTCACTTTTGAAGCTGTCATTTTTTAACATTTGACAAGTAGAAACTACGCCATTAATAAAAATGGAACGATACACGCTTCAACAACGCATTGAAATTATTAAAATTCACTATAAAAATGGTGAAAATTTGGCAGAGACGGTTCGTAAAACTAAAACATTTTTGGGTCGTCGTGAAGCACATTGTCGGACCGCAATACAGAAATTGGTGGACAAATTCGAGCTGTTGGGACAAGTTAGTGATGTGAAGAATAAAACCCGTGCACGTCGCTCAAGAACAACTGAGAATATTGCTGTTGTAGCCCAAAGTGTTGAAGAAAACCCAGGTTTGTCCATTCCTCGTCGTTCTTTGGAATTAGGCATTCCACAAACGTCATTACACCGTATTTTGCATAAAGACTTGGGTCTTAAGGCTTATAAAGTTCAGTTAACACAAGAACTCAAGCCGGCTGATCATCAACAACGTCGTGTCTTTGCTGATTGGGTCCTTGAAATGCATGAAAATGATCCGGAATTTCATCGAAAAATCATCTTGACTGATGAGGCCCATTTCCACTTCGGAGGCTACGTCAACAAGCAAAACTGTCGCATCTGGGGCTCGGAAAACCCAAGAGTTATTGTTGAAAAGCCTCTCCATCCTCAACGCGTGACTGTTTGGTGCGGTTTATGGTCCGGCGGGGTCATTGGACCTTACTTTTTCGAAAATGAGGCTGGAGCAACAGTTACGGTCAATGGATTGCGCTATCGAGAGATGATTAATGATTTTTTTTGGCCGGAATTGGATGGTATTGATCTGGACAACGTTTACTTTCAACAAGACGGCGCTACGTGCCACACAAGCAATGAAACCATCGATCTTTTACGGGAAAAGTTTCCGGACCGTGTTATCTCTCGAAGAGGTGATCACAATTGGCCACCGAGATCTTGTGATTTAACACCTTGCGACTTCTTCCTTTGGGGCCACGTGAAAGATAAGGTCTACGCCAACAGCCCAGCATCGATTCAAGACCTCAAAGATGGAATTCGTGAGGCTATCGAGGACATAGGGCAGCCACTTTGCGATTTGGTTATGGAAAATTTCATGAAAAGGATATGGTCCTGTAAGCGTGGTCGTGGCGGCCATTTGGCTGATGTTGTGTTCCATTATTAACGGCATACCTTCCTCTTTATAATGAAATAAACATCCGATCATTTATCTCAAAAAATGCCATTTTTCTTTGAATATCAAAATAACACCTATACTATTGGAAAACCCTTTACAACAGTGAAACCTCCCATTGGGGACAGCTCCCTTAAGTGGACAAACTATCATGACCGTGGATCTTGGATTTGAATTCCATAAATTTTATAAACCCTTAAGCGGGAACTCCCTATCCGGACATGAAAAAGAATATCAGCCATTATTTGTTGAATTTAACTCTCGTAGATGGACAAAATCTTTTTTCAATTTGTTAATTTCAACCCTTATTTTCAGCAACACTTTTCCAAATCTTTTTTTGCATTAAAAACGTTCCCACTGGTTCACAAGTGACAATAGATTTTGTCCAAAAGAATTAAATGTTTGTTGTTCCATGTTTCCTTTGGACGGACAACTGCCTTGGATGGATAAAAGTGCTGCAACCGTGTAGCTGACTGGCTAAGGGAGATTTCAATGCATATGTAAATCTAAAACGTTCATTTAATCCATTTTTTAAGTATATTTATAAATGCATTCTTGAGAAAGAATTCACAACGAAATACAAGAAATGTCAAGAATGATGAAAATTTGTTAAATGATTAGCGATAAATATCGTTGGTGCAATAGGGCCAAATACAATCGGGTGGGGATTGAGTGCTTTTATTGAAACGTTTTTCATTAGGTACCTACTTCCTTTCTTTATTTTCCGTCTGTTTGGTATGCATTTTGCAATCTATTTTAAATTCTACCTTCACAAAAAGTTCAAGGACATTTTATTTTCTACAAGATGTCAAATAACTTAACTTTCTAGTAGACACTGTATTCTGAGTCGTGTTTTCCTCTTGTCTAGGAGAGGTATTCTATCTTGAAGCTTGTACAGGGTGAAATTTGGTCTTGGTCCACCATTGGGAATTTTTTTATAGTAAAACTTTCATAATAGTAATAATTGTTATAATAATAATTTGAACTTAACAGACATTGCTTAAAAACAAGGCCCTCACTATTAAATTGATGAGTCCATCAATTGTCAAGGGAGATCGCCTGCACGAAACCTCACTTTATGTGTACTTTAGGCTGTTAAAAGCTATTTTTAATCAATAATAATAGCTTATTTGACTTTTATAACACTTTAAACTTAAGTCTAAGTATTTCCTGATACTTTTGTATTGATCCAAATTATTAGTTAAAAGCTAATTTTCACGTAAACATACATACCTTTTACTTCTTTTAACTCTTTTACGAAAAATATAACTTTCTAGAAAGTGAAAATTTAATTTTAATGATGAGAAAGATTTCTTTTCTTCCAACGTTTAAGGTGCATGATAAAAATATATTAGGAAAATTGAATTTATAAAAAAAAAGTACAAATCAATTTTACTCTTAAATCCATAACATCGTCGACATCATACCTATACTAAACCTACAGCAGGGTTTTCGATGTCGTCTCCGAGACGTTTCTCTGCGAAAAAAAAAACATAATAATAACGTTTCTACGTTTATTTTTGGAATAGAATGAAATTTATGCTTGGATATGAT
Source organism: Leucozona laternaria (assembly GCA_932273885.2). NCBI lineage: Eukaryota > Metazoa > Arthropoda > Insecta > Diptera > Syrphidae > Leucozona > Leucozona laternaria. The sequence goes on along the minus strand of OW026366.1, from coordinate 215,677,199 downwards.
CAAATGCAGCAACTCTTGAGTCAATGACACAATATTGAAGGAGCAATTTTTCAATCCTCCCTCAAAAAAAAAAAAAATACTCTAGGCACGCTTGCTATATACATAATTGTGTATAGGTATAGGTATACTATAAGGTTGGAAAGGTTAATAGATGCAAACTTGTTGCTGTTTATATTATAAAAAGAGCATGTTTGCATTTTCAATAAATTTATCCGAAATTGATGACATCGAAGCGTGAGCAGAAATACTTTGTGAAACTGACTTTTAACTTATTGAATTTATTTTTTTCAAAATTTGATATAAAAGCTCTAAGGGACGGAGGATGCCAGCAAATACCTATGTATAAGGTTTTGTATAGATATAAAGGGTGTTTTTTTTTAGACTTGTGGTTTTTAATCTGGCAATAGTTTTTTCCGAGTTGGTCTTTTCGACAGCTGTCACTTGATTTATGCTCAGTTTGGTTTGGCATTTTATATTGAATAGATTTAAGGCTTAACTACATAAGCCCAAAAAGTGAAAAAGTACAAGAGTGAAAATTTTCAAACTCATTTTGGAATAGTTTTTCCCACTGGAAAACTTATAAAAATGATGCAGAAAGCTTACATTTTGGTTTTAAAAAAAATTTGTATATTCTTTTTCACAAAACAACTGCGCTGGCGGGAAAAAAATATTTTTACTTTTGTACAAAAGTACTTTTTGGCTTATGTAGTTAAGCCTTTACTCCTGAACAACGTTTACAAATTGTGCAAATTTATTACCAAAATAATGGTTCACCATACATAGCGCGCTGCGTCCAATATTCGATGAAGCTCATTTTTGGTTGAATGGGTACGTTAATGAGCAAAATTGTCGTATTTGGAGTGATCATCATCCACAAGCTATTGTTGAGACGCCGCGCGGTTACATCCTCAAAAAGTCACTGTTTGGTGTGCTCTATGGGCAGAGGGAATCATTGGTCCACATTTCTTTAAAAATGAAGCCGGCCATAATGTTACAGTCCATGGGGAACGCTTTAGAGCCATGATTAATGACTTTTTCATGCCTGAATTGGAGAATGTTGATGTGGACGAGCTTCGGTTCCAACAAGACGGCCGGCGCTACTTGCCTTACAGCCAACGAAAAAATCAATTTATTGAAGGAAACTCTTGGTGAGCGCATTATTTCGCGTCGTGGGCCTGTGGCGTGGCCTTCAGGATCGTGTAATTTAACACCGCTGGACTATTTTTTGTCGGGTTATGTGAAGTCGCTTGTCTACGCAGAAAAGCCCAAGACGATTGACACCTTAGAAGAGAATATTCAGTGCGTTACTGCTGACATTCGGCTCCAATTGCTGCAAAAAGTGGTCGAAAATTTGGCATCTAGGTTGGAATTTATTCGAGCCAGCCGCGGCGGCCACTTGCTCGAAATCATTTTTAAAATAAAGGGTTTTCCAATAAGAGGTGTTATTTTGATATTCAAAGAAAAATGGCATTTTTTGAGATAAATGATCGGATGTTTATTTCATTGTAAAGAGGAAGGTATGCCGTTAATAATGGAACACAACATCAGCCAAATGGCCGCCACGACCACGCTTACAGGACCATATCCTTTTCATGAAATTTTCCATAACCAAATCGCAAAGTGGGTGCCCTATGTCCTCGATAGCCTCACGAATTCCATCTTTGAGGTCTTGAATCGATGCTGGGCTGTTGGCGTAGACCTTATCTTTAACGTGGCCCCAAAGGAAGAAGTCGCAAGGTGTAAAATCACAAGATCTCGGTGGCCAATTGTGATCACCTCTTCGAGAGATAACACGGTCCGGAAACTTTTCTCGTAAAAGATCGATGGTTTCATTGCTTGTGTGGCACGTAGCGCCGTCTTGTTGAAAGTAAACGTTGTCCAGATCAATACCATCCAATTCCGGCCAAAAAAAATCATTAATCATCTCTCGATAGCGCAATCCATTGACCGTAACTGTTGCTCCAGCCTCATTTTCGAAAAAGTAAGGTCCAATGACCCCGCCGGACCATAAACCGCACCAAACAGTCACGCGTTGAGGATGGAGAGGCTTTTTAACAATAACTCTTGGGTTTTCCGAGCCCCAGATGCGACAGTTTTGCTTGTTGACGTAGCCTCCGAGGTGGAAATGGGCCTCATCAGTCAAGATGATTTTTCGATGAAATTCCGGATCATTTTCATGCATTTCAAGGACCCAATGAGCAAAGACACGACGTTGTTGATGATCAGCCGGCTTGAGTTCTTGTGTTAACTGAACTTTATAAGCCTTAAGACCCAAGTCTTTATGCAAAATACGGTGTAATGACGTTTGTGGAATGCCTAATTCAAAAGAACGACGAGGAATGGACAAACCTGGGTTTTCTTTAACACTTTGGGGTACAACAGCAATATTTTTTATTCTTCACATCACTAACTTGTCCCAACAGCTCGAATTTGTCCACCAATTTCTGTATTGCGGTTCGACAAGGTGCTTCACGACGACCCAAAAATGTTTTAGTGTTACGAACCGTGTCTGCCAAATTTTCACCATTTTTGTAGTGAATTTTAATAATTTCAATGCGTTGTTGAAGCGTGTATCGTTCCATTTTTATTAATGGCGTAGTTTCTACTTGTCAAATGTCAAAAAATGACAGCTTCAAAAGTGACAGCTACCGAAATAGCGGGCTATTCAAAATAACACCTCTTATTGGAAAACCCTTTATAATGGCAAACCCTTATCTTTATGATAAGGTTAAATTCTTGGCCCTAACATTAAATGATATGCGTTTTATTTCTTCTTGAAAAACACACGTCTAAAAAAACACCCTTTAGATTCAAAAGAGAATCAAAACATAAAAAAAAATATACTTCGCAACTTTTCTACCCTCAATCTTTAACAGGAACTAACTATTTACAAAGAATCATATCTACGACTGGAAATGTCCAAAATTTCCCGTTTATTAACAGCCCCCTTCCCACTTTTTATATCCGTCCAATATATGAATTGGAATAAAGTTGGCAAAATTGAAAAGGCCAATTTTTTTTAGGTGCCTAAATCATACTTTTTATGAGAAAAAAACGAAAAAATAGAAAAGAAAGTCCAGCCTGTAAAGAAATTTGGGAGGTTAAAATGACGTTGTTTGACTGTAATTATGTGTTTCACTACTACTTTTTAAATTAATTCAAACCATTTTTGTTTTCTTTTTAGGAATCATGTTTAACTATTTAACTTGCCGTTTATCGAGATGGACACAGCAGGTACTAATGGGAACACTACTATCAATATTGGTCTATAGTTTCATGATTTTCTCGCCACTTGCATACGGAGCAACCGGGCCAATGGCGAATGAAGGTAATTCAACGATGTACGGCCTCAGATGGCTTTCATCGTGGGAATTTTAATTTGGCTCTATATATGAGAGTGTATAAGTCCCTTCTGTCGATGTCAACGTTATTTGTATCCTGATGGAATCCTTAATCGTCATCGCAATTCATATTCGTAGCCAACTGAATCAGAAAAGCATTCCCATGCCAAAACCATTTTGAAACATGAGATTAACAGAAGTTCGTGCACCATGACCACCACCACCATACTTCCATGAATGGGCAGCATGCATCAAGCATCACACGCAAGAAATTATAGTGATGGGTAGAAATTTAGCTTACATTACAGCTCCCTCTCTACTTTGAAAGTTGGAACGATGCGAGATACGACGCTATAGATAAGGGATGACTATGCATTTAACTCCTCAAGATTTTGTTGTAATTTTTTAGCAATAGCTCTTTTTAAATTTCTGATTGAATGATGAATAATTTGTAAGAACAACTCTACCAAATAGAAAATCTATTAATTTACTTTTATATTTTTATATTTAAGTTAAAATATTCATAAAAGTAAACAAAAATAGTTAAATTTGTGTCAGAATTAATGATATAAAATTTGAATTAGATAAAACTTGTGTATGACAGTATGACCCACTGACCGACAGCTCGTGAAAGCCAAGCCTTATTGAATTAAAACTCTATTAAACCATTCCTGGTTTCGTGTTGTTTATTGCAGAAAAGGACTCTTTCGAATCCGAAGGACTAAGGTGATGAGAGGCACTTTTTCATGAGAAGATATGCCTAGTCTTGGAAGATTAGTCACTTCCTAGCATAAGAACCAGTAGCGGTTTTTTTTTTTATTTGATCCACGGGCTACAGTTTAAAGACTCAATGTAGAACTATAAAGGGTGTTTTTCATTCATGTATATATGAGAGGGGGCGTCTATTTCTCCGTTTTTAAGCGGAAGAATTGACTTGAAAAAGAAACAAAAATCCTTAAAAATCAATGGCAACAATGTTATATTACCTATACTTTTATTCAAAGCCAGAAATCCAGTTTTTTATTCTGCTTTTAAATCAAATTATTATAGTAAATACTTTTTGAAATCTACAGTTCTGTGGCTGAGTGTTAGGACTAAGGAGTATATCAGAAAGCAAACTTAAACTTCGAAATTCGATATGTTTTTCAAAATGCATATCCAGTAGGCACGTAACAAAACCTGATATCCTGTCATATCTACGTAGCCATACCCATTATACATAACGAACGGTAGAATTTAATGCAACATTGAGCTTTGCTTGCTTGCTTATTACAAACAATTTATTATAGTAAATTTCGCAGCAATATATCAAGATGGGAATTGCGAAAGTCTTAGTAAGGAGAAAACCCGTTTTTACGGGTGTTAAAGTATGGGTTACCCATAATGTACGAAGTACGCCATATAAAGGGTCCGCCAAATAACTTCTTTTTTTTTGAAAATGGCTCAAAACATCGAGTGTAGCTCCGGCTGTGTGGCACGTAGCGCCGTCCTGTTGACACCAAACAGTGACTCGTTTTGGGTGTATCGGCTTTTCAATGTATGCGTGCGGGTTTTCTGTGCCCCAAATGCGAAAATTTTGCTTGTTTACTACCCGCCAATATCAAAATGACCTTCATCTGAAAAGATGATTTTTTTGGCAAAATCGGCATCTTCTCTAAGTCGATCGCAGGCCCACTTAGCGAAACGTATACACAACCATATTCGTTCAGCGGAAGGATAAAACTAATTATCTGTCAAATCAGCCATGAGCTAAGTGTTACCATTCACGAAATAAGCACTAGTTGAAAAAAAAACGTTAGATGGCGGACCATTTACCTTGCCAACGAGTCCATTAATATGGTTATCCTAGGTCAAAAATCGCTTGAAGGTCACACCAAAATATTTTGCTATTACAACGTATTCGATTGGAGCATTGCTAAATGGAATCGGTGGAAAGAAAGCAAAATCTAGGGATTTTCTAGATATGACAAGGCATTTAGATTTTTAGGGTTTAAAATAAGACCATTTGACATTTCTCCAAGTCTTAATTCCCACAAAATGCTCCATGCTCAATTAGACCAAGTGGGCAGCTGAATTACATCTCAAAGTCGTCAGCGTACATGTGAAAGGAACAATTTGCAAGCGAAGATGGAAGTTCATTGACATAAGCTGAAAACAAAAGGGGTCCAAGAATGGAACCCTGAGGCACTCCAATAACATTCGGCAAAAAATTAGACGAGCTCTCTCCAACTTGCACTGCTTGCTTTTCTATTGGTCAAGAAAGAATAAATGAATTTTGTTACACCAGGTCAAAAATTAAAATTTTGCATAAACTTTCTACATAAATTGACATGATTGACAGTATCAAAAGCCTTTGAGAAGTCAACCGAAACCAAAAAAGTAACCTCGTCTTTATCCATTGCTTGCCCTAAAAATGTCGTCAGTAACACCCAAAAGTGCAGTGATACAACTCTGTTTCTTACGAAACCCAGATTGTTTCAGCTAAGCAATGAGTTGGCAGCGAGATAAACATTGATTTGTTTTTGTAGAATCCTCTCAAAGGCTTTAGACAAAAAGTGCAATACGGAGATAGGCCTAAATTCATCTTTCTTAGGATTTTTGGGAAGTAATATGATTCTTATTGACTAAAATAATAATCCGAATCATGAGCTTTATTTTGTCATAGAAATAAAAATTGGGTTTAGCTGTTTCACAATGTCTGATTTAAGTTCTTACTAAGCTAGTTGGAACTTATTAGTGAATTACCAACCTCACTTACATTTCACAATATCTGAATTAATAAAACTTTGAAAAGCAACATTTTTAAAAATTTTATGTTTACTACTTTTGTTTTTAATATTCATTGCTTTTATCAATTTTTAGGCAACCAGATTGCTTAAAACGTATTTTTGTTCCTGAGAAGATTGAAAATAACTCAATCTGTTTTATTATACTTATTACAAAAATAGGATCTTTAGTGTAAGCCACCGATTGAAGTCAGTTATTTCCAATTTTCTCAAAACCAAAGACATTATAACCTTTTGGTCTGTAATCATTGACTGAAAATTGGTAACAGCATTGAATATTAAATACAAAACTAGTACTGGATAACGTACGTAATTTTTTTACAAAAACCATTGCCCCTTCGGCTTAAACAGAGGGGGAAATAGAACCCCCTCCCCGCTGCCTTTTCTCGACAAACTTTCACTCTAGAGTTTTTTTGTTGGTATCTATAGACGCAAAATTTAAATTAGCCTGATGTGAAAGGAAGCATTACAATTCTTACCCCCCATGCTACGGACCTGCACAAAATACTTACCGAGGTGGCAACATGCTCCTATAGCAAACACCGCCAACTGCGCACAACCTTTTGCCGTCCGCCCCGCTATATTATTACGACAATAGGAGATTTACATCATAAATAATGACTTACAACGTAGGAATTTAAACAGCGAAGCCTTACGGCTCACACAAAGTTCATCCATGGAGCATGATAATAGATTGACAAAAAGCATGTTGTGAGTACATAAAGATCAACGTAAACATACCAATTAACCTGATAAACGGAGCCGAATTTCGTTTGTAAGACTTCCCCCCACCAGAGGTAAGGGGTCCGCCAGTTGATAGCCAGATTCGTGAGTTGATTTCTGGATTCGTCCGTTGATTTACCTTGTCATATTACATGGTGCCGAAATCACCCTGCAACCCGACCTGGTATCCGTCGCTGATTTCCACGATCATCAGTGGACCTGAAATATCCCAATCCCCGTTATAGGATACCAATAACGCCAGCAGAATAACCAAAGTTACCACTTTCGAACAACTCATCAAATAAACAAAGTACATCAACCAGATACTCAAGAAATGAAGTTTTCTATTCGATTTATATGTAACTAGGTTAAGGGTTTGGATTTATACAAATAAAGAAAGGCTTTAAATCTAAAGTTCGTACTCTTTGGATATAAACCTTGGTAAACCGACGGGCTAAACCTCAGTCTTTGACAAAACTACATCACATGTTAAGGTGTTAGCATGGTACTAGTTAACAATTTACTATCTGTAAGGCTCTTTGATAAAATGTTCTTAGTTCTTTATAATTAGTATCATATTTAAACTATTTTCTTACGAAACTCAAGCTAAACGCGCCCAAAAGAGTGACAATTTATGCAAAAAACTAGGCAAAAACAGGGCCCTTGTTATGTATTACGAAACGCCCCGCAGAAAAAACGAAGTCCAGGGAAACGAAAGTCGTCGCGTAGTGTGATTATAAAAAGGGAAAATGCAATCACACTACATTTGTTATTTTTCTTACATTTTTCATAACCTCACTCAAAACAATACAAAACCAAACCAAAATACAATGTTGAAAACAAACTCAAAACGAAAGCCAGCCAATACGACAGCTGAAGGCACTCGTTTATAAACTACGAGTACATTTTTTTTTACGATACTCGTTACTCGTAATCACAATTTAACGAACACGCGGCGTCACAAACGATATTCGTTTTATTTAATAAGCCCCCAGCTTTTTCACATTTTTCATTGTCAAAGTGACATAATATGGAGTTAGTATGATAATAAAAAGATAAAATAGCCATTTGGTCATTTTAACTTCAATACAATGTTTAAAAGATAGTACGGTTTAAAACTTGGAAAATCCTCTGTTTACCCTAGCATCTTACTGAAAATGCTTTATCATCGTACTAAATCGTCTAAAATTTTCCACCAATGATTTTATAGAGTTTAAAAAAACATTTTGTGTTTTTTCTTTTTAGTTCTGCAGTTTTATTGAAGTTATATTGTTCAAGTATTATATTGCGCAATTAATGTTGCTACTATGTACATACAAATTCAAATATGATTTTAAAAAAGACATATATGTATGGCTTTGTTTTCAATTTTCTTCAGGCACTAACCAAATATCAGACGTGCAATCACCGCCAGGATAACGAATTTCATGTGGTAGTGATGGGCCATATGGCTCATTTCCAAAATCAACCAAAAATTCTTCATTGACTTTCATGCCACCATTTATGTTATCAATGTCTAACATGGCAATGGTTCCACCAGCAGCAACCATTTTTGGATAGAACTGTTTTTAGAAGAAAAAAAAGTTTAACATTGTGTGTTGTTTTGTATACTGGAATTTTTTTGTACCTGTTTATCCCATGGTGAGCACAAGGAAGTTGAAATATAGAGACGCTTTCCATCCAAAGACAGCTGCATCATCTGTGGTCCACCCTCCAGACGACGACCTTTGATAACACGTGCTGCTGGTTGTTCCTAGAAAAAAAAAGTCCTTGCATAATCGATAAACTAACAAAATCAACTAAGAGAACTTACCGTCAATTCCTTGTCTTCGATCACTTTAACTCCCGAATCCTTGCAAATGGATCCGCCCAGGAAAACTTGCCCAACTAGTTTCGGTTCTTCGCGGTTGGTAATGTCATATTGACGAACATCACCATGTAGCCAGTTGTTCACATACAAAAACCGATCGTCCAAAGAAATAAGGATGTCAGACATCATTCCTCCAATATATTCCGCAGCAAATCCTTCGACCTTCTTCTGTGGGACATCGATGACCATCTTTGCTGTGAATTCATCAGAATCGGGCTTCTTTTTAAAATGAAAGACCTTGGAGTTAAGACAGCAGCCCACATAGCCCTGGGGTTCTTTTGGATCGTGTAAAAATCGAACTTCCAAGGGAGTAGCGCCTTCCATGCCCAAGTCGATGGTCTGGATCAGGGTTTGCGTTGACCACTTATAGAAATTAAGACGACAACCGTATTGAGTAAAGTCTTTAATGTGACTCTCGTTCCAGCCTCTGAAATGAAGAGTATTTTTTTTAGTAAGTAATCTCAATTTGTATTATTAGGTAACTCACGAGCGCCACAATTTTGGTGCTCCCCATTCAGTCGATATCATGGCATCGAAGTACGGTTGATACCAAAAATCATACCCACAAATAGCCTTCTCTTCGCCTTTAGTCCATGTTCCCAAACAATTAAACTCCGAGTCAAATTGAATAAAGTCACCCTTGGTATTGCCATCCTTATCACCCATGGTCGATATCAAGATATTACCATTGGCAAGACAATGTGCAGTATGGGGAGCTGTTACATTGTGCTGCTTCAAAACGTCTCCACTAATTTCTTTCACTATCTCAGGTTTTCGCGGATCGGTAGCAACGTCAACGACGTAAATGTTATCCGATATCAAACTTGGCATAATCAGTTTGTCTCGTTTTGGAACCACTGATGCGCTTTCATCAACCAAGTGACAGCTGGAACAGGCGTTCCATCCACTGTGATGGAGTTCGTTATTCTTACGATTGGTGAAAGTCCGATGGATAATCTATAAATATTATATAAATATGAGATTATTATAAGACTGTTCAAAAAAAATTTAGGATTTCAACTAGAGCATTTAGACTAGAGCATTTTATAGCACCATCCTGTTTCGATGGCGAACAAAATACATCTGCGATGACGAATGACCAATAACTCATTCCTTCATTCACAGGTTCTTTCATACATACTAATAATGTCAAGGACGCGATATAGATAATTCATAATATCCAAACAGATATTGATAAGGCTTTAACATTTTGCACTCACTTGGGTGTATGTTGGACTTTCTGGATCAACATCAATTGTAGACAGATAGTCTCCATGTGGTTCATCTAGATCTGGCTGAACAGTTATAACATACAGCAGCTTCTCACGTGGACCTTTTTTCATGGCATCAAGCGGTGTAGCATAACCAGGACCACTGCAGCATTCTGGAAAAAATCCAAACATCAGTAAAGGAATTTTTTAAGTCGGATACTTTTGTGATGTAGCTCTAAAAAAAATGGGCTACAAAATCTTCGACTGAACGGATTTTCAAAATGTTGTCTTTTAAACCATCTACAAATGATCCCCTTTCATTAAAAAAATTTATTGAAATCCACCCAGCCGATTTCTAGATATACGGTCACACACAAAAGGGAAACTCATTCCTATATTATAATAGATTTTGTTTATAAAGGGTTTTCCAATAAGAGGTGTTATTTTGATATTCAAAGAAAAATGGCATTTTTTGAGATAAATGATCGGATGTTTATTTCATTGTAAAGAGGAAGGTATGCCGTTAATAATGGAACACAACATCAGCCAAATGGCCGCCACGACCACGCTTACAGGACCATATCCTTTTCATGAAATTTTCCATAACCAAATCGCAAAGTGACTGCCCTATGTCCTCGATAGCCTCACGAATTCCATCTTTGAGGTCTTGAATCGACGCTGGGCTGTTGGCGTAGACCTTATCTTTCACGTGGCCCCAAAGGAAGAAGTCGCAAGGTGTTAAATCACAAGATCTCGGTGGCCAATTGTGATCACCTCTTCGAGAGATAACACGGTCCGGAAACTTTTCCCGTAAAAGATCGATGGTTTCATTGCTTGTGTGGCACGTAGCGCCGTCTTGTTGAAAGTTAACGTTGTCCAGATCAATACCATCCAATTCCGGCCAAAAAAAATCATTAATCATCTCTCGATAGCGCAATCCATTGACCGTAACTGTTGCTCCAGCCTCATTTTCGAAAAAGTAAGGTCCAATGACCCCGCCGGACCATAAACCGCACCAAACAGTCACGCGTTGAGGATGGAGAGGCTTTTCAACAATAACTCTTGGGTTTTCCGAGCCCCAGATGCGACAGTTTTGCTTGTTGACGTAGCCTCCGAAGTGGAAATGGGCCTCATCAGTCAAGATGATTTTTCGATGAAATTCCGGATCATTTTCATGCATTTCAAGGACCCAATCAGCAAAGACACGACGTTGTTGATGATCAGCCGGCTTGAGTTCTTGTGTTAACTGAACTTTATAAGCCTTAAGACCCAAGTCTTTATGCAAAATACGGTGTAATGACGTTTGTGGAATGCCTAATTCCAAAGAACGACGAGGAATGGACAAACCTGGGTTTTCTTCAACACTTTGGGCTACAACAGCAATATTCTCAGTTGTTCTTGAGCGACGTGCACGGGTTTTATTCTTCACATCACTAACTTGTCCCAACAGCTCGAATTTGTCCACCAATTTCTGTATTGCGGTCCGACAAGGTGCTTCACGACGACCCAAAAATGTTTTAGTTTTACGAACCGTCTCTGCCAAATTTTCACCATTTTTATAGTGAATTTTAATAATTTCAATGCGTTGTTGAAGCGTGTATCGTTCCATTTTTATTAATGGCGCAGTTTCTTGTCAAATGTCAAAAAATGACAGCTTCAAAAGTGACAGCTACCGAAATAGCGGGCTATTCAAAATAACACCTCTTATTGGAAAACCCTTTATTTTATTGATTTTTTTTTAATGTAAAAATGCTTGCGCATTGTGAACTGAAGGACGATTTTATAACGAGAAAAACTTTTCAGTGTTTCTCGTCACGCTGATGTCTCCTTTTCTCGTCGTATTGTGAAACAGGCTTCAATCTTCCTACCAAACTGGGTTCTAAATATTTAAAAATATATTCCGCCATATGCAATGGCATGATGCATCACATTCAGCTACACCGACACACAAACAAATATTTAGTATTATAATTTATCGGTATGTATCGCATTCGCATCGTGTCCAAGCCATAAATCGATGCAGAAACTAACACCAGCTCACTTACACACCACATTTGTGTAACACCGGCACACGAATTATATCAATATTGACATCACATTCACATTCACAATCGCAAGTGTTGGTACATAGGCATACACATGATATAAAAAAAGAAAAAAGTTTACTGAGTTTTCATTGAAAGTCGACGATTTATTGTTGGCACAATCAAAGAAAAAGTAAAACAAAATTAAAGTAAGTTCTTACTCTTCATTATTGTTGTTTTACACTCACGATATTTAATTATTTTAACGCGCTCAAATTAAATGTTTTTAATAGATTATTTTGTGTTATTTACTACTGCGATGGTTGCATGTTCACTAGGGTAGGTCCAGGTATTAAGTATTAACTAAATCTGCGAACTGCACCTGAATACTGACTGAAGAAGAATGCCGAAGAATGGATGCGCTTTTGCGTCTGGGAAGAAAGAGAGAGAGGAGAATGTTGTCTTGTACCTTCTAATGTCATTACCAGTGTTGCCATAGTCGACAAAAAAACGACATCGGGGATCAGTGATGCCTTTACAGAAATAAAATGTGTTTTCCATAGAAACTGGTGATAGCAAGTAAAACCGCCGCGCCGTGCCGAGCCCGTCGCACAGTGGGGTAAAACTGGTCCTTTTATGATATTGGATCCGCCAAATAACTTCTTTTTTTTTTAAAGCAAAACATCGAGTGTAGCTTCGGCTGTGTGGCACGTAGCGCCGTCCTGTTGAAACCAAATGTTGCCAATATCCTCCTCTTCAATTTTTGTGAGGAAAAATTCTTTCAACATAGCCCGATAACGATCGCCATTGACTCTAACGGCCACTCCTTGCTCATTTTCGAAAAATGGCCCAATTATGTGTCTGGACCAAAATCCGCACCAAACAGTAACTCGTTTTGGGTGTATCGGCTTTTCAATGTATGCGTGCGGGTTTTCTGTGCCCCAAATGCGAGAATTTTGCTTTTTTACTACCCGCCAAGATCAAAATGAGCTTCATCTGAAAAGATGATTTTTTTTGGCAAAATCGGCATATTCTCTAAGTCGATCGCAGACCCACTTAGCGAAACTTATACACAACCATATTCGTTCAGCGGGAAGATAAAACTAATTATCTGTCAAATCAGACATAAGCTAAGTGTTACCATTCACGAAATAAGCATTAGATGAAAAAAAAAAAAAACGTTAGATGGCGGACCATTTATGTAATTCATGCCGGCCGGTAACACAGTTTTTCTAGGTGCTTATAAGTTAAACCTCAAGAATTGTATGCGCTTAGCTGGGATTAGTTGTTGTTGCATTTGTACATTATACATTTTTTCAGCCCAGACATCGATTTTTGTACCAATTTCTCAGGGGTTTACTGTTTTTAGATTATTCAATTACCATTTGAACGATTTTCAATCATGGTTAAACGAAGTCAAGTTTTGACTCTTCTTAGCCCCGAGACTACAAGAGCCAGTACTGGCTTTCTTTAAACTTATTTTTTGCACAAAATCGAATCACTTCATAAATTTGAATAAAAATAACGAAGAAAGTTGACTAAAGTTACAAAAAAAAATTAAAGCAATACTGGCTGCTCAACTGGCTGCTCAACTGGCTGCTCAACTGGCTGCCAGTAGTTGACGAGCAAGTTACTTATGTTTGTGTGTATTAGTAAAAAGATTTTGGGGTATTTCGAGTGTGCAAGTTTTGTTGTTGGGAAAAAACTTCTGCTTCTTGTAGGACTTCGCATAATTCTTTTTTTTGAGAAGATCTTTAGCGGAAATTTTTTGTTTCTGCAAAGATTGTACAACAATTCAGCTTCTCCAATAAAACTTTGTATAGCGACGAACTTGCAAAAAGGTTTTTGATTTTTCATTGAAAACGCTTAGGTTAATTTTCAACATATTCGGTGGAGGCAATAGAATTAGAGAATTAGAGGTTTTCAACTGCAGTTGATGAAGGGTGATGTTCAGTCGTCTTTGGTCTTGGCCCTTAAAGTTCTACATCAGAGAAATATCTCTTAACTTTCTGAAGTCGCTTTAGAGCGTTGTAATTCACAAAAGAATTGTCTCTCAGAGTAAATTTATTTTAAAATTTATATTTACTCAGAGAGACACTTTTTATGGAAACTCAAACGCTCTTATGCGACTTCAATTTGATTCGGACGTAGGTTAAAGTGGAGGTCCAATTTTCGAAGACTTTTTCCAACATTTGTGGCCGTATATCGGCAATAACGCGGCGAATGTTGTCCTATAAGTGGTCAATCGTTTCGGGCTTATCGGCGTAGACTATGGACTTCATACATCTCCTCAGAAAATAGTCAAGCGGCGTTGAATCGCACGATCTTGGAGGCCAATTCACGGGTCCGTAACGTCAAACTGTGCGGTTACCAAACGTTTCCTTCAACAAATCAATTGTGGCACGAGCTGTGTGGCATGTTGCGCCGTCTTGTTGAAACCACATCTCCTGTGCATCATGGTTGATCAATTGATGAACGAAAAATTCAGTAATTATGGCTCTATAGCGGTCACCATTGACTGTAACGTTCTGGCCAGCATCGTTTTTAAAGAAGTACGGACCAATTATTCCACCACACCATAAAGCACTCCAAACAGTCAGTTTTTGTGGATGTAACGGTGTCTCAACATCCAATTGAGGATTATCATCACTCCAAAAACGGCAGTTTTATTTATTGACGTATCCATTCAACCAAAAGTGAGCTTCATCGCTAAACAAAATTCGCTTATGAAAATTGGGATCAATGGCAATCTTGTTTTGGGCCCATTCACCGAATCTATGCCTTGCTAGGTAATCCTGTGGCTTCAATTCTCGCAATGTCAAGCCAAACTAAAAATAAATCACCTGACAGTTGACAAAATGGCTACCAGTTAAAATTGTGTTGCCAACTTAAAGTTATATACCTCTAAAAAAAAACACCCGTTACATAATCCAATAAAAATTCAACATTTCAGACTTAATATCTACAATCAATACCGTTTCCATAGAATGTAAAAAATTATGAATACAAAAATAAAACACAACATTCGTTTAAATAGTAATTAATGAAAAATTTCCAATCAAGGGGGGAAAACCATGAACTCCTCAAAGAATCTGTGAAGAAAATATTCATATTTTCTAACAATATCGAAAATAAGGACATTTTCAGATACATTTGGCATGGTCCAGAGCCAGGGGGGGGGGGGTGGTATAATTATGGAGAGAAGACAAGTATTTGTTAAAATTCATAGTAAAAAATGAAAAATTTGTTAGTTGTGTGTTGTTGTCCAGAGCCAGGGGTGCCTATGGACCCTCTAATAATTAAGGAAATTTATTTTATTAAATATACAAATCTGGCATATTTTTGTATGCGACAGCAGCGCTTCCTCGAAACCTAAGTGGAATTTTCCCCGGGTGTCACCTTCTATTTGTATTTACTCAATGGTATCATCTTTGAAGCAGAGTCGTAAGAATTTGATGCTGATTGAGTGCTTGGTGAATACTTGTCTTTCTGCCTTTTTATAGTAGCTGCGGAAGTGCCTCTTTTAATATTCTTTTCCAAGGCCCAACTCATTTCGCAGATAATAACTATTTATGTATACCAATCAAAGTTGGGTCTTGGGTAATTGTAAAAAATTTTAAGAGAGATTAACAGTAGCATGAGACAATGTGTGAAACTATTCTAATGACCAGCAGTGTATATTCCTTACTAAAAAATTAAATAAATATCTCATCTAATCTAATCTAAATAACTTTGCTTTTAAGTAGGAAGATACTTAATAAATACAAGTCATTACATATATGTAAACAAAATTAAACAATAAACAAAAGATTATATTTTTTACACAGCACTTACTCTATACGATAACTCTTTCTCTTTTTGTAAACAAATTTTACACTTTGTAATTTTATATGCATTTTAGCTTTAATTCTAAATAGGTACATTAACATTCAACAAGTTCTTTGCTTATTACAATTACAAATAGAAAAGATATGCGCGACTTGATCGCAAGAACTTTTTCTTGTGGTTAACAACTGTAATGCATAAACACCGTGAAGACAAATGTTAATAGTTCAATAATAGGTGTGTTTTGCAGTGCATGTATGTAAAACCGCTTAGAAAAAAAAATTTAAATGTAAAATACAACAACAATTCCGCTTAGTTAATGGCGATAAGCCTATCCGTTTATGAAATCAGCGCATATAAAGGGTGTTTTTTTTAGACGTGTGGTTTTCAAGAAGAAATAAAATGCATATAATTTTATGTTATGGCCAAGAATTTAGCTTTATTATAAAGATAAGGGTTTGCCATTATGTTTCAAAAATGATTTCCGACAATTGGCCGCCGCGACGGGCTCCAATAAATTCCAGCCGAGAGGCTAAATTTTCGACCACTTTTTGCAGCAATTGCGGCCTTATGTCAGCAATAACGCTCCGAATATTCTCTTCCAAGGCGTCAATCGTCTCGGGCTTATCTGCGTAGACAAGCGACTTCACATAACCCCACAAAAAATAGTCCAGCTTTGTTAAATTGCACGATCTTGGAGGCCACACCACAGGCCCACGACGCACAGTGGTGCGAGAGCGGAAAAAAGTCTTTTGAAAAAGTCATGTCTATCGTTTAAAACTTTATGTTTAAGTACTCTTAGATGACCCGAGCGTATGATTTAAAAGTATTTTTTAACATATATATTGTATGTTCTGATTTACAAGCCCTCAAAGTTGAAAAATAATTTTACTCAAATCGCGAACCGTATTTTCAACAAATTTTGAGATATTTTTTTCCGAAGTTCCTGTAGATAAATTCTCTAGCTTCTTAAATAATTTAATTGGTCTATTTTCGATTATCTAAAAATAAAAAAAATATTGATTATTTATAAAAGATACCTTCTATAAGTAGCCTGAAGCTTTAGTACTAAGAAAAAATGCTTTTTTTTTTTAACTTTTTGATTTAAAAAAACAGCTCCAAAAGATACCAAGAAAGTAAGTATGCCACCATATGCTCCATACGTTCATGTTAAAGCACAGAAAAAATCAGCTGCAGATACGTGCAGATGTGGAAGTTATGCTCAAAAATGTTTCACTTAATCGGATTTCAAAAAACTCCGTCTTGACGGTGGTGTTTACCAAAAAGTTTTATTACTTCGGTATTAATTGTCAGAATGAACTAGTTAAGCCCATTATTTTAAGAAAAAATGTCAAACTTTATTTTAAAAATAAAACAAAATTAATACATTGACCCAGGGCTGAGAATTTCGATTTTTGCGAAACCATTTATTTCTGCCTGGAAAATTTTTCAACTTTCAACTCAATTTTCTTGAAAACAACAAACGAAAAATAATATAGTTTTATGATATTTTGAATTATATGATAGAGCTTAATACAAAATAAAGAAAAGGATTAGGGATAATCCTTTTTTTTTTTATTATTTTTCGCTCAAAGTAGGGCAGTCAAAAATAAATAGGAGTGTATCTTCCATGTTGCCTACAATTTGCCATTTAAAGCATGGAGAACCAACAATGAGACCCGCCATATTAGAGATGCTCAGAAGAAGAAAATTCAGCAGGCGTTTCGTGAAAAACTGGGCATCATTGTCGATCTTGTAAAACAAGGTACGGGGACAAGTAATGACGGCAACACCTCCAGAAGATTTTTTGCAAATCCAACCATGACTTCAGAAATCACTGGAGTTAGTGAATCCCTAATTCGGCGGTTTGCTGTTATCCTTGAAGTAATAACGTCGAATGAACAATTAGACTTAAAAAAATATGCAGCTTACACGTGGGAAACTGCTGAACTGTTTGTTGAGAAATATAAATGGTACAATATGCCAGCAACCGTACATAAGGTTTTGATCCATGGAGAAGAAATAAATAAAATCTGTGCATTTCCTGTTGGATAGCTCTCCGAGGAAGCCCAAGAATGCCGAAATAAGGATTATAAAGCCTACCGCAGGTTTCATTTGAGAAAATGCAACCGAATTGCGACGAATGAAGATGTGATGCATCATATATTCATATCCTCAGATAAAATAATAACAGGTTTAAGGCCACAGGCAAAAAAGAAAATACTTCCAATCAGCGCAGACGCTAAAAACCTCATTTTAGCATTATAAAATCACTACTTCATAATTGTTTTCTATTTATTTTTTGTATGTATTTATCTATTTATTTATTTATTTAATTTTATAACATACATAGTTAATAATAATATTTTATTCAAAATAAAAAATTAAGATTTTACTAAAAAAACTTTTATTTAAATATAACATCAAAACCCTCAAATTTTATAAAAATGTCAATAACTTTTTTTCTAATAATATTTTCTGGACCAAATTTTAACCAAGCTTGTAATAAGACTAATCTTGACTTGTGTGTCAAATTTCATTAAAATTCGTAAAATAGTTCAGATCTTACAGACTTTTTTCCGCTCTCCCATACAAACATCAAAACACTCAAATTTTAGAAAAAAAGTCAATAACTTTTTTACTAATGATTTTTTCTTAGCCAAATTTTGACAAAATGTGTATAAGACTAATTTTAAAATGCGAATCAAATTTCATCTTAATCCATTACACAGTTCAGATGTTACAGATTTTTTTAACGCTCTCCCATACAAACATCAAAACCCTCAAATTTTAGAAAAATTTCAATAACTTTGTTTCTAATTATTTTTTTTCAACCAAATTTTGACCAAATATGTATAAGACTAATATAAACATGTTTGCCAAATTTCATTTAAATCCGTTGAACCGTTCAGATAAAACAGACATTTTTCCGCTCTCCCATACAAACCGAACCACTGTGCGTCGCGTCGTCGGTGCGTCTGTGCATTCCCTGTAATTTGAGCTAGACCCTAAACGCATGAACCGATTTGCTTCAAATTTGGTACAGCGAATTTTTATGTGATTCCCTAAAGGAAAAATCTAATTTTTTGTTTTAGCTCATCTAGAACGGGTAGCTGCCATACAAATATTTTGGTTTCTTCTAATTTTCTAGAAAACGGCTCTAAAGATTTTGATTAAACTTCGTACCTGCAATAACCAAGTGAATTATAAAAAACTGCGTTGCAGGTTTTGTATCAAAAAATTCACACATAACGGAATTGGGTATTCCACGTTTTTTGAGAAAATGGTCTTATTTTTGGGTTATTATCGAGAATATCATTTTGATAGTTTGACCGATTTTGTTATTATTCTCCAATCTGGTACATCTCAATAGTTTAAACAATATTGCATAACAAAAAAAATTTAAAAACATTTTTTTATAAGCAAAAACAAAAATCAAACAAAAAATCAATTTTTTTGTTGAATATTTATATAAGTACATCATGCATCTTCAATGTGTTGCTACACACAGTCGTTAAACACAAGAGCAAGTTCGTGCGATCAAGTCTTGCATACTTGTTTGTATTCCATTCTTCTTTAGAACCTTTATTTATTATCACAGATTCTGTTTTCGTGCCATCGCAAATTGTTGGGATGATCGCATATGCCCGCGGATGCTCGCAAGCCATCACAAATTATATGCGAGGGCGTTCACACGATAAGCAAGATTGTCGCAACCTTATATGTAATTTGGGTGTCGCACATGTTCGTCAAATAGTTTGCGAGTATATGATGCGGATTTTCCCAAAAGGGTGGTCAGACGATATGCTATCAAAGTCGCAAATGATGACGCAAACTGACGTCAGAATCGCAAAGTGTGCAACGTTTATATGGCGTTTGTTCATAGCCTTAAAGCTAAAATTAAATGAATTTTTTTTGTTCAAATGTGTGGTACCGATTTGAGAAAAATAAGATTTTCCCGCATGGCCAAAAATTTTGTATCGCAATATGCACACCATTTTTGCTGTCTTAAAAAAATTGAAAAAAACTTTGCAAGGGAATATCCAAAAAACGGAAGGTATCAAAATAAAGAAAATCCACCAATCCGTTTAGAATGCAGCTGGACAAAAATCAGACAAATAAACGCAATTGAAGGACAACCCTTTTTTCGTCTTCGCTATCACTATATTATCAACTTTTCTGAAAACCTTGATTTCAATAAAAAGCAATAGAGTAAAAGAAATATCTTATATTCAAACACTCAGAGAAAAAACGAGTATAATTAAGGAGAAACATACTTAAACTGACAAATTTCAAACTTCTTTTCATCGCAATTGTGTTTATACTATAATTAAATACGTCGGATTTGAATCAAAATGAACGCATTCTTTCTTTAAGTAGTTGTATTCCTAAGTTAAGAACGACCAGCAAATTTAAATTTAAAACCAGAAATTCTCTAATTAAGCGCCCGTAGTTCTTATTCTTACATCGGGGCATTATGGATTTAAGACCACGTTTCTTGAAATAAGAAGGTACAATTTTGTAATTTAAGAACGTTTCTACTTACTCGAATCTTTCAAATTACACAGGTACCTTCTTAAAACTAGAATCCAATAAAAATAAAAATAGTAATTATTTTAGATATTTTTTTTATTAAAAGTTTATATAACCCAAACGAACATGAACATAACAAATAATTCATAGATGAAATTCAGCATTTAAATTTACTCCTTACTTATAATGGGTGATTTTTTAAGACGTTAGAACTTTTTTTAAAAAAAAAACACAAAAAATTCGAAAAAATGAATGAAATATTTATTTGAATCGATAGTTTAAACCTTGCAATTTAATGTTTAAAGATAATTTCATGCAAATGTTGACCGCGGCTGCGTCTCAGGTAGCCCATCCGCTGAGTCCAATTTTGGCATACTCTTTCACACATATCGGGCGGTATTTCACGAATGAATGCATGGATGTTGGCTTCCAGTGCGTCAATCGAAGCGGGCTTGTCCCTTTAGACATTAGCCTTGACATACCCCCACAAAAAATAATCTAATGGTGTCAAATCGCACGATCTAGGCGGCCAATTGACCGGCCCGAAACGTGAAATTAACTGTTCACCAAACTCGCCTCGCAATTGCGCCATTGTTTCGCGTGCTGTGTGGCATGTGGAACCGTCTTGTTGAAACCACATATCATGCAAGTTAAAAACTTCCATTTCGGGCAAAAAAAAGTTTGTTATCATCGCTCGGTAGCGTTCACCATTGACAGTAACGCTGCGATTCGCATCATCTTTGAAGAAATAGGCCCAATAATGCCGCCGGCCCATAAACCGCACCAAACAGTGGCTTTTTCGGGATGCATTGGTAGCTGTTGCAATGCTTCTGGCTGATCTTCACTCCAAATGCGGCAATTTTGCTTATTTACGTACCCATTCAACCAAAAATGAGCCTCATCGCTGAACACAAGCAGCGCGCGATGAACATTTCGAACCGAGCACGAATTTTGATAGTAAAATTCAATAATTTGCAAGCGTTGTTCATTTGTAAGACGATCCATGGTTAAATTGCAAACCAAACTGAAGCTGTTTGACAGTGACACAAGGTACTAAACACACGTCAGCTGTCAAAACCAGTGTTGCCAAAACCAAACCAGCTAAAAAATCACCCTTTACATTGATCAAAGAGTGCTAGAAATAAGATCCTCTATCAGCCCAATATCCTAACCTAACCTATGACCCATAGATCACAGAATTAATTTGATGGTGCTATTGACAGTTCGTGGAGTCTGGAGAGCAAGGCCCTAGTAACTTACAATTACAACTCTCAGCGTTGTATGTTTGCAAAAATCGTTTCCGAACGACTAAGGTAAGAGGCACTTATTCATGGCAAAGGAGATACATTTGGAAAATTATTGTCACTTCGAGTAAATTCATAAACGCATCACTGCAATAATTATGCTCGATCCTTAAAGTCAAACGTTCACAAACGCAAACATTTAGCATCCTTTAGACGCCAACTGTTCATTTTTGCAAAGTTTTATAAACTGATGCGCAAACTTTAAGCAAAGAAGAATCGAGAAATATCTTGATAAGTTGTTGATGGGATCGTTATGAAATCCCGCAGTATGCTGAAAATACGATTGGAAGAATTTTGAAGGTGATTTCGAATAAAAAAATACAATTGGAAGAATGTTGGTGATTTCGAATATAATATTTTTCTGGACTTCTGGACCAGGACAAAGGTGTGTATGGATTTTTTTTTTTTGAAAGAAATATTTAAAAAAAATGACACCCATTGAACGAATTGTGTGAAACTACACCACAAATTAAAACTCTATCAGGAGCGTCACGGACGAAATTTTTGATATTAACTTTTAACACCTTCCATGAGGGATTATTCCATTCTGTTGAAGATTTTTTAGCTCTTCAGCTAAATCATGAAACAAGGTGTCAGGGCATTGTGGTTTTAAAGAACCTAAATATACTCCTATCATCAACACGCTAACAGAAGGTATGTATGTTTAAAATATTGGCCTTATATGGTCCATAGCTCAAGTGAGCTACTTTTAAATAAAGGTAAGCCATCTGTACCCATAACAAAGTTAAATTCACTAACCGAAGAAACTTCTTCTGAAACTTTTTCCAATTTGTTTTGTATTCCAAAATGGAAATAATTCCCAGGCGCTACAGTTCTCAAAACTAATTGATTTCTTTCGTTAGATTCTATCAACTTTTTTAAGCGGAACTTGTAGGTTTTCACTTCTAAGCACTTTCAACACCTTTCCGGGAAGTATTATGTTTGGATCTACTATTTTCAACCTGAGTTGTATTTACTATTTCGTTTTCTATAATTTCCTTTCATTAAAAATTCGTTCTAAACGCTCAATTTGTTTATATGCAAAGGTATCCCTTTCTTTTTTTGCTAAACGTTTCAAATGTCTTTTGCTAAGACCACTCATTTTAAAATTTAAAAAACAATTGTTCACAATCAAAAAAATATTATCTTTTAATTTAAACAATTTCACTCAGTAATATCGTTCCCCTTTGAACACCGCACTCTAAATGAATATTTTCTAAAACAAATGGGTTATTATTCTAATAATTCCAATGGAAAATGACCCACAGATGACACGCGTCACCAAAAAAGCATTAAAGAAAGAAAAAACTGGAAAATCCACACAGTAGGTAAATGAAGGGATGCATTTTTTATGGTTTATGGTTATGGTAGCGGTCAGCCATCAGCCGAATAGGGGGAATAACATGTAGCATACGAAAACATGCACGTGCCGTAACTATTCGGACTGGTGGAAGTGTGATCATAGCCTCTTCGCGGCGGCCGCTAGAAACAAGCCTTTAAAAAGGTTTGGCTAATATGATCGGGCTGGTTCCACAGGTTGGCAACAGGTTAATTCCCTGTTCCGTAAAACTATAAGAATTACGAGACCAACAACAAGCCTCGGAAACGGACTGATCTCACGACGACAACCCACGCAAAGAAAACGGAAAAACGATTTACGAATTTTCTTATGGAACGTACGATCGCTCTATAGAGCTCGAGCTGCTCAGCAGCTAGCCGATGCCCTGTCAAATTATAAAGCTGACATAACAGTTCTACAGAAGAAAGATTATGACTTATACTACAGCTGTCATACAAAACACCATGTGCTCGGGGTAAGCTTCCTAGTCGGCGAAAAAATGAAGTCTGCCATTATCGGCTTTAACGCTATAAGCGAAAGGCTATGCTACCTTCGCGTGCGAGGAAAATTTAAGAACATCAGCCTCATTAACGTTCACGGACCTACGGAGGAGTCCTCAGACGAAGAAAAAGAGACTTACTACGAACAAGTCGAGAGGGCCCTCAATGCCTGTCCAAGGTATGACGTAAAAATCATCCTTGGGGATTTGAATGCAAAAATAGGACGGGAGCCGGTATTCAGGGTCAGGCATTACGCAGGCACCCATAGTTTGCATGAGAACACTAATGACAATGGACTTCGAGTCTTAGAATTGGCAGCATCGAAAAACATGGTCGTTGCGAGTACCAGGTTCCCGCGTAAAGATATCTACAAAGCCACCTGGGTATCACCTGATGGAGTCACTCGTAACCAAATTGACCACGTGTTGATAGACCGTCGCCACTACTCGAACTTGATGACGGTACGAACGTACCGAGGTGCCAATATCGACTCGGATCACTATCTTGTTGGTATGGTTTTCCGAGGGCGGATTGCCTTGCGAAGACGTATTGCATCCGCCGATCAGGTTCGAATCAACACGGCTGCTCTGCGCAATGAAAACACCAGTAACACCTTTGGTAATGCGTTAGGACTCGGAGCCAGTATGCTGGGCGTAGATGAGAAGTGGACACGCCTTAAGAATACTGTCATTAGTACTGCCAACTCCATCTTAGGCAGCAGTCGTAGAAATCGGAACGACTGGTTTGATGATGAATGCAAGCTAGCGACTGAACGTAAGAATGTTGCGTATCGAGCAATGCAACAATCTCATAGAACGCGGGCACGCGAAGACGAATATAAAGAGCTCAGAAGAATTGAAAAACGGCTTCACAGACAGAAAAAATCAGCCTGGGAGAAGAACATACTCTGCGAAATAGAGAAAAGCCGAGAAAGAGGTCCGCACCAGGCGCGGAAGTTCTACCAATCCGTCCGAAACATGACGCAGTACACACCACGCTGCACATACTGCAAGGACGGAGAGGGAAATCTGATCACCGATCCTCAAAGCATACTGGAGCGATGGGAAGTGTACTTCAATGAATTGCTAAATGGTCAGCTCACTGCAGAGGTGTAGGCTCCACTACTTCAAGAAGAGTACCCTATGTTGCCGCCACCAAGCATAGAAGAGGTTGAGAAGGCTATAGGCCGGCTAAAGAAAAACAAAGCCCCGGGAGCCGATGGTATACCAGCCGAACTATTTCAACACGGTGGGCCAGCTTTAGGTCAAGCAATTCATGAGATTATAGTGCACGTGTGGGAGCATGAAGAAATTCCAGAAGACTGGCGAAAAGGTATAATTTGCCCCATACATAAGAAGGGAGATGTCACAACGTGCAGCAATTATAGAGGTATCACGTTGTTGAGTACCGCCTATAAGATACTCTCCTCTATCCTACAAGACCGGATAACCCCATACGCTAAAACCATCATCGGACAATATCAGTGTGGTTTCATTCCAGGCAAATCAACAACTGATCAGATCTTTAGGCCTGCCGCCCACTAGGCAACTTAGTTGCCGGCAACTTTAAGTTGCTTGGTGTTGCCGGCAACTCCTAGCAACTAAAGTTGCTTGCCCTCGCCCACTAGGCAACTTCCGAGCTACTTTTGAGAAATAATATTTGTGTTTTTTTGTATTTAATTTTCTATAAAAACGTGCTCCACCTAAACCTATCTCAATTTGACCTGTCTAAAATGCAAAATCAATGTAATATTTCAATGGACAACAAATAAAAACGTTAAATTTTCGAAAATTCCTGAAAGTTGCTCGGAAATTGCTTAGTGGGCGGGGGTCAGCAACTAAAAGTTGCCCAGAGTTGCCGGCAACTAAAATCCGCGAGCAACTCCGAGCAACTTAAAGTTGCCGGCAACTAAGTTGCCCAGTGGGCGCTCTCCCATATAAGCCAATGTAATTGAACCGGGAGCAACTAAAAGTTGCTGGGGTGAGCAACTAAAAGTTGCCTAGTGGGCGGCAGGCCTTACCCTCAGGCAGGCGATGGAAAAATGTCTAGAATTTAACATCCCAACATACCACCTGTTTGTAGACTTTAAAGCCGCTTACGGCATAGCCAGGGTAGAACATTACAAAGCCATAAGAGAATTCGGCATCGCAAATAAATTGACACGACTATGTAGGTTGACCATGACCAACGTAACAAGCCCAGTAAAAATAGCCGGATTGCTATCCAAACCAATCAACATCTTTAATGGACTCCGACAAGGGGATGGTTTGGCCTGCCTCTTCTTCAACCTGGCGTTGGAGAAAGCAATCCGTGACTCTGGCACGGCAACAAGAGGGACCATCGTCAACAGGTCCAGCCAGATACTGGCTTACGCAGACGACATCGACATCATCGGAAGAACCGAGCAAGCTGTACATGATTCCTTCATCCAGATCGAGCAGGCGGCACAAAATCTGGGGCTGCACATTAGTGAAGGTAAAACAAAGTACATGGTGGCGTCGAATGCGAGAGGAACAGTTGGTCAAACAATCAAGGTAGCGGAGCACGAATTTGAAGTGGTGCAATCCTTTAAATACCTTTGGTCAATAGTAGCAGCCGATAACAATATAGAAGAAGAAATACGCGGGCGGCTTCTCAAATCCAACAGAGCCTACTATAGTCTGTCAAAGCACTTCAAATCCAGAAATCACACCATAACTTCAAGACTGCTGCTGTACAGGACCATGGTCCTGCCAGTACTCACATATGGATCCGAGACTTGGGTGCTTAGCAAAAGGCACTCCGACGTCTTAGCCGCGTTCGAGAGAAAAGTCTTAAGGAGAATTGTTGGCCCCATTTGTGAGGAAGGACGATTCCGGAGACGGTACAATCATGAATTGTACGCAATCTACCTTGAAGCAGATATCGTGACAAAAATTAAGCTCGGTAGACTTCGGTGGGCAGGGCACCTAGCTCGCATGAGTGAAGAGGAACCTGCTCGGAAAGTTCTTTGTAGTACATTCTATGGTAGACGACAGCGTGGTAGACCATGCCTGCGCTGGAGAGATGGCGTAGACCAGGACGCCCGGAGCCTTGGGGTGCGCAACTGGATGGCGGCGGCTCGAGACCGGGATGGGTGAAGAGACTTGTTGAAGGAGGCCAGGACCGGACCCCGGTTGTCGAGCCGACGATGATGATGGTTATTTATCTTTTCTCTTTTACGAAAAGACCCCGAACAACGCATTGGACCAAAATAAGATCACAAACTCAGGACTCTGTGCATTGCTATCCATCATTGAAATCCTCGCAGTTTTTGAGGCAGGTAGAGACATTGGGCCAGCGCAAACGAGATGAATTCTGCCGGCATAACAATGACTTTTTAGGAGAGGGAAGTGAAATGTGCGGAACGAAACGGAATGAAAGTTCTAACATGTTTTGAGTGGAAGAACGAGGTAAAACACTAATACACACACAACTTTGTACATTTGGAACTGATAATGAAAGACAGAAATACTGACACCATGAAGAAGAGCTTCATGTAAGTATACATTTTTTCTGGTGGAATAGTTCATCCCGTGTGCGCTTGAAGTATAGTGTGGAACGTGTTTTCTACCCAGAAAAATTCATCTCGTGTGCGCTGGCCCATTGATATCAAAATCGAGATAAAGACGAAAAAAAAGTGTTTCTGGTAACACTGCTTCAAACTGTTGGGGACCAGCCAATAGCAAATAGGGGCTGAATAAATTCCTAATTTTGTTTTAATAAATATCGATACAAAAAGGTAGTTTCTTTATTCATATTTATATTTTTATTAATTCGGTTAAATTATCTACCTACAAAACAGAGAGTGATAGTAAAAAGTATTTTCCCTGAATCTTAATCTGTGTATGTACATATGTAAATGTAAATGCAAATACAAATTTTTAAGAAGGACGTGGTTTTGTCATCAATTTTCTTCAGGCACCAACCAAATATCAGACGTGCAATCACCGCCAGGATAACGAATCTCATGTGGTAGTGATGGGCCATATGGCTCATTTCCAAAATCAACCAAAAATTCTTCATTGACTTTCATGCCACCATTTATGTTATCAATGTCTAACATGGCAATGGTTCCACCAGCAGCAACCATTTTTGGATAGAACTGTTTTTAGAAGAAAAAAAAGTTTAACATTTTGTGTTGTTTTGTATACTGGAATTTTTTTGTACCTGTTTATCCCATGGTGAGCACAAGGAAGTTGAAATATAGAGACGCTTTCCATCCAAAGACAGCTGCATCATCTGTGGTCCACCCTCCAGACGACGACCTTTGATAACACGTGCTGCTGGTTGTTCCTAGAAAAAAAAGTCCTTGCATAATCGATAAACTAACAAAATCAACTAAGAGAACTTACCGTCAATTCCTTGTCTTCGATCACTTTAACTCCCGAATCCTTGCAAATGGATCCGCCCAGGAAAACTTGCCCAACTAGTTTCGGTTCTTCGCGGTTGGTAATGTCATATTGACGAACATCACCATGTAGCCAGTTGTTCACATACAAAAACCGATCGTCCAAAGAAATAAGGATGTCAGACATCATTCCTCCAATATATTCCGCAGCAAATCCTTCGACCTTCTTCTGTGGGACATCGATGACCATCTTTGCTGTGAATTCATCAGAATCGGGCTTCTTTTTAAAATGAAAGACCTTGGAGTTAAGACAGCAGCCCACATAGCCCTGGGGTTCTTTTGGATCGTGTAAAAATCGAACTTCCAAGGGAGTAGCGCCTTCCATGCCCAAGTCGATGGTCTGGATCAGGGTTTGCGTTGACCACTTATAGAAATTAAGACGACAACCGTATTGAGTAAAGTCTTTAATGTGACTCTCGTTCCAGCCTCTGAAATGAAGAGTATTATTTTTAGTCACATATAAGTAATCTCAATTTGTATTGTTAGGTAACTCACGAGCGCCACAATTTTGGTGCTCCCCATTCAGTCGATATCATGGCATCGAAGTACGGTTGATACCAAAAATCATACCCACAAATAGCCTTCTCTTCGCCTTTAGTCCATGTTCCCAAACAATTAAACTCCGAGTCAAATTGAATAAAGTCACCCTTGGTATTGCCATCCTTATCACCCATGGTCGATATCAAGATATTACCATTGGCAAGACAATGTGCAGTATGGGGAGCTGTTACATTGTGCTGCTTCAAAACGTCTCCACTAATTTCTTTCACTATCTCAGGTTTTCGCGGATCGGTAGCAACGTCAACGACGTAAATGTTATCCGATATCAAACTTGGCATAATCAGTTTGTCTCGTTTTGGAACCACTGATGCGCTTTCATCAACCAAGTGACAGCTGGAACAGGCGTTCCATCCACTGTGATGGAGTTCGTTATTCTTACGATTGGTGAAAGTCCGATGGATAATCTATAAATATTATATAAATATGAGATTATTATAAGACTGTTCAAAAAAAATTTAGGATTTCAACTAGAGCATTTAGACTAGAGCATTTTATAGCACCATCCTGTTTCGATGGCGAACAAAATACATCTGCGATGACGAATGACCAATAACTCATTCCTTCATTCACAGGTTCTTTCATACATACTAATAATGTCAAGGACGCGATATAGATAATTCATAATATCCAAACAGATATTGATAAGGCTTTAACATTTTGCACTCACTTGGGTGTATGTTGGACTTTCTGGATCAACATCAATTGTAGACAGATAGTCTCCATGTGGTTCATCTAGATCTGGCTGAACAGTTATAACATACAGCAGCTTCTCACGTGGACCTTTTTTCATGGCATCAAGCGGTGTAGCATAACCAGGACCACTGCAGCATTCTGGAAAAAATCCAAACATCAGTAAAGGAATTTTTTAAGTCGGATACTTTTGTGATGTAGCTCTAAAAAAAATGGGCTACAAAATCTTCGACTGAACGGATTTTCAAAATGTTGTCTTTTAAACCATCTACAAATGATCCCCTTTCATTAAAAAAATTTATTGAAATCCACCCAGCCGATTTCTAGATATACGGTCACACACAAAAGGGAAACTCATTCCTATATTATAATAGATTTTGTTTATAAAGGGTTTTCCAATAAGAGGTGTTATTTTGATATTCAAAGAAAAATGGCATTTTTTGAGATAAATGATCGGATGTTTATTTCATTGTAAAGAGGAAGGTATGCCGTTAATAATGGAACACAACATCAGCCAAATGGCCGCCACGACCACGCTTACAGGACCATATCCTTTTCATGAAATTTTCCATAACCAAATCGCAAAGTGACTGCCCTATGTCCTCGATAGCCTCACGAATTCCATCTTTGAGGTCTTGAATCGACGCTGGGCTGTTGGCGTAGACCTTATCTTTCACGTGGCCCCAAAGGAAGAAGTCGCAAGGTGTTAAATCACAAGATCTCGGTGGCCAATTGTGATCACCTCTTCGAGAGATAACACGGTCCGGAAACTTTTCCCGTAAAAGATCGATGGTTTCATTGCTTGTGTGGCACGTAGCGCCGTCTTGTTGAAAGTTAACGTTGTCCAGATCAATACCATCCAATTCCGGCCAAAAAAAATCATTAATCATCTCTCGATAGCGCAATCCATTGACCGTAACTGTTGCTCCAGCCTCATTTTCGAAAAAGTAAGGTCCAATGACCCCGCCGGACCATAAACCGCACCAAACAGTCACGCGTTGAGGATGGAGAGGCTTTTCAACAATAACTCTTGGGTTTTCCGAGCCCCAGATGCGACAGTTTTGCTTGTTGACGTAGCCTCCGAAGTGGAAATGGGCCTCATCAGTCAAGATGATTTTTCGATGAAATTCCGGATCATTTTCATGCATTTCAAGGACCCAATCAGCAAAGACACGACGTTGTTGATGATCAGCCGGCTTGAGTTCTTGTGTTAACTGAACTTTATAAGCCTTAAGACCCAAGTCTTTATGCAAAATACGGTGTAATGACGTTTGTGGAATGCCTAATTCCAAAGAACGACGAGGAATGGACAAACCTGGGTTTTCTTCAACACTTTGGGCTACAACAGCAATATTCTCAGTTGTTCTTGAGCGACGTGCACGGGTTTTATTCTTCACATCACTAACTTGTCCCAACAGCTCGAATTTGTCCACCAATTTCTGTATTGCGGTCCGACAAGGTGCTTCACGACGACCCAAAAATGTTTTAGTTTTACGAACCGTCTCTGCCAAATTTTCACCATTTTTATAGTGAATTTTAATAATTTCAATGCGTTGTTGAAGCGTGTATCGTTCCATTTTTATTAATGGCGCAGTTTCTTGTCAAATGTCAAAAAATGACAGCTTCAAAAGTGACAGCTACCGAAATAGCGGGCTATTCAAAATAACACCTCTTATTGGAAAACCCTTTATTTTATTGATTTTTTTTTAATGTAAAAATGCTTGCGCATTGTGAACTGAAGGACGATTTTATAACGAGAAAAACTTTTCAGTGTTTCTCGTCACGCTGATGTCTCCTTTTCTCGTCGTATTGTGAAACAGGCTTCAATCTTCCTACCAAACTGGGTTCTAAATATTTAAAAATATATTCCGCCATATGCAATGGCATGATGCATCACATTCAGCTACACCGACACACAAACAAATATTTAGTATTATAATTTATCGGTATGTATCGCATTCGCATCGTGTCCAAGCCATAAATCGATGCAGAAACTAACACCAGCTCACTTACACACCACATTTGTGTAACACCGGCACACGAATTATATCAATATTGACATCACATTCACATTCACAATCGCAAGTGTTGGTACATAGGCATACACATGATATAAAAAAAGAAAAAAGTTTACTGAGTTTTCATTGAAAGTCGACGATTTATTGTTGGCACAATCAAAGAAAAAGTAAAACAAAATTAAAGTAAGTTCTTACTCTTCATTATTGTTGTTTTACACTCACGATATTTAATTATTTTAACGCGCTCAAATTAAATGTTTTTAATAGATTATTTTGTGTTATTTACTACTGCGATGGTTGCATGTTCACTAGGGTAGGTCCAGGTATTAAGTATTAACTAAATCTGCGAACTGCACCTGAATACTGACTGAAGAAGAATGCCGAAGAATGGATGCGCTTTTGCGTCTGGGAAGAAAGAGAGAGAGGAGAATGTTGTCTTGTACCTTCTAATGTCATTACCAGTGTTGCCATAGTCGACAAAAAAACGACATCGGGGATCAGTGATGCCTTTACAGAAATAAAATGTGTTTTCCATAGAAACTGGTGATAGCAAGTAAAACCGCCGCGCCGTGCCGAGCCCGTCGCACAGTGGGGTAAAACTGGTCCTTTTATGATATTGGATCCGCCAAATAACTTCTTTTTTTTTTAAAGCAAAACATCGAGTGTAGCTTCGGCTGTGTGGCACGTAGCGCCGTCCTGTTGAAACCAAATGTTGCCAATATCCTCCTCTTCAATTTTTGTGAGGAAAAATTCTTTCAACATAGCCCGATAACGATCGCCATTGACTCTAACGGCCACTCCTTGCTCATTTTCGAAAAATGGCCCAATTATGTGTCTGGACCAAAATCCGCACCAAACAGTAACTCGTTTTGGGTGTATCGGCTTTTCAATGTATGCGTGCGGGTTTTCTGTGCCCCAAATGCGAGAATTTTGCTTTTTTACTACCCGCCAAGATCAAAATGAGCTTCATCTGAAAAGATGATTTTTTTTGGCAAAATCGGCATATTCTCTAAGTCGATCGCAGACCCACTTAGCGAAACTTATACACAACCATATTCGTTCAGCGGGAAGATAAAACTAATTATCTGTCAAATCAGACATAAGCTAAGTGTTACCATTCACGAAATAAGCATTAGATGAAAAAAAAAAAAAACGTTAGATGGCGGACCCTTTATGTAATTCATGCCGGCCGGTAACACAGTTTTTCTAGGTGCTTATAAGTTAAACCTCAAGAATTGTATGCGCTTAGCTGGGATTAGTTGTTGTTGCATTTGTACATTATACATTTTTTCAGCCCAGACATCGATTTTTGTACCAATTTCTCAGGGGTTTACTGTTTTTAGATTATTCAATTACCATTTGAACGATTTTCAATCATGGTTAAACGAAGTCAAGTTTTGACTCTTCTTAGCCCCGAGACTACAAGAGCCAGTACTGGCTTTCTTTAAACTTATTTTTTGCACAAAATCGAATCACTTCATAAATTTGAATAAAAATAACGAAGAAAGTTGACTAAAGTTACAAAAAAAAATTAAAGCAATACTGGCTGCTCAACTGGCTGCTCAACTGGCTGCCAGTAGTTGACGAGCAAGTTACTTATGTTTGTGTGTATTAGTAAAAAGATTTTGGGGTATTTCGAGTGTGCAAGTTTTGTTGTTGGGAAAAAACTTCTGCTTCTTGTAGGACTTCGCATAATTCTTTTTTTTGAGAAGATCTTTAGCGGAAATTTTTTGTTTCTGCAAAGATTGTACAACAATTCAGCTTCTCCAATAAAACTTTGTATAGCGACGAACTTGCAAAAAGGTTTTTGATTTTTCATTGAAAACGCTTAGGTTAATTTTCAACATATTCGGTGGAGGCAATAGAATTAGAGAATTAGAGGTTTTCAACTGCAGTTGATGAAGGGTGATGTTCAGTCGTCTTTGGTCTTGGCCCTTAAAGTTCTACATCAGAGAAATATCTCTTAACTTTCTGAAGTCGCTTTAGAGCGTTGTAATTCACAAAAGAATTGTCTCTCAGAGTAAATTTATTTTAAAATTTATATTTACTCAGAGAGACACTTTTTATGGAAACTCAAACGCTCTTATGCGACTTCAATTTGATTCGGACGTAGGTTAAAGTGGAGGTCCAATTTTCGAAGACTTTTTCCAACATTTGTGGCCGTATATCGGCAATAACGCGGCGAATGTTGTCCTATAAGTGGTCAATCGTTTCGGGCTTATCGGCGTAGACTATGGACTTCATACATCTCCTCAGAAAATAGTCAAGCGGCGTTGAATCGCACGATCTTGGAGGCCAATTCACGGGTCCGTAACGTCAAACTGTGCGGTTACCAAACGTTTCCTTCAACAAATCAATTGTGGCACGAGCTGTGTGGCATGTTGCGCCGTCTTGTTGAAACCACATCTCCTGTGCATCATGGTTGATCAATTGATGAACGAAAAATTCAGTAATTATGGCTCTATAGCGGTCACCATTGACTGTAACGTTCTGGCCAGCATCGTTTTTAAAGAAGTACGGACCAATTATTCCACCACACCATAAAGCACTCCAAACAGTCAGTTTTTGTGGATGTAACGGTGTCTCAACATCCAATTGAGGATTATCATCACTCCAAAAACGGCAGTTTTATTTATTGACGTATCCATTCAACCAAAAGTGAGCTTCATCGCTAAACAAAATTCGCTTATGAAAATTGGGATCAATGGCAATCTTGTTTTGGGCCCATTCACCGAATCTATGCCTTGCTAGGTAATCCTGTGGCTTCAATTCTCGCAATGTCAAGCCAAACTAAAAATAAATCACCTGACAGTTGACAAAATGGCTACCAGTTAAAATTGTGTTGCCAACTTAAAGTTATATACCTCTAAAAAAAAACACCCGTTACATAATCCAATAAAAATTCAACATTTCAGACTTAATATCTACAATCAATACCGTTTCCATAGAATGTAAAAAATTATGAATACAAAAATAAAACACAACATTCGTTTAAATAGTAATTAATGAAAAATTTCCAATCAAGGGGGGAAAACCATGAACTCCTCAAAGAATCTGTGAAGAAAATATTCATATTTTCTAACAATATCGAAAATAAGGACATTTTCAGATACATTTGGCATGGTCCAGAGCCAGGGGGGGGGGGGTGGTATAATTATGGAGAGAAGACAAGTATTTGTTAAAATTCATAGTAAAAAATGAAAAATTTGTTAGTTGTGTGTTGTTGTCCAGAGCCAGGGGTGCCTATGGACCCTCTAATAATTAAGGAAATTTATTTTATTAAATATACAAATCTGGCATATTTTTGTATGCGACAGCAGCGCTTCCTCGAAACCTAAGTGGAATTTTCCCCGGGTGTCACCTTCTATTTGTATTTACTCAATGGTATCATCTTTGAAGCAGAGTCGTAAGAATTTGATGCTGATTGAGTGCTTGGTGAATACTTGTCTTTCTGCCTTTTTATAGTAGCTGCGGAAGTGCCTCTTTTAATATTCTTTTCCAAGGCCCAACTCATTTCGCAGATAATAACTATTTATGTATACCAATCAAAGTTGGGTCTTGGGTAATTGTAAAAAATTTTAAGAGAGATTAACAGTAGCATGAGACAATGTGTGAAACTATTCTAATGACCAGCAGTGTATATTCCTTACTAAAAAATTAAATAAATATCTCATCTAATCTAATCTAAATAACTTTGCTTTTAAGTAGGAAGATACTTAATAAATACAAGTCATTACATATATGTAAACAAAATTAAACAATAAACAAAAGATTATATTTTTTACACAGCACTTACTCTATACGATAACTCTTTCTCTTTTTGTAAACAAATTTTACACTTTGTAATTTTATATGCATTTTAGCTTTAATTCTAAATAGGTACATTAACATTCAACAAGTTCTTTGCTTATTACA
This sequence comes from Leucozona laternaria, assembly GCA_932273885.2. Classification (NCBI taxonomy): domain Eukaryota; kingdom Metazoa; phylum Arthropoda; class Insecta; order Diptera; family Syrphidae; genus Leucozona; species Leucozona laternaria. The sequence continues at coordinate 215,642,130 of OW026366.1, read as the reverse complement.
ATTACAAATAGAAAAGATATGCGCGACTTGATCGCAAGAACTTTTTCTTGTGGTTAACAACTGTAATGCATAAACACCGTGAAGACAAATGTTAATAGTTCAATAATAGGTGTGTTTTGCAGTGCATGTATGTAAAACCGCTTAGAAAAAAAAATTTAAATGTAAAATACAACAACAATTCCGCTTAGTTAATGGCGATAAGCCTATCCGTTTATGAAATCAGCGCATATAAAGGGTGTTTTTTTTAGACGTGTGGTTTTCAAGAAGAAATAAAATGCATATAATTTTATGTTATGGCCAAGAATTTAGCTTTATTATAAAGATAAGGGTTTGCCATTATGTTTCAAAAATGATTTCCGACAATTGGCCGCCGCGACGGGCTCCAATAAATTCCAGCCGAGAGGCTAAATTTTCGACCACTTTTTGCAGCAATTGCGGCCTTATGTCAGCAATAACGCTCCGAATATTCTCTTCCAAGGCGTCAATCGTCTCGGGCTTATCTGCGTAGACAAGCGACTTCACATAACCCCACAAAAAATAGTCCAGCTTTGTTAAATTGCACGATCTTGGAGGCCACACCACAGGCCCACGACGCACAGTGGTGCGAGAGCGGAAAAAAGTCTTTTGAAAAAGTCATGTCTATCGTTTAAAACTTTATGTTTAAGTACTCTTAGATGACCCGAGCGTATGATTTAAAAGTATTTTTTAACATATATATTGTATGTTCTGATTTACAAGCCCTCAAAGTTGAAAAATAATTTTACTCAAATCGCGAACCGTATTTTCAACAAATTTTGAGATATTTTTTTCCGAAGTTCCTGTAGATAAATTCTCTAGCTTCTTAAATAATTTAATTGGTCTATTTTCGATTATCTAAAAATAAAAAAAATATTGATTATTTATAAAAGATACCTTCTATAAGTAGCCTGAAGCTTTAGTACTAAGAAAAAATGCTTTTTTTTTTTAACTTTTTGATTTAAAAAAACAGCTCCAAAAGATACCAAGAAAGTAAGTATGCCACCATATGCTCCATACGTTCATGTTAAAGCACAGAAAAAATCAGCTGCAGATACGTGCAGATGTGGAAGTTATGCTCAAAAATGTTTCACTTAATCGGATTTCAAAAAACTCCGTCTTGACGGTGGTGTTTACCAAAAAGTTTTATTACTTCGGTATTAATTGTCAGAATGAACTAGTTAAGCCCATTATTTTAAGAAAAAATGTCAAACTTTATTTTAAAAATAAAACAAAATTAATACATTGACCCAGGGCTGAGAATTTCGATTTTTGCGAAACCATTTATTTCTGCCTGGAAAATTTTTCAACTTTCAACTCAATTTTCTTGAAAACAACAAACGAAAAATAATATAGTTTTATGATATTTTGAATTATATGATAGAGCTTAATACAAAATAAAGAAAAGGATTAGGGATAATCCTTTTTTTTTTTATTATTTTTCGCTCAAAGTAGGGCAGTCAAAAATAAATAGGAGTGTATCTTCCATGTTGCCTACAATTTGCCATTTAAAGCATGGAGAACCAACAATGAGACCCGCCATATTAGAGATGCTCAGAAGAAGAAAATTCAGCAGGCGTTTCGTGAAAAACTGGGCATCATTGTCGATCTTGTAAAACAAGGTACGGGGACAAGTAATGACGGCAACACCTCCAGAAGATTTTTTGCAAATCCAACCATGACTTCAGAAATCACTGGAGTTAGTGAATCCCTAATTCGGCGGTTTGCTGTTATCCTTGAAGTAATAACGTCGAATGAACAATTAGACTTAAAAAAATATGCAGCTTACACGTGGGAAACTGCTGAACTGTTTGTTGAGAAATATAAATGGTACAATATGCCAGCAACCGTACATAAGGTTTTGATCCATGGAGAAGAAATAAATAAAATCTGTGCATTTCCTGTTGGATAGCTCTCCGAGGAAGCCCAAGAATGCCGAAATAAGGATTATAAAGCCTACCGCAGGTTTCATTTGAGAAAATGCAACCGAATTGCGACGAATGAAGATGTGATGCATCATATATTCATATCCTCAGATAAAATAATAACAGGTTTAAGGCCACAGGCAAAAAAGAAAATACTTCCAATCAGCGCAGACGCTAAAAACCTCATTTTAGCATTATAAAATCACTACTTCATAATTGTTTTCTATTTATTTTTTGTATGTATTTATCTATTTATTTATTTATTTAATTTTATAACATACATAGTTAATAATAATATTTTATTCAAAATAAAAAATTAAGATTTTACTAAAAAAACTTTTATTTAAATATAACATCAAAACCCTCAAATTTTATAAAAATGTCAATAACTTTTTTTCTAATAATATTTTCTGGACCAAATTTTAACCAAGCTTGTAATAAGACTAATCTTGACTTGTGTGTCAAATTTCATTAAAATTCGTAAAATAGTTCAGATCTTACAGACTTTTTTCCGCTCTCCCATACAAACATCAAAACACTCAAATTTTAGAAAAAAAGTCAATAACTTTTTTACTAATGATTTTTTCTTAGCCAAATTTTGACAAAATGTGTATAAGACTAATTTTAAAATGCGAATCAAATTTCATCTTAATCCATTACACAGTTCAGATGTTACAGATTTTTTTAACGCTCTCCCATACAAACATCAAAACCCTCAAATTTTAGAAAAATTTCAATAACTTTGTTTCTAATTATTTTTTTTCAACCAAATTTTGACCAAATATGTATAAGACTAATATAAACATGTTTGCCAAATTTCATTTAAATCCGTTGAACCGTTCAGATAAAACAGACATTTTTCCGCTCTCCCATACAAACCGAACCACTGTGCGTCGCGTCGTCGGTGCGTCTGTGCATTCCCTGTAATTTGAGCTAGACCCTAAACGCATGAACCGATTTGCTTCAAATTTGGTACAGCGAATTTTTATGTGATTCCCTAAAGGAAAAATCTAATTTTTTGTTTTAGCTCATCTAGAACGGGTAGCTGCCATACAAATATTTTGGTTTCTTCTAATTTTCTAGAAAACGGCTCTAAAGATTTTGATTAAACTTCGTACCTGCAATAACCAAGTGAATTATAAAAAACTGCGTTGCAGGTTTTGTATCAAAAAATTCACACATAACGGAATTGGGTATTCCACGTTTTTTGAGAAAATGGTCTTATTTTTGGGTTATTATCGAGAATATCATTTTGATAGTTTGACCGATTTTGTTATTATTCTCCAATCTGGTACATCTCAATAGTTTAAACAATATTGCATAACAAAAAAAATTTAAAAACATTTTTTTATAAGCAAAAACAAAAATCAAACAAAAAATCAATTTTTTTGTTGAATATTTATATAAGTACATCATGCATCTTCAATGTGTTGCTACACACAGTCGTTAAACACAAGAGCAAGTTCGTGCGATCAAGTCTTGCATACTTGTTTGTATTCCATTCTTCTTTAGAACCTTTATTTATTATCACAGATTCTGTTTTCGTGCCATCGCAAATTGTTGGGATGATCGCATATGCCCGCGGATGCTCGCAAGCCATCACAAATTATATGCGAGGGCGTTCACACGATAAGCAAGATTGTCGCAACCTTATATGTAATTTGGGTGTCGCACATGTTCGTCAAATAGTTTGCGAGTATATGATGCGGATTTTCCCAAAAGGGTGGTCAGACGATATGCTATCAAAGTCGCAAATGATGACGCAAACTGACGTCAGAATCGCAAAGTGTGCAACGTTTATATGGCGTTTGTTCATAGCCTTAAAGCTAAAATTAAATGAATTTTTTTTGTTCAAATGTGTGGTACCGATTTGAGAAAAATAAGATTTTCCCGCATGGCCAAAAATTTTGTATCGCAATATGCACACCATTTTTGCTGTCTTAAAAAAATTGAAAAAAACTTTGCAAGGGAATATCCAAAAAACGGAAGGTATCAAAATAAAGAAAATCCACCAATCCGTTTAGAATGCAGCTGGACAAAAATCAGACAAATAAACGCAATTGAAGGACAACCCTTTTTTCGTCTTCGCTATCACTATATTATCAACTTTTCTGAAAACCTTGATTTCAATAAAAAGCAATAGAGTAAAAGAAATATCTTATATTCAAACACTCAGAGAAAAAACGAGTATAATTAAGGAGAAACATACTTAAACTGACAAATTTCAAACTTCTTTTCATCGCAATTGTGTTTATACTATAATTAAATACGTCGGATTTGAATCAAAATGAACGCATTCTTTCTTTAAGTAGTTGTATTCCTAAGTTAAGAACGACCAGCAAATTTAAATTTAAAACCAGAAATTCTCTAATTAAGCGCCCGTAGTTCTTATTCTTACATCGGGGCATTATGGATTTAAGACCACGTTTCTTGAAATAAGAAGGTACAATTTTGTAATTTAAGAACGTTTCTACTTACTCGAATCTTTCAAATTACACAGGTACCTTCTTAAAACTAGAATCCAATAAAAATAAAAATAGTAATTATTTTAGATATTTTTTTTATTAAAAGTTTATATAACCCAAACGAACATGAACATAACAAATAATTCATAGATGAAATTCAGCATTTAAATTTACTCCTTACTTATAATGGGTGATTTTTTAAGACGTTAGAACTTTTTTTAAAAAAAAAACACAAAAAATTCGAAAAAATGAATGAAATATTTATTTGAATCGATAGTTTAAACCTTGCAATTTAATGTTTAAAGATAATTTCATGCAAATGTTGACCGCGGCTGCGTCTCAGGTAGCCCATCCGCTGAGTCCAATTTTGGCATACTCTTTCACACATATCGGGCGGTATTTCACGAATGAATGCATGGATGTTGGCTTCCAGTGCGTCAATCGAAGCGGGCTTGTCCCTTTAGACATTAGCCTTGACATACCCCCACAAAAAATAATCTAATGGTGTCAAATCGCACGATCTAGGCGGCCAATTGACCGGCCCGAAACGTGAAATTAACTGTTCACCAAACTCGCCTCGCAATTGCGCCATTGTTTCGCGTGCTGTGTGGCATGTGGAACCGTCTTGTTGAAACCACATATCATGCAAGTTAAAAACTTCCATTTCGGGCAAAAAAAAGTTTGTTATCATCGCTCGGTAGCGTTCACCATTGACAGTAACGCTGCGATTCGCATCATCTTTGAAGAAATAGGCCCAATAATGCCGCCGGCCCATAAACCGCACCAAACAGTGGCTTTTTCGGGATGCATTGGTAGCTGTTGCAATGCTTCTGGCTGATCTTCACTCCAAATGCGGCAATTTTGCTTATTTACGTACCCATTCAACCAAAAATGAGCCTCATCGCTGAACACAAGCAGCGCGCGATGAACATTTCGAACCGAGCACGAATTTTGATAGTAAAATTCAATAATTTGCAAGCGTTGTTCATTTGTAAGACGATCCATGGTTAAATTGCAAACCAAACTGAAGCTGTTTGACAGTGACACAAGGTACTAAACACACGTCAGCTGTCAAAACCAGTGTTGCCAAAACCAAACCAGCTAAAAAATCACCCTTTACATTGATCAAAGAGTGCTAGAAATAAGATCCTCTATCAGCCCAATATCCTAACCTAACCTATGACCCATAGATCACAGAATTAATTTGATGGTGCTATTGACAGTTCGTGGAGTCTGGAGAGCAAGGCCCTAGTAACTTACAATTACAACTCTCAGCGTTGTATGTTTGCAAAAATCGTTTCCGAACGACTAAGGTAAGAGGCACTTATTCATGGCAAAGGAGATACATTTGGAAAATTATTGTCACTTCGAGTAAATTCATAAACGCATCACTGCAATAATTATGCTCGATCCTTAAAGTCAAACGTTCACAAACGCAAACATTTAGCATCCTTTAGACGCCAACTGTTCATTTTTGCAAAGTTTTATAAACTGATGCGCAAACTTTAAGCAAAGAAGAATCGAGAAATATCTTGATAAGTTGTTGATGGGATCGTTATGAAATCCCGCAGTATGCTGAAAATACGATTGGAAGAATTTTGAAGGTGATTTCGAATAAAAAAATACAATTGGAAGAATGTTGGTGATTTCGAATATAATATTTTTCTGGACTTCTGGACCAGGACAAAGGTGTGTATGGATTTTTTTTTTTTGAAAGAAATATTTTAAAAAAATGACACCCATTGAACGAATTGTGTGAAACTACACCACAAATTAAAACTCTATCAGGAGCGTCACGGACGAAATTTTTGATATTAACTTTTAACACCTTCCATGAGGGATTATTCCATTCTGTTGAAGATTTTTTAGCTCTTCAGCTAAATCATGAAACAAGGTGTCAGGGCATTGTGGTTTTAAAGAACCTAAATATACTCCTATCATCAACACGCTAACAGAAGGTATGTATGTTTAAAATATTGGCCTTATATGGTCCATAGCTCAAGTGAGCTACTTTTAAATAAAGGTAAGCCATCTGTACCCATAACAAAGTTAAATTCACTAACCGAAGAAACTTCTTCTGAAACTTTTTCCAATTTGTTTTGTATTCCAAAATGGAAATAATTCCCAGGCGCTACAGTTCTCAAAACTAATTGATTTCTTTCGTTAGATTCTATCAACTTTTTTAAGCGGAACTTGTAGGTTTTCACTTCTAAGCACTTTCAACACCTTTCCGGGAAGTATTATGTTTGGATCTACTATTTTCAACCTGAGTTGTATTTACTATTTCGTTTTCTATAATTTCCTTTCATTAAAAATTCGTTCTAAACGCTCAATTTGTTTATATGCAAAGGTATCCCTTTCTTTTTTTGCTAAACGTTTCAAATGTCTTTTGCTAAGACCACTCATTTTAAAATTTAAAAAACAATTGTTCACAATCAAAAAAATATTATCTTTTAATTTAAACAATTTCACTCAGTAATATCGTTCCCCTTTGAACACCGCACTCTAAATGAATATTTTCTAAAACAAATGGGTTATTATTCTAATAATTCCAATGGAAAATGACCCACAGATGACACGCGTCACCAAAAAAGCATTAAAGAAAGAAAAAACTGGAAAATCCACACAGTAGGTAAATGAAGGGATGCATTTTTTATGGTTTATGGTTATGGTAGCGGTCAGCCATCAGCCGAATAGGGGGAATAACATGTAGCATACGAAAACATGCACGTGCCGTAACTATTCGGACTGGTGGAAGTGTGATCATAGCCTCTTCGCGGCGGCCGCTAGAAACAAGCCTTTAAAAAGGTTTGGCTAATATGATCGGGCTGGTTCCACAGGTTGGCAACAGGTTAATTCCCTGTTCCGTAAAACTATAAGAATTACGAGACCAACAACAAGCCTCGGAAACGGACTGATCTCACGACGACAACCCACGCAAAGAAAACGGAAAAACGATTTACGAATTTTCTTATGGAACGTACGATCGCTCTATAGAGCTCGAGCTGCTCAGCAGCTAGCCGATGCCCTGTCAAATTATAAAGCTGACATAACAGTTCTACAGAAGAAAGATTATGACTTATACTACAGCTGTCATACAAAACACCATGTGCTCGGGGTAAGCTTCCTAGTCGGCGAAAAAATGAAGTCTGCCATTATCGGCTTTAACGCTATAAGCGAAAGGCTATGCTACCTTCGCGTGCGAGGAAAATTTAAGAACATCAGCCTCATTAACGTTCACGGACCTACGGAGGAGTCCTCAGACGAAGAAAAAGAGACTTACTACGAACAAGTCGAGAGGGCCCTCAATGCCTGTCCAAGGTATGACGTAAAAATCATCCTTGGGGATTTGAATGCAAAAATAGGACGGGAGCCGGTATTCAGGGTCAGGCATTACGCAGGCACCCATAGTTTGCATGAGAACACTAATGACAATGGACTTCGAGTCTTAGAATTGGCAGCATCGAAAAACATGGTCGTTGCGAGTACCAGGTTCCCGCGTAAAGATATCTACAAAGCCACCTGGGTATCACCTGATGGAGTCACTCGTAACCAAATTGACCACGTGTTGATAGACCGTCGCCACTACTCGAACTTGATGACGGTACGAACGTACCGAGGTGCCAATATCGACTCGGATCACTATCTTGTTGGTATGGTTTTCCGAGGGCGGATTGCCTTGCGAAGACGTATTGCATCCGCCGATCAGGTTCGAATCAACACGGCTGCTCTGCGCAATGAAAACACCAGTAACACCTTTGGTAATGCGTTAGGACTCGGAGCCAGTATGCTGGGCGTAGATGAGAAGTGGACACGCCTTAAGAATACTGTCATTAGTACTGCCAACTCCATCTTAGGCAGCAGTCGTAGAAATCGGAACGACTGGTTTGATGATGAATGCAAGCTAGCGACTGAACGTAAGAATGTTGCGTATCGAGCAATGCAACAATCTCATAGAACGCGGGCACGCGAAGACGAATATAAAGAGCTCAGAAGAATTGAAAAACGGCTTCACAGACAGAAAAAATCAGCCTGGGAGAAGAACATAATCTGCGAAATAGAGAAAAGCCGAGAAAGAGGTCCGCACCAGGCGCGGAAGTTCTACCAATCCGTCCGAAACATGACGCAGTACACACCACGCTGCACATACTGCAAGGACGGAGAGGGAAATCTGATCACCGATCCTCAAAGCATACTGGAGCGATGGGAAGTGTACTTCAATGAATTGCTAAATGGTCAGCTCACTGCAGAGGTGTAGGCTCCACTACTTCAAGAAGAGTACCCTATGTTGCCGCCACCAAGCATAGAAGAGGTTGAGAAGGCTATAGGCCGGCTAAAGAAAAACAAAGCCCCGGGAGCCGATGGTATACCAGCCGAACTATTTCAACACGGTGGGCCAGCTTTAGGTCAAGCAATTCATGAGATTATAGTGCACGTGTGGGAGCATGAAGAAATTCCAGAAGACTGGCGAAAAGGTATAATTTGCCCCATACATAAGAAGGGAGATGTCACAACGTGCAGCAATTATAGAGGTATCACGTTGTTGAGTACCGCCTATAAGATACTCTCCTCTATCCTACAAGACCGGATAACCCCATACGCTAAAACCATCATCGGACAATATCAGTGTGGTTTCATTCCAGGCAAATCAACAACTGATCAGATCTTTAGGCCTGCCGCCCACTAGGCAACTTAGTTGCCGGCAACTTTAAGTTGCTTGGTGTTGCCGGCAACTCCTAGCAACTAAAGTTGCTTGCCCTCGCCCACTAGGCAACTTCCGAGCTACTTTTGAGAAATAATATTTGTGTTTTTTTGTATTTAATTTTCTATAAAAACGTGCTCCACCTAAACCTATCTCAATTTGACCTGTCTAAAATGCAAAATCAATGTAATATTTCAATGGACAACAAATAAAAACGTTAAATTTTCGAAAATTCCTGAAAGTTGCTCGGAAATTGCTTAGTGGGCGGGGGTCAGCAACTAAAAGTTGCCCAGAGTTGCCGGCAACTAAAATCCGCGAGCAACTCCGAGCAACTTAAAGTTGCCGGCAACTAAGTTGCCCAGTGGGCGCTCTCCCATATAAGCCAATGTAATTGAACCGGGAGCAACTAAAAGTTGCTGGGGTGAGCAACTAAAAGTTGCCTAGTGGGCGGCAGGCCTTACCCTCAGGCAGGCGATGGAAAAATGTCTAGAATTTAACATCCCAACATACCACCTGTTTGTAGACTTTAAAGCCGCTTACGGCATAGCCAGGGTAGAACATTACAAAGCCATAAGAGAATTCGGCATCGCAAATAAATTGACACGACTATGTAGGTTGACCATGACCAACGTAACAAGCCCAGTAAAAATAGCCGGATTGCTATCCAAACCAATCAACATCTTTAATGGACTCCGACAAGGGGATGGTTTGGCCTGCCTCTTCTTCAACCTGGCGTTGGAGAAAGCAATCCGTGACTCTGGCACGGCAACAAGAGGGACCATCGTCAACAGGTCCAGCCAGATACTGGCTTACGCAGACGACATCGACATCATCGGAAGAACCGAGCAAGCTGTACATGATTCCTTCATCCAGATCGAGCAGGCGGCACAAAATCTGGGGCTGCACATTAGTGAAGGTAAAACAAAGTACATGGTGGCGTCGAATGCGAGAGGAACAGTTGGTCAAACAATCAAGGTAGCGGAGCACGAATTTGAAGTGGTGCAATCCTTTAAATACCTTTGGTCAATAGTAGCAGCCGATAACAATATAGAAGAAGAAATACGCGGGCGGCTTCTCAAATCCAACAGAGCCTACTATAGTCTGTCAAAGCACTTCAAATCCAGAAATCACACCATAACTTCAAGACTGCTGCTGTACAGGACCATGGTCCTGCCAGTACTCACATATGGATCCGAGACTTGGGTGCTTAGCAAAAGGCACTCCGACGTCTTAGCCGCGTTCGAGAGAAAAGTCTTAAGGAGAATTGTTGGCCCCATTTGTGAGGAAGGACGATTCCGGAGACGGTACAATCATGAATTGTACGCAATCTACCTTGAAGCAGATATCGTGACAAAAATTAAGCTCGGTAGACTTCGGTGGGCAGGGCACCTAGCTCGCATGAGTGAAGAGGAACCTGCTCGGAAAGTTCTTTGTAGTACATTCTATGGTAGACGACAGCGTGGTAGACCATGCCTGCGCTGGAGAGATGGCGTAGACCAGGACGCCCGGAGCCTTGGGGTGCGCAACTGGATGGCGGCGGCTCGAGACCGGGATGGGTGAAGAGACTTGTTGAAGGAGGCCAGGACCGGACCCCGGTTGTCGAGCCGACGATGATGATGGTTATTTATCTTTTCTCTTTTACGAAAAGACCCCGAACAACGCATTGGACCAAAATAAGATCACAAACTCAGGACTCTGTGCATTGCTATCCATCATTGAAATCCTCGCAGTTTTTGAGGCAGGTAGAGACATTGGGCCAGCGCAAACGAGATGAATTCTGCCGGCATAACAATGACTTTTTAGGAGAGGGAAGTGAAATGTGCGGAACGAAACGGAATGAAAGTTCTAACATGTTTTGAGTGGAAGAACGAGGTAAAACACTAATACACACACAACTTTGTACATTTGGAACTGATGATGAAAGACAGAAATACTGACACCATGAAGAAGAGCTTCATGTAAGTCTACATTTTTTCTGGTGGAATAGTTCATCCCGTGTGCGCTTGAAGTATAGTGTGGAACGTGTTTTCTACCCAGAAAAATTCATCTCGTGTGCGCTGGCCCATTGATATCAAAATCGAGATAAAGACGAAAAAAAGTGTTTCTGGTAACACTGCTTCAAACTGTTGGGGACCAGCCAATAGCAAATAGGGGCCCTATTAATCTGAATAAATTCCTAATTTTGTTTTAATAAATATCGATACAAAAAGGTAGTTTCTTTATTCATATTTATATTTTTATTAATTCGGTTAAATTATCTACCTACAAAACAGAGAGTGATAGTAAAAAGTATTTTCCCTGAATCTTAATCTGTGTATGTACATATGTAAATGTAAATGCAAATACAAATTTTTAAGAAGGACGTGGTTTTGTCATCAATTTTCTTCAGGCACCAACCAAATATCAGACGTGCAATCACCGCCAGGATAACGAATCTCATGTGGTAGTGATGGGCCATATGGCTCATTTCCAAAATCAACCAAAAATTCTTCATTGACTTTCATGCCACCATTTATGGTATCAATGTCTAACATGGCAATGGTTCCACCAGCAGCAACCATTTTTGGATAGAACTGTTTTTAGAAGAAAAAAAAGTTTAACATTGTGTGTTGTTTTGTATACTGGAATTTTTTTGTACCTGTTTATCCCATGGTGAGCACAAGGAAGTTGAAATATAGAGACGCTTTCCATCCAAAGACAGCTGCATCATCTGTGGTCCACCCTCCAGACGACGACCTTTGATAACACGTGCTGCTGGTTGTTCCTAGAAAAAAAAAGTCCTTGCATAATCGATAAACTAACAAAATCAACTAAGAGAACTTACCGTCAATTCCTTGTCTTCGATCACTTTAACTCCCGAATCCTTGCAAATGGATCCGCCCAGGAAAACTTGCCCAACTAGTTTCGGTTCTTCGCGGTTGGTAATGTCATATTGACGAACATCACCATGTAGCCAGTTGTTCACATACAAAAACCGATCGTCCAAAGAAATAAGGATGTCAGACATCATTCCTCCAATATATTCCGCAGCAAATCCTTCGACCTTCTTCTGTGGGACATCGATGACCATCTTTGCTGTGAATTCATCAGAATCGGGCTTCTTTTTAAAATGAAAGACCTTGGAGTTAAGACAGCAGCCCACATAGCCCTGGGGTTCTTTTGGATCGTGTAAAAATCGAACTTCCAAGGGAGTAGCGCCTTCCATGCCCAAGTCGATGGTCTGGATCAGGGTTTGCGTTGACCACTTATAGAAATTAAGACGACAACCGTATTGAGTAAAGTCTTTAATGTGACTCTCGTTCCAGCCTCTGAAATGAAGAGTATTATTTTTAGTCACATATAAGTAATCTCAATTTGTATTATTAGGTAACTCACGAGCGCCACAATTTTGGTGCTCCCCATTCAGTCGATATCATGGCATCGAAGTACGGTTGATACCAAAAATCATACCCACAAATAGCCTTCTCTTCGCCTTTAGTCCATGTTCCCAAACAGTTAAACTCCGAGTCAAATTGAATAAAGTCACCCTTGGTATTGCCATCCTTATCACCCATGGTCGATATCAAGATATTACCATTGGCAAGACAATGTGCAGTATGGGGAGCTGTTACATTGTGCTGCTTCAAAACGTCTCCACTAATTTCTTTCACTATCTTAGGTTTTCGCGGATCAGTAGAAACGTCAACGACGTAAATGTTATCCGATATCAAACTTGGCATAATCAGCTTGTTGCGTTTAGGGACCACTGATGCGTTTTCATCAACCAAGTGACAGCTGGAACAGGCGTTCCATCCACTGTGATGAAGTTCGTTATTCTTACGATTGGTGAAAGTCCGATGGATAATCTATAAATATTATATAAATATGAGATTATTATAAAACTGTTCAACAAAAATTTAGGATTTCAACTAGAGCATTTTGTAGCACCATCCTGTTTCGATGGCGAACAAAATACATCTGCGATGACGAATGACCAATAACTCATTCATTCATTCACAGGTTTTATCATACATACTGATAATGTCAAGGACGCGATCAAGATAATTCATAATATCCAAACAGATATTGATAAGGCTTTAACTTTTTGCACTCACTTGGGTGTATGTTGGACTTTCTGGATCAACATCAATTGTAGACAGATAGTCTCCATGTGGTTCATCTAGATCTGGCTGAACAGTGATAACATACAGCAGCTTCTCACGTGGACCTTTTTTCATGGCATCAAGTGGTGTTGCATAACCAGGACCACTGCAGCATTCTAGAAAAAGGGTTTATTATATCGTTTGTAAATATATCATCTAGTTTATTTTCAATTTAATATATTCAGATATGCCAAATAAAAATATAGACTAAAAATGGTTAAATAATAAAAATCTGAAGTCCGAAAATCTTTGTTTCTACTAAAATTCGGTGGGGGGGGGGGGGGGGGGGGTAAGGTGTTCAGCCATTCAAAATTTACTATTTTTAATTGTTTATTCTACGGTTAATGTTATTCATATTTTACCATTGCTGAAATTATTCATTTCCTTACAAAGAATAACTTTTTCAAGAGCATTGACACTAAGTTTATTGTGGAGTTCATTTTTAACCTGGCATATGGGAAGTTCAAACAAATTGATAGCCTTTCTTTCTGCGTCACTTTGTGAAAAATTTCTTCATAGCAGTATTTTGAAAAAAAAGTGCAGTAGATTTGATTGATTGATCTACTAAAACTTCAGCAAAGTGACGACGCTTGTGCGACAAATTTTTTTCTATTTGTTACTTGAGTGTCTTGTCATTAGTTTTCTCAACATATTTACACAAATCGTGTTTTCTTTAAAACTGTATAGCCAAGCCAGCTCAGCAAAATTTTAACTTTATTTTGTGTACAAATATTAATTACTAAGGGCCAGTTTCATAGTCAGAAAAGTGCCACTTAAGTGGGCAATGTGTAAGATTAAGGCGCAATATCACAAATGAATTTAACCTGAATAAGTAGCACTTAAGTCTCCAATGGTGGATTTTACTTAGGTTAAAGTCTTAATATGGGAATCTTAAATGGTACTTATTCCGGTATGTTAGTGTTGACTGTAAAACTGGCCCTAAGTATTTTGTAATCACTTCGTTTTTGTTGTTTTTCATTTGTAAGTTTCAAAAAAGTGATCGCAAATCCTTTTTTATGTAAAAGGTTTGATCAGTATCGACTTCGACACGGTATTGTATTTTTTCGGTTGTATTGCATTTTGTCGATTTAAGCATCACAAACAACAGTGAATTTAAACGATATATTTTGTTGCCTCTAATTTTGTTCCGTTAAATCCAAACAAAAAGCTGATAACACCAATCTGCTAGGTGATTTCAAAGCTATGTAAATGCACAGTTAAAATTTAAAAGTTATAAACGGAAAAGAGGTATTTGTATGTAGTTATTTGCCATTAAAATGTATGTAAACCTTTCTTTATAGTATTTTTCCATCAGTATATATCATATCTGGTAGAGAAAAACGAAGATAGCTATTTTAAAAACGATAAACGAGTTATTTTTTAAAATAACAAAATAATAATTAAAAACTGGGTTTAAATTTGTTTCTTTTTTGTTTATAATTTGGATTTTTAAAATATGGTCACCGTAAATATACCACATTCATTTTAAAAACCGTTTCTTTTTAAATTTATGTAACTCCTGTTTAATTAGATCGAAATCTTTAAAAATCTAGAACTGGTGAAATTCAAAAAAAAAATCTATTTGATCTCCTAATGCTACACCGCTTTTCTTTATGGGTATATTTTTTTGCGAGTACTTTTAGGTAAATAAATACAAAGTTTATATTTAAAAATTCAAAAACCTAGTTCTATTCAACTCATAAATTTGACTACATTCATCTATCGATGAATTCAAAAAAAAAAAAAAATCAGAATGTTCTTTCTTCTTAGAAAACATCCCCTAATTACCAAGCTATCTTTACATTTCTTTCAATACTGAAAACAGGTTATCCTTTATTTACAAGTTCAGTAATAATTAGTAAGGAGATAATGTTCAATGCTTTATGCACTGATGTAGTTAAATTTAAAAAAAAATCAGATTTCTTCATGTACCTATTCATTTTATTCTCAGAACAGTGTCATATCATCATAAAAAATCATGCTTTCAATGAACAAAAATTATGAATAAAATTACCATTACAAGCCTGTGTTAAAATCATGATTTATGTGATTCAGTAGGAAAGTAATAGCTATTTTCCATTGAAGAAAAAACCTACTTCTTCAACAGGAAATCTTCCTACCTACTGGGTTTGGGTTATTTTAAAATTATATGCAATGCATGCAACACATTTAGCGACACAGACACAAAAAAGAAAAAAATATTTAGTTTTCCCGGCATCGGATCTTATATATGTTCAACACAGAAATCGATTCCGGCACTAAAACGCCAGCTGGCCTACACACCACTACATATTTGAATAACGACACACGCAAGGGATATTGTTTTCACATTTACAATCGCAGTGTTGGTGTGCATGGGTGGCTTGTAAGTATGCACACACGAACATCATATAACATTGAACATCGACTACCTATTTATTGTTAGCACAGTCAACGAAAAAGTAAAATAAAATTTAAGTAAGTTCTTACTCTTCACCATTGTTGTTTTACACTCGCGATATTTAATTTTATTAATGCAATCAAATTTAGTTTTCAATTGATTATTTAGTATTATTAACTGCTGCAGTGGTTGATTGTTCACTAGCTCAATTCCAGGAATGAACTAAAACTCAAAAAGTGTGACTGAATATGAATACTGATCTTACTCACTGGTAGCACTGCACTGACTGAACAAGAATGCTGAAGAAACAAGAATAGATAGGCGCTGGCAAATGGCTGCCAGGGCTGTCGTAGTACTGCAATTGCAGTAATTGTACTGCTTTTAGAAACCCCGTACTGCCAACACGTCCAAAGTACTACTTTTTTCCTGAACTACTTTTACATACAAATCAACCATTTTTACTATTCCTATTTAAAAAAAAAATCAGTAGCAGGTATTTCCAAGTGAAAAATCATATTATTTTAAAACTGCCTTTCAAAAGACAACGCGCGGTCTCTTAAGGCGTTGTTAGCATAGTTTTAGAGCAATTAGTGTCTCTTAAACACTTTTCTACTTTTTACTGGGTTCGAAACAGATTGTGACCTAGCAGATGCTATTAATATTGAACTAAACTCTACAAAAAAAATATGCTTGACTTATTTATCCTGTATTTTAAAACTCACTAGCAAAGAAAAATAGTTTCAAGCTGAAAACCCAAGAATCCATAAGACGGAAGGATTTAAAAAAAAAAAAACATTTTTTCAAATTTTATCAAACAGGAATATTTAAAGAAACCTTATGCCTATGCCATCGATCTAAATGTAAAGTGAAGTTATTAATGAAAGCATTACAAAACTATTTGGCAGGCTAAGCCCAAGAAATTTGGGTGAATGTTTAGTAGAACTCATATCTATATTTCCAGAAATTACGGAGAATAAAAACATTGAGCATCTGAGGAAACTTATCTAGAGAATATCAATTTCAGTATTCAATATTTTTGAAATAAAAATAATTATATTCAAAATAGTATTTTACTGCTTTTTTATTCTTGAAGTACCTACTGCTTTCTCAAAAAATGAAAGGACATCCCTGATGGCTACGCTTCTACGTCTGTGTATAGACTATAGAAAGAAGAAGAAAGAGGGAGAGGAGAAACCTGTCATGTTTAGTGTTGCCACTTCCAATTTAAAAAAAAAGTGGTGGATTAAGCTTGAAAATAATGGTAGATTCATTTTTCGTGGTAGAATATAATTCAAAAAAATTTAACTAAACACAACCATAAATACATATGACATATGTACATATATATGCACGTCTAAAATTATTAAATTCCTTCATTTAATATTAGGAGGTACGAGTTATTGATGGTACATACAGTTTCACAATGTTATAGTTCTTCAAATTACCATCAACAAATTTAAATTGTTAATAAATGCATAATGTGAGGAAATAACAAGTGAATTACCGTAATTTTGGACTGAAAAATTTTGTTTATTTTGCATCTGCTAGTAAAAAAAATAAAAGAAGATAATATACATAATATTTGTCAGATTGTTTTAAGGGCTCCCATTGTTCAACCAATAAGCGGTTAAATGAAGGGTTAGCCAATAAGTGTTCCTAAAGTTGAAAATTTAGGATCTTTTTTTCTCATTGATAGATAAGAAATTTATTTCAACAAAAACTACTTATGTAGTGCGGAACAACAGTAGGTATACAAAATGACAGAAAGATAGGAGAATTCACATTGAGTAAAGCAGTCAGTGCTAGAAAAAAACCAATGTTGAAATTCAGGTAAAATAGCAATAAAACGTTCTTTTATTTTAAATCGAAGGAAATAGTTGGTTTTCAATTGTTGATCAAATAATGTTCGGATTATGTTTTTTTCTGAATGAGCAAAAAGGGGTAGAATTTTTTAATTCTGGGGTAAAATTATGAAAATGTTGGAAAATAGTGGCAGATCTACCACAATTGTGGTAAAGTGACAGCACTGAACCTGTCATTGCATGATGTCATGTCATTACATAACCAATATACCAAAATTGCCGTAGTGACATAATTAATGATAGATCAAGCATATTGGAGGAGAAAAAAAACATTCATGCTGTTCAAGTGAAAAAACTAACTAAAGCACATCACTGTTTATTATTCTATTACTTTTTTTATTTTTCCTTGTTTCTCAAAGATGTCACTCTTAATTAATATATATAATGTAAAATAAGTAAACGGAACTGACTGTAGGCATTCATTTTGTAAATCCTACTCTTTCTTCTTGAATAAACTCTCATGTTGGTAAGACGTGTCTTTCAATTCTAAAAAAAAGGAACATTTACTGTGGCAACGAATTTCTTCTTGTCTTCTATTTTTTTTGGGTGATTTAAGCTGACATCCACTTCATATATTATTATGTAATTTCAACGTTAGGTAGGTATGCTAACGCTAAATGTTATTTTCTTACCAAATTTGATTTCAATAATAAAGGGTCCGCCAAATAACTTCTTTTTTTTTTGAAAATGGCGCAAAACATCGAGTGTAGCTTCGGCTGTGTGGCACGTAGCGCCGTCCTGTTGAAACCAAATGTTGCTAATATCCTCCTCTTCAATTTTTGTGAACAAAAATTCGTTCAGCATGGCCCGATAACGAACGCCATTGACTGTAACGGCCACTCCTTGCTCATTTTCGAAAAATGGCCCAATTATGTCTCTGGACCAAAATCCGCACCAAACAGTGACCCGGTTTGGGGTGTATCGGCTTTTCAATGTATGCGTGCGGGTTTTCTGTGCCCCAAATGCGACAATTTTGCATGTTTACTACCCGCCAAGATCAAAATGAGCTTCATCTGAAAAGATGATTTTTTTGGCAAAATCGGCATCTTCTCTAAGTCGATCGCAGGCCCTCTTAGCGAAGCGTATACACAACCATATTCGTTCAGCGGAAGGATAAAACTAATTATCTGTCAAATCAGACATGAGCGAAGTGTTACCATTCACGAAATAAGCACTAGTTGAAAAAAAAACGTTACATGGCGGACCCTTTATTAAAAGGTTTTAAAATGGAAACTTTTTTATTCCTAAATTTATTTCGAAATCAAGCGTTCTGTTTAAGGATTTTAAAATTTGAAATCTAGAATAATCAAATTTGGGATGATGGCAGGCAACATTACATTTCAAACTGCAACATGCAGGATGAGAAACAAAATAGGTAGGTACATATTCCATCCATTTAACCTCCAGAACTAGCACTCATACTTTGGATCGTTGAAATAGATTCAATTAAATGTTTGGTTAATTGACTTCAACTGACTAAAATGCAAAGTTTATAATTTCTCTGAATGGCTATAACCAAACCATGGATTCTATTTTGTATTTTGGAGGCTTATTCGCATAAAGTGCGAAAACAGCCAAGACGTGTAGGTTGCTCTGAGACAAGAAAAAACCATATGGGAGGGGACAGATTTCTAAAACAATTTACTTAAAACAGAAAAAAATATTAAAAAAATATGTGAGTGCCGGGACTCACGGTTAAATATGTGTAAACATCAACGTTTGTCCAAGTGCCTTATTTTTGTTACTGAACGTCATCAAAAGAAACATATTGAATATTTAATACTACATTACCTATCTGTAGGCAGTGCTTAAAAAGCTTAGTGTTGAAAGAACGGCAGCGAAATACCCAGTGGGAGTACCGCTGTAACGAAATTTCCAAGCACTTAAAGGCTGGTGGTGAAGTGTCCAACGACACGGTGAAGGTTCGGTACTGAAAGGTCCTGCTTCGTAGTTCACTCTCAACGTTAAGATGACTTCACATTACATATGGTTATTGTTTATGGTAATCACTCTCTGGGCATCGACGAACAACAACTGTCAGCGGAGAGCACTAAAACCGTGGTTTCAATTAAATGACACCGTACCCAAATTCCAAAGGAACTTAATGGTTTGACTGACAGGGGCCGAATTAAAATATCCAGTTAGAACTGTCAACGAACTTGCAACCCCTATGAAACTACATCTTTCCATCGAGTAAGACTTACAAAAAGTCTTAATTTTACACTGAACGAACTTCAAATGAATGTCACTATGAGATAGCCGGCGAATTATATATCTTGAGTTTTTAGAATATTTATTTGCAGTTGTTGTCAGTGGAAATCACTAAAATCGCAGTTTCAATCGATTGACACCATCAATCGCCTATGGAATTGGACGCTGTGATTTTTAATGAATGTTAACTTTGTGCAAGTACAAAAGTAGCCGATAACTCTGGAATTTGTTCAACCTCAGCTATTTTGTATATCACAGCCACCTTCGTCACTCGCCTACGTGCCTAAAAATTGCAATTAGAAATTGCATCGTTTAAAAGCAGTATAATGTAAACGTAGAATTTATGTTCAGATTTGTATCACTGAACGCACCCGATATCCTACCATACCTAGTCAATTGTCAATCCCTACAGCTGACTATTATTATTTTTGTTTTGATTTTGTTTTCTTTTTAATTACTAGTGTTGCGTCCATTTTGTTCGGGGAATAATTAAAAATTAAAGAAAAAAATATAAAAATATTTGCTTTCGTCGTTGGCAAAAACAATATAAATGAGTGGTAGCGATAGAGTATAATTTAATTGTCGGTCGCGTTAAAATCAATTTGTTTTGGTCGGGGCAAATCAGATTTCGTAACGTAACGTGCTACAATGTAAAGTGCAAGACGTAACGTTGCACACGAACGTTCACGTTTTTTTTCACTCTACCGCCAGCATAGATGTTTACACATAAAAAACAGCTGTAACACTTACAATACCATGTTACCTATACCTTTTATCTTCCTTTTAAATAATTTTCATAAATAAATAAGACAATTCTGTTCAAAATATTTTAATATTCAATGCTCTAAATTATTTTAGACAAACACTAAAAACCAAGAGCTAAAATGTCTTCTAGTTTTGAAAAATTTGTTTTTTTTTCTGTGCCAATATAAAGGTGATGACTTAAACTTAATTATTAATTTTTGCCAAACAAAGTTTGAATTTGGCCCTACTTAGGGCCAACAGTTATCTTACTGTTGTGTATTTCTCTGTATGTGTACATGTACAATTGTACATTTTAAACTTTTTGAGATAAGCAAAGTTTATTTTGTACTTTAAGAACAATCACAAAAATATGAATGTATACTCTGCGGTAGGAGGAACAAATTTGTTTTCTTTATTTTGCGGCTTATCAAAGAATTAGAAAATAGAAAGATTTATTTTTAGCCTAAAAACATCAAATTGAGAAGATAAATAAAAAAAGCTTTGCATTTGTTTTTGTTGTTATTTTTCAATCCGGTGCTACTAAATAGAATAAATAATATTGCATTTAAATATTTTGAAAAACATTGATTTATAAACAAAAAAAAAATTAAACAAAAAATCAATTTTTTCAGTGGGTACTTTTGACTGTTCTAATATTTTTTCGTTAAATATATACATCATGCATCTTCAATGTATGGTAATACACAGTTGTTAACCACAAGAGAAAGTTCGTGCAATCAAGTCGTCCATATTTTGTACCCTATAATCTATCTTTCCTGGTCCACAGGCATAATAAGATGCCTTCGAATAATTTTTTGTAAATTAGCAGGTTAAATACCTACTAATGTGATTAAGCACAATTAATTTTAAATAAAAATAAAGGTTTTTATTAGTGCTAAAAAAAAGTATAGTCATCACTGAATTTTTTGAAATATCGAAAAAAGTCTCTTTTCTAGAAGTCAATCCTCAATATCTCAGAATGTGTTAAACATGTCAAAATAACTTTATTAGTATTATTTTTAAAGACAAGAATACCTTCCATTTGATATCAAAATCATTTTTCTACGTCAATTATTTCGCCCGTTATGGACATTTATTTGGAACAAAATCTGGAATTCTTTTTTTGCAATCGGCAATTTCAAGCCCAAATATCTCGACTTTCTCAAGAACGATCTTAAAAATATCTTACTTATTTATCGGGCTTCACGTCTCCTTTCATTTGATACCAAACTCGATCGTGTACATGTACAGTCTGGGCCAGAAATGGGCGATTCCCATTTTTTTTTTTTTTAATTTTGGAATAAGACTTTCACCCTCCCATAGATTTTTTTTTATTTTCTTACCCCAAGCTATACGCGACACGCCTAGACTTTTTGTCGTACACTATATTACGCCAATTACGTAGGTAAAGAAGATAAGAACAACAAAATCGTAAAATTATAAATTAAAATATTTTTATCACACAAAAAAAAAAAAAAAAAAAAAGTAAAATTGTTTGAAAGCAGCAGACAAATAAAAAATGGGATGGCTGTAGATACCTACAAATGGGAATGACATAAAAATATTTTGGCAAATTCGAAAACTGGAACTCGAAGTGCCATTACATTATCGTACTTCCATATCGTAGAAACTATAAAATTTGACATTAAAGGTTTCTTTCAACTTAATAAATTTGTAAATATATTTGCTTTTAAAAACTAAATAAATCAAAATATGTAAGCAAATATAGGAAATCAAAACAACAAAGAAAAGTTGATAATTTTTACATTACTCTGCGATTATTACTTTCTCTTTCTCTTTTTGTAGACAAGATTTTCACTTTGTAAATTTTTATCATTTTAGGCACTGAATCTTAGGTATTACATTTAAGGTACCTACCTACATGTTTGCTTATTCAATTACAAATAAAAGAACTTGTATATATATTTATGCAGGTTTATACAAAAACAAGCTTTAAATTATGAAGAATTCCAATGCACTTGCACATATTTTGGACTCACTTTTTGACTTTCCCATTTTTTTATTTTTTACAAATAAATTCCGAACAAAATCTAAACTACGAAATCACCAACAACTTGGTGGCGTGGGTAAGGTTCCTATCGAAAAGAAAACCAGCCGGCAACTGGAACTGACTGAAAGCAATTGACTTGTTGCATTGTTATCAATTTAAAAATAAACAGCTTTCCTCTGAGATTACATAGGTACAATGGTACACACATTGACAATTATTGAATAAATATTGATAAATAAAAATGCAATGCAAACTTTTTTTTTGGTGAAAGCTTTGACTGAGCTTTCAGAGTGATTCAAATTCAAATTGATCTCACCACTTACTTGCCAATGTTGCCAGTTGATATTGTATATAAAAGCCCATCCGGTAGAGACTTTTATTCTTGAAAATATTTACTGTTGAAATTTTTATTTTATGTAGGTATGACTGCAATTGGTAAGTCGGTCGTAAAAGAATAGATAACTATGGTTTATGTGTAAGCAGCCATTTTGAAAAACTTTTTTTGTCAAATTGGCTGGAAGGCAGCTTTATCCTAAAAATAAAATGCATGACGTATGATCGTAGGGTAAGTGTACCAGTACCCGGCCACCTAACACATTTTCCGAAAAAAAAATATAAACTTAAAATTGCTATAATATATTTTTTAATAACAATTTCTCTTTTAAAAAAGTGCTTTTTCACTAGTACCCGGCCACCAAATTTCAGTACCCGGCCACTTTGATCCAGTATCCGGCCAGGTCCTTTTTCTATAGGAAACTAAAACTTAAATCGAACAATTTTGTTAGTCATAAATATTAAATTACACTTACATCTCAAGTTCAGTCTTCTTCAATTTTATTGAAACTTTTTTAAAACTATACCTACATTTAAATAAAAAAAAAAAAACAAAACAAAACAATATTTCTGTTATGCACTAACTTTCAGTCTTTTTAAATTAATTTTACTGAAAGTGAATAAATAGGAAGGTAGGTACATAGGTAGTTAAATAAAAAAAACTAAACTACCTTTCTACCTAAATATTAAAAATTAACAAAACAATTTTTTTGTAGTAAAAAAAAAACAACAAAACAAAACAATTTTTCTTTTTAAAAATTAAATTATAGTCAAACTTCAATTACATATTTTCAGGTAGTTTAGAAACTAAAAATTAAAATAAATTGCTATGCTAGGTTCTATGTTAAGTTTTGTACTTTGGAACTTAAGGATATGTTAATTGTATACAAAAAATTCAGTTACAATTTTATGTATTTGAGGCAAGACAAATATCACAAACAAAATTCATTTGAATGGCGTCTTCGTAAGGCAAAAAACTGATGGAGCTACATTTAAGGTGATACCATAAGGGACAAAGGTCGCAACCTACGTTTTTGAGACCATCTTCTTCTGTATCGCTTATGAGAATTTCTTCGCACTTATTGCATTTGATGACTTGTTTTTTAGTTTTTCTTTTTCGGCCACTTAACTTTTGTGCTTCTTTTTCTTTCTTTCTTCGTAATCTTTCTTCTTTTCTTTTCTCAACTGCATCAAACTTTTCTTGCTTGGCTTGTTCCTTGCGCTTAAGATATCTGTGAAGATATTGCACTGGCAGATCGGCAAGTCTGTTTGGCATTTTTTTTTGTAATAGGGTCGGGGTAAAACAAATGTTTAGATGCAGGGCGAACAGGATGCTGGTCTGCTTTCAGTTCTGTTAATATTTTTTAAATTTAAAGATTTTTTTTGAATTGATGGTGAATTATCAAATGTGGTGGATCGTGGAGTTTCAACAGCATTAATTTCATTTATTGGTAAAGAAGAAAGAGAAGGTCTTTTTGAAGTAGTTGGTGTATCCGAGGATATTGATGGTGATAAAAAACTACATCTAACAGTAACACAAGAAAGCGAAGTTGGTAAGTCAACAGATGCCAGGACAGGAGAAGGGGAAGCCAAAGGATTTGCGCTTGATTCAATTCTGTTAATTGTACTGCTTGTCAGAATCGGGCTTGGAAGATCTGGTGCTTTGGTCCCATAATCAGAAAACAACTGTTCATTAAAATCTATATTTTCTGCTAACTGCAACGTCCCATCTTCGTTAAGGTCAAAAATAACATTAATAGGTAACATTAACAGATAACATCTTTTTCCAATCTTTTTTTAGCGGTTTAAACAGACTTGCATCGGGCGGTTGGAGTATATGGGTCGTATTTGGTGGCAAGGCATACAGAATTATATTTTTTTCATCACAAAGCTGGCTCAGTTGCATGGACAGATGAGATTTGTGGCCGTCTACGAAAAGCAGAACAGGTTTCTTGACTTCTTTGTCATCAATCCATTTGGTGAAGCAGTTAGCAATATATTCGTAGAACGTTTCACTCCTCATCCATCCCGATTTAGTTTTTCCAAGAAACCAATTATTTGGAACGCTCATGACAATTTCTTGAGGTGGTCGAATATAAGGAAAAATCACCAAAGGTGCCAAAAGTTCTCCAGCAGCTGTCATCATAGCTAGGACTGTAATAGTGTCTTTTTCCTTCGCCATTTGTACCTGGTACACATTTTTATAACCCTTTGGAGCAACTACTTTTCCTGTTTTCGGGCACATGGAAAAACTAGTTTCATCTCCATTCAAGATTCTTTTTGGATCAAGAAGGACATCATCATGACCATTTTCTTCAAGAAAGGTCTCAAGATCGCGAAACCACTTCTTAATACTATTTTCTGTCACCAAGGCTCTTCCCTTCGATATTGTCTCAGCTTCTCTTAGACTCAAGTACGGGTTTCGTTTAAAAAATAGCTTAAGCCACGTTCTCCCAGGTCGATCGTCTTTAAATGGATTGTCCCTTTTTTCGCTTTTAAAAAAAATTGTGTGAGTGCCGGGACTTACGGTTAATATGTGTAAACATCAACGTGCGCCGATCCAAAACGGACTTGTTTTTGCTTGAAGGGGATCTTAAGATTTTTTTCACTGAACGCAGCCATCCTAGTATGCAGATCGTAACTTTGCACACCGTAACGTTGCACGACGTAACGTTGCACAAGAACGTTCACGTTTTTTTTCACTCTACCGCCAGCATAGATGTTTACACATCAAAAATTTTGGAGTGTGTCAAGAAGATCGGATTTCTTTAAAGGGAACCCACACTTTGCAACATCAATGCACCAATTTGTTATATGCTGCTCTTCCTCCCGAGATAAAAAGGATTCAGGTCCTTTAG
Organism: Leucozona laternaria; assembly: GCA_932273885.2. Classification (NCBI taxonomy): domain Eukaryota; kingdom Metazoa; phylum Arthropoda; class Insecta; order Diptera; family Syrphidae; genus Leucozona; species Leucozona laternaria. Next base: position 215,616,482 of record OW026366.1, on the reverse strand, counting down.
TTTGACAAGCGTCATCGACCTTGTAGGGTACTTCTTGATACATTGTACTTTGAAGCCGCTTTTCTGTGACTTAAGTTATTTTTATCGAATATCCTTTAATGCCAGTTCAATTTTTTGAGTTCGCGAAAGGTCTTGCAATTCGTGTTCCGTGGCTTCTTGACTCATTTTCTACAAAAAATATGAATTTATATGCAATCAGTTATGTGTCCGCTTACTGGTGATGTTTGTTCTAAAAACCGGCCACAGTAATCTTTGGACCGAAAACAGTGGCCGGATACTGAAACCTTACTCATTGAATACATTTTAGTGGGTTCATATGAGAGACAAATAGATTCTGGCTCCTTTTACCATAAAAGAGATACAATATTTGATTTCAGGCAAAGATCTAGTATCCGGCCACCCTGGCCGGTTTCTAGAACATCTCATAAAAATTGTGTTTCAGTATTTGGCCACTGCATTTTTTATTATTTTAAACAATGAATTCTTATTTTTTTTATATTTTATGGTTAATTATTGTATTATTTATACAAAAAAACACAAAACAGATAAATATACTCATAGAAAACACTAAAACTTACTTCTTTTGCTTATTGCTTCTGCTAGCACTCACGAACTCTAAAACACACTTCTTACTCTCGCAACGTACTTGACAGACAAAACATTTTTTTGACAAGGATCTATGAGGTGCAAATCGGTAAAATTTTACCACAGCATTACATGGGCCTGGAATTATAGTTACATTGTATTTGCGCATGCAAATAATGTTTAATTTTGTTATTATTAAACATTTTGCACAAAGTGGCCGGATACTAGTGACTGGCCGGGTACTGGTACACTTGTTTTATTATTTTAAAGAGTAGATCGTACTAATTTTTACACACAAAATGTGTCTTGTAATTCGAACTCTTGCCAAAATTGGTAGGTATACTCTAATTCGAAATTATTCCTTTGTTGTTTTGCTGCTGTAACAGTCGTAGAACGTAGAGTTAGAAGTAGGTATAGGTACTTTCCTAGAAATATAAAGGTAAAACATTTCTAAGAAAAAGTCTACTAGCTTAGGAGGTAAGTTTAATTGAAGATTTGCGTGAAATTATCAATTTTGTGTCAACTGACTTTGTCAACTGATACGTTTTAATTTACTGCGAAAGGATTTCTTACAAACAATGATAAAAGCAACAAAAGTAGGTACAAAATTATTTAACAATTAAAAATCATTCTCGATACCAAATTTTAGACGGTGTTATGCAACCGTGTTGAAATGTGTTTTTTTTTTCATTTTGTGCGTAAGAGTTGGACTTCCGAAAAATATTTGGGCAGGAACTGCTGCTCTTACTCTGCACCTCCACTAGCAATTTTTATTTTTATCTTTAGGCTACATGAAATTTGGCCCCAATGAAAAATGACCATAAAATGTAAATGACAAGCAACAACACAAATTTATCAATTTTGTGTTTTTTTTTTTAATATTTTGGGGGCTTTTTTCATTTTACAGTTTGGAGTGATTTATTAAATCATTTTTATTTCAAAATAAATATAAAAAGATCATTCTTTTTTTTATACAAATTTTAATAAAGAATCGTACACTAAAATTGCGTGATTTTTGAGAAAAATTAGAATGATCCTTTTCAATTTTGAAAAGTCTAATTAAAATAATCGTTCGAAAAAATCGCGCCATGTTTCATGTTTGGTTTGGGGCATTTTTTTTAATTTGAACGAAGTTTTAGGGCTATTTTTCATACCCCATTTTTGTTGTTGTTGCTTTTCATATAAATATTTGGGGCTATTTTTGTTTGGGGCCATTTTTCATTGGGGCCAAATTTCAAGTAGCCCTATCTTTATTTCAGAGCAATGATTGCAGACATTTTTATTGCTGCGTTCAGTGGAAAAATTATGGCATGAAATCTTTTTTTATTCAAGTTGCCGAGCAAACAACACCTATTGTGTATCCAGTTGAAATGCCTGGAACTCCAATTAAAACTCCTTACCCTACATGTAAAGGTGAACATTTTCCGACTGTCATTTGAACTGACATGAGACGTCAAATTATTTCTTCATTTACTGCCACAGAGATGAAATTTGTGGTCTGCATTGAAAATTTCCATTGCATACCTGATTTTTAGAAATTAACTATTGCGTGTGGAGGCGTGGGGTAAGGTATTCAACATGTATCAGATCGACATGGCTAAACAAAGATGTGCAGTTATTTTCGCTTCATCCAACTTTGGGTGCTGCTCAAGAACATTTATATAGGCTATACCTTTAAGTTTAAATTTGGCTTAGGCATGCACAAAGGTATTAAGCCTGAAGACATGGGGACATTAAGAAATAAAATGTTTTGAAGTCTTAAGCAACTTTGCCTCTGCCAGCTCTAGACGAACTTATTTGTATAATTTTTTGTATTTGCTGTAAGGGTTGTGGTAGTAATTGACTACACTGCTCTATTCTTTGTGGTCAATGCAAACAAACAATGGAGCAAATACACAAAATGCCATAAGAAAACAGCGGCCAACAAGTTTAGTATTGAATGATGATTAAATAAATTTCTCTCGAATTTATTTTAAATGCAAAATGCATCTAAATACACACTTTCATTAATCCAAAATCCTCTGTGAAATTGTGAAGTGCTATAACTTCTTTAAGGTTAATGTTAGCAACAAAGTTCTTTAGGTGTATTGAGGAAAATTACCTCAGCTTCCTGTTTCTAAGACTTACTGTTATCGAGATATTTAGCAAAAATCCATTTTCGATGACCTCCCCTAAGGGGAACTAGCGGTCATCGGATATTTAAGGACTTTTCTCAGTTTATAAGTAACCTCAATCCCAACGTGTGCACCTACCAAAAATCTGCCTGTTACAAATTTTATTTGTATTTTAAGTTATTCTAAAGTCTTTTCTGTTTTAACCAACCAAACTAAAGGGTTTTCCAATAAGAGGTGTTATTTTGATATTCAAAGAAAAATGGCATTTTTCGAGATAAATGATCGGATGTTTATTTCAATATAAAGAGGAAGGTATGCCGTTAATAATGGAACACAACATCAGCCAAATGGCCGCCACGACCACGCTTACAGGACCATATCCTTTTCATGAAATTTTCCATAACCAAATCGCAAAGTAGCTGCCCTATGTCCTCGATAGCCTCACGAATTCCATCTTTGAGGTCTTGAATCGACGCTGGGCTGTTGGCGTAGACCTTATTTTTCACGTGGCCCCAAAGGAAGAAGTCGCAAGGTGTTAAATCACAAGATCTCGGTGGTCAATTGTGATCACCTCTTCGAGAGATAACACGGTCCGGAAACTTTTCCCGTAAAAGATCGATGGTTTCATTGCTTGTCTGGCACGTAGCGCCGTCTTGTTGAAAGTAAACGTTGTCCAGATCAATACCATCCAATTCCGGCCATAAAAAATCATTAATCATCTCTCGATAGCGCAATTCATTGACCGTAACTGTTGCTCCAGCCTCATTTTCGAAAGAGTAAGGTCCAATGACCCCGCCGGACCATAAACCGCACCAAACAGTCACGCGTTGAGGATGGAGAGGCTTTTCAACAATAACTCTTGGGTTTTCCGAGCCCCAGATGCGACAGTTTTGCTTGTTGACGTAACCTCCGAGGTGGAAATGGGCCTCATCAGTCAAGATGATTTTTCGATGAAATTCCGGATCATTTTCATGCATTTCAAGGACCCAATCAGCAAAGACACGACGTTGTTGATGATCAGCCGGCTTGAGTTCTTGTGTTAACTGAACTTTATAAGCCTTAAGACCCAAGTCTTTATGCAAAATACGGTGTAATGACGTTTGTGGAATGCCTAATTCCAAAGAACGACGAGAAATGGACAAACCTGGGTTTTCATCAACACTTTGGGCTACAACAGCAATATTCTCAGTTGTTCTTGAGCGACGTGCACGGGTTTTATTCTTCACATCACTAACTTGTCCCAACAGCTCGAATTTGTCCACCAATTTCTGTATTGCGGTCCGACAAGGTGCTTCACGACGACCCAAAAATGTTTTAGTTTTACGAACCGTCTCTGCCAAATTTTCACCATTTTTATAGTGAATTTTAATAATTTCAATGCGTTGTTGAAGCGTGTATCGTTCCATTTTTATTAATGGCGTAGTTTCTACTTGTCAAATGTCAAAAAATGACAGCTTCAAAAGTGACAGCTACCGAAATAGCGGGCTATTCAAAATAACACCTCTTATTGGAAAACCCTTTATATCACAGAAACACGCCTACCTCTAACTTAATCATATTGATTTTTAAGGATTCTTATACGTCTAAAGATAAAATGCTTTTTGTAAATATGTAGGTATATAGGTATTGTCAAAATTCCTCTGCAATATATGACCAAAGTTGATTGATTTGTCAATGAATCTACAGCGCTCCTTTTCTGAATGTATAGATCTCAATTCCTTATATTACATATAACCTTATTTCTTTATTTAATATATAGGCCCATACCTATACCCCGTATTTTCTTCTTAAATTAATTTATTTTGCTGAGCATTGAGAAAAAAAATATCTAGAAAAAAAAGTCTTTCGCATAAAAAATATCCATCCGTACAATTCAATCAAACATCTTATTTCCTTAATCCATTTAGAAGCCATAAAGTTGCTCACACAAGCAATTTTATTCCTCCTGCTATGTGTATGCATGTATCCTTCTATCAATGTCCCAACTTTTTTTTTGTATTCGCCTTATTTTTTTTTTTGTGCTTTTCTATTTATCCCTTTTTTATTTCATTCATATAATGTAGGGGTTTTCTCATTCAATGTCATTCAGTTCGAACTCAATAATCGCTCAGACCTAAAGTCCCAACCGATCATTGACATCAAAAGGAATCACCAATAATATGTTCCCTAAGAAAGGTCTTACATTAAAGGATGGGGAAAGAAATAAGAAGAAAAAAAGCAACAGAAACCCAATGAAGGATATTGCAAAAAAAAAAAATAATATAGAAAAGCACACAAAAAAAGGGAAAACCCCCACCATCACACACATCGCATCGCATTGACCTTTCAAAAATGTTTCCTCTTTCTCATCTTCGATGACATTGGAATTGGAATTGCGTTGTGTTCTATCGAGGTTGCACCTCAATCGCAACCAAATTAAAATGCGAATCAGCATCGCACATTTGACACCAATCTCATATTGCATTCACCCAATGCAGCAGCATTCCTTTGCGGAATGAAGTCCTTTTCTACGTTAGACATCATCGAATGAATAGTATTATAGTATAGTTCTGACTTCTGAGTTCTGACAACTGCAGTCGTGCCTACATATCTATGTTCCTTTCTACTCGTATGTAAGAAAGATAACTTCAATACCCACACTAACTAAGCCGACACTAGGGTCGGAGGTGGGGGATTGCTTGGTTTAGCAACAGAAACAAGCATGATCTTCATGAAAAGGGATTCCTCTTTTTCGTCCTTCGCAGACTTATGTGTATGTTTTACGAGTTATGTACCTACACAAGTGTTTTCACCAAATTTCCCACATTCCTACGTACACCATATAAGCTTTTTAAAATGCTAATTTCTCTACATAATTCGTCCTGTTGCATACACTCTGCATCGATGGATAAGTTTAAATTTTTGTTTTTTCATCATAGTAGGTAGTTTTTAAGTATCAGTTGTCAAAAATCTATCGGAATCAAAGTGCAACACTATGGAACGGATCGGCGCTCATCTGTCAGAAATATCTATCAGTAGTAGACTGGCGTCCATTTAACACACGATTTTTACCGTCTTCCCTTTTAAAATTTCTCCTAAGCAATAACAATTCAAATTTCAACTGTTTTCAAAAATATTTTTTTCATATAAACATAATGTAGCTGTAGCCTTTTATTTTACCGCGATTTTAAGTTCTCAATCTTAAAGATCCAACCATCAGAACTCAAGTTATAAAGTTCTTACTCATAACACGCTTTTCTACGTCTTATTTATATTTAGTCAATCTGTGATATGGTTATAACTGAGTTCTAACAGTCGTAGCTTTCAAGAAAGGCTTCTTTGGACAGTAATTTTACTGTAAATTTAAAACTTGTATTAATGACTTGAACTATCCACAAACCTTGCTCTTGTTTTAAGTTCAATGATCAAGCCAGACCGATAGCTGGAGAAGGAGCTCTGTGGGTCATGCACAAATTATCAACAAATTTACGGAAATGAAGTATATATGAACAGACAACACAACACTCCGTACAGATTTTGAAAAACCGTTTTCTGTGTCCATCCTCAAAAGGGAGGAATGGGATGCTGGTTTACAACAATCAGATAAACCGATGGTACAAATTTACACCGACGGATCGAAGATGGATACAGGAGTAGGCACATGCTTCATCTCAGAGTCCCTCGATTTAGCCAACTCTTATATAGACTCCCTAATTACAGCAGTGTCTTCCAAGCAGAGTTCCTGGCAGTGATAAAGGCTGCTGAACAGGTCTCAATGCTGGCGATACCACAGGCTGACATCACCTTTTACATTTACAGCCAAGCAGCGATCAAAGCTATCTCTGCCACAGAAACAAGATCCAAGCTGGTTTCATGCTCTCGGGAAGAGCTAAAAGTTCTTGCCACGCAGTACAACATCAGACTCTGCTGGGTCCCTGGACACTGTGGAATTCTAGGAAATGAAAAAGCAGATGAACTGGCAAGGACTGGTTCATCATTAGAACTAAGCCTAATAGACTCCGGTGTTAATATTCCACCCTGTGGCGTTAAATAGGAAATTGGTAAGAAGATAATGGAACTTACCAATGACAGATGGAACTCAGCCTTAACTTGTACCACTACAAAAAGTCTCTGGCCTAGCTTAAATAAGAAAAAAAAAAACGGACAAAATCATGAACCTGAAAAAAAGCTCACTGAATCTTTTGATAGGAATTGTCATAGGGCATAATCACTAAGGATATCATCGAAAGAATATGAGACTGAAGACATTTGCAGGGGCTGCGGAGACGAAGAAACAGAGGAGGATACCCTTCAAAACAAAATTTTTGGGTAGCTATTTCTTCAACGATCTAGCAGAAATCTCGAAGTCAACAGGTCACGACATCTTAAATTTAATGAACTTCATCAACCCCTTTAAATGGCTTGATATACTCCATAGGATTTCATAGGTTACCTATACATTTAAAGGGATTATACAATCCATCAGGGTACCACAATGGATCAATATTGATCTGAGTGTGACGGGAACAAGATCCACTGTCAGCCCATCAACCAACCTAATCTATAAGTACAGAGAATTAAGTTTCTAAAGTTTGCTGGTTTTTTTCTCACTTCCCTTTACTCACGCCACTCCCAACTAACAAACTCCCGGAGTTAAGCTCTTCAAATCTGAAAAGAACTCCCATAAGATTCTTATATATCCTATTGCTATACTTAAGAATGAATCTCTTGTTATGAAACTCAAATTCGTCTCACAGCATTTTTATTGTAAGAGCTAAGCATTTTTTAAATTTTAAAGTACTTTAATCCTATATCTAAATCTATTTAAGTCTCATAAGTATCTCGTTATGAAATTAAAACTCTAAACATCATTTTTAGTCTTTATAATCCCATAATAATACTTCAAGTTTTTTTTCAAGATTCTAAAGCGGGATATACATTGTTCAAATGCTTGTCATGCATGTGAGAGTGTATTTATACTTTTTTTTGACGTTTCTTGCATGAGTCTTTTTCTATGCTAAAATGTGCCTATGCATGATCAAGCAATCATTCTCAAATATACATTATTTCAATCCTGGCTATCTGATTGAACAAAAATCAAAACATTTTGATTTGGCTTCAAGCATACACACAATGTAAACATGTTTCATTTTTACTAATACACTCTCTATGCATGACAAGCATTTGAACAATGTATATCCCGCTTAATAGGAGCTACGACGCCAGCTTTGAATATCAAACGAACAGATGTTATAGTTGAATTGTACAGTGCGTTCTTTTTGTTCACAAAACTTGCTTCTGTTCATGTTTCTATCGGATTGGTTATTTGATTGGCGGTGGAAGATGTAATTTTAGATTTCAAAGAAAAGTTTGATTGTTTTCTTTGCGAGCAAGTTTCTTTGGTCGATTTTTTGTTCTGTTTGTTTACCTAATTTCGGGGTAGTAGTGAATTTGATTATAAATATTATAACAACAATTCTTAGCACTGAAATATACTAAACAAAAAGCACACATTTCAAACTTAAGGAAGTTAATATTATTAGTATTATTAAAAAGAGGAAACAATCTGCCGAAAAATCGATCTCAAAAGCATTATTTTGATAGAATTGATCGAAACAACCTTATTCATTGTACTAATGGAAATCACCATGAGTATCACATAATGTTTATGGTATATCTTATACTGTTGTTGCATCGGCTGTCATCAGCTTTGGAGTGATTTAAATAACATCAAGCTATATCCAGTTAACTTTGATTGTTACTTTATTCGAAAAATTATTAGGTTATAATTTAGTTCCATTGTTTAAAAATGTTAATCTAACACAATTTTCGATTTTTTGCTTTCTCAAATAAATTTCTTAATAAAAGTTGGCAATTGCAATAAAAAGGAACGCTCCACAGGCAAATGTGTTGCGTTTGAAAGTTAAATGTCAAAGTTAAGTCCCATAAGAGCTTTTAGCTCCCATAAGAAGTACTGTCTCTCCTAACCCTTTTTCTTATTATAATTAATAACAAAATATTTTAACCCTTTTTCTTATTATAATTAATAACAAAATATTTTAAATATGCATAATTTTGGAAGCGCGTTGTTATTTTTCGAAGCAAAATGTGGAAATTAGTAGATGCAATTTTAATTGCACCAAGAATTTAGCCTACATATGCCATGATTTTTACAAATATAATACGTCAATGAACTTGTGAGATAAATACTCGCACCAAAAAACATATTATTTTTTGACATGAGAGAATCACGAACACACATAAAAACTATTCCCCTACCTTCTTCTAAAAGAAAAAAAAAATGCGAAAGATATAAGTTTTTTTTTTAAGTTTACACACACTCGTTCTCTTTTTAACAACTTTTGTAGGAAGAGACGCACTCCCATAGGAAGAGTTAAGAGAGCTTAACCAGATTTACAAAGCGGCGTCTATAATCGCATAAGAAGAATAAAACTCTTCCTATAGGATCAAGGGGCTCCCATAACTAGGCCATTTAAGGCTTTTAACAATCTTATAAGAATCTAGAAGGACTCCTCAAGAGTGCACTTAGCTCCCTAAAATAAGTCTTGTAGCGCTCTCGGAGCGTCTTTTGAGAGGAAAAATGTTACTTGGGCTCTCTGATATCTATTCACCTGATTCAGAGTTAACTCATCAAATTTGTTGAGTTTAATCGGGATTTAAACTGACTGGAAAATTCAGGAGTAAACTCGGGTCTTACTCCGAAACTAAAATGGTCTCGCACTGAAAAACTGGGACTTATTTATCTCTACACAAATTGAATTTTAACCCTTTGTTGAGCAAGCCTTGGAAAACTTTGAAAAGAAGATTTTTTTTTTGATTATACATATTGAATTTTTAAGTTTTAAGAAGGATTACTCGTTTTTTTGATTTATCAAGGACCTCGAAGGACTTAAAGTGAAAGTGGTAGTCAAAAATACCGTTGGGCTATGGGGTATACAAGAAAATCAAAAAAAAAATTGAATTTGTTTTCCTTTTTATTTGAATATAAATCATTTAATCGAAAAGAAATCAAGATTTTAATGTATGCATAAAGTCTTAGCTACTGAAAATTTTGTTCCATGGTACAAGGAGAAGCAGTTTTTTTTGTCATTCCAGCAAAGGTATACGTCACAATGACTCCATTTCGAAAATGGCTTTGATTGTATTTTGTTGATACTGCAAAACTCACACCTTCCCCGTGATACAACAAACTTTGGCCAGTGAATACCCAGTCACACGTCCTTCGAAACAGATTCTCCTTTGCCCCTCCGTTTTTTGCTGCACTGTGGTGATTCTTCACTCTGTGATGATCTTTTCATGCCACGTCTGTCAACAGGTAAATCTATTTGTGAAAAAAAGTCCTAGGGTAACACATCTTTTATATTCCAGAAGGGATACTTTCTCATTCATTTGGCAGTAAACTATAAACGAGCTTACGAAACAAATTTTGAGCATTCCCCAAAAAAGACGATGCCACCACTTCCTTGAACTGCTGTCTAATCCATATGCTGCCCGAAGTTGATCAGCATGGTCCACTCCTCCCATATGAATCTATTTTAGTCGTTTACGACTTTAGGGCAGCTTACTTCGTTTTGCACCCCCAATTTATCCCTTCTGGCAACAATTGAAACGTCGTTGCCATGGTAGTTTGAAGCCATCAGCAGTACTGTTCTGGTGTATTTTCATCCCATCTTTCGAAGATCGATAGTCGAAATCTCCTCTTTTCATTTTTGTATCTTCTTTCAAATTTTTTTGGGTTGCCTTTTCTATTTGCCCGAATCGTACCACGAGCTAGAGTTTTTGTAGGTTTCTAGTTTCTCTAACAATCTGACCGATGAAAAATATGTAGTTGTCAAAGAAAATGATTTTGTGCTTTTCCCATTACTATTCAGTCAATGACAAGACTAGTCTTTCGCCGAGACCGTAATTTTCGTACTTACTTTCCAGATGCTCGTCCTTTCCTTGATAAATAGAAAATTTCTTGATGTAGCCATGTTGATCTGCTTAGCACCATAATTTGTACCCCATCTTTATAGGTTTAATGGGATTGTACTGCTTCATGGAGTTTCTTCCCTTGAAAAGAATCAGTGACTCGTCAACAGAAATCTGTCTTGAACCATGGTAGGAAGTGCTAAATTTTTCATTGAAAGAATCTATCATTGGCCGTAGTTTGAAAAGTCGATCTTTGGTATTTTTTGTAATGAGGCTGTTGTCATTTACATGCAAGCTGCTCAAAATTGCATCGAATCTATTCCGGCTCATCGTTTTTCCCACCAACGAAACTCCCAAATCCTCACTTTCACTACAAAAGTGCCTCGAGCTGGGTATAGTTATGGTATCCCATAAGAAAGTTTATTCCTATGAAAGCTAGTAGCTCACCCTTTTTCAAGTCTAACACCCCTTTCTTTTCTGAACGGCGTAGAGATTAGATTTATAAACAATATTATCGAGCACACTTTCAAGAAAGGATACGAAAAAATCTGTTGCACTAGTGCAGCTTTCAAAAAATCATTCTTCTGGACTATCTTTTGCAATAAAAACTCAGGAATTTCTGATACACTTTCTTTAGCTTTATATTGGCGATTTGGTTCCTCTTCGGGTATTTTTTTCTTCGAATGACTGCAGCCCGGACGATTATCTGAAATTTCTTCACCATCATCCAATAACTGATCAAGCTCTTCTTAAAGTACAGCTTCATCTGGTTCCTCATTCATTCTGGCAGCTATATCTAATTCTTGAACGAATTGTAAGGAGATCCAATTCATCTTTGGATTCTAGGTCGGTATCTTCATTATTGTCAAGAGGTAATTCCTCAAGCATAGCCAAAATCTCATCGTTCTTCAGCAAAACATTTTGAACAGCTGACATAATGCACTTTATATAAACATGAAAATAACACAAAGAAATAAAAACAATATTAGAACACTATAATGATAAAAAACCTAAAGTCATCACACAACCCGAAGGCACTTACCAGTCCACTTTAATCTTTTAGTGAAAATGTATGAAAAATGTATATAACTTCAATTGATATTGTGTTTTTTCGGAATCTGAATATGCAATTCAACTAAACGCTTGAAAAAATTGACGTCAACTCGCAATGGCTACTTGGATCAACAATTACCAAAATCAACTAAAATTACTCTCTGCAAAGTCTAGTATGTTGTCAAAAGAAACCGTTATAACCGTGGCAAAAAATAATAAATAAAAATACATGGAGAATTAATGGTACTTAAAAGTCTCGTTGGGCATCAGTACCGTATATTACTCATCATCATGATCGTCGGCTCGACAACCGGGGTCCGGTCCTGGCCTCCTTCAACAAGTCTCTCCACCCATCCCGGTCTCGAGCCGCCGCCATCCAGTTGCGCACCCCAAGGCTCCGGGCGTCCTGGTCTACGCCATCTCTCCAGCGCAAGCATGGTCTACCACGCTGTCGTCTACCATAGAATGTACCACAAAGAACTTTCCGAGCAGGTTCCTCTTCGCTCATGCGAGCTAGGTGTCCTGTCCAGCCCACCGGAGTCTACCGAGCTTCATTTTTGTCACGATATCTGCTTCAAGGTAGATTGCTTTGATTGATAGCCCCGTTTAGGAGGCAGGAGCAATTTTAGAAAAAAAAATGACTTAAAATGAAAAAATAATTATTTAAAAACAACGGCAACAGTTACAGTAAATTAATATACTGTTTTTGAAAGCTAGGAATCTAAACTTTAATCCTGCATTTAAATTAAATTATTTTAGCTGATAGTTTTTAAAAAATTCGCATGCAAACTCAAAATTTTGATAAAAAAAATGGAAAAAAGCTTAGACTAAATTTTCCCAAAATTGTGAAACGATGCGCTGAATTGGCTTTTTGTGGTCAATGCAAATATCAATTTTGAATCGTCCACAAAAAACCGAATTGATTTATGTCTTCTAGTTTTTGAGAAAATTGATAATTACTAAAACTACTTTAGTATGAGATTTTAGTTTTTTTTGTTGCTTACATATATACAATGCTAGCACCAGGCACTACGGCGTATAAATAGTGAGATATGTAAGGGGGGCCATGCTGCAACCCCCCTGCAACCCCCCTGCTTGGCACACTATAGGATTTGGGGTATGTGCGAGGTTGGGTGTATGCAAAGTTTCTTTTGCATTTAAAGAATCTGGATTCAAATTTCTTTTGCATTTAAAGAATCTGGATTTAAACTTTCAATTTGTCTTATATATAGGGTGATTTTTTAAGCTGGTTTGGTTTTGGCAACACTGGTTTTGACAGCTGACGTGTGTTTAGTACCTTGTGTCACTGTCAAACAGCTTCAGTTTGGTTTGCAATTTAACCATGGATCGTCTTACAAATGAACAACGCTTGCAAATTATTGAATTTTACTATCAAAATTCGTGCTCGGTTCGAAATGTTCATCGCGCGCTGCTTGTGTTCAGCGATGAGGCTCATTTTTGGTTGAATGGGTACGTAAATAAGCAAAATTGCCGCATTTGGAGTGAAGATCAGCCAGAAGCATTGCAACAGCTACCAATGCATCCCGAAAAAGCCACTGTTTGGTGCGGTTTATGGGCCGGCGGCATTATTGGGCCTATTTCTTCAAAGATGATGCGAATCGCAGCGTTACTGTCAATGGTGAACGCTACCGAGCGATGATAACAAACTTTTTTTTGCCGAAATGGAAGTTCTTGACTTGCATGATATGTGGTTTCAACAAGACGGTGCCACATGCCACACAGCACGCGAAACAATGGCGCAATTGCGAGGCGAGTTTGGTGAACAGTTAATTTCACGTTTCGGGCCGGTCAATTGGCCGCCTAGATCGTGCGATTTGACACCATTAGATTATTTTTTGTGGGGGTATGTCAAGGCTAATGTCTATAGGGACAAGCCCGCTTCGATTGACGCACTGGAAGCCAACATCCATGCATTCATTCGTGAGATACCGGCCGATATGTGTGAAAGAGTATGCCAAAATCGGACTCAGCGGATGGGCTACCTGAGACGCAGCCGCGGTCAACATTTGCATGAAATTATCTTTAAACATTAAATTGCAAGGTTCAAACTATCGATTCAAATAAATATTTCATTCATTTTTTCGAATTTTTTGCATTTTTTTTTAAAAAAAGTTCTAAACCTCTTAAAAAATCACCCATTATATCCAAGTCAGGAGCTGATTTCTAAATATACATATACGTGGCCCAAAGTTGCACATTTAAAATTTTCAGACATGAAAATGTATTGCATTATAAAAAATTCACATTAGGTAATACTGTACGACTGCAGCAAATATATAAATTTCTTAATAATGTATGTTTGTGTCTTACATACCTATATAATGCAATTGTAATGTTCAAAAAAGTACCATCACGACAGTAAAAGTGAGCAGGTGCATCAAGTTAGCAGGACACTTTTCAATTTTCAGAATAAAGAGTATGTAGTAATTAGCTGCTATTTAGTTGCTGATTAGTTACGCAAAAAAAAAATTAATCGCTCTGTTGGATTTCGAGAAATTGGGTGTCCTGCTAACTTGATGCACCTAAAGTGAGCTTAGTAAATCTACTTTAGTAGATAACTTTAACTGTTGTCGTGAAATAGCCGAAATAATAGCGTCTCACGTTGATGTTAACATTGGCGGCGAAGAAAACAAGCTTCTAAAAAAAAACTATTTTATGCCGGAAAACAACGCACCACCTTCACCAATATATGAACAAAAATATAAAGACGAGTTGGGCTATCAAATCATGGAATTTTTACTAGACGTTAAAAAAGTGTACCCAGGTTTTATCGATGGTGAAAAAAGTATGGGTTTGCAACTAAAGGACTTCGACCCTCCCACTGTTCACAGTGAGCACTTAGAGGGTGTTTAACCGCCAAAACAATCTCGGCATTTCACCATCAACGACGAACTCAATGAACTCGACAGTAACACCAGTACGGACGATGACTTCATTGACGAGACTTTCATTCCTCTTTAATAAATGAACATTGACTTTACTATTTTTAACTAACTCCTGACCTACTCAATAACTGACCGACTGGGACGCGAAATGCAATGCAATTCTACCTCCTCGTGGTGCATTCTCGGTAACGCTAAATGAATTGCTGTACTTAACTTACAAAGATGAACCTAATTAACGTAAATACCAAAAAACAAAAAAAATCATAAGAAAGTAGTTTTAGTAATTTTCAATTTTCTCAAAAACTGGAAGACATAAATCGTTTCGGTTTTTTCAGAATTAATATTTTCATTAACTTTTATTATCTAATTTAGCGCATCATTTCAAAATTTTGAGAAAAATTGGTCTAAACTTTTTTTTTCCATTTTTTTTATCAAAATTTTGAGTTTGCCTGCGAATTTTTTAAAAAAACTATCGGCTAAAATAATTTAATTTAAATGCAGGATTAAAGTTTAGATTCCTAGCTTTCAAAAACGGTATATTTAATTACTGTAAGTGTTGCCGTTGTTTTTTAATATTTATTTTTTAATTTTAAGTAATTTTTTTCTAAAATTGCCCCTACCTCCTAAACGGGGTGAGGTAGACCCCCCTCACCCATAGTAAAAAATGCTTATTTTTGACCCTTCTACAAGAAACCATTATCAATTTTTGGCGCCAAAGTTATCGTACTCTCCTTTAATAATCATGTGACGCGGATTGTAAGCTTCAGCTTCAGCACACTTATATGAGAAATACTCCCATAAAATATTAAGAAACGATATTTTTGTGTGATAATCTCAAAAAGGATTTTCTATCTCGTTTATCCTTTAGTTAACTGATGGTTGTAAAATGTATTACGCTGCTGCCCTAGTATTTTGACGCAAGTGATTGTATGTTGTTTTTTTTTTTTTTCTTTTTTTATCACCACCTACACCTACACCACACAGACAGACACAACAAAAATATCTTTTGTGTGATGGGGAAGACCTTTTTTTTTTATGAAAGGCTTTGCGGAGGTTTTTCTTCATGAGGACACATGAAAATGTGCCTGACTATAAATGAAAAGCCTTTGACGTCGTCATCGGCATCATGGTCCTTTAGCATATCTTATTCATCTGACGGAGATAATACAATGGCAAATTGTAACATTCAAAACTGAGGTTCTTTTCAATTTCATATCACAATATATCCTTTTGAAATTTTTTTTTTTTTTTCTGGATATTTTGTTGTTTGCATTACTTAAACAAGGATATTCCTTCGATTTAACACGAAGGGTGATGGCGATGGTGATGGTGAGGAATTTGAATTTCTATTCGCACAATAAAATAAGGTTACCTTCTATATTTTAGGGATTTTTTTACCTTCTCGAAGGGCTTTTTAGGCTGGAACAAGGACCAAATAGACATGGATTGTATCTTTTGACATGGATTGGATAGTTGATGTTTATGGGATTAATTTAAAAGTTTTGTTTATATGTTAACTGGCTCAATGCGATATGACATGAAGGGTTTTTCAGTTAACTCCGAAAAGCATAGGGTTCAATTATGATGTCAAAAATATAGAATCATGTCAACGCGTTTTTCCCGACATATGCTGCCTGCTGTGGTATATATAGGTACAAATACATTCAAGGTGGGGTAAAAGTTGTCACCCGATGTTCTTTGACAGTAATTTTTTTTATGAATTAAAAACTTTGGTTATGCTTTTGGATTACTTATATGTTTATTTTATTTCCGCCTGGTGACAAATTTCTCTTAAAAACATTGTCAGTTGTCAGGCCCTAGGCAAAAAATTTGAAGCTTATTCGCACAGACCTGCGACTTCAGAAAACCCCACAAGAAAAAGTCTAACGGGGTCAAATTTCGGTTGCTAGTTCATATCACCTCCATGTGAGATGACCATTGACCTTGAGTCGCTCGTGCAGAATTTCCAATGTTGCGTGAGCTGTGTGGCACTTAGCACCGTCCTGTTGAAACCACATGTCGTTGGTGTCCACATCATCCAATTCAGGCCAAAAGAAGTTGGTAATCATCGACCTATACGGCTCGCCGTTGACGTTCTCAAAGAAATATGGACCGATAACGCCGCCACCAGCCCAAATTCCACACGAAACAGTTACTTATTTCGGACGCATTGACGCTCTTGGTTCTCATGTGGATTGGTATCGTCCCAAATTCGAAAATACTAATATAATAGTATTTTACTACTCTAGACATCTAAGTAGGTACTTGCCACGTATCTTCTCAGACAGAAAAGCTGCACTCAGTCTCTATACAAGCTCTGGAACAGCACTAAACTGTCGATCATCTCTCGTTGAGATGGCACAGCAGTTCAACATTAGGCCTTTTCTGGGTGCCGGGCCATAGGGACATTCCAGGAAACTGTAATGCTGAAGCACTCTGAGTGTTTCATTTTTTTGAGCAGATTGCACATTAGTTCCGTTAAAGGTACGCCAAGAGATTTTGCGTCCACTCAAAGACACAAAATAGGTACAAACCCATTTTGAACCATGACACAGTCAAACTTTATTTTTCTAACGAAACTAACAATATTTATTTTTGCATTTTTGATTGCGATCAAAAGCATGGTTAATAAGGGCGCAGTGTCAAAAGCCCATAAGTCAAAAGTCCACAATGGACTTTTGACCAGCTGAATGAGTTACAAGTAGATACACAAATAAATTGTGAACTTTTAACCTACCCAAGTGGGTTAAAAGTCCACATCATTTCGAGTCGTAAGACCAAATATTTGGAAGAAGGTGGGCCACACGTCCAGAATTATTGTAATGACCTATCCAATTATTTTCGAAATGTGTCTTATGAAATATAAACAAAATGTATTTAATTCTTCTAATTCAACTAAAATAAATTAAAATTTAAAATAAGAAACTATAACTTATGTTAAGAGAAAAATATAAAGTTTATAGCATATAAACAGTGTGGTAGGTATGGGGGGCATGCTGCCCTGCAACCCCCCTGCTTGGCTTCACTATAGGATTTGGAGAAGGCGTGAGGTTGGTTATATGCACATTTTTTTTTGTTTAAGTTTCATTTTTAAAAATTTATAAAGTCAGTGAAATAATGATGGACTTATGACCCACCTAAGTGAGCCATGACACTACAATCTGCGGGTCATTAGTCCACAAATAAATTCTGTGGACTTCTGGCCCAATTGGATGGGTTAAAAGTTCACAGTTGATTTGTGGACTTGTAACTCATCCAAGTGGGTCAAGGATTAAGGTTAAGGATTACTCAAAATTTTAAAATTTGTGACAGTACGAAAATTTTGGAAAAAAAATTAGTTTGAATTCAAAGAAAAAAAAATTTGTTTTCTTTAAATTTCGAGTATGAAAATTAATTTTTCAAAAAGTATTCACTAATGCAACTTAATTTAAAATGAAAATTAAAGAAGAGATTTCTGGCTTTCCAAAAAGGTATAGCATGGCATTTTAAGTTTTGCCGTTGTTTTAAAATATTTTTTGTTTGTTTTTTTTTTTTAGAAAATTGCCCCTCCCGCCTAAACGGAGGGAAATAGACCCCCCTCCCGTACGTGTTTTTTCTTGTCTTAACCCAACCTACTCGTTCTACCTTTTTGGTGCACAATTCTTATACCACACACCCTGTATAGGTACCTTATCCTTCTTGCTAATGAATTAGTTCCATTAACCTCACATAAATTTCTAAGAAACTTCATAGCTTTGATCTATGTAAATGTATAAGAGTTTTGCGCTACCCAGTTACCTATAGTCGCAATTTAATTAGCACTTAAAGTTTCAACAAAATACGGTGAATCTTAAAGTGTTATTATAAGTGAAACTTATCTAACCTCTTGCGCTAACATAATATGAAGATAAATTAATTTTTTTTGTTTTACTTATTGTTCCAAGAATGTACATATTCTTGCCATAAAATAATATAAATAAATTAACATCATATTAGGGAGAAACTGTCCCGAAGGAGAGCCCAACATACACACATTAGTGTTTTATGTTTCTTATCCAAAATATAATATTCTCGTGGGACGTCATATCGTAGACAAAATACCATATTTATTCAGATAAGTTGATATATTTATGCATGTGTGTGAGCAAATGTAGTTAATGAACGAAAAGAGTCATAAGAAAAGTCTACCACAACAATGACGTCACCTGTCGGATTTCCTTCACTGCCGATGTTACTTTTTGTATATTTAATGCAACTTATAATTTTTTAACCGGATATAGATATGATTTTTGCGCAAGACAATAATCTGTATTATCAAGAGAAATATGTATATATGTGCAAGTTCTCTTTCCTATGGAATAAACTTATAATGAAATGATTTTCTCTTATAAATGCGCGGATAAAATAATTTTGTATTTATGGAAATGTAGTTTTTGTTGACGATTCAACAATTTGTTTGGATTTTAGACTAAGTATGTTTCGTCAACATCATTGCAACATTTTAATGAGCAAATCAGTATAAACTTTTTGCACTTAATCAGCAGCTAGAGGTGTAAGCTGGGTATACACCAAATCATAATGATTTCCAGGTCAAACAAAAATTCATCATGAATATTTATTTACATGGATATTAAAACGATTCAATCATCCTAACAGTCCACACAAAAAAGCTGTTTATTGGGTCCGGGATCTTAGAACCCCAAACGTGGGATATTCACAAAAAAGTATCCCATATACCTAAAAGGTTAGTAATTGGTCAAAAATGATCAAATGGTTTCAGAAATTGTTCACAAATAACAAATTTTGAATCAACATGCTTCAAGTTTTTCAAAGTCATCGGCGATCTTAAGCACCTCATTTGTGGGATATTCGGAGAAAAGTGTACTTTCTGAAAAGGCATCATAAAAGGTCATTTAGTTTCAGTAATTGGTTAGCCATAGGGTTTTTTTTCATAGATTTTTTCAAGATTACAATTTAAATGACCTTGAAAAAACTGTGAAAATTGGTTAAAATCTCTGGCTGACCAATTACTGAAATTAGTTGACCTTTTATGAGGTCATTATAAGACCACCTTTCAGATAGTATACTATATTCACGAATATCCCACAAATGAGGTGCCACCAACAATGGAGAAGCAAAAACGACACAGAACAAAGTCGAAGCATTTGCTGAATATTTTGAAGGAAACTTTATGCCCAACCCATCAGCCGATCCAGGCTTCCTTGAAGAAGTTCTAGAATCTATCCAACAAAGCCTGGCGCCCATCAATCCCGCGAGTGACCAAGTTGACAGTTTTAACCTGAGGACCCCAGGAGAGGTAGCCAAGATAATAATGAACTAAGAAGTCAACTGGAACAGATGAGATATCTTACTTTATCATCAAGAGGGTTCCACAAACAGTTATGATCTATTTAACTATTATCCTCACCAATTGTGTCAACAATAGCTACTTCCCCCAGAAATGGAAAACTGCAAAAATCGTAGCGATTCCGAAGAAAGGCGCCAGGAACACAGTCTTCAACTGAAAGCTGATATTATCTCCTCAGCAAATTAAGTAAACTTTTGAAAGAGCTCAGGAAACTCAAGAAGTTCTGCAGCGAAAACCCCATAATTCCTGACATGCAGTTCGGCTTTCGAGGAAAGCATTCCACACTACATCCGCTTCTGAAGTTTCAGCATGACATCAACATAGCCCTTAACAGCAATCGAGTTACCATGGGATGCTTTTTGGATGTCGAAAAGCATTCCACAGTGTCTGGATAGAAGCCTTTATATCTACAAACTTCATTTATTAGGCTTTCGAATAACACTTATCAAAGTTTTTTTTTTCTTTTCTTTCGTCCAGAAACGTCTTCGTTTAACTGGAGAACTATACACATCAACAGTGAAGAGCATCAGAGGTGGAGTTGCCCAAGGTTCGAAACTTGGACCATTCTTGTACTGCTTAATGACCTCTGACCAGCCCACCTCAAGCAAATGCGAGAACT
This sequence comes from Leucozona laternaria, assembly GCA_932273885.2. NCBI lineage: Eukaryota > Metazoa > Arthropoda > Insecta > Diptera > Syrphidae > Leucozona > Leucozona laternaria. Next base: position 215,595,947 of record OW026366.1, on the reverse strand, counting down.
TTCTCTTCGCTCACTTACTCACTTAGCTGATGTCCAAAAAGTCGAGACCCATATTGGGATCGACTCATCCAATTCGGAGCTTTTCTGCTTCAGAAGACCAGGCGGCAGAAGCAAAAGCTGAAAACTCCAGAATTATCACTCCAACACTCCCAGCTGACGAAAGTTCTAATCTACAAGCAACTCCTGAGACCAGTCATCAGCTAAATCTTGCCAGTCTGGTTCACCATCTCCAAAACAGCTATGAAGGAACTGCAAATAGTTGCGAGGAAAATCCTGAGGATCTGCACAGGGCTTCATTTGATCGTCAACCTCTGAAGCCAAGGTAATGATGGTAAGAAACATCACCAACCACCCTAATCAATTGATGATAAGGATGACAACCAAACAACGACATCCCGAGCCAAGGTACTTCACCACTTTGGAGACCCTGGAGGTAAATATCATCCCATTAATCAACAATGAAGCAGTACCATTATGCACTGACCCAGGGCAGCACACTATATCAAATTTAATTTTAATTAAAATTCAAATTTATTTCTAAAGTGCTTGGTCATCAATTGAATAGGATTTTCATAGTACCTAGTATCTCAAAATCAACAAGTTTTGGGTTCTTAAGAGACTTAACTTTTCATTATGTTGTTGAAACATTTAGTATTCTCTTCCGAATTAAAATTTTATTCACCACACTTTAACATGAAATTCTCTTAAGAATCTCCATAACGTTTTACTCCAAAATCTCATGAGAGCCAGAGCTTTTTCAACCCCATGGTAAAACTAGAAAATGTTTCCCCATTCAAAAACTCTCACAAAGAATGCACATTTATCGGTCGCTTTGCAGTTCCTTAAAGGTTTCTGTGAAAATTAGAAGGGATTGAATTCGTCTCAACTTCAACATAACGGTTTGCAAGGATTTTTGTAGTATTTATTTAGATTCAATTTCATTATTTATTTTTTTTTTTTTGTATTTATTAAATTTTATTCTTTGTAAGCTTATTTTAATAAATGTTTGAAAAAGTATCCCCGAGGTCGGTGGTTAGAAAAAACAGCAAAAAGTCTGTTGGTATCGATTTTACAGTGAAGAAAAAATAAAGTGAATATATATATGGTGTTTTTTTTTACCAAGTATTAGAGCTATCTCTTTGTCAATATTTTAGTTTCTAGTAATAAAATGATAAACTTGAATTCGGTTTTCATAAAATCATGCTTTTCAAGTGAAACTAGGTATTAGAAATTATAATTTGTTTTGATTTTTGTGTGCGCTGGAACTTATTTTCGAAGATATGTTTGGTTGCTTATATCAATAATGCAACCGTAGTTTTTTTATCATACCTCGTTGATAAGTACAATGTGTCAAAATCAAATTTCAACAAAAATTAATTTAAACTTGATATTAGAACTAGTGTCTTATATTTTTTTAAATTAAGAACTGTGTGCTGATTTGAGGCTTAAATATTTATGTTTTACCTTAACGATTATGTGTGCTACTTTTAACTCTGAGCTAACTGTCACATAAGCGCTCATGTTGAATTTATATCGGGTTTTTCAATAAGAGCGCTACAAAAGTTTTTTTTTAAATAAAACAAAAACGGTTTTGGATATCAATGAAATTCTTTATTTATGTGAAAGTACGTTTGATGCCATTATGTATGGAACTCTATTTCTTTTGCATGACCACCACGGGTACGCTTGCAGAAGTCCAGACGCTGAACCCAATTTTCGACGGTTTTCAAGCATAAATCGGCCGATACTGCTGCAATTTCACGTTCGATATTCGTACGAAGTTCATCAATCGTCGCTGTATGGCTTGTTGGCATAGACCATAGACTTGACGTAGCCCCACAGGAAATATTCTAACGGCGTCAAATCGCACGACCGAGGCGGAAAAGCGACTGGACCATTTCGTGAGATAACACGTTCTCCAAACTTGGTTTCCAATAAATTGATTATGACATTCGCTGTGTGGCTTGTGGCGCCGTCCTGTTGGAACCACATGTCCTCCAAGTCCATATCATCCATTTGGGGCCAAAAATATTCGGTTATCATTGAACGGTAGCGATCCCCATTCACAGTAACGTGCCGGTCTTGATCATCACGGAAGAAGTACGGCCCAATGACGCCGCCGGCCCATAAACCACACCAAACCGTAATTTTTTCGGGATGCAATGATGACTCATGGAGTACGTGTGGCTTGTTGCCTGACCAGTACCGCATATTTTGTTTATTGACGAAGCCATTCCGCCAGAAATGAGCCTCATCGCTCAAGTTAATTTTTTATGAAAATCCGAATCATTTTCAAGTTGTTGCTCAGCCCAATTCACGAACATACGACAGCGACGCTTCTGGTGGTCAAGCGGCTTCAGTTCTTGCGTCAATTTAATCTTGTAAGGATGAAGGTCAAGATCTTTTCGCAAAATTCGCCACAACGACGTCACAGAGATGCCCAACGCTTGAGAACAACGTGTGAGAGACACATTTGGGCTTTCTGCAACTGAAGCCTCAGCGGCAGCAATATTCTCGACACTACGGGCACTTCTTTGTCTCACTGGCACGGGAACATTTTGTACTGTGCCTGTAGATTCAAATTTGTCCACTAGACGCTCAATTGTTGATCTGCTAGGACGATTATGACGACCATAAATTGGACGTTGCGCTCTTAACGTGGAGGCCACTGACTCCGAATTTCGGTAGTAAATTTTAATAATTTTCACTCGTTGTTCTTACTCGTATATCTTTCTATCATGAAATGGCAAACCTTACTGAAGAAAAATGTCAAAAGAGCGGGAAGAAATATGGCGTCGTTTGCTGTCCCTGTTGCTCTACTTTTGTAGCGTCCCTTTACCTTCATTGAAAATTCGTTTCAGAAAATTTAAAAAAAAATTCCGGGTGACGCAAAGAAAAAACTATGAAATTCGTTCTTCAAGTGGCTAAAAGAAACATTTAGCTCAAAAAAAAAAATGCCATCTTCATTCATTTTTCAGTTTCGAAAGTAAAGCTAAATAAAACACGCATATGAAAATTTTATTTCATTCTTGGACTTTGCCATTAAAAAACAACGTCATTCAAATGGCCGCAATTCTTTCATTCTCAGCATGCAATTCTTTTATTTTTAACCCCCTTTTCACACATTTCGGGCGGTATCTCGGCCATAACTAGAGAAATGTTAGTTAGTTAGCGCGAAAAATGGCTATACGTTTGAATCACCACTATTGTATAGTAAGTTTTAATAGTTTTAACGCTTTATTCGATTGTTGAGCGATCCATTATCGTAAATGGCAAACATTCAACTAATATTACCTCTGTTCGTTTACCTTCCAAACCTGCCAGTTTTAGTCCGAAGTTCTGTCAAAGTCCATATAAAAAAAAAAAGACCAAAAATGGTAAAAATGGGTAGTTTCGGACTAGTACGGGAACACACCTATCATGACACTTCAAATGACACCTGAGTTTGACAGGTGTCAAATGCCAGCTTTACCAACTTGAAACAACGAAATGAATGACCCCGTATAATAAGTAAGTAGGAATTAATGAAACTAGAAACTTGGAAATAGTGTTAATGTGCTTTTATGAAATAAACAAAATTGTATTATAATAAACTAAACCTGCTTAAGAATAAAAGCTTGTTTTTAGATTGACGTTATTGCATTAACAATTATGGGTGTCATTTTAGGATTGAGTACTTAATAATAAAGCAATGTAAAAAGAAGACCGATCATATATACAAGATTTTAGCTTGCAATTTTTGTAGGTATACATTGAAACATTTATTTCATATTTATATAATTAAATTATTATAAGCAGCAGTTCTCTCTCAATGGATTTCCTCACTCCTCACTGCTCCTGTGCGACAAACATTATGCAATCCATCGACCATCTTCCTTTTTGAACACATCTCTGAAGCGCATTGCAGTGATGTGTGTCTGTGTATTGTGTCATTTATGTCCCATCAACCGAGGTTCACTGTATATAATTTGTAATTGTTACTCGAATATTCAAAGTGAATTAATTAATTTTCAGTTTTGATGATATCCTTAGACCTTATACAAAAGCATTATGCAATACAATACTCCTTGATGTCCTTATACATTGATATTGTTGTACAATAACGCATAGTGAAAACTGCAGCAATCGAAAGCAAGTTGTTACTCAGGGTGATGTTTGAAGGAAGAATTAATATGGCATCTTAATACATAATTAAGTATTATGTCTCAAAGATGACTGCGAGTTTAAGAAGGAATGCAATATACCTATATTTGTTGAGTTACAATCGAAGGATGTACTGTGTGAATAGCGACAGAATAACTAGGTATATTGCGACAACGACTTTTTGAGCTTTTGTAATGGATTCAAACTTCTTTATGTACATATGCATAGAAAATCTTTATTTGCAACAAATATTTAATTTTGAATCATTCATTTATGACTTTAAAGCCTTTAATTTTGAATGGCCTCTGAATTTGTCCCGCCGAAAAGCTTATTCTTAGATGTGACAGGTTCTCTCTCTACTTCTGTACACGAAGCGTCTCGTCATAGACGAGAAGAACGTGTATATTGGCGGCTAATTCGGGCTCACGTTTGTCTGAATAGACAGCCGCATTTGAGGCGTAAGCTACAAATCGGCGAGTGTATACAGCAGTTACGGTCGACATGCCTAAAGTTTCAAGCATTGATTAAACGATTTAGTGGAAATGTCGGGTACATGGGCAAAATCAGTAAAATTTATTGAAATTGTCTATGACGAGACGCTCCTTGAAATGTGAATTAAGAATTAAGAATATTAATAGTTAACTAGGTACCAGTACCAGTACCAGTGTTGCCCGCTTTGTTGCACTGGCCAATTTGTCCGATTTTTCGATCAATTTACCGGGGAGCTCAATTGATTGGAGCATTTAAATGTTTTTAATTTTTTTGCTGCAGTTTTTTAAGATCAATTAAGCGGGAAAATCAATAAAGGGAGGTGCAATTAACCGGCGAATACTGTATATGGTACAAACCGTGCTTTTATTTTTTACTGTACCGTGATATTTTTATATGTTCACTTTGGCAAATCATCATAAACAGACTTACTCCAGAAAATCTCTAACTAAAAATTCAAACTTGAAGCTTGATGGTGAATTTATAGGTACTAAATATATGGCAAGTTATGAATTTGTACAAAAAATCGAATTCGAGATTTTGATCAAACATGACATTACGATGATAGGGAAGACGAAAAAAGTGGGTCTCGCAAAAACATCCGTCTGTCTGTCTACAGCCTAAAGTATGAGTCGATTTTCGTCGTTTTTGGACATTCCCCTTAACCGTTTTTTTCTCTTTTTTTTTAGGACCAAAACTTACAGTAGCTGTCATACAAATTTTTTTGGCCAAAAAGGTAAAACTTATTTTTCTCAAAATCGGCTGCACAGAATTTTTTTTTGATAAACTCAATAAGTTTAAATAGTTATAAGTTTAATAAAAAAAATGGATCCGAAAAATGGTTATTAGTGGTGCCTCCCAAAGAACCATTTTTTTTTATTTTCGCTTTTTTCGAAAACGGTTTAACTGATTCTGATCAATTTTGTATAAAGAATTATTGACATATTCTAAATGATATTGTGCACCAAAATTTTCAAAAAGATTTTGTTTGGATTTTTAAAAAAAAAGTTTGAATTTTTTTTTGAAAACTCAATATTTCAAAAAAGACTCCGTCGATTTTTATTAAACTTGGTAAAAAGCTGTTTTTTTAACTTTATCTAGAAGATTTTTGACAAAAATTATAATGGGTGATTTTTTCAGAGGTTTAGACCTTTTTTTAAAAAAAAAACACAAAAAATTCAAAAAAATGAATGAAATATTTATTTGAATCGATAGTTTGAACCTTGCAATTTAATGTTTAAAGATAATTTCATGCAAATGTTGACCGCGGCTGCGTCTCAGGTAGCCCATCCGCTGAGTCCAATTTTGGCATACTCTTTCACACATATCGGCCGGTATCTCACGAATGAATGCATGGATGTTGGCTTCCAGTGCGTCAATCGAAGCGGGCTTGTCCCTATAGACATTAGCCTTGACATACCCCCACCAAAAATAATCTAATGGTGTCAAATCGCACGATCTAGGCGGCCAATTGACCGGCCCGAAACGTGAAATTAACTGTTCACCAAACTCGCCTCGCAATTGCGCCATTGTTTCGCGTGCTGTGTGGCATGTGGCACCGTCTTGTTGAAACCACATATCATGCAAGTCAAGAACTTCCATTTCGGGCAAAAAAAAGTTTGTTATCATCGCTCGGTAGCGTTCACCATTGACAGTAACGCTGCGATTCGCATCATCTTTGAAGAATAATGCCGCCGGCCCATAAACCGCACCAAACAGTGGCTATTTCGGGATGCATTGGTAGCTGTTGCAATGCTTCTGGCTGATCTTCACTCCAAATGCGGCAATTTTGCTTATTTACATACCCATTCAACCAAAAATGAGCCTCATCGCTGAACACAAGCAGCGCGCGATGAACATTTCGAACCGAGCACGAATTTTGATAGTAAAATTCAATAATTTGCAAGCGTTGTTCATTTGTAAGACGATCCATGGTTAAATTGCAAACCAAACTGAAGCTGTTTGACAGTGACACAAGGTACTAAACACACGTCAGCTGTCAAAACCAGTGTTGTCAAAACCAAACCAGCTAAAAAATCACCCGTTAGTACGATATACCATTTAAAATTTGTAAATATATATATATTTTACGTTTATTAACAGTAGGTCTCATAAAACAGTTTCTTTGATTTTCGAGTATCTCAATATCTGATCAACCGAATAAAACTAGATTTTTTATGACATAGCTTGTAACAAATATAAATAAAATTGCTCATCAAAATTTTCTAAAAAAATGATTTTTGGATTTTTGAAAAAAAATTCGAAATTATTTTTTGAAAATTCGATATTACGAAAACGGGAAGCATATTTTTTTGTGAAGTTCAATATTTAACTCAACATTAATAAATACTTAAAATTCCTGTAGCAATTATTTTTCTCAAAAATGTTTACGAAATTTTATGTGTACAAAATTCATTATTTTTAAAACCGCTCCTACGATTTTCAAAATTTTTTTTTTCATAAATTAAGATTTATATAAGACATCAGATGGTTTAAATAGCGTTGGGTTAAAACAGATTCAAAGTATCTTAATCAGTTTCTTTCTAATTTTGTTGATTTAAAACAATTTACCAGTTTAAATAATATAATTTCCTTTCATGCATATTGCATATGTGCAACACTGGGCTATATTATTAATTTTTGTAAACTCACATAATACCACCTGCAGCTAAACTAAGTATTGGCAAATGGTTTAAATATAGACTCCCATAGCTAATTTATTTCAGACTATAGAACCACAAAGTGATCGCACATAAGAGCAAGTTCGTGCGACCCAGTCGTGCATATTTTTGTTTCGGGTTACTGTTCTGCAAGTAGATTTTGGCTCATGAAATTTTGAAAACGCAATATTGAAATATCTGGATTAGCTGATTCTCAAGAAAGGAACCCTTATGAACTGCGCCAACTACAGAGGGATCAGTCTCCTTATCATCACATTCCTACAAGAACTTTTCTACCGTATTGTGTGAACGCCTAAAGCCGGTCGTCAACAACCTAAGGTCTTAATCAGTTTGGCTTTAGACCAGGAAAGTCTACCAACGACCAAATATTCACATTATGGCAGATCTTGGAAAAAAAAACAGGAAGTTCATCGATTTCAAAGCCGCGTACGGCAGCATCTATAGAGACGACCTGCATAGGGCAATGTCTAGTTTTGGCATCACTGCCGTACTCATCCGTTTGTGCAACAGAGGATGACGACAGAGAACGCACGTTGCTCAATCAAGGTCGGGAAAGACCTCACCGACAACTTTGATGTCAAAAATGGATTTAGACGAGGCGACTTCTGTAACATTGTTCTGAAAGAGTGGTGCAAAACTCCGCCGTCAACACTAGATGCACAATCTTTCAAAAGTTCGTCCAATTGATCGCATATGCCAACGATATTGAAGTTATTGGAAGAAGACAGCGTGAGGTAGTTAGAGACTTTGCCTACCTAAGCTCCGCTAATCAACACACAACGATACAAGAGCTGAGATCAAACGAAGAATAACTCTACTTAACTTCTTCGGGCTAAGAAGGCAATTGAGTAGCAAAGCCCTCTCTCGAACAACTTAAGTGTCCCTTATAAGACGCTGATCGTCCCGGTCCCGCTATATGGTGTAGAGGCATGGACCTTATCGAAAGAGGATGTGCTCACTTTAGGACGTTTTGAGAGTAAGATTCTCCGGGTGATTTTCGGTCCCGTCTGCAAAAACCAGGAGTGGAGAAGAAGGTACAACAACTAACTCTATTGGCTGTACAGCGACACTGGCCTAGCCGAAAGAGTAAAAAGACAACGACTGAAATGGCTGGGTTATTTAGAGCTCATGGACACCAAAGCCCCAGCCCGAAAAGTCTTTCAATCCAACCCTATGGTACGGCGCAGTAGTAGAAGACCGCGACGCAGGGCGAAGAGAACCTCAACCAACTTGGAGAGCAAAACTGGAGACAGGTAGCTAAGGACCGAGCTGGTCCACTCCAGACCGCGTAGCTCCACCTTAAGTCAGTAAGTAAGTATCCGAACCTGAAGTGGAATACAGATCATTGCCGATAAAATCAAAATTAAAATCATGCTCTACCAAATATTCGACTTTTGAAGAACCTGTGCCAAACGTTAAATTGACGACGGCTTTAGGATCTGAACGATATGTGTTCAAATCTTCAGAAGCCCATGGCGTCCAGAGGGTGTTTTGCTTAAGATGAAGACAACAAACAAATCGTATGGTAGGAGGGTCTATTTCCCTCTGTGAAGGCAGTAGTGACAATTTTCTAAAAAATCGTTATTGCACTTCTTTTGAGGTAATTTCGGTCATAACTTGAGTAATGTCGGCTCGAAAAGTGGCTAAGTTTGAATCACCACTTCGGTATAGTAAGTTTTAATAATTTTAACGCGTTGTTCGATTGTAAAGCGATCCCTTATCGTCAATGACAAACATTCAACTAACAATATGACACTTCAAATGACAGCTGAGTTTGACAGGTGTCAAATTCCAGCTCCACTAACTTGAAACTATTAAATGAATGACCCTGTATAAAGGTACAAAGTAGAAAATATACAATAATTTTGAGCTTCTAGTTATCATATTATTTCAGAAAAGAGTTTGAGGGAGAAGTATGAACGTCTGAACTCTGAGACATCATCGACCCTGCGAAGCGAATAACATTATTGAAAGCAACACGAAACTTTCGTTCGCTCACGCTATCTACATTGCAGAAAATTAATATTCCATAAAATAGTACAGACAGGATAAGAGTTTTCGCAAGAATTTTCTTAATGTTGATTGGCAAGCAGCATCCAGGAACATAGAGCGCCCGAAAAACGCGTTAAGTTTTTCCAAGTGCGCATGAGATATGATCTTCCCAAGTAAGAGTTTGATTTAACATTATGCCGAGAATCTTTACAGTTTTAGCGTAGCCCATCGTCGAGTTTCCTAGAATTATAAGGGGCAAACAAGAAGTTTCTATAACATTTTTACTTATAACTCTGGCTTGGCATTTTTTAGGATTAAGTTCCAACTTATTTTGTCCAGCCCAATCAAAAATCCTTTCCAGATCAATGTTTACGCGAAGTGTTGCGTCTTTTACCACACCAATAGAGTAGCTGAGATATATTTGAACATCATCAGCATACATTAATATATCACAAAATTTAAGGGTAGATGGTATCGTTTATAAATATGGAAAACAGAAGAGACCCCAAAATAGATCCTTGTGGAACTCCAACTTTTGTGGGCAGAAAATCGGATAGTTGAGAGTTTGCAGATACGGCTTGAGTTCGTCCAGTAAGATATTCATTAATAAGTTTCACAGCCGATCCTTCAAAATAAAAACTGTTTTTTTTTTTATTTTTCTAGGACAATGCGATGGGGAACAGAATCAAAAGCTTTAGAAAAATCGAACAGTACTGAGGAAGTGGTGCGCTCCTTATCAACTTGTAGACGTATATCGTCAACAACTTTTATAAGTGCCGTAGAACAGCTTTGTTTAGGTCTAAAAAGCCAGCTTGAAAAGAAGAAAGCATTTTGTTAACTGACAGTAATGATGATATTTGTTGACTTATTATTTTTTTCGAAAATTTTTGAAATAAATGGTAGAATTGCTATGGGTCTACATTTGTTAGTATTTGAGATGGCATTTTTAGGGACAGGTATTATTTTTGAGACTTTCCAAACTTTGGGATACCAAGAAGTTGTAAGGATGGAGTTAGAGATATAAGTAAGATACGGTGAAATAAATGGGTTAATTATCTTTAAAAACCTCGGATGCAAGCCATCTAGACCTACTGCATCTGACTTGATTTTATAGATTGCTTTAAAAACATCTAATTATTCGACGCTACAAAAACTGAACTGACCATAGTATTCCAAGGTCTATAGTCTATATTTTCATCAACTAACAATTATGTTATATTTGAACTACTATTTCCAAATCCGAATAAACCAAAAACATTTTTGTGCATTTTTTTTAAATAGCTAGGTAGGTAGGTAGGTATAAAGCTCATATTCTTTTATGCACTTACAATGAACGACTCGACTCGACTCGACTCGACTCGACTATTTGTTGGATTTTCCCCGCCCCGAATAGCAGAATAACTAAAAAATATCGAAAAAAATCACTTTGTAGGATGAAATGGAGTTAAATGAAAAAGACGTATCCGATTGCAAGAACTCTACCTGTGTTTAAAAAGTTATTTTTAGGAAATGGCTTCAAGGATATTTTTTTTTAAATTGTAATTTGTAGGGTGAAATGGGGTGAAAATAAAAAAATTGTTCAATTTAAGAAATTCTTTTTTCTTAAAGGTTATTTAAAAAATGATATTATATAGAGTGAAATGGGAAAAAAATAAAACAATGGTTAATTTCGAATACAAAAATTCTTTCTGTGTCGGGAAAGCATGTTGCAAAATTATTTCGCGAATTTTAAAAGTAGATTATGATGACGGAAAACTAAAAGACCGCGACTTAGGATTATACGAATCCAATTATTATTAAATAAAGTAAAAACGAATTAATTAGATTATGAAAATTGTGCAACCGGCACTCGCGAAAGAAAAGATCGAATTGACGAACTGTCAAACGATCAACCAAAGATTAGATATAAGAGAGAGGACACAAATATTGCAAAAACGATGCAGCGAACCATCTAGTCAGCTGGGGGTGGGTTCGTCGAATTAAAGAATCTAATAGGTACACGAAATGTGAACAATTTGAATCGAATTAATTTTGATAATAATTGTTGATGATAAAAAAAGGAATATAACTAAATGTACATATGCAGGTAAATACAGGGGCGTACTTACGCTACAGGGTGGGCGCCAGGAAACTGTTGATTTGTCGTTTTCAAAAATATGAAGGAAACGCAAATGTTTTTGTTGAATGGACCGAAATAAAACGGATTAAGAAACCTACGTTAATAATGGGTCATGAGTCCCCCAAAATTACTTTGATAAAACGAAAAGAAATCAAACTCCCGGACTTAAGCTCTTCAAATCTGAAAAGAACTCCCATAAGATTCTTATATATCCTATTGCTATACTTAAGAATGAATCTCTTGTTATGAAACTCAAATTCGTCTCACAGCATTTTTATTGTAAGAGCTAAGCATTTTTTAAATTTTAAAGTACTTTAATCCTATATCTAAATCTATTTAAGTCTCATAAGTATCTCGGTATGAAATTAAAACTCTAAACGTCCTTTTTAGTCTTAATAATCCCATAATAATACTTCAATGAGACTATTCATAAATAAGTTTTTTTCAAGATTCTAATAGGAGCTACGACGCCAGCTTTGAATATCAAACGAACAGATGTTATAGTTGAATTGTACAGTGCGTTCTGTTTGTTCACAAAACTTGCTTCTGTTCATGTTTCTATCGGATTGGTTATTTGATTGGTGGTGGAAGCTGTAATTTTAGATTTCAAAGAAAAGTTTGATTGTTTTCTTTGCGAGCAAGTTTCTTTGGTCGATTTTTTGTTCTGTTTGTTTACCTAATTTGGGGGTAGTAGTGAATTTGATTATAAATATTATAACAACAATTTTTAGCACTGAAATATACTAAACAAAAGGCACACATTTCAAACTTAAGGTAGTTAAGTTTATTCAAAGAAAAACTGGGTGAGTAAACTTGGATAAAAATGGGTGAGTAAAAACTTCGGATATTTTCAAAATAAAAGACTTGCTAGCTCGGCTTTCTGTTCAACAGTAAGTATGTACATTTTTATTTGCATTCGTTTTTCATTCGTTCTGACTTTCATTTAACCTTATTATTTACATTATTTACAACATTATGAATACATGTTAATATAACAATTATTACAATACAATTAAGAAAAGAAAACATAGAATTTAATTGACAGATGACGTTTGTATAGTTTGGTATAATTTAGGCTGTGTTTGTGCATACAATTAATGGCAGCATTCAACAATAATTAAAAAGAGGAAACAATCTGCCGGAAAATCGATCTCAAAGTATTATTTTGATAGAATTGATCGAAACAACCTTATTAATTGTACTAATGGAAATCACCATGAGTATCACATAATGTTTATGGTATATATATATATATACTGTTGTTGCATCGGCTGTCATCAGCTTTGGAATGATTTAAACAACACCAAGCGTTTGAAAATTAAATGTCAAATTTAAGTCCCATAAGAGCATCTTAGCTCCCATAAGAAGTACTGTCTCTCAGAGAAAATTTATATATACTGAGAGCGACACTTCTTACGGGAGCTCAAACGTTCTAATGGGACTACAATTTGACGTTTAACTTTCAAACGAAACACATTTATCTGTGTTGCTTTCCGTTTCATCATCATCCAAAGATCTCATAAAAATATTAAAACAAGAGTTAAAGTATCAATCAACAGCAGCCATGTTGCAAAATGAACAAAATGTTTTCATTATATTTTGAGGGTTACCGTAGCTTAAAAAAAATATTCTAAAAAAATTATCTTATATGGTTTTCCATTCTGACCAAAACTTGTAAAAAGTTTTATAGGTCATATTCATTTTGTTTTCTCTTATTTGCTGTCGATATTAGTTGTTTAAAAAATGGATTTGTATAACTAAGTATACAGCTACTATACCAGAGAAGAATGAGCGGGGACATTCTTTTTTGTGTTATGTCATTATTTAAAATTTGTGACAGCAGTATATTAACACGACACAAGTAAAATGGCATCTTTAAAAATCAGTTGTTTTTGTCAGTTCTTAATGACAAATATATTGTAAGATTTCAGAAAATCTTCTGCCACTTTAGATTCAATTTTTGTCATAAAAGCACGATAATGACAGTAATTGGAAAAAAATATGGTATGAATGATCGCATTTTGTGAATTGTATAAAAACATACTTTGGTGATTTTTGCACCTAAAAAAATATTAATGGTAACCCTATAATAAGATTATAATTAATAACAAAATATTTTAAATATGCATAATTTTGGAAGCGCGTTGTTATTTTTCGAAGCAAAATGTTTAAATTAATAGATGCAATTTTAATTGCACCAAGAATTTAGCCTACATATGCCATGATTTTTACAAATATAATACGTCAATTAACTTGTGAGATAAATACTCACACCAAAAAACCCATTATTTTTTGACATGAGAGAATCACGAACACACATAAAAACTATTCCCCTACCTTCTTCTAAAAGAAAAAAAAAATGCGAAAGATATAAGTTTTTTTTTTTTTTAAGTTTACACACACTCGTTCTCTTTTTAACAACTTTTGTAGGAAGAGACGCATTCCCATAATAAGAGTTCAGAGAGCTTTACTAGATTTACAAAGCGGCGTCTATAATCGCATAAGAAGAATAAAACTCTTCCTCTATAGGATCAAGAGGCTCCCATAACTAGGCCATTCAAGGCTTTTAACAATCTTATAAGAATCTAGAAGAACTCTTCAAGAGTGCATTTAGCTCCCTTAAATAAGTCTTGTAGCGCTCTCGGAGCGTCTTATGAGAGGAAAAATGTAACTTGGGCGAATATTATATTTCACAACTGATGCAACGAATTAACCACTAAGTCTTTCCAAAATTTATCAAATTCAAATTTATAATATATAATTTATTAATTTCTCAATTTTTAAATTTCTATCGGCTTAACTGGTTATGCGTAGCCTATTCGTCTTCCTTGGCCCCTCTTTCGCTCACACACTCACACTCTCAATCAAAAGCTTTCGTGGAACTCGGTTGACTTCCATCGAAACTCTCTATCACTCACACATTCAATGGATTCCACAAGTTGTTGGCGTTCTCCCAAAACTTGACGAGTCCTCGGCCGTATTCAGACATATTCACAATAGCTATTTTCGAGAAACTACTACTAGCTACTCTACTCAATTAAATTGTCTGAAAATGCTTCGAAGAAATAGACTACAATTTAATATCGATTCTAAGCATTTTTGAGGAAACGAAGGAGGAAGGCAAATATACTCAAATCAAACTTACTATCGCGTAATCTACTATTAAGTGGGCCCTTGTGCAGATTTGGGGAATTGGGGTCAATGTTAGAATTAGATTAAATTTAGATTTTAGGATGGGCTTATAGCCATGTTTAAAAAGAAGTTAACTTAAGGTTGGTTTAAGGAAATTGTTGTTCTGCCGTCGTCGCTGAATGTTGTTAATTGTATTACGAGCTTCCAAGCTCTCTATCTAGTGTGCGAGTCTCCAGCCCATCCGCTGGCTCTACACGATCGAATCAAATAGTTACCTACTTTGTCATCCTCTCCGAGTCACCCTTAAACTCCCAGAGGACAACGGACTCAAAAAGTAGGAATGGCTGGGATGGAGGGGAAAACAGATATCAAGGGTTAGACAATGACCAAAAAACATGGTTAGAAGAAGGTTTTGAGAACCAATTTAAGAATGGTTTTTGTTGCGGTAACGTAACAAGCAACAAAGGTTGGACTTCTGGATCATATTTTTACAAACTAAGGCTTTATAAGTGAAGTCGGTCAAAACTCAGAAAGCTCTATTACAAAAATTAGCTTAAATATTTATTACTATTTATTGTACTATTCATTCAAGAATGTCAGCTTATTAGACTTGACCATTCTTTATTCCGTCAATTTCATTGAATTTTTGAACAACAACAACAACAACAACAACAATTTAAAGGTGCTACCCACCGATTGTTTACGAATTAATTTATAATTCGTTTATTTTGGCTAGAGATACAGCTGTTTCAAGGGGTGCGAAGCCGCCTATCATCAGTATCCTCTTATTAGTGGTGCTGAGCTTTAATCCAATTTTATTATTAGAAACTTTCTACATGCCCACCATAGGGATCGAACCCACGATATCAGATTTTCTCAGCCTTAGAAGCCGTATTCACTACGCATTCCTCTGCCTTAAATATTTATTTATATTTTCTTTTGTAAGTTTTATGCCAAGCTTAGGTTTGTCTACCCGTGCGAAGGCGGGTGGGTCAGTTAGTAATAGGTTTTCCAATAAGAGGTGTTATTTTGAATAGCCCGCTGTTTTGGTAGCTGTCACTTTTGAAGCTGTCATTTTTTGACATTTGACAAGTAGAAACTACGCCATTAATAAAAATGGAACGATAAACGCTTCAACAACGCATTGAAATTATTAAAATTCACTATAAAAATGGTGAAAATTTGGCAGAGACGGTTCGTAAAACTAAAACATTTTTGGGTCGTCGTGAAGCACCTTGTCGGACCGCAATACAGAAATTAGTGGACAAATTCGAGCTGTTGGGACAAGTTAGTGATATGAAGAATAAAAACCGTGCACGTCGCTCAAGAACAACTGAGAATATTGCTCTTGTAGCCCAAAGTGTTGAAGAAAACCCAGGTTTGTCCATTCCTCGTCGTTCTTTGGAATTAGGCATTCCACAAACGTCATTACACCGCATTTTGCATAAAGACTTGGGTCTTAAGGCTTATAAAGTTCAGTTAACACAAGAACTCAAGCCGGCTGATCATCAACAACGTCGTGTCTTTGCTGATTGGGTCCTTGAAATGCATGAAAATGATCCGGAAGTTCATCGAAAAATCATCTTGACTGATGAGGCCCATTTCCACCTCGGAGGCTACGTCAACAAGCAAAACTGTCGCATCTGGGGCTCGGAAAACCCAAGAGTTATTGTTGAAAAGCCTCTCCATCCTCAACGCGTGACTGTTTGGTGCGGTTTATGGTCCGGCGGGGTCATTGGACCTTACTTTTTCGAAAATGAGGCTGGAGCAACAGTTACGGTCAATGGATTGCGCTATCGAGAGATGATTAATTATTTTTTAAGGCCGGAATTGGATAGTATTGATCTGGACAACGTTTACTTTCAACAAAACGGCGCTACGTGCCACACAAGCAATGAAACCATCGATCTTTTACGGGAAAAGTTTCCGGACCGTGTTATCTCTCGAAGAGGTGATCACAATTGGCCACCGAGATCTTGTGATTTAACACCTTGCGACTTCTTCCTTTGGGGCCACGTGAAAGATAAGGTCTACGCCAACAGCCCAGCGTCGATTCAAGACCTCAAAGATGGAATTCGTGAGGCTATCGAGGACATAGGGCAGCCACTTTGCGATTTGGTTATGGAAAATTTCATGAAAAGGAAATGGTCCTGTAAGCGTGGTCGTGGCGGCCATTTGGCTGATGTTATGTTTCATTATTAACGGCATACCTTCCTCTTTATAATGAAATAAACATCCGGTCATTTATCTCAAAAAATGCCATTTTTCTTTGAATATCAAAATAACACCTCTTATTGGAAAACCCTTTATTATTATATTTCAACACTTCAAGTTGAAAGTGACTGCCTACTTCAGGTTTTCGGTTCAAAATATGTTAAAAAGTGGATCTTAAAATTGTCATATTTTTGAATATCTATGGAAAAAATTCATCGTCAAAGTGGCTTGGGTGACCAACAGAAAAAGCAGAGATTTTTGTTGAATTCCCTGAAGCTATATGAAGTTTTTTTTTTTCCAATATTTAAACTCACGTTATATAAAACACGAAACATACCTAATTTCCCCTGAAACATTAAGGTTATATTCCTTAATTTCAGCTTGACAAGCAATATTTTCTGAAGAAATGTTCTTATCTGCTCGAGAACAAAATACAAACCATAAAACCATTTTAAGTATCTTTTTGTCTGCTTATCTTAAACACGTTTGCTAAATGCTTGTTCCTTTTGCTATGTTTATGTTCCTTATCTTATGGCAGTAAAACTCAAACGCCTTCAATCCAAACTCCTGTTTCCATGGGATGAATATATACAACTACTGTAGTATATCTATTTATGTGGATACAATGGTAGGTACTGTACACTGTACATTTTACATCTACCAAAATTCCCTTTATTCTTCCGTATATATTTACAATCATTCCAAAATTCAAGACAATAACTCACCTGCCATCGGGCGACAAAATGAAATGATTTCGCCCAGAAACGAATAATTTATCTCCATTGCCGGAGAATTTTCCTCCTTTCAACAGTTAATTAACAAGAGGAACAGAAATTTTACCGTTGTGGGTGTAACTGGTACTGGATAGGAAGGATATACCATTGAAGATATCTTAGGATGATGGCTAGCGAAAGAGAAAAGGTGTATAGGTACCAGAAAAACCATCATTAAAGCTTAGATGGCTCGTTTTGGTAGCTCATCTTTTTGCGCGATGAAACGCAATACTCTGATGGGCAAGTGAAAAATGTGAAATTGCCTAGATTTTTAATTGCACAATCAGTGGCGGATTTATGTTTCCTGCCGCCCTAGGCCCGGTTGAGTACGCCGCCCCCCCCCCCCCCCTTATTTTTTTTTAACTAAATTATTTTAGTTGCCTTTATTCTTAATCGTTCTTGTAAAGCCTTTTTTCTGTGCTGCCAGAAAACGCCCGAACATTTTTAACACGCTTTTATTAGGTTGACCTACAATACGATATTATGTACCGTCATCAGGGGAGGGAATGTTGGGTCAGATACTCCCATACATTATATGGCAGCATCTTTTTTTTTAAGACTTAAAAATAGATTATAGATTTTAAAAACTAAAGGTCTAACAGAGAACCGCACTAAAAAGCAGTGATGCCACATGAAAAAAAAGAAGTACCTACAGCATAGACAAAAAATCCCTACATTTTCCCTACACCCGCACCAAATGCATAAAATAAATAAAAATGAAGATATTTTTGTTTGTTTATTTTTCTCCTTTTTTTATTTTATTTAAAGATTTATATAAGCGCAAATAAATAATAATACAGTTAACAAATACTTAATAGTATTAAAAAACAAAAAAAAAAACAATTGTAAAAATGCATCACTGTGTAGGTTCCTGTGTACATTATTAGTTAGGTATTATGTTTATAATCTGTAGTTGCAGGTATATTGGGGAAGCATAGACACATTATGTAGCTACATTATGTAGGAATAGAATAGGGTGACCTTGAATTTTTTTAAAAATCTAAAATTTCAAATCTCCTAAATAATCTTAAAAAAATTCTGGGTGTCAAGTTTAATAAAAATACATCAAGTAATTTTTGAATTAATTAATTCTCAACAAAAAAAATTCAATTTAATTAAAAAACAAATTAAAATTTTGGTATACAATTCATTTACAACTTTTTGTAACATTCTCCATAAAAAATGATCAAAATCAGTTGATATGTTGTTGAGAAAGTCGGAAATAAAAAAAAAACTGATCTATGGGGGTAACTATTGCATTTTTCGTATATTTTTTTTTTAAATGTTATTTGTGGTTAACAAAAAATGAAAAAAACGTGTGGGGGAATGCCCCAAAAAACGCAAAACGTTTAAAAAAAATCGACCCACTCGTTTAGGCTGCAATATAAAGGACAGACAGACGGACAGAATTGCTAGACCCATTTTTTTCGATTTTGCTATAATCGTAATGTCAAGTTTGATTAAAATCTCGAGTTCGATTTTTTAAACGAATCAATAACTTGCCATAATGTATCTACATATATATATATATACACATATCACGACTAAAAATAAAAACGCTCAAAAAATTCATTTAAATAAATAAAAGTTGTGTAGGCTCGCACTTTATCACAACGACTTTTTACATGTTGATACATTAAAGTTCAAACTCAATTCATTTGTTGTCCAATTTGAGAATCAATTATTTTTCAGCACCCCAAAGAAATAGATAAAATATAAAATATTATTTTTTCAATAAAATTGAACTTTCTCAACAAATTATCCATAGTCCTCCTAAACTACTTTTTCAACACAAAATATTCTCAGGTCTGTTGCCGCCCTCCTGCGGCCCACTAGCGCCAACAGGCATCATCGCTCACTTTGAGAATCAATTATTTTTCTGCGCCCCCAAAGATGTTGCCGCCCTAAGCCCGGGCCTCACGGGCCTAAGCCTAAATCCAGCACTGTGCACAATAATGATGCCGATTGGGAAAATGAGAATATACGCCATCGCCAGTTTATTTAAAGGTAACTAGATCGGTATTTTAAATTTTAATTGTTTGAATTAAAGAAAAAAATACTTTTATTGTATTTCAAAATTTTTAAATGCAAAATTGTTTTAACTATTGATAAGAACAACATTGCATCATTATAACAAAAATGGTCCAACCATTGAAAAGATATGTCCAGACAACTAAAAAATAAGAACAAACGTGTAGTGCCTATTTCCGGTATGTGAATTTTTCGCCAGTAAACTGAGAAGTAGTTTTGTTACAATTAACTTGGTTATTGTATGTACAAAGTTTAATCAAAGTTGTTGGAGCCGTTTTTGGAAATTTAAAAAATTAACAAAATGTTTGTATGGCAGCTACCCGTTCTAGGTGAGTTAGAACAAAAATTTGAATTTCTTCTTTAAGGAATCACATAAGAGTGTTATGTACCAAATTTGAAGCAAATCGGTTCACCCTTTTAGTCTAGCTCAAATTACAGTGGGTGCACAGAGGCACAGATTTACGGATGGCTTGATGAAACCCACTTTTTTACCTTCTCGATCATCGTAGTGTTAGTTTGGATTACAACCTATGCGAAACCAATATTTGCCCTAGAGAAAATAATAACTAATGATTGGGTCACACGATTTCAAGTTTGTAGCGCTGGTATTTGGCACCTGTCAAACTCAGCTGTCATTTGAAGTGTGTTGAACATGATATTAGATGAATGTTTGTCATTTACGATAATGGATAGCTTAACAATCGAACAACGCGTTAAAATTATTAAAACTTACTTTACCAAAGTGGTGATTCAAACGTAGCCAATTTTCGAGCATTACGCGATGATTATAGTCGTTATAATCGACCGATTACGCAAGCAATCGGTAAAATTTGAAGAGAATGGAAGCGTTACTGATTTCTTAAGGCCTGTGCATCATCGTAATGCACGCTCAATCAAAAATATTGCTGCTGCAAGTGCAAGTGTTGCTGATGATCCGAATTTATCGATTTTCCGGAGTTCGCAGCAATTAAACGTTTCGTGGCTGATTTTTTTGTGGCTGGCAATTGAAGATCATGACTTGGACGATATGTGGTTGCAACAATACGGGAAAACAAGCCTAACAACAAGACCAATTATGGCTTTATTGGGTGCGATGACAAGTTTCCTGGTTGCGTATTTTCTCGTTTTTGCAACGTCAATTGGCCACCTATATCATGCGATTTGACACCTTTAGAATTTTTCTGTAGGGCTACGCGAAAGACTGTGTTTACGCGAATAATCTCCGAACTCTAGACGCATTAAAAACCAATATTGCTCAAGTTATGCCCGCTATACCGCTCGAAATGTGCGAAAAGGTGGTTAAAAATAACCTTAAGAGCATCGCATGCTGCGAATCTTCCCGAGGCGGCCATTTGAATGATATTGTTTTTTCAAATTTATTGATAAGTTTAGCTTGATTGCTTTTTTTTTTTACGTATATTTGTGCAGTATGCAAAAAGCATTATCGCATTCGCAAATCTCATTTTTGGGTCAGAAATAAAAAAAATTAGTTATTCTTTTGCACTTTTTCTTCACCTTGGGAATCAACCCTTCTTTTTATTTTTATAATTATTATTATTTCTTTTAAAAGAAATATTATTAATTATTATCAAATAAACGACGCGAACAAATAACCACAAAATTAATTCGACCGATTAAAACCACGACACGACTGGAATGATTGTAGACGAACGAAAAGACAAAAGAGAAATTGAAAAAGGGCAAGCAAGTAGCACGAT
Organism: Leucozona laternaria; assembly: GCA_932273885.2. Taxonomy (NCBI): domain Eukaryota; kingdom Metazoa; phylum Arthropoda; class Insecta; order Diptera; family Syrphidae; genus Leucozona; species Leucozona laternaria. The sequence goes on along the minus strand of OW026366.1, from coordinate 215,574,655 downwards.
AAAAAAGCTACTAACCACGACTGCTCAGCTGGGGTGGGTTCTGTCTGTGGAAGAATATGCCAACGAGATTATCAATTGATCAAAACGAACGAAATGGTTCATTACAAGTACAGTGGGGTATTTGTAATAAAAGGTGGGCGCCAGGAATTTTAATTAGGCTAAATTAGTAAAATTCCAAATCTAATTATAAGTGAAGTAACAAACCAATGATAGAGTGAACAACAACAATTTGAATTTTACGAAATGAAACACTTAGTTTGTAGGCCCAGATAGGGACTTTAGAATGATTTTATTTGGGAAACCTTTGGGTCGAAACCCAGGATTAAAACGCAAAATTTTTTAAAACAAAAGGAAACAAAAAGATGAATATTCAAAGACTAACGGAGAAAATGGGCCGTTAACTCGCGCAAGAAAATTATACCGTATATCCAACCTCTAATTGGAATTTTGAAAACGCAATTAAAGAATAAATTAAATCGAACGATTAGCAGATTAAAAAACTATCGGAATTTGACACTCACTAACGAGAATATTTATTTATTTAGAATATAATAACCACTCTACCTATCTTTTTTTTTCTCGCCTCCTCTATCTCCTCGAACTTAATTCTTTCTCCTTGATTTCCTCGCTCCTCGAAACACCTTGTCTTTCAGATTTTCCTCCATTTTTCTTTTCGAAAATTTTACTCCCAAAACTTTTCTTCGATTTTTTTTTTCTTTTTCCTTTTTTCCTCGAATTTTTAAAGATTCAACTTATCGCTTGGTTAGCTCTCCAAAGAGTGGCTTTCCAAATTTAACCCATTTCCTCCCTCGACCATTCCAATCACACACACATTCACATATTCAGCCATTCGCTTTCGTGATCATGAGTCACGAAATCCCGGCTTCCTGGAAAGCTACGTGCTCTTGTAGATTGCCGCCGTTGTTGAATCTCAACGAAACTTTACAGCCACTCTCACAAACACGGATTCAACAAGTTGTTGGATGTCTTCCCAAAACTTGCCGAATCTTAATGGTGAGTTCAGGCCCATCCCAAACTAAATATTTCGAGAAAAATTAAAAAGATTTTAAACCGAGAAAAAGCCTTTGCTAGGCATTCTCCTAGTTAACACAATTTACACGCGGGTGATTCGAAGCACGAAACAAAACCATTCAGAAACTATTCTTTCGATATGAGAGAGAGAAAGGCACATTTTATAATCGCGAACCCTACTTTTCTAGATAAAAATTCCGATAGACTTTTGTGTTTAAAATTAATAAAGATACAAAATTTTACAAACTCAAAAACGTTAACTACCCATTTCAATACAATAATAAAGTTACGTTAATTTTAGGATGTTGTGTTGTATCGATGATTTTAGAGTAGATAAGAGTCCGCCTGACTCGTTACCTCGTCAGGTCATCCGCTGGCATTATTTTCATAACATGAGACCGTCCATCAACATGGTTGGTAAACTTATGAATTTTGGAACCACCTGTTCCTCTCGATTTTTAGAGTTGCTCGAAGAAGTTTTTGTCGCCTTGCAAAATGCTGGCTAAGTACACCAATGGTTGATGGTACCACGGTTGCCCTCAACGTCACCAGTATTTTGCAGCCGCAACGAAAATAAAAAGGTAAATGAAGGAATCGAAGGCTGGTCATTATTGCGGTAAATTTTACCGTAACAATTCCAAAGTTGTCATCCTAACACTTCATACGGCTACAAGAACGAGCTTTCCAATGCTGTAGTAGGTATACCTAACCTACCATACACAATTAAGTACAAACGGTTCCTCTTCGCTCATACTGGAATTTACCGCGAACAATTTTTTGCACTTTATACCTACCTGCTATTGAGAGGCATCCAAAATCGTCATAATCTTACGAGACTACAATATAGATTCCTCTTTTCGGTGATATCCGGTTGCCATTAAAAGTAAAATCGTGTGTAGGTATTCTAATTCCAACTAACATTTCAGCTTCGGTAAGGTCTAACTGAATAGCCTTTCTAATTTCGTTAAGACAATTTTAAAGTGTCGACAGGTAAGCATAAAAAGTAGATTATTATAGAAGCTTATTTAACACTTTATAAACTTCTAAAATAATTTCGATAAAGCTTCTTGAAAGTCCAATACGCAGATCTTTTAAAAGTTCCAGCTTCGGAAATGTTTCTATAAAATCTTAACACATGTATCTACTATAAAAGTTTGAACTTTCTGGTAGCGTTTTATTATACCTGTCAGAAGCCGATAGTACAAGTCTTACAGAGGTTGAAGAACATAGGAAAAAAAAAGAAGTTTTTTTCAATTTCTTTGAAGTGATTTTTATTGCATTTATTTCATTTTAAATCTGAAAACATGTATCACATTCGATTATTTATTCATTAATGTATTGGAAATAATTTTAAAACACAAATGTTTTTCTTACCTTTTTAGGGATCGAACTCAGAGAACTCCTGCGTACTAATAGTCCACTACTCTACCCACTCCATTCGGCCATCTAATAGATTATTAAGAAGATGCAAACACTTAATCAGCCTTTTCATTTTAAAGAACTTCAAAATGATTCCTTACACAAACCCAAGCTTCTATAAAAAAAAATCAAGACTTTTTGCAAAATGTGGGATAGAGAAACCGACGGTGAAAGCAATTTGTAATGGAAAAGAACAAATTTTAAATTTGTAAAATTAGAGATTTTAATAGAAATTACTTTGCTTGGGAAACCTTGCAAATGGAGGGCTAAAACCCAAGATCTTTTGAACAAAAAAAGAACAAAGAATTTGAAGAACAAAGATGGACCGTTAACACTTCGTCCCGAAAGAAATAAACGGATAAATTAAACCGGGTCACGAGTTCCGCAATTTCGGAAATTTGCAAAAGCAAAAGCCAAACGAATTTAAAGGACTTCTTTATTAAGTCTTTACCGAATTAAACGAAAATTAATTAAAAAAAAAAAAAAACTATTCTCTGTCCACAAAGGACTACCACTATACTTATCTGTTAAAACGAAAACTGCCAATTCTTCCTTTCTCAGGGGATTCACTCTCCTGCTGTTCCTGTTAGCTCTCGACCAATTTGCCATTCTAAAAAAACAAAATCGCAAAGTTGAATTTCTTTTCTTTTTTTTCCAAATTTTTCTTTTCTTCTCTCGATCTACTATGAACTTCTCGTTCCTCCTAAATCTGGGTAAAAAGTGATCTTCCAAGCTCGAGCCGTTAACGTTCCATCTTACACAAAAAAATGTAATATATGTACGTTAGGTTGGGCAACAAGCCATTCTCACATAGAGTAACTTCAGCAACCGAAGACCAAGTGTCGCTCGGTCTATTTTCTTGGATTTTGACCAGACCATCTATCTGTCAATAACTTTGTTTGTACTGGGGACCATCTGTCGCCCACACGAGATCGAAGCAGCAGATTGGATCACCCATCCACTTCAAATGTCAAAATTTGACAACTTCAGTTTTGTTATTTCAAAACACTGAGAGAATGAACCGATGGCTGATGGACCATGCCTGCCCTTCTCCTTCTCTCAGTATATTGAAATCAACACCTGTAGGGAAAAAGAAGAAATGGAAAAGGAAGGAACAAGGATTGAGACAATTGGAAGAGTGACTTTTGTTGCGGTAAATTTTACCGTGACAATCTACTTGCAATTTTTAAGCAAGTAGTAAAATTGCTACGGTTAAACAAATTGCAGAAATAGCTCTCATTCTTCTTTATGCTTTTCCTTATTGTTCGAGTGTGTTATATTTTCATTCGTCGTCCACTCAGATAACTAACTAAATTTGACATACTCACATAATTTTCGCGCACTTTTGTCTGTCTCGTCAAAAACTTGTTTCTTGTACTGTTGTTTTGTGTTATGTATTGGTTTGTTAAATAAAATAAAAAACATTGGACACAAAGGTGAGTTACAGAAGTTAATTTCCATGTTTCCCAACATTAAATATTCTCGTAGGCTTACACTTTTGAAAAAAAAACAAAAAATGATTCTGGCTGCCAGATTGGGTATCGTTTCAATTTATTAACTATATATAAAGAGTTTTTCAACAGGGACGCTACAAAAGTAGAGCAACAGGAACAGCAAACGACACCATATTTCTCTTTTGACATTTCTCTTCAGTAAGATTTGCCATTTCATGATGGAAAGATATACGAGCCAACAACTAGTCGAAATTATTAAAATTTACCACCGAAATTCGGAGTCAGTGGCCTCATAATCGTCATAATCGTCCTAGCAGATCAACAATTGAGTGTCTAGTGGAAAAATTTGAATCCACCGGCACAGTACAAAATGTTCCCGTGCCAGTGAGACAAAGAAGTGCCCATAGTGTCGAGAATATTGCTGCCGCTGAGGCTTCAGTTGCAGAAAGCCCAAATGTGTCTCTCACACGTCGTTCTCAAGCGTTGGGAATCTCTGTGACGTCGTTGTGGCGAATTTTGAGAAAAGATCTTGGCCTACATCCTTACAAGATTAAATTGACGCAAGAACTGAAGCCGCTTGACCACCAGAAGCGTCGTATGTTTCGAATTTGGCTGAGCAACAACTTGAAAATGATTCGGATTTTCATCGAAAAATCATCTGGAGCGATGAGGCTCATTTCTGGCTGAATCGCTTCGTCAATAAACAAAATATGCGGTATTGGTCAGGCAGCAATCCACACGTACTCCATGAGTCATCATTGCATCACGAAAAAATTACGGTTTGGTGTGGTTTATGAGCCGGCGGCGTCATTGGGCCGTACTTCTTCCGTGATGATCAAGACCGGCACGTTACTGTGAATGGGGATCGCTACCGTTCAATGGTAACCGAATATGTTTGGCCCCAATTGGATGAAATGGACTTGGAGGACATGTAGTTCCAACAAGACTGCGCCACAAACCACACAGCGAATGTCACAATCAATTTATTGGAAACCAAGTTTGGAGAACGTGTTATCTCACGAAATGGTCCAGTCGCTTGGCCGCCTCGGTCATGCGATTTGACGCCGTTAGACTATTTCGTGTGGGACTATGTCAAGTCTATGGTCTATGCCAACAAGCCAGCGACGATTGATGAACTTCGTACGAATATCGAACGTGAAATTGCAGAAGTATCGGCCGATTTATGCTTGAAAACCGTCGAAAATTGGGTTCAGCGTCTGGACTTCTGCAAGCGTGCCCGTGGTGGCCATGCAAAAAAATTGGAGTTCGATACATAATGGTATCAAAGTACTTTCACAGGAATAAAGAATTTCGTTGATATCCAAAACCGTTTTTGTACCCAGGTACCAAATTAGTCCTCCAACATCCTGCATCCACTGGACATGCACGAAGCCCAATGTTACCACCACCATCGAATCAACAATCTTATCAAAATCGCTTCGCTATATCACAAAAGACAATGGTGCAAAATTTTAGACGATTAAGTAAAGTGTTAAATCATTTTTAGTATGATACTAGGTTAAAAAGAGGATTTTGCTAATTTTAAACGAGTCTAACATGATACTATCTCTTAACATTTTACTAAAGTTAAAATCGCCAGATTGCTGTTTTATCTTTTTAACATATTACGAATAAATCCATATGTCACTTCGACATAGAAAAATTTTAAAAAGATATGTTTGCTAAATTCTAAACATGAGGCTGTTTAAAATTTGTCTCCAATAATTTTTATTTTTTTTTAAAAAGCTTCTTGAATAAGTCGGAACTATTTTGCTCCGACTGGCTGAACAGGGTGCATAACCTTGATCAGAGCGTAGATAAATACAAAAGGTTCTTTGTACCTTTGTATTTTGGAGTATGTTGTATTTGGTGAAATATTAATGCCCCTTACCACTGGTGGGGGGAAGCAATAATAATTAAGTGCACTCGACAACCTTTTGATCACAAATGATAAATTTTATTATCTTAAAATTCTATTTATGTACAATTTTTGCTTACTTTACTAAAATTACATTCACACAATTTTTGATTACTTTACTAAAATTACGTTCATACAGAAAGAAAGAAATACAAAAAGTAAAAGGAATATGATACGTTTCTGCCAGGTATGTTCTGAGCCTGAATGCAGAATGCTGACTATCGTGAGAAATTTATTTAAGTATGATTAGAAAATAAAGCATACAGAGAAGCTGTTGCTGTTGTTATAGATTTTAAATAAAGCATACAGAGAAGCTGTTGCTGGTAAATACTAAAAATTGTTGGTATATAATAATCTGATGGATTAAAATATACATTCTCCACCCGTTGAACTATGTTCGAAACTATACGACCATCTCGAAGGTAATGCTGTTAGGATTCTTGTCGTTGGGGTCTTCTTTTTTGCTGTTGAGGTTGCCCCGGATGTCCGCCGAAGTTCTGCTGGATTTCCTTTCGTCTTTGGAGATTTCTGAATTGTGTTTGCAGTAGTAGCAATATGACCGTCGCAACAAGCAGATAAGGATTATGAAGGATGTGATTAATGCGACGTAGCTCACCGAAATTTGATGCACATCATTTTGATATGTTATAGGAGGCAGCGCCTTGGTAATGTTTAGGAGTTCTCGCTTGAGTGTATCCAATTCCTCTACATGTTTTTTGTAGGGCACGGCCCTATAAGATGCTGCAGCTATATTGTCTGGTAAGGCATAATCAGAAAGATTTGTTACTGGAGATAGTGACATCCTTGAGACTGTTCTCTGTATAAGCTGTCCACGCAATGTTATGAAGTCATCCTTGATAATGCATCCGGGTTGGATTTGAAGAATTCCAGAGCCCTTCACAACGGCCTGTGTTACTGTGTTATCACAAACTATGTTCAGCGTAGTTCTGTTCCGCAAAACGTATATCCATTCGTTGGGCTTGTGCAATTGTATCCAGTGAGGGCCATCGTGGGTGATTATAATTTTACATGATGGAGATTGCTGCCCATGGTTTAAGAAGTCGATTTCGCAGGAACATGCCCTTGACCCTCGTCTATAAATTGGATGTTGTAGGTGGCAAAGGTGTCTTTCTTCAGTAAGGGAAAAACATCCTTGAAACTCTAATGTTGATAACGGGTAGTATTGGTCACGGTGCAAGTTGATCATAATGTACTCGGTTGATGGTTTTATGGTATAAAATGATTCTTCGACAAGAACTGGAACGGGAGTAACTCTGAAGAGCTCGAATTCATCAAGACTTAGGAGTGGTAATTCAATTTTGAAGATGATGTGTTTCTTCAGAGCCTTGCCATGAATGCTCATAAGATGATAAAGTTTCGGGATTTCGTCTGGTGCTACTGGAAGCCTGACTGAGGAAGGTAGGTTAGCTTTTATCATAGTGATTTCCTGCTTTAGCTGAGCAGGGGAAATAAGCTGAGGATTTATTCTTCCGTGATGAGTATCGATCATTACGTCTATTAAGGAGGCTTGTGTTTTTTGAAATTGCGAAGAGACTAGTATAAGCTGCAGAGCGATTGAAGTGAAGAGCTGACGCAATCTTTCCTGGTGGTACTGCTGTCTAATGTCGTTAAGAGCAGCTGTAATTTCCTTGAGGTTTTTGTCCATCTCCTCAAAACGGGAGCTCGTGTCTTGCTCATTCTCTTTAATAATATTTATGGTGGCATCAATTATTGAAGTCTGGTTTTGGATAAGCCTGACTATGTGATTTTGATCTTGCTTAATTGTGTTTATTGTATTGGACATGTGGTTAGCATATTCATCGTCAAGAACCCCAAATAAAGCATTAGCTACATTTCCCACGAAGTTTACGGCGCCACGACGTACTCTCTGAGTGATTAAGGTTGTAGATAACAGATCATTATCCTTTTTGATATCTGCGTTTAGTCGGTCAAATTGGACGATTGCCTCCTTGCAAGTTTCATTTTTATTCGGCAATAGTTGGCAAATTTCTGCTAATTTCCTACTATAGGTTAATATCGACTGGTATTCGTACCAATAAGGATCCATGTCATAATAGGCTATTATGTTCCAATTACTCGAAGTGATGGCTGAGGTGCCGAAATTTTCAAAGTAGATTCCTGGCCGTGACTGAAATGGTTGAATCTTGACCGGATCACATGCTATCAAGGGAATAAATACAAATACCAAGAGGATGGTTAGGGCTGCTGATCCAATAGAAGGCTTGAATTTCTTTTTTGGTACTGGTCCTGGTTCATCAGCTGAAATTTTGTGCGAACGAGTCAAGGTTGATGAGCACGGATCTGTAGCAATGTTTGTACTTTCCCTTTGCTTGAATTCATCATCGTTAGTTGCAATTGGAAGTGGAGCCAATCTGTGTATGGCACGACGGAATACACCAGTCGCTGTCCGAACATCGGCTACTCGAACCAGTCCATCTTCTCCGGTTATTACGTTAGTGATGCGGCCAAGCGGCCATCGTAAACTTGGTGTGTTGTCTTCCTTGATTATCACCATCATTCCGGGCTCTGCATTTTGACATCTCTCCTTCCATTTATACCTGTGCTGTAGTTGATTCAGGTAATCACGCGACCATCGGCGCCAGAACTCATTTTTGAGATGACTCACAAGATTCCAGCGAGTAAGTATCCTTGAATCAGCTGGTGTGGCTGCGGGGTCAACATTGCTAATGAGAGGCTCTCCAATGAGGAAGTGGCCAGGAGTTAGAGCGGTAAGATCATTCGGTGAAGTGGACATTGGAGTTATGGGCCTTGAGTTCAATATCGCTTCAACTTGAGTGATGGCTGTTTCAAGTTCTTCATACGTTAATGATGCTCCTGCAAGAGTGTGCTGTAGCAAATGTTTTGATGATTTAACCGCAGCTTCCCATAGACCACCAAAATGCGGTGAACGTGGTGGAATGAAATGAAAGTCGCATCCTTTTGTAGCGCATAAAGATGTTATCTTTTCTTTTTCTGTATTGGATTCCATAAAGGCTATTACTTCTGACAGATGGTTTTTTGCCCCAACAAAGTTTGTTGCATTATCGCAATATATGCTTCTGCAATGACCCCGCCTAGCCATGAATCGCTTAAGTGCCCCTATGAAACCTTGTGTCGTTAAATCGGTTACTAATTCTAAATGGCACGCCTTGGTAGAAAAGCAGCAGAAAATTGCGATATAGGATTTTTGAGGCCGTTTGCCTCTTATCTTATAGTGTGTTGAAATTGGACCGCAAAAGTCGACGCCGGTATTGATGAATGGTCGGGCTGGTTGAATTCTATCAGCAGGCAAATTTCCCATTTGTTGAGATAGAAGTTTTGGTGTGGCGCGGACACATTTAACACACTTGTGCAAAATTGACCGTGCCAGAGTCTTTCCTTTCACTGGCCAAATCATCTGCCTGGCTATTGAAAGCATCGTTTGCGGCCCGACATGATTGTTGTCCTCGTGAATTTCAGTAAATATCATTTTGGTGAAAGGATGATTGTATGGTATAAGTATGGGATGCTTAGCGTCGTTAGGCAAAGACGATGCTTCTAAGCGTCCGCCTACACGAATCAGCCCTTCTTTATCTAAAAAGGGCGTGAGACTCTTGAATGGATTTTTATTTGGAACGTCACCCTCGTCCTGCAGATGTTTGATTTCATCATGGAATTTATCGTGTTGCATTAATTTGAAAATTTTCTTTTTTGACTGATTAAGTTCTGTAGCTGACAGATTACGTGATACCCGATTTGCAATAAAAACAGGTAGTGAGGCTGATGATGAAGAATTTATCCAAGCAAGAACGATTTCCGAGTCGGTCCATAAAAATGTTGCATCATTATTGATATTTAGGTCTTTTTGTAAACGAAGTAAGAGATCAGTGGCAAGACAGGCAGCACAAAGTTCTAAGCGGGGAATAGTGGCTTGCTGCGCTAGTTTTGTCTGCTTTGATGGCGCTACTCTCGATTTAGCGCATAATAAACGCACCTTTATGATGTTGTCACTGCTGACTGATCGAACGTATGCTGCTGCCCCATAGGCCTTTTCCGATGCATCAGCAAATATGTGGTATTGTATGCTTTTCGGAGATCTATGCGAAAAGATGTGCCTATCAATCTTTATGCTATTTAGCGACTGTAGTCCTTCTCGATACCTGATCCAAGCTGTCTGCATTTCTTGAGGCAAAGCAGCATCCCAATCAAGCTTCAATTCCCACAGTTTTTGGAGAAATATTTTTGCGACTACGACTACCGGAGCCATGATTCCTAGTGGATCAAATAAGTGAGCTATGTCAGAATATGCTGTTCGCTTAGTCACTCGAACCTTCTCAACCCAGGATGTTTTGACGCAAAGTTGATCTGATTTCGGCATCCATGTAAGTCCCACAGTCTTGATATGTTCATCGATATTGTTGGTAAAGTCAAGCTCGGTTTCTCTATCGTCAAGAGGAATACCCTTCAAAAGAGATGCATGATTAGCACACCATTTTCTCAACTTAAAACCACTACTTTGAAGAATTGTCTGCAGCTCTTCTTGAGTTGCCAGTAGCTCGGCAATTTTATCTGAACCAGTTAAAACATCATCCACATAAAAATCACGGGCAAGAACCATTGAGCCCAAAGGATATTTTTCTTTATTTTCTTGTGCTAACACTTGCAGGCACTTGGTGGCTAAGTATGATGCAGAAGTTGTACCGTAGGTAACAGTGTTAAGCCTAAAACACTTCAATGAGCTACTTGAGCTGCTTCGCCACCATATCAATTGAAATTTTTGATCTTCTTTATGTAGGAGTATTTGCCGGTACATCTTCTCAATATCGGCAGTGAAAACGTACCTTGGAAAACGGAATCGAAGTAACATTGTAAAAACGTCGTCTTGAATTGTTGGTCCCGTGGCGAGAATGTTGTTTAACGAAATATTTGAAGAGGTTTTTGCAGAACCATCAAATACCACCCTAAGTTTGGTAGTGCTGCTGGCAGGCTTTTGAATGCAATGGTGAGGCAAGAAATAATAAGGCTTGGCGATTTGATGAAGAGTCACTTCCTGCATATGGCCCAATTGTTGATATTCTTCCATGAATTGTATATAAAGTTTTTTAAGCTCTGGTGAATTGGCAAGCCTTCGTTCAAGGGCAATGAATCTTCGAAACGCAATATCTTTAGATTCGCCCAAGCTAGTAGGTGCCTCCTTGAAAGGTAAGCGAACCACAAAGCGACCACAGGAGTCTCTGGTTGTAGTTTGGACGAAGTGAGTTTCACAGCGTCTTTCTGCTTGAGTGAAATTGTCTTCAGCTGCAGTGGCTTCTTCCAAACGCCAAAATCTTTCAATTTGTTGATCAAGAGCCTCGTCTGCTGTGCAGATTCCACATGATGCTACCATAGGATTGCACGTGGAAGTTGGTACCTTGCCTGCTGCTGTCCACCCAAATACGGTGTTCTGCAAAGTAGGAAGATCGTCTCCTAAACTTATTTGACCAACAACTAAGGTTGAATAAAATAACTCTGCCCCAATGAGCAAATCTACTGGCCCTGGCTGATGAAATTGAGGATCAGCCAAGACGATGTTGCTTGGAATATTCCAGTTTGATGTCGTAATTGCTCTTGATGGTTGTGGTGAAATTATTTTTGGCAAAATATGCGCCTCAAGTCTGGTGGAGAATCCGTTGATTCTGGAACTTATTTCCAAACTGATTCTCCGGTGGGATGCCAGTTTATTTTGACCGATTCCCTCCACATAAAGTGTGTCCAGCGTCTGCCTGGTGCCCAATGATTTTGCTAGCTTTTCTGTTATCAAGTTGATTTGTGATCCAGAATCCAATAAAGCTCGGCATGGTATATCTTTTCCTTGACTCTTTATGTGAACTATAGCTGTACTTAGTATAACCCTTGTAGCTCTGAGTTTGGAGTTTTCGGTAGGAGTCAGAATATGTTGTGTTGCAGACGTGCAAAGACTTGTTGAATCAACTGAAGTATTCTGTGTTGCAGATGTGCAAAGATTTGTTGAATCAACCGGAGAATTCCTTGTTGCAGATGTGCAAGGATTTGACTTATTATTTCTTGGGGACCTTCCCCAATGAAGCAGCGTGTTATGCTTACGCTGACATTTGGAGCAGCATCTTGATGAACAATCTTCAACGTTGTGTCCCATCTTGAAGCAGTTAATGCATAATCCTGAGCTTCGCACTAATTTATAGCGGTTTTGTGGACTTAATTTTAAGAATTTATGGCATATATAAAGGTGATGGTTGCCTTTGCAAAAAGTACAAGCTGTATCTGCAGTGGCTACTGTGGTAAATGCCCTGCTGGATTCAAATCGCTTACGCTGGTCTTCTGAGCTTTTTCTTGCTGGGGTTGTTCCTAAAGCCTCCAAAGATTGAAAACGATTTTCCAAGAATGTCAGAAAATCGTTTAATGAAGGCAGTAGTCTAGGTTGTTTAAGCGATTGCTCCCATAGTGTGTGCGAATTTCTATCCAATTGCTTAATTAAGATATGCAAGAGGAGGGGATCCCAGTTTTTGGTTTCGATACCCAGATTTTGAAGGCTCAAGAGACATTCTTTCGTGGTGTCGTGCAAGGCCTTAATCGCTGAGGAGCTTTCCATTTGATTCTTTGGTTGGGCGAGTAATTTATTTAACAAAGCGGTTACCAAAAGTCGAGTATTCTCATAGCGATTTTTAATTGTGTCCCAGGCAGCATTGTAGTTGGCATCTGAAGTCGAAAAATGACGAATTAATCTTTCTGCTTCGCCAGTTACTGTGGTCTTTAAGTACCACATCTTTTGGCATAGTGGAATTGGCTGGTTATGCACAAGTTCAGTGAATAAATCACGAAACTGTATCCACTTTGAATATTCGCCATCAAACTTTGGTAGTACAACCTTCGGTAGCTTAGGTTGGTGGTTGCCTTGAGTTGGTGCTGCAGCTACGGGACTCGAACATACTTCCAACCTGGCAGTCAAAGAAATTTGGAATTGCTGGACTTCATCTTCCAACTTGCAGAATTCTTCCAAGTTGTAGCCATCTTGGCCTGGATTTTCGGAAATTTCATGTATTAACCGATGAGTTTCTTCCATTTCCATCCAGTATTTTTGTAATGCGCCCAATTTTATGCCACAAAATGTTGAAGTCCAAGCCTCTTGTGCTGTGGCCCTTAGACTAGTAAGCAACCGCTGTAGAGACTGAGCGGTTGCGCTCTGCCTTCTAATGATTCTTGAGCAGTCAGATGTTGGGGCTATTATGCTTTCAGCCCCACATGATTTATTTGTTTGAGGCTCGACGTCTATAGGTACAATTGACTCTAATATTTGCTTGATGTCAATATATGTCTTTTTAACCTTTTCGTATGTATTCGCCTGAACATACGGAGTGTCCGCCTTCACATATGCCTTTATTTGTTCATGATTATTATAGAACTCTACCCAGAGAGCCTCTAATGACCGCAACTTTTTGGCCTTATATTCGGCTGTTTTACGGTCAGGACCGTCTTTGCCAATGTTTGTCTTAAGACGCTGCAGTTCCTCCGTGATGGCCTTCTGCCTGGCCACGATGGTGAATACCTGCATTTCATCCATTTTGAGCACGCTGAATACCTACGTGAACTCTGGGACAAGGGAACTCCGGATGCTTGGATCGCTGGAGTCAGGAACAACGAAGCAAGGGAGCTATGGATACTTTGATCTCTACTTTGCTGTTGAAGTCAGGAACACCGGAACACGGGAACTCTGGATACCTGGATCTCTGGAACTCGCCTCTGCTGGTGAACTCGGGAACAAGGGAACTCCGGATGCTTGGATCTCTGGAGCTCGTCTCTGGAACTCAGCAGCCCAGTGTCGAAAGCCCTGGGTACGCTTAATATGGTAGACGTAGATTCGGCAGCCCAGTGTCAAAGCCCTGGGAACGCTTAATGTAAGAACGTGAATCTCACTTAAGGTCAGAAGGCTGTGTGTGCTCAAATCACGTCGGGGTCACCAATGTTTAAGTCGGAACTATTTTGCTCCGACTGGCTGAACAGGGTGCATAACCTTGATCAGAGCGTAGATAAATACAAAAGGTTCTTTGTACCTTTGTATTTTGGAGTATGTTGTATTGTTGTGAAATATTAATGCCCCTTACCACTGGTGGGGGGAAGCAATAATAATTAAGTGCACTCGACAACCTTTTGATCACAAATGATAAATTTTATTATCTTAAAATTCTATTTATGTACAATTTTTGCTTACTTTACTAAAATTACATTCACACAATTTTTGATTACTTTACTAAAATTACGTTCATACAGAAAGAAAGAAATACAAAAAGTAAAAGGAATATGATACGTTTCTGCCAGGTATGTTCTGAGCCTGAATGCAGAATGCTGACTATCGTGAGAAATTTATTTAAGTATGATTAGAAAATAAAGCATACAGAGAAGCTGTTGCTGTTGTTATAGATTTTAAATAAAGCATACAGAGAAGCTGTTGCTGGTAAATACTAAAAATTGTTGGTATATAATAATCTGATGGATTAAAATATACACTTCTTTAAAACGACTTTTTCAAGTTTGAGCCTCTTTAGTATAAGATCTGACAAGCCTTATCCAATTTTTCGATAAAATTTCTAAAAAAAATATAAAAGAAGCCTTTTGAAGACTAAATGACAGCAACTTGTATAAGATAACTCATACAATTCTTATACAACTACAGCTCCATTTAGCTTCTCTAAATTCATTCAGGTCTAACTAGCCTCAATTGAGTTTCCCTAACCAGTTTACAAACAGTTTAAAAGAAGCAGTTCTATAAGAATTTTTTTTTAAGAAAGCTCTTAAGAAGCCTTATACATATTATTACTTGTAGCATATCAATATTTCTAAGCTTAAAGAAACTGAAATGTTAGTTGGGATCTACATTATATTGAAAAAAGCCGAATATTGACTATCTTATGCTCATCAACTTGCAGATACCTACGTATATGTTCATAGGTACTTATTTTAAAATCCTTAATTTTGTTTGAAATTCCTAAGACCTTTAAATTTCCTCCATATTTTATTTAATAGAAAAACAAACAAAAATGAAGGCATAACTCTTTAATTCTACATGAATTTTACCATTCATTAAAAAAATACCAACAAGCCATTTTGTTTTTCACTATTTTGATGCAATCAACTAAATAAACAGAAATTTTGAAATTTGAAACCCATAGCCGTAAAACATTCAACGGACTGGGAAACAAAAAAAAAACTCCTCATTTCAATACTGCATTATTAATTTCATTGCAAATTTGAAAACAACTATAGGTTTTTTTTCTAATTTAACATGCCAAGGACCACTTTACCTACTGACCATTTCCATATGTTATATATAGGGCCGTCTACGAGTACGAGATTCGCACTAAAAACAAAAACCTCCCGGCAAAACTGGATTGTGGTTTAGACACTTGACCAAACACATAAACCGAATTTGTTCACTCATCCAGAATTCAATTAGTTTTTTTGTCAAAACAATGCACGGTGAATACTGTGGTTGCATCAGTGCCGTGAAGAGCTATATATAAGGGAAACGGTTTGGTTTGGTTCTTGTGGCGGCCAGCACCGGCGTCGCGCGTGGCAGCAGCTATAGAGAGTGCTCAGCAAAATCACACGTTCCAGCATCATATATACGTAGGTGCATGAATTATTGCTCGGATATTAGGCACAGAATCCGGACGCAGAACCATCCATGGCTTAAAAGTTCCATAACATCCCATTAGAGAGTATCGCACGAAAAAATTGCAAATCCGTTTCAGATGGACGTCCACTAAAGCGAATTTGTTCACATTGGTTGAAAATTCAATTTCATCACTTAATACAGATTTTTGAAGTATTATACATACATACAAACCTATACCTACCTATGCTGCAAGCAGATAGATACATATATGTGGTTCAACCATGAATCCTACCCAGACTTGACTCATTTTGTTATTTTATTGAATCAGCGAACAATGCACAGTTTTATTAGTCTTAATAAATATTGAATGAAAGAAATTTGAATAATTTTCCAAAATGTCAATGATCCACTCATATTTAGTTAGGTGCTTGATGTTAATGCTTTTAAAACAAGGCTGAATCTCGATTTATCTAACCAAGTTGGAATGATTCAGCAAGGCAAATCGCATGCTATTTATTCGGTTTTGCCGCGACTGCCTATAGTAACGATGTGAAGAACTTTCACGAGTCAAAATGGGCTTTTCATTTAGAGGTACTACTTTTAAATAGAGATTTATGACGCAAGATAACGCTGGAGTCATATCAAACTGTCATGGTATTTTTGTTGCGTTTTGTTTGACATTCCATCTTGGGGCTCCATTACGAATAACAGCCTTCTCAGGGGAATATGTTTCGTGTGCTTACAGCCATATTATTAACTTGTTTGAAAACTAGTTTCATAGCAAAACTAGTTTTTATAGAAGTTTTTAGTCGCAAATTTAGCACGGTTTTATGAATTTAGAGTTTTATTGAAAGCTAGTTTTAAGTTTTCGAGTCTTAGGTGTCAAAATATTTTTGAATAAAACGGATTTGTCCACTTCCAAACATCTATAAAACTAGTTTGCCATGAAACTAGTTTTGAAAAAGTCAATAATATGGCTATTTAGAGTAAGTTATGGTTAAAATAATCGGTCATACCAGAGTGTATGAAGTTAGCCCCCTTTTTTGAATTTGTTTCTTTTGAAAATTGTTCCATTTCTTCCGCAGTTTTTTTTTTTTTTGAAAAGTATTAAAAAATGGGCGATTTTGACCTAAAACGGTTTTTGACCTAGTCTACCATTTTGAAATCAAAAATTAAAATAATTGTTCCAGGTTATTCTTGTTCCTGAAATTCGTTTCTTAAAACTGGTTTTTATTATGAAAAATTCCAAACACATATTTGAAATTTTTCATACTTAAAATCGCCCATTTTTCAATTAAAGTATTGACATGCCAACTTACAAATCTAGGTGCCTACTTTTTGATATTAAAACTCTGAAAGATCGGCGTACTTGCTTCTCTATTATGTTCATCAGAGATATTATATCCTATCATATCAAATGTCCATAGTTACTAAATTTTGTAAACTTACGTGTTCCTCAAAGAGATTTTCGCGAGTCAAAGTTATTAAATGAATATTTTCATCGTACAAAATTAAATTACATTACATTTCCATTCCTACCTCACTGTTTATATGCCGTTAACTTTATATTTTTTTTCTCAAAATATATAATTTATTTTGCCGGAAGTTAAAGTTTGTAATTTTAAGTTCTAATTTGTTTTAGTCGAATTATATATTCATTTTAAAAAATTATAAAGCAAAAGTGAAAACTTATATGAAAGCACTACATCAGCAGTATGGGATGGGGAAAGCATATCTGAATGGTTGCCAACATTATTAGGTATGAAGCATTACAATTTATTCCCCTCCCCTTAGCTACGCACTAGTTTCCATAGTTAAATTCCCTGCTTCCATACCTAAATTCCCTAACTATCCGAAAAGTACCCATTGTACTCTAAAAACCTACCTTCCTCTACATAACCCCTACCTAAGCTACGCGCCTGCTCCTGAGAATAAAATAAGAATACTTACCTGACCGGCAGCATGCTCCCATAGCATGTACACTCCACCAATTACAATCGACCATCGACAACTGATTAGCAAGATAAGAAATAGCCTAATCAATGCAGACATAGAAACTCACCACACTGACCGCCTACATACAACAACTAAGTGTGGTAGGTTTGATAAGAAAATAGACGAAAAGGAGAAAGAACTCCACTGAAGGCAGCATCTGGACGACGATCAAGAACCTCGATGGTGAATTTCTGCTCTTGAAAATTAACAAGATCCCTTGCCCCTTTTGCCACTCACCCTCCCGCGATCAACAGCCTGAATGGTGAAATTTTTCCTGCCGATATGGAGCAAGATCTATAACCCTCTTATCGCTGCCCTTACATAGGCCATGGAGGGAATAGAGATTCAGCACAGAAGGTGATGTTCCAGACCTCCGACGGTGAGCTATAAAAATAATAGCAAACAAGTCCATTGCCGCTCGTCCCTTACCTTACCATAATGACCAAGTAAGCACAGTAGATGATGTTCCAGAACACCGACGGTGAGCAATACAAATTAATGCAATACAAACCTCTTTCCGCTCGCCTGTTATATTTACAATGGCAAAGAACACCATACCCGTCCCTTTTTTCTTGATATAAGCAAACAGTATTGCATGCAGGCACAGATTAGCCATATGAAGATGAGAATGTTTCGTACGTTTCACCCTCCAAAACCCATTTGTTTACATTGTTGTATTTGTAATTTTTTCCCGCGTCGATGAATAGATGTGAATTGCAACAACAATTTAACCCGGTGTGTGAAGATCCCTACTGTCTATGTGTGAGATTTTTATACACACATTCTCATTTTTTATCTGATAACTGCCAGTTCAAGCTTGTAGGCAAGTTAAAATGGCTGCCGGGGATTCTCATCTTCATGTGGCTAATCTATGCATGCAGGCCAATAGATGATGACGTCGTAAATAACAAATTGCAACGTTTATAATTATGCACTTAAAACAAGCTTACGAATTTCCAAACGAGCAACTAGCTTATGAATTTAATTTTTTTAATTTATAAGTGAGCCACTAGCTTGTGAATTAAAGCAAAGCTTAAGCTAAGAATTGAATTAAGCTTTTGTAACCCTATACTGTACGAACTTGTTACATATCTTGATGAAAGGTGTTTAAAGGATTGTCAGCTAAAAATTTAATTCATCGATCGATTTATGCGACGCTGGAACATAGTCTTTCTGGAAAAAAATATTTTCGCCACGAATTAAGTGTGGCTCAAATATCTTTTATATTTAAATTAGGAGCTGAACTAACGTATCTTAACTTCCAGCCGCATCGCGAAGACTTGCCAATTTTGTGTTTATTATGTAATCTGCGTGCCAGAGAGGATATCTTCCATTTCTTGGGAATTTGTCTATAGTTCTTAAAGAAATAAGAAAATCACACTTTGGCAAAAATATGTTGAGTGAAACCGAAATGATTGATATCTTAAATGGGAAAAATTGGGAGCTTCCCTAAAAAAAAATATACAATTAAAACACAAAAATATAGATTCAAAATAATAAAAGAAGAATTTTGAAATAACTATTAGATGCATATTTTCAATACCTAATTATATTTTCTTCATTTTTACTTTTATTGCAAAAATGTATTAAAACGCAAAACTTGGCAGATGGGAATTAAGCCATGCTTTATTGATTAAGGAAATATCAATGTATCAACATATATATATATAAAAAAAATGTTTTTGAAAAATAAATCAAATTTATGTATCTATCTATCTATCTAGTGAATAATTTTTTTTTTTTTTATAAATATCCGGTCTTATTTCCATGCTTGAATGTGGCCTTGTTTCCATGATAGGTTAGAAATAAGGCCCGCCGGGTCTAATTTTAATTTTTATATAGAATTAAAGCCACATTTTGAATGTGGTCTTCATGCCATTTTCGTTTGGATTTTCGGACTATATTCCACTCCTTTTCAATTCGAAATTCTGCTTTCGAAATTCAGTTTTTTTTTTTATTTCGCTGAACAAAATTCTGGACATAAATATTTTTTCTTAATATGCAATTCTGATTATTCTGCTTTTAAGTAACTTTGAGAACAAAGTATTAATTCTTAGATATAAAAAAAAGCATTTCTCTGCAAGTGAGAGAATTGTTTTAAATAGAGAAAATAATAAAAAAAAAGGTTAAACAATTGTTTTAAAAGCGCGCTTTTTGACAAAATTTTGAAAATTTAGTAACAGAAAATTTCCCAACAAATGAGAATTTACAAAATTCTTCAAATAATAAAATAAATGTTAAAAAAATGCTAAAAAGCTCGTGCTTCTGCATCTTTAATTTTTGACAACATTACAATTGTATCGGGTTTTTCAATAAGAGCGCTACAAAAGTTTTTTTTTAAATAAAACAAAAACGGTTTTGGATATCAATGAAATTCTTAAATTCTGTGATGCCATTATGTATGGAACTAGATTTCTTTTGCATGGCCACCACGGGCACGCATGCAGAAGTCCAGACGCTGAACCCAATTTTCGACGGTTTTCAAGCATAAATCGGCCGATACTGCTGCAATTTCACGTTCGATATTCGTACGAAGTCCATCAATCGTCGCTGGCTTGTTGGCATAGACCATAGACTTGACGTGGCCTCACAGGAAATAGTCTAACGGCGTCAAATCGCACGACCGAGGCGGCCAAGCGACTGGACCATTTCGTGAGATAACACGTTCTCCAAACTTGAAACCAAGAAATTGATTGTGACATTTGCTGTGTGGCTTGTGGCGCCGTTCTGTTGAAACCACATGTCCTCCAAGTCCATATCATCCAATTGTTGCCAAAAATATTCGGTTATCATTGAACGGTAGCGATCCCCATTCACAGTAACGTGCCGGTCTTGATCATCACGGAAGAAGTACGGCGCAATGACCCCGCCGGTCCATAAACCACACCAAACCGAAATTTTTTCGTGATGCAATGATGACTCATGGAGTACGTGTGGATTGTTGCCTGACCAATACCGCATATTTTGTTTATTGACGAAGCCATTCAGCCAGAAATGAGCCTCATCGCTCAAGATGATTTTTCGATGAAAATTCGAATCATTTTCAAGTTGTTGCTCAGCCAAATTCACGAACATACGACGCTTCTGGTGGTCAAGGGGCTTCAGTTCTTGCGTCAATTTAATCTTGTAAGGATGTAGGCCAAGATCTTTTCGCAAAATTCGCCACAACGACGTCACAGAGATTCCCAACGCTTGAGAACAACGTGTTAGAGACACATTTGGGCTTTCTGCAACTGAAGCCTTAGCGGCAGCAATATTCTCGACACTACGGGCACTTCTTTGTCTCACTGGCACGGGAACATTTTGTACTGTGCCTGTGGATTCAAATTTTTCCACTAGACGCTCAATTGTTGATCTGCTAGGACGATTATGACGACCATAAATTGGACGAAGCGCTCTTAAAGTTGAGGCCACTGACTCCGAATTTCGGTAGTAAATTTTAATAATTTCGACTCGTTGTTGGCTCGTATATCTTTCCATCATGAAATGGCAAATCTTACTGAAGGGAAATATCAAAAGAGCGCCGAGAAATATGGTGTCATTTGCTGTTCCTGTTGCTCTACTTTTGTAGCGTCCCTGTTGAAAAACCCTTTAGTTAACTACAATCACGAACAAGTTCGGTCTAGAGCTGTGTCAATCATTTATTTCAAATGATCGAATCGTTCAAGAATCGATTACCAAATTGATTCGATCATTTTAATCAATCGATCATTCGATCATTTTCCTCTGTGCGACGTTACGTAGCGCGTATTCTCATAAATTATTTGACATTTTGACACCTGTCACATTAAAAATGTCTTCTAATGGACCAAGAGAGCTGGGCCTGTCTTTGATCCGTTTCTTGATCCGCCGTACTAAAAATGTTGGCATATTTTGACACCTGTCAATGTGTTCTAGTGGACCCAGAATGTCGGCCATGACACTAAGGTAAGATCCACCTTCTACATCGATTGGCGTACTCCATTTTTCGATCCGCCGTACAAGAAATTTTGGCATATTTTGACACCTGTCAAACTCAGACAATATTTTTTATTTCGGTTTCGATGAAATTCAATCTCCGAATTTTACGAATCTGTACCGGTTTTGATCGAATCCAATCTGAACAATATTTCTTTTCTCCGATAAAATATATTAATAATTCAATAGAGATTGATATCGAAAATCGAGATTCATTGAAATGATTGAGATTGGGATGGAAAATCGAGAAAAATCGAAATGATTGAGATTATTGCGATCGATTGAAATGAAAATTTGTGATTTCAATCATCAATACTTTTCGATGATCGGATCAAAAAAAATCGAATCGTTCCTGATTGACACAGCTCTATAGTTCGGTCATTCCGGTTCCAGTTGTGCATGTTTTTTTTTTTAATGTTTTTAGCCCTTGATTTTTTTTTCTAGATTTCACTTTCGAGATTTTTGATATCTACATAATTATTTTCTGTATTTTCGTATGGTAGACCCAATTATCGATCAAATGTATGTTGATGAAATTAATGAATTTCCGCAGCCTTCACTGCAGAAGTGGGAGTATAAAATATATTTAACTGTTTCTCATCATCATCATCGTCGGCTCGACAACCGGGGTCCGGTCCTGGCCTCCTTCAACAAGTCTCTCCACCCATCCCGGCCTCGAGCCGCCGCCATCCAGTTGCGCACCCCAAGGCTCCGGGCGTCCTGGTCTACGCCATCTCTCCAGCGCAAGCATGGTCTACCACGCTGTCGTCTACCATAGAATGTACCACAAAGAACTTTCCGAGCAGGTTCCTCTTCGCTCATGCGAGCTAGGTGTCCTGTCCAGCCCACCGGAGTCTACCGAGCTTCATTTTTGTCACGATATCTGCTTCAAGGTAGATTGCGTACAATTCATGATTGTACCGTCTCCGGAATCGTCCTTCCTCACAAATGGGGCCAACAATTCTCCTTAAGACTTTTCTCTCGAACGCGGCTAAGAGGTCGGAGTGCCTTTTGCTAAGCACCCAAGTCTCGGATCCATATGTGAGTACTGGCAGGACCATGGTCCTGTACAGCAGCAGTTTTGAAGTTATGGTGTGATTTCTGGATTTGAAGAGCTTTGACAGACTATAGTAGGCTCTGTTGGATTTGAGAAGCCGCCCGCGTATTTCTTCTTCTGTATTGTTATCGGCTGCTACTATTGACCCAAGGTATTTAAAGGATTGCACCACTTCAAATTCGTGTTCCGCTACCTTGATTGTTTGACCAACTGTTCCTCTCGCATTCGACGCCACCATGTGCTTTGTTTTACCTTCACTAATATGCAGCCCCAGATTTTGTGCCGCCTGCTCGATCTGGATGAAGGAATCATGTACAGCTTGCTCAGTTCTTCCGATGATGTCGATGTCGTCTGCGTAAGCCAGTATCTGGCTGGACCTGTTGACGATGGTCCCTCTTGTTGCCGTGCCAGAGTCACGGATTGCTTTCTCCAACGCCAAGTTGAAGAGGAGGCAGGCCAAACCATCCCCTTGTCGGAGTCCATTAAAGATGTTGATTGGTTTGGATAGCAATCCGGCTATTTTTACTTGGCTTGTTACGTTGGCCATGGTCAACCTACATAGTCGTGTCAATGCCGAATTCTCTCATGGCTTTGTAAAGTTCTACCCTGGCTATGCTATCGTAGGCGGCCTTAAAGTCTATAAACAGGTGGTATGTTTGGATGTTAAATTCTAGACATTTTTCCATCGCCTGCCTGAGGGTAAAGATCTGATCAGTTGTTGATTTGCCTGGAATGAAACCACACTGATATTGTCCGATGACGGTTTTAGCGTATGATGTTATCCGGCCTTGTAGGATAGAGGAGAGTATCTTATAGGCGGTACTCAACAACGTGATACCTCTATAATTGCTGCACGTTGTGACATCTCCCTTCTTATGTATGGGGCAAATTATACCTTTTCGCCAGTCTTCTGGAATTTCTTCATGCTCCCACACGTGCACTATAATCTCATGAATTGCTTGACGTAAAGCTGGCCCACCGTGTTGAAATAGTTCGGCTGGTATACCATCGGCTCCCGGGGCTTTGCTTTTCTTTAGCCGGCCTATAGCCTTCTCAACCTCTTCTATGCTTGGTGGCGGCAACATAGGGTACTCTTCTTGAAGTAGTGGAGCCTCCACTTCAGCAGTGAGCTGACCATTTAGCAATTCATTGAAGTACACTTCCCATCGCTCCAGTATGCTTTGAGTATCGGTGATCAGATTTCCCTCTCCGTCCTTGCAGTATGTGCAGCGTGGTGTGTACTGCGTCATGTTTCGGACGGATTGGTAGAACTTCCGCGCCTGGTGCGGACCTCGCTCTCGGCTTTTCTCTATTTCACAGATTATGTTCTTCTCCCAGGCTGATTTTTTCTGTCTGTGAAGCCGTTTTTCAATTCTTCTAAGATCTTTATATTCGTCTATGAGATAGTTGCATTGCTCGGTACGCAACATTCTTACGTTCAGTCGCTAGCTTGGATTCATCATCAAACCAGTCGTTCCGATTTCTACGACTGCTGCCTAAGATGGAGTTGGCAGTACTAATGACAGTATTCCTAAGGCGTGTCCACTTCTCATCCACGCCCAGCATACTGGCTCCAGGACTTACTCTACCCAGTTCTAGGGCGAGTCCTAACGCATTACCAAAGGTGTTACTGGTGTTTTCATTGCGCAGAGCAGCCGTGTTGATTCGAACCTGATCGGCGGATGCAATACGTCTTCGCAAGGCAATCCGCCCTCGGAATACCATACCAACAAGATAGTTATCCGAGTCGATATTGGCACCTCGGTACGTTCGTACCGTCATCAAGTTCAAGTAGTGGCGACGGTCTATCAACACGTGGTCAATTTGGTAACGAGTGACTCCATCAGGTGATACCCAGGTGACTTTGTAGATATCTTTACGCGGGAACCTGGTACACGCAACGACCATGTTTTTCGATGCTGCCAATTCTAAGACTCGAAGTCCATTGTCATTAGTGTTCTCATGCAAACTATGGGTGCCTGCGTAATGCCTGAATACCGGCTCCCGACCTATTTTTGCATTCAAATCCCCAAGGATGATTTTTACGTCAAACCTTGGACAGGCATTGAGGGCCCTCTCGACTTGTTCGTAGTAAGTCTCTTTTTCTTCGTCTGAGGACTCCTCCGTAGGTCCGTGAACGTTAATGAGGCTGATGTTCTTAAATTTTCCTCGCACGCGAAGGGTGCATAGCCTTTCGCTTATAGCGTTAAAGCCGATAATGGCAGACTTCATTTTTTCGCCGACTAGGAAGCTTACCCCGAGCACATGGTGTTTTGTATGACAGCTCTAGTATAAGTCATAATCTTTCTTCTGTAGAACTGTTATGTCAGCTTTATATTTTGACAGGGCATCGGCTAGCTGCTGAGCAGCTCGAGCTCTATAGAGCGATCGTACGTTCCATAAGAAAATTCGTAAATCGTTTTTCCGTTTTCTTTGCGTGGGTTGTCGTCGTGAGATCAGTCCGTTTCCGAGGCTTGTTGTTGGTCTCGTAATTCTTCTAGTTTTACGGAACAGGGAATTAACCTGTTGCCAACCTGTGGAACCAGCCCGATCATATTAGCCAAACCTTTTTAAAGGCTTGTTTCTAGCGGCCGCCGCGAAGAGGCTATGATCACACTTCCACCAGTCCGAATAGTTACGGCACGTGCATGTTTTCGTATGCTACATGTTATTCCCCCTATTCGGCTGATGGCTGACCGCCATTTAACTGTTTCTGCTACAGCAAAATTCTTTCTTTATACCTCTATACCTATAGAGGGATTTCATGTTAAACAAAAATAAAAAAAAAAAGAAACATTAAATTTTACTCTATACTTGTATGAAATTTAATTTATTTTACCCACAGAGTATAAAGCAGAGTGATATATTTGAAAAAAAAAACCGAAACGAGCATAAATTGCAAAAGTCCTTGCTCAAATTGACTATCACTGTTTTTGTTTACAATATAAACATCAGTTCGGGAATGAAAACTTCCCTTTACCGCCTGTACATTGCAAATGAAAAAAAAAAAATATAAACGTGTTCACATAATTGAGCATAAAAACCACCAACCCATTGTCGTTCAAAAATAATAATTGATTTATACAACAAAATTGAAACAAGAAATTCCATTACCATTTTATTCGACTGTTTAAACTTGTGCATTTTGTACAGAAAGATACAAACATTTTTTTTTCTTTTTCAAAAATCAAGTATAAATATTAATAACAATATTATGTAGATATGTGTAACGTATGATGTATGGATAAATTGTTATAGTTAACAACTTCGAAATAAATTTAACATAAAATGAAAAAAAGAGGACAACCTGTAGACATAATTTAAATTAAAATCACACAGCATTACGCAGGACACGATAATTGAAATCGGGATTTTTATTTGCAATTAAAATAATTTTAAATTCAAAAGACAAACAAAATGCACAGAAAATAAAATGATCATTTTGGTAAACTTTGCACTCCTGCGGGAAGCCTCCTGCATGTGTACATGTATTCATGTATCATATATTTATAAAGGATGTTATTTTTAGACGTGTCGTTTTCAGTCTGGCAATACTTTTTTCGGAGTTGGTCTTTTGGGCAGCTGTCACTTGGGTTATGCTCAGTTTGGTTTGCCATTTCATAATAAATAGACTTACTTCTGAACAACGTTTGCAAATCGTGCCCAAATAGGCCCAAAACGAGATGGATATACCGATCCCGATTTTCACAAGAAAATTTGGTTCAGCGATGGAGCTGATTTTTGGTTGAATGGGTACGTTAATAGACAAAATTGTCGTATTAGAAGTTATCATAATCCACAAGCCATTGTTGAGACGCCATTACATCCTCAAAAAGTCAATTTTTGGTGTGCTCTATGGGCAGAGGGAATCACTAGTCCATATTTCTTCAAAAATGAAGCCGGCCATAATGTTATAGTCAATGGGAAACGCTATAGAGCCATGATTAGTGACTTTTTCGTGAATGAATTGGAGGATGTTGATGTGGAAGACCTTTGGTTCCAACAAGACGGCGGCGCTACATGCCATACAGCCAACGAAACAATCAATTTATCGAAGGAAACTTTTGGTGAGCGCATTATCTCGCGTCGGCGTCGTGGGCCTGTGGCGTGGCCTCCAAGATCGTGCCATTTAACACCGCTGGACTATTTTTCGTGGGGTTATGTGAAGTCGCTTGTCTACGCGGATAAGTTTCAGAGGATTGACACCTTGGAAGAGAATATTGGGCGCGTTGTTGCTGACATACGGCCCAATTGCTGCAAAAAGAAGTTAAAAATTGGGCCTCTCGGCTGGAATTTATTCGAGCCAGCCGCGGCAGCCATTTTCCCGAAATCATTTTTAAAACATAATGACAAACCCTTATCTTTATAATAAAGCAAAATTCTTCCCCATATAACATTAAATTATATGCATCTTATTTCTTCTTGAAAACCACACGTCTAAAAAAAACACCCTTTATAAAGCATTTCTGTATACTAATTATTAGATTTCATTGCATTCTAAAATCCTGATCCTGGCCATACAGAATGAGAGGAAAAACAATCTTTCTCAAAGTGTTGAATTTCTGTGTGAGATTTATTTTTGGCGTGGAACACTTAGACTATACAGGCCGTAAAACAGACCAAAAGTAAAACAATAAAATTGCAGCTGATTGAAAAAGTTTGCCTTTTCCAACTTTAAGTTTTGCTGTTTTATTGAAGGCTTTCCAAATAGAGTTCCAAATACAGACAATTTAATTTTGGTGGTGCACTTACACGTACACGTATACACGTAGACTACACACGCAGCGCAGTATAGGAAAGTTTGTGGAAAGGTACATTTCAATTTCCGGTTTCATCGCCAATTCAATATGGCACTTCTCTGTCCTGCTAAACTCCGCAAGAGCAAAAGTTTTTTTTTTTTTTTTTTAACACAACTATTCGATGTAGGACTGTATGAGGTCCTCGCATTAGGGTGTTGACTATTGAACCCTTGCTACTGAACCGAACACAACTCTCTACGATGGGTTTTACTTCTTCTGCATGCGATTGGTATAATGTTTGCTTTTAGTTGACTATGGACGTTGAACATATACTTTTATATTGCAGTTATATGAGTGACGAGTGAAATTCATTGTATTAACGGTATACCAGATTTTAGTTGTTTTTTTTGGTATCAAGTTCAAGTCACCGCACCATCATACCACACTACAACACAGAACATGCTGCAACAGTAAACACTCTTCTATCACAAACTCGCTCTAACGATGCCACCTTCCTTACCATCAAACGCATCCATTTAGATTGATATTGCTACTCTATCGGTACTATAGAAAATATCTCAGCTCGGCTGTTGATATTTTTTTTTTTTTAACTGTGTACTTTATGATTATGTTTTGCCACTTTTCTCTAGGAGCATGAAATCCTAGTTCAATTATCAGGGAATGAACATTGAAACTGATATTTTTGACTTGCGCTAGAAGGGTTAGTATATTGGTTCCATGTAAAAAAAAAACGAAAAATCAAACTTAATGGGTGGTACGAATAAAAAGGAGCATCTGCTCAAAACTCAACTTGGTATGAATAAAACACTTAGGTGATCAAGGATTGAGCATCTACCTGTTTGATCAGTACTACCTCAAAATAAGCACCTGCTCCATTATAAGGTATGAATAAAGCAAAGTACACATTCCATCGAAAAGAGCATACCTGCTCCTTTTTGTGAGTTAGCTCATTTGATTGCTCAACTTTGAAGAAAATATATTGCATATATGAGGAATTAAGGCCAATTTTAAACCGCAAGGTATGGAATTTTTATAAAAGAAGAAAAGAAGGATTTTCTAATGATTATCGCGTTCTGTACAGATTAAAAAAATACGAACTTGCTCTTATGCGCAATCACATTGTGGTTCTATAGTCTGAAATAAATTAACTTTGGGAGTATCCATTTGCCAATATTTAGTTTAGTTGCAGGTGGTATTATCTGATTTCTTATATAAATCTTAATTTATGAAAAAAAAAACTTTAAAATCGTAGGAGCGGTTTAAAAAAAAATGAATTTTGTATACATAAAATTTCGTAAACATTTTTGAGAAAAAAATTGGTACACAAATTTTAAGTATTTATTAATGTTGAGTTAAATATTGAACTTCACAAAAAAATCTGCAACCAGTTTTCGAAATATCGAATTTTCAATTTTGTTACAAGATTCTGTATAAAAAAACTTATTTTATTCGGTTGATCAGATGTTGAGATAGTCGAAAATCAAAGAAACCGTTCTATGAGAAATACTGTTAATAAACGTAAAAATTTTAAGTGGTATATCGTACTAATTTTCACACACAAAACTATTTTATTAAAATCGTATGAGTAGTTTTTTGAGAAAAACAATTTTGTCTTAACGGTTTTTAAAAATTTGTATGGGAGCCACCGTTATTTTTGGGTATTAGAATAATTTTTTGTCAAAAATATTCTAGATAAAGTTAAAAAACTGATATTCACCAAAAATCGACAGAATCGTTTTTGAAATATTTTAATCTTTTTTTAAAAAAACAAAAAAATATTTTTTTTTAAATTCTGGTACACAATATTACTGAAAATGTGTCAATAATTTTACACAAAAAAATTGTTTAGAATCAGTTCAACCGTTTTCGAGAAAAGCGAAAATCAAAAAAATGGTTCTTTGGGAGGTACCATTAATAACCATTTTTCGGAACCATTTTTTTTATCAAACGGCAACTTATAACTATTAAAATTTATTGAGTTCTTAAAAACAAATTCGGTAGCGCTGGTGTTGAGAAATATAAGTTTTTCCTTTTTGGCTAAGAAATTTTGTATGACAGCTACTGTTAGTTTTCGTCCTAAGAAAAAGAGAAAAAACGAGTGGGGGGAATGTCCAAAAAACGCTGGGAAAGAAGTTTAAAGAAAATCGACCCATCCGTTTAGGCTGTAGTCGAACAGACAGACAGACGGACGTTTTTGCGAGACCCACTTTTTTCGTCCTCGAGTTCGATTTTTTGTACGAATACATAACTTGCCATATAGTACTTATATTCGCATGTAAAAATAGTTCAGAAACAAGGGGTGGTGCCTCAACAAGTATTGACAAAATACGAATTTTCCTTCGCTTCATAGGCGATCCAAGTTTTCAAACTGTAGTTCGAGCATAGGAGTATATAGGCCCGTCCACGGTCTCTAAAGCTGTTTCCCTTTTAAGTGCGGCAATAATCCAGAAGTGAAACCATTGGATCAAATTCCCTACAACTACTGAAGAACTGCAGAATGCAAAATGCGAATGGGAAGACAAATACAATTTTCCTTCAGCGATTGATGCAATTGATAGCACTCATGTTCCTAATATCAAACCAGCTGGTCATGGGGGGGACGAGTGCGTTAACAGAAAAGGATTCAACAGCATTATGTTCTGTCAACATGCAATTCCAGAGATGAATTTACGAGTGTTAACCTTTCATGGCCAGGATCGGTGCATGATTCACGAATTTGGAAAAATTCTCGCGTATTTAAAATCATGCAATGGAATCAAGGTAGTGCCAAAATCAGGATACGTACTTATTCCCTGACTTTAAAATCCAGATAGTCCTGAGAAAAATATATTTGCCTAACTAGCGAACGAGTTATATTTAACCGATGTTTTGCACAAGTCAAGCAACGTTGTCTCATCCTTCACAATAAAATGCTCCTAATTCTTAAAGAAAAACTGATTTTCAATCAAAAACAACACCGAATGATATAAAAGCGTACTTTAGATTTTTTTTATAAATCATAAAAATAATTTTCAAATACAAAAAAACAATTGAATTTGACGCGGGGTACGAGAGCACCTACTCCGTGTGACGGAGTTTGTGCTCCACTAGTTGGAGTATAATTTTATTCATACGAAACGGTAGCAGGTACTTCTATTTTGAGCGCCTTCTCTGATTCTCATGGAGCACCTGTTTTGAGTACGTGTTCCGTTTTATTCATATCACTCAATATTGCAATGATGTATAGACTCCCGAATAGTGGTTTTCGTCATATATTCCGCCATATCTGTCGTGTAGTAGTCAATTAAGGCAAAATTGGTTGCAAAAATCAGTTTTCGGGTGGGTCCATAATGCAAAACAATTAAGTTCACTGAATCGACAAATGTTTGGAGCTATCGTAGTCGAAAAAAAACTAGTTCGTATCCTATTAATAAGCTTAACATCTTTTATACTGAAAACGTTGGAAAAAATAGTTGACAACTTCATACGATCGGAAGTGTTAGTAAATAGGCCTCTCAATGAACGCCAACATGCTCACAGAGCGGGTAGATCTACAGAAACTGCCCTGTTTGAACTAACGAATACCTTCAAATAGCCTTAGAAGCAAAGGAAACGGCATTATCTGCCTTTCTAGATATAGAGGGAGCCTTTGATAATACCTCCCATGAAGCTGTTAACAGAGCTCTTGTAAGGAAGTGCGTACCCATCACCCTTAACTAGATGGATTGGTGAGATGCTGGGCACTAGAACAGCAGAGGTAATAGCAGGATCAAATGTACAAACAATATCCACAACAAGAGGATGTCCACAGGGAGGGGTACTATCACCCTTGCTGTGGAGTCTAGTAGTGGATGAACTGCTAGAAAATCTTACTTCTCAAGGCATACGATGCATTGGTTTCGCTGATGATATCGTTATTACCGCCCTAGGAAAGTTTGAAGAAACTCTTTGTGATATTATCCAAAGAGGACTATCTATCACAAGGAAATAATGGTGTCTATCTGTAGGACTAACAATTAACCCTGCAAAAACGACGATTATACCATTTACCAAGAAAAGACTTCTAGCACACATGAAACCTATCCGGTTAGCTGGTGAAGTAATTGAAACAAAGAAAGAGGTAAAATATCTAGGAATAACACTAGACAGTAAACTTCTCTGGAACAAACACGTTGAAATTACCGTCGGGAAAGCCACAAAGGCCCTTATGATATGCAAAAGGCTTGCAGGGAGATCATGGGGTTGCAAACCAAACATCCTCAGGTGGATGTACACCATGATGGTAAGACCCATCCTTACCTATGGGGCAGTTGCGTGGCACAAAAGAACCGAATTAGCAACAACTAGGAAAGCGCTAGAAAAAATCCAAAGGCTCGCATGTATATGCATTACGGGAGCAATGAGAACTTGCCCTACAGCAGCGATGGAGGTTATTCTCCATCTGATCCGCTTACACTATATCATCGTAAGTACAGCTGAGGGAGCCATAATGAGATTTACAAAAGAGGGAACTGGGACTGGTAAGTGTATAAGTCTTAGAGAAAAAGACAACATTTTAAAGTCGACAGTAACAAACCTTATTGACATTCCCAGAGATAGTATGATTAAAAAATATAACTTCGATAAAAACTTCAAAACGGAGTTAAGTAACAAGGAAAAGTGGGTAGGCGAAACAGTGAACTACACACTCAAAGCAAATACCATCAAGTGGTACACTGATGGTTCAAGAACGACTGAAGGGACTGGGGCAGGAATTTTTGGGCCTAGAACTAAACTTTCTATATCGATGGGACAGTCTACTAGCATTTTCCAGGCGGAAGTACACGCCATAGCGAAATGTGCAGATCGTAATCTTGAAAGGAAATACCGCAACCAAAATATTGCCATCATGTCAGATAGCCAAGCCGCACTCAAAGCACTAAGCTCGTACGCCATCAGCTCAAAGATAGTGTGGGAATGTGTGCACAGGCTAAACGAACTTGGCAAATACAAAAATGTCTCACTCTATTGGGTACCTGGCCATATCGGGGTCCAGGGCAATGAGGAGGCAGACTCCCTAGCAAAAACAGGTGCAACAACCCCCCTAGTGGGACCTGAGCCCTATTGCGGAATAGGAGAAAATGTGATTAAAAACAAAATCAAAAAAGAGGAGGAGGTCAAAAGATCCAAAAATTGGAAGGAACTTCCTAAGCTTAGGCAGGCAAAACTGTTACTTGGGAACTATAACCAAGAACGTTTCAAGAACTGCATCAGCTTAAGTAGAAACAACCTCAGAATAATCACGGGTCTCCTCAGTGGCCACTGCAGACTCAGAAGACACCTAAATGTCATTGGTCTAGAAAGCAGCCCCACCTGCAGATTCTGCAGTACTCATGAGGAAACACCGGACCACATTCTAGGTAGATGTGATGCTCTCATGCATCAGAGGAAAAAACACCAGGTAGAAGAGGGCGAATTTCCCTCTCTGAAAGTTCGCCAGATACTTAAATTCATTAGAGGTGTTAAGCTGGAGGAAGAGCTATAAAATGAGCAAGATCATCTAGCTCCGGATGGGGGCACAATAGACCTATAGGTCGCAGTGCAATCACCCCCAATTATTATTCATTCATTCATCGTATTAATGGTTTTGCTTGTCAAAAAGATAAATTTAAAGTAAAATGGCTGCGTTGAGATTTGTATCCAAAGCGATCTGGATAGCTTTGTGTTGTTGTAATCCCTTGTAAAAACACATCTTATAAAAAGACCGTTTTCGATAACGTCATCTGCGTCAAAAATGAGTTTTCAGAATGTTCTTAAACGCAAACTGCAAAATTCTTCTGTTTGAAAACGCAAATACAAATTCTAATGCATTAGTATTGTGTTCGATAATGCAGTTTGCTAAAGTCACGTGTTCGAAAACATCATCTGCGTTGCAGGTGCTGCAGTAAAAAAATGGAGGTGACGAAAGAGACAGACATGGTGGTGTGAGAGATTGTTAGATATTTAAAATTTTTGGATATCAGTCAGGGAATCAATAACGATAACGATAAACACATAAAATGACGAGCGGAGGTGAATCTGAAAATTCTGATGAAATTGACTTCTGTTCGAAAACGTCACTTGCGCTTGCAAAAAAATCATTTCACGTTTAACAAAAAACATGTGTGCAAGCAGGATGATTGCAACTTTTGCGTCATAAATGACGATCAATTGCCGGTCAAATTGACTTTGATTTGACGTTTTTGAAAACGGCCTAAAACAGCTGTTGCCAAAAAGGAAATCTCAAGCTATCCTAAAAATTCTGGGATAGGTAGTCATTTCTATCCTATACGAGAATTGTCAGGACTACAAAAGTGATTTAAGCAGCAAATTTAACCTATCCGGTTTTGTTCGTTCAGAAATATACATGGATATACCTATTCGAGTATATAAAGGCCATTTTACACGATAATATAAGTCATGTGAGCTGTCATTATATTTCTCAAATGAGCTGTCATTTCAAGTCAAGTCAAACCGTTTTGATTTTTTTTGTGTTTACATGTCTTTACTTTTTATTTGATTTTCCCTATGATTTAGGTATCTGTCAAACCCAAAACAAATTAAAAAAAAAAGAAGTTGTGCGTAACTTTTTTTTTTTTTATATATTTAGCGCGCACTAAAGGGGTTGTGACTACCCTTAAAATGATATACACAGCACGAGCGATTAGGTAGATTGGACTGGATTCAAAAGGAGATACCAATGCACATTGGTTTTAAATGTCTAAAGACTATAATGAGAGGGGAAAACCCGGCTGGGTAGAGCATTCCACATTCGTGTAGTGCGACTAAGGAAAGAATATCTGTACTTAACAGTACGTCCGAAGTTGGGCTGAAGGCTAAACTGATGAGCATTCCTAGAAGCGCGAGTATTACGGTTGAATTGTTTAAGGGGAGGAATGCAACTGGCTATTTCACAAGAACACTGTTTATAGAAATAGCGGTAAAATAATGATAGACATGAAACATTGCGACGTTGCTCAAGAGATGTAAATGTTTCCGTTATAGTTCTTTCACCTCTCATTTTTAGAGCTCTCTTTTGTATTCTATTCAATAGGCTCAAGTGGGTTTTTGGAGCACCTGCCCACATATGGGAGTTATACTCAAGTTTCGGACGAATAAAGGCTTTGTAGATCAAAGCCAGATCAGAGGGGGAGATAAATTTCTTGCATCGACGGAGAAAATCTAAATACTTAGCAGCGTTTTTGGCGATGTCAAATATGTGGTCGTTCCACAAAAGGTGGTCTGTGACACACATACCGAGTAATGAAAGCTGTTCGGTTTCCTCTATGCAAGTGCCACTCATAGGTAGCAGCATTGGGCGTGGGTTCCGCTTTAACGACAGGAGACAGCATTGAGTTTTAGAAGCATTAAATTCTACACGGTTTCTGGTTCCCCATTGGACAATGCTGTCGAGATCAGAATTTAATGAGCTTATCATACGCTGCCGTTGAAGTTCCACATCTGAAGAACATGGATGTGATTCTAGAAACGAATATGAAAATCGGAGGGTACTGTCGTCAGCAAAACATTTTAATGGATTAGAAGTTTCAGATAACAGGTCATTTATGAATTTTAGGAACAGAGTTGGAGACAAAACGGAGCCCTGGGGCACACCAGCATTTATTTTGTAGATATCAGACTTGAAACCATCCAATACAACTTGTATTGATTGGTCCGAAAGGTAATTTCTAATCGAACGAAGAAGAGATTCATCAATACCAAATGCACTCATTTTCGATAAGAGAGCTTGTTGCCAAACTCTATCAAATGCTTTTGAAATATCAAGTGCAATAATCTTACTTTCGCCAAAACGATGTAAAGATTTGTGCCACTGTTTGGTGAGATATACCATCAGATCACCAGTGGACCTATTGCTACGAAAGCCATACTGCCGGTCATTTAGAAGCTTTCGTTCTTCAAGATATTTCTTAAGCTGATGACACGAATTTTTTAGGGACAAAAAATGCTGTTTTCCATCCACTCGGAAAGAGACCAGTAGAGTAGGACAGATGGAAAAGCTTACGCAGTGGTTTTGCCAGCGTTGAAGAACACCTCCTATCCTTGCCAGCGGATTTGTGAATGTCAATATCTTTTAGAACTCTAGCAACTGCACGAGTGCGAAAGAAGATTTGTCTCATCAAATCGTTTACATTCTCAAGTACAGGTGGAATCATACCTTCTTCTGTCAGCGTCGAATAAACAGCAAACTGTGCTGAAAGGTGAGCTTTATCGAGTGAGCTGACAAAAGGAGTATCGTTGAAAACTCGACGGATACAAATAGCAATTGCAATAGTTCTGTCAACTATAAATGGCTATAGTGATTAAAAAGAAGAAGAAACAGCAATCTTAAAGAAAAAGAACTTTATGGAGTCGGAAATGGAAAAGAACTGTAGTTTGGGGACATTGCTTCCTTTCAGAACTACACAAGAATGAAGAAGGATACCTTTGCTAATTTACTTCATAAAATAGAACCTATCATTTGTAAGGAAATCACAGTAATGCTGGAGTCCGTAGTCCGTACCAGCGTCAACAAGGTCTGTCTATCACATCACATTTAAATGTTCCTTCTAATCTATATAATTTGTAGGTTTCTCTCGACTTTGAGATTCCTGGCTTCGGGTCAAACATATAAAGGGCCTTGTCTTATGATTTTAGAATATCTGTTCCCGCAATTTCCAAACTTGTACCAGAAACATTTAATGCTATATGCATTGTCCTCAAAAATGATTATATTAAAATAAGTGAGTTAATTATTTGCAACATTTTATGAATATGTATATTAACAATTTATGAAAATATTCGTTTAGGTTCCGAATTCAGATTTTCAGAAGATGAATAGATGAAAGTCGCAAAGGATTTTGAAAATCAGTCGGATTTTATTTATTGCGTAAGTTGAAAATTATTTCTTTAATTCAGATATCCATTATCCACTTAATTTTAAGGTGGGAAACATATTGCCTTTCTAGCTAGGAAAAGCGATGGATCCTTTTACAATAATTATAAAAGATTTCACTCCATAATATTTATGGCATTAGTAAACTTGCACTATCGTTTTTTATATATTGAAGTCGGATGCAATGGGCGTTCAAACGACGCAGTAGCTTACGCGAACTCGTCTCTAGCAACCGCTATAAAAGACAACTTGTTCAATTTTTCAGTGGAATCCTGTGTTTCTGGGGACAAACGAAAAATTTCCCTACGTAACAGTCAGTGATGATGCTTTCAGGTTAACACCAAGAATAATGAAACCATATGGTGAAAGAAGTTGTAACGAGGAGAAGATTTTCAACTACCGGCTAAGTAGAGCCCGTCGGGAACCTAATTGAAAATGCTTTTGGAATTTCAGCAAATAAATTCCAAATTCTTCAAAAAGATATCAATTTAAATGTTGATAAAGTGGAGTTAATTACTGTTTCTGCATGTGTGCTAGATTTCACTAATACTCTGTACAACCTTGGAATAGTTAAACCGAGTAGAAGCACTTACTCTGTCTTTATGCCATGTCAAATAAATCCTTATTTATAAAATATTTTCTTGACCGTTTTAGCTACACCCTTCTTATGTCAAATTGTCAAATATATTCTAAAAAAAAATTACCAATCTGGTTTTAGATCTAACCATAGTTGTTCTACTGCCATGGTAAAAATACTCGACGATATAAGACAAGATTATGATAAAGGACGTGTAACACTCCTCTGTCTCCTCGATTTTTCAAAGGCTTTTGACAAAGTAAACCACAAATTTCTTTCCTGGAAATTGAAACACCTTTTTGGCTTTGGTAATTCTGCAATCAGACTACTTGAAAGTTATTTATCTGATAGATTTCAGAGAGTTGTAACCAATGATTCTTTTTCTTCCCTTTTATCTGTAAAACAGGGTATTCCTCAAGGGTCAATCCTAGGTCCACTCATTAAAACATACCACAGTGCATCTCTATGCTGACGATGTACAGCTGTATATAGCTCGTCCACTTAACAATATAGCTGAACTCGTTAGCAATTTAAATGAGGACCTTTGTAACATATACTCTTGGTCAGTGGCAAATGGATTGCTACTGAATCCCAGGAAATCGCAAGTTATCCCAATTTCTAAAAAGAAATTAGCACTACGCCTTCCCTGAAATTGTACTTTCGGTTGATAAGCTGAAAATTGGTCAAACGGTGACGAGTCTGGGCCTCGTGATTAACTCTGATCTATCAGGATATGACCATACCAACTATGTCATAGGTAGAATATATGGATGTCTTCGGAAGCTGTGGATGGCTTCCAGTTTTACTCCACCCGAAACCAGAACAAGACTTGTTAAAAGTCTCATTCTACCCCTGATTACTTACTCTGAAGTCGTATTCCCCTAATGTGGATTCTTTATCCGAACGTAAACTTCAAGTAGCATTTAATGATGCGGTTAGGTACATTCATGGGCTCCGCAGGTATGATCATATCTCATACCATGCAAAAAACCTCTTAGGAACAACCTTGACTCAATATATTGATGCCAGAAATTGTATCTTCTTACATAATCTTGTTACTGTAAAGACCCCACTGTATTTGTATGAGAAACTTAATTCTGTTCGTTCTCTTAGAACTTTTAGTCTGATACCATCACATTTTCACTACCTATCTCAACACTTCGCGTTTATTTTTTATTCACGCAGTTAAAATATGGAATTCTCTACCAATGAGTATAAGATCAATTCTTAATGCCAATCGCTTTAAAAGTGCCATTATTCTTCATTTCTCGCTTCATTCTTAAACTCTTTTCTTTTCTCCTGTCTATCTTTAAAACTCCTTCCTATCTCTTCTCTATCTATCTTGCTATCATTATTTGTAATCAATATTTTTGTAAATTTATATTTAATTTTAAGTTTGATCAAAATTTTAAATTAGTATCTATCTATATTTATATCCAAGTACTATAAAAGATTTTAAATCTTAATGTACAAATATTTCTTATGTATGCAATAAATTGAATTGAATCTACAGTACCATATAAATACATGGATAAGAAAAATAAAAGGAAACGGTTATTTAATTAAATTTAATTTAATTTTTTCATATATTCTTTCGAAAATCGGTATTTCGAGTGTAAATCTTCATCCCTCTGTGTCACGGGATTGAAACGAGTTTTGTACTGCTTGCTTTGGTCTTCTCCTTCTTGCTCTTCCTTCATTTAAGGCCATATTATTGACTTTTTCAAAACTAGTTTCATGGCAGAACTATAGTTTGATAGATGTTTGGAAGTGAACAAATCGATTTTATTCAAAAATATTTTCACACCTACAACTCGAAAACTTTAAACTAGCTTTGAATAAATGTCTAATAAAACCGTGCAAAACTTGAGACTCCAAACTTCTATAAAACTATTTTTGC
Source organism: Leucozona laternaria (assembly GCA_932273885.2). NCBI lineage: Eukaryota > Metazoa > Arthropoda > Insecta > Diptera > Syrphidae > Leucozona > Leucozona laternaria. The sequence goes on along the minus strand of OW026366.1, from coordinate 215,536,068 downwards.
TATTGAACTAGTTTTGGAACAATACAATGATATGGCTTTTAAAGAATTTAAGTCATTTATGAATCCAAAGCAACTATCCATGTTGTCTAACAATTAGTAACAAAAAGGTTAACAAAATTTTGATTACACTCCTTTTTGTTAATTTCACAAGCAGTCATGTCAAAATGATATTTTGATACTAAAACGGCTTTATTACGGCCCTAAACCTCCTATGAACCAATTTTAGCTTACTCCGCCTCTATTCCTCGTGTAGTTTTTTACATAAACTTTTCAGGATAAGAGGCGTTGTTAAGTCGGAGTAGCTTTACTCCGTCGCTAAAACGAGTTTATAAATAAGGCTGTTAGTGTATTACGACTGGCTAGCCATATATCCAGTATTGGCTCGTGAGGGTGAGGAAAGTGTTTGAAAAATATTTGTATTTATATATTTTTAAATTATTATTCAAACAAACACGGAAACAATTTTTCGGGCAAACTTTGATCGTCTTTCGTAATAGTCCAAGAGCCAGTAGCCCGAAGGCTAACGGTATTTTAACGATTCACATTAAGTGGAGTCATTCTATTAGACATGCTGAACATGGAATGGGCATTCGAAAACTTATCTGATTGTCGGTTACTCTGGGAACGGCAACGCGACGGACGGGGGGTTCACAAAGTCAAAGAAAATCAACTTCTAAAACGTTATAGCCAGTATGATATACGTCTGCCTCTTTGATATTTTCTACTAGTTAAGTTACATATATTATTTTCACTATTCAAAAATACTTACTCGAGTATGTGAAGGAATTTTGAAGCATTAAAATTTTTAGGGGAATTTTAAAAAAGGGCCCGTAAGATCTCCATACAAATTCTGCTAATTTAAAAAAAAATTAAAATAAAGCGAGAAACAGATTGGCACAGCAACTTCAACAGCAACAGCACTTTGACACAAAAAGTCATGTAAAATAGATTACCAACGTGAACAGCGCTTTTGAGAGCATAAAAACATTATATAAAAGTTGTCACATTTTCATATTTTAGTGTTGATAAACCTGAAAAACTTCGCTTTAAAGTTGGCAGCATTTGCACAGTGACATCGAATTTATGGTTTAGGTCTAACGTTGATGTCGATGTCGAAGTTGCTGTGTTAATATATTCAAAGCCATTTAAAACCAGTAGCTCTAAAATGAGTTATGCGGTTGTCAAAGTTGCTGTTGAAGTTGCTGTGCCAATCTGTTTCTCGCTTAAGTTTTTCTTGAATCAGTATGTCTTCCTCTGTTCCATAATGAATGGTTCAAACTGAAACTTATGTTTGGCCAGGTTATGACCTGGACCTAGTTACTACGCCTTCTAGTAAATATATCGAATTCACTGCTGAAAAGTTTTCAAATTTCTGCCTACATAATTCAATTAATGTGTATACACTGTACAGCTCTGTAGGTACTTCTCTTTAATGATTTAATGTTAAATTTAATGAGCTTAATCGATATTCACCTACTACCCTATTAATAAAAAAAAACTTTATGCTCTTTAACACGCGGATAGCGAAAAAACAACATTTCTCATTAATAAACACGTATTTGCATTATGATATCTTTTCAATTTGTAAAGGCAAGGGTGTTTTTTTAGACGTGTGGTTTTAAAAAAGATATAAAATGCATTTTATTTAATATTATGGCCAAGAATCTACCTTTATTATAAAGATAAGGGTTTGCCATTATGTTTCAAAAATGATTTCAGGCAACTGGCCGCAGCGGCTGGCTCGAATAAATTCCAGCCGAGAGGCCCAATTTTCGACCACTTTTTGCAGCAATTGGGGCCGTATGTCAGCAATAAAGTGCCGAATATTCTTTTTCCAAGGCGTCAATCTTCTCGAGCGTATCTGGGTAGACAAGTGACTTCACATAACCCCACAAAAAATAGTCCAGCGGTGTTAAATCGCACGATATTGGAGGCCACGCCACAGGCCCACTACGCGAGATAATGCGCTCATCAAAAGTTTCCGTCAGTAAATTGATTGTTTCGTTGGCTGTATGGCATGTAGCGCCGCCGTCTTGTTGAAACCAAAGGTCGTCCACATCAACATCCTCCAATTCAGGCACGAAAAAGTCATTAATCATGGCTCTATAGCGTTCCCCATTGACTATAACATTATGGCCGGCTTCATTTTTGAAAAAATATGGACCTCTGCCCATAGAGCACACCAAACAGTGACTTCTTGAGGATGTTACGGCGTCTTATCAATGGCTTGAGGATTATCTACACTCCAAATGCTTAGTTTTGCTTATTGACGTATGTAGCTTTTCAAAAAAAAATGAGCTTCATCGCTGAAAAAAATTTTCTTGTGAAGTCCGGGATGAACAACGATCTCGTTTCGAGCCCATTTTGCACACTTTGGAAACGTTGTTCAGGAGTAGGCCTATTCATAAGAAAATGGCAAACCAAACTGAGCATAAATCAAGTGACAGCTGTCAAATAGACCAACTCCGAAAAAAGGTATTGCCAGATTTAAAACCACATGTCTAAAAAAACGCCCTTTATATTTTACAGTACAGCACCACAATACTTCATCAAAATGTAGTAACATTCCAATACGTGTGTCACATATTTACATGCAGTGATCTATGAAAACTATTATTGGAGAAGTAAACGGTTCAATGAGATTTATGTATGTTTGTGTTAAGAAGTAAGACGCCAAATTTTATGAGTTAACGTTATCCACTCCATATCATATGTCACAGAGGTGGTTCTACATTTATAGGTACCTATATATATGAATTAAAAGTTGACATATCAGATGTGTGAGTTCTATCATGCCGTTGTTCACCGTTTATTAATAGGAGGCTAGAGTACCTATTTGTATATGAACGAAGATTTTTGAGTTGAGGAAACAAAGCTGAAATTAAAACCGCAGATGAAAAGATTCTTTTTTTTTGTTATTGAGTGGTTGAACTAACTTTCATTTTTTATTTGGCAACACCTGAATATTTTCTTGTTTTCCTAGATTTTGTAAAATGTTCCACTTGGATAACTTCTTATATCATATTTGTCTCCAAAAAAGAAAAACAATAAAATGTTAAATTTTCTATGTGTTTTTGAAAAAAAGAAAATGTCGAGACAGATAGGTAGGTAAGTTATATACCTACCAGCAGACGTTAGACAAAATGATTACCAATAAGTGTAGGTATAGAGATACATAGATACTAAATACAATTTAATTTAATGAGAAAATGTCCGCATGAATTCACACTTCTTTTATCAATTTCCATCTCATCATCACAGGCACCGGCGAAAAACCTCCACACAAATTTTGCAATTACAGCGAATTCTTAATTTAATTAGCGATATTTAATGAAATAAAATATCACATATACACTTACCACCAACAGCGGCACAAGAAACACGCGCCAACGAACTCCTTCCTGGCATCACATGGCCCCAAAAAACGATATGATGCCAGCTAACACCAACACCATTATATAATAAAGGCCCAGGCTGAGGCCCAGACCCACTTTCGTCTGCCGACTGCGAAAGCTTAATTTGGTACGCGCGACTTCATTTAATGAAATAAAAATAATTTCATTACAAAGTCCTTGCGCTATACACAGGAAGTTTGCTGACAATTTCGAATATAATTTTCAATTTCAAAATGACTGCGGAAGAAATAACCATCATCCCAGAAATCATCGGATGGTGTCCCACACTCCACTTAATTTTTGACAATTCTCTAGAGTCTGCTCTACAGTACCTAGTGTCTACACTCAAAACTCACCCCGGCTCCACACTCTTGGCGCAATTAAAAAAGATATATTAAATTAGCAGACGTAAACTTGGGCTTCTTTTTTAACGCCAAATTGCGAAGCAGCTTCAGAACAGAGCACCATGCGATTGCGGGAATATCTTTAAGAAAGTGGAAAATTTCCATTCAAATAAAAATGTAAGTATACCTATCTACCTATACATAGGTAGCTATTTTTGTATGACTCCTGCCATTTTGTATTATTTCAATACAAAGTAGGATTTGCTCCAGAATATCATGCGGGGGTGGTGAAGCGGTGGTGGACATGCATGTGATTGGGGAAGAGGCTGACTCTGGCACTTAACAATTTGCAAAGTTATAACCAAGTAAGTACGACTCGAATGAAATTAAACTATCATGCTTAAGCCCCCTAAGCCCCCAGCACATTGTGGTGTCTAAATCGCTAAACAAAACCTTCTAAAATCACTTTGGCCAAACAGTCTGATGGTCTTTATGTTTGATTTAGCAAATAAATGTATTTTGATGAGCAATATATTTGCACTTGGACTTATAAATGCTTAAAATAAATGCGCCCAAAAACGCCATCACTGGCTTAATTATTTCTTCTAAAGCACCCTCCCTACAGGGCCGTAGCCAGGATTTTGTTTCGGAGGGGGCTTGCTTCCAAGTCTTACGAACAATTCTTTGAATAAAAAATATAAAACTACAACATATTCCAATTCATAGAATTATATTAGTTTTGAAATAAATGTATGTTTAGTAGGTACATAACGTACATACTAAATTTAATTTTTTATACAAATTTTCTTACACCAGAAAAAGTATTTATATGAGCCTGATCACCTCATCTGGATCGACATCAATATCCGAATGAACAGATATCATTTCAAGTGCGTTAAGTCTTACATTGCTCATAACGCTTCGAGACACTGTTTTAATCGTTTTCATCTTTGAAAAGGTTGTCACTGGAAGTGTGTCCAAAACCGTGAGCAAGAAGTTAATACCTCTTAAGTAAGTTAGATATTTTTGCATTTTGTTTTGCTCTCTGGTGTGGTTGCACAGTGTACATACAAAGCGTTCGGATTCTGTTTTCTAATCCTTCTTTGTACTCGACTTAAATCGACCTGCCGTATTTGTGGCTCCGTTATTGCCTTGGCCTATACAATTGCTCATATATAGCAAGATGTAGGTCTTTACAGGTTTCTAGAAGTTTGGTCATCAACGAGAAAAAAACTTCCCGAAGCATATCTACAACTTTTTGGGGCTGTTAAGCAATAAACAGCAGACATATCGAAGGCATATGGGGTATGGAAAGTTGTTCAGTGCCAGAAACATCCATTGTTTCGTCAGCGAGGACGTTGAAACTACTTGAGTGTGTAGCCCGTTGGTTGTATATTTCGGTTATGACAATATCAGAGCATGTCCAGGATTTCATAGTGTATCTGAGCTCAAATAAGATGTGTTTTTAGAGCTGGTAATGATGTGATTCTTTAAATTGTTGTCCCCAGATTCAATTCTGAACTGCAGGAGAGCCCTTAGTTTTCCATCTCTTTTTGTGGGCCGAGTAAGATATATAGCTCCACTATCGTCGTCACCTCTTCTTCTGCACAAAATAAAATGGTCTGAATAATAGGTCTTATTATAGCTCTATTTTCAGCTATTGTTTTTACATTTGGTAGCAGAATCTTTTTGTTTTCCAGCAGAAACGTTTTCCAATCACCCATATCATTATTTCTATTCATTTGTGGTTTTTATTATTCTGAGATCATATAATTTTTGTTATTTTTATTTTGCAATATTTTGGCTTCTCCTTCTTAATAAAAACGAAGATAATAATTGAAGTCCTTAACTGATCCCAAATCAAATAATTTATACCAAGATAGTGTTCTTATTTTTATAAATTTCAATTGATATTAAAAAATCTTTAGTTTTTACTAAATTTGTTTAGATACGAATCATTTCGGGAGAAGCCCCCCCCCTGGCTACGTGCTTAAACCTCCCTGTAATATGCTTTTTTGACGATTAATATCATTCCAAGAATTCAAATCATTTTAAAGAAATTCTAACAATAGAAATGTTTAAGTGGAGGCGTACGCCGCACTGTGGTCCAAAATTAATTTGTCCGTTGCTAAAATCATGACTTTTAAACGCATTTCCAAGGTTATAAAATTGGTTATTTTTAATATTTAAAATTACTTCACAGGGTGTTTCTTTTTCATAGGCTGAAGTAATATTTTCTTAAAAAAAAGGAATTAAACGAGAAAGGAATTAAAGCGGCTATTTAATTGTTCACAGGGTGTTCCAAAATAAAATTGTTCACAACAGTGAATGTATAAATTTAACGACCCAATTTTTGAAGTTTTTAGAATGTCTACACTATTAAAGTTATTCATGTTTTTTGTAGATACAGATATGTACATCAGCATCATGCTGTAGCGTACTCAACTTCAACTCAAATAATGGGCTAGATCGAAGACAAATGTTGATGTTGTGGATTCGTCACGACTCTACTCACGAGTTACTTCAATGCAGATCGAAAATCCACCCGTCGCATCCACTTCTTGAGCTGAAGATTTTGAAACTAAGGCATCCTCAAGTGAATCTGGCGATTTTTCAGACGGCGATATTGATGCTGACTCCAACTTCGGTGACCAGGAGAACTTAAGTTCCAACTCAGGCATAAGAAGTGATGCTGTAGCTGAAGATTTAGTTGAAGGTCGAGCTGAAAGTCTAGCTGAAGGTCTAGTCACAGAAGTGTCATCTCAACAAACACCAGAGCTTTGCTTAAAAAAATTAACATAAATTAATGTGAACTAAGGCCCATTTTCTAAAACGAAACTTAAGAGTTTATGTTTTACATAAGATCATATGTGACAGCTTACGCTGAGAAAAATGAAGAACATAAGCTCTAGCCACTTAAACTTTTAGGTCTTACGAACAAAAATCTGTGAATGAATTTTATTAAATACCTAATATAGATATTATATCTTTGTAATAAAAAATGAAGCTGAAGATCGATACATCGAAAGTAAAAATTTCGTTCGTTAGTGGATCTGAAAGTATTTCGAAATGATTTTCCAAAAATTTAAAAAGCATTGTATTAGGCGTAAATTTTTCTAAACGTGATGTCTTTTTTTTTTTATTTTAGTGTTTAATATTTTTTTTTATTAAAATGTTTTAAAAATCATATTTTTTTTTTGTTGGAGGATCTACGTCAAACCAATTGGTGTTGGAAAAAAATAAAATATGTCATACATAGAATGACTAAATCTACAGACGTGATGTTTTTTTTTTTTTTTTTTTTTTTTACTGTTAATTTTTTTTTACTATGATATCTGGAAAAATTTCAACAAAACTTTGTACCCTTAAAACTTGGAGCTGTGAAATGATAGGCTAAAAAGAAAAACATTGCTGTATCGGGATTTTCAACTCTAAATGTGATTAATTTTATTTTCAGGACATTTTTTTAACTAAAACAAGAAAAAAAAACAAGAAATTATAAAAAAAAAAACAAAATATTGTAGTCAAAATAATTTGGAAGATGTTGGCTTTTGTATGAAGAATTAATTCTTCTTATATATATTCTTAAGTATAGCAATAGGATATATAAGAATCTTATGGGAGTTCTTTTCAGATTTGAAGAGCTTAACTCCGGGAGTTTGTTAGTTGGGATATTATATATAAAAACAAAATTATACAAAAAAATCATTGGATTTTGTATTTTTGCCACTACTTTTGGCATTTTGGGCCACAGTACATCGACAGTATACAGGTACCTACATATATTCGTTATCAAGGCCGTAGCCAGACAATTTTTTCACCAAATAGTAATCAAAACGGCCCATTAGCCGAAATTCAACCATATCATACACAATTTTGTTTTAAACATTTGGGCATGTAGGTCTTATGCATATATATATACATATGTACATATGTATAATTGTATATAGCACGATGACTCCTCAGTTGTTGAAAAATTGCATCGATTAATTGTAGTAGATGTAGATTTGGCAGCGCTTTATCTACAGTATAGTGATTTTTGGCAGAACAAAATCATGGCCAAATTGCTTCTCAAAAAAAATATTAAATATCATTTTAAAGAGTTGACAACAATATTAGCACGTGTGCTGGCTTGCACACCTACATGTATCAGCTTTTTATACTAAAATCAGAACATTTTGAACATTATTAATAAGTACAGCTGAAATTTGATTAAAATATCGAAAAAGTGTGATTTAGAAATGCACTCCTCAAAGATTTGGGGGGTCAAACCCCTGTGGACCCCCCCCCCCCCCCCCCCTGGCTACGTCCTTGAGTATTATGTAAAAAAAATTAAATTGTCTGTCTGTAATTTTGAAATTTAAAATTTTTGTTTAATATAGACCGCCTACACTTTATAGAAGCTGAAATAAATGTGAACAATTCTTACAGCTTCCGGCTACCAACCAACCCAGCTTCTTCTCTTTTACTTTAGGTTTATTTTGATTGAACATTTGTCATTTATTTCGACTACCTGGATATGTTATTTTACTTATTTATATACATACCTACTTTATACACTTCAATCTGACTAATGTATTGAATTATAAAAGATAAAAATTAATCAAATTTCTATAATTACCGACAAAAAAAGCCTACCCCTTACCGTAATTTGGTGAACGTTATACTTAAGGAAAAAAGTCAGTCTGGGGACTGACAAGGATGAGTACCCATACCCATAATATTTGGAAATATTCTTTTACACGTGCGATGTAAAGTTCCCCTTCTATACCTGCACTTCCCTTTTGGTTCCTGAATTAACACAAAATGATAAGAACTTAAATAAATGAAGCGTTTTACTTGAATCAGCACTTTAAGGGTTTTTCTCAACCAAACCCCTCTCCCTATCAACATCACAATAAAATTGAGTTTATTCTTATCGAAGATGTATGTATAGGTATATATTGTACTCGTGCCATATATGCAGGCAAAAGGGAGTCATTTCCAACCCCTCACACAGGATAACCTTGATTTATTTTGAATAATCAAGATTTTATCCTTGAAAGTAATACACTTAATGTGCGCCATTTGTATATACATACCTACTTGTTCCCGTTCCGCTATATCTACCCTATACCATCGCATTTTTGCGACTGAGACACATTTTGCAACCTCATTAATTCACTTTGCAGGATGTAATCACATAATAAGGGGAAAGGGATTTTTGATGGTTGTAACAATAAGAAAGTGATTCGTTTTACCGTTTTATGTTGGAATGTATAACGCTTGGATTTACAACAAAATTATAGATAAACTAAGCTTGAGAAGATAGGTAGGTCGTGAAAAATGTTGATTTAAGAATAAATTGAAGATATTTTAACTTCTTCCTTAAAAGAATAAAGCCTTTACGAAATATAGTTACATAATTAAAAAAAAAAGAAAGGGAAAATGGCCTTGGTATATCCCCGACGAACTTACTCCCAAAAGAGTCAATTCCCAATTCCAATGAACTAACTCCCAATGAACTTGCGACTTGGTTCATATGGAGTAACTCCCATTTACTTGGTCTACAATAGCAATAGGCCAAGTATTGGTTTCGTGTAATCAAAATCGATTAATCGTTTAATCAAAATCGTTAGGGCAGTTTTCGAGAAAGTTTAAAAAAAAAAAAGATTCACCACATTATATGTACAATTGTACATAGTGTGATACTTTTTCATCATGACGAAAGCCCAAAGAAGTAACCAAACTTGGACTTGGAGGGTCTAACTATGAAATTTACAAATTCTTTATTTAGCTATAATTTGGGTTACAAAAACCTTTATAATATTCATTGACTTAATGATCTTAATTTTTATTTAGCTTTACTTCTCGAAACCGAAAAATGAATGACCCTTAACATTGAATATAATTGGTCCGCAGTATAACAATTACATTTTGTCACACCAAAATGAAGCTTCAACACCTCCCACGTCCCAATGCCCTAATATTCTATTTACAGCTAGTTTAATAGATAACCAACGGGTGTCACATACATTTAAAATTTTCAATTTATTAATTTTACTGTATTCTTCCTGACGTTTAGGTGAATGCGAAAACCAATAATTGTAACTTTCTCTTATCAGATATTCAATTTGTTTTTGGTAGGGAATTTTCAGACGAACGACTTACTGCCAACAACTGCATCTGATTAAAATCAAGTTAGGTAAGTTGTATTCCAGTTTAAGTATTGTGTAGACACGTTTTTTGAATTCTCTTAAATGAGGAGCCAAACCGTCGTTTATGATTTTAGTGGACTTTATTCGGTGTAGTTTCAGAAGAGCTACTTTTGAGTCCTTAAAGGCTTTTTTCACAATTCACCTATGTTCAGGTTAATCTGCAAGATCGCTGTGTGCTCAGAAATGAATAGTGCCAACAAACTTTCTGCTCGATTAACAGAAAAATCTTCAATTTTTTTTTAATTGGATGACTTGATTTCTTGAGATGAGCATGAGATAAGTTGTGCGTGTTTCTTGTGTGAGGTTTTTATACACACATTCTCATTTTTTATCTGATATCTGACAGTTCAAGCCACAGATTAGCTACATGAAGATGAGAATCCCCGGCAGCCATTTTAATTTGCCTACAAACTTGAGCTGTCAGATATCAGATAAAAAATGAGAATGTGTGTATAAAAACCTCACACATAGACAGTAGGGATCTTCAGACACCGGTTAAATTGTTGTTGCAATTCACATCTATTCATCGACGCGGGAAGAAATTACAAATACAACAAATGGTTTTTGGAGGGTGAAACGGACGAAACATTCACATCTTCATATGGATAATCTGTGGTTCAAGCTTGTAGGCAAATTAAAATGGCTGCCGGGGATTCTCATCTTCATGTGGCTAATCTGTGATTTAGACTATCAACTACCGCGCTCACTCGCACTCACATTTTGGATACAGTTTGCAGTGTGGTGAATTTTAGATTCGATTAATTGGAAACAATGAAATGTCAAATCTCAATTTATTATTCCAATTCCAATGTCAGGGATGTAACTTTCCCAGTGACGTAATTTGAAATAAAAAGTATTTTTTGCATGTCGCCTCGCAACTCACAAATTCAGATGTCGCTAGAAATAATCTAGTTAAGTATATCAAAATATTGACGATAATACGGAGATGGATTTTGGAAATGTAGTCGAAACTGAAGATGAAATGATAGCAGACAACTTAGGTTAGGTTAGGTAGAAGGGCTGACAGTTGATCTTGTTACCGTCACACTTAGATCTATGTAGATCCGTTGTGATACCCTAGGAAGTTGTATCCCATTTAATGTAAAAACCTATGTGTTCTGTTAGCAATCAAGCCAATTAGAGGCATTGACGAAGTTCAGAAGACTGTTCGCCGAAGTTCTAGAAAGATCCTCTAAATCATCAAAGAAATGATTACCTAAGTGTTTCTTTCTTAAGTGACAGAGTGCTGGGCAGTGACAAAGGAAGTGTAAGGTGTCCTCATGTGCTTCTTCATCGCTGCAGCCTCTGCAAAGGTCGTCAGTACTGAGCCTCATTTTCTTTCTGTGGTATCCCAGTAGGTTGTGTCCGGTGATTATGCTGACAAGGGAACGAAGATGTTTTTTGTTCATTTGCATAATTTTGTCTGTCCTCTGCTTATTGAAATTGGGCCACAATTTTCTAGTTGTGGCGCATGTTTCAAGCAGGTTCCATCTTTCATTGTTTTTTTCTGATATTTTGTTACCAATATCCTGTTTGATGTTACAGTTCGGTACTTTAATATGTCGTTCGGCTTGACTTGAATCAAGTGACGATCCCGTTCTCGCCAGTTCATCAGCTCTTTCGTTTCCTTGTACATTGCTGTGACCAGGAACCCAGCAGAGTCTAATGTTATGCTGCATGCCAAGAACCCTAAGCTCTTCGCGACAGCAATTTACAAGCTTCGAATGTATTTCGGTGGCGGAAATTGCTTTAATTGCTGCTTGGCTATCAATAAAGAGGGTGATGTCAGCTCGTGGTATCGCCATCATTGATATTTGCGTAGCTGCTTTGGTCACTGCCAAGACCTCAGCTTGGAAGACGCTGCAAAAGTCTGGAAGTCTGAAGGAGCTAGCTAGTCCCAGAGTTTCCGAGAAGATTCCTGCACCAACTCCAGTGTCCATCTTAGAACCATCAGTGAATACGGTTATCGTAGATTCGTTACTGAGAGGTTGGTTGTTTTTCCACTCCTCTCTATTAGGAAAAGAGGTAGTGAATGGTCTGTCGAAGTTTAAATGGGGTGTTATGTAGTCTGTGCAAACATTAATTCCCACATATCTCTGAAGAATCTGAGTATGACCCGTTGTGCTTTGCTTCCAGCAGTTAGTCTGGCTTAGTCGCAAGGCACTGTATGCTGCTGATTCTTGCACGAATAGATCTAAGGGTTTCAGGTTGAGTATCGCTTCCAGCCCCGCTGTGGGGGTGGTTTTCAACGCCCCTGTAATACCTACGCATGCTAATCTTTGAACTTTTGTTAAGATTTTCAGGTTTGTTGTTTTCTCTGTCGCGTTCCACCAAACTAGATTACCGTAGGTTAGTATCGGTCTAACTATTGCCGTGTACATCCACCTGATAATTTTTGGGTTTGGTCCCCAGGATTTTCCGAAAATCCTGTTGCAGGAATAGAATGCGACCATAGCTTTCTTTGCTCTTTCTTTGGTGTTGAGACACCAGTTCAGTTTCTTATCAAGGATCACACCAAGGTATCTGGCCTGATCTGAGATTTTGAGTGGTGTCCCTTCTATTGATGGTAGTCTAAACATTGGTATTTTCCTTCTGTTAGTGAAGAGAACCAATTCTGTTTTCAATGGATTAACCATTAGACCACATTTCTTTGTCCAGTTGTTGACCTTTGACAGGGCAAACTCGATCTGTTCACTTATAGTGGATGGGAATTTTCCTGTCGCAAGTAGTGCTAGGTCGTCCGCATAGGCTACTACTTTGACTCCACTATATTTTAATTTTACAAGAATTTCGTTCATAACTAGTATCCAAAGAAGTGGAGAGAGTACCCCTCCCTGGGGTGTTCCTCTAGATGTGGATACTTTTAAACGTGATTCTCCAAGTTCTGTGTTTATATGCCTGTTTCTTAACATGCACTTAGTCCAATTTATAATTGAACTTTCTATATTCAGCTCTACAAGGGTTCTCTTAACTGCATCACTTTCCACATTATTGAATGCTCCTTCAATATCCAGAAAGGCAGCGAGAGTGTATTCCTTGTCTTTGAGAGTTTTTTCAATTGTATTAACAACACAGTGAAGTGCTGTTTCTACGCTTTTGCCTTTTGTATAGGCATGCTGCATTGGAGAAATTACCTCCGGGTTCAGTGTGCTGCGAATATAGATGTCCAACAGTCTTTCGAAGGTTTTAAGAGTAAACGACGTGAGACTGATTGGTCTATAGTCTTTAGCTTCCGTGTGACTAGGTTTACCAGCCTTCGGGATGAAAACAACCTTGACTTCACGCCATACTTTAGGTACATATCCCCATCTGAGGCTGCTTGAGAATATGTTTTTTAGGTGCGGAGTAATGAGGTTTTCACTTTTTTGTAGCATCATTGGAAAGATGCCATCTAGTCCCGGGGATTTATAAGGGGAGAAAGAGTTTATTGCCCATTTAATCTTGTCTTCCGTTACAATATCCGACGGTGCTCTGTGCTCTGTATGGATCTCACTCACCTGGTTATAGCTCGGGTTAGAGTTACACCCGGGAAAATGAGCATTAACTAAGAGTTTAAGAGTTTCACTGCATGATTCTGTCCAACGACCATTTGGTTCTTTTAGGGAACCCAAGGTAGTTGGCTCTTTAGAGAGAATTTTCCTTAGTCTAGCTGATTCATTGGTGCCTTCTACTTCATCGCAGAAGGTTCTCCACGAGCTTCGTTTGGCTCGCTGTGTTTCAGCTTTGAATTTTCTTTGACTGGATTTGTAGTTCTCCCAGTCTATGTCTAATCTAGTGTGTTTGGCGATATTGAAAAGTCGCCTAGTTTCTTTCCTAATATCGCCCAGTTCTTTTGTCCACCAAGGTGGTTTTTTGTTGCCTTTACTACCTGATTTTAAAGGACATCCTTTGACAAAAGCATTGCTGAGTATTTCTGTGAATTTCTCGGCAGTTTTGTCTAAGTTATCAGGATTATCAATTTCATTGGTATTAAGCAATGTGATTCTATTCTCTACTTCCCCATTAAAAATATACCAGTTAGTTTTCCTAAAATTTCTAAAAGGTTTTTGAGAATTTGTTGTGTTAAGTATAAAGAATTCAATTAACCTATGATCGGAAAAAGATTCTTCCTTAAGTACTTTCCACTGTTCTATTGAGACGGTATTCGAGTTGCTCACAAGGGTGATATCGAGTACTTCCTCGCGGTTCTTAGTCACAAATGTTGGTTCATTACCTCTATTCGCTACTAGTATGTTATTTCCTATGATAAATTCAAAAAGAGACTCACCTCGATCGTTGATGTCGGTGCTCCCCCATTGAGTATGATGTGCATTAGAATCACATCCTATCACAAGGTCCCATTTCTCCACAGCTGCGCGTTCAAAAAGTTGGGACGTGATATTTGCAGGTGGTCCCTCCGTTCCATCGTAAGGCATATAGCATGATGCCAAGATAAGCGGTGGAAGCCCATCGCGCTCCAACTTTATCGCAGTTTGGTCTAGGTTACTGTATGTAGATAAAAGAAAGAGATTAATCTGTTTTCTAGCTACAATACATGCTCTATGATTACTAATTGTACCTGCAAAAGAGGATTTAAACAAAGTAAGTCCCTTTGAGTGGAGCCCCCTAATTTTGCCGCCTGATACCCAGGGTTCTTGAACTAGGGCAATGTCTATTTGTCTACTCTCCATGAGGTAGACCAGGTTGGCGCTGGCAGCTTTACTGTGATGAAGATTTATTTGTACAAATTTCATTATAAGTTTTTAACTACCACCCCCTTATTTACCTGTTTTTTCTTATTGGCTATCATCCTGAGCTTGCATCGGTTTATACCGACGCGTACTTTGTAGCCAATTTTCCGAAGAAGTGGCATCGATTTGTGGCTTAAACTCACGATTACTTCGGTGCCATCTTTGGTGGGTTCGCCAACCTTAACAACCTCCCAATTCTGGCTGAGTTGGTCGGTGTTGAGGGACTTGAGGTACCGCTCTATCCTGTCTCTTGGTATCACGGGTCCTCTCAGTGTCAGCACTGCTTTTGGCCTACTAAGTTCGCTGATTTCCTTCTTGCTGATCAGACGAAGGTCAGCGTTTGGCCAAGGAGCTTCGGTCTTCTCGATGAACTCTCGGAGCCATGTGAGAGTGTTGCCATCTTCACATGTCATCACCTTGAATCCATGGACAGTGCTGAGGTTACCGAATAGCGGCGGAGGCCTGTTTTTGACGATAGCCTCATTTACCCCGTCCAGAATTCGGAGTTCCATCAATTGCCATTGATCATCCGTCAGTTTCCTTGAAGGGTTGCCAAAGTCTGCTATCGCAGTTTGTTGGCCCTCCATGGTCACCCGGGAGAATTTGGCTTTCTTCTTCTTGTTCCCTGGTGAGGGAACAGCTGGTGACGTTGTGTCGTCGTGCCTAGCTCTTTTGGAACCGCTCGCGGTTGGATGAGGGCTAGGCGGGGGCAAGAGGCCATCCTTTCCTTTCCCTTTCACCTTCCTTTGAGCTGTCCTCGAGTTCGGCTCGTCCTTAGTTCGTCTGTCCGTACTATCTGTCCGTGACTTAGTGTCGTCATGCCTAGCTTGATAGGACGTACCCGCAGTTGGGTGAGAGCTAGGTGGAGGCAAGAGGCCGTCCTTTCCTTTCTTCACCTTTCCTTGGGCAGTCCTCAAGTTCGGCTCGTTCTGGGTCAGTCTGTCCGTACCCGTATCATCCGTCCGTGACGGATTGTCGTCTTGCCTAGCTTGGTTGGACGAACCCGCAGTTGGGTGAGAGTCAGGCGGAGGCAAGAGGCCATCCTTTCCCTCCTTCACCCTTCTTTGAGTAGTCCTCAAGTTCGGCATGTCCTCAGTACGTCTGTCCGTACCCGTGCTAACTGTCTTAGTCGAAAGTCTCTGAGTACATCTCTCCAGAGCTAGCTTTTCCTTGGCCGTTAAGGATTCAGGATTTCTTTTAGCTAGCCGCCGGAGGATCCTCTCAGCGTTCCGTTTTTGCCTGCGGAGTATCTGACTTTCGTTCAGGAGACCTGTCACCTTGCGCTTGCAACGCTCAGCTCGGGCCTCTACAACTGTCTTCTCGGTGTCCATTGTTGAGTCAGTCGGTTTGCAATCCCCTGTCTGAGAGGAGGTGGACGCATTCAGACTGCATTCAGGGTTGTGGTTCCTAATGCAACCCGAGTGCGATTCCTCCAACTCGACCACTTCCGGTTCATGCGTCCTGTCTTTTGGTATGTCCGTCTTTGCAAGCACAGCCGATGAGGCCAACCCCTTCCTTACCTGGGATTTACCAGCAGGGGGTTCGGGTGGTCCCATCAGCGTGTGCACGCGTGTGCCCTGCACAGAAGGAGCCTTCTCCGGTGTTAAGACAGTAGGCCCAACCTCCTTTGCAGACTCTTCCTGCAGAAGCGCACGCGCGTTATGCAATCGTTTCCGTTCAAGTTCCGTAAGTTCTTCCCAACTCCTTGTGCCAAGTCGTTCAATCACTCTTCTGCAGTTGCGGTATTTACTCCGCACCGAAGAAGAAGATAACCGTGAGATGCTGGAGCTGGCAACGGAAAGGCAGTCACTGATGTCGTCAGTGTCAACAGTTACGATGCTGGCCCCATCATCCACACCGAGATTGGCAAAGGGGTTGAGAAGAAGGTCTTCCTCTTCCTGAGTCAATTCCGTCGTTGTGTCGTTCTTGTCTTTGTTATCGTTTGCGTTTTTTGTCACTGGCGACTTCTCCCTTCGTTCGATACGAGGGGCCAAGCCCACGCCGGTAGCCGCGACTTCTACCGACGGTTTAGCGTATATCCCCGCTAGTTTGTTTTGTCTTTTGTGTGTGTTGTCCATAGTTTTTACGTTTGGGTTCCTCTTAGTTGGCCTAGAATCTTCAGCTGTCCAGCTGCGGATCCCTTAATCAGTCAGTCCGTACTATCTGTCGTCCGTACTTGCCGTCATGCCTAGCTTGATTGGACGTACCCGCAGTTGGGTGAGAGCTAGGCGGAGGCGAGAGGCCGTCCTTTCCTTTCTTCACCTTTCCTTGAGCAGTCCTCAAGTTTGGCTCGTTCTAAGTTAGTATGTCCGTACCCGTATTATCGTTGTCTTGGTCTTGCTTAGCCTGGTTGGTCATAATCGAAGTTGGGTTAGGGATGGGCGGAGGCAAGAGGCCATCCTTTCCCTCCTTCACCCTCCCTTGAGCAGCCACCAGGTTCGGCTCGTCCTCAAGCAGATCCAGGAGGTCCACAGCTGGCCAGCTGAAGACCTAAACGTAAGCCTCCCCACCACTACAAGGTGGAAACCCGTCGGGGAGGTAGCAGACAACTTAAATCATTATTTTTTAAATAGCGTTCAGGAAATCCCTGATTCTATTACACTCGAGACTCGAGTTTCAAATTCCAGAAATCGAAACAAATAAACGCTTAAACTTCGAAGAGGTCAATGAGCAAATTCTGTTAGAAATTTGTCAAAACATGAATAACGAAAAAGACATTTATGGAATAAATATTAAAATGGTAATGGATAATTGGTCAGAGTTTGGGCTGTGGGATAGTTGTAACAAAAGTAATTAATTGTGGATTTACATTGATCTTCATCTGCAAAATCAAGAAAAGTAGAGAGGGTCAGATATACGTCGAAATACCGGTGGTAGAAAGAATACGCAGATGGTCGTTCTTTTTTACTTGCTATAATTTGATATAATCTGTTTATGTCACTTCTTTCAACTGTCACTGCCACAATTATTTGTTGACAGTGCAAAGACGTATAGAAGTTCTCATAAAAAGTAATGCAGAAAATGCATCAAATATTTGCGGAGAAGTGTTGTTGAAAAATACTGCACGTTTTATCGAACTTTTGAGTTTAGCCAACGCCAGACCATTGGTCTCCGTTTTTTAAGGACAAAAATTAACAGATTGAGGAGAAGAATACCTGCCTCCCATGTGTCTTTAAGGCACCCATTCGTCCCGGTGTTGTCAATGCCAAGTTCATCAATTAATGTGCTGTTACAAGCGCCGCCAAGCTTGTGCAGTGGGCCAACTCTCAGGTTAGTATCTCTGCATCTCAACCGAGGTTTGCTGGGATAGTTTCTTTAATTGTAACTCTTCTACCACAGGATTTCGAGAAGAACTTCTACCTATAGTTGGAGCTCATAAGAACGCCAAATATACAACAGTGGCCGTTCCTCAGACAATCCTCAACAAGATATCCAGTTCATTTGGCAAGGACGCCACAACAACTCAAGAGATCTTCTTCAACCTCTTCGCTTCGAAAGCCATGGGCGTGACAATCGATGCCGTAACCTCCAGCAAAATCGCCAAGAACCTACAGAACATCGTTAAGCAGTCTGGGCTTACCCTTCTATATCGCCACAGAAGTTGGTGCTCCTGCAGCTTTCGTCGCTGTTCGTGTGCAAGCCGACGAAGTAGATGGCAAGATGTTGCATTTCGGAGGCGGCCTCAGTATCACAGTGTTGATTGTCAATGGAGTTTTAAAGGTGACCAAACCTTTTGGGAAAACCAGCTCCCATTACCGAAGAGCAAGCTATTAAGCTAGCCACATATATCCTTAGTCGTCACTCTGTGTAGACAGCCAAGGGAGTTCATGTCCTGATAGAGACGCCCTAAAAACCTTAGCCGAAGCTGATGTATGTATGTATGTAAGTGAGAGATTTGTTACAAGCTTTATGATAAGCAATTAACGTACAGAATGATAGATAGATAATTTTTATTCATTCATTATAAACTTATAGCTAGGAACAATTTTTATTTTTATTATTAAAGAATGAAAGAAATGAATAGTAATCATTTAGTATAACTAAAGGGTTTTCCAATAAGAGGTGTTATTTTGAATAGCCCGCTATTTCGGTAGATGTCACTTTTGAAGCTGTCATTTTTTGACATTTGACAAGTAACGGGTGATTTTTTGGCTGGTTTGGTTTTGGCAACACTGGTTTTGACAGCTGACGTGTGTTTAGTACCTTGTGTCACTGTCAAACAGCTTCAGTTTGGTTTGCAATTTAACCATGGATCGTCTTACAAATGAACAACGCTTGCAAATTATTGAATTTTACTATCAAAATTCGTGCTCGGTTCGAAATGTTCATCGCGCGCTGCTTATGTTCAGCGATGAGGCTCATTTTTGGTTGAATGGGTACGTAAATAAACAAAATTGCCGCATTTGGAGTGAAGATCAGCCAGAAGCATTGCAAGAGCTACCAATGCATCCCGAAAAAGCCACTGTTTGGTGCGGTTTATGGGCCGGCGGCATTATTGGGCCATATTTCTTCAAAGATGATGCGAATCGCTACCGAGCGATGATAACAAACTTTTTTTTGCCCGAAATGGAAGTTCTTGACTTGCATGATATGTGGTTTCAACAAGACGGTGCCACATGCCACACAGCACGCGAAACAATGGCGCAATTGCGAGGCGAGTTTGGTGAACAGTTAATTTCACGTTTCGGGCCGGTCAATTGGCCGCCTAGATCGTGCGATTTGACACCATTAGATTATTTTTTGTGGAAGTATGTCAAGGCTTATGTCTATAGGGACAAGCCCGCTTCGATTGACGTACTGGAAGCCAACATCCATGCATTCATTCGTGAGATACCGGCCGATATGTGTGAAAGAGTATGCCAAAATTGGACTCAGCGGATGGGCTACCTGAGACGCAGCCGCGGTCAACATTTGCATGAAATTATCTTAAAACATTAAATTGCAAGGTTCAAACTATCGATTCAAATAAATATTTCATTCATTTTTTCGAATTTTTTGTGTTTTTTTTTTTAAAAAAGTTCTAAACCTCTTAAAAAATCACCCATTAGAAACTAAGCCATTAATAAAAATGGAACGATACACGCTTCAACAACGCATTGAAATTATTAAAATTCACTATAAAAATGGTGAAAATTTGGCAGAGACGGTTCGTAAAACTAAAACATTTTTGAGTCGTCGTGAAGCACCTTGTCGGACCGCAATACAGAAATTGGTGGACAAATTCGAGCTGTTGGGACAAGTTAGTGATGTGAAGAATAAAACCCGTGCACGTCGCTCAAGAACAACTGAGAATATTGCTGTTGTAGCCCAAAGTGTTGAAGAAAACCCAGGTTTGTCCATTCCTCGTCGTTCTTTGGAATTAGGCATTCCACAAACGTCATTACACCGTATTTTGCATTAAGACTTGGGTCACAAGAACTCAAGCCGGCTGATCATCAACAGCACGAAAAACCCAAGAGTTATTGTTGAAAAGCCTCTCCATCCTCAACGCGTGACTGTTTGGTGCGGTTTATGGTCCGGCGGGGTCATTGGACCTTACTTTTTCGAAAATGAGGCTGGAGCAACAGTTACGGTCAATGAATTGCGCTATCGAGAGATGATTAATGATTTTTTATGGCCGGAATTGGATGGTATTGATCTGGACAACGTTTACTTTCGCTACGTGCCACACAAGCAATGAAACCATCGATCCTTTACGGGAAAATTTTCCGGACCGTGTTATCTCTCGAAGAGGTGATCACAATTGGCCACCGAGATCTTGTGATTTAACACCTTGCGACTTCTTCCTTTGGGGCCACGTGAAAGATAAGGTCTACGCCAACAGCCCAGCGTCAATTCAAGACCTCAAAGATGGAATTCGTGAGGCTATCGAGGACATAGGGCAGCCACTTTGCGATTTGGTTATGGAAAATTTCATGAAAAGGATATGGTCCTGTAAGCGTGGTCGTGGCGGCCATTTGGCTGATGTTGTGTTCTATTATTAACGGCATACCTTCCTCTTTATAATGAAATAAACATCCGATCATTTATCTCAAAAAATGCCATTTTTCTTTGAATATCAAAATAACACCTCTTATTGGAAAACCCTTTATAAAGTTAATTTCGAATGACACGTTAATTATATCTACATTTAGTAAGATCGGACAAATGACTTTAATTCGAAAATATTCTGAGATGACTTTGAATGAGAAACTAACTGAATTTGTATGTACTAAATTACAAAATAAATATCTTCTGTACCATAAAAAAAAGACATTGACGGCGTTATGGTTATCATTCTTTGTCTTAAAACCATTGGAAAATATGAACTATGATTAATAAACAAAGAATTATTTTGTATCTTCCAACTAGGTTGCCCCCATTTGCATCCACTTGACTGAAAATGGTCAACTGCAAGCTGAATCTCCTGTTCTGACTATCGAAGCTGTGGATCTCATTGGCAAACCTTTGTCACCGTTTGCACTTGGCACCACAGGTAAAGTGGTTGTGAAGAAAGGAAACACTGTTCTGGCTGAGAAGGTTCGATTCGTCTGCAAGCGTTCCGACAGGACAACCTATATGCTGCAGATTTGATAACATTTACACTGTTGACACAGTTGCCGATAGTTGCACCCAAACCCTGAATTTCAAGAGGTCCTCGGAAAAGTGAAGGATTCGGAAATTCTGATGCCTTTTCTTCAATCAAAAAGCAATCAGTTGTGTTCCCTAGCACTCGGACTGAGACCTTCTCTGCTGACCACACTCAGAAGTTAATCATGAAAGTCGCCCTCATCGATGATGGCACAATAAAAATGATGACCGTGCACAAGGCATTTGTGCGTTTGGCTAACAAAAATACCGACGAAGAAATCATCTATGTTGCTGAGCAGGATTCCTCCAAGGCATATAAATTTTACATTTTACATGAATGTCGGTGTATTAATTGGAATTGATTGTGGGCGATGCGTCGTTGCAGAACTCATTCAAATAACATGTGCCCAATGTTCAGCTGAACTTCTCTCAAGATTCCCGAAAGGGTAAATTCAAATTTCAAAAAATGGAAATAACGCCCAAATCGAAAAAAAAACAATAATTGTTCAGAATTTTTTTGGGCGTTATTTCCAAATCGATTTAAGCGTTATTGCCTAATGCCGCCGCAGTGGATGTAGAGTTTGATTGGTAAATAAAGATTTTAAGGTGTACATGTGTTCTAAAAAAAAACGAGTTTTCAGTGCGTTTGTTGTCAAAATTATTTTTGAAATAAAAAAAAAAATTTAAGTGCGTTTGTTTGTTTGTGAAAAATATTTATTGAAATAATTTTCTGAAATTTTATACATATGTGGGCGCTCGATGGTAAACTTTTTTTTTAAGACAATGGATTCAGGAAAAAAAAGGAAAGCCATGAGCCTACTTCTGGCTTCCTTTATTTTCGAGGAGCCATAAAAATCTCCACCGAAGAAGAAGAAGCGGTTCTGGGTTCATCCTTATCTGCAATAAAGAAACTTTAGTGCTGGATTTGTGACAATTTTTGGAGAAATTGGAACTTTTAATGATCCTTAGCTGTTTAAAAAGTACCTTAGAATAACTTCCTCCCAGCTAGAGGAGCTACTATACTCTATCCAACAAAAATTGGCAGTGTAGGCAAGATAGGACGTTTGCCTCTCAATCTGGCTACAGTGGGATTGCATAAATCTGTCCTTCAATAAAGCTTTCACAGGGTTGTCGTAGTGTACACGATGAGTAACACTCATCATCAAAAGCTTTTTCTTAAAGCTCGAAAATCAAAAGCACCTTAACAGAAACTCAAGGAGAAAAAGCTGAATGAATTACCAAATGGACACGGGTAACTCTGAATGTACATCAAGCAGCAGCCAATCGCCATTGGCCACAGCAACTCAGTGCACACTCAGATGTGCCTTGAATAGGACGTTGGGTATGTGTCAGATGCAATTGGAAATTTACGGGCGGGCAAACACTTTTTGTGGAGGAGTTATTTCAATTTAATATGGTGCAAAAATATGGCACGCTACTGATTTTGAAAAAGCTTTCCCATAAGACGTGTACTGCCTATTTTTGTTGGACAGAGTATAGCTCTAGTAACCCCATCAGCAACTAAAAAGCAGCATTATATTCGGGAACCGATACCTCCACAAATGCGCTTAGTTATAACACTACGGTGAGTCCAATAATAAGTGACAAGTAAATGAAAATAACATAACTTTTTTTCAGATATTTAGCAACCGGCGAATCCCAACAGAGCTTAGCCATTTTCTACAAATGCTCGTCTTCTGTTGTTCACAACATATTGATGGAGACTACAAAAGCTATTAAGGAAGCATTGCGCCCAAAAGTCTATCCTAAACTTAATGCCGAAACATTTGTAAGAATTGTCAATGAGTTTGAGTCCAAATGGAATTTTCCGAACTGTCTTGGAGCCCTTGATGGCAAACACATTATGATCCAAGCACCAGCACATTCCGGTTCAGAGTTTTTCAATTACAAACAAATATTACTCCCAGTGTTACCGCAAGCCAAATTATTCATGTGTCCCTCTGAATGAAAAAATGTGTCCTTTATTTCTTCGTTCTTTGTTTTTAAGTAAATTTAAAGATTGATCTTAAAATGATTGTGAAAAAATGTGTCCTTTTTAAAAAAAAATGTGTCCCCGAGTCCCCTACGAAAAAAAGAGTCCCCGGAGACACTATAGTGTACCAGTAGTGGTAACACTGATTACTCCATCTATTTGATGGCGATGTATGAAGGCAAAGTGATGGTGGAGTTTTTCACAACTGCAACTGCGAGTTTGGAAAGCAGTTCTATTCCAATACTCTTCCGTAAGTTTAATGCAAATTTTTGCTTTAGTTCGTTAATTATTCTTCTTTTTCTTTCGCTTCTTATGTGATTGTGCCAGAAGACGCATTTAGCCTCACCACCAATATGCTTTTAAGACATATTGTAGGAGAAATCTTTCCCTCGAAGAAAGAATTTTCAACTACAGGCTAAGGAGAATTTTCAAAGCTACTATAAATGCCAGCCTTCCTCTTACAGAAATAATAGTCCAAAATGCAGTGTGTCTACATAATTGGCTGAGAACCAATGGTGAAGAACGATTCATTGAACCTGGGTCGGTTGATATAGACATTCAAGGCCAAATTACGAGAGGAAGCTGGAGATCGCAGGAAAATAATATCCAAGGACTACGGCAACTTTATAGAAATTCTTCAAACGCCGCCAAGCCACTGCGTAATAGCTTTGCTAAATATTTTGTGGGGTCCGGAGCTGTCAGTTGGCAAAACGACAGATGTTAAGAAACTGAAACAGTGTTCCCAGATTGGTGGTTTTTCCCACCAAAATGGTTGGAAAAAATCTCTTTGGTGGGAATAATGGTGGGAAAAAATTGATGGTGGGATTTATGGGGGGAAAATATTATTATGTTAAAATATTATTATGTTAAAAATAACCGAAACTTTTTTTTTTCTTACTAAAAATTCATAACAAAAAAAAAAAATTATTTGGCCGAACCACCAATGATACAGAAAATGTCTCAATAAGAGAGGAACAATTTTTCGTTCTTCTTTCGCCACACAAAAAATAATATGTTTACAGTTCTTTGTTGCAATAGCGATCTTCTTTCTCGGCTAGCATTTGCATCTACCTAAAAACAAATAGCAGAGAGAAGAGCAGTATATATTACTATTCACACACAAACACAACTCACAAGTTTCACAACTCACAGGAAAAAGATGGATATACTCTGGAGAGAACGAACATTTTTTGTCTCTTCTAAAGTCTGGCTCTTAGGCATCCCATTCACATGCAAATTCTTGTGAATAAATCGGCTTAAAAACTCGTCTTCATATAAGCAACTAGTAACCACAGTGGACGTTCCCTTATGGCGCAATGGCAAAGGCAATGCTGGCTAAATTCAATTCAGAGAACCTCTATGTTTCGCATGACAGTAACAATGATAATTAAAACGAAGAAACTCTTGAGGCATTTGCCAATGAATTTAACGTCAATAACAATTTGTAAATATGTGAATAATGTACATAAATACAAAATCATTTTACTTATTTATACTTTTAAGTTAATTTTTTAAATCAAATATTTTGAAGTCTTTTTTATTTATTTTTTTACAAAAAATATCTTTATTTTTTTTTGTAACAAAACTAAAAATATGTATTCCTAGCTTTTTATTGAAATAAGATTTTTTTTATATAAAAACTGTGAAAATGTACGAAAGTACAAATTATACCTATAAGATTTGACTTAAAATACTGAATTCTTACAACAAAATCTAAGAAGTTTTTTTTTAATAAATATGAAGTGAAATTATTTTTTATTTATTTAGAAAATAGAAAAAAATATTTTTAGAACGTGGTTTGTTTATTCGGAGCTTTATTCTTAAAGGAGAAGTTCACATCACACATTTAATTTTTTTTTTTTTTTTTAATATCTAGGATAGGATTGTGGCAGAGAAGTATGGTGGTTTTTTTTTCTTCCAGTACAAAAACAGTGGGATTTTTTTTCAAATACGGTGGGATTTTAAAAATCTCATCTGGCATCAGTGAACTGAAAACAAAACGTCCTTTTCAGGACGACCAAAGATTAAACGAAAAGATATATATTTATTTATATAAACTTTTTTTTCATTTTTAATTTTAATTCATTTTGAGACGTTTACAAAGGAATAATATCTTAATGGCAAAGCTGATAACTTATATATTAATGGCAAAGCTTATAATTTGAATTAATATTTTATGCTGGATTTACACAACTGACAAATTGGCAGTATTCGGGCAGTTTACTGTAACAAAAAACTGGCAGAAGAATGGACAAATTCATTCTTTTGGCAGTATACTGGCAAAAAAAACTGCCAATTGTTCAGTGGTGTAAGTCCAGCATTAGTTAAAACAAATTAATTCCGCCCCAAACTTCAACAAAACATGACTTTTAATTATGTATTAAAAGTAAGGCGTCAGTTACAACTTTTATTGAAAACCGTCATTTAAAATTTGAATTACTTATTTTGAGACGTTTAGAAAGCAAAATTGGTTATTATTTTGATGCCAATATGAAGGTGATACCTTAATTATTATGGGCCATATTCATAAGATCATCACCTTTATACTGGCATCAAAATAATCACTGTTTTTTTATTTCTAAACGTCTCAAAATTAAGAATTAAAATTTCTAAAGAAGATTTTCAATGAAAGCTATAACTGGTACCTCAATAATTTTACTGTCCAACTCTTCGAAATCAAAAACTGCATCATCAACAATGGCAAACAATTGGGTCCTTAAGGATCTTTGCTCCAGGTCTAAAAGCGTTTCCATATCCTTTTGAATCACCTCACAGGTCAATGCAGCAAAAGTCTTCATTTCTGTTTCTTGGGGCTTTGGAGAATGTATCTCCTTCAAGATTTGAAGAGCCTCTAACTGATAATTTTGATGTTCCATCGACTAAATGTGTGCATCTAGAAGATTGTGTTTAAATTAAAAATATATAAAAGAATTAAGCTTAAGCTTTACTTTTTTTCTTTGGGCATGTAGGCTCAGTTGTAGGTGGAGCATCGGCCGACATCAATGAGGTAGTGCTTTAATAAGAAAAAAATATTAATAAACGAATATAAAACTTATTTTGGTTAAATACCATCTCGGGTATCTGGTGTCGTCCAAAAACAACGATAGTTCACCGAACTTATAAGTCAGTCGGTTTGGCTCCCGAGGCGCTGGGATGTTTTTTGGATCGGGCGTTCCCAGTTTACAGAGTTGTAACGAAGCGTTCCATACTACGTTTCTCCACCACACTCTACCCACCATTTCATCAGCAGTACATCGATTGTGTTTTAACCGACTCAATTCACAACCAATGCAAACACGTGACGTCACGCGAAATGTTATTTACATTCATCGTTATGGAGTTCACATTCACTGTCACCAGCAAATATCATATGAGGACCTACTCGAATACAGGGAAGGTACCCTTTCGGTCATTGCTCAAGTCATATAAGGCAATAGTAAACTTGATTATAGAATCAGTTTGGTTTTCGTTTCTGATGAGTAAATTCGATTCGGTCTCTTAGCTTGTTCGACCATTTCGTTCTTCAGGCTTCCCTCCACCCGGTGTAAAGGGTCTTTAGTTCGAAGTTTAGAACTTCTATAATTACCAGCAGGGGCTTTGATACCTGCTGATCTATCAAGCATTATCTTGATTTGTAATTGCCACCAGGGGTCTGGTACTTGTCGATCTATCAAGTTTTAGCTTGATTCATAAGCTACTAGGGGCTTTAAATCCTACTGATCTACCAGTGCGAAAGCCTGCCGTTCCGAAAGCCACCAGGGGCGTTGTTATTGCTGATATAAAGAAACTAAGGGCTCTCAAACCTACTGATCTACCATTGCGAAAGCCTGACGTTCCGAAAGTAACCAGGGGCGTAGTACCTGCCGATCCTTAGCTATTAGACGCATTAAACCCCGCTTATAGTTTACAGTTTCAGCTGATCAGAAAGTTACCATCCGCCGCCAACCTAAAACATACGGAATCCAGAATACTAGAGCCAGAATACTAGAATATACCCGTACCGAAGTACGCCGATTGACCTAGAGGTCCCATGAAATACTAGTATAACCACCGTCGCCTGTGCACAGTCGAACTTTTAAGATTAATACAATCGAAAGCCAGTTTATTATTTTGTTATATATTATTTAAGAGTTGTTTGAATAAAGATTTTTGTTATAAGGTTATAAGACCACCCCTCCTGAAGTTTCGTATTTTTCTTCAGAACGACCCTGGCAAACCGGTGAGCAAAACCTCTACTGGAAAGCAAAAAGCACATCACAGAGTGTCCCATCTTCCCTGAACTTTGGTTTTGTATTCGTTCTCCAAATCTTAAAGTTATAGTTATTAAACATAATAAATGTAAAAAAGTACATACACACATAAATATGTATGTATGTTGGTACTGTGAGCGTGAAAAAAAGTGTATACCTCAAAATTGCAGTTGTAATTGTTATGAAATAATGTATGTATCTACATTTTGAAAGCATTTTTTCATAATAAGATGGCAGTTGAAACGCGACAAAAATGGAATGAATACATTTTTCAAGCATAAAAAAGTGTACAAACAAAACTTAAATCTTAAAATTAATTACAAATGCAACTTTATGTTATAAACTTTTGTTTAGATTTTACAGCAGGTTTGTAGAAAAGGAATGTTAATAAATTATTGAGCAGCACAAAGGTAAATATAGATTTCATTCTCATCTAGTAAAAATTTCGAAGCCGCTATTGCAAAATGTTTGGTTTTGCATATTTTTTTAGCATGACATTTATATTAAATCTTGAAAAATTTTCAAAAATCTGAAAATATCAAAAAATTGAAAACATACTTAATTCGAAAAGAACCTGCTGCCATAAAATGTTCCTAAGAACACGGTATCGGTAGCCCTCGTGCCGAATGTTAAACAGTGCTGGTCTGAGCTTGACGGCTTCTATAAACAGTTCTTAAAAAAATGAAAAAAAAAATGTTTAAAATATTATTAACTAGAAAATTTCTTAAAATTAAATTTACATCACCCTTACAGAGTATTTACAGACATTAAAATAAAATGTAGGAAAGCTACATTGTACGTATTTGATCGTATGTTAGATCACACAATGTTTAAAGTCTTATGCCCAATTTCATAAAAAAAAACACTTAAAACCCTTTTATCTAAAGTCCTCTTAAATTTTATCAAATCTTTAAATATTTCCAGTTTCACCAATCTTAAAAAAGGAAATTTAAGGGAAATTTTAGTTAAAATTGGATTTGCCTCAGATCCCTGGAAATAAAAATAGGTTGTTTCCCTCTCTCATTCCAAAATGCATGTGAAAAAGCATTACATGTAGAAAAAAAATGCTACAAAAAAAATATTCGGAGAACGGATTCCTATGAACTCGGAATATTCTTGGACTTCTTACTAATATGCATAAAAGGAAATTATACTATTTAAACTGGTAAGTTGTTTTAAATCAACAAAATTAGAAAGAAATTGATTAAAATACTTTAAATCCGTTTTAACCCAACGCGATGTACACCATCTGATTTCTTATATGAATCTTTATTTATGAGAAAAAAATTTTGAAAATCGTAGGAGCGGTTTTAAAAATAATTAATTTTTTATATATAAAATTTCGTTAACATTTTTGAGAAAAATAATTGGTACGCCAATTTAAAGCATTTATTAATGTTGCGTTAAAAATTGAACTTCACAAAAAAATCTGCTACCAGTTTTCGAAATATCGAATTTTCAAAAAATAATTTTGATTTTTTTTTTTTAAATCCAAACATCATTTTTAAGAAAATTTTGATACGCACTTTTATTTATATTTGTTACAAGCTTCTGTATAAAAAATCTAATTTTATTTGGTTGATCAGATGTTGAGATAGTCGAAAATCAAAGAAACCGTTCTATGAGAGGTACTGTTAATAAACGTAAAATATAAACTTTAAAAATTTTAAATGTAGATCATACTAATTTTAACACACAAAAAAAACTTTTATGAAAATCGTAGGAGTCGTTTTTGAGAAACAAAATATTTTTCCTGACATTTTTTTAACATTTGTATGGGAGGTACCGTTATTTTTGGGTATTGGCATAATTTTTGTCAAAAATCTTCTAGATAAAGTAAAAAAACTGCTATTAACCAAGTTTAATAAAAATCGACCAAGTCGTTTTTGAAATATTGAGTTTTCGAAAAAAATATTAAAACTTTTTTTAAAAATCTAAAAAAATTTTTTTTGAAAATTTTGGTACACAATATTATTTAAAATGTGTCAATAATTCTTCATAAAAAAATTTATCAGAATCAATTTCACCGTTTTCGAGAAAAGCGAAAATCAAAAAAATGGTTCTTTGGGAAGTACCATTAATAAAGATTTTTCGGAACCATTTTTTTTATTAAACGGCAACCTCAAACTATTTAAATTTATTGAGTTCTTAAAAACAAATTCGGTAGCGCTGGATTTGAGAAAAATAAGTTTTTTTTTGGGCAAGAAATTTTGTATGACAGCTACTGTTAATTTTGGTCCTAAAAAAAAAAGAGAAAAAAACGGGTGGGGGGAATGTCCAAAAAACGCTAGGTACCAAGTTTAAATAAAATCGACCCATCCGCTTAGGCTGTAGTCGAACCGACAGACAGACAGACGGACGTTTTTGCCAGACCCACTTTTTTCGTCTTCGCTATCATCGTAATGTAAAGTTTGATCAAAATCTCGAGTTCGATTTTTTGTACGAATCCATAACTTCCCATATAGTACCTATATCGCAAGTAAAAATTCACATTAGGTAATACTGTACGACTGCAGCAAATATATAAATTTCTTAATAATGTATGTTTGTGTCTAACATACCTATATAATGCAATTGTAATGTTCAAAAAAGCACCATCACGACAGTAAAAGTGAGCAGGTGCATCAAGTTAGCAGAATAAAGAGTATGTAGTAATTAGCTGCTATTTAGTTGCTGATTAGTTACGCAAAAAAAAATTGATCGGCCTGTTGGATTTCGAGAAATTGGGTGTCCTGCTAACTTGACGACAACTTAGCAGGACACCCAATTTTTCGGAATCCGAAAGTGCGATACATTTTTTTTTTGCGTAAATAATAAGCGATTAATTCATTTTCAACAAATATCCACTTCCGGACCGTTTATATGTATTTTTGGGAAAGGTGTCCTGCTAGCTTGATGCACCTAAAGTGAGCTTAGTAAATCTACTATAGTAGATAACTTTAACTGTTGTCGTGAAATAGCCGAAATAATAGCGTCTCACGTTGATGTTAACATTGGCAGCGAAGAAAACAAGCTCCTAAAAAAAACTATTTTATGCCGGAAAACAACGCACCACCTTCACCAATATATGGCACTTTTATTTTATAGAAAATACTGCCTTGAACAAAAATATAAAGACGACTTGGGCTCCCAAATCATGGAATTTTTACTAGACGTTAAAAAAGTGTACCCAGGTTTTATCGATGGTGAAGAAAGTATGGGCTTGCAACTAAAGGACTTCGACCCTCCCACTGTTCACAGTGAGCACTTAGAGGGTGTTTTACCGCCAAAACAATCTCGGCATTTCACCATCAACGACGAACTCAATGAACTCGACAGTAACACCAGTACGGACGATGACTTCATTGACGAGACTTACATTCCTCTTTAATAAATGAACATTGACTTTACTATGTTTAACTAACTAGTTTTAGTAATTTTCAATTTTCTCAAAAACTGGAAGACATAAATCGTTTCGGTTTTTTGTGTTCGATTCAGAATTAATATTTTCAATAACTTTTATTAGCTAATTTAGCGCATCATTTCAAAATTTTGAGAAAATTTAGTCTAAGCTTTTTTTCCATTTTTTTTATCAAAATTTTGAGTTTGCCTGCGAATTTTTTAAAAAACTATCGGCTTAAATAATTTAATTTAAATGCAGGATTAAAGTTTAGATTCCTAGTTTTCAAAAACGGTATATTTAATTACTGTAAGTGTTGCCGTTGTTTTTTAATAATTATTTTTTAATTTTAAGTAATTTTTTTCTAAAATTGCCCCTACCTCCTAAACGGGGTGAGGTAGACCCCCCTTCTAGAGGATAAAGTTCAAGGTTCTTCTATATTTATCTTCAAAATCAAGGAGTGAAATTTTCCGGGATATTAAAGCGAATTACTATTGGTACAACGAAGCAGAAAGTCAACCGTTCAATCTTAGCAATGCTGAATGTTAATTTTCGTTTACCACTATACAACAGAGCAGGAACCCATCATTGTTGTTTAAAGGATGTCATTCAATAGCTTACCAGTTCATGTTAAAATAGAAAAAAGATTCATTTTTTTTAAAAAAGAATGTGTGCAATTTGTAAAACAAAAATAAGTTCAATTGTAGCTTATAACTTTGCATATTTTGTAAATTATTATGATACTAATAAAATTATCTATTTATCTATCTTCTAGTCTCTATACTCTTGATTGGTACCCAGACCCACCTTCACTGATCGACCACATTAAAAGAAAATTTCCTTACGTCCATGACATATTTTTGGTCACAAGTGAATGTGAACTGAAACTGGGGAAGTTCAAATATGTATGAAATTTTAGATTTCACTTAAATTATCTACATTCTAAATCATAAAGTGGGTTCACCTGTGGATAAGTTTGTTGTAACGCTTCATTACAATAGTATCCGCTATTCGAAATGAAAATGAGCCTCAAGGGGGAATAAGACTTAATTTTAAAATTTTTACTAGAAGCGAAAAAGCGAAAAAAAATTGAGCCTGACTGCCTCCTTAGCTCATTTATTGGATTCTTTAATCGGGGTGATTTTCTAAAATCCAAAGTTTCTTTATGTTTCTTTATAACTAAAACGATACTCGGTTATAAATTTTCTTTCTTTTAATACAATTATTATAAATTCTACTTAAGTGTAAAAATAAATTCTATCGAATATCATGTACTTACCATCTGAAGAGGACTATAATATCATGTGAGCTTGTGCCAGAGAAGATAAATATTTTATTTTTTTTTTAATAAAATCCGATTCGAAACTCATTTATTCGTACATTGCTACACCCTTAGCATCATCCGGAAAATTGCTGATTTACATATAAGTACTCATTCGATGAAAAACCCTCGCGCATCCTTTCTCGAAATCGAAGTTGAAAGAAATAAAAACATTTTCAGAATTGAAGGAATTTAACATACCGAACAACCACAAATCAAACAATTCATTAAATCACCATTCACACGAAAGCTCAAGCGTCGGCGGAGGCGTCACGTCGGCGTTGGTGTCGCGCCTCCAGCCTTGATGGAATTCCGACGAAAAAGTTGAATATATTCATTGATTGCAAGCAAAGTATATTTTTCATCAACGATAATTCCATTTAAAAACATTTAATCAAAAAAAAAATAATCTTTCTGTATCGAATCATACGCAGCGTAGTCGAAAAATATTCATTTGACATTG
The DNA here is from genome assembly GCA_932273885.2 of Leucozona laternaria. NCBI lineage: Eukaryota > Metazoa > Arthropoda > Insecta > Diptera > Syrphidae > Leucozona > Leucozona laternaria. The sequence continues at coordinate 215,503,426 of OW026366.1, read as the reverse complement.
ATTCGAAATGTTGGAATTCGATAATTGAAATAAAAACCAATATCTTCGGGATATGATGATGGATAATAAATTATTATGAGTTTGTGATGCAATATTTTTCGTTCAGTTCACACTAATACAATGAGTGATGGATTTTGTTAGCTAATCATAATCTCGACGTGCAACATTTTTATATGTACAAATTAATATTTTGGAAACGAGGTGATGATATTTTTTGGCTATCCCATAACCATCGGGTAAAAAGGGGGAATAAAGGTATGTATACAGGGTGGCGCATAGGTAATGTTATGATTTAAATATTGAAACATTTTTTTGTTGACGTATTTTTTTCAGAATTATGTACATAATTTTGAAAAAGCTCACCACAGAAGAAATAACCAAAGTTGTTCAATTTTATTTTGAAAGTAGACATTCAATTATTCAGCAACAAATATCATATCGAAATTTCTTTCATGTTCGAAATGCGCCCAGTGCTCCAACAATTTACCAATTGGTCCAGCGTTTTCAGCAACAATGGTCTCTCTGTGATCTAAATTGACGCAAGAACTGAAGCCGCTTGACCACTAGAAGCGTCGTATGTTCGTGAATTGGGCTGAGCAACAACTTGAAAATGATTCGGATTTTCATCGAAAAATCATCTTCAGCGATGAGGCTCATTTCTGGCTGAATGGCTTCGTCAATAAACAAAATATGCGGTATTGGTCAGGGAGCAATCCACACGTACTCCATGAGTCATCATTGCATCCCGTGATGATCAAGACCGGCACGTTACTGTGGATGGGGATCGCTACCGTTCAATGATAACCGAATATTTTTGGCCCCAATTGGATGATATGGACTTGGAGGACGTGTGGTTCCAACAGGACCGCGCCACAAGCCACACAGCGAATGTCACAATCAATTTATTGGAAACCAAGTTTGGAGAACGTGTTATCTCACAAAATGGTCCAGTCGCTTGGCCGCCTCGGTCGTGCGATTTGACGCCGTTAGACTATTTCCTGTGGGGCTACGTCAAGTCTATGGTCTATGCCAACAAGCCAGCGACGATTGATGAACTTCGTACGAATATCGAACGTGAAATTGCAGCAGTATCGGCCGATTTATGCTTAAAAACCGTCAAAAATTTGGTTCAGCGTCTGGACTTCTGCAAGCGTGCCCGTGGTGGCCATGCAAAAGAAATTGAAATTCATACATAATGGCATCAAACGTGCTTTCACAGAAATAAAGAATCTCGTTGATATCCAAAACCGTTTTTGTTTTATTTAGAAAACTTTTGTAGCGCTCTTATTGAAAAACCCTTAATATCCTCTTAGCTGACAACCTGCGCAATATATTACCTTAGATTTGTGTACTGTGGTTGTAACCCTTTTCATCGTTGAAAAGGTTCTTTCAACACTGGCTGTTGTCACTGGATGTGTGCACACAACAGTAATCAAGAATTTAAAACCTCTAAAGTAAGTCTTGTCACAGAACTTCGGTAGAAGGATCACTCGAAGATATTTTTACGTTCCAAAGAAATATGTATAGGTACTCAGCTTTCACAGCCGATAATGATATTGCATTAGCAAAGTCGAAGCAAGATGTCAGTTTTTCCATATCATTCACTCGCTCAACTGCACCAAAACCTGGGAGAAGGGCTTGAAGCGATGGTGGAATGTCTTCGTTCACCATGACCATGTCCGTAAGATTTTGTAGGGAAAATTTGCTGTAACCCAGTTGTATTGGAAGCTCGTTTTTTTTTAGATGCATGCATGTCATTCGGAACTGAAACTGATGAAAGAGTGTGCTGTCATCTAAGGAACATTTATTCATCGTCGCTATATCAAAATGTTCTGCCTTCCACATAGACGATTGCTGAATTTGAGATTCGATGGATGCGTTTTTTTCAGGTTCACATGAGCTTGAAGACTCAGAAATATTCTCATCTGGTCAAAAACAAACAAATATTCAATTTCATTTTTAATACTTTACTGATTGATGAAGCTTCAAGCTCAATATAACATTCACCAATCTGACAAAAACATACCTTAGAATTATAGAAATACATTATGTAGCTTAGCTTTTGATTTTTTAATACAACTCCAAGGAATGAAATACAAAATCCGAACTCAATTCTCAAATCGATAGTTGCCTAGAAATTTTGTATTTCTAGAATATTTGAGCACATAATATTTGTCATAACGCAGCTGGCCCGCCCGCCTTAATAATTACAAAAGAAAATATAAATAAAAATTTAAGTTAATTTTTGTAATCGAATACTTCTTTATGGGTTTTAACCTACTTCACGGTATGAATGGCTAATTATATAAAAACATGGTCCTCTAAGTCCAACCTTTATTACTTTCCCAACACTGAAAGAATTTTTATAATCAAGAACCACGTTTTTGTTTTTATCCCATTTCACTCTATAAATAGCATATTTTTTTTTAAATAAACATTTCAAGCACACACAAATTTTTTTAAAATCAAATGTCACTTTTCGTTTTTACGCCATTAAACGCTATAAATGCCAATATTCTGAACAAAATCCACGAGGCCATCCACTAAAAAAAAAAACCTTTCAAATTTCTTAAATCGGATAATTTTTTATTTAAACCGCATTTCACCCTACAAATATCAAAAGCTGAAAAAGAATATCCGAAAAGCCATTTCCTATCCGCCTAAGACCCCCCTGTTGAACTGTAATTGAATTGAACTGAAAACTAAATGTGTGCCTACAGCGCCACCTGTTGAGAATTTTCCGATTTTTCTTTTTTCCTAAACGTACACGTAGCCATTAAACCAAACCCGCAGAAGGAAGTATCCAATTTGGTAGAGTCGTTTTCAAGTTTTAAGCATCAGAATGCAAAGCGATCCATTTTTGTATATATAGATATAGGTAGGGGAGAGTGGGTACGAACGTAACGGTGGACCGGTTGTGACATTTAATTTTTACGAAAAATAAGAACTTTGTGCGTTTATTTTTTAATGCACAATTCTTTGCAGTTAGGTCCTAAATGCACCCACAAAAATCCAAAAGTGAGTACAGTCGAATGTACCAACAAAAGCCAATAATGTGAAATTTGAGTGAAAACGTAATTTTTTTGGTCTTGAGTTTTTTTCAGTATTTTTCTTGAACAAATTAACATTGAGAGGATGCAAGCTTACTGTGCTCCAATATTTCTAGAATCGAATAGAGTAAATATTTTGACGACAGGCACACTGGTTTCTTCTTAATATGATTTTTAATATTTAAAAGCGTGGGGTGGACTGTTATAACAATTTTGGTGTGGACGTTTGTAACATAATACAAGCAAAAATTGATGCATAATGATTTGTGTTACAACCGTCCACACACATTTTTTGGTGAATTTGTTTATTCAAAAGTTGGAGAGAGAGATCAAAATAGTTTTTTTTTCAAACAAATTCGAAATAATGTTATACTAAATAGATTTATTTATTATCAACACTGAATTAGAATGCCTTTTTATTGGCATTCACTTATTTTATAATAATACACAAGTATAATTTATGGTATCGGCTTAGAATTAAATTCTTAGTCTAGGCACCATTTTTAACTTTTTCTTCATATATTTATATGGTGTTACAACCGTCCTTTCAGCGTGTTACAATCGACACACCGAAAAGGACGATTGTAACATTTGATCTTGCCTTCATTTTCAAGTCATACATTTAAATCAAAGACAAAGTTGGCAACCAAATTAGTATTTAACGGTAGCTAAATTTTCATTGATTAATACGCACTATGCTTCATTTTGATATGTTTATTGGTTATCAAATTATGGCCCGAAATGTCAAAAATGTTACTTTCGTACCCACTCTCCCCTACGTCTATTACAACAGGACTCTTGTCCTAAAATCTTAACCTGGATAGTCTCTTCATTTTTATAGATTTGAATTGATATTAAAAATCTTTAGTTTTTACGGTATTTGTTCAGATAAAAATCATTTCGGAGGGGGAGTGCTTAAGTCACCCCCCTTGTCTACGTGTCTGGTGCTAACCCAAAAACAAAATATACAGTCTGTTTTAAACGTTTGACGTATAGACAAAAAATTAATGACGTAATAACACCATACTATATAGAATAGACCATATTAAGATACAGCATAATATAAATTTCATTAAACCAAATAAATTAATTCTTTATGGTTCTCCTTCTTATGATCCTTTAAAATGGTCCCCTTTCCCGAACAAGCTTGAACACACACTTTATATTTACCATCCTTTCTTTTGTATATGAGAACAGCAATAAAAATTAAATTCAAATACGAGCACCTTGGTCGGGTGACATAACAATTTATACTCGAACACAATATAACCAAAGTCAAAGGATACTCATGTTATTTAATTTTCCATAAAGTTGCCAAGAGTGTAGGAAAATTTAAGAGGCCCTAAAATTTAATAAGCTCTATGTGCTTAGATTATACACAAAAGGATACTGTTGACTGTATGACATGGCACGTAATGTCATATCAACAAGTTGTAAAATGTCCCATTAAATGTTAACGCCTCATCAAATAAATAATAATATTTTTTTTCCCAAATTCAGTACTATAGTAGATACATACATACATTCATACATACATACCTATATCTACATATGTGTTGAATTTGAAAATTTGTGCTAGTTTGAAATATTTAAATAAATAACATTACAAGGGTTTTGATAGTTTTTAAGTCCATACAAATTTGGTATTTCATTCCGGTTTAATGTCGCACTTGGAATCATCGGTTAAATTCAGCATATAAAATGTAAGTATTTTACTATGCTGAATTATATCAGCAGAATGTAAAATGTACCAACATATAGAGTTTTTATTATAAAACCTTCACATAAAATACCAAAGGGTTTATTATTAAATTTATTCTCTTGTTTGAACAGCTAGTAAGTAGGTACTATTGTAGCTCAAATTACTTACAATTTTTAGGATTTATTGGTATAGAAAATTATGAGCCATAGATAAGTACCATATAAAGGCACGGTAGTTATATCAAAATGCACAGGATCATGAAATTCGTCCTTTAAATATACAGTAAAACCCGAATAAGTATGCCTATCGCATAAGTGCCTAACCCGCATAAGTACCTTTTTTTAGATCCAAAATTATGAGGAATTTTTCATATAAAACTCATCTAATAAGTATCTTTCGCTTAAATAACTTCCCCGCTTAATTGCCTTTTATTTTGAATTTGTACATACTTTTATTGAAATGTACCTAAAAAAAATTCTTTTTTTAGACACTCTAGCGTCTTGAAGGAAAGATGATTAAAATATGATTCCATAACGCAAAGCAAACAAAAATAACTGATTATTTAACTTTGTAAATAGAAAGTTCGCTTTTTAAAAGGTTACTGATACTAGTCTAATAACATTAAATGTTTTTTTGCTGTCAACTTTTTTATTTTTGTAAATATATACTGCCTTACCCTCATAAGTACATCTCAAAACGAGGCATATATGGTGAGGAACTTATCCGGGTTTTACTGTATATGCATTTATAGTAAATAATTGATCATTAATTTCAATAGAACTCACAAAACTCAAATTAAAAATAGAAAAACCCACCACTTTCGGAAATAACAGCTGTGCCTTAAGTTTCAAAACAAATGAATGGGTTATTTGCAAGGGTATCTGCGGTAAAGATTTTCACCCTATATGTGCAGGATTGAGCAGAAACTCCAAGGCTCATCTGGCAGAATTTTCTATAAGTTTTAATTACTATTTCGAAATATGCAGATCTATCACGTTGTCACATATTATGCTAGCAATCTAGTAAAACAACGAATGTGTAACTCAACTCTCAGAATCTATCAATGAACTCAAGACCAATACCTACTCGCCTTAATGCCAATAAAATAATTGAGATTCTTTCCGAAAATCATGAATATCCAACTAAATGTCTGGAAACAAATCACACGGGTCAAAACAAAGTTATCAAGCATCGAGGTGTCCTTGAAGAAGATTCATCAAAAAACTCTCTGATTGCCTTGATAACTCCATCTCTATAGGTATACCCAACTTAAATTCTCAGCATATCAAAATTGTCAATTCCATTGCTGCCACTAAATCTTCATGTGAACAAACAACTTCCTCATTAAATTCCATGGAAGATAGTTTGACACATGTAGCTGAATCCACGGCAAGAACAACTAACTGCGATCAAGTCAATTGATAACGATTTTACCAATAATTACGAACAAATTAATAACAATTCGGTTATACTTGAGGACATCTTAATTAAAGAAGCTAAAGCTATTCATTTTGCTATCTCTGAGTTATCAGAGGAAGTTAAAATAGGATCACATAAAAATGATATTATCTCTTGTGACCCTGGCAGCTACAACTTACTACAGATAGAACTTATGGCCGCCATTGAGACATCCAACGTTAACCCTTCAACTACACCAATTTCTACGACATCGTCATCTGCCCTCCTGTCATCATCTACCGACGAGGGCACCTACTCCTACGCAACCAATGCCAAATCTGAAAAAGAAACTTTATTGACAGATTGTTTTGCTATTTCTAACCTGTTTCAAGTAAGTGGTGTCACCAATAGCCTTGATAGACAGCTTGACCTCATCTTCTCATCCGACCCTGATAACTCCATTGAAATTGAAAGTTATCATCTTCTTTCTACTCTTGATCGTTTTCATCCTCCACTGATTATGTCTTTCTCTTACGAAACAGTTACTACTTCCAGTGTTCCTGATGAATATTTCAATTTTTCTCAAAAAAACAGTTGAAGATGCACTAGCAACTTTCTATACTGAAGTTTTCAGCTGTTTTGTTTATTCTGTACCTTTTTGCCTCGTAAAAATGTGTCTTCCTCACCACCATGGTATACCAAAGAACTTAGATCACTTTCTTAACCAAAGATATAAACTATGGCAAATTTATTTGAGATCCAAGTCCTATTACAACCATCAAGCTCTTCCAAGCGCTTTTCTGAATTTTCTAACCTTTTGAACCTGATACCCAATATTTTTACTATTTAAAGGGCTCCGCTCAAACCTCATGATAAAAGAAAAAAATCGAAAAACTTCAAGATCACTACTTTACCGGACCAGCTATCTTCCTAAAAAAATGTAAAATGGAAGAATTTGTTTCCCATGTTCTGTGTACAATGGATAAAGGAGATGAAATCGACAAAATGCCTAATAAAATTATTGTTTTTAAACTAAAAACCTTGGGATTCCCGACTCTCTTCATCTTATGGCTGAATTCTTATACTTGACCAATAGAAAATATATAGTCTGTTTTAGATCAAATTTCTCCACTCCCTTTAATGCACCTTCCGGAGTACCACAAGGCAGCCACGCTGGTCCACTATTATTTATTTTAGCTATCAACGATGTTGTTTAGGTTCTTGATTGTGGTTTGTCTATTTTTGCGGACGATATGAAAATCTTTCAACGCATCTCGTCACCTTCTGACGTAAATACCCTAAAGCGCAATCTAGATATTTTTACTTGCGATATAGGTACTATATGGGAAGTTATGGATTCGTACAAAAAATCGAACTCGAGATTTTGATCAAACTTTACATTACGATGATGGAGAAGTCAAAAAAAGTGGGTCTCGCAAAAACGTCCGTCTGTCTGTCTGTCTGTCTGTCTGTCTGTCGGTTCGACTACAGCCTAAACGGATGGGTCGATTTTCTTTAAACTTGGTACCTAGCGTTTTTTGGACATTCCCCCCACCCGTTTTTTTCTCTTTTTTTTTAGGACCAAAATTAACAGTAGCAGTCATACAAAATTTCTTGGCCAAAAAGGAAAAACTTATTTTTCTCAAATCCAGCGCTACCGAATTTGTTTTTAAGAACTCAATAAATTTAAATAGTTATAAGTTGCCGTTTAATAAAAAAAATGGTTCCGAAAAATGGTTATTAATGGTACCTCCCAAAGAACCATTTTTTTGATTTTCGCTTTTCTCGAAAACGGTTAAACTGATTCTGATCAATTTTTTATGAAGAAGTATTGACACATTCTAAATAATATTGTGTACCAAAATTTTCAAAAAAATAGTTTTTAGATTTTTAAAAAAAGTTTTAATATTTTTTTTTGAAAACTCAATATTTCAAAAACGACCTGGTCGATTTTTATTAAACTTGGTAAATAGCAGTTTTTTAACTTTATCTAGAAGATTTTTGACAAAAATTATTCTAATACCCAAAAATAACGGTGCCTCCCATACAAATGTTAAAAAACCGTTAAGAAAAATATTTTGTTTCTCAAAAACGACTCCTACGATTTTCATAAAAGTTTTTTTGTGTGTTAAAATTAGTACGATCTATCATTTAAAATTTTTAAAGTTTATATTTTAGGTTTATTAACAGTACCTCTCATAGAACGGTTTCTTTGATTTTCGACTATCTCAACATTTGATCAACCGAATAAAATTAGATTTTTTATACAGAAGCTTGTAACAAATATAAATATGTGCAAAACTAGGCTATATTGTTAATTTTTGTATACTCACATAATACCACCTGAAACTAAACTAAGATTTGGCAAATGGATAAAATATATGCTCCTATAGCTAATTTATTTCAGACTATAGAACCACAATGTGGTCGCGCATAAGAGCAAGTTCGTGCGACCCAGTCGTGCATATTTTTTTCTGTCTGGTCCCGAAAAAAACCTACTTGAGCTCAATGTCAGTAAATGTCACAACTTAACGTTTTCGCAGAAACACCTCCCCTCTCCCCCCCCGGCAATACTATATAATTGGAGACCTAGTACCCGCAGTCAATTCTGCCTGTGACTTAGGAGTCATTTGTGACAGGGAACTTAACTTTCGTTGCCACATTGGCAAGGTTTTCAATAAAGCCAACTCGACACTTGGCTTTATTAAACGATGGTCAAAAAAGTTCTCTGACGTTACAAAATCTCTTTTTGTTTCATTTGTCCGACCCATTCTTGAATAGCCGTCTCAAGTATGGTCCCCATATATCAAATTACCCAAATTAAACGGATCGTTTAGGTTTAGTGTAGGTTTATTCGATTTTCTCTCCGTAATCTTCCGTGGGATGATCATTATCGACTACTTCCTAATTTAGATCGCTTACAGCTGATCAACCTTCAGTCACTAGAAAATCGTCGTCGAACCAGAGGTGTACTTTTTATTTTTGATATATTAACCAGTAATATTGACTACCCTGATCTGTTAAGTATTGTCTCTTTCAATTCTAATCAGCGTAACCTTAAGTCAGTACCCCTTTTACGCATCCCTTTTCACCGCACTAACTATAGCTTCTACAATCCCATGTCCCGAATGCTACGAAATGCCAATAATTCCTCAAATGATTTTGATTTCCACTCCTCCAAATCGGTCCTTCGAAATTCCCTTCTCTCTTACTTACCCCAATAACTTTCTTCACCCGCCTCCTAACTTTTTTATTTAGGATATTTTCAATAGCTATGCATTATTATAGAATTTTAACTTTTTTTTCAATCCTCTCTTTATTTTATTTGTATTTAAAATGAATGTATTAGTCTTAAGCTAAGCTGGTAATAAGCGTAAATAAATAAATAAATATATTTTTCAATCTAAGCTTCATATTTTAGGTTAGGGTCCTGGTTGAATTTTGAGAAGTTTTTATTTTGAATCACCCTAAAATAAATGTAACACAACTTGCATATTTATTTAGAAGGGAAATACATGACCATAAGAAAAATGGAATAAAAACCAAATATTTCAATTTTAACACAACTTTACCTATACTGATGTGAATCCGGTATGTACATATGTATGAACTATATATTGTATGGTTAGTAAAGTTATAAATAAATTTTTATTGAGATTCGAATGACCGAAACCCAGCTGTTGCCTATTGAATTTTAGTCATCTTAATAGATAAGCTTTTTCTATCTGATTGGAAAAAGGTAAGAGGGTAGGTTGTTGCTAGACTTTTTTTCTGATCACATCTGGTTATCTGTATTAAATTGATATAGGTATACGAAAGTTCAAGTCAAATAAATAGGTATTTACATAATAAAATTGTGTGTACTTACGTGAGTAATTTTTAATACAAAACTGGGTTTTTAATTAATCTTTAAATAACGAATAACGTGTCATATACAGGGTTTTTTTTTACTAACCACTTCCTATCTTTAAATTTAAATAAAAGAAAGTTGTTGCGGTAAAATTTACCACAACAAGTTTCACCAGCCTATTCTTTTTTTTTCCTTAATCCTTTTTAGCCTTCCTTTTTCTTTCCGGCTCCAAAATGCCGGTAGAGTACAGTTGAAACCTGGTTTCCATCAGCCAGAGTCCTGCTCTTAAGGTATCTTGGAAAAGTAACACAAATAGGTCTTCGTAGTTTAAGTTGTGTGACGGGCAGTCCACACTTTCTACCAATTATGTATTGTGTGACGGGCGGTCCACAAAATAATTTGGTGGGCGACAGATTGTCAGATACAAATTTAATCGTGTGACAGACGGTTCACGAAATCATCGAGTGTGCGACAGATGGTCCACAAGAGGAGAAAACATGATGAACCCGACCCATGTTCAACGACATGTGTGACAACTTGCTCACACCAACCTAAATTTAGTATGGCTTAATTCCCACCCTAAAGTGTCTTGAACACGAAAGAAAAATCCCTTTGCGACGTGTTTTCCTTCCCCTTAAATTCTGCGCGAAGGTCTACGGGTTTTAGTAATTTTAACTTTAGCGTGAATCAGGGAATCCTGGCTTCTCACTTCTCATATGATTCGAAAAATGGCAGAGATCCCATCTGACAAAGAGCTTTCCTCCTAATTCGTAGTCTGGGCCGGTTTGAGTTGGTGGCATTGTTCGCGATATTAAATAATTTGTATCTTTTATCTATGGGAATTGACGGATGGGGACTGAACTTGTCCATTGAGCCACTTTTGGAAAGAAACCGCATGCATGGCTCGATTCGACTACGGCGCACAGCCTAGCAAATTGGTGGGGTGTTGCAGTTAGACCGTGACCGAATAAAACACGGACAGGCGGTCTGAAAGAGATGGCAATATTTATGGAATTGACGGCATGTACGAGTAAAGTCCGCCATGATGAAAAAAATCACTTTTGGATTTTGGTTCGGGAGAATTGGTGCAGGGCTACCTTTCCAGATTTTGAGAAAGAGCCAATAAAAAGAGTATTTTAAGGAAAAAAGAGCCACCGCTGAAAACGTCCACAACATACAAAATATGCACGACTGGGTCGCACGAACTTGCTCTTACGTGCGACGTGCGATCACACTGTAGTTCTAAAGTCTGAAATAAATTAGTTATGGGAGCCTATATTTTATGCATTTGCCAAAACTTAGTAAAATTGCAGGCAGTATTATGTCAGTATATAAAAATTAACAATTAGACCCGTGTTACACATATGCAAGGAAATTATATTATTTTAACTGGAAAATTGTTTTAAATCAACAAAATTAGAAACACATTGATTAAAATACTTCTGAAACTTTTCTTTTGAAGGTTTTGATATGCAATATTGTTTAAATTTATTACAAGCTTGTGTGTACAAAATTTAGTTTTAATCGATAATCAGATGAGAAAGTTGAAAATCAATAAAGTCGTCCTATGATACAGGTACTGTAAATAATAGTTCAATGTAAAATTTAATAATTTTAAATGCTAGAGCTTTATAATTTTGATACAAAAAAAAATATATCAAAATCGTGTTTGTCGTTTTTGAGCAATAACAGATTTTCCTTAACGGTTTTTAAGGCACTTAAATGGGAGGTACCGTTATTTTTGTTTATAAAAGAAAAAATTTGTCTAAAATCTTCTAGATAATGTAAAAAAAATTCTTTTTGCAGTTTAATAAAAATCCACCAAGTCGTTTTTGAAATATAGAGGGTTTAAAAAAAAAATATTTCAATCTTTTTAAAAATTGAAATGAAAAAATAACGAAAACTTACAAAAAAAAAACAGTTGAAAAAAAAATAAATACAATAGCTCAACCATTTGTAAATTAAATCCAAAATATGGCACATTCATCTCATTCTTTCTCTTTGCTACGTTCGGGAAATATTTATCCGAAAATTTAAAATGTAAGAAATTGATTTTTTTAATGAAAATTAACGTGTTCCATTTCAGAGAATTTTTGTACGCAGAGGAAAAATTTCAAACAATTTTTCGCAAAGAGTTTTTACTTAGAGGAAAATTGAAATATTATGAAAAAGTAACTTTAAGTAGATATATTATTCTGAAAAAGAGTAAAAAGAGCCACGGAAATCTCAAAAAGAGCCAATTTTGGATAATTTTAGAAAAGTGCAGCCAAAGAGCCACACCTGAAAAAAAGAGCCAAATTGGCTCTTTAGAGCCACGAAGGTAGCCCTGATTGGTGGTGCTTTACAACGAAAAATTATTTTTGATTCAATATCGAGTTTTCTTACGTTCAGAGTAGATTGTGAAAAATTCCCAGTTCGGGGGATTATTGAAGAAAATAGTGGAGCTATTTTCTGGTTTTGTGCAGGAGGAAAAGTCTTGGTCAGAGGCGATCAACAGGAGAGGAGGTATAGCCAGTGGGGCATACGAGAAAGAGGAGTGAGGATCCTGAGGAAAAGCTAAGTATTTGGTTGTTGGCTTTGTCCAGAACTTAGTGTTTAACTAGTGAGTTTTATTCGTTTGGTTTTGTGGCCAGAAAAGTGGCAAAATTTTACCTCGGTTAGGCCTTCGTTTCGTTTCTTATATTCTCCCGAAATTGCGGGACTCGCGATCGTTTCCTATACTGTCGTTCGTTTGGGAACTTTCCCACAGTGATTTTTCTTTGTGCACTTTGTGACACTCAGTTGTTATATTTTTATTTCATTTTATTTTAATTTGAACTTTTCTTCTTTCTTTTATTTGAAAAATTGGCCCTCTGCCAATTTCCAAAACAATTGTTAATTTTTCTTGTGATAGAAAAAATTCTGGGTTTTCAAATAAATTTTATTAACTTCCCATTGGGAATAAAAACATTTGCGTTTCCTTCAAATATTTGAAGACGAGTTTCAGCTTCCCGGTCAAGGCAAACGACCCTCAATAGTTCCCTGGCGCCCACCCTGTAGCGTAAGTACGCCCCTGTATTTACCTACTTATATTTAATTCGATTATTTTTTTATCATTAACAATTATTATCAAGATAATTCGATTTGGATTGCTCGCCCTTCCTGTATACATAATATTCTTTAATTCGACGAACCCACCCCCAGCTGACTAGCCGGTTGGCTGCATCGTTGCGTTGTTACAGTGTTGTTGCAATATTCATGTCTTCTCTCTTATCTCTTGTCTTTGGTTGATCGTTTGACAGTTCGTCAATTCGATCTTTACCTTCGCGTGTGCCAGTTGCACAATTTTAATAATTAAATAAATTCGTCTGTGTTTACTAAAGATTAATTGGATTCGTATTATCCTGAGTCGCGGTCTTTTAGTTTTTCCGTCATCATAATCTTCTTTTAAATTCGGTGAATAATATTGCAACAAAGTGTGTGTGAGATATCATCGATATTTTAATTCGTTTGATAGGACTATAGATGCCTTTATGTATAGAATATAACATCGTTCAAATGTTCGACGTGGTTTCTCTGGGTGGCACGAATCCGAAATGTCCAATTTTCCATAACTCCTGCGCATAAATCCGGCTAAATTGTACAATGGCATGGGTAGTGTTGGCTTTGAGGACCGCTGTGGTTTGTTTTTTCGCATAGACCTGCGACTTCTGAAAACCCCACAACAAAAAGTTTAACGGCGTGAAATCGCACTATCGCGGTGGCCAGTACAAATCACCTCCACGTGAGATGACCAAGAGCGTCACCCTGTTGAAACCACAATGTCGTTGGTATCCATATCATCTATTTCAGGCCAAAATAAGTTGGTAATCATCGATCTATAACGCTCGCCGTTGACGGTGATGACCGATGATGACGCCAGTGTAAAATCCATACTAAACAGTGACTTTTTTGAGATCCATTGGAAGCTATATTGTATCTCATGTGGATTCGTTTCATCCCAAATTCGACAATTTTCCGCATCGCTGAAGATGACCGAACCAATTTGATAAAACAATTTTACCATTTGCAAGTGATGGTGAACGCTATATCCGTCCATGGTGATTTGGCAAAACAGACTGAATAAATGACAGCCAATTTGATAAATGAAGCTTCAACAATAAGGTCAGTTGGGCACTACCAGTAAGTGTTATTTTAGGGGTCAAATATTCTTTTGCCACTGTGTAAGTTTTTCCATCTGTTCTCCTCTACTGGTCTCTTTCCGAGTGGGTGGAAAACAGCCAGCCAGTCACTAAAAATGGCAAATCTTCTTCAACCTCAAGATAAGGTTAAGGTGGCTGCCAAAGCATGACACACTTAGACCATAGTTGGTCCAATGTGTCCAAATGCCAAAGCAACCTCGACTCCCAAAGGATTTGGAAAAGTGAACCAACCGAAGTCTGCGCGGATCGCGCAGGATGTTCTAGCCAGAGTATATCTACCTACAATGGGTAGGGACACTCTCCACGTGGTTCATTTTTGTTTACATTTTTGAGTACCGCTATGTCACACGGACACGAGAAACGACAGTAAGAAGCGATAGAGTTAAAAAGAGGCAGTAGAACATTATGTGTAATGTTTCTAATGTATATCGTTTAGATACATGTTTCTCCGTCTGTAGAACTTTGACACCTTCAAAATCTGGAGAGTGGCCGATTTCGATGCTGTGGTGCGCCAGGGTTGTCTTCGCAGGATTTTCTGAGTCTGTGAGATTTTTACTGATGACTTTCTTAAAGTTTTCAGTCAGACTTGGAACATAAACTATACTTTTGAAGTAACCGTTGTTCGGATCCTTGGTGCATTCACTGCGAACTTTATTCTTGTGTTTGGAGAGTAAGTTACCAATAATGGTTGCGGGATACCCATTTTCACTCAGGGTTTTTGTTAATTTTTTCTCGTTGGCAGAATGGAATTGCTCAAGAAATTCTATCGCATTGTTATGTTCCATTTCGACAGTGAACTGTATTTTTTGATGAAATCCGTTGAGGATCAGCAGAAATTGTTCAATATTGCGTTTGTCCATTACAGCAAATATATCGTCGACATATTTTGCAACAAACGTGGGTCTATATTCCATTTTGTTGACACATTCATCCAATATGTAATCTAGATTTAAATCTGCAATGGTGGGTGAAAGGGGGTTCCCCATGGGCATTCCAAAGATTTGTTTGAAAATATCATCCTTAAATTGTAGGTATTTATTATCTTTAAGGCAAAAGTCAAGAATCTCCAGAAATTTGTTTTGGTTGATTTGAGTGTTTTTACTAATTAGTTCCCATTTCTTTTTAACAATAGTGATAGCGAGTTGTAAGGGAATATTAGTAAAAAGAGACACAGCATCGTAGGAAACTAAAACATCATTGCCTGCTAATTTAATATTTTTTGCTTTCTCAATAAATTGAAATGAATTATTTACCGAGTAGCTTCGTCGCGCACTGTAATATTTTGCCAACAAACTTGGAGAGCTCATAACAAGGCAACTTCATTGAAGACGTGATAGGGCAAAGGGGCATGTTACGCTTATGAATTTTGGGTAAACCATCAATTGATGGAAGCTGCGGAGTGTATGTAGTCATCTTTGCCTTCACTCTATCATCAATAAAATCGTTGTTGTTTTACAACTTTACTAGATCGTTGTTGCGTGTTTGCAGTGTTGTTGTTGGGTTATTTCTCACACGCCTGTAAGTGTTGCGATCAGCCAATAGTTCCCCCATCTTCTCGTTTTACTCTGCTTATAGCAACAATTATAATGAAATTCATTTTTCAAACTGTTAAAAATTTTGAATTCAAAATTATATAGAAAATACATTTTAGAAAATGTTTGTATAAATTTATGTTGAAGATTTTCTACTGAATTTAAAAATTCTTGAGGAGGGCGCATAAATTCTGCATCTTAATACTCTTTAAATTCTGTAAAAACCGATGCAACATTAGGTTGCGAACTCAATTGCAATGTACACCCGTGGTTTTGACGATATTTTTTCAAAATATAACCTGCAAAGTAATAAAACGCATTTGCAACCCCAAAGTCAACTGTTTTGTAATCTGGCTCAGTTTGGAAAACCTTAACAACATTTTTGTCTTGTGGTTGAGGTTCCAACTGTTCTTTGACTCATGAAAGCTCTAAATTTGCAGTTGGCTCACAGTTACCACGGTTAATATCCTCCATATATTTCGCAGAAAAAGGAAAAACTGAAAAGGAGTCAGCAACTTATTATTGCCTCCTCGATTGCGCAAAACAGCAAAGGTGTTTTCCAAGCAATCTTGGTTTAGGTTTCTTGTTAAAAGAAACTTTACACCATCTTCTTTTAGGTCATTAAAAATACCGAGTAAGGCGTTTATATTTTGCTGCCATCCTCTTATAAAGTTTGTAACTTTAATTGAATTGTCATAAAAATTAACATTCTCAAAAAACTCATTCATTTCATTTAAAAAAAACTATGTAATTGGCTTACTGATGGTTTTTGATTCCCGAAATTTGCACGAATTAAAAACATCAATTAACTTATCGATTTTTTTTATAATTTCAGCAGTGTTAATTGCTGTTGAAGATACAGCTCCTACACTAGCCATTGTATAAATGCCAGCTGAAACTAGCTATTGCGCTCATCGTTTGAGCAGCAAGCCCCTCACTTTCATCTTCTGAAAATTGTTGGGAAAAATGTGCTCATCTGTCAACTTGGGAGCCATTCGAAATGTATTTGTTAATGTTGCAGAGTTGGTTTTAGAACATAAATAAAAATTAACAACGTCTGTCCACTTAGCTGTTTTGTTATCAGAAACTATATTGAATCTCATGAAATTTCTCCAAAACATATAAAATATTTTAGTATTTTCTACGTGAAAAAAAGGGATTTTGAAAAGCAATCCCAAGAAGTTTGTTTAGACCAATGAAATTTCCACCTTGGTCTGAGATTACTATTCTCGGTTTCATATTTACTTCAATTAATTATTTAATACAAGTATAAATACAAATTTTTTTAATGTTTAAGCTGGGCAAGGGGATTTGATAAAATAATATCCAAGTAACTGCTTATAACGGTGGGTGATACCCCTATAACCATTACAACGATGGCATAATTTGCAGCTAGAGCAGTTTTATTCTCTCCATCGTTTTCTAACCCTACAATATCTATTGAAATAAAGATGTGTTTCCAAAGAAATTTCATCTAGGCACAATACGCAATTTTTTGCAACTTCTGGAAGAACCTGTAATTTGATTTTTAACGCATTAAATAATTCCTTAAAGGCGTCAATGTTTTTTTTTGAAGGTAGATTTAAATTGCGTTCTAAAAAGTAATATGCATTTGGCGCTATAAAATATATGCTCAGACAATTTTTTTTTTAATTCATTAGAATACCTCCATCTTTTTCGATTTTTTTGAAAATTTTTAATTTGATTTTCAACAATTGTTGCTAATTCTTTAGGTAAAATATTTCTTGTTTTTTCTAAATATGCTTTCTTTGAATGCTTTTTTTTTTAATTTTCCATTTCAAGCGCTGCTGCAACTTGCCAAACATGTCTTTCGAAAAATGTCTTTCGCACATCCGGTAATCTCTCGAATTTTTGTTGATGTAATAAGTGTTCCTTGTTAATACAATGAAACCACTTTGCTTTCCTAAAAAAAAAGAACCAGTTTTATTAAGCATACAATTTTATTTAGTTTTGAAGTGAAGTTTTGTTTGTACATATTCTACAACTATTACTGCTCGAAAAAAAATTGATTTTAAGTAGAAGAAAGCGAAGTTTGTAGTATTAAATAAAATTTTCTACTTTACATATACAACTTCCTACACTTTCAGGTCTTGAAAAATAATAAGTAGGGATAAATCCCACAGATTTTGAATGTACGACACGTAAAAAGTGAAAGTGAGAGGAGTAGACAGAATCGAAACTTGAATTTAGAAGAGTCATACTTTACAAAACTGAAGGTACCAATATCGACTAACACAATGAAATGAAGTATGATGCACATATATAGAAGTATCATATTGTATATTGTATATAATGTATACTGTACACCTGTGTATGTAGATACATTTTTTCACGCTGAAGAAAAGTATGGAACTGGTTTTTCACCCGAAAGAATTTATTCCTTGTGTGCACTGCGCATGTTTAATAGTTTAAATTGGAAATTTTTAATTAGAATTAACAACATAAAAATATTTTTATATTTTACTGCAAAGTGTCAAATCCTATGACTATGTTAATACATTCAATATTTAAGTTAAACAAATTTAATTTGGTTAAAACTTTAGTGGGAATAATATTTGACACAATTTTTCAAACACGAACACTTAAATTTTGTAACACAAGAGTTATTATTTTTTAAAGAGATTAAATATTTTTGTTGGCTTAACTCTCACTATTTTCTGGTATTTTAAAATATTTCAAATCAGCATTTTCTTTCTCCTCTCGTCCACACGCCAAACACTTACAATAGCTGTGTTTTATTGGTAATTTATAGCTAGCGCAATAATCAAGTACCAATAAAACGCTTTGGCTGTGTTAATAAAACGCTTGAGCAACTTTAGGCTGTGTTCGCTACAAATATCATAGTTCACATCCATTTTGTCTCCACCAAACTACAAATATCATAGATCACATCCATCTTGTGAGTAAGAAACAACATTAAGGTTGAAGTCATGAATACTTTTCAAGAGCGCCATCCTCATCTTCAAAGTTCTAACTATGTATACCTAACCACTTTTATATCCACTCTTTTACTGGCTAATTTATCGACACTCTTTGTTTTTGTTTGCCAAGGGAAATTTTACTGCGCTGGCCATAAAATTACCAATAAAACACGGCTAGTAATGTTTTCCCATTATTAAATTTGTTTCAAAACACTTCCACGTTTACTTTATTTTTTATACTTCCCTTCACTGATTTGTCACCCTTTGTTTCTCAAATGATGCAAAAAAAAAAACAAATGAGAGCTATGCAACTCCGGCTCGCCTTTAAAAATACGTGTAAAAAAACGTGCACAAACCTCTGTTCTCTTTTCATGGTAGTTAGTATGACCATCTACTCATAAATTAAACACATTAAAAAGGGTTGAAGATGTAAGTAAGGCAAAGCTGGTCACATAATACCTATGCTGGCTCTGAGAGAACACTACTACAATGAAAAAATCTACAGCCCGCAACTAAAAAAGCATTATGGGAAATTCACATTTATATATCGTATGCAGGTAGGCGCATGTGATAGTGCAGGCATAATTTGATGTGTACCCTTTCTTTCAAAAGTGATCGCACAAAAGGGTTAAAATCAATGTTGTTTGCCTGTTTCCACTAAGGCCATGTTTTTTTTTTGCAGGTTTTTCTTGTAATCATCATCATCGTCGGCTCGACAACCGGGGTCCGGTCCTGGCCTCCTTCAACAAGTCTCTCCACCCATCCCGGTCTCGAGCCGCCGCCATCCAGTTGCGCACCCCAAGGCTCCGGGCGTCCTGGTCTACGCCATCTCTCCAGCGCAAGCATGGTCTACCACGCTGTCGTCTACCATAGAATGTACCACAAGGAACTTTCCGAGCAGGTTCATCTTCGCTCATGCGAGCTAGGTGCCCTGCCCACCGGAGTCTACCGAGCTTAATTTTTGTCACGATATCTGCTTCAAGGTAGATTGCGTACAATTCATGATTGTACCGTCTCCGGAATCGTCCTTCCTCACATATGGGGCCAACAATTCTCCTTAAGACTTTTCTCTCGAACGCGGCTAAGAGGTCGGAGTGCCTTTTGCTAAGCAACCAAGTCTCGGATCCATATGTGAGTACTGGCAGGACCATGGTCCTGTACAGCAGCAGTTTTGAAGTTATGGTGAGATTTCTGGATTTGAAGAGCTTTGACAGACTATATTAGGCTCTGTTGGATTTGAGAAGCCGCCCGCGTATTTCTTCTTCTATATTGTTATCGGCTGCTACTATTGACCCAAGGTATTTAAAGGATTGCACCACTTCAAATTCGTGCTCCGCTACCTTGATTGTTTGACCAACTGTTCCTCTCGCATTCGACGCCACCATGTACTTTGTTTTACCTTCACTAATGTGCAGCCCCAGATTTTGTGCCGCCTGCTCGATCTGGATGAAGGAATCATGTACAGCTTGCTCGGTTCTTCCGATGATGTCGATGCGTAAGCCAGTATCTGGCTGGACCTGTTGACGATGGTCCCTCTTGTTGCCGTGCCAGAGTCACGGATTGCTTTCTCCAACGCCAGGTTGAAGAGGAGGCAGGCCATCCATCCCCTTGTCGGAGTCCATTAAAGATGTTGATCGGTTTGGATAGCAATCCGGCTATTTTTACTTGGCTTGTTACGTTGGTCATGGTCAACCTACATAGTCGTGTCAATTTATTTGGGATGCCGAATTCTCTCATGGCTTTGTAAAGTTCTACCCTGGCTATGCTGTCGTAGGCGGCCTTAAAGTCTATAAACATGTGGTATATTGGGATGTTAAATTCTAGACATTTTTCCATCGCCTGCCTAAGGGTAAAGATCTTGTAATAGTAGGTGTTTAATGTGTGCGTAGAGTGTCCCTACTCATTGTAAGTAGATATACTCTGGTTCTAGCACCCTGTTGCATACCGTCTCCGAAGATCGATGCCCGCAGGGGTCAAACCCGATCAAGGAAAAACTGGTGGATCCAAATAAGGAGAATTAGGAAGGGAATCAAGATCCAGAGTTCAAGAGGATTGAGAATGCGAGGAGAGCCGTGCGAAGGTATGGCCAAACCGATCCCAAAAAGCTGTGTCTGAGAGACTGGAAACGGCTGAGTTGGGCCCAAAAGCTTCTTGCCAAGCTCGAGCCAAAAAGCAAGACCCCAGCCAATCCCAAAATTGACGATGCAGTAGAAAAATCAGAGACAACCAAGAACCAGCGTGTCTCCTCTTATAAAATGGTGAAGGTCAGCAACCCACAAGTGAGGCCGATCTCTGAAAGGTTAACTTTCAGTGGCCCAAAGCACTTAAGGGTCAACGAAGCTGGCCCAAAGTAGCCAACGAAAGAGAAACAGACACAACGACTCGACTCGACTCCCCCTCCAAACACAGCCAACAAGAAACCTAAGACGACAAATAGCACAGGTACTTTGGCTGATTTGATAAAAGAGAGCCTTCATGTGGCCTTTATCAATGAAGAGAGCCCGGATAGACGGCTAAGTGAAGAGCAGTGGGCTCAAGTGGAGGAAAAGCTACTTGACCGTGTAAACGATGAGGTGCTCTCCTCCACCAACATCTTGCCAAGATTCGGCCCTTTGTCATTGTTTAAGGGTTTCAAAGTTCTCACATGTCGTGACGAATATACCCTTTACTGGCTAAGAACAAAAATCGTTGATATGAAAGAGTTTTTCACTGGGGCAACATTAAAAGTTGCATTAAAGAAAGACCTCCCCACCAGACCCAAAGTCTGGATCAACATTCCGGGCCCCCGCATGACGAAGGAAAGACTTGAGAGCTTCTTGCGAAGACTCAATCCCGATACTTTCCGAATGCGGACTGGCAAGTCATGGAGATGGAAGAGCCCACAAAATCGGGCCAGGAGGCCATTATCATGCTTAACAATGAGACAATTCAATATTCCAGAAACCAATTATATATATATATATATATATATATATATTTATATATACAAGAATAGCTCGTTTAAAGTAATAAGAATCCAGTAGGAACATACAAACCCGTTTAATTAAAATGGAAAAAAACCGTAATAAACTTGCAACTTAGCGGGTTTTTCACTTAAGCGAACACGGGATAGTTGATGTAAAATTTCATTTAAGCGGAGCTCGGATAACTGACAAAAATTTTTAATAAAGCCGGGCAAATACGCAGACATCGTTCAGTGAAATCGCAGGGACGACTGTAATCCGTTAAGGTTTGGTTACGGCATGTGAGTCTAGGTAAGGATAACAGGACTTGTCATCATTTAATTTGATGGTGTTTACCCCTCTACTTTTCGTAGAATTTTTTTTAATTAAATAATATTGACCACAGACGAAACTATATTCGCTTTAACCTTTGCCAATTTCGTCAAGGATAACGTTATCGTCCAACTATGCACGGGTATACGAGTACTTACACAATAAGAAGACAAAAGAATATAATATGTACATCTAAACCTAACGGCCTTAAGTCGTGTTTTCGGTTTAATTATTTTTTGTTCGTTTATTTCCCTTGTCCGCCTTTTCAACAACCACCTCAATTCAATCCTTATGATGATGGTTGAGGTTGATGGACCTCTGCCTTAAATTAATTTTTTGTTTTATTTGTTTTTATGGATGCTTCCTGAATTCTGGTATATAAAAAATTGACTTAATAACGGCGGAAATTGTCTCTTGTCTCTACCACTTTCCAGCTCCTTAAAACGGAATGAAATATTTCTGCTATTTTATTTATTCTCCCGTTAAAGGAAACATCAAAGTAGAAGTAGGATTTGTTTTTTTTTTTTTTTCTTTTCTTTTTTTGTTCGTTAAAGATGAACACAAAAAGGTTGTTGATGATTATCCTGGCAACACAAGGGGTAGGTAGAAGAAAATGTATTTTAAATTCTTGTATGTTTTTATAGGTTGGAATTGGAATATTTTTTTTTATAAATTTTTTTTTTTGTTTTTAAAGAGGACGCAAATATTAAGCATCAGTGATTTTAAATACTCTTCTTGGAGGTTTTTTTTTTTTCTTTTTTATATTCTTGCCACAGAAGATCGGTGGGAGGTAGGTAGGTACTGTTGAATGTTGACACAATGTTTGGTGGAACATGATAGATGGAAAAACATATTTTTTTTATTAATTTTTTTTTTTTGTCAGTTGGTGTGGAATATAACGACTTTAATGAGATCACTTGAGGGTTATTCGAGAGAAATAAATTAACCAAGATAAATTGAGGTGAACTTTTGAGGTATTTTTCAAATAACGTTTATTTTAAAATTCATATTGATGCATGAACGACAAGAAGTGAGATACAGTTAGGTTGCTATTGTGTGAAGTTTCCTGTTAAGTGTATAGACATCACTTACTTATATCACAGGTAACTACTCAAATAAGTAGGTAGGTAGGTATATTTGGAACTTGTGAAATTGATGAAGGATGACAAAAGGTATTTTGTATCTATCTATAAGGAAATTTTAAAGCCTTCTTAACTTTAAAATACCTACCTCTTAATTAATTGCGAAATCAATGTATACATTCATATGTACAGGGTGTTTTTTTTTTTTGTAGACGTGTGGTTTTCAATCTGGCAATACTTTTTTCGGATTTGTCTTTTTGACAGCTGTCACTTGATTTATGCTCAGTTTGGTTTGCCATTTCATAATGAATAGACTGACGCCTGAACAAGGCTTCCAAAACAAGATTGCCTTTGATCAAAATTCTCATAAGCGAATTTTGTTTGGCGATGAAGCTCACTTTTGGTTGAATGGGTACGTGAAAAAAAACAAAACTGCCATATTTAGAGTGATGATAATCCTCAAGTTTATGTTTAGACACCGTTACATCCACCAAAAACTGACTGTTTGGTGTGCTTTATGGTTTGGCGGAATAATTGGTCCGTACTTCTATAAAAACGATGCTGGCCAGAACGTTACAGTCAATGGTGACCGCTATAGAGCCATGATTACTGACTTTTTCGTTCATGAATTGAACAACCATGATGTGCAGGAGCTGACAGCTTTCAACTAGACGGCGCAACATGTCACACAGCTCGTACCACAATTGATTTATTGAAGGAAATGTTTGGTAACCGCATAGTTTCACGTTACGGACCCGTATATTGGCCTCCAGGATCCTGCGATTTAACGTCGCTTGACTATTTTGTGTGGGGATATTTGAAGTCGCTAGTCTACATCGATAAGCCCAAAACGATTGACCACTTGGAGGACAACATTCGCCGCGTTATTGCAAATATACAGCCAAAAATGTTGGAAAAAGTCATCGAAAATTGGACCTCCAGATTAGACTACGTCCGAGCCAGCCGTGCCGGTCATATGCTAGAAATCATATTTAAATTAAAATGCTAGAAGATTATCTTTTGAATAAAGTAAATTTTATGTCAATTGAAAAAAATCATCTTTGATTTATTCCATTTCAAAGTTATATACTTCTAAAAAAAAACACTCCTTAGATACCTGAAAAGCTATAGAGTCGTTTGGGGTAAGTGTGCACAGCGGGGAGGTGTACGCACAGTTAATTTCTCGAAAATGACAATAAATATTATGTATCTGTAAATGCACAATTCAGTAGGTATATGTCCTTTGCTTGGGTCAGCGTGTGTTCGGGTGAAGGAATCGAGTTTTTAATTGATGTAATTAAAAACAAACTCAATGTGTATTCAAAGTAAATACATTTCATGTTCCCATGATGTTTTTATTTTGCCAGATGCCTCGAACATATGTAAGGAAAAATCCTGAAAAAGGTTTTTGACACAATGCCAAATTGATAAGGCTAAACAATTTATTTTTTAAAACCTTGTAACTATAAGTGTTTTAGTTAAAAACGAAAAATGCTGGACGTTCTCACACTTACCCCAAATCATGCGTTCACTTACCCCTAGGTAGGGGCAAGTGTGCGCAATCTGACTTTGTTTTTCAATTATAATGTAAGTAAATTGGAAAAAAATTTATAGTTTTACTTTTTTTAATTAATAACCAAATATGCAGCTTTGTTATTTAATAAAGCCCTATATAATATCTTCTATATTTCGCTTGGAATCATGTTTCGAAGTCGAAAGTGCGTACACTTACCCCTAACGACTCTACCCCTTCTTTTACAAGTTGTTCATAGAAATCAAGCAGTCTGGTTTTCTTATACTTGTAGACTTGCATCACGGACGCTTTGATGATGAAACATCTTTCTTCAATTTATGTCAGCGGAAAAACACCATATGACTCTTTGAGTCACTTAGTTCTAAATCACTACCCCTTGAATATATCCTGATATTCTAACTCAATGTGCAGCATTCACGTTAGGTATACATGCACGAATGAATGTCAGAGAATTTTCAACGCGCATTATTAACTTTAATATGCTTATTTCTCCAAGTATAATTCATCTTGTTGAATAAAGCAGTTTACTCTTAAGGAATAAGACTGATTCGCCATCCTTGCAACAGCATTCCTCTGAAGACAACAAATAAGAAGGTAGGTAGGTACTTCTGTACATTTGTCTTTTTATGTCGTGTAATGTTGGCCTCGATGTTTATTCAGTCGACGTAGGTATATACTACTTTAAGTAAGAAAATATTTTTTCACAAGTTGTTTTATCCAAATCCTGAGATACATATAAGTTAAGTATACGTGGTTCATCTAACTATATAGGTTTACCCGTGTTTTTGTGTATCCTTTGTATATGAGGACCTTTCTGAAGGAAATCCTTCTTTATGGGGGCACTGTGCGACTCTCTGCATTGCGGTCCCCGAGAAGATTTTGATGTCAACGACATCATCATTATCCTCATATCCATCTGCATGATACGTTTTTGTCAAATTGTATCTCTAAAATTAAGATCCCTCATATAAAAGAAAGGTAAATCCTTTTGTAAGCTGCATGTCTCAAGCAAGCTTCATAAACATTTTACACTCAATTTTTTCAAATGATGTTTTGGGGTGCTCGTGATGTAAACTTTGTAATGCGACATTATTATTTAGGTACATGAAATGCTTTTCATTCGATATATAAATTTTTGCGAAGATGTTGAATCTCTTTGTTCATAATGATTATGGCTGCGTTAAGGTTTCTTTGATTTAAATTTTATTATTTGAATTTAAATTTTAGATTTGACCACAGAACTTTTTGGAACATATTTTGTTTGTTAATTTGAAGGATGAAGGATATTTTTCAAGCTGAATACTGAGGGGAGCAGAAATGACTTCAGGCTCTGGAGCTTAGAACGTCAGACAGACAGGAAATTAGGAAACACCGTTTTTCACCATTAAATAGGTTATAGGAACAATGAACTTAGAAATCATTGAAAGTGTAGGGATTAGGATATGTTTAAATGAAAGCATATCTCTTGATATATTTTCCATTTATTTTCCTTGGAAAAATGGTAATAATGAACGAAAAATAAAAAAGATATTTCGAAACTTATGCGCATCAAAGAAAATTTTCTACCAGGTGGTGATCTTAACTCAAGACACCAATCTTGGAATTGTGTAAGGGCCATTTCTTGGGGTAGTAACTTGCACAATATTATGTCTACATAGAATAATAATTATTTAATAAGCCCTGTTAATCCTACTTATATTCCAAACAACCGATATAAAACTCCATCAGTGTTAGATTTCTTTTTTATAAATGAAATTGAATATTTTACCCAACCAATCACATTGACAGCTTCAAATTCTGATCAATTAGCATTGCATATACATCTTTTATAAACACCGTTTCTGGGCTAAATCTGCAAAAAGATACATATTTTCAGTTGCTAATTGGAATATTTAATTTAACGCTCAAGGACCTACGGAGGAGTCCTCAGACGAAGAAAAAGAGACTTACTACGAACAAGTCGAGAGGGCCCTCAATGCCTGTCCAAGGTATGACGTAAAAATCATCCTTGGGGATTTGAATGCAAAAATAGGTCGGGAGCCGGTATTCAGGCATTACGCAGGCACCCATAGTTTGCATGAGAACACTAATGACAATGGACTTCGAGTCTTAGAATTGGCAGCATCGAACAACATGGTCGTTGCGAGTACCAGGTTCCCACCTAAAGATATCTACAAAGCCACCTGGGTATCACCTGATGGAGTCACTCGTAACCAAATTGACCACGTGTTGATAGACCGTCGCCACTACTCGAACTTGATGACGGTACGAACGTACCGAGGTGCCAATATCGACTCGGATCACTATCTTGTTGGTATGGTTTTCCGAGGGCGGATTGCCTTGCGAAGACGTATTGCATCCGCCGATCAGGTTCGAATCAACACGGCTGCTCTGCGCAATGAAAACACCAGTAACACCTTTGGTAATGCGACTATGTAGGTTGACCATGACCAACGTATCAAGCCAAGTAAAAATAGCCGGATTGCTTTCCAAACCAATCAACATCTTTAATGGACTCCGACAAGGGGATGGTTTGGCCTGCCTCCTCTTCAACCTGGCGTTGGAGAAAGCAATTAAAGAAATACGCGGACGGCTTCTCAAATCCAACAGAGCCTACTATAGTCTGTCAAAGCTCTTCAAATCCAGAAATCTCACCATAACTTCAAATCTACTGCTGTACAGGACCATGGTAATGCCAGTACTCACATATGCATCCGAGACTTGGGTGCTTAGCAAAAGGCACTCCGACCTTTTAGTCGCGTTCGAGAGAAAAGTCTTAAGGAGAATTGTTGCCCCTATTTGTGAGGAAGGACGATTCCGGAGACGGTACAATCATGAATTGTACGCAATCTACCTTGAAGCAGATATCGTGACAAAAATTAAGCTCGGTAGACTCCGGTGGGCTGGGCAGGGCACCTAGCTCACATGAGTGAAGAGGAACCTGCTCGGAAAGTTCTTTGTGGTACATTCAATGGTAGACGACAGCGTGGTAGACCATGCTTGCGCTGGAGTGATGGCGTAGACCAGGACGCCCGGAGCCTTGGGGTGCGCAACTGGATGGCGGCGGCTCGAGACCGGGATGGGTTGAGAGACTTGTTGAAGGAGGCCAGGACCGGACCCCGGTTGTCGAGCCGATGATGATGATGATGAATTGGAATATTTATCGGGCCCATATTTCGAATAATATTAATGCTCAAAACATTGCGCTGAATGAAGTTAACCATCAAACTTATCAAATTGACATGCAGGTATTTACAAAATTTTGTCGATATCATTAATGATGCAGTTGATAAGGCTATCCCTCAAAAAAACACCAAACCAAACCAAATCTGCAGCGCTTTTGCCTAACAACATTTTAATCCTTATTCGTTTAAGAAACATAGACAGAAGATGTTGAATTACATACCAAGAGCATGACATGGTTTCAAAACTAAATAAGCAGATTAAAAATGAAATTCTTGCCCATAGAAATAAAAGATGGAATGTATTGCTTCCTTCTTTCAAAAAGAGCTCCAAACCGTTTTGTAATGTAAGTAAGTGAAGTGATTTCCCGAAAGCATTCTAATATTCCAGCACTGTCCAATGGTAATGTAAAAGTCTACAACCAAGATGAAAAGTTAAAGTAACTTGCATCTTGCTTTAAAAAAAAAAAAAAACAATACAATTGCAGATCACTTGAGTGACGATCACATAAAACAAATAGAATTAACAGAATGAAATCTTGAAAGTAAGTTTCTTACAACACCTTCGAAAGTCCGAGATATAATAAGAGCGAGTAAGACTGTTGGAATTGGTAAAATTCGAAAAAATATCTCAAAGAACTCCCAAGAAAAGGGCTGATCTTTTTAACTTTCATTTTCAATATGCCTGTCTTACTTTAAACTATTTTCCAAGCCAGTGGAAAAAACCAAAAGTAACTGCCATCCCTAAGCCTGGGAAACCGAAGACAGGCCCATTTAGCTATCGACCTATTAGTCTCCTCAGCAATACTGGTAAAATTTTTGAAGAAATAATTAAAAACTATCTAATAAACCATGTAACAGAATTTCAATTATTGGCAAAACAACAATTCGGTTTCGATCAGGGCAGAGTACAAATCACCAAGTGATAAGAATTAAAAATCAAATTAAACAAAGCTTTTCTTCTAAAATGTCTAAAGGCTTGGTTTTGTTGGACATCGAGAAGGCGTTTGATACTGTGTGGCATGAAGCTCTTTTACAAAGAGTTTTTTTGAAAGACAGACTTTTTTCTGTATTCATTGGGAATTGCAATTCTGATTGTTTGGATATCCCTTTTGGAGTTGCCCAAGGATCAGTGTTAGGTCATATACTCTTCAACATTTTCGTAGCAGGTTTTAATATCACAGATAACAATACACTCTGGGCAATTTTTGCAGATGATACTGCAATACAAGGTACATATACATACATACATAAATACATATGTATTTATTATAAGATAAACTTCTTTTTATTTTTTATTTTATATTTTCTGATTTTTTTGTTTTTTCTTTCTTATTTCAATTATTGTTTTCTAATATATGAAGACATCTGTATGTAAATTATATTTTTTCTTTTTTTTTTTTTTTACAACCATGCAACATTTAAAAATTGTTAAATAGTTTGTTGTCTAATTTTGGCAAAATAAATAAAAAAAAAAAAAAAAAAATATATTAAAGGTTATATCATTAGCGTAGGTAATATCATTAGCGTTTAATTTCTTTTTCAGTTCTGCCCATCTGCGTGAAAATGGCGGATCAAGTGTCTCTTTACTTGTCAAAATGCATATATGTATTTGCTGTTGTTTCCAGTGCCATGTGCAGTTTTCGTAGACACTCGAGCCGCCATGTTTAATTTCTGACTGACAACCTGCGCAATATAAAGGGGTTTTCAACAGGGACAGCAAACGACGCCATATTTCTTGCCGCTCTTTTGACATTTCTCTTCAGTAAGGTTTGCCATTTCATGATGGAAAGATATACGAGCCAACAACTAGTCGAAATTTACTACCGAAATTCGGAGTCAGTGGCCTCAACGTTAAGAGCGCTACGTCCAATTTATGGTCGTCATAATCGTCCTAGCAGACCAACAATTGAGCGTCTAGTGGAATAATTTGAATCCACAGGCACAGAACAAAATGTTCCCGTACCAGTGAGACAAAGAAGTGCCCGTAGTGTCGAGAATATTGCTGCCGCTGAGGCTTCAGTTGCAGAAAGCCCAAACGTGTCTCCCACACGTCGTTCTCAAGCGTTGGGCATCTCTGTGACGTCGTTGTGGCGAATTTTGAGAAAAGATCTTGGCCTACATCCTTACAAGATTAAATTGACGCAAGAACTGAAGCTGCTTGACCACCAGAAGCGTCGTATGTTCGTGAATTGGGCTGAGCAACAACTTGAAAATGATTCCGATTTCCATCGAAAAATCTTCTTCAGCGATGAGGCTCATTTCTGGCTGAATGGCTTCGTCAATAAACAAAATATGCGGTATTGGTCAGGGAGCAATCCACACGTACTCCATGAGTCATCATTGCATCCCGAAAAAATTACGGTTTGGTGTGGCTTATGGGCCGGCGGCGTCATTGGGCCGTACTTCTTCCGTGATGATCAAGACCGGCACGTTACTTTGAATGGGGATCGCTACCGTTCAATGATAACCGAATATTTTTGGCCCCAATTGGATGATATGGACTTGGAGGACATGTGGTTCCAACAGGACGGCGCGCGTCAAATCGCACGACCGAGGCGGCCAAGTGACTGGACCATTTCGTGAGATAACACGTTCTCCAAACTTGGTTTCCAATAAATTGATTGTGACATTCGCTGTGTGGCTTGTGGCTCCGCTAGACTATTTCCTGTGGGGCTACGTCAAGTCTATGGTCTATGCCAACAAGCCAGCGACGATTGATGAACTTCATACGAATATCGAAAGTGAAATTGCAGCAGTATCGGCCGATTTATGCTTGAAAACCGTCGAAAATTGGGTTCAGCGTCTGGACTTCTGCATGCGTGCCCGTGGTGGCCATGCAAAAGAAATCGAGTTCCATACATAATGGCATCAAATGTACTTTCACAGGAATAAAAAATTTCATTGATATCCAAAACCGTTTTTGTTTTATTAAGAAAAACTTTTGTAGCGCTCTTATTGAAAAACCCGATATTACCTCAGATTTGTGTACTGTGACTGCATGATTATGTCTTCACTGCAAAAATCACTTAAAGATATTGAAAGCTACTTCAATAAGGGGAAAATTAAAGCCAATGCAACTAAATCTCGTGCCGTTTTCTTCACACGTCGCAGAGCAAGCACTTATTTACCATCAAATTGTTTCAATTTAATAATACCGATATACAATTGGAAAATGAATGTAAATATTTGGGTATAACATTAGATAAAAAGTTGACTTTTCAAACCCATACTGCAGTTACTATTAAAAAAATTAATATGTTTATTAGAATACTGTGTATCCGTTTATAAGTAGAAATTCCAACAGAAAACAAACTTATTTTATTTAAAACAATTTTTCAACCTATCTTGCTTTATGGTTTACCTTTCTGGTATGATTGCGCGGACTGTCACAAGAAAAAGTTACAAATTATGCAAAACAAAATACTTAAAATTAAATTAAAATTATTCAAACATTTTTCAACATTAAAATTACGTGAAAGAGCTAATGTTAACCTTGGGTGCTTTCATAAATGCATGATTGCGAAAGTCTGACAAATGCATAACTTTCATAAATCCAAATGATATACCTATGTCAGATTTTCATAAAAGCAAATCGCAAATATTTGCAGCGCAAATGTGCAACTATAAAAACTCACATGCAATCTGAATTTCTTTATTAAAGACAGAGATAGGTATATAGTATAAACGATTTCCTTTTCTTTATTGTTCAATCTGTCAAATTCTTTCCCTATGACCTATGAAATATGACGCAAATCAGAAAAAGTGTTCATAAATGCAGTGTAAAACACATGCGCAAATATTTTGTATGAAGTTAATATGATTGCAATTGATCGCATGTAAACAAAGCAACCATGCATTTATGAAAGCAACCCTTGTTGCGACCTTATTTTTAAAATATGTATCAGATTTTATGTTAAAATGCCAATTATCGGACAGTAGTCTAATAAAAGAACTGTGTGCAATGCAATTTAGATTTTAAGTATTACATAAGGGTTTTATTTTGTAGAAGTTTCTCTTAATTTAATATTATAAATATAACCCCACGTATTTTTTTTTAATATATTTTTGTAATTAAAGCTGAAAAGAACAAAATATTAAGTTCTAAAACTCTTAAGATCATAATTATTATTTAAATCTAAGACCTTTTGTATCTTGATCTACAATAAAACTAAACTAATCTTCAAAATTGATGCCTGTTTGTTAACTAAAACTTTTACCAAGTTTCCCAAAAATGAAAAAAATTAAGAAAAAATGAAAAATTTCGCGTTACCAAACATTCCTATTATGCGATACACGTCCAGAAAGTTAAGGTAGGTATAGGTACTACGCTGTGGTGGATATATTAAAGAAATTTCATTTACAATTTCAGAAATAGTTTCTTACACTTACATACTAAATTTACAAAACTAACACTATACGATAACGATGATCGAGAAGTCAGAAAAAGTGGGATTCGTCATGCCTTTCGTCGGTTCGTAGGCTAGAGCCTAAACGAGTGGTTTGATTTGCTTAAAATTCAGTGCAGAGCATTTTTATGAGATTCCCTAGAAGAAAAATTCGATTTTTTTCTTTTAGCTTATCCAAAACGAGTAGCTGCCATACAACAGGTTTTTATTATTTTTTTTTTATTTTTTTCAAAAACCGCTCTAACGATTTTGATTAAACTTCTCTTCCTGTAATAACCAAATTGGTTGTGAGAAACTGCATTTAAGGTGTTTGGAGAAAAATTCGCAAGAGGGAAATAAGCTTTACTTATACATTTTTTGAGAAAAAGATCTTATTTTTGAGTTATTCCTGTATATATTTTCCATGGTTATGGAAAAAATAATGAGTGCAGAAGAGGGTTAATGTGAACACAGGTCATAGCTCAAATTCAGCCGGATCTATGCGGAAGAGTCATTTAAAATTGGACCACTCGGATCCGCGCCACCTTAAGAAGACGAGATGGGCATTTGAACACTATCATATTTCATACCTACATAATGGCATAATGGCATAAAATGGCATACATGCCTTTCAAATTAAGGAAGAATTTTGTTAATACGTCACACACAGCTTGTCTTATACTATTTCAACATCTATTCGCATTACTGAAAAACCCTTTATTATGAATGTCAAAAGCCAAATGAAATCGATGTTAATTAAGCATCATTTTCAGTACTTTGTTTTGACAAACTTGAAGTTTTTTAATGTGACACTTGGCACAGTTCCCCCATACCTGACGACGATATAAAAAATTGATTGGAAAACAACCTTGTGTATATTTACCTATAATGATTTTGTTTTCGATACTCAAGAGGGATTTTCAATGAATAATTGGATAAAGCATTTTTTAATGAGATATTTACTTTTTTCAACTGTGTTCATTAAAAATAAGCCCTTTGTCAAGGTTGTGATTTGCAAGTATTGCATAATAAATTCCCAGAAGTTCCATCGACTACCAGCTATAGTAACTGAGAAGAAATAATTGCCTTCTTTTTCTTGTGAAAAAAATAGATTTTATTTTTTCAGCATTTAGTTTGAAAATAATTAATATAAACTATTAATTAAATAAATGTATAAATTCATAATAACAGCATTTAAATTTCCAAGCAACTTTAAAACCACAAGAGCAAGTTCGTGCGATCCAGTCGTGCATTTTATTTTAAAGCCCCTTCAAAATAAATAAAAACGAAAAGGGGTTCAAAAGTATTAGTTTAACATTTTAGTAAAAAAACCTAAAATACATATCTAACAAGTTTTATTAAAATTCATTTGAATTCCACGGTTTTCAAAGAATATATGAATGTATCTCCATTATCAAGATATTCTTTTCATACTAAGTTTGGATTAACAAATTGTGGGGAATGGTAAAAACCAGGTACACACGAAAAAAAAATTATCATTAACTTAATTACTTCCCAGAAATTTTTCTATGCAGATGTGTATGTATATATATGTACAACTATAGGTACATATATATGTATATGTACCTACGAATGTACGTATACCTATAATGAGTATACCTAAAACCTATCTATAGATATAAAGGGTCCACCAAATAACTTCTTTTTTTTTTGAAAATGGCGCAAAACATCGAGTGTAGCTTCTGCTGTGTGGCACGTAGCGCCGTCCTGTTGAAACCAAATGTTGCCAATATCCTCCTCTTCAATTTTTGTGAACAAAAATTCATTCAACATGGCCCGATAACGATCGCCATTGACTGTAACGGCCACTCCTTGCTCATTTTCGAAAAATGGCCCAATTATGCCTCTGGACCAAAATCCGCACCAAACAGTGACCCGGTTTGGGATGTATCGGCTTTTCAATGTATGCGTGTGGGTTTTCTGTGCCCCAAATGCGACAATTTTGCTTGTTTACTACCCGCCAAGATCAAAATGAGCTTCATCTGAAAAGATGATTTTTTTTGGCAAAATCGGCATCTTCTCTAAGTCGATCGCAGGCCCACTTAGCGAAGCGTATACACAACCATATTCGTTCAGCGGAAGGATAAAAGTAACTATCTGTCAAATCAGACATGAGCTAAGTGTTACCATTCACGAAATAAGCACTAGTTGAAAAAAAACCTTAGATGGCGGACCCTTTATTATAAAGCGAAACATTTACTTGCACCAAGAAAATAATTCAAGAATGAATGACGTAGTAGGCATCATGACCAGCGTTGCCGCCCAAAAACGATACCATGCAAAATTTTCTGAAAAACCGTGTCATTTTCGTTTGATTCCATATTAAACAAAATATAATTTCTTGTATGATTTTTCAATGTAAATAAAAACAAAATGCAAAACAAAACAAATCTGCCAATTTTTACACGCCCTTTACTTTGGCGGCCAGATTTTTCCGGAATTGAAAAAAATTTATATTTGAATTTGTAGCTAATTAAATGCTAATTTTTTGCGGAAACCAAAAATTTGTAGCTAGCATAGTTTCTTAGTTATTGAAGTTTCCGCTAAAATAAGTCTTAAGTTAGCGGAAAAAATCTAAAATAATAAGAATTTTAAAGTATGATTGGCATCCAAATTTGTAGCTTTTTAAATGCTCTTGCGTTGTGCAAACCCCGATTTTGTAGCTCTGAAGTTAGCGGATAAAAATACGAAAATAATAATGCTCTTATCACTCAAAATTGGAGCTAATTTGTTGCTCAAAAATTAATTTTGTAGCTTAAATGGATCATTTTCTATCTGCATTTAAAGTTTAAAAAGTGCATTTCCGCTCAGTTCATATAAAACGGAAGTTGATATACAAAATCTAAATACATAAGATTTTCAAATTTTTTTTTTTTGCAAGAAATCGCAGCTTTTTAAATGCTAATGTTTTCATCCACCCGAAATTTGAAGCTTTAACGGCTTTTTAGATATTCACGTTTCAAGTTAGCTCAAAAGTGATGGCACTTTTTTTTTAACAATAATGGTGTCTGTAGAGGAACTGGCTGAACACAATAGAAGAGCGTTTGCATTTAAAAAGCTACAACAACAAACAAAAATTTGAAAATCTCATTTTTATTTTGTCCGTTTAGCTTCAGACTTGTATCAGCGAAATGGAAGTGCATTTTTTAAACTTGAAATTGAAATAAAAAATCATCCATAAAAGATAAAAAATTGATTCTTGCGCAGAACATTTTCTAAAATTCAACTAAAATTCAACTTTTTTTTATTAAATTTTGACCGTTACATATGGGTTAACGTCTTATTTAAGCGGAATCTTTTGCATCAAAAAAAAACTAAGCGTGCTACAAAATCGGGATTCGTGCAAAAATATTTTGGATTTTGTCATTTTTTTAGATTTTGGAAGGTTACTTTTAAGCTAACTTTAAACATGAATATCTAAAAAAAAAAACCATTAGAGCTACAAATTTCGGGTGGGTGCAAAACTTAAGCATTTAAAAAGCTACAAATTTGGATTCCAATCATAATTTAAAATTCTTATTATTTTAGATTTTTTCCGCTAACTTAACTTCAATAACTAAGAAACTATGCAAGCTACAAATTTTTGGTTTGCTCAACAAATTAGAATTTAATTAGCTACAAATTCAGATATCAAATTTTTTCGATTCCGCCAAAAAGTGTCCGCCAAAGTAGGTAAGGGACGTAATTTTTACGCCTTTTAGAGAAATTTTTATCAATTTTCTACAAAATTTACTTTATTCTAAGGAAAATAATGGATATTCAGAAACTGGACACATTAAATTTTTTCGTGCCACGAGGAAATGGCATTGTGAATAAAGCATGATCGTGTCACAACGGCAACGCTGGCTGATGATGACCTTACGTATCCAGGCCCCTAAATAGGCACCTATACATACAATACATACACAAAAAAAAAATAAATAATAAAATATCTGCCAAGTGAAGATGACTATTTTTGTTTGTTATTCTGGAATGTAGATTGATAAACAAAAATATACCTAGGCTGAATAAAAACAAAGTTGTTTTTCCACTCGCAATTGCATATAGGTAATCATCATCAATAACATCATAGCCGTAGCTCTAAGGGGGTGGAAGGGGATTTGGTATTATTTCCTTCAAAAAACAACCCATTTGCGAAAGTCACAGATTTATGTGATATCTTCATCTGCTACAACTCCAGTACAAGCTTCGTGAGGGTATACTCAAGAAACGTGGTGCATTTAATCCAGCAAGCAGTTGGGTTCGATTTGGAAAAAAAGCTCTAGAAAGTAGATGTAATATGCAACTGCAATTTGGAACACCAATGTCGCGTCATTTTCACTTTAAGTAGTAGTGGCTGAACTTTTTTGCCGACTGTTACTGTGACTTGTTATTTTTATTTGTCAGCAACTAGAGCTTCCAGCTATGCTTTATACGGCAAACTTGTCAATCTTGCGGTTTTTTCTCGCCTTGTCTTTCTCTTCCAAAACGTTAACTTAAGCTCTTTAGGAGAAGATAGAGTGAAAGCGTTGTTATGTTATCTAGGGCAGCTAGAGCATCAGCGAAGTCTGTGTTGCCATGGTTTTCACAGGGTATTGCGATGTCATTGGAGGAAATTCAATTGAACGTATCCTTTCAATTAGTGCTTTTGAAACTTCTTGTAATGGGGAAATTGTGTTAGGCCAGCCATTCCAGTTTCTTTGTCAAAAACTGTTTTTAATTTTATTTTTTTGATAGTTGTAGGGAACAAACAGCTTTCCAGCATTAAAATGTGTTCAGACAATTCATTCTCTTGCTCTTTTTAAAAATAGTTTGAATTGTTCCCAGAGAGCACTTTTTTGAGCAGTTTTTAAGAGTGTTCGATTTGTCGACTACATTCTTATATCTTTACCTAAGAGTGCTCTCAGGGACATTAACGGCCTGGCAACCTGTCTTAAACCTCATCTTATTCTCAAAAGCCGCATCGAGTGCACGTTTCAATAAGAACGTTTAATTTTCAATAAGCAATTTCGAATAAAAAAAGAAAAAAGTTAATAATTGCAAGTATTTAACTAGTAGCTATCAACTTAGATTACAACGGTAACGTTTTGATGAAAAATCACAATAACTATACAATAACTTCTCATCGTCTCAACCAAACTAACTCATACTGGCAGACATGAACTATCATACGAAAAGCCAAATGTTTCTCGCGGTAAGTGTTGCCAATTTTATTTATTTTTGTTCATGCAACATTGTACAAAAACGGTCTTGTCCTCATGTGTGTTCTTGCCCGCACTCCCCCTACTCACAAAATTAAAAAAAAAAACTAGCCCTCCTGCTGCAGAGCATATACCATAAATCAAAGTTTAAAAGTATCTATTATGGAAACAACAACAACTTAAGTGCGTTTACATCATCTTAACGTTTCATTTCGACCTCTACGAGAGCTTGAACTTAAGATCATAAGTCGTGACAGAATTCCGAAGTCGATACATTACCCAATTCCCCACCAAAGTCACGCTGATCAGCTCTAACCAAATCCATGTTTAATTATTGTTAATAAATTGCATTAAACTCATTAGTAGTAGCAGGAAGCGTAATTTTGAGAGTGCGTAGGATTCAGCAGAAAAGTGTAGGTCCCCTCCATTCCTACAAAATACAAAAAACACACACAAAAAGATTGACACTTGTATTGTAAGTCTCAAGTAAGGCTCTGACTCTCCACGAGCTGTCGCACCACCAAATTTATTTTATTATATTAAACCAAATTGGTTTTCTTCCCCCCGCAACAAAAAAAAAATTACCTACGGCTATGCTCATCCAGCCTCATCATCATCATCATAAATTAGCTAATCTCTTACTCGTATAATTATTTTAGAAAAATCTCTTATGTTTGTTGTCCGTATCCGTGTTATCAATGAAATTCGCCAAAACTTTTCTAAACGAATCGAAAATAATGTTATCGTTTGACATTTATTTTTATAACCCCTGGTGATAACCTTGTGGAGTGCCATAAACATCGAATGCATATACGGACCTCCGTCGTTATATTATCATTTATCAATAAACACAGGCCTTAAATTGAGGTTTCTTTGCTTTTCATCATTAGTAGGTCTTCGTGATTCGCCTTGTGAGCTACAGAAAATAATCTTTTCGCTGATTGTAAACAACAAAAATGTCGGAAGCTAAAATTATTAGTGGGCTAGAGCTTGCTGAGCAAATCAAACTCCAGTTGAGAAGTGATATTGAAAATATTAGTCTTGAACTTCCGAATTTTCGGCCGGGTCTTTGCATCGTCCAAGTTGGCAATCGGGAAGATTCTAATGTGTACATTCGTATGAAAATCAAAACTGCCACAGAAGTCGGCATCGTAGTGAATCATATTAAATTTTCAAGTGCTACAACCGAGGGAGAGCTGCTATCGAAAATTCATGAACTCAACCAAAATGATCGGGTTCATGGCATAGTTGTGCAAATGCCATTGGAAAGTGACACTCAGATCGATTCGAACAAGGTTTTAAATTGTGTGTCTCCGGAAAAGGACGTCGACGGGTTGCACGAAATCAACAAAGGCCGTTTGGCTGCTGGGAATCTAACTGGCTTTGTACCCTGTACACCGTGTGGATGCTTAGAGCTCATTAAGAGTACTGGTTTCAAAATAGCCGGATCTAGGGCAGTGGTCTTGGGTCGTAGCCAAATTTTGGGTTCACCTGTAGCAGAGCTTTTGAAATGGAACCATGCAACTGTAACCGTTTGCCACTCGAAAACCCTTAATATAGAAGAAGTTACGAAGACTGCTGATATACTGGTCGCTGCTATTGGGTGTGCGGAATTTGTTCGAGGACGTTGGATCAAACCTGGTGCAGTAGTCATAGATTGCGGGATAAACTCGGTTCCGGATCCCTCCAAGAAGAGCGGTAAAAGTATCAAGGGTGACGTGTGCTTCGAGGAGGCAAAACAAATTGCTTCTTACATAACTCCTGTCCCCGGTGGCGTTGGACCGATGACCGTTGTGATGCTTATGAAAAATACCGTCATGTCGGCGAAAAAAGTTGTAGCCCGAACGTTGAGCAGTTGTTGGGACGTGAAACGACTTGGTCTTAAGCTGGTGAAACCAGTTCCGAGTGACATTCAAGTAGCCCGATCACAACAGCCCAAACACATATCGGTCCTAGCGGAGGAAATTGGTTTGTTGCAACAAGAAGTCTCACTCTACGGCAGTATGAAGGCGAAGATATCTTTGAACGTCACCAAACGTTTGGCAAGTAGAATGGATGGAAAATATGTTGTTGTTGCTGGAATAACCCCAACTCCATTAGGTGAGGGTAAGAGTACCACCCTAGTTGGACTAGTTCAGGCCTTGTGTGCTCACAAAGACCGCAATGCTATTGCCTGCTTACGCCAACCCTCCCAAGGGCCAACATTTGGCATCAAAGGTGGAGCTGCTGTGGAGGTTACTCCCAAGTCATACCCAACTTCAATCTCCACTTGACGGGAGACATTCATGCTGTCAGTGCGGCAAATAATCTATTAGCAGCTCAATTGGATGCAAGAATGTTCCACGAAGCGACACAAAAGACTCAGGCTTTGTATGATCGTCTGGTCCCTACTCTCAAGGGAAAACGTAATTTTTCAAAAATCCAATTACGGCGCTTACAAAAACTAGCCATCAACAAAACTGATCCCGATTTACTAACCCCGGATGAAATCGAAAAATTCGCTCGATTGAACATCGATCCAAATAATATTACTTGGTGCAGAGTTGTAGACATCAACGACCGATATCTGCGGGAAATTACGATTGGACAATCGCCAACCGAGAAAAACCTGACTCGCCGCACTTCATTTACCATTTCGGTGGCCAGTGAGATAATGGCTGTGCTGGCGCTTTCGAAAGATCTGCGGGACATGAAACACCGGCTTTCGAAAATGATTGTAGCCTTCGATAAGGCAGGAAGTCCAGTGACTGCAGATGATTTAGGTATCACAGGAGCACTTGCAGTCCTGCTGAAGGACACCCTAGAACCCACGTTAATGCAAACCTTAGAGGGCACACCAGTTCTTGTGCACACTGGTCCTTTTGCAAACATAGCCCATGGCTGTTCGTCGATAATTGCCGATGAAATCGGACTAAAGTTGGTGGGAAAGAATGGATTTGTTGTGACTGAAGCCGGTTTCGGCTCTGACATTGGAATGGAAAAGTTCTTCAATATAAAATGTCGAACATCTGGAAAAGTTCCGAACGCAGTTGTTCTTGTGACAACTGTTCGTGCTCTCAAAATGCATGGCGGCGGTCCTGCTGTCGAACCCGGCACACCATTGAAGAAAGAATACAGCGAAGAAAACATCGATCTTCTTAAGAAAGGTATTCCCAATTTGCTAAAACACATTGAGAATGGCCGAATGTATGGACTTCCTGTTGTTGTTGCTGTCAATCGTCATAGTTCTGATACAGAGGCAGAACATTATCTAGTTAAATGTGCCGCCATCAAAGCCGGGGCATTCGATGCTGTTGTTTGCTCTAACTGGAGTGAGGGCGGAGCCGGCGCAATTGAGCTGGCTGAAGCAGTCATCAAAGCGTGCGATGGTAGTAGTTCAGCATTTAAGTTACTCTATAAACCCGAGGTTTTGCTGTTGGATAAACTTAATTTAATTGCAAGAAGCATGTATGGAGCTGGACAAGTTGTCCTAACTAAAGAAGCTGAAGGAAAAATGAAATTTCTGAATGACAAAGGCTTTGGACGTCTTCCAGTGTGCATGTCTAAGACTTCTGGTTCATTGACTGGCGATGCAAAAATCAAAGGAGCGCCCAGGGGATTTACCCTGACCATTGGAGATTTGTATGTTTCGGCGGGGGCTGGCTTCATTGTTGCATCCTGTGGAGAAGTATCGAAAATGCCTGGACTACCAACAAGGCCATGCATCTATGACATTGATCTTGACACAGAAACGGGTATCATAGAAGGCTTGTTTTAAGATTACTTATATAGGTACTTCTAGGAAAATTCATTATGTTTAGCCCGATTGTGAATAAAAATAACTATAACTTATCTACTTAAATAGGAAGTTAATATATAACTACCTGCATGCTTTTACCTTTAATTAAATAAACATTCAATATATTAATAAATAAAAAATTTAAAAAAATAATTGTTTCGTAGCTTTTGACTTTTTAGTATTATGAAAATTTGTTCTAGTAAACTCGTATTCTGCATTGAGAGGGGAAATTGTATTTTTATAAGTGACTTTATAATCGGAAATGAAATCTGAAGAATTGCGAGAAATAAGAGGTGGTCTGTTAATCCCTTCTGATTCATAATGGAACAATCAGTCGAGGCTTGAGCTTCAATCACAGCCCTGTTGACATCGTTTTCGTTTGAAAAGTATTTCGACTGTAATAAATAATCATCACGAATACCTCTGGAGATGAAACTTTTATCTTTTGTGTGAGCTATGTATTTTTTCCAATAAGAGGTGTTATTTTAATATTCAAAGAAAAATGGCATTTTTTGAGATAAATGATCGGATGTTTATTTCATTATAAAGAAGAAGGTATGCCGTTAATAATGGAACACAACATCAGCCAAATGGCCGCCACGACCACGCTTACAGGACCATATCCTTTTCATGAAATTTTAAATAACCAAATTGCAAAGTGTCTGCCCTATGTCCTCGATAGCCTCACGAATTCCATCTTTGAGGTCTTGAATCGACGCTGGGCTGTTGGCGTAGACCTTATCTTTCACGTGGCCCCAAAGGAAGAAGTCGCAAGGTGTTAAATCACAAGATCTCGGTGGCCAATTGTGATTACCTCTTTGAGAGATAACACGGTCCGGAAACTTTTCCCGTAAAAGATCGATGGTTTCATTGCTTGTGTGGCACGTAGCGCCGTCTTGTTGGAAGTAAACGTTGTCCAGATCAATACCATCCAATTCCGGCCATAAAAAATCATTAATCATCTCTCGATAGCGCAATCTATTGACCGTAACTGTTGCTCCAGCCTCATTTTCGAAAAAGTAAGGTCCAATGACCCCGCCGGACCATAAACCGCACCAAACAGTCACGCGTTAAGGATGGAGAGGCTTTTCAACAATAACTCTTGGGTTTTCCGAGCCCCAGATGCGACAGTTTTGCTTGTTGACGTAGCCTCCGAGGTGGAAATGGGCCTCATCAGTCAAGATGATTTTTCGATGAAATTCCGGATCATTTTCATGCATTTCAAGGACCCAATCAGCAAAGACACGACGTTGTTGATGATCAGCCGGCTTGAGTTCTTGTGTTAACTGAACTTTATAAGCCTTAAGACCCAAGTCTTTATGCAAAATACGGTGTAATGACGTTTGTGGAATGCCTAATTCCAAAGGACGACGAGGAATGGACAAACCTGGGTTTTCTTCAACACTTTGGGCTACAACAGCAATATTCTCAGTTGTTCTTGAGCGACGTGCACGGGTTTTATTCTTCACATCACTAACTTGTCCCAACAGCTCGAATTTGTCCACCAATTTCTGTATTGCGGTCCGACAAGGTGCTTCACGACGACCCAAAAATGTTTTAGTTTTACGAACCCTCTCTGCCAAATTTTCACCATTTTTATAGTGAATTTTAATAATTTCAATGCGTTGTTGAAGCGTGTATCGTTCCATTTT
The DNA here is from genome assembly GCA_932273885.2 of Leucozona laternaria. Taxonomy (NCBI): domain Eukaryota; kingdom Metazoa; phylum Arthropoda; class Insecta; order Diptera; family Syrphidae; genus Leucozona; species Leucozona laternaria. The sequence continues at coordinate 215,460,679 of OW026366.1, read as the reverse complement.
TAATTAATGGCGTAGTTTCTACTTGTCAAATGTCAAAAAATGACAGCTTCAAAAGTGACAGCTACCGAAATAACGGGCTATTCAAAATAACACCTCTTATTGGAAAACCCTTTATTTATCAGAGACTGTTTTAAGAAAAAATCTGAATTACCAACAAATTAAAAAAGTCATTATTCAAAGGTATGAAACGGAAAATGTTCGTGGTTATTTAAAATCTTCATTTTTATTAACAGAAAAATTAAATAATACATTTTTTTTTAATTCATTGGAATAGATCGGATTTCATTTCGATGTCACACCCGTAACGGTTAACCGGTTTTTTTGGGTGATTTTGTTATCGTTTAAAACCGGTGATTCTTCTAAAACCCAACAAGCGGGTGAAAAACCCGTTAATTTACTTTTACACTTCCAAATACAGAAAAAAATTATTCAAAAAAAGTATTCGTTGAAATGACCTGTTTTTTAATACGTTTTTCACTTCGTGCAACAAATTTTTTTTTCTAAAAAAAAAACGGTCTGTTAGAAGAAAAAAAGTCCAATGATTTATTTTCTTAAAACAATGGGTTTTAAACGACATTGTTTTAAAAACTATTGTTGTACTTCCATTTATACATACCTGGAATGCATTTCAATCTTTTTTTTTTGCCCGGTTAAGACCGTTGGTTTAAACCGCAAGTAAATAAACATCGGAAAAAAACAAAAATCATCCCTAGGTTGAACGTTTTAGACGCAACATTGACAGCCTTCTTCATGAATGATCTTCGATTCCTATTTTCCAGGTTCGGTTAGTTGAAATAGATCATAAATACTTGTTCTCAGTCTCGATGTACAAATATGTTCTTATGTTTGTTTTCAAGAGATTATTAGCACTTTATGCATCTTTCAACGTCCGCAGAATAAGGCGTGCAAGCAAGTAGACGTGCTAATATTGTTATCAACTCTTAAAAATGACAGTATCGTTCAGGTTCAGCCAGATATTGAACAATTTTTTGTGTACTGGAGATAACGCGCTACCAAATCTACATCTACATGAAGTATGCAATTTTTCAACAACTGAGGGGTCATCGTCAAAATTTAATAAAAGCCTCAATAGCAAGCAAAAGTTCTTTTCCGTCACATTGAAATCGCTGTTGTTAAGGCACGACTATAGTTTATGGCTTCACAGGGGTTTCAGCCCGCCCCCCCCCCCCCCCCCCCCCCCCCCCCGAAATGTTGCAGGAGTGCATTTCTAAATCACACTTTTTCGCTTCAGTAGGTATGATATTTTAATCAAATTTCTGCTGTGGTTATTAATAATGTTAAAAAATTTCTGATTTAAGTATAAAGAGTATCTAGGTTTCTTCATAATTTTAATTGAACGTAGTAAGGTACCTACCGTACCTATACCCTGAAAATTTTTAAGTACGTACAACCGCAAACGAGATAACCTCTTTTGCTTGAACTGCATGCGGTATATCTAAAGCAGCCCATGCACATTATGCAAATTTGCACGCATGTTGTCCTACACGCACACGGTACAAATCGAGAAACCGGCACAAAAACTCTCAATATTTTGATTTTTTTATACCGTGTGCTACTAGACACACAGCGGTCAAAGAGCGCAACAAGGATCTATTTCCTAACATCCACAAGCTCCTTAAAATTCTGGCGACATTATCGGTTTCAACATGCACACCGGAAAGTACATTTTCGACAATGAAACGTCTGAAAACTTATTTAAAAAATTCTACCTGTGAAGAAAGACTAATAGGATTGGCGTTAATGTCAGTTCATCGAAAAATTGAGATTGACACTGAGGAAGTTGCCGATGTATTTGCAGTTAAGGCCAGAAGACTGAATATACAGCCCTATCATCGTATCCGTTCGGAGATTAGTATCCGAATAGTAATCGAAATACAGACGCGTGCCGGCACATGTATCTGACTTTTGTCAAAATAAAATATTTTGGAATAAGTCGTGACTCGTGAACTTCCGCACAATTTCTGCCTTTGAGGTCATAAATTCAACCAGCCGGTCTTATCGCACCTGGTTTGTTTTGTTTTTTTCTAAAAGAAAGGCACATACATATGTTTTATCAAATAAAAAACGCTTACGCCCAATTTCTTCACAGAAGTACTAAACCAGCCTAGTACCCAGTCCAGCTAGACCAGGTACTAGCTCTGGTACTCGGTCCTAACGAAATGTTAGTACCTATACATTTCTTCACATCACTAGTACCAGATCTAAATTCACCAAGCGGTACTAGGACTTAATACGTCTAAAACTGGTCTAATTCTGATTTTGACAATAATTTGGCATTTCAAATATTATTTTGATGTTTATTTTGACTGAGCGATTTTATTTTAAATTATTTTCGAATGAATTGTGTCAATTTTATAGTAGTATAGAGAGTGGGAAGATGCAGAATTGCAATGAAATCCTGCCGACATTTACAGGAGTGATCAGTGGTGAATCAGCTTCCAGATGAAGCACTTGATATCGGTAGAAGATTGTGTGTTAGTTTTTGCGTGGAGTTTTTGATAATTTTCTGTGTACGTATGTGTGTGACAGGCTTGGAGTAATGTCCTTTATTGTGTCCATTTCATGTTCGGTTCACTTATTCTTCATTGTGCAGTTGAACGTAAAGTTGCAGTTGGTGTGGATTAAAAGTACTAAAGTAAAGGTGGGGTCAGTACGAAGTTAGATTGCAAAACAAAAATTTTAAATTGCGACCAACAAAAATTAGATTCAGTCCCTACACTTGTAAGGTCATTTCAAAATACATACATTATATATGTACCTAGGTACCATAAGAAAATGGAAAATCCACAAAACCAATAAAATCCGAATTTATTACCTATTTAATAAACTAAAGGGTTTTCCAATAAGAGGTGTTATTTTGAATAGCCCGCTATTTCGGTAGCTGTCACTTTTGAAGCTGTCATTTTTTGACATTTGACAAGTAGAAACTACGCCATTAATAAAAATGGAACGATACACGCTTCAACAACGCATTGAAATTATTAAAATTCATTATAAAAATGGTGAAAATTTGGCAGAGACGGTTCGTAAAACTAAAACATTTTTGGGTCGTCGTGAAGCACCTTGTCGGACCGCAATACAGAAATTGGTGGACAAATTCGAGCTGTTGGGACAAGTTAGTGATGTGAAGAATAAAACCCGTGCACGTCGCTCAAGAACAACTGAGAATATTGCTGTTGTAGCCCAAAGTGTTGAAGAAAACCCAGGTTTGTCCATTCCTCGTCGTCCTTTGGAATTAGGCATTCCACAAACGTCATTACACCGTATTTTGCATAAAGACTTGGGTCTTAAGGCTTAAGCCGGCTGATCATCAACAACGTCGTGTCTTTGCTGATTGGGTCCTTGAGATGCATGAAAATGATCCGGAATTTCATCGAAAAATCATCTTGACTGATGAGGCCCATTTCCACCTCGGAGGCTACGTCAACAAGCAAAACTGTCGCATCTGGGGCTCGGAAAACCCAAGAGTTATTGTTGGAAAGCCTCTCCACCCTCAACGCGTGACTGTTTGGTGCGGTTTATGGTCCGGCGGGGTCATTGGACCTTACTTTTTCGAAAATGAGGCTGGAGCAACAGTTACGGTCAATGGATTGCGCTATCGAGAGATGATTAATGATTTTTTATGGCCGGAATTGGATGGTATTGATCTGGACAACGTTTACTTTCAACAAGACGGCGCTACGCGCCACACAAGCAATGAAACCATCGATCTTTTACGGGAAAAGTTTCCGGACCGTGTTATCTCTCGAAGAAGTGATCACAATTGGCCACCGAGATCTTGTGATTTAACACCTTGCGACTTCTTCCTTTGGGGCCACGTGAAAGATAAGGTCTACGCCAACAGCCCAGCGTCGATTCAAGACCTCAAAGATGGAATTCGTGAGGCTATCGAGGACATAGGGCAGCCACTTTGCGATTTGGTTATGGAAAATTTCATGAAAAGGATATGGTCCTGTAAGCGTGGTCGTGGCGGCCATTCGGCTGATGTTGTGTTCCATTATTAACGGCATACATTCCTCTTTATAATGAAATAAACATCCGATCATTTATCTCCAAAAATTCTATTTTTCTTTGAATATCAAAATAACACCTCTTATTGGAAATTTACAACCAAAAAACTATCGAAAATCAGCAACGAATTCATTGAAAAAATGAAAGAAATTACTCTGATTCAGGTATTAGCGCCACTAGACTGCCGATTTTAAAGTCCCAGCTAATACCGAGTCCTAAGGAGTACTCGGTACCAACTTGACAGAACTAGGGCTTAGTACTTATGTGAAGAAATCATTTGGTACCGATTTGAGTACTAACGACTGGTATAATAACCAGGTACTAGCTGATTTTGAGGAGTCAGCTGGTACCGAGACCTAACTTATACTAGGTACCAAATTGAAAGGACTAGGGACTAGAACTTGTGTGAAGAAATGAGTAGATACCGATTTGAGTACTAATTTTAGGACTAGTACTGGTACTAGCGTTAGGACTCTGTGAAGAAATATGAAAATAAAATAGATATGGTTGAATTTCGACTAATGGGATATTCTAGTTTTGATAACTAATTGGTGAATTTTTTTTTTCGAAAAATTATAAGCCCCCCCCCCCCCCCCCCCCCCTTCCTCCTCCGCAAAAAAAATTGTCTGGCTACGGCCTTGTTGTTACCGTCAGTAATCAGAATTTTGCTTTTTAACTCAGTAACGGAACCGGATGGAATTGACAGTCTCTTGCAATTTTCTAGAGATATATTAACATTTTCCACATCAACGCACATCTGTATTAGGGTTAATGAATCTCCCTGAAGTTTTTTTTTTTTGAAGTTTTTGAAAAATTAATAATATATCAACTTAAAAAGAGACACTTTGTTAATTTTCAATATAAGTTATAATATCCTCATGACTGCGCATCAGTATTTATTTGAAAATACAATGCAATGGCTCGCCAATATTATTATTTCATTAGTATTTTATTATTTCAGAGTATGGGTAATGAAAAAAAAGATAAACAAGAGCTAATTTCCGGTTGCAGTGCAAAATAGGAGTTACCAAGAACATGATTATGAATTACCAATTTCAAATAGTAATTATTATGTATGTGTATTGTTTATCTACGAGTATGTCCGATTTTTTTAAATAAATTGAATAATGTTAAACAAACTGATTATGCTTTTTATCATTTCCAATGTAGAAAACAGAATTGTGAGAGAATTTACTAAACATTTCCATCCGATTTTCATTAATTCGATGACGCCCAAGTACAAAATCGTTATACGTATCTTAAGAAAATGGCACTACCTGCCAACAGTTTATGAAAAAAAAAAAAATTACAGCCGATTGTATTGATCCGAAGATTCCCCTAAGGCAAAAATGGCCCAAAAATGGCTTTCCTTAATCGTTTTTCAATTTGTTGATTCTAAATGTAAATAATATTTATATTATTTTATAAACTTAACTAGCTGTCCCGGCGAACTTCGTTTTATCTAAAATTCCTTAAATAATTAATATCGGTCCCTTTCAAAAGTCGAGCTGTTTTTAAAAAAAATTCGAAGAGACAGAAACCAAACAGTACCTTGGGTGGCTCGCTGCGCGGGTTCTAAGGATTTTAACTCCAATAAACGTGCTGCCCCCCTTACCCCCCCTGCTTGCGTCTATTGAAAGGTGGCACTCCCTAGATCACAAATATGTAATTTTTAATTCTCTTAGGCCCAATTTTTCAATAGTCAGTTAAACATCAGATAATAATTATTCTTCAGATAAATCAAACTTTTGTTCCTATTTATTCCTCTGATAGTGAACTGACTGCTTAACTGATGATTGAAAAATCGGCTCTTAGATGGCTAGTTTAACCATAAATCACGTTTGAAGATGTCAACTTTGGGGGGTCTAGGAAGCTCCGTTTAGCCGCAAATCTCGTTAAAAGATAAAAATTAATTTTCTTATTATGTATGTTGTAATTGGTGTTCTTGCAGTATGTCCAATCAATAAATGTTAATATGGGCGGCATGCTGCCCAGCCCCCCCCCCCACCCCTGCTTGGGTCGATTGAAAGATGGCACTCCCTAGATCACAAATATGTAAATTTTAATTCTGTACGATGCCTAGTTTAACCAGAAATCTCGTTTGAAGATGTCAACTTTGGGGGGTCTACGAAGCTCCGTTTAGCCGCAAATCGCGTTTAAAGATAGAAATAGTTTTTTCTTATAATGTATGTTGTCAATTGGTGTGGTTGCAGTTTATGTTTAATAAACAGTACTTTGGGTGGCCCACTCCGCGGGTCTTAAGGATTTTAACTCCCTTTTTCGGGGACACACCCGCTCACGCGACTCCGTCGCTCCGCTTAGGGTATGTTAAGTCGCCTGGCAGGCGCCTATACCAACAGTTTTCTTCATTAAAATACCCATTATTGAAAGTTTCATATCTCGAAAAAATCACATTGTTAGCCCTTAAAAGAACCTTTTATAGCTTTAAATTGCTTCAGTAGTATTTGTAAATGATGGACAGAAAAATGCTTGATCCATTTTACATATTTTAACTTTCATCGGCACTGAAACTCGCTTTTGCCATCATCGCCAGCTGCTCACCGCTTCATTTTTAATACAAAAACACATTTTGTAGAACTCACACTTAATCATGAGAATAATGAGAACGAACATTCGCCGTCCAAATCAAGTAATAATTTTTAAAAAAATGTACTTATGGTATGTTCGGCAGGTGGGCTCCAAAAAGCAAATTATTATTTTGAAGTAATAAATAAAAACAAAAAAAACAGAATAAAAGTTGAGGAAAAAAGTTTTTTTTTTAATTTTTCAAAAAAAAGTAAGTTTTTTAAATATAAAAAAAAATCATCTTCGTCCAAACCCACCTTTGTCCAGATTCAGACCCACCTTTAGCTAAACTAACATACCCCCAACTACCCACCTAGCCCACTATATCCATCGTACCTACCACCAACTAACCCCACCTAACTGTCAGCCCGCTTAGCCGTCAACCGATCCAACCAACCACAACCCACCCAACCTAACCACCAACCCAACTACCTAAAATGAAATTCGTTAAATATCTCTTATCAACGAGGTGTTACCTCCACAGACTTCTGACAAGAACTGAAGTTCCCTGGCTTCCAACTCCTGGTTAAATACTTTTCGTCGAACAATATATATAATATTTTTTCCAAAATATCAAATAATACCTTAAAAAGTATTAGTAAAAGTATTGGCAATCCCGCCGTCGAAAAAAGTAGTAGCTCATCATCGGCGGGCAAACGTTACTCGGGATACTGATTGTCGGGAAAACCACTCGATCCCCGTGATTGCTGTGTATCTTCATACAGAAGAAAGAGCAATGGCTGCGGTAGCGGTATCAAAACTGGTAATTTGAGTTTTCCTCCCGCACATCACAGCCCAGGCGTTTCCATTGAAAACTTCAATGGATTGCAATGCTGACAGACGTTAATTATTAATATATATGTTCTTCAAAGACTAAGGTATATACAAACAGCATATAAAAATGTTTTTCAATTGGTGCGGGTAGATTTTGGCGGGCATCTTGGTGACATCTGTCAAATCTGCTGTTTACTATTCAGTTACTGATGCCAAATCACCATGACAAGTTACAAGATTGAACAGCACGTCCAAATGATTTAACTTTACTATCAAAATCTTTTAAGGCGCAACGGTTTTACGCATTTTACGGTTTATATGGTTGGCCTTCTCATTCGAATATGCGACGTTTCGTGGCCTAAATTGAGTTGATCGTTTCAGTAAACAATCAGCCAAACGTCAATTAAACGCAAGAACTATCGAAAACATCGCTAATTTTCGTGAGAGTCCGGACTTCTTCCAAAACAACGATGGCATTACCATCATCATCAACAGCTATAACATCTGTTCGTTTGATATTCAAAGCTGGCGTCGTAGCTCCTATAAGAATCTTGAAAAAAACTTGAAGTTTTATTATGGGATTATAAAGACTAAGAATGACGTTTAGAGTTTTAATTTCATAACGAGATACTTATGAGACTTAAATAGATTTAGATATAGGATTTAAGTACTTTCAAATTTAAAAAATGCTTAGCTCTTACAATAAAAATGCTATGAGACGAATTTGAGGTTCATAACAAGAGATTCATTCTTAAGTATAGCAATAGGGTTTAAAAGAATCTTATGGGAGCTTTTTTCAGATTTGAAGAGCTTAACTCCGGGAGTTTGTTAGTTGGGAGAGAACGCTACCGATAGATGATAAATAATTTATTCTAGCCAAAATAGGATGAATTGAGTGTGAATCAAATGTGGTTCCAACAAACACCACAGTGAACATTTTGCATAAACGATTTGAGGGTAAGGCTATAACTCTCGCGTTTAACGTGACCAAGATCATGCGATTTGACCCCGTTAGACTTTTTCTTGTGGTGTTTCCTAAAGTCCATGCGAATAAACCACATTCGACCTATGGCCTTTATGTGAACATAACACAGGCCATCGCTCAAATTCAGCTGGATATATGCGGAAAAGTCATTGAAAATTGGACCACTTAGTTTCGTGCCACCGTAAGTAGCCGAGGCGGGCAATCCATACATAATTTTGGGCATAAAAAAGAATTTTGTTAATATCTCACACACAGCTTGCTTTATTCCATTTAAAAATCTAACCGCCCTTATTGAAAAACCCTTTTGCAATTAATTTAAAGTGTATCCCCGCCCATAGTTTCCATTTTACCCCTATTGGCAGGAGAGAAAAACCGTGTACAACTGAACAAATTGTTCAGCTTCAATTTTTGTACATTTCATGTAAAGAGTCTGACTCCCTGTAGATAGAGGGTGGTATACTTTGTTTCCAAAAATAAGAGTGTCAAAACTTAAAAAAATTGATTTTTGAAAACTTTCCCAAAAGGATCTATCCTTTTGAGACCTTTCTACATAGACTCGAAGCTTCGATATGAATTTTTTGAAATTAAAAATTATTTTATGATTAAATTTTAACCAACCGTTTATTTTAACCTACCTAAAATAACGAATTGTAATAAAAGATGCAAGAAGATTTTGCAAATCAAGATCCCAAAAACTGGTAGTACCCGACACCTAGAGTATAACCAATTCTCGCTGTGATTATTATTTCTTCAACTTGCCCAATTATATCTACGTATCATTGAAAGAAAGACACTTTTCATAATTTTAGTAAATAGCTTACATTGTCGATGGGGGTAGCGGATACGAGGGAAATCTTAACATGGTATTTTCAGCGTGGTTATGATAAAACACAGGTCATTTGTTATAAATAAATTATAAAAGTTAAGAGGAAAATAAATGTCCAACAAGGACATCGATTGCGTATACTGGATGCTGTATATCACTGTATTGTAGAATATGTTTAAAAATATACAGCTACCCCTAGACAGAAACTCATTTTTTTCCAGGAAATTTATTATATACGCTCCTTTCGATTATAATCTTCCTTTTTTTTTTTAATAATAATTTTATGTATGACACAGAATGAGGCTTTTGTTTGTGTGTCTCTCTTTAATTTAAATTACCTATGTCTGCATATGAGATTGTGCTTGGTTTTGTCATTTTAATTTTTAATATTCGTTTTGTTTACCGTTTTTAATATGACGATGTATAAGTATGTATATGTGTATGCTGGAATGCTTTGGGCAACATTAAGTATATGACTTGGTCAAATGTACTTGCTGTAATAATAATAAAACTTATTTCCTTTAAATAATAACGTCCACTTATTTACTTTACAAAACACACACTTTATTTCGCTTCAAATCTATTTTATTATTCTCCAATCACAATAGTATGCAATTTAAAATTCACTTCTGGATACACTTTTACTTCTTACTTTACGTTATCACATTCAAAATTAAACTGTGTCTACTCGCTCGAAAACATCTCCTTATAAAGGGAAGTAAATAGTTCTAGTCTTCACTAGTATCCACAGGAATATTCGAGTATATCTCCTTCTAGAAGTTTCCTTTCCAGTCGCTGACAGATGGAACATTGCAATTGATACTCAGCTGAATCACAAGATAGCGCTGTGAACGGTTGAAGGTTTGATGTTTAGTTTTTCCGAGAGATGGCGCTGCAAACAGTTAAAGGATTTTTCTCTTGTTTCAAATTCAAAGTAGTTGGGTAATTATTAAATCGTTACAATACCATTATAATGTACTAAAGGGTCTGCCAAATAACTTCTTTTTTTTTGAAAATGGCGCAAAACATCGAGTGTAGCTTCGGCTGTGTGGCACGTAGCGCCGTCCTGTTGAAACCAAATGTTGCCAATATCCTCCTCTTCAATTTTTGTGAACAAAAATTCGTTCAACATGGCCCGATAACGGTCGCCATTGACTGTAACGGCCACTCCTTGATCATTTTCGAAAAATGGCCCAATTATGCCTCTGGACCAAAATCCGCACCAAACAGTGACTCGTTTCGGGAGTATCGGCTTTTTCATGTATGCGTGCGGGTTTTCTGTGCCCCAAATGCGACAATTTTGCTTGTTTACTACCCGCCTAGATCAAAATGAGCTTCATTTGAAAAGATGATTTTTTTGGCAAAATCGGCATCTTCTCTGAGTCGATCGCAGGCCCACTTAGCGAAGCGTATACACAACCATATCCGTTCAGCGGAAGGATAACACTAATTATCTGTCAAATCAGACATGAGCTAAGTGTTACCATTCACGAAATAAGCACTAGTTGAAAAAAAACGTTAAATTCGCTTATACTACACCAAAGCCAGGAGACTTGAGGTAAATAAAGCCGTAATAGATTTCAGCATACCAAATTATTTGACACGACCTAAGACTATAATGTTGGTTGGCCATTACCAAGTTATTGTTAGCCAAGTTAACATAAAACATTCAGTGGGGGACCCACTTTCAAAAGTGGGTTTGATTCGCACCGAGAGAGAGAATTTATCAAACTTAACATTTTGTGGAATAGTTTTCCACCTGAAATTCGAGGGATTATCGATTCCTAAAAACAGCAAATCGGGCAACCAAGGTAGGTAGGTACTGTTGTTCATGAAACCTGACACTGGCCCCCTAAGCGGAATGGAGTTGCGTGAGCGGGATAAGCACCCGGAAAAGGAAGTTAAAATCCTTTTAACCCGCGCAGCATGCCACCCAAGGTACTATTTAAATGCATAATAATAATACATAATGTAAATATGTATTAAAAAATCGGGAAAAAAATTAAATTATTTCCCAACCTAAGTGGGAAAGAACTCCACTTCTGAAAGTGAAGTTTTTTCACACTAAAAAGTACGATAAATTACATCTCTGGTGAGTATGAATACTTCTTTAAAAATTGGAATAGATTCTCAACAAAAGTGGCACAAATTCCCATGTGGAGCGGATTCCTGTGGAATTAATTCTGTGCTACCCCATCTTTCATATATTCGTCCCAATTGAAGGTTTATTATCAAAATGCTGGCGGCTTACGTACTAAAACAAATGATGTTTTTATCAGTTCTTGATACTTTACAGTTAAGGGAATTATTTCATCAAGGCAGCCAGAATGGATTTTGCAGGGCACAGTGGTTCGGTTTGTATGGGAGCGCGGAAATAAATCGATAAAACCTGTAATATAAATCGGAGAGAAATGAAATTTGGCACACATATGCAGGTTAGGGAAAAATTTGGATTAAAAATAACAATTAGAAGATGAGTTATTGAGATTTTTCTAAATTTTGGGGTTTATTGTTCATATAAAAAGAAAATAACAATTTATGTTTTGTTACCCCTTTTTCTTTAATATGTAAACATTACAAAAATACTTATAATACTAAACACATAAATAAATAATTAAATAAATAAACAAATAAATAAATGTATAAATACATAAAAATAAATTACATAGTCATTAAAAAATATTAATTAATTAATTCAAAAGCTTCTTCACTCAATGGAAGGTTTTTTTTTTTGGTTCCGGTCTCAATTGGGTTATAAAGGGATCAGATGATATCATGATCATGTGGAAAACATCCTCATTTGTAGATGGCCGAGAACATTTCCTGGAGTGGAGTATTTGTAGTCCGTATTTCTGCTTTCCTGGGCCTCCTCTGAAAGTGAACCCACTTGCAAAGATGCACTTTGTATTACTTCTGCTCCGTATAAGATTTTATGAACTGTTGCAGGCATGTGAAACCAAGGGTATAACGAAATCGCCAATTTAGCTGTCTCTTCAGAATAAACCTTAAATTTTTCTGTATCAATTGAAAAATTGGAGCAAATTACTTCCAATATGACTGAAAGTCTCGTTATCAACCTTGAATCTATTTTGGTGATCTCTGCAGTCAGAAGCGGATTTTCAAAAAATCTTGGTGATGTATTGCCGTCATTTGTTGTTCCAGTTCCTTGCTTTACAACGTCAACCTTGATACCAACCTTTTCGATGAATTCAGCTTGGATTCGTTTTTTTTTCCACTTCCTTAATAGCACGAGTGTCCTCACATGTTCTCCATGATTTAAAGCTTAAGTTGTAGCCGAGGTGCAACACGTATTCCATAAATCTAATCCTTGCATGTAGTGATGATATTCCTAGTTTAAGAGCATCTTCATTCAACATCTTGGTACTGATCTTAGATAAATTATTCATCAACGATCCTGAAAGGGTTTTCCGGAAAATGGTCGTAAAAAAGAAATTGTTTGTTTTTCATTCATATAACAGGTATCGATCCATATACCTAACATCAAGTATTAGGAAAAACCCATATAAAGTTAAAATACAAAAAGCACCTTTTTTTATTTTACCTGTCCCTAATTTTTGCGTAATGTCACACAAAATTTAAAGATTATACCTTATTTCTGTTCATATTTTTTCATATTATATAGTTTAATACATCATAATTTTTTTTATTTTTATTGTAATTTTTTAAATAAAAGTTAGGAAACAATTGGAAAATAAGTCAGGCAAAAAAAAAGTTTTGCGCTAAAAATTGAATATCTCACAGGTTAGTCAATGGATTAATTTTATTTTATTTTTTAAAGAAAGGTACATATTTTTTCTAAAAATTAAGCTCTTATCTAGTTATCTGTGACAAGTATTTTCGAAGAAATTGTAATTTTTCGGGATCTATCGTCGTCAAAACCGTGTTTTTTAAGACCTGATTCAGGTGAACAAAATTGAACATAAGTCACAGGGTTGGATCCAGACGGATTTCATTCTTTTTGGACTAGTTAGGTGAGTATTGTAGCTTTCAAGTGAATGTAGTCAGAGCGTGTAAGCAAGTGTAGCTAAAATTGTAGCTCTAAGGAGAAAACATTAAAATTTTAATCTTAGAGCTCTCTGCTCTGACTTATCTAAAATAAACATATATACATATATATATATATGCATATGTTTTTTTTTAAAGCATAAAGTACATGTTTTTGAAATAAAAAAATAATTCTGGCTTAAAGTTTTATAAACGCTATTTTTCGTGCCCAGAAGTTAGTGCAAGAAAATATAGGAATTTCAAAATTGAAAAAAGGGTAACTTTGGAGCCCTGTATCTTCAATACTTATGAACAAAAATTGCTCAAATTTTCAAAAATCATAGACCAACTATATACATAACTATAATAAAATAAAAAAATAACTTCATACTAACACTTTCATATTTTTGATTTATTTCCGCATTTTAACCACTGTGCAGCGGTGGGTTCACTATACAACTAATTTGTGTCTTTTTACAAATGTTTGCCTATAGCTACTCTTTGGAGAACAAAATGCAGGTGGACGTCTTATTCTCAGACTTCGTAAAAGCGTTCGATAGAGTTCATCATAAGCTGCTTGTTAAAAAATTCTTGAGAATGGGGTTCAAGTTACGTTTTCTTAAATGGCTCGAATCTTATTTGACGAATCGGAAACAGGTTATGTAAAAATTGGAAATGATCAATCCTTTTTTATTGATGTACTGTCGGGTCTCCCTCAGGGTTGTCATATGGGACCTTTTCTTTTCAATCTTTTCGTAAATGACATTCCTGACCTTTTAGAGTATGGAGATTGTCTAATGTTTGCAGACGATTTAAAACTATACTTTCCAATATCAACGATTGAAGATTGCTTGAAATTTCAAAAAGCCATAGTTAAGCTGTATCAGTGGTGTAAACTTAGTCATCTTGATTTAAATTCCTCCAAATTAAAAAATTCTAAGAGCTTTTCGTTCAAGACTAACGGCCAATTTCTTCACAGAGTTCTAATGCAAGTACCAGTACTAGTCCAAACCTCTATTACATATACCTACACAGAAAAATGTCCAAAACTCCACTAACAAAAGAGCACAATGTTCTACTTAAATCCAACGCTTCACCTGGAAGCTGATTCAGAACAGAGCACCACGGATCCTTTAAATAGCGGTAGGACTTGATTGGCATTCGTCATCTTCCAACTCTCTATCTAGGAACGACGACCGTTTTGCTATTAACTGCGTAAATCAAAGACTGGAAAATTGTTGAAGTCACTTCGGAGTGTCAAATTTCATAGTTGATGCTGCTATCAGGAGAGACAGTTATCGTAGAATGGATATTATGTCCTCTTTTTGTTAATATACACATAATCCATTCGAAATAAAAATTAAATAAAAATCGCTGTCAAATAAATATCAAAATAAAATATGAAATGCCAAATTATTGTAAAAATTTGAATTAGACCAGTTTTAGACGTATATTAAGTCCTAGTACCGCTGGTTGTATTTTTTGGATCCGGTACTAGTGATGTGAAGAAATGCTCAGTTACTTACTTTTCGTTAGGACTGAGTATCAGAGCTAGTACCTGGTATAGCTGTACTGGGTACTAGGCTGGCTTAGTACTTTTGTGAAGAAATTGGGCGTAAGAACTTTATATATGTAGTTATAGTCTTGGCAACGAAATTCTATCGACTGTTAGTGAAATTAAGGACCTTGGCGTTATTTTTGATTCGAAGTTGTCTTTTTCATCAGATATTAATTTCATCATATCAAAGGCAAATTCGCTTCTAGGTTTTTTAAAGCAAAATTCTGTAGTTTTTAAGGATAGTTTAGTTATACTTTAAAAGCTATTTATACATCTTTAATTATGCCTTCTTTGGAGTACTGTTGCGTTATATGGTCTCCTTTTTATGAAAACTCTTCTGATAGTATCGAAAATATTCAAAGAAGATTCACGCACTTTGCGTTGAGAAATTTGTGTTGGTCAGAACCAGAAGGTTTACCGTCGTATAAATCTAGGTGCACATTGATTGATTTTAAATCTTTAAAAAGCCGTTGAGATACCATATGTACACTTTTTGTGAAAGACGTAGTTGTTGGAAGAATTAATTCATCCGAATTACCGAATCTTATGCCTTTTTATGTTCCTGAGAGAAATCTTAGAATCAGAGACTATCCTTTTATTGTTCCCAATCACAGGACAAACTATGTTCTAAATGAAAGTATAACCCGTTCGTTATAACTGTTTAATTCAATTAATAATGAGGTCGACCTTCAAATGTGTAGAGGTATTTTTAAAATAATATTTTGAGTATTTTTAATAATAACCAATAAATGATTGTATGTAATATAATAATATTGTTAAATGTAATCAGAAGATTAATATACATTGATGAATAAATAAATAAATACAAATAAAATAAACAGCAAAGGGCTAAGAAAACTCCCCTGATAGACCAAGAGCCGGCAGCAAATTTTGGGAGTGGAGTGATAACCAATATTTATACACATGTATATGTAGATATACGCAACATTATATCAAATTCAACCGTCTGGCAGATTTTTTTTTCAGCCGGGGGTGGGGGTGGGCGTTCGAAAATGGTAATTTTTCCGACTTTGGGGTCGAAGTGATAACCACTTAAATTAATATATAAACAACAGATTAGGGTGCACTGATGTCAAAAAAGTGTGTCCAAGACGTTTTACTTTCAGCCTTCGCCTTGCCAGACGGCCAACAAAATGCGCGAAAATCAACTTTTTGGGTCGAAGTGATAACCACATGAGTGATACATCAAAAAATCAGAAAAATTCTCCTGATTATGAAAATGTGTGTCCAAGACGTTTTGGTTTCAGCCTTGTGCTTGCCAGACGCATTTTAACATTTTCTTAATGCATTTTTCAACTTAAAACCTTTATAACTTTTTTCCTATGAAGTATAACCAAAAGACTGAGACACCAAAAACTCAGAACAATTCTCCTGATTATGAAAATATGTGTCCAAGACGTTTTGGTTTCAGCCTTGTGCTTGCCAGACGCATTTTAACATTTTTTTAATGCATTTTTCAACTTAAAACCTTATAGTATATAGACTTATAGTAAATCTATATTTTTATTGTTAAGGTATATACACATAAATGAAATGTTTTTTAATTTGGGTCCTACGCTTTGTGCTGCGTTTCACAGCTTTACTGGTTGTGACTATACACCAAGTTTTTTTAAGAAAGGAAAAGTGGAACCCTTTTAAATTCTCAAGGATTCGGTGGAATTGCAACACACTTTTTCAAAATTCGGACAATTTTTTTATATAAGTGAAGAAGACATTTCAATTATAGAGGAATTTGTTTGCAAAATGTATAGAACAACCGCCTTCAAAGTAAATGACGCTCGATATTAGTTGTTTTACAAAACTTGTAAACCGACTTCGAAAAAAATTTTCAAAAACATTAAAAGTAAGCTAAAAATTTTAAAATTTTTCTTTAAAACCTTAACAGCCATATAATTGCTTTGTTTCAAAACTAGTTTCATTGCAAAACTAGTTTTATAGAAGTTTGTAGTCTCAATTTTTGTCCGGTTTTATGAGTCTAGAGTTTTATCCAAAGCTTGGTTTTGGTTTTCGATTTTTAGGTGTCAAAATATTTTTGAATAATACCGATTTGAGCACCTCCAAACATCTATAAAACTAGTTCTGTTATGAAACTAGTTTTGAAACAAGTCAATAATATGGCTGTAAGTAATTATATGCTTAAAAATTTTATCGGAAGGTTTTGAAGGAAGCTTATTACCGCCAAACAGAAGCGTTTTACTGCAACAAATTAATCGTTGCAACTATATATGCCATATTTGGAAAAATGCAATATTAAATACAGGCATACACTTCACTGCGGCTGGTCCATGGAGGATGACATGGTCAAACTGAAATGAATGAATATTTTAAAATAAAATTCATATGTTATGCCTTAGAGGAAAAAAGTTGTTTTTTTACATTCTTTCTTATGGGTCTTCTGGCAAACTTAAGGCCGAAACCAAAACGTCTTGGACACACATTTTCACAATCAGGAGAATTGTTCTGAGTTTATGGTGTCTCACTCTTTTGGTTATACTTCATAGGAAAAAAGTTATAAAGGTTTTAAGTTGAAAAATGCATTAAAAAAATGTTAAAATGCGTCTGGCAAGCACAAGGCTGAAACCAAAACGTCTTGGACACATATTTTCATAATCAGGAGAATTGTTCTGAGTTTTTGGTGTCTCAGTCTTTTGGTTATACTTCATAGGAAAAAAGTTATAAAGGTTTTAAGTTGAAAAATGCATTAAAAAAATGTTAAAATGCGTCTGGCAAGCACAAGGCTGAAACCAAAACGTCTTGGACACATATTTTCATAATCAGGAGAATTGTTCTGAGTTTTTGGTGTCTCAGTCTTTTGGTTATACTTCATAGGAAAAAAGTTATAAAGGTTTTAAGTTGAAAAATGCATTAAGAAAATGTTAAAATGCGTCTGGCAAGCACAAGGCTGAAACCAAAACGTCTTGGACACACATTTTCATAATCAGGAGAATTTTTCTGATTTTTTGATGTATCACTCATGTGGTTATCACTTCGACCCAAAAAGTTGATTTTCGCGCATTTTGTTGGCCGTCTGGCAAGGCGAAGGCTGAAAGTAAAACGTCTTGGACACACTTTTTTGACATCAGTGCACCCTCCTCTATTGTTCATATATTAATTTAAGTGGTTATCACTTCGACCCAAAAAGTTGATTTTCGCGCATTTTGGTGGCCGTCTGGCAAGGGGAAGGCTGAAAGTAAAACGTCTTGGACACACTTTTTTGACATCAGTGCACCCTCCTCTATTGTTCATATATTAACTTAAGTGGTTATCACTTCGACCCCAAAAACGGAAAAATGAACATTTTCGAACGCCCACCCCCGCTCCCGGCTGAAATAAAAACCTGCCAGACTGTTGATTTTGGAATAATGTTGCGTATACCTACACATACATCTATATGAATTTTGGTTATCACTCCACTCCCAAAATTTGCTTCCGGCTCTTAGACTATGAGGTACACCAGAATTAACTTGAAATTTAAATGAACTGTTGTTTCTGAACAAAACACTTATAATAAAAAAGCCAAACTGAAACTTATGCCAGGTGACCTGTCAGAATTTAGCAACTTGTCCTTACCGAATCATAACGGTTTTCGAGTAACGGTTGTTTTTTTTGAAATTTGGAAAAACACTTTTAATCTGTTTTTTGATCACCTCTTCAATTATTAATTTTTTATTTTAATTCACTCAAATACTGGCCAATAGTAAGACCATTTTTTTTTGATTAAAATATTTTTGATTTCCTGCACTATTTTTTGTAAAAAATTAATAGAAAAATTAATATTTTGATCAAACATAATTTCAACTTAAATTTTTAAAAGAGCATAATGAAAAAAATTTCTTATGACTGAATACTGGTTTGTACTTTTCTCAAATTGAATGTTTCTTTAAATTTCTTAAAAAGTATCAAACTTACCAAGGCTAGGCTTAGAACGAAAGTAATAACAATTCCAACTCAATCAGACAGGGTTATAAAACAAATAAAAAATAAACCTTTATTTATTTAATAACAGCTATTTTTTTTTGATTTTTTAAGAGGTTTAGAACTTTTTTTAAAAAAAAAACACAAAAAATTCGAAAAAATGAATGAAATATTTATTTGAATCGATAGTTTGAACCTTGCAATTTAACGTTTAAAGATAATTTCATGCAAATGTTGACCGCGGCTGCGTCTCAGGTAGCCCATCCGCTGAGTCCAATTTTGGCATACTCTTTCACACATATCGGCCGGTATCTCACGAATGAATGCATGGATGTTGGCTTCCAGTGCGTCAATCGAAGCGGGCCCGAAACGTGAAATTAACTGTTCACCAAACTCGCCTCGCAATTGCGCCATTGTTTCGCGTGCTGTGTGGCATGTGGCACCGTCTTGTTGAAACCACATATCATGCAAGCCAAGAACTTCCATTTCGGGCAAAAAAAAGTTTGTTATCATCGCTCGGTAGCGTTCACCATTGACAGTAACGCTGCGATTCGCATCATCTTTGAAGAAATATGGCCCAATAATGCCGCCGGCCCATAAACCGCACCAAACAGTGGCTTTTTCGGGATGCATTGGTAGCTGTTGCAATGCTTCTGGCTGATCTTCACTCCAAATGCGGCAATTTTGCTTATTTACGTACCCATTCAACCAAAAATGAGCCTCATCGCTGATCACAAGCAGCGCGCGATGAACATTTCGAACCGAGCACGAATTTTGATAGTAAAATTCAATAATTTGCAAGCGTTGTTCATTTGTAAGACGATCCATGGTTAAATTGCAAACCAAACTGAAGCTGTTTGACAGTGACACAAGGTACTAAACACACATCAGCTGTCAAAACCAGTGTTGCCAAAACCAAACCAGCTAAAAAATCACCATATTTTCATTTTTATTTTGACTATTTGGGGCTTTGACCAAATAACTTGTTTTTTTTTTTAAATTGTCCAAATGCACTTATACACGTCCGACAACGTTTTAAAAACTGCCGTGTGTCGTTTTTGTTCCTGAATTTTGTATCTCTTGACCACCCAATTGTAGGTACCCGTTGCTGAAGCTTAGCTTACTGATGCTACTTATTGGCTTTGCATACACAGTCCCAGTAAAAAAAAAGTCTAACGGATTGATGAAGGAAATAAACGAAGAGATTTCTGGCTTTACAAAAAAGTTTAGCATGATGGCATTGTAATTATAACCATCGTTTTTTAATAATTTTTGTCCTCTTTTCAGTACATTTTTCTATAAAATTGCCCCTCCCGGATAAACGGAGGGAATAGACTCCCTTTTCCATATACAATTTTCTTGTCTCATACGAACATACATGCTCTAGCTTTTTGTCAGACCTTTTATGCGAATCACCCTGTACATCGGATCTTGATGGTGAACTTTGATATAGCTCATATAAGCCTAAAAGCTAAACCACCTATAACTAGAAATGTTTTTTTCATGTGTAGTACCTCCTCTCACCTCAGCCATCCGGATACTGCAGAAAATTGAAGGTCTCTCCATTCCTGTTAATTTAACGCACACAGGAAATTCTTAATCGCTAGGCCCTGATGGTTCCCCACGAGGTCTCGTGCCACCAAATTTATTTATTTTATATTGATGATATCGTTGTTTTAGAAACAAACCCATTTGGATAATGTCAAAAAACGCAAGTTAGCAATTAAATAACTGGGATGGCTTAAAAAAGAATACCCAGTCCGATTAAGTTTGTTTCCCGAATCCTCAAATTACCTTTATAGTTAAAGGGAAGGTTTTTTTTAGTAAATTCGTACATACATTTTTACTGGCCGGAAGATGTAAGTGCCAATAATATAAATGATAATGGAAGTTCTTGTTGTTTTTTTTTTTTTAATATTTCAATTAACGGACACATACTCGACTGTGTCCCCAATCATGCGAACGGGAATTAAACTCCTGTTCAAGTATGCTGAGATTATTTGCATAATGGAAGTGATGTTTAAATTGTAAACAGTACAGAAGTATCGACAGTTCAATATTCTCTGGTATCTGCCTACAAACATTTCAATATGCTCAGTTGCACGTACACGGGATTACACTTTGTATCAGAAAGCGTTTTTTTTTTTTTTTAATATTTATTTTGCGGAGTATACTTTAGTGTAGGTACATATTGAAACCCTACCAAAAGATTTTATCGATAAAAATTGGAGTTGCGAGAAGGAGAGATGGACTTTTCCAGCAGGCATACTCGAGTCAGAAAGCACTTGAAGTTAATTCATTTCTGAGATCTGACTTAATTTTTTTTTAAAGACAATAAGCCTTACAGACACAATGGTTAAATTATATCTCATTACATTACATGACATTTGATGCAAAAAAAGCAAAGAAACAGTTCACGTTTCAAAGAAAAACCACAAAGACTTGCAAGGGACAGGAGAAAATTGATTGATTGATTTGAACAGTCTTCGAACAGAATTACATTCTGATGGGAAAGCCGAAGCAAATTTAGCAAACAGACGAGTACATTTTAGTACAGAAAATAATTTGCACTTGATGCTAAAGGCAATTGCTTCATGACCGGAATGTTCTGACTTAGTAACTTCTACATTCTATTTTGAATGCAAAGATTTTTTCACTATACAGACACATGAATTTCTTGAGGGACTTTGGAGCTTCAATATTATTGAACCCATCAAGCGTTGAAAGAAAACAGTCTAGGGAACATCATGATTAAGGAAACTAAACGTATGAGTATGTATGTGTTTGACGACTATAGTTAATAACCCTTAGTGGTTTGTGGTGATGATTTGCTTAACTGATCAATGTATTCCGATAAGCGGATAAGGGCTTTTCCAAGAGCATAATATACTGTGGGGTTTAATGTTCAAGGACTGAGAAATTGATTTCCCTTGTTTCAATATATATGTAGACAAGTCGACTGGGTATACACGAGTCGAGTGTGTTGTATACATCCTGGAGTTTAGTTTAATTTATGGCTTTTCAACATGTTTAGTATAGAAATGAATTGTTTTTCAAAAGGCACGAAGGAGTGTTTAATTGAAAATTCAAAAGCATTAGCAATCTTTGGTGTATCGTGTATACCTGTTCAGGATATGCGAGACATTAGGTAGTGCTCGTATATACGGGTATTTCGAATTTCAATATATGTACCTAATTGATAAGGAAAGTTTGAAGACCTTTATAATATAATATGTATATTTACTGCGAGTAGCTTATATAAATGAAAACTATTTAAGGATACACAAACACATAGATCCCGCATAAGGAACCTGCCAAGTTTAGTTTTAGGATAAGATTTCATTTGAAGAAGATAAATGATGCTGGAAGTCATCACGGCAGTGCACGTACGAGATCGGGAAAGATATAGGGTTTGTATTAGATGCATGAGGAATTTAATAAAGTATTCTTTATGAATTGTTTGGATTATAATTGAGTGCTTTTGCTTTTTATAGACTATTGATGAAAAATAAAAATAATAGTAAGAAGGCCCTACGAACTACCGGGTTTTTCAATAAGAGCGCTACAAAAGTTTTTTTTTAAATAAAACAAAAACTGTTTTGGATATCAATCAAATTCTTTATTCCTGTGAAAGTACGTTTGATGCCATTATGTATGGAACTCGATTTCTTTTGCAAGGTCACCACGGCCACGCTTGCAGAAGTCCAGACGATGAACCCAATTTTCGACGGTTTTCAAGCATAAATCGGCCGATGCTGCTGCAATTTCACGTTCGATATTCGTAGTTCATCAATCGTCGCTGGCTTGTTGGCATAGAAGATAGACTTGACGTAGCCCCACAAGAAATAGTCTAACGGCGTCAAATCGCACGACCGAGGCGGCCAAGCGACTGGACCATTTCGTGAGATAACACTTTCTCCAAACTTGGTTTCAAATAAATTGATTGTGACATTCGCTGTGTGGCTTGTGAAGCCGTCCTGGTGGAATCACATATCCTCCAAGTCAATATCATCCAATTGGGGCCAAAAATATTCGGTTATCATTGAACGGATCCCCATTCACAGTAACGTGCCGGTCTTGATTATCACGGAAGAAGTACGGCCCAATGACACCGCCGGCCCATAAACCACACCAAACCGTAATTTTTTCGGGATGCAATGATGACTCATGGAGTACGTGTGGATCGCTGCCTGACCAATACCGCATATTTTGTTTATTGATGATGCCATTCAGCCAGAAATGAGCCTCATCGCTGAAGATGATTTTTCGATGAAAATCCAAATCATTTTCAAGTTGTTGCTCAGCCCAATTCACGAACGTACGACGCTTCTGGTGGTCAAGCGGCTTCAGTTCTTGCTTCAATTTAATCTTGTAAGGATGAAGGCCAAGATCTTTTCGCAAAATTCGCCACAACGACATCACAGAGATGCCCAACGCTTGAGAACGACGTGTGAGAGACACATTTAGGTTTTCTGCGACTGAAGCCTCAGCGGCAGCAATATTCTCGACACTACGGGCACTTCTTTGTCTCACTGGCACGGGAACATTTTGTACTGTGCCTGTGGATTCAAATTTTTCCACTAGACGCTCAATTGTTGATCTGCTGGACGATTATGACGATAATAAATTGGACGTAGCGCTCTTAACGTTGAGGCCACTGCCTCCGAATTTCGGTGGTAAATTTTAATAATTTTGACTCGTTGTTGGCTAGTATATCTTTCCAACATGAAATGGCAAACCTTATTGAAGAGAAATGTCAAAAGATCGGAAAGAAATATGTCATTGGGTAAATTTGGATATAAGTTCGCTTCGCAAAAATATTTAATTTTTTAAATTTTTAGTAAATTAAACGAAGTTAAGATACGAACCGTTGGTAGATGTTTTAAGGAGATTTTAACTTCGTTACAGTTGAGTTCTAACTGACGGGCTTTTGGACTGCTATTGGGCTATTCGTACTCAAATCTTATTTCTCATAACATCCAAATAGAAAAAAAATACTCCTGTTTCAATTCTACTCCTACATCGGTGGTAAAAGGGGTGTGCTGCAGTGCTAGAACGTGCCAGGCTGTGGGTCTCCTGGCGGAATGAAGTGGCCGGTAGGGCTGTTTAAAGAGCTCATGAAATTTGGTAAAAATGTTTTGCTATACTTACTTTCTTACCAATAAGGCTCCTGATCAATGAAGGCTCTCTGCGAAAGAAACGGCAGTTTTTCATCCTCCTTAATCCCGGGTAAACAGCTTCGCTTCCATTCTATATATATGCCTTAGTAATTAAACCGGAGGATCGGTATCTTTATTTCGTCTCAAAACTGATTCGAGCTGGAATTCGAAGACTCTCTTACCAACTAACAAACTCCCGCAGATAAGCTCTTCAAATCTGAAAAAAAAACTCCCATAAGATTCTTCTATATCCTATTGCTATACTTAAGAATTAATCTCTTGTTATGAAACTCAAATTCGTCTCATAGCATTTTTATTGTAAGAGCCAACCCTTTTTTAAATTTGAAAGTACTTAAATCCTATATCTAAATCTATTTAAGTCTTATAAGTATCTCGTTATGCAATTAAAACTCTAAACTTCATTTTTAGTCTTTATAATCCCATAACAGTACATCAATAAGACTGTTCCTAAATAAGTTTTCTTCATAGATCCTAATAGGAGCTACGATGCCAGCATTAAATGTGAAACGAACATTTTTTATAGTTGAATTGAATACTGCGTTCTTTTTGTTCACAAAAGTTACTTGTGTTCATGTTTCTATCGGTTTGGCTATTTGATTGGTGGTGACATTTGTAATATTAGATTCCGATTAAAAGTTTGATATTTTTTGTGTCGATCAAATTTCTTCTTCATCAGGCAAATTCAAAAAGAAAAAACTTAAGTTTTACAGCAATATCACATTCCGGAAAAAATTTTTAAAAAAGATTTAAAATTATTGCAATTTTTCCAAAAGAACCAAACGGAGAAAATACACAATGAAGAGAAAATAAAAACAATATCATCATCAACCACCATCGAAACTTATTTAATCAGCCAACATTGCTTGATCTTTTTATCAGCTGACTGTATGCGCTGCTCAAGTTGTCACAGTCCGATCGTCTATTTACAGTGTACTCAGTGTTTATTATGTGCAGCATCTCAATTCAAAGTCTCTTCGCATGGTGTTTCTCTGTTTTTAAGATTTTTACTTTTTCCAAATCTGGTTCAACGTCGCTGTAACTCAACATCTATTTGACCTACAGCCCGCTTAAATTAGACACAATCTAACACAACTATGCCAATTTTTTGCTTTCACATTTAAATTTTTGTAATACACCAATGATAGTTGGCAATTGCAATGAAAAGGGACGCCCCACAGATAAATGTATTTTGTTTGAAAGTTCAATGTGAAATTTAAGTCGCATACGAGCGTTTGAGCTCCCATAAGAAAAGTCTCTCTGAGTAAATTTGTATTTACTTTTTGAAGTCCCATAAGAGCATTTTAGTTCCCATAATAAGTACTGTCTCTCAGAGAAAGTTTATATTTACTGAGAGCGACACTTCTTACGGGAGCTCAAACGTTCTTATGGGACTTAAATTTGACGTTTAACCTTCAAACGAACACAAATTTATCTGTGTTGCCTTCCTTTTCATCAGTATCCAAAGATCTCAACAGCAGCCATGTTACAATATGAACAAAACGTTTTGAGGGTAACCGTAGCTTAAAAAAAATAAATATATTATAAATAAATTATATTATTTCATACATAGGTCATATTCATTTTGATTTCTCTTTTTTTCTGTCGACATTAGTTAAATAAAAAATGGATTTGTACAACATAAGTAAACAGCTACTACGCCAGAGAAGAAATAGCGGGTACATTCTTTTTTATGCTATGCCATTCTTTGAAAAATTGTGGCTGCAGAAATTTAAAACGATACAAGTAAAATGGCATCATTAAAAATCAGTTGTTTTTGTCAGTTTTTAATGACAAAAAATATTGGAAGATTTCAGAATTTATGTCATAAGAGCACGATAATGACACTAATTGAAAACAAATGATCGCATTTTGTGAATTGTATTTATAACAACAGACTTAGTGATTTTTTCATCAAAAAAAATATTAATGCTAACCCTTTTTCTTATTATAATTTAAAACATAATATTTTAAACACGTATTATTTTGGAAGCGCGTTGTTATTTTTCGAACCAAAATGTGGAAATAAGTAGATGCAATTTTAATTGCAACAAGAATTTAGCCAACATATGCCATAATTTTCAAAAATAAAATAAGTCAATTAACTTGTGAGATAAATACTCGCACCAAAAATTTCTAAGAGAAATAAAAAATGCGAGAGATACATGTTTTTTTTTTTTAATTTGCACACACTACTTGTTCTCTTTTTAACAACTTCTGTAGGAAGAGACCCACTCTCATAGGAAGAGTTCAGAGAACTTTACTAGATTTAGA
Organism: Leucozona laternaria; assembly: GCA_932273885.2. NCBI lineage: Eukaryota > Metazoa > Arthropoda > Insecta > Diptera > Syrphidae > Leucozona > Leucozona laternaria. The sequence continues at coordinate 215,434,526 of OW026366.1, read as the reverse complement.
AAGCGGTGTCTATATTCCCATATAAGAAGAATAAAACTCTTGCTATAGGATCAAGAGGCTCCCATTACTAGGCCATGAAATTAAAAATGTTACTTGGGTTGGCTGGAGCATTGTTGTTGTTGTGATTTTTTTATTAAAGTATTGTATTACGATCATAGTATTGTATTAAAATTTTTAAAAAAATACCTTCTCTATTCTTATATTATTCAAAAATATGAGTTTTTGCCAAATTGTACGCCATTTTGATCAAATTTCATGAAATCGCTTTATTTTAAGTGAGATAATATGGAAATAAAAAAAAAAAAAATGCCAAAATTAGTTTCTGTGCCACACCCCGTGCCATGAGCAAATTGCCGTGTCAAAAAAGCACAATCGTATATAACATTGGTAACGCTGCTGCAAATACCACCAAGAGAAATGTCTAGTTTTGGCATCCCTGATAGGTATAGGTACCAAACTTCTCCCTTTGCACATGATACTTAACAATGAAAACGCACGTTTATTTATCGAGGTCATAGTAAACATCTCTTCGATACAATATACCTTCGATTGTGGAGGGTGTTAAAATTTGAGGTATCTTTATAAATTTTTAAATCAAATACATACATAAATTGTGTGAAATTTATAAATATTTAAGCTTCTTTTTGTATTTCAATACGTCTTTACGTTAATACGTAACGCAAAAAGAATTTTTGTAATCCAAAACCACTTTTTTGAGTTAAACCCATTTTATTTTTATTCCATTTCACCCTACAAATTGCAATTTAAAAAAAATATCCTTGTAGCTATTTCCTAAGAATAACCTTTCAAACGCAGGCAGAGTTTTTTTTTGATCAGGTACGTCATTTCATTTTACCCCATTTCACCATATAAATAGATTTTTTCCGATGTTTGTATAGTTGTTCTGCAATTGGGGGCGGAAAGGAATTCAACAAATCGAAAAGGAAAAAAAAAAAAACAAAACTGTTGTATATGAGGTACTCGAACTAGATGAGCTTGGACAAAAATTCGAATTTTTCCTCTAGAGAATCACATACAAATGCCCTGTTCCAAATTTGAAGCAAATCGGTTATCCACTTAAGGCTCAGATGCATGGACGCAGAGACTGACGCAACCAACCGTATATCGAACCCAACTTTTTCAAACTTTTCCATCAAACTTTAGTTTTGAATACAGTAGCAAAAAATGTGTTCGCACACGAAATCAATACAATGCAAGTTTAAAATTCAATACTTTATGTGCCAACTTTCAGTAAATACAAATTTCTGAGTTAATTTTATTAAAAAAAATTACTTTATAAAATTACAAAAAAAAAAAATGTGTTTCACAAAAACAAAAATGAATAAACACTCATTCATTTAATTCCAAATATATTTACATAATGTACAGACATCGCACGGTTGCTAGGTATTCAGGGCAAAAAACAACATTAAAAAAAACACACATTTATAATATTGCAAAAAGAGCAACACGGTAGATGACAACGTCATGTGATTGCAGAATCCATTTTCACTAAATTCAATTTAAAGTTAATATTTTTGCATACATTGGGGAAGAATGAAATTTTTTTTTTTTTTTATTATAAAAATGTAAATGAAATTTAAAGTGTCTGAGTGAAAAAATGAAATTTTCTTTCATCATGGCAAGAGATATGTATGAAAGAAAAATAACACAATTTTTAAAATTGCCAATTTTCATACAATAACTAAAATTCAATCCAAATATAAGTAGGTAGGATAGGGCGATTCAGAAAAATAACTGTTATTTTCAATTACATATTATTTAAAATTAAACTGTTGAAAGAAAGGTCTGAGTTGAAAATCTGTATGTGTTTTTTTGGGGTTTTTTAAAATGTTTGAGAAGAACCTTAAATGTATAGAGATAAGTTAAGGTGCAACGGTTATCGAAATGAAAAACAATCGAAACATCAGTTAAAATCGACAACATGATCAGCTTGATGGTTTAATGAACAGCTAGTCGGCTACATTAGTAGAGCTCATTCGGCTATTTACTTTAATCTTTTAAAATTTTAATGAGAGCGATGGTGAAATCCGATCTCTTTTCTCCATGGCTCTCTTTAAATTTTGAAAATCGTCAAGCCTTTTTTATAAAAATTCACCATGGCTAGTTAAAGTATCGAAAAATACGTGCAAATGATAAAACTATATTATCAGACATTCAGTACAGGGTACAGAGTACAATAAGAAATTTATAAATTTATCACGGTTTTTTTTTTTAGGGCTTTTTCGCACAAATTAGTACGGATAGCTGCACTCCGCTTATTTGAAAACTCCCTTTAATTGAAACATTTTCTCTCCCCCAAATAAACATTTTGTTCTGAAGCAACTCCGCTTAAGTGAAACACTGAATGTATCCATACATTTTTGAAGTTTGAACACACCTAAAAAATGACATTTTAAGTTTCATTCTATTCTCATCGTTCCAATCCTTTCATCTGTCACGATTATTAAAAGTTGTTTTGTTTTTTGTTCGAGGTTATTTATGTTTTATTTTTCTATCGGTGGAAATATTCACATCACATCCTTTAAAGGGGAAATAAAGTTGCAGTTATACAAAGTTTGGTTAAGTGCAACAAAGTTGCATAAATCCGAAGTTCGTTTATATGAAATCTCCGCTTAATTGTAACAAGTTTTCTGCATTTTTTGTGTTGCAAATAAGCGGAGTTGACTGTTCTTCTTACGACAACGTCGCACGAGCGTTGTGTCCATTTAACTGTTAACAGGGTCATCCTTCCCTGTTCAGTTAACAATCAGCCAGCACCCATATGTCAAAGAACCGTACTTAAATCCTGAAAAAAAAAGTTATGAAATTAAAACTATAAACGTAATTTTCAATGTGTATAATCTCATAATAACACATCAATAAGATAAAATGGCTAGAGGTAAAGGTATGGAAAAAAGAATCACCTACCAATTCCGGATCCCTCGTGAATTGTTATCTGATAATGGATCGCACATTGTGAGTCAACAATTTAAGACTTCTCTGGAAGAGCTGAGAATACAGCAGCTTTTAATCCTTTAAAATCCCACAGATACCATGATAGCACCAAGAGAACCACAGGAGTTAGGCCCCAGTTATAGCTCTATCATTGAAAACCATCATTGAAAATTTTAATGATTGGTTTTGAGGAACTTAAAAGGCAAAATTAGTAATTATTTTGATGTTGTAGGTAGTGACTTAATTATTAATATTTGCCGCAAAAAAATTTCATTTTGGAACAGCCGTCCACATAAAATGACTTTTATTATTCCATTGAATCAACTACCTTATCAATGATCATTGAATAATTAAACGTCATTTTATGGCGAAGTGTGGACCACATTCAATTTTTTTTTTTTCACAAAAATTATAATTTAAGCCATCAGCTTTATTTTTGCATCAAAATAATTACTGATTTCACTTTCTAGAGGTACCAAAATTAGTCATTAAAGTTTTCAATGATGGTTTTCAATGAAAGCTATAACTGGCACCTTGCCTTTCGCCAACTGATGGTTGCTCACCAGCTTTCCTAGACTATGGCAGGGAATTACGAATGCCTCGACAGCCGGTTCCGCTAAGCAACTGCACTGAAAACAATCCTAAAGTCGTCTCCACTAGACGAGAAAGAATGAATGCCTTTTATCAGCTAGTTGCAGCTAATTTAAAAAGGGCCGCCGAGACGAAAAGCAAGTACCTAATATAACTTGAGGAGAAGGACGTGGAAACCGAATAAAGGTTCACACGTAAGAGTAAGAGTACTGTCTTCAGTTATTAACCATTTTACGGAGAAATTAGACCCACGTCCCATTTGAAATTACTTTCAAAATCTTCAAATATGAAACCTTTTAAATATCGACAAGCCAGAAGTATCAGCAAAGAAGAACGGCTTTGTGGGTGAGGTATATCTGATGATAAGAAGCAGGTGTCTATATTTTAATAAACTTTTGAACTATATCAAATTGATTTGAATAAGTGATCAATTCCGACGATTCCGCTTTCATAAACTTAGAGTTTTGTTAACACTGGTGGGTTAACAATTTTTGCTCATCTAATACACATCCACTGCAATCATATCCTAAAGCAGCAATTTTGATTTCTGTTTAAGTTGCTATCACGTCTGAATTCGTTCATCTTCACTCTTTAGGTGAATCTAAACTGATATTCGTCAACCGTCACTACAACCTCGAAATTAGAATCCATCGGATGGATAAAATTTAAATCAAGGAGAGTTAAAGTTAAACAAGTCTAGGTCTGGTCTTATATTTGCACCAAACGTTTCAAAAGAATAACTAGATTCTATCTGAAATGTATCAAAATATAATCTAACTTATTTGCAGATGATTTTGTTTCGTTCATGACAACTTCTGACATGTTTTTGAATGCATATGTACCTAGAACCTTTTCTTGAAATATCTTCTTTTGTGGTGCAACAATTAGTGGTTGTCACCCACTTTCAAGACTTCTTATATTTATGACAAAAATGACTCACCGTCATTTATTTGTATTTATTATACTTTTAAGAAATCGCTTTAAACACCCGACAACTCAGATTACTATTTCACTTCAAAACCCACTTAAGTCCGCACAAAAGTCCTCCATACATTTATCATAATAACTTAACTCGAGTTAACTCTCAGGTTTTAAGAAACTTTGATTTGCAATAGTAGCCCAGTTGACATAAGATTCCTAAAAACAATCTTTTTTCAGTTTTGTAAAAGCCGGTCAACTCGAGATAAGTTGTTTTACACTCTCATATACTTTTTTGTGTTTTTGGCCAGTTAAGATTTATAAAAATAGCTTAAGTCGATATAAGTCATTATTTAAAACTGCGTTATATGAGTTTAGAATTCTTATTTGAGTTAAGCGTTTATTCCATATGTTGTTAAGTATGAAAACGACCTAAGCGGTTTTTTCTATTCGTCATATTTGACGAAAAAAGCGTTTAAATTACAGTGGATTTTTTGTACAAGCTCTAAAAAGCATGGAGAACACTATGGGACAAAAAACCGAGTTTTCGCTTATGTCGACTTAAGCGGGTATTGCTTATATGTATTATGTAGAATGGAGCTCCCCTTACTATTCCATTTAAGGTTCTTATCAATCTTATTAAAATCTCGAAGAACTCTCGAATAGTGCTCATTTCAATAAGTCTAGTAAAAGCTTTTTGAGCATCTTATGAGAGGGAAAATGTTACTTGTGATTGGGATTCGACCCATTCAGAGGTTTATTTTTGTGGCTTTTTAAAGATTCGTGCCACCCATTGAAGCCACGGCTGCCAATTTGAACGATGTCATATTTCACACATTTAGCCATGTTTTTTTTTTCAATCCCGGAGCTAACTGGGTGAAAAAACGACATATGGGATTAGTAACGTAAGCTCATACGCTTCCATACAAACTATCGATAACAAGTATGCAATTAAGTGCAATTCACATCGCCGCACCGGTTATAAGCAGTGTTTTTTTGCAAGCCCGGAGGGATTTGCTTAGAAAAAAAAAAACAGATCGGGGATTAGCGATGTCATAACAGAAACAAAATGGAGTTTCCATACAAACTATCGATAGCAAGTATGCAATACACAGTAAGACGGTTTTTCTTCGTGCTTAAGCTAATCCAAGAGAATTCTCTGTGCTTATAGCTAACCCCGAAGGAGCTTAGTTATTGTTGAATTTAAAATATGAAATTGTGTGGCACTGAACTGATTTGTTCGTCCGTCCAGTTTCCTCCTCGATTTAGAAACAAAACACAGCTAAAGTCATTAATAGTTTAAAAAAAAAAAAATGTTTGTTCAATTTTAACCCGTCCCTATTGGAAAACCTTTTTTATTTTTTCAGCTTCCGTGAAGTTTCTTTGTTAGGATAATTGTGTTCGAGAAAATTTAGGTAAACGTAAATAAGTTCAGCGGATGAGAAAATTCAACATCTTTAAGTCAAAAATCTAAAAATCGTATACCTGACCTGGTACAATTTAATAAACTCTTTCATGCAATTAACGGATTAGTTTAATAGCAACAAAAGAAAAATGCCCTTAATCTAAATATTTTTTGTGTGCAGGTATTTTCCTGAATCCAACGCCTGCATGAGCAGTAAAAAGTGAGTGCCAGTTAATTAATTCAACAACATTTTCAACCCTCTGTCTATTAATTTATAAGCAAGTTGGGCTTCCATCTCATTTCCTTCAAAATTAATATAATTAAATTCCTGTTTTTAATAAACCACGCAATTTTACTGGCAAATAATATAAATTAAGAGCCCTCCGGCTCTCAGATCGGCGTGGTCTTTCGGGAAGGTGGTCCAAACTAATTATAGCAATATCACGTCTCCTGCCTCTATTTCCTCTTGTTTACTGTTGTATGGTGAAAAAATTCCGTTTTTTTGATGTTGTTATTTTTATTTTACCAACTTATTCCTAAGGAGGGTGTTTCACTTTCACATCCTGAATTGTGGGCTTAGCTTTCCTTCCTGTAGGTATAGTCCTTGAGAAAACAACAAACCCTGGCGGTGATGTTGGCATAGAAATATTTTTTTTATTCAAGAACAAACTGTTTGTCGTATTTTCTTATTACAGGGAATCCAATAATCTGTCCCAACGATCTCATTTCCCTGGCACTGTTTTTAATCGTTTTCTTTATTACAGACAGTCCCGATGTATAGCTAGCTGTTGACACGAAGCAAAACTCTAGGCAATGACCTAACAATCTTATATCAAGATGAAAAATTTGGCAATGAGAATCTTAATAATAATAATTTTTATTATTATAGTCTTTGCAATATTTTAAGTTGTCGGATTTTATCCCGCTTTTGGGCAAATGTTTAAGGGACATTTAACTTAACGCAGTCTTTTTGATTTATGTTGGCTATATCTGTTTACTGAGGAGATACTCGAATAGCACAAATACTATAGGTACCTGTATAGAAAATAAGAAGGAGGCCTTAGGAGTCGTTTTAACTTTCGATAGGTACTGGTAAAGTACCTATACCTTCCTGCTAAAAAACAATTTTCGGATTTAAAATAGATTGAAACATGATATATGCGAAGATAGAAGAGAGGGCAACACTTGAACAAGGAGGCTCATAATTTAAGTAATGTGGTTTAATTAGTGAATACCTTCTTACTTGCTCTATAGCGCAAGTATTGGTTTCGTGTAAAAACAAAATTTCGAGGTTATAGTCAAAACTAACACTACGATAATCGAGAAGTCCGAAAAAGTGGGGGTCGTCATGCCGTCCGTCGGTCTGTGCGTCTGTACGTCTGAGCGTCCGTGCGCTTGTGCGTCTGTGTGTCTGTGTGTCTGTGTGTCTGTGCGTCTGTGCGTCTGTGCGTCTGTGCGTCGGTGAGTCCACTGTAATTTAAGCCTGAGGTTAAACTAGTGGACAGCTTTGCACGAAATTTGGTACAGAGCATTTTTATGTGATTACCTAGAGGCAGGGTTGCCAGTTTGGGGGATTTCCCCCCAGATTTAGGGTTTTTTTTTATTGTTAGGGGGAAATCTGGGGGGACGAGTTATTTGGGGGGGAAATCTGGGGGGTTTCAAATAGAGCTACAATAATTCAATTTTTATTCCTACCTGATTAATTTTCCTGATTAAAAAAATACGTCTGAGAGCACTAAAATTGCATTTCACGCATATATCCAATAATTATTCTACTAGATGTGTACATGTTTCGTGTATGTAGTACATCCAGATATACGGTTGATGTGCCCCGTGTATGTATGTGTATTCAAAAACTATTGTCTTTTCTTTAGTGCACACAAACTATCCGAAAAAACATTCACCAAGGAATCGACACCATTCTTTTCTTGAAAATATTATGTTTTCTGTCTCGTTCTCGTTCAATAATACAGGTAGCATCACAGAAAGTTACTAGTTCTGTGGTGTATTATCTGTGGTCACATTGTCAATTCCAAATGTCAGTTTTAATGTTTTTAGGTATTTGTTATTCTTGTCTGTACTCGTTTGTTATTGGAGTTTGCGTTTTTTTTTCAAAATTAAAAAAATTAACATACAATTTTATTAAAAAATGCCAAGAGTCAACAAAATTCAAGTATTCTCAAAAATACAAAAAAACTTGGGAGAAAGAAAAGGAATTTAAAGGTGAGATTCGTTTTACATTCATAATAAAAGAGGTAGCTAGGCATTTCGCCTATTTCCTATAAGAAATTTAACTAGTAACGAGAAAACGGTGTTTTTATAACTTAAATAATCCATTCGAATTGTGTATAAATGTATCGTGTGTACCTGTACATGTTTTATCTCATGAGAATTTGTATAAAATAAGTGATTCAATTTTAAATTTCTAAAATTTATTATAGATTGGTTAGCTGAGATGCCAGGAGAAGGCAATGAATCCAAAGCTCTTTAAAAGTACTGCAAAAGTGAACTGCTAGCACACAGAAAGGATTTGTTGTCTCATATGGAAACGAAGAAACATAGGGATTCCATTAGGCACAGTACAGCTCTTGCGAGGCCGATCACAAATTTCATAATGCCAACAATATGCAATAAAAGAAAATCATTGAACTTAGATTAGCTGCGTTTGCTGCAGAGCATTGCTCAATAAATGCTATTGATCATTTGGGTAGCTTAGTAAGCACTTTGGAAACGGGTTCAAAATTTCTAAGTGAGATTCGTATGCACAGAACAAAGTGCACTGCGTTAATTAAAAATGTCATTTCTCCATGTTTGCTCAAAGATATTGTAGCTGATATTGGAGATAGTTTCTACTCATTAATAATTGACGAGAGCACCTCTATTGACACCAAAAAGGTTTTATGTCTCATCATTCGGTACTATAGCGCCTCTAAAAGAAAAATTGTTACAACATTTTTACGATTGCTTGAAATACAACACGGTGACGCTGCAACTATATCATCTGCTGTAAAACGCCAGCTTGAAAAAGATAATTTAAGCATCGAAAAACTAATTGGCATAGGAGTTGATGGTGCAAACGTAATGATTGGAAGACATAATTCTGGAGCAACCATGTTCAAGGATGAACGACCGGAATTAGTTGTTGTAAAATGCATTTGTCATTCGCTTTATTTAACGGCAGAAAGTGCTTCAAAATCACTTCCAAAGCATTTGGATTTTCTTGTCAGAAATACTCACAGCTGGTTTCCAAACAGCACAAAACGACAAGTGGAATATTCAACAATCCATAATCTCATAACAAAAATCCCCGCTCAAAATTGATAAGCTATCTGGAACCCGCTGGCTGGCAATTCTGCTATTGATAAAATTTTGGAGCAATGGGATTCACTGAAATTACATTTTGAAATTGCACCTTCAAAAGAACGATGTTATACTGCGGAAATACTTAGTAAAATGTATAAAAGCAATGAAAACAAACTTCTTTTAACATTCTAAATTTTATTTAACATTATGCTTAAAAAAGTCATAGATGTAAATAAGTTGTTCCAAGGAGAAAATGTTGATCCTTTAAAGCTTTTTGAAGATTTAAACCAGGGGGCCGATTCTCGTTCTGCGAAAAAGTGAAACCAAACGTCAAAAACATTCATATGAATAATTCGCTTTCACGCTCTTATTCGATGGTGAATATTCAAAGTGAATAGATGAAAACGAAAGATATGGAGATTTTATTGAAAAAAAGTAAAGGAAAGAGTGTGACACAAGCACAAAAAGAATTTTTGATTAGTTTTTTGGAATAAAATTTAGAGATTGCGCATGATAGGTACCATTGATCAGCATGAATTTTTGTTGATGTCTCAAGAAATGGGATTAGTTTATCGGTCAGTGTTCTGCATAAATGTTTCGGAAAGCGATACAATTGTATGAAATGCTCCTCCGTGATCATTTAGAAAGGATTTTTCTAAAATTTCGCTTGATAATTCTCATATTTCTCCCACAAAACAAAAATGTATATTAATACAATACAAACAAACATAAATATATATGAGGCACCAATAATTATCAAACCTCTGAGCATTTCTCCTATTTCTTTCCATAAGAATTCTTATATAAATTGAAGGCATTATTAAAAACCTATAAAGACAATTGAATATATTAATGTATTATTATAAATAAAATCACAAATGTAATTATAAGCGTTTGGCAAAATTGAAACAACAATGAAAAATAATAATTGCGTTTTGACATTAAGCATTCACAATTGTAGATAAAGTCATACGAGACAACAACAAATTATCCACCACGGCAAATGGTATTGAATTCACCACACCATTTTCATTCACTGAACAAGAATCGCTCATTTGTACCAAGTGAATCGAAAAAGTGAAAGCAATGCATGACAGCGAATGTGAAAACAATTTATTCGATTCACTTATTCACAGAACCAGAATCGGCCCCCAGTTGGTTTATTCAATCCTTCAAATCATTGTGGAACCAGGCTTTGACTTCGAGCCTTTTGTAATGCCAACGGACTGCATTCATTTTGGTTTTCACTTTAATACAGTATCATCTACTATAAATGCTAAAGAAAAATTAGACAGTGTCAAAGAACGGTGCAAACTTTTTCTTATACATTTATGCAAGGATCTATAAAAACGTTTGCCAGATAACTTTCTTCGTTTGGAAAAGATTTCTTACTTTTCTCCAGAGAACGCAATAGCCCAAATAAAATCGGATATCCATGAATTGATATCCCATTTCCACATTATATGTAGAGATCCTGATGCTGCACTTCAACAATGGAACCTTTTGCATATGACTAATTGGTCAAACCTAAACTCATCGGAAAGTTTTTGGGATGAAGTGTTTCATAAAAAAGATGCTGGTGGAAACAAAAAATATTTTAATATTGGAAAACTGGCAACTACTCTTCTGTCTTTGCCATTTTCGAATGCAAGTGTCGAGAGGGCATTTTCGATATTCAGCGTAGTCAAAAACAGGTTGAGGAATCGTATGGGTATTGAAACACCTGACAGTATTCTACGAGTTAGATATTGCTTACATTCTGGATGTCACAATTTTACACCAACTGAAGAAATGCTGAAAACTTTCACAAGTGATAAGATGTATCAAACCGATAGCCAAAACGAAGATGACAATATATTAGAACTTTTTTAATAGAGTTCAAACAAATTTTTTTGAATTTTAATTTTAATGTTTATTTATTATTCGTATAGCTATTTATTTTACTAAACAAATTTTCTTTTTTTACTTAATACCTACCTTCTTTAAAAATGTATTTATTTTTTGTAGCTACTCAACTCCTGTGAAATATTTTAATTTAAAATTAAAAACATAATTGCGCTGCGAATAAAAATAAAAAGTTGAAAAAAAATTTAGAGTTTTTTTTTGTTAAAATGTGGTTATCTAGGGGGTTTTTAAATTTTTCTGGGGGGAAATTTTTTTTCATCTGGCAACACTGCCTAGAGGAAAAATTCGAATTTTTGTTTTAGTTCATCTAGAACTTGTAGCGGCCATACAAATATTTTGGTTTCTTCAAATTTAATTTTCACGAAAACGGCTCTAACGATTTTAATTAAACTTCGTACATGTTATAACCAAGTCAATTGTAAGAAAACTACTTTTCAGGTTTTTCTCAAAAATTCACATAACGAAAATGAGTGTTCCACGTTTTTTGAGAAAATGGTCTTATTTTTGGATTATTCGCGTATATCTTTGCCATGGTTAGACCGACTTTGTTATAATTTTGCAATCTGATGCTTCTCAATAGTTAAAACAATAATGCATTTAAAAATTTAAAAAAATATTTTTATAAACAAAAAAAAAAAAATCAAACTAAAAATCAATTTGCTTGTACTTTTGACTCTTTTAATATTTTCTCGTTAAATATATACATCATGCATCTTAAATGTGGGGTTACATACAGTTTTTACCCACAAAAGCAAGTTCCCGCGATCAAGTCGTGAATATTTTTTATTTGTGGTTTCGAGAACCTTTAGATTTGAAAATATGTTTGAAACAGTGCCGAACCTGGAAATTTTACCGCCCTAGGCAAAAATTGATATTTTGCCGCCTGAAATAAAAAAAAGAAGATAACGACAACATTTACATTAACATACGGTTTTATTAAATAACATGCAAAGGCTTTCGACAAAATACAATATTCACAAAATTTTTGAAACTAAAATGCTGCTCTGCGCGATTCCATTTTTATAAATCATGTAGCGAATTCTTCTTCTTCAATGCGATTTAACATGTCTTTTTCAATTGAAACAGTCGCAAGTTTCGAGAAGCTAGCTTTAACGGATGCAACACTTACAGGAAACGTTAATAGCAGGCCCGGCAAGTAATATGGGTGGTAAAACCCAATCGAGATTTTTCGAGTGGGTAAATTAAATTACCCACTCAAAATTTCAGTACTCATAAAAAAAATCAATCTCATACTCATACTCATACAAAATGCTTTTTTTATTTTTCATTTTAATGATAAAGTGATATTTTTATATTTCTAATATTTCTTAAGATTCGGAGAAAATTCCATTCCAATCGGATACTATGATATGCCTATGCCTATTGACCTTTGACTATTTGTATTCTGGTATTAAATTAAAAGTTAATTTGCTCGTTCAATTTTGGAAGATACATTATTTTCTTTTTCAACTACCAGGGTGTTTTGCGTTCTAATTTTAAAAAAATTAAAAAAATAGAAAAGGGGAAAAATTAATGTTATCCTTTTCCGTCTTCCTCTTCATCAACTTCTATTGAGCTAGCTATTTATGTTTCTCTTTTACAGATAGGTTGTACGTATTGAATCGCTCAAGACAGTCAGTGCGAGCAGCAACTATGCTCAGCTGATGCAGTTTTTCCATAATCGTTCGGTAGATCTGGAAACTGACAGTGCGGTATCAGCCAAATCGTCAGGTTTTTATGAATGCATGGAGTCTTTTAAATGCATTTTCTATCTGACATTACTGATTGAGATTTTCGACCGAATTGAAATCTTAAACAAAGATTTGAAGAAGTCAGACGCTTCCCGTGATTCCAAATTTGAGGTAATTTGGAAAAACTCTGTAACAGCGGTTGTTGATCTTGAAATTGAAGAACCCCATATTCCCTGTCAAAGAAAAGTACCAAAACGTATCGATGAAGGTATCGAAAGATTTTTACAGAAAATAATTTTTTGAAATATTTGACCAATTATTATCATCACTAAATGCAAGATTCGCAAATGATTCTTCTCGTTTCTTCAAACTACTGGAACGATTCGCTGTAGGTCAAAAAGTAAATGTCGATGATGTAGTTAAATTCTGCGAAGATGATTTTGATAAACAAATACTTATTAGCGATAAGGACGTAATTCTACAGATTTGAAAAGACAGAATGAGCAAGCAAAAAATCTTAGAGAAGTAGTTGATGTTTTGCAAAAATACGCCTGGAGTCGAGGGATTATTCTCGAGTTTGTACGGTTTGTCCGGTTGCTAATCACAATCCCAGGATCGTCTTGCTCAAATGAAAGAAGTTTTCTCCGTTCTTCGTCGTTTAAAATCTTACCTTAGGTTAACAATGCTGAAGGAATGGCTCAACAATATTGCTTTATTGCATGCTTATCCCGACAACACGGAAAATCTAAATTTGGATGAATTTATTTATTAAATTTATTTCAAAACACTCCAAATGAAGAGCGGTTTTCGCGTTAACAAAAACTAAAATGAAAAAATGTTATGACTTTTTTTTATTAGTGAATTTAAGCTTTTACATCTTACACCAACTACCCACTTGGGCTGAAACTGTTCTGCCGGGCCTGGTTAATAGTACCTACTGTGATTGGGATACAATTCAAGTAAGAAGTGTAAGAATAATATAAATAATATATATAATAGTAGGTATAAATTGACAAAAGTCTGGTTAAATTTATTAAGTTTATTCAAGAGATCATTAGATCATTAGCTATAACTTCCTTTTGATCTTCATTGTCAATGTTATTGTTGCTGTTAATAAGTTGTTCGCAGTCTTTAAAAAAACCTTCTTCTTTAAAATATCCCAAAGAAATCCAACATTTTGGCTGAGAAATTGATAATGCGCAAAGCACTCATCAAGAGAAGATAGCGTAACATCCATAACGTAACAACAGGGGCCTCATCACGTAAAATTAAAACGATCGAACGATATCGTTTTGAAGAAAGCTATCTTTATTTTTCTTTACTGATATGAAAGAGATAGCAATGGTGGAAACGATATCGCCCGATCGTTTTCATTTTACGTAATGAGGCGCCAGCTTTAACGTATAACAGCTTCAAAGCTACGTAGGCTCATCAAATCAGATACAATGAAATCCAATTGAATGTTCAGTTTCGTAGCAATTTTTACAGAGTTCTTACATAATGTTTCAAACAAAGATTCCTTAGAACGGTTCATCTGAGATCGAATTTATTGAATTTTTACCCTAGGGAATCACATAAAAATGCTCTGTACCAAATTTCATGCAAATCGGACTTCCCGTTTAGGCTCTAGCTCAAATTACAGTGGATACACACAGACTGACCGAGGGACGGCATGACGAAACCCAATTTTTCGAACTTCTCGAAAATCCTATCTAGTTTTGATTACAACCGCGAATTTTTTTTTTCACGAAACCAATAAAAATGTAAAACGCAAAGAGAAGTAGTTATTGAAGTAGACGGATGTGTAACTTTTTTTTCGCTTTGATATTATTGTACCTACTGATTTTGCCGAACTTGTCAAGTGCCACCCTAGGCAATTGCGTGTTTTGCCTACAGGCCAGGTACGGCACCTTATGTTTGAATTATGTTTTCAATAAAACATCTTTGAAAAGGTATCCATTTTTGAGTTCGACCTGACGAGCATTTCCCATAACCATTTTTAAGAATTTTAGATCCCAACGTTACTGTTACCAAACTGTTGTATGGTTCTTGTTCTTGGCTAATGCTTATTTGTATACAACTTAGCCCAGAAACAATGTACTTTTACATCTAAAAAAGTCAAGTTGTTGCACTTTTTCCCGACGAACCGAATCAATTATTTGATTTATTTGATTAAACAACGACGACGACGAATTACCCACGACCGAAAACACTACTTAGACTCACAAGGAAGAATTCACAAGGAAGCAGACGAATAATAATCAAAAGAATTCCGAATTCGAATTCGAAGTTAGTGCAACAGGCAGCGATAAAAAAGTGCTGCCACCACAGCTATGCTCAGTTAGGGATGGGCTTAGGTTTGTTTGTACTTTTATTAATTACGATTATAAAAAAAAGATGATTGTAATTAATTAAGACTGCTTATTGTGTAAACACAGGGATGTAGCTGAAATTAATAAAAAGGGCGCCAGTGATTTTTTTTGTAAAAAACGGAAATCACAAACCTTCACAAAAAAGACGAAGAAATTGTATTTGAAAAATGAAATTATTTTTAATCAAAATTTAACGAGTAGGAGTAAAACCCAAGATCTTTTGAAACAACGAAAACAAAGAAAATTTAAGATAATAAGGTGGACCGTTAACACTCGGTCCCGAAAGAATATAACGATTTTGAAACGGGTCACGAGTTCCGTAATTTTCCGGAATAAAACGGAGAGCAAAACCCAAGCGGAATTTATGTGAAGATTTTATCACACACAATAAACGATTAGAAAAAAAAAGAACACTATTCAACCAATTCAATAATCACTATACTTATCTGGAATTTTCCTGCCAATTTTCCTACTTTCTAGTATTTAATTTCCTCGTGATAATTTCACGAAATCCCTTCCACAATTTTTTCCTCCAATTTTTCACAATTTTCCTTCAATTTTCCTGTTTTCAATTTTCTTAATTTAAAACTCAAATCGACAAATTAAATCTCTCTCAAATTTTCCTAAAATTTTCTTTTTCTCAAAATTTAGTTTAAGCTCTATATCACTTTGTAGCTTGCCAAGAATTGACCTTCCAGGCTTTCACCATGCCTGGATGGTACCTTCTCGTTTTCAAACCCCCGTGCTTTCGGCCAATCAGTGGCCCGGGATTTCGATCGCGTCATCATTCAGCAACACTACGCATATTTCCGTGAGCGCGCTAACGCAGTTGAAACCCAGCAGCCTTTCCTACTCGCACCTTCACACCCCAGCTTCATGCATCCCCATCATTATTGAATTCACCGACCTCTGACAAGACTTGCAGTGGTAAGCAATCCAATGAGCGCATTCAGCCACCAAATTTCCCCAATTCAATATGAAAAAGAAAACTATTGAAACCGTAAGAAACCTTATTGTTCACACGTGCAATTTTCCCCTGCAATACTAAGACAAAATAAAATTTTGAAAAGTTGGAACGAGTTAAATCAATTTTTCAAAAGTTAGGAAGGAGTTTGGCAGAAAATTTCTACAACGCGAATTTAACCTACTTCGTTGGGGTTTTGCGCAGATTTGGGGGGAATGGGGTTGGGGCTGTTAACGTTCCATCTTTTACAGTTGTAAGTATAAATTAAAGCAAAAGTTTTACGTTGGGCCTGCAGTCATTCTCACAAGGAGTGACTTCAGCAATCGGGGACCAAGTGTCGCCCGTGCTTTATTTAAGATTTATTATGGCCAGACCGTCCGTCTGTCATTTTTATGATGAGTGGGCCAACTACCCACAGGAACTGTCAAGTTTGACAACTACAATTATTGTTTCTTCAAGATACTGAGAGAGTGAACAAATGGCTGATGGACCATTGCTGCCCTTCTCTCTCTCAGTAAGTTGAAAAAGAAGCACCTGTAAAAGAAAGTTGGGAAGAAAGGAACCTACGATGGGGAAGCGAAAGAGCAATTCTTGTTACGGCAAAATTTTACCGTAACAAAGTGAACATTTTTGAACGCAATTTTTTTAATTGCCAAATCGTGTGCGCGTCAAAAGTTATTAAACGTTAAATGTCCATAAAAACTTCATATTTCGAATGAAACTTTGAATTGTTAATGCCGTCGAAAAGCGTTTCATACAAAGCTTGTAGTTGTCGTAAGGTTTTAAAAAAAATATGTTTATTCAGCCTTTGTAAAATTTCGTTATTCAGCCGATGGTGTGTATCCATTATAATAATGAACCGCAGTATAGTGTTGTGTGAACTAGATGTGAACATGAATAACCGGGATAAAATACTCCTTGAATTTAACTATGTAACTGATACCATGCCCAAATGAACTAATTTGCAGAAATAAAAAAAAAAAAAAAAAAAAAAAACAATTGCCAGCTGCAACCACTTACGACGCTTCCCAAATAATTTACATTAGCCCACCCAATTCCCAGTCGCTTGAATAATAAAAAGGAACTTTTTTGTCTTATTTTCGGTCCACTGTTACATAGAAAAAAAATAACATTTTTTCTCCTGTTGGTATAGTAGTCACCTGCAACCGAACCTATGTTCACATTAAAGAAAGAATAATGTTCTTTGTAGTCTGAGCAATTTGGCTATGCTATCTATTTATATATGCGGACCACGGATGCACTGCACAATCTAAATGATTTTTTTGTAAGCTGGACAGAGATGTAACTTTTTCATTGGAACACAAATGCTAATTCAAATGAAGTTGGTACTAACGATGAAAAACTTCACTATACCCCATAGACAACATACACAAATGTTTAAATTGTTAACCTTCAGTCTTTAGGATAGTCTAAATAACAGCCTGCAGTCATTGGGGATTTTGCGTTAATTACGTACTCTTTAGGGAAAGTTTTGGTTTAGCGTAAAAAAAATTCTCTAGGTTTTTATCAAAATTTACAGTATACCATAGAGAAAGCCGAAAAAGTGGGTTTCATCATACCGTACGCCTGTGCGTTCGAGCAACCCATTTTGTTCCAATTTAGCTCACATATAAATTTTGACAGAATTAAGCTACGATTAGACGATCAACGAAAATGGTCAAATG
Source organism: Leucozona laternaria (assembly GCA_932273885.2). Classification (NCBI taxonomy): domain Eukaryota; kingdom Metazoa; phylum Arthropoda; class Insecta; order Diptera; family Syrphidae; genus Leucozona; species Leucozona laternaria. The sequence continues at coordinate 215,416,734 of OW026366.1, read as the reverse complement.
GTCCGTCCCAAAGTTGTCTTGTAGTGCGATCGTCAACGCACATTCCTGTGTATGCGTTGACGGCTGCATTGACGGCTGCGTTGACACCGACGTTGACATTGTTTTTACCTTCAACGCATTGAGTTTTTTCGTTGAACGTGTAATCACCCTGAGCAAATGTTAAGCAAAGTGTTGACCATAAGCCCAACGTTGACATGGCATACTTTTCTGACACGTCAACGTAGTCTCTGTTGACTTCCGTGTGACATTGACGGACTAGCGTCATTTATGTGAGCGTCAATGTGTTATGCGTTGACATGGTGAAAGTTGACGGTCCATTGGCAGTGTGTTGATGACTTTTGGTTAGTGCGAAGGACTCTCTCGTGTCCGTGTGTTTGGGTTCAATTCCCAGCCTCGTCTGCTACCTACATAAACAAATACCGGCTACTGCCTCTTGCAAGAACGTGAAAAATCCTTGTGCCTCTTACCTTAGCCGTATATAACATATTTGTGTCGATAACGATCGACTTAAATCTTGTGTCTTAGAAGGGTACGACAACATCTAACTGATGAGTCCAAGTGTCGTGCCTGGGCATGTCGAATTCCTTTCAACTATTCGATGCCGATTTTTATGCGGTGGTGTGCACCTATAAAAATTCACAACAAATATTTTTAAATGCGTGTAGCAAATTTTTTTCAGTGAAGATGTATAGTTGCAATACAATTGTGCATTTTTGTGTTTTTTTTTTAGAGGTGTAGAACACTTTGAAATGGAATAAAACAAAGATTATTTTTTTAAATTGACATGAAATTCACTTTATTCGAAAGATAATCTTCTGGCATTATAATTTTAATATATGATTTCTGGTATATGACCTCCACGGCTAGCTCGGACGTAGTCTAATCTGGAGGTCCAATTTTCGACGACTTATTCCAACATTTGTGGCCGTATATTGGCAATAACGCGGCGAATGTTGTCCTCCAAGTGGTCAATCGTTTTGGGCTTATCAGTGTAGACTAGCGACTTCAAATATCTCCACACAAAATAGTCAAGCGACGTTAAATCGCACGATCTCGGAGGCCAACTCACGGTTCCGTAACGTGAAACTATGCGCTTACTCAATAATTTAATTATTCGAAAGACTGACTTCTTAAAATTCGCCAAGGAACGCACCGGCCGGCGACGGCGTCGGCGTCGGTATTTCTCTTATTAATTAATTAATCGTCTGTGAAGTTTCAGAATGCAAACTCTGATATTTCATGAGTGTCAACTTAGCAAAACAAAATTCATCGATCGAAAGGGGTTAGGTGGATAATTTGCCGTTAATTAGTTGTGATAGTTTTCGAATTTGTCGTTCCATGTTTTCAGCTCTTGCTGCTTCGCTAAGTTGATATCAACTTTTTCGTCTGCTTTGTTAACATGTTGTCAACTTAACGAAGCACCCTCTCAAAATTAGGTAAACACTTCTTGTATTGAATAGTTCACTGCTCAATTATTTGCCGTTAATTAGGCGTGAATTAGTTGTGACAATTTCAATTTTGTCGTGCAATGTTTTCTGTTTTTTTTTTTCATATCAAATTTATATGAAGTTAGTTATAAGCACCCTAAAAAGTAGTAAAAACTTGTTATTTTTAATGTTTTGTTGCTCTTTAATTTGACGGTCATGTTATCAACATACCCAGCACCAGCACCTGTTGGCGTTTTTTTTTTTGTCAAAAAAATAAGTTTACTTTCACAGAAACCCGGCGCTAGGTAGAGCCGGCAGTCGGCAATGTAGGTATGCGAAGTGAAAGTCTTTAGTTCTGCGATCGACTCTTGCCAGTCTACTTGACGCAAAACAACCCTTATCTCGTACATTTATGCATACAAGAGATAACAACTAAAATCAATTTGGATTTCTACATCCACTCGGTCTCGGCAGCCGGCTATGATTTTTTGCCGCTGTAAAGATAATTGCACTGCAGTTTGTAGGTGTCGTAAAGCTGGTTTTGAAATGTTCAGTGGCATATGTCAACATTGTTGTGGTGAAACATGCAGGAACATCGTTGAAGTGAGCACACTCATATAGATGACGATGAATTAGACGAAGAACTTTCAATACTAACACCATTAGAGTCGTCTATCAGTTCCCAGTCAGTATTTAATAAACCGGTAATTGATAATGAACCGCAGCCAGGGCCTTCCAAGGTTCCAAGAGACAAGGAACAACTCTGTAAACAGAACAAAATTCGTGGATTATAATTACTGGGGAAACCACGTTAAAAAAAAAACGGACTTTAAAACTCTAACTCGAGGATGGTGTGGAAAAGAGTTTTTGAATAATAACAGAAGCAATAAAAAATATAAACAAAAAACCTTTCAACGTCGAAACATGAAGGAATTTGAAGACTTAATATAGAAAAATGTTCGCAATAAAAAGACTTACAGAAAACATCTATAGCATTTTTTATAACCCCTTCTTAATCATATTTTGATTCGAAATGTTCGTCTATTTTTAATTACAATTTTTTTATTTTTTATTTTTTGGTAAAAAAATTTTAAAAAAGTTGTAGGAAATTCATTTTTCTACAAAAAAGGTTTTAACAATATTTCTGTGCGACCTATGGTTCTCAAGATTTCGCGAAAAAGCATCTTAGACCGCTTTTTCCAAGATGGCGGCCAAATTTGGGGCTTTCAACCCCGGAATTTAAGTGGTATGCTCACACTGATCCACCCTACACATTCAAAAAAAAAAAGTTGTCTTATATAAAATGAAAGGTTCGGCCGAAATTTTGTAACATTTTAATGGCAGTGAGCGAAGCCGCAACCGGCAGCGTTGCCCGGCGATCGGCTGCTGCACTGAGGGAAAAATGTATGCACTCAGCACATAAATGCATTTACTGATCCCATACTTTTCTGCACACATAACTTTTGTACCTATTACATGCCGAAATCTTTACTGTATACATGTATTCATTGGCAGTTATGAAACCAATAAATAATTCTGTTCACCCCTCACATAAATATGTGCCACCTAACTCCAATAAGTTCATGATTATGTAGTGAATAGAGTTTTTTATGCATTGACTACATAAACATTGAAGACCCGCTACCCATCGGCATGAAAAAATGTATTCAATACAGCAAGAAATGCACTGAGTACAAGCTACGTGTAATCACACTATATTGACGTATATTGAATACAGAAGGTATTTACTCAATACAAATCTGGAGAGATATGTTATGCATGTTATTTGGTGAGTACAAGGAACGTGTCCTGAGTCTTCGTCAACGTGTACTGAGTACTGGCGATATGTATTCAATACATAATCTATGTAAGAACTACATTAAAACATATAATGACTACATAATTGTAAAAAAAACGTAAGTCATTCACATAAAGAAATGTATTCATCACATAAATGTATGTGCTAAGTACAAGTGGAGTGCCCTCTGAGTCTATATGGATTTGTATTGAATACAGAAGATATGTAATCAATACATACTTTACCCGCATGTAGTGAGTACATAGAAACTGTACTGATTACATAAATATGTAGTGAGTACATAGACACTATACTCATTACAATGTTTTAATGGTTACAGCTTCTTGTACTCAACTACATATTTGAGGGTATTATCTTTCTTAGCCTCTCTTGCTAATTGCAAAGCTGTTATGGTTCACACAGCTTCTATGTACTCACTTCTTTATTTGTGAGTCGTCTACATATAATATCCTCTACCAAGTTACCCTTTATTCTGTGAGTATACAAATTTATTTTATTTTATATTATTTGAAAAAATGTCACACTAACCTGGATTTGAACTGGGATCCTTCCACAAACCGAGCGAGCACGCATCCACTAGGCTAATTCGCAATACAGAATTATGGTGCAAAAAATGAATGAATTGAAACTTGATAAACTTGTCTCTAATGATGGGTTATATGTGTATTGAGTACAGATCGTCTGATTTAATTATACGTCCCCATTGACTCAGCACACGTTGCTTATACGCAGCACATAACGAGATGTAATGAATACATAGTTTTCTGCGGATGGCTAGCGGTTTTTAAATATTTATGTAATCATTATATACTGGACTGTACCAAGTCCATAGAGCCTATACTGAATGAATATCGTCTGTATCCATTACACGGCCACATCAACTCAGCACAGGCTGCTTGTACTCAGCATATGACCTGCTGTGATGAATACATTTATTTTTTCTGCATGGCTGAAATATCTCTCCAGATATGCATTGAGTAAATACCATCTGTATTCAATATACGTCAATATAGTGTGATTACACGTAGCTTGTACTCAGTGCATTTCTTGCTGTGTTGAATACATTTTTTCTTGCCGATAGGTAGCGGGTCTTCAATGTTTATGAAGTCAATGCATAAAAAACTCTATTCACTACATAATCATGAACTTATTGGAGTTAGGTGGCACATATTTATGTGATGGGTCAACAGAATTATTTATTGGTTACATCATTGCCAATGAATACATGTATTCAGTAAAGATTTCGACATGTAATAGGTACAAAATTTATGTGTGCAGAAAAATATGCGATGAGTAGATGTATTTATGTGCTGAGTGCATACATTTTTCCATCAGCATATACTCAGCACACGTTGGTTGTACGCAGCACATAATCTCCTGTGATGAGTACATTCTTTTCTGCAGATGGATATAGCGGTTTTTAAATATTTATTTAATCATTATATCTTGAACTGTACTTGTTCTATAAATCATTTGTTGAATACATTATTGTCTATATTCAATACACGTCGATATAGACTCATGGCACGTTGCGTGTACTCAGCACATAACTAGCTGTGATGGATAATTTGTTTGCATTTGGGTGACTGGCAGCTTTCAATTATTTGTTCACACATATGTTTTGAGTATATATCGCCTGTATTCAGTACACATCAATATACACTCAATCTACGTTGCTTTTACTCAGCAAATGCGGGCTGTGATGAATACATTTTTTGTATTTGGATAGTGAGGGGGTTTTAAAAATGTATGTAATCTTTACATATCGGACTGTAGCTGTTCAATAGATTTGTAATGAATACATAATCTCTGTATTCAATACACGAACGGTGATAATTTTCTATTTTCTTTTGACGGTACATAAATTGAATTGTAACCAGTACCTGTAAACTTTACTCAGTGAAGACAGCTTTCATAACAATCCCATACAAACTTCCGTAAATAGTTTTTACATAAAAGTCTCTGTGCTCAGTGCATACGTTTTTCCCTCAGTGTGGAGTGCTGGCTGCCGCTGCCGGCATCGGCATCGGTCGGCACGTGCTAAAGGTCCCATAAGATTTACTAGACCAAATGCTGGCGGTACCAGTTGCGGGCCTTACACCACGCAATATTATTGCGCAAAAATACTGCCTACAAATATTTCGTGAAAAAGCGTCGTCCAATATTATTGCAAAATATTATTTCGTTCCTGCAGTTTATTCTGTATCTCTTCGTTGCTGAAAGAATGCATATGCTGTGTGAAAACGATTTTTACTGGCGATAGGTATATAAAAAAAATTTGGTCAAACTTGACATTACGATGATAGAGAAGACGAACAAAAGTGGGTCTCGCAAAATCGTCCCCCAAACGTTTTTTTCAATTTTGTTTAATGACCAAAAATAACATTAGTACATGTCATACAAAATTTTTTGGCCAAAAAAGAAAATCTTATATTTCTCAAAACCGGCTCCACAGATTATTAAAAAAAATACTTCAATAAATTTTAAAAGTTAAATGCTGCCGCTTAGTAAAAAAAATTGTGTGAGTGCCGGGACTCACGGTAAATATGTGTAAGCACCTACGTGCACGGATCCAAAACGCACTTGTTTTTGCCTTAAGGGGATCTTAAGATGGCAGTGATCACTGAACGCACCCATCCTAGTATGCAGATCGTAACGTTGCACACCGTAACGTTGCACGACGTAACGTTGCACACGAACGTTCACGTTTTTTTTTTTACTCTCCCGCCAGCATAGATGTTTACACATCAAATTTTTTTTCCGAAAAATGGCTATTAATGGCACCTCCCAAAGAAACATTTTTTTTGATTTTCGCTTATCTCGAAAATGGTTGAACTGATTTGATTGATAATTTTTTTTACTTTACTTAAATTTCCAAAAAAAATTTTTTTAAATTTTTAAAAAAAGTTTTAAAATATTTTTTGAAAACTCAATGTTTCGAAAACGACTAGATCGATTTTTATTAAACTTGGCAAAAAGCAGTTTTTTAACTTTACCTAGAAGATTTTTAACATAAATTATTCAAAAACCCAAAAAAAACGGTAGCTACCTACCTCATACAAATTTTTAGGAGATTTCTTTTAAAGTTCAATTCTTAGCTCCACATTAATAAATACTTAAAATTGCTCACCTATTTTAACATAAATTAAGATTTATGTATATAACAATACATGCCAATATTGTTAATTTCTGTATACTCACATAATACTACCTGCAACTAAACTAAGTTTTGGCAATCGGATAAAATGAAGGCTGCCATAACTTATTTATTTCAGACTTTAAAACAATGTGATCACACATATAGGAGCAAGTTCGCGTGGGTTTGACCCAGTCTTGCATTGTTTTTAGTATACATAGGCATTTTTATTTTGCGACAATGAAAATGGCCAAAAGAATTGTTTTAAAAACGCATAATTCTTTCTTCATCTTTTGTAATAATGCGTTGGTCAGTTATGTTTGTATTTTACCAAATAAAAATTAAAGTCTGTGAAGTAAATATTCAGATTTGCCTTACATGACGCAGTAGACTGCGCAATATATTGAAGAATTTCCAAAAAAATATTAAATTTGTATTTTAATATCACACAATATATTTTGCAAACCGAAATTAATGCGCAATCAAGGCCTTACACGGTCAATATTACTGCGCAATACGTGAGTATTGTGCAATAATATTGTATGGTAGATCGATTATTTTCTTAGAATACACCCTCTCTACATTATCCTTGCCGTATTGGGGGACACCCTGTACATCGGCTTTTGTCAACTCAATTATTGTTCTAAATTGCAAAGCATGGTTCATGGAGAATTTTCAAACTAAAGATATGTAAAGGGTTTTTCAACAGGGACGCTACAAAAGTAGAGCAACAGGGACAGCAAACGACGCCATATTTCTTGCCGCTCTTTTGACATTTCTCTTCAGTAAGGTTTGCCATTTCATGATGGAAAGATATACGAGCCAACAACGAGTCGAAATTATTAAAATTTACTACCGAAATTCGGAGTCAGTGGCCTCAACGTTAAGAGCGCTACGTCATCTTCAGCGATGAGGCTCATTTCTGGCTGAATGGCTTCGTCAATAAACAAAATATGCGGCATTGGTCAGGCAGCAATCCACACATGCTCCATGAGTCATCATTGCATCCCGAAAAAATTACGGTTTGGTGTGGTTTATGGGCCGGCGGGGTCATTGGGCCGTACTTCTTCCGTGATGATCAAGACCGGCAAGTTACTGTGAATGGGGATCGCTACCGTTCAATGATAACCGAATATTTTTGGCCCCAATTGGATGATATGGACTTGGAAGACATGTGGTTCCAACAGGACGGCTTCACAAGCCACACAGCGAATGTCACAATCAATTTATTGGAAACCAAGTTTGGAGAACGTGTTATCTCACGAAATGATCCAGTCGCTTGGCACCCTCGGTCGTGAGATTTGACGCCGTTAGACTATTTCCTGTGGGGCTACGTCAAATATATGGTCTATGCCAACAAGCCCAGCGACGATTTATGAACTTCGTACGAATATCGAACGTGAAATTGCAGCAGTATCGGCCGATTTATGCTTGAAATCCGTCGAAAATTGGGTTCAGCGTCTGGACTTCTCCATGCGTGCACGTGGTGGCCATGCAAAAGGATCGAGTTCCATACATAATGGCATCACAGAATTTAAGAATTTCATTGATATCCAAAACCGTTTTTGTTTTATTTAAAAAAACTTTTGTAGCGCTCTTATTGAAAAACCCAATAGATATACCTACCTAAACTAAATTTAAAAAATTCATGATTTTTTATAGTACCAGAACTTAGATACAATACTGATTGCTAACATAATTTCGGCACATGACCTCAATTCGTATGCCTACTTATTTTGCTAAATATTTCAGCATCAAGTTGAAAAACATCAAAATCATCACACATTTTATTTTTCGAGAGAGAGGTGCATTTTTTTCTGGAAAAACTCAAGCTGTATACCTATTTAAAAAAAATCCTTAACAATCTCCCATCACACACCACCAAACTGACGGTGTAGTAGAAGATACCAATTAAAATTTATGAAACTCAATGAAGTGGCAGATAGTAATAAACATTTACCAACCGAAATTCCTAAAACACTTTTTGGTTATAAGGCTAAAACATTTATTGAGTGCGTGATGGCGTAAATGCAATGCTTATTTGTTTATGCATTCCGAAATTGCTTTTGTCCTCGTGGTCGTGGCACCAACCCCATGGCTATTATATGTGTCATAGCTCTGTTTCGGGCCCCTCCAAAACCTTCCATAAGTCCTCTTATTGCATAGCAACGAGACTAACAGAGCATAAAGTGAAACCATTATGCAAGGACAGACACAGAACGTATTAACAATAAAACGACGAACGAAAACCGTTCGGCAATGAATTATGACAATATTTCAAGTGAACATTAAAAACATTTATGCATCAGACAATGAATGGCGCAGTTAGCTTTGAAATTTGAAAATATAATATCGGACAAAGTTTAAAATTAGAAATGTTTGTTACAATTGAATGTAATTTAAGCTTTTGGTGCTTTAGCGTTCTTTATTTTCAAATTAACTTTTGTGCGTGAAATTTTGGTTCAAGCGTTCAAGTTTCCTTCCTCTTTTAGTTGTGGGATGAAAATAGAAATGAAATATGCGTGAAATGAATAAATATATATATATAAAAATAATAACTGGGACTTCAATGCAATGTAAAGGGTTTTCCAATAAGAGGTGTTATTTTGATATTCAAAGAAAAATGGCATTTTTTGAGATAAATGATTGGTTGTTTATTTCATTATAAAGAGGAAGGTATGCCGTTAATAATTTAACACAACATCAGCCAAATGGCCGCCACGACCACGCTTACAGGACCATATCCTTTTCATGAAATTTTCCATAACCAAATCGCAAAGTGGCTGCCCTATGTCCTCGATAGCCTCACGAATTCCATCTTTGAGGTCTTGAATCGACGCTGGGCTGTTGGCGTAGACCTTATCTTTCACGTGGCCCCAAAGGAAGAAGTCGCAAGGTGTTAAATCACAAGATCTCGGTGGCCAATTGTGATCACCTCTTCGAGAGATAACACGGTCCGGAAACTTTTCCCGTAAAAGATCGATGGTTTCATTGCTTGTGTGGCACGTAGCGCCGTCTTGTTGAAAGTAAACGTTGTCCAGATCAATACCATCCAATTCCGGCCATTAAAAATCATTAATCATCTCTCGATAGCGCAATCCATTGACCGTAACTGTTGCTCCAGCCTCATTTTCGAAAAGGTAAGGTCCAATGACGCCGCCGGACCATAAACCGCACCAAACAGTCACGCGTTGAGGATGGAGAGGCTTTTCAAAAATAACTCTTGGGTTTTCCGAGCCCCAGATGCGACAGTTCTGCTTGTTGACGTAGCCTCCGAGGTGGAAATGGGCCTCATCAGTCAAGATGATTTTTCGATGAAATTCCGGATCATTTTCATGATTTTCAAGGACCCAATCAGCAAAGACACGACGTTGTTGATGATCAGCCGGCTTGAGTTCTTGTGTTAACTGAACTTTATAAGCCTTAAGACTCAAGTCTTTATGCAAAATACGGTGTAATGACGTTTGTGGAATGCCTAATTCCAAAGAACGACGAGGAATGGAAAACCTGGGTTTTCTTCAACACTTTGGGCTACAACAGCAATATTCTCAGTTATTCTTGAGCGACGTGCACGGGTTTTATTCTTCACATCACTAACTTGTCCCAACAGCTCGAATTTGTCCACCAATTTCTGTATTGCGGTCCGACAAGGTGCTTCACGACGACCCAAAAATGTATTAGTTTTGCGAACCGTCTCTGCCAAATTTTCACCATTTTTATAGTGAATTTTAATAATTTCAATGCGTTGTTGAAGCGTGTATCGTTCCATTTTTATTAATGGCGTAGTTTCTACTTGTCAAATGTCAAAAAATGACAGCTTCAAAAGTGACAGCTACCGAAATAGCGGGCTATTCAAAATAACAGCTCTTATTGGAAAACCCTTTATTTTTAAAGACCTGTTGTGCCAGTAAATGAAATACCTAAATTTATCAATAAGGCTTTGTTTAAGTGATTAAACGATACAAATATAATTCAAGATAATAAACACATACCTAGGTTAGCAATAAATACTGCAACACCCTGTATAACATATTTGCGAGAGCAAATACCGTTACGTTTTTTACAGCAATGTGTGAAGTAGGTCTTCTACTTGTAAAAATTATTCAGTTGAAGCTACAATTTCAAAGTGGCAACATTGAATGTGGAGATAAAGAAAACAGAATTGCAGTAATTGCGTTGCACAAATGTGGACTAGATGCGAAGTCAATTTTAAAAACCTTGTTGCCGCTACAACTAAGTCCGTTTTTTGTTTATCGCACCATTAAAAGATTTGAAGAAACTGGAGGAATAAATGATCGCCAGAGATCGGGGCGTGCACTTTCAGTTCGAACAAAAAATGCCATCAAAGCGGTAAGTGCTCGGATTCGTCGGAATACACTTTGGAAGCAGAAAGTGTTGTCTCGTGAGATGAATATTGCTCCCACAACGATCGCAAGGATCATTATAAAGATGACCTTGGACTTGGAGCGTACCGCAGATCAACAGGTCATCTGCTTACAGAGGCATTAAAAAAACGGTACGCGGGAAAAAAATATCGAAACATTTTGTTTACCGACGAGAAAACTTTTACGGTTGAAGAAAAATTTAATAAGCAGAATGATAAAATTTATGCGTGGAACTCTATTGAAGCTTCGAAAATTGTTTCCAAAGTGCAAAGAGGTCACCATCCAGCGTACGAAATGGTTTGGTGGGGTGTCTCGTATGATGGTGTTACTGACCTGCATTTTTGCGAAAAAGGCATCAAAACTTCGGTAAAAGTGTATCAAAACAGCATCTTAGAGACCATGGTGAAACCACTAAACAATTTCGTTTTTTAAAAATAAGCCGTGGTCATTTCAACAGGACTCTGCTCCTGACCTCACAGCCAAGACCACTCAAAAATGGTTGGAGGAGAACCTACAGGATTTTATAACGGCTAGAGACTGGCCATCGTCTAACCCTGATTTGAATCCACTGGATTATGAATTGTGGTCACTTGGTCAGTTTTGGAGGGTATGGCCTGTTCTAAGAAACACAGCACAATTGAGTTACTGAAGGCATCCCTTGTGAAAGCAGTGCAAAATTTTCCCATGGGAAGGTTTCGTGCTGCCATTGACCATTGGCCGGACCGATTAAGGCCCTGTGTTAATTCCAAAGGCGATCATTTTGAATAAAAATGTACACGTTTTATTTCTAATATAATTTACAAAATATTTAAAAATATTTATTTTTTTAATTTCGATTTTGTTTCGTTTTATTGCAATTTTACTCCAGTTCGTTATATCACCTTTTTAATAAAAGCTAGATTAAAAATTTATTTTCGTATAGTTCTTACAATTGTTTATAACTTAATTAAATAACACGGTACTACATATACGGCTACGGAAAGGTGGGATAAATTCCCTAGCCAAAACCGAAGTGAAGGCACGGTACGACGATAGGCGGTGGGATAAATTCCCTATAGCCTCCAAGCAATTTTTAAGGCAAAAATGTGATTTCGGATTAGCTCCCTAGGCTTATCGGATTGGAGGGCGGATTAGGTTGGTTTGGGATTAATCCCTAGCGCAACAAGAAGTTGTGGCATAAATAAGGAGGGGAAAGGGGTTTTAACGGCTTAAAGCCAAAATTTATTTGAAACTTCTAACTGATGTACTACACATACACACCCAGCAGCTTGCTTCTGGTACTCACTAAGCTCTAATGATTGAAGCCTGATTCACAATGCGGCGAGGAAACGAGATGTGAGCGTGACGAGAGCTCGTTGTAGTTGTCAAACCAATTTCAAACAATGAAAGCATACCTTAATATACACAATGCGGCGTTTCTCGTCGTCACGTCACACCAAGAATTCAAAAATTGAAAAAAAGACGCGACGTGACGACGATTTTCATTTTCCCTAAGTAATATACAGATTTTTCACAAGAGATGTAATCAAATTGTGTCAAATTGTGTTTTGTAAGTTATTTTGTCGTAAAAACGCTCGCTGCATTGTGAATTGGGCGACGATTTTGTAACTAGAAAAAGATGACAGCGGTTCTCGTCACGCTTAGGGCTGTGTCAATCAGGAACGATTCGATTTTTTTGATCCGATCATCGAAAAGTATTGATGATTGAAATCACAAATTTTCGTTTCAATCGATCCCAATCTCAATAATTTCGATGATTCTCGATTTTCCGTCCCAATCTCAATCATTTCGATGATTCTCGATTTTCAATCCAAATCTCAATCATTTCAATGAATCTCGATTTTCGATATCAATATCTTTTGAATTATTAATATATTTTATCGGAGAAAAGAAATATGGGTCAGAATGGGGTCGATCAAATCGGTACAGCATTCGTTAACTTCGGAGATTGAATTTCATCGAAACCGAAATAAAAAAAATTGTCTTAGTTTGACAGGTGTCAAAATATGCCAACATTTTTGGTACGGCGGATCGAAAAACGGACTACGGCAATTGACTAAGTGTCAAAATATACCAACATTTTTGTTAGGGCGGATCGAAAAACGGAGTACGCTAATCGATTTAGGAGGTGGGTATAACCCTAGTCTCACGGCCGACGTTCTGGGACCACTAGAACACTTAGTTTGACAAGTGTCAAAGTATACTAAAATTTTTATTACGGCGGATCGAAAAACGGAGTACTTCAATTTAGGAGGTGGAAATTACCTGAAGTCACGCCAGTTCTCTGTGTCCTTTAGAACACTTTTAATTTGACAGGTGTCCAAATGTCAATTTATTTCGGAGAATACGCGCTACGTTACTTTGTACATCGTAACGACGCGTCGCACAGAGGAAAGTCCACGTTTTTATTTCACTCATCACTCTACCGCCGACATATTGATGTTTACACATCAAAAATCGAATCGGAACAGTATGAAATAATGAATTGAGTGGAATGAAAATGATCGAATGATCGATTGATTAAAATAATCGAATCATTTTGGTAATCGATTCTTGAACGATTCGATCATTTGAAATGAACGATTTACACAGCTCTAGTCACGCTCACGTCCCGTTTCCTCGTCGCATTGTGAATCAGGCATGAACTAGCAGAACCACGGAGTACAATTCTCCTGATTTGTAGTGGCCATTCAACCCTTCCTTCTAGATTCGGCGGTAACAAGGAAGTGTGAACCGAGTGAGGTAGAAAAACACTATACCCATTAATTTCATATGGGCCGTTGAATTGTTGTCTCGTGGGGACCACCTTGAGGTAAGTGACGATTTGTAATCGAGTCGATGATGGTTGCTAATGTTGAGTTGGGGGTTAGGCGCCGATGTGAAAAGTGTAATTTCGTAACAGTTTGATTTTAAGGCGCGGCATAACTCAACCAGGCAGGATGTAAATTATCTTCAGCTTAAAGTTTTTTTTGTTTTAAGGTAGTAACTATAAGAACGCCTAAATTTTGAAAGCATGAAGAACCTCTTTGGACTTGTCTAATAACCCATTGATATAATTCGCTGTTTCTATACTAAAGGTTGGCGGATCGAAAAAGATTTTTAACTAGGTGGCAGCCAGAATTCATTCATTTCAGTCATTTTTCATTGTACCGCGTGGCCAAAATTTCCCATTCCTGGTCATAATTATCAATATTAACTTTTAGGTAATCTTATAACTACCTTTTAAATGTGATTTTAATTAAGTTAATTTTTTTATTTTAGATAACGATGAATTGTTATGGACCAGAGAAAGGAAAAGATTGTGAAATGGACGCCAATTATTTTAAACCCCATAGAACGTTGGAGGAGTTATTGGGAGAAGTCTTAATTCACGGGTGCTAGGAGACTAAGCAGCGACGTTCAAATAATATTCCTCCCCTATCGTGGGCTTGGAATTGTTTTTTTTTTTTCATCTGTTGCTCTTTCGGACTGCAACCTATCTAACTAATCCCGAATACCTGCTTTGTACGAAATGCAAGTTTCCACGACACTGTCGTAACCAGGGTTGTCACTTTGCTGCAATTGCAGTAGATCTACTGTACTTTTTTCGAAAAATAAATCTACTGCCTTTAAATCAAATCTACTGCACTTTTGGATTTACGAAAAAGAAATCCTTCAATAATTAATCAATAAAATAATTTTTCAATTCTGTCACTGAATGCAGTCATTCTCATTCTTCATGAAACCAGAAACCTTTAATTTATGCTTACAGCTTTCGACTACCTATCGGCTTTGTTTTGATGACAATTGACAGCTGTCACAGCAAATCTGTCAACGTTAAGTTTTTATTTATTTGAGTTTATTTTTTGTTACTATTGTGAGAAAATGGGAAAGGATGGATACATTTTTAATTAAATCTGCACGCAAAACGTAAAATTGTTTTAATTGGTTGGAAATTGATATAGGTAAATATAAAGTTTATTTGTATTTATTTAGTAAAGATTCACAAAAAAAAAAACAGGCTGCAGAAGAGGACAATCAATGTGTTGATCAAGTTTATGTTTCTAACTTCTAAGTACTTTTAACATTATAATAGGCAGGCATATTTCCTTGGTTAGATTTACAAAACTAAGCGTTCTTTTAATGACGATGTTAAGGAGAAATTTCAAGACCTAACCCATCAAAATTTTGTCCCCTGAAAATATAAATTTACTACAAAAACGGACATTTTTTTTTTCAAAAGGTGGCAATCCTGGTCGTAACACTCCTCACACTCGTCTAAATCTATTTTGTCTTTTTCGGAACCTTGAAATAAATCGTAGATATAACTCACAAAATTTTAAGCGCTTTTATAAGTTCTTCGTTTTCATTTCAGAATTCAGAACTTAAATTTCCAAAACTTGTGCTTGTTTTTACAATTTGGGCACATGTTTTCGTGAAGATTTTGAAAGTTCCCGAATTACTCATATATTTATTGTAATTCAATAACAATTATTATTATGGATAATGGCTTTTGACAATGGCTATGGATAACTGAATAATGGATTACAATCCAACAGCAATTCCTCCAACGTGTGAAAATCCCTGAAAAAATCAGTTTTTGTCGGTTTATGCACTTTATATGTGATTTCATTAAATTTACTCACACTCAAACTCAAATTTGTTTCTATTTGCAGATGTTCCACTGGACAAGTTGTCTTCGCTGGTGCTCCACTGACCAGAAAATAAAAAAATCATCAAAAATGACACTCAAAGATGACGAACACACAATTTATCAAAGTTTGTATTGATTATTTAAATCACAGTTTGTTTGATATCACAGATTTAATAAATAATTTATATTTATCTAGATAAGGATCATAATTTTTTTGTATCAAATTAATAAAATTCCAATCAAATACTAGATGATGTTTTCCACTCGAAGTTACAATCAGCCTTATTTTGAAATTCGAACTAATAGCTATTTCGATAGAAAAGATCTATTCATTCGAATGAACTTTGAATATTTTGACAATCGAACGAATAATATTCAATGTCGAATGAATGCATACAATGAACTTCAATTTTTTACATCAGCTCTTTGACATTTACTGACATTTCTATTTGATTTAGTGTGACCAAACTGATTTTTTTCAAAGACTTATTTTTATGAAGAAAGTAAGTTAAGAAAACTAAAATACATAAAGCTATGTATTATTGGTTGTAAAGTTAACTATTTGAAAAACATCAATAAAACTTAAAATTTTAAATTTGGGAGCATTTAGAAAACAGAATGGTTAGTATATTGACATGAAAAAGTAACAAAATAAATTTAAAACTTTTGTATAGTAAAGAATAAGATTTTTTTTAAGCTATCATGTCAATTTAATTGTGTTTAAATTTGTTTAACAAAGAAAAACATGCAACTTCAAAGTCTCTCCTTATTTTAAACACACCTGGTCACACTTTTTAATTGTCAATAAAACAAAGTGAAATCCCTCTCCGGTATATTTTTGTTAAAAATAATTTATAAGAAGTGAAGACGGCGACGAGGAGCATATATGTAGGAGAAGGATAATGGATGCATAAAATCCATTCGAGATTGAAAATTCAAAGTAAGTAGGCTTATACGTAAAACCAGATTTCTTCCCAGCGCCTAACGCATGTGTATATCTTTTTTCTTTGAAGATTTATTAGAAATTTCCGGTTAAATAAAAGTCCCCTTAAGTACGTATTGGACGAGCTAACCACTGAAGTTGAAAGAAGCACAACTTTGTCTATTCCTCCCATCATAATGCTAGGGACAACGTTGCGATTTGTTGCAGAAGGTGGATACCAATTCGGAGTAGGCAAGGATTGCAGTATTAAACTATCGCAATCATCGGTATCCAAATGCATAAAAAAAGTGATATCTGCTTTAGAAGGAAAACTCTGCCCCAAATGGATAAATTTTAAAGCAAATCAAGAAGAAATGGAATCAATTAGAGGACATTTTTACCAGAAGTTCGGATTTCCTGGAGTGCGTTGATGGTACGCACTTTGCTATCAAGCCCCCTCCACCAGAACTAAGACATTTATTTTATAATATAAAGGGATTCTATAGCTTCAATGTTTTAATTGTAAGGTTTTAAATAAAAGTTCATTGTGCATATTACTTTTAGTTACATTAAATGAGTTCTGACAGATCTGCGACCAAAAAATGCAGATTTAGGTATATAGATGCCTCTCACCCTGGTGCAACACATGATGCTTTAGCTTGGAAAGTATCTTCCGTGCGAAACTATCTACTACAACAGTATACTGGAGGAGGACAAACAAATTCCTGGCTGCTAAGTGAGAAACAAGGAATATTTTTCTAAGTGATTTAGGTGACGCGGGATATCCCCAAGAACCGTGGCTAATGACACCATACCGTACAACAGCTACCGGAACTGCTAAGAGCAAGTACAACATTCAACATTCCAAGGCACGCAATATAAATTAGAGCACTATCGGCGTACTAAGGAACAGGTTCAGATGCTGTCTTAAGGCTGGGCAGTTGCATTACTCAGCAGAAAAGGCTGCTCAAATAGTAAACGTTTGCGCAGCCTTGCACAACATCTGCATTAATTTTAAAGTTGCAGATAATGCTGAAAATTTGCGTATAATTGAAGATCTCACAGAAAACGAACTTATGGACGTGGAAGTTGAAAATGAAAGTATTTACATCCAAGAAGCTCGAAATGCTCGTGACAGAATTGCTGGATTATTTTAATTAAAATTTTACACATACATATTAAGATATCACTGTATCAGTCTTATTTATTTCAGTCCAAAAATAAAGGAATTAAAAACTAAAATTATTCATAAAAAACGAAAGTATTTCATATCACAAAATCACAAAGGAACTTTGTTTTCTTTTTTTAAAGATAGCACTCTTTCATTTTAAGATTTTTGGGACAGTTCCCAAACTTATGCAGCGTCTAGTTTAACTATGACCTGGTCAAGTTGCACTTCTAGGACTCTTTTCTTCAGGTCCAACTTCTGAAGCATCAAATTTTCCACGGCGAGATTATGCCGACGATTTTCTTCATAGCTTTTTTTTTGTATGTCATCGGACTTTTGTAAGCACCTATTCATTCGGTGAAGTTCGTCTTTAACATAGTCCAGTTTGGAACACAATTCTGCAAAAAAAAACTTCCTGTACTTCATTTTGCTTTTGTAAAATTTGAACAGGAGTGTCTTTTTTTGCTCTATTGCGACAAGGTACAGACAAATCATCTTGGCCTTTATTTAATGTGTCTGGTTCAAAATTTTCTTAAGGGCAGGAATCCATGGACACGTATTTAGATGTTGTCTCCGTATCAGTCTCCTCTACCGGAGTTACGCCAAATACCCTGGCACTTATGCCATGAACGGCTCAGTTTGTTGAAAATCCCTTCGCTTCGCTATCTCCGGATTGTCTTCCATCAATTTGATGAGAACTTCTTTCTGCTCAAGTTTAGTCCAATTGGAATGCGACCTTTAATTAAAACGCCAACAAATAATTCATAAAAGTATATTTTTCTTTATTTTTCAACAAAAATATTTGAGCTTACATGTTTTTGTTAATCTATTCGTCAGAAAATTTTGAACGTCAGATAAATGACATTTGTTTCGAATGATTCGAAAGTCAAAGTTTGCTTAGTTTTCAAAAAAAAAAAAATAAACTGTCGATTGATGAAGTGAACTTTCGAATCGTTCGAAAATCGAAACTCAAAATACAAATTATTCGAATTAGACTTACTTTCGCATGAAAGTGAATTTCAAAATAAGGCTGAATGTGTTATGATTTTTATTTGACATTTAAAATGACTTTAACAAATTACAATAAAAGGGAATGAAAACATGGCTTTGCACAATTGAACTTGACATAAAGTAATTGACAACAAATTGAAATTGATAAATAAGAATTATGATAGCTGTTACTGTAAGGGCTGGTGTTCATCCAAGGATATGTTAATAAGGCTGCATCAAACCCGTTTTCAAAGTAATTATTTATTTTTCAAAAAAAAAATGGCGAAAATAAAAAATAAACGTTCTAATACAGGTACCGTTGGTAACAGCACTATATTGTTTAACAAAATATATACAATACTTACTATAGTATACAAACACATTTTAACTTGCTTTATAAGGCAAGTATTGGTTTCGTGTAAGAAAAAAAAAATTGTGGATGTAATCAAAACTAACACTACGATAATCGAGAAGTCCAAAAAAGTGGATTTCGCCATGCGTCTGTGCGTGGTGCGTCCACTGTAATTTGAGCTAAAGCCTAAACGGGTGGACCCATTTGCTTCAAATTTGGTACAGACCATTTGTAACTGATTCCCTAGAGAATAAATTTGCATTTTTGATTAAGCTCATCTAGAACCGGTAGCTGCAATATAAATATTTTGGTTTTATCATGGCCTTTCCTCCTCAAAAAATATTTTTTTTTTTTTTTTTTTTTAATAATTTGTGGAAAATTAATAACATTTTTCAGAAGTAAGATAGATCTTACCATAATTCTGTGTAAATTGGATAATAGCAAACAATGCAATGATTGTAAAATTTATAATTGGTCAATAAAAAACAAGGACTTTTAATCAAAAAATTCATATAACGTTATTCGCGTATATCTTTGTCATGGTTAAACCGATTTTCTTATAATTCTGCAATGTGATTTGACAATACTTTAAACAACAATGCACTTAAAATTTTGTATAAACAAGAAAAAAATTTTTTAATGCTTTTTACTCTTTTAATATTTTCTCGTTAAATATGTACATCATGCGCATCTTCAATGTGGGTGTGGGGTTACTCACAGTTTTTAACCACAAGAGCAAGTTCGTGCGATCAAGTCGTGCATATTTTTGTTATCAAAGTCGTTATGGCCGTTTCCGAGCTAAAAAATCTAAATTTTTGATATTAATTTAAGATGCTAAAAAATTTAAAAAAATGGGTGGTTAGAGGTACCTGCATGTATATCGGAAGTATAAATCGATATGGATTATAATACCAAACTTTCGCCATAATATACATAACAAGCTAAATTTTATAAAGTTAAACTTTTGAAAGAAGTTTGTAGCTACGAGTGTGTGTAATTATTTATATTTTTTTTTTCATTTTAGTATCTTTTCCAGCAATCAATATGGGATTGAATTTCAATTTAAGTTTTCATGCGTTTCATTTCGTTTATATCCTCGCCGGCAACGAGTGCAGAACAAATAAATCTAACATCAACCTCTCCATAGTCTCGATCTCCATCTCCACCCTCACCATCAGCTTAGCACTGCACTCAATTTCACGCCTCGGGAAAATTTTGGTTAAAAAATTACTGGTGGTGAACAAAATAAAAAAAAAGAAATAGAAACGTATACCCGACACTGTTGCATCAGATAACCAATTCATACCCTTCCGGATCCTCTAACACAAGTAGAGTTATATCGATATGCACCAAACTCAGTGGTGGGTGTGTATCATTGTTCAGGGAGTGGGTTGTGGGGTGAATGACGAAATAGCGGTTCTGTTTCTACTTGTTCCGTGGCAAGTTTATTTAAAAAAAAAATCTGGTCCGCCGTTCGTTAATAGGATGGAATTTCAGTCTCGCGAAGAGTCGCAGTTAAAGCAAACATTATTCTCATGATGCATTTACAAACCCATGACGATGGTGTTACCAACAAAGTAGGAATAATTGAATACGGTGCAAAATATTAAATTAATTAAATTTTGTTTTACAATTCAGAAATACATATTAGATACAAACATTTATGTATGTAGATAGAATTTTATGATTTAATTAGAATTGATTGATTTTTGATAGTGTCAGATTTTTTACTCATTTTAAGTGCTGAAAAACAGCTTAATTCAGATGTTCAACAAGAAAAATTAGATAAATACCTACCCAAATTAATAATTTATGATATACAAAAATTCCCGAAGAACGGTGTCGTTATTATTCCCGAAAACTTTTTTCAAAAATAAACTATGCATAAGCTAAACTAAACGTGCATCTGACCCTAAGAACGATAAATTAATTAAAAAGAATTTAAAAAAAGAAAACACTTTTTATGATCTTTATAAAACTTTACACAAATAAAAAGTGCACAACATCTGGCCACACTGACATCGATTCTGCTCCCCCAAAAAAATGAATCTATATTCTAGCCCAAGAATAAACTTTATCCCGATAGCGCGTACTGGTTAATCTTGAAACGTTGATAGTTGAAACTGGAAGCAAAGCAGAAAAAGAAACCATATATAGATATTGAGTTGGCGATGAAACCGGAAATTGATATGTACCTACCCTCTCGAAAAGTTTTATACGCGTTTGTGTGTGATTCTTGCGCGTGTACTAAAACGGAAGTGTTTTTTTTTTTCTTCTTCTTTTGTACTTCTTCTGCTCCGCATCTAATTCCGCCAAAAACGACGAGGACAGGGCAAAAGTTTTTCAATCAGCTTCAATTTTATTGTTTCGCTTGGCATCGCACATCCTTGTTTTTTTGTTTTTTTTTTATAAAGATTTCGCGTGCAACCTGCACAATATTGTTTGAGTGTGTGGATGCGGATTTGGATATCGAAATAGATAGAAAAGTTTAAGAATTGTGACCTGATATCTCTTCGCTGAATCAAATTTGTGGTGAATTCTGGAAAATTTAAGGAAGCGGAAAACTGGAAAACTAAGCCAAGCAAACATGAGGATATTTATAATGATCGTTATCCTTGGGTATTTCCTTAAGAGTGCAGCTAGACTGAGATTGATGAGTGAGTTCAAAAATAGATTATTCCATAGTATAGTTGTTTTAGCAAATTGCCATGTTGTTTGTAAAGGGTGTTTTTTTAGACGTATGGTTTTCAATCAGGCAATACTTTTTTCGGAGTTGGTCTTCTTGACAGTTGTCACTTGATTTATGCTCAGTTTGGTTTGCCATTTCATAATACATCGATTTACTCCTGAACAACGTTCGCAAATCGTGCAAACTTATTACCAAAATAATGGTTCGGTTCGCGCGACGTATCGCAAAATCGCATAAATTCGAGCAAACATGGATCGGTTTCGCACCACTTTTTTTCTAGTGGATAATGCGTATCCTTAGAGACGCCGTAGAGTGCGGACTGAAGACGCTATTGGTGCTGTGGAGCAGAGTATCGAAGAAGACCGGAATGAGTCCATCCCCCATCCAGCGCAACAATTGGAGCTTTCGAAAATTGGGCCTCTCGGCTGGAATTTATTTGAGCCAAACGCGGAGGCCACTTGCTCGAAATCAACCGAGATTCCCTCCTTTTTTTCGTCTCATAACGTAGCAGATAAATAATATAACATCGGATTTCTGTCAAAACCTCGTAATAATTCCTCATTTTCGACGCACGAGGTTTTGACTAAAAGGCGACGATAACTAAAGTTGTTCTTAACATGAAAAATAATTTTAAAGAATCTATATGGTGAGGTTATATTTACGAAAAAGAGCTTAAAAACTCAATCAACGTTCTCATACTTTTTTGGTGCCCCCTGGGGTTTTGTTGATTAGAACATCGAAAAGGAACGTGGCGCAAAACTCCATCAAGAATTACATTTTTTAACATTCAATCTAAAATCAATCTGAGCATCCTGCCAGACCATAAGAGCAAATGGAATTCAAAAATTTTCATTTGCCATTGAATTCAATGTACCTACGTATAACGTGTAAGTGTAAGAGTGTGGTTTTGGTTTATTTAATTAAAAAGAACGCATACACTGGAATTCCTGCAGGATATTTCGTAAACGCTGCAACATGTATGCTATACTCTGTCAATTTGTTTTTTTTTTTTTTTGTTATTTTCAGGAACAGCACTTGTGAGCTGTGGAGCTTTAGTAGATATTGCAATATTTCTGAAGGTAGACAAATTGTTACCGCAACTCCAATAACACTCTATCAAACTTTTGCAAACAAGAAAATGAAAATCGTTTACTGATCATTAAAATGGGTTTAACTTTTCATTTCATTTTGAAAAAAAATGTTCAAATAAATCTTTAACTGTAAACGTATAGATAAGACATGCAAAAAATATTGGAAAATTGAGTGGGGTAAGGAAAAGAACACAAGACTTGTATCCAAAGGCACACAAATTTTAGTGATAAATCATGCAAACGAAGTGTCCGAGAATGCTATTGGGACAGAAAAAAAAAATAATTTACTTTATTCCGGGACAGTTCTTTGCGAAGAAAATATATTCCCAACATCCCCGTCTGTTCTGTGAAACTAGATGGACGGCACAATACAAAAGGCTGTGAGTATTCAGGGAAAACATTTTCGTTATAATGGAAGCACTGCCAAAACTGGGGGACGAGGGAAACCGTGTTACAAAACAGTAAGCCCTTCAACTCTATTACTCGTGTTCGAATTCGACTTTTTAAGTCTTCTTGTTTGTAATGGCTCGAAACTCGTAGATACTTGAATCAGTTGCGAATATTTTACAGGGAGTTGACCAGAATTAATTAAGTGTAAAAGATCAGATCATTTTCTTAAACAAGCATTTCGAAGAAGATCGGGAGAATTCCTTCAAAACGATATGGGAAACAATTGAAAAATATTTGAGGGATTAGGTATTGAATTGAGATGCCCGCAAATTGAAAATAAACAAACCGATCCAATATTTCTTTCTCTTCACCCGAAAATTATTTAAGAATATCAATTTTTGTTCTTCACTTGGATTCTCTGATAATGTCCTCAGAGAGCGGTTTTCAGAAAAAACTAAATCCGCATAATATTCAATATTTCAGTTATCACCTAAGAATTTGCAAAGCATGGATTCGTCCACTTATTTCAATTTGATTGTCGAAAAGATAATTGATAAATATGGATCCTTATTGATGAATTTTGACCAAAAAGTCAATATACCAATTAATATGTGTATGTGATGCGTGCGAGGCAAATTTAAGAACATCAGCCTCATTAACGTTCACGGACCTAAGGAGGAGTCCTCAGACGAAGAAAAAGAGACTTAGTACGAACAAGTCGAGAGGGCCCTCAATGCCTGTCCAAGGTATGACGTAAAAATCATCCTTGGGGATTTGAATGCAAAAATAGGTCGGGAGCCGGTATTCAGGCATTACGCAGGCACCCATAGTTTGCATGAGAACACTAATGACAATGGACTTCGAGTCTTAGAATTGGCAGCATCGAAAAACATGGTCGTTGCGAGTACCAGGTTCCCACGTAAAGATATCTACAAAGCCACCTGGGTATCACCTGATGGAGTCACTCGTAACCAAATTGACCACGTGTTGATAGACCGTCGCCACTACTCGAACTTGATGACGGTACGAACGTACCGAGGTGCCAATATCGACTCGGATCACTATCTTGTTGGTATAGTTTTCCGAGGGCGGATTGCCTTGCGAAGACGTATTGCTTCCGCCGATCAGGTTCGAATCAACACGGCTGCTCTGCGCAATGAAAAAACACCAGTAACACCTTTTGTAATGCGTTAGGCATTAATCGGAACGACTGGTTTGATGATGAATGCAAGCTAGCGACTGAACGTAAGAATGTTGCGTACCGAGCAATGCAACAATCTCATAGAACGCGGGCACGCGAAGACGAATATAAAGAGCTCAGAAGAATTGAAAAACGGCTTCACAGACAGAAAAAATCAGCCTGGGAGAAGAACATATTCTGTGAAATAGAGAAAAGCCGAGAGCGAGGTCCGCACCAGGCGCGGGAGTTCTACCAATCCATCCGAAACATGACGCAGTAGACACCACGCTGAACATACTGCAAGGACGGAGAGGGAAATCTGATCAGCGATCCTCAAAGCATACTGGAGCGATGGGAATGGGAAGTGTACTTCAATGAATTGCTAAATGGTCAGCTCACTGCAGAAGTGGAGGCTCCACTTCTTCAAGAAGAGTACCCTATGTTGCCGCCACCAAGCATAGAAGAGGTTGAGAAGGCTATAGGCCGGCTAAAGAAAAACAAAGCCCCGGGAGCCGATGGTATAACAGCCGAATTATTTCATCACGGTGGGCCAGCTTTACGTCAAGCAATTCATGAGATTATAGTGCACGTGTGGGAGCATGAGGAAATTCCAGAAGACTGGCGAAAAGGTATAATTTGCCCCATACATAAGAAGGGAGATGTCACAACGTGCAGCAATTATAGAGGTATCACGTTGTTGAGTACCGCCTATAAGATACTCTCCTCTATCCTACAAGACCGGATAACCCCATACGCTAAAACCATCATCGGACAATATCAGTGTGGTTTCATTCCAGGCAAATCAACAACTGATCAGATCTTTACCCTTAGGCAGGCGATGGAAAAATGTCTAGAATTTAACATCCCAACATACCACCTGTTTATAGACTTTAAGGCCGCCTACGACAGCATAGCCAGGGTAGAACTTTACAAAGCCATAAGAGAATTCGGCATCCCAAATAAATTGACATGACTATGTAGGTTGACCATGGCCAACGTAACAATCCAAGTAAAAATAGCCGGATTGCTATCCAAACCAATCAACATCTTTAATGGACTCCGACAAGGGGATGGTTTGGCCTGCCTCCTCTTCAACCTGGCGTTGAAGAAAGCAATCCGTGACTCTGGCACGGCAACAAGAGGGACCATCGTCAACAGGTCCAGCCAGATACTGGCTTACGCAGACGACATCGACATCATCGGAAGAACCGAGCAAGCTGTACATGATTCCTTCATCCAGATCGAGCAGGCGGCACAAAATCTGGGGCTGCACATTAGTGAAGGTAAAACAAAGTACATGGTGGTGTCGAATGCGAGAGGAACAGTTGGTCAAACAATCAAAGTAGCGGAGCACGAATTTGAAGTGGTGCAATCCTTTAAATACCTTGGGTCAATAGTAGCAGCCGATAACAATATAGAAGAAGAAATACGCGGGCGGCTTCTCAAATCCAACAGAGCCTACTATAGTCTGTCAAAGCTCTTCAAATCCAGAAATCTCACCATAACTTCAAAACTGCTGCTGTACAGGACCATGGTCCTGCCAGTACTCACATATGGATCCGAGACTTGGGTGCTTAGCAAAAGGCACTCCGACCTCTTAGCCGCGTTCGAGAGAAAAGTCTTAAGGAGAATTGTTGGCCCCATATGTGAGGAAGGACGATTCCGGAGACGGTACAATCATGAATTGTACGCAATCTACCTTGAAGCAGATATCGTGACAAAAATTAAGCTCGGTAGACTCCGGTGGGCAGGGCACCTAGCTCGCATGAGCGAAAATGAACCTGCTCGGAAAGTTCTTTGTGGTACATTCTTTGGTAGACGACAGCATGGTAGACCATGCTTGCGCTGGAGAGATGGCGTAGACCAGGACGCCCGGAGCTTTGGGGTGCGCAACTGGATGGCGGCGGCTAGAGACCGGGATGGTTGGAGAGACTTGTTGAAGGAGGCCAGGACCGGACCCCGGTTGTCAATCCGATGATGATGATGATGATACTAGGTGTAGCATAGGTACTATATGCCAAGTTTAGGATTCGTAATAAAAACCGAACTCGAGATTTCAATTATCTAAACATTACGAGAGTACAAAGATGGTCCCGCAATTCTGTCTGTCTGAATTTCTTACTGTATTTCGACCCACAGCCTTAAACGACTGTAGTAATTTTCTAAAAATTGAAGTGATTCTCTAGAGAGGAAATTGAATTTTTTTTTGTTCCAAAAATAAAAATATATCTCGAAAATGGCTCTAACTATTTTGATAAAACATTTGATATCCACTAATTTAGGTACATACGTATGTATGTATGTACCAAAAAAAAGATATTAACGGTAACTGTCGTGGAACGGTTTTTTTATTTTTGATTTTCTCGTTAACGACTTAACCGAGTTCAAGAAGCTCCTCTTAAGTTTGAATAGTATTCAATTTTTTTTTTTTAAATCAATACATATATTTTTAAAAGGGGTAAATGAATTTTTTGGAAATAACGTTTTTAGATGTAGGTGTATTATATTAAATAATCTAGGTATTTAAAATAGCATCGCATTAATGTTGACAATATTTTATCTATAATTTTTTTTTTTTTTTAACCGCTCCAATGATTTTTGAATTTTTGGTAAATATATTTTTGTTCAATAATTAAAACATTTTGAGATTAAAACATTTTTAGGAGTTGTTATAGCAATTTAAAGAACGAATTTTATGCTTCTTAACCATTTTATAAATATTTAAAATTCTCAGCAATTTGCACCCAAATATCAAATTCGTGGGACCCACTCGTGCATTTTATTTCTATTAAATTTACCAACTGAATTTAATTTTTGCAATTCATGTTTTTTTGTTAACTTTATTTTTGAACAAACTTCAAATAATTTCATAAAATCTATTTCTAATGTTTCGCTCCTCCTCTTTTCAAGTCTTCATTCTGTGGTAGGTTTTCAAAAATAAATACAACAACTGCTATTTAACTTTTCCCATATTAAAAGGAATCACTAACACAATTTTCATTCCTCTGATGACTATGGTTTGAATATGTCCATAAGTGAATGCAAAAAATATAGCTATACAAAATAGAAACCTAAATCAAATTATGGCCATTTCTTCGTACCTACCCCGCTATTGTATGACATTTGAATGGACCTGTTTTTATTTTTGCGTATTTAAATGTGTGTGTTTGCACCTTAAACAGAAGCAAATTCAAATGCGAAACAGCTACGAAGCCACAGGAAAATTTACCTTTATACAATTTTATGAGGTCTAGGTACCTATATAATAGAAAAGCAGCATTGTATTCCTTGCAACATTTCACTCTTTGTTCCAGATATATTCTCCCTCTACAATGAATGATTCCGGCAGATGCATTTCACTTGAACAAAATTACAAAAAAAACAACATTCACAACAACAACAGCAACAACAACATCAATAAAACCCAACCAAGAGCATCAGCACCCATATCACTCACGACAGGCCTGAAGCTCGTATACCAACAACATAACCATACATCCCCGCATCACCCACTCCTTTAGCTATCCCTCCCCCACAATCATAT
The DNA here is from genome assembly GCA_932273885.2 of Leucozona laternaria. Classification (NCBI taxonomy): domain Eukaryota; kingdom Metazoa; phylum Arthropoda; class Insecta; order Diptera; family Syrphidae; genus Leucozona; species Leucozona laternaria. Next base: position 215,389,008 of record OW026366.1, on the reverse strand, counting down.
CAGAATCTTCTAACTGGATAGTGTATATTGTTGGTAAGAGTTATGTACACACGTCCGCAAAATTGCCACACACCATCATAAACTTTCATATGCTAATTTCTCAAAGTCGTTCATCCTGTTGAATGAGGCAGTACATCTATGTGAAAGGAGGCTCTGGCTCTATCCTACATAAATAGCAGCAACATATTTTAAGAATTGCGAAGAAAGGTCCTTCGTCGTGAGGCGTATTATATACTATAGTCACTGCTATATGGATTCTGAATGTTATGGCGGAGTCGATGGTTTTTGTTATTTGAGCCTATTTGTCGCAATGAGCTTTATGGTTTTTTGAAGAAAAACACAGAACATCGTGATTCATGATTCCTTCTCTTAGTAAGGTAAAAGGGGCGTTTTAAGCGGCGCTGCGGCATAAGTACTTATGACTTTTTTATGATTACAACAAAAACTGAATGGAGTCTTAAGTAATCATTACTTAAAGTACCTTAAGATACCTTTCTAAAATCTAGAATGATCATATATCTAACCCAAAATTGTTTATTAATAGTAAACAAAAATTTGATGGTTATCCCTCTGTAGGGTTAAGTCGGGAGAGATGGCATACCTTTTTTGCTTTTCCAATATCATCTGAAATAGACAATATTTCCATTTTTTAATTTTAGGTAGGTTTTAATATTAATTTTAAATTATTATTTATTGTAAAGGGTTTTCCAATAAGAGGTGTTATTTTGATATTCAAAGAAAAATAGCATTTTTTGAGATAAATGATCGGATGTTTATTTCATTATAAAGAAGAAGGTATGCCGTTAGTAATGGAACACAACATCAGCCAAATGGCCGCCACGACCACGCTTACAGGACCATATCCTTTTCATGAAATTTTCCATAACCAAATCGCAAAGTGGCTGCCCTATGTCCTCGATAGCCTCACAAATTCCATCTTTGAGGTCTTGAATCGACGCTGGGCTGTTGGCGTAGACCTTATCTTTCACGTGGCTCCAAAGGAAGAAGTCGCAAGGTGTTAAATCACAAGATATCGGTGGCCAATTGTGATCACCTCTTCGAGAGATAACACGGTCCGGAAACTTTTCCCGTAAAAGATCGATGGTTTCATTGCTTGTGTGGCACGTAGCGCCAATTCCGGCCATACAAAATCATTAACCATCTCTCGATAGCGCAATCCATTGACCGTAACTGTTGCTCCAGCCTCATTTTCGAAAAAGTAAGGTCCAATGACCCCGCCGGACCATAAACCGCACCAAACAGTCACGCGTTGAGGATGGAGAGGCTTTTCAACAATAACTCTTGGGTTTTGCTTGTTGACGTAGCCTCCGAGGTGGAAATGGGCCTCATCAGTCAAGATGATTTTTCGATGAAATTCCGGATCATTTTCATGCATTTCAAGGACCCAATCAGCAAAGACACGACGTTGTTGATGATCAGCCGGCTTGAGTTCTTGTGTTAACTGAACTTTAAAAGCCTTAAGACCCAAGTCTTTATGGACAAACCTGGGTTTTCTTCAACACTTTGGGCTACAACAGCAATATTCTCAGTTGTTCTTGAGCGACGTGCACGGGTTTTATTCTTCACATCACTAACTTGTCCCAACAGCTCGAATTTGTCCACCAATTTCTGTATTGCGGTCCGACAAGGTGCTTCACGACGACCCAAAAATGTTTTAGTTTTACGAACCGCCTCTGCCAAATTTTCACCATTTTTATAGTGAATTTTAATAATTTCAATGCGTTGTTGAAGCGTGTTTCGTTCCATTTTTATTAATGGCGTAGTCTCTACTTCTCAAATGTCAAAAAATGACAGCTTCAAAAGTGACAGCTACCGAAATAGCGAGCTATTCAAAATAACACCTCTTATTGGAAAACCCTTTACTATTCATACTAGAACGTCAGTTTATTAGACTTGACCATTCTTTATTACGTCAAATTCATTGAATTTTTGAACAACAACACCAACTTAAAGGCGCTACCACCAATTGTTTACGAATTAATTTATAATTCGTTGATTTTGGCTAGAGATACAGCTGTTAAAGGCGCTTAGAAGAAATGCTGATGCTCCAAATGCAATTGATAAACAAAAACAACCCATTTTCGATCTGTGACGTCAGTGGTCTCAGGCGGCGGAATGTGTAGTGCATACGGCTTCTAAGACTGAGCAAATCTGATATCGTGGTTTCGATCCCTGTGATGGGCATGTAGAAAGTTTTTCATAATAAAATTGGATTAAAGCTCAGGACCACTAATAAGAGGAGACTGATGATAGGTGGCTTGGCACCCCTTGAAACAGCTGTATCTCTAGCCAAAATAAACGAATTATAAATTTATAAAAAATAATTGGTGGTAGCACCTTTAAGTTCTTGTTGTTGTTCAAAAATTCAATTTTAAAATGTTTTCTAAATAGTATCAATATTTTTTAGTTAACAAATAAAAAAGTATTAAAAAAAACCATCTCCCCCTAAAGGGTGGGGGAGATGGCATACCCTGCTGGGTGAGATGGCTCATGTTTCATTTTGTATTTATGATTGCAGAAATTTGCATGAGTGCTTGAATGATGTGCCCTTCCCATCTGTGGCACAAAATACACTGCAACCACTCATCTTTTTTTTGTAGAACTGTACTCCTCTCCGCAATCAACTCAGTTGTTTTGGCCGAAGTCTTCCGGTCCTTCAGAATCATCGTGGATGCATATTTAATCTTCGGATGATGACGAGTTGTTGATCTCCAGTCTATAATAGGGATGTCCACTAATAAAATAAATCAATTTATTTTTTGTTTGTTAGATCTATCAAGAAGCCGATTTTGACCATTTTTAAGTTTCATTGGCCAAAATAAATTGATTTATTTATGATCCAAAATCAATTTTGTAGATCTAAATTTTTCGGCAGATTCCCTGAGCTATCACTAATATAATTTGCATTTAACAATTATTTGCAATGGAGATTTGGAGTTTTTTTCAGAAGTAAAAAAAAAATATGTGAAAAATAATCGCTCATTATGAATGGGAGAGTTTAAAATGAATCGGCATTTTCATCAAGCTCATCTTTCTCTTCTGCATTAAGTGATCAAGATTTTTTTTAAATATTCACACAGAAACGAAATTACTCGAATACAATTGCAAAAATAAATTAATTTGAAATCGTGTTCCATTCACTAAAAAATGAAATTAATTTTTAAATTGAAATTTGAATTAACCAACGGAAAGCCCTATAAGTTTCAAAAAAAAAAAAAATTAGCGGGTGAGATGGTGTACCGCCGGCCGCAGCAGACAGAAGTGAAAAAGTGTTCTACGTAATGCGCCATCTCACCCTCAAAAAACTTCGCCATCTCCCCTTTTTTCTTATTTTCACTTAATCTTTAACACAAAAAAAGCAGCTATGTAGATGTCTTAAAAAGTTTTTACAAAGAGGTCATAGCCCATACTTGTATGTATGTATTGCTGTAACATAGGCATCCAAAAAAATCAAGAAAAAAATTGGTGCACGAAAATTTGTCCAGAAAATTCTCTGCTTGTTTTTGTTGTAATATTTTTTTCTTTTTTTACATCACACACAAACCATAGGAAACAGACTACTTCGATTTGAAGTGATGAAATGAATAGAAAAAGGGTGTAAGGCGTTTGATTTAATAATAAATGTACGAGATATTAAAGGCGCGCCATCTCCCCCTCTGCACCATCTCTCCCGCTTTTACCCAATTAAAATTATATGATTCTTCGTCAATGGGATTCAACAACTATATCCTTTTGCTGCTTTTTGGGCGCATCCTTTTTCGTGTGATAATAAACTGAAGCCGATGTTGATTATTTTAGTTATAATTATGAATGGCTGCATCCAGACTTCCTTAACCTCCATTATTATTGACATATCATCTGTGATTAATAAGATGATTCTTCTTTTGGTCCTGACGGTCACCCTTCTGTTTTGTTGCAAAAACTGTACTGCCAACTTAGCCCAGCTAATTTACTGCACTCTTCTAAAAGTCCATTTCAACAGGAGTTTTCCCCTAGCTTTGGAAAGATGTTTTCATTAGGTATACCTGTTCATAAGAAAGGACCTAGCTAACTATAGACATTTTGCAAAACTTTCTTGAATATACCGAAACTCTTTCTTTTTACTGTTAACCGATTTTTTCAAGTAAACAACATGCTTTCCTAAAGGATATAGGTCCACAACCACTAATCTTGCAGAGTTTGTATCAACTACCCTTTGTGCTTTAGAAGTAGGTAAAGAAGTCGATGTGGTCGAGGTATACAGAAAGGCAAGCATACAGAAATACTTAAAAACAGATACAAGGTATTGTGCACCCACTTTTGTAGGTAAGAGGTCCCGATTTGCTATGCATTGTTCCAAAGTTGATTTGTTTTTGAAATGGGCGTTTTAGACCCAAAATACCATTTATGATCTTGCCCCCCTTTTTACGAAAATCGATTTTTTAGAAAATTGTTCTATAGATTGTTCTGAACATTGTTCCAAGTTCTTTGACCTATATGTTCAAGATTTCAACAGTTATGGCCAAAATTCGAAAAAATTCTAGGCCCTCTTTTTTTGGAAATCGAACTTTATAATTTTTTTTTCTGTTTCAAAAAGAGTTCTAAACATTATTGCACAAAATTAAAGTTGTCAAAGGCCTACTTTTAAAGATAAGGCCCACAAAACTTTTTTCCAAAAACACAAAAATTGGATCTGCAATATTTTATTTAAAAAAAAAACTTTTGATTCATATTTTTTGCAACATAATGTTCAGAAAACTTTTTGAAACATAAAAAAAAATAAAAATTTTCTACAAAAGAGGGGTTCAAAAAACTTGGAACAATGTTCAGAACAATATAGAACAATTTTCGAAAAATCGATTTTCGAAAAAATGGGGACTATAGGTCATAAAGTAGGAAAAGAAGTCGATGTGATCGATAGCTACTGACTTTAGCAAAGCTTTGGACAAAATATCCCATTATATAATTTTATTGAAGCTAAAACAACTCGGCTTCCCGCCTTCGATGATTTCATGGATTCAATTATATTTAAAGAAACGACAATACAACGTTATATTCAGGTCCATCTGTTATACGTCTGGAATTTCACAAGGAAGTCGCCTAGGCCCACTTATTTTCGTTTTAACCACTAATGCCGTTTAAACAAATTTTTTCTAACTCTGATCTCATATATCGAAGATTCTAAATCTCCGCAAATTGACTTGGATAAATTCTATGTTTGGTGCCAAAAAAACCTCCTGGAAAAAATGCCAAGCCAATATTTTATAAATGCCAAACACATTCCCATTGTAACTTCGAACCGTGACTTAGGTTTACTATGCGACTCCCAACTGAACTTTCTCTCTTATAGTGATATTATTTTAAACAAAGCTAACTCTTCTCTTCGTTGGATTCATTAAACGCTGATCAAAAGAATTCTCCGATCGCTTTGTCACAAAATCCCTACACACGACTTTTGTCAGACCACTTTAAGAATATGCATCTCAGGTCTGGTCTCCATATTAACAAGTTCACATTAAACGTATTGAAGCCGTCAAGCGAATATTATGACGTTTCGCCTTACGTGGACTTGGCTGGGACGATCATTTAAACCTTCCTCCATATGAAAAATTTCTGGCATTCTCTTCATCTTCATTTATCAGTTATTAAAATGTAACATTGACTGCTGGTTTTCTACCTACAACAGATTGATTTTAATACCAACCCAGATCGTTCTCCATATTCAACCCTATTTCGACTCCACTACCATCATACAGTCTACGGACGATATGAAGCCCGGACAAGAAGGTTGAGTAATGTCAATAATTCTAAAATATTTGACTTAAACCTTACCAAACCCTCACTGAGAGCTGAGACATGCCCTCCTAAGCTTACCCTCCTGATATTCATTCATATTACAGTCGACTCTCCCTAAGTCGAATTTTTTCGGAATACCAAGATTTTTTTTTGTATTTAATAAAAAAAAAGGTTAGTAAACATACTTACAAAAAGTTAACAAAAATATATAGCTTCTTGCTTATTAAAAAAAATTATAATAAAATAAGGACTCATGAAATCATCGAAACAAAACAAAAATATAAAATAAGCGATGCTACAACTACATATTAAAGGTATTGAAAAGTGGTAGGTACTTGATGGTTCGTAGTTACATTATACATCTATCCAAATACGAATTTCGAAGGGGTAATGTTTTTTTTATTTTGTTTTGTGATAAACTTAATTCTTAAGGGGTGAACAAAAAAATGCCAGTAATCAAGAGAATGTGTTCGAGTTAGAGAGAGGTTCGACTTAAGGGGAGTTCGACTTAGGAAATGGTTTTTGTATGGTAAAATTTAGGAGAATGTTAAAATATGGCGAAAAAGTACGAGTTAGAGAGAAATTCGACTTAGGCAGAGTACGACTTAGGGAGAGTCGACGGTATTTTAGATTAACTATGTAATTTATTAATTTGTAGGCTTAAATTCTTAATGTTAGACTTAAGATCTTTAATTTTCATTCTAGTCAACTATTATAATTAATATATTTAAGGAATTGAATATTTTTTTTATATTTAATTAAAATTATATTTAAAAAATTACAGTTAATTTTTCTGTTCGTGTGCAATAATTTTGTGAATATACCTATCGATTTAAAATATTTTTTGTGCCTACATATATTAGGTATACTATTGGTAGAGAGCAAGTTTTGGATTAATAAAAAAAAATATGCACGACTGGGTCGCACGCACTTGCTCTTATGCGCGATCACATTGTGGTTCTATAGTCTGAAATAAATTAGCTATAGGAGTATATATTTTATCCATTTGCCAAAACTTAGTTTAGTTGCAGGTGGTATTATGTGAGAATACAAAAATTAACAATATAGCCCAGTGTTGCACATATGCAATATGCATAAAAGGAAATTATACTATTTAAACTGGTAAATTGTTTTAAATCAACAAAATTAGAAAGAAATTGATTAAAATACTTTGAATCCGGTTTAACCCAACGCGATGTACACCATCTGATTTCTTATATAAATCTTTATTTATGAGAGAAAAATTTTGAAAATCGTAGGTGCGGTTTTAAAAATAATTAATTTTTTTTATATAACATTTTTGAGAAAAATAATTGGTACGCCAATTTAAAGCATTTATTAATGTTGCGTTTAAAATTGAACTTCACAAAAAAATCTGCTACCAGTTTTCGAAATAACGAATTTTCAAAAAATAATTTTTATTTTTTTTTTTAAATCCAAACATCATTTTTTAGAAAATTTTGATACGCGCTTTTATTTATATTTGTTACAAGCTTCTGTATAAAAAATCTAATTTTATTCGGTTGATCAGATGTTGAGATAGTCGAAAATCAAAGAAACCGTTCTATGAGAGGTACTGTTAATAAACGTAAAATATAAACTTTAAAAAATTTAAATGGTAGATCGTACTAATTTTAACACACAAAAAACTTTTATGAAAATCGTAGGAGTCGTTTTTGAGAAACAAAATATTTTTCTTAACGGTTTTTAAACATTTGTATGGGAGGCATCGTTATTTTTGGGTATTAGAATAATTTTTGTCAAAAATATTCTAGATAAAGTTAAAAAAACTGCTATTTACCAAGTTTAATAAAAATCGACCAAGTCGTTTTTGAAATATTGAGTTTTCAAAAAAAAAATATTAAAACTTTTTTTATAAATCTAAAAAATATTTTTTTTGAAAATTTTGGTACACAATATTATGAAGAATGTGTCAATACTTCGTCATAAAAAAATTGTTTGGAATCAGTTTAACCGTTTTCGAGAAAAGCGAAAATCAAAAAAATGGTTCTTTGGGAGGTACCATTAATAACCATTTTTCGGAACCATTTTTTTTATTAAACGGCAACTTATAACTATTTAAATTTATTGAGTTCTTAAAAACAAATTCGGTAGCGCTGGTGTTGAGAAATATAAGTTTTTCCTTATTGGCCAAGAAATTTTGTATGACAGCTACTGTTAATTTTGGTCCTAAAAAAAAGAGAAGAAAACGGGTGGGGGGAATGTCCAAAAAACGCTAGGTACCAAGTTTAAAGAAAATCAACCCAACCGTTTAGGCTGTAGTCGAACCGACAGACAGACAGACAGACAGACAGACAGACAGACGGACGGTTTTTGCGAGACCCACTTTTTTTGACTTCTCTATCATCGTAATGTAAAGTTTGATCAAAATCTCGAGTTCGATTTTTTGAACGAGTCCATAACTTCCCATATAGTACCTATATCGCAATTAAAAATCAAACTCGAAATTTCAAACAAAAATGACATTACGATGATATAGAACACGAAAAAAGTGGCTGCCCCAATACCGTGTATATGTTTTAAATTATTTCTGTATGCCTGCCTCTCTGAATTTGAAATTTTGAACTTAAGATTTTAAGTAGATATAAATATTCCCTGGAGAGAAATTGAATTTTTTTGAACAAAATCAAACTAAAATTAAATTAAAAAAAAACATCCTCCCCTTTTTTAAAAAATCCGAAATTCGTTTCAAGTTCAAAATCGCTCAAACTCAATTGTTCCAAAGATTCATCCAAAAATATTGAAAATTGAAGATTTTAAGCCGAAAAACACATGAAATGAAAACTTTCCAAAAAATTGGCATAATGGCAAATGAATAAAAACTTTCGATGATATCTCACACACACTTTGTTTCATTTAAAATTAAAGATAAGAAGCGCTTAATGAAAGACCCAAGGGGTTGTGAAATGATAATACACAGTGTGAGCGTTTATGAAAGTATAGTGGATGATTTGAAAGGAGATACCGATGCACATTGGTTTTAAATGTGGAAATTGGAAAAATTGAGGCGGGTAAAGCAATCCACATTCGTGTAGTACGACTAAAGAAAGAATTTATGTAGTTAGAAAACAGTATTCCCGCAGTTGAGCTCAAGGGTAAACTGATGCGCATTCCTTGAAGTACGGTTATTACGGTCAAATTGCTTAGAACACTGTTTATAAAAATAACGATGGATAATGCACGACATCATGAAACATTGCGGCGGTGTTCGGGAGTTGCAATTGCTTGCGTTATAGTTCTTTCGCCTATCATTTTGAAACCTCTCCTTTGAATTCTAGCTAATAGCAAACTCAAGTGGGTTATTGGAGCACCTGCCCAAATATAATAATAATATTTTCTTTTTCGTAACCTTTTTTATGTACAAAATTTGAACTTTTCCTAAGTGGACCTTAGGTCTTGTTGCATTTAAACGTCATCTAATCGAATAAAATAGTAATAAACAAGACCTAAATCCCACAAACCCATACTTAGAAAAAGTTCAGATATGAGAATTGTATGGCATTTTTTGGAAACCTAAACATACACTTACGCAGCGTATTTTGCGATATCGAATATAACATAAGGTCATTCCACAAAAGGTCGTCTGTGATGCACATACCAAGAACTAAAAGTCTCCTCGATGCAAGTGACGCTCTTGGATAGTGGCATTGGATACTGGGTTCGGCTTTAACGACAGAAGGCAGCCTTGTGTTTTTGAAGCATTAAATTCTGTCGACAATTCTGTCGATATCAGAATTTAATGACTTTTTATACGCTGTCGTTAAAGTTTCATATGCGAAGGACAACAATGTGAATCTAGAAACGAGAGTACTGTCGTCTGCAAAACAGTTTTGAAGTTTCAGGCAAGAGATCTACATAAATATTAAGGGGCAGACTAGCGTTTATTAGATGAGTTTCATACTTATTAGATGAGTTTCATACTTAAAAGGTAATTTGTAATCCAACGAAGAAGAGATTCATCGATATCAAATGCACGCTTGATGCCAAACTCTATCCGACGCCTTTGAAATATCAAGTGCAATAATCTTACTTTCCGCAAAATAATGACAAAGATTTGTGATTCGGTGATATAATATCATCAGATTAGTACTGGAACTATGGCTACGAAAGCCGTACTGCAAGTTATTAAGAAGTTTTCGTTCCTCAAGATATTCCTGATAATTAATCAGCGTTACCATGAACTTAGAAAAAAGTGAATAAATAAGTGCAATTGGACGATAGTTAGAGGGGTAAGAAGATTCTGTTTTTTTAGGGACAGGCTGGAGAAATTCTGTTTTCCATCCACTTGGAAAGAGACCAAAAAAGTAGGACAAATAGAAAAGAATACGCAGTGGTTTTGGCAGAGCTGAAGAACACCTCTTCAAAACAATGGGAGGGATACTATCCAGGCTAACGGATTTGTGAATGTCGAGATCTTTCAGAACTCTTGTTAACTAAACTAGTACGAAAAGAAAATTGGTCCCATGAAATCCTTTACGTTCTCAAGTACAGGAGAAGTCATATCATTTTCTGATAGCGTCGAATAAAATGCAAACTGTCCTGCAAGCAAATTGGCTTTATCTAGTGAGCTGAAGAAAGGGGTGTCGTTGAAGTCGAGCGTTGGAACCGAAGACGAAGTATTACGAATGACCAAAAGTGTTTACTACCTTTGGGACATTGCAGTATTTGTTGCAGCAGGGCAGTAGCGTCCATTGGGGCAACCGAGCCAATCCCCGGGGGGAAGGACCCCCAACAGAGATCTCAATGTGTATATTTTCAATCAGTTTTATTCTCAGTTATTTCAACTCAACTTCAACTGATGACGAAAAAAAATTAATCCTTCCCTAATCTAACTCAATTTTTAGATCCTTTTGAACTGTTCCCACCCATATTCATCATATTCAAGTAGGTGTTTTCGTTTTATGTCCATTTTGAAATGTTAGATTTAAGTTTTATTCACCCGTGTTTGTAAATGTCAGAAATCGGTGAACATGGTTACTAATCAGCCCAACCACACATATGAAATTTGATTCCAGATTCCAGTGGAAAAATTCTAGTCACACAGCACACACACTTGGAATTAATTATGAATCTCCAACTGTCGGCGGCTCGTAATTTTGTTAACGATTGCAACTGCAATCTACAAATAATATTTAATTCTCGAGTGTGAACCATCTGATGTTTTTTTTGTTTGAGATTCTCTCCAGTTTATTGTTTTGTTATAAAGGGTCCGCCATCTAACGTTTTTTTGTACCTAGTGCTTATTTCGTGAATGGTAACACTTAGCTCATGTCTGATTTGACAGATAATTAGTTTTATCCTTCCGCTGAACGAATATGGTTGTGTATACGCTTCGCTAAGTGGGCCTGCGATCGACTTAGAGAAGATGCCGATTTTGCCAAAAAAATCATCTTTTCAGATGAAGCTCATTTTGATCTTGGTGGGTAGTAAACAAGCAAAATTGTCGCATTTGGGGCACAGAAAACCCGAACGCATACATTGAAAAGCTGACACACCCAAAACGAGTCACTGTTTGGTGCGGATTTTGGTCCAGAGGCATAATTAGGCCATTTTTCGAAAATGAGCAAGGAGTGGCCGTTACAGTCAATGGCGATCGTTATCGGGCCATGTTGAACAAATTTTTGTTCACAAAAATTGAAGAGGAGGATATTGGCAACATTTGGTTTCAACAGGACGGCGGCGCTACGTGCCACACAGCCGAAGCTACCCTTATTTGGCGGACCCTTTACATATACCCATTTATAAGGATAGAAGTACTGTGAGTAAATATTTCATATCACAAACATTAAACGAGTTTACCCGAATGGTGCCCACTGCCCAGAAGAGGCAGCAAAAATAATTTAACTCAAAAGAATTGGTCGAAAATTCGAAAAACTTGTGTTCATGATTAATGAAAGCACATGCTGGCTAAAAAATTGTGGAACCAGGTTAGTACCGAACACAATAATTCATCATTGACATTGATATCTTTTGAAAATCTAAGTGCACGGCAAATAGATGTTAGTAAAGTAAATAGTTGTAAGTAAAGTAAAAATTTTAATAACCTTTTAATTTTGTAAGTAGAAATAATTTTATCATTTTAACAAATAATACAAACATAATAAATAATTTGTTTTGTTGAAAATCATTTAACCAACATTTAGGAAGTAATTGAGAATTAGGGCCCCATATTTGATCTTGCCCAGGGGCCCCACCAGCTCAAGCTACGGTCCTGTTTTGTTGCCTCAAATTTGATCATGTACAAATTTGGTTCGTCGAATATGACCGTGCTTTGATTTATATTTCTAGCCTCCTTGAACTTATTCGAGCTTGGCTTTATAACTTCGGAATCAACTTCTCTGACCCTGATAGTCACTATACAGCTCAAATCAAACCATGCGTTTCTCATTCAAAAAAGAATTTAAATTGTAGTATACGTCACTACCGAGGAAAGTATAGTGAATAGTGATCAGTTAAAGTTCCCGAAGAAATCATTGAGACCGTCTCAGTTGGCTTTCTCGTATTTCCCAACGGTTCTCTGTGGGTTTTTTTTTAACTGTACTCGAGGAAATGGTAAATGTGACACAATAGTCAGTACCAGCGTCAGTGGAAAGAAGCAATTTAAGAGTGTTGGTGGATTGGCCCGCAACGTCAAGGATCCGAGTTATTTCGTCAACAAGCTGATGTTGTCTCGCCAGAATAGAGCAGCCAGAAACAACGATTTCACTGTGCGGATAGTGGGAAACAATTCCCTCAATGAAGTTGGATCGAATTTGTTTGAAGTCGAATTACTATCAAGATTTGGGCGGTGATTAATAAAGCATGTATGAATTTAAACCACATGAAATTAAAGTTTGGATTCAAACAAGGGCCATATTTTGGTTGCCATTGATAAAATACATCAGAACGTATAGGTAGGTACATATATTGCAATACCATGGTGTGAGGAAAAAAAGACACTAAGCTATTTCGTTGCAGGCTGAATTCCGAGTAATCAGAATTTTCACCTACCTGGGTTTCCCTTAGTGCCAAAACTGATGGCTTGTTTTTCGCAGTATGGACATATGCAGCAGAAAAATTCTTTCTTAGCCCCCGAATGTTGCCATAAATAACCCTAAATTCACCCACCCTTACGATAAATTAAATCAGACAATATATCTGTCTATGATGATATCTTGTTAACCTAGGCTAAGTTCCCAAATGCTTCAAAGACTGATACATTACTATTGAACCAACATTATCAGGATACGTGTTGTGTCAGAAGCCGAGTCACCTAAAATTATGTTTAAAACACAATAATGATGCACCATTCTTCCTACTAAATAAAGATTACTATTCAAAAAAGGGCTATAGCTATTAAACTTACCATATGTGCCAGTGCCAAATCGAAATAAGGATTCTCTTTATCTCTATTTTATTTAAGAACTAAAAGACCTTTTATATGTACTAAAAATGAATTCACCATACGTACTAAAATCAAAGCTTTGAATGTTATTCCCCTCAAAATGTGTCAGAAATCAGAATCTCTTATAAATATTAGAAGTTTCCCTAAAGTATCTCAAACAAAATCGCAGCTGAGCGAACATCTTATCATTGTCATCCCTTAAAATTAACGGTATTTGCGCTTTAGTGCTTTTTGAATCTCCATTATCCAAAAAGAGAATAAAGAGAAAGTTCTTTCACTCACAACAACACAAACCAAAGCATATACTCTTCTACCCTTTGCATTAAATGCCCCATCAGCATCAGCATAACAGAGCGAATTTTTCCCCCTCAAAATAAAATTCAAAAAAAAAAAAAAAATAAAATTGAATAAGTAAATAAAATATCCCCAAGTGAAAACATGAAAACATATTGGCTCACTTGCTGGATGCCGTCACTGTCAGTTCGTTTTGATTGCTCGACCGACTCGGACGCACGTCAATTTTTGCTCTCGTCTCTTGAAGAATCAAATCCGCCATTTATTGAAATTCGTGTGAATCATTTCCCAGAAACAGCTAACACCTCGGTAAAGGTTCATATACTTTAAGTGGTGTCTTTGAAGTTTAAAACTTTATCCATGAACAAAGTGCTTCGACCACTCGAACCACTTAAGTAATTTTGATTAAATTGATCTAAATAACAACATCCCTTGTGTATGAACGACTACGATTACGACGACGACGAAGACGACGAAGGTGACGAAGTGTTCGAAGACAACGTGCGATTTCATCGGGATCTAAATTATTTTGTTTTAAAAAGTTTTGTGTAAATAAAATTAAAACCAAAATCTAACTCCGTCCATGGTTTAATCAAATCTCGTCAACGATATAAAAACAAAACTACGGTAAAATTGTTAATTTTTTTTTTTTTAAATTTTATTCGTCCAATAAATTTTGGATTATTCAGCGAAACTCGATAAAATTTTGCATTCGTGTTTTTTCTATAGTAACTAAGCAACAGTATAGAAAGGCAAACAAAATAAATACCACCCTCTAGCTAACACGACTAACTTGTCTTATTTTATTTATGTTTATTTTTTTTCTGGAAAAATAATACAAAAAAAAAACAAGGAGAATTCCCTTTGACCTTGCGCGAACTTCAAACGCTCTAAAGGAAGTTTTTTATTATCAGAAAATTCCTTCCACTTTAAGTGCCTATATTTACATCGAGGAATAAGGACTTTTTTATATTAAGGAAACACACATCTTGAAGACGTGCTTATTCCTATGAATATTAAATACCAAGTAGTTGTGGGAAAAAATAATAAAGACAAAAAAATCAGCAATTCAAGACCTTCTAGTCCTTAGAGACACATTGCAATGTGTCACATCACATACGTTCTTGTTCTCTTCCTCAAGAATACTCCTCTAAACGTTCATATGTGCTTTCAAGAGTTAATATTCAATTTGACAAAAAGGGGAAAAAGTAAAAATAGTATCTCAAAACGTCACAACTAAGGCGCGGATAAAAAAGGATTAGTGTGTGTCTTCGCATTGAGAAAAGAGAAAATCCTTTTTTGCTAAAAGATAACTGTCAACCCACGCTTGAATAGTCTAATAATGACAACAACAACAAAAAAAATAAAAGTTTTACCCGACGACGAAGACGACGATGACGATGACAACGAGTGGCGCCACAAGGACGCATTATAAACAAACTCACTAATACATACATGTATGCATTATGATAATAAGAAAAATCGATGTATATTATCCTTTTCCACATTATTTGTTGTCAATTGTGTCGTGCGTCGTTCTAGGGATTTAATTTTTGTTTATTTTGACATTAAAGGAAGTTTGTCTATGTTGACTCTGGAGGAAATTAATTCGTTTATTTCGACGTTTTTCGAATAACCTTTTCGCAACCCCTTTGTACCTAATTAAAAAAGATGAATTATTTTAAAAATAGAATTTAAAAACAACTTTTGATTTAATTTATGGAAACAGAGAATTTCAAAATGTGTGTTATTTGCCCATTCTGCCCGAAAATGAGTTTTAGAGACTCAGTATTTTGCTCCTTTTGCAATTTTATTTATCTAAATTTTTATATTGGAAAAAATTTAATTATAAATTCAATTAAAGCAGGATAACACAATTATTGCTGTAGAGGAAATTATTTTTGAAAAACATACCTACCTATACCTAGACTCCTAGTAAAAAATCGTTTCAAAGTGAGCAGGAATTTTTGTTTGTGTTGTTTTTTTTTTTTTTTTTTTTTTTTTTTAATTACGATTTGATGTCCTTTTTCTAATTTAATTTTAATAACCTTGCCTGAGGTAATTTTGTTGGAAAATATTTATTTATTTTTCCGAAAAAAATGTGTAGGTATTTTAATTAAGTTTTGATTCATTTTTGATATTTTTTTTGCAGTGGAAATAAAAAAAAATCAATTAAATAAAAATACATTGTTCGCGATTTTATGTGAATTCAATCATATAATAATTATGTGTGTGTGTGTTTCATAAAATAAAATATTTTATTATTTAAATCGTGTTGGAAATTGTGTGAGGTTGAGTTTATCCATCGACGAAAGGAAATACGTATGACTACCTACCATATGACAACAGGTGGCAATTATTGATACATCAGGATTTTTTTCAAGTAAGTCTTTTTATTCACGAACTTTTTTGAAATAATGGCTATGTTTTTTTTTTTTACTTATACCTACGCTAATTTAATTTAATAGAAAAATATCGGATATAAATTTGAAATATAGGTTGATTGAAAAGTGTACCTCTTGTAAAGGGTTTTCCAATAAGAGGTGTTATTTTGATATTCAAAGAAAAATGGCATTTTTTGAGATAAATGATCTGATGTTTATTTCATTATAAGGAGGAAGGTATGCCGTTAATAATGGAACACAACATCAGCCAAATGGGCGCCACGACCAGGCTTACAGGACCATATCCTTTTCATGAAATTTTCCATAACCAAATCGCAAAGTGGCTGCCCTGTGTCCTCGATAGCCTCACGAATTCCATCTCTGAGGTCTTGAATCGAAGCTGGGCTGTTGGCGTAGACCTTATCTTTCACGTGGCCCCAAAGGAAGAAGTCGCAAGGTGTTAAATCACAAGATCTCGGTGGCCAATTGTGATCACCTCTTCGAGAGATAACACGGTCCGGAAACTTTTCCCGTAAAAGATCGATGGTTTCATTGCTTGTGTGGTACGTAGCGCCGTCTTGTTGAAAGTAAACGTTGTCCAGATCAATAATCATCATCATCAATCATTAATCATCTCTCGATAGCGCAATCCATTGACCGTAACTGTTGCTCCAGCCTCATTTTCGAAAAAGTAAGGTCCAATGACCCCGCCGGACCATAAACCGCACCAAACAGTCACGCGCTGAGGATGGAGAGGCTTTTCAACAATAACTCTTGGGTTTTCCGAGCCCTACATGCGACAGTTTTGCTTGTTGACGTAGCCTCCGAGGTGGAAATGGGCCTCATCAGTCAAGATGATTTTTCGATGAAATTCCGGATCATTTTCATGCATTTCAAGGACCCAATCAGCAAAGACACGACGTTGTTGATGATCAGCCGGCATGAGTTCCTGTGTTAACTGAACTTTATAAGCCTTAAGACCCAAGTCTTTATGCAAAATACGGTGTAATGACGTTTGTGAAATGCCTAATTCCAAAGAACGACGAGGAATGGACAAACCTGGGTTTTCTTCAACACTTTGGGCTACAACAGTATGTAGCCTCTATTTGGAAAACCCTTAACATATCTACATTTGTTTGTTGTCTTCTCTATTGGTCTTGAAATGTGCCTTTACTAGACCAGTCAACTCATAATCTTAAATTGATTCTAGAAATAAGTTTTTGCGTAATTTTTTGTTGATTATTGGGATGTTTGCCTTGTCCTATTTAAAGCTGGCGATACAATATACGAGCGAAACAAATGGTATCGTGTGATTGGGTTCGGCTGCGTCAGAGTCAGAGATTTAAAACAGTTGAGACTGCAGATGTCCAGACAGACGAGTTATTAATATCAGACCCCTAATAACTTCAGTCTACAATTTCAAAAAAAGTAACTAGTAATAGTCTCTTAGAAGGCCAACCATACCATATAAACAGTAAAATGAGCGCAACGCATACGCAACGTTGCCAAGTGAGATTTTATAATAAAGTCTTATCATTTGGACATGCTATATTTAATCTTGTAACTTCCCATAGGTTAGGTTAGGTTAGGTTAGGAGGGACGTGCACAGCCCTGCGGCTGTTGCATACACGGGTGCCTAGTGGTCTATTGTGATACCCTTTATATAAAAAAGCAGAGATGCTCCTAAACTAATGACTGTCATAGACTGGTTCAATTGCGAACCAGCCTGTGCTCTCTATATATGTTCTCATGTTTGCCATTGAGACCTGCGCTAGAGCGTCCAGTTCTCCAACAAATCTGTTTCCAAAATATCGGAGGCGATTGGTTTGAAGGTTTGGACAATCGCAGAACAGGTATTTAATAGTTTCAATTTCTTCGACATCCTGACAGCTCCTACAGAAATTGGGTGCTATTACACTCAATCTAGTGGCTATTGTGCCAATGGCACAGTGTCCCGTTAGTACACCTATCAAGGTCCTAATATTCTTTTTACTCAGCGATAGAATATACTGAGTTTTCTTTTTTTTAATTAATTCTAGGCCATAAGCTTTTAGAGATAACGCAATCCAGGAGTTATTGAATTTTTCTGGAAGATTGAGAATAATTTCCAGTCCTGCTTGTGGCTTAGACCCGCGTGTCCCGTTATTGCTATGCAGGCGAGTCTCTGTACCTTGCTCAGATTTTTGATATAGCTATCCTTTTATATACAGCTTTCCACCCCACAATCGATCCGTTGTGAAGTATGGGACGAACAATCGCAGCGCCGTGTACATCCACTGGACGACTTGCGGTCACATGCCCCACCTTGTACCGAAGGTTTTATTGCATCATGTGTAGAAAGCAAAAAGTACTCTTTTCATTCTTTCTTCTGTGTTCTGTTTCAGGTTAGCTTGGAATCAAGGATAACGCCGAGACAAACATTTTAAATGACTTATGTAAATACTTTTGTCATAAAATTTTCATTGCTCTTTTTTAAATATTAATAATCACCCCAATTAGTATGAAAGTCGTATGCAATGAATACGACTCCTTTCATAGCTAACGGCTATCAACGTATTTGAATATTTAAATGTCAAACTTTTGATATTAATAATTTAATTGTTTTCATCTCAAATTTTCTTTGTTTCGCTCAAATTGTGATTTGATTACCAAAATTAAATTAAAAAATCAAAAACAGTACATTTTTTTTCTTTGAAGATGAAATTGAAGACTTATTTACAATTCGAAGATCGATTCAAGATAACTCTGATCCAATGAGCTCAAAGTATTTTTTTTTTTTTTGTTT
Source organism: Leucozona laternaria (assembly GCA_932273885.2). Lineage (NCBI taxonomy): Eukaryota > Metazoa > Arthropoda > Insecta > Diptera > Syrphidae > Leucozona > Leucozona laternaria. The sequence goes on along the minus strand of OW026366.1, from coordinate 215,370,344 downwards.
TTAATCAAAAGAATGAACTGTGGATTCATAGCTTTATAAAGCTGTTTCGTTTGTCTAAATCTTAGAAGAATCGAATACCCGGTTGTTCAAATTCGAGGGCGCAGCCAGTTCGCTATCGAGCATAAGCATATAGTTTCATATTTTGTTCCATCGAATCAAAAACAATCGGCAGAGCCAAATATGGAACTGCCTATACTCAATTGTATCGACTGAACTCGATTGAATCTTGCATGTTACGTGATAGACCTCCTGCTTTTGGTTCATTTTCCGCTTAAAATTATGCAGCTCGTACCCATAATATCAAACTATAAAGGTGAACATTTTTACCAAGAGAATATGACTGTCGGCAAATTTCATAAAAAAAAAACTAAAAACTGTCACGGGTATGCGTTGAAATGCGTTCGCCGAATTTAAAAAACATGAGTTTTTTTACTTCGACTAAATGTAAGGGAGATAAGTCAAAGTGACTTTCACAATAGGGATGTTCGGTAAAAGTCGTATATTTTTGCTAAATTCAAATTTCATAATTGGGGTGAATAATTCAATCACATCAATGTTTGTAGAATTACAAAATAAATCAAATTACTAAAATAATAATTCATTTTTGCATTTCTCGTATTTTTATCAATAAATTGTTAAATAGAATAAAAGAAACAAACTCGAAAATATTATGTGGTGTTAGTATCTACTATAAATTATATACATTGATAAAATAAATACCGTTGTTTTTGTGTAGTTGTTATTAACGGGGCCAGGAAAAAACACACTAACTTTTAAACTGTTTAGCCCTTGGATTTTCGTTCAATTCCCTTGGGGCAATAAAACAAACCTAAGTACATAAACATTTTGCAGCCCGGAACTCGTTTTGTATCATTATTTGTTATACTTATAACTAATGTATTTCCAATATTATCGAAGGTGTGGGGGGCTAAAGGGGTTGTGGCAAGCTGTGGGTGTGCTTTAACCTCTATAGCCCCCCTCTGGATCCGCTACTGACACCATATAAATGTGTAAGAAGAAAAATCAAAAAATGGTGCTTAGACTTTAGAATTTAATTCTAAGCCAGTACCTACCATACATTTTTATTCATTATTATAAAATAACAAATAAAATTTGTACTCTATTCGATTCGAGAAAAAAATAGAGCACGATAAGATGGAATCCATTCAATGAATTCTTTTTTTTTTTTTTTTCAAGCAAAATACTGGAAAAAGACAACTAGTCAAAACTCAAGTAACATAATTTCTTCGAAACGTCGGGAAGAAGAAATTTATAAATAATTTCTGCGTTAATTGCAGTAAGTTCCGAAAAGTTAAAAAGTTTAAAATGATTAATTTCCGTGAAAAGAAAATTTTAAAAATTCATTACATAATTACTTTTTCACTTATATTTCACTTTTTTGACTCTTGTTGGTACATTTGGCTATACTCACTTTTTGATTTTTGTGGGTGCATTCATGACCTAATGCGTTTTTAATTATGCATTAAAAAATGAACGCACACAGTTCTAGTTTTTCGTAAAAAATTGAATGTTAAACCCGACCTACCGCTACGTTCCTACCCACTCTCCCCTACAGTGAAATGTTAATTCTAACTTACAGTACTAGGTCTTAAGTAAAAGAGAGTAGGAAATAGTTACTTGATAGTCGATAGATAACCTACATTTATCGCTCGTACTGTGTATATTATTTTAAGGGAAGTCACAACTCCTTTAGTGCACGCTAAATAAATACTACCATTGAATAAATACTAAACTAAACTAAAAGAGAAAATATCTTTCGAAAAACATAAGTAGATACTTTTCAAACTCATGTGTCATGACACTAAAAAAAATAAATTTAAAACAATATTGAACAATCAATATTCACCGAAGCAGGACTATTCAGTGCCGAACTTTCACCGTTGGACACTTCAACACCAGATTTTCACCACCAGCCTTTTAGTGCTTGGAATTTTCGTTACAGCGGTTCCGCCACTGGGTAGTTCGTTGTCGTTCTTTAAACACTATACTTTTGTACACTGCCTACACACAGGTAATGAAGTGATGCTTATTTTTCATTATGGCCGTTGTTTATTTTGAAAGAAAAATTATTTTAGTCACGATAGAATACAGATTTGCCAGTAATACCCGTGTTTTTTTTTTTTGACAACTTTTGCATGGTGCAACATTTTAGAACATTTTATTCATTGCAATGTAAAGTGAAATCTTGCTATAGAAGCGAATACTGTATATGTTTCAATTTTTGACGCAAATTTCGATTTGCTTAAATTGACAATAAAATATGAAAAAATTGCCTTCCGCCAGTAAAAATATTGTTAATAAATGATTTTCTATTTATTTGCATCATTTATTTTTAATTTTCATGTTATATTTTGTAAGAATCGCTGTTCTGCAAAATTTCCTAAATAAAATGCAAAAGATTATATAAGCTGAAAAAGAATACGATTTGTCATTGAAAACAATAGCCATGTTTTTTTGCAAGCCCCGAGGAAATCGGTCGAAAAACAACGTCCTGTCCCGCAATTTACATGTTAAATCCAACAACAACTAATCCCCTTTGGCCTTAGCTAAGCGCGGAGAATTCTCGGGGCTTAACTTAAGCACGGAGAAAAACTGTGTTACCGGCGTGAATTGCATACTTGTTATCGATAGTTTGTATGCAAACTCCATTTTGTTTCTGTAATGGCGTCGCTAATCCCCGATGTCGTTTTTTTTCAACCAAATCTCGCCGGGCTTGCAAAAAAACACGGCTAATATAAATCAACTCCTATTGTGAATTAACCATTTCTAATAAAATCTACACTACATTAGGTGTGTTTTTTTGCAAGTCCATATGAATTTGTTGAAAAAAAACGACAACGGGACTTAGAAACTTCTTACTTACAGTACGTTAGTCCCGATAATTATCTGGGGGGTCATTCCGTAATTTTTAAAATGATAATCGTCTAAACGATAATCGTGCACGATATCGTCATCAATTTGCTTCACGTAACACAATCACTATCGTCTCGACAATCGTTTATTATAAATCACAGTTTGAGAAGGATTGACTTTTCAATCATTGTTATAAATGACAATTCTGTAATTTATTTTTGTCAGTAACGCCCAAAAAATATCAATTTTTATTTAAAAAAAGTGAAGAAAAGTGCGGGCAAAACGTGAAGTCGCCTAAACAAATCGGTTATCCACCTATCCTTCAAACTACATATAATTAATTATAGGGTTTTCAATTGCAGCGGGCAGATTTTGACGGTGACATTTATTAAATCTTTTGTTTATTATTTACTGATGCCAAATCATCATGGCAAGTTACACGATTGAACGACACGTCCAATTGAAAGAACTTAAATATAAAAATCTTTTAGGCAACGATACGTGCGTTGCGCCCATTTTAAGGTTTACATGGTTGTATTTCCATGTCTATTATCCCAGGATCAACCGAAAACATCTACGCGCCCTTATTGAAAAACCCTACATATGATAAAATGCATAAATTGTTTCGAAAAACAAACAAGACGACGCAAGACGATAGCTAAATAGGTATCGTTCAAACGGTAACGATTTAACGATAACGTTTTGACGATTTTTGAGTTACGGAGAGCAAATTTTCGATCGTCAAGACGATATCGTCCAGTCGATAGTGATTATCGCTTTTACGTGAAGCAAAGCTATCGTCAAAACGATATCGTGTGGCGATAATCGAATTACGGAATGACCCCCCTGGACTTAGCTAAGTCCATATGGATTCAAGTTGTTGTTGTATTTACGTGTAAAACTATTAGTTCCGACGTTGTTTTTTTCGACAAATCCATATGGACTTGCAAAAAAACACGACTATTGCCAACACGAAAACAAAATATCCAGACAAAAAATCTGACACTTAAATTAGTGGCACTGAAATATTGAACACTAAATGGCAGCACTTAAAGTTCCAACACTCAATCGGTGGTGGTGAAATGTCCGTCTATCAATTTGCGGTGGGCAATGGTACTGGACCGATATTCACCTTCCTCAATTGAGAAACCAAAAAAAAAATACAAAACACACCTATCTACCTACATACTCAGGAACCTCTTAAGGAAAAAACTAGTTTTGTCTGCCGAACGCTCTCCATTGGCCTTGAATGGCATTTTCAACACCAAAACCTTTCTTTCGTTCTTGTTGTTCATTTCAAAGGAAAAAAAATAAATAACTTCTCCGACCGTACGTAGATTGTGAATAAATTTCCGAAAGGGAAATATAGCTCAGCGTATGTAAGAACCAAACAACAATTACTTGTGTTGCCGTTTTTGACCACCAATCACCGAGGGCTGAGTTTCTCGGTGTCTACTTCTATTTGTATTTATTCAATGATGTTACTTTATTTGCTTAGTTCTCGTCAATCGTTTATTATAAATCACAGTTTGAGAAGGATTGGCTTTTCAATCATTGTCATAAATGACAATTCTGTAATTTATTTTTGTCACTAACTCCCAAAAAATATCAATTTTTATTTAGAAGAAGTGAAGAAAAGTGCTGGCAAAACGTGAAGTTTAATAGTAAACTTGAATATCATATTATTCGGGTTTCATTTGTCTTTGTTTAGAACGATATTTAAGTAGCAGATAATCATAAGATGTATCACATAACCTCTTTTTTCATACAAGTTTTCACTGTTTGGGCTGCTCTCTCTCTCTGCAATCCCGTTTGGCTGGGGATGATAGGCAGGGCTTTCCAAAGATTTCATATTATTTGATTTGCAAAAGTCAAAAAAACCTCCGAATTGTATGGTGTGCCATTATCCGAGATAATTTGAAGACCAAAATACATTTTAGTGTTGACAGTTCATATTTGGCAGTCGTGAAGTAGACACGTGGCAAATTTATTATGGAAAAATATTCGATAAACCAACGTGTTTTATTCGTTAAAACATTTTATCAAAATCAATCATCGATTACTGTGAGAAAGTTACGTGAAATTTTTGGGAGAAACAACAAAACGCACTATTTATCGTGTAGTGAATGATTTCGAAGAAAGAGGGTCTGTAGGTGATAGGCCCAAGCATGGACTACAAAGTACTGAAAGATCGGCTGAAAACATTACTGCTGCTCAAGGAAGTGTTACTTCTTTGAAAATGAAAACGGCGTAACGGTAACTGTTAACGGAGAGCGATATCGTGATATGATTGAAAACTTTTTAACACTATAACTGCATGCTTTGGGCTTGATTAACATGTGGTATTAACAAGACGGTGCCACATCGAATACAGCCAGTATTAAAATGGAATTTCAAGAAATGGTGATGTTGATTGGCCTCCACGGTCGCCTGATTTGACTGCTCCGCACTTCTTTTTGTAGGGATATCTGAAAAGCAAGGTTTATGTAAACAACCCAGAAACGCTTGAGCAACTCAAACAAAATATTCGTGATGAAATTAATGAAATACCGTGTGAAATGTGTGAGAATGTTATGAAAAATGTGCTCCAAGGAGCTCTCGCATTTGTGAGACTAACAGAGCCGGACATTTACCTGATATCGTATTCCATACATAATTGCCGACATTAAATAAAAAATTTATCAATATAAGATCCATTCTCTTTCATTTAATCAAAAATTATAAACAAACAAAGTAGTATACCTTCCCGGCGGACACCCTGTACAATTAGACTTTTAGCCGTAGTATTTATCAAAAATTTAAACACAAAAGTTCTGATCTTTGAAAAAGAAAAAGTGTAGCAGCTTTGTGATTCTGCTGTTACCATATGTTTGGAAAACCAAATTAAATTCTTTTAATCTTAGTGCACTAAAAGAAAATTAAAGTTGTGTAAATATGAAGTGGTAAAATGTGCAGAAGAACGCTAGATACATCCTTTGGTCTAGACCTCTTAGAGTGGTATTAATTCTACCAATGTTTTATGCTTTGCAAAGGGTGTGCCCTGTCACACACTCGGACGGATTCAGAGATATAAGTCCCCGGGAAATAACCGAAGTAGGTACTTAGTTCTCACTTTGGCCCAGTTTTTCAGTGGTGAGTTAAACTAGAGTAAGGGGTGTACCTTTTAAAGCCTTGATAGTAAACAGAATCAGTTCAATTTTTCAATTATTTAAATCCCATCAGAAGTATTTGTTGTAGTCCAGTTATTATAACCTTCCTCAAAGTTATCTACCTATCTATCTACGCCACATCTCTCTAACTTAACGAGACTTTTATTCATGAAAAATCCATATAAGAGGGGGAGTCAGAGAACACGGCCCTCTGGTAATTCTTTAATGACGTGTTTTGATGAGTTTGAATATAACCTAACGTACCTGAATACTTTTATTCCTATTATACTCAATTTGTATATCCAAGAATCATCGATACAAGACTGATGCCGCCCATTTTATCTTTGTTCTCGTTCTTGTCCCTGTCCACCCAGGCCATCATGGATATAAATTCTACCTATATCGCCCGTTTGAAAATGGTTTTATCACATGCGATCTACAGCCTATATAGCCGATTTTATTGTTCTCAATATAAAATGTATGCAATCCATTACAATTTTCGCTCTTCAAGTTTAAATGACAATTTATTTTGTGCAAAACACTTGATTCTATTTGATATATTACAAAGGTAATGTGTGTCTATAAAAATGCCTATATATACCTACCTCCCTTAAAAAAAAAAAAAAAAAAAAAAAAAAAAAAAAAAAAAAAAACACTCAGAAACAACGAAATAAAATCCATAAAAGATAAACAAACATCAGTTCAATGTACAAGAGTATATCTGGCTCAATCAACCCCATCAACGTTTCGTTTTAAAAACAAACCTGCTGCTACCGTCTGTGTCGGTTGATGGTTGTGATGTATTGCCACCTGTGTTGGTAACCAATTTCATACTAAATCACGGAACAAAACGAAAATAAAATTGCCCTCTTTTTCCTCATCATATCAAAAACCCAGTTACAAAACAACAACAAAAAGAAACCAAGGACTCTAGGTATCGGTATAGGTACACACGTTTCCACACTAATATACTCAGTGCGGGTTGAGTTCAGGTTGGGCTATTGGCAGTAACCTGAACGCTCGAAGAAGATTTATTGCAGGGAATAAACCAAACAGTTCACAGGAGTAAAAATGTCCTGGAAAACTTCAACGAAATATGAAAAAAAAAAAAAAAAAAAAATAGAGAACCCATATAAACCCACTGTGCATAAACTGTGAAGTGGAACTGGATGATGGTAGTGCACCTTTCTTTCTTCAGGTATGAATCAAGTACCCACCACCATCACGCACACAAAAAGCAGACGCTTTGTATATCATTTTTAACCTCATTCTCTGAGCCATAACCTCCGTCATCGCTGCTGCCATTATATGTAGTCTTCCAAGCTCTTGCCGGCGGCCGTCCCATGGAGCATTAAAAATTAATTATGGATCTTCGAAATGGCTCCGTTGTCTTTCATTTTTGCTTGAATCCATCTGACAGAACAAAAAATCATCCCATAACCCGCGAACATCTGAACTCTGAAAGCTCCTTAATATTGAACATTGTGCGAAATGACCAGACCAGGTTAGTCACTCCTATTCATCCACCCTGAGACTGCATCGTGAGAGAGAACACGTAAGAAACCTATTATTGCAAATTACAATTAAAGGACATTAATTAAATTGAATACGATCGCTGAAATGAAATGTTCTTTTGTCATGATACGAAATACGAGAGAAGTATAGAAGTTCTTGGTGTATCCTTTTGAAAACAATTATTTCTCCATTGATACCACAATTATTCAAATGACAAGTAATGGCACTACGCGTCAAATAAGGTGAATTAAGCCAAACCGGTTGCCAACGATATAAATGATATAAAATAAAAGTATAAAATCTTCGAAAGTCTACGGCCATCAAGCGAAACAAAAAGAAAACTTCCGGTAAATTGAATCTCAGGATAAAAATAAGGTACCCTAAAGTCAAAACGCTCAAAATCTTACAGTGGCCGTTTATGTGTACCTACCCAACCCCTTTACATTTTTAAACCTAAGGCTGAAAACACACCTGAAGAAACAAATCGTCTTAAGGCAAGAAAACGTGTTTCATTTTAACAAACATCAACCGAAATAAACAAAACCAAACAAAATCATATCTTTTTCGTGTGTTGACATTGAGATAAAACAAAACAAAATTTTGGAACTAGAACTTCCAAATAATTAAAACGCCATTCAGTCGGAGGCAAACAAACACCAAAAACAAAACGTTGTTTCTGAAAAAAAAACTAAAGTTCCAGCCATCGACAACGAAACAAGTTTTTTTGTTTCGACAAAGTTTTTTGTTTTATCGTGTGCGGTGTGGGTTGCACCATAAGGACATGTGTAATAGTCGACAACGACGGTGGTTTAAAACAAAATGTTTTCGTTCGATGTGCGTTTGTCGTATACAAAGCCTTGTATTTTCGACAACCAGTCATATAAACAATAAAACAAAAACATGTTTTTTTTCGTTTCGCCTAGATTGTGTGTTTTTTTGTTCATAAGAATCTATCGATTCCTGTTCCATAACGCAGAGTAAGACGTTTTGATTGATTTGGAGGATTTTCAGCCTTAAGGAAGAAAACAAAATTGCAAAGAATTTAATCAAAAATCAGCATTACATTTCTATGAAGAAACGCTTTATGTAAATAAAACTAATTGCGAAAGAGTCGGTTGTGAGTTAAAGCGGAGTTAATTATCTCTAAAAGTAAATTAACCCACAGTTAACTGCGGGAGCAGTTTTTTTGTTGGAGAATGCATGCGGAACGACTTAACAAACTCGGTGGATAAAACATCAAAAGCATCTGTTTAGTTAATCCTGAGCTAACTCACCAATCTTGATGAGTTAACTCGGGTTTAACTTTAACCGCACACTGAAAAACTGGACTTAATGTATTAAGGTATCAACGCAATAACTCGAAAAAACGTCTTAGTGAACTCATTAGAGCCCAAACAGTTTCAAAAATTGGTCGATATTTACTTGTAAATTAATTTCGTGGTATTAAGTTGGTAGCCCTGTCATTTGACACCTGTCACACTCAGCTGTCATTTGAAATGTCATAATATTAGTTGAATGTTCCTCATTTACGATACTGGATCGCTTAACAATCGAACATAGCCACTTTTCGCGCATTACGCGTTATGATTATGGTCGTCATAATCGACTGACTACGCAAGCAATCGGTAAAATTGTGAAGAAATTTGAAAAGAGATGAAGCGTTACTGATGTCGTAGTGCCTGTGCATCATCGTAATGCACGCTCCGTCGAAAATATTGTTGCTGCAAGTGCAAGTGTTGCCGATGATCCGAATTTATCGATTTCCTGGCGTTCGCAGCAATTGGTCGAATGATAACCGATTTGGTTTGGCTGGCGATTGAAGATCATGGCTTGGACGATATTTGGTTCCAACAAGATGGGGAAACAAGCCACACAAAATGACCAATTATGGCTTTATTGCGTGAGAAGTTTCCTGGTCGCGTAATTTCACGTTTTGGCGACATCAATCGGCCACCAAGATCATGCGATTTGAAACCGTTAGAATTATTTCTGTAGAGCTACCCAAAAGACCGGGTATATGCCCATAAAACCCGAACTCTAGACGCATTAAGAACCAACATTACTCAAGTTATGGCCGAGATACCGCCCGAAATGTGCGAAAAAGTCGTTAAAAATTACCTCAAAGAATCGCATGATGTGAATATTCCCGAGGCGGCCATTTGAATGATATTGTTTTTTCACACTTAATGGGCAAAGACCAAACTTTTTAATGAAATAAAATTTTCATCAAAAATGTATCGCTGTGTGTGTTTTATTTAGGTTTACTTTCAAAACCGTAAAATGAAAGGCCCTTTACGATCGATTTCCCAAGGATACATATACTGAATTAAATTTTCTTAAATCAAAACCTCTTTGACGAAGGACCTAAAGACTCCATCGTCTCCGAAGTCTCCCTCATCACCTCTCCAAATACGGTCTCCAAAATGCTGCAAAAGGGCATGACATTCTTTACTATATACAGCTCCTCCTCCTCGTGACCTCTCACTCTTGAGTTAAATACCATAGTGTTTGAGTCTGAATCTAAATAAATACAATAATTCACAAAAGGCATAAGAGTATATAAATTTTTAATGTCAAGAATATGATAGCTGGTAAATTTTTTCTCAACAATAAAGGACATTTTATTGTACAGGTATTGGGATCTTTTTAAGGGGTGAATACAAGCACAAGCACTTTAACCTAAATCGCCAAGCAATTGCACAAAAGATTAAACTCACACACACAAATACACATATACACACAACCTGAAGCACCACAAAGGTGAGTAAATGAAGATCAAGTTTACGAACACACAAAGTAACAGGATATGGTTAATTATTTATGCAATGGGTTGGAAGCGGCTACCCCCAGAGGGATGTGACTAAGCTCTAAAGGTCGAGTAATGAAGTGGAACATGTTTAGCACTCCAATTATTATTATTTGATTATTACCTATGTTTGTACAATGTTTTGCATTTTGGTATATCGAGATAAAGTGTCTTTGGCTAAACATTCTAATCCGATTTGGGAATAATGTACTCCTATATACGCTTCTGCAGAGCCGGGCGTAAGAATTGAGTTTCTATATAATTTTAATAATTAAATTGAGTTATTCTATTACCTGCTGCTAGTATATTGTAAAAAGCTGATTCTTTACTTAAAAGTGATTTACTTAGGTCCAGTTTTTTAGTGCGATATTAAAGTTCAACCCGAGTTAACTCATCAAATTTGGTGAGTTAACTCAGGATTAACTGAACAGATGCTTTTGAAGTTTTGCCAATCGAGTTTGTTTAGTCTTTTCGCATGCATTCTCCACCAAAAAACTGCTTCCTCAGCTAACTGTGGATTAATGTACTTCTAGAGTTAACTCACTCTGGTTTAACTCACCACTGAAAAACTAGGCCTTAAAGTACACACAATTTTTACGACATACACTGCCAATCATAAGGATGAAGACACTGCATTTTTGCGACTGATTTTAGCTTTGTATGCCCTGTTGGAAATGTTTTACCCGAAAACATTTATTACCTGTGAATAGGAGCGTATTTTTCCCAAAATGAAGTTATAAAATTAAAGGATTAATTAGAAATGACCATTGGAGTTTTCGAAGATCAATTAATGAAATTTAATAGCGTAGAAACAGGTGGCCACTCCCAACTAACATTTCAGCTTCGGTTAGGTTTAACTGAAAATGCTTTCTAACTTCCATAAGAAATCTGTAAAACTTCGTTAAACATAAAAAGGAGAACATTTTAGATGCTCAAATAACCTTTTTTAAACTTCTAAAGTGACTTCGGTACATCTTCGTGCAGGTACCATGCGCAGTTCTTATAAAAGTTTGAGATTCTAACAAGTGTTTGTAAGATCTAAACGAAGTTTTATCGAGCGCTATGCACAGTTTTAAAGAAACTTATGTTTTGACAGATAGTCTCATGAATGATTCCATAAAGGTAAAAACGCAAGTTTAATAGAGGTGTTAGTTGTTATTTTAGTGGTTTTAATATACCTATTAGAAGCAGATAATACAGCTCTTAACGAGGTAGGTATACAAATAAAAAAAAAATGTTTATTATATTTCCAATTTTTTCGAAGTGGTTTTTTTTGTATTTAATCTATTTTTTACCTGAAAGTATATATCACATAGGATTATTTACTAATTAATGTGTGGGAAATAATTATAAAACACAAACATTTTTCTTACATCTGTAGGGATCGAACCTCCTGTGTAAAAGTCTATCGCTTTAGCCACTGCACCATCTTAGATATAATTTGGAACATGCAAGAACTTGATCATACTTTTCCTTTTGAGAACTCCAAAGAGCTTCCTTATATAAGCCCAAGCCTCGATAAAATATTAATTAAAGCCCCATTAATATGATGGCCTCCAAGTATCAATGAATCAATGAACATTTAAATTGCTATTTCGAAAGTAAGTTGCTGGCTGCGAACAACTACAATTTGTCTATACCTACACCAATTTATTTTCTCAAATTTCACTTTATGCAAACGAAATGAAAATTTAAGTTTTTCAGCATCTAGATCTGTCAAAGCACCGATTTGTCCTATAAAAATAAATTGATTTTCAAACAAATTTCCAAATCTATATTTTTCGGCAGATTTATCCCGTTTTTACCAAAACCAATACAATTTTCAGCTGTCAGCTTGACAAATAATGTGATTTTTGAATTGTTACAACACATCCATAATCATCAGCTTCAATAATTTAAATTTTGTATCGAACTGTGAATCAATAATAAATTCGTAATAAATTACTTGCGGAACTTAACTATATGACTTCTATTATAATTATGTTCGGTTTCACAAATATTTAACAGGCTTTTAAATTTTTAAATGACGTATTTTGTATGGAACAAACGTCATTTCAACATTTAAAATCCTATTAAATAGTTAAAATGGCTTTATGAAATCGCCCATTAGTAGTTTAAAAAAAAAACTCCTTATTCTCATACAAAATTAATTTCTTTTTTGCTATAAACCTGAAGATGAGAAAAGCATTTCTCGAAAACGTTTGTTAAGAAAATAAAGAAATTAATTTTATATGAGAATAAGAAGTTTTCTTTTTTCAACTACTAATTATGAATCAACCCAAAGAAATATACTTATATTCACCGCGATTTTTTTCGCATGTCACGACATTTTTTCGTACAAAAAACAAAAAAATCTTGCTAGATTTGACATTCCAAAAACAAAAAGTGAATATAAATACAAATTCTAAACGAAAAGAGTCAAGAGAATACAAAAATACAATTCGCGAGGATGAAGAAGAATCGTTTTTACAAATTCCTTTAAATTTACAGAAAGAAATCGATTCGTTTTAGAACAAAAATTAAAAAATTGAAAAATCTGAAGAATGAGGGAAAACATAAAATTGTTTGTCTTTATATTTCCACCTTTTGATTTGAAGCCCGTAACTCCCCCAGTCTGCATTAGTTTATATTATAACACTGACTTTTTGTTAGTTAAATAAAAAATGTGTTTATTTGTTTAATATTGGTATTTTTAAAGTATAACCTCGCTTATATAAAGTATGTACAGTAAAGTGTAAGCGCAGTGTAAGCATAAGCAAAAAGTTCTGCAACGTCACATAGATTTATGCTGACAAGTTTCTGAGAGCTTAAAATACAAATCACATATATAACAGATTAGCCATATGAAGTTGAGAATGTTTCGTACCTTTCACTCTCCAAAATCCATTTGTTTGCATTGTTGTATTTATAATTTCATCCCGCGTCGATGAAAAGATGTGAATTGCAAGAATTGAAACAGGTGTGTGAAGATCCCTACTATCTATGTGTGAGGTTTTTATACACACATTCACATTTTTTATATGATATCTGTCAGTTGAAGCTTGTGGGCTGCCGTGGATTCTCATGTTCATGTGAACAACAAAAATAGTCTAACCTTCTGGATTTGGAGAGACCTGATGATTTCTTGTGCTGACCTGATTTGTGCTATCTTTCTTGATGGTCTTCTGCATTCCACTGCAGATCCAATTGACGTGCTCTCTGGAGCATAATTCTACGTCTCATGGCAAGAGATCTAAAGTATAGTGACATAATTTTTTTTTATTCGTTTCCATGAAGTGGACATTGTAATTTTAATATTTTAAGAAACAAGAAACAGGATTTTCCAAACTCGGCTAAACTAATTTCTAACAAGATTCACCGAAGTATTCGAAAAAAAGTTCTAGAAAATCTATATGTGAATTGATTTTTCTTTAAAGGTTCGATAAATAAGATGTAGCAGGTTTCACCGAAGTACTCGATTAAGCTTCTATAAATTTTTTATAGAAACCTTATTGATATCTTTTGACAGCAACCTCTGTAAAGTCCTCTATGGAGCTTTTATAAAGTGACAGCTACTTTAACCTTCTATTACATCATTTATAAAGCCTTATTAGAGTGTCAGCTCTTTACCTCTGTTAGTCTTCCTTTTCTTATTTCCAAACGGCTTAACGGAAGTAGTTACCGAGCTCATGACATTAATAATAATTTCTTTTCCACAGAAGGCCGTATAGAGGCTTTATATAAGGTTAAGCCTGCAAATATCAATATTTCTTAGCTAAAAGAAGCTGAAATGTTAGTTGGGCTTGGATGAGGCCATATCAAATATTTCGTTGCAGGAGTTCACATCAGCGATTTTTTTCAAACTTTTGGTTAGAATATCTAAAAAAGTGTTAAAAAGAACTGTTTTTATTTAATTTAAAACACAATTGGGTTCCGGAACGAAAAAGAAACCTGTTCTAACCTGCTACAACCTCTTGCGAGGAAGTGAAAACTCCTTCAAGATTATCACTTGTTATGAAAAAGTGCCTTCATCACCTTAGCCGCTCAGATTTAGCAGAAAATTGTAGGTTCCCTCCATTCCTGCAAAACAAATTTATTTTATTTATTGGAGCTGACGCATTATCAAACCAAATGAATACATTTTTTCATAAACACAAATGACCGATTTCATAAAGCCTTTTTACCTATTTAATAGACTTTTAAATCGTAAAATTATGTTTTTTCCATACAAAATACGTGATTTAAAAATGTAAAAGCCTCTTAAATATTTGTGAAACCGAACATAATAAAGCTAAAACTTCCATACAGCAACTTTTAAGTACAACAAAGTCATCAACAGAATGAGGCATAATTTCCTTCTATACAGTGATGGAACATGTACGAAAAAATTCCTAACGCGTAGGGATTTTTGCAAATGACAATGTTGATTAATGATATGATAGATAAATTATTAACAGTCTTTTTTTTTGTTTTTCAGAGAAGATACATATATTTATTATTTTGTCTATGTTTGTATGTATATCTGCCCACATTAATGTTTTAAAATTTAATAATTATTTACAAAAAAAAGAACTTAAACTAGTAAAGAAAATGTGTAAAAAATTAATTCTCAAAATTGTTCTTTTTTATTCAATTCTTTTTACTTGCTCTATAGGGCAATTATTGGTTTCGTGTGAAAAATAATGTCGAGGTTATAATCAAAACCAACACTACGATAATCGAGAAGTTCGAAAAAGTGGGGGCCGTCCGTCGGTCTATGCGTCTGTACGTCTGTGCGCCTGTGCGTCTGTGCGTCGGTGCGTCGGTGCGTCCACTGTAATTTGAGCTAGAGCCTAAACGGGAGAACCGATTTGCATGAAATTTGGTACTGAGCATTTTTATGTGATTCCCTTGAGGAGAAATTGGAATTTTTGTTTTAGCTCATCAATTTTAAAAAACCTGCGTTTCAGAAATTCACACAACGGAAATAGGTATTCCACGTTTTTTTGAGAAAATGGTCTTATTTTTGGGTTATTTCACGTAAAATTTTGCAATTGTTAGTATGATTTTGTTATAATTTTGCAGTCTTATGCTTCTCAATAGTTTAAATAATAATGCATTTAAAAATGTTTAAAAAAAACATTTTTTATAAAAAAAAAAATCAAACAAAAAACCAATTTTTTAGTACTTTTGACTCTTTTAATATTTTTTCGTTAAATATATACATCTTCAATGTAGGGTTACACAAAGTATTTAACCACAAAAGCAAGTTCGTGCGATCTAGTCGTGCATATTTTATAACACGTGTTCATGTTCATGTAGTGAAAAAATGGGGATTTTTTATAATGTCGCGGGTAATTTTTTTGGTTTTGTATATAGCACCACTGTTTTCTTACAACACTCTCAATTATTTAAAGTTAGACAGCTGATTTCGAAATTGAGAGTTAATAATGTTGATTGAGGCAATGTTTTTTTTTCGATTCCATTTGGAGTCTGTGAAGACATATTGTTGTGTTTCGTAGTGAAGAGATCCGTTCGGAGAATTGTTACGATGATATCTGTGATAGGACTGAATTGAATGTACATAAATATAATATTGTGAATATGATCCATTTTTTTCCATAAAAAGGGTTTTCCAATTTGGGACTTGACAACTTTGTACTTTC
Organism: Leucozona laternaria; assembly: GCA_932273885.2. NCBI lineage: Eukaryota > Metazoa > Arthropoda > Insecta > Diptera > Syrphidae > Leucozona > Leucozona laternaria. The sequence continues at coordinate 215,354,376 of OW026366.1, read as the reverse complement.
ACTGTGAACGCACCCTTAAACAAATAACCAAACTGTCTATGTCAAAACATTCAGTAAAAACAACAATTTCATAGTGAAGTTCACGAACGAAGTACGTTAACAAATAATTTTAAATTTTTTACCAAAATTACAAGTCGATGACGGCAACTTTTGATGAAGCGCATTGGCTAAATGGCCTTGTCAACAAACAGAATATGCGTTATTGATCAAGAGATAACCGTCATGTGCTGGTGGTGATATGTCATTGGGCCGTTTTTTGTTTATTGATGAAAATGACCTTCACCGTACAGTTACTGGAGATCACTACAGAGTCATATTCTGCATGAATTAGACATTAATGATAGTGGTTTAAGCAAGACGGTGGCTAAATCCACACAGCGAGTGTAACAATCGACTTATTGAAAACTCAATTCGATGAACGTGTTATATCGAGAAATGGTCCTGTCGATTGGCAGTCTAGATCGTGTGATTTAACAACTCTAAGTTTTTTTTTTTTTAATGGGGCTACGTGAAATAAAATTGGTATATGCCAACAAGCTGCATGCGTCATTAGAGTAGAGGAGCTCAGACTCAGACGGGAGAAAGCGCCCGTTTCCGTCGAAATGTGTGGACGAGTCATCGAAAATTATGTTCAACTAATCGCTCGCTGCAAACGTGCACGTTGTGAATATATGATCGACATTGAATTCCATACATAAATGTTTTGATTGTATACTTCAAACTTATAATAAAATTTTTGAGATATCTCAAATGATTTGCCTTTTATTAAAAAAAAAAAATTGTCAAATTCTTATTAGAAAACCCGATATTTACGGCCGTAATTTTCACACCGTTTAAAATCTGTTTAAATTCAGAAGTCGGTTTAAAAATTTTAAACCAACTAATTAGTTATATATATATAAACATCTTAAACCGAATGATCGGTGTAACTACAAGAAACCGACTCCAATATAAACGAGGTATTTTCGTGTCGTTTAGGTACGTTTTAAATGTTTTTAGTTAATATTCAACGTTTTAATTGTTTATTCTTTGCCAAATATTCAGTGTAGCAGTAAGTAATCGGAGCTTGACTGTCGGTGAAGGACTTAAGCCAGTCTTTAAAAGCTACACCATTTAAAAAAACATCATGACTATTTGAACGAAACCGAAAATAAGATATTAGTGTCTCCAAAACAGTAGCCATACAATATTGATCGGCAAGTTTTTTTAGGTCTCTTTTTATGTTGTAGCATCGTTTCCGCAATTCGAGATCCGTTCGTTGCTGATAGAGGGAAAGAAAAAAAAAATAGAGAGAAAAAACAAGTATTTACAAGAATATATAAAACTCACTGTTACTGCCACATCTGGTGTTGCATTGAAAATTCGGGTGATTTCCTCCCGCCCACGTATGCGACCATATAGTAGTGTTATAATATTGACGTCACTGGCCAATATAAGTTCACAAAACTAATCAGTTTCAAATTGAGTAAAGCGTTTGGCACGAGTTGAGTTGAATTCTCTTTTTATTTTTTCCTTTCAAATTTTTAAATTTTGTGTTCATTTTGATTCAATACTGAAACACAACAAAGACTTCAATAAACTTGAAAAGATTAATAAATAAATCAGCAAACAGGGGCTCAAGAGCCAAAAAAAAAAACAATTTTTATTTTTTTCATACTTGCGATGCTATCGGACCTTCGGTTTAAATCACACACGTTTACGCTCAAACCTTGCGTAAACGGGGTGAATATTACCAATTTAAACGAGATTTTATCGTTTAAATTCTATCGGTTAACTTCGGTTAAATGTATACGGTTTAAGGACTTTTAAACCGAGTTTTGAGCGGGGTGAATATTATTAAAAATTATTACTGCGGTTAAAACTTGTTAGTAACTAGACCAAAGCGCCAACTATCGAGAGCAGATTTTGTGATTTATGGAAGGAAAATTTCAAAAATCGTTGGAGCAGTTTTTAAAAAAAAAATAATTTTGAACTTACATTATGTACCTACAATCCTGCATATACATACCTATATAAATTTAAAAAAATAATCCAACTGGTTTTCAAAACATTGATTTTTCACAAAAAAAGTTAGTTTATTTTTTAATTTAAACATGTTTTTTTTTTGTTTAATATTTATATGTAGGTAATATTAGTCATTTGAACTTAAAATTACATTTTGTTTATAAATCTTGATTAAAATAGGTTAAGTCGGTAATAAGAAAGATGTATATATCTAAAAACCGTTCTATGGCAGAAGTTAGAAACAGTTTTTGGTACATTTTTGTGTGTCAAAATTCATACATTATACCTATAATTTTGCACACGAATGCTTTTTATCAAAACCCTTAGACCTCTTTTCGTAAAAAAATAGCTTGTTCATAACGGTACCGTTGTTTTTGGTGCTAACAGTAAAATTTAATTTCTCCTCTTGGGAATCACCTAAAAATTTTGATTTCCAAACTTGGAGAAAATTTCTCCAGTTTTGTTGGTTGTTGTTTGAGGTACAGACAGACAGACAGATTGTAATATGATGTTTGACTGAAATCTCAGGTTCGATTTTTTTACAAATCCTAAAATTACCCCATAGAACCTGCAGTCCTAAAACCTACATATAGTTTAGTAATTTAAATGAAGAAATAATAATAATAGAATAAAACAGTGCGTATACGCGCGAGTGTACCATTGAAACGATCCAAGTGAAGATATTCAAACGTTTTAAAAGTACATTTTAGAACATAAATAGATAGTTGTTCGCAACTTCGAATATGTGGTATTTCAACAAAGCAGTGGTAATTTATCAACATATTGTAGCCGTTAAAAGGCAATCGTTTTGTTATCATTTTCCCTAATCCCTAATTTTGTTGTTGCCTTAATCAAATACAAATTGAGTTCGTCAATTCAGTTCTAACTCATTGGAAATTATTCCCAGTTATCAGCAGAATGGTTTGTGTTATAGCTTTCGGAAACTTACTTCTCACAATCTCGTAGTCTCTCAGCAATTTATATCGTGAGTTTTCTTCTGATTGTTAATCAATCTGATGGTTTTAATATTTTCTGTACTTTTTTAAGACTTCGTTGCAAACAGAAGTTAAGGAGATTAAATTCACGGGGTCTATAACGACGGGCATTATTGTGAGATACTGAGATACCATTAAATTCCAGATAAAGAGCTTACAAGTTTTCAAAAATTACTGAGAACTCAAACACCCATTCTCTGGAAAAATAAACTTCAGATAACATGAAGCACTTGCAAACGTCAGATGAATCGTTTCTAACGTTTCCGTCATCAAATTTGTATTAGACCGAAATTATTTATTTTTTTTTAAGTTCCAGTCTTTTTAAAGCTTATATACCTAGTAATAAAAATCCTTTAAGAGAAGAAAAAAGAATATAAAAACATACACCAACATATACCTATATACATACATCTGATCCCAAAATCATACCCGAAAGATTAAACTTTTTCGTGACAGTACGTTGCACACATATGGGGGTCAACTTTTCCTAAATGTATCAGAACTTGCTGATTTCAAGAAAACATCTTTATCAATTTTGTATTTCTTTCGAACCCTCTTCAGGCAGGTCCTTTTACTGTATTTAAAAAAAAAAAAAAAAATCTCTTCACAGAAGGGCCTATGATTTTCTTTGAACAATACCCAAATAAGGATTGTACATACTTTGAGTCAGACAAAAAAAAAAAAAAAACAAACAAAAGAAAAAGAAACATACTTTTCAAAGCTAATTATGGCACATCGTATTGCAATCCTTATATCAACGTTCTTCTTATTATGTCAGCTTCCCTCTTCTGATTCTGATGCCTTTCCATATATAGTCTTCCCTTCAAACAATTCCCAACCCGAGCCGTTGTGTTGCTTTTGCTTGTGTGTCTATCTGTCGGCTGTATGCCAACAAAAACGCTCAAAGGGATGATAACAACTTCTTGTTTCGTTGTTGTCGTCCTTTCTGCTCCTCATCCTCGGCATCATCATCAGAGCATCCTCAGCATGGTTGTTCGTTGAACTAATTTTTAACACAAAACCCTTACGCCTATTCGGGCACAAGCACAAACCAACACTACCCAAGGCGAGGCACACTAACCAGAATCTTTCTATATGCTTCGATGATAAAATGGAAAAAATGAGGGTACCTCTGGGAGTCCAAGTAATTTCTATCGTCGTTTTTTATCTGTGCGACCTTTTGCACCCCCCCCCCCCCCCCTCCACTTCGTTACCATGAAAAACCCATACCCATTGCAACCGCACACCATTATGCCGAGTAACCCGGATAGAATGGAAGAAAAAAAGCAATAAAAGGAAAAGACCTACATCATTATTTCATTAGAGTCCCAAAAGGATATTCGAATTTATCGACGTATTTGCAGGCGCGCACAGGGCACATGCCGCACATCACCCGGCACCGGCACTGGCACAGAATGAAGCCTCAGCCTCTATATATTCGCTTGAAAGAGCGGACACATAGCTATGCTTAAAAAAAGCAATTTACTTCTACTATCTTCTATACCGTCAAAGGAAACTGTTAACGATGAAGGCATTCAAAAAAGGACCAAAGTAGGTATAGGTAGTCGGTTTTGAATTGCTGCTGATGCTGATGCTGATGATAGTGAATTATTGTGCGGGTGGTTTTTATTATTTGTTTTTTTTTTTTTTTTTTCTCTTCGTATTTACCAGTGCGTTATCCATTTAAGCTCTTTCTCAAATAAGTGTACGTTGCTCTGGGTTATTATCGTGGTTAATCCGTGATTACATAAATCTCAAACCGTTTAAGCTGTTCCAAATGTTTTACCTGGGTAGAGAAAAAAATTGCCTCTGACCTTGAATAAATATCCGGAAAGTTAATGGTAAATTAAGATGTTAAGCACAGCAAGGACAAGTAAGGACATGGTCTGTAGGCATACTTTATTTTGAGATCTGTTTTAAAACTTCTTGTAGAATTTAAATTTGAATTTGCTTTTTGGTGAATTTGGTGAATTTTGGTGAAGTTTGTACTCAAGTGCAGACAGAAAGTGACAACACTGGCAACAAGAAGGAAGTGTCAACCCTGATTTGTGCCACACAGCTGACATCTGAATTATAGAGTTGCCATTTCCAATTGAAAGCAGATCGTTAGAGCTTTTTTAGTGGTTTTTGGCAAAGAGCTTTCGGGTTTTTGAAAAAGTGTTTAAGGAATCTCTGAATTTGTGTTACGCTTGCTTTGTTACGGTATGCAAGGATAATGAGCTCCGACATCTTAGCACCCCGCAAATGTGGGATATTCTCAAACATAAGTGTGCCATCTTCAAAGCCTGTAATTGGTCAAAAAAGAACAACTGATAACAGAAATTGATCAGCAATGGAACATTTTTAATCAATGGTTAAAATTTGTCAAAGTCTTCAGCGATTTTTTACACTTAATTTGTGGGATATTCGCAAATTATTATGCGGCGGTCATGTGGATATTGCAAGAAAACATATATATCATCTGAAAAGTCATCAATTTGTCAAAAACGGTCAACTATAGTTTCAGAAATTGGTCAGCCATAATTTATTTAAAATGGATTTTTAAAGATTTTTTCAAGGTCATAGAGATTTTTAGTACCTCATTTGTGGGATATTGATGCCATTTGAAAGGTCATAGTGACCTCATAGAAGGTCAACTAGTTTCAGAATTGGACAGTCTATTTTTTTTAAATGAAATTTTAAAGATAAAGGTCACAATCGAAACGAACTTGAAAAAAACTGACCAGTTATAAAACTAGATGACCTTTTATGAGGTCACTATAAGGCCTTTCACATGTAATCCTTTTTTTCGAATATCCCACAAATGCAAATAATCCCACAAGTGCAAAAAATCTCTGACCTTGAAAAAATCTTTTAAAAATTCATCAAAAAACCAATGGCTGAAGCAAATTGACATTTTTTGACCTATTACTGACCTTCTAGATGACATACCTGTTTATTCATTTATTTAGCTTAATACAAACAAAACTTATTAACCACATAATAAGTCTAAAAAAAACACCCTTTATATTGCAAATAAATAAGTTCAAATGGTATCTAAGGGTTTTCCAATAAGAGGTGTTATTTTGAATAGCCCGCTATTTCGGTAGCTGTCATTTTTTGACATTTGACAAGTAGAAACTACGCGATTAATAAAAATGAAACGATACACGCTTCAACAACGCATTGAAATTATTAAAATTCACTATAAAAATGGTGAAAATTTGGCAGAGACGGTTCGTAAAACTAAAACATTTTTGGGTCGTCGTGAAGCACCTTCTCGGACCGCAATACAGAAATTGGTGGACAAATTCGAGCTGTTGGGACAAGTTATTGATGTGAAGAATAAAACCCGTGCACGTCGCTCAAGAACAACTGAGAATATTGCTGTTGTAGCCCAAAGTGTTGAAGAAAACCCAGGTTTGTCCATTCCTCGTCGTTCTTTGGAATTAGGCATTCCACAAACGTCATTACACCGTATTTTGCATAAAGACTTGGGTCTTAAGGCTTATAAAGTTCAGTTAACACAAGAACTCAAGCCGGCTGATCATCATTAACGTCGTGTCTTTGCTGATTGGGTCCTTGAAATGCATGAAAATGATCCGGAATTTCATCGAAAAATCTGGCTGGTGCAACAGTTACGGTCAATGGATTGCGCTATCGAGAGATGATTAATGATTTTTTATGGCCGGAATTGGATGGTATTGATCTGGATAGCGTTTACTTTCAACAAGACGGCGCTACGTGCCACACAAGCAATGAAACCATCGATCTTTTACGGGAAAAGTTTCCGGACCGTGTTATCTCTCGAAGAGGTGATCACAATTGGCCACCGAGATCTTGTGATTTAACACCTTGCGACTTCTTCCTTTGGGGCCACGTGAAAGATAAGGTCTACGCCAACAGCCCAGCGTCGATTCAAGACCTCAAAGATGGAATTCGTGAGGCTATCGAGGACATAGGGCAGCCACTTTGCGATTTGGTTATGGAAAATTTCATGAAAAGGATATGTTCCTGTAAGCATGGTCGTGGCGGCCATTTGGCTAATGTTGTGTTCCATTATTAACAGCATACCTTCCTCTTTATAATGAAATAAACATCCGATCATTTATCTCAAAAAATGCCATTTTTCTTTGAATATCAAAATAACACCTCTTATTGGAAAACCCTTTACAATGGTAACTTCATAATTATACTGTTCAGTGTTCACCTTTCACCTTTACGGCCGGGGCTGGCGAATCCATTATATAATGAAAATCTGTCGAAGCCTTTTACAGCGTTCAAAGGTATTCAAAATTATCTTTTCTAGATGTAATCATGCGAACATAATATGGAATACCTTTGACACTTCGTATCACTGTTGCCATCACACTAAAAAAATCGCAAAAAAAACATATTAACATACAACTAAATAAATAAGCAAAAAATAAATATAGAGCTAGACTACATCAATAAAATGCAACAAACACAACATCATCCTTGCCCCCATTTGTTGTCTTTTTTATTGTATATCTTCCCATTTTTTCTGTTGTTGCTCTTGTCAAAGTTCTGTTTTTTTTTTTTTTTTTTTTTGTTCTGCTGCCTTTTCCCTTGAACACAGGACTTCGGGCTAGGATAGGAAGAGATACAAAATTTTACGCTTACCCAAGTACAAAATATCCTTTGTAGGGGCATCCCTGAAGAATACCAGTGGTTCGTCCTTCATGCTTCCACTCAAGCTGACTACCTAATAGCTTTGCAATAGTATAAAAGAGATGAACATAAAACAGAGGAATCTGAAAATAAAAAAGGTTTAGAATCGTTCACTTTTTGTATACCATAAGGTAGATCTAGGTATTATGATGCACAGAGATGGACATTGGATGAAAATAACTGACAAGACTTGGTCTTACATAGCTGTTCGTTGGTTTGCTTATAAGTTATAATACCTACTGCTATTAGTTGCTAAAGGGTGTTTTTTTTAAACGTTTGGTTTTCAAGAAGAAATAAAATGCATATACCTAGTTTAATTTTATGGCCAAGGATTAAGTTTTATTATAAAGATAAGGCTTTGCCATTATGTTTTAAAAATGATTGATGGATTTAATAAATTCCAGCCGAGAGGCCCAATTTTCGACCACTTTTTGCAGCAATTGGGGCCGTTTGTCAGCTATAATGCACCAAATATTCTCTTCCAAGGTGTCAATCGTCTGAAAAAGCCCCAATATAAAGAGAATTTCACTACAAGGAAAGTTCATTATTAAGAGGTTTGACTTTATTTAAAGTAACGAAAGTATTTTGTGGGAACCTCCTCTCGTTCAGATAACTCTTGCGCCCGCATTCGTGATTTACGATATTTGAAAGTTTAAATTTATAAAGGGTTTTCCAATAAGAGGTGTTATTTTGATATTCAAAGAAAAATGGCATTTTTTGAGATAAATGATCGGATGTTTATTTCATTATAAAGAGGAAGGTATGCCATTAATAATGGAACACAACATTAGCCAAATGGCCGCCACGACCACGCTTACAGGACCATATCCTTTTCATGAAATTTTCCATAACCAAATCGCAAAGTGGCTGCCCTATGTCCTCGATAGCCTCACGAATTCCATCTTTGAGGTCTTGAATCGACGCTGGGCTGTTGGCGTAGACCTTATCTTTCACGTGGCCCCAAAGGAAGAAGTCGCAAGGTGTTAAATCACAAGATCTCGGTGGCCAATTGTGATCACCTCTTCGAGAGATAACACGGTCCGGAAACTTTTCCCGTAAAAGATCGATGGTTTCATTGCTTGTGTGGTACGTAGCGCCGTCTTGTTGAAAGTAAACGTTGTCCAGATCAATAATCATCATCATCAATCATTAATCATCTCTCGATAGCGCAATCCATTGACCGTAACTGTTGCTCCAGACTCATTTTCGAAAAAGTAAGGTGCAATGACCCCGCCGGACCATAAACCGCACCAAACAGTCACGCGTTGAGTATGGAGAGGCTGTTCAACAATAACTCTTGGGTTTTCCGAGCTCCAGATGCGACATTTTTGCTTGTTGACGTAGCCTCCGAGGTGGAAATGGGCCTCATCAGTCAAGATGATTTTTCGATGAAATTTCGGATCATTTTCATGCATTTCAAGGACCCAATCAGCAAAGACACGACGTTGTTGATGATCAGCCGGCTTGAGTTCTTGTGTTAACTGAACTTTATAAGCCTTAAGACCCAAGTCTTTATGCAAAATACGGTGTAATGACGTTTGTGGAATGCCTAATTCCAAAGAACGACGAGGAATGGACAAACTTGGGTTTTCTTATATATTCTCAGTTGTTCTTGAGCGACATGCACGGGTTTTATTCTTCACATCACTAACTTGTCCCAACAGCTCGAATTTTCCCACCAATTTCTGTATTGGGGTCCGACAAGGTGCTTCACGACGACCCAAAAATGTTTTAGTTTTACGAACCGTCTCTGCCAAATTTTCACCATTTTTATAGTGAATTTTAATAATTTCAATGCGTTGTTGAAGCGTGTATCGTTCCTTTTTTATTAATGGCGTAGTTTCTACTTGTCAAATGTCAAAAAATGACAGCTTCAAAAGTGACAGCTACCGAAATAGCGGGCTATTCAAAATAACACCTCTTATTGGAAAACCCTTTATAAAACAAATACTTGACCAACGGAATAAAAACATTATGGGGCATATTCATAGTCACTGTTAAACACTAGTTTATCTTAGACTTTGGTTTATTCAATGATGTTTAGATAGGATAAACCCAGGTGTAAGATAAACTGGAGTTTTAAAGTTACTATGAATATGCACCTATGATTTTAAATCCATTTGCTTTATTCTTGCACTAAACGTGAACTCCTTTCAACCTCTTATTCTCCACCTTCTTACTAGGAACAAGCTTAATATAAGAAAAAGCTACCGGTAGGTTAAAAAATGCAAAGTAATTCGATTGACGATATCCTTATTTCAAAAGATTTATATAATAAAAAAAATAATATAATCAAACATCAAAGCAAATTGAACCAAGAGCGATTGAAATACACCAAGTTTTGATTTTATTTTCCCGGAGGAAACCTTAGTTCTTAGTTATCACAGGTGAGGTTAAGGTTGTTATCATGTTTTCTCATTCCCTAAATTTCGGACTCCCAGTACCCGTAGTGCCTAACATCAAAGCAGAAAAGCTCTTAATGTAATTGCGTTCAAGATTTACGTCCATTTTTTGTGCGATCCTTGTTTTCCTTATTTTATTTTTTTTTCGCTTTAAATGTATTCGTTTACAAATTTTTCGGACCAACGAAATGAATGGTTCATTCACTAACTTAACTTGCGGATGGGGTTGGAGTTTAAAAAAAAAAAAAAAGTTACTGGCAAACCAAAATGTTGATGTTAAAAAATGTAAAAAGTTCCGGTTCGTAAATGCAGTAATAGGTAAACGCGCATCCTTGTATTGTTGTAAGTGAGAAAAACAAAACTAACTATATACCTACGGATTGTGGTTTTGCCAGAGCAAAAGACTGATGGTTGCTGATACAAATTTGCAAAAGCATCAAACCTGCAACAGTTTCAAGTCCAAAGGAAGATACGTGTTATCCCTGATTTTATAAAAGTAGCTTCCGCGAGTGTTGGACAAAAACGAATGAATGGAACTTCTGTATGAATGTTCTGTTGGAAAAACGGGGGAGTAAAGTGGAAATGAAGTATTTTACCTTACTTAGGTAGGTATATTTTTTTTTTTTTCATTCCTCTAATGGAAGAGACCTACCCATTCACTTTTCACAACCCCTCAGGACCAAGTTACACGCAACCATACCGCACCGCACCGCGTACCACCGCCGAAACGCTGCCAGTGATGCGGGTTTGAAAAGTTTTCATTTAAAGTGTTTTTTCGTTTGGGTAACTTTCACCATCATTTACATTGAGGAGTTTTCTCGTTTTCGTCGTCTTTGTGGAAAAAACTTTTATGTTAAGGGTGCGAAAGATATAACGTGTGAGTTTGAGTGTTTTTAGGAGCAAATTGAAACATGTGATATACTTGACCTTGTGCTGATGTTCGTTGAGATTTGAGATAGAAAGCACAGAAGTAAGAGGATTGTGGAATGCCTTGTCTATGCCTAGCAGGGTCTAATGCAAATTAAAGATGAGAAAAGCCTAATGAAAATTGACTGGGTGGCTGATGCTGAGCTGGTGCCACAGCACAGGGATAGCCGCAGTTCTCTCCAACCCAAAATGTATATATACCTACGTATGTTGTTTGTTTTGGGGTTCTATGAAGGTACGTACCTATTTATTATTCCCCCCCCCCCCCCAAACCCCGTTGCGTTGTTATGAGGGGAGGGGGAGGGTGAGTGGTTAACGAAAAAATTTCGCTTTATGTTTTATTTTGTGATGGCAGCAGCATTATAAGGGTAAAAAAGGAGACCTTATCAATTTAGGGGCACTTTTTTAACCAAAAAAGGAAGTAGGTAGGCAGGCATAGGTATTATTTTGTATCCTTTTGTGTTGTTTTTTTTTATTATTATTATTATTAGAGAGGAAAAATAAAAAGCCTGCTGATGGTAATAATAATGCTGACAAACGAGCCCCAATGACTGGGCACTTTTTGGTTGATAATTGTATTTTTTATGAGACTTTCCGTCCGAATTGAATGCGGTGGAATTCAAGCAATGCTTTTTTAATGATTTTGGGATTTTGAATTGAAGGTGGCAGCAGCGGGGTGTGGATGCCTGTGTCAGCCCATTATATTTTTGATAGGATATTGTATTTTTTGTTTTTTGTTTTTTATTGTTGATGTGAAATGTGGCTTTTTTGACTTTTTTTATAAGGGAAATGAGATCATTAGTTTATAAAACAAGGATTATACTCATATCCGTAAAGGATTAAGATTTTGTTTTTCTTTTTAATATCAAAAAAGGGTTGGATTTAGAGTTTTATAATCGGTGAAAGAGGGTTGATGGTTTGACTGATAAGTTAGAAAAAAAAACGAGAGACGTACAACAAGGGTACATTAAGAGGTTTAATGACAGATTGGGGTTCAAATGCTTAATCATTATTTCAATACCTATCATATTTGACATAATAATCCTCTAGGTAATATATAAAAATGAATACATATCTAATTGTTTGTTCATATTTTATGCGCTGCGATTGCAATAAAGCCTCACTTACCTAGGGACTTCCGAACTTTTACAGTTGATAGTGGACATATTGTTGAAGCTACACCTCTGTCAATTTGGCTGTCATTTATTCAATTTTTTTGTTTTGCCAAATCATCATGAAAGGATTTAGCGTTCAACAGCACGTGCAAATGATCAAATTTGTTTTTTTTTTCAAAATGGGTTTTCTGTTCAGACAATGTTCGGCGCACTTCTCCCATTTATGTTTATGTCTTAAGTTAGCCGACGAAAATATACGAAAATAATACTTATTCTCTTGTTGTCGAAAATTGTAGTTTTTTGAAATGCTATTTTTTTGCGCAAGAATAAGTTTTATAGCTTTTATGGATAATTTTTTACTTCAACTTCAAGTTTAAAAAATGCTTTTCTGTAATTTTTTTAAATTTTATTTCATAATTTTGAGTTTGAAAATAAAGTTTTTACAAGCTTTTCACTTAAACAGTTTTATTTAAAAACCGAATTGAAAACTGGATTTGTGGCTTGAATAAAAGGTATAAAACTACTTTGTAAGTGTTGACTTTGGTTTTTAACAGTTTTTTTTCATTTTTTTTTCTGACAAATGCCCCTCCCGCCTAGACAGGGGGCAATAGACCACTCCGAAAACAATTTTGCTCTACTGTCACGACCCAAGCTCACACGCCCTAGCCTTATGTTGCATTCTATATGCGAAAAACCCCGTATAATTAAACGTTACTAGCTGAACCGCCCGGCTTCGCACGGGTAGACAAACCTAAGCTTCGCATAAAATCAAAAATTTTGTAATTAAATACTACTTACTGAGTCACGTTATGAATGTCGAAATTCGTTAAAATATGATCATCTACGTCCAACCTTTATTACTTTCCCAACGCAGAAAGAATTTTTGTAATCAAAAATCATTTTTCTGTGTTTATTCAATTTCCTCTATAGTTATAATTTTTTTTAAAAATAACCTTTCCAACACAAACAGAATTTTTGTAATCAGATGCCTCTTTTCATTTTTACCCCATTTCACCCTACAAATTTTAAAAAATCCCTGAGGCCATCCACTAATAAACAACCTTTCAATTACGAAAAGAATTTTTCAAAACCGATTTTATTTTCTTTTTACTGCCTAAACAAAATTTAAAAAAGAAATCCCTAAAGCTATTTCTTTAGAAAAACCTTTTACAAAAAAGAATTTCCTAAATCGGAATTTTTTTTATTTTTACCCCATTTCACCCTAAAATTATCAATTATTAACATTTTGAAAAAGAATATCCCGAAAGCCTTTTCCTACGAAAAAAAAACTTTCAAACAAAAAAGAATTTATTTTTTTTTATATTTTTTAGTGACATTTTTGAAAAAGTTGAATGTTAGATATAGCTTAAGATGATTCTCATCGGATTTGTTGTTCGTTATTATGATAAAATGAAAGATTAATTCATTCACTTTTTCCCAACGTTTCGACGGTGGTTGCCGTCTTCTTCAGTGGATTTTTATTTATTAAAAAAGAAGCAATTACATAAAAGTGTAAATGTATGTAGGGTGGAGATGATATACACTTACATAAACTTGAACAATAGTCCAATAAGTACATTCAAGTTTTGGATCTACTGTTGGAAACTAAGGAGCATTACACCGCTGAGATGTTTTTTATGTCCTGTTTACGGTTCATGTTGTTCTTGTTATTGATTATGTGTAGTGTAGCATTTGCAAGTGTGTTTCTCCATTGTCATGATCTCCACACCATCAAAGTCCAGTTATTGGCCACTTTCAACGCTGTGGCAAGCTAGTGCCATATTTTCAGAATTTTTCGATCGAATGTCTGACTTGTGACCCGACCAACAAAGCCAATAAGAATCATCAGATATATGTATGTATATCAAAAAAGAATTCCTTGAAACGGACAATTTTGTATTTTTATCCCATTTCATCCTAAAAATAATAAAATTTGAAAAAAATATCCCTCAAACCATTTCCTAAGAAAAACTATTCAAACAAAAACGAATTTGTTCAATCGGACAATTTTTATGTTTACCCCATTTCACCCGTTAAATACAAAATTAAAAAAAAATATCCTTTAAGCCATTTCCTAAGAAAAACCTTTCAAACACAAAAAAAAGAATTTCTTAAATCGGACAATTATTTTATTTTTACCCCATTTCACCCTACAAATAAGAAAAGTTGAAGAAGAATATTCCAAAAGCCATTTCCCAGGCGCCTACAGCGCCATTTAGTGAAAAGTAATTGAATTGAACTGAAAAACGAAATTTTCGCTTACAGCGCCACCTATTGAGATTTTTTTGACTTTTATTTTGTCTTAAACCTTCGCGGTACAATTACGAATAAACGCGTAGAGGAAAACACCCAATTTGGTGCAGTCGTTCTCAAGTTTTAAGCATCCGAACCCACTACGATTCATTTTTATATATATACATAGATAAATAACTACAGTGAAGCTTCCATAAGTCGAACCCTCAAAGTGAAAGAAAATAAATTCGAGTTATAGAAACTTCGATTTAAAGAAATGAGACAAAATTTTTAGTTTTACTGTTTTATTTTAGTAAATGGAGTATTAAAAAGAAGGAAATGATTTTTTTATTAATAGAAGCTTAAAAAAAATCAGTAATTCTTCGTTGACGTTTTTTTTTTTCATTGTATGATTCAAACAAAATTAAAATCTCGTGAATTACATTGAAAAAACGATCCAGCGTGTTTTTTGAACAATGCCATTTCTCGTACATACAAATTTGTATGCTTTATAATTGTCTCTGAAATAGAGAGGTTTTTATTAATGGCTTCAGTAAACCATTTGGAGACTGCTTTGTCAACACTCAAATTTAAGAGGTTTTTTTCTCATTGAGGTTTCTTCGTTTCTTGAAGTGTCAGCATATTTTTAAAACTTTAAAATATAGGTAAAATATATTTTATGGCCTTCAGTTTTTGTTCAAAAAGAAGATGCTTTAATTTTGACATTACCATTCGTGAATTCATCCTTTTCCCACAAAAAAATTGAAACATAAACTCTGAACACAGCCATCCCTTATCCCCAAAAAAACTTTCGAAATTCATCACACTTAGACTCAAGAACCTTTAAAAAATCGAAAGAAAAGGGTTTTCCCAATTAGAGAAAAAGTTCGAGTTAAAGAGATTTTTTGACACCACACGCAATCTAAAAAAATCGAAATATAGGGAAATTCGATTTACAGAAGTTCGAATTATGGAGGGCGAAATTCATGAAAATAAAGTTGAAAATGCAAAGTTCTCAATAAAACTTTGAGTAATAGAGAAATTCGACTTAAGGAAGTTCGAGTTGTGGAAGTTCGACTGTAGTTGGCCCGCCCGGCTTCGCATGGGTAGACAAACCTTAGATACACATAAAAATTACAAAAGAAAATATAAATAAATATTTAAACTACTCGTAATTTTTGTAATCGAAGTTTATGGGTTTTAACCTACTTCACATTATGAATGAATAAACATATAAAAACATGATCTTCTTAGTCCAACCTTTATTACTTTCCAAACACGGAAAGAATTTGACACTTTTTGTTTTTACCCCATTTTACCCCCAATTCACCCTATTAATGCCAATTACCTTAAACAAAGCCATTTCCTAACCGCCTACAGCGCCACTTGTTGAATGGTAATTGAACTGTACTGAGAAAAAAATGTGCTTCTACAGCGCCACCTAGTGAGAATTTTTCAACTTCTCTTTTTCCTAAACCTTCGCGTAGCAATATCGCATAAACCCGCAGAGGGAAGTATCCAATTTGGTCCAGTCGTATAAATAGATTATTTTCAGATCCGTACGCGAGCGCAACCTCCACCGTCCACCATCACTGAAAATTTTCTCACTCCCAATTATACATTATGTTCTTCTTGGTTGATTTAATATTACTGTTCAATGTTTTTGTTCTCACTCTACCTAAAGTATTTGTTTATCTTTTTTTGCGTGCAATTTTTATTTAAAATCTACCTCTTTGCCATTACGGTGCTACATATTTGTTTGAAAATTCCGTGTTAATTTTTTGCACATTGTTAGTATTTTAGGTATTCCTCAGCTTTAATATTTCTTTTGCTAACCCTTGCGGAACAATAATTACGATTGATTAAAATACCTACAGAATAATTGAAATTCAAAATAACAGTAGTTATTCTAAGAATGACATTATGTGAATTGTATGTTATTTTGCTAAGATAATTAAGTCATTTTTAATCTTATAGAAAACTTTCGGATTGTATATTCCTTTACAAATTGGAATTTCTATGAAATCTAAATCAACA
Source organism: Leucozona laternaria (assembly GCA_932273885.2). Classification (NCBI taxonomy): domain Eukaryota; kingdom Metazoa; phylum Arthropoda; class Insecta; order Diptera; family Syrphidae; genus Leucozona; species Leucozona laternaria. The sequence goes on along the minus strand of OW026366.1, from coordinate 215,337,993 downwards.
TCAACTTTCTAATTATTAAATTCTTATTATCTTGTCAAAAGAAATACTTAACAATATAATAAACCAGTTTTCGAAAGATTCTCTCAATGCCATCATTTTATAATAAATAATACCAATTCTAATTCCAATATGAATCAAAATAAATTTAATTGGAAATAATCAATAATAGTCATTTCTCAGCTTCTGATAAACTCATCAAAAGCATAGCTTGTATTTAATACAGTAAATGACACTTATAAGAAACACTCTTATAAGAAACACGCTTATAAGAAAAACTCTGATATAACGATTTTTTTTTTACAACACCGATTCTCAGTTTTCCTCTGAAATATGATGAGTATAAGAAACTTTTGTATGACACAAAAAAAAAGTCCCATTAAGATGTGAAAGAACACGCCCTTAGGAAATACATGCATTTCTGAACTCTCAAAAAAAAAAATGTAATAAATTTGTCTTTTTTCTGAAAGAACATTTTTTATAAGAAACTTCTGTTTCTTATATCCGTGTTTTTCTTATAAGAAACTTTATTCTTATATCCGTGTTTAGGATATAAGAAAAACACTCTTATAAGCAGCAAAAATTGTTGCATTTTGTATAGTTTCTTATAAGCGTCATTTACTGTAGGTACTCGCAAGATTATCAAGTCAAGAGATAGCATTTTTACTTAAAATTTTGTAATTTTCTCAGAAACTTACTCCTATACATATTTTGTTGCCGATTGTTTAATTTTTAAAATTTTAAATTGGTATTCACAAAGGAAAATATTCAAAGGACTTTATAATTACTGCGTAAAAATAGCACAAGGATAAAAGAAATAAGAAATGATTACAAAGTTCTCACACACACAAAACATCATCTCTATATATTTACAAGAAATAGCCCCCAACTATAGAGCACACCGTTTTATATTCTAAGATTAATGTTCTTAGTTTAATGTCAAATATATGTATGTATTTGTATCTTAGTAACTTATCCTTTGGGAACACAATATAAAGGCCCTTACTTATAATCAAACATTGATGTCGACTATCAGTTATATCTACGTATAAGCCATGAGGTTAAAATAAAGACGTAGGTAGATACATGTTAAAACAATGTAAACGGCCAAGAATTTGGCTTTATTGAAAACATAGTCTTCTGCTTTGTGTTTAAAAATTATTTCGGGCATTATGGGCATTAAGCGCAATTCAGCAATCAGAGAGTTCAATTAGCGAGCAACTGGTATATCGGTAATTAAAATTTGTAAGCGTTCTATGTAAGCCAATTCATCGTTAAACATGAAATTAAAGTGAAAATTATCTGTCAAATGTACTGTCACTAGAAAAAGTGTTGCCAATTTGAAAACCAAAACCCTAAAAACACATCCTTTATTTAATCGTTTCTGTATTGTTTTGTGGTGTCAAATTTAAAGATTCTCCACTAAAAGCTAATTTTGGTGAGCCCGACCAAAAATGTTGAATATATTTTAGAGTCGATAATAGCGTAATAAGCAACGTTTGTATCTGGTCCACTTCTAAATTTTAAATATTTATAAGTAACGGGTGATTTTTTGGCTGGTTTGGTTTTGGCAACACTGGTTCTGACAGCTGGCGTGTGTTTAGTACCTTGTGTCACTGTCAAACAGCTTCAGTTTGGTTTGCAATTTAACCATGGATTGTCTTACAAATGAACAACGCTTGCAAATTATTGAATTTTACTATCAAAATTCGTGCTCGGTTCGAAATGTTCATCGCGCGCTGCTTGTGTTCAGCGATGAGGCTCATTTTTGGTTGAATGGGTACGTAAATAAGCAAAATTGCCGCATTTGGAGTGAAGATCAGCCAGAAGCATTGCAACAGCTACCAATGCATCCCGAAAAAGCCACTGTTTGGTGCGGTTTATGGGCCGGCGGCATTATTGGGCCATATTTCTTCAAAGATGATGCGAATCGCAGCGTTACTGTCAATGGTGAACGCTACCGAGCGATGATAACAAACTTTTTTTTGCCCGAAATGGAAGTTCTTGACTTGCATGATATGTGGTTTCAACAAGACGGTGCCACATGCCACACAGCACGCGAAACAATGGCGCAATTGCGAGGCGAGTTTGGTGAACAGTTAATTTCACGTTTCGGGCCGGTCAATTGGCCGCCTAGATCGTGCGATTTGACACCATTAGATTATTTTTTGTGGGGGTATGTCAAGGCTAATGTCTATAGGGACAAGCCCGCTTCGATTGACGCACTGGAAGCCAACATCCATGCATTCATTCGTGAGATACCGGCCGATATGTGTGAAAGAGTATGCCAAAATTGGACTCAGCGGATGGGCTACCTGAGACGCAGCCGCGGTCAACATTTGCATGAAATTATCTTTAAACATTAAATTGCAAGGTTCAAACTATCGATTCAAGTAAATATTTCATTAATTTTTTCGAATTATTTGTGTTTTTTTTTTTTAAAAAGTTCTAAACCTCTTAAAAAATCAGCCATTATTTAATACAAAAAAAAAATAGGAACAAAGTGATATAAGCTGATGGTTTGAATCGGTCTCTTAAAAGGCATTCAGGGAAAGAAAAATTTTCGAAACTAAAAAGTCAACTCCACTAAGGAAAACTGGAATAAGTTCAAATAAGCCAGAAAGATCTGTTACGGTCATATTCGATCAATCAAAATTTTACTTGACAAAAAATTCAGCCAATCTCTGTTCCATCGTTGTCTGTGACGACACCTCTGCTATTAGGTCACTAAAACAGACCAATTCGCTTGCAGTACTAGTGCTATGATTTTTCCTGTACTTGAGAGCGTAAATGATATCAATATCATAGCCAGTGCTGCCGAAAGTACTTACTATACTACAGTAGTATTTTACTACTCTCGACACACCCGTGCTACCATACTCCTCCTACTACTTTTGTTCGTATTCAAGGTTTGGTATTACCTCAGACAATGCTGCTATGTTGGTTGACATGAAAGATGTAGTTCGATCTCTTTTTCTAAAGTAAAACTCAAATACGATTTCCTTATAGGGAGTAGGTATGTGTCACTATTTCTAACATCTTTGCCATAGAATATTGCAATGTTGCTCACAAATATTTATGTTAACTTTGGACATAGCCCAAAGAAGAAAATCAAATTTAAAGAGTTTTAGAATTTTTTTAAGTTGACAAATAAAGGGTGTTTTTTTTAGACGTGTTTCAATATGGCAAAACTTTTTTCGGAGTCGGTCTTTTTGAGAGTTGTCACTTGTTTTATGCTCAGTTTGGTTTGCCATTTCATAATGAATAGACTTACTCATGAACAACGCTTTTAAATTGTGCAAATCGTGTCCAAAACAAGATTGCCGTTGATCCCAATTTTCATAAGCGAATTTTGTTTAGCGATGAAGCTCACTTTTGGTGGAATGGGTACGTTTATAAGCAAAATTGTCGAATTTTGAGTGAGCATAATCTACAAGCCATTGTTGAGAATAACATACTCAAAAAGTCACTGTTTGGTGTGCTCTATGGGCAGAGGGTATCACTTGTCCATATTTCTTCAAAAATGAAGCGAGCCATAATGTTACATCAGTCAATGGGGAACGCTATAGAGTCATGGTTAATGACTTTTTCATGCCTGAATTGGAGGATGTTGATGTGGACTACATTTGGTTCCAAGAAGACGTCGGCGCTACATGCCATACAGCCAACGAAACAATCAATTTATTGAAGGAAACCTTTGGTGAGCGCAATATCTCGCGTCGTGGGCCTGTGGCGTGGCCTCCCAGATTGTGCGATTTAACACCGCTGGACTTTTTTTTTTGTTGAGTTATGTGAAGTCGCTTGGTCTATTGCTGACATACAGCGTTATTGCTGACAAACGGCCCCAATTGCTGCAAAAAGTGGTCGAAAATTGGTCTGTAATTTTTCGAGCCAGCCGCGGCGGCCACTTGCCCGAAATAATCTTTAAAATTTATAATGGCAAACATTTACTTTTATAATAAAGCTAAATTCTTGGCCATAACATTAAATTATATGCGTTTTATTTCTTCTTGAAAACCACACGTCTAAAAAAAACACCCTTTATAAGATTTTAACATCGTCTTTTACTCGGCGACTTCCTTTTGAACGGGTTGTGAAAATGAGATTACAAGAGTGGTCTGTACCTATTGATACATCAATTTTGGAAGAATTCTTTCGAATCCTCTAACAGTAAGGGAAGAAGATCTAAATTACAGGTACCAAAAATTGTATTTATTGTTTCTAGCTTATGTTCTTCAGTTAACTAAACAGTTTAACTTAGAGTTCCAATTTCTAAGTTATTGAACCTATGAAGGCTTACGAATATTTGCACTACTATTTTGTTAACGGTGAAGTACAGAAATCCTCTAGTCCTTTTGTTCTAAAGGGACATTCTTCAACGCTGGTAGAACCACTCTGCGCGTAAGCTTTTCACCTGTCCAATTCAACTGTCTGATTTCGAGTAGGAGAAAACAGCGAAAACAAAAAAAAAGTTGGGTCTTCTTCACTCTCAAACTATCGACTAATTGCACTAACGTTCCTTCTTCCCAAAGTCAGACGCTAATGATTGTTTAACTTACGAAATATCTCGAAACTTCTTGATGAGCAGCAGTATCATTTCCGTAGCAATAGGTCCCTTCATGATCTGATGGTATATCTCACCGTGTATACATCGTTTTGAAGAGTGTAAGATTAATGCAATTTATATTTTTTAAGTGTTTTATCTAAATTGAATGCTTTTGATAGTGTTTTTCTTCCAAAGCTTGAGTACAATATTCTTAAATATAGACAGGTGCTCTTATGACTCATATCAATTTCTTATAGATACAATTCAAAATAGAGCTTTAAAAAATATCTTGAGTCCTGCGGCAATTTTCTATCTATCATTATTATTAAGCGTACTGTCACTGTCACCTACATCGATTGTTTGTGTTTGTTTAAATTGTTTTGAAAACTAAATAAATATGCTTAAAATGCGTGGCACTAAAAGATACGTAGGTAACTATCTTTTCTCCCTATTTATTTTCGATATAGGCTGTGACCCTAAATCAATAGGTTATACTTTTTTTTCAAGGATATCTTGTACTTTCACTATTTCTCCACTGAACATCAAAAAATCCCCCAATATATCAACAAAAAACACGTCATTGTAATTTAATTTCCTCCTCGTAACCCTCAAGTGCGGCACTCATTAGCATCGTTATACCTACATCTTATTCAAAAATATCTTGAAAAAAACAAATCTTCCAGCTGAAATATTCTTTACAAATACCGTTTACCTAAACATTCAACAGTTGAAGATTTGTTTGGTATTTTTGTATTTCTTTTTATAAAATTCGATGCTTGAAAAAGAATAAATTCTTCAACATCGTATGTATATACCTACATTTGAAATCACTGACGCCTGTATTATTTGTTTCCTCTAAATATTAAAAAAAAAAAAAATCTCCCACGATATTCAAAGTTATACATTGCGCCACTCGTCAACCCCTTGTTTGTCACAATAATCACCTTCAAGCTCCAAAACCGACATTTCTGTTCATCATTTTTACAACCCTACTTTACAACCGGTGTGTTTGTGAATAATAAAAATAGGAAACATCATTGCATTCCGTTTTGAAGAGACCTCTTAAAACATGAAGAAGGGAGGGAAAGCGGCATGGCAGGTAGGTATGGAAAAGGATATCAGAGACAATTTCCTCCCAGCATCCCCAAGTCCAAATTTTACCGAGAAGAAAAATTTAAATGCTGACAAAAAATTTTCATCAACCCACACAGAGCTTCCACTTTGCACCCTCTACTTAGCATTAAAAAACACATTTATTCATTTAACATAATTTTACTGCACAAAGATTGGGGTGGGTTTTTTTTTTTTCTTGAAATACTCGTAAAAGTAGGAAAAAAAATAAAAAAAAGGTAGCGAAAAAGAAAGACAAACGAAACAAATAAACAAAAACATCCTTGAAGTCACTCACTCAAGTCAGGACTCAAGACCATCGTATTTGGTTTTATGAACAGTTTTTTTTTTGTCTGTTGTTTTAATAATATTTAGACGTGTCCTTGTCCGTCGTCCTTGTCGGAGTTGTTGTCGCTGACATCTTCATCGTTTTTCTTCTCGTCTTCAGTGTTCTATGTTCTATGTTCTGTGTTATTATGTATTTGTTTTCCTTTGGGTGCAAAAATGTTTTACTACACCAAGGATAATCTAACAGCATAGCATAAGAATAAGAGTCACCGTTTTTAAAATCTATATACCCCCCACTTCGCTCACCCACTTGCCACTTCCGACATAAAGGATAAAAATGAGAATTTCTTATTCTGTTGTCAACTTTTCGCTCCTATATTTGTAGTCCGCAACTTTGCTCGATGTGTGCATGTATACAAAAAGTATATGGCCGACCAATTCGCCCACCACCGACCGTCGCTCACCGCCCACACACCTCTTTTTTGTCGTGCCCATTGCCCCATTCCTTAGCAAAACTAACCGCAGGCAACCATCAACTTTATTATTATTATTATTTTCTGTGAGAATATTTTAAAATCGCTTAAAACCCAACAGCAATGCAGGAGGCGTAAGAACCCAACCCACGTATATACATATACATACATAGGTATATATTTTTACCTTTGTTTTTATATAGAACATAAATAAAATGAAAATTTCTGCTGACAAAAAAAAAATATAATAAAAATAAAAACACCCTCTAGAACGAAATGGGGGGTAGATGAAATGAAACCAGGGTACGAAGAGTGTTATGTGGTCGTTGCTGAATGAAGTAGAAACATGATGGATTAAACTAGAGCAAGGTGTCCTCTTACGCGCTCATTGCTCACAGAGTGTGTTGTCCTTTTGCATGAGTACGATCATGATGATGATGATGATGATGAAAAACTAGGCTGAGCAAATGGAAACCAGGAAATAGATTGCACGAGTCGCTCTCTCCAGCTTTCTGAGGACATTGATTTTGTTTTACTTTCATGGGAAAAATAATACCTTTATATATTGTGTTTCGTTTTTTTTTTTTTCTTTATGCGATTTTTATTTTTAAGTTCTATACTGTCCATATACGACAAGGAAAATAATACAAAAAAATATGCACAGCTGGATCGCACGAACTTGCTCCTGTGGTTAACAACTGTTATGCAGACGCACCGTGAAGATAAATGTTAACGGTTCAATAAGAAGTGTGTTTTTTAATGCATGCATACCCACTTAAAATAATAATTTCCATGTAAAATTAAACAACAATTCTACTTCGTAAATGGCGATAAACCTCTTCGCTTATGAACTAAGAGCATATAAAACCAGAATAATCAGTATTATAACTTTTAAACATGGTGTGTATTTATGCACTTTTATTTAAAGCAAAAAAGTGAATACAAAAAAATACCTCTAATATCTTATATATTTTTAACGAGAGAATGTTAAAAAGTCAAAAGTAACAAAAAAATGGATTTTTTTCTGTTTGAATATTTGTTCAAATTTTTTAAACATTGTTTGAACTAGGTGCATCAAGTTAGCAGGACATTTTTCATAATTCAGAATAAAAAGTATGTAGTAATTAGCTGCTATTTAGTTCCTAATTAGTTACGCAAAAAAAATTAATCGCTCTGTTTGATTCCGAGAAATTGCTAAGTGGACGTCAAGTTAGCAGGACACCCAATATTTCAGACTCCGAAAGTGCGATTAATTTTTTTTTTTGCGTAACTAATTAGCAACAAAGTAGCAGCTAATTACTGCATATTTACTTTTTATTCCGAATTATGAAAAGTGTATCCTGCTAACTTGTTACACCTGTTTGAACTATTGAAAAACATCACGGTAACTTATATTGAACTATTGAAAAACATCACGGTAACTTATAGTTATAGTACAGTCATTATATAAAGGGTTTTCCAATAAGAGGTGTTATTTTGATATTCAAAGAAAAATGGCATTTTTTGAGATAAATGATCGGATGTTTATTTCATTATAAAGAGGAAGGTATGCCGTTAATAATGGAACACAACATTAGCCAAATGGCCGCCACGACCACGCTTACAGGACCATATCCTTTTCATGAAATTTTCCATAACCAAATCGCAAAGTGGCTGCCCTATGTCCTCGATAGCCTCACGAATTCCATCTTTGAGGTCTTGAATCGACGCTGGGCTGTTGGCGTAGACCTTATCTTTCACGTGGCCCCAAAGGAAGAAGTCGCAAGGTGTTAAATCACAAGATCTCGGTGGCCAATTGTGATCACCTCTTCGACAGATATCACGGTCCGGAAACTTTTCCCGTAAAAGATCGATGGTTTCATTGCTTGTGTGGCACGTAGCGCCGTCTTGTTGAAAGTAAACGCTGTCCAGATCAATACCATCCAATTCCGGCCATAAAAAATCATTAATCATCTCTCGATAGCGCAATCCATTGACCGTAACTGTTGCTCCAGCCTCATTTTCGAAAAAGTAAGGTCCAATGACCCCGCCGGACCATAAACCGCACCAAACAGTCACGCGTTGAGGATGGAGAGGCTTTTCAACAATAACTCTTGGGTTTTTCGAGCCCCAGATGCGACAGTTTTGCTTGTTGACGTAGCCTCCGAGGTGGAAATGGGCCTCATCAGTCAAGATGATTTTTCGATGAAATTCCGGATCATTTTCATGCATTTCAAGGACACAATCAGCAAAGACACGACGTTTTTGATGATCAGCCGGCTTGAGTTCTTGTGTTAACTGAACTTTATAAGCCTTAAGACCCAAGTCTTTATGCAAAATACGGTGTAATGACGTTTGTGGAATGCCTAATTCCAAAGAACGACGAGGAATGGACAAACTTGGGTTTTCTTCAACACTTTGGGCTACAACAGCAATATTCTCAGTTGTTCTTGAGCGACATGCACGGGTTTTATTCTTCACATCACTAACTTGTCCCAACAGCTCGAATTTTTCCACCAATTTCTGTATTGCGGTGCTTCACGACGACCCAAAAATGTTTTAGTTTTACGAACCGTCTCTGCCAAATTTTCACCATTTTTATAGTGAATTTTAATGATTTCAATGCGTTGTTGAAGCGTGTATCGTTCCATTTTTAATTAATGGCGTAGTTTATACTTGTCAAATGTCAAAAAATGACAGCTTCAAAAGTGACATCTACCGAAATAGCGGGCTATTCAAAATAACACCTCTTATTGGAAAACCCTTTAGTACAGTCATTCAAACAGATAGACGTGGTTACTGATGCAATCATTTGCACAAACAATTAAGCGGGCCGCCGAGCTATCTATTCCACAGACTCAACATGACTTACCCAACTCAAATCTCACACAACTACCAGACAATATTTTGCACCTGATTCGTCTGCAAAATGCTGAGAGGCGAAAAAGGATTTGATATAGGTTAGACACATTTAAAACTAATCTTAAGATCCTTAACTATCAAATTGAAATTGAAATCCAAATGTTTCGTTATAAAAAATGGAACAATTTGTTTTAATAGAGGATCCAAACCGTTTTGGAAGGTAACACAAATAATTAAAAAAAAAAAGCTTTAAACATTCCTCCTCTTAGAGTGCAAAATACATAATATACCTATTTTTGTTACTCAGAAGGAAAAAGCTAATATTTTAGCTGACACTTTTAGCCAAAAGTGACATTCAAACTGAAAATCTAGTTAAGGAAAAGCTTACTGGGAAAAGTAGTCCTCTTATTAATCAAACAGGTATTTTAATAAATAACAACCGTTTAGTCAAAAATGTAAACAAAGAATTCAAAATAAAAAATCAACTCGCCTTGATGGCATCAGCAACCGACTGTTAAAAGCATTACCTAGAAAAGCTATAACTTATCTTACATTATTTTTTTTTCAACTTCAGTATTAAACTCTGTTATTTTCCCGAAATGTGGAAAATAGCCGAAGTGATACCAATTGCTAAGCCTGGGAAGCCAAAAGATAACCCTAGTACCTACAGGCGTAAAATTTTCGAGATGATCTTAAAGGTTCGCCGAGGAAGCTTATTTATTATATCCGATTGAACAATTCGGTTTCAGAGCAAGTCACTTCACTAATCATCAAATACTTAGAATAAAACAGTATGTTAAAAATAGCCAAAACAATCGACTAGTTAAGATTTTCTAGATATTGAAAAACATTCGAAACAGTATGGCATGATGGACTAGTCTATAAAAATTTTATCGAACTTCTTGAAAAATAGAAAATTTGTTGTGTACCCTGGAACTGGAAAGTCTTCCATTCACGAAATTTGTTATGGAGTTCCACAAGTTTCTATGCTCGGACCCATTCTTTTTAATATTTTTATGTCGGATCTACCCCATTTCCTTTTTGTCTCAAGTGTTCTCCCTCAAGAAGCATTAAATAGTTTACATATAGAGTTCATAAGACCACTCTTCTTAATTTCTTTACCAGGTAGAAAATAAAAGTTAATGCTGATAAATGTCAGGCTATGTGGTTCACTAGACGCAGAAAACAAAATTTTCTCCCAAAAATCACGCTTAAAATAAAGTCCATTGATATCCAATGGTGTGAACGTAGCAGATGTCTTGGTGTCACATCGATAAAAAACTTACTTTCGAAAAACATATCACATCTATCACAGTTCACAGTGCATAAAAACAATCTTTTAGTAAAAATAATAATAAAATAAAATACTACATATATATCCATTTATTAATAGAAGCAATAGACTAAGCATATATAGTAAAATCTTAATTTCCAAATCTGTATTCCAACCGGTCCTAACGTATGGTGCAGCATTTTTTACATTTTAAAATTAATGGAGGCGAACCAAGCCCATTTCAACTCATTGAGTGTTTATATAGGGGTTGAAATGAGCATTAAAATATTTTATGAATGTCAACTTAGCGAAACAGCATTCATGGATCGAAAAGTGGTTAGGTAAAGGGTCCGCCATCTAGCGTTTTTTCACTTACATATCTCATGTTTGATTTGACAGATAATTAGTTTTATCCTCCCGCTGAACGAATATGGTTGTTTATACACTTCGCTAAGTGGGCCTCTGCGATCGACTTAGAGAAGATGCCGATTTTGCCAACAAAAATCATCTTTTCAGATGAAGCTCATTTTGATCTTGGCGGGTAGTAAACAAGCAAAATTGTAGCATTTGGGGCACAGAAAACCCGCACGCATACATTGAAAAGCCGATACACCCAAAACGAGTCACTGTTTGGTGCGGATTATGGTCCAGAGGCATAATTGGGCCATTTTTTTCTAAAATGAGCAAGGGCCATGTTGGTTTCAACTACGTGCCACACAGCCGAAGCTACACTCGATGTTTTGCGCCATTTTCAAAAAAAAAAGTTATTTGGCGCACCCTTTAGATAATTTGCCGTTAATTATTCGTTAATTAGTTATGATAATTTCGAATTTATCGTTCCATGTTTTCTATATTTTTTTGCTGCTTTACTAACTTGGTGTCAACTAAGCGAAGCACCCTCTCAAAAATGCTTGTATTGAATGGGTTACTGCTCAATAATTTGCCGTTAATTAGTCGTGAATTAGTTGTGACAATTTCAATTTTGTTTTTTATGTTTTTTCTGCTAATTTACTTAATTCATATGAAGTTACTGAATTTTTATTTTAGCTCATCTAGAGCGGGTAGCTACATACAATGATATAGGTTTTTTTCATATTTTCTCGAAAACCGCTCCACGAATTTTGGTTAAACATCGTACCTGTATTAACCAAAGTGATTGTAAGAAAACTGCGTTTCATGTTTTGGCAACAGAAATAGGGTTTTAACGTTTTCTGAGGAAATCGTTTTATTTTTGAGTAGGTTATAGGTTATTGGGCTGATAGAAGATCTTCTTCCTATCACACTTAGATCAATGTAGATCCCTTGTGATACCCAGGAGGATTCGACGCTCCTAATAAGTTAAACTTTTTGTTTTCATGGATTACTAAGCACTAATGAATTTCGCAAATTTCACACCAGATAAGTTTGGAGAGCTCTTCTAAGTTATTGAAGAAGTAGCTTCCCAGGTGTTTAATTCTTAGAGTGCCGGGCAGTGACATAAGAAGTGAGAAGAGTCTTCATGTTGTGCTTCTTCATCGGCCACAACCTCTGCATAAATCATCCGTGCTGAGCCTCAGGTTTTTCTTGTGATGCTTCAGCTGATTGTGTCCAGTAACGGTACCTCCGAGGTAGTACAGGGGTTTCATATTTAGTGTTAAGATCCTATCTTTCTTCCCCATGTCAAAACACGGCTAAAATTTTTTGGTATTCGCACAAGAGTCAAGTAGGGTTCATCTTACATTTGTTTTCTCAAGAATTTTCTTTGCCACAGTCTGTTCGAAGGAGCTGATTGGTGAGTATATGTTTAGTTCTGCCTGGCTAGGATCATTTGATGATCCAATTCGTGTCAGCTTGTCTGCTTTCTTACTACCTATAATTCCTATATAGCCAGGAACCCAGCAGAGCCGAACGTTATGCTTTTTTTTCAGCAAAAAACCCTCTCATCATAGCAATACATTTTTCTTCTATAAAACATCTCTTTATTCCCAACTGTATTTTTTTTTTAAATTAAAACCAGCTTTTTTGCAATTAAAAAAAAAAAAAAACAACAAAAATCAGCACTTTTGAAATCAATTCAATGTTATATTGGTTTTCCTATGACAACATCTAGTTGAGTGAAGTAGGAATTTCCCAAATTTATTCGAATATTAAAATCCTGCTGAAAATTTAATAGAACTTACCTGCATATATCAGAACGTAAAACAACACACAACAAAAATAATAACGCCACCGTGGACTGTGCTTCGTTGTTAGCAATTTGTCGATGATGGTCCTTTAGTGTTTCGTGAGTTGGTATTTGCATTTCAACTAGAATGCACTTCAACGAATAGAACTACATATTTTATGCATTTTATCTATAGATCTTCTATTTTCGTTTACTATATGTGTATATCGTTGAAAAATACACAGTTACAACTGGGAAAACCCTTTGACATACCAACATACATATCATGGTTTTTCTACTCGCGTGGAATATGTCAATCGCTGTCAGTATAACATTGTGCCCTTGACGTTATTTAGCTGAATTTGACGACATGTTGAAATGTTTATAACTAAATATTATGGATGTTCTATTATGTATATAATGTAGGTATATGTGTATAGGTGTGTGTTTTTCACAACTAACTGTCATCAGGTGTATATCAATAGAGTAGTAGGAGTTTGACTCTTTATAGGAGAGTGGAGTTTTGGTTATCAAAACCCAACTGTAGATATTGGTTTGGGTTATATGTATATGTATGTAATGTTGTAGTGGTGGAAAATACTTTTTCCGAAATTAAGTTGAGTATAGCTTGATAGATGTAGAATTCAACACAACATTTTTTTTTACCCAAATGAATCCGTGAAATTGTCTGCTTGATTAAAACTGAAGTATTTTTGTTAATTTTGAAGGTTTGTAAGTATGATTAAAAAAATATGCACGACTTGATCGCACGAACTTGCTCTTATGGTTAACAACTGTGTGTAAACACACATTGAAAACGCATAATGTACATATTGTAACGATTTAATAATTACCCAACTACTTTGAATTTGAAACAAGAGAAAATCCTCTAACTGTTTGCAGCGCCATCTCTCGGGAAAACTAAACATCAAACCTTCAACCGTTCACAGTGCCATCTTGTGATTCAGCTGAGTATCAATTCCAATGTTCCATCTGTCAGCGACTGGAAAGGAAACTTCCAGAAGGAGATATTCTCGAATATTCCAGTGGATACTAGTGAAGATTAGAACTATTTACTTCCCTATATAAGGAGAGGTTTTCGAGCGAGTAGACACAGTTTAATTTTGAATGTGATAACGTCAAGTAAGAAGTAAAAGTGTATCCGGAAGTGAATTTTAGATTGCATACTAGTGAGATTGAAGAATAATAAAAACGATTTGAACTGAAATAAAGTGTGTTTATTCTGAATAGTAAATACGTGGAAGTTATTATTTAAAGGAAATAAGTTTTATTATCGAACCTAGGTAGAACGTAACATTGGTGTCAGAAAAGTGGAATAAAACTTATTTCATCTGTGCATTCAGATATTTATGGTGAAAAGTGTTTGAAAAATAATAATAAAAACAGTGATAGTATTTTTGCTATTATTACGAAGTGTTTTGTGCAAAAAGAGACAATGGGTAAGATAGTGAATGAATTGAATTGTGTTGAACTAAAAGCAGAACTGAACAAAAGAGGCCTTCCTACTGCTGCAACGAAAAATGACCTCATTATTCGTCTGCAAGAAGAGTTAAGACAACACGGAGAAAACCCAGACACGTTTCTCTTTGAGATTGAAAAGGCCGAAGAACAAGTAAGTCCTAGCTTAGACATGAGTAATATGATGACTATGTTGCTTGCTCAGTTTGAAGAGCAAAGAAAAGAACAAAAGAATTTGCGCGAAGAACAACGCAATGAACAAAAGAATCTTCTGGAAAGATTTGATGAACAACGCAATGAACAAAAGAATCTTCTGCAAAGATTTGATGAACAACACAATGAGCAAAAGAATCTTCTCGAAAAACAAGAAAACAATATGCTGGAAAGATTCCAAGAACAGAAAAATCTCCTGGAAGGTAAGCTAGATGCATTCCAGAACAAATTTATTGCTCTTGACGAACGTGTCGAAAAACAATTTCTAACAGTAGACGCAAAGCTCGAGAAAGTTCAAGAAAAGTTCGAAGACCAAATTCAGAGCATTACAAATGAATTGGATAAAGTAAGAAAAATGAAGGTTCGAGAAAGTTCTGGGGACTTTCCAAAGCGAAAGGAAATGCATCCACCAACCTTTGATGGACAAACTTCTTGGTCGATTTACAAGAAGCAGTTTGAGGCAGCCGCAGCTACAAATGGCTGGGATGACGAAGACAAATATATAGCTCTGACGCTTGCCCTAAGAGGATCTGCTGCTGAACTATTGCAAACCATACCAGCAGACAAGAATGGCAACTTCAGTGCTCTTGTTCAGGCTATCGACAAACGTTTTGGAGATGGCCATATGCAAGAAGTCTTCCGCGTCCAACTCAATACTAGAGTTCAGAAAAGAGGAGAGAGTCTGCAGCAATTGCAAGCAGATATCGAAAGGCTTGCCCATTTGGCATATCCAACTGCAGGAGACGAAATTACAAGTCAATTAGCAACAGAAGCCTTTGTCCGTGCTGTATCCGACTACAACCTACAGCGACCAATTCGAACTGCTGGAAAACGGACGCTTCCGGAGGCATTAGCATTCGCTTTGACTATGGAAGCAGCAGAACAGGCTTCTCAAAGAGTTCATCGAGTAAAAGAAGTGGAAGTTGAAGAATGCTTTTGTCAGAGAATCGCATTCCAAAGAAGCAGGCGAGACGGACCAGTTCGTTGCTGGAACTGTAACAAGACCGGACACCTCCAGCGCCAGTGCAGACTACCACCGAGAAGAGCTGCATGTCAACACTGTGGAAGCAGAAATAATACTCGAGAACGACAACAGTGGTGTTCGACATGTGTCTCAGTTGGGAAACGAGTAAGAACCAACTTCGAGGCGCAGAAGCTGGATTCTGATATCAATGGCCTCAGAACCACCATCCAAGTCTCGCAAGCTAAAAGAGATAACAAAAGTCTGACAGTGGAGGCGTTCTTAAACAACAAGAAACACGTGGCTACAATTGACACTGGTGCCACTGCCTCTATTGTACGAAGAGATTTGGTCAAGACCACATGGCTGCATAACACCAATAGCTATCGTCTGAAAATGGCAACTGGAGAAGCAGCAAAAGTGTATGGAGAAGTTCGTCTTCTTATCCGCTTGGCAAAGCTGGAGTTTACACACGTATTTCTGGTAGCAGACATATGTGACGAGTGCATCATTGGAATTGATTTTATGAAAGAGCATGGCGTAATCCTGGATTTTGGTAAGCAAGTTCTTAAGTACCAAAATGTAGACATTTCAATGGTTTACGGAGACGAAAAAACATCAAAACTAAGAACTGCCATCAAAGAAAGCATGTGCTTGGCTCCTTCTTCAGCAGAGTTGGGTTCAACAAAAATAAACGTTGATTTGGGTATTCATCGAAACCTTATGGCGGAACCAGACACCGAGACTCTTGTGGCACCAAAGAACAACATGGTGCCTGTACGGACATTGAACATTAAACCAGACAAAAGTAAGGTCAAGAAAGCAAAAGTAATTGGGCCATGTCCATCTGCGCCCGCGATATCAAAGATTGACAGTGTGGATAACCTTAAAGAAAGACTTAATGACATTCACCAAAGAACAAGGACAAACATAAAAACATGCAGTGACCGGATGAAAACACGATATGACGCACGAGCAACATCGACAGGATTTCAAGAAGGAGACCTTGTGTGGTTTTATAATCCCCATCGACAAAAGGGGCTGTCACCAAAATTTCAACAAAACTGGGAAGGCCCTTACACTGTTGTGAAAAGAATTAATGATGTGGTTTACCGTATACGGAGAGGGGTGAGAGGCAAATTAAAAGTAGTTCATTGTGACCGTTTATATCGTTATAATGGTGAAAGTAGTGATGGAATTGTTCGGGACGATCAATCCTAAGAGGGGGGCAATGTAACGATTTAATAATTACCCAACTACTTTGAATTTTAAACAAGAGAAAATCCTCTAACTGTTTGCAGCGCCATCTCTCGGGAAAACTAAACATCAAACCTTCAACCGTTCACAGTGCCATCTTGTGATTCAGCTGAGTATCAATTCCAATGTTCCATCTGTCAGCGACTGAGAAGGAAACTTCCAGAAGGAGATATTCTCGAATATTCCAGTGGATACTTGTGAAGACTAGAACTATTTACTTCCCTATATAAGGAGAGGTTTTCGAGCGAGTAGACACAGTTTAATTTTGAATGTGATAACGTAAAGTAAGAAGTAAAAGTGTATCCGGAAGTGAATTTTAGATTGCATACTAGTGAGATTGAAGAATAATAAAATCGATTTGAACTGAAATAAAGTGTGTTTATTCTGAATAGTAAATACGTGGAAGTTATTATTTAAAGGAAATAAGTTTTACTATCGAACCTAGGTAGAACGTAACAATATATATTTACCCAAAAAATATTAAAAAAGTCAAAAGTACTCTACAAATTATTTTTTGTTTATAAAAAAAATATTTTTGAAAATTTTTAAATGAATTATTGTTTATAGTATTGAGAAGCATCAGATTGCAAAATTATAACAAAATCGCTTTAACCGTGACAAAGATATACGCAAATAACCCAAAAATAAGACTATTTTCTCAAAAAAACGTGTAATATCTAATTCCGTAATGAGATTTTTTTGAGAAAAACCTGAAATGCAGTTTTCTTACAATTGATTTGTTTATTACAGGTACGAAGTTTACTCAAAATCGTTAGAGCCGTTTTCGAGAAAATTTGAAGAAACCAAAATATTTGTATGGGAGCTACCCGTTCTAGATGAGCTAAAACAAAAATTCGAATTTCTCCTCTACGGAATCACATAAAAATGCTCGGTACCAAATTTCATGCAAATCGGTTCACCCGTTTAGTCTCTAGCTCAAATTACAGTGGACCCACCGACGCACAGACCAACGGACGGCATGACGAAACCCACTTTTTCGTACTTCTCGATTATCGTAGTGTTGGTTTTGATTAAAACCTCAACTGTTTTTTTACACACAACCAATACTTGCCCTATAGAGCAAGTAAAAACTAATAGCACCAGAAAATAATCTGCGAGGGTGGCTTTGCCCTTGCGACAGAAATTCACGCTCCGTCACTGTAATTTCCACAATGATCTCATACCTATACCTTCTTATATTTGCTCGCTTCCCAATTTCGTAAATTCTAAATTTTCGGGCTAAAACAAACCAGTTGCCATTTTGACAAGTTTGTTTAGTAGGAAGGTAGGTAAGGTTCTACCATTACCTCTTCTATACCTGTACGCTATACCCTACGGTCAATACATTACTTATTCAATTTAAAATTCGGCTTTAACCCTTCAAGTTGTACAAAACTTATCCGGGTTAACCTCAGGTCTACCCTCACAGCTATAGTTTACCCATAAAAAAAGCATTACAAATGTTTAACCCAATTGTTTGTTCTGTTACTACGCTCTTTCGCTCGTTAACTTTATATTCAAGTGAAATGTATGAATGTTTATATGATTGTGTGTATATGAAACGACAGGATGAGTGTCCTAGCTTGGACTGGTCTGGACTTATAGACCGTACATAGGTATAATGGCGAACTTTCAGCATTTAAACGAGGAGCACACCGTAAGCGTAGATATATAGCAAAGGTATTCGGAGAAAGGCCAGTTTGAAGTTCTGTATAAGTAAAGTAGAGTGTGATGGAGGATATACCTATGGTGTGAGTGGGGTTAAAGATCCTGTGCCTCAACTATGGTGGGTTAAGTGGTGCTCCGTGATGATGGCAGGCAGTTAACAAAATTCATTTTTGTGCACAAGGACGAAGGCAAACAAAAGTTGGTATCCTTTCCAACCAAACCAAAAACTCAACACCCCAGCTCCAGCCCGACAACCCAAATCCCAGCGCCAACCACCACCCACCCACAAAGAAATGCCGTATGACTAAATAAATAATTTAATTTTGAAGGGCATAATGACAGAGAGAGGACTTTTTTGTCAGTTATTTCGCAGCAACTTATGTAGGTTTATGGATATTATCATCACATCGGCTCGGCTCGGCAGGTATGTATGTGTGTGTTGTGCTCGCTTTTATGAATGTATGTGTAGTTAGTCCTGTATATTTATGTATGCGTACATGCCCGACTTAAAGGAGCTTTGTTTTTAATAGCGCTGCAGTGCAGTTCTATACAATGTTGCGGGTTGTTGGCTTGGCTTGGCTAGGTTTTCATGAATTTTTGTTTTATTCTTGTTTTGTTTGTTTTTTTATTTTTTATATTTTTTTTCCGTTCTTTCTCAGGCTTAGCCGAGCTTTTGTTATTTTTGTATTCGTGATTGTCTGCACTCGCTGAATGAAGTGTATAGTGCCTTTGTTTGTTCGTTTATACCCATATAGCATCAGGAAGAATTACAAAAACAATAAAAAATAAAATCAACAAAAAATAGGAAGGTGGTGTGTGGGGGGTATATGGTCCTGATGGAAAATATAAAATTAAAATAGTGAAATGGGAAAGGAGAACGACAAAGAATCATATGACATCAGAAGAAAGAAATAAAAAAAAATGAAACAAAAATAAAATAAAAATACGAAAACGTTCATTTTATGACCAAGAAAATGTGGGTCAGAACAATCAGCGCCAGTTGAGAGAGTTGAATCTGCATAAATTCATTTTTGTCATTAATAACAAGGATGTGCTATACCTACCTACCTTCGTACATATACACATATTATTTATAGTTTATTTAGGTATATGAAAAGCGTGCAACGTATACAGACGTTTTGTTTTGTTTTCAAATGAAAAATTCAGATTGGAGCCTTTTAGGACAATTATTGAGGACCTGCGAGCTCCAATGAACCATATATTTGCAGTGGCACCATTTTCTGTTTTCTTCAATTAAAAATGCTTGTGATGCCAGATAGATGATAGAAGTCCTTTTCTTACCCAGAAATATTAGTATCAGTCCAGAATTTTAGTCATGCGTTGTGTCAAAGTTCATATAGGTACCTATACTAAATACCTTAAAATATGAAAAATTAAAATCAAATTAATATCGTAAAAATTATTGATAGTTTTGGTAAGTAGACGAACAGGCCTCAACTGTCCTAAAAGCAGCACAAATTTTTGTTGAGAGATCTGTCATTTCTATGACAATAGCTGCCCAATGATCTGACAATAGCCAACTACCTTTAAATGCTAAATTGTCTGTTCACACGGTTGGCCAACGTTGTCCTTAAGACTTTGTCAGATGGTTGGTTTTACAATAGCCTGAAAAAAATGAGGTTTTCGATAATGTATCTTCATCACACGGTTGTAAAATATTTGGGACAATTTTTTTAATGAAATTCTACTTGGTCATCGCATCGGTTGAAAAGCTACGTTTATAAGGGTAACGCGTTTAATCTACTCTGATGTCATCAAGAAATCGATCAACATAAAGGGTGTTTTTTTTTTACGTGTGATTTTCAAGAAGAAATAAAACGCATATAATTCAATGTTATGGCCAAGAATTCAGCTTTATTTTAAAGATAAGAGTTAGCTATTATGTTTAAAAAATGATTTCGGGCAAGTGGCCACCGCGGCTGGCCGTATGTCAGCAATAACGCACCGAATATTCTCTTGAAAGACGTCAATCGTCTCAGGCTTATCTGTGTAGACAAGCGACTTCACATACCAAAAAAGAAATAGTCCAGCGGTGTTAATTCGCACGATATATTGGAGGCCACGCCACAGGCCCACGACGCGAGATAATGCGCTCACCAAAAGTTTCCTTCAACAAATTGATTGTTTCGTTTGGCTGTATGGCATAAAGCGCCGTCTTGTTGGAACCAAGATCGTCCACATCAACTTCAACATCCTCCAATTCAGGCACGAAATAGTCATTAATCCTGGCTATATAGCGTTCCTCATTGACTGTAACATTATGACCGGCTTCATTTTTGAAGAAATATTGACCAATGATTCCCAATGCCCATAGAGTACACCAAACAGTGACTTTTTGAGGATGTAACAATGGCGTCTCAACAATGGCTTGTGGATTATGATCACTCCAAATACGGCAGTTTTGTTTATTGGCGTATCCATTCAACCAAAAGTGAGCTTCATCGCTAAAAAAAATTCGCTTATGAAAATTGGGATCAACGGCAATCTTGTTTCGAAGCGTTGTTCAGGCGTCAGTCTATTCATGTTGAAATGCCAAACCAAACTAAAAATAAATCACTTGACAGCTGACAAAATGGCTGCCAGTTAAAACAGTATTGCCAACTTAAAGTTCCATACCTCTGAAAAAAACACCCGTTATTTGGTCCCACCCTAACTGTTATCACCGATGTCCTACCATTAATTCAACTCTAGATACGCCCTGGTGTGACGCACAGTGGTTCGGTTTGTATGGGAGCGCGGAAATAAATCGATAAAACCTGTAATATAAATCGGAGAGAAATGAAATTTGGCACACATGTGTGGGTTAGGGAAACACATATTTCCTCAAAATTTGGATTAAAAATACTGTTACTGCTATGTTGTCTGGGTAGCAAGATTGTTTTGCCTCAATAATATCGGTTTACTTTGGGAAAATAATATAACTGATCTCTTTTGTAGCTTTTCTTAAAATTTCGTATTGGTATTTCGATAGTTTTGCTTGCGTTATAAGAGCTAAGGCAGTATCTGCGTCAAATTCTGAGAAAAAAAGTACAAAAAAATCATAAATTAGTATTATTACTTTTAACTACTTTAATTTACTTTAAAAAAATATTTACCTTTTAATTTTGAAGAAGATGAGGATGCAGCATTTATAAGATCCTGTGATACAGAAGATCTCAGTTTATCTACTTTATATCTTTTTGCTCGGTCAGTGCACGATGTAAAATCTTTGTTTGGTCTACCACGAGTAGAATCAGATAAAACTTCTGTGTTATTATTATTAGTTTCTAATTTAACCACAAATTCACTATTTAATCAGTCCATATATCTTTCAAAAAATTTGGTTTGGTTATAACTAACCATCATGTATCTCTGTTTAAATTGAGAAATTAATCTTTTTTTAATTTCTGATGTTATTAAAAAAATATCATTTTCGCTCAAGTGAGGATACTCTTCGTATAGAAACGGTTCTACAAAATTAAGACCTTTAATTAGAACTTCACACAAAACAGTGTAACTTAAAACAAACTGTGACATGTTAATTTCTTTTTATTTATTCCTAATACCTTGCACAATGAACAATAGCTTAATAATGACTTATTATTCCATTTTTTGTTATCTATATATATTAGTGACAACCAAACTATTCTTATTAGGTCTTACCTATCCTGAACGGGTTTTCCCGAAAATGGTCGTAAAAAAAAAATTGTTTGTTTTTCATTCATATAACAGGTATCAGGTATCAATTCATATACCTAACATCAAGTATTAGGAAAAACCCATATAAAGGTAAAACCACAAAAAGCACCTTTTTTTATTTTACCTGTCCCTATTTTTTGCGAAATGTCATACAAAATTTTAAGATTATACCTGATTTCTGTTCATATTTTATTAAGGTACTTACATATAGATTAATACATCATAATTTTTTTTATTTTTATTGTAATTTTTTAAATAAAAGTTAGGAAACAATTGGAAAATAAGTCAGGCAAAAAAAAAGTTTTGCGCTAAAAATTGAATATCTCACAGGTTAGTTAATGGATTAATTTTATTTTATTTTTGAAAGAAAGGTACATATTTTTTCTAAAAATTAAGCTCTTATCTAGTTATCTGTGATAAGTATTTTCGAAGAAATTGTAATTTTTCGGGATCTATCGTCGTCAAAACCGTGTTTTTTAAGACCTGATTCAGGTGAACAAAATTGAACATAAGTCACAGTGTTGGATCCAGACGGATTTAATTCTTTTTGGACTAGTTAGGTGAGTATTGTAGCTTTCAAGTGAATGTAGTCAGAGCGTGTAGGCAAGTGTAGCTAAAATTGTAGCTCTAAGGAAAAAACATTAAAATTTTAATTTTAGAGCTCTCTGCTCTGACTTGTCTTTTAAAGCTTAAAATACATGTTTTTGAAATAGAAATAAAAATTCTGGCTTAAAGTTTTATAAACGCTATTTTTCGTGCCAAGAAGTTAGTGCATGAAAATATAGGAATTTCAAAATTGAAAAAAAGGGTAGCTTTGGAGCCCTGTATCTTTAATACTTATGAACAAAAATTGCTCAAATTTTCAAAAATCATAGACCAACTATATAACTATAATAAAATAAAAAAAATAACTTCATACTAACACTTTCATTTTTTTGATTTATTTCCGCATTTTGACCACTGTGTGACGGTGCGTCTACCTTCAACGTATCATAGAAAATCGTGTCACACAAATGAAGTTAGTCAGTCAATTTAACCTAAACTTTATAAAAAACTGTTAAAGTTTTTGGCCCTTTTTTTTGCGTTTGCTATTTTGCCTTATAATTTTGAGTCAAAAAAATTTCCTAATGTGTTCATCGTTTGCAGACGCATCCATGTTAAAAGTTCCAATCAGATATTTGTGTGCTAATTTGTTTGTTGCACATTTTTCAAAATTTGCAATGAAACAAGAAGTTCAACTATAATCTATCCCAGAGCTTACAAATATTTGTTCAGCAGGACCATTCAATCGGCTTCCGCACTATGCACAAGAAAATCACAGATTTACACTATCTTTTTTCCTCCTCGGAAAATAGAACACTGAGTTGCAGTGGCACAGAGCCAATTTAATCAGATTACTTCGGCCCACACACCAAAAAAAAAAACAAAAAAAAAAAAACAGGGTGTTCCTTCCAACCCAGTAACACACATGACAACATGTATACCTATGGTAGGTACTCGTATTGAGTAAAGAGTATTACCAAGTATTCCATTTGTATGTGCATCAACCGAATAACCCACTCGGTTTAATCTCTTCTGATGCTGAATCCTGAATTCGATTCTTTTTGTTTTGTTTTTTTTTTTTTTCCTGGATTTGGGGCTGCAATCGTGTATTCTCAAAATGTAAAAAGGGGGTATTAAAAAATCCCCCATTACTTCATCGCCAAACTACCCAACCTATACGACAACTCGACGGCGACGTGTCAGAAATCCTCTAAATAAGTTTCGCACTTAATTCTTACGCCCAGATTGGCGTTCCAATGTCCTTGTACTGTTCAACAAGTGAATAATAATTACAATATTAAAATACCCTGTCCACTTTGCAGTACAATGTCCGTTCGACAGCAGCTGGTAATGGTTGCATGTTTCGGTCTCAATCTGCCACCAAGGACAACACAAGGACATAATTCGATGTGAAAAAAGGATTTAATCGATTCTCATTTTTATTTCTGTATTTTTGGGTAAAGTATTTTTGCATTGGGGTGGTTCATCCTCTTTAAGGATTAAATGTGACAGAACAGGATACACAACAGTACACACCAAAGTATACCTACACCAAAACAAAAACTGACTCCGACTATACGAGGAGGGGAATGGAAAATCGAAAATATCTCGGATAATCTCTTATTGAGTGATGTAACGTGGTAGAATCCTTAAAAATAAAAACACGAAGTTAAAAAAAAAAAAAATTAATGCCGCCCTTAAGCGGCATATCAGCAGCAGGTCCTTTTTTGTAAATTTTGTTTTGTTTTATGAGAATGTCCTTTGGGCATAACAAATTGCTTTCTATACCACAGCTTGTCAATTAGAACACTTATACCACCAAAGGCGAAGTCCTTCCGATGTAAGAGCAGGCGGCAAAGTTAAGGTGATTTATTCACTTCAAGGGTTTGCTTTGGCTTGGCGAGGTGCAGAGTGTTGAGTGTCAATATCGGGGGATGGAAATGGGGATGATGAAGACACTTTTATCTTCCGATTAAATTGCTAACAAATCGCTTGGAATTGAGCTTCGTTGAAGTTGTTCCCAATTCTGAGTATGATGATGATGATGATGATTATGGTGGTGGTGGTGGTGGTGGTGGTGGTGGTGGTGTGGTTTAGCGTTAGCGTTTAGAAAACTGAAGTGGAATAAGAAGAGTAGGGACCTAGTGACAGAATCCTTGGGGAATGAATGTTATTTAATGACACTGTTCTTCAATTATTCTGGTTGGTTGCGATTTGTTTGACGTTTGTGTACTCAAACAGTCAAGATGATGTAGATGAAGAAGAAGTGAAATTAAATATTCAACAGAAAACTATTCATTCATACATTCATTCGATTTGCATCATGAAACAAAGATTGAGAATTGAGATAGATAAGGGATTGGTGGGGAGGGTAGGGAGAGACAGAGAGCAAGAGATAAAAAGAAGTAGAATGAGTGATCTCTTGACTTTGGTTCAGTAACTGGGCTAACTCGTTGAAATCATAAATTTATTATTTTAGCGGTGATTGAAATAGAAGTGGTCTCTTAGTGATTATTAAAGACACTTTGTGCAATTAATTCAATGATTTATTTAATTAAATTATCTTTTGCTTCAGTTGAATAATAATTGCTCTCTATAGTATATATATCACAATTATTGCTACCCAGAGCTGACCTTAGATGATAGGGTTAAAATTATGAAAATTCGATGAGGGTATGTTTATTTTTCTAAGATTTATGTACGGCGCTCGTTTATTTTGCAATCGTATATAAGTAGGGTAAAGGCATCACAGAAAATACGGCAGCTTTTCAATAATTTCCAATTAATAACTTCTTCTTAGGTACCTATACCTATATCAAAATATAATTATTAAACTAACCAATTGCAGAGATAGCAAGTAATTTTGGAGAACAGTAAACCAATTAAACGGAAAAAACCTTCAAATAAGTACAAAATTAAAAATTGATTCATTGCATGCCCATTTCAAAATACTTCTTTATCCTGACTCTTTGACACCGCCTATTCATTGAGCTAAACCTGAATATTCAAGCGAAATATTGGACTGTGCTATAAGTGTCGAGGAAATGCGTAACGTATTCAAGAAAATAAAGGACGGTAAAGCTGCAGGTGTTGAGATCGGGTACCAATAGAGTTTTTGAAATACGGAACGGAAACGCTAACTTATCTACTAACTTCAGTTTTTAATACCATTTTGGATACGGCCCGAATACCAGAACAGTTAAAAAAACTCAATAATCTTTCCTATACATAAAAAAAGCAATAAATCGGATCCAGCCAACTATCGAGGAATCTCTTTCCTTAATGGAATCTCTTTCCTTAAGTTTTTACAACAATTTTAAATGAGCGTTTGACAAGATGGATACGGAGTAAGAAGTTGCTTGGGGAATTTCAAGCAGGATTCAGGAGTGGCTGTTCGACCATCGATAATATTTTTGTTTTGAAAAGCATAGCGAGTAATTTCATCGAGCAGAAAAAGAAGCTCTACGTCTTTTTCGTCGACTTTAAAGCAGCCTTTGACACAGTGGACCGCAGAGCTTTATTCTTCAAACTATACAACGTTGGAATGACAGCCAAGTTTGGAAGAGTGCTGGAAAATATCTACGATGGAAATCTTTCAGCGGTTTGGGATGGATCAGTGATCTCAGAGTGGTTCGAGACAAAAATGGGAGTTAAGCAAGGATGTGGTCTTAGCCCTAGTTTATTCTCCTTGTTTATAGACGACTTAATTGATTTTCTACCCGGTGGAATTGAAATTGCAGGAATTATCATCAAAGCTCTTTTATTTGCCGATGATTTGGTGCTGCTTGCCTATTCACCCCAAACCCTGCAGTTGATGATAAATCGATTGGAATTATACTGCCAATTATGGAATTTGAGAGTTAATTTGAACAAATCGAAGGTGATGATTTTTCGAAAAGGGTCTGGTCGAACAGCGAGGAAATGAGAAATGGTACTTTAACAGAGAGTCTATTGAAGTTGTGAAAACATAAAGGGTTTTCCAATAAGAGGTGTTATTTTGAATAGCCCGCTATTTCGGTAGCTGTCACTTTTGAAGCTGTCATTTTTTGACATTTGACAAGTAGAAACTACGCCATTAATTAAAAATGGAACGATACACGCTTCAACAACGCATTGAAATTATTAAAATTCACTATAAAAATGGTGAAAATTTGGAAGAGACGGTTCGTAAAACTAAAACATTTTTGGGTCGTCGTGAAGCACCTTGTCGGACCGCAATACGGAAATTGGTGGACAAATTCGAGCTGTTGGGACAAGTTAGTGATGTGAAGAATAAAACCCGTGCACGTCGCTCAAGAACAACTGAGAAAATTGCTGTTGTAGCCCAAAGTGTTGAAGAAAACCCAGGTTTGTCCATTCCTCGTCGTTCTTTGGAATTAGGCATTCCACAAACGTCATTACACCGTATTTTGCATAAAGACTTGGGTCTTAAGGCTTATAAAGTTCAGTTAACACAAGAACTCAAGCCGGCTGATCATCAACAACGTCGTGTCTTTGCTGATTGGGTCCTTGAAATGCATGAAAATGATCCGGAATTTCATCGAAAAATCATCTTGACTGATGAGGCCCATTTCCACCTCGGAGGCTACGTCAACAAGCAAAACTGTCGCATGTGGTGCTCGGAAAACCCAAGAGTTATTGTTGAAAAGCCTCTCCATCCTCAACGCGTGACTGTTTGGTGCGGTTTATGGTCCGGCGGGGTCATTGGACCTTACTTTTTCGAAAATGAGGCTGGAGCAACAGTTACGGTCAATGGATTGCGCTATCGAGAGATGATTAATGAATTTTTATGGCCGGAATTGGATGGTATTGATCTGGACAACGTTTACTTTCAATAAGACGGCGCTACGTGCCACACAAGCAATGAATCCATCGATCTTTTACGGGAAAAGTTTACGGACCGTGTTATCTCTCGAAGAGGTGATCACAATTGGCCACCGAGATCTTGTGATTTAACACCTTGCGACTTCTTCCTTTGGGGTCACGTGAAAGATAAGGTCTACGCCAACAGCCCAGCGTCGATTCAAGACCTCAAAGATGGAATTCGTGAGGCTATCGAGGACATAGGGCAGCCACTTTGCGATTTGGTTATGGAAAATTTCATGAAAAGGATATGGTCCTGTAAGCGTGGTCGTGGTGGCCATTTGGCTGATGTTGTATTCCCTTATTAACGGCATACCTTCCTCTTTATAATGAAATAAACTACCGATCATTTATCTCAAAAAATGCCATTTTTCTTTGAATATCAAAATAACACCTCTTATTGGAAAACCCTTTATAAGTATTTGGGAGTTACTATTGCCAGTAATCTATCAATCAATAAATCAATAAATAAACTTGTTACAGCTAAAAGTGCCATAAACGCTACATGGAAACAATGTTTTTCGAATAAACTAATATCACATAATGTAAAGTATAAAGTGTTTGTTGCAGTGGCGGAATCCATAATGCTATATACAGCTCAAGTATGGGGCTATGAAAAGTACGAAACTGTCAAAAAGCTATTGAGATATTTCATAAAAAGATGTTTCCGCTTAACCAATACCAGTCCCAATTACATGATCAATATTGAGACAGGACTTTCACCACTCTTCATAAAATAACTCTGAAGTATCACGTTGACTACATTTCAAAGGTACATTAGAGGCGATCAGGAAAAAAAAACCTTTGGTATCCAAAGCTGGAGGAACTTGGGAGGTACTGCCAAATCAATTTAAGACTCTTGGAGGAAAATGGAAGGTGATCTGGTGGATCTTGATGCAAAAGTGGACGAACAAAGCAGAATGGCTAGTATATACGAGGCTACATCTTCGGCACATAGATCTGTCTATAGACGACTCAATCACAATCTGTGTGAATTTAACTACTTTCGGAACGACAATAAGCAGAATCTCATTTCAAAAATTTTTAAAATCAGAGGAGTTAATAAGACTACACTACGTACCGCATAGGGACGATTTACCCATATAGTGCAGCTTATGCAACCTGAAAGAAAAAGAGAGGATGTCATTCATTTCATTGGAAAATGTCCTATATTATGCGAAATAAGAAGAGATTTTTTAGACAGCAACTACAAAATTGCGAATATTAAATTGCGAATCCAATACAGATAAACTTTACAATTATTATAAAACTGCGATGTCTTATCGAAACCAAATAATTAACAAAGCCTTTGAAAATAATTGTGAAAAAAATGTTATTGTTAACTTTCTATACAAAATTTATTAATCAATCATTAATCAAACTAATATTATATGAAACATATTATTTAAAAAATGATGTCAATCGGGCAGACGGCAACGCCAAGCTCTAAAGATTTTAGAAATAAATATTCTGTAAATGTAAACCTAAGTTAAATAATAAAATCAATATATCTATCTATCTATCTAATTATTAAATTCTATGTTGCAGGTTTCCTCCATCTTGTTTTAAAGAGTCGGTTTTTTTTTTTTAAATATACCTACAGAAGGAAGTAGAGAAATTACATTACATAATGTATCTATATTTGAAGAAAAATTCACAAAAATCTCAAAATCGAGGTATGAACATTTAAAAATGTCGAAACCAGGAAATAAGACGATTAACAAATAATTTGCAATAAATCAAAAAGATCCTTGATGGCGATGAATTCGAAAATCAAAAATAGAGATATTCAAAACGACAAGATTCTCTTTGGACAACAACACTTTTATTTCAATAATTTTATCGGCAGTTCAGGTTTTATGAAAATTGTTGAAGCCCTTTCCAAATAGAACCCACTCAAACCAAAATGTGCCACTCATCAATAATGGGGAAGACTATAACCGCAAGTGCCCGTGAGCTCTTGAAGGCAAAAAAACAAGAACAAATAATAGAGAAATGCCATTTTTTCTAGTCAAGTCTATTGAGAGGTGCTATATACGCCAGGTGCAAGCAATGCTCTTAAGATCTAACAGATGCGAAATATAGATTATAGGTACAAACAAAGATGCATGGTGAGGAAACACCCAATAGTACCTGCACAGAAATAGATCCTAATATTCTGTCAAGAACAGTTATAAGACTATAAAACAAGGAAATCTAGAGCATAACCAACAGCTTTAATGTACTCCATTTAAACAAGACGAAGGGGACAAAGCCAATCATTCGGAAAATTAAATTTAATCAAAACTACTGCTACCGCTATGCTAAAACGGTGAAGGTATTTAGTCACGAGAGATGATTCGGTAAGAATCATACACACCATATAAGTATACCAACTTATCTGTGAAGTTAGAAAAGTTGCGAACGAATAGAACCTTGGCATCCTGTGCCCTATTCACAAGAAAGGAGATATAACTACTGTAAACTTTGCAATGTAATTACCAGATGTACATAGAATTAGGAGCCCTAATTCTAGATTCACAATGCGACACCGCTGCGCTGAGGAGAAAACAAGTTTACTTCCTTGGATGCAGGCTGACGACTTAGTAATTTTGATATCGGGTATAAGTATCTTCCACATTCAAAGATTTTATGGAATCTGCACTTAAGGAACTATCTTCTTGGGCAGCACAAAACGGTCTCGGGGTCAACCCTATAAAAAAGCTGAACTAGTTCTGTTTACGAAGAAAAGGAATTTAGAGGACTTTACTCCCCCCAAGCTAAACGAAATTCCTCTGAAACTTTCTAAAGAAGCTGAATATCTTGGAGTAATCCTTAATTCCAAGCTAACCTCGAAACGGAACATAGAGGAAATAATGAAAAGAGCTTTATACACATCATGCAAAAAAAACCTTCGGTGGTGTGGTGGAAAGCTGAAGAAAAGGATAGCTAGGTATCTCAAAACCCTGAACAAGGTACGGAGACTAGCCTGCATAGGAATAACGGGAGCACGGAGGTCTACGCCACAACCAGGGCTGGAAATTATTTTTCAATCTTCCAGTCCTGAACGAGTACATAAGATGCACCGCAGCCAAAAGTGCACTTCGACTTAGCTGAAGTTCATTAAGAAAAAAAGGTATAGTATATGATATAATTACTTGTTAAAAATTCTAATTATATTTAAAATAAAAAAAAGCTTTAAAGTTAAAAATTGTTTAAGTATTTCTTAATACCTTAAGAGCGGTCGATTTAAAATTTGTTGCCAATGTGCTTATATTAATAAACCAATAAATGCATCAATGATAAGGTACTAATAGGGGCATATTCATAGTCACTTTTAAACTCCAGTTTATCTTAGACTGGGGTTTATCCAATGTTATTTAGATAGGATAAACCCAGGTGTATGATAAACTGGAGTTTAAAAGTGACTATGAATATGTCCCATAGTCTTTAACTTTAACCACGACACAAAAGAGATTTATAAGTTCCGTTATAGGTATCTGAACCCTTGAGATAGAAGGATATCAAGTATTTTTTTCATTGATGGAAATTAATGTTATGTATTGGAATTTAATTAAATTCCATTTACGAGGTTAAAAAAATACTTGAATACCTTCCCAAATATTCTTAGTATAGGTATAGATCCTTTATTTTAAATTTATATCTAGCAGTCATTTTTTTGTTTGCATCCATTACGGCTTGTATATTAAGTCGGTATACCTACATTTAGTAAAAGGTCTCCCTTAAAAGGTCCCTCAAGTCCCATCATAAATTAAAAAAAAAAAAAATAGGTCTGTAAACTTGACAAAGATTTATGAGACAGTTAAGTCAGTTGTAATTGCCAAAAACGAAGACAAGCTATTTGTATATGTGGACCGTGGGGGCCAAATAAATATTTACAATAATTTGCTCAAATAATTTATTTGATTGCAAAACTTCCAAAAACGGTATCTCTAATTGGGTACTCTATCGTTCCTTCGAAAATTATCCCATAAAGGGTTGGTTAAAGGGGCAAACAACTTTCAAATTCATCAATTCGCGTATATAGGACTTTTAGTGAAATTGGACTACATCTTTCCTTATTGGGAGCTTTGTTATTTACTTATGCAAAACAAATTGACGATGTCAATCATTTTGGTAAAAGGAAAAAGGGCTTTTGTGAATATTTAAATCTACTTCGCATGTAAAATTGAGGTTAACCTAAAATTAACGAAGTAGATTTCAAGTAAAGCATACAAAATACAATTATTCAAATTTATCTGCAAATACTTACAATATTGGAATAACGTTAATTATGCTAAAACACCATAGTTTTTTCATTTGTATTTTTATTAACATTCTAGCCAAACAAAATGTTTTTAAAATTAATTCTTGAGGTAGGTAGAAAGGTGACGAATAACACGACACATAGATTGGCATTTAGTTTGTTTATTTTGTTCATTCATTCATTCCTTCCGCCGCGGAATGCGTAGTGCATACGGCTTCTAAGACTGAGCAAATCTGATATCGTGGGTTCGATCCCTTTGGTGGGCATGTAGAAAGTTTTTCATAATGAAATTGGATTAAAGCTCAGCACCACTAATAAGAGGAGACTGATTATAGGCGGCTTGGCACCCCTTGAAATAGCTATATCTCTAGCCAAAATAAACGAATTATAAATTAATTCGTGAACAATTGGTGGTAGCACCTTTAAGTTGTTGTTGTTGTTCAAAAATTCAATGAAATTGACGGAATAAAGAATGGTCAAGTCTAACAAACTGACATTCTATAGTATGAATACCTAGTACAATAAATAATAATAATAATTGTAAATAATTTCTCCTATTTATTAAACGAAAATAAAATTTAAAATGGACACTGAAATTTTGCTTTTCCAATATGTGTCCACATCTAGTGCTGCGGGGCATTTTTACGAGAATTCCCTTCTGTAAGTCGGAAAATTCCCTTTTTTCCCACAAATCTTTTCTTGTTTCCCTTTGTATTTTCCATAGAATAAGAGGAAGAGGAAGATATTTTAATTATAAGTAAAGGGTTTTTCAACAGGGACGCTACAAAAGTAGAGCAACAGGGACAGCAAACGACGCCATATTTCTTGCTGCTCTTTTGACATTTCTCTTCAGTAAGGTTTGCCATTTGATGACGAGTTAAAATTATTAAAATTTACTACCGAAATTCGGAGTCAGTGGCCTCAACGTTAAGAGCGCTACATCAAATTTATGGTCGTCATAATCTTCCTAGCAGATCAGCAATTGAGCGTCTAGTGGAAATATTTGAATCCACAGGCACAGTACAAAATTTTCCCGTACCAGTGAGACAAAGAAGTGCCCGTAGTGCCGAGAATATTGCTGCCGTTGAGGCTTCAGTTGCAGAAAGCCCAAACGTGTCTCTCACGCGTCGTTCTCAAGCGTTCGGCATCTCTGTGACGTCATTTTGCGAAAAGATCTGTGGCGAATTTTGCGAAAAGATCTTGGCCTACATCCTAACAAGATTAAATTGACGCAAGAACTGAAGCCGCTTGATCACCAGAAGCATCGTATGTTCGTGAGTTGGGCTGAGCAACAACTTGAAAATGATTCGGATTTTCCTCGAAAAATAATCTTCAGCGATAAGGCTCATTTCTGGCTGAATGGCTTCGTCAATAAACAAAATAAGCGGTATATTGGTCAGGCAGCATACCGAAAAAATTACGGTTTGGTGTGGTTAATGGGTCGGCGGCGTCATTGGGCCGTACACCGTACTTCTTCCGTGATGATCAAAACCGGCACATTACTGTGAATGGGGATCGCTACCGTTCAATGATAAAGGAATATTTTTGGCCCCAATTGGATGATATAGACTTGGAGGACATGTGATTTCAAACCGGACGGAGCCACAAGCCACTCAGCGAATGTCACAATCAATTTATTGGAAACCAAGTTTGGAGAACGTGTTATATCACGAAATGGTCCAGTCGCTTGGCCGCCTCGGTCGTGCGATTTGAAGCCGTTAGACTATTTCCTGTACGGCTACGTCAAGTCTATGGTCTATGCCTACAAGCCAGCGACGATTGATGAACTTCGTACGAATATCGAACGTGAAATTGAAGCAGTATCGGCCGATTTATGCTTGAAAACCGTCGAAAATTGGGTTCAGCGTCTGGACTTCTGCAAGCGTGCCCGTGGTGGCCATGCAAAAGAAGTCGAGTTTCATACATAATGGCATCAGACGTACTTTCACACGAATAAAGAATTTTATTGATATACAAAACCGTTTTGGTTTTATTAAAAAAAACTTTTGTAGCGCTCTTATTGAAAAACCCGATATTAACTTAATTGGAGGTTTTTTTTGAGTAAACTAAATTAATTGTTAAAAAATATATATTTCGTATATTTTCGTCCCTTAACTTCAGACTTATTTTAGCGGATACTTAAATAACAACTAAGAAACTATATGCGAGCTACAAACTTTTGGTTTGCACAACAAATTATCAAAATTACAAATTATCATTTAATAACCTAAAAAATAAGCTATCAAAATTTTTCGATTCCGCCAAAAAATTTTCCGACAAAATAAGGCACCGGACGTAAGGAAAACTTAATTATCGTGTGTTCACCATAAAGGCTGTATTGTATACCTGCCTATAGCTCAGGAAAAAGGTGTATCATTGAAAATCAATCTACGTGTGCATAAAACAAGAGAAATGACAAAACCTAGTCCTACCTACTTTGATAAACTTCATCAGCTCTTTGGCCAATAAACATTTAAGGACATACCTAACGTGTCTTCCACTTTTCTAGCGAAGCTAACACCTTCTTTGGGCCAACTATTCTACACTAAACCCAATTCCGAAGTGGAGTTGGATGGTGACATAAATGAAAGAAAAATGTAAAAAATAAAGGAAGAAATTTAATAAAATGAGGTCATCAGATAGCAGCAACTTCCTGCTGATGTCTATGAGCTTCCCAATGTATCCTATGGCTATGGCACTTTCAAACACCGCTCTAGCTTGAGGCCAACCCTCATTGCAGTAAACTACCATTCGTTCTTTTTATTTCATTTTTTTTTATTGTCTATCCCTCACTGCTATACCTATTCCCTTAAGCCTGAGCAACTTGACATGTCCTCCTACCCAATCGCATGAGGCATGAGCATAATGTCCTCTCTGGAGTCCCCAGACCTAAAGTATAGTAGGTATAGCACACAGCGCGACAACGACAACATTGTGTTTGTGTGGCACTGGCAACACCATTGAAAGAGGTAGCTGGGCGCAATGATATGAATATGAATGTACACGTTTACCGTTATTAGGCAAAAACGAAAAAAAAAAAAAAAAAACAGGACGAAAAATAGTAAATGGCGGACTAAAAGTACGAAGAAAAAAAAAATCTGCCACTAACCGAATGAGTAAATGGGACCGAGGCGAGAACGAGAACGAGAGTAGCCTGATGACCTGAATTGAATTTTAAACTCCTTAGTCCTTACTGTTGCTATATTTTACCACTCAAGAAAAGATCCCTGATGAGATGAGCGTATAGCGATGCGACATCGGCACGTCAGCACACAAGTTGAGGAGAAAAGGTGCTTCCGTTTTCTTCGTTTGTCGTTTCAAACATCCAAATCACATCCCAAATCTGATGCATTTCCGTAATTAGGTGTATATTAGCTGTTGGTTGAATGGAGCGACAGTTTGCAGCAAAAGGACATCATCGAGTTTTCAGTGCAAAATATTCAAAAGCCAATTTCAGACTGTGTTCCATTTTTATTTTCTTTTCTTATTCCAGTCCAGAGCATGCTTAAAACCTAAAATCAGAGATGATATTTTGTATAAATAGTAATGTGAGTATACAATGTGCAAAAAAAGTTTAGTTTGTACAAAAATAGTTAGGTATATAATGGCTCTACCTACCTTCTTTTTTATTTAAAAAGAATTCAGGCTAAGATCTACTCTAAAACGAAAATTGGAACACTAAAGTCCTCCATGCTATCAACCTATAGGTACACTTACACAGTATTCACCTGCAGTTTTCGTTTGACGCTTTGGTTATGATTCTGCCAAGAAATACATGTAGATATAGGTGTATGTATTACCGTCACAAGCAAAAGATAGTAAACAGTGAATGGCCCTTGTCAATTTGGGTACCTATAAGCGTAGACATGCTCTAGAAAATTACAGATAGGTACGTCCCGAGTCTCTTAAAATTGTCTTAAGATTTACGATTGATTTTGTCGTACTGAAAACAATATTTTTCGTAAAGTCATGAAATTCCTTACATAAAACGTCAGTTTCGTTGAATCAGCGAATAATTCGTTGGCAAAATGTAAAACTTCATTTAAGAATATTCTTTGCTTGGCAATCGTTATATTTGTCCAAATGAAAATGCATTCGTATACTCTTTTCCTTAGCTCTGAAGCGTATTATTTATTTTCATAAAACCGCTCATAACCCTAAGATTAAGGCTTAAAAATATTCTGGTTCAGATAGAAAGTCCTCTCACATAATAGTGGAATGCATTTGAAAAGCTTGCTCACACGTTTCTATTTAAATATTTTGAATACTAGTCCTAGCCTCCTAGGCGAAGCTGCTGATGTTACCGAGTGTTGGCTCTAACCACAAACATCGAAGCGGAGGATGACAAGCAAACCTCAAAACATCCGTGGTATTATTAATTTTTTGATATCACATCGGCTCTGTTTACGAATTAGTCTGGAGAAAGGGTCTCGTCTACAAACTTCTCCAAATCGTACTCTGGCCCCGCATCAAAATTGTTACTATTTTGAATAGCATGTCCAGCGAAAGATAATAATTTCAAGTCTTTACCAATGAAGCTCTCAGCCAGCAAATAAACCTAAGCAATAACTTTATTCCACAAGGATTACTATTAGCACCATTACTTTTAAGGAAGTTTGCATAACTAATGACGACCTCGCTAAAGTTCCCAAAGCAAAGCACAAACGTAACAAATCCTGAACGAATCCTCCTGGATCTCAGCATGGGATAACATAAAAACATGCATTTCTAATTCACACACCCTTCATCAAAATATCAAAGAGTAACGTGAAACAAAATGTATGAAGATTTTAAATTAATTAACTTCTTTGAGTCAATTGCACATCATACCAAAAAAAGATGCATATCATCCTAAAAAATACGCTGCAAGGTGGTTCCAGTGACGCCAAAATGCTGAGCGCAGTTACGATACGACACACGTGGGTTCTCGGCAAACACTCTCTCTTACCGCTTCAACCAGTTAATTGGAACGTCTTGGGCAGTGTTCCCAGATTGGTGGTTTTTCCCACCAAAATGGGGGGAAAAAATCTCTTTGGTGGGAATAATGGTGGGAAAAAATTGATGGTGGGATTTATGGTGGGAAAATATTTGAAATGCTTTTTTATGGGGGGAAAATATTATTTTTAACATAACCGAAACTTTTTTTTTTCTTACTAAAAATTCATAACTCAAAAAAAAAAACTATTTGGCCGAACCACCAACGACACAGAAAATGTCTCAATAAAGAGAGGAACAATTTTTCGTTCTTCTTTCGCCAGACAAAAAATAATGGGGCATATTCATAGTCACTTTTAAACTCGAGTTTATCTTAGACTGGGGTTTATTCAATGTTATTTAGATAGGATAAACCCAGGTCTTAGATAAACTTTAGTTTAAAAGTGACTATGAATATGCCCCAATATGTTTACAGTTTTCTGTTGTAATAGCGATCTTCTTTCGCGGCTAGCATTTGCATTTGAACCCTCGTTTTGGCACTTTTAAGTCTTCCCTTCTCCAATGCTTCAGTCGAGAGAGCGTTCTCAGTTGTTAAAATAGTAAAAAATAAACTCAGGAATCGACTTAGTATCGATACAGCAGATTCAGTCTTACGAGTTCGCTATAGCCTAGGAACTAAAGGCTGCATCGGTTTCGAACCTTCAAAGGCAATGCTGTCTAAATTCAATTCAGAGAACCTCTTTGTTTTGCATGACAGTAACCATGATGATGAAAACGAAGAAACTCTTGAGGCATTTGCCTATGAATTAAACGTCAATAACAATTTATAAATAATGTACATAAATACAAAATCATTTTACTTATTTATACTTTTAAGTTAATTTTTTAAATCAAATATTTTGAAGTCTTTTTTATTTATTTTTTTTTTACAAAAAAAAACTTTATTTTTTTTATAACAAAACTGAAATATGTGTTCCTAGCTTTTAATTGAAATAAGGTTTTTTTTATATTAAAAATGTCAAAATGTACGAAAGTACAAATTTTACCTATAAGATTTGACTTAAAATACTGAATTCTTACAATGAAATCTAAGAAGTTTTTTTTTAATAAATATGAAGTGAAATTAATTTTTATTTATTTAGAAAATAAAAAAAAAATATTTTTAGAGTGTGTTTTGTTTATTCGGGAGCTTTTTTCTTAAAGGAGAAGTTCACATCTCACATCTCCTATTTAATTTTTTTTTTTGTTTAATATCTAGGAAAGGATTGTTGCAGAGAAGTATGGTGGTTTTTTATTTCTTCCAGTACAAAAACAGTGGGATTTTTTTTTCAAATACGGTGGGATTTTAAAAATCTCATCTGGCATCAGTGGTCTTGGGCAGTGTCATAAGTACACACCCACTTGGATGAGTTATAAGTCTCCACAAATCCAATGTGATCTTATAACCCAACCAATCCAATTGAAAATATAAATAAAAATATTTGTAAACATTTGGTAAATAAATTATATAGGTTATGTAGGTCATTACAATAATTGTGGACGTAGGGCCCACCTTCTTCTTAATATTGTGGCCTTACAACTTGAAATGCTGTGGGCTTTTAACCCAATCGGATGGGTTATAAGTTAAAAATGGATTTGTGGACTTATACTCATCCAAGTAGGTCAAAAGTACATTATGGACTTTTGACTTGCGGCTATTCGTCGTTGTTGTAAGACGGTACTTGTTGTCCACGACATTTTCGAGGTAACACAACTGAAGGACTATTTTCAATTTACATTAGCGTCACTCTATTTCGGAGCATTCATCATCATCATCATCGTCGGCTCGACAACCGGGGTCCGGTCCTGGCCTCCTTCAACAAGTCTCTCCACCCATCCCGTACTCGAGCCGCCGCCATCCAGTTGCGCACCCCAAGGCTCCGGGCGTCCTGGTCTACGCCATCTCTCCAGCGCAAGCATGGTCTACCACGCTGTCGTCTACCATAGAATGTACCACAAAGAACTTTCCGAGCAGTTTCCTCTTCGCTCATGCGAGCTAGGTGCCCTGCCCAGCCCATCGCCGAGCTTAATTTTTGTCATGATATCTGCTTCAAGGTAGATTGCGTACAATTCATGATTGTACCGTCTCCGGAATCGTCCTTCCTCACATATGGGGCCAACAATTCTCCTCAAGACTTTTCTCTCGAACGCGGCTAAAAGGTCGGAATGCCTTTTGCTAAGCACCCAAGACTCGGATCCATATGTGAGTAATGGCAGGACCATGGTCCTGTACAGCAGCAGTTTTGAAGTTATGGTGAGATTTCTGGATTTGAAGAGCTTTGACAGACTATAATAGGCTCTGTTGGATTAGAGAAGCCGCCCGCGTTTCATCATAGGTACTTAAAATTGTACTGAATTGTAATTTCAAAAATATGTTTAGTCAAGTCAATCGGCTGATAGAAATGTAAAAGTTATTGAATATACATACATACCGACACAAAAGATGTGACACACGTTTTATTAAAATGTTCATTTTTATTTAAATAATTGATTAATTTGTTAAGCAATCTTTTCTCTTTTTTTTTTTTTAAATAGTATGAGTACATTTTTGAAAGAAAACATAGCTTAAATGCTTTTACCATCTTGATCCCTAGCCTTTTTGACCTAATTTTTCTTGTCAATTCTGCGTATTTGCAATTTTTTATTGAATGACGATATTAACCTTAATTTTTTTTTTTCAGATCACATTACAAAACCAAAGGAATTCCTCATTTAATTGTAAGTAAAATCTCTTTAGTTGTAGTTATCTTATATTTATTTAAAGCTTTTATTGAAAGCTTATTTATATTTTCTTAAAAAAAGCTTCAATTGTACAATTCTGAATATTCCAATTTATGGATTTTTGATGTTGAGAAAAACAATTTTTTTTTTAATCTTCATCAGAATTCCTACCTTAATAACTTACTTTCCTTTATACTATGTCTTATCTCAATTAAGATTAAACAAATATATGTAGTGTTTCCACCACACAAAAAGATTAACAAATAGATTAACTTTGACAGGAGATACGTCTCAAAATGCAAATGTTGTTTCATTTATTCGAATGAAGTTGAAGTGAGACAGAAAGTTTCATGTTTGTCAAAAGAAGCAAGAAGGGTTGGATTTTCAAAATGAATGCGTTCAGCGCAACATAAATTGGTTTGTTCGACTTGTTAAACTATTTGCCCTATGAAGATTTGAAATCTTCTAGATTTACGAAATAAATTTGTATGGTAAATCTTCCAGATTTGAAGAAGATTATGGAAAATCATATCAAATCTCGGTTAGGTGGTCGATGGAAACATAGCATTAGATGGCGCTTACAGTGCAGGATGAAGTACGGTACTCCACTTCAGTTACGCTACTCCAAGTTGGCTGAGGTCGTTAACCACTTGTGTACGCCACCAAAAATTAAAATTTTTTCATTTTTTGTGTCGGTGACACCATTGGTGTGATGTGTATGGGGAAGCGTCATGACACCGCACCGGTGTGCACACAAGTGTTGTGTGTATGGGCCCTATATGATGGGGTCTTTTTCTGGCTGCGCAGATCGTCAAGGGTAGATTCGAAAACTCGTCGGGTTGGTGCGTTGGTGTCCATACGCTCCAAGTGTCCCAGCCACCTAAGCCGCTGTATTTGCAGCTTTTTGACCAGGTCGACGTCGCTGTTAAACCCGTAAAGCTCGTTGTTGAATATCGTCCTCCATATACTCCATCGATATAGACTGGACCGAAAATCGCCCGAAGAATCTTCCTCCCAAAGCACCCAAGTAGGTTCTCATCCGTTTTTGACAGGGTCCATGCTTCTGCCCCATAAAGCAGGACCGGACCGGAATGATTATGGTCTTAAATAAGGTCTCCTTGGTTCTTTGAGAGAGGGCTTTACTACTCAAAAAAAATCGATTGGCAAGAGTAATTCTTCGTTTGATCTCAGCACTGCTGTCATTTTGCGATGTAATAATATAAAAGAGGTATAAGCATTCTAATGTACCAATGTTTATGATTTCTCTATAGATATTGAGCGTCACATTTCCACATTATACATTGAAAGTAATTTACTGATGATGAAGCCCCCACCTAAATTGAACTTTCATAAGGTTTTTCATAAAATATAAATTCATTAATGAATAACCAGACACAATTAAGTGATTTCAATCATTTTTCCACAAAAAATAATCGCCTAGTGAGTTAGCCACTCCTACTTACCTAGTGATATTATCACTCTTGTATATTCATGGTATTTTTCATCGTTTATAATTATTCATTTATGAATAACCAAGTAACACCTTCA
The DNA here is from genome assembly GCA_932273885.2 of Leucozona laternaria. Classification (NCBI taxonomy): domain Eukaryota; kingdom Metazoa; phylum Arthropoda; class Insecta; order Diptera; family Syrphidae; genus Leucozona; species Leucozona laternaria. The sequence goes on along the minus strand of OW026366.1, from coordinate 215,297,150 downwards.
CTGTTGAATATGCACCAAGAAAATCTCTTGGTTACACGCCAATGACATCCCCATGTTAATTTCATCGATGGATTGATTCACCTCAAATTCCTCGGGTTTAACTTCCATTCCTTGATGAAACTGGGGAAATGCCATATCATGTGTACCGTCGACCCCGCCTATATGCACTCCGCTTAAATTAAACTTTCCATTAAATGCAAAAGGAAATTTTTCACGTTTTTTTTTTCCAAAACGTTTTCACACAAATTAGTACGGATAACTGCACTCCCCTTATTTGAAAACTTCCTTTAATTGAAACATTTTTCTTTCCCCCAAATAATTATTTTGTTCTGAAACAACTCCGCTGAACTGATCCATACACTTTTGAAGTTTGAACACACCTAAAAAATGACATTTTAAGTGTCATTCCATTCTCATCGTTCCAATCCTTTCAACTGTCACAATTATTGAATGTTGTTTTGTTTGTTGTCCTAAGTTATTTATGTTTTATTTGTCTATTTTTGGAAATATTTCACATCACATTGTTTATTCGTTTAAAAGGGAAATAAAGTTGCAGTTACACGACGTTTGGTTAAGTGCAACAAAATTGCATACCTATATCCGAAGTTCGTTTAAATGAAAACTCCGCTTAATTGCAACAAATTTTCTGCATTTTTAGTGTTGCAAATAAGCGGAGTCGACTGTATATATTTTTCGATTTCCGTGTATAAAATTTTAACGTCTTCCTAGTGAATAATCTGGCAACTACATTTATAGATATCTATGTATATAATTTTTTCTGAAGTGTGGCGAGATTTTCTTTAAAGCATAGATATACACCAAATTTGATTACTAGTAGGTCCATAGATTTGTTTTCTTCGTCGCGCCTCTTTGTCTGCTTTTTAAAAAGAGAATCTGATATTTTCTTTATGATTTTTGTTATTTAATTACCTTTTTGTAGACCAATGTTTGTGAAGAATAGATATTTATAGAAGAAATTTGAAATTAAGGTACAGTAGTCCCTCGATAATGTGAATGTTGACTTCTTCCTCTTCCATTGTGTGGCATTCTTACACTACACGATACACATATACAAACTACATAATACACAAAAAAAAAACAATAGCAACCACTATGTTTTGGATTTAACTCAAATAGAAACACATGTCGAGTTCTTCTAAAGATATTGAAATATTTATATTTTAAATATTTTTACGTTTTATTTTACTTTTTACAAGAATATTGATAAAATGTTTTGGTACAAGGCTTGGTAGTATCAATCTTGTAAACGCAGTTCCTAAATATATGATCGGCTGATTAAAAAATAAAAATAAAAATAAAAATAAGAATTGTTGAAAATATAAAATACTTACTATCGACATCCAACCGCCCTTTTGGACAAGCATTTGACCATGCTATAAGAACTTTCTGAAGCCCATCCAACTCTTCTTCTACAACTCTTCTTCTACAACTCTTCCAAATGACAACTGGATCATTGTCGAGCCAATTACGATAAGTACAATTAAACCATTTAAAATATGCATTTTTGTCCACTCCACTGCGAAACTATGGCCAGATAAGAAAACAGAGCTTAAGCAATTTATTTTTTTTTCGATGCGTGCTATCGTTTTTACTTGCGAATTGAAACTAGCATTTTAGATTCTTTGTTGTTAGTTATTTATTGGATTCGGTTATCTACACAGCCCAAGAACTTTCAAAATTTATTTAACAAAAAGATTGCGGAACCGTAATTAATATTTTTTTTTGTAAAGATAAAAATTAACCTTTCGGGTCGTTTCCATTTCCATACTCCGTAATCTTAGTTTCAAAATTAACGTAGATTAAAGTGGCACTTAATTTTCTACGAACACGACTGGATCGCACGAACTTGCTCTTGTACAGAGTCGTCGAGAGGAATCCCGGGTTCGTGAAGGAAAAACCATGGAGCCTCCATATATCCTCTTTTTATTACTATACGTTTACTGTTTTGCGGCCAAATGCCTGTTTCTAACACGGCGATTCACTCAAAATTCTTCAAAAGCTTCAAAACCACTTTGGTTTATAATTATGTATACCTACTTTAAAAAAAGCTAACGAATTTCCAAATTAGCAACTGGCTTATGAATTAAATTTTTTTTATTCTCTTTAATTCATAAGTGAGCCACTAGCTTAAGCTTAAGAAGTGAATTAAGCTTTTGCAACCCTGGTCAATAAAAAGGTGTAACAAAATTATTTATGTGCATTTCTGGTTCAAGAGCAAATACATTGAGTAAGTTTTAGCTCAATCCAATGGTTAGTTTTTGAATATTAAACAAAAAGAACAAAGTATGAAGCTTTTTTCCTATCTCTCATACAATTTGAATAGGTTCTTCCCTAGCTTCGTTTTTCCTTTAACTCACATTATTATTCTCTCTATTTCTCTAATTTCCTACTCTTAAATCTACACACAGAAACAGAACCCTACTCAAAGTTACGAAACTCGCTTGACGAGAGGGCGCTGCGTTCGTTCCTCTTCATAATATAGTACTATAAAAATATATATAATTTATGGTTATGGACAAGAAATTGGCTTTATAGTTAATAAAGATAAGGGTTTGCCATTATGTTTTAAAAATGATTTCAGCCAAGTGGCCGCCGCGGCTGGATCGAATAAATTCCAGCCGAGGGGCCCAATTTTCGCCCATTTTTTGCAGCAATTGGGGCCGTATGCCAGAAATAACTCGCCGTCTTGTTGGAACCAAAGGTCGTCCACAACAACATCCTCCAATTCAGGCACGGCTCTAGCGTTCCCCATTGACTGCCACATTATAGCCGGCTTCATTTTTGAAGAAATATGGACCAATGGTTCCCTCTGCCCATATAGAGCACACCAAACAGTGACTTTTTGAGAATGTAACGGCGCGGCGCGCGTCTCAACATTGGCTTGTGGATTATGATCACTGCAAATACGACAATTTTGCTTATTAACGTACCCATTCAACCAAAAATGAGCTTCATCGCTGAAAAAAAAATTTTGTAAAAATCGAGCGGCTGAACCATTATTTTGGTAATAAATTTGCACGATTTGCAAACGTTGTTCAAGAGTAATGGCCGATTTCATAAAGCCCTTTTAACTATTTAACATGCTTTTAAATCTTAAAATGACGTTTGTTCCATACAATATACGTCATTTAAAAATTTAAAAGCCTGTTAAATATTTGTGAAACTGAACATAAGTCTATTAATTATGAAATGGCAAACCAAACTGAGCATAAATCAAGTGACAGCTATCAAAAAGACCAACTCCGAAAAAAGTATTGACAGATTGAAAACCACACGTCTTAAAAAAAAAAAACATCCTTTACATAGGGTTACCAGACGTCCCACCTATACAAACCTCTGTCCCCCTTATTAAGTAAAAATTCAAACAGATAAAAAAATATTCAATTGAAAAATGTAAAAATATTTTCATTAAATATTTCTGTGAGCACATCCATTTGAAGTTCAAAATCCTTTCAAAGCTGAACGCATCCACTCAATGAACTACGTCTCACTTCACTTTTTTTACTCTGGTGTTATATTTTTTAAAAACTTGTTTTTTCCCCCTTTTCGAACACTTGTCCCCCCTAGAAAACTCGCGGTGTCTCCCTTTTCATTATTTTTAATCTGGTAACCCTACCGTTACAATGCTTCTTCTTAAAAGTTCAGTTCATTACAAATTATGAATCGTCATAAAATGAATAGCTACAGTTGGATCGAATAAGCTTATGTCAGAATCAATTTTTTCAAGTGTAAGATGAGGAGGTACACTCATTTTGATTTTTACATTTCCATTTTGTCATATTATTATGCCTCTTATGAGACGTCCTCGTGAAAAAGTTACTTTGTAAATAGGTAATACAATAAAATTCAAAGGAATTACATAATTTATTAAAAAAATGTTTTTGCATATGGTTATTACAAATTAACAAAAACAAAAGTAAGAGATAATGGTGAAACTTATTTGTTTCGATGTGTAAAAACTGATATGATTATGATGTTTAGCTTTAACTAGTTGACCCGCCCTGCTTTGCACGGGTAGACAAACCTAAGCTTCGTTAACAAATTGCAAAAGAAAATATTATTTTTTTAATTTTTGTGATCGAATACTTCTTTCTGTGTTTTAACCCACTTCTCGTTATGAAAGACTAAGTTTATAAAAATATGATCCTCTATGGCCAACTTTTATTGCTTTCTCAACACAAAAAGATTTTTTTGTATTTGAAAACTAAGTGCTGTTTTATTTTTATTCATTTCAAAATTTCCGAAAAAAAATTATTCCGAATATCATCCACACAAAATAACCTTTGAAACACAAAAAGAATTTCTTAAACCTGACATTTTTTTATGTTTACCCTATTTCACCCTACAAATACAAAAACTTGAAAAAGAATACCACCTGTAGCCATTTCTTAAGAAAACCCTTTCAAACAAAAGACAAATTTCTTAAATCGGATATTTTTTTTATTTTTGGCCCATTTTACCCTACAAATAGCTAAATTCAAAAAAAATGTCCTTGAAGCCATTTCGTCGGGATATCCTTTTAAACGCAGGAAGGGTGTTTTCAATCGGATACGTCTGTTTCATATCACCCCATTTCACCCTACAAAGTGAATTTTTCAGATATTTTGATAGTAATTCTGCTATTTGGTGAGTGAGAGCGAATCCAACAAATCAGTGATCATTAAAATCGGTCCAGGCGTTTTGAGTTATAAATAGTGTAACTAAACCGACTTTGTTTTATACATATGTATGTAGGTATATGTATTAAGATTTTAAAATGTGTAAATAATTTGGGATGTAGTCTATCTAATACGAAGGTAGTTGTAGTGGAAATAGGATCTTTAGAGCAACTTAAGCAACTTTGAATTTTGTTTACACAATTTTGTATTCAAAATTTCGAGTTTGAAAATTATTTTCACAAAAACTGTCCACTAAAACAACTTTATTTAAAAATAAAATAAAAGGAGAGATTTCTGGCTTTACAAAAAGATATATATGTAACAAGGCGCTTTAAGTGTTTTGTTCTGATTTTAGTAATTTTTTGTAGAAAATTGCCCCCACCGGCTAAGCCCTGGGCAATAATGCAATATACCCCCCCCGCCTCCCCTCCGGTACGATTTTTTTCTTCTCTCGACTCAAAGCTCTAGTTTTTTGTCACACCTTATGCGAATCACCCTGTAAGTACAAACATTTAATTGTAGTAGATTTTTGTTATTCGCAGCGAACACTAAGGTATGTATCCGTCCAAGTTTCTACAAAGTATGTAACACAAATAGTGACAAGAAAGTAACCCGGGAGTAAGGTAGGTATATTGCATACGCAAATGGCGGAAGCAGTATTTGTAAATCTGCTATTTCCAATGTTGCATTTCTTCTAAGTTTCTAATATTCCCGCGTCTTTATACGGGTGGCTGATGAATATTGCTTAATTAAGGAACTCAAATAACTTTTTTTTCAGTGTATGTAATTCATTTTTTATTCATGTTTAATATCATTCAATTTTATTAAATACAGCTTAATTAGTTTTAAAAATAATGGATTTAAAATGCACACCAACCCCCCGCCCCCTGCTCGTTGATGCATGTGCGGAATTTCACCAAAAAGTTATTCGTTATTGCTTGGACAGTTGATACAGGAATAGCTGCAATTGTTTCTCGAATGGATTGCTTAGTTCATTCAAATTTGTTGGTTTTGCTTTGTAGACTTCCTGTTTGCAATAACCCCACAAGAAAAAGATAGGTGCAGTAAGGTCGGGCGACCTGGGGAGCCAACGAAATGTTGAGTTTCTGGGTATCAGCTTATTGGGAAATTTTCAACGCAATTCTGTCAAAACAGGCCGGGCTATGTGAGGAGTTTCACCATCTTGCTGAAACTACACAGAGTTGAAAAAAATTCTCATTCGGCGTAATTCTGCATAGAAAAACTCTCTCAACATTCTCAAGTAACGGTCTCCAGTAACCGTAACGATGTGACCGTTTTCTTCGAAGAAGTAGGGCCCGACAATGCATCGTGATGAAACCGTACACCTCGCATTGTGACACGAAGTGGATGCAATCCCGTCTCATGGAGTATTTTGCACTGCATATTCGACAATTTTGTTTGTTTATGTTGCCGTTTAAATGGAAATGGGCCTCGTCAGACATAAAAACACAGTTCGACATGTTTCCGTGCTCTTCCACCATTTGAAGCATCTTTTAGCAAAATTCCAAGCGCATCGGCAAGTCTGCTGCGTTCAGTTTGTTGGCCATTTGAATTTTATATTTGAATAAGTCCAAATAATTGTGCATAATTTACTGCAATGACTGTCTGCTTATACCCATTGGAGCATATAAGCTTCTTGTCGAAACTCTTGGATTGTTTTGTATGGCTGCAGCTACAGCAGCGATTGTTTCATCCGTCCGAACTGAAGGGTTTCGATGGGAAGGTCTTCTTTCGACTGTCCCATACTCGGCAAAATTGTTAAGAAGTCTCATTATGGTCCATCCTGCTCGGAGGATTGCCGCCAAATGTGCGCCTATACTCTCTTTGAACCGAAACTACGTAATCCAGTGCTTGATAGCGGCGGACAATCCAAATTCTTGTTTCAGTGTCCCAGTTATCCAATTTTGTTAAATCTGCAAAATAAAAAAATTATCCAGATTCATTAAATAGAAAAAAAAGTTATTAAATTTTTTTTTTTTTGGTAACGGCTTTCATCAGCCACCTTATGTATAAGCTACTTCTTCTGAATGAAATTTCTACCAGGTATATTCTTTTAGATTCCTTCTATAAGCGTCATTTCATATAGGTGGTATAGGTATAAATTAATTTAATGTATTTTTTATTGTTCATAAAATACCATCTTCCAAAAAAGCTTAAAGAGATTTATCAGATTAAAAGAAAAAATAATAATTGAATTTTGCTTATAGGCCTTTTGCAATCAAAGTTTCTGAGAAGAAAAAAAAAAAATGTCACACAAAAATAACTTCAGGATCATAAAAAGCCACAGATAGTGCTTTCAATATATATGTATATGTGTGTCTTTGCAACATAAAATTTTTGTCATTTTACTTTTCTTTTTCTAATAAAATTCTACGATCAACTTTTTCTACGATCGTAAAAAAAGAAGAGAAAACTTTCCTAAAACTATTCCCTGGTAGGCATATATGTACCTACGTAAAGTAACGCTGTTATCATCATTTTTGTTGTCCTTTATTTTACGATCACTCGCATTTAATGACACACGCATCACACGAATACGCACCCTGTCTCACACATCACCCCTGGGGCACCCTGATATGGATGTATGATTTCTATAAAGATAGGTATTCCACTATATGGTGATGTCATAAACTGGAAAGAATGAGGCTATAAAATAACTCCCCATAAGCTATAACCTACTTAGAGAATGGACAGGGACACTGTCCTTATACCTACTTTCTAATTCGTATTTTTTTGTTTTCTCCCTTTCTAGTTCGGCTTTGTAATGTTATCCCAAAACTTGACGACTCCATAATCGTATAATTGAAATATATACACGCAACAGGTCACTTCGACTTCACTACTTCTATAAATATTTTACCCATCATCGCATAATGTTCGTCTTCGTAGATAGATAAAATGGTCGTAAACCATCTGCAGGACATTCGACATTCCATTCCATTGAAATGGACTTATTACGGTAGATTAGATTGTGTTCTGTCGTCAAGTATAAAACATTCCAAAAACGCACATTGAGTGAGTTCATAAAAACCAAGAATCCTATGAATTTTCTCTTCTGAAATGGCATGTCTGCGTCCTTACACTCTCTATCCTTAGTTAATGCACATATATTAGTTGCAGAGGAAGATTGAGAGGTCAGGATACATAGGTAAATAGGAGCAGAGTCCTTATAAATACAAGTTATGTCGCCGTTAATTCATCTCTCCCGATGGGGATATATTTTTATTAGTATTTTCTTGTTTTTATTCTGAAAGTGCCCTACCCCAAACCCGATGGCTATATTGATTTAGTGAACCGAAGTCGTGTCATTTACGGTAGGTAGTAGGTACTCGCAAGGACACTCGCTGCCTCTGCCTCTGCCTCTCCCATATCCCCATATTACCCCCATCGACCCCGTATTTTGTCTTGATTAAGGATACGTGCAAATTGCTGTTCGCAGTTTCTCTTCTTCGTTTATGTTGACCCTGTGCCAAAGGCGATGGGTGTGGCGGCTAGAGGAGAAGGAGACTAGTACACCACAATACCGATGGACGGGAACGGAAACGGTGTCCCTAATCAAGCGAACATGAAATTTACAAGCAATGTTAAGTTATTTCAAAATACACGACATCGACGTTAAGCTTAGCATTGTGCTCTATACTGATATATACCTACAATAAGTACGATGCAAAGTGACACGATATCCTTTTGAGAGGGTGTGATGGGGCATCGCATAACATGTGGACCAAATAGGTATATAGCTGGCCTGGCAGGGATAGAACATCGTTTATGGAGACTTAAAGCTTGACAAGACTACTACGACGACAACGACAACGCATGCTACTATTTATATTGCTCGTCCTTCTGCATCGGTCGTGTCTTTTAGTTTAATCTTTGCGCAAATGAAGATACGAGTATGGTCGCAGGATTAGTTTCGTTTGGAAAAAGAAGGATTACGCGTTTGAGAGAGAGTATTCTTCTCTTCGTGTTGCCCACACTAATGCTATCGACGGAAAATAATTGCCATGACATGAATTCAATACCTTTAGATGTATTATGTGCGGTAGGAATAGGTATTGCTTACAATTGACACCGCTTCACGGTTGATGGCGGCAAGGGTTACAAAAAATTCTTCTGCAATTTGCGTTTTGTCGTAGAAAGTGTTAGTGGAAGAAAATTTATATTGTATATTGTATAAGATTCTTTGTTTGAAGTTCTTCATAAAGTTCTATTTTTATGTTCATCCATACCACCGATCTCTATAATAAACTGGATAGTGGATTCTCTTTATGTATGTAACAGTTTTTGATGTGTAAACATCTATGCTGGCGGTAGAGTGAAAAAAAACGTGAACGTTCGTGTGCAACGTTACGTCGTGCACTTTACGTTGCAGCACGTTACGTTACGAAATCTGATTTGCCCCGACCAAAACAAATTGATTTTAACGCGACCGACAATTAGATTATACTTTATCGCGACCACTCATTTATATTGTTTTTGCCAACGACGAAAGCAAATTGTTTTTAGCGCGACCGTCGATTTTATCATGTTAACACTTATATTTTTATATATTTTTCTTTAATTTTTAATTATTCCCCGAACAAAATGGACGCGACACTAATAATTAAAAAGAAAGCAAAATCAAAACAAAAATAATAATAGTCAGCTGTAGGGATTGACAATTGACTGTAGGTATGGTAGATCAATGGCTGTAGGTATGGTAGGATATCGGGTGCGTTCAGTGATACAAATCTGAACTTAAATTCTACGTTTACATTATACTCCTTTTAAACGATGCAATTTCTTCTTGCAATTTGTAGGCTGGGATATACAAAATAGCTGAGGTTGAAGAAATTGGAGAGTTATCTGCTACTTTTGTACTTGCACAAAGTTAACATTCATTAAAAATCACAGCGTCCAATTCCATAGGCGATTGATGGTGTCAGTCGATTGAAACTACGATTTTAGTGATTTCCACTGACAACAACTGCAACTAAATATTCAAAAAAACTCAAGATATCTAATTCGCCGGCTATCTCATAGTGACATTAATTTGAGGCTCGTTCAGTATAAAATTAAGACTGAACTTTTTGTAAGTTTTACTCGATTGAAAGATGGAGTTCCATAAGGGTTGCAAGTTCGTTTACAGTTCTAACTGGATATATTAATTCGGCCCCTGTCAGTCAAACCATTAAGTTCCTTTGGAATTTGGGTACGGTGTCATTTAATTGAAACCACGATTTTAGTGCTCTCCGCTGACAGTTGTTGTTTCTCGATGCTCAGAGAGTGATTACCATAAACAAATGCCAAAAGCAGGACCTTTCAGTACCGAACCTTCACCGTTCGTTGGACACTTCACCACCAGCCTTTTAGTGCTTGGAAATTTCGTTACAGCGGTTAACCCACTGGGTATTTCGCTGCCGTTCTTTCAACACTAAGCTTTTTAAGCACTGCCTACAGATAGGTTATGTAGTGTTAATTATTCAATATGTTTCTTTTGATGACGTTCAGTAACAAAAATTAGGCACTTGGACAAACGTTGATGTTTACACATATTTAACCGTGAGTCCCGGCACTCACATATTTTTTTTTTTTTGACTACAATTGAAGAAGACATTTTGAAGGTGTTCTGGTGCCAAGCTTTTGACGTCTGTCAAAAGAAAGTAATTTGAGGTACATTTTTCGGTTCACTAGCTGAACACAGTACGCTCGTCAGGACGAGCTGCAGGGCGCACGTGAGTGTGATTATTAAAACTTGTGTCAAATTTCTTTCACATTTCAGATGGCTTATTTTTGTATGTGATGGTGTGAGTTCTATTTGACAGGAATTTGAACACACAAAATAATGCTCCTATACAAATTCACAACAAATATTTCAAAGTGCATTTAATTTACTATGTCCCTTTGATAAGATTAAATAAAAATTTATTTTAGTGAATAGATGCAAAACAAAAAAAAATTGTGCGCTTATCCAAACAACAAAAAATTACAATTCAGTAATGAAATGAAGCAGAAATTCAAAGTACGAACTTCTAAAAATCCGACAAAGAATCCACCGGCGATTGGCGGCGACTAGCTAGATGTTCGCCTTTAAAGATTTGGAATCCAAACTGATATTTTTTATTTTTTGCAAACCAAACAACGACAATGTTTGTTTATTTATTTGGATTTGAAATTGTATAATAAAATATAATACGTGAATATTTGAAAGATTTAATTTGTCTAGAAAAATTGATCTTTTTCACTAAACAAATTGATATTTTCTTAAAACAATCGATTTTTTGGTTAGAAGGACTTCGACACTTGGTCTGTTTGGTATGGTATTTTCAGTAAAATGGGTAAAACCTGTCAAAACACCAAAGTGGAAACGAATTTTTAAAAATGGTTAAACTTGCAAGAAAGTTAAAAAATTATTGAACGACTTTTGTGTACAAAACGTCAAAATCTTACTCCTCACACAAACAATCACATGTTAAAAGTACGATTTTTTTGACAATTTGAGTTTTATTTTAAAAAAAATACATTAATTATGTATTTTTCAGGTGATATTTTATTTATGTAGTACTAGCTGACCTGCCCGGCTTCGCACGGGTAGACAAACCTAAGCTTAGCATACAAATTACGAATGTATATAAATATTTAAGCTACTTTTTGTAAGAATATGATCATCTAAATCCAATCTTTATTAAAGGGTTTTTCAACAGGGACGCTACAAAAGTAGAGCAATAGGGACAGCAAACGACGCCATATTTCTTGCCGCTCTTTTGACATTTCTCTTCAGTAAGGTTTGCCATTTCATGATGGAAAGAAAAACGAACCAACAACGAGTCGAAGTTATTAAAATTTACTACCGAAATTCAGAGTCAGTGCCTCAGTGGCCTCAACGTTAAGAGCGCTAAAAATCGAAAAATCATCTTCAGGGATGAGGCTCATTTCTGGCTGAATGGCTTCGTCAATAAACAAAATATGCGGTATTGGTCAGGCTGCAATCCACACGTACTCCATGAGTCATAATTGCATCCCGAAAAAATTACGGTTTGGTGTGGTTTATGGGCCGGCGACGGCGGCGTCATTGGGCCGTACTTCTTCCGTTATGATCAAAACCGTTCAATGATAAAGGAAAATTTTTGACCCCAATTGGATGATATGGACTTGGAGGACATGTGGTTTCAACAGGACGGAGCCACAAGCCACACAGCGAATGTCACAATCAATTTTTTGGAAACCAAGTTTGGAGAACGTGTTATCTCACGAAATGGTCCAGTCGCTTGGCTGCCTCGATCGTGCGATTTGACGCCGTTAGACTATTTCCTGTGGGGCTACGTCAATTCTATGGTCTATGCCAACAAGCCAGCGAGGATTGATGAACTTCGTACGAATATCGAACGTGAAATGGCAGCAGTATCGGCCGATTTATGCTTGAAAACCGTCGAAAATTGGGTTCAGCGTCTGGACTTCTGCAAGCGTGCCCGTGGTGGTCATGCAGAAGAAGTCGAGTTCCATATATAATGGCATCGAATGTACTTTCACAGGAATAAAGAATTTCATTGATATCCACAACCGTTTTTGTTTTATTAAAAAAAAACTTTTATAGCGCTCTTATTGAAAAACCCGATACTTTCAGAACGCAGAAAGAATTTTTGTATTCAAAAACCACTTTTTTGTATTCAAAAACCACTTTTTTGTATTAATCCCATTTCACTCCATAAATATAAAATTTTTAAAAATAACCTTTCCAACACAAACAGAATTTTTGAAAACGGATACCACTTTTCGTTTTAACCCCTTAAAGCAATTCACTCTCACCGCCTACAAACAACAAAATTTTAAAAAGAATATCTCTAAACTTATTTCCTAAAAACAACCTTTCAAACAAAAAACAAATTTCTTAAATCGGTATTTTTTTTATTTTTACCCCATTTACCTCTACAAATAACAACATTTTGAAAAAGAATACCCCTAAAGCAATTTTCGTAGGAATGCCGTTTCAAACACCAAAAGAATTTCTTAAATGGGATACCTTCATTTTTATTTTACACCATTTCGCCCTACAAATAAACAAAATTCAAAAAAATATCCCTAAAGCCATTTCCTAAAAAAAACTTTCAAATAAAAAAGAATTTCTTAGATCGGACAATTTTGTTTTATACAAATTGCAATTGCAATAATTGCAAAAATAATATCTTTGAAGCCATTTTCTAAGAATAACCTTTCAAACGCAGGTAGAGTTTTTTTTATCAGATACGTCTTTTTATTTTAACCCCATTTCACCCTACAAATGTTAAAATTTGAAAAAGAATATCCCTAAAGACATTTCCTCAGAAAACCTTTTAAACAAAAAGATAATTTCCTTAATCGGACAATTTTTTCCATTTTTACCCCATTTCACCCTACAAATTGCAATTTAAAAAAAATTTCCTCAAAGCCATTTTTTAAGAATAACCTTTCAAACGCATGTAGAGTTTTTTATCGGATTTGTCTTTTTCATTTTACCCCTTTTCACTCTACAAAATATTTTTTTTTTGTTTTTTAAGGTTATGCTGATATTCGGGGCAGAGCCGAATCCAACAAATAAAAATCATTAAAATCAGTCCAGCCGTTCTTTTTGACAATTTGTGCTAATTTGTGCAAATTCGCATGAAATGTCACCAACTATTTAACTCCCAGAATCGCGTTTGCGGCTACAGATCCATTGTTCAAACACAAAACCTAATGTGAACACATTCGACTCATTTTGATGTGCAGCAGTCGTTAAAACAAAACAAAAATCTTTGCTCGTTGAAGGATTATTTAGAAACTTTTCACTTACAAAATATAAATCTTATTAGGAAAATGCTTCCATTTAAAAAAAATTGGATTCCGTAGGATTTAAGTGACAAAGATAAGGTACAGACAGAGAGAACAGATATCACAAAAGAAAACGTCAAAAAAAATGAACAATCTTTAGCAAAAAAATCTAAAAATCCTTACTTTCTTCGCCATTATTTTCTCACCATGAAGTGTGAATGAGATAAAGTACAGAGACGCCAAACAAAGTCGAAGGAGACAGTCCAATGTGAAAACGGCAGAGATTATGAATTATAAAGATGGGAAACCTTCCTACGTTTCACCCTCCAAAACCCATTTGTTTACATTTTTGTTTTTGTAATTTCGTTTTGTGTCGATGAATAGATGTGAATTGTAACAACAATTTAACAGATTGGGTTTGTTCTGTTTTAACAGTTCGACAATTTTTGATGTTTAAAAAACGCAGCCATCTTTAAAAAAATTTCAACTCATCAGCTTTTCACCACAAAAATGGCGGACGTTAGGTGGGATATCGGGATGTGTTCGGAAAATACAGGTTCAATGGTGCACACAGAATATTTTAGGGTGCACCCTTCATAAATCTATAGCTGGCCATTCACGAGTGAGCTTTAAGTTAATATTTTTTTAAAGAAATCGACACTTGCAGCTTCCTTAGGGCAATTTCTTCAAACAGAAATAATTAGTTAGTATCGAAAATGATAAAAATATGATACAAAACATCATAATACAGATGATTAAACAGCGACACAGATCTTACTAAATTTACATTATTTGTTGTGGCGAAGATTGTGATGAGCTGAATTTGAATATTTTGAGTTTGTTTTGACTGTTCTTTTTTCCTTGTTGATTTTTTAATATTAAATTTTTTATGATAACAAGAATATCTGAGACAAAGCTAAATATTCTATAAAAAGAACAAACGCTTTTTTTGCTACAAATAGTGCTAAGTCTTCTACTTGGCTGATGTATTTCAGTAGTATATAGAATTTGTATTATAAACCCTTCATATACAACAGTTAAAGCCCAAACCACACTACTCTCGTTTGGTGTGTTGAGGAGTCATTCATCCGGTGTCAACGGGGCATGAAATTCTGGTGGAAAACTATAGTGCCACCTGTGCGTTGAAAGGTTTAAGGATAAACAGAGTTAAAAAGTAGTAGGTGAGGTTTGGCGAATTGTCAAAGAAAGAGTGGTAGATACAGAATACAGAGATACAATTTAATAAGAGAAACAAATGTTAGAACAGATCAGATCGGATAATGCAAACGGTGTAAGAGAATTAAATAGTAATAATATAATGGGTGATTTTTTAAGAGGTTTAGAACTTTAAAAAAAAAAAAACACAAAAAATTCGAAAAAATGAATGAAATATTTATTTGAATCGATAGTTTGAACCTTGCAATTTAATGTTTAAAGATAATTTCATGCAAATGTTGACCGCGGCTGCGTCTCAGGTAGCCCATCCGCTGAGTCCAATTTTGGCATACTCTTTCACACATATCGGCCGGTATCTCACGAATGAATGCATGGATGTTGGCTTCCAGTGCGTCAATCGAAGCGGGCTTGTCCCTATAGACATTAGCCTTGACATACCCCCACAAAAAATAATCTAATGGTGTCAAATCGCACGATCTAGGCGGCCAATTGACCGACACGAAACGTGAAATTAACTGTTCACCAAACTCGCCTCGCAATTGCGCCATTGTTTCGCGTGCTGTGTGGCATGTGGCACCGTCTTGTTGAAACCACATATCATGCAAGTCAAGAACTTCCATTTCGGGCAAAAAAAAGTTTGTTATCATCGCTCGGTAGCGTTCACCATTGACCATTGAACGCTGCGATTCGCATCATCTTTGAAGAAATAGGCCCAATAATGCCGCCGGCCCATAAACCGCACCAAACAGTGGCTTTTTCGGGATGCATTGGTAGCTGTTGCAATGCTTCTGGCTGATCTTCACTCCAAATACGGCAATTTTGCTTATTTACGTACCCATTCAACCAAAAATGAGCCTCGTCGCTGAACACAAGCAGCGCGCGATGAACATTTCGAACCGAGCACGAATTTTGATAGTAAAATTCAATAATTTGCAAGCGTTGTTCATTTGTAAGACGATCCATGGTTAAATTGCAAACCAAACTGAAGCTGTTTGACAGTGACACAAGGTACTAAACACACGTCAGCTGTCAAAACCAGTGTTGCCAAAATCACCCGTTAATTGTTCAAAATCTTCCATGAACACTTGATAGTTTTTTTCATCATTTTTATTAGTTTTTGAACGCGCCCATTGAAACTCATCAAGTTTCCAAAATATCGTGTTGGAAAACAGTAAGTTGCACTAGTATGAGTTAAAACACGCATAATAATGCAACTTACTTACTTCACCACGCGCAGCCATATTGTTTAGCTTGTAGGCAAACCCGAATGACAGCAGAGGTTTCCAATCTTTATAATTCATAATCTCTGGTGAAAACCGTTCTATAACGAGATTTTATGTAATTTTAACATTGTGAGACAAGGACGCGCGCCATGATTCGCGAGTATTGTGTTCAGCCACTTTGACAAAAAAAAGTTTAGCCGTGTTTTATTGGTAATTTTATAGCCAGCGCAGTACAATTTGCCTTGGCAAACAAAAACAAAAACAAAGAGTGTCGATAAATTAGCCAGTAAAAGTGTGGATATAAAAGTGGTTATACCTAGTTAGAACTTTGAAGATGAAGGTGGCGCTCTTGAAAAGTATTCATGACTTGAACCTTAATGTTGTTTTTTACTCACAAAATGGATGTGATCTATGATATTTGTTGTTTGGTGGAGACAAAATGGATGTGAACTATGATATTTGTAGCGAACACAGCCTAAAGTTATTAACACAGCCAAAACGTTTTATTGGTACTTGATTATTGCGCTAGCTATAAATAACCAGTAAAACACAGCTCTTGTTAAACATAACTGGTGCCAAGCGCACCGTATAACAATCTTCAATTGCAGTCGTTTTGTTTGTATGAATACGCTATCCAGTGTATTATAGAGATCAGTGGACGTGGCACCTGGCACGTGGATAATCTATGCTATCAAATCAACACTGAATGTGAATGATCGCTTGTTTGAGTGCGACTGCGAGAGCATAGTAACGAAGCTAAAGAAGGAAAATAATTTTATGAGAGAGCAAATAGAAGATCATCAACGTGTGCAGTAGCGGATCTAGGATTTGGCTGTGGGGGGGGGGGGGCTAGTGAATGGAGTTTTAAATGACTAAATACTTTTGTCCTTAAATTCATTGTTCTTTTTTAAATATTAATAATCACCCCAATTATTATGAAATTCGAACTTCGTATATTTATTTTCTATTTGAAACGGTTAGTATGAAAGTCGTATGCCATGAATACTCAATTGTATCGACTGAACTCGATTCCATCTTGCATGTTAGGTGCTAGGCCCCCTGCTTTTGGTTCATTTTCCGCTTAAAATTATGGAGTTTATCAAACGAGAAAGGTGAGAATTTTTACCAAGAGAATACGACTGTCGGAAAATTTCATAGTAAAACTAAAAACTGTTACGGGTATGCGTTGGAATGCGTTCGCCGAATTTAAAAATCATGACTTTTTTTTACTATGACTAATGATGAGTCAAAGTGACTTTCAAAATAGAGATGTTCGATAAAAGTCGTATATTTTTGCTAAATACGAATTTCATAATTGGGGTGAATGCTTCAATCACATCAATTTTTTGATAAAATGTTTGTAGATTTACAAAATAAATCAAATCACTAAAATAATAATTCATTTTTGCATTTCTCGTATTTTTATCAATAAATTGTTAAATAGAATAAAAGAAACAAACTCGAAAATATTATTTAGTGTTAGTATCTACTATAAATTATATACATTGATAAAATAAATACCGTTGTTTTTGTGTAGTTATTGTTATTAACGGGGCTAGGAAAAAACACACTATATTGTAAACAGCTTAGCCCTTAGATTTTCGTTCCTTTGGGGCAATAAAAACACACCTAAGTACACAAACATTTAGCAGCCCGGAACTCATTTTGTATCATTATTTGTTATAACTGATGTTTTTCCAATATTATCGACTTTGGTGGGCTAAATGGGCTGTGGCAGGCTTAGGGGGGTGCTTTAGTCCCTATAGCCCCCCTATGGATCCGCTACTGAACGTGTGCAACGATCAAGTATGTTATTGTTTGTATTTTACCCACAAATGTAAGTGCTAAAGATCGTGCAAAAAAGCTTGCTGCTAAACTTAACCCTCCGCTCACTCCTCACTTCGACGCCAACGACTTCCGATCAAACACAGCGAACCCCAATAAAGAATAATGATAGTCCACTTCTCATTCGGCTATCCCCTCCTGCTGAAAAAAGAAATCTTATTCATGCATTCGAGATCCAGTCAATAAATGGCTTAACAAGATCTCAGCTACTCAATGACTGTGCGGATGAGGAAGCCAACAACTCGCATCCAAGTACCCGTGGCCGTGACCCTTGTATGTATTATAAATGAAAGCTTAATGCCGCTGAACATGAACAGTTCATTGCTGCGACAAGCAATTCGACTTCGTAGAGATAAAGAGGGTATTTTGTTTTCAGCTAGAACGAAAAATTTGTTTTTGTTAAGAAAACCAGTGATAACAAAGAAATGAAGATAGACGATAGTACTTTTTCTACTCCTAGTACTTATTCGTAATGATACCCGGTATATTTTTAATTCGTGTTTGTATTTATAATTTATATTTTCTTTTAATTATTTACATTTAATTTTTGTACTTATTAATTATTTCTTTTTATTAATTTTTCTTAACTTTTTAATTATTTCTTTTTCTTAACTTTTTTTGTAATTCTTTTTGCTTTTTCTGAATTTTCTTTAGTTGATTCAAATAATAGGTTCATACTTTTGAAGGAGACAGCACTTAAAATCAAAATCATTGCCAAATCAGAAATTTCTGGAATTGAGTTTCTCATTTTAGAGGTATCTAATGGCAATGTTAAAAGTTTATTGGGAGTTGATTATAATCCTAACAGGAGCTGTTTCCCCTGAACCTTTTTTCTTCAGTTATTTGAGAATTATCGGCGAATTATCATTGTTTATTGTGATTTTAACGCCGATCTTTTTCTTAATGATACACGAGCCAAAGAACTGAGTGATGAGATTTCTGCTACTGGCCTCACCGTGATAAACTGGCATGCCACTCGTTTTGGCCCCAACTCCGCTCCCAGTCTTCTTGACTTGATGATTGTATATCTGACTTGTCTAATGTTCTTTTTCTTTTAGTGAATCAATTGTGTATTGAAGGTGCATCTGATATTGCGCCCTAATCTCCCATATTGCCCACTTAAGTGCCACTTTCTCTGACCGTGAAACTGATGGGCCTAAGTTTCATACCCTGAGTTAAGTCTTAAGTGCCACTTTCTCTGACTGTGAAACTGGGGCCTTAACCTACACTGGTAGAGGTATTAATGGAAAAGAAGTTAGATTTGAAGAAATGGCGATCAGTATAAGGGCAACACCTCCTAATCAGCGTTACCATTTCGAAGTAGATTTGGAGAAAAATCGAAGTAGATTTCAAAATGAATGTTTTTTATACAAATTTATATTAAAAAAACATTTTTTATTAAATTTACTTTAATTAAACCAAAAAAACTAAAAACATAAACGAAAATTCTATCAGACTTCGTATTTAAAAACATACGTATTTCGATATTGTTAAATAACACTATTTAAATTAATTTAACAAAAAATTTTACATTATTTTTAACTTCATTTCTACATTATTCGTGGTTTTATAACAATTCTTAGTTTTATTTAACAAAAACTTAGAACAAGAGAATTTCTCAAACTTCATGTTAAGCTACTTTAGTTATTCCTTTTTTACAAAAAAAGAACATGAAAATTGTTGTAATTAAATATAATTTAATTAAACAAACAAAAGTAGTAGATTTAAAAATATATTTCAAAAAAAGAAGTAGATCTACTTCAATTGAAGTAAAGTGGTACCACTGCTCCTAATAGGTACTCTTTGTTTTGACGAATATTTTATTCTCTTTAATAATTATTGTCATTTTTAAAAATATGTAGTGGGAAAAGGTTGTAGTATAGCATAGTACACAAATCTAAGGAAATATATTGCGCAGGTTTGCAGTCAGAAATTGAACATGGCGGCTCGAGTGCCCCAAAAACTGCACATGACATTACTAGAAACAACAGCAAATATTAGCCGTGTTTTATTATCTTGTATCCAGATACGGATCCCGATAGAAGATAATAAAACACACCTATTGAGGAGCAAAATTAATTGACTTCGCTGAGGGCCATTTGAATAGTGAGCGAGTTGGACGATTTGAATTTCTTAACTTCTCATTCTTCATTTTAGGGTTGCTATTCAGTGGCAGAGGTGCGACTGTCGATACAGTGCCGCCACAAACCAAAACTGTTAGTGCCATCTATTACCAAATAGCTACACTTTGCGAAGTGTCATACCAAATACTCAAATTTCCCAGATACAAAGCTTTCTCCTCGATCGATTCGCCGTAAAATGATTATTCATAACAGAGCGAAATGGAAAAGTTTTCTTTCATTGTTTTTGCTGGTGTCGAATATTTTTAGACGAAGAGGATCATCGTGGTGAGGTTTGGGTTGTATGTTAATCCTGCAACCTTTTGAGACACATCAGTGATTGCTCAGGATGAGATCATGAATGATTACTATGTTTGCGATTTTGCACAAAAAAATAAAATTTAATTTTATATACATTTTTATATGCAACTCGGGGTTCCAAATAAGCAACATAAAAATGAAAAATGTTTAAAATGACTTTTTGTGGATAAAGTACAAAATTTAATACAAAAAGTAGTCATAAAGTGTTTTTATTCATATATAAACGGTCATTAATTTTTCTGCTTCGAAAGTAAAGCTAAATAAAACACACAGCGATACATTTTTGATGAACATTTTATTTCATTATAAGGTTTGGACTTTAGGTGTGAAGGGTGAAAAACAACATCATTCAAATTGCCGCCTCGGAAAGATTCGCAGCATGCGATTCTTTTGAGGTAATTTTTAACTACTCTTTCGCACATTTCGGACTGTGTCTCGGCCATAACTTGAGTAATGTTGGTTTTTAATGCGTCTTGAGTTCGGAGATTATTCACGTAAACACGGTCTTTTGCGTAGCTCCACAGAAAAAAATCTGACGGTGTCAAATAGCATATGATCTTGCTGTCCAATTGACTTCGCCAAAACGTGAAATTACGCGACCAGGAAACTTCTCACGCAATAAAGCCATATAATTGGTCGTGTTGTGTGGCTTGTTGCTCCGTCTTGTTGGAACCACATATCGTCCAAGTCATGATCTTCAATCACCGGCCAAAAAAAATCGGTTATCATTCGACCAATTGCTGTGAACGCCGGGAAATCGATAAATTCAGATCATGAGCAACACTTGCACTTACAGCAGCAATATTTTCGACTGAGCGAGCATGACGATGATGCACAGGCCTTAAGACATCAGTAACAGGGTTCGGACTTCGGATTCAAAATTTCGAAGCAAATGTGGAAAAAAAGCACAGTAAATCCAAAATTTCCGAAGTAGATTTAGAAATTCAAAAAAAAGAAACAGATTTTACATTTATAGATACGATTTCTATTGAATTTGTATCAAATTCAATTCCGGAAAGTTCCTCTCTGCTGTGGCGCTACTGCACATATAATCTGACAAATTTCTGAACATAAGTTCTTCAATATTATTTGTTTTTTTTATTATAGAGTACCAAAATTTAGGCAAATCATTTGTATCGTGAATCCTAAATGACCTCCACTCAACTCATTATTAGAGATATCAATGGATCTGCCTGGTACCAGTTTTAAAATTGAAGTTCAAATGCGAATCTTAATTTCGACACTCAGAATTTATTGGAAACAACAGTGCTGTCTCTTAAAAACGATAAAGTGCATGGTGATCAGTGCTGTCTTTTTATTTATAGATTTAGAATTTTTTCGATTGCAAAAAAAAAGAAGTAGATTTTGAAAAAGTGAAGTAGGGAAGTAGATTTTATTTTTTTCTGAAATCCGAAGTTAATCTACTTTGATTGAAGTGAAGTGTCGACCGAATATTGGACGCAGCGTGTGATGCGTCACGCGAACCGAAGCGAACCATTATTTTGGTAATAAATTTGCACACGTTGTTCAGGAGAAATGGCAAACCAAACTGAGCATAAATCAAGTGACAGCTGTCAAAAAGACCAACTCCGAAAAAAGTATTGCCAGATTGAAAACTACACGTCTAAAAAAAAACCCTTTTATTTGGCCGAGCAAAATGAGGCTCCACATTAGCGACTAGAAAGAATACAAAAATAATAATAGTCAGCTGCAGGCAAAGGTAGGATATTGGGTGTGTTCAGTGATAAAAATTTGAAGATCTGAACTTTATTCTATGTTTACATATATTATACTGCTTTTGAAAGATGCAATTTCTATTTGCAATTTTTAAGCTCGTTGGCGCGGGACATATGTATGTGGTGGCTGTGGTACACAAAATAGCTGAGGTTGAACAAATTGCCGAGATATCGCTCGTTCTTTTTTATGCTTTTCCTTATTGTTAGAGTGTGTTTTATTTTTATTCGTCGTCCGCTCAGCTCAGATAACTTCGCTTAATCAAGTGGAGTAAGGAGTGCAGAGAGATGCGATGATGCACAAAGTCGTAGCGTTTAAAAAATATTTGTTTGCAGTTTGAAGGAAACCAAAAGAGAAAAACGAAGATTCAAAATCAATCTCGTGTAAAAGCAGTCATAGGAGGTTGGCATCGATTTGTGTCAAAACTCTCTTTATCGCATTATCGGGTTTCTATAACTTTGACAGTCGATAACTTTATCGACCGGAACATGCGGAATAGAAATCCTGGAAAAATGCGATAAAATGCGTTTCTGTATCTTTGAGAATCGTTTTTTTTTTTCATTTTCAACGTCAAAATGTATCACCTACCCAAAGGCAGGCGATAATAGATGAAACATTTAAATTATTGCAAACGACAAGAGAAAACAAGCTTAAAAAAGAAAACAAAATAAATAATGTTCATAATAAATGACTTAGAACAAGAAGGTGAATAAAATTGAATGTTCACTTATATTTTTTAATTTTTATTACTCAATTTTAATGTTCAGAGAAACAAGAGCCCGAAAAATTCCTTAATAAAATATTTGTCAGCAAACAAGGAATTCACTAGGGATGAAGTTTTTTTCTGTCCCAGAGGAAAATATGCGGACGCATTTCCTGTGCCAAAATCTGAGTTGCATTTCGGGATCGAATGAGTCGGAATACCTCCTGTAATCGTTCCTGGTTTCAAATAGATTCATTGTATTTCGAAAGTTACGGCCGGCCGGCGCTGGCCGCGAGCAGCGTTCAATATACGCATTTTATTCCGGCTTTGGTTAGCTTCCTGAAATAAAGAAGCGTACACTGTACAATATCAAGCATATAAATACATGTATACATACATAGCTTAATTAATACATAGTCAAATTCGATTTCAATTTTCACTTTTGTTTTTTTTTTTTTTTTAAATGTTAAACAGACTAATAAACTTATCGCCTTCCAATGGATTTTCCAATGAAAATAAATCGAAAATTCAACTTATCGCATCGAGATACAGAAACCCAATTTTTTCCAGAGACGATAAGTGTGTAATGAATCGTTTCATTTTTTAACAATGCGATAAGTTATCGCCTGAGTTACAGAACATGGGTCCAGTTGATGTAAACATTTTTCTTCAACTTAAAACACAAAAAAAAAAACAAAATTTCAAATGAGTTTTATACTTTTAAGAGCATGATATGGTGTCCAAAATTGAAGAATGTTTTTTAATTATAAATATATTTTTCAATTCGAAGAATATATATATATATAGAGGAGAAGTTGGGAATATGGAACCGTTTTTTGTTTTCCAAATAAAAGACATTAAAAATTATTCAATAATATACAGTATATATTGTTACAAAAGTGAACCTAAGTAAAGTGGTTCCCGAGAGGGTTAATTTATTTATTTTATTTTTATTTTGTTTTATTCTTTTAAAAGTTAATGCCTTCAATTTTTTTTTTTTGTCGCCGAACGAACTTTAGGAGAATCCAAAGAAAACTTCACACTTTCACCACAATGCAGCGCTTTTTATAGGGTTTTCTCAAAATTCCAACAAATTTCCAGTGTCCACTGTCATGCGCAGAGATGACAGCTCATGTCAAGATGACAACTACCATAGAATCGGTGTAGTCCATAGCCTGTCCGCTATTAACATTTATTTTTTTTTTTTTGACAAATAGTTTTTCTTTTTCATTGCATTTTTCAGACTTTTCATTCTTTTTTCCAAAATGCTTGCAAAATTCCCTTTCGATCGATGTATGAAAATTTTTTTTTACAACAGCGGACCATGCTAGTGCTACCGTGTGCATTGGATTTCGTCACAATATAAATCCATAATACAAGGTCATTCATTTCGTGGTTTCAAGTTGGTAGCGCTGGCAGTTGACACCTGTCAAGCACAGCTGTCATTTGAAGTGTCATAATATTAGTTTGATGCTTGCCATTTACGAAAATGGATTTCTTAACAATCGGTCAACGCGTTAAAATTATTAAAACTAACTACAAAAATGGTGATTCAAACGTAGCCACTTTTTGCGCATGACGCGATGATTATGGTCGTCGTAATAGACCGACTGCGAAGAGAGTGGAAGCTTTACTGATGTCGTAAGGCCTGTGCATCATCGCAATGCACGCTCAGTCGAAAATATTGCTGCTGCAAGTCAAGTGTTGCTGATGATTATAATTTATCAATTTCCGGGCGTTCGCAGCAATTGAACGTGTCGTACACCTCACTGTAGCGTATTTTGCATTTGGATTTGCATCTCCATCCTTATAAAGTTCAAATCATTCAGTGATTCTTAAAAAGATTAATAAAATATTTTCGTCAATATCACCTACGTGACTTTGTTCAGTGTACGTTAATTCAGAAACGAAGATTACGGATTATGGAAATGCAAACGACCCGAAAGGTTAATTTTTATCTTAAAACAAAACTGTTATTTACGGTTCCGCAATCTTTTTGTTAAATAAATTTTGAAAGTTCATGGGCTGTGCAGATAACCGAATCCAATAAATAACTTGCAACAAAGAATCTAAAATGCTAGTTTCAATTCGGAAGCAAAAACGATAGCACGCATCGAAAAAATAATAAATTCCTTAAGCTCTGTTTTCTTATCTGGCCTTATAGTTTCGCAGTGGAGTGGACAAAAATGCACATTTTAAACGGTTTAATTGTACTTATTGTAATTGGCTTGACAATGGTCCAGTTGTCCTTTGGAAGAGTAGTTGAAGACGAAGAGTTGGATGTTTTCCAAAAAGTCCTTATAGCATGGAGCGCTGCTTGTCCAAACGGGATTTCGAGTGGGGAAAGTAAGTATTTTATAAAATTATTTTCAACAATAATTCTTATTTCTATTTTTATTTTATTTTTTAATCAGGCGATCCTGTAATGCAACACTGCGTTTCCAAGGTGGACACTACCACGCCTTGTTCCAAAACATTTTATCAATATTATTGTAAAAAAAATAAAACCTATTAGGTGTATGTAAATATTTCATCAAATCATTATAGAACAACTCGACATGTGTTTCAATTTCGGAAGTGACTCTAGACATGCCAATTATAACAGTTTTGTTTTATAAAAGTACTATTTATGCGGCCCCACAGGGCCAGGGCCCTCCGCCGGTAGGCATACTTCAGGCACAGAGAGTTTTTTTTTTGTTCAAGTCGGGCGAAGCGCGTTAACTGTTATAAATTGGCTTGTATGTAGTCTCATCCTTCAATTTCAGCTAAATCCAACGGGAAGTATAGAAGGAAATGGCAGATGGTAGCTATTTATTTCGATTTCGATATGCTGAGTCTTTTAATACTAGTAGTTTATGTTTGTTTGCTAACTTCAGTCCCATTCAAGCGGAAACTTTAATATGAAAAAAAATAAAGGTATATAAGCGGGGTTTGTGCTACAAATAAGCATTTTATTAACAAGCAAATCGTCAGCGGAGAACGAAATTGTTTAATATCTACTTACTTTTGTTTCGAAAACAAGTTAATGATGATGCAGTTTTAGTAATTTGAGTATGGAAGTTCTGAATTTGAAAATCGTTTTGGTCTAACTCTTTCTGTTTGGCAGATAATTCACATCCAATTTGTTGTAAGAGTCCATCTTTTCAATTTAAATTCATTCCAAATTGTTCGAAGAGTCCAGTTTTCCAGTTTCTTTAATAAAAATTCAAAAAATTGTTCTCAATATAAATAAGACCCATTGTGAATTCCATATACATATGTATACCTACCATTTACGAATCGAGGTGAAATTTTGTTCTAAGCGATAAAGACTGCTTTTTTTGCAAACGAGCTATCTATAGAGAAATTTAGCTTTAGTTTCCTGATTAAATAAAAAGCGAAGAAAAAACATTTTTTCGTCAGTGCTCAGTGCGAAGCCAGGTATTGTTTTAATTAAAAGATTTTTATAATAAAAAAATTGTACATGCAACTGGAATAAATCAGCTAAGTAAAATACGAAATTGGGGGCTGGCGTTAACGAAAATCTCCCTGGGAATGTTTAGCTTTTTTGATGGAAAATTGGGAACTTGAATGATGCTCGAAAGTTTGAATATTGATTCAAAATAGCATTTGATGGCCTCAGGTTCGAACGCAGGTAGAGGTTTTGGAGGTTTAAACCACCCCCTTCTCCTCCCCCTCCCCGGATTATCAAGTATAAGAAAATAAGGAGGATTTATTTTCATAAAAATAAAACTCCGATTCATTCTCGTGCCTAATTTCATGTCCAAAGCGCTAAAAATTCAACGGCTATGCTGATGCCAAAGTTAGAGAATCGTATCCAAAAGCGCCTTACATCCAATGTGCTAATTTGAATTTTACTATTACACACGCTTGTTACATATACCGTCCATCCGAATTTGCATAGCATCAGCTCTAGATTTAAAGGGTGTTTTTTTTAGAGGTATAGAACTTAAAGCTGGCAGCACTGTTTTTATTGACAGCCATTTTATCATTTGCCATGTGATTTATCTTAAGTTTGGTTTGTCATTTCATCACGAACATGAATCGACGACGACCACCGGGCACGGCGGCGGCGGCGTACATCCCGTGAATGGGCTCGAAACGAGATTGCTGATGATGAGCCCGATTTTCACAGGAAAATTTTGTTCAGCGATGAAGGTCATTTTTGGTTGAGGGGCTACGTCAATTATCTTGGAGTTTATAAAATTCTCAAGCCATTGTTAACAGTTATGGGCTAATGGAATTATTGGTCCTTACTTCTTTTAAAACGATGCCGGCCAAAGGGTTACAGTCAATGGAGACCGTTCTAGAGCAATGATGAATGACTTTTTCGTTCACAAATTGAACCGCCGTGATTTGGGGTTGGTGCGGCTTCAACAAGCCCGCGCAACATGTCACACACAGCTCGTGCCACAATTGATTTGTTGGAGGAAACGTTTGGTGAGCGCATAATTTCGTGTTTTCGACCTTCGAGTTGGCCTCCAAGATCATGCGATTTAACGCGCGAGACTATTTTCTGTGGGAATATGTGAAGTCGCTAGTCTACGCCTCTAGGCCGATAATCTCGAAATGATGATGGAGGACAACATTCTCCGCGTTATTGCCGATATAGCTACGGCCACAAGTGTTGGAAAAAGTCATCGAAAATTGGACCTCAAGATTAGACTACGTCCGAGCCAGCCGTGGCAGCTATACCTTTGCCAGAAATCGAATAAAGTAAATTTCATGTCAAATTACAAAAAAATCATGTTTGTTTTATTCCATTTCAAAGTTCTATACCTTTAAAAAAAACACCCTTTACTTTTAATCGCAAGCACATTGTGCTCAGTTCTTCTTAATACCAAACATTTTGTTCTACAAGCCTATGTATAAACAAATTATTTTAGGAAGATGAACAGTTGTATGGAAATTGTTTTATATACATTTTTGAGCTTTTTTACAAATTACTTAAACGTAGGAGTTATGATGTGTAGTTGAAATCTAAAAAAAATGTATGTATATACCTAGTCTTAAAGCCTTTTGACACCAAAATCCAAAACAGAATTTTCGGCTAAAAGTTTACGAAAACTGATAAAGCATTCACACCGAACAATATTACACGTTTTCGTTTGACATTTCAATTGAAATGAAATCAGCTGCTATATGATTGCTTGAACACAATGGAAGCGACAAGGGCCGCGAAACGCGATACTTTGAAAATTATATCAAAAGTTAAAATAAAATATACTAAACAAACTCGTTGAAGTGTGGTTGGAGTGAATAAAAACAGCGTAGAGATCTCACGCTTAATCCATAATATAAAAAAAAAGAAATAAAATCATATAAAATCGGAAAAAGTCAACTTATTGAAGTAATTTTTTTTATAATATCAAATACATAACATCATTTTATTTAATATAATTAAAAACTTCGAAAAAACAAGACATCATCAATCAAACGAAAGCGTAAGCAACTACAGCCTCTAATTTCATTGCCGTCAGAAGTCATACATTTCGATTTTTAATTTCGACACAAACATTTTCGCATTAAACATTTACATCTTCCGCTGTTTGCCTCACAATACGCTTTCTTTTTTTCCCTTGCATACAAATATCACATTGAATTTATTAAAATATTTCTGCAGAGTAGAACACACTAAATAAAACAAGTGCAGAATAGTATCAAACAGGCACAAAGTTTTTGAGAATCGGATGAAAAGTTGTCGCATGTTCCGAAGATGTTTATTTCCCACATTTGTTCGTTTCGGTCGTAAGTAAAAAACTGAACGTGGAAACCCTTGCTTTTTAATTCATTTCGTAAGCTAACTGCAACGTTTATTAGTTAGGACGCGCGTCCCATCGCGTCTACTGTGTTACCGTCTACTGTAATTTACCGTGACAGCATCCCGTCGTCGGCTTTCGCTTTGACATTTGATTGAGCGCTGAATGTTTCGAAAGATTTCTTTTGTTTTGTTCAGCTATGAATTCCAATTGGTTTTCGATAGGATTTATATAAAACTACGTGTAGTCTACGAAATCTTTTGGTTTACAAGAATGTATGGAAAAACTTGTGTTTTCAGTGTAGGCTTTACGCCAAAATCGATATTTTCGCAAAAACCGGATTTTGGGTTTGGTGTGAAAAGGCTGTTAGACATAGCAGCAACTATGACTAACCCAATCGATACAAAGCTAAATCTTTGTGTAAACAGTGGACTCCGCTTATTTGCAACACAAAAAATGAAGAAATTTTTTTACAACTAAGCGGAGTTTTCACATAAACGAACTTCGGATTTATACAACTTTGTTGCATTGAACCAAAATTTGTATAACTTCAACTTTATTTCCCCTTTAAACGATGTGATGTGAAATATTTCCACAGATAGGAAACTGAAACATAAATAACCTCGAACAACAAAGACAACAACTTTTAATAATTGTGACAGTTGAAAGGGTTGGAACGATGAGAATGGAAGAAAATCATAGTTTAGTTTAGTTTACTTTATTTATTAAGATCAAACAGCCTCATATAAATTACGATAGAGTAAAAAAAAATATGCACGACTTTTGATTCTCTAGAGGAAAAATTCGATTTTTTGTTTTAGCTCACCAAGAACGGGTAGCTGCCATATTCACAAAAATTTGTTTTTTTTTCAATTTTTCTCCAAAACGGCTTTAACGATTTTGATTAAACTTCGTACCTGGAATGACCAAACTAATTGTAAGAAAACTGACTTTCAGGTTTTCGGCAAAAAAAAAATCACATAACGGAAATAGGCACTACACGTTTTTCGAGAAAATATGCGGTCTTATTTTTGGGTTATTCGCGTATATCTTTTTCATGGTTGAACCAATTTTGTTATAATTTTGTAATCTAGTGCTTCTCAATAGTTTAAACAATATTGCATTTAAAAATTTGGAAAACAAAGTTTTTCTTCGCGGTGTGTCTGTATTACAGTTGTTTACCTCACTCAAGAGCAATTTCGAGCGATCCAGTCTTACAGGTACTATTTTAGTGAAAATTTCTTGCTTTTAATATTTAGGAATCCAAGTCCTTAAAAATCATATCTACCCACTTCTTTATAGCTGATTGTTATTCTTGGAATATCTTCTTTAAAACAGATTTCGCCTTAGTATGCAAAATACGGCCATATGTTCTACTGATTCTAATTAATTTATATAGCCCAGTCACTGATGAACGGGTTAAATCATCCCTCCAATCACGATGCATTCAGGACAAAATAAATTTCTAATTTCCGATTTGTCATTTACACCCGCCTGCCCCTCTGAACTATGACCATCAGTCCGTTCCCTTAATCCTGTGCCAAGGCAAAAACTACAAAATAAAGGACAATGAATCTGGTGACTCGATTTTATATTTATAAACAGGGTGATTCGCATAAGGTGTGACAAAAATCTAGGGCGTGTAGATTGGGTCGAGAGAAGAAAAAACTCGTACATGAGGGGGTCAATTGCCCCCGTTTAGGGAGAAATTTTCAAAAAAAAAATATTAAAAAACAACGGTAACACTTAAAATGCCATGCTCAACCTTTTTGTATAGCTAAAAATCCCTTCTTGTATTTTCTTTTTGAATAAGGTTGTTTTAGTGACCAGTTTTTGAAAAATTAATTTTCAAACTCAATACTGCACATCCTGGATAAACGGTGTTAATAGACCCCCCCTCCTATACTATTTTTTGTCATGTCTCGATCCAACCAACACACTAGATATATAGCCTTTTATCACACCTTATGTGAATCACCCTGTAGAAAGAGCTGATGGAAAGAGCGAAATGACAACGACAACAAAAAATAAATCCTGAATTAGATAGATAAATTCATTTGATTAGGCGAGCGTTTATAAAGGACATAGAATACACAACCACACCAACAAAATACCGATACCAATACCAATGCTAACACATACACCACATTATACTATACCTATACAGTACCTATACCTACAGAGAGGGGCAATTGTGCCAAAAAGAGGACATTTGTCAGCTCGTTAAAACGTTCGAATATTTTGTGCGAATTGTTTGGTTATATTGCTGTTCCAGCCATTTGTCACTCTGGCATGGTTCATTAAGTTTTTGGCAGTTTTGGGGCACACAACCCAAAAGCGGTTTTCGTGGTGGCGTGTTGGGTTGTTTCTTTTTCTGAACTGAAATTGAGTTAGAGAGGGTTGGTAAAGTGGGAAAGTTCGTTCGTACTTCTTACTAAAACTCATTACGAAGAGGACACACAATATTGTAGAATAAATGGCTGCCGCATGCACAAGTGAAGTATCCTCTTACGTATTTATATGTATATATATGTATATGGGAGAAGGTATAGGTACATACATTCGGTTACTGTATAAGGCAAAAACCCTTTCTTCACAGTGTTGATATCATAGTTTGTTTATTGTTGTGCTTAGAACCGTAACATGACGCGGAAAGGCGAGCAAAGTAAGTGTCATTTAAGGTCATTCCATTCAGAGCGCAAACTATTTATTTTCTCACACTCGCAAAGTCAACAATTATTTCTCTCTTAATTTTCCACGGAACGTACTCTAACAATAAGTATGACGGCATCAGTTGCCTATAATGTTTGTTTGATAAAAGAAAAGGACCCTTTTATGAATGACTCTCTAATTTGTTTTTAAATTAGTTTTGATTTTTTAAGTCTATTCTAATTACGACAAGTGAGATTTTGGGTCTTAAGAGGAAACTTCTTCTTCCGCGCATAAATCACTTTTTGGTTGCGATATTGACTGCGGAGGATCACGTCACATAATGAGTGGGCCATCTAGTGGTTTCTTTTTAAATCATAGGTTATTTTGACACTGACAGCTGTTTCCGGCGCGAAATCTTGATAGAAAGTCAGTAAAATACCTCTGCCGAAAGAAATGAGTCGCTTTACGCTTGAACAACGTTGGGAAATATTCAAAACTTATTTCCAAAGTGAGTGAGCCCAAAAAATTGCGTTTTTTGAAAAGAAGTTTTTACCAAAATGAAGCACCCATCGCGCGGCTACGTTAACAAACAAAATTGCCTAATCTGGGACTTGGAAAACCCGCAAGTTATTGTCGAGAAGCCTGTGCATCCACAGAGAGCTACAGTTTGGTGCGAATTTATTGTGGAGTGGTGGCATCATTGGAAAATTTTTCTTCGAAAAAGAGGCGGAGAACAACGTTTCGGTCAACGCTCAACATGACGTTAACCGACTGAAATTGAAAACATGGATTTGGAAGACCTCTGGTTCATGCAATATGGCGTGCCATACCATAACCACCCATGCCACAATCGATCTTTTGCGCACCAAATTCCCAAATCATGTTACCAGCCGTTTTGGCGATGTCAATTAGCCGCCTCGGAGATGCGATTTGACCCCTTTGGACTTTTTTTTTTGTGGGGAACCGTGAAAGACCGATGTTATGCCAACAATCCGGAATCAATTCAAGCACTTAAGGCCAATATCATCCAAGCAATCCGTGAGCTACAGCCCGAAACCATCAACAAGGTCGTGGAAAATTTGAGTGACAGAATGCGCTACTGCAAAGCCAGCTGAGGCAGCCAACATAATATCTGACAATAAAACTTTTTTCAATTTCATTAATACTAAAAGAAAATACGATAGCTACCCTTCTACCCTAACGTACTTGAACGCAAGTTCAGATGATCCAAAAATTATAACTATAATTTATTTGCCCAATTTCTTAGCAAATCTTTCTCTGTTAACACCTCTCAACCGAAATCAGATTATTACTCTTACTTAGAAACTTCTACCCAAACTTCTTTGTCTTCCATTGATGATGAAAAGATCAAGGATAAATATACTGGGGTGGTGGCCCTGATGATTTACCTTCAATAATTTAAAAAAAAAATGCTCTTCTTCCCTACTGAAGCGCTTGACTATTCTCTCTTCCAACTCTCAATTTCTCAAGAGATTTTTCCTTCCTATTTGAAACACTCTTATATTATCACGATTCATAAAAAAGGCCCCAAGCACAGATTAGCCACATGAAAATGAGAATCCCCGGCAGCCATATTAATTTGCCTACAAGCTTAAACTGTCAGATATCAGATACAAAATGAGAACGTGTGTATAAAAACCTCACACATAGACAGTAGGGATCTTCACACACCTGGTTAAATTGTTGTTGCAATTCACATCTATTCATCGACTAGGGAAGAAATTACAAATACAACAATGTAAACAAATGGGTTTTGGAGGTTGAAACTTACGAAACATTCTCATCTTCATATGCCTAATCTGTGGCCCCAAGAAAGAAATCTCTAATTACCGCCCTATCGCTAAACTCTCGTGCATCTCAAAGCTCTTTGAAAGCATAGTGTATGACACAATTCTCTTTCACTGTAAGCAAATTTTTTCCCCTAGTCAACATGGGTTCCTCAGTGGTAGTTTAATTACAACTAACTTAGTTGATTTTGTCTCTGAAGCAATTTGTGCAACGGAGTGATTCAAAGAAATCGATTTTATTGCAAATGACCTTAGTAAAGCCTTCGATAAAATATCCCACAATTTAATTCTCTTTAAACTAAAAGCTCTTTTTTTTCAACCTTCTTTTATTGCATGGATTCAATCTTATTTATATGAACGTCAGTACAAGGTGCTTTTTAGAAACTCAGAATCTGACCCAATCTTAGCATCCTCGGATGTTCCACAAGGAAGCCATCTCGGCCCTCTGATTTTCATCTTAACAATCAATGATGTTGACTGCTTCATCAAAGACTCCTCCATTTCTGTATATGCCGACGATACAGATGTATATCCTTCCCTATTGATTTCGACCTCCTTCAGCTCGACCTAGACAGATTTTTACCTGTGCCTATACGTTCTGTAACTCTCGCATGGTTAAAATTGGTCGAGAAACGATGAAAAATGGAACAAAACTCATACGATTTGTTTCAATTTTCATCGTTTCTCGACTGATTTTATCGATGCGAGAGTTACAGAACGTAGGCACTGGTGCCGGAAAAAACATTCTCGAGCTAAACGTTACCAAGTGTCAAGCGATAACGAATTTCCGGAAATGCTCTCCACTCCCTCGTCGTGTCTATTTTTTTCAATAATGAGCCGGTCTTACAAGTTGATTCGTTGCGTGATCTTGGAATTTTTTGCGATAAGGAACTGAACTTCCGATCCCATATCACTAGTTCTATTAAAAGATCCAACTCCGCACTCGGTTTTGTTAAACGTTGGTCTAAAGAATTTTCAGATCCCCATGTCACTAAATCCCTTTACCTCACATTTGTTAGGCCCCTTCTCGAATATGCTAGTGAAGTTTGGTCTCCATTTTATGCTTCCCATTCACTTCGAATTGAAGCCGTCCAACGTAGATTTCTTCGTTTTGCTATTCGTGGGTTACAATAGTTATGATATGTTTAACCTCCCACCCTTTGTTGATCGCCTAAAGCTTTAAGACTCGCAACGCCTTGATATACGTCTCACAAATGCGAGCCCTTTTGAGCACATTTTTCATTACATTCTCACACATTTCAAGCGGTATTTCATTAATTTCCTCACGAATATTTTGGTTGAGTTGCTCAAGCGTTTCTGGTTTGTTTGCATACATCTTGCTTTTCAGATATCCCCACAAAAAGAAGTCAGGAGCAATCAAATCAGGCGACCGTGGAGGCCAATCAACATCACCATTTCTTGAAATAACTTGCTGTGGAAAGAGGTCTCGCAGTAATTCCATTGCAATCCTGGCTGTATGCGATGTGGCACCGTCTTGTTGATACCACATGTTAATCAAGCCCAAAGCATGCAGTTGTGGCGTTAAAAAGTGGCCAAAGTTGTTCTTTGACGACCAAGCTCCTGAGCACTGCGTAGAATTGAGGTTGATGGATTGTTTTGAACATTTCCTTGAGCAGCAGTAATGATTTCAGCCGATCTTGCAGTACATTGTGGTCTATGCTTGGGCTTATCACCTACAGACCCTCTTTCTTCGAAATGATTCACTACACGATAAACAGTGCGTTTTGTTGGCACGTTCCAAAAATTTCACGTAACTTTCTCACAGTAATCGATGATTGATTTTGATAAATTGTTTCAACGATTAAAACACGTTGGTTTATCGAATATTTTTCCATATTAACTTTGCCAAGTGTCTACTTCACGACTGCCAAATATGAACTGTCAAGACTAATTTTTACCAAAATGGCGGCAAAACCGGCGGACACCCTGGATGTGGCAAGTTATGAATTCGTACAAAAATCGAACTCGAGATTTTGATCAAACTTGGCATAATGATGATAGCCAAGACGAAAAAAGTGGGTCTCGCAAACGTCCGTCTGTCTATCTGTCTGTTCGACTACAGCCTTAACGGATGGGTCGATTTTCTTTAAACTTGGTAAATAGCGTTTTTTGGAAATTCCCCCACCCATTTTGTCTCTCTTTTATTAGGACCAAAACTAACAGTAGCTGTCATACAAAATTTCTTGGCCAAAAAGGAAAAACTTATTTTTCTCAAAAACGGCCCTACAGAATTTTTTTTAAGAACTCAATAAATTTAAATAGTTATAAGTTGCCGTTTAATAAAGAAAAATGGTTCCGAAAAATGGTTATTAATGGTACCTTCCAAAGAACCATTTTTTTGATTTTCGCTTTTCTCAAAAACGGTTAAACTGATTCTGATAATTTTTTATGAAGAATTGTTGACACATTCAAAATAATATTGTGTACCAAAATTTTCAAAAAAATAATTTTTGGATTGTTAAAAAAAGTTTGAAATTTTTTTTTTTGAAAACTCAATATTTCAAAAATGACTGAGTCGAGTTTTATTTAACTTGGTAAAAAGTTTTATCTAGAAGATTTTTGACAAAAATTATTCTTATACCTAAAAATAACTGTGCCTCCCATACAAAGGTTTAAAGAACGTTAAAAAAAATATTTTTTTCTCAAAAACGACTTCTACGATTATGATACAAATTTTTGTGTGAGTTGAAATTAGTACGAGCTACCATTTAAAATTTTTAAATTTTATATTTAACGTTTATTAACAGTAGCTCTCATATGGAACGGTTTCTTTGATTTTAGAGTATCTCAATATCTGATCAACCAAATAAAACTAGACTTTTTGTAACAAATATAAATAAAAGTGCTCATCAAAATTTTACTAAAAAATGATTTTTGGATTTTTGAAAAAAAAATTCGAAATTATTTTTTGAAAATTCGATATTTCAAAAATGGGTAGGTCGGCTAATGTGGAGTACCCTTATTGTTTTCGGCAATAGTTATAAAAATAAAACTTTTTTGAAGAGGGAAAAAGGCGTTATCGTTCATTGAAACATTGGCAACAATATTTACTAACCCTTGTGCTTAATTTTTTTCAAATGAATTTAATATTTGCAAAAGATTGACAATACTACAAAACTGACCTTTTGCAAAAGTGTCGGGTAATGTGGGCCCCATAGTGCGGGTAATGTGGAGTAGTACTCCACATTACCAGAAATAGAAATCTTGTCCCATTTTATAAAAGAATTACATTATTATTTAAAATAATATACAAAAATTCAATTGCAATGCATACCTTCTATATTTTTTTCGGCATTTACGTACCTATTTAAATAAATACAAAAATAAAATTCAGTACATGTATCTTTTATAATTATGTATGTCAATTTTATTGAAAAAAATGTTGTGACCAAGATCGACCGATGTTCAGATCTCTCGGCTCTCAAGAATTCGAACGAGCCTTACGAACCAGACCAGCTGTCAAATTGAATAGTGCTCTTTCAAAATGAGATAGATAGATTTCGATTTTCCATCTGAGCTGAGCTCGAGCCCCTTTAAATTAACTATTTATATCAAATAATTTTAGTCTTGTTGCATTATAAACTTTTTATAATGAAATATATGTAAAACCTAAACCTAGTTATAAATGAAATAAAAGCTTAGTAAAAATTACAATTTACCAAATAAATAAACCTTTAACTACATTTTATTGGGTTTTGTTCGTCTCCAAGTTGTGTGCGAATATAAATAAATTAAATAGAAATAAATAAAACTAAATTAATAATTACATTGTTTTTATTTATTTAACTATAGATTTTTTAATTATTATCACAACTTTTGTTTTAATTTATCTTTTATTTTGCGACGCGTTTCGAAGCTATAGCTTCATCATCGGGCGAACTACTGTTGATCTTCAGTGTCAAACTTTAGCTTATTTGTCGTCATATGATGCGTTTTATTTGTGTTGTTGTTTTTGTTTGGTATAAGTTTTGGTTTAAGCTTTTTTGTGGTGAGCTTTTTTTGTAGTGTGGTGAAGATTGGGTATTGTATTCCTTATATTTTAACTATTGTTTTGTTGGTGCTTTACTGCTGTCTCATATAAAGTGTTTGTCTTAAACGACAGTTTAACATTTAGTAGTCTGTCTTTTTCTGTCCTATATGCTTTGTAAATTTCATATTCTTCAGTTGCGTCTAGTATTTTTTTAAACTTTAACGCTTTGAAACTTCAGTTTACTAAACAACAACGTATAGCAGCAGGGTCCCACTTTCTCTCCTGTATTCCCTTTTTCCTTTTCAGATGGATCTATAAATGTATGCCTAAGATTAGACCTCTACAAAAACAGGTGGCTAATGTGGAGCACTACTCCACTTTAACCGCCTATGCGTACTCCACATTAGCCGACAGGTACATATTTATATAAAATTAAAATTAAAGATAACCAGTAAACTTCACCTTATGTGTATTTAAAACAACATATATTTAAAGCGAATAAGAAACACTTATTAAAATTTAGCCTTTATTTTTTGATATCTATAAACATTTAACGCCGAGCAAAAAATTAGATCGACCAGGCCACACATAAAAACAAGAATCATCGAACTGCGCAAAATCTACAGCTCGTGAACACGTGACAATGAAAGATTTGCTTCTCTGCTTAAGAGAACTATCGTATATCAGCAATAACAGGGGCCGAATTACCGCATCAGTTATCGTGTAGGTTAGGTTAGGTTAGGTTAGGTGGGGTGAAAATACGGCAAGCCGCATCATCGCACTCGGATCTCAATGGATCCATTGTGGTCCCCAGGAAATAGATGAGGTGAAGGAAGAGGAAGGGTGGGAAGGAGTTAGAGGAGTTTAGGTGTGGGCATGAAGGGCCTCCTTGAACCAACCCGAACATTGAATAAATTTCAGGATGTTTCTTAGTGGCAAAAACGAGATGTCGCTCAGTTCATCAAAGAAGTAATCTCCGAGGGCCTTTTTTCTAGTTCTTACTAAGCTGGGGCATTCACAAAGGAAGTGATAGGAGCCCTCCTCCGCCTCTTCATCTTGACACCCTCTGCACAAGTCGGATGAGCTGATGCCCATTCTGCGCATGTGGGTTCCCATTGAGTTGTGACCCGTTAGGATTCCAACAAAAAGGGATAGTTGAGGTCTGCTTAGTTTGAGAAGGAAGTCTGTTTTTTTCTTTGAGATGTCTGGCCATAGATTCCTCGAGACCCGACAAGTATCAAGAGCTGACCATCTATCGTTTGCGGCTTCGAGGAAACATTTACGAATTCTGCCTTTTTCTTGTTCTAGTGGCATAGAAACGGAGGAATTAGTTTGGCTTGGATCAAGAGAAGATCCTATTTTGGCCAGTTTATCCGCCATTTCGTTTCCATATATGTCACGATGTCCTGGGACCCATCGAAGGGTAACTGTATTTGATGCATTGAGTAGTTTTAACTCATTTCGGCAACATTCTACCAGTTTAGACTTTGTGACGATTGAGGCAATTGATTTAATTGCCGCCTGATTATCAATGAAGATGTCGATGTTTCTATTTACAAGTTCAAAAGTGGTAAGACTTTTTGCCGCCTCGTAAATTGCAAGCACTTCCGCTTGGAAGACACTGCAAAAATCTGGAAGTTTTATTGATCTACTTAGGGGTGGGTTATCTGAGTAGATGCCTGACCCTACCCCATCAGCCATCTTGGAACCATCTGTAAAAACCGAAACATGATTAGTGTTTATGACCTGGTTGGCCGCCCAGAGATCCCTTGAGGGTACATCTGTTAAGGCCACTGGGTTGAAATCAATGTGCGGTGCAGTATAGTCCGTTTGAATGTCTTTGTCCATGAAAGTCATTATGGTTTTGTGCCCAAAATGGCCTCCTACCCAGTTATTACATTGGTTTAGTCTTAGAGCACTGATGGCCGCCACTTCCTTCGTAAATAAATCAAGTGGGGCTAGTGAAAGAAACGTTTCCAAGGCTGCGGTAGGAGTAGTTTTCATGGCACTAGTAGTTCCAATACATGCGAGTCTTTGAATTTTTGTTATAGTATTTAGATTGGTTGCCTTTTCTAGGGCTGGCCACCAAACCAGACATGCGTACGTCAAAATTGGCCTTATTATGGCTGTGTACATCCAATGAATGGTTCTGGGGCTGGGACCCCATCTTTTTCCAAAAATTCGACTACAGGTATAGAATGCTACTGAGGCTTTCCTCTTTCGTTCTTTAATATTTTCTTTCCAGTTTAACTTACGGTCTATTACCAAACCAAGATATTTTGCCGTACCAGTGATCTGGAGCGGAGTCCCATTTATGGTGGGAGGATCTATGTTCGGAATAACATGTTTTCTTGTAAACAAAACTAGTTCTGTCTTAAGTGGGTTGACATTTAGTCCGCAATTACTGGCCCAATTACTGAGCTTGTCAAGAGATGTTTGTAAAAGCTCACACAGTGTAGGTATAAATTTACCTGATGCCATTATCACGATGTCGTCGGCGTAAGCAACGACCTTCACACCGCTTAAACTGAGTTTAACTAGAATCTCATTAACAACTAAAAGCCAAAGCAGGGGGGATAACACCCCTCCTTGCGGAGTACCTCTGCATGTCCTAACTTTTAGCTTGCTATGACCCATTTCTGCACTTACAAGTCTCGTTTGAAGCATAGAGTCAATCCAGTTCGAAAGCATCGGATCAATATTAAAGGAGTCTAGGGCTCGTAGGATTGCGCTGTTTTCCACGTTGTTAAAGGCCCCTTCTATGTCCAGGAATGCTCCCAGGGTAAATTCATTGAATTGGATTGATTTTTCAACCGTGCCGACCACTTCATGAAGTGCCGTCTCAACAGATTTGCCCTTCATATACGCATGTTGGGCCTGTGAGAGGACACTGACATAAAGTTTTAGGCGAATGTGCGTTTCTATTAGTCTTTCTAAGGTCTTCAGAAGAAATGAGGAAAGGCCAATCGGCCTGAAGTCTTTCGCTTCAGTATGAGTGAGCTTGTTATCGTGTAATACGTGACTGAATTATGTGAGTTTAACATTACCGCTCACGTCGTGGAGTCATCATCCCCATAGTAGAGCTGTGTAAATCGTTCATTTCAAATGATCGAATCGTTCAAGAATCGATTACCAAAGTGATTCGATCATTTTAATCAATCGATCATTCGATCATTTTCAGTCCACTCAATTCATTATTTCACACTGTTCCGATTCGATTTTTGATGTCTAAACATCTATGTCGGCGGTAGAGTGATATAAAAACGTGGACTTTCCTCTGTGCGACGTTACGATGTACAAGGTTACGTAGCGCGTATTCTCGGAAATGATTTGACATTTTGACACTTGTCAAATTAAAAGTGTTCTAATGGACCTAGAAAACCTGGCGTGACTTTAGGTAATTTCCACCTCCTAAATTGGCGTACTCCATTTTTCGATCCGCCGTACCAAACAAATTTGTTGACATATTTTGACACCAGTCAAACTAAGACAATTTTTTTGTTTCGGTTTCGATGAAATTCAATCTCCGAAGTTAACGAATACTGTACCAATTTCGATCGAACCCAATCTGACCCATATTTCTTTTCTCCGATTAAACACATTTATAATTCAACAGAGATTGATATCGAAAATCGAGATTCATTAAAATGATTGAGATTGGGATGGAAAATCGAGAATCATCGAAATGATTGAGATTGGGATGGAAAATCGAGAATCATCGAAATGATTGAGATTGGGATGGAAAATCGAGAATCATCGAAATGATTGAGATTGGGATGGAAAATCGAGAATCATCGAAATGATTGAGATTTGGATCGATTGAAATGAAAATTTGTGATTTCAATCATCAATACTTTTCGATTATCGGATCAAAAAAATCGAATCGTTCCTGATTGACACAGACCTACCCCATAGGTTTTACTCGTTCATTCGATCACTGATGGCACTCACTACATCAGTCACTGATGCGATAATTTGGCCCCAGATCTCTCACTCTTCCAAGAAAAGGAGAAATGCAGGGGTCCACATTAACCGCCTACTCCACATTACCCGACCTTACTCTAGCATATTTTGTTATAAAGTTCAATTTTTAACTCAACATTAATAAATACTTAAAATTGGCGTACCAATTTTTTTTTTCTCAAAAATGCTAACGAAATTTTATATATAAAAAATTAATTATTTTTAAAACCGCTCCTACGATTTTAGAAATTTTTTTCTCATAAATTAAAATTTATATAACAAATCAGATGGTGTACATCGCGTTGGGTTAAAACAGATTCAAAGTATTTTAATTAATTTCTCTCTAATTTTGTTGATTTAAAACAATTTACCAGTTTAAATAATATAATTTCCTTTCATGCATATTACATATATTTGCAACACTAGGCTATATTGTTAATTTTTGTTTACTCACATAATACCACCTGCAACTACACTAAGTTTTGGCAAATGGATAAAATATAGACTAACATAGTTAATTTATTTCAGACTATAGAACCACAATGTGATCGCACATAAGAGCAAGTTCGTGCGACCCAGTCGTGCATATTTTTTGTTTATACCTCACGCACGGATTGTTTTATTCCGTTTTAACATCTACCCGCCCTAATTGAGAAACCCTTTAGTTTCTCGGAGTAGAGTCGCCTCTATATTCCAAGTTCTTTTCTTAGTTCCCTCATTTATAATTGACTAAAAGAGTAGGTACCTACATAGCAACCTGAGATAATAAAGTTCTTCCTCGTTCCGAGAAAAGTTTTCTAATTAAATACCGATTTTTCTCTACGTATATTCTATGATAACATTTTTCTTATCCATGAACATTAACAAGCATATTTACACGCTTCTACATATATAAAATGTGTTACACCCTTATACCCTATACGATCTTTTTAAGGTATATGGAAACTCTGTGTCATTAAGTTCACTTCGACTTCGACAGTGATGTCATTGCGTGTTGCTGTCCTAAGTCCTACCTATTTTTTTTTTGTTTTTTTGAAATGAAATGAAATAAAAAGGACACGACATGACGTTCCGATGCTTAATAAACAAAACCCTTTTACATAGATAAACTAAAGACCTCTCAAACTCCTCTCTCTCTCTGTCTCTCTCTCTCTCTCCCTCTTTGATATGGCATCAATGCGACGTGAGTTTAATGAAAATTCCTTCCGAATTTATGTGCATCCGAGCGTAGTTTGATTGGATACCTTCCGTGTTTGATATCCTGATAGTGTTGGATGAAATTGGAGAAGTTTTCTTATATTTCAAATGGAAAAATGGGAAAAATGTGCAGGGAAATATTTACAAGGAATGATCCTTCCATCTTGTATGTTGAAGTTGATAAGCAGATTCACATGGCACATCAGACACATCCTTTTGCCAGCTAATCTAAAATCCTACAACAAGCTGAAAATCAAATAAAGGCCGAAGTTATATTTAAAATCATTTTAAGCGTGCGCTATACCCAATATCGACTCGTTTCTGATATAAAATTATGGAGACTTTTATTGCCTTCAGCTTTGGGAACGAACTATTATATTGTAATGTTACACTATACCTCGTGTTCAAATACATATTTGTTCTAAGGACGAACTCGTTTCACCCCTCACCGTTAGTGTGTATGCGTCATGTGTGAATTTTAAAGGGTATAAAAGAGTTCTTGAACAAAAAAAAAAAGAAAAATATCGTTCATATTATGTTCACTGAACTATTCACCATATAAAAAATAATCAAAAAAAAAAATCCACCTTTAAAAGCAAGGACTAGATATAAAATGTGTGAGACGAGCACAACAGGGACGACGACAGCTGACATGTAGACCGGAGCCGTATCAATGATATATTACACCAGTGGGTGGATGGCATATTACATATACTTATACCCCGTCCTTATAGCTTCCTATTTGCCATTCGAGGTCGACGGCATCGTATAGTTGTCGATGTCGATGGCAGTTGTACACGAAAAAGGTTTGCCCCCAATCAAATGTAACATATTCGCGGGAGACAAATACGATAACACCCACACACGCAATCTGACTTGACATGTGAGGTTTTGAAATGTCTGAGAAAATAATAAAATGGCTGAAAATGTTGGATGTATTTGTACACATTTTACAAGCATGAACGAACAGAAGATATAATAATATCAGATACCAAATATGAAAAATGTAAAAAATTCCAACAGCATGCTGAATCAAATTTTAAGGACGAGCATATGTATAGCTAATTAGTTTTGGGTTTACAACACATAAATTTGTATGTCTTCGAAATATGATGTTTCTCCAAAGGACGAGATTAGAAATAATCCAATTTATAACATTTATAACAGTTTTTTGCTATTAAAAGTGGGCGTACTTCGTGCGACTTGAAAAAAAAAACTCATGGAGGCCAAACCGGCTTACAATTTACAAATGATTGAAATAAAAAAATGCACGACTGGATCGCATGAACTTGCTCTTGTGGTGCACAACTGAAATGCGGCCACACATGGTCCATTGCAATTTTGATCATTGCTTCTAGTATTGGAACCGGTATTTTTTCCGAATTACGCGAGTTGTGCTGTCTTGCAAATCCTGGATCGTAACTGGCTTATCGGCAAAGACTTTTGGCTTCACATAACAACGAGGAAAAAATCTAAAGGTGTGATATCACACGATATAGGTGGCCATTTTACAGGTCCTAAACGCGAAATTAACTTTCCACCAAAATGTTTTCTCAATAAAGCCATTTATTCGCGAGCTGTGTGTGCCTAAGCCCCGTATTTCTGGGACCAAATGTTGCCGACATCATGAGCTTCAATTTCCGTTAGCAAAAAGTCGAATACGATCAGTCCATATGTTGAGATCGGCGTCGAATAGATTGCTTACG
The DNA here is from genome assembly GCA_932273885.2 of Leucozona laternaria. Taxonomy (NCBI): domain Eukaryota; kingdom Metazoa; phylum Arthropoda; class Insecta; order Diptera; family Syrphidae; genus Leucozona; species Leucozona laternaria. The sequence goes on along the minus strand of OW026366.1, from coordinate 215,253,486 downwards.
GTCTTCAGCCACACTCGCCGCATCAGCTGCAAAGTTCTCCTCACTGCGGGATGGATGTGGTCTATTCGGCCACGAATTATCCAATAACGTGCACCGAAACTTGAAATTGTGGATGGTAAAGGCAATAACGGACTCGGATAGTCGATAATGCACACCATATGTTGCTCGAAGCGCACGAAAAACTTTTTTTAAGGAACGCTGATTTCCATAATAAAGATGAATAGTTTGGAGACGTTATTGAGGTGTGAGCCTTTCCATGATGATTTGTCAAACAATACTGAATAAGAATAACATGACACCATGAGGCCACTTACTAGTGATTGAATCACCCGTTATAAACAATTATCATAATAATTTTTAAGCGCAATTTTGAAATTTTAAACAAAATCAGTACAGCGATTGACCTCAATTTAAGAGCCGTTTTCGAAAAAAATTTTAGAGAATCTAAATTGTTGTATGGCAGACCCTTTAGGGAATTACATAAAAATGCTATGTTCCACCCGCTTAGGCTCTAGCTCAGTGTTCCCAGACTGGTGGTTTTTCGAGCCAAATGGAGGACTCAAATTTGTTTGGTAGGAATAATGGTGGGAAAAAAATCATCGTGCAATTCATGATGGAATTTGTGGTGGGAAAATATTTGAGAAGCTTAACTAGGGCGGCAAAATCAGTACAATAATTTCAAAGCCGAAAAAGGGTTACACATCCGTCTACTTCAGTAACTACTTTCCTGTACTTTTATCGTTCTTATTTGTTGTCCATTCTATGTAGGTTTATTGCAGATGCATACATTAAATATCTTCACTCTCTTATATCTATGAGTTATCAATCTGAACAATCTCTTGAAACAATCGATCCAAAATTGAAATTGAAAGCTGATAGGGTATATCGATGTAACGCTACATTCTCTCTAGAGTGTTTTGCGCAATATCATTTCTATGTATTTAACCAAAATTCTGCTGTTGTTGATTTCAAACCTCTATTTATCTTATCTAAAATTAATTAATGGAATTTGAGATACTATTAACCAGAAGCGTAGCTATCGCGGTATCAGGAGTATCAATGATATGAGACCAAGAAATACACATAAATTTGTGTTGAAATGATACAAATACGAGTCACAATGTCAGTTATTTAAAATGTACTTATTACCAGATTCTTTTTCTTTTACTGTCCAACTTGTCGGAAAATCCAATGTTGGCACATTTCGCTGTTGCTCTCAACTCGAGTCTCGAGATTTGATCGGCAACGACTACTTCAACTTTTAATTTAGAAGTTAAAATTAAAAAGTTAGCTTACTTGAAGTTTTGAAAATTTCCCTAGAATATCATGACAAAAATAATTTGTCAGTCTCAACTCAATTTCAAGCAGTGAGGCAACGGTCCAAATGCATACTGTTGAAAGTTTAGTAGACGAGTTGAAAACGACAAATTACCAAAACGTAGTCAAGTTTGTGGAACGAAGGTGCTGTTGTTGACCGTACAAATTGTCTGAAGAAAAGCATCAACATTTCGTGAGCAAACGCACAATTGAACTGGAGATTTTAGAAAGCGAGAAAGAACGCTTTAAATTTGAACGTGAACGCGAGCTGCCTTTAGATTTCAAAGGGGCTGCAATTGAGTATATAAATGGGCAGAGTAAGATCGGGACCGTTCGGCCATTGAGTAACACCGTTCAAAAAATCAGCTTGTCCATGATAAATAGATTCATTTCTTTCGTTTGGCCACTTTCTAAACTGCATCCAATCACGATAAGCGAACAATAAAAAGGGGGCTTTGATATGGGGCCTGAAAGGGTTGGCACTGCTATTAACGTTTCCTGTAAGTATTGCATCAGGTGAAGACAGTTTCTCGAAACTTAAGCTTATAAAAACCTATATTCTTTTAGTTTCAAAATTTTGAAAATATGTATTTTGTCGAAAGCCCTTGATTGTTAAATAGAACCCTATATAAATGTTATATTCTTCTTGTTATCTTCATTTATTATTTGAGGCGACAAAATAAGAATTTTGCCAGGTGCCCTACCGCCTATAAGTATACGCTATAGTTTCTTGTTTGTACAAAAAATTAAGATTGTTAAGTTTGCATGTTTTTTTTTTGTTATATTTTGATCAAACTTGGGTCTCTAAATTCTGTTTGTCTGTTCGGTTAGAGCTTAAGTGGGTGGGTTGATTTTATTTAAACTTAATATGTACCTAACTGATAAAGCTTTGTACTGACATGGTTTTTAGATTTTGTAGGAAATAGTTTATAACCATAAAATCATTTTTTCAGTGACGTCATTATAATGTCCAAGCAAATAATATCGGGTTTTTCAATAAGAGCGCTACAAAAGTTTTTTTAAATGATACAAAAACGGTTTTGGATATCAATGAAATTCTTTATTCCTGTGAAAGTACGTTTGATGCCATTATGTATGGATTTCGATTTCTTTTGCATGGCCACCACGGCACGCTTGCAGAAGTCCAGACGCTGAACTCAATTTTGCACGTTCGATATTCATACGAAGATCATCAATCGTCGCTGGCTTGTTGGGATAGACCAAAGACTTGACGTAGCCCCACAGGAAATAGTCTAACGTCGTCAAATCGCACGACCGAGGTGGCCAAGCGACTGGACCATTTCGTGAGATAACACGTTCTCCAAACTTGGTTTCCAATAAATTGATTGTGACATTCGCTGTGTGGCTTGTGGCGCCGTCCTGTTGGAACCACATGTCCTCCACGTCCATATCATCCAATTGGGGAGAAAAATATTCGGTTATCATTGAACGGTAGCGATCTTCATTCACAGTAACGTGCCGGTCTTGATCATCACGGAAGAAGTACGGGCCAATGAAGCCGCCGGCCCATAAACCACACCAAACCGTAATTTTTTCGGGATACAATGATGACTCATGGAGTACGTGTGGATTGCTGCCTGACCAATACCGCATATTTTGTTTATTGACGAAGCCATTCAGCCATAAATGAGCCTCATCGCTGATGATTTTTCGATGACATAGCACTCTTAACGTTAAGGCCACTGACTCCGAATTTCGGTAGTAAATTTCAATTATTTCGACTCATTGTTGGCTCTTATATCTTTTCATCATAAAATGGCAAACTTTACTGAAGAGAAATGTCAGAAGAACGGCAATAAATATGGCGTCGTTTGCTGTCACTGTTGCTCTACTTTTGTAGCGTCCCCGTTGAAAAACCCTTAGAACTAAATCTCAAATTTTGAATTATTATGCTTTGATTCACACCCAAGTTTATTATTTTTGATACAACTAAGACTTCCTGAGCTTTAACACAAAACTCTATCGTATCTTTTCTTTATCATTTGAGTTAAAAGTTTTATGTTTACAGGCGTATTCATTATTAAAGTAAAAAATAATGTTAATTCCCACTTCTTGAAGCTGTACGCTTTAGAAAGTCGTCGAAACTTCGATTACAATTTCATTTTTAACAAATTGTTTAATTGTCTCCTGTCTCTCCTGAGAATTTTGTTCCTGGACTTCTAAGCAGAATTATATGATTTTGACATCCCGGAATATACTATTGACATTTCTGTTCAAATAATTTTCCTCTTGGAAATTTTCAGTTCAGTGATACCTGCAAAATGATTGGGTAGGCTTCTGTATCCTTACCTCATTCGAAAACCAATAACATTACCTAACCAAGCAAAAATGAAAATAGATTTGCGTGAGCAACTGAGGTTAGTTGTGGTATGGTGGTAGCTGCCAAGGTTCTATTTGCTCTCTGTCAATCATTCACAATCCATCCAATAAAAAACTCTTCATTCAAAATAAAGTATGCTCGAAATCCCTGTTGAAATAGTACCTAGACGAGATGTAGCAACAAAAAAAATCAAACTTTTCACGTGCGGTGCGACGCACGCTGAACGCCAACGTATCGTGCCGAAATACCCGACGCGACGCCCAAGAGATGTACTGTATACATATGTGTTACTCCAGGACATGAATCATTCCGTATATTATGCGAAATGATAATACACGTAGATTTGGTGTATTGCGTGAGAGTTTCCTTTCGACTTTTTGACTGAAGTCGATGTTTTTTTTGCGAGAAAGCTAACAGTAACAGTAACAGACGTTGATGCGTGAAGTTCTGAAGTAACCCTCTTTTTTTTTGTCGGTCGTTGGGAAATGGAAACATTCTAAGAGATTATCCTTTTCCAATCCTTCGGGCTTGGGGTCGGTTTTTTTCTTTCGTTACGACTTACGACTTACGACCGACGACCGACGACGACGCGAAGGTTGCACGAGATACAGGCCTTGGGAAATTATTCTTTAATTTGAGTTTGATGAAATAATGTGTTTTCCGAAAGATAAAGTTGGCATAAATCATACGTGAGTTGAGTAAGTATGTATGTTTTTTTTTTTTTTTTTTTTGTTATTCGTTGTTTGTAGCTATGTGTAGGTAACCGTTCAAAACGGACGTGGAACAGACTTTCGGAATTGACATTTGATGTACGTTCTGTTTCTGCTGGCGGAGCATCTGACGTGGTTCATTTCGGTTTTATTATTTTTGTTTTTGATGCTTTTTTGATGGAAGTTAAATGTGCTTTCTTGTATTATAAGGCTTGTTGCGAGATATTAAATTATGTATTTTACGAGTTAGCTAAAGAATAAGACCAAATATACATAAACCTAGGCTTGTGATTGATATAAAAAGTTTATCATTTTCATGGAACATGTCTAGTATGTTATTAAAATTTCGAAGACATTGAAGGCATTTCAGTTGTTCTGTACCTACTAATTATTACTTTGTTCCTTCAAATTTTTCTAGGACTTGACTGCTAACAATAGAGGTGTGGGTTTGAGCCCCACTCAAAACAGCATAAGCTATAAGTGTCTGTAGGTATATCTCAGTTTTAACTGGACGCCACGTTTGGGATTTCATGTGACAATCAAAACCTCATTTCTCAGTCCACTGCGTGCCAACAACACTTTTTTTCTTGCAATTTTGTTTGTTTTACTCCGACTATTTACATATAGTCAAATGAGCGGATAATTTTATTTTGCCCAATTTGGCGTTTATGGGACGGATAACATGTTTATAACGGGTGTTTTTTTTTTAGACATGTGGTTTTAAATCTGGCAATACTTTTTCCGGAATTGGTCTTTTTGACAGTTGTCACTTGATTTATGCTCAGTTTGGTTTGCCATTTCATGAAGAATAGACTGACGCCTGATCAACGCTTCCAAATTGTGCCCAAATGGGCCCAAAACGACATGGCCACCGATGCCGATTTTCACAAGAAAATTTTGTTCAGCGATGAAACTCATTTTTGGTTGAATGGCTAGTCAATAAGCAAAACTACTGCATTTGGAGTGTAGATAATCCTCAAGCCATTGTTGAGACGCCGGGCGTAACATCCTCAAAAAGTCACTATTTGGTGTGCTCTCTATGGGCAGAGGGAACCATTGGTTTCTTCAAAAATGAAGCCGGGCATAATGTTACAATCAATGGGGAACGCTATAGAGCCATGATTAATGACCTTTTCGTGAATGAATTGGAGGATGCGTTGATGTGGTCGACCCTTGGTTCCAACAAGACGGCGCCACATGCCAACGAAACAATCAATTAATTGAAGGAAAATTTTGTTGAGAGCATTATCTCGGGTCGTGGGCCTGTGGCGCGATTTAACACCGCTGGACTATTTCTTGTGGGGTTATGTGAAGTTCGCTTATTTACGTAGATAAGCCTGAGACGTTTTACGCCTTGGAAGATAATATTCGGCCCCAATTGCTACTTCATTTCATTTCATTTCATTTCATTTTCATCTATTATTTCAATCAAAATTTACAATGACACATTAAGATTTATATCTTTTAGAGCATCTAAATACATTTTACAAGATTAGGGATTTACAAAAGAAAGAAAAAGAAAAGGAAACTATGTACATACATAAGCTAGATTATTCAATAAATAATATAGAAAAAGAAAGAAATTATGAAAGAATTCCAGAACTCAAGAATAGAATTATATTTATATTATTATTTTAAATTTAATTTGAAAAGTGCAAAAATAGTTTGATCCGAAATGCTGCAGGTGCGATAGTGCTTTGCAATTCATTAGGAAGTAAATTCCATAGACGAATTGCAGTTACGTAAAATGAGTGTTCTGCAGTGCAGCGTGAGAAACGTGGTAAGATTAGCTTCAAACTTCTCTGCGAGTGAGCAAAGTTGAGAAATTCAACAAGATACCCAGGACCTCGATCATGGATGATATCATGAAGTCTCAAGAGAAGCCTGAATTTCAAGTAATCGTCAAGGTTTATACCCAATAAATTGTGACGTAATTGTGAAACACTATAACATCTAGGTATAGAGTAAACAAACCGAACACAATCATTTAAAGCAACATTCAGTTTTCTCCTACATACTGGGTAACAAGAAGTTCGAGGAAGATCTCAAACTCCGTAGTCCATAGTAAATTTTCCTTATTGTATCAGAAATTGCTTTACAACAACTCATATTAAAGCTTATTTTGTAACCCAAATAAGTGACATCTTTAACATACTTGATGATTTCGTTATTAAGAATGACCGAAGGAAAATCAACAGGGTTAATCTCATCTCCAGCGCATAACATAGCGACAGACTTGGATGGATTCAGAGTCATATGATTATCATTAGACCACATAAAGATTCGGTTGAGATCATCATTTAATCTAGCAATTCAGTCTTCCATCAGACCAATGGGACGAAAAATGTAAAGTATAACATCATCGGCATACAAATGTATCTGACTGTTGTAAATGAAATCTGGTAGGTCATTTATAAATAATGAAAACAACAATGGACCAAGTACCGAACCCTGGGGAATTCCAACATTGGTGGTAAAGAAATTCGAGGAACCAACCTCAGTTTAAATACGCTGAACTCTGTTAACTAAATAGTTGCGCAAAAGCTTAAGAGACGAATTTGAAAAATTGAATTTAGATTTGAGCTTAGAAACAAGAATAGAATGATCTATACAATCAAAGGCCTTAGAGAAATCTAAAAGAACGATGACTGCAAACTTGTCAGAGTGAAATATCATCTGGACCAATCGCATTAGATTTAACTGATTTAATTGAATTTAAAATCTCAGAAACACCGATACAAAAAAAAAAAAAATGAATTTCCATTGTCAAGCATATCAAAAATACTCTGGGGGCATTCTGATCTTGAGAAGGGGGGAATCAGAGCCTCAACCATCACTTCAGGGCGAAAAGGACATTTGTTTTTGCTTTTGTCTTCTGTTACTCCAATTTTTTTCAAGTTGTTCCAAAGTTCTCTAGAGCTAAGTGATGGATCAAGTTTCTGTAACAAATAAGAACGTTTGGATTTACGAATAGTAGAATTGACTTTGTTTCGAGCATAAATATACTGCCTTTTGTTAAACTCTGTTGGATTACTCTTAAATCTTCGGAAAAAGCGTTCTCTTTCACGTATAAGAAATTTAATATTACAAGTAAACCACGGGCATCTATTTAACCTATGTTCTTTAGTAACTAATGGAACATACAAATTATACAAACCTAACAACAAGTTATTGAGCAAAGATACTTTAATATTAATATCCGGTGTGAATAAAATTTCATTCCATTCTGAGCTATTAAAGTTTATCATCACATCATCATAGCTAAAATTTCTATAGGACCTAAAGCTGAACGTTCTTATAGGATTAGTTCTATCTACGTCGAATTGGAAAGAGCAAAAAATGAAATCATGAATAAACTCAGTAGTTGGCCTTATTTGGTCATAACCTAGAATTCGTAGACGGGAATTCGTTAAAAACATATCCAGAAGAGACGGATTCACATTTTCAACTGAATTCCTCACTTCAACACAAAGGAAGTCAATATTTCTTTCCACTGACTTAAAAACTGAATTCACAAGTAAATTTTCACGGATGTACATACAAGCACCACCCCCAACCCTTTCTTTCCTATCACTCCTGAAGATATTAAAACCAGTTAACGAAACAAGGGCATCTTAAACCACGATTCAGAGACCATAACAACATCCAACATCGAGGTACTAAGCATCTGATATAATACAGTATATTTTGCCCTAATACTTTCAGCATTTAGACAACAAATTCTTAGCCCAAGATCATACGCACCACACAGCACATTCAGAACACATCTTATATTATCAGGATCCATGCCAACAAATATAAGGTAGTAAATAAGCAGCTACCACTATCAACAACAAATAAGAGGAAAATATTTGCACCACCAGAAAGATATAAAGAGTAAGAAAAAATAAAGAGAAATTTAAATAAAATAATAATAATAACTGTTATATGATATTTTAAAAATATAATCATTTCAAGTGCATAAGGCTCAATTTTAAAATTCTATTAAAACAAAAAAAAAAAATTAGAATAATAATATTAATAATTATTACTACCTACAAATGCTCTAATTACAAAAGTAAGTTTAAAGTACAAAAAAAAAAAAAAAAAAGTACATCATAACCCATAAGCATCAACACCAACAGCAACTGCAGCGGCAGTCCCAAAAGCAGAAGAAACGGCAATACCGGCATCATCATCAACATTAACTACTCCAGCCACACCATCGTCCAAAACACCCACAACATTATTTGTAGAAATACCATCAGCAACAGAACTACTCTCAGGCGGAGAGACAATCGGTAATTCTTTGCTCACTTCATCAACTTGAACCACATTAGCAAGTTCGTGCGACCCAGGTGTGCATTTTTTTTAATATGCCCATACGAATCATTTCCCAAAGTATTGACATTTAACTTTTGAATTACTCCCCATTTAGAGAGCAATTCTTGTTATTTGGGCTACAGGGCGTATGAGCGGTTAATTTATCATTATTTTTCATTCTAAAGGGTGAGGTACTTTTTTTTAAATTAAAAAATACAAGCTCAATGTTATCGGGCATTTTTACTTGCATTATATGATGTGTAAGCAGACCCTCCTTCGTTTTCTTCATGAAGCCATTCGCGATTCTATTTCTTAACTTTGCGATTATAAACCTAGTAAAGTTTAAGCACACGAATATAAAGTTATAGTTAAATTAAAACGAAGGTGTTGAAAACTTTCTCATATAAACACTAAAATATCAACTTCTCGTCGATCCTTTCCTACAAATAGTTAATTACACTGAAAAATAAGTCATCGCTTCCTTGAATCCCATTAACTACTTCTTATAGTATAGTTTTGCACGACAACATTGATGGCAGACATAATTTTTGTTTTTTGTTCTTTCATTTTTATTATTTTAATTAAAAGGACAAATTGTTATTGGCTGCTGCTCTATACATGCTACATGGTGCATATTCAGCTGGATGATGTTCCTTGTCGTTTGCATAATCAGCACTTTAAGTTTATTATTTTACGGGATAATTAGACATGAGTGTATGTGGCTGCGTATGTATATGCCTGGGCTTGGAGTGGGGAGATGTGTATATATGCGGGCCATGGGGTGTGTAGTGTGTTGTGTAGTTGCTCTTGTTTTCCACCGCGTTTATCTGACGGGTGTGTTCTTTTTCATTATAGTTGAGCACTCAAGCAGTTGAGATGGCTTTAAAACATTAAATGCTGGGTTAATGCCTACCGGCGGGCAAAGTAGGTACTATTGTGTTGTGCATATCACGGAACAGTGACAGCAACGCAGTGTACAACAATACATGATTAACACGGATATAATTTGCCTCCAGGTGTGGTCAGAAAATATTCCGCCTCACAAAATCTCATTTTAAAATCTCCATCCTGCTGTGGAGTATTGGAAATAAAGATTCAACCAACAAGTAAAAATTAAGTGATATGTGTTTTTCATTATGTAGATACATCGTAAAAATGTAGGTATATTTGGAAATGTTTAAAAGAAAAACAAGAGATATGTAACAACGGGCGTAAGCAATATCACACAGAAGAGTTATCTACAAACATATGTATTTAGTTGGTACATAGGTATGTACTTAATAAGTTTTTTACTTCTGATGAATTTATCATTCAAAATGTTCCACCTCCAAGTGCCATCAAGTATTTCGAACAGACTATTTCTAGACAAAAAAACTTTCTTGGAAATATCAATTGGGCAAACTGCATTAAAATCGTTAATATCTTCTGCTTAGATCACAGGTTGAAAATGGGTTGTTTTTTTGTTTGGCAAATGCAATTGGAGCATCAGCATTTTATCTAAGCGCCTGTATGCTGTCTTGTTCCGCCTCCATTTTTCTCCATACCTTATTTCGATAGACTACAATTCGTTATAGGTATCAAAGGGGGAGAGGTTGGAAGATCGGTAACAGACCAGACTATTAAGTTATTTTTATTACTTTATTGTACTATTCATCCAAATGCATTTGATAAACAAAAACAACCCATTTTCGATCTGTGACGTTAGTGGTCTCAGGCGGTGGAATTCATAGTGCATACGACTTCTAAGACTGAGCAAATCTAATATCGTGGGTTCGATACCTATGGTGTGCAGGTAGAAAGTTTTTCATAATAAAATTGGATTAAAGCTCAGCACCACTTATAAGAGGAGACTGATGATAGGCGGCTTGGCACCCCTTGAAATAGCTATATCTCTAGCCAAAATAAACGAATTATAAATTAATTCGTAAGCAATTGGTGGTAGCACCTTTAAGTTGTTGTTGTTCAAAAATTGAATGAAATTGACGGAATAAAGAAATGGTCAAGTCTAATAAACTGACATTCTATAGTATGAATAGTACAATAAATAATAATTATATACAAAATTATTTAATGCCATTTTTGTGGAAACTCAATTCATTCCATTTAAATGCTGAATGATTCTGCCAAAGAGAAAAAGTAAACGTATCTAAAAAACATAAATAAGAACTCTTCACTTCATACAGTTGGCTCCACCCTTTTGGGCCTTTTTGGGTCTTAGAGACATCTTTAAGCTATCTTGCAGTGTTGAATGCTATTCATATAAGAACTTTTAAAGATATCTCTTAGAGGATATTGTATTGTTTGGTAAGGCCAAGTTCTTGTGTACGGTAAGGAATCGACTGCTCCGGGTTCTGCTGTACACTTTTACGGACCGCGGCTATGTTCTAGGGCGATCTTGCGTTCCTTTGACGTACAAATGTTGGCTGATTGACGATTGGACTAAAGAACACTCGTTTTGGTGATAAAGTTTTATCAGTTTGCTATGTTGCTCAATAGCCTAATTTAGTAATTGGTGATTTAGCATCTGTAACTGAATAATAAACAACAGATTTAAGAAACAACATGGCCGCCAAAGTCTTCCCGCTCCAATTGAAAAACCCTTAGTTTTAAATTCGTGTTCAATTGTGAATGTTCTGAGATTTATTAACTAAAGAATTGTTTATAAACGCTCGGTGAACGCTGCCCTTAAAGAACCTGCGCTAAATATTCTTAATTTAAAGAATAACAAAAAATGGCCCTCACTTGTTGACCGATGAATTCATGTGAGATCGCTGGGACGAAACGCTAATTCTTGTGGGCTAAGGGCTATTTTGAATCAAAAACATTTAATTTTTGTTTAGCTCCTTATGGGCTCATATTGCACATTATCTTAATCGCCATCATGCATCCAAAATGACCACCATCAACTAGCCTTACATCCAATTTTCCAAATCGCCAATACTTCCTATACAACCTTTAATTAATGATGGAAGATAAATTTATTCCTTATAAAGGGTCATTAATTTTTCGGTCTCGAAATTAAAGCTTAATAAAACACACACAGCGATACATTTTTGATGAAAATTTTATTTCATTATAAATTTTGGACTTTGCCATTAAGTGTGAAAAAAATATCATTCAAATGGCCACCTCGGGTTGGTACCAAAACGGCGCTTTTTGCGCTAATTGGGTCAGCGAGCTAGTTGGCTCGTTGGCCGCCATTTCTACCTACCTACCTGGCCACCTCGGGAAGATTCGCATCATGCGATTCTTTTGAGGAAATTTTTAACCACTTCTTCTCACATTTCGGGCGATATCTCGGCCATAACTTGGTTAATATTGGTATTTTATGCTTCTAGAGTTCGGGGATTATTTGCGTAAGCACGGTCTTTTTAGTAACCCCACATAAAAAATTCAAACGCTGTCAAATCGCATGATCTTGGTGGCCAATTGACGTCGCCAAAACGTGAAATTACGTGACCAGGAAACTTCTCACCCAATAAAGCCATATTTAATCGTGTTGTGTGGCTCATTACCACGTCTTGTTGGAGCAACATATCATCCAAGTCATAATCTTCAATGGCTGGCCCAAAAAATTGGTTATCATTCGACCAATTGCTGCGAACGCAAGGAAATCGATAAATTCAGATCATCAGCAACATTTGCACTTGCAGTAGCAATATTTTCGAGTGAGCGTGCATTACGATGATGCACATGTCTTACGACATCAGTAACGCTTCCACTCTCTTCAAATTTCTCCATAATTTTACCGATTGCTTGCGTTTTCAGTCGATTACGACGAACATAATCATCGCGTAATGCGCGAAAAGTGGGTATACGTTTGAATCACCACTTTCGTTTAGTAAGTTTTAATAATTTTAACGCGTTGGTTGATTGGTAAGCGATCCATTACCGTAAATGACAGCACTCAACTAATATTATGACACTTCAAATGACAGCTGAGTATGACAGGTGTCAAAGCCAGCGCTACCAACTTGAAACATCGGAATGAATGACCCTGTACAATCCTAAATTTCACTTCCTATATGAAACCATTATGGACGCAAAATTAGTCTTTCAAGATTTCTTTCCATTGCAAAAAAAAAAAAACAAACAAAAAGAAGAAAAGATACGAGTCTTATAATTTTTTTTTTTGTTAAATAAATCCCCACACCCCCTAGAATCCACTATAACCAACTGTAACCATAGATAAATATTGTAGAAGACACCCCTTCGAATCTTTCTAAATTTCGTTAACTCATTACAAAAGCCAAGCACGCTCCAAAATGTTTTACAAGACGAAGATATGAACAAACTTACATGCCCACAAATAATACCAAACTCATGAACGCTCTACCCAAGCGAAAGCGACGACGACCGACGTTACGTTATGATAGCATTTAGTGGAGCCAAGAAAATATAAACCCTCACGTCTTGGAATTTCTTCAATTTTTCATGAAGAATTTTTGTTGGCATCTGTGCCGGATATATAAATCGACAAAATAAAACAACATGAAGAAATACTTACTTAAATAAATTTTTTTTTCTCTGTGTAGCAGATTGGTGTTAACTTATTATGAGGGAAGAGTTTTTAGGGTTGTGATTTTCGGAAATACATACTGCGGTCTTGGTAAAAAATATTTTGTTCAGTCTGGAACACGCACACATTTTTTTGGTGGGAGGAAATTTTTGGAAAATATTTTATATGAAATGTTCATTCATTCATTCCATAACACTTTTGAAAATAGCTTGGAGCTAAAATTTGACAACGTAGAGATAACCACAAGATTAATATCGAAATTTGTCGAATTAATGAATATTATAGAGCCAAAGAGTGCCACACTTGCTTGTTCAATTACTACGAAGCTGTTTTTGAACACTATCATCAATGCTTTGTCGGAATCGGGCGCAGGATCAAAGGTCTGTCTAGAGGTTTAAAAAACTGGACGCATTGACACAAACGATTCATAAGTACTCCACATGTACATGAAGGTTTTTCAACTCAATTGCTTTATTAAACGAAGAAGCAGCGATTGGCAGGTCTGAGTTGAAAACGGAGCCTAGGTAGACAATATCTTTAACTAACTTTCCCAAAGTTGTAGCTGTCTTTAGTTATGTTCTGCCCAAGACATCGGTGTCCTTTCATATTGACAGCATATTTTTGGTCTTGTCCTCATTGACCTTTAAACATATTTTCTTCGCTTCTGTTTCAACTTTGTAAGCAATGTTAAGGAGACTGATGCCTTTTTAGTTGGCACCGTTCAGAGTATCTTTTTTCTTGAGGATCAGGCAAGTGGTTCCGCATTCATGGACCATATTTGCAGATGAGCTGCTGCATACTTCTAACCAGGTCATCTCCTGCCGCTTTCTACAGCTTGGAAGCAAGACCGTCAGCTGCAGCAGCTTTATCGGACTCTTGTTAAGATATGGCTGTCTTCACTTCATCGAGATATGGTGGAAGGAATTGTTGAAATTTGTCGTATAGGATGAATGTTATAAATTGCAGCGGAATTCGATTCATCGTGGTCTTTATGCGTAGCTTGCAGTTTGAGTTTGGTGAAATGATTTTTAAATACCTATCCTAAGCTTCGATTCCGATTTAACTTCGATGTTGCCTTGGTTGTCTTTACAGCCTTCGGTTCAGGGCTTATTAACTTGAGGGGTTCATTTTGTTTTTAGCATAAGCCTTCAACTTCCTAAATCCATTTCTGCTACAAAATACCTCTTTTTCCTCGTTTTCGCGCTTCTGAGAAGCCGGTGTTCCTCCCCTCTACTCCACGTAGAACTCGCAAGCCCTTTATTGTTTAGCTGCATTGTGCTTATCGTCAATCATCGTCGAATCAGTTGTGGTGGTCGTGTAAAAACAGCACATCAAAAGCGGTATCGCTGATGTCTTCTAAGCAAAGGTGGAATAGCTGATGGCTTCTTACCAGCGTTGCCACTGGTTCTGAATATTTGATGATGTCGAGTAAGGGGCTGAGGTAGGGTGTCCATAACGTCTTTGATAAAAAGAGGACATTTTCGAAACGAGTAACCCTAGGCTAAGGGCTTTTTCCAAGAAGTTAATAGAGTCTCGATGGGAAAAGGACCCAGAGATCTCCTATGATTGCACGGGGTCAATTCCCGATCTATGAAGTTGTTAAGTGATAAAAAAAAAATATCATTTCAGTTTTCACACAGTTTTTTTTCATTTTATCACTTCATGAACACGCCTTAAGCGATTCTCGAACACTTTATGATAAATGGCTGTCAAAGTGTGTACTAAAATGTACTAAATGATAAATTCTGTTAGTTGTCTGTCATATTTGTTTTTTTTTTCTGAGAAGTTAAACTTATTTCATTTGCAACGGGTTTTTCAATAAGAGCGCTATAAAAGTTTTTTTTAAATAAAACAAAAACGGTTTTGAATATCAATAAAACTCTTTATTCCTGTGAAAGTAAGTTTGATGCCATTATGTATGGAACTCGATTTCTTTTGCATGGCCACCACGGGCACGCTTGCAGAAGTCCAGACGCTGAACCCAATTTTCGACGGTTTTCAAGCATAAATCGGCCGATACTGCTGCAATTTCACGTTCGATATTCGTACATAGACCATAGACTTGACGTAGCCCCACAGAAAATAGTCTAACGGCGTCAAATCGCACGACCGAGGCGGCCAAGCGACTGGACCATTTTGTGAGATAACACGTTCTCCAAACTTGGTTTCCAATATATTGATTGTGACATTTGCTGTGTGGCTTATGGCGCCGTCCTGTTGAAACCACATGTCCTCCAAATCCATACCATCCAATTGGGGCCAAAAATATTCGGTAATCATTGAACGGTAGCGATCCCCATTCACAGTAACGTGCCGGTCTTGATCATCACGGAAGAAGTACGGCCCAATGACGCCGCCGGCCCATAAACCACACCAAACAGTAATTTTTTCGTGATGCAATGATGACTCATGGAGTACGTGTGGATTGTTGCCTGACCAATACCGCATATTTTGTTTATTGACGAAGCCATTCAGCCAAAAATGAGCCTCATCGCTGAAGATGATTTTTCGATGAAAATCCGAATCATTTTCAAGTTGTTGCTCAGCCCAATTCACGAACATACGACGGTGACACTTCTGGTGGTCAAGCGGCTTCAGTTCTTGAGTCAATTTAATCTTGTAAGGATGAAGGCCAAAATCTTTTCGCAAAATTCGCCACAACGAGGTCACAGAGATGCCCAACGCTTGAGAACGACGACTTGTGGGAGACACTTTTGGGCTTTCTGCAACTGAAGCCTCAGCGGCTATAAATAAATAATTATAAAATAATTTTTCCGCAGCAATAATCTGAGAATATTGAGGCGTTGCCTTCGAGGTGAGCGGAATCTATTCGAAGTTATAACGGAAGAGCATTGAACTATAAATGTAAATTCCCGAAATACTTATGCATGGATTTAAAAAGAGGAACTAAAGCCATTCCTAAATAATTCTCAACGTAGAATTGAGCTTCCTTGTCATATTGTGAAAGTGTTGAGTGCTTTGCGATTTTCTGCCACGGGTAGTTTTCAACGTGCTCCGCGCTCATTTTTTATGTCCATCTATTCTTCACTACTTACTTCACAGAATGATTTAACTGTGATAAAAAAGTTATCATATGAAAAAATTTTGACTTCACTTTTTCAAACATCGTGAATCGAATTATGAGTGAAACTGTGATAAAATTTATTACTTCACAGCTTCACAGATCGGGAATTGACCCCCAGCTCTTCAGAACTTCCCCAGAACTTTCTCACAATATTTCTTTGTTTTTTCCGTTCTCGGGATATCCGCAACCGTACCCGCGGGATGATTTAGCAGGCTTATTTCTCTATTATTGGATCTGAAAACTGTACCTTTTTTGTGGTTGCTGCACACAGCAAACTTAACCGAGGTTATACTTTTATCTGACCAAATTTTACATATAAGTTGGTCATGTTCCTAGTTCCTTACGAGCTTAACTTTCAGTGCTTTGAATAGTTTGGCTGGAGTTTGGAGGCCCTCCGCAACCACCAACGTGCACTTAAGGGCCTTGACTACCTTTTAAATTTTTTAAACACAGTGCAAACATTTAAGAGAATGGGGTAGGATTTTTAAAAAGATACCAATGCGCATTCTTTTTGAATTTCGCAATCGAAGGGACCCTTGAGCCGAATAAAGCATTCTACATTCGTAAAGTGCGGCTGAAGTAAAAATCTCTGTCCTTAAGAGTACCAACCTATGTACGTCCGAAGTTAGGCTCACTGTTAAAAAAACAAAACAAATGTTTTGTAAATATCTGAAAGCAAGTTCGTGTCTACTTGTTGTACGTTTTATTGAAATTTATACTAAATATACCTGAAAATGTTCCCATACTGCCTCTTGTTTACGCATAAAACCACATCACAAGTTTTGTAATCAATCTTTCATTAAATGTATTGAATAGGAGCCTTTGGCGTATATAGAAATTACATATTTGGTATTTATGTAGATATGCATGCATTCTATAGTTTTCAGTATAGCATAAAGTCATTATGATACAATTCAAAATTTCTCTCTGCGTACTGCGTGTTACAGCAATGAGTAAAGCATCCACTAAGCTCCCTCCGTTCCATATAAATACTCCGCTTTTGATATAAATTAATCAAACTCAAATCAAATTTTCAATGGTATCCATAATAGCAGTTAGGTACTTTGTTTCGGAAACTGTTGTAAGCGCATCGAATAGCGGTTCTATACCAATGAAATAGTTCGATCTACTCCTGCTATACCGCATCTTCTACCAGTCAGAGAAGTGGAATTGGATATTTAGCAAAACCCATCCAGATAAAGGATGAAACTCCAACAGTAGAAATTTATTCTGAACCATGTTTGATATGTATGTAACTATAAAGCCAGAGCGATTATTGCAGGAAATTTCATCATTTGGCAGTCACGTGAGTAATTGGTAAGCTGACACCCGATTCCAGTCAAATGTTACCGATTTTCATATAAGCAAGCACAATATGTTGAACATTTTCTATAGAAACGGCATCTATACGTTATGTTGACTTGGAAATTAGAACAAAAAAAATGATTGAATGGTTGGTCATGATGTGTTGCGTCCTTGTATAAAGATTATGGTTAACAATACTATTTGGATCCGTATAGTGATGTTTATGATATATTATGGCATAATTATACTTACTAAAAACCTATTTAAGTGCCACACATTTACTTGAAAATGCGTGTTCAAATTAAATTCCAGTAGAATATTATGTTACTTTGCTTACAAAAAGACATTCAATGTATATATAAAATGCACTTTTCAGACTTAAATCAATAGAATGGCCGTTCTTGTCTTAGAATTAAATTATAAAAAAAACATTCCACATACTTCCTGCATACGTCAACTGCAATTACTGGGAAAGAGACTTCAATCAACAGCAAGAAACCCTTATGATTGGAAGGAAATCAAGAAAATACAACGGTAGTAGGCGACTTTAATGCGCAAATTAGATATGAGGCTGGTGCTGAATATAACAGTCAACGAATAATAAGGGAGTCAAAGGATGTAGGCTTCATCTCCCACTTGTGGTCACGTTTGGTCTTGAAGTAATGGCAAATGAAGAATCACAATAGATGAAGCTTTTATCGATGCTAAAATGGAAAGTAAAGTATGCTGAAACATATTTAAGAAACTTAAAGATCAGTGTGGACACAAAACAAAATATGGACTTCAAGGAACTAGCAGCTACAATAATAGCAGCATACCGACCAATAAATCAGGGAAACTACGAAGAACGAACAACAAACTATGAGGATAATAGAATAAGTGAAGACTGTAAAAGGGCCAGAATAAAGTCTTTTATGAACACTATAAAATTGCAAGCTGCAAGACTAATTTTATGAAAAAATGCTGTATCGAACTGCATGAGTGTGAAACTCTGCAGTCGATGTATTCTGAGATGGTATTTGTTAACTATATAAAACTTAACGAAAGATATTCTAAATGTAAGAAAATGTTCAACGAAAGATTTAGTCTTGCTGAAGAGCTTGGCCAGGAAGGATATTTTAATAATAAAGACAGTGTTTTTTTAATATTTTTCCACTTTAAATTCTTGTATTTTATTTATCTAATTACAGTGACGGATATTTTATATAGCGAAGGAAACACTCCGCCAGGAGTGCGGTTTGTACATTTTTATATTTTATTTACTGAGCTACGATACAAATTCTTCAAAATTTTGGATGACGGCGAATTCACTGAACGGTCAAATTTGTATCATCAACAAGGAAATAAGCCCAGTCGTTTTGTCAGACCGCCTTCAGACCGGGGTACTCTACAGAAGACCAAATCTTAGTTTTAAGAAATATAGTTGAAAACCCGTTTGCAATGGAGCAAAAACTCTATACATTTTTCGTAGACTTTAAGGCAGCCATTGATACTGTAGACCGCAAAGCATTGCTATATAAACTATATAACAATGCCTTGTCGTCAAAGTTCTGCAATTTAGTGAAGAAGTTGTACAAAGATACTTGGGCAGCGGTCTGGAACGGTTATAGTACTTCGGAAACATTTCGAACAAAATTTTGTGTTAGACAAGGAGCCCTCTATTGTTCGCCTTATTTATCGACGATATAACAGACTATCTACCAGTAGGTTTTTGAATTTTTTAACCAATGTATTATAGACCTTCTTTTTGCGGATGACATTGTTCTTCTTGGCGGTCAGCCATCAGCCGAATAGGGGGAATAACATGTAGCATACGAAAACATGCACGTGCCGTAACTATTCGGACTGGTGGAAGTGTGATCATAGCCTCTTCGCGGCGGCCGCTAGAAACAAGCCTTTAAAAAGGTTTGGCTAATATGATCAGGCTGGTTCCACAGGTTGGCAACAGGTTAATTCCCTGTTCCGTAAAACAAAAAGAATTACGAGACCAGCAACAAGCCTCGGAAACGGACTGATCTCACGACGACAACCCACGCAAAGAAAACGGAATAACGATTTACGAATTTTCTTACGGAACGTACGATCGCTCTATAGAGCTCGAGCTGCTCAGCAGCTAGCCGATGCCCTGTCAAAATATAAAGCTGACATAACAGCACTTCAAGAAATAAGATGGACAGGGAATGGTGTTCTACAGAAGAAAGATTATGACTTATACTACAGCTGTCATACAAAACACCATGTGCTCGGGGTAGGCTTCCTAGTCGGCGAAAAAATGAAGTCTGCCATCATCGGCTTTAACGCTATAAGGGAAAGGCTATGCACCCTTCGCGTGCGAGGCAAATTTAAGAACATCAGCCTCATTAACGTTCACGGACCTACGGAGGAGTCCTCAGACGAAGAAAAAGAGACTTACTACGAACAAGTCGAGAGGGCCCTCAATGCCTGTCCAAGGTATGACGTAAAAATCATCCTTGGGGATTTGAATGCAAATATAGGTCGGGAGCCGGTATTCAGGCATTACGCAGGCACCCATAGTTTGCATGAGAACACTAATGACAATGGACTTCGAGTCTTAGAATTGGCAGCATCGAAAAACATGGTCGTTGCGAGTACCAGGTTCCCGCGTAAAGATATCTACAAAGCCACCTGGGTATCACCTGATGGAGTCACTCGTAACCAAATTGACCACGTGTTGATAGACCGTCGCCACTACTCGAACTTGATGACGGTACGAACGTACCGAGGTGCCAATATCGACTCGGATCACTATCTTGTTGGTATGGTTTTCCGAGGGCGGATTGCCTTGCGAAGACGTATTGCATCCGCCGATCAGATTCGAATCAACACGGCTGCTCTGCGCAATGAAAACACCAGTAACACCTTTGGTAATGCGTTAGGACTCGCCCTAGAACTGGGTAGAGTAAGTCCTGGAGCCAGTATGCTGGGCGTAGATGAGAAGTGGACACGCCTTAAGAATACTGTCATTAGTACTGCCAACTCCATCTTAGGCAGCAGTCGTAGAAATCGGAACGACTGGTTTGATGATGAATGCAAGCTAGCGACTGAACGTAAGAATGTTGCGTACCGAGCAATGCAACAATCTCATAGAACGCGGGCACGCGAAGACGAATATAAAGAGCTCAGAAGAATTGAAAAACGGCTTCACAGACAGAAAAAATCAGCCTGGGAGAAGAACATAATCTGTGAAATAGAGAAAAGCCGAGAGCGAGGTCCGCACCAGGCGCGGAAGTTATACCAATCCGTCCGAAACATGACGCAGTACACACCACGCTGCACATACTGCAAGGACGGAGAGGGAAATCTGATCACCGATCCTCAAAGCATACTGGAGCGATGGGAAGTGTACTTCAATGAATTGCTAAATGGTCAGCTCACTGCAGAAGTGGAGGCTCCACTACTTCAAGAAGAGTACCCTATGTTGCCGCCACCAAGCATAGAAGAGGTTGAGAAGGCTATAGGCCGGCTAAAGAAAAACAAAGCCCCGGGAGCCGATGGTATAACAGCCGAACTATTTCAACACGGTGGGCCAGCTTTAGGTCAAGCAATTCATGAGATTATAGTGCACGTGTGGGAGCATGAAGAAATTCCAGAAGACTGGCGAAAAGGTATCATTTGCCCCATACATAAGAAGGGAGATGTCACAACGTGCAGCAATTATAGAGGTATCACGTTGTTGAGTACCGCCTATGAGATACTCTCCTCTATCCTACAAGACCGGATAACCCCATACGCTAAAACCATCATCGGACAATATCAGTGTGGTTTCATTCCAGGCAAATCAACAACTGATCAGATCTTTACCCTTAGGCAGGCGATGGAAAAATGTCTAGAATTTAACATCCCAACATACCACCTGTTTATAGACTTTAAGGCCGCCTACGATAGCATAGCCAGGGTAGAACTTTACAAAGCCATGAGAGAATTCGGCATCCCAAATAAATTGACACGACTATGTAGGTTGACCATGACCAACGTAACAAGCCAAGTAAAAATAGCCGGATTGCTATCCAAACCAATCAACATCTTTAATGGACTCCGACAAGGGGATGGTTTGGCCTGCCTCCTCTTCAACCTGGCGTTGGAGACCAGGACGCCCGGAGCCTTGGGGTGCGCAACTGGATGGCGGCGGCTCGAGACCGGGATGGGTGGAGAGACTTGTTGAAGGAGGCCAGGACCGGACCCCGGTTGTCGAGCCGACGATGATGATGATGATTGTTCTTCTTGCTAATTCGCGCGATACACTGCAACTAATGATAAACCAGCTTGGAGAATACTGCACCTTATGGAATCCGTCGGTGAATCTGGATAAGTCGAAAGCTATGGTTTTCAAAAATAATTGAGGAAGGGCCATTAAAAATGAGCAGTGGACGTTCAATGGCGAACAAATAGAAGTGGTCAAAGATAACAAGAACCTTGGTGTATATTTTACCCAAAACCTTAACATGGAGAGACGCCATAAAAAAAAATTATAATACATACTAAAACTGCTATGAGTAACACGTCGGGAAAATGTATGTAGCACACAGTAGCATGTTTCGAGTGTTCGAGGCGGTATCGGAGTCGATACTATTATACGCAGCACAAGTTTGGGGGGCAAAACACAACGATACCGTGGAAAAGCTATTAAGATACTTTGTAAAACGGACTTGCCATCTATTGTCTTGCACACAAAACTATGCAATTATGCTGGAAACTGGACTGACACTGCTTTTTATAAAGGCGCTCAAGCTTCAAGTGGACTATATTCTGAAAGTAATGAATATGCCAAACGAAATACTGCAGAAGCTAACTGCACTCAAGCCAATTACGACCAAGATTGGTTGTTATGGTGAATGGCTGGAGCTGGCTGATACATGTGGAATGTTACCTCGAAGTGGAAAACCACCGACTTTGGAAGCCTATACTCTATGAGCTGATTAGAAATGTAGATTTACGTTGGAGTGAAAGGCTTAGGGATCAAGCAGCGGGCTCTGTATACAGAGAAATGTATACCGTTTTAGAGCATAAATCAAAACAAAATTATTTTCGGGATCAAAACAGCATCCAAATGATTTCGATGATGTTAAAACTTCGCGTTGAAATGCTTCAACTTAACTTTCTTCTGCACCAGGATGACCTACAAGTTATATACAGCCTTTGCAACCTTCAGGAGAGAGAAGACGTAATCCATTTCGTGGGCAAATGTCCAACTCTAAGAGAAACCAGGAGGTTTTATCTGGAAAGCGGCTTCATGGAAGAAGAAGTTGTGAAAAGCAAACTAAATGAAGCTAATCTAACAAAATTGTATGACTACTGTAAAATAACGCTTTGCTTATCGAGAAAGGATTATAAATGAAAACTTTTAGGTGAAAAAGCATCAAAAATTATTTAAAAAGAACTTATGCAAAATTATATCTTTTAACTTATTAAGTATACCCAATATGTATTGCCAATCGGCAGACGCCAAAGCCATGCTTAAATTGATTTTGTTAAACAATTTGTTTATATAAATGTTTAAATAAAATCTAAATCTAATCTATTGAATTTTTAGTTAAATAAAATTCTCTCTAGCCCTCTGAAAAAAAAGTCAGGATTCTATTCTTTTTATTTTTTATATAAAATATAACTAGCTCTTACCAGCTCACTTCGATGGGATTAAATTAATTTTTAGTAATACTTCGTTTGTGTATGATTTGAAAATTTAGCTTTAAAATTTCAAAGTCAATATTTAATTGCTATTTGGTAATTTCATTCCCATTTAATTCATATCAGGCAGACAAAATTGCGAGACGGCCATTACTTTACAAAACGAAATTTAATCTTTTCCTGTTAGTTTTCCTTTCGATAAAGGTTCTACCTTTACTAATGTAATCAGAAATAAATGTATATCATGTATACGAGCAATTATGGAATCGTACAAAATATTAATTCGATACGTTAAAAGTGTGTCTCGCAATTCTTTCGGTCTGTTTGCAGCCTAACCGCAGAAAAACTGATGATGAGCAGCTTGTCTACCCGAAATGCATTCGATATACTTATTTAATTATAAAGTCCTATTTTGAAAAAAGTAATTTTTGGTATTTTTTAATTAAATTTATTAATTTTGTGGTCAAAAAAGTAATCGATATAATGATGAAAACTTTAACTCTAGACCACAAATTGTTTCTGGCTTTTATGTGTTAAATTTAAAAGTAATCTCATTATAATTGATTTTCTTGTTGGTTCCTAGCGTTGTACAATGTACATGTAAAGGGTGTTTTTTTTTTAAAGTTATAGAACTTTGAAATTTAATAAAACAAATATGATTTTTTTAAATTGACATGAAATTTACTTTATTCAGAAGAAAATCTTCTGGCATTATAATTTAAATTTGATTTATGGCGTAAGACCGCCACGACTGGCTCGGACGTAGTCTAATCTGGAGGTCCAATTTTCGATGACTTTTTCCAACGTTTGTGGCCGTATATCGGTAATAACGCGGAGAATGTTGTCCTCCAAGTAGTCAATCGTTTCGGGCTTATCGGCGGTGTACACAAGCGACTTCACATATCAACACAGAAAATAGTCAAACGGTGTTAAATCGCACGATCTTGGAGGCCACGCCACAGGCCCACGGCGCGAGATAATGCGCTCACCAAAAGTGTCCTTCAATAAATTAATTTCGCCGTCTTGTTGGAACCAAAGGTCGTCCACATCAACATCCTCCAATTCCGGCACGAAAAAGTCATTAATCATGGCTCTATAGCGTTCCCCATTGACTGTAACATTATGGCCGGCTTCATTTTTGAAGAAATATGGACCAATGATTCCCTCTGCCCATAGAGCACACCAAACAGTCGTTTTTTGAGGATGTAACAGCGTCTCAACAATGGCTTGAGGATTATGATCACTCCAAATACGACAATTTTGCTTATTAACGTACCCATTGAACCAAAAATGAGCTTCATAGCTAAACAAAATTCCCTTATGAAAATTAGGGTCAACTAGAATCTTGTTTTGGGCCCATTTGGGCATGATCGGCAAACGTTGTTCAGGAGTAAGTATATTCATTATGAAATGGAAAACCAAACTGAGCGTAAATCAAGTGACAGCTGTCAAAAAGACCAACCCCAAAAAAAGTATTGCCAGATTGAAAAATACATATCTAAAAAACACTTTTTATTAACATATGCATTTATGTTTATATATATTTATGTGCAATTTGTTTTTTATATAATTATTTTGCAAGTTAAATAAACAAAAATTCATTTGATGTATCACACATACCTGTCAAGCTACAAAATATAACCAAATCATATTTCTAATTATTTCGCAAGAAAATTAAGTTTTTTTCAAGTTTCTCTTATAATTACGTATCAAATTATTAATTTTATATTTTAAGCGACTTGAACTGCAAAAACAAGTATACTACATTATGTGCGACCTAGTCGTGCATACATCTCTAATTCCGGATGATTTATCGCCACTAGCTGTAAGCGGATACGCTATATAGGTTATTGTGCTTGTTGTATCAATTCATGCAAATAATTTTTAAGCGTATTAATTTTGATTTGCATGAAGGTGGTGTGGCAACCAGGGTTCCGGTGGGGCCTGGTAGAGCAGTTAAAACATTATAAATAGTTCCCAATTTGACTTAATATTTATAATCACTTGAGTTAAACATTGCACTCACTGAATAAATCCCGAGTGATTTAGTGTACGATTTAAAACCTCGCCAATCGATTCCACTACCTATAGAAGCAGCTTATATGGCTATACCAAATAACATGACCACTCACAATATTTCCTCTTCCTGGTTCTCTTGATACTCTACCTGCTGCAATTTAAAAAAAAAATCAATTCGATTACCTAAATCTACTTAAGGATTTGGATTTGGAGCAACACAAAAACATGTACTATTTTACACGAGTGCCACAACGAGCGTTCTCAATTCCTTGTGTATTTATGTATGTATATGTTTGTAGGTAGATGGAGATCTTTAGCGAAAAAAAAGGACTCCTGATATTATTTGCATATTGCTCTAAGTTGTTTTTTATTTTTCTTATTTTTTGTAGAAGTAGAAATTTCCATCTCTATATCCCGGTTGTTCTATTTAATTCATTTTTTTTCCATTAGATTCATCGTCCTTCTGCAGGAATTAAAACATGATGCGAAACAAAAAAGGAAAAAAAACATAAATGGAGGAAAAAAAATTAAATAAAAAATTGAAGGGTTCCCCGTTTCTACTCGTTTGAATTCGATTTGTTATCCATTTGGAATTACTAATATTTGTGTTTTGCCCTCTTGAAGTAGAAGTTTTCAAATCGGTCCTCCACTACTCTCTGCTGGATGTACCTATAGGAAGTTGTTCTATGCTCCTGTTTTTCTTGGAAATAAAAATTTTCTAATTTTTTTTTCTTTCTTTATTCAGACTATTCGTTGCATTTATATTTCCGCGTAATATAATTTATTATTCTTCTGTTGATAAAAGCAGATATCAGACGAGGGCTATATGAGGAATCAGACATGAACACTGGAAGTTTTGTTGAAGAATATCTAATTCTTTAGAAAAGTTTCGCTGTTTTTGTTCTTATTTTTTTTTTTTATTGCATGCAAGAGCAACTTTGCTCTGAAGTGGTATTATTCAATGACGACCATCAGATATGAAGAGAGTTCAATTCAATTATATAGCCTATAATGGATTCTTTATTCTGTTCTTTTCAATCTATAGGTACCTACAGCAGACTTGAATGAGAAAATGCAAATAAAAAGCATTTTTACTATCATAACTTCATCAAAAGTTGAGATATTAGATACATTTTTTTTTGTGAATTTATATACAGGGTGTCCGCCATTTTGGTAACCATTAGTCTTGACAGTTCATATTTTTCAGTCGTGAAGTTGACACGTGGCAAATTTATTATAGAAAAATATTTGATAAACCAACGTATTTTAATCGTTAAAAAATTTTATCAAAATCAATCATCGATTACTGTGACGATGAGAAAGTTACGTGAAACGACAAAACGCACTATTTATCGTGTAGTGAATGATTTTGAAGAAAGAGCGTCTGTATAGGTGATAGGCCCTAGCATGGACCACAAGTACTGCAAGATCGGCTGAAAACATTACTGCTGCTCAAGGAAGTGTTCCATCAACCTCAATTCGACGCCGTGCTCAGGAGCTTGGTCTTCAAAGAAAAACTTTGGCCACTTTTTAACGCCACAATTGCATGCTTTGGGCTTGCTTAACCTTTGGTATCAGCAAGACGATGCCACATCGAATACAGCCAGGATTACAATGGAATTACTGCGAGACCTCTTTCCACAACAAGTTATTTCAAGATGGTGATGTTGATTGGCCTCCACGGTCGCCTGATTTGACTGCTCCGGACTTCTTTTTGTGGGGATATCTGAAAAGCAAGGTTTATGCAAACAAACCAGAAACGCTTGAGCAACTCAAACAAAACATTCGTGAGGAAATTAATGAAATACCGCGTGAAATGTGTGAGAATGTAATGAAAAATGTGCTCGCATTTGTGAGACTAATCTAATCTCTATCTCCTTAAAACCTTGTCGCGAAAACGTTATGTCTTTAAACATCTCTTAAACAGCAAACTATAAATTATTTTACGAACGGTCTTTAGTCTGGTGGCCGTTACGTGGGTCAGTCGAGTGATGGACTCGTTCAGATTCACGAGTATCCTGGTACCTAATGGGTTTCTGGTGATTCACGTCCTTAGATCTCGATCTTGTTTCTGGATTTCGGCTCTGGTTTATTGGTATCGGGTAACCTCACAAAATAGTATAATTTCGGTATTAAATTTCTTAATGCATACTTCATTCAATCATAAATTGGTATACCAATTTATGGCTTCTTTATTCAATCTTTATTTCTTCTTAATTAGGTATTTTCTTTAAGAACTTAAATTTGTATGTTTACACTTCTAAATACTTCTTAAATTGGAATTTCTTGAATCTGTGTTTTTTTATTTCTTGAATACTTCTTTAATCCTTCTAAAAATGATTTTTTTTTCAGGAATCAAATCGGCATTTTTGTAATTCTTTAATACTTCTTTAAGTCTTCTAAAAATAGTATTATTAATTGCACCACTTGATACGAGGAGTATTCGGTTGGGTGATGCTTAGTGCGTATGTCCATCATGCCGGAGGCCTGGGTTCGATTCCCAGGCTCGTTTAAAATTAAGACGGAGTAAAGAAGTATTTAAGAAGGCTTTTTGAAAGGAAAGAAAATTTAATACCTATTGAAGAAGGAGTAAGGAAGTATTTAAAACAAATGTATTTCCGAATTAAGAAGATTTTGAGAATCAATTTAGATTCTTAATTCCTTCTATAGGACCACCCACTTGCGCCTCTTATCTACTTAATACGAATTTAAATCCTTCTATAAGTAATTCTGTGCTACTTGTGTGTTTCCTTTTACTTTGAAATTTGGAAAAGAGTCTGATCCTACTACACCCCTGGAGCTGCTCGACACAGCAGGCTTTCGCTCTGGTAGATCAGCAGGAACAACTTGATCAGCAGGAACTACGCCCCTCGTGGCACTATTCAGCAGGTACTATGTCCCTAGTGCCACTCGATACAGCTGGTCGTCGGTCTGGTAAATCAGCAGGTTCAAGCCCCTGGTGGCATTATTTAGCAGGAACTACGCCCCTCGTGGCTCTATTCAGCAGGTACTAGGCCCCTGGTGCCACTCGACACAGCTAAATGAATACCTATTTTCGCGATCTCGGATTAATAATGGTTGTTAAAAAAAGTTTTTGAAACAAGTTTTTCGCCCGCATGAAAAAATCTGCGAAAACTCAGATCATGCTATGCTCTTAGCAAGTTGGATATGGTTGATGGTTGATTTTCTTCTCTGAATATGCACATTTCAAGCTTTTAAATGTATCTTAGAAAAAGTTATCACATAACGGGTGATTTTTTAGCTGGTTTGGTTTTGGCAACACTGGTTTTGACAGCTGACGTGTGTTTAGTACCTTGTGTCACTGTCAAACAGCTTCAGTTTGGTTTGCAATTTAACCATGGATCGTCTTACAAATGAACAACGCTTGCAAATTATTGAATTTTACTATCAAAATTCGTGCTCGGTTCGAAATGTTCATCGCGCGCTGCTTGTGTTCAGCGATGAGGCTCATTTTTGGTTGAATGGGTACGTAAATAAGCAAAATTGCCGCATTTGGAGTGAAGATCAGCCAGAAGCATTGCAACAGCTACCAATGCATCCCGAAAAAGCCACTGTTTGGTGCGGTTTATGGGCCGGCGGCATTATTGGGCCATATTTCTTCAAAGATGATGCGAATCGCAGCGTTACTGTCAATGGTGAACGCTACCGAGCGAAGTTCCGAAATGGAAGTTCTTGACTTGCATGATATGTGGTTTTAACAAGACGGTGCCACATGCCACACAGCACGCGAAACAATGGCGCAATTGCGAGGCGAGTTTGGTGAACAGTTAGTTTCACGTTTCGGGCCGGTCAATTGGCCGCCTAGATCGTGCGATTTGACACCATTAGATTATTTTTTGTGGGGGTATGTCAAGGCTAATGTCTATAGGGACAAGCCCGCTTCGATTGACGCACTGGAAGCCAACATCCATGCATTCATTCGTGAGATACCGGCCGATATGTGTGAAAGAGATGCCAAAATTGGACTCAGCGGATGGGCTACCTGAGACGCAGCCGCGGTCAACATTTGCATGAAATTATCTTTAAACGTTAAATTGCAAGGTTCAAACTATCGATTCAAATAAATATTTTATTCATTTTTTTCGAATTTTTTGTGTTTTTTTATTGAAAAAAGTTCTAAACCTCTTAAAAAATCACCCTATATAACTTAGTTAAAACGAATCCATACATTTCCGTATCGCAAGTAAAAATGGTTAATTGAATGTGACAGAATTAAAAAAGCGTGCTTTGGGAATACACAATAAAAAATCAATTAACGTCTTAACAGTTACTTAAATCTCAACAGGTATTATTCATGTCAAGCATTGTGTAGGTACTTAAGTCTCTCTCAATTGTCTTACACCTCCATATCCATTTGTGAAATTCCGCCTACAATTTTACAATAGATTTAATCGCCATGAACATATGTAGGTATAGGAATTTTCCGACAACCCATAAAGACGTGATCGGAAGGTTTAAAAGCCTTAACATCACAGATTCGTCCTTAAGTCATTGTCCATGCAGCCCCATGTCGCCGTCGCGTCATCATCATCAACTTCCTTCCACACAAGAGCTTCTTTCAAATCACTAAATCTCCTGACGGATTAACAGTCACCCAGGACATCTATCCAACCAACCAACCAAGCAACCAGTCATACAAACAAAACAAATGCCGAAAACTTTATTAATCCTTACAGAGCCTTTGTGCATTGTGTCTATGGGTTTGAGCTTAGGTCAAATGAAGGATATATGAGGCAAGTTTTCACCCGGCCGACAGATATATTTTCAAAGTGTGTTTTCAGGGTTTCGGGATTCGGCATTGGCATTGGCAGCGGCACTGGCACTGGCAGAGCAAAAGGACATTCGGGTGAAAAACTTTCTCAATTAGTATTTAATCTGAGGAAAGGGAAATTTCCGCAGCCCGATTTCTTCGTCCGCATATTTTCGACTATATGAAACAGAAAGGTGGGATACGGGGTCGGAGAGAACCAAAGACGTAGAAGAAAAGGAGTCTCATTTTTATGCGAAGCACATATTGGCAATGAATCCATCTAAGGGTTGCCCGCTAGCCGAAATGTTTATATAATTGCATAATAGTTTCTGGGGGGATTTTTCTAAAAGGTTCACTTTCGTCCTTGGGGGAAAATAATATAATCATTCGGTATTGGGACCAGTTTTCCGAAACATCTTACCTACCAACCAACCAACCTACCCCTTTTGTCTCCAAGACAGAAAGATCCAACGACAAGCGATGGCGATGGCGACGGTGACGGAGGCGACGGAAGTATGGAGCTATATTATATTGCTTTTTGAAGGCTGCACGTTTTATTTTTAATGCCAACCCAGCAGAATCGTGCAAATCATTAAGGAAATTTATTTTGACAATTTGCGTTTTATTGTGGCATAGCTAGCACAGCTATCGTCTTAAGGTGTCGTTTTTATCGTCAGGAGCAGGACAGCTCCGAAGTATGGGTTCGCTGGAGCGCGCATGCAAAACGAATGAGCTGGGTAAGCGTTAATGATGCTTCTCATTCTCATACCTAAATAAGCAGATATATAGATATTTACGTTCCGTTCGTCGTATCCAAATAATCCGTATACGAATCCGGCCAACGAATCCTCAAACCGAAACGAACAAAGGACGAAGAATTTCGCAGTCGTGCCAATGCCAGCCAACCCTCTTCTTCTTGTTAATTAACTGTTGAAAGGAGCGTATTTCAAGGAGTGAAAATAAATTATTTACTTTTTTGGCAAATTCGTTTCATTTTGTCGCCCCTGGCAGGTGAGTTATTGTCATGAATATAAAGCTGATTTTTTTTGAGACAATATAGAAACAGAAAGAGTGAAGCATTATGGAGCTTCTAAGTATATAGCTTGGAAGTTGGAGCACGCTTGCCGATGCCGACAACGATTCCTGTTTGCATTTATTTATATTATCATCTGAGTCAGAGCTCGGTGATAAGTATTGCAAGCATACAAGCATAGTGGAAGGGGATGTTTATTATAAAAACGTGATAGAGAAAGATTGCTAAGCGGATACCTATTTAAGTTGGTGTTTAATTTTATTTAATGAGTTGTATAGATACGAGTATACGAATAAAATGTTGGTATACTCAGGAAGATTCAAACTTTATTTTAGTTTGTTGAAGTATTCATTTTTTTTCCACAGTTTTGTTCGGTTGCTAAACAGTGATGTTCGATTTTAGGGAAGGACTATTATTTTAAAAAGTTGAAAAACTCGTTCTTGAAAATACTTAACACAAAATAAAAATTTAAAACATTTCTTAACTCAAAATAAGAGTGAATGCCGTATGTATTCTTTATTTTAAATGTTTGTTCACATATTGAGCGAAACACTGAAAACCTACGAAACATACGAATTTTACTAAAATCTTAATCACAGTTATATCGAAAAACCAATCAATCGAAAAATCCGAACTTTTTCTTGTCAGTTTGCCGGATCATGGGAAAAATACCTTTCTAGGGGAATTTTAATATTTAAAAGGGAAAAATGAAAAAAACCAACTCATTTTTTGGGAATTTTACTCGGAAAAAGAGATTAGAAACAAATTTTTTTTCAGAATTATAAGATCAGGCCCAAAAGCTTTAGACAGAAAGGGGAGGGGGGTGAAGGTCATCTTTTGTAGTACCTATTTCGGGAATATTTTGAGAAGAAAGCGGATCTTATATCTTTTTTTAATATCTCAGAAACGAAAAAATCATTTCATAAAAAATTGAAAGTTATGTTATCTTCCTAAAAAAAAATGTCTATAGCTATACCTACTCACCTCGCCTTATTTAAGTTAATATATTTTTACTTTTGGCATTTTTTCTAGGTAATTTGATCAAAACACTAAATTTCTAAAGTAATTACCGATTTTTTTAATATTTGTTGAAATTCCTTTACCCCGCAACTCCCTTAGTATCTTCTTGTAATATTCTTGGTTTTCAAAATATTCATGAAATACTACAAAAGGGGGCCCCCAGCCTGGGGGTTTTGAATATGTGGTACCTGGGGATCAACCCATTTTAGGAATTATTTAAATTTTTCCCTTTGAGGTCTTTTATTCTGTGGAAAATAAAAACAAACAAAAGAAAATATTTGTGGGAAAAATTGACTTTGGCGACTAACTGAAGGGATTTCTCTGAAAAATACCCCCTAGCACTGGATTAAAGATACAAGAAAAAAAATTTATACCTACTGAAAAATTCAGTGCACGCAGAGGGACATCCGAAACATTCGTCCGAATTTCTCCGACCCCAAATCGGCGGATGATTCGGTTCCAGTCTGCGTAAGCGTAATCGAATCGAGTACATTAGAGGTTTTAAGAAAATAGTGTTGGTCATTTCAGAGTAATCAATTTTACCAGATTCACATTTTTTTGAGATAATAGAGATCAATATTTTTAGAAATTATTAAAAATATAGAATGGCTGCAAATTGTTGGAAAGGAACGAAAAGCATTGGCTACTTTAAATCTAAACTCCACAGTTGAAATTCAAGAGTAAGTAAAATTTCTTTGGGATATTTGACAAACAATGCGTCAGCTTTAACTCTTTATTTGCATTAGAGTCTTGCGTAGTTATTTTTATTTTGAAAAAAAAAAATCAAAACAAATAGCGAACCAAAAGTTAAATGTTTGATCAGGAAAAGTAGATCGTAGATTTTTAGTTTTATAATTGGCACTGAAAGGGTCATGAATACCCTTAAAAAGTTTTCACACAATGTGAGCATTTAGGAAATAAAGGCAGAATGGAGTAGGAGCGATGTACATCTGATTTAAATCTTTGGATATTGAAATGAGAAGGAAAAACTAAATTTGGGTTAGGAATTCCACATTCTTGTGGTACGACTAAAGAAAGAATCTCTATGCTTGACGGTACGTCCGAAGTTAGGCTCAAGAGTATATTGATGAGCATTCCTAGCAGAGCCGGCACTAGGCTGAAATTGTTTAAGGGGAGGAATGCAGCTAGCTATTTCAACAGATTAACGTTTAAAAAAGTATCCATAAACAACAGTGATAAGCAAGAAACATTTCGACAGTGTTCCAACGAAACAAATGTTTCCGAAATTGATCTGTCGCCTATCAGTTTTAAAGCTCTATTTCGGATTCTATTCAGCAAGTGAAGTGATGTTTTGGAAGTGCCTGACCAGATATGACAGTTAGCTTTGGGCGTATGTGTGCTTTATATATAGTAGCTAGATCATAAAGGGGAAACAAAGTTCTTACATCGTCTAAGGAAACCTAGGCATTTCGCAGCATTTTTAGCAATATTTTGCATGTGGTCGTTCCACAAGAGTTAACCATGTAACACGCACATACCAAGAATCGAAATCTTTTCAGTTTCCTCGATGCAAGCTCCATTCATGGGTACCTATATTCCACTTTTACCACTGAAGACAACTTTGAGTTTTGGATGCATTAAATTCCACACGATTATTAATACCCCATTTGACAATGCTGTTTAAATCTGAGTTTAATGAGTTCAACATATTCTGCCGCTGCTGTTCCACGTTTAAAGAACCGGGAGGTGAATCTGGAAAGGAGTATGAATATAACTAAGGGTGCTGTCATAAGCTTAACTGTTAAGTGGATTATTAGTTTCAGACAAGAGATCATTTATGAAAATAAGAAGCAGTGTCAGAGCCTTGGGGCACACTAGCATTTATTATACCTACTGTGAAATAGACTTTTATTTTTATTTTGTTGGCATGTATTTAAAAAAGAGTTGCCACATTTTCAAATTGTGCTTTAGTGTTAAAAACTAAAGGGTTTTCCAATAAGAGGTGTTATTTTGATATTCAAAGAAAAATGCCATTTTTTGAGATAAATGATCGAATGTTTATTTCAATATAAAGAGGAAGGTATGCCGTTAATAATGAAACACAACATCAGCCAAATGGCCGCCACGACCACGCTTACAGGACCATATCCTTTTCATGAAATTTTCCATAACCAAATCGCAAAGTGGCTGCCCTATGTCCTCGATAGCCTCACGATTTCCATCTTCGAGGTCTTGAATCGACGCTGGGCTGTTGGCGTAGACCTTATCTTTCACGTGGCCCCAAAGGTAGAAGTCGCAAGGTGTTAAATCACAAGATCTCGGTGGCCAATTGTGATCACACCTCTTCGAGAGATAACACGGTCCGGAAACTTTTCCCGTAAAAGATCGATGGTTTCATTGCTTGTGTGGCACGTAGCGTCGTCTTGTTGAAAGTAAACGTTGTCCAGATCAATACCATCCAATTCCGGCCATAAAAAATCATTAATCATCTCTCGATAGCGCAATCCATTGACCGTAACTGTTGCTCCACCCTCATTTTCGAAAAAGTAAGGTTCAATGACACCGCCGGACCATACACCGCCGGACCATACACCGCACCAAACAGTCACGCGTTGAGGATGGAGAGGCTTTTCAACAATAACTCTTGGGTTTTCCGAGCCCCAGATGCGACAGTTTTGCTTGTTGACATAGCCTCCGAGGTGGAAATGGGCCTCATCAGTCAAGATGATTTTTCGATGAAATTCCGGATCATTTTCATGCATTTCAAGGACCCAATCAGCAAAGACACGACGTTGTTGATGATCAGCCGGCTTGAGTTCTTGTGTTAACTGAACTTTATAAGCCTTAAGACCCAAGTCTTTATGCAAAATACGGTGTAATGACGTTTGTGGAATGCCTAATTCCAAAGAACGACGAGGAATGAACAAACCTGGGTTTTCTTCAACACTTTGGGCTACAACAGCAATGTTCTCAGTTGTTCTTGAGCGACGTGCACGGGTTTTATTCTTCACATCACTAACTTATCCCAATAGCTCGAATTTGTCCACCAATTTCTGTATTGCGGTCCGACAAGGTGCTTCACGACGATCCAAAAATGTTTTAGTTTTACGAACCGTCTCTGCCAAATTTTCACCATTTTTATAGTGAATTTTAATAATTTCAATGCGTTGTTGAAGCGTTTATCGTTCCATTTTTATTAATGGCGTAGTTTCTATTTGTCAAATGTCAAAAAATGACAGCTTCAAAAGTGACAGCTACTGAAATAGCGGGCTATTCAAAATAACACCTCTTATTGGAAAACCCTTTACGATTCAGTAGGGCATAGTTTATTTTTCAGACGCTTAAGAAAAATCACCATCAAAATCTCTTATGGAAACATTTTACCGATTACTTGCGACCGTGCTATATTCAACGTTTCATGATTTATGATTTGAGCAAGTGAAAAAATATGTCGAGACCACAAAAAGAAAATTTAATTTTCTATTTCACACTTTTGAGAAAATTGATCCAAAAATTTTGTTTTGCGTTTTTTTATAAAAAATTTGCGTTTGAATTCAAATTTTTTCGAAACTATTGACACAAATAATATAATTTTAATGTAGGAGTAAAGAACAGTCTTCTGGCTTTTAAAACCGTTATTGTTTTGCATTTTAAGTATTGCTGTTGTTTTTTTAATATTTGTTGCTCCATTTAAGTCGTTCTTTGCCCCTACCTCCTAGACGGGGTGAGATAGACCCCTCCCCCCCCCCTTCTATTGTAAAAAATGTTTGTATTTGACCATTCTTCAAAACTTCGGTTATCAATTTCCGGCGCCCAAGTTATCGTACTCGTGCCAAGGGTGAAGACTTGACAGAAATGTTGCAACTCACAATTCATAAACATTGACTGGTTTATTGCAAACAAATCCACATCACCCTGCCAATTCAATTGTATTAAAATTTCTTTTACAACTACTATCCAAAGAATTTTGCACTAACTTCATCGGTACCTTTCCGTCGCTCGCAAATACCGGTAGTTGCAATCGAAATATACAAATTGCTTGCACTTATCTTATAATCTAAGTCCACATATTATCAGTATCGAACACTCCTAATAATCGGAGCTTTGGATCGACATCGAGAACGAGCTTTGCCTACTGATACCTTTGCAACATCATCATCGATCCAATCGTCGTCGCTTCAAAATACCGATAGTTTCGACCAAAAACGACAACATATTTTTACACTTGCTCTATCATCATCATCATCGTCGGCTCGACAACCGGGGTCCGGTCCTGGCCTCCTTCAACAAGTCTCTCCACCCATCCCGCTCTCGAGCCGCCGCCATCCAGTTGCGCACCCCAAGGCTCCGGGCGTCCTGGTCTACGCCATCTCTCCAGCGCAAGCATGGTCTACCACGCTGTCGTCTACCATAGAATGTACCACAAAGAACTTTCCGAGCAGGTTCCTCTTCGCTCATGCGAGCTAGGTGCCCTGCCCACCGGAGTCTACCAAGCTTAATTTTTGTCACGATATCTGCTTCAAGGTAGATTGCGTACAATTCATGATTGTACCGTCTCCGGAATCGTCCTTCCTCACAAATAGGGCCAACAATTCTCCTTAAGACTTTACTCTCGAACGCGGCTAAGAGGTCGGAGTGCCTTTTGCTAAGCACCCAAGTCTCGGATCCATATGTGAGTACTGGCAGGACCATGGTCCTGTACAGCAGCAGTTTTGAAGTTATGGTGAGATTTCTGGATTTGAAGAGCTTTGACAGACTATAGTAGGCTCTGTTGGATTTGAGAAGCCGCCCGCGTATTCCTTCTTCTATATTGTTATCGGCTCCTACTATTGACCCAAGGTATTTAAAGGATTGCACCACTTCAAATTCGTGCTCCGCTACCTTGATTGTTTGACCAACTGTTCCTCTCGCATTCGACGCCACCATGTACTTTGTTTTACCTTCACTAATGTGCAGCCCCAGATTTTGTGCCGCCTGCTCGATCTGGATGAAGGAATCATGTACAGCTTGCTCGGTTCTTCCGATGATGTCGATGTCGTCTGCGTAAGCCAGTATCTGGCTGGACCTGTTGACGATGGTACCTCTTGATGCCGTGCCAGAGTCACGGATTGCTTTCTCCAACGCCAGGTTGAAGAGGAGGCAGGCCAAACCATCCCCTTGTCGGAGTCCATTAAAGATGTTGAATGGTTTGGATAGCAATCCGGCTATTTTTACTTGGCTTGTTACATTGGTCATGGTCAACCTACATAGTCGTGTCAATTTATTTGGGATGCCGAATTCTCTTATGGCTTTGTAAAGTTCTACCCTGGCTATGCTATCGTAGGCGGCCTTAAAGTCTATAAACAGGTGGTATGTTGGGATGTTAAATTCTAGACATTTTTCCATCGCCTGCCTAAGGGTAAAGATCTGATCAGTTGTTGATTTGCCTGGAATGAAACCACACTGATATTGTCCGATGATGGTTTTAGCGTATGGGGTTATCCGGTCTTGTAGGATAGAGGAGAGTATCTTATAGGCGGTACTCAACAACGTGATACCTCTATAATTGCTGCACGTTGTGGACATCTCCCTTCTTATGTATGGGGCAAATTATACCTTTTCGCCAGTCTTCTGGAATTTCCTCATGCTCCCACACGTGCACTATAATCTCATGAATTGCTTGACGTAAAGCTGGCCCACCGTGTTGAAATAGTTCGGCTGTTATACCATCGGCTCCCGGGGCTTTGTTTTTCTTTAGCCGGCCTATAGCCTTCTCAACCTCTTCTATGCTTGGTGGCGGCAACATAGGGTACTCTTCTTGAAGTAGTGGAGCCTCCACTTCTGCAGTGAGCTGACCATTTAGCAATTCATTGAAGTACACTTCCCATCGCTCCAGTATGCTTTGAGGATCGGTGATCAGATTTCCCTCTCCGTCCTTGCAGTATGTGCAGCGTGGTGTGTACTGCGTCATGTTTCGGACGGATTGGTATAACTTCCGCGCCTGGTGCGGACCTCGCTCTCGGCTTTTCTCTATTTCACAGATTATGTTCTTCTCCCAGGCTGATTTTTTCTGTCTGTGAAGCCGTTTTTCAATTCTTCTGAGCTCTTTATATTCGTCTTCGCGTGCCCGCGTTCTATGAGATTGTTGCATTGCTCGGTACGCAACATTCTTACGTTCAGTCGCTAGCTTGCATTCATCATCAAACCAGTCGTTCCGATTTCTACGACTGCTGCCTAAGATGGAGTTGGCAGTACTAATGACAGTATTCTTAAGGCGTGTCCACTTCTCATCTACGCCCAGCATACTGGCTCCAGGACTTACTCTACCCAGTTCTAGGGCGAGTCCTAACGCATTACCAAAGGTGTTACTGGTGTTTTCATTGCGCAGAGCAGCCGTGTTGATTCGAACCTGATCGGCGGATGTAATACGTCTTCGCAAGGCAATCCGCCCTCGGAAAACCATACCAACAAGATAGTCATCCGAGTCGATATTGGCACCTCGTTACGTTCGTACCGTCATCAAGTTCGAGTATTGGCGACGGTCTATCAACACGTGGTCAATTTGGTTACGAGTGACTCCATCAGGTGATACCCAGATGGCTTTGTAGATATCTTTACGCGGGAACCTGGTACTCGCAACGACCATGTTTTTCGATGCTGCCAATTCTAAGACTCGAAGTCCATTGTCATTAGTGTTCTCATGCAAACTATGGGTGCCTGCGTAATGCCTGAATACCGGCTCCCGACCTATTTTTGCATTCAAATCCCCAAGGATGATTTTTACGTCATACCTTGGACAGGCATTGAGGGCCCTCTCGACTTGTTCGTAGTAAGTCTCTTTTTCTTCGTCTGAGGACTCCTCCGTAGGTCCGTGAACGTTAATGAGGCTGATGTTCTTAAATTTGCCTCGCACGCGAAGGGTGCATAGCCTTTCGCTTATAGCGTTAAAGCCGATGATGGCAGACTTCATTTTTTCGCCGACTAGGAAGCTTACCCCGAGCACATGGTGTTTTGTGTACCAGCTGTAATATAAGTCATAATCTTTCTTCTGTAGAACACCATTCCCTGTCCATCTTATTTCTTGAAGTGCTGTTATGTCAGCTTTATATTTTGACAGGGCATCGGCTAGCTGCTGAGCAGCTCGAGCTCTATAGAGCGATCGTACGTTCCATAAGAAAATTCGTAAATCGTTCTTCCGTTTTCTTTGCGTGGGTTGTCGTCGTGAGATCAGTCCGTTTCCGAGGCTTGTTGTTGGTCTCGTTATTCTTCTAGTTTTACGGAACAGGGAATTAACCTGTTGCCAACCTGTGGAACTAGCCTGATCATATTAGCCAAACCTTTTTAAAGGCTTGTTTCTAGCGGCCGCCGCGAAGAGGCTATGATCACACTTCCACCAGTCCGAATAGTTACGGCACGTGCATGTTTTCGTATGCTACATGTTATTCCCCCTATTCGGCTGATGGCTGACACTTGCTCTATACCATATCATATATGTAAATTTAGCAGAAATTACAGTGAAGGCACAAACTCACAGACGCTCAAACCGACTGAATGTTTGACGAAACCCACCTTTTCGGACTTCTCATCATCTCGATCATCGATCATCTCGATTGCAACCTCGAAATTTTCGTCTACGCGAACCAATACTTGCCTTTTAAAGCCGCCGGCCACCGTGTACTGTCAAAATATACTCTTCCCCATTGAAAACCCTTTACGAATTTCCTGAGTTTATACCTACTGTAGGGTTATTTCAAGTTTGTCTTCAATTGAAAAGAGTTATAGATGTACCTTCCTTTTAATTTCATAATAAAAATAGGTCTCATGTTTTTATTTTATGAAAATAACAATGAAACCTATAGTGAAGGTGTTCCTTAAAATTTCTTACACCAAGCTGACACAAATATCCCTCGTCATTTCAGTCGCACGTCCTAACATAATATAACGAGATTGTAATCCATTTAAGTTAGGGGAATCCAGCATATGTCAAAAACAATTTTAAAAACACTGTCCTATCTATATGTATGCATCCTTAAGTTGTCAGTTTCAGCTAAAAGTGCGATGGTGTAACGTTAACTTCCTTTCTTTACGAAGAAAAATCTCAAAATATATATAAGAGATTCTTTTTTTTTTTTTTTGAATAAAAAAGGAAGAATAAAAATGATAGTCTTTAATACTCCATCTCCTTCTGCTCCCGCTCTTCCCCCCACCCCCTCCCCAACTCAACAAAGACATTATGTTTTTAAATCTCCTTTTATAACAAAGCACCCATCATTTTTCTTTTTTATTTTTGTAACAAAAATAATAAAAAGGAAAAAAAAATACCTAGAATGAGGACAGAAAAAAAGAAATACCCAGAAAAAGGATACTCAAGGATGCACCTTCGAGCCATCAACTCGTTTACAGTTTAATTTTCTCTTTCCCTTGTTAGCCTGCTTTCAATGTTACCATACTCTATGTTACGTTGTTACGTACACTTACTCAGCTACCGTTAGTATATTGTTCGATGTTCACAGGGTGACATGCCAGTGCCTTTGACTTTCAACGACGCAAAACAAAAAAAGTAATATAATGTGGGTGGGTTCCTATGGGATTACTGCAGATGACAACAGGGTTTCGGATGGGTGACAGGGTGCCTGAGAAGGAGAGTAGGTGGTTCAAAAATGGGCGCCAATCCCGGACGTGATATGCATTATTAAGCAATAAATATTAAAAGGATCGATCGTGTATGGTAAGTTCGACAATGTTTTATCCTTTTATTGGAAAAGTTTAAATTAAAAGTTTTCGTTCGTTTAGTTGGAACTGGTGAGACCATCACAGTTCCTATAAATACAGGGAGCTGATGGGAGCTCTATCCTTGCTTCGATTTTCACTGTATTTGCCTTTTCGTTGTCCTGCTGTCAATTTTTGTTTTTTTTTTTTTGTTGTTTTTTTCTATAAAGCAATCTGCTGCCAATGGGTGAACCTTAAATCTGAAAAAGGTGTGGGCGCAATGGAAAGTTGAGTATTGAGTTGGCCAAAAGTTTTTCGAGTGACAGTTTCCTTTAAGGATTATGGGATTTCGGAGTGAGCCATTGTAAAAACCTTCGGTAATTGTTGGGAATTTCTAAAGAGTTTATACGTATATCTAGTATATGCGTGCAGTTGACTTTATTGTTTTTTGCGGGTGAGTGAAATTTCACAGAGTAAGTACCTACCTACTGTGGTGATTTTTATGGCACTTTTGTCTTTTGCGATGGCCTGGCCTGGCCATGGTTCAATTGGTTCATGCTCTAAATTAAGATTTGTGGGTTTTCTAAAATAACAGATAGTGGAAACTTTTAAAAAGAGCTTAAGGCAACTTAAATAGAAAATGCTTTTAATTTCAAGGAGCCACAAATTTAGTTTGAATTAATTTGTATACTGCGGTAAATTGATACAAATGTTGATGGTTTAGTACTTTTGCTAAAATAGATCCGCAAGTATCATTTTCATATGAAAGAAAATTATACCCAGTAAGCAAATAACATTTAAAGTATTAGCTATTCGTAGAAGGAATGAAACTACTTGGATGGGATACATTTCAGAAAAACTACTTTGTATAGTGTTTCCAGTTTATTTCTTGAAGTTACCGATAAAATGGTTCAGCGATTGACTTTGAAGAGACGTTTGTCTTACAACACAAAATCGAACAGGAGGCGAACTGTTCGTACTCCAGCCGGTCGCTTGGTTTACCAATATGTCAAGAAGTACAAGACTGTACCAAAGTGCGGTCAGTGCAAGAAGAAACTAAAGGGTATCCGACCCACCCGCCCATGTGAGCGTTCCCAATTGTCGGAACGCAAAAAGACCGTCCGTTATGCATACGGTGGTGTACTTTTCCATGAGACCGTATCATCCGTGCCTTCCTTATCGAGCAACAAAAGATTGTCAAAACATATAAGAGCCAGCAGGAATCTGTCAAACCTATGAAGGTTGTCAGGGCAGCTGCACCAGCTCCAGAAGCCAGCACAGAAGTCGGCTTCAAAATCTAAGAAATAAGAAGTGTAGCCATTTTAAATATCAATTTTTTTATAATTATTTATTTGTATCCAAAATTCTAGGATTCTCTCAAGGTGGCAGGAATCCAACGGTTGGCACTTAAATTCTTTTTAAAAAAAAGGGCACAATACAAAAAAGAAAAGATGGTATATTTGTTCGAATATCCCGCTGATGACCTTGCAAAATGTTGATCAATTACTGACCTTTTAGGTGGCATACTTTTTTTGCGAATATCCCACATATGGGGTGCTAAGATCAGCTGTTTTACAGAAAAAAGAAACATAGAAAGCATCTGTCCAGTAAATCCAGAGTTACCTTAGCAAATTCGATGAGTTAATTCGGGTTTATCTTTAATCTCGGCTTAAAATATTTAATAACTAGCGGATTTACCGTGTCAGTAGTTTCGTCCGATTGAATTTTAAGAACTTAAGCTTAAAAATCGGTCTATGAAACAAAATCAGACTTTTAAAACATATGTTATATTTATATAGGGTGATTCGCATATGGTGTGACAAAAAGCTAAAACATGTAAGTTGGGTTGAGACAAGATAAAAAGCGGGGTCTAATCTCCCCCGTTTAGACTTAAAACAGAAAAAAACATATTAAAAAACCACAGTTACACATACAATGCCATGATACACCTTGTTATAAAGCCAGAAATCTCGTCATTTACTATATT
Source organism: Leucozona laternaria (assembly GCA_932273885.2). Classification (NCBI taxonomy): domain Eukaryota; kingdom Metazoa; phylum Arthropoda; class Insecta; order Diptera; family Syrphidae; genus Leucozona; species Leucozona laternaria. The sequence goes on along the minus strand of OW026366.1, from coordinate 215,210,782 downwards.
GTTAAATAAAGTTGTTTTAGAGAATAATTTTTCAAAAATTAATTTTAAAACTCAAAATTTTGAAAAAAAAAAATTTAGTCTAATTTTTTGCAAAATTTGACGTAATTTAGACCTGATTTTGATTTCAAAATTCAATGCTCGTATCAATTTTTAGTCAAAATACCTTTTAGTGAAAATACCTACTCCTGAAATTTTTTTTAAAATCCGTTGGCGTTTTTGTGCTATGAGAGATGAACTTCGTTCAGAGAGCAGTTTGAATAGTGAAAATAGTTGATTTGAAGTTTTTGTGTTGAAAAGTACTTCAGTAAAAAAAAGCAGTAGCTACTTTGGCCGTGTTGGCATAGTACAGCAGTACGACAATACGGGGTATCTAACAGTAGTATATAAATACTACAATTGCAGTCCTTCGACAGCCCTGGTAATAACAAATAAAATTCGCAAATCGGATAGAATACTGTGTATCCACACAGCATACAAAATAAAACAACACGTTTTATAATTTTTAATTTTTTTAATTTTTCCTCTACTAGGAACCTTTCAACAAAAAAGTAAGTAGTGGTCAGCTAACAAGAAGAGACTAAACGGGGACTGTACCATGGCGGTACAGTCCAACGGTCTATCCTTCTGGATGATTCGCAGCGATAATAAGATAAACTGTCTTCTCAGAGCATTAACAGTTATTGTTGTTGTTTATTTTGTATGTTGCTACGCTTGATATGAAATCAAAAAATAATAGTCGCAATGGGTATAGGGTGACCAGCCTTGTTATAACTTACACGCTTCAACGCCGGCATTTAACATTTTTTTTGAAAATTCTGTGTAGGTTTGTTTCGCCATATCGCCCGTTGGTCTACGCTTCTGTACGTTAATTGTAGATTGAGTGTGAACTAGAGCCTCTGGGAGCACCGTTTTACTTATAACTCACTACAGAGCATTTTTCCCTAAAATAAAAATTCGAAATTCGAATAGCTGCCTCTGCCACTGCTATTTATGTATTTTTCCGATTTTTCTCAAAAACTGCTTAAACGATTGTGGTTAAACTGCGTGATTATTATGTGTCAAGTGAAACAAAGTTTTTCAAATTTTTTTTAATGCAATATTGTTTGAACCAATAGCACCAGATCGCAAAATAATAACAAAATCAGAAAAACCTGAAACGAAGTTTTCTTACAATTTGCTTGTTTATTACCAATACAAAGTTTAATTAAAAATTTAAAAAAAAAAACTTTCCATTTTAACAAAAAATTGAATTTCCATTTCCCCTCTAGGCAATCACATAAAAATGCTCTCTACCAAATTTGAAACAAATCAGTCTACCCCTTTAGGCTCTAGCTCAAATTAATGTGGACGCACTGACGTGACGCACAGACGCATAGACGCACGGAACGGATGCACAGACGTGCAGGCTGACGGACGGGATGACGATCATCGTAGTGTTAGTTTTGATTAAAACCTCGAAGTTTTTTCTGTGATTTTTCTTAATGCAATTGTATTACACGTAACATGCTACACTAAACGTAGTAACGTAAACTAAAAACGTGGGCCTTACGTGTAGCCCAAGTTTTAATTTTACCCTTCTGCGCACCGGCATAAGTATTAACACATTAAAAATTTCTTTTTTGTGGACACCAAAACCCCCCCTCCCTTGATGGATCCGCAACTGAATAATTTGCACGATTTATGTTTGTATAGTGAGCATTGAGCAAGTATATTCACTTCTTCAGAAAAAGTCGCCAAGGAAACAAGGTAACCTAATTTGAAATGACAAAAAAAAACCCATATAAATAGCTATACTTCCTACTGACCTCAATAATTTTCTCAACGAGCTTACCTTAGCTATAGGAACACTGAAGGATTTGCAACATTAAGATGCTTTCTACGAAAATGGCATTGAATTTTGAGTTTCCAGTTTACCATGAACGTACATCGTACATACTCGTTGCTCTCACGAGTAATATAAAGACTTATTTTCAACGAGGGAACTGTACTTTACACATTAACAGCACTTAGTAAGTCTTTCAGCGTAATATTTAAAAGGAAAGAAAAGTTGCTTCAAATATAGGTACATACCAACATAAAATAGGTGAAGATGAGTTCGGGTTACATCAATTTTTTTATAAGTTCCCTGGCATCGTATTCAATGAAATTATTGGATTAAAATGATGTTTTTCACAGTAATTTTTGAAAGGATTATATACTTCAACTGAATCCTGTGCCAATGAAACCTTTTGAGCAAGCATACGTTTTCAGATTCAGGTCGAATAATACATGTATCTTTTTATATTTGAAAAGAATTCATAGTAGATACTAAAACATCTTGATGAATTTTAACAAGCATTTTATAATTCATTTTGTGCCTGTGTATTGGGTTGATAGAAATCTTAATAATGTACTACGTTGGACATAAGTTTCTCTTGTTAGATACATACTATATGGACAAAATCGAGATAGTCCTTGGACAAATTGTTGGCCAGCCTATGTATATAGTATAGAGCAGTAAAGAATTGGTTTCGTGTCAAAAATAATTTAAAAATATTTGAAATGCAGGGTATTAGTAAGGGGTTTTTCAACAGGGACGCTACAAAAGTAGAGCAACAGGGACAGCAAACACGCCATATTTCTTGCCGCTCTTTTGACATTTCTCTTCAATAAGGCTTGCCATTGCATGATGGAAAGATATACGAACCAACAACGAGTCGAAATTACTAAAATTTACTACCGAAATTCGGAGTCAGTGGCCTCAACGTTAAGAGCGCTACGTCCAATTTATAGTCGTCATAATCGTCCTAGCAGATCAACAATTGAGCGTCTAGTGGAAAAATTTGAATCCACAGGCACAGTACAAAATGTTCCCGTGCAGGTGAGACAAAGAAGTGCCAGTAGCGTCGAGAATATTGCTGCCGCTGAGGCTTCAGTTGCAGAAAGCCCAAATGTGTCTCTCGCATGTCGTTCTCAAGCGTTGGGCATCTCTGGTACGTCGTTGTGGCGAATTTGAGAAAAGATCTTGGCCTACATCCTTACAAGATTAAATTGACGCAAGTACTGAAGCCGCTTGACCACCAGAAGCGTCGTATGTTCGTGAATTTTTCTGAGCAACAACTTGAAAATGATTCGGATTTTCATCGAAAAATCATCTTCAGCGATGAGGCTCATTTCTGGCTGAATGGCTTCGTCAATAAACAAACTATGCGGTATTTGTCGGGCAGCAATCCACACGTACTCCATGAATCATCATTGCATCCCGAAAAAAATTACGGTTTGGTGTGGTTTATGGGCCGGCGGCGTCATTGGGCCGTTCTTCTTCCTTGATGATCAAGACAGGCACGTTACTGTGAATGGGGATCGCTGCCGTTCAATGATAACCGAATATTTTTGGCCCCAATTGGGTGATATGGAATTGGATGAAATGGACTTGGACTTGTGCTTGAACACCGTCGAAAATTGGGTTCAGCGTCTGGACTTCTGCAAGCGTGCTCGTGGTGGCCATGCAAAAGAAATCGAGTTCCATACATAATGGCATCAGACGTACTTTCACAGGAATAAAGAATTTCATTGATATCCAAAATCGTTTTTGTTTTATTTAAAAATAACTTTTGTAAAACTTTGTATTGAAAAACCCGATACTTAAACTTAAATAATGATTTAAAAATATTTTTATAACTTAAGGAAAATAAGGGGTGTACCCAAATGAGTACACTGGCCTTATATGAGTATACCTTTATTGAGGTAGAAAAATATTTTCCTGCGAAAAGAGTGGTTTTAGTCTTCTTTTCAACGTGCTCAAAACTTGGACTACTAAATTGAAGATTTTTTGAAATTGCTACCTATATTGAAACAGACACTGAATGTAATGAAAAAGCATTATAAAATACAGAATTCTATGAAAATTGTACAAGATTGAAGCTTGACAACAACGCATAACTTTAGGGTATTGGTAGGTATACTTGATCATTTTATTGTATTGTCTTGAGTCCTTTTTCCAACCAGTACCAGAGAATTCAATATTGCAGGAGGAATTCATTGATTCCAGTTTGAGTGGGCTTGCATATTTGCTTTTGAAGCTCATGCTTTAGATGCACAAAGTTTTGGACTTAAATTTTCTTTTGGGGAGTTTTTAGTATCGGGTTTTTCAATAAGAGCGCTACAAAAGTTATTTTTAAATAAAACAAAAACGATTTTGGATATCAATGAAATTCTTTATTCGTGTGAAAGTACGTCTGATGCCATTATGTATGGAACTCGATTTCTTTTGCATGGCCACCACGGGCAAGCTTGCAGAAGTCCAGACCCTGAACCCAATTTTCGACGGTTTTCATGCATAAATAAATAAAGGCCACTGACTCCTAATTTCGGTAGTAAATTTTAATAATTTTGACTCGTTGTTGGCTCGTATATCTTTCCATCATAAAATGGCAAACATTGCTGAAGAGACAGGTAGCTAGTGAGATTCACCCTTAAAACTGCTACATTACCTACAAGTAAAACTTGTATGGACATTTTTGTGTCATCTACCCCAAACCCACTTCGGAAAAGGCTCTTTTGAATGCCGTTTTTGGACAAGCAATAAAAACAGAAACATTTTATTTTTCAAACATTTTTGTTTTAATTTTCTTTTCATGGTTTCGGCCAGTGTACTCTTTTGAGGTTACGAGTTAGGTATTTTATTTAAACATCGTAGATAAAAAAAAGACATATTGTTTCATAATCATTTATTTAAAGTTTATATTTAAAAATTTATATTTGTTTGGGCATGGTAGGAAAAATGCACAAGTTGTAATACACATATAAAAAATATTCTCAAAAGACTGTCTTAAACTATTTTAAGCTTTAGTTTTAATGTTTTTAATTTATGAATCTGTTCATTCGAGCGACAACAGATATTTTTTTTGTTGGAGATTTTGATCCGCTTAGTGTATTGAAATTAAATTTAAATCGGTTAAGCAGATAATGAGATAGTCAATAGATCAATATAAAATTATGTCATGTTAAATGGTAGATCGTACAAACTTAGACATATTTATCAAAATCTTAGGAGTCGTTTTCGAGTAAAATAAGATTTTCCTTAACTGTCTTTAAACATTTTATTATATATGAAGGTTTTTATAATACAAATTCTATATACTACTGAAATGCATCAGCCAAGTAGAAGACTTAGCCTTGTCAATACGCAATTTTTATTAAGTTCAGTTCAACTTACATGAACTTTTTGACAAAAATCCAATGTGAACTATATCGAACAAGATTAAAATTCTTAATCATTAAGCTGGAAATTTTGCCCAGGGCCAGGCTTTGTTTTTATATGAAGGTTTTTATATTGACAAGGCCCTCACTAATCAACTGATGAGTCCAAGTGAGATCGCCGGGACGAAACGCCATTTTTTATGGACTAAAAGCGAGGAGTCCAAAAAGTGGGTTTCTTCATACCATCTGATACGTCGGCGTCGGTCGGCGTCCCCATCGGTCTGTGCGTCTGTGCTTATCTGCGTCCGCAGTAGTTTGAGCTATAGTCTCAAAGTGTGTCCAGAAATGCAGAACATTTCAATGTGGTTCCCTAGTTGAGAAAATAGAATTTTTGTTTTAGCTCATCTAGAAAGGGAAGATGCCACGGAACAATTTGTTTTTAATTTTCTCGAAAACGGCTCTAACGATTTTGATTAAACTTCGTACCTATAATGACCAAAGTATAATTGCCAGAATTTTGCTTTTCAGGTTTTTGGCGAAAAATTCACATAACGGAAATAGCTATTCGATTTTTTTTGAGAAAATTGTCTAATTTTTGTATTATTCCCGTACCTATAGCTTTTCAATGATTGGACAGATCTTGTTATAATTTTGCAATCTGGTACATGTGAATAGTTCAAACTATATTGCAATTCAAAATTTAAAAAAAAAATCACACAAAAAAATAATTTTGTATTATTTTTGATTTTTACTTGCGAATATAGGTACTATTTATATGACAAGTTATGAATTCGTACAAAAAAAATCGAACTCGATATTTTGATCAAACTTGACATTACGATGATAGCGAAGACGAAAAAAGTGGGTCTCGCAAAAACGTCCGTCTGTCTGTATGTCTGTCTAAAACCTGAACGGATGGGTCGATTTTCTTTAAACTTGGTACTTAGCGTTTGGGCATTCCCCCCACCCGTTTTTTTCATTTTTTTTTTAGGACCAAAACTAACAGTAGCTGTCATACAAAATTTCTTGGCCGAAAAAGAAAAACTTATTTTTCTCAAAACCAGCGCTACCCAATTGTTTTTAAGAACTCTATAAATTTAAATAGTTATAAGTTGCCGTTTAATAAAAAAAAATGGTTCCGAAAAATGTTTATTAATGGCACCTCTCAAAGAACCATTTTTTTTTATTTTCGCTTTTCTCGAAAACGGTTCAACTGCTTCTGATCAATTTTTTATTTAGAATTATTGACACATTCTAAATAATATTTGGAACCAAAATTTTCAAAAAACTTTTTTGGATTTGTAAAAAAAGTTTCAATTTTTTTTTTTTAGAAAACTCAATATTTCAAAAACGGCTCTGTCAATTTTTATTTAACTTGATCAAAAGCAGTTTTTTAAATTTATCTAGAAGATTTTTGACAAAAATTATCCTAATACCCAAAAATAACTCAACTGTGGCACGAGCTGTGTGACATGTTGGGCCGCCGCCGTCTTGTTGAAACCACAGCTCCTGCACATGATGGTTGTTCAATTGATGAACGAAAAAGTCAGTAATCATGGCTCTATAGCGGTCACCATTGACTGTAACGTTCTGGCCAGCATCCTTTTTAAAGAAGTACGGACCAATTATTCCACCAAACCAAAAAGCACACCAAACATTCAGTTTTTGTGGATGTAACGGTGTCTCAAAATTCACTGGAAGATTATCATCACTTGAAATACTACAGTTTTGTTTATTGACGTATCCATTCAAACAAACAAAACTAAACAAAATTCAAGTTAAAAGTTCAAGTGAGCTCAACATTTGACTTGAATTTTATTCAGTCAGTCCACTTAAACAGAAGGATTTTTTTTCAAATTTTCTTCATATTCTACTAAACGAAATTCGCTTATGAAAATTGGGATCAACGGCCATCTTGTTTTGAGAACAATTTGCACAATTTGGAAGGTTTGTTCAAGCGTCAGTTTATTCTTGTTGAAATGCCAAACCAAACTAAAAATAAATCCCTTATTGACAGCTGACAAAATGGCCGCCAGTTAAAATAGTGTTGCCAACTTTAAGTTCTTTACCTCTAAAAAAACATCCTTTACTATGGCATTTACTATATTTTTTTTTTAGAAATTTCATTAGAAACTTTCTAGTAAAAGTCTTAGGTATGTTTTATGCATATCACCTATTATCAACTAAACATGTAATTTCAAGGTGTGGCTGTAGTAGCTACGGTTGATAACTTTCACATAAACGTGCGACCTTACTTACTTTACTTTTGATGGCGCTTACAGTCCAGGATGGACTACGGCCTCAACCAACAAGCCCCTCCAGCCAGCTCGGTCCCTAGCTAGCTGCCTCCAGTTTCGCACTCCAAGTTGGCTGAGGTCGTTCTCCGCTTGTGTGCGCCACCTAAGGTGGGGTCTTCCTCTGCTGCGCAGACCATCAGGGGTAGATCCGAGGACTCGTCGGGCTGGTGCGTTGGTGTCCATACGCTCCACGTGTCCCAGCCATCTCAGCCGCTGTATTTTCAACTTTTTGACCAGTTCGACGTCGCTGTAAAGCCCGTACAGCTCGTTGTTGAATCTTCTCCTGCATACTCCATCGATACAGACTGGACCGAAGATCACCCGAAGAATCTTCCTCTCAAAGCACCCAAGCAGGTTCTCATCCATTTTTGACAGGGTCCTTGCTTCTGCCCCATATAGCAGGACCGGGATGATTAAGGTCTTATATAGGGTCTCCTTGGTTCTTTGAGAGAGGGCTTTACTACTCAAATGCCTTCTTAGCCCGAAGAAACAGCGATTGACAAGTGTAATTCTTCGTTTGATCTCTGCACTGATGTCATTTTGCGATGTAATAGTGGAGCCCAGGTAGACAAAGTCCTTGATGACTTCGAAGTTGTACCTATCCATCGTTACATTTTGCCCGAGTCTACGATGTTGAGGTTCCTTTCTCGATGATAGCATATACTTCGTCTTGTGCTCATTAACAGCCAAACCCATTTTTGCCGCCTCCGATTCAATACTTGCAAACGCGCCGGTAACAGCTCGCTTCGTTCTCCCAATGATGTCAATATCATCCGCATAAGCAAGTAGTTGAACGGACTTCTGAAAAATTGTACCTCTGTTGTTGACTTGTGAGTTACGTACAATTGCTTCAAGAACGATGTTAAACAGGTTGCATGATAACGCGTCGCCTTGCCTCAAACCTTTCTCGACTTCAAAGGCTTTGGTGGTGTTCTTACTGACTTTAACGGAGCAGCGAGATTTCTCCATCGTCATCCTGCACAAGCGGACGAGTTTGGCAGGGATGCCGAGATGCGACATGGCTCTATATAATTCTTCTCTATTTACGCTATCGTATGCGACTTTGAAATCAATAAAGAGGTGGTGTGTATCGATTTGAAACTCCTGGGGTTTTTCCAAAATCTGTCTGAGTGTGAACGTTTGGTCGACGGTTGATTTGCCGGGCCTAAAACCACACTGATAGGGGCCGATCAGATCGTTGACAAACGGTTTTTAGCGATCCCACAGTACAGATGACAGGATTTTGAATGCGACGTTGAGGAGACTTATACCTCTGTAGTTGGCACAATTCAGATTATCTCCTTTCTTGTAGATAGTTCACAAGACGTGGGACCGGCTAGATGAAATTTGGCCCCAATACAACAAACAATTCTTTCACGGACAATTAAATTTGATTTGCAGTGTATCGAAAATCGTAACTGCTCACATACTTGACTTTGACTTTCTTCCGCAATTTTATCATAAGCTTTTTTCCTTTAACATCTAAAGTAATATCAAATAAAAGAGAAATAGGTTAATACCTACTGACTGTTTGTTATTTCCGAATTACAAAAATATATAAATCTTATTTTAACGCATGCAAGTAAACGAACTTGAATAAATTTTATACTTTTTTTTCTTTTTATTTTTAGATTGGATTTGTCATATTGTTGGTAAGTACCTATATAGATTCTTATTTTTATCCGAGGTTCAGAATTCAATGTATTGATTCAGTTCTTACCACTTTCCATGTAATAAGTATTATTTGAAAGTATAAAAATAACTTATTAAAACTATTAAATAATTAAAAACAATAAATTTGGTATATGACACTTAAATTACATTTTTTTATTTCTTTTCATTTTTTATCAACATTATAAGTTTTATTTTAAAAACAAAATAAATAATCTAAATCATTACAAAACTAAGTTTTCATTTTCTTTCAGAAAAAAAAAAATGACAAATAGAAATAAACATGTTTTCCTACTTTCATTCGTACAAAATATTTATAGAAAATAAGAACTAATATTTAACAATAAAATAAATTACTGAAAACAATAAGTATTTTAAGGAGTAAAGACATTGAATTCTTTTTTCAGTCCTCCTCACACGAAAAGATATCCCCATTCCTCATTCTATACTCGTTTTTGAAAAGCAATTCCTTTTCGTGTGAATTCCATTCAATTCGCTTTCGTCCTCTTTGTAAATATTGAACAGGAGTAGGAGCAGGGGAGCATTGGCAGAGCAGAAGTTTAATGTATAGCAAGCAGCATTACAACTTCTCACCACTTAAATTGAGTATATTGTAGTAGTTGTGATCAGGAAATCGTTCTAGTTCAATGTAGTCCATTTCCGTGTGTAAAAGTTTATCGAGCATTTGTACTATTTCGGAGAATGTTGGTCGTTCAATGGCGTCCTGCGCCCAACAATAGTACATGATGTTGTACAGTTCCCGGCGACAATGCTCTGGTTTCTCTAATCGATAGCCATCCCTCACCTATTCATAATCAAACACACAAAAGAGGATATGAATAAAAAAGGAAAAAAAAAACGACAACAGTAAAATAAATAAAAATAGATAGATTCGATTTTATATATGTATATGTAGGTAGGTAGGTAGGAGGTAGGTTAGTAGCATATCTGTGTGAGAAGAATAGAACAACAATGACAGCAGGACCGGAATGGAGAGAAGGATTCCCAACCATTAAAGTGAACAGATACGATGGCACTTGTGTTTTTACACAGTTAGGTTAGCTGGAGTGAAAGGATAATAAAAGCTGAATGACTGCAATTAAATGTACTCCTCTCGATGTATAGTTGGCACGTCCAACAACAAAACTAACAAGCTCCCAGGATGATACGATAGTGCAAATAAAAACCGTTCCACTGACTAGGGCGAAGTGGTAGGTATACATCCTGTCGTCTTCGTGGTGGGCGCTCGCTACTATAACAACCAGGACACCGACACTAGGATGCTATTCCCAAAAAGGGAGGTTTAGATATTTGCCATCATCGCCACAATCATTGCATCTTCCAAAAATCATATAAAAAAAAAAAACGAAAAGGACGAAAAGGCAAGCGATAGACCGAAAGAATGTTTGATTACCTTTCGCATAACATCTGCAGCTGATATCCCCGGATATGGTGTTGAGCCCAATGTTACGATTTCCCACATTAGTATTCCGAAGCTCCAAATGTCCGATTTCACTGAGAATATATTATCGTAGAGTGATTCGATAGCCATCCATCTGCAAGAAAATAAGAAAAAAAAATATATAATATATTTTTTATTAAGAGAAAATTTAAAAGGGTAAATTATGGGTTGTGAGAAATTGTTCAAGAAAATGAATCCATAAGATATTTTATTTCTATTTTATTTTCAATGCATATAATGATTGTATAATGTAATGGGTGATTTTTTAAGAGGTTTAGAACTTTTTTTAAAAAAAAACACAAAAAATTCGAAAAAATGAATGAAATATTTATTTGAATCGATAGTTTGAACCTTGCAATTTAATGTTTAAAGATAATTTCATGCAAATGTTGACCGCGGCTGCGTCTCAGGTAGCCCATCCGCTGAGTCCAATTTTGGCATACTCTTTCACACATATCGGCCGGTATCTCACGAATGAATACATGGATGTTGGCTTCCAGTGCGTCAATCGAAGCGGACTTGTCCCTATAGACATTAGCCTTGACATACCCCCACAAAAAATAATCTAATGGTGTCAAATCGCACGATCTAGGCGGCCAATTGACCGGACCGAAACGTGAAATTAACTGTTCACCAAACTCGCCTCGCAATTGCGCCATTGTTTCGCGTGCTGTGTGGCATGTGGCACCGTCTTGTTGAAACCACATATCATGCAAGTCAAGAACTTCCATTTCGGGCAGAAAAAAGTTTGTTATCATCGCTCGGTAGCGTTCACCATTGACAGTAACGCTGCGATTCGCATCATCTTTGAAGAAATAGGCCCAATAATGCCGCCGGCCCATAAACCGCACCATACAGTGGCTTTTTCGGGATGCATTGGTAGCTGTTGCAATGCTTCTGGCTGATCTTCACTCCAAATGCGGCAATTTTGCTTATTTACGTACCCATTCAACCAAAATTGAGCCTCATCGCTGAACACAAGCAGCGGGCGATGAACATTTCGAACCGAGCACGAATTTTGATAGTAAAATTCAATAATTTGCAAGCGTTGTTCATTTGTAAGACGATCCATGGTTAAATTGCAAACCAAACTGAAGCTGTTTGACAGTGACACAAGGTACTAAACACACGTCAGCTGTCAAAACCAGTGTTGCCAAAACCAAACCAGCTAAAAAATCACCCGTTAATTGTAGGTATATAAATCAGATTTGGGCTTAAAAAACATTTTCGAGATTTTTAATTTTTTAAGGATATTATTTTTTTTTTGGTTTAAGTAGGTACCTAAGTTGTGAACTTTGCGGAGCTGAATCATATGATGTACTTTGGCTAATTCGTGTGTATGGCCAGCTTTGGATGAAAAACTATTTTTCTGACACTATCCCTCCTAATAGCTGTAGGACTTGGGATGCAAGACTTCTTCGGAAACCCACGCTCTGATTTGACCGGCTTTTTTGTTAGCTCCGAATATGAAAACAGATTTCACAGCTCGCCCATGGTTTTCAATTGAGATAGATACTGCTCCGCTGCTGATTACTTCCTAAATTAAGATTTATGCAGATTCACACGTCAAGTAAGTTGTGGTTCGCTCTTATAAGTACTTGCATGCACCACCTGATGACCCTCGAGGATGGACATAAAGATCTTTCGGACTGGTGAATCGGTGGGCTTTTATTCTTTCGACTAAGTCAATGACGCTTTACAGAACGTTCGTTTTTCTATCTTCTCCTCTAAATCTTAGCGTTGGCATCGTGGTTCAAGTTCATAGCGGAAAGCGGAGACTAGGTAAGGTAAATAAAGTCCGCAACTTCGTCAAAATTAAAGCTTTCTATAATAACGGTCTGTCCAAGAAGCCAGAGTGTTGGGTGTCCCTTCTTGAAGACAGAATATGCAGTCATCTTCGTCGTTTGCGTCTCAATCCTTTTGTAAGTCTGCCTCTGACTCTGATATCACGATGGGGTTCTCATGATTATTTCTATATGGTCGAGGACGAATGAGTGAGTTATTAAAAGGACTGTTTTTTACATGAAACGTATTGGGGAGGGGGGTCTTTGTCAACCTTGATAAAGAAGCTTGCGTTCTCCGTCGCACACAGTAAATTTTCCCAAAAACATGGCCAAAACTATGAAAAAAAAATTTCCGATTTGTTGTTTTTTTAAATGCAACAATCAAATCAACAAATAGTGTGAGCTTCAAACCTCATTGATCATACGATGCAGATTATAAAGGTTTAATCAATCGATGCTTTGAAAGTGCAAAGTTTAAATAGGCGAGTGCAGTAGCAAGTTTGGTCTGTGATAAGATAGGTTGCTTTGGTTTGCTTTTCTTTTAATTTTTTTTTGTGGTTTGTAAAATAATTAAACATGGATTCTGTTGCTCGACGAAAATGATTGTTTTTTTTTTGCAATATTTTAGGTTTATAGTTAATTCTGAAGCCAGTAAATGTAATGTATTTGACCAGTACAAAAAAAAAAAACAAAAAAAATATCTTTAGTAATGTAAAAGTAATGTTAATTTCAGTCGCATTGTAATGAAAATAATCTTAAAATTTAGGTATTTTTTCCCTCAATCAGAAACAGTGAAAATGTATTGCGACTTTTTTTAATATTGGCTGTTAAAGATGATAAGCAAGGGCATTTTATTTTTTTTGTTTTTAATTAGAGCTTTTTACTTTTACACAGGATCGCGATTAAGTTTAATTTTTCTTTCAAGAAATCAGCTCTCTGATTATTTAAGAAGTTGCACATCTCGTGAAATGCCAGAAAAAAAAGTTTTTGGAAGTAAAGGTGAAAAATGAAACCAATATTGAGATTTTAGAGCAAACAAGCACAATTTTAAGTGATTTTGCACATGCTCACAGAAGAAGATGGTTGAGTGCCTTCAGAAATTACAATAACTTTTATGGCAAAATTCCAACTGGCTACAAAGCGAAATTTCCTTTTTATCTAGAGCTCATGGTTCTGTTGGACGGCCGTAAATTGATTTTTCGAACCTAAGCGAAAGATCAAAGAGACGAAAAACAGAAGATTTGCGTTCTAATTACACTCCCGAAGAATTAAGCTATGTTGCGCAGATGCAACTTCGAGAACAAGGGAAAGTTAACTCTTCAAATGTGTTTCCACTCCTTCACGCGCTGAAAAATACCAAAAGACTCTAAAGAAAATGGACCGAGAAATTATTCCATATATACAGCAGAGGAAGCCTTTTCAATAGATTGTTATTGAAGGAAAATTAACTAAGCTCCAATATAATCTTATTATTATTAGAGATTCGGCTATAAAGCATAATAATCATATGTATCCAAACTATGCAGCAGTATTAGAAGCCAGAAAAAAAATGTTATCCTGGAAACTTAGTGATAACCGAATCAGTGGCAGAAACACCACTTCCAAGCTTGCTTGACCATATACAATTCGTCGCTTATTCGAAGGAATGGAAGATATCATAGACACTTTGCACACAAACAAAGATTCACTGACCCAAATATTTCAGATGCCAACATGTTCTTAACATCTTTCGTTCCAATTCAGTTAGAATTGGGTGACCCAGAGTCACATAATAAAATTTTTTTATGGCAAAATCCTCGTCCTGCATCGGCGAAGAAACGCACAAATCCCGAAACAAAGACATTAAGCGTTTTCGAGAAAGCTTCGCAAGAAAGTTTTAAAAACAGCAAAATACGGAAGATGATTTTCATAATCTATCGGGTTTTTCAATAAGTCCAGACGCTGAACCCAATTTTCGACGGTTTTCAAGCATAAATCGGCCGATACTGCTGCAACTTCACTTTCGATATTCGTACAAAGTTCATAAATCGTCGCTGGCTTGTTGGCATAGACCATAGACTTGACGTAGCCCCACAGGAAATAGTCTAACGGCGTCAAATCGCACGACCGAGGCGGCCAAGCGACTGGACCATTTCGTGAGATAACACGTTCTCCAAACTTGGTTTCTATTAAATTGATTGGAACATTCGCTGTGTGGCTTGTGGCGCCGTCCTGTTGGAACCACATGTCCTCCAAGTCCATATCATCCAATTGGGGCCAAAAATATTCGGTTGTCATTGAACGGTAGCGATCCCCATTCACAGTAACGTGCCGGTCTTGATCATCACGGAAGAAGTACGGCCCAGTGACGCCGCCGGCCCATAAACAACACCAAACCGTAATTTTTTTCGGGATGCAATAATGACTCATGGAGTAGGTGTGGATTGCTACCTCACCAATATCGCATATTTTGTTTATTCAGCCAGAAATGAGCCTCATCGCTGAATATGATTTTTCGATGAAAATCCGAATCATTTTCAAGTTGTTGCTCAGCAAAATTCACGAACATACGACGCTTCTGGTGGTCAAGTGGCTTCAGTTCTTGCGTCAATTTAATCTTGTTAGGATGTAGGCCAAGGTCTTTTTGCAAAATTCGCCACAACGACGTCACAGAGATGCCCAACGCTTGAGAACGACGTGTTAGAGACACATTTGGGCTTTCTGCAACTGAAGCCTCAGCGGCAGCAATATTCTCGACACTACTGGAACTTCTTTGTCTCACTGGCACGGGAACATTTTGTACTGTGCCTGTGGATTCAAATTTTTCCACTAGAAGCTCAATTGTTGATCTGCTAGGACGATTATGACGACCATAAATTGGACGTAGCGCTCTTAACGTTGAGGCCATTGACTCCGAATTTCGGTAGTAAATTTTAATAATTTTGACTCGTTGTTGGCTCGAATATCTTTCCATCATGAAAATGGCAAACTTTACTGAAAAAAAATGTCAAAAGAGCGGCAAGAAATATGGCGTTGTTTGCTGTCCCTGTTGCTCTACTTTGGTAGCGTCCCTGTTGAAAAACCCTTTATTAGTTTCCTTTAATTAGCAAACTTAAAGAAACTAATCCCAAAGACAAAAACGGGCCTTCCATCTGAAGTAGGTACTTCAGTTTTTAACAGAACCAGAGGTTGAGGTAGCAGAATTGGTTTGTGTATCCAAAGTCATTGAATATTGGTTATATAATTCGTTTATTTATTTATTACTATTTTTATTGTATTTCGTTATCTATTTTTAAACAAATTTTTTGTATAAATATTGTATTAAAAATTGTTTAATTCAAGAAATCCTATGCCTTTTAGTCTTATGAGAAAACACCAAATTTAAAAAACAAATACCATTTTTATCCTTTTTGAATTTTTTTTTGGTCGAATTTGGTTCTATGTTTAGTTGAAAATTGTTTTTTCCTTCAAAACTAACTGTTTTTCATGCAATAATAAATTGAAAATACACAAAAAATAATGTTGGTAATTTTTTTGGGAAAATTTACCTGCGTTAGTCGTCGTCATTTTTGACAAAAAAACGATTTTAGAAGAGATAGCACAGCTATAAATTGTTTGATAAAAATTGTCAGTACAGGTCTTATAGGAGAGCTTTTTCCAAAGCAGTGGCGCCTGATGTACGCTCACGAAATTCTGAATTGGGAAAATACCAATAAAAAAATTAGCAAGTCACTGACTTACGTATACGAATTGTTGTTGTAATTATTCGCAAAAAGTCGTGCACTTCACCATGGCCTTTGTATCCTACTTCTGAAGATGTAGATACTGATGAACGATCGTGGGCTCGTCCCTCGTCGTCATCATCTACGATGGGTGTATTGAAATTCCGTAAAACGATTATCGTCAGACTATAGCGTTTCGGCGATAGTCGCGCTTCACGTAAGATGATAATTGTCAAAGTGATATCATCAAAACGATATCGTTTAAGTGATAGCTAAATAGGTATTTTGGCATTGAAATCTGTTATATGGTAGATAAATAGAAGTAAAAATATTTCAGCGGAATTTGTTTGTCTTGCAAAGTGAAAATGAAAATAAAGAACACAAAAAAGTTCTAGGTGTGCTTTTTTACTACAAATTTTCTGTCAAACCCCATAGAAAAAAAAACATTTTCACTTCAGTTTGAGAATTTGTGAAATATACCAAACAATCTCAAACTGGAAACGATAGACGAGACCTTAATGGTCAAGT
The DNA here is from genome assembly GCA_932273885.2 of Leucozona laternaria. Classification (NCBI taxonomy): domain Eukaryota; kingdom Metazoa; phylum Arthropoda; class Insecta; order Diptera; family Syrphidae; genus Leucozona; species Leucozona laternaria. Next base: position 215,194,158 of record OW026366.1, on the reverse strand, counting down.
TACGTGAAGCAAATCATTGACGATAGCGTTAACGATAATCGTTTTGACGATTATCATTTTAAAAATTACGAAATGACCCCCCTGGTCATCCAAACAGAGAGTTACCTTTCCCAATTGTAAGCAAATTTAAGAGCTTTTTCTGTGGATTTTATTAAGGAACTTTTGGGATTTGAAGCTTTTGAGAACAAATTTATGAAGTTGTTGGAGTGTTATTTATAATTTAAACTGCGGAAACCCTATGAGAGCTTTAAAGAGAGACAGGTTTATGCAAGCTTATGTAAACACACTGAGAGGCAAACGTGCTATCTTCCCTGTAGTGACAATTTTTGTAGAACAGAGTATAGACGTTTCTCTCTATAGCTCATCTTCATAAAGATGCTGTGATATATGAGGGCTTGAAATCGATAAAAAGACGTTGGCAGTTTGAACTTCTTAAGTTTTTTTCCAAGACATTGACGTGACATCTCGTGGTCGTGGTGAGCAAGTCAGCAAGAATAGAAATTTCTTGCAGTCGATATAATACCTAGAGGCAATGATGCATCTGTATAGATCACTCTGTTCAGAGATTATTTAATTTTTGAAGATCGGGCAAATACTGCCAAGTCATCCTCTGAAATGCTCGGCCTTTCGTCCTGTCAACAACTAATTTCATCAAAAAAATCTCATTATGTGCCATGTGGGATATTCGCAAAAAAGTATGCCATCTAAAAGGCCAGTAATTAGTCCGAAAAGGTCAACTAGTTTCAGGAATTGGTCAGCCATAGGTTTTTTTTAATAAAAAAAAAATAATTTTTGCGAATATCCCACAAGTGAGGTACTAAAATTGAAAATTGAGTTAATAGCCCGAAGTTGGAGGTACACTCCGAAACGCGCCGCTAAAACCAAACCTCTTATAAAAATTGTGAAAATCACTTGTATATTTAAATATTTTAACAAATTTCATAATATTCGTGTTTTTATTGGTTTTATTTCATTCTAAAATTCGTTGATAATAACCTTGAAAAACTTTAAACATCGATTAAAAATGTTCTAAAGCTGACCAATTTCTCACTAGTTTCTTTTTTTGACTATAATTACTGACTTCTCAGATGGTATATATATTTTGTTCGCAAATATCCCAGATATAGGGTTTTACAATCCCGGCGCCGAATTCAGATCTTTTTTTTTTAATTAATATAATATCACTAAGGTACCTACTTGAACAATTTGGCACCGGTACGGACAGCATGCCCAGGCGCAAGAACTAAAGGGTGATTTTTTAAGAGGTTTAGAACTTTTTTTTAAAAAAAAACACAAAAATTCGAAAAAATGAATGAAATATTTATTTGAATCGATAGTTGTTAATGATGTTTAAAGATAATTTCATGCAAATGTTGACCGCGGCTGCGTCTCAGGTAGCCCATCCGCTGAGTCCAATTTTGGCATACTCTTTCACACATATCGGCCGGTATCTCACGAATGAATGCATGGATGTTGGCTTCCAGTGCGTCAATCGAAGCGGGCTTGTCCCTATAGACATTAGCCTTGACATACCCCCACAAAAAATAATCTAATGGTGTCAAATCGCACGATCTAGGCGGCCAATTGACCGGCCCGAAACGTGAAATTAACTGTTCACCAAACTCGCCTCGCAATTGCGCCATTGTTTCGCGTGCTGTGTGGCATGTGGCACCGTCTTGTTGAAACCACATATCATGCAAGTCAAGAACTTCCATTTTGGGCAAAAAAAAGTTTGTTATCATCGCTCGGTAGCGTTCACCATTGACAGTAACGCTGCGATTCGCATCATCTTTGAAGAAATATGGCCCAATAATGCCGCCGGCCCATAAACCGCACCAAACAGTGGCTTTTTCGGGATGCATTGGTAGCTGTTGCAATGCTTCTGGCTGATCTTCACTCCAAATGCGGCAATTTTGCTTATTTACGTACCCATTCAACCAAAAATGAGCCTCATCGCTGAACACAATTTTTCGATAAAAAAGCGGATCCTCGGCCAGCTTTCCAAGAGCCCATTCACCAAAAATTCGGCGTTGTGGTAGGTCGGCTGGCTTTAGTTCTTGCACCAGCTGTATCTTAAAAGGCTTTACGCCCAAATCCTTCCGCAAAATTTTCCACGTAGTGCTGTAACAAAGGCCTAACTGCTGGGAACGGCGCCGAATCGACATTTCGCGGTCTTCTGTCACACTAGCTGATACGGCCTTAATATTTTCTTCACTACGCACAGTACGTAAACGTGTTGGTGGTTTAATGTCCAACAAAGTAAATTTGGTGCGAAATTTGGTCACAATCTTCCGAATAGACTGCTCAGAAGGTCGAGAATGCCGATCATAAAATGGAAGCAGCGCGCGATGAACATTTCGAACCGAGCACGAATTTTGATAGTAAAATTCAATAATTTGCAAGCGTTTTTCATTTGTAAGACGATCCATGGTTAAATTGCAAACCAAACTGAAGCTGTTTGACGGTGACACAAGGTACTAAACACACGTCAGCTGTCAAAACCAGTGTTGCCAAAACCAAACCAGCTAAAAAATCACCCTCAATCTCATGTGCCACGTGGGATATTCGCAAAAAAGTATGCCATCTAAAAGGCCAGTAGTTATTCCGAAAAGGTCAACTTGTTTCAGCAATTGGTCAGCCATAGGTTTTTTTCTTTAATATAAAAACTATTTTTTACGAATATCCCACAAGTGAGGTTCTAAAATTCGTTGATTATGCCCTTGAAAAACTTTAACCATCGATTAAAAATTTCTTATTGCTGACCAATTTCTGTCATATAAATTATTTTTTTTACTAATTACTGAGTTTTCAGATGGTATATATACTTTATTCGCGAATATCCCCGATATGGGGTTTTAAGATCCCGGAGCCGAATTGAGAGATCTTTTATTTTATTAATGTTATATCACTTACGTACTTCAACAATTTGGCACCGGTTTGGAACTATAGAGGCCTAAAGCGAAAGACCACCGCCTAGGAAGCGTCTGATTAAAAGAAGAATCAAAATTATATTTCTTAGATTCCTCCCTTTTGCGAGTAATGATTAAGTAGGCGCCAAGCGAAAGCACAGCGTTAAAATCAAACGTTACTATTTTATTTGAGGAGATTCGTCTAAAGGAAATTTTAAATTCTTCGTATTACTTCTTATTATGATATCTAGAGGTGGAATTAATTTTATAAAAAAGCCTTAGAGCCTAAACGGGTTGACCGATTTGCTTCAAATTTAGTACAGAGCATTTTTATGTTATCCCCTAGAGGAAAAAAAATTTAGTTTTAGCTCATCTAGAACGGGTAGGTGCCATACAAACATTTTGGTTTTATCAAATTTTATCGAAAACGGGCCTAATGATTTTGATTAAACTTCGTAACTGTAATAACCAAGTAAATTTTAAGTAAAATTTGTTTCACTTTTTTCCCAAAAAATTCACTTTTTTGAAAAAATGTTCTTATTTTTGGGTTATTCGCGTATATCTTTTCCATGGTTAGACATGGTCATGTATCATCAATGTGTGGTTACACACAGTTTTTAACCACAAAAGCAAGTTCGTGCGATCAAGTCGTGCAAATTTTTTTTGTGAAACGTTACATGATCCATGGAATGTCCTTAGTCCGGCCAAGTTTTAGAAAATCTAAAAAAGCAATAATTTCGAAATATCTAACCATAAATCTCAATTTTCATATTAATTTTTAGTTCATAAATTATATCACAATTACAATACATGCGGAGCTTATATGTAGAACTTTTCCAAGCAAGACCAGCAAAAAAAAAATATAAAACTCTACGAAAGAATTATTCATATTATCCACTTGTGCTTGGCCCCAGAGAGTTGCATGATGGTGAAGTAAGTCCATAGATAAAAACCATAAGATATAAATGTATATTAAAGAAAATGGTGTGCTATAGTACTTCCGGTGCACACGAAAACGAGATATGGCTGTGGAAAATTTATGAATTCATTTCACCCGCTATTCGCTGCCATTTGTGCTTGAATGCTTCATGTAACTTTTTTTTTATTTTGAGTTGAATTCTTTTTATCGTGTTTTTTTATATATGTATGTATAGATAGATATATTCATTTATTTTGTGTGCCCTTTTCCACCATCTCCACTCCACCCACACTTCATTTCCGAAATGCTGAACAGGTTGTTTGGGTTTAGAAATTCAAAGTACGTTTAGGATCGAGGAATGTGGCCATTTCTCATTGAGCCGCCATCATCTCTCCTCGTTTCTTTCTTTCTGCTTGCTGCACGATTTCGAGAGCAAACAGATGCCAAATATATGGAGTACAGCATCAGAATAGACAAGGACATTACCTAATGTGTATAGGAATGTAGTTCGATATGTAGTCGTCGTCGACGAGCACGAGTATGTCATCCGGAAAGACAAAAAGAAAATAACAACAACTATTTAAAAAAAAAAAACCCTTAAGGACACAACTAACGGGGTATCCTTGTGATTTTCTGGCAAAATGCTCCTTTGGCAGATGGTTGTGTTCTGTTTCTGTTCAGAGTTTGAATGTGCTCCTGCTCTCTGCTTATGCTGTTCTGGGTTATTGTGAGTCTGATGATATTGAAAATGTCGAGGACACGATGGATGTCCATCAACCGGAGGAAAATTGATGATTGTTTCGAGGATGCGATGTGCATATGGATTTAACTACTTTTAGCATCAAGAGCTACAAACATATTATACATACTAGTCTACCTGCATATGAAAAGGTGCATATGGGAATGTATATTCATATGTATGTAGATGTGTGGAAATTCAGCAGGTATGTAATTATCTAATTGAACAACATCTGGTGGAGTGAATTTAGGAAATGTTCTTCTACATGCTCTTGTTGTCGTGCAGAATATTTTAAGGATTGAATTAGTGTTTCAGATGAGGGCTTCAAGGAATTGGGTTTTGAGGTAAACTGGGTATACCTATGCAAAATGACAAATTGCAGTTCTCGTAATAGCTAATAGCTTTCTTCAAAAACCAAAATGAAATCCAAACTACTGGTGCTATAGCTCTATATGATATGAAGGACATCTGTAAAGATACTTTTGTTTTGCGAAGTAAGTTTTTCATAAAGAACATTTTACTAAAAGTGCTGAGAAACTGATTTTTCCATTGTTTTTGTTCAAAAAGATTTGTGTGTGTGCTGTTTGTATACAATTTGTGTAGTTTTTGTGTTAAATTCTTGAAGTGCACTTTATGATGCTCACTTCAACGAGCCCTAAAGCTTGAATCGGTGAAGACTTTCTGCTACAATTTGCTTAGAGGTTATTACATTGGAATATAGGTAGGTACCTTCACCTTTTCAAACTTTTCACCCAATCTAAAGAATTAAGAAGAGGGTTATGGTAAATAGTACCTACCTACTTTTTTCATCAAACTGTATGAGCTTTAACGGACGAAGCGGAAGGCAAGAGTTTATAATCTACTTACACCAACTATGACCGACTGCAATTAAAATTCTTGTAAGTCTAGACTAGTCACAAGACGAGGCAACATGACAAAGATGATTTTCTGTGGAGTGTCCTTAGCAGCGTCTAAAAAGTACCCTAAGTTTGAACCACCGCTGCTTTTTATTTTGTTGGTTGAAAGGGTGAAAATTAGTTTCTTTTTCTTCCTACAAAGCTATTTTGTATTGGACATGTTTGCTTACGTTAATATCAAAATCTATTGCTCTTGAGCTAAAAATGTGTTAATCTGATTTGTTTAGAATTATATGTGTTACAATTTCGGGTCTGACATTTTTCCAAAAAAATTGATAGTTTTCGAGAAATTAACAAAAAAAAATTTAGTAAAACGATCGAACGATATCGTTTGAACTATTGCTACTCCTAAAATGTACCCCGTGTTGCCGAAGCAGTACGAATTATTAAAAGAAATTTCTTGGAAATAATGAATTAGCTGCAGCTGGCCTAGAAAAGTTTGTGTACGACTGGTTTTCTGATTGATACGGAGGATTTAGAGCGAGCTATGGTTCCAGAAAAAAAGGGCTACGTGCCACACATTTGCCTATGTCAGCTAAGGCGTGGGCTTCCTCTATTGCGCCAGCCCTTCCTCGGGGGAAAAAATTGAAATCCTGAAGAATTATACATATAAATGAAAAATTTTAGTTTTCCGGTTTTGGATTTTTTTTCAATTTTTGGTTTACTGGATTTTGTGTTTCCGGGATTTTCAGTTTTTTGGATTCCGGAAATTCTGCATTTTGGTTTTCGGGATTGTAGCACAGCCCCCCCTCCTCCCAAATCCTTTTGATTTTTTAAGTAAAAAAATAAAAGGAAAACTACGCCAGAATCGAAAAATTGTATAAAAAGAAAAAATTACAGGTCCGTCACCACAAGAGAAAATCAAAATTCTAATGATGCAGGAATTAAGTTACAATTAAGTGCTAATTTAGTACCCCAATCCCTTGATTGGCGTCAAGCTGGGTACACCTCAAGTTTGAAGGGCAAGGGATTTAAGTTCCAAATCGGTATTGGGGTACTAAATTAGCACTTAATTGGAACTTAATTACTGCATCATTAGAATTTTGATTTTCTCTTGTGGTGTACCCAGCTTGACGGACCTAAAATGTACGTATATTTTCGGGATATGTATTGGGTTTTCTGAATTTTGTTGTTTCTGGATTAAGGAGTTTTCTGGATTTTGGGTTTTCGAAATTTTGAGTTTTTGGGATTTTAGGGATTTTTGGGATTTTGGGTTTTCGGGATTTCAGATTTTCTGAATTTTGAGTAGTGTGGATTTTTGATTTCGGGATTATGATACCAACCTTCCCCCTGCTTGATTGTTTCGAGTCAAGTAAGAAAATAAAATAGAAATTGCGCCAGAACAGATCACCGACAAAAAATATAAAAATGTCAAGTCACTCACTTAATATAAAAATTGAATCTTGTTAGACACGGAACTGTCTATTTGTTAAACTTTTGCGACAAAAGCCACGACAATTCTCGGCGATTTTTTGGGACTTCAAATTTATGTTCCGAATATGGTATGAAATTTCAAAATTAAGAATAAGAATAAGCATTGTTTAATTCAGGAATTTAAATCTTCTTAAACTTCATATAAAAGTGATTCCCATGCAGATTTGTACGAAATTCATAAAAGAAAGTGCAAATTTTTTAGGAATATAAAAACGATAAAAACTTATTTGTGTGCTACCTACATACCTACTGATATTTTTCATGAAAAATGATTTTTAGACCAAATCTGAGAGAAATTTTATTATTTTCAAAATTGAAGATAGACGACTCAAAACTTGTAATTATCTACAATATTGTAATTTTTTTTTTTTGGTTTCTGTATTTGAATCTGCATCCGATACAGAATTCTGAATCTGTTGACAGTTATTTTCTTTTATTAATTAATTTACCACCTCTAATCAATCTTAAGGAAATCTATGTATTTAATCTAGGTCTAAAGTCTAGGCTATACAAAATTATGGCTCCAGGAAATTTCTCCTTTTTTTGGAATAAACGCCAGAAAAAATTTCATACAAATTTTTTTTTTCTAAGAAATATTTAAGATCAAACCATTTTAGCGATCTTTCAAGAATATCTGGGACTTGTTATAAAAATTTTGTTTGCGTTTTTTCCGGCTCCGTGTTCTTAGCACCCCATAATGTTGTTTATTCGCAAAAAATAAAAATGACATCTGATAAGTCAGTAACTCGTCAAAAGAAATCAACATGTTTCAGGCATACTTTTTGCGAATATCCCACATATGGCGTGCCAAGATCCGGGATCGGTTTTTTTCATTTTAAGAAATGGAAAAGGAGCACGAAAAATTTGTTTTGAAGAAAAAAGCTATAAACAAAATGTACGAGACTAGATAAAAGTGGCCATGCGTTAACGCGCTTCGCATGACTTGAAAAATAAGTCTGGGTGCCTGAAGTATGTTTACCGGTGGATAGCGCTGCCCCTGTGGGGCCGCATAAACAGTACTTTTATAAACCAAAACTGTTATAATTGGCATGTCTAGAGTCAATTCCAAACAATATATCTGCAGTTTTTTTACTTTGAAAAAAAAAAAACAAAATATATGTATTCTGTCGTGATTTTATTTTGGCTTTTTTGCCTTTTTTTTCCATATCCGTCTGGCACAATTTCCGATATTTTTGTCTTTTTCTCTAAAAATATTTCTGTCCTTTTTTTTAATTTTGTGGCAGTTTTTGTAAAAATAAACTACGGCGTAATTTCCGGGCGCCGAAATAACTTGCCGTTGAACAAGGAAAATACCCTCAAAACTCAAGGTTTAACACCCTATTTTTTGCGACCCGATGGCTCTTTGCCTTTCATTTTATTGTTTATTATGTCCTGCTCATAATCTTAAAGTTTCCACTGCAAATAATTATTTATAAAGAACTCAACTTTTTAGCTTTCAAAGCATCGCTACTTATCGAAGCAATAAAGGACTTTGAGCTACATAAAGGAAGAGAAAATGAAAAAAAATATTTTAAAGTTATCCATCCGGGATTTGCTTTTCTAACAAACAAAATGATAGGATATATATTGAAGTCTCTAGAACCCCATTTATCTTCTGCTGTTTTCAATATATTCATACTTGTATACTCCCTGAAGCAATTTAATACAATTCGACTTATTTTTTTTAAGAAATATTCAACAACAAAAGTACCTAAACAATAATCAACATGATCTTCGCGTTCCTTGGCTTAAAATCACCCTCTGAGGAGTTGCGAGGAGAGGAGACTATGTGTACGACACGGAGTGTGAAACCGTGAGTAAACTGAATTATTTACTGCTACCTCTAAGGAAATAACAGCATTTAAATTAGCTTTCCATAAGGAGGACTATAAGGAGGACGAGCGGAGCGACTAACACACAGCGCTTTTTCTAAAACAAAAAATATCTCATAAATTCAATGATTCTTTTGGGTAGGTGTGGATAATATGCTGGTTTCTTTTTATTTTGTTTGCTATACGCTACGACAAGTATCCTCTTGGGTTTTTTTGTTTTTTTTTTGTACGTGGCAGTCCAAAAGATCTCAACTCTAATGTTCGAGAATTTCGTATTCATAAGTTCATTCCATAACGAAAGGTTCTTGCAAAATTAACAATTTTTTTATTCTCCTCATATAACATCCTACTTTGATGGTAGGTATGTACATAGGTACATCCCAGATGCTATATCGATTTGTTCAATTCCAGTCCACGTCTTTTAGGAGAAAAATGTCCTTTTCCTTCGTTGTTCCTTTGAACTTTCCTCTTTGTTCGGTCGTGTAGTTAAATGCACCTGATTTTTCATATACCCTTATATTTATATGAAAAATTTCGAAAAGAAACTTTTCTGTCTGAGAAGTTTTTCCCTTTTTTCAAAAATAAAGAAAAATGTTTGACATTTCGCATTTAGACATAGATATTGCAGCTCATATTCTGTTTGACAAGGAGAAATATTTAATGGAAAAATGAAAGACCACAAGCTATGTAGATATTCATATTTAATGAACACAAATTAAAATACTTAGGTACCTACTGAACTTTTGTCAGCTATGTAAAGGGTTTTCCAATAAGAGGTGTTATTTTGAATAGCCCGCTATTTCGGTAGCTGTTACTTTTGAAGCTGTCATTTTTTGACATTTGACAAGTAGAAACTACGCCATTAATAAAAATTGAACGATACACGCTCCAACAACGCTTTGAAATTAATTAAATTCACTATAAAAATGGTGAAAATTTGGCAGAGACGGTTCGTAAAACTAAAACATTTTTGGGTCGTCGTGAAGCACCTTGTCGGACCGCAATACAGAAATTGGTGGACAAATTCGAGCTGTTGGGACAAGTTAGTGATGTGAAGAATAAAACCCGTGCACGTCGCTCAAGAACAACTGAGAATATTGCTGTTGTAGCCGAAAGTGTTGAAGAAAACCCAGGCTTGTCCATTCCTCGTCGTTCTTTGGAATGAGGCATTCCACAAACGTCATTACACCGTATTTTGCATAAAGACTTGGGTCTTAAGGCTTATAAAGTTCAGTTAACACAAGAACTCAAGCCGGCTGATCATCAACAACGTCGTGTCTTTGCTGATTGTGTCCTTGAAATGCATGAAAATGATCCGGAATTTCATCGAAAAATCATCTTGACTGATGAGGCTCATTTCCACCTCGGAGGCTACGTCAACAAGCAAAACTGTCGCATCTGGGGCTCGAAAAACCCAAGAGTTATTGTTGAAAAGCCTCTCCATCCTCAACGCGTGACTGTTTGGTGCGGTTTATGGTCCGGCGGGGTCATTGGACCTTATTTTTTCGAAAATGAGGCTGGAGCAACAGTTACGGTCAATGGATTGCGCTATCGAGAGATGATTAATGATTTTTTATGGCCGAAATTGGATGGTATTGATCTGGACAACGTTTACTTCCAACAAGACGGCGCTACGTGCCACACAAGCAATGAAACCATCGATCTTTTACGGGAAAAGTTTCCGGACCGTGTTATCTCTCGAAGAGGTGATCACAATTGGCCACCGAGATCTTGTGATTTAACACCTTGCGACTTCTTCCTTTGGGGCCACGTGAAAGATAAGGTCTACGCCAACAGCCCAGCGTCGATTCAAGACCTCAAAGATGGAATTCGTGAGGCTATCGAGGACATAGGGCAGCCACTTTGCGATTTGGTTATGGAAAATTTCATGAAAAGGATATGGTCCTGTAAGCGTGGTCGTGGCGGCCATTTGGCTGATGTTGTGTTTCATTATTAACGGCATACCTTCCTCTTTATAATGAAATAAACATCCGATCATTTATCTCAAAAAATGCCATTTTTCTTTGAATATCAAAATAACACCTCTTATTGGAAAACCCTTTACTTTTACATATTTTACATATATTTAGCTACAGAGCTAAAAAGAATCCATTTTGGTTTGATATTTTGAATTTTGTGAAGAGCGAATTTTCACGAATACATATTTGAATATTACAAGCTTTATCGACATTAGATGTCGGGTTAGTTACACCATATTTATAACTCAAGAACGGCTGGACCGATTTTAATAATCTCCAATTTGTTGAATTTGTCTCCACCCCGAATAGCAGAAAAACTATTTTTTATTTTGCTATTTGTAGGGTGAATTGGGGTAAAAAATAAAAAAAAATGTCCGATTTAAGTTTTTTTTTGTTTGAAAATTTTACTTGCTCTATAGAGAAAGTATTGGTTTCGTGTAGAAAAAAAAATCGAGGTTATAATCAAAACTAACACTACGATAATTGAGATGTCGGAAAAAGTGGGTTTCGTCATGCCGTCCGTCGGTCTGTGCGTCGGTGCGGCCTCTGTAATTTGAGCTAAACGGGTGGACCGATTTGCATGAAATTTGATACAGAGCATTTTTCTGTGATACCCTGTGATAAATTCGAATTTTTGTTTTAGCTCATCTCAAACGGGTAGCTGCCATACAAATATTTTGGTTTATTCAAATTTTCTCTAAAGCGGCTATAATGATTTTGATTAAACTTCGTACCTGTAATAACCAAGTCAATTGTAAGAAAACTGCATTTCAAGTTTTTCTCTAAAAATTCACATTACGGTATTGCACGTTTTTTGAGAAAATGTTTTTATTTTTGGGTTATTTGCGTATATCTTTTCCACGGTTAAACCGATTTTGTTATAATTTTGCAATCTGATGCTTCTCAATAGTTTAAACAGTAATGCATTTAAATTTTTTTTTAAAATATTTCTTATTAACAAAAAAAAAAAAATCAAAATTTTAATATTTGTAGGGTGAAATGGGGGAAAACATCGAAAAATTGCCCGTTTTAAGAAATTCTTTTTTGTTTCAAAGGTTATTTTCAGTGGATACACAAATTCCGCACTTCGGCGACTTCGCAATAACTTTCGCCTGTCTTAAATAATTTACGATACATGGTTACTAATGAGAGTACCAACACTGGCGCATTAATCTTTGACCATTCTTCGAATGTTTCGCGCTGGTTTGAGAGAGCCTTTAGGGTTGAAAAATGGTTGACAGTTCGAGCTAAATATAATACGCATGTGTAAGTTGGAAAAAAAAATCAGTAGTAGTTTGATTACGGTACGGATCGCGGAGTAGTTGCTGGAATTCCAATTTTGGGTGATTTTTCAAGGGCTACCTATATTTACCTACTGTTTGCAATTTTTCGTTATCCGTCTTTTTGGCTTTGGGATTGTCGTGGTCAAGGTGGCAATCAGTTTTGGTATTATGACCACCATCTAACGTTTTTTTTTCAACTAGTGTTTATTTCGTGAATGGTAACACTTAGCTCATGTCTGATTAGACAAATATAATTAGTTTTATCCTTCCGCTGAACGAATATGGTTGTGTAAACGCTTCGCCGATACACCCAAAACGAGTCACTGTTTGGTGCGGATTTTGGTCCAGAGGCATAATTGGGCCATTTTTCGAAAATGAGCAAGGAGTGGCCGTTACAGTCAATGGCGATCGTTATCGGGCCATGTTGAACGAATTTTTGTTCACAAAAATTGAAGAGGAGGATATTGGCAACATTTGGTTTGAACAGGATGGCCGGCGCTACGTGCCACACAGCCGAAGCTACACTCGATGTTTTGCGCCATTTTCAAAAAAAAAAGAAGTTATTTGGCGGATCCTTTATTGTAATGCTTCCCCTATCTGTCAAACCATTAAGGGCCAAATTCCATTGGAGGTTGGCAATACGGTGTGCGATTTTAGTGCTTTTCATTGGCAATAATGCAACTTAATATTCTATAAACGTCAAAATATATAATTCGCCGGATATCTTTCAAAATACAAAGTGGAGGTTCACTTAGTACATATAAAATTAAGACTGAAATTTCTGTAATTTTCAATTGGAAGGAAAGGATGGGATTTGCATACGGGGTGGAATACGTCCTGTGTAGTACGGAACTATACGCTTGAATTGTTAGGTATGTATATTGAACGTTGATGTTTACACATATTAACCGCGTGAGTACCGGCAATCACACATTTTTTCTAATTTTGTTGATTTAAAAGAATTTTCTAATTTAAATACATATAACTTCTATATACGCATGCATATATGTGGAACACGGGGCTATGTTGTTTATTTTGGAATACTCAAATACTGCTGCCTGTAACTTCACTATATGTTTTGGAATCAAGGTGTACAAATACAGGCTCAGGCTTTAGAACCACAGTATGTTTGCACATAAGAGCAAGTTTGTGCGACCCAGTCGTGCATATTGTTTTGTTTGATTTTATTCTGTTTACATTTTTTTTTTTTTTTTTCAAAAATAAGACCCTTTTGTCAAAAAACGTTAGGTATATGGCCATTCCCGTTTGTGTTTTTTTTTTTTTGCCAAAAACCTGAAACGCAATTTTCTTAAAATTTGTTTTGTCATTCCATGTTTAATCAAAATCGTTGGAGCTGTTTCCCATAATATTAAAAAAAAACCAAAACGGTTGTATGACAGCTACTCGTTCTAGATGAGCTAAAACCAAAATTCGAATTTTACCTCTAGAGAATCACATACAAATGCTCTGCATAAAATTTTAAGCAAATCGGTTCAACCGTTTAGGCTCTAGCTCAAATAACAGTGGGCGCACAGACCCACATACTGACGGACGGCATGACGAAATCCACTTTTTCGAACTTCTTGATCATCGTAGTGTTAGTTTGATTAAACCTCGATTTTTGTTTACACGAAACCTTTGCCCTAACGGGCAACTAAAATTAATAGATACAAATTATTTTCCAAGAAGTGAATTCATTTTTTAATTGCTCCATTTCTACTCTCTTAAGATATTTATCCTTATCTAAATCTAGTGTAGTTTTTTTTTTGTATAATTTTTCTTACCTAATCGGAAGTTTTCCTTCGCTTTTCCTCTCATAAATTTTCGATGTAAAAATATCACGAGCAAACCCAAAATCAGCCACTTTGCAAGTGTTATCGTCGGTTATGAGAATATTTCTCGCTGCTAAATCACGATGGATAATCTGAAATTAAGGAAACAAACAAGAATGATAGATTTTAAAAAAAATTATAAATAAAATTCACAAAAAATAGGTATGTAATTGTATTTTGATTATTTTTCATTTTGTTGAAGATGAATGTATATTTTATGGACGAGACTTGAGACATGCCAATTTATAACAGTTATTACAGTTTTTCGCCATTAAAAGTGGAGGTGCGTTAACGCGCTTCGCCCGATTTGACAAAAAAACTCTGGGTGCCAGAAGTGTGCCCACCGGTGGAGCCAGTGGCGTAACTAGGATTTTGCTCCTGGGGGGGCTAATTTTTTTTAGATGGAAAATATATACAGAGTACCGATCTGCATTCCACCGCAACCACACGTGTGGGAGAGAGTTTAATAACCCGCTTTCTTATACCCCAAATAAATAAATCTAATTAAACAAAATATTCCATCCCGTCTGCCACCATTTCATTATCAATTTTAAATTTTTCAAATATCCCCCAATTTCCATCGCGAAAAAAAAAAAAACAAAATAAATATCACCTTACAAAAAAAAAAAAAATGAAAATTAAAGCTCAAATCGTGAAATAAATTACATCAAAAAGTGCCAGTGCCATTGCCAGTGCCAGTGCCAGTGCCAGTGCAGAGCCAGTGCGTTCAAAAATCAAAAACAAAAACTTCACCCATATCGTAGATGATGATGCACAAACCACAGCTTGGGCTTCGTCATTATAAACAGTGTATGTATCATCTCATACAATGTTTGTAATCGATTAAGCCTAAGCATATCAGATAAATAGCTGTTATTGATTTTGGGTATCCAGGGGCGGATCAGTACATTTGCTATTTGGGGCCCTGAGTGGATTTCAGCTTAGGTAACTGTCTGATTTAGTTTTTTTTTATGTCTGTTTTTTTTAGTAATAGTGGGTGAGTTTAGGGTTGACTATAGCAACATTCGGTGACTTAGGCAGAACTTTTGTGCTGCATATTTCCATACTGTGAAAAAGAGGCCAGCTGTTTTGGCACTAAGTGAAACCCAGGTAGAGGAAAATACCGATCACTCGGAATTCAGCCTACATGGTTATAGCTTAGTGCCTCTAAGATAATACACTATTAGTGTATTATCGCCTCTAGGCACATCAGACTATTGTAGCATATCTGCTAATTTCTAATGTCAGCAAAACCCAGTTAAAGAATAAACTTGAAAGAGAACCGTTTGGCAGTACGATAAAGCCAACTGGGACGGTCTCATTGTTTTCTTCAGGAACTTTAACTGGTCACTATGCTTCCTCGATAGTGACGTAGATTCCAGCGCAGATATGGTTGCAAACATAATTCTTTGTGGAATGAGAAATTTTATCCCGAACAGGGTAAAATCTATCAAACCCAAAGAAAACTCATGGTTTGATTCGGGCTGTAAAGAGGTTATTAGGGTCTGCGAAGTAAGCTTCCGTTGTTATAAAGCCAACCCTACTGAGGAAAACCGGAAAAAGTTTCAAAAAGCTAAAAAAGACCTGTAACGTTCACATTCGACGAACCAAATTTTTACATGATCAAAAATTAAGGCAAAAAATACTAAAATTTTTGGTCATTTGTAAAAAACATACGAAATACCACCTCGTCCTCGATTCAAACGCCCGTCTTCAACGATACTCCTTTTGTTAGCTCACTCGATAAAGCCAATTTGCTTGCAGCAAAGTTTGATGTTAATTCGACGCTGCCAGAAGAAGATATGACTCCACCTGTACTTGAGAGCGTAAACGATTTTATTATTTATATTTATTATTTTATTTCGACATTCACAAATCCGCTGGCCCGGATAGTATCCCTCCCATTGTTCTGAAGAGGTGTTCTTCAACGCTGGCTAAACCACTGCGTAAGCTTTTCCATCTGTCCTACTCTACTGGTCTCTTTCCGAGTGGATGTAAATAAGCATTTGTCCAGCCTGTCCCTAAAAAAGGCGTGTCTTTTTCCCCCTCTAACTATCGACCAATTGCACTTACGTCCCTTTTTTCCAAGGTCATGGAAACGCTGATTAATCATCATAATCATAATATCTAGAAGAACGAAAGCTTCTAAATGACCGGCAGTATGGCTTTCGTAGAAATAGGTCCACTGGTGATCTGATGATCTGATGGTATATCTAACCGAACAGTGGAACAAATCTTTACATCGTTTTAGCGAAAGTAAGATTATTGCACATGATATTTCAAAAGCATTTGATAGAGTTTGGCATCAAGCTCTCTTATCGAAAATGCGTGCATTTGGTATCGATGAATCTCTTCTTCGTTGGATTAGAAATTACCTTTCGGACCGATCAATACAAGTTGTATTGGACGGTTTCAAGTCTGATATCTACAAAATAAATGCTGGTGTGCCCCAGGGCTCCGTTTTGTCTCCGACCCTCTTCCTAATATTCATAAATGACCTGTTATCTGAAACATCTAATCCATTAAACTGTTTTGCTGACGACAGTACTCTCAGCTTTTCATATTCGTTTCTAGATTCACATCCATGTTCTTCAGATGTGGAACTTCAACGGCAGCGTATGATAAGCTCATTAAATTCTGATCTCGACAGCATTGTCCAATGGGGAATCAGAAACCGTGTAGGATTTAATGCTTCTAAAACTCAATACTGTCTCCTGTCGTTAAAGCGAAACCCACCCCCAATGCTGCTATCTTTGAGTGGCACTTGCATAGAGGAAACCGAACAGCTGTTAGTACTTGGTATGTGTGTCACAGACCACCTTTTGTGGAACGACCAAATATTTGACATAGCCAAAAACGCTGCTAAGTGTTTAGGTTTTTTCCGTCGATGCAAGAAATTTTTTTCCTCTTCTGATCTGGCTGTGATATACAAAGCTTTTATTCGTCCAAAACTTGACTACAACTCCCATTATTGGACAGGTGCTCCAAAACCCACCTGAGCCTATTGGATAGAATACAAAAGAGAGCTCTAAAAATTATAGGTGAAAGAACTATAACGGAAACATTTACATCTCTTGAGAACCGTCACAATGTTTCATGTCTATCATTATTTTACCGCTATTTCTATAAACAGTGTTCTAGTGAAATAGCCAGTTGCATTCCTCCCCTTAAACAATTCAACCGTAATACTCGCGCTTCTAGGAATGCCCATCAGTTTACCCTTGAGCCCAACTTCGGACCTACTGTTAAGTACAGAGATTCTTTCCTTAGTCGCACTACACGAATGTGGAATTCTTGTCAATGGCTTGAGTGTCTAATAGTCTTAGAGCTGGCAGCTATTTTCTTCCTTGCACTAGGTTTCAAAGGCCCAATTGCTGAAATAAAACTTAAATATTTACTTATTAAACATGAGACCTACCTAATATGACAGTTTACGCTAAGAAAAAAAAATAGAACATAAGCGTTGAAGTTGAACATAAATATTTATGTTTCGTATCAAAAACTCGCTCTAAGAATTTTTTTTTAAATAAATCGCTTCTTAGGAAGGTATTTTGCCTAAGCACCCTGTAGATCATATACGTTTAAGAACGACCAGTTCTAAGGGCTAAGTATTGTAGCTAATTGGTTTGGTATAAGTGTGCTATCAGGTGATACATCGATTTGACGTGACATGGGACATTCTACGAAGATGTCCCATATGGTATAAGAATAGTTTCACAATTTTCACAGTCTTCTCGAGGTTCACTGCTGTGCAGGTGTCGAGTGTTATATATCTTTTTTCCTAGTCGGAGTCGCTGTAATCATATGCAATCTTCTCTTGTAAACAGGATCATGGTAAGGGGTACGAGAGTACTGAATGTTATGGGACTGAAGAAATGTTTGGCAATTATTCCAATTATCTGCAAGCTCTTTATATTTATTGAAGAAAACTCTTCGTGTAATTCAGAAATAAGTGGGTAACAACTTGCATCTTTAGCTGCAAGGTATGCAGCTTCGTTTCCTTATGACTATCCGGTATGCCCTGGTATGCATGCTAAGATGATTCTTCCATCTAATTTTCTTCTTATAAGATCAAGTGTAGTACATCGTATTGATTTCGTTCTTTAGAGCTGTTAGGATTCTCAGGTTATTTGTAAGGATAAAAGTTCCGCCCATTGTGAGTTTAGTAGATAATTGCTGCTAATTTTGCGATGTTACTTCCTTCCTGAATAAGTCCTTGCCATATCGTTGACAAATGTGCATTTTGGTTCATTTCGACCACTGCATATGACGAGTTGTAATCCGTGTGTGAGCTCTCCTTTTTACAAAGTTCTGAAATGATTGAAAACCAGTTTCTAGACTTAAAGCTTCGATTCTTGTTGCTTTAAGTGCCTCTGAAGCTGTGCGAAAGCAGTTGTTTATAGTG
Organism: Leucozona laternaria; assembly: GCA_932273885.2. Taxonomy (NCBI): domain Eukaryota; kingdom Metazoa; phylum Arthropoda; class Insecta; order Diptera; family Syrphidae; genus Leucozona; species Leucozona laternaria. The sequence goes on along the minus strand of OW026366.1, from coordinate 215,175,909 downwards.
GCATCAATGTCATTGCTGTTTTTGATTGTGGTGCACATAAAATTGACAACACCATGTTGCTTGTACAAGATTATTTTGTATGCAGCTTAAATTTGAGGAAAGTAATTAACTAGGTACCTACTTAAGAAACACATAGGTACAACATTTTCTATGAATGCCTGCAAAATAATAATTTTTCCTTCATTTATCACATGAACATCTGGTGGAACGAAAAAAAAAATAACATTTAAAATTCCATAATTCCAGAAAAAAATAAATAAATAAAATGTATTAAAATAAATAAATCCAGTCCCACCCACATAATCCAGCAACAACAGTCCTGCCAAATCCATTCGCCTCCTTGTTGCTTTTATATAGTACATATTATATAGGTAGAGAGCATCGCATCGTCAGAGAGTATTCATTTTCAATTTTCAGGATCTCTTCGTGTTATGCACAGTTTCACCTAAATCCGCAACAATCCCCTCGAGACAGACGAAATGAAATTTATCATTTTTAAATCTGTTTGATATAATTCTCACATAGAGTCCACCAGGTGCCAGAGTGGCAGTAGCAGTATAGAGTATACCATCGTTCGTTCATTCGTTGCTATGGTTGGCAGGAGAAGGCAAGGACGCGACGCCAGCATATTATATGTACAACCATCATCACTGAACAGGAACACTGACTGTGAGAAACCTTTAGAATATATATGTATATGTATATTACACCAGGTATATCTGCTCTATAGGTGTGGGTTAATGTACTTAAAGTTAATCCAATTTACTCGAAACGAGAAGAGAAATCATCGTTAGTCCCCGACTGCATTTTGTTTATCCTTTTGCGGCAAATTGATTCAACAGGTGAACGCAAAACTCCGCACCTCACCTTCGTAAGCCCTCCCCGTCACTCGCAAGATCCTTTTCTATATATACTCAACTACTTCTATGCACTGTTCAAACATTAGCTCTTCGGGCTGACTTGCCTCCCCGACCCCGCGAAGTCATCGCTTTGTGCGTCTGGCATTCTATGACTGTGGTGGCAAAAGGTAGCAGAGAGTATTAGGTACATCCAGCAGATAGAAAGTGAGCTCTTGTTGAAAATAAAACTTTCAAATACATTTCACAAACCATTACGGATTGCACCCTTGAGATTATATATAAAGTATATACCTACTTCTCTGCACTTTCAAACGGAATTGCAGCCCGCCCGCGCCCCAACCCGAATAAGGCCAACCGAGTGCAGCCACACACATAGTCTAGTTTTTCGCAAAAGTCGTACTATCTCCGGGCCAAACGTCAGTTCCGTTCCTATTGAAATATAAAGCCTTCTTTCCACCCAAAAAAAATGAGAGACGGAATAAAAAAAAAAAAACAAACAAAACAAAGTCTGCACTTTCCTTTTGTGCAGGATACGTGAACCCAATTTTGTGTTTGTATTCACAGGGTGATCCTATGCTGGCTTAGACTAGGTACATATATAAATCAAAATCTTGTTTCGTAATTTAGATCTCAAATTGACAGCTCAAATATTTAAAACTCAACTTCTGCTCAAGTTTTTAAATTTTAATCTAAACTTTCAATTTTTGGGGTTAAGTTTAGCCCTGTTTTTTAGTACTGCATTAACTGTGAGTTAAACCAGACTAAGAGCAGATCACCGAACTGTCAAAAAAAAATCTATATATTCTTTTAGTTAGCTCAGAACAAAATGACCAAGCAAATCGAGCGAAACGCTGAGCGAAGCCAACTTCACAGTTCACACATAATTAAAAATTAAAAATGGATTCCCTATGAAATGACAGTTCAGTGCTCAAGTGTGTTTCATAATTAAATTTGAGGACTATGGTCATAATCTGCTCTGATCGCTCAGCCTCTGCTGGTGTTTCTGCTTAGAGCCAAAAAAATAAAAACGCCAAATATCTCTCTAATTAAAAAATATAGTTGAATTACAGAATTGGAGGGGGGGGGGGGGGTTGATTTCATCCGATAGGGACTTCCGAACTTTGACAGTTGATAGCGACCATATTGTTGAAGCTACATCTGTCAAATTGGCTGTCATTTGTTCAGTCTGGTTTGCTGAATCGCCATGGACGGATATAGCGTTAAACAACATATGCAAATGATAAAATTGTTTTATCAAAATGGGTGTTCTGTTCGGGCAACGCCCATTTTCGGTCATCTTCAGTGATGAGGCCCATTTCATGATGAAAATTATCGAATTTTTGAAGTCACCGATCCACATGAGATCCAAGAGCGTCTAATACATCCCGAAAAAGTTACTCTGTTTAGTCCATATTTCTTTGAGAACGACGTTGGCCAGGCCATCACCTGCAACGGCGAACGCTATAGGTCCACGCCCATGATTACCAACTTATTTTGGCCTGAATTGGATAATATGGACACCAACGACATGGTGGTTTTAACAGGGCGGCGCTAAGTACCACTTAGCTCACGCTTCATTGGAAATTCTGAACGAGCGATTCGAGGCCATGGCCAAGGCCATCTCACGTGGAGGTGAAGCAAACTCACCAACGAGATCATGCAATTTGACCCCGTTAAACTTTTTCTTGTGGGGCTCTCTGAAGTTGCAGGTCTATGCGAGTAAGCGGCCCTCAAAGCCAAAATAACCCGTGAAATCGGTCAAATTCAGCCTGATTAATGCGCCAGAGTCATGGAAAATTGGAAATTTCGGATGCGCGCCACCCAGAGAAGCCGGGGCGGACATTTTAACGACGTTATATTCCATAAATAATACAGTCGATAGGTCTTTCAAACGAATACAAAATGTCGATAATATCTCACACACACTTTGATTTATTGAAATTTAAAGACAGGAAGCGCTTAATGAAAGACCCTGTACAGCAAAAACTGTGCTGGGAATAAGCTTCAAGCTTATCGGACTTCAGTAAGCAAAAGGTCTCATCAGAATCGAACCCCAAATGTAAAAACCTTTGTTCTGTATCTCGGGGCGATTCGAGCCAATTTCAATGGTTAAGTCCCTGGTCAGTATCTATGTGTAAAACTCTCTAGGGCCTCATTAAAAACTAGTTTGATTTTCCAGGCGGGTAATTACTTAAGATAGCGCGACAGTCCTGAGTGGACCAGGGCCTAAACTACCAAACTTCTTCCAGGCAGCACAGCCCGTAGCTTGAGACTCACCAACACCAACCGTAAATATTGAAACATTTTTTTTTCTTATAATTGTGTTCACAATACTGTGACCTTAACACCCTTTATTATATGAGACTGTATCACAGACTATGATGAACAAAAAATTATGGTATCAGGCGGATTTTTGCGAAGCGCAACGGTTTGAATTGCATAGCCAAATCGGAAATTCCCGAAATTTCTTTGCTCCTCGATTGAACTACGAAACTGGAACAAACTATCTCGTATACCATCGTTCCTCGTACCGACTTGAATTCTTCAACAAAAAAAAAAACTTAACAGAGACAAATATTCAGTGAAAAAAGTAAACACACTGACACTACCTACTCCTCCTAGTTTTCATATCGGTATACTTTGCGTGAATCCTGCACTCGTCCTAGATTTATAAGTTTTTTTTTTTATCAGTTTAAATCGTTTTCGGTGGCTGCCTCCTGTGAGAAGTGAAATTCCGTGCTCCTAAACGATATATAAAAACTATACCTATACCTGATGCTACGAGTATAACCTAGGGTTTAAACAACGAGCAATATCAAGCTAGTCAGCTTGGGATTGAAACTTGTATATATAATAATACTCTACTTACCCCACGGGATGTTAGGTAATCCATACCCTTGGCAACCTGATACATGAATGATGTTAAATCGCCTGACGTCAGGATATTCGATTTTCCGTGTGTGTTGCCATAATGTCTGCAATAAAGGAAAATGGTCATGAGAGTATTAAACGGCTCCGGCACATGCTGAAAATTTATAAAATAAAACAACGAAGCAAGGTTTTTTTTTTTTGTACGAAGGATGATGATGATGGGTTCTGATGCTGTGTGTGACTTGTGCCACGCGATTGAAACTTACCTAGCAAGCCAGGTGAGCATGGAGGTTAACCCAACTGCTGCTGACGCAGTTGTCTCCGCATAAAGACGGATGACAACGATTCAATGAAGAAAAAAGATGATGTTGACGAAGATGTCGTTTGTGCGATATAAGCTTGAAGATAGTATGCCTTCAATATTTTTGAAATGCAAATAAAATTGAATATAGCTCCTTCAGAAGAGTGATATAATATGAGCTATAAGATTATGAATAAAATAAATACAAAAATATAGCGAAGTCCTGCTGGGAAGTCTGCTTTGAGCTTGAACATAAAAACAAAAGCATTCCCCCAGAAATAAATAAACCCCAAGTTAAATGAGGAACCAGTTTTTCGGTGGAGAATGCATGCGGAACGGCTTAATCATCAAAATCATCTGTTCAGTTAATCCTGTGTTAACTCTCCAAATTTGATGAGTTAACCCGGTTTAACGTTATAGTCTAAGAGCTAACGGCGTATTTTTGGTTTGGAAATATAACCAAAATTGAGAACGAGGGTTTGTAGGTGTATGCGTCGTGATATCGAAAACAAAAGTCTGGCAGGTTTTTTTTGGCGCCGCCGGTGGTGGGCGTGAATGTTTGAAAATGGCGAGTTTTACAATTTTTTTTCAGAAGATATATCACTTAAATTCATTTTTTTTTAAAAGACAAATGATGCACTGTCATTTTTCCTAAGTGTATCTTGACGATCTAGTTAATTGACCTCAAGATATAAGCTCTTTAAGCGAACCTTATCGGCTTTTTTTTGTAGATTTGTGTTGTTTATTTTTAGTTATGTATGTCCCACGCAGTGCCCACGTCGAAAAACGAAACGATTCTCGCCCGATTTTCTCGATTGTAGATGTAAAAAAAAGCCAGTCACAAATTTAAAATGTCGAGGGCGGAGTTCCAACTGAGAATCGTCATGACTTTCACTTGCAAAAAATATTATTAAGCATTTTAGATCAACTTCTGTCTTTTTCAACACTTGACCGTAACTGAGTTTCCTATCACAATTGTCAATTAAATACTGACAAATATGTAAATTAAATATTTTTTTTTTCATCTCATAAAAGAATTGTCACTACAAATTTCTCAGAAAATCCCTGACAAATGTCGTAAGATACTTGAAAATTCACTGTTATGACAATTCTTTTATGAACCAAAAAGTTGAAAATTGTCGGGTGTTTTCTGACAATTCTACAAAATTGTCAAATTGTTTATGAAATTGATTTTGACAATTGTCAAGTTGTAAATTAACAAATTGTCACCTGTCACAAAATTGTCAATGTTCATGAAATATAGGGCCCAGGTAAAGCATTCTACATTCGTGTTGTGCGGTTACCTTTAAGACGATTAACAAAGAAGTGAGCTTCAGGAAAATAGGGAAGGATTTAGAGGACGATACGGATGGATATCGGAAAGTCGAAAAATTCTCAACAGGTGTCGCTGTATGCCCTAATTTCGTTTTTCAGTTCAATTCAATTACTGTTCAATAGATGGCACTGTAGGGGTTATGAAATGGCTTTAAGGTGAAATTTGGTCAAAATAAAAAAAAAAATATTTGATTTAGAAAGGTTTTCTTACAAAATACCTTAAGGCATATTCTTTTTCAATTTTTTTTTTTTTTGTAGAGTGATATGGGGTTAAATAAAAAAATATACGATTTAAGAAATTCTGTTGGTGCTTGAAAGGTTGTGTTTTTTTTAGTGGATGGCATTTATAGGGTGAAATGGGATATAAACAAAAATGTGGTTTTTGATTTAAAAATTATTTCTTTGTTAGGAAAGTAGTGAAGGTTTTTAGATAGTGGATCATGTTTTTACATATGTAGCCATTCATAACGTGAATTATTAGCGTAAATACTTATTTATATTTTCTTTTGTAATTTTTATGCGAAGCTTAGGTTTGTCTACCCGTGCAAAGTCGGGCGGTCCAGCTAGTTTTCCCATAAGAAAAAACAAATAAGTAGACTTTTTTGTTTCAAAATGGTTGACTTTTAAAATATTTTTTTTCATTCAAAAATCGTTTAGTAGGTAAACGAATTTTATTTAAAAAAAATAAAGATGATTTTTTGTCTTAAAAAAAAGTTATTGTACCTACATATATTAGATATATCGTAGCTGTTGCAATTGTTTTTTTAATACATATACCTACATATACATATCTTTTCATTTTAGCCAATATTTTAGAAAATATTCTCCTGCACAAATGGGAGGAAATAGATCCTAACTCCTGAACGATTTTTTTTTAAGAACTTGCCGAAAAATTTGTTCCCAAACTATTTCTCATTAAATAAGAGACACCCTTTATAAAACAAAACTTAGGTAGACTCAAAGAACTAACATCTATAACTCACAGTGTTTTTAAGCCTCATAGTCAACCTGGACTGAACGTCGTCATTTAAGGAGCACCGAGCACCCCTTTCAAATTCTGCAGCAAAGCTGAAGACTCCCAACATTTTTTGACTAAACATCTCTAACTTTTGTGTAACGTCAATAAATCTCAAAAAAAAATTAAACATCTTAAATTTGAATTTTTGTCTTTTGAAATTAAAATCTTATCAGCTCCGCAAGGAAAATTTAATGCAAATTAAAATTCATATTTCAAAAAAATGTAAATTTTTCCTCGAAATACTTTTGAGGCTTATAGAACTTAGATACCTACTTCTTCGTTATTTTTACTCAACTCCACATCTCCATATGCAAAGCTACATGATGTATGTATAAAAACAAACAACATTTTGCAGACAAAATTTAAAGCTTTCTGTTTTATTATTTGCGTTTAAATTCTTAACGTTTCTCTGTAAGATTCTGTTGTCTCATTTTACTATACAATACTTATAAATAAAAATCCGCCTATCCCCCCGCCCCGCATTAAATCCTTGGCTAAGTAAATACAAAAACGCAAACAAGAAATTTGTATGCGTGCACGAAAACCAAAAACAAACACTCTGGTTTCGGAATCCCTAAAACCGCTCATGTAAGGATTTTGAAAAAAAAATAAAACAACAGCAACAAAAGGAAAACGAAAACGAAAACCAAATCCTTGATGCTTACCTTTCTGCACGCGAGTTCCGCAAGTACGTTTGAAGTTTTCCTCGATTTACATATTCGATTATCACGAAAATTGGATCCTTATCAGTACAGCAGCCCAAAAGGCGTACAACATTTATATGGGGCTCCAGTGACTTCATAACCTAAAAATACAAAAATAAAGAAAAACGAAAATTCAAAATTATTCAAGGATTAACACAAACAAAGCCAAAGCAAAAGCAAAACAAATATGTATATAGTATTAGTTAGAGGAATAGGTATAGACGTATAGATACAGATACGCGCACTCAAAAAAAACACGGCCAGGAGAGATAGGTATGCACTTGCTACAAACAGGACGGTTGAAGTGTGAAAATTTATTCAAATTTCCGATATTACATCCTTGAAAACGTTTTATAGCCATTGAACATATTATTACGCCTTAAGTGCACGTTAAGGTACGTTCGTTAGGTACACTTTCTGATGTCGATGTAGCCAAAACACACCAGATACCCCAATATTTCTTCGGCATAAATGTATCTTCTTTTGTTCCTTAGCTGGAAAATGGGAATGTTAAGGAGGATGTTTATCCTTAGTACGCACTTCCAATTTTATTGAATAAATGAAAACTGAAACCCAGGATAGGTGAATTTTTAATACGCCTAAGAGAGTACTCCATGTCACAAAGAATATTGGTGTTTGTCTCTGCTTTCGGTTATATTAAGGACTTTTTTTCATTTAAGGCTCAACTTCAGTACTACAACTTCTCTATAACATAAAAAAAGGATACCTACATGAGAAGATGACAATGTTTTTCAAATGAGATCGTGAAAGGTGTAACGAGTTTTTGTCGAGGGATTCATTTGCATAGATATTGTCCCGTTTGCATGATTTTTCAACAATCATTTAATTTTGTTGGTTCCAAAAAAAAACCCCCCGGGGAAGTTTATGGATGGGCTTAAGGTATTTTTGTGGGTTGTAATGCTTATTTGGTGTTTAGGGGATATGACCTGATAAAAGAAAATTTACTGACGATAATATGGACATTTGCTCAAATTTTATGGTCGTATTTTTATGCTAAAAGGACATATACAGGAAATTGATTTATTTAATAGCAACAGGAAATTAAAATATTTCATACAAATTTAAGATAACAAATAAAAAGTGTTATATGTGTATAGTAGCATGTGTGATGACTTAGTATATAGTGAAGGGTTTTTCAATTGGCGTGGGAAGATTTTGGCGGCCTATAACGGCCATGTTGTTTGGGTGACATCTGTCAAATCTGTTGTTTATTATTCAGTTACTGACGTCAAATCACCATGACATGTTACACGATTGAACATCAGGTCCAAATGATAAAACTTTAATATGAAAATCTTTTGGGGCAACAATACACGTATACGCTGCGCACATTCTGCTGTTTATATGGTTATCCTTCCAAGTCGATTATCCAAAGTTTGGTGGCCAAATTTAAGTCGGCCGATTTATTGAACAATCAGCCACTACCCTTACTTCAAAAAAAAAAACAAGATCAACCGAAAACATCGTCGCTGTCTGAACGACATGTATTTTCAACGGCGGAACGGCGCTACGTGCCACACAGCGAACTCCAAAATGGACATTTTGCATGAAAGATTTGACGGTAAGGCTACCTCTCGCGGAGGTGATGTGAATCGGGCACCAAGATCGTGCGATTTGACCCCTATAGACATTTATTTCTTGTGGGGTTTTCTAAAGTCACAGGTCTGTGCGAATAAACCACAATCGACCGATGCCCGCCTTTAGGTGAACATAACACAGGCTAGGCCAACGATCAAATTCAGCCGGATATATGCTGAAAAGTCATGGAAAATTGTACCACTTGGATCCGTTCCACAGTAAGAAACCGAGGCTGGCATTTGAACGATGTCATATTCCGTATGCGTATATAAGTAAGATTATCTGTTCCACCATAGTTTATAACGGTTTCTGTTTTGAATTCTGTTTAAATCTTTAAGATATCTCTTCTTTTCTCCGAGTAATCTTAAGTTAAAGTTGATGATGATGAAGGGCTTGAACTAATTGAAGATATCTCGAAGAAAAAAAGAGATATCAAAAAGATTTAAACAGAATTTAAAAGACCGTTATGAATCATGAAAAAACATTTTTTTTTTTATTTTCAAACAAAAATATTTCAAAAACGATATACTTTGATTTAAATTCACCACATTTCGCACTATCGGAATAGTATAGTTTGGTATCTGTAACAAGAACTCGTTGACCAGTGTAATATGTAGTTAAAAAAATGTTTACAACGAAGAACATTTAAGTAAAGAGTTTTGAAGTCAGAAAATTGTTAAGTAGTATCACGCTAATACCTTAACATCAGGCGGTTTAAAATTGTACGCCATTGATTCTTTAGCTGGTGATTTTTTAGCTGGTTTGGTTTTGGCAACACTGGTTTTGACAGCTGACGTGTGTTTAGTACCTTGTGTCACTGTCAAACAGCTTCAGTTTGGTTTGCAATTTAACCATGGATCGTCTTACAAATGAACAACGCTTGCAAATTATTGAATTTTACTATCAAAATTCGTGCTCGGTTCGAAATGTTCATCGCGCGCTGCTTGTGTTCAGCGATGAGGCTCATTTTCGGTTGAATGGGTACGTAAATAAGCAAAATTGCCGCATTTGGAGTGAAGATCAGCCAGAAACATTGCAACAGCTACCAATGCATCCCGAAAAAGCCACTGTTTGGTGCGGTTTATGGGCCGGCGGCATTATTGGGCCATATTTCTTCAAAGATGATGCGAATCGCAGCGTTACTGTCAATGGTGAACGCTACCGAGCGATGATAACAAATTTTTTTTGCCCGAAATGGAAGTTCTTGACTTGCATGCTATGTGGTTTCAACAAGACGGTGCCACATGCCACACAGCACGCGAAACAATGGCGCAATTGCGAGGCGAGTTTGGTGAACAGTTAATTTCACGTTTCGGGCCGGTCAATTGGCCACCTAGATCGTGCGATTTGACACCATTAGATTATTTTTTGTGGGGGTATGTCAAGGCTAATGTCTATAGGGACAAGCCCGCTTCGATTGACGCACTGGAAGCCAACATCCATGCATTCATTCGTGAGATACCGGCCGATATGTGTGAAAGAGTATGCCAAAATTGGACTCAGCGGATGGGATACCTGAGACGCAGCCGCGGTCAACATTTGCATGAAATTATCTTTAAACATTAAATTGAAAGGTTCAAACAATCGATTCAAATAAATATTTCATTCATTTTTTCGAATTTTTTGTGTTTTTTTTTTAAAAAAAGTTCTAAGCCTCTTAAAAAATCACCCATATACATATATATACTTAACCGCTAAGGCACTCGTCTTATTATAGAGCAGTAAAATCCTTCTTTTTTATTTTAAGAGATAAAAGTAAAATTATATCCAGTTGGATATGGTCACTAAAAAAAAAAGTTGGAGCAACATGTTTTCGGAAGTAATTTATTTTTTTTTGTAGCTGTTTTATCTCTTCAGCTTTCAGATGTAAACTTACATTACGTCAAATTAGCTTAAGTTACGTACAGAATGCAGAATCTACTCGTTCGCTGACTGTAACCCTGATCGATAGAATCCTTATCGACGGGTGACCAATATGAAAACATTCTATGCAGTATGAAATTTGAATGAAATTATTTGTAAAATGTAGTAAATTCCGTGTTTAATATGATAGTTTTTGCTTTTTTGAAATATTTTTTGATATATTTACAACAATTGTACCCTGGAATTTAGCCTTTCATTAACTACCTTAATATTTATAAAACAGAGTCATTCATTTGGTGGTTTCAATTTGGTAGCGCTGGCATTTGACACCTGTCAAACTCAGCTGTCGTTTGAAGTGTCATAATAGGTATTAGTTGAATGTTTGCCATATACGATAATGGATCGCTTAATAATAATCGAACAACGCGTTCAAATTATTAAAACTTACTACAAAAATGGTGATTCAAACGTAGAAACTTTTTGCGCATTACGCGATGATAATGGGCGTCACAATCGACCGACTACGCAAGCAATCGGTAAAATTGTGAAGAATAATGAAGAAAATGGAACCGTTACTGATGTCGTAAGGCCTGTGTATCATCGTAATGCACGCTCAGTCGAAAATATTGCTGCTGCTAGTGATGCAAGTGTTGCTGATGATCGGAATTTACGGTTACAGTCAATTTGGTCGAATAATAACCAATTTTGTTGGCCGGCGATTGAAGATCATGACTCAAACGATTTGTGATTCCAACAAGAACACGGGGAAACAAGCCACACAACGCGACAAATTATGGCTTTATTGCATAAGAAGTTTTCTGGTGGCGTATAATTTCACGTTTTGGCGACGTCAATTGGCCACCAAGATGATGCGTTTTGACACCGTTTGAATTTTTTCTGTGAGGCTACGCAAAAAACCGTGCTTACGTGAGTAATCCTCGAACTCTAAACGCATTAAAAACCAACATTACTCAAGTTATGGCTGAGATACCGCCTGAAATCTGCGAAAAAGTGGTTAAAAATTACCTCAAAAGAATCGCATGTTGCGAATCTTCCCGAGGCTGACATTTGAATGATTTTGTTTTTCACACTTAAAGGTAAAGTCCAAACTTTATAATTAAATAAAATTTTCATCAAAAATGTATCGCTTTGTGTGTTCTATTTAGCTTTACTTTCGAAACAGAAAAATTAATGAGCCTTTATTTTGTTCGAAAAAATTAAAAATTTTAAAACCTGGCAAACATAATTCACCGCCTTTGTGGTATAAAAATATGATTTTATTCACTTAATATTGAGTAACTTTCTGAAAGTTCAAATCTATATGAAGAAGAAAATACTTCTAAAACATATGATTTTATTTTAACACTTCTACAAAACCAAATTAATAAATTAAGGTACAATTTTGTTCTAAGAAAGTCTTAGGTAAAGATCAAGCCAAGGATTAAAAATAAATTAGGGAAAAAATGCAGTAAAGACCCACTTAATATTTTACCTACTCGTCGTTTCAAATGTTTAAGTAAAATAGTTAACAAAGATATAAGGATGACTAGAAAAAAATATTATTTTCTGAAAGCACAATGAGCACCAGGGCTACCTTTCTAGATTTTGAGAAAGAGCCAATAAAAAGAGTATTTTAAGAAAAAAAGAGCCACCACTGAAAACGTCCCCAAAATAAAAAAATATGTCGGACTGGGTCGCAGGCACAGGAACTTGCTCTTACGTGCGACGGACGTGCGATCACACTGTGTTTCTAAAGTCTGAAATAAATTATTTATGGGAGTGGGAGCCTATATTTTATCCATTTGCCAAAATTTGGTAAAGTTGCAGTTAGTATTATGGGCGCATATAAAAATTAACCATGTTGTTGTGTTGCACAAATGCAATATGGATGCAAGGAAATTGTATTATTGTAACTGGAAAATTGTTTTAAATCAACGAAATTATAAAAAAATAATTTTGAAACATTTTTTGAAATCCAAAAATAATTTGTTACAAAGTTTCAAAATTTAGTTTTAATCGATAAATCAGATAATGAGTAAGTCGAAAATCAAAAAAAAATTATCAAAATCGTACTAGTCGTTTATGAGCAAAAAAAGATTTTCCTTAACGGTTTTTAAATCATTTGTATGGGAGGTACCGTTATTTTTGATTATAAGAACAATTTTTTTCTAAAATCTTCTAGATAATGTTAAAATTCTTTTTGCCAAGTTAAATGAAAATCGACCAAGTCGTTTTTGAAATATCGAGTTGTCAAAAAATATCTCTTTGCAACGTTCGGGAAATAAGAAATTGATTTTTTAATCAAAATGAACGCGTTCAGATTTCAAAGAATTTTTTACTCAAGCCTAGTACCTACTCAGTTCGAGTGGAAATGAAATTTCCATATAAAACTGACGGTTAGTTCACAACGGTGTAATTTCCAACGAGAAGTGTGTACCCAAATGTGAAAGCGGATTATGAACCGGTTCGTAATCAATTTCAAATCATAATTTTCATTTCGTAGCGTGCAACCACTAGGAAAATCTAATGACATGTGGAAAAGTGTTGGAAAAAGTTCTGAAAAATAAAAAGATTTACCTTAAAAATTATTCTTGGATGAAACCATGGTCTCCTTTTGTGAATCTATTGCCATACCAACAGGCTAAAAACAACAACAAACGGGATCAAAACAACCTTCATTGGGATTTTTTTAAGGGTCTGTCAAATAATTATATATGTATCAATCAATCAACCATTTTCTTTTTTCATTCAAAGTGAGTATTAAAAATTACAAACTGAGTATCGAAAATACACGTGGAGAATTTATTATGTTTTCATAATCATTATTCACGTGTATCTTAAAGCGGTTTTGCTTGTCATTTCACAAAGAGCTGAGTACTAGCTAGGCTTCAGAGGAAAAATTTCAAACAATTTTTTACAAAGAGTTACTCAGAGGAAAATTTAAAAATTATGAAAAAGGAAATTTAAGTAGATATATTATTCTGAAAAAGAGTAAAAAGAGCCACGAAAATCTCAAAAAGAGCCAATTTGGGATGATTTTAGAAAAGTGGAGCCAAAGAGCCAGACCTGGAAAAAAGATCCAAATTGGATGTTTAGAGCCACGAAGGTAACCCTGATGAGCACTCGGCGCTCGGCGATTCTAGAAAAGATATGGAAGGCAATAGCAAGTATTATTGATGATAAGCCTCAAAATGTTCCCAAATCTATAACTCTAGGTAATGACGGTGTTGTTATTGATGATCTTAAAAAAATATCAAATTATTTAAATGATTTCTTTTCTACGGTTGGAGAATTGTCTTGTGAAAAAAGTGCTTCTTATTCGTTTTAGGAATTGTACAGGAAATCAGTTAAGGGCAGTTTTAGTATCAGTAATGAATATGCAAGCTTCTTTTTTGAACAGATTTATGGTCTTGAGCTTTATAAAATTATAAATTCCTTTGATTACTCGTACTTTTGCGGTAATGATGGTATTTCATATCTTACACTTAGAAATTTAACATTAAATATAGTGGATACATTTTACTTAAATATTTTCACCAGTAATTTCCCTGATGAGTTGAAATGTGATTACTTAATACCTTTTTTCAAAAAGAGTAAAGTAAATGCACAAAAATAATAATGGACCGATTTCGCTGTTGGGTTCAATTTCCGAAATTTTTGAAAAGGCTTTATTAATTGCAAGACAACGAACACATTTTTCGTTGAGCTCAGTTTGGGCTTAGGGTAGGGTTTTCAACGGACGACATAATCTTGGAGTTCTGCTCTTAAATATTTATAATTGGTTTAAATATTACTTGAAAGAAGGAATCCAAAAAGTAAAAATAGGAGATTTTTTGTAGTTCAATTACACTTAAAAAAAATAATTTATTTAAACATTTTGCTTTCTGTTATTCTGTTTTTTATTGATGTTGTTATCCACACATATTATTTGGTACTTATTTATTAAAAAATTAATTTATTTATATACATATATTTATCCATTTATTTATTTAATTATTTATTAATTTATTAATTATTTATTTACTTATTTTTTTATTTGTTTATTTAATCAATTATTTATTTATTTATTTATGTGTTCGTTTGTGTAATCTCTTTTTTGATTATATTCTTTTTTTAATTTTTTTTATTTATTAACCTATGTATTTATTTATTTATTTATTGAATGCATTCCATTATTTATTTATTTAATCATTATTAATTTATTCCTTCAGTTTTGTATTAAAATTCATGCGTATTATCTTTTTCATTTTAACGTAGCACGTCATATTACCTTGTCGGTTTTATTTTTTTAATTCAATCTAATTGGTAATTGAAATAATTGTAATGCCTTAACAATTTATTGTAGTTTTAATCACTATCACTATCATTTTATTTTTTTTTTTTTTTGTTATACATATAGGTAAATTGGATACCTTCCTTCAGAATGTACTAATTTTCTTTGAGAAAGAAAAAGAACAAAAACAATAGAAAAAAATTATATTGGTTTTGTTTTAGTGGACTGGGATGAATTAAATTCAATTGGAAGTTTTTTTGCGACCTTTAGTCCAAAATGCGTTTTGCCCATCAGGACTTTTTTGCCCCTTTGGACTAAAGGTCGCAAAAAAAAATTTCAATTGAATTTAATTCATCACAGTCCACTTATATAATTTGCATCATGTCAGTGTTGCAAAATATATATTTGTGACGGTATTCATCGACTAAAATCTTTCGTCTTACTGCTTGAACACAATAGAATGCTGCAACTGGAACTGGAGCTGCAGCTGCAATAGCTATCATAAAGTGTCGTACGTGCTTTTTTTACATGCCCACAATGCAGCTGTACAGCTTTCTGACATTCTGACTGTAGAAGCACTGATATTTATAACAATATGGGCTTGAATCTCATTTTATTTATTTATCTACAAGCAATTTACAGTTAACAGATTATGGATAAAATTAAAATTTACATTATATACATATATAATACTAAAAAATAAATAAAAATAAATGATTAGCTTTAAAGATATCTCTTGAAGAAGTTATATCAATACTCATAAGTCGGCAAACTTCATTGAAATGAGTTATAGCTCAAGAAATAGGCTCATTACTATCATAACTGGTCCCGTGTTACCGTTCAAGAAGCAAATTCCTTGAGCACAGTGATCTAAACAGAGCATAAATTGGCATAATTGAAAGTAAAGGAGGGCATCTAATATGATAAAATAATACGTCCCTCACAAACATTGCATCATGAATCGTTCGTCTTGAATCTAGAGATTTAATTAAAAGTAGAAGGCATCTAGCTTTATAATCGGGCGCAAAGTTCCATTTCATTTTAAAAAATATAAATTTTGTAAATCGACGTTGGACATTTTCATTACGATTTAAAAGATTTTTAAAAGCTGGGTTCCATATAACGTCTGCGTATTCAAGTATAGATCTAACAAGTGATATATATAGTGATAACAAAGCATGAGGTTGCTGCAGCAATAAATGATTTAAAAATCTCTTTTTTTCCCGATCTTCATGGAATTTATCCTAATATATTAAAATCATGCGTTGATTCATTGAGTTTGCCACTCCAAATTATTTTTAACAAGTCTTTGTCCACTGGTGTATTTTTGGACGAATGGAAGATTTCTTGTATAACTCCTCTATTCAAGTCTGGAAAGAAGGATCATATTATTAACTACAGACCTATAAGTCAAATGCCTACGTTGCCCAAATTGCTTGAAAAGCTGGTTCAGCAAAAATTCTTTTATAAAGGGTTTTCCAATAAGAGGTGTTATTTTGATATTCAAAGAAAAATGGCATTTTTTGAGACAAATGATCGGATGTTTATTTCATTATAAAGAGGAAGGTATGCCGTTATTAATGGAGTACAACATCAGCCAAATGGCCGCCACGACCACGCTTACAGGACCATATCCTTTTCATGAAATTTTCCATAACCAAATCGCAAAGTGGCTGCCCTATGTCCTCGATAGCCTCACGAATTCCATCTTTGAGGTCTTGAATCGACGCTGGGCTGTTGGCGTAGACCTTATCTTTCACGTGGCCCCAAAGGAAGAAGTCGCAAGGTGTTAAATCACAAGATCTCGGTGGCCAATTGTGATCACCTCTTCGAGAGATAACACGGTCCGGAAACTTTTCCCGTAAAAGATCGATGGTTTCATTGCTTGTGTGGCACGTAGCGCCGTCTTATTGAAAGTTAACGTTTTCCAGATCAATACCATCCAATTCCGGCCATAAAAAATCATTAATCATCTCTCGATAGCGCAATCCATTGACCGTAACTGTTGCTCCAGCCTCATTTTCGAAAAAATAAGGTCCAATGACCCCGCCGGACCATAAACCGCACCAAACAGTCACGCGTTGAGGATGGAGAGGCTTTTCAACAATAACTCTTGGGTTTTCCGAGCCCCACATGCGACAGTTTTGCTTGTTGACGTAGCCTCCGAGGTAGAAATGGGCCTCATCAGTCAAGATGATTTTTCGATGAAATTCCGGATCATTTTCATGCATTTCAAGGACCCAATCAGCAAAGACACGACGTTGTTGATGATCAGCCGGCTTGAGTTCTTGTGTTAACTGGACTTTATAAGCCTTAAGACCCAAGTCTTTATGCAAAATACGGTGTAATGACGTTTGTGGAATGCCTATTTCCAAAGAATGACGAGGAATGGACAAACCTGGGTTTTCTTCAACACTTTGGGCTACAACAGCAATATTCTCAGTTGTTCTTGAGCGACGTGCACGGGTTTTATTCTTCACATCACTAACTTGTCCCAACAGCTCGAATTTGTCCACCAATTTCTGTATTGCGGTCCGACAAGGTGCTTCACGACGACCCAAAAATGTTTTAGTTTTACGAACCGTCTCTGCCAAATTTTCACCATTTTTATAGTGAATTTTAATAATTTCAAGGCGTTGTTGAAGCGTGTATCATTCCATTTTTATTAATGACGTAGTTTCTACTTGTCAAATGTCAAAAAATGACAGCTTCAAAAGTGACAGCTACCGAAATAGCGGGCTATTCAAAATAACACCTCTTATTGGAAAACCCTTTATTATTCAGAATGGCATCTCTAATCTGCAGCATGGTTTTTACAGGGGTAGATCTACTTGTACTAATCTAATTGAGTTTACAAATTATTGTTCATCGGCTATGGAAGAGGGTGCGCAAGTTGATGTTTGCTACACAGACTTTGTAAAAGCTTTTAGTAGAACCAATCAAAGTATTTTATTGGATAAACTTAAAGCTTACGGCTTTGATGGTATAATTTTGAAATGGTTTAAATCATACTTAGTGGGAAGGAAACAAGTGGTGACTATTGGTAACTATAGTTCAAAAGAAATTTTAGCGCTCTCGGGAGTTCCCGAAGGTAGCCATTTGGGTCCGTCCATGTTCTCGTTGTATATAAATGATTTAGTAAATGTTATACAAGATTGCAATATTCTCATATTTGCAGATGATATTAAGTTCTTCAAAAATATAACAAATATGAACGATTGCATTTCTTTCCAAAATGAGCTGAATGTATTTCATGATTGGTGCAGATCTAATGACCTTGAACTTAACTATGGGAAATGTGCGTTGATGACATATAATCGTATTCTACATCCAATTTTTATTAATTATAACCTTAATGGAATTATGTTGACAAGGGTTCATGAAATAAAAGATCTGGGAATAGTATTCGATACAAAACTTTCATTTGATCTTCATATTAATTATGTTGTGTCAAAAGCATACTCCTTTTTAGGATTTGTTAAGAGGAATTCAGTAGACTTCAAAGATCCGTACACTGTTAAGTCCCTTTTCTGTTCATTAGTGCGACCTTCACTTGAGTATTACTGCATTGTATGGTTCCCTAACACTGTAAAAAATATAAACAGGATGGAAAGGGTTCAAAAAAGTTTTTTGAGATTTGCTTTGAGAAATTTTTCATTATCAGGAAATGTAATATTAAGCTATAATAGCAAATGTTTATTGTTGGGGATTGAGACCCTTGAAAGGCGAAGGAAAGTCTATAGTATAATGTTTATCCGTGATATTTTGTGTTCTTCTATAAAAAGTGATAATCTACTGTCTCAAATTCATTTGTATGCCCCTTCAAGATCCTTAAGATCAAGACAGTTACTGTACACTGTTCATCACACAACTTTGTATGGGCAGCGTGAGCCTATCTCCAGATGTGTAAGTTTTTTTAATGTTTTCTATGAAGATGCTGACATTTGTATGTCCAGAGAAAAATTCAAAAACACCATTATATGTAGTAAAAGGTTTTAAAACTATTAAATTTTGTAAATATATATTATATTATTTAAATTTTATTTATTTCATTTTATCTCTAAATTTATATTATAATCTGTTGATGTACAAAATCGTAGATTGAACAATAAATATACTAAAAAATATACTAAAATAAATATGTTAAAAAGGAGAGGACCCAATTGACTCCCCTGTGGAACACCAGAGCTACATTCTATAGACCTCGAAAAAGAGTTATCAATTACAACTTTTTGAGACCCACCAACAAGGTAAGACGAAATCCAACTAAGAAATTTAGAGTGAAAACCAAACATCTCAAGTTTCCGTAGCAGAGTTAGTTTCAACCCCAAATAAACGCTTATCGAGTTGAAATGGGCTTGTTCGATCTCCTTTAATTTTGAAATGTCAAAAATGCTGCACGCAAAAGTTAAAAATTGGTGAACTCTTATGCAGCTCCAGTTGCAGCTCCGTCTCCATTGTGTTCAGCCAGTTAGATGGGTACGACAACATCTAACTGATGAGCTCAACTGTCGTACCTGGACGAAACGCATTTTGGACTAAAGATCGCTAAAAAAACTTCCAATTGAACTTATTGTCTTTGTAAATCTAAAATTATAATCTTGTAAAAATAACTTATTCAGTAGAGAGATATATTTTAAATATCAAATCTCTGTCTAAACTGAGCGATGGCAACCAAATATATTATTTGAAGAAAAAAATAAAACATCTAGATATCTATCTAAAGTTAAATTCCAAGAAAGTTATAAATAAATAAAATCTTCAACATCAAAAAAAAAAAACAATCTTCCTTAAACAAATATCCAAAAAGAAAAGGAATTCCAAAACATTGTCACGCATATTTAACTCAAATAAAACTTTAAATAAATACAAACATTATTGAATACTTATATGTATTTTCAAATGCAAATACACAATACTCAATCTTCAATTCTCTCTGGTCTTTATGAAGAATCAACATTCTGCCTGCTGTTGCTATTGCTATATTGCTTTTCATCTTGTTGTCTCCTTCTGGACGAGCATCATATTCAATATAATAATATTGAACGAATATAATATAAATTCCAAACCTTACAAAATATTTATCTTTGCATATATACGAGTATGTATGTATGCATGTAGGTACACATGTCCTTTGCTTTATATATTTCTTCAAAAAAAAAAAAAGGACAAAACTATGGAATATTGCTTTTCAAAACTTTGTTATGTTATTCCTTTAACTCTTAGTTGAGCTGCAATATGTTGTTCGATTGTGTTTGGAGAATAACCACATCAGACAATAAAGAAAAGAAAACAATTTGAGCAGGACTTTAATATGTCTTCTCGCTCTCGGTACACAGGAGACACCTTATGCACCAACACGTTTTCATTGCCAATAACTACGGGAATCATTTTCATTGATTAACATAAATAATATTATTCACTTATTGAAATTGAAAACTATGCCAGACATTGGCGTTTGTCGTTTGTCCTTTGTCGTCCCTTGTCCTTACTGTACTTTTCAATTTTCAATAGCAAAAAGGACAACAACATCTATGAAAGAGGCGATGTAGTGGTTATGTGCGGCATAGAGAGTCGAATATGAAATGCTTCCAAATTCCAAGTACGTATATATGTATATAGTGTGTGCTTTCTAGTTTTAGGAGTTAATACCAGGACCTGAAGAATATTGTCTTTATTTTCTACAAAAAACGGATCTAATATACAAAATATTTCTTCACTAAAAAAAAAGTGTATCTACAAGCGACATGAAATAAGAATTCAATATTGAAACAGGTAAAT
Organism: Leucozona laternaria; assembly: GCA_932273885.2. Taxonomy (NCBI): domain Eukaryota; kingdom Metazoa; phylum Arthropoda; class Insecta; order Diptera; family Syrphidae; genus Leucozona; species Leucozona laternaria. Next base: position 215,155,304 of record OW026366.1, on the reverse strand, counting down.
GCGCCAATTCGCATCAGCAGCTGTCTTTACAAATTGGAGGTGTCTTTCGTATTGCTAGAACTGTGAAACTTCAAATGAGATTACCTACATTTGAATATCATGCAATAAAAAAAATACCTGGAAAAAAATTTGAAAGTGGGGAAGGGGAACGCTATGTGCTGTTGTACTTTTATAACTTATTGTATTTGGCTTATTTCTAACAGTTTACTTTATCGTCGATTGACCGTCGAAGAATGCATCATTTAATAATAGTTTTTCAAACTAGTTTTCTTATAAACTGACACTGACAGCTTTGCCCATTACAGAGCAGAGAAAGGCTTATAATTTGGCCCAAATTGAAAGTTCTGGGGTCGAATGGCGTCCTCCCTTAACGGATGAGCGATCGAAAATTACGTCACCCGTCAATCGAGTGAACGTATTGGGATCGCGACCTACGTTGGCTGACGGAATGTAATCTATAAAGGTTCTGAACGCACCCATATTATGTCATTTTGATTTAAATAAGAATGAAGAAATATAAATTAAAATAGACGTGGAATTATTTTTTTAACTTTAAATTCCGATTATCGAAATACTATAGCGGGTTGAGTAAAGCAGGAGGGGTATCATTCAAAGCGCATCAGGATTTGCGGAATTGTTAATCGCCATGAGTAATTGGTCGGGAGCGCACCAAGCGTTTATAAATTTATTTGTCAAAAGCTATTTTATTGTATTCAAAATTGAACTTTTTATATACATTTTACAAAAATAAATTCAAATAAAATACAAATCCGTTAACTCCAGACATGACGGGTGAAAAATCGCACTCGTTCATGTAAGACATAATACCAAATTACGTTTACGAACATACCCGTTCACGTAAGTCACAATCCCAAACTACCACATTCCACGGAGGACGCGATTCGGCCCCTGGTTTTTGAGAAACTGATGCTATTACAACACCTTCTAATCCTATCATTGAAGAAATGCCACTGTTGTGTCTTCGCTAAATTTTGGAGAATATAATTCATTAGATTCGACATTATTTTTGTTGGTTTATGTTAAAACCCGAAATTTAGTGCGATATAATTTTTTTCTGAAAAATTCAGCACCAACGTGTACGTGATATTTACGAAAAAGGGCTCAATCGGTTAAAAAAACCTAGATTTGTTGATAGTGTAGGTATAGAATTTACAACAAAGCTCCAGGAGAAGATCGTGTGCCATATGAATTTTTAAAGTTTATTGAAAAGACACTTCTTTTCAAAAAGGGTAAAGTAAATGCACAAAACAATAATGGACCGATTTCGCAGTTGGGTTCGATTACAATTCACACAACTTATGTGGTGTCAAAAAATGCATTAACAGAGCTACAATAAAGCACATATAGAGCCGAATAAATACTATTTATTTATTCAGCTTAATACAACACTACACTTAACACTAACTTAAAACTATGTTTTTTTTTTTTTTGGTTCTTGTTATCAGTTTTCAACATTATTTCATGTGGGCCCTAAGGCCCACAAAAAAGCTCTTTAATGTACAAGAACAAACAATTTTAATTTTATTAGACTTAAATTACAGGGACGAGGAATGCGCACTCAAGAAAGGGAATAAAAGTAAAGGCAATCTTTCAGATTTCGAAATGTTAAAGTCGAAGACTAGCATTGCAGTGACGAAGAATTCTGGACATTGGTTCAAAGTGCCCGCAGTTAGTGCGGTGATGAGGGATATAGAAAAGAGAGACAGAACGCAGATTCCGAGGGTTAGTGTTAAGATGAATTTCATTTAGGAGTGCTGGGGAATCTATATTGCCCATTAACAATTGGTGAGCAAATAATATATCAGCGTTTTTGCGTCTTATATATAAGGGTTGCAAGCCTATCAGTTTTAATCGATCGGCATAAGGAGGCAAGTTGGATGTATCATCCCAGGGGAGGCCACGAAATACAAATCGAACATGAATGGTTTTCATAAAAGGGGGACCAAACTTAGCATGCATATTCTAGATGAGGTCGGACTAGGGAAACGTAGAGCGCTTTTGTTACATAGGGATTGAAAAATTCTTTTGACCATCTCTTAATGAAACCAAGAGATCTATTAGCTTTATTAGTAACTTGGTCAAAGTGGGAATGGAAATTTAAGTGTTTATCACACATAATACCAAGATCACTAATAGAATCGACTACGGTGACGGCATCGTTGAGGAAATAGTATACCCTATGAGATGGGATTTGCTTGCGCGAAAAGGTCATTTGTTTACATTTACCTACATTTAACTCTAGGAAGTTATGCAAGCATCAAACAAAAAAGATATTGGGATCATTTTGTAAAAGTAGGGAATCAGTTGGAGTTGAGACAATTTTGAAAAATTTTTTATCATCCGCGAACATTGGAATATCTGAGTTTTTTAATTTAAGACAGACATCGTTAACAAATAAGACGAAGAGTAGGGGGCCAAGGTGACTACCTTGTGGGACCCCGGAAATGGCATGAATGGGTATGGAGACTGAGTTACGGAAGAGGATTCTATAAGTTCGTTTCTCGAGGTAGGAGCTAATCCAGTTTATAAACACTGATGGGAAACCAAGGGCTCTGAGTTTGAGATATATTATCTTATGAGATATTTTGTCGAAGGCTTTGCTGTAATCAGTGTATACAACATCAAATTCATTGCCATTCTCAAGGGCTGATAAAACTTTGGATGCAAATTCAATTAGGTTAGTCGTAGTTGATCTTCCTTTAAGAAAACCATGTTGAGCGGGGGAGAAAATGGGCTTACAATGAAAATAAACGGAATCATAAACTAAGCTTTCAAAAAGTTTTGGGATGCACGAAAGTTTAGCAATTGGTCTATAATTGTTAATTTCAGTTTTATTGCCTTGTTTATGGATTGGAAATATAAATGAATCTCTCCATATATGAGGAAACACACCTTGGGAAAGAGAGAGCTCAAAGAGTGCAGCTTGAGGCTTCTACCAGAGATTGCATGCATTTTTTCAGAACAACTGATGGGACTCCGTCGGGACCAGGGCTAAAGTTTTCTTTAAGGCTTTCGATTTTGGCAAGTACCATTTTTCAGTTATTGTAAAAGATGAAAGAGAGGTTTGAGTGCAACCATCTAAATAACTAAAGTAATGAGGATCAGGGTCATGAAGATGTTCAGTATACGATTTGCTAAAGTAGGTAGCAAATAACGGGTGATTTTTTAGCTGGTTTGGTTTTGGCAACACTGGTTTTGACAGCTGACGTGTGTTTAGTACCTTGTGTCACTGTCAAACAGCTTCAGTTTGGTTTGCAATTTAACCATGGATCGTCTTACAAATGAACAACGCTTGCAAATTATTGAATTTTACTATCAAAATTCGTGCTCGGTTCGAAATGTTCATCGCGCGCTGCTTGTGTTCAGCGATGAGGCTCATTTTCGGTTGAATGGGTACGTAAATAAGCAAAATTTGCGCATTTGGAGTGAAGATCAGCCAGAAACATTGCAACAGCTACCAATGCATCCCGAAAAAGCCACTGTTTGGTGCGGTTTATGGCCCGGCGGCATTATTGGGCCTATTTCTTCAAAGATGATGCGAATCGCAGCGTTACTGTCAATGGTGAACGCTACCGAGCGATGATAACAAACTTTTTTTTGCCCGAAATGGAAGTTCTTGACTTGCATGATATGTGGTTTCAACAAGACGGTGCCACATGCCACACAGCACGCGAAACAATGGCGCAATTGCGAGGCGAGTTTGGTGAACAGTTAATTTCACGTTTCGGGCCGGTCAATTGGCCGCCTAGATCGTGCGATTTGACACCATTAGATTATTTTTTGTGGGGGTATGTCAAGGCTAATGTCTATAGGGACAAGCCCGCTTCGATTGACGCACTGAAAGCCAACATCCATGCATTCATTCGTGAGATACCGGCCGATATGTGTGAAAGAGTATGCCGAAATTGGACTCAGCGGATGGGCTACCTGAGACGCAGCCGCGGTCAACATTTGCATGAAATTATCTTTAAACATTAAATTGCAAGGTTCAAACTATCGATTCAAATAAATATTTCATTCATTTTTTCGAATTTTTTGTGTTTTTTTTTAAAAAAAAAGTTCTAAACCTCTTAAAAAATCTAGATTTGCTATGTTTGTTGGATCTGAGGAGATTATATTGGAAAAACCCATTGAAGGTGGAAACCCATCAGATTTACGTTTGACATTTATGAACTTGACGAAGCTCCTAGCATCAGAAAGAAGGTTATTTTCCATTCGATTAAGGTATTGGTTATAAAGGCATTCGCTTAATTCGGAGAAAGAATTGTAGGCGAGAAGATAATTGTTGTGGTCGATGTCAGATTTGGACTGTAAAAAAATCTTCCAAAGCTTGTTACGATTATTCCTTAAGCTACGGAGATCTCTGTTGTACCAAGGGGGAGAAGAGGTGAAATCTGTTACTAATTCTCTTTTAAAACAATTCTACCACTTATATTAAAGAGTGTTACAAACTAGAATACAAACAAAAATTATTTCGTCTGGAAAACTTACAATAGTTGAAGATTAATTAATTCCTTTATCTTTGTTAACTTAAGATTCGAATAAGACATGGAATTCACAATTTGTTTTTATTAAAATGAATTAACTATGCTGTTTCCTAAAAAATTAAATCATAAATAAATAAATTAATTAAGGCGCTCATAAAACTTTATACACTTCAATGGCAAGTACACTTTGAATTGAAAGTTAATTCTATAATTTAGATTTATGTTTTTCTCTAACTTTCAATTTCCAAAACACCCTATTTTCCACAAAGCCCTGAACGAAAAACTGTCTCATTGCTGCAAATAGGTCTACAATAACAGAACAAAAGTCTTAAAGCGATATTGCAGCTCCATTGAAGAGAAATTCCGTCCATATTAAAAAACATGGCGACACAAAAGAAAATTATTGGATTTATTTGTTTTCATTCATTTTAATGCATTTAAAATCTTTGCTTTTAATATAAAACACAATATCTATTGCAATGTAAAAAAATAAATCGATAAATTTACTAAACAATTTTTTACATTTTTCAACTTAATTTTTTTTTTTTCAAATTTCACAGGCGCGTTATAAATTTCCGAAGTACCTCCAAAACATTTATGAAAAAACTAAGCGCGCACTTAAAATTCACTTGCATTAACTAAAAAAATATTAATTAGATACATTATTTTCTCCATAGGAATAAATATCAACTAGCTTGTTGACTTCACAATAAATGAAGTTTACGCTTCCTACTTTTACAAACATAAAACTATTATATTTATTTATCATTTCCCAGCAAACATTTTTCTGAAGGTTCAGATTTTCTTCACCAAAAATGATTCCAATAAAGTGAATTAATTGTGAATGTTCATCTAAGAGAAGGGATGATGAGTAAATACCTTCATTTAAATGAATCATAATGCAATCATATTTATGATTCAGAAAAGATAAAGAAATAATTTTATAGACTCTTACATATATACATTCATTTAAATTAAGTTTAAATGAAGATCATAAATCATTCACAAAAGCGATTCATATCGGTGTCCAAGTGCCCAGGTAAAAGAATTCAAATTGCATCATAAGTGAATTCTTTTCCGGTCAGGTTCTTCAATTTTGTGATTTATTTATGATTCAATTTTGAATTAAAATGTTTGCTGGGTTGAATTTCAAAAACTAATACAAACAAAAAACTGTCAAAAGTGCTCCTTTTAGGATTTCATATGAATATACTAAAGAGCTTCAAAGCCACCATAGTCACTGATAACAAGCTGATTACGAGTCAAAATGTGCTCTCTGTGTGAGCAAGCCCTACTCTTGCTCTTAGGGTGCATCTAGAGCGCTTTCTTAAATAAACGAGCTTTCAAATTTGCTCTGGAAGCGCTGTTACAGTGTTGCCAGATGAAAAAAAAAAAAATTCCCCCCAGAAAAATTTAGAAACCCCCCATATTACCACATTTTATGAACAAAAACCCCTAATTTTTTTTTAAACTTTTTATTTTTATTCACAGCTCTTAAATTTTTTTTTATTTTAAATTTAATTAATTCACACAGCTACAGTAAAAAATAAAAAACTTAGCGTTTCACATTTCATAATAAATGTATGTGTCAATTAGATGTTCCAGTTTTACAGACAAAATGGTTTTGACTGATGAAAACTGGAAAAAAAATAATTAATAATATTTAAATTCCCAACCCAAGTACATAAATTTGCTAATCTTAGATAATCGACACTTAATCGGATCATTAAAATACTTTGAACTTTAATTATAAGTTATACTATTCAGATATTGTGAAACATAAGGGAGGTTGATAATTGACTAAAAATCAGACATTGTGAAACAAGCCCTTAGGTTCAGTTATTCAGTGCCTGATTAAAGTTTAACCCGAGTTAAATCATCATATTTGGTGGGTTAACTCAGAATTAACTGAACAGATGCAATTAACATGTTTTATGCAACGAGTTTGTTTAGTCATTTCGCATACATTATCCATTTTTTCCTCAGTTCACTGTAGGGTTAATTTAGTTCTACAGTTAGCTAACTCTGGTTTAACTCACCAGAAATTAATATGAAAATAAAAATATAAATTAAATAGAATTTTTTTTTGCACTTCTTTAAAAAAGTTCTAATACTTTATCGTCATCTTCGTTTTGGCTGTCGCATCGGTTTGATACATTTTCTCACTTGTGAAAGTTTTCAGCATTTCTTTTGTTGGTTTAAAATTCTGACACCCAGAATGTAAGGAATATCTAACTCGTGGAATACTGTCAGCTCAATACCTATACGATTTCTCAAAATTTTAGCTCTGAATTAATCCCCCCAGATGTCCCCCCAAACATCTCGTTCCCCCAGATAACCCCCCAACGACAAAAAAAAACCCTAAATCTAGGGGGAAAACCCCAAAACTGGCAACCCTGCGCCGTTAAAGCATTTGAGCAGCCAAAAATGTTTCTTCTGTATACACCTTCGAACAATTTCACAAACAACTTCCAAACCCATCTTTAGAAATCAACTAAGCTAAGGTAAGAAAATTAACATACAATTTACCCGAACTAAATTCAAACGTGAAATACTAACAGAGGCGTAGCCTGAATTTTCTTGGAAAAAAATATTATAAACAATAGAGTTACACAATTTTTATTTAAAAAAAAGAAAATAATAATTTAGAAAAAATCTTCGTTTTTCAATGAAAACTCGAGTCAACTAATAGTTAATTTTTCATAAACGCAAAACCTTTCTACGCCAAACTTAATTAAAAAGCTAAATCTTACTTCTCGTATAAAAAATGGACAAAGACGTCGATTTATTCTAAATAATTTTTATTATGTACCTATCTGAAAAATTGGTATTTAATGCTTTTATAATTTTTTTTAAAGCGGTTGGGAAATGGTTGATTAAATATTCTTGGTCCCTCACCCTGGCCATTCTAAAATAACTGCTGTCTTCCACTCATGCCACTATACATTGTGCGAAAAAATTATTTCAACTGTTTTGCCACCTCTAATTCATTGCACCCATCAGCAGACCGACACGACGGGACGCACTTCCCCCTTAGCCTCCCTAGCTCCGCTACTGAATACTTATGCAAATATACAAACATTGCGTGAAGTGACACACATAATTTCGTAGCTATACTCCCAACTTCTCTTAACATTGATGATGATGTGTGTGTGTGTGTTCAAAGGATTCCAATTAAATTACACAATAAGCACAATTACGGATCAATTGTTTCCTCTGAATTCAGAATCAGATTGACATGATATAACCTTAACCAACCATCAAGGATACGCGTGCTGCACGATCTCTCCTTCTGTATAATATGATGGCTGTTTTCCCATCATACCAAAAGCAAAAGGAAAATTATTTTCAAAAAAGAAAAAGGAATTCGATTGAAATAAAGGGTTTTCCAATAAGAGGTGTTATTTTGATATTCAAAGAAAAATGGCATTTTTTGAGATAAATGATCGGATGTTTATTTCATTATAAAGAGGAAGGTATGCCGTTAATAATGGAACACAACATCAGCCAAATGGCCGCCACGACCACGCTTACAGGACCATATCCTTTTCATGAAATTTTCCATAACCAAATCGCAAAGTGGCTGCCCTATGTCCTCGATAGCCTCACGAATTCCATCTTTGAGGTCTTGAATCGACGCTGGGCTGTTGGAGTAGACCTTATCTTTCACGTGGCCCCAAAGGAAGAAGTCGCAAGGTGTCAAATCATAAGATCTCGGTGGCCAATTGTGATCACCTCTTCGAGAGATAACACGGTCCGGAAACTTTTCCCGTAAAAGATCGATGGTTTCATTGCTTGTGTGGCACGTAGCGCCGTCTTGTTGAAAGTAAACGTTGTCCAGATCAATACCATCCAATTCCGGCCATAAAAAATCATTAATCATCTCTCGATAGCGCAATCCATTGACCGTAACTGTTGCTCCAGCCTCATTTTCGAAAAAGTAAGGTCCAATGACCCCGCCGGACCATAAACCGCCCCAAACAGTCACGCGTTGAGGATGGAGAGGCTTTTCAACAATAACTCTTGGGTTTTCCGAGCCCCAGATGCGACAGTTTTGCTTGTTGACGTAGCCTCCGAGGTGGAAATGGGCCTCATCAGTCAAGATGATTTTTCGATGAAATTCCGGATCATTTTCATGCATTTCAAGGACCCAATCAGCAAAGACACGACGTTGTTGATGATCAGCCGGCTTGAGTTCTTGTGTTAACTGAACTTTATAAGCCTTAAGACCCAAGTCTTTATGCAAAATACGGTGTAATGACGTTTGTGGAATGCCTAATTCCAAAGAACGACGAGGAATGGACAAACCTGGGTATTCTTCAACACTTTGGGCTACAACAGCAATATTCTCAGTTGTTCTTGAGCGACGTGCACGGGTTTTATTCTTCACATCACTAACTTGTCCCAACAGCTCGAATTTGTCCACCAATTTCTGCATTGCGGTCACGACGACCCAAAAATGTTTTAGTTTTATGAACCGTCTCTGCCAAATTTTCACCATTTTTATAGTGAATTTTAATAATTTCAATGCGTTGTTGAAGCGTGTATCGTTCCATTTTTATTAATAGCGTAGTTTCTACTTGTCAAATGTTAAAAAATGACAGCTTCAAAAGTGACAGCTACCGAAATAGCGGGCTATTCAAAATAACACCTCTTATTGGAAAACCCTTTATACATTTTTCTGCATATTATATTAAAATTTAAATTAATGATTTTCCTCTGGTAGGAAGATTGAGAAAAAAAACACGCACTCAGTTTTTATTCACTGGAGGAAAATTTATATAATTTCAGGCTTCTATTTTGTTTGTTGTTGTAATTTTCTCCTTCACTTCCATTACTTGACCGTAGGATAAAAAAGGAACCATGGATGATGCTCTAAGGTAGTGTTCTTAATAAATAAGTATTCACATGCTCCAAGCCTCCAAGTGTTAAGATTAAGCTGCACTAAAGGCAGAAGAAGGCTATAAAGAAAACACTTATCATAAGTTATCAAATTTACTCTGTTTGGGTTTGCTCGCATTCGTTTACACACTTTCATTCTCACTGAACTTAACAGGGTTGTTATACCAATAAATTTATTAGATTTTAAACTTTAATGTTCTTCTTCGTTCTACAACCTTCGAATTTTAATTGAAAAAGTTAAATTCGTGGAAAGAAAAAAATCGTCCACTCATTTTTGAAATAAGTCTTAGATTTACAAAAAAAAAGTAAAAAAAAACAGTTTTTATGTTTTTATGGTTCAACCCTGTAATTTGAAGATATTTGGTAGGTATTGGTTTAATAATATTATGTATAATGACATTTTTAAGGCAAAAGTCAAAAGCAGTAGGTAAGCATAATTATTAATATTTCTTTGTTTTATTTTTCTAAGGAAAAAAAGAAAACATATAGGCAAGGGACATTTTGGCAGACAGTAAAGAGTATGAGGGTATGAGTGAAAAGTGATGATATCAACAAAACACTTACAGTGTTATAAGTATGTCTATAACATCGATTGTACAACTTAGAACTGGACACTTGATTGTTTAAACCTATATTCTAAAGTGCGTACGTTCACCGAACAAGGTAAAGGTTATTGTTGACATGCAATAATTTCACTCACCAAAACACGGCTATTAAAATGACAATGACATAGTACAGGGATGTCATAGTAAATAAAGGGTGTGTTTTTAGACGTGTGGTTTTCAATCTGCCAATCCTTTTTTCAGAGTTGATCTTTTTGACAGCTGTCACTTGAGTTTTGCTCAGTTTGGTTTGCCATTTCATAATGAAAAGACTTTTGAACAACTTTTGCGAATTGTGAAAATTTATTACCAAAATAATGTTTCGGTTCGTTCGACACATCACGCGATGCGTCCAATATTCGATGTTGCTCATTTTTGGTTGGATGGCTACGTTAATAAGCAAAATTGTCGTATTTGGAGTGATCATAATCCACAAGCTATTTTTGAGACTCCGTTACATCTTCAAAAATTCACTGTTTGGTGTGCTCTACGGGCAGAGGGAACCATTGGTCCATATTTCTTCAAAAATGAATCCGGCCATAATGTTAGAGTCAATAGGGAATGCTATAGGGCCACGATTAATGACTTTTTCGTGCCTGAATTGGAGAATGTTGATGTGGACGACCTTTGGTTTCAACAAGACGGCGCTAATTGCCATACAGCCAACGAAACAATCAATTTTTTAAAGGAAACTTTTGGTGAGCGCATTATCTCCAACATCATGCGATTTAACACCGCTGGATTATTTTTTGTGGAGTTATGTGAAATCGCGTAAACAAACGCAGATAAGCCCAAGACAATTTCTGAAAAAAGTGGTCGAAAATTGGGCCTCTCGGCTGGAATTTATTCGATCCAGCCGCGGTGGCCACTTGCCCGAAATCATTTTTAAAACATAATGGCAAACCCTTATCATTATAATAAAGCTAAATTCTCGGCCATTACATTAAATTATATGCGTTTTATTTCTTCTTGAAAACCACATGTCTAAAAAAACACCCATATTATGAGGGCATGTTTAGAGATATATGTTAAAATGCGTTTATAAATAAGGGGATTAACGACTATGGATAGCTGGACTACTCTCCAAGAGTCTAAAGGGATGTACTTTCTTCAAAAAGACTGAATGTTCTTCGTCTTACTTTCACCCAGGCGAGACACAGGGAGCTGATTATAAAGATCTGTGAAATAATGAGTAAATAAATGGTTTTGCATTCGCTCTCATGTAGCTATTGGTTTCACTTTTTCGATTCACTTGGTACAAAAATTCTGGTTGTGAAAGTGAAACATTAACAGCTATATTATTGACTTTTTCAAAACTAGTTGTATGACAGAACTAGTTTTAAAGATGTTTGGAAATGGACAAATCTGTTTTATTCAAAAATATTTTGACACATAAAACTCGAAAACTTAAGACTAGCTTTGAATAAAACTCTAAATTCATAAAACCGTGCAACATTTAAGACTCCAAACTTCTATAAAACTAGTTTTGCTATTGAATTAGTTTTGAAACCAATTCAATAATATGGCTGTAAGACGAACTTAATTATTTATCGATTTTGGTCAAAATGTGAGAAGTTTTTCGTCTCACTTTTTCACGGAACTATAGGATATGCCCCCAGGGTGAAACTTTAGTTAAGCGAGACATATACAAATAGTGAGACGAGATTTAAAAAAAAATATCGAGAAAAATCTCTTAAAAAATTACTGAGAGTTTTGTTGGTCTCGGTATATCAGCAGAAAAGGTATTTTTAAATACCTTACTTTTAGATTCAAACTCTGCGTCGATATTTCTTCACAATAACGTGACAAGACCGATAGACAGTGCCGAAAATGTTCGCTTTACAAAAATCTTTTATCGTGTCGCCTCGTATGTTGTATCTAATCAAGTAACATTTTTCTTCTCATAAGATGCTCCGAAAGCTTTACTAGACTTATTTGATGGAGCTAAATGCACACTTAGGGAGTTCTTCTAGATTCTTATAAGTTTGTTAAAAGCCTTAAATTGCTAGTCTCTTGATTTGGGAGTCTCTTGATCCTAAATCAAGAGTTTTATTCTTCTTATGCGATTATAGACGCCGCTTTCTTATTCTAGTAAAGCTCTCTGAACTCTTTCTATGAGATTGCGTCTCTTCCTACAGAAGTTATTAAAAAGAGATCGAAATTATGTAAACTTAAAAAAAATCATAATCTTTCGCATTTTTTAATTTCTTTTAGAAGAAGGTAGGCGAATAGTTTTTATGTGTGTTCGTGATCATCTCATTTCAAAAAATAATGTGATTTTTGGTGCAAGTATTACCAAAGTATTACCTCACAAGTTAAATGACGTATTATGTTTGTGAAAATCAAGGCATATGTAGGCAAAATTCTTGTAGCAATTAAAATTGCATCTTCACATTTTGCTTCGAAAAATAACAACGCGTTTCCAAAATTATGAATATTTTAACAATTTTGCTTTTAATTATAATAAAAAAAGGGTTACCGTTAATATTTTGTTGGATGAAAAAATCACTGAGCTTGTTTGTATACAATTCACAAAATGCTATCATTCATACCATATTTGTTTCCAATTAATGTCATTACCGTGCTTTGATGCCAAAATTGGATCTAAAGTGGCAGAAAATATGACGCGATGTCAGTCACTTTTTTATTGTTAAGATTTTCTGAAATCTTCTAATATTTTTGTCATAAAAAACTGACAAAAAAAACAACTGATTTTAATGATGCTATTTTACTTGTGTCGTGTTAATATTCTGCTGTCACAATTGTTCAAATAATGACATATAACACAAAAAAGAATGTATCCGCTCATTCTTTTCTAGTCTAGTCCAATCAGTATCTGAATGTAAATTCAGCGCGAAAAAATAGTGGAAACTTCTCCAAATAATCTGCTTCAAATATCAAATTCGATTAAACATTAAGGAACCTCTTTGGCTGAGCTCTATAAACTCTTTCGGTTGTTAATCTGCCTGCCTGCCTAATCTTAGGGGAGTTCGCAAGTAGCATTTTTATTATTATATTGTAAATTCCAAAGCCACAATGGTGTCCCATGAAAGTTATCTCATTAAGCGGTAACAGGTGACCCCATGCATCAGTTAAGGAATATTAAAGTTTATTCAGCAAAAAGAGTATATGGTTATATTTTATCGTATTCTCAACCGTAACACAGAATTTATTTTTTTAAAATTTCTTCAAGTCAATATGCTCGAAATCGACACCATTTTCTAAAAAAAAAAACCTTCTTTGGACTTATTCTCCAATTTCCACTATATGAGAGCCAGATTTGCATTGTAAACTTTGGTCTGCAAGCTGCAAATCTCCAAATGGGTGGCATTTGCAAAAAAAAAAAGAAAGGAATATGAGTCGAGCCCAGTTTTGGACTTTAATCGTTCCAAATATTGCACAGGTAAATGTACAGAGCGTCAAAGATTTATAGTTACAACTTTTTAATTGTTCAATATTGCTTTTATTTCAACGAGATGTTAAGGTTTTAATCTTGTATGATGCCCTCTATTTTCTTCGGAATGGGTTTCATACCTACCGAAAAATTGCGGTAGTTGCCTTGGTACATGATATTGAAATTTAACAACTCTAAGTACCAGAAACGATATTTCAAAAATTGTCAACTTATTCGCATTGAGCTCCGAACTAACAAAATGGTTAACTCAAAAATTTATTTACATAGCTGAACTGCGCTTAAGAATAAAACTTACGTTTAACTGCAACAAATTTTATGCAATTCAGGTGTCCCAGTTAAGCGGCTTTGACTGTATCAGTACCAACAACCTCTTGAATATGATTGTATTGGTATTAGAGAGGTCAATTTGTTGTGTTCTATAGATTCTGGTGAACCAAACTACAAAATCTACAATGTCAAAAAAAGAACTTTATCAAACCAAAATGTTTGTTGTATATGTAGGTATAACAGCATTGTTCATCTCTTCATAATATAACCATAGGATTGAATAGGGTAAGTGGACCCGATGAGGAACACACTGAAGTAAGAAAAAAAAATTTGTTTTTATTAATGGACGAACACCACAGGGGCTTCTTTAATTTATCGGATGAAAAAGAAAACATTCCCTCTCCCACTGAACAAGTGCGTATAGTTATACAGAGCTATTCAACGGACACCGTATAAGAGCCGAGAAATACTCAAAAAGCTCCTTCAAGGCTTGGGAGGTAAACTGGGAACAAGAACAAAAAAAAACACACAACAATCCCCATTGTCAGGGAATAAGACAATGTCTTTCAATAAAATTTACACCATCAGTTTCAGCTCCAGCTAGGTACACACACGTATACAAGCCTCAGCATACACCGTTCCTCTGCCTCATCATCAATTTCGCAACCATCAGAACCACGACAGTAGTCATCTTCCACTTCTTTTGAGGTAAATGAATGAATTGTATAGCAGAGTAGGTTGGGGTGAGAGGATGAGGAGAGACATTTCGTCCTGCTGCCGCAGCCAACGCGCCACACCGCCGGCCTCGCCGTGCCGCCGTAGGGATGCGATTTCATTTGTAACAAATGAAAATAAATGTCAGATGCTATTAAATTTCCAAAGTGAAATGAATAAATCGCAATCAAATTACACAATAAAACATTTTTCGAGGTGTTTTTTTTTTTTTGTTATGTTTTTTTTTGTCTTTTATATCATTGTGTGGGTGTACGCTAAGGGAAAAGGAAAAAAGACACTATATATTTATCACCTTAATCTATGTATATGTTTTTGTTGTGTATCCCTATACCTGCAAGACGCACCCACAAAACTATTCAAGTTCATTAAGTGCTTGAGTAAGTAGTTAAAGTGAAGCGATGGAACTCTGTAATTTCTTATTTTTTTTTGTAGGTATCTAACGGAATGCGGCGGTGGGGGGAATGGAAAATTTTATTGCTCCTTGTTGAAGGCAATTAGATTTTTTCTTGTGGAAAATTAATCGCTTAAGGGTAAGATTGCAATTAAAGTGATTTAAGTCAAAGATGCGGAAATGGGAAAAAGATGTGTTACTTTGGCAGAGGAACATTAATATGATGGAAATAGTTTATGCATCTTAATTAACTTAATTTGCAGATCTCAAACTTATAGGTAAAGCAAGGATGACAACATAATGCAGTTTTGTTATGAATGGTAAAAAGAGGGTTATAACATTAATTTACTTCCTGATGCTAATCGTGGCTTCATTAATAAATATAAGATCTCATTCTCTGATGTACTATGGTTTGAGGCATCTTAAACTATTTGTATAAACTTCATAAATTGCCAAATTTGTTGCAAGACAGATGGGTGGGGTTTGACAGATAACACATATAATAAAGAAGCTCATACAAGAAAGGGTAAAACAATTTTTGTTCTGGAATTCTTACAAAAAAGTTTTAAGGTTGTAGACATATTTACAAAAAAACTACAACTGACACTTTTGAAAGTACTTAAGGGATTTATTTATTCAATAGATCGATTCTGAGTCAGGTGATTATGTATGGCTTCAAAAAGCCCTGGGGTAGGGGAGACCGGGGACAAACGAAACACGACACGAAAGTAACAAGCTCATTCAAAGCCTGCATAAATGTATTGAAGCATTTCATTGTATGCGCAGTTTTGTAAACAAATTAACTCTACTCTTAAGTGTTAACCCTCCTTTACAACACGGAAAAAGTGAGTTAAACGTACATGGGATCCATTTGGACCCCACAATATTTTTTTTATGAAAATGGTGTAATATCTATGATATATTATTCAATTATAAATTTTTTTACAAACATTTTTTTAAAACAGTGAAGTTGAAATACTAACGGGTGATTTTTAAGCTGGTTTGGTTTTGGCAACACTGGTTTTGACAGCTTACGTGTGTTTAGTACCTTGTGTCACTGTCAAACAGCTTCAGTTTGGTTTGCAATTTAACCATGGATCGTCTTACAAATGAACAACGCTTGCAAATTATTGAATTTTACTATCAAAATTCGTGCTCGGTTCGAAATGTTCATCGCGCGCTGCTTGTGTTCAGCGATGAGGCTCATTTTTGGTTGAATGGGTACGTAAATAAGCAAAATTGCCGCATTTGGAGTGAAGATCAGCCAGAAGCATTGCAACAGCTACCAATGCATCCCGAAAAAGCCACTGTTTGGTGCGGTTTATGGGCCGGCGGCATTATTGGGCCTATTTCTTCAAAGATGATGCGAATCGCAGCGTTACTGTCAATGGTGAACGCTACCGAGCGATGATAACAAACTTTTTTTTGCCCGAAATGGAAGTTCTTGACTTGCATGATATGTGGTTTCAACAAGACGGTGCCACATGCCACACAGCACGCGAAACAATGGCGCAATTGCGAGGCGAGTTTGGTGAACAGTTAATTTCACGTTTCGGGCCGGTCAATTGGCCGCCTAGATCGTGCGATTTGACACCATTAGATTATTTTTTGTGGGGGTATGTCAAGGCTAATGTCTATAGGGACAAGCCCGCTTCGATTGACGCACTGGAAGCCAACATCCATGCATTCATTCGTGAGATACCGGCCGATATGTGTGAAAGAGTATGCCAAAATTGGACTCAGCGGATGGGCTACCTGAGACGCAGCCGCGGTCAACATTTGCATGAAATTATCTTTAAACATTAAATTGCAAGGTTCAAACTATCGATTCAAATAAATATTTCATTCATTTTTTCGAATTTTTTGTGTTTTTTTTTTTAAAAAAGTTCTAAACCTCTTAAAAAATCACCCGTTACTTTAATTTTATTATTTACAAGGAATTGAAAAATGCCAAGTTAAAATGTTTGAAGACAAATATTACGTTCTGATTGAAAATCGCCGGTACAAACGGAAACGGATGCCTTTAAGGTTCCCTCAAAGCACATTCAAGTAGAAATGTCTCACTAAATTCAAAGACTTTTCATTAGAAATGTCAATTATCGTTAGAGTTCTTTTGTATGAAAATCTTTAATATTATATTAACTTAATTTAATAATCGATATAAACCTGATTACCAGAAAATATGCTTTGCTTTTATCAGATATCCTGCAAGTAATTATCACCGAAATGTATAATAAAACTTTTATCATAACGTAGAATCAGTTCATTTCCCATGCACATCAGTTCATGTTCCTCGCATACATACATAATAATCGGAGATTGGTTTCCGATTGTGTGTCATTCGATACCTATTATAAATCCTTCGTCGACCATTCGTTCGTTCTTTCGGCAAATAATTCCAAAACATAAATAAAATAAAAATTAATTTCCCTTAATCCAATAGGACTTCAACACACATACATATTTGTATCTATACACATACCCATATATATTATGTGTGTCATATACATGTCATATGAGGTTATAAAATAAAAATCTCATAAAGAATTAAACGCATTCGTGTTATAATCCTTATGAAATATGGCATACATCATCAAATCCACACATTTTTTATAGCATAGAATAAATTCAGAATCCTCGGCTGAATAAAAATGTCCACAACCAGAGCCACACGTAGGTATGGTTTAGGTATATACAATACACGTAAGGCGGTCAGGAGTAATTAAGCGTTGACTAGGTTAAAATTGCATTAAAAGCTATTTATGTCAATTAATAATAAGCGTCAGCGTTAAGCAGGCAACAATTTATGGACACATAGGCAATAATATTTTATTGCGTCCTTTTTCCCATTTTTTTTTTTTTGTTTCGATTCTTTTTTTATATATATAAAACTGTTAATTTTAATGATGCGTATTTTTATTGAAATGAGGAAATGAGATTTATATAGATTTATTTTATAGATTTTTTCTCCGGTGAAACATTCCTACATTATGTAGGGCGGAATGCTGTATGCACCTACATACATGTTAAACCGAAATTTAAAGAAGATATTTAAATTATGATGAAATTAATTTCAAAAGGGGTTAGCAATGGCATTTAAACATCGCACTCGCATCTACTACATCCCACACCCTCAGCTACCTACATTCGCCCGACCGACCGACGCCGACGATAAGTAATCCACTTTTCCATATCCATCAATTATATTATATCGTGAGACGATTGTTTATTTTATCCAATTATCGAAAATGAATGACCTCCACTTAAGTGGATAAATTAATATGAATATATATGCAAATAAGTATAATTAACCCCAGGAAAGACCATAATTATGTGTGTATGAGCGTATATAATATATCTTTAGGGGTTTACCGCAGTTAGGAAATGCTCCAATGGCTTATTGATATTCTTTGGTTTGGGATTGTGGTCGGGAGTCACATCATAAGAAAATAATAAATTCTAATGGACTTACATTATTGATTGCTTACACTTAATGATATTAAATTATTAAAAACTTTTATTTATCAGGGCACGGTTTTATAAAGGGTCTTCCAATAGGGGCTGCATCTGTCAAATTAGCTGTCATTTATTCAATCTGTTTTGCTGAATCTCCATGCACGGATATAGCGTTAAACAAAACATGTGCAAATGATAAAATTGTTTTATCAAAATGGGTATTCTATTCGGGCAATGCCCATTTTCGATTATCTTCAGCGATGAGGCCTATTTCTGGATGAAAATTGTTGAATTTGGGAGGTTACCAATCCACATGAGATCCAATAGCGTCCAATACATCCCGAAAAAGTTACTCTGTTTGATCCATATTTCTTTGAGAACGACGCACATATTGGCCAGGCAATCATCGTCAACGGCGAGCGCTATAGGTCCATGATTACCAACTTCTTTTGGCCTGAATTGGATAATATGGACACCAACGACATATGCTTTTAACAGGGCTGCGCGGCGCAGGCACTGCGTGCCACACAGCTCACGCCACATTTTAAATTCTGAACGAGCGATTCGAAGGCATGGTCATCTCACGTGGAGGTGATGTTAATTGGCCACCGAGATCGTGCGATTTTACCCCGTTAGACTTTTTCTTGTTGGGGTTTTCTGAAGTGTCAGGTTGATGGGAAATCGTTCAAATTCAGCCTGATTTATGCACCAGAGTCGTGGAAAATTGGAAATTTCGGATGAGCGCCACCCAAAGGCATCGATAGGCCTTTCAAAGGAATAAAAAAAGTCAATGATATCTCACACACACTTTGTTTCATTTAAATTTAAAGATAAGAAGCGCTTAATGAAAGACCCTGTATTTATAATCGAATCATTATATTAATACGTTAACAATTTTTTTGTACTCCCTTTTTAATATACTTAAACCGAACGCCCGACAATAAAAAATATACCATTTAAAGGCTATTATTAATTAGAAGTGCCATCAGAAGAGATTATGTGAATCCGTCGAATACTTACATGTAAAAATGTTAAATAATGGATTCCCCAAACAAAAAGTGTAAAAAAAAAACAAATTCACGACACACACGGCTGTTTTGTCAACACCCGAGCGTAGTTAGTAAACCAAAAGTTCACTTCTATTGTGTTTCATGTAGCTTAGACGCAATATTTCTGTTTCGTTCCGAATGATGTACATGATAAAGGGTTTTCCAATAAGAGGTGTTATTTTGAATAGCCCGCTATTTCGGTAGCTGTCACTTTTGAAGCTGTCATTTTTTGACATTTGACAAGTAGAAACTACGCCATTAATAAAAATGGAACGATACACGCTTCAACAACGCATTGAAATTATTAAAATTCACTATAAAAATGGTGAAAATTTGGCAGAGACGGTTCGTAAAACTAAAACATTTTTGGGTCGTCGTGGAGCACCTTGTCGGACCGCAATACAGAAATTGGTGGACAAATTCGAGCTGTTGGGACAAGTTAGTGAAGTGAAGAATAAAACCCGTGCACGTCGCTCAAGAACAACTGAGAATATTGCTGTTGTAGCCCAAAGTGTTGAAGAAAACCCAGGTTTGTCCATTCCTCGTCGTTCTTTGGAATTAGGCATTCCACAAACGTCATTACACCGTATTTTGCATAAAGACTTGGCTTAAGGCTTATAAAGTTCAGTTAACACAAGAACTCAAGCCGGCTGATCATCAACAACGTCGTGTCTTTGCTGATTGGGTCCTTGAAATGCATGAAAATGATCCGGAATTTCATCGAAAAATCATCCATTTCCACCTCGGAGGCTACGTCAACAAGCAAAACTGTCGCATCTGGGGATCGGAAAACCCAAGAGTTATTGTTGAAAAGTCTCTTTATCCTCAACGCGTGACTGTTTGGTGCGGTTTATGGTCCGGCGGAGTCATTGGACCTTACTTTTTCGAAAATGAGGCTGGAGCAACAGTTACGGTCAATGGATTGCGCTATCGAGGGATGATTAATGATTTTTTATGGCCGGAATTGGATGGTATTGATCTGGACAACGTTTACTTTCAACAAGACGGCGCTACGTACCACACAAGCAATGAAACCATCGATCTTTTACGGGAAAAGTTTCCGGACCGTGTTATCTCTCGAAGAGGTGATCACAATTGGCCACCGAGATCTTGTGATTTAACACCTTGCGACTTCTTCCTTTGGGGCCACGTGAAAGATAAGGTCTACGCCAACAGCCCAGCGTCGATTCAAGACCTCAAAGATGGAATTCGTGAGGCTATCGACGACATAGGGCAGCCACTTTGCGATTTGGTTATGGAAAATTTCTTGAAAAGGATATGGTCCTGTAAGCGTGGTCGTGGCTGCCATTTGGCTGATGTTGTGTTCCATTATTAACGGCATAAATTCCTCTTTATAATGAAAACCCTTTACAATGAGTAGGGATCAGGGTTAGAACATCAGTAGTAAAATTTCGGAGCAGATTTGTACAAAAAAAGTGGAGCAAATAGAAAATTTCTGGAGTAGATTTGAAAACGAAAGAAAAAACCTTCAAAAATGTTGTATTTTTAACAAAAATAAATCACAGATGGTCGAATTTCGACCACAGGCGATACTAGTGCTTTTAAAAGTTCTTTGTTCTCCGCTTAAAGTCTTAAAGCAAGCGAATTAAAATTTCAACAATATAAAAACATTTATGTATTATGTAGGTACTTCATTATTTTCGAAAAAAAAAAATTATTTTTTTAAGATCTAAATAAAAAAAGATAAAAAAGGTCCTAAGAATCTAATAACAAATTATCGTCGTATCTATCTCCTATTCCTAAACTGTTTGATTCTCTTGTCTGTGACATACTTTCATTTAATTGTTTTTCTGTTAAATGTGAAAATCAACATGGATTTGTAAAGAAAAAAAATCAACCGTCACTAATTTATTACAATTCTCCACATTTTTTTTAAGATACTTTTGAAAACCACTCTCAAGTAGATATCTAGTATCTTTACACACTTAAGTAAAGCTTTTGACAAATTAAATCACGAAATACTTTCAAATAAATTAACGAAAATTGGACTTAACGATCGGTTTGTTTTGTGGTTATCTTTATACCTTAAGGATCGATTTTATAGTGTTATTTTTAGAAATGACCGTTCATGTCAATTTAAAGTTAATTCTGGTGTACCTCAGGGGAGCCATCTTGGTCCTTTGTTGTTTGTTTTTATTTATAATACAAAATTATCATTCCCTGATCACTGTATTTCTATTGTTTAAAAAGCAAACAAAATACTTGGTTTCTTCAAAAGATTTTCCCGTGAGTTCCGTGATCCATATGTTATTAAAATTCTGTATGTTTCATTTATCAGGCCAATACGGATGCGTTGTCTGAGCGCCATACTACTCTATTCACATGAATAGAATAGAAAGTATTCAACGAAGGCTTTTAAGATTTTCTCCCTGGTTAGATAGAGTTCTATTCTATTACCTCCATATACTCAAAGACTTCAGTTGATAAACCTCTCATCTCTTTCTGTTCATAGAGAATACATATTTGCAGTTCTTATTCATAACTGGAATAATAAATGGATCCATTTCATTTATTCAGATTCTCTGTCGATTAAATTTCAATATAAGCCGGATTAGTTTTAGGAGAAATTTACCTCTTCGCACTATTTTTAGCAGATCAAACTATGGCGCCAACAGTCCTCTTATAGTAAGTTGATCAATATTTGTAATAAATCTTCTATTCTTAACACTTCTACAAATGTTAATCTCAAACCCGAAATCTTTAAATATAATTTCTTTGCTAAAAGTCGATAAAACAATGATTGTAAATTTAGTTAGATATTAAGTAAGCATTGTAATCTAAACGTTAGTCTTAACGTATATACATAAATAAATAAATCTTGAAAAAATTAAAGGCAACATCCATAGTTAAACAAATCTTTCTTATTTTTTTCAGAAGGAATTCCTTCATCATCTTCCTTTTAATATACCACGGTAAGTAAGTACAAAGTCTAACGAATGCCTTAAGCCTAAGCATACAATAAAAAAATAGAGAATTTGGGCTAAAAGAACCAAATTGATAGTTTTCCAACTAGTTATAAATATATACATAGGTATAGGGTCATTAATTTTTCGGTTTTGAAAGTAAAGCTAAATAAAACACACACACACCGACATATTTTTGATGAAGATTTTATTTCATTATAAAGTTTGGACTTTGGAATTAATTGTGAAAAACAATATCATTCAAATGGCCCCCTCGGGAAGGTTCGCAGCATGCGATTTTTTGAAGTCATTTTTAACCACTTTTTCGCACATTTCGGGCGGTATCTCGGCCATAACTTGAGTAATGTTGGTTTTTAAAGCGTCTGGGGTTCGGGAATTATTTACGTAGGCACTTTATTTTGCTTAGCCCCGCACAGAAGAAAATCAAACGTTGTCAAACCGCTTGATCTTGGTGGCCAATTGACTTCGCCAAAACGTGAAATGACGCGAACAGGAAATTTCTCACGCAATAAATCATCATCAACACTTGCATCACTAGCAGCAGAAATATATTTCGACTGAGTGTGGATTACGATGATGCACAGGCCTTACGCCCTCAGTAACGCTTCCACTCTCTTAAAATTTCTTCACAATTTTAGCAATTGCTGGCGTAGTGACGACCATAATCATCGCGTAATGAATGGCTATATAAGTTTTGTAAGTTTTAATAATTTTAACGCATTGTTTGATCGCTATCGTAAATGACAAACATTCAACTAATATTATGACACTTCAAATGATAGTTGAGTTTGACAGGTGTCAAATTCCAGCGCTACCAACTTGGAACCACAAAATGACTGAACCTATATTTACTTTACTTTAACAACACAAGCTCCACCATCAGCCGGCTGAGTCCTTTATAGTTTATACCTACCCCGTCCCATAGTCAGGCACATAAAAAAAAACATATTAATTTAAAAAAAATCAAAATTAAAAAAAAAAACCTGGATATAGCAAGCTTAAAAGGCATAACTTGAATTCTATAGTCGCCAATCTTCAAAGTTAAGTTGTAGGTTGAATTTCAGGCTTAACATTGTAGAAATATGACAGTGAAAGGTATAACACGGGTTAATCGATTTTTAAAATTACCCATAATTTGTTTGCTTATTGGTATCTCTGAAACTACTGAACCGATTCTAACAATTCTTTCAAAATTAAAGTACATCCAATAGTATGGTTTAACTTAATTTCTATTAAAATATATTTTAATTAGAAATCTCACGATTTGTAGGTTTCGAAAAATCTCAAATTTTAAATGATAATTTAGGTTAAGATATTTTTGGTAAGAAATTCAATTATTTAAAGTACCGTTATGTGGAGATATTTGATGTAGGTATAGTTTTTATGTTTATTTTTTTAATGAGGGTATAGAGGCATGGTATTTTGATATATATTGAAATGGATGAGGATGACATTAAAGAAATTAAAATATCTTAGCAAAACTTACTTATTTCCTCTAACCTATTACGTCTGTGAGGGCCTTCACTACTTCTGGGCGTTAAGATGTCTCCAACTTTTCTCCAGCGGTCCTGTTTCTTCTTCGACCGTTCTAGACGTCAAGTGCTTTTAGGTCGGCCTACTTATCTACCTGTCTGTGTGAGTGGGTTCTATTGCAGCACTTTGACTAGCAATGCACTCGTAACTTTTTCCAGACTTATGGCCAACCCACTGACATTTACGTTGTCGTACACCTATAATAGATTGAATGGGTTCTTGAACCGTTCTCGCATGAAGTTCATCATTGCAGATACGGTTGGGCCAAAAAATCTTCAAGATGTTTTGCAGACATGTGACAACAGATGTGATTATTCAAGGGCTGCATCTATATAGATGCACAGATTTGACATTTGAGCCAAATAGTCGCCAGTTTGGTCTTAAAGCTTACTAGTAATTTACGCAGCCGATTCGACTGCTTATATCTTGTTCAGTCGTTCTCAGTACAGTGACAATATTCCCAAGATATTTAAATTTCTCTACCATCTCTACGGGTTGTCCAGAAATATGAAATATCCAAACGATATGGAAAATCCAAGGCTGATCATTTTTATTTTTGCCATATTGATCTTTAGCCCCATGATTTCAGCTTCTCTCCATACACTGATTGTCATTTTATATGGAGATCAACGATCTTATGTGAAAGCAAGCATATGTCGTCCGCGTAGTATAGATGTTTAAGGTGTGATTTCAGAGTCCTCTGAATTCCTGTATTCCCAGTCGATAAAGTGGCCGGTGCGTTCAATAAATCACTTATCACTAACAGAAACATTATTGGTGACAGTATACAGCCTTGCCTAATCCCACTTGGAATTTCATACTCCTCTGACAACCTTCCTTTATGCAGTATTTGTATCCATCATATGAAGCCTTGATAAAAGCAATTAATATATCCTCCTGCGCAAGGCAAGCCAGATAAATCGCTTTGAGCTATCATGATCCTTTAATTGCGGATGTGATCCACACAGGAATTTCCAGTGCGTAATCTAGCTTTTGTTAAGTCCGTTAAGTTTGGTTCACCACAACAGATATTCAAAAAGGAGTAGGAACTAATTTGGCACTTAATTGGAATTTAAATCTTGTATCATTAGAATTTTGTATTTTGTTGTCTCAGAGCTTGACGGAACCTAGCTTGTTCAGCGTCGAAATTATTTTCGAGTTGGTCTTTCCAGGACAATTCTTAATATTAACTTGGAAATTGCAGAACGCACACAAATTCCTCTCTGGGTTTCGCACTGCGTTAGGTCTCCTTTATTGACAATCATTACCGACTTTTTTCCACACTTCGGGAAAGCTCCCTGTTTCCCAAGCTTTCTCAATGAGTGTGGATGCAACAGCTCGCTCAATGTTGTGGGTTCTGCTCGAAAGAGCTCAGTGCTTTGACTGTGGTATTTTTTCTCTACTGAAAAATATATTGCGAACTCGAGAATTCTTCGCTTCGGAAGGGTCATTGGGCGTTTGGTTCACCCCTGAAAAGTGCTCCTTCCACATTTTGAAGTTATCCTCATGCGAAAATAGAAGAGATCCGAGAAGAGATCCGTCTGTATCTATTCTATACCAGCTGTTGTTAGAGCTTTGGGCATTGTTTGTGAGCTTTTTGGTAATTCTTAAGATGGTCCTACTGTTACGGCCTCCTCTGCTTTTATAGCCAATGCGTTGTCGCACACTATACGGTGGCGCACACTATACGGTTAGCTATTCTCAATTCCATGCGATACGTAGACTCTAGCTTATTTCTCCCTGATTCGCTGGAATAGCTGCTATGATGCGAGCTTTGAGGTGTTTTCTTTCTTTGATCCTTATATCTAGCGGGGTTATATTTTTACTTTCTTTTACTTTAGCATTAAAACAAATTCAATTTTTCAGCTGCTTTATTAACTTTCGTAGCTTAAGTTGTGTCATAAAATTTTGACAAGATATGTCATTTGAATTTGTAACTGAGAATCGCATGAATTTAATATAATAGGCGTCGTATTGTTAGGTTTGGCACGGCCTTACAAGCGAGCGACATTAGTGTTAACAAAATAAAATAATTACAAAATTATACAAGACGCGGCGGAAGATGTTTTCTAATGAGTTTGCCCTAAGCGGGTGTAAGTCCTGCGAATGACGTTGATATTGACCTTTTGAAAACTCCACACACATAGAATTTCCCTTTTACCGTTTTCTAATTTAGTGACCGTGAAATTAAGTTCAGTCATTCATTCAATAGTTTAAGCATAGACGGACGATTGATTTTAGTATGTACGTTAGGTTCTAGTCAGCATCCCAGAAATAAAAAAAAATCATTCTCATTCGATTGCAGATAAAACACATTTAAGCGTTTTCTTAAAAAAAAAAATCAAAACTAAAAACCAATAAATTCACATTGAAATAAAAACAAAAAAAAAATATGAAAATATTGATCCCTTAAGTGCAATTGAAATAAAAATCCACGTTTCTATAATAACGCTGCTAACTACCAAAACCCTCTCGATATTAAAATAACGGTAAATATATGTAGGATACATGAATGGATGACGACCATCATTTCGATGACATCGGTTGTGATGATATCCTGATGATGTGTTTATTAGTGTTGTCCCATAAAACACAATTTTATTAACATCTCCATAAACCACTCACATTTATAGTAATGTGCAAAATTCTAAAACACCTAAACAGCCCGCATCACCCAGTGTTGTGTAATTATAATACTCGGTGTATCTAAACTCTCCGCAACGTTGCGTTTTATCGATCGATTTCCATCAGTAAGTTTGGACTAGACATATACCTACATTAAATATATACGCGCATATCCAGAGGGTAGTTTTGATATATATTATAAAATCACCCCCAACCGGATCCACCCCACCCACACAACAATACATCTGCACTGGATCAGCAGAACTAAATACATGTACAAAACTCAATTCGTGCATTCTCTATAATTGTTGTTGCGCTGCTCTGTCGAGGTCCAGAGCCAGACATCGGTTAAGGGTAGCATTAAGACTGACCGAAATTCAGCCGCTCAATTTGTTGGTTTATTCAGTTGCAACCGATGATGCTGTGTCATGTTGTTGTGTTTGTACATTCAGGAATCAGCCTCTGTATGGCAAACCATTAAAACCGCCATTTCCTCCTCGGAATGAGCCACAACAATTTCTGAGGTTTCACCATTTTTAAATCATTTTTTTTTATATTTTTTTCATTCCTGCAACACAACTCATGCTGCCAAAGGATTCTTTGGAAACGAAGCCATCATAAAACCGTAATTCGCAATAAAGCACTATTTTTCGGAACAAAGAAGCCCATTCAGCGGTGACGGTCGGTGACGTTAAGCGGCGACGATGGTCCAACATTCACGTGCAATAGATTTGTCCCATCATATCAGGGAAGAGGAAGTCATTACATCGCCTAAGGGTGCACAAACACAATGGTTCTTCATCCGGGTCGCGGATAGGGAGCCCAGCACTCAAAGTTGGATCAAACTTTCATGTGAGTAAAGAAACAATTACCGTTAATTGTGTGGGTAAACTTTGTCCGTTTGATGTGACGAACGACACGCAACGCAATGATAGAACTAAAACTCAACTCAACCGTACTCTAATGGTGGTGGAACCGGGGAGGGATGTAGGTACGGATGGACAAAATGCGGTTTGAAAGTGCCTTGGGGAATATCCTGTTGGGAAAAGCCTTTTCCACCGATGCAGGATATGGTGGGAGTGAGATTATTCTTCTTTTTTTTTTTTGTAATGAAAACAATGCGGCGACGTGTTCGTTAAAATTTTATGAACATTTATTATGACAAGCCACCGGATGGACCTTTATGTGGCATCCCCTGTTGGAGCTTAAACTGCATAATTTTATTTTGTCTAACAAAAGAGTTGACATTTGTGTGGGTTTTGGAAGGGATTATTTTATTATACAATATTTTATAGATAGCTAGAGGTAAGTTAGGTACCTACTGTTGCAAATTGTTGGAATGAAACACGCGATTAATTATTAATTAGGATTTTTAAGATGATGGAGCTAGACCATTCAAGTAATCCATTTAGATCTGTGCTACTATTGTGGATGCAATTTTCAATAACTCCGTTCCGGCCGGCTTTAGGGCAGGGCACGGTTGGACAAAAGCCTAGGGCGTCAGAAATAAAATTCTGTGTACTCATAAAAACGAAACAAAGAGCTGCATGATGGGCGGCACTTTGTTAAGTGAGGCAAACTTTAACGACATACATCAGTTTATTAATAGAAAATTCACTTAGGATTATCTACTTTAAAGAAACTCAGTGACACACGTTGCAAAGCAAAAAAAAAGCAGTGTTAAAGCAGTTTCTTACCAAATTAGTGCCATTCATGATGCTTTAATTACTTTGGCCACTGAAACTGAGGAAAATTGATGGTCAAGGTTCTCATGAGGCCTGGATTCTACTCTAGCGGAATAGTTATAAGATTTCAGCTTCATAGTTTCATTGGTGATTTGGTATGAAATACTATTTCAGATTAATATTGTTAGTAAATCTCTCCAATCAATAAATATGGATCTCAATATTTGCATTAGAATTGTTGAAAAATTATTATGCTTTCTTGGAAGATTGTAGGAAAACTGCAAAAGTGTTAACTGAACAGCTTGAAATTGATCCTGTTTTTAAAACCAGAAGACTTCAACTTGTTAAACGCCAAGCTGTGACGGAGCCTATAACTTCTCCAGAAAAAAAAAAAAACAAAAAATTAAGTTGAATTTTTCAACTATATTTTGGACACTACATTAATTTCACTCAATAAAAGTTTCAAGCGGTCGAATGACCACTCCGAATCTTGGTCAGAAGAAACCAGAACTTCGCAAACTCCGTGCTGATCTCAAGATAAAATTTACCATAGGCTCGAAATCGGATATATATGGATGTATACTGTTTGATGACCGTATTAGCCTGATATAATTTTTGTCTAATGCAGATGATGCTACATTTCCTCTATTTTAAAATTCATAAAAATCACTAGAACTGTATCCAGATGTATAAATAGAACTTCGAATATTAATTACAATCTATACCTACCTATAGTGGTTGCTAATGGAGAACGGAGTCTTATTTTTAAGCTTATATAGGCTGATAAAAACATATCGGTGGTCTACAATGTCCGTGATTGACAAACTTGGTTACTTTGTCAACTGAAACTACCAAAAACATCAAATAAATATTTATTATGTATTTAATTATCAATAAAAGAAAAAAATAATAAAATAAAATATCGCCTCAGAGCACTTATAGTGCTAAAACCGGCTCTACTCCCAAGGTACTGGAAATCATCAGCAAACATTCGCTTTAAGCCATGCCTTAACAGATTAGGTATATAGGTATCTTCTATCATACAAAGTGAACAAGAGTGGTCCTAGAATGGATCCTTGTGGAAAACCACGTGAAAGAGGGAAATGACATTAGAATTTTGAGTTCCATAAACAACAACTTGGCTCCTTACGGATAAATATGAATGTATGAGGTTGAAAAAAAAAAATCAGTTGACAGTTTTGTACACATAATGGTATCGTCAATTTTATAAAATCCCTTGGAAGTGAAATAGTCAAGAAGAACAAAGAATGTGACTTTGTAATCATCCGAGCCCAATATCTTCTTTATTTGCTGAACACCATCCAAAAGAACAGTGGTACTAATGTGCCAAGATCGAAAGCCAAATTATTTTGGAGAAACGAGACTATTTGAGTAAAAAAATCTAGTTATATATTTTTGTGTTAATTTTTCAACAACTTTCAAAAACCAATTGTAAATGGTGTTTTTTTTTAGACGTGTGGTTTTTAAGAAGAAATAAACCCATATAATTTAATGTTATGCTTAATAATTTAGCTTTATTATAATGATTTCGGGCAAGTGGTTGCCGCGGATGGCTCGAATTTTCGACCACTTTTTGCAGCGATTGGAACCGTATGTCAGCAATAACGAGCCGAATGTTCTCTTCTAAGGCGTCAATCGTCTCGGGCTCATCTGCGTAGACAAGCGACTTCACATAACCCCACAAAAAATAGTCCAGCGGTGTTAAATCACACGATCTTGGAGGCCACGACACGAGATAATGCGCTCACTAAAAGTTTTCGTCAATAAATTGATTGTTTCGTTGGCTGTATGGCATGTAACGCCATCTTGTTGGAACCAAAGGTCGTCCACATCAACATCCTCCAATTCCGGCATGAAAAGTCATTAATCATAGCTCTATAGCGTTCCCCATTGACTGTAACATTATGCCCGGCTTCATTTTTGAAGAATAATGGACCAATGATTTCCTCTGCCCATAGAGCACACCAAACAGTAACTTTTTAAGGATCTAACGGCGTCTCAAAAATGGCTTGTGGATTATGATCACTCCAAATACGACAATTTTGCTTATTAACTAACCCATTCAACCTAAAATGAGCTTCATCGCTGAACAAAATTATCTGTCCAATTATCTTACACATTTTACGGTATTCAAAATTGTCCAACAGCTGTGACAATTCGTCCTGTGGTGACCAAATTTGAGCGATATGTGATCGTTAGAGACGTAAGCCGAAAACATCCAGGTCGTTCTGGAAAGTTTTGCAGCTGGTTCTGAAAGATCGACACAATGACGACCTTCAACACAGTTGGTTATACCGCGTGTCACGGTTTTGAAGAAAGATCTGCACTATTAAAGCTCGTCATATGAGTCGGAAGTTAAGATTTTCTGACCTTCTAACAAAAAGTAAAGCCCTTTGTAGCAGTATCTACAAGTGTCGGACTGGAAGAACTTTCAAATCTTTGAACAGTTTTGAAATTCGTTTTTGAAGAGATAAGAGATGTTGAATTCAAGGAAACTCCTCAGCAGCAACTAATCCCGTATTGTAACCTCTAGAATGAAAAATGCCGTTATAGATCTTCATCAGCAGTTTAGTGTTTAGAAGAGCAAGTATTTCGCAAAAAGTAGAAATTTCGGAGTGTAGTGAAAATATTTCCTCATATTATCAGCGTAAAATTCATTCTTTCTATTTAAATTCAATGATATTTTCAATTTGGAAAGATTTTTGACTGCAGCTTAAACACCTATATGTGAAGAAAACAAGAAGACAAACTAGAACTGCAGATGCAGTGAGACAATTCGAATCTTGGACAATAAGAATATAACTCGGCTCTGAAATCGTTTTGACTTCCTAAATTAAAAAATATAATCTTAGTTTTTGAACTAATCGCCAATTTATGCTCTACAAACCAGATTCTTAATAAATAAAGGTCCTAATTAAATCTAAGATAAGTTCCAATGCACTTCTTGACCCAAAATTAAACCCACATCATCCGAAAATGCTAACAGCAGTCGTTTAAAAGGTAATATTAACATCGAATCGATATATATCAGTAAGAGTATCGGATCCAATTCAGAACCCTGAGCAACTTCAATATTTAGGAACTTTTCCTTGCTTCTGATGTCATCAATCTTAACTCTGTTAGACCTATACTATTTAAGTGGACCTAAGCCACTACACAATAACACCCCGAAACCCAGCTCTTTTTTTTCAATTTTCCTAACTTTTAACTTACTTTTCACCCCATCAGCGTCACCGCAGTCTGAATTATTCGGCACCATTAAGCACGTATGTTTCTCTCAATATGACGGTGTTGCTCTTACGGAAAAAAAGTGGTATAATCTTTCATAATCTACAATTTTCCCCTTGACAATTAAATAGGCTGCAAAATCAAAGCCTAACAAAAATTCGTAACACATGCAAACAAGAACCACTCTACCAAAATTCAGCTTTTTCGCACCGGCGAAATACAACGTTCTTGTTATATTTAACATGAGACCTATTTTTTAAACAAAGGTGCACAATATATTCGAGTTCAAAAGAACAAGTAAAAAAATAAATATGAACAGAAGATGATGCTAGCTTTTTTCTTTATAGCTTTTTTATATAGGGTCATCAATTTAACGGTTTCGAAAGTAAAGCTAAATAAAACCCACACATCAGCGATACATTTTTGATGAAAATTTTATTTCATTATATCTTACGTATGGACTTTGCCATTAAGTGTGAAAAACAATATCGTTCAAATGGCCGCCTCGGGAAGACTCGCACCACTTTTTCGGACATTTCGGGCGGTATCTCGGCATTACGATGATGCACCAGGCCTTACGACATCACTATAACGCTTTTACTCTCTTCAAATTTCTGCACAATTTGACCAATTGTTTGCGTAGTCGATTATGACGACCAATATCATGGCGTAAAGTGCGAAAAGTGGCTACGTTTGAATCACCACTTTTGTAGTAAGTTTTAATAACTTTAACGTTTTGTTCGATTGCTAAGCGATCCATAATCTTAAATGAGAAACAGTAATCTAATTATAATATTATGACAATTCCAAATGACAGCTGAGTTTAACAGGTGTCAAATGCCAGCGCTACCAACTTGAAAACACAAAATGAATGACCCTGTATACATTTATGTTAAAATTTCAATACATACGAGTAGATCTGGGTACGTTAATATGGCACCTTAAGTAACCTTATTTAGATATATATGAAAAATGTACATGTATAAATATGTAGCACTAACGTATAAATATCTAACTCTGCCAAAAGTTAAGATTCTATACGGATAAGTCAATGCATTTAAAATAGTATCTAGATCAACCTTATTTCAAAACTTCGTATCATAAATAATTTAAATCATCTATTTACCCTGTTTCAAATCAGATTCATAAATTCTAAGTTTATTTTCCCTTTTGAATTGTCCACCTGCTCATTATTATTTATGTGTATAGTGTATCTTAATCGATATTCAAATCAAAAAAGAAAATAACTGCCTGTATTGTATTATACTTTACCCAAAGATAAGCAAAATCACCGTCAAATGTATGTGAAGTTTTCTTGTTTTTCCATTCAATTTGGTCGTTAGTTTGCCTCATTTCCTCATTAATCAAGTGAAAAGGTCATGAGACCCTGCCAGATAATATGTCAAAACCTCTCACGAATTATACGACAACGATTCAAAAGTTGAGGGTAGGTTAGGTAAGTTTGTTAGGTAGGTACCTGCCTATAGAATATAAGAGGGACACACAACTTGGTGCCATATACCTCGATATGAGTAGAAACAGTACATAATTTCTATATGTACCCATAGATACATAATATGCCTATACTAACATCGTCTAAACGTGGAAATACAGGCAAAAAAGCAAATTATGTTTCCATCGCTCATACATAATATACCAACACACACAGGCACTCACATTATTTTAACAGACGAAAACTTGTGGTATGGCATTCGGCAAACTAACAAAACGATTGAATAGAAATTGCGGTTTGTCGGATGGTTGAATACTTGGCTACTATTTTGCGGAGGGGGTGACGGGACAGGCGATCAGTTAACTTGGCGCAAAATCGACCTCGATTCTAGACGATTCCCAATGAACTGCCATGTCAATATAAATGGCAATTCGATTTCAGATTATTACCCCCCCCCCCCCCCCTCAAAAATACCCTTTCTAACATAACCCTACATACATAGAAGGGCATGTAGAAGAAAGAGCGATGAATGCGAAGACGGCGGCTGGTATATCAACTTCATTTTATCGTTCTACCGCCATCCATGTTATCCATTGGGGCTGGCATGGGAGATGGCTGATGGAGGTGGAGGTTAGGTTATTAAACTTCCCTGAGCTACTTTAAGCAACTGACAGACTGAGACTTTCTTTACTTTGTCTGGACATTTTTCCCAGCGGGCTGGTTATCCCGCCTCGCATCCAAACGTTCATCGCAGTCGGTTTGTGCGGTGGTTAAAAAATCATAAGGTTTTGAACCGTAAGTTTATGACCTTTGTCTTGCTTCATTTATATATGTAGGATCGGATCACACAATCCACACCCTCCCCACTCATTTCAAATCCAAAGGATACACAAATCAACTTCAGCAGAGATTTCCTTTCTTTTAAGGATTTTTTTATTCTTTCGTTCGTCCTTGCATCCCTTTTTTTTGTAATGAAATTTAATTGCAAAAGTTTTTCGAACGGTTAAATATAGGGGGAGGTTTAAGGTATACCCATAAGCGCAAGCGGTATCGAAGCCGAAGAGCGAGGAAGAAAATATTCGTTGGGGTATTCTCTGACTGGGGAATTAGGAAGCTAATTTATTTTTCGAGTTAATGGTGAGCTTTTTGTTAATTTTCTTTGTGCTTTGTGGCAGTATGTATGCGATAGCGGAAGCCAAGGACGACCTGGAGAATCCGGCCAAGTGCATAATTTTATTATGAGCTAACTTAATTAAGAACGACAACTGGGTTGGCGCACGTTTCTCCGTCGCCTTATAAATGGAATTTATTTCTTTTGTTTTTCTTCATCATTTTCATTTTTTTGTTTCATCTTATTTGATCATTAAAAGAATTCCCTTTAAATCTTAATTTTTTTATAAACTCTTTTTGTGACCAATTGAATAATTTGTGTTTAGTCTTTTTGAAGGGCTTATCTACCTATAAGCAGAACATTATCAACAGGTGTGTGATATAATTAGCGAGAGGATAATTCATTTGTAATCAAAAAAGGATTAAACTGTTTGGAGTACCTATAGTGAAGGTATACCTATGCAATGCATGTATGCATATGAATGGTGAACCTGCATAAACCATGAATACAGAATGGAAAATAAAAAAAAAAAACAAAAAAAAAAGCATTCTAAACGACAAGGATAGCAGATAGGGGAAGAAGGTGTACTAAATAAAAAGGTCTTTGGATTTTTTTTTATTTGGACAGAGAAGAGAGTGAATAAATGTGTGCATAGAAAATTGGATTTGCTAATTAAATGGATTAAGAGTTCTTTTTTTTTTTTAAATTCAATGTAGGTTGGTATATATTTATATGTACATAATGTAGATATACCTAGATACATACCTCTGTACGGATCCAACTTTTATTCAATGCAGAAGAGATTTAGATTTAAAATCTACTGATTACATTTTATTTGCATTTTATGTTGAGTACATATACTTCGTCCTAGCGGAGCTGCCATAAAAGTGTAAAACATTTATTTAGTCTGCCTAGTATAGGAGAGGTTTTTAGCTTTTGATTGCCTTTCATTAACATTGAATGGAGAACTTGTTGAAATGAGGCTACAGGAAAATCGACTAAATATTGCATTTATGTGTCTTTAATTTGTGTTTGGAATTTATTTAAATAACAATTAAAGCAGAAATTCAAATAGGAACGTAAACACGTTGAATTTAAAAGGTTAGGTTAACAGGAGGGGGTCGCAACATGTGCCTTGTCTTGAAGCAATCGAATAAGGTTTTCTTATAATCGGTTAAAAACCGTGTACAAAAAAACACATCAGCAATTAATGGTAATGAGAGACTTCAGGCTACGGGATTTTAGAACCCCATAAATGGGATTTTCGCAAAAAAAAAATATGACATCTAAAAGGTCAGAGTAATTGGTCAAAACAGACAAACTAGTTTCAGAAATTGGTCAGCCATAGAAAATTTTGAATCAATGGTTAAGGTTTTTTTCAAAGTCATCAGTGATTTTTAGCACCTCGCATTTGTGGGATATTCGCATAAAAAGTATATCATCTGAAAGTTTTTAGTGACCTTATGAAAAGAAACCTAACTTGTTTTAATAATTATTGCTCAGCCATAGGTTTTTTCAATGAATTTTTAAAGATTTGTTCAAGTTTCAAGGTCATAGAGATATTAAGCACCTCATTTCTGGGATATTCGGAAGAAAAACCATCTGAAAGGTAGCAAACTAAGTCCGTATAAAAGGTTAACTAAGTTTCACTGGAATTGAAACTAAATTTTCCTTTTATGAGGTCACTAAGGCCTTTCAGACTTTGTGTTTCAATATCCCCCACATGGCGTGCTAAGCTCCCGTAGACGATATTTAATAAAATTTTGCTTATAACAACAAAATTCTTGTTTTTAAAGGGTCTTCCAATAGGGACTTTCGAACTTTGACAGTTGATAGCGGCCATATTGTTGAAGCTATAAACAACTTCTTTTGGCCTGAATTGGATGATATGGACGCTGGACACCACAGGGCGGCATGTGGTTTCAACAGGATGGAGCTACGTGCCGCACATAACATACGCCACATTGCACATTCTGCACAAGCAATTCGAGGGCATGGTCGTGTCACGTGGAGGTGATGTGAACTGCCCACCGAGAGCGATTTGACTCCGTTAGACTTTTTCTTGTGGGGTTTTCTGAAGTCGCATCAGGTCTATGCGAGTAAGCGGCCCTCAAAGCCAACATAACCCATGCCATTGGTCAAATTCAGACTGATTTACGCTCCAGAGTCATGGAAAATTGGACAATTGGGATGCGCGACACCAAGTGAAGTCGTGGCGGATATTTGAACGATGTTATATTCCATACATATAATAGCATCGATAGGCCTTTTAAACGAATATAAAATGTCGATGATATTCCACTCACACTTTGTTTTATTTAAGTTTAAAGATAAGAAGCGCTTAATGAAAGACCCTGTATGATAAGTAGAATTTAGCATTTTTATTTGCCATATACTTAGGTAGGTACTACAGGGAAAGTTTAGTAAAAAAAATCAACCTCGAGATTTTAATCAAAATCAAAGCCATAAAACGCGATAAACTTGGTTATAGCAATAATGTCGTTCTGTCTGTATATGTATTTATATCTTTCTGTAACTCAACCTGCAGACTAAAAAAAATATATGCCTATTGGGTCTTGTCCGGTCCAGAGATACGTGTTAAAACTACCTTCCAAACTCAAAGGAGGATATTCTCCCATGAAAACCACGAACCAAATTCTACAGTCTACACAACGGTTCAGTTGATATACATTTACAGCCGAATTTATAAACGCATCATAGCGAGTGCGTAGAACTATTCAATCCTTATAATTCCACTAAACGCAAAAATATTATTCATAAAACTTATGCAACGTTCAATAGAGGCATTAGAAGCTAAACGCGTTTGATGGATGGATAGAGCCTACATAAGGATGTTTAAGTATCGAAATGTCACTTTGACTCACACACATCAGACGACAATAAAATACAATGTTATAAGGGTGGCGCTCATTTTTGGAATGCTTAAATATCTTTTTTGTCCCCTCCAAAAAGTGATCAATCTATATTATGAAGGTACTTTGTACAAACAAAAATGTTGTTAAATTTGTTTTAAATCGGCTAAGGTCGAGAAGTTAGAACTTTTCATTAAAAATACACGTAGTTTTCCGTCTTTTACTTAAAATGTCGGTGAAAGTGTAAAAGTTGATGGAAATTCTTTATTTATAATATACATGTGCTTAGATGTATGCCAAAATTGAGGTTTATTGAATATTTTCAGTGGGACACATTGCCAAAATAATTGTCACCCTAATAGATGTTCCTATATTCTTCTCAATTAAATCGCACTGTCAGTGAATGAAACAATTATTTCAATAAAAACCATGAATTTTTTGTTCTAAATTATTAAAATATATTTTCTAACACGGCACAAAAGAAACAGTAATAAGAATAGGTACATTATGCAAAAAGAGATGGGTATATAACATTTTTTTCACCGTGATCCTGTTTGTTTTATTATCATGATCTTATCCGGATCAGATTTGAAGGATAATAAAATGCAGCTAATATTATTATTTTGTTAAATCTCGTCAAAAATCTCTTGCCATTGAATTGGGAAATGGTTTTATAATTCCAAAATGCTTACAGTGAATAATGTCACGCTCTCGTCTCGTTTTCTTGCGTCTCGTTTCCTTTCTTAAATCTCCTACCAATTTCGGAGATTTTACTGAGGTGAATCGGTGAGTTGAAATCGGTGAGTTGAAATTGCTAAGCCACGGATAAAAATTTGAATCAAATGAGAACCTCAGTTAACTCGCCGGAATCGGTGGACTAGAATTGCTGAACCACGGATAAAAGTTTGACCGACATCGACGTTTGTGCAGCTGCCCCTTGCATGCCACCTCCACTGGGCATGAACGATGCTCGGATTATGAACACGTCTGGAAAAAATCCAATGGAGGCACAAAAATCCATGTCCGGGCAGCAACATATCGACGAAAACTACTTTTTCAACACGACATGACCGCTGTTCAAAGCTTGGGCATAAGATTTGACGTTTCATGTGTGTGAGTTTTTTTCTGGTTCTCGCTGAATCTGGTGGTAAATGTTGAAGGAAAAAGGTAGAAGTAGTGGGGAAAGGAATTTCAGTATGTTTCCCTTGTATGTGAAACGACATGACATAATTTGCCCAGCGGTAAAAATTCGCTGATTGGATTGTGGTTGTGATGTTGGGCATCTGAGTGCCCTATGGAGTCGGGGTGTAATGGCTAAGCGAAAATCGTCAACTTTTGTTTGATTATCTAACCAATTTGTAAAGAATTCATTATAATCTTAAATCAACAATTAATTGTTATGTTGGTTTATACAAAATGTTTGTACGTTTGTAAGTAAGAATATGACAGAGGCGAGAGGCTTTGTTTGAGAGAAAAGAAGTTTTACTTCTAGCGCGCGTACGTCAGTACACACATATGTTTTTTTTTTTTTTTAAATAAAGGTCTCTACTGATTTTTGGGTAAATTTTTTGTGACTAGGTGGTTTCCGGATAATATGTAGGACATAAAATTTCAAAGCGCTTTATAGCGTCTACATCACGGCTTGCTTAACAAAAGATTGAGGTGCAATTAGTAGAGAATTTATTATAGTTTTTGTAAGTACTAGCATATAGTTTTTGAATTACAAGAGGCAAACTTACCAGCAAATAGGTTTTCCGCACCAAGTAGGTAATTTTTGCTTTTTTCACCACGCTCTAGCGGCCAAACCGTTCAACCAAAAAATTAATTTTTTTTGTAGAAAATTTAATTTAATATGTACCTACTTTATTTTTAAGGGAGTAATTTACCTGGAAAAGCGCATAGTTCTAGCAGTTTTTTACAAAAAATTGAAAAAAATCGAAGATGTTGAAGATTTTTGCGAATTTCTTAGTGAAGCCATATTCACAAAATACAAATTACCCAAATCCAACCATGTAATTACCATTATCATCACATACTTGAAACACCGTTGAACCTCATCATAAGCCGAAATCGGTGAGTTAAAGTGGCTGAACCACGCGGATCAATATTTTTACCACGTTTGTATTCATAACTGACCCAAATGCAACTCATGGTGCACACAACTAAAAAAAATTCAAATTGCTATGATTATATTAAAAAATATTTGAATAAACATTTACTTTCCTCAACATTCTAGTAACTGGTTCATTTCGTCCATAATCAGTTCTGTGCGGTGCTTGATAGAATTGGGGTACTGATCTAAGGGAATTTGAGTTGATGTTCAAACTCATTGCCTCAAGGAGGGTAGAAGACTCAGTCACGCCAGACAGAATTCGATGGACGAATGTGATATCCGCTACTTCACTTCGCTTTTCGAGGGATTTAAGATTAATCAGCCACAACCGATCTTGATATGGTGCCAAGTTGAAGTTGTCA
Organism: Leucozona laternaria; assembly: GCA_932273885.2. Classification (NCBI taxonomy): domain Eukaryota; kingdom Metazoa; phylum Arthropoda; class Insecta; order Diptera; family Syrphidae; genus Leucozona; species Leucozona laternaria. Next base: position 215,116,030 of record OW026366.1, on the reverse strand, counting down.
ACCCAAGGTAGTCCCCTTAAAGCAAAACGGAGAAACCTACGCTGAATTTCTTCAATTCTTTTAATATGTATTTGGTGATAAGGGGACCATACTTGACTAGCGTACTCAAGAAAAGGTCGAACAAAGGTTGTGTAGAGAGATTTCGTTAATTAAAAATTATATCAAACTTTTAAATTACTAGGTAGTTCGTTCAGTTTATTGAAGTCAGCTTTGCGAAAATTAAAATGATATGTGTTTTCAGACTCTAAATCAGGATAGCCGTGATCGAAGGCAAAGGTTATATATAACGGAGGGTGATAGAGGTCTATAGAGGAAAGAGTTAAACTACTTTCCTCTACGATACAGTTATGAGAATCATTAGAAAAAATGAGATCAAGTTGTCTATTCAGATTATTTTTAATGTCACTAATCTGATGAAGGTCAGAATCAGAGACATTGTCTGTAAATATCATTTCTTTTTGAGAACTTGCATTGCAAGCAGCAAAATGAGAATCATCTTCAGACCTAGACCAAGTCAAATTGGGCAGATTAAAATCGCCAAGGACCAATAAACCATCAAGTGTCTCCATAGAGTCACAAATATAGTCTACTGCATTAATCAGATCTTGGTTAGTGTCGATTTGGCTACAAGGTCTCAAATAACAGCACAAGACGTAAACACTTTCTCTCTTGACCTTGATTTTAACGCAGATTAATTCAATATTATCGGTGTTAGGAATATTTACGAGGGAGCTGTCATATTTTGAGTGTAGCCTCAAGTCCAAAAGACCATGCTTCCGATATAAAGGGTTTTCCAATAAGAGGTGTTATTTTGATATTCAAAGAAAAATGGCAAAATGGAAATTTTTCATAACCAAATCGCAAAGTGGCTGCCTATGTCCTCGATAGCCTCACGAATTCCATCTTTGAGGTCTTGAATCGACGCTGGGCTGTTGACGTGGACCTTATCTTTCACGTGGCCCCAAAGGAAGAAGTCGCAAGGTGTTAAATCACAAGATCTCGGTGGCCAATTGTGATCACCTCTTCGAGAGATAACACGGTCCGGAAATCGATGGTTTCATTGCTTGTGTGGCACGTAGCGCCGTCTTGTTGAAAGTAAACGTTGTACAGATCAATACCATCCAATTCCGGCTATAAACAGTCATTAATCATCTCTCGATAGCGCAATCCATTGACCGTAACTGTTGCTCCAGCCTCATTTTCGAAAAGTAAGGTCCAATGACCCCGCCGGACCATAAACCGCACCAAACAGTCACGCGTTGAGGATGGAGAGGCTTTTCAACAATAACTCTTGGGTTTTCCGAGCCCCAGATGCGACAGTTTTGCTTGTTGACGTAGCCTCCGAGGTGGAAATGGGCCTCATCAGTCAAGATGATTTTTCGATGAAATTCCGGATCATTTTCATGCATTTCAAGGACCCAATCAGCAAAGACACGACGTTTTTGATGATCAGCCGGCTTGAGTTCTTGTGTTAACTGAACTTTATAAGCCTTAAGACCCAAGTCTTTATGCAAAATACGGTGTAATGACGTTTGTGGAATGCCTAATTCCAAAGAACGACGAGGAATGGACAAACCTGGGTTTTCTTCAACACTTTGGGCTACAACAGCAATATTCTCAGTTGTTCTTGAGCGACGCACAGTGGTGCGAGAGCGGAAAAAAGTCTTTTGAAAAAGTCATGTCTATCGTTTTAAACTTTATGTTAAAGTACTCTTAGATAACCAAAGCGTATGATTTAAAAGTATTTTTTAACATATATATTGTATGTTCTGATTTACAAGCAATCAAAGTTGAAAAATAATTTTACTCAAATCGCGAACCGTATTTTCAACAAATTTTGAGATGTTTTTTTCCGAAGTTCCTGCAGATAAATTCTCTAGTTTCTTAAATAATTTAATTGGTCTATTTTCGATTATCTAAAAATAAAAAACAATATTGATTATTTATAAAAGATACCTTCAATAAGTAGCCTGAAGCTTTAGTACTAAGAAAAAATGCTTTTTTTTAAAACTTTTTGATTTAAAAAAACAGCTCCAAAAGATACCAAGAAAGTAAGTATGCCACCATATGCTCCATACATTCATGTTAAAGCACAGAAAAAATCAGCTGCAGATACGTGCAGATGTGGAAGTTATGCTCAAAAATGTTTCACTTAATCGGATTTCAAAAAACTCCGTCTTGACGGTGGTGTCTACCAAAAAGTTTGATTACTTCGGTATTAATTGTCAGAATGAACTGGTTAGGCCCATTATTTTAAAAAAAAATTTCAAACGTTATTTTAAAAATAAAACAAAATTAATACATTGACCCAGGGCTGAGAATTTCGATTTTTGCGAAACCATTTATTTCTGCCTGGAAAATTTTTCAACTTTCAACTCAATTTTCTTGAAAGCAACACACGAAAAATAATATAGTTTTATGATATTTTGAATTATATGATAGAGCTTAATACAAAATAAAGAAAGGGATTAGGGATAATCTTTTATTTTTTTTTAATTTTTCGCTAAAAGTAGGGCAGGTAAAAATAAAAAAAGTGTTCTTTTTAAAGTTTTATTGCTTTGTTTTTGTTCTGTATTGCGTAATTTTTTATTACCTGTAAGGATTAGTAATGGCTTATTAGAATAAAATCTCTTACTTAAATCTATTTATATAAAGGATTAATGAAAAAAAAGTCAGTATTGAGTTATTGAGCATTTGTGCAAGGTGCAATAAGTGAAAGTGAAGTTAAATATAATAACAAACATATATAGTGAATTCAATACATTAAAATGGATTCAATCGAAATTCCTTATTCGGTGTTGTGTAGTGAACTTATTACTAATGGGTAAGATGTTCAAAATCTTCGACCATATTTTGTAAGGAAATACCCCAACTTAATTTCTGAGCAAATAGAAACTGTGCTATCAGAATTAAAGAAACGTTTTATTTCTCATTTTTTAAGTCGATGGAACGCAGTTCATAGAAAAAAAAGTCATTTTTAAAAAAAAATACACTTATTGGCTCGAAGGAGTTTTCCAAGTAGACCTAACCCAAAGTGTATTGCCCGAAACGTCAACTAATATGGGAAGACCACGAAAGAGTTTTGACGAATGCTGTGATCGAGCTAAAAGGTATAAGAGGGACGAAATTAGAAATATATTTCCTCGAGAAGAGATAAACTATGCAGCAACATCAGAGAGCTTTTCCTGTTCACAATTTGATCCGGATAAGGCTCTTGCATTATTTATACAAGCAGAATTGTCGAAACGCCAATATGAAGTATTGAGACATGCACTAAAAGACGAAGGACATGATGTTTTTCCACCTTATATTAAATTACGTTTATGACATCTTTGGTACCAATTCAAATGACTATGGAGGAAAACAGGGATATTATTGTGTGGAACAACGATCGATTATAAATTTAATTTTATAATATATATATATATTCAAAATAAAAAGTTAAGATTTTACTAAAAAAAACTTTTATTTAAATATAACATTAAAACCCTCAAATTTTATAAAAATGTCAATAACTTTTTTTCTAACAATTTTTTCTTGATCAAATTTTGACCAAGCATGTATAAGACTAATTTTAACATGTTTGTCAAATTTCATTAAAATTCGTTTAATAGTTCAGATTTTACAGACTTTTTTCCGCTCTCCCATACAAACATCAAAACACTCAAATTTTAGAAAAAAAAGCCAATAACTTTTTTACTAATGATTTTTTCTTAACCAAATTTTGATAAAATGTGTATAAGACTAATTTAAAAATGCGAATCAAATTTCATCTTAATCCGTTAAACAGTTCAGATGTTACAGATTTTTTTTCCGCTCTGCCATACAAACATCAAATCCCTCAAATTTTAGAAAAATGTCAATAACTTTGTTTCTAATTATTTTTTTTCAACCAAATTTTGACCAAATATGTATAAGACTAATATAAACATGCTTGCCAAATTTCATTTAAATCTGTTGAACCGTTCAGATAAAACAGACTTTTTTCCGCTCTCCCATACAAACCGAACCACTGTGCGACGTGCACGGGTTTTATTCTTCACATCACTAACTTGTCCCAACAGCTCGAATTTGTCCACCAATTTCTGTATTGCGGTCCGACAAGGTGCTTCACGACGACCCAAAAATGTTTTAGTTTTACGAACCGTCTCTGCCAAATTTTACCATTTTTATAGTGAATTTTAATAATTTCAATGCGTTGCTGAAGCGTTTATCGTTCCATTTTTATTAATGGCGTAGTTTCTACTTGTCAAATGTCAAAAAATGACAGCTTCAAAAGTGACAACTACCGAAATAGCAGGCTTTTCAAAATAACACCATGCCATGATATACTTTTTTTTTAAAGCCAGAAATTTTGTTTTTAAAAACAGCTGTTTAAAGGAATAATAAATAAATTTAAATAACTCAAAAACAGTAAATTGGTTGCTAAAATATCTTGTACTTTCTGAGAAAATTGAAAATTTACTACCTACCTATAGTGGAAATAGGATCTTTAAAACAACTTAGAGATGGGCAAAAAATCACGACCTGTAATTTTCGACCTGTGAGTCAAAAATCACAGTCACTACCTGTGAACGACTCTTTAATAAACCTTTGAGTGCCCTAAATGTGATTGAAAATCACAACTGTAGTAAAATCACAACAAAAAGAAACGATTAACAAATGACGACAATCGGACAATGAACTTTATGAACTGTGAACAAAATCACGACGAGAGAAAAGTCAACAATGAGTAAAATGAATCAGAACGAGAACTGTAGTCGTGATTTAGTTATTATTTTAGCAACTGAACGAAATCACAATACAGAAAAACAAAATCTCAGGACTCATGATGAAAATATGAAGAACAGATTAATTCTTTTATTTTTAGTTTAGGATCTTGAAGGTAGAACTGAATTGTGAACTGAGGTCCTGGCCTAGTTGTGATTTTGTACACAAGGACAAGGAAAAGTGAAACTAAAATTTTGACATTGCTAATTTTCGGGCTTCCACTGGAGCTAGAGAGCTGGGCGAGACACAACGGTAATTTCCACCTCCTAAATCAATTGGCGTACTCCGTTTTTCGATCCGCCGCATGTATGTATTGGAAATTTTGGGCAATCGATATTGTATAGGGCTGTGTCAATCAGGAACGATTCGATTTTTTTGATCCGATCATCGAAAAGTATTGATGATTGAAATCACAAATTTTCGTTTCAATCGATCCAAATCTCAATCATTTCGATTCTCGATCGCATCCCAATCTCAATTATTTCGATGATTCTCGATTTTCCATCCCAATCTCAATCATTTCGATGATTCTCGATTTTCAATCCCAATCTCAATCATTTCGATGATTCTCGATTTTCCATCCCAATCTCAATCATTTTAATGAATCTCGATTTTCGATATCAATCTCTGTTGAATTATAAATATATAAATATAATCGGAGAAAAGAAATATGGGTCAGATTGGATTCGATCAAAATTGGTACAGTATTCGTTAACTTCGGAGATTGAATTTCATCGAGACCGAAATAAAAAAATTGTCTTAGTTTGACAGGTGTCAAAATATGTCAAAATTTTTGGTACGGCAGATCGAAAAACGGAGTACGCCAATTAAGGAGGTGGAAATTACCTAAAGTCACACCAGTTCTCTAAGTTCTCTAGGTCCATTAGAACACTTTTAATTTGACAAGTGTCAAAATGTCAAATCATTTCCGAGAATACGCGCTACGTAACCTTGTACATCGTAACGTCGCACAGAGGAAAGTCCACGTTTTTATTTCACTCTACCGCCGACATAGATGTTTACACATTAAAAATCGAATCGGAACAGTGTGAAATAATGAATTGAGTGTAATGAAAATGATCGAATGATCGATTGATTAAAATGATCGAATCATTTTGGTAATCGATTCTTGAACGATTCGATCATTTGAAATGAACGATTTACACAGCTCTAATATTTTAGACATTCGAGATTTTGCTATTTCATAATTTTGAATTCGGGACTTGAGATTTTTAGCATTTTTGTATTCATGGTTATGTCCTACGAGGTACTTTTAATTACTTATTTGTTGTCCTCATTTAATTACTTTATATTTTTCAGAGAATTTTTTTTTTTGGCTTCCAAAGATATTCCCGAATTGCCAATCACAATCACAGGTTAAACTCACAGTGATTCAGAAATCACAGTCACAGTTATACCTGTGATTTGAAAATCACAGTTTAGCTCATCTCTAGAGCAACTTAAGCAACGGATTGGAGTCAAATTAAAAGAATTTTATTTCTGTTGTTTCAATTTTAATTTCAATTCAATTTTCTAAAGAACTAGAAGAGATTTTACAACATCTGGTTTTTGGTTATTGAATAAAAATTAATAAGAAGAAACAAAAAAATATTGCTGAATAACGTACAATTTTGAACAAAATTAGTTTGAAACACTTGAAACACAAATTTTGTTTTTTTTTTTCAAAATTCTGAGTTTAAAAATTTAGTTTTTCAAAAACTATTCACAAAAACAACATTATTTAAAAATAAAATAAGAGAATTCTGGATTTACAAAAAGGGATATAGCATGGCATTGTGAGTCAAACCGTTGTTTTTTTAAATTTTTCTTATTATAAGTTATTTTTTTTAGAAAATTGCCCCTCCTGCTAAACGGGGGGAATAGACACCTCTCCCACCCATACGATTTTTTTCTTGTCTCGACCCAACCTACATGCTCTAGCTTTTTGTCACACCTTATGCGAATCACCCTGTATATGTAGATACCTATATAGGTACCTGCTTTATCTTTTATCCAAATTGAATTGTTTTCATTACCATTTACCTTTCGTCAGCCAAGTTATAGTACCTAATATATAATTTTATAATGCTCTTAAAAAAGACAAAGGAATGTAAATTAAGAGTCAAAGCAAATGCTTAAAGTGAATTTTTGTAAATTTTTTGTCTCATAAAAGAAATTCCTCAGATTGCGGACCTAAAAAGTTGTTTAAAGAAAAAAAAAGTAATTATCGATTTTAAGTGTCTTCTATACTGCTGAAAAGGTATTTCATTCTTTTTTTTTAATAAAATATATATACCTAGCTATGGAATATTTTTTTTATTTTAATCTTCCTCTTTTTTTCACTTCAATTCGCTTTTTCTTTGACAGAAAAATCTGCAGATGAAAAAAGGGATTTCAATTTGAAGTAAAAAGAAACCTGATGGCATAAATGATGAAGGTGTTAGTAGTTTTCCTTTTTTTTTCTATTTTGCAAACAGTTAAAAAGAAGAACATTATTTTGTTACCCGGATGGATCAGAAAAATCATGAATAGAAATCAGCAAAAACTTTCCAGAAAGATTTTTTTACAAAAAAAATATTAAAAAAAAAAACTTTGGCAACTTTTTCATATCAAATCCAAATGCAAAACTGCTGCTGTTGATATTCTTATTCAGTTTGAAGAAAAGGAAAGTAAACTGGTAACTTCATTCTATTGCAACACTTCACCAAACTGCTTTGTGATTATGGCAAACTTTCGCATACAAATTGATAGCAAATCGATTCGAAGACCCACACCGGGCGCCATTTATATTATATTTAAATTCCTTGTCCCCTTAGGAACACTATACAGGATACTGATTGCAAAATTTTCGTATTCTAAATTCATTTTTAATTACTTTTTTCCCCCATCTGTCTATACCAAAGAAACTTCTTACTGTCATTTTAATAGATATGCAGATATAGTAGAAAGAGAATTCGAATTTTTAATTCCAAAATTATAACTTCCGAACTTAAAATTTCGGAATGGCAAAACTTTTTGCGCTGAACGAAGAGACAATTTTTTTTTTTATTTTTTTTCTGCCGTAATATCTCATTCTAATGCTGGAAATGATGATAAGACACACAAAGAATAAATATTCAAATGAAGGCACTTTATAATAATTTTCAGCAGGAATAACATGACGACGATGTACTATCGGTTTCATTAACATAACGGTGAATTTTTAATTAGGTTAAATTTTATGGAAAAGTTTTATTAAACAAGAAATATAAAAAAAAACAAGAAAAGAATACGAAATTATTTTTTTTACTTACGCGAAGTTCAGATACTAGATCGTGTTTTTCAATTTCAGCAGCATTTTCTTTGAGAGTTTTTACAGCAACTGTTGTGACACCATCATTGCCTTGAAATAAAATTAAAACATTGAGAAAGTTCTTTAATTAGAATTTTACATGACGAAGCATAATTATTATATGTATAATATTATAAGAGAGAAATTATTTTGGACTTTGGATGGAACATGTGTGGTTTGTGGAATATTTTTTTTTATATCAAAAAGGGAATTCTTTGACAAGTTATTTTCACATTGGGTTGCGATATGAATGATTCATTAGCATTTTTCTGTATGTGTGATAAGATGAGAAGATGCTCTTTATAAGTTTTGAGAGTCTTTTGAAAGCTACCTTAATTACAATTAACAACGTATCGTTGAAAAGGAGGCTTGCATAACTCAAAGGTCCATTTAAAAAGCAACCCTAAAAATCAGAAGATCGAAACGAGTATCAAACGTCGACATACGCAAATGAACAGGTTTTGAAGATGTTGTTTGGAAGACAAAAAAGCTGAAATGAGGCTCTGGGGTGGGCAGAAGAATGTACGGAGTTTACACCTTTTAATGGTAACAGGCTAGCAGGGCGTCAACCAAAAAGATAGATAGACTAGCTACATGCGTTTGACAGGCATGCGTTTGTATAAGAATATCAATTTTATGAATTTTAATATTAATATTATACAAAATGAAAAAGAAATGTATTATATTTAGTATTAAGGCAGTAATAGCTAATAACGATGGTCCCATGCAAAACTACAAAACCAACAATTTTTCCTCTATAAGGTCCAATTTTTCAATTTCTTGAAGTTATTATTTCTATAGGGCTTTTTGTATCGAAGTTGTGCTTTTTCGAAGCTATGGTTTCGTACACAGCTTCTTTTAAACCTATTAGAAGTGGAATTTAAAATTTAATGCAAGCATAATGTGAACAGTTTCGTTAATTTTTCGATAAGGCCTAATGAAATACGTATATAGAAGCACAGGAAATAAAAGATAAGTAAAAGTTTCGATTAAAAAGCTCTGTCCAAGATTTATGTGAAGCCTGCTAACAAAAGCTTTAAAGAAGCTATTAATTGTTTGGAATTAAATCCGAAAACCCACAGATTCGAAAAGTTTTCTGTAAGAAAACCTCAGAGAAGCATAATTTGTGATGCTTTTTTAGTTTCCAGCTGAGGTAGGCCAGCGGGTCCAGGGTTTTTACCGAAGAAAGCAATAAAACTCGGGTTTAGAAAGTTCAGAACTCCAGTTCTTTAGACACTTTTTATTCCAGTTGTACTTAAAACTATGTCAACAGATTATTTTCGTATAAATCTTACAATTGTATTATAACTTAAATAAATAACACGGTATTGCATATACGGCTACAGAAGGTGGGATTAACTCCCTAGCCACACCGAAGTGAGGGCACGGTACGATGGCAGGCGGTGGGAACTCCCTAGCCGACACCGAAGTGAAGGCACGGTACGACGACAGGCGGTGGGATAAACTCCCTAGCCAACACCGAAGTGAAGGCACGGTACGACGACAGGCGGTGGGATAAACTCCTTAGTCAACACCGAAGTGAAGGCACGGTACGATGGCAGGCGGTGGGATAAATTCCCTAGCCACCAAACGATTCTTAAGGCAAAAATGTAATTTGGGATTAGCTCCCTAGCCTTATCGAATTGGAGGGGGATTTAATTAGTTTGCGATTAATCCCTAGCCGCAACAAGAAGTTGTGGCAAAGATAAGGAGGGGAAGGGGTTTTTTTACGGCTCAAAGCCAAAAATTGATTGAATTGAAACTTCTCACTGGTGTACTACACACCCAGCAGCTTGCTTCTTGGTTCTCACTAAGTTCAGGGATTGAATTAGCAGAACCACGGAGGATAAAATTTTCCTGATTTGCTGTGGCCATTTCACCCTTGCTTATAGATTCGGCGGTAACAAGGGAGTGTGAATCATGTGAAGTAGAAAAATACTACCCATTAATTTCATATAAGTCGTTGAATTGTTGTTGTGCGTATTGGTTGTGTTGTGCTGTCGTGCGCTGTTGTTGTCGCCAACGTCGTCATCAATTCTCGTGGGCGCCTTGAAGTATGTGATGTAATTGTGCTCTAGCTGATGATGTTGAAGATGTTGAGTTGGAGGATAGGCGCTGTTATGTAAAGGTGTAACTTCGTTACAAATTGCAAGCACATGCACGAGAAACATTTACTTCAATAAGCTTATCTCAGCAAAGTTAAAACAGCAAATTTCTTTGTATAAGTTTAATGAACACAAGCCCGACTCAAGCATAATTTTTGAACTGTCAGGCACAAATGCGCAAAATGCATTTCTTTCGATAAGTTTGTCTCAGGAAAGTTATGTCAACTCATGTTGTTTTTATTGTGTGTGTATTGCAAATTGTAGCTTCGTGTGGTCAGTTTTGGTGAAATATGGTCCAATTTGGCTTTCCATGGTAAGCTATAGATTAACTGCCTATAGGCTTTTGTTTTTCATGGCAAGCTCATTATTGCTGTAAAAAGCGTTTGCTTTTCAATACAAACTAAGGCTTTGCATGAAAAGTAAATACTTCGCATATGTTAGAACTTAAAAGCCAATGAAATTTAGAATTCATGAATGCGGTGACCAGATTATGTTTTCTGGTTTATCGATAGAAATCATTGCCACGTAAATAAATCCTAAACTGATTTGTTGAGAACGGGAGAAAAATTTCGTGTCTCATCAGCAGCGTACTATAGGAATAATAAAATCATTAACGTAAATTATCGTTGTGTTTTCCGTTCTGCAGTTTAGGCGAGCAAAACCGATAGATAATTGCACCAGATTAGCAGGTAAAGTTTCTACTCTTTTCGTACAGACTCAATTGTGTGTGAATTATCAAGTTCGGTTTACAGTCAGGTAGTCTGACTGAATTGCTACATTTTTTGTCAAAAGTCAAAACAGTTGACTAAAGAAAAATGTAAATTTGAATTTTATAGCAACTATTCGGTTCATGTATGTATTTTCATTCCAAATCACACTGATTTGCACTTAAATACAAACAAAGAAAAGCCAACAGCAGATGATAAGGTTAACCATAAATACAAAAGTCATCTGATTTATAAATTCGGTAATATTAAATATGACCAAAGTTAGTCTGATTCCCGGACCCGCAATCTGATCACTGCAACTTATTCATCGAATTATGTAAAAGAATGGGTGATTAACAAAACTTTCAAAAATACAATCACTTGCAAATAAAAGCCCGATGGTCACCGTATTTTTGAACTATGTAGTTAGTCTTATCTAGGAAGCCTAAACGAAGTTCTTGGGAAGCTATTTTCGGTTTCAGCTGGTTCCAATTTGGTACTCAGTTGGCATATAGCAGATTCGCGTGATGTATAAGACACCTGACTCTTAACCAGCATATCCTTGGTTCAAATCCCAAAAAAATCATCAGTAAGTAAAATGTTTTTATATTTTTAATAATAATTATACTTTCAATTTCAGAAGTTAATCTCAGCTTGGTTGAAAAAAATAGAAGAAAACGAAAAAATAAAAATTAATATATATGAATTCAATTTATTTTTCATTTTATTTATAACGGGTGATTTTTAAGCTGGTTTGGTTTTGGCAACACTGGTTTTGACAGCTGACGTGTGTTTAGTACCTTGTGTCACTGTCAAACAGCTTCAGTTTGGTTTGCAATTTAACCATGGATCGTCTTACAAATGAACAACGCTTGCAAATTATTGAATTTTACTATCAAAATTCGTGCTCGGTTCGAAATGTTCATCGCGCGCTGCTTGTGTTCAGCGATGATGCTCATTTTCGGTTGAATAAGCAAAATTGCCGCATTTGGAGTGAAGATCAGCCAGAAGCATTGCAACAGCTACCAATGCATCCCGAAAAAGCCAAACAGTTTTGGTGCGGTTTATGGGCCGGCGGCATTATTGGGCCTATTTCTTCAAAGATGATGCGAATCGCAGCGTTACTGTCAATGGTGAACGCTACCGAGCGATGATAACAAACTTTTTTTTGCCCGAAATGGAAGTTCTTGACTTGCATGATATGTGGTTTCAACAAGACGGTGCCACATGCCACACAGCACGCGAAACAATGGCGCAATTGCGAGGCGAGTTTGGTGAACAGTTAATTTCACGTTTCGGGCCGGTCAATTGGCCGCCTAGATCGTGCGATTTGACACCATTAGATTATTTTTTGTGGGGGTATGTCAAGGCTAATGTCTATAGGGACAAGCCCACTTCGATTGACGCACTGGAAGCCAACATCCATGCATTCATTCGTGAGATACCGGCCGATATGTGTGAAAGAGTATGCCAAAATTGGACTCAGCGGATGGGCTACCTGAGACGCAGCCGCGGTCAACATTTGCATGAAATTATCTTTAAACATTAAATTGCAAGGTTCAAACTATAGATTCAAATAAATATTTCATTCATTTTTTCGAATTTTTTGTGTTTTTTTTTTTTTAAAAGTTCTAAACCTCTTAAAAAATCACCCGTTATTGTGCTTCTAAAAGGCTTGTATGAGGTCTCATAAGTATTCTGAAAGGTCTCGATCTGTAACAAATAGAAGCTCAAAGCGGCAAGCCGTTTTAAACTTTCCCAGTGCTTCGTGACACAAACCGTAGCCTGCAGCAAAGACTTGTTAATTGTTTGCCTAGAAAAGTAATAACCTGCTAAATTTGTTATACTGATTATTGTTTTTTCTATAAGGCTTTTAGGAAACACATTTAGTATCTCTGATCAACCTGTACATGATTGTTTAAAAGCCTTTCGAGCTTCTTAGGTGGGCCAAATGCATTTCTCTAAGGCCTTATACAAGCAATTTTGCTAAACTGAAAATAGCTTCGATAAACCCTTACACAAGTTAAATTGTTAGTTGGGTATACTATAAGTCAACTGAGTATAGTTTTAAGTTATTTGTGGCATTAAAGCCGCTGCATCGACTTCTATTTTTCATATTTTGTTTTCATGCAAATCCGACAAAAAGTCTTGAAGTTATAGGCATATAGCTTTTTTAATACTTTTTCCAAGCATAATCAATTTAACTGCTCTTAGTATTTTTATTTTGGAAATTTTCATTTGGAATTTGTATACTATGTTGACATAGTATTGGTTTTCCTGGAATTTTCAAAAGTCAAATGCACTCAAGTGTCACGTGGTATTCTGTTGTGTGTGCAAAAGAGATAGAAGATGACACTTAAGTATGTAGTTTTTAGTATGCTTTACTGTTTATTTTTTTCTCATATTATTTTCTAAGTACCGTTACAATGTTTATGTTTTGAGGAACCTTGCACATTTTTGTTCGTGACCTAAGTTAGTGATAAAGTTTTTCCAAAAAATAATAAATTATGGCATCTAGGGCGAGAAAATTGATTGATCTTGCAAGAAAATCCAATGAAATGAGTGAGTACAAAACTAAAATGTTGGAAAACAATGTTCAAAATATAATTCAACTCAGATAAAACTATATGCTGTCCTGAGAATAAAACAGGTGATGTCAAGTTTATTGACGCCATGGATACAAGTAAATTATCTTTCTAAAGGAAATGTTATTTCTGCAGCTCCAAATACCCTTGAATTTTGTGATGAGTTAGATTTTTTGGGTAACTTGGTATGAAAAACTTTCTGTTCTGAACTAATTGCTTCTTTTTATATAGAGCCCTTTCAAGATAGTGGAAAGCGAATATGCCCCAGATAATTAATGTTCGTCTGACTCCAGCATTTCCACGCCAGCACATAGCATTTTGACACCATCTCAAAAGAATATTGTTGATCATAACCATCAGTACGACACTCCCAAAAATCTGAAAACCAAATCTTGAAGAAAGCGTCCTCTTAATCAAAAGTTTTGGAAATGAAATCAAGCCAAACGTTTAAAAAATTCAGGAAAATCTTTCATTTCCTCAAAAGGCATTTCAAGAGAAGAAAAACGTATGCTAAAAGAATTTGGAGACAGCTGCAGGATGAATTGTGAAAGCAAAATTTCAGAGGAGGCCAGGTATGATTTTCTTAAAAGATTTCATTAACTTGGGAGCAGAACAAGACAGTGAGACTTCTTGTCAAGGCTTGTGGAAAATAATGATAAAAAACCAACACTTGTTGATGTAACTTCAAAAATCACATAAACTAGGAAGTATAATTTAGTTTCCATTCAAGATATTATTGAACACAAAGTCCAAGTTTGCCAAAGAATGTTTTTAAATACGTTTTCAATCTCCGCACAAACGATCCAGAGAGTTTTCGAAAAGATTGCAATGAGTAATGGAATATTCCTTAGTCCAGATAAAAGAGGGCAGAATTTAATGCCAGTAAATGAGTTAAGAGCAAACTCAAAAATGTTTGCAAAGGAACACATCGAGTCCTTTCCATTAGTAGATTAGAAAAAAAAAATACTTCGTCTTTGCGAAGAATGGTTTGAAGCTAGAGGTTATGATGTAATATATAAAGTAACATTAAGGCAGTATCGTGACATCTTTTTCTTTAATTTAAGCTTTTATGTTCCGAAGAAAGATCAATGCGATATTTCTGTTTGAAATTCGAAAATATGACTCCAGAAGAAAAAATAGCTTCAAAATTTGAAAATGATCAACATTTATTCAATAAACAAAAAGATCAAGAGTTAAAAGAAGCAGATAAAATAGCTGCACAAGCTTCATCAGCCATACTGTTACTGCTTGTTTTGACTTCGACAAAATACTTTCCACTCCTACTGCCTTTTCAAGCTGCTTTTATTTTAAAAGAAAACTACAAGTTTATTATTTCACCGTTTATGAACTTGCCTCTCATGAAGCCAATTGCTATATGTTTGGAATGAAGCCATCGCCTAAAAGTGGTGTCTAGAGGTTTCAAACTGACTTCTAAAATTTATTGAAGAATATGTAGCAAGAGGTGTGGTAAACTTCCATTTTTGGTCAGAGGATTGTGGTGGACAAATTAAGATCAAGGTTTTGTTCGAGTTTTTTGCATGGGCATCCCAAAACTTTAAAATAAACATCTCTTATAGATTTCAAGAGAAAGGCCATACCCAAAACGAGAGCGATAGTGTACATGCCTTAATTGAAAAAAGTCAGAAAAATAAAATAGTCTACACGCCAATCCAATGGTATTCAATTAACGTTTTTTTTTTCAACTAGTGCTTATTTCGTGAATGGTAACACTTAGCTCATGTCTGATTTGACAGATAATTAGTTTTATCCTTCTGCTGAACGAATATGGTTTTGTATACGCTTTGCTAAGTGGGCCTGCGATCGACTTAGAGAAGATGCCGATTTTGCCAAAAAAATCATCTTTTCAGATGAAGCTCATTTTGATCTTGGCGGGTAGTAAACAAGCAAAATTGTCACATTTGGGGCACAGAAAACCCGCACGCATACATTGAAAAGCCGATACACCCAAAACAAGTCACTGTTTGGTGCGGATTTTGGTCCCGAGGCATAATTGGGCCATTTTTCGAAAATGAGCAAGGAGTGGCCGTTACAGTCAATGGCGATCGTTATCGAGCCATGTTGAAAGAATTTTTGTTCACAAAAATTGAAGAGGAGGATATTGGCAACATTTGGTTTCAACAGGACGGCGCTACGTGCCACACAGCCGAAGCTACAATCGATGTTTTGCGCCATTTTCAAAAAAAAGAAGTAATTTGGCGAACCCTTTACATTGAAAATGCAAAAGTGTCAAAGTAAACAATTCTAAGTAACACTTAGGGCCCTGTATTCTTAATATGTTGCAACCACTTTCATACTAAGTCAACTTGAAATAGATTTCAAGTATATTCTTTCGGTGCAGTTTAATACTAACATAACATAGAATCGTTTAAAGTAAGAGCTAAACACCAATAAGTATACCAACTCCAATATAACCTAGAAGGTGCATCAACACATATTCGGTGTTTTATTCCAAAACAAAAAGTTATACTCAAAAAACTTTGAACATCTCCCTGAAAATTAGCATATTTGCATTTAGTATAGTTTTGCATGGGACCATCGATAAATAAAAATAAATAAATAATTACGATAAAATTAACGTAGTGCGAGTGAAAAAAAGCCAGACTTTTTTGAATTCAAAAGACATTTATATTATTTAACTTTAAGCTGAGTACATTTTAAATTAATTTATTTATTTAAAAACTGATCAAATATTCATTGATAATTTATCATTCTTAAATATTATCAATGCTTTTATCAATAGAGCACAGTCTAACATTCTTGCAAATAAATAATGTTTTATAGTTGGGCATTTAGCGTTCTCAGATTACATTAATGACGGAAAACAAACAGTAAAACTACGATTAGACGGCCAACGCAAACGATCAACGCTTTGACACATGTCACATATCAAAATGACGTTTAATTCTGGACCAAACAGAGTGCGGTCTAGCGTTAACCATCGCGTTCTTTTCTTGCTTGTGAATTGTTGACCGCACCGCCTGACCACATTCTGTTTGGCCAGGCCTTAAGCTTCCAATTCATAGAATACGTCGAATGCGTTGCGGTACCGGATCCGTTGGCGTGGACGGATGGGACAGATAAGGTTGACCCAATGAATACCTACTTTGTTTCGATGGATTGAATTTAGCTTCATAAATAAAAAAAATCACAAACGGTACAATATCTGAAGGTACCTTTCTTTATATTTGTCACGTATAAATTATTTGCAAATAATAACAACACAAAACCGCAAAAAACAAATAACACAACACAAAAGTGCAAATCACTATTAACAAATTATGTCAACGGATCTGCCGGAGAGAATAGTTAAAAGTTCAGCAACTTTTTGCATTGCGTCCTTCGCATGCGTTGCTTTTAATGTGTCGCTTTTAATTTAGGCCGCGTTGAAACTATTGCTGAATGTTATACATTGTCACGTTGACACTCACATTGATATTTTCAATAGGCATCATGTTCATAACAATGAGATCTCGGAGACCTCAGCAATCTCAGTTACATAAACAAGATTCCTCAGCAGAATTCCTCAGTTTTGCTGTCAAAATCCTGAGGAAAAAAAAATTTGGATTCGCTTGTTCACTTTTTGACGTAGAGTAATCTCTGATAAGTCATTTTACTGATCGTGCCTATTGACAATGGCATTGAAACTTGCGTTATTGACACTTACGCTGACACTCGTTGACATTTGCGTTGACAGTTACAATCACGTTCACAGTCAAATTGACATCAACGCAGCCCACGTTGATATTCATCTCAACGATTTTTTAATCCACCGATATCGTAGCCATCCTTCAACGGACTTTGACAGTTCAAGGGTTGACAAATAGGTAACAAACAATATTATTGAAACAGATAACACGACAACGACTTTTGGGTTGATTGACTGGCATGAGGATTCGTGTATTCGTCAACGTTTCATTCGTTGACAGTATGTTCACCACATTTTTGGTGACGTCAAGGAGTTAGCGCTTTGATATCACATGCATTGACCGTCTGAGTGTAGCATTACCCATTTTATATGCTGTTTGGTATATATTAATCCAGAATGATTCAAAAACCATGATCGGCCTTGATCAATTTTCTTAACAAAAAGTGATCAAACGAAATACGCTAAGCTTCATCGACATATGATTATTGATTATGCCGAGTAGTAGGCAAAATCGAATGTATTGTAAAAGAGGAATCGATTCTAATAAAAGAGTTCATTCCTACATTCTCTCTACCAATATTTGATGACCCTTTAAACTTCAATTGCATTCAAGATTTTCATTTTGTTCGATATAACAAAACAAGAAGTATTTTCTTTCTGGCACTATACAATATACGGCCTTGGATCCTCTGAACCTTACATTTTTTTTCTTTTGCTCTCTGCACTATGTTAAGGAAGATGCAAAGAAATTCCACCATTACACCCACACAATCTTCATCTATACAATATTGTGTGTCCTTGTAAACAGGAAATTGAGTGCAGATAATGTCCTTGTGGCAGAAAATACCCGTATTTCAAATCGATGGCTGTCCAAGGGCATGCACTAACAGTAACTGTAATGTAACATGCTTATTGGTGGTGAATACTCTTCATGGCTTTTATTTAGAGAAAATTCAAACCAAGAGGCAGCAAGGACGAAATTAAGCGTAGTTCATGGGTTTGGATTCTGGCTTGGAACGTAGTGGACAAAAATTGTTAACGCCACCGCTCCGACGAGAGGAAGGCGGTGACGACGAGAAGATTGCTTGGTCAGAGAAGATCCAGTGAATCGATACAATTGTGTTTTCTGTACTTCAGAAAATCGCCGAAACTCTTTTGGAAATTCTGCCAGAGAGAGAGAGAGAGAGAGAGGGAGGAGAGAAGTGTACTACTATTTCGAAACGAAGGACGAATATTGTGTATTTCGAATGTATTTTGTTTCGTATATACCGATGGCGATGGCACAGTGGCAAACTGACAGTGGCATATCCTTTTCGATGGTCTGTATAGTTTTGTAGTTAATGGTAACTGAAGTTCAAGAGAAAACTACAACTATATACCTACCTACATCTTTTGTGTGCTATTTTAAACTTTCTCAGCAGATGGTATAGTGCTTTTGTTGAGGCAAAAGGATTATAAAATGCTTGAATGCGACGAATGGTTGTGGACAATGCAATCAAGTGCAAAGCTGAGATAAAAATATTTTTTGACCAAAGAAAGAAAAAATAGTTGCGAGCGAGAATGTACGAGTCGAGTATTATGTACTTTCTTATTTTTATTTTTTTTTTTTTTTTGTATTTTCAAAAGGAAGCGTTTCCTCGGAATTCGACCAAACATATGTGCGCAATGTGCGCTTTATTAAGTTCAAGGAATTTAAAGGATGTGAATTTCACACAACAAGTAGCGCAGTATTGCAGTTAAAGTAAGAGCATGGTCAATTTGTTGGGTTTTGTTATTGAAATTGAAAATGAAATTGAGAATGTGAATTTTATTTTTCTGGGGATAAATATTGAGTTAATTTAATTTAATTTTTAATTTGTATGTTTCTGTAACTATATATGTAGATTCCTCCTATTATTTCCTCGAATCTTAACAAAAAAGTGTGCTAAACATCTATTCTGATAAACTTTAAAGGCCAAAACAGCTGCCAAGTTCTATGTAAGCCACTTACAATAGGAGTAAATCAATCTATGAATGAAAATTGGTGTGCCGCCGTACCAAGTATAATTAATTAAACTTCGTACCTGTAATAACCAAGTCAATTGCAAGGAAACTGCATTTTCAGGTTTTTCTCAAAAAGTTCACATTATGGAATTAGGTATATTGCACGTTTTTTTTTTAAAAATGGTCTTATTTTTGGGTTATTTGGGTATATCTTTGCCACGGTTAGACCGATTTTGTTATAATTTTGCAATCTAATGATTCTCAATATTATAAACAATAATGCATTTAAAATAGTAGGTACTTTTGATTCTTTTAATATTTTTTCGGTAAATATATACATCGTGCGTCATCAATGTGTGCTTACACACAGTTGTGAACTACAAAAGCAAGTTTGTGCGATCAAGTCGTGGATATTTTTGTATTTGCAGCGAATTAAAAGAATAAATTAATTTAAATTAAAAAAAAAATTAACCGTTAAATATATTTTTGAAACTTCTTTTTTCGGCGCGCGTTGGGGGTAAAAATTGTCGACACTTTATTTGTCAAAGACCGAAACTTTATATGACAAAGTCCTCTGACAATTATAAAACAGCATTGCCATGCATTTCGAAGAATCCTTTATCTTCGAACACAATGGATGTGACAATAGCCGTGTTCCTTTGGAGGTGATGGTGAAGCACTCACGAGTACTTTGCTAGCCATTTTCAATGGAACGCACAGAAATAATATATCTACAAATCTCATCTACTCGAGATAAAAGCACGAGTAGTTGTTAATAAAGGGTCCGCCATCTAACGTTTTTTTTTCAACTAGTGCTTATTTCGTGAATGGTAACTCTTAGCTCATGTCTGATTTGACAGATAATTAGTTTTATCCTTCCGCTGAACGAATATGGTTGTGTATACGCTTCGCTAAGTGGGTCTGCGATCGACTTAGAGAAGATGCCGATTTTTCCAAAAAAAATCATCTTGTCAGATGAAGCTCATTTTGATCTTGGCGGGTAGTAAACAAGCAAAATTGTCGCATTTGGGGCACAGAAAACCCGCACGCATACATTGAAAAGCCGATACACCCAAAACGAGTCACTGTTTGGTGCGGATTTTCGTCCAGAGGCATAATTGGGCTATTTTTCGAAAATGAGCAAGGAGTGGCCGTTATAGTCAATGGCGATCGTTATCGGGCCATGTTGAACAAATTTTTGTTCACAAAAATTGAAGAGGAGGATATTGGCAACATTTGGTTTCAACAGGACGGCGCTACGTGCCACACAGCCGAAGCTACACTCGATGTTTTGCGCCATTTTCAAAAAAAAAGAAAGTTATTTGGCGGACCCTTTACAAGATTATAGTTTGGATCTACTCATGAGTAGTTCACGTAGAACACGGCTAATAAAACGAGACGTGAGAGTGACGAGATTTCGTCGTTCTTGTTAAATTAGAGGATATACCAATATTGGCACGATGATGTGTTGAATGGAGCACACATACAATGCGATTTGCACACGATCTTATTTTGTGCTCATTTGCAATTGATGCCCATTTTCTGATCCACTCAGGCCTATTCCGGACTTTTATTTGAAGGGAACATTGCTTCCCAATACCTTGGTGCTAATTTGGATTAAAGCTAGACAAATAAGCCCTTTTTTATGGGACTTTGTTTTGTTACCACTTGAAATTTTTCAGCTTAATTATGAATTAAAATGTAGATATGTTGTAATTATACAAAAATTATACAAAACTATGTAGGTACATATAAAAGAAAATTTAAATTTTCATCTTTAAATATTAATTCACACGTTGTGATGTAAGTGACCTTTTGATTTTCAAGTAATGATTGGCTAAATGGACTTCAGGTCAAATGATGAAACAGAGATATCCTTCAAAGTGTTTTTTTTTTAAATACAGCCCTAAACTTTAGATTAACAAAAAATACGACTTCGCTTTTGATCTCAAAAACCGCCCAACAAACATATTCAGAGAAATAAAGTCCACTAACAAAAAAATAACAATGAAACCATATTGTTTGGTCCTTCATTGCATATCCTCATCAAATTCCAACCCTCGCATATATCCTCGTAATCCCCGAAGAACTTGTGAGTATTGTGTTGAATTGGGTCTTTGTTGCCTCGAGGCAGGATCTAGTTTGCAAAAATGCAAATCAATCTCGTTTAGCTATGTAGAAATGGTTCAGCTCCATATTACCACCGCAGCGGAACTGAAAATGAAAACGCTTGAAAAAGGCTTGGGGCTCACATAACCCAACAATATTAAAGTATAAAATGTCGAACAGAAAGTCATTTCTGACAAAATGCAAGCATAAAAACCAAAAACGCAAATCCTTGACAAATTGCCATCATAAAAATTGTTGATGTGAATATACATATATAGAATTATGGTCGATTGTATACGCTCCCTCATTCAGTCGCTTTTGATATGCCGTTAGCCGCAATTCGCCGAAAAGCCAATAAACCGCAAAGTATTAGTTGAAAATTGAGAGACATATAGGTACCTAGATAGAGAGAGAGAGAGAGAGAGACGGAATGGAACAGAACGGACCCACGAAAACCAGCAAGCCACATACATATCCCCTAAGTTTGGCCAGAACTCAATTGGCCGGGAGTTCGGATATGGAGTGAATCTGAATAGGTGGGTGCCGGATATGGTATAAAGTATAGGATGAGTGAGGGAGGGGGCATTATTGAGAAATGGCTGAGCAGGCAATTGCTGCCATAGCCAACCGCTGCTGCCTCGCGCCGGGCGCCATTCTCAACTCACAAACCCCAGCCGGCACTAAAGATATCCATCGGGACATAAAGGATTTGCGTATTTTTATTTTGTATTATACCGTTATTTTTTGTTGTTGTCGTTGCTCTCATTCTTGAACGGATGGATGTTGGCATTGAGTTCTTTTTTTATTTTTCTATTCATCGTGCCAGCGTAATCCTTTAATTTATCGTGTTCCTTTGTTGTTCGTTTCGATTATATTGTTTGAAAATTGCATAACAATATACAAAAAGGATGTCGGTACTCAAACTCATGTAACAAATGGCCTGAAATATATTTTATCCTAGATGTAATGTTCTTTTATGAGAACTAATGGGCATTCCAGACATCAGGAAATAACAAAAGAAAATTCCAAGAAATTAGTATATCACTTTTTAAAGGTCAAACCACATATATATGAGAGCAGCCAATGAATATGGATAAGAAGAAAGAAGAATGTTAAGTATTTTATACCCTAAAATAATAAATACTTTTAAACAATCTATTTAAAAATATGTTGAATACTTTTTCTCATTGGGGCATATTCATAGTCACTTTTAAACTTCAGTTTATCTTAGACCTGGGTTTATCCTATCTAATTAACATTGGATAAACCCCACTCTAAGATAAACTGGAGTTAAAAAGTGACAATGAATATGCCCCATTCTCACTTTAACTCTGCCATAATAATTGGTTCTATTAGTACTTGAATACGTTAAGTACGTTAGCACAACTCAACTCAAAAATACCAAACAAATCTCTTAAATAGTGTGCCATTGTTGTCACCAGGAGCATTAAAACAATCTTAAAACCGTCAAGTATAATGAACTCGACGGTTTTCTTGTTCAAATTTCATAGACTGGAATGCCATTGCCCACCCTCATGTGTGTTTTAAGTACCTAGCTCCTGCCATCAGAGTGCACACAAAATTAATGTATTACGACTTTTATAAAATAAAAAGTAGTCCTTAAATAATAACAATAGGACACATAAGAACAATAAAAAGAAAAAAAAACAACCAACGATTCTTGTCACACACTACTTAAAAATACTACAAATTTTCCAAGCTCATGGATGTGTTTTTTTTTTATAATTCACAATCAACGTTTGCTTATTATCTGTATTTCGTAAAGCATAATGAAAAGAAAAAAAATGTTTAGATAAAACGCAAATGCAGTCTCCATTACAGTCTGTTCTATCTGTTGGTAGATGAGCTACGAAGAATATCTTTGGTTTGAAAAGAAAGAGAAATCTTAAAATTAAAAAAAATAATACCTACAGGGTCATTCATTTCAAACTTTCAAGTTGGTAGCGCTGGAATTTGACAACTGTCAAACTCAGCTGTCATTTGAAGTGTCATTATATTAGCTGAATGTTTGTCATCTACGATAATGGATCACTTAACAATCGAACAACGCGTTTAAATTATTAAAACTTACTTCAAAAGTGATGATTCAAACGTAGCAACTTTTCGCGCATTACGCGATTGTCATAAATCATAATCGTCCAACTGCGCAAGCAGTTCCAAAACACCGGGGAAACAAGCCACAAAACACGACCAATTATGGCTTTATTACGTGAGAAGTTTCCTGGTAGCTTAATTTCACGATTTGGCGACGTCAACTGACCACCAATATCATGCGATTTGACAATAATAGATTTTTTTATGTGGGCCTTCGCAACAAAACGTCTTCACGCGAATAATCTCCGAACACTAGACACATTAATAACAAACATTACCCTAATTATGGCCGAGAAAACGACCGAAATATGCGAAAAAGTGGTTAAAAATTACCTCAAAAGAATCGTATGCTGCGAATCTTTCCGAGGCGGCTATTTGAATGATATTGTTTTCCACACTTAATGGCAAAGACCAAGCTTATGAAATAAAAATTTTTTATCAAAAATGTATCGCTGTGTGTGTTTAGCTTTACTTTCGAATCCGGAAAATGAATGACCCTTTATTCAATAACGTACAATTTTGTAAAGAATCAGTTAGACATAATTTAGTTTTTATTTCAAAATGTTTCAAAAACTATTCGTTTCAATAATTCATTAATAGATTTTTCGCTTTAAAAATAGTAATTATAGCAAGACATTGTAAGTGTTGCCGTCGTACATATTTTAATATTTTTTTTCAATTCTGTGTAATTTTTTTTGACTCTTTATTTTCATTTCATTTTTATTTGTCAATTAAAGTACGTAAGGTATATTAACATTAAATTAATAAAATACAAAAATTAAAGGGTCTAGAAGTGAAGGAAGACAACAAATCATCAACATAGTTAACTATTAAAATGATCAGAGATGGAAACGAGTTCCAGAATTTAACAGCACGTATGAAAAATAAAACGAATTAATTCAGATAATTGCTAAGTTAAAGAATAATATTGATAGTACATTAATTTGTGTAAAAATAAACAGTTCCTTGCAAGTAATTCTGCAAGGTGATACCCAGTGTTTCTTTTTGGAAAATTCCGAAACATGATCGTTAGGGTGGATGGAACTTTTATTTTGGATTTGGATTTCGGGTACTGTCAGAGAGGTGTCACTATCAAGAGATTCTCTTGAAGAAAGAGACACGAGCCATGAAAACACATTTTTCTTTTTAAGTGGATAAGGATAAGAGGCGTTCGAAAAATTTTGATCCTTGGTTTCGCGGAGCTGCTTTCATAATAAATATTTATCTAATAAGACAATTAACAATTAAAATACCAGTGGAACTGACTTTAAGAATTTATTTTCATGATAACTTGTTCGTATATGCCAA
Organism: Leucozona laternaria; assembly: GCA_932273885.2. NCBI lineage: Eukaryota > Metazoa > Arthropoda > Insecta > Diptera > Syrphidae > Leucozona > Leucozona laternaria. The sequence continues at coordinate 215,091,350 of OW026366.1, read as the reverse complement.
GATTATACACTTCTGTCCTATATTTAAAAAAAAAATTAAACATCTATGGGTCCATTCACAGTGAAATAATGACCCACGTCATAATTATATTATTGAGTCAAAGACTACTTTTAGAATTGACATTCGAAGTCATTTAAATCTTTTTCTTTGTGCCCTCAAAATTTTATGGGCCCAGTTCTAGCTTGGATAGCCCCATCAAATGTTGATTCATTGTAAGACAGGCCATTATTTTGGGCTTTGATTGTTTTGTTCTTAGTATTGTATCGCACTTCCCTTAAGTCCTGTATTGAACAAAATCAACTTCATTATCTCAAATAAGTTTTCATAGTATTTCACGCAGAAGATGTGGCGTCATTAATTTCATTTGGTCATTTATTTGGGTAATAAGTCCACAAATCCACCATTGTGGTTGGTCAAAAGTCCAACCAACAGCCCATTTAAGGTTTAAGCAGGCCTAAAAATGTATTAAAAATAGCTGTTTTTTTACTATAATAATGCGGCCCTTATATCAAACCATCTTACTGCCCAAAAACAATTGGGTGAAACTATTCTCCAAGATTATAGCCTTACTGCATTTTTATTTGTATTTTTTTATTTCGTTAAGAAAGATATTTATATTTTTTTAAATATCCTTCAATATCTCGCACTATCCGCGACAATGTTGCAATTACTGCACAATACTTGAAACTGTGATATTGCGCCTTAGTCACAGCCAGAAAAGTCGAACTTAAGCGGGTACTGTGAAAGATTAATGCGCAATATCATAATGCACACTTACCTGATAGGTGACACTTAAGTCTCCGATGTTGGTGACTTAAGTTCCATTTACGCTGGCTATGAAACTTAGCCTAAAGTGCTAATAAAGGAAACTTAAGTGCCACTTATTCCGGTAAGTGTAGACTTCTGACTGTGAAGCTGGCCCTTAAAATATAGTACTGACACATGAAGAATGAGTTTGAAAATTCTTTTTTCAAAAACTATTTTCTAGGGCAACTTTATTAAAAAACACAATAAAAGAAGAGATTTCTGGCTTTACAAAAAGGTACATCATGGCATTGTGAGTGTAACCTTTGTTTTTAAATCAATTTATTTTTTTGTTTTAAGAAAATTTCCCCTCCTTGCTAAACGGGGGGAATAGACTTGTTTTGACCCAACCTACGCCCTCTATCTTTTTGTCACACCTTATGCGAATTACCCCATATAGGAGTCGGTTAACACTAACCAAAATTTTCAACTTAGAAGGGTACAACAGCATCTTACTGATGCATCCGCTGTGGAAACGCATTTTGAAGTTGAGGTAACTTGATCTTTCTTTACACCAAATTTGAAACTTAACTTGATGAAAAGTGGACGTATACAGACGCACAAAGGCTTATAGACGCGTGTAGACGCGCAGAAAAACAGATGGTATGGCGAAAGCCATACTCTTTTGGAATTCTCCAACATCGCAGTGTTGAGTTTGATGTAAACCTTAAAATGTTTCTTTTTTAGACGAAACCAACGTAGATAGCAACCGTGTAACTTATTGCGCATAAGACTTTAGAACTATAAACTTAAATAAATAAAGAAGACTTATGCCCTATTTCATAAAAATACACTAAAATCCCTTTTATCTAAAGTCCTCTTAAATTTTATCAGACCTTTAAATATTTCCAGTTTCACCATCTAAAAAAAGGAAATTTTAGGGAAATTTTAGTTAAAATTGGGTTTGCCTCACATCCCTGGATATGGAAATAGGTTGTTTCCCTCTCACATTCGAAATGCAAGTGAAAAAGCATTATGAGTAGAAAAAAAAAATATTTGAGAACGGATTCTAATATGAACTCGGAATATTCTTGGACGTCTTACTTTATGTTGCTCTTCATCCTCAGATGAACAATCAATTATTCTAAAAACAAACAAATTATTAAGGCTTTCCGAAACCAACGCGAAACATTCGGAGCGAATATGCGATGACTGAACAATGTTTGAAGATTCACATCGCACCAATGTGGGTGCTCTCATTTATCTCCATGTAAATAAATTAAGAAAGGCGAAAGTCTTGTCGTCGTTCGGAAGTATTCGCGTTGGCTTGGGAGAGCCTTAAAAGATTATTATCTACACGCAAACTTTATTTTTGTTTCGACCTATTCACAATTTATAAATATTTGCAAGAAATTAAATAAAAAAGTGACTTTAAAATATCATCTATTTATAATTTTCTTACTCGTCGGCTGACATCTGACATATTAGACTTCACGAATCACACTTTTAAAATTTATTGAGTCGAAAATGGGCTTTAAATTTATAAGGGCATTTAAAAGCATTTTAAATTTAAAAGCACTTGGTGAAACCAAAAAAATCCCATTTAAACTCTGAATAGGCTTTTAAATATTTAAAAGTCCTTTATGAAATCGGGCATTAGAACTATAAATTTACAAACATAATCATTCTGTAGCTGTACAACTATATAGTGTAATATATAATACCAAAGGGATCTAAGGCAAGCTGAATGAGGTAATACGACTAACGTTTCTATCTGTGTAATATGCAGGATATAGTTGTTTGAGTATGTGTTCTCTCTATGTGCCTTTAAATGGATTTCAAAAAGTTTTCAGTGCGTTTTACAACAAAATACGAAATCAGATTTTCAGTACAATATGTCCTGCTTTGCAATGCTGACACGATGATGACGATGATGAGGTCAGGGCATTTAACGTATCGAAGCCCAAAAGCCGAACGACCGACGACGCAACGAGGAAATGAACGTCCAGCGTATGTACATTTAAATCGAACTGTTTGCGGATATCCGCACACCAAACGTATAACGATGATTATTCCGTTGCAATGATGGTGATTTGGTTGTTTTTTTAGTGGGCGGATGGACCAACTTAACGCTCTAAAAGGGCTGCAGAAAATAATTGTACGCCCTACCCCCCCCCCCCCCCCCCCAGTGGAAATCGCCAATTTTAAGGGAAAAAGTATACGATTTAGGTTTTTAATTACACCACAGCGTGTGCCATTTCTATATGTGACTAACCACCTTCCCCCTCGACCTCCCCCATCACTTCCACACACCACTAGATGATGTTCCACCGTTAGTTTTTGGAGCAACCATTTTGTATTTAGAAAATATCCGGTTTCCGGGGATGAAAAATTGTCAGCGGTAATGGTTGTTGAGGCTGGTTAGTTTTTAATGTGCCATTTCGGTGTTTGGATTTATTTCTGGTTGACACGTTGTTTCATGATAATTTTATGTAAATATTTTGATACGTGATTTGAATAAAAAAGATTGGTCGTTCGCCATTCAGTGGATGTGGTGATGGAGCCGTGTATCCGTGGAGCCATCAAACCAAGCTATAAAGAGCCACTAAAAGTATATTTTTCCCTTATAAACGCCTGGTTCTATATGCATGTATACATACTTATATGTATAGTATTTTATATAGAAAACGCTTGTTGACTTTTCAGCTAAATCGATGAGTGGGTATATGAATAACAATTAGTTTGACTGCTGGTATATAGTGAAGTTGCGTGTAAAATCATAAAAACCATAATTCTCAGATTAACCAAAAGGTTATTGAATCATATATAATTGGTACCTAATTAATTTTATTTAAATGACTGATCATGCATTGGGTCATGGCTCGTTCGGGTGCATTGACTTGGTGCGGTAAAGTATTTTTAACATCAACTTATGCTGCAGGATTTATTGCATGTCTTATTACCAAATGAATTTAAAGAACTTGTAATCAAAAATAATACTGAGATAATCGAGAAGTCCGAGAAAATGGATTTCGTCATGGCGCCCGTCGGTCTGTGTGTCTGTGCCTCGATGCGTCCACTGTAATCTGAGTTAAAGCCTAAACGTGTGATCCGATTTGCATGATATTTAGTGCAGAGAATTTTTATGTGATTCCCTAGAAGATAAATTCGAATTTTTGTTTTAGTGTTTTCTCGAGAAGTTCTCTAACGATTTTGATTAAACTTTGTTCCCTCAATGCCCAAAGTAATTGTACAAAAACTGCGCTTGAGGATTTTGGCAAAAATCTAACATATCAACGAAAATAGATCGACGTTTTTTGATAAAATGGTCATATTTTTGGGTTAGCCGCGTATATCCTATCAATGGATTTTAAATAGACCAATTTTGTTAGAATTTTGTTATCTGACTGTGCTTCTTAATAGTTCAAACAATACTGCATAAACAAAAAAAAAAATTGCAAACAAATATTTTTAAACATCAAAAAGTCAAAGATTTTTAAATTTATGTAGCTACTTTGACTTATTGAACCATCAACATGCGTCTTCAATGTGTGGTTTCATTACTATATTGTTAACCACAAGAGAAAGTTCGTGCGCTCCCCCTCCCAGCCTTGCATATTTTTAGTTGCGTCAAGATGGCGCCGCCACAAAGGAAATTTAAAAATCCTAGTATGCAGGAATTAGGACCGAATTAGTTGCTATAATTTAGTGCAGCAATTTTAATTCAAGTGCCTTACAATTTGACGTATAGAAATGCATCACAACATTTTTGACAAAAATCCTAAATGGCCCAAAAATGAATGCACAGCGGGACAGAATGGTACCGAATTGAAGGGCAAGACAAGACCTCTTCAAAAAAGTTCAAATCAACTTTTTACTCCCAAATAGGCTTGAGGAACCTCATTGGATCTTGTGGACCTTGTGGCGGCGCTATCTTGACGTCAAGCACCGCTTGCTCAGCTAAAATTGCAGCACTTAATTGGCACCGAATAATGTCTTACTTCCTTCATCATTAGATTTTTGAATTTCGTTTGTGGTGGCGCCATCTAGACGCACCTCATATTTTTTGTGCCCAACGTGTATTTTTACTTTGCCTAATTTTCAAAGCATTTCTTACAAAGTTATGATAAAGTTATAAAAGGCCATGACAGCTCATATGGTATCTTGCTATATCTTTTATATTATTTTGAAAAATTACTTTAATCATTTTTTGTGATCTTTGTTTTATGCTCACGATGTTAAAATCTTTAAAAAAAAATTTCAAATATAGGGTCATTCAATTTCATTATAAAGTTTGGAATTTGCCATTAAGTGTGAAAAACAATATCAATCAAATGGGTGCCTCGGGAAGATTCGCAGCATGCGATTTTTTTGAGAGTTTTTTCAATACTTTTTTGCACGTTTTGGCCGGTATCTCGGCCAAAACTTGAGTAATGTTGGTTTTTAATACGTCTAGAGTTCGGGGATTATTTTTGTAGACACAGTCTTTTGCGTAGCCCAACATAAAACAATCTAACGGTGTCAAATCGCATGATTTTGGTCGCCAATTGACGTCGCCAAAACGTGAAATTACACGAACAGGAAACTTCTCACGCAATAAAGCCATAATTGGTCGTTTGGTGGGGCTCCGTCCACCACATATCGACCAAGTCATGATCTTCAATGGCCGGCCAAAAAAAATCGGTTACGACAAGTTCAATTGCTGGAACGCCGGGAAATCGATAAATTCGTATCATCAGCAACACTAGCACTTGCAGTAGCAATACTTTCTACTGAGCGTGCATTACGATGATGCACATGTCTTACGACATCAGTAACGCTTCCACTCTCTTCAAATTTCTTCACAACTTAACCGATTGCTTGCGTAGTCGATTATGACGACCATAATCATTGCGTAGTGCGCGAAAAGTGGCTACGTTTGAAGCACCACTTTTGTAGTAAGTTTTAATAATTTTAACGCGTTGTTTTATTGATAAGAGATACATTATCGTAAATGACAAACATTCAACTAATATTATAACACTTCAAATTACAGCTGAGTTTGACAGGTTTCAAATGCCAACGCTACCAATTTAAAACCAATTAATGAATGACCCGGTATTTGCGAGAAAAAGTTTCTATGTGACCTTAATCGATTTTTATAAGATTGGTTGGACCCTTGGTTCAATATGTTTGTCAGCTTTTGTCACTCCATTTTCGCTTGTCATAAAGCCAGAATAGAGCAACTGCAAAGGCGTTTTTTGAAGCTGGCTGGTTGAGATAATTCATATGATATCCCACCTAACAACAACTTACTAAAACTTATTGACATGCAAAGCTTTTGTGATCCAGATGAATTTGTCTCTACGAAAAATAGAATCTGGTGTTTCTATAATTTGAAATTAACTGAATTTATTTCCATCGAAAATTAAAACGTTTATACATATACAAATGTGTACATATATAAATTATAGGAAAATAAGAACAAAATTCTAAATTCCAACAGAATAAACAGAAATCAAACTTTTGCTTCTTCTTCAATTCTTTCCCCCCCCCCCCCCAAAAAAAAAAAAAAAAAAAAAAAAAACAATTAATTGTAAATAATACTTATTCCGTTCAATTACAAACAGATCACATTGTCAAATCCTTCAAAAGCATTCAGCAACATTATAAAAACTGTTAACCTTTCCTTAATAATCCCCAATCGAGGTCTGAATAAATTAACCCTCCACTCTCAATGTTATATAGCCTATCAACACAAAAACAATATTATAATTAATTATCCAATTTTATAAATGGAGAAATAAGTAAGTTGGTTATGGCTTCGGCCTGTAGACTTCAATAATACATATATATATATATACATAGAAAGGCAATTTAGGATATAATTAACAAAACCCTTCACTTACAGAAAAATAACATTTGTCTTGTTGTATTTTGTGTGCGTAATCCACCTTTGAATAAATAAAAACACAAAAAAACATGCACTGGTTTCAATGTAGCCTAAGATAAACTTAACGACCTATACATATATAATACCTACTATATGTAGGTATAGCAAATATTTTAGGGAGCATGCTGCTCCAAAATAAAGTACAAACATAAACAAAAACAACGCAGACAATAATTGTCCCACAATATTGACCCCACCAAATGTAAGCCCTATGGCATAGTCCACAAAACCCGTAATCCGCCATTAATCCTTCTCTTCACGATCTATAGGACCAACAAAAAGGAATAAGAAAATATTTGTTTAAGCCCGCAACAACCAATACCTATACATAATATAGCTGCTTCTGTTTTCTCCTACCTCCTACCCCAAACACCGTTCGAAACGATATCCTTATTCTGCCATAATCGTTGAACCGATTTGATGTGGCCTTTCTGTTTGTAATCCTTTTTATGTTATATATAGGTAGGTACCTACTTCCTTTACCCATCGTTAAATTACTCCCACGGTTATGTGTATAAAACATTTTTTATTACTTCTAGCCACCCTCATTCTCTTTGACGCAATCCCATCGCCAACGAAAACGCCCACCCATCAGCCTGCCCAACTACCCAGCACTGTTGACGCATAATAAAAACAAAAGAGCGACATGGTGACGTGTAAATACACAAAAAGGCAAATAAATAATAATCACCCTATCAAATCGATCCGTTCAATAGCCTCAAACGGTCTACGACGACGACGGCGACGATGATGACGACGGCGACGACATGGCCGGCGACGAGACGAACATATTTTTGTTATTAACATCCAGCTTTCAATCCTCTTATATACCCCATGAATCCATCATGGACCTACCCCTAATCCAAATCTGGTGTAACAAAAGGAAAAACTTACCATCGATATCTGTGGCTTCACAACGCCATACCTGCCCGAAGGCTCCCTCGCCCAATATATTGAAGAACTTCAATCGATGCCTTGGGAATTCCCATCGATCGCCTGCAGAGCCATCCTTTCCGGGTACTCCGGCACCGGCAACTCCACCGTTGTTGCCAGGACCTCCAGATCCAGCTCCAATGTCGTTGGGTGAACAACCACCAACACCCCCGGCGACACCTCCTGTTGCACTTGTTGATAGCTGCGATGTTGCCTGGTGGGAACAAAAAAAAAAAAATAAATAAATATAATAATACAATTTTATACAGAAAGCAAGCAATATACAAAAAATGTAAAAAGGACGAATATGTCGTCCTTGTCGCAGAAGTCCATTGTGTGCAATAGAAATGAATACGAAATATTTGGCTAATGGCAAAGACATTGGAATGGCGAGTTGGTCTTGTGCGGTACGGTAGTTCATTTTTTATGTCGGTATCGCTAGGTATATGTGTGTATGTATGTATATCCGGTTGGTGTGCAACTTGGGAAAAATTCACAAGCAAAGGATTCTCTATTCTGTTTCCCCCCATTGGATGGTTACACTGTAACCGGTGACAGGAGAATAATAAAAGCGAAGAGTTGCATAGGGACTAAAGATATAAACAGCAACAGCAGTAGTATGGCTGAATAGTTACCAACAAAAAAAAAAAACATACTATCGTGGAAAGTAAATGGAATATAGTTTTTTTTTTTTTTGGTTCATTCTTCCTTTATATATTTTTACAACATGTTGCAGTGTAGCAAGCTCATTGAAAAGAAAATATCTATATCTACATGATTTGCAAAAGGGGATAACTGTCAAACATTTGGATAAGTGTCAGATGCTTTGGAATTCTTGGATAAGTAATGCCAATGTTTTTTTTTAATTTTTGTTTTGTACTGTAAATTTGAATGTATTTTGCTAACGAAAATAAAGCGCTCAACTTGGTCGCACGCACTCGGCTTTTAGGGCTAGTTTAAGTGCCTTATAAGGGTGATTTTTTAGCTGGTTTGGTTTTGGCAACACTGGTTTTGACAGCTGACGTGTGTTTAGTACCTTGTGTCACTGTCAAACAGCTTCAGTTTGGTTTGCAATTTAACCATGGATCGTCTTACAAATGAACAACGCTTGCAAATTATTGAATTTTACTATCAAAATTTGTGCTCGGTTCGAAATGTTCATCGCGCGCTGCTTCCATTTTATGATCGGCATTCTCGACCTTCTGAGCAGTCTATTCGGAAGATTGTGACCAAATTTCGCACCAAATTTACTTTGTTGGACATTAAACCACCAACACGTTTACGTACTGTGCGTAGTGAAGAAAATATTAAGGCCGTATCAGCTAGTGTGACAGAAGACCGCGAAATGTCGATTCGGCGCCGTTCCCAGCAGTTAGGCCTTTGTTACAGCACTACGTGGAAAATTTTGCGGAAGGATTTGGGCGTAAAGCCTTTTAAGATACAGCTGGTGCAAGAACTAAAGCCAGCCGACCTACCACAACGCCGAATTTTTGGTGAATGGGCTCTTGGAAAGCTGGCCGAGGATCCGCTTTTTTATCGAAAAATTGTGTTCAGCGATGAGGCTCATTTTTGGTTGAATGGGTACGTAAATAAGCAAAATTGCCGCATTTGGAGTGAAGATCAGCCAGAAGCATTGCAACAGCTACCAATGCATCCCGAAAAAGCCACTGTTTGGTGCGGTTTATGGGCCGGCGGCATTATTGGGCCATATTTCTTCAAAGATGATGCGAATCGCAGCGTTACTGTCAATGGTGAACGCTACCAAGCGATGATAACAAACTTTTTTTTGCCCGAAATGGAAGTTCTTGACTTGCATGATATGTGGTTTCAACAAGACGGTGCCACATGCCACACAGCACGCGAAACAATGGCGCAATTGCGAGGCGAGTTTGGTGAACAGTTAATTTCACGTTTCGGGCCGGTCAATTGGCCGCCTAGATCGTGCGATTTGACACCATTAGATTATTTTTTGTGGGGGTATGTCAAGGCTAATGTCTATAGGGACAAGCCCGCTTCGATTGACGCACTGGAAGCCAACATCCATGCATTCATTCGTGAGATACCGGCCGATATGTGTGAAAGAGTATGCCAAAATTGGACTCAGCGGATGGGCTACCTGAGACGCAGCCGCGGTCAACATTTGCATGAAATTATCTTTAAACATTAAATTGCAAGGTTCAAACTATCGATTCAAATAAATATTTCATTCATTTTTTCGAATTTTTTGTGTTTTTTTTTTTAAAAAAGTTCTAAACCTCTTAAAAAATCACCCATTATTATTTCTGTAATCGAGCAATTCTTGTATCGGATATATGTTTTTATTTCTCAGAAACGGACCCATGCATTTACTACGCGACAAAAGGTGAAGACAAAACTTTTGTGACTATTTACGTAGATGATATACTGATTTTTACCAGCAATAAGGACAAGAAAAAACAAATCAAAGAAAACTTAGCTTAATCATTCGAGATGAAAAATTTCGAAGAAGCTAAGTTTGTTGGATTTTCGGATGCAGACGTGGCCAGCAATGCAGATGATAGAAAATCTTGTGATGCCGTTTTAGTTTCCAGCTGAGGTAGGTCAGCGGGTCCAGGGTTCTTACCGAAGAAAGCAATAAAACTCGGGTTTTAGAAAATTCAGAACTCCAGTTCTTTGACACTTTTTATTTCAGTTGTACTTAAAACTAGATTAACAGATTATTTTCGTATGAATCTTACAATTGTATACTTAAATCAATAACACGGTATTGCATATACGGCTACAGAAGGTGGGATAGGTTCCCTAGCCGACACCGAAATGAAGGCACAGTACGACAACAGGCGGTGGGTTAAACTCCCTAGCCAACACCGAAGTGAAGGCACGGTACGATGGCAGGCGGTGGGATAAACTCCCTAGCCAACACCGAAGTGAGGGCACGGTACGACTACAGGCGGTGGGATAAATTCCCTAGCCTCCAAGCGATTTTTAAGGCAAAAATGTTATTTGGGATGCTCCCTAGCCTTATCGAATTGGAGGCGGATTTAATTGGTTTGGGATTAATCCCTAGCTGCAACAAGAAGTTGTGGCAAATATAAGGAGGGGAAGGGGTTTTTTTACGGCTTAAAGCCAAAAATTGATTGAATTGAAACTTCTCACTGGTGTACTACACACCCAGCAGCTTGCTTCTTGGTTCTCACTAAGTTCAGGGATTGAATTAGCAGAACCACGGAGGATAAAAATTTTCCTGATTTGCAGTGACCATTTCACCCTTTGTTATAGATTCGGCGGTAACAAGGAAGTGTGAATCGAGTGAGGTAGAAAAACACTACCCGTTAATTTCATATAAGTCGTTGAATTGCTGTCGTGCGCATTGGTTGTGTTGCGCTGTCGTGCGCTGTTGTTGTCGGCAAACCTCGTCATCAATTCTCGTGGGCGCCTTAAGGTATGTGATGAAATTGTGATCGAGTTGATGATGTTGAGAATGTTGAGTTGGAGGATAGGCGCTGCTATGAAAAGGTGTAACTTCGTTACAATCTACAACTGGTTAAATCTTTAAATACCAAGGAGAACCTATATCATGGAATGCAAAGAAGCAGACGACCGTAGCTCTGTCTAATACAGAAGCTGAGTATATGGCCTTGAGTTAAACATCTCAAGAAGCACTGTGGCTTTATTCTTTACTTAAAGAACTAACTGACTGCAACAAGGAATTAATGTTGCGATGTGATTACAAGAGCGCAACAAACCTTTCGCAAAGCAATATGTATCGTGCACGTTCCAAGCATATCGATATCCGACATCATTTTATATACGGAATCTTATAGATGAAAACAAGTTGAAGATCGTATAATTAAAAACAGAAGACATGCTTGCAGACGTTATGACTAAAGGACTTCCAGCATCAAAACATAACCACTGCTGCAATCTAATTGGTATAAAAGTACCAAAATATAGTGGGGTGTTAAAATTTATAGAATTTATTCTTTGTACGTATATATACTTTATATTTATGTTATTTTTTAAATCAAGTTGTAAGTGCTTAAAACGTTTTTATTTTTATTGAAAATAAAATAACTTCATTTCAAACATCACTATTGCCTAAAACAAAGTACGCATACGCCACAGTGTACAATTGATTAACCCACTGATGGTTGATCGATTTGATTTCAGCTATTAATAAATAGAAACTTGATAAGATTAATATTTATATAAGCCACTAGCTGTTAACCGCCCGCTTAGCTGGGCATAAATTTAACCTCATCTTTTTTTTGTTTAGGACCAAATACCAATGTATATAAAAAATACATGCCATACAATTTTGTTAAGCCTTTTCTCAACAACGATACACTTTATTTGTAATGTCGAATTCCTTTCAACAAAAGAATCGATTCTGTTCCGATTTTTTCCTAAACAAAATCCATTCTTTTCTGTCAAAACATATCTTGCATTTTAGCAAGATTTCACACTGATTTTCACACCACACACCATACAGATTTCACATTTCTAATACTTCAAATCGAAAGTTGGGGAGTTTTAGGAAGGCAAATTGTTTTCTTTTCCACAATATTTTCTGTAATCACACGAAAAAAATCGATTCTCTTATGAATTCCTTTCAAATTACAGAAACAAATCGATTCGATTTCAAAAAAAAATCGATTCTGTTAAAAGAAAATTCGAATTTTTTGTTGAAAGGAATCCGCCATAAGTCTGTTATTACATGACAACTTTAGGCTTTGGAGTATAATGACTTTTTTCAAACATATGTACATAATATAAAAATTAAAAAAAGATGATACGCAAAACAAACTGCCCGTTTAGTCATTTTTGAAACTATTCTTTTCCTTGTTAAATATTTTACAGGACTTCTCCGATTTTTAGACGTGAATCCAAATTCAAGAAACATCTGTACTCTTTGAAGGATTAATTAGAAATTTTTCACTTACAAAATGTAAATCTTTTGAAATGAATATCTTTCCAATTGAAAAAAAAAATGGATTCTGTAGGATTTAAATGGCAAAGATAAATCACAGAAAGAGAAAACAGATGCCACAAAAGAAAAAGTCAAAAAAAAAATCCACTGATTTTTAAACAAATTGAAAAATCTTGCCTTTCCTAGCCATCTCTTCCTCACCATGAAGTGGGAGTGAGCAAAAGCAAAGAGACGTCAAAAAAAAAATCGGAGGAGTCATTCCCATGTGAACACCGCGTCTATACTCTGTCCAACAAAAATAGGCAGTACACGTCTTATGGGAAAGTTTTTTCAAAATCAGTAGCGTGCCATATTTTTGCAACATATTAAATTGAAAAAAACTCCTCCACAAAAAGTGTTTGCCCGCTCGTGAATTTCCAATAGCATCTGACACAGACCCAACGTCCTATTCAAGGCACATCTGAGTGTGCACGTGTGCACTGAATTGCTGTGGCCAATGGCAATTGGCTTCTGCTGTGTTACCAAACTCGTTCAGCTTTTTTTCCTTGAGTTTATGTTAAGGTGCTTTCGATCTTCGAGCTTTAAGAAAAAGCTTTTAATGATGAGTGTTATCGTGTACACTACGACAACCCTGTGAAAGCTTTAATGAATGACAGATTTATGCAATCCACTGTAGCTAGAATGAGAGGCAAACGTCCTATCTTGCCTACACTGCCAATTTTGTTTGGACAGAGTATAATGGGGTTTTCCATACCCACCCAAGTGGATCAATAGTCAATTATGAAATTTTCCAAATCTATAAATTAAATCAAACGAAATGGTAAGAAATAGACCGTACTTGCCAAACGCTGTGGTAAACGACACCAATTAATTTCTTATTTATTTTTTGCCTTCAAAAATTGAATTACATTTTTTATCTCAACTTTTTGGCAACCATAATTGAGAATTTTTCTGATAAATAAAGTTCCTGTATTGCTTATATTTATATCAGTAAATATCGGGTGTTGTTTTTATAAACAACATATCCCGCTATTTTTTTTTAAGTAAAAAGTATTTATAAGCACGCGTGTATTTGGCTGGAATGGTGTGCCAAAATTTTAAAGCAATCGGTTAAGAACTTTCAGAGATCAGCAATTAGGAACAAACCAACAGTTTTTCCAAATACTATTTCACTAGGAAGCCGTCGCGTCGGTCGGTTAGGATAGAGTTTATGGTATCTCTGTTGCGAACTATTTGCACTTTCATTGACAGCCCATAAACGTAAAGAATATATTATGTATATGTGCATTATATTCTTGGTTTATAAATACAACCATTTCAAATTGTATTCATTACATACATATAAAATATACATTGAAGACGCGTGATGTATATATTTAACGAAAAAAAAATTTGAAAGAGTCAAAAGCACTAAAAAATTGATTTTTTGTTTTTAAAAAATTTTTTAAAAAATTTTTAAATGCATTATTGTTTAAACTATTGAGAAGCATCAGATTGCAAAATAATTACAAAATCAGTCTAAACATGGCAAAGATATATGCGAATAACCCAAAAATAAGACCATATTTTGTCAAAAAACGTGGAATACCTAATTCCGTTATGTGATTTTTTTTTGGGAAAAAACCTGAAACGCAGTTTTTATAAAATTGACTTGGTTATCTTGCAGGTACAAAATTTAATCAAAATCGATAGAGCCGTTTTTGAGAAAATTTGAAAAAAGCTAAATATTTGTATGGCAGCTACCCGTTCCAGATGAGCTGAAACAAAAATTGGAATTTCCCCTCTAGGGAATCACATAAAAATGCTTTGCATCAAATTTGAACCAAATCGGTCAAAACATTTAGGCTCCAGCTCAAATCACAGTGGACGCACAGACCGACATTTTGGGACTTATCGATTATCGTAGTGTTACTTTTGATTACAAACTCAATTTTTTTTACACGAAACCAATACTTGCCCTATAGAGCAAGTAAAAATTAAAATCTGCTAATAAAGGGTGGTTTTTTAAGAGGTTTAGAACTTTAAAAAAAAAAAAAACACAAAAAATTCGAAAAAATGAATGAAATATTTATTTGAATCAATAGTTTGAACCTTGCAATTTAATGTTTAAAGATAATTTTATGCAAATGTTGACCGCGGCTGCGTCTCAGGTAGCCCATCCGCTGAGTCCAATTTTGGCATACTCTTTCACACATATCGGCCGGTATCTCACGAATGAATGCATGGATGTTGGCTTCCAGTGCGTCAATCGAAGCGGGTTTGTCCCTATAGACGTTAGCCTTGACATACCCCCACAAAAAATAATCTAATGGTGTCAAATCGCACGATCTAGGCGGCCAATTGACCGGCCCGAAACGTGAAATTAACTGTTCACCAAACTCGCCTCGCAATTGCGCCATTGTTTCGCGTGCTGTGTGGCATGTGGCACCGTCTTGTTGAAACCACATATCATGCAAGTCAAGAACTTCCATTTCGGGCAAAAAAAAGTTTGTTATCATCGCTCGGTAGCGTTCACCATTGACAGTAACGCTGCGATTCGCATCATCTTTGAAGAAATAGGCCCAATAATGCCGCCGGCCCATAAACCGCACCAAACAGTGGCTTTTTCGGGATGCATTGGTAGCTGTTGCAATGCTTCTGGCTGATCTTCACTCAAAATGCGGCAATTTTGCTTATTTACGTACCCATTCAACCGAAAATGAGCCTCATCGCTGAACACAAGCAGCGCGCGATGAACATTTCGAACCGAGCACGAATTTTGATAGTAAAATTCAATAATTTGCAAGCGTTGTTCATTTGTAGGACGATCCATGGTTAAATTGCAAACCAAACTGAAGCTGTTTGACAGTGACACAAGGTACTAAACACACGTCAGCTGTCAAAACCAGTGTTACCAAAACCAAACCAGCTTAAAAATCACCCTTTACAATAAAGCTTGCAGTTTGTTTATTTATAATTTTTAAATGCAAAAATGCTGTCATTTCATCTTTATGTTCTATAGGTATACAAAACTAGTATAATTGTGCCTCTTCGTTCCACAATAAATGCTCTTGCAGTCACACTATTATGATAAGTTTTGACACTTCGTAAAATAACTATTGTTTAATTATTCAATATTAATTTCCAAGTCAATCTGTTCAAATCTGAATTGTTCAAAACTCAAAAAACCTCTCCAGTCTCCACCGATAAAAATTTAAAATCTGATATTTTTGTTCGATTAAACACGAAAACAAAATCCTCTATCATCGTTCCTTTATAAGTTCAATGAACGGCAAGCTAAACTCACTGCACATTTTAAGCTCTGATGCTTCTCATATCATCACATAGAAAACTATTTTTACTCTAGTTACCTCGTGCGACCCACTTCACGTAATTTTCAATTTTCCACCACGGTGACTGTTTAATTAGATTTTGTCAATTATGTAATTGATTTTTTCCCTATGAAGCTTCATCCAGATGAATAGCTGAAAACGAGGTCACGACACTTTTCCGTCACATCACCTCTTTCCAAAAAGTAATTATAGACGATGAACGAACGTTTAAACCGGGGTATTCCGTCTCTTGCTCAGCAAAAAATCATCCCCCACATAAACAATGCTTTTTAACCTAAACTTATGGATACATAAAACTATAACGACCAAAATGGAAGTCCTTTTGATATAGGAAGGACGATGAAAGTAGTATGATTTTTTAGTATCTTTATACAGTAGCTCTCCTGTCAAAGTGGATAACGTCATAATACCTTCTATGAAAAACCGGCCAAAGAAGAATATAGAAATAGAACTTCTATATACCTCTGTATGATGTTGGCATTCTGCACAACAAAGGCAACAAGAAACCGAAAAATTGTGTGTGATGACATGACATGCATCTGACGGGGGCGACATGGCATGCCATCCCAATAAAGATTGTAATTTGTCAACAAACCAGAAACCAGAAACCAGAGATTCCCGCAAACAAACACAAAAAAAAAAAATTTAAATGAAAAAAATCCGACATCCAAAGACTTCCCAAATATCAGCATGACACATATAATCCTAACTCCCTTTACGTCATACCAGCAAGCTTCCCACAACTTGAATATGATCGAGAGAATTGTGTCTTGTTTTTTGCTTAAAAAAAAAAAAAAAACAAGAACACTTGAACCATCTGAGTGTCAGTCTTTTTGACACTGAGCACGTGTGTGTGTGTGTGTGTGGTGTGTGTCGGTGTGTGCAGAAACAAAGGTATAGTGTATTATGAAATCATGGAAACAGAATAATGGTAATTTTGTCGCCTTGGAAGGATTTGTTTTGGAAAGGTAAGAAAATGATATGATTAATTATTATCTACAGTAGACTAGGTAGGTATATTGTGTTTGGGGAATCGTCTAGAAAAATGTGGGATACAGATTGCCAAAGTCTTACGTTTGTAGATAAGGGAAGGATTTTTGTTGTTTTATGTATCTTGCAGAAAGTAAGTGAGTACGTGAGTAGTAATTGACCGTTTTTCGGGATAAATCTCGCATAATGTTGGGGAGGACATGATTTCAAAATGAGTTGAGTATGATTGAGTAGGTCGTTTTTGAAAATACCAAATCATTTTATATCAGATACCTAACCAAATCAGTATCAATGTAAAAATCAGGCTAGATTTTGCTTTCACCTCAGGTTCACGGTGTTTAAAATCTGCTTTTGACACAGCATTTTATTTTCATCAGATTTTCATGTCTTTTTTCTTTTTCTGAGAAATTGCCTCTTGCAAGGAAGTGGCAATTTCTCTACGAATATATTTTTTGTCATGATAAACTTCACACTAAAGGCTTAACTATACATAAGCCAAAAAGTACAACAGTACAAAAGTCAAAATTAATTTTCCCGCTAGCGCAATTGTTTTGTGAAAAAGAATATACAATTTTTTTTTAACCAAAATGTAATATTTCCAGTCAGAAAAACTATTCCAAAATAAGTTTGAAAATTTTCACTTTTGTCATTTTTTTTCTTATGTAGTTAAGCCTTAGGACAGAACAATTCAAAGGATTTCAAATCGATATCGATTCCAAGGCCACTTAGGACAGCGTTTATAGAGACAAACTTTTAAAGCCTATGTCTTGTTTTGGCATTAAAACCAAACTCATCCATTTGTACGGTATACAGGATGATGATAACGGATGCAAGCTTCTTCATCAAGGTGGGTAAAGATATCACCTTTAACGTAAATTCTGTCATAAGTCTGAGCTGGTGACATTGAAATAATTGGAAGAACATGTGACGTGAATTTAATTATGGTTTTGTTAGGATTTGGTCGGACAAGGTGAAGACGGATTTAATGGTGAATGAGAGCAAAACCTTGTAAAGGCCATTTCATTGGGCCTTGGAATTTGTAAGACTGCAGCGGCCACTTTGATAAAGCAGGTAGGTATATAGGTAGACAGAAATGGCGACCATCGAGTGACCCAATTAGCAAAAAAAGCGCCTTTTTGATACCAAAACTGGTTTGAACCTATGGTTGAGGAATGGGTTTGTGGAACAACAATATGCAACCCTGACAGCAAAAATCCGAGTTTCATCTCAGAGCCATTTCGTCGCGTTTAAAAAAGAGATCAAGTATTTGATCTTCAGTTCGGCAAGTATGTCAATGTCGTCAAATAAAGCCTTTTCAAGTGATTGTATCCTAAAACGGACTAGGGCAGGGCATTTACAGAGGAAGAAAAATAATGTTTTCTTTTCCTGCTGGTTCGCACAGCTACGACAATAGATGTTGTAAGAAATACCCAGTTTCGCCGCATGCTATCCTATTGGCCAGTGCCAGTTGCAACGCGACTCTGGCAATGTCTTGCCTTGTTCTACACATTAGATCTTTTGTTGAATCTTTCTAGATATAACACAGTTGCTTAGACTGCACCACCTACGATTGGATTCGTTGAGAAAAATTGAAAGTACATTGCCCTTCATAACTCTGAGAGGGATGTAAACTCTTTCCGCAAGTGAGCTATCAAGGGCTGATCCTTGCCTTGTTAGTTCGTCTACCCCCTCATTTCCCTCAATGCCAGACCTTAAGGCCCCTGTGGTACCAACACTAGCTGTTCTTTGAATCTTTTTAAGCTTATTGATGTTATATGCCTTGGTAAGAGCAGGCCACCATACAATCTATCCATTTGTGAGGATCGGTCGTACTACCTGTTTACTGCCATAGTATCATCTTTGACTGTATTTCCCACTTTTTACCAAAGGGTTTGCTACAGGTATAGAAGATGCTATGCAGGCCTTCTTAACCCATTGTTCAATGATTAATTTCCAGTTCAATTTAGGGTCGAGAACTACACCCAGATATCTGGCACTGGATGAAAGCAACAGAGTTTGGATACACACCATGTATCCTCCTATCACTGAACATGGATATAATCCAATTCCTGTTGTAGTCCTCTATGTCAACGAGTGATTCTAGAATGGATTAAGTTAGGACATTGTTGAAGGCCCTATCTACATCTTAAAAGGTAGCGAGGGTATATTCTTTGAAATGGATTGTTTTCTCAACTGTGTGCACTTCCTCACGCAGGGCCGTTTCAGTGGACTTACTCTTTAGATATGCGCGTGTTGAGAGTTTTCAAGAGGACATCGAACTAAGATATCTCGATCGAGAATACGTTCGAGAGTTTTAAGCACAAAAGAGGTCAAGCTAATTGGTCGGAAATCCTTCGCAGATTTATGCCCCCACCTTTCGACTTTCGGAATAAAAACTACTTTAACGTGTATCAAGGACTCGGGTACATGTACATCCGTTGAAGATCAACTCAAACCAAGGTATTGCCACATAATGCAGTTTCTGGAGCATGATAGGCAATATTCCGTCCAGTTCTGGAGACTTGTACGGTAAGAAAGTGTTAATTCCCCAGGCAATTTTTCTTTCGTTATTGATTCGTTCTCTACGAACGAGTAACATGTTGTTTATAAGCTGTTCAGGGTTGTTGTTCTCGCAACCTGGAAAATGCGTCGTCATCAGAAATTCCAAGGACTCGGCTGGAGTGCCAGTCCAAGTTCCATCGAGCTTCTTCAGTAACGAGGGATTACAGTGTTCCCTCGAGAGAACCTTGCTAATCATTGCGGAATCCTTTATGCTCTTAATTGACTGACAAAAATCTCTCCAGCTCTGTTGCTTGGCTAATGCAATATCCCGTTTATAAATTTTAAGGATATCTTTATACGGTTGGTAAAACTTATGCCTTTCATGTGGAGTCGATTATTCGATATTTGGTGGCAACATTGGAGTCAACTGATTCGAAAAATTAATAATAATCAGCCCACACCCGTACGTCAAAGAAACTCAAGGTCTGTCGAAAACACTGTTGCTGTGCTTGAAAGAGTGTAAAGGAAAACCCGAGGTAGTCAATTCCTTATTATTTACAAGAACTTGGCCTTTCTGCGACGTCAACTTATCGAACTTGACGTCGGGACCTATAGGAACTCAAGTAAAACGACCATATACAATGGCAAGTGTTCGTTGATTTGGTTTTGGAACAGTTAGAAGTTGTGCCAAAATTTCGCGAACAAATTCATCTTAAACGACGAGGTCCATTTTTGATTGAACGAATGTGTGCTGTGCACAAGCATTGACAATTTCGATCGACACGAAATGAGAAACCCGGTTTATAGGAACATTTCTAATATGAAACTGGGCATTGCCATACATGTCAAACGCGTGCGCTACATATCAATGATTAGTGACTTCTTGTATCTATTTTTATAACAAGAAACAAGTAAATGGTCATTAATTTTTCGGTGTCGAATGTAAAGCCATACATTGTTGATGAAAATTTTATTTCATTATAAAGCTAAGACTTTGCCATTAAGTGTGAAAAACTATCATTCAAATGGCCGCCTCGGGAAGGTTCGCAGCATGTATGTAATTCTTAACCAGTTTTTCGCACATTTCTGGTGGTATCTCGACCAAAACTTGAGTAATGTTGGGTTTTAATGCGTCTAGAGTTCGGGGATTATTCGCGTAGACACGTTCTTTTGCGTAGCTTCACAGAAAAACAATGTAACGGTGTCAAATCGCATGATTTTGGTGGCCAATTGAAGTCGCCAAAACGTGAAATTATACGCGACCATTAAACTTCTCACGCAATAAAGCCATAATTGGTCGTGTTGTGTGGCTTGCTGCCCCGTCTTGTTGGAACCACATATCGTCCAAGTCATGATCTTCAATCGCCGGCCAAGAAAATCGGTTATCATTCGACCAATTTCTGTAAACGCCGGGAAATTGATAAATAAATTCGGATCATCAGCAACACATGCTCTTGCAGAAGCAATATTTTCGACGGAGCGTGCATTACGATGATGCACCGGCCTCAAGACATCAGCAACGCTTCCACTCTCTTCAAATTTCTTCACAATTTTACCGATTTCTTGCGTAGTTGGTCGATTATGACGACCATAATCATTGCGTAGTGCGCGAAAAGTGGCAACGTTTGAATCACCCCTTTTGTAGTAAGTTTTAATAATTTTAGCACGTTGTTCGATTGTTAAGCGATCCATTCTCGTAAATGACAGACAGTCAAGTGATATTAGGACACTTCAAATGACAGCTGAGTTTGACAGGTGTCAAATTCCAGCAATACCAACTTGAAACCACGAAATGAATGACCCTGTGTATTTTACTATTATGCTTAAATTGTTATGTAAAAACTTTGATGCTTACGCATATTAACCGTGAGTCCCGGTACTCACACTCTTTTTTATAAATACCATCAAATTGGCAGTATTCTGGCAGTTAGCTGTCAAAAAACAGACAGCACAATGGAAAAATTCATTATTTTGGCAGTATACTGACAGAAAACTGCAAATTTGGCAGTCGTTTAGATCCAGCATAAATAATATCTACTTTATATCTCACTTTTTCATAGGCATTAAAAATCCAAAATTAAAAAATATAAATAAATTAATTCAACAAACAACTTGAAGCTTCTTTTTAAATTTTTCACACTTTTTAATTAATTTTGTCGTAATTTTTATAAATGCTTGCTCTAGGGCTTCAATGAAAAGTATACCTACCTCATGCCATTGACGCGTGTAGGTGTAACCAAGCCTTTAGTAGTACGTATATTTTTGATTTTGTCATTAATACAAAAAAAGCCATTACACCTACATAATTACTTTAGTATAGGTCTATAAACATCAATAATGTTCTTGCATCAACGGACGGAGTTTTTTGACGACCGACATGAACTTCCAAAGCTTCCACTTGCTGAAAAGTTTATCTTGTATCCTAAATACTTCCCCCCTCTATTTGCCATCAGATCTTTAATGTTTATTTAAAAATAAAAAAAAAAAAATAAATAAATCACAAACAGAGTCATAAAAACAATCTGTTCTCAAAAGTCAATAGGACTTTAAGTATTCTTATTTTTTTTATGATTTTTCATTCAACACCACAAAACAGCTTTAATGATTCTATAAAACAAACTTTGCCCAAAAATCCCCTAATCATGAAACTTTGCTAACTTTTTTTTTATTGCCTATCCCTTCAATCCCCATACCCAGGACCTACTCCCAACATCATCTATGCTGTCATAATATCTTAAAAAAAAAAAAAAAATAGGGAAAAAAAGAAAAATTTAAAAAAAATGAGGGAAGGATTTTTTGTGTGTGTTGGTAAAAAAGAAATCATTTTCAACTTACCATTCCCATTCCCATTTGCTGTAGCTGCTGATCCCTCTCCCAGGGCACGTATCTATTTCCAAATGCCGTCGGTCCATTCCAATGCTGAAGGACCATTGAATTGCGACTGTCATCAGTCAGATTGCTGCTCAAATTACTTTGATTCGACTTTTTAGCCATTTCCGCTTTGCTCTTCTTCTTTAGAGTTTTACTAATGGCGCACAGACGCTTCCGATAGATAAATACGACGATGAGCCCAGCTGCCACAAACATGCCGCAAACTGTGATTACGAGTGGGATTATGGCTTTAATGGCATGCGAGGTGGATGATGAGGACGTTGACACCGGCGACAACCCATCATAATCGTCCTGTGAGTTTCTGTCATTTCCATTCTTGGGTGCGTCCTTTTTCGATGATGGCGATGACGATGACGATGACGATGATGACGAGTGTCCGTCAACAGTACCATGACTGCTATTCGTCTTTGAGCTGCTGCCATTTCCAACCGGCGTTAACTTTGTTCGCGTCGTACTTGAGTCCGTGTGACTTGACGGTGGCGTTGAATCCAGACCGGAATCAGGACCCTCGTCATCTGATTCCTGGCTGATAGTTGTAGGAGCTTGTTGATGCTGTTGTTGATGATGGTTTCCATCGGGGTATTGAGGTCCCGATTGGTAAACATTGTTCAAACCGAAGCCGGGTGGAAGATTGTTCGTGGGATACCTAATGCCTGCTGTCTGATCCCTAAACGATTGCACACCCGGTAGCATGTGAAACGGTGGCAGGAACTGAGAAATATTCCGGGCAGCTTGTGAAATTGATGGCGGATGCCGACTGTAAATTTTGTTATCGTTCCGAGCGTAAATGTTGACGTAAACTTCGTTCTTAGCCGTTAATTGCCCATCCGAAACAGTGATGTAGAGGAAGAAGTTTTCGCCACCCTGTTTGGTAGGAATACAAGGAAAAAAAAAACCCATCAGAATGCAAATATTTTTGGCTTCGACTTGGATAACGTTGAAGGTCTGACATGGAACGAACTAACATCCAAGCCAACAACAACAACTACAAACAGAAAAAAACAAGATATTGTTCTTGAATATACTTACTCGTCCTGCAAGACTCTCGTTCAGGTAAACAACTCCTGTTTCGGGATCGATCCGAAATGGTAATCCATCACTGACAGTCGTTCCAGGATCGTTTGGATTAGCATAGTTGTCATGGGAATTTGGCTCCAGGTCAAATTGCAGCGAATCATGCTCTGCGTCGTCAGCCTGCACCCTGGCTATCACCGATCCAACTGCCTCCGACTCTGAAATACGCCAGTTACGTTCCACGTACATAACAGGAGGTGTGTTCAATAATGAATTCTGACTTGTTGCTGCAAGGATACAAACAAAACAGGATGGAAAATTAAAAAAAAAAACTGTGCAAACTACAGGACGGTTATATTAAAAACCAAGTTCATTTTTTTTTTTTTTTGTTACATTGCTGACCATGAGGAGGAAAGAATAGTTTCGTTCTAAGTGGATGCAGCTGGTCCACGTTGGGCGCCAGAAATTCGTTAATTTGGACCGTGTGTCAGAGACAGAAGAGAATGTGGTTCTAACTCAAACAAAGCACAAAAAAAAAATACTACAAGACAAATGCTGATTAAAGGCGATTTTTATTCCATGAACATCCTTTCGCCTGCTTTGCTGTGGATGGCTAGAGCTATGGTTATGGCTACCAGTATGGTCATGTAGAAGGATGCTTTTGACTGCGGGAAGGAGGGAAGTTTCGAGTTAGTTAGTTAAGACTTTCACTTCGTGCCACAACTTGCCTCTGAACATAGCAACGACGACGACGACGACGATAGCGATACAAAATAAAACAAAAAGAGAATAAAAAATAGAGAAAAAAACTAAGTGAACACCTCAATTTATTCTAGAATCCTTGTAAAGCCCTTTAATCCGTATTCATTCTGGCAATCTGGCAAAAGGCATTTATAATTTAAGAATGAGCTGATGGTGAACCTGCTGGGCTGTGCTGTTCTGTGCTGAGGTAGAAATAAACGATGAGGAAGGATAAAATGTATAGTCTTTTTGTTTTGCCTCATCCATCTACGCCCGTCAGTCTGAGCTGGTGTCCCGTTTTCAAGCCCTTTAAGTCGCTTTGCAAATTTTCATTCAAAGTGGTGGCAGGTTAGGGATGATTTCCGCAGGATGAAAACACAAAACAAAAAAAACTAACCGCATATTATGCACAAAAGTCGTATTCACGTCGTCCTTTTTGAAAACAAGAAGGAATGAGGTGGCAGCCAACGCCGCGCACTAGTGTACCAATGATGAGGAGGCGACCGACTCGAAGCCCCAGCGAGAAAAGCTTTGGACGTGTCCAGGTTAATTTAAGGGTGGATGAGAGTATTTTTTTTTTGTTTGGTTGTTGTTCCTGGTGATGGCTGATGGCACGGCTATACAGCAACGTAAAAGTTTCTGTGAAATTTCACAAAGAGAAGGTTGGCCTTTGACTCATTTAGGGTTATTATGGCATGGACTTTGAAAATGATTTCTAAAAGAGAAAATATATCAATGTGTGTGTTGGTGTGTGCTGATTAAAGAAATCCAATGGAATAAGGGGTGGTAAATGGCACACGAAAGGCAAAACGGAAATAAATACCTGTCTTTGATTAATTGGTTTTAATTCATTTAAGCTAAGCTGTGAATGGGGGGTTTGGCATTTAATCATATTAGAGAGTTCCACGACGAGGCAAGGAGCCAAAATGTAACAGAATAGGCGATACCACAGGGAAATGTGTCTAATGAGGTTGGAAATAGAAAAACTTTTTTTTTTCATACAATAAAAATACGGAAGGATGCGGGGAATTAAAACTTTTTTAACCGTTATTAATTTATACATGAAATATTTTCAAGAATATAGATTATAGAGAGCTACTAAGGGTTAGCTAAGGATTTGTTTGATTCTTTCAGGGGGAGAACTATCTTGTTCCGTTTAGTTTTCGGAAAAGTATTTATTCAAGTTCAAGGATAAAAAAATAAATTTGCTGGAGCTACAGCTCATAGAGAACCACGTCTTAAAGTGCGTTGCGTGTTGTTTGTCTGCAGGAGTTGAGGGGATTCACAATTTTCTGCTGAATCCGAACAGCCGGGGTGAGAGGCACTTTTCTATG
The DNA here is from genome assembly GCA_932273885.2 of Leucozona laternaria. Lineage (NCBI taxonomy): Eukaryota > Metazoa > Arthropoda > Insecta > Diptera > Syrphidae > Leucozona > Leucozona laternaria. The sequence continues at coordinate 215,066,027 of OW026366.1, read as the reverse complement.
ACAAGCGACGCTCTTGGAAGATTTGTCACTTCCTCGCAAGAAGGAGCTGTGAAGTGAACCCAGACCTCCGGCATGACAGCCCTGCGCTACCAGCTACTTATACATTTTTGAGGATAACATTCTTAAATTGGTGTAATATAGAGCTTCAAAAGTTTTTTAACCAAAAGGAAAACATTTTTGACACCAAACATCGAAGACCCCAATGAAAACAGTACACCTAACACCTTGAGTGGTATACCAACTGCAAGAGTGCATTGAAATACATAATGCCTCATAAACTTCTCGGTTTTATAACACTTTTGTTTTCCCAAAGCTTTGAGCGTTCTGAGCTAAAACATGGATTGGATAGGTTCTTTTTTTTAGGTTTTGGGTAAGTTAACATTTTTAAAAGCTGAAAAAATCATTGATGGAGAAATTAACGGGGTAAGAAGTTGTGGCATATGAGTAGACGGAAAACAGATACTTGAGTTTTTGCTAATTGTTGTTGTAACCCGCTCACTTCGCTTTAACTCCTTTGAATTTTAGAAAGTATTCTCTAACCTACCGTGCGACATGATTCAAGTTTCTAAATTTCATCAAAATCCGTGAAGCAAGAAAACTTGCTTTTTTGAAGACATAATTTAATCTTATCTTAACGAATCACATTAAAAATTATAACTTAATGTCCCCTCTCTGTTTAAAGAAGTTTCTATCACTAGAATTAGCAGAGCAATTTTTGTTAATATGGGCAAGGGTACACCAAAGTAAGTGTTTTCTTAAATTCACATATATGATGTCAAAATTAAAGATAGACCTTTATTGTCGAACTATTTTTTTCTTCGAATATATCCAAGAACCACACTCTCAAATAATATACTTCACACCAGGTCCGGGACACCCTGTATCAGGGTTGTCACTTACTACACTTTTTCGAAAAAATGTATCTACTGCCTTTAAATCAAATCTACTGCACTTTTGGTTTTACGAAAAAAAAAATTTTCAATAAATAATCCATTAAATATTTTTTTAATTCTGTCATTGAATGCATTCTTCATGAAAGCCACGCTTTAATTTATGCTTAAAGCTTTCGGCTATCGGCTTTGTTTTGATGACAATTGACAGCTGTCACAGCAAATCCGTCAACGCAACGTTTTTTATTTATTTGAGTTTGTTTTTTTTTTGTTTCTTGAAAATATAAATCTACTGCAAAAACATTGAATCTACTGCATATTTTTTTTGCAAATCTACTTTATAAATTTTTTTCAAAAGGTGGCAACCCTGCCCTGCATATAAAAACGGATCATGTTGTGTTCGGATGCTTGAAACTTGAAAACGACTGGAACACATTGGATACTTCCTTCTGCGGGTTCGTTAGTAATAGCTCCGCGAAGGTAAGGAAAAAACAAATGTTGGAAAATTATCAACAGGTGGCGCTGTAGGCAAACATTTCGTTATTCAGTTCAATTCAATTACCTTTCAGCAGGTGGCGCCATAGGTGGTTAGGAAATGGCTTTCTGGATATTCTTTTTCAATTTTTGTTATTTGTAGGGTGAAATGGGGACAAAATAAAAAAAATTGTCCGATTTCAAAAATTCTTTTTTTTAAAAGGTTTTTCTTATGGAATCTGATATTCCTAATAATCCTATATACTCTAATATATTTGTAGGGTAAAATAGGGTAAAAATTAAAAAAAAATGTGTTTTTTTCATAGAATTGGCATTTATAGGGTGAAATGGGGCTAAAAACGAAAAGTGGCATCTGATTTCAAAAATTCTTTTTTTGTTTCAAAAGTTATTTAATAAAAATTGCTCTTTATATATTGAAATAGGATACAAACAAAAATGGGGTTTTTGATTACGAAAATTCTTTCAGTGTTGGGAAAGTATTAAAAGTTGGACTCAGCGGATCATGTTTTTTCATAACGTGAAGTAGATTAAAACCCATAAAGTAGTATTCGATTACAAAAATAAGCTTAAATAGATCTATTAATTTATGTTTTCTTTTGTAATTTTTATGCGAAGCTTCGGTTTTTCTACCCATGCCAAGCCGGGTGTGCCAGCTAGTAATTTTAAAAACATAATTTTAAAAAAATGTGTTAATTATCATTTAGAATTAAAAACAAATATAATATGTAAATAAATGTGTGTAGATGACAAACAATGAGTCCAAACTTAATAATTTCCATGACTACGATAGTCCCAAAAATTTGTTAATTTAGTGAAATGTAAAGTTTTGCAATATAGGCCCACCCGAAAATTGATTTTTTTAACTTCTTTTGTCTAAATGGGCCACTGTGCGGCAGGACTTGCTTCAAGGGCATATATTGCAAAACTTATATCTAGGGTAACACGCACTCTGCAGAGTCTCCCTTTTCTTAAGTACTTCTTCGTTTGGTGCAGGAGACTGGTATACATACATATTTTTGTAAACAGACGATGCTAGGTATGTTCGAGTACTAATCCAAAACTACCCTTTTCTACCATTTGTAGTCCAATTTAGTTCTTTTATGTGAACTTTTACAGAATTTTGAACTAAAACTGTTAGGTGTGGAAAGTAAACAAACAGAGGTATTAACTTTAAAAAAGCCAGAAAAACTCATTCAGTACCTATCATTTTCGAGCAGTTGAGGCCGTGTATCCAGCAATAATTCTGCCAATGATGTCTCCAAGCGGTCTCCGTGAAGGACAATGCACAAAACCGTTAGGTTAAATTATACGGTCCTCAAATATTATTTCCTCTAATAACCTTTAATTGTGTCGCGAGCTGCTGTGTGTCAATCGTGATCTATTTGGTCTTTGTGACGCAAAAAGAACAATTGACTGCATTCACATAGTAAACCAAACAAATTCATTTCCACAAACAAAAAAAAAACACAACAAAAGCAAACACAAGCGTATTAATGAGTTAAGAAAAATTCAGAACAAAGCTGCTGTTTATGTACATGGGCAATGTTCTGCTCAGTGTTCTTGGTTCTTGTATGTTTAACAATTCATTCGATTGAGAATGACTCGAAATAACGAAACATTTATATCGTTCATTTGAACTAATTCGCAATTCGGTTCAATAATTGATTAATTCGATCTTTTAAAATGAAATATTGGCATTGCTCTATGTTGAAAGCAAAGCTATTACACATTAAGGTAATTTAATTGGGGAACCAAAAAGTCATTAATCATCATGAACCTATAGCGCTCTCCCAGGACATACGCAAGGTGGGGGACGGGCAGATGCGTAACATTTATTTGTATGCAAAAAATTGAAAATGTCACGAAATTTTTACATGTCATTTTATTGAATACTTAAACTGCTGTAGTTAGGTAGGTACTAATTATTAAAAGAGCGATTTATCGGTATTATTCCTGAGACTTTTGAACGAAAAGAAATAAAATAGAATTTGAGTATGCCACCCCCTCCCCCGCCCTCTGGTTGAAATCCAGCTTACACCCTTGCCTTGGCACTATCGATTGAATGTAAGGTTCTGACTGGCATAATTGAAATATGGGCCAATGGGTATACCAGTCCAGAAAGTACAGCAAACTGTGGTTTTTTTTAGATGTACGTAATGTTTCAATAATTCAATAATGAATTCCAGTGATGATTTTCCTACACTCCAAATATGTCAGTTTTATTTTTTGACATAACCATTTAACTAGAAGTGCCTTATCGCTGAACAATATTTTTGGGTGAAAATAATGGATCAAAGCAAAAGTTTTCGCGACCTAAAATTTTGAAGTGGAGTTCTACTGGATGTCCCATTCATGATGTAATATTGCAATGGCAAAACATTCAGCCATCAATTGTCTAAACGATTTTTTCTACTTAGAAACAGTGTTGCCAACATAAAAATCAAACCTCTAAAAAAACCATCCAACAAAAACATTGTAGGTGAAATTATTTCGAATTGGATTCCAACCCAGACTTCCAGCTTGATAGGCCAGTGCACTTGCCCACTAAAACCATTACGCCAAGTGGTAGGTGGGTACCCGACTTATAATTAAGCTCGTATAAGGTCCATTTTTTTCGAATTTGGGGAGTAATAGCTTCTATAGAGCTTGTGTAAGGCAAAATTTAGCATTCCGCACATTTTTAACTTTGAAAATGAAAAAAAAATAACTGCTATAAGGCCTTTATAAGTGAGTTTGGCAAGTTCTATACAAGGCTTGTAGATAAAGGTTCAAAATTACCTGTATAAGGCCTTCCGAAGTTATTTACTGAAAATTAAAAATATTATAGCTGCTATATGGCTCTCCACGAAAATTCATAGTCAATGCAAACAACTCATATAAGGCATTCACTATAAAGGTCTTATACAAACTAAATTCATAATCCGTATGGACAGTACGGACTTAAGTACGGTTTATTGAAAAAGCCATTTAAAAGTAGATTTAGCTATTTTTTTTTTTGTTGCGTATTTACATCATTTGTCCGTACTTAAGGTATCAAGTAGTCCCCATTTGATGATATTTTCCTGAATAACGAAGTGGCGTAGTGGTAGAGTGCTGGACTGGTACGCGGAAGGTCTCGAGTTCAAACCTAGGTAAATACAAATTTTTATAATCAAAATATAATTTCAATCATTACAGAATGCAGTCGAAAAGGTTGCAATAAAAATACAATACCTCAAATAATATATATTTTCTTAATATCTAAATCTGCTTTATTTGTGCCTTTATAAAGGGTCCGCCAAAAAACATCTTTTTTTTTTGAGAATGGCGCAAAACATAGGGTGTAGCTTCGGCTACGTGGCACGTAGCGCCGTCCTGTTGAAACCAAATGTTGCCAATATCCTCCTCTTCAATTTTTGTGAACAAAAATTCGTTCAACATGGCCCGATAACGATCGCCATTGACTGTAACGGCCACTCCTTGCTCTTTTTCGAGAAATGCCCCAATTATGCCTCTGGACCGAAATCCGCACCAAACAGTGACTCGTTTTGGGTGCATCGGCTTTTCAATGTATGCGTGTGGGTTTTCTGTGCCCCAAGTGCGACAATTTTGCTTGTTTACTACCCGCCAAGATCAAAATGAACTTCATCTAAAAAGATGATTTTTTTGGAAAAATCGGCATCTTCTCTAAGTCGATCGCAGGCCCACTTAACGAAGCGTATACACAACCATATTCGTTCAGCGGAAGGATAAAACTAATTATCTGTCAAATCAGACATGAGCTAAGTGTTACCATTCACGAAATAATCACTAGTTGAAAAAAAGCGTTAGATGGCGGACTCTTTATAAACACTTAAAGCAGACTATTAGCAAATAGCTGTCAGTAAAAGGCTTGGGTAAATCCAATGCAAGATGTTAGCTTTAGCTGTCATAAAATATACGGCTGAGTTAAGCTAATTGCATTTAATGAAAAGCTATTTGCTGCTATAACAATTGTCAACAAAAGTCTTATAGCAGTTAAATAGCTTCCTTAATGTGCGCCAAAATGACTTGCATAAGGCCTTTTAATGTTTCTATAGCAGCCTGAAAATAGCTTGTTTATAGAACCTTAAACAAGTTAAATTGTTAGTTGGGTACGTAGGTACATACTTCATTTTACTCCTTACGCAACCATATCATTCATGGTAATATAGAAATGCAATGAAATTAAGCAACAGCTTTTTGCCTAACTCACAACTCAAATACTAAACAAAACATTAAACACAATATTCAAACAAATTTTCATTAAATTGCTCTCCAAACAATTTCTCGCAGTTAATTCTTTTTATTTTCTCATAAAAGATTCTTCCAAGAACTTTTTCATGTATCGTATTTACATAAATATTATATAATAAACTGGAAGTAAACATGAGATTTAAAACACACAAATGCCGTTGGTATTTTGCATCAAAAATATTTCAGCAAAAACAAACATTACACCATATACAAAAATTCCAAAAATATGCTTCAAAGTCAGTTGAATACTTTCTCAAAAAAAGGGGTACCTAGAAACCCCATAGAAACTATACGCAAGCAAAAAAAAAAAAAAACCAAATAAAACTAAAAACTTATTTCAAACAGAATCCCACAAAGTAAATTGGGTCCGTGATGTGTGTGTTTGGTTTCTTTTTTGATAAATCACACACATATTTTGAAAGTTTTTTTTTTTTTGGTATATAAATGCTGTTAGACTTTATCAAAACTATTAACCTCATACACATGAATATACGCAGATTACATTGAAAAAAAAACTATAGGAAAAGTAGCAAAACAAGTCAACAGACTCCATTTGGAGATTTTATTCGTCCTGCTTCTGCTGCTTTTCAAAGGCAAACACTCATGCTTCCTTAGGTATTATTTCGTTTTTTTTTTTTTTAACTCCTGGGACCAGGACCACGACTTTGATATGGTGGCATTCAAATTCGTATAACTAACATGCATACTTCGTACACCCAGGTCAACAGGTTTTAGCACATATACAGGTGATTCACTCCCGACGAGGACTCTTCTGTGGGTATGTTACAGCTCACTATGATACTGCTTGCGTATACCCTACCCTACCCAGCTTTACCACACCACATACCATCCAGGATCCAACCATGAGCTTCTTTATTTTCTCATCAGAAAAAATGGTGCTCCCGAAATGGAATCCTTATATACACACAACTGGTGTACCATACCACCGTGTACCGTTTTTCCCTCCCGGTTGGCAGAGATTTTCCTTCAGATATACCTTTACCTATTCCACATACATATATAGGTTGGGATCTGGGAATAAGTTAAGCATACAAATTTTTATAGGAAAAAGGAAACTAAACCACATTTTGTACTCTTGTTTATTTATTTACGTTAACTTTTTTATTCGCCTTTTGTTGCTTCTGTTTTTTTTTTCTCAAAACATTCACAATTTTTTTTTATTTTGATTTTTATATCTCAGAATGATTTTATTTGGAAAGACCAGATTCATAAAACTCAACCATCCGTTATGAAGGATGCCTTTTCCTTCCCATCAAAGGTACTAAAAGTATTTCCTAATTCAAACGCCTTTGAAAATATGTAGACACTGTTCATTGGAGCAAATTGGGCCCTAAGGCTTAAGAACTTTTTTATATAAGCTTTGATGTAGAGAACAAGTTTTGACTGAACTGGCTTAATATGAAGCGTTACTTTTATAATTGGTAGATTATTTATTGCAAAAGTCAACTGAATTTGGATAGGTGTTAATAATTCCTCTTAAAATAAAGCTGAGTACATGTATGTACCTAAAGCCTATGTACCTATGCTGATGCGAAAAGAAATTTTTCTGTGGTCTCCAACACGACAGCGAAATGCTAACGAAAACCAAAGCGAAAAAATGACAACTGAAGGCGTCACCACTTGCAAACAAAAAAACAAACACAAACGCAAAAAAAAATCACACAAAGCCATGCTGGAATGAAAGATACAACAAATACAAACCCAAAAAACCCCAAATGCCACTTTTCAGCACACAATTAATGGTCCGGGAAATTACGTATAATTGAGTGCGAAAAAAGAGCGGAGAACTCTCCAAATAATCTGCTACAATTATCAATTTCGCTCATCGAACAGCGTACTGCAAAACGAAAATGAGGACGAAATTTTTCGATTATGATTTCGTTGTGTCATTTTTATATGGGATTTTTCGTTTCGCATCAGCAGCGTACTAGGCTTAAGGCTGAACACATACTGGAGCTGCGTCGCGAAACTAGAGGCTCTCAATAAGAAAACATCTATTTGTTCATTAGGTAATAATTATGCAGATGTATCTTCTTCAAAATGTTGGATGAACTTTAAAGAATTATTTAGGAATCTGTCTTTAATGTGTTGTGTGGTGCGCGTGATAATATCGGGTTTTTCAATAAGAGCGCTACAAAAGTTTAAAAAAAAAAAAACGGTTTAGGATATCAATGAAATTCTTTATTCCTGTGAAAGTACGTTTGATGCCATTATGTATGGAACTCGATTTCTTTTGCATGGCCACCACGGGCACTCTTGCAGAAGTCCAGACGCTGAACCCAATTGTCGACGTTTTTCAAGCATAAATCGGCCGATACTGCTGCAATTTCACGTTCTATATTCGTACGAAGTTCATCAATCGTCGCTGGCTTGTTGGCATAGACCATAAATTTGACGTAGCCCTACAGGAAATAGTCTAACGGCGTCAAATCGCACGACCGAGGCGGCCAAGGGACTGGACCATTTCGTGAGATAACACGTTCTCCAAACTTGGTATGCAATAAATTGATGATGACATTTGCTGTGTGGCTTGTCCTGTCGGAACGACATGTCCTATAAGTCCATATCATCCAATTGGGGCCAAAAATATTCGGTAATCATTGAACGGTAGGGATCCCCATTCACAGTAACGTATGCCGGTCTTGATCATCCCGGAAGAAGTACGGCCCAATGACGCCGCCGGCCGGCCCATAAACCACACCAACCCGTAATTTTTTCGGGATGCAATGATGACTCATGGAGTACGTGTGGATTGCTGCCTGGCCAATACCGCATATTTTGTTTATTGACGAAGCCAGAAATGAGCCTCATCGCTGAAGATGATTTTTCGATGAAAATCCGAATCATTTTCAAGTTGTTGCTCAGCCCAATTCACGAACATACGACGCTTCTGGTGGTCAAGCGGCTTCAGTTCTTGCGTCAATTTAATCTTGTAAGGATTTAGGCCAAGATCTTTTCTCAAAATTCGCCACAACGACGTACCAGAGATGCCCAAAGCTTGAGAACGACATGCGAGAGACACATTTGGGCTTTCTGCAACTGAAGCCTCAGCGGCAGCAATATTCTCGACACAACGATCACTTCTTTGTCTCACTGGCACTGGAACATTTTGTACTGTGCCTGTGGATTCAAATTTTTCCACTAGACGCTTAATTGTTGATCTGCTAGGATGATTATGACGACCATAAATTGGACGTAGCGCTCGTAACGTTGAGGCCACTGACTCCGAATTTCGGTAGTAAATTTTAATAATTTCGACTCGTTGTTGGCTCGTATATCTTTCCATCATGAAATAGCAAACCTTACTGAAGAGAAATGTCAAAAAAGCGGCAAGAAATATGGCGTGTTTGCTGTCCCTGTTTGTCTACTTTTGTAGCGTCCCTGTTGAAAAACCCTTTATATGCCACTTTAATGCAGGAAGTATACGCTCTGAATACACTGTATACTATTTCAAATGCTGAGTAGTTCCAAATTGGACGTTATAATGGTATCAGAATCGTGGTTGAATGAAAAAATTTCATCTCAATTAGTTAGTTTCCCTGGTTTTAAATTATATAGGAATGACCGTTGTACTCGAGGTGGAGGTGTATGCATGTACGTTAGAGATAAGATATTATCAAAAATCATTTATTCGTCAAACAAGTCGGTTGAACTATTTAATGGGAATGAGAAATGCCTTTTGGTGGTCGTGTACTGCCCACCTTGCACATTCAAAGAGGACAATTTATTTGAGTTGGAAGATACCTTGTTTAGTCTTAATTCAAAATTTGTATATGTTCTTATTGGTGGGGACTTCAATATTAACCAAACTGAAAACTCTATCACAAAACGTTTGTTTGATTGTTTTTTCGACAGATTAAGCTTATCTGTTGTAAATAAAATTTGGCCAACCTGTTTCTAATCTCATAATAATTCTTCACTCATTGACATGTTTGTGACAAGTTCCAGGCGTAAATTATTGTGTAACGACCAGGTCAGACCTTTATCCGATTTTATTCATGACTCGTTTCAATTTAATGCGACTAAATCAAATGTTCCCAAAACTATTAGTTATATTTAGATCATTTCGTTCGTTTAGTTGTATAAATTTACAAAATAATGTTGGAAATAGCTACTGGAACGATATTTTGTATATATTTAGTTGATGAATAAAGTTTTACTTTTCAATAGCTTATTGAATATGCTTTACGACGAATACGTTCCTATTGTCACCAAGAAGATTAAGATTTCTAAGTTTTGTCCATGGTACAACAAAGATATTGAAGTAATGATTCGTGAGAGAGAGCGCTTTCTTAAAAACTATAAAAGAAATCCTTCGGAATACCACAGACATCAGTAGATCTTTGTTCGTTCATTTTTTACCTAACCGCAATCTAATTCCAGTCTGTCGCCAATTATTCCTGAAACTGATGGGATATTTTCGTTTAACTGTGTGGTTGAAAGTGAGGTTGTGAATGCTATAAAGCTAATAAAATCAAATGCAATTGGTTCCGATAACATTTCACATAAATTTACAAGATTGATTTTGCCCCTTTGTTCTTCACCTTATAGAACACATTTTTAATAAATGTATTTACAGCAGTGAATTTCCTGATGAATATAAAAATAAAAAGGTTATACCTATTCCGAAAAGAAATAATCCTTTAGAAACATCTGATTTTAGGCCTATTAGTTTGCTGACATTTTTTGGGAAAGTTTTTGAGAGGCTGATGGCTGATCAAATTTTCGGCTTTATTCAAACCAGTAACAAACTATCTAAATGGCAGTCTGGATCAGGGCTGCCGTTTTGAAAATTAGCATAGGAGTATTTCAAATAATTAGAGGGGAGTATTTTTCGTGTTTGTGGGGAGTACGCAAATAAAAACGTTCACCATTAATATTAACAATATAAACTTAATTAAAATATTTTTAAAATTTGCACTTTATGTATTTATACACCTAGCTTCTGGAATGCATCACTTTAAAATTAAATAAAGAACACGGTCGATAAATTAATTTAATAAATAAAAACTTAAAAAATTGTAATTAACTTAATAAAAAACTTAAGTGAAGGAAAATAAGGAACTTAACTCACATTCAATGTGAAAAAATTAGACTTTGATATTTTACAGTGTATATCACACTTTTTGTATATTATTTGTAATAACATACACCAGAGCGTCATTGTGATGCATGTGAATTTTGAAGGAGCGAGTTCAACATTAAAATGGCATTTACTGTGTCAATGGCTGAGCAGTTTCTATTTTTTTTTTTTGTTTTTTATTAAAAATAACTGGAAAAATTTCATTCAGAATTGGCACTGCTGTGAGGTAAATAAATCAAATAACCAATAAATGTTTTCAATTCGATAAATAGTGGCTTCCCAAGGGTGTTTTTGTTCTAAAATCATTTTCCAGAAGTCTTCCAATTTCTGTTAACAGATTCTGTGTTGTTTAAAAGACTTCATTCTTCATCTAGTTTTTCAACATTGCAACATTGTCACCCGTTTAAAGATTAGGAAATATTTTTATAAGAGGAACTAGGGAAGGACTCCTAAATTGTCGGTCAATAATGTTAAGTTCTTTTAACACTTCATCATCGATACATATTCTGGAGCTGATTTCCATAACAAGCCAATAGAGATAGAGAGCAAACAGACAATTTATAAATATATTTTTCACATAATGCAACTGAAAAGTTTTTAGTTAGAATGTTATTTAGTTCAGAGTTCATTTTATAAGACTGAAAACATTCAGGCCTCTTAAGGGTTGAACGCACCAAATGGAATCGGAATTAATTTTATGAATCTTTGCAAAAGTTTTGGATATGTTCGAGGGGAGTACAATTATAATGAGGGGAGTACGGGAGTACAGTGAATGCCAGGGGAGTATGAGTACTCCCTTAGTACTCACTTCGGCAGCCCTGGTCTGGATTTCGCAACAAACACAGTTGTGAATCAGCTGTTGTTAAAGTAACATCAGATTTTCGCAGTGCTCTGGATAGAAATAACTTGGGTATCATAGTTCTCTTGGATTTTTAAAAAGCTTTTGATTGCATTGACCATCAAATTTTGATTTCTAAATTACGGATTAAATACAACTTTTTGGGAACTGCTCTTAAATTTCTGCGAAGCTATCTTATAAATCGAGTTTTTAGAATTAAAACTGATCTGGGTACTTCTTGGTCCTCTTCTTTTTTTCATTATTTATCAACGATCTGTCAGAGATCGTTCTTAGTTCCCACATGCACGCACATGTATGCGGATGATGTTTTATTATAAAAGGTTTTCCAATAAGAGGTGTTATTTTGATATTCAAAGAAAAATGACATTTTTTGAGATAAATGATCGAATGTTTATTTCATTATAAAGAGGAAGGTATGCCGTTAATAATGAAACACAACATCAGCCAAATGGCCGCCACGACCACGCTTACAGGACCATATCCTTTTCATGAAATTTTCCATAACCAAATCGCAAAGTGGCTGCCCTATGTCCTCGATAGCCTCACGAATTCCATCTTTGAGGTCTTGAATCGACGCTGGGCTGTTGGCGTAGACCTTATCTTTCACGTGGCCCCAAAGGAAGAAGTCGCAAGGTGTTAAATCACAAGATCTCGGTGGCCAATTGTGATCACCTCTTCGAGAGATAACACGGTCCGGAAACTTTTCCCGTAAAAGATCGATGGTTTCATTGCTTGTGTGGTACGTAGCGCCGTCTTGTTGAAAGTAAACGTTGTCCAGATCAATAATCATCATCATCAATCATTAATCATCTCTCGATAGCGCAATCCATTGACCGTAACTGTTGCTCCAGCCTCATTTTCGAAAAAGTAAGGTCCAATGACCCCGCCGGACCATAAACCGCACCAAACAGTCACGCGTTGAAGATGGAGAGGCTTTTCAACAATAACTCTTGGGTTTTCCGAGCCCCAGATGCGACAGTTTTGCTTGTTGACGTAGCCTCCGAGGTGGAAATGGGCCTCATCAGTCAAGATGATTTTTCGATGAAATTCCGGATCATTTTCATGCATTTCAAGGACCCAATCAGCAAAGACACGACGTTGTTGATGATCAGCCGGCTTGAGTTCTTGTGTTAACTGAACTTTATAAGCCTTAAGACCCAAGTCTTTATGCAAAATACGGTGTAATGACGTTTGTGGAATGCCTAATTCCAAAGAACGACGAGGAATGGACAAATTTGGGTTTTCTTCAACACTTTGGGCTACAACAGCAATATTCTCAGTTGTTCTTGAGCGACGTGCACGGGTTTTATTCTTCACATCACTAACTTGTCCCAACAGCTCGAATTTGTCCACCAATTTCTGTATTGCGGTCCGACAAGGTGCTTCACGACGACCCAAAAATGTTTTAGTTTTACGAACCGTCTCTGCCAAATTTTCACCATTTTTATAGTGAATTTTAATAATTTCAATGCGTTGTTGAAGCGTGTATCGTTCCATTTTTATTAATGGCGTAGTTTCTACTTGTCAAATGTCAAAAAATGACAGCTTCAAAAGTGACAGCTACCGAAATAGTAAAAAGTCTTATCCTACCCCTTTTTACTCTTAACTGTTCTGTCTATCCGGTCCTTGATTCTGAATGCAAACGTTAACTGAATGTTGCGTTAAATTACTGCCTGCGCTTTATTCACAATATTCCAAGATATGTTAGTGTATCAAACTTAAACTCCTCGTTGTTAGGACTAGACCTCGACAAGTATCTGGGGTTTCGAAATGTTATCTATCTTCACAGAATAATTCATAATTTGTGTCCAGAGTATTTAGAGGAAATACTTCAATTTGCCCAGTCACAAAGAGGTTTGCGATTGATTGTCCCGCGTTTTATGCACACCATTAGAGATCTTTTTTTGTAGCTGCTATTCGATTATGGAACAGCTTTCCGATCGAAATGCAGAGAATTACCTCATCAGCCATTTTTAAGAAGAAGATATTTGTGTATTTTTTAGCTCATAATTAATTTTATTTTTTTGATTTATTATTTTTATTATTATTATTATTTTTAACTTCAAATTATGTTTTTATATTTAATACTATACATGCCTTTAAATACTTGTTTTTTTTCTAAGCTATTTTTTTTTTGTAAATTTAAACACTTGGTAAGCTTATTTAGATATTATTTAAAGATTTTAATCTTTGCTATATCATGTTAATGTTAAAGAAATAAAATACAAATACAAATACATAGCCCCACAAAAAATAGTCCAGCGGTGTTAAATTGCACGATCTTGGAGGCCACGCCACAGGCCCACGACACGAGATAGTGCGCTCACCAAAAGTTTCCTTCAGTAAATTGATTGGAATGTAGCGCCGTCTTGTTGGAATTGAAACCAAAGGTCGTCCACATCAACATCCTCCAATTCAGGCATGAAAAGTCATTAATCATAGCTCTATAGCGTTCCCCATTGACTGTAACATTATGGCCGGCTTCATTTTTAAAGAAATATGGACCAATGATTCCCTCTGCCCATAGAGCACACCAAACAGTAACTTTTTGAGGATGTAACGGCGGCCGGCGTTTCAACAATGGCTTGTGGGTTATAATCACTCCAAATACGACAATTTTTCTTATTAACATACCTATTTAACCAAAAAAAAATTTTCTTGTGAAATTCGGGAACAGTGGCCATCTCGTTTTGGGCCCATTCACCGAACGTGCGACGCGCTTGATGGTCGTTTGGCTATTCATTATAAAATGGCTTACCAAACTCAGCATAAATCAAGTGACAGCTATCAAAACAACCAACTCCGAAAAAAGTATTGCCAGATTGAAAACCACACGTATAAAAAAACACCCTTTATTAAATAAATAAATCATCAGAAATAAAATAAATTGGGCATTAACTAACATCTAACCAAAATTGTAGCACTTTTGTTTCAAATTAATTAAAAAAAAAAAAAAAAACAAATCCGCTCCTGTGAAAAAATACAGCATTTACATACATATTTGCCTAACTAAAGTAAACTGATTCATAAATAAGAAGAAAAGAAAAAAAAAACAAGACAAATACTTTCTTAGTCAAGAGACTCGACTGCTGGCTTGGGTGTGGGTACATGTGGATTGGAAAATATTTGTGTCAGCAGACTAACTGATCCACTAAAAAACGCAGTTAAAAGCCGACATCGTCATCGTCGTTTTACTGCGCTCGTAGCCATATAAACTTCTTATTTATTTTTTTTCTTACATTTCTGTTGCAATGGAAAGTGAATGAATATGCGACAAGAGACAAAACGATTCTTATTTTTCACCATAACGAAAAAGATACCTATAGTGAAAGTGTGCGTGCATGTGCATTATGTGAATAAAAGAAAGAAAGAAAGAAAGCTCCTTATACCAGCTCAGCTCTTAACCAAGGAATATAAGAAGACAATTCTTCGACGCCACAAGCAACGTAAACGAAGAAGATACATAATATGAACTGCTTAATGATATCCATGTAACATTTGTGGAGGTGGGAATGAATGAATATTTATTCACACATTATAGTCTAGGAGGTGATGCTGTATTGTTGATTTGGTTACAGTGGATGCGTAATCTGACGAGCGACAAAAAAATTATTCTGCCTTATTCATCAGAATTGTTCAGAATTCACATAGGTGTATTTGTTGACTTCAAATCCTCTGAAAAGAATGAACACAAAATCAATCATGCAGTCTTTACTTTAAAACCGAAAGTGTTTTTTCTTGCGATATATATCTACATAGGTACTACACACATACATATGTCCCTTTATGTGGCAAGTTATGAATTTATAACAAGATCGAACTCGACATTTTGATCACACTTTAAATTTCGCTACAAATTTTAAAGCTTGTAATTTAATCGAAGCCAAAAAATTGCAAAACAATTGAAGGCCAAATAAAAAAAAACCAAAAGAGCAAAATGCCCAAAGGAAAATATCTACTCTCCAGGAGTAAAATATGAAAACTCTCTACACTTACCGAAAGAGCATAAACAAAAAAAAAAAGTGAAGTGCCGTATATGCCAAAACGCACTTTTTGAGCTACTTATGATGCAGTCTTATGTTTTCCGGGCGCTCTTTTCAAATCTGCTATCCGTTTTTTTCTATATCTTTCTATTGCTGAGATATAAAGAATATCAAAAATCAATATCATCAATTTCAATTATTGTTTTGACGTCAATGCCAAATTTTGGCATATACCTACGTAAAATTTTCCATACAGTTTAAGAATATTTTTTTTTAAGGATTGTTTTGCCAAATATCTTACGGCCATATTATTCACTCGATTCATCCAGATTAAAAATTTAAATCCAGATGTAAGACATACAAATTCAATGTAAATATATCTGGATTTAAGTTGTAATCTGGATGTATCTAGTGAATAATATGGCCGCGAGCTTTAGACAGGAGGGGGGGGGGGATAAAGCTCCCCTTTTCTAGTATTTCACGAATATTTTGAAATCCAAGGGTATTAGCGGAAAAGTAGACACTACAAAATGAAAGTAAATTAAATAAGCTACAAGAAAAGTCTTATTCATATTTTCGCTAGGAGCAATATGAATTGAGATGCGGGGGGTAGAAATAACAATAATTCTGAAACATCATATGTTATTGCGTTACAAATTTATTCTTTATTGATCAATCAACCCAGAAATATTAGAAAAAGTAAATGCATGTTCATTTTTGATTATTCCATTAACGTGATGAGAGAGATGGTACCAAGTAAAAGAAGCTGGTGGGGGTTAAAATATCCTTATTTAATTTATTTGGTAAAGTGTTTTTTGTCAAATGAAAAACACTGTATTATAAAGGGTAAGAACCTTACAGCTTATTTCCAAGTTATTGACCAATACTATGTGAAATAATTTTGAAAGTTATTCTAAGAAAAAAATTACCTAGATGAGGGGGGCCTATTTTCCCATTTTTATACGGGAGTAATCATTTTCTAAAACATTGGATAATAAAACATTAAAATAAAATTTAATTTATATTATTTTTTTTCAAATTTTTGTGTTATAAGGTTCTAAATTTTTATTTAGTATTTGATGCTCCCATTTATCTTAAGTCGAATGCTAAAAACTAGAGGGTTGTATTTCTTTTAGTTATTGAAAAAAATTAAGATTATGAAAACTGCTACTTTCTAAAAATAATCTTTCTCTTCATTAAATTCTATAGTAAATTCAAACCGTCAATTTTCTAACGAAAGAAAAATGAAAGCAAGAAATCATGTAGTCTGGGTTGTTCTTCAAAACGGTAGGGGTAATCCCTAGGTACAACATACTAAAAGCCTCCAGCCCAGGCCCTCGAGCTTTAATCAAGAGGGGGGGTTAAAGGTTCCCTTTTGTATATTTTTCACGAATATTTTGAAAACCAACCGTATTAGCGGAAAAATTTGCACTATAAAATGAAATTAAATTAAATTTTCTATACCGAAAAAGTTTTATTCATATTTTCGCTTAAAGCGAAATTAAGGGAGATGCAGGGTAAAGAAGGGTCAACAAATATGAGGCAATTAATCATTTTACTTAAAAAATGGAAAAAGTAAAAATATATTTATTCACCTTATGTATATCTTTTTATAATATCTCTAATAACTTTCAATTTTAATAATATATATCTGAGATATTAGAAAAAGATATAAAGCAGTAGTAACCCCCTTTTCCTTGTTTCAGAATAACCGAGACTAAATATATTTTTACTTTTTCCATTTTTTCTAAGTAAAATGATTGCATTTATTTTATGATTTTGAATGAAAAAGTAGACTCGTATTTATTGTAGAGCAAGTTCTGACCGAAAATATTTGGAGATAGTCACCTTAATATCACAAAGATGTTCCACTTGTATAGGAAATATACAAATATCCCGGTTAAAGGAAATATATACCGAAAGGAATTTAATAATGGATTTAACTTATCTTTTTATACACCCAAAAAAGATCAATGTGATCGGTGAATTACTTTTAAAGACAAACCAAAAGACGTACAGCTAATGAAATTGGTGAATTTAAGATAAATGGATAAGCCAAAAATAACATATTGTACGAAATTAGTAGTGGTAGAACTGGTGAAGACATAACAACTGTTTTAATTAAGATCTTAAAACAAGTTTTTATTGAACAATCTGACGTGGAAATATTGACACTTTGAGGTGAATCTTGTGTTCCTCGAAACTTTATGACAACTGCATTAGGCATCTTTTTTTTCTCTACCAGTCACCTAACGTAAAAATAATCTTACAAACGTTTTCGGTTCCAGGACATTCGCTTATATGTAGGTACAGGAGGTAGACTCCCTTCATAGCGCAATTGGCAAGCTCCTCAAAAACACTGAAATACATAGTCCTTTGGCACTATTTAGGCTACTTAAAAATATGAAATATGAGCAAATTAATTGATTGAATAATTATATTTTACGAATTTATTATTGAAGCGCCGTATGTGCATATTTTTTGAAGTACATACGTGTATGAAGAATATAAGAATGTTATGATTTCGATGGCGTATACGGAAAACTCATTTTCGATGAAAATTTAAATATTTTAAAAGCCAAAAGCATTTGGGGATATCCGATAACGGTGATTAATAAATGATTTCCAAATAGATATATTATTGTTAGTTATAGTTTTTGTGCAATAGTCTGCTAAACCATGTGAAAAGATTTTGCGTAGGTAGTTTAATTTGTATTCATAGCATATCCTTGTGCATTATGCACCTATTTATACAAAAAATATTTATCAAAAATACATAATTATTAATGAATTAAGCAATGGCTCAGAAACAAACCGTAAATTTAAAAAAAAGAATGCTAGAGAATGGTCAAACGATCAAAGCATATTAAGCGAAATACATAATGAAACGGCGAAATGTTATTTCGCGGAAAAACCTTTTGGCAAAATAACAAACATATCTTAACAAAAACAAAAGCTTAACAATTATAATATGTAAGTATATCTTTAGGCTTAGCTCGCGTCACTGTCAAATAAAGAAAAATTGCAGGTGCAGGGAAATAACGTCACTGGGAAATAACTCCACATGGGAAAAACTTGCCACCTAGTGGGAAATAATTTCACTTTTCTGAAATGAAGCTTATAAGAGCAATGAATTTTAAAAATAAAAGTAGTTAAATAGTAAATAACGTAAAATTTTGAAAAAAAAAAGTTAGAAATTTTTTTTTTTTTAATTTTTTGTTTCAATATTTTGAGGTTGAAAATAAATTTTTTCAAGGAAAAAAAAAGAGAATTCGCTTTAAGAAAGTTTAACATGGCATTGTAAGTGTTACCGTTTTTTTTTAACAATTTTTTTCCGGTTTAAGTAAATTTTTTTTAGAAAACTGAACGGCGGGAACAGACCCCCCCCTCCTCCTCCCATACGATTTTTCTTGTCTCGACCCAACTTTTACGCTCTAGCTTTTTGTCATCAGCATCTTCAGAGCCATTGCACTTCGCATTGCGCTACCAAAGTCACGTGATCAGTTCCAAACACAATTAAGGTTATATTGTTTGACCATTGCATTTGAATCAACAAGCATTTTTTTTAGCTACGACCATTCAAACCTTCAATATTAATATGATGGTGCGTAAAAGCTTTGCAGCCTAACTGCGAGTGTGTTATAACACTTAAACCAACTTTCGAGTTGTTGAGTGATTTGTCAAAAAACAGTAGGTAATCGAAAAACGTCCGTAGTTCCCACAATTTCGTCTGTCTGTAAGCCTATGTGTCTGTCTGTACCTAAACCTACAGTCTAAAATATAGTCACTCAAGTGATTTTCTTAAAACTTGGAAAATACGCTAATTAGGTAATTTCCCAGAGGGTAGGTTGAAATACAAAAATAACGGTACTTGCAATACAACCGTTATGAAAGAGGTTACTTATATCAGATATTGAACTTCTCTCAGGATATAGTACCTACCCATAGCTATAAAATTCCCTCACCAAGCTGCTGATTTTAGTTTTCTGTTAAAACTTGGATTTGTATTTTCAATTAACAGAGTGCAACCATTCAATAGATTCTGACAATAAACCTTTTTCATATAGATACTAAAATAGAAAAAGCTTTGGTACTAAAATTTGAACCACGACAAACATAGTATTAGGCAATTTTCCAGCCACCTTCCTTCAGGTTTTAAAGTGAAGACAAAACAAGATTAACAAAAGAATTATAAACATAGTCATGAGGAGGGTATATATGGGAGGTGAAGAGGGAGAGGAGTAGAAGGATTTTATGGAAAATAAGGGTAATGAATTGATTTTCACAAAATGGATTATGGTCTTTTATGGTAATTTTATTAATTAAAGCCTTTCATATTATTAAAGATATTCAAAGGTTATATTATATATGTACCTAAATAATATATTCAAAGACTTTAAGGTTGAATACATATACTACATTAACCTAATGATAGTGTTTTCTATCGAGTCATTATTCATTGACATGGGTTTTATTATTATTTGATCAACATCTAACACGCACTATTAAAGTAATGAGTTTTCCCAGACTTATATACTGGTAGGTATGGGAAATCGATTTTTATGGACAAGATAATAGGCATTTAAAGATTTCTAATAATACCGTCCTGTGAGTAAATTAGGCAAAATGCTTTGATGTAAATTTATTAAATATAATAAGTCATGTGGAAATAATATAGAGCTGAATATAAGTAACTTTAAGGTTATGTATTGAAGTTTTCTTTTAAATTATTTTAGATATCAACTGTAACGAAGTTCCATATTTTTCCCCCATCTACAAACCATCATTCCACCTACCACCACACATCGCCCTCAACCAATGACCCAACTGTCACTTCAACTATTATTGGATTTTCAAATTCAAATAATAACGACCGGCAGTCAACGGATACACAGTTCATCGACATAAGCAAGATATATGAACATATGATATGATGAAGCCTGATTCACAATGCGGCGAGGAAACGAGACGTGAGCGTGACGAGAACTCATTCTAGTTGCCAAACCAAATTCAAACAATGAAAGCTTACCTGGATATACACAATGCGGCGTTTCTCGTCGTCACGTCACGCCAAGAATTCGAAAAATTGAAAAAAAGACGCGACGTGACGACGATTTTCATTTTTCCTAAGTAATTTACAGATTTTTCACAAAAGATGTAATCCAATTTTGTCTAACAAATAAAGTTATTGATAAATCTATTGTTTTGTACGTTTTGTTGTTTATATTTTATTGATTTTTTTTTTACAAAAATGGATTTTTGTCGCAAAAACGCTCGCTGAATTGTGAGTTGGGCGACGATTTTGTAACTAGAAAAAGATGACAGCGGTTCTCGTGACGCTCACGTCTCGTTTCCTCGTTGCATTGTGAATCAGTCATGAAAAGTTGGACGAGTTTGTCTGCACCTCTATAGTTCACACTTACTCTTGCCCAAAGAGATGATAAGTGAAGGTGCAAGTTGTGTATGGAAATTTGTCTTCTGCCTGTACCAGTGTTGTATGTACCATTCTCGAGTACGAAAGGAGAAGTACCAAGAAACAAGAAACACACTGCTGAGTACGTGGTGCACTAGATAGTAGTTTCGAAGTTTTTGGCTTCCGGGCTGTGAAATTATTTTGTGCCTTCAGTTTCGACTGGGGCTGGGGAATCTATCCCACCGTAGTATTTGCGCCTTTGGTTTTGACCAGGGCCGGGGACTCTATCTTACCGTAGTATTTACGCCTTTGGTTTCGACCAGGGCCGGGGACTCTATCCCACCGTATAGTATTTGCGCCTTTGGTTTCGACCAGGGCCACGGATCCCACTGAAGTATTTGGGCCTTTGGTTTCGACCAGGGCCATGGATCCCACTGAACACTGAAGTATTTGCGCCTTTGGTTTCGACCAGGGCCGGGGACTCTATCCCACCGTATAGTATTTGCGCCTTTGGTTTCGACCAGGGCTACTGATCCCACTGAAGCATTTGCGCCTTTGGTTTCGACCAGGGCCACGGTCTCTATCCTAATTATATGTAGTACCGTGTTAGTTATTTAGGAAAACTTATTGTAAAATTATATAAAATAACCTGTTACATTATTTTAAGTAAAATAAAATTGTAAGACTCTCGAAAGTCAAATAAAGTTGACGAATAGTTGGAGTTCTGAACTCTTCAAAAAAACCGAGTTTTCCTTGCTTTCTTCGGTCTGACCCTGGATCCGCTGAACTACCTCAGCCAAAGAAAAAAAAAAGCTTCACACAACTACCTATAGATACTTTAGCAAAAATTAATTTTTCCAAACATTTAGGTACATATTGTTTGCAAGTCACAATTTTACTGAGCTAGCTATACACTTTAACAGAAACACGGCTGTAGATATTCAATAGCTCACTCAATTTTCATATTAAAATATAAGAATTTGACGAAAATTTGATTTTGCAATAAAAATAAGACAATAAGCTTCCAATAGAAACTGCATCACCTATAATATCTCGACGAATTGTAATTTATATTCAAAAGGCAGAAGTAAAGTAAAGACTTTGCCATTCTTCAAATAACCTCTTTATGACGAACAAAACCATATAGGTAGTATATAATTCCCTCAAATTATTATTTATTGAAGCTCAATCATGCAACACCATGAGCTTATATAGTTCGTAAACATAAACATCAGAGAATGCAGTCGAGACAAATTCAAAAACTAATAAATCCCACTCACTAATTTATCTATACCTATACCTCTCCGGTCATGATCGAGGAAAAGGCACCTTCATATGTACAAATATGGCATCGATATATAATGCTGATTAAATTGTTGGAATCCTTCCAAAAAGCTGAAGCCTAAAATTTTGCCAAGGACATAACTTGCTTTGTGTGCTGCATAAGTATAAATATATTCCCTGCATTGCATCCATAGTTTCCAATATCCTCAACAAGCAACTCAAAACTACATCACAACAACAACTTCGTGTACCTGTACACTGTATAGTGTATACCTTCAAAGTCATCCACAAATCAACCCCAAACATACCATGTCAACTTAAGGCCTCTTAGTGTACTCTATGGTAACCATCATGCTCTATACTCTATAGTATAGACCGGACCGGTCCTTCATTACCAACCACATACGCTTACGCAAGTAAAATCTCAAAATCGATCAATTTATGCTCAAATTGCAAATGTGGAATCATCATTGCGATGCACTGCTATGCGACATAAGTGGGAAGAAATCAGAGGTAGAATCGGAACTGCTGCAGCATCATATATGTATGTATACATGGATGTGAGGTGGGATATGCAATGCATGCAACCCATATAGGCTTTCTATAGAACTGTGTTGTGTTTCTGGTTCGACAACCAGTTCCTCCAAGCAGCAACATTACAGCAGCAGCAGCACAGCGTATAGTTTCTCTGGGAGTAATTATAGAAGGCAGACAAGGCCAGCACCTTGAACTAAATCAAGAAGCTTCAGCATGATGGGTTCCCCTGGAGAATTCTCCACATCCACCAATTTAAATCCTTTGAGTTCAGGTATCCGATGGTAACGGAGAGATGTGCATAATGTATGAAAAGCAAAATCAATTTCAGCGGAAGGTCGAACTAATCGTTAAAGCGAGTCCGGGTCAACTCGGCACAAAGAGCCTTGAGCCTTGGTACCAGATTGTGCCCTATAGCACGTATGTGAAGTAAACAGTGATGTGCAATAATTTGTTGATATAACTTTTTTTAATCTCTACATAGTGTGAATTTGATATTTTGTTAAAATTGCAATGATGACCAAATTCAATTATTAAAATTTTCTCTCTCAGAGACATAGTCCACTGTAATAAGGTTTTGACACAAGCAACATTCTTAATAGGTTGCAGTTTGAGGAAATATTCAGAAGAGTGCCCTTTATTAAAGATATCCGTAACAGTTCTTAGAAATTCAAAGGTGGGGCTGAACGATCGACGTAAAAAATAAAACAGCCGCCATTTTGGATTTTGCTGGTTTTGGTTCTATCTGAGGAACTCAATTGGCAATGCTGCAGTGGATGTAGTGCTTGTCTGCCAACTTAGAGGTGTGAGGTGTGGGTTTGAGCCCCACTCTAGGCAACATTCTTTTCTTTATTTCACAGTCTACTGTGCCAGCAAAAATTCTTTCCTTTCCTTCTAACTAGTGCCGTGCAATTCAGGTTACATTTAAAAGATCTTTAGTCTTACAGGCCAAAAAAAAAAAAATTAAAATTGAACGCTTTCGACCGTCAATATATTTTAAACAGGAATCCGACAGAGCTTCGATAGACTAAGTACGTTTCAAAAAGACAAAATTTCGAAAGACAAAGGTTCGAAAAAAAAGTTATAAGCTTGGCGGAAGCTATTTTGTACCATGGCTCATTTTTATTCTTCCATTGTTTGATGCAAGCCAAAGGCTGTTGATCCCACGAAGCATGTCCAAAAAGGGAAAACTCATAGCTTCATAAATCCTCAGGCTAAAAATTCAAAATGGTGTTTTAAAATTGAATTAAAAGTTCAAGTGACCCCAACTTATTTTCTTTATTTTCGTTATGACTACTTTTAAAACTAATTTCTGGACATTTATTTAAGATATATATAAATTTTTATATAGAATATTGGTGTATTGGTTCCTTTTGAAGCGGTGGTTACAATTTTGCAAATATTCAAAGATCACCAAAACAGTTTCTTCATGCCTTTGACTTACATCAAACGAAAGTAAAATTAAAATTGCGCCATGACGCAATTTAACGACCGCAAACTCTGTTACTATTTCGCTTGGAACAACTAGAACCATCTGGAACAACTTTCAAAACTTTGGTGTAATTCAATAAGACAAAATTTTTCCCTGACTCAAATCTCGAAAAATACAAGATGGCGGCGGGTTTTTGAGGCTGGTAGTCTTACTCTACATTTCCCTATTTTTGTTTGAAAAGTTTTTATTTGGCTGTGAAAGAAAAGTTTCGCAAAACCATTATTTCGCATATTTGAAATCGCATTTTGTATTTTTCTTTCATTATTTTTTATTTTAAATATTAGCTACTTCGATAACTATTATATCGCATTTAGGTATATAACTTTGCCCATTCAATATTACTCTATTTACTATTTATTTCGCGTTTGATTTTATTTTTCAAGAGCCACGTTTACAATTTAAGTTAATGCCAGTGTAATTACGCAATAAAAGGCAATAAAATGAAACGGCTGGTTAATTAAATGCGAAGTTACAAAACAAGTTGCCCCCTCATAACAATCGATAGGTAGGTATACGAACCTGCGAGAGAATTTTTGCGAAACGAAAATTGGATACCTTTTTTGCGGGTTTGTTCGCAATTGTATCGCGAAGGTTTAGAAAAAAAAAGTCGGAAAATTTTCATCAGGTGGGGCTGGGGGCACACATTTCGTTTTTCAGTTCAATTAATTTACCATTCAACAGGTGGCACTGTAGGCTGTTAGGAAATGACTTTTTGGATATTCTTTTTTAACTTTTGTTCTTTGTAGGAGGAAATGGGGTAAAAATATAATATTTAAAAAATTCTTTTTTTTTTATTTGAAAGGTTTTTCTTAGGAATTGGCTTTAAAAATATTCTTTTTCGATTACAAAAATTATCTCAAATATGTATTTATATTTTCTTTTGTAATTGTTATGCGAAGCTTAGGCTCGTCTAACCGTTCAAATTTGGGCGGGCCAACTAGTCTCTAACAAATTAAAAACTCCAAACAAAGTAGAAATGGACTTAGGGAGTTTCCATTGCATGTAGAAGATATTATACTCAAAAACAGTTTTCTTGGACAACAGTATAGGTACCTTGGGTGGCTCGCTGCTCGGTTTTCAAAGACTTTAACTTGATTCCCTTTTCGAGTGCACAAACCACTCCCGCAACTTCGTATGGTATGTGCAGTGCCTATTTCAAAAGGTTACTTGAACAACAGTTCCTTCGGTTGCCCAATTTTCTGTTTTTGAATGAATGAATAAATATTAGGGGTTCTTATTGTTACACTGCGACCTATAAAGATCTATTGTGCCTCCACATGGAGCTAAATAAGATTCTTCATTTCAGCTCTTCTTCCAAACCTATTTCTCTAAGAAATTTGAGTATTTGAGCTATTTTTTAATCATATGCCATCTCTTGGAAGGTCAATGAGGTTTGTTACTGTAGACTTTGGTATATACAGTCTCTTGATCTGAGACCTACATTATACTGAATTTATAGGAATCGAAACTTATAATCCCTCGAAACTCAGGTGGGAAACTATTCCACATAATTTAGGGTGTAATAAATTTTCCCTCTGACGGGTGGGAATAAACTACATTTTAAAAGTGGAACAGATTGCCACTTTAAGTTGATTAAATTCCCATGAGAAGCAGTTTCCCGTGGAATGAATTCCCTGCACTGTGTTTAACTACTTAATAAGAAGCGAAGTGTTCGAGCCCCCTTTGGGCAGCATTTTGTTTTATATACACCAGTTTCAACTGGACGATACCGGTGGGAATTAATTTTCAGACCATATTGTGCCAACAAAAATTATTTCCATTTATTGTACTATTCATACTAGAATGTCCATTTATTAGATTTGAACATTCTTTATTCCGTCAATTTCATTGAATTTTTGAACAACAACTTAAAGGTGCTGCCACCAATTGTTTACGAATTAATTTATAATTCGTTTATTTTGCTAGAGATGCAGCTGTTTCAAGGGGTGCCAGACCGCCTATCATCAGTCTCCTCGTTATTAGTGGTGCTGAGCTTTAATACAATTTTATTATGAAAAACTTTTTACATGCCCACCATAGGAATCGAAGCCACGTTAATCAGTTATGCTCAGTCTTAGAAGCCGTATGCACTTCGCATTCCACCACTTGAGACCACTGACGTCACAGGTTGAAAATGGGTTGTTTTTATTTATCAAATTATTATTTCCAATCTTTCTCTTTCTTCTTACTTATGCCGTGCAATTCAGGGTGGAATTACCGCATCAGCTATCGAGTAATACGTGGTGACTGAACTATGTGAGTTTGGCATTACCGCTCACTTTATGGAGTCATCATCCCCATAGGCTTAACTCGTTCATTCGATCACTGATGGCAGTGGCGTAGCTAGGATTTTGCTCTGAGGGGGGCCAAGAATTTTTTTTAGATGGAAAAAAATATACAGCAAAAAATTTTACAGGATGATTCACCTAAAGTACGACCAAAAGCTAGAGCTAGAGCGTGTAGAATGGGTCGCGATACGTGACAAAAATATTATAAGAGGGGGGGGGGGTCCTTTCCTCCCGTT
The DNA here is from genome assembly GCA_932273885.2 of Leucozona laternaria. NCBI lineage: Eukaryota > Metazoa > Arthropoda > Insecta > Diptera > Syrphidae > Leucozona > Leucozona laternaria. The sequence goes on along the minus strand of OW026366.1, from coordinate 215,039,195 downwards.
TAGCCGGGAGAGGCATTTTTCAAAATTTTTGTAATAATTACAATGGTGTGCTATACTTTTCTGTGAAACTTTAAATCTCTTCTTTTATTTTATTTTTAAATAATATTGTTTTAGTCAACAGTTTTTGAAAAATAATTTTCAATCTCAAATTTTTTTATGTTATTAAGTAGTTTTTTTTTTTTAATATTAAATGCTCTTATTAATTTTTTTTCCAACTCGAAAAACCAGATGCTAAAATCCCTTCTAGTTCTTTAGAAAATTGAAAATAACAGAAATGGAATTCTCTTTCCGTTGTTCAAGTTGCTCTAAAGATCCTGTTTTCACTACGTGGAGGTAGTAAAGTAGATTTAGTTATTTTCAATTTTCTCAAAAATTACAAGACATTTAAGCATCCAGTTTTGTGTTTTTGACTAAACATTTATAAGAACATTGAATTTTTGAATTTTAAAAACACTGAATTGAATTGATAGGAGCATTGAATAGTAAAAATGGAGGTAGTACTTAGGGCCATTTTCACAGTCAGAAAAGTGGCACTTAAGTAGGCATTTTGAAAGATTAATCCGCAATATCATAGTGTACACTTATCTGAATAAGTGGCACTTAAGTCTCTGATGTTGGTGACTTAAGTTCCACTTATCCTGCCTGTGAGACTTAGCCTGAAGTCCTAATATGGGAAGCTTAAGATTCACTTATTCCGGTAAGTTTCGACTGTGAAACTGGCCCTTAATATAGTGAAATTGTGAAAAGAATGAGATTAGAAATAAAATTAATTTCACATAAAGTATTCAGTTAAACAAGTTGATTTAAGACGAACGTTGGCAAATGGAATTTCAGCTTTAAGACAAAATGTAACGGAATATAGTGAGGGTCGCTGTGGTTTTTGAATAATTGTTTTTCTATTTTAGACTCTTTTTCATTTAAGACCATACGATTCCTTTGTTTTCTTTTGAACCAACCCACATATGTACTTAAGGTTTTTTAAGTATTTTATGAATTCACCCTGTATATGTACATACCTAAAAAAAAAAAATTTGAAGAGCAAAGAGAAGCAGGACGGTTAGTGGGTACAGGTACAAGAGTTTTTTTTACTGTTTATGATAAAGTATAGTGTCATGTTTGCAGCTATATTTTTTTTGAAATGCTTATTTGGAACAATTAAATTTCAAACATTTTAATAAGAATTTTGTATGGTTCTAGGGGCGGCAATTGCCCCCTTTGAACCCCCCCCCCCCCCCCCCCTCCCGTCGTTCCGCCACTGAATGATGGCACTCACTCGATCAGTCACGGATGCGGTAATTTAGCCCCAGGTTGCATAGTTTAAATTATAACAAAAAAAATTATAAAATATAAAACGGCAGGTACCCACTTTGTTTATAGAATTTTTATCAATCTTCTATGGTCTTTGCGGTATTACCTGACATTCAGCGTTGCTGCGGTGCATTCTAGGATCTATCCCCATTTTGGGTCACATAGTCAGAAACATATGTAAAAATCTTCAAATTCCACTTCTTTTATAAGGGGAATAACTTGTGGTCTATTTGTTCATATATTTAGTCTATATAGCTATGTAAAAATATTGAAAAACTGAAATGTATAATTTTTTGCACAGCTCCTTTCCAAAATTCACATTTTTTATATGCAAGTGCACAAGTGTTCCTAGAGCATGTACAGACACGTACAGTACATACACATACTTGTAAAATTGTTATCGTTTGATTGAGAGCTACGATTGTTTTCGTAAGTTATACAAGGATAAGGTTGACATAAAACTATTGCATTCCAATAAGCCTCCCAATAGAGCCAAGTGCAGAATTTTAACATTTTTATCATAATTTTCTCTTTATAATTAGAAATCTTCATCAACTTAACCAACATCAGATAGATTGTCAACGAACCTTAAGTTAAACTCTTGTTTTCATTAATTTTGCGCGTAATGACAAATTAATAACATTCGAGAAATTATCTGGGTCAATGTCGCGTGTCAAAGTCCTTGGTTTTGTTTGTGGTGTGGGTGCTATGGATGCTGGGTGCTCTGGTCTCATGCCACCAAGTTACTCAACAAACAACTGTGATTTGTATCTACAAAACCAACCAAAGCAATGCCACAATTAATCATAATCTCTTCGTCGTTTCCACCATCATCGTTGTAAGGTTGTGTTTAACGTTGTGGTCGTCATCGTCATCACCGTTGTCATCACGAGGCTGTCAAAGGAGACGCTTTGTCATCAAACCATTTCAACTCTCCCCTCCCCACTCATGCACCTGTGCCCTTCCATATATATTGGAATTGTATCGCTTAATCATCACAGATATATCTTTTATCTAACCCGCACTCTCCACCATCTTTCACCCCCATCACTACCTCCACCGCCCCGACAACCAACAGCATCATCATTCCAAGGAAAATGGAATTTCGGCGGAGCAATTGACCTGACAACATTTTTGTGCTGAGTTAGAAATCGTGTTGAAAGATCATTATTAGGTATATGTATGTAGGTAGGCATTGCTGTTAATATGATGGTCTAAACACGGTGGCAAGGGGAATCGCACATGATATTATTGTCCTGCCCACGTTAGAGCAGGGAATGATTTTTCTCTTTGTTTGCAACAATTTCTGGTAGCGCTAACACAGATGCTGACACAAGCACTTAATCTACCACAGCTATACACAACACACGGCCCACGACACAAGTTGTTAGGGAATTCCGTTCGAACATTTTGGTAATGAAATCATAGAGAATATTATGAAGTAGAGATTTTTGAAAGACTTTGCTAATAAATGTCAAGTTCATAGTTACGCAATAATAGCTTGGTAATTGCGACTTGATTGAGTTTATTTGTGGGGACGCAACTTCTTGAATGTATGAGCAGGGATAACTCAATTATGTTGTAATCATTATTAATTCGCATGAGTTCTGAGAATATAAGTTATGGTTCTAAATGAAAGTGCGTTTTGGATATTACTGCATAATAATCATTCGTCAAATAATTGACAGCTGGGAGCTGAAGTCTTCCTATATATACAGCCTTCAAACTGATATAGATAGTTCTATTTAAAGGAGAGTTTGAAGGTTCGAACTCGTTTTGGTATTAAGTGCGAGAGCACTTAATACCAAAAGTGCGAGAGCACTTAATACCAAAACTTAATACCAAAGCAAGAAAATTAATTGCTTTATCAAAGCACCACAACCAATTGTTGGGAGGAAATCAAAATTCCTATACCAAGTCGATTAAAATGCGTAGGTCCCAAAAATTAGGCTACCAACAAAGAACTGTCAATCGCAAATGGGTGTTGTTGGGAAAGTAGAGGTCAATCGAATGGAAAAATTTGTATGGCACCAACTTTTAAAATTAGAAAATAAAGAAAAAAAATTTTAAACAAATCTCAATTTTGGTGGAGAGACTGATTTGTATGTCTTTAGCGTTTCCTAAAAAGTACTCTAAATTGCAGCAGGGCTAGAGTTTTTGCGAGGGGTGAAAGGGGTAGTATTTCAGTCTTTGTTTTGTAAACGGGTCTTGTGAATAAAAAAAAGCTAAAGTTAAAACTTGGATTTTTAAGTAAAAGCTAGGTTTTTGGTGAATAAAAATAAGCTTAAACTAGCTAGTTAAAGATATATTTTAGTAATAGCTATTTTAAAATAGCCAATGCTAAAATCATTCAGTTTTATCTTGTTTTTCTAGCCTAAGCTTCGATTTGTGTGAATAAAAATAGCTTAAACTAGAATATTATAGTTGAAGCTACAAAAAAATCAAAATTTTTTTACCCTGTCTATAGAAAGCTTTGACTAGTTCTTATTTTAAGTAGGTATATTGTGTTTAGTTATAGTGCGAATATGGCCGAGTTTATACGCTTAAGAAAACCAAAATTGTGTAAGAAACGGTTGGTAATGAGTGACGAAGATTTTCATAGTTAGTTTCTGTTTTAAAAAGAAAATGTTCAGTGGCTTTCTTTTAAGGAGATTCAACAGAGCGTAGAGGAGGTGCACTGACCTCTGAGCTTTGTTTGGAGTCAGTACTATAGTTGCAAAAACAAGACTAGACTAACGAACAAATAATATCGGGTTTTTAAATAAAACAAAAATGGTTTTGAATATTAATGAAATTCTTTATTCCTGTGAAAGTACGTTCGATGCCATTATGTATGGAACTCGATTTCTTTTCCATGGCCACCACGAGCACGCTTGCAGAAGTCCAGACGCTGAACCCAATTTTTGAGAGTTTTCAAGCATAAATCGGACGATATTGCTGCAATTTCACGTTCGATATTCGTACGAAGTTCATCAATCGTCGCTGGCTTGTTGGCATAGACCATAGATTTGACGTAGCCCCACAGGAAATAGTCTAACGGCGTCAAATCGCACGACCGAGGCGGCCAAGGGACTGGACCATTTCGTGAGATATCACGTTCTCCAAACTTGGTTTCCAATAAATTGATTGTGACATTCGCTGTGTGGCTTGTGGCGCCGTCCTGTTGGAACCACATGTCCTCCAAGTCTATATCATCCAATTGGGGCCAAAAATATTCGGTTATCATTGAACGGTAGCGATCCCCATTCACAGTAACGTGCCGGTCTTGATCATCACGGAAGAAGTACGGCCCAATGACGCCGCCGGCTCATAAACCACACCAGACCGTAATTTTTTCGTCATGCAATTATGACTCATGGAGTACCGTGTGGATTGCTACCTGACCAATACCGCATATTTTGTGACGTGTGAGAGACACATTTGGGCTTTCTGCAACTGAAGCCTCAGCGGCAGGAATATTCTCGACACTACGGGCACTTCTTTGTCTCACTGGCACGGGAACATTTTGTACTGTGCCTGTGGATTCAAATTTTTCCACTAGATGCTCAATTGTTGGTCTGCTAGGATGATTATGACGACCATAAATTGGACGTAGCGCTTTTAACGTTGAGGCCACTGACTTTGGAAATTTCATAATTTCGACACGTTGTTGGCTCGTATATCTTTCCATCATGAAATGGCAAACTTTACTAAAGAGAAATGTCAAAAGAACGGCAAGAAATATGGCGTCGTTTGCTGTCCCTGTTGCTCTTCTTTTGTAGCGTCCCTGTTGAAAAACCCTTTATTTACAACCGGTATTTCATTCATTATTTTCTTTAAAAAAAAATCATGTTATATGAGTGTGTAAGACAGTTGTACCATAGTTATCGTGACTTTCTGTTTACAAAATACGAGTATCAATCAACTGTATTTTGTGAAATTGTCGTTGACAGTTATAGCATGAATAAAATGTACGATTTAATCGCACGAACTTGCTCTTGCTATAAGATGGCTAGGCTTGGAATATAAGAATAGGTACAATTAAAAAGTTAATGGAAAAGTATGGAGCAGGTAGTAAAAACATGTGCGAGGTGTTAATTAAATATTAGAGAATAATTCAAGAATAAGTAAATTTTTTGCGAAACTTTTTTAAATATCAGAACTGTTTTCTTGGAGCTAGCCGGCCTAGATGAATTATAAAATCAAATTTCTCTTCATTACGTACGAATTTGAACCAAATTGGTCCACAGGGAACGCATAGATGCAGAGACTGACTGACAATATGATAAAAAGATTTTTTACCCGTAACCAATACCCACAGTACACAAATCTAAGGTAATATATTGCGCAGGTTGTCAGTCAGAAATTAAACATGGCGGCTCTAGTGTCTACGAAAACTGCGCATGGCATTACTAGAAACAACAACAAATATAAGCATTTTGACAAGTAAAGAGACACTGGATCCGCCATTTTCACAGATGCGCAGAACTGAACAAAAATTTAAACGCTAATGATATTACCTTTAGTATATGCACCTTGACCAATACCTACTTGCCCTATAGAACAGATAAAAAGTTATTGCAAAACAAAATGCAAAACAACTTTCTTTTTCGCTTCAGTCTATATAAAAAAGCAATTCTAGCTTAAGCTATCTAAGTCAGAACATGTGAATGAGCTTAAGCTATCTAAGTCAGAACAGGTGAATAAAAAACCGAGATCTTTAAATAACGAAGCTAAAGCTAGAATTTTCCAGCTCAAGCGTTAGCGTTATCATTTTTTTATTCACATAAAACAAAAAGCTAAAGCTAGAACTGTATAGCTTTAGCTTCTAGTAAAAGCTATGAATAGTTGGCTATAGCTTCCTTCAAATAAATTTTGTACTTTTTTTTTACTCACAAGACCCAATATCTCGAAAATTAGTAACCAGTCGCCAAATAGTAAGTGCTTAGGATTCTAACTGCTCTAGAATACAATCAGCGGTAACACTGTGTCTGATCTTGTTTCCGTCACACTTAGATCAATATTGATCCATTGTGGTACCCTGATGCCTGATGGATTGGACCATCCCTTTAAAAATATAACCTATGAAATCCTATAGAGTATCGAGCCTTTGCAGGTGTTGAATTAAATTTAAAATGTTAACACCTGTTGACTTCGAGATTTCTGCTAGGTCGTTGAAGAAATAACTACCCAAAAATGTTGTCCTTATATGGCGCACAGTGACCTGGGCAGTGAAGGGCGTCCTCCTCTACTTCTTCGTCTCCGCAGCCTCTGCATAGGTCTTCAGTACTTAATATCATTTTGTTTCTATGATATCCTCAGAGCTTATTATGCCCTGTGATAATTCCTATCAAAAGATTCAGAGATATTTTTTTCAGGTTCATAATTTTGTCCATTTTTTTATTATTGTAGCTAGGCCCCAGATTCTTTGTAGTGGTACAAGAGTTACTAGTGAGTTCCATCTGTCATTGATAGGTTCCACTATCTTCTTAACCAATTTCCTGTTTAATGAAGCATGGTGAAATTTTAACACTGGAGTCTATTAGGCTTAGATCTAACGATGAACCAGTCCTTGCCAGTTCATCTGCTTTTTCATTTCCTAGAATTCCACAGTGTCCAGGGACAGGGACAGGGACCCAGCCGAGTCTGATGTTGTGCTGAGTGACTCTTAGCTCTTCGCGACAGAATGAAACTAGCTTGGATCTTATTTTTGTGGCAGAGATAGCTTTGATCGCTGCGTGGCTGCCAATGTTAAAGGTGATATCATCCCGTGGTATTTGAGATCTATTCGGCAGCCTTATTTACTGCCAGATACTCTGATTGGAAGACACTGCTGTAATAAGGGAGTCTATAAGAATTGGCTAAATCAAGGGACTCTGAGAAGAAGCCCGCGCCTACTCCTCTATCCATCTTCGATCCGTCGGTGTAAATTTTTACCATCGGTTTATCTGATTGTTGTAAACCAGCATCCTATTCCTCCCTTATGGGGATGGAGACTGAAAACGGTTTTTTCAAAATCTGTACGGGATGTTGTGTAGTCTCTGCAGATATACCCCTCCGTTAATGTGTTGATAACTTGTGCATGACCTACGGGGCTCCATTTCCAGCTATCGGTCTGGCTTAATCTTTGAGTTGAGCACTGTAGGCTGCAGTTTCTTGTACGAATAGATCTAGGGGTCTTAGATTGAGTATGGTTTCCATTCCCGCAGTGGGTGTGGACCTCATTGCCCCTGTGATTCCTATGCCCGCTAGTCTTTGAACTTTATTAAGCGTTTTATAACTAGTTGCTGTATCCATCAGGTTACCATATTTAAGGATCGGTCTTATAATGGCCGTGTACATCCACATTATGATTTTAGTTAGTGTTTGGACCCCAAAAATCTCTTACCAAAAATCCTGTTGCAGGAGTAAAAAGCGATCAGGGCGTTCTTGGCTCTTTCTTTAACGTTCATACCCCAGTTTAGCTTTTTGTCTAGAATTAATTTGGAACGATCCGATAGACTTAGTCGGGTTCCTTCTATTGATGGCAGGACAAATTCTGGTATTTGCCTTTTGTTATAGTAAAAAGTACCAGTTCGGTTTTTTGCGGGTTGACCGAAAGAATACATTTCCTCGTCCAAATACAGACTTTTTACTGAGCATAGGTAATCTGTTCGCTGGTTGTGGAAAGAATTTTTTCGGTCGCTATAGCAGTGTCAAGTCATCTGCAACCACTTTGACACAGCTATGGTCCAAATCAATCAGGATTTCATTTATAACTAGTATCTATCCACAAAAGTGATGGAAGAACTACTCATTGTGGAATCCCCCTAGATGTGGATACTTTTATCCGTGAGTCCCCTAGTTCTGAATTAATCCGACTCCATTCTACAAATACTGATAAGACACTGTGTTGCCTACGATCGTTTTTCTTCAACTTCTGGGTCAGTACAGACGTAGGACCGATGTAAAATTCTCCAAGTTGTGGTTTGCGAAAGGCCGAGTTCTTGTGCTAGGGCCACCAAGTCCCTTGAAAAAACCTAAAGGCCTGTTCTAGAGGGTGTTTTTTTTAAGACGTGTAATTTTCACGAAGAAATAAAACGATGTTGGAGGCCACGCCACAGGCCCACGACGCGAGATAATGCGCTCACTAAAAGTTTCCTTCAATAAATTGATTGTTTCGTTGGCTGTATGGCATGTAGCACCGTCTTGTTGGAACCAAAGGTCGTCCACATCAACATCCTCGAATTCAGGCACGAAAAAGTCATTAATCATGGATATATAGCGTTCCCCATTGACTGTAACATTATGGTCGGCTTCATTTTTAAAGAAATATGGACCAATGATTAGCTCTGACCATAGAGCACACCAAACAGTAACTTTTTGAGGATGAACCGGCGCGCGGCGTCTCAACAATTGTTTGTGGGTTATGATTACTCCAAATACGACAATTAAGCTTATTAACGTACCCATTTAACCAAAAATTAGCTTCATCGCTGAACAAAATATCTTGTGAAAATCAGTGACTTTCTCGTTTTCGGCCCATTCACCGAACGTGCGACACGCTTGATGGTCGTTAGGCTTCAATTCTTGTAATGGCAAACTAAACTGAGCATAAATATAGTGACAGCTGTCAAAAAGACCAACTGCGAAAAAAGTATTGCCAGATTGAAAATCACACGTCTAAAAAAAACACCCTGTACAAACGTATACAGCAATTTAAACTCAGCGATTTCGGCAGATTGGCTGAGGTTCAACATTCAACTATGCTTTAAAGCTTTTAATTGACTATTTAAACATATTTGATCCTTAAACCATCGTTTAACCGCAGCTAATCTGCCGAAATCATTGAGTGAAATCAATGGATAAAATTGGAATCGCACGTTTCTACAACTTGCTCGAAATCAATTAGATTCTAGAAAAAGGAACTATAGTTCAATAGATTAGAATTAAATTGAATGCTCTTTAAAGTTAACTTAAATATGGACAAGCCCATATAAACCCCTACAAAGAGGTATGCTTGGCTTAAACTTTTGATGGTCAACTTAAGTCTCCCCGCAATAATGGTCTGCCTTCGCCCATAAAACTACTTCTGCATTATAATTATATCTACACATTGTATAAAAGTTAGTTATTATATGTCTATAGATTAATTGGACTTTAAATAACCATTTATTACTAAGCCGGACTTTAAACCTCTGGGGGTTTCCCACAAAACGCCCTCAATTGCTATTAAATTCAACCAAAATATCTTGGCACAAAACTGTGAATAGACCTATTTCATAACCCTGACTGAGTCATTATGTATGCCCATATAAAAGACAAGTTTCTTTTACGGCATATTAACTTAAAGGCTGTGTGAAAGCGATGACCAATTCGACCGCATGCACAGAAAAATAATGTGACCATTTGTGGCGTTGCGCAATATCATCTCATCTCAGCGATTTGTATGCAAAGTAGATACAATAAAGCTTCAGCGAAAATGTTTACTTTCATTCTATAAAGATAACAGTAAAAAAAAAACAATACAAATGGAGGCAGGTATCTATATAAATAACAAGGTAATACACCTGGGTTATTGTGATTCCACCATAGTGGCAGAACAACACACCATACACCGAAAGGCAGAATAATAAAATATCACTGTTCGTTCACTGATTAAATATGCAACCAAATCCAAACTGGTCTTGCGATATCGAAGTAGAATACGTGCGTGCTATATCCCTCTCTGAACACAAACACCCACATACGAGCAACAACCATGTTCCACAAAAAAAAAAAAAAAAAAAAAAAACGGTTTCTATAAAATAATGTGAAATATTTATTTACAAACCGAAAAACCCGAATTTCATTTTTTTTTTTTTTTTTTATTTTTTCTTTTAATTTTATTTTGGTTCTCGTTCTGTGTTTCACTCTTTAACAACAACCTTCAACTTTCATTTAACCTGCGTTGTGTTGCGACTGCTTTTGGCCCCAACCCCGACAAGTAAAGAGCGTTTCTGTTTCTGATATATAATCTCTACGCCTTAGCTCACGTCAAGGCATCATCAGAGCAGAGCTAGTATAATACGGAAACATAATAAGCTCTGCCGCTTGTCAAATTGACAGCCAAGCAGCACACTGACTTCATTTTCTGTATTTGTTTCTGTAGGTAGAATATCTATATCTTTGTATCTCTCATCTCTCGCTGTACTGTAGGGCTATATAGAGAATGGTTGTATATCGGTAGAAATGGAAATTTCACGCGCAATCAATTTGACGTCAACAAATGGAAGCACGGCTACGAGTAAGTGCAGATGGGGGTGTTTATGGCAAAGCCGGAGCTCTGACAGTAGTATAGAAGACGGGGAAAATTCGAAATCCAAATCCATGAAATCGAATTAAGTGAGCTTTTGTGTTTAGCCACCTAAAGAGGTTTTATTTTGCCTTCGCCTAGACTGTCGAAGCTATACGAGAATATAATAGGGATAAGGAGTTTAGGGATATACAACTTGTACACTGTGTAGGTACCTACCTACACGAATGTCTGACTGTGTGGTTGAAGAAGATTTGATGCAAAAATACGGGCTTTAGGCGGATACACATCAGGGAGAGAGATACGACCATATGACGAGTTCTCTAGCAAAGTGCAAAAAAAAAAAACTTAAACCAGTTGGATTTACACTTCTTATTCTGTCGCATTCAGCAGAAATATTTTGACATATAACATTGGAGAAGATGTTTTATGGTATCTTTCAGCAGCTACCCGCTTCCGAGCACCGAAGGCCATCTGGTGTTAACGACTTCTGTGTATAGCCATTGAAGTATTATCGCTAACAAGCACCATAATGGTTGATTCTTGGTGTTAAAGTATCAATAAAACGATATAGCTATCTCCATTTTATCCACCGAAACGATATCGATGAGGTTTTGTTTTATGAGTTTCTTCGTTTGCTTAGCTTAGGGCAGGGGTCATCCATGTACTTCCAAGGCAAACGTGTGTGATGAGGGTTATTAAATAGGCAATTACAGGGTTTGTTTTTTTTTTTTTGTTTGTTGAAGTAAATTTAAAGAAGAAAGGAAAATTAAATAGCATCCATAGTCAGTGATGCTATTGAGATAGACTGTTATGTTCAACTTAAATTGACAACAAACAGCTCTTAGCCTACGTTTTACTCCGAGGAGAGGTTTTTAAACTTATAGTGACTGGGCTCTCTCTTAATAAAGGGTGGTCCAACCATAATGCACGATGTTAATTGTGAGTCACACCTTAACGTCAAGTTTTTTTGCCTAACTTAATTTGACATTTCTTTGTTTCAGTGTTTGATAAATTCAACAATGGAGAGGTACACAATTAAGCAGCGCGTTAAGATTGTTGAAGCCTTTTACATGTTCAAATGCATTTCGTGCACTTCGTGATTTTTTTGGTCAGCATAATCGAAATGTGTTCACAATCGGGGTCTGTAGGAAATGTGGGTGATTGTTGAAAAGCCGATGCATCCACAAAGAGTGACTGTTTGGTGCGGTTTATGGACTGGCGGCGTCATTGGGCCGTACTTCTTCGAAAATGAGGTCGGCCAAGCAGTTACCGTGAATGGTGTTCGCTATCGCGCGAGATGATAGCGGACTTCTTGTGGCCACAAATTGAGCATATGGACCTGGAAAATATGTGCTTCCAACAGGATGGTGCCACTTCCCACACAGCCAACGAAACAATGGCCGTGTTATCTCACGTTGTGGCGATGTTAATTGGCGGCCACGATCATGTGATTTGACACCGTTGGACTTCTTTCTTTGGCGATATTTAAAAGAAAAAGTATACGTCAATAAGCCAAGAACAATTCAAGAACTAAAGGATGAGATAATTCGGCACATTAACGACATTGAACCTCAATATTATGTCTCAGAGTCATTGAAAATATTGACCATCGGATAGGGGTATGCCAACGAAGCCGTGGCGAGCATTTGGCCGAAATTTGTTTCACACATAATTGTCATAGATTCTTCTATCATAATAAAAAAGATATTAAGATAAGATAATTCTCTGGAAACTTTTTGTTTTATTTACAATTAACATCGTGAGTTTTCGTTGGACCACCCTTTATCTAATTTTTTTTTAACTATATCAGAGTGGAAAAACCGTCTAGTGGCGTCCAAATTAAACTGGGGCATAGGAAATAACGATGCCAAAAGTGGTGCTGAAATCTCTCTCTCTATATAATATGTCAAGCCTTAAATCTTTTGTAAAATTGCCATTACATTTTATTTGGCTACTTTAAACTGGATTTCTGAGAAATTGGGTCTTTGGACTTAAATTCGCCATCAGAAAAGTGTCATAATTAATAGATTGAACCATTGCTTTTGAATTTGGGGGATCATTGAATGGGACAAATCTATAATTTTTTTGGAAAAAATTTATATAAGTTACAGTATCAGTTGTTTTGTTAAATGTACTTTTTTCGCATCCACAAACTCGTAGTTTGCGTAAGTTAACCTCAAAATCGAATGCTCTATAATAAACAAAAATATCATTTCCCTGTGTAGAATTTTGTTGCCTAAAATTTTAGCCTTGACCTTTCTTTACAATCAATTTCATTTCACCTTACAAACATTAAGAAGTAAAGTTTTCAACCGAAATTCAGCTTTATCGGATTTTTTGCGAGCAAAAAGTCTGATGAGCCAAAAAGCAGGAAACAAAAACAATTATAGGTCATATAATATAATAATAGCCGCTGGCATAAAAGTAAGACGAGGAGAACTAAGTCCCCAGCTTCTGCCAACTCTTGCGATGAATTGACAAATCCTCCAAAAGTATGTCTTAGCATGAAAAAGTGGACTTTGGAATCGCAACACCTCATATGTGGGATATTCCCAAAAAAACAAAAATTTTCCATTTGAATGGTCACAAATTGGTCAAAAAAGGTAACCTAGTTTAAAGCGTTGGTCAGCCATATTTTTTTTAACTATTTTTTCAAAGTTTTTTTCACCGTCGTAGAGCTATTTTAACACCTTATTTGTGGGATGTTCGCAAAAAAAATATACCATCTGAAAGGTCTTGGTGACCTTTAAAAAGGTCGACTAGTTTCAGATAATCTGTCATAGTGTGTCATAGTAGTGGTTTTTTTTTGCGAATTTTCAAAGTTTTTTCACATACGAAATGAATTTTTTTTTGTGCATATCCCAAAAATGAGGTGCGTTAAATCGCTGATGACCATGAAATACTTTAACTATTGATTGAAAATTTCCTATCGATGACCAATTTTTGAAACAAGTTGGTCTTTTACGACTTAGTACATACTGACGTTTTAGATGGCATACTTTGTTTGCAAATATCCCACATATGGAGTGCTAAGATCCCATAGCCGAAGAAGTGCCTCTCATCTGAGCTTTTCATATTTGAAATTAAATTTTAGGTGCCCTCCTTTTATGCAGACATGCTTAACAAATACAAATTTATATGGCGTAGGCTTTTATGTTGTAAAATAATAAATTATTCATAAACTACATAATTATATTAAAATTATTTTTTTTATTTTTTCAGATAACCGTGGATTATAATTAAAAGGTAAGCATTGAATAAAGTTTTATCTACCGCACTAGAAATTTTTATTTTTTTTTTACTGACAATAGTCTTGCAAACTTGGTCCAACCAAACAAGATCAAGTTCGAAAATTGTTTTCTTGATAGAATAACAATCGACCATAAAATGTTACAAAATAAATCCTTTATTATTCGCTTTATCATTAACTGATTAAATATAGGTGCGCACTCTATTACAATCACTATAAAAACACTTTCCCATTACGTGCATATTATTTACTGAAGGGTGCGTTCAAAAAACAGACATTAATCTCTGCATTTATGTATGTGAAGGTATCTTCATATTTTTGGAGATATCTCCATCTACAAAATAATCTTTTCTGAATTCAGGATTTTTTAGGGTTTGGTTAGGATCTCTTTTTCTGTAAACATAAGATTTCGTCCCTTTATTTTTGAAAATACTTTTACCATGTAAATGGAAAACATGTCATTGCACTAAGTCCATTAAAATATATAACTAGTATATCAACAGTTGTGCTCGGCAGTATTTCTATTATAGTTTTTAGTTTTTATATTTGCTTTTGGCTATATAATCTTTGAGAAAATTCCAATTCGGTAATCTCTATATTCAATTATTTGATCATTGTAGTGTTTTGAGACCTTGAACTTGAAGATCTATAAAGCACCTTCATATTTATCAATGATATGGAAAAGTTTTTTTCGGCAGTAAATTGCAGGCCCCTTTCTTTCCTTCAGATACGCACAAGGATTGGTTTATATGTAGTTGCAAGTTACTATGCCTTGATTCTCCAAATCTAAACTATCTGTCGCACCACCAAATGTATATATAAAACAATATACTTTTCGAAAGGTTTTCTTTAAATTAAAATCTGTAAGTTCTAGGTAGTTTACAAATTATATTTAGTTGCCCAACGTCTCCCCTTTCCAGACAACGTTCGTTTTCATAGTAATTAGTGAAAAATTCCCATTGAAATGCATGACCAGGCCCGGCAGAACAGCTTCAGCCCAAGTGGGTAATTGGTTTAAGATGTAAATGCTTAAATTTACTAGTAAAAAAAGTCATAACATTTTTTCAAATTAAGTTTTTTTATTTATTCTTTTGGTGAAACACCGCACTTCGTTTGGAGTATTTTGAAGTATAAATTTATTTAATAATTCATCCAAATTTAGATTTGCCGTTAGATCGGAATAAACATGCAATAAAGCAATATTGTTGAGCCGATCCTGCAGCATTGCTGACCCAAGGTAAGATTTTAAACTACAAAGAATGGAGAAACCTCGTTCATTTGAGCAAGATGATCCTGGGATTGTGATTAACAACCGGACGAACCGGACAAACTTGGGAATAATCCCTCGAAGCGTATTTTTGCAAAAAATCAACTACTTTTATCAAATTTTTTGCTTGCTCATTCTGTCTTTCCAAAGCTGTAGGAATACGTCCCAATCACTAATTAGTCTTTTTTTTTTATCACAGTCATCTTTGTAGAACTTAACTATATACCAAACATCATCGAACTCTACTTTTTGGCCTACACCGAATCGTTCTAGTAGTTTGAAGAAACGAGAAGAAGAATTAGCGTTGATAATAATAATTGGTCAAATATTTCAAAAAATGATTTTATGTAAAAATCTTACGGTGTTTTGAATTTGTAATTTTCTTAGTTACCCTCATCGATTCGTTTTGGTACTTTTCTTTGGCGGGGAATTTGGGGTTCTTCAATTTCAAGATCAACAATCGCTGTTATCCAAATTGCCTCAAATTTGGAATCACGGGAGCTCCCAGCACATAAATAACAGCTTCTACTTTTTGAAGCAACAACACTGAGATCTGACTTCTGCAAATCTTTGTTTAAGATTTCAATTCGGTCGAAAATCTCAATCATTAATGTCAGATAGAAAATGCATTTAAAAGCCTCCATGTATTCATAAAAACCTGAAGCTTTGGCTGGTATACTGCACTGTCAGTTTCCTGATCTACCGGACGATCATGGAAAAATTGCTTCAGCTGAGCAAAGTTTGTTCTCACTGTCTTGTGGGATTTAATACGTACAACCCATCTGTAAAAGAGAAACAGAAATGGGAAGCTCAATAGAAGTTGATGTGGATGAAGATGGAAAAGGACAACATTAATTTTTCCTCTTTTTTATTTTTTCAATATTTTAAAATTAGAACGCAAAACACCCTGGTAGTTGAAAAAGAATTAATGTATCTTCCAAAATTCAATGAGCAATTAAACTTTAAATGTACCTATACCAGAATACAAATAGTCAAAGGTCAATACCGGGTAATCTACCCACTCGAAAAATCTCGAGTCGTTTTTACGACCCAAACTACCCATATTACCTACCGGACCTGCCATAGACTTTTAAAATGTATTTAGCAAGTCTAGTCAAGTTATAAGTAGAATTAGAAGTAGCTTCATAAGGCCTCAAAATTCTATCGGCAGTTGTTAACCATCTAGAGTGTGCCATTAACAGTGGGTTTCTGTTGGAGAGATATCTAATATAAGGATCCTTTTCTTATAGCGTCACACATTTGAAACAAATATTTTTGATCAGTAGGTAATTAGAGAATATTGGATATCTTTGGTTAATGTAGGTAGATTCCCTGGGATTGCTGAAAACTCAAAAACAGGAATATCAGCACAATTTTCAAGTTCCTTTCAAATGGGTCTTTAATAAATCTGACATTCTAATGTAGCTCCATCAAATTTAATAAATAAATGAGCCAGTGATGGCAATAATTCGATAGCATGTAGTTGACATATGAAACATTGCAACGGTCTCCTCAAGGTCAACTCCATGAGCTATAAGAAGAGTTTATAGAAACCGGTATATTTTTCCCAGTTCCAGAGATTGTGGAAAGATGTCCTAGGTAGTATGAACACTCTTCTGTGACCTGTGAGTAGTGAAATATTATGCTCCTTTACTTTGGTCACTTTGTAAACGAGTTGACCTCGTTTTTCACATACAGTCACTCAAACTCATATACGTACGGAAGCTAACATGCAATTCTCTCGCAATTAATTCGAAGGCCCCAACAAAATCTGAGCTTTTGTTTGATTTGAAGACAAAGATCTTATAAACATTTGATATTAAAGGCCCAAAAAAGTAACATCACTTGACAAAAAGAGGACATTTATTAACAAAACTCCAAAAACTTAATTGAAAAAGTCAAACTCGTATTCGTACACCAAAAGTTTTCATGGATTTAAACCAAAACCTAACACAATATGGCCCTATCGATTCTCTTAAGGATTAACATCTGCTTCGTTCTATGACATTTTTATATTCACTACGGTTACTCAAACCAACATCCTGTAACACTGCAATTGCTGCTGCTCATCGTCATCAATCCGAGATGCCGTACTGACCACAAACTCTTTCTAAATATGGAATATAACCAATTTTGCTTACCACACTTTTGGAGTTTTGAGGTATTTAACTGGGTGTCAGTATCAGTGATATCATTAATTGTAGATGAAAAAGATGGAGGAATCGACTGATATCTTGATCTTGCTTTTGATTCAAGTAACGAAGGCGATCCCAACACGTCAGAGATTTTACTTGTTTTCTGTTTCCCCAAAATGTTTTCTTCAAGTTTTTTTCGTTTTCAAATCGCCTATTGGCATTTTTCTTCCTTTTCTTTGATCGCTTAGAAAAGATCTCTCTAATACAAGAAGTTTCTTATCTTTAATAATTAAAATTATTTGCAGGTGCAAAAATATCAGTGCGAAATTTATTTTTCCAATCTTCAAAGCAGGGCCGGACCAACCATATGTGCAAAATGTGCAAATGCACGGGGCGCAGAATTCTGGGGCGCATTATCAGAAGCATGAAAATGTAATCTGCTCTTGAGCAAACAAATATGTACTGCCATTTGCATTTTAACCACAAACCTTGTTCAAATAATCCCAAAATAACATCCATCACAACTGTGCTAAGTTATTTCTTGCACACTACTGTAACTTTACTTTCATTGTTGGAAAATTTAACTCAAAATATCGTAAAATTAAAGATCCAACTAGACCTACGCAAAAGTCTTATACATGTGTATCAGTGTATGTACGCATGTATGTAAATATAAAAAGGGGCGTTTTCTACAAATCTTGCACAGGGCGCAAGTTTGGCTGGGGCCGGCCCTGCTTCTAAGTTATGCTTACAGTTTTCATTTGAGGGCGTGCTTAAGATGGTTTTTAACAAATAACTCGAGAACAGCTAATCGAAACAAAAAGTTGGTTTTACTTTTAGTAAATAAAATTGAATTATCTTTCTTTTTTTTAAAGTAACATTTTTTCGTAGAATTTATACATATACAAATATAAAGGGCTTTTTTGCCAATTTTGCAAAACTTTTGAGCCGTGGTCAAGCCCTCTTCAAAAGTTGAAATAAGTTTTTTTTTGTTATTTTTGACGGGTAAGATATAATTGTGCAATTTTTTTAAGCTATTCGAATAGGCAATTTGGACAAAAAAAAATTAAACAAAAAAAACAACAAATTCCAATTTCAATTTGATTTGCAGGGTTGTTTCTATCTTTTCTTTGTTTCGAGCTCAAGGACGGACGTTGTCCTTGTTGCTAGAAAAAAAAAATTGTCACACCTAACAGAGTGGAAGCATGCATGCGAGTAGTTTGGAACGGAGTGCTAGAAATACGCTTTACTATAACTATTCCAAATAAACCTGGAAGGATCATAAACGAGTGTGGTGTCTTTCTTTAGCTTTCTATATGCTTTAAAGGATATAAAAGATACAAACCCAAAAGAACAGCAATATAACAAAACAAAAACGATTCCGAACAAACCATGTCAACAGCATCAGCTCGTGAGCATCCTAACACCAAATATAGCCAGCAGCAGTTCGCTACAATGCGCATTTTACTTCATAAATTGCTGCACAATATTCGCACTTGCAAGCATATGGGTAGGGCATGGGCTGGCGATTGCTCTGATGGTTTCGAACTCTCTTCTGGTCCTGGAACTTAATCAAGCAAATTGCTGCCGCTGGTCGGTCGGTGGTCCTGGTCCTAGTTCTGGTTCTGGTCCTGGCCCTGGTTCTCGATGGGTCGATAGCATAGGTAAACAGAGGTAACCATACTAACTAGTTGCTATATACTCTGGTGCCAGTTATTGCAGTGAAAGCCGGTGGCTGTTTTCTGGACAAGCCACAGATGCGAACAGAACGAAGTGCTGCACTGATGGTGTTCTTTATTGGCAAGAGGCAGAATCCAGGTTTTTAATAAAGACATCCTACACCATGATCCATATATGCAAATGGGGCAAATAAGGC
Organism: Leucozona laternaria; assembly: GCA_932273885.2. Taxonomy (NCBI): domain Eukaryota; kingdom Metazoa; phylum Arthropoda; class Insecta; order Diptera; family Syrphidae; genus Leucozona; species Leucozona laternaria. The sequence continues at coordinate 215,020,103 of OW026366.1, read as the reverse complement.
AATGTGGTATTGCATCTCTGGATCTCTGCTCCGGGCTGACTGCAAACGGTTTGGGTTTGTGTTCTGTAATCTTATAGTTAGGAGTCATGTGGCCGGGCTTAGAGAGGCTTTTGGTCGTTTTGCTATATATCGGTTAGCTGATGGGTCGATTTGTTTGTGTTAGTCTATATGACCGATGGCTTAGCCATTCGGGATGAACGAAAAGGGCACACATATCGAGCTATTGTATGGCCGTCCACATACCACTATGTGATTTGGTAAGTGCATGTTAATTTACTATGAGCTTCTATTTACTGGTCGTAATGGCTTCGAGAAAATTAGAGGTGAACGAACCGAAGCTGAAGCATCAATGTTTTGAAGGATTAATTTCCCTATATGTACATTGCATTTGGAGTGAGTGGATTATTTGAATGGATTAAAGGATTATGATGGGCTGGACTGGGCTGATTGAGATAAATTCGCATATTTAAAAGCTTTCAAGAAATTTTTCGAGAGGGCATATTCTATAGGCATACAATGTAATTAAGTTTGACATATACAAGTATAAGTAATAACCTATACGAGAGTCTTTTTTGTGGGTGGTTTTCTTGGGAAGTGTTTTAAAAGGATTGAAATATATAGTTAAATATTCCCTTTTTCCGTGACCATAAGTTATCATGTTTATATCTAATGGGGTTTGTGTCATTAATTGATTGATGATGATTTCTGTATATTCAAAGTGTGGCGTGACTGGTGGAAGGTATGCTAAGGATAACAACAAATTCGAATTATCGAAATTATTAAATAGAAACCATCAATCAATATAGTTACTAACGTCGATGACACTAAAAAAACATAAAAGTCCAATGATTTTTAATTAAAAACTCAGTTTTACTAATTTGAAACATGGATATGTCCATTATGCTGGTGAAGATGTTTCGTTAGTAGCGTGGACTAGAGGAGAGGAATTGGAATTTTTACTTCAGGCCTTGAAAGAGTATTTATGTATACGAAATTGACAATCGTAGCTAAAAGTTTTAAGTGGAAGAGAGAATTATTGCACTTGACTTGCGTTCAGCTATGAACTAACAACTACTACTCTCAACCATTTCTATGTGTGTGTTGTTAGTCGGCTTTATATAAATATATAATATTGGTTAAGTAAACGGTGAAAACGTAATATATGTATACATAAGTTTCTTCAAATCAGTGGCAGTGGGCAGATTTTAATAAAACTTCTATCTAAACCATATCGATGCTTAGGAAAACATCTTTAAACTTTCAGCAAAATCGGTTCAGCAGTTTTCGAGACTATAAGCCTCATACAGACAAACATTCGTGAAAAAAAAACATTTGATGAAACTTTCAGTTATATATTTACAACAAGAAATTTATCGCGGTTTTTTCAGGGCTTTTTCACACAAATTAGTACGGAAAACTGCACTACGTTTATTTGAAAACTCCCTTTAATTGAAACATTTTATTTTTTCTCAAATAATTATTTTGTTCTGAAAAAACTCCGCTTAAGTGAAACACTAAACACATCCCGAAATTTTTGAAGTTTGAACACATCTAAAAATCTACTGTCACAATTATCAAAAGTTGATTTGTTTGTTGATCAAGGTTATTTATGGTTTATACGAAGTTTGGTTAAGTGCAACAAAGTTGCATATTTCCGAAGTTCGTTTATGGTGATTTTTTAGCTGGTTTGGTTTTGGCAACACTGGTTTTGACAGCTGACGTGTGTTTAGTACCTTGTGTCACTGTCAAACAGCTTCAGTTTGGTTTGCAATTTAACCATGGATCGTCTTACAAATGAACAACGCTTGCAAATTATTGAATTTTACTATCAAAATTTGTGCTCGGTTCGAAATGTTCATCGCGCGCTGCTTCCATTTTATGATCGGCATTCTCGACCTTCTGAGCAGTCTATTCGGAAGATTGTGACCAAATTTCGCACCAAATTTACTTTGTTGGACATTAAACCACCAACACGTTTACGTACTGTGCGTAGTGAAGAAAATATTAAGGCCGTATCAGCTAGTGTGACAGAAGACCGCGAAATGTCGATTCGGCGCCGTTCCCAGCAGTTAGGCCTTTGTTACAGCACTACGTGGAAAATTTTGCGGAAGGATTTGGGCGTAAAGCCTTTTAAGATACAGCTGGTGCAAGAACTAAAGCCAGCCGACCTACCACAACGCCGAATTTTTGGTGAATGGGCTCTTGGAAAGCTGGCCGAGTATCCGCTTTTTTATCGAAAAATTGTGTTCAGCGATGAGGCTCATTTTTGGTTGAATGGGTACGTAAATAAGCAAAATTGCCGCATTTGGAGTGAAGATCAGCCAGAAGCATGGCAACAGCTACCAATGCATCCCGAAAAAGCCACTGTTTGGTGCGGTTTATGGGCCGGCGGCATTATTGGGCCATATTTCTTCAAAGATGATGCGAATCGCAGCGTTACTGTCAATGGTGAACGCTACCGAGCGATGATAACACACTTTTTTTTTGCCCGAAATGGAAGTTCTTGACTTGCATGATATGTGGTTTCAACAAGACGGTGCCACATGCCACACAGCACGCGAAACAATGGCGCAATTGCGAGGCGAGTTTGGTGAACAGTTAATTTCACGTTTCGGGCCGGTCAATTGGCCGCCTAGATCGTGCGATTTGACACCATTAGATTATTTTTTGAGGGGGTATGTCAAGGCTAATGTCTATAGGGACAAGCCCGCTTCGATTGACGCACTGGAAGCCAACATCCATGCATTCATTCGTGAGATACCGGCCGATATGTGTGAAAGAGTATGCCAAAATTGGACTCAGCGGATGGGCTACCTGAGACGCAGCCGCGGTCAACATTTGCATGAAATTATCTTTAAACATTAAATTGCAAGGTTCAAACTATCGATTCAAATAAATATTTCATTCATTTTTTCGAATTTGCAAAATTTGCAAATAAGCGAAGCCGACTGTAAACATACCTATTCTTTCCCCAATGCGCTCCGCTGTCTCTAAACTAAATTACTGACAGGGATGAAATATGTGACACTTGGTAAATTTTTAAATTCTAACTTGATAAACAATCGTGATTATGATTTTGTATTTATTTTTATGCATTTTTGTTTTTATTGATTTTTTTTTAATAAAATGTTTTCATTGAAAAATTGAAGTGAAATTAAAAAAAAATTATTCGTATTCGTGTAAATAGGCAAAGTTGTTTGTGCAGTGCTGTAAGCGGTGTAAGCGTATACATCTATTGGTTTTCCAATGCGTGGAGCATGTCACGTAGGAGAAAATTGTCCATGGGGAAAACATGGTGCTTATTTTTCTAGTTTTTAACATTTTTTTTTAGAAAAATGTGATCAGCGCCATCTATCGGGAAACTTGATTTTTTTTATTAATATGCACTTCATAAAAATATATTGTTTAAGTTTCATCTAATGGTTATTTTCCATTTTTAGGCATATTTTCAAATTTTGGTGATCAACGCCATCTATCAGGGAAATTTTTAACTATTGATTTGAGTATGCTTCTTACTACATAAGGTTTCAGCTTAATGTGTTGATTATTTTGTTGATTTTAAGAGCATAGATTGGATCTGTTCGAGAATTGACCGAAACTGAACATTTCTACAAATCTAACAAATTATTTTGAATATCTATGAACTTTTTTAGTATAGCACTTTTAGTAGGACTCCAAATATTTTTGAATATTTGGTGTTTGTGTTAAGTGCGTATAAGGCCGTAGGCCATAAACTCGCAAACCGTAGACTTTGTAAACTACTGCAATTTCTGTAAAATAAAAAAAATGCTTTAACATATCATATCTTTTGATTTTTAAAGACTTCAATCGGGATTGTATTCTTTGGCACGTGCGTGGTGTATAATGTACAATGTGCAAGAAAAGTGAGGGTAAAGAAATGGCCCAAAATCCCCGATAAGGAACATGGGTGTGACAGAAAATTTGGTGAAGAAATAAGTGAGAACTCATCCAAGACGTAATTTTTCGATAAACTTTCGATAAGTTTTATGGTTTAAGACTTTCTCCAAAAGTTGGCAATAGACTTTTAATATCTAAAGTACACTTTTTTCACACGAAAAACAAATTGGGGCATATTCATAGTCATTTTTAAACTCCAGTTTATCTTAGACGTGGGCTTATACTATCTAAATAACATTGAATAAACCCCAGTCTATGATAAACTGGAGTTTAAAAGTGACTATGAATAGCCCCTATAGTTATTAATTTCTTGTAGTCTTCTTTTAAGAGAATCAAATACTGTTTGCGACGTGATTGATTTCAATCTTAGTAGATATAACTTTGCTGGTTGCAATATCCAACATATCTTAAACATATCAAGTAATCGCTAAGGTATTGTTATGAATAAACTAAAATAAGCTCAATTTTGGAAAAAGAATATGTAACCAAACGTTAAAAATGGATGATGTGTATATTTAACGAGTAAATATTAAAGGAGTCAAAAGCACTAAAAATTGATTTTTTGTTTGATTTTTTTTTTGTTTATAAAATAATGTTTTCAAAAATTTTTAAATGCATTATTATTTAAGTGATTAAGAAGCATCATATAGCAAAATTATAACAAAATCGATTCAACCATGGGAAAGATATACGCGAATAACCCAAAAATAAGACCATTTTCACAAAAATACTGGAATTCCTAATTCCGTAATGTGATTTTTTTGAGAAAAACCTGAAATGCAGTTTTCTTACAATTGACTTGATTATTACAGGTACGAATTTTAATCAAAATCGTTGGAGCCGTTTTCGAGAAAATTTGAAGAAACCAAAACATTTGTATGGCAGCTAAACGTTCTAGATGGGCTAAAACAAAAATTGGAATTTTTCTCTAAGGAATCACATAACAATGCTCTATACCAAATTTCATGCAAATCCGTCCACTAGTTTAGGCTCTAGCTCAAATTACAGTGGACGCACCAACGCAAAGACGCACAGACTCACAGACGCACAGACTTTTTCGGACTTCTCGATTATCGTAGTGTTAGTTTTGATTATAACTCAGAGAAATTTTTTTCACACGAAACCAATACTTGCCCTAGAACAAAAAGAAAAAAAAATAACCCGGTTTTTAATTATTATTTTTTTATTTAAAAAAAAAACAAATCAATTAAAAAAATTCAACACAAAGATACGGTTTTTCCTTTACTTAATTAAAATTAATATTACAGAAAGAACTCTTAGGTAATATGTATTTTAGGCAAAATTAAATAAATTTAGTTTTTACTTTAATTAAATGTTACACTAAAATAAACGCTTAAAACCAAATAAGTATCTTCATTATTTAAATAAGGGACCTAATGCAGGTAAGAATTATTTGTTTACATATTTGAACACTTTCCTGAAGTAGGTATAAAAATTTGTTTAATTAAATCTGGTTTTTTGTTTTAAATATTCTCTAAACTCTAAACAGGTAATATCATAGTAAAAACAGCAATTAAAATATATTTCATAGTTTCGACTTTACATTCAGTAAATAAGGACACGTTCGCATTATAATTTTGTTGAGAGAATTTTAGTTGGGTTAGTTTTTCGTTTTTGTTTCAACAAAATTAAATAAAATACTCAAAAAATAATGAAGAGCTTTTGAAATAATGAACATTTTTACGTTTTCAATACAAAATAATTCATAATGAACATGTACTTCAAAAAATGAACAATTCATTATAATAATAAACGGATGGTCAGGTCACCGTACATTCTTTAAGTCCATCCAATAAATGTCACTTTTCAAACACTAAGAGAATTTCGAAAATCGGTTAGTTTACCCCATTTCACCCTATAGTTTACTTTTGATAACTATTTATCCTTAAAGTCTTCTTTTAATTTTCTTTTTTTAGTGAGATTGTTGAGATCTCCAATATTTCAGAGATATTAACTGGAACATGATGCAAGAGTGTTAGGGCTGTGACACAATCTTTAAACTTGAAATTCGAGTTCAGCTATACCTAAATTTCAAATTCAATTAAATTTTGTGCGATGGTAGATAGGTTTTATAAAAATTTTGTCTTTGTTACGGCTTTGACACTAACCACTTTCAAAGTCACTAAATTGTATGATTTTTTCACTATAACTTTGGCTAGAAAACCAAATAAACATAGCGAAGGCGGGCCCTTCATCATTTGTTGGCCAAAAACAAAAAAAAAAAACTCCTCTTATTGAAATAAACGAAATAGCGCAGTAGTCGACGTGACGTTTAGGGAGGACCAACTCAAACAGACCAACTTAAAATAGCTTTTTTAATTTTTTAAAATTTCTGCGTGAGAGCCATCTTCTAAAGCCCCAATCCACCACTGATAAATCTATTTCTATCATATTTATACGTAGACAAATCTTAAACCTTCATTTCAAGAGCCCACAAAGCAAATACTTTTTTACCAAAATATTCAACCTTCCAAAGTCTAAATTTAAATTTTTCAAATTGCCACCACCAACACTAAATTAAATTGATATCACAACAATATTGCTCATGACACAAAACAATAAAATTTCACTTCCACAACAATAAATAAATTACCGTTTTATTCACTAAGTAGGTACCTACCTATGTACCTATAAATAATATTGCAGTTATAGTGATCTAAAAAATATGTTAAATTAATTAAAATCATTTTGAATATAATGCAAAGTTCAAATTAAGTAATTTTACAGTTCAATTAATTTAAAATTGCTAAAAGTTTTCACAGCCATACTTCTACTTAACATACCGTTCGTTACTAGCAAACGCACGCACACACATAGTGAGTACTAAAAAACTGTAAATTTATAAAAATAATAAATAAATTATGGTAAATAAATATGCATATGCTGACGAAGGTATAAACATATAAATACATTGTACGTGGTGGTGTATAGGTTAGCGGCGTATTACATTACAAATTCATTACATTCTCTGCTAAGGACTACACTTTTACTCTTCTCGCCTCATGCGGCTCCACACTTTTTCTATAACCCCAAGCGAAAACCTCTATCAGCCTATACTGAGTACAAAAAATTCCATCGCAGTGATTTTCACACATCAAGGATATCAGGCTCATTTTGTGTGTTTATATCCCTCTATATTGTTGCAACACGAAGACCAGTAAAAAATAAAATTAAAACAAAAAAAAAAACCCACTGTATAATCAGTGCACGAGAGTACTCCTAAAAAAAAAATATGAAAATGTATGCATGTCCTTAATAAGTACAAATTTATATTACACGTTTTTGTCGAGTGGATAATATCAATAAATAATACAAAATCATAAAATTTACATTTTCAATAATAATTATTATTAAGTGTGGGAGTACCGTAAGCTTTATATGGACTATGGAGATGGCACGCGAACTCGCAGCAAAAAAAATGAGGACTCACAGGATGAGTTGTTCATGCAACTGTATACCAGGATATATGTCCTTAATACCAGCTATAGGCAGTTATAATGATTTTTAATATTACCTTTCTTTTTTTTTTGCATTATATTTGAACAGGAAGATTTTTTTTTTTTGCGTCAGTATACATACCTTGATAGATATATTTTCCGGTACAAATTGGGTACTTCCATCCGGTGAACGTTGTTGATTTGCTTTGTTCAATCAGGACTTGAAGCTTAAATTGGATTTTCAATTAGAAGAATTTTCGTTTGGTTAAAAAAATCGCAATTTGCAAAAACGAAAAGAAAAATGCAGAACAAAAGATATTCAAGTTCAGAAAAAAAAAAAAACACACACACAGTCAAGAAACTCATGTTGCAAAGTTATTTTATTGTGGCTAATTGTGGTACCAACTTTATGTAATGGGGCTCTTATTTATTAGAAGGTCTCTACATGATCTTGAGAGATATTTTAAAATGATAGAACAGTTAGATGTCCTAAGGAGATTTAGGTATGTTCAGTAATATTTTACGGGGAAAGGGAAATAAAGATTTCAAAAATGACGTATTTCCCAAGATAGCACTATACTTTCAGAAACTAAAAAAAAATAAGTTCGCAATTCATTTAAGCTTATTTTGTTGTAAACTAGCTGTGGAATAAGATAATATCTAAACATAATAATGCTTTAAACAATGTCTATTAGCACTACCTACCCAGTTTTTTTTTTAACTTTTTTTATAAATTTTATCTTGCCACGACAATTTACAGCAAAAATAAAATTGTATAGATACTTAATTTCATAAGGTTAAGTGCTAACTTGACAGATGTTAACGGTATTTTGTTAGTGTAAAAACATTTGTGATTAAATTTGAAGTTACAAAAAATATGTTGACATTATTTTTCGTACCAGTAGGTATTTCAATTATTTATTTATTAGGGCAAATTCAGGATTTTTTAACAATTTAAATATGCTCTGTACCAAATTTAATCACATCGGTCCACCCGTTTAGGTTCTAGCTCAAATAACAGTTGACGCACAGCCGCACAGACCGACGCGACGGACGAAACCCACTTTTTTGGACTTCCCGATTATCGTAGTCTTAGTTTTGATTACAAACTCAATTTTGTTTACACGAAACCAATACTTGAGGAAATAAAAAGTGAACACATGATTTTTGTGCTTAAAACGCCCCATTTAAAAATATTCTGTCTAAATAGCTTCTTTTAGATAAGCTTATAAAGCTTTCCAGTTGGAACCGTTGAGCAGTTGATAGCCCTCTTCCTGTGAGATCACTCCTGATCCTAAATAATAGCATCTCAACTCGGATGGAATAGGAAACTTTGCAATGAAATTAATGGTGTATTCTCTTACGTGATAGGCAAAATCCTCCCTATGTGCGGTATACATAGTTCAAAGGCAGCATCCAGCATCTCTCAACTGGCTCTGCTCTCTTCTTGGAAGTCTAGCTTGCGGTATTAAAATTGTGTAAAATCTTTGGGTAGTGTTAACGATGAATTGATTCCCTGGCTTTATTTATATGTGTATCTCTTAATTAAGTGTCTAATTTTTGGAGCACCTCATGGTCATACATGTTGCATTTGATCTCATCCGGGTTCATCATATTGCTAAAATTTTGATTCAAGTTAAATCTTTCAAACAACGCATTCCATTTAAATGCCCATTGCGAATTAGTTTGAATAATATGTTTGCTTACTTTGTTTGGTATCCTTTCAGCTGAAATCATGAAAGTTTTGAAACATAGATAATTATGCATTTTAAATGTATGCATATTTACATGTAAGGGGTGATTTTTTAGCTGGTTTGGTTTTGGCAACACTGGTTTTGACAGCTGGCGTGTGTTTAGTACCTTGTGTCACTGTCAAACAGCTTCAGTTTGGTTTGCAATTTAACCATGGATCGTCTTACAAATGAACAACGCTTGCAAATTATTGAATTTTACTATCAAAATTCGTGCTCGGTTCGAAATGTTCATCGCGCGCTGCTTGTGTTCAGCGATGAGGCTCATTTTTGGTTGAATGGGTACGTAAATAAGCAAAATTTACGCATTTGGAGTGAAGATCAGCCAGAAGCATTGCAACAGCTACCAATGCATCCCGAAAAAGCCACTGTTTGGTGCGGTTTATGGGCCGGCGGCATTATTGGGCCATATTTCTTCAAAGATGATGCGAATCGCAGTGTTACTGTCAATGGTGAACGCTACCGAGCGATGATAACAAACTTTTTTTTGCCCGAAATGGAAGTTCTTGACTTGCATGATATGTGGTTTCAACAAGACGGTGCCACATGCCACACAGCACGCGAAACAATGGCGCAATTGCGAGGCGAGTTTGGTGAAAAGTTAATTTCACGTTTCGGGCCGGTCAATTGGCCGCCTAGATCGTGCGATTTGACACCATTAGATTATTTTTTGTGGAGGTATGTCAAGGCTAATGTCTATAGGGACAAGCCCGCTTCGATTGACGCACTGGAAGCCAACATCCATGCATTCATTCGTGAGATACCGGCCGATATGTGTGAAAGAGTATGCCAAAATTGGACTCAGCGGATGGGCTACCTGAGACGCAGCCGCGGTCAACATTTGCATGAAATTATCTTTAAACATTAAATTGCAAGGTTCAAACTATCGATTCAAATAAATATTTCATTCATTTTTTCGAAATTTTTATGTTTTTTGTTTAAAAAAAGTTCTAAGCCTCTTAAAAAATCACCCATTATAGTGCTGTTTCGATAAACAGCAATTAATTTGGCTAAGTATTTGGTAGCTTGAAATATCGTTTAATATAAAGTAAGTAAGAACTAAGAAGTTTCTCGACATCTTCATTATGTTTGTAGCCCCAAACTTGTGACGCATAAAACAAGATCGACAGTGAATTTGCTATAAAAACCCGAAGTTAAGCTGAGTGTATATGGTATGGAATTTTTAGAAAGGTATTTATGCCAGACGGAGTTGGTACATATTTTGCATTCGAGCAATCTCTCGTTCAGGTGGCGTCAATAGATCTATTACTTTTAACTTTTACTCCTAAAAAATTATATTCCTCCAGAACGGTTATATTCTCGTTCCCAAATTTCAATTTTTCCTTTCTAGAACAAACTCCACCGCCACTTCGGACAATTATGTTGGATTTTTGTGACCTGACGAGAGTATAACAACGCCAATGACAGCATACCAACGCCAACACCTTAAGCTATGAATTTACCTTTAAGTTAAAAAAAAAAATCTTACGATATCGGTATCGTTTGAGAGTTATGATTTTCGCAATAAAAAAAAAGTCAAAACGCCCCACTGTGTGACGCCGATCTAGTTAAAAAGCAGTCTCTGATATTGCTGGAATAGCAAATTATCATTTACCCATGTATTTGATTTTCTAAAGGGTGTTTTTTTTAGAAGTGTGGTTTTCAATCTGGCAATACTTTTTTCGGAGTTGGTTTTTTTGACAGCTGTCACTTGGTTTATGCTTAGTTTGGTTTGCCATTTAATAAAATAATTGATAGACTTACTCCTGAACAACGTTTTCAAATCGTGCAAACTTATTACCAAAATAATGGTTCGGTTCGCCCAACGCATCGTGCGCTGCATACAATATTCGGTCGAATATTGCATAAATTCGAGCAACCAAGAATCGGTTTCGCACCACGTTTACTCTAGTGGATAATGCGTATCCTCCGAGATGCCTTACAGTGTACACCGAAGACCCTATTGTTGATGTGGAGCACAGTATCGAACAAGACCTGAATGAGTCCATCCGCCATCGCGCACAACAATTGGAGCTGTCGAAAATTGGGCCTCTCGGCTGGAATCGAGATCATTTTTAAAACGTAATGGCAAACCCTTATCTTGATAATAAAGCTAATTTCTAGGCCATAACATTAAATTATATGCGTTTTATTTATTCTTGAAAACCACAAGCTCGAAAAAAACACCCTTCATAACTAATATAAATGGTTTTTCTAAAACGCCTCTTGCTTTCGTTATCATCGAATCCTATATCTATTCTTCAAAGTGAAAATCGATCAAAGTCACTGATCTCTATAATACACTGGATAGTGGATTCCCTTTATGTATAACAGTTTTTTTTGACTCCAATTGAAGATGACATTCTGGTGCCAAGCGCACCTTTTGACGTTTTTTTTAAAAAAAAAAAAGAAATAATTTGACGTACATTTTTCAGTTCACTGGTTGAACACAGTACGCGCGTCAGGACACGCGGCAGGGCGCGCGTTCACATGAGCGTGATTATTAAAACTTGTGTCGAATTTCTTTCAACCATTTCAGATGGCTTATTTTTGTATATGATGGTGTGAGTTCTATTTGACAGGAACTTGAACACAAAAAAATAATGGTCCTTCAAATTCACAACAAATATTTCAAACTGCATTTAATTTACCATGTCCCTTTTATAAGATTAAGTACAAACTTATTATGCAAAACAAAAAAAATTGTGCGTTTATCCAAACAACAAAAAATTACAATTCAGTGTTAGTTACAATTTGTGCAAATTCGCAAGAAATGTCACCTACTATTTAACTCCCAGAATCGCGTTTGTGGCTACAGACACAAAACCTAATGTGAACACATCCGACTCATTCTGACGTGCAGCAGTCGTTAACACAAAACAAAAATCTTTGCTTGTTGAAGGATTAATTAGAAACATTTCACTTACAAAATATAAATCTAAGTAGGAAAATGCTTTCAATTAAAAAAATTGGATTCCGTAGGATTTAAGTGCCAAAGATAAGGTACACACAGAGAGAACAGATATCACAAAAGAAAACGCCAAAAAAATGAACAATTTTAAGCAAAAAATCAAAAAATCCTTAGAGATAAAGTACAGAGACGCGAAAAAAATTCGAAGGAGACAGTCCAATGTGAACACCGTTCTATAACGAGATTTTTTGTATTTTAACAATGTAAGATAAGGACGCGCGCCATGACTCGCATGTATTGTGTTCAGCCACTTTGACAAAAAGAAGTTATACTGTTATACAAACCTGGTGCCAAGCGCACCGTATAACAATCTTCAATTGGAGTCATTTTGTTTGTATGAATACGCTATCCAGTGTATTATAGAGATCAGTGATCAAAGTACATAAATCATTTTTGATATATCTACACACAAATCAACTTTATCAACTTGACTATACAAGCTTCGATTAGCAATAATAGCAATCACAATTTCAGTTTCATCAGGACGAAGCGAATGAGAGATAGGAAGGAACACGTTACCTGTTTCCAGATTCCGAAAGAAGAAATTTGAATGCGAGTTCCGGTATATGGTGGCTGCGCGGGGGCAGCGACGCGACGCCGACATGGGGATGACACTCTGGGAAGCCAAAAATTACATCGGAAAAGTTTTGGTTCTTTTTTTTTATTTCTTCTTACTTGCGTTTTAGTATTTATTTGCTTTGGAAGATTTTTCTTTTGAATAAAGTAACTCCTACACATCATCCAATTTGAGAGAAATTCATTTGGGAAGCAAGATGCTGGAGGGAGATATGTACATAAATTGTGTACCACAAAAAAAAAGATTGTAACTGAGAAAAAATCTTTTTTTTTCGTTGTATAGGTTTATATCTTACCAATTACATGGGGGATGTGCAGAATATAAGATAAAACAGGAGTATGGTTTTTTTTGTATGGGCTGTGCAGTCGACAGGTGGAGGAGGATGAGGGGAGACCAAAGTTGGTATTGATTTTAGCCTGATGTAGTTATTGGAGTTGCTATGTTGAGATGTTTAAATGTAACTTCTAAATAAAATTGAAACACAAAACAAAAATTCAGAAAAACCAAATTTCAAGCCCCTGAAAGAGGAATTCTACTTATTTTTGCATTTTTTTTAAATTGATACTTCTAGGTAATAGTCCTGAGTTCTAAAGCAGACTTTAAAGTGACTGTAGTAATTTATTTATGGACCATGCATAATGCTTAGTATTTTGACTTGAATGGAAGACCTTAAAAGTCAAATTACTGATAGGTTGGTAAAAAATCATGATTATCACGAAAATTGCCTTAGTCAGGCTTGTTTTGAATAATACTGATACTATCAGGCTGATAAATATATACCTGTATTCTTTTACTCTAAAATTAAGTAAAGATTTGAGAGTAGGTACCTAATACTGAGAAAATTACAAAGTGATGAATCTCCAATGCGTCTGTGCGGCGTCCATGGTAATTTGAACTAGATCCTAAACGAGTGGACAGATTTGCTTCATATTTGGTACATGGACATCCATAGATTGGAGCACTGTTGAGTGTAGCACAAAAAAAAATAAAATTTACAAAGAAACATAACATTCCAAACATAGACCCACCCACTATAAACGGAATACCACTTCGGGTTTCGGGGACGGCCAAATATCTTGGCCTGGTTCTTGATCGTAAACTAAACTGGAAAGAAAATATATAAAAGAAATAGAGAAAAAAGCTTCAATAGCGCTCTACACTTGCAGTAGAATTTTTGGTAAAAGCTGGGTACCCAGCCCCAAAACCATTCAATGGATGTATACCTATATCCATAATAACTTTAATTCTAACGTACGCATGCGTGATCTGGTAGCCAGCCCTAAACAAAGTAACTAATTTAAAAATAATGACAAAAATCCAAAGGCTATAGCGTGCATTGGTACAGCCATTGCCATTAGAACTACACCAACCTAGCCCCACCTACTAGCCCCACATGACCTATAGATTTCAACCCAGTGACTATAATAGTTATTCCAACAAAGGAATTCTGCAAAGAAAACCGGATGATAAAGGAAAATCATCTTTCGGTGCATACAGATGGTTCTAAGACAAATGAGGTATCTACTCAGAGAACCCACCAATCAAAAAATAGATAAAACTTCCAAATTTTTGCAGTGTCTTCCAAGCAGAGGTGTTGGCAGTTTGTGAAGCTCCGAAACATCCAGCTTCATGTGAAGTAGTCAATAGGAATATTGATATTTTCAGGCGGTGATAAAAGCTATTTCCTCATTTATCACAAAGTCAAAATTGGTGGATCGTTGTCGTTATAACTTGACATTACTCAGAGCCACAAATACAGTTACCCAAAGATGGGGAAATTGTGATATACAAGTTAACGAAATGGCAGATAAACTGGCCAAAAACGGGTCATCTTTCGATCCAAGCCAAACTGAATCATCGACACTAATGCCACAGGAACAAGAAAAGAACAGAATTCACCAAATTTCCCTCAAAGCCGGCAACGACAGATGGTCATCACTTGACACTTGTCGGGTTTCAAGGAATATATGGTCGAAAATCTCTAAGAAAAAAACAGACTATATTTACTCAGAATGAGCAGGCCTAAACTATCCCTACTAGTTGGAGTCCTAACGGGTCACAACTCAATGGGAACCCACTTGAGCAGAATGGGCATTATCACATCTGACTTATGCAGAGGGTGTCAAGATGAAGAGGTGGAAGAGGGCTCATATCACTTCCTCTGTAAATGCCCCAGCCTAGCCAGAAATAGGAAAACTGAGCTTGGAGAATACTTCTTCAATGATCAATGTGACATCTCAACCTCGCCACTAATAAACATCCTAAAATTCACCCAGAATTCAGGATAGTTCAGGGAGGCTTCAGATACTTAAAACTCCTATTCACCCACCATTCTACCCACCCTTCCATATTCCTCACACAACGGAGAGCAGAATGGATTCACAGAGATCCAAGTAAGATGATGCGGCTCGCCGTAACATCACCTCTCCTAACCTAACCTAATTTGGAAGCCTCGGTCACCAACTTTGGCGCTCTGTCAACTGCTCTGCTGTTACATGGAAGCTGGTTTAACATATTTGATTTAGTAGTTTCTTTTTGTTTAACAAAGTTCTTTCTGGGCAAAATCCACGAGTATTGGAGGTTATCTCGTAGTTTTTATCGTCATGGAACCGGAAGCTTGGGAATTAAAACTTTTGGACAACTACACCATTATCGTTGCTTTTGATTTCAGCCAGCAATGCTCTTGAATATTTTCAATATAATCGAACAGCTACAAAAATTTGTTCACAGTGCCCAAAGCAGGTATCCATATTCCGAGCGAATAAGGTGTCTATTAATAGTCTTGAAAAAAATCTTTCGCACCACACACGAAGGAAGGCTGCGATTATATCTGAAAAACACTCTCTGTCTCAATTGCTCTTTTGTAGATTCTTTTGACACATAAGCTTGAAGAATGCAGTTATCTGTCGTAAGCCATCTCGAATGAACCATTATTCTGGAATTCTTCTCAAAATCATTAATCAATCATTGGTCAAAGCTTTGCTTATTTCAGAAAAATATTTTTGATCAGAGGTCAGACAAGGCAATGGTAGATCATGTAAGTTTATTCGAACTGCCTGACATTGAGCCACGCATATATTTTCACAGTGTTCCTATAAGATCTCTTCCATTATCAACGGATTATGCGTTTGAATCTGATGTTAATTCGTAAAGCTTCTCGGATAGGTGGTATTCATTTGCATATGGAGCAGGAAAATAGACCATTGCAAAGGTTGCTGAATTGTTGTTTAAATTTGTTTAATAATTCCACGTCTTGCTCTGATATTAAAATTAGTTCCGTCGCACCAAATAAGTTAAATATTATCAATTGAGTTATCAAATTATTGAAAAGACTGGACAATTGCTTTTCCATGCGCTTTAATAGCAGTTTCCTTTGCGACCTTTAAGTCTCTAAGACCCTAGTGGATCCCAGTTAGACACCTGAAACAATAACGTCCTGGATTTGTATGTCTCCCCCCAAATCGTGCTTCTAATAGCAATAGTATTTGACTCCACGTCATCTGTTAAGGCTACTGCAACGATTGATGTCTTGAATCTGTCTGCCACCTTAAAATTTTTTGGGAGAGATTTTTGGTTTATCTAAGTTACGTAGAGTGACCGATTTTTTCTCGGTTGACCTTGAGACCACAGTATCGGTGTCTGAAGAACAAAATGACCAAGGGCAGTTTTAAGAAAAAAACCCTATCTGCAAGTTGTCCACATTTCGCAGTTGTAGAACGAAATTTAGATCTTCTTGCCTTGCATTTCACGACCCCTAGCGTTGAAAACTTAAAAAAAACTCTTAAAATTCATTTCAGAAGCATATGCAACTTATGCGGCACTACCTTAAATTGGCCTCCAATGTGGCAATGGCCACCGTAACCGTATTGTTCTCTAGCAAACAGGAGGCCTGGGATCGCATCCCAGCTTATGGCACCTAATCTCTGTAAGAGGCACTCTCTTGTGAAGAAATGACACGTTTTACAAGAATATCTATCTCTTATCATTATAAAGAGTCTTTTATCTTACCGTTTCGATTCGGGTAACTCCATTTCTGTAAACTTATATAACTTATAAAACGTACGCAGGAATGGCTAAAAGTTGGAAGTAGCACTTGGGCCTGCTTTTTCGCGAGCTTTCATGCCGCCAAATTGTTTAATTTTTTTTTTCAGTGCTTCCATGTCAAGAACTTTAGTTTGTCCATAATCTTGAGCATACTAATGGGTGTTTTTTAGACGTGTGGTTTTCAAGAAGAAATAAAACGCATATAATTGAATGTCATGGCCAAGAATTTAGCTTTATTATAAGGATAAGAGTTTGCCATTATGTTTTAAAAATTATTTTGGTTAAGTGGCTGCCAAGGCTGGCTCGAATAAATTCCAGCTAAGAGGCCCAATTTTCGACCAATTTTTGCAGCGATTGGGGCCATATGTCAGCAATAACGCGCCGAATATTCTGTTCCAAGGCGTCAATCGTCTCAATCTTATCTGCGTAGACAAGCGACTTCACATAACTCCACAAAAAATAGTCCAGCGCTGTTAAATCGCACGACCTTGGAGGCCACGCCACAGGCCCACGACGACGCTAGATAATGCTATCACCAAAAGTTTCTTTCAATAAATTGATTGTTTCGTTGGCTGTATGGAATGTAGCAACGGCGCGGCGCGCGCCGTCTTGTTGGAACCATAGGTGGTCCACATCAACATTTTCCACTTCATGTACAAAAAAAAGTCATTAATTATGGCTCTATAGCGTTCCCCATTGACTGTAACATTATGGCCAGCTTTATTTTTGAAGAAATATGGACCAATGATTCCCTCTGCCCATAGAGCACACCAAACAGTTACTTTTTCAGGATGTAACGGCGTCTCAATAACGGCTTGTGGATCATGATAACTCCAAATACAACAGTTAAGCTTATTAACGTACCCATTCAACCAAAAATGAGCTTCATCGCTGAACTAAATTCGCTTAAGAAAATTGGGATCAACGGTAATCTTGTTTTGGGCCCATTTGCAAACGTTGTTCAGGAGTAAGTCTATTCATTAATGTCGTTTTCGATTGGATTTTCGGTAAATTGTACTCCTTTTCAATTCCAATCGAATATGAAAACACTGACTTTCCTAAATTTACACATACACTACCAAAGCTGCCATTTAACAAAATGGCTTCTTCAAGTATTTATCACTTTTGACAAGTAATCCAACGAAAAATTTTATATGTATGTGTGTGTTCCTCATCTACTCCAAAATGAAATTGGGGACAGAAGAACACTCCGAAAACATTACTCGGAACAGCCAATTGAAGGCTTTTGGAGTAGTAGTAGTGAAAAAGGAGTGTAAAAGGAGTACTCCGTACATCCAAACGAAAACGACATAAGAAATGGCAAACCAAATTGAGCATAAATCAAGTGAGCGCTGTCAAAAAGACCAACTCCGAAAAAGAGTGTTGCCAGATTGAAAACCACACGTCAAAAAAAACACCCTTTACAATGGATCTCCATTATACAGTAAATTAAACGTGGAACGAGAATGTCAAGTGAAATGTCAAAAACTCTCATCAGTTTTTAATATACGATTTTTATAAATGGCAGGATTCAAGACGAAAACAAAAAAAAAGCACAAAAATTAATTAAAAAAGCATATTAAATATGTTCTGCGTTTTTATACATGTACTTTGTACTGCCTCTGCCAGATATGGTGCTGGAAGTCTTGATTTTTAGTTAAAGCAACGCTAACTAAATGAACTGCATGATGCCGTCCTTGTATATTGCACAGCCACCGAAACAATCTCATCATAATATACTCACAATAACAACGACGACAAAAGAACGTCAACAAAAGCCTTATGCTTTTTAATCGAATCGCCCGAGAACAATAATCAGAATTCTATATTTGCATACAGCCAATGATGAGGTTTTTTATTTTTTGTTTATATGCTTGCTTGGGACGTGAAGAAATAAGTCTCCATAGAGAAAGACCACCCGATGGTCAGCCATGTGCGTCATCGTTGTCCCATGTCCTTTTTATGCATTTAAATGGAGAATGTATCCCCGCCTTTCCCCCAGAGTCCATTCACCACACACAATAAGCGAATGCAAACAACAAATTAATTTCCATAAAATGAGCACAATCCAAAAACCAAACAATGGAACCTCATCACACATAATGTTCTCCATTCTTTCAAGACCAACCCAAACCCCAGCTTTGCCAAGTTCTTCTGCCATTTACATATGAAGTGGTCGTCGGTCGTTGTTGTCGAAAAAAAAAAGCTAGGAAACCGAAACAATATGTTATTCACAATGAAAGATCCTAGATTCTGCAGAGCTTTTTCCTCCTCCTCCCTCACCCTTTCCCACTCCATAGAAAGCAAAATATATTGCAAAATCAATGAACCAAGAATTCCATATGCTGTTGCTTGGTGATATGGGAGAAGAATTAAGTGGCGCCCGAGATGGTATCGAAATTACTGCAGGCTCCAGGGACTTACGTGTTTTTCACAGATTTGATTGAAGCCAAAACTCTAACCAGAGCATAATTATGAAGTGCACTTTGATTATTTTTCTCACAAAAACAAAACAAGAAAAGACTCTATAGGGTATGTCCTCGCGCAAGATTAACACAAGAATGCACAAACCATACAACATAAGGCGGGCGGCAATGATGGGTGCATACAGTTCACTATGCATAACGGGGCGCATTCAACTCTCCATTGATGCGGCTGAAGATGATGGCTGAACTCATCCTCCTTATACGGGGGACAAAAGGACGCTGATGATGATGATGATGGTGAACTAAAATTGTCATAGCCCGAAGGTGCTGTGAGAAAAACTTCCTTCTTCCCGGTTTTGCAATTTTCATAATAAAAATATTTTTTTTTGTCTTTGTTTCGTTAAGTTTTCCCAAGGAAAACAAAACCAGACGAAACTTTTGAGAAGCTTCTTGCTCCCTAGCTGTATATTAAATATTATTTCTGCAGTAGCAAGGATCTTCGTGTGGCCCGCAACGACTGACGCGACGACAAACGCCCTTATTTTAGGAAAACCAAAAAGAAAAGAAGAATAAAAAAAAAAAAAACACAACCAACCAACAGGACATAAAGACAATGTCTTTGTTCGTTCTGGTTTCTGGGTTGTTTTTTTTTTTTTTCAGCGAGTACCTACTATGCGGTTTGCTAATTTCTGGCGGAGACAGTTTGCCGAACTCGAGTCAAAGTGGAGCCAGCAGCCGACTTTAGCTGATAATATAATATTTGGTTTTGTTCGTCTTTTGTCTTCTTTACAGTTTTTGGCATCAAATCAGTAAAAGTTCTTTGTCCCGTTTATCGACTGCTCGGCGCTAAGCCAAATGAACTTTGGGGGCTTTAATCTTATATAAAATTGTGACGTCCTTTATTTTAACAACCATTCAACTCCCAAAATTCATGCTTGTAGGTCTATATCTAGGACTAAGTAAAGTTTTACGAGCAAAACCAAACTGATGGCTCTGTTACAAGAGATTCGTTTTGATCATAAATGATTTCCTTTCTAAAGGGCTATAAAGATTCAATCCTCAGCATTCTTATTCGGGGTTGGTTTTATATATCATTTCGTCCATGTCTTCCATTTGGAATAATTATTTGTGATATTCCTTAACATCATCAGCCTCCCCTCTAAATTTCGTTAATTTGGTTTCGTCTTTTCGTATGATAGTGCACAAACGTATAGTCTAGCAAAATGGCATAGTCAATATCAACAGGATGTATGGTTAAGGCTTAGTGGCCTCTTGATACGCCAATTGAATGCAAAGCCGGGGTGACTTTTGTGGTTGATGTCATCAGGCCAGAAGAAAAAAAAAAATAAAAATGGTGGACTTAAGTGTATCAGCTCTTGTTACAGTAAAGCGGGGGGAATTGGTCTATGTGTGTTTAAATGTGTTTTTTCTTCTAATTTTTGCTCCCTTCATTGCTCATCATCTCGACATGAAGGACACTCTAGAAGAATAGGATCCTCATGCATGTGGTATTGCTGCCGTGCGTTGTTTTAATTTCCATACGGAATAGGACCTCCTAAGGACCGGCTATGCATATTTTTCAAGAGGCTACACCTTTTCACAGTTAGCATGGATAAAAACCATGTTTCCCTCATCGTTATTCTTCTATATAGCTACAATGTTTATGAGTGTATGAGAAAGGTGAGCTATTATCGGCGCCCCCAATTCATTCCTAAGCCATTTAAAACTACAACTTCCATACCTGATTTTTTATGATGTCCGCAATTGGCTGATGTGCTAAATGACAATTTTCAGTCATACATCAAATCGATCATGACACTAAAAAGCAGCAAACAAAATATATACGACTTGATCGCACAAGCTTGCTCTTGTGGTTAACACCAGTGTGTTACCACACACTGAAGATGCATGATTTTTAAAAGGGTGTTTTTTTTTAGAGGTAATGGGTGATTTTTTAAGAGGCTTAGAACTTTTTTAAAAAAAAAAAAACAAAAAATTCGAAAAAATGAATGAAATATTTATTTGAATCGATAGTTTGAACCTTGCAATTTAATGTTTAAAGATAATTTCATGCAAATGTTGACCGCGGCTGCGTCTCAGGTAGCCCATCCGCTGAGTCCAATTTTGGCATACTCTTTCACACATATCGGCCGGTATCTCACGAATGAATGCATGGATGTTGGCTTCCAGTGCGTCAATCGAAGCGGGCTTGTCCCTATAGACATTAGCCTTGACATATCCCCACAAAAAATAATCTAATGGTGTCAAATCGCACGATCTAGGCGGCCAATTGACCGGCCCGAAACGTGAAATTAACTGTTCACCAAACTCGCCTCGCAATTGCGCCATTGTTTCGCGTGCTGTGTGGCATGTGGCACCGTCTTGTTGAAACCACATATCATGCAAGTCAAGAACTTCCATTTCGGGCAAAAAAAAGTTTTTTATCATCGCTCGGTAGCGTTCACCATTGACAGTAACGCTGCGATTCGCATCATCTTTGAAGAAATATGGCCCAATAATGCCGCCGGCCCATAAACCGCACCAAACAGTGGCTTTTTCGGGATGCATTGGTAGCTGTTGCAATGCTTCTGGCTGATCTTCACTCCAAATGCGGCAATTTTGCTTATTTACGTACCCATTCAACCGAAAATGAGCCTCATCGCTGAACACAAGCAGCGCGCGATGAACATTTCGAACCGAGCACGAATTTTGATAGTAAAATTCAATAATTTGCAAGCGTTGTTCATTTGTAAGACGATCCATGGTTAAATTGCAAACCAAACTGAAGCTGTTTGACAGTGACACAAGGTACTAAACACACGTCAGCTGTCAAAACCAGTGTTGCCAAAACCAAACCAGCTTAAAAATCACCCTTTATATAACTTTGAATTGGAATAAAACAAAGATGATTTTTTTTTAAATTGACATGAAATTTACTTTATTTGAAAGATAATTTTCTGGCATATATGATTTTTGGAATATGACCGCCAATAAAGCTGACTCGGACGTAGTCTAATCTGGAGGTCCAATTTTCTATGACTTTTTTCAACATTTGTGGCCGTATATCGGCAATAACGAGGCGAATTTTGTCCTCCAAGTGGTCAATCGATTCGAGCTTATCGGCGTAGACTACAGACTTCACATATCTCCACAGAAAAAAAGTCTAGCGGCGTTAAATCGCACGATCTTGGTGGCCAATTCACGGGTCCGTATGCGGAGTAACTATGCGGTTACCAAACGTTTTCTTCAATAAATCAATTGCGGCATGAGCTGTGTGACATGTTGCGGCGTCTTGTTGAAACCAAAGCTTCTGCACATCATGCAGTTGTTCAATTGATGAGCGAAAAAGTCAGTAATCATGGCTCTATAGCGGTCAACATTGACTGTAACATTCTGGCCAGCATCGTTTTTAAAGAAGTTCGGACCAATTATTCCACCAAACCATAAAGCACACAAAACAGTCAGTTTTTGTGGATGTCACGGTGTCTCAACAAATACTTGAGAGGATTGTCATTAATTCAAATACGGCAGTTTTGTTTATTGGCGTATCCATTCAACTAAAAGTGAGCTTCATCGCTGAACAAAACTCCCTTATGAACATTGGGATCAATGGCAATTTTGTTTTGGGCCCATTTGGGCACAATTTGGAAACGTTGTTCAGGCGTCAATCTATTCATGTTGAAATGCCAAACCAAACTAATTATAAATCACTTGACAGCTGACAAAATGGCCGATAGTTAAAATAGTATTGCCAACTTAAAGTTCTACACCTATCAAAAAAAAACACCCTTTACAATAATTGCTGTTAGAACAAGGAATAGAAATGTCAGACATTTCTGATGTGAGTACTTTACCCTTCCGAAATTCTTTATGAACTTGTGAGCACCCATGATTTCTATGAAAAGCTCCGTTTAACTTCTGTCAAGGTTTTGCAGATTCTTAAGAGCGTAAGTTTATTCTGGCGTATTCTCCATTCCAATTTTTAGCCAAACTAAATTTCTGGTATATTTTTGTACAAAAATATTTTCTGGCGTAGTTTCCTGAAGCCACTAAGGCTCTTGTGCCAAATTATGTTTTCAGTTTTCAGTAGATACCGAACGGTTCATTGATTGTGTCTTCCAAACGAAGCCTTACACCCTCTGAATGAAATCTATATGACAATTCATCATTAAACCGAAAATAACTACTTCCTCCACTTCTTCTGACTCTTAATGTCAAATTTTGCAGGGGAAATATCATATAGCTTAGCTACTCATTCAGAATCACAGAAAAGAGCTTTGCGCCATCAATTAATTTAAGGATTAAATAGATTTTTCTTTCGGCACTTCCTTGTATTATAACTCACCGCCACCGACCGTCTATCGCCATATCCAACCATCCATCCGTCTATTCAAGTCCTTTGACTTAATATTAATCTTTCATCATATTGAAAACGACCCACTTAATTCATTTTTGCCATCCTCCTCTCCAATGTCAATCTTTGTATACTTAGATCCTTAAGGCAAAGAGTTTCATTGGCGCCAGTAGAGAAAATCATATTTTTTTTTTTTTTGTAATTTTGTTTGTTGTTGTAAGTTTCAAGTCGATAATATTAGAATGGAGACCCGCCAAAGACCTTCAGTAAATATAATTTTGCAAAACCTTCTTCGTTTCATCGTTCAAGGGATAACACAAAAAAATCATATTTTCCGCTCCATATGAACTTCACATAAAACTTAAATGCGTCTAACTTTATAGAATCGATAAACTTTATTGAAATGAAAGGATTTTTATGATTTTTTTTTTCAAATTTTTCACTTGCCAAACTCTTTCAAGTCATTCATAATGCACTTGCCTTTCGTATTCAAGATTTTTTTGTTGCATCTTAAACTTACATTCTTGCATTCCCTAAACTTATATTCTTAAATATTTCAGCGATGGGAGAGGATAAAAGTTTCTAGAATTTTTGCTTCAGTGGAATATTCCTGGGGGAAGTGATTATGATGATTGCTTAGGAATTTTGATGCAATCTATTTTTTTGGACACTAACTACAGAGAATTGTTCAAATTTTTCAAGTTGAACAGTTAACTTATAAAAAATGTAAAAGAATAGGTTTAACAAAGAGAAGGGGGGAAGTGCGCGAGTGGATATCTTAACGTCAATATTTTGTATGGTTTAAATTTTGAGAAACTACAAAATTCATAGGCATTGCTATTTGTGTTATGTAATAAGTTTGATTTAGTTTTTCTAAGTGAAGAAAATTTTAAGAAGTGTCACAAAAGTTAAGGGACGGCTGAATATTTCCTCAGGTCAGATATTTCCCGAAAAGGTCAAGGTCATTCTTGAAGTAAATTTCAACGATAAATGGAACGGCGATCTTGATTTCAAAGTCAAAATTTTTTGTTTTAATACAAAATCTCTTTATTGAAATCATAAATGGACAAAATAGATGCAATAGAACTCTATTTCAAGATGAAAAGTTCCCGCTCTTGCTTTTTTGTTTTCTTCTACTTTTTTTTTTACTTGCTCTATAGAGAAAGTATTGGTTTCGTGTAAAAGAGAAATGATGAAAAATTGAACAAAACTCATATGATTTGTTTCAATTTGCATCGACTGATTTTACCGATGCGAGAGTTTGCAACTAGGTGTTACATGCTTTCCACTTTAATTCATTATCAGTATAAACAACATCGCTATACCCAGCAGGTACCTTTAGAATTAGTGACCCATAACCGGCAACCTTGCGATACACAACAGGTGCCTTTAGAATCGGAACGACAACCCGAGATGTGCATATGGGGCCGATGCAACAACAACATAAACAGAATATTTTAATTCACCGCCTTACAATTAACAATCACTTGTTACGGAAAAGTAATCATGAGGAGCCACTCCGGCGAATGTAAATCACCCTTTCGGTCAGTGCTCAAGTCAATAGAGTAATTGCCACCAGGGGCTTCGGTACCTGTGATTTACTAGTGCGTAAGCCTAGTTTATACTTTCACTAGGGGCTTATACCTACGATCTTGCCACCAGGGGCCTATACCTGTGATCTTGCCACGATGGGTTTATACCTGTGATCTTGCCACTAGGGGCTTAAACCTGCGATCTTGCCACCAGGGGTTTATACCTGTGATCTCGCCATCAGGTGCTCAAACCTGCGATCTTAGCACCAGGGTTTATACCTGTGATCTTGCCACCAGGGGCTTAAACCTGCGATCTTGCCACCAGGGGTGTATACCTGTGATCTTGCCACCAGGGGCTTAAACCTGCGATCTTACCACCAGGGGCTTAAACCTACGATCTTGGTACCAGGCGCGTATACCTGCTGACCTATTATTATAAGTAGATAAGCCCATCTCATAAGCTGGTGTATAATTGAATATAGTATAAGTAATTTATGAATTTGTATGCTATATTTCGTTTTCAATAAAGAATTTGTTGTAAAGTGTTTAGTGTTTTTCTTCAAAACCGACCCTGGCACACCGGCGAACAAAACCTCGGCTGGAAAGCAAAAAGCACATCACAAGTTACAGAACATGGGTCAAAGAAACTTTAGCTTGGAGGGTCTTAAACTATGAATGAAATAGTTTTATTGCTTTTAATTAATTTAATTTTCACAAAATTTATTTAGTTCGGATTCTTAACATGGTATTTCATATAATCTTGGTTCACAAAGTTCTTTCTCTTAAGATATATAGCACGGTAATCACTATTGAATCCCTTGTCCCTTCCAAACAAACCAGTGTTCAGACTTTACTGCAAAAGCAGTGGATCTACTGCGTTTTTTTTTTTTTAATTTTCAAATCTAATGCACCACTGCGCAGTGCGCATTTCCCACAATCTACTGTGATTTTTCTGATTTTGTTTAAATAAAAGCACTGGTCATAGAATCTAATTTAGAAAAAAATTAAAACATTTAAAAAAGATTATAATCTCTTGTCTGATATTATTCTTTCAGTTCCACTTCTTTCGATTGTTTGTTTTTCTTCATCACGCAATGCGCATTCTTTACAATTATCAAGATGTTTTTGCGCTACAGCTGAATTTGATAAAAGCCATGTTTTTTTTGCAATCCCTGATAAAATCGGTCAAGAAAAAACCGACGTCTGGCTCTGGACTAAGCAATTTACAAGAAATTTAGATGGGCTTAGCTAAGAGCAGAAAATTCTCGGGGCTTAACTTAAACACGGAGAATTACTGTGTCACCAGCGTCAATCACATACTTTTTATCTTGTTAACTTGTTATCGATAGTTTGTATAGAAACTCCATTTTATTTCTGTAATCGCGTAGCTATTGCCCGATTTCCTCCGGGTTTGAAAGAAAACTTGGCAAAAGTTTCTGGAAAAGTGCACATTTTGCGATAGTAAATTTACTTTGATTAACTTTACATTTTTTTTTCTAAAACAAATTATTTTCATTATAATTTTAGTATTATGTAATTTTTTTTTTTTTTAAATTAATTTAAAATTATTTGCTTTTCAATTAAATTAATTAATAAAAATAGAATTTATAATTCTACTGCAAAATTTTGGATTCACTGCGATTTTGTTTTATAATTTAGTGCGAATTGCGATATCTCAACTCCGAACCCTGGTCGAAACTCTCTGAGGAAAACCTCGTCCAATGAGCAACTTGGAAAAAATCGGGGGATCTTAGAAATAGAAATAAATACTAAATAATAAAACTAAAATAGCATAATACGAATGTCTGTCCTACTCTCTAGCTAATTTCCCTAGTCCTTAACAATTTACTAAAAAAAACTCGATTGTGTTCAAATCAGAGTTAACTCCGCTAAGCAATGCCTATCTGTCACCGAAACACCTTATGAAAGGCTTTTATTACGGCCCGATCTTGAATTGTCTCTACTCTATATTGGTACGAGAAAGAAAGACATGTTTGTTGTTTTCTTCATCTCGTCTTATAAAATCTGCGGCTATAACACAGCGTGAACTAAAACAATTAAATAACAAAATTGTATGAAATTTTATAGTCACACTAGTCACTATAGTCACGCAAATCCATTTTTATTGATGAAAAACTGTTATAACTGTTATAAATTGGCATGTCTCTAGTCTCGTCCATATGTAGGAGTTGTAACGCTTAGTTACAATATATTTCCAATCTTAAAAACTGGTAGCACGGCAACTCACATCATCAAAATGAAGCAAGATTCCAAAACGTGTGTCGCCTACATACACTGATTTATGAAAGCTATGATCATCATCATCATCGTCGGCTCGACAACCGGGGTCCGGTCCTGGCCTCCTTCAACAAGTCTCTCCACCCATCCCGGTCTCGAGCCGCCGCCATCCAGTTGCGCACCCCAAGGCTCCGGGCGTCCTGGTCTACGCCATCTCTCCAGCGCAAGCATGGTCTACCACGCTGTCGTCTACCATAGAATGTACCACAAAGAACTTTCCGAGCAGGTTCCTCTTCGCTCATGCGAGCTAGGTGCCCTGCCCACCGGAGTCTACCGAGCTTAATTTTTATCACGATATCTGCTTCAAGGTAGATTGCGTACAATTCATGATTGTACCGTCTCCGGAATCGTCCTTCCTCAGATATGGGGCCAACAATTCTCCTTAAGACTTTTCTCTCGAACGCGGCTAAGAGGTCGGAGTGCCTTTTGCTAAGCACCCAAGTCTCGGATCCATATGTGAGTACTGGCAGGACCATGGTCCTGTACAGCAGCAGTTTTGAAGTTATGGTGAGATTTCTGGATTTGAAGAGCTTTGACAGACTATAGTAGATGAAAGCTATGATTGAAGTAGTAAATGGTTGTATGAAAAGTATGCATGTGTGTGTTAAGAAGTTAATCGTTTCTCAAACGCCAAATTTGGCAAGTTTAAGCTATCCGCTCGCTATCAGAAACCATTCTTCATTATTTTATTGATATGAGTTACAAGATGATAGATGTGTAAGTTCTATCACACCAGTCTTCCCCGTTTATTAATAGAGGGGTTTAACTCTAAACTAACCATTAATCTTTTCAACTAAAGTTTTGGTTCAATAGTATGAATTTTTGTCATTGCCAAACTGCCATATGCCCTGCACATAAACTTAACTCATCTCCGAGCTTGACAAATAATTTATTAACATGCTTAAAAACATAAAACCTGAATTTTATTAACGTTTAATAATAATCTTAAGCTTGTGCATATTCCTCGATAAGCATTTCTTCCTCATTTGTTAAACATGAAGTTGATGTCATGGTCCCTTTGCCCATCTGCGTCACTACAAACTATCCACCCTTGCCATCTTTGCTATAAGTAATTTTGTGCCTATCTTCTTCTAGGTTGGTAGCTAGGTAGGTAGGTATACCTACTCATAAAACAACACGAGTTGTGCCATCTCCTAAATTATATTTCATTAGTTCCTATCGTTTCCGCTGTAGTTTGCAGGAACACGAACAGCAAACTTCGAGGAGATTAGTTCATCCATAATTAAAGGGTGCAAAACTCAAGGATACGTATACTGCTACCATACTCTTTATTATACTATAGTGCCTAGCCTACACACTACACTACACTACACACTCAGAACACACGCAACCCGGCTGGTATGCCTGATGCATATCTACTTTATTTTCTTGATGTTTGTTTAGTTAACTTTTAGTGGAAGTTTCGCAATAATAATTTCATAACGCACTTAAAATGCAAATTATTTAGCAATTTTCGTCCTTTTTTTTGCTTTTTTGTTGTCGCTGTTGGATGGCGTTGAAGGAAATATTATTTCATCAACACGGTGTGTATGGAAGAGCTTTTCACTTTCACCAACTAAACTATAACAAACTTATTAAAATCACTTAAATGCGCGTTGTTCGTCAGAAATCTATGATTACGTAACACTCTTTTTTGATGTGAATATGATTACCGAGGTACAAGGACGATTTACAAATACACATCCCTACAACAAAACTGGAGACAACAAAAAAATTAAAGCAAATATTTTCAGTATATACATATATAATAGTAATAGCAACTTCATAAGTTAAGAAAAGTTTTACATCAGCTTTATATAGACTTTTATGAAAGGAAGAAGAAGGACTACTCTATGATGTAGGAAAACTATGACAGAGATAATATTCGTATACACTGCGTTCCGCACGGAAGCGTTTTTGGCAAAGTGACTGCTTGAGAACATCCTGTCGCGCGTAACATACCTACGTATATATATAATTACGAAAGTTTGCCCTCTAACAACATCGTTAGTGCTGGAACGGCTGTTTTTGGCGTGACTTTTATTTGACACAACACAGTTTCCCGCCGTACACATCACGCAAGAACGTGACATTTCATGTCAAAAGTTCAAAAAGTCATTGCTTTCTCTCTCTCATACTATCTCTTCTCGTTCCTTTGATATATACGAACAAGAGATGAAGAAATCTACACCATCATACTCATACAACCCTGTGTATACTCAACTGCCAGAACCAGCGTCATTCTGGTTCTGGCAGAAAGTCTGATGGGAATATTTTTCGATGGTTGATGTGATGTCCCTGGATTGGGTAGCGAATTTAAGTTTGTTTGGGATAAGGTAGACATGTATAATGCCAAGGCTGTACGGCGCGGCAGAGACGACTCTCAATAATCAGTTTTCTTAAAGAAAAGAGTTAGAGTAGAGTCAATAGGTGAGCTTATAGTTTGACTCCAAAGTTATTAGAAAGAGGCTTGTGGAGATTTTGGGACGAGCAGCAGTTAACCTATAAGCCGCTTTATACCCAAACCAAAATTTCGTGAACTCTGTAGATCTTGAATTTCGTTAGAAATATGATCTAGGAAACAAAGTTCTATGAGTAGAAATGGAATCAAACTCAGCGCGATTGAACAAGGTTTTTTAATATTTTTTGCATTGAGCGAGTTTAAGTCTCTACGAAGTTTTAAACAAAGTGTCCGCCAAATTGCCGAAATCCTTTTTCGAAGTTTCCGTGCAGTATTTTGAGTGCCAAAATGACTGCAATTTGGTTGAGGCGGTTCGGATGATTCTCTTTGATCTTTAAGAGCTTCCAAGATTTGGGAACGATTATTAACAACTTTGGATTTCCAATAACACTGCTGTAGGAAAAAAGTCCACTGAGGTAAAATGTGCTTCAACAAGTCTCTCCACCCATCCCGGTCTCGAGCCGCCGCCATCCAGTTGCGCACCCCAAGGCTCCGGGCGTCCTGGTCTACGCCATCTCTCCAGCGCAAGCATGGTCTACCACGCTGTCGTCTACCATAGAATGTACCACAAAGAACTTTCCGAGCAGGTTCCTCTTCGCTCATGCGAGCTAGGTGCCCTGCCCACCGGAGTCTACCGAGCTTAATTTTTATCACGATATCTGCTTCAAGGTAGATTGCGTACAATTCATGATTGTACCGTCTCCGGAATCGTCCTTCCTCACATATGGGGCCAACAATTCTCCTTAGGACTTTTCTCTCGAACGCGGCTAAGAGGTCGGAGTGCCTTTTGCTAAGCACCCAAGTCTCGCATCCATATGTGAGTACTGGCAGGACCATGGTCCTGTACAGCAGCAGTTTTGAAGTTATGGTGAGATTTCTGGATTTGAAGAGCTTTGACAGACTAAAGTAGGCTATAGTATAGACAGACTATAGTAGGTTCTGTAAACACTCGCATCGATAAAATCAGTCGAGAAACGATGCAAATTGAAACAAATCATATGAGCTTTGTTCCATTTTTCATCGTTTCTCGACTGATTTATCGATGCGAGAGTTACAGAACATGAACATGTCATAATCACGAGGCTCCACTTTTTAGACGATTGTCATTTTGGAACGTTTTGGATGAATGGATCGTATTAAAATTCAAAGAAAATCTGCTGTTTTCGATATTTTCTGGACTTGTTTACCTACAAAATAATCAGATTTCCATCAAAAAATCAACCGCGGTCCCAAATTTCGAACCGTAATTTATAGGTACGATGCTTGGAGACAGTAGATCTAGATTTCTGAAAGGATATTTTAGCATAAAAGTCCCACAACACTAGCGTACTTAGATCAAATTACCAACCATGCGCAAAACGAAAAAAAAAACTGTTCTGATTTAATACATTCCATTTTCATTCCAATTTAAAACCAAACCAATGGGTCTAGCACGCCCAATCCTGTATATTTAAGTTGCATTTCCATATCCGGGGAGTGGGGAATTGAATCTGGGCACAAATTCATAATCTTTTTTATTATATAATATATTTCATAATCGAAACAATAAAAAAGGGATAAAACAGAGCCCTGTGGCACTCGAGTATTTATTTTGTGGATGTCATAGTTTCTGTTGTGATTAACGGTCCGTAAAGAAGTTACTAATCCATCAAAGTGGAGATTCGTTAAAATGAATTGCACCGATTGTTGATAAGAGAGCCTGATGTCAAATATTGTCATTGTCAGACTCTTTTGAAATGTCGTGTAGGTACATAGGAGAATAAGACACAAATCGTTTAACTTCGAAAAAGTTCCGACTTAGCATAAAATGTTGATGGCTAGTTTAGTTTTGAATCACATATTGGTACTAAACGACAATAATTAAGTAGGTACCTTCCTATAGATACTTTAGAGCTTTAAAACTTTAAAACAATTTTTTTTTTAAATATCAGTAAAAGATTTTTTTTAATTTATTTTTTGTCAAAAATCGGTATATACAAAGTGGCTCAAAATTAATCATCCAAATTTGTTTTTGAAACTTTTTTACTAAATAAAAAATGATTTTAAGTGATGGAAATCTTTATTTGGACCTTCATAATTTTACACCGTCTTGCTGAAACCACATGCGTTCATCAAGCCCCGCTCATCCAATTCCGGCAGTTAGAAGTTACAAATCTTTTATCATGGCCCTGTAGCGTTTACCAGTAACAGTGACCGTATTGCCGATTGCGTCCTCAAGAAAATACGGGCCAATCACTCATGTTGGGATTGATGGTATTTATGTTGTTGGCCTTGCGTTGCATTCGAGTCAAGGTCAATTGAGGCCATAATCGGGTAGAGTGGTATAGGCAGTGAGGAAGAAAGGAAAGTCGGCAGTATCACGGAGTAATTTGAAGGGTTAATGAAGGTTCAAAAGTTTAATGCCGTCAATTAAGGCTATAGGGATCATCCCAGCCAAGACCCCGCAAATTGAATCGTAAAAATCTGCGCTGGACGGCTTTAATACGTTCTATATGTGAACTTGATGATAAAATGACCAGACTTTTGGAAGTCAGGTTAGTTGTTGTGAATCGTCCTTTCAAGAACCGGTGCTGCTTAAAGGAAAAAATTGATTTACAGTGAACAAACAACGACTCGTAAACAATACTTTCAAAAAGTTTAGGTACACAGGAGAGTTTGGCAATGGGTCTGTACTCTGTAGTTGGAAATATCATTTTTGCAGCCTTTTTTTGTGACCAGGGATAGTGAAAGAATCTTTTCACATCTTAAGCAAAACACACTTACAATGTCGAGGTGGAAGAGTGCGGTAAGAGGAAAGAGGCTGTGCTAATTTTTCAATACATTTTCTAAGAACTATTGCTGGGAGAACATCTGAACCAAGGGAGAAATCATCCTTCAGCTGATTGATTTTACTCACCACTGAAGGTAGGGAAATGTTGATATCAGTAAAGGAGGCATGAGGAATGAGGATAATTATGATGATTTCATCATGGTCCAAGCATAAAAGAAGGTAACAATGCTACAATATAAGGCACTAAAATGTTAATTATTGGTTCAGTTAAATGTTCAGATTTTTTACTTTGAAAATAAAGCGAAGCAACGCAAGCATGGGTGCACTAGTTGACAAAAAAAAAACCTATTAATAACGGGTGATTTTTTGGCTGGTTTGGTTTTGGCAACACTGGTTTTGACAGCTGACGTGTGTTTAGTACCTTGTGTCACTGTCAAACAGCTTCAGTTTGGTTTGCAATTTAACCATGGATCGTCTTACAAATGAACAACGCTTGCAAATTATTGAATTTTACTATCAAAATTCGTGCTCGGTTCGAAATGTTCATCGCGCGCTGCTTGTGTTCAGCGATGAGGCTCATTTTTGGTTGAATGGGTACGTAAATAAGCAAAATTGCCGCATTTGGAGTGAAGATCAGCCAGAAGCATTGCAACAGCTACCAATGCATCCCGAAAAAGCCACTGTTTGGTGCGGTTTATGGGCCGGCGGCATTATTGGGCCATATTTCTTCAAAGATGATGCGAATCGCTACCGAGCGATGATAACAAACTTTTTTTTGCCCGAAATGGAAGTTCTTGACTTGCATGATATGTGGTTTCAACAAGACGGTGCCACATGCCACACAGCACGCGAAACAATGGCGCAATTGCGAGGCGAGTTTGGTGAACAGTTAATTTCACGTTTCGGGCCGGTCAATTGGCCGCCTAGATCGTGCGATTTGACACCATTAGATTATTTTTTGTGGGGATATGTCAAGGCTAATGTCTATAGGGACAAGCCCGCTTCGATTGACGCACTGGAAGCCAACATCCATGCATTCATTCGTGAGATACCGGCCGATATGTGTGAAAGAGTATGCCAAAATTGGACTCAGCGGATGGGCTACCTGAGACGCAGCCGCGGTCAACATTTGCATGAAAGTATCTTTAAACATTAAATTGCAAGGTTCAAACTATCGATTCAAATAAATATTTCATTCATTTTTTCGAATTTTTTGTGTTTTTTTTTTTTAAAAAGTTCTAAACCTCTTAAAAAATCACCCATTATTACAAATGGAAAATATTCCTGGATTATGCCTTTAATGATGTGAATTTATCGTTAAACCCGTAATTTTGTTCAACAAATAAAACTCAACGTTTATCTCAAAAAAAGGAGATACGATTCTCGTGTATTTTACCTTTACAAATAACTTATTGGAATGAAAAGTAAATGGCATAAGTAGGTATATAGATATTTCAAGTCGTCTTTTATATATTTTTCTTTTCCGAATAACCTATATTTACCAATATCCATCATAGCTGTTATTGATTATACATTGTACAAGTCATTGAAATATGGAAACCTTCAATAATGAACCATCGGTATAAACAACCTTTATACACACACAAAAAAAGAAACACATCGTCCCTCATCGCATGGATAGATACCTAATCTATGTATAAATAAACTTTTTTCTGTCTACAGCTCATAGCATTTTTCCCAAGCAAAGACAACCGCCATGACTTGTAAAAGATATCAAGCAATGAAAATGGAAAATCTCCTAGTGTTACACCATGACATTGTAGTCGGTCGTCGTCGGTATATAGCCGGTAGTCGGTTGTCGCTTTCGCTATCGCCAACACAAAACGTCACCTGCTTCTTCATTTTCATTCAGTCGACTTGTAGCTGTGTGAACGCGCAAGGACAAAAGCCAAAACCTCCCACCACCATTATAATACAGCCAACCAAAACCTATACTTACTTATGTCGCTACCTATGTATATACGTATAATAATTTTTGGACGTTTTTCTAAGAGATTTATGTTTAAGAAGACTTAATACAGATTTT
Source organism: Leucozona laternaria (assembly GCA_932273885.2). NCBI lineage: Eukaryota > Metazoa > Arthropoda > Insecta > Diptera > Syrphidae > Leucozona > Leucozona laternaria. Next base: position 214,985,496 of record OW026366.1, on the reverse strand, counting down.
TCGCCCATAAAGAGATTATCGTAAATTTATTAGATTATGGCAATCTACCTTTTTGATTTTCGTTTCCTTTTCCTCACCCGGCCCAGTGCGGCGCAATCTACAAGAGCGATGAATTTCCTTCGTCAGAAATATTTTATTGTTGGGGACTGGGGCTTTAGGGGTCGACATTTTTATTTTTCTAAGTCGCCGCCGTCGTCGTCCCTAGCTATAGCTTGTCACACAAAGCTTTGTCAGGACACACACATAGTCCACAGCCAGACCCTTCCATTCTACACGTGAGCTATCTTTCGGGCATTTTTTTTTTTGAGAGTTAGTGTTGAGATTCTTTATTGCTCTTTAAATGAAGTGACTTTTGGTAATTCTTCTTATTTTTTTTTATTCCTTTCGCTTTTTTATTTTATTTTTTTTTTTTTCATTCTTGGCCCGAAATATCTGAAGAAAAAATAAAATAAAACCTCACATTTCTTAGCCAATAGCCACAGAGAGGGAAGAGCCATCAGAGCCTGTGCGGGGGTGATGAATGAATGAGAAAAATGACCCTGTTTAACTTTAACGTAGGAGATTCACTAAGTTCACAGATAAAAAGTGAAAGACAAAAGTATAACCAACGACGACGAAAGAAACCAAAGGAAGGAATCAAAGAAAAAAGAAAGTATCGGAACCTAGTGTCGGCCGCGTATAGGTTGAGGATGGGTGAGGAAACTTTTCCAATTCCTCTTGATAAGACTTTACGGAGAACTGAAAGTGAAAAGTGGTTTTGGGAGTTTGTGATGGAGAAGTCAGCAGGTGCGGCCAGGGCCTGGGCCTTGGCCATGCCGGTGTGATTTCATCCATCGTAGGCAATAAGGAAGGCAGACGACTTTGGCCGCCTCTGCCTTATCAAATGGGGGGCTTTGCCTAGGATTATTGAGAACGCGTTGGAAGTGCCCTAGCGACATTGATTGGTCATTTTGTTAACAATATAAGATTTTTTTGCGATTACAAGGAAAATGGTGTGCAATTAATCTTTCTTAAAGTGGAATGACATCCAATAAGAGGAGGTCTTCGTTCATATAGTTTAGTTGGAGTTCCAGCACGTGAGAAGGAGAGAAAGAGAATACAAACAAAAATGAAACGAGCCATCAATAAATGGTTTTGGATCAAGTTAAGATGGGGGGCATACCACATCAATTTTAAAAGTTAAATATTTTTCGAAAGGATCAATGATTTCTATAATGAGCGAATGAGAAGAAAAAAAGCAAGACCCTTCGTCAAATTTAATGAAGACCAACTTTATCACTCATTGAAGCTCTTCAATTAACTTTGATTAAAGAAGATAAATCGCAAGAAAGTATAGTCGAACTTCTTTATGAGAAACATTTTTTACGAGGTTTTTAACTTAAGATGAAAACTTAAGGTGAAATATTTGAACTCCTAACTAAGAAACTCCGGGAGTTAAGCTCTTCAAATCTAAAAAAACTCCCATAAGATGCTTTTATATCCTTTTGCTATACGTAGCCCCAGTTTTTCAGTGCGAGATTAAAGTTAAACCCCAGTTAACTCATCAAGTTTGGTGAGTTAACTCAAGATTAACTGAACAGATGCTTTTGATGTTTTATCCACTGAGTTTGGTTAGCCATTCCGCATACATTCTCCACCAAAAAACTGCTTTCTCAGCTAACTGTGGGTTAATTTAATTCTAGATGTAGCTAACTCTGGTTTAACTCACCACTGAAAAACTGGGCTTTAGGAATTAATCTCTTCTTATGAAACTCAAATTCGTCTCATAGCATTTTTATTGTAAGAGCTAAACATTTTTTTTAATTTTAAAGTACTTAAATCCTATATCTAAATCTATTTAAGTCTTATAAGTATCTCGTTATGAAATTAAAACTCTAAACGTCACTTTAAGTCTTTTCAATCTCATAATAATACATCAATGAGACTTTTCATAAATAAGTTTTTTCGAAGATTCTAATAGGAGCTACTACGCCAGCATTAAATGTCAAACGAACATCTGTTTTAGTTGAACTGAGCAGTGTGTTCTTTTTGTTCACAAAACTTGCTTCTTATCATGTTTATATCGGATTAGCAATTTGATTGGTGGTGATATTGATCGTTTTAGATTTCGATCAAAAGTTTAAATATTTTCGTGTCGAGCTAATTTTTTCGGTCGATTTTTGTTCTCTTTGTTTCGATGTGCCTGATTTCGGTACTGTGGAACTGGTAATAGTGCAAGAATGTACTTAACCGATATATACTAAACAAAAAGCACTTATCTCAAACTGACGGTAGTATATATATAATTGGTGTTAGTTAAAAGAGAAATAAATCTCACTAAAAAACGATATCTGTAAAATGGTTTTTTTTTTAGAAAAAATCATTTCAAAATCGTTATTTTAACAAATCATGATCGAAAAAAACTGATTCGTTGTACTAATGGAAATCACCATGAGTATTTCATAATGTTTACGGTTTCTTCTATTGTTGCAGCACCTCTGCTGTCATCATTTTGGAGTGATTAAAATAACACCAAGCTACATCCAATTGAACATTGATTGTGTCTTTATTGCAAAAATTATCATCAATAAAAGTTGGCAATTGCAATGAAAACGAACGCCCCACAGAAAAATGCGTTTCTTTTCAAAGTTAAATGTCAAATTAAAGTCGCATAAGAGCGTTTGAGCTCCCATAAGAAGAGTCTCTCTCAGTAAATTTATATTTACTTTTTGAAGTTCCTTTAAGAGCATTTAAGTTCCCATAAGAAGTACTGTCCCTCATAGAAAATTTATATTTACTGAGAGCGACACTTCTTACGGAAGCTCTAACGTTCTTATGGGACTACAATTTGACGTTTAACTTTCAAACGAACACATTTTTATCTGCGTTGCTTTCCTTTTCATCATCATCGAAAGATCTCATAGAGATGTTAATACAAGAGTTAAAGTATCAATCAACAGCAGCCATGTGAATAAAATATTTCCATTATATTTTGAGGGTTACCGTTTCTTAAAAAAATATATTCCAGATAAATTATCTTATTTGGTTTTCCATTCAGACCAAAATTTGTAACAAGTTTTATAGGTCATATTCATTTTGTTTTCTCCTTTTTTCTGTTGAAATTAGTTATATAAAAAATGGTTTTTTATAACATACTCGTAAGTATACAGCTACTATGCCAGAGAAGAATGATGAAGAATGAATGAATGAGCGGTGTCATTATTTGAAAAATTGTGGCAGCAGAATATTAACAAGACACAAGTAAAATGGCATCATTAAAAATCAGTTGTTTTTGTGAGTTTTTAATGACAAAAAATATTGGAAGATTTCAAAAATTTTAATAATAAGAAAGCGACTGACAACGCATCATATTTTTGCCACTTTAGATCTTAATTTTTTCATAAGAACACGATAATGACAATAAATGAAAACAAATATGGTATGAATGATGGCATTTTGTGAATTGTATAAATACAGGCTTAGTGATTTTTTCATCCAAAAAAATATTAATAATAACCCTTTTTCTTATTATAATCAAAAACAAAATATTTTAAATATTCATTATTTTGGAAGCACGTTGTTATTTTTCGAACCAAAATTTGGAAATTAGTAGATGCAATTTTAATTGCACCAAGAATTAAGCTGACATGATTTTCACAAATATAATATACGTCAATTAACTTGTGAGATAAATACTCGCACCAAAAAACACATTATTTTTTGACATGAGAGAATCACGAACACACATAAAAACTATTCGCCTACCTTCTTCTAAAAGAAATAAAAAATGCGAAAGATATATTTTTTTTAAGTTTACACTATTTCGATCTCTTTTTAATAACTTCTGTAGGAAGACACGCACTCTCATAGGAAGAGTTCAGAGAGCTTTACTAGATTTACAAAGCGGCGTCTATAATCGCATAAGAAGAATAAAACTCTTGCTATAGGATCAAGAGGCTCGTATAACAAGGCCATTTAAGGTTTTTAACAGTCTTATAAGAATCTATAAGAACTCCTCAGGAGTGCATTTAGCTCCCTAAAATAAGTCTAGTAAGGCTTTCGGAGGGTCTTATGAGAGGAAAAATGTTACTTGGGTATGTTCGAATAATTTCTAACTAAAATCCTTTTGAGATGACAGGAATTTCGCATTTAACTTTTGAATAGATTGATGAGCAATTTATAAATATTTTTGAATTTTCGAATAAATGCGGATGTAATATTGATTGTTGAAGGAAGCAAAACTTATCGACCTCTAATTTATTTGCCCGCACTCTACATGAATCCTGTCTAATTTATTGACTTACAACCAGTTGTTTTTGAAATATCGAGTTTTCAAAAAAAAAAAATTATTATTTTATTTAAAATGTATTAGTCCTTCTATATAAAATAAAAATTGATCAAAATCGGTTGAAACGTTTTCGAGAAAATCGAAAATCAAAACAAATGGTTCTTTGGGAGGTGCCATTATTAAACATTTTTCTGAACCATTTTTTCAAAAAAAAGTTTAAAAAAAAAAATTATGTTGAGCTGATTTTGAGAACAATAAAATTTTCCTTTTTGGCAAAAAAAATTTGTATGATAGGAACCTACCGTTAGTTTTGGTTCAAAAAAAAAAATGTGTGGTGAGAATGTCCAAAAAACGCAAGGTACCAAGTAGAAAATCGACCCATCTGTTTAGGCTATAATCGAACAGACAGACAGCCTAGAGTGGGGGTCATAGGGGTCATGACCCCCAACCCTTCCCAGAAACTCAGAGAAAAAGATAAACAGTCGTATTTGTTGCATATCTCTTTATTTTTAAACGCATTGTAACAGTTGTCTAAATACATATATCCTGTTATTGATATATACTCATATCCCTTTAATCTTTCAATTTCGTGGACTTTCGTTCAATGAACATTTCATTAATTTCAAGAATAATTTTTCAATTCGTTCCCAGACTTACATTTGTCATTGTACGTTGGTCACCTTAGAACTGGTTTGTATATCCAACTGCAGTGTCTTAGTTAGAATTGGGCAGCTGCCTAAAGTTATACATACTTAAAAAAAATAGGTTCATCAGCTGTAGTCCGAAATATTCAGAAAAAAGTGCGGATATATGCAAACGCAAAGTATTTTAATTTGTACATCTATGGGAAGTTGATGTAATTTTTATCAAAGTCTGAAACTTTGCTTGCTGGTCTACCTGGGTTTGATCTAACGAAGTTTATTTTAATCAAAATCTTGTTTAATTTACCACTTTATTATTTTAAGTAGATTTTGATATTATCTGGTATCTCTGATGGATCAGGAATGGGTTTTGTGCGTTCTCCCAATTCTCGTTATTACAGTATGAATCCGTACATCGGATATACTCTCGGTAAGTAAACGGCGGCGGTTTGAGTAAGCTGTGATAAACTGCTGAAACTCATAGAATCACGGACGAATCTAGTAAATAAAAGTCGTGTGACAGTTTAATAAGAGACCCCTTTTCTCTTGAGGGCTAGTTTTTTTGAGTCACAACGGTTTTCGGGTATAATAAGAATTTTTTTTTTGTATGATTCCCACTGGTCTGATAATCTTCTTTCTTCTGTAAGCTATGCCCTCTTAAACTATCTACTTTGAATAAAAAATATTTTTACTAACCTAAGAAATTTTGATAAAACTAAAAATGAACTGAGTTTTACCAAAAAAGTAGTTATTTCATTCAGGCGACTTTAAGATTTCATAGTCGTCTCGGTCTCGTTAACTTATTCTCGTCTTGGTATCGTCTTGGACTTGGGTCATTTTTTTTGTATTTTTGTAGATGAAATATCGAAAAAGTGTTTGAATCTAGAAACTGTTTAGTATGTATGTATTAATTGAAAAAATCAATTTTATAATTAAAAATAACCTTGGTCAACGATATTATCGATATCTAAATGTAAGTCCGATACTTTTCTTATCTCCAGGATTTGCATGCATTTTATATCATTTTGTCGGTGATTTGTCCTCGGACAACGTGACTCCCTCCAAACTGAAATCCTAGATCCACCCCTGGACAGATGGACGTTTTGAGACCAAATTTTTTCGCCTTCTTTATCACCATAATGTCAAGTCTGATCAAAATCTCGAGTTCGATTGTTAGTACAAGACAGAGCGGTTATAGAACAAAGACGATAGACGATGAAAGATGGATACACATATTTATTTGATAAATTAATCTTACTTCTGGGTAACGTGTCATTTTTTAGATATAAATATATGCATAAATGTATGTTTGTAGCTTTTTTAATGGAAATAATAAACCGCTTTTTCGTATCTTATTTACAGGTTAATAAAAGGTACATGAAGAAAAACAAGTATGTCCCGCTCTTTTTGTGGATGTTTCTCAAGCCATTTAAAAGGAGTGGCATCTGGGACTGGATACTCCAATACAGTTTTACGAAATACAATCATACCGACTGACTCTTTAGAGCACGTTTCGATGAAGAGTATTCGGAACTTAAGAAAATTGAAGCTGGTGTACCACAAGAAAGTGTCCTGGGACCAACCCTGTATTTGTTATATTCAAGAGATATTCCAGTCGACAACAAACAATAAAACTATCATGGCATACTTTTCAGATGATACTGCGATGTAATACAACAATGTACAACTTTTGGACTTTACTGCGAAAGCAGTAGATCTGCTTCGTTTCTTCATAAATCTATAAATCTACCGCACCACTGCGCTTTGCTAGCAATCTACTTCTAACGGGTGTTTTTTTTAGAGGTATAGAATTTTAAGTTGGCAACACTATTTTAACTGGCGGCCATTTTGTCAGCTGTCAAGTGATTTATTTTTAGTTTGGTTTGGCATTTCAACATGACTAGACTGTCGCCTGAACAACGCTTCCAAATTGGGCCAAAAACAAGATTACCGTTGATCGAAATTTTCATAAGCGAATTTTGTTTAGCGATAAAGCTCACTTTTGGTTGAATGGATACGTCAATAAACAAAACTGCCGTAGTTGGAGTGATGATAATCCTCAAGTGTATGTTGAGACACCGTTACATTCACAAAAACTGACTGTTTGGTGTGCTTTATGGTTTGGTGGAATAATTAGTCCGTACTTCTTTAAAAACGATGCTGGGCAGAACGTTACAGTCATTGGTGACCGCTTTATAGCCATGATTACTGACTTTTTCGCTCATCAATTGAACAACCATGATATGCAGGAGCTGTGGTTTCAACAAGACGCCGTAACATGTCACACAGCTCGTGCCACAATTGATTTATTGAAGGAAACATTTGGTAACCGGATAGTTTCACGGTACGGACCCGTGAATTGGCCTCCAAGATTTTGCGTTTGAACTCCACTTGACTATTTTCTGTGGGAATATGTGAAGTTGCCAGTCTACGCCGATAAGCCCGAAACGATTGACAACTTGGAGAACAACATTCACCGCGTTATTGCCGATATACGGCCACAAATGTTGGGGAAAGTCATCGAAAATTGGACCTCCAGATTAGACTACGTCCGAGCCAGCCGTGGCGGCCATAAGCCAAAAATCATATTTAAATTATAATGCCAGAAGATTATCTTTCGAAAAAAGTAAATTTCATGTCAATTTAAAAAATCATCTTTGTTTTATTCCATTTCAAAGTTCTATACCTCTAAAAAAAACATCTTTTACATCATCTGCAAGTATCCTCATAAAAGGTCAACTTGTTTCAGATATTGGCAAAGTCATAGGTTTTTACAAACGAAGTTTTAAAGTTTGTGCAAGGTCATAATATAGATTATGACCTTGAAAAAATCTTTAAAAAATCATTACTGAAACTAATTGACTTTTTTTGAGTTCAATAAAGAGCTTTCCGATGGTAGGTATACTTTTTTTTAGCGAATATGACACAAAAGAGGTGCTTAAAATCTCTAAGACCTTAAAAATAGACTTAAAAAAAAATAAAAAGATGCCTATGGGTGACCAATTTTTGAAACTAGTTCACTTTTTTTGACTTATTACTGACCTTTAAGATGGCATACATATTCTGCGAATATCCTACGTATTGGCTAATAAGATTCCGGAGCCTTTAGAGCTTCAACACAGATTTCAATTGCCTCACTCAGGATTATATATTGAACTAATCTTAACTAGATGAACGGATGTGACGGAAAAAAACTAAAATTGTAAGGACTTCAACATGCAATAACCTTTAAAATAATATCTTATTTATATTGAAGGCTTTGAATGAAACAACAACTACTTGAGTAAGCAGCCACCAAGTTATTAATTTATTATAGGCTGGAGTTTTAGCAATTTCATGGCTGCCAAGCCGGAAATGTGGTTTTTCATTGTTTCATTCAAAACCTTCAATATTAATATGATGGTGCGATAACTGTTCAGCCATTACTGCGACTGTATTATCACACAAAAACCATCTCTCGAAGTCTTATTAATTTAGGGAAATTAGTTTCAAAAAATCACAAGTTATCTCGTCAAAAACGAAATGTTTGTGTAAATTATACTTCAATAGAGAATGAGCTTATTTTTATTGGAACTACAACTGTAATGCGATTATATATTCCTGACATCAAGTTATTAAATTTTCCAAGGATTCACAACTGCACTAGCTTCAGCTTCAGCTTCAATACACAAACACCTAACAATGAGTATTCAACTTTCAGAACCATAACAATTTTCCAACAAACTTAAAAACAATCCTTCTCGGGTTCGTCTTATTGTTCCTTTTCTTGCTGCAATTTGATGATGATGATGATTATGATGTTATTGGGTTCGGCTTTTGTTACTAACTCCTGGCATTTGTGTGTGTTAGCAGGCAGCCAGAATAGAATAGAACAGAAAAGAACAGAACACAATCGAGAAGCCATTACAATGCGGTAAAGTTTTCCATTTCAACTAAAGTGCTCAATGTCGGTGTGCTATTGGGCATGGGCTTGGGCTTGGGCATTGTGTACCTTAAAAGTTCTGATGAATAGTACAAGATTTAAATGAAGGGTGCAATAAATTTAGAAAAAAAAAAAATTAAGGAAAACAGGAACCAAACCTTATAACAAACCTTTATACCAAACCCGCACACAGACTCATTAAGCATTCATTCGCTTCAAGGGCATCCCTTAGCCTCATGTATCCTTCCTAGTTCCTAACTGAAGCGTGTGTAAGCTCATTCAACAATTTCAAAACCCTCCGAGCACTGATGAATATTCCAACCACACTTATCCCTATTCAATTCTTATATACCTATCTCTGGGCAGCGTCAATTCCCACTTTAATCACTTCCGTCATCAGCTTAGTTGCGGCTTAATATTTGCAGTCCCTATGGATGGACTTTGGCTCGTCTGATGGTATTGCTGCACTGCATAAGTAGTGGCAAATTGGTTGCAGTCGAGCTATGATGATAATGATGATGATAAGCAGCATCATTAAAATCTTTTGATAGTAGCAAATTACTTAAAAAAGCATCCATTCAAGGCTTTCTGACTAATTTGGAACAAATTTCAATGCCCGGACTTATCGGACCATATTGATGGAAAAAAAAGTTATAATTTGAAAGAGGAAGTCTCAACAACAATTCTACATAGATACTTATGTATTGTGAAAGGAGAATTGACGTCAATTATATTTTAATCATCAGAAAAGGGGCTGTGTTATTTGCGCTAGGCGCTACAGGTAAAATATAGATAAAGTTAGGTTTGTGCTTGTGTAATAAACTGAAGATATTATGTACTTATAGAACCGTGTTATAAGAGCCTCCTATAAAAGTGTGTTGACTAATTGTTTTTAAAAATAATTAGCTTTACATTTACTTGCTCTAGAGGGAAAAGATTGGTTTCGGGAATAAAAAATCGAGGTTGTAATCGAGAAGTCCGCAAGAGTGAATTTTGCTGTACCGTTGCGTCCGTGCGTCCTTACAGCTATGTGTTTGTGCATCCGTGCGTCTACTGTTATTTGTGCTAGACCCTAAATGGGAGGGTCGATTCGCTTTAAATTGGGTACAGAGCATTTTTATGTGATTCCCTGGAGGTGAATTCGAATTTTTGTTTTGGCTCAAACAAAATAATCTTCTCCAAAGAATTGATGAACAAAGCAACGACCAAAAAACTTTTCTCGAAGAACAAAGCAACCATAGCACAAAAGAATCCTCTTGAAAAACAATTAAATAATATTCTCGAACGATTCGAAGAACAGAAAAATCTCCTTGAAGGTAAGCTAGATGCCTTCGAGAACAAATTTATTGCTCTTGATGAGCGTGTCGAAAAACAATTTCTAACAGAAGACGCAACGCTTGAGAAAGATCAAGAACAAATCGAAGATGAAATTCAAAGCAATACTAATGAACTGGATAAAGTAAGAAAAAATGAAAGTTCGAGAACGTTCTGGCGACTTTCCAAAGCGAAAGGAAAAGCAGCCATCAACCTTCGATAGACAAACTTCTTGGTCGATCTATAAGATTAAGTTTGAGGCAGCCGCAGAAATATACGACTTGAATGACGAAGACAAATATATAGCTCTGAAGCTTGCCTTTATAGATTACCTGCTGCTGAACTATTGCTAACAATACCAGCAGACAAGAACGACATCTTCAGTGCTTTTGTTCAGGCTATCGACAAACTTTTGGATATGGCCATATGCAAGAAATCTTCCGCGTAAAACTCAATACTATAGAGTCCAGAAAAGAGGTGAAAGTTTAAAGGAACTGCAAGCAGATATCGAATGGCTGATGGCTCTTTTGATGACATATCCAACTGCAGGAGAAGAAATTATTATCAGTCAGTTGACAGCAGAAGCCTTTGTCCGTGCTATATCTGACATCAACCAACAGCGAGCAATTCGAACTGCTGGAAAATGCACGCTTCCTGAAGCATCAGCATTCGTTCTGACTGTGAAAGCACCCAGAACAGGTTTCTCAAGGAGTGCATACATCGAGTAAGAGAAGTTTGGTGACGATGATTTTGGATCTGGATTTTTAAAATTTTCTCGAAAAGGCCCCAACAGATTTTAATTCAACTTCATACCAGTAATGACCAAGGTTATTGTAAGATAACTATGCATTTCAGGTTTTGGCAAAAAATTCACATGACCTAAATAGGGTTTTGACGTTTTTTTTTAAGGAAAATTGCATTATTTTTGAGTTATTTATGTATGTAACGGGTGTTTTTTTTAGACGTGTGGTTTTCAATCTGGTAATACTTTTTTCGGAGTTGCTTTTTTTGACCAGTTGTCACTTGATTTATGCTAAGTTTGGTTTGCCATTTTTAAATAAAGAGACTAACTCCTGAACAACGTTTGCAAATCGTGCTAATTTATCACCAACATAATATTTGGTCGACATAATCGCCCAGCAGAGTCGGTAATTCGAGCAACCATGGATCGGTTTCGCACCACTTTTAATCTAGTGGATAATGCGCATCCTCAGAGACGCCATTCAGTGCGCACCGAAGACGCTATTGTTGCTGTGGAGCAGAGTATCGAAGAAGACCAGAATGAGTTCATCCGCCATCGCGCGCAACATTTGGAGCTGTCGAAAATTGGGCCTCTTGGCTGGAATTTATTCGAGCAAGCCACGGCGGGCGGCTTCTTGCCCGAAATCATTTTTAAAACATAATGACAAACCCTTATCTTTATAATAAAGCTAAATTCTGGGCCATAACATTGTTATTATAAGCGTTTTATTTCTTCTTGAAAACCACACGTCTAAAAAAACACCCTTTACATATTGTCTTCCTTAATTAATAATACCTACTTTTACATATTTATTATTTTTTTTTTTTTTTATTTTTTTTTTAACGAAACTTAAGATTTTTCTACCCATGCAAAGCTGGAGTGGGTTAACTAGTATTTTAAATATAAGTAATTTCATATCCTTATACAAATTTTATAATTCTCAAAATCAAATACTTAACAATAGTTTCTAGCTTAGAACTGAAAAAAAAAACATGATTCAAATTACTAAAATATCACATTATCTAGATATCAAACTACCTACCTCTAGGTATCCCTACCTATTCGAAAAGTTTAATTAAATTATTTTGCTTAGAATATTGGTTTTCCTTCCAATTAAGGCTTCTCGTATCCATTTTCTAGCATTTTCAAATATATTAGAAAGAGCTTTTCTAAATAATTTATATGCGCCTTTTACCAACCATATAAATGTAGTATCAAATCCTCTTTCACAGGAGAACAAAATCCCTACAGCCTATACACTCATTTTCAAAAATCACTGTTTGTTTCTGTTGTGTTATTTAATATTCCCGAAAAATATTTCCATTATACCGGTGTGTGCATATTTATAAGTAAGAACATGTGATGTTGAATTCATTAAAAATTTCTCGATATAAAATTACACTTGGTTATTTTCTAAACCCACGTAGGTATGTTTGTATATGTATACAGGTCTATTCAAACAGAGTTATTATTATAAGGCTTAAAATAGACTTTTCAGTGTTTAACTGCAAACAGCAGCACAAAAACACGCACCAAAACTAATTTACACAATATAAAATATCGAATTTGAAATTCCGCCTAAAATAATTGTTCAAAAATGAAACGATTATACCCGCACTATCTCTCCTCTCTCCTCCTCTTAAGTTAGTGTATGCTCTGTATATATGCATCATGATGGTAGAGAAATTGGCAATTTAGCGTAATTGAAACCAGCTTTGGAACATGGCCACAAGGGATAATTATCTAATCTGTCTCTAAATCAGTTTATTGAAAAATAAACAAATGCATGGAAAACCTCGAAAAACGCACAGATATGCATATATAAATACACAATTACGTCGCCGCGCCCATATAACACACCATAATTTTTCAACCATACTCGCAGCCAGAAATAGCGGAAGGATTATGAAAAGGTATAGACTTGCACCTATACAATGTAGGTGTACGTACATATAAAGGATATCAACTTTAACCAAAATGGGGTTGAAAATTGGGCTTTTCCGGGTAAAAATGGATGATGCTTTTAATTGTCTATACAAGGGGCTGGGCCAGTCATTTATGTGCCTGCATTGTGCATTGATTTTAAAATAACGCAACACTCACCTGGTTTGACCACAGCTGCAAACACCACTGCCGCAATTGTAATCGCATATAAATTCCATTTCGTCCTGTTTGCAGTTTTTCTATCCGTTTCCATGGTAATCGAAATTTAATTTTAAATTTGTTAAAAAAAACAACAACAAAAAAAAATTAATTTTAAATAAAATGCTGGCTAATATATTATAATTTTGATTTTATGTTGTCGTTGGACGTTGTCTAGCTCCGGCTATATAGATGATGATGCTGGATGATGCCGGTGTGCGGTTGCACATATGATGGCCCCGGATCCGGTTCCGCTGGCGTTAAGAGTGCTTATCCTGCACTAAATTGAATTGTGTAACACCCGGCCCGCGGCACGTGGCGAGGCGCACAAAATTTATATTAATTACGAATTTACAATATTCACGATATACATAGAATAACACCTATACATACATATACACTCGAACTATAACTGTATCTATGAATATTGTATATCATTTGCGGTTTATAATTATTATTATCACATTAAATTGAGGCAGTAAGAGTCTCTCCTCTCTGTGTCATGAATTATACGAACGATATGGTGCATGTAATGAACCACATATGCAATCGGACTTTTTTGTATTATTTTGAGGGGGGGCTTGAATAAAAAAAAAAAAAAAACAAAACAAAACATAAAACAAATTAATTAGAAACATCTCTCTCTCATGCAACAAAACACAATCACACAAACACAAATAAGGGTTTATTTTTTTGTTATGGTTGTTATTTAGCTGGCCACACCGAGCGCCGCCGGCCGCTGCCACTCATCAAAATATACGGCAAAATATCGGAAATAACAAACTTTCGCTAAAAAACCGGACAGCGAAAAAGATACAAAAAAAAAACTTCAACATGCACTTTCATTAAAATGGAGGGCTTTTCGTAACCAAAAAGTCAGCTGCAGGTATATCCGCTGACTCATACAAGCCCACACAGCCATAGGCACATCCACTTTAATATTGACTCCCGCGATAATCAAAATCAGGGAATACGATCTCCGTCCGTCGCGTCGTGTCGCATCGCCTAGTCAGGTGCGGTTTAATAAATTTTCTAAATTACAAAATTTTCAATGAAATATAAATAAAACGAAAAAATAAAACAACAAGCATGAGAGGCGGTTGGAAGTTCGTTCAATGGGCAGATAGTTCACATTAAATAAATTAAAATAAATTGTTGACACTTTTGGTTAGGTTGTTGACAAAAAAATGCACATAAATGAAAATGTATACAGGAGACTTGTTTTGTTTTGGTATTCTGAACGTGCAATGACTTTTATCACTTTTGATCTGAATTTTACAGCGGAAAATTTAATTTGCACCCACGCAAATTGGTGAGCTAGAGGACATATGGTGTTGATGGTGGTTTTACTATGTATTTGTGTAGGTATTCCATTTTGTTGTGACATATTGTGGGAAAATTGCTGAAGGTATATAGGATTCTGATGAAGGTGCATAGATAGGATTTTGATGATTTTCTTTTAGAAATCGCAAGCTTTTTTAAGCTTAGATACTGCGAAATACAAACATGAAAAATTATAGTTTTATTTCTTATTCTATATAAATTCTTCCAAAATTCTGACATGTAATTTAAAGAATTCAAGAAGAAGATTACCAAGCATGGTAAGTCTTCGTAAGGTTATAGAATAATCTAAGAACATTCTTCCGTAAGAAATAATATAAATAAGAACGAAACTCACAACAAACCTCGGCAATAGACAGACAAAATATGCACGACTGGGTCGCACGAACTTGCTCTTATGCGCGATCATATTGTGGTTCTATAGTCTGAAATAAATTAGCTTATAGGAGTATATATTTTATCCATTTGCCAAATCTTAGTTTAGTTGCAGGTAGTATTATGTGAGTATACAAAAATTAACAATATAGCCTAGTGTTGCACATTATGCAATATGCATAAAAGGAAATTATATTATTTAAACTGTTAAATTGTTTTAAATCAACAAAATTAGAAAGAAATTGATTAAAATACTTTAAATCTGTTTTAACCCAACGCGATGTACACCATCTGCCATCTGATTTCTTATATAAATCTTAATTTGTGAGAAAAAAAATTTGAAAATAGTAGGAGAGGTTTTAAAAATAATTAATTTTTTATATAGAAAATTTCGTTGACATTTTTGAGAAAAAAAAATTTGTACGCAAAATTGAACTTCACAAAAAAATCTGCTACCCGCTTTCAAAATATCGAATTTTCAAAAAATAATTTTGATTTTTTTTTTTTAATCCAAAAATTATTTTTTAGAAAATTTTGCTACGCATTTTTATTTATATTTGTTACAAGCTTCTGTATACAAAATCTAATTTTATTCGGTTAATCACATATTGAGATAGTCGAAAATCAAAGAAAGCGTTCTATGAGGGTACTGTTAAAAAACGTAACATATAAAATTTAAAAATTTTAAATGGTAGATCGTACTAATTTTAACACAAAAAAACTTTTATCAAAATCGTAGGAGTTTTTTTTGAGAAAAAAAAATATTTTTCTTAACTGTTAAACATTTGTATGGAAGGCACCGTTATTTTTGGGTATTAGAATAATTTTTATCGAAAATCTTCTAGACAAAGTTAAAAGGCTGCTTTTGACCAAGTTTAATAAAAATCGACAGAGTCGTTTTTGAAATATTGAGTTTTCAAAAAAAAAATTAAACTTTTTTTAAAAATCCAAAAAATTCTTTTTTTTGAAAATTTTGGTACACAATATTATTTAGAATGTGTCAATAATTCTTCACAAAAAAATTGATCAGAATCTGTTGAATAGTTTTCGAGAAAAGCGAAAATCAAAAAAATGGTTCTTTGGGAGGTACCATTAATAGCCATTTTTCGGAACCATTTTTTTTTTATTTAACGGCAACTAATAACTACTAAATTTATTGCGTTCTTAAAAACAATTTCGATAGCGCTGGATTTGAGAAAAATAAGTTTTTCGTTTTTGGCCAAGAAATTTTGTATGACAGCTACTGTTAGTTATGGTCCTAAAAAAACGAGAAAAAAACGGGTGGGTGGAGTCCAAAAAACGCTAGGTACCAAGTTTAAAGAAAATCGACATATCCGTTTAGGCTGTAGTCGAACCGACAGACAGACAGACAGACAGACAGACGGACGTTTTTGCGAGACCCACTTTTTTCGCCTTCGCCATCATCGTGTCAAGTTTGATCAAAATCTCGAGTTCAAGTTTTTGTACGAATTCATAACTTGCCATATACATAGTATTTACCTATATTCGCAAGTAAAAAAGATAGAATAACCCGCAGGAACATTAGATTTTGACTTCGAAAAAAAAGTTCCGACAAAGCTTCATTATTGCGAAGAGTTTTATTTTTATGTGTTGGCTTACCTAAGAATAAGCCTTAACTTGGACCAGAGTTTTTGATTTTGTGGGGTTAAAGGGACAACATTAAGTTTGTTGAAAATTTTTCGAAAACTATCAGTTTTTTTTTTGTAAGAATCGTTCGTTATCCACGTATTTCTCTTAATCTATTGCTTCTACGAAAAAAGTGTAGTTATATTTTGTTTGTCTGATATTTCATAAACAGTGGTTCAAACTTTGGGTAAAACAAAGATATAAAGAGTGTTTTTTTAGACGTGTGATTTTTAAGAAGAAATAAAACGCATATAATTTTATGTCATGGCGAAGAATTTAGCTTTATTATCAAGATAAGGGTTTGCCATTATGTTTTAAAAATGATTTCAGCCAAGTGGCCGCCACGGCTGGCTCGAATAAATTCTAGCCAAGAGGCCCAATTTTCGCCCACTTTTTGCAGCAATCGGGGCCGTATGTCAGCAATACCGCCCCGAATATTCTCTTCCAAGGCGTCAATCGTCTCGGGCTTATCTGCGTAGATAAGCGACTTCGCATAACCCCACAAAAATAGTCCAGCGGTGTTAAATCGCACTATCTTGGAGGCCACGCCACAGGCCCACGAAGCGAGATAATGCGCCCACCAAAAGTTTCCTTCAATAAATTGATTGTTTCGTTGGCTGTATAGCATGTAGTGCCGTCTTGTTGGAACCAAAGGTCGTCCACATCAACATCCTCCAATTCAGGCACGAAAAAGTCATTAATCGTGGCCCTATAGAGTTCCCTATTGACTCTAACATTATGGCCGGCTTCATTTTTGAAGAAACATCGACCAATGATTCCCTCTGCCCATAGGGCACAGCAAACAGTGACTTTTTGAGGATGTAACGGCGGCGTCTCAACAATGGCTTGTGGATTATGATCACTCTAAATACGCCAATTTTGCTTAGTAGCGTACCCATTCAACCAAAAATGATCTTCATCGCTGAACAAAATTCGCTTATGGAAATTGGGATCAACGGCAATCTTGTTTTGGGCCCATTTGGGCATAATTTCGAAGCGCTGTTCAGGAATAAGTCTACTTATTATAAAATGGCAAACCAACTGAAGTTAGATTAAGAAGCCGCAGAAGCTAAATAAATTTATGTGCCGAAACAAATTTCAGGAAATCAGTCTAATCTTATTGATTACTCAAATAAGTTTTTTTTTACTAAATTGTCTATTCCCAATGGCTTAACCAGGTACATGCAACCGTATAAAACGTAAACTTTATTTTTTTATATGTAAGTTCTGTTTATTCCTTCGGATGTCATAGTTAGTTAGTGATTACTAATTAAAATTTTCATTCGCAAAACCATCAGAAGAATTCAAATATCTAACTTAATAAATTCTGATTCAAATAATTATAATTTTTGAACTAAATGCCGTTGAATAATTAATTGAATTAATTATTATTCAAATTTGTTGTTCCTTGACTTTCTTTATTATGCTTTGTGCCATATAGAAAGTGAAACGTATGCTTAATTAGACCAAGCAATGTCTTAAGTATGTAGGTATATGTCTGTTTTTATTTGAACCTTCTATCGATCAAATAGCAATTGAATTTAAATTCTGATTCAGATTCAAATTCTTCTTTAGCTTCAACAATTTTCCCTTCAACATGCACGTTCCCCACAACAGCTGTAACAGACAATGGACACGAACATTTATAGAATGATATTTAAGTTTCAATTACTTAGTATGTTGTTTGACCGAGACTTTCGTTTCAATGCTCTGATCTATGAATGAGGTGCACCGCGATTGCAAGAATTAAACAAGATCCAATGCAACAACAATTATTCACTACTCGACGAATACGATACAAATCACTGCTTGGTGGTGGCAGCTGCGACGGCTACGACGGACGATGGAAGGCGATTTCTCTTTTTCACCTCAAACAAACACAGACACACGAGTAGACTTAAAGTAAAAACAAAATTTTAACAAAATAAAAAAAAAAAAAATCTAAAACCAGGTAAATTTATCGTCACTATTTCGCCACGAGATGATAAGAAACCGCACATAGACCGTATTTGTTGGATAAGAGTGAATAAGATACACATTTAACCAGTCTAAGCGTATTTCAGCGAGTATAATAGATACGAACTACGAACATAGACTTGGGAGAGAGATTTTGATGTACTATTAATGATATTTCTCACGGAATGTGGAATGTGCACGATACGAGGGGAGATTTCACATCCGTGATATGAATTTTTCATCACTCATTTAGTTGAAAATAAAAAGGTTACCATATGCACTGCACAAGCACATTCAAATTCTATGTTAAATTCATTTTTTTTGTATTAATTCAATAATTATTATTACCGCATCACACACTTAATAAATTCTCTTCCAATTGGAAGAAAAATCCTTAATACGATCTGACAATGAGAGACAAAACAAACTCGAACCTATCCACACGCACGATCGTCTATCTCACAACTGAAATAACTTTTGGTGCTGAAGAAGAGTATAGCGTGCAATGAGTTTGAAGTTCGAACAAAACGAAAGACTTGAGCATTGAGAAAAAGAAGCTACGAACTTGTTTTTATGATTTTGCTGAATGTAGTGTGGATAGCAGAGAGAGAATGGTAGGACTTGGGAGAGTAAATCAGCAGTTTTTGTGGAACTTAAAGTTTCAATTCAAGAGGTAAACAAAACTTGATTTTTTTTATAGTTGATTGTTGTTTGTTTACATATTGGGAGGTTGTATTTGGTAGGTAAGGTAGGAGGATAGTTTTTTTTTTTGTTTGACATCACTATACTGAGATCATTTTTGAAGATTATATGAACGTAGGAGTACTTAAAATAATAGATATACAAAAATTACTTAACACACTACAGATTAATTGTATTCTTAAGTTTAATGACATCTGAAATAATTGTTGTTAAGATTTTCTACAAAAAAAAAAAAAAAAACGAAAGTTTTGTAGTAATCTTTGATTCCACTAAACGAATATTAATGGAAATACATCAGCCAAGTAGAAGACTTAGCACTATTTAATTGAACTTGTTGAATTATTGATTCAAAATAGCTTTTAACGGCCTTTGGTCATAAAAATTGCGTATTGAAAAGGCCCTCACTAGTCAACTGATGAGTCCAAAAGTGAGATCGCCGCGACGAAACGCCAATTTTTATGGAGCAAAGGCCGTTAAAAGCTATTTTGAATAATTATTAAATTTTTAAATAAACTGGTTTTGAATGGTTTTTAAATATTTTTCAAATAAAAGAAATGATATTCAGTAAAAATGTTTTTCAATAAGCTATAGAATTGAAAATCAAAATTGGCAATGCAAGCTTAGCTTAAAATAGATAAACAATTATGTACTTACAATTTGATCAATTGTTTTAAAGCCAAAAACCAATTTTATATTGGTAGGGGAAGTGGGTGCAAAACCGCATATTAAGTGATTTCTCGCTTTTAAAAAAACTATTAAAACAAGTTATTTAAGGAAAATTAAGTTTATATTTTGCAAGTCTGTTTATTCATTAAGGTACATTGGGCAATATTATTCATAAATTAATTACTAAAAAGAAGTTAAATAACTTTTAAGAAAAGATGACAAAAAATCAATTTTCCCCCTATGTGGGGCAAGACAGCCCTCCACTAATTTATACTGGGGGAAAAACCGTTTTTTCGCTAAAAAAGAAGTTAGGCGTAGAAGTCAAATACATATGCGACGTCCTCATTGACTATAATTCCTGCACAAGATTCATGAGCCCATACAGGAAGAGCCAAATACAAGTTTCTTTTTAAAAATGCAATACACTGAGCTAAATTAAATTTTGTCCATGTATTATGGCTTTATTAGTAAGAGCAAACATTCCCATTAATAAATTATGGAACATGTTCAAGTGGCTGCCTCGGCTGGCTTCGCACTAACGCATTCCGTGACTCCAATTTTCCAAGACCTTCTTGATGGTTTCGGGCTGTAGCTCACGGATTTTTTGGATGATATTTGCCTTAAGTGCTTGAATCGCCTTGAAATGCCAATAGGCATAACATCGGTCCTTCACAGTTCCCCACAAAAAAAAAGTCCAAAGGTGTCAAAATGCAGCTCCGAGGCGACCAATTGACATTGCCAAGACGGCTTATAACACGATTTGGGAATTTGGTGCGCAAAAGATCGACTCTGCCATGGCCCGTCATCCTGCATGAACCAGAGGTTGTCCAAATCCATGTCTTCTTAACATGGCTTTGTAACACCCACCGTTGACTGAAACGAAGTTCCCAGCCTCATTTTTTAAGAAAAAAGGTCCAATAATGCCACCACTCCACAATCCGCACCAAACTATCACTCTCTGTGGATGCATATGCTTCTCGACAGATGCTTCAATTTTGTTTGTGAACATAGCCGCCGAGATGAAAATGCGCCTTTTAAGAAAAGATGATGATTTATCGTTTGGGCTATACTGCTACACAGCACTCACTTTGGAAATCAAATAAGTTTTTAATATTTCCCAACGTTGTTCAAGCGTAAAGCGAGGTTCCGCGAAGGTATGATACTGACTTTCTTTCAAGATTTCGAGCGGGAAAAAGCTTTCCGTGTCAAAATAACCTATCATTTAAAAAGAACACACTTTGGCCCACCCGTTACATAATATGCAATTATATTAAGAACAAATAAATAACTTGGCAACACATAACATCTGGCGCAAAACCGTACACTTATCGATTTTGCCCCATACGAATCTAACCTCAATTCCAGAAGTTTTTTTTATATAAAACTGGTGTTCTTGTCATTTTTTTTTTAGCTTATATAACTTTTCAATATCCACCTTGCAATATTAAAAAAACATTATTTTTTTTTATTATCATACTTGTTGAACCACAAGTTACTTTCACAGGAGCGATAGGTAACATCTTCACCAAAAACCACAAAAATAACTGTAACTTTTTGATGTCTTCAAGAAACTACATTATCATCATCATCACAGACATAATGCATAATTTTCCACGTTTTAACATTAAAAGTGTTGCCATAGAATTATTTTTCATACAAAATATTACAAAAACGGTTTTGCCCCAATTTGGAATTTTGCCCACACTTCCCCTATCAATTTGATTGTCTGAATACAGATAACAATTAGAAAAAACAAAAAAAAAACTTTATATTGATTATATTTTTTTTTTTAATTTTATCGAATAAAATACTAAATTTTCATTAATTTTTAGTCGGACGCTCTTCTAGTTTATGAGAAAATTTAAAATTATGAAATCTACTTCTTTCTATAAATCTTGTTTTTGTTGGGAAATTAGTAGAAAAGCTACAATTTACCTATAACTAACGGAAAAGTAAGCAACTATTGATTCCTGGTCATTCCAACGAAGTGGAGAAGATGATTAAAGAAGGTGGAGGCGGGAGGGGGGGGGGTTGGCCTGGTGGTGATTACATCAGGGATTAAAAAAGCGGTTATTATAAGAAATGAAGGGAGGAGCGAAACTATCGAAAATTTAGTAAGTATACTTTGATTTAATTATGTACAATGATATAGTTTGAGCAGAAGAGATATGATATATAAGACATGTAGAAATTGTGCTCCCCGCTATAAAGTGATGAATAAAATGTTTATTTACTTTTCGGGTTTTCCAGGCAAATTGATCAATATACCTACTTTAAATTTGTAAGGTAATGTTATAACAAAGTGAAATCGGTAAAAACTGCTCTCCACACTCTAGTTCATACCATAGATACACCATATAAAGATGACAATCTCGGCTGTCATCCGAGTTTGCCTACAAGCTAAATCAGGGGAAATTCAGGAGAAACACGCACACATATGCACTTTGCACTTGGCGTCCATTCACCACGATTATTTGCACACATATACATTTGGCGTCCATTCACCACCAAAATGCCGGTTATTTTAAAAATGTCATGAGTATGTTCAAAAAGTATAATAAATGGAGCAACGAGGCATCTAGTGCTAACCCGGCCTTGTATGGATGAGTTTGTGGGAACAAATTTTGAAAGTGAACATTTATAATCGATTTAAGTATATTCGATTGTCTTTTGTTTTTACTCTCAATTTATTTAAACAAACAGTGAATATAAAAAAAAAAAACAATAATATAAGAATGAGAAATCAGAGAATCAACGCAACTGTCGTAAGGCAACTCAAGCCGTGTTTTTTTGCAAGCCGGGAGGAAATTAGTCGAAAAAAACAACGTTGGGGCTAATAAATTACATGTTAAATGCAACAACAAATAATCCCTCCGGGATTAGCTAAGGGCGCAAAATTCTCGGGTCTTAACTTAAGAACGGAGAAAATCTCTGTTATTGGCTTGAATTACATTACTTGTAATCAATAAGGGGATTCATGCAACGTCGTAAAACACTAGATAAGTTTATCTTTTGGTAAATGAACTGTCAAATTTTGTATGGGAAATGGTTTACGCAAATAGGATAAAATTATCTAAGGATTTTGCTGCGGAAACCTATACAAATTTATTTGCATAAGCTTATACAAACTTCATTGTGACTTTTTCTTTCTTTCTGTTTATCTATTGTTAAAATTTAATTAGAAGGATTTTAGTTTTGTAACAGGAAATACACAAACCATCATTTTTTCCGAATAGTTCTAAGATGAGTAAATCATTAAAGGCAATTTATTCATACACATAATTGCACTAAATTCTTTAGCTTATTTTTCCGTGTTTTATTTAACTTTATAAAATTTTTCAGGAAATAATTTTTTTGCACACATACATTTTTGACGTTTATCGAACAGCTGATTCAATTACCAAGCATTTATCCAAATGAATAAAAAGGACGTTCACGTAAACTTTTGCGTAAACTTATTTTTTTTACACAATAGGTAAACTTATCTCGTTGCATGAATATTTTTTTATTGAAACTATTCTTTTTTTCTGTGATAGTGTCGCTTATCTCCTTTGTCATTTTTTCAACCAAATTAAGCCGGGCATTTATGAGCATTATGCTATATGCGGTAACAATAGAAAATTATGGAAGACCGAAATTTCAATGTATAAATAATCCTACCTAATCACGTTACTTATTTTATTACTGACTTTTCCATGATTATCTGTTCAAGACATATCTTTGGATAGCTAATCACAGTTCAGCAAAATGTCATTATGAGAGTAAAAGAATGAAGGCCAAACATTGTGTCATTCACGGCAATACGAAATACTGCTATTATACACGACTAGTTTTTAATTTTTAGTCATTACTTCTTTTGTGCGTAAAGAGGTGGTCATGTGGGTCGTGAGCCAAATTTAGGCCACTGATTTTTGACATTTCCTATTCCTTGTTTATTTAACAAGTCGTTTCATTTATTTCCGTACTTTGTAGATCGCACATGTTAATATACATACATACATATATATAGAGAGCATTGAAAATTTCAATAACCAATCAAACTAAAAGGAAATTCTAAATGTGTGTCAAGATTTAAAAATCAATGTGTAACAGCGCACGACTCACAAGATGAATTTTCAAAAAAAAATTAATGAAGTTTCATCAGGCTAAAGTCGTAGTTTAATAGCGGACTTAGGATTATTAAATTTGTGTTTCTTTCAACACAACCCGATATCACACCTTACATCCCCCATTTTAATGGCGAAAAGCTGGTGAGTTGGAATTTTTTTTAAAGATGGCTGCGTTATTTGCACATGCAAAATGGTCGATTTAGCAAAACAGAACAAACCCACCACATTAAATTGTTGTTGCAATTCACATCTATTCATCGACACGGGATGAAATTACAAATACAACAATGTAAATAAATGGGTTTTGGAGGGTGAAACGTACGAAAGATTGTCATCTTTATATGGTGTATCTATGGTTCGTACCATCCAATATACCCTACATCACAAGGAGTATACAATGGTTGTTTCCTATAGATATATTTAGAAGGAGCTTTTAACAACGTCGCGACGCATCTCCAATCTCATTTGTACTGTCATCTCTGAATGAAATGAATGAATACTGATTCACTTTTAAGTGGATCAAATAATTTTGTTTTGCAATGGCGGGCGTTATAGAAAAAAAAATTGTGTGAGTGCCGGGACTCACGGTTAATATGTGTAAGCATCAACGTGCGCGGATCCAAAACGGACTTGTTTTTGCTTGAAGGGGATCTTAAGATTTGTTCACTAAACGCACCTATCCTAGTATGCAGATCGTTACGTTGCACACCGTAACGTTGCACGACGTAACGTTGTTGCACGACGTAACGTTGCACACAAACGTTCACGTTTTTTTTTCACTCTACCGCCAGCATAGATGTTAACACATCAAAAAAATTATTTACTACTATACTGTGAATTAACAAATGATACGTGGTATAATCTGTTTTATAAATGTTCCCTGTGCCTAAATTGATTACCTCTATGTTTTCCAGAATCTAACTCCATATTCTATACCAATTATGAATTACTCTACAGCCGACAAAAATGTTCCGCTTGGAACTATCAACAGAAAGGGAGGATTTGGTTCTATGCGGCAAGCCTTTGGAGCCCAAATCAAGACAAACAATACCACACGAGAAGCCTGTCGCGGTTGAAGTGAACTCCGGAACCGGCCAAATAGTAACTTAACTTATCCACTCGGTATGATTATAAGGGACAAACTACAATTAGGCACTCAGCTGCTTTAAACAATATATGTCCGCAGGATTCGACGGAATCTTTCCAGCTGAACTGCAAATGAATTCTGTTGTAGTTCTGCCTATTACGGAAATTATTTTCAGAGGCTGTTTAAGCCTAGCCTATATTCTACTATTATGGAGAGAAGTTAAAGTTGGGTTTATACCTAAAGCTGGTAAATACAACCACGTAAATCTAAAAGATCTTAGACCTATGAGCCTATCATCATAACTTCTTAAAACGATTTACAATCAAGTATTGATGGATGCCTTGTCTAAGGCCCGACATGCGCTTATAAGAATAACCTATTTTTATATTTAGATAAAATAGGAAGCAACTTTTTCTATAAAAAATTTAATTTGCTTTTATTTTGTTTTATAAACATTTCATCGCGGCCCTCGGCTGGAGACTTTTAATATATTGTTCCTGGGGGACCCGTAGGCCGTAGCTACTACTTAAAACAATAACCCAAACTTCATCTTTTTTGCATTTATATCGTTGACTGATGGTGGTTGACTCAGGTGTCTATTCATTTGAGTGTTTTATTTTTTTTTTTAAGATCTTAATACCGCGAGTTAGCTTGAAGACTTTTGGGCGTTACATTATATACACTTTTGGTCTTGACAGAGCTATTCGAGAAATACGAACCGTACTGGCATTCTGTGATCTTATGTCCGAGAATGTGCGATCAAGCATGTATCCACTTGCGAGTAACTATCAAAATATTTAGAGTAAAAAGGCAACTCTCCGCGAAATACCCACTCAGAAGATTGTCTCCATTTTCAAATTAGATCCATATGCGAGCGAAGTCGTCCATACGTTTTGACTACATGCACGGATCCAAAAGACCAAAACGGACTAGTTTGCTTGAAGATGATCTTCCGATTTTTGTCACTGAACGTATCCAATATCCTACTTTTCGTAACGTAACGTGCTTCATTGTAAAGTGTGACCTCGTAACGTCGCACAGAGAAAAGTCCATGTTTTTATACATAGATGTTTACAAATCAAAAATACTATCTTATGAATACTTAAAGATTTTATGGCTTTGACGTATGACAGACCGGGCATTTTGTTTATTAATAATATTACAAGTTCTCGGTACCATTGACATGAATCTCTATAATTCACTATGTTTTGAACCAAATGTTTAATTTCAAGCTGATAACCCGGATACATATACCTAACTTTACATTACTTTGCGTTCATACACGTTTGCTAACTTAACTGTAATCAAGGTCGCTTGTTTATGCACCTGCTTAATATTTACCTCACTCTCCTTTGACGCTTACCAGGCCTTACGTGACCTCGAGGCTTATTACTTGTACCGTAAAACTATCATTTTATTCATAACTGCGATTTATTTATTTTAACTCAAGACAAACCTATTTAAATAAATTCACATACATTTATATGAATTCAACAAAATTAAAAAAAAAAAAAAATAACCCCACTTTATGTGGCTAAATCGAATCAAAAAAGCTTCAACAACAGATAGAGCTTTCATGTCTTTATTATACTTCAACTAACATAACAAGTTGAATACAACAAAAATAAAATAAGCAAAAAAAGTATCTTTAACCATGTTATGCCATTCCAAGCCGTGAGGGCAATGGTTTTATACTGTGAGACCCAATGAGTCAGTGTCTTGTGCGGTCTCCACGTTAAGTGGCTTTGTTTGCATTATTTGGTTTCGGTATACGGGGATCGTCAGTTAGTGTATCGTCATCATCATCGGCGGCGCGCATAACATATTTTGTTAGTCATTCAATTTACGAGTTGCTATAGAGACTTATACTAATACACTAGTAGCAAAGTGGTTGAGATACCTAATTATTTTGTTTGTGATCCAACGTTTTGCTGGAGGTGTTGCTTCCTCTAAACATTGAATATCCCTCTGGCGGGTAAGTGTGAAAATACAATTCAATTAAACTACAATTTACCAAATGCAAAGATACACACGAGCGTACAAACAAGATATCCACTCAAAACAGCTGCTTTTTCTGCGGGCTCTTTGGTAAAGTTTTCGTCTCTAGTCTGACCCCCCCCCCCCCCCACCCCTCCCCCTCTCTAACACTAACAACTCCCTACCTTCCTCCCGCTTTCCATGCAGATAATAAGCAAAAGAGATGATAGGTTGCATCCTTGAAGCACTTTCATACGGGCTCGGAACAGTTTACACCTAATTTGTATGCCCGAAACAGGGTGGTGAACGCGAACAGCGTGTGGAAGGTATTCTACTTTACCTAAATTCTACAATCTGCAACGATGCCACACTGTTTTAGCTGAACAATTTTATTTTGTTTTCAAACATGATTGCCAAGTGAGCTTGAATTATTGAAAAACTGTTTTTTGTTCTATTCTTAAAGTTTAGAATATCGTCAAACGGGCATTTGTGCATTACGGTATCATGGTATTAAATAAAAAAAGTTCCTTATGATAGAGTTACCATCAGCTTCGAAATCAAGCCGGTATCATTTTTTGGCAATAGCTGTTTTTCTGCTTTGATTGAAAGACTAAAAAAAAAACTAAATCAAGACAATTTGTGTATATTCGTGAAACAGAAGTGTAGTTACCAAAGCTCTTACCTAATGTTTTATACAGCAGTTGTTACTACTTCTTACTTCAGTGGCTAAAATTGAGTCAAGTGAACATTCTAAGAGTTTTCCTTTGGATATAAATGTAAACTACTGAATAATACTTAAACCAGCTTTGGCTTGTGTCTATCACACAAACAAGAGTTATTCGGAGTTAATGTGCGTCCCATCAAAGATATATTGACACTGGGGAATTGGGACAGTAAGCAGAGGTATACCGCTCAAATTTTTTGATTGAAATTGGAATGTGGGCTATCTATTAGTATTCAAAAACTTGACTAGAGTGCAAGCTTCAGGCGCAATTTTGAAAAACGTGTTTAAGCCAATAGCTGGAGAACGAATGATCTTAATGAGCTTTTTCCTTCAGAGTTAAGACACCGAAAATTATATTTTTTGTTTACATGTTAGCAACCGTTAGGCAGTTATGAGACAATAACTAATAAAAAACCGCGCTTTAACTCCTATAAGAAAATGTTTAGGAACAAAAGAAATATAAATAAATTTTCCGTCAGAATATCTCTACCCACTGATCTGTCAAAGGTATTCTCTCAAGACGTAGAAGGACTTGAATATCTCAATTTTGGCATTAATCGCCTCAATGGTCATAAAGATTTCATAAATATAAATACATCCCTTAGAATTTTTGTAGCCTCCTTTCATTCTTGCATGACACGAAAAACAAAATTAATTTTAACATAAGAAGCCTTTTCTGTCTTTTGTCAAGAGTTCGACAATAAGAACCAAGTTGGTTGATAACAATAGGTGAACTAGTTGCTCCCATTCTTACATTAAAGTCCAGTTTTTCAGTGCGAAATTAAAGTTAAACCCGACTTAACTCATCAAATTTGGTTATTTAACTCAGGATTAACTAATCCCGTTTGTATCCACTGAGTTTTTTAGACGTTCCGCATGCGCATGACCGAAAAATAGGTTCCTCAGTTCACTGTGCGATAATTTACTTCTAGAGGAAGCTTACTTTGGGTTAACTCACCACTAAAAAACTGGGGCTAAGACAGCTAAACTGTTTACTAACTGTTCTAAGGCTTTTTATTGGTCCCTTTGCCCTTTGTATGGAAAAATACTCATTTGGGTAACTCGTACCGTATGGAAACCGTAGCCAGATTCATATGAAGGGTGTTTTTTTTTAGAGGTATAGAACTTTGAAATGGAATAAAACAAAGATGATTTTTTTAATTGACATTAAATTAACTTTATTCGAAATATAATCTTCTGGCATTATAATTTAAATATGATTTCTGGCATATGACCGCCACGGCTGGCTCGGACGTAGTCTAATCTGGAGGTGCAATTTTCGATGACTTTTTGCAACATTTTGGCAATAACGCGGCGAATGGTTTCCTCCAAGTGGTAAATAGTTTCGGGCTAATCGACGTAGACTTTAGCGACTTCATAAATATATCCGCACAGAAAATAGTCAAGCGGCGCGCGTTAAATCGCACGACCTTGGAGGCCAATTCATGGGTCCGTAACGTAAAATTTTGCGGTTACCAAACGTTTTTTTTAATAAATCAATTGTGCCACGAGCTGTGTGAAATGTTGCGCCGTCTTGTTAAAATAACAGCTCCTGCACATTATGGTTGCTCAATTGATGAACGAAAAAGTCAGTAATCATGGCTCTCTATAGCGGTCACCATTGACTGTAACGTTCTGGCCAGCATCGTTTTTAAAGAAGTACGGACCAATTATTCCACCAAACCATAAAGCACACCAAACAGTGAGTTTTTGTGGATGTAACGGTGTCTCAACATACACTTTAGGATTGTTATCACTCCAAATACGGTAGTTTTGTTTATAGACGTATCCATTCAACCAAAAGTGATCTTCATCGCTAAACAAAATTCGCTTATGAAAATTGTGATTAACGGCAATCTTGTTTAGGCCCATTTCGTTACAATTTGAAAGCGTTGTTCAGGCGTCAGTCTATTCATGTTGAAATGCCAAACCAAACTAAAAATAAACCCTTTGACAGCTGACAACATGGCGGCCAGTTAAAATAGTGTTGACAATTTAAAGTTTTGTACCTCTAAAAAAAACACCCTTTACAAACTCTCAAGTTTCGCCCTTTTTTTGTTCAACCATTAGTATGGCCATAAGTTTAGTTGTAGACCTCATGAAAATGGTTTAATTCTTGGGTTATTGAAGCGTTTCTCCTTGAATAACAAGGATTTGCACTGTCGTTTCTCTGGGTCTGGGTGCGAGCTCATAGATTTGTGGAAGTACCTTCAAGGGCTTCTAGGTGACGCTTCGGCCTTTTGGCGCCAGACTATTGGCAAAACGTCTAAAATTACTTTTGGTTTGGATATATTGTGCAATGAGAAAGTTTTTTGATCTTTTCACAGAAATAATATCTGACAAGTTTTTTACTGACGTCCAGAGAGTCTGACGGCTGTTTTTAAAACAATATTGTGATGTTTCTATCGCTTTCTCAAAAGCAACTTTATGAAACGATATGCAGAAATGTAACTACACATTGAAGATGCACGTTAATGGTTAGTAATTTCATAAAAATTCAAATGAGAATATGTTACTAAAAAAATCAAAAGAACAAAAAAAATGTATTTTTTCTTTGATTTTTATTTTGTTTTTTTTAAGTTTCTTAAGTGCAATATTGTTTGAACTGCTAAGAAGCATCAAATTTGAAAATTATAATAGAATCGGTGTGTCTATTGCAGAGATAAACGCGATTAACCCAAAAATATGAAAATTTTCTAAAAAAAAACGTGGAATTCCTATTTCCGATATGGGAATTTTTTTTACAAAAACCTGGAACGCACTTTTCTGACAAACACTTTGAACATAACAATTGCGCAGTTTAATCAAAATCGTTAAAGCCGTTTTACGAGAAAATTTAAAAACTAAAAACCGCTGTACCAGTTCTAAATGAGCTAAAAACAGCTCAAATTACAGTGGACGCAAGGACGCACGGCCGCACGGACGCACAATTGCATAGACGCACAAAGTGACGCAGGATTTGAGGAAACACGAAACCCACTTTTTCGGACTTATCGATCATCATTGCGAAACCACATGGTCATTCATTTCGTGTTTTCAGGTTGGTTGCTCTGGAATTTGACATCTGTCAAATTCAGCTGTCATTCGAAGTGTCATAATATTAGTTGAATGTTTTTCATTTACGATAATGGATCGCTTAACAATCGAAATTATTAAAACTTACTATACAAAAGTGGTGATTTAAACGTTGCCACTATTCGCGTATTACGCGATGATTATGGTCGTCAGAATTCACAGACTATGCAAGCATTCGGTAAAATTGTGAAGAGATTTGAATACAGTGGAAGCTTTACTGATGTCGTAAGGCCTGTGCATCATCGTAATGCACGCTCAGTAGAATATTGCTGATGCAAGTGCAAGTGTTGTCGTCGTGTGATCAGTCCGTTTCCGAGGCTTGTTGTAGGTCTCGAAATTAGTTTAGTTTTACGGAACAGGGAATTAACATGTTGCCAACCTGTGGAACCAGCCCGATCATATTAGCCAAACTTTTAAGGGCTTGTTTCTAGCGGCCGCTGCGAAGAGGCTATGATCACACTTCCACCAGTCCCGAATAGTTACGGCACGTGCATGTTTTCGTATGCTACATGTTACTCCCCCTATTCGGCTGATGGCTGACCGCCATCATAACATAAGAAGGGAGATGTGACAACGTGCAGCAATTATAGAGGTATCACGTTGTTGAGTACCGCCCATAAGATACTCTCCTCTATCCTACAAGACCGGATAACCCCATACGCTAAAACCATCATCGGACAATATCAGTGTGGTTTCATTCCAGGCAAATCAACAACTGATCAGATCTTTACCCTTAGGCAGGCGATGGAAAAATGTCTAGAATTTAACATCCCAACATACCACCTATTTATAGACTTTAAGGCCGCCTATACGATAGCATATCCAGGGTAGAACTTTACAAAGCCATGAGAGAATTCGGCATCCCAAATAAATTGACACGACTATGTAGGTTGACCATGACCAACGTAACAAGCCAAGTAAAAACAGCCGGATTGCTATCCAAACCAATCGACATCTTTAATGGACTCCGACAAGGGGATGGTTTGGCCTGCCTCCTCTTCAACCTGGCGTTGGAGAAAGCAATCTGTGACTCTGGTGGAACAGTTGGTCAAACAATCAAGGTAGCGGAGCACGAATTTGAAGTGGTGCAATCCTTTAAATACCTTGGGTCAATAGTAGCAGCCGATAACAATATAGAAGAAGAAATACGCGGGCGGCTTCTCAAATCCAACAGAGCCTACTATAGTCTGTCAAAGCTCTTCAAATCCAGAAATCTCACCATAACTTCAAAACTGCTGCTTTACAGGACCATGGTCCTGCCAGTACTCACATATGGATCCGAGACTTGGGTGCTTAGCAAAAGTTACTCCGACCTCTTAGCCGCGTTCGAGAGAAAAGTCTTAAGGAGAATTGTTGGCCCCATATGTGAGGAAGGACGATTCCGGAGACGGTACAATCATGAATTGTACGCAATCTACCTTGAAGCAGATATCGTGACGAAAATTAAGCTCGGTAGACTCCGTTGGGCAGGGCACCTAGCTCACATGAGCGAAGAGGAACCTGCTCGGAAAGTTCTTTGTGGTACATTCTATGGTAGACGACAGCGTGGTAGACCATGCTTGCGCTGGAGAGATGGCGTAGACCAGGACGCCTGGAGCCTTGGGGTGCGCAACTGGATGGCGGCGGCTCGAGACCGGGATGGGTGGAGAGACTTGTTGAAGGAGGCCAGGACCGGACCCTGGTTGTCGAGCCGACGATGATGATGAAGTGCAAGTATTGCTGATGGTCCAAATTTATCGATTTCTCGGCGTTCACAGCAATTGGTCGAATGATAACCGATTTTTTTGGCCGACGATTGAAGATCATGAATTGGACGATATGTGGCTCCAACAAGACGGGGCAGCAAGCCACACAACACGACCAATTATCGCTTTATGGCGTGAGAAGTTTCCTGGTCACGTAATTTCACGTTTTGGTGACGTAAATTGGCCACAAAGATCATCCGATTTGACACCGTTAGTTTTTGTCCGTAGGTCTACACAAAAGACCCAGTTTACTTGAAAAATCCCCGAACTGTAGACGCATTAAAAACCAACATTATCAAAGTTATGGCCGAGATACCGCCCGAAATGTGCGAAAAAGTGGTTAATAATTACCTCAAAAGAATCGTATGCTGCGAATCTTCCCAAGTCGGTCATTTCTAGGTATGATATTTTTTTTCAAACTTAATACTTTGCCATTTTATAATGAAATAAAATTTTCAACAAAAATGTATCGCTGTGCTGTGTGTGTTTCATTTAGCTTTACTTTCGAAACCGAAAAATGAAAGACCCTATACGGTAGTTTAATTTTGAAATCATACAAAACTAATACTTGCCCTATGAGCAAGTAAAAATCAATACGCAGACAAGATATATTCTTTTAAAAGCTTGAACTTCGGATTCTATTTATACTCTTAAATTTCTATACTAAACCACAGTTGGCAATAATGCTTTAAAAGAGTCCATAGTATAGTTGTTACATTTAATATACCAACGACAAACAACACACAGAAGGTTGTGTAGGTAGCTGGCATTAGATGTCATTTTAGATGATGATGCTAGATTCTGTTTTTCCGGTGCTGGCTGCTGGTGCTTGCGCTATTGCTGATGCCAGTGGGCGGCTTGATAATGGCCTTTGCGTCAACGTTTGCTGATGATGGTGAGCAGCTTTCGGTGGCATCGGTGTATCTGAACATGTGTTGCGACAAGCCAAAGTACACACTACACTCTTTAGTGCACTTTCCCAGGTCCTAGGATATCTACATACTTATATACATATACAGATACACAACCGGCGAGTAC
This sequence comes from Leucozona laternaria, assembly GCA_932273885.2. NCBI lineage: Eukaryota > Metazoa > Arthropoda > Insecta > Diptera > Syrphidae > Leucozona > Leucozona laternaria. The sequence continues at coordinate 214,952,026 of OW026366.1, read as the reverse complement.
CATCACTTATAGAATAACGAAGTATTTAATACAATATTATAGGATTGGCGAGGTTTGCGGTTGTTAAAGGGGCTTAATTCTGCGCCTTTACCAAAATACCAATGCTCCATGCTCCATGCTCCATGGCCGAATAGGAGCAATAAACCGTTTGTTAGTCAAATCGTTGGTATTAGAAGGGTAAAAGGGGGAATATAAGTTTGATATGTACGAGAAAAGTGCTTCGTTTAATAATGCTCAAGCCAGATACCACTGTATGCTGCGCCGCCGTTCGCACAGTTGGCTGATTTCGTTCGTGTGCATAGTTGAGGTTAATTTAATGGTAAAACGAGCAAGAGTCGTTTTTCTTAGCCTAAAATTACAAAACCCTATAGCTATACAGCAGAAGTCGTAATAAATTTTCCTCGACCACACTAATTTTGGTTCTTATATGTATAGTACGTAAGTGGTATATACCTACCTAACTATCGGTAGAAGACTATTAGTTCGTAATACAAGACTGATGGTGTTGTGTGACAACAAAAATTGATGAACATCATCTTATCCTTAGGAAATTACTCTTACAATAGCAATATAGCAACAATACAAAGTGAAAGTGCAAAGTGTTGAAGTTTTCTGCTTGGGTGATCTTAGGTTGGGATGGCAAGGGTTCTTTTCTTATATAAGTTTTTAGCTTCGTAGACGCTATCTATAGTTTGACATCAGAGAGACAGAGACAGAGAAGAATAGTTGACGATGATGTTCGATGTTGTGGAAACAAGAAATTTGTATTCAATATCTACGCTTAGAATTTAAATTTGTAGTCAAAGTCAGAGAGGTTGAGTTGCATTTGGGATTCAGTATTAATATCGATCTTTTGGTAAATGTATGAAGAGTTTGTATTTCATTGTGAAGTAACAAGAGGTGCACCATATTTATAGAGCAAACATATTTTGTTAAAATGATCGTTAATATCTTTAACTAAAATCCTTTATACACGTATCTTAGAAAAAAATAAGGGCTGGCCATGAAATTTGAAAAGACTTTTGTATAATTATAGTTTCGATCTCGTTTAAATTTCAAACATTTCAGAATTGTCATGCTATCAATCTCGATTTCGTAGAACAAAGTCTTCTAATCACATAAAGCCATGTTGTATTGAAAGAGACAACAAATACAAACACACGAACAAACCTCAAATGTCACTTTTCCACACACAATTAATGGTCCGGGCAATTAATTGAGTGCGAAAAAAGAGCGGAGACCTCTCCAAATAATCTACTACGATTATCAATTTCGCTCGTCGAACAGTGTACTAAAACACGAAAAGGAGGACGAAATTTTTCTTTTATGATTTCGTTGTGTCATTTTTGTAGGGGATTTTTCGTTTCTCATCAGCACCGTACTATAGTAAAGTTAGACCTTTAATAATAACTTTAAGTGACATTCGCAACTCTAAGTCTTATACTATAGTTAAGGTAATTCCTTTATAAATGACAATATATCGATGTTGATGCAAAGCAGGTGTGTTCATTTCTTAATTTTGTGGTATTTTAAATCCGAATTGTCTCAAGAACTTCGTGTTGTGTTATTCTAAGGAGCATGCAGTAATAATAATGGCAATGGAGGAATTTCTAAATTCCTGTTAAATTACACAATCGCATTAGAATATGTATTTGGAATTGAAGTTCATAGCTTTGGTTTTAGAGGTTAAATAGAGTCATGTCTTCAAATCGCTTTTGCAGAGAATGTCTTTCGTGGCATGTGGTCCAGTTATTTAATAGTTTTACCTGGAAAGTTCTGGAGGAGTTTTGGAAATTTGAGTTTTTATAGATTTTAAAGTGCTGCTTCGGATTTTCACATTGCCACCTCATCGCCATTTCTATTTCTTTTCATTTAATATTTTATCTTAAGAAAAAACATTTAAATACCTTAAATTTAGGAAATTTTCTCGGCTTTATTTGAACTTATATGTAACTGTTTTCATCGTTAAATTAGGAAGGAGATATTTCTGAAAAATGGGTTTTGCCGCTGCACAGTGGCCCGTTTAGGCAAAAGTGCTTGCGAAATTCATTTTTCGGGTGGGTTTATAATGCAAAATTTTTACTTTTTTTAAATTAACAAATGTTTGGAGCTCTAGTAATCGAAAAAATTATTTCATTTGTATGAATGGTTTGACTTGTAGAGCGAGTCAAAGTTGACGAATTTTTATGGTTAGAAAAAAACAATTGTTTTTCAATTTTGTTTTTAATTTTGAGTGTAAAATCTAGGAAAAAGGTGTAAATAAAACTTTTGTTTTACATTTTTTAAACTGCTAAATTTAATGTTTCTTGAAACACCCATTTTTGCACGCTTTTTCGACTTTACACTGAGTAGAAAAAAAAGGTTCAAATATAATCAAGCTGAGCTCGACGGATAGTTAATCCTTATATATCTCTTCATATAAAACCAAAAACTCAGCTGCATAAAGTTGCATAGAGCTGAGCTAAAGCGATTTGATTTAGTGAAGTCAGTAATATTTTCTGAGTTTTTTTTTTGTCAGGTGCAGAAAAAAAATCATGGAAAATATTTTTTCTGTTTTGCAGGTATGAGTGTTAGTTTGAAATAAAATGGTTTTGAAATTTAGAAGGAAAAACCTTTTTTTTTAAAAAGCTTATAGGTAAAGCAGATTACCTTATTAGGATGTCATAAATTGAATATTTTTAATGCAGGTATTTAGTTTTATGGTATTAAAAGAAGAAAAATTGGGATGAAATTATCATTGAAAACTTGAACGAGCAGTTGTAAGGAAAAATTATTTAAAATGGATATACCATACAATATTTTGTTTGAACTTTTTGTCAAAGATGAGAGTCTTGAAGAGTTCTTTTTTGCCGTAATAAGTGAATACCAACTATCCGTTGAGCTTTTATTACAACATTGATAAAAAAAATGGGTCTTAGCCCATAGATCGAGATTTTTTTTCATAAACAAAAATGAGGAATGGCTTTCTTCATCTCTCCATATCAAAACCGGACAAATGAGCTTGGACTTGATGTAGATAAACCAAAGCAAGGATTTGGAAATAGCAATTATGGAAACACTTCAAGGAGATTTTTGAAATATCTAAGGCTCGAAAAACTGGAGTCAATAATTTTGAATAGCAGGGAAGTAGTGAATACAGTTAAATTTGGAAAGTACTCCAAAAAAACCTCAGAGTTATTGAAACAAAATTATCCTGAAAATCAACTCACACCTCTTCATAAAATTTTGGTTCATAGTCAAAATATCATCGAAAACCAATCACTACCACTTGGAGAATTGTCAGAAGAATCCTAGGAGTCCAAAAATAAAGACTACTAGAACTACAGATATAGCAATACGTGCAAAGTTTCAAGAATTCGACAGAATGAAGACCTATTTAACATGCTAGAAGTCTCATCCGATCCACTTACTTCTACCTTAAGGAATGTAAGAAACCAAAAAGATCTGAAAGCACAATACTCACCGGAAATTATAAGTTTATTACGCATTACCCCGGACTTAGATGATAGTTTCCAAGAAATTTAATGTTTGTATGTAAATTTTTGTTCCTTTTATTTTGTTTTTCTACTTTTTGAATTCTAATCTATCAATAAAATACTTAACAAATTTACTCTCTTATAAAAAACAAAAAAAAAATGAAAAATCAATTAATAAAAAAAAACAAAAACTGATTTTTCCCCCACTGTTTTACTCAAATTGGTTTGTTTTCTTTTTTCCCCACTGTTTCACTTAAATTACCCTCAAATTACCTCATAAATTGACTTTCGACCTTTTTAGAATTAAATACCAATTATGTTAACCACGTTAACAAAAACTTCTTATTTCAGCAGCAGATTCTGAAACACCCTGTAAATATTTTTTCTTAAAATTTACAAACTTTATAGCCTTCGAAATTTCCTTCAAAACCAAAAAAAAAATTTTGGCGATATCTTTATTCGTTTAAGAGATATGATTTTTGCAACCAAAAAAGTCAATACGGGCCACTGTGCGCCGTTTTTTCAAAATAGTGGCGCAAGTGGCAAAGATACGAGGTGGCACCTCAAAATCTCTTCAATAAAAAAAAAAAACCTCCTAAATTCGAACTAGAAATTAAAAAAAAAAAATTAAACCAAAACAAAAATCGCCTACCCGTTCTAGAAGAAAAATTCAAATTTTCCGTCAAGTGAATTCCACAAAAATGATCTAATTCAATTTGCAGCTAATTCCCGTTTTTGCGACTTAACGCAAATTTCAACATTTACCAGTTCATCGCCCTTAGAAGAAAAGAATCATTTATTGTTACTGATTTTCGACAAAATGTCAAAAACAAAAATAGCACATACATACAGATGTGGTTTGCGAAATTTGTTCTTCAATAATTTAGCCAACAAAATAATTGCACAACTATTTTATAACAACAAGTCACTCAATTTCTTTGCATTAAACAAAGCACCATTGCTTATTAATTTGTTCTCTTCATAATTCGAAGGGAAGTTTGATTTTTTACAAAAAGAGGAACAATGCAATCTAGATCACAATCTTCTAGACAGGGTGAGAATAGTTAAACGTTTTTTGAAAAGGATCAAAAAGTCAGTTTTTTTTTTAAAAAAGCCGTCTCGTGGTCACCTGAGGCCCAATAGTTAAATCGGAGTTCAATGAAATTTTAACTGTAGGTAGGGTGGTATCACCGATTTAACGCAAACCTAAACTACCATTTGACTGGACTTGTCGTTTAGTCTCTAGCTCGATGTGAAAACGATAATCACATTGCCCTCCCGTGCCCCCTCCCCCATCCTAACTACGCGCATGGCCATCACCATCAACCGATAGTGCTACCAATCGATGATAACCAATTTCCTTTGGCCCAAACTGGATGATATGGATGTGGATGACATGTAGGCCCAACAAAACGGCACTACGTACCACACAGCGAACCCAACAATGAAAATTCTGCATGGAAGATTTGAGGGAAGAGTTCTATCACGGAGGTGACATGAATTGGCCACCCGGATCACGCGATTTTACCCCGTTAGACTTTTTCTTGTGTTTTCTGAAGTCACAGGTCTTATATACGGGTCAATAAACCCCCAATTGACCGATGCCCTCAAAGTTAACATAACCCAGGCCATCGCTCAAAGTCTGTGAGGAAGTTATGGAAAAGTGGGTAAGAAGTCGAGGCGTTCATTTGAACCATGTTATATTCCAAACATTATGGCATACATGGGCCTTTCAAATTAACACCTCACACACAGCTTGTTTTATTCAATTTCAACATCTACCCGCCCTTATTGAAAATATCTCCCTTTATAATATCATATAAAATAAAAACTAAGGTTATTTGTAAGGAAAAATAAATACAATAAAAAAAATCTACAGAAACGCCCTGTATGAACTCACTAACACCCTACAAATCGCTTTAAAATCCAAAGAAACGGCATTATGCGTTTTCTCAGATATTGATGGGACCTTCGAAAATACCTCGCCGTAAAAAAAGATCTAGTAAGGAAGTGCGTTCATATCAGTATAATTGGATGGATAAGCTAAATTTTAGGGATAAGAACGGCGGAAGTATACGCAGGCCAAAGTGTCCAGATTTTTATTACAACAATAGAGATTTCCCTTGCTGATGACGAGTCTTGTATAGTTGAACTAGAAAAAATCTTACTTCTCAAGGCATTCGGTGTATTGGCTTTGCTGATGAAATTGTAATAACAGCCTTAGGAAAGTTAGAAGAAGCTTTTTGCGGTATAATCCAAAGATAGGACAAGATCAGAAACAAGGAAGTGATGTATACCATTGGGACTAACCATCAACCTCAATTAGACAACGATAGTGCCATTTATCAAAAAGAGGCTCCTTCCACGCATGAAACTTATTCGGTTTGCAGAAGAAGAAAGAAAAAGACCAAGAGGGGGGTCTAATATTCAGGATTAACACTATATATAGTAAACTATATTTTGGAATAAACTCATTCCCAACTCCCTTCAGCAGCAATGGAGGTAATCCTCCGCATAAGCCATCATGAGATTTTCCATGGAGGTTACTGCGACTACGCATGGGTTAAATCATTGATCCTAGAGAAAAAAACTTGATTTGCAGGTCTTCTTGACTTTCCAGATGAGGGAATGATTAAAAAGTATAACTTTGAACAGAATTTTCAAACAGAGTTATGTAACAAGAAAGAGTGGGTATAGACGAATCGGTGAACTACACTCTTAAGGCCAATGCCATCAAGTGAAGGGACTGCGGTGCAGGTATTTTTTGGCCTAAAACCAATATCTCTCCTTGCCGATAGGACAGTCTACCAGCAACTTCCAGGCAGTAGTAAATATGCCTCGAGAGAAACAACAAGAACCAAAACATTGCCATCATTCCAGATAGTCAGGCCGTATTCAAAGCACTAAACTCGTATGTCATTAGGTTTAAACTGCAAGGAGAGTGTATTGCCAGGCTTAAAGAGCTGGGTAAGAATAATAATGTCACGCTCGATTGGGTACAGGGTCACTATGGCATTCAGGGCAATGAAGAGGCAGACTCCTTGTGTAAATAGGAGCAACAACACCCCTAACGGGGCCAGAACCCTACTGCGGAATAGGCGAAAACATGATTAAAACAAAATCAAAACAGAAGAGGAGGCGAAAAGACTTAAAATCTGGAATGAACTATATCAAAGCTGAGACAAACCAAACTCCTCTGGGAAGCTGGAACCAGGAAAGCTTTCTATCCTGCATCAACTCAAAAGGGAACAAACTCAGAATACTATACACTGCAAGCTAAGTAGATACCTCAACATCCTTGGCCTAATGCAACGCCCATGAGGAGACACCGCGGACCACATATTATGCAAATATGATGCACATATGCACTTATGCACCAAAGACAGAGACATCTGGGTTACTACCAGACTACCTTATCTAAAAGTGCTGCAAATAATCGAGTTCCTTTAGGGAACTAGTTTGGAGGATAAGCTGCAGAATGAGCCATCTCATCCAGCTCTAGATGCACTTATATCCATCAACAATATTCATTATTCATTCATCAAAGGTTTACTGAAACTAATTAGAAGTACTCAGCTATTAATGATATATCGTATCAAGGAGATTCATATTTAACCCCAAAAAACAATAAGTTCCTATATACGTAAGCAAGTACAAAGAATTTCTCATTGAAAATAAGGGCAAATAAGGGCTAAAGATAAAAAATTGAAAAACCTTTGGAACCGAATAATTGGGCAGCGTACGTATACCTACTTGATTTTCGCAGGAAGAAAAAAAAATAATAAGAACCACCATATTGTGAATATTAAAAATATTTATGTTAGTACACTTTCTGGATCGGAACTACGAACTTTTAAATACAAAAACAAAATTCCTTCGAGCTAAATTCATTCCACATATAATATTCCACAATTGAAACTCTATGTAGCAGCGTTGCCGTTTGTCATATAAATGGGCCAAATGGTCCCTTTTTTTCTGTTCGGTAGCTGCGGCCGCAACTTTTTTTAGAAATTGCCCAATCGGCCCCTTTTCACGATTTTACTCGTAATAGATACAATCATTTTTTTTTTGATATTAATTTAATTCGAATTAAATTAATAAATTCGTAATAAATTACGTGAATTAAATAGTTTTTGAATAAATTTTAGTTTTACTCATGTGTACTGTTTTGTTTTTTGTGTACGTTTTATCTCTATTTTCGAATTTTTGTATATTGGCCCCTTTTTTATCTCGGTCCCCTTTTTGGGACCCTTTTATTTTTTTTTCAGCGGCAACACTGCTATGTAGCTCACAATTGTAAGTAGGTAAAGCAAAATAAAAATATTAAAACATTTTAATTGTTCATCGTAAAAAATGTTGCGCATTGTTTGTGATTTTAATTATTTATTAAAAAAATATTTGTTGCATGCATACACATCGGAATCGTGAGAACAGATGGTTTGTAAATACTGTAAGTGTTGTGCTGAATGTGCTGGTATGACTGAGATTGTAATCACTGCACATAGAAATTTATTAAACAAATCTATATAAGAAAAAAAAACTGAGCAATAGGCAATGCATGAAATAAAAATGTTTATTTAAAAACTCTGACAACAGTGAGCGTCAGATATATTAATCCACTAGTATCTACTTTGTACTTGATTTATAATTAATTAACGCGACACTCGTAATCATAATATACCTACCTACTCGACTGAATAATGTCGTCTCGTGGAAGTTGAAGCGAGAAGGTGGGAGGGGGTGTGGGGGCTTATGTAGGGTCAGAACAAAAAGTTAGATACAAGGGGCATCTGTTCTGTGCAGTGAAGTGGAGTGCAGAGTGGAAAATAGTGTCGTGATATTTTGTGCCATCATCCACTTATCAAACGTGCCACTTACTCCATAAACGAGTTCATTGCTTCCACCATGGCATGAGTTTTGTTTAATGGCGCATACCTACTTCTCGTTGCTCGCGACGCGACGGTAGTTAGTAGATAGCTATACTGTTTTAGTGCCCGTGTGTATCTTTCCATATAGTTTAACAAAAATGTGTTTGTCTTTGCATTGCCATTGCGATTGCGATTGCGACTGCGAGGGCTAAACTATTATAATATAGTGCGGGTGCAATGAGTACCGTACCGATGCCATCCCTCACTTCACATCATTTTGTATGTTTTCGTCTGATGAGCTGGTGTAAGTAGATTGCTTGCTTGAGCCAACATTATTTCAGATTCAGAGCTTTAATTCAGTCGTTCTCATTCACAGTTTAGTGATATCGTGCGTGCCCCGGCTTATGTCAACGCGATAAAATGTAATAGTGGCAAGTTTTTTTTTTTTTTTAATGGACATACAGTAGATTCCGATTAACTGAAACGGCAATTTCCCAGAATCTGTGTTTAATTAAGTGGTATTTTGTCGTAAGTGATCTGAAGTTAACTGATATTGGCGCGGCGCGGCTAAATAATTTTATTTCAGTCTAAGATATAGTTATCAAACTTCATAAGAAGTCCAACGACAAAAAAAATTAATAAATTTATATTGTGTTGCCAAAATTGCCAAATTAGTAATAGTTGAGTGTCAAGGTTATAGATAGTGGATGTGTTCAATTTAGGAGAATAAAGTGATTAATTTTCCATTTAATGCATTCAGCCATATTATTTACGGGTTTATTTCGGTAGAATTCAATAATTTATTATTGTTATAGATATTTCTCATTTATTATTATATTAGTTTAGTGAAATAAAGTTAATGAGAAAATATTTTGTGCTTCAGCTTCAGTCAAAGCTCGCGCAGTTTAACGATTCTACAATACAATTTCACATCGTGATTCACATTAAATGCGACTAAAGTTGATTGACAGTTTGCTGATTTAATGTACTTAAGACCCTTACATAAAATTATCTATGGCATTTTGATTGGCACCAGAAATCTATAAGCGTCGCATCAAATGCTAAAATTTAAATTGGTTAATATTACAAAAAAAAAACATCGTCAATAGGTAATGCTTATAAACCTATTCAAAATCGTATTAGCATTTTTAGAAAAAATTATTTGTTTATTTTATAAATATTTTCAAGAAAAAAATGTTGGTAGATAGAGATACCTACTCCAATTGCAAGTATTTATTAATGCGGAGATACAAAATAATTTCAAACAAAAATCATATTTGTACCGATACCCGTTTTTAAAAAATCGAATTTTCAAAAAAAAAAATAATTTTAATTATGTATAAAAATCCATTAAAATTTAATTAAAATCGGTTGAGCAGATAATGAGATAGTCGAATACATAGTAGATTACCTGCTGTTAATAATGGAAGTGACTCTATAGATGTGCCAAATTATAGCTTTTTTGGTTTATAAAAGTACTGTTTATGAAGCCTAAAAGTACTTTTTATGCAGCCCCGCAGGGCCAGGGCCCTCCGCGCGACAATGGGGATAATTCAGGCATCCAGAAATTTTTTTTTTGCAAGTCGCGCGAAGCGAGTTAACGCACGCCCACTTTTATGGGAGAAAAACTGTTAAACCTTTTATAAATTGGCATTTCTCCAGTCTCGTCCGTTAATAATAGTAGGGGAGAGTGGGTACGAACGTAACGGTGGGTCGGTTGTAACATTCAATTTTTACGAAAAACTAGAACTGTGTGCGTTCATTTTGTAATGCACAATTCTTTGCAATTAGGCCCTGAATGCACCCACAAAAATCCAAGAGTCAGTACAGTCGAATGTACCAACAAAAGCCAAAAATGTGAAATTTTAGTGAAAAAGTAATTTTTTTGGTCTTGAGTATTTTCATAATTTTTCTTGAAAAAAATAAACAATTCATTGAATTGATGCGACGTTACCGTGATCCAATATTTCTAAAATCGAATAGATTCAATATTTTTACGATAGGCATACCGGTTTCTTCTTACTTTGATTTTTAATATAAAAAAGCGTGGGGTGGACTGTTGTAACAATTTTCGTGTGGACGTTTGTAACATAATACAAGCACAAATAACTGTATAATTATTTGTGTTACAACCGTCCACACACAGTTTTTGGTGACTTTGTTTATTCAACAGCTGGAGATAGAGATCAAAATAGTTTTTTTTTTAAATAACTTCCAAATAATGTTATACTACATAAATCCATTTATTAGCAGCACTGAATAAGATTGCCTTTTTATTGGCATTCATTTATTTTATAATAATACATAATTAATTTATAGTATTGGCTTAGAATTTAATTCTAAGTCTAACCACCATTTTAGATTTTTTCTTCATATATTTATATGGTGTAACAATCGTCCTTTCAGCGTGTTACAATCAACACACCGAAAAGGACGATTGTAACATTTGACCTTGTCTTTATTTTCAAGTCATACATTTAAATCAAAGACAAAGCTGGAAACCAAATTAGTATTTAACTATAGCTAAATGTTCATTCAATAATATGCACTATGTTTCATTTTGATATGTTTATTGGTTATCAAATTACAGCACGAAATGTCAAAAATGTTACTTTCGTACCCACTCTCCCCTACAATTAAAATTATAATAATATTTATTTATATTTCGTATAAATTGTAACTCACTCAAAGATTTTAATCAAAATTATAATAGTCGTTTTCGAGGAATATAAGATTTTCCTTAACGAATTTTAAATATTTTGAATGGGAATAATACCGTTATTTTTGTTATATTTGTAATAATAATTTTTGTTCAAAATCTTTTAGACAATATTAAGAAACTGCCTGTTGCTTAGTTTAATCAAAATAAACACAGTCCCCTTGCAGAGCCTTTTTTCTGTGCAGCCAGAAACACGCTTTCTTTTAGGTTGACCTACAATATGATATGGGGTCAGATACCCCCATACATTATATGGCAGCATCTATTCATACAATATACAATTCATTTACAAATTTTTGTAACATTCTCCAAAAAAAATTATCAAAATCAGTTGATATGTTTTTGAGAAAATCGGAAATAAAAAAAAACTAACTATTTTTTCATAAAATGGTAAAAAATTGTAAAAAATCACTGAATTTTTTTTTAAGTTGTGGGCATGTTTTTCAAAAAAAATGAGGTTTTTATTATTTGCTATACAAAATATCCGTTATTTTAGGTTATTAAAAACTGAAAAAACGTGTGGGGGAATGCCTAAAACACACAAAACGTTTAAAGAAAATCGACCCACTCGTTTAGGTTGCAATAAAAAAAGAACAGACAGACGGACAGAATTGCGAGAACCATTTTTTTCGACTTTGCTATAGCCGCAATGTCAAGTTTGATCAAAATTTCGAGTTCGATATTTTTTACGAATCCATAACTTGCCAAAATGTACCTATATATCACAAGTAAAAATATTCTTACATGCAATGGATTTTTTCTTACATGTTCATATTGCTTAGAGATGGAAGTTGCAAAAGAAAAAATATATGTAACACTAGACAAAATATATAAAAGTACATACCTATTGCGATTTTTGTTAAAAAAAACGCAAAACAGACCTTTTTTCCTAAAATTTAAATAGTAAAAACTATGAATGTTATGGTTTTTTTATTGAATCTGATATAAAAAAAAACGCTCCAAAAATAATTTAAATAAATAAAAGTTGTGTAGGCTCGCACTACCTCACAACGGCATTTCACATGTTTTTACAATAAATAATTGCAATTTTTAATTTGCAAATATTTTTTTTTTTTTTAAGTCCAAACTTAATTCATTTATTGCCCACTTTGAGAATCAATTATTTTTCAGCGCCCCCAAAGATTTTGCTGCCATAGGCCCGGGCCTAAGCCTAAATCCAGCCCTGAGTCGGCTACACAATACGCCACTCTACAACACACCACACGAGACATGTGTGGTTCCGGATTTAGGTACCATTCTAGATTCTTAAATATCAAAGCCTTACAAAAAGATAATTTAACCCTAAACGTCCTCTTTAATCTCAAAATAAGTAAATATTATTAAAGATCGTTTTGAGAGAAACATCTAATATACTTTGTAAGATAATAAAGAAAACCACGATTACCCCACGAGAACACACGCTTTTTCTCAATCTATACGAGAACTTAAATATCTAAAAAATATAATTACATTGACATTGATGTAATAAAAAGTTTAAATGTGTATATATGGAGGCTGATTTATTTGCAGCCCATTATCAATAAAACCTCGATGGCAAGATGGTTTTATATCGTCAGTAAACACTTATGAGTTATGAAACCACAACAGATGTGCAATTTATTATTGTTTAGACTTTAGAATGAGTTAGGGTGCGATTAAGTTGGAAAAACGATAAACTATTCGATTAGCGATTTGACTTAAGCTATAAGAAATTTCTAAATTATTTCTTTTAATGAGCGTTTATATTGAAGCAGTGCTTCGAATAAAATCCATCAACGTTGAGTTTCCTCGGCTTTGCTCAAATCGCTGGTCGAATAGATTATCGCAGTTGAATTATAAACAGAAACTAATTCACGCAATATGGTGAAAAAAATGTTATAAAAATAGAAATTGTAACGAAGCGTTCCGTGCTACGTTCCACCACCGCACTCCACCCATCACTTCATAAGCAGAACGTCAATTGTGTTTTAATCCGACACAATTCACAATCAACACAAACACGTGACGTCACACCAATTGTTATTTTCATTCATCACTATAGAGTTTACACTCACTTTTACCAGTAAATATCATATGTGGACCTATTCGATTACACGAAAATAACCCTTTCGGTCATACTCAAGAACTCAAGTCATGTATGGCAATAGTAAACTTGATACTTAATTTGAGAATTAGTTTCGCTTTTGTTGCTGCTGAGTAAAGTCGATTCGGTCTTTTAGCTTGTTCGACTATTTCGCTCTTCAGACTTCCCCCCATTTGTGGTTTAGTTGGAAGTTTAGAACCTCCTGATTTCCACCAAGGACTTTGGTACCTGTTGATCTATCAAGCCTTAGCTTTTTTTAGTATTGCCAAAAGGGGCTTCGGTTGTTCCTGCCGATCTATCAAGCTTGCGAAAGCTTGCTATTCCGAAAGCCACAAAGGGCGTGGTACCTGTGGATCTAAAGCTAATCATCATCGTCGGCTCGACAACCGGGGTCCGGTCCTGGCCTCCTTCAACAAGTCTCTCCACCCATCCCGGTCTCGAGCCGCCGCCATCCAGTTGCGCACCCCAAGGCTCCGGGCGTCCTGGTCTACGCCATCTCTCCAGCGCAAGCATGATCTACCACGCTGTCGTCTACCATAGAATGTACCACAAAGAACTTTCCGAGCAGGTTCCTCTTCGCTCATGCCCTGCCCACCGGAGTCTACCGAGCTTAATTTTTGTCACGATATCTGCTTCAAGGTAGATTGCGTATAATTCATGATTGTACCGTCTCCGGAATCGTCCTTCCTCACATATGGGGCCAACAATTCTCCTTAAGACTTTTCTCTCGAACGCGGCTAAGAGGTCGGAGTGCCTTTTGCTAAGCACCCAAGTCTCGGATCCATATGTGAGTACTGGCAGGACCATGGTCCTGTACAGCAGCAGTTTTGAAGTTATGGTGAGATTTCTGGATTTGAAGAGCTTTGACAGAAAGCTAATAGCGGCATTAAACCCTACTTATGGTTTTATGTCAGTTCATCAATTGTTAGTATTCTACCAATCCGAAGACCATAACCGCGTCAAAACTAATCGACCGCCATCAACCGTAAATACCAGAAATCCAGAACACCAGAATGTATACAGATTGACCTATAGAAACCGTAGGTCTAGGTAATATTAGACTAGTACAGGGTCATTTATTTGTTGGTTTCGAAAGTAAAGCTAAATAAAAAACACACACCGATACATTTTTGATGAAAATCTTATTTCATTATAAAGTTTGGACTTTGCCATCATTAAGTGTGAAAAACAATATAATTCAAATGGACGCCTCGGGAAGATTCGCAGCACGCGTTTCTTTTGAGGTAATTTTTAACTACTTTTTCTTACATTTCAGGCGGTATCTGGGCCATAACTAGAGTAATGTTGGTTTCAATGCGTCTAAAGTTCGGGGATTATTCGCGTAAACACGGTCTTTTGCGTAGCCCCACACAAATAAATCTAACGGTGTTAAATCGCATCATCTTGGTAGAAAATTGACGTCACCAAAACGCGAAATTACGCGACCAGGAAACTTCTCACGCAATAAAGCCATAATTGGTCGCGTTGTGTGGCTTGTTGCCCTGTCTTGTTGGAACCAATTAATCGCCGGCCAGAAAAAATCAGTTACGAAACGTTCAATTGCTGCGAACCGAACGGCGGGAAATCGATAAATTCGGATCAATCGCAACCAACTTGAAACCACGAAATGAATGACCCTTTATAACCGCGCCGCCCGTTAACCACCGAATTTTGAATATTAATACAAAAGAAACTAATTTATTAACTGTTTGTACATATAATCTTTAAGATTTCTTTGAATAAGAATTTTGTTTTAAGGTCATAAGGCCTTTTCCTACTGAAGTTTAAAGTTTTTCTTCATAACGGCCCTCGCAAAACCGGCGAGCAAAATCTCAGTTGTAAAGCAATAAGCACATCTCAAAATTCCGAAAAGATAAAAAAACATTAATTCAGTGCCTTCCTGCGATGTGTGTTCTGTCTGTTGTGCCTCTTCTATATGTTCCGACTGTTGTTTCTCTTCCGTCTGTTGTTTCTGTTGGGTCTGTTCTGTCTGTTTTGTCTGTTCTGTCTGTTCTGTCTGTTCTGTCTGTTCTGTCTGATCTGTCTGTTCTGTCTGTTCTGTCTGTTCTGTCTATTCTGCCTGTTCTGTCTGTTCTGTCTGTTCTGTCTGTGCTGTCTTTTCTGTCTGTTCTGTCTCTTCTGTCTAATCTGTCTGTTCTGTCTGTTTTGTCAGTTTTGTCTTTTGTGTGTCTGTTTTTTTTTGTTTTGTCTGCTCTTTTTTTTCTGTCTTATCTGTCAGTTCTGCCTGGTCTGTCATTTTCATCTGTAATGTCTCTGCTATAGTTCAAACAGTCGTTTGTCCTTGACACCTAGCTTTTTTTGAACATTCCCCTGAAAAATAAATAAACTTAAGTTTGGGGGCTTTGGGCTTAGTGACTAACAACTTTTTAACATTCGTGTGTGCGCATTTAAGTCAGCAGGAACCTTAGGAGCATATGGGTCTAGAAAAATGAAACTAGAAAAATTAATTCCATAAATGTACCTATAGCTTGACAAAGTACCTATTCTTAAGCCTTTGATAATGAATTGATCCAAGCGCACAGATCCAGACCTTTCAAATGGATTATTTTTCCACAACGATGCCTTTCTTACGCATGTCTATGTCTAGTACATCTTACTTTAATCTCTTTTGCAACGAATCTTGAAATATTTTCAAACATCTCCTTTACCGAAGTTTTCATAACTCCCTGAAGACAACAAGTGGGTCTGAGCCAATAACATTTTCCATATCATAAAACAAAAAATAAAAAACAGAGGTTACAAACCTCCTTTAACAAACTAAATGTAATAACACTTAAACAAGCTTACATCATACATTGTTCCTATGAATACAAAAGTTCTCTGCATCATCATCATCATCGAAAACTTTTAACCTCCCTAAAGATAACCTCGATTTTTCCTTATGGCCTTCCAATTTGTATGGTTTGTGTTTTCAAACTTAAATTCTTAAAGTACACACACAAAATACAATTTAATTACTTTGCCCAGGACGAAGGGAGTCTGTCTATATGACTCTTGGGAAAAAGGAACAAAAAAATAACCACATGCATTCTAAACTGTACGAAGGGCACATAAAGGAATACGGATCTCCCTTGACCCATGTTCATATCTCCAATCTCCCAATGTACACTGTACACAGCAGACAAATATCTCATCCGTTTTCATTACTAAATATCCTTTTTCGGCTATTTGCCATTTCAAAACTAATTTGTCCAACAAGAAACGAGCGTAAGTTCGTGCTCTCGACCAGTTCGACATCCGAATATGCCTTTCAGACTTTTCCCATCACCCCACCTCAACCTGGGCCCCCATGGCCCTTACAATCGGATGTAGGATGTTTCGTCCTTTCAAAAGTTTCAATAGATATTGAAAACATGCTTTAAAGGAGAAACTTTTCAGCACAGAACCCAGGGCCCTCGAAGTCTTCTAATATTTTAAGATTCGCATTTCAAGTTTCGTTAATCCAGAAAACCTTAAGGCGGGCGGGAAGAAGAACTTCGCCCACCCTTCAATAAGTTCGATATAGAATGCAGAAATATTTTAAAATATTACTCTTATCCTAGGCTGCTGCTATACCTGCTGCTGGGTGGATGCGTAGCGTGGCGTGGCGTGGGTGATGGGCAGCTCCATGCTGGACCTTTGTAAACATTCTTGGGAATTTCGAAATTAAATTTCATTTACAAATTGCGTTCGGGTATTTTGTATGGAAAATATCGTCTCCGCAACTCCCTCTCTGATTCAACTATTGCAATTGTTTTGAAAATAAAAGACAGGGTCGAGGAGACGAACACCGAACATTTCCCAAAGTGCCAGAAAATTGTCAAGGATAAGGAAAGGACTATGAGTGTTTTTGAATTATAAGTTGAAATCTGTCGAAATTTTCTCATTTTTCCCGCCATTGCTATTGCTCCCCCAATGGCCGCCGGCCGACCCCATCAGAGTTTTTAAGTGGAAATGTTTCTCTTTCTCGCATCAAAATCTTACACACATACATAGCAACAAAAACAGGATAAAAAAAAAAACAGTGAAGCACACGAAAATGAAGAAAATAAATGTTATTTTGCGAAACATTTGCGGGCAAACTTTTCAAAGTTTAAATTGTGTTGTTCAGATAATTGAGAACATTCAACATCAAATAGTTTTTTTTTTTTTTTTTTTTTTAATTTTGCCGGAAGGATGAGGAAAGGCTTGGGAATCCGATGACTTTGCCAATTAAAAGTCTAATTCCCCAGATACGCAAAATAAAATTAGTTTGGAGATGGAGAAATAATATAAAAAGGCAAGAATAAGAGTTAAATGAGTTTTTTCTTGTTAAAAAAAAATAAAACAATAAAGTATTTAAAGCATTAAAAATGTCAAGGTAACGATGACTATCTTAATTTCTGATTTGGGTTTGACACTTGGCCTCGGCTTGACTGCCGAAAAGGCCATTTTATAATTACCTAAGGAAAAGGGGCAGGCTATAGAAACAAAAAAAGTTAATATTTAAATTAGTTGTAGTAACTATACAAACCCTAAAAATTCCATTTATAAGTAAATAATTGATGAATTTTAATGCTTGTTTTTAACCGGAGTTTGTCATTTGTCTTCTCTCCTTCTTTGGCAGGAATTTCTTTGCCAAAAATTATACTTAACTGTTTTTCAAAGGTTTGGTTTCGTTTTTGTGATTTTGTCCAGTTTAAAACTTGTCTTGAGCTTGAGTGGACTTCTAAGGCCAAGTTTTTCAGTGATCGTGAGTTAAACAAGAGTTAGTTAACTCTAGAAGTAATTGAACGCACAGATAGATGTGGAGAATGCATGTGGAACGACTAAACAACATCGGTGGATGAAACATCAAAAGCATCTGTTCAGTTAATTCTGAGTTAACTCACCAAATTTGATGAGTTATCGCGAGTTTAACTTTAATCGCGCACTTAATGAAAAACTGGACCTTAGACAGCTTTATCAGTTAATTTAAATATCGATCTTAAACTGGAAGCTAATCCACTAAATATGGTAAACTAGCTATAGGTTATAGCTGAAGATTAACTGAATGTTTGTCTAATTGGCCCATATGCTTTGCTTACAGCCTGTCTAATATGGCTCTTTCAGTTTAACGTTTGATTAAAGCATATACCCAGATTTCTTCGTGAATCTACGAATTTCACTTCTATTAAGTGTTACTTAACTTAATTGCTGTAAAACCAGAAACATCAATAACTCTTTTCAATATAACAAGGCATTAAGTTGTTTTGGGGGGTGTAGGGTTAGGTTTCATGGACCATTGTTTAGCTGAAGATAGATGCTCATTTATATTGAGACACAGTTCTCTATGGCTGATATCAGCGAATAGGGGTTCATCACAGTAACGAATGATTTTAGGCGCTTCATCAATATACATAGAGAAAAAAGTTGGACCCAATATTGAAACTTGTGGGAGTCCACAAGAAAGGGATAGGGAGTCTGCAGAAACCTGGTCTCCAAGACCTTAAAGTTGACGTCTACCTGAGAGATAAGAAAAAAAATGAGCTTTACTGAATCTGAGGAGATGTTATACTATTTCAAAAGACTGAGACACATTATGTTGTGATCAACACTCAACAGTGCCAAATGCCTTCGAATAATCCAGGAGTACTAAAAAGGCACAAAAGCTATGCCTGATCGATTGAGTTTCATCAGTGATCGAATGAACGAGTAAGACTTATGGGGATGATGGCTCCATAACGTGAGCAGTAATGTCAAACTCACATAATCCAGTCACGTATTACTTGATAACTGATGCGGTAATTTGGCCCCTGACTGTTTTTGCGCTAAGAGAGTATTATGGATAATGAGGAAGGCTGTAAGTTTTGTTTTCATTAATTTGACTTCAGATAAGAAGGATGGGATTTAAATGGAACAGAATTCTGTGTTTGCACTATTTTAAGGAATTGGGATGATTTTCGAGTGATACCATTGTGATAGGAAAACGCTTTTAGTCAGAATAGTATTATAAATGAGCGTAATGAATGGCAGTATGATTTGCAATATTGCTTGGATGAAGGTTTTCAAATCCAGTAGCATTAGATTTTAAAGATGTAAAACATTCAACAACATCAACAGAACTCACACCAGAAAACCCTAATGGAGGTCCTGTATACACATAGTCGTTAACTCTTCACCGGAAAGGTTTTGCGACAGATTATGTGTTTGAGGAATCGATGAAATAAGATTACAGTTAATTTCATTACAATTTACGATTTTGCTGTCCAAGTTCACTCGTTTGTTGACAATTTCCTTAAGATTTTTCCACAATTTACGCCCACTTAGATGACGTTGATATCAAGCAACTTTAAAGAACTCTTGGAGTCATCACATTACGAAATTATATTTTTAAACAACAAGGTACTACCGAACGCTGGGTTGAGTATTCAAATATTCGCTCCGAAACACCAAACCCTGGGTCAGCTAAACTACCTCCGCTCTACTCGTGTTATGTATACCTACGACTAGACATTGCAATGATTACGTATGTTGTTATTTACATGTTTCATTTCGTTCGCATTTTATCAGTTCACACTGCCTTTTGACTGAAATATACATGTGAGGACGGGAAGGTGAAAATTCAGTGCAAATTCGTCTTCTGCCTTTACCAGTTGTTAGTACCAATATTGTGTACCAAAGGAAAATAATAATAATTTATTTTGTAACGGAATAAATTATAACGCCGAGACACGGTGTTCTCGTTGGGTACGTAACGTAGTGTACTATCAGAAGTTTCATCCCTTTGGGTTATAAACCCCTACCTTTAGAGGCTTCTCCTCCGTTTATTATTAGGTATTACTATTCTTAATATCATTATTACTGTTTTGGTCGAATCCCACCTGTTTATTCCATTTTATACGTTCTGCAAGTATACCGTGGACGTAGTCTGCTATCGGGGGGCAATACACCGATTATTCTCCAGTATTTTGCTATAGGGGCGGGGAACAAGTCACAAAGAATATTTTGTGGAATTCTTCTTCTAAGAATACCATACGGACGGAGCTAAACGGTAAGCTCACCGATAATCTTCTAGTTTCCTGCTAGGAGCTAGTTAAAAGTCGCTAGAAGTAATCTAGCGACATAAAAATATTTTTTGTCGCTTTCTATAAAAGGAAATGTAGCTAGATATAGCTACAAAGTTGCTAAAACGCCAACCCTGGTGTTGACTGCTCGCCGTGTATCTCTTACGCCCAATTTCTTCACAGAAGTACTAAGCCAGCCTAGTACCCAGTCTAGCTAGACCAGGTCCTAGCTCTGGTACTCAGTCCTAATGAAAAGTAAGTACCTGAGCATTTCTTCACATCACTAGTACCGGATCTAAATTCACCAAGCGGTACTAGGACTTAATACGTCTAAAACTGGTCTAATTCTGATTTTGGCAATATTTTGCCTTTTCAAATATTATTTTTATATTTATTTTGACTGAGCGATTTTTATTTTTTTTCTATTTTGGAATGAATTATGTCAATTTTAACAATAAGGGGACATAATATCCATTCCACGATAACTGTCTCATCAAGCATCAACTATGAAATTTGTCATTGTGATCAACAATTTGCCGGTCTTCAATTTACGCAGTTAATAGCAAAACGGCTGTCATTGCTACAAACCTATACAGAGTGGAAAGATGAAGAATGCCAATAAAGGCCTACTGATATTTACAGGAGAGATCAGTGGTGCTGTGTTTTGAATCAGCTTCCAGATGAAGTATTTGATTTGAGTTCAGCATTGTGTGTTATTTTTTGCGTGGAGTATTGGACATTTTTCTATGTTGATATGTGTGTGATAGTCTTGGAGAAATGTCCTTTATTGTGTGCATTTAATGTTTCATTCACATTCATTTCATGCGGTTCATGCAATGCATTGGTCGCGTTCGGGGAAATATCCAGAGCTATCAGGATAGGTTTTGTGTTTATTTTAATCCCTTATGAAAACAGTAAATGCAAATTTTGGGATATGTGCGGAAGGCCTTTTTAATAGCTTGTCGAAACTGTCTACAACACTGTTGAACATTTTACATGTGACGTTGTTTCTTGATATAATGTCCATAAACAGTGGCAATATGTACTTTTAAGACTGCATTAACACACGTCCATGCAACGAATTCATTGAAGAAAATTATTATTAATAATTATTATTAATAATATTTATCAAAATTATTATTAGTATTAGCACCACTAGACTGCCGATTTTAAAGTCCTAGTTAATACCGAGTCCTAAATAGTTAGTACTCGGTACCAAGTTGACAGAACTAGGGCTTAGTACTTATGTGAAGAAATCATTTGGTACCGAATTGAGTACTAGCAACTGGTATAATAATCAGGTACTATCTGATTTTGAGGATTCAGCTTGTGCCGAGTCCTAACTGATACTCGGTAACAAATTGACAGGACTACGACTTATAACTTGCGTGAAGAAATGAGTTGATACCATTTTGAGTACTCATTTTAGGACTAGTACCGGTACTATCTTTTCCGTTAGTCTTTTCCGTTTCGCATCAGCAGCGTTCTAGGCTTAAGGGTGGGGAACGATTCCCAGTTGATCACCCTCCTTCTTAGTGGACTACGGACGGAGTTAGTACGGACTGCTCACCGATTATCTTCTAGCCCACTGCTGGAAGCAAGAAGGTAGGCCATTTGATTTTGAGGATTCAGCTTGTGCCGAGTCCTAACTGATACTCGGTAACAAATTGACAGGACTACGACATATAACTTGCGTGAAGAAATGAGTTGATACCATTTTGAGTACTCATTTTAGGACTAGTACCGGTACTATCATTAGGACTCTGTGAATAAATTGGCCGTTAGTCTTTTCCGTTTCGCATCAGCAGCGTTCTAGGCTTAAGGGTGGGGAACGATTCCCAGTTGATCACCCTTCTTCTTAGTGGACTACGGACGGAGTTAGTGCGGACTGCTCACCGATTATCTTCTAGCCCACTGCTGGTAGCAAGAAGGTAGGCCATTTTGGCATCTGCTTGTTTATTCCTCGATCCACTTTTTTTGAGTGTATCTTGGACCTGGGCGGTACTCTCCAGAGACATCTCACCGATTATTCCTTGGTATTTTGCATAGGGCGGGGATTGCATCGCAACTTATTGTTCTAAAAGTATTTTCATATGAACCGAAGCAGATGTTATTTTGAAATCCTCTAGATTTAATGCTTAAATATATTAAGCGGTAGGAAAGCTATAGCCATTGGAAACGAAAAAAACAACCAAAGTCATTAAGGTCCAATTTATTCACACTCCAGTTAAAGCTGAATTTTGTCAATTTAAATATAAGTTAACGATGTCATAAAGAACACTCCATTTTCAGTAAAGGTTTTCTATATCCTTCACTCCCCCCATTAGTTAAAAGGCTTAATTTAAATGGCAGCACCTTTAACCCTCCTTCACAAACATGACATATGGTCCATTTTGAACCCCGCAATGTCTCTATATGATTCTACGTTGATATCTATGTTGATATTTATGATAAATTAATTATTATAATTTTCTAACTAATCTATGAATGTTGGTTTTTGTGTGATAACACACTCAAAGTAAAGGCTGAAGACGCTTGGTCTATATTTGCATCTGGCTAAAAAGTTTTGTTCTTGCTTCAAGTGGACAAAAGTGGATGAAAGACCCAGAGGTTGCGGTTTCGTCTCGCATCTTGAGAGCTCATTCTGATATTGCTGGACCAATTTAGAGGATTATAAAGCCGAATCAATGGTTTTATAAGCTTCCTGACTGTTGGTTAGGATAGCGGTATTCCGGTTTTGTTTGGGTCTTGTTTGAATAATTTCCATGCTTCCCTGATTGCTAGTAATTCAGCTTGAAATACAAAAGTAAAGTTGGGAAGCCGAAAGGACCTAGAGAGATTCGGAAAAAAATCCTGAACCAACACCATACTCCATCTTTGAACCACCAGTAAAAACAGTTGTGTCGAAGTCTCTCTTCATGACGCAACCTCATCCTTTCAACCCTTTCCTGGATGGAAATATAACTTTGGAATCCCTACTGATATACAGAGTAGGAGTGGATTAGTCAGTCGCTAGTGAAAACATATGAATTGGAATCAAATTTGAGATATTTCTGTGACCATAATTATGGTTAAGCAACCCAAACTTCAGTCTCATCGCGCTGCAGGATACAAAATATTTAATTTGTAAATCACGTGGTACAAGGTGCAGAAAGACACTGAAGGCATCCGTCGGGTGGGACCGTAGGGCCCCTGTGGCCTGTGGTGACAACGCTAGCTGTTCTTTGAACCTTCTTAGGTTTGTTTATACATTATACGCTCTTAAGTGCGGGCCATACGATAGGATTGGTCGTACCACGGCTGTATACGTCCACAGTATCATCTTCGATTGGAGGCCCCACTTTTTTCCGGAATTTTTACTACAGGCGTAGAAGGCCATGCAGGTCTTCTTAACCCGTTCTTCAATATTCAATTTCTAATTTAATGTAGGGTCGAGAACAACGCCTAGATATTTTGCTGGAAGACGGTGAGAGAATTTGGACGTTGAGTCGAGGTTGCTTTTAACGTGAAGGGGGGTAATTTTGTTCTGACATCAAAACGCTTCCGTTCAGTTTTGGTAACAACTCGTGGTATCAAATCATAAATTGCACGCCTCAATCGAAGGCACTTCTTCTAATGGTTCAAGCTTCAAGACAGTAATATAAAAAGGGTCACTAATTTTTCGGTTTCGAAAGTAAAGCTAAATAAAACACACATAGCGATACATTTTGATTTCATTGGGTATAAATCTTTGGACTTTGTAATGTATTAAGTGGTAAAAACGATATCATTTAAATGACCGCCTCGGGAAGATTCGCAGCACGCATTTCTTTTGGGGTAATTTTTAACCACTTTTTCGCACGTTTCGGGCGATATCTCGGCCATAACTTGAGTAATGTTGGATTTTAATGCGTCTAGAGTTTGGGGATTATTCGCGTAAGCACGATGTTCTGCGAAGCCCCACAGAAAAATCTAACAGTATCAAATCGCACAATCATGGTGGCCAATTGACGTCGCCAAAACGTGAAATTACGCGATCAAAAAACATCTCACGCAATAAAACCATAATTGGTCGTGTTATGTGGCTTGTTGCCCCGTCTTGTTGGAACCACATATTGACCAAGTCATGAATTTTAATCGCCTGCCAAAAAAATTAGTTACGACACGTTTAATTGCTGCGAACGCCGGGAAATCGATAAATTCGGGTCATCAGCAACACTACTTGCACTTGCAGCAGCAATATTTTCGACTGAGCGTGCATTTACGATGATGCACAGGCCTTACGACATCAGTCAACGACATTTGTTCAAATTTCTGCACAATTTTACCAATTCGGTCAATTAGGACGACCATACTCATCGCGTAATAGGCGAAAAGTGGCTACGTTTGAATCACCACTTTTGTAGTAAAATTTAATAATTTTAACGCGTTTTTCGATTGTAAAGCGATCCATTATCGTAAATGACACCTATTCAACTAACATTATCACATTTAAAATGACAGGTGTCTAATGCCAGTGCTACTAACTTGAAATCACGAAATGAATGACCCTGTAGAAATAACATTTTGTATAAGATTGAACGTATTGTTTTTCTTCATAGAACGATGTAACTAAAGGGTCCGCCATCTAACGTTTTTTTTTCAACTAGTGCTTATTTCGTGAATGGTAACACTTAGCTCATGTCTGATTCGACAGATAATTAGTTTAATCCTTCCGCTGAACGAATATAGTTATGTATACGCTTCGCTAAGTGCACCTGCGATCCACTTAGAGAAGATGCCGATTTTGCCAAAAAAAATCATTTTTTTCAGATGAAGCTCATTTTGATCTTGCAGGTAGTAAACAATCAAAATTGTCGCATTTGGGGCACAGAAAACCCGCACGCAAACATTGAAAAGCCGATACACCCAAAACGAGTCACTGTTTGGTGCGGACTTTGGTCCAGAGGCATAATTGGGCCATTTTTCGAAAATAAGCAAGGAGTGGCCGTTACAGTCATTGGCGATCGTTATCGGGCCATTTTGAACGAATTTTTGTTCACAAAAATTGAAGAGGAGGATATTGGCAACATTTGGTTTCAACAGGACGGCGCTACGTGCCACACAGCCGAAGCTACACTCGATGTTTTGCGCCATTTTCAAAAAAAAAAAAGTTATTTGGCGGACCGTTTAGTTCAGTAGACAGAAATCGTATAATTTTATTGAGATGAAACACCCCCAAAAGTGTGTACACAAAAATTACCCACAAACAAAAAAACTATAAACGGTTAAATCCCGCATATTCAACCTTTCTTGAAACAGTGTACTATGTAGGTACCCCTCAAGTGATTCGACTCAAACAAATGGCTTTTGTTTTAATTAAAAAAAAAAAACATTAATGTGGGATTGCAGGGGAGCCAAAACAAGTTCACTTGTTTTTTTTTTATTTTGTATTCGTTGCTTAGCACGAATTCCATGAGGCTTAGTAAAACAAAACTTATATCAACTCAGAGTAAAACTGATCCCCAAATGTATTCAATTCATGCTCGAAACAAATTGCAAAAGTTCCCCGTCCACCTTGTTTTAAGTCACAGAAACGGGAGATGCACAACATACCTACCTTACCTATACTAAGTAACAACAACGAAACGAAAAACAAAAAGAAGAAGAGGAAGAGTATAAGAACAATAATAATAATAATGGCAACTCACTTAAATTCTCCAAATCACCTGGTCCCCCGAGTACAAATAATTGCCGAGCCCTCTTCCCGCTCATAAATTTAATTAAATTGCAAAATTTTATTATGCCGATGGGAAAACTCCCCCCGACAGGTGGCGTTGTATGAGGTTTTACACTCTATACTCTCCTATGCGTCTAGGACTACCTATTTATGTTGGTGTATAAATCGTACCTATATTCAAGAATAAAATTGTCGTTCTAATTATTTTCCTTTTTACCAACGGAAAATACGGAAAATGACACGAAAAAAGTTTATCCTTGTTGTGTAGAGTTAGTTTAGTTGTTCTTGCTTGTTGTTGAAGAACAAAAAGTTTGTCAAATCCTTGATCAAACTCCAGTACCAGTTCAGCTGATGCGATGGTGGAACTGCGAGGACACATAACGACACCGAATTTGTGGTTGGTTGGATGTTGGAATAGCTGATGATGATGAAGGAGACATGAGCAAGGAGCCAGGACAAAAGGCATCGACGCACAGTAGAGTAATTCTGTTCAAGTGATTATTTGGTAAACCGGCCAAAAGGGCTGTGTTTAGCAGTTGGTGCGGTGTCACCTGAAGCTGGGGCGCTTAAGCGACTGTCATTGACATTTTGTTAAAGTTGGGGATTCGTATGCTCTTTCTCAAAACACAAACACACACACACACATACAATCATCTATTTATAAAGTTTTGGATGATGATAGGACGAAGAGAGTAAGATTCTATTATAACTTAATTAGTTTTGTTTTTGGCTTAGAAAGGATGTGAGTATGTTTTTATGGCAAAATGACATCAATTTGGGTAAAAGTTTTTGGACATATTTTCGGTTTAGGTCTTAAGGAGTACCTAAACCTATTTATACCAATGTATAGGTTAGACGACGAAGAAATGATAAAAGTTTCTTTCATTCCCCTTCAACCCTCCCCCACTCATAAGAAAAAAGGATTAAATAGGAAAAGATGCCAAAAGGTTGAAGAATTTTATTACTTCTTTGTTAGTTTTTTGAATTTCTTGTTTGTTTGTTGTAATTTGTAAATGATGATGATGACTTTAGAAAGTTATATTGAACCTTTTGTAGAATTATTTGATGTTTATGTATATTTTTCACTGATTTAGTGGTCCTATAAACAAATGGTCATCGTTCCCGGATTTAGTTTATATTCTTCTGTGGGTTTTGTGTGTTTTGAGATTAAAGTAAATTCTTATTAGAGGAGGTTGAAATTCTTTCTTGTGTCGATGTGGTTTGAGTTGAGGACTTAAGAGTTTCAAGAATTTGTTGTTGTTTTTTTTTTTTTTTTTGGTATAGATAGCCCTGCTTGTGGAAAAGTTCTTACAGTTCTTGTTTGTTAAGATTTTAATGGGGAAAAGATGAAAGAACAATTTAACTATGCTCTCAAGAAAATATACCTAAGCAGCTTTATAATATGAATTCTGGATGTTTCTATATTATGAGAATTTTCAAATTTATTCAAATGATTTTTCAAAGAGCTAAGAGGTGGTTTGTCCTTTTTGTTTTGTTGCTGTTGTTGACAAAGTTCTTTTTTAAATAAGCTGTAGATTAAGGACTATCTGGTTGTCCAGGTGATCACCAATGTTTGTAACCTAAGAGTTCAGGTATATTATTCCCTAAGCCAAATTAAAAATCTAAAAATTGGTTAAATTTTTGACCGAAAATGAGTTTTAGAATTTTTAACTATAAATGGCGCTAACAGTCCAGAAACAGAAAAGAACACGGCGTCAATCAACAAGTCCTTCCAGCCAGCTTGGTTTCATTATAGTCCAATGACCGAAGACCTTTTGCTCTACAAAAGGGCAAGTATAGCTCTAAACTTTTGGTATGTTATTAAAAATAAAAAAAAAACTATGTGTCAATGTGCCCCTCTCATAACATAATAAATGAAAAAGCACGACTTGAAGTGGTCTACAGATGCTGTAGCTGTAAGAAAGAAGCAAAAAAGAAATGTGCCCAACTCAAATCCGAGAGTACGGAGAGCATGTTTCGGGAGTTGGAAGAAATAAATGCACCTGCTACTGATGAAAACCATCAGGCTTTTCAGGAACTGCAACATGGCAATATTAAATGCTCAGAAGATATGTTCACCAAAGTTCATAAACAATGCCCAAGGCCAACTTCTTGTGGATGACGACAAAATTCTTCACATGTGGCGAAAGTATTGCTAAGGACTTTTAAATAAACAGTTTTCCAGACTATACTTACCACAGTCGAAGAAGTCAGTGCAGCGCGCTGTGAAAACCCCAAAAAGGGAGAAGTGATTGGGCCAGACGTTATACCCTCTGAGTTCTGGAAAAAGATGGGAGACATCGGGGTAAGATGGCTCACGGTTCTTATCTCCAAACTTATTCGCGATGACCAAATGCCTAATCAGTGGTGGGAAAGTTACCTTCTCACACTTTACAAGGGGAAGGGTGTAACGCAAAACTGCGATAGTAACCGCTCAATCAAGCTGATGTCACACACCATGAAGATTGGTGAGTGGGTATTGGAAGCCCGACTGTCAAAAGTAATGCGGGTATCTGATGACCAGTGCGAGTTTGTATCGGGTAAATCAACCACAGATGCAATATAGAGTGTAAGAATCTTAATGGAAAAACATCGTGATTCCTCAAGCGATTTGCATGCCGTGTTTGTTGATTTTAGAAAGGCATTCGATCGACAACCACGCGATCTGATATAGGTGGCACTAAGGCAGCGAGAAGTTCCTGAAATCTATGTGCGGATGATCAGGGATAATGAACGAGCAAGTCAAAACAAAGGTAAGATGCACTGCAGGAGTCACCGAAAATTTCCCAATCAAAGTTGATGTTCAGTGAACACTGTTCACCAAGGAAGCGTCTTGAGTACTTTACTCTTTATAATAGTTCTTGATTATCTTATCGGAGATAAGGTGATGGACTCACAAGTGAATCAGTTATTCTTTGCTAACGATGGAGCCATCATAAATTTTGATTTATGGGTGGACGTTTTGGAGGGAAATGGGTATCGTATAAACGCCAAAAACACAGAACACTTATGCTGCCCTTTTTCTGATCCACTCAGGCCTATTCCGAAAATTTATTTGAAGGAAATCGTGCTTTCCGAGTGTGAAAAGTTTGAAAACCTTCAGTAACGAAGCATCTTGTGATGTCGACATCAACGATAGGGTAAGTGTAGGGTGGATGAAATGGCGTATGAGAACTCTGTCATATTCTGTGACCGAAAAATGGCCCCTAAGCTGAAAGGAAAGCTCTACACTGAAGTGGTTCGTCCAGCGCTTACATTCGGTTCAGAATATTGGACATTGAATACAAGAAGTATGAAAAAAAATTGAAGTCAACGGATGAAGATCCTTCGCATGGCAGCAGGAATAGCAAAGCTCGATCGAATTAGGAGTAAAAAGATGTGAAGAAGCCTCCACGTCAAAAATGCTATTGTAAATAAAATCTAGCATGACAAACTCAGCTGGTACTGTACTTAGAAATAAGAGATGCAGAGAACCCCGTCCAAAAGGCATTATCACGTTCCGGTACAGTCGCGAAAGAGAGGCAGGCCGAAGAACTCCTAGAAAAAAAAATAACAATGCAACGACAACAGCATTCAGTTGGCCTCATAGGTCAACCCGACGAACCCCACAAGCAGATCAGTAAGTTAAATAGTGAAGTGGGAAAATTGTGACCCCATTCAAGATCATAACATCGTCGGTAAAGAAGAAGTGGGGGAAGGGTCAGTGTGAGTATACAAAACTATTTTAAGTGTTCAAATCCCTCGATTTGGCAGCCATTTTGGAAAAAGGGTGTGTAAATATTTGTAACAAGCTCCATTGAAACCATAAACCGACGATGAAAAGACAGAAAAACTTTATTCCCAATGTATAAATCTAATTGTTTTTCTCTAGAAATAAAGGGTGTTTTTTTTAGAGGTATAGAACTTTGAAATAAAATAAAATAAAATAAAATAAAATAAAATAAAATAAAATAAAATAAAATAAAATAAAATAAAATAAAATAAAATAAAATAAAATAAAATAAAATAAAATAAAATAAAATAAAGATGATTTTTTTTAAGTTGACATGAAATTCACTTTATTCGAAAGAAAATCTTCTGATATTAAAACTTAAATTTGACCGCCACGGCTGGCTCGGAAGTAGTCTAATCTGGAGGTCCAATTTTCGATGACTTTTTCCAACATTTAAGGCAGTATATCGGCAACAGCGCGGCGAATGTTGTCCTCCAAGTGGTCAGTTGTTTTTGGCTTATAGGCGTAGACTACAGACTTCACATATCTCCACAGAAAATAGTCAAGCGGCGTTAAATCGCACGATCTTGGAGCCAAATTATCGGGTCCGTAACGTGAAACTCTATGCGGTTACCAAACGTTTCCTTTCATAAATCAATTGTGGCACGAGCTGTGTGACATGTTGCGCTGTCATGGTAAAATGTCAGTAATCATGGCTCTATAGCGGTCACCATTGACTGTAACGTTCTGGCCAACATCGTTTTTAAAGAAGTACGGACCAATTATTCCACCAAACCATAAAGCATACCAAACAGTCAGTTTTTGTGGATGTGACGGTGTCTAAATATACTCTTGAGGATTATCATCACTCCAAATATGGCAGTTTTGTTTATTGACATATCCATTTAACCAAAAGTGAGCTTCATCGCTAAACAAAATTCGCTTATGAATATATTGGGATCAACGGCAATCTTGTTTTGGGCCCATTTGGGCAGAATTTGGAAGTGTTTTTCAGGCGTCAGTCTATCCACGTTGAAATGCCTAACCAAACTAAAAATAAATCACTTGACAGCTGACAAAATGCCCGCCAGTTAAAATAGTGTTGCCAACTTAAAGTTATATACCTCTAACAAAAACACCATTTATTTTTCCGGAATAATATGGCTCTCGTATCCATATCTCTCTCTCCTACGTTAATGTTTTGAATGAACATTTGCCTAACTGATAGCATATATGTAAATGCTTTTACCAAAATTTAAACTTTTTCAAAATTTGTCAATATACCGTTTGTTTGTAATTATCACAACTGTGATGAACTTCTGCAAAAATCCCCAAGGCCAACACTCAACAGTCTTTACATAGTTTCGCTCATTGCCTCCGCACCTGAGGCAACCTAATTAAAAATATATTTGTACAAAAATCACTAATGCATATCCCAAGGGATGTTATTTTTGTCAGAATAATAATAATTGTCATCGCTATCGTCGTCTTGGTCGACCCAATTTTCGGCAGGATTTTCTGTTGCACTAATATTGCTTTAGTGTATCGCACTTGTATTGCAACTCGGTCATATATCATCAGAAACAGTGCGGTATAAAAGGCAATGCTTATAAAGTTTTCCATACCGACGACAATATAACAAGGACGACAAGTATAACGCAACGACCGCAACGCAGAGAAACTTTCTCCTTAGAAAATGTTAGCATATTCTTAAAATTATTAATGAACAGCAATTCTGGGTCTCCTGAATTTTAGCGAAAACACTAAAGGCCATACACACGCAAAATAACTACAGCTATAGCTATACCAACAGTCCTACACCCACATTTTAAAGAAGAAAAACATTTCACCAGACTCCACAGTTTCCACATGGAATATATTTGCGCAAGAACTTTTATTTTTTATTCATTTATTGCATACTCGTACGTTATTTTGTTATCTTTTCCACGTTTACTTTTGCCACCAGGAGAATAATAAGTTGGCTGGAGTTGAGTGTAGGATTGGTGTAGAAAATAAAACGAAAACAAAATTTTAAAATAAAGTGATTTTTTGCATCGTATTGTCGCGGGAGAAAAATCACCCAAGTTAGCTCAAAAGGTTATATCGTTTCTGTGATTATGAACATTGAGCGCCCACCAGTCACCAGTGCCAGTGACATAAATGTATTTATATTATTTGAAAACAGAACAATATAATAGAAGTCAGGATATTCCTGGAAAAAGAATTAAAGATTATTGTTCGAAATGCAAAAAATTAAGATGCCGACGAATCATACACCTAATCAAAAATTAAATAATTCTATTTTTTAAATATCGGCTTCTCTGGGTGGCCCGCATTCGAAATGTCCAAATTTCCATGACTCTGGCGCATAAATCAGACCGAATTTGACCGATGGCATTGGTTGTGTTCGGTTTGAGGGCCGCTGTTGTTTGTGGCTTATTCGCATAGAACTTCGATTTCAGAAAACCCCATAAGAAAAAGTCTAACAAGGTCAAATCTCAAATCGTACGATCTCGGCGGCCAGTTCACATAACCTCGAGGTGAGATGACAATGCCCTCGAATGGCTCGTGCAGAATTTCCAATGTGGCGTAAGCTGTGTGGCACGTAACGTCCGCCGTCCTGTTGAAGAAAAAAGAAAAAGAAGTAGGTAATCATCGACATATAGCGCTCGCCGTAGCCGTTAACGGTGTTGGCCTGTCCAATGTCGTTCTCAAAGAAATATGGACCGATGACGCCGCGCGCGCCGCCAGCCCAAAATCCACACCAAACATTGACTTTGACTTTGCATTTCATTGCTACTTTTATAAAACACATGTGCACACGCAACATCAGCGTATTCCTTTTCCCAACGCCCCCACTCTCATTGGCCACTTACTTTTAATTCGATTTTTGAAGTGAAAACATCTATTCCGGCGGTAGGTTAAACTAGAAACGTGGACTTTCCTCTATAATACGTTACGAGGTCACAATTTACGTTGTTACACATTACGTTACGAAAATTTGCATTTCTCCCCTTCCGCTGCTAACTGGCTGAACACAATAGACACAATAATCGTCCGCGCGTGATTATTTAAACTTATTTATCTCCCATCAGAGTTGCGATCGCGGCTGCGTCTCAACGGCTGCGCGGCTGCGTCTTTAACGAGATTATATGTATTTAAACTTTGATAGGTGTGAAAGTGCCGTGAACGCAAGTCTGGGAGATAAGAAATTTTTACTAATCACGCGGCGTCTGAACGCGCGTTCGTACGTTAGTCTTTTGTGTTCAGCCAGTTAACTTTGACAGTAAAATTTACCACAACAAGTTTCACCAGCCTATTCTTTTCCTTAATCCATTTTTAGCCTTCCTTTTTCGTTGCGGCTCCAAAATACCGGTAGAGTGCAGTTGAAACCTGGTTTCCATCAGCCAGAGTCCTGCTCTTAACTCTTAAGGTATCTTGGAAAAGCAACACAAATAGGTCTTCGTCGTAATCGTGTGACAGATGGTCCACGGCAATTATTACAATATAATCGTGTAACAGATGGTCGACGAAATCATCGAGTGTGCGACAGATGGTCCACATAAGGATTAATAACATGACGGACTAAACCCATGTTCAACGACATGTGTGACAACTTGCTCACACCAACATAAATTTAGTATGGCTTAATGCCCACCCTAAAGTGTCTTGAACACAAAAGTAAAATCACTTTGCGATGTGTTTCCCTATCCCCTTAAATTCTGCGCAAAGGTCTACGTGTTTTAGTAATTTTAACTTTCGCGTGAATCAGGGAATCCTGGCTTCTCATATGATTCGAAAAATGGCAGAGATCCCATCTGACAAAGAGCTTTCCTCCTAATTCGTAGTCTGGGCCGGTTCGGGTTGGGGGCATTGTTCGCGATATTAAATAATTTTTCGTTTATCTTTTATCTATGGGAATTGACGGGTGGGGACTGAACTTGTCCATTGAGCCACTTTTGGAAAGAGACCGCATGCGTGGCTCGATTCGACTACGGCGCACACCCTAGCAAATTGGCGGGGTGTTGCAGTCAGACCGTGACCGAATAACACACGGACAGGCGGTCTGAAAGAGATGGCAATATTTATGGAATTGACGGCATGGACGAGCTAAGTCCGCCATTTTGGAGGGACTTTAAAAAAGGTTACAGAAGCGAGGAGTTGAAAAAAAAAGATTAAGCGAAAAATTATTTTCGATTTGAGCGATTTTGTTTTTCTAGCAGAAAATATTGTGGTACAAAAATCCCAGTTCGGGGAATAAGAATAAAAAAAAAAATAGAGGAGCTATTTTTTTTGTGTAAGAAGAAGAAAACTTTTTGTGACAGAGGCGAGTCGTGGAGCTAGTTCCAAATTTTGGAAAACCTGAGGAGACAGGATCCACATCAAAGCTAAGTATTTTGATTGTTTGGTTCTGTCCAATATTAGTGCAGTTTGTGAGCTTATTCGTTTGTTTTTTGTGGCCAGAAAAGTGCCAAAATTTTACCGTTGTGGTTTTCGGGAACTTTCCCCTTTGTGATCTTACTTCGTGTTCTCGTGACACAAACAAATTTTTCTTTGCGATTTTTGAGTTGTTAGTTTCTTTTAATTTCGAGAATTTGCCTTCTGCCAATCTCGAAAAACCT
This sequence comes from Leucozona laternaria, assembly GCA_932273885.2. NCBI lineage: Eukaryota > Metazoa > Arthropoda > Insecta > Diptera > Syrphidae > Leucozona > Leucozona laternaria. The sequence continues at coordinate 214,917,823 of OW026366.1, read as the reverse complement.
TTGTTTCACTTTTCTTTTGTATTTGAAAAGATTCTGGGTTTTAATCCAGGCTTCGGCCACGGTTTCCCAGACACACCCCATACAGATCAATAAAGCTTTCAATTTCCCATTAGGAAATTAATTTCAGTATTTTATTTTGCAATTTTGGAGTTTATTTTACAGGTACTGGTTAAGGCAAACTACCTTTTAAAAAGTTTCCTGGCGCCCACTTTCGAAAGTAAGTACGCCCCTGTACTTACCTTCTCGTTTTATTATTTCATTTTATTTCATTTTCTATCATTTTTATATATGGTTGATATTCCTCTTTAATCGAATCGGATCGAACCCACCCCTAAGACTGAGCTACGGGAGACAGCACTGCATGTCTTGTTGGTTGCTGATTTGTTCATCGAACGAACCTGTTGTCATTTTGACATTTCGGATTTTGTTTTATTTAATATAAAATTGTAATAATTAATTAACCGAATTCGTTTTGCTATCGTGATATTAGAATCCGTTTTCCAATATTACGATTATAGTTTCAAGTCGGTTCGCGGAACAAATTTTTGCAACAAGGTGCTGTACATAAATTCTTAAGTTTCGTTTAAGCAAAAGGCCCTAAATGAATTTTTGTTGTTTAATTTTCTAAAAATTGATTCTAACAAATTTGATAAATTTCAGGTATGAAAAATTTAAAATGGTTTACATAAAACTATGTTTCTGGTTAAAGGAACAAAAATGCAATAACGGAAGTAGATTTTTGAATTATTTTTTTGGAAAAATTAAAATATAGCGTGGATACTTTTTGAACCAATCGGCTATTATTATTAAATAATAAACTGATTTAAAAATCAAGAAAATAACAACAAAAGTAGAAAGATAGAATAGAAATATTGTGCTTCAGGTTTCTTTTCCACGTAAGGAAAATATTTTTATATTGAATTCTTTAAAAATTTCAATTTTATCTTGTCTTATTTTTACTAGGAAATATGACAGGAGGACGTTTGAAAACCGTAATAATTCAAAGAATAAGTCGATAGCTGCAATTCTGATGAAGTATTTGGAACTTGCAAGTACAGAAGTATAAGGTTCTATAGCTGATTGTGCGAAAAGGATTTTACCTTTCGGTTAACCTTTGGTTGGAATAAAAGTCTTACCGTTTTGTCCCCGATTCACTTCTTCAAAATAAAAATCGTGAGCTTATCTCAGCCTCGAAAAAAGCATTTTATATAAGTTAATATTTTAGTATAATGAACTAGTTCAATTATACTTTCCCATGCAAACATATCCAATACACTAAGGTTGGAATATCTTGCAGGCCAATGAACTGGTCCATTTCTATCCAACGATCACCACACTCTTCGCCTAACCAATTCTTAACCTCTCAACCATGGTCCTGGCCCTGGTGTACTATCCTGTTAGAAATATGATGATTCTATAGTTAAATTAGCGGAATATTCCCCAATAGTCCTGGTAAACCATTTCGCAAAAACTTGGCGCAGTGTCAAAAGTCCACAATGGACTCTTGACACCCTTGGATGAGTTACAAGTCCACAAATCAATTGTGAACTTTTAACCCTACCAAGTGGGTCAAAAGTCCACGGAATTTCTTTGTGGACTAATGACCTGCAGATTGTGATTGTGGACTCATGGCTCACCTAGGTGTCCATAATTATTTTAAGTTGTCATTTTCGTGTAGAAAAAACAAAATTCGCTCGAAATTTTCACTATGACAATACATTTCGAAAGTATTTGGATAGGTCACTACAATAATTGTGGACGTATGGCCAACTTTCTTCTTAATATTGTGGTCTTACGACACGAAATGTTGTGGACTTTTAACCCACTTGGGTGAGTTACAATTTATTTGTGGACTTCTAACTCATCCAAGAAGAGTTGACACTGCGGCAAAAACTTCAGATAGTTTGTAGAATTCAGCCTGGGTAATAGTTTGCAATTTACCTGCTTACATTTTGAAGTTGAAATGATGACTGCCTATACTTCTCTGAAGCCCATGTATGAAGATGAATATTGTGAAAATGTGTTATCCCATCTCTTGTCTTGAAAATTGACTTGACATTCGTCCATCCAAAGAATTCTAACAATTTCGTTCCAGTTAAAAATCTCAAGTCTCTTTTCCAAATCATCGGGAAGCAGTTATTGCCCAGGTGTAAGGCAGTACATTAGAAATTTTATGTCTGGAAACATTCAATTACAAAGCTAAACGTCTGATGCTGATTGATGGATTAGTTGTAACAGCTTCCAGAATTCGTTCATCAGCCGAAATTCTTCTTACTTATGGCACTCCCGCGTTTGGTGGTGTAATTTAAACTAACTCTGCTTCTCGAAACCTTCGAAAAGTATTGGAACTTCTATTGGCATACCCCAAACCTGAATTTTTGTAAGGGTCATAAAGGAACTGTATGTATGGAGTTGAGAGTTTCGATTCGTAGAAGTAAATGAGGGTTTTGGCAGAATATTGAATTCCATATACCTATTATCGTTTTTTTTTTAAATACAAAATTTCAAAATAATCTGTCTTAATGGGACACCCTTTAGTTTCAACTTAGTTTTTTTTTAATATTCACATTAATATTGCTATTCACTGCAAAGGAAGTTAATTCATGGAATTCCCACCGTGTCGTTTTGTCGTAGTCCTCATCGCCACAGTCTTGCCACCACCTCCAGTTAATTCTTTTTCAAGCTGTCATAATATAATATAAAGAATTCAGCAGGGACTGCAGTGTGGTGAATGGTATTCCATTGGTATATTCAGGCATTGCATTCCCTTGCATAACTTATGAGTTAATTTCTCAAAAGTTTTCCATATTTTTAAGTTGCTAGTGTTTCCAGTTTCGTGTTTTTATAGTGTACCTTGCCTTCATCCAATACCTTCATTATCCCTAGACGGAAAATAACTTTAGGTCGCATCATTTGAATAATTTAACTGACTCTTATATTATTGCATGTTATTGTTCGTATTATGGTTAAAGGATTTTGTGGCGCAATAAAGAAATTAATTAAAGATTATGAAGGTATATAAATAAATAATAAATAATTTGTAAATGCAAAATGCACATGAAGGATCAACACAAAAACCCTTATTAGAAAAATTCATGTGGTGATATATCTTCGTGTTTTCATTTTAATTCTTTTAAAATTTAAACGAAACAGAATAGATGAGCTAAAGCAGAAAATCACTACGGTAGGTGTAAGGAACGGCGGCGCTAGGCAATAAAACCCACATGGTTTTTTCGAAATAACGCCAAAAAAGACTCGAACAATTGTTGTTGTAATTTTTATCGTCATTTTGGGTTGTATTTCCTCTGTTTTGGGTTTGTTTTTAAAACAGAAAATAATGCCAAAAAATAAGAGCAGAAAATTTGAATGCCCAAAGTAGGAAATATCACCCAAAACAATTAGGCGAACGTGTTTTGAGCGATATACATTAACAAAATTCATTTAAAATTAGAATTAGAGATAACGCCCAATATATTTAAATAACGCCGAAAAATTATTGAAATATCGCCCAAAATTAAAAAAAAAAAAAACAAACAGTTTGCATTTGAATTTTTGGGCGATAAAATTTGAGTGACATGGAGTTTTGGGCCTTAAGAATTTTTTTTTGGATCTCATTTTCATCTCTTTTTTTACTTTGGGCATAAGATATTAACGCCTTAACGAACTAGAGGCATTTGAGAACGTTTTTTTTTTTAAATATATTGCCGCAAAATTTTAGACGATTTAGTATGATGTTAAAGCATTTTTAATACGATGCTATATAGGTTATTGTTATGATTTCTCTTTTATATACTAAATACTTTTATTAATAATTCACTTAGTGGACTTATAATTATTCGCTTAACAATTGGCGTTTTTCTTTTTTGGCTCTGAGCAGAGGCTGAGCGATCAGAGCAGAGCTCTGAGCAGATATGATCAGAGTCCTCAGATATAATTATGAAACACACTTGAGCACTGAACTGTCATTTCATAAGGAATCCAATTTTAATTTTTAGTTATGTGTGAAGTTGGGGATCGTTAAGAAATCCCGCAGCATGTTGGTGATTTCGAATATAATATTTTTCTGGATTTCTGGACCTGGACAAAGGTGGTTTTGGAACTGGACAGAGATGGAAATTTTTTTTTGGAAAAAATATTGAAAAAAAAATTAACTTTTTTCTTGGAAAATGGTTTTATTTCCCAAAAAAAAATTTTCCTTTGTCCAAGTTCCAGACCCACCTCCAGAATTTTTTTTTAAATTGCAAAAAAGTTGATTCCAAAAACAAAAAAAAAATTGTCATTTGTCCAAGTTCTAGAGTCACCTCCAGAACTTTTGTCCCGGTTCCAGATCTACCTCCAGAACCTTACCAAAATATCTGGCAAAAAAGCAATTTTTTTTTTAAATTTGTAAATTAATAAAAAGAGTTGTTTCCAAAAAAAAAAAAATTGTTTCCTTTGTCCAAGTTCCAGACCCACCCCCAGAATTTTTTTTTAAATTGCAAAAAAGTTGTTTCCAAAAACAAAAATAAATTGTCATTAGTCCAAGTTCCAGAGTCACCTTCAGAACTTTTGTCCCGGTTCCAGATCCACCTCCAGAACCTTACGAAATTATCTGGCAAAACGCAATTTTTTTTAAATTTGTAAATTAATAAAAAAAGTTGTTTCCAAAAAAAAATTGTCCTTTGTCCAAGTTCCAGACCCACCTCTAGAATCTTTTTTTAAATTCTAAAAAAAGTTGTTTTCAAAAACAAAAAAATGTGTCCTTTGTCCAAGGTCCAGAGCCACCTCCAGAACTTTGTCCGGTTCCAGATCCACCTCCAGAACCTTCTTTCAAAAACAAATGTGTCCTTTGTCCAAGTTCCAGACCCACCTCCAGAACTTTTGTCCTGGTTCCAGATTCATCTCCAGAAATTTGTTTAAAAAAAAAATTTTTCCTTTGTCCAAGTTCCGGATGCGGGATTTCGTGATAAGGGATTTTGTGATGCGGGATTTCGTACCCAACCCGTGAAGTCGGCTTCGCTCAGCGTTTCGCTCGATTTGCTCGGTCATTTTATTCTGAGCTAATTTAACAAGCTCTGAGCTAACTCCGATGGAAAAAAGAAACACACTTTTTATGCTCTGATATGTCTAAGCTAAAAAAAAAACATAGATTTTTTCTTTGACAGTTCCGTGATCTGCTCAGAGTTAAAAAAGAAAAACGCCAAATATAAAGAGATTTTATCTTTTATGCAACTTGTAATATCAGGTGTCTATCCGTTAGCCGCCAAAGTCGAAGTGCCAATTCCAAGCAGGCTACCAACTATGAGAAGCTCAAATACTTATGTGGCATATAGCATCTCAATAGTGGTCATCCTGATTTTATTCATTTCCCTCTTCTTAGTCAATACCAAATCTTACAGGAGGTTTCTTTGGTCTGGTGGACTTCCGCATCTCAGCGACTTTAGGTGTTGTAGTAACTACGACTGGGCTGAGGTCCACATGGTTTGATGTAGATGGAATGTTCGACTGAGATTGTTGTTGACCATATCTGCAGATGAGTTTTCATTTGTTGACGTTACTTCGTGTTGTTGGCTTTTTGGGGAAACTTCTGAATTTGATTGGTTTCCTTGAAAGAAAAACGGATTAGTTAAATCATTTATTACAATTATTATTAAATAATAAATGTTCAGCTTTTTTGGTTTTTTTTTGAAGGCAGCTGCTAAAAGCCTCAACTTCTTCTAAAGTAGGGTTTTTCTTCTGCGTCGCTTCTGATCCGACTTGATCATGGGGGTGTAGAATGTGATCATATCTCTTATCATGAACTCTGCATATGATTTCTTGCAGCTCTCATTTGTGCAAACGAAACTGCACTGCCGTAAGATTGGCCCGACGTCATTTTGTGCAATAAAAAAATTGACAACCATGCAGCTGATGAAACAACTCTTCAAACCTTGGAAAGGGGTACCCGTGAACTTCCAGTTGTGGATTTATAGATGCTTTAAAATCGCCACATATGCGAACTGATCCGTTAGGCTTCGGGTTCACAACAATGGGAGCAGCCCATTGACACGTCTGAATCGGCTTCAAAATATCTAATTCTTCCAATCGGTTTAGTTCAGCTTTGACAGAGGCCTTTTGTGAAAACGGTAGTGGGTGATATTTAAAATATTTAAGCTGAGAACCTTCTTTCAAAGTTATGTGAGCTTTAAATAACTTACTGTAGCCTAAAGTGTTATTAAATACCTTATGATACTTTTCACAAAGCAGCTTTGTATCAGCTTGCAATTTGTCTGCAGAATCTGATGTTGATGACAAAAAAATTAGCTCCATCGTCAGTTGAGCCTACAAAAAACTTGAGCGCATCAAACCAATCGAGCCCTAAAATATTACTACCTTTGCAACTGTCAGCGACTAAAAGTGGTAATTCTGTTACTTTGCCTTTTATATTCACTTTCACCTGAATAACACCACGAATTGGAATACTCGCACCACCATATGATTTGAGAACGTTTGTTGTTTTTCTACAAGTTGGCCTGCCTAGCTTGTCGTGTCCGTCATCACCAACAATGGAGCTGGTTGCTTCAGTATCAACTTGGAAATTCATGTGTCTGTCATTAACTGTGAGAGATATAAACATCTTATTCCCCCTTCTATTGGTCTCGGGAAGCTTACTTTCACTGAACAGGGATTCTACTGTATGCACTGTCGAAACATCTTCCTTTGTCTGTCTTGCATACTCTTTAACTTTTACACTGTACACTTAATGCACACTCTGTTTTCTGTTATTGTCAAAATTCCCTTGATTACGAATTGGATTTTCCAATTTTTTAAGGAGTTAGCATCGCACTATCGTTTTAAAATTTTACTAAAATTAAAATCACCAAATGGTTATTTTATCTTTTGTCGCTTTGACAGTGACAAATGTGAAAAAGGTATGTTTACTTCCTTTTTTTGCTTAAAATGTCACTATTTGCAGTGTGTTCAGCTCGAGTTTAATAAGAAAATAGGTTTTAGTATGATACTAGTTAAAAATTGTTTAAAAATGAGAGCATTTTAGTAAAGAGCTTTAAAGTTAGTAAACTCTGTTAACTAATTTTCTAATTTTCTTGGAATCTAAGGCCCAATTTTTCAGTGGTGATTAGTTAAACCAGAGTTACTTAACAAACAAATATTATTTTTTTAACTTTTTGTAAAAATATGATCCTCTACGTTCAATCTGTATATTGCTTTCCCAACACAGAAACAATTTTTTGTATTCGAAAACCAATGTTTTATTTCTATCCCATTTCACTCTATAAATAGATTTTTTTTAAAATAACCTTTCAAACCCAAAAAGATTTTTTTAAACCGGATACATTTTTTATTTTACCCCATTTCACCCTAGAAATGGCAAAATTAAAAAAAAATATCCTTAACCCACAATTAGCTGAGGGAGCAGTTTTTTGTTTATGGAAAATGCATGCGGAACGACTAAACAAATTCGGTGGACAGAACAAAACAGAGAACAGAACAAATTTTATGAGTTAACTCCAGTTTAACTTTAATCCCGCACTGAAAAACTGGACCTAATAGTCATATGTGAATGTACTCAAAGATGAGTTCGAAATTTATCGAAAGTATTGTTATCAATCATAAAATATCCGTATTTACCTTATGCATCAGCATTTCGACTGTTTATGCAAAGTGTTATCCCTCAACAGCAAAGCAATTTGTTAAGTTTTCCCATCTCATTTCTCAAAAAAAAAAAAAAAAAATTGAAACAAAATACACCAACAGAGTAAAAAAGATTCATGTTAGCAAGTCAAGAGAAAAATGAAACATCAAAACACAAAACAAGCTGTTCTCACCGATGCGATGACGATGACGATGACGACGGTGACGTCCGCGTTGGCGCCGACGACGACGCGTTGACGAAGCAAGCAAGCAACAGGATGCATTGCTTATCTCACAAGAAATAATATGCACTCTTCTCACGAACAAAAAAAAAATGATGGATATACAGCAAAACATACATAACGTAGGAGACATGCTTAATACCAGTGAATCTTTCTAATCCCACATTCATATACATACACAGTTGAGTCTTCCCACTTTACCAACTAAAAACGCAGAGGATAAGACATGAGTATAAAGAAGGATAAACATAAACTCCACCAAAACACCCACACTCCCGTTATTCCCAAATGCATCCCTTATTGTTGCAACGGAGTAGAATCCTGTGATCCGGCAAATTTATGCTTACAAACGTGTGCGGGCCAGCAAGAGAGCAACGCAGTATACAAATGATTGCTTTCCTTCAGGATCTATAACTATTCCAATCATTTCAATTTTTATTTTGAGGATTTTGTTAAAGTCCTTTTGTGTTTTTAATCAGTGTCGGATTTGTCGAAAACTTCATCAAGAGGATATTTCAGGAACCAGGGTAACATTCGAAAAAATTTGACATGTTCCATAGGTAACAATATCCAAGGCTTCCCACGGGTAGACAAACCTAAGCTTGGCATAAAAATTACCAAAGATATTATAATTTTTAAACTTTTTCTAATCGAATACTACTTTCTGGGTTTTAACCCACTTCACGTTATGAAAGAATTCAATTTGTAAAAATATGATCCTCTTCGTCCAACCTTTATTGCTTTCCCAACACAGAAAGGATTTTTGTATTCGAAAACCACTGTTTTATTTCTATCCCATTTCACTCTATAAAAAGCATTTTTCTTTAAAATAACCTTTCAAACACCAAAAGAATTTTTTTAAATTAGATACCTGCATATTTCTTATCTTACCCTATTTCATCCTACAAATTGCAAAATTAAAAAAAATATCCTTGAATCCATTTCCTTAGAATAGCATTTTAAACGCATTTTACCCTATTTCACCCTACAAAGTGAATGGAAACAAAGTGAATCCAACAAATCATAGATCATTGAAATCGGTCAAGCCATTCTTCAGCTTTAAATGGTGTAACTAAACCGAATTTGTTTTTTAAAGTGTGGCTACATCTCAGTTGTTACTCACAATAGCAAGTTCGTGTGCTCCAGTCGTGCATATTTTTTCCTCATATCTTTATCCGACCTACACGCTTTTGAGCCAACCTGTACGCCCTAGCCTTTTTATTTGGAAAATTGTGATATAATGTACCCCAAAAGCTAAGGGCTCCAAATGGACTTAATGCGGTGCTGTTTCCATTAAAACATTTTGTCTGCTTCTGGTGCCATTTCCTTTGTGGCTTAAAGTTTTTCCCTCCATTTTATTTTTTTATCATCCCACAAGGATATAAAATTTCTTCTCTAATTTTTTTTTTTCATTTTTATTTTTATTTCATTGAGTTGTTTTGTTTTTTTTTATCTTTCCTATTTTTCTATTCCTCGCTTTTCTCTTTTCCATTCATTTCTTTACCGCACATTTTCTAAGGATTCTCCTCCAACTTGCCTTATCCCGGAAGTGTTTGTGTGTTCATTTTGTGAGCTATTTTTCGTCGAATCTGTGTCAGTCCCTTGATTGATTGCCTCATTCTTTGTATTCCTTAAAGAAAACAAAACAAGAAAAAACATTAAAAAAAAAAATGAAAATGAATCAGGCAAAAATGTCTAAATACAAGCGCCTTTTTGATCTCAAGGCTTCTTGTGTTATCGTCGTCACTCTGTTGATATGGCGAATGCCTTGGCTGATGGGGCTGATGCTGCTTTGAAAATAATTCGTCATAGAAATTTAAATGAAATTCGAGATTTTGTACATATTTTTTTTATTTTTTTTTTGTAGCTTAATAATGTCATTCGTTTTGAATGGCATTGAAAATTGACCCTCCCCTTATCAAGCTAAAGTGCCAGAAACATTCTTCAAAAAAAAAAAAAAAAATTATTCAAAGAAAAAAATGTTAAAAAAATATTGACAGAGATAATAATTATTATGGCTCACGTTTTTTTTTGGTAATTTGAAGCGGATATGGTTTTAACGAAGCGTTATATTTTTGCTACCCGCTGATAGACATATTTCAATTCCTTCAAAACTTCTCTTAAATTATGCAATAAAAATAACACAAAATAAAATGTGCGAAGAAAATTAATTTACTTTAAAAAAAAACTCAAATAACGTAAATACGTAGGGTAGGGTGGTGCACTTTCGACAGTGGGGTACATTCGACTTTTAAAATTGCAAAAGACAGTTGATTTTTTAAAAATGGGGCGCTTTCGAAAAGAGCACGTGGGGCACTTACGTCAAATGTCGAGTGTCCTGAATATTGAAACAAAAATTTTTTTTTTCAGAATCGGTAGCTCATAAAGGGTGTTTTTTTTCATAATCGGTAGCTCATAAAGGGTGTTTTTTTTTAGAGGTATAGAACTTTGAAATGGAATAAAACAAAGATGATTTTTTTTCTTTAATTGACAGTAAATTTACTTTATTCGAAAGATAATCTTGTGGCATTATAATTTAAATATTATTTCTGGCATATGACCGCCGCCACGGCTGGCTCCGAAGTAGTCTTATCTGAATGTCCAATTTTCGATAACTTTTTCCAACATTTGTGGCCGTATAGCGGCAATAACGCGGCGAATGTTGTCCTCCTAGTGGTCAATCGTTTCGGGCTTATCGACATAGACTAGCAACTTCACATATCCCCACAGAAAATAGTCAAGCGGTGTTAAATCGCACGATCTTGAAGGCCAACTCACAGGTCCAAACGCTTCCTTCAACAAACCAATTATGGCACATCAAGGCGATTCAATACACCAACGAAAAATTCATTATAACGGCCTCCGTTTAATGTAACCTTCTGGCCGGCATCGTTTTTAAAGAAGTAAGGACAAATGATCCCACCAGCCCATAAAGCAAACCGAACTGTCAGTTTTTCTGTGTGTAACGGCGTCTTAGCCATGGCTTGAAGATTATCTACACTCGAAATGCGGTAGTTTTGCTTATTGACACATCCATTCAACCAAAAATGAGCTTCATCGCTGAAAAATCGGCGAAAATCGTGAATAACAATGATCTATGTAGTTTCGATCCCATTTTGAACAATTTGCATGCGTTGTTCAGGCGTCAGTCTATTCATGTCAAAAGGCCAAACCAACCGAAAAATAAATCACTTGACAGCTGACAAAATTGCGGCCAGTTAAAATAGTGTTGCCAACTTAAAGTTCTGTACCTTTAAAAAAACACCGGTTATTTAATATTTTTACCAAGATACACTATAATCTAAAAGATACCTTTTCAAAAGATTTTTGAAATTCCAGTTAAAAGTGGCAATGCCAAAATAGAATCAGTGGAATGCAGTGTGAAATTGGAGCCTCTACTGTACTAGGGCTGTGTCAATCAGGAACGGTTAGATTTTTTTGATCCGACCATCGAAAAGTATTGATATCTCACCGAACAGTGGAACAAATCTTTACATCGTTTTGGCGAAAGTAAGATTATTGCACTTGATATTTCAAAAGCGTTTGATAGAGTTTGGCATCAAGCTCTCTTATCGAAAATGCGTGCATTTGGTATCGATGAATCTCTTCTTCGTTGGATTAGAAATTACCTTTCTAACCGCTCAATACAAGTCGTATTGGATGGTTTTAAGTCTGATATTCATAACATAAATGCTGGTGTCCCCCAGGGCTCCGTTTTGTCTCCGACTCTCTTTCTGTCTGAAACTTCTAATCCATTAAATTGTTTTGCTGACGACAGTACCCTCAGCTTTTCATATTCGTTTCTAGATTCACATCCTCGTCCTTCGGATGTGGAACTAGAGCGGCAGCGTATGATAAGCTCATTAAATTCTGATCTTGATAGCATTGTCCAATGGGGAATCAAAAACCGCGTAGAATTTAATGCTTCAAAAACTCAATGCTGTCTCCTGTCGTTGAAGCGAAACCCACCCTCCATGCCGCTATCCATGAGCGGTACTTGTATTGAAGAAACTAAACAGCTTTCAGTTCTGGGAATGTACATCACAGACCACCTCTTGTGGAATGACCACATATTTAACGTTGCCAAAAACGCTGCGAAGTGTTTAGGCTTTCTTCGGCGATGCAAGAAATGTTTCTCTCCTTCTGATCTGGCTATAATCTACAAAGCCTTTATCCGTCCTAAGCTTGAGTATAACTCCCACATCTGGGCAGGTGCTCCTATAACTCACTTGAATCTCTTGCACAGAATTCAAAATAGAGTTTTAAAAATGATAGGTGATAGAAATATAACAGATACAATTACAACTCTGGAACACCGCCGTAGTGTTTCATGTCTATCTTTGTTCTATCGCTATTTTTACAAACAGTGTTCTAGCGAAATAGCCAGTTGCATTCCTCCCCTAAAACAATTCCACCGTAATACTCGCGCTTCTAGGAATGCACATAAGCTTACCCTTGAGCACGATTTCGGACGTACAGTCAAGTATAGAGATTCTTTCTTTAGTCGCACAACTCGAATGTAGAATGCTTTGCCTAGCTCTATTTTTCCCTCCCATTGTAATATCCAGAAATTCAAAACCAATGTGCATCGGTATCTCCTATTAAACCCTACCCTATTTTCCTAAACGCTCGCACTATGTTTATCATTATAAGGGTAGTCATAACCCCTTGAGTGCGCGCAAATATAAAAAAAAAAAAAAAAAAAAAAATGATGATTGAAATCACAAATTTTCGTTTCAATCGATCCCAATCTCAATCATTTCGATGATTATCGATTTTCCATCCCAATCTCAATCATTTCGATGATTCTCGATTTTCAATCCCAATCTCAATCATTGCAATGAATATCGATTTTCGATATCAATATCTTTTGAATTATTAATATATTTTATCGGAGAAAAGAAATATGGGTCAGAATGGGGTCGATCAAATCGGTACAGTGTTCGTTAACTTCGGAGATTGAATTTCATCGAAACCGAAATAAAAAAATTGTCTTAGTTTGACAGGTGTCAAAATATGCCAACATTTTTGGTACGGCGGATCGAAAAACGGAGTACGTCAATTTAGGAGGTGGAAATTACCTGAAGTCACGCCAGTTCTCTAGGTCCTTCAGAACACTTTTAATTTGACAGGTGTTCAAATGTCAATTCATTTCCGAGAATACGCGCTACGTAACTTTGTACATCGTTACGTCCACGTTTTTATTTCACTCTACCGCCGACATATACATAGATGTTTAAACATCAAAAATCGAATCGGAACAGTATGAAATAATGAATTGAGTGGAATGAAAATGATCGAATGATCGATTGATTAAAATGATCGAATCATTTTGGTAATCGATTCTTGAACGATTCGATCATTTGAAATGAACGATTTGTGTAAAAATTTCAAAGACATTACCAAAGTTGTGTTCAAGTTGAAAAGTGTAATTCCCTTAGCGCACAAACTTGTTTGCTTCATTGCTCATGTGACGTCAGCTTCTTGTGAACGTTCATTTAGGCCTTTTTGCTGAAACGAAACTTAAACATTTAAAAGTTTAACATAAAAGCTCATGTGAAAGTTTACCCCGAGATAAAAGTAGAACATATACCTAAGCTTAAGTTGAATATAAATCTTTAAGTTTCGTATCAGAATGTAAATTAAAACTACACTCTGTCCAGGCAAGATAGGCATTCTGGCTACAGTGGGACGCATAAATCTTTTCTTCATTAAGGCTTTCACAGGGTTGTCGTAGTGTACACGATAACACTCATCATTAAAAGCTTTTTCTTAAAGCTCGAAAATCAAAAGCACCTTAACAGAAACTCAAGGAAAAAAAGCTGAACGAATTACCAAATGGACGAGGGTTACTCTGAATGCACATCAAGCTGCAGCAAATCGCCATTCGCCACAGCAATTCAGTCTTCAGTGCGAGTGCACACTCAGATGTGCTTTGAATAGGACCTTGGGTCTGTATCAGATGCTATTAGAAATTCACGGGCTGGCAAAAACTTTTTGTGGAGGAGTTATTTCAATTTAATATGGTGCAAAAATATGGCACTCTACTGATTTTGAAGAAACTTTCCCATAAGACGTGTACTGCCTATTTTTGTTGGACAGACTATAGTTTTAAATTCTTCGCGTCTGACATAGGTGATGATCGCTTGAATGCACTGATCCTTCTTTTTACTTTGAAAGATAAAGTTGACGAAACTCTTCTTAGTGCGAGCTTGTTGAATTATGGTATTTACTAAAACACCGCCGAAATCAAATCTTACATGAAAAAGTCTAACAGCCATATTATTGACTTTTTCAAAACTAGTTTTTATGACAGAACTAGTTTTAAGGATGTTTGGAAGTGGACAAAATATTTTGACACCTAAGCCTCGAAAACTTTAAACTACATAGCTTTGAATAAAACTCTAAATTCATAAAACCGTTCTAAATTTGAGACTAAAAATTTCTATAAAATTAGTTCTGCTATTGCACTAGTTTTGAAACAAGTCAATAATATGGCTGTAGATTTTATATACAGCCCAATTCTCAATGAGAATTCCCCGGGAAATGTTTCCCTTTTCTCTACTCCCGTATTCTAAACAAAAAATTCCCGGGAATTTCTCTCGGGGAATTCGGAATAAGAGTAGGTACTACAACTTCCGAGAGAACACGTCTGCCGGGGAGTTATTTTCTCGGGGAATGTTTAGAATTGGGCTGATAATATTTAAATAACTATTACTATAGTTTTTTTTTGTAATAAATACTTAAATTTATGCAATAACAATATTAATTTATTTATTTCATTGCTATAAATTATTTATTATAATTAAATACATGGCTGTAATAACACCATTATAATTCCCAATATTTTTAAATTGTTTCATGGAAAATCATTGCCATCACAAATCACACCACTATTTCTTTAATACGAATGCTGAAAACTATATACTGTTGAAAAATTCATAAAATAACTCCGCATTTAAATGAAAGTCACCCCCACCGCTCGAACCCCCGCTACACCCATGCTCGTGTACTTATACGGAATTATTTCCCAGAGCACCATATAATGAAATCTAAATACCCCTAACTAGTTCCAGTCGGGCATTTTATTTATAAAGGGACTACAAACATTAGTAAAGCTACGATTAGACAGACAACGCAAATGGTCAACGCATTGACTCTCTGACGTCCGAATGACGTAAAATACACACGACTTAGCAACTTTGGGACAGTATTTTACGTTATTCTGACGTCAGAGAGTCAACGCGTTGACCGTTTGCGCTGACCCTCTAATCGTAGCTTAAGAAAATCGAATCCGAGATTTTGATCAAACGTCACATAAAAATTATGGTCTCGTAATTCTGTGACTGTCTACATATGTGCCTGTTCAGCGACGGCCTAAAAGTATTTATAAGTAAAATTTCTTTTAAAAGTAATTATTAGCATTGAATTCCTTTTGAACCATTTTTTTTGGTTCGACTGTCTCGAAAACGGTTCAACTGATTGTGATACAAATTTTTTCTTAAGCTTCTGGAGAGCTAAATAACGGGTGATTTTTTAAGAGGTTTAGAACTTTTTTAAAAAAAAACACACAAAAAATTCGAAAAAATGAATGAAATATTTATTTGAATCGATAGTTTGAACCTTGCAATTTAATGTTTAAAGATAATTTCATGCAAATGTTGACCGCGGCTGCGTCTCAGGTAGCCCATCCGCTGAGTCCAATTTCGGCATACTCTTTCACACATATCGGCCGGTATCTCACGAATGAATGCATGGATGTTGGCTTTCAGTGCGTCAATCGAAGCGGGCTTGTCCCTATAGACATTAGCCTTGACATACCCCCACAAAAAATAATCTAATGGTGTCAAATCGCACGATCTAGGCGGCCAATTGACCGGCCCGAAACGTGAAATTAACTGTTCACCAAACTCGCCTCGCAATTGCGCCATTGTTTCGCGTGCTGTGTGGCATGTGGCACCGTCTTGTTGAAACCACATATCATGCAAGTCAAGAACTTCCATTTCGGGCAAAAAAAAGTTTGTTATCATCGCTCGGTAGCGTTCACCATTGACAGTAACGCTGCGATTCGCATCATCTTTGAAGAAATATGGCCCAATAATGCCGCCGGCCCATAAACCGCACCAAACAGTGGCTTTTTCGGGATGCATTGGTAGCTGTTGCAATGCTTCTGGCTGATGTTCACTCCAAATGCGGCAATTTCGCTTATTTACGTACCCCTTCAACCAAAAATGAGCCTCATCGCTGAACACAAGCAGCGCGCGATGAACATTTCGAACCGAGCACGAATTTTGATAGTAAAATTCAATAATTTGCAAGCGTTGTTCATTTGTAAGACGATCCATGGTTAAATTGCAAACCAAATTGAAGCTGTTTGACAGTGACACAAGGTACTAAACACACGTCAGCTGTCAAAACCAGTGTTGCCAAAACCAAACCAGCTTAAAAATCACCCATTATATATAAATATGTTTTGTTTGAAAAACTATGTGGGACGCAATCGTAAGCTTTTTTTTTTTGCTGCTCTGCTTCTATGTTATTTCTATGTTATGTTATACGATATTAATTTAGCAGCAACAATTTTAAATTTGTTTTATTTTTATTTTTCAGACTCATGCCAATAATGATGATGCTGAAAACTGACTTTGGGCACAAAATCAAATAAAAAAAGGAAAAAGTAAGCAAACAATTATTTTTCACCCATGAACATATTGTTTGAAACATGTTATTTTAATATCCAAATCCAAAAATATTTGAAATTGAAGAGAATGTTTAACACAGAGAAAACTCCCACATGCATAACGATATTTTCCTAGAAAACACTAGAATATGTATGAGTACCTATGAATGTATGTGTGTGTATATAACTTTATTGCTTTCTGATTTATTTCGATTAAGAATTTTGGATTTTTCTTAGAAAAATTCTTTTGAAGTTTTGTCCTTTGGCAAATTTCTAATGCTAATGCTCCGAGAATTATTTATGTGCTTTTTGTGCTAAGAGCTTTGAGAATATTTAAACGAGTGATGATTTATAAAAAAAAGGCATTTCTTTTAGTGAGTTTTTTTTTTTTTAACATCATGTACCATGAACATTCTAACGACGACGACTAGAATATGACAACGCCGACGTGTATGTGTGTACGAATACAAATAATAATACGAAAATTGAAAAGTTCAGAGACTAAGGATTCTATTTCGTTGACACGTACGACACGACTTCTGCGATGAACGTGCTGTTGAAATGCAATAAAATCTATCAGGATCACCGATGGGTTTTAAGGCTAAATGGAAGTTGAGTATGATACTTAAGGATGTTATACTTATATAGGAAACGGGGATTCATCATAGGTATGGAGTGTATATAGCATGTATACCAGTATACCCATACAAAAAACGAATGTTGTTTTTGTATTTTTGTTGCTTTTGACTTTCTAAAATTTTTGGAAATATTTACAGATTTATGTGAGCATGGTTTTTCTGCAAATCATTCATGCATGAGTGATATGATTTTTATTTTAATTTTTTTTTAAGATTTTTGGCAATTTTAATCCTAAAAGCTTCAAGCTTCTTTCAAAAAAAAAAATTTTAAAAGTCTTTTTTTTTTTTCAATAGGTTGAAGTTCTGTTAACACAACTGATTAAAAATAATTCTACAGTTTCATTGATGAAATTTCTGTCGTAGGTACTACGATAAGGACGATATTTAAACTTAATTTTTTTTTTTAAATACCTATAAAAACCCTCGCACTAGAATTTTGGTTATGCATCCACTCCTAAGATCTACCGTCGGGCTCTTAATCTAACAAGTTGTGACGGTCAAATTATTATTAAGTATGTATTTATAACAAACTAACTGGCCCGCCCGGCTTCGCTCTTCGGCTTCGGCTCTATAAATATCATTTTTTAAATAACCTTTCAACCATAAACAGACTTTTTGAAACCGAATATCTCTATCTTGTGTTTACGCCACTTCTTGAAATCAAATCACTTTTTTGTTCTTACTCCATTTCAGCTTATAGAAAGCAATTTTTTAAAAAAACAAATCTCTAACGCCATCCCCTAAAATAACCTTCAAACATAACAAGAATTTTTCAACCACTTCGTTTGTACCCAATTTCACCCTATAAATACCAAATTTTTGAAAAAAAAATCCATCCACTAAAAATAAGCTTTCAAAGAAAAAACTCATTTGTTAAAACAGACAATTTTATTTTTTTTTTTACCCCATTTCACCCTACAAATGCAAGATTGAAAAAAAATATCCCTAAACCCATTTCCTAAAAATAACCTTTTAAAAGCATGCACCTAGAGTTTTTATCAATCGGGTAGGTATGTATGTCTTTTTATTTTACCCCATTTCACCCTACAAAGTGATTTTTTTTTCGATATTTTAATAGTTTTTCTGCTATTCGGGGCGGAGAGACAAATCTAAAAAATCAGAGATCATTAAAATAGAAACAGCCGTTCTTCAGTTATAAATTGTGTAACTAAACCGACTTTGTTTTATACGATACTAGCTGACCCGCCCGGCGAAGTTTGGCATAAAAATTACAAAGGAAAATATATTAGATAAATATTTATGCTCCTTTTTGTAATTGAATACTACTTACCTAGTTTTTACGCACTTCGCGTTATAAATGGCGAAATTAATAAAAATATGATCATCTAAGCCTAACCTTTATTACTTTCCCAACGCAAATCAAAAACCACTTTACTCATCCCCTTAATCCCTTTACAGATAATATTTTGTTTAAAAAATATTTTTTTTTTTAATTGTTTAAACCATAAGAATAACAACATGTACTTGTCTTTTCTCGTATCGTGACCAACACTAACAAGGATTACTTCAGAATGACAATACAAATTATGTTAAGCATTTTAGATTTTTGAACTAAAGTGTGAAAGAAGAAATAAAACTAATATTATTTAATGTTATGGCCAAGAATTTAGCTTGATTATAAAGATAATTGTCTGCCATTATGTTTTAAAAATGATTTCGGACCGTGGATTGCTCGAATAAATTCCAGCCGAGAGGCCCAATTTTCGACAGCTCCAATTGTTGCGCGCGATGGCGGATGGACTCATTCCGGTCTTCTTCGATACTCTGTTCCACAGCAGTAATAGCGTCTTCGGTGCGCAGTGTACGGTGTCTCTAAGGATGCGCATTATCTACTAGAGTAAACGTGGTGCGAAACCGATTCATGGTTGCTCGAATTTATGCGATTTTGCGATTATTTCGACCGAATATTGGACGCAACACGCGATGCGTCGCACGAACCGAACCATTATTTTGGTAATAAATTCGAATGATTTGAAAACGTTCTTCAGGAGTAAATCTAATAATTATGAAATGGCAAACCAAACTTAGCCTAAGTCAAGTGATAGCTGTCAACTCCGAAAACAGTATTTCCAGATTGTAAACCACACGTCTAAACAAAACACCCTTTACTTGCATAAAATTCGTGCAGCATATGTAAAAATAAATAAAAATTGACTACCTCAAGAAAGTCTTTAGACAAGTTTGGTGTAACCTGACATAAAAGAGATTCGTTTGACACGACAAATATTGAGATAAAAACTACTCACCCTATTTTAATAATTAGTCAGATCGCCATGTGACAAAAAAGTACTTTCTATAAAATATAAATTTACACCAAGGTGTACCTCCACTCCATTTGCTGATATTATACACGCTCATGAACTATAGATAAGAAAAATGCTCTCTTCTATTTTGTTAATGATAACAATAAAAAAAAACATCACTGTTTTTGCTTTTAGTAGTTCACTGTTACTCATCGGTATATACTCGTATTATAGTTAATGATTGAATATTTCCATTTCTATATATTAAATTCGTTGAACCTAATACCGCGAGATACTTTGGACCTTTCGAAGCGCATTAATCCCTATTGCTATCGTGGTTTTAATTAAAATTAAAATTTAATCAACGTCAATCTTGTTCTCATTATTTTCTAAATAAACCAATGGAAGCAAAAGTGATTCCATCTTTGTGGTTTAACCAAACAAAATACCATTAATGAACTCAACCAAGAAGGTAGTAGAAGCAGAAGAAGAAGAAGAGTGTAAAATAATCCAACATCCATACCTTAAAGAAAGTAATCGATAAAAGTAAGCTCTCTCATACAGCACTCCCCGCTCGTAGCCCTTGTAAATTTATTACCTAAATCCGCCTTATCGAATATTCTTTTTATTTGTGTTTTAATTTTTCGTTGATGTACTTACCTACTCTTGTGTAACAAACAAAAATAATAAACAAAAGTGCTTAAAGTGGTCGCATAAAGTTGCCTATGCTTTTATGATTATGAATTGTTATCATCGTATCAGTGATAAGAACTGTTTAAAAATACATAAATAACAAAGGTGGGTACATTTTTTTTTTCTTATCAACTATTTATAGTGTTTATTCTAAAAACAAATGGGTGATTCAGATTTTTCCCAACAAACTTTAATTGGTGCGAAATCAGACCAAATCTGATACATAACGCCACGCCCGCCATCACCATGCCAAGGCCGATACCGACGAGTAAATGTGTGAATAACCCAAACAAAAGTCAATTTTTCTCAAAAAAAAAACCTTGGAGAAAGTTTTATTACAATCAATTTGGGCATTATAGAGGGTTTTCCAATAAGAGGTGTTATTTTGATATTCAAAGAAAAATGGCATTTTTTGAAATAAATGATCGGATGTTTATTTCATTATAAAGAAGAAGGTATGCCGTTAATAATGGAACACAACATCAGCCAAATGGCCGCCACGACCACGCTTACAGGACCATATCCTTTTCATGAAATTTTCCATAACCAAATCACAAAGTGGCTGCCCTATGTCCTCGATAGCTTCACGAATTCCATCTTTGAGGTCTTGAATCGACGCTGAGCTGTTGGCGTAGACCTTATCTTTCACGTGGCTCCAAAGGAAGAAGTCGCAAGGTGTTAAATCACAAGATCTCGGTGGCCAATTGTGATCACCTCTTCGAAAGATAACACGGTCCGGAAACTTTTCCCGTAAAAGATCGATGGTTTCATTGCTTGTGTGGCACGTAGCGCCGTCTTGTTGAAAGTAAACGCTGTCCAGATCAATACCATCCAATTCCGGCCATAAAAAATCATTAATCATCTCTCGATAGCGCAATCCATTGACCGTAACTGTTGCTCCAGCCTCATTTTCGAAAAAGTAAGGTCCAATGACCCCGCCGGACCATAAACCGCACCAAACAGTCACGCGTTGAGGATGGAGAGGCTTTTCAACAATAACTCTTGGGTTTTCCATTCCATTTTTATTAATGGCGTAGTTTCTACTTGTCAAATGTCAAAAAATAACAGCTTCAAAAGTGACAGCTACCGAAATAGCGGGCTATTCAAAATAACACCTCTTATTGGAAAACCCTTTAGATATAGTGTTTTATAAGTTAGAGCCATTTTCAAGAAAGAATGAATATAGCTTAATTCTTCAATGAGACCTACCCATTCCAGATGAGCTTAAAAACAAATTCAAATTTATTAAGGGGATCAGACAATAAGCTCTGAATCGAATTTCAAGCAAATCTGATGCCCAGGCGAACGGACACTGATACGGACCGACCCAAAGCCGACCGTGATGGTATGACGAACATTTTTTTTTAAATTTGATTAAAAACTCGTGTCCTATTGTTAAGCAATTAAAGTCAAATTACCAAAGATTATTCATGAAATTTATTTCATATCACGAATTTTAAGTATTTTATAGACAGGTTTGAATTTGATTTGTATTCATTTACTAGCTGGCCCGCCCAACTTCGCACGGGTAGAAAAACTAAGCTTTGCATAAAAATAACAAAAGAAAACACATATACCTACATATTTATAGTTATATTAATATTTAAAACTTCTTTTTGTATTCGAATACTACTTTATGGGTTGTAATCCACTTCACATTTTTTTTTTTTGAAATAACACCTTTCTAACACAAACTGAATTTTTTAAATAAAATTTATTCTGTTTTGTGTTTAACCAACATAACCAAATATTTCCCTAAGCCAACTACTGAAAATAACCTTTTAATCACAAAAATAATGTTTGAAATCGGGTACCACTTTTCGTTTTTACCCTAGTTCACCCTATAAATACCAAAGCCATCCACTCAAAATAACCTTTCAACCAAAAAAAGAATTTCTTAAATCGGACAACTTTTTTATGTTTGCCCCATTTGACCCTAAAAATAGCTAAAGTAAAAAAAAGAATCCTTGACACCATTTCCGAAGAATAACATTTAAACACAGGTAGAGTTTTTTTTTTAATCTGATACGTCTATTTCATTTTACCCCATTTCACCCTACAAAGTGATTTTTTCCCATATTTTGAAACTTCATTTGCTATATCATTCCCTTCTTTATTGCTGTTTCCAGGAACCCAGCAGAGTTTGACTTGGTTGGTGTTGCAAATATTGTTCAGAATGACTTGGCATTTTGCTACTGTCTTGGATCTTATAGTCTCACTGGATAGGTAATGCTTTGATGGCAGCTTGACTGCCCACGAAAAATGTGATCTCCGACGAGTTCAGTTTTTGCTTGTGAACTATTTCAGACGCCTCACAGTGGCCCGTATTGACTTTTTTGGTTGCAAAAATCATATCCCTTAAACGAATAAAGATCTCGCCAAAATTTTTTTTTGGTTTTGAAGGAAATTTCCAAGGGTAGAAAATTTGTGAATTTTAAGAAAAAATATTTACAAGGTGTTTCAGAAACTGCTGCTGAAATAAGAAGTTTTAGTTAAGGTGGTTAAATGGTATTTAATTCTTAAAAGGTCGAAAGTCAATTTATGAAGTTATTTGAGTGTAATTTAAGGGAAACAGTGGGGAAAGAAAATAACAAACCAATTTGAGTGAAACAGTGGGGAAAAAAATCAGTTTTTGTTTTTTTTTTTATTAATTGATTTTTTATGTTTTTTTTAGAAGAGTGTACATTTATATAAAACCGTTTAAAAAAAACTTTGGTATGTTTTTCCTTCTAAATTACAAAACCATTTGATTTCAAACCAACACTTATACCTGCAAAACAGAGACAAAATATTTTCCATGATTTTTTCTGCACCTGACAAAAAAACTCACAAAAAATTACCGACTTCATTAAATCAAATCGCTCTAGCTCAGCTCTGTGCAATTTTATGCACCTGAGTTTTTGGTTTTATATGAAGAGATATATAAACATTTACTATCCGTCGAGCTTGGCTTGATTATATTTGAACCTTTTTTTTTACCCAGTGTTAAGTCGAAAAAGCGTGCAAAAAAGGGTGTTTCAAGAAACATTAAATTTAGCAGTTTAAAAAATTTTTCATTTTTTTTTTTCATTTCTGATTATAGCAATTAACACATATATCAAGTAAAAATAACAAAAAAAAGTTTTATTTACACCTTTTTCCTAGTTTTTACACTCAAAATTAAAAACAAAATTTAAAAACAATTGTTTTTTTCTAACCATAAAAATTCGTCAACTTTGACTCGCTCTATAAGTCAAATCATTCATACAAATGAAATAATTTTTTCGATTACTAGAGCTCCAAACATTTGTCAATTCAAAAAATATAAAAGTTTTGCATTATAAACCCACCGAAAAATGAATTTCACAAGCACTTTTGCCTAAACGGGCCACTGTGCGCCGGTATGTAAAGGGTGTTTTTTTTTTAAGACATGTGCCCAACTAGCAATTTATTTTGTATTAGGTCCAATTTTTAAAATTTGGTAAGCTATAGCTCGAATAGGATCGGCATAAGGTTATATTGTACAAGTCAACTGTTTTTCAAAATATATTTTTAAAAATAGCCTTTGAAATGGACATCGACAAGTTGTATAAAAGACTTGTGTACTAAAGTATGAAAAGCTCTGTTTAAGGCCTGTCAAAGTTGTTTCGTTGGAAGTCTGGCTAGCGAAAGTGTTTTTAATATTAACACAGCTTATATAGAGCTTTCAGCTGAAAGTGTGTATTGTTATAAATATTATGTGTAAGTAAATTGGTACAGATTGGATGGGATGTATTATGGATTATGGTATTATGGATCAATTCTGATTATAAAATACGGCTAATAGCTAGTATTTAAGCATATGTTATAACAATTCTGATTATGAATCAGCGGGAATTTTTGTTTGTTTTTGACAGCTTCATAATGTAGGTATTGGCTAATTGGTTTCCATTAGGAAAAACATAGCTTTTATAAAATGTTACAAGCTAAATATTAAAAATGATTGCATTCTTTGGTGAGCTATTTGTTCCGATTTAGTGAAAAAAGCGAGAATTTTGTTTTGCTTGTGACAGCTATTGCCTTCCGTGAGAAAAATATAGCTTTTATAAAATGTAAATACAAAATTTATTGAAATGCTTGCCTTTTTTGGTGAGCTATGATTTCGATTTAGCCAAATTTGTTTTCATTGTGACAACAATGAGAGTTGTAGCTTTTTTAAAATGTTAATAGCTAATTTATTAAAACGATAGTCTTCCCATTGTCAATATCTAAATCATTAATTACACGACTGAGTCGCACGTACTTGCTTTCATAATTCAAGTTTCTTCTAAATCTAATTTTATATATAAATATATAATTTATACCGTTTATCTTTGACTAAAACTATAAGATTTAACAAAAAAAAATAAAGGTATTCGAAATGAAAAGTTTTAAAGATTTAAGTTTTATGGTTTTTAAAAATGCCCTGATGTTGAAAGTTGATTGAAGGTCGCAAGGTAGGAACGGTACAAGATACCTCTATATTTTCCAATTTTTATTTTTCTAAAAATTGTCAGTCAGTATGTTTTAAATTAATGAAACATGATTTTATCTAATAAAAACAGTACAACCCACAAAAATGTTGAACTTTTTAATATAGCTTAAATTGTTTTAAAATGGCTTTAAACGAATACAACTTGGCATATGAATCTATGGAAAGTAGGTATATTTCAAATCCAGGTACACATGTGTAATTTTTTTCAAATACTTACAGACTTTAATGATTCTCACTTCAAACTCATTATTTTAAAACCCTTATACCTTATACTTAGAAGCAACGTCCTACCTACCATGTTTGAAGAAAACAATTTCATTGATTTACGCTAGTTCGAGGTATAGAGTCTTTAAAACGTACATATATAGTATATATACGAATGTTTATATGCATATTATATCTTTTTCGTGATATCTATTATTATCGCTACAAAGGTTTAACCAAAATCTCGAATTTGATTTTTTTTTTTGAAATCCAAAACATTGCCTTTACTACCTAGAGTTTGAAGTAAGCACATGTATTGTATCAACTATTTAGTTAAAAATTGTCGTTCCTCTTCTGAATTACGAATTGGCCTAGTTGGTAGCGAGCTGGATCAGTGATTGGGAGGACGTGAGTTCAAAACTCGGTAAAATCATATAAGTACAATGAAGTTTTTTCAGTTAAAATAAATTTCTATACGTTTCAGAATAAAGAGAAAAGCAGCCCAAACCCCCTAAGTTGGTGCAAAAATGCAGATAAAATTAAAAATAATGCAAATTAAAATTTGACTGCACAAAATAATTTTTGTTTTTTTATACACAATACAACTGCATTGAGTGGCTTAATGAATGCAATGCGAGTTATTAACCGAAGCAATAGCACTTCGTGGCAAGGTATTAATTTCTTTAGTAGGCCTTTCTAAGACCTTATTATACAAGTGATTTGTATTGCTTTCTTTATTTTGCCTTAGTAAGGTCTTATTACAAATGCTATTTGATTGCATAGGACTTGTGATGAAAGGTTTTAAGGGAATCAAATAGCTTCTTTAATGTAAACCAAAATGATTTGCATAAGGCCTCTTTAAGTTACTATACAAGCTAGAAAATAGCTTGTATTTACCCTTAAACAAGTCAAATTGCTAGTTGGGTGGTTTTCAAGAAGAAATAAAGCGCATATTATTTAATGTTATGACCAAGAATTTAGCTTTATTATAAATACAAGGGTTTTCCATTGTGTTTTAAAAATGATTTCGAATAAATTCCAGCCGAGAGGCCCCATTTTCAACAGCTCCAATTGTTGCGCGCGATTGCGGATGGACTCATTCGGGTCTTCCTCGATACTCTTCGCCACAGCAACAACAGCGTCTTCGGTGCGCACTGTACGGCATCTCTGAGGATGCGCATTATCCAATAGAGTAAACGTGGTGCGAAACCGATCCGATTATGTCGACCGAATATTGGACGCAGCGGGCGATGCGACGCGCAACCCGAACCATTATTTTGGTAATAAATTCGAACGATTTGCAAACGTTGTTCAGGAGTAAGTCTATTAATTATGAAATGCCAAACCAAACTGAGCCTAGATCAAGTGACAGCTGTCAAAAAGACCAACTCCGAAAAAAGTATTGCCAGATTGAAAACCACACGTCTAAAAATAACAGCCTTTAGTTTGCAATACTTTAGGAGGGTCTTCTCATGTCAAACGGCAAGCGTCAGAGCTACAAATTCGTCAACGTGTAGTTTTAGTTGGGACAAAAGCATTTTTGAAACCTTGACCGTATTTTGGTGTACCTATACTCACGTATAATCATGGATTTTAGATCTTGTTTTGAAATGAAAGAATAGTGAGATTATTATTTTCACGAACCTGCTCACCACACCGTCAAAGCGCAATAACTTTGTATGTAATTGTATATGAAATGATTGATTGGGTTAATCTAATGTAGGAAGAATATAATACTCGTTTCTGAGATGTTTCCAAAAAAAAAAAAAACACCGTCACGTTTAATACATACTCCAATCTAAATCACTCAGCTACATCTTAAGGGTTGCGTGCGATGTCAAAACCATCCATAGTCATGAAACCAAAAAGAGAGTTCCTATCTTCCTTTTCTGATGGTCGTTTTGCTACCCCCACCGCCCACCACTCACCCTCTCCCATTTTCAACTTTATGCGCCTGCATTCGTTTTCTTCATGGAGAAAATATTATTATCTTAAATTTCCGACAACTGTCAAAGACAATTTTTCATGTGTCGTTTGTGTTGTATTTAACTTGACAGCATGCTGTGGAATTATGTCAGTCGCGCTGCTTATAATACACGAAATGCTACGTGTGCGAATATACATCCATTTATATAAATATATAGATATGAAAGTCGCCTTCGCCTTGAATTTATTCGTCATCCTATATAGAGTAGTAAAAAGATATAGAGTGGAGACAACAGACAACACATGTGGATGTGATATGTCCTTTTGAATATCCACTACAAATTCTCCGTATAAAAACAAGTGGGTGGGTGGGTGAGTAAGTGAGGGGATAGGGAGTGGGCGTGGATGCGGGAGCGGATAGAAGGGGTTTTGGTTCGAAGGATGTTTTCTATGCAAATGTACACAAGAGTGGAGCATGTATCTTTCTTCTCATGTACTTTATTAAATTATGTCAAGCGTTATGCGTGTCGCATGTCTGTCGAATGTTTAAACAAGAATATTTCCATTTCAAAGGACACACCAGCCAGAGGCGAGGTGAGGCCTCGTATGGTATGGGTTTTTTTGAGGTTGGATGGCGCCCTCAGCTTATACACTGAGAGAACAATCGTGTTTAACTAAAGATTTATACCTCAAATCACATATGTAGGTATAGTAGTTATTGAAATTAATGTTTTTTTTACTAGCAGACCTGTGGTAACGTTGCTTGGCAATAAAGTTAAAATGTTATTTGGTGGGGGTTAACTTTCTGATGTGCAATTTTCTAATTTAGAAGAATTTTATGGTTAAATGACATTGAATCATTTATAATATGTCAAAGATGCTGTCATATGTTAGTTAAATATTGAATATAATGATATTAAAATCGCGTAAGTTTCTGCGATCTTACAATTTATATGGGAAAGTGCTCATCGTTAATTTAACAAGAAGTCATATTTTTAATGAAAGAAGACAAACTTCAGACTTTTGGCATGTCGAATTGTCGATTCCCTTGTTTTCACCCAAAATAATTTTCTTTCCTTTTTTGATTTTACTTTTTTCCGTTTTTTTTCACAAAATGAAAAAAAAACGATTTTTTAAACATATCTTAATTTTTTTTATTCAACAATCAACAATTTAAAAGTTGGAAGCGCATGCCAAGACTAAATGTTAGACCGCACTCGACGAAACTGTACTTCAGCGGAACTGCGTCAAATTATGCATTTGAAATATTACATTGACCCTGCATTTTGTACAGGACAAAATTGTATTTGTTTGATATGCAGGGTGGGTCAGTGTGAGTAAACCATTTGGTTTTCGGGGTTGAAAGCCCCCCCCATTTGGCTGCCATCTTGGAAAAGGTGGTGTAAAATGTTGTTTTGGCTATATCTTGAGAACCATAGGTCTCACAGAAAAAATGTTGATACAAATTGCTGATGCAAAGTACAACATTTCATTGGACCAACGGGGGGAGGGGGAAAAGATGCCCCGCCCCCCATACGACTTTTTTTGTCTCGACCCAACCTACATGCTCTAGCTTTTTGTCTCACCAGAGGGTTTTTTCAATAAAATTAATAGAAAAAAAAGTTATAACAACTTAATGATATTTTTTGTCAAAATTTTCGTTTATTTTTAGTTTTAACTTTTTTATATTCAATTTTTTGGCAAAAAATTTTAACTAAAGTTGTAGAGATTTTAATTTTCTATAAAAAAATTATCGAAATTTTTTATGTGAGACCTATATGGTTCTCAAGATATCGCGAAAAAGCATTTTACACCAACTTTTCCAAGATGGCGGCCAAATGGAGGGTTTTAAACCCCGAAAACCAAATGGTATACTCACATTGACCCACCCTACATTTAAAAAAAAAAAATTTTCTCCTGTACAAAATGCAAGGTTTGGCTAAAATTTTGTAGTATTTCAACCGACTCTAGACGCTAGCTGTACCGCACTTGCGGCAACGGAACTGCACGGCGCGCGCGGTGCTACGCGACATAGTTGCCCAGATTTTCAACTTTGCCGCTTAGGGCAACTCCGGCGCCGTGCAGTTGCGTTGCCGCTTAGTGCGATATAGCTCATGCAATTTCATACAAATAATCTCTTGCCGCTTCTTGCAGTTCTGTTGCTGTGCAGTTCCGCTGCAGTGCAGTTCCGTCTAATGCGGTCTTACCTTAAGTGTTGAGATTATAAAGTGCTTTTTGATGGAATTAATTATGATGATTTAAGTTTTTGAACGATGTAAACAGAAGTTTTGGTATTAAAACGTGAAAGTTTTAGGGCTGCCTATTTTTTCCCTTCTTCTGGGTTGGGTTTTCCCTTTTTCCCTTTAGGCTTCCCTGGCTGAACCTAATTATATTTTTTCTTGTATTAAAATAATTCTTTTATTATATATTTTATACATTCAAATCAACTTTAAAACGTGTTATAATCAAATTTAATTTTTATTTAATTATTTATTTTATTTATTTAATTTTTTCTTAGCAAAAATTAAATTACAAAAAAAAATTGTTTCAAGTTTATTTTTGAATTAATTCCTTACACTTAGTTAAATGTTGGTTTAAGTGTATGACAAAATCAATATACCTACTTACTGCTTCGTCTTTAATTCAGCCTTTGTGTGACATTTTGTCTGTAAATCTGATGTTTTTGTCAGAATTTTGCGGCACTCGTGGGTTGGCATGCGGTGGGTGGGGCTCGTGGGAATGACTGTTGTATTGTTTAATTATTTTATATAATTTAAACACATAATAAGAACGATTTTGCGTTAATTAATGAGTTTTAATTCATATTTAATCTTAATTTAATGAAATTTTAATTAACATATATTAAGGTATGCGTAGCTTTATTTCGGAGCTCCACGAAAATAGTTTCGCAAATCTAACTACCTACAATTTATCAAAAGAAATTGAATCGACTCGAACATTCTTTCGGTATTTTAATAGATTTTTCGAGATCAGAGAAGAGTGTCGAGTGATGATTGGTACCTACTCTTGGCGGCTTTTGTAACACGCTGGTAAATTCGCCTTTCGTCTTTGCTCAAATGGCATAAGTAGGTACCAAATATTCGGTTTCTTCTTGGATGAAGAAATGGTCCGTTTTGGCCAAGAATATCATCAATTTTGCTCTTTGAGTTTAAAAATTTATTAATTTTTCAAAAAGGAGGGTTGAAAACTAATTTTGGTTGATGCAATTATCAATTATCGATGTTGATTTTTCTGGGGTTTCACCATAACCATTACTCATCAAAAGCTGCTACCATCAGGGACTGCAAGACTTTGATTTATGTCGACTCATATGCTTACGATTTAGAACGTTTTAGAACCCAACCCAACCCAACACGTGATTACTTTGAGGAAGTTCGACGTCGGACAAGATCGCTAGCTCCTTTTCCAATCAAGTCTCTAATAACCTCTTGAGGAATCCTATATGCCGCCAGCACCAAGTATTGAGAACAGTTGCCAAAAAGCCATGAGAGATGTCGCTTCTGGCATGATGGGTTTCATACGACCACCACAAAGAAACACCTGGTTTGACGATGAATGATGCCGGCAACCAAATGCAGCCAAACAAGAAGCATGTACAAAGCGGCGCTGCATAGGATGACTAGAGCCACACACCATTTCTACGTGCAATATAGGAGAGAAAAACACCGGCTTCACAGAAAGATGAAAAGGGAGCATCAGAAGCGCACGATTGCGGATATAGGTTATAACCCGCCCCGAACCAAAGCCTGCAAGGACGATCAAGGGAACATCGAAGTAGAAACGCAGTCGATGCTGAGAATATGGGGAAATAATTCCTGCAGACTGCATAGGTAGATTGTACCATTCAATCGAGACGACGTGGATCAACATGTCCGTCTACCCGATTTCGACGAAGTGAAGATAGCCATATCTAAACTGAAGTCTAATAAGGCTGCTGGAGCTGACGGCCTTTCTGCCGAGCTGCTCAAAGCCGTAGGAGATGACCTGGTAAGGAGTATGCACAAGCTCATCTGCAAAATATAATTAGAGGAAAGCATTTACCCTATGAATGGAACCCTGGTCTTCGAGAAAGACGACCCTCTGAACTGCGCCAACTACAGAGGTATAAGTCTCCTTAACATCGCGCATAAAAGATCTTTTCTTTTGTATTGTGTGACCGCCTAAAAGGCATTCCTCAACACCCTGATAGGGTCATATAAGTGTGGCCTTAAACCAAAGTTCAATTGTGAAGGTTTTTATAATACAAATTCTATATACTACTGAAATACATCAGCCAAGTAGATCAATTATTCACATTACGTTGAAGGTTTGAATGAAACAACAACCAGTTGAGTGAGCTACCACCAAGTCGTTATAGGCTGGAGTTATAGCTATTTCACGGCTGCCAGACCGATCATCAGACTCCTTTAGTGATGTTTAGTCTATTACGTTTAATTTTAATTTGAAAAAAATGTTTGCCTGAGCTGAGAGTTAAATAGAGCGCAGGCGTCTTAAGAGCCAATCGCACTACCCACTGCGCTACTAAAGTCACGTGGTCACTTCCAACCCAATGTAGGTTTTATTTATTGACCATTGCATTTGAATCAACTATAGCATTTTTACCAGCAACACACAGGCTGGTTGCTGTACATTCGGTTGCCTTCTTTTTTCTCCGTACTCGATTCATTACATTATGGTTGATCTTGGTAAAAACCCAGGAACTTCAAGTCGATGCCCATCACCTTTTCATCGATTTCAAAACCACCTATGAAGCATCTCTAGAGACGAAAGCTATATAGGGCAATGCCTAGTTTTGGTATCCCTGCCAAACTAGTCCGTTTGTGCAGGATGACGATGTCAAACGCACGCGCTCCTCCCTCAAGGTCGGCAAAAACCTCACCGAATCCTTTGATGTCAAAAATGGATTCGGACAACCCGGCGTTAATATTGTTCTTCAAAGAATAGTGGAAAACTTTGACGTGAATACTAGAAGCATAATCTCTCAAAAGTCCGTCCAATTACTCGCACATGCCAACGATATTGACATAACTGGAAGAACAAAGCGTGATGTCTGTGGCGCTTTTGTGAGTATTGAAGCAAGACACAAGTATTATGCTGTCATCAAGAAAACACATCCAACACCATCGTCTTGCACAGAACATCATCATAGACAGCTATAAGTTTGAGGTCGTTATAGGGACTATGTCTACCTAGTCTCTGGTTTCAACACAGACAACGATACCAGCGCTGAGATCAAACGAATAATAACTCTTCCCAATCGCTGCTTTTTCGGGCTAAGAAGGCAATTGAGTAGCAAAACCATATCTCGAACAACTACCGAAAGTGCCCCTGTAGAGGCATGGTCTTAATCGAAGGTGGATGAGAAGAGAACACTTGAAGGTGATTTAAGAAAAAGATTCTCCGAGTGATTTTTGTGGTCCCATCTGCATAAACGGAGAGTTGCGGAGAGGGTAGAAAAACGAACCGTACGGACTGTGCAACGAAGAAGAAGACCGCCCCACTCAGGTGGCGCACGCTAGGAAAATGATCACCATAAACTTGGCGTTCGAAACTGTAGACAGCTGGCTAGGTACCGAAAAAAACAAAGCGTTATACAGGGTGGATACGCATAAGGTGTGTAAGGCCCCCATGTAGCCAGGAGTGGCAATTTTCTAAAAAACTAAAAAAAAAAATTACTAAAAAGCACAGTAACACTTACAATGCCATGCTATACCTTTCTGTAAAGCTATAGAAATTTCTTCTTTTATTTAATTTTTTTGTAATGTTGCTTTAGTGAATGGTTTTTGAAAAAATAATTTTCAAACTCAAAATTTTGAAGAAAAAAATATAAAAATTTTATTCAAAATTGAACGTGTTTAAGTATTATTTTTGTTTTAAATATTTAATGATCTTATTAGTTTTTTTTTTCAAACGCCAAAACCAGATGCTAAAATCTCTTCTAGTTTTTAGAAAATTGAAAATAACAAAAATAAAATTCCCTATTTAAAGTTGATTTAGTTATTTTCAATTTTCTCTAAAAGTACTATATATTTAAGCATCCGATTTTCTGTTTTTGACTAAAAATTTATAAGAGTATTGAACTTTAGAAAAAAAATAGTAATTAATTCGTACTTTTTTGAAAAAAATTAGTTTGAATTTTTTTTTTTGAAAATTTTGAGTATGAAATTTATATTTTAAAAACCGTTCACTAAAACAACTTTATTTAAAAAGAAAATAAAAGAAAGAAAGATTTTTCACTGTTTGATTTTGAATTTATGAGAGCATGTTATAGTGAAAACAAAGGTAGTACTTATTAAAGTGAAATTTTGAAAAAAAAAAGAAATCAGATTAAAAATAAAATTAATTTCACAAAAAGTATTCACTCAACAAGAACGTTGATAAGTGGAATTTTAGCTTTAAGAAAAGTTATAACGGAATATAATGAGTAATTATTCCTATATATAATGAGGTTCGCTGTTGTTTTTGAATAATTGATTTTCTATTTTAAGTTTCTTTGACATAAAATTGCTCCCCTTTACCCAAAGATCTGATTTTTTTGTTATTTTGAACCAGCCCGCACATACTTCGTATTTTTGAAGCATTTTATATTCAAATCACCCTGTATAAGTGTACCTACAAAAAAAAATCTTGAAGGAGCAAAAAGAAACAGGGTGGTTAGTGGGTACAGTAGGCTAGTTATAAGGTATCATGTGGGAGCTTTTTTACAGTTCAAAATAAAGTCGTGTCATATTCGCAGCTCTGTTCTTTTAAAATGTTTTTTTGGATACAAATTTCTTAAAATGAGCTTTATATCAAACATTTTAATAGGTATTTTGTATGGTTCTGGGGAGGGCAACCCCCCCCCCCCCCCCCCTTTGACCCCCCTCTCGTAGCTACGCTACTGAAATTAATTACGTAAATTTGTAAGAAAAATCAAATTCGGAGATTAAAATATATTTTACAAAAATTGTTCATTAAATCAACTTTATTTGAAAAAAGTTATTGTATGATACTGTAAGTGTTTCCGTGTTTTTTTTTAAATCTTTTTATTCATTTGAAGTCAATTTTTAGAAAATTTCCCCTCCCTCATAAAAGGCGGAAGTAGACTTTCGCTCCCAACCGAGTTTTTTTCTGAGAAATAATTATTTCCCGAAGTATTGTTCATTAATTAAGAAACACCCTGTATAATAATTCTACTGCTTTTGAAGATTTTTTTCTTTCTTATATGTTCTCTTTCCAATTACGTTTTTAATCGATAACCAAGCCAAGATCTTTTCATATCAAGATCGATTTCATTGCATATCATATACTAAAAAGTCTAAGAGAACGCGTAATTGGTTCATTCAACCCATAGTTAGTTCTATGAGGAGCAATATAAAAATGTTCGATTCTATTACGAAGGACCCGGGTTGGGGCATATAAAGGCATTAATGATAGCAATGCCGAACAAGATACACGATTATCGAAAACATCTTTAACAAATAAGATACACTGGACTTGCCTGCGACATTGAAGCGTTTTTAAATCAACAAGAGAACATCTCGCTTAATAATCGGGTAGTACTCCATTCCAGTTTAGCATTCTCAACGCATGCCTGGTATAAATCTTTTTTGTATTCTTTCTATTCTTAATATATTATTCTCGTAGAAAGGATACCAAACAACACAGCAATACTCAAGATTTGGTAACACTAAAGCCATAAATAAGGTCTTCAATTTAAAGGGTTTTTCAACAGGGACGCTACAAAAGTAGAGCAACAGGGACAGAAAACGACGCCATATTTTTTGCCGCTCTTTTGACATTTCTCTTCAGTAAGGTTTGAAATTTTATGATGGAAAGATAAAGAGCCAACAACGAGTCGAAATTTTTAAAATTTACTACCGAAATTCAGAGTCATTGGCCTCAACGTTAAGAGCGCTACGTTCAATTTATGGTAGTCATAATCCTCCTAGCAGATCAACAATTGAGCGTCTAGTGGAAAAATTTGAATCCACAGGCACAGTACAAAATGTTCCCGTGCCAGTGAGACAAAGAAGTGCCCATAGTGTCGAGAATATTGCTGCCACTGAGGTTTCAGTTGCAGAAAGCCCATATGTGTCTCTCACACGTCGTTCTCAAGCGTTGGGCATCTCTGTGACGTCGTTGTGGCGAATTTTGCGAAAAGATCTTGGCCTACATCCTTACAAGATTAAATTGACGCAAGAACTGAAGCCGCTTGACCACCAGAAGCATAGTATGTTTGTGAACTGGGCTGAGCAACAACTTGAAAATGATTCGGATTTTCATCGAAAAATCATCTTCAGCGATGAGGCTCATTTCTGGCTGAATGGCTTCGTCAATAAACAAAATATGCGGTATTGGTCAGGCAGCAATCCACACGTACTCCATGAGTCATCATTGCATCCCGAAAAAAATACGGTTTGGTGTGGTTTATGGGCCGGCGGCGTCATTGCTGGGCCGTACTTCTTCCGTGATGATCAAGACCGGCACGTTACTCTGAATGGGGATCGCTACCGTTCAATGATAACCGAATATTTTTGGCCCCAATTGGATGATATGGACTTGGAGGACATGTGGTTCCAACAGGACGGCGCCACAAGCCACACAGCGAATGTCACAATCAATTTATTGGAAACCAAGTTTGGAGAACGTGTTATCTCACGAAATGGTCCAGTCGCTTGGCCGCCTCGGTCGTGCGATTTGACGCCGTTAGACTATTTTCTGTGGGGCTACGTCAAGTCTATGGTCTTTGCCAAGAAGCCAGCGACGATTGATGAACTTCGTACGAATATCGAACGTGAAATCGCAGCAGTATCGGCCGATTTATGCTTGAAAACCGTGGAAAATTGGGTTCAGCGTCTGGACTTCGAGTTGCATACATATTGGCATCAAACGTTCTTTCACAAAAAATAAAGAATTTCATTGATATCGTTTTTTTTTTTATTTAAAAAAACTTTCGTAGCGCTCTTAATGAAAAGCCCGATATTATGCATCTTTAAAATCAATCGAATTCCGTTTTAAAAAACCTAGCATAAAATTTCCTTTTGAGACAACATAGTCAACGTGCTATCGAAAATCAAACTTTTGATCAAAATGCACACCAAGATCCTTGATAATGTTTACTCTTAAAAGATTAACATTACGGAAATGATAGAAAAGATTCAGCTTAAGGTGATTGTAATTGCACCATTCAAGGAAATTGTTAATGTCTATTTGCAAAAGTGCACAATCCGCAGGTGAAGATGTTGCAAGAAAAAGTATTACAACGTCGCCGTCGGCATACATTAAGCACTTACAGTACTTTAATACCGATGGCAAATCATTAGTTAATAAAATAAAAAGGAGTGGGCCCAAATGACTTCCTTGAGGAAGACCCGATTTGACATCAATATGTATAGAGGTGCATCCATCTAATTTAATACCTTGCTTTCTGTTTGATAAATAGGAATTTAACCATTTTATAAAAGCTATGTTTAAACCCAATCTTTTAAGCTTTTGTAAGAGAAGAGCATGATGAACGTGGTCAAAAGCCTTAAAAAATTCGTTATATAGGACATCAACTTGTTTACCTTTTTCTATGGAATTTATACAAAAATTTGTAAAGAGGCTTAAGTTTGTACACGTTGATTTTCCTTTTACAAAGCCATATTGGTAAGGGGAAAAGTAGTGGTGGCCTATTTGTGGTTAGGATGGGCGGGGGGTAACATTGGAATATTTCATTTCCCTGTAGGTTAACTAAACCAAATAATAAGAAGGCCGAACTTAACTTTCTCAACCTATAACAATCAAATTTTAAAAATATTTTTTCCACATAACTTCCCATTAAATACGACTTACATTTATAAATTGTTTAGGTTATAGAAATATTACGACATGCGTCCATTATTATTCCTTCTTCACCATCACCATAAAACCTAAAATCCTTCTTTAAAACTTAATGTGATTGTATGGAAAAACAAACAAAAAAAAAAAACAAAAACAAAAACAAAACAAAACAAACTTTCATCTCCAGATGTAATTTAAAAGATTCAAAATTTCCAAAAACATTTTCAAAACAGGTATAGCTAGGTATCTCCCCCAACAACTCTTAAAATGTATCTCAATTTCCATTTAACTTTTCAAAGTAAACCACCCACAAATCATAGCCAGATACATATACATATCTTTATATATGAGCACAAAAAAAAAAGAATCTTAAACTTTTTTAAAGTATCTCGTAAAATGGATAGAAAAAAAAAACGCCGAATTTTCTTACCTCGTTTATTTCATTTTGGGAATATTTTAGGCGGAAACTCGGTGTGGAAAATTTCAATAATAAATCACCTATTGTGCAAAATTTTCCACCACATGAATTTTCCTGTATGCTTCTTATACATTAGAGAACTTTCCTTATACCCCCATACCATAACCAGCACTTTCAAGATATACGAATATGGCTTGAAGATTGATATTTATTTTTTTTTAAGTATGTAGGTCTACCATATTTAGGGTAAACACTCTTCGAGAGAATAGTTAAGTATTTAACAGGAATATAATTAATTATTGCACAGTTAGGTTAGAGGAGGATCTTAAGAGTCCTTAAAGGGTATAGAACTAACTTAACTTAACCTTTCCATCCTCCTTGCCGACCGCAGCAGCCAGCGCAGGGAATAATTTCATCTTGAAGATATATTATGCGCAAGACCATGTCAACGGGTCCTTGAGAATTTTGTAATTAATGCAAAGTAAATGCTTCACTTGAAGCCGTGTTGACTTTGTAGATTTTTGCTCTATCAAATGTATAAGACTCAAATATTTGTATTTTCGGTATAAGGAGGGACTTTCTTTGAATATACATTTTTTCTTTTTCTTCTTCTTCTTCTTTTTCGATTCTATTTCTTTTATGTTGATGAGATGGAGATGATGAGAGCTGAAGAAAATGGTTTCCTAAGCTTTGTCAGTAAATAGTGCAGAGATATAAGAATGCAATAAGATATTTATGTCTGCTGGGGATTGTTTACATAAACCATATATCTGGAATGGGTGGTTCAAAGAATAATTGTTATTTCAATTTTAACACAGCAAGTTATTTGTATTCAACAACTTATTTATGGGTTTGTGGTGCTCTGTAATCAAGCTTGAGTTAAACCACATTGCTAGAGTGCCTTTAGGTTTAATCTCTTTGAAACTGGTTTAAATTTAAATTCCAAATAAAACTTGAGGGTTGATTTGAATTTTGTATCCTAATTTTCTTGATTAACTTTGAGAGAGGTACATTACATAGGTAGATGATGGGAAATATGTGGAAATAAACATCAAAACGCCATCACGCTGGTATGTGTCTATGAAATTTTAAGCTTATCATAAGGTATTTCGATTCATATTTTCTTCTGCATTTACGAGTTTTTTTTTATAAAATGTTGCTTTAAATAAAATTATATTAAAATAGAAGCTATGAATGTGACTACTGACAAAACAAGCAGTTACAAAGATAAGATCATAAATCATAATGAAAAACAACAGCCTACTGTTATTTTGACATTCTCACAAGATAAAAACTGTAGACAAACTTTGCAAATTATATTTGAGACTTTATATGATTAAATACAGATTAGCAAATGTTATGTGAACGTACGAACGATACACAGTATAGCACAGACATATAATACTGACGCGATGCGATGGTCGGTATGGCAAAAAACATTTTTTGACTTCTCCATTTTTGTAAGTTTGATTGCTACCTCAATTCTTTGTATACGAAACCAATACTTGCTTTATAGACGAGCATTTATGCAAAATACGGTGTAATGACGTTTGTGGAATGCCTAATTCCAAAGAACGACGAGGAATGGACAAACCTGGGTTTTCTTCAACTCTTTGGGCTACAACAGCAATATTCTCAGTTGTTCTTGAGCGACGTGCACGGGTTTTATTCTTCACATCACTAACTTGTCCCAACAGCTCGAATTTGTCCACCAATTTCTGTATTGCGGTCCGACAAGGTGCTTCACGACGACCCAAAATTGTTTTAGTTTTACGAACCGTCTCTGCCAAATTTTCACCATTTTTATAGTGAATTTTAATAATTTCAATGCGTTGTTGAAGCGTGTATCGTTCCATTTTTATTAATGGCGTAGTTTTTACTTGTCAAATGTCAAAAAATGACAGCTTCAAAAGTGACAGCTACCGAAATAGCGGGCTATTCAAAATAACACCTCTTATTGGAAAACCCTTTACAAAGTGATAAGACTCCATTTTATTGAACCATGTACTGTATTATGTATGTTTAATCTTAATTTCTTAACCAAACATCTCCAACCCTAGTTTAACATTCTTTCCAGTAATCAAAATTTAAATTTCTTGTAATAATTCTCTGTTTTATTTTTCTCCTTCCACAGCTCTTCCGCACTAATTATACTCTACTCTTCCGGTAAATGTTTTAGAATATTGAATTTCAATTAATCAACATGACTTGACACACACACGTTATCAAGAACTTCCTTTAAAAATGACAAATCGTTTCCTGCATTTCAACCAGATTTCCAACACATCCTTATATGCACATATGTATGTATACCTACAAGTACCTACACCTGGACCTCACCCTGTTCAAATTCATCAACGAAGCAACATAACCTGCTACAGGATATGAGCAAAATTGAACTTTGAGCAAACACAATTTCCATTTCCTGTCGTAAATAAGAAATCAATTTAATTAAGCCCGATTCATCGTTGTGTTTAATTGCATCTCTTGACCCAATTCATCACCATGTATGTAGATACGAGACAAATATACTTGTCGATATATATATTGCAGATGCCTTTTGACCGAATATTTTTGTGAGTATATACATAGTAGGCAGTGTAGGTATATAACTAGTAAAAAAAAGTATTAAGCACACTACGGCAAAGTCATTCAAACTCAGAATTGATGTTTTAACTTCAACTGCAATCAATCTGGCATAAAAAAAAAAAAAAAAAAACAAGAAATACTCTTTTTTTTTGTTCAAAACCAAACAATACCACACCACACTATTAACCGCCGAAGGCCCCCGCTATTATGGAGTTCAATATTGTAGGAACCATCCGAAAGATAAGTTTATTGGCTTCCAAGTGGATAGTCAATGTGCTGCTTCTGTAGCAAACTGCTGCACCCTTCCAGCCCTAATGGCATATCCAACTTTACATCAAAAAAAAAAAAAAAAAAAAAAAAAAAACGGACAGACAAAAATAACAGAACAGAATTCTGCACAAATTTCCTGAATTCCCGAAAGTTGAAATGGCTTGGAAAGAGACCGAAAAAATGAAGAGAAAAAAAAAACAACAAAACAACACCCCTACCCTATATATGAATGGATGGGAATGCCTTTAGTACCGCAAAGTAACACTGGGGCGGTGGAGTTATTGTGGAAATGGGTTGGTTAGATTTATTGTTTTAGTACCGACAAAAATATTGGCTTGGTGGGAAAAGAATTCAATTGAAATTCATATA
Organism: Leucozona laternaria; assembly: GCA_932273885.2. Classification (NCBI taxonomy): domain Eukaryota; kingdom Metazoa; phylum Arthropoda; class Insecta; order Diptera; family Syrphidae; genus Leucozona; species Leucozona laternaria. The sequence goes on along the minus strand of OW026366.1, from coordinate 214,877,602 downwards.
CTGAGTGGGGAGATATTGGTTTGGTATGGGGGAGCGATGTTTACTTTTCCCTACTCACTACTCTAGGACTGTAGAACTATACACAGTACACAATTCGAGTACAGGACCAATATACTCATATACCACTCTACTCTGCTGATCCTTTTTTTTAAACAAACAAACAAACATACATGAATAAAAGTAAATCACACCAAAAAATTCTAGGCAACAAATACATAAAATTGAAAACGACTCAACTCGAAAAATGACGACTATACTATTTGGTGTTTGTTAGTGATGATGTGGAATAATGCCTCCCCCCCCACAACGACATTTTTCTTTTGTTTTTTTGTGTTTATTTTTGTGCAATGTATTACATATATTTATGTACATAATATACCATGTGTGGTTTTTCATGAAAAATAAATTTATTGTCATGAAAAAAAAAATGGTAAAAACAATTCCAATTGACACAGTTTTTGTTCAACATCCAAGTAACGGATTTTATATCCGTGTCATATAAAAATATAAATTTACGGGACCTTGGCACTGGTCCCAATTAAAATACAACACTTCAAATCTTTATAAAGAGTTTATTGTAGTGCGACTGCACTCTTTCAGTTACAAAAATAGAATGAATGCAACTAAATCATAAATACATTTTATTACTTAGCCTAATACCGCTGACCAGCACTTCCCACACAGACCGAGTGCAAAGGTGTTTGCTCGGCTCAAGTTTCCCGGTGGGAAACAGTGCAAAGTGCGAAGCGGATGCCCGTGTGCATCGTCGACACTTTTTCCTGGTTGGGTCAATGCCTGACCGTGATAACTGCCGCCCCTTTAAATATCTGCGTCCCGCAGATCGTTTGCTGAACGAGGGCAACAACCTGAGCCTCTGTTGGTATCGTTGGCCGTTGGGGTAGGTCTTGGCACTGGAGTTGGTTTTCTACGGAACGACAAGCGAAGCTCTGGGATGTTGGCTTTCCCATAGATTTTTCTCCATAGTAGGAAGATGATAGCTATGACTGTTAGGAATAAGCAGATTTCTGTAAGAATAGAGGAATTAAGATTCTTTTTAATGGTATTAATTAGTTCTATATTTTTGGTGCTGAGATCATGCACGTATTCCAGGTTTGGTTTAATTCTGTGGATCGTTACATTTGCCAAGATGGGAGGAAGCGCTTGGGGACTCAAAACCAGCTTGCTATAGTATGTCTTCTCCTTAATTTTTACCATCTCGTTGTCTAGCTGAATCAGATAAGTGCCTTCTAAGGGAATAGAGGAATTTTTATTTAAAATTGATCCGTTAAAATTTGTAAGGAAAACTGTATTTTCCCCGGCCAGTTCAACAATCTCTTCGTTCGTTGTTTTGTAGTTACATAACGCATTTCCACCCTTAAGAATTTTGGATATGCAAGAATTTTCAGAGAGTTTTTTGAGAGTATTCTCTTCGCACACGGATGTGTTAGCGATGTTTAGGCAGTCTCCATTTAGACCGTACGTTTCGTTATGGTTAATTAAAAGTCTGGAATAGTCTAAGTCAATTTGTCTGTTGTTTCTAATCGCTGCGTGAACGGTAATTAGATGGTATACCCTAGGATCAATTTTGGGCAATGATAGCACGTAAAGTAGCAATGTCCCATTACAATATACTGAAGGTCGTCCATATTCGACGGCTTCTACAACATTTTGGTAGGGTAACGTTTCAAGTTCATTAACTATGGTGTTTATTTCTTCGGAGTCCAAAAGATTACTATTAACAATTCCGTTCTTGGCCAATTGGCAAGCTCTTATTATTTCATTGACCCCTTCCTTTAGAATAAGTATCTTATCGAGTAAGTCGTGTCCGAGTTTGTCTGATTCTGTTTTTTGTATAGCGTTATTGTAGCGTTCTATCAGTTTGTTAATTTTCTCTGTTACTTCTTGAGTCTTATCAAACAATTTCCTGTTAATGACGTATTGTCGGTTGTTGTTTTCTGTGATGTATTTTTGTTCTTTTAAAAGATTGTCCCAGTCAGTTGCGTCTGGAGAGCCACCTACCCATTTCCAGGCAGTTCCTATCCAATTTACTGACCTAACATTCCTCGTTCTTGAGTCTCTCAACTCATCAATCCTACTTTTAATCTGAGTTATGTGATAGTTCAGAATAGGTCGCATGTCTTCGTCCTTCAAATGTTTAAGCATAAGTCGTTCGGTTTCTTGTACAAGTATGTCGTATTTGTTTAAGTCAATTACATGTACGAGTTTAAAAACTCCACTCGCTATCCAGGCATTTCTCTCTTTAATGGTTACCACCGGTGATTCATAAGCAAATATATGCAAGGTCTGCATGGGAGTGAAAAGAACTACTAATCTGTAATGTATATAGTTATAATCAAGTTCTATTGAGCACAATTTTATTTCTTAAAATCTAAATTATAGAATACAAAATTAGTATTTTTTTGTGAGTGTATGCACGTATGCAGTTTAATTACTCTTTGAGTACAATTTTTGTAATTCAATTGTTTTTGTAATTTCTTTATATTAATTTCTTTTTCCTTTTTTAATTGATAAATGATTTCTCATATTTTTGATGCCTGGTGAGTTAGCTCTCCATTAAATTTTCAGGGTAGTCACAGCGGATCGGAAGCTTCGTATTCATCCACTTTGGCAGCAAGGTTAAAATTTCAAGCAACCTACTAGGGTACGAGAGTCGACACCACCGCAATTACGATTAAGTAATTGTTTTGTGAACCGGCCCTTTGTTTCTTGAGAACTAAACTCCTTGGCATATTTATACATTATTTTTTGTTTTTTTTTTTTTTTTTTTTTTTATTAGGCTTGAGCCCATTCTTCTTCTTTTTTTTTTTCTTTTTTTTTTTTTAAATGTTGGGGTTTTTTTTTTGTTCATTTTAGCATTACTTAATGTTTTTCAAATGGGCTTTGTGGATTTTTTTACCACTTAATGTCGTTATCGTCACTCGATTGTCCCTTGCAACAATCTCTTTCCTATATAAAGGTTTGTTCTTACTTTGTATACCCTTTACAGCGACGTAAACGACATCCCCATTTTTATATTTCTTTGGTACCACCCTCTTCAAGTTAGTCCTAACATTCCTAGCTTCCATGTTTTTCCTTATTATTCCCCTAAGATCTTTATTGATTTTCGATCGGATATTTAAAAGATTCTGGTAATTAACTCTTTGTGATCTATTAAAAAAGACATCTGATGGTTTTCTTTTTATAACAGAATGTACAGTGTTATTGTATCTGTCAACGGCCACATATACGAGCTCTTTGACGCTTAAATCGCGATGTTCTGCCTTAAGGCACCTGTAAATCTCCAAGATAGTGGAATGAACTCGTTCTATTTGGCCATTGACTTCACTCCTATGAGATGGTGTTAGATAAAGCTTTACTCCTAGGTTTTTTATTAGGTTAAGGACAATGGGGCTAAGGAAACCTCTCTCGTTGTCAGTGACTAGGATAAGTGGCACGGTAAAGAAATGTAAGATCTTAATTATTTTCGATCTAATAGTGATTGCAGACCTATCGTTAATATGAAAAAATTTGGAAAATTTGGAAAATTTGTCTATGATCGTTAAGAACTTTTCGTTCTGAATCTCCATTATATCCATGTGAATTATTTCACACGGATATTTAGGAACGGGTGTTACTTGTAGTTCCGGATTGTGCGGGTGTCTATCATATTTGTTTCTTTTACATATATCACAAGAGGCTGAGTATTTTTTTATATGCGCCATCATTTGTGGAAAATAGTATTTTTCAAGGATTTGTTCCTTGTTTTCCCTTGGAGCTCGGTGAGCCCTTTTATGTTCCCCTTCGATGATGGAGAACTTACGATCTTCATTGGCAACGTCCTCAACCAGCCTCTGGGATACTCTTATTTTATATTTTTCAAAATTTTCGACACATACATTTTGAAGCATCCAAAGGTATTCTTCTGGGATTTTAATCCCATTTATTACATTCGGATTTAATGCTTCTCTTAACGCTTCTTTAAGTTTTGTTCTATCCAGTTGTTTATTGGAAAAGTAGTGGCGTTCGAAACCCGGATGTGGTTGTTCGTGAGAATATAAGTCGATGCCAATCTTAAAAACCAATTGGTTCCTGAAAACATTTAGCGGAGCCTCTACGTGCGGTATTAGGTCAGTATTGTCTTGGTCAGCACTGTGCATTGTGCCGGACTCTTCACTGTCAGATGGAGATAGTTCTCGCAGTCCTTCATCAGCTGTACCAGTCAGTAAGTTGTCTGTCGTTTCGCTTTGTCCTTCGTAAGCCGTTGCCGTACTTGTTTGTTCCGATCTTTCACTGGCCGTTCCTGTACTTGAAGTCTTAACTGTTTCCGTTCGAGAGGAAAATGAACTTGAACCTGAGAGGTGGTTAACCTCTGTTCGGAGCCTTGAGAGGGCATCAGCCACAAAGTTTGATTTACCAGGTGTGTAAATCAACTCGTAGTTGTATTCCTCGATTCTGGATTTCCAACGCTTGAGCTTCGCATTGTAATTTCTGTTACTAAGAGTGAAGGTCAAGGGTTGGTGATCAGTGTATATTCTGATCTTTTTGGCACCATAGAGATAGTTCCTTAGGTTGTCGAGTGCCCAAACTATGGCACGAAGTTCCTTTTCGTTTGTGGCATAACCTTCTTCGGTTTTGCTTAAAGAACGGGAGATGAATGAAATGGGTTTGTCTTTCCCTGGTTCACCTTGGGACAGAACAGCACCGATAGCATAATCTGAAGCGTCTGTTGTTAAATTGAAAGGCTTTTGAAAATCAGGAAAGGCTAAAACCTCTGCCGAGGTTAGAAGTTGTTTTAAAGTTTCAAAAGCCTCAAGTCCTTTGTCGTCAAGTTGGATTGGAACTTTTTTGGATTGATTGGCTCTAACCTGTGATAATTCCCCGCGAGTCATGTTAGTTAGTGGCTTTGCAATTTTAGCATAATCTCTTATAAATCTTCGGTAATAAGAAGTGAGTCCGAGGAAACTCTTCAATTCTTTCAGGGTATTTGGAGGAAGGATACCTTCAATGGCTTTCACTTTTTCGGGGTTTGGAAGAATACCCTCTGAGGTGACTAAGTATCCCAGGAATTCTACGCTTGTGTCCATGAAATGAGTTTTTTCTAAATTTATTTTTAACCCGGCTTCATGGATCTTTGAAAAGACTATCTCTATGTCTCTTAGATGTTCGTCTTCTGTCTTGCTATAGATAATAATGTCATCAATATAGACATAGCAAATCTTTCCAATCAGCTCCTTTAGGACGTCATCTATCATGCGCTGAAAGATGGCTGGGGCGTTCTTAAGCCCAAAGGGTAATCTGACGTACTCGAATTTTCCATTCATAGTAGAAAAGGCAGTTTTGGGAATATCCTTTTCATTCATGGCTATTTGGTGGAAGCCTGAGGTTAAGTCAAGTGTCGTAAAAAGTTTGGCGTCGCCAAGGCTGGCAAGGGTATTATTGATGTCCGGAATGGGGTAAGTATCGGAAATGGTTACTGAGTTTAGACGTTTATAGTCTATGACCATCCGATACTGCTTTTCCCCATTCGGCTTGGGCTTCTTCGGAACAATCCATATAGGTGAGTTATATGGACTGTTTGAAGGTCGAATTATATTCTCTTCTAAGAGTTCATTTACTTGTCTCTCTACTTCTTCTCTCATGCAAGCAGGGTACGGATAGCTCTTCGTATAGATTGGCATTTCCGTACTTGTTTTTATCTCTGCCCTTACATTAGTCTTGACCTTGTCATTATTGACTGGGCCAAAAAGGCCTTCAAATCTGGAACACAGAAATTCAAGTTTCGACTTGGAAGATTCAGAGACGTTTTTGTTTAATATGACTAGATTATTTACCACATCGGATCGTTTATTTTTTAAGGGGATTCTTATTTTCGAGTTGATGGTCAACTCATTCTTTTCCCTGTCTATTATTGCCTTTAACTCCTTAAGAGTATCATCTCCAATTATTCCATCGAAGGAAATTAAGCTAGGCAGAATGAAAAAGGTTATATCCAGGTCGCAACCGGCAAAAGCAAAGAATTTGCCGCATACTTTATTTTTTACAAGAATGTCCCCTGCAGGGCTATTGATATAGAATGGGGTTTCAACTTGTTGGGGTACTGGTGCTAAGTTTGGTCTGATAAAATTTTTATTAGCACCAGTATCTACGAGAAAGTGTAACACTTTCCCGTCCCGCGTGCCATATTCTATATATGGTACGCTGGACACGAGGCACCTGCCATAAAATTTTCCTCTGACGCCGCCGGTACGTCAGAACAACTGGGTTCTCCAGTAACATCTGGAACAGCTGCGACCATGTGATTAAGTCGTTGCTGTTTCCTAGGGTAGTTTTCGGAATGGAACTCCCGTTTAAAAGGGTTATTGGGTCGATTCGTGTAATTAACGTTATTGGGTCGATTCATGTAATTAACGTTATTAGTCTGCACAGACCCCAGTTCCATTTTGACTGGGGGTTTTGGCCCTGTCTGATATTGGTATCGTTTCGAATTGTAACTGGGACCCCAAGTATTCGGAAACTGTCTTGATTGATTGGAAAATTTATTCGGGTATTTATTCGCGTTCCTAATCGGCAAGGGAGGTTTCCTGTCCGTCCCAAAATCATATGGCACTGGCGCGGAAACTACATTTGGTGCCTGTACATGCACCGAGTTATTCCGCAGGTTCACATTTTGCATGTCAAGGCAAGCGGTGTATGCCTCAGGGAGGGATTTTGGCTTTTGAATCAAAAGAAGCCGTGAAAAGTCTCCGCTCAGACCCCTGATGAATATATCCAGGGCCCTGTCACGATATGTTCCTACAAGAGCATCAGCTGTCTCTGAGGAATACGACTCAGTTCGGATCTTGTTTATAATTAAGGAGAACTGATGATTTACGTTTGCGTAAAAGTCATCGATTCTCGAACTACCCTGTTTCAACTGGTTAAGTTGATGCTCTAGGGTTCGGATGTCCCTTTTGTCAGCATAGTGAAGGGACAATATCTTTTTGATCTCCACCCAGTCGTTATCAAATATATTATAAGATACTAGGGCGGAGTCCGCCTTCCCGCGAATCTTATTCCTAATGTGTTGGAGGATTGCCCTATACAATGGCTTAGTGCGCACTATCTCATAATCTTTAAGAATCGTCTCCACGCAGTGTACCCATGATACGTATTCCACGGGATTCCCGTCGAATACCTGAATCTCTTTTACAGGGTCGGGGAGCTTAGAAATTTCTCTAAGCTCTAGTTCCGTATTCGGCCTTCGAAGAGGCTGGATAGATATTGAGGGTTGTGTGGTGATTCTTTCAACTGCATTTCTTGCCTCAATTTGTTTAACTTGGTTCTCAATGGAGCCCAACTGCCCTATAACAGATTCTATCGCCTGTCTACCCCCATATTGCTCTAATTGGACAACTCGTGTCTCAAATCCCCTTAACTGATCCAGGACAGAATTAACTGCGCCGGTCAGTTGCGTTACAGAAACTTGGAGTTCCTCCATTTGTTTTTTTTTGTGAGTGGTACCAAAAACTTGTATTAAAAGTTAGTTCGTAAGCTTTTTTTCTATTTCTTCTTCAAATTTAATGTTTAATTATTTTTTACCCTTTTTGTTATATTTTTTTTTTTTTGAAAATTTGATTATCTTTTTACCCCTTTTTTATAATTCTTCTTTTTTTATTTATTTTTTTTTTTTTTTTAAAGTTAGTAAAATTGTAATTGAATTTAATTTTGATATAAAATATATTTCTTCTTCCTTGATTTTAAATAATTTAATTTTTCTTTTTGTAATAAATATAGGTTTTATCTTACATTAAAAAAAACAGCATCATCAAGATCTTATCCTCTGGGTTTTCTTCTCTTTTAAATGTTGATGGATACACCAGGTTCAATGCTTAGTAACGTCACACAGGTCAAATTATAAAGCTGAATATCATGTACTCTTCGTATCACCAATATAGCAGTTTTTTGTTAGTTAAATTTTTTGATAATAATTGATGGACACATTTGGTTCTGTTCTTAGTTGCAGGTCAAATTATGCAGATGAATATCTGTACACTTCATATCACCAGTATAGCAGTTTTTATGTTACTTAAATTTCTGTGAGTAATTGATGGACACACTCGGATCGATTTTTAGTTACAGGTCAAATTTCACGGATGAATGTCGGGAGCACCAGAATAGTAATTTATCACTGTTTCTTTTCAAATAATTTATTTTTTTAGGTTTTGGAATAATTGGTTTATTTAAAGAATCTCGATTTTTTTGATTTGATCGATTTTAAGGTATTTTAACACTTTTATTTAATTGTTTGGAGGCAAGGCTTAAATTCTGTTCTACTATTTGTGTATGATTTTTTTTTATTTTAACAAGGACAGTGGGTCCCTGCTCGGGCGCCAGTAACGGATTTTATATCCGTGTCATATAAAAATATAAATTTACGGGACCTTGGCACTGGTCCCAATTAAAATACAACACTTCAAATCTTTATAAAGAGTTTATTGTAGTGCGACTGCACTCTTTCAGTTACAAAAATAGAATGAATGCAACTAAATCATAAATACATTTTATTACTTAGCCTAATACCGCTGACCAGCACTTCCCACACAGACCGAGTGCAAAGGTGTTTGCTCGGCTCAAGTTTCCCGGTGGGAAACAGTGCAAAGTGCGAAGCGGATGCCCGTGTGCATCGTCGACACTTTTTCCTGGTTGGGTCAATGCCTGACCGTGATAACTTCCATCATGAGGGGGCTTTGTTGATAGTATAGGTACCTAACGTTTCATTAAAAAAAATATGCACGACCTGGTCGCACGAACTTGCAGGTTAAGTACATCGTGTAACCCAACATTTAAGATACATGATGTAAAGGGTCCGCCATCTAACGTTTTTGATGTGTAAACTTCTATGCTGGCGGTAAAGTGGAAAAAAAACGTGAACATATGTGTGCCACGTTACGTCACCGTCGTGCAACTTTACGGTGTGCAACGTTACGATCTGCATACTAGAATGGGTGCGTTCAGTGAAAAAAATCTTAAGATCCCCTTCAAGCAAAAACAAGTCCGTTTTGGAACCGCGCACGTTGATGTTTACACATATTAACCGTGAATCCCGGCACTCCCACAATTTTTTTTTTTCAACTAGTGCTTATTTCGTGAATGGTAACACTTAGCTCATGTCTGATTTGACAGATTATTAGTTTTATCCTTCCGCTGAACGAATATGGTTGTATATACGCTTCGCTAAGATGCCGATTTTGCCAAAAAAATCATCTTTTCAGATGAATCTCATTTTGATCTTGGCGGGTAGTAAACAAGCAAAATTGTCGCATTTGAAAAAAAAAACCCGCACGAATACATTGAAAAGCCGATACAACCAAAACGAGTCACTGTTTGGTGCGGATTTTGGTCCAGAGGCATAATTGGGCCATTTTTCGAAAATGAGCAAGGAGTGGCCGTTACAGTCAATGGCGATCGTTATCGGGCCATGTTGAACGAATTTTTGTTCACAAAAATTGAAGAGGAGGATATTGGCAACATTTGGTTTCAACAGGACGGCCGGCGCTACGTGCCACACAGCCGAAGCTACGCTCGATGTTTTGCGCCATTTTCAAAAAAAAAGTTATTTGGCGGACCCTTTATATATTTATTTAACGAGAAAATATTAAAAGAGTCAAAAGCACCAAAAAAAATATTTTCTGTTTAATTTTTTTTGTTTTCAAAAATTTTTAAATCCATTATTGTTTAAACTATTGAGAAGCATCAGATTGAAAAAATTATAACAAAATCCATTGAACCATGGCAAAGATATACGCGAATAACCCAAAAATAAAACCATTTTTTTTTTTTTTTTTAAAACGTGGAATACCTAATTCCGTCATGTGAATTTTTTGAGAAAAATCTGAAACGCAGTTTTTATAATTGACTTGGTTATTGCAGGTACGAAATTTAATCAAAATCTTTAGAGCGGTTTTTGAGAAAATTTGAAATAAAAAACACAAAATATTGATATGGCAGCTACTTGTTCTAGATGAGCTAAAACAAAAATTCAAATTTTCCCTCTATAGGGAATCACATACAAATGCTGTGTACCAAATTTGAAGCAAATCGGTTCACCCGTTTAGGCTCTAGCTCAAATTACAGTGGACGCACAGACGCGCAGACCCACCGACGCACTTTTTTTGACTAATTATCGTAGTGTTAGTTTTGATAACAACCTCAAACATTTTTCTTTTATACGAAACCAATACAAGAGCAAGTAAAAAGAAACATACATACAAATCGAGTCAAGAGGGATAGTATTGGAACGGAAGTTTTGGAGAGGTCCTGAAATTATTGATTTTTTAATTGGCTATAATAGTGGTTGTGGTTTTAATCTCCATTAATCCGAAGAAACTTTCTTTCTCGTTGTTTTCCATATCACCTACATTTAAAGTACAGGTATAAGGTTATACGAGGAGATTGAATAAATGCATAAAAATATATTTTGTGGTGCGACAGCTCATGGATAACCAAGACTTATAGTGACTTGTTGCAACTTTTAACTAGTTATGTGTGCGTATTGTAATAGTTGGCAGAAATGAAGGGAACGATTGTTTGTCTTACCCGAATGGTTTAGATGAGATGGAATTTATCATGACAACAGATAAATTTGGAGGATTCGTCGGTCACTCACAAGATGTAGTATCCCTACAAAAAAAAACAATGGAATAAGCTAGATTCGAGCCCAGACCTCCAGACACGGTTGTGATCTGTACTAGAAGAAATAAACGCTTGTTTGAGCTTCTACACACGAAACGTCACGTCTTGTTTAAAACACAGTTATCTATTGTTTTATTAATTTCACACATTTCCCCAAAATGTTTAGTAAAAAGTTCCTGATGACATACTATAATGACATAATGCTGTACTCCTGGCGATTCGCAGTTTGTGTGCTGTGATGAAAACCTGTGCAATTGTCTATTGTATGAAACACAACATGTGAGCAACACACAAATTGTACTGCAAAATTCCTAATCAGTGGTACCCACTCTACTTCAATTGAAGTAGATCTACTTCTTTTTTTTAAAAAAATTGAAAATCTACTTCCTACTACCATCACCAAGATATTGGAATCTACTACATTCTGTTTCTATATTTAAATGCCGTTTGGCAGTATGACGCAAGGGCGTCAGTAGTTCTTCGAAGACGGGTTGCGAGATCCTCGCGATGCGGCATTCAATTTAATCTGAGCAATTCTGCTCGCGCTCGTATTAACATTGATATTTGAGCAATACTCAGGTTTGAATGTGTGCAGTCAACTTTGCTGTGATTTAAGCTCCTATACAGGGAGCGTGATCTAGAGCTCTCAGCCTGGTTAATACTTTCCGATCATATTGCAAATTCAACATTCAACATATTCAAATAACTTTTCTTTTTTTTTGAAAATGGCGCAAAACATCGAGTGTAGCTTCGGCTGTGTGGCACGTAGCGCCGGCCGTCCTGTTGAAACCAAATGTTGCCAATATCCTCCTCTTCAATTTGTGTGAACAAAAATTCGTTCAACATGGCCCGATAACGATCGCCATTGACTGTAACGGCCACTCCTTGCTCATCTTCGAAAAATGGCCCAATTATGCCTCTGGACCAAAATCCGCACCAAACAGTGACTCGTTTTGGGTGTATCGGCTTTTCAATGTATGCGTGTGGGTTTTCTGTGCCCCAAATGCGACAATTTTGCTTGTTTACTACCCGCCAAGATCAAAATGAGCTTCATCTGAAAAGATGATTTTTTTGGCAAAATCGGCATCTTCTCTAAGTCGATCGCAGGCCCACTTAGCGAAGGGTATACACAACAATATTCGTTTAGCGGAAGTATAAAACTAATTATCTGTCAAATCAGACATGAGCTAAGTGTTACCATTCACCAAATAAGCACTAGTTGAAAAAAAAAGTTAGATGGCGGACCCTTTATAAGAAATTGAGTGAGTTTTTGCCAGTTAGAAATGTTATTCTCGTCCAACTCCAGCCTTATATTGAATCTATTGGCTATAGTTTCCAAGTCCTTGAAGAAGAGTTTTTTTGTCCGTATTGGTGTTTTTGCAAGCACTTTGCTAAGCCGTTTATGGTTTTCTGTGGTCATCACTTTTATGGTGAAGTTCATGCAGAGTTTGAGAGCGAAAATAAAAAGTGGTGACAATCCGCTCTCGATTTATAGCACATATAGTTTGGTGTATTTGATGGAATCTGAAATAGTTTCTTTAGGAAAAAAGGAAAAAACCCAACAGCTCTTCGACTTCTTTATAATGATTTCCACCCCGCACCTGAGCTCCATAGGACAAAATTGACCTCATAACAGCTTGAGTTACCTTAATTTTTGCCGATTTTGCGAACCTCGGATTAATCATGAGATTTTTCCTAATGGAATGGTTTTGTGATTTAAATCTATTTCAAGATATTTATATGATTCTACGACTTCTAAATCCTCACCATCGTATACTTCCATTTCTCATCCCTTGCAAACCGCCCTGTTCCTTTCCTGAAGATTAAGACTTTTGATTTTTCTGCGTTTATTTGCAAACTGTTAAGGTGACAATATCTCTCTAGCTTGTTAATCATTAACTGTAATGAGCTCGGGGATTCCCCAAGAATAACAATATCGTCTGCGTAGAGCAAAGTTTTTATCCTGATTCCATCAACTACTATTCCATCAGGAAGAAACTCTGATATATCAGCCAAAAATAATGAAAATAAAGGGTTTTCCAATAAGAGGTGTTATTTTGAATAGCCCGCTATTTCGGTAGCTGTCACTTTTGAAGCTGTCATTTTTTGACATTTGACAAGTAAAAACTACGCCATTAATAAAAATGGAACGATACACGCTTCAACAACGCATTGAAATTATTAAAATTCACTATAAAAATGGTGAAAATTTGGCAGAGACGGTTCGTAAAACTAAAACAATTTTGGGTCGTCGTGAAGCACCTTGTCGGACCGCAATACAGAAATTGGTGCACAAATTCGAGCTGTTGGGACAAGTTAGTGATGTGAAGAATGAAACCCGTGCACGTCGCTCAAGAACAACTGAGAATATTGCTGTTGTAGCCCAAAGTGTTGAAGAAAACCCAGGTTTGTCCATTCCTCATCGTTCTTTGGAATTAGGCATTCCACAAACGTCATTACACCGTATTTTGCATAAAGACTTGGGTCTTAAGGGTTATAAAGTTCGGTTAACACAAGAACTCAAGCCGGCTGATCATCAACAACGTCGTGTCTTTGCTGATTGGGTCCTTGAAATGCATGAAAATGATCCGGAATTTCATCGAAAAATCATCTTGACTGATGGGCCCATTTCCACCTCGGAGGCTACGTCAACAAGCAAAACTGTCGCATCTGGGGCTCGGAAAACCCAAGAGTTATTGTTGAAAAGCCTCTCCATCCTCAACGCGTGACTGTTTGGTGCGGTTTATGGTCCGGCGGGGTCATTGGACCTTACTTTTTCGAAAATGAGGCTGGAGCAACAGTTACGGTCAATGGATTGCGCTATCGAGAGATGATTAATGATTTTTTATGGCCGGAATGGGATGGTATTGATCTGGACAACGTTTACTTTCAACAAGACGGCGCTACGTGCCACACAAGCAATGAAACCATCGATCTTCTTCCTTTGTGGCCACGTGAAAGATAAGGTCTACGCCAACAGCCCCGCGTCGATTCAAGACCTCAAAGATGGAATTCGTGAGGCTACCGAGGACATAGGGCAGCCACTTTGCGATTTGGTTATGGAAAATTTCATGAAAAGGATATGCTCCAGTAAGCGTGGTCGTGGCGGCCATTTGGCTGATGTTGTGTTTCATTATTAACAGCATACCTTCCTCTTTATAATGAAATAAACATCCGATCATTTATCTCAAAAAATACCATTTTTCTTTGAATATCAAAATAACACCTCTTATTGGAAAACCCTTTACATATAAGTATTGTATTTACTTTATATATAAATTTAAATAGGTGCATTTATTGGGCCGATATTTCTCCCCTTAGTGTGAATACATCAATATTTTTAATGAAGGCAAGCACGAAAGTGATCCCATGGAATTCTTGAACGAGGTACTGATTTCAATGTTTAATATTTCCTAATATCTTTTCCTATTAAATAGAAGAAATGTGGAAGGTCAGCGTATTTATCAGATGAGTTAAATGAGACGCTGCTGTTGGAATTACCAGCAATTCACACCACAACGTATTGCTTACTGCTTAAAAAAATACAATAAAATCATGTTTAATTGTGTAAACACCTCGTTTGTGCTGTCAATCGGACAGCTAAAGGCAATATTAAAATAAAAAAACAATTTTCCTATATGTCGCGTCTATGTTATTCTCACTCGTATTTGTGCGCTTTTAATTGAAAAATGTAAGTAAAATATCCACTTTAATCAATTCCTTTTATTTAATTGATTGTAGATACATTCCAATTTCAAATTGAATTATTGTAAATGACTGAAAATCGTCAAAAAAAAAAAACTAATTGGACTCCATCATATATGAAGGAGTTGCTAATGGAATCAGTAAAGCCCATCATCATATTCTTCAAAAGGATGTGGCCCATAAACCACACCAAACCGTAATTTTTTCGGGATGCAATGATGACTCATGGAGTACGTGTGGATTGCTGCCTGACCAATACCGCATTTTTTGTTTATTGACGAAGCCATATTCAGCCAGAAATGAGCCTCATCGCTGAAGACGATTTTTCGATGAAAATCCGAATCATTTTCAAGTTGTTGCTCAGCCCAATTCACGAACATATGACGCTTCTGGTGGTAAAGCGGCTTCAGTTCGTGCGTCAATTTAATCTTGTAAGGATGTAGGCCCAGATCTTTTCGCAAAATTCACCACAAAGACGTCACAGAGCCACAGAGATGCCCAACGCTTGAGAACGACGTGTGAGAGACACATTTGGGCTTTCTGCAACTGAAGCCTCAGCGGCAGCAATATTCTCGACACTACGGGCACTTCTTTGTCTCACTGGCACGGGAACATTTTGTACTGTGTCTGTGGATTCAAATTTTTCCACCAGACGCTCAATTGTTGTTTGTTGATCTGCTAGGACAATTATGACGACCATTGATTGGACGTAGCGCTCTTAACGTTGAGGCCACTGACTCCGAACTTCGGTGGTAAATTTTAATAATTTCGATTCGTTGTTGGCTCGTATATCTTTAAATTATGAAATGGCAAACCTTACTGAAGAGAAATGTCAAAAGAGCGGCAAGAAATATGGCGTTTTTTGCTGTCCCTGTTGCTCTAATTTCGTAGCGTCCTTGTTGAAAACCCCTTTATGATCTAACTTCTCCCTTGACGTTTTGTGTTGCAATTTGGGCCTTGATTTCGATTTCGCAGATTGAAATAACTTTTGTGTTGGCTAGCAGCTAAGTTCACAAACTCCTCAGCACTTTGAATAGCAAATCTTTTGCCTTCAGACATAGTTTTTTGTTTTACAAACCGTTTTATATTGCTCCCAATCCCATGTATTACTCCGCAGTGGCAAAATACTTGCATGAAGCCTGATTCACATTGCGACGAAGAAGCGCGACATGAGCGTGACGAGAAACGCTGTCATTTTTTTCTAGTTACTAAATCATTGCCCCAATTCACAATGCATCGAGCGTTTTTACAACAAAACAATTTTTTTTTTTTTAAATCAATAAAACATAAAACAAATTTACATGCAAAACAATAGATTTATCAATAAATTTATTTGTTAAATAAATTTTATGATCATTTATTTTTTGAAAAATCTGTAAATTACTTAGCAAAGATGAATAGCCTCTTCACGTTGCGGATTTTTTTTCAATTTTTCGAATTTTTGGTGTAACGTGACCACGAGAAACGCCTTATTGTTTTCTTTTTTTGACATGGCTTTTTCATATCCTCACACAACGAGGAGTTTCAGAAAACTTTGTGCTGATAATCATGGACTGGAAAGAGTACAAATGTAAGGTGTTAGGTTAGAGTCAACGAAGAATTCCAAATCAGTAAGTGTACACCAAGAAAGCTTCTTGAGCCTTTTGCTCTTTATTTTGGTGCGTGACTACCAATCCTAGCGAGCATCATAGTTATTCTTTGCTGACGGTGGAGGCATCATAAGCGATGATCCTAAATTAGTGCAACGAGCACTTTACGTACTTTATGTATTGGTGGATGTTGTGGTACATTGGTGGTACATTGTGGCAATGGCCTCGGGAAAATTTGTTCCCACTCTCTGTGAACTATTACAAACGGCCCTTGACAAGCTCATTAATTGGGCCAATAACTGTGGACTTAACGTCAACCCACTAAAGACAGAACTAGTTTTGTTTACAAGGAAACGTAACATTCCAAACATAGACCCGCCCATCATTGATGGAACTCCATTACAAGTTTCGGTGACGACCAAGTATCTTGGTGTGGTCCTTGATCGTAAACTAAGCTGGAAAGATAATATCAAAGAACGAGAGAAAAAAGCAGTAGAATTTTTGGCAAAAATTGGGGACCCAGCCCTAAAACCATTCATTGGATGTACACAGCCATAATAAGGCCTATTCTAATGTACGCATGTTTGGTCTGTTGGCTAGCTCTAGGCAAGGTTACCAATCTTAATATCGTGACTAAAATTCAAAGACTGGCGTGTATTGGCACAACCAGTGCCATTAGAACTACCCCAACCGCAGCCCTAGAAACATTCCTTTCACTAGCCCCGCTCGATCTATTTGGGAAAGAGCTAGCGGCCAAAAGCGCTTTAAGGCTTAAACAGTGTAATAACTGGACAAGGGATCACTACGGGCACAGAACTATAATGCAATTTACAGACATAAACATACAAACAGACTATATCTCACCATCCATAGATTTTAACCCAGTGGCTCTAGTAGATATCCCAACAAGGGATCGCTGGAACGAAAATCGGGTCATAAATGAAAATCATGTTTCGGTCTTCACAGATGGGTCTAAGACAATCGACGGGGTAGGGTCAGGCATCTACTCAGATAACCCACCCATAAATAGATCAATTAAACTTCCAAACTCTTGCAGTGTCTTCCAAGCGGAAGTGCTGGCAGTTTGCGAAGCTGCAAAACACCTTACTTTATGCGAAGTAGTTGATAGAAATATCGACATCTTTATAGACAGCCAGGCGGCAATTAAAGCCATTTCCTCAATTACCACGAAGTCAAAACTGGTGGACCGTTGTAAAAGTAACTTAAGACTACTCAGCGCCACAAACACAGTTACCCTGAAATGGGTCCTAGGACACCGTGATATACGCGGAAACGAAATGGCAGATGAATTGGCCAGAAACGGGTCATCTCTTGACCCAAGTCAAATAGAATCATCGATATTAATGCCACTGGAGCAAGAAAAGAATAGAATTCACCAAAACTTCCTCAAAACCGCTAATGACAGATAGTCATCAATTGATACCTGTCGGGTCTCTAGGAATCTATGGCCGAATATCTCCAGGAAAAAAACAGAATTCTTACTTAAGATAAGCAGGCCTCAACTGTCCCTCCTGGTTGGAATCCTGACTGGTCACAACTCAATGGGGACCCACATGGTCAGAATGGGCACTAGCACATCTGACCTATGTAGAGGGTGTCAGGACAAGGAGGCGGAAGAGGGCTCATCCCACTTTCTTTGTGAATGCCCCAGCCTAGCCAAAACCAGGAAAACTGCCCTCGGAGAATACTTTTTCGAAGAACTGGGCGACATCTCAACCCTACCACTAAAAAACATCCTGAACTTTATACAGAGCTCGGGATGGTTTAGGGAGGTAACTCATGACCCGTTACTCCTTTCCCTTTTCATCCTAATACCTACCCTACATCCTGGGGAGCGCAATGGATCCATTGAGATCCGAGTGAGAGGGTGCGGCTTGCCGCATCGTCACCCCTTTTAACCTAACCTAACCTATGTTGTGGAGGGAAGTCAGTACCGTATTAGTCGAAAAACGCCTGAATACTTGTGCTGTACGTTTTCTGATCCACACACATACCTATTCCAGACATTTGATTGAATAGAAGAGTGCTTTCTTAGGGTGAAAAGTATGAACATCTGAGATCTATGATAAGAAGCGAAGCAATTTGTTGATAACGATATATAAATCATTACGCGTTAGTGTATAGGGTAGATGAAGTGGCTGAGAAACTCTGCTATCTGCTATATGATCCCTCTTAGCTGAAAGGAAGATCCTATACCGCAGTTGTACGTTCAGCAGAAGTTAAAAGGCTTGATAGAATAAGAAGTTAAAAATTTCGAGGAAGCCTTCTTGTTAAAAAATAGACACGACGAATTCAGCTTGTGTTGCCATTTTAAATGGAGAGAGCCTGAAAACTCAGTCAAAAAGGCAATATTCTACAACGTCTCGTCATGATTGCCAAGAAGAAAGACAGAGTTAAAATCTCCTACTATAAACAAATGCAACGTCTTCCAGTATTTAATTGGGCTCAGACTTACAACAATTCAAATCGGGAGGCTTGTTGCCGCTTTCTGGGGTCAACTCAGTGAATCCCCCACAGGCCGAAAAAATTGTTAAAATATTTTTCGTCTACAATTTTACAATTTTATACATAAGCTACAGTTTTTTCCTTAAAATTTCTTTCAAAAAACCTCGTAATTTTGACGGTTTTAACCCAAAAAAGCCCTACTTTAAATTTTGGATAGATTTTTTTTTATAAAAATGCTCAACACATAAAAATGACGCAATTTAACTTTACACTCTGTTAACCTTAACCTCAAAATCATAGAAACTTTCTCTAAAGCTGGCATATTTGTTCATAGTTTCCATTTATTTGTCGTTGTTACTCAAAAACTCTCAAATTAGTTAAATGATTTTTTCAAAGAAATGATTCAAATTATAGTACACTCGCATGAGTTAAAACAGAAAAAAAAAAAATTCCTTAATGAATCATAAATCAAGTTTCATGCTTAAATCGACTTTCAACTTGATGGCCATTTTCACTCGTTTCATTTCTAATACCGGAGCTAAAAAGGATGATGATGGCAGAATGATAAATTAGCTTCAGTTAAAATCCGTTCCTTATGACACTCAACAAATGCATCATCCAACCCCATTCTGTCCTTGTCAATCGTATGTACATATGTACATTCGCGTTCGTTGTTATTTTGTTAGCTTTTTTGGATCCAATATCCATCACTGTATGTCAGTGTGTGTATGTGTTAGTTTGTTTGTATTACGAACTCATGAGGAGCTCCACTAATCAGGACATTTGTTTGCACTGCACACTACTGAACACTCCACATTTTTATCCTCGATTAAGTGAGCTCGCGCTCTAACTTACGTCTCCACTGTGTGATGCCAATGTCGAGTCGAGTCGTCGAGTTGAGTTGAGACTCTATGGCTCCTCCAGCTTCAATATAGGTAGCCGTAGCATCATATAGAAAGCAAGCTATATATATATGTAGGTGGAGTAGAAATTCCCTTGGCCATAGTTTGCGGCATGGGTGAGCTATGGTTGGCGGCATGAGTGGCGGCAATGCACCATAAATTTTCGCTATTATCTTTTCCTGATTTCCAACTGCCTCGTGAGTGCCGGGGTTGCTCCATATCGGTTTTTCTCTAGGTTAGGTACGTAGGTATATTTAATACTACAGTAGTTCTTCCGCCCGAACTATTATTTCTCATTCAAGTTAAATGTTATCCTGAAATTCTTTCTTGCTTCCATAATTCATTCATCCTTCTAGCTCCAATCCAACGTCAGGCCCCGTGCCTGCTTGCTGCTTGCTGCTTCCTTTCCTTCCTTTCTTCCCTTCTCGTGCTTAGTGAAGAGCCAGCTGAAAACTACTTGTGCAGTTTTATTTTTTTTGCCTCTGTCGAAGTGAACCCCGAGTGTTTTCCTTGCACTAAGGAGGTAAGGACTCCGCACAGGACGAATGGCACTAGGGCATCATCCTTCCCTAAACCTATGTATAGTGAGTGTGGTTGGGTTTATGCTGATGTGGGATGCAATGAAAAAAATCTAACTCATGAGGTTGAATGTCGAAATTAAAAAAGCAAAACTAGCGAAAATGAAAAAAATAAAGACAAACATATGTTTCACTCCTTTAAATTCAGCGTTCTTTTTTTTTTTTTTTGAGAATATATACTTCGTTTATCCTTTGCCAGGACTTGCAATTTCGCGAGAATGGTGAGGGTAAGTTAAGTTTCAATGAAATTGCCCGACTGCGAGTTCTAGGAATATTCGTGTGAAATATTTACGCTGAAAATGGTAATGGTAAGGTTGGGTATTTCAAGTTGCTTGTAATGGGCTGCGTCGAGTGCAGGGTTGGATTTGAGGTATAAGAGTAATCCTCACGTTTCATGACAAAAGATAAAATTGGTAGATTTTACATTTCTTTGCAAGAGGAAATTGCGTTAAAAGATTTTTTGCTTATTTTTTAGGTAGAAATTTCTGGGGTTTGATTGGAGTGTCGGTCCGATGATGCAGTAAGCATTTTTCATGGTCGTTTCGAGCAAAAAATTCTACACAAGAAATTTTATCAATTTTGCGTTTGGAAGGTTGTAAAGGAGAAGACGCAACGATGAACGTTACGGGTCTTAGATCGACAGGACTCTGATGGTCCAGATTCTTCATGCGTTTTCATCGAGTTAACATTTTTTTTTGGAAAATTTGTCCGCATCGAATGGAATATGGGTAAAAAACCTGCTATGGGACTTTTATTTCTTTTTTATTAACACCAAAATCCAGAATACTATACAAAATCCCGAAAACGCTTTGTCCCACAAACTCGAAATCAAGAAAGCCAACAATCCTGTAAACCAAAAATCCCGAAAACCCAAAAGCCAGAGAATCTAAGTTCTCGAAAACCCATTATCCCGTACATCCAAAATTTAGAAAACTAAAAGTCCTGAAAACCCAAAATCCCAAGAGTCCAACATTTTGGGATTTTGGATTTTCTGGATTATGCGTTTTCTGGAGTTTTGGTTCTCTGAATTTTTTGTTTTCGGGATTTTGAACCCTACACCATTTGTATGTTTTTTCTTGGAAATATGAGAGAAAAGCCCTTGAAATGCAAAGTTTACAAGAATTGTCTGGCAAGGGCTGACTACCTTGATTCCCAACTCAACATTTAATTTAACGTAACTAATATGATATCGCACTAAAAAAGCCTAAATACAAAAGTATGCACTACTGGATCGAAAGCACCTGCTTTTGTAGTTCACAATAATAACATAGCCACACATTGAAGATGCATGTTAAATATTAAAAAAAAAAACTCAAAAGTACTAAAAAATGGATTTTTGGTTTGATTTTTGTTTTATTTAAAAGAAAATTTGTTTCAAAATTTTCAAATGCAATGTAATTAGAAATTTCAATAGTCAAAATATTTCAATATTATATTAAAATCGGTACAACCATCGAAAAGATTTACGTGAATAACCCGAAATTAAGGCAATTTTTGAATAAAAGGTGGAAAATACGAAGTTTAATCAAAATCGTTAAAACGGTTTTCGAGAACGTATACCAGTGCTGGATGAGCTAAAACAAAAAATTCCAATTTTCCTTTAAGGGAATCACATAAAAATGGTCTGTACCAAATTTGAAGCAAATCCACCGATCCGTTTAGGCTCTAGCTCAAACACGGACGCATTAACGCATACACAAACAGATCCACAGATGCACAGACTCAGAAGTAAAAAAATACTTTGTCTTTAAAGGTTCTTCTTCTTTGTAGAAGACGAAAGCTTTCTTGGCCAATATGCCTACCCCAACTCAACTAATATAAATACCTGCATCCAGCCCTGAAATTTGAGCTCATAGTTTACATCTTCTTGACAGCCGCATATAAGTCATTTCTGAGGCCTGCTGTTAAACAGCAACGTATAGAAAACAGTGATTACTTTAGGGATTCATTTCACTTTATAAACCTTTCTACATTTTTTTTTTTTTTGAGAAAATGTTGTTCGCTTATTATTTAAAGTTTTGTTTTTTTTTTTCTAATTTCGTACATCAGAATCCTTGCTTGTTTATCTAGGCTTGAATACAGGGATATCTATGTGCAGTGCAGTATGCATAACATACATGAATTCTATCGTCAGAATTTTGCACGAAATCAAAATGTCGAAGTGGTTTGAGTTGAGAGTACACTGATGCTAAAAAATGAGGTGAGAAGTATTTGGCTTTGGATTCTTAACTTTTATGTGTATGTTGAAGTTTTTCTCTATTACAGTTACAGGACTAGTTCACTACTTTTTGAAGGATATTTATATTGTGCCTGTGCAGGATATTATTATATCCTTGGCGTGGTGGGGAAATAAGAAGGAGGCGGAGGTTGTAGAGCCAAGTATAGTGGAAGTGGTTGTTCATGTTTCTGCTCTTTTGAATCGTAAAGTGGAGTGTGCAGCATGATGAGCGCGAGGATGAATGTTTCTGTGTTTTACTACACACATTTTGTTGCATCGTGAAGAAGACTTCAGCACTCAAAATACTCGGTGTAAAGAGGTCTAATTAAAAAAAAAAAAAAAATAAACATGAACAACGATTTTCTGCGGTAAAAAGTAGAACATTTTTAAGCGTTTAACATTATACCTATGTTGGAATTGCATATAGTTAACTTATACAAAATAGAAAAATATTAAAATGATGAATAGGTGTATTTTTGTTTCTGAAAAGGTAAAACTAAAATAAAAAATACAACAAGCCTCAGTATATGGATCATCAGTTTCATTTAGATAGAGTACGTAGGTACTTATACGCAGTAGAGGGTGTTTTTTTAGAGGTTATAGAACATTGAAATGGAATAAAATAAAGACATTTTTTTTTTAAATTCACTATAAAATTTACTTTATTCGAAAGATAATCTTGTGGCATTATAATTTAAATATGATTTCTGGCATATGACCTCCACGGCTGGCTTGGACGCAGTCTAATTTCGAGGTTATAAAAGGCTATTGGGTATTTTTTTTTTCTTTTATTTGAAAACATAAAGACATTAAGATTCATATAAAACTTTAGTTGAATCAAGAACCAGACAAGACCAGAGAGGTGCTCGTGCTGGGAGTCGAATTAATAGGGAAACTACATTCGATCCTGGATCTCCTTTTATACCTCTCGGTTGGGCAAACTTGCTTTGTTTCTTCTTTCGTATTGACAGCTGCTGCATGATGTGCCATGGTATGTGTGTGTACTTTAGGGGTGGTTTTTTGTGTATCTGATGTTGATGCCTCATGTCTGGCTATGGTGACTGCAGGCATTGATGTATGCATGTACATATGTTGAGAGGTTGTTGAGATAGATGGTAGTACAAGTGCTGCCACTTTATCGGTATTTGTTACAAGGTCCAATTTTCGATGAATTTTTGCAACATTTGTGGCCGTATATCGGCAATATCGAGGCGAATGTTGTCCTCCAAGTGGTCAATCGTTTCGGGATTATCGGAGTAGACTAGCGATTTCCCATATCCCCACAGAAAATAGTCAAGCGGCGCGCGTTAAATCGCACGATCTTGGAGGCCAATGAAACTATGCTGTTACCAAACGTTTCCTTCAATAAATCAATTGTGGCACGAGCTGTGTGACATGTTGCGCCGTCTTGTTGAAACCACAGCTCCTGCACGTCATGCTGGTTGTTCAATTGATGAACGAAAAAGTTAGTAATCATGGCTCTATAGCGGTCACCATTGACTGTAACGTTCTGGCCAGCATCGTTTTTAAAGAAGTACGGACCAATTATTCCACCAAAGCATAAAGCACACCAAACAGTCAGTTTTTGTGGATGTAATGGTGTCTCAACATACACTTGAGGATTATCATCACTCCAAATACGGAAGTTTTGTTTATTGACGTATCCATTCAACCAAAAGTGAGCTTCATTGCTGAACAAAATTCGCTTACGAAAATTGGGATCAACGGCAATCTTGTTTTGGGTCCATTTGGGCACAATTTTGAAGCGTTGTTCAGGCGTGAGTCTATTCATGTTGAAATGCCAAACCAAACTAAAAATATTTCACATGACAGCTGACAAAATGGCCGGCAGTTAAAATAGTGTTGCCAACTTTAAGTTCTATACATCTAAAAAAAAAACATCCTTTACATGAAAGGGATCACGGATGTATAACTATGGGGGCCCGTAAAATGAAGTTTTACAAAATTTTCATTAGCATCAGTACTCACTGACTACTTATTTTTTATTTGTATTTGTATTTATTGATTTCAAGCATAAGTATATTAAAATATAGTGTCTTCTTTGTTATACCTAGTACATTTTTGGTTAATTAATAAATTTACGTAAACAGATTTGAATAATCTATATTTAATTAAAAGTGAAAAAAAGGTTAAGATAAATATTAAAAAAAGCTTTCAAAAATGAAGATTTACTTTATGAATGATTTTGGCTTCTAAAATGGACTTTTAGAGAATTTTCAAAAGTTTTGCAATAGCTTAGTCTTCTAAAGTTGATAGGCAGGGAATTCTATAGACCTACTGTGGTGTACACAAAGAACTGTAAAGATAGCTAAACCTGGGTGTAATTAGAACTTTACTTCTTTCAGATGTTGGAAACACAAGTTTTTCAAAAAGATATTCGGAAACTTTATTCTGAATCAACTTAAAAAAGAACATTAGTGCTTGGAAATGGTCAAACCGATTTAAACCATAAACAAAGCGAGCAAAATTGTTGAAGGCAACTTCTAATTTTTGTCTATATATTCTGCTGTATAAATAACAGAAGATCAGGCTACCATATACAATAAAATAGGAAGCACAAGGGTTTTTGCTATTGTCATTTTAGTATGGACATTGGCAGACAGCAGACAGCAGCCAGCTAAATTTATAACCCGGAGTGTGGAGTAAGTTTTTCCCACTGTGCAGGTTATATGACTATCCAAAGACAGTTTTTGTTTAAATACAACTGCTAAGTTTTAAACTGTTTCAAAATATACTAGAGTAGAATCATCTAGTTCGATATTTTGAAATTATGATGTTTTGACCGGTGTATTCCTCACAATAATAGCCTGAATTTTTTTTTAATTCAGTTTCAAAGGGTTCTGGTGAGACCATTCTACAATACGCTTTAAATCTTTGTTTATTCTGGCAGTTGCATCTTCAAGCATGATTTATTAGCTCCAATAAATCTGAAAGTCATCAGCATAGTACATATTTGTAATAAAGGGTTTTCCAATAAGAGGTGGTATTTTGATATTCAAAGAAAAGTGGCATTTTTTGAGATAAATGATCGGATGTTTATTTCATTATAAAGAGGAAGGTATGCCGATAATAATGGAACACAACATCAGCCAAATGGCCGCCACGACCACGCTTACAGGACCATATCCTTTTCGTGAAATTTTCCATAACCAAATCGCAAAGTGGCTGCCCTATGTCCTCGATAGCCTCACGAATTCCATCTTTGAGGTCTTGAATCGACGCTGGGCTGTTGGCGTAGACCTTATCTTTCACGTAGCCCCAAAGGAAGAAGTCGCAAGGTGTTAAATCACAAGATCTCGGTGGCCAATTGTGATCACCTCTTCGAGAGATAACACGGTCCGGAAACTTTTCCCGTAAAAGATCGATGGTTTCATTGCTTGTGTGGCACGTAGCGCCGTCTTGTTGAAAGTAAACGTTGTCCAGATCAATACCATCCAATTCCGGCCATAAAAAATCATTAATCATCTCTCGATAGCGCAATCCATTGACCGTAACTGTTGCTTCAGCCTCATTTTCGAAAAAGTAAGGTCCAATGACCCCCCGGACCATAAACTGCACCAAACAGTCACGCGTTGAGGATGGAGAGGCTTTTCAACAATAACTCTTGGGTTTTCCGAGCCCCAGATGCGACAGTTTTGCTTGTTGACGTAGCTTCCGAGGTGGAAATGGGCCTCATCAGTCAAGATGATTTTTCGATGAAATTCCGGATCATTTTCATGCATTTCAAGGACCCAATCAGCAAAGACACGACGTTCTTGATGTTAACTGAACTTTATAAGCCTTAAGACCCAAGTCTTTATGCAAAATACGGTGTAATGACGTTTGTGGAATGCCTAATTCCAAAGAACGAGGAGGAATGGACAAACCTGGATTTTCTTCAACACTTTGGGCTACAACAGCAATATTCTCAGTTGTTCTTGAGCGTCGTGCACGGGTTTTATTCTTCACATCACTAACTTGTCCCAACAGCTCGAATTTGTCCACCAATTTCTGTACTGCGGTCCGACAAGGTGCTTCACGACGACCCAAAAATGTTTTAGTTTTACGAACCGTCTCTGCCAAATTTTCACCATTTTTGTAGTGAATTTTAATAATTTCAATGCGTTGTTGAAGCGTGTATAGTTACATTTTTATTAATGGCGTAGTTTTTACTTGTCATATGTTAAAAAATGACAGCTTCAAAAGTGACAGCTACCGAAATAGCGGGCTATTCAAATTAACACCTCTTATTGGAAAACCCTTTATTTTAGAACCAAAGGTAAGTTGTTATTTAAAGGGGTAAAAAGAAGAGGGCTCAAAATAGAGCCTTGGGGTACACCAGCATGCGCTAGGGGGAAATCGGATAGCTTCTTATTTGACAGAACTGCTTGAGTTCTTCCAGATAAATATACTTTAATGAGAAACACAGCCGAATTTTCAAAGAAGAAATTGTGTGTTAACTTTTTCAACAACAGTATATGCGAAATAGAATCACAAGTAGAACCATCGTCGTAACTACATTGTTATCTATTTCTTGTCATATGTCAACAACTATTTTTAAAAGTGCAGTGGAACAACTATATTGTGGCCTAACGCCTGAAGGTGAAAACAGACGGTTAGATTTAAAAAGAATACAATCTGTTGACTTATTATCTTCTCAAATGCTTTGGTGATAAAGGGTAGAATGGATATTGGGCGGTATTCTTTTTGATTTGAATTCGTCTTTTAAGTTACAGGAATGACTTTGGAAGCTTTCCATATATTTAAGGGTAGCAGGATATGTGGTTAAAATGGTAATTAAAATGTGAGATATGTAGGGTGTGATAAAGGGAAGAATCATATCATATCAATAAATTTAGGATACTTGTTGTCTTAACCAATTGCATTTGATTTTATCCCATTTACCGCCTAGAATACTTCCTTTTCATCGACTCTCTTAAAACTGAAACTCGATGAGAAGACAGTCTCAATCTCACGCAATCATCAATGGAATCACTACCGATGGAGGAGGATATTACAAACAAATTGTTTAGCTTGTTTCCATCGCACACCTCTTCTGAGTATTTCGGTTGCTTAGGAATACCAAGAGACTTGACATTTTTTCCACATCATTTGACAGCTTAAGTTATTGAATTTTACGGCGAAATAATTTTGTTTTGAGCATTTGATCTTAATGTTTACCACGTTTGTTAGAGTTTTGTAATGATTAGAAGGCGGATGGAATTCGAAATCTTTTCCAACGCTTAAATGTTGCGTTTCTCTTTATGATTAACTTTCCGATCTTATACTTATACCATCTAATTTCGTTAGTTTTGATTTGAATTGTTTTAACGGGTATATAATTTTCAAGCAGGTTGTTTATCATTGAGGTGAATAATTGAACTTGTTCATCAACCGATTCAAGTAGTAAAAACTGGTTACAACGATATCAGCTGATTGATATTATCAAAAATGTTGACGGCCTAATAAATCTTAATGAAAAAGATACTTTTTATCCATTCAAAATGTTCAAATTATTAAGGCCATATTCTCAATAGCTATATCGCCAATACCGAAACAATCTCCATTGGATAAAATATTCTTTTACGCAAAAACCGATGCAAAATGGGCGGAAAACATAAGTTTCCTACTGGAGCATTTGGAGCGATCGACTGCACCTAAATTATAAGTACCTGCTATTGCAATGTTGATGGAAAAGTATGAAGAAATAAACAGAAGGTAACAAAAAACTATTTTTGTTTTATTTATGTTGTTTATATTGATCAAAACTAACCCAGTTATTTAATAGTAGGGAATAACCCCAAAATAAGACAATTTTATTTAGCAATTTTTTTCGAAATTCAATGATTTTATAAAACCGGATGCTAAAATGTCTTGTACTTAAAAAAAAATAAAAATAACTAAATCAACGTAGTGAAAAAAGGATATTTACAGCAACTTAAGCAACGGAATGGAGTCAATTTAATAGAATTTTTTTTCTGTTATTTTCAATTTTCTAAAGAACTAGAAGAGAATTTAGCATCTGGTTTTTGGTGTTTGAATAAGAACATTGAATATTAAAATCAAAAATACTACTCAATAACGGATGTATCGGGTTTTTCAATAAGAGCGCTACAAAAGTTTTTTTTTTTAAATAAAACAAAAATGGTTTTGGATATCAATGAAATTCTTTATTCCTGTGAAAGTACGTTTGATGCCATTATGTATGGAATTCGATTTCTTTTGCACGGCCACCACGGGACGCTTGCAGAAGTCCAGACGCTGAACCCAATTTTCGACAGTTTTCAAGCATAAATCGGCCGATATGCTGCAAATTTCACGTTCGATATTCGTACGAAGTTCGCTGACTTGTTGGCATAGACCATAGACTTGACGTAGCCCCACAGGAAATAGTCTAACGGCGTCAAATCGCACGACCGAGGCGGCCAAGCGACTGAACCATTTCGTGAGATAACACGTTCTCCAAACTTGGTTTCCAATAAATTGATTGTGACATTCGCTGTGTGGCTTGTGGCGCCTTCCTGTGGGAACCACATGTCCTACAAGTCCATATCATCCAATTGGGGCCAAAAATATTCGGTTATCATTGAACGGTAGCGATCCCCATTCACAGTAACGTGCCGGTCTTGATCATCACGGAAGAAGTACGGCCCAATGACGCCGCCGGCCCATAAGCCACACCAAACCGTAATTTTTTCTAGATGCAATGCTGACGCATGGAGTACGTGTGGATTGCTGCCTGACCAATACCGCATATTTTGTTTATCGACGAAGCCATTCAGCCAGAAATGAGCCTCATCGCTGAAGATGATTTTTCGATGAAAATCCGAATCATTTTCAAGTTGTTGCTCAGCCCAATTCACGAACATACGACGCTTCTGGTGGTCAAGCGGCTTCAGTTCTTGCGTCAATTTAATCTTGTAAGGATGTAGGCCAAGATCTTCTCACAAAATTCGCCACAACGACGTCACAGAGATGCCCAACGCTTGAGAACGACGTGTGAGAGACACATTTGGGCTTTCTGCAACTGAAGCCTCAGCGGCAGCAATATTTTCGACACTACGGGCACTTCTTTGTCTGTGCCTGTGGATTCAAATCTGTCCACTAGACGCTCAATTGTTGATCTGCTAGGACGATTATGACTACCATAAATTGCACGTAGCGCTCTTAACGTTGAGGCCACTGACTCCGAATTTCGGTAGTAAATTTTAATAATTTTTTTTTTGTTGAAAACAATCATCTATACGATTTTGAAAAAAATGCTCTTATTTATTTTAAGTCAAACACTAAAACCAAATGCTTTCTGGTTTTTGGGAAAACTTTAAATAAATGAATTAACTTATGCCAGAGTGGTGAGTTCAACCAGAGTTAGCTAACTCTAGAAGTTAACTGTTATTCGGTGGAGGATGCATGTGGTGAGTTAACTCGGGTTTAACTTTAATCCCGCACTGAAAAACTGGGACCTCAGTAGAAATATGATATTAAGAGCAACTTAATCGTAGAGGTAGACCTACATACGTTAAAAAAAAAAGACTAAACTTACGTTTTGGTGGGTCGTTTTGGGCCCTTATATATTTTATGAGAAAATAAATACAAAAATGAATAATTCTTCAGAAAAAAAATGCAGTTATAGTTAGAATTCATTTAACAATTAAAAATAAATGAATATGAGAAGTCGTTGTGATTATACTTAAACGTTTTCAAAACATTTGACACACACATTCCGGTTGTGTTTAGTTTTGCAAACATTTTGTTTACACAAGCAGCAGATCAACTCTGCTTTATTGTCTTTTGGTTTTGCTTTTTCATCTAAACAAATAGCACAACTGCACCGTTTTGTTGGTGCTGGTGAAACACATCTTGTCCGTTTGACAGGTGGCTTGGTATATTCGCTTCCGCTGTCATTCATAATCGAAGTGGAAGAGCAAGATAGCGTCGATTTAAGGGAAAGTAAACAAGTGGCTCGAGGTGCACTTGATCTGCTGAACATGTAATCTGCCCAATTCGACACCTAGATCATGGCGAAATTTCTTACGAGCGTTAAAGAAAAATAACAAAATTTTGTCTTATGGAAATCTTTAAAGCAGTTTCGTTTCTCATTGAAACACAAAAAAAACTTCACATTTTTGGCATTGTGTAAAAGATCGAAATTTGCAGCACAGCAGTTCTGGTATAGTTGTCTACCGCATCAAGAGGTAAGTCTTGATGTCTTGATGGAGTTTTTCTGGGCTTTTTGCTGGGTATTGGTGAATTGACCGAGCTAGATGGAGTGGCGGCTTGGCTTGTTGGGGTGCTTAAAGTCGGTGTTCCAGCTGGACGTCCACGTTTTTTGGGAAAACTTAAAACCTTTCCTGCCTTACGCATATGTTCGGAAACGGCGAATTTGAAGGCAAATAAAGGCATGTACTGATTGACGTTGATTCAGCGCCATAGCAACCAAGCATTTACAAGGCTCATATCTACCATGTGGAAAAAAATTGGTTTGTACCATTGTCGAGAACGCAAATGGATTCTATAATACCCAAGCATGGAATCAAGTAAATCCACACCTCCCATGTGCTGGTTATAAACATCCACAGCTTGAGGAGATGTCACATCCTTGTATTGTTTTTCTCGACGAAAATACCGTCGTTTTGTTGTTTTTGGCTCACTTCCAACATAAGCTGAGAGCATATTCACAACCTTATTATCGTACCACGACACTAAACTAAGCTTAACACAGTCTATGATCGCTGTTTTTTCGGCCATGCTTCCGCGTCCTTTTTTTCAATTCTTTCTCAGTAAGCATATTTGAATTCGGCACACGATTAAGTCTCACTGTTCCCAACGACAGCAAACCATTTGTGAACAAATAAACTTGCAACTTTGGGCTATTAAAACAATTATCAAAACAAATCTTATAGTTTTGATACTTAGGTATTGTATAGCAGCGAGTTTGGATATAACGTTAGAACTGACACCAAGATCAGGTGCATCTAAAGGATAGGAATAACTTTGATCTCCAGCAAAGATGTTGAAATCATAGCTGAACCCTGAAATGCCACTCAAAACCTGATTTTTATAACCCCACTTATGAGGTTTGGCAGGATTGTATTGCCTGATTTCGTGACGACATTTGGTAGGAATAATCTGTTCATCTACTGATAAATACTCTTCTTTTGGCACCAATAACAAACGTTCCCGAACTCGATCCAAAAGAGGTCTGACTTTATAAAGTTTATCATAGCCATCTGTTCCACGGGGCTTGAAGTTTTCATTGTTGTTAAAATGTAAATTCTTCTTTATAACCTCAAATCTATTACATGACATGGTCTCGTAGACTTGAGACTGGCCAACATGTTTCGCCCAATACATCCTCGTTGATGGCAACTTCACACAAGACATGAAAATTACGACTCCAATGAATTGTTCTATTTCAATTATTGAAATGCTTGCTGGTTTGTTGATGTTGTCTTGAAGAGACTTCAAGTTAGATTGTTCCTCGATCATATCAATTAAATCATCAGTGAACAAGAATTTGAATATTTCATGTGGTGTATCTAATTGCTGTATAGTTCCGGAAAGATCAGTGTTTCCTTTAAATTCTAATTTTTTTACATCAAAAGCTTCCATTTTTGCATTTTTCCAACCAATTAGTTTTTTTTAATCCTTTTCCCTTTGCTGTGGATGAAGTTTGAGCCTGAATTAATTGTATGTCATCATTATCAGAGCACTCCGATTCGGTTTCTGGAATAATGACATGATCAAGAACACGGACAGAAGGAGGTTCACATTAGTGGAATCCATCAACCGGAATGGGATTTACACGTTTGGAAGTTCCATAAAAATGGGAAGGTTTCATTTCTGTAAAGAACAAAAGCAACCTTGAATGCATATAAAGCTATATATGTAAAATGCAGGGTTTTATTAGGAACGCATACGAAGCCAATTATGGCAAGTTAAAAAAATCACCAAAAAAAAACAAGTTAAACAAGAAAAAACACGAAACTCTTCACAAAAGCATGTTCTTGAATATGCAAATAATGTATAATAAATTTATTGGAATTTTTACTTACTGTTTTGTATAGTTTTTTTTAATATTTAAAAGTAGCACTTATTCAATTTCACTTAACTTTGGAACACGCTTCACAAAATCTCGAATTGTTTGACACCTGCACTTTGCATAAACGAAAAAAAAATCAATTCCGTGTAACAAATCTACACTTTATTAGGAATCACCGTTGGCCAAAAAAAACAGAAAATTCTAATGCACTGAAAAAAATCTTTAATCTTTACAAAGCCATATATGGATTTGTATGAGGTAAGGGGTTAAAACAGCTCAATTTCCAATATTTTTTTTCTTCAAAAACTAGAAGACATTTCAATATTTGGTAAGAACATTGATTTTTTTAATTTTCTTTTCCGAAATTTCTCAAAAGTGATTCACTAAAACAATTTAATTTAAAAACAGAATTTAATAGAATGAGTTTCTGGCCTTAAAAATGTATAGCATGATATTGAGAGTATTGCCGCATCTCATGCAAAACACTCTGTGAATAATAAAACTTATTTTAATAAACAAACGAAAGTAAATATTGGTTGTATTTTATTTTCCACCAGATCTGATCCGGATTGGATTTGCACACAAAAATACATGCAGGTATTACAAAAACAACTCAAAATCCAGCTTTGCTTTTGGATTTGGATTTGCAACTACATTTTTAAACACATCCTTACTACTTTTCTTGCAAAAATTAGTTTTAATGCTGACGGATAGATGGCATTTTGAGTAAAAAAAAATACAACGAACACATCAAAATAAATACACAAAAGGAAAAAAAAAACAGATGGGTTTAAAACCCTGTTTTCACTGTGATCCTGCGTTTGTTTTGTTATTATGATCTGATCCGGATCAGATCTGGAGGATAATAAAATGCAGCTATTATAAACCTAAGGCTTGAATTTTCTGTATGAAGCCATTTGGCGTAATCTTTTATGTTCATATAAAATAAAGTTTAAATTAGAACACTATCTAGCTTTACCTACTAGCATATGCTATGGCTCACTATAGTTAGCTTTAGCTTCATCCACTTTTTCTTATTCAAAAGACTCATGGAGAGGGCGAAAGCATGTCGGTTATCGATGGTGTGAGTAAGAGTAGGTATATACTCATTATATCTTGTTTAAGAATATTTTATCAGTATCGCGACACTAAAATGTGATACTGAATCTCAAGTATGTCCTAAGAATACACCCTACCTGTCATTCTTTTTAAATAAAATTCAACTTCTAAATAAACAATTTAAATGCTAAACAAATTATTTTAAATGAAAAAAGTCTGCCATTGAAAGTCATTTTCCATTTCTGCCATCAGAGATGGAAGACTGCAAATGAAAAGAAAAAGCCATGATTAATAATAATTCACTTTGAGTAATAGCTTTATTCCTATCACTTAAATCTCACATCAAAATAGTTAAAGAGCCATAATCACTTTAGTTGAGAAATAAAAATGTCCGTAGCAGCAAAAGTAAAATAATGAAATTCCAACTGCTGATGCTGGTTGGCGTGATTTTTTTTTTTTTGTGATTGTATTTGTTGTTGGTGTTGTTGCTGCTGCCGCCACACTTTTTTAAAATCTTTGTGGCTTAAACAAAAAAAAAACGATGGGCAAAAAACTCCATCTGGCCAGACCTCAAAGAGTTCGCGTAATTTTTTATAGTCCTCCTCCTCATCCTCTATACCAATCCCTCAATGGAACAAACCAACGAATGGACGGAAGAGAATTGGTCAGGAAGCAAGCGTAATTTCATTTTAATGTTTCTCCAACTGACATCCTAAATTGCATATCCGTTTTTTGCCTTCTTATTCAAATGATACCGTTGTACTTGTATTTGAATTTTTTTTTTGTGTCTGTATCTGTCCAGTGCCAGTTCTTTATGTTTGCGCCATTCTTGGACCGGAGTCAAAGGACGGCTTGTTATCCTAATAGGGACAATAGTTGATGGAGTAAGGGGAAAAGCTAACAATATACCTCGTCCTTGTGGAAAATGCGATAGAGTAGTCTGCAGTATATATATGTAAGCAGGTATGTATACATACTCTATGATAACAAATTGCAGTCATTAATCAAGAAGCTATTTAATTTTGTTTGTTTATTCCTATTTTTATTTTTATGCACTTTAGGAGTGATTTTTTGTATGGAAGAGCCATGCGGGCGAGAAAGTATAATCACAAACTAAAGGTACCTAGCTGTGGAAATCCCTTGTAGCGATAAATGAGTATCCTTAGCAGGGGAGTGTATAAATTGTTTTTATTAATTGAAAGGAAAGGAAAGGTTCGTACAAAACAAATTAGCTATTTAAACATTTGAACAAAAAATGAGATTTTCACTCGGCATGGTGGGCAGTTCATCTAAATCAAAGTTATCATCATCATCATCATCATCGTCGGCTCGACAACCGGGTCCGGTCCTGGCCTCCTTCAACAAGTCTCTCCACCCATCCCGATCTCGAGCCGCCGCCATCCAGTTGCGCACCCCAAGGCTCCGGGCGTCCTGGTCTACGCCATCTCTCCAGCGCAAGCATGGTCTACCACGCTGTCGTCTACCATAGAATGTTCCACAAAGAACTTTCCGAGCAGGTTCCTCTTCGCTCATGCGAGCTAGGTGCCCTGCCCACCGGAGTCTACCGAGCTTAATTTTTGTCACGATATCTGCTTCAAGGTAGATTGCGTACAATTCATGATTGTACCGTCTCCGGAATCGTCCTTCCTCACATATGGGGCCAACAATTCTCCTTAAGACTTTTCTCTCGAACGCGGCTAAGAGGTCGGAGTGCCTTTTGCTAAGCACCCAAGTCTCGGATCCATATGTGAGTACTGGCAGGACCATGGTCCTGTACAGCAGCAGTTTTGAAGTTATGGTGAGATTTCTGGATTTGAAGAGCTTTGACAGACTATAGTAGGCTCTATTGGATTTGAGAAGCCGCCCGCGTATTTCTTCTTCTATATTGTTATCGGCTGCTACTATTGACCCAAGGTATTTAAAGGATTGCACCACTTCAAATTCGTGCTCCGCTACCTTGATTGTTTGACCAACTGTTCCTCTCGCATTCGACGCCACCATGTACTTTGTTTTACCTTCACTAATGTGCAGCCCCAGATTTTGTGCCGCCTGCTCGATCTGGATGAAGGAATCATGTACAGCTTGCTCAGTTCTTCCGATGATGTCGATGTCGTCTGCGTAAGCCAGTATCTGGCTGGACCTGTTGACGATGGTCCCTCTTGATGCCGTGCCAGAGTCACGGATTGCTTTCTCCAACGCCAGGTTGAAGAGGAGGCAGGCCAAACCATCGCCTTGTCGGAGTCCATTAAAGATGTTGATTGGTTTGGATAGCAATCCGGCTATTTTTACTTGGCTTGTTACGTTGGTCATGGTCAACCTACATAGTCGTGTCAATTTATTTGGGATGCCGAATTCTCTCATGGCTTTGTAAAGTTCTACCCTGGCTATGCTGTCGTAGGCGGCCTTAAAGTCTATAAACAGGTGGTATGTTTGGATGTTAAATTCTAGACATTTTTCCATCGCCTGCCTAAGGGTAAAGATCTGATCAGTTGTTGATTTGCCTGGAATGAAACCACACTGATATTGTCCGATGATGGTTTTAGTGTATGGGGTTATCCGGTCTTGTAGGATAGAGGAGAGTATCTTATAGGCGGTACTCAACAACGTGATACCTCTATAATTGCTGCACGTTGTGACATCTCCCTTCTTATGTATGGGGCAAATTATACCTTTTCGCCAGTCTTCTGGAATTTCTTCATGCTCCCACACGTGCACTATAATCTCATGAATTGCTTGACGTAAAGCTGGCCCACCGTGTTGAAATAGTTCGGCTGGTATACCATCGGCTCCCAGGGCTTTGTTTTTCTTTAGCCGGCCTATAACCTTCTGAACCTCTTCTATGCTTGGTGGCGGCAACATAGGGTACTCTTCTTGAAGTAGTGGAGCCTCCACTTCTGCAGTGAGCTGACCATTTAGCAATTCATTGAAGTACACTTCCCATCGCTCCAGTATGCTTTGAAATCAAAGTTATCTACTTATTAATTCTTGATATGAACATATTTTGCTAAGTATTGTTGCACACGTGCGAAAGGCATTTAAAGGGCAAATCCTTACATTTGGAATCATACAGGAACTTTTTTCTGTTTTATTTTTTTGATTTTTGAACCGCTTGAAAATCCTAGATCCATTGCAGTTAAATCGACAAAATAATGACACGATGTTATCACAGTATTCAGAATTCAAAATAGCAGATTTATATTTCTACACTATTTCTTTATCGACTTTGAACTCACCCATGACCACCTGGATTGGAGGCTATGGGATGTAAGCAACCAATATCTGGGATATTCGCAGGACAAGAAGGTATACCACCTGAAAGGTCTGAGTGACCTCATAAAATATCACCTAGTTTCAGTAATTGGTCAGCCATAAGCTTTTTAAATGAAAGGACTTTTTAAAGTCGCAATTGAATATCCCACAAAAAAAATTCAAAAAATATCTACGATCTTGAAAAAATCTCAAAAAAAAAATCTATAGCCGACCAATTACTGAAACTAGGTGGCCTTTGATGATGCTACTAAGACCTTTCATATGGTATACTTTTTTCACGAATATCCCACAAATGAGTTGCTTAAAATCGCTGATGACCTTGAAAAACTTGAGCCATTGACTGCAAATTTCCTAAGGATAGCCAATTTGTAAATCTAGATGACCTTTTTTGACCAATTACTGACCTTTTAGATGGAATATATTTTTGTACGAATATCCCAAATATGGGGTGCTATGATCCCATAGCCAAACAGGGATGAGCCATGCGGAAACAACCTGAATTTCGTTGATTACCAACATTGCAATCAAAAGTAAACACTAAAATCTGTTGAAGAATAAATGCAAATAATTGTCTCTCCCTGTGCATGTCAATTTCCTAACCTTAATGTTTATGGTGACCATGCATTAAACCTTGCCTTGCAAAAAACGTCAAATGATATAAATCGAATTTAAATCTCTTTCATCCATCAAATGCCCATTCAAGTGAATACCTATATAAGTAGATTCAGATATACTACCCTACCAAATAGAGGAACGTTTGTAGCATCCACACATAACTCTTTATTGTTCAGAGCATCCCAATTGTGGTAGACATTCAGCTTTGGAGAGAATCAAAAAAGTGTTACAGCCAGCATTAAACTTTAGGAGCCAGCACTAAATTCCATACGTATAGAACAACGTAGGGATGAAGAACGTACGCTCCAAAAAATGAACCTCAACCCTTATTCATACTCGCATAAATGCCACACTCAGTTGATCCCTGGCGTGGCTGGCTGGCTGGCTTACAACCAAACTCCTGTCGCTGATGGAAAATTTGCATACAAAGCACCTTATGAACATTTTTCGAAAAATAAGCGCAACTCATATCAACCTTCGTATATTCGTTCTCGTATATAAGGAAGGGATATCCAGTTACCCCCTGAGCACACAAAGCGGAAAAGGGAAATGACAACGGGATATAGGAGGATTGAGAGTAAAGTATACGTCCTAACACGCTCTGGGTTCTACGATTTAACCATTAAATTGGAATTTTTGCCATGATTTATGATGGACGGACATTGACTTTGTCTTCGTATTCATATTAGAAAATATTTTGATTTGTGGACCATCAAAGATGAGAGATATAGAGGGTGCCCCTCGTTCTCTCGGTGTATAAAGTGGTAAA
Organism: Leucozona laternaria; assembly: GCA_932273885.2. Classification (NCBI taxonomy): domain Eukaryota; kingdom Metazoa; phylum Arthropoda; class Insecta; order Diptera; family Syrphidae; genus Leucozona; species Leucozona laternaria. The sequence goes on along the minus strand of OW026366.1, from coordinate 214,839,718 downwards.
TGGAAGGAATATACTAACTGGTGAGAAGCATGATCTTATGGGCGGAAGTAGGTACTTCAAACTGAGTATTTGATATAAATCAACTTCCACTTGGATGATTCCTTTCATAAATTGCAGTCATCCGTCAGACCTCTCTGTGTATAACCCAGGAAATCATCGAAATTGAACTCCCATCCTATACTTCATCGCACGTACCTACTACAAACAAAAAGAACTTACATATATATATATAAAAGATGAAGACAATCTATTGCCATTTTTAGTTTAAACCTTGCCCTGCCGTGGACACCAATATTTTTCAATAAAGAAAAATTGCCCAATTTGGTAAGCTTTGACACCAATATCCATTTGACAATATGTGCGACAAGAAAATATTACATTTGTTTAAACTGAAATTTTTAATTTCTATTACTCGCAACTTGTGCATACCTAATTCGCAAGGTATGGTACAAATGTACAAAAATTGTAAGCCATTTCTAAGAAATTATTTATTTTCACTTAAAAACAAAACTTAAAAAAATCATTAAAACCCATTTTTTGAAACAAAAGTTAAATATTTAAGTTCAACATAAGCGCCTATGATCTACTTTTTCCTCAGCGTAAAATGTCACATAAGCTTTTAAGTTGAACTTAAATATTTAAGTTTCCTTTCAGCCCTTAGGGCCAGTTTCACAGTCGACACTTACCGGAATAAGTGGCACTTAAGCTTCTTTTATTAGGACTTTAGGCTAAGGGCCAGTTTCACAGTCGACACTTACCGGAATAAGTGGCACTTAAGTTTCCCATATTAGGACTTTAGGCTGAGTTACATAGCCAGTGTAAGTGGAACTTGAGTCACCAACATGAACATCGGAGTCTTAAGTGCCACTTAGTCAGGCAAGTGTGCACTGTGATATTGCGATTTAATCTTTCACCCACTTAAGTGCCACTTATCTGATTGTGAAACTGGCCCTAAGTCGTTGTTTATATTTTGAATTGTCAAACAAAAGCTTGAATATTTTCTTAAGAATTGAAAAAAAAGGAAAATATATATATAAGGACCTACTTTGTGAAAAATTCGCTGACATCGGAAGAGCCATTGATGAAAAATTCAGAAATCAAGAAATACATACAAACATAGATTCTATGAGAGGTTTTTGAAAAAATTAGTTTTCAACAAAAGATGGAAATCACAATACAGTACAGTAAACCTTAGTATCAGAGAACACTAACGGTATCCAGAAATGGGTCCGCTTATGAAGAAAACAAAAATCGTAATCGCTTAAGAAATAAAATGGACGACTGGATCGTACGTACTTGCTGTTATCAAAGACTAGCAGACCTATGCTCGCGTTGCTTAAGCTTATTATATAGATGGTGCTGGGAGATGAAATAAAGGGAAATTTTAATGAAACTTTAATATCATTACAGAATTATGTATTTATTCCAATATAATTTTCTGAGGGAAAATGGCATACATAACAGGATTGTAAAAGAATGAAATCTCTTGTGAATGCAGTCTTTAATAATAATTTATAGAGTTCGCAATTAAACGATTGTATTCATTGACTTTACTTTATGACATCGACTTCAAATTATGCAATCACCATTCATTTCACTTCAAAAAGATTGCAATTATTTTGTTCCAGTAATCAATTGAATGCAATCTTGTAGGAATTCGTGCATTTTCTGCATTCTTTTGGGCTCTTTTGCTATTTTTTTCATATGGCTTGGAATACTAAGAGTAGGTCGAGATGTTGTCATGTAACTTGGGAAAAAGTTAAATAGGGCTAGAGCACGAAAGCTTTATGGAGGGCAGACACAATGAAAAAAATATGCACGACTTGATCTCAAGAACTTGCTTTTGTGGTTAAATGCTGTATGTAATCCAACATTGAAGATGCATGATGTATATATTTAACGAGTAAATATTAAAAGAGTCAAAAGCACTACAAAAAATTGATTTTTCGTTAGATTTTTTTTTGTTTCTAAAAAAATGGTTTTAAAAATTCTTAAATGCATTATTGTTAAAACTATTGAAAAGCATCAGATTGCAAAATTATAACAAAATCGATTCAACCATAGCAAAGATATACGCGAATAACCCAAAAATAAGACCATTTTCTCAAAAAAACGTGGAATACCTAACCTAATTCCGCTATGTGAATTTTGTGAGAAAAACCTGAAGTGCATTTTTCTTACAATTAACTTGGTTATTACAGGCGCGAATTTTAATCAAAATTGTTTGAGCCATTTTCGAGAAAATTTGACGAAACCAAAATATTTGTATGGCAGCTACCCGTTATAGATGAGCTAAAACAAAAATTCGAATTTCCCCTCTAGGAATCACATAATATGCTCTGTACCACAGACGCACAGAGGCACAGACGCACAGATGCACAGGCCGACGGACGGCATAATGAAACCCACTTTTTCGGACTTCTCGATTATCGTAGTGTTAGTTTTGATTATCTCGAAATTTTTTTTTTTACACGAAATCAATACTTGCCCTAAGGAAAACTAAATGCGAAAAATCATGTAGTCTGGGTTATTATTTTAAAGGGTAGGGGTTACCCCCAGGTACAACATACCAAAAGTCCCCAAGGGATTTTTTCTAAGTAAAATGATCAATAAACACTAAATTTGTAAGGTAATTGCCGAGTTTTTATATTTTTTGACACTTCTTTACCCCGCATCTCCCTTAATATCGCTTTAAGCGAAAATATGAATAAAACTTTTTCTGTAGAAAATTTAATTTCCTTTCATTTTGTGGTGCAGATATTTCCGCTAATACGCTTGGTTTTCAAAATATTCGAGAAATTCTACAAAAGGGGACCTCTAACCACCCCTCTTGACTAAAGCTCGCGAGCCTGGGCTGGGGACTTTTAGCATGCTGTACCTCCTCCTACCGTTTTAAACAACAACCCAGACTACATAATTTTTAGCTTTCATTTTTCTTTCGTTAGAAAATTGACGGTTTGAATTTACTACAGAATTTAATGAAAAGAAAGATTTTTTTTAGAAAGTAGTAGTTTTCATAATCTTAATTTTTCTCAGTAACTAAAAGACCTACAATCCTCTGGTTTAAGCGTTCAATTTAAGATAAATGGGAGCATCGAATACTAAATAAAAATTTAGTACCTTATAACACAAACTTTTGAAAAAAATCAGTATCAATTAAATTTTTTTTATTTTTTTTTCAAAATTTTTAACTCAAAATCATTTTTTTTAAACTGTTGACTAAAATAACTTAGTTTAACAATAAAATAATAGAATAGGTTTTTGGATTTTCAAAAAGCTATAGTATAGTATTGTTATTGTATCCGTTGTTTTTAAATGATTGCATATGCACTTTTAACAAATGTTTTAGAAAATGATCTCTCCCTTATAAACGGGGGCAAATAGGCCCCCCTCTTCTAAGTAATTTTTTTCTTAGAATAACTTTCAAAATTATTTCACATAGTATTGGTCAATAACTTGGAAATAAGCTGTGAGGTTCTTACCCTTGGAAATACAGTGTTTTTCATTTGACAAAAAAACACTTTATCAAATAAATTAAATAAGGATATTTTAACCTCCACCACCTTCTTTTACTTAATACCATCTCTCACATCACGTTAATGGAATTATCATAAATGAACATGCATTTACTTTTTCTAATATTTCTGGGTCGATTATTTTTCAGATTTATTGATATTTCTACCCCTCCATCTCCCTTCGTATTGCTCCTAGCGAAAATATTAATAAGACTTTTTTTGTAGCTTATTTAATATACTTTGATTTTGTAGTGTATACTTTTCCGCTAATACCCTTGGTTTTCAAAATATTCCCGAAATACTAGACAAGTGGAGCTTTATCCCCCCTCCTATCTAAAGCTCACGGCCCTGGGCTGGGGACTTTTGGTATGTTTTACCGGGGGGTCACCCCTACCCGTTAAAATAATAATCCAGACTACATGATTTTTTCCATTTATGTTATGATTTTGAGTCTTCGTTGACTGAACTATATAGAGCAAGTAAAAATGTAAAGGAATGCAAAAAATTGCAAAAGAATGTACGAATTCCCAGAAGATTGCATTCAATAAATTGCTGAAAAATGAATGGGGGGGGGGGGGAATGATTGAGATATCTTTGATGTTAAATAGAGTCAATGAATGCAAACTTTTTTTTGAAGTCACTAAAGATTGCATTCAAAAAAGATTACATTCCTACACAACCGTGACTACATTCATAGTAAAAATATTTACTTAACATAGAAGAATATTATGAAGAAAAAACTTCTTTGTAGGAAAAGAACACTCCCCTCCCCCCTTTGCTTGTTTCGACCTAACCTACAGCTTTTTGTATCATCTTTTGCAAATCGCCCTGTATATTCTATTTTTCTTGCCTGCGCACTTTAAGTTTTATTTTAAAAATAGTTTTATCTTACATTATTACAATACCTAAACCTGTGTTATACGAAAAACTACCCTATTTGCCCTATTCCACTACCTAACATCTGTTGCTGACAAAATTAAATTTGTGTTTTCATACCGTCGAGATATCCTCTCAAAGGCTTTTCCTCTACGTATAATATGCCTATTATTCTCATCCCATCCCTAAAGCAAAACAAATACCCCTCGGCAGAACGCAACTTATACCCTTTTAATATTGGAAGCAGTGAATCTTCATTTGCTTCAACAGGCAAAAAAAAAATTCACTACTACGACGCGAAACCACTAAACCACCCCAAATGAAGGCTTTAATTTGGGGTCTTTCGTCCTGCTTAATATTCCACTATACACTAGTGTCGATTTCACCATTATGGTAATATAGTGAGAACGCGTCCCGCATTTTACGCAAAATATCTAGCTTTATACCAAAGTCAAAACAAAAACAGCCCAGATAATAGATATCCATATCCACGTTGCCATTAATTTGTGTAGTGCAAAATACACAGGGATAGGGCAGGAGAAGGATGGAAAATATTTGTATATCTCTCGTTTATTGATAGCAAAAGGTGAGCCCAGGCATAAACCCCAAAAGCACTCCCCCATTCCTCGTTCATTGGTTTTTTTTTTCAACAGAATCCTTCGAGTCGAAGTCGAAGTTACACAGGGTGTGTTTGTTTGATGGTGTGCCCTTGAGGGTTTTCAAATTGGCTCAGTTTCTCGTTTCAAATGTATTGGTGTGAAAAATGATCCCTAAGTCTCGTTTAGGAGGGTTTTTTCCTATGTATGTATCACTTTTGAATTTGAATTCTTTTTCCAAGGTTTGTGCACGAATATCATAATACTGAGAGGTAAAAGCTTAAAACAAGGATGTTGCCGCGTATATTGCCAGGCATTGGTGTCTGTTCTATATGTTCCTTTGTATATTTGACAGCATGTGAATATAGGGGGGGGGGGGGGAGGGGTGTCGACATCAGGCGTTTAGTTTCACCTGCTCCTTTAATTAAAGTCACTTAAAATGTTATCCACTTCACATGTTTCGTGTTGAAGTGGAGTGTGTATGTGTAAGTCAGGTATGTAGGTTTCTGCTGCCTATAGATTTTCTTCCATTTTTTTTTGCTCGTCCTTTTGTGTGTGTTTTATTGCCGCATTCAAGGAGTACGCAATGACTTGGAGATATCGTAGTTTACGCACCTGTGACGCGTGAAACTCATGCGCTGGGGTTTTATTTTTATTTAAATTTATATGCAATATATGCTCCTCTCTGAGCCGGAAGAGGTAAGGGTTTTTGTGCTCATCATTTATTGCTGCCAATAAAGGACGGGGCTGGGCATGAAAGGAAGCAAAATACTGAACACTCTTGATGAGGAAATGAGGACACTTTATAATAACACTCTATCTCTGTGGGGGTTGAATGTGTGAAAATTAATGTGTAGGCGTCCGAAGGAAGGTGATTAATTTGTGTGCGTTGTCGGTTCAGTGAATGAAATAAATGAAATTTCCGAAGAGAAATTTTGCTGTGAAATGACGTGTTACAAATATTTTTTTTTTTTTTAAGTGATGTTCCACATCAGCAGTTTAGGAGTATAGAGCGTGCGATGGGGACACTTCCATAGGGAATTTGAAATTTTGTATAAATGATGATGTTGTATATTTTTATCATAAATATGTACGATTGTACATGGGTGCATAGTATAATGATGAAGGTTGATTTCTTTAATTTTAACCGATGGAATCTAAACTTTATACTTCTATGTATAATCCTGAAAAGTAAGTATGCAATGCTACATTCGATTTTCTTAAAAAAGAAACAATTTGTGCAGCTATATACCTACCCAACTTGCCAATTGCTTTAGTGATACAAAATTCTCACAAAACTAGTTTACCGTATGGTTGTTTCCATATTTTATACCCTCAACTAATAAGCACAAGATGTTAATGTAAGATTCAAAATTAAAGTAAATTACGATAAGTAATTGCAAAATTTTCAATGCGCTAAAAGTATAGGTTTTTACTTTTTTTTCGCTTCCTGAGCCATTGGCAGTTTGTTGCTTCATTTGTTTTTCACGAGTTGAAACTCCTGTATTTGCAATTCTTTTGTGTGTCAATTTCAGGACCGTAAAAGCCCCGCTTCTCCCCAGGCAACCGAACTTTAAAAGTGAGTTAGTTGATGGAAAGCAGTCTACATTATAAAATGTCGAATTTTAAATTCGTGTTCAAACGTTACATACAAGTTAATTCATTTCGTGGTTTCAAGTTGGTAGCACTGGCATTTGACACCTGTCAAAGTCAGCTGTCATTTGAAGTGTCATTAAATTATTTGAATGTTTGTCATTTACGATTGTGGATCGCTTAAAAATCGAAAAACCTTAGTAAAAATTACTGCAAAAGTGGAGATTCAAACGTAGCCACTTTTCGCGGATTACGCGATGATTATGGTCGCCACCAAGATTATGCGATTTTACACCGTTATATTTTTTTTCTGTGGGGCTACTTTCAAGTGAGAAGGCAATAACATATAAAAATTCTATGTGTGACCGGTGAAGCGGTTAATATGTGTAAACATCAACGTTTGTCCAAGCGCAGTTTGAAGAATCCATACCTACTTGGATCCGTATGGGAAGTTGTCCAAGTCCATACGTTGTTGACTACTTGCAAGGATCCAAAACGGTTTGCTTGAAGGGAATCTTCAGATTTTTATCACTGAACGTACCCATTATACTACTATGAAGATTTTTGTAACGTAACGTGCTATATCGTAAATTGTGACCTCGTAACGTCACACAGAGGGAAGTCCACGTTTTTATTTCAATCTACCGCCGACCCACCATAGATGTTTACACATCAAAAGATGATTTCGGGGATGGTAAAGCCCGAAGGGAATTGAACAAAAAATTGATGTTGGGGCTAAACGATTCCATACAAATACTCAGGTAATTTTGTGAAAAATGCTAAGCATGCTTCATGCCCGAATAAAATATGAAAATGTTTAGGTTGTATTTTTGAATTTTTGGAAAATTAATTAAAGACTTTCCGGTGACATTTTGTTCACAATTTATTCTTTAATCACGACAAACTTTATCTATAGTTGCTTACAAACAGTTTTCAAATGGTGTCAAAAAGGCGAATATCACGTCATTATCTCTTTCCAAATTCACTGGTGCAAAGTTTTAAACAGCCTCATGTTAAGGTGTTAGCATGATACTAGTTAGCAATTTACTAACTTTAAGCCTCTTTAAAAAAATGTTCTTAGTTTTAAACAATTTTTGACTAGTATCATACTAAGAATGTTTTCTTAATAAACTCCAGCTGAACACACCTAAAACAGTGACAGTTCGTGCAAAAAAATAAGCAAACATACCTTTTTCACATTTTGTATTGCTAAAATGACATATGGAGTTAGTATGATAACAGTTCTATCTGAGGAAACACAAATGCCAGTGGGTTGAAACTTAATGAGGTGCCTGTGCTTGGCTAGTTTAGCAAATATTGTGAATTATTTGAACTTTATGACTTTATTCATAATGAAGTTAGAAGGGCTCAAAAAACTCATTAGTTTATTTCTGTATAAAGGGTACTGAGAACTTAGCTGATGGGAACTACCACGAAAGGAATCAGTGCTATGGCACTTGCTGAGAAATAAAATATTGTAGATATTTAAGTTCTGCTAAGAGGAAAACCGATATAATTATACAGGATTTAACACCGGCACAAAATCCAGTCCATCACTTTGCAGATGACTGAAAGTTTTTCAGGAAACTAGTAACGAGCAGAAATTGAAATTGAAAATTTTTGTATGGCAACATTTCAGCTAAACGTTAAAAAATTCAAAATGTTCATTTGTTCTTGCAGAACATCGGTCTTACAATCATTTTGAGAATCGACTTTACTAAAAACAGTCATAATGTAATGGTCTTAAAATTTGTAACTGCAAAATACGGTATCTTCTTGTTTTGTATAGACAAGGGCTTTAAAATGAATAAGGATGTGTACTGAAAAGTTTTCGTTACTGAGACTTTGTTCCCTTGATGTGCAAGTAACTGCCTGAACACAATTTTGAATAGACACAAAATCAATGTGACGAAAACAACGAACGTAGCTGCAATCCGAGCTGGCAGCCGGAGCTGAAGGGTTCCCCAACTTTTAACTTTTAACGTATATACAGCACTTTTGACTTTTCATTGCCGGTTTGTGAAGATGTACATGATAAAATACACGATTTATACCATCAAGACAACTTTCTTTTACATTTTTAAGTTAAAATGTCGTAAATGTCGGGCAAGTGACAGCACTTTCGTGTACGTGATGAAATAATTAGTTCGTTTATTTTAAATCATCACAGAATATACTACTTCAACTTTGGACTTTAGGAAATTCTGTAAGTAAAATATAGGGTTTATTCCTTCTAGTACAAAGGTTTAAGTTCGGTTAGAAGATTCCGAAACACCGTTTAAAGCATTTTTTTTTTTAATCCACCGATTCTGTTGCATATTGAATTCAATTGAACTAACTTGACAGCTCACTCAGCAGCACTTTCTTGGAAATTTCACTCAAGCAGAAACAAATTTCACGATGTCTTAAAATTTTAAAAAGTGAAGATTTTTACAAAAAAAAGTTAAGATTGGCCACTGTGTGACAGGATCAGGGGGGGGGGGTAAATTGTCTGTTCGGTTCTACTTTTATGTTTTTAATAATACAGGGTGTTTTTTTAGACGTGTGGTTTTCAATCTGGCAATACTTTTTTCGGAGTTGGTCTTTTTGACAGCTGTCACTTCATTAATGCTCAGTTTGGTTTGCCATTTTATAATGAAGAGATTTACTCCTGAACAACGTTTGCAAATTGTGCAAAATGGGATCGACACGAGATCGTTGTTGATCCCGATTTTCACAACGAATTTTTGTTCGGCGATGAAGCTCATTTTTGGTTGAATGGATACGTTAATAAGCAAAATTGTCGTATTTGGGATCATAATCCACAAGCCATTGTTGAGACGCCGTTACATCCTCAAAAAGTCACTGTTTGGTGCGTTCTATGGACAGAGGGAATCATTGGTCCATATTTCTTCAATGGGAAACGCTATAGAGCCATGATTAATGACTTTTTCGTGCCTGTATTGGAGGATGTTGATGTGGACGACCTTTGGTTCCAACAAGACGGCGCGCGCTGCGCTACATGCCATACAGCCAACGAAACAAACAATTTATTGAAGGAAACTTTTGGTGAGCGCATTATCTCGCGTTGTGGGCCTGTGGCGTGGCCTCCAAGATCTTGTCCAAGATCGTGCAATTTAACCCTGCTGGACAATTTTTTGTGGGGTTATGTGAAGTCGCTTGTCTACGCAGATAAGCACGAGACAATTGACGCCTTGGAAGAGAATATTCGATGCGGTATTGCTGACATACTGCCCCAATTGCAGCAAAAAGAGGTCGAAAATTGGGCCTCCGGGGTATAATTTATTCGAGCCAGCCGGGACAGCCCTTATCTTTATAACAAAGCTAAATTCTTGGCCACAACATTAAACTATATGCGTTTTATTTCTTCTTGAAATCCACACGTCTTAAAAAAAACAGCCTTTATTTTTGTAATCACACAACTGAATTTAATGTCAGATTAATGTTATTTAAATTTGTTAAAAAAAAATTAAAAGATCAGTTTTAACACTCGGTGTATTTGAGAACGTAACGTAGTCAAAGCACCTAATGAATTAAAATACTTCAAAAGTTCCAAAAAAAAATTCTTGTAATAACAAAATTCGGAAGAGACAGACCGAATTATGCCGCGAGCGGGAGCCACTTTTTCGTGTTTTCTGTCATAATAATGTGAGGTGTGATTAACATTCTGAGGTCGATTTTTTCAGGAATCCAAAACATGACCTTTATAGTAGATATCAACTAACAATAGCTGCACAATAAGTGCAAACAAGCCAATGTTTGTACTTAGGATTAGACTTTGAAGAATAATAAAAAGTAGTGCCCATACTTTTAGGTACAATTTTTTGTGATCCCCAATTTTTGATTAGTTTAACTGTACTCTAATTCAAAATCATAATATTTTATAGCACAAATGCTATGTACTGTTCATATGTACTTATCAGCATATGAAGATTCAATAAATGTCTTAAGAAAATTTTCTAACAAATACAATTTGTTATGAGGAATACAAAAAAAAAGTGTACGTAAGTACTAAGTAGGTATCGAAAATGTTTAAACCATAATTATTGAAATATAAACTTCTTCAAAAGCAAACTAAATTGTTGAAAACAAATTGAATCATTATTTAAATTTTCTTTTGATTTTATTTTCTCTTCTTTTCTTGATTGATTTCTTCTAGAAGAATAAATTCTTTCCCCCATTCATATACAAAAAAAAAAACATCCAATAACTCAGACATATATTTTTAACTTCAAAGTGAATGCAAATCAACCGAATCTGAATTCTTAACTCAGCTATTTTAAATTCATTGATTTGAACTCATGGAATTCAAATTGAATTCAATACCAATAATCCAAATTCTTAATTTCTTTTGAAGTTATACTGATTTAGAATAAGGTATACGTATATTGACTTCAAAGATAATGAGAATTCAGCAATCTGAATTTTGAAGTCATTTTGATATGATTGAATAATTTTAGTTCAGCATTCATTGGCAATGATTAAAATTATTATGTAATATAAATTTGTCGGCCCTTAATAAAAACAAACACACAAAAATCCTAAACGTTTGGATTTTAAGGTAAATACAAACGGCCATGAACATTATTATACATCAACTGATAAATTATTTTCATTTCCTTTAACCGCACTTAACTCCCACTTCATTGCATAAAATAAAAATCACCAAGATCCATTTGCAGACTTAGAAGAAAAAAATCATGACCTCCGTTCCCTCGGGCTAAAAGCTGCAGAGCTCAAACTCCCATTATACCTATCTTGTTCCACATGAATTGCCAATTGAAAGTCAAAGCAACTTTATTCATGATTTTCACCAAAAATAAAATAAAACAAAAAAAAAAAAAAACTTCTCCCATTTACCAACGACAAATTGAAATTATTATCCAAAAACAACAACAGCAAGGACAACAACAACAACAACAATACAAAGAAAATACGGCCTCAAGGACAATATTCAACAGAACAGAATCGAATGCTGCGTGCAGCTGGTTTCAATTTTGTATTTATATATTTCTCGAAAAAGAACCCTTGGAAAAGTACAAAATAAACGAACAAACTGCTTGGCAAATAAAAAAATGAAGTGACTTGTAGAAAATCTGGTTTTAGCGGTGAAGAGAAGGATGGGAATGGGGTAGAAAAACGCTTGCAAAGCCTTCGGGCTGTTTCAATTTTAAAGCAAAGACAAAAACGATATCAAAATCAACTACCGGCAACCAAACCACTGACCAAACAATCCAACTGGCAATAAATTGTAATTTCTCCATTTTCCGAACCGATGAGCTTATGGCAAGCCCAACCAGCAGCACTCAACTCAAACAGCAGTCGCCCACATCCACACCTACACCCACAACCACACCCAGCTGGAGCGATATGGAAAAGGCTACAACTACAACCAGGGGGACAGATGGAATCTGATTCCTTGCCAATGAAATTTGAGAGCCACCTATCATCGCCACTTCCCACAATGACTTAACGATGTAGCCAGCGCGAAGGACACTGATTCCAATTTCAATTTAAGCTTTATTTTTTTTTTGTGTCTTCTATTGCTCTTTGGACTTGGCGTGGCGGGTGGACCTGTAGGTCTTTGAAGGCTCCATTTATATTTATATCCACCATCAACCGTTCCATTAGGAGAAACACATTGAGAATTGAAGAAGGAAGGACGAAATAAAAAGGGCAAGAGTGCCAAGAAAATGATTTCGTTTTCTTCGAAACAATGGCGATGACCTGCTGGTGACGCCGACGCCGCCGCCGCTGCCTGCCAACAACGGCGACGATGATGGTGTCAGGACTCAATGTCCAAAAGGTTTGTGTGGCTGTGTATTTTATTCGAATGTACTTTTCTAATCAGGGCCGGTTTAAATTCGAGGCAAAGAGTACAGTTTCTGAGGGCGTGGAATCGTCCAGGGCGCCAAGAGTGTAAATAAGTTAAGTGCTTACTACGATTGTTGGAAAGTTTTGTGCAGCTTGTGTGTAGCTCATGTTTTTTTTTGTCAGTAGACAACCGCACAAGGCGTAAAATGGGCATTCACAGCACTTAAGCTTGAAATATCCGGGCGTAGAGCTTAACATTTTAGTGAAACGTTGGATACATAGAAGAAATGTGTGAAATTGATTAAAAATGTTCAGTATTTTGTCTAGGTATGTTGTGACGCATCCTGTGCAGAAGTCTAACCGCGGACGAATGACGTAGGTGTATGACAAATATTGTACGCCGATTCGTGTGCAGAAGGCCTAAATGATGGTACTCAGGTCATTGACCCCAAAAGTTTGGTAAATGAATAACCATTCCTAAGAATATTCAGTTACTGGAGTACGAGTTGTGAGATGCTTTTTGTCATAGGCTGAGGTATGCACGTCGGGTCCAGAGTTTTACCAAAGAAGCAACAAACTTTAGTGTATTCGAGGTTGTTTTTATTCACCAATCGCTGGTTCTTACAATTTCTATACAATTGTCTTATAGCTGTATGTACTGTTATAGAATTCAATATATATATATGCTTATAGATATGTATATTTATATAGGGTGATTTTTTAGCTGGTTTGGTTTTGGCAACACTGGTTTTGACAGCTGACGTGTGTTTAGTACCTTGTGTCACAGTCAAACAGCTTCAGTTTGGTTTGCAATTTAACCATGGATCGTCTTACAAATGAACAACGCTTGCAAATTATTGAATTTTACTATCAAAATTCGTGCTCGGTTCGAAATGTTCATCGCGCGCTGCTTGTGTTCAGCGATGAGGCTCATTTTTGGTTGAATGGGTACGTAAATAAGCAAAATTGCCGCATTTGGAGTGAAGATCAGCCAGAAGCATTGCAACAGCTACCAATGCATCCCGAAAAAGCCACTGTTTGGTGCGGTTTATGGGCCGGCGGCATTATTGGGCCTATTTCTTCAAAGATGATGCGAATCGCAGCGTTACTGTCAATGGTGAACGCGACCGAGCGATGATAACAAACTTTTTTTTGCCCGAAATGGAAGTTCTTGACTTGCATGATATGTGGTTTCAACAAGACGGTGCCACATGCCACACAGCACGCGAAACAATGGCGCAATTGCGAGGCGAGTTTGGTGAACAGTTAATTTCACGTTTCGGGCCGGTCAATTGGCCGCCTAGATCGTGCGATTTGACACCATTAGATAATTTTTTGTGGGGGTATGGCAAGGCTAATGTCTATAGGGACAAGCCCGCTTCGATTGACGCACTGGAAGCCAACATCCATGCATTCATTCGTGAGATACCGGCCGATATGTGTGAAAGAGTATGCCAAAATTGGACTCAGCGGATGGGCTACCTGAGACGCAGCCGCGGTCAACATTTGCATAAAATTATCTTTAAACATTAAATTGCAAGGTTCAAACTATCGATTCAAATAAATATTTCATTCATTTTTTCGAATTTTTTGTGTTTTTTTTTAAAAAAAAGTTCTAAGCCTCTTAAAAAATCACCCATTATAACCTTATAACTTAGATTTATACAATTCAAATGTTTAGCAGTATATCCTAAATTACAGCAGAGATCACTAAATTACAGTCTGAAATAGCAGACGCCACTAAATTACAGTATGAGATAGCAGACGTCACTAAATTATAGTCTGAGATAGCAGTCCTCACTAAATTACAGTCTGAGATAGCAGACACTACTAAATTACAGTCTGAGATAGCAGACACCACTAAATTACAGTCTGAGATAGAAGACGCCACTAAATTACAGTCTGAGATAGCAGAAGTACTAAATTACAGTCTGAGATAGCAGACGTCACTCTAACTACTTAAAACCTGGGCTTCCAGTGTCGTTTCTGGAACCTAAGTTCTTCAAAATGGAGACTCACCAAGTACTCGGGATTGGTACTGATTTCTACTGTGGCAGAACTTGATTTTATGCTGCTCATCTACGGTCTCTTATATATATTTCGGTTTGAACCGAGTGTGAATTATAATTTCACAAACAAAAAGTTTTGTTAATATTTTCTTATACTAATAATGGACTCTTTCTAGAGTCGTTGTTAACGGTGATTCAGGGTTGCTTTGTTTGCAATTTAATAAACGGCGGCGGTGAAGAAGAGGTTGTAATTCACCATTACATAGTAGAGAAAGAAGGAAGAACGTCAAAGCAAATATCTTCGCTTTTTTTCGTGCTACTGGTGCTTCTGGCCCTTTTTATTATTGAAATAAATATTTGTTTAAAATATTCTGATTCAAAAACAAATATAAATAAATAACCAAAAAAAAAAACAAAGTTCTTATTAAAAATGGAACAACATTTCACTCAATGGTGCACTTTTTTAAAATTAAAAAAAAATACAAATGGGCGCCATTTTGACTATAGCTGACCCTGTCACTATTATACATATTGGGAAATGTCGGGAACAAAATTGAAATTTAAACAGTAAAAGTCATAAAGTATTCATGGCTGAGTGTTTTCGTGTAAGCGTTGTGCACTTTAGGTATTTTTGTTTCTTTTTTTTTGTAAACTCTATTTTTAGACAATGGCCATAGGGTAGGTTTGTTCAAAATTATATCTTGAAAAGGTTAGACAATTTATGGTCAACGAAATTATTCAAAATGTAAAGTAGTTTGACATTATATACTTTTATTATTTATATTTATACTTTTATTATTTTATTATTTTATTATTTATATTCAAGATAATATAGTAGGCGGTGAAGTAATGATTAATGCGTAGGACTGTCAATTGTCATGCCAGCAGCGGTTTGATTCTTAGCCGAGTCCACCTAAGAACAAAAAATCGACTACTGCGTCTTGCAAGGAAGTGCCAAAGGCAAAACCTACAAAAGTATCTCTTGTGCTGAAGAAGTTCCTCTCCACCTTATAAGTTCGGATTCGGCAGAAAATTGTTAGTCTCCTCCATTCCCACCATTCCTGCAAATAAACAACACGTACACAGGAATGGTTGAGACGTTGGAATAAAAGCCATGAGCTGTCGAGCCAGAATATGTATTTCTTATTTTTAAAAGATAATGTATTTTAGTTTACCCTAACTCCACACGACCGGTCACATAGTAGTGAGGAGCTGCACACTAATTTTTATTTACTTGTATGAAATATCTTTAACACCTTGCTCGTCAACTCGCTATAGCTATACTCACTTGTAGACTGGATTTTATTTTCATGGCGTATTGAAAAGCGAAAGGAGCAGTGAGTGAGGCCTTGCAAAAATTAATTTGACAGTAAATGTATTAAGGTGGACCTCGTGTGGATTTGTTTTGTCCAAAATCTGTCAATTTTGCTTTTTGAGGAATGAAATGAGCCTCGTCGCTGAAGATGATTTTTTTTTACTGATATCGGGGTCTGCTGCACTTCTGCCACAGTTAGCGCGCAACCGACATTGAGTCGTTTTCCTTTCGCTCCTGGGTCTTTACGGATGTATATGACCAAGGTCCAACGCAAAAATTAGCCGAGTTGGTGTCTGCGAAAGATCGATTTTTTATGCGTAGCATGGTATTGACTGCCTCGGGCTCTCCTCGATAATCTTTAGGGACAGATGCATTTCATTCATTTTGATTCCGTGCATTTCACTGGGAAATAATTTCACATGGGAAAAAACTTCACACCTAGTGGGAAATAATTTCACTTTTCTGGAGTGAAGTTATATCCCACTTTGAGTGGGAAATAGATTTCAGGAACACCTGCCCAGATGTGGGAGTTGTACTCAAGCTTAGGACGGATAAAGGCTTTGTAGATTATAGCCAAGGTCAGAAGGAGCGACAAATTTGTTGCATCGCTATATGTTATATATGTGGTCATTCCACAAAAGGTGGTCTGTGATGTACATTCCCAGAACTTAGGTTAGGTTAGGTGGGGTGATGATACGGCAAGCCGCATCATCTCACTCGGATCTACGTGGATCCATTGTGTTCCCCGGGGTAAAGGTATGTTGTGGAGGTGTATAGGGAGGGGAGTGAGTGGGACTTTTAGATATGGGTATGGGGAGCCTCCCTGAACCATCCTGAATTCTGTATGAATTTCAGGATGCTATCCAGTGGCAAGGTTGAGATGTCGCACAGTTCATCGAAGAAGTATTCTCCGAGGTTAATTTTTCTGTTTCTGGCTAGGCTGGGGCATTCACAGAGAAAGTGATATGATCCCTCTTCCGACTCTTCATCATTACACCCTCTGCATAAGTCAGATGGGCTAATGC
This sequence comes from Leucozona laternaria, assembly GCA_932273885.2. Classification (NCBI taxonomy): domain Eukaryota; kingdom Metazoa; phylum Arthropoda; class Insecta; order Diptera; family Syrphidae; genus Leucozona; species Leucozona laternaria. The sequence goes on along the minus strand of OW026366.1, from coordinate 214,822,975 downwards.
CCATTCTGCTCATATGGGTTCCCATTGCGTTGTGACCCGTTAGGATTCCAACAAGAAGGGATAGTTGAGGTCTGCTTAACTTGAGTAGATAATCTGTTTTTTTCTTAGAGATATTCGGCCAAACATTCCTTGAAACCCGGCAAGTGTCCAGTGATGACCACCTGTCGTTTGTGGCTTTGAGGAAGTTTTGGTGAATTCTATTCTTTTCTTGTTCCAGTGGCATGAGTACCGATGATACGATTTGGCTTTGATCAAGAGATGACCCGTTTTTGGCCAATTCATCTGCCATTTCGTTCCCATGTATATCACGGTGTCCTGGGACCCATTTTAGGGTAACTGTGTTTGTGGCGCTGAGTAATCTTAAGTTAATGCGACAACAATCCACCAGTTTTGACTTTGTGATGAATGAGGAAATAGCTTTAATCGCCGCCTGGCTGTCTATGAAGATATCAATATTTCTGTTAACTACTTCACAAGTGGCAAGATGTTTTGCGGCTTGGCTAACTGCCAGAACTTCTGCTTGGAAGACACTGCAGAAATCTGGAAGCTTTATTGCCCTATTTATGGGTGGGTTATCTGAGTAGATGCCTGACCCTACCCCCTCATTTGTCTTAGAACCGTCTGTGAAGACCGAAACATGGTTTTCATTTATCACCCGGTTTTCCTTCCAGAATTCCCTTGTTGGGATATCTGTCAGAGTCACTAGGCTGAAATCCATGTGCGGTGTGGTGTAGTCCGTCTGAATGTTAATGTCAGTGAATTTCATTATGTTCTTGTGACCGTAGTGGCCTCTTTTCCAATTGTTACACTGTATAAGTCTTAAAGAACTTTTGGCCGCCAGCTCTTTCGTAAATAAGTCGAGCGGGGCTAGTGAAAGGAAGGTTTCTAAGGCTGCGGTCGGTGTAGTTCTTATGGCACTAGTAGCACCAATACACGCAAGTCTTTGGATTTTAGTCATGATTTTCAGATTGGTTACTTTGTCTAGGGCTGGCCACCAGACCACGCATGCATATGTCAGAATTGGCCTAATTATGGTTGTATACATCCAATGAATGGTTTTGGGGCTGGGACCCCAGCGTTTACCAAAAATCCTACTGCAAGTGTAGAATGCTATTGAGGCTTTTTTCTCTCTTTCTTTAATATTTTCTTACCAGTTCAGTTTACGATCTAGAACCACACCCAGACCCAGGCCGTCCCCGAAACACGTAGTGGTATTCCGTTTATGGTGGGCGGATCCATGTTTGGAATGTTATGTTTCCTTGTAAACAGAACCAGTTCTGTCTTATGGGGATTGACGTTTAGTCCGCAATTGTTGGCCCAACTAATGAGCTTGTCAAGCGCCGTTTGTAGGAGGTCGCAAAGTGTAGGAACAAATTTTCCAGAGGCCATTAACACTATGTCATCGGCATAAGCGACAACCTTTACACCGCTCATACTTAGTTTAACTAAGATCTGATTAACGACAAGAAGCCAAAGCAGAGGGGATAAGACCCCACCCTGTGGAGTACCTCTGCATGTCTTAACTTTTATATTGCTGCCACCCATTTCTGCATTCACAACCCTCGATTGGAGCATGGAGTCAATCCAGCTAACCAATCTTGGATCAATACTGAAGAAGTCTAGGGCTTTACGAATTGCACTGTTATCAACGTTATTGAAGGCCCCTTCTATGTCAAGGAAAGCTACCAGGGTAAATTCCTTGACATGGATTGATTTTTCAATTGTGCCAACCACTTCGTGAAGTGCAGTCTCCACAGATTTGCCCTTCATATAAGCATGTTGGGCCTGCGAGAGCGCACCATCACTTAGCTTCAAGCGAATGTGCGTTTCAATTAGTCTTTCTAAGGTTTTGAGTAGAAAAGAGGATAGGCTTATTGGCCTAAAGTCTTTCGGTTCAGTATGTGTGGGCTTTCCAGCTTTTGGAATGAATATTACATTGACCTCTCTCCATCTGAAGGGAATGTAGGCGATGTTTAAACATCCCCTAAAAATTTCCACCAGAATTGGAACTATAGTGTCTTTCGAGCTTTGGAGCATAATTGGAATTATACCATCAGGCCCTGCAGACTTGTATGCTGAAAAGGAGTCAATGGCCCAGGATACCTTAATACTGTCTACTAATTGGTTACCAATATTTGAAAATGTACTTATGTTAGGGCCCTCGTCCACAGGAGATGTATATGTCACGCAACCTGGGAAGTGAGTGCTCATAAGTGATTCCAGGGTCTCAGAGCAGGAATCTGTCCAGGTATTATCCGGTCTTTTCAGGAAACCGGGAGGAGTATAGACCTTTGACATGACTTTTCTAAGCCTTGCAGCATCTTTTGTGGACTCAATGTCCGTACAGAATTTCCGCCAGGCTGCTCTTTTTGCGTATGTCGATTTATTTTTGTATTTATTTTTACTTATCTTGAATAGATCCCAATCAGCAGGTTCATTACTGTGCTTAGCCCTATTGAAAAGATTTCTTGAGGTTTTCCTGAGAATTGACAGCTCTTTGGACCACCATACGGGGTTGAGTCTGCCTTTTCCTTTCGTTATAGGGCAGCAACTTTCGTAAGCAGTTTGAATAGCTGACGTAAGTTCTTCGACATGTTTTTCAATGTCTAAGCTGTTTAACATTGGTTGAATTTCAGAATGTCCTAAAGACGAGGCCAATCTTAGACTGAAGGCTTCCCAGTTTGCTTTTCTGGGATTTCTGTAGGGTTTTGGATTACTTGTCTCGTGTTCGATTTGGAATGTTATCATTCTATGATCTGAGAAAGTTACATTACTTGAGACTTTCCAGTTACTGATTGCGATGGAATCAGTGTTAGTTGAAAGTGTCACATCGAGCACCTCTTTTCTATTTCTGGTAACGAAGGTTGGTTCATTACCTCTATTTAAGATCAACATATTTTTCTTAATTATATATTCAAAAAGTGACTCACCCCTTATATTTATATCCGTTCCCAGAACTTAAAACGGTTTAGTTTCTTCAATACAAGTACCGCTCATGGATAGCGGTATGGAGGGTGGGTTTCGCTTCAACGATAGTAGACGGCATTGAGTTTTTCAAGCATTAAATTCTACGCGGTTTTTGATTCCCCATTGGACAATGCTGTCGAGATCAGAATTTAATGAGCTTATCATACGCTGCCGCTCTAGTTCCACATCCGAAGGACAAGGATGTGAATCTAGAAACGAATATGAAAACAGAGGGTACTGTCGTCAGCAAAACAATTTAATGGATTAGAAGTTTCAGACAAAAGATCATTGATGAAAATGAGAAAGAGAGTCGGAGACAAAACGGAGCCCTGGGGCATACCAGCATTTATGTTATATGAATATCAGACTTAAAACCATCCAATACGACTTGTATTGAGCGGTCCGAAAGGTAATTTCTAATCCAACGAAGAAGAGATTCATCGATACCAAATGCACGCATTTTCGATAAGAGAGCTTGATGCCAAACTCTATCAAATGCTTTTGAAATATCAAGTGCAATAATCTTACTTTCGCCAAAACGATGTAAAGATTTGTGCCACTGTTCGGTGAGATATAATATCAGATCATCAGTGGATCTATTGCTACGCAAGCCATACTGCCGGTCATTTAGAAGCTTTCATTCTTCAAGATATATCTTAAGCTGATGATTAATCAGCGTCTCCATGGCCTTTGAAAGAAGGAACCTAAATGGAATTGATCGATAGTTCGGGGGTAAAGAATATTCGCCTTTTTTAGGGACAAGCTGGAACGAGACCAGTAGAGTAGGACAGATTAGAAAGCTTACTTAGTAGTTTTCCAGCGTTGAAGAACACCTCTTCAGAACAATAGGAGGGATATGATCTGGGCTGGCAGATTTGTGTACATCAAGGTCCTTAAGATCTCTTACAACTGCATGAGTGCGAAAGAAGATTCATTCCATTAAATCCTTAGAGCTCTCAAGTACAGCAGCAGTCATAACACTTCCTGGCAACATCGAATTAACAACAAACTGCGCTGTAAGTAAATTGTTTCTCCCTAACATGCTAAAAGCAGGCAGGGGTGTCATTGAAAACGATCGTTGGAACCGAAGACAAAGTGGTATTAGGTAAGTTTAATCGACACATAAATATTGTCTCAGTGTCATTTATAAGGGTCATTAGTCCACATGATACAAATTCGTCATTTGCTTTTTATCCACTATAATGGCTTATAAATATACAAATAAATACTTTTGATTTGAAGACTTATAAGTTATAAATCCTACCTTATAAGTTTTACTCAAATATATATTATGAATTTAGTACCATAATACATTGTACAACAAATTCTTGAAATTCCATAAATTAAGGTCTTTTGTAGTTTAATTCCCAAAGCTGCCAATTCCAATTCTATTCCAAACTTTTCTTTCAAAGTTCATATTTCTGTACTGATTTGCATATAAAGTGTGTTTTTTTAGACGTGTGGTTTTCAAGAAGAAATAAAACGCATATAATTTAATGTTATGGCCAAGAATTTAGCTTTATTATAAAGATAAGGGTTTTTCATTATGTTTTAAAAATAATTTCGGGCAAGTGGTCGCTGCGGCTGGCTCGAATAAATTCCAGTCGAGAGGCCCAATTTTCGACCACTTTTTGCAGCAATTGGGGCTCTATGTCAGCAATAACGCACCGAATATTCTCTTCCAAGACGTCAATCGTCTCGGGCTTATCTGCGTAGACAAGCGACTTCACATAACCCCACAAAAATTAGTCGAGCGGTGTTAAATCGCACGATCTTGGAAGCCATGCCTAAGGCCCACGACGCGAGATAAAGCGCTCACCAAAAGTTTCCTTCAATAAATTGATTGTTTCGTTGGCTGTATCCCATGTAGCGCGCGCCGTCTTGTTGGAACCAAAGGTCGTCCACATCAACATCCTAGAAAAAAAAGTCATAATTCATGGCGCGCGATGGCGGATGGACTCATTCGGGTCTTCTTCGATACTCTGCTCCACAGGAGCAATAGCGTCTTCGGTGCGCACTGTACGGCGCACAGTGGTTCGGTTTATATGGGAGAGCGGAAAAAAATCTGTTTTATCTGAGCGGTTCAACGGATTTAAATGAAATTTGGCAAACATTTTTATATTAGTCTTATACATATTTTGTCAAAATTTGGTTGAAAAAAAATAATTAGAAACAAAGTTATTGACTTTTTTTCTAAAATTTGAGTGTTTTGATGTTTGTATGGGAGAGCGGAAGAAAGTCTGTAAAATCTGAACTATTTTACGAATTTTAATGAAATTTGACACACATGTTAAGATTAGTCTTATACATGCTTGGTCAAAATTTGGTCAAGAAAAAATTGTTAGAAAAAAAGTTATTGACATTTTTATAAAATTTGAGGGTTTTGATGTCTCGTTTCGGCGTCTCTGAGGATGCGCGAAACCGATCCATGGTAGCTCGAAATTATGCCGTACCATTATGTTGGTAATAAATTTTCACGATTCGCAAATGTTGTTCAGGAGTAAGTCTATTAATTATGAAATGGCAAACCAAACTGAGCATAAATCAAGTGACAGCTGTCAAAAAGGCTAACTTCGAAAAAAGTATTGCCAGATTGAAAACCACACGCCAAAAACAAACACCCTTTGCATTGAGCTAAATTTGGCAGTTTTTGGGAAATAAACAAACATACCTAATAATAACTAGTAAAGTAGGTACGTAAACTTTTAATTATGAATTTGAATTTTGAAACTTTTATAGGAAATTGACGTTTCAGAAGAAGGTCTTTATATTTTGTATAGAATTTTTAAAGTGGCCATTCAAGCTTGATCGATGTTTTTTCAATTCCAATATTAGTTACACAGCCCTTCAAAAAAATGTCTATTTGCCTCATTTTAAAATTTTGAAGACTATTTTTGACAAAAATTTGAATATAATGATGACAGAATTTTAAAATATATCAAAGAAGAACATTGAAGTACAGAATTTTTACTAGCATAATTTTCAAACTCAGAATCATACTTATTCTTCCACCCTCTTCACAAAATCAATCCACAACTTACAGTACGCACAGGCAAACACACACACACCGATAAAAATTTCTGGCAAAACAGTCACAAAAAGAGATGTTCTTCCAGCCCAAATGATTTTTGTTGTTTTACTTGAGTCTTTTCAAGTCTTAATCCTACACCGGTAGGTGCTGGTCACAGGTTTTACTACCTACCATGATGGATTTTTCACAAAACTATTCTAAGACTGATGGCAGCTAAGGATGCACCAGGCGGGCATCCTTTTGCCAAAGGCCTTAAACAACAAAATAAATCTAAAAATATTCACCCTGTACACTTAATGGATATCTGCTGTACATATATTTCATAAATTTTCAACGGAAGTACGAAAAAGTTTAACAAAAAAAGCAACCCAAAAGGACAACGCCATAACAACACCCCTTTCCCAGTCTCTCTTTTCCGGTCTAAGTTAATGGCCATTTCCTTAAGTAGCTAAAAAGTTAAGGACTTTTGAGTATTTTGTTCTTTGGCGCATTCTGTTGTTCTACCCAACATCCTGAATTCAACCTTTTTCGTTAGTTTTGACTTGGGCAACTTAAAAATGTTTATTGTTGCTATCATGCCGTAGCCATTAGAGACACAAAAATGGTCAAGGGAGAAAATGTAACAAAAGGTTTAGCCAAATAATGATAATTAATGCACCAAATGCTCGTGCCGAAAAGGCAGAGATTCAGATTGGTCTTGGTCTTCGTGCACATAAAGTAGACAGTTTTGGACCGCACTCTCCAATTTAGTCGACACTATTTTTCATAAGTTAATTCTTTTACGTTGTTTGTTTTAAAACTTTTAAGGCATTTAACCATTGGAATGAACTGAAAAGGGACCAAATAAACTAGTTTTTAATGGTGACTTTGTTAAAATGAAAATGGTTTATATTGTCTGTTGAATAGAGATTTAATGTTTGGCATTTTGGACGCCATACAGATTTCAGTTTGTGCTTTCTCTGAACCATTTAAGGGTGACAATAAAATTACTTTTTTACGAAAATTCAATAGCTAATGAAAATGGAAACATATGAAAAAAGAAACGTAATTAAACGTTTTTGTTTATTAAGATTATAAGAAATGTATTATATCCCAGGAAAATTACACAGTCACTTCGAAAAGTTCCAACAAAGCTGAATTTTGTGGAGAGATTTATCTTAACGTTTTAATCATTTCCTCAAAAGTATCATACATTTGGAACGGGGCTTTTGGTTTTGTAGGGTGAAAGTGTTAAAATAAATTTCTCAAAAATCTATCAATTTTTTTTGGAATAAAAATCAAAACAAACAGTATAGTTTATGAAATTCTACACACTGAAGATAATAATACTTTTTTGTTAAAGCATACATACATGACTGATATTGAACGTAATTTTATTCGGTTTTTAAGTTGACTTTTTCCAAAATAAAATGATTATCTGAAGGTTTTTATAATACAAATTCTATATACTACTGAAATACATCAGCCAAGTAGAAGACTTAGCACTATTTAATTGGACTTGTTGAATTATTGATTCAAAATAGCTTTTATCGGCCTTTAGTCCATAAAAATTGGCGTTTCGTCCCGGCGATCTCACTTGGACTCATCAGTTGACTAGTGAGTGCCTTTGTCAATACGCAATTTTTATTGAGTTCAGTTCAACTTACATGAACTTTTTGACAAAAATGATTATCTTTGAGATATGTATTCACAAAAATGTTGCCACCTATGGTGTTTTGTAGAAAATTTTTTCGAAGTCAAAGTCCATAATTTAGCTGGGTAACATCTAAGGATGAGTTGCAGATGCAGTAGCTGAGTTTTGTTTTCATGATTTTTCAAAAAAAACCATGCAAAATTCATGCCCAAATTCGTACCCCAACGATAGTGTAGAAAATTGTATATTAAAACATAAATAACTGGTATTGTAATGTTTGGGCTAATTATTGTCGAAATCAATTGCTCCTACTACCGGAAAAGCTGAATTTTTTTCAAAATTTAATTTAAAGTTAAACCTGGATAAGTGCCTCACCATAAATGCCTCGTTTTGAGAGGTAATTATGCGGGTTAGTCAGTTATAAAAAATCCGCTTAAGTGCACATAAGCACTTATCACTATATTTACAAAAACAATTGACAACAAAAACATATAGAACATATACATTACATCAACTGAGAATCTGTAACCTTTTCAAAAGCGAATTTTGTATTTAAAAGGTAAAATATTCAGTTATTTTGATTTGTGTTGCGTTATGGAATCCAATTTTAATCATTTTTTCTTCAAGACCCTCGATTTCACCATCATCTATTGCTATGTTGTTGCATGAAATACAAGGAAGCGCTAGATAAAAAGAAGCTTTTGTCTTTTTCTGCTGATTTCAGTTTTGTATTTAAAAGAATTTTTTTTAGGTAAATTTCAAAAGTATATACAATGAAAGGCAATCAAGTGGGGAAGGTATCTAAAGGGTTTTCCAATAAGAGGTGTTATTTTGAATAGCCCGCTATTTCGGTAGTTGTCACTTTTGAAGCTGTCATTTTTTGACATTTGACAAGTAGAAACTACGCCATTAATAAAAATAGAACGATGCACGCTTCAACAACGCATTGAAATTATTAAAATTCACTATAAAAATGGTGAAAATTTGGCAGAGACGGTTCGTAAAACTAAAACATTTTTGGGTCGTCGTGAAGCACCTTGTCGGACCGCAATACAGAATTTGTTGGAGAAATTCGAGCTGTTGGGACAAGTTAGTTATGTGAAGAATAAAACCCGTGCACGTCGCTCAAGAACAACTGAGAATATTGCTGTTGTAGCCCAAAGTGTTGAAGAAAACCCAGGTTTGTCCATTCCTCGTCGTTCTTTGGAATTAGGCATTCCACGAACGTCATTACACCGTATTTTGCATAAAGACTTGGGTCTTAGCCGGCTGATCATCAACAACGTCGTGTCTTTGCTGATTGGGTCCTTGAAATGCATGAAAATGATCCGGAATTTCATCGAAAAATCATCTTGACTGATGAGGCCCATTTCCACCTCGGAGGCTACGTCAACAAGCAAAACTGTCGCATCTGGGGCTCGGAAAACCCAAGAGTTATTGTTGAAAAGCCTCTCCATCCTCAACGCGTGACTGTTTGGTGCGGTTTATGGTCCGGCGGGGTCATTGGACCTTACTTTTTCGAAAATGAGGCTGGAGCAACAGTTACGGTCAATGGATTGCGCTATCGAGAGATGATTAATGATTTTTAATGGCCGGAATTGGATGGTATTGATCTGGACAGCGTTTACTTTCAACAAGACGGCGCTACGTGTCACACAAGCAATGAAACCATCGATCTTTTACGGGAAAATTTTCCGGACCGTGTTATCTCTCGAAGAGGTGATCACAATTGGCCACCGAGATCTTGTGATTTAACACCTTGCGACTTCTTCCTTTGGGGCCACGTGAAAGATAAGGTCTACGCCAACAGCCCAGCGTCGATTCAAGACCTCAAAGATGAAATTCGTGAGGCTATCGAGGACATAGGGCAGCCACTTTGCGATTTGGTTATGGAAAATTTCATGAAAAGGATATGGTCCTGCAAACGTGGTCGTGGCGGCCATTTGGCTGATGTTGTGTTCCATTATTAACGGCATACCTTCCTCTTTATAATGAAATAAACATTCGATCATTTATCTCAAAAATGCCATTTATCTTTGAATATCAAAATAACACCTCTTATTGGAAAACCCTTTAGTTAAGCGAGTTTTATATGAAAAAATCCTCAAAATTTGGGTTCCCAAAAAAAAAAAAATTACTTATGCGGGTTAGGCACTTATGCGATAGGCACTTATCGGGGTTTAACTGTACAACTTTCTTAGTCGAAAAAGGTTTTTTGGAGCAATTTTACAATCGATTAAGGTTACATTTAAGTTAGATTTAGTTAAACTAGAAGATATTAAGACCCAGTTTCATAGTCGAAGTAAGTGACGCTTTAGTAGGGTGAATTTGAAAAGCTAAGGGCCAATTTCATAGTGCAAATTTACCTTAAAAAGTGACACTTAAGTCCCCTATAAAGGCCATTTTAGTGCCAGTTACTTAAACTGTAACAGAATGTTTAAAGTTTAAATATTAAAAATTTAAGTGTGCCCTGTATAACTGGCCATTAAGCATTAGTTTGTAATATTTGACTTTAGAAAATATTAAGTATTTAAAACATTTATTGTCTTAGGGATTGTTTCACTAGGTCGAATTAAAGTTTTAACTAACCAACTTGGAACGTCTTCATCACTTCGATTCACAATAAGTTTCACCATATCTGATATGAATAGTCTAAATTATAATTAAATTGCTTATGGCCAGTTGCACCAAAATCCACTAAAACCAGTTTTTGCTCAAATGCTTGTAAAATGTATGGGCCTCATAAAATTATTGGGTTGCCTTTCACTGATTTTTTTTAGCTAAAATGCTGTTTGGGAACCATCCCTGTATTTTTTTAGCTGATTTTTAAACTGAACGAAAAAGTTTCACTCGTGTAAATAAGATAGCAATATGAGAGATGTCAAACTCGAACTGAAGTGCGAGCAGTCGCGATGAGTCCATGGGTGAAAGCAAACACAGTATAGATGTACGTCGATGAAGATGGAAGTCCAGATGCCACATTAAAGAACAAAAAACAAATACTCAAACGCGACAAACAGACTTGCAAATTGGGGAATGAGAATGACCTCTTTTCGAATGGAAGAATGCAGTGAGAGCCAAGATGATTGGAATCTAGTCAAAACCAAAGCACTGCCATCCATAAAGACACATCGCTCCCACTTTTGATTAAATATAAACTTTTATTCTCACTTTCTGGTCTTTCTCTAGTGCGAAATACGTATGCTAAGAAAATGCTATTAATATTAATACCAAGCAGCAACACCTTTGAATCCAATGGGCACCATAGTGCGAACGTTTGTAATGCGAATATTTTTTTTTAAATTGTAATTTGTAACTTTCAAATGTCCTGTCAAAAGTGAAATGTATTTTTTTTATATATTTTCGTTAAAACTCTCTTTTAAAATTTATCTGGAGGAAAATGGCATTTTAGTGTATTGGCTTTTTTATCGGCCTTTTAAAACTAAAATTGGTTGGTGCAACCGATAAATGCCATTTTAAAATTTAACGAAGCAATAAATATTTAAAAGCGTTTGGTGGAACTGGCCATTAGTATTTTAATGACCAGTTGAAGTCTAGATTATCAAATTTACTTGGCAATTTAAATACTTATTATATTTTCAAAATTTTTCATCAGTCAAAACGATTTTGTCTAGAAAAGTGGAACATATATTTATAATTGACACATACATATATTTATTATATCAACAAATTATGAAACGCAAATTTTTTTTATTGGAAGGATTTAATTTGCGGATTTAATTTGAATGTCGAGTAAGTCATCAGAACTTTATTCAGACGTTGTGAAACAAACCCTTAAATAAAATTAAAAATCAGCATTATTGAAAATAAATTATGGATTAAACAACTTCTGAAATTGTTTTGATACCAGCCATTTTGAACCCTTAAAGCAACAGTTTAAGCTTGCTCTTATGACCTGGGGCCAAATTACCGCATCAGTGACTGATCGAGTGAGTGCCATCAGTGATCGAATGAACGAGTAAAACCTATATAACGTGAGCGGTAATGCCAAACTCACATAATTCAGTCACGTACTACTCGACAACTGATGCGGTAATTCGACCCCTGGTGTAAGCTTTATTATTTTCTTTGTGATATATATACTATAGTAAAGCAAGTTTAAGATTCGTAAACAAAAATCGACCTCATAATTTTAATTGAACCTGACATTACAATGATATAAGGACCAGGAAAAAATAGGTCTGGCAATTCCGTCTAACTGCCTGTCTGTATATAAAAAAAAACTATTTCTAAAGAAAACCGCGCCAACGATTTTTGAAATTTTGTTTTCATAAATTTATTTCTTGTTCAGTAATTTGAGATTAAAACATTTTTAAGATATGAATGAGTCATATATCTACAGTCTTTGAAATTTCAAACAACTTGAGCCACAAGAGCGATTCCGTACGATCCAGTGGCGCATATTTATTTTGTTTGAAATCTTATATAACGGTAAAATTTTCTTCAACCGAAAACAGAATATTTGCATATCATAGTTTTCCGCATACCACTGATAAAGTCATTTGCTTCTTTCCAATCCTTATATTTGTCAGTGGAGAAATTAAAAGATGTCCCATTCATCGTTGATCGATTTTAAAGTGCCGATCCTTCTGAATCAACATAGAAGTGGATTTTGTCGAATTCAAGCACCACTTTTCACCGCCCTTTCCTAAAAACCTGAATATTAAGTGAATCCAAGAATAACTATGCAAAGCTTTTTTCTTCATTCTTTTTTTGCTAACACCCGCTCCATGTTAATAATCACAAGCTGAAAGAAAACTGTAATATATTTTTTCTGATACATGAACATGCTTTGAAAAAAAAATAAAATTATGGGTCTTATTTCTAACGGATTGTTTGAGCTGCGACTGCTTGAAATTGTGTTACAGAACAGACTACTGACACACAAAATTGAGGGACCCATTTTTTCGTGTTCTCTATCCACGTAATGTCAAGTTTTATTTAAAATACCGTTGTCAATTTTTTACAATTCCAAAACTGGCCCTACATTTATAGAAAATGCAAAAACAATATAAAAAGGTACGCATACGTCACAGTGTCCCATTGCTTTTCACACTGATAGTTGAGAATTAAAATTTCCATCACGCATATTTAATAATCCTACCACATTTATTTCAAAATATATTTTTTTATTTTAAATGTGCATTGGTTCAGTTTAAGAGTGCATTTGTTTAAAAAAAGGCTAAACAAATTTGAATGTAAACGGGTTGTTGGTTTATGTATAGATAAGTGTCATCCATTGCAAAACTTATTTTTTTTGGACGCACTTTTTCATGACAAAAACTTTTTGGTTTATTATGAAATGTAAGTTAGGTATACGTATCTACATCAATTAACGGAAATTAGTATAAGTAACTTTTCTTGATGATTGTAGACTTTTTACCTGCGAAATTATGATCCTGCGCCAAAATAATGGTGTCTCGCCATTTTGTATACTTACATGTTTCTTGAGTACATCAGAAGTATATTACTATTGTAATCATTTATGACAATTATGGTGCATTATAAATCATAGGTGCAACAAAAACTATACAAAGGTCACGCATAATGTATCGGGTTTTTCAATAAGAGCGCTACAAAAGTTTTTTTTAAATAAAACAAAAACGGTTTTGGATATCAATAAAATTCCTGTGAAAGTGCGTTCGATGCCATTATGTATGGAACTCGATTGCTTTTGCATGGCCACCACGGGCTCGCTTGCAGAAATCCAGACGCTGAACCCAATTTTCGACAGTTTTCAAGCATAAATCGGCCGATACTGCTGCAATTTCACGTTCGATATTCGTACGAAGTTCATCAATCGTCGCTGGCTTGTTGGCATAGACCATAGACTTGACGTAACCCCGCAGGAAATAGTCTAATGGCGTCAAATCGCACGACCGAGGCGGCCAAGCGACTGGACCATTTCGTGAGATAACACGTTCTCCAAACTTGGTTTCCAATAAATTGATTGTGACATTCGCTGTGTGGCTTGTGGCGCCGTCTTGTTGGAACCACATTTCCTCCAAGTCCATATCATCTAATTGGGGCCAAAAATATTCGGTTATCATTGAACGGTAGCGATCCCCATTCACAGTAACGTGCCGGTCTTGATCATCACGGAAGAAGTACGGCCCAATGACGCCGCCGGTCCATAAACCACACCAAACCGTAATTTTTTCGGGATGCAATGATGACTCATGGAGTACGTGTGGATTGCTGCCTGACCAATACCGCATATTTTGTTTATTGACGAAGCCATTCAGCCAGAAATGAGCCTCATCGCTGAAGATGATTTTTCGATTTTTAGCGCTCTTAACGTTGAGGCCACTGACTCCTAATTTCGGTAGTAAATTTTAATAATTTCGACTAGTTGTTGGCTCGTATATCTTTCCATCATGAAATTGCAAACCTTACTTAAGAGAAATGTCAAAAGAGCGGCAAGAAATATGGCGTCGTATGCTGTCCCTGTTGCTCTACTTTTGTAGCGTCCTTGTTGAAAAACCCTTTACTTCCGCTTGAAACGGCTTTTATTAATGATTTATTTTCATCTAAAACTCTCATTAAACTATACTATTTCATCAGAATACATACATAGGTCAAATCTTACGATATTTATATTCTTCTAATTTCTAAAATTCAACTTCAAATTCAAATTCTGGAATATTTAATTACCTTTTGTTGAGAGAAGTCATTTATCTGGGCATTTTCCCCCAAATAAAAACCGGGAAGAAAAATAAAAAAAAAGTGAAACGAGAACAACAAAAAAAAACTATGGCCGACAAAACTTTTTTAAGAAAAAAAAAAAAAAGGATAACTTCTTTGCAAACAAACTATCACACTTAGCAACTTCTAAAGGCAAGTGCAATTAATTGAATTTCGTCCAACCAACTTAACTCACTTACATAGTTCTATTTCGTGTTACGCTTGAAAGGATCTCGCAGGATTCGCAAGAAACCAAATAGCTGTGTCCTGTGTACCAGCCGGGTTTGCCAGCATACTCTTCTTAAGCAGCCACACTAATTATAGCCAAATGTTTTTAAACAATTATTGCATAAGAGGAACAGCGCAGAAGACCTAGCAGCAGCATCAGGGCACTTTTCATGCTGGCCTTATCGTTGTTTGTCTCTTTTTTCACATTGGCCTAGCTTGGATTATTCTCATTGTCAACTGAACCAGTAAGCCATACCGCCTGCTGCCTGCATCCTTGTTGTCTCTTATAAGTAGTTGCTTCGCTCAACAGAAAAAAAAAAGTTTCGGATAAGATAAGTAAAAATCAAACACACAAACACAAAAAGTGACTATGCGCTTATTCGAGGACAACAACACCAACAACAACAACAACAACAACTATGCCAAGACAGAAACAGGATGACAGCAACAACAACACTCTACGAAATGAAATGGACGAATGTTCCCCGAGCCCACATAATAAATTGTCAACTATGTATAACGAAAAACTTTTGGCTTCACAATATCCTTTTGCTCCTTCCTCATTCCCCTGGTTGTTTGTTTGAAGTCCTTGGGCACACACAATTATGAGGGAAAACAAAAAGGATGCGCCCGCAAATAGCCCCCTACAACACCCCACCCCCCCTTAAGATAGATACAAATAGATTTTTTGTTCATTCAACTTGTTATCTTTTAAAGTATACTTATCATTGTTTTTTGACCGTTTTTCGTTTTATAGAGCGAGGGAGTTGTGTCTTGTAAGGCAAAAGTGTTCTTGTGAGAGAACGATGTCATGATGTCCTTTGAAGTTTAAAAAAAAATGTAAACTTTTAACTGATGATAGTAATTGAGTGAGGCAAAGTAATGGTCATGGAAAGGACATGCAGAACGAGAAGGGAAGAACTTTGAACTTTTTCTTAACGTTATGTCGTTGACCATCAGATAGGCTATGATGGGGCTATATGGGAACTGTGTTCTCTTTTATTTTTTTGAAGTTATTTTGGACGTTTCATTTTTTATCTGTGGTAAATCAAAAGCAATTGAGTTTCGTTACTGAATAACTTCAATCAAAGTCAATCAATGTCAAGAGTTTTTATACTTTTGAAAGTTTTCAAGAGCACTTAGTTATTTTTTTTTTTTTGGAATCAAGTTTGATTGGGGCTAAACGGGAAATCATGGGGAAAAGGATGCTTAGTTTTTTTGAAGACAATTCTGAGTAAATAATTATTGATTTCGTCTTGTGTTGGATTATTATTTAGGTATATATGTATGTTCCTATGTGATGACGAGAGCGGATAGGTTGCGGGTAATTAATATTATGGAAGTGACTTTAGACATACCAATTCATATTAGTCAGAAAAGTACTGTTTAGTGGCCCCGTAGGGGCCCCCTCGCTGGTACACACACTTTGGGCGTGTAGAGTTTTTTTTTCAAGTTACGCGTAGCCTACTTTTAATGGTGAAAACTGTTAAAACTGTTATAAATAAGAATTTCCCTAGCCTCGTCCCCACACGAGCGCTCATAAAACGCTCTCATCTCATATTTGTCCACGAGCGTACGCAGGGTTTAAGGGTGAGCGATAGCGAAAGCGCGAGCGCGAAAACTCAATAGCGAAACGCCCGCTCATGGACAAGAGTCGTAAACATCTAATGTCCCATGACTCATGGTGTGGGAGGATAGGAGCGGTTGTGAGGTTTTCCTTTTTTCTAATACAATATTTAGGAGGTGAATGTTACCTAATGTCACGCCTAGGGTCCACTAGAACACTTAGTTTGACAGTTGTCAAAATGTGCTAAAATTTTTGGTACGACGGATCGAAAAACGGAGTACGCCAATCCATATAGTAGGTGGTAATAACCTAATGCCACATTCTCTAGGTCCATTAGAACACTTTTAATTTGGCAGGTGTCAAAATGTCAAATCAGAATTCTGAAAATACACGCAACGTACCGTTTAACATTTACTGTGTTTTCTTTTTTTCTAAATACTTAGAGGATCGCGAGAGCTAAATTGGCTTATTCTCGTCTTACGCTCATGAATAAATTTAAATAAATTTAAATAGTTATAAGTTGACGTTTAATAAATGATTCCGAAAAATGGTTATTAATGGTACCTCCCAAAAACACCTTTTTTTTGATTTTCGCTTTTCTCGAAAACTGTTCAATAGATTTTGATGAATTTTTTATGAAGAAGAACTACTAAAGGGTCCACCATTTAACGTTTTTTTTTTCAACTAGTGCTTATTTCGTGAATGGTAACACTTAGCTAATGTCTGATTTGACAGATAATTAGTTTTACCCTTCCGCTAAACGAATATGGTTGTGTATACGCTTCGCTAAGTGGGCCTGCGATCGACTTAGAGAAGATGCCGATTTTGCCAAAAAAATCATCTTTTCAGATGAATCTCATTTTGATCTTGGCGGGTAGTAAACAAGCAAAATTGTCACATTTGGGGCACAAAAAACCCGCACGCATACATTCAATAGCCGATACACCCAAAACGAGTCACTGTTTGGTGCGAATTTTGGTCCAGAGGCATAATTGGTCCATTTTTGAAAATGAGCAAGGAGTGGCCGTTACAGTCAATGGCGATCGTTATCAGGCCATGTTGAACAAATTTTTGTTCACAAAAATTGAAGAGGAGGATATTGGCAACATTTGGTTTCAACAGGACGGCGCTACGTGCCACACAGCCGAAGCTACACTCGATGTTTTGCACCATTTTCAAAAAAAAAAAAGTTATTTGGCGGACCCTTTACATTTGAAATAAAATTAGGTATCGAAATTCTCAAAAAAATATTTTTTGGATTTTTAAAAAGAGTTTTAAAAGTTTTTTTTTTTAAACTTAATATTTTGAAAACAACTTGTTCGATTTTATATTCGAATTTATATCGAAAATTTTTGACAGAAATTATTCTAATACTCAAAAATATAGGAACCTCTCATACAAATGTTTAAAAACCATTAAGAGGGGTATTTCTTTTCTCAAAAACGACTACTACTATTTTGACAAAACTTTTTTTGTGTATTAAAATTGTTTGTGTATTACACTCATAGAACTGTTTCTTTGATTTTCGACTATCTCAATATATGATATATTGAATAAAACTAGATTTCTCATACACAAGCTTATAACAAATATAAATAAAAGTTCATATCAAAATTTTCTAAAAAATGATTTTTGGATTTTTAAAAAAGAAATAAAAATAATTTTTTTGAAAATTCGATATTTTAAAAACGGGTAGCAGATTTTTGTATAAAGTTCTATTTTTATGTCAAAATTAATAAATTTTTAAAATTGGCGTACCAATTTTTTTTCTCAAAAATATTAACGAAATTTTATATATAAAAAAATTAATTATATTTAAAACCGCTCCTACATCTGTCAAATTGGATGTCATTTATTCAGTCTATTTTGCCCAAATCACCATGGATGGATATAGCGTTCAACAACTAGTGCAAATGATAAAATTATTTTATACAAATGGGCGTTCTGTTCGGGCTATGCTCCACGCGCTCCACCCATTTACGGTCATCTTTAGGGATGAGGTCCATTTCTGGATGAATGGGTTCGTCAAAAAAACCAAATTGTCGAATTTGTGATGACCCAAGAGCATCCAATGCGCTCCGAAAAAATCACTGTTTGGTGTGGATTTTGGGCTGGTGGCGTCATCGGTCCATATTTCTTTGAGAACGATGTTGGCCAGGCCATCACCTACAACGGCGAGCGCTATAGGTCTATGATTACCAACTTCTTGTAGCCTGAATTAGATGATATAGACAAAAAAGACATGTTGTCTAAACAGGACAGCGCTAGGTGTCATACAGCTCACGGCACATTGGAAATTCACCACGAGCGATTAGAGGGCATGGTCATCTCACGTGGAGATGATGTGAACTGGCCCTCGAGATTGTGTGATTTGACCCCGTTAGATTTTTTCCTGTGGGGTTTTCTGAAGTCACAGGTCTATGCGAATAAGCCACAAGCCACAGTGGCCTCAAAGGCAACGTAAGCCATTCCATCGATCAAATTCAGTCTGATTTATGGGCAAGAGTGATGGAAAATTGAACATTTCAGATGCGCGCCACCCAGAGAAGCCACGGCAGACATTTGAATGTCGATGATATCTCACACACACTGTGTTTTATTTAAATTTAAAGATAGGAAGCGCTTAATGAAAGGCTCTGTAAATGTATGTATATGGCAATTTATGGATTCGTGCAAAAAATCGAACTCTTGATTTTGATCAAACTTGACATTACTATGATAGCGAAGACGAAAAAGGGGGCCTCGCAAAAACTGCATCAATGCGGCACCTCCCGTAAGAACAATTTTTGATTTTCGCTTTTCTTGAAAATTGTTCAACTGATTTTGATCATTTTTTTTTTTATGAAAAACAGTAAATATATTTTAAATAACATTGTGTTTTTTTGAAAAGATATTTTTTGTATTTTTAAAAAAAGTTTGAAATATTTTTTTTGAAAACTCGATATTTAAAAACTCAACCTAGTCGATTTTTATTAAGTTTGGCTGAAAGAAGTTCATTTAATTTATCTAGAAAATTTTTAACAAAAACTACTAAAATAACCAAAAATAACATATAAATGTTTAAAAACCGATCAAACAAAAATTTTGTTTTACTGAAAACGACTCCTACGAATTTGACATTTTACTTTTATTAACAGTACCTCTCATAGAACGGTTTTTAGATTTTTGACTCATCTCATTATCTGAATAACCGATTGAAACAAATTTTTTTTTCCATATCAAAATTTTCCAAAAAAATAAAAATTTTTTTGAAAATTCAATATATAAACGAGCAGAAGATTTTTTGTTAAATTTAATTTTTTAATATTGAATAAAGTAATAAATTAATAAATTCTTAAAATTGGCGTAGGTACCTACCAATTTTTTTTTCAAAAATGTTTACAAAGTTTTATATACAGGGTGATTCGCGTAAGTTGTGACAAAAAGCTAGAGCGTGTAGGATGGGTCAACACAGGAAAAAATCGTATTGGGGGGGGTCTATCCCCCCCCCCAGTAACCAGGAGGGGTAATTTTCTAAAAATAAAAAGACTTAAAAGAGAAAATAAATATTAAAAACCAAAGGTTACATTTAAAATGCCATGCTTTACCTTTATGTAAGGCCAAAAATCTCTTCTTTTATTGTATTTTAAAAAAAAAATTATTTTAGAGAATGGTTTTTGAAAAATTAATTTTCAAACTAGAAATTAAAATTAAAAAAAAAATAGTTTAAACTAATTTTGTTCAAAGTTTTACGTTATGAAGTAGTATTTTTGTTTTTAATATTCAATGCTCTTATTAATTTTCAGTCAACCATTAAAAACAGCATGCTAAAATATCTTCTATTTCTATACATATCAATTCCCTTAATCCGTTGCTTAAGTTGATTTAAAGATCCTATTTCCTCAACGAAGCTTGTAGTAGATTTAGTTATTTTAAATTTTCTCAAAAAGTAAAAAAAACTTTTAAGCATTTGGTTTTCTGTTTTTGACTAAAAACTAATAAGAGCATTGTATTTTGAAAACAGAATTAGCACTTAATAACGTAAAATTTTGAAAAAAATTTTTTTGAATTTTTTTTTAATTTTGAATTTGGATATTCATTTTTCAAAAACTATTCTTTAAAACAACTTTATTTAAAAACACAATAAAAGAAGAGATTTCTGGCTTTACACAAAATTATATCATGGCATTGTAAGTATAACCGTTGTTTTTTTTAATATTTTAATATTGCTGAAACGAAACTTAAATATTTAAGTTCAACATAAGAGCTTATGTGACAGTTTACGCTGAAGAAAAAGCAAAACATAAACTCTTATGTTGAACTTAAATATTTAAGATTCGTATCAGTAAACGCCTCTTTGATTTATTTTACTACAAAACTTTAGTCCCTGTCTGCATCTGCCCATAAGTGTCCCTCTTCCTTAGTTAGATATCCTAAAATTTGAATAAATCAAAGCTCTTTTGCGTCTTGTCCATTATATGCATTCCTTTTACTCTCATTGCTGTCACTCACTCATCATGTACAAACTTGGTTATTAAATTTTTGCGTTGCATTACTTAACACTCGGAATAATCAAATGAAAGTAAATGGAATTAATTTGCTTGTCTTTTTGAAAAGTTGTCGAGTCGTAGTCATATCCAGCCAGATCCACTAATGGACTATCAACCTACTTTACTTTACTCACGGCTCGACTAGACTCGGCATTGCCATCAGGCGGCGCATACTAAGTATAATCCTGTCGCCTGCACACGACAGCCCGATCTGCCTGCTGCACTGGTGTCCTTATAATCCAATACTTAAGCCACTTGAAATTCAGAGTGTTAAATGATACCTCACTGAATTTACCATATGAATATCCTATAGTTACAACAACACAGACGCCGAGGAGACTACCTACAAAAAAGAAAAAAATCCTATATAGCTCTTTTGGAAATTAAGTGCAAATATCTGTGTGCAGTTTTGTTGGTTATACAAGGAAAATTATCCTTAATTCCCATATGAGCTCTTTTAAACATGAATAATGTATAAATATGCCACAATGTGTGTATCTGTATGTGTGTGTAGTCCAAAAACCAACATGGTAAAAACAGAAGCAATTTTGTACGTAACTATACATACATACACATATTCAAATGCAGGATAGAGTGAATTTATAATATTGTCACTTGCTTATGTCCAAATAGAGCCCACAGGAATAACAACACTAATCAACAAAAAAAAACATCCTTAACCCGTTCAGAAAAGGTAGAAAAACATTGACGGCAATAAGGACGACAACTATACGCCACGCGGCGGCGGCGGTCGGCAAAACTATACGTAACGTATACATAAACCATAAAACACCATAACGATATTTATGCTCCATGTATAAATATTGTTAGTCGAAAATGGACGAGACGGTTTCGCTTCGTGTGTCTCCATAAAATGAATCCTTTACGACTTTAGCAAAAATATATTCAAATTTATTACTTGAGTTCTCTTCATGTTTGTTTTCGATCTTTTGCCTATTTTAGGTTAACCTGACAACGTCGTCGTCGTCGTCCTTTGAATTTTTCGTGCAGTTCTGCTCATACAAATATCATACCAAATGTAAACTCAATTTCTTACAATCCATGTCACTTGATTCAGTTCACTTTTTTGCTTGCTCTATGGAGAAAAATGACAAAATTATTGGTGGGAATATGAGATACGAATCATAACTAATTAAAAATATGAATGTTTTCTTTCATAGCCCAGTCATGAGTCAATCATATGACAAAATTCTATAATGGACTTTTGACCCACTTGGGAGGATAACAAGTCCACAAATCAACTGTGGACTGTTAACCCACCTTGATGGGCTAAAAGTCCATATGAAATTATTGTGGACTTCTGGCCCATCGATTGTGAATTTCTGGGTGGACCACTTTGCGGTCATAAGGAAATATGAATTTATTCAATTACGGGTAATGTTTTTGCTTTTTTTTCATTTAAAGCTAATTCGCAGTTTGAACATATGGTTTTGAATCAGCTGGTACTTTGGGCCACCGAAAAACTGCTGTCAAAGAAGAGAGTTACAATCCTTTGAACCCGCAAATCGCGAGTGGACTTTTGATCCACTTGGATGAGTTATAGGTCCACAAATCAATTGTGAATTTATAACCAACCCAATTGAGTCAGAAGTTCACAGAATTTTTTTTTAGACTAATGACCCGTAGTTTGTGGTTTTAGGGCTGAGTTAAGTGGGTCATAAGTTCATAATTATATAAAGTTGTCATCTTCGTTTAGAAACAACAAAAAATGTTTTTTTATACATTCTCCCTAACATTCTCCGTTTTCTGAAGTATTCTCTCTATTGTATTTTTTTAACTATAATTCAGGAGCACATTGACTTAACATAAGATAAGGACAAATTTTCACAGTTAGAATATTTGTTGTTTACATTAAAAACCGATATAAACTTTATACAGAATTGAAAAGTTATATTTAAAAATTTGTAGTGTCTATGAATAAAACTATTTAGTTTTAATTAAAACTTCATTTTAATTTAACTTAAATTAACTACAATACATTTAATTCAAAACTATTCATATACATGATTTTAGCAATTTATAATTATTAAGAGGAGTGAATGAGATGAGCACCAAAATTGAACTGAACTCTTGTTAGCTTGTAAGTCATCTCTTGCTTGACAATCGTCTTCTGATTAGGTTAAGGTACATGTAGATGTTGAGTGTACATACTCATCAAAATTAATCATAATTTTAGAAGGAAATTCATTTTAAAAAAAATTAAAAAGTAATAGTTAAAAATTAATTAAACTAATTTTAAAAAAATGTATAAAGTGCGAATTTTTACTATTACTTTATAAATTCATTTTAAAAAATGTATAGAGTAATATTGAAAAATTCTTTATTACAATTACTAATTTTTTAAAATGAATTTATAAAGTAATAGTGAAAAATTCGTTTTAATTTAAATATTTACTCCTTTATTATGACTTTTGTCTTAGTTATTGGTTTATCCTTTTCTGTTCTAACTCATAAGTAAGAGGTCTGAAAATGCATTACATTTATTTTTTTGTGTTCTAGTCTCCATGTTGTGTAGATATTTGTAAGAGAAGATAAATAAAATTTCTTAAAAAACTAATTTTAAAAATGTAATTTTATTTTATTTAATTATTTAAACTTATTTCACAACATTAATTTATCTTTTTCAAAGCGACGCATTTCGGTTTTTATAAAA
Source organism: Leucozona laternaria (assembly GCA_932273885.2). NCBI lineage: Eukaryota > Metazoa > Arthropoda > Insecta > Diptera > Syrphidae > Leucozona > Leucozona laternaria. The sequence continues at coordinate 214,799,641 of OW026366.1, read as the reverse complement.
CCATCTTCGGGCTTCAGCTTGTTGACTTTGGGTATTTTTTTGCCAAAAATTTACCTTCTTTTGATTTTCGTTTATGGTTAAATAAAATAAAATTACATTTTTAAAATTAGTTTTTTAAGAAATTTTATTTCTCTTTTCTTACATTACATTTATGTTTTTCAATATATTGAGGCAAATTTCTTTAAATTTTTTTTTTTGGAACTACTTACAGTTTATTTTCCATTGTGTGTCTCGCGAAGAGTTTTTTCCACGCTGTCTGCAAGGTGTGAACAATTCAGTAACACTCCTAGTCTGGAGTTTTTTGTTAGAAATAACATTCGGCCAAAGTATGTTTCGAAGGCATATAGAAATAGAAAAAGTTTGGACTATACGTTCAAATGGAACAGTCAGTGGTTTTTATTTTACTAAAGACGTTATTTTTAAGACTTAAGAGGGCAAAACAAAAGCAGCTTTTTCTTTGCCAATTTGACTGTTGTTAATATCCTCACACGTACCTATACTACACCAATGCCTTTTGAGTCAATACTCCCTTTAAGTATAGAGAAAGTTCTTCAATACTTCAACCTGCTGTCCACGAACGTCAACTTGAGGAGCATTTCTTTTTGTGTTAAGGACCTTTGTTTTTCTAGAGTTGATCCTAAGTCAAAATTGGATCGCTTCGCTTTCCAGATATTTTTCCATTTGATAAAGATCCATTAATATTGTGTGAAAGCATCGAAGTAGTCGAATTGCTTTTGTTTATTCGACTGAAGAATATCAACTTTTAGGTATTACCAGAAGCAACAATAGCAATAGTAAACACCTTGTCAAACTCCACTATCATCTCTAGAGTCTTCTAATACCTTTTTGTTCTGCAAGAATTGACAATGAATAACCCTCGTTGGTAGAACCATAATAATACCTTCTCGGGTATACCTCCTGTAAGATAAACAAAATAAATTCTCGATTGATACTATCGAAAGCCTTTTCAAACGAAACGAATGTTTTGTTATAATTTGCAAGGTCTTGATGTGATGTTCAACGCATTATGAGTCTGCGTAAAATCATGCTTACTATTCATCGAAAATTAATTCCAGACTTTTATTGATTCGCTCCAAGATTATTTTTGGCATAGAAAACGTAGATCCTTCAAGATGGTTTTGTATGTTGTGTTGCCAAAGTATCTCTTCCCTGATCATGCTGCTGATCATTCATAACCAGCATGCAATCGTCTAAACCCTTCTCAAGATATTGTTTTTGAGATTTATTTCCTACCAATTCATTTAATTTAATTAATTTAAGACTTTTGTGGCACCAACATAAAACACATTAAAACAGAGCGATCAAAATAATGTATTAATGTACCATCAGCTTTTCAAAAACACCCATATCGACTTAAGTGGTATAGCGATAGATTTGTATAAGGTTTTTAACAAATTAGGTGGGCGATAATTTGTGTGTTATCACACAAATACCAACTTTAAATATGAAAATCAATTCTTGACCCGCCTCAAATCTTTCATACAATCTCCCTCCTTATATGTATGTGCAACGAATTGTTGGCTTATAAATCGATTACGGTGAGAAGAGAATGAAACCGAATGTACAACAGCCAGCCTGTGTGTAGCTAATATAAATGCTAGTTGATTCAAATGAAATGTTCAAACAATAAAACCTAGATTGTGTTGGACCTGATCATGTGACTTCGGTAGCGCAATGCGTAGTGCAATTGCTCTGAAGACGCTTGGGTATGTTCAACTCTCAGCTGGGCAAAAAGTTTTTCAAATTAAAATTGAAAGTAAATAGACTAAGCACCACTAAAAAGGAGTATGATGATAGGTCTCCAGCCTATAATGACTTGGTGGTAGCTCACTCAAATGGTTGTTGTTTCATTCAAACCTTCAATATGCTCTATCATTTTCTATGTGACTATAAAATTTAATCAATTCTATATAGAGAATGAGAAAATTCGATAAATTGCAATTTTCACGAAACTGACTTCGAACTTATTAGCCGTGTTTTATTGTCTACGGATCTAGATCAGGATCATTTTTTAACACGTAATACAACAACTACATGGCATCCTGCTCTCTATCTGGATCTATTTTAAAATTAAATTTGATTTGCCTGTTAACTTTTTTCATGAAATTTATTCTGAAATAATAAAACAAAATAAACAACGCAGTAGTCAACGTGACAGACGAGAAGTGTCAAAATCAACGAAAGGCAGTGAAGTTGGCTGCAGTTTGCAGCTAGTTGAGATTGGTGGTGGCGCAAGTGTCTCGAATAGGGTGATTCAAAACACTGAAACAAATTAGGAAATTGCCGTCTGTCAGTTTTCAAATAATATAAGATTTAAAATTATTAGTTATAATAGGTGTGTTCCTTTGGGCTCCAGTATCTACTGCCAAGTACTTCTGGCTGCAGTCAACTACTTCTACTCTGTGGTCGAAGTAGTTCAAAGTAGTTCATTAATCTAGTAACAGAATGCTTCCAAACGAGAAAAAGACATCACTAATCAACAGAAATTACGTAATAGATTATTGTGGTTGACATTTTTCACATTTTAAAGTAAAATAAGAAAACAAAACCGAAATTAAATTGATATTGAGGTTAGATTTTACTTTTCGCAAAATGAAAGCATTCCATTCATCATCTACTGGGAAGTACTAAAAAGTACTTTTCAAGGCCCAATGGAACACGGCTAATATTGCAGGATTACAAAATAAAGTAAATAATTTTGATTTTATGAATTTTTTGAAAAAGTATTTTATCGAATTTAAAGTAAAATGGATACCAGCACAAAAACAAAATTCTAAAGGAAGATCAAGTGGAGGTGCTCTATTGGGGTTTAAGCGAACATTAAAAAAATATTGAATGCACTCTAAAAAACAATGATGAACTTAACTTATATTGAACTTAAAACCTATCATTGCAAACTAAACTTGTTTCCGATTTATATTAACTGCAGCCACTGGGAATATCAGTTCAATAAACTTGTCGACAGCTTATTTAAAGGGGACTTCAGAAATATTTTACTTATTGGTGATTTTAATGCCAGAATTGGTTCTGAAGCAAGCGAAATAAAAGTGTGTGGGAAAGATCGCAGATCAAGAGATTTAGTCGTCAACGCCGAAGGAAGGAAAATTTTAGATCTATGCAACTCTTTAGGTCTCGCCATTTGCAACGGCTGCTCACCTGGGGACAAAGACGTCGACTTTACTTTTATTGGACACCAAGGAAGTTTAACAATAGATTATGCGCTAGCTGGAGAAGATTGGTGCCATTTGATAGAGGACTTCAAAGTGAAATCGCAAATATTTTCCGATCACTTACCAATTGAAGTACAACTCAACAACTCTTCGTTTTCAAGTATACGTATGTGCTTACAACATTGCCTTGACAGAAAACTTGAGTTCTCAAATTCTTGGCAGCAATAACCCACCTAAAGCAGAAGATTTAAATGAAGTTGTGATAAAATCAATACCTGCCATATGCAATCAAACAAACAAGAGTAGCAGTTCGAAGTTTAGGGCAAATGGTTCGATGAGGAACTGGCCCAAGCAAGAAAGAAGTCCTTTGTCTGATTAAAGATTTTGCGAAAGAACCCACACAACGATTTCCTTAGGCGAAAATACATTCAATTAAACAAATATTACAAAGACTTAGCCAAAACCAAGCGTAAAACACACGCAGAAAACATTGCAAACAGTATCTCTGGTTGCAGAAATGCGTCGGAATTCTGGAAGTTAGTGAGAGAAATTAACAAGAAGGACACCCAAAATTTAACAATTTCCATAGAGCTAAGAGATCTGAAAAAATATTTTCAAGAAATGACCACAAACCATCAAGCTAACTCATTCCAGTTCGACGCCCCATTCTTCCAAAATGAAATACTGGACTCTCGATGTACAGCTTCTGAGATCAAATTGGCATTACAAGTGTCGAACAATAACAAAGCACCGGGTTCGGATGGGATTTCAATGGAATTTTATAAGTTTAGCTCCCCTGAGTTCATTGAACAACTTGCAGCTTCATTCAACTATATCTTAGACTCAGGATCCGGAATTCTTCAACAGGGCAATATTAAAACCCATTCATAAGAAGGGAGATGTTACCGATCCCGTTAACTACAGAGGAATTTCACTTCTTAATGTATCAATGAAAGTTCTTACAAAAGTACTCTACAACAGATTATATAGCTGTGTTCAAAACAATAACCTTTTAAGTGAAAGTCAGGCAGGATTTCGTAAAAATTATTCAGCAGTCGACTAAATCTATACCCTTACCAATATCGTGGAAACTTGTATGAATAAAAAACAAAAATTATACGCATTTTTTTATAGATTTTAGGGAAGCCTTCGATACGATAGATCGTCGAGCTTTGATGCTTAAACTATATAACAAAGGAATGTCTATGAAATTTGGGAAAGTAATCGAAAGCCTGTATACCCACACAACCTCACCTATTTTAAACGGAAATGAACTATCTGAAGACTTTAAAGTAGAAATCGGCCTAAGACAGGGTTGCAATCTCAGCCCCTTGCTGTTCGCTCTGTATATATATGACATCGAAGACGTTTTTCGTACTTGAGGGATAAACGTAACCGACACGGAGAGAATAACCCATCTCATGTTTGCGGATGATATCGTAGCACTTGCAGAGACACCACAAGCACTTCAATTAATGATAAACAGGCTGGCTGGCTAAAAGTTATGATCTTTCGACAAGCAGGAGGGAGAAATTGACGAAACGAAAAATGGAACTTATCAAGTCAGGATATTGAGGTTGTAAACGAATATAACTACTTAGGAATGGTTATTACCAGAAACGTAAACATGAGAAAACATATTGCTTTAAAACTAGCAAAATCGAAAAACTATTTAACAAACAACGAAAAACATAACATACTAGATGGCGAAGAATGGACAGACTTTTACGACTACATCACTCGAGCCTTATATTATAGAAAAAGAATTATTGATGAATTGTTTTAGAATATGATTAAACGCTTTTATTATTATTTATTGTACTTTATTATTTATTTAAATTTAAAAGCAAACTTAAGTTGTCACTCTGGCAGACGGCGTAAAGCCATGTTATAAAATTAATTATTATACAAACTATGAATAAGAAAATTTGTTTAATAAAAGTCATTAATAATTGAAATTGAAAAAATCTATTTTGAAAATCCAAAAATTAATTAACACTCCTGCGGGGTGTGTGAAATGTTGTGTAAAGAAAAAAGACCACAAAAACATGAAAAATAAACCAACGTAAGGAAAATAGAGATAGGTATACAACACAGCTGTCACTAAGATCCTTACCGTTTTATTTTAATAGGATGATCATGATCCAGATCCGTAGATAATAAAACACGGCTATTATCAACATCGACAAAAATCAACATACATATATGTAAAAGATAATTTCACTGTCAACTACAATTTAGGGCTTTAAAACTTTCGCGTTAAACGTTATTTTTTTCACAGATAGGATCAATTCGCTGATTTCGTCAAGGTCGTTCCATAAACCCCTGATTCAGCTACAAAAAAATCAAAATTCCTGTAATTTTGTTCACAAATCCTGTTTTATATAGGAATACGAGTATGTATTCCAAAAGTATTACATAATTTATAACGTCAAAGAAATACGATAGATATCAATTAAGTGACGCGGAGTGTATGTTCCGGATAGCATCTTCTGACGACAGGATAACATATTTTAATGACGGCTTGTTTGAATGGTAAGAACAAAACTGTTCTTAATTCTTCGAAATATATATTTCGGGTCATGTATCTAAGAGCCATTATCCTGATTAAATAAAAAATAAAACCCCAATAAACAAAGGATTGTTTTTTTTTTTCTATCTATCATAGCTCTTTCTAAATGACTTATAATACTGGAATGATATAAATTTGTGTGACAGTATAACCATGATGAACCAATATCGAAATAACACCTATACCATGCACCATCAGGATCTACGACGTATATTACATATATGAGAGAGTTGCCGCCTTTAGTGTGATGCGAATATTATGTTTAATGCATGAGATGACATTCGTATGCATTGAAATGGTCTTGTATAATCTCTTCGCTATAAATGTAATGTAAAAGAAACAAAATACATAATATGAAGGTACCTCAGCCCATTTTTTACTATTTTGCCCACTTTAACCCTATACATTGTCGATTTGCAGATTGCCACTAACTTAACAAAGGCATTTTCTTTTTATCTCCGTTGCTATACTATATCTACGGCTGAGCTGTATGTATGGAGAGACTTGTTAATTTATACACTGCAATGAATATTTATGCATTTTGTTGTTGTCTATGTTCTGTATGTCCTCCTTGTAGATACATAGATACTTTTCAAAAATGTGTTGAAAAGTCTATAAAGATAGATGGAAGTACGAAAGAACCTACCATACCATCATACATATACAATCCATATGTATAGCAACTTCATCATCATATGCATGAAAGGATCATGAAAAGTGGGTGCCTACACCTTGTTTACATGTTCGAGGATTATTTTCCGAGAATTAGTGTTTTCAGGAAAATATACAAAAAAAAAAGTTTAAAAAAAATCAGGTCATTCGATGAAATTCTTTAGAAGGATGTTGTTTTCATGATTATACGAGGTAAAATATTTTTATAATCTTTTTTTTTTTTTTTTTGTGTGATGATGCATTAGTTTAATGAAAATGAGAAAAAAAGGAGGAAGGAGTTGGGTTTTGGTGTAGTTTTAATTTTTTTTTTCCTATGAAAACAGAAATTACATGTCTGAGTATCCTGATGTCTGCCCATCAGTCATGGAAAAATATTTTTCGTATTTTTTTTTTCATGAATAGGAGAAAGCTTTTATGATGAAATGGCATTGGAAAAGAATGATTACGTTTTTTTTTTAATCCTTCCATTTTAATTTTGAAAATGAGCTTGTGTGTTTCTACGTCTAAATATGTTTCACGGCTAACCTTCTATAATATGAACGATTTCTATAAAGCTAATTGGTTTCATAAGCTGACATTAATTTGCGTTTAAATTTAATCTTAGGGCAGAATGTAATTATTAATATTGTGGGGGGTACATAATGTAGTAGATTAAAAAATGTTTTAACAGAATTTAGTTATTGAAAGTTTAAGGGCCAGTTTCAAAGTCAGAAAAGTGACACTTAAGTGGTCAATGTGAAAGATAATTCCCAATATCACAATGCACTGTTACCTGAATAAGTGGCACTTAAGTCCCCGATGTTGGTGACTTAAGTTCCACTTACGCTGGCTATGAAATTTAGCTTAAATTCCTAATATGGGGAACTTAAGTGCCACTTATTCCGGTAAGTGACGACTGTGAAACTGGCCCTAAGTCTACAAAAAAAAATTGACATATTCTAACACCCCTCCCCTGTACCTTCTTCAACCATTTTTTTCTTTTTTAAGAGATCAAATTATTTCGATTCCTTTTAATCAGAGAGAACCAGTAAATAAATTAAAGTAAATGACAACATTGGTCTTTTGGTGCTGTTGAACTTCTGAAAGGCTTTATATTGTATTGAGCACTCTTTTCTTGTTTATTAACTTCTTATTTCTCGAACGCATATCTTCGTCTACCTTCTATATGTTACTAATTGAAAAATACAATGCGGAATCTCTTCCTCTTTTTTGTAAACACAGGAGTAACACAAGTTTCTGTTTGGTGACCACTTCTATTCTCTCTTTTTTTAAATGATCTTCCTGATGTTGTTAAAAACTGTTCTGTTCAGCTCATATGTACGCAGATGACGTGACGCTTTAATTTGCATAAATCGTCCACTTGGATTGATGGAAAACGCTCTATTTTGAACTCATGAGGATTAAGAACGTGTTCAACTGCGGGTTAGTGAGAATTTAAACTAAGACCGTTACATATGGGTTAACGTCTTATTTTAGCGGAAACTTTTATAACAAAAAAAAATATGCGAGCTACAAAATCAGGGTTTGTGCGTTATTTTTGTTAAGGGTAATTTCAAATTCGGGCAAATAAAATTTTGGATTTTCTCAGTATTTCTTGCTCTATAGGGCAAGTATTGATTTCGTGTAAAAACATAATTCGAGGTTGTAATTTGAGCTGGGGCTTAAACGGGTGGACCGATTTCCTTCAAATTTGGTACAGAGCATTTTTATGTGATTTCCTAGAGGCGAAATTTCGTAATTTTGATTTAGCTCATCTAGAACGGGTAGCTGTCATACAAATATTTTGTTTTTTTTTTCAAATTTTCTCGAAAACGTTTCTTAAGATTTTGTTTACTCTTCGTACCTGTAATAACCAAATTGTAAAAAAACTGCGTTTCTCAGGTTTTTATCAACAAAATCACATAAAATAATAAGGTATTCCATGTTTTTTAAGAAAAAGGTCTTATTTTGGGGTTATTCGAGTGTACCCATCTCTTCTATAGTTGGACCGATTTTTTATAATTTCTGATGAATAGTAGAAACAATATTGCATTTAAAAATGTCTTTTGATGATAATGTCGAATAATTTCTTTTGCAAGCCCATTTGACGTTTTCGAAAAGAAGCTCTCTCTTTCGTCACCTCCATTTTTTTTACTGCATAGCTATACTGAAAATGATGTTTTCGAACATGTGTCTTTAGCCAACTGCATTATAGAACACTATAATAATGCAGTAAAATTTTATTTGCGTTTTCAAACAGAGACTTTAGCAGTTTGCGTTTGAAAACATTCTGCAAATGCATTTTTTACGCAGATGACGGTTTCAACAACGGTCTAATTTTCTAATTTTTAAACCATCTTAAGTTTGGTAAATTTTCCAAATAGGCCTTCCCATTTCTAAGGATTTCTAAGAACTTTTAAGGAAAAGGATAAGAAAATGATAGTTTTGGCAGGCAATCAAACGAGCACGCTTAAATTTTTTTAATAAACATAGGTATGCAGTTAAAAAAAAAATTATTGAGAACTATTAATTCTTGGAAAATTACGATTGTAGTCAACGTTTGTTAGAAAGTTAGGTGAAGATGCTGGAGGGTTTTTCCAAGTATCATAAAATCTATGGGTTTTTCAAAAAACCTGTTGTTTTTATTTTTATTATTATAACGCTCACATAAAAGAAAAAAATATGCACAACTTGATCGCACGAACTTTCTCTTGTGGTTAAGAACTGTGTGTAACAACACATTGAAGATGAATGATGTAAAGGGTGTTTTTTAGAGGTAAAGAACTTTAAGTTGGCAACACTATTTTAACTTGTGGCCATTTTGTCAGCTGTCAAGTGATTTATTTTTAGTTTGGTTTGGCATTTCAACATTAATATACTGACGCCTGAACAACGCTTCCAAATTTTACCCAAATGGGCCCAAACAAGATTGCCGTTGATCCAAATTTTCATTAGCGAATTTCGTTTAGCTATGAAGATCACTTTTGGTTAAATGGATACGTCTATAAACAAAACTGCCGTATTTGGAGTGATGATAATTAACTCAAGTATTTGTTTAGACACCGTTACATACACAAAAACTGGCTGTTTGGTGTGCTTTATGGATTAATTGAATAATTGGTCCGTACTTCTTTAAAAACGATGCTGGCCAGAACGTTACAGTCAAAGCTGACCACTATAGAGCTATGATTACTGACTTTTTCGTTCGAGCTATGGTTTCAACTATACCGCGCGGCGCAACATGTCACACATCTCGTGCCATAATTGATTTACTGAAGGAAACGTTTGGTAACCGCATAGTTTCACGTTACGGACCCGTGAATTGGCCTCCAAGATCGTGCGATTTAACCCCGCTTGACTTTTTTATATTTTGATATGTAAAGTCGCTAGTCTACGCCGATAATTCCGAAACGATTGACCACTTGGAGGACAACATTCGCCTCGTTATTTCCTATATGCTTCCACAAAAGTTGGAAAAAGTCATCGAAAATTGGACCTTCAGATTAGACTACGTCCGAGCCAACCGTGTCGGTCATAGTTGCGTCATTATAGGTAAAACCTCCTTATAAACATATATTAAAATAATTTAAAGTTTTCAAACAAATATTATTTGGAACTAGAACTTAAAGTTCCTCCTAAGTAAAATCAACACCCAAACAATTTAATTCAATCCATCAGGCGTTGCCAATTATCCGTTTAAAATTCCAAAAATGTCTAAATACACAGAATTCAATAATTAATATCAACTTGAATTCAATTAGTTTTCAATTCCAATTCCTCCTACATGCGTGAAAATCAAAAATTTCATTTTAAATGCACCAAACAAAAATAAATGCATTTATAACTGGATATTTATAATTTAAAAAAATATTATATATAATTTCCCCATAAAACGTCATCGGCAAGTCAACTAATGCAAAATTGACATGAAACTTCATGGCCTGTATCCTGTGTGAATGAATGTGCACTATTTTGCCAAAAATGCACACACTAAAAGAGCTTTCATAATAAAATAAATTATTGGCTTACCACAACTGAATTATAGAATAATTTATTATCTCATACTCGTTCAGCAATCATATTGGCAATTCGTCATCATCGTATTCATTTTGCATGTCGCGTCGTCCGGTTTTGGAACACACATTCATTTGAATTCAAAAACTAATTTCTCTTTGTCATTAGCATTGAATCAAAATACACTTCATTATTGTATTACCGCCATGGCTCGTATGGTATATGACCACGTCAGCGTCGATATACGTGGTGGTGTCCTCGTTTATGTACTTGTCTATTGTATTTCAACAAACCTGACGTTGATTTGAAGGTGAATTAATTAAAATCTATTCCATTAGGGTTATATCCGGTTCCGAACCAAACAGCTATAAGCAGAGCATGGATCTATTAAACTACTCGTCCCATATAATATTAACCTTTAGAATTGACTGAATATAAAAACTTAATAAGTTCTTAAAATTAATTTGAACAAATGCATCATAGGCTAGAAACCTTTTAAGCCAATTTAGTAAATCCCAAACACATTTGTTTTTCATTTTGCACTAGCTTGATTGTGTCGTACAGTGTCGCTATACGCTGTTTCTTTTTTATGTCTGAGGCAACCGCTGAACGAGTTGGTTGACTCAAACGCTAAATGGTCAGGGTTGGTGGAGGAGTGTACTCAGGCAGACTAAACTAAGGTCTTTCATTTCGCCTTCCTAATCATTGTAGCGTGTTTCAAGCAGAACTCTTAGCGATCTAAGAAGTTTTATGTTAGCTTAAAGAAAACTTGATATCAAAAACTGATATCCGTTTATCTTCTCAGACAGCCAAGCTGCTATTAAATCTCTGGACTCAGTCTCTTCAAACTCTACCACACCCTTTACCTGTCAATGATCTCTCGTTGAGATGACACAGAAGTTAAAAACCTTTGTTTTGTACCGAGCCATTGGGAGGTTCCAGGAAACTGTAAGGCTGATGAAGTCGCTAAAGAGGGAATAAGTATACCCATCGCTATACGTGTAAACTTATGCTAAAAGAAGATGCTATAAAGAGAGCAAAACTTAGATGGGACAAGATCACCACTTACTTGGCGACAAAACAGATTTGGCCAATGCTTGACACGAAGCGCTCTAAGGGTTCAATTTCTTTAACCAGATTGCACATAAGCTCCCTTATAGGTGTCATCACCGGAAACTGCCTAATAAGTAGACATGCCACGAAACTTGGCGTCTTCTGAAATTATTTCTGCAGAAGCTGTATGGAAGAAGAGGAAGAGGAAACGATTCTTCGCCTACTCTGTAAATGTCCTGCTCCATCCCAAAGACGTAGAATGCACTTAGGTGAATTCTACTACAACGATCCCCGATTCCAGTGATCTGGCAAATATTGACATAAGGTGACGTATTCACTTCATAAGAAGCTCAAAATGGTTTAATGAGTAGGGAAAAGATTTTCCTAGATCCATGTGGTATCAAAATAGGCCAACATTTGGTCTTAGTGTGTCGACTCTCTTTTGACAGCTCTGGCTGAGAGCTTTTCATCCTTCTCGATCCCGGACATAAGCTGCTTCCAGTTATCCAAGCCAAGTAATATGACATCTGCGACGGCTTGGTATTTAAACCGGAGGTTCGGTCGTCTATGCCGGCTGGAACTTTGGGGCTGGGAGTCGAAGACTCTCTTAGCTGGAGTATTATTGTCCATTCGCTTGATGTAACCCAACCAATGTAGTCGCTGTTTTTTTGGCTTTTTGGACTACATCCACATCTTTTTACAGGGTACAGCTCATAGAATTCGTGGTTGTATATTCTCTTCCATTCATCCTTCTCGCACACAGGACAATAAATATACATAGGAAAATTATTTGTCTTTTAAAAGAGTCCAGTATCCACTCACCTTTTCTACTTATCTTCAGCACTTGGTGCAGTAAAGTTGGACTGGAAGTGAAGAGAAGAGCTTTGAATCAATTTGTTTCGCCAAACCGAAGTATCAGTGGCTTGCTAGAGTGATGCTTCGTTGGATCTCCACTCCACTAAGGTGTCATTCGTGGAGTAGATGTTTACTCCTCGAAGTTGTTGCTATCAATAGTGACATTTTTTTTCTATGTGGTGGAAGTGGATAGATCGTTGTTTGTTTGTTGATAGCAGAGATACTTTGTCTTTTCCTCGTTTACATCGAGACAAAAAAGTTTCGCCTGTTCTTCAATCGCCACCACCGTGCAGAACTCTATAACGGCATGTTGGGAGCAGCCGATGATGTTTATAGTAATTAGACCGATCTGTTGAAGGCAGGCATTCCATGCCTCCTCTATACGCACTATCTGTTCCAGACGGAGATTGAAGACATAACATGTTAGCGCATATCCTTGCTGAAATCGTGTTCATGTATTAAATACTTCAAAGGAGCTATTCCCCAGTTGAACATTGCACAGTGCGTTTTCTATTAGTCTTTGCGGAGTCACAAGTTCTGCCATCGCCAAATAGAGCTCCTGACAATAAATTTTACTATATGCGGCTTTGAAATCGATAAAGAGATGATGTGTCTCGACATGAAATTCGTTAATTTTTTCCAGGATTTACCTGAATGTAAAAGCATGGCCTATAGCTGATCTGCTAGGGTGGCAACCACACTGTAATTTTTGAGTTGCAGAAAGACGCTCCATCACACAATATGTTGGATAAAACCTTGTATGCAACGTTTAGCAGGGCTGTACTGCCTCGATAGTTTTTGCAAGACATATGAAGGATCGCTTTTTTTATAGATGGGGCACATGGAGCTGATCGTCCAGTCATCGGGCATGCTTAATTCCACCCATATTTGTTTGATGGTTTGATTTGATGCGCGCTCTATCAAAACATGCACTTGGTATTTGAAGAGTTGCACACCGACTCCGAACCGGCGGCTTTATTGTTCTTAAGGTTTTATATAGCTAAATCTACCACTTCCATAGTGGATGTTTGAACTTGGTTTTCATTGATAGGAGATGTGTTATCCCTATAATTCGCTCAACATGATTTCTCAGCTGCTGGAAATGCTGCTTAAGCACATCTACTATTCTATCAGCTTCGGTGACTAGGTTACCTTCGCTGCTTCAAAGAGTCTTCAGTTTTCCCGGTCTTGAAACCAGCAGTCAGTTGCTTGCCTTTTTTTATAAATCTTCTGGGTTTCGTTCCGATGTAGTGAGCCTCCCTTAAGCTGGGAGGCTGCGTATGTCCTTTTCTTCCTACGTAAAGGGTTTTCCAATAAGAGGTGTTATTTTGAATAGCCCGCTATTTCGGTAGCTGTCACTTTTGAAGCTGTCATTTTTTGACATTTGACAAATAGAAACTATGGAACGATACACGCTTCAACAACGCATTGAAATTATTAAAATTCACTATAAAAATGGTGAAAATTTGCCAGAGACGGTTCGTAAAACTAAAACATTTTTGGGTCGTCGTGAAGCACCTTGTCGGACCGCACCTTGTCTTAAGGCTTATAAAGTTCAGTTAACACAAGAACTCAAGCCGGCTGATCATCAACAACGTCGTGTCTTTGCTGATTGGGTCCTTGAAATGCATGAAAATGATCCGGAATTTCATCGAAAAATCATCTTGACTGATGAGGCCCATTTCCACCTCGGAGGCTACGTCAACAAGCAAAACTGTCGCATCTGGGGCTCGGAAAACCCAAGAGTTATTGTTGAAAAGCCTCTCCATCCTCAACGCGTGACTGTTTGGTGCGGTTTATGGTCCGGCGGGGTCATTGGACCTTACTTTTTCGAAGATGAGGCTGGAGCAACAGTTACGGTCAATGGATTGCGCTATCGAGAGATGATTAATGATTTTTTATGGCCGGAATTGGATGGTATTGATCTGGACAACGTTTACTTTCAACAAGACGGCGCTACGTGCCACACAAGCAATGAAACCATCGATCTTTTACGGGAAAAGTTTCCGGACCGTGTTATCTCTCGAAGAGGTGATCACAATTGGCCACCGAGACCTTGTGATTTAACACCTTGCGACTTCTTCCTTTGGGGCCACGTGAAAGATAAGGTCTACGCAAACAGCCCAGATTCGATGGTTATGGAAAATTTCATGAAAAGGATATGGTCCTGTAAGCGTGGTCGTGGCGGCCATTTGGCTGATGTTGTACTCGATTATTAATGGCATACCTTCCTCTTTATAATGAAATAAACATCCGATCATTTATCTCAAAAAATGCCATTTTTCTTTGAATATCAAAATAACACCTTTTATTGGAAAACCCTTTATATAGGATCTTCTTTTCCTCGCTTTTCCTGTGGTCAATAATCTCGCCTGGGTGCTCTTGTTTCACGCTGCATCATTTCTTCTGTCACCATCACCATATTTTGGTGCACGCATTCATCATCATACTACTGGTTTTTTTCTCTGTGTTGGCTGGTAGCCTATGGTCAGTGGTGGTTGCGGCTATCTCTTAGATGATATCGTAGTACTGGGACCAATGATTGTTGATGTTTGCGTTAGGTGAAGGCACAATAGAGAGCTTCTGGTTCCCGTGCTCTCTTCAGACTCTGGCAACTCCAGGTGAGCTTGGACTAATGCCTGATTCACAATGTGACGAGGAAACGGGACTTGAGCGTGACGAGAGCTCGTTGCAGTTGTCAAACCAATTTAAAACAGTGAAAACATACCTGGATATACACAAAAATGCATCACGCCAAGAATTTGAAAAATTGAAAAAAAAGACGCGCCGTGATGACGATATTCATTTTTGCTAAGTAATTTAAAGATTTTTCAAAAAAGAAGTAATCAAATGTATTTAACAAATAAAGTTATTGATAAAAATATCGTTTTGTATGTTATTTTGTTTATATTTTATTGATTTTTTTTAGAAAAATGTGGTTTTGCCGTAAAAACGCTCGCTGCATTGTGAATTAGGCTTAAGATGTCTAACGTCAAATCTCTTCCTCTCGGCGATACACAAGTTCATTTCGTTTGACAGTCGAGCTTTTAATTTTGCCACAACAGGGAAATGTTCAGAGTTAACCTTTACCCCTTGAAACTTTTGAATAATATCTAGGACTAGCCAGAGGCGCTAAAATCAAATTCCTACCGTTTTTCTCTGGTTCACTCCTTCTTAGTAAATTTCGTGGGCTGAGTTTACTCCCGCAGCTCATAATACTAAACCAGCTTTGTATATATGAAGTGAAAGTGACTCTAGACATGCCAATTATAACAGTTTTGTTTTATAAAAATACTTTTTATTCGGCCCCGCAGGGCCAGGGCCCTGCGCCGGTGGGCATACTTCAGGTGTCGTCCATATGAAATACGTTGTTATTTAGAATAAGTTTTTAATTAAATTATAAGATTACAGAACCGTTAGACTAAGCGCATTATAAGAAAAACATAGTGTTAGTTTAGATAGTTACTAACTAAGATACTTAAACCGTCCATAAGTCACAGATGGTTCCTTACCCACACCATCTTTTTACGTTTTTTCTGAATTTTATTCTTCTGGACTCCTCTGCACCCACATACATATATAACATGATGATGGTTATGCCTTTCATCTGTTAGACTTTACTTTTTTTTTAAATTAATACTCAACGGCTTATCTTTGACCAAGGAAAAACTTTAACATTTAGTAAATACTGTGTCTATTTATCAGATTATGTAGTTGTTGATAAGCAACCAGTTTAGTTGCAACAAAACCAACACAAGCATAACTTTTGGAACTTCAGCTTTTTCACATCATAAAAGATGTTTTATAGCAAAACTTTAACATTCAAACTTTCTAATTGTTTTCTGATACTAAATTCAACCCCTCTCCTGCCTTTAAACAAAAAAGCTAATAATTAAAACTTTGTTTGTCTTTACAGAAAATAAAATTGTTCTACAAAGGGCACACACACGTATGATTTCAATATGATAAAAAAAATAATGAAATAGTTTTTGGATAATCCAGGGACTCACCAACCCCTCACCTCAAAAACGGATATCATTTGTTGGCCTATTGCTTTTTTCTATAAGGTCTATTTTTAATTCAATTCAACAAAATAACAACAACAACAACAACAAAAAAAACACCTGAACAAAAATACTCTCAACCGCTATGTACAGCCAAATTCTAGTCTTTTTTGGAATACTCTTAGTTATAATCACCAGTAATAGTTATGCCAGCGTTCAGGTGAACCATCAGTCACAACATGTGACAAATGATATCCCGGTTGATAAAATGGATCAGCTACCAATACCAAAGGATCAAACACTAATTGTTCGACTGCCATCGAATACACTGCTCAAGTATACAGCCTACAAGGATGTTTCCATATTGCATTTTCGCATACCGCCAGATTCGAGGACAGCTTATTTTACATTCAAAGCATTGGAGGAGTCAAAAAGTGCCTTTCGTAAGTATAAATAAAAATTACATAAGTTAAAATTAAAAAAAAACAAACAATTTCGTGGCTTCAAAGCTCGTTAAAAAACCTAGGGCCTAGGGACTTTCTAATCTCATTCATTTATAATTGACTACCGAATCTGAACGTCTAAGGTGGGAGGCACTTCTTCAGGACAAGACACACTATTGTAGGATTTATCAATCCCTCGAAAAAGCTAGTACCCGTGAAAAAAAATGTCTATTTTCAGGTCTCGGATTCGATAGCTCCGGGATCTTGGTACCCCATATTTGGGATATTCACAAAAAAATTATTAAACCTAAAGGGTCAGTGATTGGACAAAAAACCATGGAAAAATTATGTCATTTGCGAATATCCCACAAATGAGAGCTTGTGGGTTTTAAGCACCCATATGTGGGATATTAGCAAATTGAATATGCCATATAGAAGGTCATAAAATGTTAGCTAGTTTCAGCGATAAGGATCAGGGTCAGTAGCGATTTAAATCACCTTATTTGTGGGATATTCGCAAAAAAGTATACCATTTGAAAGGAAACTTCATAAAAGCTGAATTAGTTTTATAAATTGGTCAGCCATCAGTTTTGTTTTGAGAATTTAAAAAAAAAAAAAAACGTATAACTGACGAATTTTTGAAAAAAATTGCCTTTTATAAGGTATATAAGACCTTTTTCTTTGCACTTTTTGCCTTTTATAAGGCGTATAAGACCTTTTTCTTCGTACTTTTTTCGAATATCCCACAAATGAGTTGCTAAAAATCTCTACGACCTTAAAAAACTTTAAAAATTATTTAAATAAATCTATGGCTGACCAATGTCTGCAACTAGTTGACCTTATTTAACATACTTTTGTGCGAATATCCCACAAATGAAGTGCTTAAAATCTTTACTATGATCTTGAAAAGAACTTTGAAAATTAATTTACAAAAAATTATGGCTGCCCAATAATTGAAATGAGCTGACCGTTTATGAGTTTAATAAGACCTTTCAGATGGTATACATTTTTGCCAACATCCCACAAATGAGATGCTAAAATCCCACAGCCCAAATGAGGTGCGTGAAATATCTAAAATTTTGAAAAAAAAACTTTAAAAATTATTTAAGAAAATCTATGGCTGCTTAATTTTTGAAACTAGTTAAACTTTTTTTTACCAATTACTAACCTTTTTAGATGGCATAATTTTTTCGAATACTCCATAAATGAGGCGCTAAAAATCTAAACTGTATTCTTGACAAAAATCTTTAAAAATTCATAAAAAAACCATATGACTAACCAATAACTGAAACTAATTGACCTTCAAATGGTATACTTTTATCCGAATATCCCACAAATGAGGTGCTTAGAATCGCTGATGATACCGAAACACTTTTAATTGTGTTTAAAAATTTTACAGGGCTGACCAATTTCTGAAACTTATTGAACTAATTTGACCAATTACTCACCTTTTAGGTGGCATATTTTGTTTGCGAATATCCCACATGGATTGCTAAGATCCCAAAGCCAGACTCTGGCAAAGCTTTACAGTCCTAAGCACTAACGTCTATGCCACTTACTTTACTCTTTATTTTTAAAACAATTAATTTAATGAGCTGCAGGGTATTTCACTAAACCAACCAACAAACCAACTCAAGTGACAGTATAATTATAAATTGTATATGAGGTGAAATAGTAATTGATAAAAACGAAACAAAAAGTATCTACATCAAAGAATCAACTATACTCTCTCTCTGATGGCCAAATTAAATCATAATGTCCTTGTAAAGTGATTTCTCTTCAAATTGTTACCTCATTTGCACTCACTGTACCATCTCACTGAATCTAAACACTATACATAATGTATATTATGTATGGTTATATAGATGGAGAAGTTTGTTCACTTGTTCAGTGTTGTACAATCCTTGTACTATACCCAAAAAGGATGAAATCTTCTTTTACTCATACACTCCAGGGTTCTGAGCCCACCTTTGCCACCCATCAATTCAATTTTCCCGTCGCCACTACAAAGGACACACGATCCTTGTGTAAGCGCAGGAGGAATCATATCTAAATTACTTTTCGGTGGGTGACTTGGTTGGTGAGGTGTAATCTAACAATAATAAAAGCAAGGTTACGGTAAAGGTGGTGTGGCGCAAGTTAGGTGAATCTAATGAAATATTCTCAAAAGCAAAAACGGGGAGTAGGTTGGCTTTCTTCAACAACGGCGCCATGGAGCGGTGGTGGCGGTGGCGGTGGCGGCTGTAGCAGTGGCGATGGCGTGAGTCCTTAGAGATAGTCTCATAGCTGATAGTATATAAAAGGGAGGATGAATAAAGCCCGTCAAAGTATTCACTCAAAGCAATGCAATGAAGCTTGAAACCCCCGAACCAAACCGTCGAAGAAATATGACTTCTATCACTGTTACAGATCAACTCAAAGGATCTAAAAATGTATAACCGAAGAAGAAGACAGATTGTTGTTTGTCAACAAAATGACGTGACGTGCTAGAAGTTATTGATTCCTCGAAATGCCATTTGATACTACCTCCCATGGGATTCAATTTCTAGAAAGAGCTTTTTGTTTTTATTTTGGTTGATATGGTTGGTGGTTGGTAGATATACATATATACGTAGGTGGTGGTGTGAATCTTAGAAATTTATTGAATGAAGTGCACCGTCGCGGTCGCCGCTCCGTGCGTCGCCTCGCCGCCGTGTCGTTGCGGTTGTCGTGACGATTTGATATGGTTTGATGTTGATGACAATGCCATCAAAAGTGATGAAAATACAGTTGAAAGCCACCTTAGAAAGGTGTGGTTAGAATGTATAGGATGTTTTCGAGTGTGGCGATTTGACCTAGTTGGCACTAGTATTCGATTGACAGACATAAAAATAAAGTGAATTGACAAGTAGTGTTGACTGTGTAGAAGGCGAGTGCTTTTGATATTTTACAAGTTTCATACTGACGCCACTGCTGCAGAAAATTTTTGCAATTATTATCTTTATGAGTTTTATGGGAATTGAGTGTTTTACTTTTATTATTTTTTTAGCTATAGGTATACCTAGGAGCAAGTTGAAGTTATAGACTTCAAATAAGAGGGGACATTATAAGATCTAAAATAATCCAGTGAATTTATTTGTGGGTCTGTTTCAAGCTTTTTGGTTGTTTAAGAGGCGCATATCCGATCAAGTCCAAATATATTGGCAGCATATAAAAAGTGTTTTTTTTTAGAGGTATAGAACTTTAAGTTGGCAACACTATTTTAACTGGCGTCCATTTTTGTCAGCTGTCAAGTGATTTATTTTTAGTTTTGTTTGACATTTCAACATGATTAGATTGACGCCTGAACAAAGCTTCCAAATTGTGCCCAAATGGGCCCAAAACAAGATTACCGTTGATCCCAATTTTCATAACCTAATTTTTTTAAGCGATGAAGCTCACGTTTTGTTGAATGGATACGTCAATAAACAAAACTGCTGTATTTAGAGTGATGATAATTAACTCAAGTAAAGGGTTTTCCAATTAGAGTTGTTATTTTGATATTCAAAGAAAAATGGCATTTTTTGAGATAAATTATCGGATGTTTATTTCATTATAAAGAGGAAGATATGCCGTTAATAATGGAACACAACATCAGCCAAATGGCCGCCACGACCACGCTTACAGGACCATATCCTTTTCATGAAATTTTCCATAACCAAATCGCAAAGTGGCTGCTTTATGTCCTCGATAGATAGGTGTTAAATCACAAGATCTCGGTGGCCAATTTTGATCACCTCTTCGAGAGATAACACGGTCCGGAAACTTTTCCCGTAAAAGATCGATGGTTTCATTGCTTGTGTGGCACGTAGCGCCGTCTTGTTGAAAGTAAACGCTGTCCAGATCAATACCATCCAATTCCGGCCATTAAAAATCATTAATCATCTCTCGATAGCGCAATCCATTGACCGTAACTGTTGCTCCAGCCTCATTTTCGAAAAAGTAAGGTCCAATGACCCCGCCGGACCATAAACCGCACCAAACAGTCACGCGTTGAGGATGGAGAGGCTTTTCAACAATAACTCTTGGGTTTTCCGCGCCCCAGGTGCGACAGTTTTGCTTGTTGACGTAGCCTCCGAGGTGGAAATGGGCCTCATCAGTCAAGATGATTTTTCGATGAAATTCCGGATCATTTTCATGCATTTCAAGGACCCAATCAGCAAAGACACGACGTTCTTGATGATCAGCCGGCTTGAGTTCTTGTGTTAACTGAACTTTATAAGCCTTAAGACAAGGTGCGGTCCGACAAGGTGCTTCACGACGACCCAAAAATGTTTTAGTTTTACGAACCGTCTCTGCCGAATTTTCACCATTTTTATAGTGAATTTTAATAATTTCAATGCGTTGTTGAAGCGTGTATCGTTCCATTTTTATTAATAGCGTAGTTTCTACTTGTCAAATGTCAAAAAATGACAGCTTCAAAAGTGACGGCTACCAAAATAGCGGGCTATTCAAAATAACACCTCTTATTGGAAAACCCTTTATTTGTTGAGACACAGTTTCACGTTACGGACCCGTGACTTGTCCTCCAAGATCGTGCGATTTAACGCCGCCGCTTGACTATTTTATGTGGGGATATGTGAAATCGATAGTCTACGCCGATAAGCCCGAAACAATTGACAACGTGGAGGACAAGATTCGCCGCGTTATTGCCGATATACGGCCACAAATGTTGAAAAAGAAAAGTCAACGAAAATTGGACCTCCAGATTAGACTACGTCCGAGCCAGCCGTGTCGGTCATATGCCAGAAATTATATATTTAAATTATAATGCAAGAAAATTATCTTTCGAATAAAGTAAATTTCATGTCAATTTAAAGAAATCATCTTTGTTTTATTCCATTTCAAAGTTCTATACCTTTAAAAAAAAACACCCTTTACAACTCATTAGTTATCGATCAAAGCGATTTAAATTAAATTTGTCTGTAAATATGTGGCTCTTCAAAAGTTTTAATAATATTATACAACATTTTTTTTAAAATGGGTACCTACCTAAGGAAATATTATCTTGATTAAAAGGTTTTTCGTAGGAAATAGCTTTGGGGATAATTTTTTTACTTGCTCTATAGGGCAAGTATTGGTTTCGTGTAAAGAAAAAATTTCGAGGTTATAATCAAAACTAACACTACGATAATCGAGAAGTCCGAAAAAGTGGGTTTCGTCATGCCGTCCGTCGGTCTGTGCGTCTGTGCTTCTGTGCGTCTGTGCGTCTGTGCTTCTGTGCGTCTGTGCCTCGGTGCGTCCACTGAAATTTGAGGTAGATCCTAAACGGGTGGACCGATTTGCATGAAATTTGGTACAGAGCATTTTTATGTGATTCCCTATTTCGAATTTTTGTTTTAGCTCATCTAGAACGGGTAGCTGCCATACAAATGTTTTGTTTTCTTCAAATTTTCTCGAAAATGACTCTTACGATTTTCATTAAACTTCGCACCAGTAATAACCAAGTCAATTTTAAGAAAACTAAGTTTCAAGTTTTACTCAAAAAATTCACATAACGGAATTAGGTATTCCATGTTTTTTCAGAAAATGGTCTTATTTTTGGGTTATTCGCGTATATCTTTGCCATGGTTAGACCGTTTTTGTTATAATTTTGCAGTCTGATGCTTCTCAATAGTTTAATTAATAATGCATTTAAAAATTTTTAAAAACATTATTTTACAATCAAAAAAAATCAAACAAAAAATCAATTTTTTTATTGCTTTTGACTCTTTTTTAATATTTACTCATGCATCTTCAATTTTGGGTTACAAATAGTATTTAACCACAAGAGCAAGTTCGTGCGATCAAGTCGTGCATATATTTTAAATACATATTGTAATTTGTAGGGAGAAATGGTTTAAAAATAAAAAATTATCCGATTTAAGAAATTCTTTTGGCTTTTGAAAGGTTGTTTTTTAGTGGATGGTTTTCGCGTTTTTTTTTCAGAAAATTGGAATTTAT
The DNA here is from genome assembly GCA_932273885.2 of Leucozona laternaria. NCBI lineage: Eukaryota > Metazoa > Arthropoda > Insecta > Diptera > Syrphidae > Leucozona > Leucozona laternaria. The sequence goes on along the minus strand of OW026366.1, from coordinate 214,776,897 downwards.
AAGGTGAAATGGAGTATAAACAAAAAGTGATTTTTGATTACAAAAATTAGCTTAAATATTTATTTATATTTTCTTTTGTAATTTTTAAGCGAAGCTTAGGTTTGTCTAGCCCAGCTAGTAATGGATAAAATTGTATATTAAATATAAATTTGAAAAGTTGTGTATTTGAAATTGAAGGCACATTAGAAAAACAAAATTATTCAAAAATTAAGTTTTTTTTTCCCTGAATGCAATGTTCTCCTTTTTTTTTAACATAGAGTGAGTATTTCAGCCATATGAGAGCTCAAAATACCCAAATTAAGCTAAAATGGACTTAAACCAATATTATCCTGAACATCTCAAATTATATTTAGAATTTTTGTTATTGTCTTGACTTTCATTTATAGAAATCATCATTCTTTTTTTAAAATTTACAGATAGAGTTTGTAAGCCTCGTGATGTTACACTTCACTTAAAAGCCGGCAGTTATCCTGTGATAAGTCCAGAAAACATTACATTCCCAAGAAACTTTTTAAACGCCGACCAAAGGTGAGTGAAAATAGATACCTACCTACATTATGTATGTATGTACCTATCAAACTTTAGTTTGTTTTTCTTTTATATTGTTTTTGTTGTAACAAAGTGGTAAAACAATCTTATATAATAACAGATATCATGATTATATGTAAACACAAAAATACAACCGTGAAATATAGATTTTTCGCACTAAATCTGACATAATGTGAAATTTTGAGGAATGGAAAGAAATGCTCTCAGATTGAAGGGAAACTGTAAAAATGTCGGGAACGGTTTGCGCACTAATTTCCACTAATTTTTGACGAAACGTCAAAACATAAACTTGACTATGTATTTATAAGCTTAATACAAGCAGAACTTAAAACTAAACATAATATTTCTTAAATCTAAACTTAAACATATAAAGGTAGACATTTTCAGTATGGGAGAGTTAGAATAAGTAAAAAAGGACTAAGAGAATGAGTTAAGAATAGCTTGTTTTAAAGCAGGCTTACTCATGTTGGGGTTGAAGGTATTTATGTTGTTGGCTTTGCGTAGCATTCGAGTCAAAGGTTCGTTGAGGCCATAATCGGTACGGTGGTAGGCAGTGAGGAAGAAAGGAACAGATCTTAACTGACGGGTGTTTGGATTCAGACAGATCTTTTGGAGAAGAGTAGGGCAATCAATGGCCTCATTTAATAATTGGTGAACAAAAACGATATCAGCAGTATAACGGCGTAATTTGAGCAGTTGAAGGTTCAGAAGTTTAAGATGGTCTGCATAAGAAGGCAGGTTTTGGTTACACATGGACAAGAAAATTCTTTTGTCCAGGGTTTTACGAACCAGAGTGTTGAGTTGGCTTTGCTTATAATGCTGTCGTTGTGGGAGCGAAAATTGAGTTGAGTGTCACAAATGACTCCCAAGTCGCGAATGGAGGTTACAATAAGAACAGGTACTCCATTAATCAATTATTGTCTTTGGGACAAGGGATGGCGCTTTCGAGTGAAGGTTATGGTTTGACATTTCTTAATGTTTAGCTCAAGAAAGTTCTTTTGGCACCAAGTAAAAAAGCTATTTAAGTCTGTTTGCAGCATAAGTGCGTCGTCAGGGGTAAAAATTTGTTTCGATATTCTCATATCGTCAGCGTAAATTTCTAAATCAGATTGAGGTAAAATCAGCTCAACGTCGTTTATAGTCAAAACAAAAATAAGTGGTCCCAAATGGCTTCCCTGGGGTACTCCAGATAATGCATGAATAGGTTTGGAGATACTCCCTCTGAAGAGCACTCGATACTGACGGTCAACTAGGTATGATTGAATCCAAGAGGTGAACAAAAGACGAAAACCAAGCTTTTTAAGTTTAAAAAGAATGATATTGTGGGAAATTTTGTCAAATGCCTTACTAAAATCTGTTGCAATGGCATCAACTTCTTCACGTTCTTCTAAGGCAGACAGCGTTTTTGAAACGAATTCAGTTAGGTTAGTTGTTGTGGATCGTCTTTTTAAGAACCTGTGCTGCTTAGAGGTACAAATTGCTTTGCAGTGAACAAACAGCGACTCGTAAACTATACTTTCAAAAAGTTTAGGTATACAAGAGATTTTGGCAATTGGTCTGTAGTTGGAAATATCATTTTTGCAACCTTTTTTGTGGACAGGGTTAATGAAAGAATTTTTCCACGTCTTAAAAAAAATACCACTTACAATGGAGGCTGTGCTAATTTTCCAATACATTTTTTTAAGAACGATTGCTGGGAGACCATCTGGACCAGGGGAAAAATCATCTTTCAGTTGAGTAATTTTACTCACCACTGAACATAGGGAAATGTTGATATCAGTAAAGGAGGTATGGGGATAATTGTACAAATAACTAAAATAGTCAAGTCTACCTCGGTATCGTTAAAAGAAAATGTTTCGCTGAAAAAATCTGCAAAAAGATTGGATATGGTATGAGGGTCAGCAGACATAGATTCACGAAGTCTTAACCTGGAAGGATAACCATCCGATTTTTTCTTGCAATTAATAAATTGGTAGAACTTTTTGGGCTTGGTAATAAGATCAGCCAGAATTTAATGATAAATTTTGATCAACATTTTTAAGTATCACAACTCAAGAAATGTTGGCGATACATGCCATACTGCCAACGAAACAATCAATTTATTGAAGGAAACTTTTGGTGAGCGCATTTTTTCACGTCGTGGTCCTGTGGGGTTATGAGAAGTCGCTTGTCTACGCAAATAAGCCCGAAACGATTGACGTCTTGGAAAAGAATATTCGGCGCGTTATTGCTGACATACAGCCCCAATTTCTGCAAAAAGTGGTAGAAAATTGAGCCTCTCGACTGGAATTTATTCGAGCCAGCCGCAGCGGCCACTTGTCCGAAATCATTTTTAAAACATAATGGCAAACACTTATTATTTTTATTATTATTATTATTATTATTATTATTATTATTATTATTATTATTATTATTATTATTATTATTATTATTATTATTATAATTATTATTATTATTATTATTATTATTATTATTATTATTATTATTATTATTATTATTATTATTATTATTATTATTATTATTATTATTATCGAGTTTCTAAATTTCTCAACCTCTATGAGGTTGGAAAATACCTATCCCGGGCTATGCCAAGGGATTAGGCTCTGTTGAGTTATTGTTGTTCTTTCGGGGATTATGTTTTTATTGAACTTGTAAGAAGCGTCGGACTATATTGCAAGTGCTTAAGATTATGGCTTTTTGCATTTGTTCTAGCTCACTGCTTAGGTTTTCTTTTTCCAGTTGCTCAACGAGAGCTTTCGTAATCAAACCAGTAGCCGAGATCACAATTGGCACAATGTTGACTCCTTCTGCTCGGTACATTGCTTTCATTTCATGCGCCAATTCGGTATATTTCCCTATTTTTGTACTAAAGGTTGCCTGGAGATTTTGGTTCAGGGGGATCGCGACATCGTATATAGTGATTTTGTTTTTAATTTTGTCAAACACGACTATATCTGGTCTGTTAGCTCTGATGGTTTGATCTGTTATTATTGACCTATCCCAATATAACTCGAACTCACTGTTTTCTAAAACTGCAGGGGGGTTATACTTGTAGTAAGGCTCTTTTCCTGCTGTCAAATTTAAGTCTATGGCTAGCTTGGAATGGACGATTTTGGCAACTTGGTTGTGTCTGGATGTATAGTCGTGTGCAGCTAAGCTTGTGCATCCTCCTAGAATATGATCTATAGTTTCCGACGTTGATTGGCATCGTCTGCAGAGGTCATTTGCCATATTCTCGTTCAGTATTGTCCTCCTGTAGTTTTTAGTTGCAACAACTTTATCCTGGATCGAAATAATAAATCCTTCGGTTTCTGTAAAGAGTTGTCCACGTGTTAACCATAAGTTCGACGACGATTTATGGATGATTTCTTGCTCTAGAAAGTTGCGATGCGTTCCGTGTAAGCTTTTGTTTTTCCATGTATCTAAAAGTACTGCTTCCGTTTGTACGTTGGTCGGGGTCTGATATGTTTGCGAGCGCAGATTAAGGGGCGTATAGTGTTTGTCTGCCAGACATATGGTGTTAACAAAGCATGATGTTTGGGTCCTTGTTCTAAAATAAGACCTTAAGTGGCAGATTTGGCTGTGGTGTAATTGGGGAATGTCAATGAGTCCTCTCCCTCCTTCACATCGCCGTAGTACAACTCTTTCGATTGCGCTTTTTGGATGGTGATATCGATGTTTGGTGAGTTGAGTTCTTATCGACCTCATAAGGTTGGTCAGATCTGTATCTGACCATTTGACTACACCAAACGAAAAAGTGAGTGATGATTGCTTTAAATACATTCCCGGCGTTGAGTTTGGAATCCAGAACAAGTTTAAGTCTTCGGTTAAACTCTTTTATGAGAGCTAACTTAATGGAAGAATCGCAAATTCCTTTCAACTGGACAAGTCCCAGATACTTATATGATTCTCCATCAGATAGATTTGAGATTATACTCTGCTCATCAGTACGGTATCCGGGATCATCATTTTGTAATGGGTGATTTTTTAAGAGGTTTAGAACTTTTTTTAAAAAAAAACACAAAAAATTCGAAAAAATGAATGAAATATTTATTTGAATCGATAGTTTGAACCTTGCAATTTAATGTTTAAAGATAATTTCATGCAAATGTTGACCGCGGCTGCGTCTCAGGTAGCCCATCCGCTGAGTCCAATTTTGGCATACTCTTTCACACATATCGGCCGGTATCTCACGAATGAATGCATGGATGTTGGCTTCCAGTGCGTCAATCGAAGCGGGCTTGTCCCTATAGACATTAGCCTTGACATACCCCCACAAAAAATAATCTAATGGTGTCAAATCGCACGATCTAGGCGGCCAATTGACCGGCCCGAAACGTGAAATTAACTGTTCACCAAACTCGCCTCGCAATTGCGCCATTGTTTCGCGTGCTGTGTGGCATGTGGCACCGTCTTGTTGAAACCACATATCATGCAAGTCAAGAACTTCCATTTCGGGCAAAAAAAAGTTTGTTATCATCGCTCGGTAGCGTTCACCATTGACAGTAACGCTGCGATTCGCCCAATATGGCCCAATAATGCCGCCGGCCCATAAACCGCACCAAACAGTGGCTTTTTCGGGATGCATTGGTAGCTGTTGCAATGCTTCTGGCTGATCTTCACTCCAAATGCGGCAATTTTGCTTATTTACGTACCCATTCAACCAAAAATGAGCCTCATCGCTGAACACAAGCAGCGCGCGATGAACATTTCGAACCGAGCACGAATTTTGATAGTAAAATTCAATAATTTGCAAGCGTTGTTCATTTGTAAGACGATCCATGGTTAAATTGCAAACCAAACTGAAGCTGTTTGACAGTGACACAAGGTACTAAACACACGTCAGCTGTCAATGTTGCCAAAACCAAACCAGCTTAAAAATCACCCGTTACTTTCCCTTTCTTTAGGTTGACTATTTTACACTTGTCCAGCCCGAACTCCATTTTGATATCGTCACTAAAGCATTTCACAGTATTCAGCAATCTGTGAACTTTTTCTTTGCCGTTTGCGTATAATTTGAGATCATCCACATAGAGCAAATGATTTAGTTTTTGTGTACCCGTTTCAGCCTTAATATCAAATCCGATATTTACCGACTTTAAGAGATTACTGAGTGGGTGTAAAGAGAGGCAAAACCATAAAGGGCTAAAAGCATCTCCTTGAAGGATTCCTCTTTTGATATTTATTTTTGAGCTGGTTTTGCCCCCTAGATGTAGTATTACGCACCACTTTTCACAAATAACTTTTAGAAATGCTGTTATTCTCGGGTCAATTTTGTAAACCTCAAGGATATCGTGCAGGTAAGAATGAGGGACTGAGTCAAATGCCTTTTTATAATCCACAAATGCCATGCTTAAATTTCGTTTTCCTTGTAATGCTTGGCGGACTACAACAGAATCCACGATAAGTTGCTCTTTACAACCCTGTGCCTCTCTGGCACAACCTTTTTATTCCTCCGTCATAATATTGTTATCATAGCAATGTTTGTACACATGATTAGTTATGATTTTGGTAAAGAGTTTGTATACCGTAGACAAACAAGTGATCGGTCGATATGCTGCTGGATTTGGGGTAGACTTGCCTTTAGGAAGAAGGAAATTGTTCCCTTGCATCAGAAAGCTGGGCATGGTTTCCGGATTTTCGAGCCAAAGCGTGAAATGCATGGCTAGGTGTTTGTGGAGCACAGTGAGTTTTTTTATCCATATATTTTGGATTCTATCGGGGCCCGGAGCTTTCCAGTTCGAGACAACTCTAATGGCTACTGCCACCTCCTCTTCAGTGATAGCATATGATGCCATTGTGGCTGTGTTTTGATATCGAATCCTCTCATCAACTATTATTATTATTATTATTATTATTATTATTATTATTATTATTATTATTATTATTATTATTATTATTATGAATCTAAATTCTTAGACATAACATGAAACTATATGCGTCTTCTTGAAAACAACACGTCTAGAAAAAACACCCTTTATTTTATTTTTCTCCTTTGAATACACCTCCAGATATACAAATAAGTAAAGAAATATAATGCCTCCCTCAGGTGTTAAAAAAAGATTCTTCATTTCTGATAGCAGTGTACCTGATTTTCTAGTTTTTTTTAAATCAAACATTGACACCTTAACCGAGTGGGCAGAGAGAAGTAAAATATTATACAAGTAGTACATCATGATTGCTATGTCCTGCCATATCCTTTTCATATACACCGATATATACTACCGTAAACCATCTCTTAACCTACACCTTCCTTTATATACTTAGGTAAATTTTTTTTTAGTTGTTGTGTATCCTTGCTGCATGCAACCAACACAACGATATGGCTATGAGCATCTTGGAAAATAAATTATTAAAAATTTCTACACTCCCATATGCAAGAAGTGTAATATCGTCTTTGCAAAGCACATCCTCCCGAAACGCCAACCTCACTCTTTTCCTCGATTATAAATTTATGACGTTCTCCAAGGCGAATATCTAAAATCCAAGAAAAAAATAAACTCAAGGTAGTCCTGCCTGAACGTGAGCATGTCGCAACTTAAGTGCACAGCAATCCTGCAGGAATATTCCAATTTTGCAAAAGTTAAAAAGTACACCGCATTCCATTCCTGGCTTTAGTCATGCCGATCGAGATGTAAGGATAATGTAGAATAACCCTTTGCATATTCCTATATACATATATACTTAATGCCCTCACAAACATATTTGCCATTAGTAATGTAGCAGCAAAGGATATCTCTCTCTTCCCTCTAGGGGGCACTGTGTTCTTTTATTTTTTTTATATTTTTATTTTGTTTGTGTGTGTATATGTGCTCGTGTTGCACTGCTTAGAAAGTCTTAAAGCAGTGCATCAAGATAAACTGACCCAACTGGCTTCGTTATACTGAAACTAAAAACATTTTTTCTCGTAAATTGACAGCAATAACGATGTGAAAAGGAACATCACATGGGAATCACCCACTAAAAAGGATATACTATATGTGGGTTGAATGAAAAAAAAAATAAAAGGACGACTCCGCAGCTTAAAGAAGAGTAGACGAAAAAATACCTAAAACGGTTATATTTTGTATAATAATCCACTTAGTCTTATGTTCCTTGTGTTACAGTGCCGCGTGGTTGTTCTTCTCGTTGTTTTGGGTTGGATTTTTTGTTAATGGTCCTTCGAGCTGAACTCCTGTTGCCTTCGTCTACTTTCCTAACCCTCCACAAAACAAGAATATATTATTAGGTACATCCGGTTGGTGAATATATAGATGAACATGTGTGTATGAGTGTGTGTGTGTGTGTGTCTGCTGGAACGGATAATAAATTGGCCAAATATTGTTCCATAATAACTGGGATAACTTTTAACTGAAAACACAGGAAGGAAACAGGAGGTTTTCGGTAGCAGAGAAGAATACAACATCCTTTTTTTTTTGCTTCTATTCGAGAGATATATTATGAAACCAAAGCCGTGTTCACTAAATGTTGAGCAAATAGTGTTCCATATATATTTTGTTCTCCCAGAAAACTATACTTCTTTTTTTTTTGAAGAACATCCTGATTTTTGTAGTAAGGATATTTTTTTTGTTTGCCACGGGTACTTCTGAAAGGATATAGCATTGTTTTCTATAGTCAAGCTACATGGCTTATAAAAATGAACATGAATGAGAAAGTCGAAGTCTTATAAGAAAGGACGTCTTCAAGGATCGTTCCAAGTAATATGGTTAGTATCAAGAATCAAGGACGACGACTGAATTAGATTTACAAACAAAAAAAAAAGAAAACAAAAAGAAATTGTTTTTCCTGGTTTGACAATTTGTCATCGATAAATTAGTGAGTAAGAGTTCAGAATGGATACTCTCTGGCTATTTATCTTCCAGTTTTTGGGTATATACCTACTAGTAGATATGAGAGTTCCTAAATAATGGATGCCTATCGATATAAAAGCACAAACTGGCTGTTTTGTTCGATTCTTCACGATATATTTATAAATTTATCCGGACCGATAAAGAAAGCTACTTGCTCTGCGATGAATTAATGAGCATTTCTTATATACATGTGTCTGCTTTCGCATGATGATACGGCGGAAAAAGTGGGGGCAAGATGAGTGATTGTTTCGCACATAAAGTGTCTAAGATAGGCACTTAGGGTTATTAATGGCGAATGAAATTGTTCAGATTTTTTTTTTTTCTGAGCATACCTACTCTTACATACATATCCATATTCGTATATCTAGCAAAGATTCATTGAAAAATTGGAAGGTAGTTTATTCCCGAAGGGAAATAAAATATCGAGTTTTATAGAGAAAATAGTTGACGGGATATAAGTCTTGGCAGATTGATAAATAATTCCAATTTTCAATATTTTTTATTGAAAATCTAAAATTTTTTTGTTGGCTTTCATTTTTAAAATCAAGATATTCAAGACAAAATCGTTCAGTAATTTTTAAAAATTCAAGAAAATTTAAGTAAAAATGTATATTTTAATACGAATGAATCACTTTAGGTTTAATATTATGTACTGTACATCACATAAATATGCTCCCTTTGTAAATTCCTATTAGTCTTTTGAGGAAGGCATTTTAGTTTTGTAACGAAGCGTTCCATGCTACGTTTCTCAACCCACTCTACCCTCCATTGCATCAGCAGAACATCGATTGTGTTTTAACCGACTCAATTCACAACGAATGCAAACACGTGATGTCACGCAAAATAGTATTTGCATTCATCGTTATGGGGTTCACACTCACTGTCACCAGCAAATATCATATGAGGACCTACCCGACCCCGACCCTTTCGGTCATTGCTCAGGTCATATAATACTACGTTTTCACCAAGAGATAATCCGGGATTTAAGGTAGGAGATTTAAAATAAATCTTGAAGTGTTTTCACCACAAAAATAAAGATTAATTTGACGTTTTCAGTCTGAATTGTCATTCAATTGCCAACTCAAATTGACAAGAGTAAAACAAATTTAATCGGAAAACGTATAGCAAACGGAAAAAACAATTTTTGAGCAATAAAACAATTAACTATTTATTATTATGAGTCTAGTAAACTAAATATATTTTTATCACACCTGTTGATTCTTTAAAATAACATAGATTGAGTGCATTGAATAGGAGAATCCATAATTACGCAATTTATCGGCTTACACTTCAATGCGAATCTCCCCATCCTCCAGTGCCCAGGTTTTCCGTTGTTTTTTTTGTTTTGGTCGTTTCATTATCTATAATTTGTTTTGTTTACTTTAGTATTATTATAAATATATAAATTATATTGTAAATACTTACATTTTTATTCCTACAGCCAACGCGCAAAAATGTTTAACAATTTCGTATTTATTCAATGGAAAAACTGACGTTTAAAAGGGTGCGTTCTACAAAATTAGGATTGTTTGATTTGACAATTTCCTTCTTGCAAGAAGATTTCAATGAGATTTATTTTAGATCTTCATTTGAGGAGATTTAAATTTGTATGGTAAGTCTTCGAGATTTGAAGAGGATTTATGCTAAATCCTCTTAAATCGCGATTTAGTGCTCAGTGAAAACGTAGTATAAGGCAATAGTAAACTAGATTATAGAATCAGTTTGGCTTTCGTTGCTGACGAGTAAAGTCGATTCGGTCTCTTAGCTTGTTCGATCATTTCGTTCTTCAGGCTTCCCCCCACCCGTGGTAAGGGGTCTTTAGTTCGAAGTTTAGAACTTATATAATTGCCACCAGGGGCTTTGGTACCTGCCGATCTATCAAGTTTTAGCTTGGTTCATAAGCTACTAGGGGCTTTAAATCCTACTGATCTACCAGTACGAAAGCCTGCTGTTCCGAAAGCCACCAGGGGCATAGTACCTGCTGATATAAAGCCACTAGGGGCTCCCCAAACCTACTGATCTACCAGTGCGAAAGCCTGCCATTCCGAAAGCCACCAGGGGCGGAGAACCTGCTGATATAAAGCCACTAGGGGCTCTCAAACCTACTGATATAAAGCCACTAGGGGCTCTCAAACCTACTGATCTACCAGTGCGAAAGCCTGCTGTTCCGAAAGCCACCAGGGGCGTAGTACCTGCTGATATAAAGCCACTAGGGGCTCTCAAACCTACTGATCTACCAGTGCAAAAGCCTGCCGTTCCGATAGCCACCAGGGGCGTAGTACCTGCCGATCCGTAACTATTAGACGCATTAAACCCTGCTTATCGTTCACAGTTTCAGTTGATCAGAAAGTAATCATCCGCCGCCGACCGTAAACATACGCAATCCAGAATACAAGGATATACCCGTACCGAAGTATGTCGATAGACCTAGACGTCAAATGGAATACTAGAATAACCACCGCCGCCTGTAAACCGCCGAATTGTTAAGATTAATAACGGGTGATTTTTTAGCTGGTTTGGTTTTGGCAACACTGGTTTTGACAGCTGACGTGTGTTTAGTACCTTGTGTCACTATCAAACAGCTTCAGTTTGGTTTGCAATTTAACCATGGATCGTCTTACAAATGAACAACGCTTGCAAATTATTGAATTTTATTATCAAAATTCGTGCTCGGTTCGAAATGTTCATCGCGCGCTGCTTGTGTTCAGCGATGAGGCTCATTTTTGGTTGAATGGGTACGTAAATAAGCAAAATTGCCGCATTTGGAGTGAAGATCAGCCAGAAGCATTGCAACAGCTACCAATGCATCCCGAAAAAGCCACTGTTTGGTGCGGTTTATGGGCCGGCGGCATTATTGGGCCTATTTCTTCAAAGATGATGCGAATCGCAGCGTTACTGTCAATGGTGAACGCTACCGAGCGATGATAACAAACTTTTTTTTGCCCGAAATGGAAGTTCTTGACTTGCATGATATGTGGTTTCAACAAGACGGTGCCACATGCCACACAGCACGCGAAACAATGGCGCAATTGCGAGGCGAGTTTGGTGAACAGTTAATTTAACGATCGTGCGATTTGACACCATTAGATTATTTTTTGTTCTAAACCTCTTAAAAAATCACCCATTACAATCGAAACCAGTTTTATTATTTTGTTATATATATTATTTAAGAGTTGTTTGAATAAAGATTTGGTATTAAGGTTATAAGACCTTTCCTACTGAACTTTCGTGTTTTTCTTCAGAACGAGCCTGGCAAAACCGGCGAGCAAAACCTCGGCAAAACCTCGGAAAGCAAAAAGCACATCACAGTTTGTGGTTTAGGAATCAACATTTTTCGACGGAGCAATATTCAAGTACTGTACAAGTACAATATACCTACATACAGTACTCTGATTTTTATTGTTATTTATATGTCAGAGCAATAATAGGGCAATAGCAGAAGAACAAGCATGTCAGTCACTTTTAGTATCCCAATTAAGGTTACAAGGTTAAAATTGTTTGCACCTACTTTATTTGCAACTGGCTAAGTAAGAAAATTAAAGCTGGATTGTCAATGGTGCAAGGTTGCCATCCAATTAATTTTTTTTTTTCTTGAAGGGAAACAAATTGTCAAAATGTAGCTTTTACTACAAGTTTGGCTTTTGGATATTTTTAATGCATGATGGTTCTTATCCTTGAGAAAAAAACATGCCAGACAGATTCGCCGGGTGCGGCAAGTGCTTGTTAGACGAGTTTAAAGATTTTATGGTATATGAAAGGTATCATTTAATTTTTTATATAACCTGTTAGATAAAAGACTGCCACTTCGTGTGTATAATTAATTCGGGGTCATTTAAGTAAGAAAATAATTATCTGGGAGTATTTCCGCACACTTCCATGGTTACCACATAGTTTTTTTTTGTCTAAATAAAAAATTAAATGCGGTTGAATTCACAATAAAGAGAAGTTAAAAAGAAACTTGTTCCTTTGTTAGTAAAAACAAAAAATTCAAATTAAATCATAGGCTGTAGTAAATTTTTTTTTTACATAATTTTGAAAAACATTTAAGCTGGCGCGGTACAGGGTTAACTAAAATCTTAGGCTTTACGTGTAAAACATGTAGAATGTTACGTGTAGCAATGTAAGTCTAATTCTTTAAACTAAAAAAAAAACCAACACTCAGACAAACGTTGATGTTTCCACATCTTGTCTGTGAGTTCCGGAGCTCATACAGTTTATAAAGTAGTTATACTCTCTTTACATAAGAATTTCCATCTTGAAAAAATTGAATAAGAAGTTTTTCAAAACATAACTTACAATAACTTTACATTTGAACCCCTGCTTTTGACTTAATAATTTTTCGTAAGACCAATAGATTCTGAGAACATTACAAAAAAAAAAACTACATTGAAACGTTTGCGCATGTTTTGTTAAAATCTACTAGTACAGGAAAGTTAGTAAAAAAAACAGCCGTTCTTTGGAACAAAATAAAGGACATATCTGAAAGAAGGCTATTAGGAAAGCTTCAGTCCTGGTTTTCTGGACACCAGCTTCCTGCCTTTAACGAATTTTGGCCTTTTTTACTTGCTCTATAGGGCAAGTATTGATTTTGTGTAAGAAGAGGTTATAATCAAAACTAACACCGACAAAGTGGGTTTCGTCATGCCGTCCGTCGGTTTGTGCGTCTGTGCGTCGGTCGGTGAGTCCACTGTAATTTGAGCTAGAGCCTAAACGGGTCTACCGATTTGCATGAAATTTGGTACAGAGCATTTTTTTGTGATTTCCTAGAGGATAAATTCGAATTTTTGTTTTAGCTGCCATACAAATATTTTGGTTTCTTAACATTTTCTCGAAAACGGCTCTAACGATTTTTATTAAACTTCGTACCTGTAAAAAAGAAGTCGATTGTAAGGAAACTGCATTTCAGGTTTTTCTCAAAAAATTCACATAACGGAATTAGGTATTCCACGTTTTTTGAGAAAATGGTCTTATTTTTGGGTTATTCGCTTATATCTTTGCCATGATTAAATCGATTTTGTTATAATTTTGCAACCTGATGCTTCTCACTAATTTAAACAATAATGCATTTAAAAATTTTTAAAAACATTATTATTTTACAAACAAAACAAAATCAAACGAAAAATCAATTTTAAGTGCTTTTAACTCTTTTAATATTTACTCGTTAAATATAAACATCATACATCTTCAATGTTGGGTAACATACAGTATTTAACCACAAGAGCAAGTTCGTGCGATCAAGTCGTGCATATTTTTTCAATTCAATTCAATTCAGTTTTATTGGACGATAATACAATAAGACTAAGTCTTTTTATCATTATTATACAGAGTGGTTCTGGTTAGATTTTAATTATCATAGATTCGTAATACAGTAACGTTGAATATAAAATTATATTTTTTATATCGTTGTTCCTTCCTTTTGGTTTTTCTGCCTTCTTCAATTAAAACATACAAATAAAACTATTGACCATTAGAAAAGTTTTTAAATACTTCACGTTTGAAGTTTGCTATCTCCCTTATCTGTTTTCTTCTTAGTTGCTAGGGATTCCACAGGCGAATGCTTTTAACAAAAAACAAGGTGAATAGTAAATATACCTAAAGGAGGGCGTTAATGTATTTCCTGTTCTAGACGAATTACAGATAAGATAATTTTTTCTATATGCTTAAATATACAGTTTCGAAAATTCCAAAAATTTTGGTATTGTAAGGAGATATGTGGTTGTATCGATCGACGTAGGCCATACACATACCTCGTCATATCATTAATTTCAACGTTAGGTTTGTGTTGGTACATGGAACCTAAATTAGGGTTTACTACCTCCTAATATGGAATATTCGGGACAAGCAGCGCTTTAACTAAACGAAGTTGCGTTTCACTAGGTGTAAAACTACTTGATACCCAGAGTTTCTTAAAGTTCGATATATTCGTCCTACAACAGAATGTATGTGCTCTTTTCTGGATAAGTCGTTTGTTGCTTTGAAACCAAGTTTAGTCACAGATTTAACACAAGGAACAATTGAACTATTTAGCGATATCGTCGGGAGAAATTCCGTGTCGTAATCCTTCTAAGATATCAACGGAGGTATTCCGTCCGTGCCGTACTCCTTCTAAGACATCAACAGAGCTTTGTTTTTTTAGGGTTCAGTATCAGACCGGTCTCTTCAGCTCATTTGCATATTGCTTTAAGATCTTCATTCATGCGAAAAATTAACTAGGATTTCACGAATCATCCTTAACTATCACACGTTGAGTAAATAACTCTAAATTAAACTGCTAAATTAGAAAACCCGAAATAGTGCTTAAGTTTTTGGCATAGAACACAATGGTTGACTATGTCAAAGGCCTAAGAGGAGTCCATTAAATATAAAACTGTCAAATTATTTTGATCGCACTGCAGCCTAATACCAACAAGAAGCATCGAATTACAGTGGACGACATTCCGATGGCCGACATGACGAAACACACTTTTTCGGACTTCCCATTTTGACTAAAACAAAGAAGGTTAAGGGTAGTTGAGTCATCGCTGCATGCTTAATATAACTTGTACTTGTATATGCCAAGAGCTTTGTGTTCAGGACCCATGTTCTGTAACTCTCGCATCGATAAAATTAGTCGAGAAACGATGAAAAATGGAACAAAACTAATATGATTTGTTTTAATTTTCATCGTTTCTCGACTGATTTTTTCGATGCGAGAGTTACAGAACATCGGTCCAGAAGTCATAAGTTCATTGAGATCACTCTCCACTTGTTTTATTTTCAAGTCCTGGCGTTCAGAAGCACACTTCTAGAAAATTCTTTGCTAGCAAAGTATGCCCAAAAATTAAGCTTTCGGTGAGGACATCGCTTATGCAATATCATACGCAGGGCCGGACCAACCATATGTGCAAGATGTGCAAATGCACTGAGCGCATAATACTGGGGGCGCATTACCAGGAGCAAGAAAATGTAATCTGATCTTGCGCGAACAGATACTGTCATTTGCATTTTAACCACAAGACTTTTTCAAATAATTCCAACATAACATCTATCACAACTGTGCTAAGTTATTTCTTGCACACTTACTAACTTCACTTTCATTTTTGCATTCAAGCAGAATTTAACTCAAAAGCTTGTAAAAGATCTACGCATTGAAAGTCTACCTTCTGGGTAGTGTGGAAAACTACAATGCATGTGTATCAGTGTATGTATGGTATGTTTAGGCAAATATAAAAAAGGGGCACTTTCCACAAATCTTGCACAGGGCGTAAGTTTGGCTGGGGCCGGCCCTGATAATACGCCAGGGTATTTCCCATTTGAGATACTGAATCCTTGAAGAACACCGGCAAATAAATCGGTCTGATCAAGGACATCAAATCACTTTGACCTATTTTCAAGCCACTTAAAAAAAAAATATCTGCGGTCAAGGGCGGGGGACTCTATTTGGTTATGGGTACTTATGTATATAAGATAAAACCTCATGCCGAATTCATAGGATTTACAAATTGTCCTCTTCCTCCGTGTGTAAATATAGCACTATACAAACATTTTTCAAAACATGTCAAACCAAAAGGAAGAAACGAACCTGCTTTTTCGTATCTGACAATTTAAAAATGTAGTGACAAGCCGGCAACGTGTCTTTCTTATTGTTTCTTTTGTGATGGAAAATATATAAGTAGAACAGTTGATGGTTTATTCTACAAGTATTCTATTTCTTCACACCTGTTTGACTATCGAAATGTATTCCAAAAATAATCATCATTTTCTCGATAAATTCAATTCAACTGATTGCGCCACTAATGAACCTAATTTAACATTGAATTCAATTTACATGAGTTCCCTTCACACACAGTTTACACACACACACGTTCTAACCATATCATCATATCTATAATACCACATTCAGGAATTACATCACCAACTTGCACATCAGCCTTATAGGAAGGTACCTATACACATATATTATTATTAATTCCCCAAATGCAAATTAAACGACAAGTCTATGAGGAGATGAAGACGCTGAGCTGAAATGAAATGAAATGAAATGAAATGAACGCAGACGACGTTTTCGCCAGTGTACTTGCTAATGCAAATTCCCACAGCAGCTTCCAAATATCATATTGTAAGGATTTCTCAGACCTCATAATTAATATGGCAATCACCAAACACGTCACATATATCCGAATCCGAACTACATGCGGCCTTAAACACTTTCTCACATTATATGTATGTGGGCTATGGTGTTGGTTATATTTGCCAGAATCAAGTCACCCCGAAGCTGCTTTATCATAGGAACTCGTTTGAGGTTGAATATATTTATTATGTAGGTGTTGGTGGGGGTATAGAGCGTGTAGAGGTATACAAAACACAACTGCCAAACTATAAGCAGCTTTATTGCAAATGCAAATCTACATCAAGCTTCCGAATCCGTACAAGTGTAGGTATGTACTTCATTAATATGCGGCTTGTCTGATTCCAACATAATCAAGGACTTCCAATATCCTCTTAAGGAAGACGAAAGACGACGACGACGCACATATTTGGATTTTAATTATGATAAACTGTTGTACGACGTAATTGGGAATTGGTTCGGGTCTAGGATGCATATTAATTATTATAAATCTACCTATAGGTATCTTTGTTCTTACACAAATCCGCTAAACTCTATCTCTCTCTAAAATACAATCCTTGATTCTGTTCCTGTTTCTGGTAAAACAACATTTCAACACAAATGGCATAATTATACAAAAACCCAGAACCAAAACCTCTCACATCTCATAAGAGTCTTATGTTGTTGGTACTTACATTAGACACATACACACATACTCATACATGCATCGATAAATAAAACACAAGACATGCCGAAAATATGTCCTTGCCTGTTTAATTGGCAATTGGATTAAATTTCACAATTCATTTGGTCCTAGAAAAAGAGAGAGACAGAGAGAGAGAGACTATAAGTTGTCCACACAATTAATTACACAAACAAAAACAAGTCTTTTACAAAAGTTTATAACTTTTCTTACATCCTTAATTTATCCCTTTGTGTATTGTATTTTAGTTGTCGAGGTCAATTTGTTAATATTTATAAGACAACGCACAAGCAAACACACATACATAAAAAATGTCCTCAAAGTATGTTGATAAAGTTTACGAAGCTCTATAACTTGACCGACCGGTCAACATTATAAATACATACATTAATAAAACATCGTATTAAATGCATGACTGGGTCGCACGTATTTGCTTCCAGAATGTTCTATTATTTTGGAAATATCGCCGCTGTTCTTCTTGGTGCTTGTAGAAAACTGGTTGTTGGGAATATATTCTTATAGTTGGCTGCTGAACCCTTCTAACCAGACCTGGGGTCGAATCGTCGCATCCGTTCACGAAAAGGCATTCGTTTTCTTTTTAATGTGGTTTGGTTGCGGATACTAATGCCTCAAACTAATCGAATGATAATTCGTTCAGCTGAATACGTGAACGTTTAAATAATGCCAAATTACGTATTGTGGCTTTCGTTCACTTATGGCATTACGCCAAATACATAGTTTCTACACGTTAACGTATGCGGTGATTCGACCCCTTTTGAACTTGTGTGATGGAAGAGGCAACATTAGAAATTTCTGGAATAACAATTAATTTTTTTGGAAGAAATGACATATGGAAAAAGTGTCTGCTTACAAATTTCTACACTTCTAAGACTAGTTGTATTTAAGAATAACGTACTCAAACGCATCCAGTGCCTTTCACCGCGTTGATATGAAAAGAAGCACATTAAACAAAAAAAATTGTGTGAGTGCCGGGACTCACGGTTAATATGTCTAAACATCAACGTGCGCGGATCCAAAACGGACTTGTTTTTGCTTGAAGGGGATCTTAAGATTTTTTTCACTGAACGCACCCATCCTAGTATGCAGATCGTAACGTTGCACACCGTAACGTTGCACGACGTAACGTTGAACACGAACGTTCACGTTATTTTTTTTCACTCTAACGCCAGCATAGATGTTTACACATCAAAAATTATTACTGTAACTATAACGACATTTTTTTTTGAGTTCTTTTAATCTTACGAAAAAAAAAGTTTTATGAAATTTTTTGACTTGACTTGACGTATCCCCAAAGCAGGAAATCAACAGAGTCAGGACTGAGGTCCTGATAGAAGATCATGAGACGCAAAAATCACTTTGGTACAATCAGTTTTCGTTCAAGCATTTCGTTTAAGACTGTCAAAACGAAAACTGTTGATGGTGATTCTGGCTCGGACGTATAGTTTAATCTGGAGTTTCAATTTTCCAACATTTGTGGCCGTATATCGGCAATAACGCGGAGAATGTTGTCCTCCAAGTGGTGGCATAGACTATCGACTTCACACATCCCTACAGAAAACAGCCAAGTGGCGTTAAATCGCACGATCTTAGAGGCCAATTCACGGGTCCGTAACGTGAAACTTTGCGGTTACCAAACGTTTCCTTCAAAAAATCAATTGTGGCACGAGCTGTGTGAGATGTTGCGCCGTCTTGTTGAAACCACAGCTCCTGAACATCATGGTTGTTCAATTGATGAACGAAAAAGTCAGTAATCATGGCTCTAACCATTGACTGTAACGTTCTGGCCAGCATCGTTTTTAAAAGAAGTACGGACCAATTACTCCACCAAACCATTAAGCCCACCAAACTGTCAGTTTTGGTGGGTGTAACGGTGTCTCAACATACATTTGAGGATTATCATCACTCCAACTACGGCAGTTTTGTTTATTGACATATCCATTCAACCAAAAGTCAGCTTCATCGCTAAACAATTTCGCTTATGAAAATTGGGATCAACAGCAATCTTGTTTTGGGCCAATTTGGAAGCGTTGTTCAGGCGTCTGTCTATTCATGTTGAAATGCCAGACAAAACTAAAAATAAATCACTTGACAGCTGACAAAATGGCCGCCAGTTGAAATAGTGTTGCCAACTTAAAGTTCTATACCTCTAAAAAAACACACTCTTTAGTAATTGACACATCCGAATTCAAGTTCAAGGGTGACGGAATTGTTGAAAATGGCTTAAACTATTTCTTTTGAGCGGTTAAAAAAAAAGCAATAAACAGCGTGAGGCAGAAAACATTTAGCAGGTGTTCTAGGGAAACTTAATAATTCTATTTCCAAGATTCAATTGTGTTTGTTATAAGAAACACGTCATATTCAGATATGAAAGTATAGAACTTAGGTTTTGGACAAAACCTAAGAATTTCCCGGTAATTTTTCAGTTGCTTCATGGATAGTGACAGTGCTAGTATATTCCGCTAAACCAATATTATCATATTTAAGTGTATGTTTTAGTTCCAAATTCCAGAAACAGGGATGAAAATCTTGAAAAACTGAAAATGCTTTTATCAGCGAAAGAATTTATCAGATTACAAGATAAACATAAAATATAGTTGATAACGATAAGAAATGCTCTTGAAATATTCAGATTAACAATCGACCTATTGTTACGAAAGGAGCTATGGGGCATCAATAATCAGCCCTATCATGAATTCTATCGTACTTTTTGACATTGCAAAATTGATGGAGGTAAACCAACTCGATTAGAGTTGTAATGAGCGTCAAGCTCTCTTCAATTCATCATGTTATAAGCTGTGAGATGTGAGTACTTCTGCAGTCTGAATGTCAGAAAGCTGTACTGTGGGCACGTAAAAAAAAAGCACGTAGGACACTTTTTGATAGCTATTGCAGCTGCAGCTCCAGTTCCAGTTGCAGCATTCTATGGTGTTCAAGCAGTAACTTCTCTATTGCTGCAGTAGTGCAAGTTCTCATTGATCCAGTACTGTACGACACACGAATATATGGAATATCGAATATGACATCGTTTAAATGTCTGCCGTGGTTTTGCGCGGTGGCACCGGCACGGATCCTTATGGTCCAATTTTCAATGAATCTGCTGCATAGGTTCAGTTGAATTTGAGCGATGTCTTTGGTTGTGATGATCTTGAGGGCATAGACCTGCAGCCTTAGAAAACCCCACAAGAAAAAGTCAAACAGAGTCAAATCGCACGATATTGGTGGCTAATTCACCTCACCTCCGCGAGAGATAAACCATCCGTCAAATCGTTTATTCAGAATGGCCATTGTGGCATTCGTTGTGTGGCACACGTTCTGTTGAAACCACATGTCGTTCATATATATTCAGCATTATTGTGAGTTTCACCCGAACAACATTTCACCCGGCAAATTTGATATTTCACTTTTCGCCTATTGTGAGTTTCACCCAAAATTTCATGATCGAAAAATTCCCCTTATTGTGAACATTCATTTCGGGCGGAATGTAATGTCATTTTCACTTCTTTTTGAAGGCGAACGAAATTTCGTTGGGGCGATACTCACAAAAGCTTTTAAAATTCCGGGCGAACAAAAAATTTTAATTTATTTCTTTGTGGTGTAGTCTCCATGTTGTGTGTATGAATGTATAATATAAATGTAAATAAAAATGAAAGATATTAAAACATTTTAAGTAATTAATATTTTTTATAATTTTATTTAATTTTAAAAAAATTTTAAAAATTTTCACAACATTAAATTATTTAAAAAATTAATTCAGCGACGCGTTTCGGTTTTTATAAACCATCATCGGGCTCAATTGTGTGACTTTTGCCAAAACGACAAGGCCACCACATACTGTCAACATCGACCCATCCCTATTGGAAATCCCTTTATTATTTGCTCCGAAATATTATCGGTGTCCCACAAGGTTCCATATTTAGCCCTCTCTTATTATAAATTTACCATTAACCAATTTGTATCTATTATGGAATACTGCTCTTCTCTTACAAAATGTAAAATGCATACACACCGGTACGGTAGTAGCCAGTGGCGTAGTAGCTACTAGGTATAGGACTGTCATGCAGGAGTGCTGGGTTCAATTCCCAGCCTCGCTTCGTCCACCTGACTAAAACAAACCGGCTACTGCGTCTTGCGAGGAATTGACAAACACTCCAAGAGTATCTCTTGTCATGAATATGATGTGTCTCTCACCCTAGTCGTTCGCATCCGGCAGAAAAGTGTAGGTCCCCTCCATTCCTGCGAACAAATAAGACGCTCACAGAAATGGTTGAGAGTTGTAAGTCAGTAGACCCAGGCTCTTTACGAGCTGTGGCACCACCAAATATATTTTATTTAATTTTTAGATTGTAGCTATACGGCATAAGAACGTAGTTTAAATGTGGGTACTTCATACATCTAGTAACACTTTAATAACATACTTCCAAATATTCTGATAATATTAATTTTTATACAAAGCAACGAAATGTAATTTAACTGCAATTATCTAAGCAAACGTAAGTTTAATTTTGCTTTTAATAGTATATATAAGAGGTGTTATTTTGATATTCAAAGAAAAATGGCATTTTTTGAGATAAATGATCGGATGTTTATTTCATTATAAAGAGGAAGGTATGCCGTTAATAATGGCACACAACATCAGCCAAATGGCCGCCACGACCACGCTTACAGGACCATAACCTTTTCATGAAATTTTCCATAACCAAATCGCAAAGTGGCTGCCCTATGTCCTCGATAGCCTCACGAATTCCATCTTTGAGGTCTTGAATCGACGCTGGGCTGTTGGCGTAGACCTTATCTTTCACGTGGCCCCAAAGGAAGAAGTCGCAAGGTGTTAAATCACAAGATCTCGGTGGCCAATTGTGATCACCTCTTCGAGAGATAACACGGTCCGGAAACTTTTCCCGTAAAAGATCGATGGTTTCATTGCTTGTGTGGCACGTAGCGCCGTCTTGTTGAAAGTAAACGTTGTCCAGATCAATACCATCCAATTGCGGCCATAAAAAATCATTAATCATCTCTCGATAGCGCAATCCATTGACCGTAACTGTTGCTCCAGCCTCATTTTCGAAAAAGTAAGGTTCAATGACCCCGCCGGACCATAAACCGCACCAAACAGTCACGCGTTGAGGATGGAGAGGCTTTTCAACAATAACTCTTGGGTTTTCCGAGCCCCAGATGCGACAGTTTTGCTTGTTGACGTAGCCTCCGAGGTGGAAATGGGCCTCATCAGTCAAGATGATTTTTCGATGAAATTCCGGATCATTTTCATGCATTTCAAGGACCCAATCAGCAAAGACACGACGTTGTTGATGATCAGCCGGCTAAGACCCAAGTCTTTATGCAAAATACGGTGTAATGACGTTTGTGGAATGCCTAATTCCAAAGAACGACGAGGAATGGACAAACCTGGATTTTCTTCAACACTTTGGGCTACAACAGCAATATTCTCAGTTGTTCTTGAGCGTCGTGCACGGGTTTTATTCTTCACATCACTAACTTGTCCCAACAGCTCGAATTTGTCCACCAATTTCTGTACTGCGGTCCGACAAGGTGCTTCACGACGACCCAAAAATGTTTTAGTTTTACGAACCGTCTCTGCCAAATTTTCACCATTTTTGTAGTGAATTTTAATAATTTCAATGCGTTGTTGAAGCGTGTATCGTTCCATTTTTATGGCGTAGTTTCTACTTGTCAAATGTCAAAAAATGACAGCTTCAAAAATGACAGCTACCGAAATAGCGGGCTATTCAAAATAACACCTCTTATTGGAAAACCCTTTACATAACGTTACAGTACAGTTGGCCTGTTTTTGCCATTCGTCTGCGGGAAATTTGTATTTAATGTTTGTTCGTTTTTTTTTAACGAACCTAATACTTGTCCTTAATTCAACAACAAGTTAAAAACACAAAGACAAATTGTTCAAAACAAATGAACTCGAGTACATACACAAAACACAAAGGCAGACAGACAGACAGAAAGTTTCTCTAAATGTTAATAGAATTTTTGGTTACTACCAACTACCTATACTGAGTCCTGGCATCTATTGTAGGGATCTATATAAATAGTTATAAGTTGTAGTTGTTGTTGTTGTCGTCAATGTGAAATTTCTCTGGAATAAACTGTACATACTGAATGAATGTGGAATGGCAGCAGTGCGGATAGTAGAGAGAATTCATAATTTATTAGCAGGTCCTGGCAATGGGAGATGTTTCATTGTTTTACGAGCATGTAACACGAAAGCTTCTTGTCGAATATTGTACAAGTACACAGAGACACACATGTAGAATGTTCTTACTCCTACATTTTATAGCATTTTAAATACTCTTTGACTTTTTATGTAAGAGTGTATTGAGTTAGTTGGTTTATGATTGTTGGTAATTGCAGTGCATTGAGTTCTGAGGTGCAGGTGATGTTCGGTTTAGAAGATAGCATGTTTGTGCCAAACACTTTGGATAACTAAGATCTATTTCAAATGTGTGTGTATTTTCCACAATCCACTTGTGCACGTTTTATCTTATCGAATGAACAATATACTTTGGAAGTGCAAGTTTAAGTCAAGAGAACGAACAAAATAAAGGGTGTTTTTGATGTGTAAACATCTATGCTGGCGGTAGAGTGACAAAAAAAACGTGAACGTTCGTGTGTAACGTTACGATCTGCATACTCGGATGGGTGCGTTCAGTGAAAAAAGTCTTAAGATCCCCTTCAATCAAAAACAAGTCCGTTTCGGATACGCGCACGTTGATGTTTACACATTAACCGTGAGTCCCGGCACTCACACAATTTTTTTTTTTTTTGACGTGTGGTTTTCAATCTGGCAATATTTTTTTTGGTGTTGGTCTTTTTGACAGCTGTCACTTGATTTATGCTCATTTTGGTTTGCCATTTCATAATAAATAGACTAACTCCTGAACAACGTTTGCAAATCATGCAAATTTATTACCAAACTAATGGTTCGGTGCTGCGTCCAATGTTTGCTCAACATAATTGCAAAATCGTAAAATTAAATTACACGCGTTTTATTTCTTCTTGAAAACCACACGTTTAAAAAAAACACACTTTATGTATTGGTGTGAGTTTTTTTTGCAAGGCCGAAGTAAACAACGAGCGGCCGGCGGAGCGAAGCAATTTACATGTCAAATGCAACAACAACTAATCACCTTTGGGCTTAGCTAAGCACAGAAAATTATCAGGGCTTAACTTAAGCACGGATAAAACTGTGTTACCGGATTGAATTAATACTTTTATCGATAGTTTGCATTGAAGCTCCATTTTTTTCTGTAATGGCGGTGCCAATTGCCGATGTCGTTTTTTTTTCAACCAATTTCGCCTATTGTTTCAAACAGACAAATACAGAGTGTTTGGAACAAAAACAAACATTTGGAAAATTATAAGCGTTTATAAAGAGCCATTTTGAATTTGCTATATAGGGTAAGTATACCTATTGGCTTCGTGTGAAAAAAAATCCCAGGAAGTAGTCGAAACTAAAACAATGATCGAGAAGTCCGAAATAGGAGGTTTCCTTATATCGTCCGGCATTTCGTGTGTCTGTTTGTCCGTGCGACTACGCCTCTATGCGTCCGCCGTGCAAGTCTTATTTGAGCTAGAGCCTAAACGGGTAGGCCAATTTGCTTTAAATTCGAATTTTTGTTTCAACTTAGAGAAGGTAGCTGCCACATACAATAATTTTTTTTTTTTTTCTCAAATTTTCTCAAAAATGGCTTTAGTAATTTCTATGAAACATTGTACGGGGTATGATCAATGTGATTGTAACCCAAGAA
This sequence comes from Leucozona laternaria, assembly GCA_932273885.2. Taxonomy (NCBI): domain Eukaryota; kingdom Metazoa; phylum Arthropoda; class Insecta; order Diptera; family Syrphidae; genus Leucozona; species Leucozona laternaria. Next base: position 214,751,910 of record OW026366.1, on the reverse strand, counting down.
ACAATTTTTCTCTCATAAGACGCTCCGAGAGCCTTACTAGACTATCTTTAGGGAGCTAAATGCACTCTTGAGGAGTTCTTCTAGATTGTAATAAGATTGTTAAAAGCCTTAAATGGCCTATAGTTATGGGAGCCTCTCGAACCTATAGCAAGAGTTTTATTCTTTTTATGCTAATAGACTTTGTAAATCTAATAAAGCTTCCTGAACTCCTACAGTAGTTGTTAAAAAGAGAACGAATGTTAAGAATTTATAACAAAAATATATATCTTTCGCAGTTTGTATTTCATTTAGAAGAAAGAAGGTGAATAGTTTTTATTTGTGTGCGTCATGATCTCATGTCGAAAAAATAATGTGTATTTTAGAGCGAGTTTTTATCTCCTAAGATAATTAACATTATAAAACTTGAGAAAATCGAAATGTCACCCCCAATCAAATAGCAAATCCGATAGTAACATGAACAGAAGCAAAGTTTTGTGAACAAAAAGAACGCACTGTCCAATTCAACTAAAACAGATGTTCGTTTGACATTTAATGCTGGCGTCCTCGTAGCTCCTATTAGAATCTTTGAAGAAAAAAAATGTGTAACTGCCGGGACTCACGCGGTTAATATGTGTAAACATCAACGTTTGTCCAAGCGCCTGATTTTGTTACTGATCTAACTATCTGTAGGCAGTGCTTAAAGGTCGAGTGTTGAAAGAACGGTGGGCAGTGGCGGAACCACTGTAACGAAATTTCCAAGCACTAAGGTGAAGGTTCAGCACTGAAACGTCCTGCTTTGTAATTCACTCTCAACTTTAAGGTGACTACACATTACACACGGTTATTTTGTTTATGATCATCACTCTCTGAGCATCGACAAAAAGCAAACAACAACTGTCAGTGGAAAGCACTAAAATCGTGGTTTCAATTAAATGATACCGTAGTCAAACTGCAAAGCAAACTTAAAAAGCAAAATCAGTGCATATTTTGATGCCAATATGAAGGCGGTGACTTAATTATTAATTCTTGAAGAAAAAAATATTTTCGTTTTGGCCCAACCGCCCACATCTTTTTTTTTTATTATTTCAGTGATTACACTACCTTACCAATGATCATTGAAAAATTAAACGACATTTTATGGCGAAGTTTGGGCAGAAATCAATTTTTTTTTAACAAAAATTATAATTTAAGCTATCAGCCTTATTTTTACATCAAAATAATTTATGACTTCACTTCCTAAACGTGTCAAAATAAGCAATTAAAATGTTCAATGATGGTTTTCAATGAAAACTATAATTGGCGCCTAATAGAATGGTTTGACGGAAAGGGGACGAATTAAAATATCCAGTTAAAACTGTCAACGAACTTCCACCCCTTATGCAACTCCATCTTTTCATCGATTAAAACTTACACAAAGTTCAGTCTTAATTTTATACTGAACTCAAATGAATGTCACTGTAATATAGCCGGCGAATTATATATTTTGACGTTTATAGAATATTTAGTTTATGTCAGCGCAAAACACTAAAATAGTGGTTTCAATGCATTGAAACCGTGGGCAAACTCCAAAGCAATTTGACACTTGATGGTTTGACAGATAGGTGACGAATTAGAAAATGTAGTTAGAATTGTCAACGACTCTTATGCGACTCTATCTTTCCATCGAGTAAAACTTACACAAAGTACAGTCTTAATTTTATACTGAACAAACCCCCAATGAATGTCACTTTGTATTTTGAAAGATAGCGTTCAGTGATAAAAATCTGAACTTTAACTCTACGTTTACATATACTGCTGTTAAACGATGAAATTTCTTCTTGCAAGGGTACACAAAATTGCTGAGGTTGAACAAATTGCAGAATTATCGCTATTCTTTATCTTTTCCTTATTGTTTGAGTGTGTTTAAATTTCATTCGTATTCCACTCAGATAACTTCGCTAAATCAAGTGGAGTAAGGAGTGCAGAAAGATGATACTAGTCGTGTTTTTTTGTAAAGTCCCAAGGAAATTGGTCGAAAAAAAATGACGTCGGGGCCAGGCAATGTACATGTTAAATACAAGAGCTACTATAATCACCTTTGGGTTTAGCTAAGCATGGAGAAAAACTGTGTTACCGGCCATACTTGTTATCGATAGTTTGTATGGAAACTCCGATTTTGAAGCCTCGATTTTAGTGATTTCCACTGAACCACTAACCAGATCGGAAATCATAAAGTTCTACTTCTATGTATAGTACTTCAATATTTCCCTACTACTATCACTCAATTCTGAATTTTCAGATGAGAATTTGTTGGCTGAAAATTCAGATGGAACGTAAGCAAACGTTACTAAAAGTCATCTTACTTTTTATGGCAGCTTGCTCCAAAAATTCAGAAATCTGAAAATTCAGATGTAAAACGTAATGCGTTGAATGCGCCCAATGCCTACAGCTTACTATTATTATTTCTGTTTTGATTATGTTTCCTAGTTTCTAGTAAATATTAAAAATTAAAGAATAAAACATAAAAAACCGTGTTAAAATGTATCGGCATAGATACAGGATAATTAATAAATTAACACAAGTGGTTGCGATAAAATATTATTCTAATCGGTCGGTCGGTCGCCTTAAAAACAATTTGTTTCGGTCGGGGCAAAGTAGATTTTCGTAACGTAACGTGCTACAATGTAACGTACTACCTCGTAACGTTACGCAGAGGAAATTTCACGTTTTTATTTCACTCTACCCCGCCAGCATAGATGTTTACACATCAAAAACCTATTTATGAACAGTGTTATTGATGTGTTATTATTTGATTGTGAAGACTTTAAATGACGTTAATTTCATAACGAGATACCAATAAGACTTAAATAGATTTAGATATAGCATTTAAGTACTTTTAAATTTAAAAAATGCCTATAGCTCTTACAATAAAAATGCTGTGAGACGAATTTGAGTTTCATAATAAGAAATTAATTCTTAAGTATTTATAGCAATAGCATATAAAACAATCTCATGGGAGTTTTTTTCAGATTTGAAGAGCTTATTTTGTATACCTTTATATCCTCTAAATGAGGTTATTACTTTATTTAATTATAAACATTTCTTTAGTAATTTTTGTTCGTCTTTTCGCATAGATATGTACATAATTTCCTTTCATTATACTTGTGAGTGACTTTATTATGTGTACTAGACATTAGTCATGCTTGCCGAAAATCCATCTTTTGAATGAAAAAGCTATATGGCCAGGTGATAATCTAAAGAAGAGGCGGAAACATTGTAGCACTCCAAGCAGTATGTTTGCTTCCAGTGATGGCACACGTAAAGAATAAATAATAACCCACATGGAGTTGAATAGGGGATTATTATTTCCTCATAGAGAAATAATATGCTTAGAATATCATTTCGCTTAACCTTAACTTAAATGGCCAGACAAATTAAAGTAACATCTGCCCCAACCCTCTCACACTCAATTTGAATTTTGTTTCCGATAAGAAATCTTGCCACAAAAAAAAAAGTGGTAGGTAATACTTTTAAGGATGTTCCGTCTGAATATGTATAAGTTGTTAATTTTTATTCAACGTGGATTGATGCTCACTATACACAGACTGCGTTTCACACTCTGCGAAGAAATATAGGTGCCATCTGGCCTAAATGTCAAAATTTAATATTTCAATAAAAACACCCTATAAAAAAGATGAATTACATGTCACGGTATTTAAATTCAAAGTTTTATATGAAAAAAAGGATTTTTTTAAAATTAAAGAAGGTATTTAAAATAGTTGCAGTCTACCATCACTGATTCTTTTCCATTTATTCTTCAATGTGATGAACTCTGGTCCATATAGGATTTTAATTATGGCTCATTCTCATATCATCATCGTCCTCGTTGGGTGGCTTGGCTATATGCAAGTTGTTAGTCGTTGAAAGGAAGATGAAAAGGTTAGCTATGGAAAAGGGCAATATTCCATCATCGTACATTACTCTCAGGATCAAGACTCAGAATTCAGACAGATGTGATGATGATGATGAAAGAAGACGAAGAACACATATATAAATAGCTAAGTGAACGATGATTTCGTCTGATGATGTTATAGCGAATGTAATTAAAATCAATTTGTTCCTCACAAGTCGTATGTGTACAATGTACATATGTATGCATCTGAGAGGTTCGTGGGTTATTGTCGGTGTGAGATGAATTCTCATATGATCTCGTATTGTTGACTTGAAATTGGATTAGGTTCTGAGTTATTGTTTTGTTTGTAAGAGTTGAGTTTTAAATGGACAACAACTACTATATTGTCTTACAAAGAAAGGTTCTCGTCAATCAAAGACTATAGGCTACTTAACGTATAATGTATATGTTTATGTATATGTATATGTTTATAGGTAAGAGAAGTTTGTTTGAACATTTAATTGAGTTTAATTGATCGGAAAAGCCTGCGGAGAGGTAAAAATCTTTTATTGGAAATGTACACTTGAGTTACTGCCATGTAAGTGAAATAAAACAAAAATAAATATTAAGCAATTTGTGTTCTTAACGTTGGCATTGAATAGAGGGAGGCAGGTTTTTTTGTTTCTATAGTTTCTGTCGATTGCTGATTGATGGAACCATTTAGGTAATGGCATAGTTGTACGAAGGGATGTGGGAAAAGAAAATCCCCTTAGAGCACATAGTAGGAAGAAGAAATTTAAATGACCTTTGAGAGAAGGTATATGTAAATAGAAAAAAAAAATTGATTATTTGTGTAATCATTTTAGGGAATGGGGTTTGTTTCACAATGTCTGAGTAAGGTTCTGATTATAAAGGGTGTTTTTTTAGATGTAAAGAACTTTAAGTTGGCAACACTTTTTTAACTGGCGGCCATTTTGTCAGCTGTCAATTAATTTATTTTAGTTTGGTTTGGCATTTCAACATGAATAGACTGACGCTTGAACAACGCTTTCAAGTTGTACAAATTTATTTTGAAAATCTTGGTTCTGTTCGAAATACATATCGGGCGAATTTTGTTTAGCGATGAAGTTCACTTTTGGTTGAATGGATACGTCAATAAACAAAACTGCCGTATTTGTAGTGATGATAATCCTCAAGTGTATGTTGAGACACCCAAACACACAAACTGACTGTTTGAGGTGGAATAATTGGCCAGATCGGTCCCTAGCTATAGCTATCTCCAGTTTCGCACGCAAAGTTTTGGTTCGGGATCAAAAATCAGCCGGAGAATCTTCCTATCAAAACATCCTAAAGTGTTCTTATTCACCTTCGTTAAGTACCAGAGTCTTATACAGGGACACTTTAGTTGTTTAAAAGATGGCTTTGCTACTCAATTGCCATTCTTAGCCCGAAGAAGCAGCTATTGGCAAGAGTTATTCTTCGTTTGATCTTAGCTCCGGTATCGTAGTCTGTTTTGATAACTGAGTCTAGGTAGACAAAGCCCCTAACTTACTTAAAGCTGTCTATCGTTACGTTCTGAATCTTAAACAATGTAATATTGATTGATCACATTGCGATCGATGCAAGACACTCCTCCAGTATTATGGATGTCCGAACGTTTGGCTGTAGATAATTAGCCCACCTCAAAAACAAGTTAATACTGCGCGTGTGAGGAAGTTGGACGTCAGACGGCTTCTGTCGCAGGAGATCGCTTTAGCTCCTTTGGCGATCGAGTCTCTTATAACCTCTCAAGGAGTCCTATACCGCCAACATCAAGTATTGGGAACCAGTGGCAACATTTCCAAGAAGCCATTAGAGACGTTCCACCTCTGGAGTACTAAATTTCACACGACAACCGCAAAGAAATCCCTGGTTTGACGATGAATGCTGGCAAGCACATGCAGCTAAACAAGAAGCATACAAAGCGGTGATGCATACGAGGACCAGAGACGCACGTGAACTCTACGGCAAAAGAGGAGAGAGGAACACTGGTTTAGTGAAGTTCGGAAGTTTTACGAAAAGGTGAAAAGAACCCCGAAAGGCTATAAGCCCCGAACTGAAGCCTGTAAGGTCGATCAAGGCAACTCCGAGTATATGGAAGAATCATTTCTGCAGACTGTATAACAGCGATGACGAATAAAATTTGGCTGTCAGGCAGATTGCACCACTCAACCTAGACGACGTAGACCAACAATTCCGTCCACCCGATTTTGACGAAATAAAGGTAGCCATATCTTAACTGAAGTCCAATAATGTAGGTGGAGCTGATGGCTTTGCTGCTTTCCTGTTCAAAGCAGCAACCGATAACCTGATTGGGAGTATGCACCAGCTCGTCTGCAAAACATGGTCAGAAGAAAGCATGCCCGATAAATGGAACCTCAGCATTGTTTGCCCGGTTCTCAAGAAAGGAGACCCTCTGAACTGTGCCAACTACAAAGGCATCAGTGTCCTTATAACATCGCATATACAAAATATTGTCTGATGTATTTTTTGAACGCCTATGGGCATTTGTCTACAACCTGATAGGTTATAAATATAAATGGGCCTTTAGATCAGGAAAGTCCACCAAATATTCACATTACCACAGATCTTTGAAGAAACGTAGAAACTACAAATCGATACCCACCGATTCTTCATCGATTTTAAGCCCGCCTATACAGACAAGCTAAATAGTTAAATTCTTAGTTCTGGCATTCCTGCCAAACTCGTCCGTTTGTGCAGGATGAGGATAGACAACGCACGCTGCTCCATCAAGGTCGGCAAAGACCTCAATGCCACCTTTTTTTGACATCACCAATGTTTGACATCAAAGTTGTCGGAGAGGTCTTTGCCAAACTTGATGGAGCAGCTTGTTTTCTACATCTTCATCCTGCGAAAACGGATAAGTTTGTCATGGATTCCAAAAGTAGACATATTGCCCTTTATAACTCACCTCTACAGATGGTTTCATACCCGGCCTTGGAATTAGTGAAAATGTGTGGTAGGTGTCTATTTGAAATTCCTGTTTTTTTTTTTTCCAAAATCTGGCGTAATGAATATAATTTTTGGTGTAGTATTAGATATAAATATAGACTCCCTATATTTTCTCTGATTCCTAAAGAGCAACCAAAACTAAAAGCTGGATTTTCTCGTGGTTCTCCACGAATGCCTGGTATATCATAAATCAGACATATGTTTTCTACAGCAGTGTAGCAGGGGTCTTATAATAATTCTGATGTAGAGCCAAAGAAAGCTTACAAATCTATTATTTTTTTTCTTGTATAGATGAAGGGATTATATCAATCAAACGAACATACAAATGGTATTTTTACATAAGGGACGATTCTATAAATGTCCATCATTACCCAGATAATCTGGTATCGACCCTTGTAAAAAGAGTTAAAATAAAAACCCCAAATATCATCTATACCTACTCTATTTTTTCATCCCCCTCAAAATGTCACTGTTGACTTTGTTGTATATCTGTTTTTCCTTGTTAATGCGACTTATCATCCACCCCAACTATATGTTTACCCTTGGCACTCATAAATACGTGACCCATTTGTGTTCCCAAATAGCTTAACATCAATCCAAAGATTCCTGAACCCTTCTTATTTTGCCGCCGGAATACAAGAAAAAAAAAACTTTTCTTTTCAATTTATCGCACAACCATCTCCCCCCTCACTTATAAATTATAAACCATAGGACTTGGCAATTACCTTTTTTCTCCCCCTCTTTATATACTACCTACTATGATCGGTGTTGTCGTCGCATAGTCGTCGTACCTATCTATACTTAAAAAACATTACCGCCTTGGGTGCCTAATTCGATAGCATCCTTTTTACAACGCCTGAACACAATTGCACTCAAAGAATACTTAACCCACCACCCCAAGCCACGGTGCTATTCATCGACATATCCAGCTTTGTCGTAGTTAACGTTAACGTCGTCGATGTCGTGCGACAAAAACATATCCTTAAGCCAAGGTGCAGGAAATGTATTTCCCATTAACATACACTTCCTTTTCCTCCCAACATAAAATCTACGTTCAGACGGTCGGCTGCGGGCCGCCTGAAACCATTTCTCGCCTGGCAACTTTCTCGCAACACTTTCGAAGATTATTTTTTTTTTTTTATATAAATTTTCCCTATTTCTTTGGCTTTTCATAGTCGAGCACTAAGCAGCGTCTTGCTACACACCAACAGTCACAAAGTATCCTTAAGCCGTGTTCGCACAGTCAAAACTGTGAATGAATGGATACGAAAATAAAGAATATTCCTTAAGACGCGCGAACTACCCTCTCAGTCTTCCACACTACTCCACCCCCTGAATGAAGCAACAGAATAAAAGTTCAAACAATTCTAAAGAAATAAAAAAGTACGAGAAAACTTTTCAATATACACCCCAGCTCCTTTTTAAGAATTCTACAAAACCACACCCCTGATGCCTTGTACCCCCCGGCCACAAGGCTCTATAGCTATACCTAATTCTTAAGAAGATGAGAAATCATTATTTGTACAGAGCTAGAGCCAGCTAACGTATAGTCACATATACCAAAGAGCAACGATCAAATATAAATAAATCCGTTTAAGGAAAATATCCTTCGAACAACAAACGAAGGACTACAAATGCATTTTTAATTCGACAAAATTGAAATTACCTTCGCAAAAGTTTGTCCTTCTTCTACTGCTATAACAAGGATTTATATAGTACTCGTACATCCAGCAACAACAGAATAAACTTTCTCTCCTCTCCTATCCCCTTTCACGGAGAACATAATGCCAAATCGGGCTGGAGTTTCGCCCTTTTATTGAGAACAAAAAAAATGGTTTAAAAAAAAAAACGATTGAAGGGTGTTTTGTTTTTTTTTTTACTCGTCCTTAAGCTGATTTTCTGCCTTTTTTTATTTTCTTACTCTCATTTGCGTAATTTATATTCAATCTTATTTCATTCCAATTTCAATTTTTTTTTGTTCAACTTTTTTTTTGTTTTTTTATTCACAGATTTAAGATATACGATCTGCAATTCAAATCAGATGGCAAACAACAACGTATAACTGTCGAAGGACCACAAATGGGCAATTGGTTTGCGGTAGCTTTTCTTAGTTGGACGGATCCAAATAACGACCGTATTGAGCAACAAGGTAAGGAAAAATATAAAAAAAAAAAACAAAAATAAAATTGCTGCATTCAGAAATTCAGCAAAAGAATTAAGTCCTTTACTTATGTGTATGTGGTTGTTAGGTATATTTGCGGTTCTCTTTTGGCATGCAAAAAGCACTTTTTGTTCTTTTATTTACGTGAATCCTATACTTAACTATAAATGGTCGTTTGCCACACAAAGGTAAGGCTGGCTTCAATACACTCCGGGGCTCTTGATTGAGATAGAATTATTTATTCATTATTTTCAATATGGCTGACATACGGCTGTATAGGTGTTAGGTATGCTTTATTATATTCAACTTGTTGAAAAATGTTTTTTAACAAATATCTCGAGGACTACACATATTACAGCAAATTTGTAACAGTATTTTCAGTTGGAAATGTGAAATTTATAAATTTGAGGTGGGTGGCTAATTGACTTTTAAGACAGCATTTCGGTGCTAGGCAATAACGCCCAAGTCGTTTTTGGATATAACGCCCTAAAGTAAAAAAAAAACAAAATGGAAATCAAGCCCAACTACATTTGCTAAACGCCCAAAACTAAATATCACCCAATTACAAAGGAGAAATATCACCGAAAAATTTCAATAGAAAATGTTTTTTTTTTTTTTTTAATTTTGGGCGATATTTCCATAATTTTTTGTGTTATTTTCATATTTTTGGGTGTTATTTCCAATTCTTATTCAAAATAAATTTGGTTTATTTTGTACACTGCAAAAAACGGTTAAAATTTAGCAATTTAAAGTTTATGATAAAAATTCATTAATTTAGTTAAGTATTACGATAAAAAATTGTTTTTTTTTTATCAGACGCAAAAGTATGTATGTGAACGAGATCATAAAGAAGAAAATTACTGTAGAGGTCGGTTCAGTCGATAATGAAATGGAAGCTTTCGAAGTTATTTGAGATTGCTTCGCCTTAACGAATAATGAGGAGAAATACTTGTCCCCATACTGCAGGGAAAGACAATATTCATGTATTTGTTTAAATATACAACTGTTAACAGTCAAACGGTGCATCGATGAAATTAGGAATAGGAGCAGGCAAAATCCCTTCTGTTCATGGTAGTGTTAGTGTTAGGGTAGGTCCTGCTTGTGCAGCTCGGTGAGTGTGGCAGATGTATTGAGTTAAGATCGCATTCCATATCTGACCATCAAAGGGCGCTCACCGAGTTAGCGCGATTAATAAGCGGAATTAACACTTAACTATTGAGAGTTTTACACAACATTATTGCAGTTTAAAAAAAAATATAAATAAAATATATACAGTAAATTTTTATTGCACACATGATAGCTTGCCCGCCCGGCTTCACACGGACAGACAAACCTAGGCTTCGCAAAAAAATTACAAGAGAAAATACATATAAATAAATATTTTAACTATACTTTTCGTAATCGAACACTACTTTCTGGGTTTTAACCCACTTAACGTTATGAAAGACTAAATTTGTAAAAATATGATCCTCTAAGTCCAATTTCAATTGCTTTCCCATTTCACTCTATAAATAACATTTTTTTAAAATAACCTTTCAAACACAAAAATAATTTCTCAAATCGAACAATTATTTTTACCCCATTTCACCCTACAAATATTAAAATTTTGAAACAGAATATGCCTGAAACAATTTCTTGAAAAAACAGTTCAAAAAAAAAAAAAAAATTGTGTGAGTGCCGGGACTCACGGTTAATATGTGTAAACATCAACGTGCGCGGATCCAAAACGGATTTGTTTTTGCTTAAAGGGGATCTTAAGATTTTTTTCACTGAACGCACTCATCCTAGTATGCAGATCGTAAAGTTGCACACCGAAACGTTGCACGACGTAACGTTGCACACGAACGTTCACGTTTTTTTTTCACTCTTCCTCCAGAATAGATGTTTACACATCAAAAAGTATTTCTTAAATCCGACATCTTTTCCATTTTACCCCATTTCAGCCTACAGAGCGAATTTTTCCGATATTTTAATAGTTATTCTGTCATTCGAGGCGGAGACGAATTGGTTAAGCCGTTTTTGAGTTATAAATGGTGTAACTTAACCGACTTTGTTTTTCTACAGGGTGATTCGCATGAGGTGTGACAAAAAGCTAGAGCGTGTAGGTTGGGTTGAATCGTATGAAAGGGGCGGGTGGTCTTTTCCCTCCCGTTTAGCCAGGCAATTTTCTAATAAAATGACTTATTGTAAGACAACGGTAACACTAACACCATGATATACCTTTTTGTAAAGCCCAGCATTTTTCCTGCCAAAATAAAGATTATTGCATTTAAAAATCTTAAGTTTGATTTTTTTTGTCGGTATGGACTAGTTTTTAAAAATTTTTCCACCCAAATAAGAATTTTTTAAAATTTTAAATTCATCAGTTGAATCTAGACGCAATAAGTTTTGTCTTAGTTCCACAGACTTTTATGGATTTTATTTATTAAAATTTCAGAAAATTCATCAGTGTTGGCCAACACTAAAGCACGGAATGAACTCTCCTTGGAAAAATATATAGATAATTCAAAAGAGCTATGATAATTTTATTATTTTTAATTTTTTTCTAATTTTAATATGTATAGATTTATTTCACAACCATTAATTTTATTATAACTCATCACTTATTTGAAAAAAACAACAGAAAAGTGAGTGGACAAAACTAAAGCACATGGAACTTATTTTAGCAAAAACTCGCCTGAATTTAGTCAATTTACTCTAACTTCAAATTTAATTGTTTCTTTCTAATCAAGCATGATCTAAATAATAAAAAAAAAATATTAATTGTGTGTCATCGGCCCCGTTTCAGATCGAGTATTATAATTGATAGAAAAAGTGATAAAAAGTATCAAAGTAAATATGTATATTCCAACGGATGAAAAGAAAAAGTAGTGTCTGATTTCACTAACGGTGAATCAATACCATTTATTCGGTATGAGTCGTACGGTGATTTTGCAAAAAATAACACGATTTCGTGCATGAGGAAATGTCAAAACGGTTTATAGTGGCGATAGACCTTGAAAAACTTGCCGTCGCCAATATAAAGGAATCATCAGGGAAACCAAAACAAGGCCTCATATAGACAAAAAGTATGGAAAATAAAAAAAGGCTTAGAGATCTCAAGCAGGATTATCTGGGAAAGAGCGGTTGATGGTGGCATTCTATCTTACCGATTATAAAAAACGCCATTTATTTCTCAGAAAAAACGACATGCAAGACTGGAGATTCAGTCTTCAGACTGGACTGCAGCAAAATGGAAAACGGTTATCTTCTCTGATGAGTATCCACATTAAATTTATAGGAATCCGCCGGATTTCGTACGGTACGCAAGCCAGAGAGTGAACTCCTAAATCCTTTGTTTTACAAAGGTTATAGTTGAGCACTGTGGAGGCTTTTTATTGTGTGGGGATGTTTTTCCAGTCAAGCGTACGGGACATTTCACAAGGTAAATGATGGTGTAATGAATCGTTTCATGTATGGGAGATTCTTCAAAACGGTCTGCTTCCTCATGCTGAGGAAAATTTTGCCGCTAAACTTGTGAAAGATTGACTTAATGAAAACCGTATTGTTGTTATGAAGTGGCCAGTATAATACGCTGATCGCTAACCCATAGAGAATCCATCAGAAATTTTATTTCTGAAAATTCATCGTACGAAATTCGATAACTTCGACTCCATTTTTCAACGATCTTAAATTGCCTGGAATAATATCCCCATGCATAAATTGACAGCCTTACTGACTCCATGGCTTGTTGATGTGCTGCAGTTCATTTAAAATAATGAATGCGCCACTAAATATTAGCAAAAGAACGTATTTTTCTATTTATTTTTTTATGAAGTCAATAATGTGCTTTAGTTTTGTCCACCTAGTTTTTAATGAATTCTTACTAATATTGTTGATTATTAAAAAAAAGGTGTAAAGGAATAAAAGTCTTATATCGGGTTTTCCAATAAGAGGTGTTATTTTGAATAGCCCGCTATTTCGGTAGCTGTCACTTTTGAAGCTGTCATTTTTTGACATTTGACAAGTAGAAACTACGCCATTAATGAAAATGGAACGATACACGCTTCAACAACGCATTGAAATTATTAAAATTCACTATAAAAATGGTGGAAATTTGGCAGAGACGGTTCGTAAAACTAAAACATTTTTGGGTCGTCGTGAAGCACCTTGTCGGACCGCAATACAGAAATTGGTGGACAAATTCGAGCTGTTGGGACAAGTTAGTGATGTGAAGAATAAAACCCGTGCACGACGCTCAAGAACAACTGAGAATATTGCTGTTGTAGCCCAAAGTGTTGAAGAAAACCCAGGTTTGTCCATTCCTCGTCGTTCTTTGGAATTAGGCATTCCACAAACGTCATTACACCGTATTTTGCATAAAGACTTGGGTCTTAAGGCTTATGAAGTTCAGTTAACACAAGAACTCAAGCCGGCTGATCATCAACAACGTCGTGTCTTTGCTGATTGGGTCCTTGAAATGCATGAAAATGATTCGGAATTTCATCGAAAAATCATCTTGACTGATGAGGCCCATTTCCACCTCGGAGGCTACGTCAACAAGCAAAACTGTTGCATCTGGGGCTCGGAAAACTCAAGAGTTATTGTTGAAAAGCCTCTCCATCCTCAACGCGTGACTGTTTGGTGCGGTTTATGGTCCGGCGGGGTCATTGGACCTTACTTTTTCGAAAATGAGGCTGGAGCAACAGTTACGGTCAATGGATTGCGCTATCGAGAGATGATTAATGATTTTTTTATGGCCGGAATTGAATGGTATTGATCTGGACAACGTTTACTTTCAACAAGACGGCGCTACGTGCCACACAAGCAATGAAACCATCGATCTTTTACGGGAAAAGTTTCCGGACCGTGTTATCTCTCGAAGAGGTGATCACAATTGGCCACCAAGATCTTGTGATTTAATACCTTGCGACTTCTTCCTTTGGGGCCACGTGAAAGATAAGGTCTACGCCAACAGCCCAGCGTCGATTCAAGACCTCAAAGATGGAATTCCTCAGGCTATCGAGGACATAGGGCAGCCACTTTGCGATTTGGTTAAGGAAAATTTCATGAAAAAGATATGGTCCTGTAAGCGTGGTCGTGACGGCCATTTGGCTGATGTTGTGTTCCATTATTAACGGCATACTTTCCTCTTTATAATGAAATAAACATCCGATCATTTATCTCAAAAAATGCCATTTTACTTTGAATATCAAAATAACACCTCTTATTGGAAAACAGAATATTAGGTTCTCATGGGTTGTTATTAATTTTCTTTATATATTTCCAAAATGAGATAATTTCGTGCTTTAGTTTTGGCCAACACTATATATGTATCACAAATTAGATACTGCAAAAATAAGAGTATTGTCTCTTGTGTTAGTTCAAGTATACAAAATGTACATATAATGTTATAGTGGAACTTTCCGGTGAAAGTTTTGAAGGTGATTTTAAAAAACGTAAGAAACCTGATTTTTTTTAACTGACGCGACGTAGGGTGTATGGACTGATTTTTCTTCTTTTTTTTATGAGTAATTTCGTATGCCTGTATGTGTCTTATGTAAATCATTTTTTTCATCATCTTATAGAAAATAATCTAACTGTGCAACTCATACAGTCGCGTTCTTTGGTGGACATTTTTAACAGTAGATAAAAAAAGAGGTTCTAATAAAAATGTCTTTTGATAAATTTATTAGTATTTGCATGTCTCAAGAGTTTTAAAAATTTTCAAAGGAATTCAAATGGGCGAACAAATTCATGCAGATTTAATTTTTTTTTTTTTTTGTCTTAATGTTTCGTTTGACATTCATGAAAAGGATAATAATCGGAATACTTTTGATATAAATCAAGAGCGTAATGGGTCATAATAAAAAATGTTGAATATTCAGGATATTAAAAAAAAATTTTATTTAAATTTTTGTTTTCAGAATAGGCAGTTTTTATAGAAAAATTCAGTTTGTTTGGTCTGTAGACGACGACGTAAAGTCCAACGTCTTATACTCAATTTATTTAAACAGAAAACAATACATATGGAAAAAAAATAATATTTACATACATACCTACATACATATTAAATATGTTGGTATGACTCTACAAAATAAATTATGAATTCGAATCAAAACGACGATATTTTTCTATAAATTTTCTAGAAAACCTTTTATCAAATGTCATTCGTCACTTAAAAAAGTCGAGTTAAATTAAAGTTCATAAAATTTTTAGGGTCAATAGATTCATTTATTCGTTCGTTATCTTTGAATATTTTATACTGAAACCTAATTAATCTTTCCGGATAATGAGAAGTGAGAAGCATAAAATTTAAATGGTATGCCATTTTGTTAGAAAAGTGGAATATTGGTATGAAAGGATGCGTATACGCCACAGTGAACGAAATTAAAAAAATCTTTTAAACATAAAAGAATCCCAGAAAACTAGAAAACTGAGTCTAATGCTAGTCATTAAATCTTAATTAAGAAAGGAATTGGAGAGAGAAAGTTTCTATATTTGTTATTTTAAGGATATCCTTATTATTTAAGCCACATTAAGTTAAATCAGTCTTCTGGCATGTGCTAAACAGTATAATTTTGGTGAGATCAATCTTAAAGCTAACTAATTATGAAGGCATTTGTTATTTCCTCGTACTAAGTTTGTACCATATTTCTTGGTATTTAGGTTATATTTGAAAAATAGTGTGTTAAATAGATTTTCACTTCTTTAAAAAAATTCACCTATTGAAAAATTCTAAATGACGTTTTTTACTTGCTCTATAGGGCAAGTCTTGGTTTCGAGTGAAAAAAAAATTGAGGTTGTAATCGATGCCGAACCTGCCTGTAGGCCAAACAGGCAATTGCCTACGGCAGCACGTTAACTATGGCGGCAAAATCAGTTCAATAATTTCAAAGTGGAAAAGGGTTACACATCCGTCTACTTCAATAACTACTTTACTGTACTTGTTTCGTTCTTATTTGCTGTCCGTTGTATGTAGGATTATTGCAGATGTATATTAAATATCTTCACTCTTTTATAATTATCTTAGTTATCAATCTGAACAATCTCTCGAAACAATCGATAGCAGATAACGTATATCGATGTTACGCTAAATTCTCTCGATGAGTGCTTTGCGCAATATCAATTTTTCAACCAACATTTCTGATTCCTATGCGATATTACAAAGAGGATAGAGTTAAAAGACTGCTAACAACTTGAAGAAATATTAACAGCAACAATTGACAACGTAGTTCAAAAGAATATTATAGCTAAAGATCTCTTCAATGAAATGAATATATATTTGTGGATTTAACCAAACTTCTGCTGTTGTTAATTTCAAACCTCTCTATTTAGCTGATCACTTCTTATTTGAATTGTATCTCAGATTATTAAAGGAAATTAAGATACTATTAACCAGGGGCGTAGCTACCGCAGTATCAGGGGTATCAATGATATGGGACACCGAAATACACAGAAATTTGTATTGAAATACAAATACGAATCACAATGTCAGTTATTTAAAATGTACTAATTACCAGATTCATTTACTTTTACTGTCCAACTTGCCAGAAAGTCCAATGTTGGCAAACTTCGCAGGGTCTCAACTCGAGATTTGATCGGCAACGACTATACGTTAACTCTCAATTTAGAAGTTGAAATTTGAAAAACTGCTTACTTGCAGTTTTGAAAATTTCCCTAGAATATCATGACAAACAATTTGTCTTTCTCAACTCAATTTCAAGCAGTGAGGCAACGGTCCAAATGCAGACTGTTGAAAGTCTTGTAGATGAATTGAAAACGACAAATTACCAAAACGTAGACAATTTTGTCGATCGAAGGTGCAGGTGTTGACCGTCTTTAAATTGTCTGAAAAAAAGCAGCAACATTCCGTGAGAAAACATAAAATTGAAATAGAGATTTTAAAAAGCGTTAAATTTGAACGCGAACGAGCTGCCTTAGATTAAAAAAAGGGGATGCAATTGAGTATGAACGGGCAGAGTTAGATCGGGAAAAAAATCAACTTGCCCATGATAAGGATGAGATTCATTGCTTTCGTTTGGCCACTTTCTAAACTGGATCCGATCACAATAAGCGTACAATAACACCAAAAAACAAAAGATGAAGTCGTGGTCATCCCATTTGTTGAATTCAACACGTTGAAGAATTTTGTATTGGCGTCTTTCAAGATACAAATTTTTTCCACCTTCGCTACTCGAAAATTCTCCCTAGTGTGAATGAACAAAAATCAAACAAAGTTCCAAGTTTGCTCCTTTAACTGCTGCAATTTCGGGGAGTTGATAAAATCGAAAGGTGATCAAGTTTTACAAAATATATGTTTATTAAACTTGTCCATTATGCTGGTGCAAGTGTTAAAGTTTATTTTCTAAAATAAATGATTATAAGACTGGGCCCCAGTCAGGAAAAAAGGGGGCCTTCAACGTTTCCTGTAAGTGTTGCATCAGGTGAAGATAAAGTTTATCGAAACTTAAGCTTATAAAGACCTATATTCTTTTAGTTTCAAAATATAAATATGTATTTTGTTGAAAACCTTTGATTGTTAAATAAAACCCTATGTAAATGTTATACTCTTGTCGTTATTTTTTTTTTTTTATTTGAGGCGACAAAATAAGGATTTTTGCCTAGGGCGGCAAACTTTCCAGGTTCGGCACCGGTTGTAAACCACACCAAACCGTATTTTTTTCGGGATGCAATGATGACTCATGGAGTACGTGTTGATTGCTGCCTGACCAATACCGCATATTTTGTTTATTGACGTAGCCATTCAGCCAGAAATGAGCCTCATCGCTGAAGATGATTTTTCGATGAAAATCCGAATCATTTTCAAGTTGTTGCTCAGCCCAATTCACGAACATACGACGCTTCTGGTGGTCAAGCGGCTTCAGTTCTTGCGTCAATTTAATCTTGTTAGGATGTAGGCCAAGATCTTTTCGCAAAATTCGCCACAACGATGTCACAGAGATGCCCAACGCTTGAGAACGACGTGTGAGAGACACATTTGGGCTTTCTGCAACTGAATCCTCAGCGGCAGCAATATTCTCGACACTACGGGCACTAGCACTTCTCTGTCTCACTGGCACGGGAACATTTTGTACTGTCCCTGTGGATTCAAATTTTTCCACTAGACGCTCAATTGTTGATCTGCTAGGACGATTATGACGACCATAAATTGGACGTAGCGCTCTTAACGTTGACGCCACTGAATCCGAATTTCGGTAGTAAATTTTAATAACTTCGACTCGTAGTTGGCTCTTTATCTTTCCATCATGAAATGGCAAACCTTACTGAAGAGAAATGTCAAAAGAGCGGCAAGAAATATGGCGTCGTTTGCTATTTCTGTTGCTCTACTTTTGTAGCGTTCCTGTTGAAAAACCCTTTACATACATATTGTAGGTACTAATAATTAGAAAATTGAAAAAAAGTTTAGGGAGCTGCAAGAGACTTAAGGTCAAAAATTGCTCATCAAATTGTTAAGTACGCGCAAGAACATAATAATAGATAATTGCTTATAGTCTTTTTTTTTAACTCTTTGTTGACACTCAGTTGACACTTTCATTGTCTCTCTCTTCTTTCAATTTGATTTGTTTCATATCTTATCATGAAGTCGTTAAGAGGTTTCTGACTCTCGAAAAAACACAGATGTTTTGACGACATCTTAAGAAACTATTTAAACGGTATCTAGTTCGTTTATACAAAGTTACACCTATTTTTTGTAAAGGGTGACATTGTTAAACATATATTTTTGATACAGTTTTTGTATGTTTTATTATTTTAATCAAATTTATTGTTTATTTCAATAAAATTTTCAATGTGCAATTGTACATAGGTAGTTACATTTTGTAGGTAGTGAAATTTTCTTAAAAACTTTGTTGTTTAGACAGATTTGGATCAAAAACATATTTTTTTACCATTGAATAACCCCTGTCTGTCTGTCCAAACCAGGCTAATAGGGAACTAAGCTAATTTCTGAACCAGCTGTTACTACCATAAAACTGACGATGAAAATATGGCAAAGCGAAAATAAATATAAGGCAATTTTTTTTCTTTAAAAAAATAACTGCTAAATTTTGATTTTCAATGTGAAATTTTAATCATGCAACTTCAAAACTTTTTAAGGCTTCAATGTTAACCAAACGCTCATTTTATTAATATGAGAATAATTTATCCAAAACCCATTACAAGAAAAACAAGACATTTGGTACCTACATTTTATGAGGCACCCTGTAGGAAGGAATATTTTGATAAATGCCCAACAAAATACGTTCGCTATATTTATTTCGTTCAATTGCGAAAAAAATATTTATCAAATACATAATATTTAATAAAGTACAGTTGCACATATTATGCCTACACTTTTATTTGTTTAGTAATACTGTGGGAGATAATAATTCATAAAAATATGTTTTTTTTCTTTTTGTTGACAGTGAATTTTGTATTACTTTTCTTCATTTTAACTTGTAAATACTTTTTATTTCAAGGCGAGATTTTTAAGTAAATCTTTTCTTGCATAACAAAATACACATCGTTAAAGCCTTTATAAAATTATTTGTGCATCTAACCCTACATGAATATAAAGAATTCGTCATGGCTTTACTTTTTTACTTAAAATCATTCTATTTCATTTAAATTGTTATAAAATTGTATTTGTATAAAAGAGAAAGAAATTATTCTTTATATTATTTTCTCCCTCCAAGTTGACACTTTTGACTACAAAAAAAAATCTTAAAAACCTCTTGAGCGCATCTTTAAAGATCAGTCAAAAAAATTATCTCTATAAACTCTTACAAATATATTATTTACAATAGGCTCCTCCCCTTTAGGTCTTTTTTGATCTTAACGACCTCTTCAAGATTGTCTAAAGAGTTGAAAGATCTTCGAAAATAGCTTTTAGAGATATCTTGAAGAGACAATTGTGTTGCTTGGGAATTCATGGATTGATACAAAAAAATTGAACGATGATAGAAGAAACGAAGAAGAAGGGGCACTAAGATTCTGTTTGCCTGTCGACCATGAAAATAATTACACTAGTTAAATTTAAAAAACAACTGGAAATTTTTATGAAATTGATTGATTGAAATTGCAGTTAACCCCATACTGACCATTATTTTAATATTTTAGTACTTAGATAAATAAAGTATTCTTACAATTTTGCCAAGCAACGCGAGCACAGGTCTGCTAGTATAAAATATATTTCACATTGATAAAGTACAGAATTACCAGTGGACACTTCAAATGCTTCCATTGTAATGGTACTATACAGCTTGCCAAATTTAGTGAGTCTAGGAATAATATAATTGAAATATATCTTTGATAAATTAGATATGTCTTCTAAAATTGTGTGATTACTGAGTTTCCATACTGTTCCAATTTAATATAATACGTAATCCATTTGAATGCTTCAAAATACCGTCTATACAATAAACCAGAGATTAGGCCTATGAAGATGAGAATGTTTCGTCCGTTTCACTCTCCAATACCCATTTGTTTACATTGTTGTATCTGTAAGTTTTTGCCGCGTCGATGAATAGATGTGAATTGCAACAACAATTTAACCGATGTCTGAAGATCCCTACTGTCCATGTGTGAGGTTTTTATACACACATTCTCATTTTTATCTAATATCTGACAGTTCAAGCTTGTAGGCAAATTAAAATGGCTGCCGGGGATTCTCATCTTCATGTGCCTTATCTGCGCAACAAACTAAATGCTCACACCAGGAGGCACTGTAAAAATGAATGAGAATGTCTAACCGATAAACAGCACTCTCCCTCTCTCTCTTTAAAGTGCTTATCTATCCTCTTTCTGAACTTAAATACATATCTACTCTTTAGAAGACTTTATTCGATATTAAATGCCCTATCTTGTAAATAGTCCCAATGAACTTAATATCTCCTGCTGCTAATGAACTTGCAAAAGTGTAATTATGTCGTGGTAATTTCATTTTATCTTCCGCTCTTTCATTTAGTTACACCAGCTATATTCCTTAAATAACCCAATTTATACCTCATATACGTATACATACTTGGTCTTAAGAAACTGGATATATTATAAAGAAAAATGGACAACAACTGACTGTACTGATATAAGCCCCTTACTGTCCCCAAAGTAATCATTTAGATCTATACAGCTTAGTCCATCTAACCATTTATGGCCTACTCAATATTGATCCTTGGAGTAACCGTGTGTGTCATTTTGTGTTAACAAAACATAGAGCCCACCTAATTCTCTTGTTATTGACCCGTACCACATTCATGTTTTCAATAGCTCATCCATTTCCCTTTCCATTGACATACTGCATCATAAACGCAATTATGCAAAACAGCACAGCACATCAGCAAAACCACATCACTTTATCTCAAAGTTACGTTCATGATGTGTGTCCCTATTTATGTCCTTTTTCAGGATGATGCAACTGCAACTGGCGCTGACTAGCTCTGGTTGGTTTGTTGTTGGTGCGACAGCCGCAAGTGCATCATAGCATGTGTATAGTGTAGTATATGCCATGTAATTCATGAAAATATCTATACTTACACATATGTGTCTCAGGTCCTGCGTGTTTGTATATGTATAAATGTAATTTTGGAATAATAATCCTAAAACATAATACCAAAGTCCTGAGTAAATATGAACGAGGGGACTTACTCCTCGCCCCTATTAGATTGGTACCGAGCCAAGAATATGCGAAATAATGTGGAACCCAAAACTAAACCACTTCGGCCTGGCCTCGTAGCAGCAGGATCTATAAATGGGAAGGAAGAGGCTGTCGGTTATTGCAAACGTCAGTGGTTATGTCCTGCCTGGAGTTTCTACATTCTATTTACTCATGAGCGGAAAATAAGTAGAATTTTGTTGCATAGAGTCAAGTCAGTCCAAAAGCATTGCTTGGTTGCATTTTATGTTTTCTGGCTCTCTATTCTTGATGGGGTGAGGAGGGTTAAACTCTGTTGGAGAGGATACTGACTATACTGACTGCCGGTGCCTGATGGGTAGAGGATCTAGGATTATGAACCAAGGACTAAAATCGCTTATGGCATTTGTGGTATACATTCAACTCATACATAATATTTAGTTTGTTTCTCTTTCTATTTTTTTTTTAAATATTTACAGTGAAATGTGTCTCTCAGAAAGAGAAAATTGTGTAAAAAAGAAAATATGACTGGCAAAAAAAAATTAGTTGACGTTTGTGAATATTTGAAATTAAAAAATGTAAGCAGACGACCTTGTGCAACATTAAGTGATTAAACTCGGTATTTTTCTTCCTAATTCTTTTGCTCTTAATAAAAATTATATTTTCATGCTTTTCTCATTAGCTAAGTGCATTTTATTATTCGGATATTCATATACGAATATGAAACTACTTAGATTTGTCTTGATAATGATACAAAAATTATGTACCTATATTCATTCTGAAATTAGAAACAACATTTTAGAACGACTAATGATTTATAAATGATATTAAGGATGTTTTTATAATTAAAATCTTCATGGGAATTGGTGTAAGCTTTTTACATACATAAAGATAATGAGCCATTTTCAAAGCTCAACGGAAACTAGACCCAAAAATATGGAAGCTGTGCCCAAACTGTAGTCTGTTAGGGTAGGCCCACATCAAATAAAGCAAATTAAGCAAAAATGTGTGTTTCAAACCCAAATCAAACAAAGCAAAACAGGAGTTCTATTTAGTGAGTCATTCTTTATTTGCTTGCTCCAACAGGGAAATCTATGAATTTGTCAACGTCAAAAGTGACAGCAATCATTTTCTGGCAACTGACAGATGGAAAATTGTAAGGCGGAATCAAAATGCGTTTTTTTCTCTAACCCATTTCCGGCGGCTACCAATTCCAGTTGACTTAGAAACTTGGAATTACACATACTGTCTATTTTTGGGGTTAGGTTAGGTTAGGTTAAGGTGGCTGTCGAGCAAAGGCTAGACACACTTAGACCATAGTTGGTCCATTGTGATACCACAGGAATCTTGGAACTTTCCTTCCTATTCGTTGAACCACTTAGAGCTCCTTACGATGCGTGCGAGATCAATTATGTCAACATTTACCAGATCATTAGGATCGTTGTAGTAGTATTCTCCGAGATGGAGTTTACGTCGTTGGGAAAGTGCAGGACAAGTGCAGAGGAGATGAGGAATAGATAGAACACCGCCTTGCGGCGTACCTCTACTGACGGATCTTCTTGTCGAAAAACCGCCCAGTCTTGAATTAATCCTCCTGCTCATCAGCATTTGATTAATCAACTCGACAAGCGGAACATCCACATTCAGACCTGACAGTGCAGATGCGATCGCAGATGTATCGACGTTATTGAAAGCGCCTTCGATATCTAGAAAGGCAACCATAGTGTACTCCTTATGGTGGAGGGAGTATTCGATGGTTCTAACCAGTGTGTGTAGGGCAGTGTCTACCGATTTCCCTTTGCAATAAGCATGTTGAGCCGTAGACAGGAGCCTCGGGCCAATGCTTGTTCTAAGATGGATACCAATCAGTCGTTCAAAAGCCTTAAGGAGGAATGACGACAGACTGATAGGTCTGAGATCTTTTGGGTTTACATGGGAACATTTGCCAGCTTTGGGAATAAATACAACTTTAACCTCCCTCCAAGACAAGGGAATGTGACGAAGGTTTAAGCAGCTATTGAAAAGCTTCTCCAAAATTGGTAGAACGATGTCTATGTTCATTTGGAGTTCGGCTGGTATTATACCGTCTGGTCCTGCGGATTTGTATGGTTCAAAGCTGTTGATTGCCCATTGTAGTTTGTCCCTTGTGATTAGATCTTGTGGATAAGTAAAGCTATTTGCGGACCTTAGATGGTCAATGTTATTAGCAATTTGAGAGCCACCGGGGAAATGAGTATCTAGTAGCAGATTTAGCGATTCCTCGCAAGAATTGGTCCATGAGCCATCTGCTTTTTTTCAAACAGCTGGGCATGGCTGGATTAGTTAAAAGAATTTTTCTTAATCTAGATGCTTCTGAGGTTCCTTCTATTTTGTCGCAGAAGGTCCTCCAAGAGGATCTTTTGGATTTTCTTAATTCTTTCTTATATATTTTTAGGGAGTCCTTATAGGAGTCCCAGTCTGACACATTTCTTGTGCTTTTTGCTCGATTAAAAAGCTTCCTGCAGTTTTTCCTAATCGGCTCAAGTCCTGAGTTCCACCAATGCGGCTTCCTCTTACCCCTTAATTGAGTAAGAGGACAGGAGATTGTCATAGATTTGTTCAGGGCCAGAGTGAGTTCATTGACTTTATTGTCTAGTTCACTTATGTTAGGGGGTGGGCTCAAAAGTGTAGGTTTAACTAGACTTTCAAGTGTTTTCCTATATTTAAGCCAGTCAGTTTTCCTGTAGTTACGAAATTTTAAATGGCTAGGAGGTTCATCTTTCAGGTCTTTTTGGGGTAACTAGAGGAAATCCGAAAAAAAAAAATTTTGGAAAAGCTTTTGGTTTTCCAGAAAATTCACGCTCGCCGAAAGGGGTATTAAAATGAATGCAATAATATTTTCTTCTTACATGTAATATGAATTAACTTTATTTGAACACTTTTTTGAAAAAAAAATTAAATACAGATACACGGGGTAGTAAAAAGATTGTAAAAAATTAAAAGTGAAGACATTTATAATAAGTTATACCTACATTGTATTTTGGTACTATTTTTATAAAGAATGAGTGTTTGTGTGGCAGGTATTCATCGAAGCATTTTGGATGAAGCGGGTTTTTACATTTCTTGCATGAAAAAACGTTTTGGCTAGAACACTTGTGACATCAAAGACGCTTTTCCGTTTTGATGACTGTATGCTTGATAAACGACTTCATAAGGGTTTCCTTCCATTTTAATCACAGGTTGAATATTTGTTTCTGATCAGAACAAGGAATCTACAACAAATGCTCTAAATTCTAGTTGCTGCATTGGTGTTTCAATTAGCAATTTTTTTTTACAAATGCTATGTTTCTTTAATGTATTTAATAAAGTTGCATCCAGTGCATTTGCTAAAAGTGGCCAGTACCACTTTTTTCGTGAATTCGAATGAGATAGTTGCTTGTAGCGTTCTCAAACAAATAAACCAAACCCATATAGTAATGTTGTATGTACTCACAGGTTGCATTTGGCATTGAAAATTCTCTTTTGTCGATGAAATCCTTTTGATTGGTTGCTCCATCAAATAATTTGATGAATCTGTAGCAATCGAATTGTCGATACAACGAACAAGTGCAATTTCATTTTCCTTGTCTTACTTTTTTTTTTATATATAACTCTTAAATAGGAGGTTTTCATGACCTTTCCTCCTCAAACTAAACTATATCTTTAAAATTCAAATAAACTGTGCGTTATTTATAATATTTTTCAGAAGTGAGGTAGTTCTAACCATAACTCTGTAAACTGGGCGATAGCAAAAATGTAATAATTGTAAAAAATTTATAATTGGTCAATAAACAAACAAAATTTTCCTTGTCGAATGCAAAATCGCTGCTTGCACCACCATACGGAATGAATTGAAACAATCATTTAAGCACACGTTCCAATACTTATATCCAAAACGAATGGGTTTTCCTCGAATGAACATTTTAGCCAAATGACAACCGTATTATTCTTTTTTATTTGTTCATCTAATGAAAGGTGGTGGGAAAATATTCCAAACTGCATACATTTTTCACTTATGGCTTTTTCGATTGGTAATCCGGGCGAACGATTTGATACGTGTGAACCCTTTTGCTACGATTCTGAACACAAAATCAGAAGCAAAATTCTCTTCTTTTCAGAAGACGAACTGTCATTCTGACTTCAATCTAAAAGGCTATTAGGATATTGTTGAGCGTTTTTACTGCGACAAAAAAAAAACGATACTTAAATCAAACAGATCGACTTGACAGCGTGAATTCCAGTTGAGAAGAAACGTCAGACTGATGGTTTTGGATAGCAAGCAGCGTGGTTCGTTTAGGTAAAATACCTTTTGAAATTGTAATCAAAATAAAGTTTGGTTAATTCTTAACTTATTTACTTTAGCAAACTTTTCTCTGGGATCAATATTGTACTGTTATCAGTTATCACTAACGTGTAAATATGACTTAATACTTTTGAAACGAGCTGGAATCATGGTATCGCATGCAAAATACTGGTTGAATACACCAATATAAATCCAACTGGGGCATTGTATACATTCCAGAAAAATATATTATTCCAAAGAATTTACAAATTTCATTAAATTCAGTTTTGAATGTTGGATTATTTTTGTCTGCATTAGCATACGCATTTGTGAATAGAAGAATAGAAAGGGTCATCTCTGATATTTTTTCAAGAAAAGAAGCTTACCGATTTTGTCATAAATTGCTCATTATATTTTCACTTGACACATCTATTGTTTTTTTTTTTTTTAAATTTAACTCTATGACTTTTTGACCACGCTCATAAGAAAAATGGCATGGGTGTGGGGTTTTCTATACGCAGAAGGTACTGCCTAATTATTTCTAACAATAAAGTCAAAGATATAGTAAAGGATTTTTCCAATAAAGCACTTTTGTATGATTTGTTTTATCTCAGAACTAAAATACGCACCCTTTTGTTGGATACAATGCAATCAAAAATTATGTTTTTTTAGTTTAAATTGTTACAAAATAAACATAAACATACAATATTCTGTGAAAAAAAAAACCATTCAATGTGATTTAAAAACGTAACGAACGCAAATATTTTTTTGGGTTCAAATACTACTAAAGGGAATAGAACTTTTAAGTTGGCAACAATATTTTAACTGGCAGTCATTTTGTCAGCTGTCAAGCGTTTTATTTTTAGTTTGATTTGGAATTGCAAGAATTGAAGCCTAGCAGGGCTTAGATTCGGTGAATAAGCCCAAAACAAGATTGGCGTTGATCCCAATTTTTATAAGTGAATTTTGTTTAGCGATGAAGCTCACTTTTGGTTGAATGGATACGTCAATAAGCCCGAAACGATTGACCACTTGGAGGACAACATTCGCCGCGTTATTTCCGATATACGGTCACAAATGTTGGAAAAAGTCATCGAAAATTGGACCTCCAGCTTAGACTATGTCCGCGCCAGTCGTTACGGTCATATTCCAGAAATCATAATAAAATTATAATGCCAGAAGATTATCTTTCGAATACATTAAATTTCATGTCAATTTAAAAAAATTATCTTAGTTTTATTCCATTTCAAAGTTCTATACCTCTAAAAAAAAAACGCCCTCTACTTTAGCAAGCGTCGCGAAAACGCAAAGAAGTGCTTTCATCTCACCTATGAGATATAATTTGCGTTCAAAAACAGTTCACAAATCCTACCTCAAATATTTCAAAATTTCGTATTTTGAAGGTGCTAAAAAACACGACAAAATTTTGTTTGAAAAAAAAAACTCCAATCCTCAGATACGACGATGCATTTTCGCAATGTAAGCCGGAAATGGGTTACAGCTGCCGTGGAATCTGCTAAGGTGATAAATGATTTTCACATATAAATGATGGTCACATTTGACTGTCATTTAATTCTCCGTCTGCAAAAGATTATGTATAAATAGAATAAATTCAATTGAACACTTTAAAATGACATCTGTCAAAGTTATCGCTGTCATAGTGTCACCTTGAAATATCTTTAATTTAACCAAAATGACGGAAAAAAGCAATCTTTTTGAATCTTTAAAATGCTTATTTTTCGGGAAAAATTTTAGTTCTTTTCAGGCTTGATGGTAACTCTAGCTGAAACTACTGCATAAACATCAAATTTGTTGAGAAATGACAGTCACATTTTTTTTTTGATAGCCATCAAATGTGATATCAGACTATACGGACCGAATTGATTGATTGCGACTCTCACTTATCACAAATCATCTTAGCCTATTCCAGCAATGATTGTGCTTAATTTTGACATTTCTATAGTGTCAATTGAATTACAGTAATCATTCTATTAATTTTAATATGTCGCACTCAATGCAAGTTTTTTTATTTTGAAAATAGAAGGGTATACAAATGTCAGTTGTCACAAAGTGATGTTTTTGACGTTTGTGAATAAACGAGAAAGGGATATATTGCTAATTGATAAAGAGCTCTACTGAAGCACAGTACAAGAAATCTAATGTAATATATTGCACAGAATTGAAAGTGTCAGAATTTAAAAATGGCTGTGCTATTGCTCCCAAAACTGCACATCGCCTTAGTAAAAACAACGACAAATATAAACATTATGACAAGTGAAGAGGCACTGGAACCGCCATTTTTACAGATGCGCAGAACTGAGCAAAAATCAAAACGCTAATGATATGACCTTTACTGGCTGAACACAATAGACGCGCGTTCGATCGCGCGTTCGCACGCGCGTGATTATTAAAACTTATTTAACTCCCAGAGTCGCGTTCGCGGCTGCGTCTCCATTGTATTCACTTTAACGAAATTTCACGTATTTTAACTTTGACAGGTGCGAACGCGCGTTCGAACGCGCTTCTATTGTGTTCAGCCAGTTATTATGTGTACGTGTTAGTCCCCTTTCACACGAGGACACAAGTTGCTGGAGATTTTTTTGACGTTTTCTTTTAGTTTCCTTAAAAATCTCCTGTACCTTTCACACGAAGAAACAAAATCGTGGAAACTTTCTGTATTTTCCTTTAAAAATAGCTTGGTTTGAAGTGTGTGTGAAGAGGAATGTCAAAAAAATCTCCTCGAATCGTTGACCGGGGAGATTTCATTTTCCCCTCTTACTTCTTGCCTTTCTCACCAACAAACTAAATGTTGCTGGCAACTCAGTTTCCTCGTGTGAAAGGGGACTTACTTCTTGCCCTTCTCACCAACAAACTGATTGTTGCTGGCAACTCAGTTTCCTCGTGTGAAAGAAGACTTACGTGAACTGTGCTATTGGATAGCTGTTTTGCTTCGCAGCAAATGAAAGAACAAATAATCAAGACTACCAATATTCGTCGTTAAAATGCTCCAAACTGTCAATTTTGTGTTCTCGTGCTCTAAATTAATAAATTGCATTTGTTTTGCGCTTTACTATGCGTAAAACAGTTTTGTTTGTTTGAGCTTAACTTGATTTGTTGCCTAAGTGATTTATTTGCTTATTTCAGTCCGGATTGTTCCATGAACTCATGTGCAGTTTTTGAAGTTAGGCAAAAACGTAAAAATAAATTTGTTTGCCTGCTTTATTTGATTTATTTAGTTTGAGCAAACCCACAAAAAAAAACATTTGTATCAATAATACAGCACTTACACGGTCAATATCTACTGCCGCGCAATATTTGATATTGACCAAAAATATTGACTGACTGCAATACCAACCAACTACGTAATTTAAACAAAAAATGTGTGTGCTTATTTAAAACATTAAAATATGTCAATTTTAAATTCGAATCCCAACACTGAGAGTATTGTTTTAATTTTATTAAACCCTAGATCCCATGAGCCTATGGGTTCGATGACAAAACTTTATTTCCGGCCTAATTGATCTTCTATCAAAGTTATACCTTCTATCTACTACACATACACAGCTATATATGTATAGGCAAAGCAATCCCCTTTTTGAATTCGTCCTTCCTATATGAAAGTGCTTTGCTCAAAATATCTACATATTTGATGAAATTAAAACTAATTTATGTACAAACCATATCTCATTGGATTGGTTGCTCAAAATGCTTTACACACTCTTATGAACCCTTGAAGATCTTCCTTGTATGTTGCCTCTGCACTTTTATGGACACAAAACATATTAAACACCACTCGAACACTATCAAAATGGGACTCACACTTTCGGAACCTTGCATCAGCTTGCAGAGAGCCTTGGTTTTTGAAATCTCTATGGATGGTTGAAGATATATATAGCTATACCTATCCTATTGCGTTTGGATTTCAAATTCAATTTGCTTGCAAATTAACACCTTCACAGGATGCATTAAATGCGAATTCCAATTTCAATTTAGAATAAATGAATTCTTCTCTTTTGCTGAAATGGGATCTTGTTTTGTAGCCCAGAGTGGAAATATCTAGGTATGTATGCGTCCTGGACTTAGACGATGATGATGACAACGACGACGATGACATTCGAATAATGGCTGTGCTATAGTTGGTACATCTCAAAGAGAAGTGCATAGCACCTAAGCAAATCCAATTTGAATCAGAAAGTAGAAGACGACAACTCGATCTCGGAACCTTACGATGTGTTCTACTCTCCTTCAAAGGTGGAAAAACGAAATCACTGCATGAATGTCCTTGCACCATGAGCAATCTCATACTCAAATTCAACATGGGTGGGCGGAGGAGACAGTGGTGGCTTAATGTGGTAGGTATGGACATGTGTGATGAAGAACCATCTGCAATAACTCTTAATAATATAAGAAGCAAACCCATTGGCATCGTCATCGGCTTCCTTATACTCCAACTCGGAGGTCCTTTTTCTAAGGGAATGGTACCATCAGATGCCAACACACATCCCCATTGTGTAGAGTGGTTCCTGTTTCCTTAGTCCTTCTAACCAAGGAGAGCAACTTGAACTGAATAGATGTGGTTATTTGCTTGACTGAGTGCACCTCCCCTAGACCCTATAGACGAGAAGCATGAGCATGTAATTTGCATTTCCCCATCGTCGGCTTTCGTCTTTGTCGTCCTGGACATACATTAGAAAACCTGCATTGAATCTTGTCAATGTACTCGAGAGTGTTCATCCTTCGAGGGATATTTGTATATATGTATGAGTGGTACTTCATTTTGTAGACTATAGCTCTCTCTCTCTCTCAATCCCTCTATCTACACAGTCTGAGTGAACATTCTGCGGTATGGTCAGGTGCTTGATATGCAAATTGCGTATTCCTGGAAATACTCATTTTATTTTTTTTTTTTTTTTAAGTTTTTGTAGAAGCTTGATGTGGGTTTTGTTGTGTCTGTGTCTTGGGTGCGTGCATAAATGATGTGGGCTCTCTGGCTGTGGCTCTGGCGCTGGCGCTGGCTTTGGCTATGCTTTGTTAAAAGGTCTCTTTTGTTGAAGAAATATAATATATTTTCATTTCAAGGAGACCCATAATGTGAGAAGAGGAATTTCCTTCTTATTTTCGATGGAATCTAATGAGATATTCTTCGATGGAATTTAAATATTCATTGTGATGTAAAAATACTCTGGGCAATGATGATGTGTTAAGAGGGTTTTATAAAAATATACAAATTGGTATTTCTATAAAATTTCAAAGGAATGTTAAGTAGACTATCACATTTATGGTCCTTGTGGTAGTATAATTTGATTCAATTGATATTGCTTTTCTTTGTTGTTTTTTTTTTACCAGATTTTCTTTCGATATTAAGTAAAGAAATTGTTTACATAAATTTTCTATAGCGGTACCCACTCACACTAGCAGTGGTTACTTAACGAAAGAAAACCTGTTGAAAATGTTTGATAATATGTTTTTGGCATACACAATACACATACATACATTATATGTATAAAACGTATATATTTGTAAATCTTGGGAAACGAATTAGATTTTTGTATTGGATTCTCCCAGAGTAATGGTCAGATAAAAGAAGGCAATTTATGCAACAAATATATTGAAATATTTTATTTGTATTAACTGGTGTTGTATTAGTAGGTGCGTAGAATTGTCATGCTGGAGGCCTGGGTTCGATTCCCAGACTCGTCTGCCTAAATAGTAAAAAAAAAAACCGTCTACTGCCTCTTGCGAGGAAGTGACAAATCCTCCAAGAGTATCTTTTGTCGTCATTCACCTTAGCAGTTCGGATTTGGCAGAAAATTGTAGGTCCCCTACATTCCTCCAAACAAACAACGTACACACAGGAATGATTGAGAGTTGTAAGTCACAGCCAGAGCTGTCTTTCAAAAAAGTATTATCCAAGAGCTGCTTTTCTGGTTTAAACTATAGTCTGAGGTATTCACGAACAAGGTACGATTAAGATCTTTTGTGCTTCTATTCCCTGATAACCTTCGCACTTGTCAAAAATTGTATGTGAATTTTGACGATGTAAATTCCCATTGAGTTCTATCCTTGTTTGATTCTAATCTAGCGATAAAATTCAGGAAAGGTTTGTGTATGGAACCAAATATAGGACGGCTGATTTTTATCATATCTGAAAGAGAGCTTTTAGAAAAGCTTAAGTCCCATTTTAGAATTTTAGGCTAAGTTTATAGCCAGCGTAAGTGGAACTTTAAGTCACCATATATCGGAGATGTATTCAGATAAGTGTGATATTGAGCCTTAATCATTCACATTGCCCACTTCAGAGCCACTTTTCTGACTGTGACTGGCCCTAAAGTTGTTGAAAATAAATTCACATTTTATTTCTACATATTTTTTTTCGCGGGCAATATTTCGAAGTTATGTCGTTTTATTATTTTATACTTTCACACATTTGTCTCGGTCCCTAATTAACTTACTCAAATTGTTGACCTAAACAAAATTTAGAACACAAAATTTCCAACATTTATGTGAGTGTGTGAAGTTAGCCCCCCTTTTTTTGAATTTGTTATTTTTGAAAATTGTTCCAGGTTGTTCCCGATTTGTTCCGCATTGTTCCAATTTTTTTTTCAAAAATATTCAAAAATGGGGGTTTTAGACCCAAAAAACGGTTTTTGACCTAGCCCCCCTTTTTTCGAAAATTGAAATTTTGAAAATTGTTCTAGAATGTTCTAGTTGTTCTGAACATTGTTCCAAGTTTTTGGATCTCTATATTCAAAAATTCAAAAGTTATGGCCAAAATTCGAAAAAAATCTAGCCCCCCTTTTTTCGAAAATCATACTTTTCAATTTTTTTTTAGGTTTAAAAAAGTGTTCCTAACATTGTTCCAAAAAATTGAAGTAAAGATAAAGCTTTCTAAACTTTTTTATCAAAAACGCAAAAAACCGGTCTCCAGTTTTTTTTTTTTTTTTTTCAAACACATAATTCATATTTCTTGATGATAAATACATGTGTATGGAAAATTTTGTGTCTCTATATTTATACAATCACCCTTAAATCGAATTTAAAAAAAATCTAAAAGTTTTTGAACTTTGTAAGAACTCCATTTAGTCCCCTTTTATCATAAATCGACAATATATATTTTGTTTCAAGTTCCAAACCGCTCAACCGAAATTGTTCCAAAGATTCATACAAAAATATTGAATATTGAAGATTTTAAGCCGAAAAAACACTTTAAATGAAAATATCCTATTATCCTTGCTCTGGCCCCCCCTTTTACAAATTCAAAATTCTAAAACTTGTTCCAGGTTGTTCTAGGGCTCTTCTAAATTGTTCCAGAACTTCGTTTCTTAATATTGATTTTTACTATGAAACATTTCAAAAAAATCGCCCCCACCCCCCCTGCTCCAAAATCAAAAATCTAAAAGTTGTTCCAAGTTCAAAATCCCTCAAACCCAATTGTTCCAAAGATTCATACAAAAAATATTGAAGATTTTAAGCCGAAAAAACACTTTAAATGAAAATATCCTATTATACTTGCTCTGGCCCCCCCTTTTACAAATTCAAAATTCTAAAACTTGTTCCAGGTTGTTCTAGGGCTCTTCTAAATTGTTCCAGAACTTCGTTTCTTAATATTGATTTTTACTATGAAAAATTTCAAAAAAATCGCCCCCACCCCCCTGCTCCAAAATCAAAAATCTAAAAGTTGTTCCAAGTTCAAAATCCCTCAAACCCAATTGTTCCAAAGATTCATACAAAAATATTGAAGATTTTAAGCCGAAAAAACACTTTAAATGAAAATATCCTATTATACTTGCTCTGGCCCCCCCTTTTACAAATTCAAAATTCTAAAACTTGTTCCAGGTTGTTCTAGGGCTCTTCTAAATTGTTCCAGAACTTCGTTTCTTAATATTGATTTTTACTATGAAAAATTTCAAAAAAATCGCCCCCAACCCCCCTGCTCCAAAATCAAAAATCTAAAAGTTGTTCCAAGTTCAAAATCCCTCAAACCCAATTGTTCCAAAGATTCATACAAAAATATTGAATATTGAAGATTTTAAGCCGAAAAAACACTTTAAATGAAAATATCCTATTATCCTTGCTCTGGCCCCCCCTTTTACAAATTCAAAATTCTAAAACTTGTTCCAGGTTGTTCTAGGGCTCTTCTAAATTGTTCCAGAACTTCGTTTCTTAATATTGATTTTTACTATGAAAAATTTCAAAAAAATCGCCCCCACCCCCCTGCTCCAAAATCAAAAATCTAAAAGTTGTTCCAAGTTCAAAATCCCTCAAACCCAATTGTTCCAAAGATTCATACAAAAATATTGAAGATTTTAAGCCGAAAAAACACTTTAAATGAAAATATCCTATTATCCTTGCTCTGGCCCCCCCTTTTACAAATTCAAAATTCTAAAACTTGTTCCAGGTTGTTCTAGGGCTCTTCTAAATTGTTCCAGAACTTCGTTTCTTAATATTGATTTTTACTATGAAAAATTTCAAAAAAATCGCCCCCAACCCCCCTGCTCCAAAATCAAAAATCTAAAAGTTGTTCCAAGTTCAAAATCCCTCAAACCCAATTGTTCCAAAGATTCATACAAAAATATTGAATATTGAAGATTTTAAGCCGAAAAAACACTTTAAATGAAAATATCCTATTAGCCTTGCTCTGGCCCCCCCTTTTACAAATTCAAAATTCTAAAACTTGTTCCAGGTTGTTCTAGGGCTCTTCTAAATTGTTCCAGAACTTCGTTTCTTAATATTGATTTTTACTATGAAAAATTTCAAAAAAATCGCCCCCACCCCCCCTGCTCCAAAATCAAAAATCTAAAAGTTGTTCCAAGTTCAAAATCCCTCAAACCCAATTGTTCCAAAGATTCATACAAAAATATTGAATATTGAAGATTTTAAGCCGAAAAAACACTTTAAATGAAAATATCCTATTAGCCTTGCTCTGGCCCCCCCTTTTACAAATTCAAAATTCTAAAACTTGTTCCAGGTTGTTCTAGGGCTCTTCTAAATTGTTCCAGAACTTCGTTTCTTAATATTGATTTTTACTATGAAAAATTTCAAAAAAATCGCCCCCACCCCCCCTGCTCCAAAATCAAAAAATCTAAAAGTTGTTCCAAGTTCAAAATCCCTCAAACCCAATTGTTCCAAAGATTCATACAAAAATATTGAAGATTTTAAGCCGAAAAAACACTTTAAATGAAAATATCCTATTATACTTGCTCTGGCCCCCCCTTTTACAAATTCAAAATTCTAAAACTTGTTCCAGGTTGTTCTAGGGCTCTTCTAAATTGTTCCAGAACTTCGTTTCTTAATATTGATTTTTACTATGAAAAATTTCAAAAAAATCGCCCCCACCCCCCCCTGCTCCAAAATCAAAAATCTAAAAGTTGTTCCAAGTTCAAAATCCCTCAAACCCAATTGTTCCAAAGATTCATCCAAAATATTGAAAATTGAAGATTTAAGGCCAGAAAATACTTTCTTATTATTTTTAAACATTAAAACATTTTAATAATTTCCATTATTACCATAATATCACGCATTTATTTATATTATTCGAATTTTTCAAGCTTATTTATTTACTATTTGTTTTGATTTTTTTCTGTTACTACTTTTCTTTATTAAAAATTATTTTCAGCTTGTTGTAGATCTTCAGAAGTTGTTGAATGACTAAGCAGCATGCGGGTATAATGTGTAAACTATTGTTCTTGAAAATGTACTATAATGCGTTCCATTGTCGTTGAAATTACTCAAAAAAGTAAAAATAAAATCGAGTATTAGTACAACTGATGAAACGCAAAATACACGTGTCCTTAAATATAAATGTATTCCTTAAAAAACTACCTAAATTTTCCAATGATTTCTCCTTTATTTCATACCACCACCTTGCATTTATGCGTAAATATTTGTTATTGTCATGCATTTCACCCATATTAGAATAAGTAATACCCTTTAAAAATATATCCTCCAAATTATGAATTGCGGTTTTTAAACTTTCTCCTGAAATGCCTTCAAAAATACTCTTTTACACGCACATTACTTGAAGTCTAACAACGAAAACCCTTCAATCTTACCTATCAACTACCTGCTTCTTTTTCATGCTCTCTATCATTCAAAAATCTCTTTAAATTATGAATCAGGGTTTTTCCAAAATTCCAATTAGGGTAGTTTTTGAAAATAATCGCCAATACAATTTTTTATTTTGAAGACAAATGTATATTGGAAAAAATCTGACTCATAATTTAAAGAGATTTTTGAAATTTTTCATAGTAAAAATCAATATCAAGAAACGAAGTTCTGGAACAATTTAGAAGAGCCCTAGAACAACCTGGAACAAGTTTTAGAATTTTGAATTTGTAAAAGGGGGGGCCAGAGCAAGGATAATAGGATATTCAGAGCAAGGATAATAGGATATTTTCATTTAAAGTGTTTTTTCGGCTTAAAATCTTCAATATTCAATATTTTTGTATGAATCTTTGGAACAATTGGGTTTGAGGGATTTTGAACTTGGAACAACTTTTAGATTTTTGATTTTGGAGCAGGGGGGGTGGGGGCGATTTTTTTGAAATTTTTCATAGTAAAAATCAATATTAAGAAACGAAGTTCTGGAACAATTTAGAAGAGCCCTAGAGCAACCTGGAACAAGTTTTAGAATTTTGAATTTGTAAAAGGGGGGGCCAGAGCAAGGATAATAGGATATTTTCATTTAAAGTGTTTTTTCGGCTTAAAATCTTCAATATTCAATATTTTTGTATGAATCTTTGGAACAATTGGGTTTGAGGGATTTTGAACTTGGAACAACTTTTAGATTTTTGATTTTGGAGCAGGGGGGGTGGGGGCGATTTTTTTGAAATTTTTCATAGTAAAAATCAATATTAAGAAACGAAGTTCTGGAACAATTTAGAAGAGCCCTAGAACAACCTGGAACAAGTTTTAGAATTTTGAATTTGTAAAAGGGGGGGGCCAGAGCAAGGATAATAGGATATTTTCATTTAAAGTGTTTTTTCGGCTTAAAATCTTCAATATTCAATATTTTTGTATGAATCTTTGGAACAATTGGGTTTGAGAGATTTTGAACTTGGAACAACTTTTAGATTTTTGATTTTGGAGCAGGGGGGGGTGGGGGCGATTTTTTTGAAATTTTTCATAGTAAAAATCAATATTAAGAAACGAAGTTCTGGAACAATTTAGAAGAGCCCTAGAACAACCTGGAACAAGTTTTAGAATTTTGAATTTGTAAAAGGGGGGGGCCAGAGCAAGGCTAATAGGATATTTTCATTTAAAGTGTTTTTTCGGCTTAAAATCTTCAATATTCAATATTTTTGTATGAATCTTTGGAACAATTGGGTTTGAGGGATTTTGAACTTGGAACAACTTTTAGATTTTTGATTTTGGAGCAGGGGGGGTGGGGGCGATTTTTTTGAAATTTTTCATAGTAAAAATCAATATTAAGAAACGAAGTTCTGGAACAATTTAGAAGAGCCCTAGAACAACCTGGAACAAGTTTTAGAATTTTGAATTTGTAAAAGGGGGGGCCAGAGCAAGGATAATAGGATATTTTCATTTAAAGTGTTTTTTCGGCTCAAAATCTTCAATATTCAATATTTTTGTATGAATCTTTGGAACAATTGGGTTTGAGGGATTTTGAACTTGGAACAACTTTTAGATTTTTGATTTTGGAGCAGGGGGGGTGGGGGCGATTTTTTTGAAATTTTTCATAGTAAAAATCAATATTAAGAAACGAAGTTCTGGAACAATTTAGAAGAGCCCTAGAACAACCTGGAACAAGTTTTAGAATTTTGAATTTGTAAAAGGGGGGGCCAGAGCAAGGCTAATAGGATATTTTCATTTAAAGTGTTTTTTCGGCTTAAAATCTTCAATATTCAATATTTTTGTATGAATCTTTGGAACAATTGGGTTTGAGGGATTTTGAACTTGGAACAACTTTTAGATTTTTGATTTTGGAGCAGGGGGGGTGGGGGCGATTTTTTTGAAATTTTTCATAGTAAAAATCAATATTAAGAAACGAAGTTCTGGAACAATTTAGAAGAGCCCTAGAACAACCTGGAACAAGTTTTAGAATTTTGAATTTGTACGAGGGGGGGCCAGAGCAAGGCTAATAGGATATTTTCATTTAAAGTGTTTTTTCGGCTTAAAATCTTCAATATTCAATATTTTTGTATGAATCTTTGGAACAATTGGGTTTGAGGGATTTTGAACTTGGAACAACTTTTAGATTTTTGATTTTGGAGCAGGGGGGGTGGGGGCGATTTTTTTGAAATTTTTCATAGTAAAAATCAATATTAAGAAACGAAGTTCTGGAACAATTTAGAAGAGCCCTAGAACAACCTGGAACAAGTTTTAGAATTTTGAATTTGTAAAAGGGGGGGCCAGAGCAAGGCTAATAGGATATTTTCATTTAAAGTGTTTTTTCGGCTTAAAATCTTCAATATTCAATATTTTTGTATGAATCTTTGGAACAATTGGGTTTGAGGGATTTTGAACTTGGAACAACTTTTAGATTTTTGATTTTGGAGCAGGGGGGTGGGGGCGATTTTTTTGAAATTTTTCATAGTAAAAATCAATATTAAGAAACGAAGTTCTGGAACAATTTAGAAGAGCCCTAGAACAACCTGGAACAAGTTTTAGAATTTTGAATTTGTAAAAGGGGGGGCCAGAGCAAGGCTAATAGGATATTTTCATTTAAAGTGTTTTTTCGGCTTAAAATCTTCAATTTTCAATATTTTGGATGAATCTTTGAAACAATTGGGTTTGAGGGATTTTGAACTTGGAACAACTTTTAGATTTTTGATTTTGGAGCAGGGGGGGTGGGGGCGATTTTTTTGAAATTTTTCATAGTAAAAATCAATATTAAGAAACGAAGTTCTGGAACAATTTAGAAGAGCCCTAGAACAACCTGGAACAAGTTTTAGAATTTTGAATTTGTAAAAGGGGGGGCCAGAGCAAGGATAATAGGATATTTTCATTTAAAGTGTTTTTTCGGCTTAAAATCTTCAATATTCAATATTTTTGTATGAATCTTTGGAACAATTGGGTTTGAGGGATTTTGAACTTGGAACAACTTTTAGATTTTTGATTTTGGAGCAGGGGGGGTGGGGGCGATTTTTTTGAAATTTTTCATAGTAAAAATCAATATTAAGAAACGAAGTTCTGGAACAATTTAGAAGAGCCCTAGAACAACCTGGAACAAGTTTTAGAATTTTGAATTTGTAAAAGGGGGGGCCAGAGCAAGGCTAATAGGATATTTTCATTTAAAGTGTTTTTTCGGCTTAAAATCTTCAATATTCAATATTTTTGTATGAATCTTTGGAACAATTGGGTTTGAGGGATTTTGAACTTGGAACAACTTTTAGATTTTTGATTTTGGAGCAGGGGGGGGTGGGGGCGATTTTTTTGTAAATTTTAATAGTAAAAATCAATATTAAGAAACGAAGTTCTGGAACAATTTAGAAGAGCCCTAGAACAACCTGGAACAAGTTTTAGAATTTTGAATTTGTAAAAGGGGGGGCCAGAGCAAGGATAATAGGATATTTTCATTTAAAGTGTTTTTTCGGCTTAAAATCTTCAATATTCAATATTTTTGTATGAATCTTTGGAACAATTGGGTTTGAGGGATTTTGAACTTGGAACAACTTTTAGATTTTTGATTTTGGCGCCGGGGGGGGTGGGGGCGATTTTTTTGAAATTTTTCATAGTAAAAATCAATATTAAGAAACGAAGTTCTGGAACAATTTAGAAGAGCCCTAGAACAACCTGGAACAAGTTTTAGAATTTTGAATTTGTAAAAGGGGGGGCCAGAGCAAGGCTAATAGGATATTTTCATTTAAAGTGTTTTTTTCGGCTTAAAATCTTCAATATTCAATATTTTTGTATGAATCTTTGGAACAATTGGGTTTGAGGGATTTTGAACTTGGAACAACTTTTAGATTTTTGATTTTGGAGCAGGGGGGGTGGGGGCGATTTTTTTGAAATTTTTCATAGTAAAAATCAATATTAAGAAACGAAGTTCTGGAACAATTTAGAAGAGCCCTAGAACAACCTGGAACAAGTTTTAGAATTTTGAATTTGTAAAAGGGGGGGCCAGAGCAAGGATAATAGGATATTTTCATTTAAAGTGTTTTTTCGGCTTAAAATCTTCAATATTCAATATTTTTGTATGAATCTTTGGAATAATTTCGGTTGAGCGGTTTGGAACTTGAAACAAAATATATATTGTCGATTTATGATAAAAGGGGACTAAATGGAGTTCTTACAAAGTTCAAAAACTTTTAGATTTTTTTTAAATTCGATTTAAGGGTGATTGTATAAATATAGAGACACAAAATTTTCCATTCACATGTATTTATCATCAAGAAATATGAATTATGTGTTTGAAAAAAAAAAAAAAAACTGGAGACCGGTTTTTTGCGTTTTTGATAAAAAAGTTTAGAAAGCTTTATCTTTAAAAGTAGAAATTTTACGACTTCAATTTTTTGGAACAATGTTAGGAACACTTTTTTAAACCTAAAAAAAAATTGAAAAGTATGATTTTCGAAAAAAGGGGGGCTAGATTTTTTTCGAATTTTGGCCATAACTTTTGAATTTTTGAATATAGAGGTCCAAAAACTTGGAACAATGTTCAGAACAACTAGAACATTCTAGAACAATTTTCAAAATTTCAATTTTCGAAAAAAGGGGGGCTAGGTCAAAAACCGTTTTTTGGGTCTAAAACCCCCATTTTTGAATATTTTTGAAAAAAAAATTGGAACAATGCGGAACAAATCGGGAACAACCTGGAACAATTTTCAAAAATAACAAATTCAAAAAAAGGGGGGCTAACTTCACACACTCCATTTATGTATATTTTTGAGGATCATGCTATTATGGAGTCCAAAGTAATTGCTCTGGAAAATGGACTTCTTTATTGGGAAAAATCAGCTTTTCACCCAATTTCTTTAAACTCAACTCAAAAATAAAGAATTAAGCCCCGGGTGACAATTTGCTAGGGGGCGCAAAATTAAAAAAAAATAACATAGGTAAATTTTCAAATTACTTCAAAGATTTACCAATCATTTGTCAAAGATTTGAATACAAAAGAATTGGTAGACGGGCACTTTGACTTATTTTCTTCAATTTTGTGTGACTTTTTGGAGATCCAAATAAAGCTGCAGCTCTATCCCACTAAAATAAATTCCGAACAAAATTATTTTCTTTCTTATTCTGCAAAACAAAACGGATCAGTCGAAACTTCTGTCATATGAAAAAAAAAATCTTTTAATTCTTGAGAACCAAAACACACCAACACAAAAAACAATGTGTGAGTGCCGGGACTCACGGTCAATATGTGTAAACACAAACATCAACCTATGTCCAAGCGCACTTTCGAGGATTCATATTGGGATTTGAATACGATACCGTCCCTTTACGTTGTTGACTACATGCACGGATCCAAAACGGTCTAGTTTGCTTGAAGGGTATCTTCAGATTTTTGCCACTGAATTTACCCAATATCCTACTATGCTGACTTCCGTAACGTAATGTGCTACACCATAAAGTGTGACCTCGTAACCTCGCACAGAGGAAAGTCCACGTTTTTATTTTACT
This sequence comes from Leucozona laternaria, assembly GCA_932273885.2. Classification (NCBI taxonomy): domain Eukaryota; kingdom Metazoa; phylum Arthropoda; class Insecta; order Diptera; family Syrphidae; genus Leucozona; species Leucozona laternaria. Next base: position 214,710,395 of record OW026366.1, on the reverse strand, counting down.
CTACCGCCGGCTAGCATAGATGTTTACACATCAAAAAACATGTTATTATGACAGGGTTGTCAAAAATACATATCTTTGTCTGCGCCCAACGCCCACCGAATGAAAACATTTAGGTTTAAACTAGCGTTATTGTCGATTGTTTCACCGTCCTTATGATGCAACCCACACCGCACACGACAAAACAAAAAAAAAATAAAGTCGAAGTAGAAAAACATGTTTCGTTGTCGATGGCTGGAACTTTGCTTTTCAGAAACATAATATCAGTCGTTTCGGGTTTATCGGCGTAGACTAGCGATTTCACATATCCCCACAGAAAATAGTTAAACGACGTTAAAGCGCACGATCTTGGAGGCCAATTCACGGGTCCGTAACTTGAAACTATGCGGTTACCAAACGTTTCCTTCAATAAATCAATTCGGGCACGAGCTGTGTGACATGTTGCGCCGTCTTGTTGAAATTGAAACCACAGCTCCTGCACATCATGGTTGTTCAATTGATGAACGAAAAAGTCAGTAATCATAGGTCTATAGCGGTCTATAGTTGGCAGGCGTATTTCGAACAGAACCATGATTTTCAAAATAAATTTGCACAATTTGGAAGCGTTCTTCAGGTGTCAGTCTATTCATGTTGAAATGCCAAACCAAACTAACAGCTGACAAAATGGCCATATTCCATATTTATAGGAAGTGACTCTAGACATGCTAATTAAAACAGTTTTGGTTTATATAAGTAGTTTTTGCGGCCCACTGTGCCATGGCCCTCCGCCCGCCGGTGGGCATACTTCAGGCACTCAGTTTTTTTTTTTCAAATCGCGCTAACTCTTAATGCCAGAAAACTGTTATAACTGTCTCTATAGTCTTATCCATATTTATATGGCAAGAAAGTTTAGTGGAGTTAAGTCTAAGGCCTCATCACGTAAAATGAAAACGATCGAACGATATCGTTTTGAAGATACCTATCTTTATTTTTCTTTACAGATATGATAGAGATAGCAATGGGGGAAACGATATCGCCCGATCGTTTTCATTTAACGTGATGAGGCCCCTGTCTTCAACATTCAGTAATGTTGAGTATGTCGACGGCTGGTTTGTGGGAGTACATTTCCCTGAGTCGTATAACGATGTCATCAGCGTACGTCATGACTTTCATACCACTTACACCAACACTTAGTTGAGCTAAAATCTGATTTACAACTATAATCATAAGTATGTGGGAGATAAGACCCCTCCAAGCATATCCTAATGCTTATAGCTTGCTTCAACCCATTTCAATATTTCTACAAGTCATGTTTGAAGCATGGCCTCATTCCAACTCGAATCAAAACAAGTAAAGTCTAGGACTTCTGGAATTCCACTGTTTTCGCAATATTATGTTAAAAATTATATGCAAACGTTAATTTCTTAAAGTGAACTATCTCTCAATGGTACAAACACGTTCGTGGAAGGTGCGTCCTATCAGACTTGCCCTTCATCATAGCACAATTCATCAGTTTTAGACGAATGTGCATCCTCTATAACCCTTTCTAAGGAAATCTTTTATACTACAGTATGAGTCCGACTGTAAATCAAATTGATTTCTTTCCATCTGGTGAGAATATTCTACATTAAAAAATAATTATAATTACATTTCTGTGCAGTTTTTTCTATTACCTTTTGTTAAAAGCTTAATCTTCCTTATAACAATCTATTAACCTTGTCCGAAAAAAAAACAAACTTGGTCCTTTCGAAAGATATCTATAATGCAAACATTTTTGTTGTCAATGAGATGAATATCCTCTAAATTTAATGTTGATGTGCTGTAATCTAGTTTAACCATATACCTACAGGACTGCGTCAGGTCATGATATGTTTGAATAATTTACAAAAAACCATTTTAAAATCCACTCCGAATTCCCATGAAACATGCAATTCAATGTTGTTTGATTTTTCCCACTCTCACCACGCACACATGGACAGACCACATAATATGTGAATAAAATTCTACTAAATCCTTACCTATCACAACCAGAGACATAGAGTGCACTTTAAAACACAATACGACCATTTTGCTCCTCTAGCTCTCCGAAACCATTCGGCCTTGTTGAAAAATATAAAAACTTTACAAATGCATATAAAAGGTTTTCGCAATCGTTATTAACACCATGTATATCTTCTCTATGTCATTTTCAGGTTTAGCTGCTTCATGTGAGACACTCCTGCTGGCCGAAATGTCTGTGTCACGTTTTATTCCAATTATTTTAAATAGTGGACAAGTACATAATGGCACCCTAACGAGTACGGACCAAAACAATACAATATCGTCGGGGTCGGCATCAGCAATGGCATCGGCGGCGGCGCTGGCCAATGCCACATTCACAAACCAGGCGGATCTAAATCGACCAAACACAACAACGGCATCATCATCAACTCCAAGCAACGAGCCGCAACAACCAACATCATCATCACCCCCAACGACGAGGTCAACGGCGACAATGACAACGACTACGACATCGTCATCGTCATCAGCTTTTACATCAAGCCCATCGTCGTCCTCGTCCTCGTCGACGACGACGAATGCCACAATCGCCACAAACAGTGAAATCATTTATAAATTTTATGTGCCCGAAAATGTTGGTGTTGCCACCGCAAGAATAACAATTGGCAATGGCTGCCTGACATGTCCGGATGTTGGTTTCTATATTCAGGCAAATGCACTTCCCACTGACACCAATTACATCCAAAGTACAATCATAAAGCCCAACCAAACTGGTGAGATATCCATTGAGTTCTATGTGCAATCGAGTGCCTGGCACTTTATCCGGCTTCGGTTCGAACAGTTCCAAGAGCCCTCCGCTGCATCAATGTCAGCAGCATCAGCCGAAAATGCTGGGTCTGTCGTTTCGGAGGGAACATTGTCAACAGCCTCTGTTCATACTGCCCCCGCTGGCGCTTCATCGGTCAGCAGGTCGTCTAGGGCATCATCAACTATGCATCTTGAGGGCTATACCAATAATCAGAGAATTCAACATCTGTACGCCGATGACGAGTACCAGAGGTGGGTGAATGGTGCCAGTGGAGTGACAAGTACCGTCAATCCGGTTTCAGCCGATGACGATGCCTCTAACCACACAACATCGAACACCACTTGGTACGAGATGGAATACTCGCTGCAAATTGATTTCCATAATCTGCCGACGGAGGAGGACGAAGAAATGGAGGGCGAGGCTGGTAGCGTCCCTTGGAAACCGATAATCTACCGGGACATGGAGTTTTACCCGCTACTACGGCAGACCTACAGAGAGTTCTTCATGTTCGACTACGATCTCATACCGGACAGCAATGGAACAGTTCCGCTTGTGCTAAATCTAACCGCAGGCACACCGGCCGGGTTTGGTTTTGAGGTTGGCGATGTTTATGACATCGGAGGAACTCTCAGCTTTGCCGTTTCCATGAAGCACGGTCTCAAAGGACTCGATTTGAAGGGAACACCTCTGCCATCGACCGAACGCAGCGGCATTTTGGCAGAGAAACTAATTGGTCGCCCACCGGCTGGCAAGGACTCAGATGATAAAGAGGAGGACGATCAGGCTTTGCCTCGCAGCAATCAGACCATAATCGTTTGTATGCGAATGGGAGAACCCGGAGAACCAACTTGGCCGGACAAGTGCCGGTATGGAAGGAAAGTTCTGCCAGCCTCTAGCATAGTAAACAACACCGACTCAAACACCAGCACCGGACTGATTCATGTTCCGTTTCCGGAAAGTGGTCAGTGGTATGTTACCATGGGGCTCTATTGTCATGGTGCAGAAACTGCTGCCCGAGTAACCATCATAGACAGTGTCAAAGAGTTTGTTAAGAAATACGTCGTGATGTTGGAGTCGATGCGACCACCCTGTGCCTGTGCCAATGCGGCAAATTACTATCAGACCTGTATAAACGACAGGAAGTGTCTGGCACAAATGAACGAGACCGAAACCCTCAAAATCAAAGAATGCATGATGGACTCAAAATGCTCCGATGACTTCGTTGACATGACGAAAAAGTTTGAAAGCCACCATAAATTTGCCACCGAGCAACACTTCGCCTTGGATAATTGCAATACCTCAGTGGTGTTTACGATATCGTCCAGTCCGTGCGTTGCGGGTCGATGCGGTCGCTTCGGAAGGTGCTATCATTATATGTCAGGTGGCTTTGTCTTCTCTACCTGCGTGTGTATGAAGGGCTATCGGGGCTGGGACTGCACCGAGGACGCACAAGTTCCTTCGAGCATATCAATTCTCGTTGCATCACTGCTGCTCACACTAAGCAACTTGCTCTTTATACCCAGCATCTACATGGGCGTTCGCCGGAAGTACTACACCGAGTCAGTGATATATTTCTTTGCAATGTTCTTCTCGACGTTCTATCATGCCTGTGACTCCGGCGAAGACGAGTACAGTTTCTGCCTGGTGAAGATAGGAGTTCTGCAATTCTGTGACTTCTATTGCGGACTTCTAGCGATTTGGGTGACACTCGTCGCAATGGCACACATTCGACCGCAATTCGTCTCCCTACTGCATATGTTGGGCGCCATTTTGCTTGCCTTCGGCACGGAGCTCAACAAGCAAAGCCTCTGGGTTTTCCTAGCACCTGCTCTCACCGGCATCTGCATCATATCGGCAAGTTGGGGACTCCGCTGTCAGAAATCACGCAAGCTTTTCCCCGCCAAGAAGTACCTCAGCGTTTACATGCCCCTGGGAGCGGTTCTCGTCATGGTGGGCCTGGTGTGCTACGCTTTCCTGCAAACCAAACAAAACTACCACATTGTTCACTCAATATGGCATATCGTGATGGCGCTGAGCATCCTCTGCCTGCTGCCAAGCCGCAAGTCTTTCATTCCGAAGTGCTAGCATTCGGCTTACACTCGAGAGTTTCTACTCATCGAACAGGAGTTCTATATGTGAATTCCGGAGCACCAGTCGTAGCAGCAACAGAGACTCCACTTCTTCTTATATGCCACTATTGCCGCGCAAGCTAAAACAACCTTTAACTAAGCGAACAAAAAAGAATAAGCAACAAAATAAAGCTTCTCGTACTACTATAACTACTGATCCGGCTACGCAAGTATCGGAACTGCATCCTTTAATAGAAGTGAAAACATGACCTAAACTAAATTTTTTTTAAGCGTGAAAAAATGAGATAGATATGAAGAGAAAAAGAACAAAGAGAAAATATAAATATTTTTTGAATATAAACCAAAGGAAACTTAAAAATATAAAATACAAAACAAAAAAAAAAAACAAATCACAGAGCCTTACTAGAATTGAGATTTAAAATATAAAATGAAACTACAAAATATTAATAAATTTTAAACAAACAAAAATATTAACATAAAGTATAAATATAATATATATAAATATTTTAGTGTGTAAATTTGGAAATGTAAAGTGTAAATTTTAAAACAAAATGAGCTCAAGAGTTAAAATTAAGAAAATTAAACAAAAGAAAAAAACAAAACACAGCAGGCATATATTATGTATGTAGTAAAACCCTGTATTGCCCAAATTCATATATGTATGTAAATTTTGGAACTGATGATGACAGAAAAGACAAAAAATGTTGTATCTAATGTACAGTGTTCTATATTTTATACATGGATTCTAGCATTTCTTTTTGTGAGCGCTGCTATATGGATTATTTTGTTTTATAAAGTAAAAAATTAATTAAACAAAAAAATGCTTTGGATAAGCTTTTAGTGTATAGATAGGTATATATAAGAAAACAAAAATTAATGTTTGTTTAATTTACCGTTACTCTTGTTTAAGTTTTATTAAGTAGACACAAAAATATTTAATTCAATAATATTTTACTAAGTTAAAAGCTTTAAAAAATGAATTTATTTTATTGTTTAGGTTTGATTTTCTTAAAATAAATTTTCTTTTTATATTTTTTATAACGTTTTGTTTTTAATTTTTTTATTTAGTTCTTAAATTGAAATGAAGGAAAGAAGTGTAGCAAAACAAGTATTTAAACTTCCAATTTTTAATTTAGCTTTATTAATTTTTTTATTAATACTATTGTTTAAAAACGCCATTTAAACTTTCAAAATATACAAAAACCTTATTTTATAATTCACCTGCACTCAGGCGGCAATGTAGACCTTTAAAATGACATGTCTTGGGACAGTGCTATTGGTTGAGGATTTAGTAGGAGATATCGAACGTTGATGGTTAAAAATGTTGTGGATATTGAAATGCGAAGGACAAATTGGGCCGCGTAAAGTACTCCGCATTCTACATACGTGTAGTGCGGCATGAGAAGGAATTGCCGACTTAATGATACTTCTGAAGTAAGCCTTAAGGGTTTGCCAATATGCACTAGGGTGTCAAATGTTTTGAAAATTTTTGAATTGTTATGGGCATAGAGGCTCAAAGGGTTTGAAATAAACCTCTTCAATCTATTAACGCGTGTCTACTGAATTTTAAAATTTTGTTTACGTTGTCTTCAAACTTAGCAAATATCTTAAGGACAATGAGGATTATACAAAAAAAAACCGAAATTTTTCAAACTGTGGGGCCACTTTATATGCACTCTTAGGGGAATTCAATTGTGCTACATATATCAATTTTTATAAAATAATGAGAGGTAAAATTTATTTCGACGATGTTCAAGCAGAGCAATTATTGATAAGAACATTTCAGTTTTAAAGCTTTATTTAGAATTTTTTAGTATACCCTTCAGAGTAATGGTTAATGCGTTTGACTTTTTGGCCTCAGTTGAAATCCAACCAATACTATACAGGTATATATCTCTTGTCATAATTAATGAGAGTGATAGTCATGAGCTGTCCGCTATTCTTTTATTTTATTATATGTATTTTGAAGTTAACACTTCAGTAGTTGCGAAGGCCCTGATCCCGAATGCGTTTTGACTATGCAATGCATCCGTTGATTTTGCAATAAATTTCAAATTAATATTTCTCGAAACATAGATATTGGCCTTTACGATTGGTAATCCGGGAGAATTATTTGATACGTGTGGACCCTTCTGGAACGAATCTGAAATCAAAACCAGAACCAAAATTCTCTTCTTTTCAGAAGAAGAACTGTCATTCTAACTCCAATCGAAAAGGCCATAAGTCTGTTCCCGAGATTTCTCGCACTAAATCTGACTTAACGTCAAATTTTGAGGATTGGGGATGAAATGCTCTCAGGGAGAAAGAAAACTGCAAAAATGTCGGGAACGGTTTGCGCACTACTTTGCACTAATTTGGACAAAACGTCACAATTATACTCGATTAGAGTTGCCGTAGATCAATGATAAATCTTGATCAACATTTTACAGAATTACAACTCAAGAACATAAATGTTTACAAAAAACATAAACGTACTAATACTGAGTTTATAAATATAAAAACAAAACAAAAATTGCTTAATTATGCATTTCAAAAAACACTATAGTAGGTATACGAGAAATATGAAATATTCCTGTATATTGTGCTAAATGATTTACATTTAAAAAAAAAATAAGTGGTCAGTTAAAACATAAGTAAAATAATAAAAAACATGCTCATCTACGAAAACTAGAACTTGAATAAAATTAACACTTGGGCAACCTTGATATTTACATTAAACCGACAATTGCTGTCATCTAGAATATGTCAATCTGGCATTTGACAATCAGAAAGAATTAGCCAGAAGAAATTTCTCGGACTAAAAGTGGTGAGGGGAAATGTTTAAATCTCATTTGAGAGCTCTCTTCATCAGGAAAATAGCACAATTTTGTATCTGTGGAACGGCTTCGGACCAAAAATGACTAAATCTGGCGGTCTGAAACTGTTTGAAACTTGGTGCGACATAGCTAAGGTATATACAGTCGTATTTATAAGATTTCCTTAGAACACTCTTGGATAATTGTCCAGCTGGACAGTGTCTAAATATAGTTGGACATCACCTTATTTATAATCGCATTCCAACAGTTGGCTAAATATATCCTCATATATTCAAAGACATCGCTGTAATCTGCCAATTTTGTGAACTTTGCGATACGTTCAATTAAAATTTCATTAATCTCAAGCTAACTTTTCAATTCGGAACTAAAAACTTATCCACTTTAAAAAAGGGTTTGGACAACCAATTGCAGTGTCCAAGTTAGACAATTTTTAAAAAATGTTTATAAATAAGATTTTGGAGTTGGACATCTGTCTTAAGTTAGATATACTTTGGAATGGGATTATAAATACGACTGATAATGTCTAGTCTTTGCAAACAGCAACTTAAAACCTAAGAAAAATTATGTATGTAAAAATACAGAACTACAATTTTCTATTGAAAACTGTTATAAATGGGGATGCCGGCCCCGGACAGGAATGAACTTTTGCGCCCGTCGTATGTCTTGCATATGGGTCGCTCCTCATAAGAACATGTGTAGATATTTAATTGAGCTTTCAATTGGATGCTTCGACAAAACGGACTCTATGGTTCGGCCCCTTACTTGTCTCCTCCACTGGGCATCAACGATGTCCAAAATCACAACCACAATCTAATCCACAATCTGCCTTGTATGGATAATTTCACCACACGACATCGATTTTTGTGCCTCCATTGGTTTTTTTTCTAGACATGGGACTCACGGTTAATATGTGTAAACATCAACGTGCGCGGATCCAAAATGGACTTGTTTTTGCTCGAAGGGGATCTTAAGATTTTTTTCACTGAACGCACCCATCCTAGTATGCAGATCGTAACGTTGCACACCGTAACGTTGCACGACGTAACGTTGCACACGAACGTTCACGTTATTTTTTTCACTCTACCGCCAGCATAGATTTTTACACATCAAAAAAACAAATTCACGACACACACGGCTGTTTGTCAACACCCGAGCGTAGTGTACCAAAAGTTCACTTCCAACGTGTTTCATTGTAGCAATATTTCTGTTTCGTTCCGAATGATGTACTCTACATCTACTTACAATGTAGTAAAACTTCGGAGCAGATTTGTAAAAAAAAAGTGGAGTAAAAAGAAAATTTCTGGAGTAGATTTGAAAACGAAAGAAAAAACCTTCAAAAATTGTATTTTTAACAAAAACAAAATGAATCACAGATGGTCGAATTTCGACAACAGGCGATACTAGTAATTATTATTATACTGAACCTACATAATTATTTTGTTGTTTTTAGAGGTTCCATGACGTTACAGAAATGTTTCAAAACATCTTTGCCACCCGGGGGTAACCTAAAAACGTGGGCCTTATGTGACATGTAACGTTCTATACGCAGTTACCAAGAACTCCGGCACTCGGCTTTTACACATTTTTATCGTGATGCCCGGCATTCACCTATTTTTTTAGGAATGCTGTTTCCCATCCACTCAGAAAGTCTATTAAAGAATAACGTATGTATGTAGATAGAAAAGCTTAAGCAAAGCTAAGTTATTGCTCTGGAAAAAGACGTTTTCGTATGAAATTTGTATTAAAATATTCTATATACATATACGTCAAAATTTAGTTTGATGCCTATATTCTGGCAAGCTATCTCCTTTCAAAAATGGCTATGAAGTACATGACGGTGTTCACATTGGACTGACTCCTCCGATTTTTTTTTTTTTGACGTGAATCAAACTTTTTATGTCTAGACACAAACTAATGTGAACACATCCGACTCGCTTTGACGTTCGGTAGTCATTGAAACAAAACACAAATCTGTGCCTATGTTCTGTAATGTCGTTTTCGAGTGGACGTTCGGAGCTACTCTTTTTTCACTCCTTTTACTCCAAATTTTCCGTTTTCGATAGGAGTGGAACAGTTCCGAAATCCAAACGAAAACGACATAACTCGAGAAACGATGAAAATTGAAACAAATCGTATGAGTTTTGTTCCGTTTTCCATCGTTTCTCGACCATCGTAGGCACTGTTTCCTTTTGAATGATTAATTAAACAATTTTCACTTATGGGGTTTTCCATTGGTAAATTCAGATTTCTATTTAAAAATTGATTTTTTTCGTGGCGAATGGAACACGATTTCAAATTGATTTATTTTTGTCATTGTATTGTGTACTTTCGTTTCTCTGTCACTATTTCAATACAAATATCGTCCCTTTTAGAAGAGAAAGGTGAACTTGATGAACTTACCGATTCATTTTAAACTTTTCCATTTATAATCGAATGTTTGTCACATATTTTCAACACAAATATCAACCCTGAAATACCTACATTAAATCCAATCCCACAACACATTTGCCAACTGACAGTTGTGAATATTATTATATTTTTATTATTACAGGGAAGGGTAAATCTGCCGAAAAATTTAGATCTGCAAAATTGATTTTAAATCAAAAATAAATCAATTTATTTTGCCGAATGAAACGAAAAAATGGTCAAAATCAGCTCTTTGACAGATCCAAATCAATAATAAATTGATTTATTTTACCAATGGAAACTCCCATTAAAAAATATACCTAAATCTTATCAAGTAAATATGTTTCCAATTGAAAAAAAAAATTGGATTCTGTAGGATTTCAGTGCCAAAGATAAATCACAGACAGAGAAAACACATCTCACAAGAGAAAACGTCTAAAAAAATCGATTGATTTATAAAAAAAAATTTAAAAAGAGCTCATACCTCAATGTCAACACTTAAATATGGGTTTTCTGCATTCGACAATAATCTAAAAATATAGAAGTCTACTCGAAATTGATCTTCAAAAATCTGTTTTTCAAAAATTTTATACGCTAAAAAAAAACCAAGGGCCTCATCACGTTTAAAAAATATGGAAAACCGAGTTCACTTTTCAAATCAAGATGGCGGAAAACAAGCAAAGGGGCCAGTTGTCTTTTGTGTCAATCTGTTAATAAAACATTATTTGCTTATTTCAAAATGTTTCAGAATGAGTTTTTCTTTATATTGAATAATTCTTTAATTGAATATATTTTTCATATACATACATATGTATGTAATAGGTTTGTTCAGCGAGGCTGTTCGGAACAGTTTAGAACAGTTTCGAACAGAAAAGTACAACTTTTTGCTGTTCAGTGAGGAATTTTCTGTTGTAAACTGTTCTGGTTTGCTGTTCAGTGAGGCTGTCTAGAACACTTTGGAACAGTTTCGAACAGGATTTTCTGTACTAGCTTTTTAGGTAGAACAACTTAGAACAGATTTCCTGTTCTAACTTGTTCTGACGTTTACTACGAATCTGTGCTGTTCTGTTCTATTCTGTTCTGTTCTAATCTAACTATTTTGTCACTGAACAAACCTAATGTTTATATAAAAAAAAAGCCCACCCTACATTCGAGTTTAACTTCTACCAACTTATCATATCCTATTGATAACAATCAATAGCAGAAGCGTAAAGCCTTCAATATCCATCAATCATCTATATAACAGTCTTGGAAATTTATTAATTTAAGTACCATAAACACACTCTGTATATGGCTTTTGAATTTTTGTTGTTTTTATAAATAAAGCAGCTAGCTGCGTTCTTTTCATCAGGATATTAACACCCAAAGGAAGCAAAACCAGGAGTTATATAATCCATATTATTGCATGCTAGGCGGGCTCATGAATTAATATACGTATCGTACAATGTGTAGGCAACTAAACCATTCAAGTGTAATCAGCTTTTATGCAACGTTGTTACTTACATTGTAATTAATATTGTCACAGAAAAACGTTTAGAAATATACATATTAAGCTTTAGGGACTATTTTACATTACCTAATAATATGTGTTAAAATATACAAGCATATTATATATTTACGATTTACTTCCTAAAGCCTAAAATTGTGTATACTTTACAGCTTAGCTATAAAAGGATGCTCATTTGCGGCAGTGTATGACATGAGTGTATTCCAAGCCTCGTTTCAGCCTTTATGGGTTTATAGCAGACATGCAATAATCTTTTGTATGAAAAAATATAACGATTCGGTGAAGTAAGTAAAAGGATAATGGATTAAATTTAATAAAATGAGGTTTGTTAAAATCTACACATTTTTATTTTTTGCCTATTTTTTTATTATTTTTAAATCAAATGGAAATCTATACCTACCTATGATTATAAGGAATGAAAAGCTATATTTATCAAAGCGCTATGGTATGAAGTTTCCTACAACAGAGATGATTAAGTATAATGGATTAATTTTACTCAAACAAACAATAACTATTGTAGTAGAATACCTACCTACATAATTACAATATAATTATTTTTCTGTCTACAAAAATTATATAATAATGTATTTATTTTTAATAAAAATAACTTAATAATTAAATGTTAAATATTTTTAAATTATACCTAAATGTTATATTTTATATTTTATATTATTTTTTGTTTTGTTTTGTTTTTGATTCGTTAATTTATGGGAAAATCACCTACAAAAAAACATCACAAATTATTGTATATTTATAGTATAAGCAAACGTATTACCTAAATATGTATAATCTGCACTTTTGATGTAATAAAAAATAAAATTAAACAAAAAAAAAAATAGAATGACAAATCAAATATATTGTTATTTCGTACACCAAATAATATTGTGTTTTATTTTCTTCTTGTGAATTGTATGGCATAACGTTGGAAGCAGTAGCGGATCCAGGGGGGGGGGGGGGGGGGGTATAGGGGATAAACCCCCAATACAGCCTTCCACAGCCCCTTTAGCCCCCCCACAGCCAATAATAAAATGAAATTGGACACACATTACATAAAACAAAGAAAGCAAACAAAAATTTTGTTTTAATTTCAGATTCCTTTTTTTGTTCGTTCAAAGAAATTTTGAATTCCATAGGTTTCTTTTAAACAATTCTTAATTGTTAGTTCTTTTCAGTCATTCTAATTATACTAAATATTTGTGTCCCTTTTAATTTATTTCCAGTTCCAAATGCAATTTAAAATGCTGTACTTTTAATCACGCGTAGATTTTCACAAAAACCATTTTTTTCCAAAAAAATTTGGGAGCAAACTGAAAATTTGTAAGAAACAGAACTATTAACTTTGTTCAAGTAAAAAGAAGTCTCCCTGTTGCTACTGTTTGGTGGCAACGGAAACTTAGGTTATGAACCTTCGATTGATTAACACAGGAAAACGATGTCGTTTGTTCAAAGGTTATAAAATCCTTTATTAGGAATAAATTCATTATTATTACAATATATTTACATGATATAAACATGGATACTTACATAAGTTTCTTTAATAAATTTAATAATTAGGTTAAATAGGTTCTACTTGTCTCGCGCAGTACACGCGCCTAATCTTGAGGTTGATCGAATGAGAAAAGAAGGTAAAGATTAAGGACTGATATATATATAATATGTATTAAGTTAAAAAATGGCGGACGTTTCCGACTTATTGTCAGCTCATCAGCCGTTAGCCGAAAGGGAGGTACTACACACTGTAGTACCAATAACAGCCGGATTACATTTGGGCTGTGTATGGGTAGTTCGCAACACTCCCCCTTGGTAGTTCCTTCCGTGGGCTTACGTCTTCCTGGGCTCTGACGTCGAGGATTGCCAGTTTCACGGCTGGCCTTTCATATACACCACTCTGTGTCTGCACGAAAGCACTTCGGACTTGGTCATCCTTGGAGATTTTGGTTTGGATTACGCGCCCTTTGGGCCAGCAGTTTCTTGGACTTAGGGGATCCACGATTAGGACGATATCACCCCTTTCAATGGGCTTCGTCGACGTAAACCACTTGCTGCGGCGGGTAATCGTTGGAAGATACTCCCTTACCCAGCGTTGCCAGAAGCGTTCCGCGTACTGCTGCGATGTAAGCCAATGTTTTTTAAGTACTGTAGCACTATCGTTGAATACTGCAGGTGGTTTGCTGCCATTTGACGATCCGAGAAGGAAGTGATTGGGAGTTAACGCCTCTTCGCTTTCGTCATCGATGGGGATATATGTTAACGGACGAGAATTGACTATATTTTCCACCTCTATAAGCATGCTTCTCAATAGCTCGTCGGAAGGGTTTCGAGTTGGCATTATATCGTAGAGAGAGTTTTTTATTGATCTAACTAGCCTCTCCCAGCTCCCCCCCATGTGTGGTGACCCTGGTGGGATGAATATCCATTTGGTAGTCGTCGTTGTGAACGTCTTCATCATTTCTTCAGTGTTGACTTCTTTCAGTGCATTTCTTAGTTCTCGTTCAGCGCCATGGAAATTCGTTCCATTATCGCTATAGATTTCGATAGGAACCCCGCGTCTTCCCATAAAGTTTCGTAAAGCCAAAATGCAGGAATCCGCCGACAATGAGTGCGCGATCTCGATATGAACTGCTCTTGTGGTTAGACATGTTAGCAACACTCCCCATCGTTTCTCCGTTCTTCGAAGAATGGTCACGGTCATGGGCCCAAAGTAATCGATCCCAACAAAGGAGAAAGGTCGACAAAATGGAGCTATTCGCGCCGGAGGGAGTTGAGCCATAATGGGAGGCCGTGGTTTAGCTGTATTATTCTTGCACTGTTGACACTTCTTTCTGGCGGCTCTGAGAGCGGATCGCATATGAGCTATGTGAAATCTTTGCCGAAGTTCATTTATGACCGTTTCGTGATTTCGATGATTGAAGCGGATGTGAAAGTCCATGATAATGAGCTCCGTGATTGGATGATGTCTCGGTAGAATTATCGGTTTCTTGAAGTCCTCGCCGACATCGGCAGATGAAGGTATCCTGCTATTTGCCCGAATGACTTTATCTGCATCCAGGTATGGGCACAGATTGAAGAGGATGCTGCTTTTTTCTATAGGCTGGTTGGAGGCTAAATTCGCAATTTCGTCTGAATATTCAGAAGCCTGTGCTTCTCGGAACAATTCAGCTTCAGCAAGTCGAAGTTCTTCCTGCTTCAGAAAGCCTTTTCTCCTCTCATGAAGAATACCAGTTTTCCTCTTAGCTCTATTTATACTCGTATTGTGGATGAAACGAAGAGAGTAGGCTGCGAATCTTATTAATCGCCTCCAACTCGAAGTATCACTGACTCGAAAATTGTCTTCTCTGTATATTATGTGTAGGTTAACGTAACAAGTCTTTAACTCCTCGATTGTAGCATTTTCAGGCGGTGACTCACTTGGCCAAAGGCTTTGATGAGACTTAAGAAACCCTGGACCAGTAAACCATCGACTGGACATCTTAAAATCGGGAACTTTCTGCCACTTAGTTCCATCATCAGCAACATTCATCTTCGTTGAAATCCATCTCCAATTGGATATTTCTGTGAAGTCCAATATTTCACTTACGCGAAATGCTACGAAGGATTTGTATCTGCGGTGGTCCGATCGAATCCAGCTTAGGACATTTCTGGAGTCTGACCAGAAAAAACACTGAGATATATTAATTGTGTGTGATGCAGTTATGATTTTCGCAAATCTTACGCCGAGCACTGCTGCCTGAAGCTCAAGTCTAGGAATCGAGAGACTTTTTAATGGAGCTACTCTCGTTTTGGCACCAATCAGGATACAGTCTACTTTTTTTTCATTGGCAATTCTCAGATATGCAACAGCGGCGAAACCATTTTCGCTCGCATCCACGAACATGTGTAGTTGCATTTCGGAATTAGGATGAGGGTTGTTGACGATGTAGCATCGCGGAATCCTTAGTTTAACTATTTCTGGTAGATATCGAATCCATTTCAACCACTTCTCGTGCTCCGCTTCCTTGATTTCGTCATCCCATCCAATGTTTGATCGCCATATATCCTGAAGAAGTACTTTTACGTACATGAGGAAATGCGCTAGCAGGCCTAATGGGTCAAAAATCGTCATCATAACTCTTAAAACCTCGCGTTTTGTTGGATGTCGGCGGCCAGAGAGAATACCTGCTTGACTTGCACGGGCATTTATTTTATAGGTGAAGCAATCAGACGCCGTACACCACCACATACCGAGGACCTTTTCGGTTCCCATCTCGACATCAACAGCAAGATCCACTTGATTTGTAGGTTCGGAATTCATAGCTTTGGCAACTTCAGGTGAGTTCGAGATCCAGTTCCTGATGAAGAACCCACCTTGTAGGTGTACAAACCTAATTTCATTGGCCAGTTGTATGGCTTCCTCTGGCGAGCTAGTACTATCCATCAGATCGTCCACATATTGATTGTTCTTAATTGATCTGACGGCTCTTGGGAACTTGGCAGCAAACTCGTCAGCGTTTTTGTTTATGACATATTGTGCGCTGGCGGATGCAGATGTCGCTCCCATTATCATAACTTGCATTATGATCACCTCAGGTTCAGCTTCCTCGCTGGCACTCCACAAGAATCTTTGAAAGTTCTGGTCTTCTTTGCGTATCAGAATTTGGTGATACATTTCCATAATATCCGCGAAAATTGCAACTAGATCTTCCCTGAATTTAAACAGGACGGCCACCAATGATACAAGCTGGCCAGGACCTCTAAGAAGCATTGAATTCAGTGATATTCCTTGGACGGTTGCGGCTGCGTCCCACACGATCCTCAGCTTACCGGGTTTGTTTGGATTAAACACAGGGAATATAGGAAGGTACCAGTACCGACCATTTCCTTCGGCTGCTTCTTGTCTTGAGAGCTTTCTTGCGTACCCTTTGCGGAAGAATTCTTCAATTTTATCATCGAGGGCTTTGGCTAATTGTGGCTCCTTCTTCATTCTCTTATGAAGACAGGCTAATCGCTTCTTTGCCATAGGGAGGCTATTTGGTAGATCAAGGTCGTCGAATTTCCAGAGTAGCGATGTTTCGAAACGTCCATTCTTTCTGACGGTATGGGCATCTAGTTGGTCCAGTGCACGTCTGTCTTCTGTTGGCATCAAATTTTTATCTGAGTTCGATGTTCCGAAATTATCCATACATATGAAGTTTTCCACCAGGCGCTGTAATCCAGCATCATTGCACTCACATATATGGAAATTGTGGTGTTGATATCTGCGTTCACAATTGGGTGCCTGTTCCGAATAACCACCATGTACCATCCATCCTAGGCGAGTCTTTGTAGCGACTGGTTCTTCAGAACCGCCTTCTCGACACTTAAGTGGAAGGCCCAATTTAGTATGCTTGAGGCCGATTAATAACCGCGGAGCTTCCTTATCATACGATTCGATAGGAAGTCCTTTTAGATGTTCATGCTTGTTCTGTAGATGCTCGAAATTTAGAGACTGATAGGGCAGCGACAGGTTCTTCACCGTGTGAACGTCTGAAAATGAATAGGTATTCGCGTTAGGTGCTGTACTTGAGATTTTCAGAGAAAGCAATTGTGACTCTCTTTCGTACCTTGAAAGGTTGCCAGTCCACTTTAGACATAACGGTTGTGGCTTTCCTATTAAATTGAGCTGCCTTGCGAGTCCCTCTTCCATCAAGGTCAAGGACGAACCATCATCTAGGAATGCGAAAGTCTTCAGCTGGATTCCGTTCCCATACAAAAGCACTGGCACTATTCGGAACAAGGTGGAACCACAATCGCTACGATGGGCATTGCAATGGTTGTTCATGTGGATTGAAATGTTTCCATTAATTTCTTGCTTTTCTTCCTTGACCTTTTTCTCGATTTTATTCATTTCCTCTTTGTGCAGTAGTGGATGGTGTCTCAAGGTGCAGTTATCTTTGCCGCAAACCGCTGTTGAAGGGCAACTTCGTATATAATGTTTCTTTAAACACCTTCCGCAAAGTTGGTGTTCCCTCACAGCTGCCCACTTCGAAGTTCGATTGAGCTGCTGAAATTGTTTGCAAACAGCAACAGAACAACAGTTTCCTTTGCAAATGCAGCATTTGTATTTGAGTTCGTTATTATCGACTTGTGAATGAGAATTTAGGAACCCAGATTTTTGTTTTGGTTCTCGACCACGACTGAGACCTTTACTCTCCACCGACTGTGCTAGGCTAAGTGGGGCCATCACTCCATTGGCGGCTTCTGCAATTTGATAAATCCATGCACTAAAGTGATAAAGGGTGCAATCAGGCAGGGTCATCTTATAAATTCCCCAATTGAGGAGGATGGTTGGTGGAAGCTTATTCTCAAGTTGCATCAAAAGTGAAGGATTGTTCAAATGAGCGTCTAATCCAGTTGCTCGTATGGTGGCATACAAGTTTTGAACATCCAACGCAAAACTTAAAATTGTCTCTAGCTTCCCATCTTTCGGCGGAGGGGTAGAATTAAGTTTTTGAAGGAGTGTTTGAATAATAATCTCTGGTCTTCCGTATAGAGTTTTGAGCCTTGCCATGACTTGATGGAAACAATTCGGTTGCAGTAGTAACCATCTGACAGCAGTTTTTGCCTTTCCGGTTAAGGCTTTGTTAAGCCTCATGACGTTCTCTTCGTCCGTGAAACCACAAAGATCGGTACTTCTCTCAAAACTGGATATGAATAGCGGCCACTGCTCAGGGTTTCCGTCAAAACCTGGTAGATCCTTGGACATCAAATGACGCGCAGCTATTTGGTTTTTACTTAAGCTTCTAATCTGCTGATCAGGTCCGCCATTATAAAACGATGGAAGAGACTGTATTGTTGCTTCAAGAGGCGGTAACGGTGCTTGAGCCAGGTGTTGTTGCAGTGGTGGCACATTAAATGTTGAGTTCTTAGCCATACCTGAAGCGTGTTGTCTATCCATCGACATTCCATATGGCTTACACATTTTGAAGTTCATCGGCCATGTTCTACTAATGTCGCAATGATTATCGTTGTGTTGCAATTTGGGTAACATTGAATGTCCTTGACTTGGGTCCGACCCTTTGTGATTCACCGTTGACTGTGGCAATTGCTTGCGTGAATTATCTCCTAACCATCTATTCACTTTACTTACAGACGTCTCATCATCAGTGACGGATGAGCCATCCGCTATTGAAACCTTGCTTAAGATTTGATATTTTTTCTGCAAGTACTCTGTATCTCTTTTTTCCTTCATGTCCCGCTCCTCATTTAATAATTCCAATTCCATCTGAATATTTCTCTCAAAGGCAGTCTTAGATCCATTAGAACTAGGGGAAGCTCTTGACGTTCTTCGCTGTTGATCAGGAAACACCATCGGATTCTCATTGAATACAATCTTAGTTGGCTGCGCAGTAGAACAAATTGCATCAGTGGCTTTATGGATGCGTGAAGTGGCAGCTGTGAGAGTACGTGATTCAGTGGAAGTGGTACCATTTAGAGCGATAGTGTCACTGGGTTGGGGCAGAGCTTTGGCGGAAAAATGCAGGTCACTGAGACTTGGGTAAGGAGGCAAAAGGCTGGAGCGAGAAATTGCAGCAACATGTGAAAGAGGTCTGGTGGTGGTGTTGGCAGTAAATAGTGAGCTGTCATCATTAATGAAGGCAGCGTGCGATGAGGGAGGCCTTGTAAAGGTGGATGTCTCCGTACAACATCCCAAATCGAAGACCGTTGTTGTATGCGATGCAGGATACTTCTCTATAACTCGTTTTGGAATAGCACCTCTACTATAATACGTCCCGGTCAGATCGGACACATTGTTCGACGGGTAATTAAAGGTGGCAGTGGTTTGCATAGTGCTCGAAATTCCATTTGTGTTGGTTTGCACTAAGCTCGGTTGCATATCCCATGATGTGGTGTTATATCCAGATTCCGCACGCAAATCGGCTTCAACGCGATTCGATTCGAGAACACTATTGTAGTGGGATGCTATTGTAGAAGTTTTGTTATTCAAACACAAATTTATATTATATAAATCTTTATTATATTCTGTATATAAAGAGGCAGGCGGAGGAGCATATACGGTAACAGAGGGGGGAGCGGAGGCAACATATGATTCAGCAACCGGAGTAGCATTTGGAACGGTGTATGTAGAACTAAATGTCGTAGTACATAATGAAAAACATTGCGCAGTGCTTAGCGCTGTCCTAGTTTCAATAGTTTGAGCCACATTCCCAGTACTTGCTTCAGTACGTGTCGCTGTGTCTAATGCTACGATTGGGGCGATATATGGTGCTGCCAGCGGAACATGACTCATGCTATATGGCTTGATGCTAGATGTTGTACATAGGGTCGCGCTTGCAGTACTTGGTGCAGAATTGGCAGAATCTACTAAATCACTTGGTTCATTGTTGGCGGCAGTATTCGCATCATTTGGCAGTGTATTTGGCGCAGTATGTGGCGCGATCGCTGCAGCAGCATCTTGGGCTACTATCGTAGCAGCAACACTTTTGGCAGATACGGAAACTACTTCTACAACACTAGATATAGGGACATTCTTACCTGCCATTCTTGCACATGCGGTGCTACAAACCCAGTTTTCTTGTCGAATAAAACTATCGACTCCCACGCAGCCATAATGGTGCCAGGTTTGGCAAACGTCACACTGGACCATGTCATCGTCCGAGTCAGGCCCATTGCAGCTCACACAATTGTATTCCTCCGCCAGCGACGGTGACCTCGACATGGTGTTAGATCTGGTGCGGGCACTTCTTGGGTTCTTTTTTGGTGACATTCTTACTCGACAGCAGGCAGAGTGTATAATCCGAAAGTTAATTCACTTAAGAATTATGATTTTATAAATTGTTGCTACTGTTTGGTGGCAACGGAAACTTAGGTTATGAACCTTCGATTGATTAACACAGGAAAACGATGTCGTTTGTTCAAAGGTTATAAAATCCTTTATTAGGAATAAATTCATTATTATTACAATATATTTACATGATATAAACATGGATACTTACATAAGTTTCTTTAATAAATTTAATAATTAGGTTAAATAGGTTCTACTTGTCTCGCGCAGTACACGCGCCTAATCTTGAGGTTGATCGAATGAGAAAAGAAGGTAAAGATTAAGGACTGATATATATATAATATGTATTAAGTTAAAAAATGGCGGACGTTTCCGACTTATTGTCAGCTCATCAGCCGTTAGCCGAAAGGGAGGTACTACACACTGTAGTACCAATAACA
Organism: Leucozona laternaria; assembly: GCA_932273885.2. Lineage (NCBI taxonomy): Eukaryota > Metazoa > Arthropoda > Insecta > Diptera > Syrphidae > Leucozona > Leucozona laternaria. The sequence continues at coordinate 214,689,593 of OW026366.1, read as the reverse complement.
GCCGGATTACATTTGGGCTGTGTATGGGTAGTTCGCAACACTCCCTATCAATCCGCTTCATTTAGAGAAAATGCAGAATTGTGTATTAAAACATACTCCAGCAGCATTGTGAAATGGAATTATTTAAAAGTTCTACAAATCTCTGAAATTTTGTCTATGTAAAGACTCAAATATAATGCAATGCGCATAAGCTAGCTAAACTTTAATTCGAAACAAAATCGTAATAGATTTTCTGTAATTTCCTTATGAATGCTTTTGGTTGAACGCACACTAACGTAGTGTAAAGAGCAATGTCAAAAAAATCTTAGCAACTTTGACCGGGGAATTTGGTTCACTCCCTTTACTTCGTGCCCTTCTCGAGCAAAAACTGAAAGTTGCTGGAAACTTATGGCGAATTCCTTTCAACAAAGAAATTGGTTTTTTTCTAAACAGAATCGAATTTTTTCTAAACAAAATCGATTCTTTTCTGTCAAAGCAAATCTTGCGTTTTTAGCAAGATTTCACACTGATTTGCACACACACTATGAAGACTTGACATTTCTAATACGTCAAATTGAAAGTCGCGGAGTTGTTTATTTCTTGGTTGCAACGAATTCTACATAATTTAACAAAATATTCAACAATATATTCAGTCAATACAGCTATAAAAATAATTTATTGTGCGTTGTTCATTATCGAACACAAATTTGACAAAAAAAAATAGCCTTCGTGAGTGAAAGATGTTAAAAACTTTCAGTGGAAGTAAAAACTTTTCAATAACAATTTTCTTTAAAAATATAAGTGTAAATAGAAGTGCAAACAAATAAAATGCACCATAACAAATTGGCACCGTATAAGCTTTTATTTATTAATTTAATTCTATTGGTAAAACATTTTTCTCACAACAAAAACAAACAACAATTGTTACTTTTTTATATGTGACCTTTGTCGCAGTAACTTAACATCTTTTAATTGACCTACAGCCCGCTTAAATTAGACACTAATAAGTTTAAAAACAAACAACCTTAATAATTTTGTGAATAATTTCTTGACGTTTTGCGTCCATTGCAGCTATAAAGTAGCACAAACACACTCAGACCATAAAAAATCGATTTTTTTACGAAATACGAATTCCTTTGAATTGACAGAAAAAATTCGATTCTGTTTAGAAAAAATTCGATTGCTTTTTTGAAAGGAATTCGCCATTAGATTCCTTAAAATCCCACTAGGACTAGGTAAGGTCCTAAATATTCAAATTTCGGAATTTTTCGACCTTCTGACTTACCAGCTGCCATAAAAATACTTTTAGTGACGTTTAGTCACATGAAAATTCAGGTGATAACTTGAATGTAAAATCTAGAGTTTTTAGGCATACATAGCTGACATTTTATATTTAATTTGCGTATTGCGTTCAACGATACAAATTCAGTACTTAATTTTAACTTCTTGAAAATCCTGGCTTTAGAGAGTTTGATTCCACTTTATTCTACAAAACATGAGTTAGACACAATCATTGAAGCTGCCCAAACATATGAAATCGATCTTAATGGTTTTACCAAAAGTGAGCTTAGACAAGAAATAATTATTTGGCAAAAGTATTGCAAGAAAAATGAGTTAGAAAAAGCCGAAACGGCAGATCATCCAATCTTAAGGCAACAATTTTTTCTTTCCAAATATTGCAACATTTTTTCAAATTTAGGCAATAATACCTGTCACGTCTGCAACAGCTGAGTGCACTTTCTCTCTTCTAAAAAAGGTTGAAAACCTTTTGACGCGTTATTATATCTGAACCAAGACTCAATGGTTTAGCATTTGGCAACGTTCATAAAGAGATTGAAGTTTTAGAAGATGAAGTCGTAAACACTTTCTGCAAGTTGAAACCTCGGTCACTTGAAACATTGATCTGGGCAGAAGAGGATTCTTAAGATTCCAAGTGATTTCATTTATTTTGTAATTTTACAAATATTTTATCAAAAATCGATGTGATATTGAAGCATAAATAATATTAAGACAAAGAGCAATGAATGTAAGCACAAAAATAATAACTTCAAATCTTTGTCTCAAACTTACCTAAACAAGTGGCACTTTAAGTCTCCGATGATGGTGACTTAAGTTCCAATTACGCTGGCTATGAAACTAAGGCTAAAGTCCTAATATGAGAAACTTAAGTGCCACTTATTCCAGTAAGTGTCGACTGTGAAACTGGCCCTTAGTCAGATTAAAAAGAACAAATTTAATAAAATTAACTTTAATTTTCAAGTGTTATCAATTTTTAACATTTGTAGTAAAACAAAGAAAATTTAAAGTCCTTAACGATTCTATTTATTTAGGATCCCCGCGTTCGAGGTTCGAGATTCGAGTACCTACCTATCCACAAATGTTCAGGTAGCTTTGATTTGTTGTTGCATTAGATGTCTTCATCTGTTTTCAACTATTGAGTACAACGAAACAAACGTATCCCGATCCCGATAGATTTGGATGGACACCAGAATGGATCATATTAACCGCATTTGCGGTCAACATTGGGAAGAAGTAATTTTTAAAAAAGAATTTTAAGAATGGTTGTTTTGTATGGTAATAAAAAAATTAATAATAGCACACCCCTTCGAATTTCGATTACCAACCAATTTATTGGTAATCGTCGTTAATTTTTCGGTTTCGAAGAGAAAGCTATAAATAAAACACACCCAGCGAAACACTTTTGATAAATATTTTATTTCATAATAAAGTTTGGACTTTGCCATTAAGTGTGAAAAACATTTACGAATCTTCTAGATTTACGAAATAAATTTTTATGTTAAATCTTCGAGATTTGAAGAAGCTTATGGCAAATCTTATCAAATCTCAGTTTAGTGGTCGGTGGAAACATAGTATAAAATGGAAACGGATTAAACCCGACAAGGTTTAATAAATAGATTATATTAACGCGTTTATCGAGTGAATATTATGCACTTGGATTGAACTTTTGAGACTGAACTCACCCTTAACTAAGGGATTAATTTAAAACCGGATTAATTGAGTGAATAATAAGGCTGTAAGCGGTCCATTATTGTAAATGACAAACATTCAACTAATATAATGACACTTCAAATGGCAGCTGAGTTTGACAGGTGTCAAATACGAGGGCTACCAAATTGATACCATGAAATTAATGACCCTGTATTATTCTGGAATGGGTGGAACCTTTTTAAATATTTTGTATTTCATTGATTTACTTGCATCTATCATGTTTAAGACTAGGGTCAGTTTGTCCACAGCTGAGAGCTGATCATCTTCAAACAAGGATTATAGCGCAACTCGTATATCAGCAAATGTGATAATTAAAATAATGTTAATCAATGAATCTTTAATTTGAGTTATTAACCACGGAAATCACCGATTTTACCAACCTACGGACAAAATTCAAGTGAAGATTGGTAGGTATAAGAAATATATGGTATTGTCTTTGCGAAATCGTATGCGCATTAAAAGTTATTCAGGATCAAATGTCCAAAATATTGTTTTTTTTGCGAATGAATAACTTATATAACTTCACCATTTGACCATTTTTAAAGTCGCAACTTCTTGTAATTGGTCGATCGTATGGAAAAAGCGTTAAAATTATTTAACAATACGAGCATAAATAATTTTTAATAATTTTTCGCAGTTACCAAAGATAAAAAGACAGTATTTTATGCTTTTGACCAATTTTTTAAAATAATGATAGGTACGTATCTCTTTAATTATCGATATGTTCACAAAATTGACAAACGCTGCATGAACATGTTTTGGAAAACAACCATCGTGAAAAACTTATCTTTGAAACGATAAGTCGCAGCAAAAAAGTGTTGAAATCTATTTTGTAGAATATCTAATCATCTAATAAAGCTACAAGCTAGGACTACATTTCTGTAGCTTTTAGCGTTTAAAAATTATATGTAAAATAACCGATATTTTCGACATGCCACCTTGACTAAATTTTTATGTAAGTCAGATTTGGCAACTGGTATGGCTCATGCTAACACAAGGGATATTGCGTTTAAAAAATATTTCACTTCGACATTTTCCGAATTAAAGCAAATTTTACATGGGCTGATAAGACATATGGCCGAGGTCCGTCTGCGTTAGTGCCAACAATTATTATCTTAACATTTTGCAAACATTCTGATTTATTTAAAAGATTTGGCTCACTTAAAACATAGAAACAAACACGCAAACGATCAAAAAAAGATTTTACGCTTCCAAATCCAAATTCACTAATCTTACTTCGGAGAAACTGTGGAAAAATATAAAATCGTTAGGAATATCAAAAAAGCAAAAAAAACATTTCAGTAGACTTCGATGCAAATGATCTAAACTACCAGTTCGTAAATGCTTCCTCCAACTTGTTTGTTGATGAAAATATAGACTATATGTTCAACACCTAGAATACCTCGGAAGACTATGGTCAATTCAGTTTTTGTAGGGTCGAAGAATTAGATGTTTTTGTTTTTGTTGGTCTAGATGGCTTGCATCCGAAGTTTTTAAAGATAATTTACCCATTTATTTCACCGTATCTTACTCATATCTTTAACTCCATCCTTACAACTTCTTGCTATCCCAAAGCTAATAAGATAATTTACCCATTTATTTCATATCTTTAACTCCATCCTTACAACTTCTTGCTATCCCAAGGCTTGGAAAGTCTCAAAAATAATACCTGTCCCTAAAAATTCTACCTCAAATACTAAATAATACAGACCCATAGCAATTCTACCATTTATTTCAAAAGTTTTCGAAAAAATAATTAGTCAACAAATATCATCATACCAATCAGTTAACAAAATGCTTTCTTCTTTTCAAGCTGGCTTTAGACCTAAACATAGCTGTTCTACGGCACTTCTAAAAGTTGTTGACGATATACGTCTACAAATTGATAAGGAGCGCACCACTTCCTTAGTACTGCTCGATTTTTCTAAAGCTTTTGATTCTGTTCCCCATCGCATTATCCTAGAAAAATTAAAAAATAGTTTTTATTTCGAAATATCGACTGTGAAACTTATTCACAAATATCTTACTGAACGAACTCAAGCAAATTGCAACTTAATCCCAAAAAATTCCAAGCCATATTTATCAGAAAAAATGCTATCGAAACTTCTTGTTTGCCCCTAATAATTCTAGCAAACTCGACGGTGGGCTACGCTAAAACTGTAAAGAATCTCAGCATAATGTTAAATCAAACTCTTACTTGGAAGATCATATCTCATGCGCACTTGGAAAAGCGTTCTTCGGGCGCTCTATGTTCCTGGATGCTGCTTGCCAATCAACATTAAGAAAATTCTTGCGAAAACTCTTATCCTGCCTGTACTATTTTATGGAACATTAATTTGCTGCAATGTAGATAGCGTGAGCGAACGAAAGTTTCGTGTTGCTTTAAATAATGTTGTTCGTTTTGTATATGGGCTCGCAGGTTAGATTATGTCTCAGAGTTCGTTGATGATATCCTTAGTATGTCACTACATAACTACTTAGATAGTAGAGTACTAATAGACCAAGAGCCGGCAGCAAATTTTGGGAGTGGAGTGATAACCAATATTTATACACATGTATATGTAGATATACGCAACATTATATCAAATTCAACCGTCTGGCAGATTTTTTTTTCAGCCGGGGGTGGGGGTGGGCGTTCGAAAATGGTCATTTTTCCGTTTTTGGGGTCGAAGTGATAACCACTTAAATTAATATATGAATAATAGAGGAGGGTGCACTGATGTCAAAAAAGTGTGTCCAAGACGTTTTACTTTCAGCCTTCGCCTTGCCAGACGGCCAACAAAAAGCGCGAAAATCAACTTTTTGGGTCGAAGTGATAACCACATGAGTGATACATCAAAAAATCAGAAAAATTCTCCTGATTATGAAAATGTGTGTCCAAGACATTTTGGTTTCAGCTTTGTGCTTGCCAGACGCATTTTAACATTTTTTTAATGCATTTTTCAACTTAAACTCTTAATAACTTTTTTCCTATGAAGTATAACCAAAAGATTGAGACACCAAAAACTCAGAACAATTCTCCTGATTATGAAAATGTGTGTCCAAGACATTTTGGTTTCAGCTTTGTGCTTGCCAGACGCATTTTAAAATTTTTTAAATGCATTTTTCAACTTAAACTCTTAATAACTTTTTTCCTATGAAGTATAACCAAAAGATTGAGACACCAAAAACTCAGAACAATTCTCCTGATTATGAAAATGTGTGTGCAAGACATTTTGGTTTCAGCCTTGTATCATGTGGTTATCACTTCGACCCAAAAAGTTGATTTTCGCGCTTTTTGTTGGCCGTCTGGCAAGGCGAAGGCTGAAAGTAAAACGTCTTGGACACACTTTTTTGACATCAGTGCACCCTCCTCTATTGTTCATATATTAATTTAAGTGGTTATCACTTCGACCCTAAAAACGGAAAAATGACCATTTTCGAACGCCCACCCCCGCTCCCGGCTGAAATAAAAACCTGCCAGACGGTTGATTTTGGAATAATGTTGCGTATATCTACACATACATCTATATGAATTTTGGTTATCACTCCACTCCCAAAATTTGCTTCCGGCTCTTAGACTATAATCTTTTTATTTGATCTGATACAATCAGGGACGCCAGACTTTCTGTTTGAAAAACTAGTTTTCTTGCGGTCGCAAAGAAGCAGGGTTCTTATCACACCGAGTCGAAGCTGGGTCATGGCAATGCCACTCCAAAATCAATACCGAACAGCGACATTCTCGGGATGTATTTGGTGCTGGTGTATCTTAAGTGGATTATGGTATCGTCCGAAATTCGACTACTGAACTTCTCAGCATAATATTTTTTCTAAATTCTTGATTTTTTTTATCAATTTATCCAATGTAAAAAATGAAAATCAAATTGATTGAGGTCTCTGAAACCACCTCGTGAAGTATCTATTAATTCTGTTACATGAAGTTTTTTTCTCAATTGAGGTAAGTTTGTTGGGAAAGTTTTCAACCACTTATACAGGGTGTCCCGTAATGAGTGGATAATACTGCAGCTGGTGATAGCTGGCCTTATGACTGCTCAGAAAAAAAATATAAAAAAAATATTTTTCTTGTGGTCTCCATGGTATAATTTATTTTCGAAAAATGTTAAAAAATTCAGGGTCTCCTAAAATACCTAATTACAACGGCCACCCATAAAGGATTCTTGTTATTTTTGTATTTTAATAATATTCTTGAATAACCGTTCTAAATGATGGGTAGTAAATTTTAACACCAGCTGATGCATTTTTTGTGTTATAATTTTTTAAAATAATTTTTTTATTCAAAAATAATTCAATATTTTTTTTCACCAAAGTTTGAAAATTAATAAAGAGAAAAAAATGTATGAGAACATAAATGGCAAATTTGATAAAAATTGGCCTGTTTAATGTACTTTCCAAAATGGTATAACACATGTTTGTGTCTACAACCATGCCCAATAAAATTGGCATTTAATCTACTAAAGTAGTTTTTTAACATTTTATCAGATGAAATTAAGTTACAAAGTTAAGTAAACACTACGACGACGAATGAAATAAATTTTAATTTTTATTGCATTTAAAAATAACCGTTATTAAATAAAGGCACTAACATTTAACACTAGTTGCTGGATTTTTTTTAATAATTTTTTTAATTAATTTTTTAATAAAAAAATGATTAAATATTTATTTTGATGTTTGGTGACAACAAAAATTGAGTTGGAAGGAAAAGTCAATAGATATACCAGTGTCACTATTATGTCTGCTAAATTCACTAACTAAAATAATAGTATGCACTTTCAAAAAGGTTTTGATTTAGGTATGGGAAATGCGATAAATAAAAACAACAGTATTAAAAATTATGATATATTTGTAATTTAAATGTATTTATATTAAATGTTCAAACTGTCCCCCATTCACTGTGATACAGGCTCTGCATCTTCTAATGAAGGACCTCTCAATAAAACAAGCATATTGGCGCTCATTTATTTTCATCACTGCGTCTTGAACACGACGACGCAATTCCGTAATGGATGTAATTGGTTTAGTATAAACCATTTCTTTCAGACATCCCCAGTAGAAAAAGTCCAAAGGATTTAGGTCTGGCAAACGTGGTGGCCACAAAATTGGGCCCAGACGGCCTATCCCTGTTCGTCTTGCAATCACCCGTGTGATGTAGTTGAATCTGCTTCAATTTCATTCAGCACAATACGATCAATTTCTTCTCGCGGTAAACGTCCTCCGCTAGTACCGCCCAGTCCATTACCAGGCATTCGTCCTTCTGAAAAACATTGGTGGACTCTGATGAACACTCGATAGTGCGGATGTCGCGCATTTGGATATCGCTCTCTATAGAGAGCTGCAGCTGCGTTAGCGCTTCCTCTACATTCCCCGTATATTAAATGCATATTCGCATACTCCAGCGGCGTATACTGTGACATTCTTAATCAGTATTAATTTAATCAAATTCAAAAATTCGTTTAAGTGACGAAACCAGTATAACAACGTTATACGTTACGTAATGACAGAGAATTGACAATATTTGCAAATAATACTTTTATATGCATTTTAATGCCTATTTTATTACAAGTCAATTTTTATTTGAGAAAGTGTTAAAAATCTTCTCTAGTAGATTAATAGCCAATTTAATGTGTTATGTGTTAGTGCCTTTATTTAATAACGGTTATTTTTAAATGCAATAAAAATTAAAATTTATTTCATTCGTCGTCGTAGTGTTTACTTAACTTTGTAACTTAATTTCATCTGATAAAATGTTAAAAAACTACTTTAGTAGATTAAATGCCAATTTTATTGGGCATGGTTGTAGACACAAACATGTGTTATACCATTTTGGAAAGTACATTAAACAGGCCAATTTTTATCAAATTTGCCACTTATGTTCTCATACATTTTTTCTCTTTATTAATTTTCAAACTTTGGTGAAAAAAAATATTGAATTATTTTTGAATAAAAAAATTATTTTAAAAAATTATAACACAAAAAATGCATCAGCTGGTGTTAAAATTTACTACCCATCATTTAGAACGGTTATTCAAGAATATTATTAAAATACAAAAATAACAAGAATCCTTTATGGGTGGCCGTTGTAATTAGGTATTTTAGGAGACCCTGAATTTTTTAACATTTTTCGAAAATAAATTATACCATGGAGACCACAAGAAAAATATTTTTTTTATATTTTTTTTCTGAGCAGTCATAAGGCCAGCTATCACCAGCTGCAGTATTATCCACTCATTACGGGACACCCTGTATACATACATAGGTAGAGTCGTCGCTTACCGTTCGATACTTTTTCTCTTTCCAAGTTTAAATCATTGTTGACAAGTATGAATTATTACGCTAAAATAAAGAGGGCAGGTGGAAGTCGAATCGTAAATCAATTATTCCCTTTAAACATTCTTATATGTACGCTTCCTCTTCAATAGCTGTAGGTTTAGTATTTAGTATGTAACATTCAAAGAAAATAAAATAGTCCAGCGATACTCTAGAAAGGCTTTCGTCGCGAAATGAAAATTACAGATATTTTATTCATAATCAATGAATTTATTGTACATTCATTGAATTTAAAAATTTAAGCTCGTTAAGTTAGTAAAAAACTTTATACCTCTCCTCTGAGTTGCTTGGATTCAGGTGGAGAAGTCAGACGACATCACTACCTTCAAATTATTTATTGGTTTAAATCGTCTTCGTTGCCGAAGAGAGGTCAAAATGAGCGTTATGTTCTGCTCCATCCACCTGAAACTGAAACTCAAAGAAAGTTCAAAAATCGTTGCTAGCTCATGGGCTCTTAGTAATAAATATAGTACACATACACTGTTATATAAATACAACTTTACAAATTGTGTCAAGTTGTAAGATCATCTAAAAAAAAAGGCTTAATCCTATCGAAAGACGTAAGTTTCCTTAAAAATCTCATATTAAAAATTAATTAATTGAGCGTCAATAAAAGACACAACATCCCGTCAGTCATTTCTGGGAGATTCTACTCTTTACCTAACACTGCTCGAACCGTATCGTATCTCTCTTTCGAACTGCTCTGCTTTGAGAGTCCCATCGATACTTTCACAGTTCTTGTTAAACACACTGTAAGCGCTGGGTTCGTGTTTCGGTTTTGGACCTGTCCTCGTATTGAAATAGAGTCCCAACAGAGCTGAAAACATCAGGAAAACAATTCCGAACTGCAGCTCAATTGCAATGACAAAGCAAGTAGCCCAAAATAGGAAATAGCACGTCTTTAGTGTGTAATTGATGTACTCCTTATGGTGGTCGATAGGAGGATCAGCAGTTGGTTCCTCGACACCAGAGCCTGGAGCAGATGACACTTCATTCTCATCGGAGGAAGATACAATGTCCGATAGCTGCGAATCTTTCTCCAACGATATATCATCCAGTTTATTGGCCTTTTGGGGAGATAATTATGGAATTATTAATGGTATTTTATTAATTGAGAACTTTTTTTTATACTGGAACATCAATTATGTGCTCTTCTTTGTCTCTATCCGCCCTGGCACCAGATCCAAAGGAAAGCATTCTATTCAGAGCTCCCTTGAATTGTTCGTATTTTTCTTGTCGTCGTTTTCGTAGTCTGTATGCTTCAAGTTTTGATTCCATTGGTTTGGCTTTTTTTCATTAAAATTACATTATTTTTTGTGTTTAATTGATATAAATGTGAAATTATGAAAATGTTTTTAACTAAATTCGGCGACACGTAGACGAAGATAAAGGTAAACAAAAAAATATACGTCAAGGTTGACGTTTTGGTTTTGTTGGATGAATTTTCTTTATAGCGATTATGGCGCTACCTAGTTGTAGAAAATAAAATCCTGTGTACTAGTTTAGTTTGTTTTGGAACCAATTGGTACTGTTTGTTTATTATATCATGGTATTTGGTTGTGTTTTTTATCGAGTTCACACGTGCATTTTCTGCTAAGAACTAGTAACTTGCAAAACACTAAACTAATATTAGCCGTGTTTTTTTGCAAGCTCAGGGAAAATTGGTCGAAAAAAACTACGTCGGGGCTAAACAATGTACATGTTAAATACAACAACAACTAATCCCCAGCACGCTTAGCTTAAGCGCACAGAATTCTCGGTGCTTAACTCTTGGACGGGCTTAAAACTGTGCTACCAAATTAAACTTTGTATTAGTTATCGATAAATTGTATGTAAATTGACGTAAATCTGTTTTTGTTTTATATAAAACTGGACGATGGCGAAAAAGTAAGGATTTATTTCGTTTTTAATTAATAATTGTTAAATAAAAGTTTGTTTTTCGTACAGGCAGATGCGAATATATCGGTTTTGTATTCAACAAAAAAAAAGAACGAACAAAAATACCTACCATAATGAGTGCCTTTTGTACTTCAGCTCTGCAGGGGTAGGTTCGAAAGAAACTATTTTAATATGAAAACAAAAATAATTAAGTAACTGACCTCATTAATTTTTGTAGGAACACAGCATTGGAAGTAAAGCAATTAAAGAAATTGGAACTGTGACACGTACAGATTCTTCGCATATTTCAGTGTGTTTTGGCTTTGAGAAGATTTGAGCCACCTGAAAATTATCCCTCATATCTTGATCTATAATATCTTATAGTTCAAGCAAGTCCATACAAAAATACATATTATGTATATATATATACTTATCCATATACTTATTATGACCATAAAACCAGTTTTTATTTATTTAATTTCAAATCTGTATTTTTTATATAAAAAGAAGCTGTAGTTTTGAACAACATAAAGATATATAAATGTCCTAAATAATATTTTGCTGTTCCAACGTTCCAAGTTATTAAACAGCATTTACCGTCTATTGATCGAAGCACCTGCTGTGCTATCATTATCATAATTGTAGTACTCCACCAAACTCCTCATCACCATCTGATCCAATAAATGCCCTGACCTCTACTGGGTGCTATATCGACATGTTGTATTGGCATTGAATTCTCACCTCAAAATCGAAAAAAAAATGTATGACTAATGTATATTTGTTGCAAGGATGGTTGAAACTTACTTGCGTCTAGTTGCTATAATGGGGGATCAACATTGGCTTCAGCTAAATTTTTAACAGATTTTGACTTGAAACACTGGAACTCTATATGGCGGCTTCTGGCTTTTTCTTTTTTCCACGACATATGAATGAAAGGATGCTGAACGTAGGTAGCTGTAGATAACCTGATAAGACAAAAACTTCGCTAACTTTTCTTAAACGGAGACCAATCTCAGCGCGACCAGCCGGGCGTTTGCGAACTTTTTTCTTAAGCGTGAGATATCCTTCTATTCCACAACGAATCTTCTTCAATCCACGATCTTTCATTAAATGCTTCGCCACATCTATATTCTGAGAGCTCATGCAGAATACCTCCTGTCGATCAATACACAAAATAATTGAAAATACCATGTACATTATTGCAGCGCACTATTGTGGCATCAAAAAGGATCAGTAAATAGTCTCAAGCTTCCTTGAGCTCGGGCACTGAAACCGCCGGTAAACACTTAATAATTCCATTTTTATTATATTCCAAAATCGCACGGAATACAGATTGTGATGAAATTTCGATTTTTCTTTGTGAATGTTGAATTTTATTTTGTTTATGTGTCAGCTGTTTTTGAAATGTCATTGTACATTACACAGTGCTGCCAAATATTTTGTTAAGCCCCGACGTCGTTTTTTTCGACCAAATTCCCCCGGGCTTGCAAAAAAACACGGCTATTACTAATACTACGTTTTCACCAAGAGATAATCCGGGATTTAAGGTAGGAGATTTAAAGTTAATCTTGAAGTGTTTTCACCACAAAAAAGGAGATTAAATTGACGTTTTCATTCTGAATTGCCATTCAATTGTCAACTCAATTTGACAAGAGTAAAACAAATATAATCGGCAAAAGTATAGCGAACGGAAAAAAACAATTTTTGAGCAATAAAACAATTAATTTTGAATAAACTATTTATTAAAAATGAGTCTAGTAACCTAAATCTATTGTTATCACACCATTTTATTCTTCAAAATAACATTACAGTATTGGAGAATCCATAATTACCGGAAAAAACACAATTTTTCGGCCCACTCTTCAATGAGAAGCTCCCCATCCTCCAGTGTCTAGGTTGTCCGTTGTTTTTTGTGTGTTTTGGTTGTTGCATTATCTGGAATTTGTATTGTTTACCAAAATATTATTATAAATATATGAAATACATTGTAAATACTTGCATTTTTATTCCTACAGCCAACGCGCAAAAATATTTTATAATTTTTTTTTTATTTCAATGGAAAAACTGACGTTTAAAAGGGTGCGTTCTACAAAAATTAGGATTGTTTGATTTGAAAATCTCCTTCTTGCAAGAAGATTTCAATGAGATTTATTTTAAATCTTCTTTTGAGGAGATTTCAATTTGTATGGTAAATCTTGGAGATTTGAAGAGGATTTATGCTAAATCCACTTAAATCGCGATTTAGTGCTCAGTGAAAACGTAGTATAAGATTTATTTCAGATTAGATTATTTAAATGTAGGTATGTAGTGTTTCCACAGCTCAAAAAGATTCAAAAATAGTTAAACTTTGACAGTTCCTTTCAGAATACAAATGCTTCTTCTTATGTAAAGTTCGGTTCACAAATATTTAACTGGCTATTAAATTTACGTATTTTGTATGGAACAAACGTCATTTAAAGATTTAAAAGCCTGTTAAATAGCTAAAAAGGCTTTATGAAATCGGCCATAAGTATGTCAAAGTAAGGATTTAACAAGGTTTATGTGAAATCTACTAGATTTATGAAATAACTTTGTATGCTAAATCTTCGAGTTTTGAAGAATATTAAGGGCCAGTTTGTTCACACTGGGTTAAATTTGAAGCATGACTTATAAAGTTTAGCAATTTCCATGATTAACAACTCAAATTAAAGATTCATTGATAAACAGTTTGGTTAACATGGACATTCGCTGATTTACCAGTTCCATTAATCCTAGATTGAAGATGATCAGCTGTGATCAAAATGGCCCTAAGAGTAAGTCTACTTAAATCTCGGTTTAATCGTCGATAGAAATGTAGTAAGAATTAGATCCAGATAGAAAAGTATTAATTAGATCCACATATAAAGCGTGTTGTATTTGTACCACGTGTTATCAATTGATTCGTATCAGTTCATGTGTGGCTTCAGAAGAGCACTTATTTAAATCCAATTGAATAAATCGAAACTGGACAGGACACTGGATTATAGGGCTGCGTCAATCAGGAACGATTCGATTTGTTTTGATCCGATCATCGAAAAGAATTGATGATTGAAATCACAAATTTTCATTTCAATCGATCCTAATCTCAATCATTTCGATGATTCTCGATTTTCCAAACATTTTTGTACGGTGGATCGAGAAACGGAGTACGCCAATCGATTTAGGAGGTGGAAATTACCTACGCCCAAGCTCTCTAGGTCAATTAAAACACTTTTAATTTGACAGGTGTCAAAATGTAAAATCATTTCCGAGAATACGCGCTACGTAACGTCGCACAGAGGAAAGTCAACGTTTTTATTTCGCTCCACCGCCGGCATAGATGTTTACACATCAAAAATCGAATCGGAAAAGTATAAAATATTGAATTGAGTGGAATGAAAATGATCGATTGATTAAAGTGATCGATTCATTTTCGTAATAGATTCTTGAACGATTCGATCATTTGAAATGAACGAGCTGTGTAAACTCTACTAGAGATGAGCAAAAAATCACGACCTGTGATTTTCGACCTGAGTCAAAAATCACAATCACTACCTGTGAGCGACTCTTTAATAAACCTGTGAGTGCCCTAAATGTGATTGAAAATCATAACTGTAGTAAAATCACAACAAAAAGAAACGATTCACAAATCACGACAATCGCACAATGAATTTTATGAACTGTGAACAAAATCACGACGAGAGAAAAGTCAACAATGAGTAAAATGAATCAGAACGAGAACTGTAGTATGATTTAGTTATTATTTTAGCAACTGAACAGATACAACAATAACAACTGAACAATACAGAAAAACAAAATCTCAGGACGCATGATGAAAATATGAAGAACAGATTAATTCTTTTATTTTAAGTTTAGGATCTAGAAGGTAGAACTGAATTGTGAACTGAGGTCCTAGCCTCGTTGTGATTTTGTACACAAGGACAAGGAAAAGTGAAACTAAAATTTTGACATTGCAAATTTTAGGGGTTTCCACTGGAGCTAGAGAGTTGGGCCTGGGCGAGACACTGAGGTAATTTCCACCTCCTAAATCGATTGGCGTACTCCGTTTTTCGATCCGCCGTATTTATGTATTGGAAATTTTGGGCATTCGATATTTTAGACATTCGAGATTTTGCTATTCGATAATTTTGAATTCGGGACTTGAGATTTTTAGCATTTTTGTGTTCATGGTTATGTTCTACGAGCTAATTTTAATTACTTATTTGTTGTCCTCATTTAATTACATACCTACTTTATATTTTACTGAGAATTTTTTTTTTTGGCCTCAAAGATATTCCAAACTTGAAAATCACAATCACAGGTTAAACTTACAGTGATTCAGAAATCCCAGTCACAGTTATACCTGTGATTAGAAAATCACAGTTTAGCTCATCTCTAAACTCTTCTGAATTAAAAAAAATTATATTAAGTGCGCATATTAAGCGAGTGAATTTTCGGATACAAATTATTTTAAATCTGGATTTAAGTTTTAATCTGAATTAAATGAGCACATAATATGACTGTAAGCTTCAGTTTTTCAGTGCGAGATTAAAGTTAAACCCGATTTAACTGATCAAATTAAGTGAGTTAAATCAGGATTAACTGAACAGATGCTTTTGGTGTTTTATCCGAGTTTGTTTACTCGTTCCGCATGCATTCTCCAACGAAAAACTGCTTCCTCAGTTCACTGTGTCTTAATTTTCTTCTAGTTAGGTATTAGGTTTAACTCACCACTGGGCCTAAGTGGTTTCAATAAAACCGCGTTCATATAGCGAAATAATTTTCTTTATTATAACAAACATTTTGATATATTTTTTTTTAATTAGGCCTTCTAAATTACTTACTTCTGTTAAGATTAAAATAGTTAAGTCCAAGGAGAGTTTTAACCCCTTTTTAGCTCACCCATTATTATAGTTTGCCTTTTAAAATTAAGGTCCGTTTTCCAAAAAAATAAAGCTAGCTGGATCGTGTATGGCCAGCTTAATGTTCGCATTTAAATTAAACCACCAACAAATTTGTTTTACGTTTTTGTTTGTATTTATTATTTTTACCAATCGAACTTAATATTACTATAATTTCAATAATCCTAAACATTTTGTTTTATAATTTTTGTTTTTCTCTCTCTTTCTCTCTCTTCCTTTCTGTAACTCTTCGACGTTGTAAACAACAAATATATATAATATATATTCATATAAAAAGTATACATTTTGTAAAAAATCCATATTCTCTTGTATATTAATTCTCCTTCTTACATTTTCGTTTTGTGTTTATTAAATTCTGTGTTTTATTTAAATTATTAAGAAACATTAACTCAAGGTTTTTTTTTCTATTTTGTGTAAGAGAAAAATATAATATTTAATCAATTTTTTATATTTATTATAAAAGGAAAAAATATTACTTACAAAACATTTATTTAGAAAAATAAACAAACAAAGCGCTTTTGAATATCAAATTCAAATATATTATGTATATATGTCACTACGTTTTGCGTACATTCGTTTTTTTTTTTGTTATGATTTATTATGTGAAATCATGTTTTTTTTTCAATTTAAACTAAAAGACAAATTCAAAGAGATTACACCTAAACTGAATATAAGAAAAGAACATTTGCGTCAAAATTTTATTGAACCCACACCAAATTTTTTATTAAAAAGAAACATTATTAAAAATAAAATATTATTATGAAAATTTCGTTATTCTTAAATTGAAAGATACATTTTTTCCAAAATAAAAAAAAAAAAAAAAAACTAAACATAAATGATTACAGTTGTTTGGATTACATGTTTTTTTTTTTGTATTTTTTCTAGGCAGTTAAAGTGTACTTAATTTTATGAAACAATTAATTACTTTGCTCTGAAAGTTTAAGTTTGTGAAAAGCTTTTACAAAATTGTTATATGAATCAGCATTTATTTAATTTGGTTGTTAATTTTAAAGTGTAAAACAAAGAAACAAAAAAAAACTAAATTAAATGCGAATTGACGTTTCCAAACTGGAATTAAAAACAAAAATATAAAAATTTAATTTTAATTAAACGAATTTTCTTAAATAAATGCTGATTTTATTTAAAACTAAAAGAAACAAATATTAAACGTGTTTTTTTCTATCAAATTTTTGAATGAATAAAAAAAATTGTCAATTTTATAAAACTTTAATTATTTATGCTCGAGTGTTTAGCTTCAATCTTCGGCATATCAATAATTATTATTTATTGGTGAATTAATTCAACGCATGGTTAAATTCGTATTCATTTTCGGTCATGCTGTAGTCATCGTTGATAAGATCTCTCAAGAACGTCGTCATCATGGGATTGCCACTGTCCATAAAGGATATGGATGTTTTACGATGGTAAATTCCTGCATTTGGCGACTCGAGCGGTGGTGTTGTTTCAATTTGAATCTCACCCGAATTGGAGTTTGAATTAGCGATAAGTAGACCTTCATGTTTGAGGGCATCATCATCAGTGATGCCAAAGCCCATATATAATTTATCAGCTGCATTGGTAATTGGTTTAAGGTCTTTTATATTGCTAGTGGCTTTTCGTGGGGTGCTGATATCATCGATGCCACTGTCACTGCTGCAATCGTTGTCATTCATTGTGCATAAACCCGGCGGAATTGAGTCATCCGTGGGAAATGGTGGCGACGGCAGAATTCTTGGGCCACCAATCATCGGGTTTGAGTGTAAACTTCGCATTACTTTAGCTCTAGCCGTTTCGCAATGTAATGATTTCAGGCTGTCACATGGTGACAGTTGAGCAATGGCTTCTTCATCCGATATCATAATTTCGGGGAAATTCTTTGCAATTGCCATCTATATTGAGATAAAAATTGGAAGAAAGTAATCAAGAATTAGTAAGGTTTTTTTTAAGGTTGTATAAATATTAAATAGCAAATAGGATGTATGAGGGGAAAAAATGATAAATATAAATGCGATTTAATAATTGGTTCCTACAGTTACAGTGCCGCCAACTTATGCTACATTTACACAACTGACAAATTGGCAGTATTCTTGCATTTAACTGTCAACAAAATGACGGAACAATGAAAAATTTCATTCTTTTGGCAGTTAAGTGGCAGAAATATGACAATTTGTCAGTCGTGTAAATGCAGCATTAGTTGGTAATAGTAGTCATTATTATTAGTCGTAACTTAAGATCTGTTCGTTTACTTTCCAAAACTACCAATTTCTACCGCTTTTAGTCAAATTAAATTTTTGTTAAG
Organism: Leucozona laternaria; assembly: GCA_932273885.2. NCBI lineage: Eukaryota > Metazoa > Arthropoda > Insecta > Diptera > Syrphidae > Leucozona > Leucozona laternaria. Next base: position 214,671,185 of record OW026366.1, on the reverse strand, counting down.
AGCAAGTTCGTGCGATCCAGTCGTTCATTCTTATTAAATGAGCTTTGACAGAACTTTGGAATAAAATTGGTTGAAATTGGCAGTTTTTGGAAGTAAACGAACTTAAGATCTGTTCGTTTACTTTCCAAAACTACCAATTTCTACCGCTTTTAGTCAAATTAAATTTTTGTTGCTAACAATAAGAGCAAGTTCGTGCGATCCAGTCGTTCATTCTTATTAAATGAGCTTTGACAGAACTTTGGAATAAAATTGGTTGAAATTGTCAGTTTTTGGAAGTAAACGAACAGAGATTATATTAGTTTAGTCTGTCAGTGTCAAATATGACAACAATCACAATTGTGTTTGTTAGCAAGTAGGTTATGTCATTTTAGGCATCAAAAAAAAAAAGATTATGAAATAATGAATAATGGTTAGGAAAATAATGGATATTTTTTGTTCTAAATTATTATCATTTATCTTAAAACATTATTTATTTTTATACGAAAGTCGTTGCATAGACTTTTTGATAATTTGTAAATGGATCGATATTTAACTTAAAATATTATTTGATACATATATTTGATACATTATTTGAACATATAAACTTAATATATTATTTTTTTTTTTAATTTAACATTTATTTTGAATGATTTTTTTTTAAAATAAGCATTTATTCAGTGTGAATTATTTGGATTGTTGCTTACTTCAAATTAATATATATTTTTATTTTATCAAAATATTGATAAGAAACTACATAAACGTCTTATAAGTATTTCTTTTTTTTTAATTTATATATTTTGTTTCTTAAATTATACATTTACAAAGAAATGTATATAAAAATAATATAATTATTTATTACAATCAACACATCACAGATACATCGAAAAAGTATTTATATACAATTTAAAAAGGACAACAAAATAATATACACTAAAAACTAGTACAAATTAAATCGATGCATGTACACATAATTTAACTCCAGCGTTGTTTATCACCGGTGGATTGTAGCTTAAGTTACTCTAGGGCTAGTCCGGGTCTAAAATGACCCATTAAATTAAAAAAAAATATCCCCTTTAAAGTAGATTTAAAGGATCAATACCTACTGTTCAATTCTGAACAAACAAATGTTTTATACGAATAAGACAGCAAATCTAACCTCTAGACTAGAATATACCTACCATAAATGATTTCCAATATGGGGAATTTATGAATATGCTGGAATAAGTTGCCACTTTCGAGAAATTATACCCAACTTGCAAATATAAACTATCACTTACGCATTACATGCAAAAAGTATGTGCTATACGATGAGTTATAATATGAGCTTTTAAATTTCACCATGAAAAGGTGAAAAGCTATGTCAATTTTTCAAACAAACTACGAGCACTCATTCCAACACGAAACTGGTTAAAAGCGAAAGTATAAGATTTTTATTTGACAATTGAAATTAAGGTATTGCAAATAGTTCCTTTTCACATGAAGAAACAAGTTGTTGGAGATTTTTTGACGTTTCCTTTTAATTTCTTCTAAAATCTCTTGTACCTTTCACACAATGAAATATGCGAGAAACAGATTGGCACAGCAACTTCAACAGCAATTTTGACAACCGCATCACTCATTTTAGAGCTAGTGGTTTTAAATGGCTTTGAGTACATTAACACAGCAACATCGACATCGACATCAACGTTAGACCTAAACCCTAAATTCGATGTCGCTGTGCAAATGATGCCAACTTTAAAGCGAAGTTTTTCAGGTTTATCAACACTAAAAAATGAAAATGTGACAAATTTTATGTATGTTTTTATGCTGTCAAAAGCGCTGTTCACGTTGGTAATCTATTTTACATGACTTTTGATGTCAAAGTGTTCGTTGCTGCCAAAGTTGCTGTTGAAGTTGCTGTGCCAATCTGTTTCTCGCTATAAATTCGTTTTCTGTAGATTCCATAAATTGTGTTCAGTGAAAAAATAATTAGGTTAGATTAGAACAGAACAGAACAGAACAGAACAGAACAGAACAGAACAGAACAGAACAGAACAGAACAGAACAGAACAGAACAGAACAGAACAGAACAGAACAGAACAGAACAGAACAGAACAGAACAGAACAGAACAGAACAGAACAGAACAGAACAGAACAGAACAGAACAGAACAGAACAGAACAGAACAGAACAGAACAGAACAGAACAGAACAGAACAGAACAGAACAGAACAGAACAGAACAGAACAGAACAGAACAGAACAGAACAGAACAGAACAGAACAGAACAGAACAGAACAGAACAGAACAGAACAGAACAGAACAGAACAGCACAGATTCGTGAAATACGTCAGAACAAGTTAGAACAGGAAATCTGCTCTAAGTTGTTCTACCTAAAAAGCTATTGCAGAAAATCCTGTTCGAAACTGTTCCAAAGTTTTCTGGACAGATTCATTGAACAGCAAACCAGAGCAGTTTAGAACAGGAAAATCCTCATTGAACAGTAAAAAGTTGTACTTTTCTGTTCGAAATTGTTCCGACTGTTCGGCTGTTGGTTGAAAATGTGAAAAGGAATGTCAAAAAATCTCTTCAACCGAGGATATGTTGTTCGCCCCAATTACATCGTGCCTTCCTCTCCAACAAACTGAAAGTTGTTGGGAACTCAGGTTACCTCAGAAATCTTATCTAACTTTTTGTATACGCTATCGCACGCTTTCTGTGGTCAGGGGCCAAATTCCGCAAGCGTGAATAATTTTTCGTGAACACTTTCTATTCACTCTCAAAATAAGGGTGAATAAATTTGCCAATTTGTGTACACGTTATCTGTCAAAAAATTGGCAACTCACTCTTGCGGAATCGCAAAATTTGATCTGTACACGGATTTGTGTGTACACACAGAAAACTCACGTTTGCGGAATTGGCCATTTTATACCCATGTTTTGTTTTTTCCGAAAACTCGATTATAGAAATCAAAGGCTTAACTAATTGCATTTTGTCAGTCTTGAAAATTCAGTATAAGCAAGGTTTTACATTTTGAAATGTTAAAAAACAAATCTCATTTACACGCTGCTGACATACCTAAATGGAAAATTTAATAAAAAGTAACCAATCTAGGATCTACACGATTGAGAAGTTGTACAATTTTTTTTTTTGCTTACCATTTATAACTCAGTCGTGTAAATGAACTTAAATCTGCTGATATAATTATCGTCATACAAAATTACAAATGTGAATGACGTTTAATTTTGACATTATACTGACAATGTGTAAATATTGTGCTGACAACTATTAAGAAAATTATGAAAAAACACAAGAAAAAATGAAGAAGCTCCTAATTTTTTTGACAGATTGCCAATATATTGGCAAAGTTTGACTTGGTATAATGCAGGATTCATACGACTAAAAATTGACAGAACCTTTTTTCTGTCAAACTTGAAAAAGAATGAATTTGTCTATTTTTTTGCCTGTTTTGACAGAGTATTCATGCAACGTCGGAAACTTTCCGAGGTCGTAAAATCGTAAAGTTTCCGACACACTTTGCATGAATATTCTTTAAAACATTTTGCGTAAATGACGTGGTAAACAAATCAGCTGATTCAGCCAAAGACATAATCTCATAAAAAAAATTTCCTAAATTTACCATCGTCGTGTACAACGTTTACGAAAAAAATTCTTGTCCGAAAGTTCACGATTTGTTGAAAAAGATTTCCCATACAAATGTTGACAGTTCGTTTACGACATCGAAAACTTTCCGGCGTTTACTATGTTTACAATGGTTTTGTGGTGTCGCGTCTGATTTTGTTCGTTTAAGGAATAAGTATGTATCATATGGAAAGATTGGCAATACAATGGGAATCAAATGGTCGCGTTAAGAACTCAATTGTTTTCTCTTTTGTAAGCTGTTTTGGCTTTTGACAGCAAATGATATTCCTATCCCGTTTTGGTCGTTCACAAACGATTCGGACACTAATAGCTGTATTTTATTATCGCCGATGATCCATATAGATCTCATGAAAATAAAACAATACGGATCTTAAGTGGCAGCTGTGTTGTATACCTATCTCTTTTTTCATTGCGTTTATTTATTTTTCATTTATTCTTTGTCTTTTTTCTTTACACTACAATTCACACTACCTTACTGTGAGAAGCCATCTACGCCCAAGAGTGAAAACTAAATTTTTGGTTCATAAAACGTGATTCCGATAGAGAGCAGGATCTCATGTTGTTGTTGTAAAGCATGTTTTTTGATGATCTATATGGATCATCTCTGATAATAAAAAAGGGCTTATGTAGCTCAGATAACTTATCCGACTTACACCCGAACGCGGCTAGTCATTCCATTGGAAAATTGGAAGCTGTCATTTAAGGTGGAAACAAATTTATGGATTCAAACAAGTTTTGACAAAAATCAATTACCAAATGTTTAAGAAAGTTCTGCTTTTTTTATATCCGATTTTCTTATTATATACGTCAAATTTTAAAGAATAATTGACGGTGTGTTTTGAATTATGTTTCTTTAAGCGAGTTTTTCTTTTATATGTTTTTTTGTAGATTTGCTTTACTGGAATGAAATGCTTTGCGATTTTATTCTTTTAAATTTTGTTGAGGTGAAGCTATTTTAAAGCTTTATTAAAAAAGCCTTAAAAAAGCTTATATTCCTATAAAAAGCTAATCTTTCTGGCAAAACAGTTATTTTTACAGAGTGTGGTGGATACATTATTTTGAAAGGAAGTGGTGGATAAGTTCAAATTAAATACATTTAAAAGCTTTGTTATAATGTACCTAATTCTTATGATTTTTGAGTGTGAAGCACATTATTAAACAAAAAATGGGTCACGAGAATGAATACAAGTTCATTTGAAAATGAAAATCGAAAAGAGCGATGTTCAACAAGCATACCAGATACAAATTGCAAAGATATCGATGAGGATTTTGAACTCCTTACAGAAAGTGAAAGTAAAAAGAGAAGTATGGGGTTATTATGATGGCACACCATCATACCGCGGTGCTCATCTAGTCCTTCCGGATACACTTTTTTCGCACGTTCTTTAGTTTCAATATCCATTTATACCAATTAATACATCTTTAAGGACTTAAAAAAGAATTGATATTTTTTGCTGAAATTAAAATAAATTGAATTTTTTACCTACTTCCGATGCTTTCAAGTAGTTTAAGGACTCGCTTTTGTTTTCAAGGAAAATATCGATTTTATGAGCATATGCAGGAAGTAATATATTGAAATTTCTTCCTTGACACAGTTATGGAAGTTATGTAATGCTAATGCTATTTAATGCAAGAACTAAGTATGTACATTATGTAGATTGATGGAACGGATGTGTGTATTGATTGATTATGTTTTACAAGGTTCGTTAATTATTTTTATTTCCAAAGAAGTTATGTTATTGATGTCGGTGTGACATCAATGGGAAAGTGATGGTGTTTAACATATTAAATGAGGCGCATAACTTTTTTAATCAAAGCTAAAATCTAACAATAAGAAAAAATGGCTACTAGGGAAAGATTACAGACAGAGATTAGAGAATATTGTAGTTTAACAATCCCAACCTTTTATAATAAATAGGAAATGTATATGTGATCCAAACAAGACAATACTTAATTGTATTGGAGGGAGCTAGGAGTGCTAATGTCTAGAACCATTTAAAAAAATACTTGAGCGTGGAGCACCTCTAGATATTCATTGACAACGACAAGTAATGGAAATAGCTGAATCGAGAAACGAAATGTCACTTTGTCTTTGACTGACAGAGAAAAATATTCGTCCATCTTGTTTTATCTTTTGTCAATAAACGAGTTTAGGAAAAGAGATCTCAGAGATTTGTCTCCGTCAAAAAGTGAATAAGTAAAATTTGTTTCCCTATCATTTTGACAGAAGAAGTGAGAAATTTCGTTAAGGAATCCTGTTCTGTAATGTAACTGAGATTGCTGAGGACTCCGAGATGTTATTTTCCCGAACACTCCTAATCAAACGCGAAAGTTATGTAGGCCTTTGCTAAAAAGTGATTTTGCATCGATTTTTTTCGTTTTTGTATTCTTCATTTTGTTATATTCATTCCGTGGTTTCAAGTTAGTAGAGCTGGCGTTTGACACCTGTCAAATGAAGTGTCATAATATTAGTTGAATGTTTGTCATTTACGATAGTGGATCGCTTAACAATCGAACAACGCGTTAAAATTATTAAAACTTATTATACAAAAGTGGTGATTCAAACGTAGCCACTTTTCGCGCAAGACGCGATGATCATGGTCGTCATAATCGACCGACTAAGCAAGCAATCAGTAAAATTGTGAAGAAATTTGAAGAGAATGGAAGATTTACTGATGTCGGAAGTCCTGTGCATCATCGTAATGCACGCTCAGTCGAAATAATTGCTGCTGCAAGTGCAAGTGTTGCGGATGATCCGAATTTAACGAGATCCCGGCGTTCGCAGCAATTGAACGTGTCGTAACCGATTTTTTTTTAGCCGGCGATTGAAGATCATGATTTGGACGATATGTGGTATAGCAACAAGACTGGGCAACAAGCCACACAACACGACCAATTATGGTTTTGTTGTGTGAGAAGTTTCCTGGTCGCGTAATTTCACGATTTGACGACGTCAATTAGCCACGAAGATCATGCGATTTGACACATTTAGATTTATTTCTGTGGAGCTACACAAAAGACCGTGCTTACGCAAATAATCCCCGAACTCTAGACACATTAAAAACCAACACTACTCAAGTTATGGCCGAGATACTGCCTGAAATGTGCGAAAAAGTGGTTAAAAATTAACTCACACTTAATGGAAAAGTCCAAACTTTATATTGAAATAAAATTTTCATCAAAAATGTATCAAAACCGAAAAATTAATGAACCTATACTAGAAGTAACATAAATAAAGCAAATGTGCATTATATTGTGTAATAACCAAGGCGAAAAATGTTTGCCTTAGCGTAAGCAGCCGGTAGAGTGTTTAATTAAGCCCTATTTAGTAGACTTAAGTCGAAAAAAGGCTTTTCATACTTTCTCACCGAGTATTAAAACAATTAAAAAAAGTGGGTTAGAATTACATACGAGTGCCTACCACACTTGCATTCATTCAAATCAGTCTCACCATAACCTCAAACACTGAAAAACAAACACTGTTTTTTTTTGTTCAATTCAACAACAGCGAATGTTTGACTATTTGACGTTTCAATAGACTTAGTATTTGAACGACGCAATTGGATGTTTATTTTCCCTTACATACCGCCTTCACTGGGCATGAACGATGCTCGGATTATGAACATGTCTCTAGAAAAATACCAATGAAGGTGCATAGTACTTGTATTCTTTCAATCGTGGTACTCAATATTTCAGTTGTTAGGCCTTTAACAAAAAAAAAAAGAGAATCATCTTGAGCCTGTTAAACCAAAATAACAAAGATAACTTCAAGGTTAAAGTCTTATTTGATGGAAAATAATATTTTGATTTTTAAGAAAGAATCTACTCCACTTCAGTTGCCTCTTGAAAGTTATTATCATTTAACTCAACAACACAACATTATTTCCGAGAATTCTAGTTCAAATCATTTATTCAGTCAAATTAAATCCACAAAATATTTAAGGACGTTCTTCAAAAAGTAGGTACTCACCAATGAAACTTCAAAAACAAAAATAATTCAGTTTATTCGTTAGGGATTAAATTTTGTTTAAAAGAAATTCATTGCATAAGCCAAAGCGCAAACGTTTCGCCATCTCTTCATATCGTTAACAATGAACGCTGATAAGGACAAAAAGTCAGTTTTTGTATTGTTATCGTACAATACAGAGTCAATACACACATACCTTGAACCCCATTCAAATAGAAGTTGTATACGCAAATAACACAACACAAAAACACAATAAGAAGCCGAGAGTACATTGAAGTGGTATAACACTTATACTTCCTGGTTTCTGCTATGAAATGGGGGAATGGTGTCATTTCATTCTTAATGTTTTAATCAACTTTAAGAAAATTAATTTTAAGCAAAACGAGGATTTTTATAGCCAAAAAGGACACAATTTTTGTGATTTTGAAGGATTTTCTTTTTATTTGCACAGAAAGCAAAAGAGTGGCTGGAGTGGAATGGAAAAAAGAAAAAAAAAAGAAACGTCAAGTGTCTCTCACTTAATTGAGAAAAAAGTTGAAATAAAAATCACACAATGAATTTAATATTTTGTTTATTTGCATATTTTTTTTCGTTTTTCGATTGGCATGAATATTTTTAATGTATAAATTTTATTATAAAAGAAACTGCGTGCAAATAGAAAATTACAAAATACACTTAATTTGTTTATTTATTTAAAATTGAAAGTACCTATAGCTCTGTATGCATTTCAATAGACCTTCATCATCACCAGATACGACTGACGGTAAAAGTATTTTCAATAAGGGTCAGTGTTTTATAATAATTATGTTTTATGTATTCGTTATTGCCAAGGTAATACAACGATTTTATTAAGGCGAATTAATGAGATAATTTACAAATTCGGTTAAAATAAGGCGTGTTTTATTGAGCATCTTAATGTGCACATTTAGAAATGTTACACATTGAGTCAAATTTCCACATCTAAATGTTTCCAGCAGCAAATTAACAGCACATTGGGTCTTAAGGAACTATATGGCTTAATGTGGAACATTTCCTGTAGGTATTCACATGAAGCTTAAAAAAACACAACGACTTATTATCTCATTTCTCTTACTGGTGGATATTTCCACCATGTTTGAATAGGGGAATCGGGGGAAAGAGAACGAAGCAAGAGGCAAAATCTAATTTTAAGTCGTCAGGCATCTGCTTCTATCTCGTCTGTTTTTTCTCTATCGCACTTCTTTAAGAAAAGAGTCATGACTTAAACGTCATTGTGTAATTACATACTAATGACGTTGTTCTAACTAGACTCACTGCACTGACTTTTTTTTGACGTGAATTCAACTTCTATTTTTCTGACACAAACCAATGTAATGACATTCGAATCACTCTGAAGTTCAGCATACTTTAAAACAAAATACAAATCTGTGCTCGTTGTATAATTTTATTAAGTAAATATGTTTCCAATTAAAAAAAAAAATTGGATTATGTAGGACTTAAGTGCCAAGCACAAAGTACAGATAGAGAAAAGAGATGACACAAACGAAAACTTCAAAGAGAACCCATTATGGCCTTTTTGATTATTAATCCGGGAGAACGATTTGATACGTATGAACCCTTGTGGAACGATTCTGAAAACAAAACCAGAAGCAAAATACTCTTCTTTTCAGAAGAAGAACTGTCATTCTGGCTCCAATCGAAAAGGCCATTAGTTTTTTTTTTTTTTTTTTCATTAAAAAAATCCTCCCTTTCTTGGTAATCTCTTTCTCGCCATGAAGTGGGAGTGAGATTAAGTACATAGACGTCAAAAAAAAGTCGGAGGAGTCGGTCTAATGTGAACAGAATGACAGTTCTTGTATTAAAAGAAGAAGGTACTATTTTTTTTTTTTTTTGAGTTAAACAAATATTTTTTAGAATTACTGAAAATTTGTGCAAATTCGCAAAAAAGTTCAATTTACCAAACAGACGTGATATGTCTGTTTGGCAACATATAAATTCTTAACACAAACTTTGTTTATTTATTATTGGATTTGACAGAAAATTGTGAACATTTATAAGAATTTCAATGTTATCAAACAGACCTAATAACTTAGCTTTGTGACAGGAATGATTTTTTTGGTAGATTTAATAAGATCGAATAACAGTATCTTTAAGGGTTCTGCAATTTAGATTTTTCCTCATAGAAGAATTTTGTGTCGACATAATTTCCTCTATTCGGACTTGACACACACAAAATTTGAAAAGGGTTAACGATGTAGGAATGTTCATATATAGTCAAATACTGTGTTAAGTGCCTCACACGAGAGAATAATGAATATGAATATCTAAAGCTTTCGAGCAAATCGCATGGAAAATTTACCCAAGAAATACCATAAAATTGAATTAAATACAATCTGTAAAGTAGGTCAGGTCAGGCCAGGCCAGACCGGGACGGGTCAGGTATGTACCTCAGAGAATCACCCTCATTTGCATGTGTCAGATGTAAATTCAAAAATAAGTAAGTACCTACATATTTATGTAAAAAAAAATGAATAGAACTCGCATGCAAAAATCAATGGTGTGATTAAATTATTATCACGATTTACAAGAAAAAAGTAATGAAACACCCTATATTTATTAGGGTAGTAGTATTTTAGCATGACCTTGACCTAAGGGATATTTCAATAGGTTTTGCCCGGGGCTACAAGTACCTATCGTTTGTAATTTGTATGTATTTTCTTTATGCTCGTGCGTTACAGTAGCGTGGTTCAATTGGTTTTATTATGGTGTCAATGCTCTTCTTTAAAGCATATCGTAATAAATTTTATAGGCAATATAATATATTGTTTTCTCTTGCGACTTCAAGGGCATTGACCTGGTATTTATTTTGTAATTCTAAACATTTAAGTGTATGCGTATGAAGGTACTTATTTATTGAAAGAATGAAACACATTTTGTCAATAAATTTGGAAAGAATTTAGGTTATCAATTTTAAGAGGAATGGAGGAGGGTGGAAAGAATTAACGAAGCATGATTTTGCTTTGACACTAATTCAAGCTATTAACTGTCATAAATTAACGAAATATGTTGCTTTTTAATGTGTAAAATGTACCAGTCATCCACAATGTACTTAAGTTAAAGGAAGTAAAGGGTGTTTTTTTAGACGTGTGGTTTTCAATCTGACAATACTTTTTTCGGGGTTGGTCTTTTTGACAGATGTCACTTGATTTATGTTCAGTTTGGTTCGCCACTTCATAATTAATAGACTTACTCCTGAACAAAGTTTGCAAATCGTGCAAATTTATTACCAAAATAATGGTTCGGGTTGCGTGACGCATCGCCCGCTGCGTCCAATATTCGGTCGACATAATCGCAAAATCGCATACATTCGAGCAAACATGGATCGGTTTCGCACCACGTTTACTCTAGTGTATAATGCGCATCCTCAGAGACGCCCGCCGTACAGTGCGCACCGAAGACGCTATTGCTGCTGTGTAGCAGAGTATCGAAGAAGACCCGAATGAGTCCATCCGCCATAGCGCTCACCAATTGGAGCTGTCAAAAATTGGTCCACTTGCCCGAAATCATTTTTAAAATATAATGACAAACACTCTTGGCCATAACATTAAATTATATGCGTTTTATTTCTTCTTGAAAACCACACGTCTAAAAAAAAACACCCTTTACATTTTTCTGAAGTTTTACGATCCATTTACATACTTATTATTACTAAATTGGTAGGTAAATGTTCCTTTAGCTTTGACAAGTATCATTAGGTTTATAAAAACAATGAATTTATTTGCTTAAACTGTCAACAGATAGATGTAAAACCGTTTACTCACGGTTTCCACAAGAGATAATTCATTTAAAAAAAATCATCATGGAATGTAAATTTCCAATGGGGGCAACAAATTTGATGACAGATTTGATTCGATTTCAGCAATTTTTTCGGACAATCAATTAAGAAATAATTTGACTTCTAATTTTAGATTGACTATGTGCTGCTTTTAGGGCCAGTTTCACAGTCGACACTTACCGCAATAAGTGGCACTTAAGTTTCCCATAATAGGAATTTAAGCTACATTTCATAGCCAGCGTAAGTGGAACTTAATTCACTAACATCGGAGACTTAAGTGCCAATTATTCAGGTAACAGTGCACTCTGATATTGGGAATTAATCTTTCACATTCCCCACTTAAGTGTCACTTTTCTGACTGTGAAACTGGCCCTTAACCTTTACATATCGAATTGGGGAGTTGAGTCGAAATTTTGAAATAGAGATGGGACATGGACACACCTGATTTCAACTCAACCCATTTATGCATTACATTGTGTTGTTTGTTCACCAGCATGATTGCAAACAAAATTTCATGAAATAATCTGCCTTCTTAACGCAGTGGAAACTCACTATAAGACAAAAAACCAACAATGGTAATATGTACATATAGTATGTATATCCCTTTCTCATTTATTCACAAACGTCAAAATCATCACTTTGTGGAAATTGACATTTGATTATCAATATTTTTAATCAACCGCTGACATTGATTGCGATATATTAATATAAATAGCAAAATCATTCAAATCGCCCTGAGGCCACACAATAAGACACGCTAGCGAGTTGCAATCCACTCGAAATGTTTTACCAATGCACAGAAACTTAAGCAACTCCTCGTCGCTTCGCTTGACTTTTTCGAAGCCAGTACAGCAGCGAGTGAGTAAAATACAAATAGGAATTTGACAGTCAATGAATGTACATATATAGCCAATTCGGTAGTGTGTACTCGCTTGTGTTGCTTCAGTCTTAGAAACACAATTTAATTGAGCACACAATTTAAATTTAAATTGAGCACACATTTATTTATAGCCGAAATTCGCCTTTTATTTTTCGCTTTGGAATTTTGTATCTGTCAGGTGTCAGTTACCACAAAATAATAGCTGTCACTTTTGACGCTGACAGATGCTGGAAACCTGAAGACTGGATATGAATTACTTGATAATTAGTGAGTGATCGGGGGCGGGCGTGCTGTAATAACAAGAACGCCCTAACAAGGCAAACTTATGTTTACTGTTCACACGTGATAGACATGAAACCGCTGCGAAAGTATGCATCCTTGTTGACTGTCAACAATCTGAATTCGAATCCACGTTTATACGATCACACTTAAAACAATATTTTTTTGACACGATAAATTGCCTATCATCTAAGCTGTTTGATTTTATGGTCTATCCGTTCCTGCCGACTAACAACACAGCATACAAAAATGGCGCGCTTAGACTTCAATATAAAATTGTTGTGATATGAGGTGGCTTTGAAATCACATCGTCGCGTCATATGAAAAGCTATAGGCAATATAATTTTGTTCGATTATTTGGGGCATAAGGGGGTTTACACGGAGGCACATGCTTTGTAACAAACACCGAAATTTATCATTTACACGCGTGAAGCAACCGCTTAGCACACTAAAGTCGTGTTTTTGCTTTCAGAATTGGTCCATATATTTAGAGATCACCAAAAAACATTTACATAACAACACGAGATTCTGGGGCTAAATTACCGCATCAGTGACTGATCGAGTGAGTGCCATCAGTGATCGAATGAACGAGTAAAACCTATGGGGATGATGACTCCATAACGTGAACGGTAATGCCAAACTCACATAATTCAGTCACGTACTACTCGATAACAGATGCGGTAACTCGGCCCCTGTTCTCTTTCGAGATCACGTTTCATGATCCAAAAATGTAGTTTTTGCTCTGGCCGGTAGATGGCTTGGCTTTTTAGTTTTACAAAGGTTTGAAATGAAAAATGAACAAACACAAGGAAAAAACAGGTGGGTGTTTAATGCTGTTGTCCCTCTGATTCAAATGCAGGGAAAAATAGAGCTATAGGTAAAGCATTCCACATTCGTGTAGTGCGGCTGAAAGAGTATGAATTTGGACTCAAGAGTTAACTGGTGTGCATTTCTAGAAGTGCGATTATTACGGTGGAATTGTTTGAAAGGAGGAGTTCAACATGCTATTCCACTAGACCCATAAAAATAAAGAGTTTTCCAATAAGAGGTGTTATTTTGATATTCAAAGAAAAATGGCATTTTTGGAGATAAATGATCGGATGTTTATTTCATTATAAAGAGGAAGGTATGCCGTTAATAATGGAACACAACATCAGCCAAATGGCCGCCACGACCACGCTTACAGGACCATATCCTTTTCATGAAATTTTCCATAACCAAATCGCAAAGTGGCTGCCCTATGTCCTCGATAGCCTCACGAATTCCATCTTTGAGGTCTTGAATCGACGCTGGGCTATTGGCGTAGACCTTATCTTTCACGTGGCCCCAAAGGAAGAAGTCGCAAGTTGTTAAATCACAAGATCTCGGTGGCCAATTGTGATCACCTCTTCGAGAGATAACACGGTCTGGAAACTTTTCCCGTAAAAGATCGATGGTTTCATTGCTTGTGTGGCACGTAGCGCCGTCTTGTTGAAAGTAAACGTTGTCCAGGTCAATACCATCCAATTCCGGCCATAAAAAATCATTAATCATCTCTCGATAGCGCAATCCATTGACCGTAACTGTTGCTCCAGCCTCATTTTCGAAAAAGTAAGGTCCAATGACCCCGCCGGACCATAAACCGCACCAAACAGTCACGCGTTGAGGATGGAGAGGCTTTTCAACAATAACTCTTGGGTTTTCCGAGCCCCAGATGCGACAGTTTTGCTTGTTGACGTAGCCTCCGAGGTGGAAATGGGCCTCATCAGTCAAGATGATTTTTCGATGAAATTCCGGATCATTTTCATGCATTTCAAGGACCCAATCAGCAAAGACACGACGTTGTTGATGATCAGCCGGCTTGAGTTCTTGTGTTAACTGAACTTTAAAAGCCTTAAGACCCAAGTCTTTATGCAAAATACGGTGTAATGACGTTTGTGGAATGCCTAATTCCAAAGAACGACGAGGAATGGACAAACCTGGGTTTTCTTCAACACTTTGGGCATTTTTATGGCGTAGTTTCTACTTGTCAAATGTCAAAAAATGACAGCTTCAAAAGTGACAGCTACCGAAATAGCGGGCTATTCAAAATAACACCTCTTATTGGAAAACCCTTTAGTTATAAAATAGTGAGAGATATGAAACACTACGGCGGGGATCGAGCGAGAGTTCCAAATTAAATAATTAGTTTTCTGAACAAATTTAAATTTTGTCGCTAACGATAAAATATCGGCTGGAAATAGAAATTTTATTTCACTCTCAATTAATTCATGCAAAACGAAATAAAACACATTTCTCTGTATTTAAAATCGCATTTATTATTAAATTTAATATTGCATTTACTCGTGTGTATATGTGTGTGTATTTATTATTATTTTATTTTTCGTTCTATAATAAAATGCTGCTTTATATTTATATTTTCGTTTATCTTATATTTATGTTTAATAGCGACACTACACATTAAAAATGTAAAATACATAATATATAAATTGCAGCTACTTTTTTTTCTTGTTAATGTTAATGTCTTCACTTAATTTTAATAATTTATTCTACGTAATATATAAAATATTTCGACATTTAGATTTTAAAATTTATCAATATATAATACAATTTTAAATCACCTACTATCTTTCATTCTCTTAAAAAAAAAAAAAAACTATTCAAATTATGCTAAGCATAATGCTTCGTTCGCTTTTTAAATAATATATTGAAAATAAGCGCTTATTTATTTTTTGATAACTAAATTTTAATTTACTTTTTTCATTTTATTTACTGAATTAACAATTTTTTTTTTTGACAAAATATCATTTCAAAGGCTTGCTTTAAACTTTATATTATTTTCTACAAATAATCCTTGTAGGATGTCATAAACGAGTATCTATGTATCAAATCTTAATTGTTCGTAGTTGAAAAAATCGATAATTTGGTCGGTACATTTTGACAATAGAAAATGAGATAAAAGGAGATATGGACGAAGTGACGTATTTCCCTTCAATTTCTTCTTTGACAATTTGACATAACACTCCTTGACTGCCAATAATTCATGGGAAAACGTCAAAATTGAAATTAAAGTTTGTTTCCGTTTAGTCAATATAACAAAATGTCTTAAACTCAAACGTATTACTCCAAAATATAAGCTTTAAGTACAAATACAACTTTTGATGAAGAAAAAAAAAATTTCAAGGGTGTTCATTAGTGATTTGTATCAATTCCATCGTCCTCGTCATAGTAGTAGGCAAGGCAGTAGGGTATCCTAGCTGAGTTCTGTGTCGACAAGGAAGATTGTGTGTGTGTGTGTTGATTTTGATGATGATGATGATATAAATATGACCATCAGATACTTTAAGATGACAACATGATTAATTATATTGTTTGTTCGTAGACAATGCTTTGTCAGCTTTTTTTTGTTTGAGCAATTAATGGACGCGAAGAACTTGTTGCATACTTTATAGAAGATGATATAGGGACATTAATAAAGGGATGAATATTTAACCAACTAATAGAAGAAGGCGAGAGTCAGTTTTTTTTTTTTTAAATGAAGTGTCAGATTTTAAATATAATTAATGGAAAATTGAGTAGTTTGTAATAGAAGTATTTAATATCTAAGACTTTATTCCGGAACAAATAGTTGTATTTTTAAGGTTTCAGAATCGCGTGTAGTAAACGTTGTTTGTTTCGAAATATCCCCTTGGCAAAATCACAATTTCATTCATTGGTACTGACCATAATGAAATATACATCGTTGTTTCATTTCGTGGTTTCAAGTTGGTAGCGCTGGCATTTGACACCTGTCAAACTCAGCTTTCATTTGAAGTGTCATAATATTAGTTGAATGTTTGCCATTTAAGATAATGGATCGCTTAACAATCGAACAACGCGTTAAAGTTATTAAAACTTAATACAAAAGTGGTGATTCAAACGTAAACACATTTCGCGCGTTACCCGATGATTATGGTTGTCATAATTGTGAGTGTTTTATTTAGCTTTACTTTCGAAACCGAAAAATGAATGACCCTTTAAATATGACAAAAAAACGCAAGCTTAGTGTCGTGTTCCGCATAAGGGAAGTTTTCACCTACGTTCAAAGTCAAATGCAGTTCCACAGGGTTGTATTATCAAGTTTATTATAAATCTGCTTGCTTGCTCACAGGAATTATGGACCAACACAATATAAGCTAAGACTTGGAAGCTGCATAGCCAGCTGAATAGGGCATATAATAAATGCGCACTTTGTCTTACAAGTTCTTTTTCCCAACTTTGTACTGCTGGAAAGGAGATCGATAAAGTACATATGTATGTCTAAATTTAGACAGCTGTCTCACACCGTGTTTATTCAAATTTTTCTTCGATTGCTTATAACTTAGATACCGAAATTGTTTGTCTAAATATTTCCTAAAGTGAGAACGTTCAATAAAGAACGGAAGGCAACAGTCTAGTCATCAAGAATTCACTCAAGTTCACTAATTCATTCGAGAATGAATATAGGTGGATTAATTGAGTTGGCCATCTGTTGGTTTCTTTTTGAATCCTATATGTTATTTTGACACTGGCAGTTCGAAAAATTGACAGAAACTCGGTTATAAAGGGTGATTTTTTAGCTGGTTTGGTTTTGGCAACACTGGTTTTGACAGCTGACGTGTGTTTAGTACCTTGTGTCACTGTCAAACAGCTTCAGTTTGGTTTGCAATTTAACCATGGATCGTTTTACAAATGAACAACGCTTGCAAATTATTGAATTTTACTATCAAAATTCGTGCTCGGTTCGAAATGTTCATCGCGCGCTGCTTGTGTTCAGCGATGAGGCTCATTTTTGGTTGAATGGGTACGTAAATAAGCAAAATTGCCGCATTTGGAGTGAAGATCAGCCAGAAGCATTGCAACAGCTACCAATGCATCCCGAAAAAGCCACTGTTTGGTGCGGTTTATGGGCCGGCGGCATTATTGGGCCATATTTCTTCAAAGATGATGCGAATCGCTACCGAGCGATGATAACAAACTTTTTTTTGCCCGAAATGGAAGTTCTTGACTTGCATGATATGTGGTTTCAACAAGACGGTGCCACATGCCACACAGCACGCGAAACAATGGCGCAATTGCGAGGCGAGTTTGGTGAACAGTTAATTTCACGTTTCGGGCCGGTCAATTGGCCGCCTAGATCGTGCGTTTTGACACCATTAGATTATTTTTTGTGGGGGTATGTCAAGGCTAATGTCTATAGGGACAAGCCCGCTTCGATTGACGCACTGGAAGCCAACATCCATGCATTCATTCGTGAGATACCGGCCGATATGTGTGAAAGAGTATGCCAAAATTGGACTCAGCGGATGGGCTACCTGAGACGCAGTCGCGGTCATTATTTGCATGAAATTATCTTTAAACATTAAATTGCAAGGTTCAAACTATCGATTCAAATAAATATTTCATTCATTTTTTCGAATTTTTTGTGTTTTTTTTTTTAAAAAAGTTCTAAACCTCTTAAAAAATCACCCATTATAATGAAATGGAAAATATTGGAAAATGGATGCTGTTCCGAAACTGTGCGAATTTTGAATAGAAAATTCGGTCAAAATAATGCACCAAATGAAGCTGCTGCACGCAAGTGTATGAAGTGCGTGACACTGGGGTGGAACAGGGTAAGGTGATACACAGTTATACTTGTAAATTGTTCGCTATCTCTATCCTATTTATAGGGAAAGATAGAGGGAGAAATCGTCAATCACTTAATCGAGCGATCGCTTTAGTTTTACGCGATACGGGCCCTGGTTTGCTGATAGAACACCGAACATATTCCCGTGTTGGTTCCCTGCGCTCAGCGGTGAATATTGCAGCTGATGAGGTTTTTGGGGTCTCCAAGATGACGATGGAAGAAACGTTACAGTCAATGGAGAGCGCTACTGAGGGCAGAAGTTGAGGATTTTGACTTGGGCGAGCTATGGTTCGAGCAAAATGGGGCTACGTGCAAAGCCTTCCAACATGACAGGGAGCTACGATTTGACGCCGTTGGGAATTTTTTGTGCGGTGGCTGTATAAAGACCGATGCTAAACATCGGCGTTATTAAGCTATATAGGACTAACGGAACACAAATTAAATATTGCTATACTGGCTGCAAGCAACAAAAAGTGATATACATATGTATGTATGTAGATAAGTTGCAACATGTTGCGGCAGTGAACACCCGTATGTGGCAGCTCACCCAATTAAACGGGAGCAACTTAATTTGCTTCCCAGGTGGTGGCCGAGTTTATGCCGAATCCGCACTTGATATGAAATGTGCAAAGTACCAACATAAAAATTGACATAAGAATATTTGATTGAAAGCTATCAATGATTTAGTTTGATTTGAAGCCATGACCATATAAACACTTAACACATTGAATTATAAGCTTTAAACTTATTTTTAATATTTAAGTCTAAAATATAAACGATATGTAGTATATCTTAATTTTTATTATATACCTATTATTGTTTTTTCTATTTTATTTAAATTTTATTTTGTATCATACTGTTGGTTTTGAGAGGAAATTACTATCCTTGAGGTATTTTATTTTTTTTTTGTTACTATTTTCTCATTTCAGGGTAAAATTTGTCTATTTGGAGTTTTGGTAAATACAATTTATCTATTTATTTATCTATACCTTTTATCTTTGTTGGTTACTATTTTCAAATAGGATTATTTTTTTTTTTTTATTTATAAATATAAACATAGTTAGTTATGATTTATTTCAAGCTTTTATAACTACAAATATTTATCTATTTAGTTTAGTATGTTTTGAGTTTAAATAACATTAAGAGGTAGTTTTTATAACTAACTGTACGACATCTATGAGGGAGGTATTTTTTTAGTGTACTATTTGTTTGCGATTATATATTTTGTATGTTTTTTTTTTAATTTTTTTTAAATCATAATGTTTATAAAAAAGGAATTGAATTTTTTTCTATAAAATCATTAATTTTTTTCTTTATTTAAACTATGTGTTTGTTTATTAAATTTTCACAACTCCGGTGGGGGATATTCCTGGATATGAAAATGTACACATAAAAGTTAACATATTTTTATAAAAAAAGGAAAAAACAAAATTTGTCAATAAATATTGTATGAATTTTTAATTTACAATTAAAGCTAAATATAATACAAATTTCATTCACTAAAATGACACCATCTACGTTTTTTTTTTTTTAAATAATGTATTCTTTGTCTTTTCTACTAAGGGACGTGTTTTTGTTTAGATATCTTAAAAGTACCTAGGGTTTATTTAAAATTTCCTTAAAGCATTTACACCGAAAACATTTTTTCTTTTTTAAGATTTATAAATATTTTGGTGTATTGATTTCTTAAATAAAGCATACGTTTTTTTTACAGATTTATACGGAATTATGTATAACGCGTATTGATGATTTTAATTTACTAATAATTTAATATTGTTAAATATATCATTTTTTTTTTATTTTTAAGAGTGTACGCTCGCAGTCTTTTATTTTTATCATTATTTTGTTTTATATGTATTAGTTAATTTATTTATA
The DNA here is from genome assembly GCA_932273885.2 of Leucozona laternaria. Lineage (NCBI taxonomy): Eukaryota > Metazoa > Arthropoda > Insecta > Diptera > Syrphidae > Leucozona > Leucozona laternaria. Next base: position 214,651,126 of record OW026366.1, on the reverse strand, counting down.
GTTATAATTAGATCTTATACTATTTTTATTATTTTTTTTTTAAATAATTTTATCGTTGATAATACATTCCACATCATATTTTACCTTTGGGTTGAGCAGATTTCTCTTTGAAAGAGAAAAAAAAAACAGTCTTTTGTGGATTATATTTAAGCATATTTAATATTGAACAATATTGAAATTATACAAAATGTATCAAAATGTATTTGGTTAAAAGCGAAAAGGAATGAAGGAGATCTATAATTTTCTGCCGAATCCGACTGGCTAAATAAAGAGGCACTTTTTCATGACAAGAGATACTCCTATAGAATGGCTCACTTTCTCGTAAGAGGCAGTACCACTGAAGTAAAAATAAGCTTGGAATAGGCTGAGATTTGTTCCCGAGACTTTCAGAAAGACTGTTAAGCACGCAAAGCTTTACCCCAAGGGGAAGTACGTACTATGTAAAAGGAAATTTATGGGTTAACTTAGGACACCGTCACACGTTCACCGCGTCAACTTTTGAGTTACGCAATTGTAAAAGTGTCAAAGCGTTTTCTACTCTTCGTTTTCAACATGTTGGGACGTTAAACGTTGACGATCTTACGAATGGAGCTAGTCAGTAAATATGTTCTCAAAGTAAAAGGTGTTTTTTAGAGGTATAGAACTTTGAAATGGAATACAACAAAGATGATTTTTTTAAATTAACATGAAATTTACTTTATTCGAAATATAATCTTCTTGCATTATAATTCAAAAAGGATTTATGGCATATGACCGCCACGGCTGGCTCGGACGTAGTCTAATCTGGAGGTCTAATTTTCGATGACTTCTTCCAACATTTGTGGCCGTATATCGGCAATAACGAAACGAATGTTGTCCTCCAAGTGGTCAATCGTTTCGGACTTATCGGCGTAGACTATCGTTGACATATCCCCGCAGAAAATAGTCAAGCGGCGTTAAATCGCACGATCTTGGAGGCCAATTCACGGGTTCGTAACGTCAAACTATGCGGTTACCAAACGTTTCCTTCATTCAATTGTGGCACGAGCTGTGTGACATGTTGCGCCGGCCGTCTTGTTGAAACCACAGCTTTTGCACATCATGCTGGTTGTTCCATTGATGAACGAAAAAGTCAGTAATCATGGCTCTATAGGGGTCACCATTAACTGTAACGTTCTGGCCAGCATCATTTTTAAAGAAGTACGGACCAATTATTCCACCAAACCATAAAGCACACCAAACAGTCAGTTTTTGTGGATGTAACGGTGTCTCAACATACACTTGAGGATTATCAACACTCCAAATACGGCAGTTTTGTTTATTGACGTATCCATTCAACCAAAAGTGAGCTTCATCGCTAAACAAAATTAGCTTTAGAAAATTGGGATCAACGGCAATCTTGTTTTGGGCCCATTTGGGCACAGTTTGGAAGCGTTGTGGCAAGGGTATTTGTAGAAGTTCTCACCGAGAACTTGAGCTTACCAAAAAATGCAACTTTCTCTCATTGCCATGATTACGATTTTTAAACAAAGTTTTAAATAGTTTAATCGTGTCTTATTAGAGATTTTATATTTCCGACTTTTGAACCTTTAACAAAAGAAAACCTAAGGCTGGGTTGGGCCACGCAGTAAATGACAAGCGACAGACCGACTCAGCGACAACTAACCAGCTGTGCGACAATTCTATTCTACTTCACCTAGTTGTGAAAATTCCCTTGCTAATCAAACATTGTTATCGCTCCGGAAATATTGTAGGTACTTTGTCGCTCAGGATTTAATTACAAAAAAGATTAAAAACTTTAAAAATATGAATATGAAAGTTAAAAAAAATGCTTCGCATCTTCTTTCTTTTTTTTTTTTTTTGAAAACAGTTTTGAGAATTTGTAATAAAATAGGATTCTAGATTCGAGATTTCAATATTAAAATATACTTTTTGTACATACTCTCAAATTCAATATTTTCAATATTTGCTGCCAAAGGTAAATGTTTTTTTAGTTAATATTATGTTTTTTTTTTTATATTTATCAATAATAATAATTTATCGTAAGGTTATTCATAAGACGCATCTATTTTAAGTCTATTATAATGTACATGCTTTTAAGTTTTCTCACTTAAAACTTCTTGGATTTTACACTTCTCCTACGTGATTTAATAAATTATTTAAAAAAAAATGTGGAATGTTTATTATCTATTTTTTTATTAATTGCACGACAATAATTTTATTTAATATCTACATAATATGTATTAAGAAATTAAAGACTTAACTACATTCAATAATTTTTGCAAAAAAGTGAAAAACAAAAAATACTCTTGAGATTCCTGTATGCGAAAAAAATTGTGTTTGAACTGTCAAATCAGTTTGAAGTGACAAATCAAACACAATTTTTGTACTCTCTTTCGCACACAGACATCTCTAAGGCATGTTTCAGTTTTTACTTTAAAACTTTTTGCAAAAAGACGTGAATGTAGTTAAGCCTTAATTTAAATAATTGTTTGGGTTTTTATGTTGGATTTATTTATAATTTGAATTATAATCATGTTTTTATTTTTCTATTATGTTATGGGATTTTTTTTTTTTTTGTTAAATGCAAGAGGTAGAATTTTGTTTGTTATTGAGGTAGATTTGTTTTGTTATATTATTTCAAACGGTTTGCTTGAAAAAAATAATAATTAAAATGCAAACTCTTAAAAACACTTTGATAGAATACCAAAAAAAAATAATCTAAGCAGCGCTTAACACAACTAAAAATAAAACAATATAATAAACTCTACAAAAAATTAATCCAAAATAAAAAAACTAATATTTAATAGGAAACCTGTTGGGAAAAATTAACCACGATTTTGTTTTTTTTTTTTTAATGACTTTCGATGGCTAGTATTTTAAATTGGACTTCTTTTTAGTAACAGAGCTTGATTTCAATCGAAGTTGAATAAGAACAAAATGTTCAGTTCGACATTTCAGTTTCAACTCGACATCGTGAAAATTCAAATTATGAAAGACCGAGAGAATCTTTCTTGAACTGCACCGCACGTATGTGCAATGCTTTTCTGAGCTCTATTTTTTTTCTTTTTCATTGTAATGTTTATATTGATACATGTGGTTTTTCATAAGATGCGACAAAAGGGTAGGGAATGTAGGTTGGAGGGATATAGATAATTCCCCAGGTTAGGATTGGGCGGGAAATTTCAAATTTTATAAAAAACTGACTTCAAATAGAAAAAAAATCCTTTGAAAACAACGGCAACACTAACAATGTCATGCCAAACCTTTTTTTAAAGAGAGAAATCCATTCTTGAATTCTTTTTTTTTTTAATCTAATTAAATTCTTTAAAAGAATAGTTTTTGGAAAAATTCATTTTCAAAGTTTTGTAAGGGGTATAGAATGACATTGAATGTAAGTGTTGCCGTTGTTTTTAATGATTTATTTTCTATTTCAAATAATTTTTCAAATAATAAATAATTTTAAGCAGGAATAATGGTTTTGCACCGCTAGTTTCTTTTAAATCATTCTCTATATTCCTCGCTCGTAATTTGTTAATCATTTAAAGAGTTTTAATGGGGTTCAAATGGTCAGGACTAGACAAGTGAGCATTGTAAAAATTACATTTTCATCAAGTTGATTCATCCTTATTCTCACACAAACTTTACACGGCTACTAGATTGATTAAACATTGCTTAAACAACAAGTGCTGTCAGTTTAATAAATAATTTATATAAATTTTGATGTTGATTTATACGAATTATTTATTTAATATTACAAATTTATTTAATTTTACAACTTTTCATGCATATTTTTTAAGTTTATCGTGTTAATTCAACAGTCCCAGCTATGTTCTATGACCTCACTATGCGTTTAGTCAGAACGCTCATGTAATCTTACGACAAAAAAATACTTTTCTTTGAAATAGTCCACAATTAGACCTAAAATACTTTTTGTCGTTTCCCTTTTTCTCCAAAAGCCTTCTATTGGAGTGATGTTTTTTGAAGTGTCAAATTACAGTGTTCGAATGGTTTGTCAGCACTGCAAATCTGTCAAAAAGAAATAACATATATATTATTTGTAAAATCCTGCCAGCACAACATTTACATGACGACAGTATCAAGGCACGATAAGACGACGGTTTTTTTGTATGATAAAAAACGATTCAATAAATCTCGAAATTAATCTAGCATAAATCTTAATACAGCCAATAGTTGTACAAATCGAACAAACCTATGCCCATATCGAGCTGAACGCATCCATTGAAAAACGGAATTGTTTTGCTTCGTTTGACACGAATGAAACTTTCTATCTCTTTCTGTCTTACTTTGACTTTATAAGAAACAGAAACACCGTTTGCATTTTGAAAGGTACTCATATTATTTGTTAAACTGTGCGGTAGAAACAGTGTAAACATATTAATTTAATCTGAACTAAAATAAATCTTCGATGAAAACATACCATAAAGTCAAACTTAAATCTTGAAACGTAAGATTGTGCAACTTATTGCATTTCGGAGACAATTTTTAAAACTTATGATATAGCCAGTGGCGAGTAATTTTAAAACAACGCAACTTAGACGAAGTGTTCAGTCTTAAGTCTAATGAGTAGTAAAAAATAATATAATGGTCTTTGCAAAACCTGACATCGATTATGTCGATTTTCGCCTTATCGATTAATCTAAACCATCCTGTCACGTTCAGAAGTAATAGTATTTAAGGACACACAAGCACAAAAAAAAAAACATAAAGTAGGCACCACAACAACCCTGAGAAACAATTAACTTTTTTTTTGACGTTGATACCGTTTACACATTTTGAATGACTCATTTAAGCCTTTTTTCCATCACCTTAAAACCAGAACATCTATAAACAACTGTGACAATATTAAAACAAAAAACCAAACCTCAGAATTATTTCATTTTAACACCAAAACATAATTCCGAAAAACACTTTAAATAATATTCGTGTTGGAACATAGAAAAATGTATTTTCAACAAACACATTTTATCCAAAGTAGCCCCAAATTGCGTGCAATGTCACAATAGAGGATTTTAGTTTTTTTTTTGTTGTTAAAATGGATTTTCCTTTTTAGAGTATGTATTTTTATTTGGTATTTAGCATGCAAATCTACAATTCAAGTCGAATATCCATAAAAATGTCTGCTCAGATCCAAACATATTGGTTAGGCTTAAAATAAAATTTACATCCCTTTCCAAAATAGTCCTATACCTATGCATAGGAAAAGTCATAGGAGGATATTCAAATTGGAAAAAAATGATACAATTGGTATTGGTTTATGCTTTAAGGTTTATCTTTTGAATTTGGATATTCAAAAGATTTACATAATAATTTTAATCTAATTCTAAAGTGAATTTTCAATAGAATTAATTTGTCCCTATATATCTTATTTATCTATTCGAAGCTAAGGGACTTTATATTGACTACTTTTGTTTAAGGCAGATAAAGCTCTCTTATAATTCTTCCTTGATTCTATTAATAATTATTATCAAAAAGATATAACGCAATTATTATTCGAACTGTGTTTTAAGTAGAAATCGATCTATGTTTGGCTGGAATTTGGTATTGCCATGCATTCAGAAAACAACTACCTCCTGGAAATAACCTTTTGTCTACTCGTTAGGTAAAATTCTTCATAAAAGTTGAGAAACAATATGTGAACAAGGAGCCAAATTGAAAACTAATGTAGTTAAACAATACTGCCGACACTCTTGCGTACACAACAGTCCGAGATACGATGACTATTTTGTGGTTTGGAAAATATAACTATGTAATTTTGACAGCTGTCAAACTTGAATGTCATCGAAATTGTGATTTGTTAGAACTGTTATGCCCAGTTTCACAGTGGAAAAGTTAAACTTAAGTTCAGCTTAACCTGAACTTGAGATTAAATTTAAAGTTCAACTCGTCTTGTTTCACAGTGTAATATGAACTTTAGTTCAATTGAACGTCGTTTAAGCAAATTGTATGAAGAGAAGTTGGCAGATGGCAGCATTGCACGTAGTTCCTGTGTCAATTGAGGAAATGTAAATATCTTATTTTCTTTGTCTTCTCTTTCTCTTTCTAAAGCAAATATCAAAGAATACGCGAAACAACAAATATTTTGTGTTGTTGAGAATCGGGGAAAGTTTGTTTGTTTCAAAGTATCTACCGTTGTGACCTGTGATTGGATTATATACCCCAAATTATTTTTTTGCTGGTGGAATTGGTAATGAAAAATAAGCACATCATTGAAAACAAAAAGACTGACTCAGTGCAGTCGAAAGAAAAAAACCAAGGCATCTGAGGCAAACGATTTCAACTCCCACCTTCGTAAATTAATTCAAAATTTGGTTATGTATAAAATGTCAGCTGTAAAATTGAAATGTCACTGTGTTGTCAGTCAAGTGGTTCAAAACGTTGAACAGAGGTTTAAACGGAAGAATACCTACTGTCGTTTAACTTAAACTACAGAATGAACTCAGTTCAAGGTTTAAACGAAACTTTGAAATTGAATTGATTGTCGAACTGAAGTTTAAACTTCCACTGTGAAACTGGGGGTTAGTTTTTTTTTTTTTTAAGTAATTCTGCCTTAACCACGTTTCGAGCTTCATCATCGGAGCGATCGTTCGATTGAAAATATCCATATTGTCAGTGCAAGTTGAAGACCCAAATGTATCGATTCCATGACTTTAGTTATGTTATTTAAAATAGAAATATATTCCTGGTTGGTTCCTTCGAATAATTTGTTTTTTTTTTATTATAAAGGGTTTTCCAATAAGAGGTGTTATTTTGATATTCAAAGAAAAATGGCATTTTTTGAGATAAATGATCGGATGTTTATTTCATTATAAAGAGGAAGGTATGCCGTTAATAATGGAACACAACATCAGCCAAATGGCCACCACGACCACGCTTACAAGACCATATCCTTTTCATGAAATTTTCCATAACCAAATCGCAAAGTGACTGCCCTATGTCCTCGATAGCCTCACGAATTCCATCTTTGAGGTCTTGAATCGACGCTGGGCTGTTGGCGTAGACCTTATCTTTCACGTGGCCCCAAAGGAAGAAGTCGCAAGGTGTTAAATCACAAGATCTCGATGGCCAATTGTGATCACCTCTTCGAGAGATAACACGGTCTGGAAACTTTTCCCGTAAAAGATCGATGGTTTCATTGCTTGTGTGGCACGTAGCGCCGTCTTGTTGAAAGTAAACGTTGTCCAGATCAATACCATCCAATTCCGGCCATAAAAAATCATTAATCATCTCTCGATAGCGCAATCCATTGACCGTAACTGTTGCTCCAGCCTCATTTTCGAAAAAGTAAGGTCCAATGACCCCGCCGGACCATAAACCGCACCAAACAGTCACGCGTTGAGGATGGAGAGGCTTTTCAACAATAACTCTTGGGTTTTCCGAGCCCCAGATGCGACAGTTTTGCTTGTTGACGTAACCTCCGAGGTGGAAATGGGCCTCATCAGTCAAAATGATTTTTCGATGAAATTCCGGATCATTTTCATGCATTTCAAGGACCCAATCAGCAAAGACACGACGTTGTTGATGATCAGCCGGCTTGAGTTCTTGTGTTAACTGAACTTTATAAGCCTTAAGACCCAAGTCTTTATGCAAAATACGGTGTAATGACGTTTGTGGAATGCCTAATTCCAAAGAACGACGAGGAATGGACAAACCTGGGTTTTCTTCAACACTTTGGGCTACAACTGCAATATTCTCAGTTGTTCTTGAGCGACGTGCACGGGTTTTATTCTTCACATCACTAACTTGTCCCAACAGCTCGAATTTGTCCACCAATTTCTGTATTGCGGTCCGACAAGGTGCTTCACGACGACCCAAAAATGTTTTAGTTTTACGAGCCGTCTCTGCCAAATTTTCACCATTTTTATAGTGAATTTTAATAATTTCAATGCGTTGTTGAAGCGTGTATCGTTCCATTTTTATTAATGGTGTAGTTTCTACTTGTCAAATGTCAAAAAATGACAGCTTCAAAAGTGACAGCTACCGAAATAGCGGGCTATTCAAAATAACACCTCTTATTGGAAAACCCTTTATAAAAGTGTATGCGCAGCTTTATCAAACCTATAAGGACACCTAAGTATTAATATTGTAAATATCATTGTAGAGCAATTTTCAGTTGCCAAACTCAATGAAGCTTGCTAAGTCAACTTTTGTATGTATTCACTCTGGTACCCCCTCACAATTTTCTATAAACACAAGACACAACCGTGTCCTACACGTGATAAGTTTGCAAAATGATTTTTGTGTTCAGTTATTTCGATTTAATTCAGCTGTGCCTTACAGGCTTTAACACTTGTGCCATGTAAAGGATTTAAAGGTTATTATATTTACATAGCTACATTGATGCTTGCATAGTCGTATCGTAACTGACCTAGTTTCTCTTTTTGTTTGTTAAAAAAGTTTTATTTGAATTTATAACAAGGTTTCTGAGAAACACAAAAACTGGCGTCTTGAGGATTTGTATAAATAAATTTAATAAATACATACAAACATATAGTTGTTTCAATGTGTTTGTGTATATAGATGATGGTAAATTTAAAGGCGTTTTCTTAACTTTTGTTTTATTTGGAATAAAGTTTGATTGATATTTGAAAAGTGCTAACGGAAAAGTTTTTGAAGCTTTTATGGCAGCAGTTTTGAATTGAATGTTAGAAGTTTTATATGGGGACAAATCTGCAGGGTATATAAAAATCAATCATTGGAGGGATACAATATTTAGGTTTTTGAGCTCGATTACTTTTTTTTTCAAATTGCGTGAATGATTTTAATCAATAAGTTACGCATTTTAATGCTGGTGGAAGGAACAGGAACGGCAATTATTGGGCTCAAAATGGCGATGTTCTTTGGGAAATTAATAGCTGAATAAGTCCCAGAAGACTTACATATGTACATGAAGAAAAATTAACTATATTCAATAAATTCATTCAACTGCTAGGGTATGCGGACAACTTCGACACAATAAGCCGTAATGGAGTTTTAAAAAGCGTGAATGAAGAAAAGGCAAAAACAGTTGGCTTTAAAGTAAACAAAGACTGCTATCCAATAAACATCTGTCCTTAGCCTGGGATAAAACGTAATTTTTTTTGATGACAGTATGTAGTTATGCAGTTCATCGCAGATCCATGAATGACACTCTAGTGGAGATCTGGCAAAGCCTTAATGGGCCGAAACATACAATCTATTGCATCCGGCGTATACAACTGAAAGCTCGATTAAATATACAAGTTCTTATAAGAAGCGATCCATATTCAAGGCATGCAACGGACTCAACGGAAAAAGTAGTTGAACTTCCAAAATGGCTGACTCATAGAATCTGTCCCATGCTTTGCGTCAACGTATACAACTGATAGCACGATTAAATACATGCGTTTTTATGAGCCACGAGCCATATTTAACGCATTCAACGGACGCAACGGAAAAAGTAGTTGAACTTGTAACTTTTCTCTTCGTCATATCCGTTGACATCAGTTGTTTTTTTTTTATAAATGTTTGCAAATAATTTGTTCGTAACAAACAAAATTAAATATACAATTTATTAGGTATAGACAATGTTTGTCAATAACGTATTCATATTCATTGCGTCACCCTTATCCGCCTAATCCGTCCATGTCAACGCATTCTATGGATCGCGACCTTAAGGCCGTTTTCGAAAACTCATCCACGTCAAAAATGCATTTACGAAAGTCTTTTGTTCGAAAACGCAAAAACGAAATTAAACTGCTTACACATTGTGTTTGACAATTCAGTTTGGTCAAGTTTAATGTTCAAAAACATCATCTGCGGTGCAGCTGTGCAGTAAAAAAGTCAATATGGCGATCTTCTTTATTTCTTTGCAAAAAAAAAAAATAATAATAATTATTTGACGGTTGCAAACTTCACAACTGCGACTTCTGCGTCATTCTTAAATGACGGTAATTTGTCGGTCAAATTCACTGTTTTCGAAAACCTCAAACCAGTGTCAATTTGAGCAGCAAATAATCATCGTCACTCGTTACAATCGTCACTATGATTTTACGCAATTGACGTATTCAAACAAGACCATTACAACTTTTTTTAACTGCACAACCTCAGTAAAAATTGACCTGAGCGAGAACTAATTACAATATCGAACTCAACGCGAAATCAGTAAAATTCGTATCTGCGTTTCCAACCAAAGAATTTGCAGTTTGCGTTTATGGACTCACACTTGAAATTCATTTTTGACGCAGTTGACGTTTTCGAAAGCTGTTATTTAGGGCTAAGATTGTCTAACGAACAAGAGTTATCAGTGCCGTGTGCGAGGAAGATCTGGCAACTCTATACACCGTAGTTAGTAAATTTAAACAAAGGAGGTCAAGGAGTTTGTGTTGTCTATTTTTGGATTTTAAAAAGAATTCACACAAATCAAGCGTCTGATAAAAGTGTACGCAGTTGTTTACAGGGTAAAGCTTCAATATTTTTTATTTTTAGTACTAAGAGGCTTAAAAACTGGGTGTTAAATTTCAAGTTAATTGTAAAAATAAAAAAAATCATTTTGATATTGATTCGCAGCTTAAAATTGTATCGACAATAAAAACTGTTGGCCGCGCATTCTAACTCATGTACCTGAACACTCTTACCCTGACTAAGATTGGTAGAATTACTCAAAGTGTCTTGATTTATTTTGTTTTTTTTTAAGTCAATATAAAAGACTCCCAAAATGTAGGTCCCGATATGAACAGTTCGTTTTCGTTTGTTATTGCTCTATTTTTTTTTTTTATAATTTTAGCCCGAGGTTCAAAATGAACACTCTTGCTCCAAATGACTGTAAAAAGATGTGGCTGTAGTGCCAAAAACTAAAGCGCCAATGGTCAACAATGCTCAAGTTCCAGTCAAGAGGGTCTTTGAATCACAGGTTCTAAGTTCGAGGGAACAAGGAAACCCATTGCTTGGTCTGAAAACACCTTCCCACACAAGACCGGAAGAGGAAACAAACATTAAGAACAATAAGAAAGTATCTTTAAAAATCTATTTTCAAGTGTTTTTCTGCAAAGAAAATCATCAAAGAAGAAACAACTTTGACTTTTTTTTTAACATAAATTTAAGGATATGAAAAAAAAAAAAACAATTAAATAGCAATAAAATGTAGCAAATAAATTATGAAATAATTTGCAGAAGCGAAGGAGAAACATATATCATAATTTGCTTTCAAAGACAAGTGTAATTATAACTAAAGAAAAATAAAACAAAATTTGAAAAAGCAGTGTTTTAAATAACAATCAGTTTTTATTCTTTTTTAAAATATTTTTTTTTTTTTTTAATTTTTATAAATATAAATAATTTTATTTTTCTAATTTTTTGCTTCTTTAAGTTTGTCTTGAATATAAGTGAAGAGAGTAAAATAGTTGTAATGCTTAAATAAACAAAAAAAAAAAACTAATTAAAACACAGAGTATATTTAATTAAAAATATTCTTTTCAAGTTTGATAAAAATTTAAAAAAAAAATAAAATTATTGTGCTGCCCGATCTGAGAAAGAAAGTAATAGCAATGGAGGCAGAAGAGAGAAACAAAATTTTTTTTTTTAATTAAAACCGAAAAATTGAAAATTTCGATAATTCGTTTTGTTCGTATTTTATAATCGTGAAATAACGGCGGCGGTAAATTGTGTATCTGACTGAAGGCATCCAAGAAAATTTTCTTTTTTTTGTTTGTATATAAATATAACGATATATTTTTGTTTGTTTTAAATTTTTGAAATTCTGATTTATTTAGCTGTTGTAATTGTTTGTATTTATTTAAAAAAATTAATTTAGTTGTATTAAATTTTTACTATAGATTTTATTACATGTATTTTTTTTTGTTTTTCTTAAAAATTGTCTAAAATTGTTTTTAAAAACGTTTAATTGTAATATTTTTTTTTTTTATTTTAAATTTAATTTAATTAGTGTGTCTTTTTCTTTGTACCGTCAGCGCTCGAATTGAATTTTTCTTTATATTTTGTCAAGTTTGATCTTTATAAAATTAAGATTTTTTTTTTGTTTTAAAATTAAAACTCAATATTATGAACTTATACAAAAAAATATATTTTATTCGATTTTTTTTTTTTCGTTAACTACAATATAGATAAGGATAATTATTATTATAGTTATTTTTATGTAATTTTAATTTATTCTCCTTTTGGTTTCGTGGCGTTCTGAGTTTATTAAGAGTAAAATTGATAGTTCACTTTTTTTATTTATTTATTTGTTTTTAAATTAATATTTATTATTTTATTTTAATTAAAAAATAAAAACAAAAGAATATATCTATCACAGTAAAAAATTAAAGTCGCAATGATTTTTTGTTATTATTTTATTTTTTTTTTTTTTTGTTTTTAAATATAATTTAACAGTGATGTATGAAATAACATAAAAATAGCTAAAACAATTTACTTAGTTTTAGTTCTCGGTAATATAGTATGTGTTATTATTTACAAAACTAAAACAATTTAAAAAAAAAAAACTTTTGTGTTTTTTCTCTTTATATCGCTACTAACTAACTTAACAACAAAGATAAAAGTGATAATATTAATATTTAATATAATATTTCATATTTTAATTTTTATAATATCTATAGTTTTTTTTTTAACTAACAAAAAGTTAATAATAAAATCGATCCATTTACAAAATGTAAAAATTGTTTTTAAAAATGTTTATATTTTTTTTTTGTTTTGCTACGCACTGTACAAATAACAATAAAATTTGTTTAAAAAAAATTTTCAATTTTTCTTACTTAAATTAGATTTTTCGCTTCCATTTTTTGTTTTATTGTTTTAATTATTTGGTAGAAAACGTTACCAAACAATTAGTAATGGTGGCGAATGTCGCTCTAAATCATCCGTGGATTTATCCATTTTACAATTTTCATTGTAAAATGAATGATTTGTAATTACAAAAAAAAAAAAAATAATAAAATAATTTAAAACAACGTATGGGATATTGACTGGGTTGGGATTGAGGGTGGGATAAAGGGTGTGAAGATGTGGTGATGTATGGTTCATGCCTTTGCTAACTTTTTCGGTCGCACAGGCACTATACAATAACCAGCACTTACATCGCATCCACTGATGAGAAGATTCTTCAGCACCGAATTCGATGCTGACGATGAAGTCAGTGACTGATTTAGGTGGTGATTACGGTCCTGATTGCGCAGCATTTGCTGTTGTTGGGGCAGTCCTCCGCCACCATTTTCATTGTTCCAACGTGACGTTGCCTGGGATTTGTCAAAGCCTCCGGCCGTCCTTACCACTACCTTTTGTTTTTGCGGCGCCGGAGCCATCAGCTGTTGTAACAGTGACGTTGGATTTTCCACATTTGTGGAATTCTTCAAACGTTTCGAATCCAACGTCGATGCACTGCCCGAGGTGATATGACGTTTATGGTTGTTGCCCTGCAAAGCTGTCAAATTGGTCGTATGAAGAATGGTTGTTGTCTTGGGTGACGTTTGATGGCGACCAATGTTGCCACTGGCGGCAATTCGAATTGTAGCAGCTGTATTGCTGGTGGGTATTTTCGGTGACAATTTTCGATTGTTTTGTATAATTTCTTCGCTTAAAATTAAACTACCACCGCATTGTTGTTTATTGCTACCGCTACTATTTGAATTATGGCAATTTGAAGCTGAATTAGTTGCAACAACTGTCGTTCCTCCTCCTAATGGTGATGATGTAGAACGTTGTTGCTCCAATTGTTGCTGTTGCTGTAGCTGTTGATGGTTCATTGAAAGATTTTTATTATTATTTTGAATTGTGATTAGGGGAACGTGCAGGGTAGTGGCCGGCATTGTCGCCGTATTTATAATTATGTTTTGTTGTTGCTTGTTCGTCTGTTGTTGTAAATTATTATCAATGGCGATATTTGAATCGGTTGAATTAATGTTGAGTAATTCCTGTACCGTCCAACAATCTAAATTGGAAGCTATTAAAAGGGAAAATAAAAGGGAAGATAAAAGAGTTAGTAAAATTATTTCTATAGAATTTTTTTTATAAATATTTAGAAGCATAGTTGAAAATGTCTTGTTTTTTTTTTTTTTATTATTATTATTTCGGTATTTTAGATAATATAATTTGGAATGCGTCAGCTAGCTATGCTATACAGCTCATAAAACTTTTTAAATTAATTTAGTTATGAACAGCACATAACAAATTTAAATGAAATACAAACGCTGATGTGTCTCGACCGTGACATTCAATTTTTATTTTTTTTTGTATTTCAAGATCAAAAAAAAAACACAAAATACGAACTACATTGTCGTCATTGTGCGATTCTTTAAGAACCGTCTTTTTTTGGCTCGTGGCTGATGGCTTTTATGCAATCATTTTTTTTTTTTTTATTTTCATTTGTTTAAATTGTTGCAAATGCAAATATTTTTTTTAAATTGATTCTAACACGTGGGTGTTTGAAAAAAAAAAGAAATAATTTTATAGCAGTAGAGTATTATTTTTTTTATTGACATTGACCGTTTTGTATTATTTGAAAAAAATGCTATAATATTATTTCGACTTGAGGTGGCCTTGGAAATGATGTCTGGAATGGTTTAGAACTGCAACAAATTTTAATGAATTAGAAGAAAATTTGAAGATAAATTTAAAAAAAGTGAAGAATGGAAATTGTCACATTTATAAATGACAAGTTTGGTTTTGAGAGTTTTAAAATTGTGATATAAATAGGAAGGCTGCCAAAATAGATTGCTAAAAAACCAGAGATAGCTACAGTACCTACATAGATGGAGAATGTTATTCTCTGATGGATAATTTTTTTTTTAACGAATGCAGCAGTTCAACGGAAATTAAAACAGGTAGTTTTGTTAAATAAAGGGTCTTTCAATAGGGACTTCCGAACTTTGACAGTTGATAGCGGCCATATTGTTGAAGCTACATCTGTCAAATTGGCTGTAATTTATTCAGTATCTTCTGCTAAATCACCATAGACGGATATAGCAATCAAAGTAACACGTGCAAATGATAAAATTGTTTTATCAAAATGGGTATTCTGTTCGGGCAACGTCATTTGCAGCGATGATTCATTGATGACCCATGATGACCCATTTCTGGATGAATGGGTACGTCAACAAACAAAATTATAGCATTTGGGACAATACCAATCTACATGAGATCCAAGAGCGTCCAATGCATTCCGAAAAAGTCACTGTTTGGTGTGGATTATAGGCTGGCGGCGTCGTCGTTGGTCCATATTTTTTTGAGAACGACGTTGAACAGGCCATCACGGTTAGGGGCGAGCGCTATAACTCGATGATAACCAACTTCTTTTGGACTGAATTGGAGGACATGGACACCAACAACATGTTGTTTGAACAGAAAGACACATCCTGCACATAGTGCAGGAGCGATTCGAGGGCATGTTCATCTCACGTGAAGGTGATGTGAACTGGCCGTTAGACTTTTTCCTGTCGGGTTTTCTGAAGTCGCAGGTCTATGTGAATAAGCCACAAACCACAGCGGCCCTCAAAGCCAACATAACCCAAGCCATCGGTCAAATTCACTTTATGATTTTATATAAAGGGTGTTTTTTTTAAACGTGTGGTTTTCAATCTGGCAATACTTTATTCGGAATTAGTCTTTTTGACAGCTGTCACTTGATTAATGCTCAGTTTGGTTTGCCATTTCAATATGAATAGACTTATTCCTGAACAACGCATGCAAATTGTGCAAAATTGACTCGAAACGAGATCGTTGTTGACCCGGATGTTCACAAGAAATTTTTTTTCAGCGATGGAGCTAATTTTTGGATGAATAGCTACGTTAATAAGCAAAACTACCACATTTGGAGTGTAGATAGTCCTCAAGCCATTGTTGAGACGCCGTTACATTGTAAAAAATCACTGTTTGGTGTGGTCTATGGGCAGACGGAATCATTGGTCCATATTTCTTCAAAAATGAAGCCGGCCATAATGTTACAGTCAATGGGGAACGCCATAGAGCCATGATTAATGACTTTTTCGTGCCTGAATTGGAAAATGATGATGTGGACGACCTTTGGTTCCAATTCCAACAAGACGGCGCTACATGCCATACAGCCAACAAAACAATCAATTCATTGAAGGAAACTTTTGGTGAGCGCTTTATCTCGCGTCGTGGGCCTCCAAGATCTTGCGATTTGACACCGCTGGACTATTTTGTGTGGGGTTATGTGAAGTCGCTTGTCTACGCAGATAAGCCCGAGACGATTGACGCCTTGGAAGAGAATATTCGGCGCGTTATTATGCTGACATACAGCCTCAATTGCTGCAAAAAGTGGTCGAAAATTGGGCCTCTCGGCTGGAATTTATTCGAGCCAGCCGCAGCGGCTTTCTAATAAAGCTAAATTCTTGGCCATAACTTTAATTTCTTTTTGAAAACCACACGTCTAAGAAAAAACACCCTTTATTATTCCGGCTTAAACTAACATCCCCTACTCTAAACTTGCGTTCCACTTATACCTAACAACCACCATAGCTAATAACCCATTCAAGATAACAAAAAAACAAAAATTCTCAATTTTCAAAACAAAAAAGCCATAAAGAATTATTATCCCTCTTTTCCAAAACAGAAGCACACAAAATTCCAATAGCATGGCCTAAATATCATCATCTGCTATCTAATACTTTTATTTTGGATGACTAACTTTATGAACTCATATCAACAACAACAGAAACACTTCCATCACTTAAAGTATTAAATTACATTTTTTTATTGCACGTCCAAACTCCTACCCAAGACAAACCCTTTCAAAAAAAAATAAATAAAGTATCAATTTCATAAACCTACGAGCTCGCCGTCGCGTCTGTCGGTCGGTCGGTACGAGGAGCTTAGCCTAAATCATTCAGGCTGCTATAACGAGTACCTACATATATCTACTACTATCTACTACCAGATAGGTTCTATACCTTTTCATCAAATCATTTTGGTACACGTGGTAACTATAAACCTAATAACAACCGAATTGAAACTTGATTTTATAGATGTGAAAAACTATACCTTTATTTAACCCCTTTCTGCCACCTTCACCTTTTTTATTTTGCATTATTTTATTTTGCAATGCAAAATGCATCTCAACTCGATGTGATTTTTTTTTTGTTTGTCATTTAACCCCTTTCTCTACGAGAGTGATTCGAAATACAGAATACAGTACAAGGAGTGTAGCAGGTAGGTAAATTTTTATGAAAGTGTTAGCTGCATTCAACCGTGTGGGTTTTAATTACCCTTCTCAAATCTATTCAGTATATATTTCCATCTTAAAAGTGGGTACAGCAACTTTACATAGATAATAGTGTTGCCATGGTGTTCGATAAGTCAAAAAGTGTTATTTTGCTACATTCACTGCTTCTAGCTAAAGTTTGGTATTCCAGAGTTGCCATACAGTAAGATGACTAAAAAAATAATGAAAAGATAAACTCTCGAAAACCTTTTTAAATAAAACGAAGAAAATAGCATGAGAGTGAGAATTTATTCTCTATAATTAGTTTAAAAGTCTTGAAAAAAAGAAAATATGAAGTTTTCAAATCAAAGGACAGGAAAGCGGTAACACTAAACGACTATAATCAGTAAAAAGTAAAGTAATTACACCTACTTTTTAGTAAAAAAAAAAGTTCAGAATAATAAAATTCGTTTTGAAAATAAATCATCACGTATGGCATCACTGATTATATTCTTCTTTTTTTTTTCGTCTCCACCTTCTTCACTTTCAATTATTCCCGACAACAGCGACGACATTTGTTTTATTTTAGACGCACTCATCTTCGTTGCGGAGACATTGCCAGCCGGCAGGGAATACAAAAAAGGCTGCCGACGGCATTACGTCGACATGGAGACGAACACTAAAAATATGAAGAGACAGAAGGGGACTGTTGTTTCATTATGTGCATATCCTGTGTTTAAGTGTCACCTCCCAGTAGAGTGATGGAGTAATTTACGACTCGTTGTAGGATTTACAACAAAAAAAAACTTCCATCAGCTTTAAACTTAAATTTTCGTTACGTAGGCATATATGCCTCATTCCTTACAGTTTCACAATAGATTAAAACTAAAAATAAACAAAAAAAAACTCTCAAGAAATTGCATTTCTTTGCAATAAACTTGATTTGTATTTATGGTTCTATCATTAGGGTTTAGATGATTACTATTATATTGTTGGATAGATAAAATAAAATGATCATTAAGAAAAAAAAAAAAGATAGAAACTGGAAAGAAATTAACGCCACTAGATTCATTGCCAACGGATGCTATTTTTACTCCTTCCATTGCACACACTGGATGCCTGGGTGGTGGCAAATAAGCCGACATTCACCAAAAAGACAACAATATACATAAACAGACATAGGTGTACCTACAACAACATTCTAAGAGTGATGATGAATATACAAATAAACCTAGTAGATATTAATATTTTTTTTTAGTTTGAAAAGGAGAAAAATAAAAAAAAAGAATTATAAATAGAATACATTATATTTGAACGAAACCTGTTATAGTCGTGAGAATTTATTTTGTTTTTTTTTATTTGGGTTTAATTTTAATTAATGTTATTATTTATGTATGTACTTTTTTGTTTTCCAAAATAAAATGAAAAAAAGAATTGCATTGTGAATCAATAAAAATAGTATTTATTGTAAAAATAAAATACTATTGTGACTTTTTCATTTTGATGTCTGATTCACAATAATTGATGTGATTTTTTTTTTATTAACTAATGATCACTGTCATTAAATGCAAAGGCGAAAATAATTGTTTTATTTCGCAAACGTGTATAATCTTCTTGAACTGAACGTCACAATTTGATGATTGGAAGTTTTGCTGATGATTTAATAATAAGAGATGAGAACGTTAATTAGTGTAATTTTATTTTAAAGTTATAATAATGTTGAATTTGAAATTACTACAAACAAAATTTTGACATTTATCCTAGTTGATGAAGTCAACATTAGAATTAATAGCTCTTTGAGTCTCTTATTCGGCTGAATGAAAGCCAATGCTTATTGTGAACTATGTACCAATCAGAATTGGAAGAAATAATAACATCTCATACTACTACTTGAATCTTTAATTTAGACAGGCAATGACAGCAACTTAAGGTGGCCAAGTCTACCAATTGAAAGTTGCAATTGTGAATAAGTGTTACCTGCTTAGCTTTGGGAAAAATGAGTTTTTAAAAGTAATTTGTTTCTTTTATGTCAGAGATCAGCGGAATAAAGAGAATGATTCATGTAGCGCACGAAAATTAAAAAAAAATACATTTTCTCGAGCTGGGGAATGATTTTTTACAAAAACAAAGTTGGAGAATATAGCCAGGCTAGTTCCTACTAAGGTCCAGTTTTTCAGTGCGTGATTAAAGATTTAACCGAGTTAACTCATCAAATTTGGTGGCTTAACTCAGGATTAACTGAACAGATGTCGTACCGCATGCATTCTCCAATGAAAAACTACTTCCCCAGTTCACTGTGGATTAATTTTCCTCTAGAGTTAGCTAACTCTGGTTTAACTCAGCACTGAAAAACTGGACTAAGGTTAACCCTGATTGATGAATTTTGTGTGAGAACTTGCTATAAAAAAAGTGGATGGAAGGAGTTTATATTTTGGTCCAAGGAAAAAAATGTTCTATTGTTCCACAGAAAACAAATTTGATTTCTGAAATAGACAAAAAGTGAGATTTGCACCAAGCGCAGGAGTTCTACCACTTATTTCAGTAAATTCAACAAAGCTCCGGGAGGCGGTGGCTAACCAGTACGAAAAATAATTTTTGTTCGTAAGAGCAATAGATTTTGAGGATAAAGTTTTTTAACGTACTTTTTCCGTTTATGAGTGGAAAGGACCTCCGACTTGGAAAACCACACCAAGCACATTTTATGATAGACGTGATCCAACTTCTTGCTAGAGGGAAATTTCCGAATATCTTCAAGTTAAAAGTGACAGCCATCACTTTGTGGAATCTGACAAATGGAAAATTGTAAAACGAAAATAAAGAAGTTTGTAACTAGATATTAAAAGTGAAATTTTAATAACAATAATCTTGCCATTTATATACATATTAATTTATCATAGACAATGCCATCAGTATTTGCTTTCAAATACAGATTAATAAATGTCAGTTTCCACAAAGTGCTTAAATTGACATTTGTGAATAAATAAGAGTAGGATATATTGCTATTTGGCGAAGGACTCTAATTAATCATCAACTAGTTGATTAATTCGTAATTTTTCTACAAAAGTTGGAGCATAATTTACAGGTCCACATTCTTAGGTTTGTTTGTTTTTTATAAATATCAAATTAAAAAAAAATATAAGAAAACTATAATCATAGAAACAGAAACATTTCTGATTAAAATTTTTGTCAACACCTGATTGTTGCGATTTTAGGAAATATCAATCAAACACAATGATTAATTAAGATTAAACACAAAAACAAATCTATTTTTTGTTATAATTGTACGATCTGTTTTTCTATCTAATATATCTTAATGTTTTAATTATAAAAATTGTATTTCTCATTTTTTTTAGCGTTTCATTGTAAGTTAATTAATTTATTAACACTGATTCTCTACTTTGATACCTAATTTTGTTCGGTTAAATAGATAGTAATTCATGGCTACGATCTAAAAAAATAAATTGCGTAATAAAAACGTTCTTATTCTATTCTTAATTTATTTTTTTAATCTTTGAATAGATTTCTAAATTTATGAAAAAATCAATTTTAAACTGGGCGTGTGTGAATTGGATTAAAATCATGTTGAATTGTATCACAAGTCTAATGATGTGATCTCGGATAAAGTTTAATAGTCAGTGTCAGTGTCAGTGTCAGTGTCAGTGTCAGTGTCAGTGTCAGTGTCAGTGTCAGTGTCAGTGTCAGTGTCAGTGTCAGTGTCAGTGTCAGTGTCAGTGTCAGTGTCAGTGTCAGTGTCAGTGTCAGTGTCAGTGTCAGTGTCAGTGTCAGTGTCAGTGTCAGTGTCAGTGTCAGTGTCAGTGTCAGTGTCAGTGTCAGTGTCATTGTCAGTGTCAGTGTCAGTGTCAGTGTCAGTGTTATTGTTAGAGTTAGTGTCAGTCTTAGTTCTAATGTTAAGTCTTAACGTCAGCCTTAGTCAAAATCTTACCCTTAAATTTTAGATGATCAGTTTCTGAATCAAGGATAATAAGTTTCCCATATTGGGACTTAAGACTAAGTGACCATCATGGGAGTCTTAGGTTTAAGTCATACTTCGGTATTGCGTCCTTATCTGATTTTCTAATTATCACCTAAGCCGGGTTGTAGTAAACTTAAGTTGTTGTCAACATTTTCATTTTAATTGATGGTATGCTTCGCAGCCTATACTGTGTCATACAATAACTTCCTCTCAAAAATATTCTAGTTTTTTAAATGAAATCAAAGACACATGTCGTGAAAAAGATGTCAAACTCACTAAATATCATTTCTCCCAAAAAAAAAAACAACATTATCCGTATTTTCAATGTGTACAACGAATAAGATTCATATTTCAAAGCAATTGGCAGCCATGCACCGTGTGGTATCCAATGAATCTAAAGCTCCTTTCAACGTTATTCTTTTGTCAAAAGGACTGGAAGTTTCGAATAGAAAGAAGAGAAGTGTCCTTGTGGATTTCACAATAGGATTCCTCTGTAATATGCAAACATTTTATATCTTAAGCTAGGTATCACAATTTCAATAGCTTTATAGTATAGCGTCCCAACATTTGAAGGTAAAAGACATTTTCAACCATGAATACAGCATTCCCCTATTTTTTTTTTTTTTTTTGTTTTTTTTTTTGATGACATGATATCGAAAATACTTACAATCCTTGGTATACACACTGTCGAAGGCATCAATTGATTCGCACAAATTGCCTCCATCGATTTCTTTTTTACACGTTATCAAACCCAAACCATCATTTCGAAGTGACATCGGCGAATGGTGTTGTTGTTGTTGTTGCTGTTGATGCGTCTGATTTTGATGATGGCTTAGGTGATGGTTTTGCTGCTGGTTTTGATGTTGTCGATGATGATGTTGGTGTGTGTGCTGTGGTGACATTGAGTTTATACTACTTATGCCACTGTCACTATCATCCACACACAAGGATGAGCCACATCTTCCAGAACCATCACCGCCACAACTTCCTCCCCCGCCGGCATTACATAACATTGCTCCGCCAAAGTTTGATTGATTGTGCATCGATGATATCGATGAATGCGGCGAACATGGCGAAGGCGATGATGCCGCCGATGAAGATGACATTGACATCGGCGAAGCGGATGGTGAAGAATTTAACAGATTCGTTGAGTTATGACAGTTTTGATTGTGATCCAACATTATTCGGTTATTTGTTGTGTTTGTTGTTGCTGCTGATGATGGAGATACATTCATTTGTTGTTTTAGCGAATTATATTGCATGACTTCGTCTTTATGAATGGTCAAGTCTTCGGAGGCAAATCCAACACCAACACCCCACATTAAATCGTCGGTGAGCAGAGGCAAATCTTCTTGTTCGTTCATTGGAATATATGGGGCACGCATTGACAGATCGATTTCATCGTCCACATTCATTGTCATGAATGGGAAGTCATCTTCTTGACTGAGCGAATTCGGGCTACATAACGATGGTATGCTGCTGGCTTCTGGACTCTGGAAGAATACAAACAAAAAAAATTGTTGCCAATTAATATAAAGTCTTACATTATATTTACAACGTACATAAATAAGGAAAGTAGGATGAATATTAAATAATTGATTTTGCCAAGGCTATTGATTAATTTACTTAAGAGACTTCATAGGAATAAATAAAGCGAAATAAGGTTTGGAAATTCGATTGATTATTTGTGAAAATAAATGCTAGAAAAAGCTTATGCAATCTGAATGTTGAAATCTCTTAAATTGATAAATTTTCGTTTACTTGGGATGATTGCCAGATACAGGTGTCCCTGATTATTCAAAAATGCTTCCGTGGCTCTTAATCTAATGCTGCTTCGGTCGCCATTTTGAAAATCACATTTTATCCAATATATTGAGAACTGTTCACATCTTTTCGCTAGAAAATTTAATTATCTTTCATTTACACCTTTGAAGGTGCAAAATTTAATCAAAATCGTTTTCAAGAAAACTTGAAGAAAAAAACAAAACCATTTTGTATGGCAGCTACCCGTTCTAGTTGAGCTAAAACAAAAATTCGAACTATTCCTCTAGGGAATTATATATTAATGCTCTATACCAAATTTGAAGGAAATTGGTCCAACCGTTCAGGATGTAGGTTAATGTAAAATGGAAGTACAGTGGGGCAGAATGCCTTAAATGATCGCATAAATTCAGTTGGTAGAGCTACGAACTTGAAATTGTGTATGTTAGCTGCTGAGTTCAATATTTAGATATTTCCAAACCCACTTCTAGACACGCCCACATACACTCCCATTGTTTTTACTCATTTGTTTATCTGTTTCATCAGGGAATTTACCAAGAATTCGAATTATTCCACTAAGGAATGATATGATAATGCTCTGTGCCCAATTTGAAGCGAATCTGACCAAGCTTTTAGGCCCTAGCTTAATGTACAATGGACGTACAGTGGGGCAGAATGCTTTACATACTGGTATACATTCAGTTGGTAGAGCTACAAACTTGAAATGTTGTATGTTAGCTGCTGAGTCCAATATTTAGATATTTCCAAACCCACTTCTCGACACGCCCACTTAAACGCCCATTGTTTTTACTCATTTATTTATCTGTGTCGGCAGGATATTTCAAAAGAATTCGAATTATTCCTCTAAGGAGTTATAATTATAATAATGCTCTGTGCCAAATTTGAAGCAAATGGGATCCAGCTTTTAGGCTCTAGCTTGATGTAACGGGTGATTTTTTAGCTGGTTTGGTTTTGGCAACACTGGTTTTGACAGCTGACGTGTGTTTAGTACCTTGTGTCACTGTGCTCGGTTCGAAATGTTCATCGCGCGCTGCTTGTGTTCAGCGATGAGGCTCATTTTTGGTTGAATGGGTACGTAAATAAGCAAAATTGCCGCATTTGGAGTGAAGATCAGCCAGAAGCATTGCAACAGCTACCAATGCATCCCGAAAAAGCCACTGTTTGGTGCGGTTTATGGGCCGGCGGCATTATTGGGCCATATTTCTTCAAAGATGATGCGAATCGCAGCGTTACTGTCAATGGTGAACGCTACCGAGCGATGATAACAAACTTTTTTTTGCCCGAAATGGAAGTTCTTGACTTGCATGATATGTGGTTTCAACAAGACGGTGCCACATGCCACACAGCACGCGAAACAATGGCGCAATTGCGAGGCGAGTTTGGTGAACAGTTAATTTCACGTTTCGGGCCGGTCAATTGGCCGCCTAGATCGTGCGATTTGACACCATTAGATTATTTTTTGTGGGGGTATGTCAAGGCTAATGTCTATAGGGACAAGCCCGCTTCGATTGACGCACTGGAAGCCAACATCCATGCATTCATTCGTGAGATACCGGCCGATATGTGTGAAAGAGTATGCCAAAATTGGACTCAGCGGATGGGCTACCTGAGACGCAGCCGCGGTCAACATTTGCATGAAATTATCTTTAAACATTAAATTGCAAGGTTCAAACTATCGATTCAAATAAATATTTCATTCATTTTTTCGAATTTTTTGTGTTTTTTTTTTAAAAAAAGTTCTAAACCTCTTAAAAAATCACCCATTACAATGTACGTACAGTGGGGCAGAATGTCATAAATTTTCGTAAAAAATTCGTTGGTAGAGCTACGAACTTGAAATTTTGTATATTTGATTCTGGGACCTATATTTATATATTTTCAAACCCACTTTTCGACGACTATTATTTTTATTCATTTATTTTGATATACATATCAACAGGGTGTTTCCGGCTTAACAATACTCAGGAAATGGTTCTTGAACATGTATTTGATAAAATAAAGGTCTATAAACACCACAATTCAGGCAGGTGCGGCAATTTTCCAAAATATTGCATAGAAATGGGTACAAAATTATTAAAAAAAAAAAAAAACTTGACGTATAATGGAGGTTTATCAAAATCCTGCACTTTAACTCTATAAACTGGACTAAATTAGCCAATAAAAGAGTATAAATTTTACCTATTTTACGGAAGCCCTTAAAGTGATATTTAAATAAAAATATGACTATGCATGTAAGCCTTAATCTATTATGATCCAAAGATTCTTTTCTCTGAGTCTCTTCAAATTTTGATTTAAATCCAATTGAAACTTGTCAAAATCATTTATTTCAACTTTGAGAAAACTGCACTTACCTTTGATGCACCACCTGGCGATAGTAAATGCTGTGAACAATTGGTATCATTTGATTCTTCACGATAATTAATAAACGGATCAATGTGTCCTTTATTATTGGATGCAGCATTTGTTTGATTATTGCCACTGTTTTGTGAGTCCAATGAATTAATGTCATCTTGCAAGAGGCCACTATAAGATATGAGTCCAGCAAGCATTTCGTTAAATAATGGTGTATTTTCATCTAATCCAGGAGCCAAATTTGCCAAATCATCTGGTTCTTCTTTAAGCACTGCAACAAAATAGAAAAATAAAAAAATTAAATAAGAATTTAAAACGAAATACTTGTGTATCTTTAAATTATATATATTTCGATAAGATACGAGCGAGGTTGCTTCAGTTCAGATGCAATATAACAACAGCAACAACAACAACAACAACAAAACGGGACGCAGTAACAAACCTATTTAGAATTAAAATGATAAATGATTTTCAAGTGCGCAAGCTGTTGCAGGGAGATTGTTTTTTTTTTTTTTTTTATTTGTAACGATATAGATACTTTTCACAGCAGATAGTAGATACAAATTGCTGCTCATTAACTCCTACCGTCTTAAAGATACTCAAGATAATTAAGGTGTCGTCTTCTTATTGTTTTCATTGTATGTCTTCTATTTTTGTTTTTTTTTTTGCTTTCAAGCTCAACGATACTATGTGTTATGAAAATAATTGAACAAACACGACGAATTATGGAGGAGTATTTGACGAGTGTAGGGTTTCATAAATGTATAGAAGTAGTATCTTAGTTCCAGGCATCATCAGTGCAATATTATAGATACTAAAGCGCTGTTCTACATCACTTGACTGAGATAAAATTTCTTTTGGGGGAACGAAAGTTTGTTGAATACATGAGATATCTTTGACGTTTTGATATTTTTGTTATGTTTTTTTTTATTTTATGTGTGTGTTTAAGTATGTGTTATTGTTTTGTTTCAGGGGGAAGGAGCCGTTAATTGGTTACTTCAATTGAAGTTAATTGAAATTGTGGATTTTATTTGGGGAACGAACCAAAAAAAGAGAATTTATTTTTTTTTTTTTGAATTGGTTTCATTTGGTTTAATGTGTTTTATATTGTTCCGATTTATTTATTTATTTATTGGTTGATTCAGTCACGAGTAAGTTTTAATTTCGAATCACTCGATTGAAGTGTTAAATTCATATTCGATTGGTATTTGTCAAAATACATTTTTCTCATTAACTGGAATTTTTGAAATTTTTTCAAAGAGATTCATAAGTCACAACAGGCATTCAATTGGTTTGAGCTTGGCGCACAAATTTAACATTTTTACTATTTGACTTTCAACTCTTGATGAATCAACAGTGACAGTAAAGTACACTGTTTAAATTTTATGTTTTTACCTGTCTCATAAAATATCACGCATTTGTCAGAAAAAAAGTTTCCCAGATTTCAGGATTTTTTTTCCATTAATTCGATTAAACTTGCCAAATGTTTCTTACGAACTTGCACGGTAGCAAGTGGCACGTAGCGCCGTCCTGTTGAAACCAAATGTTGCCAATATCCTCCTCTTCAATTTTTGTGAACAAAAATTCGTTCAACATGGCCGGATAACGATCGCCATTGGCGCAATTTTGTATCGGGACCAAAATCCGCACCAAACAGTGACTCGTTTTGGGTGTATCGGCTTTTCAATGTATGCGTGCTTGTTTACTACCCGCCAAGATCAAAATGAGCTTCATCTGAAAAGATCGGCATCTTTTCTAATTCGATCGCAGGCCCACTTAGCGAAGCGTATACACATACATATTCGTTCAGCGGAAGGATAAAACTAATTATCTGTCAAATCAGACATGAGCTATTTATGTGTTACCATTCACGAAATAAGCACTAGTTGAAAAAAAAACGTTAGATTGCGGACCCTTTATAACGAGCTCAACGTCACCTTTCATCTATATATATAAAAATGGATCGTGGTGTCTTCGGATGCTAAAAACATGAAAAAGACTGGACCAAATTGGATACTTCCTTCTGCGGGTTTGTTCTTAAATGCTCCGCGAAGGTTTAGGAAAAAAGAAAAGTCGGAAATTCTCAACAGGTCGCGCCGTAGGCGCACATTTTGTTTTTCAGTTCAATTCATTTACCATTGAACAGGTGGCGCTGTAGGCGGTAAGGAAATGGCTTTTGGAATATACTTTTTCAAATGTTGATATTTATAGGGTGAAAGAGGGCAAAACTTAAAAATAAAAAGCTGTTCAAAAATAAAAAAAAGTCCGATTGAAGAAACTATATTTTTAAGGGTTTTTCTTAGGAAATGGCTTTAGAGAAATTTTTCAAATTTTGTTATTTATAGGGTGAAATGGGGTAAAATTAAAAATAATATACGATTCTTAGGAAATGGGTTTAGGGATATTCTTTTTTCAAATTTTTAATATTTGTAGGGTGAAATGGGGTAAACATAAAAATAATTGTCGAAATAGGATAAAAAATAAAAGCGGCATCTGATTTCAAAAATTCTTTCTGTGTTTGAAAGGTTATTTATAAAAAAGGTAGATATATGCAGTGAAATGGTGAAAGAACAAAAAAGTGGATTTTGATCAGAAAAATTCTTCCTGTGTTGGGAATGTAATATAGGTTGCACTATGGGGATCATGATTTTATATATTAAGTCATTCATAATGTGAAGTAGGTTAAAACCCTTAAAGTAGTATGTATTCGATAACAAAAATTAGCTTAAATATTTATTTATATTTTCTTTTGTAATTTTTATGCGAAGCTTAGGTTTGTCTACCCACGCGAAGCCGGGCGGGCCAGCTAGTTTGATATAAATATCATTCTAGAACACTATTGGCCAGAAATGATTAATTCCTTTTATCATTTTTACTTTGTAGTCAACTAAAGCTGACAAATAAAGCAGTCAATTGTCTAGCTGTAGTTCTGTTTTGTTTACTGTTTGCAGTCATATAGTCACATTAAAGTCGACTTTAAAGCTAAGTTGTCTTAAGCAGTAAGACTGCAGTCTTTTAACTTTTTTTATGAATCCATAGATAAGAAATTTAAATTTTTGTTTTATCTCATGTAAAACGGCTACTTCCTATAGCTAAATATTATTTAATGCAAATTTTCTCGAAAACAGCTTTAACGATTTTAATTAAACATCATAAGAAGTGATTGTAATAATTCTGCTTTTCAGGATTTTAGCAAAAAACTCACCCAACGAAAATAGGGTTGAAAGTTTGAATGAAACAACTACCACTTGAGTGATGATGGTGCGTTAGCTTTGCAGCCTACCTGCGAATGTGTTATCACACAAAAAAAAAACAACTTGAAAATAGGGGTTTTTTTAACGTTTTTCCGATACATTTTTAATTTTTTTAATTTAATTGTTTTAACAAATTTTCTCAAATTTAGCACATTGGAATTGTTCAAAAAAAATACTTTCAACAAAAAAAAGAATAGGATATAATATTTTTTTTAGTATTTTTGATATTTCTCACAATTCAACTTTTAGAATCAAAATGGCCATAAACATACAAGAAATCAATCCTTTATATAGACCATTGACTTCTAAGATTCCAAGTAGACAAGAATGGGAAGTCACCCAACCATCGATGGGTCGGAAAGGAATGTAGAGTTGGAGCGGATTTCTATTCAAAAACCATTGAATTAGCCATCTTCTATAGACTCCCTGACAACAGCAGCGTCTTCCAAGCTGAGGTTTTGGCAGCAACCGAAGCAGCTGAACGGCTGTCAATGTTGGCGAGACCTTCTTCATA
This sequence comes from Leucozona laternaria, assembly GCA_932273885.2. Classification (NCBI taxonomy): domain Eukaryota; kingdom Metazoa; phylum Arthropoda; class Insecta; order Diptera; family Syrphidae; genus Leucozona; species Leucozona laternaria. Next base: position 214,622,120 of record OW026366.1, on the reverse strand, counting down.
GCAGCCATAAAATCACTCTCTGCCATCGAAATAAAGTCAAAGTTTGTTTCCTGCTGCCGCGAAGAGCTTAAGGTTCTTGGCTCGTAGCACAACGTTAGGCCCTGCTGGGTTCCTGGCCATATAGGAATTCCAGGGAATGAGAAAGCAGACGAGCAGGCATGAATTGGATCATCAATTGATCATATCTGCTCCTTCAAACATTCTGTGGCAAAGAAAACTCTTAAGTAAACAAATGTAAGATAAGATGGACCCTACTCGACTCTTGGGCGAATACTAAGAAACATTGGCCGTGTTTTAACAAGGGGAAGATAGATAGGATCTTAACACTAAATAAAAAATCACTGTACTCTCTCGTAGGTACCGTTACTGGACACAATCTGCTGAAGTATACTACAGGAAAAAACTGAGGCTCAGCACGGATGATTTATGCAAAGGTTGTGGCGATGAAGAAGCACATGAAAATTCTTCTCACTTCTTATGTCACTGCCCAGCACTCTCCCAACTAAGAAATAAACATCTAGAAGAGCTCTCAGGTATGAAATTGTCGAAATTCATTCATTTCATGGCTTGATAATCCATGAAAACTTATAGTTTAGCTTATTGGGAGCGGTTAATCATCCAGGGTATCACAAGGGATCTACATTGATCTAAGTGTGGTAGAAATAAGATCCTCTATCAGCCCAATAACCTAACCTTACCTAACCTAATCTTTTAAAGCTAAAATGCTTGGGCACTGTATAGCCTTGAAATACAGCAGCAAGTTCGTGGGATCCAGTCGTGCATTTTATTTTAGATACAAATTGAAGAAAAAAAAAAAAATGTTAGAGAAAAGTACGTTTATGTAATTTACTTTTTTTCATAACCTACAATTTTTTTCTGCTTTTAAAAAAATTTAAGGCATTTTAAAGGAAATGCTTAACAGAAAATTCTGCTTTTCGGATTTTTTTTTTTGAAGTGAGGTCCAATTTTGTCTCGTCTAGTTTGATTAATTTCAGACATTTGGTATCAATTTCGAAGAACATGGATGTTCTTCTCTTAAATTAGCTTATATGGTGATTCCACAATTTTCTGGTTGCACTGAAGATATATGGCTTAGGTGTATGAAAATGTGGAAACACTGATGTCTACGCTACGAAAGGAACATTTAGCAAACTTGTAGCTTTTTAAACAGCAAACTATATACTATATTAATTTCCCCATATTCGTTCTAAGGGAAGCAAGAGAGAGCTAATTCGATTCAAGTGACATATGGTTTTCCCAAATGTATTTAAATGTGTTTTGATCTAAAAATCTTAAATTTTTGTATATGCTGCCTTTTGCGAGGAAGTGACAAATCTTCCGACAGTATCACTTGATACAATGCAGGGACTATCATATAAGCCGTTCGCATCTTGCAGAAATTGTTAGTCCCCTCCTTGCCTGCCTACTATAAGAACACGCATACATAAATTGTTCACAGTGTGAGTCACTAGGCTCTGGTTCTACCTGAGCTGTCATTAATTAGTTTCGAAATTTTAAAATTCTCTATGCAGTAAAAAAAAAAATCATATGCTCAATTGATTTTCCAATAACTTTCCTGTTTTTTTTTTATTTCAATATTTTTAGAAAATTTCATAGTTTCTTTATTGCACGCTCAGCTCAAATAAAAAACATTTAAAAAAAATACATATATTCTAAGTTTTTATTTTAAAAATATAAAATAAAAGCTATAAAACTATTTACACTACAGATTATTTAGCTCTCATAAATGTCAACCTTTTAGTTTTTTTTTCGGTATAGTGTAAAATATAAATCGAAAATATTTTATGGTATTTAAAGAAGTAAGAATTTGTTTCCTCTTTTCGGTGGTTCTGCAGTTCACAAGACGAAAACAAATTTAATTTAAAATTAAATATAAAAAAAGTCTGTTGTCTATAAAGAACATTTAACAGAAACATGCTTAACTGTGTTGTTTTTTTTTTTTAAACACAAAACAAACAAAAAATATACATAATTTCGATTGCGATTTGTTTTTTTTTTTAAATAGACAAAATGCATTCCACGAAAAAACATTTCGCTTGGAACACTTTAAAATAATGTCTGCATTTTGTTTTCAAAAACAAACCAAAAATATACTCGTACATATGTACATATTCAAGGTTTTTAGAAATTTCTCTATGTGGTTTTTGAAAATAGGATTTTTTAAAAATTATTTCTTGATTGATTTATTATTATTTTTGTTAAAAAAAAATAATAATAATGAACCAAAAATAAAACAAGACAATTATGACAATTAAACATGAATAATGAGTATAATTGGCATGAATTTGTTTTCGAACAAATTGAAAGAAAGATTTCTTTGATATTCAAGTAAGGCGAGCAAATAGAAGTACATAAAGGAAAATATATTCACTTTGAAATGTTAATTGATTTAAATGTATCAATTTACTGCAGTCAATCGAAATGTGCTACAGAATATAGAAAGTATTACGTTCAATGAATTTGGTGAAAAACATACATCAGCAATGGGAGGAGGATGGCTTCAGCTTGGCAAGTCTAGTAGAACATATTTACCCTTCAATCGAGGATAACCTTGGACTGAGTTCTATAGAATTTTAACCTAAACATAAATGTACATAATATATGTGTATTAACTTAAGAATTTTGTTTATGTTCTTCAAATCAATAACACTTTGCTTAAATTACAGATTTTAATAGGAGACACTGTGGCGTATGAGTGATTTTTTTTATTTTTTTTAATTTTTAATATTTAATCATATTACATACGATGTGAGGTATATATAATGTAATTTATTAAGAGTAAAAGAGTAAAAGTAAGAAAAGAAACATTCTTTAAATTTATTTTTTAAAAATAATTTCTTTCAATTGTTGACCCCGTAACGGCGGGTAAAATGATCTATGCTGAAGTCGCAAATTTTTCTTACAAGGTTAACGCATAAATTTTCACATTCTCGCAGGCTTTTAAAGTGTCATTCAGTCCCATACACATGATTTTGAATTGAACTTTTAAAAATTGATGAAAATTTCTTCCAGAAGCTGGTTTTTTAGTAGATTTATTATTTTTCATTATCAACATCCTACAAAAAATATCAAAGATAAATTCTTCAATATTTTTCATGAATTTTTCCGAATTCATTATAATCATATTGCAACCGGACTGACCTGACCTTAACTTTGCATGCAATTTGAGCGTGTCCACTATCGGTACAACCGTTGGGTTGGTTGTATGACTAAAAATCAACAATCGTGACATACAGCGACAATTCTGTGACAATTGAAATTGAATTTCTGTCAAATTGTTGCTTCAACCGTTGGAAAGTGTATTCCCTGTTTCATATAATTTTAAGGTTGTAGTCGGCGCGCGGTGGGGTAATGGTTAGTGGATAGGACTGTCATACCGAAGGTCTGGGTTCGATTTCTAGCCTCGCATACCTTAAATAAAAAAATCGGCAACTGCCTCTTTCGAGGAAGTGGCAAATTTTCCAAGAGTATCTCTTGTCGTGAATATCTGCCCCTCACTGTCGTTCTGTCGTTCGGATTCGGTAGAAAAGTGTAGGTCCCCTCCAAAAAAAAAAAACAACACGCACGCAGGAATGGTTAAGACTTGTGAGTCACAAGGTCCCGGCTCTCCACGAGTTGTCGCGCCATCAAATTTATTTATTTTGTCTATATAATTTTTATCTCGTGGATATTGAATTATTTTTTGTTTATAAACAAACAAAATCGATATTATTGCAGAATTACCATATGATCGAGCATCATGTGTTCGATATTTATGTATATTAAGTTCAAACGAATTATTATTATTTTAGTTTAAATAACAAACCGAAAATTGAATTGACTCCTGTAATAATAAACTTTTTCATTTTAATGTCAATAGGAATTTAAGTGGCTCACTGACATCTCTCTTTCTCTCTCTCGGTATATTGCGTCATCACAGTGTATGTTTGTACAACGATAGAAAATGCAATTTTCAATTGCCCTGTTTTCAATCATTAATCTTATGTGTCTAAAAGTCATCATCACCCATGCTATAATGGCAAATTGCACGTAGTTCAAAGTAGACGCCCGCCGCGCTATGTCACACCGCCAGTCACACTATCGTGAGTCTAAAACAGAAAAGCGCAAAGAAACAAACGACGCAATGGCGGCGGCTGGCATCAATATATAACATATTACAAATACATATTTTGCACTTCTTGACGTAAATTGTAACTATTTTTACTTATTGTAAGCGAAAAGGAAAACATGAATGGAGTCACGTATGTACAAATGTTATTGAGGAAGGTCTAGACATTTTGCCAGTTAAAGCACAAGTTGTTTACTTTTTGAAAAGACAAATAAAAATAAGTTCTTAGGAAATTAAAAAAAAAAAAAAAAAAATTTCTGCAATTGGTCAGAATCGAAAAGGTTCAATATTTTTGGCATTATTATTTTTAGCTAGTGACGAAGTTAAAAATGCTTTGTTTATTTAGGATTATAGGTCAACAAGGGAATGTAAGCTTGTTTTCTTTTATATTACAATTAAAGTATTAATTATGTAATTTTTAAATATCAAACAAATTAGTAACCTACAGCCGAAAAAAGGTACACATTAAGATTTTCAATAACTTCACGAAAATAGGAAATAATTTATTAGATATATAAGAAATATTGTTCGAATCTAACAGCGAGGTTCTTCAATAAGTTCTAGCTCTCGATTTTTTTAAAACTCTATATAGAACTTAAAGAAGCAGCTCAATTCACTTATTCACCACTTGGATTTGCAACTATTGTTTAATGGCACAATGCAGGCTTCAGATCGAGCGAAGAAATACTTAGTTTCATGGCGATGCCATAAACCTGCGGGGCCAACACCATGCACATGAGTTTCTTTTTTTACTGAGAGACGTGGGAGCTGTCAGAATTTAGTATGCTGTGGCTGTTTGAATGTTTGGTCTTCATTATACCCCGCAAGGGGATTAATGTTCTGAACTTGGAAGGGATTTTGATGCTTAGGCTCATGACATGCTGAGAGAAGCTTGATATGTGGTCGAAACGACGTTATTGCAAATTACATTTAATTTACGCCTTGTGTGACAATAAACAAAGCAAAAAATCAAATTTTATAGGTAGAAATGTGAAATTATTTACCTTATAAATAGTCTTTGACTTCCGTGGATAAAGTTATTAATTATGCTAGAGTGTCCAATGTTGAATGATCTTTAAATCGATCTTTATCATTTCAATAGCTCTGCGTCATCAGAAAACATTTACGAAGTCTTTTTTGAGCTGACGGAGTTCGTACACAAATACTGAAAATAGTAAAGGCCAGAGGATGGAACCCTGGGGAACTCCGGCAGGTACTTCAAGAAATGTTGAGGTATTTTTTTTTTAATAGCTACACTTTCCTTAAAATCGCTACAAATACAAAATTGGGCTGCCAGGGAAATGATTCACGGTGTCGAACGATTTTGAGATGTCTAACAGCGTCAAAAACGCAGGGCGATTGGTGAATATCATCGACAACCACAGTACACAAACCTAAGGAAATATATTGCGCACCTTGTAAAGTTGAAATTGTCAGAAATTATGGCTGCTCGAGTGCCCCTAAAGACTGCAGATCGCAAACAATATTATCACAAAATATTAACATTTTGACAAGTGAAGTGGCACTGGATCCGCCCTTTTCAAAGATGCCCAGAACTGAACAAAAATGAAAACGCTAATGATATTATACCTTTAATATGTGTACTGTGGTCGACAACAAGCACAAACACCGGATTGGGCGGCATTTAAAATCCTTTACTGACCAAATGCACTTACATCTGTTTCAAAATGATTTTTTTTGCAAATAATTCAGATAAAAACGGTAGGTTTGCTATTTTTCGGTATTTCAGTATGACTCTCGTTTTGAGATTTGGGTATTGGAATTAATTAAGACCTTTTCACGAAAGGGAGCCAACACATGCGGTTGATATTTGAAGGAACAGCTTTCAATATTATGCCTCAAATTTAACCGACAGCAAAGCTTCAACAACGTCTTCATCCGTTAGTCGAGTAAAATCGAAATGTATTCCGTTGTCATTAACTTCGAAATTGTTTGCATTATCATTATTTTTGACAGACTGATCAGTAGACAGCTGGTGATCTTGATTCAATATTGAATGCTAAGCAATTGACACAAATTGTGAGATGAGTGTATTGCAATCTATGTTACCAAATGTGTTCCGAATGTTGTTAACCGACAGGTCTAGATTGAGCAGATTTTGCCAGAGAACTTTTCCGAACTGTATTTTAGAATGTAGAAAATTTAATTAAAATCTTTATAGCCGTTTCCGAGGTAATATAAAAAAAAACCGTTTAAATTCACTTTTGGTGTTCTGTAACAAATTTTAAACAAATCGATTGAACTGTCTTGGCTTCGACTCGAATTATAGTAGAAGCTATGACGAATTATTATGCTACAATTCGTGCCTGACATTTTTTAGAGAAATGTTAAAAAAAAAAAAAACTAATTTTGCTCCTCTTCTTAATTGCTCATTAAATCAAAATCCAGGGTTCAAATTTAGGTCATTTTTACGGGTAAAGGTACATAAGATGTCAAAATAAACCCATCACCAATTTTTTATGTTGATCTTTTAAAATTATTCTTATTTTCTTATTAGGATGAAATCAAGACGTAAATTTCAAAACCCATAATATCCATATTTCTTTTTGCTATAACTCAAAGACTTAAAACTCTAGATCATGATTTCTAGACTTTAATTGTGGGGAATGCTAATTGAATCATTCTTTCAAAAAAAAATAGTCCTAAAAGATGTTTGGTTTAGAAGATACAAGTTTTTCTCGATTTACTCAAAACTTATAAAAGTGGATAAAATTGGTTTTGTTTCTGAACCTCAAAATTTTACGGAATTAAAATAATTCTATTCTATTTGTTCATATGTAGGTACAACTAACTTTGTGTTAGTCCACTAAATTTGTTGTTGTTTCATTCAAAACCTTCAATATTAATATGATGGTGCGAAATCTTTTAAGCTTTAACTGCGAGTGTGTAATCACAAAAAAAACCAACTTTCAAATCAAAACCAATTCTTGATGAGCGTCACATCTTTCATAGAATCTCCCTCCTTGTACATATGCCCAACGAATTTTTGGCTTTTAAATTGAGATCGGAGAAAAAAAAATAAGCCTAATGTATAACAACCAACTTGAGTGTATAATTAATAGAAATGCTAGCAATGCGTAGTGCATATGACTCTGAATACGCTTGGTCTAAGTTCGAGCCCCAGCCGGACAAAAAAGTTTTCATTTTAAAATTGAACGATAAAGACTAATCACCGATGTTTGATGATCAGCCTGGCAGCCGTGAAATAGCTATAACTCCAGGACTCCAGCCTATAACGACTTAGTGGTAGCACTCAAGTGGTTGTTGTTTCATTCAAAACCTTCATAATCACATTTTTTTTGCTTTGAATTTTAAAAACAAATTTATTTATAAACTCAAAGAAATGCAATAACATTAAACAAATGCAAAGTTATGTATGTCATTTGATTTAAAATTATACAAATGAACTTTCGCTTTTGTTGAAAAAGCACACAACGTTGAACATAAAACAGAGCGTCATTTATGATCGTCTATGTGTTTTGTTTGATTTTTAAATTAGTTTTTTTTTTTTTTAAGTATTTTTAGTGTTAAAATTAATCTGAGACAGTTGTTGTTGCTACGTCAGGGATGAGCTATTCAACAAAAAAGAATCGTTAATCAAATTCCCCGTGAGAAAACCGTCTATTTTTTTCTTCTTCGAAACGAATTTATACAAAATCTTATGCATTCTACAAATGAGATAAACAAAAAAAAAAAAAAAACAAAAACAACTAAAATATCATTTGAAATTCCTTTTCTGAACTGATTAGCAATTTGTATATATTTTCTTTGTTTTTGCTTTTCAGCTTGTTAGGGTTTAGTTTAAAGCTTAACACCACACCAGCGCAGCGACTAAACGCATAAATCTTGTTTTTTTTTTTTTTTTATTTCAGTATTTTTGTGTGCTGTAGTTCAGTATGACGTGAGAGGAAATTGCAGTTTAAAAAATAAAAAAAAAAAATAAAATACGAAAACAAATTATCAAACGGGTGCGCTTGTGGAATGCTCGCCTCGCCGCCAATATAGCTTTTGATCAAATGGCGTGATATTGACAAAAAACGTTTTAGTATAAATACAATATACTTATCATATACTGTGTGGGTTAGCTTGTTATAATTGCTCGTGCGCATTCAGCTTTATTTTAGAGATTATTTTAATTATTATTGTTACAAAACAAACGAGAAATTGTTTTGATTCACAATCAAAGATTATCAATTGTTCGAAGTTTTTTTTATAATTTGAACCACAGGGAAGGGAAAAAATTTAAATTGATTATGATAACATTAAGATGTTTGCGATGTCATCAGATCTTACTTCAATATAATAGCAATTTCTTAAGGTACTAATCACGTAAATGACAAAATATTGTTAGAAGTTATATATTCGAAGCAGCATACAGTGGGCGTTTGTTTTTTTTTTTTTTTTTTTGTAACAAAAATCATTTACTGCGTCAATTTTTGACGAAAATTAATAAACCTTGGTACACTTAATCAAGTGTCACAACCTGTCTTTTGACAGTTGAAATTCGTACAACTTCTATCTGACAGTTATATTTTAAAACTACTGTATTATATCCATTACTAAATAGTTATAGCATTGCCTCTTTTCGTTTACTTCCCAAAAGTGCTAATTTCTTCCAAATTTAGTCGTTAGTTTTGTTAAATTTCATACAAAAAAAATTTAATTTGACTTAGAAATTTGTAGTTTTGGCAAGTAACTCCCCAATATTTTATCTCGCTCCCACTTCATGGGAAGAAAGAGCCAACTAAATGAAGCTGAATTTTTGTTAAGATTTTTTTTTTAAATAGGTGTAATGAATCCAATGTGAACACTATCTTAGAGTTTTTTTTAACAAATAATGTCAATTGTTCAAAATTTATAATCTGACGTCAAATTCAAACAAAGCAACCACAAAAAATCGCAAAATCGATTTAATTAATTTAAGTTTTTTGAAAACATCATGTTCGGACTCGTTGTCTAAGGCCCAGTTTTTTAGTGGTGAGTTAAACTAAAGTTAACTTACCCTAAAAATAAATTAACCCACATCGAACTGAGGAAGCAGTTTTTCGGTGGAGAATGCACGCGAAACGACTAAAAAAGCTCGGTGGATAAAACATCAAAATCATCTTTTTAGTTAATCCTGAGTAAAAATCCAAATCCAAATTTTGACGAATTAAATCGGGTTTAACTGTAATCTAGCACTGAAAAATTGGATCTTAGGGTGTGCTTATGTTGGAGCTTCGATCAACGAGTTGAACAAAAAAATTATATACTTCTAATCCTCCGAACTATATACAAATAATTGAATAAACTAATAATAATTTGACGTTTTTTAAATGCTCTTGTACCTATTGCGCAAATGTGTTTTCGATTTGACATTCGCTGTTTGCAGTTTTTATTTTGCTTTAAATATTTCCAAGTTTTCCAATAAGAGGTGTTATTTTGAATAGCCCACTATTTCGGTAGCTGTCACTTTTGACATTTGACAAGTAGAAACTACGCCATTAATAAAAATGGAACGATACACGCTTCAACAACGCATTGAAATTATTAAAATTCACTATAAAAATGGTGAAAATTTGGCAGAGACGCTTCGTAAAACTAAAACATTTTTGGGTCGTCGTGAAGCACCTTGTCGGACCGCAATACAGAAATTGGTGGACAAATTCGAGCTGTTGGGATAAGTTAGTGATGTGAAGAATAAAACCCGTGCACGTCGCTCAAGAACAACTGAGAATATTGCTGTTGTAGCCCAAAGTGTTGAAGAAAACCCAGGTTTGTCCATTCCTCGTCGTTCTTTGGAATTAGGCAACCCACAAACGTCATTACACCTTTTTTTGCATAAAAACTTGGGTCTTAAGGCTTATAAAGTTCAGTTAACACAAGAACTCAAGCCGGCTGATCATCAACAACGTCGTGTCTTTGCTGATTGGGTCCTTGAAATGCATGAAAATGATCCGGAATTTCATCGAAAAATCATCTTGACTGATGAGGCCCATTTCCACCTCGGAGGCTACGTCAACAAGCAAAACTGTCGCATCTGGGGCTTAGAAAACCCAAGAGTTATTGTTGAAAAGCCTCTCCATCCTCAACGCGTGACTGTTTGGTGCGGTTTATGGTCCGGCGGGGTCATTCGACCTTACTTTTTCGAAAATGAGGCTGGAGCAACAGTTACGGTCAATGGATTGCGCTATCGAGAGATGATTAATGATTTTTTATGGCCGGAATTGGATGGTATTGATCTGGACAACGTTTACTTTCAACAAGACGGCGCTACGTGCCACACAAGCAATGAAACCATCGATCTTTTACGGGAAAAGTTTCCGGACCGTGTTATCTCTCGAAGAGGTGATCACAATTGGCCACCGAGATCTTGTGATTTAACAGCTTGCGACTTCTTCCTTTGGGGCCACGTGAAAGATAAGGTCTACGCCAACAGCCCAGCGTCGATTCAAGACCTCAAAGATGGAATTCGTGAGGCTATCGAGGACATAGGGCAGCCACTTTGCGATTTGGTTATGGAAAATTTCATGAAAAGGATATGGTCCTGTAAGCGTGGTCGTGGCGGCCATTTGGCTGATGTTGTGTTCCATTATTAACGGCATACCTTCCTCTTTATAATGAAATAAACATCCGATCATTTATCTCAAAAAATGCCATTTTACTTTGAATATCAAAATAACACCTCTTATTGGAAAACCCTTTATTTAAATACTTCTAAATGCTCATATAACTCACTCATGAAAGATATTGAGAATGAAAAAAAAAGTCGAACAGAGTGAAAAAAATGTGAAAAGATCTTCTCAACTCGAACCATTCCCCCCCACTTCTCTCCTTAAAGAGCTAAAATCATATTCAACAATATCTCTTTCTCTTAAAAATATGTCCTTCCTATGCTAGTTTATTTATTGATGCCAAGTGATCTCTTAAAAGCAACTTAAAGGGTTGCGAGTTGGGAAATCCCAAGGGACTCCAAAAATAACAAATGTTTGCATTATTATTCGACATGCTTTTAACTAGGTGCGTATGGAAACTATGAAATGAATCACGAGGCTAAGTCTGAAATAGACTTATAGCCATATTAATTTTTGTTTGCTCTCTATATGTTCTGAATCTAACGTTTAATTTCCATGACATACACGCATTTATGTCATAAAACAAATATCTATATCTCTGTGTGATTGCTACTTCTTTATTGGAAATTCCCATTTTGGTCAATCATTTTTGTCATCGCATAAAAAAGAAAAGGCAATTGTAGCAAAAAAAAAAAAAAAAAAAAAACACTTTTTACGAAAATTGGCACTTTGAGAGTCTTCGTCATTCCCCCTGGCCAATCTATTCAGATCTAATTCCATTAAGAAACTCATGTCCGGCAATGAAGAATATTTTATTGCGTCTCTTGAGTAAATTATTTTATTTGTTCGAAAAGAATTTCGTTTTTACGTTCTTTCGTTTTTTTTTTTTTTTTTGTTTTTAGTTTGTACAAGTAGGTAGGTATTTTTACGATTAGGTACCTATTTTTCTTGTTTTTCCTTTAATATACATTTTATTACACTCGCAGATAAGTTGACAGTGTGGTCAATTTGATAAGACCAAGTAAAAAATTATCAAATTTTTTGGTCTAATAAAACCTTATTAAAATGTCGATATTTCTTCTTTGTTTTTTTTTTCGGAATATTTTAGATCATCTTATACAAAAAAATCCTGAATTATAATTTTGTTGTGTAAATAGATTTTTGCTAAATTTTGCTGGAACAAAGGAGAACAATTTAGAATTATATGAAAATATTTTTAAAATGCCTAATCAAGTGAATCGCACTGTAAAAGTTTTAATTTTGTCCCAAACAGGTGATGAATGAGGTGCGAGAAAGAGCTGACTCAGAATCAAATGCCTTTGGCCGTGCGTCGCGTCGTAGTTAAATAATTACATTTTTTTTTTTTATTGAAAACAAAATTATCATAACGTTGATTTAATGAATTCATTAAAATAAATTTTATTATTAGTAAATTTGTTGGGAGTTATCAAATGATAATAATTGTCAAGCGATTTTTGTTCCTTCTTTAAATAATATTGATAAATTCTATTGCAATAAAATTGACGTCATAATTACTCGTGACAACATCGATATGACAAATCATTTGAAGTAAAAATGTTTCAATTTGTTTATTTTATCAAGAATATATGTATGTTGGTATGTATGTATGCATGACAAGAACCTACTTCATGATAAGAATACTGATGACTTCAGCAAAAAAAATACGAAGATTAAAGGTAATTGCATTGAAATGAAATGGAAAGTTTCCAGGCTTAAATTGTTCCAGTTCAAAAAAGTTGCGGTAGGTAATGAGAATTGTTTTGGGGAAATTTAGTTAATCTTATTGTAAGAAGATGATGAAATAATACGCTTCTCTCAACAAACTATGACCATGCTAAAAGCCGTATTTAAATATCGTATAGCAAAAGGCGAATTATGACGACTTCAATAAAAGTGAATCAAGTCCCAAAATTGGGACTTTGGTCCTAAGAACGTTGTCACTTTGTGTTTAAAAAATTGTTAATTATACAACCCAAGAATGAACAAAGTCTCAAAATGAGTATGAATGCAGAAATTAGAACTTTGGTTTGAAGAACTTTGTCCCAAATGAATTACCTTCTAATGTTGTTATTAAATAAATGGTTGAATAGATTTACATATGTATTTATTAATCGCAATTATAGAATGAAGTCTCAAAATGAAAATGATTTGAGTCCCAAAGTTGGGACTATTGACTTTATGAGCTTTGTACCAAATTAACTATAGCATCATATTTGTTTTAAATAAAAGTTCTGTGAAGAACTAAGTTTTTATTTGAAGAACTATACCTTACAACAAAATAAGTCTCAAAAATGTAAATCAACGAAGTCCCTAAATAAGAAATTTTCTGTTTCTAAATTTTTTCACAAATGAAAACAAAATCTTGGTTTTTTGTAATTTATGTTTAGAAAAGAACTTACTAATGTTACTGTTAATCCTAAAATGAACTATGTCTGAAAATGAATCACGTCCCAAAATTAGGAAGTTGTTCCTTACGAATTTTGTCCCAAGGAACTCATGCCTAATTTTCTTTCAATATAATATTCTGAAAAGAACAAATATACATATAATTGGAAGAACTGTAAATTCTATCTCTGGAATGAAATAAATTAATTCTGAATGAAGAAGTTCTTTTATGAGCTTTGTCCCAAATATGAATAAAAGAAATCCTAATTTTGAAACTATTATGTTCTGAATAGAAATAAGTTTTTACCATTTTACGAACTGTAAATCATAAAATGAACGAGGGAAGAAAAAATGAAAATGAATTATGTCCCAAAATTTTAATGTTTTTCTTTTTGAATCTGTCCCAAACGAAGTAGGTTCTTACTTTAATTTAAATTTAAGTTCTGAAAGTAACAAGTTTTTATTTGATGAACTGTTGATCCCAATTTAAGAATGAACTAAGTCTTCAAAACGAAAATGAATTAAGTTCCGAAATTGCGACTATGGTTTTAAAACAAAAGTCTCAAATAAACCAACCCTTTATTCTATTTTAAATTGAATGGTTTGGAAAGAACTTAGTTTTTATTTAAAGAACTACAAATACCATCCCTAGAATTAACTAAATGAACTCAAAATGAAAATGCATTAAGTCCCAAAATTTGGACATTGTTCTTTATTTCAAATGAAATAATCCCTAATTTTTATTTAAATTAATATTCTGAAAGGAACCAAATTTTATTTCAAGAACTGTAAATTCCAACCCTAAAATGAACTCAAAATGAATAGATGAATTAAGTCATAAAAACTCGAAAACAGGGTGGTTCAGGTATCTTTTACAAAAAAAAAAATTCAATTTCAAAGTTCTTTTCCACCAGAATGATCTTAAAACAATAGAAGCGATTAAAGCAATTAAATAATTACATTCTTTTTTATAACCTATGTACACAATCTGCAGTAGATACCCGCTAAATATTGACACTTAAAAAAATACCTATCTATCGTATTACTCAGAGTTGAATTTATAATAAAAAAAAGAAAATATATACACAGCAACAGCGGAATGAGTTTCTAAAGTATAATTTATAGTAAACATTAGTATTGTTGTTGCTTGGGTTTGGTATTAAAATTCAAAAAGGTGCGGCCAATGCTTAATGCACTACTTAATAACAACAAAGATGTTTTTTATTGCATAATCCACTACCCAGAGTATAGAGTGAAGGATATTAATCTCGGCCTTTTTGCATGGTTGAGTAACCAAAGCCGGCCGGTCAACAGTGGAACAATGTCCATCGCAAAGTTGGTATTAAGTTGAAAACAAAAAAAAAATCGTTAACATTCTTCAAAGGTTTTCATTATAATATAAATAAAAATTAGTTGCTACTGAGGAACGGTGAAAACACAGATGTATTGTATCCGTACCTATCGCAAATGAGTTTCCAAATATTCACCAATGCTTTCAACCCTTTTTAATAAAAGTGCAAATAAGACTTAAGCAGCCTGCACAAAATTAATTTTTTGCTAGTGAAATGAAATACATTCATACTTAAAATGTGGACGTGTTTCTTGAAAAATAATATTTGAAAAAGAATGAAATAAAGGGTCCGCCAAATAACTTCTTCTTTTTTTTTGTAAAAAGGCGCAAAACATCGAGTGCAGCGTCGGCTGTGTGGCACGGCACGTAGCACCATCCTGTTGAAACCAAATGTTGTCAATATCCTCCTCTTCAATTTTTGTGAACAAAAACTTTTCAACATGGCCCGATAACGATCGCCATTGACTGTAACGGCCACTCTTTGCTCATTTTCGAAAAATGGCCCAATTATGCCTCTGGATCAAAATCCGCACCAAACAGTGACTCGTTTTGGGTGTATAGGCTTTTCAATGTATGCGTGCGGGTTTTCTGTGCCCCAAATGCCACAATTTTGCTTGTTTACTACCCGCCAAGATCAAAATGAGCTTCATCTGAAAAGATGATTTTTTTGGCAAAATCGGCATCTTCTCTAAGTCGATCGCAGGCCCACTTAGCGAAGCGTATACACAACCATATTCGTTCAGCAGAAGGATAAAACTAATTATCTGTCAAATCAGACATGAGCTAAGTGTTACCATTCACGAAATATAACAAAAACGTTAGATGGCGGACCCTTTAGTACCTACTAATTTAAAAAAAATTAAAAAAATCTCTGTAGTCACTGCAGGCGTGAAATGAGGCATAAATGTAGGCGTTTTTATTGGCCTCTTATTTAAATTTAAAAACATAAACATATGAACATCATCCTAAGTTAGTTAAATCTTCTAACCTAATTTTTGAATTAATTCCAATTTTAAAGCAATTTTGTTTCACTGTAATGTGGAAAATATAAAATAACTCGCTGAATGTAAAAATCCATAATTTTTTATTTGCTATGCAGGGCAAGTATTGGTTTCACGTAAGCAAATTGTTTTTATAAAATATATAACTCTGCGATGATGGAACGGTTTTAGTCATGCCGCCCGTCGTCGATGTGTGCGTCTCGCCTGTACATCCATTGGATATAGAGCTGGAGTCTAAACGGGTGAATCTATTTGCTCCAAATTTGGAACCGAGCATTTGTATGTTATTTTCTAGAGGATAGAATGGAATTTTAGTTTCAGCTCATCTAGGAGGGGTATCATAAACTGATTTAGTTTTTCAAAATTTCTCGAAAACGGCCCAAGCTATTTTAGTTAAACTTAGTTCCTGTATTGTCCAAAGTGATCGTAATACAACTACGTTTCAGGTTTTGTGAAAAAAAAAATCCACATAACGGAAATAGGGTTTTAAGGTTTTTTGAAGAAATTGCCTTATTTTTTGGGTTATTGTCGTATGTGTCGTTAATGGCTGGACTGATTTTGTTACAATTTTTCTATCTGGTACTTCTAAGTATATCTAGTATATTTTCTCGTTCACAATATCATGAAATTATTTAACAATTACCAAACAAGTGGCGGGATCGCGGGATTTCACTTTTTTTGGCGTCATAATACCAAATTAGTTTGAGATATAAAACCAAATGTTGTTTTTATGTTTTGAAAATGCGACTAGGCACACAACAATTTAGCTTAATTGAATGGTCTTTTTATTTCTCGTTTATATCTACAAGGCAACTCATTTAATTTAATGTGATTGCAATAGATTTCACTGTTCCATGTAGTGAATTTTACTACCTCTGTGTGGTGGATTTTACTACAGTTGCAGTAAATTTTACTGCTGATGTGCGAACAATTTAGTAAAATATATTGAATTGTTTCTGTAGTGAATTTTACTAACATCTCGAAGTAAAATTTTATTACATTGTGAATTTCATAACAGGTTTTGAAGGTTGAAATTTCACTACATTTACAGTGAATTTCACTACAGTTTTTAGTGAATTTTACTGCTTTTTTCTCTGTGTGTTGGTGGTCAAACGTTAAAACCCACGTTTTGTATAAATTCGGCAAGTTTTTGCCCAATTTTAGTCCAGTTTTCAGTAGGGTAATCTAAACGAGGTAAAACTTGTTAAATACTCGTGATTGAAAACTTTTTGTGGAAGTTTTTCGCAAGGGTCAAGGAACGATTTCGTTTTTTTGTGTCTCTATAGGCAAAAGAATTCATAACTGTGGTGGAGGCCAAACGAATTTTGATAGTTACCCTTGTTAGGCCCTTTTTAGTATCTATTTAAACGTTCTAGGGCCTCACTGAAAACTAGATTGGAATCTGTCAAATAAAAACCGTCTCGCGTGGAAAATGGCAAGTTTTTGCCAATTTTAGTACAGTTTTCAGAAGGGGAAAATCTAAACGAGCCATACTTGTCAAAAACTCGTGAGTGAAAACTTGTCGGGAAAGTTTTTCGGAGAGACCAAGGAACGAGTCCGTTGTTTTGTCTCTCTATATGCAAGAGTTCATAACTGTGGTGGAGGCCAAACGAATTTTGATAGTTACCCTTGTTAGGCCCTTTTTAGTATCTATGTTAAAAGTTCTAGGACCACAATGAAGACTAGATAGGAATGAGTTGGAATGTTTACCCCAAAATTGAACACAAACTTTTTCTATATACGTATATAGTACATTTTCACTCAAACTACTACTACTTCTACTTCCACTACCTATACTACTACTACTATTATTAGTACTAAACGAAAGAGAATGAAACAGATAGAGATTTTATGACATTGGCAATTAAACAAAAGAAAAATAACTATCAAAACAACATTTAAAAGTAAAATACAAAATTAAAATAAAAACCCAAGACCTTCCCCTTGACTCCAGAATAAACATGAGTTCATTGACTTTAATTTAGAGCAAAAACTATATTATAATAAATAATACTATAATAAAATGCAAATATATGCTTGTGTCCTTGGCAATAGAATATAAAAATTCTATTTTCATGTGACCACCAATTTAATTTGTTATCAAAATGTGTTGTCTCTATTTGAAATCTTAAAAATTAAATAATATTTTCAAGCATACATTTTCCACTCCGCCTACACTCATTTTTAAATTTATAAAACTTTCTATTGAATTTAATCAGATAAAAATAAATATTAAAAAAAAAAAACATCTTAAATTTGGAAGCAAAATAGGTTCTTACTAAATGCTAGAAACAAAAGAAAATATAAATATAAATCGTTTAGAAACGTGCACTGTCAACCTTAAACTTGACAGTTGACTTAGGAGCTTAATTCTTTTCATTTTGTATAAATGTAAAATTTATAAGATTATACATCGAATGTGACACATTCTACACAACAAAATGATGAATTATATTTTTTTCGGGAAAATTCGAAGAAGCGAAATTCCAACAAATTTGATATAGCACATTAACCAACGGATCCAGCCTACATTTGAAAAACTTTTTTTTGTCCCAAATATATTTAATTTTTTTTCTATTTACCAAGAGACAATTATTAGTATTCCGTTCTCATGCAAAAATGTGAGTATTTATTTGTGTTTTTGTTGAATAAATATTTGCAGAATGAAAAACAAAAGCCAACCACCACATCAACACCAAAAGGGGGATGTTAAATTGTTTACTCAAATGTCTTTTGTTGCTAATTTCTTCTTTCTTTTTTTTTAATTTACATCCCCAATGCGATAAAAACCTAAACTTATTGTAGATGTGGTGTTGTATGTGAACAGAAAAGGGGTATTTAACTTGATAACAATTCCAGTGAATTTATAAATAATTTATATTTTTAACTACATTATTATTTAAACCCCTTTTTTTTCTTTTAAACTAGGTCGAGTGAGTTGTAAAGTGATTTAGGCTTTAGGAATTTATTTTGTGGGTTGGTTACTGGGCAGTGTGAAATTTGGTTTTTTGTTGTACTATTACTCAGCTGAATGAATGTCAAGCCTGTAATTGTTTAACTTGAAAAGTGATGAATTTCTCGACGGAGAACAATAACACGTCACAAATATAAGATTCTGTTTTACGCAGGCTTCAAACAGGCCTAAAAGTGCTGAATGCTGGCTGAATCAATCTCAAGATGAAACATTTCTATACTAATAGTTCCGGGTTAATCGGGGCGTAATGGTTAGTGCATTGAAGTATCTAGCCGCCAGAGGGCTGGGAGAAAATCCTATCATATTTCACCTTAGAACAAATTTTTTTTCAGGTGTACTGCCGTTTTCGAGGAAGTGACAAATACTCCAAAAAAAAATGTCTCCTTAATATTGATAAGTGTCACTGGGATTTGTGGTGTGGAAGGGACAACATTTTGTGTATTTGTGAACTGCGTGAAATTCTACACAAAAAAAGATTATAACACTTTTTTCGTAAGAGCAAAGTTGATAAAAATATATGCAAACTGCTGCACTTTAAAATGAAGAATGAAACTGAACATTTTCACAAATTGTATTGCTCTTACGAAAAAAGTGATACAATCTTTTTCTTAAAAAAAAAATGTTTGATTGTTTTCCACAAAAACTTAAATTTCAGCGCCCCCCCTCTCTTCTCTCAACACTATGTCCTGATCCAATTTTAAGTAAATGCTTAAGACATACAATTTTTGAGATGAATGTTAAGTTCTAGTGAAGCACCTTTTCGCCGAACGAAAAGTTAATTCCTTGTCATAATATCGAATTTGTCGTTCAATGTTTTCTATGTTTTTTTTGTTGGTGCTCTGCTAGGATTGATATCAAGTTAGCGAAGCACCCACCCCCTCAAAATAGGGTTAAAACTAATATATTAATTGGTTTGTTGTTATTTGGCGTTCATTCGTTGTTAATTACTTGTGACCATTTGAATTTTGTCGTGCGATGTTTTCCATGTTTTGTTCTGCTGATTTGCTAATTCGCTAAATTGATACCAAGTATGCAAAGCACCCTCTCAATTTTATGAGACAATTTATATTTTGTCGTTCTATGTTTTCTATGTTTTTTTTTACTTTTTTGTTAAAATTTAGCAAAAAAAACAAGTTGTTATATTTTTTGTTAAATTCATTCTCATATAAATACAATACAAAAATGTTTAACTCTTTTCGATAAGGTGCTCCGCTAACTCAATATCAATTTTACAACTCAGAAGAAATAACATAGAAAACATCGCCCTGCAAAATTAAAATGTTCATAATCGCTTTTCGATCGTCGAATGTTGCTTCAGTAACTTGACATTCATTGAATTAAACTGTGTAAAATTTTCCTGGCCAAAAATAACTCAACAAATTTTTAAATTCGTGTCCTACCTAATAATTTAAGTGCGTACATAGGCTGCACAACACTATCGGCTTAACTATTACGCTATCAACAAATACGATTATTTTCGATTGCGCTCCGATAAAATTCATTGGTTTTGTCTTGTAAGAGGTCGTGTTTGACTAAAGCTATCTTAATGAAACAGTTTAATTACTTAGATAGGAATAACATGCAATCAGCGTGATAAAATATCACTGCTTAAATCTATGAGAGATTATCGTTGTGTATATAAGATAGATTATCAACACATATTTATTTTATTTATAATTAAAAATTTTTTCTTTATTTTTACATATTTTTATATTGAGTTAATTCAAGAAAATTAATCTATTTTTCATGTTATCGCAATGGCCTTGCATGTTATCAAATAACTTTTAGGCTATTGCACTATACTTAAGGGCTGTTCAATTTGTTGTTATGCATTAAGTTGCATAATTAACACACAAAAAAAAAATTAGGTATCTATACGTAGATAGAAAGTGGTTTAAATCAGATTATTCCCGTTTTTAAATACAAATTGATTTTCTATTGTGAACTGAACTTAATTTTTCTGTGTCCAAATGGAATCACTGAGATCAAAATGTACCCAGACGGCTACATATTAAACACAACAACAAAGTGGATTGAATGCGAACAAAAAAGTGCAATAAATAAATAAGGAATTTACGAATCTATCAAATTGAAAAGTCATTACTTTGGTGAATCTGACAGATGGAAAACAAAAATCGTTTTTTTATCTTCAGAGCAAGTAGCTCATATTTAGACTTTTAAGTAAAATCTTAGCTATAAAATGATTTCTTTTTACAAAAACATAAATGTATATCAGACTTTACAAATGTCAGTTTCACCAATAATTGATGATTTGGAAGTTTTTGAATAAACGATAAAGGGATATATATTGCTATTCAGTAAAATATCCTATTCTATTGTGAATGAATTGCAAAATATTCAATTTCATGGTGAGAATTCACAATAGATGCATTCGCGTACAAGTCAAAAAATACCTTAAACTACTTTTTTCTGACAGTATTATCCCAATCCTGTTTCTGTTCTCATACGTTTATTTTGTGTAGCTTTGGGCAGAGCGTTCACGAGATAACAAAACAGTTTCTCCTTCGTGACAATTTTTACCTGAGACTTATTTTTAATCGGACAGAAACTTGTAAGTTCTGTCTTCTGTCAAAATCCTATTTGAAGTTAGAGAAAAACCACAAAATATAAAATGCCTGTTGTTTATTTTTTGCTTTGAATTTATCTTGGTAAAAGTGAATTTTGTTTTTTAATTAATAAAATTATTTTCATAAAAAAAACTGTTTTAAGTAACAAAATCTTTCAAAAATTGTGCATTGTGCAGTGTTTTTTATACCTAAAACAAATTATTGAAACTAAAATAATTAGTTTTTTAGGTAGAATTGAAACAAGAGCTAAAATTACGATTTTCTATTAATTTAATTGAATATTTTGAACTTTTGCTAACTTGTTTAATATGAAATTCAATAAAGAAAGGTCAAGTTACAATAGAAATTTTAATGTTGTCGCTTTGTTTACTTTTTTTTACACTTGGGCTCTTCTTTAGCTTTGTTTGGTTCAAAGCGTTCGTGTACTTTTTGATTGTTTTGCACTTATCCCTGAGAGAATTTCATCCCCGCACTCTTCAAAATTTGACAGATTGCAGTTTTTAGTTTGGAAAGTACGCGAACAAACCTAATAAGGGAAATGCATTGACGGTGTTCACATTGGACTGTCTCCTCCGTTTTTTTTTTTGTTACGTCTCTATGCTTTTGCTCACTCCCACTTCATGAAGAGAAAGAGAGAAAGAGAGGAAATGCAGGATTTATTCTATTTTTTTTTTTAAATCAGTGGATATTTTTTGAAGTTTACTTTTTTGATATCTATATTCTCTGTCTGTGATTTATCTTTGGCACTTAAATCCAACAGAAACCATTTTTTTCGCTTGGAAACATATTCATTTAATAAGATTTACATTTTGCTAGTGAAAAATTTCGAATTAATCCTTCAAAGAGCACAGATTTTTCTTTTGTTTTAACGACTGCTGAGGTTAAAAGTGAGTCGGATGTGTTAATATTAGTTTGTGCCTGAACAAAACAAGTTAGATCCACGTCAGGAGTAAGTCCAGTGTAAACACCGTCATACAATGGCCGACAATGTCAGATCAGGTGACAGGAAAACGTCAAAACAAAAATATAAACAAATATGTGGATTGAAGATGTACGAAATATTCTTCTCAGCATATTGCAACTCTTAGACTGAAGCAACTCCTCGTTAAAACATAAACATAAACAATAAAAGAATTTTAATAGAAAAGAATGATAAAATTTACTCACTTGTAAGTCCGTTTGTATCCTCAGCAAATGACAAATGATATCCTTTATTCATTTCAACAGAACGTAGCGCCGTCGAAGATGATATTTTCTGATTTATGGTTGATGATGGTGCGAAATTCTTCTGCGATCCACGCAACTGCGATAATGGTGTAAATACCGATGCTGTTACCGACTGAGCACTCGGTGCGACGTTTAACTGAGGAAAATTCGATTGATTCAATGCGATTGTATTTGAATTTGAATTGAAAGCGTTAATGGGCAACTTTTCGGTTGCAACACGGAATACTGAAGCCGTAACAGATTTGGGGCGTTTTTCTTCGACGACGAATTTTGTTGAGTTGGAAATGGCCGACAAAGGGGGTGTATTACGTCCGAACAATAAATCAGGACGATTTTGAAAGCTACGAAATGATGATGGCGACAACGACGACAACGTCACCGATGAAACGAATTTGCTTTGATCAGAAGTTGTAATTATTATTGGTTTATCGAGAGATTTGTTGTTGTTGATGTTGGTTTTGTTGTTGGCGGTATTATTGGGATTTTCACGTTTTAAATTGTTTTGTAATTCGGCGGCGGAGGTGGATATTTTCTCGTCGACGTCTACGCATGTCTTCTTTGACAATTTAGGCACAAAATCTGCTTTTTCAAGATCAATATTTTCCGTTTGATCTTTTTCTTGTTGTTTTTGTTGTTGTTGTTGTTGTTGAATGATGATAGGTTTGGGTTTGTTTTCACTTATTAATTCGATAATTGGTTGTTGTTGTTCAATTACAATTTGTGATTGAGGCGACGATGACGATGTGCTAATTTTGACACTCGAATCGATCTTTTTAAGTTGTTGACTTGCTTCGTATTGAGCAAGTGAATAAATCTCATTGTTGTTCTCAAGATTACTGTAATAATATTATACGTATTCGAAAAATAAATAAACCGGCACTTTGGTAATGAACGATTTTATAATTATTTATATCTATAATTTATCACTTAATTAATTTAATTTACATAAAACTCATTCAAAACCAAAGATAATTATTACATATGTCGCGTTGCACACTTTTCTCAATTTTTGACACTTCTTGACAGTTGTTCTTATTTTATTCTTTATTTCTTTTATTTTTATTTTATTTTTTATTTTATTTTTGTAAGAAAAAGCACGTGATTCTCGTTGATTTTACAATAAAATGAGAGAATACAAATACCACCATATAAATCAAAGTAGTAAAGAAAGAGCGCGATAAAAGTGATAGTAATTATAAAAAAAAAAAAAACAAAAGAAAGCCGATGATGTTTTTTTTTTTTTTTTTGTTAAGTGTGATTGAGTGCGATTGTAATGCGAGGCGCGCGCGACAAAATGCAATAAATCCACTCAATTTCCAAGCTCACGTTTTACAGCTTTTTCTCTTAATTTATTTTTTTTTTTTGTTTTTTGTTTTTTTCATTCACTTTCTGACGGTGTAAAGTGCACTCTCGTTTTGTTGCTCTTCTCTTTCTTTGTGTGTACATATGTACGTTACGTACCTACCAACCTCATACCTATACCTACTTATAGTAAAGTAAGTAAGGTATGCAAGAGATCAACTACCCGTGTGTTGGTTTATTAACTCATTTGTGGAATGATAATAATTTTTTTTTTAAATTTTATAACTAAACATAATTTCTTAAGATCGATTTGAAAAATTATACAAATACGGAAATAACACGTCTTAACTATGCATAGGTATGAATTTCTACGAGTTTTTTTTTTGTACATAAATAATAATAAATCACTTAAAAATGTTAATGATTAATAAAAATTGTCAACAGAAAAATATAATAACAAATATTTGCTTGTCTGATTTATCTATAAATATTGATAATAGATACATATTTACCTACAATTTTTTTTTTTAACGTGACATAAATATATGGGAATATCAATGACTTTATGGCATAAAAATTGTTGTTAAGGTGGAACTCATTGATTGGAATGCATTAAACAACACCGCACCGCTTATGAAAGCAGGCGGGGGTTTTACAAGCTTAACTACGCATTTAACAATTATTTATATGGATTTTTCTATAAGACTGGATTTTTTTAAAAGAAGATAAAATAAATAATGTTCGTCATTTAATGAGTATAAATTAACACCATATTTAAACAAATAAAGACTATATGCACTTAAATGCGCTATAATGATAATATGTCTCTATATTGGAACGGTTTTAAAGTTAAAATGCACATTTTTCGTCGTTCCATATAGATTGTTGTTGGCGCGTTGGTTTCTTTATATGGAAATCTATTCCAAACGAGAGATGCATACTGATACAGATATATGTTTTATGGAATAAAAAAAATATAGAACTTGTCTGTGATTTAAACACACTATAGTCCATAATATATAAACGCATTGCATTTAATCTTTTTAAATAGTAATTGTATGAGACCTAAGGTCAGTACCTACTAAAAAATCAAACAGATTATTTTCAATATGAAAACAAACACGAACCGAACATTAAGTGCTGCAATAGAACACTTTATCATTTCAATAAAAAGACATCGAAAAAACATCGAATGTTCCCTCAGCAACAACTAAGAACCACATGAAAGGGGTCAAAGTTTCTTGAAAATGCTTTTGGATGAATATCTAATCTGGTGAATGGTGTCAGGTTTGCGTTAAATCGAATTCAATTGAAATTTAATAGTACGTAGCGGATATTATCGGAGCACTCTAACTAATTTTATCCTCCTCCCCCCTTTATATTTCTGCAAAGGTTGGCGGCCATCTTGAATTTTATGAAGTTTAAGGGCGAATTATGTCGGTAAACATGGGTTTAAGGTAAAAAAGTATTCAAAAAATTGTTATGGGCAATATTTCCAACAACTTTTGCTTGCAACATTTTTTTATTAGGAATATATTAAGATTAGAAGTTATACCCGTCTGTGCCCTTCAAATAAATTATTTTTTAACCCGAGAAAACGAAAAGTTATACGATTCGGGTTTTTCAAGTCAGCTGACTCTGGTGGATCTGAAGGCGGTGTGTTTTTTTTTATTTTCGTTCTTATTAAATATTAAGCGCTTTGAATGACACGCTTTAACGTAGCCAAGCTACAGTTAACACCGATTTTTGGTATTATCATTGAAGCAGAGTCGTGCAAATTTGATGCAGCTCGATGAATGCTTGTCTATTAGCCTTCGTAGTGGCTGCGTGGCTGCGTTTTTTTCATACTTTTTCCGCAGCCCCACACATTTCGCAGATAATTGCTTACTATTTTTTGGCTTCTACCATTTTTTTTACGATATGCCCATGTTTTAAACTCGATCAACTGAACGCTTACATTTTACCGTATTCTTTTCCCCAATCGATGGTGAGAAAAAACATAACTATCGATTGTAAAACAAAACTGGACGATAAGCTAGTAAAGTTTAACGTTAACGTAAACTTAAACTATTGTTAGTTAACCTATTTTATTGGCCTACAAAATTCACATGGTTATGCTAATAACGGTACATTTTTCGACTTAGTTTTCTCAATCAAACTTAAGTGCGAACAAATGGTCTTGTAATATATATTAATCAAATATTGGGTAATTGCAATAAATACCAAGAGAGAGTAACAGTTGAAAGAGAAAAATGTGTAAGCCAATTCTATTGACCGACAGTGTTTATGTTATGGAATCAATTTAGGTCCAGTTTTTCAGTGCGACATTAAAGTTAAACCTGAGTTAACTCATCAAAATTGGCGAGCTAACTCAGTGTTAACTGAACAAATGCTTTTGATATTTATCCATTGAATTTGTTTAGTTGTTCCGCATGCATTATCCATCGAAAAACTGCTTCCTCGGTTCACTGTGCTTTAATTTTCTTCTAGAGTTAGTTAACTCTGGTTTAACTCACCACCTAAAAACTGCGCCTAAATTTTTGATATGTCAGAATGTGAAAGTATTCCAAACTGAATTTTCATTGCCTCAACGAAAAATTCGTTTGCCCAGTGAATAACTGCATTTAAAAAATTCGTTCTTTCACACAAATTTCATTTACTCGATAAAAGTGCATTTATAAACTCTTTTTCTCGACTCTGAAGCGACTTTTTACTTACTCTAAAGGGTAAGTATTGGTTTCGTGTAAAAAAAAGTTCGAGTTGTAATCAAAACTAACACTACGATGACAGGGAAGTCGGTCCGTGTTTCCGTCAATTGTTCGCTTTAAATAAAAGTGCACAAAACACGCCACGTATAACAGTTGTAAAACTGATTACTCTGTTTATAAGCAGGGAAGTTTATCGCTATCAACTAAGTGGAATTGTTGTTGTACAAGATCAAGTTCGTGCGATCTATTCGTGCATATTTTTTTTTTATTATACTAAAGCTTTCATAATTGTATGGACAAAATTTATAGAAATATGTATTTTATCACTCTAAGTTGACTCAATGATATATTTCATTAAATAACACACATTTTTCATTGAGTTAACGGAAAACTCATAAATTGATGAAAATTTAAATTTTGTCAGTTTTAGTTCCCACTTGATTCCTACTAAAAACAAAATCTATGTCAATTGACGAAGTAAAAATACATTTGAAGTGAGGAATTACGAAATAATGAATTTCAATGTTTAAAAAAAAAAATTTTTGGGTTCAATTCGAGTTAAGGTTCAATTTTGTGCTTTAGAATATGAAGACACAAAGTCTTGAACAAAATGTGAAAAATCTTTATATACCCCTATTTGAAAAGTGACTCCTCAAATTTTACGTAAACTATAAAGAAGTTAATTCGTGGATTAACGAATAAACTCTTTGACTCAACGAATAAATCATTAGATTTACTGAGAGTCTCGGCTGTTAAGGTTATCGCGGTAGAAAAGACAAATAATAAAAATTGCTTCTTCCACAAAAAAAAAAAAAAACGAGACCTCGACGAGACTAAACCGCAGTTAATCAGTGGTGAGTTAAACTAGAGTAAGTTAATTTTAGAAGTAAATTAACCCACAGTTAACTCAGGAAGCAGTTTTTTGGTGGAGAAAGCATGCGAAACGACTAAACAAACTCGGTGGATAAAACATTAAAAGCGTCTCTATTCAGTTAATCATGACTTAACTCACCATCGGGTTTAACTTTAATCTCGCACTGAAAAACTGGGCCTACGAGACTTATACGTGAGGATAAAATTCGGCAATTTAAACGAGACCGAGAGGAGAATTACAAATGTCTTGCCTTGTGTCGTCTCGTTATTAGCCATACTTAGGTAATGAAATAAGTTCAATAATGACTCAACAGAAAAAAATCGTTAGTGAATGAATGCATTTGAAGTTTACTAATGCAACAATTTCACTGACTCAACGAAAATATCTTGTTTATTGGAAACAAAAAAATTCCAACATCTGCTAAATTTTAATTATAAATTGATTGAATAAAAGATTTGATTCAGTATAGCTTAGAATTTCTCATGAAATAATTATATTAACTCATGTCGTTTTCGAGTGGACGTTCGGTGCTAGTCCTTTTTCACTCTTTTTACTCCAAATTTTCCATTTCGGATAAGAAATAAACAGAAATCCAACTGACAACGACATTAAGGAAATATCTAACTTTTATAAAGCTTGTTTTATACTCTTTGGAAGCACTTTTTGTTAAGTTCACTCTTCAATAATTATTTCAACTGAGTATAAATGAACCACTGAGTGTTTTAAACGTTTTCTTTTCTAGCTTATCTTTCGCTGGAAAATTGATAAAAGATAATAATTTAGATAAAAGAAGTCATCAACCGATAAAAAAAAATTTTGGATATCCAAGTATTTCACTTTCTCTATCCCCTGGTACACAGTGAACCAGTTAAGATTCCCTTTGAAAAAAAAAACTCAAAATTGATTATTTTCCATTTTATTAAGATGTTTCTTCAGAAAATACAAAGTTAATAAATTTATATTTGATAAAATGACTGGTTCACTGTTGAACATTTTACCATACTAATGCCCGATTTCATAAAGGACTTTTAAACATTTAAAAGTCCATTTAGTGTTAAAATGGGGTTTTTGAGTTTCACCAAGTGCTTTTAAATTTAAAATGCTTTTAAACGCCCTTATAAACTTACAGCTCATTTTTGTCTCTATAAATTTTAAAAGTGACATTTGTGAAGTGCAATGTCAGATGTCAGCCAACGAGTAAGGAAGTTGTAGAAGATATTTGATAATGTTTTGCAGTCACTTTTGTATTTATTTTCTTGCTAATACAAATTATGAATAGGTCGATATAAAAATTTTGCTTGTGTCATCTGAGGATGAAGAGAGTAAGAAGTCCAAGAATATTCCAATTTCATAGGAATCCGTTCTCCGAATATTTTTTTTGTAGCATTTTTTTCTACATGTAATGCTTTTTGTGTATCTGAGAATAGATAAAGATGATTCTCATCGGCTTTGTTGGTCGTTTTGATGACGAAAATGAAAAAATTAATTCATTTACTTTTTCCCAACGTTTCGACGGTGGTTGCCGTCTTCTTCAGGGGATCTTTATTTGTAAAAAAAAAAAGAGAAGTAATTACATAAAAGTGTCAATGTATGTAGGGCGGACGTGGTATACACTTACATTAAAGTTTTAAACAATTATGTATACAAAAAAAAAAAAAAAAACAAAACAATATTTGGAAATATTTAATAATTTAAACTTGAAAAATTTAAGTGCAAATTAGTAATTAAACACTTCAGATGAAGTTTAGTCCAATGAGTACAATCAAGTTTTGGATCTACTGTTGGAAACTAAGGAGCAGTAAACTGCTGAGATGTTTTGTGTGTCTTGTTTACGGTTCATGTTGTTCTTGTTATTGATTATGTGTAGTGTTTCTAACGTGTATCGTTTGGAAGTGTGTTTTTCCGTTGCCAAGATCTCCACACCATCAAAGTCCAGTTGGTGGCCAGTTTCAACGCTGTGGCAAGCCAGTGCTGTCTTTCCAGAATTTTTTGAACGAATGTCCGATTTGTGACCCGCCATTCTCTGTCGAAGGAGTTGTTTGGTCGTGCCGACGTAGCATAGATTACATGGATCATTGGTTTTACCTTGGCAGTTTACTTTGTACACCACGTCTGTACAACGGTCCTTTTCTGTCTTCTTTTTTAGACCTGTGAAGAGGGAAGCCATGGTCTGGTTCGACTTGTACGCCAAGTTGACATCAATTTTGTTTTTGCCGATTATTTCTTTAAAGTAAAGTAATGCTTTTTCACATGCATTTTGAATGTGAGAGGGAAACAACCTATTTTTATATCCAGGGATGTGAGGCAAATCCAATTTTAACTAAAATTTCCCTTAAATTTAATTTTTTAAGATTGGTGAAACTGGAAATATTTAAAGGTTTGATAAAATTTAAGAGGACTTTAGATAAAAGGGTTTTTAGTGTTTTTTTTTATGAAATTGGGCATAAGTAAAGTAGGACCAAAGTAGTTTATCAATCAATTAAAACATATTGTTCTTTTAACACATGTTAAGGGTCTTCCAATAGGGACTTCCTAACTTTGACAGTTAATAGCGGCTATATTGTTGAAGCTATATCTGTCAAATTGGCTGTCATTTATTCAGTCTGTTTTGCTTAATCACCATGGACGGATATAGCGTTTAACAGCACGTGCAAATGATAGAATTGTTTTTATCAGAATGGGTGTTCTGTTCGGGCAAAGTTCCACGCGCTTCGCCCATTTACGGTCATCTTCAGCGATGAGGCCCATTTCTGGATGAATGGGTAAGTGAACAAACAAAATTGTCGAATTTAAGACGATACCGATCTAATGACGACATCACAGAGCGTCCAATGTATCACGAAAAAGTCGCTGTTTGGTGTGGTATTTGAGCTGGCGGCGGGCGTCATCGGTCCGTATTTCTTTGAGAACGACGTTGCGTTGGTCAGGCCGGCCATCACCGTCAATATTTTTTTTTGGCCTGAATGGGATGATATGGACACCAACGACATAATGGTTTCGAAAGAAGGCGATACGTGCCACACAGCTCACGCCACATTGGAAATTCTGCACGAGCGATTCGAGGGCATGGTCGTCTCACGTGGATGTGATGTGAACTGGTCACCGAGATCGTGCGATTTACCCCCTTTGACTTTATCTTGTGGGGTTTTCTGAAGTAGAAGGTCTATGCAAATAAGCCACAAACCACAGCGGCCCTCAAAGCCAACATTACCCATACCATCGGTCAAATGCAGCCTGATTTATGCGTCAGAGTCATGGAAAATTGGACATTTAGGATGCGGGCTACACAGAGAAGCCGCAGCAGGCATTTAAACGATGTTATATTCCATACATAATGGCATCGGTAGGCCCTACAAACGAATAAAAAATGACGCTGATTTCTCACACACACTTTGTTTTATTTGAATTTGAAGATAGGAAGCACTCAATTAAAGACCCTGTACTTGCCACACAATTCTTGAAGAAAACTAATGTTTTCCTGAAAACGGCTTGAACTTGCTTGACCTCCGTCCAACATTTTATTAAAAAAAAATAATTTTGTAAAGGGTCCGCCATCTAACGTTTTTTTTTTTCAACTAGTGCTTATTTCGTGAATGTGGTAACACTTAACTCATGTCTGATTTGACAGATAATTAGTCTTATCCTTTCGCTGAACGAATATGGTTGTGTATACGCTTCGCTAAGTGGGCCTGCGATCGACTTAGAGAAGATGCCGATTTTGCCAAAAAAATCATCTTTTCAGATGAAGCTCATTTTGATCTTGGCGGGTAGTAAACAAGCAAAATTGTCGCATTTGGGGCACAGAAAACCCGCACGCATACATTGAAAAGCCGATACACCCAAAATGAGTCACTGTTTGGTGCGGATTTTGGTCCAGAGGCATAATTGGGACATTTTTCTTCGAAGATGAGCAAGGAGTGGCCGTTACAGTCAATGGCGATCGTTATCGGGCCATGTTGAACGAGTTTTTGTTCACAAAAATTGAAGAGGAGGATATTGGCAACATTTGGTTTCAACGGCGCTACGTGCCACACAGCCGAAGCTACACTCGATGTTTTGCGCCATTTTCAATAAAAAAAAAAAAAGTTATTTGGCGGACCCTTTATAAGACCCGATTAATTTTTCCATAAACAAAACAAAAGAGTCAACTATATTTTGAAAAGTCGCTAATAATGTTTTGCTATTGGAAAATATTAATCACGTTAGTATCTATTTCAATTAATCGTGAACAAATATTCAAAACTAATTTTTGGGACAGATTTTGTAGTAAACCTTTCACCTTACCATTTTTACTTTAAACAGGTAAAGGTAGAGCACTTAAGGTCGATGATCTCAATAAAGCATGATATATGTAATTAAATATTAAAACAAGAACAAAAATTCCAAATATTCAAAATATCCTAGCCATGATGCAAGCAAACATCTGTGCAAACAATACTTAAAATTTTATTTATTTCGAATACAAAAAAAAGTAGTTGTTGGCAATTCTCAAAGCCAAAATCCGCTGCATCTACGCAATTTGAAATAAAATACTTAACAGCTTTCAAGTCTATGTTCATTGTACATATGAGTTTGTATATTTTTCTTCTTTTTGCAAACAAATAGATTCGATGATTAACAATTTTGTATTTGAGCTGAGAATGTTTGTAGGCAGATATATACATATGTATGTACACAACACAACACAACACACAGCCACCGACCGCATAAAACATCACGTGATATACTAAATCGCGGTTTATTCATATCTCATCCGTAATTTAAACACAATTATTATTATTATTATTATAATCTTCCCCTGCCAATTCTCCTCTCTGTATTTTTGCGGCAATCTTTTAGATGCGAATTATTCTGTAATTTAAATGAACGTAGTATAGTGAATGCTCCCCGTATAACACTCATATTATTAGCATGTCACATGTGACTTTTTGATAATCAACTTTAATAGAGCTCGAGATCAAAAGATGGCAGCACAACAATAATATACACACGTTCATAAAAATATCTTTATCTTGTTCAATGTTCATGTTCATTAAAGTAAAAATAAAAGAAAACAAAAATATGCGAATGAAAGGGTTTAATAGAGAAATTTATGCAAAAATAAAAAAATAAAAAGTATCTATGAGATACACAAAAAAAAGAAGAGAGATGAGGATGGCTATTATGTGAGCACAAGGATTATGTAATCAACGATTCGCAAGAGCAAAACAAAAAAATTCTTTATTTTCATTTTATTTTTTTATTTTTCGTATTCCACTTTCCACTCTTTAACTTTAGTCAGAATGGAAAGCATGTAAGCTTGTCAGTTTAAACGGTATTTATTAGAGGTTGACAGGAGGATAAGTCGTTAAATGTTCAACGCAAAACATCCATCTTATCGCGCGCTTTAACAAAACAAAAAATTTGAATAATGTAGAAACACAAATAATAAAAACACAAATTTGACTACTGTACTAGACTAGACTTTTGTTTTTGCAAATATGTGGCTATCATTTTTGGGCATTTGATGTGTTTGCATGACCGTTACATAAACAATATGGCTGCGTTGAGGTCGATACAATTTTTTTTTAATACAAAAAAAAAAAAAAAAAAAAACTTTCAAGTATATCTACTACTAGATTAAGATTAAGTGGAAAGCACCGTGCGTGCGTCGTGTCGTGAGGCTATAATGTTGGTTATGATGCCTCAGGGGTATTGTACATTTTATTGATATGCTTTTAAAGATTGATATTTGAACAAATTTTATCTGGAAATGCTGTTTGTCATCAAATAGTGTGTGCTTGGTAAATGTCTAGTTTAATATTTGGTTTAGTTAATTGAAGAATTGATTAAACAAACAAAAACCTAAATCAATATGAGGAATAAAAGAGCATTTTGCTTTTTGACCGTTATTTTATTTACTTATCTAAAAGAGTAGATACCTAAGTCTTCACAGTTGGATCTAGCAAACATTATGAATGGCGAAGCTACTTTTTTTTTGTTTAAGTTTAGGCTATATGAGTAAGTTTTAAAAGAAGTTAACATCTTGAAATTTGAAATTATCATGCCACTGACAGCGCTGCTAGTTTTAGTATTTTAAGTTCAAGTGTAGCGAAATTGTAGAAATCTAGCTTTTCTATGCGAGAACATTTTATTTCTATGAAAATATAAAAGAGAAAGTAAAGGGTTTTCCAATAAGAGGTGTTATTTTGAATAGCCCGCTATTTCGGTAGCTGTCAATTTTGAAGCTGTCATTTTTTGACATTTGAAAAGTAGAAACTACGCCATTAATAAAAATGGAACGATACACGCTTCAACAACGCATTGAAATTATTAAAATTCACTATAAAAATGGTGAAAATTTGGCAGAGACGGTTCGTAAAACTAAAACATTTTTGGGTCGTCGTGAAGCACCTTGTCGGACCGCAATACAGAAATTGGTGGACAAATTCGAGCTGTTGGGACAAGTTAGTGATGTGAAGAATAAAACCCGTGCACGTCGCTCAAGAACAACTGAGAATATTGCTGTTGTAGCCCAAAGTGTTGAAGAAAACCCAGGTTTGTCCATTCCTCGTCGTCCTTTGGAATTAGGCATTCCACAAACGTCATTACACCGTATTTTGCATAAAGACTTGGGTCTTAAGGCTTATAAAGTTCAGTTAACACAAGAACTCAAGTCGGCTGATTATCAACAACGTCGTGTCTTTGCTGATTGGGTCCTTGAAATGCATGAAAATGATCCGGAATTTCATCGAAAAATCATCTTGACTGATGAGGCCCATTTCCACCTCGGAGGCTACGTCAACAAGCAAAACTGTCGCATCTGGGGCTCGGAAAACCCAAGAGTTATTGTTGAAAAGCCTCTCCATCCTCAACGCGTGACTGTTTGGTGCGGTTTATGGTCCGGCGGAGTCTTTGGACCTTACTTTTTCGAAAATGAGGCTGGAGCAACAGTTACGGTCAATGGATTGCGCTATCGAGAGATGATTAATGATTTTTTATGGCCGGAATTGGATGGTATTGATCTGGACAACGTTTACTTTCAACAAGACGGCGCTACGTGCCACACAAGCAATGAAACCATCGATCTTTTACGGGAAAAGTTTACGGACCGTGTTATCTCTCGAAGAGGTGATCCCAATTGGCCACCGAGATCTTGTGATTTAACACCTTGCGACTTCTTCCTTTGGGGCCACGTGAAAGATAAGGTCTACGCCAATAGCCCAGCGTCGATTCAAGACCTCAAAGATGGAATTCGTGAGGCTATCGAGGACATAGGGCAGCCACTTTGCGATTTGGTTATGGAAAATTTCATGAAAAGGATATGGTCATGTAAGCGTGGTCGTGGCGGCCATTTGGCTGATGTTGTGTTCCTTTATTAACGGCATACCTTCCTCTTTATAATGAAATAAACATCCGATCATTTATCTCAAAAAATGTCATTTTTCTTTGAATATCAAAATAACACCTCTTATTGGAAAACCCTTTATATAAAGAGCAAATTCTGCATGCATTTAGTTGATTTTTTCACCACATCAACAAATTTAGGACTAAATAATTGAAAGATGGATCTTTTTAAGTGTTTTTGGTTGTATAAATTTTAATTAAAGAATTAAGGGTCAGTTGGACAGTGCTTTTTCTGTACCTACTTCTTTAAGTTCCTACATGACGGTGTTATGCCTTTTTTCTCACTTCACTTTTATTTCTATTTTTTTTAATCCCAAATTATAAGTACGCGTTATCCCAAAGGAATTGAAATGTTTTTGAGTGCATATTTTTTATTTAAAGGTTCTCTTTAAATTTCAACTATCTTACAAATATTTCTAGTTGAAATTGCTTTTATTTGCTGCTAGATAAAAATGTTATCATTATCAGGTTGGTGAATATTGTATTATGATTATTGTTTTTGGTCAATTATGCGTCAAAATATTTTGTAAAATTGTATGCATAGGCAGATATGTACGTAAAATAGTATACATGGTTCTGGAAATATACAGCTAGTTCCAAAAGTTTGGATATTTTTACCTAAGGGTTGTCATAACGCTATTAAATAGAACGCTCCTTCTATAAAGCATCAAAATAAGTGGTTTAATGCGCACGCATGCATGCATGCAGAAACGCATGCATTTTTTCTGAATGTTGGTACCTACCTTCCTTTTTGTTGGTCCAGTTGTGGTAGTATGGTATTATTGCGCGTTAATAATAAGTCCATATGAAAGCATTTCAGTTCGAATAGGGTTAAACTAGAAAGCCCGTCCCACTGATGGAAATCAGTTGCCTCATATATTTTTAATAACAGGACCAACTAATTTGCCAACTGCAATTCAGCCCTATCATGAATTCAATCGTAATCGGAAACTTGTTACGAATCCCCAAAATAGTATCACAGAATCCATCGTATCGAATAATCTTATACAAATTGCTATTACGAACGGATTCCGATTACGATGGAATTCGTGAAAGGGATGATTATTCTGAATCGATGGAAACTTTTGACGTCTTGAAAGTTTACATTTTCGAGAAAATCAAGTTTAAAAGCCATTTAGTAAAATGAGAAAAGGCAAATGAATACTTGATTTTATAAGTACCTGGTGTCAAATTTTTGTAAACTGAATGAAATTCGTTTATCGTTCGCTTTTTTTTATTTTTATTTTATTACTCAGTACTTACAAATTTTTTTTCTTAAAAAATTCAAAATAAAAGCAAATCACTTCTGAGTAATATTTGATCGCAGTAAACCAGAACTTAGTTATTCCATACAAATATAATATTTTGAAGACAATATTTATATTTTTACTGATACACTGGAAATAAAGCTTCTGTGATCTCCAGAATATAAATATTATAATTTGTGAGAAAAACTACTCACTTTTGTGTGAAATCGATTCAATACCAGAAAAGATATACAAAGGAGCTGAGAAACAAAAGTAGACTTAACGTTTAGCAAAATGGCTTAATTTTTAGTTGTGTTTAGCTACTTTGAAAGTCAGTTGTACGGTATTCTACAGGGTGTCCGCCGGAAAGGTATACTACTTTTGTTTTGCCATTTTGGTAAACATTAGTCATATTTGGCAGTCGTGAAGTAGACACGTGGCAAATTTATTATAGAAAAATATTCGATAAAACAACGTTTTATCAAAATCAATCATCGATATCGATTACTGTGACGATGAGAAAGTTGAGTGAAATTTTTGGGAGAAACAACGTGCCAACAAAACGCACTATTTATCGTGTAGTGAATGATTTCGAAGAATGAGGTGATAGGCCCAAGCATGGCCCACAACGTACTGCAAGATCGGTTGAAAACATTACTGCTGCTCAAGGAAGTGTTCAAAACAATCCATCAACCTCGATTCGACGTCGTGCTCAGGAGCTTGGTCTTCATAGAACAACTTTGCCCACAATTTTGCACAAGGATTTGCATTTGTTTCCATTTAAGATTCAGTTGATACAAGAGCTTCTTCCACAAGACCATTTACGCCGCCGCCGTACATATGTATGCCAATAGGATATTACAGCTAGCCCATGACAACCTCGATTTTCATGAAAAAACCATAATGAGTGACGAGGCACATTTTCATTTGAATGGATATGTGAATAAACAGAATAGTCTGTTCTGGGCAGTGGAAAACCCTCAAATTATTCATCAGTCACCTTTGCATCCATTAAAAGTTAGAATCTGGTGTGCAATTTGGTCAGGAGGAATAATTGGACCTTAATTCTTTGAAAATGAAAACGGCGTAACGGTTACTGTGAATGGGGAGCGATATCGTGATATGATTGAAAACTTTTAAACGCCACAACTGCATGCTTTCGGCTTGATTAACATGTGGTATCAACAAGACGGTGCCACATCGCATACAGCCAGGATTGCAATGGAATTACTGCGAGACCCCTTTCCACAATAAGTTTTTTCAAGAAATGGTGTTGTTGATTGGCCTCCACGGTCGCCTGATTTGACTGCTCCGGACTTCTTTTTGTAGGGATATCTGAAAAGCAAGGTTTATGCAAACAAACCAGAAACGCTTGAGCCACTCAAACAAAATATTCGTGATGAAATTAATGAGTTGGCGCGTGAAATGTGTGAGAATGTAATGAAAAATGTGCTCAAAAGGGCTCGCATTTGTGAGACTAACAGAGGCGGACATTTACCTGATATTGTATTCCATACATAATTGCCGACATTAAATAAAACATTTATCAATATAAGATCCATTTTCTTTCATTTAATCAAAAATTATAAACAAACAGAGTAGGATACCTTCCCCGCGGACACCCTGTAGATGTTGTCATAAGTATCAAAATTAGACGTCAATTTGGTTGATCAAAAAAGTCTTATTTGAAGTGAAAAATTGAGAGAAAGGATACATAATTAAAATGAAAAGGGTTTTATTTATAGATTCTTAAGTTGGTCTTGATTGTGGAATCCTATAGTTTAAGAACGATATACGAATTACGAATATACCTGCATCCATACAATCAGTTTCACCATAACCTCAAACACTGGAATGGGAGAGTGTGTGAAGGTTTTAGAACCAATCCTAAAATGTGCATATATTAAGACAACATATCAAATCGTCAAGTTGTGTAGGATGGACTGTCACATCTTGTTTGCTGACTTGTCATATTTATTTATTTTTTTTTGGAAATGTTTTAATACCTAATGGTATAGTGTAGAAGGACTTAAAAGAGTTTTAAGATATTTTAGGAACAATGTGGTCTTCATCTGAAGAATAAGTTTATAAAATTGGCCTTAATATGAATTTTCCACCAAAACTTCCATAAATCTACTTATAATGCATGAAATTACTATCAAATTTGCAACGATAAGAATTTTTTTGAAAACAGCATAGCAAAAATCCTGAAACGCAGTTTTATTGCAATTATTTAAAAACATAATAGGTACAAAGTTTAATCAAAATAATTAGAACTGTTTTTGAGATAATTTGACAAAAATAACGTTCTTACAGCCAATTTCTTCACAGAGTCCTTAAGCTAGTTCCAGTACTAGTCCTAAGATTAGTACTCAAATTGGTATCAACTCATTTCTTCACAGAAGTTCTAGGTCCTAGTAATGTCAATTTGGTACCGAGTATCGGGTTGGTGGGCATTATATCGACAAACAACGTCCCATCCGAAACGATCAAAAAAGGGTTGTAAACAGTTTCGACAACCTATAAAATGGGCTATATGCATATGTCCCAAATTTTTCAGATATGCGTGGTTGTTTTGTTTTTGTTTTGTTTTTTTTTTTTTAGCTGTTTTCACAAGGGATTACAACAAACATAAAACCTATCACGATAGCTTTGGATAGTTACCCGAATGGGATCAATGCATTGGATGAACCGAACATGAAATGCTCACAATAAAAGGCATTTCTCCAATCAAATGCTTCATCTGGAAGCTCATTCAGAACAGAGCATAACTCAAGTCAATGTCGGTCGCTAGGACTTGATTTTGATTGCCAGTCTGCATCTTCCCCTTCTTCATGTAGCAACGACGAACATTTTGCTATTAAATGCGTACAAATCGGTTATATTTTTAGAGGTGTAGAACTTTAAGTTGGCAACACTATTTCAACTGGCGGCCAATTTGTCAGGTGTCAAGTGATTTATTTTTAGTTTGGTTTGGCATTTCCACATAAATAGACAGACGAATGAACAACACTTCTATAAATTGTGCCCAAATGAGCCCAAAACAAGATTGCCGTTGATCCCAATTTTCTAAAGCGAATTTTGTTTAGCGATGAAGCTCACTTTTGTTTGAATGGATACGTCAATAAACAAAACTGCCGTATTTGGAGTGATGATAATCCTCAAGTGTATGTTGAGACACCGTTACATCCACAAAAACTGACTGTTTGGTGTGCTTTATGGTTTGGTGGAATAATTGGTCCGAACTTCTTTAAAACCGATGCTGGCCAGAACGTTACAGTCAATGGTGACCGCTATAGAGCCATTATTACTGACTTTTTCGTTTATCGATTGAACAACCATGATGTGCAAGAGCTGTGGTTTCAACAAGACGGGGCAACATGTCACACAGCTCGTGCCCCAATTGATTTGGTAACCGCATAGTTTCACGTTACGGACCCGTGAATTTGCCTCCAAGATCGTGGGATTTAACGCCGCTTGACTATTTTCTGTGGGATATGTGAAGTCGCTAGTCGAAGCCGATAAGCCCGAAACGATTTACCACTTGGAGGATAACATTCGCCGCGTTATTGCCGATATACAGCCACAAATGTTGGAAAGAGTCATCGAAAATTGGACCCCCAGATAGGACTACGTCCGAGCCAGCCCTGACGGTCATATGCCAGAAATCACATTTAAATTATAATGGCAGAAAATTACCTATCGAATATATTAAATTTCATGTCAATTTAAAAAAGTCATATTCATTTTAATCCATTTCAAAGTTCTATACCTCTATAAAACAAACCCTTTACTTCTGTGGAGAAATTGGGCGTTAATGAGCTAAAACAAAAAACAAAATAAAAAAAAAGCTCTGTACCAAATCTGAAGCGAATCGCTCCACCTGTTTAGCCTATAGCTCGATTTGAAGATGCGATTTATGTTACTAATCATGTTTTTCTTAAAAATCAAAAGCAATATTATTTAAAAAAAAAATATGATTAAAAAAAGCAAGAACAAAAAAATAAATAAAAATCAAGTTTCAACTTTTAAGTCGAACAATAAAAAAAAAAGATCTTAAAGTTTTAATTGAACATACCTATATGTAATTGGATACCGAGGTCAAATGCTAAAGGCGTTGTACTAATTGTATTGCATAATATATATGTACCTACATATAACTTAATAGCAGCTGCCAATTAGAATTTAAATTATTATTTGAGAAATTTTGCATTGACTCACAGACGAGACATGTATTTTTTTTTTTTTTTTTGAGCTGCAATCAATCATCTCATAGAAAATACTAACAAATATTTTTGGGGTAAAAGTATTTTAAGATCAAAGCAGAAACATTTTATCTTTAAAATTAATAAAAGAAACCTACGGAACTATGTATGTCAGTACCTAATGTTAATTCTGATAATGCTCAGCAATTTATTTAGGTGCGTCTTATTGTTATTATTATTTATTTAATCCTTTAAAAACTAAATTTAGAAACTTATGAGGCTGTGTTTGTGTATATATATTTTTTTTTTAAATATATTAAATAAAAATAAAAAAAATCTTTCTTGAAGTTAATAAATTTTAAAATTGTCATTTATAGAAGAAAAAATTTTAAAAAAAATATGTACGTACAATGTACATAGGTAGCTTACATGTTTAAACACTGAAAAAAAAATCTTCGTCTAGGTTTTATTATCAATATGATCAAAATGATAAAATACCTCAGTCAAGTGGTGAATTTTAATCAAATGAAATTTATCAACTTACTGTCAATCATATTACCAGCTGATTAAGTTCAATTTTGAATTGAAATGAAACTTTCAGCAAAATACAACGATTAGAAATATTTATGATTTTTTTTTTTTTTTGTATTTTGTGGGCTTGACAATTTTTTGTTTGTTGAACTTAAATTATAATAAATAAATTAAATAATAAATTAATTATGGGATTGATTTTTGGTTGATTATAGGGATTTAATATTTTGTCTAATACGAGAAGATACTATACATAATATTCATAATATTCACACCACCACCACCGACCAAACCCAGAATGGGCAAGTGCATCATGTCCCGAAAGATTCAGGGTAATCAAATGGACAAAAAAGTGCTCTTAACTGAGCTTGTAACAATATCAGTTGATTTTTCGTGACTTACTCGTTGTACGTATTTTTACAGAAAATTTATTTGGAGCACGTTGTTGCCTTTTTATAATCGAACCTAAATTAAAAACAAATCGTTTGTAAGGTTTCAAGAAAAGTATATTAGAGCAACTCAAAAAATTAAATTGCCAAAAACATTTCATTACAGGCTTTAACCAGAATAAATAATATGCACGACTTGGTCGCACGAACTTGCTCTTGTGGTTTAAGTTTGTGTGTAACCCCACATTGAAGATGCATGATGTACCTATGTACATATATATTTAACGAGAAAATATTGAAAGAGTCAAAAGCAAAAAGTCAAAAGATTTTTTTTTTAAATTCTTATATGCATTATTGCTTAAACTATTGAAAAGCACCAGATTGAAAAAATTATAATAAAATCGGTCCAACCATGGCAAAGATATACGCGAATAAACCAAAAATAAGACCATTTTCTCAAAAAACCTGGAATTCCTAATTCCGTAATGTGAATTGTGTGAGAAAAACCTGATATGCAGTTTTCTTACAATTGGCTTGGTTGTTAAAGGTACGAAGTTTAATCAAAATCGTTAGAGCCGTTTTCGAGAAAATTTGAAGAAACCAAAATATTTGTATGGCAGCTACCCGTTCTAGATGAGCTAAAACATAAATTCGAATTTCCCCTCTAGGGACTCACATAAAAATGCTCTGTACCAAATTTCATGCAAATCGATCCGCCCGTTTAGGCTCTAGCTAAAATTATAGTGGACGCACCTACGCACACACCGACGGACGGCATGACGAAACCCACTTTTTTGGACTTCTCCATTATCGTAGTGTTAGTTTTGATTATAATCTCGAAATTTTTTTTTTACACGAAACCAATACTTGCCCTATAGAGCAAGTAAAAAGTGGGCTGGCTGACTACTATTCGTTCCAGCCGAAAGGTGTAAATGGTTTCTCGTCAATAAAGAAATTCGACTGGGTTGGGTGGTCTTTGACACGCGTCATCGAGAGGGACTCATAGCAGCTTTAACAGAAAAATTACGCTTCTACTTTAAAAATAATTCCGATAAAGAAGAATTTTAGTGGAAAGTTTAATTGGCCAAGTCCTTAAAAGCACCATACATTATCGCCTTCGTCTATAGCAATATTTGCCATTTTTAGTACAAATTTGTAAATCTTTAAATCACTTACAGATTCAATAGCGTGCTGTATGCTCACGTATTATTAGCCGTGTATTTTTGGGAATTACAAAAACAACATCCACAGTAGGATATCTGGCAATAAAAGCAGAACTAGAATCCTACTGCGGATGGGTTTGTGACGTTTATGGGTTATATGGGATGGGTTTGATTTTGCAAATTTTTTTTACAAAATTCAAAGCACTTGAGATCACAAACGAAATTTAGTGTTACTAGAAATGAAGCGACTAAATAGTATTTTGTTATATTGGATATTTGCATGAGAAATAATGAGAATTTCAACATGACATTCCGTACGTTTGTTATTTTTTTTTTTTAAATCCTAATATATTCCACCTTTTCTGGGCATCAACGATGTCCAACATCGCAACCACAATCCACTCCACAATGTGAATTGTATGGATAATGTCAATGTAGATTATGCTAAAATGGCACGCTGTGCACCGCTGGGAAAAAGTACTTTTCCGCTTTTCTCAAAATCTGTTGAATTTACGAAAAAAAAATGTTAAATATCTTTTTTGTGTAGAACTGTATAAGCTACAATGTTTTACTTATAATTTTTTTTCACAAAAATTGAAATTTTTCTAGCAATTTACAAAACAAAAAAGTGATAAATTTGGTTCTTTCACTCTAAGAATTCAAAATCAGCGGTTCATATTTATAGGCTACTTTTTAGGATGTGCTTAAGACAAAAAAAAAAAAAATATGTGAGTGCCGGGACTCACGGTTAAATATGTGTAAACATCAAGTTTGTCCAAGTGCCTAATATTTGTTACTGAACGTCATCAAAAGAAATAAATTGAATAATTAACACTACATTACCTATCTTTAGGCAGTGCTTAAAAAGCCTAGTGTTGAAAGAACGGCAGCGAAATACCCAGTGGGGGAACCGCTGTAACGAAATTTCCAAGGACTAAAAGGCTGGTATGGGTGAAGTGTCCAACGAAAGGTGAAGGTTCGGTACTGAAAGATCCTGCTATGTAGTTCACTCTCAACTTTAAGATAACTTCACATTACACACATGGTTATTGTTTATGGTAATCACTCTCTGAGCATCGACAAACAACAACTGTCAGCGGAGAGCACTTAAATCGTGGTTTCAATTAAATGACACCGTACCCAAACTGTCAACGAACTTGCAACCCTTATGAAACTCCATCTTTCCATCGAGTAAAACTTACAAAAAGTTCAGTCTTAATTTTATACTGAACGAACCTCAAATGAATGTCACTATAAGAATTATATATTTTGATGTTTTTAGAATATTTAGTTGCAGTTGTCAGTGGAAATCACTAAAATCGCAGTTTCAATCGATTGACACCACCACCAATCGCCTATGGAATTGGACGCTGTGATTTTTAATGAATGTTAACTTTGCGCAAGTACAAAAGTAGCCGATAACTTTGCAATTTGTTCAACCTCAGCTATTTTGTATGTCCCAGCCACCTACTTCCCTCGCCAACGTGCTTAAAAATTGCAAGAAGAAATTGCATCGTTTAAAAGCAGTATAATGTAAACGTAGAATTTATGTTCAGATTTGTATCACTGAACGCACCCGATATCCTACCATACCTACAGCCATTGACCTACCATACCTACAGTCAATTGTCAATCCCGACACCTGACTATTATTATTATTATTTTTGTTTTGATTTTGTTTTCTTTTTATTTACTAGTGTCGCGTCCATTTTGTTCGGGCAATAATTAAAAATTAAAGAAACAAATATAAAAATATAAGTGTTAAAATCGTCGGTCGCGCTAAAAACAATTTGCTTTCGTCGTTAGCAAAAACAATATAAATGAGTGGTCGCTATAAAATATAATCTAATTGTCGGTCGCGTTAAAATCAATTTGTTTTGGTCGGGGCAAAGCAGATTTCGTAACGTAACGTGCTACAACGTAAAGTGCACGACGTAACGTTGCACACGAACGTTCACGTTTTTTTTTCACCCTACCGCCAGC
This sequence comes from Leucozona laternaria, assembly GCA_932273885.2. Classification (NCBI taxonomy): domain Eukaryota; kingdom Metazoa; phylum Arthropoda; class Insecta; order Diptera; family Syrphidae; genus Leucozona; species Leucozona laternaria. The sequence continues at coordinate 214,578,081 of OW026366.1, read as the reverse complement.
ATAGATGTTTACACATCAAAAGCTTTGTAACAATATTAACCTTTGTCAGATTCTTTTTTTTTTTTGAGCTTAAAACTGCTGTAGTCCTCTGCGATTGGATTAAAAGGGAAATCAAAAATTAAAAAAAAAAAAATTAAAATTTGAGATAAATTTTTTTCAGTGATAAGTTAAACCAGAGTAAGTAAAATCTGATTATGTGTTTATTTATTGTTATTTCAAGAAGCAGTTATTCAGTATAGGATTCATGCGAATCGACCAAACAAACTCAGAGGATAAAACTTAAAAAAACTTTTGTTCGGTAAATCCAGAGTCCACTCACCAAATTCGCTGAGTTAACTCAGGTTTAACTTTAATCTCGCACTGGAAAACTGGATTTTAGAAGACTTCAATACTAGGTTTACCTTAATCGAAATTTACAAATTACTGTTTTCAACTTTTTCTGAGTAAAGAAAATTGCAATTTTCATTGTGTCTGAAAGCGCATCACGCAAAAATACTTTTCGGTAAAATCAAATCAGATGCGGTTCTTTAAAATTTTAATACCTAGTTGTAATAGTTCAATGGTCGTAATATTTACAACAGTACTAGCAGAGAAAGCCAATAAAATAACAATATTATCTACCTTCGGAAATATTATAGTTATAATTCTATAATAAATCGTAACCTAAATGTTCAGATTTTTTTTTTTGAAAATGAAAATTAAGCGAAGCAACGCAAGCACGTGTCTGCTAGTATTCAAAATCAAAGACAATGTCAATTAAAATAAAAAATACCTAATAATTTGTTATTTTAAGAAATTTTTGGGAAAATTAGCCGAAGTGCATTAAATTTAGGTTTTGTAAAACAGTAAAAAAAAAAAATTACTCTTGAACATTAGTTAGAAGAAAATCCTTAAAAAAAAAAAAAAAACATGGTCTTATGTCTTTTCAGGTACTTTTCCTCGCATCGTGATATTTTTGAATATGCAACTTAAATAAGGAAGTAGGTATTACGGTTTGAATAATATAAGAAGATCATGAACCCCTGAACAAATTACCTATACCTATATGTATCAACCCTTAAATACTATACAGAAAGGAAGAAATTCGACATTTCAATTGTTAGAAAAAGGATGTCCGGAGGTTTTCTATCTGAGGCGAACCCTGATCCTGTGAGTCCGCATATTCAGAGTGCTTTGATTATAGAACATTGTTTAACCGATTTGGCACTTAAGTCTGTTGTGGACTTATGTCTTGTGGACATATGTCCTTTGGAATTATATGTTTGGCTTTTTTGAAGGCACTTTAGAACTGAAAATGTTCATAGTTTTGAATTAAAATTCAAAATGTAAGTTCTGTTCAGTTCCCTAAAGATAAACAATAATTCTTCAATCGTAGCTCTAGAAGAAAAAAAAAAATATTAATCTCTTTTACCTACCTAAAAAAACATTGAATATTAACCAAAAAAGGGGAAATGTTTCTTAGAAAAATCAAATCTCTCATAATTAAGATAACGCACCAGCCTATTTAATGTATTATATCAACTTGAAAAGGTCTTATTTCTAGCCCAAAAGCAATAAAAACACTGCAATCAATCATTCCTATTTTTTTATAGAGAGAAGTCCTTTAACTCCCAGGAGCTTCGTTTTTTTGTTGTGTTATCTGACAACCATTGGTATGGCAATACTGTGTTGATTACACACCCTCTATGTCTGTATGATATTGTCCTTCCCCCTACCAATCTTGTTTTTTTCTTCTTTTTTTTTTGAAGCCACCCAAATAGGCGCACATACCCTACTAACATAGTTTTAGATAGATTCTCTACCTCGTCTCTGGTTTCTGGCTCGGCTACTGCTATAGCTACCGCTGGTGATGCTTCTGTTGATGTTCACTGTGCTCTTAGTAAAACTCGCCTCCATATTCTGCTTTAGTTTTCTTTTTTTTTTCTTTTTTTTTCTCTTATTAGATGCTATTTTGTTGATGATGTATCTTCATCTGGTTTTTCTCGTTGTTTTAAATTAATGCAGCACATATTTGTACACACACTGAACTACACAATGCGAGAGAAAATAAAAAAAAAAAGGATGAGGCAGTTCTTCTACATACAAAAACATACACTATGCCTGCGTTTTTTTTTCATTGAACAATAATTGTAAAAGTAAAAAAAAATGTAATAATAATAAAGAGATAAACGACAATACGAAAGAAGGAGAAGAACAACAACAACAATGTTGTGGACGACGATGAAGGCACAAAAACACAACACGAAAATTGTGTAACAGACATTCAAATTTTTTTCTTTTCTTTTTCGTTTTCAATTGAACTAAGAAAAACTGAAAATAATTGTATAACAATTTGAAAAAAAAAAATTATTTTTATTTCACTAATTTTTTTTTTTTAAATTTATCACTTGTAAATTAGTGGATTTATTTTTTACTTCAATGGGAAAAGCGATTTTTGTTCTCATTTTATCGGTTTTTTTTTTTTTTGTAATAATTATTATTTACTTTAAGATTATTTAATTCTTTTTTTTTTTTCTTAATAAAGAAATCACTGAACTAGTTTCGAACAGATTTTGGTCGAGTGTAATTTCATTTATGGTATTTTAAAAAATTAAAATTGAATCACGTCGTCAAAATTTGAAGAAAAAAAATTAAAAAAAAAAAATCACTGAACAACTTTTTTCTATGCACAAATTGTGAAAAGTTTGAAATCTCCATTCATTTATTTTATTTTTCTGCAACTTTGTGTTCACCTTTTTAAGAACTAGCACTGTATAATCTTTAGTATTATTTTCATTTCGTTGAATAAAAAAAAAATAAATTTTTTCAAATCAAAATTTGTTGCACACACTGTGTTTTTTTTTCCTTTCTTTTTTCTCTTTATATTTTTTTTTTCTTATACGGAAAAAAACCAAGAACTTCTCGTTATATTTGCACAGAGAAGAACAGATATTTAATATAAAAAAAAAACTCAACAATTCGGCGAGTAAAAAAAAAAATACAAATTTGAATTATTATTTAAAACATTTTATTTAACTTCTCGAGCTGTATATTAAGTTACGCGATAGAGAATAAAATAAAACAATAAAATGATGACTTTGTTGGCGAGTCTAATCAGCAGAGAAAAATGAAAAAAATGATAAACTTAAGAACGTGTGCGGTTCGATAGAACGCGGCTAACAGAATCAGAAGATTATTTTCGAGTGCGAGTGTTGGCGGCGATATATACTCAAACTCAAAGAAGAGGTGAGTGATTGCAATCAAATTTCTCTTTGGAGCAATGCTCTGCGGCTCTGCCTCTGTGTGCCTTGCTGTGGAAGGAAAGCTTTCTAATTTGAGTGGAGTTAAACTTTGAAGGTATATAAAAATGCTTAATTTTGGTTGCGCATGACATATGATTAGAAACAGATGTTATTTTTGAGTCGAATATCTAAGCCATAACATGACTTGTTTTTTGCACATTTTTTTGCAAAAACAATTTGGGTAGGTATATATCTATTATCGAAAAGGCGAGTCTCGAATTACACACAGTGTGTTGGACTGATGTGGTTGTATTGTGGTAAAATAGCTACGCAGTAAATGTAAACAAAACTATTTTTTTTAATTTGACGAACACAGAGAGACAAAAGAGAATGAGAGAGAATTAGATGAGTTAGAAATTTAACACTCAAATTATGTGCAAAATATTCTACACCCCAAACACACTGCCGTCAATTTATTGCTATTGCTACTTTTGCAATGAGTAATTGAATGATTTTTTTTTTGATTTCTCATTCGTTGTACTATATCTCATTTTATTTTAGAATTATGTTAGAATAATATTATGAATGATTAGATAAGCCCTTATAGGGTTAGGTACCAACTTTAAATATTTGTTTAGTGATTTGGTCGACGGATATAGAGTTTTTTCTTGAATTACGAGAAAAAATTAATTCGATTTAAGTTTTTTGATTTGGAACATCATACAAGAGATCTGAAACTATTAAAATAGACAATTTCAGGGCTATTAATAAAAGCGAGTTATTATAATATAGGCATGGAATAAGTGCAAAATCGCATCAATAAAATGTCTGCTAACTGACGTTTACTAACTGCCAGTAGTGCCAGTGAACTATCGGGTTTTTCAATAAGAGCGCTACAAAAGTTTTTTTTAAATAAAACGAAAACGGTTTTGGATATCAATGAAATTCTTTATTTCTGTGAAAGTACGTTTGATGCCATTATGTATGGAACTCGATTTCTTTTGCATGGCCACCACGGGCACACTTGCAAAAGTCCAGGCGCTGAACCCAATTTTCGACAGTTTTCAAGCATAAATCGGCCGATACTGCTGCAATATCACGTTCGATATGCGTACGAAGTTCATCAATCGTCGCTGGCTTATTGGCATAGAACATAGACTTGACGTAGCCCCACAGGAAATATTCTAACGGCGTCAAATCGCACGACCAAGGCGGCCAAGCGACTGGACCATTTTGTGAGATAACACGTTCTCCAAACTTGGTTTCCAATAAATTGATTGTGACATTCGCTGTGTGGCTTGTGGCGCCGTCCTGTTGGAACCACATGTCCTCGAAGTCCATATCATCCAATTGGGGCCAAAAATATTCGGTTATTATTGAACGGTAGCGATCCCCATTCACAGTAGCGTGTCGGTTTTGATCATCACGGTAGAAGTACGGCCCAATGACGCCGCTGGCCCATAAACCACACCAAACCGTAATTTTTTCGGTATGCAATGATGACTCATGGAGTACGTGTGGATAGCTGCCTGACCAATACCGCATATTTTGTTTATTGACGAAGCCTTTCAGCCAGAAATGAGCCTCATCGCGGAAGATGATTTTTCGATGAAAATCCGAATCATTTTCAAGTTGTTGCTCAGCCCAATTCACGAACATACGACGCTTCTGGTGGTCAAGCGGCTTCAGTTCTTGCGTCAATTTAATCTTGTAAGGATGAAGGCCAAGATCTTTTCGCGAAATTCGCCACAACGACGTCACAGAGATGCCCAACGCTTGAGAACGACGTGTGAGAGACACATTTGGGCTTTCTGCAACTGAAGCCTCAGCGGCAGCAATATTCTCGATACTACGGGCAATTCTTTGTCTCACTGGCACGGGAACATTTTGTACTGTGCCTGTAGATTCAAATTTTTCCACTAGACGCTCAATTGTTGATCTGCTAGGACGATTATGACGACCATAAATTGGACGTAGCGCTCTTATCGTTGAGGCCCACTGACTCCGAATTTCGGTAGTATATTTGAATAATTTCGAATCGTTGTTGGCTCGTATATCTTTCCATCATGAAATGGCAAACCTTACAAGAGAAATGTCAAAAGAGCGGCAAGAAATATGGCGTCGTTTGCTGTCCCTATTGCTCTACTTTTGTAGCGTCCCTGTTGAAAAACCCTTTATTTCACCAAAGAGAATGGAGTAGCGAAGGCAAATCTGTCAAATTTAGTTTTTTTCTGAAATTTTTTACGAGCGAGTTAACTCCTAACTTCCATGATTTAGTAGAATCGTGGAATAGAGGTTAGTTAGGCGTTATTAATAGGGCTGTGGATGCAATTTCTCAACTTTAAATAGGTAAGTATATAGCGATTACAATCTTATAATTTGTATGACATTTGGGAAAAACCAGAAACAGGTATCTCAAAATCGTAAATAAATGCGCAATTCTGGTTTTCCTAATACCTGGGACCTATTTCAACAAACATTTTTCATTTTTCACTTTTCACTTTGCAACCTTTCACTTTAACTTTACAAATTTCGTTTCACCAAAGGCTAATTTGCAAATAGTAAAATAATTGGAATGAAAAGTCGAAAAGTTTACCTCTTTGCAAAATACATCATCATCAAACGCGAATTTGCAAAATGAAAAGTTCTTTTCTGCAAAATGAAAAGTTTTGTTAGTTAACAAATTTTATGTACACTACATTGGGTTGGAATTGGAACCCAATTTTACGCTGTTGCATCTAAGCATGAAATAAGCAAAGGAGCCGGGTGCAGAGTAGTTCATCGAGTGTCGAATGAATCATAGATGAATTTCTCCCAAACACCAATTACTGGACACAAAATTCTTCAGAAATAGCCTTGCAATTTTTTTCTCAGCGAGGATTTCTTAATGCAAAGCTGAATGAAGAACATTTTGTCAACAGGCATAGAAAGCGTGCTTAGATACAATGATGGTTTGTGGCCCAGATCGGTCTTTCTATGCTGTAAACGTAAGTTGATACTAGAGTGGTGAGGAATTCTTGTTTGGGAGTCAATTTCCATATATCAAGCATTTTCTAATGCAGTGATTTTAGGAGAAAGTGCTTATGCTTTGAGTAAATGGTTAATAATATCACTAAGAACAAATCCGGAAGATCCACTGGAACAGAGATTTAACAGGCCTCATTAAAGGACCAGGCAAATCAATGAGAACGGTTTTGGTATGAGATGAATATGTAGTTCGCGAACTTACGACAGCAAGGTTCTAACTAAAATTTTTGTCAGAATTGAGTTATATATTGAATCGTACTGAAAAGGATTTGTTCTTTTGTGATTGCCACTATCCGTATCTTTCTATCTCTTACGGTTTCAGAAATAATAAAAGAAAAAATAGGGAACATTAGTAGTACAGCCAGATAGAACCTTGTGTACTTAAAAAATCAAAAAAAAGAACATTGTTACGTTGTAGAAAGAACCTTGTTGCTCCAAGACATCCCATTACTAGAATCAAGTGCTAAGTTGTAACACAAAGTTCTATCATTAAGTTAAAATCTTGTTGTCCTACGTCCAAATTAATGCAATCCAAGTTTTACTTTGCGACTTTGCAAATGACGAATTCAAAGTTCTATTTCAAATTGTTGAAACACTTTAACTATTCACTTTTCAAAAATAGTCTGAAAAATTGAAAAGTGCAAAGTCTTTTCACTTTGCAAATTTTGTGAAACACTTGTCGCAATTTTACTTTGCAGGAAATTATTTTTTTGCAAAGTTGCAAAGTGAAAAGTGTTGAAAAGTTTTTTGCAAAGTTGCAAAGTGAAAAGTGGTGAAATAGGCCCTTGATGCTCTTTTTGTGACCGGAGAAAAAACAATCAATATAAGTTGTTGTGGCAAACAAAGTTTCTGCTTTTTAATGATCTTGAGGGATTATGAAGTGTGCTCTTTTATATGTTATCAGGAGCCAAAACAACCGGCAATTTAAACAAATTAATTTTTTTTTAAATTGGGCTTGTGTTAGTGGGCAGAGTTTTCATAAGATCATTCCTTATATTGTTCATGCATAGAAATCGTAATTGAAGTTGGTCCGTTTTGAACAGACTAAGACTTGAACTTTGCAAAATCTAGTTTTGTTCTTATAAAGGGTGGTCCAACCATAATGTCAGATGTTGATTGTGAGTCACATCTTAACGTCAAGTTTTTTGCCTAACTTAATTTGACATTTCTTTTGTTTCAGTGTTTCACAAATTCAACCATGGACAGTTACACAATTGAGCAGAGCGTTAAAATTGTTGAAGTCTTTTACGAAAATGGGCGTTCAAATCAAAATGTATTTCGTGCACTTCGTGTTTTTTTTGGTCAGCAATCGGTAGAATTGTGCGCAAATTTTAGCATTTGGCCAAACGAGAATCCACGAGTGATTGTTGAAAAGCCGATGCATTCACAAAGAGTGACTGTTTGGTGCGGTTTATGGACTTCTTCGAAAATGAGGTCGGCCAAGCAGTTACCGTGAATGGTGTTCGCTATCGCGAGATGTTAACGAACTTCTTGTGGCCAGAAATTGAGCACATGGACCTGGACGATATGTGCTTCCAATGAAACAATGGCTCTTTTGCCCGAAAAATTCAATGGCTGTGTTATCTCACGTCGTGGCAGTGTTAATTGGCCGGCACGATCATGTGATTTGACACTGTTGAACTTCTTTCTTTGGGGATATTTTAAAGAAAAAGTGTATGTCAATAAGCCAAGAACAATTCAAGAGCTAAAGGATGAGATAATTCGGCACATTAACGACATTGAACCTCAATTATGTCTCAGAGTCATTCAAAATATGGACCATCCGATAGAAGTATGCCACCGAAGCCGTTGCGAGCATTTGGCCGATATTTTGTTTCACACATAATTGTAATAGATTCTTCTTTCATAATAATAATAAAAAATATTAACATAATTCTCTGAAAACTTTTTATTTTATTGACAATTAACATCGTGCGTTTTCGTTGGACAACCCTTTGCAAGACTGGCAATTTTTAAGTTGTGACGTTATTAACTATATTCTCACGTGGAATATGGATTTTTAAGCCACCGAAGATTGCTACCCATCACTCACTCTATATCGAACTTTTTGGCCTTTATATCTATCTTACCAATAATGCATTCACTGTTGAATTCTAAAGCCTAAATTTAGTACAGAGTAGCTCTCATACAATAATTTTCGTTTTTTATCAAATTATCTTGCAAACGGCTTTAATGATTTTGATTAAATTTCGTACTTGTAGTCACTAAATTGATTGTAAGAAAACTGCTTTCAAGCTTGTTATTAAAGAAATTCATATTCATATATAACGGAAATAGGCATTCCCCTATTTTTATAAGAAAAATTTCATTTAAATTTTGTGTTATCTGGTGCTCCTAAGCAATATTTAATTTAAAACTTTTTTTTATTGAAACAATAAAATGCATCTTCAATGTGCGAACGTTACAGTTGTTTACCACAAGAGCAAGTTCGTGCGATCCAGTCGTGGATATTTTTTGATGTGTAAACATCTATGCTGGCGGTAGAGTGAAAAAAAAAAAAACGTGAACGTTCGTGTGCAACGTTACGTCGTGCAACGTTACGGAGTGCAACGTTACGATCTGCATACTAGGATGGGTGCGTTTAATGAAAAAATCTTAAGATCCTCTCCAAGCAAAAACAAGTCCGTTTTGGATCCGCGCACGTTGATGTTAACACATATTAACCGTGAGTCCCGGCACTCACACAATTTTTTTTTGATGTGTTGTTAAGCATCTATGCTGGTGAGTCAGACTTAAAAAAAAAAAGGCTTTACGTGTAGCAGGTTCTATGGAATACGTTCGGTGTTGAGTTGGATTTTAGAATGAAATCGAATTTTACCAAACCGCATTAAATCCCTGAAAACATAAACACCACTCTTGAAAGCTGGTTACTACCGTCACCAAGAATTTAAAAAAATTCTTTCCGGTGAAAGCTGGTTGAAGCTTGTAAAAAGCTGAAAGCTTTATTTCAGCTGTTTTTTTTCCACAGTGAACCGGCTGGAGGCGACTGGAAAGTGATTAAACGAGAAGCAAGAAACTGGCACACTCATAGGACTTACCAGTGGTATCCGCAGTAAGCTGTAACTTCTTAACTTTAGTAAAACTCAGATTATTTCGCAATTGGGCCTAACAAATAAAACGTACATACTCGAGCTTAAAAACACGGATACACGTGTTATTATATGATCCGGATTTGAATCCGTGTATTTCTGTATCCGTGCATTCGTAGATCCATGTGTATTTAAAATAATCCAGTTTATATAGAGAGGATTAATTTTATGGAATTTTTTCGCTAGTAATAAATCAACAACATTTTTAATTCGAATTTGTTAGTGAAATGAAGTTGTGCACTTGCCTAAACATATCGATTGATTTTTTTTTGATTTATCGATTGATTAAAAACTAAGATTGTGTTGTTCGTAGAGCACATACAGTATCGTGTGGTATATCAAAATAATTGTTACTTTATTTAAAGGGTTTTCCAATAAGAGGTGTTATTTTGAATAGCCCGCTATTTCGGTAGCTGTCACTTTTGAAGCTGTCTTTTTTTGACATTTGACAAGTAGAAACTACGCCATTAATAAAAATGGAACGATACACGCTTCAACAACGCATTGAAATTATTAAAATTCAATATAAAAATAGTGAAAATTCGGCAGAGACGGTTCGTAAAACTAAAACATTTTTGGGTCGTCGTGAAGCACCTTGTCGGACCGCAATACAGAAATTGGTGAACAAATTCGAGCTGTTGGGACAAGTTAGTGATGTGAAGAATAAAACCCGTGCACGTCGCTCAAGAACAACTGAGAATATTGCTGTTGTAGCCCGAAGTGTTGAAGAAAACCCAGGTTTGTCCATTCCTCGTCGTTCTTTGGAATTAGGCATTCCACAAACGTCATTACACCGTATTTTGCATAAAGAGTTGGGTCTTAAGGCTTATAAAGTTCAGTTAACACAAGAACTCAAGCCGGCTCAAGTCTTAAGGCTTATAAAGTTCAGTTAACACAAGAACTCAAGCCGGCTGATCATCAACAACGTCGTGTCTTTGCTGATTGGGTCCTTGAAATGCATGAAAATGATCCGGAATTTCATCGAAAAATCATCTTGACTGATGAGGCCCATTTCCACCTCGGAGGCTACGTCAACAAGCAAAACTGTCGCATTTGGGGCTCGGAAAACCCAAGAGTTATTGTTGAAAAGCCTCTCCATCCTCAACGCGTGACTGTTTGGTGCGGTTTATGGTCCGGCGGGGTCATTGGACCTTACTTTTTCGAAAATGAGGCTGGAACAACAGTTACGGTCAATGGATTGCGCTATCGAGAGATGATTAATGATTTTTTATGGCCGGAATTGGATGGTATTGATCTGGACAACGTTTACCTTCAACAAGACGGCGCTACGTGCCACACAAGCAATGAAACCATCGATCTTTTACGGGAAAAGTTTTCGGACCGTGTTATCTCTCGAACAGGTGATCACAATTGGCCACAGAGATCTTGTGATTTAACACCTTGCGACTTCTTTCTTTGGGGCCACGTGAAAGATAAGGTCTACGCCAACAGCCCAGCGTCGATTCAAGACCTCAAAGATGGAATTCGTGAGGCTATCGAGGACATAGGGCAGCCACTTTGCGATTTGGTTATGGAAAATTTCATGAAAAAGATATGGTCCTGTAAGCGTGGTCGTGGCGGCCATTTGGCTGATGTTGTGTTCCATTATTAACGGCATACCTTCCTCTTTATAATGAATTAAACATCCGATCATTTATCTCAAAAAATGCCATTTTTCTTTGAATATCAAAATAACACCTCTTATTGGAAAACCTTTTACTTCTTACATAAGAGAAAAACTTAATCCACCCATGCAGACATTAAAGATTTATTAACTGATTAGGTACTGTAAGCCTTGTGGAACTGTGATTCTTTCCGCATAAACGTTAAATTAGAAAACTAAATAAAAAAAAAACGACAAAAAATCTAATTCAATAAATCCATCATCATTTAAAATTGCAAGATTTTCAGCCTATCCCTTAAAAAGATTAAAATCAAAAACCAATCCGTGTATTAAGTATCTGTGTAATTAAGATTCGTGTATTCTTTATATCCCGATACACGGATAATAAACAAATAAACACACGTGAATTAAGAGTACGAATTTTAATTGGCTTGTAATAACTACACGGATTCCGTGAATCCGTGTTTTACAAATACACGTACCGAATCGTAGGCTCTAGTACATACATACATACATATGTTTGTATTATTTTTATTTTATTTTTTTTTCACTTTTTAAAATTTTGTTGAAGTTCCAAAAGTTTTCAAATTAAAAACTTAAATTATTTCAACACCTCGCTTCTATTTTTCATTCATCAACTATTTATTATTAAAACGCTTTTCTTAAATAACAACAACAAAAAGTCCACGTGTCCAAAAGAGTTTTTTTTTTTTGACAAAAATAAAAATCCGACAAAAACAAACTCAATGCCATATTGATGTAAGTTACAGTTATAGTGCGTAGGGTAGCTGGTATCCCCGTGACAGAATTCAAAAATCTAAATATATTTTTATAAATTGTTTTGAATTTTGACGAGGGCATGCCCTGATCATTTCAGTGCTTTCTTTTCTTAATTGAAGTAAAAGATAGTTTAGTAGTTTGTTTTGTTTTTTTTTTTTTTTTTTTTTAATGTCAACGATTCTTTAATTGATTGGAACGTGTGTTGTGGAATGGGACGTCACGCAGCGGTGGAAAAATTACTACTTTACTATACTGTACAGATATATTATTTTTGTTTATTATTGATGAAGAAATAATACAACGAAACTATATTATATGGAAAGTATTTTTTGCTCAGTGACTTTGATAAGATTCAAAACAAAAATAAGATTGTTTTTGAACTGGTCACTGATATTGGACAAAATTATTCTAAAACATATACATTACGGTGAAGCTTCAAATATTTTTTGTTCGATTTTCCTATTCGAATAGCGTTAAAAAGTTGCATAATTACCTAAACTACCCGTTAAAAATACTTAAGAAAAAAAAAATAAATTCAACTTTTGTTAGCTTTCTACCACGACTCAAAGTTTTGGAAAATTGTCCAAAAAGGCTCTTATTATTAGTATTTCAGGCTCTGTAATTTGAAAAAGAGAAAGATAATTCTATTTTCTTTAAAAAAATATTGCTATAACTTTTCTCTACGAAAGTAGAGTTCTAGCAATTCTCAAGTTATTTGTTAAAAAACCATCTTAAGCACGCCATTTAGAGTCAATTTTATTCATAAAATATTTTACAAGTACATATCGACTGCCAGTTAATAAGGAAAAAATTGGTTCGGTCATAGTTTTGTTGTTGCACTGGTTGCTCGGTGTCGGTCGTTACTTGAACCAAAGGCAAGATCAAGATCTCAGTCGAATCCTCTTGATAAAACTGATACTAAGACCCAGTTAAATACTTCAAATCGACAATAGAGTAGTGGGGAAATTAAATTAAGCAAGGGTTTGTGATCAGTACGGCATCTCGGATCGATCAGCAGCAGCAGTCGCAAGTGTCGTGTAACAGGATGTTGGTTTGGTAACCGGAGTTAATATAGAAAACTTCATAGGTCGAAGTAAAGTTCGTAGGGCCACGAAAAAGCAACGTGAACTTCTCCAAACTAGAGAATGTCTTTCGAGAATTGAAAGCATTTATTTTGATGTAACGGGTGGTTTTTAAGAGGTATAGAACTTTAAGTTGGCAACACTATTTTAACTGGCGGCCATTTTATCAGCTGTCAAGTGATTTATTTTTAGTTTGGTTTGGCATTTCAACATGAATAGACAGACGCCTGAACAACGCTTCCAAATTGTGCCCAAATGGGCCCAAAACAAGATTGCCGTTGATTACAATTTTCATAAGCGAATTTTGTTTAGCGATGAAGCTCACTTTTGGTTGAATGGATACGTCAATAAACAAAACTGTCGTATTTGGAGTGTTGATAATCCTCAAGTGTATGTTGAGACACCGTTAAATCCACACAAAACTGACTGTTTGGTGTGCTTTATGCTTTGGTGTAATTATTGGTCCGTACTTCTTTAAAAACGATACTGGCCAGAACGCTACAGTCAATGGTGACCGCTAAAGAGCCATGATTACTGACTTTTTCGTACATCAATTGAACAACCATGATGTGCAGGAGCTGTGGTTTCAACAAGACGGGGCAATATGTCACAGAGCTCGTGCCAGAATTGATTTGTTGAAGGAAACGTTTGGTAACCGCATAGTTTCACGTTACGGACCCGTGAATTGGCCTCCAAGATCGTGCGATTTAACGCCGCTTGACTACTTTCTGTGGGGATATGTGAAGTCGCTAGTCTACGAACGTAGAACATAAGCGTAAGCATAAGAAAATAAATATTTATGTTTCGCATCAGCAAACGACTCTAAGGTCCAGTTTTTCATTGCGAGATTAAACTTAAACTCGAGTTAACTCATCAAATTTGGTTGGTTAACTCCAGGATTAACTGAACAGATGCTTTCGATGTTTTATTCGCCGGGTTTGTTTGGTCGTTCCGCATAAATTCTCCACCGAAAAATTGCTTCCTCAGTCAACTGTGAGTTAATTTCCTTCTAGAGTTAGCTGACTCTGGTTTAAATCATCACTGAAAAACTGGGCCTAAGTCAAATAAGTAAAGTACAGGGTGTTCCAAATAAAATCTTCCTATGTAAATGTAAACAGCTCTGAAGTATTTTAAACATTATTCTGGATCCCCAGGATTGAGGTTTTGGACCAACTGGAATTTTGTTAGGATACAGCTGTAGATCTTTCTTCAAAATAGTGCCACGCGGTATAACCAATTGTGTTCAACATCGGCGTCGGCATAATCGTGTCGATATTTCAGGATTAGCTGCAAGACTTTTATGAACGACCTGGATGTTTTCGGCCGATCGTCTATAACGACGTCTGCCCATACTTCTCACATCTCTAACGTTCGCATATTTGGTCACCACAAGACGAACTGTCGCAGCTTATGGAAGATTTTGAACACCATAAAATATGTTAATTTGTGTAAATTATGGACTGGTCATTTTCCAAAAACAATCGGACAGTTTTTGTTCGCTGTGCGATCGTGTAGTATTTCATTATTAAATTTCCCAATCTTCATGTCTTAAACACTATAGAAATAATTCACAAATATCTTCAAATAAAAATGTTTTTATTTGTTTGCATAGAAAAGAGACTTTTGTCCCACCCTGTACAATATAACGGGTGGGACATCTAGTGGTTTCTTTTCACATCACAGGTTACTTTGACACTGACAGCTGTTTCCTGCTCAAAATCTTGACCTAAAGTCAGAATAATACCTCCACGGAACGAAATAAGTCGCTTGACGCTTGAACAACGTTTGGAAATATATTGAAAACTTATTTCCAAAGTGAATGATGGGTATCCCAAACAGTTCGCTTTTGAAAAGGCGAAAAATCATCTTTTCTGACCTGGAGAATTTTCATATCGGCGGCAACGTTAACAAACAAAATTGCCACATCTGGGGCTCAGAAAACTCGCACGTTATTGTCGAGAATCCACAGAGAGAGCAAGTTTGGAGCGAATTTTGGAGTGGTGACATCATTGCACCATTTCTCTTCGACAAAAATGAGGCTGGGAACAACGTTTCGATCAACGGTGGGCGTTACAGAGCCATGTTAACCGGCTTTTTTTTTACTGAAATTGAAGACGTGTATTTGGACGACCTCTAGTTCATGCAGGATGGCGCGCCATGCCACACAGCCCATGCCACAATCGATCTTTTGCTCACCGAATTACCAAATCGTGTTATCAGTCGTCTTGACGATGTCAATTGTCCGCCTCCGAGCTGCAATTTGACCCATTTGGACTTTCTTTTTTGTGCGGAATCGTGAAGGACCGATGGTATGCCAAAAATCCGGAAACGATTCAACCACTGCAATCTGTGAGCTACAGCCCGAAACCATCAACAAGGTCTTGGAAAATTTGAGTGACAGAATGCGCTACTGCGAAGCTAGCCGAAGCAGCCACTTGAACGACGACGTTGCGTGTTCCATAATTACTAATGGGAATGTTTGCTCTTACTAATTAAGCCATACTAAATGGAAAAAAATTAATTTTGTTAATTTTATTGCATTTTTTAACAGAAACTTGTATTTGGCCCACCCTGTATATAAAGGGTTTTCCAATAAGAGGTGTTATTTTGAATAGCCCGCTATTTCGGTAGCTGTCAATTTTGAAGCTGTCATTTTTTGACATTTGAAAAGTAGAAACTACGCCATTAATAAAAATGGAACGATACACGCTTCAACAACGCATTGAAATTATTAAAATTCACTATAAAAATGGTGAAAATTTGGCAGAGACGGTTCGTAAAACTAAAACATTTTTGGGTCGTCGTGAAGCACCTTGTCGGACCGCAATACAGAAATTGGTGGACAAATTCGAGCTGTTGGGACAAGTTAGTGATGTGAAGAATAAAACCCGTGCACGTCGCTCAAGAACAACTGAGAATATTGCTGTTGTAGCCCAAAGTGTTGAAGAAAACCCAGGTTTGTCCATTCCTCGTCGTTCTTTGGAATTAAACACTCCACAAACGTCATTACACCGTATTTTGCATAAAGACTTGGGTCTTAAGGCTTATGAAGTTCAGTTAACACAAGAACTCAAGCCGGCTGATCATCAACAACGTCGTGTCTTTGCTGATTGGGTCCTTGAAATGCATGAAAATGATCCGGAATTTCATCGAAAAATCATCTTGACTGATGAGGCCCATTTCCACCTCGGAGGCTACGTCAACAAGCAAAACTGTCACATCTGGGGCTCGGAAAACCCAAAAGTTATTGTTGAAAAGCCTCTCCATCCTCAACGCGTGACTGTTTGGTGCGGTTTATGGTCCGGCGGGGTCATTCGACCTTACTTTTTCGAAAATGAGGCTGGAGCAACAGTTACGGTCAATGGATTGCGCTATCGAGAGATGATTAATGATTTTTTATGGCCGGAATTGGATGGTATTGATCTGGACAACGTTTACTTTCAACAAGACGGCGCTACGTGCCACACAAGCAATGAAACCATCGATCTTTTACGGGAAAAGTTTCCGGACCGTGTTATCTCTCGAAGAGGTGATCACAATTGGCCACCGAGATCTTGTGATTTAACACCTTGCGACTTCTTCCTTTGGGGTTACGTGAAAGATAAGGTCTACGCCAACAGCCCAGCGTCGATTCAAGACCTCAAAGATGGAATTCGTGAGGCTATCGAGGACATAGGGCAGCCACTTTGCGATTTGGTTATGGAAAATTTCATGAAAAGGATATGGTCCTTTAAGCGTGGTCGGGGCGGCCATTTGGCTGATGTTGTGTTCCATTATTAACGGCATACCTTCCTCTTTATAATGAAATAAACATCCGATCATTTATCTCAAAAAATACCATTTTTCTTTGAATATCAAAATAACACCTCTTATTGGAAAACCCTTTACTTCCTTATTTTACTTCCCTTTTCCGCATTAATTAATATAAGTACCTATAAATTTGTTAAATGTTAAACCTTACAAAGTCCCTGTATATTATCTCCCTCGACCTCGATGAACAAATAGAAAATAATTTTTCGTTTTAAAATTACTTTTAACTATGTGCACACACTCAAATTTATTATATTCCAAACTTTTTCGCTAAATTCCGTAAATATTTTAAACATACAGTCTATACCTACAAATCGAACCAAGTCATGTGCAACGGTTGCGCAACAAAAAATGAAAAAAATAAAAAAAAAAATAGATAAATAATTTCAACGAAAATCCAGTTTTTTCTTCTTATTTCTTTGTATCTTTAACAACGCGCGAGATAAAAATATTCATATATAATGTATCTCTGGGAAAATTCCTTAGTGCACGGGGTTTCAGTTCTTGAAGAACTCATGTGACAAAAGAACAAAAAAAAAAAAAAAAAAAAAAAAAAAAAATTGCCTCTTTGGAGGAGGAGGTGAATTTTTCAAGAATTTTAAAATTAAATTCACGTGGGGAATATAAATGTTTCTCTTCCTCTTCCATTGATCAAATGGAATGGAAAACTTTTAATACCTATTCTTCTATCCCATATCTATTATAGGATGGCAGAAAAAACTTCTTAAATCCTGTGGGTGACACAACACCATAACATAAAAGACAACAAACGAACAAACGACTATCAAATCAAAACCTTAGTGGGTTAACATGCAAGCTTCTTAGAATGATATAGTTCCACAAAAAAAAAGGATACAACTTTGGGTATTGCTTACACAACTTTGAGTTGACACAACAAGGGGTTTTACTATATACACAAACGTAACGATATAATCGATAAATTTGAATCTGCCACAGAGGTGATTACGTTAATGCTGCATATTATAGCCAAGTCAGTTGGTATACTCTTGGTAGTTTTGGCTGAGGCAGACAGACATTTACACGTGGTTTTCATTTCAAAGCATACACACAATACAGCTCAGACGTCTTGGCTCTTACACAGGATGTAGTGAGGTTAGGTTTAAAGTTATTTGGAAAAAGGATTTTATTGGCGATGTAACTGACTTGAATGTACCTACTGCGTTATTTATATCTTCGAGGATTATCCATATACAATAAACATACAATTTCCTTCCGAACGAATTGTATAGATGCGTGCATGTCTCGCCTTTTGGGGCATGCCACGTGTGTTTTGGAAGGCTTGGCTGAATAAAAAAAAATACGAAGACGTAGTTTTTTGTCTTCAATTGGCTTATTCAATATTTTTAAAGATATTTTATTTTGTGCTATAAAATATAACGGTAAATTAAAAAAAAAATATGTGAGTGCCGGGACTCACGGTTAAATATGTGTAAACATCAATGTTTGTCCAAGTGCCTAATTTTTTGTTACTGAACGTCATCAAAAGAAACATATTGAATAATTACAACTACATTACCTATCTGTAGGCAGTGCTTAAAAAGCTTAGTGTTGAAAGAACGGCAGCGAAATACCCAGTGGGGGAACCGCTGTAACGAAATTTCCACGCACTAAAAGGCTGGTGGTGAAGTGTCCAACGAACGGTGAAGGTTCGGTAATGAAAGGTCCTGCTTTGTAGTTCACTCTCAACTTTAAGATGACTTCAAATTACACATGGTTATTGTTTATGGTAATCACTCTCTGAGCATCGACAAACAACAACTGTCAGCGGAGAGCACTAAAATCGTGGTTTCAATTAAATGACACCGTACCCAAATTCCAAAGGAACTTAATGGTTTGACTGACAGGGGCCGAATTAAAATATCCAGTGAGAACTTTCAACGAACTTGCAACCCTTATGAAACTCCATTTTTCCATCGAGTAAAACTTACAAAAAGTTCAATCTTAATTTTATACTGAACGAACCTCAAATGAATGTTACTAGGCGATAGCCGGCGAATTACATATCTTGAGTTTTTAGAATATTTATTTGCAGTTGTTGTCAGTGGAAATCACTAAAATCACAGCTTTGTTAAGTACAAAAGTAGCCGATAACTCTGCAATTTTTTCAACCTCAGCTATTTTGTATATCACAGCCTACAAATTGCAAGAAGAAATTGCATCGTTTAAAAGCAGTATAATGTAAACGTAGAATTTAAGTTCGGATTTGTATCACTGAACGCACCCGATATCCTACCATACCTACAGCCATTGATCTACCATACCTACAGGGCATTGTCAATCCCTACAGCTGACTATTATTATTTTTGTTTTGATTTTGTTTTCTTTTTAATTACTAGTGTCGCGTCAATTTTGTTCGGGGAATAATTAAAAATTAAAGAAAAAAATATGTACAAGAATATAGGTGTTAAAATGATAAAATCGTCGGTCGCGCTAAAATTAATTTGCTTTCGTCGTTGGCAAAAACAATATAAATGAGTGGTCGCGATAAAGTATAATCTAATTGTCGGTCGCGTTAAAATCAATTTGTTTTGGTCGGGGCAAATCAGATTTCGTAACGTAACGTGCTACAACGTAAAGTGCACGACGTAACTTTACACATGAACGTTCACGTTTTTTTTTCACTCTACCGCCAGCATAGATGTTTACACATCAAAAAAAAAAATATATTTACACTTGACATTCTTACATTTCGCAGTTTTACAGTAACATGCGATTTTCGACCTGTGAGTCAAAAATCACAATCACTACCTGTGAGCGACTCTTTAACAAACCTGTGAGTACCCTAAATGTGATTGAAAATCACAACTGTAATAAAATCACAACAAAAAGAAACGATTCACAAATCACGACAATCGCACAATGAACTTTATGAACTGTGAACAAAATCACGACGAGAGAAAAGTCAACAATGAGTAAAATGAATCAGAACGAGAACTGTAGTCGTGATTTAGTTATTATTTTAGCAACTGAACGAAATCACAATACAGAAATACAAAATCTCAGGACTCATGATGAAAATATGAAGAACAGATTAATTCTTTTATTTTTAGTTTAGGATCTAGAAGGAGGTAGAGAGCTGGGCCTGGGCGAGACACTGAGGTAATTTCCACCTCCTAAATCGATTGGCGTACTCCGTTTTTCGATCCGCCGTGATAAAATTTTGACAGTGCAAATTTTGACAATTGCAAATTTTCGGGCTTCCACTGGAGCTAGAGTGCTGGGCGAGACACTAAGGTAATTTCCACCTCCTAAATCGATTGGCGTACTCCGTTTTTCGATCCGCCGTAATAAAATTTTGACAGTGCAAATTTTCGGGTTTCCACTAGAGCTAGAGAGTTGGGCGAGACAAGGTAATTTCCACTTCCTCAATCGATTGGCATACTCCGTTTTTCGAATCGCCGTATGTATGTATTGGAAATTTTGGGCATTCGATATTTTAGACATTCGAGATTTTGCTATTCGATAATTTTGAATTCGGGACTTGAGATTTTTAGCATTTATGTATTCATGGTTAATTACTTATTTGTTGTCCTCATTTAGTTCCATACTTTATATTTCACTGAGAATTTTTTTTTTTGGCCTCAAAGATATTCCAAATTTGAAAATCACAATCACAGGTTAAACTTAGAGTGATTCAGAAATCACAGTCACAGTTATACCTGTGGTCAGAAAATCACAGTTTAGCTCATCTCTGATATGTAATAAATTCTGACATATTGCATTGACCACTAGTTTAGTTTAGTTTTTATTTAAACACTCATATTTTCCTAGAATTTTTTTTCACAAAAACAGGTAGGCTTGGCATTTACCGTCTGGCGAATTGACAATTATTCTAATTTGTTCTATGATTCAAATAATCAAATCAATTCAAATAATCAAATAAGCAGAATTTTTTTTAAAAGTGGCCAATAATTATTTTATTTCTTTATGTTAAAGCTAAATTTTTGGAGAAGCTAAACAATTTATCAACATTAAGCTCATTTAAAGCATCCGTAAGGTAGTTTTTTCCCAAACACATGCTGGCGGGTTTCAGACAGAATCGGATATTTTCCCAACATATGTATCACATTTCATCAACATCTTCTTGTTTTCTTTAGGTTACACAACTCGCATTTACATGGTAGGTCATCCCTATGTGAAATGTAGTTGAGAAACAAAAGCTCACCCTTTAGCTTCATCATCTTCTTACAAACAAGGGTGAAAGTTCTGTTTCAACGATAAGCAAATAGTTTGATGTATTTGAAAGGAGATGCAAAATTTGCTTTATATAGAACCTCAGAAGTTTTTCTATGGGATTGTACTTCTTATATCCCCATACCTGAGCACCATATAGCATCACTGATTCACATACTGCTTCGAAAACTCCATGCTTGATACTGTGCGAAATATGACTGTAAGCAAAGCAGCGTCTCCAAGTTGCGTTGACTTCATTTTTAGCCTTAGACAATTTCTCAAGAAGGTGTTTGTTCATACTAAGGTTCTGTGTTAGAAGCACGCCCACATACTTATATATTCAGCCACCACTTCTAATTTTGAACCGTCGTTATGCCATTTTTCCTCAGAACTGCGTCTTCTTCCCCCTTTTTAAAGATCATAAATCTTAGACTTTTCACGATTAACTACTAGGTTAAAAAGTTTACAATAGTCATGGAGGCGGTTTATCATTAATTATAGTGAATCAAGAGAACTGGGTAGCAAAACAACATCGTCCGCAAACATAAGACTCGATGCAAAGTGAAAAGAGGTCTGGGCACATCCCTCCTTTACCCCTGATTTTTTCTCAAACCATTCAGAGATCCCTTCTCTTAAGAGTCATTCCTTTTGTAAAAAGTTTGTAAAATAAAGAGCGATGGTCAATTAAGTCAAATCCTGCTTTTATAACGACGAAGTACGAGTACAACTTCTTATTTTAATTCTGGCACCATTCTGCAATGCTTTTGGTCCACAGTCGAGAAATCTATAATTTACCACTATAAAACCGCTTATAGTTTTGTACTATTTTCTTTTCTTTTTTTTTAACTCTTAAATTTTCATCAAAGGGATTGTTTAATTTACAGCTTGGAACGGTTAGAAATATGGGAACTTTGTGTTGAACACTCTTACCCAACTACGAGGTGAGATTACTTAAACTGATAACTTACTAATTAGCAGTTAGTTTATAGGCGCTCAAATTTCTTCCGAGTTTTAAATCAATATGCAAAATGAACACTCTTACCCAAAATGGCACTATCACAAATAAATGCCGATAAGTTCAAATATCGAATAAATAAAATACAGCTTAATAAAAAAGCTCGTGGAGAGCCAGGTTCTATAGTGACTTACAACATTACAACTCTCAAGCATTCGTGTGTGCATGTTGTTTGTTTGCAGGAATGGAGGGGACCTACAATATTATTCTGTCGAATCCGAACGGCTAAGGTGAGAGGCACTAATTCATGACAAGAGATATTCTTGGAGGATTGGTCACTTCCTTGCAAGAGGCAGTAGCCGGTTTTTAATTTTTTTTTAGGTGGACAAGGTTTGAAATGGAACCCAGATCTCCGGCATACCAGTCTTACGCACTTACCATTTCGCCATTTTTTCTTTCTTTAATTTTCGTTTGCAGAATTGAAAGCGAACATTTTTTTTCCTGTTTTCAATACGAGAGTAAAATACTTGATATCATGTTGACAATATTCACATCATGCTTAGTTAATTTCATCAAATCCTTAGGGATATAGTTTTTGTCAAAAAATAAATGTACATATTACATCAAAATAGGATGTGTGTGTGTGTCCTCAAAGATTTCTTAATGTATCTAATATTTCACCATAAATGATAAAATGTACGTGATCCGAATGATGCCAACAGCAATTACCCGCGTAGGCAATTCATTGTGAAATTCAAATTGAGTTGCTATGAATAAAAAAAAAAAAAAAAAAAGTGGTGGATGAATGAAAATTATGCGTTATGGTTAAGTGTTTCACAACTTGAATCATCAAAATTGGTAACAAAAAAATATGCAAACAAAAATCATTTCCAAAATATGTACAAATATTGATTTTTATATCGGGTTTTTCAATAAGAGCGCTACAAAAGTTTTTTTAAATAAAACAAAAACGGTTTTGGATATCAATGAAATTCTTTATTCCTGTGAAAGTACGTTCGATGCCATTATGTATGGAACTCGATTTCTATTGCATGGCCACCACGGGCACGCTTGGAGAAGTCCAGACGCTGAACCCAATTTTCGACGGTTTTCAAGCATGAATCGGCCGATACTGCTGCAATTTCACGTTCGATATTCGTACGAAGTTCATCAATCGTCGCTGGCTTGTTGGCATAGACCATAGACTTGAAGTAGCCCTACAGGAAATAGTCTAACGGCGTCAAATCGCACGAACGAGGGGGCCAAGTGACTGGACCATTTTGTGAGATAACACGTTCTCCAAACTTGGTTTCCAATAAATTGATTGTGACATTCGCTGTGTGGCTTGTGGCGCCGCCGTCCTGTTGGAACCACATGTCCTCCAAGTCCATATCATCCAATTGGGGCCAAAAATATTCGGTCATCATTGAACGGTAGCGATCCCCATTCACAGTAACGTGTCGGTTTTGATCATCACGGAAGAAGAACTGCCCAATGACGCCAAACCGTAATTTTTTCGGGATGCAATGATGACTCATGGAGTACGTGGTGATTGCTGCCTGACCAATACCGCATATTTTATTTATTGACGAAGCCATTCAGCCAGAAATAAGCCTCATCGCTGAAGATGATTTTTCGATGAATATCCGAATCATTTTCAAGTTGTTGCTCGGCCCAATTCACGAACGACGCTTCTGGTGGTCAAGCGGCTTCAGTTCTTGCATCAATTTAATCTTGTAAGGATGAACGCCAAGATCTTTTCGCAAAATTCGCCACAACGACGTCACACAGATGCCCAACGCTTGAGAACGACGTGTGAGAGACACATTTGGGCTTTCTGCAACTGAAGCCTCAGCGGCAGCAATATTCTCGACACTACGGGCACTTCTTTGTCTCATTGGCACGGGAACATTTTGTACTGTGCCTGTGGATTCAAATTTTTCCACTAGGCGCTCAATTGTTGATCTGCTAGGACGATTATGACGACCATAAATTGGACGTAGCGCTCTTATCGTTGAGGCCACTGACTCCGAATTTCGGTAGTATATTTTAATAATTTCGACTCGTTGTTGGCTCGAATATCTTTCCATCACGAAATGGCAAACCTTACTGAAGGGAAATGTCAAAAGAGCGGCAAGAAATTTGGCGTCGTTTGCTGCCCCTGTTGCTCTACTTTTGTAGCGTCCTTGTTGAAAAACCAATCACAATTTGCAGGGATAGCCTGTGTGTAATGCTACCCTCTATCCTTAAATTAAACGCATAAACACGACCTGATAATAACTAGGCATTAAAGATAGAAGACATTTTTGAACTTAATCTGCAGTGTAAGGATTGACTAAAATCCACTTATCATGCTAAAGCGAGCATATTTTAAATAATCAAATTAAAAACAGAACACGTTATAGCCAAAAAAAAAAATTATAATAAAACGGATGCACTGCACGTGCACTTGTATGACCAACCAAGAGTTAAATTTAACATCAAACAAAGATTTCAGATATAGCCAGTCAAAAAGGAAGGAAATCCTCAACTCGCCTGTTTGCTGTTCATGTTCTTTAACCCTCTACATGGCATGCGTAATATTTGCAGATGCAATATTCATACACAAAATGAAATAAGAGAAAGGAACAAATTCAACTGTAATTAGTATTCTGATGATGTAATACATTTTGTTTGTCATTATTATTATTAAATATAATAATAATGAATAAAATGCAAGACTGATGATGCGTAGCTTAAACCTGGGCTGTAAGGGCCATAAGGCAGTCAAGACGGAATGGTTCAGTGGGTCTTGTGAATACAAAAAAAAGCTAAAGCTAAAACTTAATTTTTTTAAGTAAAAGCTAGGTTTTTGGTGAGTAAAAATAAGCTTAAACTAACTAGTAAAAAGATGTTTTTTAGTAATAGCTATTTTAAAATAGCCAACGCTAAATTTATTGGGGCATATTCATAGTCACATTTAAACTCCAGTTTATCTTAGACCTGGGTTTATCATATCTAAATAACATTGAATAAACCTCAGTCTAAGATAAACTGGAGTTTAAAAGTGACTATGAATATGCGACACGCAGTTTTAACTTGTTTTTCGAGCCTAAGCTTCAATTTGTGTGAATAAAAATAGCTTAAACTAAAATATTATAGTTAAAGCTCCAAAAAAAAAATTAAGATTTATTTTACCTGTCTAGAAGGCTTTGAATAGTTCTTATATGGCCGAGTTTATACGCCTAAGAAACCCAAAATTGTATAAGAAACGGTTGGAAATTAGTGATGAGGATTTTCATTGTTTATTTCGGTTTTCAAAAGAAAATGTTCAGTGGCTTTCTGATAACATTTTAGGAGATTCAAAAGAGCGTAGATGAGGTGTACTGATCTCTAAGCAGAGAATGCAGATATTTTTTGAGATATCTGAGTGAACCTGGATTTCAGTGCGGTGTAGGACAAGATCTTGGAGTTGAACGCTCTTCTGTATGCAAGACTGTTATGCACGTGGCCAAAAAGATTATGGAAATGGCTCACAATCATATTAGATTTCCGTCGAGTCGCAGAGAAATCGAAACAGAAAAGGCAAAATGGGCGAAAAAATATAGGTACGTTTCCCGGAGCTGCACCCATATTGCTCTCTCCAAACCACCAAGATTTTCTGATGATTACATTAATAGGAAAGGATTCCACAGCATTAATGTACAAGCGGCAATGCAGCCGTAGAATTCACAAGTGAAGACGCCGAGTGGCCAAGGTCAGTTCACGACTCAGGGATCTTGAAAAAATCATCAATTTATGCATCCATGAAAGAGAATTTGCACGTAAATGCTATAATTCTTGGAGATTCTGGGTACGAAAGAACACCTTGACTTCAAATACTTTACACAAATCCCAAAAAAGATGCAGAAAAAAAATACAATGAAATATTCTGCCGAGAGCGACTTATATAATAGAGAGATGTTTTGGCCATGTGAAGCAGAGGTTTTCATGCCTGCAATACAAAATGCAACAAGCAAGGTTCCCACTCTTGTCATTTGTTGCTGTGTGCATCACAATCTGGCAAAATATTTGAATGACTTATTACCTGACGATCTTCAAGCTTTTTCCCTGCCAGATAGACTAGACAGACAACAAAAACAACGACTAGATGAAGACCAAATTGATGATAAGACGAAGACGGAATGCGCTTCAGCAGAGACTGACAGACAATATGATAAAAAGATTTTTTACCCGCAACCAAAACTTGCCCTATAGAAAAAAAGATAAAAAGTTATGGCAAAACAAAATGCAAAAAAAAACATTCCTTTTCGCTTCGGTCTATATAAAAACAGTTCTACATAGCTAAAGCTATCTAAGTCAAAACATGTGAATACAAAACCGAGATCTTAAATAACGAAGCTAAAGCTATTTAGCGTTATCATTTTTTTATTCACATACAACTCTCTAGATTTAGCTGCTAGTAAAAGCTATGACTAGTTGGCTTTAGATTCATTCAAAAAAAGTTTTTACTTTTTTTTTTATTCACAATACCCAATTTCTATAAAAAAAAAAAAAAATTTTGGGTTTTAAAACTTATTTGTACCTACAACTTTTGGTCAAAATCAGAACGCCGCTATTCTGCATTTCGAATGATATCGAATTAAAATCGATTTTAAATTTCACTCCAATTCCACAATTTATTTGTTTTCGAAAATTTCGCAATTACTTCGAACTGTCAAAATAGAATGGGAATCCATTTTTAAATGTTTTGTAAATTGAAATTGCACTGCGGATGAAAGTGGGCGATACGTGCAATATTATTGGCATTTTTTAGGGGAAAAAGTAAGCGGAACTCTAAAGACAAAATAATGCGAATAATTTTTCCAGAAAAATCTATCAGATTTGACTAACAAAGCGTGAGTGTACCTACTTAAATATTGTTCTGATGAACTGTTTATTTTTATATTCGTAGGTTTTATTCAATTTTTGTTTACATTTTGCACAAAGAATCAAGAATCATTAAAAGGCAATGCAGAATATCAATTTATCAATTCCGATTCACAATTAGCATTTCGAAGGAATTCACTGTCGTCATGTGAATTCACAACAACTGGAATGCAGAACATGGGCGATAATGTCAGATTAGATTAGAATATCGAATTGAATTTTCTTTGAATGCCAAATTCATCTTATAGTGGTACAGGGTCATTAATTTCGTGGTTTAAAGTTAGTAGCGCTGACATTTGACACCTGTCAAACTCAGCTGTCATTTGAAGTGTTATAATTTTAGTTGAATTTTTGTCATTAACGATAGTGGATCGCTCGAAAATCGAATAAACGCCTTAAAATTATTTAAAATTGCTTTAAAAGTAGTAATTCAAACGTAGCCGCACTTTTTGTACATTTCACGATGATTATGGTCGTCATAATCGACCGACTACGAAAGCAATCGGTAAAATTGTGAAGAAATTCGAAGAGAGTGGAAGTGTTACTGATGTCGTAAGGCCTGTGCATCATCGTAGTGCACGCTCAGTCGAAAATATTGCTACTGCAAGTGAAAGTGTTGCTGATGATCCGAATTTATCGATTTCCTGGCGTTCGCCGCAGCAATTGAACGTGTCCTTGCCAATTTTTTTTTGGCCGGCGATTGAAGATAACGACTTGGACGATATGTGGTTCCAACAAGACGGAGCAACAAGCCACACAATGCTACCAATTATGGCTTTCTTGCGTGAGAAGTTTACTGGTCGCGTAATTTCACATTTTGGTGACGTCAATTGGCCACCAAGATCATGCGATTTGACACCGTTTGATTTTTTTCTGTGGGGCTACGCAAAAAAACGTGCTTACGCGAATAATTTCCGAACTCAAGACGCATTAAAAACCAACATTGCTCAAGTTATGGCCGAGAGACCACCCGAAATGTGCGAAAAAGTGGTTAAAAATTACCTCAAAAGAATCGCATGCTGTGAATCTTCCCGAGGCGGCCATTTGAATGATATTGTTTTTCACACTTAATGGCAAAGTCCAAACTTTATAGTGAAATAAAATTTTCATCAAAAATGTATCGCTGGTGTGTGTTAAATTTAACTTTACTTTCGAAACCGAAAAATTAATGACCCTATACATATATGTAAAGGGTTTTCCAATAAGAGGTGTTATTTTGAATATCCCGCTATTTCGGTAGCTGTCACTTTTGAAGCTGTCATTTGTTGACATTTGACAAGTAGAAACTACGCCATTAATAAAAATGGAACGATACACGCTTCAACAACGCATTGAAATTATTAAAATTCACTATAAAAATGGTGAAAATTTGGCAGAGACGGTTCGTAAAACTAAAACATTTTTGGGTCGTCGTGAAGCACCTTGTCGGACCGCAATACAGAAATTGGTGGACAAATTCGAGCTGTTGGGACAAGTTAGTGATGTGAAGAATAAAACCCGTGCACTTCGCTCAAGAACAACTGAGAATATTGCTGTTGTAGCCCAAAGTGTTGAAGAAAACCCAGGTTTGTCCATTCCTCGTCGTTCTTTGGAATTAGGCATTCCACAAACGTCATTACACCGTATTTTGCATAAAGACTTGGGTCTTAAGGCTTATAAAGTTCAGTTAACACAAGAACTCAAGCCAGCTGATCATCAAGAACGTCGTGTCTTTGCTGATTGGGTCCTTGAAATGCATGAAAATGATCCGGAATTTCATCGAAAAATCATCTTGACTGATGAGGCCCATTTCCACCTCGGAGGCTACGTCAACAAGCAAAACTGTCGCATCTGGGGCTCGGAAAACCCAAGAGTTATTGTTGAAAAGCCTCTCCATCCTCAACGCGTGACTGTTTGGTGCGGTTTATGGTCCGGCGGGGTCATTGGATCTTACTTTTTCGAAAATGAGGCTGGAGCAACAGTTACGGTCAATGGATTGCGCTATCGAGATATGATTAATGATTTTTTATGGCCGGAATTGGATGGTATTGATCTGGACAACGTTTACTTTCAACAAGACGGAGCTACGTGCCACACAAGCAATGACCCCATCGATCTTTTACGGGAAAAGTTTCCGGACCGTGTTATCTCTCGAAGAGGTGATCACAATTGGCCACCGAGATCTTGTGATTTAACACCTTGCGACTTCTTCCTTTGAGGCCACGTGAAAGATAAGGTCTACACCAACAGCCCAGCTTCGATTCAAGACCTCAAAGATGGAATTCGTGAGGCTATCGAGGACATAGGGCAGCCACTTTGCGATTTGGTTATGGAAAATTTCATGAAAAGGATATGGTCCTGTAAGCGTGGTCGTGGCGGCCATTTGGCTGATGTTGTGTTCCATTATTAACGGCATACCTTCCTCTTTATAATGAAATAAACATCCGATCATTTATCTCAAAAAATGCCATTTTTCTTTGAATATCAAAATAACACCTCTTTTTGGAAAACCCTTTATATCTAGTACTTAAGTACTAAACAACCGAATTCTAAGGGAAATGCATTTTTATCAGAATGTCATTTTCAACAAAACATAACTTTGCCCATACGCTTATCATAGTCTACCTACAATCAAACCTTATTTGTATAGCTGTGGGAGATTTCATAAAACCAAAACAGAATTACTCATCTGATTTGAAAACTATGGTTGAAAGAAAAGGAAAAACGCAAGACTGTTTTAATGACCTGCAAAACATCACGTTTACCATTCTTACAACACATTCCCTCTTCTCCTTTCACTATATAAAATTAGCACAAAATCAAAAATGGAAACGCATGTGTCTTATATTTGTTTAGTCTTTCTTTTTTGTTGTTTCTTTTACCAGCCTTTATCCAGACACTCCCAATCAAAAATAACACATGAAAACCACGTAAAAATGAAAAAAATAAAAGAAATTAAAGGAAAGAGATAACTAAAACATGTTCAAAGAAGTGAATTGTTTGCAAAAAGTACCGGCATGACTGGTTTTCTAATTTTGCAAAAAAAGATACAAAAATAAAAAGCTCCATTTAAAAAGTCGAGAATGCCGGGATACAAGAAATCACTCAAAACAAAACAAAAAAAAATGGTCTCAAAATCACAATTTCAGTCAGCCGGTTCTGTAGTGGTCATTGTCGTTGTCAGTTAACACACATAGCAACAAATATGCATCCCCAGTCAAGTCATGCCTCCAAATCATACGATTCTCTCTTAAAAATAACTTGACGGGCCCCTCTTGTTGTTGTAGGGAGTTAGAGGCAGTTAAGTTGGTTAAAAAATTATATAAATAAATAAAAGCTCTTGTGCACATGAAGCGCCTCGTCATAGACTCGTATACAAGATTCACCATGCATCAGCGACGATTCTTATATTTTTAGGCATTTTGAATACGAAGCGTATTGTCATACGCACGTTGTACGCTTGTTTGCGGCTTGGGTGCAGCTCACTTCTATTACAATACAACAACTAAGCCGCGTAAACTGCAGATATTCGTCGCAACACACAAGCTGCAAATCGCCGGACGTACAGCGATGTCATTCAACAGGCGTAAAGTTTATTAGAGGTATTTATTGAATATTTTGCAATAATTTGTGAAATTATTTGACAATTTTCACTTGTTTCTCTATTACGTGTGCAGGAAGGCTATAGTGTACAGGAAACGTCGCTGAACGACGATTCCTATACGCGTCTTATAGCACACTATCCGACATACGATAGACTTGAAAGTTGAAATTGTACGCCTGGCGTACTGAAAGTGACTTCGTGTTATGAATTGGTGTAAATTATGCCTCATTTGCAGTTGTTTAATGAATCTAACGTCATCTACACATAAGCTGCATACAAGCTGCATATAAGCTGCACACTAGGGTACTAGGTACGCGTCTGTGAAGTGACGCTTTGCCTGCAGATGGTATTAGGCATATTGCATAGTGCAAGTTTTCCACTTGCTTTTTTTCCGACTTGAACAAAAGACGTATTTTGATCAGTGATCGTGAAAAAACGGCGCACTGTGGCCCAAAGTGCCCAAAAATAGAAGCAAAAATCATAAAATAAGATGTTTATATTTTGTTTGTATTTTATTTAACTATGCTATTTATTAAATTAAATTAAAAATTAATAAATGAATTTAATAAAACCATATAACAAAAAAAAACCTTTTCGACCAGTTTTTGGAATTTGCCTACAGCAACAAAAAAGCCTTGATAGTTCCAGGGCAGATGCTAGGATCTTAGCCCTTTACATTTTATTAAATCATATTTTTTTTTTATAACTAACACGCACTCAAGAGGCTATGATTACCATTTTAATGGATTGTTTTAACACAATTTAAGTATTTTGTAAGCAGAGGGGGGATTGAGTAGGATATAACGATGTGCCTACATTTAGCTCAAACGTATGGATATTGAAATAGAAAATAAAAATAAAGTCATGTAAAGACCTCCACATTCGTGCCGTACGGCTTAAAAAACCTCTGTACTAAACGGTAGGTTCAAAATTTGGTTCAAGGATATACTGATGTGATGAGCATTACTGAGAAAGAGAATTATGGTGAAATTGTTTAAGGGGCTATTTTTCACTAGAACACTGTGATAGGCAAGTGACATTAGCATTACTCATGAGTACTGATCTGTCACCTTTCACCTTTAAAGCTCTGCAGTTATGCATTTGAAGAATGAAAACTAATATGAATATCTGAGGGTACTATATTCAGCGAAATAGTTGAGTGGATTAGAAGATTTATAGAAATAAGATCATTTATAAAGATGAGAAACAGATTCGGAGACAAAACGGAACCTTGTAGCACACCAGCATTTATTTTGTACTATCTGAAACAACTGAGATTAAACGGTCAGAAAGGTTGTTTCCCCTGAAGAGATCAATAAGGGATCCATCATTAACAAATTCAAGCACTTTTGATACAAAAAAAAAACTTCATCGAAGGCCTTAAAAAAAATATATCGAGCACAATATTCTTATTTCTCTAAAACGATGTAAGGATTGGTTCCCCTATTCAGTGCGATAAGTCATCAAATCACCACGGCAGTGGTTTTGCTAGCGTGGTAGAACATCTTTCAGATCAATGGATGGTATGCCATGCCATTGCCATTGCGTATTCTAGCGACTGCTCGTGTAAATATATTTACTTTATTCAAGAGTTAACATTAACGAGTAAAGATGGGTTTTTGCCGCTATCTTGCACTTGCAACTTGGTGCAAATTGTTCTACAAACAAATAATTGGCCTTTTAAATAGAACTTACAACAGGGCTATCATTTAACATGAGAATGGGAACCGAAGAAGAGGTGGTATTTTAAATATTCTTTACGAATGACACCAAAAGTTTTTACTGGTTTTTGTTCATTTAAGCATTTGATTTTTTGAATCTATGCGTTTCAGGCATTTGCTGCTTGTTTAAACTTTATTTGGTTTTTCTCTGGAAAGTTGACTTTGGTATGTATATCGGAAAGCTGTAAAGCATTTTTATTCAAACTTATTTCCAGAATAACATTATTCGTTTAACAATTACGATTTTTGCAACAAAAAATGTCATTTTGGACCACAGTGCGCCAATTAAAAATGGACCAAAAATTCCGCCACTAAAAAATCGCACCCGCATCCGTCTCCGTAATGCACACAGGCCGAACACAAGGATAAGTTCGATTATCAATTAGCAAAGTAACCTCACGAACTTTCTTTACAAACTTACGTACAGTCGTACAGCGGCTGCCAGTTGGTGCATTATTTCAACCAAACTCAAAATTTGCATTGTTTCGACAACACTGCATCCACAATTCTCGAGACTTAACTTAAGGATGGACAAAAACTGGGCCCGTATTACGAATTACGAAACGAAAGGCAACAAAAAAAAACGATACCTAAGAAAACGATAGTCATGACATAAACCGATTATGTTTTACGATAATGGATGCCTGAAAATAGTGCCAGATAATATAAAAAACAGCAGGACCAAGCAAACATAGTAAATAAGTGACAGCGACGTATAGTCACTCGAAAATGAAAACGAATATCGTTTAAAAACAAACGACTATCGTTAATCGTAATCGCAAAGTAACGATAACGACGGATTTTGAACGATAATCGTAATTCGTAATACGGGCCCTGTGTTACCGGCGTTAATTACATACTTGTTATCGATAGTTTCAATGGAAACTCCATTTTGTTTCTGTAATGCGACGCTAATCCCCAATGTCGTTTTTTTTTGTCAACCAAATCCTCCCGGCCTGCTAAAATAACATAATCAGCCTTATTGTAAGTTTCACACGAAAAATATTTCACCTTAAAATTTCTTCTTCGTCCGGAATTTTAAAAGCTATTGTGAGTTTCGCCCGAACGAAATTTTGCTCGCCTACAAAAAAGAAGTGAAAATGAAATTATATTCCGCCCGAAATGAATATTCACAATATGGGTAATATTTCGATCAAGAAGTTTCGGGAAAAACTCACAATAGGCGAAAGTGAAATGTCAAATTTTCTGTGTGGAACGTTGTTCGGGTGAAACTCACAATAAAGCTTAATATCATTGAAGAAGAAACCAATAGATGGCCTAACGGTTATAAAGGGTGATTTTTTAGCTGGTTTGGTTTTGGCAACACTGGTTTTGACAGCTGACGTGTGTTTAGTACCTTGTGTCACTGTCAAATAGCTTCAGTTTGGTTTGCAATTTAACCATGGATCGTCTTACAAATGAACAACGCTTGCAAATAATTGAATTTTACTATCAAAATTCGTACTCGGTTCGAAATGTTCATCGCGCGCTGCTTCCATTTTATGATCGGCATTCTCGACCTTCTGAGCAGTCTATTCGGAAGATTGTGACCAAATTTCGCACCAAATTTACTTTGTTGGACATTAAACCACCAACACGTTTACGTACTGTGCGTAGTGAAGAAAATATTGCGGCCGTATCAGCTAGTGTGACAGAAGACCGTGAAATGTCGATTCGGCGCCGTTCCCAGCAGTTAGGCCTTTGTTACAGCACTACGTGGAAAATTTTGCGGAAGGATTTGGGCGTAAAGCCTTTTAAGATACTGCTGGTGCAAGAACTAAAGCCAGCCGACCTACCACAACGCCGAATTTTTGGTGAATGGGCTCTTGGAAAGCTGGCCGAGGATCCGCTTTTTTATCGAAAAATTGTGTTCAGCGATGAGGCTCATTTTTGGTTGAATGGGTACGTAAATAAGCAAAATTGCCGCATTTGGAGTGAAGATCAGCCAGAAGCATTGCAACAGCTACCAATGCATCCCGAAAAAGCCACTGTTTGGTGCGGTTTATGGGCCGGCGGCATTATTGGGCCATATTTCTTCAAAGATGATGCGAATCGCAGCGTTACTGTCCATGGTGAACGCTACCGAGCGATGATAACAAACTTTTTTTTGCCCGAAATGGAAGTTCTTGACTTGCATGATATGTGGTTTCAACAAGACGGTGCCACATGCCACACAGCACGCGAAACAATGGCGCAATTGCGAGGCGAGTTTGGTGAACAGTTAATTTCACGTTTCGGGCCGGTCAATTGGCCGCCTAGATCGTGCGATTTGACACCATTAGATTATTTTTTGTGGGGGTATGTCAAGGCTAATGTCTATAGGGACAAGCCCGCTTCGATTGACGCACTGGAAGCCAACATCCATGCATTCATTCGTGAGATACCGGCCGATATGTGTGAAAGAGTATGCCAAAATTGGACTCAGCGGATGGGCTACCTGAGACGCAGCCGCGGTCAACATTTGCATGAAATTATCTTTAAACATTAAATTGCAAGGTTCAAACTATCGATTCAAATAAATATTTCATTCATTTTTTCGAATTTTTGTGTTTTTTTTTAAAAAAAAGTTCTAAACCTCTTAAAAAATCACCCATTATATTGATGCATGTTTTTTTTTTGGTTAAAAACATTATTACACGCTACTTTTGATTAAAATGCATTTATTGACCCTTCTTCATTTCGAAAGTGCATTACGCTGAAAGATTTAATTTTTTTAACATTTTATCAACTTCATCCATTGTATCTAAAAAAAAAAAAAAAAGTATGCCACCAGCTCTCTTTTTTCCATTGATATGTACCTATATTGTACATGTGTTAAATTCTCTTTGATTCTCTGCCGATCTTTAAGCAAAATGCGTTTGCGTATATCATGCAGATAGATCGATATATATAGTAAAATATGTACATATAAGCGTTGTATCTTGTCTGGATGTATAGATATATGTAGGTATGGAAAGACTTACATTTTATTCGCGTTGGCCTTATTTTATTTTTATACATAACTTTTTTTTCAGAATGTTCATGCTTAAACGTATATAGCTGAGTGATTGTTGTTTGGCAATTACTGGAATTGGGTGCTCCAACAAGATCCATGGATAAGTTCATTGACTTTTCTTAAAAAAAAAAAAAAAAAAACCAAAAAAAAACACAAACAGAAATTTTCCGTTGTATGTAGGTATTACAAGCCCCAGCCACACGTTAGATCTAAAAATAATTATTTCAAGCCTTTCGTACTTCGTAGACATTATTGAATGGCGATAACGACGATAATCAAAAATTATGATTCATACAGAATGTTAAGTTGTTGGTAAAAATATGCGCAAGCTGAAAAAATTTTCATTGCAATTAAATTGCTGTATAATTAATGAAGAATACGATTTATTGAAAATTTCTCAAGAAGAATGATTGAAATATATTGGGAAATTTCACTAAGGACAACCACGTGAATGTAATCATAGAATTCATAATAGGTACCTACTTCACAGCCTGATTTTGAGATACACAGAAAACCCAGAAAACTGATTTCTTTTTTCTAATGAGCGTGTTCCTCATAGACGCAATCTATACTGGAGTACTCTATGCACACAAACGGCCGGCACAGCGCACAGAGGAGATTCTAATTTAGCGAAAAACCGAAAGAAAATTTATAAAACTCTTTATTCTCACCATTGCTCACGAGATGCTCAAAGCTTTTCATTCTCGTGAGTGAGTCAGGCTCTTCTTTTAAAATTTGATACGAGTGAACATTTCCCTCTACTGTTGCTCACAATAACGCTCATGAGTTTTTGAAAACTGCTCTCGCTCGTGAGCGAAATATGATCAAATGGCTGTTGAAAAATCGCTCATGAGCGAGCATTTTCTCTGTATCCTGCTAAATATACACTCCCAAAAGAGTTCTATTATCTTCATTAGAGTGGTTAAACACGGTGAAAAGGGGGAAAGCCATGAAAAATGGTACGCAAATGGCGTTTTGGTTACATAAACGAAATTATACTTATTATTATTATTTATTGTATTATTCATACTTAGAATGTCAGTTTATTAGACTTGGCCATTCTCCAAATGCATTTGATAAACAAACAGCCCATTTTCGACCTGTGACGTCAGTGGTCTCAAGTCGTGGAATGCGTAGTGCATACGACTTCTAAGACTGAGCAAATCTGATATGCGTGGGTTCGATTCCTATGTTGAGCATGTAGAAAGTTTTTCATAATAAAATTGGATTAAAGCTCAGCACAACTAATATAATATAAAGCAATAAAGAGGAGACTGATAATAGGCGGCTTGGCACCCCTTGAAATAGCTATATCTCTAGCCAAATAAACGAATTATAAATTAATTCGTAAACAATTGGTGGTAGCACCTTTAAGTTGTTGTTTTTGTTCAAAAATTCAATGAAATTATATACTTAAGATTGTTGCTCAGTGAAATAGAAGATTTAAAAAAATGAAAAAGGTGACTTTTTTTGTCTGATTCAATCTGTCAAATGATGTCATGTCATTTTCACTGTCAACGTCAGCTAGCACTACCCATATGTCGAGTTCAAGGGGCTGATTCTGGTTCTGCGAAAAAGTCAAGCAAAAAACTTTTCACACTTTTTCACACAAATTCCGATTCGCGTTCTTCGAAAATGTGAGACCAAACATCAAAAACTTTCATATGTATAATTTTCTTTCACTCCGTCGGGTCATTTGGATATGTGAGTTTCTTATCCATGAATGGGAAATTTTTCGGATTCGAAAGTGAAGCTAAATAAAACACACACAGCAATACATTTTTGATGGAAATTTTATTGCAATGAAAAGTTTGGGATTTGCCATTAAGTGTGAAAAACAATATCATTCAAATGGCCGACTCGGGAAGATTCACAGCATGCGATTCTTTTGAGGTAATTTTTAATCACTTTTTCGCACATTTCGGGTGGTATCTCGGTCATAACTTGCGTAGTGTTGGTTTTTAATGCGTCTAGAGTTCGGGGATTATACGCGTAAACACGATCTTTTGCGAAGCCCCACAGAAAAAAAAATCTAACGGTGTCAAATCGCATGATCTTGGTGGCCAATTGACATAGCCAAAATGTGAAATTACGCGACCAGGAAACTTCTCACGCAATAAAGCCATAATTGTTCAAATTGTGTGGCTTGTTGCCCGTCTTGTTGGAACCACATATCATCCAAGTCATGATCTTCAATCGCCGCGCCGGCCAAAATTAAATCGGTTATCATAAGACCATATCGCTGCGAATCGACTGTAACCGTAAATTCGGATCATCAGCAACACTTGCAGCAGCAACATTTTGGACTAAGAGTGCATTACGATGATGCACAGGCCTTACGACATCAGTAACACTTCCACTCTCTTCAAGTTTCTGCACAATTTTACCGATTGCTTTCGAAGTCGGTCGATTATGACGTCCAAAATTATCGCGTAATGTACGAAAAGTGCGGTTACGTTTGAATCACTACTTTTTTACAATAAGTTTTAATATTTTTAACGCGTTGTTCGATTGTTAAGCGATCCATTATCGTAAATGACAAACATTCATCTAATATCATGACACTTCAAATGACAGCTGAGTTTGACAGGTGTCAAACGCCAGCGCTACCAATTTGAAACCACGAAATAAATGAATGATCCTGTAAAATGTATTAATTTGCAGAGAAAAGATATTATTAACCAAAACAATAACCTGCCAATGTCATCGGTAAACGTCACGCAAACGTCTTCCAGAATATGTCTACCGCCACCTGCATTGCATTTGTTAAACAAATCTGGAAATAGTGTCGGCAATGTAGTTCATGTAGATTATTGTGATGAATCGTCTTGGGACCAATGGTTCTGGGATGGGTCACACCCAACCCGCAAATAATGGGAGAAAAATATTGCATTCATATTGGTGATTTTAACGAGCGTATCTTTTGAAAGCCGACCTATCCCAAGAAAATCTAGGGACATAGAAATCAACGCAAGAGGAAAAACTATTCTAGAAATGGGATCTTCTTTCGATTTGAACATAGCATATATTGAACGGTACACAAAAAAGGTAATGAGGAAGGCAAACTCACTTTCATCAGAAATCCAGGCTAGTCCCTTATCGACTATCTCCTCATGTCTACTGATATAGCTTGTAACTTGTATAATTTAGAAGTGGATGGCCAGATATATTCTGACCAAATTCGACTGATCACCACTTTAACGTCTCCAGAATTAGAAAGATAAACAACCACAGCGCCGAACTGAAAACTCACTTCTTTTTCTAAAACCAAGTTAAAGCATATCAAAGTAAGTTAAATCGCAATAAGTTAGCGTAAGGAATTATTGGTCACTCACCAACGATCTCTTTGAAATTATGTATACAAATAGTAAACACATATCTAAGGAAATTAGCTGAGGACTCTAGCTGAAATGATGTTAAGTCTAAGCTACGCATAACTTTTAATAGTTTCTGCCGTATAGCTGTAAGAACCCTCTAGAGAAAGAAACCATAGAACACTTTCTCTGTAACTGCCCAGCCCTGGCCAGGTCTCGCTTCCTGGCATTTGGAAGCCCTTTTCTCGATTACCTAAACGTGCTGTCGAAGAAAAGAATAAACGATTTTATCTCTTTCCTAAATAGCACCAGATGGATCTAGAAGATCTTCTTCTTCTCCTCAACTCTTGCATTCGAAGTGTAAGGACTAGCAGTGGTCTACCGAGGTTCGGTGGATCGGTAGTCATGGACTTTATCGCTATTGACTCCTACTTCGGACCGATCCTCGATAGACTATTGCTGGCCTCATAAGTTTAGGTATTAACACTACAAATATAAAATTCATATACAAAAATTGTCACTAACTTTCCGGACAACCACTTAATCTATTACTGGTGAAGAGCTTAAAGCTTTGCCAAAACCTAGGCATGTTTTCGTTGAGTTAGATAAAGCCCAACCACAAATAGATGTAGTGATAGGATATACGGCCGACTCTCAACCCCAATGGAAACTGCCTGGCACACAGCATGAGCTTAACATTCCCTTGAGGTCGCGGGCACAGACCAAAAAATAGTCCCTATGAATCAACAAATTCGTGATTAACTTTTCGGACAATCATTTCCTCTATAACTGGCGCAAGCCTTAAAGCATTCACATATACCTAGTAGGAATTACCTTGCTTGGGAACAGGCTCAGCCACGAGTGGATCTGGTAAAGGGCTATATGGTCGGATCTCAACCCTACCGGAACCACCTAGCACACAGTTGTGCGCTTGGTGCTCTTTTAGAGCTGCGTGAAAAAACCATAACCTAGTCCCATAAGTAATTCTGTTAAGACTACAAACACTACCCCTATATTAAATAAAAAAACAGGTCAAACGAGTTATGGTATCAAAACGGCGCATAACAGCGCTAATTGAGATTTTCGGGAACAGTTGTTCTTCGAACCGCCATTTTACCAACCTACCTTACAATTTGCAGATTTCTATGAAAATTTTCTGTAGAATTTTAAAAACTCCTCTTATCTGACAATTGTGCAATTGATGAAAAATCGTAAATTAAAAACTAGTTCAAAATCTTAATTGATTTAGAAAAAAAGAAAAATAGAAAATCACGTGAATCATTTCTAATGATAGCTTTTTACTTATCATTTAAGATAAGATAAGTTTAGATAAAGAAATGGGTGTGATAGTTAAAAATTAATAATTTAAATTATTGCGTCAGAAACTTTAATCAATACGTCGTTAATTTAATCATTTAACCAAAAAATAAAATATAAAAATAAATGCCGAGCAATTGTGTACGTCTTTAAATCATTAGAAATAGTGACAGGCATAAACGGAATTGAAGTGCTTTGATTGAAATGAGTTTTTTTTTTCTATAAAAATCTTTTATGATTTTTTATATTGGATAAGATTTATAGATTAAGAATGCTTTTTAAAATAAAAATATGAACGGAGATTTTTTTTCATATATGAAAAAGGTACTTGTATGATAACATACTCTCAGTAAAGTGCACCAAATCATAAGAATATATTGAAGATTTTTGAATGAAACAACAAAAACTTGAGTGAGCTACACTTACCAACAAGTAAAAGGTTTTTTTTTTATCTTCAAGGTTAAGTACTGCCTCTTGCGGTACTTGTTCAAAAACCAAATATCGGGTTTTTCAATAAGAGCGCTACAAAAGTTTTTTTTTTTTAATAAAACGAAAACGGTTTTGGATATCAATGAAATTCTTTATTCCTGTGAAAGTACGTTCGATGCCATTATGTATGGAACTCGATTTCTTTTGCATGGCCACCACGGGCACGCTTGCAGAAGTCCAGACGCTGAACCCAATTTTCGACGGTTTTCAAGCATGAATCGGCCGATACTGCTGCAATTTCACGTTCGATATTCGTACGAAGTTCATCAATCGTCGCTGGCTTGTTGGCATAGACCATAGACTTGACGTAGCCCCACAGGAAATAGTCTAACGGCGTCAAATCGCGACTGGACCATTTCGTGAGATAACACGTTCTCCAAACTTGGTTTCCAATAAATTGATTGTAACATTCGCTGTGTGGCTTGTGGCGCTGTCCTGTTGGAACCACATGTCCTCCAAGTCCATAACATCCAATTGGGGCCAAAAAAAATTTGGTTATCATTGAACGGTAGCGATCCCCATTCACAGTAACGTGCCGGTCTTGATCATCACGGAAGAAGTACGGCCCAATGACGCCGCCGGCCCATAAACCACACCAAACCGTAATTTTTTCGGTATGCAATGATGACTCATGGAGTACGTGTGGATAGCTGCCTGACCAATACCGCATATTTTGTTTATTGACGAAGCCATTCAGCCAGAAATGAGCCTCATCGCGGAAGATGATTTTTCGATGAAAATCCGAATCATTTTCAAGTTGTTGCTCAGCCCAATTCACGAACATACGACGCTTCTGGTGGTCAAGCGGCTTCAGTTCTTGCGTCAATTTAATCTTGTAAGGATGTAGGCCAAGATCAGGAACAAAAATTCGCCACAACGACGTCACAGAAATGCCCAACGCTTGAGAACGACGTGTGAGAGACACATTTGGGCTTTCTGCAACTGAAGCCTCAGCGGCAGACATAATCTCGACACTACGGGCACTTCTTTGTCTCACTGGCACGGGAACATTTTGTACTGTGACTGTGGATTCAAATTTTTTCACTAGTCGCTCAATTGTTGATCTGCTAGGACGATTATGACGACCATAAATTGGACGTAGCGCTTTTAACGTTGAGGCCACTGACTCCGAATTTCGGTAATAAATTTTAATAA
This sequence comes from Leucozona laternaria, assembly GCA_932273885.2. Taxonomy (NCBI): domain Eukaryota; kingdom Metazoa; phylum Arthropoda; class Insecta; order Diptera; family Syrphidae; genus Leucozona; species Leucozona laternaria. The sequence goes on along the minus strand of OW026366.1, from coordinate 214,536,796 downwards.
TATCGACTCGTTGTTGGCTCGTATATCTTTCCATCATGAAATGACAAACCTTACTCAAGCGAAATCTCAAAAGAACGGCAATAAATATGGCGTCGTTTGCTTTCCCTGTTGCTCTACTTTTGTAGCGTCCCTGTTGAAAAACCCTTTACTTCTTGTATCTGCGTGCAGCCTGGTATTTTTGCGTTTTGTTAATCAATAGATAAAAAAAGAATTAAAATCTATTTATATGGAAATAATATTTAGATAAAAGATTTAAAAAATGTTTTTTTTTTCCAAAAAAACATCTTTTTCTTCTCTTTGAAATATTTGTGGTTAAAAATTCTCATTAAAAAGTGATAAGTAACTTTAAGATATGTTCAGGAATTTAAAAACAAAATTTAAATGCCAACCAAATTGTCAATGGATCTTTCGGGATTGTGTTCTAAGTTCTAAGTAAACAAAAATGTTTATGATTCATTAATTTAACTACCTGTGTCCTCATGAATTGTTCGCCGTTTTATTTACTTATGATCATGTTTAGATTTTCGATTGGACCTCGTATAGAAGGCTCACAAAATTTGTATGACATCAAAAAGATGTATAGAAAAGAACACGTCTCACGTCACTTAATAGAGTTTTCAAGTGCTCTCCGCATATTCATCGTAATCGTAATGAGAATCCGAGTTCTATTCGGATAATTTTAATGAAAAAAAAAACAGGTAGGTAGGTACCTAAAATAATTTTAGAAAAAGGAGGCGTGTGCTTGTATATTTGTACCAGCACAACGTACCTACACTTGACATGTGAATACCAATGCCTTACGCTGTGTTTACAGAAACAGAAAACAAGACAAACAAAGGGTGTTTTTTTTTTAGAGGTATAGGACTTTAAGTCGGCAACACTATTTTAACTGGTGGCCATTTTGTCAGCTGTCAAGTGATTTAATTTTAGTTTGGTTTGGCATTGCAAGAATCGAAGCCACAGGATCACCTAGCAAGGCGTAGATCCGGTGAATGGGCTCAAAACAAGATTGCCGTTGATCCCAGTTTTCATAAGCGAATTTTGTTTAGCGATGACGCTCACTTTTGGTTGAATGGATACGTCAATAAACAAAACTGTCGTATTTGGAGTGATAATAATCCTCAAGTGTAATTTGAGACACCGTTACATCCACAAAAACTGACTGTTTGGTGTGCTTTATGGTTTGGTATAATAATTGGTCCGTACTTCTTTTAAAAACGATGCTGGCCAGAACGTTACAGTCAATGGTGACCGCTACAGAGACATGACTACTAACTTTTTCGTTCATCCACTGAACAACCATGATGTGCAGAAGCTGTGGTTTCAAAAAGACGGCGCAACATGTCATACAGCTCGTGCCACAATAGATTTATTGAAGGAAAAGTTTGGTAACCGCATAGTTTCACGTTACGGACCCGCGAATTGACCTCCAAGATCGTGCGATTTAACGCCGCTTGACTATTTTCTGTGGGGATATGTCGCTAGTCTACGCCGATAAGCCCGAAACGATTGACCACTTGGAGGACAACATTCGCCGCGTTATTGCCGATATACGGCCACAAATGTTGGAAAAAGTCATCGAAAATTGGACCTCCAGATTAGACTACGTCCGAGCCAGCCGTGTTGGTCATATGCCAGAAATCATATTGAAATTATAATGCCAGAACATTATCTTTCGAATAAGGTAAATTTCATGTCAATTTAAAAAAATCATCTGTGTTTTATTCCATTTCAAAGTTCTATACCTCTAAAAAACCACCCTTTATTAAATAAATCTTAAAGATCCATTATTTTAATTTTTCTATAACATATTTTCGAATGGAATTTTATTTTATTCAAATTCTAGTACGGTTTGACATTTTTTATAAGAAGAGGAAACGAAAAATAATTTCTTTTAGGTAACGAATAAAAATTTGTTTTAACCTCTTTCCTTTCCTTTCGGCTAAGCTTTAAATATCATACCCAAATAATGTATACACTATTACATATCTACTAATAAAATAGCTTATAATTTGTTCTAAGTTTTAAAACCTCAAACTTGATGGTCAGACATATAGAACTAAAGTTAAAGGCTTTTAAATGGACCAAAGTCGAAAATTTAGCAATTTTGACTTTTTTTACGAATTGGCAACCAATCAGAGAATTTTTGTATTCGATTTTGATTGACGCTTGCATAGCAATTGATATTTCAAAATATTTGCTATATTAACATTCTGCTATCAAAAATTCCATAAATTTTCATTCAGAAATGTAGTATTTTTTTCATAATTTTAAGTTCTCGATTTTGTTTAAGTAGAGTCATCAGCCAAATGTGCGCTTCCTTTTGAATTCTTAGAAAAGAAACATTTTTTTTATCCCTGTTCATTAAGTACTTAAACCACAAGACTTATCAAAAAGCCTTTCGATTACTCAGCTTAGTTTCTATAAATATAACCGCAACTACAGTTGGCAGAAATATTTATTATATTCAAATAGAAAGTCCAAAAAAATTAAAAAAAAAAAAGCATCTTGTTATGAAATCCAATCGAGACCATAAGATCTAAAGTGCTCTTTCAATTTTGGAACTTTTGGATTGAAAAAAAAAAAGTGAAAGAAATCAAAAAAACCAAAACTGTGTTACGTGAATCAACACACGAATAAGCAAACATAAGCCGGTCGGTCGGTGACACAGCAACAATGGACAACCGACAAATATCACAAATCACACACAAGCAGCAAAGACTCGCTTATCAACCTTCAACCATAACCAATAATTTTTGCAAAAGATTCAAGGGGTTTCCTTAAGAATCACACACATAACGCACAGATTCCACCATCAATAGACGCCTTCCTAGACAAAAGGCACGTAGACATTCTTGCTAGCTAAAGCTTCTTATACCAGGTAAACCTACCTTTAAGCTTTCCAATGGTAAAATGATGACGAAGACCAAACCAACCTTAACTAAAGTGGACTGGGTTCGTAATGGTTGTTGCCAGTAGTTACTAGCAAGCGTCATCGTCTCTTGGAATAAATTATTTCATCAAAATAATTTTCGCAGAGTCATCAACTCAAAAATTCAACCATCGGACTCTCGTCAGCTGAGAGAGTATGGGTTTTTCGATAAAGAGTGCATTTTTGATATGGAAGTGTGTATATTTTTGTTGTGGTTGAATTTCATCGTGGAAAAGTTTATTGCGGCAGCGGCAGAGGTGTTGCTTTTTTTTTTGAATCACACACCACCGATAGCACAATTTACAACGAAAATTTTGAAATCAATTAAGGTGAAATAAACAGTCTGAATGTGAATGTTTATTCACATTCATGTGAATTTTGTTTAAACAATTTGTAATTATCATTCAATAACCTGACAGTGGGAAGCGCTATAAAATAAGTTTAAACATCAAAAACAAAATAAATAACACCATACACACTGTTAAATTATTAACGTAGAAGCCACTTTGTAAACATTATAGTTGATTTAAATAGATGACTTATTATTCCTTCATAAGATTCAAGTAAAAAATTTGACACATTTAAATATGGTAGCAGTGTTAATTTTGACCAAGTTTATGTTATTTTAACAATATATCTCAGCATATCCCGTTTACCTTACATTTTAAAGCTATATTGTTATCATTAGATCTTCCGATTTGACTTTCAATTTGTACTTAAATCATAGGTACATTTTGACCTTGAAGATCACTCTTAGGTATTTTAAACCTAGACAAGGTGTCGATGCCTCTGGAAAAAGAAGCTTTTCTGAGATCAAAGCTAAATATTTTAACAAGGATTATATAGTTGTAACTTCAGTATTCAAATTAGGTTCAACAAGTGAAGCTACTACTTATCGTCTAATTTGTAAGATTTCTACAATCCTTAAGCTTTTTGAAGAACTTGTCTATAATAACTTAGTTTTTTTTTTTTTATAAAAAGAGATTATTTCTCTCCTACAGCATGGTTTATCTACTTGATGCTCTCGAGATACAGATTTTTCAAAAGCTTTTAATAGGGTAAGTCGTGCAATTCTTCTTGCTAAACTTGAAAATCTTGGTCTTCACTCATACTAAACGGTTTTCCAATAAGAGGTGTTATTTTGAATAGCCCGCTATTTCGGTGGCTGTCACTTTTGAAGCTGTCATTTTTTGACATTTGACAAGTAGAAACTACGCCATTAATAAAAATGGAACGATACACGCTTCAACAACGCATTGAAATTATTACAATTCACTATAAAAATGGTGAAAATTTGGCAGAGACGGTTCGTAAAACTAAAACATTTTTGGGTCGTCGTGAAGCACCTTGTCGGACCGCAATACAGAAATTGGTGGACAAATTCGAGCTGTTGGGACAAGTTTGTGATGTGAAGAATAAAACCCGTGCACGTCGCTCAAGAACAACTGAGAATATTGCTGTCGTAGCCCAAAGTGTTGAAGAAAACCCAGGTTTGTCCATTCCTCGTCGTTCTTTGGAATTAGGCATTCCACAAACGTCATTACACCGTATTTTGCATAAAGACTTGGGTCTTAAGGCTTATGAAGTTCAGTTAACACAAGAACTCAAGCCGGCTGATCATCAACAACGTCGTTCTTTGCTGATTGGGTCCTTGAAATGCATGAAAATGATCCGGAATTTCATCGAAAAATCATCTTGACTGATGAGGCCCATTTCCACCTCGGAGGCTACGTCAACAAGCAAAACTGTCGCATCTGGGGCTCGGAAAACCCAAGAGTTATTGTTGAAAAGCCTCTCCATCCTCAACGCGTGACTGTTTGGTGCGGTTTATGGTCCGGCGGGGTCATTGGACCTTACTTTTTCGAAAATGAGGCTGGAGCAACAGTTACGGTCAATGGATTGCGCTATCGAGAGATGATTAATAATTTTTTATGGCCGGAATTGGATGGTATTGATCTGGACAACGTTTACTTTCAACAAGACGGCGCTACGTGCCACACAAGCAATGAAACCATCGATCTTTTACGGGAAAAGTTTCCGGACCGTGTTATCTCTGGAAGAGGTGATCACAATTGGCCACCGAGATCTTGTGATTTAACACCTTGCGACTTCTTCCTTTGGGGCCACGTGAAAGATAAGGTCTACGCCAGCAGCCCAGCGTCGATTCAAGACCTCAAAGATGGAATTCGTGAGGCTATCGAGGACATAGGGCAGCCACTTTGCGATTTGGTTATGGAAAATTTCATGAAAAGGATATCGTCCTGTAAGCGTGGTCGTGGCGGCTATTTGGCTGATGTTGTGTTCCATTATTAACGGCATACCTTCTTCTTTATAATGAAATAAACATCCGATCATTTATCTCAAAAAATGCCATTTTTCTTTAATATCAAAATAACACCTCTTATTGGAAAACCCTTTAGTTAAAATGGTTAACTTAATCTATTACTGGTAGAGTCCAGTAGTTAAAAATCTCTTATCTTTTATCTGACTCCGTGGGTGTTACTTCCGGTGTTCCTCAAGGGTGTCATTTAGGACCCCTCCTATTTCTAACCTTTATCAATGATATCCCTAGTTATCTCAAATATTGTTAGTGCTAAATGTATGCAGATGATTTCAAACTATGCATTAAATCCACTTCAGAATTTCTTCTTCTTCAGGAAGATTTATCTAGCTTATTCGTCTGGTGTACCGAAAACGCAAAACTACAATCCCTTTTTGCTTTCGTTAGTTAATTTCTATGTAGGTACCTGTGCGAGAATTTCGCTCTCGCTATCTGTTTTATGTTCCTTTGCCTGTTAATCGTAGAGGCGTAACATTGCCAAATGATGAATTTGACAAAGGATCATGTTAACTAAACAGGTGGATTTTGTTGAATTGACAGTGTGCTATATTCATTCATCCTTATTCAAGTGCAAGCGTAACAATGCTTCTGGTTAAATTTTATTTAATATTGAGTAATGCAGATTACACGAACGGTGATGTCAGTTTAACAGCAATCAAAGTTAATTTCTTTAAAGTTTCATGTTACTTTAAAAGGATTATTTACTTAAGGTAAAGTTATCATGTAGATTTTTCAAGAAGCTTGTGTTGATTTAACACGACGACGACGTTGGCGTCGAACTCTTGTTTCTTTAAAATATTTAACATGGTTACCGTTGAATTAATTTAGCAGTCTGTTTAATTTAACATGATACTTTCACTGAGTGTAGGGATATAAGCAACAATTTTTCAATTTTTGATTAGTTGAAATTTCTTTAATAATTTTTTGAATGCAGGGAAACGATCAAACATCATTGTTTTTCTGTTGCAGAGAAGTGACCCGTTTGGGGTTACTAAATTTTGTTTCATGCTCATGGGTTTCTTTATTCGTAAAGGATTCAAAGGCAATGCTCTAGAGAAAGGCCAAATATCCAAATATAGAGTTCACTTGAGTCGCATTTACCAATTTTTTTTAGAAGAGCGATTTAAAACTTTTAAAAATGTATAATTCAAACCTTTTTATGAAATAACATATACATATGTGGACTTATGCTAGTGGACTTACGCTACTAGCTTTTTGGAAAATTCATACATGTTTCCGTCCAAAAAGTGGTTTTTCCGGAGGTACTGATCAACCCCTCGCAACTCATACCGAATCAACAATACACCCAGCATTATCCGTCCCGATGCACCGGGAACATCCTTTCTGAATGACCGAAACAAGTGTCTCAGCCAGTAGCAACAGTACGACCTGCGAACTGCGAATTTCAAATGTTCACAAATTTTTATATTTCATTCACATGAGTATAGTTTCTGACAGTTGCGAATTGTCATAAACATAAACAAGTAAAATGAGTGTTTGAGGTTGAACCCGAGCGAATTTTCAATTTGCCAGTTTGTGGAATGCGTCCATTTGTTGTGGATTGCGAATTTACTTTTGAAAGTTCGCAGAAGTTAAGTTTATTAAAATATATAATTTTCCAATTTAAATTCGTTCACTGGATTAATTATTTAGCTATCGAAAAGTAAAAACAAAAAAAAAAATTGAGCATTTGTTCTAGAAACTTCAATTTTTATTTTTATTCGCGGATTGCCGTTCATGTGCTAAACAATTAAAAAGCAACAGCAACAAAGTATTGCACACAAAAATTAAATCAGAATGAAACTGGCTTCGTTATGACGTTAACATCAAACATTTCGAAATTTTTGAGTTTGGATAGTTTTACATTGAAGCTGAACTGCAACGGACTTATTCAAAACACACTCGCTAGCTTCCTACTAAACCGGTGACATAGGTTGTATAAGCGAAAAATCACCGAATAAAATTTGTTTCATGAAAAATAAATCCTACAGTATCCTGCAAAAGTTTGGAAACACTTTTATAAACAAATATTTTCATGGTATTTATCACATTATTTATTTTTCTTTGAAAAAAATTAGGCACGCCTGTAACCATTGTCAATTATCAACATATTTTTGAATATTTTAAAACTCATTAATAACCGTTTTTAGTAATTTGTTTTTTTTTTTTTTTTTTTTTCAAAACGGTCAGAATTTTTGGCATCGATCAAAACACATTTATAAATGGGATTATTTAGTATCGAATTTCAAAATTTTTCAATTATCAAGTGATAATTGACAATGATCATCGCAACACAGGTGTAAGACCGGGAAATAAAGAGATAAATACAAAAAAATTAACACTTTTCAAAGAAGTGTTTCCAAACTTTTACAGGGTTGTATTTTACATAAAAACTTTTGAAAATTAATTAATTTTAACTAAGAACTAACTAACGTTTGGCCCACTGTTTGTATTATCAAATTCTGCTATAATAAAAATAAAAACAAGAACAGAACAAACAAATCAACCTTCCCAAATGCGCAAATAGTAGATACTTATCTTATTCGTTTTTTTTTTGTTTTAATAATTTAGCTGAAATATGAACTTGAAATCGACGTGACGTAAGGCGTCTACATTTTTTTTAATTCTATTTAAGCTTTTATTTGTGTGCTTAATACAAAAAGGGGGCTCGTCAGAGAGGTATGACTCAGTTAAATTATTTTATAAGAGGCTATAATTTACGTCTACTGAGTGTTTGGTGTGGTTGAAGGTAAAACACAAGTTCTCAAAAATCGCTTGAATTGCGATTGTAATTAAATATCTAACCAACCAAAAGATATATAATATACATATTATACTCAAGCGCAACCAAGTGCAAGACAAAAAAAAAAATTAATTTAAATGCAAATTTAATTTGAGACTTTTATAGATGTACAAAATAGATATAAATATGTATCTTCTATAAGTGGCAAAGAAAAAACACAGAGGCACCCAACAAATTGATTGCATCTCTAGTGGCTCACGCTATTGTATACTCGTCAAGTGTAGAGGTAGCGTAGTGGTAGACAAATCTATTGCGCTTTTTGTTCAGAATTAAGATTGAGGGGTGTAATTGTGTTAATTAGAATATTCATATTTTGTAAATGTATTTCCGTGTGATAAGTAGGTGTTGTGTTTTCTGTTTTTTTTTTTTTTTTTTTTTTTTTTTTTTGTTTTTCGTTCCTTGTTCTTTCCAATTAAAATCATTTTGCTTGGTAATGCAAATTGGTTTTGGTTGGTACTTGCTAAAAATTTACGTTTTTATTGGATCGTGTGGTTTCTAATGGACACCATCAGTATTGTTGTGGGTGTGGATGTTAAGTAAGAGGTTGTAATATGCTGAAGACGTCAGAGAAAAATTTAATTTGTAATTTGAATACATATATGTTTACATAGAGGTTTGAAGAATTGTTGACTTAGTGCCTTATTGCGAAAGAAGTCGATTCGAAAAAAGTTGTTCGGAAATCGCTGATAGAAATAAAACATCTGTAAAATAAAAAAATAAGTAAAATTTAAACAGACAATTATTTACCGATAACCGACTATGTTATTTGACTTTTACTGCCATATTATTCACTTTGGATTTAAATTTATTTATTAAATCTATGTCCATATTATCTTTGTCTAAAATAATCTAGATGTAAAATACCCAGTAAATATTGTGGCGAGGCAGATGAGGAGCTCTGTTCCGCTCACCGATCTCACCAACAAAACCATCGTCATTACGTAGTGATAAGTCACAATCTAAACCGGGTCTAAGTACTTAAACTGGTCTCCTGACAGGTGTTTAAATTCAATTGGATTCAAAAGAAGTGGAGTTAATAAATGAGTAACATGGAATTGGATTTAAAATAATTTTAATCTATATTTAATCCGGATTAAGCGAGTGAATCAATATGGGCGTGTGTTTTCCGCTATATTCCGTTTTGTATCTTTTCCTATCTAATGCATAATTTGAACTTCGTGCTATAAGGCACAATGATTAATTGAAAGTCAATATTCCTATTACACATTCAACTATCTATAAAAAAAAATTAATTGAAATTAAAATTTATATTGGGAAAAGATAACCTTGTTTTTATTTATTCACCAACTACTTTGCACTTTTCAATTTATCTTTGCAAAATATCGTTTCACAAAATTTAAAGAAGAAAAATTATTCTTTAAAAGAGTTTTTCTATTTGTGAATATGCGCGCACTCAAGGGGTTATGACTACCCTTATAATGATAAACATAGTGCGAACGTTAGGAAAATAGGGAGGGGTTTAACAGGAGATACCGATGCACATTGGTTTTGAATTTCTGAATATTATAATGGGAGGGAAAAAATAGAGCTAGGCAAAGCATTCCACATTCGAGTTGTGCGGCTAAAGAAAGAATCTCTATACTTGATTGTACGTCCGAAATTGGGCTCAAGGGTAAGCTGATGTGCATTCCTAGAAGCGCGAGTATTACGGTGGAATTGTTTTAAGGGAGGAATGCAACTGGCTGTTTCGCTAGAACACTTTTTATAAAAATAGCGATAGAATAAAGAAAGACATGAAACACTGCGGCGGTGTTGCAGAGTAGTAATTGTATCTGTTATGCTTCTATCACCTATCATTTTAAAAGCTCTATTTTGAATTCTGTCCAAGAGATACAAGTGGGTTATAGGAGCACCTGCCCAGATGTAGGAGTTGTACTCAAGCTTAGGACAGATAAAGGCTTTGTAGATGATAGCCAGATCAGAAGGAGAGAAAAATTTCTTGCATCGCCGAAGAAAACCTAAACGCTTAGCAGCGTTTTTGGCAACAATAAATATGTGGTCATTCCACAAAAGGTGGTCTGTGATGTGATGGTTTTCCAATAAGAGGTGTTATTTTGAATAGCCCGCTATTTCGGTAGCTGTCACTTTTGAAGCTGTCATTTTTTGACATTTGACAAGTAGAAACTACGCCATTAATAAAAATGGAACGATACACGCTTCAACAACGCATTGAAATTATTAAAATTCACTATAAAAATGGTGAAAATTTGGCAGAGACGGTTCGTAAAACTAAAACATTTTTGGGTCGTCGTGAAGCACCTTGTCGGACCGCAATACAGAAATTGGTGGACAAATTCGAGCTGTTGGGACAAGTTAGTGATGTGAAGAATAAAACCCGTTCACGTCGCTCAAGAACAACTGAGAATATTGCTTTTTGTAGCCCAAAGTGTTGAAGAAACCGAGGTTTGTCCATTCCTCGTCGTTCTTTGGAATTAGGCATTCCACAAACGTCATTACACCGTATTTTTAATAAAGACTTGGGTCTTAAGGCTTATAAAGTTCAGTTAACACAAGAACTCAAGCCGGCTGATCATCAACAACGTCGTGTCTTTGCTGATTGGGTCCTTGAAATGCATGAAAATGATCCGGAATTTCATCGAAAAATCATCTTGACTGATGAGGCCCATTTCCACCTAGGAGGCTACGTCAACAAGCAAAACTGTCGCATCTGGGGCTCGGAAAACCCAAGAGTTATTGTTGAAAAGCCTCTCCATCCTCAACGCGTGACTGTTTGGTGCGGTTTATGGTCCGGTGGGGTCATTGCACCTTACTTTTTCGAAAATGAGGCTGGAGCAACAGTTACGGTCAATGGATTGCGCTATCGAGAGATGATTAATGATGAATTGGATGGTATTGATCTGGACAACGTTTAGTTTCAACAAGACGGCGCTACGTGCCACACAAGCAATGAAACCATCGATCTTTTACGGGAAAAGTTTCCGGACCGTGTTATCTCTCGAAGAGGTGATCACAATTGGCCACCGAGATCTTGTGATTTAACACCTTGCGACTCCTTCCTTTGGGCTCTACGCCAACAGCCCAGCGTCGATTCAAGACCTCAAAGATGGAATTCGTGAGGCTATCGAGGACATAGGGCAGCCACTTTGCGATTTGGTTATGGAAAGTTTCATGAAAAGGATATGGTCCTGTAAGCGTGGTCGTAGCGGCCATTTGGCTGATGTTGTGTTCCATTATTAACGGCATACCTTCCTCTTTATAATGAAATAAACATCCGATCATTTATCTCAAAAAATGCCATTTTTCTTTGAATATCAAAATAACACCTCTTATTGGAAAACCCTCTACATTCCCAGAACTGAAAGCTGTTTAGTTTCTTCAATACAAGTACCGCTCATGGATAGCGGCATGGAGGGTGGGTTTCGCTTCAACGACAGGAGACAGCATTGAGTTTTTCAAGCATTAAATTCTACGCGGTTTTTTATTCCCCATTGGACAATGCTAACAAGATCTGAATTTAATGAGCTTATCATACGCTGCCGCTCTAGTTCCATATCCGAAGGACAAGGATGTGAATCTAGAAACGAATATGAAAAGCTGAGGGTAGTGTCGTCAGCAAAACAATTTTATGGATTAGAAGTTTCAGACAAAAGATCATTGATGAAAATGAGAAAGAGAGTCGGAGACAAAACGGAGCCCTGGGGCACACCAGCATTTATGTTATATGAATATCAGACTTAAAACCATACAATACGACTTGTATTGAGCGGTTAGAAAGGTAATTTCTAATCCAACGAAGAAGAGATTCATCGATACCAAATGCACGCATTTTCGATCAGAGAGAGCTTGATGCCAAACTCTATCAAACGCTTTTGAAATATCAAGTGCAATAATCTTACTTTCGCCAAAACGATGTAAAGATTTGTGCCACTGTTCGAAGAGATATACCATCAGATCATCAGTGGACCTATTCCTACGAAAGCCATACTGCCGGTCATTTAGAATCTTTCGTTCTTCAAGATATTTCTTAAGCTGATGATTAATCAGCGTTTCCATGACCTTGGAAAGAAGGGACGTAATTGGACGATAGTTAGAAGGTGAAGAAGATTTGCCTTTTTTAGGGACAAGCTGGAACGAGACCAGTAGAGTAGGACAGATTAGAAAGCTTACGTAGTAGTTTTTCCAGCATTGAAGAACGCCTCTTCAGAACAATAGCAGGGATATGATCTGGGCTGGCAGATTTGTGTACTTCAAGGTCCTTAAGATCTCTTACAACTGCATGAGTGCGAATGAAGATTCATTCCATTAAATCCTTAGCGCTTTCAAGTTCAGCAGCAGTCATAACACTTCCTGGCAACATCGAATTTACAACAAACTGCGCTGTAAGTAAATTGTTTCTCCCTAACAAGCTAACAGCAGGCAGGGGTGTCATTGAAAATGAGCGTTGGAACCGACGACGTAGTAGAATTTCGTATGTTTTCTGCAAATGACCAAAAATTTTTGCTACCTCTGGGACATTGTAGTATTTTTTGCCTTAATTTTTGGTCATGCAAAAATTTGGTTCGTCGAATATGGACGCTACAGGTCTTTCTAGCTTGTTTGAACTTGTTCCGGTTTTCCTCAGTGGGGTTGGCCTTATAACTTCGGAAACTTATTAAGTTCCTTAAAACGCCATACACCAAATATTATTTAATTTTTTTTTTTATTAGATATTATGTATTAGAATGTATTTTAGTGTGTATCGAATGACAAAAAATTGTCACTATCAAATACAATAAAAATGGTAAATTTAAAATAAATTCATTTTGTACTGCCCCAAACCCTGAGACTTAGGTCTCAGGTTGGTGAGACATTTATGTAAATAAAATTGTGTCGAGAACCAGGGCTTGATGCGTGGTGTCAGAACCGACCTTCAATTTTCGGCCGAAACCGTATGGCTTATAATTGGCATCAAAAACTTGACTACACATTCTCTTGGAGGATTTGTCTCTTCCCGAAAAGAGACATTGGCCATGAAATTTTTTTTTTTTTAGTTTTAGGTGGAAGGCAGCTCTGTCGTCATATTCCAACGCACTTACCATATTACGCCAGGAGCAACTACTACATAATGAGGCGTTCAGAATATTTTGATCCGTGGCTTCGCGGAACTGCTTTCATAATAAATATCTAATGGGACAATTAAAATACTAGTGGAACTGACTTCAAGTATTTGTTTCATGAAACTTATTCATATGCCAAGATTATGGACATCTGACCTATATTTAAAAAACCTAAACATCTATGGGTCCATTCATAGTAAAGTAATGACCTGATGGCCCACGGCCGAAGTATTGACCCAAAGACTACTTGGAGATGACATTCGAAATCTTCTTAATTTTTTTTTCATTGTGCCCTTATAAGTTCAAGATGTTGATTCATTTGCATGTAATTGTGCTTTGATTTTTTTTTTGTTCTTAGTATAATATCACCCTTAGGCCTTAGATCCTGTATTGACAAAAAAGTCACTTTATAGAATCAAAAATAAGTTTTCGATGTCAAGACGTAGCTTCATAGGTCCAGAGGTGAGGTGGCTAATAAATCAACAAATCGACCATTGTGTGTGGACTTTTGAGACATGTATATTAAAAAAAATTATGATTTCTAAAATGGCTGCCTAGGCCTTTAGAACTGTCTTTTAAACTGTGTGACTACCTAGCTACAACGACACGCACTGTATATTTATAGGTGTTTTTGCCACTGCTTCGGTTGATTCTGTTTCAAGGCCTTTGAAATTCAAGTGAAAAGTCGTACAGACCATGATTTTCAGTCCTGATTATAAGAATTTATCCAAAAGATTCAAATCTAGCAAATCTTTAACTGTTCTAACAACAGCTGGGATATGGACTTTAAGCAATTCCTGTGTGGTTTTGCCTTTTTTGAAAGAACACTGTCCTATTGAAAGATTAAAAATTGTCTATTGCAAAGGTTATTGGTAAAACATTTTACAACAACCTCTAAATTATCTTCTCTGTAAACCTTTGACATGTTTTCACCAAAAAATGGGGGGGTATGAGACTCCTATTGAAAACGTTATTGAAGCAGGATAATGTCCACCTTGAACCCCTGAAACAACAGTTTTCGCTTGCATTTATGATTTTGCATAAATTTAATGATTTTATTGGTTGAAAAATTCTTAAAGGGTAAAACATTTCTTCAACTGAGAAGAGAATATTGTCATCTAATATTTGACAGTGAAGGAATTAACATCGTTGATAGATTTTTGTGTGCCAATCCTCTTGAATTTGGGTATGGATTGGATCTTTTGTCCTGCCCTGCACTTTCGCATATTTAACAATCATTTAGAGTAAAAAAAAAAGCAAAAGAGGTCCTAATTGGCTCCCTTGAGGTACACCAGACAGTGCATCAATAGATTCATACCAAGGAAACCTGAGACGATATGAATTTGCAGTAAGGCTATATGCCACTAACCATACACACAGTGATGTAAAAATTGTATAAATTTTACTCATTAAACTGCCTGTTAAGATGGAAATTAATTTCGTCAGAAAATCTATGTTGTTGTTATGAATTTATTAGATCGATCGAAAATTGTTTCGGACAATGTGTCTTTGTGTACAATTAAATCACTTCTATAAACTCTCTGAATCTTGAAGAGATTTAGTAATTTCAACTCCAGCATCTTACATTGGCCAAGGGTTTGCGTATTAACAAAGTTGAACTACATAAATTGAGCTGAAGCTAAAACTTGCTGATTGTTTTAGTCCTCCCCTCATAGATGTTCCTCTATCCCTCTTTTAAACTTTTGCATCGATTTATTACTGAAAATCACAATTAGATACTTATTTCTTCTACACATCCTCGCCCTTCTGTCAAAACTCGTAAGTCAAAAGTATAATATTGTTCAAGAGACATAGAAACCGATTTAAAAAAAAAAATAACATGAAATTCTTAGAAGTTTTTGAAAATTGTTTGATACAGGCAAAAGGATTCATAATATCCAGTAATGAGGCATTTATATTTGAATTATTTTTACCACTTACGAGGTTTTGCCAGAAAGGCATTGGCATATCTTATAATGACGAGTTTAGAGACATGCAAATTTATAACAGTTATGACAGTTTTTCTCCATTAAATGTGGGCGTGCGTTTACGCGTTTCGCCCGACTTGAAAAAAAAAACTATGAGTGCCTGAAGTGTGCCCACCGGTGGCGATACGGGGCCGCATAAACAGTACTTCAATAAAGCAAAACTGTTATAATTGACATGTCTAGAGTCACTACCATCTTATATATAAATATTAATGAACGCAGCATTGTTGTTATAAAAATTCGCTTAACAGACATGCGATTCACCTCGTTTTGAATAAATTTCTCGGCAAGATAACAGCTGTAGCTGGATCTAGTTTAATCAAATTCTGTTGAGTAGTTTTCGAGAACAAATTGAAAAAAAAAAAGTTGAAAATCGTCATAAGTAAAGGTACCTACTAACAATTGGTTTTCTTCTTTGTAAACAAAGAAAAACATTTTTCAAAGCAATATGCCAAGAACAACTTAAAAAAAAAACCTGTTTGAAGTATTAGAAATGTCATAGTAAACCGCTAAACGTTCGTTAATTCAAAAATTAAAGATATATCCTTTCTGAGTACAAACAAATTAAAAGTCATTAAATAATGACTGTAAGTGACAAACATTATTAAATATGCATCAAGTCTATTCTATCGACTTTTAAAGGTATACTAGTGCCTGCTACAAGCTTCTTACTCTGATGATAATGAAGATATATCACCTATAACCGATTCAATCACAATTTAATTGGATTTTCAATGATAAAAAAATACAAACATACCTACACACATCAGCAGCAGCGATATCGTTTAAGGTAAAGTTCTATTTGATGGAGATAAATGAGTTTTTTTTTGTTCGCTATCTCCATCTCTGTCTCTTTTTCATTTAAGTCTACAATGTATTTGATTTTTTTTTTTTTTTTCAAATCAACAATCTAAATAAAAAAAAAATAAAACTCAATACAACAACCATCAGCATCAGAAAGAGAAAAACACTGTCGTTATATTTAATTCAAACAAATTCGATCAATCGATTTAGATCATTAACGTTGGCCCAACACCAACTGCCAATGGGACCAGCAAACTTCAAATAATCACACATACTAATGTTTTGTATATTTTCAACAATAAATTTTGTGCTATTATATGTAATTATTATTGTTGCAGCTCGCAGATATAGCAATAAAGATTGCTTCGTGTTTGTCTGCGGGTTGAAATAAATTAACTCGGTGCACACTATAGGCGCTTCGACCTGATTAAACTAATTGAGAACAAAAATAAAAACAGTAAAAGCTTTTTGCATTGTATGGGCGAAAAGTTGCAATGACCGAAAACAATCTGTAAATATTTTTTTTATTTTAAATTGTAAACTTGGCTGTCAGACTCAATTCAATATTAAAAGGAAATTAACTAATTGATGCTAAAGGGAAGTATTTTAAATATGACCTACAAAATTGAAAAGAATTGAAAAAAATTGATAGAATTGGAAAAGCTGTCATTCTTGAGTAAAAAAATTATTTTTCCTATGTCACGTCTTATAAGTTCCAGACTTAGCAAGCTATCGTAACGCAAGCCCTTCCGGATCATCAAAAATTAAATGAATCGAAATGACAGGAGTCTATGCGGATACAACGATAATATATGGACAAACATCACGTCTTATTTAGCTGACTCTTTCAAGTTGGGTGGTTAGTAGTTAGTTATTCTTGACATTAAAAAATTTTTGGAAGGCAGAATTTTACAAAAGCGTAATAATGGCAATAAGGATTGGTTCGGTTATACGTGCAGCAAGAATGGTTCTAGGGCCATTGTTTGTGTTTAGAATATCTTAATAATTTACAATTTTTACATTAAACAATTTTAAATAAAATGCACGATTATATCAACAAAAAAAAAATCATCACGTTTTGGAAATATCGAATTTTCAAAAAAAAATAATTTTGAATTTTTTTTAAATCCAAAAATATTTTTTTTTTAAAATTTTGTTATGTAATATTATTTTAAATAATAATTAATTGCAAGCTTCTGTGTAAGAAAATTTGATTTTAATCGGTTGATCAGATAATGAGAAAGTCGAACAAAAATTCTTTGTGAGTTTCTGAGAAAATTTTTAATCAAATCGTTTTTGAGCAAAATAAGATTTTCCTTAATAGTTATAAACATTTTTATGGGAGCTACTGTTATCTTATAACCATAAGAAAAATTGTTGCTTAAATTCTTTAAGATAATTTAAAAAATAAATGCTTTTTACAAAGTTCAATAAAAATCGACCGAGTCGTTTTTGAAATATTCAGTTTTCAACAATTTTTTTTTTAATTTTGGTACACAATTTTATTTAAAATATAGCCACAAATTTTTGGATAGCTATTTCTTTAATGATCAAGAAGAAATCTCAAAGTCAACAGGTGATAACATCTTAAATTTAATGAACTTCATCAACATGGCTTGATACTCCATAGGATTTCATAGGTTATAGATATATTTAAATGTATGGTCCAATCCATCAGGGTACCACAATGGATCAATATTGATCAATGTGTGACGGGAGCAAGATCCACTGTCAGCCCATTAACCTAACCTAACCTTACCTTACCTAACCTAACGTACTGAAAGCCAGCCTATACCCACCAATTAAAATTTTTTGAACTATTGTTTAAATCTGTAGAGCCGAGTTTGGGAAAAATAAGATTTTCCTTTCTATCTGAAGAATTTCATATGACAGGCACGGTTATTTTTGGTAGGGATTGTCTAAAGGATTCTGGGGAACAAAGATCAACGAAAATCACCCATCCGTTTAGGCTGTAGCCGAATAGAAAGACAGACAGACGGATGTTTTTGCGAGACCCACTTTTTTCATCTTCCCCATCATCGTAATGTCAAGATTGATCAAAATTTCGAGTTTGACTTTTTTACGAATCCATGACATACCACATAGTATCTACCTACACATCGGAAGTAAAAATTTTTCTTTACAATAAAACTAAATTTCACCCCTAAATATTTTAGTCGTAGACAAAATTTAGGCCAATTTTTGGGAAATGCCTTAGAGGTCAAACAGAGGATTATTTATTTGCCAACAGCCCGATGATGGAATCTTATTTCCGAAACAGGTAACAATATATATTTAGTTATAAAAAGTTGTGATAACATAGAATAATTTTTTTAAATCTAAATATTTAAAACAAAGTCTGTTAAGTTACACCATTTATAACTCAAGAACGGCTAGACCGATTTTAATGATCTATGATTTGTTGGATTTTTCTCCGCCCCGAATAGCTATTTAAACATTGGAAAAATTCACTTTGTAGGGTGAAATGGGGTAAAATGAAAAAGACGTATCCGATTGAAAAAAAACTCTACCTGATTTTAAAAGGTTATTCTTAGGAAATGGCTTCAAAGATATATTTTAATTTTGTTATTTGTAGGGTGAAACAGGGTATACAAATAAAAAATGTCCGATTTCAAAAATGCTGTTTGTCTTTGAAAGGTTATTTTTAAAAAAATGCTACTTATAGAGTGAAATGGTATAAAAGTAAAACGGTGGTTTTCGAATACAAAAATTGGAAAAGCAATTAAGCCTGGGCTAAGAGGATCATATTTTTACAAATTTAGCCTTTCATAACGTGGAAAGTATTATTCGATTACAAAAAATTAAAAAATAATATTTTATTTTGTAATTTTTATGCGAAGCTTAGGTTAGTCTACCCTTGCGAAGTCAGGCGGCCCCACTAGTATAAAATATAAAAAAAGGAATTAAAATTTAAAAAAAATTATTATTATCTAATTGTGTTAGAATTAACAACTACAAATTCCTGTTGCGGTCCCGTTAGTCTAGGTGAAAATTGATATGCCAACTTCACAGACGTCTATTTTCGAAAGCACTGGTATAAGTAAAGGGTGCCTGCGTCAACCACAGTTGTGCATTTTACATATTTATTTTGGTTCAGGGCAAAATATCTTGCATACCACGTACACCTAGCTATGTATAAATTCTGGCCAAGGTTACCTGCAGTTATCCTATTTCTGGTCACAACTCATTTGTAAAAATGACTTCGGTGGTCTGAGAGCTGCAAAAAAGGGATATTTCCAACTAAAATTTTGCAATTGTTAACATGTCTAAACTGCGTTGTTTTTTTCCAATTCCAAATCAAATAATCAATCAAATGGCGAAAGAAGCCATTGAATTGGAATTTATTTACAACCAAACAAAATCTGCTCAATTCAACTTAAATATTGATTTTAATAAACCTTTTTCAAAAGACTATCTATCGCTCCAATTTAAGTTGAAAAGAATCTCTTTTTGTATTTTTTTTTTTTTTTTTTTCCTTTTTCTATCTTAATAACTAATTTGAAAAGAATTTCATATTCAACCGACATCCATTCTCACTGTCATCATCATCATCATCTTCAATGGAGAACAAAAAAAAAAAGGAAACAAATCCACACATTATTCCTGTATATGGATATAAAGGACACAAAAAGGTAGGCTGCTATAGTAGGTACATAAGGCACACAGAATGTATCTTATATGGATATGGGTCTAATGCACGTTTTTCATTACGTGCTCGAAAAATGCCCAAGTTACTTTTATGGCTTTTTTTTTCTTCCTTTTTTCGTTATAAGGACCCACATGCATATATGTTAAGGATAAGGAACAACAACAAAAATAAACTAAGAATATCAGGAACATGTCAATTAAGTTACAAGTTTTTTTTTTTTTTTTTTTTTTTTTTTTTATTAAATAGCAGGAAATAAAAGCGATCGTGCGTGGGCTAAAGCGCTACTATGAACCACCATTTTGTTCTACTAAACTTACAACATGTTTTTGTTGTGATAATAAACAGAAAAAAACAAAACAGAAATCAAATATTTAATTGGCTGCTAAAATAAATTTTACTTTTTATTATTAAGTTTGACAAAACAAAAAAGTAATAAAAAAAAACACTTGCGGGGACATTCTTTCACATTACGAGGGAAATCTATATTTTTTATAGCTGCTAACACTAAAATACCGTCATATACCACGTGTAGGTACCTACTTAATAAAAATTAAATTAATTCCATCACATAATCACATAATATCCTCCCAACACCTTAACCTACGCATATTTAAGACATTTGTCGTCGTATTTATACCGAAAGTATCTTAAAGATATTTTTGCATATTTATATTATACCGATAGATGGTATAGGCTTGCTGTTTGTTATAGATTTTTTTTTATTTTATTACTTTTACAGAAGATGCCAGTTCGATATCCTCAAACTATTTATCTAATCCCGTGGTATTTGATTTAAAAGCATATAAATGAAATAATTTATGTTTTTGTGAATTAATTAATAAAAAATAAAAATGTTGACGGAATAGATGTATTTGATGTGCTAAAATGCCAAAAGGTTTTAAAAAAAAAAACAATACCTACTTGGATCAATGCCAACGAGAAAGGGAAACATTTATATATTTTTGAAAGAAGTTTCTATTAACACGCTAAAAAAAATAAATAAAAAAAAAAACACATTATAAAGGGTGTTTTTTTTTTTGAGGTATAGAACTTTGAAATGGAATAAAACAAAGATGAATTTTTTAAATTGACATGAAATTTACTTTTTTCGAAAGATCATCTTCTGGCATAATAATTAAAATATGATTACTCCCATATGACCGCCACGGCTGGCTCGGACTAGCAAATTCACATATCCCCACAGAAAATAGTCAAGCGGTGTTAAATCGCACGATCTTGGAGGCCAATTCTCGGGTCCCTAGTGTGAAACTATGCGGTTACCAAGTGTTTCCTTCAACAAATCAATTGTTGCACGAGCTGTGTTACATGTTGCGGCGTCTTGCTGAGACCACAGCTCTTGCACATCATGGTTGTTCAATTGATGAACGAAAAAGTCAGTAGTCATGTCTCTATAGCGGTCACCATTGACTTTAACGTTCTGGCCAGCATCGTTTTTAAAGAAGTAAGGACCACTTATTAATTCAACCAAACCATAAAGCACACCAAACAGTCAGTTTTTGTGGATGTAACGGTGTCTCAGCATACACTTGAGGATTATCATCACTCCAAATATGGCAGTTTTGTTTATTGATGTAGCCATTCAACCAAAAGTGAGCTTCATCGCTAAACAAAATTCGCTTATGAAAATTGGGATGAACGGCAATCTTGTTTTGGGCCCATTCACCGGATCTACGCTTTGCTAGGTGATCCTGTGGCTTGAATTCTTGCAATGCCAAACCAAACTAAAAATAAATCACTTGACAGCTGACAAAATGGCCGCCAGTTAAAATAGTGTTGCCAACTTAAAGTTCTATACCTCTAAAAAAAAACACCCTTTGTTTTGAAGACTTTGTTGTAAAATTCACAGACCTACATATTTACATCTTAACCATTTCACGTGTTGCCCTTCTATTGGGTACTTTGTATTATAATGAGTATATCATAGGAAGGTTCTTCGATGTCCCACCAACCAACACTTTGAACATTAAATGGAAAAGGAAACAACTATCTATTTTCGAATGTCACTGATCTACTACTCTGACCAGTTGAGATAAGATAGATAGATTCATTGTAAATTGAAGTAGGTATAGCCTGCTCCCTTCCAGAGACTACATTAAGGAGAATTCTTCCTTGGTTTTCACAAATACAAATACGAAGTGACATTGTTGATTTTTGTATTTCCTTATACTGCGTACAAAAAAAAATCTTCGAAATCTTGCAGCACAATTTTCGACCACGTTTTTGACAATTTGCAATAACGTGGGTATTGTTGGCATTCAAGACGCCTATCGTTTCTGGTTCATTTGGCATTTCAAATAGAAAAAAAATCCAAAAGGGCGTAAATCTTGGAGTTCGATTCACATATCCATTATCGAAAATTATACGCTCATAATCGAAAGTCATTGTGACGTGCGATGTGTGCCATGTTGCAGCGTCTTCTTAAACCAAATAATTGTCTTTCAACTGGGCTAGAAAATAGTCAGTAATTTACTTTCGATTGGACATTGGATTTGACATTCTTAAAATATAGATACATAAATTGATAACGCGACAGTTTGTAGAGAACCACGGTAACTAACAACTCTCAACCATAATTTCTGTGGGGGTATTGTTAGTTGAAAGGAATGGGGACGGGGCTTACTATTTTTTGCCAAAAACGAACGAAGCTATAAGATGAAAAAAGACAAGATATACTCTTGAAGAATTTAACACTTCATCAGAAGAAGGAATTTGTTAAAAGGGTCTTCCAATAGGGACTTCCGAACTTTGACAGTTGATAGCGGCTATAGTTTTGAAGCTACATCTGTCAAATGGGCTGTCTTATTCAGTCTCTTCTGCTAAATCACCATGGACGGATATAGCGTTCAACAACACGTGCAAATGATAAATTGTTTCATCAAAATGGGTGTTCTGTTCGGGGGCATAGTTACGCGCGCTTCTCCCATTTACAGCCATCTTCAGCGATGAGGCCCATTTCTGTATGAATGGGTACGTCAACAAACAAAATTGTCAAATTCAGGACGTTAGCAACCCCCATGATATCCAAGAACGTCACTGTTTGGTGTGGATTTTCGGCTGGTGGCCGGCGTCATCGGTCCATATTTCTTTGAGAACGACGTTGGCCAGGCCAGGTCACCGTCAACGGCGAGCACTTTAGGTCAATGATTACCAACTTCCTTTGGCCTGAATTTTATGATATTTACACCAACGACATGTGGTTTCAACAGGACGGCGCGGGCGGCGCTACGTGCCACACAGCTCACGCCACATTGGAAAATCTCCACGAGGGCATGATAATCTCAAGTGAAGATGATGTGAACTGGCCACCGAGATCGTACGAAAGACCCTGTAGGTGCAAATGGCAAGGATTTGGTTCTCACACCTTCGGTGCAGCGCGAACTTTAACATTCTGAGCCGCATAATTTTTGAAGTTAAACACACAGTAAGTAGTGGGGATAAATATAATGATGTATCACGATGCAATGGCTAAATATTGGCTTGTTCCTCGCATCGATCAACTACAAAAAGTCGTACACACGTCTACAGGGTGATTCGCATTAGGTGTGACAAAAAGCTAGAATGTGTAGGTTTTGCCGAGACAAGAACAAATTAGTATGGGAGGTGGGGAGGTCTATATTCGCCCCTGTTTAGCCGGGAGGCGCAATTTATTAAAAAATGGACGTAGAACAGAACTTAAAATATTAAAAAAACAACGGTAACACTTACAATGCCATGTTATACTTTTTTGTAAGACCAGAAATTTTTTCTTTTATTTTCTGTTTAAATAAACTTGTTTTAGAGAACAGTTTTTGAAAAATTAATTTTCAAACTCCAAATTTTGAAGAAAAAAAATTTAATGAAATTTTGAAACTAATTTTTTTTCAAAATTTACGGTATTAAGTACTAATTTTGTTTTCAAAATTCAATGCTCTTAAAAAATTTTAAATCAAAAACAGAAAACCGAATGCTTAAAAGCTTTGTACTTTTTGAGAAAATTGAAAATAATAATTAAATTTACTTTCACGAATCAAATTAAAGAAATTTAGCATCTGCATTTTGGTGTTTAACTGAAAATTTATAAGAGCATTAAATATTAAAAGTAAATATACTACTTAATAACGTTAAATAAAGTTTTAAACAGGTTATAAACATGCCCGTTTGGAAGTCTCAAAAACACTTCTCAACCTGTACCTATAGAGAATTTAGTTGGGTGGATCATAAGTCCAAACACTTCATATTATTTCAAAATTAAGTATATTTAGGCCTTATGACCCACTGACTGGTACTCTCCGAAGAGTTAGACCCTAGAAACACTTGCGTAGAATTAAAAGCTAATCATTAGTTTCGACGAAAATGTGTCGTGACATCACCTTCCTACTCTTTGAAGAATCGTCCCATCCCGTTCTATAAATTTAGCGTGAGTTAAGCTTGCAAGCCTATATGGGTTTTTATACAGGGTGTCCGCCGGGAAGGTATACTACTTTGTTTTGCCGCCATTTTGGTAAGCATTAGTCTTGACAGTTCATATTTGGCAGTCGTGAAGTAGACACGTGTCAAATTTATTATGTAAAAATATTCGATAAACCAACGTTTTATCAAAATCAATCATCGATATCGATTACTGTGACGATGAGAAAGTTAAGTGAAATTTTTGGGAGAAACAACGTGCCAACAAAACGCACTATTTATCGTGTAGTGAATGATTTCGAAGAAAGAGGGTCTGTAGGTGATAGGCCCAAGCATGGCCCACAACGTACTGCAAGATCGGCTGAAAACATTACTGCTGCTCAAGGAAGTGTTCAAAACAATCCGTCAACCTCGATTCGACGTCGTTCTCAGGAGCTTGGTCTTCATAGAACAACTTTGCCCACAATTTTGCACAAGGATTTGCATTTGTTTCCATTTAAGATTCAGTTGATACAAGAGCTTCTTCCACAAGACCATTTACGCCGCCGCCGTACATATGCCAATAGGATGTTACAGCTAGCCCATGACAACCCCGATTTTCATGAAAAAATCATAATGAGTGACGAGGCACATTTTCATTTGAATGAATATGTGAATAAACAGAATAGTCGGTTCTGGGCAATGGAAAACCCTCAAATTATTCATCAGTCACCTTTGCATCCATTAAAAGTTAGAGTCTGGTGTGCAATTTGGTCAGGAGGAATCATTGGACCTTAATTCTTTGAAAACGGCGTAACGGTAACTGTGAATGGGGAACGATATCGTGATATGATTGAAAACTTTTTAACGCCACAACTGCATGCTTTGGGCTTGATTAACATGTGGTATCAACAAGACGGTGCCACATCGCATACAGCCAGGATTACAATGGAATAAGTCCCCAATAAGTTTTTTCAAGAAATGGTGATGTTGATTGGCCTCCATGGTCGCCTGATTTGACTGCTCCGGAATTCTTTTTGTGGGGATATCTGAAAAACAAGGTTTATGCAAGCAAACTAGAAAAGCTTGAGCAACTCAAACAAAATATTCGTGATGAAATTAATGAAATACCGCGTGAAATGTGTGAGAATGTAATGAAAAATGTGCTCAAAAGGGCTCGCATTGAGTGAGACTAACAGAGGCGGACATTTACCTGATATTGTATTCCATACATACATAATTGCCGACATTAAATAAAACATTTATCAATATTCTCATTCTCATTCATTTAATCAAAAATTATAAACAAACAAAGTAGTATACCTTCCCGGCGGACACCCTGTATGAAGGGTTCCATATCTTATATATATATAAATTAGGCTCGAAACATACAAAGCAATGTCTTTGTTTTTCAGATGAATTGCCTAATTTTATTTTACAACAACGAAGTAAAAATTTTAATTGAAATAAAAGCACAAATTCAAAGTAAAATCATAAAAAAAAAATATATATATATATATATAAAACAATAACGAGGATTGCGTGTTGAACCAAAAAAAAAAAAAAAAACTCCATGATTGTGTCCTTATTTTAATCAAAAGCAAAAGATTGACCATTTCAAATTAATCACCTTAATAAAATACGAAAAAAACAAACATTAAGTCAAAGGTAAATCTAGAGCAAAAAAAAAAACATATAGTCTGGCTACTTTCATAAAAAAAAAAAAAATAATTGAATGAAAAACTCACTGTTCATGGTTCGACTTTGCGTGACAAATGACTGTGTTGCGAGTATAATGACTATAGTCACCGTCAAATAATCAATTAATTAATTGATTTTGTTGATTTAGGATTTTTTTTAAGCCTGCAAATGGTTTTTGTTGGGCCTTACACTTTTGGTTTGGTTTTTAGACAGACTTATGATGAATTGATATTATTTCTGACACTTCCGAAATCGAGGGTCTCTGTAACTGTAGCATACAAACATACATAAGTATGTAAAAGGAACGTTTCTTTTATATTAATCACAAAAAATTGTATTAACTTAAAAAAAAAACGAATGGAAAAAAAATCTATGACTGATTCCATTCGGAGAGGAAAATCTCTTACGAATTTCTACAAGAGCGGAATTTGATATCACTGGATCCGAATGAAACGAAAATGTGTTATCTACGAATATTTATTCCTATATCGAATATTTATTCCTATATCGTAGCCAGATTTGCACAAAAAAGTAAGTAATTTTCAAGAATTTAAAATTAAAATAAATAAATATTTTCATAATTTTTTTTTTTTAATTTGATAGTTCAAGCTCTTATTACAGCTCCTTCAAATAAATTTGCAAGCTGTTTTATGCATACCTGCTTAAAGCTTATCATACACAAACAATCACCATGTTCCATTTGTGACTAAAACTGCTAACCAGCTTCACTGATCATGGATTACAGACGAAATCCGGCAGCTATTAAAAGAACGTAATCAAGCCTACATTCACTGGAAACGATTCAAGTTAGATGTACACCACGACATGTAAGTATCTTGGACTGTGCAACAGAGTTACATGCAAGATTAGGGTAGCAAAAACTCGGGTGAATAGCCAGCGATAAAGCTAATTTATGAGTGGGAGACAATTGTTGATGAACTTGCGGGAACTAGGAGTTGGGAAAAAAAAAAATTGTGTGAGTGCCAGGACTCACGGTTAATATGTGTTCAACGTTTGTCGAAGCGCAGTTTTGAGGATCCATATTTGAATCCGTATGCGAAGTCGTCCATACGTGGTTGATTACGTGCACGGATCCAAAACGGACTAGTTTGCTTGATGGGGATCTTCAGACTGAACGTACTCAATATCCTACTATGCAGATTGTCGTAACGTAGCGCGCTACATCGTAAAGTGTGACCTCGTAACGTCGCACAGAGGAAAGTCCACGTTTTTATTTCACTCTACTGCCGGTCGGCAAAGATGTTTACACATCAAAAACCCTTATTCATAATAATGTTGATGTTAATCAACTCAATTATAATTTTGTTGCACTGCCATTTCATCTAACGGGTGTTTTTTTTTAGACGTGTGGTTTTCAATCTGGCAATACTTCTTTCGGACTTGGTCTTTTTGACAGCTGTCACTTAAATTATGCTCAGTTTTATTTGCCATTTCATAATAAATAGACTTACTCCTGAACAACGTTTGCAAATCGTGCAAATTTATTACCAAAATACATAATGGTTCGGTTCGCGCTAAACTCCGCGCGAGTTAAGTGTAAAGGGTCGAGCAGTAAAAATGCAACACTATTAATAATATGAAGTTCTTTATTCATCAACTGCTTTCTTACGACTACTTATTCTAGATTTATATTATTATGTTGTTCAATCAGATATATTTGACATTCGTTGTTATATATGCTGACTGAGCAACTTACTATATTATTTTACAATTATTTTAATTTATACTCGTATTACAATTATTTGCAATATGACAAATGGCTAAAGGGTTAATGTACTAATGGTGATGGAGGTCACCATACAAATATGTAACTCGCGCTGCGTCCAATATTCGGTCGACATAATGGCAAAATCGCATAAATTCGAGCAACCATGGCTCGGTTTCACACCACGTTTACTCTAGTGGATAATGCGCATCCTCAGAGACACCCACCGTACAGTGCGCACCGAAGACGCTATTGCTGCTGTGGAGCAGAGTATCGAAAAAGACCTGAATGAGTCCATTCGCCATCGCGCACCGCGGCGGCCACTTGCCCGAAATCATTTTTAAAACATAATGGCAAACCCTTATCTTTATAATAAAGCTAAATTCTTGGCCATAACATAAAATTCTATGCGTTTTATTTCTTCTTGAAAACCACACGACTAAAAAAAACACCCTTTACTTTCTCTCTACAAACTGATTCATCAGACATGCGCAACGACTTTTCCAGTTTACCCGAGTTGATGGCACTGATGTGGTTGAGAGTGTTACTTTTGTCAAAGCAAACGCTTTTGGGATTGACGGTATTCATCCTGTGTTTGTCATACTAAAAAGTCCTAATGGTAACGAATATAGACCTATTTCCGTTCCCCCTTTTCTTTCTAAAGTGTTTGAAAGGATGATGCAGAAACAAATTCGTCTTAGAACACAAAACTTTTACCATAGCTGTATGACTGCTCTTATAAATGTCATAGAATATATAAGACAGGCTCTGAATGAGGATCTTCTTCTGTTAATTTATTTATATTATATTATCTTATCTCTGTGATAGAAAGCTAGCTTACTCGGTCTCGAATAACCTATCTGATTTTCTTTCAACTATCCACGCGGTCCCACAAGGCTCAATTTTGGTACCACTTCTCTTCTCCCGATAGGTACATAAATCAGCTGGCTCAACAAATCGCAACGTCCTCGGTGCAAATGTATGCTGATGATGTCCAATTATTTAATAAAATATTGTGCTACCTCCATTAATTTCGATTTACAAAGAATTCTATAGTGGTCAGTAAGAAATGGATTGTTTTTAAATTTACGGAAGTCTTACAGCCTAATTTATAAGAATTCGCTAAACACCTCTAAACGGCTGAATAGTTATGTAGTGCATAAGAGTTTATGAAGCCACTATTTAACGTTGCATTAATCCTTATTCATAAAATATTTCCCTACACATTACAGTTATAATGCTCTTGTCTCAAATAAAAAGAAGGGAAAATCTATTACGTTTTACTGCCAAAATTGATTGACAAAACTCAGCTCTAAAAGTGAAAAATCAATAAAAGAATTCTGCTGCGCCGATTGGATTAGTTTAAATTTCTTTTGAAATTATTGTTATTACTGTTTCTTTTGTGCCGTTTTAGTGTTAGCAAATAAAGGTAAATATTAAAAAAAAAAGGAAAAAAAAATGCATGGTTTTTAGTGAAATAATTATTCCATTCACTGACAGTGCGATCAAATTGGGAAGAATATAAGAACAGGGTGGCACTTATTTTGGCAATGTTTTTTTTTTTTTAATTTATCCTGTGTGTCCCACTGAAAGTAGTCAAATAACTTCAATTTTGGCATACATCTAAGCACATGTATATGATAAATAAATAATTTTAATCAGCTTTTACACTTTCACCGACATTTTAAGTAAAAGACGGAAAACTGCGTGTAGTTTTAATGAAAAGTTTTAACTTCTCAGTGGGTTAAGTCGACCTTAGCCGATTTCAAAAAAAATTAACAACACTTGTTTGTACAAAGTACTTTCATAATTTTATAGCTTGATCACTTTTAGGAGGGATAAAAAAGATATTTAAGCATTCCCAAAATAAGCGCCACCCTCATTACATTGTATTTTATTGTCGTCTGTGTGTGAGTCAAAGTGACATTTCGAAATTTCGATACTTAAACCTCCTTATGTAAGCACTATTCAACCTCTTAACACGTTTAGCTTCTAATGCCTCTATTCAACGTTACATAAGTTTTATGAAATACGTTTTTCCGTTTATTGGAATTATAAGGAGTGAATAGTTCTATGCACTCGCTATGATGCGGTTATAAATTCCACTGTTAGTGTATAGCAATCATTAGGAAGCCTGTAGATTTATCATATTTTCCCACTTTGCAGTTGAACAACGCTCCAATAGAATATATTCAAACTGCTTAAAATATTGGTAGGGTGCTTAATAGGACTTAAAGCTGGGATATGCACATCAATGTGGCAAGTTGGAAAAGTGTATGGAATCCTTCGGTTGCTAAGATCTACACAGTACTTTACACCTGTTAAAAAACTTGTTGTTCCTGTTCTGGCTGCAAGGTATTTTGTAAATGTGATGCAGCTATAGAGCGGATGCAATAATTAAAGCAACAATAATTCCACAAATGACTAAAATTCTTAGTAAAATTAAAACCATATTAATATCTTGAAACTTTATGTTTATTTAAAAAAAAAAAATACATAAGCTCGTTGAAAAATGTAAAATGTTTTAGTAACAAACTTTCAAATAATTTGATAACACCATTCTTTCAATTGTTTTTTTTTTAACGTTTTCTTTTGTTAATTCCGTTAGTGCAGGAAAAAAATTAGGTTTTTTTTTTAATTTAGCTGGGAATTTTTTTGGTTTGATGTATACCATCACTGTTTTTTTTACAACTCTTAACTATTTGACGAAAGACAGCTGATTTCGGAGTAGAGAATGAGAATGAGCGACCCAATGCTTTTTCAAATCCATTCGGATTCTAAAGGGCCCGCCATCTAACGTTTTTTTTTTTCAACTAGTGCTTATTTCGTGAATGGTAACACTTAGCTCATGTCTGATTTGACAGATAATTAGTTTATATATGGTTGTGTATACGCTTCGCTAAGTGGGCCTGCGATCGACTTAGAAAAGATGCCGATTTTGCCAAAAAATCATCTTCTCAGATGAAGCTCATTTTGATCTTGGCGGGTAGTAAACAATCAAAATTGTAGCATTTGGGGCACAGAAAACCCGCACGCATACATTGAAAAGCCGATACACCCAAAACGAGTCACTGTTTGGTGCGGATTTTGGTCCAGAGGCATAATTGGGCCATTTTTCGAAGATGAGCAAGGAGTGGCCGTTACAGTCAATGGCGATCGTTATCGGGCCATGTTGAACGAATTTTTGTTCACAAAAATTGAAGAGGAGGATATTGGCAACATTTGGTTTCAACAAGACGGCCGGCGCTACGTGCCACACAGCCGAAGCTACACTCGATGTTTTGCGCCATTTTCAAAAAAAAACTAAGTTATTTGGTGGACCCTTTATAAAGTGATTCTTAGCGTAACTAACCATTCAGAAATTTGTCAAGATGGACTCTGTGATAGGGCTGAATATATGTACATAATGTGCATATGTGCCTGCCTCACGGATGAACAGTTTCGTCATTAGTGCTTGTAAGGAGTTCAAGAGTGCAGATTCACCATTGATAGAAAGAACTGCGTGGTGTTAACCATTTTTCAATCTCAAGAAAGCTTAAAAAAAAATTATCAGAAAATGTTGAAACGGGAAAAGACGATCGTATAAATGTTTTCATTTATTATTTTATTATCGTTAAAGTTTGTGTAAGCATTTTAATAAGTTTGTTACAAAAGTTCTTTGACAATAAAAATTCTTGAAGTTCTTTATTTTACTGTGCTTCTTTGTTGTAATTTAAATTCCTTAAATTTTAATGAACTAATTTTATGATATTTTGCAGCGATTTAAAAAAGTCAGCATAAAAAGAGAAATTTTCGTCAGCAACTACATACACACATTCTGCAAAATAATGAAATGACAAAAAAAAGACAGGAATCCACGTGTTTCCAGTAGATTTCGCATCGAAAATAAGGACCGAACAAAACTTAGTAATTCACAAAATATTCCCTTCTTTTCTTTTTACTTTTATAGTCCTCTAATTCACAATTCATCACAGAAGACGTAAGCAAACATTAATCTCTCCCTGCTCTTCTATTCTCCTTTTCAATCTGAAGTCTGAACGTATATTTCTTTTCTACCTTCTCTTTCTTCTAAAACTCAACCAACAACAACAACAAAAAAAGAGAGGAAAACAAAAATGTAATCAGGGAAAGTCTGCTCAGCCAGCATAGACATTCTGGAGGCAATATGCCTTTACACTATCTATGCATGTATACATGCATAGTACAAGATGTACTATGTAGAGCCTGTGCATCCATATCCCAGCATAGTCCTCCTTTTTGCTCTTTCTTCTCTTTTGTTTCAATATTACATCTACCTATAAAGGACTACATCTACTACATTTAAACTTTTATGAAAAAAAATTCACCCGTTTATGGGCATAATAAAAGCTCTCAACTCACTTTCATTTGAAACGTAAGAGTGGGAATTTTACAGTAATACAAAAGTATACTATAGTTGGTTTAGGCACATTCTCTAAAAGTGCTTCTGTGTATCTGTATATGGGCCGTGGGAATTGTAGGCTTTCGTGTGTGGACGTGGAGTGTAGGAGTATGAGAGAGTTAACTTATACTCAAGGCCTATTACTCAGATGATATTTGTAATTGTGAGTGGGATGAGTAAATTGTTGTTATACAATTCCCAATGTCTGTTTGGGTTTGGAGCATGCGGCCTTGACAGGACCTTGAACTCGAGGATATACTACAGTGAAACCTCAAGGGTATATATATGAATAGGCTTTTTTTAGTGAGTAAGTATAGGTTAGTAGGAGTGTGGTATGTATGTACATTTACACTGACATTTTCCGATAAATGGTTTCACTTTCATTTAGAAAAAAACGAACTAAGAGTTGCCAGGTGTAAATTTAAAATTTGTACAAAGATTGAAAAAAATCAGTGGATACATACATACATACTTCTATTATATAAATAATATAAAAAGGTTTAAGACATGGTTGAGAATTTTACAATTAAGTTCATGACCAATTTACTATAACCAACAATTTACTTTGCAGGAATGGAGGGGACTTACAACTTTAAACCGAATCCAAACGGTTAAGGTGAGAGGTACGTTTTCCTGACAAAGATACTGTTTGAGGATTTGTCACTTCCTCACAAGACTTTTTTTTTTTAATATTAAGGTGGACGAGGCTAGGAATCGAACCCAAACCTCACATGTCAGTCCTACTAACTAACCACTACGCCACCGGCTACTCTAATATCATAAATTGGTGTTTCAAAATCTCCATTGTTCCCTGAGCTGTGTGAGTGCTTACTTCAATTAGCTGGAACCAACAATGCTCGAGAATCAATTCTGCAACTTGTAGCCAAAAAAGACTCGTTTAACATCGGTTCGTATAGATATTTGAAATCATTTGCAAAAATTATGTCACATTCACTTTATGGAATTACTGTTGCCCACCTTGCATTAGATTTCTAGAGGATAACATTTCCAAACTTTATGAAGATTAAGTAATTAAGATTAGCTTTAATACACCTCAAGGTGTATTTTTGTGCCGTGAAAACATCTGAGTTTCGTAGTGTAACTCGAGTAAACGCACAAAATTTAGTGAGTGGAATAAAAATAAAAGATGACAAAAATCTCTCACCCAAGACAACAAAACCATTTTGAATAACCACAACGGTAAGTCCATTGAAAATAAGGAGGTTCTAAAGTTAGGGCTTCGAAGGCATGACTTCAGACTACACTACAAACTACTCTCTGCGAAGGTGAAATCTCAAACTGGGAACACCTGTAGCTAGTTACCGGCCTGGCTGGAAAAAGCTTGTTGGTTGATGCCCTGGTACACTCCAAGCCGTAGGCGCCACCTTAAGTAAGTAAGAAGAATATGATGTTTTTTCTTCCTCTTCGCACTCATTAAATTCTGAAAGAAAATCAGGGACAAAAGTCATCGTGTAATAGGGGACTTAGAGATCATCGATCAAAATAATAAAAAGGGTAGGGGATAAAACAGAGTCCTGTGGTACTCCAGAATTTATTTTATGAATTTTAGTCTTGTACCCACCAAAAACTAGAGGAGGATAATTCTTCTTTTTGACAATTTTAAAACCAAACAGTCGGAAAGACTGGACGACAGCACATTTTATTTATAAGGGATTCAGACTGGTCTACTTATTAACTTATATACGGGGCGAGCCATTTTGGTAGCGAAGTTCCCACAGCCCAAAATTCACAAGGGAGATCTCCAAATCAATCAACCGTCAACCAGATTCACAACATTCCTATCGACTCAAGATATTCCTGCCCTATCATAGATGTCCTAACGTTCCAAGGGATCTACATTGACTCTGATCACTTCTTCGCTGTAGCCAATCTCGCCCACTGCAAAAACACGGAAATACTGTAAGTAAGTTCGGAAATAGCAGAAGATTGATAGGTCCTTTCCGATCAAGTTTTTAATAACATCTTAAAAATTCTTTTGTCGACAGTTATCTGGATATGCCACCTCTGACGTGCTGCGTTTTACATGACCATGAGGACAAAACCCGTGGTTTGACAATGAGTGCTGGCAAACATCTGCAGGTAAACAAGATGCATATAAAGCAGAGCTGAATCGAAAGTCGAGCTTCTCGCGAGCTTTAGTACTAGTAAGGGAGGAACGCGCCCGGATTCTCAAAGGGAAAACGAAATAGTATGCTCAAAATTAAGAACATACAGGGATGTCATAGCAGGGATGTCATAGCAGGGATGTCATAGCAGGGATGTCATAGCAGGGATGTCATAGCAGGGATGTCATAGCAATAGTGAGGTACGGTAGTTTTAACGAAAATCGAAAAAAACCGAAGCCTTCAACGGCGATCATGGGTACATCGCTGAAGATGTGGTAAAATCATTTTGTCAAACCTAGCAGACATGACGCCGATATAGCCCACAAATTCTGTCCAATAAAGCTGCTGAAGCTAACGGCTTTGCTGAGCTTTTCAAAGCGGCAAGCGATTACCTTGTTAGGGCCATGGATTAGTTCATCTGCAAATGATGGTCAGAGGAAAGCATGTTCGATGAATAGAAGCTCAGGATTGTTTTCCCGACCATCAAGAAAGGAGACCATGTGAATTGCACCAATTACAGAGGCATCAGTTCTCTTAACATTGCCTACAAAATCATTTCTGCCGTATAATGTGAAGCATGAAACCGTTCCTCAAAAACCTGATCCATATCCGTTTGGCTTTTTAGGCCAGGAAAGTCCACTAACGACCAAATATTCACATTACAGAAGATCTTGGAAAGAACCCATGCACTTGAAATCGACACTCACATCACCTTTTCATCGATTTCAAAGCCACTTATGGCAGCATCTATAGAGACGAGTTCTATAAAGCAAAATATAGCATACGCTGTCAACAACAAAAGAACGCCCAGCACATAGGTCTTGAAAAGAAAGCTGCATTAATCACCTGCAACATTGAGGTTGCTGCTGTTGAGAACTTGATCCACCAAGCCACCGCTATATCAACTCAGACAACAATCCCAGCGCAGCGCCCTGAGCTCAAACGAAGAACAATTCTTGAAAAAGATATACACTTACCTAGCTTTAAAAAAAAAGGAAAATACAAACAACTCAGGTTGGCTATAGGTCACTTATACAACAAATGTATACTTATGACCTAGTCCGGAAAATCTTTGAGTCTTATTCAGTAGATGGCGCGGCGGTGTAGTTGATGACCATAATTCAGGTGGCGCCCGCAAATAGAGGAAGACCTGAACCAACTTGGATTGCCAAACTGGGGACAGCTGGTTAGCGACAAACTGGCTCAAAGAAGCTTGTTGGTTGAGGCCCTGGTCGAAACCGAACTGGAGGTGTATGTCACTACCTCAAGAAAAATTGTTAACCACATTTACTCACATATGCCTTGCAAGTCACGTATTCAAGAAGAAATAAGAATGTTTCCTGGGTAAGTTAAGGTAAGTAAGTTGGAATACCACTATACGCCGTCAAACACTTGATGAGACAAACCTTGTACGCGGACTTAAAAGAACAAAAGCTTTCAATTTACATCCGCTTTTGAATGCGGAAGACCTGCTTACCTTACTAGAAGCCACCTGGCTAACATGCAATATATATGAAAAACAAACTTCTTGAAATGCCTTATCCGTAGCCTAATTATGAGTGCCGGGCAGAGATTCTCCACCCATGCCTCGTTGAAAAACAGGATCTAGTGACTCACAACTCGCAATCATTCCTCTGTGCGTGTCATGTTTGTTTCCAGGAATGGAAGGACCTACAGTTATCTTCCGAATCTGAACGGCTAAGATGAGAGGCACTTATTCATGAAATGAGATGAGATACTTTTGAAGGCTTTTCCACTTCTTCGTTAGCCAGTTTTTTTTTTTTTTAGCTAAACGAAACTTGGAATTGAAACCAGACATCCAGCATGACAGTCCTTCGTGCTAACCATTCCAGCACCGGCTACTATATTTCCACCCATCACCCAAGAAAAAAAAAAAAAAAAACATCTGGCAGCCCTAAAACAAGAAACTTTCAGCTTTCAATACCCCAATACATTCACAAATAGTCCTTCAAAATAACACAATAAAAAAAAAGCTCATCACCAAATCACGTATACATTTTACGTTAATCAAAAAATCTTCAATTATAGGCATATACCACTTACACACAGACTTATATACATCTCAATCCATATATTAATGTTTGTATGTATCCCTAACACCTACTCATTTTAACATGCTTTAATTTTCGAGTAGAATATTTTTAGCAACAACTGCATGAGAAGGTACGTCGTATTTTCAGTTCGTAGGTATGCAACAAAAATGTCCTTGATTTATAGAAGTTATTTATAGAAATTGAGTTCTGTCATGTTAGGTATATTTTGTAGGGTATAGGCGATATTATGACACACACAAAATTAAAGGCTCGTCCCTCGCTCTCACTTCACCATCCTCCCCTGATGGAGTGTTGCTTAAAAAAAGTTAGACACAAAAAAAAAAAAAAAAAAAAAAAAAATGAATAAGAAAAAAAAATAAATAAGAAAAAAAAATAAATAAGAAAAAAAAATAAATAAGAAAAAAAAAATAAGAAAGTCAGAATACAAATGAAGTTAAAGGAATCCAATTGGTTGTATCTTTTCCTTTTGCTTGGAAATATTTTCACTTTCACTTTTGCTGGGTAAAAAGTCTACCAAGGGTTAATGGTTGGTAAGTTGGATATAGAAAATGGAAACGGAATTCATTTCGATGTGCGGAATGGAGCGGTAGAATTATTTACTTCTTTGGCCTTGGGCC
This sequence comes from Leucozona laternaria, assembly GCA_932273885.2. Taxonomy (NCBI): domain Eukaryota; kingdom Metazoa; phylum Arthropoda; class Insecta; order Diptera; family Syrphidae; genus Leucozona; species Leucozona laternaria. Next base: position 214,500,129 of record OW026366.1, on the reverse strand, counting down.
TTTTTGTGGGGACGGACGCAAAAATTGAAAGCAGAGTTTGTTTTAGGGTTTTTCTCATCCCTTGAGGTGTGTTGTGGGCCACACCACCAGCACCTAGGTGTCTGAATGTCAGACACTTTTTAACCCAGAAAAAAAAAACATATCCTTACAATAATAAGTGAATATTGATTTCAAATAGAAGTTAATTTCAATCTTCAAAGACTTAACCCTTTTGACAAAAATTATGATGAGAGATGTTTGCCATTGATGGTCAGGGTCGCAATTAAATTTGTTTACTTATTTTATTGAAGAGTCAAAATGAATTGAAAACTCAAAGATAACGCCAGACACCCATCCACTGGGGCGTATTGTCTGTTGGAATAGGTTCAAACTTCAAATTATTGAACTGTCCTTCCCACACGTGTATCCTCGTCATATAAGTGGATTCATTCGATTGGAAAATAATCATAAAAAAAAGGGAAGGCTTTCTTTTTAATGCTTTTCCAAAATTAAGGATCTTGGGTGTGGATTGTTTCGATTTATCCAAGTCACGTTCCTATACACACATCTTCATGTTCCACCAACAACAAAAACGACAAGAAAATCGCCCAGCAAATCTTTATTATTAAATCAAAATATAAAAGTAAAAATGAAAATAAAAATCAAAACAATATCGTGACTCATATTAAATAAAAAAAAAAAAATAAAAAATAAAAAAAAAAAAAAAACGGATACGCATTTGATCCTTTCGTTTTGGCCATATATACCCATCGCGGGTATTACATTTCAGATTTCACCATTGGCATCGTCATCGTATATAAAAATATGACACCAAACCGCACCAAACAGCCGAAAATGTTATAAAAAAAAAAAATAAACTCTAAGCTGCGGCTATAAAATTCCAATTTCAACGAAAATTTTATATGCATGCAAAATGAGATTACATCCTCGAATTTTGTGACGGTCGGTCACCACAATAATACCCAATTATTTCGTATTATTTTTTTGTCATTGCCCTGCGGGGCGGGGGTGGGAGGGGGGCTGGTGGATTTCAAGGTGGTCGGTTATATATAAATTCGATGAGTATTAATTTTATTTATTTGTTTAAATGTAAGTGATTTTTTAAGGTACTCATTACAAAGAGATGAAGGCAACAAAAACAAGAAAACAACCCACGCACTTTCACTTTCGTCCTTCTCAAAGGATTCTTATTTTTTTTATATTTTATTAGAACTCACTTAACGTTTTATTTCATTTTTGATAAATATTTAAAGAGCATTTGAGTTTAATGCTTCGGTTTGATAAGATTTGAATTAAACATAAAAGCGGTTTCCGATTTTTTTTTTTTATTTCAAACACTCGCTATACAGAGTACAGAGTACAGAAACAGATATACACGCACAAGAATCATGTTAGCAGGATTCCACTTAGTTATGAACTGAAGTCAGTGGGTTTTTTTTTTTTTTTTGTGGTAGGTACACAATATTAGGTGGAAGCTTATTACTATCTAAGCTGCTGGGTTCTGGAAGGTTAGGTTCGATGTATAAGGATGTGTAGGATATTACGCATACACACAAACAGTAGACAACAGTCAGAGCTTACTGTGTAGGATCATATAGGCTTTTTTCGGAAGAAGCCAGAAATTGAGAACATTATACATTTTGTAGAAATAATATTTTTTTAATGATGAATGATGAAATCATAAACAAAAGAGTATCATAATATTTAGAGGTTATGCAGTATTTTTCTATTTTACAACGTTCATTCCATATTCGTGTTGTACGGCTAAAGAACGAATCTCTATACATGACTGTACGACCGAACTTAGGCTCATGGGTAAAATGATGAACATTCCTAGTGAGACGGGTATTACTGGAAAAATTGGTTTAGGGGAGGAATGTAACTGACTACTTACTATTTTAAAAAAAGAGCGATAAAATATAAAAACACAAGAAACTGTTTTCTTGGAGTTGTTTGCGGTCCCTATAGATATGTAAAATTCTCAAACCTCTAATCTGAACTTGAATTTTTTCATATCTTTATACTGAAGTTATTCTATAGGGTTTTTCAACAGGGACGCTACAAAAGTAGAGCAACAGGGACAGCAAACGACGCCATATTTCTTGCATTTCTCTTCAGTAAGGTTTGTCATTTCATGATGGAAAGATATGCGAGCCAACAACGAGTCGAAATTATTAAAATTAACTACCGAAGTTCGGAGTCAGTGGCTTCAACGTTAAGAGCGCTACGTCCAATTTATGGTCGTCATAATCGTCCTAGCAGATCAACAATTGAGCGTCTAGTGGAAAAATTTGAATCCACAGTCACAGTACAAAATGTTTTCGTGCCAATGAGTCAAAGAAGTGCCCGTAGTGTCGAGAATATTGCTGCCGCTGAAGCTTCAGTTGCAGAAAGCCCAAATGTGTCCCTCACACGTCGTTCTCAAGCGTTGGGCATCTCTGTGACGTCGTTATGGAGAATTTTGCGAAAAGATCTTGGCCTTCATCCTTACAAGATTAAATTGGCGCAAGAACTGAAGCCGCTTGACCACCAGAAGCGTCGTATGTTCGTGAATTGGGCTGAGCAACAACTTGAAAATGATTCGGATTTTCATCGAAAAATCATCTTCAGCGATGAGGCTCATTTCTGGCTGAAAGGCTTCTTCAATAAACAAAATATGCGGTATTGGTCAGGCAGCAATCCCAAAAAATTACGGTTTTGTGTGGTTTATGGGCCGGCGGCTTCATTGGGCCGTACTTCTTCCGTGATGATCAAGACCGGCACGTTACTGTGAATGCGGATCGCTACCGTTCAATGATAACCGAATGTTTTTGGCCCCAATTGGATGATATGGACTGGGAGGACATGTTGCTCCAACAGGACGGCGCCACAAGCCACTAGCCATATTTATTATCTTTTTACTATACTGTTTATATTTTATTGTTAATATAGTCTATGAAAGTTGTATTTTTGTTAGACGTAAATAAAAAATAAACAATAAATTCTTACTAGTGAGAAAATCATTGGTATTACATTTCATTATAACCTCCAAAATTTTCAAAGTGGCTGGCCACAGAGTAATGGGTCTGAAATCAGAAGGTTCTTGAGGGTTAGATTTTTTACCAACAGGTATAATTTTGGCATATTTCCAAGTTTGTGCATACGACGAAGTAGTGAGGACTGTGTTAATTACATGTATGTAACAAATGGTAAGATTTCATAGGCAAAAGTATCTGGATTTGATAGAAAACAATGCCTTTGAAGCTCCTCAAGAGGAACGCAACGGAAAGAAAAGGCATTATCAATTTCAGATAAAAAGTCAACACCACTTGCATTGCTAACATTGCTTTGATTTTGAGAGAAATAGGCATTGAGAATCAAAGGATCAAGATTTCCGAAGTCTGTTACTTTCTCTTTAAAGCCAATATAGCATTAATTTTTTTCTAAAGATATTTGGAGGACTGCATACTTCTAAACTTAAGAATACCATTTTCCATTTTTAATATTTGAATTTCACTTTTTTTCTGCACTAACAATATGTTTTATGGTATGTATAGCTAATATGAAATATAACAAATACATGCTAGTCTGTTGGCCTTTTTTATATGAGAATTCTAGAATCTTTTTATTAGTTTTGTTATATTTGTATGACAATTTTTTTTTTATACAAAATCATGCAACATTACCTCCTCGACTATAAAAGTAGCTTTTTTTTTAGTGCGTATAACGAACAAATATAGACACAGACTACCTACAGCTACATATTTATATAGAAATAATTTGTACATAAAAACAAAATCAGCTGATCTGATATATTTTCAAAAATAAAAAAAAGCCCACCGTATACAATTCATTTCATTTTCATTGGCTTTACATAACACCATACATTGTCAATGTGTTGAGGTAGGTAGACATTTATTATCGTGCGTTGTCGTCGTGTCCTGGTTCGTTGGTGTACAAAAAGTCTAAAAAGTAATTTCTCTTTGGTATAGTGATGGTGTTTTAGTTGTGGAAGTGTTTGTGTTCCCAGAGGAATTTGCAATAAAAATTGCGTTTCAAGTAAACAATTTAAAACAAAGTCACCATTTCGGGCATAATATATAAATAGATTGTATAACGGGAGCTCTTTAATATACGCATCACATTTAGTGAATCGAAAAATTGCCTTATTTTGCAAAGATTAGACTTTTGTAGCTTTTTAAATAGAAGATAGGTAATGAAAAAATATCCTTAGGCGAGTCAAACAAAAAAAAAAAATATATACATTTCATTGATAATGGGTTCCCATCACTGGAAGGAAGAGCGGGAGGCAGGGGGATGGGTAGAGTTGACGATTCAAAATTGTATACCCTGGGGATAGAGCAACTCTTGAGTCAAGTTGCCGATTTTGAATAAAACTCACTTTCAACGGAAGATGACACTTGAATGTTTGTTTATAATGATGTCAAGTGTATATGAACAGGAGTTGAAGTTTATTTTATTTTACGAGTAGGTATTTTTTAAACGTTTGGAAGAATCAGGCATAGAGAAGATTCTCGAGTTTTTTTTTTTGGGCTATGCATAATTGAAGGAATTAAAGTTTTATCTTTGGTATTTTCGAACCACGAAGACAGATATAATGAGTGTTTTTTTTTAGACGTGTGGTTTTCAATCTGGCAATACTTTTTTCGAAGTTGGTCTTTTTGGCAGCTGTCACTTGATTTACACTCAGTTTGGTTTGCCATTTCATAATGAATACACTTACTCCTTAAATTGAGCAAAATTGGCTCGAAACAAGATTGCCGTTGATCCCGATTTTCACAAGAAATTTTTTTCAGCGATGAAGCTCATTTTTGGACGTATGGCTCAAGCCATTGTTGAGACGAAGCGCCGCGCCGTTACATCCTCAAAAAGTCACTGTTTGGTGTGCTCTATGGGCAGAGGGAAACATTGGTCCATATTTCTTTAAAAATGAAGCCGGCCATATTGTTACAGTCAATGGCTATAGAGCCATGCTTAATGACTTTTTCGTGACTGAATTGGAGGATGTTGATGTGGAGGACCTTTGGTTCCAACAAGCCGACCCTACATGCCATACAACCAACGAAACAATCAATTTATTGAAGAAAACTTCTGGTGAGCGCATTATCCCGCGTCGTGGGCCTGTGGCTGGACTATTTTTTGTGGGGTTATTTGAAGTAGCTTGTCTACGCAATAAAAGCCCGAGACGATTGACGCCTTGGAAGAGAATATTCGGCGCGGTATTGCTGATATACGGCCCTAATTGCTGCAAAAAGTGGTTGAAAATCGGGCCTCTCGACTGGAATTTATTCGAGCCAGCCGCGGCGGCCATTTGCCCGAAATTTTTATAAAACTTAATGCAAACCCTTATCTTTATAATAAAGCTTAATTCTTGGCCATAACATTAAATAATATGCATTTTATTTCTTCTTGAAATGTACCTGGAAGCTATATAACAAGAATTTTAAATTAATCTATACGAGTATATTTTAGTCATTATTTTACTCAGCTAGTTCAGGATATTTCAAACGCAAACCACACAAAAAGTTTTTGAAGATCAATATGAATAATAATTGGCAGATTTTTTACAAGATTAAATAACATCTTAGTATCCTTAAGGAGCATTTCTGTCAACTTCTTAACCCTGTAGTCCAGTAGTTCAATATGCTTGTCTTTTTGTAGAAAAATTACTATCTAGATTCTCACAAAAGCTTGGAGGAAGTCAAAGAAGCATTGCAAGTTCAAAAAGTTTAACAAAGCACCAGTAGAAAACAGAATACCTTTTGAGTTCTACAAGTGTTTAATAGAAGAGGCTTTAATTATGCTGACTTACTCGTATAATCAAATATTTGATTTGAATATTTTACCACAAGGCTTCCGAAAAGTGATTTTATTTCCACTATACAAAAAAAGGTGACATGGATTTAGCAGAGAATTACAGGGGTATTTGCTTCCTGAACTGCTCTTTAAAGATTTTCTCATCTGTTCTATTTATACATACAAGGCTAACACCATGGGTCAATAATGATAAAACCATTAAACAATTGACCAGATTTTCACCCTTAAGAATATAGCACAATCGTATCACGATCATACTTTTTGCGTTTTTTTTCAAAGCAGCTTTTGATTCTATCGATAGAAAAATATTCTTGAACTCTTGTACATAGAGACAGAATCAGCGGTATGGAAGGGCAAGATTTAATCGGAATGGTTTTCAACGACAATGGGAGTACAACAGGGTTGTGTATTGAGGACTCTTTTGATCGTTTTATTTCTTGGCGACCTGAATGAAGTGCTCTGTGGCGGAATTTTGTGGGCTGGAAGGAGGATAAGAATGCTTATGTATGCGGATGATATAGTCCTGTTATCGGCCTCACCTCAAGAACTTGATTCGCATGATTCTGGGCCTTGAAGGTTACTGTCCGAAATGGAATCTCACTGTGAACTAGAACAAGTACAAACTAATGATATTGAGAAAGGCTGCTATGCTCGAAATGAAAAATGGAAATTTGCTGGAGAAGATCTTGAAATCATTAAAGAGTATATGAGTATCTCGGAATAAAAATTTCGTCAAACTTCAGTACCTACTTCGTCAAACTTGCCAAAAATCTTCAGGTAGCAAAAACAGCGCCAAATTGCACATGAAAATCCTAATGTTTCGGTTGAAAATTTGGGCACTTTCATAAGAAGACTGGACGGGAAATTAAGGGTGGAGTTTAAAGAGCAAGTTAAGTCATCTCTTTACAGACAGTATTACAGCATACTGAACTATGACTTAACTGAATTCAATTATTTACGGAATGGAAACAATACTATCGATATATCTACGATCTTTAGAGCCAAAGGGGAGCTGCTTTATTTGAACTTTATACCACACAGGGATGATTTTCTGTTATTTTTCGCTTTATGTAACCATGGCGTTCGGGAAGATGTATTCCATTTTATCGCAATATGTCCTGTAAAGCTGGTGTGCCCCAGGGCTCCGTTTTGTCTCCGAATCTCTTTCTGATATTCATCAATGATTTTTTGTCTGAAACTTCTTATCCATAAAATTGTTTTGCTGACGACACTACCCTCAGCTTTTCATATTCGTTTCTAGAATCACATCCTTGTCCTTTGGATGTGGATTTAGAGCGGCAGCGTATGATAAGCTCATTAAATTCTGATCTCGACAGCATTGTCCAATGGGAAATCAAAAATCGCGTAGAATTTAATGCTTCAAAAACCCAATGCTGTCTCTTGTCGTTGAAGCCGATCCCGCACCCCATGTCGCTATCCATGAGCGGTACTTGTATTGAAGAAACCGATCAGCTTTCAGTTCTCGGTATGTGCATCACAGACCATCTCTTGTGGAATGACTACATATTCAGCGTCGCCAAAAATGCTGCTAAATGTTTAGGTTCTCTTTGGCGATACAAGAACTTTTTCTCCCCTTCTGATCTGGCTGTAATCTACAAAGCCTTCATCCGTCTAAAGCTTGAGTACAACTCTCACATCTGGGCAGGTGCTCCTTCAACTCATCTGAATCTCTTGGATAGAATTCAAAAAAGAGCTTTAAAAATGATAGGTGATATAAGTATAACAGAAACAATTACAACTCTGGAACACCGCCGTTTCATGTCTCTCTCTATTTAATCGCTACTTCCACAAACAGTGTTCTAGTGAAACAGCCAGCTGCATTCCTCCCCTAAAACAATTCAACCGTAATACTCGCGCTTTTACGAATGCTCATCAGTTAGCCCTTGAGCCCAATTTCGGACGTACTGTCAAGTATAGAGATTCATTCTTCAGCCGCACTACAAGAATGTGGAATGCTTTGCCTGGCTCTATTTTTACCTCCCATGTTGATATTCAGAAATTCAAAACCAATGTGCAACGGTATCTCCTATTGAATCCTGCCCTATTTTTCTAACGCTCGCACTGTGTTAAATCATTTTAAGGGTAGTCAAAATCCCTTTAGTGCGCGCTGATAAAAAAAAAAAAAAAAAAAAAAAAAAAAAAAAAAAAAAAAAAAACTAAGTGAGATCAGAATGGTTTTCTTTAACTGAACAAAGCTACACTGGACAAAATAACAAATATTTTAAACGAAATTGAAGGCTGGGAGCGTCTCATCGAACGAATTCTGCAAGGAAGCTGAAAGCTACAGAGTTAAAATTATAGCTGAAGAGTTTTAACTTTGTAAAAAACTAAAATCCTAATGCATGTTTGAAATTGTAATTAAGAAAAATGTGTTTCTTTTAGGAAAAAAGCGTATGATTAAATAAAGTTTTAAAATTATTATTTTACTTCTCATCTGAGGTGACTTAAGATTGTATGTTAAACAAATTCTGTTAAACTTTGTCATCCTTAATACTTTTAAAGAAATAAAGCAATCTATCTAAAAATCGAAATTTGGTTTCATTGCTTGTGTGGCACGTAGCGCCGTCTTGTTGAAAGTAAACGTTGTCCAGATCAATACCATCCAATTCCGGCCATAAAAAATCATTAATCATCTCTCGATAGCGCAATCCATTGACCGTAACTGTTGCTCCAGCCTCATTTTCGAAAAAGTAAGGTCCAATGACCCCGCCGGACCATAAACCGCACCAAACAGTCACGCGTTGAGGATGGAGAGGCTTTTCAACAATAACTCTTGGGTTTTCCAAGCCCCAGATGCGACAGTTTTGCTTGTTGACGTGCCTCCGAGGTGGAAATGGGCCTCATCAGTCAAGATGATTTTTCGATGAAATTCCGGATCATTTTCATGCATTTCAAGGACCCAATCAGCAAAGACACGACGTTGTTGATGATCAGCCGGCTTGAGTTCTTGTGTTAACTGAACTTTATAAGCCTTAAGACCCAAGTCTTTATGCAAAATACGGTATAATGACGTTTGTGGAATGCCTAATTCCAAAGAAAGACGAGGAATGGACAGACCTGGGTTTTCTTCAACACTTTGGGCTACAACAGCAATATTCTCAGTTGTTCTTGAGCGACGTGCACGGGTTTTATTCTTCACATCACTAACTTGTCCCAACAGCTCGAATTTGTCCACCAATTTCTGTATTGCGGTCCGACAAGGTGCTTCACGACGACCCAAAAATGTTTTAGTTTTACGAACCGTCTCTGCCAAATTTTCACCATTTTTATAGTGAATTTTAATAATTTCAATGCGTTGTTGAAGCATGTATCGTTCCATTTTTATTAATGGCGTAGTTTCTACTTGTCAAATGTCAAAAAATGACAGTTTCAAAAGTGACAGCTACCGAAATAGCGGGCTATTCAAAATAACACCTCTTATTGGAAAACCCTTTACAACAAAATTGTCACTAAGATCCGTATCGTTTTAGTTCCATGGTATGATCTATATGGATAGTTAGCGATACTAAAACTCGGCTTTTGTTTACCTATCTATTTTTTCTGAGTGAAAAAACTAAAATTTGTTTGATTACGAAAGCGGCTTTGGATTTAATTATTAACAAATGCACAGATAATTCCAGAAATTCACAGTATACCAAAAATGGACTTTAATAAATTGGATTTAATTTGAAAATACTCTGACCATAAGTTTTATTGTATATCTATGAAATATAATCCGGAGAAACCTAAACCCTGTTACCAATACAAATAACATTACCAGAAATTTAATTTCATTAGAAAACCTACCACAATCTATGATAAGTATTCTATTTATAGTTCTTTACTCACATAGACCATTTTATACACTTCCTACCACAGGATATATCAATAAAGTAGACTCTAATCTCTGCGATTTAATCACTCTAGTCATCGGTTTTTTTTTTTTTTTTTTTTTTTTGTTGGGCAGTAAATAGATTTTTCAATGGTTTCCCATTGAATTTGGTGGATTTTTAGGAAGGGAGTGCTGAGCTCAGTGCTATATAAGACGTGCAAATATATATGTTTGTAGGTCATTGAAATGTCTTTAGAACGAAGAAGCACTTATCGGGGATTTGCTATATTTTATTTTTTTTTGTCGGATTGATACCTTATTATATGGATAGATAAATAAAATAAGGAACATTCTGCCCAAGTTATTTTATGGCTTTTTTTTGCAAAGAGATAAAATGCGAACAATTCGATTAGCTATGAGATTATTTGCGTTTATGATTATTTTATATTGGAAATCTGCTGATTTTGATTTTAATGGAACATTTTGCAAAATATGACGAATATGTTTCGCCGAAGAATGCATAAATACCATCTCTGAAAAATTTTACGAGTACCTAAAGCTGGGTATTTGATATTTTATTATGATTTTTTTTTCTATAGCGGATGTATGAACTTTTAATGTTGAAAACAATAAAAACCGCACTTAAGTCATAATGCTCAGATTTTATTAAGGAAATGACAATTTTTACTTCGTCAAATCCATATGTATATGGATGTCATTGTACATAAATTGGCAAAACTAAAGAGGAAATTTACCACATTTCCTTTTTAGGTACATACATACATATATCGACCTTAATTTTTATTTCATTAAAAAAGGAGCAAACGTGTTAGAAATTAAGTGGCATATCCGTTTTCCTTTTATGAATAGGAAACACATTTTATGTTTCGCATGTGATGTTTGACGAATGATTCTTTCTTCTGAGCCTTTTTTTATTTATTTGTTTTTTTTTTTTTTTTTTGCTGCGGTGGTAGATTTTTGATAGATTTTCTTATTAACTTTATCAAATTCACAACACAAACTCACCTTCCTTCATCCCCATCTTCTATCCAATAGTCAGCAAAAGGAACCACAATTGTATTGCAAAAGGAAGTTTATTTCTAGGGATTTATTTAAGAGGTGTGGTGTTGTCGTAAAATTTGGGTTAAGAAGTTTCGGAAGTGGACAGCATTTCCTTTAGTTACTGTTCACTGCCTTTATATAATCGAATGTTTCTTGGTACAAGCATACTTGTGCTGATTCCGGAAACTACGACGTTTCTGTACGTGTGTTTTGAATTCAAACGCATCACTCAAAAGGGAAAACTGCTGAATATGCTAAACGAAAAATAAACGCGGTACTGGTCTATCTTCCAAGCGGCGAATTTGTCTAAGGTCGAGTTATTGATACAAATTTATGTATGTATTTACATACATATATATGGAGCAAAATGACTTATAAGCACAAAAAAATTGTTTTTGGGTCAAAAAGGTAAACCAATGAATGAATTAAACCTGGAGGAAATGTGTGCTAGAATTTCACTTTATTTAAAAATGGTGGTCATTCTATTACTTCATGTAAAGTCAAATCACATATTTTTTTTTTAAATTAGACTTATGACCAGCCTAAAACGATTCCCTAAATATTTCTAAGTTGTAGTTGTGTTGTATTTTAAAACTAAACATAAAATAGTAGTAGGTACACTCGGGCGTATACGCACTTTTCTTACTTTATTGAATTTTGCCCACATTTTCTTCCATTTTCGTTTGTGCACGTTGGTCATTTTATTTAAAGTAATCTCACTTTATCTTAATCCAGGTGTTATTTTTTTCTTTCACCTTCATTTTTATCTATTCACTGAAGCTCGTCGTTGCCATACGACCAAGCAGACAAATTCTTTCGATTTAGATCGATTCTTCATCCAAATAGGACAGTTAGCTGCTTTTAAAGTAAATAAGGAAAATTTACTATAAAAGCAATTTGGAACACCTCTCGTGTTAGTTCAAAAATTCAATCAAAATTAAAAAGTCATTAGAGGCAAATAGATCCAAGCCTTGGATGAGCTCTTGCGCAACGACTTGAAGTTTTTTTTCTTAATTTATTTAATTTCAAAATAGACCATATTCTTAAGGTAAATTTAATTCCGAATGGAAAAAATATTTTACTTTACCAATCCACAAAACAGGTTCTGAGCAAGAAATACCTTACTATCGCCCTATTTGTAATTAGGCAACTATACCCAAATCTTTGAAAAGATTGTTTATGATAGATTGGAATTTATGCTGAAAGAAATTATCTCACCTGTCCAACATGGCTTTGTTGATGGAAGATCAACAACTACGAACCTAGCTATATTTTCAAATTTTATTCGAAAAAGGATATCAAATTGATGTGATATACATAAACGGATTTCGAAAAAGCTTTTGATTGAGTTAATCACTCAATTTTAATAAGAAAATTCGAAAGGATAGGTTTTCATTCTAATTTTTTTTTAAAATGTCTTGTTTCTTATCTTGTATGGCATGTTCAGTTTGCGTCCATTGATCTTTCTCTTTCATATCCAGTTCCTGTATTATTAGGTGTACCTCAAGGTAGTCATCTTGGACCCCTACTTTTCTCAATTTTGATCAATGCCATGCCTAATATTTTCTTGAATTCCCTTTGACATTGCTTTGCAGATGATCTAAAATAAATAAGATGTACTAAATCAGTTAAAAATTGCCTTCTATTTCAATATGATCTTGAAAGACTGACAGAATGGTGTAGACTAAATGACTAATTTTTAAATGTCTCCAAATGGCATTGTTTGCATGTTGAGTATGTTGCTCCAAAACCCAATTCTATGCTACTGATTTCACGGATCCCTACACTCTTAAATCACTTTATAATGCCTATGTCAGATCTATTTTCGAATATATTGTTGTACAATACGGAATTCATATTATAACATTCATGCCAATAGAATGGAAAGTATACAAACAAAATGTTCTAGGTTTGTCATTTAGAAACTTGGCTGGAACATTGAAATGCCCTCTTGTAACAGGTGTTTTTTTTAGAGGTAAAGAAGTTTAAGTTGGCAACACTAGTTTAACTGGCAGCCATTTTTGTCAGCTGTCAATTGATTTATTTTTAGTTTGGTTTGGCATTTCCACATGAATAGACAGACGCCTGAACAACGCTTCCAAATTGTGGCCAAAGGGCCCAAATTAAAATTGCCGCTGATTAAAATTTTTATAAGCGAATTTTGTTTAGCGATGAAGCTCACTTTTGGTTTAATAATCCTCAAGTGTATGTTGAGACACCTTTACATCCACAAAAATTGACTGTTTGGTGTGATTTATGGTTTGGTGGAATAATTGGTTCGTACTTCTTTAAAAACGATGCTGGCCAGAACGTTACAGTCAATGGTGACTGTAATATAGAGCCATGATTACTGACTTTTTCGTTCATCAATTCAACAACCCTGATGTGAAGGTGCTGTGGTTTCAACAAGACGGCGCAACATGTCACGCAGCTCGTGCCACAATTGATTTATTGAAGGAAACGTTTGGTCAGCGCATAGTTTCACGTTACAGAGCCGTAAATTGGCCGTATAGTTGACACACGCATTCGTATTGTAATGCACTTTAATTTAAAAATGGGCCAGCCGGGATGTGTTGTGCGTCAGGAAAAGTGCAACTACCCGAAATTGAAACACCACCTGAACGGTTAACTTATCCGTACAGATCCAGATTCTAATCTGTTCCTGAAGTCAATACGAACATTCAATTCATGTTGTATTAACTCTCCGGTTAAGTTAGTTCTTTTTTAATTGACTACCTAAATATTCACTAGAAATAATTTATATGGCAAAACAACGTTTGCCGGGTCAGCTAGTTTTATATAAATTTTGGTAGCATGTAAGATAATTTATATTTGAATGATGAAAAATAAACTAAAGTAATTTCTTCGATCTTAGTACGGAAGGAAATATTTAGGTTTTACAAAGAATGATTGTTTGTGTTCCGCAAGGGAGTGTTCTTGGTCCAGTTTTATTAGTGTTTTTACTCCCGAGTCGCGATATATTTTAAGAAGAGGACACCTAATATTGCAGCTACATTGTTTGGGGATGATCTTTTTCTAAAGTCATGTTATAAACTCGAGTCTAAAGCCCGACAAACACTACTCTCGTGTGGTGTGTTGGGGAGTAGTGTGTCGCTATCGCTCTAATGTTTTTTATATGCGTAGAGCCATATTTGTATCGTGTGATGTGTTGTGGTCGAAATCTATGAAATACATTGGAATGACAGCGACACACTACTCCACAACACACCACACGAGAGTTGTGTGGTTCGGGCTTAACTGAACTGGAGTCTAAAGTTAACACACAGGTTAGACACAGCTGCTATTCATATAGAATTTGGCAGCTCTGTTTAATTAAAAACAGGTCTAAGGTATATTCTATTACAATTCTACTACAATTTCCTTTCAATTGACAAAAAAAAAAACGACTAAAAACATTTGTTGCATTGAATTGTTTGTTTAACTCATGGTTAATATGTGTAAACATCAACGTTGGTTTTTACCTACCCGAAAATTTGCACTGTCCAGAATTTTAGTACGGCGGATCGAGAAACGGAGTATGCCAATCGATTAAGGATGTGGATATAACCTAATGTCACGCCCGACGTTCTGGGTTAAAAACAACTTAAACAGAAGTTCTGCTCTGTTTATTTTTAGACTCCAGAGTTTATCGTTTAAACTCCAGTTTATCTTAGAATGGGGTTTATTCAATGTTATTTAGATGGGATAAACCCAGGTCTAAGATAAACGGGAGTTTAAAAGTGGCTATGAATATGCTGCAATATCTACAGAATTGAATTGAGTTTAACCTTAAGACATAGTTCAAACAGGCAGGTGCAACACCTATTCAAGTTGCAAAAATGAGTAGGGTTTGAGAAAAAACTTCAAAAGATGTTGAAGTCCAGTAGCAATTAAAAACAAGTAATTCAACAATTACTGATTAAGTTGATCTATCCGAATCCCTTTTACAACTTCTTCATTTCGTGATGACAATAATAATTACAAAATTTATTATTTATGTTGATGTTTGGCAGCTCAATTAAATCAATTAAAAGCGAACGCAATCTTGCGTCTTTTAATTAACTATTTTATCAAAATGAGTGATAACTTTGTGTCGACAATTTAATTGGGATAGCAATAAAAGCGTATCTTGCATGTTCAATCAAAATGCATAATTCAAAAGAAGTGACATTCTTTTCTATTAAAATGGAAAAAACTATTTCTTTTTTTTTATAATTTGAACCCTAAATAGCAATCCCAAAATAAACAAATTTATAAATGGTTGGATCAGACTTATTGAGCAATTAGCAGCGTGGATCCACTCGTTCTGTTTGGTTTAAATTAACAAATCAAATATGAATTGAACAGGTTAATCGAATTTTTTAGTCACTTGAGTAGCAGAATTGGATGAACGTTTAAAAAGAGTTAATTAAACTTTGTCAAGTTAAGTTGCTAAACCGACCATGACAAGAGTTACTCTTGCAGGCAACCATATGTGCAAGATGTGCAAATGCACAGGGCGCAAACTTCTGGGGCGCATTACCAGGAGCAAGAAAATGTAATCTGATCTTGCGCAAACAAATATGTACTGCCATTTGCATTTTAACCACAAAACTTGTTCAAGTAATCCCAAAATATCATCCATCACAATTGTGCTAAGTTATTTCTTGCGCACTAAATAACTTCACTTTCACTGTTGCATTCAAGGAGAATTTAACTCAAAATATCGTAAAATTAAAGATCCCACTAGACCTACGCATTGAAAGTCTACCTCCTGGGTAATGTGGAAAAATCTTATGCATCTGTATCAGTGTATGTACGCAAATATAAAAAAGGGGCGCTTTCTACAAATCTTTCAAAATCTTGCTTGCAGGATCCATCATTTTTTCAAGAAAGTCAGTACCTGTAAAAAAAACATTTTAGGTGAAAAAAGCTGGATTTAAACCCTGCCCTCCCACTTGATAGCCAAACGCACTAACCAAACAAATTTATTTTGAGCTTGTTTTTTCCAAATTTTGACATCTGTCACTTTTGCAATTCGAACGTGGGAAACAAAATTCTTCCATCAACATAAATTGTATGTTCTTTAATTTTTCGTACATTTTTGTATCAAAAATTAAAACTTTAGTTTATATTTATAACGGATTGCTAATTATTTATTAAATAATTTTTAAGTATATAAACAAAACTATGACAGCGGATTGACAGCGAAAGCTTCTTCGAAGAACCACTTCGCCATTTTGTAATTTGCCAAATTCGTATACAATTCAGCAATTCTTCGTAAAATTCTCGAATCATTTACATTCGAAAGTCCAAAAATCTCCAGATTAGCCATTAAATTTTCCAAAATAGATCTTCTCTCTTCATTGACAATCAACATTTGATACTTTACCATTAACATGTAAGGAAATGGATATTGTTTGAGCAATTTCTCATTAATTTCTTGAGAGTTTTTTAAATCACCCAATTTCCTTTCGACCAAGGCTAAATTATATGTAGATTCATAAATCTTCTCTGCACAACCATTAGTTGCTATTTCGAAAGCTTTCTTTGCTGCAATGTAGTCTTTTTGAAGAAATTTCAAAACTCCATAGTTATTGTAGGCTTTTAGTTTTTTACAACCCTTCAGAAGATCTTCGACTTGGGGATACATTTTCAAATACAAATAAACAAAACTTAAATTGATTTTTGAGTTTTCTGTCAAATTTTTAACATTAAGTTCGAATTTTCGAAGAAATGCAAAAGCTTCTTTTAAGTTGCCATTTCCCATGAGTTTGACTATTCGAGCGACTTCTAAATTATCCGCCATCCAAGCATAGTTTGTGATTCGAATAACATCCACACACCAATTGAAGCCATCTTCTTCGACATCGTCAAACAGAGGCGAAATGAGAAATATCAGCTTTGCGATCTCTTCAACTTGATCAAGTTGCGGAAGATTGAAAATGTCTGTAAAACAACGACGAATCTTCGAAACTCTCCTCAACGCAAACCAACATAGAGATAGATGGTAATATGATTTGAAATCTGGATTTTCCTTGACAATGTAAGCGAAGACAAAAGCGGCTTCGGAATAGAGTTTCTGCTGAACCAGCGACAGACCGATGTTATGCATGATTTTTGAATAAATAACCTTTTTGTTTTGTCCAACTTGATCCAATGCCATTTTATAAAATTTAATTGCCAATTGATAGTTCTGAAGTTTGAAATGCACATTGCCGAGATTTATTTTGACACGAAGTGATATTTCTGGATTTTTTACCAAAGATTGATAAATGTTCAAGGCTGGTCTATAGGCCGATTTATTTTCATAAGCCTCAGCGAGTATTAGAGCTTTGTAAGGCGGCTTAATGGGACAGATGTTTTCCATTTTTTTGTAATTTAAAATATATTTGAAATATTAGTCGTCATTATGTCAGTTTTAGGAAAACTAATTTTAAAATTACAGACTGTTTCCGTAACTGTTCAAGTTACATTTTTTGGGATTATGTATTTAAATCGACAGAAATGTCGTAAGAACCGCCGTAAAATGTAAGGATCTATTGTAAATGGGCCTCTTGCGACTGGAGATCCATTGAAAATTTATACGAACATTGCGACCGTCTCAACGTGGATTGCCTCTTTTATAGGCTCGAATAGTATTTTAAGAGAGTGGTATGAGAAAAATGCGCTCATTTCCACGCCCACTTTAGAAAGCGTAGATTTTGTAAATAAGCTCTCTTAAACCTAAAGCATGACTTTTGTCATTTAACTCGCCCATTGTACGAAATATTTTGCGAAACCGACCGACATAGCTAAAGGATTGTAAAGTCTCACGACTTAGGTGATTGGGTCATGTATTTAGATTGTTTGGAACCCAATGCCTCAGCCCGGAAAACCTTTGCTTCAACACCTGAAGGACTGCGGCGGAGTAAACATGGGCCGTGACTCAGTTCGCGTGAGCAAGTGGTAGGGAACATTAGCTAGGAAGGTAGATCGAAATGGCGCTGGAGTGCGACGTTTTGATACCATAACGCGTATTGAAATGTGGATGGGAATGGAATATGATTTTACTAGAGCGGTCTGTGGATATACCCCCTTACGAATCTTAGAAAACCTTCGCCCGCTTTGCGCGGTCTTAAGAACTCAACGGATACAGTATAGGAGTTAAAACCACTCAACTTTGTCGCGTTGAGTGAAGATATTAAGTCTTTGATCTTCAGCTCAGAAAGTTCGTTGCGGTTGTTAAGAAAAATCTTTTCAAATGATTTTACTCTCATTTTGGCCAGAGCGGGCTTTACAGAGGAAATGAGCAACCGCTTCCTTTTTCCGCTATTCCACTCAACTTACTACGACAATGAGTATTGTCCAGCATCGCCGCATGCTCTCCGAATGGCCATTGACCAGAACAAATCGCAACGACCCTGAGGGCTATGTCTCGCCTTGGCCTAAATATCAAGTCAGTTTTTCGGGATTTATTGTAGATGGGACATATATTTCTGGATAGAACGCAGTTTGTTAAAGTTCGCCACCTACGATTGGATGCAGTAAGAAAAATTAAAAATATATTGCCCTTCATAACTCCAAGTGGAATGTTGACTCTTTCCGCAAGTGAGCTATGAAGGGCTGCTCCTTGCCTGGCTAGTTCGTTCGTTTCGCTCAAATCTACTGTGACCTGGAACCTATAGATAAAAGTTATTCTGAAGTTAGCTTTTAGGCTTGAGAGCTTATAAGGACATTGCTGAACCAATTCAGATGATACTAAAGCCGAATTAAATGGGTTTAACAGCTGCGGATAGGATAGCGGCATTTTGATTTTAGTTAGGGTCTTGTTTGAGTTACTTAAATGCTTCCCTAATTGCCAGTAATTCAGCTTGAAATACACTACCAAAGTTGGGAAGAGGAAAGACCTAAAGATATTCAAAAAATCGGAAAAGATCCCTGAACCAAAACAACACTTCAAATTAGAACCGTGAGTAAAAATAGTTGTGTCAAAGTTACTCGTCACGAAGTCATCATGGAAATAAAACTTTAAAATCCTTACTGAGATCCAGAGCCAATGCTATAGCTGTTCTTTGAACTTTCTTAAGTTTGTTTGTGATGCTATTTCTTCAAAGGCTGAGGTAAGATCGCCGGTTTCCAGGGTTCTTCCCAAAGAAGCAACTAAACCTGGGATTGGAAGGTCTATCTCCAAAATCACATATTCTTTATTTATCTCTAATTTTGATTACATTGATTTAAAAAGTTCAATCACTTAAAATATCTCACATGCTATTTCATATACTCCTAAGGTATTAACAATTATTTAACTTATTACAAATAACAGGTTATTACGTATAATTTGTCCCCAGTGCACAATTTGAGGAAAGGTCAGGTCGGAACCCTCTTGGGAGACCTTGTACAAAGGAAGCCTAAGGAAAGTTCTGGCGTAATTCTCTTAGGGGAACTATGTCCCCAGTTAGCAAACTAAGGAAGTTTTCTGGTTGGAATCCTCGTAGGAAATTTCTTGTCCAAAAGAACCTTGAAAAGGTGGCCTGAGGAAAGTACTATAAGCCTATCTATATAGCCTAACGGCCCTACTAAAAATATTTTTAAAACAACCCAGAGTGGCTTCTTAGGTAGTGTATTAACACCACAATATCGTACCTCCCTTTTAATCGTCACGACTGTTATAACCCTGCGTCAACTGGATCTTCTATCTCTTTACTCTAGATTGGACGAGATTAAAAGACAATTTCTGTGATTTCTTTACTTCTTCATGTTATATTTTTTGCATCAAGTGAATGTGAACTGAAAAGTAAGGAAAATTAAATTTGTATGAAAATTAAGATTTCATCAAAATTAGGTTTAAAATCAAACAGTGGATGCATCTGAGAATCAGTTGTAACGCTTCGTAACATATTTACGTTGAACGCTTTGTTAAGTGCGGACCAGTAAACAACCTCAACTAGCTTGGTTTGAAGCCCAGGTCAACACCAGGGTGAAGTGCCACCTTAAGTAAGTTACTACCCCTTGCCTCTTTAAGAAATAATGTAAGAAGTTTTTATTTCTTCGTTCGGTGGGAAGTTATAACCGTGGCAATTATTTTATTCTGGAAGGGAATTTTAAATGCAACCGGAATAGCACGGCTAATGTTTGAAGTAATTGAAGGATGGGGCAGAATTTTTGCGGGCACAGTGGACTGAGAAAAAAGGTACTGATTATCTCATGGAATCCCACGTATGGCGCGGCGCGCGGCGTCCAGCTGTAGCTGGGGGAATATAGAAAAGAATGCTGCCTAGAGTGGGGCTGGAACCCACACCTCTAAATTAGAAGTTAAGCACTACATCCACTGCGCCATTGCTATTTATGAAATCTTCTTTGAATAATACCACTAAAGAATGCTTGACGCTGGAATATTCATAAATAAATATAGAGACAAATAAAATACACCACCTGAAATTTCGACTAAACTACTCGACCCATCATGTAAAGGTGAAAAGCAGCACAGATATATGTCCAAATCAAGTAGACGTCAACTTTTTTCTGCAGTGATTGCCACTGAAATGGTAGATAGTTCCAGTCATGCCAATGGACAATTTAATGCGAGACAAATGAACCTTACCAAGCTAGAGCTTTCCATCGACCTGTTTCTAAGCTACTTAGGCCCAGTGGTGAGTTAAACCATGGTTAGTTAACTCTAGATTAACCCACAATTAACTGAGGAAGCAGTTTTTTCGTTGCATGCGAAACGACTAAACATTCTCGGTGGATAAAACATCAAAACCATCTGTTCAGTTAATCTTGAGTTAACTCACCAAATTGGAGTTAACTCTGATTTAACTTTAATAGCGCACTGAATAACTGAACCCTAAAGACCTAAGTGAAATATTCTCAATATTGGCACATATATTGGCACATAAATTTCTTATTTTCACTTAATGACGTTAGCGTTAGTATAAAGTTTAAAAATAAATGTAAACGTCAATAATCAACTTATTTTTCTATTCTATAAAAACACACAGTAGATAAGAAGAAAACATGCTTAATCCAAACAAAATTGCATGTTGTTTTTTTTTTTGAAAAATCAAATAACATGTTACCATCTGTCATCAGATAACCCCCAACATCACCCGCAATATATTATGTACATTTTGTTGTTTCAACAGATTATAAGATATGTATGAAGTTACAATTTAAAAATACATACATGACTTTATTTTTATTGGAAACAAATTTTCCTCAATATTCTATTCCACTTCGGTTTGCCATCATTGGTCGGTCGTCATCGTCTGAGTCTCCATCTCAATCACATCCATTTTAATGAATTTATATTTTTAAATATATTTTATGGAATGTTTGTTTCTATAGCCGGAACTATCACACAGGGTGTTTTTTTTTTTTTTTCTTCAAAATCGTGCAATTGAGTAAAATAATTATTGTGCTAGATTTCCACGACTAACAAAATTACATTATTTTTGCCATATGTATTTATTTTCGTGTTCTACGACAAAAATGGGTGAATAATAGCAGAAAATATGGCGATATTTCAGTCGAGTAAATTCGTCATTATCTAAACTTTTTCATTACTTTGAAATTGATAGACAATTTGATGATATTTGTGAGTTGTGAAATAAATTTTCTGCAAATGAATTACATTTACCCGTCGTATAAAACATGAGTCACTCATGCACTATCAGTATTGGTGCACAATGGCAATATGCCACAAAATAATGACACAATTATTTTATCTAGTGTCATGTCATACTATAAAAATTCAACAACTGCCATTTTTACACAAGGCCACCATGATGATTTAACCTCAATTATATGTGTCGTTTTTTTATGACAACTAGATGGATTCATGCTGGTAGTATCTCTAACAAATCTTAGCCATTTTTATGTTTTTATCGGGTAAATGGTCTATAATCAGCCTGTATTTTCAACATTAAAACAACTGACAGGTGCAACTGACGTTAAGTTAACTGCCATCGTGTAAATAAAATGCCGACATCATTTTTTTTTTTTTTTTCAAATTATGACAAAATGACTAAAATACCTCCCTTCACGCTACTTTGACTCAACGACGAAGTTCTCTCACTTTCTTCCAGTGCGAAATACTTGGGCGTCATTCTTGACCCCAAGTTAAATTGGAAAATCAATGTTGAAGAACGGGTTAAGAAGGCCGGTATAGCCTTTTATGCCTGACCTTCGGGAAAAAGTGGGGCCTCCAATCGAAGATGATACTGTGGACGTACACAGCTGTGTTACGACCGATTCTTACGTATGGCTCTATTGTGTGGTGGCCCGCACTTAACAAAGCATATAACATAAAGAAACTTAAGAAAGTTCAAAGAACAGCTACCGTTGGCACCACAGGAGCCCTACGCTCCTGCCCGACGGATGCCTTAAGCGTCTTTCTGCACCTCTTACCAATTGATTTACATATTAAATATTTAGTAGCCTGCAGCGCGATTAGACTTAAGGAGTCAAACCGTTGGCTTGCTAAACCATATGGTCATAGCAATATCACAGGTTTGATTCCTATTGATATGCTTTCATTGCAGACCGACTACTGCTCTCCCGCTCTGGATCTCAGTAGGGATTTCAAGGTTTTATTTCCATCCAGAAAGGATTGGAAAGATGACGTCGTGACGAGAGACTTCGACACAACTATTTTTACTGATGGTTCAAAGATGGGGTGTGGTGTTGGTTCAGGAATCTTCTCCGAATCCTTGAACATCTCTAGGTCCTTTCGGCTACCTGACTTTGCTGGTGTATTCCAAGCTGAATTACTAGCGATCAGGGAAGCATGCAGGTTACTCAAACAAGACCCTAACCAAAAGCGAAACACCGCTATCCTGACAGACAGTCAGGCAGCTGTTAATGCCATTGATTCAGCTATATCATCTTCTAAATTGGTCCAGCAATGTCGAGATGAGCTCTCAAGCCTTAATGTCAACCTCAGGGTCACTCTTATCTGGGTTCCAGGTCACTGTGGCATTGAGGGAAACGAGCGAGCTGACGAACTGGCCAGCAAGGAACGGCCCTTCACAGCTCACTTCCGGAAAGAGTTAACATTCCACTTGGAGTTGTGAAGGGCAAAATACTCTCAATCTTTCTTACTGAATCCAACAGCAGGTGGGAAAGTTTAACAAACTGCGCTATATCTAGGAAGATATGGCCCATCTATAGTAAGTCCCGGACAACTGACCTGATGGCTAGGCCCAGGCGAGACATAGCCTAGCCAGGGTTGTTGCGATATGTTCTGGTCACTGGCCAGTAGGAGAACATGCGGCGAAGATGGGCATTCCATACAATACCTTTTGTCGTAGTTGTGGGGACCATCAGGAGAAGGAAACAGTAGTTCACTTCCTCTGTAAATGCCCTGCTCTGGCCAAATTGAGAGCAAGACTATTTGGAAAAGCCTTTCTTGAAAACTTAAACGAACTTTCTGAGATAAAGATCAAAGATTTGATAGCTTTTCTCAACGCAACGAAGTGGTTCTAAGTTTAATTTTGACTTAACTTCTTTACCTGAAAAAGGGTGCCTACTTTCAGACCCGTAAGGGAATATAAACCCCTCCAATAAAACCACTTTCAACCCACAGGTCAATACGAGTTTATGGTATCAAAACGGCGCCCTCCGGCGCTAATTGGGCCCGCGGAGCTAGTTTGCTCTGGGCCGCCATTTTTACCTACCATGACAAAATACAAAAAGAAAGAAGTTTTCTTGCACGTTGCCAGTATCTTCAGAGTGCCATTATATGACTTCGTGTAATTGTAAGTCATTAAGGGCCAGTTTCACAGTTGACACTTACCGGAATAAGTGGTACTTAAGTTTACCATATTAGGACTTTAGGCTAAGTTTCATAGCCAGCGTTACTTAAGTCACCAACATCGGAGACTTGAGTGCCACTTACTCACTGTGATATTGCGCATTAATCTTTCACATTGTCCACTTGAGGCGGCATTCCATAGGGGACGCCAAAAAACTAAATAACATATTCATATTTTGTCACATCTCTCAAGTGTAACCCCCTTCAAAAGTCCTTAAAATAAAAAGAAGTGACCAGAGACATGCCAATTTACAACAGTTTTGTTTTTAAAAGTACTGTTTGTGTAGCGTCGCAGGGCCAGGGCCCCCATTGGTAGGTATACTTAGGGTACCCTACATCTATTTTTAATGGCAAATGAGTTTTATAAATTGGCATTTAACTAGTATCGTCCTTAAAAAAAAAAACACCCTCTATTAGTAAATTTTCTACAGTTGTTACGCATATCAAAAATTTAATTTAACCCAACCATGCCTACAATGAGATAGGTCATGGCTATATAGCACGAGAGAAATAAATTATTTAAAATTAAAAAAAAAAATATCTCGTAGATGTAAAATAATTATCGCCCGCTGCCGCCACAATGACTGAAATTTATTGCTCGGAATGTTATTCTGCTTTCCGTTTTCGAATGAATTTTGTCGGCCAATGCAATGTTAATTTACCTGCAGATGCACAAGCTGCAACTTAGTTTATCTATTAAAAAAAAGTGCTTGGTGGACGGGGTTACGTAAATTTTAGCCATTGCATTGCTTTGTTCAATTGA
Organism: Leucozona laternaria; assembly: GCA_932273885.2. Classification (NCBI taxonomy): domain Eukaryota; kingdom Metazoa; phylum Arthropoda; class Insecta; order Diptera; family Syrphidae; genus Leucozona; species Leucozona laternaria. Next base: position 214,475,880 of record OW026366.1, on the reverse strand, counting down.
GATAAATAAATATTTGCAAAAACGAAATCCTTTGTTTTTTTTTTTTGTTGTTTTTTAATGAATATGTGATTTTGTGTGAGTTTGTTTATGTATGGCGCCTAAAAATAGATTTTGTTTTTTTTTTTTTTTTCGTTTAAGGAAGTGTATCAATTTGTTATGCAAATAACTTTACTGTCAAAAGAGGCAGACAAATTGTAAATTTCTTTTCCACAGATGGTGCAAATGACACATGAAATATAAATATTTATTCAAATGTTATAAACAAAAAAAATAAAAAATTTAATTGTTTTATATTTATTTGGCCCGGTCCAAAAGTATACAACATCGCACAGCATGAGATTGCCTTGAAAAAAATCAGTTTTTTGAGAGCACATCACTTGCCTTGAGCTGCTTTGTCGTACTTATTTCTAGAATAGTGCGCTGCACTCTATATTTTTATTTTTTTTTTTTTTTTTGTCTTTGAAAATAAATCGAAAATGTATATTTAAGTTGTTTTTTTTGTTGTGTTTTATGTAAAATGGCAACCAACAACCCATCCACCCACCGTCCCCTTCTTTTACATCTACGATGAAACAATTTGTTTGCAATGCAGGTCAAATAGATTCAAGGCAATTTGACAAAACAACAACAAAAAATAAATATTTTAAATTTAAGATAAACGGCGCATAGTGGAAAATATTTATTCAGTGAAAGGATAACGTCACAATAAATTTTCAAAAAAACTTTCCCTTCTATTTGATTTAAAACCAGTCAGCAGACATCATAAGCTGTAAAAGAATTCATTTATTTTAGTTTTTTTTTTTTTTTTTTTTGAAGGACATCACATTTTATTACAAAGAATGATTTTGTATAATTTGTATTTATATCTCAGGTTTATCGTAGGTAACTACCAATTAAGTGAGGCATGCTGATCCATTTAACGTCCTACGAACAATAAAATTCATTTTATTCCTTACTGTGAACTATGGGCGATTTGTATTGATTTTTAAATTGAATATATTTCGCGAACGACTCAAACGATTTCGAAGACATAAGCTATAATGTTTAGAGTTTTGAATTCTGGGATGTCACATCCCAAAATGTAATGGGACGATCCGCTGAGGAATCAGATCGTATGCCTCTCTGAGTCAGCAAAAAAACCGCCTAGCTTGGCATATTATTGTCGAACTCAGATCAGCTGACTCGCATTCAGTTCAGTTTGTTGATAAATTGAGTACCAAATTTCAATATTTATCAACTATCAATTGATGATTGGAAATTGCAATAGAGGTGAATAAGTGTGAACAGGGCATAGTTTCTTCCTCTTCTTTGCTGTGTGACATGCTTGCCTATTAACCAGGGCCCCGAGACTATTAAAGAGCTAATGTGCTATCTTTTTTAATGTATTGTAACGATTTATTAATTACTCAACTACTTTGAATTTGAAACAAAGGAAAATCCTCTAAATGTTTACAGCGCCATCTTTCTGAAAAGCTAAACAACAAAACTTCTACCATTTACAGCGCTATGTTGTGAATTCCAGTATGCCATCTGTCAACAACTGGAATGGAAACTAATAGAAGGAGATATACTAGAATATTCTAGTGAAGACAAGAACCATTTAATTCCGAATATTAGGGGATGTGATAGCGTAAAGAAGTAAAAGTGTATCCGGAAATGAATTTTAAATTGCATACTATTGAGATTGGAGCATAATAAAAACGATTTGAAGCGAAATAAAGTGTGTAAGTAAATAAGTGGAAGTCATTATTTAAAGAAAATATGTTTTTTTATTATCGAACCCTGGTAGAACATTACAGTACTAAGCACTTAGGCCCAGTTGTTCAGTATGAGATTGAAGTTATACCCGAGTTGTTAAGCCGTTTTGTCGCCAAATAAGTGGTGAAGATATACTAACAAAGGTTCGTTCTCTCTAAATAATCTTGCTAGGTTGCATAACTATAAAGGAAAACTTATTTCGTATATGGCAATTGTCAAGAAACTTTGTAGAAACTGATTAAAAGAGACACGAACACCATGTTTAAGCAGGCAGTGAAACATCACCAGGAGGAATTCAGGAAGAGGCTTGAGGACATGAAACCGGGACGCGATGCCTTCAAGAAAATTACTCAGCTCGTTGGGAAGAAGTTCTTGATGCCAGAATCCATCCAGCAACAACTCCAGCCGAGAAAGTAGAAGCTTTCGCCAACAACTTTCGAATTTATTGAAGAAGTGGAAAGCAGGTGTGAACGAATTGCAGCCTTCAACACCACAGTCACCACTTTCACTGAGGACAATTCCGCAATGGACCCACTATCTGCAGATGTTTTCACTGTCATTCGAGAAATTGACTGTCATTCGAGGAATTGACTGTCATTCGAGGAAATGACTGGCATCATACATGGTGTAAACTCCATGAAGTCAGTGGGAAATTATTGAATTTCTAAGTTTGTACTTAAATAGTTATCAAATCTCGCCATCTTGCTGCTGAAGATCATCTTCAACAGCTGCCTGAACAACAGCTGCTGCCATGAATCATGGAAAATGAAAAAAGTGGAACCTGTACCGAAGAAGACCAACAGGACAAGCATCGAAGAACATCGGCCAATCTAACTGAGAAAAATGGACTGCACTCAGACGTAACCCATGGACTCAACTAGAAGTATACGACCATTGCGTGTTTACTGGACATCAAAAATGCTTTCGACAGAGTATGGATAAAGACTTTTATTCAAACTGTACAGCCTAGGACTACCTCATCACTAGACAAGAATTATAAAAAACATCATACATTGGGTTGGACCTGACCACGTGACTTAGGTAGAGCAATGCGTAGGGCAAGAGCTCCGAAGACGCTGGGTCTATGTTCAACTCGCAGCTCGGCAGAAAGATTTTTTTTTTTTTTTTCAAATTAAAAATTGAACGTAATAGACTAAGCATAAGCACCACTAAAAGGAGTCCGATTATTGGCCTGGCAGCCGTGAAATAGGTATAACTCCAGCCTATAATGATTTGGTGGTAGCTGACTCAGGTGGTTGTTGTTTCATTCGACAAAGAAGAGGATCAGCGATGGAGTACCACAAGGATCCAAGTTAGGCCCCATTATCTATTCAACATATATACAGAGGACCAGCTTACGCATATCCCTTTCACAGGAAATCGCTGCCAGAAGGATGGAGGAGCACATCAGCAACTGTTTCATTCGACAAAGAAGAGGATCAGCGATGGAGTACCACAATGATCCAAGTTAGGCCCCATTATCTATTCAACATATATACAGAGGACCAGCTTACGCATATCCCTTTTACCGGAAATCGCTGCCAGAAGGATGGAGGAGCACATCAGCAACTTGTGGGACTTCTACCTCAAATGGGGACTGCAGATCAACAGCAACAAGATCGAGCTCATCTGCTTCTGCTTCAGAACACCAACAACAGCAATAAGACGTTTTAAATCACAGCTTCCATCAGACAACACCAAGATAGCGAGAAAGACAACAACGAAGTAAATGGTGTTTTTTTTAGGCGTCTGGTTTTCAAGAAGAAATAAAACGCATATACTATCATATTATGGCCAAGAATTTAGCTTTATTATAAAGATAAGGGATTGATATTATGTTTTAAAAATGATTTCGGGCAAGTGGCCGCCCGCGGGCTGGCTCGAATAAATTCCAGTCGAGAGGCCCAATTTTCAACCACTTTTTGCAGCAATTGGGGCCGTTTGTCAGCTATAACGCGCTGAATATTCTCTTTTAAGGTGTCAATCGTCTCGGGCTTATCTGAGTAGACAAGCGACTTCACATAACCCCACAAGAAATAGTCCAGCGGTGTTAAATCGCACGATCTTGGAGGCCACGCCACAGGCCCACGACGCGATATAATGCGCTCACCAAAAGTTTCCTTCAATAAATTGATTGTTTCGTTGGCTGTATGGCATGTAGCACCGTCTTGTTGGAACCGAGGGTCGTCCACATCAACATCCTCCAATTCAGGCACGAAAAAGTCATTAATCATAGCTCTATAGCGTTCCCCATTGACTGTAACATTATGGCCGGCTTCATTTTTGAAGAAATATGCAGCAATGATTACCTCTGCCCATAGAGCACACCAAACAGTGACTTTTTGAGGATGTAACGGCGCGGCGTCTCAACAATGGCTTGTGGATTATGATCACTCCAAATACGACAATTTTGCTTATTAACGTACCCATTCAACCAAAAATGAGCTCCATCGAATATTGGACGCAGAGCGCTATGCGTCGCGCGAACCGAACCATTATTTTGGTAATAAATTTGCACGATTTGTAAACGTTGTTCAGGAGTAAGTCTATTCATTCTGAAATGGAAAACCAAACTGAGCATAAATCAAGTGACAGCTCTCAAAAAGACAAACTGCGAAAAAAGTATTGCCAGATTGAAAACCACACGTCTAAAAAAAAAACTCCCGTTACCTTGGAGTGAATTTCACCAAACGCTTTCAATTCAAAAACCACGCTGTTATTATGCTTAAGAGATCAAACTTTTCCCTGCAGCTGGTCCATCCGTTTTTAAGGAAGAGAAACGGTCGTTTGCCCCGAAAACGTCGACTTTGAGCCAGTGTTTTATGGCCTCTAATGGACAGAGATACGACAAAGTGTGGGTGAAAAGTTGCTGTGAATGCTGAAGGCCCATCACCTCGAGATGAAACAATAACATTCACCACAGTTCTTTAGATCTCCCTTTTATAGAAAGAACGCCTCTATCTGTATAATGTCATACGTTCGATAAAAGGGTCTTTGAAATGATTGGTAGTTTTCTTTTCTTTAACCAATAGTTCTCTACAGCCACAGCTCTTATGACTAAAGTCACATTTCTATTAGTATTCTGTAAAATATAAAAGCATTTAAGAACCCTTTTAACTGTGGGTGTTTTTCTTTTATAGGATGTATGGTGTTTTCTTAAATTTCATGTATTTAACCTTTAGCTTTAAGCCTTCAAAGACCTATTTCAATTTAAAACATCTTTAATGTTCCATTATTGATACACATTTGGAAATGGTTCAAAACTTGATAGAAAACAAAAACAAAACCTCGTTTTCTTTTCTAAATTCTTCGTGAGAGGCCTTTCTCAAAGGTTGATTCTATTTTTCGTCTCCCATATATGTAGGTAGATACATCGTTACCTATTTAACTTTTCCAATACCCTGAAGCCAAAATTTGTATTCCTCTGTGGTATGTATATGGTGGGAAAAAATGACAGATGGTTTATGTTAGCTTATATAAAAAGACGAGGATGATATGAAATTTGAATGATGGTTTATGAAGAATTATTTTTTCATATCAACTTCATCGTTATAAAGCAAAAAAAAATAAAAAGTTGAATTGAGACTTATCTGTAACAGCTAAAGGGGTGTCTGTAAAATTGTCTTTTGCCATTTAATTTCAAGGTTTGGGTTATCTCTCCTTACACCTACAACTGAATTTCTTTATAAGCCCTCATCTTAACATTATCAAGGACATATTTTCGAGAAAATCTGAAATTTTCGAGAATTTCGTAAGCAGACTGTTATTAATATTTTAAAAAAGAAAAGTTGTTAAACTTTCGAAAGAAAGAAAGCAGTGATAAATGGAATAATGTATGTTCCAGTTTTTTACTTGCTTTATAGGGCAAGTATTGGTTTCGAGTAAAAACAAAAATTTCGAGGTTGTAATCATAACTATCACTACGATGATGGAGAAGTTCGAAAAAGTGGGTTTCGTTATGCCGTTTTTCGGTCTGGGCGTCAATACGTCTTTGCATCGGTGCGTCCACTGTAATTTGAACTACAACCAAAACGGTTGCCCCGATTTGGATGAAATTTTGTCCAGAGCATTTTTATGAGATTCTTAAGAGGTCGAATTCGAACTTTAAACGTGTAGCTCATTTAGAACGTGTAGCTGTTGCCATACAACAGTTTTGGTTTTTTTTCGAATTATCTCGAAAACGGCTGAAACGATTTTGATTAAACTTCGTACATAGAATGACTTAAGTAATTCTAAGAAAACTGCTGTTTCAGGTTTTTGGAGAAAAACTCACATAACGGAAATAGGCACTACCCGTTTTTTGAGGTCTTATTTTGGGGTTAATCGCGCATATATTTTCTATGGTTAGACCGAAACCACAGCCATTGCGGTTGATTTCGATGTAGGTATTTATTTATACCTCATTCCTGACGTTTCTTCGTACATACCTAATAATTCAACGGCTGCTTCCAAACTACGTAAATTGGAGCCAATGTTATCTAATAATGCTATTTCAATTTTGTGATTCTTTCCAGTTTCATTTAGAGCTGTGTAAATCGTTCATTTCAAATGATCAAATCGTTGAAGAATCGATTACCAAAATGATTCGATCATTTTAATCAATCGATAATTTGATCATTATCATTCTACTCAATTCATTATTTGATACTTTTCCAATTCGATTTTTGATGTGTAAACATCTATGCCGGCGGTAGAGAGAAATAAAAACCTGGACTTTCTTCTGTGTGACGTTACGATGTACCACGTTACGTAGCGCGTATTCTCAGAAATGATTTGAGATTTTGACACCTGTCAAATTAAAAGTGTTCTAAGCTGGGCGTGACTTTAGGTAATTTCCAACTCCTAAATCGATTGGCATACTTCCTTTCTCGATCCACCGTACCAATTTTTTTTTTCATATTTTGACACCTGTCAAACTTAGTGTTCTATTGGACCCAAAACATCGGCGGTGACACTAAGGTAATATCCACCTCCTAAATCGATTGGTGTAGTCCGTGCCGTACCAAAAATGTTGGTATATATTGACACCTGTCAAACTAAGACAATTTTTTTATGTCGGTTTCGATAAAATTCAATCTCCGAATTTAACGAATACTGTACCGTTTTGATCGAATCCAATCTGACCCATATTTTTTTTCTCCGATAAAATATATTAATAATTCAAAAGAGATTGATATCGAAAATAGAGATTCATTGAAATGATTGAGATTGGGATGGAAAATCGAGAATAATCGAAATGATTGAGAATGTGATCGATTGAAATGAAAATTTGTGATTTCAATCATCAATACTTTTCGATAATAGGATCAAAAAAATCGAATCGCGGTTTTGTATGAAATGAATACAACTTTTCTTCCTTGATTGAAACAGCCTTAGTTTCACTCTTTCAATAGAGAGGGTCGACTCTAGAAAGTGACATTAATAATTTTATAAATTTTAGGCGGAAAGAAGTTAGATACTAAGTACAAAATTCGTAAGATAGGAATTATGAAATCATTATTTTTTTCGGGGATATTAACACCTCATATATGGGATATTGGCAAAAAAAATTATACCATCTGAAAGATCTCAGTGACCTCATAAAAGGTCAATTAGTTTCAGTAATTGTTCAGCCAAAGGTTTTTCTTAAGGGAATTTTTAAAGATTTTTTTCAAAGACACAATTTATACGACCTTTGAAAAACTTTAAAAATTCGCAAAAAAAAAAAAACCTTTAGCTAACCAATTGCTGAAACTAGTTGACCTTTAAGAAAGCATACATTTTGCGAATATCACCATAAGGGTTACTAAGATCTCCGACGCTTCCAAGGGACAAGGTTTGGTTGGGTAAAGCTGGCTGCCAAGCGAATGCTTGACACACTTAGACCATGAGTTGTTCCATTGTGATACCACAAGAATCTGGGAACTTTTCTCCTTCTTTACGAAGCGTTCGAGATTCCTTCTGTCAACATTTTCCAGATCACTATAGGATCATTGTAGTAGTAGTTTTCGAGAGGGAGTTTCCGTCGTTGCGATAGAGCAGGACAAGTACAGAGGTGATGAGGAATCGATTCTTCCTCTTCTTCATCCATACAGCTCCTACAAAAATCATTTGAAAATACTCCGAGTCTCGATGCGTGCTTGCCTTTCTAGCAGTGCCCGGTAATGACACATATTACGGAGTCGATGTGCAGTCTTCTTATAGAGATATTAAACTATTGGAGCGTTTCAGATCTAGCTTTGGCCATATTTGTTTTGTTGCCACGCAGGTGGTGATGTTGTTCCATGTTAGGTTTGTTTTCTTTATATTGCATCGTGCTTCAGCACAAGTTTTTACGTAGCAATGGGTTTATAGGTATGCTCTGTTTGGCAAAATAGGTTATGTTGTTCCACTTATGGCGACTTCGGTAACCCTCCAATTTTCTGGAATGACCTTATGGCGTGGCACCCAGCAGGGGTGAATATTAAACTGCTGTGCTATTAGACCTTAACATCTCTAGCCAAACAAGAAAATACATTTTTGATTCTTCGATTCTACCAGTTATGACATATGAGTGCCAGACGTTGAAGCCTACAAGGTTCTTTGAGAACAAATTATAATCTAGTCAAAGGTCAATGGAAAGATCAATCCTAAAGATGCGGATTTCTCAACGAGTAAAACACACACAACGTAATAAGAAGTCGAACTTATTTTGAAGATGTAGGTACTTCTCAAAATGAGAAAATTAAAATGGGATTGGGCTGGGCTGGGCTGGGCTGGGATGCGCTGGGCTGAGCTGAGCTGAGCTGAGCTGAGCTGAGCTGAGCTGAGCTGAGCTGAGCTGAGCTGAGCTGAAATGCTCGGCTCGGCACATTGCTCGCTCAAAAGATGAACGATGGATCAAGATGGCAACAAAGTGGACACCATTGGACAGGAAACGAAATGTTGGAAGACAATTCAAACGGTGGAGAGACGACATCAGTTCCTTTTGCTCGAACTATACTGGCGAGAAGCTACAGATAAAAGAAGATGGAAATTGAGGGGGGAGGCTTATGATCATCAAAATGTTTGAATCTAAAAACAAAGTATTTATTTTATTTTGAACTAATGAGTGAATAAAAGCTTTTTAATAATAAATAGAGTTGAAAGAGACAGATTCCACGGATTTTATGGCGGCTTGGCTATCTGAGAAGATGCCGATATCTGTGTTAGATATTTATAACGTTTTCTTTAATCCAAGACTTGCAGTGATTGGGAAGGCGAAAGGAGAGACTTAAATTCAACTTGTCTGAGTACACAACACCACCAAGCCCGTCATCATTATTTGTTCAAGGGACAATCAAAGCCAAGATATGAGATACGAAAAAAGAAACTTCTAAAGCCTAAGTTGCTTGATTATATGGAATGATGAATTTAAGCCAGTGATAAGACCGAGTCTACCCTTCAAAATCTGAGTTCATTTGCTCGTCTTAAAATAATACTCCCGGAATTGATCGAATCCCAAATGAATTTTGGAAATACGCAACATTGGAGTTTTTAACACTTCTCACAAAAGTGTACAATGATATTTTCACTACAGGTGATCTATACTTTTTCCCATATTCAAAAAAGGAGATAAGGTGGACCCATCCAACTATCGAGGCATTGCTTTTCTCAACTCATCGCTTAAAATATTCATGGAAATTCTAAGAAGCTGACTTACATTATGGATTGAAAGTAACCATATTCTGAGTGAATTCCAAATTGGGTTTAGAAAAGGATATTCCACAGTGGATCACATATTTAGCCTGACCAACATCGCAGAGATATATCTTCGTAGAAAGAAAAAACTATACGCATGCTTCATCGATTTCCGAGTGGCATTCGATTCCATCGACAGAAAAGCTCTGATGTTTAAATTGCTTAGAGATGGGATGTCTCTAAAATTTGGAAAAATAATTGAGGACATCTATAAAGAAACAACCTATGCAGTATGGGATGGGCAAAATCTATCTGATTGGTTTCTCGCGTTAGTAGTATTGAAACAAGGTTGCAATCTCAGTCCTTTAGCTTTTTGCTGTTATGTTGAGGACCTAATAGAAGACATGCCATGTGGCATAACCATTGATGGGTTTAGGATTAAAGTTCTGATGTACGCAGACGATCTTGTCATTCTAGCTGAATCTCTTCAGCTAATGATCAACAAATTACGGAATTACTGTTCGAATTAGAATCTAACAGTGAACCTTAACAAGTCAAAAACAATGGTTTTTCGGAGAGGATCAGGGCGATTGGCTGTAAACGAGAAATAGTATTATGGAGTTGACCAAATTGAAACTGTGAGGGAATACCAATACTTGGGTTACACTGTGACGAGCAACAACGAGAAACAAGGACCTAGCCTTTAGTTCAAAATACAAAGTTTTTCTGGCAACGTCCGAAACAATATTGCTGTATGCTGCGGAATCATGGGGCTGGTATCAGTCTGAAACCACCGAAAAACTCTTGAGGTTCTTTCTAAAGAGGCAATTTCGACTACCAGAAACAACACCTAATTACATGCTTCTCATAGAAACCCGTCTATCACCATTATATCTCTCATCTCTTAAAATGCACTTCAACTACATCACCAAACTAATGTATAGCCACGTCGACAAAGTGGCAAGAAAGATTGCAGTATCGATAATAAGGTCGCAAAGCTCATGGTTTCAGGAATGGAAAAACCTAGCAGATACTTGTGAACTCTCTTTCAATCTTACTTGAGATAATCTAGCAGAATGGAGGCCATATCTACACAATCTACTGGAATAGCTTCACTTCAAACTTCATTACGATTTAAGAGAATCCAACTACTTCAAGGACACCCATAACAGTGAAACAATTTCATTGATTTTCAGGGCAAGAGGTGAACTATTACCTCTTAATTTCATTCCACATCGCAATGACCTATCACTAAACTGCTCCTTATGCAACTCCAATGATAGGGAAAACTTACTGCATTTCATCGCAAGATGTCCGATTCTAGCAGAAATTCGGCGACAAATTTGGCAGACAAGTTATTTGGAACAAGCGGAACTCATTGAAATTTTAAATGGAACAGATTGGCAAAAATTATATCACTTAATTATAGAAGGCAGATAATAAGAGAAGACTTTTAAGTTGAAATTGTATAAAGGGTTTTCCAATTTTGAAGCTAGCATTTTTTGACATTTGACAAGTAGAAACTACGCCACTACGGTAAAAATGGAACGATACACGCTTCAACATTGCATTGAAATTATTAAAATTCACTATAAAAATGGTGAAAATTTGGCAGAGACGGTTCGTAAAACTAAAACATTTTTGGGTCGTCGTGAAGCACCTTGTCGGACCGCAATACAGAAATTGGTGGACAAATTCGAGCTGTTGGGACAAGTTAGTGGTGTGAAGAATAAAACCCGTGCACGTCGCTCCAGAACAACTGAGAATATTGCTGTTGTAGCCCAAAGTGTTGAAGAAAACCCAGGTTTGTCCATTCCTCGTCGTTCTTTGGAATTAGGCATTCCACAAACGACACTACACCGTATTTTGCATAAAGACTTGGGTCTTAAGGCTTATAAAGTTCAGTTAACACAAGAACTCAAGCCGGCTGATCATCAACAACGTCGTGTCTTTGCTGATTGGGTCCTTGAAATGCATGAAAATGATCCGGAATTTCATCGAAAAATCATCTTGACTGATGAGGCCCATTTCCACCTCGGAGGCTACGTCAACAAGCAAAACTGTCGCATCTGGGGCTCGGAAAACCCAAGAGTTATTGTTGAAAAGCCTCTCCATCCTCAACGCGTGACTGTTTGGTGCGGTTTATGGTCCGGCGGGGTCATTGGACCTTACTTTTTCGAAAATGAGGCTGGAGCAACAGTTACGGTCAATGGATTGCGCTATCGAGAGATGATTAATGATTTTTTATGGCCGGAATTGGATGGTATTGATCTGGACAACGTTTACTTTCAACAAGACGGCGCTACGTGCCACACAAGCAATGAAACCATCGATCTTTTACGGGAAAAGTTTCCGGACCGTGTTATCTCTCGAAGAGGTGATCACAATTGGCCACCGAGATCTTGTGATTTAACACCTTGCGACTTCTTCCTTTGGGGCCACGTGAAAGATAAGGCCTACGCTAACAGCCCAGCGTCGATTCAAGACCGCAAAGATGGAATTCGTGAGGCTATCGAGGACATAGGGCAGCCACTTTGCGATTTGGTTATGGAAAATTTCATGAAAAGGATATGGTCCTGTAAGCGTGGTCGTGGCGGCCATTTGGCTGACGTTGTGTTTTATTATTAACGGCATACCTTCCTCTTTATAATGAAATAAACATGCGATCATTTATCTCAAAAAATGCCATTTTTGTTTGAATATCAAAATAACACCTCTTATTGGAAAACCCTTTATAAAGCACCATTAAACTACAAAAATTCGAAATTATATTAATTTAGGCTATCATCTGGCTGACGGCCCTTCCGGCCATGCCTCAAGAGATTTGAGTTTTGAGTTCAAACTCAAATGTTTTTGTAAATATAACTTTTATGAATTAATAAATCTCTATGTAATCTAATCTAAATCTAAAAAATAATATTTTAACTTTAAATTATATGCGAAGAGCTTTTATTTCTTACTTTTAGGGCCAGTTTCATATTCGACAATTACCGGAATAAGTGGCACTTAAGTTTCAAATATTATGACTTTAGGCTTAGTTTCATAGCCAGCGTAAGTGGAACTTAAGTCACCAACATCGGTGCCACTTATTTAGGTAAGTGTTCACTGTGATATTGCTTATTAATCTTTCACATTCTGACTGTGAAACTGGCACGCAAGTTGCTCGCAAGTTCTAGCGACTATAGCTAACTTATATGTTGTTCAGTTAAAGGGTTTTCGGGGAATGGACACGTTGCCGGCAGCAAATAATCTATCCTATATAGACTGCAGTATAGATGTATTCGAACTATGAAAGCAATAAATTGCCAGTTAAGTGTTTGTTTCTCATATATTTAATAATTTTGTTTAACAAAAAATATCAAACCTATATAATTTCTGCTGACAATTTTTATATTCATAAATACTTAAATGATGGCCTCATTTCAAATTTTGTATTTAACCGTTAAATATTCTATTAATTTATATTTTTTTTTTATATAAAATTTGAAAATAAATTTTAGTTTAAGAATTAAAATTTTAAAAACATATAAAAGTTAAATAAATTGTTCATTCCTTGACAAATATATTCTTTATATCATTAATTTTTTTTATAAAATTAATCAAAAGCTTTACTTACCCGCTCTGAAAACAAAGAGAATGTTATTAAATTTCCTTAACAAAAATCTCTTCCACATACACAATCAAACAAAAATTCCTATTAAAGTTATGGTTTAAATATAAAAGTGTTGAAAGTCCAACAAAAACCAACACTTAACATAAATCTAAATAAAAATCTTTTGTCATTTTTATTAAGAGGGTCATAAACCACAAACAAACGCACCAGAAGCTTAATATAAATGATATAATATGGCAACTAAGATATTTCGACAACTTTTGTTTTACGAAGTTTTAGGGCTCTACATGCTTTATTTTTATGGTCAACCACGCACAAAATAAATATAAGTAAAAGTATTTTAATCTAAACTCCGATAAACATACGAATATACCTATCGAGGAATAGGCTAGTGAAACTATACCCTCTAATAAAAGTTGCCTTCAAAGGAAGCCTAAAACGCTCTCTGTATATGAAGCTATGTGTAATAAATTTTATAACAACCACAAAAGTCTGCATGCCTATAGCAGGGGAGGTAAACCTTGACCATGGATAGAGTTATTGGCGTGATTTACGCCTAAATATATAAAAATAAAAATAAAACCATGAATACCGGATTTTAATGGTCCCAATTGTTGGGGGGCAGTGTTGGCTGTGTTGTTAACGGATCTATACAATCTAAGTTGACCGCATAATTCTAATCATATACCATATAAGTAGCATACTTGTACCTTACTGAGAGAACAATAGGACGAAATATTTAGAATTGCTTTTGTGGGACGAAATCCTATAAATATTAACCTAGAAGTCTCGGAAAATTTCACCCTCAACCAAAAGGTGTGGAAATGTTTAAAGATGGCGTAGGATCATCATCATCGTCATCATTATCGCACACAACGCAAAACCTTATAATGTATGAATGAAATTGAGAACGAAGGATTTCTTATTTATCGTATTTTATACCGCCATCATTCTCAATTACAATTCCACACGAACAAAAAAAAAAAAAAAAACAAAACCCTTACGATAGATCTGCCTTTACTTTATAGCTCTTAAATTTAAAGCCTCCCATTGAGGTGTTTATATAACGATACACAGAGAAAAAATAGCTAGTAACTTTTATAAAAAAAATAAATAAAACTGATGGAAGAAGTTGGTTTAGCTATAAAAAGCTTAAGAACGACAAAGGTGCCTACACTCATTATTTACCAGGGAAGCTCTTCAGACACGGGGGCAATGTGTTGCTATAGGGTGCATTTACTAAATCGAAATCCAAGTATGGGTGGAAGAAAGTGGGTACTCTCGAGGGCTAGACAATTAGGTATGCTATGTACCCCACATAAAACCCCATGTCTTGCAAACATTTTAGGGGCAAATTCTCCTTAAACGTCTCATATGTGCGAGATCATATCCATCGTCCTGTGTAGGAGTCTCAAACCCTTCTGTACTTTTCCCGGGGTACCAGGACTTAAACTCCTAAGAGCATCAGTTTAAACAATGGACTTATATCCAGCAGGTTTTCGGGACGCCATGGCCCTGAAAACACGAGTTGGTCTACGGAAGTGTACGAGTAGGTATATCTCCGAGTCGATTGGTTTTAACAGAAAAGTTATGTTAACAACAAAATTGTAGGCAATGAAGTCGAATTTTAACGGGTGTTTTTTTTAAACGTGTGGTTTTCAATCTGTCAATACTTTTTTCTGAGTTGGTCACTTGATTTATGCTCAGTTTGGTTTGCCATTTTATAATGAATAGACTTACTACTGAACAACGAATGCAAATTGTGCAAAATTGGATCGAAACGAAATCGTTGGTGATCCCGATTTTCACAAGAAATTTTTTTTTAAGCTATGAAGCTCATTTTTTGATGAATGGATACGTCAATAAGCAAAACAACCGCATTTGGAGTGTAGATAATCCTCAAGCCATTGTTGAGATGCCATTACATCCTCAAACAGTCACTGTTTGGTGTGCTCTATGGGCAGAGGGAATCATTGGTCCATATTTCTTCAAAAATGAAGCCGGCCATAATGTCAATCAACAGTCAATGAGGAACGCTATAGAGCCATGATTAATGACTTTTTCATTCCTGAATTGCAGGATGTTGATGTGGACGACCTTTGGTTCCAACAAGACGGCGGCGCTAAATGCCATACAGCCAACGAAACAATCAATTTATTGAAGGAAACTTTTGGTGCGCGCATTATCTCGCGTCGAGGGCCTGTGGCGTGGCCTCCAAGATCGTGCGATTTTACACCGCTGGACTATTTCTTGTGTGGTTATGTGAAGTCGCTTGTCTACGCAGATAAGCTCGAGACGATTGACACCTTGGAAGAGAATATTCGGCGCGTAATTGCTGACATATGGCCCCAATTGCTGCAAAAAGTAGTCGAAAATTGAGCCTCTCGGATGGAATTTATTCGAGCCAGCCGGGGCGGCCACTTGCCCGAAATGATTTTTAAAACATAATGGCAATCCCTTATCTTTATAATAAAGCTAAATTTATGGCCACAACATTAAATTATATGCGTTTTATTTCTTCTTGAAAACCACACGTCTTAAAAAACACTCTTTATTTGTAAGTACAATTTTTGTTCTCATATTTTTTTTCCTTTTTGCATTCTTTTCATTTCTTAAGAAGCTTACGTAATTTTTTCCTCAAATTAAAATTCAAGAGTAAATTATTTCAAACGTTTTGACATATTTCGGAAGATGATGCGAAATCGTAGTCCAAAGTTATAGCTCTTGAAAGTCTACCTAGTAAAGGGTTAGATTTTGGCAGCCGGTGGCGGCCATTTTGTTTTGGTGACATCTGTCAAATCTATTGTCTATTATTCAGTTTTTGATGGTAAATCATCATGGCAAGGTACACACTAACCACGCTAAAATAATACAACTTTTTATCTTAATCTCGCGTGGCAACGATGCCGGCATTGCGCTCATTTTACGGTTTATAAGATAAGCCTTCTCAGTCCAGTATTCAACGTTAATGGTGGCTTAAATTGAGTCGACCGTTTCAGTGAACAATCAGCCAGTAACCTTACTTCAACGAAACGCAAGATCTACCAAAAACATCGCCGATATTCGTGAGAGTTCGCGGACTTCTTAAAAAACGACGATGGCATTGCCATCACCATCAACGGAGAATGCTACTGATCTATTATAACCAATTTATTTAAGCCCAAATTGGATGGCATATAGATGTGAACGACATATGGTACCAACAGAACGGTGCTACGTGCCACACAGCAAACGCCACAATGGACATTCTTCATGAACTATTTGAGGGTACGGCTAACTCTCGCGTAGGTGACGTGAAGTGGTCACCAAGATCGTGCAATTTGACCCCGTTAGACTTTTTCTTGTGGGGTTTCCTGAATTCGCAGGTCTATGCGAATAAACCACAATCGAGCAGTGCCTTTAAGGTAATGTAATTTTTTCGCAGTGTTTTTTACATTTCCATTTGATTTTTTAATTTAAATAAAGAAAGAATAAATTGATAATGGATTTGTGTGTTCAAGTTCTGTGTCGTTATATTAACAACTTTTTCAGTATTTGTTGAAGAGAGAGAGAGATGTATAGAGAAGAATCTCTTCAGGATTAATTTAAGAATATAGAAGTTACCTCTTGTTTGTTGAATTAATAAATTTAATTCGGTGTGGAATAGCCCGAATAATTAATATTCGAAAAAAGAAATCTAATAAAGGTCTGGCAGAATATTAAAAACAATTTGGGAAAATTATCATGACATGGACATTATAATAAAATTTCTAGAATTAAAGGGTGTTTTTTTTTTTGAAGGTATAGAACTTTAAGTTGGCAACACTATTTTAACTCGCGGCTATTTTGTCAACTGTCAAGTGATTTATTTTTAGTTTGGTTTGACATTTCAACATGAATAGACTGACGCCTGAACAACACTTCCAAATTGTGAAAAAAATGGGCCCAAAACAAGATTGCCGTTGATCACAATTTTCATAAGCGAATTTTGTTTAGCGATGAAGCTCACATTTGGTTGAATGGATACGTCAATAAACAAAACTGCGATATTTGGAGGGATGATAATCCTCAAGTGTATGC
The DNA here is from genome assembly GCA_932273885.2 of Leucozona laternaria. Lineage (NCBI taxonomy): Eukaryota > Metazoa > Arthropoda > Insecta > Diptera > Syrphidae > Leucozona > Leucozona laternaria. The sequence continues at coordinate 214,458,812 of OW026366.1, read as the reverse complement.
TGAGACACCGTTACATCCACAAAAACTGACTGTTTGGTGTGCTTTATGGTTTGGTGGAATAATTGGTCCGTACTTCTTTTAAAAACAATGCTGGCCAGAACGTTACAGTCAATGGCGACCGCTACAGAGACATGACTACTAACTTTTTCGTTCATCAATTGAACAACCATGATGTGCAGGAGTTGTGGTTTCAACAAGACGGCGCATCATGTCACACAGCTCGTGCCACCATTGATTTATTGAAGGAAACATTTGGTAACCGCATAGTTTCAGGTTACGAACCCGCGAATTGGCCTCCAAGATCGTGCGATTTAACTCCGCTTGACTATTTTCTGTGGGGATATGTGAAGTCGCTAGTCTTCGCCAATAAGCCCGAAACGATTGACCACTTGGAGGACAACATTCGCCGCGTTATTGCCGATATACGGCCACAAATGTTGGAAAAAGTCATCGAAAATTGGACCTCCAGATTAGACTACGTCCGAGCCAGCCGTGTTGGTCATATGCCAGAAATCATATTGAAATTATAATGCCAGAACATTATCTTTCGAATAAAGTAAATTTCATGTCAATTTAAAGAAATCATATTTGTTTTATTCTATTTCGAAGTTATATAAAAAAAAACACCCTTTATATGCAAACCTTAAGACTTTGAATTTGGTAATGTAAAGGAAGGTTTTCTTGTTCTCTCTCTAAACTTAGTTACGTACTTAATTTTGTAGAATTTAGGTTTTACTATCAAATGGCTGTCTGAGTTGTCAAGCGATATTAACAAAAATATATTACTTAACCCTCGTTAATAAACGACAAACAAGCAAATAGTGTATATTAATATGGCTTCAAGTTGCTCCGGTATCTCAGTCGCTTCCTCAACATATTTTTCTTAAGGCTTTATTAGGACATATATCTCGTAGGTACCCATATGAAAACTAGTTGGTATGGTTCCAACTTCTCAAAAAATAGTAAATTTCTTAAATTATTATTTTGTTTTTGGATCAATATTCGGTCTAAACTGAATTAGAAGGTTTCACCTTTCGGAATACAACTATATCAATGAAATCGGTTGAGCTGTTTGCACGTCTATATGCGAAATAAACAATTGATGTTTCTTTATAAGCCGTCACTCAACTAAAGAAAAACACAAAATATCATTCTAAATTGGAAAAAAATTGGTGGTCAATTATCAAAAAGCTTTGGTGTTTTATATAAAAAGGGGAATTATAATTATTTTAATTTGTTATTTGTTATTTCACAGTCTGGTACATTTGAGAGTTTATTGCTCCGAAAGTTTTTTTTTTCATTTCATTTATTGCAATTTAATTGTGTGTCGATTTGAGGGTCTTTAACTATTTTCCATTAAAAGTTTAAACTCATAACAAGATTAGGTTAATTTGGTTATTAAAAAGTAAAATACAAAAAGGAGTTAATGCGCAGTTGATTCATAAAGTGTTGAGTGTCACACACGTAACGAAAATGTTTACATGTTTTAGTTTAGTTTATTTTGTTTTTGAATTGCTCAAATAAAACAACAAAGTTATTACTAAAAACATAAGAGTGTATGTGAGATTTTAATTTTTAACATTTTGACATCAATAAGTGGGTTGTAAGTTTATCTTGTGATATAAATGTCTGATGATGAGCATACATATGTTTGAAACGTCGTCGCTTATATTAATCAAACTGATAAATAAGGAAAGTGAGAAGATAAAATTTCAAAGAATTTAAAAATTATAACGAGTCTGAATTTCGGGTTCAGAGGTTGTGTCACATCAATAACAATTTGCGTTTTAAAATGTAATCTTTTTGTATTTCAAGTTATTAAGGTACAGTTTTTCAATGCGAGATTAAAGTTAAACCCTAGTTAACTCATCAAATTTGGTGTTTTATCCACGCAGTTTGTTTAGTCGTTTCCGCATGCATTCTCCACCCCGAAAAAGTCCTTCCTGAGTTCACTGTGGGCTAATTTACTTATAGAGTTAACTAACTATGGTTTGACTCACCACTGAAAAAATGGGCCTATTAAATATTGTTATTTCTACATAGATCCGGAATTTATATATCAAAATAGAACTTTTTGCACTAAAACAAAACAGAAACAAATTCCCTCTGGACTGAGAAATATCATTTCACTTTTAAATGAGGAAAAAACTTCACATTCAAAATGTAGGAAGTTCCTACTTCATGTTAGGTGTATGGTAACACTTACGACGACTTTATTTTTCCATTCGAATTTCAATTAGGTATTATATTCTACCCACACGTAAATATTATTATGTCAAACTACTAGTAACATCGTAACTTGTCACTACCGTAACAATTCTTACCTATAAATTTGAAGAGTTTTTTTCCACATTTCATTTACTACCTTTCCAATTTTTTCTGTTCACAAATCAATAGTATTATGCCACACTAGTAAGATTAACTTGTCACAAACGTAACCATTCAAAACAATAGTTTTGGAGAGTTTTATATAATTGTTGCGAAGATCGCAAATTGTTTTGCTCACACCTAAATATTTGTCACTACCGTAACAATTCCAAACTATCATTTTAAAGAGTTTATCACATTTTCTTTGCAAATTTTTTTATTCACAAGTCCATATAATAATGTCACACCAGTAACAATAACTTGTCAAAACCGTAACAATGCGATACTTTGATTTAAAAGAGTTTTTTTTAACATTTAACTGCTATATTTGCTTATATTGGCCGTGTAAGGGCTGTAGTGCGCAATTATTGTGGTACAACCCATTTTCAGCCAAATATTATTGTCTGGTGTGAATTGTGAAGCTTGCAAATGGTACATATTTGAAATAAGAAACTATTGAAACATAGCCTTTATGCCATATTTTACACCACATGACCATAGCTCTCCCATTCACAAATCATCAGTTTTCTAATGTCAAAGACGTAACGCAACTAAAATCGATACCATTAACAAATCAAATTTTTTGTCTAAGTAACGAATTGCTGAAATTGCAATGCCCCTACAAAGTGTCTCATTCTAATAAATCATAAGAATTTAATTGACTTAACCAAAAAGCCTCATAAAGTATCTAATAATTGTGTTTGTGTATAGATTTTTGTTAAAGTTTTATATATTTTTTTTTTTAATTTCTTATCATTAAATAAAAAACTGTCACTAAATTTGGGATGAACAATTTATTTTTGAAATGAGAGCCATTATTCAATAACATAGATAAATCTGTACGTATTGTTTTTTGTTGTTTAAACTTTTATCACTTACCTTATAACATAGTTAACGCAAACAACACTTTGTGGTTTTTGTTTGTCATAGACAATTGTGGCTTGTGTCACAATCCAACAATAACCACCACATTTTCCCAAGAAACGATAACGACACGTCTCACCTTGTCCTTTACTGAGTGCTGCAAAGAAAAATATACAAGAAAACAAAATATTTAAAACAAAATTTAATATTAATTTAATTAAAATTGAAATAAATCTCAATTAAAAATTAATCTAAACGTATTAAAAAACCATAATGTAAATAGATGCGGTTTAATTGAGTTGAAGTTTGCGAATATCGAATTGCTTTTGCGGCAATGATTGGGCGCCATAAATCAGAATTAATAAGCAAATAAAAACAATAAAAGATAATAAAAAAAAAAGAAATAAAATGGATCAACCTTGCAGTGGAGCAAAAAAAAAATCCGAAAAAAAGTTTATAGCAAATTAAAAAAAAAATATAAAATAATTAAATATGTAGATTGTAGATTTCATTCAGTTTCGCTGTATTTAGTGACACACGTTTGAATGATTGTCATTATGTATTTATTGGTTTTCATTAAATTTTGTGTGGTTTTTATTTTTTTTAGAAATATTGCTTACTGACGTAGCCATTAAACCAGAAATTCGCATCATCGCTGAATAAAATTTGAGTGAATCTTTTCAAAAAAAATGAAACATTTTGAGCTAAGTCTTTCAATGATTAAATGTCAAACAAAAGTGATGAAAAAAAATTCCACGACAGTTTGACATGAATCACGGGTTATGTGTCATTAATTTTTCTTTCAGGTAGAAAACAGTTTGTAAGATTTTGTTGTATATCTTCCCGTGCAATAAATGTTACGTCGGGTGTTCCCCAAGGCAGTCACCTCGGTCCCCTTTTCTTTTTGATATTCATTAATGACTTGACTAATCTGTTTGATTGTTGCCGGTTTCTGTTATTTGCAGACGATCTTAAGTTATTTAATGTAGTTAACAACGTGAGTGACGGATTCATAATGCAAAAAGATATTAATGCTCTAGTCAAATGATGAAATATAAATGGCATGTCACTAAATGTCGTTAAATGTAATGTTATTTCTTTTGCTAGAAAGAAAGACTTTTGTCTCATTGACTTCAATGTTGACGAAATCAAGTTGCTAAGAAGTGATGTCATAAAAGACCTTGGCATACTTGTTGACTCTCATCTTACTTTCAAACCTCAAATTGACAAAGTTTGCTCTAAGAGCAAAAGCATGTTAGGATTTGTGAAGCGCAGTTCAAAAGAATTCAACGATCCTTACTTTTCCAAAGCAATATATTGTTCGTTAGTTCGTCCACTTTTAGAGTATTGCAGTATCGTTTGGTAACCTTTATTCGATGTTGACGTTAAGAAACTTGAATCCGTACAAAAACAATTTCTTTTATTTGCACTTAGGTGCAGTTTTTCAGTGTGAGATTAATGTTAAACCCGAGTTAACTCATAAAACTTGGTGAGTTAACTCAGGATTTACTGAACAGATGCCTTGGATGATTTATCCACTGAGTTTGTTTTGTCGTTCCGTGTGCATCATGAACCGAAAAACTGCTTCTTCAGTTCACTGTGGGCTTACTTACTTCTAGAGTTAGCTAACTCTGGTTTAACTCACCACTGAAAAACTGGGCCTTAGAGACTTAAATTGGAATCGTGAGAATTTTCAATTACCACCGTACGAAAATCGTTTGAAACTAATTAATTTGTTAAGTCTGGCCAACCGTAGGACACTTTCTGAAGCCCTTTTTGTCTTTGATATATTGAATGGAAATAAGGGTTTTCCAATAAGAGGTGTTATTTTGATATTCAAAGAAAAATGGCATTTTTTGAGATAAATGATCGGATGTTTATTTCATTATAAAGAGGAAGGTATGCCGTTAATAATGGAACACAACATCAGCCAAATGGCCGCCACGACCACGCTTACAGGACCATATCCTTTTCATGAAATTTTCCATAACCAAATCGCAAAGTGGCTGCCCTATGTCCTCGATAGCCTCACGAACTCCATCTTTGAGGTCTTGAATCGACGCTGGGCTGTTGGCGTAGACCTTATCTTTCACGTGGCCTCAAAGGAAGAATTCGCAAGGTGTTAAATCACAAGATCTCGGTGGCCAATTGTGCTCACCTCTTCGAGAGATAACACGGTCCGGAAACTTTTCCCGTAAAAGATCGATGGTTTCATTGCTTGTGTGGCACGCAGCGCCGTCTTGTTGAAAGTTAACGTTGTCCAGACCAATACCATCCAATTCCGGCCATAAAAAATCATTAATCATCTCTCGATAGGCTAATCCATTGACCGTAACTGTTGCTCCAGCCCTATTTTCGAAAAAGTAAGGTCCAATGACCCCGCCGGACCATAAACCGCACCAAACAGTCACGCGTTGAGGATGGAGAGGCTTTTCAACAATAACTCTTGGGTTTTCCAAGCCCCAGATGCGACAGTTTTGCTTGTTGACGTAGCCTCCGAGGTGGAAATGGGCCTCATCAGTCAAGATGATTTTTCGATTAAATTCCGGATCATTTTCATGCATTTCAAGGACCCAATCAGCAAAGACACGACGTTGTTGATGATCAGCCGGCTTGAGTTCTTGTGTTAACTGAACTTTATAAGCCTTAAGATCCAAGTCTTTATGCAAAATACGGTGTAATGACGTTTGTGGAATGCCTAATTCCAAAGAACGACGAGGAATGGACAAACCTGGGTTTTCTTCAACACTTTGGGCTATAACAGCAATATTCTCAGTTGTTCTTGAGCGACGTGCACGGGTTTTATTCTTCACATCACTAACTTGTCCCAACAGCTCGAATTTGTCCACCAATTTCTGTATTGCGGTCCGACAAGGTGCTTCACGACGACCCAAAAATGTTTTAGTTTTACGAACCGTCTCTGCCAAATTTTCACCATTTTTATAGTGAATTTTAATAATTTCAATGCGTTGTTGAAGCGTGTATCGTTCCATTTTTATTAATGGCGTAGTTTCTACTTGTCAAAAAATGACAGCTTCAAAAGTGACAGCTACCGAAATAGCGGGCTATTCAAAATAGCACCTCTTATTGGAAAACCCTTTAGTTGAGTTTGCTTATTCGGATAAATAAATCAATTACAATAACGGCCACTTTGATCCTTCTAACACGTAAAGGGATTTATTAAGAACTTTTTGCAAAATCATACCTCTGTTCGTTTACTACCCGATACTGGTAAATTTAACTGCTTTTAGTTAAAAGTTCTGCCAAAAATCAATTAAAAAAAAATAAAATTGGACTGAGAGTGAATTTGGAAGAGTTAACGAACAGATCTAATATTTGACGTTTCAAACATAAACTTTCTAATTTGCAGTGCTGTCTTGCCATCTCTAAGTGACTCGAATTGGATTCGCCAGCGTTACCAACACAAAAAGGATTCAAATGTTTTTAAGTGCCTAAAAATTTTAAATTATAATTTTAGGCGCAAAATTTTAAAAAGCATGATCTTAAGGTGTTAGCATTATACTACTTAACAATTTACAACCTTTAAAGCTATTGACTAAAATGTTCTTAGTTTTAAACAATTTTTAGAGAGTATCATATTAACAGTTTTCTTAATAAACTCGAGCTGAACACAAGTAAAACAGTGACAGTTCGTGAAAAAAAAAGAAAGCAAACATACCTTTTTTCAAATTTGGTATTGTCAAAGTGACATATGGAGTAAGCATGATACGAAAAATATAAAATAGCCATTTCGTGATTTTAACTTTAGTAAAATTCTAAAAAGATAGTACGATGCTATATCTAAATGCTACAAAAAAAACTTAGAATAGAAAAAAATTATTAAAAAACAACGGTAACACTTACAATGCCATGCTATACATTTTTGTATAGCCAGAAATCTCTTCTTTTATTTGATTTTTAAATAAAGCTGTTTTAGTGAACAGTTTTTGAAAAATTTGTTTTCAAACTAAACAAATTGGAAAATAAATGAAACAAAAAAATATTTTAATTATGATGATTGTACGTAATTTAGTACTATTTTTGTTTTCAAAATTCAATGCTCTTTTATATTTTTAGTGAAAACAGGAAACCAGATGCTTAAATGTCTTGAACTTTTTGAGAAAATTGAAAATAACTAAATCTACTTTTCAATTTTCTAAACAACTAGACAAGATTTTAGTATCTGGTTTGCGGTGTTTGACCAAAAATTAGTAAGAGCATTGAATATTAAAAGCAAACATGCAACTTAATAACGTTAAATTTGATTGAAATTTAAAAAAAAAAAAAAAAATTTGAGATTGAAATTTAATTTTTCAAAAACGCTTCACTAAAACAACTTTATTTAAAAATAAAATAAAAGAATAGATTTCTGGCCTTATAAAAATTAGAACATGGCATTGTAAGTGCAACCGTTGTTTTTTAATAATTTTTGTTGTTTGAATTCAATTTTTTTAGAAAATGACCACTTTCGGCTAAACGGCGGAGAAAAGACCCCCTCCTATACGATATTTTTCTTGTCTCGACCCATTCTCGCTTTTTGTCACACCTTATGCGAATCACCGTGTATAAAAATAAAAATAAAAATTGTTGCTAAATCCCCCACTTTACCCTATACGAAACCGAGAATGACACAAAGACATTTTTAAATTTTAAAAAGAGAATTTTAAAAGTAATATCGATAGATCCTTCAATCGAAATTCCTTATTCTGGACCAACAACAATTATTAAATATATTATGCAAAGAAAATTAAAGAAAAAAACACGAATATTCTTAAAATACAAGTAAACTAAGTAAACAAAATTCCGAAGCTTTTTTAGTGAAAAAAATAGCTTAAAAACCACTGAAAAGTAGTATTGCTATTTTTTGTTTGCGAAAGACTATGGCCAGGTGAATTATTGGCAACAGGTTTTGACAATGTACCAACCAATGTATTTGAATTTCAGAAATATACCCTAATACCAGATGGCTCTCGTAAATGTCAATTTTATGAGAAGCAGTTCTGATGAGAAAGCAAAATCGTAAAATCTTAATTACATAATAACAACATTAGACACACAAATTATTCTTTTGTTATTTTTAATTAAAGAAACAACACCTATAAAAAAAACGCTAGGATTTGAAATTGTCCATTAAATTGTATGTTTACGATTACCAAAAGTTCAACAGTTTCTTGCAACAAAAGTGAAATTACTTCCTCAACAAAAACAAAAAAAAAAAATTAAATAAAACTGATCCATAAACTTCAACACACTTAAGGGTTGAGAGCAAAATGTTGGTTGTGCATAGGAAATTTGTTTAATGTGAATTCCTAGGCGTGTCAACATAAAAGTGAAGAACTTTTATATTAAAAATACAACAGAAATATAAATGAGTCACAGGTGGTAGTAGATGCCTTTAGTCGTTTTTGTTAAGATTTAATTTTGTCAAGAATGTCTATTTTGTGATGTTTTTACACCTTGAAATATATTATGATGTCTTGAATGAATGAATGAATTTGTTGGGGTACATTTGCACTGTGGCCTACAGATTGCATGTGCCCCCATCTAGAGCTGAATGAGATTGCTTTTTTGGCCAGCGATTGGAGATCATGACTAAGACGATATGACGTCCCGCAAAAAGATGGGACAACAAGCCACACAACACGACCAATTATAGCTTCATTGCGTGAGAAGTTCCCTGGTCGCGTCATTTCACCTTTTGGCGACGTCAATTGGCCAACAAGATCATGCAATTTGACACTGTTAGATTTGTTTCTGTGAGGCTACGCAAAAGACCATGTTGACGGGAATAATCGCCGAACTCTAGACGAATTTAAAACCAACATTACTCAAGTTATGGCCGAGATACCGCCCCGAAATTTGCGAAAAAGTGGCTAAAAATTACCTCAAGAGAATCGCATACTGCGAATCTTCCCGAGGCGGTCATTTGAATGACATTGTTTTTCACGCTTAATGGCAAAGTTCATACTTTATAATGAAATAAAAGGTTCATCAAAAATGAATCGCTGTGTGTGTTTTATTTAAGTTAACTTTCGAAACCGAAAAATTAATGACTCTTTAGTAGTTTAGCCTGTCTGAGTATTGGGAGTTTTTTTTTAGATTTTGGATCTTTTGGCCTCCGCCTCTGATCTTATCTTATTTTTAATCACATTTTCTCCTAGAATCCATTAGGGGGTTTGTTGCTCCTGTTTTGGCTAGTGAGTATACCTCTCTATTACCTTGGAAACCAGTGGCGGCCGGCGTGGACTAGTACCCAATAGAGTGTGACATTATTATTCTGGCCACGTTCATTCAACTTCCCATGCACTCCCATACTTGTGTGGACCGTCGCGTCGCGCGAACCGAATCATTCTTTTGGTAATAAATTTGCACGATTTGCAAACGTTGTTCAGGAGTTAGTCTATTAATTATGAACTGGCAAACCAAACTGAGCATAAATCAAGTGACAGCTGTCAAAAAGACCAACTCCGAAAAAAGAATTGCCAGATTGAAAACCACACGTTTAAAAAAGAAACACCCTTTAGTAGACTGTCCCATCGGTACGGAAAGTTTAGTTTTTAGCCCAAAGATTCCTGCACCAGTCCCTTGAGACGTTCTCGATCCATCAGTGTACCATTTGATGGCATTACCGTGTAGAGTGTAGTTCATTTCGCTTAACCACTCTTTTTTGCTAATTAGCTTAATCTCGCACTGAAAAATTGGACCTTAGAGTTTCATTTTTTTAAGTAAAAGTTTTTATTCTAAAAATAAGGGGTATATTATTAAAAGATTTGCCATTTTTCCGTTTTTTTTTTTAAATAATTCGTTGAATTAAATTAAAAGATTGTACTCATTGACTTCACTTTGAGCCTTCAATTTCAAATTAATACAATCACTATAGTCATTTGATATTTACACTCATTTGTTTCCCCGTTCATTTTACAGTTAATCAATTGAATGCAATCTTTTGGGAATTCATGGATTCTTTTCAATTTTTTTTTTTTGCATGAATTCCACAAAGATTGCATTCAATTGATTGGTTTAAAAATTAAATGGGAGAAAAAATTATTGCAATCTTTTTTTTTGAATTTTAAGTCTAAGTGTCAAAGAGAAGTCAATGAATGTAATCATTTTATTGAAGTCATTAAAGCGTATTAGAAATTCTCTTAATAGGCAGTGGCAGCGTTACCGACTACCGGAGAACCGTACTGAGGTTAAATTATTTAACAAAAAGATTGCTGACGAAATAAGTAGGTTTCGGAGCAGAAAATGAAACGGAAGACTAAGTTAGATGGAAAAAAAAATGCAAAACCTTTATGGAATATTACCAAAATCATTAAAAAAAAAACATGCAAATACCTAATCCGGAAAATGGTGAAGAAGTTGTGTACCAAGACACAAGAAAAGCCAATATATTTGCATCAATCTTCTCAAAAAATCCATACTGTGTCGCAACACTTTAGTGATTACACTACTAAAAACATTATTAGTCACTCTCCTGAACACAGTAACGTAGTAAATATTGATACCCCTAGGGATCGGTTTACACTACTTAAATGTTTATGTCTTAAATTACAATAGTTTGAAATATGCTAAAGTGATATCAATCCAAAAACCTGGAAAGTCTGCGAAACTCCCTACCAGCTATCGACCAATATAAGTTTGCTCAGTTGTATTAGTAAAATATTAGAAAAAGTTCTTAAACGTAAAATATTAAAAATCGTTGATGAGTTAAAAATCTTCCCAAATGAACAATTTGGATTCAGAATGCATCACAGCACTTCTCATCAAGTATTAATATTGAATTGAATATGAAAATTGAAACTTATTGCTGATAAGTTGCAAGCTATCTTTTTTAGTAGAAAAAGAAAATCCTGCTATCTTCCAAGTAATTAGTCAGCTTAACATTAATGGTTTTAAATTTAATGTCAAATGGGACTTAAGTATAAAATACCCTGGGGTTTATTTAGACCAAAAACTCACTTTTAAAGAACATATTACTAGAACTCTACAAAAAGTATAAGCAATGCTATAAATATACTCTACAATTTTATTAAAAGGAATTCATTTCTTCGTAACGATAATAAAATTATAATTCATAAAGTGATATTTCAAGCAAAATACTTTTGTATGGATGGCAAGTTTGGGGAAAATGTGCAAAGTGTCACCTTAAAAAATTCCAAGTATCACAAAACAAGCTACTTAAAATGATCCTTAACCTTCCTCGATAACATTCCACTGTTAACTGTTATAAATTGGCATGTCTCTAGTCTCGTCCTTATTTTAAATGGACATGACTAGAGACATGCCAATATACATATAACAGTTATAACAATTCTTCGCGCGACTAGAAAAAAAAATTTGGGTGCCTGAAGTATGCCCACCGGGGGACAGCCCTGGCTATACGGGTCCGCATGAACAGTACTTTTAAATATAAACCAAAACTGTTATAATTGGCATGGCTAGGGTCACTTCCATTTTAAATAGGATTAACAAGACCAAGCGATCATTTTAAATAATGTCGTTTTCGAGTGGACGTTCGGAGTTACACCTTTTTTACTCATTTTACTCCAAATTATCCATTTTCGATAGGAAAGGAACAGTTTCGAAATCCAAACGAAAACGGCATACATAAGGCAACCCCACTTTCTACATATTTTACATATTTTTACTGAAAATAAAATTCTTTGTAAAGTTATGAAATTTTCATTGAGTAAATGAGTTGACGAATTAATATTCTTTGAATTAACAAATAAATTGATTTACTCAATAAATAGATCGTTATTGAAAGAATGTTTTAAAGAAATAATTTCATTAAATCAACAAAATAAATTATTGAAACAGGAATGAATTTTGCGTTGGCTAATGAAATAGCTTCATTGACTTAACGAAAGTTCTATATTTGAGTAACATTTTCGTTAATGAATGAACGACAATTTTTGAAGTCAACGAAGTTCAGCTGAATTTGTATGAAAAATTCGTTGAATGAATTAAATTGTTCGTTGTATTTATGTAAGATTTCGTTGAAATTTAATAAGTTCTACAGTGTGGGTGTGTTTTTAAAATTAAACCTTATGAGTTTTGTTCTAAAAAAAAAACACCAGAAATTACCAGTTTTATACACGATTGAACAAAAATGTGCTAGGCTAGGCGATTTGAAAGATTTGAAGATTTGAATCCATTTGTATCGATTAAGGAGCATTCGTACTTCTAACCCAATGAACTAAGTGATTGGACAGGCACATGTCTTCAAACAATATCAACTTAGTAAATCGTTCATAAAACTGATGCGTTCATGTAATTAAATGGATTTCGTACAAATTATACCCTCTAACGTCCTTAGCTTTCGGTTGTGGTGATAATAATAATAATATTTTTTTTTATTATTTTAATATAAAAATTTACATAAAATAGCATGGCTTTGCCGTCTGCCGATTGCCTTAAACAATTTTTTTTTTTTTTAATATAAACATTTTTTAATGGAAATGTACATTCAAGTTTTTATAAAAGACTTAAAAGCATTCATTTAAAATTCTTTCTCTGTAGTCTAGTTTCCCTGACTTCGTCATCTGCTATGAAATCTTTGCCAAGGTAATGTCTTCTAGTTTCCCGCAAGGTTGGACATCGTCCCAAGATGTGCAAAATGTCTTCCCTTTCTCGCATGTTGCAGATGCTACATAAAATTGGAAGGTCTTCTCTGTGCGGAATGTAGTTCAAGTTGAGAAGCTCCACCCGTAGTTTAACCATAATCGAAATCTGCTGGATACTATATTCGTCACGAAAGTAATTATATTGGTTCAAACTATGATTAAGTGAACTATATGTTGCTCTATGCACCGAGCTTGTGGCCTCATTTAAAAAGTTCTGTCTACATCGCAAGTCCACCTTCTCGATAAGTTTATATAAAATTGGTTTCCAGATCGCATGTTGCTCTACATCAAGGCTAAGCTCCATTCCACATGAGGTTGCCAGCTCCAACCATTCTCCACACCAACTGATTTTGGATCTTATTGTTTTTATCGCAGCTTGCTTCGGGAGTTGATCATTTGCCATTTTCATTACTTTTAGAATATAATCCACCTGAAGCTTTAGCGATTTGATGAATAGCGGAGATAAACCCGTTTCTAACATGATTGCGTAGTTTGGTGTGTTGGGTGGAAGATGAAAAGTTCTTTTCACATAATACCTCTGTAGCTTTTCAACTGTATCGTATTGCTTTTCAGCCCACATCTGCGCGCCATACAACAAAATCGATTCAGCTGCTGCCTCAAAAACTCTAAATTTACAACTGTGGGCTATATTTTTGTTAGCAAAACAACTTCTCCATGTTGTGTTAATCGCTGTTTTGGCCTTTGCTAATTTTTCCTTGAGATGTTTTTGCATATTCAAATTTGGCGTTACAACTACATCAAGATATTTGTATACTCCTTAACAACTTTAATTCTTTCTCCATTATACATCCATTGTTCGTCACTGCGAAGTCGTCCACCACCGTTCTTAAAAATCATAATCTTCGATTTAACAAGATTGATCTCCAGGTTCCATCTACTGCAGTAATCCGCGAGCTTATTTATCATATGCTGTAATGAATTAGGAGTGTACGCCAACAGGACAATATCATCGGCAAACAGTAACGCTTTCACATCAAAATTGGCATATTGTATACCTCCTGGTAAGAAATCCGTAATGTCATCTATAAACAGAGCGAACAATGATGGACTTAGCTTACATCCCCGTCTTACCCCAAAATTTTGTTGGAAATGACTCAGACAAGGCCTCACCGTTCCAAACCGCCGCGCCGCCGAAGTATCCTCGTATAAGTTTTCGATTACCGTTCCGAATTTTCTAGACATTCCCATCTGATACAGCTTATAGAATAGGGATTTGCGATTCACGGTATATCCAATGCTGCCTTGAAGTCTACGAAAAAAGTAAATATTTTTTTTTTATTTTTAAGAAATGAGTCGACAATGTTTCTTAATACAAATATATGGTCTACTGTGGAGTATCCCCTTCTAAAACCTGCTTGGTACTCTTTGAGAAGCCGGTTTGAGCTTATCCATGAAGTGAGCAGTTTTTCCAAAATTGACGTAAAAATTTTATACGAAGCATTGAGAAACGATATACCGCGACAATTTTTTGGATCAGCTCTGTCTCCATTTTTATAAATCGGGAAAATGAGTGCCTCTTTAAATTCTTTTGGAGTATCACCAGTCTCCAAGACGTTGTTAAAAAGATATGAGAGTATCTTAATTAGTTCGAATGATCCATTTTTCTAAAACTCTACTGGGATTCGGTCTGATCCTGGAGCTTTACCATCTTTTAGCTTCGTAAGTGCTTCAGTGACCTCTGTTGTATAAAAACATTAAATACCTAATTAAACACATATATTGATACAATGTGCTCCTATATGTATTTTATAAATTTATACTTCTATGTTGAAAACATTTCAAGAAATCGCCAAACAAATAAAACAACACCAAAACAAAAATTAGAAAAAAAAAACTTAAATTAAAAGAAATGCGAAATAACTATCGCGAAAGAGTCATTTGAGTCAGATTAAATGTTAAGAATAAATCCTTGACGCTTAAGAAGGATATCCTTGCTTATACACAGTCACACATCAGATCACATGTGCATTGCACGCCTGGACTGGGTCAGGCCGGGCACATACTTCCAACTTTTTTCCTAATGCTGGCTGCTAGCTGATGCTCCTCCTTCTATTGCTGATTTTGTGTAATTTATCTATTGCCAACAATTTCACGTTCGTTGAACAGATACTGATTTTTCTATTTGTTAGGACTTCTTAATTCCCGCAGATACTCGTCGGATTAGGAATTACGGGATAGATACATGAGAAGACGTTTTATGACCCAGAATGTGTAATGGATGAAATAGTCTTGTTCTTTTCCTTGTTCCCGTTCATGTGAAGGAAGCTTATAAGGATATTTTTTTTTTTTTTAATATAGCTATAGACAGACATATAAATGTATCTATAAGTTGGATTCTTTTGCCTGGATTTGGGTGCGGCCAACATTATCTATTCAACGAAGACACATTTTTGTTAATAAATTGAGCCTCGAAGAAAAGTTTAATTTCGGATCTTTGAATTCCACCATTAAGTCGGAATAGTTAAACGAATAATTCATTTGGAAATATATAAATTTAAGACTTTTTTCTTATTTAAATCGACAAAATATCATGAACGCGACGACTTATTCATCGGATCGGTTGGTATATAGGTAGGTTATGTGGAATGGAATGTGGGGAAAATTTAAATTTAAAATTATCCTTCAAGTGAAAAAAGAGGAGTAGACTAGAAATAAAATTCAATCTATAATGGCTGAGCAATTGAAATAAAAACAATGAATTAATGGATGTTCTCTGCGGTTGGAATATAAAGTTCTATTCGAGTTCTTTTTTTATTTTTATATTCAATTCCTGTTGGAATCTACAACAAAAAAAAAAGGCTGAAATAATAAAAAGCTAAAGAGGAAATTCATTTTGGCCAACGAACTGTTGGAAATGGTCATAAGAAATATTCATTATACTTTTCGGGATTCTGGCTCATTGGCGTTGGGCGCCATTTCACAAATTGGTTTTTTATTGAATATAAAGACTATAAATGCATACAGCATGAATGTTGTAATCGTAAATTTAATTTTCTATATAGAAGCTAAAACAAAAATTCGAATTTCACCTAGGGAGCAAAAAAAACGATTTTTCATGCCTAAGTTGGATACAAACCAGTGCTCTCGCAAGCTCTGGATTAATCTTCGCTCCATTGGAATTGGGAGAAGGAAAGTTGCCCGAAATTTCCCTGATCCAAATGAATTGATTGAGACACTCATAGTGAGGGACATTAAAAGTCCTGACTTTGAACCCAATGATAAAAGCCTTTGTGATCCTTCTCTGGAAAGCATTCGTTCTAGTAAGTCTGAGGCTATTGGAGAAGAAAGAGTGCCAATATCCTTTATAAAAATGATTCTTCCCTTTCACATTTGTTAAATTTTTGCATTGCATCCTCAACAATCCCAGACAGTTGGAAAATAGCCAAAGTAATCCCTGTACCTAAAAAGTCGAATCCTATAGGAGTTGCTCAGATTTGGTGTATCACAAGGCTCTATTTTAGGGCCCTTACTATTCTGTACTTTTATAAATGACCTTCCATTTATCTCTTCATCTCTATGCTGATGACGTACAAGTTTATCTATCCCGCCCACTTGGTCTACAAGAAGAATTGATATGTAGGATAAATGAAGATCTCATGACAATCTTCAAGTAGTGGTCGATTAACAATGGTCTTACTATTAACCCCGCTAAGTCTCAACTTATTTCCCTCAACATTTTTCCCTCATTGTTGGAAGAATCTATTCTGGATTACGTTGTCTCTGGCCATTTTCTGACATAACTCCGATGAATACAAAACTAAGACTCATTCCTCTTATCTTATCCTTAATTGACTACGCTAATGTTGAGCTGCCTCACGCCACTATAAATCGATTTGGTAATGAAATTCACATTCTCAGCAGCAGAGAGTTTAGAATTTAAGTGAAATCCGAGACTCTTTGCGGTATCTAGGTATGGTATCGTTTTTGAACATAATAACAGAGAAGGCAAGAACGAGTTATCGATTTTATGCTTAGAGAAGACTATACCTACTCTTTGTTTTATCAGGATTAAGATTTAGTTTATTAGAAAAAGCCCAGTTTGCAATTAGTTGTAAAACTTCGTTCATTCGGAAGACACAGTCCTCAAAAAGACCACTACGACAGGAACAGTATATCTGCGCATCATCTGCAAAAATATTCATAGAAAAGTTTGTGCAGACTTTAGGCAAGTCATTTATAAACAATGGGAATAATAAGGGTCCCAGGATTGATCCTTGTGGAACGCCTGCTTTGATAACCAGAGGACCAGAACTTTCACTGCCTAAGTGTACGATTTGAGTCCTGTCCGATAAATAGCTTTTTATCAACAAGTTTGATAGATCACTGAAACCATACAAATTTCGTAGTTTATTTCAAAGTATATCATGGTTTACGCTATCGAAGGCCTTCGAAAAATCCAGAAGACACAATATAGTTAAGTTATTTTTATCAAACTCAAATCTTATAATCATCGAGAATTTTTATTGTAGCAGTAACACAACTATTTTTGGGTCTAAAATCAGACTGGACAGTGCTAAGCAATTTGTTTTCAGTAATATGACTATTTATTTGGTTTCGAATGATGATTTCTAAAATCTTGGAGAGGCAAGGTAGAATGGTTATGGGTCGGTAATCTTCAGCACACTTAGATTTAGAGTCACCTTTGCCCTTTTCCAAGATGTCGGAAATTTAGATCTAGTTATACACGAGTTGATAACATGTTTTAGGGTATATATAGAATATGTGGCAAAATAAGCTTAATAAACTTAAGTGGAACTTAATTCACTGCTTTAAGAACTTCGACTTCGGGAACAAAATAAAATTCTAAAAACACACGAAACCAATATTTTTCCTTAGGAATAATCTGAGGATATTATGGCGGCTCCGCCGTAATTCCCTTCGAGATGGTCAGAAATCATTCATGGTTGCAACTGCGGAGCATTTTATTGAACTTTATAGATTCCCCAAACACACAAGGGGTTTTTCAACAGGGACGCTGCAAAAGTAGAGCAACAGAGACAGCAAACGACGCCATATTTCTTGCCACTCTTTTGACATTTCTCTTCAGTAAGATTTGCCACTTCATGATGGAAAGATATACGAGCCAACAACGAGTCGAAATTATTAAAATTTACCACCGAAATTCGGAGTCAGTGGCCTCAACGTTAAGAGCGCTACGTCAAATTTATGGTCGTCATAATCGTCCTAGCAGATCAACAATTGAGCGTCTAGTGGAAAAATTTGAATTCACAGGCACAGTACAAAATGTTACCGTGCCAGTGAGACAAAGAAGTGCCCGTAGTGTCGAGAATATTGCTGCCGCTGAAGCTTCAGTTGCAGAAAGCCCAAATGTGTCCCTCACACGTCGTTCTCAAGCGTTGGGCATCTCTGTGACGTCGTTGTGGCGAATTTTGCGAAAAGATCTTGGTCTTCATCCTTACAAGATTAAATTGGCGCAAGAACTGAAGCCGCTTGACCACCAGAAGCGTCGTATGTTCGTGAATTGGGCTGAGCAACAACTTGAAAATGATTCGGATTTTCATCGAAAAATCATCTTCAGCGATGAGGCTCATTTCTGGCTGAAAGGCTTCTTCAATAAACATAATATGCGGTATTGGTCAGGCAGCAATCCCAAAAAATTACGGTTTGGTGTGGTTTATGGGCCGGCGGCGTCATTTTGCCGTACTTCTTCCGTGATGATCAAGACCGGCACGTTGCTGTGAATGGGGATCGCTACCGTTCAATGATAACCGAATATTTTTGGCCCCAATTGGATGATATGGACTTGAAGGACATGTGGTTCCAACAGGACGGCGCCACAAGCCACACAGCGAATGTCACAATCAATTTAATGGAAACCAAGTTTGGAGAACGTGTTATCTCACAAAATTGTCCAGTCACTTGGCCCCCTCGTTCGTGCGATTTGACGCCGTTAGACTATTTCCTGTAGGGCTACGTCAAGTCTATGGTCTATGCCAACAAGCCAGCGACGATTGATGAACTTCGTACGAATATCGAACGTGAAATTGCAGCAGTATCGGCCGATTTATGCTTGAAAACCATCGAAAATTGGGTTCAGCGTCTGGACTTCTGCAAGCGTGCCCGTGGTGGCCATGCAAAAGAAATCGAGTTCCATACATAATGGCATCGAACGTACTTTCACAGGAATAAAGAATTTCATTGATATCCAAAACCGTTTTTGTTTTATTTAAAAAAAAAAAAATTTGTAGCGCTCTTATTAAAAAACCCGATATATGCATGGATTTAATAGACGAACTAAAGCCATTCCTGAATAATTCTCAACGTAGAAATGTGCTTCCTTGTCATGTAAAAGTGTTGAGTTCTTTTCGCCGTCAACTGTCGTGAATCTGTTGACGGGATCTTGTTTTATTTACTCATTTTAAGAAAAATGTATCTTACTTCTTGAAATGTTATTTATTATTAATTTTACTTGCGGTTTGCTAAGTCTAATAAATATTTTTTTTGACTTTCTGAAGCCTTCGCTCTTTTTTTACATCTTTTCTTCACTACTTTACAGAATGATTTGAAAGTGAAAAAAATTTGACTTCACTTTTTCACACATCGAGAATCGAATTATGAGTGAAGCTGTGATAAAATTCATCACTTCACCAACCGGGCATTGACCTATACCAACATCGACTATGATTTTCAAATCGAAGGTTCTTATAAGGTTCCTTTGACGTAGTCATGTCACATTGGAGGTGGTATTTGGTGAGAATTAACCTCACGCTAGCTTAAATTGGCTTTGCAGAATTTTAACATTTATTCACGATCAACAAAAAAAATTATTCCAGAACAAATAAGTTGAACAGCTATTCTCAACAACTCTCAGTTTATGAAATTAAACAAAAATCTACAAAACAAATTAAATAATAACCTTGCATTTTGAAATCTTTAACCCACATAATTATGGACTTCTCCGAAAAGCAATAAACTTACTTCCTACACCTATAAATAGTACAATCGAAACGAGAATTTAATTAAATTCCGTAACTTTAGCAGAACGAATTTTTATGAATTTTATTTCGAATATTTTATGTTTTATTCTAAGGAAATACATATGTATGTACATACGCCATTGTGAGTGTTTCTTTGGAACTATAACTTTTTTTTATTATCATGAGTTATGTGAATATATGAAAGAAACACAGAAACATTTGATGAAATTAATTTAATGAATTTTATTTCGAATGAATTTAAGTTGATTTCTATAGGCCTAGTTTTTTTTTTAAGTACTGAGATAACAGTTATTAAACCAGATTTGGTTAGCCTTGACAACTAAAAGTTGTATTGGTATTTCAGCCTGTGCCAAAAATATCTATCGAATCAATCCATAAGTAAACTAACAAATTCGCATGATCTCAAACTGGAAAGATGGACCTCAATCACAATAATCAGCCAGCAAGACGAATAGGTTGGCTAAGTGTTGCCAATTTTTCGGGGCCTGAAGGATGACCGCAAGTGTCTACTTGCCTCTTACTCTACTTATAATGCTTTTTATGAAAATGTCATCACTCCAGCACTAATTTGGTCACTGGACTTAGCTTTTCGAAGCCGCCACTTATTTTGTCGTACCTACCGGTCACTTGCCGGTGGCGCGCGTAATGGTTAGTGCGTAGGACTGTCATGCCGGAGGTCTGGGGTCGATTCCCAGCCTCGTCTACCTAAATAATAATTTCAAAAAAAGGGTATCCCTTGTCATGAATAAATGCACCTAACCTTAGCAATTCGGATTTGGCAGAAAATTATAGGTCCCCTCCATTTCTGCAAATATAAACAACACGCACACATGAATGGTTGAAAGTTGTAAGTCATTAGGCCACTTCTCTCTACGAGCTGTCGCGCCTCAAATTTTTTTTTTGTAGCGGTCACTTGCGGCTAAGGTGTCTGAGAAATTGGAAAGGAATTGATACGACATGAATCATATTGCTGTAGAGACTTCATACGCGTATAGGCTTTCATTGTCTCATAAAAAAAACAATAACGTAACAAATACTAAAGGCGTTTGTGAGTGCTTTTTAATCGAAGCTTATGTGAGCTCGTGGCTGTTGAGGGTTGATTTCGAAGAAACAATTATTTGGAAAGACATTCTTTTAACGACCTTAGCGAACTTTCAGAACTGAAGATCAAAGATTTGATCTCTTTTCTCAATGCGACGAAATAGCTTTAACAACGTGCATTGTGCCCTCGTCAAGGAGATCATAAAACTTCTCCTTCAAAGGGACTTTTATGTTTCATCGTTATTGCCGCTTGAACACATTAGGCTCATGTTTTGGAAAGTGGCTTAGAAGCAGATCACAGTTAGGCAATCTCTCATAACCTTAAATTCAACAACTTTGCTTCTAAGCCGAAAAGAGTTACCGATGAACATTGGTTTTGAAGTGCTGAATATCATAAGGGGAAAATATAGCCATGTAAGGCATTCGTTCAACATTCGTGCTGTGCAAGTCACAGAAAGAATCTCTGTCAATAACTTTGCTTCTAAGCCGAAAAGAGTTACCGATGTACATTGGTTTTGAAGTGCTGAATATCATTAGGGGAAAATAAAGCCATGTAAAGCATTCGTTCCACATTCGTGCTGTAAACAGTACGTAACAAGTTTGTCTCAAGGTTAAACTGATGAGGATTTCTAAAAGCACGATTATTACGGTTGAATTGGATAGGAATGCAACTGGCTATTGAAGCAACCAATTCATCAACCCACTATGCACCTGCATTGACTCATTAATATTGATCTTTCTTTTGCAAATTCAGGAACCTAAAGGAAAATACTTCGGAGGCGTGTGAGAAAAGTCTAAAGCTTCCTTGTAGCTTAAACAATCATTTTTTGAACCTAAAAAGCTATTTTTTATGTTTTCCCCATTTTCAATTATTTCTGTGGTTTTTCTTAAAATACTCAAAAACTTATATCAATAAATCAGAATTTTTTTAAAAGACAAACTTAAGTCAAACTTTTATATACTTTTCTTCTTTTCCACTATTAAAACCTAATAAAAAGCCCTAAACGTGTACAAGTCACAATCATAATATTCCGTCCTTGGCATCTATTTTCCCATGATTGTCCTTTTAACAGTATATCTTTTTATGCGAATCACGTTCAAGCACATTGCCATAACACCAACTCTTTGTGTATAAATGACAAAAACTATATCGATGGTTAAGTTAAAAGAAAACAACAACCAGCCTGATTCATGATCCATAAACGACTTCAAAACTTATCCCCCAGCTCTCTGGTAAGGAATGTGGCAGTGTCCTGATTTGCTGTAAGCTAAGGATATGAGCAAAGGATATATGTAAATATATAAAATTTGAATTCAGAGGAATTTAATACATGTGGCATTCATTTTTTTTTTTGTATTTTTCAATAAGGACTCGTGAGGACTTTTTTGGTTATGAAAATAAACATTTACATCAATCACGCGTCATTTTGTTCCCTGCTCACCTGGAAATGTATATCTACTGGAAAATTTCCATATCCAACAAATATAACAATAAACACACAAAAAAAAAAAGGTATCAAAAAAACTTCAAATGCAATTTGCAATAAAATGCAAGGATGCATGTGAAATCCAATTTTACCTCCAACACCGACGACGACGACGTCGTTTTATACACAAAGATGACAGATATCACTTAAGTGTGTTACACGTTACACACGCCTTGTACGCTCTTGTTTCATTGTTTATCTCTGAATAACCCTTCCAAGCAAATCCACAAACCCAAAAAGGACGAAACAATCTACACTTGCTTTGGCCGGTGCTATCATACTCGGTGCACTCCTCAAGGATGCCAAACAAATCCTTGATTTATATGATTCGTTTATGTCCTTCCTTGAGATGTCGATTTCTCTTTATATTCGACCATCTCTACACAGTACATCTTCCTGTCTGTTTCGTCTATGCTGCTGTCTATGTGTGTCTGACTCTCGATTCTAACTCTGTCTGGAGGTATAAGCTTGTGTGGGATTTAAAGGATTTGCCAAAACCGAACGATGTGTGATTTGTAAGCGCGCTAAGAATACTATATCAAGCTGAGCGAATCTATATTTGAATTATTATTCCCAAGCTTTAAGACAAAAAGGATTTCCTTTCAAGAACCAAAATACCATATATAGGAGTGCATATCCTTTTTCGGTCTTCAAATTCTGTTGTCATTCATAAATTCTTGTTACCGAATCAAAGAGCAAACTAAAACTTGAAAGATGCCAGTATCGTCCTTGAATAAAGGACAAACCAACTGGAAAAGTGTACCTACCCATACCTATGAATACGTGCACAGGATACCTACCACCACTCCATGTGCAATGACCCCTGACTCCTTTTAACTTCAGGAGTCTCGTTTGTCGGTTAGTTCCTTCGTTCGTTCGTTCGTTCGTTCGTTCGTTCGTTCGACAACGGAAGGAAAACTCCTTTTCCTTCCTATCGAGATATGGGGTATGGGAATAGAAATAGACAAAGTTCCGTGGTCGATTTGTGGACAGCAGGAAGAAGAAAAAAACCAAAGAAAGACAAACTCAAAATAAACATCTTGAGTAAATGTTTGCTTTCATTTGTGGATGGATACCGATACCAGTTGTCTTTATTATATCTCATAACGAATGCATGACTCCTGTGCTATTTGGTTTTATCTGGGATCCTTTGTGATGCAGCAAAAGACTATATACTCCTTCGGATGCTACTTTGCATTGGCAAGGATGCTGCAAGGATATTTATTCAAGTTGGCTTGGAAATTCATCTCTCTGGGAAATTTGAAAGATTATAGGAAATAAATATATCACAAGTTAGGAATGATGGGTTTAGTTTGACTTTTGAGTGGATTGTCCTTGTACTGCAGTTGAACACAACTTTGTGTGTGACAGATTGCTGGTTATTGTTTGATTATATTGTTTTTTTTTTTGTTAACGAATTCAAATTCAATTAGAAGAAACTTGTATCCTTTTATGGAATAAGTTCATGCATACTGAATGAGCAGCAAATCGAAGACCAACAAGCGGACAAGTTTTCATTTTGAAATAGTTTAATTTTGATACAGTTTTGGAATGCAACATAAGTAAAGGCTCTGAGCTGTGAAAAAAAAAAAATATGCACGACTGGGTCGCACGAACTTGCTCTTATGCGCGATCACATTGTGGTTCTATAGTCTGAAATAAATTAGCTATGGGAGTCTATATTTTATCCATTTGGCAAAACTTAGTTAAGTTGCAGGTGGTATTATGTTAGTATAAAAAAAATTAACAATATAGCCTAGTGTTGCACATATGCAATATGCATGAAAGGAAATTATATTATTTAAACTGGTAAATTGTTTTAAATCAACAAAATTAGAAAGAAATTGATTAAAATAATTTAAATCTGTTTTAACCCAACGCGATGTACACCCTTTGATTTCTTATATAAATCTTAATTTATGAGAAAAAAAAATTTTGAAAATCGTAGGAGCGGTTTTAAAAATAATTAATTTTGTATATACAGTCAAACTTCTTTATAACGTAATTCTCTCTATAGCGAATTTCATTTTGTCCCCCTTGCAGTATTTAAAAACAAAATAATTTCTATATAACGAATTTTGTATAAAGCTTCTTTATAACGAAGCAATTTTGTGTTCCTTTGAAGGTTCGTTATAAAGAAGTTTGACTGTATAAAATTTTTTTAACATTTTTGAGAAAAATAATTGGTACGCCAATTTTAAGTATTTGCTAATGTTGCTTTAAAAATTGAACTTCACAAGAGAATCTGCTACCAGTTTTCGAAATATCGATTTTTCAAAAAATAATTTTGATTTTTTTTGTTTTGTTAAATCCAAAAATCATTTTTTAGAAAATTTTGATACGCACTTTTATTTATATTTGTTACAAGCTTTTGTATAAAAAATCTAATTTTATTCGGTTGATCCGATGTTGAGATAGTCGAAAATCAAAGAAACCGTTCTATTAGAGGTTCTGTTAATATACGTAAAATATAAAATTTAAAAATTTTGAATGGTAGATCGTAGTAATTTTAACACATAAAAAAAATTTTATCAAAATCGCAGGAGTCGTTTTTGAGAAAAAAAAAATATTTTTCTTAACGGTTTTTAAACATTTTTATAGGAGGCACCGTTATTTTTGGGTATTAGAACAATTGTTGCCAAAAATCTTCTAGATAAAGTTAAAAAACTGCTATTTACCAAGTTTAATAAAAATCGAATAAGTCGTTTTTGAAATATTGAGTTTTCAAAAAAAAATTTTAAACTTTTTTTAAAAATCTAAACAATATTTTTTTGAAAATTTTGGTACACGTTATTATTTAGAACGTGTCAATAATTCTTCATAAAAAAATTGATCAGAATCAGTTTAACCGTTTTCGAGAAAAGCGAAAATCAAAAAAATGGTTCTTTTTAATAAACTTGACTATTTAAATTTATTGAGTTCTTAAAAACAACTTCGGTAGCGCTGGTTTTGAGAAAAATAAGTTTTTTCTTTTTTGTGATATTGCTCAAAAAGCAAATTCTTGGAACGTAAAGATCTTAATGGAGCATAAATTGGCAATAAAGTAAGTAAGGCCGGGCATCTAATATGATAGCTTAATATATCCCTCACAAGCATTATACCATGAATAGTTCGTCTTGATTCGAGCGAATTAATTCCGAGGAATAAACATCTCGCTTTATATTCTGGAATAAATATCCATTTCATTTTATAAAATATAAATTTCTTAAAACGTCTCTGGATCTTTTCAACACGAAGAGAGAAAGTCTTAAAATTGGGATTCCAGATAATATCTGCATATTTAAGTATGGGTCTTACTAGAGCCGTATAAAGGGATAATAACGCATAAGGATCACTAAAATCGCCACAATTTCGATTGATAAATCCAACAAGTGAATTAGCTCTTCTGACCACATACTCAACATGAGTTTTTAAAGAGTAAGTTGAGTCAAGCATAATGACTAAGTCTTAAATTTTGTCTAAACGACAGAGCGGGTTAGACTCAATTATAAAGGGTTTTCTAATAAGAGGTGTTATTTTGATATTCAAAGAAAAATGGCATTTTTTGAGATAAATGATCGGATGTTTATTTCATTATAAAGAGGAAGGTATGCCGTTAATAATGGAACACAACATCAGTCAAATGGCCGCCACGACCACGCTCACAGGACCATATCCTTTTCATGAAATTTTCCATAACCAAATCGCAAAGTGGCTGCCCTATGTCCTCGATAGCCTCACGAATTCCATCTTTGAGGTCTTGAATCGACGCTGGGCTGTTGGCGTAGACCTTATCTTTCACGTGGCCCCAATGGAAGAAGTCGCAAGGTGTTAAATCACAAGATCTCAGTGGCCAATTGTGATCACCTCTTCGAGAGATAACACGGTCCGGAAACTTTTCCCGTAAAAGATCGATGGTTTCATTGCTTGTGTGGCACGTAGCGCCGTCTTGTTGAAAGTAAACGTTGTCCAGATCAATACCATCCAATTCCGGCCATAAAAAATCATTAATCATCTCTCGATAGCGCAATCCATTGACCGTAACTGTTGCTCCAGCCTCATTTTCGAAAAAGTAAGGTCCAATGACCCCGCCGGACCATAAACCGCACCAAACAGTCACGCGTTGAGGATGGAGAGGCTTTTCAACAATAACTCTTGGGTTTTCCGAGCCCCAGATGCGACAGTTTTGCTTGTTGACGTAGCCTCCGAGGTGGAAATGGGCCTCATCAGTCAAGATGATTTTTCGATGAAATTCCGGATCATTTTCATGCATTTCAAGGACCCAATCAGCAAAGACACGACGTTGTTGATGATCAGCCGGCTTGAGTTCTTGTGTTAACTGAACTTTATAAGCCTTAAGACCCAAGTCTTTATGCAAAATACGGTGTAATGACGTTTGTGGAATGCCTAATTCCAAAGAACGACGAGGAATGGACAAACCTGGGTTTTCTTCAACACTTTGGGCTACAACAGCAATATTCTCAGTTGTTCTTGAGCGACGTGCACGGGTTTTATTCTTCACATCACTAACTTGTCCCAACAGCTCGAATTTGTCCACCAATTTCTGTATTGCGGTCCGACAAGGTGCTTCACGACGACCCAAAAATGTTTTAGTTTTACGAACCGTCTCTGCCAAATTTTCACCATTTTTATAGTGAATTTTAATAATTTTAATGCGTTGTTGAAGCATGTATCGTTCCATTTTTATTAATGGCGTAGTTTCTACTTGTCAAATGTCAAAAAATGACAGCTTCAAAAGTGACAGCTACCGAAAAAGCGGGCTATTCAAAATAACACCTCTTATTGGAAAACCCTTTACAAGTACTAGACTTAAAAAAAGGATATAGCACTACATTTTTGTTGTGTTCAATTTTAGGAAATTTGAATTAAACCATTCTGAGACCCGATTAATATCAGACTGTATGAGATAACAATTTTCAACACAAGTTTAAGATCATCTGCATAAAGGAGGCACTGGCAATGTTTTATTACAGATGTAATGTCATTTATAAACATATTGAAAAGAAAAGGGGGCCCAAATGGCTACCCTGAGGCACACCCGAGCTACATTCAATAGATCTCGAAAAATAATTATTAATAATAATTTTTTGAGACCTACCAATGAGATAGGATGAAATCCAATTCAAGAATGTAGAGTGGAAACAAAATTGTTCTAGTTTACGCAATATGATGGTGTGGTTCACAGAATCAAAAGCCTTGCTGGAGTCAGTTTAAATTGCATCAACTTGACTCTTTTTCTCAATGGATTTTATAATATAATTTGAAAAAAGAGCCATATTTGTTGTGGTAGAACCTAGAACGCCCAGAAACAAAACCATGCTATAGATCTGCGATATAGATTCCCTAGTTAAGAATTCTAATTTGGCTTTCACGATACTCTCAAACAATTTAGGAATTACTGATAGTTTGGAAATACCTCTGTAATTTTCTTTATTATATTCTTGGACCCAGACTTATGAATAGGAACAAGATAAGAGCTTCTCCATTCCTTAAGAAAGTTTCCTTCCGAAAGTGATTTGTTGAAAAGGCAAAGCAAAGGAAAGCAAAGGAAAGCAAAGCGATGTCGAGCAATTCTTGAGAAATATAGCCGGTATAACCGTCTGCACCAGGGACTGTTCTAGGCTTTACTTGGTATAATGGGCATGCATACTTATTAAGTTAATGTCACTATTAGTTGAATACATTGCAGATAGAATGATTTATCCACTCTTTCCATACATTTGTCAAATTTATTGTGCCAACTATCAACCGATTGATTATAGACAAATCCAGAACCACCCCCTGGGTGGCCATTTTTTTAAATGGCGTTAATCCATATCGCAACGATTACTTCATTATTCTCTGTTGCTGTAATCCCCACTCGCCTTCAAATTTTTAAAATATATTTATTTGTGGAACTCCAGACACCTTTGGTGTTGTCGATGGCAGTCTAAAGATTCTCTTGAAGAAGAAACTCCTAAGTATTTCAAATTCTTCGATAAATTAAAAACCAAAAACTTGATTGGCATAGCAAACACAGGTGTTAATTGTAGCATCTAGAACTCTAAATTTAGAGGAAGTGTTAACGTGTTGGTTACAGAAAAACCTGCTCCATACATTAGGTTGAAAGCCGTTTTGGCATTTTGTCTTATGTGAGGAAGGACGTAAATATAACCTTTTACAATTTCAATGGAATCTTAACCTAAAACCAATTTTCCGAGAACAGCCTTCACCTATTAGTGGATTCAAAAACCATAATTTTTGACTTAGAGACGTTGACTTGTAGATTGTAGATCACAAGTCACAATAATCCTTAAAGCGATTTATTTGCCGTTGCACTGTTGAGGCGTTATGAGGAGTACAGTAGGACGCTAATAGTCAGATCACCTAACTTAGCGCCACCAGGCAAAGTCCTTGAGACGTCGGTCGTCAATATAAATGGCAAACAAAATCGGACTCAGCACACAACCTTGGGGAACAACAATTTTCATGTTTAAAAATTCCGAGTTCCGTTCCACACAGAAGTTAGTTTCGTTCCACACAGAAGCACAAGTGTTAGCGACAAGCTATTATATAAAGCCTAAGAAACTTAGATGATAATCCAAGCGTCGATAATTTGAAAATTAAAGAGTTTCTGTTAACTTTGTCGAACACAGCCCTAAAATCAACAAAAAACGCATATAGTTTAGTTTTTTTTTTATTATCAACATACCTCATAGCAATTCTAGTGAATGCAAATATCTGGTCAACCATCGAAAATCCGGAGAGAAAACTAGCTTGAAATATTCTAAAATGTTTATTAGATTCCACCCATTGAATTAATCTGTGGTAGGGTATATTTGTAAAGTTTTTTCTTAGAACAGGCAAGATGGAAATTCATGTATAATTTTCTGGAAGGTCGCAGTTACCCTTATTATATATTTCACAGATTTATGACTTCAGAAAAGATTTAGGGATTGTCTCCTTATTCAAGAGTTTATTTAAAGCAATCAAAAGCATGTTTAAAAAAGATGGGGTGGAGTCTTCAAAAAATTCATCTCGGAACTATATCAACTCCTTTCACCTTATTGTTTTTCATTCTTTTCAGAGTTTCCTGTAGTTCAAATATTGAAATTTGATCATCTAGTTCGGGTATGTAGATTTCAGGTTGAGCATAATGGAAAGAAGAGCTTGTGGCAGTGAGACTAAGAAGTTGCCAGATAATCAACACTGACTGATGGTGGCAAGTAGGGTTTGGAACCTCCCAACATTCTAACTTTGTCCCAGAATGACTTTGAGTCCTTACAGGCTATCAGACTTTTAACAATATTATCCAAGTTAGATTATTGCACGTGATATTTCAAAAGCGGTTGATAGAGTTTAGCATCAAGATCTCTTATCGAAAATGCGTGAATCTGGTAACAATGAATCTCTTCTTTGTTGGATTAGAAATTACCTTTGTAACCGATCATTACAAGTAGTAGTATTAAAAGGTATTAAAAGGGCTCCGAACTCCGAACCTTTCCTTAAAATTCATTGACGATTTTTTGTCTGAATTTTCCAGTTCATTAAACTGTTTCGCTGACAACAATATCTTCACATTTACATATTCATGTCTTGGTTCAGATCCTTGTCCTTCGGATGTGAAACTAGAGCTACAGCATATGATAAGGTTATACAATTCAACCGTAATACTCAAGCTTCCAGGAATTCTCATCAGTTAACTCTTGAGCCCAACTTCGGAATTACTGCTAAGCATAGATTCTTTCTTCAGCCGCACTACACGAATGTGGAACCCCCGGCTCAATATTTCCCTCCCATTCAAAACCAATGTGCATCGGTTACTCCTTTTAAATCATATCTTATATTAATGGAAAGGTACTAATAGAACAGGACAGGTGGAGACGCAGCAAAGTGCAAGTAAGTTGACTTCTATTTGCGAGCCTATCCCGGGAGTTTCATTAGAAACGGGCGTTGGAACCCTCCGATATAGCAGGATTCCGTTTATTAAAAAAAACATCAAATATTTTTATTCGGCGATACAACAGGCCCCATCATAATAGATTTGTGCTAAAAATCCCAAAAAAAAAGGATCAAAGCTTTTGTCTTAACTCGTAACACACATATTGCCACGCAAATTCCAAGTTCATGGAAAGTGATATCGATAGTCCCCAATTTAGTGGCAATCTTTTTTTTAATGACCGGAAAAATTACATTATTTTTTGTAGATTCGTAGCGTAGAACAAAAAATTTCATACCGTCACAATCACGAAAGCCTATAGTGACCAGTTAAAGTTACTAAAGAAACTACCGAAACCGTTTCAGGTGGCTTTCTCGTATTGCCTCTTTAGGATATTTTCTTTAGCTGAAATGCTTGCGCAGGATATGATATATTATGATATAGTCCGCGGTTTCCGGTGTGCCTAGATGCGTATTTGCCACGATTAGAGTTAAGAAAAAAGGTTAGTCAGTAATCGGTGTGATCATCAACGTCGGGTAGGCTCGTTAACAAGCTGAGTTACGTTGTTTAACTCAGCAAACATTTTGGTATACCTTCTTTCGGTACACTATTCTACTCTTGAATAGTGTGAGGAAATATGGACAGATGGATGTGATTGGTGATTCAGAAAGAAGTGGAAAATGCTGTGAAGACTCCATGCTACAGTCAGAAAAGCACCTGCTATTCGAGGCGTTATGACAATCATGAAAAAGGTAAAAATGTTCTTCAAATCTCATCCAAAACGAAAAATTGTCATCATGAGCACCTTGGGCGGTGCACTCACGTCTCTTTGTGAAGTGAGACTAGGTGGGTAGACCGGCATGAAGGTGTACTCCAGTTTTTCTTAGACCTCGTCAAGATTGTGGAAACATTGGAAAGGATTTCGCAGTGGCATGACCCAAGTACAGCTAGCAAGACTTCTTCAATTGTACTAATAACTTTATGCAATTCACAGTTCATTCTATCAGTATTGTGTTAAAGTGACGTGTTGTCGTTAACACAGTCATTGAGCAAATTGCTACAAACAAAATCTATTGACCTTAACAGCAGCGCTATGTTGGTGAAAGACACAATTTTCGTTATTTCTAGTCGCTGTGAAAGCATAGATACTAATTTCAAGATAGTTAACTAGAAATTTAGCACGAGTTTGTTTGCGATTCTTTTTTTTTTTTTTGTTTTGAATTAGGTATATTTGCTGCGTGTTTTTTTTTAGTCTTAAAAGTAATTTTAGTGAAAAAATTTGATGTGGATATCGTCAATCAGCAAAAATTTATTTGTATTTTCAACTTAATTTATTCATATCGATGAGTTTAAGTATCCACTTAAAAAAATTGCACTATATAAATACAATATACAACTAATCCACATCTCAAATTTTTCGAATTTTGGATTTAGGGTGTCGCAGGTATTTTAGATTGGTTACCTGCATTAAGAAAATTTCCGGTTGTATAAGTAAATCCACTCATAAAAACATTTAAAAAGGAGTTTTCTGGGAGAAAAGTAGCTTTCAGTTTTTTTTTCTAATTTCTTAGAAACTATGACATTTATTGGAAAGAGGTTTTTAGTATTTGACTAAAAATTTATCAGGCCAACGAATATTAATAATACAAAAAAAAATGTCCTTAATATTGCAAAATTTTATAAAAAAAAAAAAAAAATCAATAAAAAACGAAAAAAAAAACATTTTTTTTTCTAAATTTCATCTTTAAAACTTAATTTCTCAAAAACTATTTAATGAAACAACTTAAGTAAAAAAACAAAATACACAGTAGGTTTTTTGATTTTTAATAATTTTTTTTTTCTCCCGGCTAATCGGGAGGTAAGTGGGTAAGCACTTAAGTGGGTTTTACTGTACCAACAAAATGAAAATTTATCCTTTCAAATAACTTTTAGTCATTTGGAGCCTAAAAAACATATTTTAGGTCAACAATGGCTAAAAACCGCCTCCGCGGTCTGGTACACATGCACACCCACAGGAAAATCTCGATCGATGTTGAAAAAGCAATAACTAGGTTTTCAAAAACCGGCCACACGAGAAGACTAGATTTAAGCATTTAAGAACTATGCATATATCGTAGGTTCATTAATTCATTTAAATTAATTAATTTTTGTTGTTTTTTTTTAATACGTAAGAATTTCGTTTTAATACCTTAAGGCCAGTTTCACAATCGACACTTACCGGAATAAGTGGCACTTAAGTTTCCCATATTAGGAATTTAAGCTAAATTTCATAGCCAGCGTAAGTGGAACTTAAGTCACGAACATCGGAGACTTAAGTGCCACTTATTCAGGTAACAGCGCACAGTGATATTGGGAATTAATCTTTCACATTCCCCATTTAGTGTCACTTTTCTGACTGTAAAATTGGCCTTAAGATATAAATACAGAGCATTATTGAAAGAGACTTAAGTAATGAAAACGAAGAAGTTTGATTTAAATTTAATATTTATATACCTACATATGAACAATATTATGTACCTGCACAACATGGTTTCCTTAATTCATTTAAATTAAATAATGTTTTTCTTTTTGTATTCGATTGAGTTTATGTTTAATACTTTTAAGACAGACATACAGAGAATCATTGAAAAAAGGCGTAAGTATTAGATGGACGATTTTTTTTTTAAAGGTAGGCAAGATAATACGAAAGTTTTATTTTTATGATAGTTGCTGCGATTCAATATTTCCAACGACCTCGATTAGAATAGCATCAAATAAATTAAATTCGAAAATTCAAATTGCATGATTATAAACGTGCATCGAATAATTTGACCTGGAGCAGAATGAAGCGGTTGATTTTCTTAAAAAAAAAAAAAAAAAAAAAAAAAAAATACACAAGGGTTCCCTTTAATAAACGTGTTACTCGTTTTTGTTCAAACCTTCTCAAAAGTAACTTAATATTCATCGTAAGATTTAACAACGTCTTTATTCACTTAAAACGCAGATGACTTCTCTAGATACATCTTTAACTTAAATATCCCGAAAGAACACACAAAAAAAATCAACACTTCGACTTCATTAGATTTTTATATCTTTTCGTTTTCTATCTACTTTTTTTTTTTTTTTTTTTTTTTTTCAATGGAAAATTGCAATTCTAACTAAGACGGTAGACAATGGCAAAAACTTCATTTGGCATTTTTGACTATAGAAACTGAATCTCCTGCGAACACAGCAAAATATTTAAGTACTTATACGCATCTTGTATGTATACAAAAAAAAAAAAAAAAAAAAAAAAAAAAAAACTCTCGTACTCGTTAATTTTTACGATATTTTCAATTGTACACTGTGGACCAATAGAACCAGTAGGTATCCCCTCTCGATGCGACTTCCAATGACGACTCGCAACTTAAAAAAAGTAAAAAAAAAAAGGTCAATAGAATGATTGAATTTTATGATTAAGTCAATTTCCTTGCGCGACTCCTGCCAACCGATAAAAGATGCACATCCTGGATATAAACCGATTGAATGCGTTCATTTTTATAGTGTGAGGGTGTTGTGCTCAGAGCATCAGAGCAATTGTCAGTCTTGGGCAACGCGCAACGTGACAAGGATTGGAATCACGTAATATTCACTCTCCATATAAACGTATACCTAACGGGTCCTCCTAAACAGTCTTCGAATCAAAATCCTTTTCAGCTATTTAAGTATCTTTTGTGCAATTTTCGGTGGTTTTCATCCGCAGATAAAAGCTGCTTATACCCTTCGACTATATGCTCTCTCTTGCTCTGTGCAGTGTGGAGCATCACATATGGCATCAGGACATGCATGCATGCATGCATGGATGCGATGAATTTTAAGTTTGTTGAATTGTTGCTTAAGAGATCGTAAACATGCAACATATGCATCAACACAAGATGTTAAATAGAAGATTAAATTTGTATTTATTTCATTTTTACAAGTCGTCCTTTAATATTGGTGTATGTGTATGTGTTTGGGTCCTTGCAAATGCCTCGAAGATTTATGGTTAATATTTTCAATTTTTTCTCCCATACCTCTATACATACATATATACCTTAGGACAACATGGTTGGTAGTTGCAACTTGCAACACTACGGGGTTCGAGGAACTTCACAAAGAGAATGGCTAAAAGCATTTTGCCATTAATTAGGTGAGAATTCTATATACAAACAAGAAGGTAGGAGGAAGGAAGGAGGAGGAAGGAAGGAGGAGGTATTAACTTTGTAAACATTTTCTAATGAAAATATCTTTGCGTTTTTCCCTCCGTCAGAGAGAGATAGTGAGAGAGAGTTTTCTTGAGGAACCAAAGTCAAGAATTATTCATTTTTCATATTTCTTCCTTATTCTTAGTGTTGCGCTGACTTTTGTGAATTTTAGAAAATAAAAAAAATTAACTTCTTGTCCAGAGTTGCATGGTTTTGCTTGTATTTTGATTAAATTTTTTTTTTAGAAAAATTTATACAGTAAAGGAGAGTCTGTCTCTAGGGCTCAAACATATCGAATCAAAATCACAAATTTTCGGGACAAAATACCTGTAACGCTGAATTATTACAATTGCTTTACAATTGGGAAGTTTTATTAAAATCGTTAAAGCAATTTTTGAGACATTTTGAGAAAAAAAAAAAAAAAAAACAAAAAATCATTGTGCAGCAGATACCCGTTATGGATGGCCGAGAACACAAATTTGAATTTATCCTCTAGGGAATTACATAATAAGCCTTTTCACCAAGTTTGAAGCAAATCTGTACATCCGTATAGGCTATAGCTCGATCTACAACTGAGAAATTTATTTATTTATTTAAATTCCTATGAATTTTAAATACTCCTTATACTCCTGGCTCGGGTTCTGGTCACGCTCCTGCGTCTGGGTTAGTTATCCGGCGGTCCGCTCTCCTGATACTGTTGGTTTTGGCTTGGATTAATACCAGCGAATATCTCAGTTACTACTGGTAAATATCGCGGACAAATCCGGTAAGATCTCAGTTTGACTGTTCGGTTGAAAGACCCCTTACCACTGGTGGGGGGAAGTCTTGAGTCGTGCTGGCTGGTCTTATTTCGACTGCTATGATAGCTACTGACACACTATGACTTTGTCGATTGTATGACCGTCTCTTATCCTATCCGACGGCCAAACCGAATGTGAGCCGTAAGGCGATGAAACGTAAAATTCCATGTTGTGATTTGTTATTTACGACGTCATCATCTATTGGCCTGCATGCAAAACTGTTTGCATATATCAAGAACAAAGGGACGGGTATGGTGTTCTTTGCCATGGTAAATATAACAGGCGAGCGGAAAGAGGTTTGTATTGCATTAATTTGTATTGCTCAGCGTCGGTGTTCTGGAACATCATCTACTGTGCTTACTTGGTCATTATGGTAAGGTAAGGGACGAGCGGCAATGGACTTGTTTGCTATTATTTGTATAGCTCACCGTCGGAGTTCTGGAACATCACCTTCTGTGCTGAATCTCTATTACCTCCATGGCCTATGTAAGAGGGTAATAGTTCTTGCTCCATATCGGCAGGAGCAATTTCACCATTCAGACTGTTGATCGCGGGAAGGTGAGTGGCAAAAGGGATGAGGGATCGCGTTAATTTTCAAGAGTAGAAATTCACCATCGAGGTTCTTGATCGTCGTCCAGATGCTGTCTTTAGTGGAGTTCTTTCTCCTTTTCGTCTATTTTCTTATCAAACCTACCACACTTAGTTGTTGTATGTAGGTGGTCAATGTGGTGAGTTTCTATGTCTACATTGATTAGGCTATTTGTTATCTTGCTAATCAGTTGTCGATCGTATTTGTGGAGTGCACATGCTATGGGCGCATGCTGCCGGTCAGGTAATAAGTATTCTAATTTTATTCTCAGGAGCAGGTGCGTAGCTTTGGTAGGGGTTATGTATAGGAAGGTAGGTTTTTAGAGTACAATGGGTACTTTTCGGATAGTCAGGGAATTAAGGTATGGAAACAGGGAATTTAGGTATGGACACTAGTGCGTAGCTAAGGGGAGGGGGGAAGGAATTGTAATGCTTCATTACAAAGTTAAAATCAATTAAGTGATATAAACGAATAAAATCAGTGCACATTAATACGTTTAAAGCTGCATTTAATCCATAATTAACTCTGGCGGAAGATGTACCTATTAAAGAAAGCAGGGTTCGGTGTTAACCTCGGACGAGAATTTATGTTCAGCATACTCAGAACGGTCTTCATATTGTGGAAGATGTTGATTAAGATCCCATGAAAGATGACGAAGGACGAATAAAAAAAAATAGTTTTTGAACACTTTCAATTTTGTTAATAGAAACATCATAAACAGGACACCACACACAGCTGCAATACTCTAAGAGGGGACGGACAAGTGAACAGTACAGGATCTTAGAGATATGAGGATCATTAAATTCTTTCGAAAATCTCTTGATTAATCCAAGGCGGCTCCTTGCCTTACTTGATATTATAAAAATTAAATGATAGTTTAGTGTCAAATAAAACTCCCAAGTCATCAAATGTATCTCTTCGATCAAAGAAACTACATAGGTATCTTTTTGTATATAAAAATGGATCGTGGTGGATTCGGATGCTTAAAAACTTGACAACAAGTAGACCAATTTGGATACTTCCCTCTGCGGGTTTGTTCGTAATTGCTGTAAAAGTCGGAAAATTCCCAACAGGTGGCGCTGTAGGCGTACATTTCGTTTTTCATACCTTTTAACAGGTGACTCTGTAGGCAATAAGGAAATGGCTTTTGGGATATTCTTTTTCAAATTTTGTTATTTTTAGGGTAAAATGGGGTAAAATTATTGTCAGATTTAAGAAATTCTTTTGTGTTTGAAAGGTTTTTTCTTAGGAAATGGGTTAAAGAATATTCTTTTTCAAAATTAAACGATGAAATAAATTAAAAATTAACAAAATCGGATCTAAGAAATTATTTTGGTGTTTGAAAGGTTGTTTTTTAGTGGATGGCCTTAGGGATTTTTTTTCATAAAATTGGCATTTATAGGTTGAAATGGGGTAAAAATGAAAAGTTGCATCCGATTTCGAAAATTCTTTTTGTATATAAAAGGTTATTTTTAAAAAAAAATCCTTTTTATAGACTGAAATGGGATAAAAACATTGCTCCTAGGTTGGACTTAGAGGATCATGTTTTCACATATGTAGCCATTCATAATGTTAAGTAGATAAGTTAAAACCCAAAAAGTATTATTCGATTACAAAAATTAGCTTAAATATTTATTTATATGTATTTTCTTTTGTAATTTTTATGCGAAGCTTAGGTTTGTCTACCCGTCCAAAACCGGACGGGCCAGCTAGTCATCTATAAAATATGAAGACAAAAGCGGCTCCCTCCATCTTGAGTATGACATTGCTTTGGATTTGTTCGTACTAAGTTCCATTCCATTCGAATAGTCTGTCAATATCATGTTGCAAAAACAAACATCCGTTTGGATTTGTGAAGCCATAAAAAAGCTTTTGATGTCATCAGCGTGGATTAAAAATTTTGAATAAAGAATGTTTATAGAAATGTCATTAATAATAGTATAAATAGTAGTGGCCCAATATGACTGCCTTGAGGAACCCCGAATGAAATATTTATTGATTCAGACAAACAGTTGTTATATTTTACATATTGCACCCGATTTTTTAAATACGATTGGATCCAAGCAGCTATCCATTCTGGACACCCACATCTTTCCAATTTCAATAAAAGCATAGACTGGCTCACCCTATCGAAGGCTTTGCTTAAATCTGCGTAAAATACATCAGTTTGAAGTCCATTTTGCATATTAGCGTTAATTTGGTTAGTGTCTTAGTTAACTGGAGAAGATTCGTTGTCATGGACTTTTTGAGACAGAATCCATATTGTTCAGGTACAAGTAGTGATTGGCAAAAGAATTGAATGTGTTTGCAGACCATATTTTTAAGAGGCTTTGGTTTACATGAAAGTTTCGCGATTCCTCGATAATTCTCAGCCTTGTTTTTATTTCAACACTTATAAAGTGGTGTAATAAATGAAGATTTCCATAAATCAGGAAAAACACCATATTCAATAGTGAACAGTTAAATATATATGTTATTGTAGAACAAATATGAGACTCACAAGTTTTAACGAATACAAATGGAATATTGTCCGGAAGTCGACGCATAAGCAAACTGATCGACAGACGCAACGGATGGTATGACAAAATCTACGTTTTTGAACTTATCTATCATCTCAAGGCTTCCCAATTTTTGCCTTAAAGGATCTAGCTCGATGGACACCTTGACGCATAGACAAACAGAACGACGGACCTGACGGACGTGACAGACCTGACGGAAGTGACGGACGCGAAAGACGGTGTGATGAAAACCACGTATTTAGACTTCTCCATTATCTTAATGTTTTAAGAAAATTAATCGACAGATTGAGGAGAGCCAGGGCCTTGTGACTTACAACTCGCAACCAATAATGTGTGCGTGTTGTTCATTTCCAGGAATGGAGGGGACCAACAATTTTCTGCCGAATCTGAAAGGGTAAGGTGAGAAGCACTTATTCATAACAAGAGATACTCTTGAAGGATTTGTCACTTCTTCACAAGAGGCAATTGCCGTTTTTTTTTTTTTATTTAGGCGGACGAAGCTGGGAATTTAACCCAGACCTTCGACAATGAACTATCTTTAATTTTCTGTTGTACGAATCCAATACTTGTCCTATAGACAAAAGTAAAAATATGCACTTTATTAAAATACACAAAATGTCTCATCCCCCTTAAATCCTCATTTTAAACGTGAATGCATTTTTCATTTGACTCCGAGAGAGAGATAAGGCATTAGCTCCTCATGTACTGAACACAACGTACCTACCTACTATAATAGTGTACAAATAAATTCTAAGAACCAAGTCGTTTCTCATTCATTTTATTTCATTAATTCAATCCAACCAACTATACTAGCGTACAGAATACAGAAACGTATATATACAAAGTCTCGAGACTCTTAGGTTTTGCTGTCATAGAATATGGAAGCAAATGAAATGAATCCCAACGTAGATGTATTTATGTATTTGTGATGATGGGAAGCGTTTTTTTTTTTTGTAGAACTACGAGTATAGTTAGTATTTCACAGAAATATAAGTCCTTTTGTACCGCTCCATCCATGCTATAGAAGCAGTTACACTAGGAAAGATAATTTAATCCTTGACAAATGTATTTTTTATTTGGCACGATGACTTATGATGATAAATGAATTTTGCGTGATAACACGTGAATGGATTACATATTTACGAGTATTTAGAGACTGTCCATTGCGGATATAAGGTAGAGGTACCTACCTACAAAGGTATAAGGACAATGGCATTTCTGTGTGCAGGTATGTGGGTAGAGATTAAAATGACGATGAAATGTGTATAGAAAGATCAAATGATCAACAAGTTTGATGACACCAGAAAGTAGTTAATACATGAAATGATTGGACTTTTAGGTCAATTTATGAATGAAAGGATTAAAGTTTTCTTTATTATTTTTTTAAATTATTAGTGACAAAGTGTATACTAGACTAACCGTATTTTATTTGCTTAGGCGCATTGATGGGCCGAAAGGTCATACTTGTTGATGGAAGGAAAAAGAGTCCTTAAACAAATCGTATGCCTCTAGTTTCATTATTTTACGTTTCTCGACCAATTGTAGCGATGAAAAAAGTGTTGAAATTTTATTTTTACTTGCTCTATAGGGCAAGTATTGGTTTCGTATAAAAAAAAATTCGAGTTTATAATCAAAACTAACATTACGATAATCGAGAAGTCCGAAAAAGTGGGTTTCGTCATGGCGTCCGTCGGTCTGTGCGTCTGGGCGTCTGTGCGTCTGTGCGTCGGTGCGTCCACTATAATTTGAGCTAGAGCCTAAACGGGTGGACCGATTTGCATAAAATTTGGTACAGAACATTTTTATGTGATTCCCTAGAGGGGAAATTTGATTTTTTGTTTTAGCTCATCTAGAACGGGTAGCTGCCATACAAATATTTTGGTTTCTTCAAATTTTCTCGAAAACGGCTCCTAAGATTTTAATTAAACTTCGTACCTGTAATAACCAAAACAATTGTAAGAAAACTGCATTTAAGGTTTTTCTAAAAAAATTCACATAACGGAATTAGGTATTCCACGTTTTTTTGAGAAAATGGTCTTATTTTTGGGTTATTCGCGTAAATCTTTGCCACGGTTAATTTTGCAATCTGATGCTTCTCAATAATATAAACAATGATGCATTTAAAAATTTTTAAAAATATTATTTTATAAACAAAAAAAAAAATCAAACGAAAAATCAATTTTTTAGTGCTTTTGACTCTTTTAATATTTACTCGTTAAATATATATGTACATCATGCATCTTACATTTTGGGTTACATACATTATTTAACCATAAGAGCAAGTTCGTTCGACCCAGTCGTGCATATTTTTTAGTTTAGATTTGTAGATTTAATCGTAAGTATTTATTACTAAAAATTTGATTCTTTTTTTTTCTCTTTAATTTTAGCTAGCTTGAATTTTATTAATTTAAGTAACCTATTTTGCTCATTTTTGTTAAATTTGGTTCCTACTATTTTAAAAGATAAATTAAAATTTAAAAAAAATAAAAAAAAAATAATAAAAAAAAAAGAAGCTTCTTGCAAAAACCGCTTATGCACAAGCAATCAATGAAATAGTTCAGGCATCTATGAACCTTCTCTCTAAAGACCAGAAGCTCTTTTATATTATCTGGCACAAAACTCTTGTATCAGCAATCATGAATATAAGATATCTTTTGCATATCGCGAGAAAAATTATTCACACTTCGGCTTCACGGCATCGACTTGGTTCACCAAAACTAACTCAACAAAGAACTAATTCCGTAATACAAATTTAACACCCCAAGAATTTTCCTTGTCCGCAACAAAAATAACAAAAAAAAAAAAAAAACATCCATAGAATTGTCAGCAGAACAAAAAAAAAAATCTTTTAAGTAAATCTTTTAACTTAATCTAACTTGCAACGAACTTACAAAAAAAGAAAAGAAATTGAATTGCTTCCATAAAGACGGAAAATTGTAAAAAAAAAAAAAAAAAAAAAATCATAATATATTTCACTTGGTTGCGTCTTGTATGAAAAACTGAGAGAGAGAGAGGAAAATTGTGGAAAATCTTTCAGAAGACCGTGAAACTATTATGCGTTTATTTGCCTCAAACTCTCTCCAACCTCGAAGGAAGTTCTTTCGTTAGCTATACACACACTTTAGCCTCAGTCACATATATTTATATGATAGGTGTAATAGGTGCTGCCACCTATATACCAAAATGAATCCTTCCGTAATAGGATTAAGGCAAACATGTTTAAAGAAATCGCGAGCGCTTTTCTACTTGACTGGCAAAATGCAAAAAGAGCCGTCAATTCGTGCCAGTCAAGCCAAGACCAGGAGACAGCTATATTTAGCCAGTTAGAGAGCAAATCCCAGTCAGACATCCAAATCCTTCCTTCGAAATGGTCGTTAAAAAAAAGAGAAAATAAAAACCATCCGCCAAATGAAGACTGCCAGGATATACGATGAGACCCCAGCATATATGTAGGTACCTTCCTTTCGCATCTTGGATGTTTGGTAATAGTTTGATGTGATGATGGTTTCTGGATTTTTTTTTTTGTTCTTCATCCTGCGGAAAAGACCATGACGTTGGCAATGGGTGCATTCACCTATGTCATGTGTGTGTGTTTGTGGTGGGGGGGGGGGAGACTGAGGAGATTGTGTTCTGAAAGGAGATCGAATGAGTGCAGCAAACAAAGTAGAATTTCATTTTTTTTTTCTATTTCTTCCTTTTGTTATTATTAAATGACAGAATGATATCTGCAAATGAAATGTATTCTCCCGAAAGAAATCTTTTGACATTTTCATCGCGCTCCTGGAAATGAGGAGCATGCAGTTTTCTACTTTCGCCATATTGTAATAGGTATACGTTTACATACCACTGGTTATACTTGCATTTTTATGCCCAGTCATGCAGTTCCAACTGCGTGGAAAAAATTTCCAGATAACCAGGTTTACTTTGAGGTTTTTCGTTTTTATTGTCGTCTTAATAAGTTGAAGGTTTTAACGATCGCGAGTAGAATTATTGCGAAAGTCGGAAAAGCTGTTTTCGGGTAATGGCGTGGAGGACAGTTTGGAGCTTATTTGTACGAAATACGATTACAATTCGAATCGGTTCGTTAATCTAAACAAAGTATCGACGATTTGGCCTTTGGCCGCATTTTGTACGGCACCTAGGCTTTTTATTATTAGCCTTGTTTTTTTTTGCAAGCCCCAAGGAAATTGGTCGAAAAAAACACGTTTGATGGGCTAAATAATGTACATATGAACCCTTTGGACTTAGCTAAGGGCAGGGATTTCTCGGGGCTTGAATTAAGCACAGAGAAAACTGTGTTACCGGCCTGAATTGCATACTTTTTTATCGATAGTTTGAACGGAAACTCCATTTTGTTACTGTTTATTGGGGTTGCGGAACATTTTCTAGCTTTCGAACGCGAGTGATTTACTTCCAAATTTCATTCCCTTTTTTGGCATTTACTAAAGATAATCGAACAAATGAAACATGAAACGTTCAAAAAATTTCAAGGCCACATTATGTACCTTTTCTGTTCGACCAAGAAGTATTTATTTTTAGGTGATTTATCAACCCAAATTTAGTTACTACGAATTCTTACAAAACGTCCAATTTTTCTGATCGATTTGACATTTCTTTGAATTTTGAGCGTCCTGTCATTGTCCTCAGATTGCCCAACATTTCAGGAAATGTGATATTTTTAAGTTTTTTTTTACGAAAGAGCTCGAATATTTTTAGACTGGAAAATGATATTAGGCAAAAAGATTAGCTTACAATGTCGAGCACAATATTTTCAGGCCCTATACTGAATTTTGGTTTTTAGAAACACATCTAAGGCCGTATAGTTTGTGAGATGCTTTTTGTCATAGGCTGAGGTATGCTCGTCGGGTCCAGGGATTTACCAAAGAAGCAACAAACTTTAGTGTATTTGAGGTTGCTTTTATTCACCAATCGCTGGTTCTTACAATTTCTATACAATTCTTATTATAAAAATAACTATATGTACTGTTATACAATTCAATATATATACGCTTATAGTTATTTACATTTATATAACCTTATAACCTAGATTTATACAATTCAAATGTTTAGCAATATATCCTAAATTACAATCTGAGATAGCAGACGTCACTAAATTACAATCTGAGATAGCAGAGGTCACTAAATTACAATCTGAGATAGCAGACGTCACTAAATTACAGTCTGAGATAGCAGAGGTCACTAAATTACAATCTGAGATAGCAGACGTCACTAAATTACAGTCTGAGATAGCAGAGGTCACTAAATTACAATCTGAGATAGCAGAGGTCACTAAATTACAATCTGAGATAGCAGACGTCACTAAATTACAATCTGAGATAGCAGACGTCACTTAATTACAGTCTGAGATAGCAGAGGTCACTAAATTACAATCTGAGATAGCAGACGTCAATAAATTAAAGTCTGAGATAGCAGACGTCACTCTAACTACTTAAAACCTGGGCTTCCACTGTCGCTTCTGGAACCTAAGTCCTTCAAAATGGAGACTCACCAAGTACTCGGGATTGGTACTGATATCTGCTGTGGCAGAGCTCGATTTTATGGTGCTCATCCACGGTCTCTTATATATATTTCGGTTTGAACCGAGTGTGAATTATAATTTCACAAACAAAAAGTATTATTAATATTTTCTTATTCTTATGATTGGCTCTTTCTAGAGTCGTTGTTAACGGTGATTCGGGATTGCTTTGTATGCAATTTAATAAACGGCGGCGGTGAAGAAGAGGGTGTAATGCATCATTACAAGTTGTTAAAAGTTCTATCGAAAGAACA
Organism: Leucozona laternaria; assembly: GCA_932273885.2. Classification (NCBI taxonomy): domain Eukaryota; kingdom Metazoa; phylum Arthropoda; class Insecta; order Diptera; family Syrphidae; genus Leucozona; species Leucozona laternaria. Next base: position 214,414,626 of record OW026366.1, on the reverse strand, counting down.
TAATGTCCCATTTTAGACAGTTGTCCAACGCTACAGTGAAATTGTAGAAAATTTACAAATATACTTGAGAAAATTATAATTTTTTTAAAATTTTTTCAATATTAACAATATTCAAAAACTGTTCTTAGCACATAAAATAAAAAAAAAATTATTCTCCTTGTTTGAACCGAGATATTCAATAAAACTTTTATCGAAGATTTCATCCAAAAGTGCAAAAACTAGGGGTATTAGTGAATTTTTGAGAAAAAAAGTTTTAAAGGTTGTTCCGGAATCATTGGCTGAAGTATGATTTTCACAGAAAAGGAATGGACAGAAAAGGAAATTAAAGTTAAACTGGAAAAAAAGTCCTTACAGCCATATTATTGACTTTTTTCAAAACTAGTTTCACGACAAAACTTGTTCTATAGATGTTTTGGTGTTTGTAGATGCTCAAATCGGTCTTATTCAAAAGTATTTTGACACCTAAAGCTCGAAAACATAAATCTAGCTTTGGATAAATCTCTTATTTCATACGTAAACCGTGTCAATCTTGGGACTCCAAACTTCTATAAAACTAGTTTAGCTATTGAACTAGTTTTGAAACATGTCAATAATATGGCTGTTAGTGTAGCCGATTTTGTAAATAAAAGTTCATGACTATTTAAGTGTTCATAGGATATTCCAAAAATAAAATTTACCACGACAGTGGATGCATAAATTTGACGAACTAATTTTTGAAATGTTTTAGCAAGTATTAAGCCCCTATTTTTGTTAACATTTTGTGACGCACCAATACTTCTTATAAACTGCTTCAGCGATAAAATTTAAGTGAAACAGTGTAGGCAAAAAATAAACAGACCAAAATTTAATAAAATAAAATATATAGGTACACAGTGATTCTTATGGGTCGAGACACGAAAAAAAAAATGATGGGAGGGGTCTTTTTCCCCCCTTTAGGCAGGAGGGACAGTTTTCTAAAAAAAAAAAAAACTGACTTAATATTAAATAACAATATCAAAAAAAAACAACGGCAACACTTACAACAAAAAGTTATAGCTTCTATTAAGTCAGAAATCCATTTTTCATTTTCTTTTCAGATCAAATTGTTATTCTTTAATATATAAAACAAAGTCGTTTTAGTTAATACACTTATAACTCAAGAACCGCTGGACCGGTTTTCATGCTCCGAATAGTAGAATAACTATAAAAATATTTGAAAAATTCACTTTGTAGGGTGAAATGGGATACAATGAAAAAGACGTATGCGATTGACAAAAACTCAACCTGGGTTTCAAAGGCTATTCTTAGGACATGGCTTCAGGGGTATTTTTTTTTAATTTTCAATTTGTAGGGTGAAATGGGGTAAAAAGAAAAAAAATAGTCCGATTTAAGAAATTCTTTTTTTAATTTGAAAAAGATTTCTTAAGGAAATGGATTTAGGGATATTATTTTTCAATTTGTTTTATTTGTAGGGTAAAATGGGGTAAAAATAAAAAAATTGTCCGATTTAAGAAATTCTTTTTGAGTTTGAAAGTTTATTTTAAAAAAATGCTATTTATAGAGTGAAATGGGGTAAAAATAAAATGGTGGTTTTCGAATACAAAAGTTGTTTCTGTGTTGGGAAAGCAATTAAGTTTGGACTAAATTACTTTGCGGGACAGAATATATTGACCGCACACTTGCGGGACAAACGTCGTTTTGCGGAACAGTCTGCTCCGCCCCGAATAGCAGAATAACTATTAAAATAAAAAAAATCACTTTGTAGGGTAAAATTGAAAAGACGTATTCGATAAAAAAAAACTCTATCTGCGTTTGAAAGGTTATTCTTTGAAAATGGCTTCATATATTATTTTATTTTTAAATTCCAATTTAAAGGATGAAGTGGGTTCAAAATAAAAAAAAAATGCCTGATTAAAGAAAGTTTTTTTGAGTTAGAAAGGTTATTATTTTGAGTTTATGGCCTTAGGAATATTTTTCTCAAAAATGTGGTATTTATCCAAATATCCAAATATCCGATATCAAAAACTCTGTTTCTGTTGAAGAGGTTATTTTTAAAATTTTGATATTTATAGAGTGAAATGGGATAAACACAAAAAAGTGGGTCTTGATTACAAAAAATCTTTATTCGTTAGAAAAGTAGTAAAGGTTGTACTCAGATGATCATATTTTTACAAATTTCACCATTCATAACGTGAAGGCGGTCAAAAATCAGTATGTAGTATTCAATTACCAAAAGTAGCTAAAATATTTATCTATATTTTCATTTGTAAGCTAGCTAGTAAAAGATATTTAGTGAAAAATTAATTTTCAAACTCTATTTTTTTTTAAACTGCTTTTATTAAAAATTTTACGTCACTAAGCCATATTTTTGACATGAATCTGACAGAAATGTCAGATTCATAGTTATGGCTTCTCTCGGAAATTGTCATTTGACTGACGTTGACATCTCAGACAGGTACGAGGAAGAACCGCTAGTGAATGGAAAGTTAGGAGACAACTTAAAAATGCCACGGGACCGAGATTAACTGCAAATGACTGACAAGCTTGAAGCTGGTTTTTGGGCCTTTTAGTGGCGAAGGGGTGATTTAAATGCGGATCGGTAAATCTGTAATATTCAGCTGGATCACGTCGTTCTTTATGCTGGATATATTGGCAAGGATTTCGTCATTATACACGATAATGTGCGGGAAACGACCGAATTCCTTAGGGAAGTCGGTATTGCGAAGATGGACTGGTCGTTGCTAAGTCCAGATTTTAACCCTACCGAGCATTTGTGGGACGAGCTTAAGCGAAGGTTAATAGCCAGAAATCCAGCTCCTGAAACAATTAATTTTGTTACCGAGTTAAAAGGGATCAGGGAGTAAGTCCGCATCCTGAATCACTAAGTAAAATGTCACTAGCTTCATTCCATTGCATGATTTTAAATACGCGAGAATTTTTCCAAATTCATGAATCATGCACTGATCCAGGCCATGAAAGGTCAATACTCGTAAATTCATCTCTGGAATTGCATGTTGCCTGATCATTAATGCTGTGGAATCATTTTCTGTTAACGTACTCGTCCCTATGGACAACTGGTATGAGGATAGGAACATGAGAATAATAAAATTGCTGAAGGAAAGTTGTATTTTGTAATGAATTTAATCCAATAGTTTGACTTCTAGATTATTGCCGCACTTACAAGGGAAACAGTTTTACAGACCGCGGACTGGTATATACTCCAATGTCTTCTCCAACTCCAGTTTGGAAACCTGGATCATCTATGTAGCAAAGCTATATTCGTATTTTTTCAATGCTTGTTATTGCACCACCCCTTGTTTCTGAACTATTCCCAAGAAAATGATTCGCCAAGATATCCACATTTTATTTGTTGAATCTGTAAAGAATGCGAAAACCATTCGAAAATCATTCGAAAATCATTCGAAAATCCTTCTTTTCTTCTTTTTATAAAATTTGACCTTGCGTTTTAAAATTGGCATGAACTCCCCATTCATGGAAAAATAAATATTAACAGCTATTTTCTTCAACGATGAGCAACCAAATGAGCTAGCTCACAAATCGGAGCAAATGCTCTTCTCGAAGGAGTAAGTGCTTTGCTTTATTCATACTTTTTAATGGAGCAAGTGCTTATTTTGAGGAGGTGTTCATCAAACACGTAGATGCTCAATCCTTGAGCACCTTCTCAAGTGTTTTATTCATATCAAATGGAGAACCAGCTCTTAAAAGTTGAGTTTTGAGCAGGTGCTCCTTTTTATTCATACCTACCACCCATGGAGTCTTATACTACTTTGTCATACAACAAATATTGTGTCGTATTTTATGTGGCATATGTATATTACAGTGTAATATCGCCTTAAGGCGATCATTTAAATTTGACTATCACACTTATATGGCACCTTTGAGACATATTTATTTGGCAAACTTGCCATATTTATATTATAATGTAATACTGCCTTTAATTCAAAATGAAAGGTTAATATACCTTAAAAAAAAAAAAGTAAAATTACATTGATCCGGTTGATTGTGTAAAATTACATTTTTCTTTTTTTTTTCAATTTTGTAGATGATTTCATTTTAGTTTTATGCGATTTTTTTCCTTCACTCAGCAATTTTTTTAAAATACTTATCTTTGTCTCCGAAACTATTGAACTCCCATGAACAAGTTTAAATTTAAAAATCTAATGAAGCGAGAAAAATAAATTGCAATGCAAATTATTATTCGTTTGTCATTTCATGCAAGCTCGAATCTTATCCTTACCGCAGAAACACACTTTTCATATGTATATCTTTGCACTGTTCATTCCAAATGCAAATGCATATAGTGTCGTCCTGCGATTCTGTAGCAAATCATGCATTTTTTTTAGCAATTGACAATTTTCGAGTATAGATGTAGAAAGGAATGTGTGCAATGTGCATCGAAGGAATAGGTATTGGGAATAATGGTATGGCTGCAAATTTAGCTCGCACATCTAAAAAGCTTAAAGTCTCAGACTGGCAAATTGCAATTGCATTCATTTAGATTTTTTTTTTTCCTTTTTATATTTTTGTCAAAAAGAAAAAAAAAACGAAAAGTGAAGTGAAGTGAAATGAAATGAAATGAAATGAAAACAATAAGAAGAGACACAAGTAATATATATTTTTTTTTTACTCTTGATATATATTGTATTTTTCTTTGGAAATTCTTCACCTTCTCACTTCTGATAAAACGAATCTCTAATTTAATGAAAATTTTCCACTTCACTGAGAAATGAAAATTGTCTTGAATTTGAATATTCTGGTTTAACATAGAATAATGTTGAGAAAACTGAGAATTTAAAGTTTCAGTCGGAGGCAGTCGCGTTTATTGAGAAAACTTTGGGTGGTGCGTTTATTGTAGGTATTTGTTTTTTTTTTTTTGTTAAGGAAAACCACTTCAGCAAACCACAACTTAGGGAACTAATTTTGAGGTAAAGAAAGGGTGGTTAGAAAATGACATACCACTAGGTGATAAGACAGAATAAACCGGTTAAATAATGAGCTAAAAAATCAGTAGGTTCCAACAGAGCTCAATGACGAATATCTCCACTGGAGCGGCGGCGGTTATTCTTTTTGTTTGAATTTATGATTATGTCTACCATAGGATCCACAGGGTCCACATTTTTAGGGTTTAGGTATATTAGGTCTGCGAAAAGCTCTATGTTTTCCCAAGCGAACCGGTTTAGGTTGAAGTAGTAGAGATTCATTTAATGAATTCGTTACATTTGAAATAAGTCTACGTAAGAAAATGGATACAGGGTGATCCCTATAAATATTTACACAACGATTAAATTGAAGGTACAAAAAAAATCTAGCAGGTAGTTTGAAAAAAAGAATAACCTTAACAAAATAAGAAAAAGAAGTTAGATGTACACTGCGATTTAAACCGAGGAGATCAAAAGCAAGACGGAGAGATGGGTCAATTTGACCATTCAGCTACCTAAGTCATTAAAAACCGTGCAACTAAATGGACAAATTGGAAGGATGGCAGGAAAAAAAATAAATCAAACAAGCGGGGATAGAGAAGTGGGTTCGTTTAATAATATCCAAGAATGGAGTAGTATAAGCGAGAATCGGTGTTCGAAGGAATGGTTTTTTTTCCAGGGCACGGAAACGCTCGCACACGAGCGCTCATAAAACAAGCGTACGCAATGTTCAAAGGCTCGTCCACTCATGGGCGAGAGCGAAAACAGCATTAGCGAAACATCCGCCAGCAAGCGTGGGCGGTTTTGAGCGCTCGTAACCTGGCCATAAACGATCGAGCCATGTGGCTTGTGGGTTTTCGGCTTCTTGAAATCTTAAATTTAACTAACGGGTGATTTTTAAGCTGGTTTGGTTTTGGCAACACTGGTTTTGACAGCTGACGTGTGTTTAGTACCTTGTGTCACTGTCAAACAGCTTCAGTTTGGTTTGCAATTTAACCATGGATCGTCTTACAAATGAACAACGCTTGCAAATTATTGAATTTTACTATCAAAATTCGTGCTCGGTTCGAAATGTTTATCGCGCGCTGCTTGTGTTCAGCGATGAGGCTCATTTTCGGTTGAATGGGTACGTAAATAAGCAAAATTGCCGCATTTGGAGTGAAGATCAGCCAGAAGCATTGCAACAGCTACCAATGCATCCCGAAAAAGCCACTGTTTGGTGCGGTTTATGGGCCGGCGGCATAATTGGGCCTATTTCTTCAAAGATGATGCGAATCGCAGCGTTACTGTCAATGGTGAACGCTACCGAGCGATGATAACAAACTTTTTTTTGCCCGAAATGGAAGTTAATGTCTATAGGGACAAGCCCGCTTCGATTGACGCACTGGAAGCCAACATCCATACATTCATTCGTGAGATACCGGCCGATATGTGTGAAAGAGTATGCCAAAATTGGACTCAGCGGATGAGCTACCTGAGACGCAGCCGCGGTCAACATTTGCATGAAATTATCTTTAAACATTAAATTGCAAGGTTCAAACTATCGATTCAAATAAATATTTCATTCATTTTTTCGAATTTTTTGTGTTTTTTTTTTTTTAAAGTTCTAAACCTCTTAAAAAATCACCCGTTACAAAGCCTCTAAAAAATCCAATTATAAATATATATATATAATTATTTGTTCCGGAAAACTGCGATTTAAGGGCAATCGGTTGATAATTAGATCAATATATTCTCTATGCTTCAAAACATAATTTGTCCCACATCTATAATGCTATCAACTGTCAAACTTCATCGAAAAATAACTACAATGACGATGGATTAAAAAATCTCTGCAAAATCCGAAAATTTTGCATTTTATCTTTTGCTCCAGAAAAATGCGATTTCAGGGCAATCGGTTCACGTTTGAAAAGAAATATTCTCTACACGTCAAAAAGTAATATTTTCCCTATCTGTCAAGCTACTAACTGTCAACTGGATGGCTACGATGACGAAGAATTAAAATACCTTTAAGTAATGTGAAAATCTTTCCATTTTATTTTCTGCTCCTCTATAAATTAAATTTCGATTTAATAATATTAGATAGATTTGCTTGAAAATGAGGGTATGTAAGACATTTTTCATGAAATTAATTCAATAATCGATATAATAACTAGCATTAAAATTAAAAAATAATCTTACGCAAAACGATTTAATGTGTATTTTCTTTTAGTCTTACTTTTTAAAGGCTAGCGAGCGCTAAATTGGGTCGCTCTCATCTCACGCTCATGAGCGTCCGGTTTTTCTATCGCACATAATGAGAGCGCTCCTGACGTAAACGTTTATAACTCGAACGCTCGCGACCGCGAGCCAAACTAATAGTGCTCACATCGCGAGCCGACTCATGAGCGTTTACGAACCATGTTTTTTTCAGAGGATTTTGAGCAATAGATTAAATTTTGGTACCCCTATTCTCGAAAAATTCGGATTCGAATTATTGAACTAAAATAAGATTCTTCTGGTCAAAATTGATTTTAAAAACGCTAAAAAACTTCCATGATAGGGTACGTGGGCGGGTCCAACTTTGTGGAGAAACAAAATCTTGTCCTCCTCTACTCCTGTGTTGCCAACTATCTTTTAAAGCTTAAAACAAACTTTTGATTACCTTTTGCTTTTCAAATAGGCAGACAATCAGTCTCCAGAGTTTTATTCTTGAACCTTCTTTCTACTAGCAAGACTTGTTGTGACTATACAACGGCAAGAACTCACCCAGCCGACGACGAGCAGAGCCTAGGCTTAAGCTAGCATGCCAAGCCATTATTAGTCAGGACACCCACTACCTCTGCCGCCATGATCGGTCAATGGAATCTTGAACGCTGTAGGTCGCTCGTTATGGTGGCATAAGAAGTGAAAATTTACAATGACACCACAGTTTGGAAATATGTGCTTTTGGTATTTTTGCGTTTTGAGGGTTATGGCACCTGCCCTTTTGGGTTAATAATTTTGTTTTATGAGTGTCATTGTTATACGATCTAAGTTCCGTTACACACTGGCTTTTATGTGGACAGTAGCGAAAAGGCTTAAAATTATAGAATTTTCAACATCCGATTTTGTATGCTTCTAACAAAAAACAAAATAAATTCAATCTGACCTTCTAAGGGCCGCTATATCAAGTCGCTGAAAAATAAAATAAGGAACACTTTGCCATAGGCCCTGCGAATTTGCGCACAGGTGCCTTGTATTGGCCGCCAAATGCGGACGTTTTTGCCTCAAATCGACGATCCAGCAGCTCTCCGTAATATGCGCCACTGATCGTTTTACCCATTTCAAGGTAATCGATGCGTAAATAACACCGCGCTCATTCAAAAAAAAAACTGTCGCCATGACCTTGTTTGCTGACAAACTCACTTGGCCTTCTTTGGCTTCGATTCACCAGGAGAAGTCCTCTGTTTCAACTGTTCTTTGGTCTCTGGTGTGTTGTGGTGCATCCATGTTTCATTCACGGTTACGAAACGGCGCAAAAACTAGTTCGCATTTTGATTGAATATCGCCAAACACTGCTTTGAAATTTTTAAGCGCCACCCATCTTGTGAAAAGTTTTTTCATGTCCAAATATTTATGTGAAATTTAAGTCACTGATCGATGGGATAAGCCGGTAGCCTCTTCACTCGCTGATTGTCCATTATCAAACCGTTGATTTTACCGACTATTTCGGGTGTGGTGACCTCAATTGGGCGACCAAAACGTTCGGCATCATTTTTTCTGGTACGACCGTTTTCCATTTTTAGGCGTTTGTATAAAATGGCCGTCACAACGAAACAATTTAACAGATGTCTGAGAATTTGGATGCGCTCTTTTGACAGATGCTTCTTAACAAACAATATGATGGATTTGAGGTGGTGACACTATTTGTTTTAATTTTTAGGGACTTATTGACCGACACTCGTAGTTCTTATTCTTCAGATAAAGCTTGTTCATATTTATTCATCTGAATAATGAGTGAAAAATCAGCCCTACATAAATAGATCATTTGGCAAATATCTTTCTCAGAGTTTGTTGGTACGAGGGAACCAAAAGAAAAGTCTCTTCTCACACAAAAAACAAAAAGGTTAAATCAGTATTGAGCCAAAAAATAAAGCTTTCAAAATGAATACGCGCCCTGGGAAAATTCAAACACATATTATAACTGTTTTCGTAAGGCTTAAACCTTAAATCTTCGAATGGCATCATACCTTCTTGAAAAAGTTTTAAAGTTTGCTTTAAGTAAAAAGTTTCCCTTACATGAAGTAAAGTATGCCCTTTAAATTTCGCTGTTATTACGTTTCATTTTGTGTACATCTATATAAAATGAACCCATTAAGATTAACAACAGCCAGCGGCGTGTATAGAACTTTTGTCGACATTTTCTCCATTTATAAATATAACGTTGCGGTGTTTCTAGGTACCACTCAGAAACGAAGAGCATATCGTGTGAAAATAACCTAATACAAAGCAAAATTGGTCCATTCATTTTGTGCACAAAAAAAAAAAAAAAAAAAATACAGAATGTAATTTAGGCCTTTGTATATATACTCGTATGTTTTGACGAAACACACTCTTAACCGACATAGCTGCGGTTCATTTTCTTAGTCTCGAGAAAATTGTGTGCTTAGTTTTTAGTATCTATCATACAACCCACCACATATCCTTTCAACAACAACAAAAAAAAAGTGCCTACCCACACTGCGAGAAAAAAAAAAAAAAAAAAGTTAAATCAAAAGCAAAGTAAGAAATAAAAGTCTCTTTAACATTGAAGGAATATTTAAAAAGAAAAAAACTTAATAATATGTAAAGGGTGTTTTTTTAAGAGGTATAGAACTTGGAAATGGAATAAAACAAAGATTATTTTTTAAATTGACATGAAATTAACTTTATTCAAAAGATAATCTTCTGGCATTATATCGGGTTTTTCAACAGGGACGCTACAAGAGTAGAGCAACAGGGACAGCAAACGAAGCCATATTTCTTGCCGCTCTTTTGACATTTCTCTTCAGTAAAGTTTACCATTTCATGATGGAAAGATATACGAGCCAACAACGAGTATTAAAATTTACTACCGAAATTCGGAGTCAGTGGCCTCAACGTTAAGAGCGCTAAAAATCGAAAAATCATCTTCAGCGATGGGGCTCATTTCTGGCTGAATGGCTTTGTCAATAAACAAAATATGCGGTATTGGGCAGGCAGCAATCCACACGTACTCCATGAGTCATCATTGCATCCCGAAAAAATTACGGTTTGGCGTCATTGGGCAGTACTTCTTCCGTGATGATCAAGACCGGCCCGTTACTGTGAATGGGTATCGCTACCGTTCAATGATAACCGAATATTTTTGGCCCCAATTGGATGGTATGGACTTGGAGGACATGTGGTTCCAACAGGACGTCGCACAGTGGTTCGGTTTGTATGGGAGAGCGGAAAAAAGTCCGTTTTATCTGAACGGTTCAACGGATTTAAATGAAATTTGGCAAACATGTTTATTTTAGTCTTATACATATTTGGTCAAAATTTGGTTGAACAAAAATAATTAGAAACAAAGTTATTGACATTTTTCTAAAATTTGAGGGTTTGATGTTTGTATGGGAGAGTTTTTTTTTTTTGAGTAAAATCTTAACTTTTTATTTTGAATAAAATATTATTATTAACTACGTACCTATATTTTAATGTATTGAATTCACTATATATATTTGTTATTATATTTCACTTCACGTTCACTTATTGGTTGATCAAAGAGTAAAAATTTGTCTTACACACCTTGCACAAATGCTCAATAACTCAATACTGACTTTTTTTCATTAATCCATTAGATTTAAGTAAGAGATTTTAATCCAATAAGCCATTACTAATCCTTACAGGTAATACAAAATTACGCAATACACAACAAAAACAAAGCAGTAAAACTTAAAAAAAAACACCTTTTTTTTATTTTTACCTGCCCTACTTTTAGCGAAAAATTAAAAAAAAATAAAAGATTATTCCTAATCCTTTTCTTTATTTTGTATTAAGCTCTATCATATAATTCAAAATATCATAAAACTATATTATTTTTCGTGTGTTGCTTTCAAGAAAATTGAGTTGAAAGTTGAAAAATTTTCCAGGCAGAAATAAATGGTTTCGCAAAAATCGAAATTCTCAGCCCTGGGTCAATGTATTAATTTTGTTTTATTTTTAAAATAAAGTTTGACATTTTTTCTTACAATAATGGGCTTAACCAGTTCATTCTGACAATTAATACCGAAGTACTCAAACTTTTTGGTAAACACCACCGGCAAGACGGAGTTTTTTGAAATCCGATTAAGTGAAACATTTTTGAGCATAACTTCCACATCTGCACGTATCTGCAGCTGATTTTTCCTGTGCTTTAATATGAATGTATGGAGCATATGTTGGCATACTTACTTTCTTGGTATCTTTTGGAGCTGTTTTTTTAAATCAAAAAGTTTTAAAAAAAAGCATTTTTTCTTAGTACTAAAGCTTCAGGCTACTTATGGAAGGTATTTTTTATAAATAATCAATATTTTTTTTTATTTTTAGATAATCGAAAATAGACCAATTAAATTAATTAAGAATCTAGTGAATTTATCTACAGGAACTTCGGAAAAAAACATCTCAAAATTTGTTGAAAATACGGTTCGCGATTTGAGTAAAATTATTTTTCAACTTTGAGGGCTTGTTAATCAGAACATACAATATATATGTTAAAAAATACTTTTAAATCATACGCTCGGGTTATCTAAGAGTACTGAAACATAAAGTTTAAAACGATAGACATGACTTTTTCAAAAGACTTTTTTCCGCTCTCGCACCACTGTGCGGCGCCACAACCCACAGAGGGAATGTCACAATCAATTTATTGGAAACCAAGTTTGGAGAACGTGTTATCTCACGAAATGGTCCAGTCGCTTGGCCGCCTCGGTCGTGCGATTTGACGCCGTTAGACTATTTCCTGTGGGGCTACGTCAAGTCTATGGTCTATGCCAACAAGCCAGCGACGATTGATGAACTTCGTACGAATATCGAATGTGAAATTGCAGCAGTATCGGCCGATTTATGCTTGAAAACCGTCGAAAATTGGGTTCAGCGTCTGGACTTCTGCAAGCGTGCCCGTGGTGGCCATGCAAAAAAAATCGAGTTCCATACATAATGACATTGAACGTACTTTGACAGGAATAAAGAATTTCATTGATATCTAAAACCGTTTTTGATTTATTTAAAACTTTTGTAGCGCTCTTATTGAAAAACCCTATATATATAAAAATGAATCGTGCTGGGTTCGGATGCTTAAAACTTGAGAACGACGGCACCAAATGGGATACTTCCTTCTACGGGTTTGTTCGTAATTGTACCGCGAAGGTTTAGGAAAAAATAAAAGACGAAAAAATCTCAACAGGTGGCGCTGTAAGCGAAAATTTCATTTTTCAGTTATATTCAATTACCGTTCAACAAATAGCGCTGTAGGCGGTTGGGAAATGGCTTTTGGGATATTCTTCTTCAACTTTCCTTATTTGTAGGGTGAAATGGGGTAAAAATAAAAAATTCTCCGTTTCATTGGCTTTGTTGGTCGGGTCACAAATCGGACATTCGTTCGTTAAATTCTGAAAAGATGGCACTGGCTTGCTACAGCGTTGAAAGTGGCCACTAACTGGACTTTAATGGTGTAGAGATCTTGGCAATGGAGAAACACACTTGCAAGCGCTACACGTAAGAAACACTACACATAATCAATAACAAGAACAACATGAACCTTAAACAAGACATGCAAAACATCTCAGCGGTGTACTGCTCCTACGTTTCCAATAGTTGATCCAAAACTTGAATGTACTTATTGGACTATTGTTCAAGTTTATGCAAGTGTATATTATGTCCGCCCTACATAAATTTACACTTTTATGCAATTACTTTTTTTTAATAAGTAAAAATCCACTGAAGAAGACGGCAACCACCTTCGAAACGTTGGGAAAAAGCGAATGAATTAATCCTTCATTTCAAAAATTTCTTTCGGGATATTCTTTTTCAAAATGTTAATAATTGACAATTGTAGGGTGAAATGGGGTAAAAATAAAAAATTGTCCGATTTAGGAAATTCTTTTTTGTAAAAGGTTTTTCTAAGAAAATAGGTTTAGGGATATTCTTTTTTAAATTTTGTTTAGGGAGTAAAAATTAAATAAAATCGGATTTAAAAAACTCTTTTTATAATTGAAGGGTTGTTTATTAGTGGATGGCCTCAGGGATTTTTTCAGAATTTAACGCAATGGGGTGAAAATGAAAAATGGCATCTGATTTCAAAAATTCTGTTTGTGTTGGAAAGGGTTTTAATAAAAATTTTATATTTATAGAGTGAAATGGAATAACCACAAAAAAAAAAGGTTTTTGATCACGAATATTCTTTCTTTGTTGGGAAAGTAATAAAGCTTGGACGAATTTCGCCATTCATAACGTGAAGCGGGTCAAAACTCAGTATAAGTAGTATTCAATTACAAAATTTGTAATTTTATGCGAAGCTTAGGTTTGTCTACCCGTGCGAAGCCGGGAGGGTCGGCTAGTTTTTTTAAATAAATCTCCCGGCAAAAAGTAAAATTGTTTTAAGTGCTTAAAAATTGATATGAATATATCAGTTTATTTGCATTTATGTGTTTAGTAGTGATTCACAAAAAAAAAATATGCACGACTGGGTCGCACGAACTTGCTCTTATGCGCGATCACATTGTGGTTCCATAGTCTGAAATAAATTAGCTATAGGAGTATATATTTTATCCATTTGCCAAATCTTAGTTTAGTTTCAGGTGGTAAATATTATGTGAGTATACAAAAATTAACAATATAGCCTAGTGTTGCACATATGCAATATGCATAAAAGGAAATTATACTATTTAAACTAGTAAATTGTTTTAAATCAACAAAATTAGAAAGAAATTGATTAAAATACTTTTAATCCGTTTTAACCCAACGCGATGTACACCATCTGATTTCTTATATAAATCTTTATTTATGAGAAAAAAATTTTGAAAATCGTAGGAGCGGTTTTAAAAATAATTAATTTTTTATACACAAAATTTTGTTAACATTTTTGAGAAAAATAATTGGTACGCCAATTTAAAGCATTTATTAATGTTGCGTTAAAAATTGAACTTCACAAAAAAATCTGCTACCAGTTTTCGAAATATCGAATTTTCAAAAAATAATTTTGATTTTTTTTTTAAAAATCCAAAAATCATTTTTTAGAAAATTTTGATACGCACTTTTATTAATATTTGTTACAAGCTTCTGTATAAAAAATCTAATTTTATTCGGTTGATCATATGTTGAGATAGTCGAAAATCAAAGAAAACGTTCTATGAGAGGTACTGTTAATAAACGTAAAATATAAACTTTAAAAATTTTAAATGGTAGATCGTACTAATTTTAACACACAAATAAACTTTTATGAAAATCGTAGGAGTCGTTTTTGAGAAACAAAATATTTTTCTTAACGGTTTTTTAACATTTGTATGGGAGGTACCGTTAGTTTTGGGTATTAGAATATTTTTTGTCAAAAATCTTCTAGATAAAGTTAAAAAACTGCTATTTACCAAGTTTAATAAAAATCAACCAAGTCGTTTTTGAAATATTGAGTTTTCAAAAAAAAATATTAAAACTTTTTTTAAAAATCTAAAAAATATTTTTTTGAAAATTTTGGTACACAATATTATTTAAAATGTGTCAATAATTCTTCATAAAAAAATTGATCAGAATCAGTTTAACCGTTTTCGAGAAAAGCGAAAATCAAAAAAATGGTTCTTTGGGAGGTACCATTAATAACCATTTTTCGGAACCATTTTTTTTATTAAACGGCAACTTATAACTATTTAAATTTATTGAGTTCTTAAAAACAAATTCGGTAGCGCTGGATTTGAGAAAAATAAGTTTTTCCTTTTTGGCCAAGAAATTTTGTATGACAGCTACTGTTAATTTTGGTCCTAAAAAAAAAGAGAAAAAAACGGGTGGGGGGAATGTCCAAAAAACGCTAGGTACCAAGTTTGAAGAAAATCGACCCATCCGTTTAGGCTGTAGTCGAACCGACAGATAGACAGACAGACAGACAGACAGACAGACAGACAGACGGACGTTTTTGCGAGACCCACTTTTTTTGACTTCTCTATCATCGTAATGTAAAGTTTGATCAAAATCTCGAGTTCGATTTTTTGTACGAATCCATAACTTCCCATATAGTACCTATATCGCAAGTAAAAAACGGGCTGCAGAAGAAGAAAATCAAAGATTTATTATTTGCTAAAATTGCAGTAGATCTACTACAATTGACAACATTGTTTCAACTGGCTTCGAAAAAGGCAAGTCAGTTGAGGAGCGAGTAGTTAGCGAGTTGAGGAGCGAATTGCTAGATTCTCTGTAGTCAGACAAAGATTGAGTGTATTGGAAATTTCTAGCTAGTACGACGAGATAAAACGATCATAATCCTATTTTCTTATTACTAAGCGGGAAAAATTGTGGAATTTCGAAGATTATTTCGAAAAATATAAAAAAAATTACGCAGTAATTTAAATTTACATCTAAAACTTGATTATGATATTCTATTAAGTTTAAGAAGTTATTTATGATGTTGAAAATAAAAGGTTTAAAAAGTAACCTAATGTTCTTTTTTCTGAGTGTTCACTACCTTTATTATGGTTCGAAGTGAACTTAGTCTAGCAATGTTATTCCTTTGCTCACATTCCCCAAAAAAACACGCTTAAATATTAAAGTGCTTATGTATGTACGTGTTTTTCTTAATAAGAAAGAAAACAACCCTCCTATTTGCCGTGCTACCTCGTGTTAAGTCCCTTGAAGTTTTCTGTCGATTCGTCAAGAAATATTTCAACTCGCTTGGTTCCATCAGGACCCGCAACAGTAACGTTCAAAGGGTCTAATTAACGCATCCTTTACCTAATCGTTTTTTAATGGTCAGCAATAAAGAAAACCCTTTGAAGTTCCTTAATATGGGGTTTATTGACAGGTTTTTTATTTCACTTACTTTTGACACAAAAGGAATTAAGAGATGATTGACAGTTTGCGTGTTGAATTTCGGTGACATAAGAATATGTACTGTTTTAACAAACTATTCAATATTCATGTTCAAAGTTTTTATGTATTTATTTTTGTTTGTTTTTTTTTTTTTTTCTTAAAAACGAAGTTCATTAATTTATTCAAAAGCCAAATTATGACGAAAACACATATTAAAATATTACCTACTAAAAAAAAGAGCATATAAAAACTTTGTAAAAATCAATAGTTTTCCATCAGGGAAAGTAAAAATTTAATAGCGTGTCTGGTGGATTTTTTTACGATCTCGTAAAAATATCCACTTCATCTCTTTCCTAAAAGCCAAACGATAGTCAATTTGTCTTTTTTGTGGGCTGACTATACCTAGAACAAACTATTTGTATGAAATTTCTTGCATGAATGTTGTGTAAAAGAAATTGGCAAACTGAAGAAGTTTTATTTCGAAAACTCTATAAAGGGGTGTTTTTGAGGAGAAAGAAGTTAGTTTTTTTTTTTCTGTGAGAAACCGATTGAAATGAAACTTTAACAATTCGAACTGACGTTTTTTGTGAATTAGTTCGAAACTTTAGCTTCAAGTAAATCCCATCAGTGTGAACAACAATTAAAAAGGTGTTGCTGTCAAAACAAATACAAAAATAAAAAAGATAAAAGTGCATGTTGTATTGATTTAGGATGAAGGGATTCACTGACACGAAGCACGTTACCAAAGAAGACAAAAAGTTTTCTTTGATTTTCATGTTGAGAGAAACTGTTTAAATTAATTGCTATGCAGTTTCGAAAGTTTTATTTCTTGCTGGCATGACTTTATATTGATTAACCACTTTATTTTATTTTTTTATTTATTAAGTTTAATAAAGGGTGTTTTTTTAGACATGTGGTTTGCAATCTGGCAATACTTTTTTCGGCGTTGGTCTTTTTGACAGCTGTCACTTGATTTATGCTCAGTTTTGTTTGCCATTTCATAATTAAAAGACTTACTCCTGAACAAAGTTGGCAAATCGTGCAAATTTTTTACCAAAATAATGGTTCCGTTCGCGCGACGCAACATTCTTGAAATCGGTTCAAAGAAGCGTAGCTTGTGCGGTGGTGAGTTGGCCCGAAGAGTGGAGCGGATCTGAGGTTTCGTGGGTTAGTATATGGATCGGTATCATTTCCAATAGAATAGGTGAATCGATTGCCCACATTAAGAGTTGGTGCACGAAGATTATATCAGCGACTTCTCGACGTTTTTTAAGAGTTAGCAAGTTAAACAATTTTAATGGATCTTCATAGGGGGCAAGATGATATATTATCGGACCACGGAAGGCCAAGGAGGGCGAACTCTACGCTGCACAATTCTTCAGGAGTGAGAGATCTGATATCGCGACCAAACTTGGCTAGCGTATTCAAGGAGGGGCCTAACGAAAGTAATGTAAAGGGACTTCGTGGCGTAAGGGTTCGAGAATTCTTTAGACCAACATTTTATAAAGCCGAGAAAGGAATTGGCCTTGTAAATTATTTGATCGAAATGAGAGCGAAAGTTAAGCTCACTGTCACAAATAATCCCAAGGTCTCGAATGAAACAAACAATGGTAATGGCTTCATTACAAAAGTAGTAAGTTCTGGGGGATGAGGGTAACAGTTTACGGGAGAACGTTATAGATGGACATTTAGCAACATTGAGTTCAAAAAGTTTCTTATCGCACCAAGTTTGGAATAAGTTGAGGTCGTTTTGGAGTCAGCGTATGTTAGCGGGGGTAGAAATGACCTTAATGATTTTCATATCATCTGCGTAAATAGACAGATATGAGTCACTAATTATACTTTCAACATTTTTAGGAAAAAGATAAGAGGGCCCAAGTGACTGCCTTGAGGGACGCCTGAAGTGGCGTTAATGGGATTAGATATTGAGAACCTGAAGAGAACCCTGTATTCATGTTGTTCTAGGTACGATCTCAACCATGAAATAAAAAAGGGAGGGAATCCTTTAATTTAAGGAATATAGTTTGATGACAGATTTTGTCAAAAGCTTTACTAAAACCTTAGGTTATGACATCAACTTCTTTACCTTTCTCTAATGCATTGAGTGTCTTAGAGACAAAATCAGTTAGGTTTCTTGTGGTTGATCTAACCTTAATGAAACCATGCTGCAGGGGAGAAAATATAGACTTACAGTGAGAGTCAAGGGACTCATAAACAATGCTTTCGAAGAGCTTGGGGATAGAAGAAAGTTTGGCTATAGGTCGGTAGTAGGATATGTCGTTTTTGACACCTTTTTTTTGTGAATGGGGAAGATAGAGGAGTCCTACCATAATTTTGGGAAGATAGCTTGAGAGAGTGAAAGACGAAATAAAACTGTTAGGGGATAACTTAACTTAAGGGCATGTTTTTGATTCGCAAAAAGTTCCGAACTCAAAATTACATAATTGATTAAGTAATCGATTAAGTAATCGATTCCGGTTCTATGGCTACATTTGTCGATTTCACAATCGATTGCATAGTCAATTTCACAATCGATTGCATAATTGTTTACATGATCGATTTCGATAACGATTGTTATAGAGAAAACGAACAAAAGTGGGGTCCCATAATTCCGGTTCTATGGCTACATTTGTGCGTGTCTACTCCCTGGTCTACAGCCCTAATTTCAGGAGATATGGGAAAATGAAATGTTTATTTTCGCTGCAAAAATAACGGAACCTACCTGCGATGTTGTTCGAACAACAAAAATCAATGCTAAATTTTGTCAGCTTTACTCGAATCGATTTTCGAAACGTTTAGCGAAGCTCCAACATAAAGCAAACCCTCAGTCAGAGTGTTTGGTCGAAATCAGCCCAGCAATTTACCAACAAGGCACGTTGAGTACCTTACGTGAGTTGATTTGTTTGTATGATCGACCTTACCTCAGAAACCACAGGTTCGATTTTTAAAACTGTGTTGCTGTTTGAAAAATAATACTAAGAAGATAGCTTTATACAGAGATTTTTGTTATAAGGTGAAAGGGGGTTAAAAAAATTGAATTTCTCATTTTAAAGACATTTTGAGGACAGACATATAGGGTGTTTGAAAGGTTAAACCTACTTATGTAGAGGATGATTTAAGGGTTAAATATATTTCGAAATTTATCTAATTCATCAAAGCCAACAATTATAGTTTTAGTACTTCTTTATAAATATACCGTTAAGGCTAAATGATTTCCATTGTGTTACTTAGTTTCAGCTAGCATTAGCTGAGGTAATCATCGAACTTTTGGTTGGTGGTTTCATTAAAGAAAATTAAGAATGAGAAAATTTGATGTGTTTCCATATCTTTTGTTGCATTCGAGAATAATTATCCTTTTTTTTTTCGTCAAAATCGGTAAGTGAGGTAACATTTGTGCGCATTACAATGCACGCCGGGTACCCACTATCAGCTATGGACTCTAAAACTACTAAACTGACTTCGGTGAAATTTGTAGAGTTTTTACCTACTAGCAGTTTTGTCAACATTCAACGTGAATAAAGCAAACATTTTTAATTTAATTTAATTTAATTTAAGACTTAATGAATTAATATTAATATTGGAGTCTCAATAAAGAAAAGACCTTTTCACTAAATTTTTTTGTGTACCTCCTTTAGTTAAACCCTGGACCCGACGAGTATACCTCAGTCTTAGAACCCAAGGTACATCACAAATTTTCAAGTCGAGATACATATTGAAATATTCGAATACCGAGACTTCAGACACATCAACTATGCTGCACTTCAATCGGAAGTGCATAACATAAATTGGGGCTTTATCTTTTCACAGCCCTCGCCTAGCGATAAGGTGGAGTATCTGAATAGTAATGTTTCTCGACTCTTTGAAATATATGTGCCACTAAAAACAAAAATTTGTTATCCCCAAAACAAACCATGGTTCACTAATGAAATTCTATCATTGATGCGAAATCGCGATCTTGCCTACAAACGATGGAAAACATTTCGGATTGATAGTTTTCATCAACAATATCGATCTCTGCGAAATAGGACTTTAGTGGCAATTCGTAATGCAAAGGCCGCCCTATACTCTAACCGTTTTAATAATTCATTGAGCTACAAACAAATCTGGCAAAATCTGAAGACGATCGGTGTTGGTAAATCTAAAGGCGTTTTGACTGAAGATATAGACATAAATGCCCTGAACCAAAGTTTTGTTTCATCGAGTAACTCCATAAATACTTATACACCTTCACCTCTGTCTTCTGTCTTTGATAGCGACTCCATAGTTTAAAGTTTTTTCGGCTTTTCTACCATATCTGCTGAAGATGTGCTAGAAGGAATCCTCTCAATTAAATCAAAAGCTATTGGACTGGATGAAATGCACCCGTCGTTCTTGAAACTTCTTTTGCCTGTACTGTTGCCGTGTATAACCCATATATTTAATTCAATTCTAGTTACTAACGAATTTCCTACACAATGGAAAATGGCAAAAATAATACCTGTTCCGAAAACCTCAAGAGGAGATGATTCTAGGCCAATTTCAATATTGCCATTTCTATCTAAGGTGTTTGAAAAAATCATACAGAAGCAAATAAGTACGTTCCTTGAGCGCGAAAATATATTGACGTCAAACCAATCCGGATTTCGTAAGAAAAATAATTGCATCACTGCTTTGATTAGTGTTGCGGAGGACATACGAATCCATAGATAAAGATTATGTCACGTTTTTGATACTCCTCGACTTTTCGAAGGCATTCGACACGGTGAATCATTCTATTCTTTGCGAGAAGCTCTCTGCTTTTTATAACTTTTCCTCAGACGCAGTCAAGCTGTTCTATTCTTATCTTACCAAACGAACGCAAGCGGTTGAACATAAAGGAGTCCCCTCGAATTTTGTTTTAAATAATAATGGTGTTCCCCAGGGATCTATACTTGGCCCATTGTTTTTTTCTCTATATATTAATGAGCTTCCAAAAATTATAAGACATTGTTCGATTCGATTATACGCTGATGATGCTCAGCTGTACCTTAGTTGTCCGTTGGGACTTATTGAACACTTTGTTACATGCATAAATGAAGATCTAGAAGATATTTTACGCTGGTCACACCAAAATAATTTAATGCTGAATCCGAAAAAATCCAAATGTTTATTGATTTCAAAGAGTAAGATAGATGTATCTTGTTTCCCATTTATCATGTTAAATGGCGCCCCTATTGAATATGTAGAATCAGCTAAAAACTTAAGTGTTATGTTTAATCGCAGCCTCACTTGGAAAAACCACGTTACTTATATCGTCGGTAAAACATACGGTGTCCTTCGCACACTTTGGTCGACACAATACTATACCCCCTTAAATATCCGATCGTTGATTGTTAAAACCCTTATTATTCCGCTAATTACTTACGGCTGTGAAATTTTCTGCAATTAAGGCATGACATAATGTGTTGTAGTTTTTCTGGCCAACTTTACCGCCTACTGTCACACCCACTTTTTTTTATAAAGGGTGGTCCAACCATAATGCACGATATTATTTGTGAGTCACACCTTGACGTCAAGTTTTTTGCCCAACTTAATTTGATATTTCTTTGTTTCAGTGTTTGACAAATTCAACCATGGATAGGTACACAATTGAGCAGCGCGTTAAGATTGTTGAAGCATTTTACGAAAATGGGCTTTCAAATCACAATGCATTTCGTACACTTCGTGCTTTTGAGCAAATGAGAATCCAAGAGTGATTGTTGAAAAGCCGAAGCCATTCTTTGCCAACTTATTTCTTCCACTTGCACGAAGGTTATACATAGGTGATATTTTTCGAAAATTTGGTATTTATAGGGTAAAATGGGGTAAAAACGTAAAGTGGTATCCGATTTCAAAATTTTTTATTTGTATTTGAAAGGTTATTTTAAGTGAATGATTTAAGGGATATTCTTTTTTCAAAAATCAGTATTTTTAGGGTGAAATCGGGGAAAAATTAAAAGTGGTATCTGAATGCAAAAATTCTTGCTACCCGTGCAAAGCGGGGCGGGCGAGCTAGTTATATCTTTATAAAAATCAATGGTTGTCTGTGTGTCACCTATGGACTCAAATTAATCTTGCTAAATTTTCCACAGTCCATTCCTGTTAGCAGCAGGAATGTTAAGAAAGCTGTTTCCGTCTAATCCACCCACTGCCACGCCCACTTTTCTATATATCAACGGAACAGTGTAACCCGCATGAAAAAAAATACAATTCTATTTACTTCAAAAAAAATGTGTGTTTAGCCCTAATTCATTCAAAAGTGGAGTTTATGCACAACTTGAATATTATCAATTTTGTATCTAGTAATATTCATTTCCATTTTATTTTTAAGCATCCGTTGTTACATCCGAATCTTAGCTAACAAAAATTTTAAGGCATATTTGTATCCTATGTACGTATTGACATAAAAAATGAGTCTCGGTGTTAAGTTTAGGTTGCAATAAAAGTTAAAATATTGTTTCAGCTAGAAAAAAAAATATATACACATAATCAAACACCCCAACTAGTTATCTCAAGCTCCCCAAACACATTACGCTCATATTAAATTTCAAAGCATTATACAGACATACATAAACATATAGCTGCCACGAACTCAGTCAAGTCTTCCGTTAATCCGATGAAAATGCATAAAGTTCCTATTCCCGGTCTCGTGCCATGAATAAGTAAGGAAAGGATACAAAATAGCTCGTTTTGAAGTCTGCAAGAGGCGGCTAAAGGAGTGCGATGGAGTCGGGGAGTCAGAGAGTCGGGGAGTCAGAGTTGGAGGGTGCTAAAACGGGCGACGAAATTATCTTCGTATTATCAACCCCAATGACGAAAAAATGCCAAATAGTATAGTGGCGCACAGTAATCAGCCTCACAAGTCGATGCACTCGTCATTGCCGGGTGTAAGCTTCGGCAAATGAGAGTTATACGTGGGAAAGTCCTGTCTGTCTGAGGAGGGAGGGCTTTATTATGCATAATTTCAATGTTGGTATATTGCCGCCGTATACTCAGACTAACTACTGGAGAGAATCGGTCGACAAACTCTCGGTCGGGTCGGGGAAGAACGACTTACATACCGATACATACATATACTACATCCAAACACAACGTCAAGCATGTTCCTAGAATTCCATAACCCACCCCAAGAAGCTAAAAATTTCTGTCTTCGTTTATTTTGACGGTTCGGATACGATCTGCACTTCGTATATAAATGTATGAAACACTAAAGCTCCCACTGTCCCCCATTCCATAGAAGTGAGCATTCCAACCGCTTTTACAGTAAACTAACGTTGAGTCATTATTTCATGTGAAACGTCGTAGTCGTAGTCGTCGTCGTCGTTAAGCTGGCGAAGGCTGCTGCTGTAGCAGTCAGCAGTGAGCAGTCACCGCGCATACCTTGCATTCTCGGATGTATAGAACATTTAGGAGGGATGGCACGTTTTCACACGATATACACTGGTATACCTTCAGATAAATACTCGTAAATGAAGGAATGCATTTCTCTGTCTTCAAAATTTAAGTGAAGTGAAATGTTGAAGGCAATTGACAGGATGAATTTCATTCATTTTGTGCTGAAACGTACTGCAGCCATCATCATCATCATCAGAGATGTTGAAATGGACTCCTGATGTCTTATGATTATAATTGATAGCTTTACGTACTGTCTATCTTATCTTTTAGTTGACAAAAAAAACATTAAGTGCTTAACCGTGTTGGAAAAAAAAACAAACTGATTTTTTGTTAATTTTGGTTTAATTTCTGTTTAATTTTACCTGATGTTTTTTCTGAGTGCTCTAGGGGTAGGCTTCAAAGACAACCGAAACACTGTTAACGCAAGGCTATGAGCACTTTTACGAATATCGGCCTCATAAAGTTCCACGGCACCTACGAAGGATTCTCTCGACGAAGAGAAAGAGACGAGCTACGAAGAACTCGAAAGAGACCTGTTCAAGTGATGCATACAAATTTTAATTTGAACGCCATAATAAATCTGCTCGCACATATTACGTCTGTCTGCCACTTAATGCTCGAGCCAGCGCAGCGCGGACTCGATCCTGAACCTGACGAAGGATGGCTTTAGAAGTGTGTAACTCTTAAAATTTTTAAGCTGCTACTACTCCTCGATGACATCAAGGTTCTCAAATAAACTCGAACCTTTATCTTGTTGGTAACTTTTTCGAGGCTAATATTTGCCTTGCGGAGACGTATTATATCCGTAGATCAATTTCTTCTATTCAATATGAAACACCTGCAACACCTTTGACCTTTCTTAAGGACTTTCCCTCGATGAGTTCGATTGAGCAAAAGCTAGTCAAGTAACCAGGATGCTTGCAAAGAACCTACAGTGCAAACCTGGAACATCAGCCAAAGGACTACTGCTCTTTAAGAATTTTAGAAAAACAATAACAAGAGCTTTTGCGAAGTCAGCGAGAAAGTAACAACGATCCGTATCAAGGCCAAATTTCACCATATTAGCCTTATAAGCGCCCATGCCCTTACAGAGGAGAAAGACAACGCTACCAAAGAAAGTTTCTACGAGCTCCTTGCCAAAAAATACGAGCAATGCCCCAAGCATGACATTAAAATTCTCTTGGGAGACTTTAAAGCCAAAATTGGTAAAGAAGATATCTTTGGTAGGACGATCGGAAGGCAGAGCCCACACGACACTACCCCCGGCAACAGACTCAGGCTCCTCGATTTTGTTAAGGGAAATAGCATGGTAGTGAGCAGCACACGAATATCCCACGTCTCGACATCCACCAGGGCACATGGTCGAATCTGCAACCAAATCGATCATGTCGCTATTGACGAAAAACACTCCTCTAGTATTCTGAGTTCCCGTACATTCCGAGGAGCCAAAATCGACTCGGATCATTTCTAGTTGGTGCCAAACTTCGAGTGCGGTTTTCCAGGGATGCTCTTAGGCGAAGCGAACAACAACCACGTAGAGGAAATTCAATTTTGGACGACTTCAATCGGAAGAGACCGCTACAGTCTATTCCGACCGCATATCCCTTGAGCTTGCGTAGAAATCCCACGACTTTTGATATGAATCCGGAAGACCAATGGCAGCTATGTCAACAAGCCATAAGAAACGCAGCGTCAAAAGTGTTGTGCTTTTCACAACCACCTCCGAGAAACCCTTGGTTTGATTCCGAATTTTCTCAGGCAAACAAAGCCAAACGGAAGAGTGAAACAATCAACATCAGGATTCAAAAACCACCCTGGGCCCTGTAAAGATGGAAATGGAAATACTGTAGTTCCAAGTTATTGAATTGCGATGACAGCCAAGATCAGGCCAATCATCGACCCATACCAGTAAATCTAGTTGACAACCAAGAGTTACATCCACGTTACCAAAATGTGATCAAAGTAGCAATCACCAGACTAAAAATGAACAAACCAGCTAGAGCTGATAGGCTTCAAGTGGCACTTTTAATGACCTGGCCAGGAGCACACATCAACTCATTTACAAAATATGGTCGGAGGAAAGTATGCGTTTTATGTGAACGTCTTAGTCTTTCTTAAGCTATTTGCTGCCGATCTAATAGGTCCTTACCAATGCGGCTTCAGAAGTGTAAAATCTTCGACCCACCAAATCTTCGCATTACGCCAGATCCTGGAGAAAACCTAAGAATTTAATATCAATATATCCACTACCTGTTCATCGATTTCAAAGCAGCAGTGTAAATAGGGATGAACTATATCGTGCCATATCCAGCTGATACTTTTGCTTTTTTTCTAATTTTTCTTTCTTTTTTCGGATTTACGTCCTCACCTCTCGACACTTCATAACCCACTCGACATCAACTTCTATTGTGATCCTTCTCTCCAGAACACTTTCGCATCTTCCTATAGTTTTGTTTTCAACTTGTGGTTTCATTTACATGCCGGGATGACTTGAAACAGGGTGGAAATGAAGCTGACGATTTTATACACCTAAGCTGAACGATCAATCGTGATATCAATAATGATACGGAATTGAGTATTTCGACCCCAAAAGGGATCACCCATCTCGTATTTACTATACAAAATTCATGCAGCTCAATAAGATATTCCAAGAGGATAGTTGGTTTGGGTCGAATGAAACCCATTCTAACTAGACGGCACGTCGGTCCACAGCAGGGTTGGAACGTAGATTGTAAGCTAAGTCAACCCATGCCCCACTGTATAAATTTAATTCGGGCCTAGTTCACAGCGAAAACTTTCAATTAACCCATCCCGAAAAATCCTGACCAGAAAATTACAAATTTAACATCTAAATTTAAGCTTGATTTTTCTCTGTGTTAATAACTCTCTTTTGGTGCTTCCTGATGCTCAAAATCTATCCGATCCGAGGACCGATGAAAAGTCCTGCCATAATCTTAGCGAATATTCCTTTTTGTATCAGGTTCGATTTTCGCTAAATTTACTTAGGCGTGAAACACATGGTTACGTAATAGTATCACTAGCCGCGGTCGATGAAAGGGCTTTCTACAAGCTTCGGGGTTAGGGCCCCAGAACAAAACGTACTTCAGAAAAGTGGCAGAGAGTGTCGATCGACCTAAAGTTCAAAATAAAAAAAGAAGAAAACTGAAAACAAAATAGAAATATCAGCCACTTTTTGGGGCCCAAATAGACTTCACCACTTTAGCGACTTGAAAGAAGCTGTTATAAGTTTGTAAGCACGGAATACATTCGTTAATCCACCTGCAAGAGAATTTGGTTTGGTAAATGTTAACACCTGCAACGGAAATGATTTACAACTGAAGATGCCGCACATGAAAAATCTACAAATCAGATTCACCCGGTTCCAGTTGAAGGTGTTGCGCAACAGAAGAAAAAATCTTTTTGCAGGGAACAACTTCAAGACACAAGGATATCGTTATTATTAAACCAAACTACTGACCAAATAAAGTCACGAATATAAAATTTTTATTTTGTTTTTAATTTTATTATGATTTTCTTTGTACGTTCCTCAAAAAAAAAAAAAAAAAAAAAAAAAACTTCTGTCAGACGCACATCCTCATTCAAAATAATGAAAATATTTTGAAGGCATTCACAACAGCACAATAATTTATCAATTCATTTTCACAATACCGTTTTCGAGTTCAATTGATAAATCCTATCAATCTTCAATCGGTTGATAGTTGATCTTCACAATAAGGGTGATAAAGTTTTGGAAACAACGCGACTTATTTTTATGAAATTTTCAATAATTATAAGGTGAAAAAATATTATAAAAATACCCAGTTATCGCATATTATGTACAGGGTGTCCGCCGGGAAGGTATACTACTTTGTTTGTTTATAATTTTTGATTAAATGAACGAGAATGGATCTTATATTGCTAAATGTTTTATTTAATGTCGGCAATTATGTATGGAATACAATATCAGGTAAATGTCCACCTCTGTTAGTCTCACAAATGCGAGCCCTTTTGAGCACATTTCACGCGGTATTTCATTAATTTCATCACGAATATTTTGTTTGAGTTGCTCAAGCGTTTCTGGTTTGCTTGCATAAGCCTTGCTTATCAGATATCATCACAAAAAGAAGTCCGGAGCAGTCAAATCAGGCGACCGTGGAGGCCAATCAACATCACCATTTCTTGAAAAAAACTTATTGTGGAAAGGGTTCTAGCAGTAATTCCATTGTAATCCTGGCTGTATGCGATGTGGCACCGTCTTGTTGATACCACATGATAATCAAGCCGAAAGCATGCAGTTGTGGCGTTAAAAAGTTTTCAATCATATCACGATATCGTTTTCATTTTCAAAGAATTAAGGTCCAATGATTCCTCCTGACCAAATTGCACACCAGACTCTATTTTTTAATGGATGCGAAGGTGACTGATGAATAATTTGAGGGTTTTCCACTGCCCAAAACAGACTATTCTGTTTATTCACATATCCATTCAAATGAAAATGTGCCTCGTCACTCATTATGATTTTTTCATGAAAATCGGGGTTGTCATGGGCTAGCTGTAACATCCTATTGGCATATGTACGGCGGCGGCGTAAATGGTATTGTGGAAGAAGCTCTTGTATCAACTGAATCTTAAATGGAAACAAATGCAAATCCTTGTGCAAAATTGTGGCCAAAGTTGTTCTATGAAGACCAAGCTCCTGAGAACGACGTCGAATCGAGGTTGATGGATTGTTTTGAACACTTCCTTGAGCAGCAGTAATGTTTTCAGCCGATCTTGCAGTACGTTGTGGGCCATGCTTGGGCCTATCACCTACAGACCCTCTTTCTTCGAAATCATTCACTACACGATAAATAGTGCGTTTTGTTGGCACGTTGTTTCTCCCAAAAATTTCACTTAACTTTCTCATCGTCACAGTAATCGATATCGATGATTGATTTTGATAAAATGTTGGTTTATCGACTATTTTTACATAATAATTTGCCACGTGTCTACTTCAAGACTGCCAAATATGAACTGTCAAGACTAATGTTTACCAAAATGGCGGCAAAACAAAGTGTTTAGTAGACCTTCCCATCGGAAACCCTGTATTATGAAATTCGTTGGAAAGTGGAAATATTTTTCCAGTTAAGATATCTTGAACATAAATCATATCACGGGATTTTTTTTTTAATGACAAAAGATGACTTTTGAAGCAATTGTCAATTCTTCGCAAGAAATAGAGCAGGAGTGACAGTCTTATGTCAATTACTCTACGTATTGTACACACTGTAGAGGTTTCTAAATTATGTATTTGTATCGTTTATTAAACAAAAAGATTAATCCCACCAAAAAATAACACTTTACAAGTTTTACGAACAAATAAATGTTGGTGAAACGCGAAGCGCCATTGAACGACTTTCACTCCGAAAAAAAAAGAAACTCTATCCTGAGTGAATGAAATTGCTTCATTTAATTTCAAAGCCAAGCATTTCCTTTTCTCAATGGAAAATAAAACCAAATATATTAATGTCCATGTCCAAATCTTTATATAGCCCTGATACCACCAAATAACATTCCTCCTTCTTTTCAAAGCCAATCTCATATTCAACAACCGCAAAATACAAAATCCTTTAAGTTAAGTTAAAGACACCAAATCAAAGCAAACCAAAGGAAACGAAACGAAAACAGGATACATTTCGTATTGTAAAAAGTTGAAAGTTGAATGCCTCCTCAGCAGGATGCAACAAATATACATATACATATATATTTTTCTATAATTCTGATTTGCGCGCCAAGAGGAGCTCTATCGTGTTTGCCAAAGGAATCTTTATAAGCCACACCATCACCCTCATACATTGTAGCTCCAACATAAAGTCATAGTTATATTTTCTTTTTGTTCGTCCTTCTATTTCGTGTGAATTTATTGTTGTGTTCTTGAGAAGGAGTAAGAAAACTTTTACGATTTGTATTTCGTAAAAAATTGTGTTCCTTTTTTTCAGTTCAGGACGAGTGTTTTATAAAAATGCACTCAATCGGATGATGGTATCGTGTGGCACAGCCATAATTTATTGCATTTAACTGGAGGAGGAGGTCGAGGAAGAGAAATGGAATGGAATAGTATTTTTGTACTTTTGCAGGATCTGCAAAACCAATGCGTTTTAATAATGTTCCCAATAATAGTCCTGTTGGAGTTGGTGCTGCTGCTGCTGCTCATGTTGCAGAACATTCAACAGCCACAGGCTTAAATCTTTTTATTTTATTTTTCCTTCTTCTTCTGGGTTGAAGAAAATATTCTTTATACTTATGGCATGACTTTTCTCTTCCCATGATGCATCTATCGGAAGGACCTTATAATAATAGTCCTGATAAATATTATTTGTTTTCTCTCTTCGATGTTAAGCTATCATGAAGTCATTGTGTGAAGCCAATAAGAAATGGGAATTTATGTATGTCAACTGGCAAAAGGGTATCGAAGAAGATATTTAATAGTTTGTGTGTTTTTTCTTCTTTTTTTTCGTTGGGGTAAGGACATATCCGTTTATCGTCGTTTGTGTTGTCAGAGAGAAAAATTTAAAATACAAAATTGAAGTTTGTTTGAATTTTGCAGTAGGAATACTGTTAAGCATTTATACCCTTTCTTTTGGGGGTTTGATTAGATTGCTTGAAGTAAGTGCTATGATGTTGGAATATAAATTGGCTTAGTGAAATAAATCCTTGTCGATATTCAAATAAGCTTAGAAAGAGAGAATGGTAACCTTAATCGATAAAACTTTTGATAGAGATGAGAAGATTCAAGACATGTTATATATTTTACATCTTAAGCATTATGCAAAGTTTTTCATAACCAATGCAAGCAAATTTAACTGAAATTGGGACTTAAATACGAAAAAAAAAAAACTGGAAAAAAATGTAAAGGGTGATCCAATTCATGTTTTTTTGTGTTTGTACCACTTTATAGATAGATGTCAATAAAACTGAAACAACTGGAAAATGCATATCATCCAGAGCGGTGGAGGACACAGCTATGGTACATCTTCTTCCAGAAAAATTAAAGGACGATTTCAATCTGGCGAATCTCCAATCTTCTTCCGAGTATCATCGAACCATGATTGCATTTGATTCACTGATGATCACTCTCAGTCAATTCAATTCGCTGCGGTAACAATCAACCAGCTTTGACTGTGAGATTGAGGAACTGGCTAATTGCAGTCTGATGGCTGTCTATGAATATGTAAATATTCCTTCTGAGCAGTTCACATGTAGAAAGATGGTTTGATTCTCACAAACTGCAAGTAAAGGGTGTTTTTTTTAGACATGTGGTTTTCATTCTGGCAATACTCTTTTCGGAGTTGGTCTTTTTGACAGCTGTCACTTGATTTATGCTCAGTTTGGTTTCCCATTTCATAATTCATAGGCTTACTCCTGAACAACGTTTGCAAATCGTGCAAATTTACTGCCAAAATTTGGTACGCGCGATTTTCACAAGAAAATTTTGTACAGCGATGAAGCCCATTTTTAGTTGAATGGGTTCGTTAAAAAGCAAAATTGTCGTATTTGGAGTGATCATAATCCACAACCCATTGTTGAGACACCGCGCCGTTACATGCTCAAGAAGTCACTGTTTGGTGTGCTCTATAGACAGAGGGAATCATTGGTCTATATTTCTTCAAAAATAAGGCCGGCCATAATGTTACAGTCTATGGGTAACGCTATAGAGCCATGATTAATGACTTTTTCGTGCCTGAATTGGAAGATGTTGATGTGCCTGAATTGGAAGATGTTGATGTGGACAACCTTTGGTTCCAACAAGACAGCGCTACATGCTATACAGCCAACGAAACAATAAATTTATTGAACGAAACTTTTGGTGAGCGCATTATCTCGTGTCGTGGGCCTGTGGCGTAGCCTCCAAGATCGTGCGATTTAACACCGCTGGACTATTTGTTGTGGGGTTATGTGAAGTCGCTTGTCTACGCAGACAAGCCCGAGACGATTGACGCCTTGGAAGAGAATATTCGGCGCGTTATTCCTGACATACGGCCCCAATTGCTGCAAAAAGTGGTCGAAAATTAGGCCTCTCGGTTGGAATTCGAGCCAGCCGCGGGGGCCACTTGCCCGAAATCATTTTTTAAGATATAATGGGAAACCCTTATTTAATTATATGCGTTTTATTTCTTCTGGAAAACCACACGTCTCAAAAAAAAACCACCTTTTACTTCCGCCTGGAAAACCCTGCAAAAGCTTGAAAGCTTTTTTGATCTATTTAAGGTTGGGTTGTCTGAAAAGATACCTGACTCTTTCCCATTGTCTGCCTTGGAACCGACCGTAAAAAAACCGAAAAATATGATTTTCTTTTATGAACCAGTTTTCCTTTCAAAACTGCCCGATTTGCTGAGCTTGTTCAGGGTTGTTTGTAGGAGCTTAAAATCCACCTGCTCCCGGTTTATATTGAATAAATGTATTGTGTACCTACGAAACAATGAGCAGGTGCTCTGATACCGAAAACCAACTTATATTTGTTTTGCATTTGCAATAATTTAGCCCAGGAAAATTAGATGTAAAATGTCAAACTTTGAAAAATCCAACAAAGCTGAATTTCGGCGGAAAACTTTAAATTTGGAATACAAATTGGCATAAACTAAATAATTTAAAAAAAAAAAAAAAAACAAAGTATTAAAAGCTATTTCCTTCAACGTTGAGCAAACAATTAAGCTTACTCACAAATGTTTTATTCATTTCAAAGAACGGTAAAGTTAAACTTTCTTCGAGGAGGTTGATTTAACACTTAGGAGCTTTTCTTTAAGTATTTTCTTTATACCTTCTGCGAAAAGATGAGTTGTGAGCAGATGCTCCATTTTATTCATACTACCCAATGAGTACTTTCTGGAATTCAGATATTGCTGCCTTTAATCTACTGAAACAATTTAACCTTCTTCGAAAAGATGAGTTGTGAGCATATTCCCCGTTTTATTCAAACAACCCGAAGAGTACTTTCTGGTATTCAGATTTTGCTAGAATCTACTCAAACAATTTAACCTTCTCCGAATTCAGGAATTCAGATATTGCTCTCATCTACTCAAACAATTCAACCTTCTACGAAAAGATGAGTTGTGAGCAGATGCTCGCTTTATTCAAACAACCCAATGAGTACTTTCTGGAATTCAGATACTGCTAGCATCTACTCAAACAATTTAACCTTCTCCGAATTCAGGAATTCAGATATTGCTCTCATCTACATAAACAATTCAACCTTCTCCCAAAAGATGAGTTGTGAGCAGATGCTCGTTTTATTCAAACAACCCAATGAGTACTTTCTGGTATTCAGATTTTGCTAGAATCTACTCAAACAATTTAACCTTCTCCGAATTCAGGAATTCAGATATTGCTCTCATCTACTCAAACAATTCAACCTTCTACGAAAAGATGAGTTGTGAGCAGATGCTCGTTTTATTCAAACAACCCAATGAGTACTTTCTGGAATTCAGATACTGCTAGCATCTACTCAAACAATTTAACCTTCTCCGAATTCAGGAATTCAGATATTGCTCTCATCTACAAAAACAATTCAACCTTCTCCGAAAAGATGAGTTGTGAGCAGATGCTCGTTTTATTCAAACAACCCAATGAGTACTTTCTGGAATTCAGATACTGCTAGCATCTACTCAAACAATTTAACCTTCTCCGAATTCAGGAATTCAGATATTGCTCTCATCTATTCAAACAATTCAACCTTCTACGAAAAGATGACTTGTGAGCAGATGCTCGTTTTATTCAAACAACCCAATGAGTACTTTCTGGAATTCAGATACTGCTAGCATCTACTCAAACAATTTAACCTTCTCCGAATTCAGGAATTCAGATATTGCTCTCATCTACTCAAACAATTTAACCTTCTCCGCAAAGATGAGTTGTGAGCAGAGGCTCCGTTTTATTCATACCACCCAATATGAACTTTCTGGAATTCAGATAATATTAGCTCAAACAATTTCTTCATATTTTCAATTCAAAAACAGAAGTAATGTTAATAAACAAAATAGAATAATACTTTCAAAGATTAATACTACCTAACCAGTATAGAGCATTTGCTCATTTTTTAATATATTTTTTTTTAATTCCTTGGGTCCACTTTTAAATACAAAAATTACAAACAATTAATTCATGCAAACTTTTAAGTTATATCCACTTTGGTTATCATAAACATATTTTTTTATTAAGTATATGCTCGATATTTTTCGCAGTTTTATTGAGCATAAATATAATCAAGAGCAAACTCATTTAGATATCTCACGGGCTATCGATTATTCCGACATTATACTCCAACCCAATATTTAATTTCAACATGAATCTGAAAGTACTAAAATAACCCATAAACCTCAATCATTCTTTTCTCCCTCAAATTCAAAACTCTCAAAATTGCATAATCAAAGCACTTTTACAGTTAATTTTAATTGCATTATCAAAAATTACATGAAAATTCAAAATAATAAATTACTCGTACATCTTCAAAGCTGCAGGCAGAGCAGTATCAAACAAAAAATTAAAATCGAAACTCTGCCCTGCCCTGCTTCGTTTCACCATAATCGCATACCTTCATCGACTTAATTATAAGCATTAATGCAAACTTTAATTAAGTCAATCTAATCCAAATGATGAAACTCATTTTGGGAGGGGTGAATGATTTAGCAGCAAATCTGCCAGAGGAGTTTTGTTTTTTTTTTATTTTTTTCTTTGAGAAGTAAGAGAACGTGTTGCGTCCGGATTATACGTCTCCTTTTATTTATGTTAGCCCCAGTCACCCCCCCCCCTCACACTGCAAAAAGAAAGGAAAAAGAAATCTAAAATATATTCGATTCATGCCACCTTTAAGGTAAAACACTTCGACGGGAACTTGAAAACCGTGTAGAGAGCAGGTCCTATTACATGGCTCATTTGCTAAGAATGTTGATTCCCTTTCCGTTCTTTTGCTCTTGTATAGAGTTTTTGGTATTACTTTGAAAATTTCAGAAAAAGTTACGTATACGCCACAGTGTGCAAATGAACTAACTTAACGAGCGAAATTCAACATCATTCAGTTGGTTTGCTGGTTTTGATGGCAACAAAAAAAAAAAACTTTCTCCGTCGAAAGTTTTGTATTTAAGTTGTACCTACGAAGGAATAAGAGAATAAGAAGGGGGTGTGCTTAAGGAGGATTTTATTTAATTAATGCATTTCGTGGTGTAGAAGTCCTGCGGTTTATAGTTTGTTTCTTGTTTTTTTTTTTTTTTTTACAAAAAAACTAAAGTGGATAATTTACATGCAAGTTGTGCGAGATTATATTTGATCATCGTGGAATAATTGGTTCCCACACCGTCATTTAGAAATCTTTGACCTTTATCATCTAGTTTTATTGAGACCTTTTTTGGTAAAGGCCATACAAACTGAAACTTTTATTAAATTTATTCAGGACTGCGTATTTTAAAACAATTTCGGAGTAGCCCAGGATATTTGACAGAAAAAGGCTGATTTCCGACAAAGCTTAATTTTTTGGAAAGCCTTATTTTTGAGTCTTTAGCATTTCCTAAAAAGTACCCTGATTTAAAGACAGGGCTAATGTTTTAGAGGGGAGGTTGAAATGCAGTTTTTTGTTTTCTTTTTGTTGAAGAAGTGTTTTTCTCATCATGAATTTTGGTGGAGAGCTTAATTTGTGTGTGTAATTTGAACCAGAACCAGGTTTTTAAGGTAAAAATGGCATAATTGAGGTTTATCAATTCTTTGTGCGTAAAGCGAAAGGATCAATGGATAAACAATCAACTTCAACTTTAATTAGTGATCTGCGATGCTAGAAGGATATTGTTAGCGATAGTAACTGCAACAAAATTAACGAGTTATTAGAAGATATTCTGAATGGAAGAGACTTCAGCGATACAACAACTGTGCGTCGTGTCTAGTTGGAGTGTAGAGCAACCGGGAAGTCCGACTTTCGACTTCTTCATCAAGCATCTAATTTATTACCAAAACGTCAATGGATTAAGGACAAAGTTCAATGCGGTCTTCAAAAACATAAACAATCTCCCACATGACATAATTATACTAACAGAAACCTGGCTAAATAATGCTTTCTTAGATACCGAACTCTTCGATTCAACTTACCAAGTTTTCAGACGAGATAGGCACCACTCAAATGACTCAGAAACAGTTGGTGGTGGAATTTTGTTTGCATTTAAGAACTGCTTAATATGCACTTTGGTTGATACTTTTGACCTTTCTGACGTCGAAATACTATGTATCAAAATCAAAATGGAAACAGGTTACATTTATATCATCTCAGTGTACATACCTCCAAGATCTACAAGCTGTATTTATGAGAACTGCATAAATTTAATTGAAAACATTTATGATCAAATGGAACCAAATGATGAGCTTCTAATTTTAGGCGATTTCAATCTTCCAAACCTGAACTGGACAAAATCAACAGACTTCAACAATTTTTCTCCTGTCAACCCAACGAGTACCAATGAGTTCTTAATCATCGATGGTCTAGCGTCTTGTGAACTAAGTCAATTTAATGGGGTCGCTAACCGTTTTAACAAATTACTAGACTTAATATTTTTCTCCGATGCAATAAATTCGGACGTAGCTGTAACTCCAGCCGATGTTATACTATTAGAAGAAGACCGTCACCATCCAGCCTTAGATATATCACTTAATTTAAATATAATGCACAATCCCTATCAGTTCAAATGGAAAACTTGAATTCAATTTTAAAAAATGTAATTTTAATGAACTAACAATTTGTTGTGTATTGTTGACTGGAATCAAATCCTCTTAAATCGTAATATTGATGATGTCTTAAATTTTATAGTATTCTATTTAACTGTTTTTATGAAACTACACCATTACGCAAATCTTGCTATAATCCTAAAACTCCACCATGGTTTGACACTCACTTAAAAAACTTAAAAAATAAAAGAAATAAAGCATGGCTTAAATTTAGTAAAACCAGAGCTGATGATGATTTCAGGACTTACTGCGAACTTAAATTTATTTTCACCAACTACTTAAACACTCTTTATTCAGACTATATTTTAAAAATTGAAGATGAGTTAAAACAGACCCCAAAAAACTTCTGGAACTTCGTGAAAAGTAAAAGAAATGTTGATGGCTACCCTAACTCTTTGTCATTTAATAACACAACAAGTCATGATTCTCAAATAATTTCAAATATATTTGCTAATTTCTTCAAAGATGCTTTCGATGTACCTTCCTCCTTTCAAACTTCCGATCCGTTGTTTCCAACCCAAAATTTTCTACACCTTAACTCACTTAATTTTACCATATGTAAAGATTCAATTGTTCGTAGTGTCTCAGAACTTGACGACTGTTTTAGCCCTGGTCCTGATGGTGTTCCATCTTGTGTGTTAAAAAAATGTGTGTCTTATTTATCCTATCCTCTTTTTGTTCTATTCAATGAATCTTTTAGATGATCAATATTTCCTTTTTTATGGAAAAGTGCTTTTATAACTCCAATTCACAAAAAAGGGTCTAAGAACGAAATCACGAATTACCGACCCATCGCCAAACTTTCTGTTATTCCAAAACTTTTTGAGTCCATTATCTGCAATATGTTATCTTTTAACTGTAAGTCAATTATCTGTGACAATCAACATGGTTTCGTCAAAAATAAGTCAACTATTACAAATCTGCTTCATTTAACTACTTTTGCCTGGATTCCTTTGAAAAACGGAAACAAGTAGATTGTGTGTTTACAGATTTTAGTAAAGCCTTCCATAAATTGTGTCACAAGACTTTAGCCCATAAACTAAAGGCCTTAGGATTTAATGAAAAATTCTTGATGTGGATCTCGTCATATTTAAAGAACAGAAGTTATAGTGTTACTTTTAGAAATGAGCTCTCTGATCAATTTTACGTCAATTCTGGTGTTCCACAAGGTAGCCATTTAGGCCCCCTAGTATTTATTTTATATATAAATGACTTAGCCTCCGTGATACAAAACTCCTCTGTTCTAATATACGCTGATGACATTAAAATTTTCAAAACTATAAGTTCAATGAATGATTGCTCACAGCTTCAAGAAGATATATATAGATTTAGGGAATGGTGCAATACAAACCGACTTTTGTTGAATATAGACAAATGTAAAAAAATGTGTTTTACACGCAAAAAAACAATTGTAGATTATAATTACATATTAGATTCTTCTTTTCTTTGTGATCTGTCCGTCTTCTCTGATTTAGGTGTTATTCTTGACAGTAAGTTGACGTTCAATGACCATTATAACTTTATAGTTAAAAAAGCTAATAAAATCCTCGGTTTTGTTAAACGATTCTCTCGCGATTTCCGTGATCCCTACGTCCTGAGCTTCTTTACATATCTTTTGTTAGACCAGTACTTGAATACGGCTGCGTAAAATGGGCACCTTACTATTCAGTTCATACACACCGACTTGAAGGCATCCAGAGACGGTTTTTGCGTTTTTGCGTTTATGTCTTCGTTTTCTTCCGTGGTCCCAAAGAACCACACTACCTCCATATTCTCACAGGCTCTTGCTCTTGAATCTCCCTTCACTTTCACAACGTAGACAGTATCTCCAGCTTTGTTTTATTGTTAAATTAATTAATGGTTCAATAATATCTCCATCAGCTCTGTGTCGTCTAAATTTTAGTTATAGTCAATCTAGCATAAGAAGACACTTGCCTTTATGTCCGATTTTCAGCAGAACAAATTATGGAGTGAATAGCCCTCTCAATCAATTGATTTCAGTTTTCAATAAATATTATTTTTTAATTCTTTCCGTAAACTACAATGTCAAAAGTAAAAAATTTAAAGAAAGCTTTTTTAACATATTGTAGACATATTTATTTATTTAGTAGGTAAATTATTGTATGTATTAAAATTGTATGTAAATAGATATAAGTTCTAACGTTAGATCATTAACGGATTAAATAAATAAAAAAAAGCAGTTGGAGCCGTTATTTACAAGCGATGTTCTGGGCGTGACTGTATTCATGGTGAAATGGCAAACAAAAAACACAGCACAAATCATCTGTCAACTGATAAATTTAGTGTCACAAGAAACAGTGATGCCATTATTTCTATGCATAGTTATTTTGTTCAAAAAACTTTACTTCGATAAGAGCGGAGAAAGCAATTTTTTTTAAGCGCCGCTCTGCTCGTTTAAAGCAGCAGTGCTACCTTGGCGCTAGACGCCTCAGTATGAGACAAAACATTTGATTGTTTTCAACGCTCTGATCACCTCTAGCTCTGCTCGCAGCTCCAGTAAGTGTTCAGCCTTACTTATCGTACTCTCCCTAAAATGTTGATCGAAATCGGTTAAGTCGTTAACGAAAAGGTCGAAAATGAAAAACTGGTTTTATTGCAGGTAACATTAGTTACAGATTTTGGTAATTTTTATTTTCACCAAAATGTAAGTAGATATAGTAAACACAGATTTTTTTATCCAAATTGTACAAGCCACATGTAATGGAGCCCAGTGGCCAGGGTCAATTCACGACTCAAGGATCTTGAAAAGATCATCAATTTATGCATCCATGAACGAGAATCTTCACGTAAATGCTATATTTCTTGGAGATTCTGGATACGGAATTACCCCTTGGCTTCAAAAACCTTACAAAAATCCTCAAACAGATGCAATGAAATATTCTGCCGAGAGCGCGTTATATAATAGAGAAATGTTTTGGCCAAGTGAAGCAGAGGTTTTCATGTCTGCAATACAAAATGCAACAAGCAAGGTTCCCACCCTTGTCATTTGTTGCTGCGTCTGGCACCACAAGCTTCAAGCTTCTTTCCTGCCAGATAGACCAGACAGACAACAAAAAAAAAAACAACCATTAGATGAAGACCAAATTGATGATAACAACTCAAGCGACATAAACCTTCGTAGACAAGGGCAGCAGCGCAGAAATGAAAAAGCTTCAGCAGGGACTGACGAACAATATGATAAAAAGATTTTTTACCCGCAGCCAAAGCTTGTCCTATAGAATAGATAAAAAGTTATGGCAAAACAAAATGCAAAACAAACAACCTTCCTTTTCGCTTCGGTCTATATAAAAATAGTTCTACATAGCCAAAGCTATCTAAGTCAAAACAAAGATCAAAACCGAGATCTTAAATAACGAAGCTAAAGCTAGAATTTTCCAGCTCAAGCTATTAAGCCTTATCATATTTTTATTCACATGAAACAAAGCTTAAGCTAGAACTGTCTAGCTTTAGCTGCTAGTAAAAGCTATGACTAATCGGCTTTAGCTTCCTTTAAAAAAAAGTTTTTACTTTTATTTTTTATTGACAAGGCCCATTCACAATAAAACCTTTCAATTTAACAATGAAAATCTTCACGAAATAATGTGTTCTTTTTTCTGCGACTAAATAATCTTGCGATCGAAACCCCAAGTGGGTTTCTAACCTAGAGACTTGCGAAACCTTTTCTTATTTTATCAAAAATGGAAAAAAAATCATCACTATTTATCATATTAAGAATTATTGATTCATAATAAATATCGAAAAATGATGTTTAACTAAAACTTTTGACTAAAACATCGTCTTATGCCTGGATCACAATGTTCTTTTGTTTTGTTTTTTTTTTAGGATAAAATTAGAATTCAATAAAGTTTGTTATTCGTTCAAGATCAAGGTAACAAAATATTTTTTTTAGAAAGATGCAACAACAAGTAATACACCATGTGTACACCCACTTAAGATAAAAATAAATAAAAACAAAAAAAAAAATTGTTTTTCCTATAAACAAAATGTTTTGTGAGAAATTTTATATTAACACACACGGATAGATTTAAATTAAGCATTTTTCATATTTAAGAAAGTTTAGCTCCAATGATAAGTATCTACCTGTTGTTTATTTTTCATAACAATAAATAGCTGTTTTTTATTATTTTTATATTAAAATTTTGTTTGCTTAATTTTTAAACAAAATGACTCTGTGGTCAGTTGGTGAGATAAAATGGGAATAATTTGTTTCTAGCTAGATAACATTTTTATTATTAATAAAAGAAACACTATCAGCTCCTTATCACACGTGTTAGCTGGCACACGGATAGAGAACTTGTCCACTGGATAACTTTTCTTACTAATAAATACGTTTTTGCCTTGTTATATCTTTCCAGTCTATATAACTGGAAGTACGGCACCTCATCAAAATTTAGGAACAATTCAATTCAGTATTTATACCTATATGTATATGCACTGATTTACGAAAACTATGATTGTAGTAATAAACGGTTCGATGAGATATGTGTATTAAGAAGTTAACCGTCCCTTAAACGCCAATGTTGGCGAGTTCAAATTATCATGCATGCTATTACATGCCACAGGTTGTTCTACATTTATTAATATGAATTAGAAATTGACAGATGTGTAAGTTTTATCACGTCGTTGTTCGCCGTTTATTAATATGGGGTAAACGACTTGAATTAACCGTATTTAACGTCAGAAATATTTTGTTAGCAATACAATTGTAAAGTGTTTTGCATTGTTATTGTGACTGAAACCTACGAGGAGACACGCCTTGTCTGCATCAATAAAACTGTGAAGTGTTTTCCATTGTTATTGTGATTGAAACGTACGAGAAGACACGCCTAAATTCAAACTCAATGTCAAATTCATGTATGTAGGGATGCCGTCATGTTTAAATAGCCCATAAAATCATAAATTAGATTCGTAAAAACAAGAAAACCCTTAACGATATATTTTACGATTTCGGTTTCCATTAAAGAAAAAAACAGTAACCAAAAAAAAACCTAATCAATATTTATAAAAGCTCAAATTTGCTATGCAGATGACGTGTTTATCATTGGATAAAAACAAAAATATGATTTTTTTTAAGCCTAAAGTCCCCGTAAAGCTGTACGAAACAAGAGGAGTTAAAAGTCATAAAAAACAAATTGAACAAGTTTCATTTTCCTTGTCCTTATAACTTACAATAGCTCAAAGAAGCTATACACTGAGTCTAAAAGCTAAAGAGAAAACAAAAAACAAAAACATACGATGTCATATCCCCATGCGACAATAAAACTTTGCTAGCGCAATCACTTGAAACGCAGCAGTAGCACACAAGGCACCACCACCACCACCACCACCACCAGTGGCACAAGAAATAAAATTCCCTAAATGGCTTTCTTCTTTTGAGCTATTAAAGTTTCCTCCAACGAACAGTCAAACTATTATGGTCCAGCAGTAACTCGTAACAAGACTTCTTCACAATGCAATGAAGTCGGACACAAGATGGCTTTATGATTTCAACTATATACGTAGTTCATGTCCGTTCGCAAGTGTGTAGACCACATAAAATCTTTTTTTCTTAAGAATAATGTGAATGCATCTCGAAGAAGTTGTTAAAATTCTCCATTGCCAAAGAATTAGCTTTGGATATAATATTTTTTTACGGTCAAGCGGTCATAAAACAGAAATCATTGTTGCAATTGCAACCCTGCGAAAGCTGAGGATGACGTGTTTTTTTTTTTAAGAATAA
Organism: Leucozona laternaria; assembly: GCA_932273885.2. NCBI lineage: Eukaryota > Metazoa > Arthropoda > Insecta > Diptera > Syrphidae > Leucozona > Leucozona laternaria. The sequence continues at coordinate 214,372,824 of OW026366.1, read as the reverse complement.
AAAAAAACGTCAGATTTTGGAGAGATTAATGGATGGAAATATGATATTTGTCATTAAATTGAGTCTTCTCTGGATTCTTATTTGATTTTCAGCCGCATGGGCTGTATAGAAGGAGTTAAATCAAAGATTACGACAAAAGTGTAATGAATATAAAGGGTTTTCCAATAAGAGGTGTTATTTTGATATTCAAAGAAAAATGGCATTTTTTGAGATAAATGATCGGATGTTTATTTCATTATAAAAAGGAAGGTATGCCGTTAATAATGGAACACAACATCAGCCAAATGGCCGCCACGACCACGCTTACAGGACCATATCCTTTTCATGAAATTTTCCATAACCAAATCGCAAAGTGGCTGCCCTATGTCCTCGATAGCCTCACGAATTCCATCTTTGAAGTCTTGAATCGACGCTGGGCTGTTGGCGTAGACCTTATCTTTCACGTGGCCCCAAAGGAAGAAGTCGCAAGGTGTTAAATCACAAGATCTCGGTGGCCAATTGTGATCACCTCTTCGAGAGATAACACGGTCCGGAAACTTTTCCCGTAAAAGATCGATGGTGTCATTGCTTGTGTGGCACGTAGCGCCGTCTTGTTGAAAGTAAACGTCGTCCAGATCAATACCATCCAATTCCGGCCATAAAAAATCATTAATCATCTCTCGATAGCGCAATCCATTGACCGTAACTGTTGCTCCTGTTGGGTCCAATGACCCCACCGGACCATAAACCGCACCAAACAGTCACGCGTTGAGGATGGAGAGGCTTTTCAACAATAACTCTTGGGTTTTCCGAGCCCCAGATGCGACAGTTTTGCTTGTTGACGTAGCCTCCGAGGTGGAAATGGGCCTCATCAGTCAAGATGATTTTTCGATGAAATTCCGGATCATTTTCATGCATTTCAAGGACCCAATCAGCAAAGACACGACGTTGTTGATGATCAGCCGGCTTGAGTTCTTGTGTTAACTGAACTTTATAAGCCTTAAGATCCAAGTCTTTATGCAAAATACGGTGTAATGACGTTTGTGGAATGCCTAATTCCAAAGAACGACGAGGAATGGACAAACCTGGGTTTTCTTCAACACTTTGGGCTACAACAGCAATATTCTCAGTTGTTCTTGAGCGACGTGCACGGGTTTTATTCTTCACATCACTAACTTGTCCCAACAGCTCGAATTTGTCCACCAATTTCTGTATTGCGGTCCGACAAGGTGCTTCACGACGACCCAAAAATGTTTTAGTTTTACAAATCGTCTCTGCCAAATTTTCACCATTTTTATAGTGAATTTTAATAATTTCAATGCGTTGTTGAAGCGTGTATCGTTCCATTTTTATTAATGGCGTAGTTTCTACTTGTCAAATGTCAAAAAATGACAGCTTCAAAAGTGACAGCTACCGAAATAGCGGGCTATTCAAAATAACACCTCTTATTGGAAAACCCTTTACCATTGGCACTCCTGTTAGAGGATGGAAGCTTATATACATACATGTAGATGTGTGAGTTTAAGTCAAATTTAACCCTGGAACACAAGTTTAATTAAACGGACGGCAACCTTTTTAATTTAAAGAGGCCATTTTAACAGAACTGTTATCTCTTTTTTTGGATTAAATTAATGTAATTAAGGCTATGGTGTTGCTAAGGCCACTGCCTTGATTGCTTATTTTATTTTGTTTTTCTTCGGCTATTTTTTTGGGTTACTTAATTTGTGAGACACAATTTGTTTGAAAAGGTCAGATTTTAGTATCTAATAAAATAAACAAACAAAAAAATAAATAATAAGAAGACTATTCAAAAAGTCAACTGGAAAATGAGAAGCTGGTTTCGGCACCACTGTAGCCCTAACTTTTTGTTATAAAGGGTTTTCCAATAGGAGGTGTTATTTTGAATAGCCCGCTATTTCGGTAGCTGTCACTTTTGAAGCTGTCATTTTTTGACATTTGACAAGTAGAAACTACGCCATTAATAAAAATGGAACGATACACGCTTCAACAACGCATTGAAATTATTAAAATTCACTATAAAAATGGTGAAAATTTGGCAGAGACGGTTCGTAAAACTAAAACATTTTTGGGTCGTCGTGAAGCACCTTGTCGGACCGCAATACAGAAATTGGTGGACAAATTCGAGCTGTTGGGACAAGTTAGTGATGTGAAGAATAAAACCCGTGCACGTCGCTCAAGAACAACTGAGAATATTGCTGTTGTAGCCCAAAGTGTTGAAGAAAACCCAGGTTTGTCCATTCCTCGTCGTTCTTTGGAATTAGGCATTCCACAAACGTCATTACACCGTATTTTGCATAAAGACTTGGGTCTTAAGGCTTATGAAATTCAGTTAACACAAGAACTCAAGCCGGCTGATCATCAACAACGTCGTGTCTTTGCTGATTGGGTCTTGAAATGCATGAAAATGATCCGGAATTTCATCGAAAAATCATCTTGACTGATGAGGCCCATTTCCACCTCGGAGGCTACGTCAACAAGCAAAACTGTCGCATCTGGGGCTCGGAAAACCCAAGAGTTATTGTTGAAAAGCCTCTCCATCCTCAACGCGTGACTGTTTGGTGCGGTTTATGGTCCGGCGGGGTCATTGGACCTTACTTTTTCGAAAATGAGGCTGGAGCAACAGTTACGGTCAATGGATTGCGCTTTCGCGAGATGTTTACTTTCAACAAGACGCCGCTACGTGCCACACAAGCAATGAAACCATCGATCTTTTACGGGAAAAGTTTCCGGACCGTGTTATCTCTCGAAGAGGTGATCACAATTGGCCACCGAGATCTTGTGATTTAACACCTTGCGACTTCTTCCTTTGGGGCCACGTGAAAGATAAGGTCTACGCCAACAGCCCAGCGTCGATTCAAGACCTCAAAGATGGAATTCGTGAGGCTATCGAGGACATAGGGCAGCCACTTTGCGATTTGGTTATGGAAAATTTCATGAAAAGGATATGGTCCTGTAAGCGTGGTCGTGGTGGCCATTTGGCTGATGTTGTGTTCCATTATTAACGGCATACCTTCCTCTTTACAATGAAATAATCATCCGATCATTTATCTCAAAAAATGCCATTTTTCTTTGAATATCAAAATAACACCTCTTATTAGAAAACCCTTTATAACTATTACCATTATTTTTTAATCAAAATAAAATGTCTAAAAAAAAAACTTTATGTCTGAAAAGAAGCTTAGCACCTAAGATTTGTGAAAATCGACGCATTTTTATAAGTTTTTTCTGATTATAAATGTACATCTGCCAGCAATAGAATAATACTCTATAGCGAGACTTTTGAATTTTGACAGTTGACGGCGGCGATATTGTTGAAGCTACATCTGTCAAATTGGCTCGCATTTATTCATACTGTTTTGCCAAATCACCATGGATGGATATAGCGTTCAACAACACGTCTATTTTTTTTTTTTTTTTTTTAATAATTGGCGCGCACTCAAGGGGTTATGAATACCCTTAAAATGTTTCCACACAGTGCGAGCGTTTAGGAAATAGAAGGAGAATGGAGTAGGAGATATCGATGTACATTTGCTTTAAATGTTTGGATATTGAAATGGGAAGGTAAAACAGAGTTGGGTTAGGAATTCCACATTCGTGTGGTACGGTTAAAGAAAGAATCTCTATACTTTACGGTACGTCCGAAGTTAGGCTCAAGGGTATACTGATGAGCATTCCTCGCAGATCGGGTATTACGCTGAAATTGGAGGATTGCAGCTAGCTATTTCAACAGAGCAACGTTTAAAAAAGTAGCGAGAAAACAGAGATAAGCAAGAAACATTTCGACGGTAATCTAATGAAACAAATGTTTCCGAAATTGATCTGTCACCTATCAGTTTTAAAGCTCTATTTTGGATTCTATACAGTAGGTGCAGTGATGTTTTGAAAGCTCCTGACCAGATATGAGTGTTATACTCTAGCATTGGGCTAATGTATGCTTTATATACATAAAGTAGCTAGATCCGACGGGGAAAAAAAGTTCTTACATCGTCTAAGGAAACCTAGGCATTTCGCAGAATTTTTAGCAATATCTTGTATATGGTCGTTCCACAAGAGTTTTTTTAATTTCCTCTATGCAAGTTCCATTCATTTATAATGGTAAAGGGTTTATATTCCGCTTCAGCGACAGAAGACAACTTTGAGTTTTCGATGCATAAAACTCTACACGATGATTAAAACCCCATTTGACAATGCTGTTTAAATCTTAGTTTAATGAGCTCAACATATTCTGTCGCTGCTGCTCCGCGTTTGAAGAACCGGCAGGTGAATCTGGAAGGGAGTATGAAAAACTAAGGGTTCTGTCATCAGCGAAAGAGTTTAGTGGATTAGCAGTTTCAGAGAAGAGATCATTTATGAAAATAAGAAACAATGTCGGAGACAAAACGGAGCCTTGGGGCACACCAGCATTAATTTTGTGAACTTCAGAAAGATAATTACTAATCCAGCGAAGGAGTGATTCGTTAATACCAAAAGCATGAATTTTCGATTAAAGAGCTTGATGCCAAACTCTATCAAATGCTTTTGAGGGCCACAATTTCACTTTCACCAAAACTATGGAATGAATGATTCCACTTTTCGGTGAGAAAAGCCATCAAATCAAATCTGTTGCAACGAAAGCCGTACTGACGGTCATTAAGAAACTCCAGTTGTTCAAGATATTTCATAAGCTGACGATTGATCAGCGTTTCCATGACCTTGGAAAGAATGGATGTCAGAGCAATTGGTCGGTAATTTGAAGGAGAAGATGAATCGCCATTTTTAGGGATTGGCTGCACAAATGCTTTTGTCCACCAAGATGGAAAGTGGCCTGAGGATTAGGAAACGTAAAAAAGTTACGCAGTGGTTTCGCTAAAGAGGAAGAACAAATCTTCAAGACAATAGGTGAAATACCATCAGGGCCGGCGGATTTTCGAATGTCGAGATCTTTAAGTACTCTGGCAACTGAACGGGTACGAAAATGTATTGGTCCCAAAGAGGATTGGACGTTCTCAAGTACCCTGGCGCTATATGGCAGCGTAGAGTTTGCGGCTAATTGTTCTACAAACACATTAGCCTTGTCTTTAGAGCTAACGACAGGATTATCATCGACGATGAGCGTGGAAACCGATGAAGATGTTCAATTTTTTTTATATTCTTAACGAATGGCCAAAAATTTTTACTGCCCTTAGGACATTGCAGAATTTTTAGCCTAAGTTTTTGCTTATTACGGCTGATCTGATATTCGGTCGAATTTGAGAACGGAAACGAAAATTGAATCCGTGCGGATTGAAAACGATTGTTCTGATTTCCAGTCGGATTTACTTTTAAGTTTTATCAACTTGGTCAACAAAACATTTTCGAAATCAGCTGTTGTGTATGCAAGGCCTGTCAAAAACGAAATTGAAATCCGCCAACAAAAGTATAACCGAATTTAAAACGTCAATTTGGCGGATTGTAGATCCGTTCGTTTTGCCGAATCCGCAAAACGTTTTCGAATAAAAACATGAGGATATAGAATTCGAATGGAAATTAGAACAGCCGTGTATGTAAGAATTCTTAGAATCAAGGCGTTGCAGGAATTTCTGGCTTGTTTAAATTTTTCTCAAATGATTAATTGTTTTATCAAAGTGGGTGTTTTGTTCGGAGGCAATGTTACGGTCATCTTCAGCGATAAGACCCATGGGTACGTCAACAAGCAAAACAAATCTACATGAGATCCAAGAGCGTCCAATATATTCGGAAAAAGTCAGTGTTTGGTGTGAATTTTGGGCTCACGGCGTCATCGGTCCATATTTCTTTGAGAACGACTTTGGCCAGGCTATCAACGTCAACGGCGAGTGCTATAAGTCGATGATTACCAACTTTTTTTGGCATGAATTGGATGATATGGACACTAACGACATGTGGGATTTTACCCCGTTAGACTTTTTCTTGTAGGGTTTTTTTTTTTGAAGTTGCAGGTCTATGCGAATAAGCCACAAACAACAGCGGCCAACATTACCCATGCCATCGGTCAAATTCAACCTAAATTATGCACCAGAGTAAAAATTGGACATTTCGGTTGATCCAGATAAGCCGCGGCGGGCATTTGAACGATGATATTTCATACACAATGGCATCGATAGGCCTTTCAACGAATAAAAAAATTTCGACAATATCTCATACACACTTTGTTTAATTTATGTTTAAAGATAGAAAGCACTTAATGAAAGACCCTGTATAAGTTTGCTACTCATTTACATATCGTGTGAACACTCTCCAATTAAATTTTTAACAGGCCTTATGCAATCGCCCGAAGCATTTGCGATGGCACGAAAACAGAACATTGCACAGTGCGCATCCCTCACATTGACGTGAATATCAGTTATTGTGACTTCTCATTTCATTATATAGTGGCACAGTCGGCAAAAACAAAATAAGGCTTATAATGTGCGATAGAATTTAAAAAAAATGTAAAGGTAATTGGAATTATTTATGTTGGTAACTCTTTATGATGTTTTTTTTTTTTGTTTGTTGTTCCTTCCCACCTATTGTGAACAGTCCATAAGAAGTTTTTGTTTTTAAGAACAGCAATACCAATATCTAGTGAATTCACATTTACATTGTTAGATATTCTGTAACTAAACTTCATCTGTAATTCTCAAAATGAATAACCAAAGAAAATTGCAGCTGCTGTAATGGTTATTCAACTAAAACATAATTAAATATTATTGAAAATATTAGCATTTTCATTATTATTGCATAAAATCAATTCTACGTTCTACAATTCGATGTTTTTCCAAAATTTCGAAAGTACTTCGAACTGTCAAACTTGAATGTGTATTAATTTTTAAATCTTTTCTTAAGTGAAATTACACTGCGGGTGAAAATGGATGCAATATTATTGACATTTTTAATGGAAAAAGGACGCAGAATTCCAGAGATAAATTTAGACCAATTTTTGGCGAGAATAATCAAATATAAATTTGCCTGACACCAAAATATGAATTTGTTGTAATGAATTTTCTATTCGTATGTTCTTAAATATTTTACCTTAAAATAATAATTAATAAATATTATAAACACAAATATCACTTTTTACTTAATTTTTATACCAAGAAATACAAAACTAACTGCACCAATTTCACAAAGCATAAACAAAGAAGATTGAATATGTTCAGAAAATGAAATGAACCCAAATGCAGAACATTAGTTTTTATTTTCGAAATAAGAGTTCGCAATAGGGAAATTTCCGAGTGTGTCAATGTTCAAAGTGACAGCCATAATTTTGTGACAACTGACAGATAGATGAAAATTTGCAAAACGAAAATAAAATTCATTTTTTTTTCTTTAAAAATGTGTGTGCTCAATTTTGATATTTAAAATGTAACTAGCTGGCTCTCCCGGCTTCGAACGGGCAGACAAACCTAAGCTTCGCATAAAAATTAAAAAAGAAATTATAAATCAATATTTAAGATAATTTTTGTAATCGAATACTACTCTATGGGTTTTAACCTACTTCACGTTCAACCTTTATAACTTTGTCAAAACAGAGATTTTTTGTAATAAAAAACCACCTCTTTGTTTTTATCCCATTTCACTCTATAAAAAGCAATTTTTTTCCATAACATTTCACACACAAATAGAAATTTAGAAATCAGTTGCTACTTTTCGTCCATTTAATCCTATAAATGGCAATTTTTTGAAAAAAAATCTCTAAGACCATCAACTAAAAAACAACCTTTCAAACAACGAAAGAATTTCTTAAATCTGATATTTTTTTATTTTTTCCCCATTTCACCCTACAAATAACAAAATTTGAAAAAGAATATCCCTAAAGCTATTTCCTACGGAAAACCTTTTACACAAAAAAAAGATTTTCCTAGACAGTTTTTTTTTTATTTTTACCCAATTTCTCCCTAGAAATATTAAAATTTTGAAAAAGAATATCCCATTTCTAAAGAAAAACCTTAAAAACCTATTGAGAATTTTCCGATTTTTCTTTTTGCTAAACCTTGGCGGAGCAATTACAACCAAACCCGCAGAAGGAAGTATCCAAATTGGTCCAGTCGTTTTCAAATTTTAAGCATCCGACCCCACCATGCTCCATTTTTATATGTATAGATTTTAATTGCAATACCTTTGACGCTGTTAAGATTAGGAAGATTGAGTCCGGTATCACGACAGTTTGCGGGCAAGAAAAGTGTGGGGTGAGGGATCTCGTGAGGCACGAAGATAACATAAAACCGGACTCATGAGTGTCATTTGTTGTTTTTTCAATGTGCGAAATGTTGAAATTGTTGTTGTTTCAATGTATTTTGAGGCGCCTCGAAGTTTCCAATGTAAATACGATCAGACTTACCAGTCCGTACCCAATCAATCTTCCCAATCTCTATATCTCATACAATGCCAGTATTTTCTTTCAAAAAATAGATAAACAATAAATAATTGTCACACAAAGTAGTGGTTTATGAATAAACGAGAGAGGGACATATTGCTATTTCGTAAAAAGCTCTATTAGCATTTCGAAGGAATTATTGAAAACCCAAATACATTTTCTACATATGAATTCAAAATAAATGGAATACAGGCCATGGGCGATATTAGCGAAAAAACTCAACTTTGGTTAGAAAAAAAAACGCACCACAGCTGTTGATTGTTGATATATCTTGAATCTGATATTCTAGCTTATAAGCTAATGGAGCAGGTTGTGAGTCTTTGTCCCGGTACGTTTATTTAAGTTATATAGTGCGTTACAGGGCTTTTAGCGAAATAGCAATGTATCACTCCCTGCTTTATTCACAAACCGTCAAAATTTTCACTTTGGTGAATCTGACATTTGTTTAAGCTATTTTAGGGATTAAATATTGGCATTTGGTGATTTGTAATTACGTCATTTTGTAATTATAATATATTTTTTAAGTCAAAACATAAGCAAACATTTCTCTAGACAAAATAAAACACCTTTTGTTTTCCTTTGCAATTTTCCATCTGTTAGACTAGCCTTGTTGTAGCTCTCACTTTTGACAGATAAGTAAAGTTCTCTATTGTGAGTGTAGAGAAAATAAATGTATTTCAGCTTTTTTAAATAATCGAGCCGATCTACGTCAATATTTACAATAATAAATGGGTCAGGTTTCCATTAGGCATATACGCGAAAAAAGAATTCAATTGTTGTAAAATAGCGTAGAAATAAAGAAAAAAATATCTTTTTTTCACGGAAATTGTTATTAACAAAGTTATAAACAATTAAGGTTTTCACCGTAGGTTCATGAAAATTATTTAAAAATTTACGGAATATATGCATTGCAAAATGGTTATTTTGGCGTATTCTTGTATTTATAATAATATCCAGTGTGTCAAAGTCAATCATAAAACGCTATAAAAAGATATAATCGACTGACTAAAAATAATAACCAAATAGCATTAACTAAAGCAAAATTTGCTGTTCACCTAAAAGTATACAACACTTCTGATATAATTGTGGCAGAACAACTTTTTTTTTGTCGTCAGTTGGTTTGGTATAAAGTTTTTTTTTTGTAATAAACAGTACGGTAGGTGGCCAGCTTCGCGGGTTCAAAGGATTTTAACTCCCTTTTTCGGGGGCACACCCGCTCACGCAACTCCGTTGCTCCGCTTAGGGTATGTCCAGTCGCCAGGCAGGCGCCTATGTCGTGAGTTAGTTTGGTATCCAGTTTTTCGAATAAATTTAATAAAATTTAATTTTTCGGACATAATCATAATGATATCAAAAGAGTTGCATACATTTAGGAAAACAGCATTGAACACATTTTAATATTTTTTGGTATAGGTAGGTGAGTAGTTTCATAGGAAGGAACTATGTAAACTTAAATTGTTTATAACTTTGTTAATAATAGTTTGCGTCTAAAATAATTATTATTTTCATGTTTTGTAGCTCAGTTGACATCTAAAAATCATGTTTTCATATTTATTTGTGTATGTGCCTAGTGGAAACCTGAGCCTAATAAATAAATTTTAGATTTTTTTTTAAAATTATTTTTTTTAAGATGTAAACGGCACCTAAAGTAAAGATGTACAAGTTTGTTTATTTATACGCTGTACCCTGCGCCTTAAGCTAGACTACAATTCTCATAGATGATTTTTGCATCTACTCATCTGGTGGACACAATCTTGAATAAGCCACTAAAAATGATTGTTGGCATCTTCAAAATATAAATAATTTTTCTGTATTTATTTTACCGTTACTTTTTAATCAGTAGATAGTCTAGTTATGTCGTTTTCGTTTGGATGTTCGGAGTACTCCTTTTACACTCCTACTACTCCAAAGGCCTTCGATTGGCTGTTCCGAGTAATGTTTTCGGAGTGTTCTTCTGTCCCCAATTTCATTTTGGAGTAGATGAGGAACACACACATACATATAAAGTTTTTCGTTGGATTACTTGTCAAAAGTGATAAATACTTGAAGAAGCCATTTTTTTAAATGGCAGCTTTGGTAGTGTGTGTGTAAATTTAGGAAAGTCAGTGTTTTCATATTCGATTGGAATTGAAAAGGAGTACAATTGACCGAAAATCCAATCGAAAACGACATTAAATAGTCAGTTGCATTGCTCTCCTAACAAAAACATCGGCTTAATACTACTCCCACGAACAGGAATGCTTCTCAGCATACTTTTGAGTATAGTTCTGGACATCCCGGTAAGTAGGTACAGAGAATCTTTCTTTCATCATCATCATCGCCGGCTCGACAACCGGGGTCCGGTCCTGGCCTCCTTCAACATGTCTCTCCACCCATCCCGGTCACGAGCCGCCGCCATCCAGTTGCGCACCCCAAGGCTCCGGGCCGCCTGGTCTACGCCATCTCTCCAGCGCAAGCATGCTCTACCACGCTGTCGTCTACCATAGAATGTACCACAAAGAACTTTCCGAGCAGGTTCCTCTTCGCTCATGCGAGCTAGGTGACCTGCCCACCGGAGTCTACCGAGCTTAATTTTTGTCACGATATCTGCTTCAAGGTAGATTGCGTACAATTCATGATTGTACCGTCTCCGGAATCGTCCTTCCTCACATATGGGGCCAACAATTCTCCTTAAGACTTTTCTCTCGAACGCGGCTAAGAGGTAGGAGTGCCTTTTGCTAAGCACCCAAGTCTCGGATCCATATGTGAGTACTGGCAGGACCATGGTCCTGTACAGCAGCAGTTTTGAAGTTATGGTGAGATTTCTGGATTTGAAGAATCTTTCTTTAGCCACACTATATGAATTTTTTAAATTGATTTGTTCTTCCATTTCAATATCCTGACATTTACAAGCAAAGTTTTTCAATATTCCCTACTTAATCCTCTCCCTACTTCCTAAACGTCACACTGTCTTTTTATATAACATTTTAAGGTTAGTCTTAACCCGTTGTGTGCGCGTAAGTTATAAGTAAAAAAAAAAAAAATGACAACAAACAAACAACCAACGCAACGGCTGTGTCATCCTCCTCCATAAAAGCTAAAAATGTCATGACTTAAAGGTTCCCACAAAATACATTACCTAAACAATCAGACCAAAACACATTAACTTAAGCAGCCACAAAAACGTACGCGACATTAACTCCATAATCTTTCGAAAATATAGAGACTTCTCTTGTCTTCTTAATATGTATGTAAAACCGCCAGCAAAAGAAGTAAGAAGCAAAGCATGCCGAGCACTACCCTACATTAATTTTTCCTTAAGATTCCGTAATATCCCCTAAATCTGCCCCGAAGGAGTTAGTTCGATGTGTGTACACTGTGCACACTGTCCATCGTCAATTTAAGGGTGTGCATAATGCCAGTGTAATAAAACTGTCTACGAAGTATCTCACTTACTTTTTGTGCTTGGACTTTTTAAAAATGTTTTTTTTTTTTTTTTGTTTCTTGTCTTTCTGGTCGACCACGATCGACAGACTTAATATATTTTTATTTTACCCTCCAGTCGAATATTTTTGCTTTATGTCACCTTCTGGTTTTGCGGATGAAGAACTGTGTGGACAACCAAGCGTAAATAGGGACGAAATCCTTGCAACTAAAAGTGCTACCGTCATTATGTTTATTGGTAGGACACTGTCACTTTGAGTTGATATTTCACTTCCAGGAGTGAAAACGACATTCTCCCTTTTACTGGATTAAGGTGAACTTTTTGGTGTTACTTTTTTGTATTCCATTCCCATACTATTGTCGTCCCTTAAAAGCTAATTAATACGGTAATGCAATTACCAAAGAACTTATTATGTGCGATTAGGAGAAAATCACAGTCTGACAAGGAACACTAGAATAAAGGGAATGAACTGAACTACTACCGGACAGTATAAGTTGAATATTGCATTTTTGTGAAAATTGAACTTAACTTCTGAGAGGAAGTTTGCGTGTTAAGAGAATTAATTTCACCATTCGTTCTTGTTAATGAGTTTTCGTTTTGTTTTAATTGCAATTTCATTAAATATTTTATTATTCAACAAGTTTTGTAGTGAATGTTATTAAGATATTACTTTTTTTTATTAGTTTTTGGTTCAACTCGACGATTGTATACAAGGGTTGGAAACATAGTTGAAAAACGCTGCAACTCTGCAGAATAAACTAGATATCTGTCAAAGCTATCTGTGCTATGTCACAATAACGAAATTATGAAATTAAGTCACAATATGTCGTTCGGCTTGACTTGAATCAAGCGACGTTCCCGTTCTCATTAGCTCATCAGCTCACTGTGACCAGGAACCGAGCAGAGTCTAATGTTATGCTGCATGCCAAGAACAATAAGCCCTTCGCGGCAGAAAGTTGCAAGCTTCGAATGTATCTCTGTGGCAGAAATTGCTTTAATTGCTGCTTGGCTACCAATAAAGAGGTTGATGTCAGCTCGTGATATCGCCATCATTGATATTTAGGTAACTGCTTTGGTCACTGCCAAGAACTCAGTTTGGAAGACGCGCGAAAGTCCGGAAGTGTCAACGAGCTATCTAGCCCCAGAGTTTCCGAGAAAATTCTTGCACTAACTCCAGTCTTCATCTTAGAACCGTCGGTGAAGACAGTTACTCCCTCCTATTAGGAAAAGAGGTAGTGAATGGTCTGTTGAAGTTTGAATGGGTTGTTGTGTATTGTTTAGTAGTGGATGACAATTCACAATGGAAAGTTATGGTGCTGAACAACGTGTGGAAACAGTCAAATTTAATTTTTCGCGCATTACGTGATTTTTACCCTCGCCACAACCGTTCTGCGACGAGCACCATTTATTGATGAGTTGGTTTTGGGCTAAATGCATTCCGAAAAAGTCACTGATTGGTGCGAATTTCGGTCTGCCGGAATCATCGTCAACGGCGAACGCTACAGATCGATTTATTGTGGCCTAAAGAGGATGATATGAATTCCGACCACAACAGAACTACAAACCACACAGCGCTTGGCAGAATATTATATTCTGCTTAACGATTTTCTTGGTGGAACAAGATATCAAATTGATTTATTTTTGTCATTGTATTTGTGTAGTTTCGTTTCTCTGTCAATATTTCGATATAAATTTCGTCTCTTTAAGAAGAAAAAGATGAGCTCGATGAAGTTACCGATTCATTTTAAACTTTCCCATTTATAATCAAATATTTTTCACATATTTCAACACAAATTTCATTCCTGAAATATCTAATTTAATCCAATCAAACAATACATTTGCCAACTGACAGCTGTAAATTATGTTGGGGTTAGTGCAGGGAGTGGTAAATCTGCTGAAAAATTTAATTCTGCAAAACTGATTTTAAATCAAAAATAAATCAATTTATTTTGCCCAATGGAACGCAAAAACTATCAAAGTCGGCTTTTTGACAGATCAAAAATAAATTGATTTATTTTACCAATGGAAAATATTTACTGCCTCAAAATCAACCTAACAAACGCCATCCACTAAATTAATTCAGATTTATGCGACAACATCTTAGAAATTCGTAACTCCCGAATACGTGTCACCATGTAAAACCGTGGCGGATATTTGATTGACGTTACATTATGGTTGATAGTTGTAAGTCACTTGGTCATGGTCATAGCTCTCCTCAAGCTGTCGTGCCACCAAATAAAATGTATTTATATTCCATAAAATGACATTAAATGATCTTTATTATGAAATTAAGTCACAATATGTCGTTCGGCTTGACTTGAATCAAGCGACGATCCCGTTCTCATTAGCTCATCAGCTCACTGTGACCAGGAACCGAGCAGAGTCTAATGTTATGCTGCATGCCAAGAACAATAAGTCCTTCGCGGCAGAAAGTTGCAAGCTTCGAATGTATCTCTGTGGCAGAAATTGCTTTAATTGCTGCTTGGCTACCAATAAAGAGGTTGATGTCAGCTCGTGATATCGCCATCATTGATATTTAGGTAACTGCTTTGGTCACTGCCAAGAACTCAGTTTGGAAGACGCGCGAAAGTCCGGAAGTGTCAACGAGCTATCTAGCCCCAGAGTTTCCGAGAAAATTCTTGCACTAACTCCAGTCTTCATCTTAGAACCGTCGGTGAAGACAGTTACTCCCTCCTATTAGGAAAAGAGGTAGTGAATGGTCTGTTGAAGTTTGAATGGGTTGTTGTGTATTGTTTAGTAGTGGATGACAATTCACAATGGAAAGTTATGGTGCTGAACAACGTGTGGAAACAGTCAAATTTAATTTTTCGCGCATTACGTGATTTTTACCCTCGCCACAACCGTTCTGCGACGAGCACCATTTATTGATGAGTTGGTTTTGGGCTAAATGCATTCCGAAAAAGTCACTGATTGGTGCGAATTTTGGTCTGCCGGAATCATCGTCAACGGCGAACGCTACAGATCGATTTATTGTGGCCTAAAGAGGATGATATGAATTCCGAACACAACAGAACTACAAACCACACAGCGCTTGGCAGAATATTATATTCTGCTTAACGATTTTCTTGGTGGAACAAGATATCAAATTGATTTATTTTTGTCATTGTATTTGTGTAGTTTCGTTTCTCTGTCAATATTTCGATATAAATTTCGTCTCTTTAAGAAGAAAAAGATGAGCTCGATGAAGTTACCGATTCATTTTAAACTTTCCCATTTATAATCAAATATTTTTCACATATTTCAACACAAATTTCATTCCTGAAATATCTAATTTAATCCAATCAAACAATACATTTGCCAACTGACAGCTGTAAATTATGTTGGGGTTAGTGCAGGGAGTGGTAAATCTGCTGAAAAATTTAATTCTGCAAAACTGATTTTAAATCAAAAATAAATCAATTTATTTTGCCCAATGGAACGCAAAAACTATCAAAGTCGGCTTTTTGACAGATCAAAAATAAATTGATTTATTTTACCAATGGAAAATATTTACTGCCTCAAAATCAACCTAACAAACGCCATCCACTAAATTAATTCAGATTTATGCGACAACATCTTAGAAATTCGTAACTCCCGAATACGTGTCACCATGTAAAACCGTGGCGGATATTTGATTGACGTTACATTATGGTTGATAGTTGTAAGTCACTTGGTCATGGTCATAGCTCTCCTCAAGCTGTCGTGCCACCAAATAAAATGTATTTATATTCCATAAAATGACATTAAATGATCTTTGAAATAAAAAAAAATACATCGAAACGATTATAAAGCAGTTGCTCGAACATCACAACATTGGCGCAAAATGTTAGACCATTTAGTACGATGTTAAAGCATTTTTAGTATGATGTTAGGTTAAAAAGAGGATTTTCCGAATTATAAACGAGTTAGCATCACCAAATGTTAAAATCACCAAATGGCTATTTTATCTCTTTTTAGTATCATACTAACTCCATATGTCACTTTGACAATACAAAATGTGGAAAAGGTATGTTTGCTTACTTTTTTGTAAGAACTTTTACTGTTTTAGGTGTGTTCTGCTGGAGTTTATTAAGAATACAGGCTTAGTATGATACTAGTTAAAAATTGTTTAAACCTAAAAACAGAGCTTTAAAGTCAGTAAATTTTTAACTATAGTAACATGCTAACACCTTAACATCAGGCTGCTTAAAATTTTGTGGCAATGACTTTTTCAATCATCTTGCAACCAAAGCTGAGTGGCAATACCTTCATGTTGAGTTTGCTAGCCTGATAATTCGTCTGGAGGAAGTTAACCAATCGCAACAAGATTCTAGTAGAGCACATAGAGAAGGTACCCAAAAAAAACCAAAAAAAACTTGGTAGTTCAATTCCCCCTTAAAAGCATCTCTGATGTGTGCGAAACTATTTGATACATGTTATGTATAAATTTTAAATTAAGGCAACTCAAATTCGTTATTCTAAAGATGCAGTTTCCTATATTGAAGGAGCAAACCCTTTGGAATTAACTGATGCTTAAGTTATCATCGCTAGAATAGTAGCAGAGCAGGATACTCTGATGAAGACTCTGATGTGTCATATAACTTGCTCTCTTACAGACTACTGCTTCATAGGTAAATATTGAAGGTGAATTATATTGAATAATTTTAAAATAAAAAGTGCTCCAACCATAATGCATGATGATAATTATGAGTCACACCTTAACGTCAAGTTTTGTGCCCTACTTGATTTGACATTTCTTTGTTTCAATGTTTGACAAATTTAACCGTAGAGAGGTACACAATTGAGCAGCGCGTTTATATTGTTGAAGCCTTTTACGAAAATGGGCGTTCAAATCAAAATCCATTTCGTCCACTTCGTGATTTTTTTGGTCAGCACACTTTCACCTCAGTCTATTCGTTAACAAGCAGAATTGCCGCATTTTGGCAAATGAGAATCCACGAGCATCTACAAAGAGAGACTGTTTGGTGCGGTTTATGGGCTGGCGGCGTCATCGGGCCGTACAACTTCGAAAATGAGGTCGGCCAAGCATTTACAGTGAATGGTGATCACTATAGCGAGATGATAACGAACTTCTTGTGGCCAGAAATTGAGCATAATGGACTTTGACGATATGTGCTTCCAACAGGATGGTGCAACTTGCCACACAGCCAACGAAACAATGGATCTTTTGCGCGAGAAATTCAATGGTCGTGTTATCTCACGTCGTGGCCATGTTAATTGGCCGCCACGATCATATGATTTTTCACTTGTTTTTTTATTCTCGTTCAATATGTGGAAATATCGGATCATCGAAACTTTTTACCCCAAGAATTCAAGGATACAACTTGAATAACTTACAAAATCAGATTTTTTGATAGACAATGTCGTACGCAAAGTGGCACAGAGGGGCAGTTACACGAGGACAAAGAGAGACATTTGCAGTTGGGTTGGCCTCGGGACTTTTGCCACAGTGATATCAACCTTTACAAAACACAATTGAATGAGTCTGCCCCACCGACCATCCTCCTTTCCAACTGTTTTCTCTTCAAGACTCTACTTCGGCTCAAACAAAATTAGAATTGACAAAATCATGGCATCTATTTTCCAACTTTTGTTTACAAAAATCTCATACCGAAGCTGACTAGGTTTCACCGTTTAAAACAAAAATAGTGTTGAAACGCACTGAGTTCTAATAAGATCGAATTTAAATATGAAAAAGTAGCTGGAGGTAAAATTATCAGAAGCGTCGTTAAAAAAAAGTACATATATGTATGTATATGGAGAACAGTATAAAGCAAAAGTTATTGGGCTATATCGCGGACATCAATGATTTCATATGAAACTCAAGTTTAGGGTTGTTGTTCAGTCGAAAATGTCATTGAAAAATTCTTCCAAAATTTTATTAAGGGGGCTTCTGAGGAATACAACAAACTTAATCTACAAACACCTTTTTAACAATGGAAATGAAAGGATACAACACAAATAATACAAGTAAGAAGTAAGAAGATCTTTTACAATAGAGTGGGAAATTCTGATATGCGATATAATTCTAGTAAAATGAGCCAAAGTCATTGCTGAGGAATAATTTCAGCACTATGCTGGAAAAACTTCGTAATGGCTTTTCTGACAGATAACAGCCGTATAAGTTATAACAAAATAGCAAAAGCTTTAATAATCATCCAATTATGTGAAGATTTATTTCTTGATTTCAATACGAATTAAATGAAATGAAACATATTGAATATTCTTTTGAAGTTTTTTGCAACATATAAAAATGCTCATTTTAAATTTAAACTGCAAATCATTTTTTTTAATAAAATACTCTAAAATTCTGATTTCGGGCCATTTCTTGAACACATAATAAGCGCCTGCTGAGTGTTATCAGTTCGCTTACTTAAAAAAAAACTTGAACTAACTTAAACTCAACCGCACATATTTACTTTTAAAATCATAAATCTTATTCTAAACTTACCGCATTTAAATGTTCCAATTAGACTTTCTGAATCACCTCCATGATGACACTCATATAATGATTTATCTAATAAGTCTTCAGGCTTATAGCCGAATAAATCATCCATTCTACAAAAAAAAAAAAAACAGAAAAAAAAAGAGTTTGTTTTAGGATACAAAAATAGAATATAAAGATAAATTTAATAATACTAACTTGTCATCAACATAGGTGAACTTCATGTCTAGTGAATGCTTTGTTAAAAATGTTGTACTTCCTAATGGTATTTCAATGTTTGATGGATGTGGAATAGGACGGCCGACTGCGATGAGAACACGATCGCCTTTGGCATTTACAACTAAATGTCCAGTAATGTGTATAACCTAAAAAAAAAAATTTAATACAAAATTATACGTTTATAAAATTTTAAATACACGTTAACAATAAAGTTATGGAAATGTTTTACCATACAATTTGAAAAAATAATATACCAAGCCACTTTTGCTACAAAATAATGTTCTATTTAATTTTACAGAGTCAAGAAAGATATAATCGACGCTGAAGGAGTAATATTTTTTTGTGGATCTTCTTAGGTCTAAACATTTAATTTTATATCTTCAATCTATGATCAGATTGGGCAAATGTAGTGTGGCACCAATATGGTTATGAGAGTTACTTAACAAGCCTTTAGAAAAATACCACTCCATGTTCTTTGATATCAATGGTAAAGATTATCAGCCTTGTTATTAACTAATTTCAAAACTAGTTTAACTGCAAAACTGTTAAATTAAGGATTCGAGTTTCGGGTTTTTTACAAATCGGTATTACTGAAAAACGTTTTGTGAGATCTTAGTCTCGAAGTCTTAAAACTAGTTTTGGATAAAACATTTTTCATTTTGAACCCACTTATGTCCCATCTCTTTATTACTGATATTGTGAACCATATTCCTGGTGGAATATCTTTCGGTGATGTTCGTACACGTACATATTAAAGTGTTGCTCTATGCTGATGACCTTGTCATTTTTACTGAAGATGCAGCAATACTGCAGTCTCAAATAAATAAATTAAAGCTATTTTGTGATAAATCGGACCTCAAAATGAACGCCACGCAAGCTAAAATTATGATTTTCCATTCTCGTACTTCTCCACTACCACTCTGATTGGAATTTAAGCACTTCAAGTAATACAAGTCTTTGTTCTCATCTTGAATATTAGCTGGTTACAGCTATAAATTCATTATATCATATTTACTGGGTCGTTAATATCGGGTCTTGTTTAAATGTTCAATGTCAGAACCTTTTATATCGAAATCTATCACCTCACAAGGAAGCCATCTGAGCCCTATTACTTTTATCCTCAAGATACATTATGTGAAATCTGTGATTGAGTATTTGGAAATATGTAGGTAAGTGGATGACATGAACATTTTAGAGTCATTTCTTTAATAAATGATGCTTAACCTTTGCGCAGCAACCGAAAGTGCTCTTCGACTTAAAGAAATGGGCTCTGGGAAGCACAGCAACTATGGTCATGGGCGTATGTTGCAAAGGTATGACACAATGGCCGAACTTGATGTGACCACTGACTGACTATGTACCACTTGTAATGGGCTTTAACAAAAACTTCTCTATTTTAATACCCGAACGGCATAGATGGGAACCCAACTCACTAATCAGTGAACAGGGTATCCCTTTATACACTGATGGGTCAAAAATGGAAGAAGGAACAGGAGCTGGGGTGTTTTGTGAAGCTTTTAATATTAGAGAATCATATAAACTCCCAGATGTGTGTAGTTTCTTTCAGGCTATTGAAAAAGTGGCCGAAATAGTATACAAGAAAAAACTGAGCGCGTCGGAGATCACATTTTTTGTGGACAGCCAAGCTGCTATCAAAGCAATAGCCAGTGAGACTGTAAGATCCAAGGCAGTAGCGAAATACCGAGGCATACTGAATAATATTTGCAGCACCAATCAAGTCAAACTGGACATAGCAATATAGCAGATGAACTGGCAAGGAAAGGGTCAGTATCAAGAAAAAGTATTAGCCAATTAGATGTGGGACCAGACGTCTCGATCGGGGTGATTAAAAGGAAAATAGACTTAATAACGAAAGAGCAAATCTAAAGCGTTATCTCTAGAAGTTTATGGCGTAGAATTAATGAAAAGGAAACTGTTAATCTATCTTCTTTTTACTTGCGATATAAATATTTAGTTACTGTAGGTCAAGTTTAGGATTCGTCAAAAAATCGAACTCGACATTTAAATCAAACATGACATTACGAGGAAAGATAACACAAAAAAAGAAGGTCCTGCAATTCTGTCTGTCATATGTGTGTAAAGCTGCATGTACCTCGACCTACAGCTTAAACTACTGAAGCGATTTTCTTTTAATGTTGAACATAAAGTTTTTTTTTGTATTTTCCTAGAGGGTAAATTGATTTTTTTTTAGCTCAATATTATAGCCTTTGAAATTCTAAGCAACTTGAACCACAAGAGCAAGTTCGTGCGACTCAGTGGTGTATATTATTTTCATTTTTATTTGTTCACTTTTACTTTTTTTGACTTTTTAATTAAGGATCTGCTTAGTCAAGATCCTACATTTTATTTTATTACTGCTAGCATTCATCAGACCCAATTTCTTGTCTGGCGATGATTATTCTATTGGCCATAAAATCAAGTTAATGTGTTACGCTGGCATCAAAAAAAAAACCTATTAACTATTTTAATTTTTTGTATTATCAATATACCGAAATGATTAGCAATAGAAATGGTAGGGGGAGAAGAAACGTGGGGTGATTTAATTTAACTCCATGTGGTTGAGCTTTTTCAATAATAATATTGTAGATCCGGTTCTCAAGTTCAAAGTGCTCGATGCAACAATGAAAACTTGTTTCTTTGCAATTTTTATGTTACCACACAATACACCGGAAAACGCAATTCGAATCGGACCCACCCCAAATCTTCCTGATTAAATAAAAATCTAATGCGAGCTACATTATTAATATTAAAGTAATGAATAGAGTTTGTATTTGTATGATGTCATGTCGGAATACTCTATAAGGAAATGGTATGAATTGGCTTCGGTGGCCTATAAAATTTTATCGAATCTGAATAATCTCAAACAGTGTATAAACGTCTTATATGACACAAAAATCTTAAAGTCCTGTCTTGACCGCGCAAGTGAATGTTCTGAAAGATCAGTTTATGAATCAATTAAGTCTTAAAGCAGTATTACATTATCATATAAATATGGCAAGTTTGACAAATAAATATGTCTCAAAAGTGTCATATAAGTATGACAGTCAAATTTATATGACACAAAATACATGGAGCCTTATACTAATTTGACATACAACAGATATGTTGTCATATATTATATGGCATAATGGGACACATATATATGACAGTGTAATATCTCCTTTATTCACGGAGTAATATATTATTGTAATGAGAATTCCCCGTTACGGAAATAAGTTTGATTTTCAAAGTTCATACACAAATGTTAGAAACTAACTATAGGAAACATAAATTGGACAGGAATTTAACCGGATAACCAGAGATTGTATTTAAACAAGAGCTTCATTTCATTAGAACTTAGATGAGTAATTCTCATCTCAGTTATTAATGGGGAGTTTGGATGGAAACAACTTATTCAGTTCGTAACAAACACGATCTCATATCACATTACTTATCTTAAATTATCTAAATTAATTCAGATATTTAGAGCCGTTTGCTGATACGAAACATAAATATTTATGTTCTACTTAAACGCTTATGTTCTACTTTTTCCTCAGCGTAAACTGTCACATAAGTTCTTATGTAGGATATAAACTCATTTGTTTCGTTTCAGAAAATGGGCCTTAGTCTATTTTGTCACAGCTTAATTAAAAGCCTATATTTATTTATTTATAACGAGGTCATATTAGTCTTTTAGTTTTGCCCTAAGCTACTACAGGTTAACTACATGTTAACATATAGTAAATTGTAATCACAGCGACAAGAAAACTTATTAATTCTAATTGAGGAGGCTGAAAGGTTTTCATTATCACGTTTTTTTCAATTTCAACTCACAACTTCCGTATGTAAGTAAGTTGTTAAAACATTCAGTAAGTAACTTATAAAGCTCTTTATAAAATTTAATTTTTCACAAGCTTATTACAGTGACTTACGCGACATATGTAATCTGGAAGATGTAGTGAAATGACAGATGTAATCTAGCTTTAAGAGTATCAAAACTAGTTTGGAACTGTTTCTTAATATTCATTACAATAACAAGCCTGCAAATAATTTAATGAGAAAAGGTAAGCGAGTAGGGAACATCAGCGAATAATTCAACAATTTGAATGATATTTTTGGCAATTGCGCTTCTGACAATGCTGTATTCCGGGTATTGGGTGTGAAGAAGTAAGTGAGTGAGACAATTCGCTATTCGACTATTTATTTTCGAATGGCAAAGCGCACTTTATAGCGGTTTGTTGGTTTGGTGGAAATACAAAAGGCAATAACGCAATGAAGAATAGAACAAATTACAATGTGCAAAGCAAGTGATGGTTTTAGTTAGTTAGGTTAGTTAACGGTACTTTATTGACATTTACAACCGGACTCAACGGAGCACGATAGACAAGCCAATGCCGTGCGTGAAGCGTCTTTAATCAATGGGACATTTTTTTAATATTTCAACGTCAAAAGTGACAGCCTTTACTTTTTTAAAAAATATAATGGTAACTCTGATTCAACACAATTACGATAAGGGTTGGTTGCAAACTGGAGATCAGTTTCCTTTCACCCGGGGAGCAGATAGGTCATGGTGGGATGTACGTGAGCTCAAAGAAGATTACACAAACAATTTGAATGTAAGTCAGTGATTTTGTTTCTTATTGCAGTGGCAATTTCTTAAGTTAAGGTGCCGTGCAAGCACCAGCAGGCACCAGTGTGTTTGAAAAAGCTCTGCCATAAGGCCTGTACTGCACATTCAAATTGAACAGAGTATATCACTATCTATCTATCTATCAAAACGAAAATAAAATTTTGACGATTCGAAATCCAAAAAAAAATTAAATGTCAGTCTCAACAAAGTGAATATTTTGACATTTGTTAACAAATAGACGAGAGGGGGATATAATTATGATATATCAATATCAGCAGGAACCCAATTCATTGTATTGTGATGATGCCCTTTATATGAGTAACATAATGCGACCGATTAGGATAATAGGGAAGGATTTAATAGAAGATACTAGTCCTATCGTTTACTTTACCAAACTGCATATATTTCTACCAATTTTATATTTTTTTATATGAACTTTGACCGAACTTTGGGTTAAAATTAGTAGTTTTGAGAAATGAATCAACAGAGGTACTGATGTACAATTTCATTTGAGTTTCTGAACATTAAATGTGAATTATTTTACAGGAGGAATGCAAATGGCTATTCCAATGGAGCACTGTGTATAAATGTACCGATAAAAAGGAAGGGACATGAAACTTTACAACGCGACTGAGCTTGATAGACGCAAGTGTTTCCGTTATTGTTCTATCAATTTTATCAAAAAATTTCTTGTATTGTCAGTTATTAGGGTGGAAAGCAGTTTCTTCGATGCAAGTACCACTCATGGACAGTTGCAGTGGGGTAAGTTTCGCATTAATGAGGGCAGACAGTATTGAGTTTTCGAAACAATAAATTCTACCCGATTTTTAATTTCCCACTCGACAATGCTGTCAGGATCAGAAGTTGAATTGTCACATCGGAAGAACAAAAACTTGAAACGAAAATGAATAGCTGAGAGTGATGTCTGCTGTCGTCGCTAACACCATTTAAGGCTTTCCCAAACCAACGCGAAACATTCGAACGAATACTATTTTTGCCTGTAAAATAAATTTACGTAGTAATAAATGAGAGACGCGATTAGGGCATTAGGACATTACCATCAGGAGAAGGAAACAGTAACCCACTTCCTCTGTAAATGCCGTGCTCTGGCCAGATCGAGACCGAAATCTTTTGGAAAGGCTTTTCTTGAAGGCCCACACGAACTTTCTAAGATAAAGATCAAAGATTTGATCGCTTTTCTCAACGCGACGAAATGGATCTAAGTCTATTTTCGACCTTAATTCCTTCAACACATCCTTTGGACTCCATTAGACAGCGCGTAAACTGAATAAGGGCGTTTAAGGACCCGTAAGAGGGTATATGTGCAAACCCCTCCAATAAAATAAAGAAATAAAAAATAAAATAAAAATAAAACCACTTTCACCCAACAGGTCAATACGAGTTATGGTATCAAAACGGCGCACTCTAGCGCTAATTGGGTTACGGAGCGAGTTTGCTCTGGGCCGCCATCTCTACCTAGGGCTACCAAACGTTAGGATTTAGCCTCACGCGTTAGGCTTTTTATCAAATTTAAGAATTAATTCAAATAAAAAAATTTATATTACAACTTTTTACTGAATGCAACCAAATATGAACACAAATAGTTCAATGTGAATGTATTCCTAAATCTTCATTCAGTAAAAAATTATTATTGTGGTCTAATATCTCATCACACTATCAAGGCTGGCCACATTCTTTAATTGGAGTTTCAACTATATATGCTATCTTTTAAAGCCTCAGTCCTGAAACTGTGTTCCGTGATACCCTGGGGTTCTGCGAAAGAGTTTTTGGGGTCCCGCGATTTTCTAAAAGTTAAACAGTAAAACCACAAAAATAATTTTTGTAAGTATGTTTGCTTATGATATGTTTGCAAAGCAAGAATGCAACTCTATTTGTGAGGTATCCATTCGATACATATATTCAAGAAGATTAATAGTTTCATGAATATACACAGCATTAATTGCGAAAAATGTATTGACACATGTGGCGATGGAGCCGCAAGAGGGTCGTGTCAAAAATTAAAAACCGCTCCAGGAAGCCGTCATTGTGTTTTGCAATACAATTGTAGTAAGAAGAATGCCAACTGATTTGAAAAAAGTTCTTGTTGAAGCTGTGAAGATTGTAAATTTCGTGAAATGTCTTCCTCTCCAATCGAGATAATAACAATATTAATAATTCAAAAAAGTGTGCAAACATATGGGAATTGGGAAGTCAGTTAAACTCACTTCTTCTTCGCACTGAAATCCGATGGCTTTGCAGAGAAAAAGAATTTTGGGTTGGTATTAAGAGTGAATACCTTGAACTTGCCAGGCTATATTATTTTTGCTTTATTTTGTCACAACCGCTGTGAAGCAGGCTTTTAAGCGTTCATTTATGCAACAACTAAATACAGATCGAGAATGGACGCTATGCAAGATATGCCAATACAGCTTTCAGACAAAGAAGTCAATTTAAAACAATTATAAATCAAACAACGAAACAGTTTCATTCTTCACACTAACCTTGATTAATAAAATATCTTGATACAATATCTTAATTAAACCAAATTGATTTTTAAATATGTTTTTTGTTTCATTTTTTCATATCGTTAAGAGTTAGGGCTCCGAAATGTCGAATGATTGCAGCGAATCTTAGAAAATTCGCTGTTAACAACGATTCATTCGCCGGTCGTGGATAAAAGTAGGAGTTTTACTCCACAATTAGAACTTTAAGATACGAAATCGTTGATAAATGTGAGGAAGAGAGTCGGAGGGAAAAGGGAGGACTGAGGACATCAGCATTTATTTTGTAATTTTCAGACTTGAAATTTTTCCATACGACTACTGGTCGAAAAAAATATTTTTTAATCCAACGAAGTATAGATTTACCCATTCCAAATGTTATCAGTCGGTTATGGAGAAGCTTTTTTTTTCAAGACGATATTTAATCACTGTTTCAATTACTTTTAACGAAAAGATGTATGTAGCTTGAACGAAAAGTCGAATTTGGAAGACAAACATGTCATTGCCATTAATTGAAACTTTACGAAATTCCAAAAAATATGTAGGTACTGGCCTCAATTTTACAATATGTACAAAAATAATTAAGAAATCTAGTTAAAAACCTATACCACAAAAAAGATCATGAAAGCATTACGCGACCTTAGGACAAGAAGGTTCTAAATGCACACCTATCACTTTCGAGAAAACTAAGGTGGAATATTTGGTGTTGCATAACTTTTTTGCATTGATTTTAATCGAAACGTTTTTATGTGTACCTATAGCTTATTTTTTTTCTGATTTTTTCGCAATTAAAAAATTTAAAATATAATAGGTAGTTCTTTAGTAATTTAAATTCAAAAAAATCCAAAGAACTTCGTTGCTCATCGCTAAGGCACTTGGGCGTAGGACAAGAAGGTTCTATCTACAGCGAAAAATGGTTCTATCTACGAAATGTTTTTGTTTGCTTTGTAACGCAAGGTTCTATCTGGCTGGTTAGAACTTTGTGAACTTAAGATCGAACTTAATTATGTGTAGATAGAACCCTGTTCTCTGATTTTTTAAAATTATTTCCGAAACCGTAAGAGCATAGCTTTTTTAGTACGATCCAATGTTGGCAAAAATGTGAGTTAGAACCTTGTTGTCCTAAGGTCGCGTTAGTTAACTGTCAGGTTTTCAATAAAAGCTATACAAATAGTTTCGTCATAATAAAAGTATATTAGTCTCAACCTCTAAGCTTACACAAATCTATAGTCCCACATTTTTTTCAGGAATTACCCTGTCATAGTCAAATCAAAAAAAACTGTGTTCAAAATTCTTAAACGTAAAGTTTGTTGAATATGTATAAATTGATGCCTTTCCCACATCTTACCTTATAAGAAGCACTCTTAATATTGACACTGCGTCCGCGACTTGTCAATGTACACTTCAATCTAACAAACAAATCACGATGATCTGTAGTGATTCCCTCTTCAATGAGATTTTCATCTTTAACTTTCTCAGGTAGACTGATTTTCTTAATATTAAGTGCTTCTTTTAGCTCATCATGATCACACTGATGGCTATACTCCCAAATCTGTTGACCTAACATATCAATCTGAAAGAAAAGAATACAAATTAGAAAATCAAATATCCAACGAATCTATTCATTTGTATACCTTCGAAATGCCCAAATATTCGTTGATGTTCTCCGAAACATATGTGACGTCTCCATCATTGGATAAGATTATGATAAATCCATCCAAAGCTTGTGACAAAATTTTATTTGTTTCAGCTGCTTTCCACAAATCAAATGGTTTGGGTTCTTTTTCATCGCCTGGCTGGGAATATTCTTCATCGCTGTTGTTGTTGTTGTTGTTGCTGCTGTTCTTGGCGATGATTGTGTTGGTGGTATCTGGTTTTTCAGATAATTCTTTGGGAATATCTTTGATTTTCGGGACTGAAAATAGAAAATGCAATCATATAGCTGATCTTGTTTTTGTCTGCTACGATGTTTGTGAGTATAATACTTACATAAGTGAAGCATATCGCGTATTTTTAAATAGGCAATTGCAACACGCATAATTGATGCCTTATCCAATTGGTCGACATTATCCTTTGGCAATGGTAGGACTTGTGCTAAATCAGTGAAAATTTCTGTTTCACGTGATCGCCGACAACGGGCAGCATCACGAGATTTTTCTTTGCGCTTTTCATTGCTCCTGAAAACAAAAAATTGAAATTAATTATTTTTGTAATAAAATTTAATAAAAAAAAAATAATTCTGATTTAGAAAGTTAATTACAAAGTGGTGATTTTTTTTTGTTGTTGTTGTTTGTAAACAGAAGAAGACTTTTGTAATATAAAACAAGACAAGTCAACAACTTAAGTAACTTATAAAGAGTTTTATAAGATGGGCTTTTGGTAGTGGTTTAAGCATAAGGGACTTATTATGCTAAGTGACTTTTGGATTTTTTGTGTTGGGTGGTATAAAAAGATGAATATTTTTGAACTAAGGGTGGACAAACGAATGTTTTTGGTGGACAGTCATAAATGCGCGGTGGACGAGGACGACGAATCTAAGTAGAACTCATCGTCCAATAAATCAGCGCAATTGTGTGCCTAACCAAAACCAGAACTAAACAGCTGATGTCAAAAATAAATCTCAAGCTATCCCAAAATTTACGATATATCGAGATTTTCAATAAAAGCGCTACAAAAGTTTTTTTAAATAAAACAAGAACGGTTTGGATATCAATGAAACTTTTTATTCCTGTGAAAGTACGTTCGATGCCATTATGTATCGAACTCGATTCCTTTTGCATGGCGCGCCGTCCTGTTGCAACCACATGTCCTCCAAGTCCATATCATCCAATTGGGGCCAAAAATATTCGGTTATCATTGAACGGTAGCGATCCCCATTCACAGTAACGTGCCGGTCTTGATCATCACGGAAGAAGTACGGCCCAATGACGTCGCCGCCGGCCCATAAGCCACACCAAACCGTAATTTTTTCGGGATGCAATGATGACTCATGGAGTACGTGTGGATTGCTACCTGACCAATACCGCATATTTTGTTTATTGACGAAGCCATTCAGCCAGAAATGAGCCTTATCGCTGAAGATGATTTTTCGATGAAAATCCGAATCATTTTTAAGTTGTTGCTCAGTCCAATTCACGAACATACGACGCTTCTGGTGGTCAAGCGGCTTCATTTAATCTTGTAAGGATGTTGGCCAAGATCTTTTCGCAAAATTCGCCACAACGACGTCACAGAGATGCCCAACGCTTGAGAACGACGTGTGAGAGACACATTTGGGCTTTCTGCAACTGAAGCCTCAGCGGGAACATTTTGTACTGTGCCTGTGGATTCAAATTTTTCCACTAGACGCTCAATTGTTGATCTGGTAGGACGATTATGACGACCATAAATTTGAGGTAGCGCTCTTAACGTTGAGGCCACTGACTCCGAATTTTGGTAGTAAATTTTAATAATTTTGACTCGTTGTTGGCTCGTATACCTTTCCATTATGAAATGGCAAACCTTACTAAAGAGAAATGTCAAAAGAGCGGCAAGAAATATGGCATCGTTTGCTGTCCCTGTTGCTCTACTTTTGTAGCGTCCCTGTTGAAAAACCCTTTATGTACGTACCAGAGATTATGAATTATAAAGATTGGAAACCTTCGTACGTTTCACCCTCCAAAACCCATTTGTTTACATTGTTGTTTTTGTAATTTCGTTTTGTGTCGATGAATAGATGTGAATTGCAACAACAATTAAATAGGGTGGGTTTGTTCTGTTTTGACAGTTCGACCATTTTTTATGTGTAAAAAACGCAGCCATCTTTAAAAAAATTTCAACTCATCAGCTTTTCACCACGAAAATGGCGGACTATAGGTGGGATATCGGGATGTGTTCGGAAAATACAGATTCAATGGTGCAAACAGAATAATTAAGGGTGCACCCATATTGTTCATAAATCTATAGCTGGCCATTCACAAGTGAGCTTTAAGTTAATATTTTTTAAAGAAATTGACACTTGCAGCTTCCTTAGGGTAATTTCATCAAACAGAAATAATTAGTTATTATCGAAAAAGATAAAAATATGATGCAAAGCATCGTAATACAGATGATAAAATAACTACACAGATCTTACTAAATATACTATACTATATATATGTTGTGGCGAAGATTGTGATGAGCTGCATTAGAATATTTTGAGTTTATTTTAAAAATGCTAGAAACGCTTTTTTTGCTACAAATAGTGCTAACTCTTCTACTTGGCTGATGTATTTCAGTAGTATATAGAATTTGTATTATAAACCCTTCATATACAACAGTAAAAGCCCAAACCACGCTTTCGGTGTCAACCGGGTATGAAGTTCTGATGCAAAACTAAAGTGCCATCTGTGCGTTGAAAGGGGTAAGGGTAAACAGAGTTAAAAAGTAGTAGATGATGTTTGGCGAAATGTCAAAGAAAGAGTGGTAGATACAGAATACACATACAATTCAATAAGAGAAACAAATGTTAGGACAGATCGGATCGGATGATGCAAAGGGTGTAAGAGAAGGAAATAGTAGTAATATACAAAAATATTGTATGTTCCATGGCTAAAATCACTTTGAGGAGTTATCCGATGAAAGGCTTTATATTTATGTACATTTTTGTTAAATCAGTGTTCAGCATTTCTAAATGAAATAGAAAAGCGAAGAACAATCTTAAAGGATCACTTTCAACAGCAAATGGAAAGAAGACTTTTTGCAATATTCTGTTCTCTCACTAACTGATTAAATTTATCTAGTGCGTTAATTATGTATTGATTTATTGTCAATTTGCATTTTTGATTATTATTTTACTACCCTTTAAATATAATTGTTCAAAATCCTCCATGCATTTTTAAAACCAAATGATTTTAGGTGTCGTGAACACTTGATAGTTCGTTTCGCCATTTTTATTAGTTTTTGAATGTGCCCATTGAAATTCATCAAGTTTTCAAAATATCGTGGTGGAAATCAGTAAGTTGCACTAGTATGAGTTAAAACACGCATACTAATGCAACTTACTTACTTCACCACGGGCAGCCATATTGTTTAGCTTGTAGGCAAACCCGAATGACAGCCGAGGTTTCCAATCTTTATAATTCATAATCTCTGGTACGTACTAAACGATCCGATGGATATTTGACGAACAGCTGATCACAGCTGACTACACCTACAGCTGACTATTTGTTTTGTTTTTTGGTGTCGCATAGATAAAATATAAAAATAAGGGCTAAAATATGTACCAGTATCATTTGGAATGGGAATCAAATCGCCGCGTTATTAAATCAATTGTTTTAACTTTTGTTCGCTGTTCTGACGTTTGAGAGAAAACGTTGCCTATCCGGTTTGGAGCATTCACAAACAAATCGGATACAAAAGGTATCTCATCCGTGTTTAAAAGCTCATCCGAAAATTGGGAAATATATAGATCTTTTCGTAACATGTATAAAAGTGAAATTGAAATTGCTATAAGCAATTTTATTACTTCTCAGATAACTGCCAAGTCTGGAGATCAGATAGAAATGTGGAAAGTGCTAAAAAATATTGTGTTAAAGAATGCAAACTCAAATATAATTGAAAGTATAAAATTCAGTGAAGAGACAGTAACTCTATCAAATGAAATTGCTAGAAAATTTAATGCGTACTTTGTAGACAGTATTCGGGAAATAAATGCATCAATTGAAAATATTTGTTATTTGTCGCCGAACATAATTTGCAGCTCTACTTTTACTTTTGAATTTTGCAATGAAGTAGCTTTATATAAGTTAATTAAAAATTTAAATAATAAAAATGATGTATTTAGGCTTAATAAAGAAATTATAAATCAGTCAATCGAGATTATCAGTCCTGTTCTTCTAAAGGTGATTAACAAATCCCTGCAAACGGGTATATTTCCCGAAATTTGGAAGGAATCAGTAGTCACCCCAGTACAAATAACAAATACAAGTAAATGTGAGGAATATAGACCAGTGAATATTATTCCTACGTGTGAAAAACTAATCGAAAAGTTTGTTGCTGAACAGTTTCAAAAATATTTACAGGTCAATAATTTATTAATTGAAGAACAATCTGGATTCAGAAGAGGTCATTCATGTGAAACTGCCATTAATTGTGTTGTGTGGAAGTGGAAAAGACAAATTGATCGTGGAAATTCGGTGATAGCTGTATTCTTGGATTTGAAACGTGCTTTTGAAACTATCGATAGACAGATTTTACTCAAAAAATTATGGTTGTATGGTGTGGGTGGTATCGAGTTGGAATGGTTTACGTTTTATTTAAAAAATAGAAGCCAAAAAACGAAAGTGAATGATGAATTATCTTGTCCAATCAATAACGATCTGGGGGTGCCACAAGGGTCTCTTCTGGGGGTCTTTCTCTTTCTGTTATATTTATATTAATGACTTTAAGAAATGCCTTAAATATTTTAATGTTAAGCTTTTTGCGGTGACAGTCTGGTTCACATTCATGGAGATGATGCTGAAACAATGTGCCAAAGATTAAATGAGGTTGAAAATGAATAAACTAAAGGTGAATGTTAGTAAAACTAAGTGCATGAAGTTCCGCGTGAATAATGAAATAAATTTATGTATGGATGATGTGTCACTGAACACTAAACAAATCTGAATTTCAAGGACCATGCAAGTCATGTTTGTGCAAAGATTTCAAAAAAGGTTTATTTCTTGAGTAGATTAAAAAAGCAACTGACACTTGAAGCTTCTATTCTTCTATATAATGCTCTAGTGATGCCACATTTCAATTACTGCTCAATTTTACTAGGTCTGTTTGGTAACGTGAAATTTCTTCCGAATTTGCACAAATTTTCACAAAATTGCACAATTTGTCACAAATTCCCGTTTGTTAACTGGAAAAAGTTGCAACGAGAGAGCAAATCGAGAGAGAAAAAAATTTCGCCTCCATTGGATAACTTGCGAATTTGTGCTACATAAATTTCTGTGTGCAAGAAGAGCAAAGTCTGTCAAAACACCCAGCTGTTAGCATCTTTTGCTTTTAATTTGAAATTATGGTTTCTGGTATGTGAAAATTAACTTTATAAATAATAAATAACTTGATAAATTTATATTTTATGTGGTTTTTTTTTTAAATTAAAAGCAAATTGTTAACAAAACCAGACTTTTGGCATGTGAACGTTGATGTGAGGAGTAAAATTCTGACGTTTTTTTACACAAAAGTGGTTCAATGCGTTTGTTAACTTTCTTGTAAGTTTCTCCATTTTTGAGAAATTCGTTCTCTCTTTGGTTTTTTGACAGGTTTTACACATTTTGCTGAAAAAAGATACCAAACAGACCTACTATTTGGTTCCAATATCGATGTCAAAACGAGACTTCAGAAACTTCAGAATAGGGGAATGAGAGTTGTTGAAAGCTGAATATTTACACTCCGATTAGAATTATGCTCGAATGCATGAATTGGATGAATGTTAATGTATGATACGATGATTTTTATTTTTAAAATGCGTAATGGTATGCTTCCGGAATATTTGTCTGATGGAATATTGGAGGTGTCTGAAGTTCAATAGTTTAATTTGAGAAACGTTGCCAACTTGAGACCGGAACGATGTAGACTAAGCAGTACACAGCACCAGTATTGCCATTTTGACTTGCTTCCAGTCAGATTTGACTGGAAAAAAAAAATCGTACAGTAGCCCCTCGATAATGTGAATTACCGATAATGTGAATTTCTCTAAAATGTGAACCGCCAAAACTTTACATTGTCATCTCTATAATATGAACTTCTGAAGCTTTCCAACTCTAAAATGTGAATTTCTTTTGTTAAAGGGTTTATATTTCTCTTTTTTCTGTTGTTAGTTTTGCGTGCGACATGAAGGACTAATTAAACGTTGTTTGTCTAGACATATTACAAGGTTTTTAATGCAACTGCAGCCCAGACAGTGTGTCCTGCGAGTTGTGTAGAAACATTTTACATTGCCATGCTTTTGTTATGATGTTTTATGATCATTAGGTATTTTATTTTGTATTATATCTAAACTTAATTAATGTTGAAACTGCGCTTTAGGAAATTACTTTGTGTTGTTATAAATGAATACGAAAGTTGTTTCAATCAGTTTGCAAGAGCTGAAAAATGTTCCAGTAATGTGAATCCCTCTAATATCCAAAAAAAAAACTTGTTTATATTAGTTGGAATTATCGAGGGACTACTGTATTTTTTATTTTGACTCTTTTTTTTTTCTTCTTTTTGACTTGAAAACAGATTTCCTTATGTTTGACTGTTTTTTTCTTACTGGATTCGGAAGAAACAAATCCAGTCAACAAGTCAGATTTGACTGAATTTGGAATTTTGAACTGGGAACACTTCACAGCACTCAATTTTTCATGATGGAATCATTTATTTTAATAACCTTCCTACAGAAGTAAAGTGTGAAACCGGAATTAATCAATAATATTAAATAATGTCGTTTAGTCAAAATATTTATAAACAAAAAATATGATTTTATTATCTTGCCGTCTATGTATTTTAAAGTTTTTTTTAACTAATAATTTTGTTTCTTGATGAAGGCTTATAAGAAACACGCTTATAAGAAAAGCACGTTTATAAGAAACATTTAAATTAAAAAATAGTGTCTTTTTTGTTATACCTAGTACATTTTTGGTTAATGAATAAATTTACGCAAACAGATTTGAAGATTCTATACTTCATTAAAAGTGAAAAAAAAAGTTACGATAAATATTAAAAAAGGCTTTCAAAAATGAAGATTTACTTTATGAATGATTTTGGTTTCTAAAATTGATTTTTAGGGAATTTTCAAAAGTTTTGCAGTTGCTTGAGAAGACGCAGGTCCATAGGTAGGGAATTTCATAGATCCACTGTGTACACAAAGAACTGTCGCTTCCAGTTAAGATAGGTAAACCGTGGTGTATTTAGAACTATACTTCTTTCAGATGTTGGAAAAACAAGCTTTTCAAAGATATATTCGGGAACTTCATTCTGAATCAACTTATAATGGGTGATTTTTTAAGAGGTTTAGAACTTTTTTAAAAAAAAAAACACAAAAAATTCGAAAAAATGAATGAAATATTTATTTGAATCGATAGTTTGAACCTTGCAATTTAATGTTTAAAGATAATTTCATGCAAATGTTGACCGCGGCTGCGTCTCAGGTAGCCCATCCGCTGAGTCCAATTTTGGCATACTCTTTCACACATATCGGCCGGTATCTCACGAATGAATGCATGGATGTTGGCTTCCAGTGCGTCAATCGAAGCGGGCTTGTCCCTATAGACATTAGCTTTGACATACCCCCACAAAAAATAATCTAATGGTGTCAAATCGCACGATCTAGGCGGCCAATTGACCGGCCCGAAACGTGAAATTAACTGTTCACCAAACTCGCCTCGCAATTGCGCCATTGTTTCGCGTGCTGTGTGGCATGTGGCACCGTCTTGTTGAAACCACATATCATGCAAGTCAAGAACTTCCATTTCGGGCAAAAAAAAGTTTGTTGTCATCGCTCGGTAGCGATTCGCATCATCTTTGAAGAAATATGGCCCAATAATGCCGCCGGCCCATAAACCGCACCAAACAGTGGCTTTTTCGGGATGCATTGGTAGCTGTTGCAATGCTTCTGGCTGATCTTCACTCCAAATGCGGCAATTTTGCTTATTTACGTACCCATTCAACCAAAAATGAGCCTCATCGCTGAACACAAGCAGCGCGCGATGAACATTTCGAACCGAGCACGAATTTTGATAGTAAAATTCAATAATTTGCAAGCGTTGTTCATTTGTAAGACGATCCATGGTTAAATTGCAAACCAAACTGAAGCTGTTTGACAGTGACACAAGGTACTAAACACACGTCAGCTGTCAAAACCAGTGTTGCCAAAACCAAACCAGCCAAAAAATCACCCGTTACAAGAACACTTGTGCTTGGAAATCAAGAAATTTGCTTAAGGGCATGTTAAAAACACTGTTTGCACTTCCAGAAACATGGTCAAACCGATTTAAACCATAATCAAAGCGAGCAATATTGTTGAATGCAACTTCCAATTTTCGTCTACTTCTGCTGTCTAAACAACAAAAGAACAGCCTACCATACGATACAATAGGAAGTACAAGGGTTTTCGCTATTGTCATTTTAGTCGACATTGGCAGACATCGGCCAGCTAAAATTTATAACCGGGAGTGCGGCGTAAATTTTTTCCACTGTGCAAGTTATATGACTATCCCATGACAGTTTTTGATTAAATACAACTCCTAAGTTTTTAACTATTTCCACGTATACTAGAGTAGAGCCACCTAGTTCGACATTTGGAGAGTAGGATGTTTCGACCAGTGTATTCCTCACAAGAATAGCCTGACATTTGTTTGAATTCATTTTCAAAAGGTTCTGGTGAGACCATTCTACAACACGCGTTAAATCTTCGTTTATTGTGGCAGTTGCATCTTCAATTATTCCGATCATGTAGCTCAAATAAATCTGAACGTCATCAGCATACCTGTGGATTTTGCAATATTTTAGAACCAAAGGTAAGAGGGTAAAAAGAAGAGGGCCCACAATAGAGCCTTGGGGTACACCAGCATGCGTTGGGAGAAAAACGGATAGCTTGTTATTTGCCAGAACTGATAGAGTTCTTCCAGATAAATATTCTTTGATGAGAAAAGCAGCCCAATTTTCAAAGAAGAAATTGTTTTTTTTTTAACTTTTTCAAGAGCAGTATATGCGCAATAGAATCAAACGCTTTTGTAAAATCAAGCAGAACCATCGTCGTAACTAGATTATTATCTATTTCTTGTCGTATGTCATCAACTATTTTTAAAACTACTATATTGTGTCTTAAAGCCTCATTGAATAGAACAGCAGCCGGTAAGTATTTAAAAAGGATACAATCTGTTGACTTATTATCTTCTTAAATTTTTTGGAGGTCTGGAGATGAAGGGTAGAATAGATATTGGGCGGTATTCTTTTTGATTTGAATTCGGAAAAAATTCTGATCCGAATCATGTCGTTTTCGATTAGATTTTCGGACTGTTGTACTCTTTTTTGATTCCAATCGAATATGAAAACATCGTCTTCCCAAGCTTGTACACACACTGCCAAAGGACGCCATTTTACAAAATGGCTTCTTCAAGCATTTATCCATTTTGACAAGTAATCAGACGATAAAAATTTACATGGATGTCTGTGTTCCTCCATTATGAAATTGGGAACAGAAAAACACTCCGAAAAAGTTACTCGGAACAGCCAATCGTAGGCTTTTGGAGTTGTTGGAGTGAAAAAGTAGTACTCCGAATACCAAATCAAATGGATTGTGAAAATTGCTTGATGAATTTCGAAATATTTTGATATTTTTCTGGCTTGACAAACATATTTGAGAATATGAACGCATTCTTGTCAAACCAGGAGGAAATTTCATTTTAAAAAAAGTTTTTATCGTGTGCGCATCAAAAGAAAAGAACAAAAAAAACAGATGGATGTAACGGGAAATTGCGATTATTGGAGAGAATTTTTTGAAATATATAAAAAATTACCGGAGATAAATGGCAGGTTAAAAGCGAAGAATATAAAAACAAAACAAAAAAGTGCTATTTTAGCCATTCCTAAGTCCAAACTCGTTTCCTCTTATTTTGTTTCCATTTTTTTTCTTCTTGTTCTTCATTTTCTTAAATTTGATCTATAACTAGAGATGCAATCAAAACGTTCGGCATGGTTAAAATTCTAAAGAGAACTGATGTTTGACAGCATGTTTGACAAATGTCAAAGCCATATTTGTCAAACATATTTGAGAATGTGAACCCCCCTATACCAAGTGGTGAAGGGCTTTACATTTTTTTTTTCGAACATCTGTCCGATGTGTTAATCGGAACGGTTACCTCGATTGAAAATTCGATCAAATCGGAGAAAATTTTCTTCCGAACGGAAGAAATGGCTGAATTATCTCAATTCGCCTGCCTTTACTTGAAGGTTTGCCGAATCCCGAATGCGTTGGTCGAATTCTTGAAAAAACTAAAATTTGAAAATTTGGAAACTTTGGGAAAAAATATGGTTACAATGGGGCTAGAAAGGGCCCTCGCCAGCTATTGGGTAGGTTCATTTGGAATTCCAACCTGGAATGTTCCGCTTACCAGTCCAATATTCTTACCACAATACGGCAATACAATGTTGAAAATTATTAAGTTTTTACTTTAATTTGTCATACCATTGTGGCCTTAAGCCACACGAGTAAAACCGTTCGATATATGTAGTTGTGCATTTTATTTCGGTTAAGTTGTTGAATTTCAATTTTAATGTTTGAAAGAGAACCAACAGGTTCTTACCTAAATTAATCCCTTTCGCATTGAATACGGTGGAAAATTTTGATGCAAAATTATTTCTCATTTTTTTTAATTAAATTTCTTAAGCTAGAGGTCATAAAATATCAAATTTAAATGAGATGTGGTCATGTTCCCGAGGCGGCCTTTAATGATTCAATCCAATAATTTATTGATATAACTTTTTTTTGTATATTTTTCAGACAACAAAAGAAGATATTTAATTGAATGGCAATAATGATAATTTAACTTTCTCTCGCATGGTTTCTCTGGATTGTGATTTTTTCTGTGAAAAAAAAACTTAATTTATTATCAACTGTTCTGCCTTTTTTATTTTGTTAAACGCCCATATCAATGAGAGTAACTATATAGGTAACTGCATTTGTACGTGCAAAATGGATTGTCTGCAATGGCTGAACTAGCAGCATTAATGAATTTCTTCCTAGCGTGCAAATGCTCAATTGATTGTGCAATTATTCAATTTGAGCGATTTTATTTTTTGTACCTAGTTTTTTTTTTTCTTTTTTGCCATTTTATTGCTCTTCTTATTACGATTATTATGTATTTCGAATACGATGTCAGATGATATGATCAACCCAGCTTGGGGGTAGATGGAATATTTAAAATTTAAAATTGTTATGGAATATTTAACAGTCTCCGACAAAATTATATGATCATTATCATTAAGTATTGAATTATATAAAAAAAGTTCCTAGTAAATTTATAGAATATTATGTACTTATTTTCTTAAAAATATGAAGAAGTTTGTCATAACTATCAGAAATAACATATGTACTTATCTGATGCACGTGCAGACTTTTCTTAAAATCCTGACATTAACCAAAGCCAGACAAAAGGGCGAAATGTTCTAAAAGTCGAAATTGTGCGCGTTCAACGCATATCTTAATTTTCAGAACTGTGAATTTTTGTGATTGGCAAGCTGTCATAAAAATTACTGAAAATTTAGATGACATCTAAATTTTTATGACAGCTGGTCAATCAGAAATCTGAAAATTCAGATATGCGGTGAACGCGCACAATTTCGACAAATTCAGAACTCTGAAAATTGAAATATGCGTTGAACGTGCCTATTAAAATAAGAGTAGCTCCGAATGTCCACTCGAAAACGACATTAATATCCTGAAATTGTTTATACGTGTATTCTCGTTTTTGAGAAACCGCCGATATACCTATACCAAACAGCTGTTTTTTTTATACTTCGTTTTTATTAGAAAAAATGAGGTAAGTTCGTTGAAAATTTCCTTCCAGAATTATCTCATTTCCCTTACAAGTTCACATTTGAACCAACCTTACCAACACACCCAATTGGAATCCATTTTAAATGATTTTGTATTGGAATGTCAAAATTTGATGTATGAAAAATAGAAAGAGAAAACAGCAAAGACAAGCGATTATTTACAGCCAAATAAAATTCACAATGACATAATCTGTCAAACGAAATACCCAAATGTAATTTGCGAAAGCACCTCATTTCGGATCCAATGAAAACTTATGTCATTTTCGATTGGATTTTCGGTAAATTGTACTCCTTTTCAATTCCAATCGAATATGAAAACACTGACTTTCCTAAATTTACACACACACTACCAAAGCTGCCATTTAACAAAATGGCTTCTTCAAGTATTTATCACTTTTGACAAGTAATCCAACGAAAAACTTTATATGTATGTGTTTGTTCCTCATCTACTCCAAAATGAAATTGGGGACAGAAGAACACTCCGAAAACATTACTCGGAACAGCCAATCGAAGGCTTTTGGAGTAGTAGGAGTGAAAAAGGAGTGTAAAAGGAGTACTCCGAACATCCAAACGAAAACGACATTAGTGTTCGATGTAATGGCAGGATCACAGCTCTTGAACATTTTCGGATTGATCTTCGGACCAAATACGGCAATTTTGCTATTTGTCCAAAATGGGACTCATCGCAGAACAGAATTTTATTCCAGAATGGAACATGTTAGCCTCACTTATAGTAACCATTTGAAAGAAAGAAACTTTTAATAGTAACTGCAAAGAATTCTTTATGATACAAGAGTATAAATAATATATACATATTTGAAACCAGACAGGTTTTGAACGTCCCACAATTTGAAACTTCCGAGAAGAAAGAAACAATATTTCGTTTGAATTGCCTGAAATATCAAGTTAATATTTTTTTTTTAAATATATATATTCCATAAAAATAACCTTTAGGGCAGATTATCAAATACTTTTTTTTTTGTCAATCGATTGATAAATTTATAAAGTTTACGCAGTAACGTAGTTGCGTGTTACGCATTTTTCTGAAAATAGCAGTTATCTGAAATTTATGGAAAAAAACGTAAATTTAGAATTGTTTTCAGTTTTGCATTGACAATGTTGATTTTGCGTAGGACAACTACAATAATTTGAAAACCTACGAACTCTTGAATGACATTCAAGATCCAAGAGAGGAGTAGGAATCTTTTTATAACTTCCGATAAATGTATTAGTATGTGGGTAAGTACTATTTTGTTTATATGTCAAGTTACGAATTCATAAAAAAAATGTATTCTGTCTGCCCGCCATCCTAAACCCCTGAGTTTTCTTTCTTTAAATTTGGTACCCAACGGTCATAATATCAATATTTGCATTTTAAAAAGGATGACACTCTAGATATGCCAACTATAACAGTTTTGGTTTACAAATTACGGTTTATGTGGCCCCGCTAGGACAGGGCCCTCCGCCGGTCGGCATACTTCGGGCACCCAGATTTATTTTTCAAGTGGCGCGAAGCTCGTTAACTCACGCCCAATTTTATTAGCGATAAACTGTTATAAAGAACATAGACAGTTGCGAGTCAGCAGTTATTAAAGTAACATTCGATCTTCGTTTTGATTTGGATGCCTACAACATTGTTCTTTTGGTCTTAATGGGCTTCTCATAGGCTTGATTCTAATAATTAAAACATTTTAAATATTTACATACATATTTGAAAAAGAGAGTACTTACAATCGATTGAAGTTCATAGTGGAAACTATAACCCCTTTTTATGTTAATTCGGGAGTACCACAGGATTCTGTTTTGGGACCACTTTTATTCTCACTTTTCTTGGTATTGGATTGATGGAAGACGTTGAAGTTCGAACTAATGGGGATCTTAAACGTATTCAACTGTGGACAAGTTTAATTACACTCAGGCCCAGATTTTCAGTGGTGAGTTAAACCAGAGTTAGCTAACTCCAGAAGCAAATGAATCCACAGTGAACTGAGGAAGCAGTTTTTTGGTGGAGAATGCATGCGGAACGACTAAACAAACTCGGTGGATAAAACATCAAAAGCGTGTGTTCAGTTAATCCTGAGTTAACTCACAAAATTTGATGATTTAACTCGGGCTTAACTTTAATCTCGCAATGAAATACTGGTCATCAGAAGACTCAATATAAATTAAATACCTATGATTCGTTCAAGAAGCAAAATTCATTTAGCCTCAGCGGAAATCTAATTCCCTGATTAGACAAGGTTAAGACTTTACTTTAAATAGCTTTCTTAGTTTTTGATATACAATCTCAGACGCAAACTTATATCTATTCTCTTCGGGCTCTGAGATATTCTGTGCGGTTAATTTTAATTTCACTTTTTAATCCTGTTTAACTGTTCCCTGTTTAAGCGTAACTTAAATGTTACATTAAATGATTTTTTACTTCGGTATAAATCTCTCAAAAATATATTAAGATTCTGGTAATTCTAAAAATCGGTTAAAACCTTTAATATTGGGCAATACTTCTTTCATATAAAATTTAAGCTCAGTTTCTGTTTTTTTGACTGGATTCAATCATTTAGTAGGTATGCACCTTAACTTTAAAAAAAAAAAACGTTATTTTAAAACACACTTCAACTTCAGTGCAAGCCAAGTGTAAACTGTTATACTGCAAATTACTAGTAAATGGGTTTGTCCTCTACACTCTACTTGAAACTGTCAAATTTTGAGGAGTGGGGATGAAATTCTATAAGTGAAATTTTCCAAAAGTCCAAACAGTAGGTCTGTTCGTTTACGTCTCAAAATTGCAAATTTTTACAACATTTTTAATAGATTTTCTTCTTTTTGGAATTATTTCATTAATAAAAAAAGAAAACTTAAAGTAAAAGTAAACAGCAGCCAATTTGTAATTTTTTGTTATCCCTTATGTTAGTTAAGCATTTGAAAGAACACAAAACTTACAAGTTTCTGTCCGAATAAATTTCTTGATTAAAAATTTTCAAGAATGGGAGGTTTTTTTTTTCTCTTTTATGGACGGTGTGCACATTGAACTGACTCCTCCGATTTTGTTTGTCGTGAATCCAACTTGTTTTGTTCAGACACAAACTAATGTGAACAAATCCGTCTCACTTTGACGTTCAGCAGTCGTTAAAACAAAATAAAAATCTGTGCTCTTTGAAGGATTAATTACAAATTTTTCACTTACAAAATATAAATAAACATGTTTCCAATTGAAAAAAACTCGATTCTGTAGTATTTAAGTGCCAAAGATAAATCACAGAAAGAGAAAAACAGATGTCACAAAAGAAAACGTCAACAAAATTCAAAAATCCTGCCTTTCCTGGCCATCTCTTTCTAACTATGAAGTGGGAGTGAGCATAAGCACAGAGACGTCAACAAAAATCGGAGGAGACAGTCCAATAAGAACACCGTTATGAGCATTTCTTCTAGCCAAATGGAAGTACGCGAAGAGGATTGGG
This sequence comes from Leucozona laternaria, assembly GCA_932273885.2. Taxonomy (NCBI): domain Eukaryota; kingdom Metazoa; phylum Arthropoda; class Insecta; order Diptera; family Syrphidae; genus Leucozona; species Leucozona laternaria. The sequence continues at coordinate 214,330,249 of OW026366.1, read as the reverse complement.
CTTATTCGACTAGTACGCGAACGCACCTTAGCATACAGTGCAAACAACGAACACATCCATTTTGAGATCTCTCTGACAATGACAGTTCACAAAATTAAAAAAACATAAGTGAGCTTATAACAGAAAAACACCCATGTTTGAGTACATACCTTCTATGTGCCTGATTACATGGGTCGTTTTACTGAAGAGCGCATCGGTGAGACAGGTAGATTTTATGTGAGTAAAAAAGAGAAGGTAGATTCCACCGAAATTTCACCGATGCGCCAGTTTCATTTAATAATACCAATAAGAGGTGTTATTTTGATATTCAAAGAAAAATGGCATTTTTTTGAGATAAATGATCGGATGTTTATTTCATTATAAAGAGGAAGGTATGCCGTTAATAATGGAACACAACATCAGCCAAATGGCCGCCACGACCATGCTTACAGGACCATATCCTTTTCATGAAATTTTCCATAACCAAATCGCAAAGTGGCTGCCCTATGTCCTCGATAGCCTCACGAATTCCATCTTTGAGGTCTTGAATCGACGCTGGGCTGTTGGCGTAGACCTTATCTTTCACGTAGCCCCAAAGGAAGAAGTCGCAAGGTGTTAAATCACAAGATCTCGGTGGCCAATTGTGATCACCTCTTCGAGAGATAACACGGTCCGGAAACTTTTCCCGTAAAAGATCGATGGTTTCATTGCTTGTGTTGCACGTAGTGCCGTCTTGTTGAAAGTAAACGTTGTCCAGATCAATAGCATCCAATTCCAGCCATAAAAAATCATTAATCATCTCTCGATAGCGCAATCCATTGACCGTAACTGTTGCTTCAGCCTCATTTTCGAAAAAGTAAGGTCCAATGACCCCGCCGGACCATAAACCGCACCAAACAGTCACGCGTTGAGGATGGAGAGGCTTTTCAACAATAACTCTTGGGTTTTCCGAGCCCCAAATGCGACAGTTTTGCTTGTTGACGTAGCCTCCGAGGTGGAAATGGGCCTCATCAGTCAAGATGATTTTTCGATGAAATTCCGGATCATTTTTATGCATTTCAAGGACCCAATCAGCAAAGACACGACGTTGTTGATGATCAGCCGGCTTGAGTTCTTGTGTTAACTGAACTTTATAAGCCTTAAGACCCAAGACTTTATGCAAAATACGGTGTAATGACGTTTGTGGAATGCCTAATTCCAAAGAACGACGAGGAATGGACAAACCTGGGTTTTCTTCAACACTTTGGGCTACAACAGCAATATTCTCAGTTGTTCTTGAGCGACGTGCACGGGTTTTATTCTTCACATCACTAACTTGTCCCAACAGCTCGAATTTGTCCACCAATTCCTGTATTGCGGTCCGACAAGGTGCTTCACGACGACCCAAAAATGTTTTAGTTTTACGAACCGTCTCTGCCAAATTTTCACCATTTCTATAGTGAATTTTAATAATTTCAATGCGTTGTTGAAGCGTGTATCGTTCCATTTTTATTAATGGCGTAGTTTCTACTTGTCAAATGTCAAAAAATGACAGCTTCAAAATTATTTTCGTATTCAGCATGAAACGTGTGATTGAGATATGTATATATAGATTTTAAGGGTGCGAGATAGGGAAGGATAGATTGAAATGAAAGGATTTTTCTACACCGGCGTGAAATTACGACTTCAGTAAAACAGTCTTCAGTTAAAAGACTCATGTAATCAGAGACTATTATTTATACCTTATTCAGAAACCAACTTGCATCAGTGTCTGCCATCTGTGTCTGCTGTGCCTAACGCTCGTACTGTGAGATCACATCACATCAATTGACCCACCTTATAGGGCTCTCAAAAGTTTTTGCCAGATTTTGTAACTAAAGGGTCCGCCATCTAACGTTCTTTTTTTTCAACTATTGCTTATTTCGTGAATGGTAACACTTAGCTCATGTCTGATTTGACAGATAATTAGTTTTATCCTTCCGCTGAACGAATATGGTTGTGTATACGCTTCGCTAAGTGGGCCTTCGATCGACTCAGAGAAGATGCCGATTTTGCCAAAAAACTCATCTTTTCAGATGAAGCTCATTTTGATCTTGGCGAGTAGTAAACAAGCAAAATTGTTGCATTTGGGCCACAGAAAACCCGCACGCATACATTGAAAAGCCGATACACCCAAAACGAGTCACTGTTTGGTGCGGATTTTGGTCCAGAGGCATAATTAAGCCATTTTTCGAAAATGAGCAAGGAGTGGCCGTTACAGTCAATGGCGATCGTTATCGGGTCATGTTGAACGAATTTTTGTTCACAAAAATTGAAGGGGAGGATATTGGCAACATTTGGTTTCAACAGGACGGCGCTACGTGCCACACAGCTGAAGCTACACTCGATGTTTTGCGCCATTTTCAAAAAAAAAAAAAAGTTATTTGGCGGACCCTTTAGTTTCATGTCAATATGTATTTATTAATCAAACCAGAAATATTAATTTGAATATATGTATACGTATTAAAATATTCTAATTAAAAGTCAATTACGCCAGTCATCACATCACATCAAATCACATCACATCACAGTGCAGCAAGTGCAAGTCTATAACTTTGTTTACAAATAACTCTCAAAATTATCCCACATCATGATCTACACCTTATGCAAAGCATATTAAATTACTCAAGGTCTACGTGCTTAAAGTCGCGCGAAAAAATCAACTGAAACTGCATTTTTTTGTTTGTTTATTTACTTTTTATAATTATAGTGCAACAAGACATTTGTGTACAACTGTTTCTGTATCGCTATACCCAACAGTCCAACAGAAAAGAACCGCGCTTTTCAAAGCTAATTAGCTTCGCATAACATCTGATCTAACATTTTGTGGCGTAGCTATAATGTAGGTACCTACCTACATATCTATCTATAGCTATATACTCGAGACGCGCATTGCATGAAGTCAATGGCCGAGCCCACGTGTTAGTTGGAATAAAACTGGGGCATTCGTTGCTGACAGTGTGTGATTAATATTGCTGAATTTTCTTCGTTAAAAATATATTGTGTGACTAAAAAAAAATTCCTATATGTATATTTTTGTGTATATAAAAATCTTGAAGTCATATGACTGCGGTGATGAACTTATAATCATCTTAAAATAAATAAGAACATTTTAAGAAATAATGATTTGATAGAAATACGTACAATATTTTTGTTTTATATCAAATCCAAAATCGAATTTGTTGCATTCCACAATATTCGAACGCACTTTTTCGATATCGAAAACAGAATTATCAATGACATAAAAATTCGATATTATGACATATACAGAAATGACTTTATAAATAGAATGCATTTTTACGTATTTAGTTACGTTCAATGCGATATGCAAACAAACTATACAATGATTATCAATTTTAATTTTTGCTGGAGTATTGCTTTTAATAAATTGATTGGGTTGCATATACCTGTTTGACCAAGTTGCTTATGTCGTTTTCGGTTGGATTTCGAAACTGTTCCATTCCTATCGAAAATGGAAAATTTGGAGTAAAAGGAGTGAAAAAAGAGTAGCTCCGAACGTCCACTCGAAAACGAAATTAGAAATGTTTAAGATTTTAGTTATAAACGTGTAGAGTATAGGGTGTGCGGAGGTAAAGAAGGTCACTGTACTTTTATAGGAGGACAAGGCAAATCAGTCATTGACTATTGCGCAATAAATAATGATTGGCATCAACTTTCGAAAAGAAATTGCGAAAGAGGTCATTCTCCCTTTTCAATGCCGTCCGAAACTCCAACTGTCCAAACCTTAAAAAAATGGTATATTGAAGAAAAAAAACGGTATAAGAACGTATGTCTTCAAAAGAAAACAGAATATGAAAACCAACAAGCCTATTCACTTGGTCAAGCGAGGGATTCAAAAGAGTTTTAGAAAATCACGAAAAAGATAAACGGCTCAAATTATACAATAGGTCTAGGATTAACTGCTGAGGACCTATCGGTGCACTTTAAAAATATTTTACGTTCCAAATCAGATGTAAGTTTTTCTTATGCTGAACCTTTTTTATCTGATGATGAAATACTGGATTGCGAAATCACATTTGCCGAAAAAATGTCATTCTTAAAGCAAAAACTGAAAAGGCTCCTGGAGAAGATGGTGTTACTTATGATTTTTTTTTTAAAACGGTACAAAAGAACTTATTCCCAGACTCAAATCTCTCTTCAATGAAGTTTTACATACGAAAGAAGTGCCAACATCTTTCAAGATTTCCGATCCATAATAAAGGTGACACACAGAATGCTGAAAATTATCGAGGCATCTCGTTTATGAACGTGATTGCTAAGCTATTTTGTGGTGTACTTGCCAACAGACTTGAAAAGTGGACTGAAACTAATGATATAATTTCAAAATTTCAAGATGGTTTCAGGAAAAACTTCTCAACTGTAGACCTTAACGTCGAAACTCAAAGCCTTACAAGACAGGAACAAGAAGACATATGCTTTCTTTGTTGACTTTAAATCTGCTTTTGATTTTGTTAACCGAAATGCTCTTATTTATAAGCTTTTCCAACTAGGTATGTCAACGAAATTCATTCATGTAATAAAAGAAATGTATACCCAATCAAAAGCGACTGTATGGGACGGATCAACACTCTCAAACTGGTTTGAAACGGACGGACACCGGAGTTAAACAAGGGTGCCTTCTGAGCGCTCTTCTTTTTGCACTTTTCATCAATGATGTTGAAACTTGTCTACCTGGAGGTGTTCGAATTGCTGATCTGATCATTAATGTTCTTTTGTATGCCGTTGATTTAGTGATTCTCTCGGAAACCCCCGAAAACTTACAATTGATGATAAATCGACTCCTTGCCTACTGCGTGGGGACTAACAATTAACTCTAACAAGTCCAAAGTAATGGTGTTTTCTAGATGTTCTGGAGGTGGTAAGCATGTACAAGTACCTAGGAGTGAATCTTAACAAAAACATGGACTATAATGAACATGTAACAACGAAATCTACTTCATCGCAAAGCCTCCTTAACATGTCATGGAAAAATATCTTTTCGAATCAGCGTATTGCACTATCAGCAAAATAAATACAACATATTTGATGCGGTTGTAGTCTTCTTTGTGTTTTATAGGTGCTTTTTAAAGAAGCTGTTCAATCTCCCAATAAAAACACCAAATTATGCCCTATATCTCGAAACGGGTCTATCTAAAATTTTCACACACACTCTCAAGTTGCATGCAGACTATATCGTAAGAGGCTGGCTCATCAAGACAATCGATTGACTAAACAAATGGCTCTGTACGAGCTGAGAAACGCGGATTGGTGGGTGGCGAAGTGGAAAGACTTAGGAAATTCTTGTGGAGAATCGTTGGAATTGGATCACAGCAACCTGCTGCTCTTTAAAGAACGGCTCTACAAAATTATTCAATCCCACGAAACTTTTGTAAGAGTGACATTCATCAAAGAAGCTCGGAAATCTGAAAGCAGAATTCTTTATTCTCAATTGAAACTGAACCTAATGGAAGCAAACTACTTTAACGACGCGCACTCTTATAAGGAAATATCTTTGATATTCAAGACAAGATGTGAAGTAAAGGGTCCGCCAAATAACTTTCTTTTTTTTTGAAAATGGCACAAAACATCGAGTGTGGCTTCGGCTGTGTGGCACGTAGCGCCGGCCGTCCTGTTGAAACCAAATGTTGCCAATATCCTCCTCTTCAATTTTTGTGATTAAAAATTCGTTCAACATGGCCCGATAACGATCGCCATTGACTGTAACGACCACACCTTACTCATTTTCGAAAAATGGCCCAATTATGCCTCTGGACCAAAATCCGCACCAAACAGTGACTCGTTTTGGGTGTATCGGCTTTTCAATGTATGCGTGCGGGTTTTCTGTGCCCCAAATGCGACAATTTTGCTTGTTTACTACCCGCCAAGATCAAAATGAGCTTCATCTGAAAAGATGATTTTTTTGGCAAAATCGGCATCTTCTCTAAGTTGATCGCAGGCCCACTTAGCGAAGCGTATACACAACCGTATTCGTTCAGTGGAAGGATAAAACTAATTATCTGTCAAATCAGACATGAGCTAAGTGTTACCATTCACGAAATAAGCACTAGTTGAAAAAAAAAATTTTAGATGGCAAACCCTTTACTTGCCTTAATGGAACCCCATCTTTTCATCAATAAGGTACTCTCGCAGAGTCGATAGCGGAAGAATTGTCTAGATAGAATCAATGGTGACGTCACTAGTTCCAGTGTAACGAAGAGTTACAACTTATTCCCAGATACACCCGCTTTTTGATTTTAAATGTTATTTGAATGAAATCATAATTTTAATACAAATTTAAACTTCCTTACTTTTTAGTTCACATTCACTTGTGACCAAATAGATAACATGAGGAAGTAAAGAAATCACCGAAATTGTCTTTTAATCTCGCCCAAGTGGTGGGTACCAATCTACAGTACAGAGACTTGGAGATCCGGTAATAACAGGCGTGACAACTGAAAGAGAGGCACGCTATTGTGGTGTTATTACACTACCTAAGAAGCCACTCTAAGTTTTTTTTGTAAATATCCTTTGGACAAGATTCCCCTTGAGGGATTCCGATCAGAACTTTTCTAAGTTTGCTCTAAGAGGATTTCGCCAGAACTTTCCTTGGACTAACTCCTCAAAGTTCCTTTGGACAAGGGTCCCCTTGAGGGTTCCGACCTGACCTTTCCTCAGATTGCCAACTGTGGACAAAGTTTACGTAATAACATGGTTTTTATAGTAAGTTAATGAATTCTTAAAACCTGAGAAATAAATAAATGAAATACCATGTTAGTTATTTTATGTGAATGAATATTGTAAAGCATTGCAACCGAAATTAGAGATAAATACAAAATTTGTTATTTCGGAGTTAGACCCCCAAGGCCAAGATTAGTTGCTTTTTTGGAATGAACCCTGGACACCGGCGAACTTATTTCAGCCTCAACTCTACTTGGTGAATGGGCTACTACGACATATTCGGAGCTCAGACCTATAGGGAGTCGTATATTCGTCTTGCCAATCTTGGACGCAAAGTACTGATCCAATTCTCTGTGAAGGGGGGTTGTTCGTCAAAGTACTTTCCTTACCACGGAGAAAAAAACTTTCGGTTCCGAAACAACAAAAAGCCTTTGATAAGGATGATTCAACAACGACGCACCATCCCGAAGAGTGTTTAAAACTACCCCTGATAGAAAACAAGGAGCAGAGGAAAACAAAAGGAAGTGACTCTAGACATGCCAATTATAACAGTTTTGGTTTATAAAAGTACTGTTTATGCTGCCCCGCAGGGCCAGGGCCCCCCGCCGGTGGGCATACTTCAGGCACCCAGTTTTTTTTTAACGCACGCCCACTTTTTATGGCAAATAACTGTTATAAATTGGCATGTCTCTAGTCTTGTCCAAAAAAAAAACCTTAGGTTGCGCGCAAAAACGGAGTACGGCTTCGACCAACTTCGTGTGAGTAAAAGGAGGAGTCTTTTTCGTTGAGACAGAGTCAATCAAACCTGGATTGACACCTATAGTAGGTTTACCCTACAGCCTAATTAACGGACCTACTTTTAAGTTAAGAGATTATTTCTGTAGCCATACTACACGAACGTTCAATTCCTTATTGGTTATCTAAATTCGCATTTGTTTATTTTTCATTATTTTTAACGCAGAAGAAGAATGATGTATAAAACATTTTGCATTCTATTTCAATGATACATATTTATATTTTTTGCGTCAGGTAGGCCTATTTTTTAGGGAAGTGACTCTAGATATGCCAATTTATAACAGTTTTGTTTATAAAAGTACTGCTGATGCGGCCCTCAGGACCATATGTAGTTTTAATGGCGAAAAACTGTTATTTATAACTGTTACAAATTGGCATTTCTCTAATCGCATCCATTTTTCTAACCCTTTAACAAAAAAAATATAATCTATTAAATATTCTACATATAGTTTGTTTGGATTTAAATATCTAAATTTTACGACCTCTTTAACAGAATCCATAAGAAACTTTATTTTTATCTAGAAACGTGTAAAGCATATCTAATAAATCTCAAGTACGTTTTCGTTGACATTATTATGTATTATCCGGCAAGAGTTTGTTTGAGTCATTTGATAAATAAATAAATAAGACATACGTAACTAACTATGTAGCGTTTGTTGAATGGAGAAGTTAATTATTTTAAATTTCTGTAATAAACTAGTAGACCCTTTTATTGCTTACTTTTGTAAAAATAATAATCTGGATGTTTAAATTCTGACTTTAAGGCAAAAAGTATTTGCCTTTCTTTGTTACTGTTGTTATAAAACACCAGCTGTACCTTAATCGCAATTATGCTTTTGATAAAAAACGATTTGATTTACAGATTCCAACTTTGCCAGAAAACAAAGTGATAATTGTCTTCGGTAATACAGGCGCCAGTTATAGCTGCCATTAATATTTCTTTATATTCCCGTCAAAATAATCACTAACTTTGGTTAAAACTAAAAAATCAAATTTTTAATGATGAGTTTGAACTGGCGCCTGAGTTTATAGCTCCCTTAATTTTCCCGTATTTCAGTTTTTTCTCCGGAAAAAGGAAAAAGCCCGCAAATTACCTAGGATTAGCTAAGCTTGAAGGGAATTTATTATTTAATTTTATATGTCAATTGTTAAACCCCTATGTAGTTTTGTTCTCCGATTCCATAACCCCCAATAATGATGCAACCAAAGTCTAATTATCAATTTGTTATCGATAATTTGTATGAAAATGTCAAAATAACTATTAAAATATTCAATGAATGAATATCTGACCACTGACATGAGTTTCATCTTATTTAGCATCGCGTGGTGTGTTTTGTTTGTTTGTGAGTCATACACAAAGAAAGTTATAAGTTCAACTGGCAGTTGTTTAATCACACCTTTAAGGCATATTTGCTGAAACGAAATTTAAGAATTTATGTTCAACATAAGAGCTTATGTGATAGTTTACGCTGAGGAAAAACTAGAACATAAACGCTTAAATAGAACATAAATATTTATGTTTCGTATCAGCAAACGGCTCTAGGTCACCGACCGTATACCGTTTCCATTCTGTTTGTGCCTTTGCTGAATGTCACTTGAAATTTCTTTCGCTCTCTTTTACAATTTGGTTAGATTGATTTAGAACTTTCACAATAATGCCCTTGTGGGTGAGTAGTAGAAAAGTGACGAGAGACGAGACTAGAGAAATGGCAATTTATAACAGTTTTGTTGCCGTTAAAAGTATGAAATACTTTGGAGTCTGGACTAATGAGCATTTATTTATCAAATTCCAAATTATTCATTCATATTCGATTAATCTTATATCACATAATTAAACGTCAATAAAATGAGAGCGAAAGAAATTTCAGATGGCATTCAGCAAGTAGTTAAAGGAACAAAAACTGTACAGGCAACGTTCGTGTGCAACGTTACGTCGTGCAACGTTACGGTGTGCAACGTTATGATCTGCATACTAGGATGGGTGCGTTCAGTGAAAAAAATCTTAAGATCCCCTTCAAGCAAAAACAAGTCCGTTTTGGATCCGCGCACGTTGATTTTTACACATATTAACCGTGAGTCCCGGCACTCACACAATTTTTATACAAATTATCGATACAAAATTGGTAATTAGACTTTGGTAGCACGCTGGAAGTACCCAATACCTATCCTACTATGCTGACTTTCGTAACGTAATGTGCTACACCGTAAAGTGTTGCCTTGTAACGTCGCACATAGGAAAGTCCACGTTTTTATTTCACTCTACCGCCGGCATAGATGTTAACACATCCAAAAATCTTTAGAAACAGTCAGCGCCCGATCAAACGTCAAAAAAAAAAGCTAGTGAGATGCTGTCAAGAGGAATGAAAATTACTTTGATTCAAAACATTTTTCGCGACGCATGACGGGCGTCCAGAATATTACGCCAACCATTTCACATCTACATCAGAAAATGTAAATGGTTAATGCGACACTGAAAAAGAAAATCGTAAATTTCAAATTAATTCAAATGTCAAAGCATAACGGGTAAATGTTCGGTTTGAACGCTTTACGAGTTTTTTTCGCCCAAAACCCGGTTATGGGGTTGGTGTGCAAATGTTATCATCCAAAATGTTCCCAAAATCCGTACAGTAATATTAATTTCCCATCAATTTCACTGCCAATCCAACAAATTCTAAGTTCAGTTCAATTTAAATATTCCAGATGAGTGGTAAAAGTAAGTTACAAAAAAAAGAACGATTATCTGCCTATTGCATAGTTATGATTATACCAATTTTTTTGTGGATTAAATTAATTTATTTTCCATTCTGACTAACGACGAAACAAACCCAATTCAACTCGAAAAGATGGAAGCACACTTCAACATAATAAACGAGGTATCTGTAAAAGCAATCTGGGGTAGGTCACAATAACGAAAAAATTATAAAATTGTGTCAATTTGGGTTTTCCATTGGTAAAAAAAATCAATTTATTTTTGATTTAGATCTTACAAAAAAACCTATTTTGACCATTTTTGCGTTCCATTCGGCAAAATATTTATTTTTTGATTTAAAATCAATTTTGTGTTGAATTTCGCTTTTGTTAAATTCATTTTATTACTTGGATTTTTTTAAACAGAATTAAGGTATATACATATAACGAGAAAGGGTTTTTATAGTAAAGTTATTAAATTTTAAAAACTTCTCAAGAGTCAATTGTTCATTAAATAGCCTCATTGCTATACTGATCGCATATACAAAGTTAATGAGAATTCCGACTGACCATCGTATGCAACTAAGCCTACCATATATAACCTCAATTTTCTTTCTGTACTCGAAATACGAGTAGTTCGTATTTATTTTGTTAACAAGGCTCAAAACTCAAGTTTAATATACACAAACAAAACTATGTGGAATATGTTTGTCTTTCAATATTTTAAAATGTAACTTGAGTCTACCGTTGACTGTTTTATGTCTCATTTGTTTACCAAACAAGGTGTTCCGTTTCCAAGTCATAACCAAATGAACAAATATTCAACTTCTCGTCTCTATACCCCGCCCAAAACAAACAAATCAAGATTTTATTACTTCAATAAGCAATTCGTATTCTGCCAACATCCGCGCACATAAATCCAAAAAAGAAATCCAGAAAACGTCAATTAACCATTATTGGAGCTCGACTCGGACGTCACTCAAATTTGAAACAAAACGAAAAATTGATACTAAAACTAAGTGTAAATGCTTTTGAATCAAAGCAAGAATTAAAAAAGTCTATGATCAGACTATCAATTACTTCACGAGCTATAATATTTTAAATTTAAAGCATTGTTTGTGGGCAAAGTGCAACACAATGCCCCAGCACAAAACAAGATTAAAATCAACTACACATACACAAAACAATAAAATGTAATATAAAACAAAATTTTGAAACTTTTACGTTGGTGATTTTATTCCAAAAACAGGTACTATGAGTATCGTTTATTGAATGATTCTCGCAGTTGTCACTTCCGAAGCCAAACCACGCACGGTAGGCATTGTTTTGTGTTTGTGGTTTTTCCACATACTTATGCGAACGTTTTTGTTTGAAAACATCTCAATAAGTCAATGTGCTTAATTAGAGGCCCTACCCAGTCCACTCGGCACAGAGCAAGAGACAGAGTTTTACGTGGGCGCAGCACAAACTATCGGCTGACACATTACTAATTTCTTTGAGTGTGATCTTACAGTCTAATGATTTTATTTCTTCATTCAAATGAATGGTCACTCTGGGTCTGGGGATCCGAATGCACTTTGGTTTACAATTAGCTTTATTTGACTTTGTTAGGCAAACAGAAGCGTATTGACTTGCTGAGGCCTTAAGCACAAGCAATAAATGCACCGCATTATATACGTTGATAAGTAACAACTCTTTGTACTACAATTGGTAGAAATTGGCAGTTTTAGGAAGTAAACGAACAAAGATAGTTTGTAGTGTGTAGCACTTACAGCATTTTGCAAAGCAGGACTATTCAGTGCCGAACTTTTCCCGTTGGACACTTCACCACCATATTTTTACCACCAGTCTTTTAAGCGTTCAATACACGATACAATTATTGTACCGATTATCGTGCAAAAGTTGATTCGCATACGATGATTGTATCGCGTGTGTAAACCAAAGTATCCGCTGTACTGAAATCGCATCGTCGAATGCTGTCGAGCGAAAACGAGCGGTTGCATACGACAGTTGATGAAATCGTGAGTTAGTCATTTGGTGTGTGTGAACCGATATCGGTTCAACTCAAGTCGGTACGACTGATTGTACCGTCTATTGAGCGCTTTAGTGCTTGGAATTTTCGTTACAGCGGTTCCGCCACTGGGTAGTTCGCTGTCGTTCTTTCAACACTAGAATTTTTTACACTGCCTAAAGACAGGTAATGTAGTGCTTATTATTCATTATGTTCATTGTTTCCTTTGAATGAAAAATAAAATGTGGTTAGTCACAATAGAATATAGATTTTTTTGACAACTGTTGCTTGGTGCAACATTTTAGAACATTTTATTCAAATGAAATGCAAATGATTAAATAAGCTGAAAAAGAACACGATTTGTTATTGAAAACAATATAAATGAACTCTTATTGTGAATAAACCATTTCTAGTAAAATCTACACTACTTTGCCAACACGAAAACAAAATATCCAGACATGAAAAATCTGACACTTAAATGGGTGGCACTCAAATATTGAGCACCAAATGGCAGCACTTAAAGATCCAGCACTCACTCCGTGGTGTTGAAGTGCCCGTCTATGTATTTGCGGTGGCCGATGGTACTGTAACGCTTATTCTACTACAGTTCACACCAGCTTAGCATCCAAAAAAAAATAAAAATAACTAGATCTACCGTCCTGAAGAAGAACTAATTTAACTAAAATGAAGACTGTCATGCCGAAGGTCTGGATTCAATTCCCATATATGTAGGTACTATATTCCTATAAATTATTTAGCGCCTTAAAAACCTGACTATCTGTAAGTCTTGTACTGAAATATAGCATGGTTAATTGAATTAGGAAGTATCTATTGAGTGCATTGGATTGGATTTTTATAGTGACAAAAAAAAAATGGAAAATAATACTTGGAAAATTATATATAATTTCTTTAAACTTCGATGAAGTAGAAATTATTGCTCATTAAACCTACCCTACACGTCTGTGGTATTTTATTGAGTCATAAATAAATTATTGTGGATGAGATTAAGAATGGTTGATACAGAAATTCAATTAAAGTAGTTAGATTTACAATAATTATTGTACTCAATATAGTATTATTTACTTATCGAAATGTCCATGATGTTAAGTGCAATTATATGTATTTTTTTTTTTTTGTTGGTTCATAGAAACTTAGGGTGCCAGCACGTAACTTGATACATTCTAGGATTGTTGATTGAAATAACTTTCGGTAGCACATAATTTGAAGAGCTTAATTGTGACCTATGGGTACTCAAAACAAGTCATTGTAAACTAAGAATATGAAGTGAAATGTCAAAAACTGTGTTATTATTTAATTTTCGTTTGGATTTTCGCACATACTTTTTCACTTCTTCGCCTTCGATTGGTTGTTCCGATTCCAAATACTGTTATAGGAGTGTTAATCTGTTTCTAATTTCTTAAAAGAGTAGACAAGGAACGATTGGAATCAAAAAGTAGTATCGGGTTTTTCAATAAGAGCGCTACAAAAGTCAATGAAATTCTTTATTCCTGTGAAAGTTCGTTCGATGCCATTATGTATGGAACTCGATTCCTTTTGCATGGCCACCACGGGCACGCTTGCAGAAGTCCAGACGCTGAACCCAATTTTCGACGGTTTTCAAGCATAAATCGGCCGATACTGCTGCAGTTTCACGTTCGATATTCGTACGAAGTTCATCAATCGTCGCTGGCTTGTTGGCATAGACCATAGACTTGACGTAGCCCCACAGGAAATAGTCTAACGGCGGCGTCAAATCGCACGACCGAGGCGGCCAAGTGACTGGACTCTTTCGTGAGATAACACGTTCTCCAAACTTGGTTTCCAATAAATTGATTGTGACATTCGCTAAGTGGCTTGTGGCGCCGGCCGTCCTTTTGGAACCACATGTCCTCCAAGTCCATATCATCCAATTGGGGCCAAAAATATTCGGTTATCATTGAACGGTAGCGATCCCCATTCACAGTAACGTGCTGGTCTTGATCATCTCGGAATAAGTACGGCAAAATGACTCCGCCGGCCCATAAACCACACCAAACCGTAATTTTTTCGGGATGCAATGATGACTCATGGAGTACGTGTGGATTGCTGCCTGACCAATACCGCATATTTTGTTAATTGGCGAAGCCATTCAGCCAGAAATGAGCCTCATCGCTGAAGATGATTTTTCGATGAAAATCTGAATCATTTTCAAGTGGTTGCTCAGCCCAATTCACGAACATACGACGCTTCTGGTGGTCAAGCGGCTTCAGTTCTTGCGTCAATTTAATCTTGTAAGCATGTAGGCTAAGATCTTTTCGCAAAATTCGCCAGATGGCCAACGCTTGAGAACGACATGTGAGAGACACATTTAGGCCTCAACCTCAGCGGCAGCAATATTCTCGACACTACGGGCACTTCTTTGTCTCACTGGCACGGTAACATTTTGTACTGTGCCTGTGGATTAAAATTTTTCCACTCGACGCACATGCGAAGTGTAAACCAACGAGTTTATTCTGAGCGCATCCTGATAATATTTTTTCGGTTTTCCGAACACTTACTTATTCTTTTTTTTTTCTTATGTGGCTTTCGTTTCAACCACTTCATATTTTGGTGTCAGATCTTAAATCTTACTGGCAAAAAAAACACAAAACTTGATTTTATTTTGTTTTATGATTGTATGAGTGCCACTTTTAAAACAACACTGGTAAAAGTCACGTTTCTTTGATGTGTGTGCAAGTGCGTGTGAAAATCTGTGTAAATCTAGCTTAAAATCGAGATCTGCAAAATCGACTTCAAATCGACAAAAAAATCGTTTTTTTTGGTCGAAAGGAAAGGAAAAACTTGTCACAAATCAAAAAAATCAAACAAAAATCAATTTTTTGGTCGAAACGAAAATCGTTTTCTCACTTTAAGGGCTGGTCAAACAGAACGCGGTCGGTCAACAATTTGCAAACAAGAAGGGAACGCGACGGTAAATTTTTTGTTGTAATTTTTTACAGAGAAGGCTGACCGCGCTCTGTTTGACCAGGCTTTAACATGTAAACCAACGGTACGATACCATTGGCTACCGCAAATTGATAGACGGACACATCACCACCGCTGATTGACCGTTGGATCTTTAAATGCTGCCATTTAAGTGCTCAATATTTGAGTGCCACCCGTTGTCAGATTTTTCGTGTTGGCAAAGTAGTGTAGATTTTATTAGAAATGGTTTAATTCACAATAAGAATTAATTTATATTGTTTTCAATAACGAATCGTGTTCTTTTTGAGCAAATTTAATTAATTAAGCAGAACAGCGACTTTTACAAAAAAAAACCCGAAAATTAAAAATCAATGAAGTGAATTAATAGAAAATCATTTAATAACACTATTTTTACTGGCGGGAGGCAATTTGTTCATATTTTATTGTCAATAAAACCATATTGGAATTTGCATAAAAAATTGGAACATAAAAAAATTGTTCCAGAGATTTTTGGGCAAAAATGGGCAGTCTGTCAAATTTTCTGGAGTGAGGATGAAATCCTCTCAGCGAGAAGAAAACTCCGAAATAAGTTTGGAACACTTTGTGGGCAACAATTGTTGTCATATTTTAAACGTCAAAACAAGAATCGACTAGAGTTGCCACGGATCTATTTGAGTTTTCAATAAATCAACGAAAGCAAAAAAAAAGTGTCCAAATTGTCACATTTTATTGTAATAGAAACACAATTTTCTTTAATTTACCATTCAATTATAAAACTTATATATATATTCTGTTTCCAAAAATACACTAAATTAAACAAGAAATGCAAGAGTTATAATACTGTTTTCTTTTTCAGAAAAACATTTGCTTAGCGAAAGATAAATGCTATAAAATTAAATTGATTTAATAGATCGAAAAAATAATACAACCTAGCAAAACTTCCAAAATTAAAATAAATATAAAAGTAACACTTGGGCAACCCTCAGTAGACAGCTCTACTTTTATTTGTTTTTTTTTTTGTTATTTGAATTTAAACTGACATTTTTTGATAGAACAACAAACTTGTCAGGGAGGAGAAATGTTTTTCTCTCTCGTAAGCGCTCTCTTTTGCCCAAAGCCACCCAATTTGTGAATTTGTCAAAAAATTGTGACAGTTGGCAGTTTAGGTCAAGGTCTGGAACAAACTTACAGATACTCGATATGTAAATAAAGGGTTTTCCAATAAGAGTTGTTATTTTGAATAGCCCGCTATTTCGGTAGCTGTCACTTTGGAAGCTGTCATTTTTTGACATTTGACAAGTAGAAACTACGCCATTAATAAAAATGGAACGATACACGCTTCAACAACGCATTGAAATTATTAAAATTCACTATAAAAATGGTGAAAATTTGGCAGAGACGGTTCGTAAAACTAAAACATTTTTGGGTCGTCGTGAAGCACCTTGTCGGACCGCAATACAGAAATTGGTGGACAAATTCGAGCTGTTGGGACAAGTTAGTGATGTGAAGAATAAAACCCGTGCACGTCGCTCAAGAACAACTGAGAATATTGTTGTTGTAGCCCAAAGTGTTGAAGAAAACCCAGGTTTGTCCATTCCTCGTCGTTCTTTGGAATTAGGCATTCCACAAACGTCATTACACCGTATTTTGCATAAAGACTTGGGTCTTAAGGCTTATAAAGTTCAGTTAGCACAAGAACTCAAGCCGGCTGATCATCAACAACGTCGTGTCTTTGCTGATTGGGTCCTTGAAATGCATGAAAATGATCCGGAATTTCATCGAAAAATCATCTTGACTGATGAGGCCCATTTCCACCTCGGAGGCTACGTCAACAAGCAAAACTGTCGCATCTGGGGCTCGGAAAACCCAAGAGTTATTGTTGAAAAGCCTCTCCATCCTCAACGCGTGACTGTTTGGTGCGGTTTATGGTCCGGCGGGGTCATTGGACCTTACTTTTTCGAAAATGAGGCTGGAAAAACGGTTACGGTCAATGGATTGCGCTATCGAGAGATGATTAATGATTTTGTATGGCCGGAATCGGATGGTATTGATCTGGACAACGTTTACTGTCAACAAGACGGCGCTACGTGCCACACAAGCAATGAAACCATCGATCTTTTACGGGAAAAGTTTCCGGACCGTGTTATCTCTCGAAGAAGTGATCACAATTGGCCACCGAGATCTTGTGATTTAACACCTTGCGACTTCTTCCTTTGGGGTTACGTGAAAGATAAGGTCTACGCCAACAGCCCAGCGTCGATTCAAGACCTCAAAGATGGAATTCGTGAGGCTATCGAGGACATAGGGCAGCCACTTTGCGATTTGGTTATGGAAAATTTCATGAAAAGGATATGGTCCTGTAAGCGTGGTCGTGGCGGCCATTTGGCTGATGTTGTGTTCCATTATTAACGGCATACCTTCCTCTTTATAATGAAATAAACATCCGATCATTTATCTCAAAAAATGCCATTTTTCTTTGAATATCAAAATAACACCTCTTATTGGAAAACCCTTTATATCCGAAGGATGAACATTTTTTTGGTTTTATGTTGAGCCTTGATTATTTTTTTGTTATGATCTGGTTAGACAGGTTTCTAATTAAGTGCCACGACAAATTTAATAAATATTAGCTTTATATAAGTTATAGGTACATAAAAAAAATTGATGGTTTATTTTTTATTAGGTACAGGAATTAAGAACTTGGGATAGCACGTTTCAACATTTAAAATATTTTTATGCCAAAAAGGCATGGATGGTCAATTCCTCAAAAAGAAGTTTATCAAAAATTAAATCATGTATCATATTATGTACATTTATCATAAAATGAACAATCGTAAAAAAAATTCAGTAGAAACAAGTTTTTTTCGAAATTCAAATTTTCCAGAAATTGGAGGACAGATAAAGGGTGTTTTTTTTTCAATGGTAGACACAACTTTAAAATAAAAACCATACATTCAAATATGCATTGTTGATCGACACGGTAGTGCCTATATTGGAAAGTTAATTTACTGCATTTTGTGTTTAAAAATAATTTCGGGCAAACGGTCGCTCTAACGGAACGCTATCGAGAAGTCAAATTTTCGATCACTTTACCTAGAACAAGCATTGTTCTAGCTTAAGGGTATCCATGGCGAAATGCCAAAATATCTGTCAGCTGTCAAATTAACTATCATTAGAAACAGTGTTGCCAATTTAAAAATCTAACCTCAGGTAATTCGTAGAGGAGGAACTGAAGATGATTTAAATAAGATTATTAATTGTATATTTATTATTTAACAATTAAAATTAGCTTGCCAATTTTTTTATAAAACGCTTTAAAAACTAGGTACCTTAACGAAATATTAATCAGGTTTTCATATATTTATAATTATTCAAGAAATTATACAAAATTTTTTGTTGCAGCCAAACTATTTCGATGTGGTTTCAGATGGTGGGTTTAGTAACCAATTTTGTATTATTGATGTGTAAACATCTATGCTGGCGGTAGAGTGAAAAAAAAAAACGTGAGCGTTCGCGCAACGTTACGATCTGCATACTATGATGGGTGCGTTCAGTGAAAAAAATCTTAAGATCCCCTTCAAGCAAAAACAAGTCCGTTTTGGATCCGCGCACGCTGATGTTTACACATATTAATCGTGAGTCCCGGCACTCACACAATTTTTTGTTTATATTTTGTACGCCATCTATCGAATTCATTTCAAAATTAAATGGCTAGGTATGCCAAGTAGACTTTGTGGAAAAAAACTGATAAGAACGGCGTAGAATTCTAACCAGATGCCAAGTTATTTGAAATTTAAAACTTTTCGTTACAATTTTAAAGTTGTACAAAAGTTTGAAGTTTTACATGCTTTATGTTATCCAATTTAAATCACACTATTAATTACAATATTACAAAAGTATTTGGTGGTTAATCAGCGCAAATATTAAGAAACTATAAAATTTCTAGATCTTTAAAAGCATTTCCCAAATAGTTATACATAGTTGTCAATTTCTCAATATTCAAAGCCTAATCGTAGGTTTGAAGTCAAAAGGCTTTAATAAAACTTTGAAACTGATAGTGATAACTAACTTTGCAGTTAAAGAATTATCACCCATTCACTGTTTACTGACCATGATAATGATTTTATGAGGAGGTAAGTCATAAAAACGAAATCATTCAGCACTAAAATAAACTACGCTGTCTGCGTATATTTATAAAACAAAAAACTTGTTAAAATTCAAAACGGAATACTTATAAATTATATAGAAGTATGTGCATACATAGCTAAAGGGTGTTCCGCAATAATATGAATAGATTTTACGCGTAAAGGAGGCTTATTAGACATGTAATGATTGTTGCTTTCTGTTTTCAAATTTCTTTGGAAATTCCAGTTAAGGTTATTGAAACAATTACGAAAATAGGCTTTCAAGCAAGTTCACAAAACTATGCGTTGGCATGAGAAAGCGGGTTTGAAGATCTCCACCTGAGGTAGATCGAAAAAACTATGTTTGACTCTACTGGAAAATCGGTTTTATGTGAAAAAATGAGATCGGTTACGAACATGGCTTACATTAGGATCTAATAACAATTACAATTACAATTACAATTACAATTACAATTACAATTACAATTACAATTACAATTACAATTACAATTACAATTACAATTACAATTACAATTACAATTACAATTACAATTACAATTACAATTACAATTACAATTACAATTACAATTACAATTACAATTACAATTACAATTACAATTACAATTACAATTACAATTACAATTACAATTACAATTACAATTACAATTACAATTACAATTACAATTACAATTACAATTACAATTACAATTACAATTACAATTACAATTACAATTACAATTACAATTACAATTACAATTACAATTACAATTACAATTACAATTACAATTACAATTACAATTACAATTACAATTACAATTACAATTACAATTACAATTACAATTACAATTACAATTACAATTACAATTACAATTACAATTACAATTACAATTACAATTACAATTACAATTACAATTAAAATTACAATTACAATTACAATTACAATTACAATTACAATTACAATTACAATTACAATGTACCTAGTAAACATCGATCCGTCTTATTGGAACACCCTCTAACAAAATACAATAGTTTTTTTTGGAATTTAAAACAATTAAATCTGTAGATAGATAGAAACTAAGAACATAATCATCATTAAAACCAATAAAAAGCTTGTTCTTATACTATGTCCAATACACTGTCATTGAACAACAATTAAAGTAAATCTATTTGGAAAAAAATAACATTTAACCTTGGTAACCCATTTAAAATTTAAATTATTGTTTTTTTTTTTTTCTTTTTCATCAAACACATCACCTAACTATTCTATCAATTGAATAGTGTGGATTTGAGTTATTCATACATAAATGTCATATCATAGAAAAAAGCAACATAATTTGTGTTTATTTTTAATACTAAATCGAGGTTAACGACCGATCGTATTTAATATTCTTCTATCTTATTTATTTAATCATAGAGACTTTGGTTCTGGCAGATAAAAAGTCACACTGAACATACAAAAGAAAATAAACAGAAGCAGAAATGTTCCAGAAACAGTGCCGAATCTTAACATTAAGATCAAACAATATTTTGAGGTGAATAATTTCTCTTTCTCGGGAGCACTGTCAAGCAAAATAATGATTTTTTTTTTAAATTTCATGTTTATATACGACCAGTGTTGCCAGAAGGGGCTATTTATTGTCAATTCGAATTGTGATTTGCGATAAATGCCAATATGGACTCTATATGATTTGAAATTGGGCCATTTAAGCCTCCTTAAAAATTAAGACCTTATCTACCTATCCAAAACATAATATGATTTTTGTTTTCGATTTTGATCAGAGAAATAAATATTCTTCAAAAGTCTATTGTGAATGAAACTTAATACTTTAATTTTGATATTACACACACTCTCAGCTGTTAATTCAGTTTGCAAAAATCTTAACTATACGTATGGTGTAAGCATCAACATCCATTTGTTTAAGTATGTGCTCATTTTTCCAGCGAACTCAATATTTTGACATTGAAATAATTGGAAAACTGGAAAGAAGTCAAGTTCCTTTGTTCTGTAGACTTACGATATTTAATTTTGAAGCGTACTCTAAGGCACAATTTTTCAGTGGAGAGTTAAATAAGAGATAGCTAGCTCTGGAAGTAAATTAACCCACAGTAAACTGAGGAAGCAGTTGTTCGAAGCAGATTGCATGCGAAACGACTAAACAAACTCGGGAGATAAAACATCAAAAGCAATTGTTCAGTTAGTCCTGAGTTAACTCACCAAATTTGAAGAGTTAACTCGGGTTTAACTTTAATCTCGCACTAAAAAACTGGACCTAAGTGTGTTTAAATAATACGTTAAATGTATGTAGGTAAACAAAAATATAATACAGCATAATCAATATAATATATAAGTGACAAACTAATGGGCTGTCAGTAAGTATTTTGTATGTTTATTTGCATAATCAGTAACCGATCCTATATTGGAGCTCAAGTCATATGCTTCTAAAAACAACCATATAAGTTTTATGTTTATTTTGCATAGATACGAGAACTCTCCGCAGAAGCTCAACGTTGACAAACGTTCAAGCTGATTTTGACTTACTAATTGTGTTTCTTTATTTATTCCAGATAATGAATAAAATAACAATACATAGATGGATAAGACAAAATGTTTATCCAGAAAATCCAGGATGGAATGAATAAAGAAATAAAACTGGAACAAAAAGACAATCACTTGTTCGGTGATATGTCAAAACAATTGAATACACACACATGTTTTTTTTGCGTTATTATGTATTCCTAAATTCAAAATTGATAAAATGTTAAATTAAGTACGTAGCACTTATGGTGTGGCACCTTTATTCGCATTGTTTTCCTGTTTTTAAATTGTTCACACCAATGTGAATATACCATAAAAGAGAATAGTAGATACGTCAATTCTAGTGAACGCGCCCACTATTCCTTTTATTCCACCTTTCAAATGAAATGAAAAGAATACATTCCAAATATTCTAGATTGAATACAAAAACAACTGAATGGTTTATCCGGAATATTCTTGTGAATAAAGAAACGCAAAATGCTTATGCCGAATATTCTGAATGTTTGGAATGAATAAAGTTGTTTATTTAATCAGCAGGAATGAAGGCATTTTTCATGACGATGTCCATATGAATGGAGAAAATCTTAGGGCGTAAATTCGTCAGAATCCCGCAATATGTAGATGAAAAAAAATAGTGGTATATATGTAGAAGTTCATACATACATAAACAACCTGTTAAATGTTAATAATGGGTGATTTTTTAAGAGGTTTAGAACTTTTTTTAAAAAAAAAACACAAAAAATTCGAAAAAATGAATGAAATATTTATTTGAATCGATAGTTTGAACCTTGCAATTTAATGTTTAAAGATAATTTCATGCAAATGTTGACCGCGGCTGCGTCTCAGGTAGCCCATCCGCTGAGTCCAATTTTGGCATACTCTTTCACACATATCGGCCGGTATCTCACGAATGAATGCATGGATGTTGGCTTCCAGTGCGTCAATCGAAGCGGGCTTGTCCCTATAGACATTAGCCTTGACATACCCCCACAAAAAATAATCTAATGGTGTCAAATCGCACGATCTAGGCGGCCAATTGACCGGCCCGAAACGTGAAATTAACTGTTCACCAAACTCGCCTCGCAATTGCGCCATTGTTTCGCGTGCTGTGTGGCATGTGGCACCGTCTTGTTGAAACCACATATCATGCAAGTCAAGAACTTCCATTTCGGGCAAAAAAAAGTTTGTTATCATCGCTCGGTAGCCTTCACCATTGACAGTAACGCTGCGATTCGCATCATCTTTGAAGAAATATGGCCCAATAATGCCGCCGGCCCATAAACCGCACCAAACAGTGGCTTTTTCGGGATGCATTGGTAGCTGTTGCAATGCTTCTGGCTGATCTTCACTCCAAATGCGGCAATTTTGCTTATTTACGTACCCATTCAACCAAAAATGAGCCTCATCGCTGAACACAAGCAGCGCGCGATGAACATTTCGAACCGAGCACGAATTTTGATAGTAAAATTCAATAATTTGCAAGCGTTGTTCATTTGTAAGACGATCCATGGTTAAATTGCAAACCAAACTGAAGCTGTTTGACAGTGACACAAGGTACTAAACACACGTCAGCTGTCAAAACCAGTGTTGCCAAAACCAAACCAGCTAAAAAATCACCCGTTATAATAATAGCCTAAAATCAAAGCCAATTTACATATTTAAATAAAAACTAATTTATCAAAGTGAATGCATTTGAATTAAAACGATAAGAAGAGAACGTATACAAACTGACAAACCCAACCCAATTTCTTGATAATTTTAGGATTATCGAGACAGAAAAAAAAAAACAATCATATCTACAAAAAATTCATCATACATTATATGTTATATATGTATGTATGTACGATCACTTTTGAGCTTTTGATGTATTTAATGTGATTTATTTGTATTTTAAGTTGACAGCTCCTATTTAATTGTTCATATAGTCGCTCTTCTTTTATAATAGAAAAAAATAATTCAGAATTATTATTTCATACATTAAAAGGAATTTTTCATTATAATTCTTATCCAAATGTATATTTAATTGTGTCATAGAAAGAATCAAATTCGAAAATGTGTTTGATTGACGAGAAAAGTCAAGCAAATATTTTCGATGATACATTAAGCTGAGCACACACTTCGTTAAAAGAAATTCAAATTATCTAGCAGGTAAAACTGATTGAAAAAAAAAAAATTAATACATAAAATATTATCATTGTTTACATTTAAATTAGTATACATGTAATAATCTAGCTCAAGGCCGTTTGATTCAGAAAATTATTTATACACATTATTTAGGTATACAACTTTCAAGGTTTATTTGATGCTAAACTGAGAGTTATTTAGAGTCAACGCCGAATTATCATAGCTCTGACTTCCTATTCGATAAAAAAAATATAAAAAGTAATAAATATAAACAACGAAACATTTAATTTAATTATGCCATATGTAGTGTGGAGAGTATCTCGAATTTTAAAGTCTCATTAGGTTTTCTTAAGAAAAGAATATTATTTAATTTTGCATATAAATACATATTGAGGTACATTTCAATGGAAATACAAAAAAAAAAAATAAAAAATGCAAAATATTATACTGTCTACAGCCGTGGCCAAAATATTTATTTTTACTTGTTTCTAGAAGTAGACGAAAATTGGGTTTTAATGATCAAACCTAACATTACAATTGTGGAGAACGATGGATGTTTTCGTCATAGCAGGCCTGTTTTATGACGCCGAGTGCTGGACAAATACCAGAGAGAGAGAGAGCCGCTGATTCATTTCATGGTTTCAAGTTGGTAGTGCTGAAATTTGACGCCTGTCAAACTCAGCTGTCATTTGAAGTTTTATAATATTAGTTGAATGTTTGTCATTTACGATAATGGATCGCTTAACAATCGAACAGGACGTTAAAATTATTAAAACTTACTATACAAAAGTGGTGATTCAAACGTAGCCACTTTTCGAGCATTACGCGATGATTATGGTCGTCATAATCGACCGACTACGTAAGCAATCGGTAAAATTGTGAAGAAATTTGAAGAAAGTGGAAGCGTTACTGATGTCGTAAGGTCTGTGCATCATCGTAATGCACGCTCAGTCGAAAATATTGCTACTGCAATTGAAAGTGTTGCTGATAATCCGAATTTATCGATTTCCCTGCGTTCGCAGCAATTAGTCGAATGATAACAGATTTTTTTTTGGCCGACGCACGATTGTAGATCATGACTTGCACAATATGTGATTCAAACAAGACGGGGCAACAAGTCACACAACACGACCAATTATGGTTTTTTTTGCGTGAGAAGTTTCCTGGTCGCGTAATTTCACGTTTTGGCGACGTCAATTGGCCAGCAAGATCATGCTATTTGACACCGTTAGATTTTTTTTCTGTGGGGCTACGCAAATAACTTTAAAATGAAATAAAATTTTCACCAAAAATGAATTGCTGTTTGTGTTTTATTTAGCTTTACTTTGGAAACCGGAAAATGAATGACCCTTTTCTTGAAAGCGGTTTTTACCGTTTATCTTGTCTGTCGTTGTTCTGACTGAAATATGGACAAATAGCAGAAAAAGAGAGCCGATGACATATATGCTTCTTTCAATAGGAAAATTCCTCGACAGATATTTGGTGTTTTGTGCGAAAAGGTCGAATAGATGAGAAGATACAGAGGAAAAAATACCAGTTGAAAATGTCACCAATTGTAAAAAAAAAAAAAAACCAGACGCAAACCAATCATGGAAAGCCATGCTTTAATGAAAGAAACAATAAGGGTACTCATGCAACGATGTAAAACTCTGGGTAAGTTTACCATTTTGTTAGTGAACTGTCAAAATTTTTATGGGAAATGATTTACACAAATTTGATAGAATTCCTCAGCGGATTTGCTGCAGAAAGTGATGTTGTAAACTTATGTCGTTTTCTTTTGAGTTTCGGAACTGTTCCATTCCTATGGAAAATGGGAAATTTGGAGTAAAAGGAGTGAAAAAGGAGTAGCTCCGAACGTCCACTCGAAAACGACATTAAACTAACGTCATTGTGACTTTTAGAATTAGGCGTGTTCAAAAATATGATTCATGAAATACCCTAGAGAACTAAAAAAAACTGTGCCGTTGTTCTGTAACATTCGCATCGAAATTAGTTAGCGATAAGGTTCTAGTATCAAAACGGCGCAATCCATCGATAATAAGGTAACTTAGCTAGCATGTCAGTTTTTTATACATACCTGTTTATCTCAAGGGACCCCTTGTATACAAATTTTGAAGGGAATCGTTGGAGCCGTTATCGAGTAAATCGAAAATAAAAAACCATTATATCGTTTAGATTAGTAGAGCCTTTTTCGAAATAAATAATCTTTTTCATAATGGATGTTTGGTAGGTACCGTTACGAAAATTTTAGTTGTGAGAAAGACAGCACAACATACTCAGTCAAAGCTGAAACCAAAAAGGATCCAAATCGAATCAAAAAACAAAAAAAATTACTTATCCAATCGAGTTCTGCATTACCTACAACAAACAAACAAAGCCTTTTTCATTTAAAGAAACTCTTATTGATCCATAATCATAAAAACGAAACATTTACAAGCACATTTTGTGGCACTAGGAAAGATGAAATGAACGACAAACATTTAAATTTTGTATTATTAATTGAAAATTTCTCAAGTTTTCATAAGAAACAAACTAAAAAAAAAATATGTCTTCGCTACGCCACTTACAAAATTAACTGAAATAAAGGTGTGGGGGGAAAGAAAAACAAAATTCCTGTAGACACAATCAATTTCTGTACGTGTGCGTGAGACACTACGTTTTTCAATGATCCAAGAAAGACTGACAAAATTGCTTGAAGGGAAAATGAAAATCTTTAAAAGTTTGATTTTTTTTCAGAATTTACTAAATCGCAAGTCAAAATGCAATGTCAGCACAAAAAAATACAAGAGACAAAAAAAATGTATTGTATTGTTTTTTAAAATCTTCTTACTACAACTAACAATAGGGGAAGTTTGAAATTTACACTGTTCTGAACACAAATCTTAACATGTCTAATCTGTTACACACCTAATCTGTCAAATGAAAAACTATTTCCAAACAAAACGAAGAACCGAAAGGAAGAAAGTAACTTAGCTATATAAAATAAAATGCAAAAACTATCATTTTTCCCGAATAGTTCCAAAATCAGTTGGAGTCATTAACCGCATTTTTTCTCATATAATTGAAGAAATTTCTTTTTGTTGCTCAATTTTAAAATCTCTTGATTCACTATTTTTTGTGTTATAATGCATTTATAAAAAGAAAATAGTTTTTGGGATAGAAAACAAATTTCGATGCTTAATCTTTGACATTTAATCTTTGACGTTTGACGAACAGCTGATTCATTTCATAGATTTTAGTTCATTCAAACTTTTGCGTAAACTTATCATTTTACAAAATGCGTTAACTTACGACGTTGCATGAATACCCTTAATAAAAATAATATAATAAACATGAATTAAACTTACGGTAAACAGAAACAAGGTATGCTCGTTAGCTGTATGACGTCACAATCATCTGGTTTTATTCGGAGAGCAATAATGTAATTCCATAGTCTTCATTTAAAAGAGAAAATAATACTACAAGATGATTGTGACGTCATAAAAATTGCAAGATGGTGACTTCGGTGAATCTATTGACGGTGTTCACATTGGACTGTCTCCTGCGAATTTTGTTGACGTGAATCCAAGAGAGAGATTTTTGTTTTATTTAACGACTGCTGAACGTCAAAGTGAGTCGGATGTGTTCACATTAGTTTGTGTCTGAACAAAACAAGTTGGATTTACGTCAAAAAAATTCGGAGGAGTCAGTCCAATGTGAACACCGTCAATAAACATACCTTTGTATCTGTCTATTGTGAATTGAACTCAAATGTCACTTTTCCGCATACATCAATATCCCTGTTCAGAAAATTGAGATCTCAGAGATCTAAGTAATCTCGGTTACATGAACTGTCAAAATCCTGAGGAATTAATACCCACCTACAATCAAAATGTCTTATTCTTCTTCCCGTAAACAGAAAACTTTTTAGTGCTGTTCGTGTAAACTGTGAGAAGTCCGTAAATTAGAAAAAACGTGTTTAAACTTGTTAGATTTTCTTTCAACGTAAGTTAGTAAATGTTAACGTAAGTAACTCAGAAAGCTCTTAACATGAGCGTCTTTTACTGCGAATCCATTTTTTCGTGGAACAAAAATCAAAAACAAAAGAATATACATAAATCACATTTGCTGACGCTCGTGCTTGCAACTCTTATTAGTTTTCTTCGTATTTTTAACGCACGAACAAATGGTGTCATAAGTTTTAAGAACGAATTCTCGTTTTGGCATAACCATTCATATAAAATTATTTTTATTGGTCGGGTTTTTTTTGCTATCCCCGAGGAAATTGGTCGAGAAAAACGACGTTCTGTCCTGCAATTTACATGCAAAATGCAACAAAAACTAACAACGGAGAATTCTCGGCGCTTAACTTAACCACGAAGAAAAACTGTGTTACCGATGGATTGTATGGAAACGCCATTTTGTTTCTGTAATGGCGTCGCTAATCCCCGATGTCGTTTTTTTCAACCAATGATTATTTCAATGATTGAACTAGGTACCTTGCCTACAAATGATCATTGAAAAATTAAACGTCATTTTATGGCGAAGTTTGAGCCCGAATTAATGTTTTTTTTTTTTTTGTTTCACTAAAATAATAATTTAAGCCTTCAGCTTTATTTTTGCAATTACTGATTTCACTTTCTAAATATCTCAAAATTAGTCATTAAAATTTTCAATGGTGGTTTTCAATGAAAGCTATAACTGGCACCTAAAACAAAAATATTATAAAGGGTTTTCCAATAGAGGTGTTATTTTGATATTCAAAGAAAAATGGCATTTTTTGAGATAAATGATCGGATGTTTATTTCATTATTAAGAGAAAGGTATGCCGTTAATAATGGAACACAACATCAGCCAAATGGCCGCCACGCCCACGCTTACAGGACCATATCCTTTTCATGAAATTTTCCATAACCAAATCGCAAAGTGGCTGCCCTATGTCCTCGATAGCCTCACGAATTCCATCTTTGAGGTCTTGAATCGACGCTGGGCTGTTGGCGTAGACCTTATCTTTCACGTGGCCCCAAAGGAAGAAGTCGCAAGGTGTTAAATCACAAGATCTCGGTGGCCAATTGTGATCACCTCTTCGAGAGATAACACGGTCCGGAAACTTTTCCCGTAAAAGATCGATGGTTTCATTGCTTGTGTGGCACGTAGCGCCGTCTTGTTGAAAGTAAACGTTGTCCAGATCAATACCATCCAATTCCGGCCATAAAAAATCATTAATCATCTCTCGATAGCGCAATCCATTGACCGTAACTGTTGCTCCAGCCTCATTGTCGAAAAAGTAAGGTCCAATGACCCGCCGGACCATAAACCGCACCAAACAGTCACGCGTTGAGGATGGAGAGGCTTTTCAACAATAACTCTTGGGTTTTCCGAGCCCCAGATGCGACAGTTTTGCTTGTTGACGTAGCCTCCGAGGTGGAAATGGGCCTCATCAGTCAAGATGATTTTTCGATGAAATTCCGGATCATTTTCATGCATTTCAAGGACCCAATCAGCAAAGACACGACGTTGTTGATGATCAGCCGGCTTGAGTTCTTGTGTTAACTGAACTTTATAAGCCTTAAGACCCAAGTCTTTATGCAAAATACGGTGTAATGACGTTTGTGGAATGCCTAATTCCAAAGAACGACGAGGAATGGACAAACCTGGGTTTTCTTCAACACTTTGGGCTACAACAGCAATATTCTCAGTTGTTCTTGAGCGACGTGCACGGGTTTTATTCTTCACATCACTAACTTGTCCCAACAGCTCGAATTTGTCCACCAATTTCTGTATTGCGGTCCGACAAGGTGCTTCACGACGACCCAAAAATGTTTTAGTTTTACGAACCGTCTCTGCCAAATTTTCACCATTTTTATAGTGAATTTTAATAATTTCAATGCGTTGTTGAAGCGTGTATCGTTCCATTTTTATTAATGGCGTAGTTTCTACTTGTCAAATGTCAAAAAATGACAGCTTCAAAAGTGACAGCTACCGAAATAGCGGGCTATTCAAAATAACACCTCTTATTGGAAAACCCTTTACTATTCAACATTGGCGACATATTTTCTTTTATTTCTGAATGTTACACGATTTCACTTTAACGGGTTGCTTTTATCTTTCAAAGTTTTGTATTCTCACTTCCGAAATATAAAAAAAAAAACAAATATTTAATTTTACTCTTGAAATTGAACAACACAGATTTGACATTTCACGTCAAATGCATAGTTCACAATGACTTTTTTGTAAGTACAAGTCACAATAGTACTCGTGTGTGCTCAGGGCTGCATCCTACTTAAAAGTTAAAAGATTAAAATTTATTTTAATGCCTTAGAACCCTGAGGAGTTTCTGTTCAACTCACCGATCTCACCCACAAAACAGTCGCCATGGCGGGCGTAGTGAAAAGTCACAATCTAAACAAGGTCAAGTGACATTATTTATTTCACTGCACAGACTGATACTGGTTTTTTCACAAAAAATAAAACTTTGTATCACAAAGTAAATCGTGTTCATGATAAAAACCACTCTATAGTTATTAAGAGCTAACATTTTTCAAATATTTCGTAAAGAATAAAATATAAAAAAAATATACTCAATTAATCGAAGGATTTATCTTTAATATCAAACAAATTATCAATGATAATTCCAAGCAAACACCAATCATTTTTCTAAAAACATCAATCAAAACAATCAATTCAATAATATAACATCAATTTCTTATGATTTGAATCTTTTTTTTTTTCTTTTTTTGAATTTCAACTATTTCAGGTAATTTTATTTCACATATATGTACATACTATAGCTGGACTTTGTACGAAATAAACAGAAGCATTCCCTCTCAAAATGCATTATAAACATAATTTTTTTTAATGGCAGCACTTCTTTATCGGTGGCTGTCTAGGTAATCCAAAAAATAAACAAACGTGCTAGGCTAAGGCTTATTACTGTGTTGTACAAACACATTTGTAAGCATTGAAATATTATATATGTATATGACTGTTTGTGTTAAACTTCATTAGCGCCAGGTACACAGCAGGGGCAGAATCATTTCAATAGATTTCTTATTACAACCTTAGTTGTTAGGCTTATTGGCCGCTATGGAAACATTGGCGCTTGGTGTTTCAGGAAATGTCAACGACATTTTGAAGGCAGAGTGTATACTAAAATGACAGTTTACAAACAGACCATAATATACAGAACATGTCAACGCGTTTGAAAAAAGAAGTGACTAAAGACATGCCAATTTAAAACGGTATACTGTTTATGCTGGTCCGAAAGGCCATGGACATCCGCCGCGCCGCCGGTAAGCATACTTCGGGCATTCAAGTTTTTGTCCGCCCATGTACCTTAAATGGCGATAAACTGTACAAAACGTTATAAATTGACATGTCGCTATTCTCGTTCTTTCAAAAGATTTTCCAGCATGTTTGAAATACATTTGTTTTTTGTTGGTAGAGAAACTTACATAAAATCCTCGATATCAACAAACTCAGTAAACTGACAAGGCTGTTGATTGAAGTATCCATAACAATAGGCATATGACCAGGGTTGGGCATTTTGACAGGGTGCGAAAGTTGCCTCCCTGCAGTCAATATTGTAGTACGGCGCAGCTGTAATCACTTGACGGGCAACAGGCATTGCTCCACCACAGCCAAACTGCTGCACTGGCGGTGGTTGTGATTGTGGTGGTGTTGGTGTTGGTGGAGATGAAATAAATTGGTGATTTGGCAGCATTGGTAACGGTGGGGGTGTAAAAGCTACAGGAGCAGGTGGCAGTTGATTATACGGTGAATTAAAATTCACACAGTGCTCACTACGATTTGTCAAAAATTGCGGACTTGCAACTACTTGTTGATTAACCACTGATGGCACATTGACACATTGAAGATTCGAATTCGAATTCGAAAGCATCGCGGTCATCGGATCGAATGGGGAAAACCGTTCACTGTCTTCATAGAAAAGCAGCTCCTGGGTTTGGGGAACAAATCTACACGACTCCCAGACATTACCGTTATTATACATTATTTTTATTTTAAAATTTATATCGAAAATCACTTAAATGAACAAATAAAACGATACGACGTCCACGTCTAGAGAACCGTTCCACTTCAATGCCAACAAAGTTAGTAACTAAAGAGGCCTCAGCTTTGTGACAGTATTAATCGAGTATCGCCGTTATTAGCTATGACAGCAAGCCAACCGACCGACAACGTTTGTATGTTGTATTGTTGGTATGTATAGAACAATTTTGATTATTTTTTTTTTCGAAATCAAAGACTTCACACCGTATTGTTTCGAATATGTATAGGTATACTTATAAAGAGAACGGATTTGTTTTTATGAACGAATAGACAGGTTATAAATATTTTTATATAAAAGAAGCATTTATAAGAAAGAAGAACTTAACCACTCCATCAGTGTGGCATTATCTTGTAACTTGTCTGCGATAAAGCTCACTTTAACGGTGCGTTTACCGTGTGGCCGCAGGTAAAACTGAATGGTGTGAGACTAACAATTATTAGATAAGACCGCAAAAATCAAAAGATAAGATATGAATTAAGAAATGCTAACATGTGTTACGTTGCTAAATAAATAAACAAAATTTATGATAATATAACAAGTGGCAAAAAGTTACAAGTGCAAAATATATATGTTAATGCAGTTATGTAGTTTTTGTTGTTGTTGTTATCATGACAGAAGCAACATGAAGTAGCAACAAAAATTCAGAAAGTCATTGAGTAAAGGCCGATAAGTGATCGCCTGACTGTGATCCGCATCAAAGCCACTTTAAAAAACATAAGTCTAATATGCGCACACACCCTTATACCGATTAACGGAAGTGTAATGTCAAAGTTGTGCTCGGGAACTTCAATACTAAATTCGAAAAGGAAGAGACTTTCTACGGATTCAGCCAATAGACTTTGCAGCAACTCGTAACAAGTTAGGATCCACAAAGCAACCTGGCAGTCCAGACATTCGAACTACCAACCAAATCGATCCTATATAATACTGGTCGACACAAGGCACGTATCCAACATCTTAAACGTGCGTGCTACGTTTCCATGTTGCGGCAAAGCTCGACTGTTTAACGGAAAGAAGGTGCAAACCGGACAAAAGAAGAAAGAGTACCAGAGTCTACTTCACACCACAAGAGCACCCGAGCGAGGATTTGAACTGCTTCTTAGTAAGAAAACATGGATCGAGTGATAGGGTAAGAAGTAAACCCAGTTCCAATCAATGAAGACCCAGTTGCACCACTTACCATTTCTGATGAATTCACCGGCGGAGCTCTTCAAATAAATAAATAACGACAAAACAGATAAATCTTGTTGTTCACGGCAAGATTAGTTGCTTAGTTTGAGTGTTTTTATTTGATGCAATCGATGACGATATGCAAACAAAATTTAATCATTGCGAAAAAGTTCAGTTGTTGAAGTGCAAGATTAAATATTTAAATCTAAGTGATGTCCAAAGGGTATAGACAGGTGCAAACTTCACAGGTTGATAAGCCCCGAACCGATGATTGCAAGAATGATCAAATTAACATTTTGCCCGCCAATTAAGGCCGCATTTAGGGAGGCAGGAAATGTAGGTATCCAGGATAAAAAAGAGGACCAAAGAGGACCGTCACAAGTCCACAACACATCCAGAAACATAAGGTGTTCTAGGAATTTTTTGACGTTCCATTCAACTGCTGCCTCTTGATTATGAAGCCAGACAATTTGTGAGCGAAAACATTCTTGCCATGAGGCGATCTTAATTGTCTCGCACGGTCTCCTAATTTGACCCAGCGCCATTTTTCCTGTCCATCCATTATATTGGGGTTGAGGTCGAAATTTTGTATGGGTCATAATTCTGTTTAAAAAAAATTTTGCCTGGCTAAATTCTTCTATCAAAATTCTGCATGAAACAAATTTTGAAACACAGAATTTTCACCATAGCATAGCAACGAACTTAGAGTATTGTAAGGATTCTTAAACTTTTTTATGTAACGTACGTGAGTTAGGTGGAGGCAATAGCCCTTCTGTTAGTTCACCGCAGGCGGAGATTCTAGCTTCTCATTTTCGCTCTTTATAAACGAGAAGTGATGACTTGCATTATTTCCATTATGCCTTGCCTAATATAATGGATGAAAAGTTTGACTCACAAATAGTTTTTTTAAGGAACTCAAACTAGCTCTATTTAAAATGAAAAATAATCAGCCTTATTGTGAGTTTCACACGAAAAATATTTCACCTTAAATTTTTTTGTTCCCCCGGAACTTCAAAAGTCGAAATGATATTACATTCCGCCCGAAATGAATGTTCACAATAAGGGGAATTTTTGGATCATGAAATTTCGGGGGAAACTCCCAATAGGCGAAAAGTTAAATGTCAAATTTTCCGGGTGGAATGTGGTTTGGGTGAAACCCACAATAAGGCTGAATAAGTCCCAAGGTATTTATGGCATTCCTGTTGGGTTTTTTTTTTTCTTTAGAGTTTAAACAACTTTCTTTCTTTTTATAACAGATTGTATGACAGTTGCTGCATTCGCGAAAGTTTCAATAAAGTTGTTATACTTTCAATTTTCAAGAAAAATTAATGCCAACTTACCTGAGAATTATTGGGGCATTTCAGTACTAAATTCCATTAGAAAAATATTTGCGACAATATTGTGTAATAGATTTTACTGGATGAGAAGAATTAAACAATCGCCTAAACATGTTTCAGGCTGGTTTTCGTGCGGGATTTTCACCTACTGCTCATATTTTCGCCTTATACAGTATTGCCGAGAAATTCATTCCGACAAAAAAAGAAGCTCTATGCGTGTTGCGAAGATTTGAAAGAAGCTTTTGAAACTGTCAATCGGCAAGCCCTTATCATTACAATGGCTTCTTTAGAAAGTTTTTCTCTATCTACGAAAAGTTTTTGTGTCGAACTAGTGCGTTAGTTTGGGATGGATCAGAATATTCGAATTGGTTGCACACGACTGCTGGTGTGCCCCAAGGATGTATACGGAGCCCCATTTTGTTTACTCTTTTCATTGTCTCTGAAAATATGCCGGGTGGTATCACTTTCTCAGATATTTTCATTTAGATATTACTGTAATCGGATGACTTGGTCATGCTGGTGGACAATCCATTTTCTCTCCAACTTCAAATACAACGACAAACGTATTGCTTAAAAAACAAATATTATGGTAAAGGCTGTTTTGAGGTACAAAACTTTAAGTTGGCAACAGTATTTTAACTGGCAGCCATTTTGTCAGCTGTCAAGTGATTTATTTTTAGTTTGGTTTGGCATTTCGACATGAAAAGACTGACGCTTGAACAACGCTTCCAAATTGGGTCCAAATGGGCAGAAAACAATATTGCCGTTGATCCCAATTTTCATAAGCGATGAAGCTCATTTTTGGTTAAATGGATACGTCAATAAACAAAACTCCCGTATTTTGAGTGATGATAATCCTCAAGTGTATGTTGAGACACCGTTACGTCCACAAAAACTGAATGTTTGGTGTGCTTTATGGTTTGGTGGATTAATTGGTTCGTACTTCTTTAAAAACGATGCTGGCCAGAACGTTACAGTCAATGGTGAACACTATAGAGCCATGATTACTGACTTTTTCGTTCATCAATTGAACAACCATGATGTGCAGAAGCTGTGGTTTCAACAAGACGGCGGCGCAATATGTCACACAGCTCGTGCCACAATTGATTGAAGGAAACGTTTGGCAACAACATAGTTTCACGTTACGGACCCGTGAATTGGCCTCCAAGATCGTGCGATTTAACACCGCTTGGCTATTTTCTGTGGGGATAAGTAAAGTCGCTAGTCGAAGCCGATAAGCCCGAAACGATTGACCACTTGGAGGACAACATTCGCCGCGTTATTCCTGATATACGGCCACAAATGTTGGAAAAAGTCATCGAAAAATTGACCTCCAGATTAGACTACGTTCGAGCCAGCCGTGGCGGTCATATGCCAGAAATCATATTTAAATTATAATGCCGGAAGATTATCTTTCGAATAAAATAAATTTCATGTCAATTTAAAAAAATCATCTTTGTTTTATTCCATTTCGAAGTTATATAGATACCTCTAAAATAACACCCTTTATTAACGAAATGTCATTTTCTAACAGACGGCAACTTGCAGGGCGGACGTGGTATACACTTACATTAAAGTTTTAAACAATTATGTATATAAAAAAATAACAAAAAAAAACAAAACAATATTTGGAAATATTTAATAATTTAAACCTGAATAATTTAAGAGAAAATTAGTAATTAAACACTTCAGATGAAGTTTAGTCCAATGAGTACAATCAAGTTTTGGATCTACTGTTGGAAACTAAGGAGCAGTAAACTGCTGAGATGTTTTGTGTGTCTTGTTTACGGTTCATGTTGTTCTTGTTATTGATTATGTGTAGTGTTTCTAACGTGTATCGTTTGGAAGTGTGTTTTTCCGTTGCCAAGATCTCCACACCATCAAAGTCCAGTTGGTGGCCAGTTTCAACGCTGTGGCAAGCCAGTGCTGTCTTTCCAGAATTTTTTGAACGAATGTCTGACTTGTGACCCGCCATTCTCTGTCGAAGGAGTTGTTTGGTTGTTTTGGGAATTACACTCCGCTAACGAAGAAAAGGTTACGAAAATCCTCTTGGATAATAGCTTTCCGATCGAAATCATAAGAAGCTTGATACAACGTCAAAAATATAAAGCTCGATCGGAAAATATATTGGAAGAGAGGAAAGGTGTTTACAAAAGTGTCGTTTATGTCCCAAAGCTTTCCGAAAACTTTAAAGAAATAATCGGCAAAAACAAAATTGATGTCAACTTGGCGTACAAGTCGAACCAGACCATGGCTTCCCTCTTCACAGGTCTAAAAAAGAAGACAGAAAAGGACCGTTGTACAGACGTGGTGTACAAAGTAAACTGCCAAGGTAAAACCAATGATCCATGTAATCTATGCTATGTCGGCACGACCAAACAACTCCTTCGACAGAGAATGGCGGGTCACAAGTCAGACATTCGTTCAAAAAATTCTGGAAAGACAGCACTGGCTTGCCACAGCGTTGAAACTGGCCACCAACTGGACTTTGATGATGTGGAGATCTTGGCAACGGAAAAACACACTTCCAAACGATACACGTTAGAAACACTACACATAATCAATAACAAGAACAACATGAACCGTAAACAAGACACACAAAACATCTCAGCAGTTTACTGCTCCTTAGTTTCCAACAGTAGATCCAAAACTTGATTGTACTCATTGGACTAAACTTCATCTGAAGTGTTTAATTACTAATTTTCTCTTAAATTATTCAGGTTTAAATTATTAAATATTTCCAAATATTGTTTTGTTTTTTTTTGTTATTTTTTTATATACATAATTGTTTAAAACTTTAATGTAAGTGTATACCACGTCCGCCCTACATACATTGACACTTTTATGTAATTACTTCTCTTTTGTTACAAATAAAGATCCCCTGAAGAAGACGGCAACCACCGTCGAAACGTTGGGAAAAAGTAAATGAATTAATTTTTTCATTTTCGTCATCAAAACGACCAACAAAGCCGATGAGAATCATCTTTATTTATTCTCAGATACACATCTAACAATCAACTTGGTCAACAAAATTCACTAAAAATAATAATAATAAACAACCATCATTATCCTTATTTTGAATCACCTTAAGATCTCAAAATAACAAAAGGCATATATAATAAAACAAGCAATAAAAGCTTAAGGTTTAAACAAATACAGAAGAGCCACAATTCGATTGGATTCAGAGGCGCAACGATTTTAAACCGCTAAAGCTATCGAGATTTTCTGTGATCTACCGGGTGAACAAGGCATGAAGGTTGGCTGCTTATTTCCAATCTTATAGCTATATAAATTCTTGGTAAGGGTTTAATGTGTATTCAACAGAAAAATAAATATGCATCGCATATCTATAGGAGAGAGTGGGTAAGCAAAGAACACTTTTAAAAGTTAACACTTAGGTACATCGACCAAACCAGAGGTAGGTCCTTCTTAATTTGTTGGTGAAATTGTTGTATTATCTTATCTTAAACGATGCTCGTTTAACTTTCTTAACTCATTTTTTCGCACTACCTTGTGAATCTTTTTCTAAGAAACGGAAATCTAAAAGTGCAAAGCTCAGCTTTTTTCTATAAATGAGTTAAGACAGTTTTCCAAGCATTCGTACTCCGAATAATTAAGATAAAATAGCTGCAGCACACCATCGACATGTCTGATTGGTCGTACAAAATTAATTTTAATATAATGATCAGACCCTATTTTCGTATCACCCATTCTCCCCTAATATTCTAAATTAGTAGTTTTTGTTTGTATTTGTTCTTAGAATAACCACAGAGGTATATTACACTTGAA
Organism: Leucozona laternaria; assembly: GCA_932273885.2. NCBI lineage: Eukaryota > Metazoa > Arthropoda > Insecta > Diptera > Syrphidae > Leucozona > Leucozona laternaria. The sequence continues at coordinate 214,292,007 of OW026366.1, read as the reverse complement.
GGTGTTTAGTAATTTCCAAAGATTTGAGTCTCGGCTTTGGGAATAACCCCGGAAGTCAACTTGTGTTAGTTGTCTGAAACAAGTACAGTCGACTCGGCCGTTATGCACTCCGCCAAAATTAAACTTTCGGTTATGTGCAAAAAGAAATTTTTAACGGTTTTTTTTTAAGGGCTTGTCCACTTAATTTTCTTGCCCCCAAATAATTATTTTGTTCTGAAACAACTCCGCTTAAGTAAAACGCTGAACGCATCCATACATTTTTGAAGTTTGAACACACTTAAAAAATGACATTTTAATGTCGTTTTCGAGTGGACGTTCGGAGCTACTCCTTTTTCACTCCTTTTACTCCAAATTTTCCATTTTCAATAGGAATGGAACCGTTCCGAAATCCAAACGAAAACGACGTTCTGTCACTCTTATGTCGTTTTCGTTTGGATTTCAGAACTGTTCCATTCCTATTGAAGATGGAAAATTCGGAGTAAAAAGAGTGAAAAAGGAGTAGCTCCGAACGTCCACCCGAAAACGACATTATTAAAAGTTGTTTTGTTTTCTTTGTTCTTCGAGGTTATATTTTTGTTTTATTTTTTCTAGTTTTGGAAATATTTCACATCACATTGTTGAGAAGGGAAATAAAGTTGCAGTTATCCAATGTTTGGTTAAGTGCAACAAAGGTGCATATATCCGTATTTTTTTTATATAAAAAATCCGCTAAATGGCAACAAATTGTTTGCATTTTTTGTGTTGCAAATGATCGGATTCGACTGTAGAAAAGTATTGAGACGAAAGAGTTGATTACTTTTAAGATATTATTACAGTTTTGATATTTTGTATGTTCATAAAAAAAATCAATTTTGTTGTTCCCGCAGCATTTATCACTATTTATCACTCTTTAAAAAAAAATCACCAAAAATAAAGATTAGACGAACCCCGATATAATATTTTCTTTCGAATTTTATCATTATAAAAAATAAAACTGTTTCACTTGTTTTCTTGTGTACAAAATAAAGATAGTATTTAATTAATTTATTTGGTATATTTAATGGAAAATGACAAAGGTTATAATAGCCGTGTTTTTTGCAAGTCCAGGGGGATTTGGTTGAAAAAAAAAGACATCGGAGGTTAGCGACGCACGAAAATACAGAAACAAAATGGAGTTTCCATACAAACTATCGATAACAAGTATGCAATTAACGTCGGTAATACAGTTTTTTCTCAGTTTTTCAGTGCTTACGTTAAAGCCCCGGGAATTCTACGCGCTCCGCTAAGCCCAGAGGGGATTAGTTGTTGCTGCATTTAACATATAAATTACTTAGCTCCAGCATCATTTTTTTTAAACCAATTTCCTTGGGGCTTTCAAAAAAAACACGGCTAATATAACAAATGATAGGCAAATGGTTGTTTTAGTAAGAATAGATACTATTTTGCGAAGCAGGACTTTTCAGTGCCGTACTTTCACCGTTGGACACTTTACCACCAGCTTCTGACTACCAGACTTTTAGTGCTTGGAAATTTCGTTTCAGCGGTTCCGCCACTGGGTTGTTCGCTGCCGTTCTTTCAACACTAGACTTTTAAAAACACTGCCTATACAGACAGGTAATGCAGTGTTAATTATTCAATATGGCCATTGTTTCCTATGGATTAAAAATGTGCTTAGTCACAATAGAACACAGATTTTCCAGTAGTACCCGTGTTTTTTTTACAACTTTTGCTTTGTGCATAAAAAATCACAAACAATATTGTTTGTTGTTTATATTGACCGTATTATATATTGCAATATAAAGTGAAATTTTGAATTTCTGTTTGTTTCTATTTTTGACGCAAATTTCAATTTTGCTATTATTAAGTGCTTTTTAACAATAAAACATGAAACGAATTGCCTTCCGCCAATATATAATAAATAAAAATATAATGGAATTCTTATTGTGAACTAACCATTTCTAATAAAATCTACACAACTTTGCCAACAAGAAAACAAAATATACAGACACGAAACATCTGTCAAAACACACTTGAGCAATGAATTGGCATATGAAGAATAATCTGTCAAATTACATGAAAATTGTATGAAAGTTGGCTATGCTCAGCGATTTGCTCCGTTTGCTCCGTCATTTTATTCTGAGCTCATGGAGTACGCTCCGAGCTAGCTCTTATTGAAAAAAGAAACACAAGTTGATCGCTCTGATGTGTGTGATCTATGCTTTGCTCTGAGCTAAAAAAGAAAAAACGCCTTAACTTGAAATATTCAAAATGCTCTGATATAATTTATTCACAATAGAGCCTTGTTCAATCGATTGCGTTTTACAATAATTGGTTTGACTTTCAAACAATTTTTTCCAACATTTGAGTTCAGAGCTCGATTTGGAATTGAGTTGAAATGTGAAATTACAGAAATTACAGAAGAACTGGCGTCAATTCGTTTATATACACAGAAAATACATAGTCGTAAGCAGGATCGGTCAAGACATCTTCCGACCTAGGGTTTTCGGTCAAAATTGTAAATATTATCACCGTTTTACAGCTACTGATGTGAATTAAATGACGTTGAGATTTTAGTTTTAAAGTTCACACCTTACCTTCTGTTGAAGTCATTTAATTTAAACAATACCTTTAGAACAGTTGTTACTAATTTTATATTTGTGCTTTTCTAATTTTGGCAATTGAAACCGATAAGTTTCATACTTGATACAAACAAAAATTTAAGATGATGGCAAAAAGTGCTTCTGCCCGTTTTTTTTTTCTTTAAACTTGTAGCAGATTAACTATTCAAATATTGTTTGTTATCTCAATACAACCTATAAATCACCCTGAGTGTAATCGGTCCATAAAGAAATAACTAAAAAAATAGTCATAAAACCTTTGGTTACCTGCAAAGAAAAAAAAATAAAATAAAATGAATTTCAAATGATTGACATAATTAAATATATTTTAAAAAGAAATAAAGAACATGATATAATGTGATTTACTTATAACATAAGAAACTAAAAATACAGGGTGTTAAGAACCTGTCAATTAATTTTTAAAAATGCAACCATTTTAATATTGCAGTCGAAATATTATTATACCAAGATTTTTTTTTTAAGTATTTTTTTTACTTCACCCCACTACTTTAATTTAAAATACGTTCCCAGTTTATTTTGAAGTAAAGGGTTTTCCAATAAGAGGTGTTATTTTGAATAGCCCGCTATTTCGGTAGCTGTCACTTTTGAAGCTGTCATTTTTTGACATTTGACAAGTAGAAACTACGCCATTAATAAAAATGGAACGATACACGCTTCAACAACGCATTGAAATTATTAAAATTCACTATAAAAATGGTGAAAATTTGGCAGAGACGGTTTGTAAAACTAAAACATTTTTGGGTCGTCGTGAAGCACCTTGTCGGACCGCAATACAGAAATTGGTGGACAAATTCGAGCTGTTGGGATAAGTTAGTGATGTGAAGAATAAAACCCGTGCACGTCGCTCAAGAACAACTGAGAATATTGCTGTTGTAGCCCAAAGTGTTGAAGAAAACCCAGGTTTGTCCATTCCTCGTCGTTATTTGGAATTAGGCATTCCACAAACGTCATTACACCGTATTTTGCATAAAGACTTGGGTCTTAAGGCTTATAAAGTTCAGTTAACACAAGAACTCAAGCCGGCTGATCATCAACAACGTCGTGTCTTTGCTGATTGGGTCCTTGAAATGCATGAAAATGATCCGGAATTTCATCGAAAAATCATCTTGACTGATGAGGACCATTTCCACCTCGGAGGCTACGTCAACAAGCAAAACTGTCGCATCTGGGGCTCGCAAAACCCAAGAGTTATTGTTGAAAAGCCTCTCCATCGTCAACGCGTGACTGTTTGGTGCGGTTTATGGTCCGGCGGGGTCTTTGGACCTTACTTTTTCGAAAATGGGGCTGGAGCAACAGTTACGGTCAATGGATTGCGCTATCGAGAGATGATTAATGATTTTTTATGGCCGGAATTGGATGGTATTGATCTGGACAACGTTTACTTTCAACAAGACGGCGCTACGTGCCACACAAGCAGTGAAACCATCGATCTTTTACGGGAAAAGTTTCCGGACCGTGTTATCTCTCGAAGAGGTGATCACAATTGGCCACCGAGATCTTGTGATTTAACTACTTGCGACTTCTTCCTTTGGGGTTACGTGAAAGATAAGGTCTACGCCAACAGCCCAGCGTCGATTCAAGACCTCAAAGATGGAATTCGTGAGGCTATCGAGGACATAGGGCAGCCACTTTGCGATTTGGTAATGGAAAATTTCATGAAAAGGATATGGTCCTGTAAGCGTGGTCGTGGCGGCCATTTGGCTGATGTTCTGTTCCATTATTAACGGCATACCTTTCTCTTTATAATGAAATAAACATCCGATCATTTATCTCAAAAAATGCCATTTTTCTTTGAATATCAAAATAACACCTCTTATTGGAAAACCCTTTAGTCTAAGGGTAAGAACGCACTTCCGACTTTTTATCGCTGACATTTTATGGAAATTGACGTTTATAGACAGTAAAGAAATAGATACCGCATTTGTCTCTTAGAAAGTTAATAATGCAGTTATTTGTTAGTTTGACCACAGAGATGTAAAAACTGCATTCAGTTGGTGTCTGCAGTCAAATGAATAAAGACTTATTTTATAAGACTTCTGACTCACTAAGGTCCATTTTTTCAGTACGAGATTAAAATTATGCCCCTATTAAAAATTATTGTTTTATTATATTTATTATTATAAAATTATTTACTTAAGTTAGTAATTTTTTACAGTAAGTTATTCATCTATCTATGGAGGTCAACACGTCAATTAAATTTAAAAGTCTGCATTCAGAAGACTAACTGACTACTAAAAGATTTATAGCTGAATTTTGAGTGGATGAAGACCAAAAGCAATCAAAAAGTACCCCTAGTCAGTTGATTGACTGCTTTAGTTAACTGCCAAGTCAGAATACTGAAAAGTTTTAATTTTTATTCTGAAATTTGAATCAATTGTCTGTGACTTTACAAACATTCTCTATTAATCTGCTGTATCATCTTCATTCCATTTTATACAGGGTCTTCCATTTCATTGTTGGTAGTGCTGGCATTTGACACCTGTCAAAATCAGCTGTCATTTAAAGTGTCATAATATTAGTTGAATGTTTGTCATGACAATCGAACAACGCGTAAAAATTATTTAAACTTAGTATTACAAAAATGGTGATTCAACGTAGCCACTCTTGGCGGATTACGTGATGATTATGGTCGTCGTAATCAACCGACTTAACGTACGAAGCGTTACTGATATCGTAAAACCTGTGCATCATCGTAATGCACGCTCAGTTGAAAATATTGCTGCTGCAAGTGCAAGTGTTGCTGATGATCCGAATTTATCGATTTCCCGGCGTTCGCAGCAATTGTTCGAATGATAACCGATTTTTTTGGCCGGCGATTGAAGATCATGACTTGGATGATATGTGGTTCTAACAAGACGGGGCAACAAGTCACACAACACGACCAAATAATGGCTTTATTGCGTGAGAAGTTTCCTGGTCGCGTAATTTCACGTCTTGGCAACGTCAATTGGCCACCAAGATCATGCTATTTGACACCGTTAGATTTTTTTTCTGTGGAGCTACGCAAAAGACCGTGTTTACGCGAATAATCCTCGAACTCTAGACGCATTAAAAACCAACATTACTCAAGTTATGGCTGAGATACCGCTCGAAATGTGTGAAAAAGTGGTTAAAAATTACCTCAAAAGAATCGCATGCTGCGAATCTTCCCGAGGCTGCCATTTGAATGATATTGCTTTTCACACTTACTGGCAAAGTTCAAACTTTATAATGAAATAAAATTTTCAAAAAAAATGTATCGCTGTGTGTGTGTTTTTTTTAGCTTTACTTTCGAAACCGAAAAATGAATCACCCTTTATTATTGCTAGTTGAATTTGTTGCCCCAAGCCATATCATGTAATTTATTATAGAATATAATAAGATTTAATTGATTTTAATCATTTAATTAAAAGAAAGCAAATATTTTAAAATCAGAAAACCAATGAATTAGATGCAAATATTTAAGAAAAGTTTGACGTTTTCTTATCACAAAAAAAAAAAAAAAAACCTTTCAAAGGCATTCCCCGTGCTGCGGGAACTCATATTTTGGTCTTGTTGTTCACTTTAATATAATAATCTCTACAGTAACTGTCCATAGGTGTAGCTGTATATTTATGTAAGTGAATGTATGAACGTGGAATCGCATCAACCCTGAATCATGTGTTATACTTTAAGTAGAGACAACATAAATAAAAATGACAATGGTAGAAATGCCAATTGATGCTTATAACGTATAATTTATTTTGAATGCACCAAGCTCAATTTTGAATGGAACTTGAGTGACACTATAAAAATAATATGATTGACAATCATTTGTTCTTTATGGTCATTGTTGGAGTGCGATATAAATGTAGAGTGTATACTGTATTGTTATGATTATGGGAGTTCGCTTCATTTTGCTGGTCGACATTGACATTAATTGAACCGAGCGAGAGCAATGACCCTGCTGAATTTTGTGACATTTTAGTTTGATGATAAGGTAAGCGATGGAGCGCTATTCAATCTTTTGGCCAGTGGATCTGATTTGGCTCTAAAAGTTTTCGTATTCGGTTTTATTTCAATAAGGTACATATATCAGCGAAAGAGAAAGTTGAAAGTAAAGTGGATGCAGATCAGTGGAAGCTTATATAGTGATCCACTTTTGCAATGGTGTATGTCCGTCAATCTCCTTGTCATAAGAAGAGCTGCTGTCAGTCGATAACCAATCATACATACATACTACATACACATACTAGTAAATCTCAACGGGCTAACATTTGGTCTAATTGTGTCGGTACATACATACTAAGTTTTCATTGGAATCGAAATGAGGTTCAGAAAAAAGTTAAGAAAAAGTGATTTCACCTCAAATTTGCTAATTACTTTTGACAGCTCATTTCATTTTGAACTAATCAAAAACAAAATAAATTAATTTGGTGGTGTGACAGCTCGTGGAGAGCCAGGGCCTAGTGCCTTGCACATTAGCTGCGACCGACCGGCGGCGGCAAATTCTAAATAAAACATCCACTCTTTTTTCGGTTTATCTTTTCGACGAATTGAATCGACAAATTTAAATAGAAAACACAGCGTAAAATTACTTAAATAGGAAAATTTTGTATTTTAATATTTTCTACACGACCAACTACATACTTAACTTCTGCGAGCTGTCAAACGTAAATTCAACAACCAATTTAACTTCAAAGCACTCATTTTACTAGTAAGTGACAATTCGCAGTTGTCAACGATCACTTATGTGGATGCAATGCTTAAATTCTCGACCATTCACAATTCGCCAAAGCAGGACTTTTCAGTGCCGGACTTTCAGCGTTAAACCATCAGCCTTTTAGTGCTTGAAAATTTCGTTTCAGCGGTTTAGCCACTTTGTAGTTCGCTGCCGTTCTTTTAACAGTGGACTTTTAAGCACTGCATACAGACAGGTAATGCAGTGTTAATTATTCAATATGGCTATTGTTTTTTATGGATTAAAAATGTGGTTAGTCACAATAGAACACAGATTTTTTCGGTAATACCCGTGTTTTTTTTGCAACTTTTGCTTGGTGCAGTAAGAAATTAAAAACGAAATCGTTTGTTGTTTATATTGAAAATTTTATTCATTGCAATGTATAGTGAAATCTTGCTAAACAAGCGAATTTCTGTATGTTTCTATTTTTGATGCAAATTTAAATTTGCTATTATTAAGTGTTTTTTAACAATAAAACATGAAAAAATTTCCTTCCACCAATATATAATAAATAAAAATATAATTGAGTTCTTATTGTGAATTAACCATTTCTAATAAAATCTACACTTCTTTGCCAACAATAAAAGAAAATATCCAGACAAGAAAAATCTGGCAGCACTTAAACATACAGCACTCGATCGGTGGTGGTGAAGTGCCCGTCTGTTAATGGTACCGTACCGACAATTTGCAGACGCGTCTCATGTGCAAGGCACTTAAGCTATGCGCAAACCGATGCGATGGCGATAACAATGTGGATGCCGCACATGGGAACTAAGAACTAATGAATGCGAAGCAGGACTATACAGTGCCGAACTTTCGCCGTTGGACACTTCACAAAAAAATTTTCACCACCAGCCTTTTAGTGCTTGGAATTTTCGTTACAGCGGTTCCGCCACTGGGTAGTTCGCTGTGGTTTTTTCAACACAAGACTTTTGTATACTGCCTACACACAGGTAATGTAGTGCTTATTTTTGATTATGGCCATTGTTTCTTCTGAAAAAATGTCATACAGATTTTCCAGCAATAGCCGTGTTATTTTGACAACTTTATTATGGTGCAAAATTTTAGAACATTTTATTCCTTGCAATGTTAAATGAAATCTTACTAATGAAACGAATTCTGTATGTTTCAATTTTCTATTAATTTGCATCATTTATTTCTAATTTTCCTGTTTTATTTTGCAAAAAAAAGAAAATGAATACGATTTGTTATTGAAAACAATATAAATGAACTCTTATTGTGAATTAACCATTTCTAATAAAATCTACACGAAAGATCTTACACTTAAATGGGTGGCACTCAAATATTGAGCACTAAATGGCAGCACTTAAAGATCCAACACTCAATCTGCTGTGGTGAAATGTCCGTCTATCAATATGCGGTGGCCAATGGTACTGTACCGAATGGAACGGCGCACATCTATGCGACATGTGAATTGCGTTCAAGTTGCACTGCTGCTTTTAAGTTACACGATTTTTATTGAACGCAACCAGCACCGTTTGCTCGCCATATCGCACGATATTTCGATTGAAGTTGAACCTGGCAGACTGTTTTGTGTAAACTCTGCTTCTCGTTCTGAATTTACAGGGATGGAGGTGGTAGATACTCGAGAAATGAAAGTTCGAGCTACGAAGGTCAGAATTTTGAAATTGTTGTTGCATAGAGTAGGTTTGTGGACCATAGCGCAAAGATAGAGATATTTGGTGCCACTGCTTCCTCCATCATGCTGTATGGTGCTCAAGTGTGGGGTTGCTGGCAGTTTGATGTTGTTGAAAAGTTTCAAAGATACTGTACTCCAAATTACATGGTTCATCTTACAACTTCTATGCCACCGTTATTCTTAAATACGCTAAAACTTGGGAGATGGATGAAAGATAATTACTTTGAGAGGCAACCTCGTCAAAAAATGGGAAGAAATAGGTGTTGGTTGTGGAGAAAGAGTTCAGATTCAACCAGACATCGAACCCGCTTTTCTAAGAAACCTGTTTGAAAATGTACTGGATGGTCTGGTGTAGCTCGCCCAGCTTACTGCGGTTATTTCTTGGAAGCTCAATCTTCACAGTACAGTAAATGATCAATCTCAACTACATTCCACATCGTCCGGACCTACCTATTTTGTGCGCGATATTTGCAACCTCAAGGAAGGAGAAGATATTTATACCACTTTATTGCCAGATGTCCGATTATAATGCTGGATTTACACTACTGACAAATTGGCAGTATTCTGGCAATTAACTGTCAAAAAAATGGCAGAACAATCGAAAAATTCATTCTTTTGACAGTATACTGACAGAAAACTGCCAAGTTGTCAGTCGTGCGAATCCAGCATAAGAGTTTTCGTGTCAGATTCTTTGGTAATTCCTTAATGAACATGATTCAAGTTTTATGTGTTTTAAATGGAAGTCTTGCTTGGGTGAAGTTGTATAAATACACAAAGATGGCACTGAATTATAGAACCCAAATAATCGAAGGCGACTTTTAAAATTTAATTTAGTTTTAAGATTCGAAATGTAGTATGTTGTTATAGTGTCATTCTGGTAGATGGCAGGCCAAACCATATTAAACTTATGATACAAAATTTTGCAGATATAAGAAAATAAAGTTTCTTTAACTATCTAACTAACTTTAACTATTACAACAGTCAAAAAAATTAATAAGTCATATTGTAGTTTAAATTTTAACATTCTACAATTTAGTCTTACTAAACCAAAACCATACTGGCACCAAACTAAAGAAAGAAATCATCCCATTGAGTACCTCTAACATATCACACCAGAAAATATTTAATAAATATCATCAGGTAAAAACATTTCAATAAGATTTTGAGGAAAAATGTCCAATAGAGGCGCGTGATGTTAGTTTTCCCGCCTACACAGACAGCAAAAGTCATCCTCATAATCAAGTCACATGCATCCCATTTCGTTTTGTCACATTTGTTGAAAGTGTTTAAAATCTTTTTCTTTTACTTTTTTTCTCAAAGATTTTGCTTACCGAAATGCCATTTGGTATTACGCGGTGAATCATGTGTTGTATTGCCCCTGGGCCAAACAAAAGCACTCGTAAAGAAGATACATTGATAGCAAAATGTATTTTTGGCATTGAAATTGTCGGTCAAGTGATCAAACATTTATTAAAAATGTTTGGATTTTTTTTCTCCTAAAAATCATTTTAAACGGTTTTGGGTTAAAATGATTGATTTGGCTAACGGGGAAACCTAAGCAAATGTCAAAGTTTATTAGAAAGAAGTGGTTTTTCGATGCCATACGTCGCATCGGACAGAGGTTCCCAGACTAAAAAAACTAAAACCTGAATATAAAATAGTATGTACCGTTAGCCAGTCGCATTATAAATGTAATGGAAATTTCACACAAACCTATAAGGACCGGTAGAAAAATATAATTATTTACTTTTGTATATGTATATACATGTTACTTATTTCGAATAAAATTAAATTGAAATCGATTTCCAATTTCACTCGAAATAAAATGTCATGTATACAGTTTATTCATAAATATAACATCTAAACTATATGTATTATTGCTCTTTACCTATTCAGTAAAGTCAGTCTCTAATTCTCTTTCATATACAACGGTCATGTTATTTCATAAGTCATCACACTCTTACACGCCACAATCGATCTACCATGTCGACAAAGTAGTTCGTTCTTGTATGAGCATTTACATGCCAATGCGTCGACGTATAATTGTATGTCAAAACCAGCTATCAAAATGAATATTTGTCAATTTTGTATAATTTCTAGTAAAATTACTATTTCAGAATGAAACCACACACACTTTTGTGGTCTCTATTTGCCATTTTTATTTTAGTATTATTTAGATTTTAAAAATATCGGGATGAAAATCACAATTTGACTACAAAAAAAAAAAACAATATAAACATAAAAAACATGAATCGGCGAACTAGTTCATACCTATTTACACACCACGTCAGTATACTACTTCGAACTTCAGAGTTCGAACTACAGTGACGACACACTTTCGTTTCACACGACCATACAACCATGCCGACACTATAAATCGAATGTAATTACATATGTATACTTCGAACTGTCACAATTGAAGGTACATCCACTTTTATTTGTTTTCTAAAGTGCATTTTAACATTTTTAAGGTAAAAAAGAAAGCGGAATTCTATAAAGAAAAATTAGACGAACAATATTGCGAGAAAAATCCTTAATAATATATTTATTATTATTTGCCTGGCATAGCGTGAATACTTATAAATATGAATTGTTCTGATGAATTATTTATTTAATCTTATATTCGTTTTCATGTTAAAAAGAACAACAAATAAATTCTGCTTACACATTCTGCACCAATAATAACAAAACTAACTGCATCTGCATCAATTTAACCAACTTCAGAAAATGGAGCGAACCAAAAGGCAGAAATACGAAATTCCAATTCACAATAAGCGAAATATGGAGCACATAAATACACAACAATAGTCGTGTTTTTTGACAGAATCAATAGGCAGCTCAGCAGATTTTTACACACAAAAAACAACAGAATTAAGAGTGAATATATTTTTGGTCAGTAATCAGAGTGAACATATAGAGTGGATGTAAATTGTTGAAATGTTGAGATGTTTAGATGGCGCTTAATTCGGTTGCAGAAAAATATTCGTTTCCGAATCGTTGGTAGCCATAGATTTTTTGACTTACAATGGTATGTGTTCTTAAATGCATCCTTTTTTTCAGACATGCATATTATGTTAAGGCATTTTATTTCGAAATAAAAATTCAATTTTATAAGAAACTTGACATTGCTTGACAGATAAGGGACAAACTTTATTTTGACGAATATTTCGTTACGAAAGTCACCAGAAAACACTAAAATTCCCCTTTTCAAAAAATTAAATCTCAAAATGTTTGGATTTTATGTTGTTTTTTTAATATATGGACATCGAAGATATCTGTCAATGAAAATTGTCAGTTTATTACTCGACTGATAGGCAACAAACTGTATTTTGACGTCTGTAGTATATTTTTCATTACAAAAAAACACCAGAAAGTTCTTAAATTGCATTTTCCCGAAACAAAATCTCAAAATTTCGGATTTTTAGAAGTTTTTTTAATAAATTGACGGTGTTCACATTGGACTGACTTGTTTTGTTCAGACACAAACTAATGTGAACACATCGGATTTACTTTGACGTTCGGCAGTCGTTTAAACATAACAAAAATCTGTGCAGTTTGAGGGATTAATTACAAATGTTTCTTAAATGAATATGTTTCCAATTGAAAAAAATTGGATTCTGTAAGATTTAAGTGCCAAAAATAAATCACAGATAGATAAAACAGATGTCACAAAAGAAGACGTCAAAAAATATCCAGATTTTTAAAAAAATTTAAAAAAAATCCTGCCTTTCCTGGCCATCTCTTTCTCACCATGAAGTTGAAGTGAGCGAAAGAACAGAGACTTCAAAAAAAATCGGAGGAGTCAGTCCAATGTGAACACCGTCATTGACATCGTAGCCATCCTTTAATGGAATTTGATAGTAAATGGCTTGACAGATAGGGGACAAATTATATGTGATCGTATCGAGAATATTTCGTTCCAAATGTCAACCGATTGCCCTGAAAATGGAAGGTACTTTCGAACACGCCCGAACAAATTTCAAAACATTAAACGAATGTTGGTTTCATGTGAATATAAATTTTCATCAATTGGTGAGTGTAAAAGTGTAAATAAGACCTTTAATTAAAAAGTTTATTGTTGGTAACGTAAAGTATTATGTTGTTACCTCTTTTGTTTCGTTATCCATCATATCAATTATTAAAGTTTGTAAATTTTATGATTGTCACTGATTATTGTTTGTGAAAGATAAGAAATTTATTTTGACATCGAATGTCATTCAATTTAGCACGATTACCAACTTTAAAATTACAAAAGAAAACTAAATATAAAGTGACTATAAGCGTTTTATTCATAATTCATTACTGTGCTGCCTAATATAAATTTTCACCAAAACACGGCTATTAAGTGGAATGCAGAACAAGGGCGATAAAGCCGGGTAAGGGTTTATTATAACGAAAGACCAAACCCCATCAGTAATTTTGTTTGTTAAAACGGCATTGCGATAGAACTTTCTCCAACTCTCTTCTTGCAGGTCACATCAAAACCAATTTTTACCCAATGAGGTGTTAAAAGAAAACAATTTTACTGGTTAAATACAGTTTGTTGAACAAAATTTGCTTTAAAAAACCATTCCTACCTATCAAAATTAATTTTAAATAAATATTCAATCAAATTTAACTTAAAACTTCAAAAACTTTCATTGGACGCATTCAGATATGAACAACAAGAAGTGTTCAGATGTGCGATTAACATAAAACCGATTAAAAGAAAAAAATTATGCGTCGCGTCGTTACAATTCTGCGTATAATGACGCATGCATTAAAAATATCTCCATTCTTTTATAAATTTACGATAGGTGATGTATAAATGTGATAGCAATCTAGTTTTCCAATAATATTAGGTAGCCAATGCAACACTCATACCAAAGGATGTACGAACACGTAAAAAATAATAAATTATGTCCTCAAACGTTTCAAAAGTAAACATTGGTTAAGGATGCTTTAAAATACATATTCCCATCAAAAACATACTTTTCTTTTCAATTCAATAATATCTTAAGTAAATAAATGCTACGAGAGGGTTTATTGACTACATATCGCATTAAATCTCTCACAGGTATGTACATATGTTCCGATTGATATATTTTTGATTCATTCAACCTAAGTAAGGGTAGATCTTTTTTCTGGGTTGAATTGGAAAGGTGCGTGAATATATTGCAGATGAAGATTTCTGCCATGACCTTCGAGAAATCAGTGTGTTCTATTCATAGGGTTCAAATTTAAGGGCAATAATTCAATGTTGGGTTATTTGAGATGGCAGTTTGATGCGGATATTTATTGATTGATAATTATTTTAGTATAATACAAGTTCACTTGATTGTTTTTTTTTTTCAGTTCTTAGTTCTATCAGTGTAGTATAGAATTTACTTATTATCCTCAGATCAAAATTCATTAGTTTCCTTTTAAGGGGCAGGTTTTAAGTGTTGATTTAACTCTGGGTTAAATCAGAGTTAGTTAAGGCCAGTTGTATACAAACGTGATTCAGCCTCGCTAAACCACGATTAAACGTCAATTAATCCACAGAAATCGGTGCGTTAAAATTTGTACAATCAAATAAGCAGTTTCAGATGACGATTTACTTAATAGGATTAACTTTAAGTTGGCAATATACTATAGAAGTCGAAGTGCGACACTTTTGAAATAGCCCTTTCACTATCGAAATCGAAACGCGGCACTGAAACGCGAGTAAACGCATGAAGCATGATTTCAGAAATGGATTAACTTTCTAGGATTGATTTTCAACTGTCAGAAAATGGTATTAATAAAAGTGTGGCACTATGTAAATATCCTTTTATCCATCAATATTGAAGCGCAGCACAATAGGAATCGCCCTTTTGAATAAACTCAGGCTGAGTTAACTCAAGAACCAGTTTTTCAAAGGAGAATTCAATTATTGGGTTTAACTTGTGGTTGGCAAAACAAAAATATAGAATTCGAAAGGCGGATCTATGCATATCACCTTTGCACCCTTGAAATCACCTTTTATCTATCAATGTCGAAGCGCAGCACAATAGGAATCGCCCTTTTAAATAAATTCAGCCTGAGTTAACTCAAGACCCAGTTTTTCAAAGGAGAATTCAATTGTTGAGATTAACTTGTGGTTGGCTAAACAAAACTATAGAAATCGAAAGGCGGCTCTATGGTTTTCACCTCTGCACTCTTGAAATCGAAGCACGGCACTGAAACGGGGCACCATTTTGACGCAAGCAAACGCATGAAGCACGTTTTCAGAGAAGGATTAACTTTCTAGGATTGATTTTCAACTGTCAGAAAATGGTATAAATCAAAGTGTTTTACCCATCAATATTGGAGCGCAGCACAATAGGAATCGCCCTTTTAAATAAATTCAGCCTGAGTTTACTCAAGACCCAGTTTTTGAAAGGAGAATTCAATTATTGGGTTTAACTTGCGGTTGGCAAAACAAAAATATAGAATTCGAAAGGCGGATCTATGCATATCACCTTTGCACCCTTGAAATCACCTTTTATCTATCAATATCGAAGCGCAGCACAATAGGAATCGCCCTTTTAAATAAATTCAGCCTGAGTTAACTCAAGAGCCAGTTTTCAAAGGAGAATTCAATTATTGGGTTTAACTTGCGGTTGGAAAAACAAAAATATTGAATTCGAAAGACGGCTCTATGCATATCACCTTTGCACCCTTGAAATCACCTTTTATCTATCAATATCGAAGCGCAGCACAATAGGAATCGCCCTTTTAAATAAATTCAGCCTGAGTTAACTCAAGACCCAGTTTTTCAAAGGAGAATTCAATTGTTGAGATTAACTTGTGGTTGGCTAAACAAAACTATAGAAATCGAAAGGCGGCTCTATGGATTTCACCTCTGCACTCTTGAAATCGAAGCACGGCACTGAAACGGGGCACCATTTTGAACCGAGTAAACGCATGCAGCACGTTTTCAGAGAAGGATTAACTTTCTAGGATTGATTTTCAACTGTCAGAAAATGGTATAAATCAAAGTGTTTTACCCATCAATATTGGAGCGCAGCACAATAGGAATCGCCCTTTTAAATAAATTCAGCCTGAGTTAACTCAAGAGCCAGTTTTCAAAGGAGAATTCAATTATTGGGTTTAACTTGCGGTTGGAAAAACAAAAATATTGAATTCGAAAGACGGCTCTATGCATATCACCTTTGCACCCTTGAAATCACCTTTTATCTATCAATATCGAAGCGCAGCACAATAGGAATCGCCCTTTTAAATAAATTCAGCCTGAGTTAACTCAAGACCCAGTTTTTCAAAGGAGAATTCAATTGTTGAGATTAACTTGTGGTTGGCTAAACAAAACTATAGAAATCGAAAGGCGGCTCTATGGATTTCACCTCTGCACTCTTGAAATCGAAGCAGGGCACTGAAACGGGGCACTATTTTGACGCAAGCAAACGCATGAAGCACGTTTTCAGAGAAGGATTAACTTTCTAGGATTGATTTTCAACTGTCAGAAAATGGTATAAATAAAAGTGTGGCACTATGTAAATATCCTTTTATCCATCAATATTGAAGCGCAGCACAATAGGAATCGCCCTTTTGAATAAACTCAGGCTGAGTTAACTCAAGAGCCAGTTTTTCAAAGGAGAATTCAATTATTGGGTTTAACTTGTGGTTGGCAAAACAAAAATATAGAATTCGAAAGGCGGATCTATGCATATCACCTTTGCACCCTTGAAATCACCTTTTATCTATCAATATCGAAGCGCAGCACAATAGGAATCGCCCTTTTAAATAAATTCAGCCTGAGTTAACTCAAGACCCAGTTTTTCAAAGGAGAATTCAATTGTTGAGATTAACTTGTGGTTGGCTAAACAAAACTATAGAAATCGAAAGGCGGCTCTATGGTTTTCACCTCTGCACTCTTGAACTCGAAGCACGGCACTGAAACGGGGCACCATTTTGACGCAAGCAAACGCATGAAGCACGTTTTCAGAGAAGGATTAACTTTCTAGGATTGATTTTCAACTGTCAGAAAATGGTATAAATCAAAGTGTTTTACCCATCAATATTGGAGCGCAGCACAATAGGAATCGCCCTTTTAAATAAATTCAGCCTGAGTTTACTCAAGACCCAGTTTTTGAAAGGAGAATTCAATTATTGGGTTTAACTTGCGGTTGGCAAAACAAAAATATAGAATTCGAAAGGCGGATCTATGCATATCACCTTTGCACCCTTGAAATCACCTTTTATCTATCAATATCGAAGCGCAGCACAATAGGAATCGCCCTTTTAAATAAATTCAGCCTGAGTTAACTCAAGACCCAATTTTCAAAGGAGAATTCAATTGTTGAGATTAACTTGTGGTTGGCTAAACAAAACTATAGAAATCGAAAGGCGGCTCTATGGATTTCACCTCTGCACTCTTGAAAACGAAGCGCGGCACTGAAACGGGGCACCATTTTGACGCGAGTAAACGCATGCAGCACGTTTTCGGAGAAGGATTAACTTTCTAGGATTGATTTTCAACTGTCAGAAAATGGTATTAATAGAAGTGTGGCACTATGTAAATATCCTTTTATCCATCAATATTGAAGCGCAGCACAATAGGAATCGCCCTTTTAGATAAATTCAGCCTGAGTTAACTCAAGAGCCAGTTTTTCAAAGGAGAATTCAATTATTGGGTTTAACTTGTGGTTGGCAAAACAAAAATATAGAATTCGAAAGGCGGATCTATGCATATCACCTTTGCACCCTTGAAATCACCTTTTATCTATCAATATCGAAGCGCAGCACAATAGGAATCGCCCTTTTAAATAAATTCAGCCTGAGTTAACTCAAGACCCAGTTTTTCAAAGGAGAATTCAATTGTTGAGATTAACTTGTGGTTGGCTAAACAAAACTATAGAAACGAACGGCGGCTCTATGGTTTTCACCTCTGCACTCTTGAAATCGCAGCACGGCACTGAAACGAGGCACCATTTTGACGCAAGCAAACGCATGAAGCACGTTTTCAGAGAAGGATTAACTTTCTAGGATTGATTTTCAACTGTCAGAAAATGGTATTAATAAAAGTGTGGCACTATGTAAATATCCTTTTATCCATCAATATGGAACCGCAGCACAATAGGAATCGCCCTTTTAGATAAATTCAGCCTGAGTTAACTCAAGAGCCAGTTTTTCAAAGGAGAATTCAATTATTGGGTTTAACTTGCGGTTGGCAAAACAAACTGTCAGAAAATGGTATAAATCAAAGTATGGCACTATCTAAATATCCTTTTATCCATCAATATTGAAGCGCAGCACAATAGGAATCGCCCTTTTAGATAAATTCAGCCTGAGTTAACTCAAGAGCCAGTTTTTCAAAGGAGAATTCAATTATTGGGTTTAACCTGTGGTTGGCAAAACAAAAATATAGAAATCGAAAGGCGGCTGTTAGCAACCCTGTGTATACAGCCCAATGTAATCGGGTTGTTATCGACGAAGATGTATGGAACCTCCCTGGCGGCTAACAGCTGAAAGCTCGTCCTCGTAATAAATCAATTTTTGTTTGCCTATTTCTTTTTGCCTTTGTACTTTGAATTTGATAGACCGCGTGTGTGATATAGAAAGTAGAACCTGCAACGCAAATTATAAAATTACCTTTGTAAAACTAAAATTTATACTTAAAAACTAAAAGAAAACTAATTTTAGTAATAGAACTAAGAAATTAAATTGAAAAAACTTATAGTTAGTAAAGAATTCTTATTTAAGATTTTTTTACTGCTTCCAACGAAACTAATCTGTTCTTATTAACGAAGAGTTTCAAACTTAGTTTGATCTCTGTTGTCACCAAATTGTGCCAACAGCGGCTCTATGGATATCACATCTGCACTCTTGAAATCGAATCGCGGCACTTTACAAATTGCTTTTTCGCACTATGGAAATCGCCTATTTAAAATAAATTAAATCCAAAGTAATTTATGAAGCACATTTTCAGAGGAAGTTTAACTTTCAATTGCCAAAAAACTATGGAAATCGAAGTGCGGCATTGTGGAAAGCAGCCTTTTAAATAAATTGAAAATTTAATCGCAATACTTTCTTTATTTGATTTCACCAGCAACCGATTTGCCAACAACTTTTAAAAGGTTCAAAAGTGAAAACCTCATTTTAAAGCTTATTGCTTCTGCACTCTTGTTTTACAATATGATGTGCTTTACAGGAATTTTATACAAAATTCGTACTCAATAACAACCCCGAAAAGAAATATAATGTCAGTGGGTTTTGTTTGACATATGTAAGAAAACCACTTCGGAAATTTAATACTTTCACTTTTTTGTTCACGGAAACGTGAAATTATATCGGTTTTTTTTTCTAAGTCTTTATACACACACACGTCTAATATAATAAACTTTTTACTTGACATATCTGTCAGATGAAGTTTCTGTTACGTCATTTGTATATCACGTGTAAGTTTCGTAGTAGGAGTTGAAGTTATTGTAGGTATATAATGTATTTTTTATGCAAAGATATATTTTTTTACTAAAAATAAACCCAAATTTTATTTTATTTTTCACAGTTGAATCATTCAGATTGAGTCAATTGAGTTTCTAAAATAAAGAGGAAGGAAGTCTAAAATAAATTTTGAAGAGGAAGAAAGTCATTTCAAATTCCGTAACGAATTACGTCATGGAACATAATCTCAAATATACGTAGGGAAGAACCGATAAAAACGATGTTGGGTAGTGTATAATTTCAGTCGAACCGTGCGTGTCATGATAAAAAGGGCTTATGTATTTAAAAAGTTTTTTTGCAAAGTTGTTAGGAAAATGCAGTTAGGTATATATACAATTTGGTGCCTGAGTGTGGTGCCGAAGTGTAGTGCCAGTTAAGAAATTTATGTCTAGCTCTTTAAATATTTCTAAATCAATGTTTTTTAGGTCAAAATACTGGAAATCGTTTACGATTGGATTTTCGGTCTATTCTACTCTTTTTTAATTCCAATCGAATGTGAAAACACCGACTTTCCTAAATTTACTACCTAAAGCGTCCATTTAACAAAATTGTTTCTTCAAGTATGTATTTTTCACTTCTTATCCAACGAAAAACTTTATATGAATGTGTGTGTTCCTCGTCTACTCCTTTATGAAATTTGAAACTTCCACCAGACGTCACTGCCAAACAAGCGTAAAAAAAAATCAATAGTTAGTTATGGCGAATTCCTTTCAACAAAGAATTGAATTTTTTCTAAACAGAATCGAATTTTTTCTAAATAAAATCGATTCTTTTCTGTTAAAACAAATCTTGCATTTTTAGCAAGATTTCACAATGATTTGCACACACACTATAAAGAGTTTACATTTCTAATACGTCAAATTGAACTCCACGGAAGAGAAACAGTTGTTTTTTTTTTGTTGCAATGTATTCTACATAATTAAACAAAATATTCAACAATATTTGAAGATAACTTAAGAAATAATTAATTGCAACTAATTATCACGTAACACACTAACAATCACACAAAAAAAAAATCGATTCTTTTAAGAATTCCTTTCAATTGAAAGAAAAAAATCGATTCTTTTGTAGAAAGGAATTCGGCATTTGAGTGGGTAGCGTAGTTCAAGCACTCTTACACTCTGCATTATCAACGAAGTATCTGTCAAAGCAATTTGTGTTAGATCACAATAACGAAATTATGAAACTGAATCACAATTATTGCGTTGAATTCGGATTCTGTTGTTGTTAATAGACGGTGTTCAATGTTCATCACATTGCACTGACTCCTTCGATTTTTTTTACGTCTCTGTGCTTTTGCTCACTTCCACTTCATGGTGAGAAAGAGATGGCCAGGAAAGGCAGGATTTTTTAAATTATTTAAAAATCAGTGGATATTTTTTTTTTGACGTCTTCTTTTTTTACATCTGTTTTCTCTGTCTGTGATTTATCTTTGGCACTTAAATCATACAGAATCCAATTTTTTTCAATTGGAAACATATTTATTAAAGAAGATTTACATTTTGTAAGTTAAAAAATTATAATTAATCTTTCAAACTGCACAGATTTCTGCTTTGTTTTTAACGACTGCTAAACGTCAAAGTAAGTCCGATGTGTTCACAATAGTTTGTTTCTGAACAAACCAAGTTGGATTCACGCAAAAAAAAAATCTTATGAGTCAGTCCAATGTGAACAGCGTCAATTGTGTTTGGCCTGCCGCCTACTAGGCAACTTTTAGTTGGTCACTCCATCAACTCCCGATTCAATTACATGGGCAACTTAATTGCCAGCAACTTGAAGTTGCTCAAGGAATTTAGTTGCCGGCAACTCCGGGTAACTTTTAGTTGCTGACCCGCGCCCACTTAGCAATTTCCAAGCAACTTTATGCAACTTTCGAAAAGATACGTTTTTATTTGTTGTCCATAGATATGTTACATTGATTTTGCATTTAAGAAAGGTCAAATTGAGATAGGTTTAGGTGTAGCACGTTTTTATAGAAAATTAAATACAAAAAAACACAAATATTAATTCTCAAAAGTTGCTCGGAAGTTGCCTAGTGGGCGAGGGCGGCAACTTTAGTTGCCTAGTGGGCGCCAGGCCTTTCTTTTTTCGCTCTGATTGTTCAGAGCTTCAAATTTTTGTTTTTTTTTTCGTTCTCAACGTGTTCAGAGAACGCTCTATTAGCTCAGATTAAAATTACTGAGCAGACAGAGTTAAATGCTGAACACAAGCATTTGACAGCTAAGTGTTCAGGTGTGTTTCAAAAATCGTTCAGAGTACTCAGAACACCCTTCGTTCAGAACATCCTCGACATGCTCGGACTCTGTTCAGAGCTCTATTCTGAACTAAAAAAGAAAAACACCTTATAAATTTCCGGGAGAGCTCTAGCTCCTCCAAATTCAATTTTCAATGCTTCTCTTCCGATTGGCCGGTTTGATTTCAAAAAAATTGAAGAAGCCTCATGCTGGGGCAACTGCATTCTACTACGATTAACTAAACTATACGAAAAACAATAATAAAACAAATAACAAATAGAAGATAAATTCGTGAAACGTTTATTTTCATGCATTTGTCGGTAAATTTTTTCAAGCTGCAGCTAACTTGTTTATTTGACAACCATTAAAAAATGTTTCTGTAACATAAAAGACGATTTTAATTAATTTTACTTATATTTTAAACTTATCTCTAAGCTTTTATAAAACCACCACAGAAAATAATGAAAACTAGAAGAAGACAAAACAAAAAACACTCAATTCCTTGTAATAAATCAATTTTATTTATATTATTCCAAAGAGGTTTCGAAATGCCTCCGCCCAGCATTTCCTCAACTACCTAGATCATCGAAATGCATGAGATTGTAGTGAAAAGATGGTGAAAGATTTCTGTCACGGCAACGCCTGGGATCAAGAAACTTATATGCAACTCGAGTCCAATCGGATTCAACGCAGTCATTTTTATGAAAATCATCACAAATTCGCCTCCCCTTCCTCCCTTTTTGATAAGTATCTTTTTATTCAGAGGCCCAAGTAAGAAAATGAAAAACCACATTTTTTCTTGTTTCGTATTTCTTTTTCCTTTTTTTTTAATTTGATTCTTCGGATTTTCTTCTTATTTCTTTTCTCGTTTCGTCTGTGTTATCGTTCCTTTGTGTCTGAAGTCTTAACACTGACGATACGAGTTCAGCCTAAAATGACTGAATGTATGGCTACTACTTTAATAAATTTATTATTCTCTGTTGTTAAATTTTTATTTTATTTTTTTTGTTTTTTGTTCTTCAGTTTATGTTCATTTAAATAAGTCGACCTACTTAACGGATTCAACACGCACTACAGAAATGAAAAAGAAAGACTTTTAGCGTATACATGCATCAAAAGGATCGGATCATAGTGCACAGTGGAACAAAGTGTTAAGAAAGTTGAAATTAAAAAAAAAAAAAAAAATAAGTAGATTTAGGAAACTCAATTTTTACAGTTTGTGTTTGGCACACACACGTCTTAAATAATAGCTTTGATCTCTATGCAGGGTGTCCCACAATCAACGCCGCAGACAAAAACCATGGGTTCCTGAGGTAATTTTAAGTCGAAAAACTTAAGGGATATAGTTTTCTCGTTTTCGCTTTCTTTTAGACTTATAACCGCCGCCGCAGCACCAGAGAGCATCTAATTATGTTAAGAGATTTGACATGCAAATGACATTTGTTTTCCAAGAAAAACGGATTTTTAAAGAAACCAAACGGTATTTAGTCATTTACTTTTACTTTTAATTTGTAGTTCTCAGTTAGCATTAAAACAAATAAAACATAACTGAATCTAATAATAAAACCAATCAATAAAGGTGAAACTGTCTACAAGATTAATGCTAAAATAAATTCTACACACACTTTCGTTTTTGTTCCAAAAAATATAAAAAATTGACAATCAAATAAAATAGTAGTTAATTGCTATTAGAAAAACCTATGTTGTTCGTTCCATTGCAAATGTACATATAGCTCAATACTCATAAGTACTTCGGTACGTCCAAAGAAACACGTCTATTGTGAATTCAGCCATAAAAAAGAAAAAAAACTTTACTGACATGTATCCAATTACGCCAACTCTAGGGGCACTATGTTAAAACATTAACGCTAAATTATGCTTAGTTTTTTATTGTACTTGCCTGATTTATTTCAGTGGTATAGAATTTGTATTATAAAAAAAAATGTTCGTATTAACGGTTTTTGTTCGTGGCCAACGCATAATATTAGAATGAAACATCAGTTTCGTATTTTATTTTATTTTATTTTATTTTATTTTATTTTATTTTATTTTATTTTATTTTATTTTATTTTATTTTATTTTATTTTATTTTATTTTTCCAGTTACTTAAATCTTGTAACCCACTGTTAGCATATCGAATACAAGTTTGTTTGGTTTTTTTTGTTGTTGTTTCAATCAAAAACAAAATAATAAAATAAAAACTGACAGACAGTATGTACCTTCCTATAAAGAAAACAATTATCATAAAATTATATTTACTGATAAAATATTCGAGATTTCTATGTTTTAGTTACACAAACACTAATTCTTATCAACTGAATGCACTAACACCACACTCTGATGCCCATAATCAGCTTTGATTTGATATCATGTTTGGAGGCGGAACGAGGGGCTTAGGGCTGACGCCTTCTCATTCTCAGTGCCATATATTATATTAGTTTCGCTTTTCATCATGGCCAATTGGTGTGTGGGTGTGTTAGTAAGTGCATTTTGAATGTAAATATAGGACAAAATAGACAACAATAACAATAAAAAAAAACACATTTGGATGAGCCCCATAGCCAAACACCATTCGATTAGAGGTTTGTCATTTGGAAAACTTGTTTCTAATGCCACAAAAGGTACTAAAGTCCGATTACGGTGATAAGACGATGGAAAGTTATAACAATTAATTCCACTCACTTCTGGGTCGCTATGTCAATTAACGTATACACAATGACATTATATTAGTATGATTCTATTGTGATTTAAGACTATTCTGGTTTAACCTAACTTTAATAGAGACTCTGCATTACCTATAATTGCACAGTTTAACACAACTTCTACCATAGAAACCAACCTTTACTTAAGTGAAGGTTTGCGATGCCCTGAATTCCAATCCCACCTCAGAATTTCTCAATTACTTACATAAAGGGTTTTCCAATAAGAGGTGTTATTTTGAATAGCCCGCTATTTCGGTAGCTGTAACTTTTGAAGCTGTCATTTTTTGACATTTGACAAGTAGAAACTACGCCATTAATAAAAATGGAACGATACACGCTTCAACAACGCATTGAAATTATTAAAATTCACTATAAAACTGGTGAAAATTTGGCAGAGACGGTTCGTAAAACTAAAACATTTTTGGGTCGTCGTGAAGCACCTTGTCGGACCGCAATACAGAAATTGGTGGACAAATTCGAGCTGTTGGGACAAGTTAGTGATGTGAAGAATAAAACCCGTGCACGTCGCTCAAGAACAACTGAGAATATTGCTGTTGTAGCCCAAAGTGTTGAAGAAAACCCAGGTTTGTCCATTCCTCGTCGTTCTTTGGAATTAGGCATTCCACAAACGTCATTACACCGTATTTTGCATAAAGACTTGGGTCTTAAGGCTTATAAAGTTCAGTTAGCACAAGAACTCAAGCCGGCTGATCATCAACAACGTCGTGTCTTTGCTGATTGGGTCCTTGAAATGCATGAAAATGATCCGGAATTTCATCGAAAAATCATCTTGACTGATGAGGCCCATTTCCACCTCAGAGGCTACGTCAACAAGCAAAACTGTCGCATCTGGGGCTCGGAAAACCCAAGAGTTATTATTGAAAAGCCTCTCCATCCTCAACGCGTGACTGTTTGGTGCGGTTTATGGTCCGGCGGGGTCATTGGACCTTACTTTTTCGAAAATGAGGCTGGAGCAACAGTTACGGTCAATGGATTGCGCTATCGAGAGATGATTAATGATTTTTTATGGCCGGAATTGGATGGTATTGATCTGGACAACGTTTACTTTCAACAAGACGGCGCTACGTGCCACACAAGCAATGAAACCATCGATCTTTTACGGGAAAAGTTTCCGAACCGTGTTATCTCTAGAAGAGGTCACAATTGGCCACCGAGATCTTGTGATTTAACACCTTGCGACTTCTTCCTTTGGGGCCACGTGAAAGATAAGGTCTACGCCAACAGCCCAGCGTCGATTCAAGACCTCAAAGATGGAATTCGTGAGGCTATCGAGGACATAGGGCAGCCACTTTGCGATTTGGTTATGGAAAATTTCATGAAAAGGATATGGTCCTGTAAGCGTGGTCGTGGTGGCCATTTGGCTGATGTTGTGTTTCATTATTAACGGCATACCTTCCTCTTTATAATGAAATAAACATCCGATCATTTATCTCAAAAAATGCCATTTTTCTTTGAATATCAAAATAACACCTCTTATTGGAAAACCCTTTACATAGGTCAGGTTTTTGAAGTATTCGCCCCCAAGTTGGGTGTAAAAAATATTGGGTACTCAGTGATGTGACATAACCTCAATATATGTATGCATGTAGGTAATATTCTAAAAACAACTTCTTTTTTTATCAATTTCACCAAACTATTTGGCGAAGAAGGAAGTTAGTATGAATCTTCAAAAGCAATTTCTTTCAAATGCTGATGAAGATATTTTGTATGTCTTCAAGGTCGGAGTTAATCTTTTCTCACCGTTAAATTTTGTATCTTATTTCTGATAAGATAAAGTACGGATTTATTATAAAAAAACCGAGGTGTGGTGGTAGTGAGAGAATACGCGATGAAGCTTTCAAAAATGAGACGACAAATTTGGCAATTACCAAAGCGTCATGGTCATTCAAATATTGAACTTCAAAAATTAAATGGAACGAATTTAAATTAAATGCAGAGTTGGGTCGCAAGAACTTGCTGTTTCGGTTCAAATGATTATGAAATTTTATATAGTTTTATTTAATTGCTTCTTGGAAACTATTCCATTTCGTAAAATTAAAGATAAGAATAAAGACCCGCCATGGTTCGATCTGCATCTGAAATCTTTAAAAAATAAAAAAAATAAGGCCTGGGTTTAGTTTAATCAATCTCGAACTGAAGAGGATTTAGGAATCTAAATACTTAGAGATAAGAAATGAATTTATTAATTATTCAAAATGCATTTATGCCGAATTTATCACTAAGACTGAGAATGAACTAATAGTGAATCCGCGAAACTTTTGGAAATATGTAGATTGAAAAAGAAAATTTGACGGTTATCCTTTTAGCATGAGCTTCAAAAATAAAAATAGTCACTATCCAGAGGTTATATCTGATATGTTTGCAGAATATTTTAAAAGTGCCTACGAAGACTCTCCTCAAAACAATCTTAATAACATAAGTTCTTCTGCCACTGAACAATATGCACACCTAGGTTTAATTAATCTAAACATATACCAAGCATCAATTTAAGAAAATATTTTAAAACTCGATGACAGTCTTAGTCCTGGCCCTGATGGTTTACCGTCATTTATGCTGAAAAAATGTGCAACGCATTTGTTATATCCGTTATATGTTTTGTTTAATCAGTCTTTGAAATGTTCAAAATTTCCTGCTCTTTGGAAATATGCATTCCTTAAACCCACGCCTAAAAAAGGCCCTAAGCATTTAGTTACCAACTACCGTCCTATAGCTAAACTGTCTGTTATTCCAAAACTGTTTGAATCTCTTGTCTGTAATATTCTTTCTTTTAATTGTAGATACTTCTGTTTTATGTGAAAATCAACATGGTTTTGTAAAGAAAAAATCGACTGTTACGAATTTACTAGAGTTTACAACTTTTTGTATAGATGCTTTTGAAAAAAAAAACAACAGGTTGATTGTATATTTACTAACTTTAGTAAAGCATTCGACAAGTTAAGTCATCAAGTACCTACTTTTAGAGAAACTTAAGAGGATTGGCCTAAGTGATTATTTTATAACGTAGATCTCTTCATATTTAAGTGATAGATATTACAGTGTTGTATTCAAAAATAACCATTCTAGTCTGTTTAAATTTAATTCTGGTGTACCTCAGGGTAGTCACCTTGGTCCATTGTTGTTTGTTTTATTTCTTAATGATCTCCCCTCAGTTTAAAAAAAACTCGATGGCTTTGATTTACGCCGATGACGTGAAAATATTTCGAACAGTAGACTCCTTAACGGAAAGGTTTTGGGAATGGTGCAATACTAATCGTTTGTTATTAAATATTGACAAGTGCAAAACGATGTGTTTTACACGCAAACATAATTTATTTAATTATAACTATTTGTTTAATTCGTTATTAGTTTGGAAAAATTGTCTAGCTTTACAGACCTTGGAATCATGTTAGATTCAAAATTATCCTTAAATAATCATTATAATTATATTGGAAAAAAAAACTAATGAATCACTTGGTTTTATAAAACGATTCGGTCGTGAGTTCTGGGATCCTTATTTTATTAAAACTCTGTATGTATCATTTGTCAGATCAGTTCTTGGGCATATACTACTTATGATATGAAAACAATCTTCTTTCGATCTTAGATTGCAGAGCGTACAAAATTGATTGAAGCTTCCATTATAAGGGTTACCATTTAAGGAAAGGAGCTCGCACCTTCCTTTGAATATTATGGATATCTCATCATAGGTTAGTGAGTCATGAAAGTAGTTTCTACGGTTTAGATTAAAGTTAAGCTGGCTGTATAACAACCTACTTTCGGACTCCCCAGCCTTTATAATAAACGCATCTCGAATAGAGTCTTCATTTTTCTGAATAATGCGGTAGAGTTGGTCTTTCAAATTTCGTATTTTTTTCATATCAATATGTAACGTTTCTCCACAAGCGTTTCCGATCGTTTGCCATCTCGTATACCACCAATCTTTATTCCTGAACTCATACAATAATAGTTTTTTTGTAAGTCTATAGTCTTCATAATGGCTGCATATCTTGATTATGAAGTCAGCTTGTGACTTGAGTGCGTTCGTCAAGAGTTTTGGAAGTCCGGTTTCCGAGTATATAGCGT
This sequence comes from Leucozona laternaria, assembly GCA_932273885.2. NCBI lineage: Eukaryota > Metazoa > Arthropoda > Insecta > Diptera > Syrphidae > Leucozona > Leucozona laternaria. The sequence goes on along the minus strand of OW026366.1, from coordinate 214,263,568 downwards.
AAGTTAAAGTTCCTATGGAATTTTTCGATTTCCTCATACTCATATGCCCCCCAAACTTGGGAAGCATAGCAGAGAGTTGATTATACAACTGAACGGAATATCTTATATTTTTCAGATAAAATTATCCCTTTGTTTGAAAATACATTTTTCCATGAAAAGTTAAGCAAGCTTTGAGCGCTAATGGCTTTTTCGGCTAGATGTTTGTTGAAATTTAAAGCTGGATACAATTTAACTCCCAAATATTTAATCTCTTTAGCTGTTTCTAGAAGATGACCATCGTATTTCGATTGCCTTTCATTGTGAACTCTTGGGGATCGTACAAAAACCATAATTTTTGACTTTTCTGTATTATAATTGCCAGCCCCCATCTTTTGCAATAACATGATAAGCGATTAATCATTAATTGCATATGCTCCGGTGATTCGGAAAGTATGACGAGGTCATCTGCATACCGCAACACATTAATGGTAGAATTAGCAATTCTAACTCGTCCGGGAAGATCATCTACTCATCATCATCATCGTCGGCTCGACAACCGGGGTCCGGTCCTGGCCTCCTTCAACAAGTCTCTCCACCCATCCCGGTCTCGAGCCGCCGCCATCCAGTTGCGCACCCCAAGGCTCAGGGCGTCCTGGTCTACGCCATCTCTCCAGCGCAAGCATGGTCTACCACGCTGTCGTCTACCATAGAATGTACCACAAAGAACTTTCCGAGCAGGTTCCTCTTCGCTCATTCGAGCTAGGTGCCCTGCCCACCGGAGTCTACCGAGCTTAATTTTTGTCACGATATCTGCTTCAAGGTAGATTGCGTACAATTCATGATTGTACCGTCTCCGGAATCGTCCTTCCTCACATATGGGGCCAACAATTCTCCTTAAGACTTTTCTCTCGAACGCGGCTAAGAGGTCGGAGTGCCTTTTGCTGAGCACCCAAGTCTCGGATCCATATGTGAGTACTGGCAGGACCATGGTCCTGTACAGCAGCAGTTTTGAAGTTATGGTGAGATTTCTGGATTTGAAGAGCTTTGACAGACTATAGTAGGCTCTGTTGGATTTGAGAAGCCGCCCGCGTATTTCTTCTTCTATATTGTTATCGGCTGCTACTATTGACCCAAGGTATTTAAAGGATTGCACCACTTCAAATTCGTGCTCCGCTACCTTGATTGTTTGACCAACTGTTCCTCTCGCATTCGACGCCACCATGTACTTTGTTTTACCTTCACTAATGTGCAGCCCCAGATTTTGTGCCGCCTGCTCGATCTGGATGAAGGAATCATGTACAGCTTGCTCAGTTTTTCCGATGATGTCGATGTCGTCTGCGTAAGCCAGTATCTTGCTGGACCTGTTGACGATGGTCCCTCTTGTTGCCGTGCCAGAGTCACGGATTGCTTTCTCCAACGCCAGGTTGAAGAGGAGGCAGGCCAAACCATCCCCTTGTCGGAGTCCATTAAAGATGTTGATTGGTTTGGATAGCAATCCGGCTATTTTTACTTGGCTTGTTACGTTGGTCATGGTCAACCTACATAGTCGTGTCAATTTATTTGGGATGCCGAATTCTCTCATGGCTTTGTAAGGTTCTACCCTGGCTATGCTAAGATCATCTACTAGGTCGTTTATAAACAACGAAAACAACAATGCACTAAGAAGACAACCTTGCTTCAAACAATTTTTAGTTCCAAACCATTCTTTGTGCCATCCCAAACTGCTGCATTTGTATTCGTGTACATTTCCTTGATCACCCTAATGAATCTTGAAGATATGCCAAGTTGTGAGAGCTTATAGAAGAGAGCATTTCTGTTGACTAGGTCAAAGGCCGCTTTAAAGTCCACAAAAAAAGAATACACTTTTTTGTTCCTGGCATGAAAAGCTTTGACGATGGATGAGAGAGTAAATATCTGATCAATTGTTGAATAATTCTTTCTAAAACCAGCTTGAAGTTCAGATATAATATTTTTCCGTTCAACCCACTTTTCCAATCTCTCTACAAGAACCCCGGCGGAATAATTTTGCTATGACATTCATGAAAGAAATTCCTCGATAATTTTTCCACAGCGTCGTAAGCACCTTTCTTGTGTATAGGAAAAATCACAGACTTTTTGAATGAAGAAGGTATTTTTAGCTGTGAATAAAAATTTGTTGAATAGAATTCGCAGGTTGTTACTAAATGTAGGTGTTAAATTTTTATAAAACTCGTATGGGATCCCGTCTTCACCTGGAGCCTTCCCATTTTTCGCATTTAGAATCACAGCTTTTATTTCCTCAATTGATATATCAACATCTAAAGTTTCATCAACAGTTAACGGTTCTGCGTAGGAGAACATTACCTAAATTAGAGTCGTTGGAAAGAAGAAGCCTAAACTTTTTTAAACTACCTAAACTACTTTATATTACTGTTTACCCCCGGATCGATCGGAGTCCTAGAATTGACCAGTAAAACATAAATGTTGATCCCTAACAAAATTAAGCCGCTTAAATTAAAGTCGTTGTCTTTAAGGCCTGCCGCCCACTAGGCAACTTTTAGTTGCTCCACTAGGGAACTTAGTTGCCTATTTAATATTTAATTGAATAGGGAGCAATTAAAAGTTGTTGGGGTGAGCAACTTAAAGTTGCCTAATGGGCAGCAGGCCTAATTCAAATGAATTTTATTTCCTGCGAATATAAATGTAAAGGGTCCGCCAAATAACTAAAAAGGCGCAAAACATCGAGTGTAGCTTCGGCTGTGTGGCACGTAGCGCCGTCCTGTTGAAACCAAATGTTGCCAATATCCTCCTCTTCAATTTTTGTGAACAAAAATTCGTTCAACATGACCCGATAACGATCGCCATTGACTGTAACGGCCACGCCTTGCTCATTTTCGAAAAATGGCCCAATTATGCCTCTGGACCAAAATCCGCACCAAACAGTGACTCGTTTTGGGTATATCGGCTTTTCAATGTATGCGTGCGGGTTTTCTGTGCCCCAAATGCGACAATTTTGCTTGTTTACTACCCGCAAGATCAAAATGAGCTTCATCTGAAAAGATGATTTTTTTTGGCAAAACCGGCAAAAAAGTGAGTCGATCGCAGGCCCACTTAGCGAAGCGTATACACAACCATATTCGTCGCATTAAAACACGCACATACTAGTGCAAGCTTATGAACTCACCACGCTGAGCCATTTTGTTTAGCTTGTAGACAAACCCGAATGACAGTCGAGGTTTCCAATCTTTATAAATCATAATCTCTGGTCCTAACCATGAATTCTATTGATTTCTCAAAGATATTTAGTTAATAAAAAAGAGCATTCAACAATGCAATTTAAGTGCCACAGATAAGGAAAATAAAAATAAAAAAGTACCCATCAAGCACACCTAAATTTGGTTTTTATCAATTTCTAAAAAATAAAATCATAAAATTTGAATGTCAAATGTCAGATTATAGGTTTTGGTACTTTTTTTTTTGTTGAAAAAGACTCTCTAATTTGAAAAAGAATAATACCTACAGCTATAAAACAAAACAAAGATCGATTTGGGGTGTGAAAATTCAACATTCGCCATTATTTCTCTTCGACTGTAGGTACGATAAATGCCTATTATTTAAAAGCCCGGAATAGAATATGAAATAAAATATATTTTTCAACTTTTGTCATGTCTCTGAGGTAGGTAACATTAACCTACGTATTAGTATTTATATTACACGTATTACTACATTCTGATGTTTTGTTATTGTAACTAGCTGGCCCGCCCGCCTTCGCACGGGTAGACAAACCTAAGCTTCACATAAAAATTACACAAAAAAAATATAAATAAATATTTAAGCTTTAACTTTTGTAATCGAATACTAATATATGGGTTTTAACCTTCTTCAAGTTATGAATGGCTAAATATGTAAAAATATGATCCTCTTAGTCCAACCTTTATTACTTTCCCAACACAGAAAGAATTTTTGTGATCAAAAACCACTTTATTGTTTTTATCCCATTTATCATAAATATCAATTTTTTTTTATTTAAATAAACTTTTAAACATATAAAAAAATTGTGAAATCAGATGAAACTTTCGTTTTTACCCCATTTCACCCTATAAATGCCAATTTTCTGAAAAAAAAATTCCTAAGGCAATGCACTTAAAAAAAAAACCTTTCAAAGTCCAAAAGAATTTCTTAAATCGGATAGTTTTTTTTATTTTTACCCCCGTTTCACCCTACAAATGACAACATTTGAAAAAGAATATCCCCAAAGCTATTTCCTAAGAAAAACCTTTTTGAACAAAAAAAATAATTTCCTAAATCGGTTTTATTTTTATTTTTACCCGATTTCACCCTACAAATATAAAAATTTTGAAAAAGAATATTCCTAAAGCCAAAAAAGAATTTCTTAAATCGGGCAATTTATTATTTTTACCCTTTTCTACCCTACAAATATTGAAATTATGAAAAATAATAGCCCTAAAACCATTTCCTGAGAAAAACCTTTCAAACAAAAAGCGAAATTCTTAAATCGGACTTTTTTATGTTTGCCCTATTTCACCCTACAAATAACAAAAGTTGAAAAAGAATATCCCAAAAGCCATTTACAACCGCCCACAGCGCCACCTGTTGAGAATTTTCGGACTTTTCTTTTTTTTCTAAACCTTCGCGTAGCAATTACGAACAAACCCACAGAAGGAAGTATGGAATTTGGTCGAGGCGTTTTCAAGTTTAAAGCATCCGAACACACCACGATCCATTTTTTTAAATATAGATAACCTTAACATTGTTGTGTTTGTGTGCAAAAATGAAATTGGTTCACACTGTTTGTCTCAAAAGTACGGCAGCCTACAATTTAAAATAAGGACGGTTATGGAAAGGAGTTAGTGGAGCTTAGGTATGAATATGGCATGAGGTGCCTTCCTTAAACCATATCTTAAACAAATTTGAAGATGTTTCTGATTTGTAATAACGAGATGTTGCTGAGATGGTCAAAAAAGTAATCTCTAAGGGTTGTCTTTCTGGTGCTTGCTAGCCTAGGGCACTCACAAAAGAAGTGATAAGGGCCCTCCTCCGCCTCTTCATCTTGACACCCTCTGCATAGGTTCGATAAGCTGATGACCATTCTGTTCCCATTAAGTTGTCACCCGTTAAGATTCAAACCTGAAAAACTATGTAGGTAACTACATTTAGTGGATACGAGGACAGGATTTGACTAAAATGTGTAAAAACTAGTTGAAGTTTGCAGTTTTCAACAGTACACGACCGGACCTTATGAAATTAAATACCTACGATTTTACTACTACTTTAAAAAATTTGGTCGTTATAAGAAATCAGTTGTAGGTATCACTAAAAACAACAAATAAATGCTACCAACTCCTCTCTACCTAAGTATAAAGTCACTGACCATTTTGAATAAGTCTTAACATAGCAGGCTCATTTCTTTTATATTTGTTTGCATATCACATATAACTTCAAATTTATTTCCGGTATAATTAACAAACAAAAAAAAAACTTATTTTTGTTCTTTTTATCTTGGATTTATTTCAACATTTCTACTCGAAACCAGTTTCAAAAGTTCAATAACTTCAAACTAATTGGTACACTAAGTGGTACAACTTGCTAGAACCAGTTTGTCATAATTACCTGTGGCAGCCAGACCCTTTAAAAAAAATTGAATAGGACTAAAATGTACTTTCTACTTCTATTTAAATAGAAGTAATTTGTTAAGTACTTATCGGTCGAAAATCAAAACCCAATCAACCTTTAAAATCAATCTTTATGACTCATTCACCGTATAGAAATTCACAATCAACGTGTATTTCATTTACATAACTAATTTCATAACAAATGATAATAAAACAATTCATATTGGTCTGAAATAAAATTTATTGTGTAGTATGATACTTTTGTATAAACATAGGTAAATTGTATACATGTACATATTTATAATGAAATCCTACTCAAGAGGCTTTAATCTGGAAACTCTGCCCCCTTGCGAAAGCTTAAAATATTCAATAGATTTGCTGTTGTTTAATCTAAATCTCAAAGCTTATCTAAACATACATAATGTATGTATGTAGTTAAATTGATAGTGTCTAAATAGATAATAAACTTCAAGTTTACCTCTTTGTAGAGAATAAAATCTATTGATAGTATACAATCTTGGTTTACTACCCCCCATAAAACCAACTAATTGGTGTTAAAAAATAGCAAATTAATTACAGCTGTTCCACTTGCATTTTGTATGTAAATAACTTTCGTTTAAACATACAGAAATGAATTATGTTATTGAAAACTTAACGAAGTACTAATAAATTGCACTGCTGGGTCGTATAAGATTGCTCTCAAAAAATTACTAAACAAAAATAAAAAGTCAAAATGCTCGAAAATATTTGGTTATAATTTTTGCGTTAGCGAAATTGGAGTGTGATAAAAGTTTGCATTAAAAAAGTGTGTTTGTGTCAGCAAGTGGCGTCACTACGGGAGTTATTCTTCTCTTTTTTTTCAAAATTTTGTGTTAATTTAAGTTAAGAGCAGTCTTATGCCGGTCGTCCACTAGGCGCTCAACGCACAAATTTCGAATTCAACGCATTCAACTCTATTCAAACAAAGAATTGAATTCAGTTGTTGACCGTTGCTCAACTAATTGTTCAACAAGTGTACCAGCGCGTGTTGCTCGTTGAAAATGTTCGATCAACGCGTTGAGCAACATTTTTAGGATAACATGTTGCACATTATTTTTTCAACTCGTTGATCAACTTTTTAATTTTCTCTGGGGTACTTTGTGGTAGACGTTATGATATTTATGTTGCGTTGCGTTGGTTGCGACGGAATTTGTGTGTGCATGTGAGTTAAACTATTCCGTTTTCGTCAGCTTGCAGTTCTGTTCTTCGGCTTTTCGTCGTGGTAGGCATGGATATGGAAAGTGATAAAAAAAATTGAGCGGACAACGGAGTTAACTTTGGAATTAATTTCGGCAATTGGCTTGGTCTGAAATTTCGTCCAAGATCCAATTGCCAAAATCGGAAGTAAATGATAAATGGAGACGAAGGGGTGCGTCGACAGTAAAAGTATGTTCCAAACTGAAGTCAAAATTATGTCAGGTTTGAGTTTCTGTTTATCGTGGTGCGTTGAATGCGTTCCCTGTTGATATAACCATCTTTAACTTCCTGCTGCGTTTCCAACTTATCTTATTCCCGCTGTGTTTACACCTCAAAAACCGGATATACTTCTTTCTCTCTGCAGACGTCAAAGTTCTCTCTCTATATACTTACTTATCTCTGTACTTACTTTTCCGTCAAATAAGCAACAAGTTCTTTTTGTACTAACAAATTTATTAATTTAAAATCCTAATACATCTTAAAGAATTTCTTTTAATTTTCATTGTACATATATTCAACATTCCCAACGAGTGATCCTTGGTTAAGTATACTACGGTATCAACTCGTTCATAAACTTGTTGAGAAACCATATCGAAAACGCAGTTGATCAACTCGAAAAACTTTTTTGTTTGTCAAAATCGAACAAGTTTATCAACAACTACGAGGTTATTTAACATTTGAGTGAACTAGGTGTACGAAATTATTCACTACGGCAATAAGTTTAAAGAGTTGATCAACTAGGTGTACGAGGTTATTCAACATTAGGGAAATTTGGTCAACTATAGCCGTGTTTTTTTGCAAGCCCCGAGGAAAACGTCGTCCTGTTCTGCAATTTACATGTTAAATGCAACAACAACTAATCCCCTTCGGGCTTAGCTAATTCTCGGGGCTTAACTTAAGCACAGAGAAAAACTGTGTTACCGACGTGAATTGCATACTTGTTATCGATAGTTTGTATGGAAACTCCATTTTATTTCTGTAATGGCGTCGCTAATCCCCGATGCCGTTTTTTTTTCAACCAAATCTCTCCTAATCTTTAAAAAAAAAACACGGCTTATGTGTGCTTACTCCCAACGCATTTTGTTCAATTTTCGTTTCTCAACGTAAACAACGTAAGTTACTGCACTAGTGTAAGAGGTTGTATCTAATTTTTTGAATGCAACGAAAGAGTTGAGTAAAAAGTTGAACGAAGTTGGTTGAACTTGTCGCACACGTAGTGGACGACCGGCATTACAAGTACGAAATAAAATAAAAATAGTTGAATGAGAGCTATCCGTTTTAGGTGAAATCAGATAAAAATTCGAATTCGCCCTAATTTCCGAAAATATTTTTTTCACATCAAAGATTTTTGAATGAAATTCTATAAAAGCGACCCTTTTTACTCTTCTGTTAAATTTACCACTGTACTTCGCTAACTTATGCATAATTATTTGTGTTGCTTTTCGTAATTCTGAATTTTTTTTCCAATTAGAATAATTAGTCTTTAAACTACCTCTCCGCCATACTTAAGGGTGTGTTAATTTAGGAGTTTCGATAATCCATTCGAGCATCCAAAATCAACAACCAATGAAATTTTTTTCAAATATGCTCGTATCGATGTAAGAATCGCTTATCGAAGCTCCAACATAAACGCTCCCTAATTCATGAATTCATGTGTTAACCAAAGAATGTCACTACATCTATTACTTTATGTACCTATTTAAGAACTTAGCCTTAAAGATTCGAAGAAGTACATAAGCAATATGCAACGTTTTGTAACCCGAAAGCACATTTTACTCCACGTGCTAAGAACCTTCACTTTAGAATTTTCAAAATTAACTGAATCTCAAAGACTACAGAGTACATTTTGATCGTGAACTCTTGGCCATGTATTTCGGTCTCATTCATTTTCTTCATTTTATCGTAGGTCGACAATTCAGCATTCACACGGATCACAAGCCGCTAGTTATTGCTTTCTTCAAGAAGAAAATGGAAAACTCATCGCCTCGCCAAATCTGACAGTTAGTTTTTACAGCGCAGTTCACCACAAACACCCAATTTGTAAAAGTGAATGACAATAATGTAACTGAATCCTTATCACGGATGTCCGAACTCCACAGAGCTAATAGCAGCGGAGCAAACTAAGGACAAAGAACTACAAGAGCTATTGGAAGAAGGTAAATTGAGTTCACATTCCTTAACGATTATATACTTACTTTCCCAGAAGTCAAGATTTCAGTTTATTGTGATGTTTCTAAGACGAGAATTCGGCCTATTGTTTCTAAAGCCTTACGAAACACTATTATGCTGAGTTTACATAATCTATCACATCCAGGCACTAGAACAACACCAAGGTTCGTCAGCGAACGGTATGTTGTAAGCCAACATACCATTTCAAGTCTTGGCAAAAGGTAAACAATATTTTAAAGTCCAACTTCAGAACAGCACATCAAAAGTTTCCATCGAACGCTTGAAAACAGCTTTCCTTCAATGTGATGAGACAAGCACACCAGTCAGATCAATTACACCAGCCAGAATTAATGCACCAGCCATATCAGAACCACCAAATCGACAGAGACAGATGATCAGGAATTGTTAGGATTTCAAGACGCTATTCAAAGTTCAAATTTTGTACATAAAAAGGTCACGAAAAACGAAATATTTGAAATAGATTGTTAAATAAAATCTGAATTCAAAAATACTCAAAGTATCATTCAATAAAGTTTTTTCTTTTGTTTTGAACACAACATTAATGTTAATAAATAAGTCTTTAAAGTTAAATATTAAATGGTATATTTTCTTATATAATCGGTTTGCTTATATTCTTTTATTAGCTACGCAACACCACCTCAAAATGTAATTTATTAATAATCATCGTCGTTAGGAAGAATTTTTTTTATTAAAAAACTGTATTTTGCCTTTAAGGTACATATTCATACTTAGATATAGCAATTAAAACAAAATTCGGAAAGACTTACTCAACAAAAAGTCTGATAAATAAAATATTAACCTTCAAAAGAGAAATTCGTTAATGAATCCACACAACTCACTTCAATTTATCGGACTTTGTATCCAACGTTTCGCAAATTTTTGGATTTATCAACAACCTTTAATGCGATTTCATCAATTCACATACAAATTTCACAGAACAGTAATTATCTAATTTCTCCACTTGACGTTAGAAGATTTTTTTTTGTAATAATTTTTTTATTTTGTACTTTTTTTACCTTCTCCGCTTTGGATGCCTCTATGATTCGTAGCTCGTGATAATTTTCATTTTTATGGTGTTTATTTGTTTTGTTTTTTTTTCGAACTGAAATATTTTCCTTTGGAAATGACGATTAATATTGTTTACAAGTATGTACCTACATATGTGTTGATGCACATGTACATTCATAGATTTCCTATATGTATATATTTTTCTGTATGATAGAAAATATGAATTTACAATAACAATTAAAAAAGATCTATGTAATTCTGGAGGGGCTCGTCTGGGAATAAAGTTGCATTTAAGATAACTGAATTCTGTCTATCTAAATGGCATTTTTATGACAATGATCTAGCTGACTTAAAAAACATTTAAACAAATGGCTTGTACTTATACAGTTACGAATGGTCGCTTACAGCTTCGATGCCTTTTTGGTAAATAATTGTTATGTTTGTTGCACTTTAAAAATGACATAGAACATGAAGATGTGTGGTTTATAGATGTGGTGTGCTGACGTTGGGTATCAGAGAAATACAATTTGTGTAAGTAGAGTTTAATTACTTTGGCGCCACTGGAACATGATTGTTTGATTTGTGGGCGCTGTTAATTACTTAGAAATAGACATTTAATAGGTTATAATAATGTTATAATCTAAATAGGTATCTACTTAGGGGCTAGATTTCTTAAAATATGTGTTGCCTTGGTTTAAATTGGTTATTGTTTGGAATAGTAAATATCCCTTCAATTATATTCTTGCAGCCAACTTTTGTTGGTGTAAATTAACTATCTCGTCTTGTTTGTTATGTTAAATGAATTTATTGTCGGTAAGAACTTTAAAGTTTCACTTTCTTTAATTGAACTTAGTTTCTAGTAAGCAATGGGGGCAAATGGCATAAATAACACCTTCGTGCCAGCTTTTCTACAAAACGCTTTAGCTCTTTTTAGCTGTTTAATTCTAATCATGCAATTTTTGAAAATGAACGTCATAACGTAACGCCTATATAAATTTGTACCTTAAGATTTGAAATGCAATTTTACTGTTTTCAGTCTAAAAGTTTGTTCTGAACAATTAATTCAATAAAATAATCTTGAAAATAAAAAACAAAAAATTATTTATCGATTTTATCTATAAACCCTTGCGCCGATAAGTAAATATTTGTTTTTTACTGGTTTCGGTTTCCACTAAGCCAGTCGAGTTGGCTTATTTCATTTTCATGGAAATAGTGAACAACAGCTGCAGTACACCCTATCTTCAATGAGGGATAGAGTTATGGGTAAATTCAACCGAGCGAATATCCGGTCGCTAGGAAGAAAATATAATGATGTCCAACAAATAAATCAAATTAAAGTTCTCAAAGCCATCACTGTATCTGATATTAAAATAAACACGGAATTCGATTCAAGACCTTTAGTAACTCTCCTTAACAACTTTAGAGAGTGCATTGCGTTGAACCAACAGGAACTTGGAAGAACAAAACTTATCGAGATGGAGATAGAATTGACAACACACCAACCAATAGTTCACCATCCTTACAAGATTCCTTATGCCAAACGAGAATTGCTTTCATCAATGGTGGCTGAACTTCTAGAAAACTGATTTTGCTTCACCAGTTATTTTGGTTGAAAAGAAGAATGGAGAAGAGAGGATGTGTGTGGACTACAGAAAATTCAACTCAGGCACCAAGAAAGTAAATTGTCCATTTCCACTGGTTGAAGAGCAGATAAATAACCTATCGGGCTAAAAATATTTTATAGTTCTTAATCTTGCATCAGGATACTATCAAATACCTATACAAAAAAGAGCATACTCACTATACTGCATTCATAACATCGGACGGACTATATGAATTTACTGTTATGCCATTTGGGTTGGCCTGCGGTCCTGCGTATTTTCAAAAACTTATGCGTAAAGTCGGACAATATGAAAGATGACCCGGTGGTTAGTTATATGGATGACTATGTCTTACTCGTGAAATCATTCGAAGATGGAATGAGAAAATTGGAGAAGTTTTTAACAGTTTTGATAGAGGCTAACCTGACACTCAATATTAAAAAATGCGAGTTTTTCAAAGAAGAAATTGAATTCCTCGGCCACATAGTCAAAGATGGGACCGTTCGACCAGGAACTGTTAAAACTCTTGCGGTGGAGAAATTTGAAAAACCAAATAACGAACATGGCATCAGACATTTCATGGGGTTAACAAGTTACTTTCGTAAATTTATCAAAAACTATTCGCTGATTGCACTACCCCTAACAAATCTCACCAAAAAGAGTTCTAAATTTCAGTGGGGCGATGAAGAACAAAGTGCTTTTGACCATCTAAAAAAGTGTCTTACCAACAAACCTGTACTCACACTATACGAACCTGCTGCAGATCATGAGTTGCATACTGATGCTAGCAGTCGCGGCATCGCTGGAGTACTCTTGCAAAAGCATAGAAAGGACTTACATCATGTCGCGTACTATAGCAGAAAAACAACTGATGAGGAATCAAAATACCACAGCTTCGAACTGGAAGCCTTGGCTGTTGTAGAAGCAACCTACCGATTTTGACAATATTTGTTATGCAAGCATTTTATAATTGTAACCGATTGCCAAGCTCTCAAAACAACAATGAAAAAGAAAGAATTAATTCCTCGAATTGCACGCTGGTGGTTACGTATGCAGGAGTATAATTTCGATGTTTATCATCGACCTGGTAAACAAATGGTACACGTTGACTCCCTTTCTAGAAATCCTTCTGAAGACGCAAATCAAGCTGAAGTAGTTGACATGGAAGTGCTGGAGGTTAGTATCGATGAAACTGATTGGATTTATTCTATACAGTTGCAAGATAAAGAGATTGATGTCATTATCAAAGTTCTTCAAAAACAGCCATGCAGCGAAAGGACGACTGTGCCGGCAAGTGAATAGTGAGTTAAGACTTTTTGTTCCTAAAGGAGTAAGAAACCGAGTTTTGAGGAATAGTCATGACCTGATTGGTCATTTCTCGGAAAAAAAAGACGTTGGAGCACGTAAAAGCAAGATACTGGTTTCCACGAATGAAATAATTTGTAAGAAAGTACATTAAGGCCTGTGTAGAATGCGCGTATAACAAAAAGGAGGTGCAGGCACGAGGTGAACTCCCCGTTATTGATAAAATTCCGGTCCCTTCGATGCAATCCACATAGACCATCTAGGACTTTTTGTAAAGTCAACACATATTTAATTGTTCGAGTTGATGCTTTTACAAAATATGTTGTTATCAAGGCACTAGCTAGCACTCAAACAAAGACCGTTTTAAAATTTCTATCCGACGTGTTTTACTTATTCGGCACTCCACGTCATGTAGTGTCCGACAGAGGGACTGCTTTTACCTCAAACTCATTTGTCGAATTCCTAAAAAATGATGCTATCACACACATTCTCAATGCAACAAAGACTCCGCGAGCGAATGGACAGGTCGAAAGATATAACAGAACCATCCTAAATGCTCTTTTGGCGACAGTTGAAGATGAGAACAGATGGGATCAAAAAATAAGAATTGTTCAATGGGGAATAAATAATAGTTATAACTCAGCTACAGGGAAAACAGCACATCAGTTATTAATGGGTTATATTACTCGCGATCCGTTGCAAGATGTGCTTGCCCAGAGTGTCGACTTAAATCAATGTGTTCAAAATGTAGATGATTTACGACAGCAAGGAGCCAACACAATAATTAAAAACGAAGTAAAACAAAAACAGCGACACACAAAAGCAAAACAGTACAAGGAAGGAGACTTAGTTATGTCTCTGAATGATGGTCCAAGTAGTTCCGGAATTTCAAGGAAATTCAAGTTAAATATCGCGGACCTTACATTGTAAAATCTGTACTTCCGCACGACAGATACGAAGTAGAAGATATGCCCTACGCTCCAAGAACTCAAAAGCCATACTCAGCTGTTTGGTCTGCAGACAGGATGAAAAAATGGATTGAATTAGATATAGATTTCGACTAGGACGACGAAAGTGTCAGGATAATTAGTGTTCCAATCCCATCTAAAATCATCCTTAGTAGGCTATGAAAACTAAATATGTAAAATACATGACTGGTACAAAACACTTCATCCTGAACGCTGTTAATGTAAATACGTGAAGTTATTGTTTTAATAAAATTACAAAAAGTAAAATTGGAAGCTAATTTTTTTAAATTGATTTATTTATAGCACCATCTTAAATATATTTTGACGTCTGGAAGAAGTTTTGTTTTTTATTTGGTATTTATTAGAGAAATGTGTAGGTAGAGTTTTCAGTTTTTTGTTTGATGTGATTTGTAAGTTGTACAAAAATCTTACAAATTAACCAAACAAATTTAAAAACACAGAAAAAAACCTCATAAAGCTAAATGCGGTGTTGATGTACCTATTTGTTTTGCTTTGGACTTTACATCCAGTTAGTTCTCTTTCTCTCGTTACTTTACATTACGATCGTTTAGATAAATACCAAGTCCATTATAGATAAGAATTTATGTAACGTTGTATAAAAGGCAAATTTAAATATATGTTTAAGCAAACTTAACTATTTTACTATTAACTATTAACCTTTAAGAGGCGTTTTAAGAAAGTCAAATAGATCAGTATTTTTAGAGTTTGATAAAAAGTTGATATGACCATGAATTTCAGAATCAAAAATACATAGTAGGTACTACCTAAAATTTAAAAATTTAAAAATGTTTGGTTTGAAAATTGATTTTTCAAAAATTAACTATGTAGGTACATATGTATATGTACATTCTATATAAAAACTTTCTATTATATATATACAATGATATATGTATGTACATATTTACATATTATGAACATATATGTAGGTATGTATGTATACAAAAAATCAAGAATGAATTTTTGAATAAAGAAAAGCTACAGTCACTCAAACTCATATTCGTACGGAAGCTAGCATGCAGTTCTTTTGCAATTATTTCGAAGACCACAACAAAATCCGAGCTTTATTTGATTTGAAGTCAAAGATTTTATTAACATTTAATATTAAAGGCCCAAAAAAGTAACACCCCTTGCCAAGAAGAGGACATTTATTAACAAAACTCTGAAAACTTAATTGAAAGAAGTCAAACTCGTATTCGTACCCCAAAAGTTTTCTTGGATTTAAACCAAAACCTAACACAATCTCAATATTTTTTGCGTATTCCACATTTTATATCCCATGGTCTAGTCTATTTAGCACAAATTTTGAAAACTTCTTAGTCCTTTCTATTGCAGTTTTAACACATTTTCCAACAACTTCTTTTTCAACACTCTTGCATTTATAATGGTATCTTTTCTAAGTCGTTGGTGTAAATGGCCCTAAAGATTCTCTTTAGGGTTAATATCTGCTTAATACTGTCTGGTCCCAATTTTCTTTCCGGTAATTGTAGACATGAAACATGCAAGTGTTATAAATGTTGTGCCTTGGGTCATTGTTTTTGTAAGAAGTAAATTGATTTTAAACCCCAATTTTGGTGCACTCACTTAAGATTTTGTAACAAAATGTTGATGAATTTCCTGTGGTCTAAATTGCCTCTAATGTTACCCAACTTACCAAGGCTGGTTGCCGGAAAACAACCTAAAACCATCACCATCACCGACTTTATACTTTACTTCATAAATTGCATATTCTGAATAGAGCTCGGTATTTGGTTTTCGCCGAACAAATTACCGCTCCTTTGAAATAAAAGATCTCATATTTTGTCTCATGGCTCATGGGTGAAAATGCTTTTTTTCAAAACTCAAAATCTTTGGTATTAATGACCACTTGCAATGTTTAACTATTTTACTGTGTTTATAGAATATACGATTAGCAACTCTTACGTTACACATCTGTGCTACCATTGTGCTTTTAAATATGGAAACGTTTACAAACGTTTTTGCTTATTACCTGACGTAACTTCTCTCCAAGTTTGGTTTACTTATTCTTTGTTTTTTTTCTCATTTCGTGAGTAACAATCCGTTATTTGTAAGATTGGAATATTTCTCAAGCGCTTTGACTTGCATGTTCCAAGTCAACAATTATCTAAAAGAAAATCGAACCCGACCGTATTAAGCAGATACTAATCCTTAAGAGAATCTATAGGGCCATTTACCCCAACGACTTAGAAAAGATACCATTATAAATGCAAGAGTGTTGAAAAAGAAGTTGTTGGAAAATGTGTTAAAACTGCAATAGAAATGACTAAGAAGTTTTCAAAATTTGTGCTAAATAGACTAGTCCATGGGATATAAAATGTGGAATACGCAAAAAATATTGAGATTGTGTTAGGTTTTGGTTTAAATCCAAGAAAACTTTTGGGGTACGAATACGAGTTTGACTTCTTTCAATTAAGTTTTCAGAGTTTTGTTAATAAATGTCCTCTTCTTGGCAAGGGGTGTTACTTTTTTGGGCCTTTAATATTAATTGTTAATAAGATCTTTGACTTTAAATAAAAAAAAAACTCGGATTTTGTTGTGGTCTTCGAAATAATTGAAAAAGAACTGCTTGTTAGCTTCCGTACGAATATGAGT
Organism: Leucozona laternaria; assembly: GCA_932273885.2. Taxonomy (NCBI): domain Eukaryota; kingdom Metazoa; phylum Arthropoda; class Insecta; order Diptera; family Syrphidae; genus Leucozona; species Leucozona laternaria. The sequence goes on along the minus strand of OW026366.1, from coordinate 214,247,038 downwards.
TTGAGTGACTGTATATGCTTTTAATGGAATCGTCGCAGTTATTTTTTACCAGTTCTTTTTCGATTACAAGTGATTTTTTCTGAGAAAATTGAACCAATATACGTATAAACTCCCCGTCCCTGACAATTTTTTTGTCTTTTCTACCCCACCTTTTGGGCTCAAATTGAAGCAAGTTAAGTAAGGTACTTTGAAATCGTTGAGCGAAGTTATAATCGACTATGTTGCGGTCGAGGTTATCTACAAACTTGGATTATGGAATTCACCTACTGTACATTATGTACATACATATGTACATAACATTGCCCAAATATCATTAATTCATTTTTTACCGAAGGAGAAAATTATTATGACAATTGATAACTCCAAGTGAGGTTATTTTGACGAAACAAGTGTTATCTCATCTGCAAGTGCTAAAAAGGGCCCTCGTTATAAGGTAATAGTCAAAGAAAAACAGTCTTCAACTTTTTTTTGCCTAAAATTTAGATAATAAAGCGTAATATTCTTATCTTGAGTTAAAAAGAAAGCAGCCTTTCAAAAATTTAAGTTTTCAAAATCGATCGATAGGCCTAAGTGCAATTAGTAAGCACCATTTAGTCATATGCTTAATACCTATCTTAAAATATCGATATACCTATATTAGGTAGTGTGGGTTAAGTAAGAAATCTCGAATTACAAAATCTCGAATGAAAAATCCCGAACTATAGAATACCGAATTAAAAAATCCCTAACATACCGACTCCACTGGGCATGAACGATGCTCGGATTATGAACATGTCTTTAAAAAATCCAATGGAGGCAGAAAAATCCATGTCATGTAGTGACATAATCCATACAAGTCAGATTGTGGATTGGATTGTGGTTGTGATGTTGGACATCGTTGATGCCCAGTGGAGGCGGCATGTAATGGCTTAGTAGGTACGCGGATTTTCAATACCAAAAAAAGTACGAAACCATTGGGGATTCGGTACTTAATTAGTATGTTTTTCTGATCGCAATAATTTTCTATTTTACAAAATTACAGATTTTGTGTGCTGTAATTAGAAACACCTATTCTATTCCTTGGGTCAAATAAGTATAGCTATTAAATAAGCCTTATATGAACAGTGCAAACAAACTGGGACTGAGAGCACACCCTTGTTTTACTAGCTCTTAATTTTGGAACCATTCCGATTACCTCGAAACAACAAATTTTGAGTTATATCGGTCTTTTATCAAATGAGCGATATGCAAAATATATGATCTATTCTAAATTTTCCTTTTACAAGATTCATACAACTTGCATTTATTTTTATAATGCAGGTCGTAAGTACCTACATAATATAACTAGAATAACTCATTATCATTCCAAATTTTTAATTCAAGGTACCTAATAAATGTTTTTCCAGACTTTTTTCATTCGTGTCCTTCTATTGAAACATCACTTCATTTTGAATCATCAGTGTTTTTTTTGTTATTGCCACGTGCGATGGTTTAATTTGAAACCTTCCCCACTTTAAACCGACCGACGCGACGCAAGATAAAACTTTAAAAATATATATGCAAATTAGCCATAAAGTATGAGAGAAAGCTGATTTTAGGGTAAAGCGGGCCAGATATTTCATGGTGTAAGACAAAAACAACTTGTTGAATTTGTTCTTTCTTTTAAATAATTAATTACTACATATACCTACAACTAAACTAGCTATAACTATTTAAATAAATTTTTAACAAAATTATGTAAATACAATTTTTTTTATTTTTAGTAGTTTTTCCAGTCGAAAATAAATAAAACAAAAAAAAAAACAATAAATTATTGTGAATCAACAAAACTATTCAAGCCTAACCAAACCCACCTTCTCTTTTCCTTTGGCTTTCCGTTCGTTTGCTGCGTTGGTGTTGTTTTTGTTTTCGTAGCAGCAACGGTGTCAGCCCCATTGCTCTTATCCGTGGTCATTTTTATTTGATTAAATTCAGATGACGAAATCCTTTTAATTCAAATCAAAATAATATTTTTCTAAATTAAAACAAATATTTTGTTTTTGTATTTTATTAATTTTTCACTTGTTTTTGATTAATTTTCTATTTCACTGCTTTTTATGTATTTTTTTGACAATTGAACTGATTTGTGATTTGACACATAAAACAATTCACAATAATATTCTAAGATATTTTACTTTTTCCAATTTTTTTTATCAATTTCCAGATGGTGTGTATAAAAAAATTGTAGTATTTTGAATGAAGGGGGTATTTTTGTATGACGTATATCGTAGTTTCCCTCTGCAAATTTTAAACACTTGCCTCACACTAATTTCAGTTGTGTAAAGCAAAGAAACAAAAGATGACACAAATTAAAATGGTATTATCAAAATAACAACACTATTTTCTGAAGACAAGATATTTCTCGTTTTTTTTCTTCTTCACCACATTAATTTATTATTTTTAAAAGGGGGAATTGGGAAACGTAACTCAGGACACTATCGAAACTTGAAGAAGTTTCCGAAATTTTCCTTTTTCTAAGTAATCGCGAACCGTGTTATTATTATACACGGGTGTAAGCTATATTTTGAATGCATTTTTGCCAAATGCATACAAATATCCAAACCGATCTGCGGCGTTGAAAAGAAATTAGTTATTTTTTTCTTTTTTTGTTTTTTTTTTGCGGAATTTTACACGAGATTTTTATATTTTTTTTCGTACAAAATAATATATTTGTGCTCAAATCAGATTATAAAATTCTTTTTTACGACTCCTATGAAAGACACGGGGAGATTACATATATTAACTAGCGCACTGCAGTCTCATTCCAGCCAACTTGATGTTCTCGACGACGATATGGCAATGGTCTCGCTCTGTTTTTGATAATATTTTGATTTCATTTGGGTTTGTTTTTTTTTTTTTGTTAGATTTGATTGCATGTCACTGTCTCACTTTTTCGTGAGGTTTGTGTTGAAAGAATAGAATAAGACGAGGGTATATTTGTTGAAGATATTTTTTGTACGAAATGACTAATGAGATTCATTTTTATCATGGCGGACTGTTGGAGCGAGATAGCAGAAGTTTGTTTTCTTTTTGGCTTTTTGTATCTTCGTGTTGGAATTTGTTGTTGTTTTTGCTGTCTAGTGCTCTATGGTGTAAGGGAAATTTGTTAGGACTTTTTTGTTTTGTCTTGCAAGTACCACAACTCAAGTAAGACCGATGGTATGAAGAACCACAGATTAGCCATATGAAGATGAGAATGTTTCGTACGTTTCACCCTCCAAAACCCATTTGTTTACATTGTTGTATTTGTAATTTTGTCCCGCGTCGATGAATAAATGTGAATTGTAACAACAATTTAACCAGGTGTGTGAAGATCCCTGCTGTGCTGTCTATGTGCGAGATTTTTATACAAACATTTTCATTTTTTATCTGATAACTGCCAGTTCAAAGTTGTAGGCAAATTAAAATGGTTGCCGGGGATTCTCATCTTCATGTGGCTAATCTGTGTGAAGAACACATGGTGATATTCAACGTTTAATTTTCCTTTCGTTCTGGGCATCTACGTATAACTGGGTGACAAAACTGCATACAGAAAAAAAGAGGAACAAAAACAAATGTATAGTAAATTACTACATTCGCCACTCGGTGACAATATGCATGAGAGATAGGATGACAACATACGCAATATCATACCATGTGTTGTATATATCTTGTTTAGACCCCTTTTACACGATAACTCGAAATTTAATGACTGGAACGGTGAAATTATATCTTTTTCCTTGTTGGAAAATCTCATATAAATTGTTTTTAAAAACGGATTCGGTGCTATTTCTTCAGATTTCTGGAAGTTTCCGATTACGATGGAATTCGTTATAGGCTGAATACAAGGTGAGAATCTGCGTTTTTTGCCAGCCAGGAGGGATTTGATTGAAAAAAAATGACATCGGAGATTAGCAATTATTACATTACAGAAACAAATGAAGTAACATAGTTTTTCTCTTAAGTTAAGCCCCGAATCCGCCATTGGCGAATCAGATTATACAGAAATACGCCTCTCATGGATATAATTGGGGAAAAAAATGTTTAAAAGCATGAAATTAATTCTTTAAATTGCTAAAACAACACCTAAAATAATTTAAGCACAAACAAAGAATCGTAATCAAGCTAAAGAGGTCGTTTCGTAGATTTCAACGCAGATATTTCCGATTTATCTTTCTCGGATCTCCAATTAGTGCATTCTAAAATGGTGATGGAAGAGAAAACGGGTTTTTAAATATTAAAATTTAGATAAAAATTTATTAGCAGTCATAAGTGACATTGTTAAACTTACGGAGTTAAAAAATATAAATAAAATATCTTATTCATGAACAAAATGAAAATATACAGTTTATTTTATCCTAAACTAAGCTGCGCTCAACTATCATTCTTGAACATCTCCAATGCCATCGCCTTGAATGGTAAACATGGCTTCAGACTCTGGCAGACATGGTGAATCATATATTTTGCAGATTCTCGTTTCCCCTCGCCCTTTGCGCAGATACAAACGAGTCGTGGACGCATGCGCAATTATATGCCCCCCGATGGGTTTTTTTGGGTCGGCAGCAAACATTGAAGGGCCACCATCGACCGTAGCTACAACTTGATTTGTTATAACCACCGCAACACCAAACTGTAGAAAGAAAAGTTACAATCATGTCGTATCATGTGAGTAGGTTTTTTTTTAAACTCGCCTCATCTGCAAGTCGAAGCAGCAACCTGAGAAATCTACCTAAATGCGCTTGCCTGGCACACAGCTCCCCTCTGCCCATGTAGTCTGTCCTGTACAATGCAGTTGCACTGTCAACAATCAACAGGGCATATCTGGACTCCACCATCATAGCTGCAGCCAATTGGAGTAGTTTCGTCTGATGGTCAGTGTTGTAGGCTCGAGCACATGCCACATTGTCAAAAACCTCATCTCTCACCAACTTGTAACGTTCAGCGACCGAAGCCAAACGTTCGGGCCTGAAAGTGCCCTCTGTGTCGATATACAGACACTTACCTTCACCACCATTTTGACTCACCGGCAGCTGACAAGTAACAGCCAAGGTGTGGCACAGTTGAGTCTTTCCTGAACGAAACTCACCGAACATTTCAGTGATCGAACCAGTTTCGATGCCTCCTCCAAGAAGCTTGTCCAGCTCTTTTGATCCTGTGGTAAGCATTATGATCTCAGAACGTTTTTGAAAGTATACAGTAGCTGTTGTGAAGCCCATCGGAACGAGTTTCGAGGCTTCAGCGAGGAGCTTATCAGCTTTAGCTTCTGAGATACCTTTGATGCAGATTAGTGCCTTCTTTGGGGCAAATGCTACCGATTCCACTGTGAAATAGCCAGCTTCTTCAAGTTTCTTTATATCAGTGCTGGTTATACCATTTCCCTTAAAAAAATTAAACAAATATTTTAATAATATTTTAATAATGAGGTAAACAAGAATAAGTTACTTCTAAACATTTGACCAATTGATGTCCTAATTCTTCTTCTTCCTCTTCATTATCAGCAGTTGTTATTGTTGCCAAAGAACGCTCCATGATACAAAATTCAATTAAAGTTTATAGATTAAATTTTTCAAAACAATAAATGCAAATATTTTGGCAGAAACATAGAATACAAAAAAGTAAAACGTATATTCCTTTAAAAACTTTTAAATTTAAATTATAAAGACATCACCGCGCACTTGTACAAATTTTTCATCTTCGAATTTTCGCAAAGAAATGACATTTCACCACTGAATAGGCTAGTTCAGAAAATGAGAAATATGAACTGGTACACGGTGAGTCTATAGACAACATGTTCCTTTGGAGGTGTTGAGGTACATTGCAAGCCATTTTCAATGAAACGTACAGAATTATTTTCCCTACAAATCTAACTTGCACATGGGAGCACGAGGATTTGGTGGTACTAGATTATCGTATGCCTCTACTCATGATTATTTAGCTTCCTTAAAATGCACACAGCTTTTACTGATGACTCTTGTAACACTTAAATCCACCTCCAAAAATTAGTTAATTATAACGTCTCTACTGGGCATTAACGATGCCCAACATCACAGACACAATCAAATCAAAAGTATGATTTGTATCGATATGTCATGTACAGGATTTTCATGCCTTCATTGGTTTTTGATGTGTAAACATCTATGCTGGCGGTAGAGTGAAAAAAAACGTGAACGTTCGTGTGCAACGTTACATCGTGCAACGATACGTCGTGCAACGTAGTGGTGTGAAACGTTACGATCTGCATACTAGGATGGGTGCGTTTAGTGAAAAAAATCTTGCAAAAACAAGTCCGTTTTGGATCCGCGCACGTTGATGTTTACACATATTAACCGTCAGCCCCGGCACTCACACAATTTTTTTTATAAATTCCATCCTCAAAAGTGAGAAATTTTTGTTGAGTATATTGAGTTCAGATTTCTGAGTTTGCTGAACATCTCTGTAAACCTGAACTGCTTTATTTTTCGTGCTCTTCGGTCTTTGGTTCGGCATGTTTTTCGAAAATATTATCTGTCAAAACTCATAACCTACAAAACTATTACATAAAATTTGTGTTAAATTTCACATTTTATTATTTATTCCAAAAGTTGAATTAAAATCATAACATTTTTGCAAAATAAACAGCAAACTCATCTCTTGCATGATTATATTATGTCCGGTTATTATTATTTAGACATTGCATTGTAGGTAATCAAAATGAAAACAAATTTAATCTCGTACTTCTTAAAAGTAAAATATTCATGTATGTACGTTATTCGATTTTAGGAAATTCCAGGACGACATAGAAAATCTAGTTCTCACTCCAGCCTACTTCAAAGGCAGCATTGATCAATCCTTGCGTAGAGTTTTTGGTGAAATTGGTGGCTTAACTGAAGTGGATATCTTTAAATTCGATTCGGATAGCCGACGAGCGATTGTACGTGTTCCAGAAGATCACTACGTTAAGACGCGTGCAGCAATCACATTGATCTCTAAATTCCAAGATATTCGTTGTCATTTTCAAGTGAAAAAGGCATCTCCAATTCTACTACAAATTCTTTCGTCTCACGTAGAATTTTAAAGACAAGACAATCATGTCTCTGTGTAAATCCTTTGGTAAAGACAAAGTTATCTTTGCAACCAAAGAAGATCATGCCATTCCCAGCACAATCGAATTGCCTCCCCCTGAACCCCAACAAGGTGTGATAACACCAACTGGAGAAATAAATTGGGGATGTCCGTGTTTAGGTGGAATGGCTACAGGCCCGTGTGGTGTTGAGTTCCGTGAAGCATTCTCTTGCTTCCATTACAGGTAAATAGAAAGTAATGATTTACAGACAAGACCAAATTAATTTTTGTATTTTTCAGCGAGGCAGATCCAAAAGGCTCGGACTGTTATGATGCATTTAAGACAATGCAGGATTGCTTCAAATTGTATCCTGCAGTCTACAATAAGAGTGGCGGTGCTGATGATGCTGATGACAATGACATGGATTTGGCTGGCATTGAGGGAATAGGTGAACCTGCTGAAAATCTTCCACAGTCCACTGAAGTCGATAAAAAGGAAAACTGAGTGTTTTTTTTAAGTTAAGAAATGTTTGTTAAAAAGGTTACAGAATTAAAATGTATTTTAAGTAGGAAAACAGAATGTTTGCTAGCTATGATCGATCTTTTTGTACAACCACTCACAAGTATCCTTTGGCACCAAACAACGCAAGTATGCTTGAACAAACCTGTTATTAGATACCTCATTCTGCTAGCAAATTTTGGAGGTGGAAGTATATATTCTTACTGCGCCTATGGGCGGTTAAAAATAGGGTTTTGAAATTTGTTCAGAACATTATCACAGGCCCCGTCATGAATCTCGAAATAAAAGCATCCAGCTCCCTTCGTGAGACAAATATTGCCACGAAATTAGGGGCTTTAGATATCACTTTTCACGAACTCGGAATTTGTTAGACAAAATTTCGTCTACGCAGAATTTTGGGGGATTCGTAGTACGAATCTGTGACGACGATCACTTATTCATTTTTGAAAAAAAAAAAACGGAAATAATGCTGTCTTTTTCCATATGGTATGCGATGTAAAGTAGATATTTTGTTAATGGTAAAAAGTTCTTTTTTATCAGCGAAAGGAGCTGTTTTCAAGAACTCAAACCACTGTTCCATAGGTTTGGGGTTATTCTAAAGTTTCTGAACTGTGTGGTAAGTTTTCTTATCAATATCCAAAGTTTTGAATATTAAGGTGAATGTGGAATGCTGGGACCCTTTTAAAATAAAAAAAATAAATTAAAAGCGCGACATCTAGTGGCGAACTAGGGCCTAGTGACTAACGACATTCAATCTTTCTTGCAGGAAAAGGGGAATCCGAACGGATAATATGGGAGGCACTTTATCTGGAGTATAGATACTCAGCCCTTTCACGAATTTCATCGGAATCGGAAACTTATCACAGAACCCATCGTATCGGAAAATCCCAAACAAATTCACATTACGAACGTATTATGTGATAGTTTTCTTTCGGGATTCGGAAATGTTCCGATTACGATGGAATTCGTGAAAGGGCTGACTTTTTCAGGAATTGTCACTTCGAGCGAAGTCATTTTTGCTTCTAGTTTAATTTTCCCACATTCTGATTGAACTAAGAAAAATTCTACACTATTCTTCTATATTTCCACTCATTTCAGGCAGGTTCTTATAAGTTTGAATCAAATCGATCGGACTACCTTGTCATTTTATTTTTTTAAATTAACTAAGAATTTTTTACCAAAACTATTTGGAACATACATATTTACGTAAATATCTTTCAATATTTGATGTATAAACATCTTAGCTCTCGGTATGGGGAAACTGAAAATGCAACAACGGCAACGGATAGGTGCTACCGAAATGAAACGAAAAAATAGTTATCGATTTAGAACACACGCAATTCGTTGTCGTTTTGCCTTTCTTTTATCGTCCTTCTCCCGGTACTCACACATTTTTAAGATGAAGCAGTTTTATTGAACGAGCATATGATAAAAAAAGTTCATAATTTGTATCGCTTCTTCCAAGGATTTGTTATTTTTTATTGATTCCCAACAATAATTTGTTCACAATTTAAAAAATAGTGATTGTATTTCAAAGAAAATGTCTCTAAATTAATGCTTATTAGTTTTATTTATATTTTTGTAAATAGATTATAAACTATTTATATGTCTGCATATATTTAAGAAGGCTTTATGCATATATGTTGTTTTCCTTTTATGCACCATCACGCGTTTAACCAAAAATAGATATAATTGTTCATGTGTTTTAATTAATGAATTGATATTGTAACTAGCATAACAATTCAAAATAAAAAAAAAAAACCCTAATCAAACGTCGTGCAGGCGTCTTAGCTATTTTTAATAAAAATGACAAATTTTATAAAGTCCATTGCTGCGCGAAGAAACTCCACATTATCTAGGTCTTACTTACAAAACTACAAGAGACGATGAAAAAAAACGCGATGAATACTCTTACACTCCATTTTAATTTACAGAATTTAGAATTTTTGTTGTTTATAAAAAACAAAAAACTTATGCTGTTTCTATTGCAATACCCGATGCATTTTTTTCTTCATCTTCTTTCATTTCGCCCATGGGCATGACATCACCACCGATGCCCTGATCTTGGCTCTCCTTTTTTGTCTTATATTCCTTCAAGTTATTTGTTGTTTTCTTTTCGTCTTCTTCTTTTTTGATAGCTTCTTTATCGGAGAGAATGTTCTGATAAGACTTTTCGGTGATCAAAAACCGATTTGATTCAGAAATGTGCTTTGTCACCCGGCGGAATTCGTCCACCATTTCGCAAAATTGCTCCCAGAAATGTTGATCCTCTTTGACGATGAACATTTTTTTGAAATTTTGATAGATTTTGGCAGCTCTTTCGCGAATAATTCCGGCTTTTTTGTTAAAATCTTCCTGCTCGTCGGTGGAGAGATTCCATTGTTTAAGGTTTCCGACATATTTGCGAAGTCGTCTAATTGTATCAACACAGTCTGCGTTGCGCTTCAACATCAATTGATTCAGCTCTAGATCTTTGTATTGATCTAATAGCGATAAACATCTTTCGATGTTGGCCCGTTTGAGCCCAAGACTTTCGCGTAACTCCTGTGAGAGCCTAATGAAGTCTCGTTCCGTAAATAGAGCGTCCTCCTGATCTATCATTTCATTTGTAAAGCGTTCGGCTTCTTCCTTGTGGATACGCGTACGATTTGGATTTAAAACGAGGCGTTCTTTAAGGGAATCCACCTTTACAAGGCCATGTTCGATTTTCTCTTTCAGAGCATAGCACTCCTTTCGCATATTCTCCTCCCATTGTTTTTTGGCAGCGTCATCTTCAAAGGTTTCGGGTTTCATAAAATCTAGCTTAATGCCGACACATTTATTGGAAGTGGTGTAGGCCAAGAGCAAATTATTTTGAATATCGGATTTCGGGGCGGTTTTGTTGGATTTCTTATGCGTCACCTTTGATTTGGCATCGTTGGGTGGCGAGTCTTTAACTGAAATTGAAATAAATTAATAAAAATAAATTAATATATGAAAAAATATTCACAAAAATGAGGAATGTTGAATGCAGGGCATAGAAAGCTGCATACTTAAGTTACTATTAACAGTGCGGTTCACTTAATTCATTTATTGTCATTAATCTTAATTTTTTTAAAAGGATCAAAAAACAGTGTTAAACACGGAAAGAAGGGGTATATTTGATGCCTGCAATTCACAAGCTCATTGAACACGGAGTAAACTAAATTACATTCAAAGAAGGAACCACAACGGCTTTACCACCTCATGGCTCATGATACTCATGAATAGCGAAAAATATTAAGAATTTAGTTCTGCAAGAAACAACAGCGGATAAAAGTTGCAAGATTCAATATGGAATTGCTATTTCCATGATATCCGGTATAATCGCGGCAAGGAGAAGTTAAGAGGGGGGGGGATTTGTTTAAATATTTGAAAGTGCAATCACATTTTCCCGCAATTAGACAGCTGTTTTTTCTAACCCACATCCCCCCCCTTCTTATCGACGACGATGTTTATACATATAAATATTGAACAAATTCCGTATAAACAAGTGAACTGATGTATTGGTTTTACCTGTTTTCACACAAAATTTCAATTGCATTCTTTGTACACATCCGATGCATTAAACCGGAATGCTCTCATTCATTCACTTTTTTGGTATTTATTTTTTTTTATTCCATTCTCTAAGTATAATTTTAATAATGTTTACATAAATATACATTTTTGAAAAAGAAAAAAAATAATAGGTAGCATTCTACAGTTAATAACTAGAGACGAATGAACCATATCAAAAAATTTAAAGCATATGTATTAAGTAAGTGTAAAAGTAAATATAAAGTTAAAAAATTATCTTTTTTGCCATACTTGAAAGCAGACTTTTGGCCATCGAACTATTCATTTCATTTTTTTAACTGATTTCAAAAATAAATTAGGATAACGAAGTTTTCTTGTTTCAAAAGGCGACTGGTTAAAAAGTTTAGGTGCTGTTGCAGTGTAAAAATTGAAGATTTGAGTTCTGTTACTCATTCCTATGTTGGCTAAAAAGAAAGCATTCATTCTTAAGCAACGTGTATTTGAGTTTCTGAGTACCTGGCTGTATCTACTTGTCATGAAATAAGCTTTAAGAAATTTAGGTGCTTCAAAGGCAAGAGACATACCACGATTTTTTGTTTTTTTTGTCGTTTTAGCTAAAGTCAACCACCTTTAGTTGAATACTTTGCTTTTAATAAGATATTTAAATGTTTATTAATAAATCCTAGGGATTTTTACATTATTGTGAATTAATCAGCTGTCAAAAAGCTAAATTGAATTGATTGCAAATTATATCTTTTCTATAGTAAAAATGTTGAAAAAAACGCATACGTACTTCAAATTTTACAGAATCGGAAGAAGATATATTTCTTCAATGCATTTTATGACGCTTACCAATTATCGAGGATAAAAAAACCGATGCATGTACTACGAAAGAAAAGCAACGCGTTTTGGGAAGAAATTGTGATTGAATTCAACTCATTATGTGCAAATGTTGTAAGTAATGCTGTTCTGTTCTTGATTCTTATTTTGTTTTTTAAATTTTATTCGAAAAATCCATACATTATTGCAGGCTCGGTAAAGCAAGGCTTTTAAGGACAATACGCGAACATAAAAACTATGCTTCGTAGACAATTTGCAGCTGAAAAAGCAAGTCGAAAAATAACTGGTTGAGGTAAAGAAATACCAGAGTGGACCCAAAAACTGAAGCAATGGCTGAATTGGCGAAAGTCAACTTTTAACGATGACGATGATGATAAATGAAACGATGTTATGTTGCCTTATTTTAAATCGTTGATGGATGAATGTGATGAAGATGAAAAACCGCTTGATTCAACCAATACGCAAACGGTAGAATTTCAGCGAAATAATATTTGGTGATAGAGCCGTTATTCTAGATGATATCTTGATTCAGGGCCCAGTTTTGCCTCCAGAAATACCAGAGCAATTGAAAAACGAATCTTGGTCACAATAACCCCTCTATGCTACGTAAGCTAAACAAGGATAGATTGAAGTGCCCAACATCATCAAACAGCGACAAAGAAGATTCTTTACATAATTTAAAAAAAAAGTTAATTGAGAGAGAGTTAGAAATGCGTGAAATTGAGTATCAAACACGTTTGAGCCAACAGCAAAAGGAACACGAATCACACATTGCTTTACTGGAGGTCCAAAAAATGGATTATGAAACAAAAGTAAAGTTGAGCCTAATTAAAATATCAAAGTTTACCTACAGTAAAAAGGTTAAAACAGCAACAGATTTTGAATATTGATATATATGTATATTTAAATTATCCAATAAAAAAAACATTCTTTTATTCAATATACATTATTTGAATTTTTTTATAGAGTACGAAAGTAATTGTTTAGTAAAAAATCACGGGCATTATTTCGATCATTTCTTTCAGCAGTGTTTGTGCTTGGAATCTTAGTCGCAGCCATCATTTTGTCAAATCCCTCCTTTTTCATCGATTGCAATATTATGCAGCACAGCTTGATGGCAAAGAGGGCGAAACGTGAGGGGAATAGATTAAATTATAGCGTTTATTCGTTGTTCTTCCTGGTCGTGCATACAAACAACAAACACCCAAAGGCAATGAATATAAAGAAAATGATAAAACGGACACCAAAAAAACGAGAAGTGCTCGTATGCCTTCGGCTATTTGGTTTGATTTTCGTAATTGCTTTGCTTTATTATTTATTATTGTCTGTCTTGTTCTTGTCTTTTCTTCAGTGTTCAGTCTGTTCCTGTTCGCTGTTTGCGTTGGCGCATGGTTATCATTTTGATAAACATGCGTCACGTCACGTGTCACACCAAAAAAAAAGGATAATAAGGATATATAATATGGAGTGCTCGTTTCTATCCCTAATGCATTTTAGTGCCTGAAGTCTTGATAGGGGGCACTGTTTCACTTTCAATAAAGGTAAAGTGCTACAGCTGCTATCGATTGTAAGTCATAATTTGCTTATTTTCTCTCTTAATTGTTCACTTTGAAGTAATTCTTGAAATTTATTATTTTAATGATATTGAAATGTTCATTTTTAGTTTTTTTTCTCCAATGTGCAGAAAACTTAGTACCTTTGAACTTACTGAAACTTGAATAGCAACCCTTCTAAAGCTTCGCATTCGTATTGGAATAAAAACAAGCACTGCATATTATACATATATCCTCTAAGATTTAACTCCATATAACCGGCGGTGCAATGGGCCGTTTTACTGCAGATCTCGGCCAGGTGAAAGCAAAAGGTCTTAAACAAGGGAAATGGGATGCTTTGCTCCCATGGTGTTCTCATTATACGGTTCGACGGATTCAAGATAACCAACAGCGATTTTTCTCTGGACATGCTATTGGAGAACCTCCCCTTTGAACAATTGCACAAAATGGAACGTCCCTACAAAACAGATTCGATTATAAAAGCATAAATAAAATGAAAATTAATAATTGATACCGATTGCTAATATTTATATTTACTATATACCAAAACAATACAATTTGCTTTATTCAAAGTTTTAAAATACATAAATGCTTTTTTTCATTTCTAATGTACATCAACTTTGCTAGAATGGCAAATTGGGCAAATTTTTAATTAGCTTAGTGACTATCTCACTTTTCTCTTTACAACCAACGTAAATTTGTGAATAAATGTGTACATGACAAACTTTCAATTAATTTTTTATAATTATAACTCTATAATATAAGAGGCCGGACATAGCGATCAGGAAAAAAAATCGTTTGGATAATTTATTTATATTCCTGATGAAAATTCTATTCAGAATTTATACAGACAAATTAATAAATGTTTTTTTATTATATCAAGCTATTTCTCATAGATTCGTATGCTTTTTATTTTTAAATTGTAAGTTAGCACATTAAATTATCCAAAAGAAATTTTTACCTTATGCGTTTTCCACAAATTTTCCAAAATTAACTTTTTAACGTGTGTTCATTTCGTAAGTGTAATGGCTCAGGGAATGTTTTTTTCATTTGATGTATATCATCACTGTTTTTTTAACTACTATAAATGATTTGACATAATACAGACGAAATTGAAAGTGATTACTGTGGCCCGATTATGGATTACGAAGTGAATCGTTTTCAATTCGATATCTCCTTTTGGACCCGCATCGAATCCATCAATTATTATTGAATACGAAGCGAGTCGTAAATTATACTTCCAAGACTTCCATATAATTGGGAATTTTTGTTTTAAAATAAAATCTTTTTGCGAGCTGAAAACAAAATTTGTTTTTATTAAATTTTGAATGAAATTAAAATATTATTTCAATTGAAAACTTTCATTAAGAAAATCTTATCAATGCGGGAACAGATAGACAAAAAGGGAAAGAATTGTAGGATCTAATTTGGTCGTCTTCTTTATCACCGTTATGTCATATTTTAATAGTGCACAACTAAACTGCAAGATGTATGTTCTTTCATTTATGTATTTATGTCTGTATTTAATATGTACTAACAAGTTTCAAATAAAATGACTGAAAATGGCATACTACTAGTTTAGGACTCTTACATTGACGTGTTTCACTATTTTCAAAATCTTCGACAAAAAGATCGGTTTTCAACTGCACTTACCTGTGAACGTGAACTGGCTCATTGATTTTTTGTTGTTACCCTGGCTATGGGTCTTCTCTCACAGAGTTTACATATATTTATCAACAAAAGTTTCATGATATCTCCTTTCAACGAAAAAAAAAATAATTGAAATTTCAATAATGAAGCCTACTAGATCTATTGCAAAGATTTTGCATTTTGATCAAAGGTTAAAAACAATGAATATCATTTCGTTTAAAAATTAAATACCAAAGTTTATTAGTTTTATAAAAGTTTTCGACAAGCGCGTGTCTTCTTCATCTCTTCTGCCTGATCTTGGTATTTGTGTATTATGTCTGTGACAGCTTGATGCACTTCGCGCTGGCACTTTAATTGCAAATCATTTGGAAGTAATTCGATTTCTGCTGAATAGACATCAAAGTATTGTTGTGTGATAGTTTTGTCTGGCGATTCGAGATTGTAGGCAGCGTTTAAGACAGTCGATGTACTGGCAAGCTCTTTCAATACTTTTGTTTTTTCTCTCATGATAGCTATGTAGGCATCATCTTGTGATGGCTTTTTGGGTCTATTTTGTCTAGGAGTGGACTTTCTTGATGGCGTTCGGGTAACAGCAATATCAACCACATGAGCTTGTGATTCGTTGTCAAATAGAAATCCCCTTTCAGCGATATTCACTACGGGAATGTTAGCAGAATCTGATATGAGAATAAAATCGTCGTCTTTGAGACTTAACACGTCATTGTTCCCAATGGCACTAGACTGCATGGGAATGGAGGGCAATTCTGAATCGTTGTCAAAAAGATATTCTCTTTCGGCGATATTTATTGCTGAAATGGCAGGAAAATCTGTTTTAACAATAATATCGTCGTCTTCGATGTGTATCACGTCATTTTTTCTGATGGCTCTTAATTGACTTGGATTTGAGGAAAATTCTGTATCATTATCATCAATGATGTCGTCGTTTTGTGTCTCAGTTCGATTCCCATTATGATTTTTGGGGTTCACTTCATCTATTTGTCTTTGGGTTTGAATTGAAGGTGATTGCACTTCAGATATCTGGGTGTCCATCATACCCTTCTTCTTGGCTGAAACAAATAAGAAAAATATTTGTTTCAGGTACCATGCCAGCGCAGAAAGTCACAGATCCCTCAGAATTCAATTTTATTTACATAAATCGTTTTTCATTGAAGAAAAGATTTGCTTTTTCTTAAAAAAAAAAAAAAACAGTTCTTTGTTTTGTTAAAAGTGAAAGAAAGAAAGATACGCCAAATACATATATGTTTCAGTCGTCCAGTTATATTAAGCCAGTTCACGTTAAGATTTTAGCTCCGTCGATTTGACAGATGAGGAGGAAAAAAACCTGAACAATTAGATCTCAAGTTCTCCGAGAAGAGACTTTAAATTTGTTTTCTTTTCCTGTTTAGACAGTAAAACTGCGAAATTTAGCTGAGGAATCCTTTTCATATTTCTGAGATCTCATTCTTCGAAACGGACCTGGCCAGTCATTACAATTTTAAGAACTCTATTAAGCCGAATGCAACATACACCATGTGTGTTTTTCATAGTGAGTTGTGATAATTTTGTGTTCTAACTGCAAACTGCTCGGTTGTGATCTAATTTTTCTCAGAAAACAAATGTATGTTCAAATGTACAGACATTTTTTATTGAAAAGAGAAGAGAGCAAATCTTTCAAATTTCAATGAAAAACGCTATTAATAAATAATACGTGTCACATACGGCGAAAGTTTCTCAAAGCAAGATTGAAATATGATTTTAAATGAAACAAAAATGCTTTACTCATGGTAAAAAATAATATGTCTGTTTGTTAATTTGCTACTTTTGGCTACTTGTCAAAAATTTGTATGGGATTTGACGGTAAGTTGTGCTTCGTCGTACGACGTTTCTATGTAGTTGCCAAACCAATATAAATGTTTTATACCAACATACTTGTAAGTTAAGTATGTTGAAGTTATAAATACCTTGATGTTAATTTGTATACTTTGTCTTTTTAGAACTTAGCTTTAATATTTTAATTAAGTCTGTTTTTGTTTAAAGCTCAGAAATTATTTTTCAAATCAAGTTACTCTTATCAATTATTTTCTAATGATCAGTTCATTTAATAAAGATTTTCTTATAAAATTAAATACAATTTATTTAATTTCAATCCATAAAAAACAATAGGTTATGGGCCCAGTCGCGATTATTAATAAATTGTTTTAATTTAAATCGAATTTCCATAATTTAGTTTGAAATTATAAATACATTTTCAAGAATGGATTTAGCGAAGCATATCAAACTTTTGGCTGGTGAGTCAGATTGGCCTATATGGAAAAGGAAGATTCGAGATTT
Source organism: Leucozona laternaria (assembly GCA_932273885.2). Taxonomy (NCBI): domain Eukaryota; kingdom Metazoa; phylum Arthropoda; class Insecta; order Diptera; family Syrphidae; genus Leucozona; species Leucozona laternaria. The sequence goes on along the minus strand of OW026366.1, from coordinate 214,229,572 downwards.
GTTGGACTACCATGAAGGAGCTCTAGATGTAAATGATGGGATTCTGAAAAAGCCAGAGCCTTTAGAAGGGACTCCTAAGCAAGAAGAAATCAACCAACACAATGAAAAGCGCAACTTTTATCGAAAAGCAAACAGCTATGCGAAATCAATGATAACAAGCTCAGTTACGGACGTAGTTTATCAGAAAATCGTGGATAAAGAGACTGCACATGATACATGGAATGCACTGAGACATCAATTTGAAGCTACTTCTAAGGATCAACTTTTCAAAATCTGCACTGATCTTTTTGCATTTACCTGGAATTCAAGTCAAGATGTTTCGACACATATTGCAAAATTGCGAAGTTTGTGGAGCGAATTAAATAATGGTCTCAAAGCAAAAAACGAAAATGCTTTACCAGACTTAATTTTAGTATGCAAAGTTTTGCATATTTTACCAAGTACGTTTGAAACTTTCAGATCAAGCTGGATGTTATTAACAAAAGATGAAGACAAAACATTTGACGAATTGACGATGCAGTTATGCATGTATGAAAGAAACTTCAGAAAGAGAGAAGATGAAGAGAACCTGGCACAAGAGGCGCTAGTTGCAAGATTTGAGAGAAAAAAGCAGGTTGTTGGACCAAAGTCAAGTAGTACCCGGAACAAAAAAGAGGACATCTGCAATTTTTGTAAAAAGAAAGGACACTGGGTTCGAGACTGTAGAAAATGGATCGCTGAAGGAAGACCAACAAGAGGCAGCGTGTCAAGCAGCAACCAAGGTAACGTAGTCGACACCAACGCATCTCTAGTATCAGTCTGCAATAAAGTATATGCAACAGAGGTAAATTCAATGGATTGGTGGATTGATAACGGAGCAACAAGGCATGTTACAAATTGTCAAGACTGGTTTATTGATTTTGAGGAGTTTGAAAGTCCTTGCACAATACAAGCGGCTGGAAAAAAATCTCTCAGCGCTATTGGAAAAGGAAAAATAAAAGTAGAATCAACTCACAACCATAAACAAGTAACATTGAACGACGTGTGGTATGTTCCTACAATATCAAGGAACTTATTTTCGGTTTTGGCTGCTCAGGACAGAAACCAAAATAGTATCTTTAAGTCCTTAGCTACAAAGTGCTGGCTTGAAGTGGATGGCAAAATAGTGCTGTGCGGAAGTCGTCAAGTGAACGGATCGTTGTACAAGGCAGCCATCAAACCAAACGTTTCAAAACTGAAGACAGCTATGCAATTCAATGTAGCCATTGGAGATGACACAACACTTCAACTTTATCATGAACGATGGGGACATCAAGATAAGAGACACGTGAAGCAGATGCTGGAGAAGGAGTTGGGCATTAAAGTCAAGTTAGACCAAAATACGTGTGAACCGTGCATTTATGGTAAAGCGCACAGATTACCGTTCGGAACTAGAAGGAAAGCGAAAGCACCAGGAGAGCTCATGTCAACGGACGTATGTGGACCTTTTAGCAACTCTTTCAAGAATAAAAGGTATCTGGTTGTGTTTAAGGATAGCTTCTCAAAGTTCCGATACGGGTTTGCCATAGAACACAAATCAGATGTGAAGAACGTTTTAAAAGAAGTTATTGCACATGCGAAGATGTTGGGTCATTCCATCAAAGAGCTACTGAGTGACAATGGTGGTGAGTTTGACAACGGTGAAGTCCAACAGATTCTCCGGTCAAATGGTATCACGCAGAGACTGACAGCGCCCTATACACCTGAACAGAATGGCGGCAGTGAACGTGAAAATCGAACATTGGTAGAGATGGCAAGAACTTTTAAGTACTCAAGCACTGAAGTTAATTATCCGGAAGCAATTTGGGCGGAGCTTGCAAATTCTGCAGTGTACATACTGAATAGAACTGGGAAGTCTTCAGTAGATGGTGTAAGTCCGTACGAATTGTGGATTGGTAAGAAACCCAGAATCAAGCATTTGAGAATAATTGGATCGACTTGCTTCACTCATATTCCAATCCAGAAGAGGAAGAAAATGGACAGAAAAGCGGTTAAAGGATACCTCGTGGGATATGACGGCGATGAGCGGTATAGAATATATATCAAGGAAGAGAACAAAGTTATCCTATCAAGAGATGTAAAGTTTCAGGAAAATCCAATAATATGTGAAAAAGCAATAAAACTACCATTTCGAGACGTTGAATTGACCAGTAAAGAACAACTAGAAGAATCAGAAAATGCAGGAAGTAGCATATTTTCGGATGAGTACGAAACTGGGATAGATAGCAGTTTTGAAAATGAAGAACAAGATATCCTGCAGAAGCCAGTAAATGAACGCCTTCGAGACAGATCAGCACTAAGAAAACCCCAGAATCTCAATGATTATGTAATGGCAGCAGAGGATTTTCTCAACTCTTCAACAAATCCTGAAACTTTTCAAGAAGCAATTAACAGCAAAGAGAAATCTGAGTGGAGAATATCCATGGAAAGAGAAATTGCATCATTGAAAGAAAATCAAACTTGGAGACTGACGCCTTTACCTAGAGGAGCGAAAGCAATACCTTGCAAGTGGGTTTTTTGTTTGAAGAAAAATCCAGATGGCAGTATCGACAAGTATAAAGCAAGACTGGTGGCCAAAGGCTTTAGTCAACGTGAAGGTATTGATTATAGTCAAACATTTAGTCCAGTAGCAAAGTTAGGAACTATTAGATCAATTATTAGTATTGCTGCAATGGAAAAGATGCAACTGATCCAGTTTGACGTGTCAACAGCCTTCTTGTATGGAGATTTAGAAGAAGTTATATATATGAAGCAGCCTGAAGGATACGACGATGGTACAGATAAGGTATGTGAGTTAAAGAAAAGTTTGTATGGACTCAAACAGTCATCAAGATGTTGGAACAAGCGATTTGGGAGCTTCATATCCAAACTAGGATTCAGTGTTAGTGACGCTGATCCTTGTTTATATATGAGGGAGAGAAACGGGAAGAAAATCGTACTTGTTCTGTACGTAGACGATGGGCTAGTTGGATCAACTGATCAATGCGAACTTAACAAATTTATCGAAGAACTGAAAACTGAATTCAAGATCGTTTCAAAGAAAGCTTCATTCTTTTTGGGATTAGAGATTGAACAAAAAGAAGATAGAATTAAAGTCAGTCAAGAAGCACACGCGAGAAAAATCCTTGAACGTTTTCAATTCACGGAATGCAAGCCAATTTCAACGCCAATAGTGAAGAGTTCTGAACCTACAAAAACAGGGAAAGAAGAAATTCGAAGTCATAACTTCCCATATAGACAGGCGGTTGGTGCAATAATGTATCTTATGCTAGGAACAAGACCAGACCTGGCTTATAGTATAGGATTCCTGTCGAGATCATTAGAGAATCCTACTATCGAAGATGTCACTCGGGTCAAAAGAGTATTCCGGTACATAGCTGGTACTATAAAACTGGGAATTGAATATCGACAAAATATTAAAAGAGGTATGATAGAATGCTTTAGTGATGCAGACTTTGGTGGATGCATAACCACTGGACGATCAACTTCTGGTGTAGTTATCACTCACGCAGGAGGAGCTATTTCTTGGTTAAGTCAAAGACAAGCAATGGTAGCAACATCAACAACTGAAGCTGAAATCGTAGCAGCAAATGAAGCGGCTGAAGAAATAATTTGGCTAAGCAGGTTATTTAAAGGAATCATTGAACTAAATCAAACTCCTATTCTTCAAGTGGACAATTCTGCAGCAGTCAGACTCGCTCAAAACCCAGAATTTCATAGAAGAACAAAACACATTTCAACGAAACATTTCTTCATCCGAGAGAAAGTCACTGAAGGAAAAATTGAAATACAACAAGTATCAACGGAAAAACAAGTAGCTGACATTATGACAAAACCACTTCCTTGTCCAAGACTAAAACTTTTGTGCAGCGAAATGGGTCTCTACTAAAAACGTTAAGTATCAATTAACAAGGGAAAGTGTTGAAGTTATAAATACCTTGATGTTAATTTGTATACTTTGTCTTTTTAGAACTTAGCTTTAATATTTTAATTAAGTCTGTTTTTGTTTAAAGCTCAGAAATTATTTTTCAAATCAAGTTACTCTTATCAATTATTTTCTAATGATCAGTTCATTTAATAAAGATTTTCTTATAAAATTAAATACAATTTATTTAATTTCAATCCATAAAAAACAATAAAGTAAATAAATAACGCCAGCCAAAATCCATAAGTTTTATTTTAAGAAAGTCTCAAAAAAGTGAGGCACCAGATTGAACTCATCTTTTTGCATGCAACGTTAATTATTATAGATCTGTTCGGTATCTTTTCCCCAACAATGGGGAAACTTGAATTGAACCACAGTACACAAATCTAATAGACCAAGAGCCTGCTTGCGGACTTCCATGTGACTAGCATGTATTAGAAAAGAATAAAGTTTTTCAGTTCTTAAGTTGAAAAATGCGTTTGTGGATAATTTTATGACGTCTGGGGGGGGGGGGGGGGGGGGGGGTAGGTTGGATGAAACAAATTTGTCTGATAGGGAATATGTGTAAAGTATTGTCACGTGACCAGCATGTGGTTATATTTGAAAAGAAAAAAGTTGTAAGGTTTTTAGTTGCACATACATTTGAAAATACTTTAATGGCGTCTGCCAAGGCTGAAAACAAAACGTCTGAGACCGACATTTTGATAATACGGAGAGTTTTTCTGATTTTTTGGTTTGGTTTTACATAGGTACCTCAAACGAAAAAACTTGATTTTCTTGCAAACTTAAGAGTCGTCTGTCGGGGCGAAGGCTGAAACCGAATCGTCTGAGACCTGCATATATGTATATTTTAAATCAGTCCAGAATCCTCTATGTTTTATACATAAATTCAAGTGGTTATATTTACCTCCGTCACAAAAGTCGGAAAAAATACCATTTTTGAATTTGGTATAGAAGTGCGTAAACCTACACATACATATATGCATGTGAATTTAGGTTTTACCTATAATGTTGAATTTCTTTCAACTAAAGAATCGATTCTGTTTCCATTTTTTTAACTAAATCGATTCTTTTTCGTCAATAAAAATCTTGCATTTTTATTTATTTATTTATTTCATCAAGCAGATTTATACAAATAATATATAATCCTACAGGCTACAGATAATAATTTACTATTGAAAATAAAATACTAAATAAACAGTAAAAAAAAATATATAAACTTCGGCAAAAAGTTAACTTAAACCACCAGGTTATGAATTTAATATAGACAAAATGAGTTTTTTAAAAGAATCTCGGCTTTGTTGGGAAAAAAAATCAACATGACTACAAATTGTATTGGCTTCTCTAATGCATCGAGTTAAAGGTTCATTTACACCATAATTTACACAATGATGAGGTTCATTAAAAAGTAAACGAGATCGCAGATGCCTTGATGGAGCATACACACCTACCTGGGACAAAAGTAAAGGGCAATTTATACGGTATGTGATAATATCGCGCAAAAATACTATAGATTGAAGGCCAAGAAGTTTACACCATGTTTTATACTTTGGGATACGGATATTCCAGTTTAAGCGACAGACTACAATTCGAGAAAACTTTTTTTGTACGTTTTCAATCCTCTTGGAATGAACTTGACAAAAATGGGCCCCAAAATACACAGCAGTATTCCAACGATGACCTGGCATACGCATACAAAAGAGATCGAAGAGTAAATGGATCCGTAAACTCTTTAGTAACTCTTTTAATAAATCCTAACATAGAGTTAGCTAAGGTTAAGTTAAGGCCGAAAACGTAGCGAGTTATACTATTAAATGCTACATTTAGTCTTCTTTTGCTCATTGAGCTACATTTTGAATATATTTCACAACCATATATTAAAATTGGTATAACCAGCGTTTTTGTTAGTACCAAACGCACTTTTATAGGTGTGAAATGTTGAGTTAACCACAAGGTTCGAAGCGTTCCATATGTTTTTAATAATAAAAGGTGACAAACAGGAGATCGTTAACACAGCTTACTGCATCATTCAAAGAACCTAGTGGACAGCTAAAATATAGTTGTACGTCACCCGCATACATATGTACTGAGCAGTACGGCAATTCATTTACATACATAACGAATAAAAGAGGACCTAGGATTGATCTTTGCGGGACGCCACGAGAGATGGGGAGGAGATTAGATAGAACAGAGTTGAACTGGACGACCTGCTTACGATAACTGAGGTAGGATGACAAAAGCTTCACAGCACATGATGAAAATTGAAATTGAAATGACAGTTTTTGACATAAAACAATTGAAAGGAATTCGACATAAGGTAATGTATTGGCAGGTTGTTATTATTATATGGATGCTCGAGTGCCCCCAACGAATATTAACATTTTGACAAGTGAAGGGGCACTGGATCCGCCATGTGCTTGTTTCGTGAATGGTAACCCTTAGCTCATATCTGATTTGACAGACAATTAGTTTTATCCTTCCGCTGAACGAATATGGTTGTGTATACGCTTCGCTAAGTGGGCCTGCGATCGACTTAGAGAAGATGCCGATTTTGCCAAAAAAATCATCTTTTCAGATGAAGCACATTTTGATCTTGGCGGGTAGTAATCAAGCAAAATTGTCGCATTTGGGGCACAGAAAACCCGCACGCATACATTGAAAAGCCGATACACCCAAAACTAGTCACTGTTTGGTGCGGATTTTGGTCCAGAGGCATAATTGGGCCATTTTTCGAAAATGAGCAAGGATTGGCTGTTACAGTCAATACCACACAGCAAAATTTGCAAAGTAAAAGTGAAAAGTTGCAAAGTGAAGAGTGTTTGGTGAAACAGGCCCCTGATTTCAAAAATTCTTTGTGTTTAAAATGTTATTAAAAAAAAAGAGTTGCTATTTATACAAAAAAATGATTTTTGATTACAAAAATTATGTGTGTGTTGGTAAAGTAATAAAGGTTGGATTAGGAGGATCATGCTTTTACATATTTACCCATTCATAACGTGAAGAAGGTTAAAATCCATAAAGGAGTATTCGACTACAAAAATTAGTTTCAATATTTATTTATATTTTTTTTTGTAATTTTTATGCGAAGCTTAGGTTTGTCTACCCGTGCGAACCCGGGCGGGCCAGCTAGTAAATTATACAATTTTCTTAAAAGATAAAAAAAAATAAATAAATTTGGGGAGACAACTCTCAACCACTCATGTGTGGGTGCCATTGGCGGGAATGGAGGGGACCTACAATTTTACGTCGAATCCGAACGGCTAAGGTGAGAGGCACTTATTCATAGCAAGAGATTTTCTTGGAAGACTTATAACTTTGTCGCAAGTATCAGTAGCAATGAGTAACCGGTTTTTTTTATTAAGGTGGACGAGGCTGGGAATCGAACCTAGACATCAGGCAAGACAGTCCATTACGTCACTGGCTTTTACATTTTACAATAATTATATTTAATTCAAATTTAATTACACTTATAAGTAAAGTGGCAGAACCAAAATTAGCAAGTTCATTCATTCTTTCGTTTTGTAATAATTTTCAAAATGGTTTCAGTACAATATTTACACGATGCCAGTATAATGTAATAATTAGACATCAGTTAGATTTGTCACATTTTTAGAAATAATGGCATTTTATCAGTCGACATCATTACTCCTTATTCCTTTGCTTTGCTTTGATTGTTGCATTATTTATGACACTATCAAAGTTGTGAGAATGATTGAATACCAATGCAGTTATGCTAGTACCGTCATCTGTGTTGCGTTATTTTTAATATCGAATTTGCGTCCGCAAATGCTGATGATCCAAATGCATTTGATAAACAAAAACAACCCATTTTAGACCTGTGACGTCAGTGGGCTCAAGCGGCGGAATGCGTAGTGCATACGGCTTCTAAGACTTAGCAAATCTTATATGCGTGGGTTTGAAGTTCCGTTTGTCGATTTCTTAGGAATTTAAAATGCTCTCACTATGGCGAATATGACATCCTCATATTTTGTCAATACTTTTCGTTTGTTTGTCCATATAGCAACACAGCTATTTAAGAGCTCTAAAGGAATAATGTCTGCTATTATGGGCGAAGCTGGTTAGTTTGTTTTGCTGTCGTGATATAAATAGGCGCAAATTTTTAAACAGTCCTCGTTTAAGGAATAAAACCAACTCTAGTTAACGCAGTCGTTTAGTTGCGAGCCCTTGTCTAACCTTTTCTTAATTTTAAACACTTTAAACAACTCTTCTAACTAATGAAGTGTTTTTAGGGCATTTGTAGGGTTTTAAGCTTATTTATAGGGTTTTGTTATGATTTTTGGTAGAGCATTCGACTGCAGATCGAGAGGTCCCCGGTTCAAATCCGGGTGTCGCCTTTGAAAATTAAATTTGTTTGTATTTTTTTTTCTTTTTGAACTGCCCTATAGCTATTTCACCTTTCCAGCTAAGATGACGGGCGATTTTGTGAGCAGAAAATGATCTGCCACGATATGGTAGTTCAACACTAAGTACCACATGTTTTTTTGTTTTTGTTGGGGCGGTCGACCGAATACAAGTTTGTATTGTAAATAAATTGTTTGGTGTCGTAGTCTATTGAATCGGGGGTGGAGATGGTATTTTTTTGTCGTGGTAATGGTTACTGGGTGCATGCACCACAAATTAAAGCCAAGACAATTTTCGTGATTGTTGATTTATATCCTTAAGATTTTCATCAAACATTTTTCTTTAAATTTTTTTTATGAAATTACAAACGTTGAATGGATAAAGTATACTTTAAAAAAGATAGAGAAGCATTTTGCTGCTTTTAAAGTTAGACGAGTGCTTTAGCGTTGAAGTGTACTTTATATCGTTTAAAATTAACAAAGCGTCGACTCTCATTCTAAAACTCATTTTTAGAGTCGGCGTCGAATTTAAAAATGATTTAGAGTAGGTTTTAAATGTTTAAAATTTTGCGCCATAGTTGTTGTCAATTATACAGAATCCTACTAGTTAGAGATAAGTATATGTTCCTTTTAGTTTTTTTTCGAATCTGTACTAATTAGTTCTAGTGCTATTTTTTGTAGAATATAGATTAGATGGGATATGATATGAAAGGACCATAGAACTGTGTCATTTTGTTTTCAACCTACGCGGCTTAAAAAAATACTCTGGGTGTGTCCCAAGTATGACTGCCGGGAGTGCACACAGCAATCACAGCATCCCTCAACTTATCCAACATAAAACGATTGAGATGTAGATGCTCCTTTTGGTTCCACAAATATTTTTCACAAAAAACACATTAATTCTTCTTAATTAATTGCCTTCACCAAACTTTTACATCGATAAGAAGGGTGAAAAGAAATTAGTTTAAACGCGCAGCTCTCCTCGTTAATAGCAGCGCCGCCTCGCCGCAGCATGCATCAGTATGCGAGCTCTCATAAAAAAATATTTTTGTTTTCGTCGCTCTCTTCGACTCTCGCATCATCTATCTCCTCGCAGCTCCAATACCTATGTTATGTCATGTGGAAAATTTCCCGCCCACTTTTCGTTTATTTGTATTTTTTTTTTAATTTTACGTCTCTAGAAATCTCCAACTTATTATAAGCTCTTTTGAACGCCCTTCTCGACTTTTAATCTAATATGCAGATGATGCGGTTCTACATCATCCGCATCAAAGATCATTTTGATTTTTTTTAGATGTAACATTCCATTCATTTCAAGCAAGATTTATGCATTTCCACACTTGAGCCAAGTGTAAATTAATATTTAATTTATTTATATGTAAAAGTGTGATTTATGAAATCAGCAGAGTTCATTAAGCCCGATCCACACTACTCTCTTGCGGTGTGTTGTAGAGAAGTTCGTCGCTGTCATTCCAATGAATTTCATAGATTTCCACACAAAACATCACACGATACAAATATGGCTCTACGCATATGAAATAAATTATAGCGATAGCGACACGCTACTCCCCAACACACCACACGAGAAAACTGTGGTTCGGGCTTTATTTTTTATAAAGTGTTGTGGAGTTGGGACAAACTCTTCAATAGAAAATGCTGACAACAAAAAAAAAATCAAAGCTCATTTTCTATCTGCAGGAAAAGATTTGAGATCTGGCCCCCAAATCAGCAGTGGTAAAATGAGAAATGACATAATTATTCTTATAAGAAAATTATTGCTTATCTAAGCTTGGATATAATGCCTGTTTTGTAACTAAACCTTTAGCCAAGTTTCCCAAAACTTTTTTTTTTGTCCATGTTTAAAAAAAAATGAATCTAGAACGAGCAAGATACGGTCTAAATTGATATTGGCCTGGTCAAGGAAATAAGCTGCCACGTAGACCAGGTGCTCAGTAATGGTTCTTCAGCCCAAAACACTTCACTCAAATGCTTCTGTACATTTAATATAATACAAATAATCTTACGACGAAAAAAACTAAATGGTACTTACTTTCGGCCTTAAGGCGCTTTGATGGATTCTGAGGCACTTCCTCCTCGTCCATGTATCTCTTGGGTTTAATTTTGCGGCCACTTCGGCTAACAAGCTCAGTTTCTGTTGCGCCCTTGGCAGCGTCTGGGGCAGGAGAGGTGCAGGAGGAAACAGCTTCTTCGACAGCTGGTTTAACATCGACAACAGCAGGCGATTCCTCGACAACCTCGGCGGCGATTACATCAACAGTTTCATCAGCGGCAGCCGCAGTGGCTGTTGTTGTGGCCGACATTACTTCGTCTGCCTCTTCCGCAACCGTTTCATCCAACAGATTCGTATCATCCATATCGGTTGCGATTGTTGTGTCATTTCCAGTAACGTCCGATTGAGCAACGACGCTAGCATCGAACTCTTCTAAATTAATTGGCGCCGAGTCCTCGCCTTCGAGTGCGGCTTCTATTTGTGCGATAGCCTCACGGAAGTGAGCACGTTTCAAGTTCTTGTCTGTGGCGAACTTGTTTTTGCTGTCCTTATAATTGAAAAGGTCTTCGATCTTTATGTTGGCCGTTTCACCAGTCCCGTAGAAGTACACGCTGTACTTTTTATTGTTGGTTTTTGTTATTTTGGCCGGCCATGGTGGATAGCCTTTGACTTTGGCAAAAACCAAATCACCAATGTTGAAGCTTTTATCTTTCTTTCCCATAACTATTGCGAGTCGATAAGTGTTTTTTATTTATTTAATTATATAAATAAATAGTTTTTGAATGTAATTTATTTGAAGAAACGTGAATTTTGGCGATTTTTGTAAATTTTCTTTTCAGCAAGTTGTAAAAATACAATTTATTGAGGGAGAAATCGCGTGTGGAACTTAATTATTGTGAGACAGCCCACACAGAAACAAAAAAATTATTTGTTGTTCCACAATTTGATGGCGGGTAAGAACTCGTTACTCGTTAGTTTGGTTCAGTGATGTGCCCGTTGGAAGTGTGCTCAGAATAACTAATTGCTAATTTACACGTACTAAATTGATGACGCATGTCGTTGCGTTATCAAGATTCATGCATTGCAAATTTTAAAGTACGACACTTCTCAATTCTCCAGTGGTTGTTCTATATTTTATGTTTCACTCAGTCTCTAATAAGTTAAATTAATCAAAAAAAGGAGAAAAAAGAATTTCGTAGTTGTATTCCTTCCTTTTTTTTAAGTGGATATAGACCCAGAATTATAACAACTGTTATACGTGGGGTAAGCATTTATTTGTACACTTCTTTTTTAAGCAAAGAAAGGCGGCATAAGAGTTGAGCGATCGAAATGGAGTTGACTTAAAAAGTAGTTAAAATTCGATTTTTCCAAAGCCGATTTTTTTTTGTTGTTAGGCGCGATTAACAGTGGCCCCTTTTTTTTAGCGCTGAGTGGAAGTTTTATCTCGAAATCCCACACTTACATTGGCCTTTTTTTCCACGAAGATTTTTCCAGAAATCGGGTGAAATGCTTACTTTGAACGATTTTTCCAATGAGATTTTTTTCATTGTCCACGTCATTTTTCATTGCTGTCCCCTTCATTAACACTAAATAAATACAAGAAACTGGAAAGAAGAAGAAAGGGAACCAGACTGGAAAAATCGTTTGAGTTTTGAGGAACAAACGATTTTATCATTTCCCCTCATTTTTTACTCTCTTTACCGGGTAACGAAAGATCGGAATTGGAAAAATCGTTCAATATAAATGCAGACATTGGCCGCTTTTTCCAGCGTTAATTGGAAAAATCGTGTGAAGCTGGAAGGAACATGTCAGTTGTATCTCTAAATCTCACACGATTACAACAAATAAAATTATTATAAAAGTACTGTTTATGCGGCTCCGCAGGGCCACGTGCCCTCCGCTGGTGGGCATACATCAGGAACCCAGAGTTTTTTTTTCAAAGCACGAAGTGGGTTAACGCACACCCAATTTTAATGGAGGTAAACTGTTATAAATTGCCATTTCTCTAATCTTGCCCCTTGCATTATCTTAGGTTTGTTATAGATTCGTTTTTAATACAGAATTTTCATCTAGATAGTAGGCATGTTTTTTTGCAAGTCCATATGGATTTGTCGAAAAAAACGACATCGGGACTTAGGAACTTCTTATTTACAGTACGTAAGTCCCGATAATTATCTGGACTTAGCTAAGTCTAAAAAAAAAACACGGCTAGTAATAGACTAAGCACCACTATAAAAGGAGTCTGATAATCGGCCCCGCAGCCGGGAAATAACTATAACTCCATGCAGCCTATAGCAACTTGGTGATAGCTCACTCAAGTGGTTGTTGTTTTATTCCAACCTTCAATATTAATATGATGGTGCGTATTAGCTTTGGAGCTTAAACTGCGAGTGTGTTATAGCAAAAAAAAAACTATAAAATTTTGTTATTTGTAGGGTAACTGGCTGAACAGAATAGAAGCGCGTTCGAACGCACGTTCGCAGCCGTCAAAGCTAAAATACGTGACATCTCGTTAAAGTGAATACAATGGAGACGCAGCCGCGAACGCGACTCTGGGAGTTTAATAAGTTTTAATAATCGCGCGCGTGTGAACGCGCGTCTATTGTGTTCAGCCAGTAAATTGGGGAGAAAATAAAAAAATGCCCGACTTAAGAATTTTTTTTGTTGAAAGGTTTTTTTAGTAAATGTCTTAGGCCCAATTCACATAGAACTGACTTGAGGTTTTGGTGTGGTTCTGGCGTGGTGCAAACACATTCCACGTTGTGGAATTTACATTTTCTCTTATGGGTTAATACACACAGAGATGACGAGGCGATGGTATGGTGTCACCTGCCATCGCCACGCCATATTTAAAACTCTAGTGGCCTACGTAAACGTCACGCCACAATGAAATCTCTCATTCATAGGTTCATAAATGCATTCATCAAGCAATAATAGTGAACATTTATGAGCGCTATTGAAAGTTATGAGTGATCACGACCACTGTAGGTGAGCACTCTCATCGAATCTATCGATTTGTCACTTTTGAGTTATCAAAGTTTTTTTTAATAATCCTGTTTTTCGTTTGTTGTCGCTTCTGTGTGAATAGAGGTCATCACATCCACTCCACCCCCGTAGCAGACCAGAACCACACCAACGCCATAAGCCACTTCTGTGTGAATTGCGCCTTAGGGAAATTCTTTTAAAAATGTTGGTGAATTTTTGTAAGGTGAAATGGGGTAAAAATAAAAAAGCATCTGAGTGAAGAAATTATTTTGGTGTTTGAAGGTTTGTTTTGTAGTGGATGGCCTCAGAGATTTTTTTCAGAAAAATGATTTAAAAATTCTTTTTGTGTTTGAAAGGTCAAATAGCTATTTAAAGAGTGAAATGGAATAAAAACAAAAAAGTTTGTGAAAGTAATAAAGTTTGGACTAAGAGGATCATGTTTTTACATTCATAACGTGAAGTAGCTTCCGATTACAAAAATTAGTTTAAATATTTATTTATATTTTCTTTTGTAAGTTTTATTCGAAGCGTTTGTTTACCCGTGAGAAGCCGGGTGGGCCAGCTAGTAATTAACAAATAATTTTTTCTATAGAACGAAATATTTGTATGCTTTTTATTTTTTCTTTTTTTATTTTTTGTAAGTGTAAGGCGTACTGCCTTCGCCTAATTTAATCTTTGGAGGAAATTCGTATGGAAGATAAATTTTAGCCTGATCTGCGTACTAACACAGACAATAGAGTAACATAGATGTCGCATCCAGTGCAAACAAAAACAACCACTTTTTCAATAATCTTTGCCTCAAAGCCCTTTTTATTCTTCCTAAAAAATCCAATCTGTTCATTGAACTACTGACGTGTAATAGTTGATGATTTGATTTTTTGTGTATGTGTCATCATATATATAGTATACAGTTCCCACAAATTTGATCAATGTAGGACGTATTCATGCCTACGTCCAGTTCCAGTGATCATATTTGTTTCCTCTGCATGCGACATCTATGGAACTATAGTATCTGTGGTACTAGGCTTAAACTATCCAAAAGAAAATTTTTACTGATGGGTTTTCCTGAAGCCTGATTCACAATGCGAGGAAACGAGATGTGAGCGTGACGAGAACTCGTTGTAGTTGTCAAACCAATTTCAAACAATGAAAGCATACCTGATTTATAAACAATGCAGCGTTTCTCGTCGTCACTTCATGCCAAGAATTCGCAAAATTGAAAAAAAAGGCGACGTGACGACGATTTTAATTTTTGCTAAGTTATTGATGAATCTATTGGCCCAAAATTGTAGACGATTAAGTAAAGTGTTAAATCATTTTTAGTATGATACTAGACTAAAAAGAGGATTTTGCTAATTGATTTTTGTCGTAAAAACGCTCGCTGCATTGTGAATTGGGTGACGATTTTGTAACTAGAAAAAGATGACAGCGGTTCTCGTCACGCTCACGTCCCGTTCCCTCGTCGCATTGTGAATCAGGCATGATCGCTATAACCATCCCCTAGTGGATATAAAGGGTCAGCCATCTAACGTTTTTTTTCAACTAGTGCTTATTTCGTGAATGGTAACACTTCGCTCATGTCTGATTTAACAGATAATTAGTTTTATCCTTCCGCTGAACGAATATGGTTGTGTATACGCTTGAACAACGCTGGGAAATATTGCGACATTACTTTGAAATCATGGTAATGTTGCAGAATGTGTGCGAAAATTGCGTACGGATTTTGGAAGAAGAGAAGCACCGTCAGCTCCGTATGTTCGTTATCTTGTGAAAAAAGTGAAAGAAACTGGCACCCTCATCGATAAACCAGAGCGTGAAAAGCCAAAAACTGCGTACACCCGAGAATATTGCTGCTGTGGCAGAAAGTGTGCGTGAAGCGCCATCAACATCAATTCACCGTCGTTCTCAACAATTGAACATTCCGGAGACATCATTGAGACGAATTTTGCATAAAGACCTTGGTATGACGCCATACAAAGTCCAATTGGTTCAGGAGTTGGTCCCCTTTCACACGAGGAAACAAGTTGCTGGAGATTTTTTTGACGTTTTCTTTTAATTTCCTTAAAAATCTCCTGTACCTTTCACACGAAGAAACAAAATCGTGGAAACTTTCTGTATTTTCCTTTTAAAATAGCTTGGTTGAACACACTCTACTGTGTGTGTGAAGAGGAATGTCAAAAAAATCTCCTCGAATCGTTGACCGGGGAGATTTCATTTTCCCCTCTTACTTCTTGCTCTTCTCACCAACAAACTGATTGTTGCTGGCAACTCAGTTTCCTCGTGTGAAAGGGGCCTGCGATCGACTTAGAGAAGATGCCGATTTTGCCACAAAAAATCATCCTTTCAGATGAAGCTCATTTTGATCTTGGCGGGTATGTAAAGAAGCAAAATTGTCGCATTTGGGGCACAGAAAACCCGCACGCAAACATTGAAAAGCCGATACACAAAAAACGAGTCACTGTTTGGTGCGGATTTTGATCCAGAGGCATAATTGGGCCATTTTTCGAAAATGAGCAAGGAGTGGCCGTTACAGTCAATGGCGATCGTTATCGGGCCATGTTGAATGAATTTTTGTTCTATGGAAAAAACTTGGATGATCATAACAAAAAACTAATTGAAGTATTTCAAGCTTTAGATAAATACAACCTTAAAATTCAATTAGAGAAGTGCAAGTTTCTAGAGAAAGAAGTGATGTATTTAGGACAAGTTATATCGGAATCAGGAGTAAAACCTGATCCAGAAAAGATCTGGGCTATTCAAAACATAGAGATTCCCAAAAACCAAAAAGATATTTAATCTTTTCTTGGTTTAGCAGGATACTACAGAAAGTTTATAGAAAACTTTTCTAAAATAGCAAATCCCCTAAACAAACTCTTGCGCAAAGATGTAATCTTCAAATGGGATGCATTTTGCATTTTTTCACACTACTTAAACAAGCGATTATCGAACCCCCTATCCTACAATATCCAAACTTTAAAAAAACTTTTTATATCACAACTGATGCCAGCAATGAAGCTATAGGTGCAGTATTGTCACAGAAAGATACCGATGAAAACGATTTACCTATAGCATTTTCCAGTAGAATATTAAATAAATCAAAAATAAACTATTCTGCTATAGAGAAAGAAGCTTTAGCAGTTGTTTAGGCAGAACACACTGAAACTCAATAATCTGACTAATTCCGAAAAGACATTACATAATTTTGATGAAATATCCAATTTAGCATCTATGTGTGCTAAACAAATCCTTTCAAAACAATCACAAATACAAGACATTTTACAAGGTGCAAAGGTAAATAAGCTAGATAATAGATTTCTCAATTCAGAAACTTTCATTACTACATTAAAACAAATGCAATTAGAACTTCCACACAATATAAGATTTCCAGTAAAAATATCCACAATGAACCTTCCTATTATAAATAAAATCACAACAACGACTCCAATTTTCGTAAATCAGAACCTTATGATAGAAGTAAATATTCCACTGGTAGATGAAGAATTTAATTTAGTAAAACTTACACCACTACCAGCTAAATATGCTATGCAGCTATATGCCTCAGAATATAGTGAATTTGTCGCAATAAACGAAAACCATAGGCGATACATATTTTTGAATAGAGAAGATCTAAGTAAATGCACCAAAACAGACCCCAATCATTTTATATGCGAGAAAAATTTTGTGGTACACAACAATAACACAGACAACTGTATGATACAGATAATATCAGGAATTCAAAATTATGCTACTTGTGAAACAAAAATATTTGCGCTTCAGCAAGAAGTTTGGTTCAATCTTATGAGTAGGAATTCATGGCTGTTCGTCATGCCCATTCCAACAAGCGTTAGAATTTTGTGCGAAGACGTACCAAAAACCATTATAATATCGGATAGTGGAATTTTGAGTATAGACCCATTCTGTAAAGCAATAACAAAAGAAGTTTACCTCCAGGCATCAAACACCATATACAATAAAACGCCTATTTCATACTTTTTATTTGTGTAATTGTAGCTTTATATGTAATATTTAAAAAATATATTAAAATAAAATGTACCATAAATAATAAGTCAACAAAAAATGTGAACGATCTTGAAGAAAATGTAACACCTGGCGTTGATGAAACAACGCGAGTATAACAAAAAAAAATTACAAAATCCAAAATGTAAAAAAAAACAAAAAAAAAAATTATAACGATTAAAAAAAAATATATATTAATATACACCTACTTAGAAGGGGTATTCATGCAATGTCGTATTTGCCTAGTAAACCTCGTAAACTGCATAACTTTATCACCTCGTAAATCAAATGTCAAAATTTGTATGGAAAATTATATACGCGAGCAACGAAATAAGGATATACACAGATTGCTTTATAGGTGCGTTCATGAAAAGTGAAGCATACATTTACGCAAATACGAAGTTAGTAAATATATCTCATTGCATGAATACCCCTTCATAATAAAAATGTATTGTGATGATCATCTATTCGTCATCATCCTGCGCACCTAAAGCCGAAAGATATCACTCGTTGCCTCGTACGTCTTTCGTATTTTAAGGGGGGAGGAGTGTTGTGCCCTTAGTCACAGAGACCACACACAGTTCCCACAATTACCCAATTCCTATAAATCGCATGCAAGACATATGACATAGTTCGATTACGACCAAGTGTTCGGCATGTGTCATCTATATTGTTATACAATCATAGGAACGGCAATCGAACTATGTCAACTCACTGATCTCTATAATACACTGGATCATTGACTTATTGATAATAAGTCAATGCACTGGATAGCGTATTCATACAAACAAAATGAATCCAATTGAAGGTTATTATACGGTGCGCTTGGCACCAGGTTTGTATAACAGTATAACTTTTTTTAGTCAGAGTGGCTGAACACAATACACGCGAGTCATGGCGCGCGTCCTTATCTTACAATGTTAAAATACATAAAATCTCGTTATAGAACGGTGTTCACATTGGAATGTCTCCTTCGACTTTTTCTTGGCGTCTCTGTACTTTATCTCACTCCACTTCATGGTGAGAAAATTATGGCGAAGAAAGTAAGGATTTTTTGATTTTTTGCTTAAGATTGTTCATTTTTTTGACGTTTTCTTTTGTGATATCTGTTCTCTCTGTCTGTACCTTATCTTTGGCACTTAAATCCTATGGAATCCAATTTTTTTAATTGAAAGCATTTTCCTAATAAGAAATGTTTCAAATTAATCCTTCAACGGGCAAAGATTTTTGTTTTGTTTTAACTACTGCTGCACGTCAGAATGAGTCGGATGTGTTCACATTAGGTTTTGTGTCTGTAGCCACAAACGCGATTCTGCGAGTTAAATAGTAGGTGACATTTCTTGCGAATTTGCACAAATTGTAACAAGCACTGAATTGTAATTTTTTGTTGCTTGGATAAATGCAGTTTGAAATATTTGTTGTGAATTTGTAGGAGCATTATTTTTGTGTTCAAATTATTGTCAAATAGAACTCACACCATCATATACAAAAATAAGCCACCTGAAATGGTTGAAAGAAATTCGACACAAGTTTTAATAATCACGCTCATGTGAACGCGCGCCCTGCCGCGCGTACTGTGTTGAACCAGTGAACTGAAAAATGTACGTCAAATTACTTTTTTTTTTTAAATACAGACGTCAAAAGGTGCGCTTGGCACCAGAGTGTCATCTTCAATTGGAGTCAAAAAAAAACTGTTATACATAAAGGGAATCCACTATCCAGTGTATTATAGAGATCAGTGTGTCAACTAAACAAACACAATACAATAAGGGATCATATTGCAATACTGACCCATCGTAGTGCAACTATGTCAAGTGTGACACAAACTGTGTCAAGCAAATGGAATTAGAATGCGTGTTTGACCTGGAGGAAGTGACGATCTAGGCAATAGAAGAGGTAGCGTACGAAATGATGAGTAGAAGTTCGGCCACTCTGATTCGAAGACTCAAACGAAGAAGTTGTTTTATTTAACATTTCTTGCAAAATACAACAAAGAGGAGGATATTGGCAACATTTGGTTTCAACAGGACGGCGTTACGTGCCACACAGCCGAAGCTACACTCGATGTTTTGCGCCCTGTTTTTGAAGATCTCATTATAAGCCGCAGAGCTGATGTCGTTTGGCCACCTCGGAGCTGCGATTTGACACCGTTGGACTATTATTTGTGGGGTGCCGTAAAAGATAAGTGTTACGCCGACAAGCCAGAGACAATTGACGCTTTAAAGGACAATATTCGTCAAGCCATTGGTGAAATACAGCTGCACACAATCGATAATGTGCTTAAAAATTGGACCGATCGTGTAGGCTACTGCATGGCCAGCCGAGGCAGCTATTTGACTGAAATTATTTTCCATTATTAACCGGAAGGATTGTATGTACTTTCAAATAAAAAAAGAAATTTGAGAAAATATTCAGTAGTTTTTTTTATAGCATTTTCAAAAAACGGACCCTTTAAAAACAGAATTAAAACTATTTTAACTGTTATATATTTACAAGAAGTTTTTTCGTGCGAAATGAAAACGAGGGATTGATAAATATTTGAAAATACATATAGATCAGGGTTGGCCAAACTGTCACTTTTTCGGAAAAAGCACCAGCCCAATTCTGCTACACGTTCGCATGAACATTTGCACTTTGCAGTCTGCTATCCGCGGGAAGGAAGTGATTGTTCCATAATGCGTAAAAATTGTGATAAAAATAAAATTAAAATAATAAGATCCTCTTTAGAATTTCAAAAAAACAATTACTGGTTAAGACGTGCATTGGAAAGACAAAAGTTTTAATTAAATAGTTTGAGGCAAATTTAATAAAACATTCACGTGAAGAATCGAATTAGGCTTTTCCAGAAACTATCTTTGTCTTTTCTCTTTCTAATTTTGACATAAAAATATGTAGGGAAAACAAACAAACGACCAATCACAATCACATGTTTTTGTTTTCCCTACATATTTTTCTGTCAAACTATTGAATTTTTTTTTTACTTGTTTGGCACTGAAGTCTGGTGGATGTTCCAAATAGCAGGATAGGGCTGTACATTTGTTAAGTCCGCTACGTAGTTTTTGCAGTTAAACGTAGTTAAATGCAGCTAACGTCAATTTTCACTTTGAATTTTGAGCTGAAATCCTCAAATGTTCAGTTGTTCGTTCAAGATTTTATTTGCATCGAAGCTAAGTGAAAATTCCGATATTCTTTTATTTGAAATCAGATTAATGCTTCGAACGGATAGACAAACCTAAGCTTCGCATACAAATTAAAAAATAAATTATAGATAAAAATTGAAGCTACTTATTCTAATTGAAAACTAATTTCTGGGTTTAAATAAATACGTAACCTAAATACGTAAAAATATGATCATCTTAATCCAACCTTTATTACTATCCCAACACAGAAAGAATTTTATTTAATCAAAAACCACTTTTTTCACTCTATAAATATTAAATTTTTAAAAATAACCTTTTAAACACAAACAGAATTTTTAAAATCAGATATCTTTTTTTTGTGTTTACCCAAATTCCAACCTATAAATATCAATTTTCTGAGAAAAAAAAAAATTCTTAAAAAATTCTAGAAAAAATCTGATATAAAAATAAATGTTTGAAATCGCATACAAATTCATGTTTACCCCATTTTACCCTATAAGTACCAAATTTTTGAAAAAATAACCCTTAAGCCCACTAAAAAATGACCTTTCAAACCCCAAAAGGACTTTTTAAAATCGGATATTTTTTTTATTTTTACCCCATTTCACCTTACAACTAACAAAATTTGAAAAAGAATATCCCTAAAGCCATTTCCTAAGAAAGAAATTTAAGAAAAAAAGAATTTCTTAAATCGGACATTTTTTTACATGTTTACCCCATTTCACCCCACAAATAGCCTAAAGCCATCCCCTAAGAACAACCTTTAAAACACAAAAAGAATTTTTGAAATTGGATATTTGGTTTCTGAGATTAGCCCGAACAAACAAAGCAAGAGTTCCGCTTAATTAATAGAGATTATGTAGATAGATAGAAAAAATTAAGCTCGGTAGACTCCGGTGGGCAGGGCACCTAGCTCGCATGAGCGAAGAGGAACCTGCTCGGAAAGTTCTTTGTGGTACATTCTATGGTAGACGACAGCGTGGTAGACCATGCTTGCTGTGGAGAGATGGCGTAGACCAGGACGCCCGGAGCCTTGGGGTGCGCAACTGGATGGCGGCGGCTCGAGACCGGGATGGGTGGAGAGACTTGTTGAAGGAGGCCAGGACCGGACCCCGGTTGTCGAGCCGACGATGATGATGATGATGTAGATAGATAGATTCAAAAAGTTATAAAGAATAAATATATTGTATTGATGTACAAAGATTGGGTCCCAAAAAGTCCGGAGAATCTGATTTTTACCGACCGTAACCATTTTATTCTTATCCCAAGATTTCTGGCACTTTCTTGACTGACTGAGTTGTTATGCAGTAGTTCAGGAGGGAAATACGAAAGGTTAAGTTTTTTTTTTTTTTTAATCATAAGACATTGAATTTTTGGGATTGAAAAAACAAAAAATATGCACGACTGGGTCGCACGAACTTGCTCTTATGCGCGATCACATTGTGGTTCTATAGTCTGAAATAAATTAGCTATAGGAGTATATTTTATACATTTGCCAAATCTTAGTTTAGTTTCAGGTGGTATTATGTGAGTATACAAAAATTAACAATATAGCCTAGTGTTGCAATATGCATAAAAGGAAATTATACTATTTAAACTGGTAAATTGTTTTAAATCAACAAAATTAGAAAGAAATTGATTTAAATACTTTGAATCCGTTTTAACCCAACGCGATGTACACCATCTGATTTCTTATATAAATCTTTATTTATGAGAAAAAAAATTTGAAAATCGTAGGAGCGGTTTTAAAAATAATTAATTTTTTATATATAAAATTTCGTTAACATTTTTGAGAAAAATAATTGGTACGCCAATTTAAAGCATTTATTAATGTTGCGTTAAAAATTGAACTTCACAAAAAAATCTGATATAGTCGAAAATCAAAGAAACCATTCTATTAGTAAAATATAAACTTTAAAAATTTTAAATGGTAGATCGTACTAATTTTAACACACAAAAAAACTTTTATGAAAATCGTAGGAGTCGTTTTTGAGAAACAAAATATTTTTCTTAACGGTTTTTTAACATTTGTATGGGAGGCACCGTTATTTTTGGGTATTAGAATAATTTTTGTCAAAAATCTTCTAGATAAAGTTAAAAAACTGTTATTTGCCAAGTTTAATAAAAATCGACTAAGTCGTTTTTGAAATATTGAGTTTTCAAAAAAAATATTAAAAGTTTTTTTAAAAATCTAAAAAATATTTTTTTTTGAAAATTTTGGTACACAATATTATTTAGAATGTGTCAATACTTCTTCATAAAAAAATTGATCAGAATCAGTTTAACCGTTTTCGAGAAAAGCGAAAATCAAAAAAATGGTTCTTTAGGAGGTACCATTAATAACCATTTTTCGGAACCATTTTTTTTATTAAACGGCAACTTAAAACTATTTAAATTTATTGAGTTCTTAAAAACAAATTCGGTAGGGCTGGATTTGAGAAAAATAAGTTTTTTCTTTTTTGGCCAAGAAATTTTGTGTGACAGCTACTGTTAATTTTGGTCCTAAACAAAAAGAGAAAAAAACGGGTGGGGGGAATGTCCAAAAAACGCTAAGTACCAAGTTTAAAGAAAATCGACCCATCCGTTTAGGCTGTAGTCGAACCGACAGACAGACAGACGGACGTTTTTGCGAGACCCACTTTTTTTGACTTCTCTATCATCGTAATGTAAAGTTTGATCAAAATCTCGAGTTCGATTTTTTGTACGAATCCATAACTTCCCATATAGTACCTATATCGCAAGTAAAAAAAACATTTTACTGAGGCCTACTTGCTAATTCGAGGTCTCCATTGACACAACTTACTCCATGTTCGGTAAGATCTAGTGGGCAGCTCAAATACACTTGTACGTC
This sequence comes from Leucozona laternaria, assembly GCA_932273885.2. Lineage (NCBI taxonomy): Eukaryota > Metazoa > Arthropoda > Insecta > Diptera > Syrphidae > Leucozona > Leucozona laternaria. Next base: position 214,206,264 of record OW026366.1, on the reverse strand, counting down.
ATCAGCATCTCTATTCCTTAACAAAAATGAAACATTTATTGCAGTGAAATACTTACGAATCGAAAAATCAAGGGCTTTATTTTAGTAAATAATTTAAAAAAAATTAAAAAAGACCATAAAAACAGAACTTAGTAATTAAAAAGAAATAAAATCTAATCTCTGGTCATAAAAATAATAAATCGGTCCAACGCATGTGATGGCTTCTTTTAATAACTTCTTCCGAACAAACAATAATATTTCGGATTCTTGCTACAACTTGGATGGATGCATTTGTCTGCCGATGTTATAGACGCTGGTTGGTCGAATGGTATGCAAAGTGATTTTGCGCCCATAGCTGGGGCACCAGGCTCAGCGTCTTCCTCCCTATAACGATAAAAAAAATCTAAATGTGTTCGCTGAATGGATTTTCTAAAAAATTTACCTCGCACTATCGGCCTTTATCTGGTCCTCGCAGCTTGTCTCTCCACAGAAAGGCGTCAGCAAGATGTTCTTCTGATCCAAGAACTTACAGAAATCGCCCCAATTCTTCGTCACTTTCGTGTGCTGGCTGAGTTCCGATTTCGCCTTGGCAAACATGCTCTCATGGATAGTTTCAAGCAATTGGCTTATTTTCTGCTCGGCATTTTCACAAGATAGTATCAATTTCTCACCAGTGTCACGACGGACTGCTACCATTTGATTGGATTTCATGTCTTTTGGTCCGATTTCAATGCGAATTGGAACGCCTTTAAGTTCCCAGTGATTGAATTTCCATCCTGGCGAGTAATTATCTCTATAATCTCCCTCAGATCGGATTCCATTCGAGTTTAACAGAGCCTCCAAGCTCTTGCAACTTTGCAACAGTTGTTCACGTTCATCATCTTTTGTATTCACTGTGATGCCACAAGGAACGATTATTGCTTGAATACACGCCACGTGAGGTGGAAGGACAAGTCCCTGGTTATCAGCATGAACCATAATCATCACTCCAATGGTTCGCGTTGTGATACCAAAAGAATTCTGGAACACGAATTGTTTTTTTTGTGTTTCTGGATCTTCATAGAGAATGTCGAACATTTTTGAGAAGTTTTGTCCCAAATGATGACTGGTTGCACCTTGAATAGCACGACCACTCGCCGATATGAAAGCTTCAACAGTGGTGGTATAATCTCCACCGGCGAACTTCTCCTTTTCGGTCTTGCGTCCCTTCACCACTGGAATTGCTAGTAGATTTGTGTACACATGAGCATACAAATCGAGGATTTCCAGGACCTCCTTGTCGGCTTCCTCCTTGGTTGCAAAGGCTGTGTGACCTTCTTGCCACAAGAATTCTCTTGTCCGCAAGAAAGGCTGTGGGTGCTTAAATTCCCATCTCTAAGAAAATAAAAAAACCTGAAATATTCGTAGTCATACAAAGAAAATTTCAACAACTTACCACAACGTTATTCCATTGGTTCAATCTGATTGGCAAATCTCTGTAGGACTGAATCCATTTCGCATACGCAGGATACATAACTGTTTCGGAGGTGGGACGCACCGCAATTGGTTCGGCTAGATCTGACTCACCAGATTTGGTTACCCAGGCAACTTCAGGGGCAAAGTCAGCTATATGATCCTTTTCCTTTTCCAAAGCAGCTTTCGACACAAACATGGGGAAGTAACACTCTTTGATTCCCATTTTTGTAATTTCACCATCGAACCATGTCCGAATGAATTTCCATATGGCAAACGACCAGGGTCTGAGGATGTAACAGCCAGAAACATCGTAGTACTCAATTAGCTCACCTTTCGTAATTACTTGGGAATACCAATCGGGAAGATTATCCTCTTTCGTGGCTTCCAGACCCAAGCGTGTCTGCTTTTTCACAGCTCCAGTTGCTATTTCAGGCTTGGGAGATTCCTTCTTGGCGGGTTTGGCTGGTTTTGGAGTGGACTCCTTTTTTTCGCCTGATTTTTTGCTAGTCCCACGAGCTGCAACGGGAAAATCAGTTCCAGTTATTTCCTTATATTTGCTTTTGAGTTCTAATAGCAGCTTAACCTCAGCATCGATTATTTCTTTGGCTGCGTGGCTTCCCTTCGCTGCCCTCACTTTGTCACCCTGTTCATTAATTTGTTTCGTGAGCTGCTCCTTTTCATCTGTCATTGCTGCAACTTGCTTTGGTGCTTCAATTTGAGCTTCGGGAGTCCAGTCTTTTCCAGAAATACTTTTGAAGTCAGCCTTGAGGGCCAGTAATGCTTTCACTTCTGGTTCTATTGTGGCTTTAGGGGCCTTTTCAGACTTTAGTTTTCGAATTTTGTCTCCTTGTTCTTTGATTCTGTCAATTATGCTCGAAAGATCGGCTTTGACAGGCGAAACTTCTTTTACTGTGGCTGGTGCTGCTGCTGGTGCTGCAGGTGCTGTGGTACCAGGTTTCCAATCTGACCCCGTAAGACTCTTATAGTCAGCCTTCAGAGCTAGTAATACCTTTACTTCAGTTTCAACTGCTGGTTTTGCGGCTTTTTGGGCCTTCAAATCACGTACCTTTTCACCTTGTTTTGTAATTTTGTTGAGTATAACTGAAACTGCTGAGCTATCGTCCCCAACAGATGGAGCTGGAGATGGAGATGATTCTTTTTTTGGAACTACAACAGAAGCAGAGGCAGGAGTCCAATCGGAACCAGTTATTTTCTTGTATTCGGCTTTGAGTTCAAGCAAAACCTTCACTTCAGCTTCAATTGCGGCTTTGGCAGCCTTTTCCGATTTAAGTTGACGTATCTTGCCACCCTGATCGTTAATTTTACTGAGAATAGCTTCCGTTTCGGATGAATGTGTTGCAGCGGGTGATGGTAAAGTTGCCGCCGGTGCTGATGCAGTTGCTTCAGGTGTCCAATCTTTTCCAGTGACTTCCTTGTACTGCGCTTTGAGCGATAACAGTAATTTTACTTGCGGCTCTATATCAGTTTTGGGAGCCTTCTTGGTTTTGAGATCTCTGATAATATTACCTTGTTCTGCTATGCGTTTGATAATCGAATTGGCATCAACGCCAGATGATGCAGTTGGGGCAGTTGGTTTTGTTGCAGCTGGTGTTGCAGTTGCTGGCTTTGGTTTCCAATCGTTGCCTGTTGCTGTTTTGTAGTCTGCTTTCAGCGAGAGCAGCTTCTTAACCTCAACCTCAACTACTGCCTTTTCAGCTTTCTTGGCTTTGAGATCACGAACGACAATGCCTTGGCTGACTATTTGCTGGTCGATTGCATCAGCACTCGATGAAGGTGGAGGCGAAACCTAAAAAAAGATAATAAATGTTGTATTATGTGTATTTTACTTAATAAATTATTAGAAACTAAACCACGATTGATTTCTAAAATGTTAGTATGATTTTTTCACGATGAAACTACATACAAGTCCGCCCAAACTGCAGAAACATCATTGGGTTTGGAGGATGATCGTCGTACACAATGAACAGTTGGGCGTTGGTTTGGTATGACTTCAACTGGCAAGATTAAAAAAGTACGAGGGGGTATCAAGTCTTTTCTCTTATAGCTAAAGTGGATTAATATAAAAACGCTACATATTTTCGTTAGGCGAATTTTTTTCAAAATCCTGAAACGTAGTATTATTATACATTACGTTTTCCAGAAAATAAAAAAACACCAAATCATTGTATGGCAGCTACCCTTTCAAGATGAGCTTTAGCAAATTGTCGAATGTCTCCTCTAGGGAGTAACATAAAAATGCTTTGTACCAAATTTGAATCAAATCCGTTTAGGCTTTAGCTAGATGTACACCAACTGGACGCACGGATAAACAAGCCGACGCCACGGACATTCGCCACCATTACGATGATTAGATTTGATTAAAACCTCGAGTTTCTGCTTTACACGAAACCAATACTTGTCCAATGGAGCAAGTAAAAACACATACACATAATTAAAACAAATAAGTCACTACACTTTCTATTACATTTAACAAAAATAAATTCAAATTTTAAGGTACCTAAGCAATTTGTCGTTAAGAACTTAATTTAATTACTAATTATGATTTAGGTAGGTCAAATGCAATCGTCATCACATTTTTATTTCAATATAATGAAATTTACCCTCACCTGAGCTATTTGCGGCGCGGCGGCAGCGGTGTTGTTCAAACAATGAATCAACAAAACTGACTAACACGCGGTTAATGCCAGCTTAGTGGTAAAATTTGTGGAGTTGTGTGTATATTTTATGCCACTGCCACATTATCCATTTTTTGTTTTTATTGTTATCATGCGTGCTTCGCTGGCTGATGTGGCAACGAAAAGGTTTAAGTTTACTTTCACTTGATTGGACATACATACATAGCTGCCTTGGTAGAATTGAATGTAATAGGGGCTCGCCTGAATCGAGTTTGACGAACGATTCGGAAGCATATGTTTGATTCAACTGGTTAAAGAGTTACGTGTCAAGTTGATATTGATTTTCAGCTTGTGCGTTGAAAGCAAATACGCTAAAAGAGTGTTTTGTTTCTTATTGGATAGTATTAAAAAAAAAAAACAATTAAAGCGATGTACATAGTAAAGTCGAGAATTATCAGTGGATTGAAAATAAAATACATACTATAGCTATAACGTTTTTGCTGTTTCTTTGATTCTTTTTTTATATTTAATTGTGTATTCGCTTCATTTAGCACGTGAACGTTTTTTTTTAAATACAAGGAGGAGATTTTCATGATCTCTTCTCATGCATCTCTTGGGTAACCAGAGCCTATAGTGACACACCCAACCATTCCTGTGTTCGTATTGTTAGTTGGCAGGAATAGAGGGAACCTATAATTTTCTGCTGAAAACGAACGGCTAAGTTGAGAGGACCTTTTTCATGACTACAAAATACTCTTGGATGATTTGTCACTTCTTCTTAAATAGTCCAAAAAAAAAATGTTTAAGCTTAAATAGGCTGAGGTTGGACGTCCTCGGCGTGAATTTGTCCTTATACGAGACCAAATTTATAACTTCCACAAGTTTACAAGAATAACTTATCAGAACTCAACTCAGACATTGTGAGTTTTAAGTCCTTGTAATTTGTTTTTAAATTTGTTCTAGTTTATACATTCAAGCGAAGTGAAATAAAATCTATGTTAAATGTCATAATGAACAAAAATGTCAATTTGTTATCAAACAATCTTAAATTGTTATTTTATTTGAACAAAAAAGATCAAAAACGAATCCTTACCGCCGTAATATTCACGCCGTTTAAGACTCGTTTAAAAGTCCTTAAACCGACTACTGCAGTAAACCGATATAATTTAAACGACAAAATTGGTAATATTCTACCCGTTTAATAAAAAAATGACATTCGGTTTACGTTGGCTTAAATTTGTGATTTAAACCGAACGTCGGATAGCATCGCAAGTATGAGTATGGATTTTGAGCACATATTTGCTGATTTATTTATTAATCTTTTCAAGTTTATTGAAGTCTTTGTTGTGTTTTGATGTTGAATCAAAACTAACAAAAAATCTAAAATTTTGCAAGGACAGAAAGTACCACCAAAAGAATAAAAAGAGAAATCAACTCGGACCAAACGCTTTACTTAATTTAAAAGTGATTTGTTATGTGACCTTATTTTGGCCAGTGACGTCAATTCTATAACACCGTACGGTCGCACACGCTGGTTGGAGGAAATCTCCCGAAATTTCAATGCAACGCCAGACGTGGCAGTGACGAGTGAGTTGTATATTCTGGTATTTGTCTTTTCTCTATATCTTTTTTTCTTTTCCTCTATCAGCAACGAACGGATTTCGAATTGCGAGAACGATGCTACAACATAACAAGGGACCTAAAAAACTTGGCGATCAATATCTCATGGCTACTGTCTTGGAGAGCGGTGGCGGTGTTGTTTTTCAAAACCCTAATAAAAAATGTTTGGTTTCGTTAATACAGTCATGCTGTTTTTTGGAACGGTGCAGCTTTCAACGAGTGACTTGTCCTTCACCGACAGTGATGCTCCGCTTACTTACTGTTAGACTGTATATTTTGCACTCAAGGAATAAACCAATAACATTTTGCATATTAGCTAAGACCATTTAAACCGTTCCTAAACGACACGAAAATGCCTCGTTTGAGTAGGATTCGATTTATCGTAGTAAAACCGATCATTCGGTTTGAAATTTTGGTTAACGTCGGTTTAAGTGAGTGAATATTACCGATTAGTCGGTATACAAATTTTAAATCGACTACTGAATTTAAACCGATGTTAAACGGCGTGAATATTACCGCCGTTAAATTATTCAATTAAAGAACGAATTCGACATTGTAATTTACGCCAAAAATTTTCTCCTATCCCAGTGAACGAAATTTGGCTTTAATGCGAGACAAAATTCATAACTTTTACAATTTTGCATCGATTTAGATGAAGTAAAGAATTTAATAAGAATAATTAGTAGAACTTTCTAACATTATGATCAAATGAAATACACGACTGGGTAGCGCGTAATTGCCATTATGTATGTTCACACATTCAATTAACAATCGTTGGAGCGGTTTTTTTTTAAAAAAATATTTTTTATATATAAATATTTTTTAAAACGCACACAGGAATGATTAAGAGTTGTAAGTCGCCAGCCCGTGGAGAGCGAAGGGCTTTGTCGCGCCACCAAGTTTATTTTTTACTAGCGGGCGGGCCAGCTTCGCACGGGTGGACAAAACTTAAGCTTCGCATAAAAATTACAAAAGAAAACATAAAATAAATATTTAAACTACTTTTTCTTATCGAATAGGTAATAGTTTCTGTGTTTATGAATTGTAATTCATATGAATACTTATTTGAAAAAAAGACAAATAATGATTAGTAAATTTATCACAGCGCTTAACGCTATATTATCGAACGAAATAAGCTGGTTTCTTTTCAAGTGGCACGCAGTGTACTTTCGAGATCTTAGCCGCGTTTTTTTGCAAGCCCAGAGGAAATTGGTCGAAAAAAATCAACGTCGGGGCTAAGCAATTTACAGTAACGGTAAAAAAATAGCACTACCAACAATAGTTTTGTTATTAAAGAAAAAAAAACATTAACTGAAACAATTTTCTTAGCTGCTACTGTTATAAACTATTGCTTGAGTCTTAACTCGCTAAAAGTAAGATCATTTGTAAACAAATGATAACGGTTCTTTTTTTGTAAGGCAATTTTGAGAGAGAAGTACAATTTTGTACGGTAAAAATAAAGCACTGCTCTGACGTTTTTGTTAGAAAAAAGACTTGTGTTGAATTTTTCTTTTCTTTTTTTTTAAAGTGGTTTTTGCAAACAAAAATTAAATTTTTAAATTGTTTACAGCTATGGGTCGCGCAAAGCATTGTAATGCCGAGAAACGGAAAATAATCCAAAGAATGGTTGCAATAGAGCTAAAAATGGAACTGAATATTGCAGCATGTGTTTTGAAACAGTTCGCAGCCGACTAAGAGAACACAATTTAAAGGCGTGGAGTACAAGAAAATTCCCTCTTTCAACTGCTAAGCACGCAACAAAGCGTATGAACTTCGCAAAACGACATTTGAACTGGCCAGTAGAAAGAAGGAGGAACATTTTATGGACGGATGAGAGTAAAATTGTAAGGTGTGGCGGCAAAAGTTCTCGTTCTTAAGTTAAAAACGGTTAAGCACGGAGATTCAAGCATAATGGTGTGGGTTTGTATTTCCTACTACGGAATCGGGCCTATACATTGGATTAAAAATATCATGTCAATGTTGATATTCTTGATAAAGTTATGATGCCTTATGCAAAGGAGCGAATGCCGTTATTGGGTCTTCCACCAAGACAATGATCCCGTAACTGCCACAAAATATTAAATTTCGGTGAATACACTACTGTCAGTTTACTTTATAGTTAAAAATTAAATCTTTATATTTTCCACGTTTTTAAACTACACAACGAAATTGAGGTGCTATTATTTTTACCGCTTATTTTTTTCAGATATGCATAGTAAAAAATCCCCTTCGGGCTGTATGACACAATTGTTATCGATATTTTGTAAGCAAACTCCATCTTATTTCTGTAATGGCGTCGCAAATCCCCGATGTCATTTTTTTCGACCAATATTTTCCGGGTTTGCAAAAAAAAACACGCCTCCTACCTTTAGAAATAAAAATATAAGCACGATGTCTCAGAATTGCTGTTACTCCTATATTGTATTAGGAAGTGACTTTAGACATCCCAATTATAACATTCTTGGTTTATAAAAGTACTGTTTATGCGGCCCCACAGTGCCAGGACCCTCCGCCGGTGTTATAAATTGGCATGGCTCTAGGCTCGTCCATTCTATTAATGACATCGTTAGCGGCAATAAAATAATTTGGCAACAGATTCTACAAATTTGGTCTTATTCCATTCTCTTTCTACCTCTTTAAGTCGAAACACAAATTTCATCAAACATAGAAACAAAAAATTCATTGGGGCATATTCATAGTCACTTTTGAACTCCAGTTTATCTTAGAACTGGGTTTATCCTATCTAAATAACATTGAACATGCCCCATTGACTTTTCCTTCAATATTCAAAAAATACGGAAAAAAACCCCAGTGATGTCAAAAACAAACAAAATGGGAGAATTTCATCACGGATGTTTTAACAATACAACCCGACTGGTCGTGGATTATCTGCATTGGCCAATTTTCATGCTTCTTCCGGTGTTATGGATTGGCGATTACAAAAATCTGATTTCTCTCCTTTTCAAAACAATTCCGACAGATGAATATTATTCTGTGGAGATCAGTGAATGGTTATTGTGCCTTATGATTTGTGCATTTTTAAGTGCATATTTTCTTCATCGTTACCATCGCATCAAGGAACATAAACTACGCTACGAAATTCTGAAACAAGAGAAGACCTTTGTGGACACATATGATTTTCAGGAAATTCAAATTAGATTATTGAAGCAAATCGATGAAGTTCTCGAGATGCGAAAGAAACAATGGGAAGAAGAACATGAAAAAACTAACAATGATGATGATAGAGAAGTAGAAAAAGAAGAAAAAACTGAAGTGTCCGAAGTTAAATCAACAGACTCCCCATCTAATAAGCAAATAAATTTTAGTCCAATAGTGAAAAGTCGCCTTGGAACTATACACAAACAACATTTTCGAAAATCCAATCTTAACTATTCATTTAAAAAGTCTTTATCAGACGGGGAAACTGTTAGAACAAAGAACTTAAATGTAAATTAGGTAGTAGGGTTGTTTGGATGTTAATAAAACAATTGTTTTTTGTTTCAATAATGATAAGTCTTTTTACCTTAATCCATGCTGATAGCGATGAGACAATGGCCAATTAATTGACTGAATTAATTTATCAAGCTAAATTTATGTAGCTCAGAGGTTGAGCGTTCGATTTACATGTGAAAGGCCACGGGTGCGATCCCCGGCAACTCCACTCAATTTTCAATTTCGAGGGGTTTATATTGATCGAGGTTGGTATAATAGCTTTAGGACAAGATTAAACTAATATCAACATATAACAGTTGGCCCGCCCGGCTTCACACGGGTAGACAAACCTAAGCTTCGCATAAAAACTTCAAAAGAAAATATAAATAATTTTTGAGATATGATATCCCCTTTTTTGTTTTTATTCCTTTTCACCTTATAAATATCAATTTTTTAAAAAAAGAATTTCCGAAAGCTATCCCCTAGAAAAAACACTTGATATAAAAATACGTTTTTAGCCCATTTCACCCTATAAGTACAAAATTTTTGAATAAGCCTTAAGCCGTCTACTAAAAATAACCTATTAAACAAAAAAAGAACTTCCTTAATCAGACATTTTTTTTCATTTTGTACCCCATTTCACTTTACATACAAATAACCAAATTTGAAAAAAAAATTGTGTGAGTGCCGGGACTCACGGTTAATATGTGTAAACATCAACGTGCGTGGATCCAAAACGGACTTGTTTTTGTTTGAAATTTCGAGCGAAACTCACAATAGGCGAAAAGTGAAATATAAAATTTTCCGGGTGGAATGTTGTTCGGGCGAAACTCACAATAAGGCAAAATAATTTTATGCGAAATATTTTCCGGATGAAACTCACAATTACGGCTGATTAAAACTTATTAGAAGCTTCTTTATAAAAAAAATAATTAATTATATCGGTCAAGCTGATAATGGGACGGTCGAAAATTAAATTAAAAAAACTGTTTTATGAAAGGTAGTGTTAATAATATCAAAATGTAAAATTTAATTGTAGAAGTCGTTTTCGAGCTAAATAAGATTTTCCTTAACGGTTTTTAAACATTTGTATGCGAGGTACCATTATGTTTAGGTATTAGAATAATGTTTGTTTTAAATATTATATTTATTATGTTAAAATACAGCTTTTTGCAAAGTTTAGAGATAATCGACCCATCCGTTTAGGCTGTAGCCTACGTACGTTTTTCGTCTTCCCTATAATCGTTAGGTATGTATATCAAGTTTGATCAAAATCTCAACTTCACTTTTTTTTTTAACGAATCCATAACTTGCTATATAAAAGGTACCTATATGTCACAAGTAATAAAAAAAGGCTATGCAAAGACGGCTTTAGGCGTCTTCGAACATAAAAAAAATGTGTAAAATTCAGATGACCTATGCAAAATCAAGTAATTTTTTAGGCGTGAGCAAAACAATTTATGTTTTCAAGAACAGCTAAAATTCTTCTTTTAAAAATATTGATAAAATTCTAAAAATTGTTCAAATAACCAGAGAATTAAAAATCGTGTTAAAATTAAAAAAAAAAAAACAATTGCGCAAAATTTTAAACAGCCTGATCTTAAGGTGTTTGCATGGTACTAGTTAACACTTTACTAACTTTAAGGCTCTTTACTAAAATTTTCTTATATTTAAACACTTTTTTACTAGCACCCATTTTCTTACGAAACTTCAAGAAAAATGAAGCAAACATACCATTTTAAAATTTGTCTATGTCAAAGAGACATATGGATTTATTAATATGCTAAAAAGGTAAAACAGCAATCTGGCGATTTTAACTTTAGTAAAATGTTAAGAGATAGTATCATGTTAAACTCGTATAAAATTAGCAATATCCTCTTTTTAACCTAATAGTAGTTTTTTTTTTCTGATTTATTTTAGAATCAATCTATATAAAAATTATAACCATTTTCTTCGTTATTTAAATTAGGAAAAAGCGAAAAATATTTTCAACCCTGAAAGAAAAAGTAATTGCAATCAAACTTAATCATACAAAATTGAATTAAACTCACTTTTAACTTAGTAAAAGTTTAAAAATGACTATGAATACGCTTCTATGTATTTATTTTTTGTAACTTAGGGAGTTAAGATTATTAAATGGATTTTTATTACATTTAAAATCAACAAGCCTTAGTCTTTCCATTTATTCTAACAGCTATTTTAACCACCCACTCAATTATACCATGAGTGAATATTTTAATATATGCTGTAAAATAAGATTTTTTTTAATATTTAAACGAAGATTGATTGCTATTTCTTAAATTGAATAACAAAAATGAATGTGCCTTAGGGAGTTTAGATTAACAAATGAGGATTATTTTCGTTTGAAATCGACAAGCCTAAGATTTTTTGATGTAACAGCTTTTTGAGTTTCTCATTTAATTTGAGTCATAAATGAGATTTTATACAGAGCTGTAGTTTCGGGTCTGAGGGAGAACGATCAAAAGTCCTAGTTTTAGCGTGGTTATAATGCACACTGTTTTTGTTTTTGTTGGTTTTGTAGTTTAGGGAGTTTAGATTAATAAATGGGGATTTTCATTTAAAATCGACAAGTCTAAGCTTTGTCATTTATTCTAACAGCTATTTTATGCACCCACCCAATTGAACCATGAGTGAATATTTAAAATAATGCTGTAAAACGAACTATTTCCGACAGTTTTGAATACGATATTCTTTGTTTAACATTACAAGTTTTTAATACTTAAACAAAGAAGCATTTAAAAAAAAAAAAACAAAAATGAATGTGACTTAGGTAGTTAAGATTACCAATTGAGGATTATTTTCTTTTGAAATCAACAAGCCTAAGATTTCTTGGTGTAACAGCTTTTTCAATTTCTCATTTAATTTGAATCATAAATGAGAATTTAGTATAAAGAGCTGTAGTTTGGAGTCTAATAAGCCGAAAAATAGATTCTAGGATCAACAAAAATGAATTCATAAATTTTAAAGATTGGTACTGACACAGAATTTCATCCCCTGTCTACAGCATATCCAATGGCTTCCGATATCCACGCATTGGTTTGTTGTAAAGTCGCTTTCAAATAAGAGGGCGGTGGAAGTTTATAACACTGAAATATTTATTTTGGAACAATCTAAGCCTAGGGTATTTGTAAATGCTAAATCTAAGGACACCCAAAATATGACGCAAGACATTTTGAAGTTCTTTAATGGCGTTTAATTCGACTTGGGTGACGGTGGATTGTTTGTTTACATCCGCGAGTGTTTTTAAGTTGTGATATCTCAGATTCAAGAGTGTTATGTGATGTTAGTTTTAGCGCTTAAAAGGACAGATTCAAGTTCATTTACTTGAACTACAGTGTTATCGATAGAATTTTGCAATTCTTTTATTTGATTGCTAATTTTATCAGAAATTATTTTTCCTGAATCATTAATTTGTTTAGAAATTAGGTTAATAATGCAGTCGGACTGTTTTTTAAACCGTTGATCTATCAATACACTCGAGAACTTAAACAAAATTGCCGGACTTAAACCTTGTCGTAGCTGTCACTTCCATTGACGTTGAGTTTCTTTTTATCCACCAATCGGTATTATCATTCTATCAACTTCTTTCAATCGGTCAACCAGAAGACAACCAAAATGGCTGCCTTTTTAGTTTTATTTAGGTTTTATTGAAATCTGTTGAGTTTTCATAGGTATACAAATCAGACAACTGTCATTTGACAGTCATGTAGTACATCCAATTTTTGCTTTTTGGTCAATTTGGAATGATTTTTTTTGTTAAGACTGAGGTCTGAGGTAGCTCTTGAAAATTACTCGTCGGTCGGTGATCGGAGTTCGATTGAATCTTTTCAAGTTCACTGCTTGGGCGCAGTTTTGTAGACTTTATAATTGTTTGGAATCTCCATGAAAATTGTAGTATTTTTGTCTCTTTTGACTCTCACTCCTCCCCTTCAAAGAACACTATTTCACAACAGAAATGTATGTACAGATTCTTTTGATTCTTGGTATCTTTGTATATTTTCAAGAGGATCTTGTGATATTTTACCGGTTTTACAAAAAATACATTCATGATACAGGGTCATTCATTTCGTGGTTTCAAGTTGGTAGCGCTGGCATTTGACACCTGTCAAACTCAGTTTTCATTTGAAGTGTCATAATATTAGTTGAATGTTTGCCTTAACAATAGAACAACACATTTAAATTATTTAAACTTACTACAAAAGTGGTGATTCAAACGTAGCCACTTTTCGCGCATTACGCGATGATTATGGTCGTCATAATCGACCGACTACGCAAGCAATCGGTAAAATTATGAAGAAATTTGAAGAGAGTGGAAGCGTTACTGATGTCGGAAGGCCTGCGCATCATCGTAATGCACGCTCAGTCGAAAATATTGCTGCTGTGTTGCTGATGATCTGAATTTATCAATTCCCCGCGTTCGCAGCAATTGGTCGAATGATAACCGATTTTTTTTGGCCGGCGATTTAAGATCATGACTTGGACGATATGTGGTTCCAACAAGACGGGGCAACAAGCCACACAACACGACCAATTATGGCTTTATTAAGTGAGAAGTTTCCTGGTCGCCTGGCCACCAAGACGATGCAATTTGACACCGTTAGATTTTTGTCTGTGGGGCACGCAAAAGACCGTGTTTACGCGAATAATCCCCGGTATATTTCAGGTTACGTTAAATCACGAGGTAATTTTTTTAAACCAAATTTGTATCGATTCCTACAAGTAATAATCTTCTTCTTCAAAAATCGGTTAAAATCTTTTCAATATATTTTTCAATCTCTGAGGCCTAGTTTTTGAGTGTTGAGCCCACAGTGAACTGATTGATAAAACATCAAAAGCATTAATCCTGAGTTACCTCCCCAAATTTTATGAGTTAAATATGGTTTAACTTTTCTCTCGCACCGAAAAACTGGACCTAAGAAAGCTCTTGTTGAAATTTATTCTGTTTGGGATTTTGTATTTTCAATATATTTAGCGTTTTATGTAGGGCCCCCAAATGATTTCTCGGAGAATTACAGAGTTATTTGAAAGATTTACACCAAATTTCGAAGAAAAACACTAGTAGGTAATTACTTCCAGAAATCATTACAAATTTGTTTGAACATAACCTGAAAAATTGTTTTTTTTTTTTATTTTTTTTCCATTTTAAAGCGGGAATTTGTCGAGAATCTGAAGTGGTGGAATAATTCCGAGTTCAGATTCGAATTCAGCCAACAAAATTCTTCGGAAAAGTAAAGTTTGGTTTCTGCAACAAAACCCTTGCTGACTTGTGTTACATATAAGGACGAATGGCAACATATTGTTTTTACAGCGCTCTTTTTTTTATTTTTTGTTTGTAGTTTAGAGAGTTTAGATTATTAAATGCGGATTTTCATTTAAAATCGACAAGTCTAAGCTTTTTCATTCATTGTAACAGCTATTCTATTTTAACCACAAACTCAATTGTACCATGAGTGAATATTTTACTATATGCTGTAAAATAAGAATTTTTTTAAAATTTAAACAAAGATTGATTGCTATTTCATAAATTGAATAAAAAAAAATGAATGTCACTTAGGGAGTTTAGATTAACAAATGAGGAATTTTTTTCTTTTGAAATCGACAAGCCTAAGATTTCTTGATGTAACAGCTTTTTGAGTTTCTCATTAAATTTGAATAATAAACAAGACTTTATTAAGAGCTGTAGTTAAAGGCCTAGAAGAGAACGACAAAAAGGTTTTTATATAGTGTATCAGCCTAAGTTTGTATGTCTATCCACATAGCCATAGTAAGTCCCGGTACTAACACATAGTCGATTGATATTTAGATACTCCTATTAAGCTAGCGGAGGCAGAAACGGATATGGAGTACGCCAAAAATTCGGGAAAGCGCCGGGAGACGATAGAATTCCATTCGAATATTTTAAAAATCTTACAACTGAATTTAAAGGAACTTACTTCGGAGTATAATAGAATTTTCGAGACAGGTGATGTCCTTGGAAGCTTTAAAAAAGCAATTATTTTTCCACTGCACAAGAAAGGAAACCTTGAAGATCCGGCAAATTATAGATGTATTTCACTTTTAAATACAGCGGCGAAGATATTTGGCTCTATACTGTTTAACCGGGTTAGCGTATGGGTTGAGAACAAGCAAATTTTGCATGAATTCCAAGCGGGGTTCAGGAGAAACCATTCGACGATAGACTAAATTTTCTCTCTGGTAAATATTGCTGACATCTATAAAAAGAAGGAAAAAAGCTGTATGCACTTTTCGTTGATTTTCGGGCAGCTTTCGATTCAATTCCCCGGGACGCTCTTTTTTATAAGCTCTATAGATATGGATTTTTAACAAAAATTGTGAATGTTATTAAGGCTGTATGCAAAGAAAATGTTGCACGAGCATGGGATGGAAAATACCTCTCTGAAGAGTTTGATGTGTCAATGGACGTTAAACAAGGATGTGTACTCATTACCCTTTTTTTTACTTTCTACATAAATGACATCATCGACTGGGTAAAAGGTGGAATAGTTATGCGCGGAAAAAACATACCAGGTCTGGTGTTCCCAGACGATATAGTCTTTCTTTCTGAAACAATAGATTGTATGCAATTAATGATCAAACATGCTGGAACTCTATAGCAAAACCTGGAATCTATCGGTTTTTATCTCAAAAACGAAAATGATGGTAATGAGAAGCGGAAGTGGCAGGTACTCAAGAAAAGAGAAGTGGTCGTTTGAACAGAAGCCAATAGATATAGTCAAAGAGTATAAGTATCTTGGAGTCTAAATTGCTTCTAACCTAATCTTAAATAAGCATCTCCAGTTAAAACTAGCTGAAGGTAAACGTCCACTGAGTGCTGTGTGGAGAAGTTGCATCAGTTAGAAAAAAATATCGCATGTAGCCAAGTACAAGATATTTCGAACCGCTGTAATTTCAATTCTCTTTTACGGTGTTCAAGTATCGGGATACCTTTCCTTTGAAGCTGTGGAAAAGTTTCTTCGTTTTTTTATATTCGAAGTACCTTCAGGTTGTCTAATAGTTCGTCTAAATATATGTTATATCTGGAAACAGGCCTAGCACCGCTTTTTCTGGACACCCTTAAAATGCATTTTAATTCCGTAGGAAGAGTTATGCGCTATGGGTCAAGAAAGGATACCCAAACTGGTGCTCACGCAATTGTTACAAAGTGGAGGTTCCTGAGTAAAAGAGTGGCATAAACTGGCCAGTGAATCTGCAGTAACTTTAACGATGGCAAATATTGAAAATCTAGTTGCGCTTATGAGTAAATTCAACGATTCGTTAAAGAAAGCCGGAAATATGATTTACGACGGGTTTATTAATGAAGCCAAATCTTCCCAATATAGAGCCTGCTACAGTAAACTAAACCACTTTCTAAATGACAATACTTAATTCTTATCAGCACATGCCTAAGAAAAAATTAGCATGATATTTAAACTAAGAAGAGAAGTCATGAGTTTGAATTATATTCCCCACAGACCCGAACTACCAATTTTGAATATGTATGTGTTCCACTTCATGAGAATCTGCCTAATACTCAAGGAATTCTGAAGGCGCTGTTTTGGAACAGAAATTCTTGATCTAGAGAAAGTAATATTTATTTTGAATGGAGAAAGAGGCTGAGACCTTTTATTTGAGTATGCTAATAAGGCTTTTCGATACACAAACTTTCTAGTTCAGGAAAATTTTTAAATTACGTATTGGAATCTCTTTTTAATATTTTTTTAAATTTATAAGATAAAACAAAAATTGTTACTTTGAAGGATTGAAGTCCTTTTCTTACTATGTATAAATTAATATGAAATGCAATCTGGTAGACGGCCTTTGGCCAAACCATACAAAGGCTTGATTCAAAGACTTAATTAAAGAAATGTAATTTGTTTGTAATTTTGAAGTCAATAATACTAGCTAACTAACACATTTTTTGTTGGTGTTTCTTT
Organism: Leucozona laternaria; assembly: GCA_932273885.2. Taxonomy (NCBI): domain Eukaryota; kingdom Metazoa; phylum Arthropoda; class Insecta; order Diptera; family Syrphidae; genus Leucozona; species Leucozona laternaria. The sequence goes on along the minus strand of OW026366.1, from coordinate 214,189,187 downwards.
CACCAATTCACTTTTTAGCTGAATTGTAACTGGGGCTCCCGCCACACACCTCCCCATGTACCCGCGCCAGCATTATAGTCCAACTGATATTTGAGAATTTAAATTGTAATTAGTACTTCCCCTACTCCGGTCAACCAGGTTTAACGTGAAGGTTGTATAACGTGCGAAAATTGGGTGCCAGAGCTAACAATATTTATAAATATTTCGCACCCGTAAAAACAATGCATATGATTGTGTTTGAGGGAGTTTGGATTTGTAATGTTTTATTTGTTTGTTTCATTATAAATCGACAAGTCTCAAACTTTTTGATTAGTTTTACAGCTGCTGGAAAAACTTTTATTTTTGAAATTAATAAATATTTTATCAGAGCTGTGTATTTCAAGCTTTAAATAATTAATAATTTAAAAATGATAGAAACAGTAAATTTCATATAGCTTTTTTATCTTCTATGTACCTTAGGTAGTTTAGATTTGTATATGAGGATGTTCCATTTAAAATCAACAAGCCTAAGAACTTTTAATATAACAGCATCTTCTTATTTCTCACGTAATATAATACTGGCAAGAATATTTTAATTAGCTGTATATTTAAATAAGATTACAAAAACTATAACAAATTGATGGTGCAAAGTAATAAAACATTGAAACTGTTTTCTGGTTTCTGCTTCCATTTTTTTTTTAAATATTCAGAAAGTTATACATATTAAAGTACTTATAGATGACGCGATACATATATGTTTATTTACATTCTTTCAAATTCCGAAAGAAAATAATGTGCTTGTTTTCAGAGTTTTAAATGTTGCCAATAACAAAAATATTCACAACCTTTTTCTATGTTGTGTGAAACTTTCAAAAAAACCTAAAGTTTCCAAACAAAAATTACTTACGAGATCGCCGGGACGAAACGCCAATTTTAAAGCTATATTAAAAAAATACTTACATTTATAGTGTTTTCTTGAAGATTACTTATTTTCAATCCAGAAGACGGCATATCTTTAGTATGACCATCGGGAATTGAAAACAGTATAACTGGCCGTGTCACACCAGAAATCGGATTTGGTGGAGCATAGGCAACGTCCACTTTGAAATAACCACGTCTCTGCAATTGAATAATATCTCCTTTTTTTAATTTCTTTAATTCTGGATCCCCAAGCATTTTTACTTCATGCTAAAATAAAGAAGCACGTTCAATTGTAAATGTTTTATTTTAAAAAGCAATTTATAAAAAAAAAATACATACCCTAGTTTGATGTCCGATATATTGCTTAAAGTCTTCATCCTTGCCAAGCACAGGTTTGCTAATAATATTGTCGAAATACACACACCACGTAGGTGGGTATTCCGTATTCTCTAACTTAGCCAACCAAGTTAGTTTTGTTGTCTTTTTGAAGTCCTTGTTGTCCAAATTCAAATCGGCATCAATTGATGATATTTTACCATCAGTTTTATGGATTTTCTTAATCATAAGATTACCCCAATGGATAAATGTTGCATTCTCGCCTTCTTTCAGCAATTCAGCATCAGCGTAGTCGATGAGAATTTGATTACTTAGTTGAATTGATTTTTTGCCAATGGATTCGTTTTTGGGATGTGCAGGTACTTCGATTATCTCATTTTTAGCATCGGATACGTTGACAATAACATGGTTTTCTGCTTCCAATGCGGTATATCTGGGGGCAATTGGATCGATGACTTTCTTGTTAAAAGCCCAAATTTTGTCCCAGTTCATGAAGACAACCGATTTACTTGAACCCTGTGCAATAATGAATTCTTTCAGGCCCTCTACGGTCATACCGCGACGAAGAATACCACGAACAGTGGGAAAACGTGGGTCATCCCTAAAAGAATACAAAGCAAAAGTATAAAATTCTGTATTGAGCAAAAATCACTTTAAATTAACTCACCATCCATCAACGAGTCCTTCGTCGACAAACCAAGTTAGTTTTCGCTTCGAAAGTACCGTGTTGGTCATGTTCAATCGGCTGTACTCCCAAATATAGGGCTTGCGAAGCTTTAAGGCATCAATGAACCAGTAAAACTGATCATCACGGTCATGGTATTCCATGGTACGCAGGGTGTGAGTGACATTTTCTATCGCATCGACAATTGGACAAGCGAAATCGTAGGTAGGATAGACCCTGGAAAATTAATTGTGATATATATAAATATATATTACGTGAGCTTTGATACATAATTATTCAACTAGGTATGAGTTTATTGTTCACAATTGTAATCAGACAGTACAAAATCCTGTAACCGATCCCATTTGTTGGCGAAATTGATTTCCCACATGTAATGCTGGATTTAAACGACGTAATTAACAGTCATTGCGACATAAATGTTTTAAAAATTGAATTTTGTCAGTCGTGTCAATCCAGCAAAAGTTTAAAATTCAATAGACTCTAGATTAGAACTGATAACTCAAACACATAAACTACGTATACGTTGCAGTTGAATAGGATAAATTCTTACACTTCAGCAGATCTGGGAAGAAACCCAAAAATTCTTATTGATCTTTAGTGATGAGCTGTATAAAGCAATGTCTAGTTTTGGCATTCTTGGCAAGCTCACGTGTTTGTGGACGGTCACGCTGGGGAACGAACGCTCCCCTATCAAAGCCCGTAAAGACCTCTGCGATGCATTTGAGTCCAAAAAAAAAGTTTTAGTCAAGCTGAAGCGAATGTAAATTCTAGAGCTTTTTACTCATGCAAAAAATAAAGCAAACGAAATGAATAACGAAGTTGCCGACTTGAAGGTCAGACAGTGACACATGTCCTAAAATAAACATAAAATTAGGTATCAAAAATCTTATAAATACTACCAATTATTATTTTTGGAGGTGATTGTTTGGATTGGATTGTTTTTATAAGGATGGACAAGATGGAACCGGCACAGATGAAATCATGCAGGCTAATGAGGACCAAAATCTTAAATACTAAAGCTCCACCATTTGCGAGCTTTTAAAGTGGCACGAGCAGTTGCATATAAATTATACACATTTTACATTAGACCTAAATGTAGCAAATCTTTTACGTATGTTTGTACGTTCTCGTTTTTAAAATCCCACACTCAACCATACCCTCTCTGGGATCCCATACCTACATACTATAGAAGGACAAGTTATTTTTGTTGTTTTATTCAACATCTCAATAATAAATCAAACTTAATGGGCTTGATTTTTATCATTTTCATTTATCTTTAAATAAATAGGTGAATAAATATGTAATGCAATTAGTTAAATTTAAGTAAAATAAAATAAACTATGGCGCCATAGACTTTAACATACTTGAATATTCCATTAACGTATGAAATTAAATTTTAAAAATTTTATTTGATCAATTGAATATAAACTCACTTGTACTTGGTACCTGTCCTTGGATGTGGTTCGTTCTTGCAACGATAAATAGTTGGATCGCGTAGGCAGCCATTAGGCGATGACATGTCAATTTTTGCACGAACACAGCATTTTTGTCCGGCTTCGGATCCAACCAACATTTCCTTCCACATTGCCATGTTTTTATCAACACCTAATTACAAAATTATTGAATAATTGTTTAAGATATTAAGTTCCCTTCGTAGATATATTTACCATTACTACGGTTCTTCGACTCGACCCTTTGTTCTCTCTCAATCTTCATTGTCGCTGGATCTGTATCATCGACATAGGCCGTGCCCTCTTTAAGCATAGTCTCACAGTACTCCAACATCAAGTCGAAATAATTAGACGTGTGCGTATAGAGATCTGGCTTGATTTCCAGCATCTCCAAATCTCCCAGAATTACATTTTCGAATTCAATGGTTTCTTTAGCTGGATTTGTATCGTCGAATCGCATTATAAGTTTGCCATTGAATGCCTGTTGGTAGTACTGATTGAGAAGAGCTGCCTTGGCATGCCCAATGTGAAGATATCCAGAGGCCTCTGGAGGAAAGCGCACAACGACTTTGCCCATCTCGGCGCCTGGCAAATCAACGAATTTGCCTTCCTGTTTGCGTTCTCCAGGTTTATTCGTCACCTGGTCCTTCTCCTTCGAAGGGGACTTGTTGACCCTTTTTGATTTAGCACGCGCCTCATCGGGCAAGGTCTGAAGAACCTTCTGAATCAAGGGCTGGGCGTTGATGAGATCATACCAACGCTGGACATGAGCTGGGATACCTTTGGCAGCCAACAATTCGTAGCGGGAGTGCATTTCATTGAAGAGAGCAAAGTCTGCGATGGTTAGCTTATTGGCAACCAAGAACGTGACCGGGGCAATGGATTTGTCCAAAAAAGAGATGGCCCATGAGATATCATCGTGGCAGGTTAGACTGAAGGACAGCCAATGATCGATTTGAGTACGTTCGATAGCTGTTTCACCGTACAGCTTATATTGGGGAGCTGCACGGGCTAAAGCTCGTAAAACATCGTTATTCGAATGGCACACCAGGCGCCGATTATCTGGAAACAGTAGCGCAGTTTCGTTGCCCCATGTTATCTCAACAGGTGTTGTTTCGTTGATTAAATGCGCCGTTGCAAGTCCACCTATACAAAAATGATGTAAATAATTAGGAATTTTTAGCAATTTAACGTCGTTTTAGGTGCTAAAATTAGATGACGAAATCTCGAAAGGTACATAACCTTAAACGGGTGAACAAATAGAAGTTTTGTATTCCTAGTTTAGCTACTTACTTATGGGTGGATTGTTAAGGTTTGCAGTTAGTTTAATGGACATTATAAAAGAATCTTTGAATTATAACCTTTTGCTCGGCCGATTTTGCAATAAAATTAAAGAAATTTAATGCACAAATTCTAGTAGAACTAGTTCACCGTTTTTCATTTGCCACACCATAGACCACAATTTGACAACTCGAAATGTGTGGAGTTGGAGAGTTGTTGGAGCAAAAATGCATTGGAGATTTGGTACAGTTTTGTACGAAAAACATGGGTGTGTTCAATGGTGGTGTATTTAATTTTTAGGTGTGTTCAAATGGACCTTCAAAGTACTTTTTAGTACTTCGCAGTAGATAATAGCCGTGTTTCATTGGGCCTTGCAAACTACTTTTTAGTACTTCCCAGTATATTTTGCTAAAAGTAAAATCTAACCTCAATATCAAATTAATTTCGGTTTTGTTTTCTTATTTTACTTTAAAATTAGAAAAATGTCAACAACAATAATAATCTATTACGTAATTTATTTTGATTGGTGATGTCTTTTTCTTGTTTGGAAACATTCTGTTACTAGATTAATGAACTACTTTGAACTACTCCGACCACAGAGTAGAAGTAGTTGCCTGCAGCCAGAAGTACTTGGCAGTAAGTACTGAAGCTCAAAGGAACACAACTTTGTTTGGCACATTAATTCGCGAGTTAAATTTGTACAGGTTCTATTAAGGCTCTCCCAAACCAACGCGAATATTTCAGAACGACGACGAAACTTTCGCCTGTCTTAATTTATTTACATGGAGTTTAATGCGAGCACCCATTAATCTCCATGTAAATAAATTAAGACAGGCGGAAGTTTCGTTGTCGCGCCGAATGTTTCGCGTTGGTTTGGGAGAGCCTTTATTATTGAATTTTGTGTGAACTCTTTGCTTTGTGAAAATAAAAATCGACATGGAGGAATATTTTGGAAACCAAAGATTTATATTAGTTTAAGGAAAGAATCCATTTTTTGGTTCAGTTCTGCTAAACAGCTGTTTCCTGTGACATATTCTCCATAACGCTCTGATGTCAAAATTTAGCCATGGGGTTAGCTGATGTTTGGAGAGATCTGCGCGTACTAGGCTTAAAGCTTGACTATATAGTACAGAAAAAAAACGACACATCATATCCAAGCAACTTGCTATGTCAACAGGAATACCGCCTACGTTACAGCAAGTACACAGAGAGGCAGTGTATATGTATACTCAACTGGCTTTCCAGTACTGGCTTGTTCACTGTGGGAAATCTGTAATAATGATTTTCACAGGTTCTGATTAAATTGAACTAATCAACCAAAATTGGTCACATTTTTTTTTGTTTCTCTTTTTTTTTGTACGCGATTAAGTCATCAAGTGACGTACATTTTGCAAAACAAACGTTGAATATCATACCATGTCGTTTTGGTCTGCAGAAATAAAATTGGAGATAAAGATGTAAGCATAGTCCCCTTTCACACGAGGAAACTGAGTTGCCAGCAACATTCAGTTTGTGGGAGAGAAGGGCAAGAAGTAAGAGGGGAAAATGAAATCTCCCCGGTCAACGATTCGAGGAGATTTTTTTGACATTCCTCTTCACACACACAGTAGAGTGTGTTCAACCAAGCTATTTTAAAAGGAAACAACAGAAAGTTTCCACAATTTTGTTTCTTCGTGTGAAAGGTAAGTCCCCTTTCAAACGAGGAAACAAGTTGCTGGAGATTTTTTTGACGTTTTCTTTTAATTTCCTTAAAAATCTCCTGTACCTTTTAAGTCTTGTTCGCATTTCGGGTTGGGATTAATTTTTCATAGAGCTATAAACTAAGGCTGTCCCAAACCAACGCGAAACATTCGCGCGAATATGCGACGACTGAATAAAGGCTCTCCCAAACCAACGCGAAACATTCGCGCGAATATGCGACGACTAAATAATGTTCGAAGATTCGCATCGCGCCAGTGTGGGTGCTCCCATTAATCTCCATGTAAATAAATTAAGACAGGCGGAAGTTTCGTAGTCGCACCGAATGTTTCCAAACCAACGCGAAACATTCGGCGCGACAACGAAACTTCCGCCTGTCTTAATTTAATTACATGGAGATTAAAGGCTCTCCCAAACCAACGCGAAACATTCGGCGCGACAACGAAACTTCCGCCTGTCTTAATTTATTTACATGGAGATTAATGGGAGCACCCACACTGGCGCGATGCGAATCTTCGAACATTTTTCAGTCGTCGCATATTCGCGCGAATGTTTCGCGTTGGTTTGGGACAGCCTTAATGGGAGCACCCACACTGGCGCGATGCGAATCTTCGAACATTATTCAGTCGTCGCATTTTCGCGCGAATGTTTCGCGTTGGTTTGGGACAGCCTATAATGTTCGAAGATTCGCATCGCGCAACTGTGGGTGCTCCCAATAATCTCCATGTTAACAAATTAAGACAGGCGAGAGTTTCGCCTTCGTTCTGAAGTATTCTCTTTGGTTTTGGAGAGCCTTAGGCCAGGCGCGCACATGCAACTAAACAGTTTGGTTGCGATTTTGAGCACTATGGGATTATATGAGAGTCCGCGCACATAAACCGGCGGACTCTCATATAATCCCGAGTGCTCAAAATCGAAACCAAACTGTTTAGTTGCATGTGCGCGCCTGGCCTTAATGCTCTTAAAAGCCGTATTTTTTTTCAAGCCCGGAGGGATTTGGTTAAAAAGAAATGATATTGGGGATTATCTTTCGACGCCATCACAGAAAAAAATGGTGTTTCCATAAAAACTATTGATTAGAAGTACATATGCAATTCACGCCGTTAAAACAGTTTACCCCCGACAATTATGTGCTCTTAGCTATGCCTGGAGGGGATTAGTTGTTGTTGCATTTAACATGTAAATTCCTTAGCCCCGACGCGACACAGTTTCTTTTCGATCAATTTCCTCCAGGCTTGCAAAAAGGACGAGACTAGAGACATGCCAATTTATAACAGTTATAACAATTTTTGGTAATTAAAAGCGGGCGTACGTTTACGCGTTTCGCACTACCTAAAAAAAAAACTAGGTGCTTGAATTATGCCCACTGGCGGAGGACCCTAGCCCTGCGGGGGCGCATAAACATTAATTTTATAAACAAAAACTGTTATAATTGGCATGTCTAGTCACTTCCTGCAAAAAACACGCCTAAGTCTTACAACAGTTGCGTTGATTCGCTGATTTCTCATTCGTTTTTTTTTTGTCATGTTCACAGTCTGTTTCAATAATTCGAGAGCGAAATACAATACCAAACAATCGTAGAAAGAAAACAAATAATGACAAAAGACTATCGAATATACTTAAATTGATTATAAATTTTCACGTTCAATTTGTTTCCACAAACCTATCCTTATAAGGTTGGGTTAGCACTTGATAACTCGTTGCTCCTTTTATTATACTTTTTGAACATACCCATTGAAACTCGTAAATAACCGACATTTTGGTGGTGAATGTACGCTTACTGCATGTGTGTGCAAATAAAGCGTGGTGGATGTACGCTTACTGCATATGTGTGCGTGTTTCTCCTGAATTTCCCCTATATGAGCTTGTAGGCAATCTCGGATGACAGCCGAGATTGGTATCTTCATATAGAGTGTTTTTGCTTTTCACTACGTAGTGGGCAGTCAAAATCTAAACAGGGTCTAAAGACCTACAGCCGTATCTATTAGATTTTCTTAAAACGTCTCTTAGAGGTGAATTAGTTAAGTGTGCTTAAGTATTTAAATTGCCTTTAAATGACGTAACTTAAATTCTTATCTATAATCATTTTCCCATTGTTACTTAATTAAACGATGATTGTGTCACGTAACGGAAGAGAATCTACAAATCTAGTACAAATAAAACAAAATACTATTACATTTTATGCATGCCAGCTGTTTTCTGACAGCTTGAACTTTGTAAATAAACAATATTTCAAAATAAATAAACAAGTTGTGATAAAAGCAAAGCCACCCAACTAACAATTTAGCTTGTATAAGGTCCAATTTTTCGAATTTGGCAAGTAATAGCTTGTATAGAGCTTGTATAAGGCAAACTTTCGCAAGCCACACTTTTTAAACCTCTACAATAAAAAAAATAGCTGCTATAAGGCCTTTAGAAGTGAGTTTGACAGGTTCTATGCAAGGCTTGTAGATAATGGTTCAAAATTGCCTGTATAAGGCCTTCCAAAGTAGTTAACTAAAAGTTAATTAAATTATAGCTGCTATAAGGCTCTTCACGACAAGTCAATGCAAACAACTTGTGTAAGGCTTGCCTATAAAGGCCTTATACAAACATAATTAATATGCTATCATCAAGAATCTTATAAATAAGTTCTTACAAATAAAATCAGATATAAATAAAATAAGAAAGGTAAGTACTGAACATCGTAAAAAAGAAAAGAAGTGCTAACAGAAATAACTTTAAAAACAGCCCGTGAAGTTTCAAAAAATTTGGAAGAACAAAGAACAGATCTTAGATGCGAGCAATTATCGACTGTTCCCTCTGCTGCAATTGGAAATAGTCGCAGCCAGCAACCTCCTCAACCATTAGATAGTATTTTGGAAAGGGTTTTTTCTAATACTGCAGGTAAAAATATACATTAAGCATTTTGACAAAGTTTTATCATGAATATAAGGAAACCCCAAATCTTTTGTAGCTGATGATGATTACACTTCCAAAAGCGTTGTTGACTCGTCAAGTGAAGATGATTCTGAAATGGATATGTATAGAAAATTTCAGATTCATTTACGGAAATGGGCTATCGAGCACCAAATAACTCATACGGCGTTAAAGGATCTTATGAAAATAATAAACTCAGACATTGGGGAAATGTTGCCAGAAGATCCGCGAACGCTGTTGAGGACTCCAAAGGAGATCATTTGCACGAAATTGAGCAATGAGGGACTTTATTGGCACCACGGGTTTGAAAAGTGCATCCGGTAAATATGGACGGACTACCCATTTTCAATAGTTCAAAGGTAGAGTTTTGGCCTATTTTGTTTAACATTCATGAAATGCCAGAGTTTCCAGCCATGGTAATAGGAAAATATTGTGGTACTTCTAAGTGCTCAGAATTGGATTCATTTCTGTTGCCATTCGTCGATGAAATGAAAAAAGCTAAGTAATTTTCAAATACTAACAAAGATAAATATCTCTCACCCTTAATAATTTCTTTATATGGTTTCAACTTGTTAACATTTGATATTATTTTTCTCAACAACGAAGTGGCGTAGTGGTAGAGTGCTGGAGTGGTATGCGGAAGGTTTCGAGTTCAAACCCAGGTAAGTAAAAATTTTTATAATTAAAATATAATTTAAATAATTACAGAATGCAGTGGAAAAGGTTTCGGGAGCTGACTGAGAGGAGGAATATATATAAAAATGTAATATAAATAAAAATAAATACTAAACACTACAAAGATAATATTTTTTTTTTAAATCTGTTTTTTTTGTGCCTTTATATAGACATTTAAAAGGCTTGGGTAAGGCCTTTTTATAACATCTAAAGCAAGCTATTAGCAATAGCTGTCATTAAAAGGCTTGGGTAAGGCCTTTTTATAACATCTGAAGCAAGCTATTAGCAATAGCTGTCATCAAATAGCTTTTGTAGGGCCTTTTTATGATATCCAAAGCAAGCTATTAGTATTAGAGCTGTCATAAAATAACCATCTGAGCCAAGCTAATTGCATTTAATGAAGAGCTATTTGCTGCTGTAACACCTGTCAACAAAGGTCTTATAGCAGTTATATAGCTTGCGTAATGTGCGCCAAAATTACTTGCATAAGGCCTTTTATTGTTTTTATAGCAGTCTGAAAATAGCTTGTTTAGAACCTTATACAAGTTAAATTGTTAGTTGGGCATGGAACCTGCCAACAAAAGAAAACGGTCGGAAAACTGGGATTCTTCCGACAAGGTAACGTAATGTACATATTTTTAAATATACCATATATTAGGCGTGTTTTTTTGCAATCCATATGGATTTGTCGAAAAAAACGACATCGGGACTTAGGAACTTCTAACTTATAGTACGTAAGTCCCGATAATTATCTGGACTTAGCTAAGTCTATATGGATTTAAGTTGTTGTATTTACGTGTAAAACTATTAGTCCCGATGTCGTTTTTTACAAATCCATATGGACTTGCAAAAAAAAACACGCCTATTAATGGTATTATTTCTTTTCACAGATACTGCTTCAACAACTAATTGAAGAGAAAATCGCAGTAATCGAAGATAAAAGTGTCGACACCAATACCTCCAAGGCTAAGCGGGAAGCTTGGAAGGATATTCTCTCCTCGTATGTTTTAACTCTTGATTGGTTAAAATCTTTATTCTTTGAAAATTTCAGATTTAACAAGTGTTGCAAAACAGTGAGAGATATTCCCCAAATTCAGTGTCAATGGCGGAACACCAAAATGAAAATTAAAAAAGTGCTTCAAATTATAGAAGAGAAAGAGGGGCAACAGGAGGTGGTCCACCTCCTAAATCACCGAATTCTATGGATGACCGTTTAATGAGCTTAATCCCAAATGAATTTGCCTTTGACCATAATAAATATGATTCGGATGCCATCATGCCTGAGATTGCAAACGAAGAAGGTGAAGACTTGGAAATTTTGTTTGAAGCCCTGGAGAACGATGATGGCTATTTTCCTCCTCTTCTTCATGACGATGATGATACAGAGCAGGAAATACCTTCAGTAAGATGCCTATTACACTTATGTTTAAGAAACAATAACAGAATTGCTATTTAACTGTTACAACAACTATTTTACAGAAACATTCTATCAACAGCAAAGCCAGCAAAAATATCAAAATATGGAAAAAACCAATGGAACATGTAGGAACATATTCAAATATGTATGGCTTTAGTGTCGTAAACGTTAATTTTGTTTTTTAGTGTGATCAAAATTTAAAAGTTCAGTATTTGGAGGTGGCTATTGAAGCAAAAAATGAAGAAGTTCAGCATTTAAAAACAAAGTTTGAAGAAGAAATTGAAAACATTCGTCTCGAGCCTACACTAAAAAGAAACGCATATGAAGCTGATGAAAGAAGGAAGAAAGATGAGCATTTGATAAAAACAAAAGCTTATGATGCTGATGAGAAGAGAAAGGAAGAGGAGCACCTGCTGAAGCTTCAATATTTAAAAGAAGGGCATAATATAAAAATAGAGCGCATGAGACAAATGGGTTTTTAGAAGTTTTTTTTATAACACAATGGATTCCTTTATTTTATTTTTTTAAGTTTGAAGACTGACCAATACTGTTTGTGCCTGATTTTTATGTTTCTTTTTGTTAATTTATTGAATTATTTATTTTAATTTATGTGTACGTAAACAAGTCTGAAAATTAATATACATTGTTATAAGTTTCATCTTAATAAATCCATAATTTGAAAAAAAATGGATGTATCAAAATGTATGTTTCAAATTACGGAAAATCAAAAAAGGAGTTTGCGTACCACCCCCTCCTGATTTAACTAAAAGTGCTAAGAGGATGGTTTCTATGTCCCTAGGATCTAATTGCATTCCTCTCAAATTTGGCATTAAACATTTTTCATTTCGGTTTGTATTTCAAAAGTTGACTTTTTAGATTCATATCTAGCTCTCAACAGAAAAATCCAAAAAGGGGTTTCCTGTTGAGAGATAGATACGAATCTAAAAAGTCAACTTTTGAAATACAAACCGAAATGAAAAATGTTTAATTCCAAGTTCGAGAGGAATGCAATTAGATCCTAGGAACATAGAAACCATCCTCTTAGCACTTTTAGTTAAATGAGGAGGTGGCGGTATATAAACCCGTTTATTGGATTTTTCCGTTGAGAGCTTAGATATGAATCTTTGGAAATACAAGCCGATATAAAAATGAAAAAATGCCAAGTTTAATGGAACGGAATTAGAATAATAACAACAATTGTAAAGGCTCAACTACATAAGCCAAAAAGTACTTTTGTACAAAAGTAAAACTATTTTTTTTCTCGCTAGCGCAGTTGTTTTGTGAAAAAGAATATACAAATTTTTTTCACAATTTGAAACGTCATTCAACAGATGACAATTGATATGTCAAAATAAATTTTAAAATGCCTTTAAGTAACTTTTAAACGCCGTGGAAGGCGTTTAAGTTAAGAGGCCTTTAAGTAACGTTGCTTAAATGTAAAAATTGATTATAGATACGGATTTCGCACTTAAGAGCTATTTAGAAGTATTTTAAAGTTAAGAAGGCTTTAAAAATTTCTTTATAGATACGGCTGCTATAGTCTAACCTAAAAATGTCACTGTTTGAACACACCTCTAGTTTTTTTCAAAAAGCGCCTAATCAAACAGAACTTTTTTTTTTAATGTCGTCGACTCATCGCTTTCGAGTTTTCGTTGTTGAATAAAATAGTTGTTGTATTTCCTTTTCGTTATTCGTAATTCGTATAGTATTTTCAATTTTGTCCGTGCCTCTTGCAATTGCTTGCGAGTTTTCATATTTTTGATAAAGCCACTAATACTGTAAAAAGTAAAATTTATCAAATAAAATAAATAAACAATAGACATTCCGGTGAAGGTACATAGTTAACCATTCATCGGCAATCGATAATAGCTTTTGTACTGATTGTTCGCAGATTTTAATACGTGTTCACCTCCTTGTTCAATATGTTTTCTTTTGTTTCTTTGATTAACAACAAATTAAAAAGAATAACAATTGAATCACAAGAAAAAAACTAAAAACATTAATATCAAATTAGAAAAATTGCAAAACAAATAACAAAGAAATTAACCCCTTTCTATAAGACGTTATGTCTTCAGAAGAAAATCAATTGGCAGAGAAAATCGATTTAATTGAACCCACAACTGGCAAATTATTCTTCGAAACCAAATCGGATTTGGTCTTCTGTAAGCCGCATTTAATGCCTTTGAAATCCTTGACCCTAGAACGTTTGGAGAATATGCAAAAGAAAGCCCAGCAACAGCTACAGGAAAATCGTGCAAAGACTGCTGCAGGAGCCGATAAATAAAGAAAACAACAACATTTTGTTTCCAAGGAGCCAATAAGAAAAAGCATTCACATTTGCATAAAATGGCATATCTTTTATCAAGTGCAATCATCCTGGCATTGTTCTTGGCCGGAATCTCGCTTTATCGCTATGGTAATGTCCAGAGACAACATATACTCGTCACACTATCCGTTCTGACAGCTTGGTGCTTTTCGTTTCTAATTGTTTTTACTATTCCATTGGACGTAACTTCGGTAAGATGATTTTTTTTTTTAATGTTGACGTAGACCATGGGGCTGTAATCAGCTGGCCCCTGTTGAGTCTGGGTTCAAAAGTAAGTCTTTAAGCTATGATAAGAACGAGAGATCATTAAAACTAATGGGCTAAGATTACTCTATTTTTTAATAATCGGTCTTTCCGTGATAAATTTGTTTGCGTCATCGAACTTAAAAATAAAATTATCAAAAGAAAATTAATTTTTTTTACATGCTCGTATGTACATACATAGATATTGTTGTTTACTCTACTTTTCAGTTTATTTCCCTATGCGAATAAAGAAAAAGCTCAGCAGAAATGAATCACTGCAAACCAATACGGTTTAGGACGAGATATGTGATAAACTAAGAGCTGCTCAGCGATTTATTGGACTTCATGTTTACACGGCCCATTTTTTCGTTCAAATACACACTAAAATGCACTTAATATGGTAGTGTTTTATACCGCACACAAAAATTGCCATAAGTTATGGTCCCGGCTTCAGCTCAAAACCCTTCTTCAGACTTATTTTGGAAATATATTATACGTAGTTCACTAAAACAAAACATTTTCTATTGCTTTCTTTTTCTTCATTACAATAAAAACAGTATCAGCCAGTTCTACATTTAACTTTCGCTCAAAATGAAATTGAAGTCAATTTAATTTCAATGGATATCAATTTCATTTCGAGTGATAGTGAAATGTAGAACCTGGCTGTATGTACTTACAACCGAATCAAAAAAAAATATACAAGAGATAAGAGAAGAAATTTTTTTCTAATCCTGCTTATCTTTTATTTATTATACTTTTAAACCAATATATTTGCATATAAAAACAAAAAAAAAAAATATTAAAAAGCAAAGCCAGATAAGCAAAACAAATTTTGACCGCAAGCCCACATTACAAACTTAAACTTTTTATCACATTACGCATTAGAATTCAGACCTCTAAATTTTGCCCTAGATCATTTACGCATGCATCTACGGCCATACAAATTTGTATGACCTATACTACTATAGGTTCTTAATCTTTTATTAATCAAGCAGACAATTTATGTTGAGACGGTCAAAGGGAAAGTCAATTTTTTCTGACCAAACTTAAGGGTACCTGCGATACAACATTTTTAGCCGTTAAAGAAAATATAATATTCTCAAAACGTGTCCACATTCAGCTTATTTATATCTCTTTATTAATCGGTTCCTCAAGACTAAAGTCTTTGAACTTCGGAAAAATGACAGAGCTTCGATCAGGCTGCCAGGCAACTTGCTTTGTTCGCTGAACTTTACTCAGGGTTGACCCAGGTTTTCTTGCAACACCAAATAAATATAATTTAAAAAATTCTTAATTTGACGAGTTATCATTCAAAATAGAGATTCAATTCTTTCGTATTTTTTTTTTTTTTGTAATTTTAGACTGTTTACCGCCAATGTGTCCAAAATAAAACAGAAATCCTGAAAGATGCTGATGGAACGACAGCGCACATTTTCCATAAAGAAAACTGCGAAGAGCCTTGGGGTCTGGTATCTGAATCGATATTTCCTAATCTTTGGCGTATAATTTACTGGTCATCACAATTCCTAACATGGTTAATTATGCCACTGATGCAATCTTATCTCAAAGCTGGAGATTTTACTATCAAGGGCAAACTTAAATCAGCCTTAATTGATAACGCTATCTACTACGGATCGTATCTATTTATTTGTGGAGTCCTACTCATCTATATTGCAGCCAAGGGTGTATCTTTGGATTGGCAGAAACTTAAAGCCATTGCATCATCTGCATCGAATACATGGGGCCTTTTTCTGTTGGTATTGTTATTGGGTGAGTTTATAGTTAAAAATTTTGTGTATTGAAGGTTCATCAAATTTCGTTTGCTTTAAGGATACGCCTTGGTTGAGGTACCTAGATCATTCTGGAACAATGCCAAACCCGGTTTTACACTACAATACGCTTATTTTAAAGCGGCTAAATTAAGCTCGGAAAAAGCTGAAGCTGAGGAGAATGTCGACGATGTGCTAGAATCACTGCAAGGCATAAGTCGTTCGGTGCCGAACAATCACGAATTGCGGCCTTGTGTGGAGACGATTTTGAGGAAGGTTCCAACTGAACTACAGGAACGTGCTAATCGAAATTACAGCCGAGGTGGTAATGGCTCGTCAACAATCGTGCCATCAGAAAAAGCACTAGTAAGGATTCACAAACAAGTGATAAAATCTTTGCAGACACTCCAGCGTACCGAAGCTCTTTGGAGTGTTCAGGTTGAAACTGTATTACATCTGGAAGATGTTGCCCGAAACATCCACTCCTCCGAACGACGCTTCAAAACAGAATTCCCAAAGAGCCGTTCGAATATCTCCAGGCTCTTGTACAGTCCAAAATTAGACTGGTATTGGGAGTGCATGCTGAAGTCACCATTTTTAAAAGCTCTGTGCATTGTGACCGCTACAATGTCATTTATGGTCGTTTGGAGTGAATTAACGTTCTTTAATCGTCGACCAGTCCTGTCAATCTTCGCCAATGTCATCAACATTGCCAAGGCAAACTACGATTTTTTCACAATCGAAATCTTCTCTTTGATGGTGTTAAGTTATTTATTTTATTGTACATATTCGACAATTCTGCGCATTCGATTTCTGAACCTTTATTACCTGGCGCCACATCATCAGACCAACGAGCATAGTTTGATCTTTAGTGGCATGCTTCTCTGCCGCTTGACTCCCCCCATGTGCTTGAATTTTCTCGGTCTTATTCACATGGATTCGCATATTATTAAGCAGCGAATAATGGAGACATACTACACTCAGATTATGGGCCACATGGATGTAATCGGTATCATCGCAGATGGCTTCAATATCTATTTCCCTATGTGTATGCTGGCTTTTTGTCTTGCAACTTGGTTCAGTTTAGGAAGTCGTGCATTAAATGCCCTGGGATTTCAGCAGTTCTTACAGAATGAAACTATTGCCACGGAACTTGTGCAAGAAGGCAAGGATCTGATTGCCCGAGAAAAAAGACGCCGGCAGAGAGCCGAAGATGCAATGGCTCGTCGTCGGGATTTCAATCGAACCGACTCGACTGAAGTAAATGGCTTGAGCATAGGAAAGTATCGCAATGCTCGAGCAGCAGGAGGAGTAAGTCTCACACCTGCGGACGGACTACTCAGCGATGGCGAACCAATGGGTTATGCAACTACCAATCGACAACCTGACTTAACACGTAGTCTCTCCGATGAGATCAATGATCGTTTCGGAGTAAGCACGCATGTGCAGATTGGATTCAAGGGTACAAGTGACTTAGATGACTTCGAAGATGAAAGAAGGATAGGCCCGCCACCAAGAGGGATATTTGACGATGTTTAGCAAAATATAATTTTAGACGGTGGAAGGTATTAAAATAGTAGAGGCCAGTTCTTTTTTGTTTGCTGGCTAAAGTAACTATGAAGAAGATACAGCGTTTATTAGCCAGTAGATTGAAGATTAGCGAAGTAAAATATATAAGCTATTTAGAGCCAGATTCAAGCGATTAGAGAATGATTACAAGGACTCTCCAGAACATGCAACCGAGTGATGTTCTTATTAAGTCAAAGCAAGTTTCCCAACTTTCACAAAATCCAAAGTTTTCCAATTAGAATTGCAAAGAGGAACTCCCATTAAATGAGTGAGAAAAATAACGCCAAATTGATTGAAATTAAAAAAAAAAAAAATCCAGTAGTAACTACGTATGTACAGACATACATATATCCGATCTTTGTGAGCTTGAACTTTTACAGAATTAGAGAGCCTTAGTCCTAACAAGCATTAATTATAACATGTGATAAGTTACAGGCTAATAATTAAATTAACGAGATGCAGCAAACTTAAATTCTGCAATTAAGTTTTAAGAGGGGTTTAAGGTTGAACAGTGAAGTAACTTTGGAATATTATTTAATTTTTATCATAAAAGCGAAGTCCAAGGTGTTGAGCAATTATTTTCGGAAAAACTTTTGACAGATTTTCAGAGCAACAACCACAAATATTTGGTATGTGGCTTAAGCTTTTTTATCGCATGCTTTGGCGGAGAAAAACTTATTGAGATCTGTCAGACTATTTTATGATTTCAATTTAAAAAGTTTTCTATCCTATATGTCAATTACTAATGTTGATTCCACTCATACAAGAAACTAGCGTGATTGATCGTGGTGCACTGCAAAAATAAGTCAGATTGTTGGTCCTTTTGCTATCTCAAACTCTTTGAATCTGGCTTTTATTGTAAAATAAATAAATAACAAAAACAAAAAAAAAATCATATATATTTTTAGCCATTTACTTAAATTTAAGACTTGAGGATATTTATTTATTTTATTTAATGCTAAATGTATACTTTTACTTTTGATTATTTGGCTATGAAGAAAAATCAAAGTTTGTTTTCTCGAAATTCTTTAATCTACGATGTATGTATATTTTAAGGGCAACACAAGATTTGTGTCTGATACTTTATTTGCCGTTTAAGCACATTTGGTTTTAAACAAAATATGTGTCATTTAATTATAAACAAGAAACTGATTTTCCTAAATTTAAACATAGTTATAGGCATGCGCTAAGTTTGATTATTATTATTATTGTTTCTCAAAATAATGAATTATACAAACTGGGTATTGTGCAAAAATAAAATTATTTATAATTTTTAATTATATACTTATGTAATAATAAACAAACATAAATGATATTTCAATAAAAAAAGTAAAATGTACTTTGTACACGTAATACAAAGCAAAATGTTGTTTTTATATGTTAATTATTGTTTACCCGAACGTTTAATTTAATTTAAATTTAGTTTAGTTTTTCTTTTTATTAATTTTGCAGTTATCTAAACTAAACAATAGCATACAGTAGCTTTTTATAAAAATACATACATACTTAAAGAAGCAAAACAAAGAATAAATATATAAACGTTGTTGTTCAAAAATTGTGCTTTAAATTTGAAGAAGTTAAGTAGAAAATATTTCGTAACCTTGATAACAATTTTTCAAATAAACTGGGCCCGTATTACGAATTACGGAACGAAAGGTAAAAAAACGATACCCAAGAAAACGATAGTCGTGACATAAACCGATTATGATTTACGATAATGAGTGCCTGAAAATACTGCCAGATAAAATAAAAAAAAACAGCTGAACCAACCAAAGAAACATAATCAATATGTGACAGCTACATAAAGTTACAAGTCAAAACTATAAAAGACGACCGCCAAAAGCAGTCGTAAACGAAAACGAGTATCGTTTTAAAAATACGACTATCGTAAATCGTAATCGCAAAAAAAACGGTAACGACGGATTTTGAACGATAATCGTAATACGTAATACTAAACAAGCAAATCACAGCATGCAAACAATATTCTACTTATCTATACATAAACACCATCACAGTTCCTGCCGTTAGTTTTCATTTTCGCATTTCTTATGAGATACAAAGCATCATACAATTTATGTAACTTTATTCATTCATCAGTAAGCTTTGAATAAAGATAATACTAACAAAATTAAAATTTTTGGTTTCATTTAGTTAAAACGAGGAACCCTAGAAAGTTAATCTACGTCGATTCGATAAACACCAATTTTTATTTCTTAAATATCACTTGATTTTTTTTGTTCGATCGAATTTTATCTTTGTATAGCTCTAGCTAAGGCTAAGGTCTGTTAGTGTTAAGTTTTTCAGTAACAATATCTATTTGGGAAGGTATAGCACTTATCGATAAATTCGTAAAATGTTCGTCAAAACGACGAAGATTTCCTTTAACGTAACTTTTAGTAGCCAAAATTACAAAATTTTCAAGTGTAAATGTTTTTCTTATCACAACCATACATATATGATAAATCGAGAACAGAAGGAAAGCGTAGCCATTTTGACTGGTTTCCAGTCAGATTTGACTGGATTTTATTGCCGTTAGCTGGAATTGAAAAACAAATCCAGTCAACTGTTTTTTTGACTGGATTTAATAATTCAATTTGCAGTTTAAATACGCTTAAATTAAATACACTTCCAGCTAGGTCAGTGTTAACCAAGTGTAAATGAGTAATTACGCAGTGAAATCAACGAACACATCCATTTTTAAATCTTTCTGACAAGACATCTGAGTTGACAATAACATACATTTTGTTTTGAACTTCTGCTTGCTGGTTGTTCTATCCAATATTAATAAAATATATTTTTGTTTTCTATAAAAAAAAAATTGGCACAGTAGCCTATCGATAATGTCAATAACCGATAATGTGAATTTTTCTAAAATGTGAACCGCTGAAACTTTATATTGTCATCTCTATAATGTGAACTTCTGAAGTTTTCGAACTCTAACCGCCATATTATTCACTAGATACATCCAGATTAAAACTTAAATCCAGATGTATTTACATTGAATTTGTATGCTTTACATCTGGATCTAAGTTTTTAATCTTGATGAATCGAGTGAATAATATCTTTATTTTTCATTTTTTCTTAACTTAATAAATGTTGAAACTGTGCTTTAGGAATTTTTTTGCGTTGTTATAAATGAATACGAAAGTTGTTTCAATCAGTTTGTAAGATCTGAAAAATGTTCCAGTAATGTGAATCCCTCTAAAATCCGAAAAGCCTTGTTTTAATTAGTTCAAATTATTGAGGGACTACTGTATTTTCATATTTGACTTTTTTTTTGACTTGAAAAAAATGTCCTTATGTTTGACTGTTTTTGTTTCTGGATTCGGAAGAAACAAATCCAGTCAACAAGTCAGATTTGACTGGATTTGGAATTTTGATCTGGGAACACTGGTCATAAATGCGAAGGTAACTGTTAAGTTCAGTAGGCCTATTCCAGAAAGGGCGATCAATTTGACCACTTTCGAAGATGGTTGATAGCCCTATTCTGCTATCCGATTTGATCGAATCTCGATTCGAAACATGTCTTTTCGATGCAAATCTTAACCAGTACTTGTTTTTGAAATTGTAAAAAAGATCTTTTTGTCTTAGTTATGTACATATATTTTTATCGCAATTTATACGCATACGGAACAATCATTTCCTCCCCGCGGATAGCAGATTGCTAATCATTGACTTATTATATCATTAATCATTAACCTATTATATCTATATATATAATAGGTCAATGTTGCTAATGTTCACGGGAACCACAGATTAGCCACATGAAGATGAGAATCCCCGGCAGCCATTTTAATTTGCCTACAAGCTTGAACTGGCAGTTATCAGATAAAAAATGAGAATGTGTGTAAAAATATCTCACACATAGACAGTAGGGATCTTCACACACCTGGTTAAATAGTTGTTGCAATTCACATCTATTCATCGACGCGGGAAGAAATTACAAATACAACAATGTAAACATATGGGTTTGGGAGGGTGAAACGTACGAAACATTCTCATCTTCATATGGCTAATCTGTGACGGGAACGTTTAGCAGAATAGGGCTGTAAACGTCAAATGTTTCCAAGACACTTCCATTAGTTCTTCCAGTCATCCAATTTGAAGTCAGCTATTTCCAAAACTATGAGAGTTGTTTCCCGTACAAAATAAATTGTATTGTAGTCATATTTTTTTGATTTAAATAAGGAAATAAACTTCTGAAGAGAAGAAGGGCAAATTCCTAAATGCAAAACTTGCGTAAATTATGCTAAGTCCGGTATTACACGGCGCGTGTTTAGCCTCGCGTTTCAACTTGATTCTTACATTGCTTTGCATGTGTTTTGCTTTGCAAATCTTGCGTTTAGGAATTTGGCCGAAGATAATAAACAATTTAAGAATACGAAGAAAATTGCTTAGAAGGGAAGTGAGTATTGCATTTTATTAATCACAAAAAAAGTCAAAAGCTCTGGCATTTTCGTGCCAGAAAAAAGTAATGAAACACGTTTTGGGTACATTTGGGATACCACGGGATCCCGCGGGCGAGTAAAGAAACAGACCTATTTTGAATGTATTCAATTAATTTTCTTCAAATAGGTTTGTTAAATTATTTGGACTAACCAATGAAGCATTCGTGTATGTTTTTGAAGACATCAAAGATGATTTTAAACGGCAAAATAATAGCTCCTTGCCTACAATAGGCGTTTTTCTTTTTTAGCTCCGATCGGGGCACTGAGCTGTCCAAAAAAGAACTATGTTATGGCGAATTCCTTTCAAAAAAGAAATCGAATATTTTCTAAACAGAATCGAATTTTTCTGTCAATTGAAAGGAATTCGTATTTCGTAAAATAATCGATTTTTTTTGGTGGTGTTTGTGTTACTTTATAGCTGCAATTGACGCAAAACGTCAAGAAACTATTCGCAAAAGTATTAAGGTTGTTTGTTTTTGTTGTGAGAAAAATGTTTTGCCAATAGAATTAAATTAATAAATAAAAGATATTAGTCAGCTTATGCGGTGCCAATTTGTTGGTGCGTTTTATTTGTTTGAAATTCTATTTGCACATATATTTTTATAGAAAATTGTTATTGAGAAAGAAGTTTTCACTTGCACTGAAAGTTTTTAACACGTCTTTGATAATGAACAAGCACAATAAATTATTTTTATAGCTGTATTGACTGAATATTGTTGAATATTTTGTTAAATTATGTAGAACTCGTTGCAACCAAAAAATAAACAACTCGTCTTCCAAAAGTTCCGCGACTTTCGATTTGACGTATTAGAAGTGTCAAGTCTTCGTAGTGTGTGTGCAAATCAGTGTGAAATCTTGCTAAAAACGCAAGATTTGTTTTGACAGAAAAGAATCGAACTTGTTTAGAAAAAAATCGATTCTGTTTAGAAAAAATTCGATTTCTTAGTTGTAAGGAATTCGCCATTAGTTTTTTCAATCGGAGCGCTCCGAGCTCTCAACTTGTATTTCTTTTTTAGCTCAGAGCTCGAACGGGGCTCGCTCGATGAGCTCGGAAAAAAATGACCGAGCACATCGAGGTAAAAAGCTGAGCTCAGCTAAGTTCATTAAGTTTTTGTGGAATTATTGCTTTTTCCATTTTGTATTAACTAGAAACTAATTAAAAAGAAACAAAACTTGAAAATATAACCACCAATTTCACAAACAAAGCTGCCAATGTTGACGTTTTATTAAAAAAAAAATATATACAATGACAGTTTAGTGCTCATTAGTGTTTCTTAAATCAATCGGAGCGCTCAGGTCACGCCCGGTTCGGAGCAAGCTCTATTCGCTCACGCCCCGCTCGGAGCCAAAAAAGAAAAACGTCTAATACTGTAGCACTTTTTTTGTTGTTGAACTTGTTGCTCCAAAAAGTATTTTTGTTGATGTTGTGATGCGAGTTCGACTCTGGCGAGTCTTTGTTTTTTCTGCATGGACAGATACATCCTCTTGCTCAACTTCCGTCTTTTGTCAGATTCAAGAAAAAATTCTCTCGGAATTGTATATTTCCTTCATCCTTCAAAGGCTTCCTGTTTGGAGCAGCAGCTCCAAATATGCGGACTTTGAGGCCACAATATCCTGGGTCCTTAAATCCAGTAAAACAATTACTGTCCCAAGTAACATTTTTCCTCTCATAAGACGCTCCGAGAGCGCTACAAGACTTATTTTAGGGAGCTAAATGCAGATTGTTAAAAGCCTTTAATGGCCTAGTTATTGGAGCCTCTTGATCCTATAGGAAAAGTTTTATTCTTCTTATGCGATTATAGACTCCGCTTTGTAAATCTAGTAAAGCTCTCTTAACTCTTCCTATGGGAGTGCGTCTCTTACTACAAAAGTTGAGAGAGAACGAGTGTGTTTAAACTTAAAAAAAACATATATCTTTCGCATTTTTAATTTCTTTTTTTGAAGAAGGTAGGCGAATAGTTTTTATGTGTGTTTGTGATTCTCTCATGTCAAAAAATAATGTGTTTTTTGATTCGAGTATTTATTTCATAAGTTAATTGACGTATTATATTTGTTAAGATCATGGCATATGTAGGCTAAATTCTTGGTGCAATTAAAATTGCATCTACTAATTTCCACATTTTGCTTCGAAAAATAACAACGCGGTTCCAAAATTATGCATGTTTAAAATATTTTGTTATTAATTATAATAAGAAAAAGGGTTACCATTAATATTTTTTTTAGATGCAAAAATCACTTAAGTATGTTTTTATACAATTCACAAAGTGCGATCCAATTATTATGTTATTATCGTGCTTTTATGACAAAAATTGGATCTAGAGTGGCACAAAATATGACGCCTTTTCATTATTAAGATTATCTGAAATCTTCCAATATATTTGTCATTAAAAACTGACAAAAACAACTGATTTTTAAAGATGCCATTTTACTTGTGTCGTATTAATATACTGCTGTCACAAATTTTAAATAATGACATAACACAAAAAAGAATGTCCCCGCTCATTCTTCTCTGGTATAGTAGCTGTATACTAAGTTAGACAAATCCATTTTTTATACAACTAATATCGACAGCAAATAAGAGAAAACAAGATGAATATGACCTATACAATTTTTTACAAGTTTTGGTAAGAATGGAAAACCAAATAAGATAATTTTTTTAGAATAGTTTTTTAAGCAACGGTAACCCTCAAAATATAATGAAAACATTTTGTTCATTTTGCAACATGGCTGCTGTTCATTGATACTTTAACTCTTGTTTTAACACCTCTATGATATCTTTGGATGATGATGAAACGGAAAGCAACACAGATAAATGTGATTCGTTTGAAAGTTAAACGTCAAATTGTAGTCCCATTAGAACGTTTGAGCTCCCGTAAGAAATGTCGCTCTCAGTAAATATAAATTTTCTTTTCTTCTTATGGGAACTAAAATGCTCTTATGGGACTTAAGTTTGACATTTAACTTTCAAACGAAACAAATTTGTCTGTGGGACGTTCCTTTTTATTGCAATTGCCAACTATTGTTAAGAAATTTAAATGTGAAAGCAAAAAAACGATAGTTGTGTTAGATTAACATTTTAAAACAATGGAACAAAATTATAACCTAATAATTTTTCGAATAAAGTACAATCAAAGTTAACTGGATATAGCTTGGTGTTATTTAAATCACTCCAAAGCTGATGACAACCGATTCAACAACATTATTTCCATTAGTACAATTAATAAGGTTGTTTCGATCAATTCTATCAAAATAATGCTTTTGAGATCGATTTTTCGGCAGATTGTTTAATCTTTTTAATAACACTAATAATATTAGCTACCTTAAGTTTGAAATGTGTGCTTTTTGTTTAGTATATTTCGGTTCTAAAAATTGTTGTCAAATTCACTATTACCAGTAGTTCTACAGCCCCGAAATTAGGTAAGCAAAGAGAACAATAAATCGACCAAAGAAACTTGCTCGCAACGAAAACAATCAAACCACCACCAATCAAATAACCAATCCGATTGAAACATGAACAGAAGCAAGTTTTGTGAACAAAAAGAACGCACTGTACAATTCAACTATAACATCTGTTCGTTTGATATTCAAAGCTGGCGTCGTAGCTCCTATTAGAATCTTGAAAAAAACTTTTTTATGAATAGTCTCATTGAAGTATTATTATGGGATTATAAAGACTAAAAAATGACGTTTAGAATTTTAATTTCATAACGAGATACTTATGAGACTTAAATAGATTTAGATATAGGATTTAAGTACTTTCAAATTTAAAAAATACTTAGCTCTTACAATAAAAATGCTATGAGACGAATTTGAGTTTCATAACAAGAGATTCATTCTTAAGTATAGCAATAGGATATATAAGAATCTTATGGGAGTTCTTTTCAGATTTGAAGAGCTTAACTCCGGGAGTTTGTTAGTTGGGGTACCACGAATGGATTTTTGATTTTGACAGCAATTTGGTATTATGTGGTATTTAAAGTCTTATATACCTAGAATGAAAACAAAATTATTTTTGTCATCATAAACACGAAAGTATAACATATATTTCACGGACCTTCTTCCAGCCATCCCGTGTTCTTATTGGGGGTCTAAGACTATTTAGGACAGTTGTGATGCCATCCCAATGGTCTCCAGCCTTTTCCCTAAGTATCTCCTAGCAATTCCTCTATTTTCCTTCAAAAAATCAATAAGTGCAGCAAATTGTTGAGTGGAGGTATGTTTTTGACTCCTTAATTAGAGAAAAAAATTCCACACATACAAATTAATTATTAATTAATTACTCAATAATAATTAAAAAACTTTAAAACTTTAAAAAAAAAAAACACAAATATGAATTTTTTAAGTTATTATTTACATTTTGTTTCGATCCGCCAACCGCCAACAATCCGACACCTTCGCACCTATCATTCACAGATTCGCACATACAAGTTAGTGTTGGATAAACAACGATAGTATTGATAGTTTTTTACCATCGATACTATCGCCGATAGTTTAAAACAATCGATACTATCAAAACAATATACGTTATACATTTTCTTTGAAAATAAACCAATGTCGTTTTCTTTTTCCTCTGTACTTAAGCTATACAATTAGAATTCTAGTTGCAAAGCAATGAAAATACTGGAATATGCGATTGGAATGTTGATTGTTTCTATGTCTTTTTATGTATTTTCCACATATTTATAGTTATTTTGTATATTTGTTTGTACTTTTTAAGCTGCAGTGGGCTGTGTGTTCCTCCCGGGTGCTCCTTCCATTTAATAAGTACTCTAGAATCCCTGCAGGCAGGGCTACCTTCGTGGCTCTAAAGAGCCAATTTGGCTCTTTTTTTCAGGTGTGACTCTTTGGCTCCACTTTTCTAAAATCATCCAAAATTGGCTCTTTTTGAGATTTTCGTGGCTCTTTTTACTCTTTTTCAGAATAATATATCTGCTTAAAGTTCCTTTTTCATAATGTTTCAATTTTCCTTTAAGTAAAAACTCTTTGCGAAAAATTGTTTGAAATTTTTCCTCTGAGTAAAAAATTCTCTGAAATGGAACAAGTTAATTTTCATTAAAAAAATCAATTTCTTACATTTTATCTTTTCGGATAAATATTTCCCGAACGTAGCAAAGAGAAAGAATGAGATGAAAGTGGCATATTTTGGATTTAAATTACAAATGGTTCAGCTGTTGTATTTATTTTTTTTGCAACTGTTTTTTTCTTGTAAGGTTTCGTTATTTTTTCATTTCAATTTTGAAAAAGATTGACATATTTTTTTTGACAACTCGATATTTAAAAAACGAGTTTATCGATTTTTATTAAACCTTGCAAAAAGATTTTTTTTTACATTATCTAGAAGATTTTAGACAAATTTTTTGTTTGTAATCAAAAATAATGGTAGCTCCCATACAAATACCGTTAAGGAAAATCTGTTATTGCTCAAAAACGACACCCACGATTTTGATATATTTTTTTTTGTATCAAAATTAGTAAGCTCTAGCATTTAAAATTGTTAAATTTTACATTGAACTATTATTAACAGTACCTGTATCATAGGACGGTTTTATTGATTTTCAACTTTCTCATTACCTGATTATCGATTAAAACTAAATTTTGTACACACAAGCTTGTAATAAATTTAAACAATATTGCATATCAAAACCTTAAAAAAAAAGTTTCAGAAGTATTTTAATCAATTTCTGTCTAATTTTGTTGATTTAAAACAATTTTCCAGTTAAAATAATATAATTTCCTTGCATATGTGTAACACGGGGCTAATTGTTAATTTTTATATACTAACATAATACTGCCTGCAACTTTAAGAGTTTTGGCAAATATATAAAATATAGGCTCCCATAACTAATTTATTTCAGACTTTAGAACCACAGTGTGATCGCACGTCGCACGTAAGAGCAAGTTCGTGCGACCCAGTCGTGCATATTTTGTATGTTGTGGACGTTTTCAGCGGTGGCTCTTTTTTCCTTAAAATACTCTTTTTATTGGCTCTTTCTCAAAATCTGGAAAGGTAGCCCTGCCTGCAGGCAATCGGATGGGATGATTCATATTCTTTGTTGGCATTTAAGATACTGAATCGATCAAGTCGGTCAAAATGTTACCTTTTTCAGCGAAAAAGTTATTAGTCGTGTTTTGTGTTTACGTGTACTTAAAGTATGGTTAGGTTAGGTTAAGGTGGCTACCAAGCAGAAAGCTTGACACACTTAGACCACAGTTGGTCTATTGTGATACCACAAGAATCTAGGAACTTTCCTTCGTATTCGTTGAACCACTTAGAGCTCCTTACGAGGCGTGCGAGATTAATTATGTCAACATTTACCAGATCACTAGGATCGTTGTAGTAGTACTCTCCGAGATGGAGTTTATGTCGTTGGGATAGAGCAGGACAAGTGCAGAGGAGATGAGGAATCGATTCTTCCTCTTCTTCATCCATACAGCTAAGTTTTGTCGCTACACAGGTGGTGACGTTGTTCCACCTTAGGTTTGTTTTCTCATTGCATCTTGCTTCAGCATAAGTTTACACGTAGCAATGGGTATACCTACATATATTTGACCTATTTGGTAAAATAGGTAGTATTGTTCCACTTCTGGCGAGTTCGTCAGCCCTGCAATTTCTTGGAATGTCCCTATGGCCCGGCACCCAGCAGAGGTGAATATTAAACTGCTGTGCCATCTCAATGAGAGATGATCGACAGTTAAGGGCTGTTATTGAGTTGGTAGAGACAGATTCCAGGGATTTTATGGCGGCTTAGATTTTATGGTGGTTAGATATTACGTTTTCTTTAAGCCAAGGCAGTACTTCTTTTATCGCCAAAAGTTCCGCTTTGAACACGCTACAGTGATTGGGAAGGCGAAAGGAGAGATTTAAATTCATCGTGTCTGAGTACACACCCCCACCAACCCCGACATCAGTTTTTGATCCGTCCGTATGGAAGTGGATTGATTCATCTTCCAGAAATGCCAGATCATCCCAGATAGATCTGGAGGGTATGGTGAGCTGGAAGTTTTTATCGAACTGTAACTGGGTATAATAAAAGTATAATACCGTTGTAAAAATCCCGTCTTTATACTGTGAAAACCGACATTAGGCCTCTTTTACATGAGAATGGAAATTGAAGTTCAGATATTATGTATGAATCATTGCAGTAGACAAAGCGAAAAAAACTGTGATTTTTTCAATCCCAGAGGGAAATAATGTGTTTCCTAGAAAACCGTCTTAAGGGCGGTCGTTCTCTTAATCTTCAAGGTTCAAGCTGAAGTGATTTACTCCAATTTCTTTCCTACCCCTTACTTTTGGCACTTTGGACCCATGCATAATACATAGGCACATAAATTAGTAGTTTCTTCTTTTCTGCAGTAAAAGACTTTTTGTACATAGTTTTACAAATATTTATTTGATTTTTCATTAATAAATATCTATTTATTTTAATAAGTAAATGTTACTTTTACATGAAACTCTAATATACTCCTATAGCATTAGCACGAAAGGTGTTATTGGCACATTAAGAATAAAAGTCTAGTAATTAGAGCTATTTCATTTTTGATATTAAGTGGGTTGAAATTCTGTTTCGGTGGGGGAAGAAATTCTAAATATGTGAGTTTGTGCAGTTTACATACATATAATTGTACCTATGTACATTTACATACAATTTATGTTACTATTATAGTTTCTTAAACAGTGTTAGATTTTTAAGCTATTTTCTTTGGCAATTTATCAAGAACACAGTAATTTCCTATAACACTTTGAGCTCAGGCCTTAAAATCCAATCAAAAGAGCACATTTTTACTGACAAGATGCATTTTTTTGCATATCTATACATATACTCGTTTGTAAGGATTTTCTTAAACTGACCTTAAAACTATATGAATATCTTATTGTAAATTTGGCAATTGTGCGCTTTTAATGCATTTGTGACTCCACTTTAAAAAGATCCATTGTCCATTTGTATAATGCTTGGCATTTATAACATATTATATCAAACAGATGCTCTCTTTAAGCTCAACGTACTTGCAATAATATCGGTTGGATGATAATCGGCGTCAACAAACGAGTCATGATTCAAACAGCGAGTCCCACCTAAACAGGTGCACGAACACACCGAAGTATTTTCATCGAAATCGGTGCAACAATTCGAATTCCCAAGTAATTTTCCTTTCATATTATAAGAAGATTCGGCGTCATAGTTTAACGGTTGATTAGAAGATCCGAGTTTTTGATGAGCATCCTCCTCGTCTCTTTTGGCTTCTTCGGCTTGCCTGAAATATTGTTAGAATATTATAAGCATTTATGCAAAGATGAAAGTAAAAAGAAATTTTCAAAAACCAAAAACTCTTACATTGTCATGAATCTTAAGACAAGCAAGTTTATGCTGGCAGCTACTACAGCCAGTCCAAATAGTATAAAAACCAAACTAAGCGCCACATAGCCGGGCTTATTCATCAGGGCCTGATCATTTTGCAGAGCAACATAATCACCGAAACCAATGGTAGTCAATGTGACGAAGCAATAATAAAAACTGTCAAAATAGCTCCAACCCTCGTAGCGTGAAAATACGGCAGCTCCAGTTGTGATTATAATTGATGACAGCATACCTGTAGCCAGCATAAGATTCATTTCGGTAGCTTCAGTGTGATTGCAGTGCATGTAACGCTTCGCACGTCGAATTATAACTGATGCGAACTTATTCAAACGTTCACCGATACTTTGAAACATAACCAGTCCAAGAGGGATACCAACCTATCGAAGTTTTAAATAAAATGACTGTACAAACATATGGATAATGGGGCATATTCATAGTCACTTTTAAACTCCAGTTTATCATAGACCTGGGTTTATCCGATCTAAATAACATTGAATAAACCCCTGTCTAAGATAAACTGGAGTTTAAAAGTGACTATGAATATGCCCCAATGAGTTTAAGTTGTTTTAAATAATTACCATAGCATAAGCCATACAAAATGCTTTGCCACCAATTGTTACTGGTGTTGAGTGACCATATCCAATCATAGCTAGAACTACGGTGGCAAAGTAAAAGGCTCCAGCGAATTTCCATTGGGGTCCAGCTTTGTGCGGTTTGTTTTCAATTATCACTATTTCCATCATTCTGTAGTCTTCGGCTGATACATTGTACTTTTTAACAAAGTTGTTTTTAAGAGCTTAAATAATAAAAATAAAATAAGAAGTCAAAGATTATACTGAGCAAAAGATGTTGCGCCGCTTAATATTATCGGGTGCAGGATCTTTGGGAAGTTGAATATTAGACCTAGAATATCAAACTTACATGATGTAAATTTTTTGAACGAGACTAGATACATGCCAATTTATAACAGTTATAACAGTTTTTCACCATTAAAAGTGGCTGTGCGTTAACGCGCGACTTGAAAAAAAAACTCTGGGTGCCTGAACTATGCCCACCGGCGGAGAGCCCTGCGGGGCCGTATTAACAGTACTTTTATAAGGAAATGACTCTAGACATGCCAATTATAACAGTTTTGGTTTATAAAAGTACTGTTTTTGCGGCCCCGCAGGGCCCAGGGCCCTCCGCCGGTGGGCATACTTCAGGCACCCAGAGTTTTTTTTCAAGTGGCGCGAAGCGCGAGTTACGAGGTTGATTCCCGGTTTCAATAAAAAAAAAAACAATTTTTATTTGGGCAGAGCTTCGCCCATTGACTTTTATTAAATACCAAAGACAACTTAGATACATCGGTTTATATACTTCACTGGGAAAATTAAATATTATGTTTATTATGCAAAAATATATGTGAGAACAAAATTGTAATTTAATATTTGAATTTAATGGAAAATAAAATAATGCTATTTGAGTATGACACAGTTAAATAGGTATAGTTATAGAAAAGAAAAATATGCAAGTTAAGCGTTGGCTGGTTGAGGGGTCAACGTAATTCGCGTTAACGCACGTCTACTTTTAATGGCGAAAAACTGTTATAACTGATATAAATTGGCATGTCTCAAGTCACGTCCCTTTTATAAACCAAAACTGTTATAATCGACATGTCTAGAGTAGCTTCATTAAAAAGTAGGTGTGCTAGGTATGGTCGCTTATTTTACTGTTCCTCAAAGTCAAAAACATAAAACAAAATTAGCGCATTCCCCTCCCCAAGCTCTTCACAACTATTTTACTCCTTTTATTTTTAATTAATTTCAATTTCTATTAAGGCTCTACCAAACCAACGCGAATAATTCCGATCGACGACGAAGCTTTCGCCCGTCTGAATTTATTTACATGAAGATTAATGAAAACACCCACACTGGCGTGATGCGAATCTTCGGACATTATTCAGACGTCGCATATTCGCTCCGAATGCTTCGCGTTGGTTTGGGAGAGGCTTTAAGGTCAGAGAAAACCCTCGTACTCATACTTTGGTTTTATGTACATATATCCACCATATTATTACTCTTGGACTATAATGTTTGCCTTACATTGAGCTCTGTTATAATGCAAATCGTGTTCAACTGATGGGGAGAATAAATAAAACAACAGATTTTTCATTTTTAAAATAGGTGTTACATAACCATGTAAGTGTTCCCATTGTTTTTGATCTATGCCGAAGGTAGAGTCAAACATAAAAGTAGACTTTCCTCTGTGCGACGTTACGAGGTCTCACTTTACGATGTAGGACGTTACGTTAAAAAAAAACCTGCGTAGTAGAATATTGGGTACGTTTAGTGACAAAAATTTGAAGATCCCCTTCAAGCAAACTAGTCCGTTTTGGATCCGTAAACGTAGTAAACAACGTATGGACGATTTCGCATAACGATCCATATAAATTTTGATCCTCAAACGTTGATGTTTGCACACATAAACCGTGACTCACAGCACACAATTTTTTTTATTTTAAGTAAGTTAATTCAAACAGTTTAGCTAAAAATTGAAAGTTCACTGTGCCGTATGTGGAATATTATTTAGTACATTTAAACCCAATAAATAGTCTTTAACAAATATTTGCCTTGCGATTTTGAATATTATTTCTCCTAATCGTCTTCACTGATTTTGATCAAGTTTTCTATACAACGAGCTCCTTTAAACTTGAAATAAACTCGAACTGACAAATAAAATACTTTGCAAAAATTCACTTTTGCTAAATGGATTTTTTATTAATGACTGGTTTACTTTGACAAAAAAAAAACTATTTGTATTCATTAATCGAAATTCGAACAAAATTTCACGTGATCACATGGACTTCCTCAATTTGACAATTGTTTTGCATGCGAAAAAATAATGTGGCAAAACAGAAATTCGCTACACAACAATATGGGTGTGTTTTAGGACATAACTATAGCTTTAGCACAGTAAAATTTCTCTCAGTTAATAATAAAATAAAACAAGATATATATAAGCCATAAATAAAGTGTTAAGCTGCATATTAGAGACACTTATTTACTGCGCTAGCTATATAATTGCCAATAAAACACGCCTATAATGTACAGTGTATAATTTTTATTTTGCATGCGAGCTGTATAAACTAGGTTTAAAGCTTTTAACCTAATAAAAAAGAGTTAAAAGAGCCCATATGGGCACTATTTGTTTACGCCGAAAAGTGTTCAGTTCAGTTCTGGGCATCTGTGAAAATCGAAACAGAATGGCGGATCAAACGTCAGTATTTGTTCTAGGTTCAAGTGTAAAATTTTTTGCAAGTAAGGTTTTTTCCGGGTTTTTAATTATTTAATTATTATTTTGAGAAAAGTACTCCAAAAAACATTATGGTTTTCAAGAAAAGAAATCAGTTTTCCAATAAATGCAGTGTTTTCCAGTTTTCTTCTGAATATGTTTTCAGCATCGATCAGCAGCGTTGGCTCGTTTGTTCTTCTGAATTACCAATCGAGAAGGACATTAGATTTTTTCCTGAGTGAAAAGCATTTGGACTGAAGGTTGCAAAACAAAATGTAGGTATGAGTGGTAGGACTCCCGTGTCGAAATATGTACGTGTTACACGTAATGTATTACACGAACGTATTATATTGTTACGCATTTATGAACTCATCAACGCATACCTGAACAAACGATCAAAATACCCGCTGACGTTTGTCATTAAAAACCATCTATGAGCCTGGCTTACACGTTTCCTTTTCTCGGTTGTTTCGTCTTTTGTCTTTTTGACAGATATGGTTAGGGGTGTAGAAATGTAGGGGCGGGATTGCAGTCCCGAAAGCAGGAATGAAAATTTCAAGACTTTTTTCTGGTTGAACATTGACGTTTATAGTTTGACAACTGAGTAGTGATGAGCGATGATGATTATAGATGTAAGCAAAAATTGTGGTTGAGAGAAAAAAATATCGATAAATCAGTATTGATTTTTTGATAAATTACATCGACTATAAAAAATACAAACAGGCAAACAAAATGGATTCTTTGAATCACATTAAAAGAAAGTTTCTTTGGAAAAATATTTGTTGTTGTCTATCAATCTGTTTGTTCTTGTTTCTTTAAAAAAAAAAACATTATTCTTAACTTGTTAAAGATGTTCTTTTTATGCTTGACTGGATTCCTAGGAGATTTAGCAAAAAATAGATTTTTTCATTTAAAAGGAATGTTGATACTTCATACCGAAAAAAGTTTGCTGAGGTTCCGCAAAGAGGGTGGGTAGCAAATTTAGCTATGTCTCAAAAATAAAAGTTGCAATGTCCTATTTATAAAGAATTTACTTTGGCTTAATTTTCATATATTTAGTTGAATTTGAAATGAATAATCAAGAAAAATTTATGATTTGAAATTGAAATTGTTATTCTTTTGCTTTTCATTTGCTGTAGGTATAGGAAAGGTTTTTCGTTTCGGGTGAAAAAATCAAGGTTTTAATCAAATTTAATAAACGATGACGGAGAAGTTTAAAAGATGTTTTAGCCATACGGTCTGTGCATATATAAGTTATGCTAGAGCATAAACAGGTGGAGCTTTTGGTACATAGTATTTATAAAATAGAAATTAAAGAAATTCTCTTCTATATAAAGTATCGATTTTGAACAACGTCGATAAATTTTGTCATCGATTTAAAACTGAATATATTAATCGCTCATGCAAAACTGTTTTTCATAGTTGAATAGGATATATATATATATGTACATTTCAACAATTAGTGATTAAAAACTTTTTTAATTATTGCTATTATTTATTTTCTAATAATAAAACCACCGCAAAGTATTTGAACGTCAAAATAACGAAGGACGTCTCACGTATGTAACAAAAAACCATGTAATCACGACGGTACGTACATACCTCTCAAAAAGACGAATAACGATATAACGAAAGAAATGAAAAAAAGAATCGTGCAATCAGTCTCTATGACAGAGAGAGAGAGAGAGAGAGAGAGAGAGAGAGAGAGAGAGAGAGAGAGAGAGAGAGAGAGAGAGAGAGAGAGATATGTATAATATGAGGTGTAAACTTGACACACTTCGACTTCAGACATTCTAATAAAGTCATTGGCCGCTTTCGGGCGGTAGTCGAATAGGCTATCTGAAATGCATTTTAGTATCCATTTGTGACCGGATAGGTAATATTTTATATTTGCTATCAAAAGCCAGTACATCTAACAAAAAGCAAAAGAATGATTCCCATTTTATTACAAATCTCCTCCGAATCATCAATTAAGTATTCAGTATCATTCCATATGATATTGGGTATACATTTCAACCCTAATTTTTATATTTTATTCCTCGAAAGAACAAAATCTGACGCGACACCATAAAGCTAAATTAATTGTTGGTTGTAGATTATAATCAGCTGTGATCAGCTTTTCTTCAAATTTCCATAGGATCGTTTAGTATTTCGAAAATTTAAGGATACCTTGAATTTTTTTTTTTTTTTGACAACAGCTGTTTGGTTCAGCCGTTGAATTTTTCTATTTGAATACAAGAACATAAACCATTCCGGATAGACTTCGATATGGTTACCCGAACGTGTTCATATTCTTAAAGTTAACCTCGCTTTTTCATTTTTCAATCTTTAATTTGTTTAGCTATCCTTCCATTAAGACATAAGAGTCTTAAAATTCGCGTAATCGCCAACAATATGTAAGACTAATGGCGAATTCCTTTCAAAAAAGAAATCGAATTTTTTCTAAACAGAATCTAATTTTTTCTGTCAATTGAAATTAATTCATATTTCGTAAAAGAATCGATTTTTTTTTGGTGTGATTGTGTTTGTGACTTTATAGCTGCAATTGACGCAAAACGTCAAGAAATTATTCACAAAACTATTAAGGTTGTTTGTTTTTGTTGTGAGAAATTAAATTAATAAATAAAAGATACTGAAAGTTTTTAACACGTCTTTCACTCGCGAAAGCTATTTTTTTTGTCAAATTTGTGTTTGATAATGAACAACGACTGAATATATTGTTGAATATTTATTATTAAATTATGTAGAATTCGTTCCAACCAAAAAATAAACAACTCGTCTTCCAAAAATTCCGCGACGTTCAATTTATGACGTATTAGAAATGTCAAGTCTTCATAGTGTGTGTGCAAATCAGTGTGAAAT
Source organism: Leucozona laternaria (assembly GCA_932273885.2). NCBI lineage: Eukaryota > Metazoa > Arthropoda > Insecta > Diptera > Syrphidae > Leucozona > Leucozona laternaria. The sequence continues at coordinate 214,152,981 of OW026366.1, read as the reverse complement.
CTTGCTAAAAACGCAAGATTTGTTTTGACAGAAAAGAATCGATTTTGTTTGGAAAAAAATCGATTCTGTTTAGAAAAAATTCGAATTTTTTGTTGAAAGGAATTCGCCAAAAGTTCCTCACCAAACTCACCCATAAAACCACTGTTATGGGCGTGAGTAGTGAAAAGTCACAATCTAAACAGGGTCATTAGACATAACTTATATTCTTGGAATTGAGTTGAGTAATTTTTACAATGAACGGGATTGGCAATATAGATGGTGTACATCTTTAAGTGATGATATACAACTTTTCCAGCGGCAAATCAGATTTGTGCAGTAATGGACCTAACAGTTCTTGACATCTTTTCAAAAAGATTGCATATTAAGGATGAAAGGGAATGCCCATTTTACTATGGAGCTTTGGCCCAGAGTGTACAGGAACGAGTTTAGTATCAAATGGGATACTAAATATTTTACATGAGTAAAATATTTTTTAAATAGTTCATGGGAAAGTCGAGATATTTGGGCTTGAAGTTGACGATTGCAAAATAAGGATTTCAGATTTTGTTCCAAATGATTGTCCATAACGGCGGAATAATTTACGTAGAAATATTGGTATCAAAATGAAAGGTATTTTTCTTGTCTTTAAAATAATACCAAAGTTACTTTGATACGTTAAACACATTTTGAGATATTGAGTTTTAACTTCTTCTTTTAACTTTGCGGTCTTTGTCACACCGATATTTCAAAAAAATCATTCATGACATATACTATTTTTAGCTGTAGTGAAAAGATTATGTTATTACCTTTAACTTGATATTAAATGAAGTGTACTTAATTATATAAATACCTAGAAATAAACAAAAAAAAAATCTAAAGGCATCTTATTATGCCTATGGACCAGGAAAGGACGACTTGATCGCACGAACTTTTTTTTATGGTTAACAACTATGTGTAACCATATATTGAAGATGTATAGTGTATATATTTAACGAGAAAATATGAAGAGAGTCAAAAGTAACCACTAACAAATTGATTTTTTTGTTTGATATTTTGTTGTTTATAAATCAATATTTTTCAAAATGTTTGAATGCAATATTATTTATACTATTGAGAAGCACCAGATTGAAAAATTATAACAAAATCCGTCGAACCATCAAAAAGTTATACTTGAATAACCTAAAAATAAGACCATTTTCTAAAAACCGTGGAATACCAAATTCCGTTATGTTCTTACAATTAACTTAGTTATTACAGGTACGAAGTTTAATCAAAATCTTAAGGGCCGTTTTCGAGAAAATTGAAAAAAAAAATAAAATATTTGTATGGCAGCTAACCGTTCTAGATGAGCTAAATCCAAATTTTGAATTTATCCTCTAGGGAATAAAAATGCTCTGTACCAAGTTTGAAGCAAATCGGTTGACTCGTTTGTGCTCTAGCTCAAATTTCAGTGGACGCACAGACGCAGAGACCGACGGACGGGTTTTTAAATAAATAATAGTGGATATAAAAAGGAAATACTATTTTTAACGGTTTTAATCAGAATCATATACCAATAAAATATTGTCCAAGAAGTGAGCAGGTGGCATTATATTGTGTTCGAGCCTTGAAAAACTAAAATAGCAAATTAAATATAGTCATCACATAATAATTTAGTGCCTTTTAAGGAATGTTTTGTTTATTATTTATGTGATAAAGTACAATTTATTTTACATACAATTAAAGGTAGTAAGATAAGCTTTTCACTGGAGCTAAGAAAAGGATATGTCATCACTGAATTTGTTGAAATATCGGCGTGACAAAAACCGCAAAAAAAAAGTGGCTTTTTTAGAAGTTAAAGCTCAATATCTCAAAATGTGTTTAACATATCAAAATAATGATGCCAATGTCATTTTTCTACGTCAATTTTTCCGCCCGTTATGGACAATTATTTGGAACAAAATCTGAAATCCTTATTTTGCAATCGTCAACTTCAAGCCAAAATATCTCGACTTTCCAATGAACGATTTTGAAAATATTTTACTCATATATCGGGCTTCACGTCACCTTTCATTTGATACCAAACTCGTTCGTGTGCACTCTGGGCCGGAATGGGAAACTCCCTTTAAATATCATAGACATATTATTGACATTGTCATATTGTTAAGCCCGCAGACTTAGCTTATTATTCAATAATTTTTGCTCGAACTAAATGAACGATTCTTAACTTAATCTTCTCGAACTTTTGTTTAAACACATCTCATCTTATAGTTAATGGGTAGCAGTTAGCAGATAGTGACTTAAAAATAGTGTATTAAAATTCGTAAAAGGTTTTTATTTTAATTTTGTTATATAAATGTCTATACATACTTTGTAAAAACTCCCATCTCCTTGATTCTGTTTGTGATTCCAATGAGTCGAATACTGCTGCTCCAATGAGTAAATATGTGAATGTGCATACAACCAGCGATAGGGTTCGAACGTTTTGCCTCTTCATGGTGCAATGAATTAACACTCCAAAAATTGATTCACCTCGCTCCAAGAGCATCTAGATACTTTCTTATCCAGGTGCAAGTTTCAGCTCTTGTTTTTGCTAAATTCTTTGCTTCAAAAACAGTATTATGTATGGAAGAGCCCCTCTTATGTTTGTGAACCAATTCACTTCAACCAACTATGAAGCTTTGTTTTTTTTTTTACTTTATCAGTTACATATTACAACGAAAAAAACTTGGATTGGCATTTAAAGTTTAAAGATATGTTTTAAAGTAAAGAAATTTTATTATACAAATAGCTGCGGGAAAAATTGCCAAACCTTCTATTTTACACTTTTCAACTGGAATGATAAGAATTGATTTTTCAAAAACAATATTTTTTGAGTTTGCGCGTTGAAGAAGCGGCTAAATACTGTCGGTGCGTTAGTGGTAGAAACAGCTGTTTGTTGTTGTGAGAAGCGGGTTTTGAGAGCACATTGCAAGGAAGTAAACAAAAATATTTCTAACGTAGTAAACTAAAGGTCTTTTTTGCATATATACATACATACATACATATCTATAATCTACAAGTGAGTCTTATACAGATAAACACACCTGTTAACTTTATTCGTGCATTCTGTTTGTAATACTTATCATAAACATTTACAGTCTTTGCCATTCTATTCGGTATATCCATTAATAATTTCAGAAAGGTGTCACCAACTTTTTCAATGGAGGAAATGATATGTTTGAAGGTCAGTGACGGAAAATGCAAGACCAAAATCTTCATCAAGAAAGGACACCTTAGCATCTCCGAAGTGTTGAACAGAATATCACTAGTACCTGGCAAATCGCGGAATTTATATAGATTAGAAAAAGAAATAGGTACTCTATGATTGTCACTCCGTATTGTTTTATTTTCATGAGAACAATTCAATTTCAATTCAATTCAAATTGCTCCATGAGAGGGGTTGAATCGCCGCATACGTTAACGTGTAGAAACTAATTTAATATTTGGCATGATGCCAAACGAAAGCCACAAACACAATACGTAATTTGGCATTACGTTCACGTATTCAGCTGAACGAATTATCATTCGATTAAGGTATAACTAGAATAGGCGGGAGCTGTCGGAAGCTTATGTCAAAACCGACCGAAAACTAGCTTTCCGAAACGTCAATTTCACAAGTAACCCATAATGCGCTTAAATGGTTGAAAGAGAAAACAAATTAAATAATTGTTTGTTCAGCGTCAATTTTCATAGCAGAGTGGCTTTTAATTCGATGTGATATAAATTAATTAAAAGAAAACTTAAAATTTTATGCGAGAAACAGATTGGCACAGCAACTTCAACAGCAATTTTGACAACCGCATCACTCATTTTAGAACTAGTGGTTTTAAATGGATTTGAATACATTAACACAGCAACATCGACATCAACGTTAGACCTCAACCCTAAATTCGAAGTCGCCGTGCAAATGATGCCAACTTTAAAGCGAACTTTTTCAGGTTTATCAACTGTAAAAAATGAAAATGTGACAAATTTTATATATGTTTTTATGCTGTCAAAAGCGCTGTTCACGTTGGTAATCTATTTTACATGACTTTTGATGTCAAAGTTTTCGTTGCTGCCAAAGTTGCTGATGAAGTTGCTGTGCCAATCTTTTTCTCGCTTTACTTCATAAATCCAATAAAAGTCGAAATCTAAGCACCAAACGACGAATTCTTTTTAGTTTACTTTCACCATTTTGATTTTTGCATCCATCCACTTACGAATGAGCGGTCGATGAGCGCTCTTCACGTCCGACGGCAAAAGTTAACGAAAACTAGACGAACAGTACCAAATCGCAATTATGAGCACAAGATATGAATTCTTTGTATTCGCTCGCTCGGTTTCGTACGACCACTTGCGTGGCCTTCCGGCTATTCTAGTTCTACCTAGTTTGAGGCATTCGTTTCCGCAACCAAACCGCATTAAAAAGAAAACGAATGCCGTTTCATGAACGGATGCAGCGATTCGACCCCAGATTTTGAAGATAATTCCGTTTGAAAATTGAAACGTTCCATATAATTCGTTACAATCTGTTGCATTTATGTATATTGGGTACGTTCAATAACAAAAATTTGGCACTCAGACGAACGTTGATGTTTACACATATCTTTACTCGGATACCCACATTTTTTACGTCTTTCAATTAAGTAAGCCGCGCAAACTCTGTAAAGAAGCAACAATTTGCAGTTTTTTTCCAAGTTTAAGATAGCTCTAAGCGACGAACATGCTCACCGAACTTGTTCGTTTGCGTCATCCCCTACACGGCGAACACATTTGGCGAACATTCATTTCGTTCTGATCGTGGCCTTTGTGTTTAATTCGTGATATACACTCTACGACGTTCACAGCGAAAATGAGGTTTGCTCGCGAACATGGCCCTACACGGTGAACATCGAAGCCAACGAATACGACAATATCTAAATATATGCCGCCAACAGCCAACCGTTCGCGAACCAGCCCCTACACGACGAATAGCGAGCAAGAACAAGTTCGGCGAGCATGTTCGTCGTTTAGGGCTACCTTTTTAGCCAAGACTAGAATTTTTGTAGGACTTTCTTAGCTCCTCATTAAAACTGGATTATTTTTCCAGGCGGCTTCTTTAAAAAAAAAAAAACGACCCAATTGATAGATTAATATGGCGAAAAAAAATAAATTAATCATAAAGTAACGGAAATCAAAAAATTTCAGAGAAATCAAAATCGAAAAGGAATACCTACATATCTTAAATGAAAAATAAATAAATAGAAAATATAGAGTTTCTAACTCGAAAAAAAAGAAGAGAACAAAAACTTATCACAAAATGAAAACGTACCCAAATTTAACTGAATTTAGTTACCAAACAAGCCGATTCAAATTAGTCTGTTAAAAAAAAAATGTTGGTGGCGCAACAGCTCGTCCAGATAACCAGGTCCTAGTGACTTACAACGTTCAACCATTCCAGTGCACACGTTGTTTGTTTGCAAGGATGGAAGGGGACCTTGGTGAAAATTTAAGTTACAGGCATCAATCGTCAAACTGTGACCTTCAACTAAAACAAATGGCACTGTGTTTCATAAGTAATAAGAACAGATATCCTTAGATTTTCTAGGGCAAATAATGCTTGGTGAGCCCAAGTCCCAAGAGATGGCCTTGTGAATTATTACTTTTGTTTGCCACTTTGCTCCAAGTAGCATCAGTGTCGCTTAAAAGTGGTTGAATCATGTTTACTGAGATATTTGTATGGAAATGAGGCTCGACTAGCAGTCCATATTTAGTAGTAGTAGTAGTAGAACTTTATTGAGATTTCATTTTCTTTAAATTTACACAGGTTCACAAAGTTTATAAACTTAATAGCTAGGTACAAAATTGCCGACTTTGAATTGGTCTGGCTACACAGTTCTTATTATTTTTATTTTGTTTTTAAGGCAAAAGAAACAATGTAGAGTTAAAATTATTATTAATTCACAAGCAAGATTTTAATAGCCCACTCAACAAGGCCATGAAATGAAATGACTTAACCTAATGAAAAAAAAAAACAAACAAGAACGAAGATGACAACGAGAGACAGAGACGACTGAAGGTCGAATTTGTCTAAACACAAATGTGTGTACATATGAGCGAGAAGAATAACTTCGATCATTAAGGCTCTCCCAAACCAACGCGAAACATTCGCGCGAATATGCGACGACTGAATAATGTTCGAAGATTCGCATCGCGCCAGTGTGGGTCCTCCCATTAATCTCCATGTAAATAAATTAAGACAGGCGAAAGTTTCGTCGTCGCTTTGAAATATTCGCGTTGGTTTGGGAGAGCCTTAATACATAAATATATACATGAGGTATTCTATGGATAAGTATATACATAGTTATTTTTGTTTGATAGACCCAAGGGAAATGAAAATTTACGATTGTTTAGAGTTGTATTTGTAATTTAAAGATACGATATTTTATATAAAGGCACAGAGCTAAGGCAAGAATTTTAAAGACATTCAAAAGATTTTTATTTTTTTTTGTAATGTTATTATTATAACTAATTAACATTTGAGTACTTTAAAGAAATTTATTTTAATTTTTTCAAACAACTAGATGGATAATAGCAACCTACATAAAACGTTTGTAAAGGTATTTCCTCTGAAAGAAAAGTGTATTTAGTAATTTTCAATAAGGTTTTTACATGATTTGAAGAAAAAGGAAGCAGATGGATATTCTTAGCCTCTATGGTTATAAGGTGACCGTTTTTTATAAAACGGGGAAAGAAAGGAAGGATCATCATCCAGTATTTGGAACTCCGCTTCGGAATCCCCGCTGAGGATGCTAATTGGTGATACATAATACCTATCCATTATGGAGAATGTGATGTTTTCCTCATATATGTTCCGTAGTAATATATTACTATGGTATTGAAGAGGGAGTATTCGCTTTTTGGCCAATGTTATAAGATAGTTTAGTAAGGGGCTTATGGCTGAGTCCTCATAAATGACTTTGTTCCTGAACCATTTACCGGAAAGTCTTCTACTTTTCGATATACATTTCCTTACGATCTTTCTTTCAAATGATTGGAGCTCACGGGCAACATTGGGGGTGATGTGGAACCAAGTAGTGAAACCGTATGAAACTAAAGGACGGATCAGTGTTTTATACATTAATAATTTAGTTTTCCTGTCAACTTCTTTAGAATTGAGCAGAGATTTGAGTAAGGCCGCAGCTGCTTTACTCTTTTTCAGGGCTGTTCTCGCGTGTGGATTCATTTTTAATCTTTGGTGGAGATTGACTCCCAGATACTTTATTGAATGCTTCAGAGGGACTATATTGCCATCAATGGAAAGTTTCAATTGCTTACTCTTGCGCACCGCAAGATGGTGACCTCTTCCAGAAGCATTGCGGAAGCAAATCAGTTCGCATTTCTTTAAATTGAGCTCGATGCCCCATTTCTTGTAAAAAGGGATGACTACGTTAAGATGTCTTTTAACCTCATCTAGGGCATCATGAGGCCTCTCATGAGGACTGAATAATATAGTGTCATCAGCGTAGAGAACAGCTTCGGAGTTGTTATTGTAGATAGGGAAATCGGACAAGTAAAGGTTGAATAAAAATGGGCCCAAAATAGATCCTTGGGGGACACCTGACAAAATAGGAATGGGGGATGAAAGTTCGTTTTCGAAAAGTACGGAAAGGCTACGGTTAGAGAGAAAATCTTGGATTATCTTGATGAAGTAGGGCGGAAAGTTCAAACGGCTAAGTTTATAAAGCAAGCCAGCATGCCAAACCGAATCGAAAGCTTTGGATAAGTCTAGAGCACATGCTACAGTGCAACACTTAGACCTGAGGTTGTTTAGGATACGATTCTGGAGATGCAAGAGTGCATGTTCGGTAGAGTGTCCGCTCTTAAAACCAAACTGTTGGGTTTGGGTTAGGATATTTTCTTCGAAAAGGTTATTTATCTTTGTTAATAGTATTTTTTCTAGGATTTTGCCTATGTTTGAGAGGAGGGAAATGGGGCGAAAGTCGTTTATATTGTCAGATCTGAAATTTTTTTTGATAGGGATGAGTGTAGCTTTCTTCCAAGAGATAGGAAAGTAACAGTTATTTATACAATTGTTAAGGATTGGTGTAAGGTATTTGGATATAGTGACTTTAGATTTTCTAATAACAAAGTTGGAAATTTTGTCAGGACCGAAGGATTTTTTATTTTTTATAGATGAAATTAAAGACTCAACCACGCTGGGCGAAGTGAAATACTCGAGGGAGTTTGTATCTGATTTACTTAGGGGGGAGAAAGTTGTGATTTTAAGATTGTGGTTCCAGGCTGAAAAAGAGGAAATGAAGGTGCTGACTGCTAGTGCGTTTTCTGGATAGCAAGTAGGAATTTTCAAGGAGTAGAGTGAGGCGTAAAATGATCTAAAGGCTTCGACCTTTTCAAGTGGGGTGATAAAAGTTTGATTGTCAAGTATCAGTTCAGAAGAGACGGTAGGCCCTTTTTTCCGACCAGTGAGTTGGTCGATTGCCTTAAAAACGTTTGAAGAAGGTTTGAGGCTGTTTAGTTTATTGCGAAACTGAACATTGTTCTCAATTCGAACCCGGTCTTTAATTATTTTGCTCAGGCAACTTATTTTAGAAGAGAGATCTTGGTATTCAATGCTGATTCGATTTCCAAGTCGGTGAAATACTCTTTTCAGGCATCTTTTCCAGAATTTCCTAATTTTAAACAACTTCAAGGTATATTCCGAGATTTTGGGCCGATTGGCCATAACTGACTTCTCCTTACTAAAGTTGGAGATGCACTGAGATAAAGTATTTGTAAAAAATGAGATGTATGCATCAATTTCGTCATTGGAGAGATTTACATCCGTAGGAATAACGGAGTTTTCAAGCTGGGAGTTCAAATATCTATTAAAATTTGTCCAATTCGTTTTGTTGAAGCAAAGAAATTTATGAGGAGAATTTGGAAAAGGAGAAAAATTTAGCAATTGAATGTTTAAGAAAACAGAGAAATGGTCGGAAATTAGATCTAAAGTGGTGCATGCAATGTTAGAGTTGGAAGGGTTAACAGAACGAAAGTTAGAAGAAATTAGAAAAAAAATCTATGTGAGAACCCGAGCTGGGGCGAGTAGGCCCGTCGGCAGCAACTATATCAAAACTCAGGAAGCATTCATCAGTAAACCATTGAGAAAAATGTAAACCATTTAGATTAGATCGAGAGTCCCCCCACATAGTGTGGCGGGAATTGAAGTCACCACCGATGACTACATAGTCGTAGGAGCGAACTGAGTCCATGAGATCATCGAGGGCGGAGACCAAGAGGGCTCCAGAATCGCAAGGTATGTATAAAGAAACAACAGCTAGGGTTTTTGAAGTGTTTTGAAATTTAAATGGTATTAAGGCAATTGTTGCCGAGATGATATTGTTTTGAAAATGTTTTTGAGAAGATTTAAAAGAGTTTTTCAATAGAATGCCAGTGCCCCGACCTGAGTTGTTAGAAATGAAATTGTAATGATTATTAAAGAAAGAAAGTTGCTTTTTGAGGCAAGTTTCTTGCACAAAAAGTGCGGTAGGGAGAATCTCTTCTAAGAGAAGTTCCACTTCGAATTGCTTTTCACGGTTGAAAGAGTTTACGTTAGCGGTTAAGAAACTAAGATTCATGGTGAGGAAGGGGAAAGTGAGGCAAGAAATGCCAGGTAAGCCTCAGGCTTGTGAAATTCATCCAACTTAGAGTATTGGGGCCAAAAATCTCTGATTTTGGCGAAGAGTGCATTGAAAGGAATGCCAAACAGTTTTTTTGATTCGTTTAGGAAATCATTTATAACGTTTCCTGGAGTGGAACCCAGGCTAGGCAAGGGAGACACACTTTTTGATCCTCTGACTGCATCCGAGTAGGAGAAGCCTTCTTGAGCTGGGGGGTTTGTGACACGCACAACATTGTTTTGAATTTCAAACTTATTTTGTTTGAAGTTCAACTTGGCGGTTTGTCTATTTTCCAAAATTTCTTTTCGTTTAGGGCAGCCCCTATAGCTCGCTGGGTGTCCAATGGCACCACAATTTACACAGGACGCCGAAGAATCCTCGCTTTTCGGGCCCACATCGCAGGCCATAGGTTCATGCTCCTTCAAGCACTTGACACATCTTACCGGGAAAGCACAATATGCCGAAACGTGGCCGAATCTTTGGCAGCGGAAGCACTGCTTCAAACCAGACCCCTTTACTGTATCCCATCTCACTCTATGTCTCAGGATGCTTTTAATGGCTTTAACTTTGGCTAAACTCTCTCTATCATCAAGGACACATAAGAAGAGATCCAGGGGGATTTCATTCTCCCTTGACCATTTGGTCTCAAATTTTTTCACCTGGACCCTCAGCGAGGGATCCAGTGAGCGGAGCTCCTCTTCGATCGCAGAAGGCGAGAAGTTTGCAGAAATTCCCTTCAAAACGATGTTGAATTTCTTATGTTCCTTCGGAGTGAAGGAAAAGGCTTCGATCCGGAGATCTTTTAACTCTTTTAGCAGAAGGCTATGGATATCCACACTTTTAACAAAAATTTTCAACTTGCCGAAGCCTTTACAGTCGAATTTAACTAGATTTAAGTCTAATTTAGAGTTAATAAAATAATCTATAATCGGTTTAGACGAAATACCCTTACAAAAAATCGGTGGACACCAATCCAACTGGGTCTTAGCTTGCGTTTGGTTGTTGATGTTGCTGGAAGAGTTGATGACGTTGCCACTGTTAGAGGTGATGGCAGAGTTACTACGGTTGGCTGAGTTCAAGTCGTTACTCCTTCTTTGACCTGTTGATTTTCTCCGGGTCTCGACGCTCTCGTCTTCGTCATCGGGCCCGTCGTCTAGCAAAGCGAATCTGTTGACGTTGGAAGGTACCTCCAACACAATTTTTTTGGCGGAATTGCCACTAGCGTATTGCCTCCTTTTGCGTGCAATCAATTTAGTGAAGACATCCTGGTCGTTTGTCAGCAGGTTTTTAAGAACCGTCTCGGTTCCGTTAATTTTCATGGCTGGAGAGCCGTCAGAGTTAGCGTTGCCTATTATAACGCTGTTGTTTTGTTGCGTTAGGTTGGTACGAGCACCACCATTTGTCTCGCTCACACCTCCAGCAGAGGTGCTAGCGTCGGTTTCCATTATTTCGGGGACATGTGCAAGATTTGGTCTTGGAGGACTGCCGTTAGCGTGCCACCAATCCACTTCACTTATGATTTTCTTTTTATCCTCAGCATTAATTAGCTGGGAAGGCAGTTTTAAAGGTTTAGTTTGGCCATCACTGGCCAAATTTACATTGGGGATGTTTGGAGGGGCCAAACCACCATCCATGATAATTTAGAGAAAAAACTTTTTTTTTTTTTTAAACGAAAAAATTCTATGAGCTCCGAGGAATACGTCCGAACGGTTTGCGAGCACAAACAAGAATCCAGTCCATATTTAGTATGTCAATGGTTTTGATGTTCAGAGTACTCTTTTTGCACTCCTTTCTCACTGCTCCTACACCAAAATTCTTCGATGACAGCTGATCAGAGTAATGTTTCCGGCGTATTCCTTTCTTCCCCATTTCATAAAGGGGTGAACGAGGAACTCACACATACATATTAAGTTTTCGATGGATTTTTTATCAAAAGTGATAAATATTTGAAGAAACCATTTTGTAAAATGGCGGCTTTTAGGTAGTGTGTGTGTATAAATTTGGAACAGTCGGTGTTTTCATAGTCCCCTTTCACACGAGGAAACAAGTTGCTGGAGACGTTTTCTTTTAATTTCCTTAAAAATCTCCTGTACCTTTCACACGAAGAAACAAAATCGTTGAAACTTTCTGTGGTTTCCTTTTAAAATAGATTGGTTGAACACACTCTACTGTGTGTGTGAAGAGGAATGTCTAAAAAAATCTTCTCGAATCGTTGACCGGGGAGATTTCATTTTCCCCTTTTACTTCTTGCCCTTCTCACCGACAAACTGAATGTTGCTGGCAACTCAATTTCCTCGTGTGAAAGGGGACATATTCGACTGGAATAAAAAAGCAGAGAATAGACCGATGAAAAGTTTTCACTTGCACTGAAAGTTTTTAACAAGTCTTTCACTCGCAAAAGCTATTTTTTTTTGTGTTTGATAATGAACAACGCACAATAAATTATTTTTATAGCTGTATTGACTGAATACTTTGTTAAATTATGTAGAATTCGTTGCAACCGAAAAATAAACAACTCGGCTTCCAAAAATTTCAATTTGACGTATTAGAAATGTCAAGTGTTCATAGTGTGTGTGCAAATCAGTGTGAAATCTTGCTAAAAACGCAAGATTTGTTTTGACAGAAGAGAATCGATTTTGTTTAGAAAAAATTCGATTCTGTTTAGAAAAAATTCGATTTCTTTGTTGTAAGGAATTCGTCATTAAAAATGCTTTACAAAATTCTCACCTGTGTTTTTTGCAATGGGGTTTGACAGCAAATTATAAGAATTTTTTTTAAGAATTTTCAAGTTACCAAACGGACCTTATGTATGGATCCAACGCCAACCTACTTTTATTCTGGTTCCGGATCTGAGCAAATACCTACCTTTAATAATTTTGCAGTTGGGAATTGGGAGGGAAAAGTTGAAGTCAAATAATGCTGATAAGAAAAAATAAATTTGTGTGTACATATGTTGCAATCCCCTTTTGCTACTTATGTTTGTTGTTGCTGTTGTTTGTTGTTTAGCAAGAAAAAATAATGTATATATGGATATGCGTATACACTACACAGCAGCATGACACCATTTTTGTTTCTAAATTCAGGGGAAGAAGATAGCAACAAGAAACAAGATGCATTCTGCTTTTCTTTGCGCAGATGTATCAATTATATAGTTATTCACAATAACAACATATGTTCGTACGATTTAAGGCTCTCCCAAACCAACGCGAAACATTCGGCGCGACAACGAAACTTCCGCCTGTCTTAATTTATTTACATGGAGATTAATGGGAGCACCCACACTGGTGCGATGCGAATCTTCGAACATTATTCAGTCGTCGCATATTCGCGCGAATGTTTCGCGTTGGTTTGGGACATCCTTTAATTAAATGATTTTTAATTTATTTACTAAAATAACGAATAACATTGATAGCATATTTGTGAACATTATATTTAAGCTATATTAATAGATCGTTGTGGAGAATTTCACAGAAATAGCTAGGTATTCTTTGATAACCTATTTGATTGAACCTTTTCAAAGGAATTGTTCCGCTGAATTTAAACAAATTCAATAAATTGAGGTGAATAGAAGAAATATCGAGAAAAGTTTAAAATCTGAAACTTTGTTAAAGATTGTTGCAATTGTGGCAGCGAGAAAAAAAAAACAACTGAATTCACCGACTCGAAAAGGAATAAAGTAAAATTAGTTTTTCTAAAAAAAATTGCATCAGCAGCGCTCTACGCTTTATATTTCTTGATAATAAACAAAAGGTAACCAATCATTTTGGCGGACTTCCATTCTATTCCAGCAAGAAACTAAATTTTCGTTTCTAACTGCCATCACTTATCTGTCAATATTCATGGAATGGAACAAAGGCTCTCCCAAACCAACGCGAATATTTCAGAACGACGACGAAACTTTCGCCTGTCTTAATTTATTTACATGGAGATTAATGGGAGAACCCACACTGGTGCGACGCGAATCTTCGAACATTTTTCAGTCGTCGCAATGCGAACAAGACTTAACTCGTTATTTTTCCTCGACTACCTAACTCATCACTACAACAGGCTATTGTGAATGATGCGACGTGCGCTTTTCTACTTTTCTCTATACATACGCCACAGCTACATCAAAACACACAACCTGACTCTTGTATACATGTTCAACATTATTGAAGAACTTTATTAAAAAAAAAAAAAAACTGGTGCTGGTGTGTCTCTACACTTTGTGTAATGTTTTTTGTCGTCGAAAAGAATCTCTGACTCGGCAGCATTTTTTCACAAATAAACATCATCATTTTCTTGCAATAAATACAAAACTCTTGTTCTCCCTGGCGGTCCCGAAAAACCAATAAACGTAAAAGAACAAAAAAAAACTCGAGTTTTTTTCTTCTACAAAAATAATTTCCTCCTAGCTAAGCACTCGCCCCCCTCGTAGCTTGCCCTAAAGTTCTCCTCTGCAATCTACGGTCAACAAACAACGGAGAAAAATAACTTCAACAATACAAAATGGAATGGACTCGCGACAAAACCCTCTCCTTGATCAATGAGTACAAGAAGCGACGTGGTCTCTGGGACATGACCCACGAAGACTACCGCAAGAAGGAAATGAAACATAAGCTTTTGCAAGAAGTGTCTGCCAGTTTGGGAGGCAACATCGAAATTGTTGAGATCGAAAAGAAGTTCCACACACTGCGAACTCAGTACCATCGAGAGATCAATCGCATGAAACGCAAAGAACCTTACAACTCCAAGTGGTTTGGTTTCAAGAATCTGCAATTTTTGAGTTCACCGAAGGCAATGCGAGCCGGAAAGGGCAAGGTGAAGGCCGAAATCACAGAGGATGGTGTCACTAAGTACATTATACGCGATGCCTCGTCAAGGGACTCAGAAGTAGCAGGAGCAGTGGCTGCTGCCGCCTCATCCATTACAACAGAATTCCTAACAATTCATCGCAACAAACCGACGACGGTGACGTATGAAACGGCAGCCACGGTTCCTGCTCCTATCGCGATTGGCCGGGTACAGAAGTTTGAATCGAATAGGGCGCGAGATCTGGAGAAGCTCATTGAAGAGACCACCAAAGACGTCGAGGAGCCAGAGGAGTCAAAGCCGAAGATAATCAAGGAAATCAATATCCCTATGCAGCATCACTCGTACAGCAGTGCTTCAATGAACACTCAGGATGAATCACAATCCCAGCATCACCAACAACATCAGGAACATCACATAGAGGAGGAGCATTTGAGTACCATTGATTTACAAACAAGTGTTGAGGATGAAAACATTGGGTACCATCATCACCAGCACCACGCTCCCGCCCGCGTTTTTAAGATCCAGAGGCGAGACACTTGTAACGAGGACGACTACTATGAGGAAGAGCAACACCAGCAAAATCCGCATCAACACATTCAGAGCAAGCGGATCTACTATGAGAATGGGACCGCAGCTCAAGTCAATGGGAACATAGCTGCTCCTTCGCCGTCTGCTCTGACAATGGCCAAAATTCAGCCTGTTCAGTCGCCTCGGTACCGAGACGAGTTCGCTACTTACGGAGAATACGTGGCCAATGAGATGAGGACAATATGCAATCGGGAGATATTGATATCACTGAAGCACAAGATCAACACAGCACTGTTCGAGGCCAGTATGGCCGAGTTGCAACAGAAGTGAGAATTTCTAGACATGGAGGTATGGTGGTATTGAAGATCCGGCTTCCTCCCATTCTCTATGTATGATAAATGTATGTAGGTATAACGTGTGCTTTATAATGTTGCACACCAAGTCAATGTCAGTTTATCTTTAGTTTTATAGGAATTTTATTATAAATAATAAGATTGAAAATGAATTTTAAGGAATTATTAACAAAAATAAAGTGTTTCAATGCCTAGAGGAGACGTGAATATTTTCTTTCTATTTTCTCGCATCATCTATACTTTAGGTTAAGAAATGAGGAACAAAAGCAGTTGGCTGATTATAGAATATATGGAATCTGAATAAAAGGACTAAAATTGTCCTTAATAGTGAATCTCGATTTTAAATTTTAAATTCCCTCTACACGGATGCGGTAATTGATTGGAGGAGGGTGCCGAAAATGAGATATCGAATTAAAAATGAGCATCCATGGTCGAAATCGAATGGAAATAGGTTTTAAACTGATGAACGTATTTAAAAAAAAAACGTATCGGAAAAGGAGAATGGTGAAATCGAATAGGTTCCATTGAAAGACGGCTAGAAATTTGAACCTTTTTGGGAGAAAGCGTAACGTTCTACACCGAAATTAATTTGTTTTCCTGCATCATATCTCTTTCTGGGCTCATGCCGAAAGATCCGATATATTTAGATTGGAGCTTGTGAGTCTTCATGTTCAGACATTCGAAACATCAAAATACATTGAAACAACAACAATTTAAACATTTCGAGGATCAAACGAGAGACGGGATACATGAGTCTTGTTTATATGTTTCCTTCTTGACTCACCCGCACTAACATGTGTGACTAACAAAATACCGTGATAAAATTTCTATATATGACTGACCGAGCAGTTAATCCTACTCCCATTTTTTGGTTTGTTTCATTCTAATGTCGTTTTTGCTTGGACGTTCGGAGTACACATATTATACTTCGACTACTATAAAATTGTTCGGAGTGTTTTTTTTTTATACAAATTTCATAAAGGAGGAGACGAGGAATGCACATATGTTTATATTAATTCTTGCATTTGATTAATAGCAACATTCGGTAATGTGTGTGTTAATTTGAGAGGTCGATGTTTTAATAGGTTTGTTCAGCGAGGCTGTTCGGAACAGTTTAGAACACTTTCGAACAGAAAAGTACAACTTTTTGCTGTTCAATGAGGAATTTTCTGTTCTAAACTGTTCTGGTTTGCTGTTCAGTGAGGCTGTCTAGAACGCTTTGGAACAGTTTCGAACAGGATTTTCTGTACTAGCTTTTTAGGTAGAACAACTTAGAACAGATTTCCTGTTCTAACTTGTTCTGACGTTTAACACGAATCTGTGCTGTGCTGTTCTATTCTATTCTGTTCTGTTCTAATCTAACTATTTTGTCACTGAACAAACCTAATATTGGGTTGGATTAAAAACAGAGTAGAACAGTCCGAAACCCCAATCGATCGGAGTTCGGAAATCATTTACGTGATTCGGAAAGATTCCGATAACGATGGAATTCGTCATAGGGCTATGATTACCTGCGCGTCAAACTATCTGATGGAGCATTCACGAACTTATGTGTCCATATTACAATAACTAAATAAGGCAATTTTTCGATGCTTTCGACTTTTGTCGAATCCGAAAGTTGAACGACACTCGCAATAAAGGGCAAATTTTTCCAAAATTTGTTTTCCATATATCTCCGATTTTTTCTTATTGAATCCACACCATGAAAGTAGTCTATTTTTACTTATGTTGGCACATTCTAGTATTTTATCTTTAATTTTATAAAAATAAAAGTCTTGGTTCGTCCAATACATATATGCCCATTATAAAGGTTTTTAGCCATTTGAAACTTGTTCTGGTTTCTATCAGTGTAGCTGACATCACCCTCTTTATTGATAGCCAAGCAGCAATTAATGCCACCGAGATGCATTCGAAGCTTGTAACTTGCTGCCGCGAAGAGCTTAGGGTTCTTGGCATGCAGCATAAAATTAGACTCTGCTGGGTTCCTGGTCACAGTAATGTACAGGGAAACGAAAGAAATGATGAGCTGGCGAGAACGGGATCGTCACTTGATTCAAGTCAAGCCGAACGACATATTAGAGTGCCAAACTGTAGCATCAAACAGGATGTTGGTAACAAAATATCAGAAAAAAACCAATAAAAGATGGAACCTGCTTGAAACATGCGCCACAACTAGAAAATCATGGCCAAATTTTAATAAGCAGAGGACAGGCACAATTATGCAAATGAACAAAAAACATCTTCGTTCCCTTGTCAGCATACTCACCGGGCACAACCTACTGGGATACCACAAAAAGAAAATGAGTGCAGCGATGAAGAAGCACATGAGGATATGTTACACTTCCTTTGGCACTGCCAAGCACTCTGTCACTTAAGAAAGAAAAACCTAGGAAATCATTTCTTTGACGACTTAGAGGATCTTTCTAGAACATCGGCGAATAGCCTTCTGAACATCGTCAACGCCTCTAAATGGCTTGACTGCTAACAGAACATATAGGTTTTTACATTAAGTGGTATACAACTTCCTAGGGTATCACAACGGATCTACATAGATCTTAGTGTGACGGTAACAAGATCAACTGTCAGCCCTTCTACCTAACCTAACCTATCAGTGTGGTTAGTTTTATAAAATCTGAAACTTCTCTCAACCTGAAGACCTCTTTATAGTTCAAACCATGAGTTTTCTTTTAATCTGATACTTTTTGCCCTGTCCGGGAAATTATTTTTCATTCGGTTAAAATTCAATTTGGAATCGTGTCTGCGCTAAAGTGTTGAAGGTATAAGTGACTTGCTTAGAAAAACCTAAAGAAATCAGTGAGACCGAGGTCCCATTTTTTGCTTTATCCTTTTCCCAAACGTTTCTCTTAATATAATTTGCATATATTAACAAGGGGTGATCTGCAACGTCAGAAGCTCGAGTTGGCTCGTCAACAAGCTGAGCTAGAGATTTAAACTCAGTAAAGACCTATAAAAAAATGTTATGTAGTTAGAAAAATAATTATTTGATCAAAATCAATCCAAGAAATTCGGACAAGTTGTTATGGCTCCACCTACTCATGCAGGCACATGCACACAGATACATCAGACAGAGAGACATGGAGAAAGAAAACTTTGTTCGCCTTCTCCCTTCTCATAAGATCACTTTTTTGCATTACATCCCAGACAAAGCTACATATATTTTGTATATTGTTTCACGTTTGAAGTCAAGCCATAATAACACACAACTATTTTTATTTTAACAATTCTAATTTACTAAAATAATTAATTTAATTCAAACAAATAACAAATTCAGTTATATTAATAATAATCTTAACTAATCTAATCGTGTTTGATGAACTCTCTTCATGTGATCCTTCAAATAACGCTTCTGCATCATTTTAGCTCCACAAATATGACACGCAAAATCCGAGGTATTATCATGAATTTTACGGTGTTTCGTAAGATTATTCAATGCAGCGAATTTTTTATGACAAAAACTACATTCGAATGTTTTTTCTTTGGTCTTATGTTGCAGCAAATGAGAATCCAAGTGATGTTTAAATTTGAATCCTTTGCCGCAATCGAAGCATTTATGCGGTGATTCTTTCGAATGGGTCTTACGATGAGCGTACAGTGTTGAATCTGTTTTAAAATGTTTACCACAATCGATGCATTTAAATGGTTTTTCCTTGCTATGAACACTGCGGAAGTGATTCAGCAGAACTCGCTTGCATGGGAATTCATGATGGCATTCATCACAGGTAAATTGTTTAACTAAAGCGTGATTGGAATTCATGTGATATTTAAGACCGCTGTTGCTGGTGAATTGTTTATCACACTTTGTACACTGGAGCTTATCCATTTTAGGTTGATTCTTCTCCGGGGGACTAGTTTGTAGAGAACTCAGGGCATGCTCCGTCATATGGGTGATAAGGTCATCTCGTGGTTTGTAATTCTTACAAAGATCACAGCAGAATACTAAGTCACAATGCAATGTGATCAAGTGATCATTTAGTTCTGGTTGGTTATTGGTACAAATTGAACAAAAATTGCAGTTGAAACTGCCATTGGTTGTTTGCTTTGGAATTGGTCTAGAATATAAAATACATGAATTACTTTAATTTGTATGACTTTAAAAAAAAAAAAAAAAAAATAGTTAGCATCTATATTTTCTATGTACGTAAGTGTCAATATACCACCGCACACGATGAGCATACAAATCTATGAGACATGTGTTTTATAGACCCCTATCATGGTATCCGATCGGAACGGAATTTTCTCCGAAAAAGGCCCAATAGTTTTTTTATTGGATAATCTTTTACCTTTGTAGGTAGCCGAGTGCTAGTAAGTTACAAGTAATAATATACAAAAGTTTTAATCGTATGACGAAATGAAACATTTGACTTTTACAAAATCAATTTTATATGAATCGGAGAAAATTCCGTTCCGAACGAATACCATGATAGGGGTGGTAAAGACGAGTTGTAAAAGAATCGGCACTCCTAGGTTAGGTTAGGTAGAAGTGGCTGTCGGCGGATAGTCGACTCATTTAGGCCAAATGTTGGTCCGTTGTGATAGCACATGGATCTATGAAATCTTTTCCCTACTCGCTAAACCATTTTGAGCTTCTTATAAAGCGTGTATGACTCATGGGAAAGTCCTGAAAAGACATACAACAGGGAAAGAAAAGTACATGAAAAGAATTTATATATAAAGGGTCTTTTTTTAGACGTGTGGTTTTCAAGAAGAAATAAAACGCATATAGTTTTAATGTTATGACCAACAATTTACCTTTATTATAAAGATAAGGGTTTGTCATTATGTTTTAAAAATGATTTCAACTAAGTGGCCGCCTCCGGCTGGCTCGACTTAATTCCAGCCGAGGCTTAATTTTCGACAGCTCCAATTGTTGCGCGCGATGGCGGATGTTCTCATTCGGGTCTTCTTCGATATTCTACTTCACAGCAACAATAGCGTCTTCGTTGCGCTATGTTGCTAGAATTTATGCGATTTTTCGATTATGTCGACCGAATATTGGACGCAGCGCGCGATGCTTCGCCCCAACCGAACCATTATTTTGGTAATAAAAAGTTGTTCAGGGGCCAAACTATGTTTATTTATTTTACTTTCGAATCTATTCGAAAGTGGTTTTCTAGGTTAGTGCTTCCGACTTTTTGAGACAGAATCTGCAATTAGTGCTGTTCTATTTCAGTTTATAAGCGCTTGCAATAGAATTAGCGAGTTGAGATTTTGCGAATTCCACCGTTTTTATTGTAGAGTCGAGTTACATAGTTGGCCCCCAGTCTATTAATTATGAAATGGCAAACAAAACTGAGCATAAATCAAGTGACAGCTGTCAAAAAGACCAACTACGAAAAAAGTATTGCCAGATTGAAACCACACATCTAAAAAAAACACCCTTTATATAATTTTATCATATATATCGTAATAGAAAATTTATTAATACCACAAATACATGATTTTCATAAACAAACTTATAATTTAATTTTGAATAATACACGATATCTTGACAAATTTTCTATTCTTCGCCACCACCTTCTTCCTCTTCGTCAAATTCACCTTCTTCATCTGCAGTTGCGTCTTGATATTGCTGGTACTCTGATACTAAATCATTCATATTGCTCTCAGCCTCAGTGAATTCCATTTCGTCCATGCCCTCTCCGGTGTACCAATGTAAGAAAGCCTTTCGTCTAAACATAGCAGTAAATTGTTCTGATATTCGTTTGAAGAGCTCTTGTATGGCTGTGGAGTTGCCAATGAATGTAGCTGCCATTTTAAGACCCCTCGGCGGTATATCACAGACGGCTGTCTTGCAATTATTAGGAATCCATTCCACAAAGTAGCTGCTGTTCTTGTTTTGAATGTTGAGCATTTGTTCGTCAACCTCCTTCATCGACATTCGACCTCGAAAGATAGCAGCTACGGTTAGATATCGACCATGCCTGGGATCACAGGCAGCCATCATGTTCTTGGCGTCAAACATCTGCTGAGTGAGCTCGGGAACCGTGAGCGCACGGTATTGCTGTGAGCCTCTGGAAGTCAATGGAGCAAATCCAGGCATAAAGAAGTGCAGTCTAGGGAATGGAACCATATTAACGGCCAATTTCCTTAGATCAGCATTTAGTTGGCCGGGAAATCGGAGACAAGTTGTCACACCAGACATTGTTGCTGAAACCAAGTGATTCAAGTCGCCATATGTTGGAGTGGTTAGTTTAAGTGTGCGGAAACAAATGTCGTACAAGGCTTCATTATCAATGCAGTAAGTCTCGTCTGTGTTCTCGACCAGTTGATGGACACTCAAAGTTGCATTGTATGGCTCCACAACAGTGTCGGAGACCTTTGGAGATGGCACAACAGAAAATGTGTTCATAATCCTGTCGGGATATTCTTCTCGAATTTTCGATATGAGCAGAGTTCCCATCCCCGAGCCTGTTCCTCCGCCCAGCGAATGTGTCATTTGGAATCCTTGTAGACAGTCACATCCCTCAGCTTCTTTTCGCACAACATCCAAAACAGAGTCGACTAGTTCAGCGCCCTCAGTGTAGTGTCCTTTGGCCCAATTATTTCCAGCTCCAGATTGACCAAAAACAAAATTATCTGGCCGAAAGATTTGGCCAAATGGCCCAGAACGAACTGAATCCATTGTTCCTGGTTCCAAATCGACCAGTATTGCTCGTGGAACATATTTTGCACCAGTTGCCTCATTATAATAAACATTAATCCGCTCCAACTGCAAATCACTATCGCCATAGTATGTTCCTGAAGCATCAATACAATGTTCATCGGATATGACCTCCCAGAATTTTCCTCCAATCTGGTTGCCACATTGGCCAGCTTGAATATGAACAATTTCACGCATTCTCTTGAATTATTGATAAATGGGTCTGAAACAGATGCAAATATTCTTGAAATTCGTATTCTTGAGACTGCTTCGAAAAAAAAACAATGTTTTTTTCTTCTTACCAGGAAAGGCAAACTTATTTGTTCTAGATTTTAAAAGGCGATGAATCGTTTATAACGAGAAATATATTTTTAATTTTATTAATCGTTCAGTGCCTTCTAGAGGATTTTAAAATTAAGTCAAGTTATAATAAGTAAAGTGTTTTGTATATTGAGTAAATACATAAAATGTACGGCTGGGTCGCACGTATTCTTGGCATTGCACTCATGCATATATTTCAATGACTATTAAGTGGGTAGGATTTACTTTAAGGATGAGACTTTGTGCTGACAGAACAGCACATCTAGCGGAACCTAATTAAAATCTAAAAGTCGTGCAAATGGAAATATTTTGGTTTGAAATGGTAAAGAAAACACAAGGCAATAGCTTTGTTTCATAAAGAAAAACTAAGTTTGAACAGAGCAGAACAGCAAAAGTGTATGAAAAATATCAGAACAGAAAAGTACAGGTATGTGTTTGATGGGGCTGGCCGTTACTTATAAAATATGAAATTTAAAATTCAAACTCTTTGTAATTACAATTTGTTTGCAATAATTTTAAATTGAATTTTAAATCAATTCACACTTTTTTCATATTCTTTATTTTGAATTCAAAAATTTAATACTTTAAAATTGATTCAGCTGCTGCCTCTCCTGTTAGATGTATCACTATAAAACTACTAACATTACGGAAGAGGGTTGGAGCAATAGCTTTGCATAACTCGTTTTTTAATTTTTGATCAACTTTTAAATTTAAATTCAGATTTTGAAGCTTGAATAGCACGCACAGTAACAAGTGACGTTTAAGTTTCCCTTATAGGGACATTAGGCTTATGGGGATTTCCATTATTTACCAATGGATTTCAGATTTCAATTTAAAAATTGATTTTTTCGTGGCGAATGGAACACTTTTTCAAATTGATTTATTTTTGTCATTGTATTCGTGTAGTTTCGTTTCTGTGTTAATATTTCAAAAAAACTTCATCCCTTGATGCACTTTTAGAAGATAAAGATGATCTTGATGAAGTTGCCGATTAATTTTAAACTGGTTCCATTTATTATGAGCGAATATTTCTCACATATTTTGAACACAATATTCACACCTGAAATAAATTAATCAATTGAAAAAAAAAAAAACATTTGCAAACTGACAGCTGTAATTATGTTGGTGTTAGTACAAGAAGGGGTAAATCTGCCGAAAAATTTAGATCTGCAAAATTGATTTTAAATCAAAAATAAATCAATTTATTTTGCCCAATGGAACGCAAAGAAGGTCAAAATCGGCTGTTCGACAGATCCAAATCAAAAATAAATTGATTTATTTTACCAATGGAAAACCCCATTAGTTTCATAGCCTGTGCAAGTGGGCCAACTTCGTTTAGGACTTTATTTTTAATTGATTGAATAAAGTTGATATCTTGTCTCATTCTTAAGATATCCAGTTTCAGGCCTGTTCCATTTTTCCTACGCATGCGAATTTTTTTTTCTGACTTAAGGGTCAATTTTTTTAAGAACATGAGTAATAAACATAACATAAAAATAAAAATCCATGACAAGATTGTGGAAAAACCCATAGATTTTATGATACTGGGAAAAACCGGCGTGATCGGTTTGGAATTTAGGTGATGGATTTTTGTAACTAGAGGCGGCACCAAGACGAATGCTTGTTAATAAGGGGAAGTGGTCACTTCCATGCAGGTCATCGAAGCGGTTCCATGAAATAAAAGGTAGAAGTTGAGGAGAAACAAGAGTTAAATCTACATGAGTAAAAGTTTTGTGCGTCGAGGGGGCTGCCATCGTTTAGGACGGGGAGGTTTGAGGTGGTTACGAAACTTTCTATAACCTTTCCTCTAGAGTTGCTAACCGATGAGCCGCAGAGGGGACTCCACGAATTAAAGTGACCTGTAAGTTAGGATTGGGGTATTGATTATTCTTACAATATTGTGGAGATCGAAAGTAGTGAATGGCTGTGAAGGATGAATGTATACTAAAACTATGTTAATTCTTATTTTAAGATTAACTCCTATGGAAATAGCGGAGATAGTCGAGTTAATTTGGACAGGTGAATGAGGAATAGCTTTATGGACCGACGCCTTGAGAAGCGCTAGAATTTATAGAAAGGTTTGAAAGTAGACCGGGTTTGTTTGCAGATGTCTTTCTTGGAGTGCTATTACGGGAGGATTTTGATCGTTTATGATCGATTTAAGTTCGTGGTAATTGTTCGTATAACCATTAAGGTTCCATTGCAGAACATTAAGGAACGAGTCTTTACCTAGTTTTAGGCTTTTGGGCAATATAAGTTGGGTTATATTCCGAAAAGTTGGGGTAAGATAAAAGTTGGATTTCAGGAATCACTCAAGGTCTACTTATTTTCCATATTTAGCTATTTAAAGGGTGAAATGGGGCAAACACAAAAAAGTGGTATCCGATACAAACATTTCTTTTTGTGATGGAAAGGTTATTTTTTTATTTTTAGAGGATGGCTTAAGGGATATTTGTGGAACACAAAAAAGTAAAGATACTCGACTGAAAAAATCTTTCTTTTTGAAAAGTAATACAAATTGGGGTTTGAGGATCACTTTAGGGCTGAATTTATATATTTATAGGGCGCATTGGGATGAAAGTAAATAAAAGATAATCGATTTTTAAAATTTTGTCCGCGTTTAAAAAGTCGTTTTTGAGGATGGAATGAAAATCGATTAAGAGCTCGACATTTTTCAAAATTTTGCTTCTTATAGGATGCAATGGGGTAGGTACACATACAAAATGGTATCCGATTGTACAAATTTTGTATGAGTGTATGAAGTGCCGTATGAAGTGCAGAATAAATTTTTTTTCAAAATGTAAGTGGATACTTGTATACAGGGGTGATTCGCATAAGATGTGACAAAAGGCTAGAGCGTGTAGGTTGGGTCGAGACAAGAAAAAAAAAACGTATGGGAGGGGGTCTATTCCCCCCGTTGTTCCAGGAGAGGCAATTTTCTAAATAATTGACTTAAAACAGAAAATAAAAATAAAAAATAATGATAATACTTACAAAGCCATGCTATACCTCTTTGTAAAGCCAGAAATCTCTTCTTAAATAAATTTTTTTAGAAGAGTTTTTGAAAAATTAATTTTCAAACCCAAAATTTAAAAAAAAACTAATTTTGTTAAAAATTTTTCGTCATAGTAGCATAGCACTTGCCCTCCCCTGGCTCTGAGCTACGGCTTTTGTCTACCAACATTTTATTAGTTCTTAATAGGGAATTTTCTTGAGATTTAATGGAAACACAGGAAATATATTTTATATAAATGTGTTTATTACAAGAGGGTTTTGAATAGAATGATAAAACATAAAATTAATAAATATTAAAATCTTTTCCAGGCTAACATAACAATATCGATTCATGAAGTTGATTATAATAACAAGTATTCTTATTATTTCAACAAATTTTGACCTATTGGTTATTTTTTTCGTTTACTCATCTTAAAAATGGATCTAATTTTTCAATTCACGTTGAAAAATTGTTCACATAACTCTTTAATTCACATATATTCCCAGCATCCCCCTGTTCCGTGAAAGAAGATGGACAGCAAAATACAAAAGTCTACGAGTACACTCAGGGAAAATATAGTCGTTGTAATGGAAGCACTGCAAAAACTGGGGGCCAAGGCAAACCGTGTTACAAAACAACGAGCCCTTCAACTTTATTGCTCGTGTTCGAATTCGACTTTTTTAGTATGCTTGTTGATAACGACTCATTACTCGTCGATACTTGAACTAGTCGCAAATATCTTACAGAGAGTTGACTGGAATTTATTAAATGTAAAAGATCAAATCATTTACAAACATTTTGAACAAGATCGGGAGAATGCTGAGAATTTCTTCAAAACGCTTTGGGAAACAATTGAAAAATATTTGAGTGAATCAGGTATTGAATTGAGCTGCCCGAAAAATGTAAATAAATAAACTTTCCGATCCAATTTTTGTTTGTCTTCACCCGAAAATTGTTTTAGAACATCAATTTTCGTTCCTTACTTGGATTCTCTAATGTCCCTTAAAGAGCGGTTTTCAGAAGAAAATAAATCCGCATATGCAATATTTCAGTTATCTCCTAAAAATATGCAAAGCATGGACTCATCCTATTTCAATTTGATTGTTCAAAAGATATCTGATAAATATGTATCTTTTGTGGATAATTTTTCTGCCGAGTCCGTTATGTTGTTTAACCACAATAAGATAAATTTTGACCCAAGTCAATATACCAATATATGTGATGTGTTGAAAACTGCGGAAGAATATCGGTTTTTGCAGCACTATCTATGGGACTTTTCATTCCCGTCACAACATTTACAGAAGAGCGATCTTTCAGTACATTAAAAGAAAAAAGGTGAGTACCTTAAAAAAAATTAAATCAATTTTCAATGAAATAAAACATCGTCTTAAAAATTTTATCGAAATATTGTTATTGATAAATTGACCAAAATGAGTTGGTACGTTCAGTAAAATCTTTTCATTTAAGGGCATCATATTTATTGATCGAAAGTCACTTAAAGTTTTTGTATTTGTAATGTCTTTTATCGGTTATCCAAGTGATTCTTTAAAAGATTGTGTAAATATACCGGCACTAAGGGATATTTACACATTTTTTTGCAATCACTGGGCCTACAACACACAGGGAGTCCTTGAACATTTTAGCACTCATAAAACAAGTGAATTTCATTTTTCATTGCAATATGAAAGATCTCGTCTCAAAACCGATAAGCACATATAGCAGCAGTATCGGTGGCTTTGCAAATCTTTTCTCCAATGCAAAACGACATTACTTTCCTTATCCTTATCTTGTCCAGTCTGCGTCTACATTATTATATGGTTTTTTTTTTCTTTAACCATAGATTCCACCAAATTCTTAGGGTCAAACACAAATGGGTCACTATTTGGCTATGCGGACATATGTTTGCGTAGCGAAGGGGCCAAAAGAATAACTAACTCCTATTTTATATTTCTGAGATCGCAGAGATCCCAAAAATTTAAACTGACCATATCTGTACGTTTAGCTAATTTTTGTTTGTTTTAATTTCTATTTGAAATCATTTTGGCCAATAAAGAATTATTTTCTCATTTTGAAAATTTTCAATATTTCCTCAAACATCGACGACTATTCTTCGTAATTCAATTTTGTATTAATTGAAAAAAAGTCGTTTGGAAATTACATTTTCGACCTTAATGCACATATACCCCTGTTTACCCTATTCGAATTTTAAACAATAACGAGAGTTCAATTAAACATTCCTCAGCGGACCGGAATTGTTTACATTTACGAATCATTGCAACGCATACCGTCGTAATTCATTGCTATAAATGCTTCTGTTTATATTAAACTCTTGGTGCCTTCGTATTGTAAATTCTACTGTTAAGCTAAGTATACACGATTGGAAGATCTTCCAATATTGGCAGATCTGTCAGAAGTCTTCCAATTGCATAAAATAAGCTGCCAATTGCTAATTTTCTATCAATTGAAAATTGTCCGTTTACACGGTTGGTTGATTTTATTTAAAAATCAGCCAATTTTTGGTAGAAAATTGGCTAACAATTTGCTGACAATTTATTGTCGTCCAATTAAAAATTGTCTGTTTACACGATTGGAAGACTTCAAAGAACTTAAAATTGGCAGACTCATTGGAAGACAATTGGAAGATGACGAATTTGAAACTTTAATTAAATAGTGAAGTAGTTCTGGACAAATTTTGAACAGCTTGTTAAAAATTATTTATAAAATATTAAAAAAAAGTGAAAAAGGATGTGAATGCAGCAATAGTGACTATCTTCTGGATGAACTGCAAAGTCTGCTGTGGCGTCCATTCCGTTTGGACTTTCTTTTCATAAATTTTTTTTTTGCTATTTTGGCGGGCGGTGACTTCGGTAATTTTGTACCACTTTCTGCATTCTTTTTTTTTTATTTTTAGAAGCACTTTTAATTGTTTTTTGTAATATAAAATAATATTCACTACTCAAATACAAACAAAACAGATCTGCCAATTGAAAATTGGAAGATGTTCTTCGCACGAACATCTTCCAATATCCAATTAGTCTGTCAATCGTTTAATTATCTGTCAACTAGAAAATTGTGTGTTTACACTTGTTCACACGATTGCAAGCATTGGCCGACAATTGGCTGACAATTTTTTTTCTGTCACTTTTGGCAGATTAAATATAGGATGCATAGCCAGGGTAGAACTTTACAAAGCCATTAGAGAATTCGGCATCCCAAATAAATTGACACGACTATGTAGGTTGACCATGACCAACGTAACAAGCCAAGTAAAAATAGCCGGATTGCTATCCAAACCAATCAACATCTTTAATGGACTCCGACAAGGGGATGGTTTGGCCTGCCTCCTCTTCAACCTGGCGTTGGAGAAAGCAATCCGTGACTCTGGCACGGCAACAAGAGGGACCATCGTCAACAGGTCCAGCAAGATACTGGCTTACGCAGACGACATCGACATCATCGGAAAAACTGAGCAAGCTGTACATGAGTCCTTCATCCAGATCGAGCAGGCGGCACAAAATCTGGGGCTGCACATTAGTGAAGGTAAAACAAAGTACATGGTGGCGTCGAATGCGAGAGGAACAGTTGGTCAAACAATCAAGGTAGCGGAGCACGAATTTGAAGTGGTGCAATCCTTTAAATACCTTGGGTCAATAGTAGCAGCCGATAACAATATAACGGGTGATTTTTTAGCTGGTTTGGTTTTGGCAACACTGGTTTTGACAGCTGACGTGTGTTTAGTACCTTGTGTCACTGTCAAACAGCTTCAGTTTGGTTTGCAATTTAACCATGGATCGTCTTACAAATGAACAACGCTTGCAAATTATTGAATTTTACTATCAAAATTCGTGCTTGGTTCGAAATGTTCATCGCGCGCTGCTTGTGTTCAGCGATGAGGCTCATTTTTGGTTGAATGGGTACGTAAATAAGCAAAATTGCCGCATTTGGAGTGAAGATCAGCCAGAAGCATTGCAACAGCTACCAATGCATCCCGAAAAAGCCACTGTTTGGTGCGGTTTATGGGCCGGCGGCATTATTGGGGCATATTGGGCGAATCGCAGCGTTACTGTCAATGGTGAACGCTACCGAGCGATGATAACAAACTTTTTTTTGCCCGAAATGGAAGTTCTTGACTTGCATGATATGTGGTTTCAACAAGACGGTGCCACATGCCACACAGCACGCGAAACAATGGCGCAATTGCGAGGCGAGTTTGGTGAACAGTTAATTTCACGTTTCGGGCCGGTCAATTGGCCGCCTAGATCGTGCGATTTGACACCATTAGATTATTTTTTGTGGGGGTATGTCAAGGCTAATGTCTATAGGGACAAGCCCGCTTCGATTGACGCACTGGAAGCCAACATCCATGCATTCATTCGTGAGATACCGGCCGATATGTGTGAAAGAGTATGCCAAAATTGGACTCAGCGGATGGGCTACCTGAGACGCAGCCGCGGTCAACATTTGCATGAAATTATCTTTAAACATTAAATTGCAAGGTTCAAACTATCGATTCAAATAAATATTTCATTCATTTTTTCGAATTTTTTGTGTTTTTTTTTTTTTAAAGTTCTAAACCTCTTAAAAAATCACCCATTAGAAGAAGAAATACGCGGGCGGCTTCTCAAATCCAACAGAGCCTACTATAGTCTGTCAAAGCTCTTCAAATCCAGAAATCTCACCATAACTTCAAAACTGCTGCTGTACAGGACCATGGTCCTGCCAGTACTCACATATGGATCCGAGACTTGGGTGCTCAGCAAAAGGCACTCCGAACTCTTAGCCGCGTTCGAGAGAAAAGTCTTAAAGAGAATTGTTGGCCCCATATGTGAGGAAGGACGATTCCGGAGACGGTACAATCATGAATTGTACGCAATCTACCTTGAAGCAGATATCGTGACAAAAATTAAGCTCGGTAGACTCCGGTGGGCAGGGCACCTAGCTCGCATGAGCGAAGAGGAACCTGCTCGGAAAGTTCTTTGTGGTACATTCTATGGTAGACGACAGCGTGGTAGACCATGCTTGCGCTGGAGAGATGGCGTAGACCAGGACGCCCGGAGCCTTGGGGTGCGCAACTGGATGGCGGCGGATCGAGACCGGGATGGGTGGAGAGACTTGTTGAAGGAGGCTAGGACCGGACCCCGGTTGTCGAGCCGACGATGATGATGATGATGAAATTGGATGTTTACATGGTTGATAGAAAATTGGTAAAAAATTTTTGCGATATATATATGCCAATATTGGAAGATCTTCCAATCGTGTATACTTATGTGGATTTCGTTTCAACCAATTCAGATTTGGGTGTCAGATCTTAAATTTAACTCGCAAAACGAACACAAAACGTGATTTTATTTTGTTTTATGATTGTATGAGTGCCTTTTTTAAAACGACACTGGGTAAAAGTCACTTTTCTTTGATGTGTGTGCGAGTGCGTGTGAAAATCTGTGTAAATCTTGCTAAAAATCGAGATCTGCAAAATCGGCTTCAGATCGACAAAAATTCGATTTTTTTGGTCGAAAGAAAAGGAAAAACTTGTCACAAATCAAAAAAATTAATATTTTTGGTCGAAACGAAAACCACATTAGCTTTAGCAGTTAATGGTTTGCGCACAAATCTTTCCTTAAATCATTTCTTGACTGGATTGTTATCCATATCAATTATTTAAACGTTAATTGAAATCAACGTACATAGTAGTATAAATAGTTTAAATGGATTCAATTTTAAGTAGGAACAGGTCCATAATAATACTCACTTGGTTGTTCCTTTATCAGCAAGGTCTGGAACAATTTTTGCTTTTTCTAGCTTGAAAAAACAATGAAAATGATAAATTTGTAATTAATTTTAACTTAAAATTTATACCTTTAGCATTATTAGGCTTTAAAAGTGTCACGGCGGCGTCTTCCTTATCGTGCGATATTGTTTTCAATATCTTCTTGTTCTTGAGGAGCGATGCGAATTTCTTTTGAGACTTTTCGCATCGTTTGTAAAACACATCCCAGCTGTCAATCAAGTCCAAGCAATCTACGCATAAGTTTTTGGGAAAACTTCCATCGCTATCCTAAAATAAAAGTTAAATTTTTATTTAAGAGTTAAATTCCCAGTTGGAAGAAGTTTTGAAATTTACTTTTATCGGAAGATACTTGTAGATTTGAGCTTTATTATCATCAATAGTTTCGGAATGCTTGTCTTTTATAGTTTCGCCGCAAATTCGACATATTTTATTAAAATTCATTTTTAAATTTTTGAGTGTTTCTTTTGGTTATTGAATTAGAAGATAAAATTAATGCAAATTAACTTTTTTTAAGTGAAATTATTTTTAAAGAAAATTCTTCTTGTAATCGTATTGATGACATTTTTCTTTGTTTACAAAACAGAAAATGACGTTTGAACAAATTTTTACAGCAAAAGCAAAATGATGGCAGCATTGTATATAAAATAATATATATGTATATATGATGGCAGCTGCAAAATGTGTATCTGAAAAATTATTCTAGCAGCTTTTTTGTGCAAGAATGTTTAATCAACATGACAAAATGTTGGCAAGCATGTTTTTTATTTGGAAACATTCCTTGTACAGAGTGTCGAGTAAAATTTAATAGAATTGAGTGAGTGGAAATCTTGTAAATAGCGAAAATTATGCAATGGGTTGATGGTTGAGACAAAATTGCTGAGGTTGAACCAATTGCAGCGTAATCACTCATTCTTCTTTGTTCGAATGTGTTCGGCGTCTACTCAGATAACTTCGCTTAATCAAGTGGAGTAAAAAGTGCGTAGATAGATATACTTTTTCATTCACCAAAATAGAAAGTCCCCTTACACACGAGGAAACTGAGTTTCCAGCAACTGTCATTTTGTAGGAAAGAAGGGCACGACGTTAGTAGGATGAACAAAATCTTCCCGGTCAACAATTGAGGAGATTTTTTTGACATTTCTTCTCACAGTTAAGATAGTGTATGCGTTCAATCAACAGACTTTATATGGAAACTACAGAAAATCTCGATTTTGTTTCTTCGTGTGAAAGGTGCAAGAGATTTTAGAAGAAATTGGGTTTGTTCGGGTACTTTCCGGATCAAAAATGGCAATCTGTCAAATTTTCAGGAGTGGAGATGAAATTCTCAGACACTGACCAAAAGTACGCAAACGCTTTGAACCAAAAATATTGCCCACTTTTTAAACGTCAACAAAAAGTAAACAAAAAAAGAGCCCCATAGCAAACAAAAAAGTAAACAAAGCGACAAAATTGCAATTACTTTTGTAATTATCCTTTCTTTACTGAATTTTATAACGAAAAAAACAACAAAAGGGAAACCCATTCAAAGTAATTTTTGACAAATCGTAATTTAAACACAATTAAATTAAAAAGCACTCATTTAAATTACACCAAAGCAAAATTTCTTTAACTACTTTCAAATTCAATGTTTTTTTTTGTAAACACAAAAGCACTGCACATTACACAATATACACCAGGTTTTGAACAGATATTCTTTATTAAATACATTTTTCTTGGGAATTATTTCACTAATTTTAAACAAAATTCACTTCAACACTTGAAAATAAAACTTAAAGCAAAAGTAAACAACAGCCATTTTGTATTTTGTTGTTGTTCTTTTAACTGGTTTTTAACAGAAAACAGAACTTACCATCTTATCAACTTATCTGCCCGAAGAAATTTCTCGGGTAAAAATTGGCAAGAAGGGTTTTCTTTCTCGCGAGCCCTCTCTTCTGCCCAAAATAGGTTTGTTCAGCGAGGCTGTTCGGAACAGTTTAGAACAGTTTCGAACAGAAAAGTACAACTTTTTGCTGTTCAATGAGGAAATTTCTGTTCTAAACTGTTATGGGGCTGTCTAGAACACTTTGGAACAGTTTCGAACAGGATTTTCTGTACTAGCTTTTTAGGTAGATCAACTTAATACAGATTTCCTGTTCTAACTTGTTCCGACGTGCTGTGCTGTTCTGTTCTAATCTGTTCTAATCTAACTATTTTGTCACTGAACAAACCTATTTGGTTTAATACGCGAACAGGATTGGACCAAATCTGGTAGTTTTGGGTGGTTTCGGACTAGTACGCGAAATCTCCAGCAACTTGTTTCTTCGTGTGGAAGGGGAAAAACGAATAAAATAAATAAAAAAACATAGACTGGGCTTTTTTACGACTTTATTAAATTCAAAATTTGTAATTCTGTATTTAAAAATAAGGCGCAGGAATAACTTCGCCGGATCTTAAGCAAAATGAACCATTCAAAATCATTTTCCTTACAGGATCTTTTCTAGAAAAATAAATTGATTTTCAAAATTTTAATTTTGATTACACTTAAAAACACATACATATACATACTTCTTTTTGAATTCTTCATATGGTTTAATTTTAAGAGTTTCTTTTGGGACATGTTCCAAAAAATTATTCCATTTACATGTTAAGTATTCGTTATTGGACATTGAAAACGTTTTGATTAATTCTTCTCTCGTTGCATTACCCTCAACAATTATTCCAAACGATTCATTCTCAGGTTCAATTATTCCTTTTTCATTCTTGGAGGCAATTTTCTTGTTATCAATAGATTGCATGTTGATTGTTTTTCAAAAAGCTAAGAAAATATAAATGAAATTGAAATGACTAGACTTTTACATAAAATTTGATTAAATTCTCTTATTTAATCGTTATAATTAAAAGGTACAGAATTGAAAGCTGATTTTTATTGGTTTAAGTGGATCTAAAATAATTGTGAAATAAATACTTCGGAAATACTTTTGCTCACTTAATTATAAGGTACGCGCGCATGTTATAAAAAAAAATTAATTCTTTCAACTTCTTGCGGAGACATCGTATTCATTTGTTTCACCTATCCTCACAGTAACTGCCATATTATTCACTCGATTTATCTATTCCTTAAATCCAAACATTGATTCAATTGTGATAAATCCAATGATTTTTCTTGTTTTTAGGAATGTTCTTCATTTTTGGCTGAGAGATCTTTCCTGCTAACATTCAAGACTTTTTGCCAAAAGTGAAAAATAAAAATGCGCTAGAGATGCTTGTGCGCGACTCTAGACATGCCAATTATAACGGTTTTATTCTTTAAAAGTACTGTTTATGCGGCCCTGCAGGGCCAGGGCCCTCCGCCAGTGGGCATACTTTAGGCACCCAGAGTTTTCTTTCAAGTCGCGCTAAGAGCGTTAACGAACACCCACTTTTGATTGCGAAAAACTGTTATAAAATTGGCATGTATTGTGTCTAGTCTCTTCCATAATTAATGGCGAATTCCTTTCAAAAAAGAAATCGAATTTTTTCTAAACAGAATCGAATTTTTTCTGTCAATTGAAAGGAATTCGTATTTCGTAAAAGAATCGATTTTTTTTGGTGTGATTGTGTTTGTGTAACTATATAGCTGCAATTGACGCAAAACGTCAAGAAATTATTCACAAAACTACTAAGGCTGTTTGTTTTTGTTGTGAGAAAAATGTTTTACCAATAGAATTAAACTAATAAATAAAAGATATTAGCCAGCTTATACGGTGCCAATTTGTTGGTACATTTTATTTGTTTGAACTTCTATTTTTATAGCTGTATTGACTGAATATATTGTTGAATATTTTGTTAACTTATGAAGAATTCGTTGCAGTCAAAAAATAAACAACTCGTCTTCCAAAAATTCCGCGACTTTCAATTTGACGTATTAGAAATGCCAAGTCTTCATAGTGTGTGTGCAAATCAATGTGAAATCTTGCTAAAAACGCAGGGTCAGGTTTCCATTAGGCACATACGCAAAAAAAAATTTTTTTTTTCAATTGTTGTGAAATAGCGAAAAATTTTTTTTGCACGGAAATTGTTATTAACAAAGTTATAAACAATTAAAGTTTGCACCGTAGGTTCATGAAAACTACTTAATTTACTGAATATATGCATTGAAAAATGGCATATTCCTGTAAAACAATATCCAGTGTGTCGAAAACAATCATAAAAATGTATAAAAAGTTAAACCTATTAACAATTTTAATGAATTAAAAGTGAATATAAATTGACTGACTAAAAATAATAACCAAAGAGCATTAACTAAAGCAAATGTGCAATTCACCTAAGAGTATACTACACTTTTGATATAATTGTGTCGGAAAAAGTTTTTTTTTGTGTTAGTTGGTTTGGTATCAAGTTTTTTTTAGTAAACAGTACGGTAGGTGGCCCGCTTCGCGGGTTCTAAGGATTTTAACTCCCTTTTTCGGGGGCACACCCGCTCACGCAACTCCGTTGCTCGGCTTAGGGTATATCCAGTCGCCAGGCAGGCGCCTATGTCGACAGTTGGTTTGATTTCAACTTGTTTGTAATAAACACAACGATAAAAGGCTCACTTGGCGTGTTCTATATTCCTAAAAATGATGCAAATCAAAAGAGTTGCATACATTTAGGAAAACAGCAATTTAATAGTTTTTGGTATAGGTTAGTAGTTTCATAGGAAGGAACAATACAAATTTAAATTGTTAATAACTTTGTTAATAATAGTTTCCGTGCAAAACAATTATTATTTTTGTGTTTTGTAGCTCAGCTGACATCTAAAAAACATTTTTTCATATTTATTTGTGAATGTGCCTAATGGAAACCTGAGCCAAAACGCAAGATTTGTTTTGACAGAAAAGAATCGATTTTGTTTAGAAAAAAATCGATTCTGTTTAGAAAAAATTCGATTTCTTTGTTGTAAGGAATTCGCCATAAAATACTCAGATGGTGGCATTATTTAAATTTTAACTTCCATTTTACAACGTTAGCCGCTGTACAGCGTTTTTGAAAAAAAAACATTATACTCAACTTCACCTCAACAATGCACCAGCCGGTTTCCTACCATGCAAACTGTCAATAATCTGTCTTCTGCTGCGCAGGTAAACAAACGCTTGGAAGACGTTTTATTTTTATTTGGCTTTTCTTGGCACTTGTTTTTCCACTCCACTTTGCTAGTCGCTGCCGCTGCTTACAGCTCGTAAACAATTTATTTGCGTATCAGAAATTTAAAAAGAAAATACATTTTATCAAGATATAATTTAAGCAAAGATAAAAATCCATATTTAGCACAAAAAAATGGCAACATTACCGCCAAGAAAAAATCCAACTCCAACGAGAATCTCAAAGCAGCATCTAACTCCGTTGCAGACTCTGCTACAGATGGGTTTTCAAAAGCATAGGGCGTAAGTGTAAACACAGTATCGATTTTCTTCTTTCCATTTATTAAACTGAGAGACGAGACACATTGCTTTCTCCCAGGATTTACCAAATGAAAAGAAGGAAAATGGTTATTTTGTTCCCTAAAAAAAATCTTTTACTTTGAATTCCAGAGAAAAGGCTCTTGCTTCAACCGGCAATCGGGGAGTACAAATTGCCTCCGATTGGCTGTTGGCTCATGTTAATGATCCTTCGATAGACGAGTGTATTCCACGTGAATATATTTTGTATGCGTGTCCAACTGGACCCTTTTTGCATCAATTGGAAGAATTTTGGAACAAATCGCGCCTGCTGTGTGGCTGGAATGGAGCTCACAATTATGTACCACACATTACATTGGTTTCGTTTTTCAAGGTGGGTGGAAATTATAGGTACGTAGTTAACTTTATTTAATGCTTGGGAAAAATTTTACATCAAAGAAAAAAACAAATGATTTATGTATTTATTGCGGTCGTTGGGTATTTTCACTTCATATATTATGCTCGTCCCAGCTGAGGCATGGTCACCAACCAGATGTTAGTAATTGAAAATTTTTCTTCTAGACATCGTTTTAAAGGAAAGATCATTAAATTTCATGATTTTTGTTACACGCAGACATCTTGTTAGCGGGAAGTAGCTTCAATTAACCTAATCCATAATTTTTCCACCAATGATTTCCCACGCTTGCAAACGTACGGAGCGGCGTAAGTTTTTTTCGAGGGATAGAAAACAGTATTATCGGAAAGAGCTCAGATTTCTTCCCGACCGACCGTTAGGCTTTTTTAGCAATAGGTCCTCCTAAATGGTATATAACAAGGAATGTCAACCTTTACACATTGTTTCGGAGAAATCAAAATTATTACACTTGATTTTCATTAGTGTTTCGTAAAATAAATAAATAAAATATCTTATATCTCTATCTTATCGGTAGGAATGGGGGCACCTACAATTTTTTGCCGAACCCGAACGGCTAAGGTGAGAGGCACTTTCAGAACGCTCAATATTAATCGTATTAGATTTGCATATTCCTTTGTAAATTCGCAGCCTTGTATACTTAGGCTGTGGCCAAAATAGAAATGTTTATATTTCATGATTGGCCCAAACTTTCGGTAGAGCGTACCAAATTATGAATCCCAGTAAATTTTCCTAGCAATTTTCTTTTTTATATTAAATCTGAATCGATCATCACTTCTCCCAGATATTTTTTTATGAAATTTAATTTTTAACTCCTCATTGATAAATACTTAAAATGTTGGTACCATGTTTAAGACATTTTGTATACAAAATTAATTTTATTCAAAAAATTGTTAAAAAAAATCAGATGGTGTACATCCCGTTGATGTCAAAACAGTTTCGGAAGTTGTTTAGTGAATTTATTTGTAATTATGTTAGTTGATTTTTTACAACTGTTCAGTTTAAACTGCAAGTTAATTTGTGTGCACTCACATACTTTTTTAAACTTAACTATGAGCTCTATTGCGGTTGTCGATCAGCGATCGCACTGTAAACGAACATCAGTCATCACGATATTCTGAATTCTGTAACTTAATCGACTAGATAGATAGATCGATAGATAAATTCTATTTTTTTTTGTTTTAAATGGTTTTATTACATACTTAAGACTAAAGACTTGGCTTTTCTAATTTGATAATAAAAAAAAGTAAATAAGAAATAAACATCATGTATGTAGGTGAATTTTTTAAATTTAATAATTACATAGATTAGCATAATAAAACCTTTTAAATATAAGCTTAAAAAAAGTTTCCTTGATTTTCTTTTAAATAAATTGGCAATAATAATAATTTTACAGATTTTAAGTTTGAATTTTTGTTTTAGTACAATTTTAACATGATTTGAAACACAAAATAAATAACTGTAGTAACTGGTCGACCTAAAAGAGTGTTAAGTTAAGAAACCGTTACGAAAAGCTAAGGCATGTTTGCAATACTTAAATATGGTAGACCGTTTAATATTTCTTGAGGCCGACTTGGGGTTCGATAACTCTACGAAATATAGACGACGGATTCCCTGCAATATTGGGCATATTGCAATGAAGTGATTTATATGTTCATTTTCTCTTCTATTGCATAGTTTATAGATATGTGTCAGGTCAGCTCGATGAGGCATGAAATTTAAGTTTAGTAGTTCAACTCATGCTCTAAAAAAGTAGCTTATAGCTGCCGCCGAAAACTCATTGCTGAAATAGTTTGATTGCGATGACAGATGGTGATTGAGATTTCTATAAGTATTCCTGGATGGTGTAGAAAATGCTCTGGATAGGTGCTGGGTGTAAATTATCTCGTCTATTTTTGCGGTAACATCTGCGAACATACTCCGCCGATCAATGTTTGATTCCAGTAGCAATAGATGAGCTTGATGCGATTGGGCCAACAGATTTCACTCCTTAAAGGGGGAGGCATTGGCTTGCAGGAGTCTTACCAAGATAGTTTTGTGCAGACTCGTTCCACTTCTTTCCATCACTCGTATTAAATATGGACGAGACTAGAGACATGCCAATTTATAACAGTTATAACTTTTTTTGCTATTAAAAGTGGGCGTGCGTAAACGCGCTTCGCGCGACTTGAAATAAAACTCTGGGTGCCTGAAGTATGCCCACCGGCGGAGGGCCCTGGCCCTGGCCCTGCAGGGCTGCATAAACAGTACTTTTATAAACCAAAACTGTTATAATTGGCATGTCTAGAGTCACTTTCATTCATCATCGTCAGCTCGACAACCGGGGTCCGGTCCTGGCCTCCTTCAACAAGTCTCTCCACCCATCCCGGTCTCGAGCCGCCGCCATCCAGTTGCGCACCCCAAGGCTCCGGGCGTCCTGGTCTACGCCATCTCTCCAGCGCAAGCATGGTCTACCACGCTGTCGTCTACCATATAATGTACCACAAAGAACTTTCCGAGCAGGTTCCTCTTCGCTCATGCGAGCTAGGTGCCCTGCCCACCGGAGTCTACCGAGCTTAATTTTTGTCACGATATCTGCTTCAAGGTAGATTGCGTACAATTCATGATTGTACCGTCTCCGGAATCGTCGGTCACTTTCATTAAATATTCGTAATTGGCTTTAAGATTTTGAGTGTATAAAGGCGTTATACCGGACTCCACATAGATGGCATAACTTGGGGTTGAATTTTGCAGTCCGAATAATCGCTTGAAGAAGTATCTCTGCATTGTTTCAAAAGCCTCGAATTATAAATTCCCAAAAACCTGGACACCATAGTACATATATGTGTTACCTGTTGCTTAAAAACACGGTATTTTGACACCAGATCGATATCTTGGTTTCCAAAGAACTTGGGCCACATTATGCTCAAGGCAAGTTTAGCTTCACTGCTTTTTTGTTCAACATGTTTCGAAAAATTAATGTTGTTTGTAATCGGAACTCCAAGATACTGAAATTCATGAACAACTTCGATGAGCACATAGTTAAGAGACCAATTTTTTAGTTTTGCTTGCATTAACCTGTAATCCCCACTTCATACAAAAAGTATTCAGTCTGTTGATTTGTAACTGTAAGTTAAAAAAGCCAGCAACACCAAATCGTCCACATAGAGCATAACCTTCGCTTGGATGTCAGCAAAAATGATTCCCCCTGGCAGGGCATCACAAATATCATCAATAAATAACGCAAAGAGAGTTGGGCTTAGCATGCAGCCTACTTGAGTTATTGTGAAAGAAATTGTATCAATTGTGAATTACTCATACTTTGACGTTTGACTAATTGATTTTTTTTTATTGATTTTTTCCCATGACATGAGTATATTAAAATGAAATGAAATTGCTAATAATCCAAAAGGTTTCTGGACATTTTTGAAGGGTAAAAAGAAAATTTTTGGTTTTCAGAGAAACATGGAGTATAATGGCATTTCATCAACTGATATCAAAACTACGAGTGAGTTATTTGCTAATTTTTTTGAGAGCGTCTATGTAAATCATAAAGATTCTAACTCAGTTGTTGATGGTATTGGATCTTCTAGTGCTGATATGGGATCTTCATATCTTTCTACTAAAGAAATTCAAGAAGGCATTAAATCAATAAGTTATGGAAATAGTCATGGGCCAAATAAAATTCCTTCAATAATATTGAAGAAATGTTGTCAGACCTTAGTTAGTCCTTTAAAAATAACTTTCAATTTGTCCTTAGCAACTGGTATCATTTTGGATGAATAGAAGCTTTCTTTTATAACACCTATTTACAAAGCAGGACCAAGAGACAAAATTCAAAATTATAGAGGGAAATAAACTATTCGAGCATATAGTTACGGAAAAGTTATACTTTAATATTAAAGAATATATGTATATCTCCTTATGTAAAATATGAAATAATGAAAAATATACTTTGCAAACATTTTACTTTGCATTGCCTATAAAAACACTTCTTCCTCGTTTTATATTTATTATTTGTAAATAATTTGTAAATTAATATTTAGTTTTTAAGAACTCATTGAATCAATAAGTTGTTTTAATAAAGAATTATAATATAATAAAGAATTGTATACCTTATCAGCATGGTTTCGTATAAGGTCGGTCAACAACAACAAATTTGGTTTTGTTCACTAAATATCTATCTGATTGTTTAGAAGCAGGAGCTCAAGTCGATGTTGTCTTAACTGATTATGTGAAAGCGTTTGATTTTCACATGAAATTTTAGTAAATACATAGGTTGTATTCTTTTGGAACCAACTCTATTTTTTTGGAATGGATCCCAAGCTATTTATGTAAGTAATAGAAAACAAATTGTCAAATTAGATAATGTTTGTTCTAGAACTATTGACGTTTTATCTGGTGTGCCCCAGGGAAGTCATTTGGGTTCATTGTTGTTCGTTATCTTTATAAATCAAATCCCATTATTGTTAAAAAATGCTTGTAGTCTAATGTATGCTGATGATTTAAAGTTGTTCTTACGAGTTAAAAATGTTTACGATTGCGACTTCAAAAAAATTTAAACGCAATTGTTGAATGGTGTAAACGTAGTAGTCTAAGAGCCGGAAGCAAATTTTGGGAGTGGAGTGATAACCAAAATTCATATAGATGTATGTGTAGGTATACGCAACATTATTCCAAAATCAACCGTCTGGCAGGTTTTTATTTCAGCCGGGAGCGGGGGTGGGCGTTCGAAAATGTTCATTTTTCCGTTTTTGGGGTCGAAGTGATAACCACTTAAATTAATATATGAACAATAGAGGAGGGTGCACTGATGTCAAAAAAGTGTGTCCAAGACGTTTTACTTTCAGCCTTCCCCTTGCCAGACGGCCACCAAAATGCGCGAAAATCAACTTTTTGGGTCGAAGTGATAACCACATGAGTGATACATCAAAAAATCAGAAAAATTCTCCTGATTATGAAAATGTGTGTCCAAGACGTTTTGGTTTCAGCCTTGTGCTTGCCAGACGCATTTCAACATTTTTTTAATGCATTTTTCAACTTAAACTCTTAATAACTTTTTTCCTATGAAGTATAACCAAAAGACTGAGACACCAAAAACTCAGAACAATTCTCCTGATTATGAAAATGTGTGTCCAAGACGTTTTGGTTTCGGCCTTAAGTTTGCCAGAAGACCCATAAGAAAGAATGTACAAAAACAACTTTGTTCCTCTAAGGCATAACATATGAATTTTATTTTAAAATATTCATTCATTTCAGATTGACCATGTCATCCTCCATGGACCAGCCGCAGTGAAATGGGAAAAGTTGTATGCCTGTATTTAATATTGCATTTTTCCAAATATGGCATATATAGTTGCAACGATTAATTTGTTGCAGTAAAACGCTTCTGTTTGGCGGTAATAAGCTTCCTTCAAAACCTTCCGATAAAATTTTTAAGCATATAATTACTTACAGCCATATTATTGACTTGTTTCAAAACTAGTTTCATAACAGAACTAGTTTTATAGATGTTTGGAGGTGCTCAAATCGGTATTATTCAAAAATATTTTGACACCTAAAAATCGAAAACCAAAACCTAGCTTTGGATGAAACTCTAGACTCATAAAACCGGACAAAAATTGAGACTACAAACTTCTATAAAACTAGTTTTGCAATGAAACTAGTTTTGAAACAAAGCAATTATATGGCTCTTAAGGTTTTAAAGAAAAATTTTAAAATTTTTAGCTTACTTTTAATGTTTTTGAAAATTTTTTTCGAAGTCGGCTTACAAGTTTTGTAAAACAACTAATATCGAGCGTCATTTACTTTGAAGGCGGTTGTTCTGTACATTTTGCAAACAAATTCCTCTTTAATTGAAATGTCTTCTTCACTTATATAAAAAAATTGTCCGAATTTTGAAAAAGTGTGTTGCAATTCCACCGAATCCTTGAGAATTTCAAAGGGTTCCACTTTTCCTTTCTTAAAAAAACTTGGTGTATAGTCACAACCAGTAAAGCTGTGAAACGCAGCACAAAGCGTAGGACCCAAATTAAAAAACATTTCATTTATGTGTATATACCTTAACAATAAAAATATAGATTTACTATAAGTCTGAGTTTTTGTTGTCTCAGTCTTTTGGTTATACTTCATAGAAAAAAAGTTATTAAGAGTTTAAGTTGAAAAATGCATTAAAAAAATGTTAAAATGCGTCTGGCAAGCACAAGGCTGAAACCAAAACGTCTTGGACACACATTTTCATAATCAGGAGAATTGTTCTGAGTTTTTGGTGTCTCAGTCTTTTGGTTATACTTCATAGGAAAAAAGTTATTAAGAGTTTAAGTTGAAAAATGCATTAAAAAAATGTTAAAATGCGTCTGGCAAGCACAAGGCTGAAACCAAAACGTCTTGGACACACTTTTTTGACATCAGTGCACGCTCCTCTATTGTTCATATATTAATTTAAGTGGTTATCACTTCGACCCAAAAAGTTGATTTTCGCGCATTTTGGTGGCCGTCTGGCAAGGGGAAGGCTGAAAGTAAAACGTCTTGGACACACTTTTTTGACATCAGTGCACGCTCCTCTATTG
This sequence comes from Leucozona laternaria, assembly GCA_932273885.2. Taxonomy (NCBI): domain Eukaryota; kingdom Metazoa; phylum Arthropoda; class Insecta; order Diptera; family Syrphidae; genus Leucozona; species Leucozona laternaria. The sequence continues at coordinate 214,109,544 of OW026366.1, read as the reverse complement.
TTCATATATTAATTTAAGTGGTTATCACTTCGACCCCAAAGTCGGAAAAATTACCATTTTCGAACGCCCACCCCCACCCCCGGCTGAAAAAAAAATCTGCCAGACGGTTGAATTTGATATAATGTTGCGTATATCTACATATACATGTGTATAAATATTGGTTATCACTCCACTCCAAAAATTTGCTGCCGGCTCTTGGTCTATAGTGATATTGGTTTAAATGTAAATAAATGTCACTCATTCTCTGTTTATCGCAGCAGAATGCCTCTTTCATTTGAATATAAAATCTCAAATAGTGTTTTCGATCGTCAAAACGTGGTCAAAGATCTTGGGGTTGTTTTTGACAGTAAACTAACGTTTTCTTATCATATAGATTACATAGTTGCGAAGGCAAATTCAATGCTTGAATTTTTGAAGCAAAATTGTAAAGAATTTTCAAATCCATAGGCTATTAAATCTGTTAATGTTTCTCTAGTACGTCCACTGCTTGAGTATTGTTCTTATGTTTGGTGTCCTACTTATGTTACTTCTCACATGAGATTGGAACGCGTTCAAAAATCTTTTACTAGATATGTTGTTAAACAACTCAATTGGAAGTTGAATGAGATGCCAGTGTACTCGACTAGATGCGCATTAATTGGGTTAGATTCGTTGGAAACTAGACGAAACGTCAGTTGTATTATGTTTGTTCATGATGTTTTGTCATACCGTATTAAGTGTCCTAACCTTTTGGAACATTTTCAAACTTATGCTCCAGAAAGAGTTATTCGCCAGCGGAATTTTTATATGTTCCTCGACATGTTTTTAGATATGGGCAAAATTAACCCATTACAAAATGTATTCATCTACATAATTCAAAATGCTCAGCATTAGATTTATATGATGAAAGAATCAAGTTTAAACTTGAGTTAAAAAATAAAATTGTATTAAATTAAAATATATGTAAATACTTATAATAATAGAGCCTAGATTTAAGAATTTGATATCTGTTACAGTTAAGCTCTATAAATGAATAAATAAAATAAAAATAAAAAAAATAAAATAATCCGACAATATTTCGATTGATTCTTGTATTTCTCTTAAATTGCTTAAATTGGGTTCCTGAAATAATTGGTTCAACTATAATTCATATCAATTGTATCCCAAAATTGAAGTTTTTGTCATAATTTTAAAATTATAAATATGCAACTTCGTATTAAAGTAATTTTCTCTGTTCACAGGCTCCTGACGAATGTGCTTTACAATTATCGAAAGCCTTAAAACAAATTGTTGACATGGCCGGTGCCTTATTAGATCGACCAATTAAACTGGAATTGTATATGAGTCCAAATTTTATGGGATTTTTCGTTGCTGAAGATGATGCCAATTATTTGAAGCGATTGGCTTTACAATATGTGAAAGAATCTTCTAATTCAAGTAATTTTTCTTATTTGATTTTAGCATTAAAACCAAATTGACATTTTTTTTAGTAAGTTTTTTTTTTTTTTTTATTTATTAAAAATTTTTAATATTAACTTTGGGTAAGGAAGGGTTTGAGGAAAAACTAACAATTAAACACTAAATTTTTCTTTTATTATTTTTATTGATTTATTTTAGTAATAAGTGATACTTATGAACAACTTGATGCAATCGTGGCTTGTTTTCCGTGGTGTGGGGCCGTATCTTCTGGTAATCGATGCATACCGCGCAGCAGTCGATGTAAGAAGGCTTTGTGTTAACATGAAATAATTACTGTCAATCATAATTATGTTTATTTTAGAAATTTGTTTTGATTGCATGTACATTTATGTATGTATGGTATTGCATGTTCCTTATTGTTGATGATAATTTAAGTTTAATTGTTTTGTGTGTTGTTATAGAGTTTAAATTGCTTTGCACATTTCGTAATTCTTTTTAGGTTTTTTGTATTAAATATAATTTGTAGTAGAAGTATATTAGTTAAATACTTAAGTTAAGAGCCGTTTGCTTATACAAAACTTAAATATTTCAATTCAACATAAAAGGTATAAGCGCTTCTGTTGAACTTAAATATTTAAGTTTCGTTTCAGAAAATGGGCTTAAGTAATTCATCATTAGTGGCAATTTCAAAGGTATATGTCGAATTCGTAAATAGAATCTATAATAGCTTAGAAGCCCTGCTTGCTAGAGTTTCGCACATTACCTTCCAAATGATTTCATCTCGTTTTGTGAATCCTTCGTTGACGTCGAAGATAACGGGAACAATATTTTTAACCTTAACTTAGCTACGGGTGATTCTAATATTCATATACAGTTTTAGGCAGCTCGTCTTTATTAAAGCTCTGCCATATGTGGCCTTGCAACGACGAAATCTGGGGGCCTAGCACGTAACTTGATACACTCGAGTTTAGTCGATACAATCGAGTATAGGCAGTTCCTAATTTGCCTTACCTGATTGTTTTTGATTCGATTGAACCAAATAAGGAACTGCCTATGCTCGATTGTATCGAGTTAAATCGATTGTATTATGTTACGTGCTGGCACCCCTGGCAACTGTGTAAGTTCAAGTTCGTGGTTAATAAAAATGGAGCGCTAGGCGAGAAAAAAAAACACGTTTTTATTGTTCAGAAATATTTTAAAAATAATGAAGCTATAGCGCCTACAGTTCGCATTTTTCGTACAAAATATGGTCGTTATAGTGATTTAAATTTATCAATGTCAAAAGATTAATTAAAATATTCAGAAAGACTGGATCATATAGCGATGGACGAAGTTGTTCATGTTAGAACATAAAAGCAACTCGTGAGAGTATTACTCATAGTACAAATGGCGACCATCGAATCACTTAGCTCATGAGATTAAAGATTTAAATGTCACTTAGTCGATAGATTACTAAATTCTTAATTAGCAAATTCTGGTCATACGGGGTCAAAAATACATATACCAACAACACTTAGTTTAAAAAGAGTTTTAATATTTTTCTATTAAATTAGGGTAGCCGCGTGTGCACACGAAGGTTCTTCTCACTTCTTATGTCACTGCCCAGCACTCTCGCAACTAAGAGATAAACACCTAGGAAGCAACTTCTTTAATAACTTAAAAGAGCTGTCTGGTGTGAAATTGTCGAAAAACTTATGGGTTAACTTATTAAGAGCGTCCAATCCTCCAGGGAATCACAATGGATCTACATCGATCTAAGAGTGATAAGAATAAGATCCTCTATCAGCCCAAAAACCTAACCAGCTGATACATCTGACACATTTTGAATATGCAAGCCTAATAGCCCAGTCGGTAGGTACTTGAACTTGATTCTCGAATCAGTGAAAAACAAAAAATAAACTTAATATTTTATTGCAAGTACAGTGAGGTACTTAAAATTAATAAATACAAATGGCGATGGAAAATTGTATTCGTCTAAATTAGCAAAATTGCAAATCTAATTTTAAACGAATATTGAACAGAATGGAGAATTGAATTTTTCTCACCTCGAATCACTTTCATATCTGTTTTGTGATGATAGGTTACGGAAACACGGCTCCCTTGAAACCATTCTCGCATCCAACCTCTGTTGTTGAATCTCAATGAAACTTTAGGAACCATAACTGTCGAATACTAGGAAAGCATAAGATGCACTCATAATTGGTCGGTATATGGCATTAATTTAAGTAATTAAGGACACAAAAGTTTCTCACTGTTGCAGTACATTTAGTTCTATCAGCGAAATTTATCTACATTTTTGCAAAACGCTCAAAAAAAAAATTTTAGAGGCCATTTACCCGATATATTATTCCATACATAGTCCAATATAGGCTTGCACTTAAATTCTTTACAAAAAACAACAACGACTGAATCTGTGAACAATTTTTAACAATTTTTATGAAAGTCCTGCAAACTGAGCCAACAATTTGCCTCAATCGCTATTACTCACCATCTAAAACAGTCAGGCGACAGTTATTAATGAATGTGATCATAATCTTGACTTAACTTTACTCTGTCTATCGGTATATGTATGGGATCTCCCTTGCGAATGGCGAATGATCGGTGGGCCGAGGGCGGTACACGGTTTCTTACGAGAAAAACATGTAATTCGGCCATGTCAAAACCCCGTCTTTTCTATCAAAATTACTTATCAATAATAGACATCATTTAATAATTCCACATTTCAATTTTTATATCACGATGACTTTTGGATATGAATTGGAATATACCCACATTTAACGACGCTATCGACCCAAATGATAATTTGAAAGTTTGATATCGCTTTCAACTCTTATCTTTATTTTACTATATTTCTTTTTAATTGATTAATTGCAAGTAATGTAGATTATTTTGTGTTGTACGAACATGATTAGAGTATTTTATTGTTGTGTTTGCGTGTGTGTGTGTTCTGGTTTTCTACACTCTTCGTTATTTGTGTTTTTTTTTCTTCTCTATGTCTGTTCTTTTAGCAATATCATTGGAGCCGCACGTTAAATCACTTCATTTGACCTTAGCGTATCAATTCCCGCAGAGCCAATTTAATGCACTCAAAACATTAGTGGAATCATTAGATCCATCTTGTGCATCCAGTTGGGAACTTCGATTGTATTCGCGCGATCCAAGACTAGCGACGAAACAAGTAAAAATTTAATTTATAAATGATACAAAAAAAATTCTTTTTTTCTTCTTTGGACTTTAAAAATCTTTTCAACAATTTATTTAAGAATTTTCAAAATTCCTTATTAAACTAATGGTTTTTATTTTGATTGACTTTATTTTTAGGTACACAAAGTTTTATATCCACATAGTCCACACGAAATCGATGAACTCGAATTGCGAATAGGCGATTTTATATATTTGAATAGTGATTCTGTGGACAATTCTTGTGATGGATGGGTAGAGGGTATTTCATGGTTAACTGGTATGACTGGATATTTGCCTGTTAATTACACTGAACGAACAGCAGAATCAGATGCATGGACTATGCACAGAGTTGTACAACTATCTAAATCAATAACACCATCATTGACATCAGTTGAAGAAATTGACATTGTAGACGGACGGAGTTTATCGACCGATCAGGACGAGCGAAGGGACTTACATTCAGGTTAGATTAATTAATTATTATTATAATGAAGCTGATTTGCGATAAACTTTTTATATGATAAGTCTTGTATTCGGAGAAAAATTAAATCTAAAGCCAGCCATACATGATTGAGTCATTTGTCTCGGAGCCAATTGGGCTCGTAGACTTTGGACTTGCTGGAGATCCAAATGGCTCGGCCGATTAATCACACGATGCAATTTGGCTCGCTCGTGTGTGGCCAGCTTAAAAGTACATAACAATGATAGAAGAGACTAAAATTATATACCACATACAAGATCTACTACCAAATGCCCTATTCTGTGTAAATTATGAAAGATGTACTTTGGGGCAAATCTCTTGGATATTGAGGTAGCAGTGACACGTTCTAACGATAAATGGGTAAAAAACCAACCAGTGATTTTTTGCAAGATGTTGTTGTGCAAAAGTGGAAGTGGTTTCACCTAGCTAGGTAGTTTTCGACCATCTATAGCCTGCGACACTATTGTTTATCACCAAGCTGCTGCTCTTAGTAAAAACCCAAGTATTATTTCATGCTTTAAGTTAATTAAACGTCGTGAGTCTGAAGAAAACATGAAATTTCTTTAACTTTAAAATTGGAATCCCAGCTCCGGGTAAGGATGCTCATTTGGATCTGCTCTCAATGATTTATTTATTTTTTTAATCTGCAAGCAATATTACAGCTAACAGATATCAGCAAATTAAAATCTGAATAAATATATGTAATAAGATTAAAAATATTAATATTTGAGGACACTTCATTACTATTAATATACAATCGTACTTTGCGTTATGAAAATTTATATTCAGACAAACCGAAATAATAAAATGTCAAAGAAATTAAATATAAATCCATAAAAATATTCAATATACATACATGTATGTAATCGAATATGAAGAAAATTTTACAAGAAAAATTCTTCTGTTTTAGTGGAGTGCCTGAATAAAATTCAAGTTAAAAGTTCAAGTGAGCTCAACTCCATAAATTTGTTTCGCCCAGGTACGATAGTTGGGCTCATCAGTAAGATGGCTATCGTACCCTTCTAAGACGCATTTATGGAATTGAGCTCACTTGAACTTTTAACTTGAATAATATTTATAGCGGTCGGTTTTCTTAACAGGGGTCGTTGCTGGTGTGCAGGAACCCTACCTTAGCTCGTCGGTGGGGGTGGTTCCTTGACCCATCCCGTTACAAAAAAAAAAACATGTCAGTCTTAACGTCAAAGGTGTTATTGACGTGCGAGACAATTATCTACACTCTCCCTACCTTGGTTGCTTCCCTCGCTAGAGCAATCCCTAAAATTGGCATCTTCCCGTCCTCACATTATCCTTCCTTCTTTCTCCCTCTCCTCATCATTTCTCTTTAAAAAAGATTTACTCGACACTCATTTTGTTAACTTTTGTAAATTCACAATTTCTTCCGTTTATTCGTTATTCTTGATTTTTTAAATAAGGATTATTAGATTTTACAATTATTTATTTTTTTATTTAACTACCAAAAAGTTCGCACTCGATTTATTAAAAAAAAAATTGGGCTTTACTGCCTCTTTTGGCTTTTCACTCAGTTCTTTACTCACATATATAAAATCCCCACTTAAAACCCCCTTGAAATTCAAATATGATAATGCCTTTTTCGCATCTGATATTTAGTTCAAAGATATATAAACTCACTAACGTATCTTTTGATGGGGTAGCCACAGCATCTGGATCCGAAGTGGAACGTATCGCTTTACTCTTTTCACTTTAAATTAATATTATATAGTTTACCTTTAGTTATTTGAATTTCAGTTATTAAATTATAATTTAAACTTTTCTTTTTACATTCAAAAATCGCAAACAAAATTTAAAAAAAAAAATGACTCCCGCTACTATCATCTTTCTTAACCTAGTTCTTTGCTAGGTTTTACTCTTCTGTATGTGACGAAGTCCTATATTATTCCGTTCAAAATCTTGGGCTCTGGAGTTACAGACTGTGTGGAATCTCCTTTTCTTTGTCTGAGACTGCTTCCTTTTGAATAAGTAAATCCTTGGATAGTGTTTTGTACAAACAAAATCACGCGGCACGAGCAACGTAGCCGCCAACTTGTAAAATAAATCCTTTTTTTTTTTGCTTGATAAGACTATAAAATAATTAAAAAAAAAAACACTTAAAACCTTATCTTCTTTATCGGCCACACAAGCAAATTACCTTTTTTTTACCATGTAAAAAGTTATTATAAGATAGTTTAAGTACTTTGCTTCTATTCAATTTCGATATTTCTTTTTTTTTTTGTAAAATATAAAAATTAGGTATATGTACTTTTATATGTTCTTTAGCTTTGGTAAATTTTCTTCTATAGAATTTTATAGACTTCTTTTATTTTTAACGTCTTTAAACTTTCGCTTTCGGTTATTAAATGTACTGTTCCTATCTACTGTAACTAGCAATGACTTTTTGCAACAGCTAAATTTCTCCAGCCTGGTGAGTTCCTAGTTCAGTTCATTAACCCTATATGTATATTTTCCTATTTCCAGTTTCTGTTTAAAAATTTTCTCCTTCTGCAGACTTGGATAAACTATTCTTTTTAATCTTGCATTTATTCTTTTCTTCTTTTTCCTTTTCTTTTTTTTCTGCTCAAAAATTAAATAGAGAACTTATTTTTGACACCTATCTCTTTCTTTTCAACTTTCTGCAAAGCCTGCGTTTATTATTATTGAAGAACTCGACCGATCTTGGCTAAGTTTATTTGAGTTAGTTAAATGATCTTTAAATAATTATAAATAAAATATTCGGTATCCGTAACATATTCAATATAATTATATGAACTGCCAAGCAGGACAGAACAGGAACATTACAAGACCTTAATAAAATTGCATTACTACCATAATTGGTCATCTGAGTTCTTTGGAATAAGAAGACTCTTGCCTCTATTCATAGACCTACCGTGAACATAGATCGGTACTAAAGCAAGAAACGATGGACATTTAATATAGTAGCATAGCAAGTCTCTAATAAGCATTTCTTGTTACTAACTCAATCAATAGATTCAATGCAACAACAGTAACAACAACTGAAAACTTTTTCATAAACATAGATGATTTAATATCTATTGTTTCAAACTCAATTCTCGAAAATCAGTGGGTTTTGATGGAACAAAAAACTTATTTCTCAAACAACTGCCCAAGCTTGGGTTTGAGTACCTCCTCTTTATTTTCAACTGTTGCATAAAATTTCAATACTTTCCTGATTCTTGAAAAGTAGCAAAGGTTATACCGGTCCTAAAACCTGGAAGCCAAGCAACTGACCCAAAAAGTTACAGGCCTATAAGTCTCTTGAGCTGTACAAGCAAAGTCTTTGAGCGTATTATAAAATACAAGTTAGATGCATATATTCTGAGCAATAACATATACCCTTCCCAACAGTTTGGGTTTCGTGCGCACCATAGTAGCGTGCAGCAAGTCGATACTGCTATTTTCTCATCTGATGTACTTGGTTTCAATATTGAAACTAATCTACAGTCAGCTCTGAATATACTATATAGCTATTACAACAAATGGAAAATTAAAATTAATGCGTCAAAGTCGCATGCAATCTTTTTTACGAGAAAAAGAAAAGACTGCTTTCTTCCAACCACAAAATTAAAACTTAATAACTGTGACATTGAATGGGGAACTTCAGTTAAATATCTTGGAATACATCTAGATAAAAAACTAACTTTTAATGAACATATTCAAAAAACGATAATCAAAGTGAATAAAACGATACAAATAATGTATCCGTTGATAAACAGAAAATCTCTACTTAGCAATGACAACAAACTCATAATTTTCAAAGTTATTTTTCAATCCATAATGCTTTACGGTGGTCCAGTCTGGGGCCAATGTGCAAAAAGCCATATTAAAAAAATTCAAATATCACAAAACAAAATATTGAAAATGATGTTAAAGCTCCCATGGCGCTTCTCTACCAATGAATTACACAACCTTGCCGATGTCGAATTTATATCTGAAAGGATTTTAAAACTGAAAGAAAAATATATTATACGTTGCCAAATGTCTGACAACGCTCTTATAAATACATAGTGATTATTTTTCTTTTGTTACTTAAATTATATTCTTTAATTATTATGATTTGTTATTCGTATTTAATTTTTGTTATTATCACATAACATCGCCGCTGTTTCATAGAAATCATATTCAATTAATTTATATGTTTATATTCACATGTGTAGATATATATGTATATATATTTTTAATTATTTCTGTACATAGATATATTTGTTTATTTAATTTTTGTTATTTACTCATTTGTTTATTATTTATTTATTAATTTACATATTTATTTATTTATTTATTCATATAATTATTCAATTATTTATTTATATACATGCATATTTATTTATTTACTAATGTTTACTTAAAGGTACATACTTCATAACTGTGATATTATATTTAAGCTTATACTTCTTTGATAACAAAACCTATCATAAATTCTCAAATAGGGGGTTTTCATGACCTTTCCTCCTCATTATAATTATAATTCAAACAATTAAATTTGTATACTATTCATATAAGTTTTTCAGAAGTAAGGTAGCTCTTAATACCATAACTCTGTGTAAACTGGGTGATAACGAAAAGTAAAATTTATGTAATGGGTGATTTTTTAAGAGGTTTAGAACTTTTTTTAAAAAAAAAACACAAAAAATTCGAAAAAATGAATGAAATATTTATTTGAATCGATAGTTTGAACCTTGCAATTTAATGTTTAAAGATAATTTCATGCAAATGTTGACCGCGGCTGCGTCTCAGGTAGCCCATCCGCTGAGTCCAATTTTGTCATACTCTTTCACACATATCGGCCGGTATCTCACGAATGAATGCATGGATGTTGGCTTCCAGTGCGTCAATCGAAGCGGGCTTGTCCCTATAGACATTAGCCTTGACATACCCCCACAAAAAATAATCTAATGGTGTCAAATCGCACGATCTAGGCGGCCAATTGACCGGCCCGAAACGTGAAATTAACTGTTCACCAAACTCGCCTCGCAATTGCGCCATTGTTTCGCGTGCTGTGTGGCATGTGGCACCGTCTTGTTGAAACCACATATCATGCAAGTCAAGAACCTCCATTTCGGGCAAAAAAAAAGCTTGTTATCATCGCTCGGTAGCGTTCACTATTGACAGTAACGCTGCGATTCGCATCATCTTTGAAGAAATAGGCCCAATAATGCCGCCGGCCCATAAACCGCACCAAACAGTGGCTTTTTCGGGATGCATTGGTAGCTGTTGCAATGCTTCTGGCTGATCTTCACTCCAAATGCGGCAATTTTGCTTATTTACGTACCCATTCAACCAAAAATGAGCCTCATCGCTGAACACAAGCAGCGCGCGATGAACATTTCGAACCGAGCACGAATTTTGATAGTAAAATTCAATAATTTGCAAGCGTTGTTCATTTGTAAGACGATCCATGGTTAAATTGCAAACCAAACTGAAGCTGTTTGACAGTGACACAAGGTACTAAACACACGTCAGCTGTCAAAACCAGTGTTGCCAAAACCAAACCAGCTAAAAAATCACCCGTTATATTATTTTTTAACTGGTCAATAAAGATTATCTCGATTGCTATATTTAATAAGCATTACACTATGAATTTTTCTTCTTGATTGTAACGACTTTATTGCAAGTAATGGGCATCTAGCCTCATAACTGGGGCTGAAATCCCAACGCATTTTTTTAACTACATATATGTATATATATTTTGTTAATCATCTTTTAATCTTTTTAATCTGATCAGAATGAACTTTATAAACGGGACTCCAGATAACATCTGCGTATTCCAAAAGTGATGTGACAAAAGATGTAAACAGCGATAAAAACACAAAAGGATCTCTAAAGAATGTGGGTATTTACCCTATTTAAAGCAACAGATTCAATTGCATAGTTGAATAACAAACTGTGATTTTCTGGAAAAAGAAATCGCATTACACTTTTTGATATTCGATTTAAGGCCATTTATATGACACGAATTTGATAGAGAATCAATATCAGATTGAATATGTTGTCAATCATCTATACTCGATACTTTTAAAAGTAGTTTCAAATAATCCGCATATAATAAGCTTTCACTTTACCTAAAGACCGAGACAATGGCCGAGTTCAACGCACATCTGAATATTCAGGATTCTGAATTTTTGAAGCTCTTGATTGGCCATCTGTCAGAAGTCATCTGAATTTTCAGAACTTTTTCTGACAGCTGGCCAATCAAGAGCTTCAAAAATTCAGACTTCTCAATATTCAGATGTGCGTTGAACTCGGCCAATATCATTAATGAAAATTATCAAAAGGAGCGGAACCAGGGCGCTACCTTACGGTATTAACTTCTACACTACTTACTATGTTGTCAAATGAACTGTTATTAAATCCTGAATGGGAGTAAACCGACTAAAAATAGTTAGAAAACAATTCAACTGTAGAGTCTAAATCCGACGATTCAAGACCTCTGAAAAACATGGTATTTGGAAACCCTACTGACTTTCTTTTGAAATTGACAAATGACCAGAACGATTTACTATTGTTTTTGATATTGCTTTCAATATTCAAGCTTTAAGCTCTGTATGGAAACTTACTAAGAAATACAAAATCTTTAGGTAATTTACTAAAATTATCATAATCCTTTTGATTTTTTGATTTATTGTATATTTCGCGTATGCATTACGGTTTTTTCTTTTTAAGTCACGAAGCTGCTTATTAATTCCAAGGCGAATTCGATGATTTGTTTTCAAACGAATATGGAACGAATCTATCAAAACCCATTAATACAATACATTATACATATTTTTCAATTCAAGAAATCAATTTAAAAAAGTGTTCCGTTCGCCACGATAAAAATCAATTTTTAAATGGAAATATGACTTTACCAATGGAAAACCCCATTAGTTGAACAAAATTAGTTTTAGAAAAATTATACGATTTAACATTTTTTTTTGACATCATTTAACGAATAAGTATAAAACTCTATTTCAAAGAATAATTCTTTATGATGAATGATGAATGAAAATGTGCATTACTTGAATTAACTTTTAATTCATCACAGCATATAAAAATCAAATATATTTAATCACGATTGTGAAGTGGTAGATATTTTTGCACAATTTGAACTGAAACAAATCAATTACTTTGAAAACTCCTTTGAAAATTTGCTTGATTTATTATTCGGTGATTCTGCTGAATAGAGCATGATCCCTCTGTTTGCTAATGCAATCTATCATGTAGCACACAGTTTGTATTTGGAGTTTTATAATTTTTTTTTCACCTGCATCATCTGCCTCTAATTTGAATTATAATTTTTCAAAAAGACAAAAATCCAGATTTAGATGGAATTCCTCTCACTCTTTTTTAATCGCTCTCTTGAAAGTGGCGAATTTCTTGATAGTTAGAAACGATCAACAATCACACCAATCTTCAAATCAGGAAATAGACAGGAGACATTAAATTATGGTCCTATTTTTAAAATTTCTACAATTCCCAAGGTTTTTGAAAAACTAACATATGATAAGTTAGCTTCCATTGTCAAAGGAATTATTTCTCCTTACCAGCATGGTTTTGTAGCTAGTAGATCCACTACAACTAACCATACCATTTTTTGTAATTTAGTTTTAAATGGACTTGAAAATGGTTCTCAATACGATGTTGTGTATAGTGACTTTTCCAAAGTGTTTGATAGATTCAATCAGCATGCTTTATTAATAAAATTAGATAAGGTTGGATTTCACTCAATTTTTTTTTTAAATTGATATGTGCATACTTAAAAGATCGTGTTCAGTACGTTTGCATCAATGATATTATTTGTAATGTATGCCGATGACTTAAAAGTTTTTCGTTGTATTAAAATCTGATGCAGGCTGCATTCTCTTACAGAAGGACCTTGAGAGTTTATCAAATTGGTGTGTGATTAACTCCTTAAATCTAAACACATCGAAATGTAAAAGTTTAACGTTTTGTCGAAAACGTGCGTCGATCAATTTTACCTTTAAAATTAACAATAAACCATTGTCCATCATATCCTTCAAAAAAAAATCTTGGTGTAATGTTTGATCACAAATTAAACTTTGTGAAGTATATAGAGTTTTTGGTCGGTAAAAAAATCCAAAGCTAGGGTTTATCTTGCGTAATTCTAAAGACATTAAAATGGCTTTTTTTTTTTGCTTTGTAAGATCTATTTTAGAATATTGTGTATTTAAGAATAGAAAAAATCCAAAAGCGATTTACTAGAGTGGTGGTTAGAAGACTCAACTGGAATATAGATGAGCCTTCCTATGAAACAAGGTGTTGTTTATGTTTAATCGCAACATATTAGCTGGTCATATTGATTTCCTCACATTCTATCCTTGATTGGTTTCAATGTTTCTGTGAGACTGCTTCGAAATCGGTTGTTTTTTAATGTTCTATTTCATAGAACTGTTTATGCTGCCAATGAACAATTATGTAAATGCTTAAGAGAAACAAATACTGTGTACGACCTAACTTTTTTGGTGGTAATGTTAAAATTGTTAAATTTATTTATTTCTGTATTAATATGGTTTGTAACTTTGTTTGATGAAATAAACTAAACAAACAAACAAACATTATGCATTTTGGAAGCAGATCCTGGATGAGACTTATCGCCTTTAATTCACTAATCGATATTTTTCAATAATCTATTGTTATTTTAGTCTTAGTCAATTATTTTGGTGTTGCTATACCACCTTCTATGTATGTATGTTTGTTTCGATTTCTTTTATCACAGGGAATTTTCACCAAGACCTAATTGAAGGCTCTTCTTTCACCGAAGAATCAGATCTAAGCGCTGAACGATTTCTCCGAAAATCCCTGATTAATCGTTGTGTTGAAATTCCATCAGTTCTACAACCAGTACACGCACCACTCGAACTAGACAACGACGCTGACATAGACAGTCCAAGTATGCAGTCGGATAAGAAAGACTCAAGTACATCGCAAGGGACAAAAAATCGTAAAGTCTATATTATGCGGCATGGAGAGAGGGTCGACTTTACATTTGGCACTTGGATCCCCTATTGTTTTGATGAGTTCAATAATTATGTGAGAAAAGATCTTAATATGCCAAAATCACTACCTAAAAGGTTTGTTTAAAAATATATTTCAAACAAAATTAATACGTTAAAAATAATTTTTAATTTTTTTTTTAAATTTAATTTAAGGAAAAACTGCCCAGAAGGATGGCAAAATGATTCACCTTTAACGAATATTGGACTTTTCCAAGCTAAATTAGTTGGCGAAGCAATGTACGAGGCTGGCATTCAAGTGGATCATGTTTATTGTTCTCCAGCATATCGTTGTGTACAAACATGCACAAGTGCTCTTGAAGGTAGGATTGTAAACAAGTTCTAAATCGCGTATGACTTATACTACGTTTTCATTTGAGCAAATGATGTTGTTTCGTTGAAAATTTCCAAATTCGATTCCAAATCATTTTCCATACAAAATTCGCCTTTCGAAATGAGGTAGTTTCAACCAAATTTGCACGAAATGCGATAGGAAATTTACATGAAAACCTTAAGAACATGGCCAAGAAAAATCCATTGAAAATGACAACATTCGATGTATAAAAACAGGAACAGAACACAACAAAAACAATCACTATCAAATTTAAAGAAATGTTGAACGAAAACTTCACTTCTTTCTTTAATTGACAAAATTACCTCATTTCAAGTCTAGGCTTTTCAGAGTGCTCTTTTATAGTAAATATTAAATTTCCCACAGGTCTTAAACTAAATGGAAAACACAAGCTACGCGTGGAAGCTGGGCTTTTCGAATGGATGGCCTGGTATCCCGACGGAGTACCAGACTGGTGTAGCTTGGACGAATTAATTGAAGCACGTTACCACATCGACAACGAATATGAACCAATATTAAATGGGACCAATCTAAACGATGTCATCAAAGAGACATCGGAAGAATTTTACAATCGCAATCATGAATGTCTTCTGAAAATCATTGAATCAACCAGTAAGACTATTGTTTTGAAAGAATCGATTCACATGAATTTTTCTCAATAGCATTTTACTCTTTTCAGGTGGGAATATATTGATTGTGGCACATGCAACGACTCTAGACACCTGCTCACGTCAGCTAATGGGTGAAAATCCACGTTCTACAAATGAACTGCGACAGGTTATCCATAAAATTCCCTATTGTAGTCTGGCCACCGTAGAGCAGATAAATGGAAAATGGAAATTAATTGAGCCTGAATGTCTGCCAGTGACGCACTCAAAGAATCCACGTTTCGAATGGAACGCATTGACTGCCACATAGTGTTCGTGCTTTGAAGATCTTCTACAACCAATAGTGCAGTAGAGTGTAGTGTTTTTTTTATACATAGACAAATAAATAAAATCACATACAATACGTAGAAAAAATATATATTGAATAATTAAAATAATTAATTATTATAATTATTATTATCATATTGTATTCGCATCACAATTCTAAACTGCCTTGGATATACATATTTTCCAGGAGAAATCAACATTATTGTTAACTTATTATTAATATTATTATTATAATGTTATTATTATTATTTTATTGAGTTTACCATTTGCGCTATCTTTTCCTCTCTCGAAGGATATAAATCACCTGCCTTCAAAAGGGTCTGATGGACGTTGCCAAACATTGTATCTGCTTCTTGTTTTTCTTTGAAGATTTAAAACTCCTTAACAATCAGGTAACTATCTAGTAAGGAAAAGACTAGAGACATTCCAATTTATAGCAGTTATAACAGTTTTTTGCCATTAAAAAAAAAGAAAAGCTGGGTGCCTGAAGTATGCCCACCGGCGGAGGGCCGCATAAATAGTACTTTTATAAACCAAAACTGTTATAATTGGCATGTATAGAGTCACTTCCATCTAGTAAACCCTCTTTTTGAATATCATATATTAATTTTGTGGTATTTCAAGACTTCAGAGCAGCTATTGTTGATTGAGGCACCAATCCTGCGTTTGATAGTACGATGGGTATAGTTGGTTAGCTGTTAGCTTTCCATAGTGTCTTCAATTCATTGCCCAAAGCAATGTTTATTGTGAATGACTATGTCGAAGCTGTTAAACTGCACGTCTTTGTCAGCCAGGACCGTTCTATCCCAGTGGTGTCTGTATGTTTTCTGTGACCCACACGAAGTTGACATATCTTAAATATCGGATGTATGTCCATATTTTTTCAGAAACAATTGATGAACAATTTTTCACAAGTTGTCATGCTGGTCTCTGGAAGAGCTGAAATAGCCTGTATTGTCTCGTTATGAATCCCTCAGTTTCTGAATACAAATTTCCAAATCGAAACCAAGAATTTGACATTTCCTTCTTGACATTATTTGAGGTACAGATTTTCGGGTGTATTCGCTACTATTATTTTTATTATAGAATTTAATTTTTATTAATATTATTACTATTCACAAATACATAAAGGCCCTTATTGCAAATGTTGTTTGTATATCGATGAATGACTTTTGTTGAAAGCCGATCGTAGCATTTTAAGGTACCTATCTAAGTTGTTTGTTCAGTTTTGATTTTACAAAGGATTACAACAGCATAAAGCTATCCAGATAGCTTTGGGTACACATTTTAACGCGCCCAACTTTATGATGCGATCGGCGCTTTTATTGCATCGAACCCTGAATGACACTCGCAATAAGGGCCAAAGAAATGTCTATCCGATTTTACAAACAAAAATTAAACCTTAACGAATATCAGTTGAAATTGTAAAAAAAACACATGTTCACAAGAACATAATTTTTAGTACTAGTTTGTTGGATAGTTATATTATAATAGACTTGTAATACTATTACTGCTGATTGGAAAAAAGAAGAATTTTTGTAATCCATATAATTATTTGCTACTATTAAATTACCTCTTATTCAGTATATATAAACAAAAAAAAGTAGAAAATGCATTTTTACTCTAGCGGTCAACAACAATTGCTTTATCGCCTATGTAAAGTATGTAATGAAGCAGTACAATTCTTACCCCCCCCCCCCATGCTACGGACCTACACAAAATACTTACCGAAGCAGCGACATGCTAATATAGCATGCCATCACCACCAACTGATTACTGATTAACAATGAGCTTATCGATCTATTTCACCACACTGCCTAGAGGACAACAACAACAACTTAGTGTGCAAGAAAGCAAATAAATAACAAGAAGAAAGAACTCCACTGAAAGCTGCGACTGCATGACGATCAAGAACCTCGGTGGGGAATTACTTTTTAAAAAATGAAGCGAGAACTACTACCCTTGTTCCACCTTCCCCTTCAACGATCGACAACCCAAGTGGTGAGTTCCTCTTATCAAATAGAGCAAGACTCAGCACTCTCCGACAGCCTATCCTCCATAACCGTTTGTGTGATAGGAATTGTGTAGACGAGGTTCCAGGACACCGACGCTGAGCCGTGCCATCAATGTTAAACAAACCTATATGGATCATCAGCGATAAAAAAAAGCGGCTATTATTAGCGATTTCTCGAATTTTCCTCTCAAATTATAGATTCTCTGATATCTGTAATCATAATCAAAGAGTGCTTGTTCAGGAACCATTTTCGACTGGTGGTGATCCACCACTAAAAGAAAAAGAAGAAATCTCGCTGTTGATGACTTGGCAACCAGGGTGAGTCAATTTTTCATAAATTTTAGTTATTCAGCCCTATCATGAATTCCATCGTAATCGGAAACTTGTTACGAATCCTGAAAAAAAGTATCACAGCATCCATCGTATCGGAAAATCTCATAAAAATTGCCATTACGAACGGATTCTGTGATAGTTTTTTTTCGGGATTCGGAAACATTCCGATTACGATGGAATGTTTCTTCTTCGCAAGAAGAAATTGCATGGTTTAAAAGCAGTCTTAGTTACATGAAGATGAGAATCCCCGGCAGCCATTTTAATTTGCCTACAAGCTTGAACTGGCAGTTATCAAATAAAAAAAAGAGAATGTGTGCAAACAAACCTCACACATAGACAGTAGGGATCTTCTCACATCTGGTTAAATTGTTGTTGCAATTCACATCTATTCATCGACGAGGGATGAAATTACATGGGTTTTGGAGGGTGAAACGTACGAAACATTCTCATCTTCATATGACTAATCTGTGAACTAGATGACATTAAATACGAACTCCACCGTCCGAGATGCTTTTTGTCATAGGCTGAGGTATGCTCGTCGGGTCCAGGGTTTTACCAAAGAAGCAACAAACTTTAGTGTATTTGAGGTTGTTCTTATTCACCAATCGCTGGTTCCTACAATTTCTATACAATTCTTAATGTCTTATAGCTATATGTACTGTTATACAAATATATATATGCTTATAGATATTTACATTTATGTAACCTTATAACCTAGATTTGTACGATTAAAATGTTTAGCAGTATATCCTAAATTACAGTCTGAGATAGCAGACGTCACTAAATTACAACCTGAGATAGCAGACGTCACTAAATTACAGTCTGAGATAGCAGACGTCACTCTAACTACTTAAAACACCTGGGCTTCCACTGTCGCTTCTGGAACCTAAGTCCTTCAAAATGGAGACTCACCAAGTACTCGGGATTGGTACTGATTTCTACTGTGGCAGAGCTCGATTTTATGGTGTTCATCCACGGTTTCTTATATATGTTTCGGTTTGAACCGAGTGTGAATTATAATTTCACAAACAAAACGTATTATTAATATTTTCTTATTCTTATGATTGGCCGAGTTCAACGCACATCTGAATATTCAGAATTCTGAATTTTTGAAGCTCTTGATTGGCCAGCTGTCAGAATTCATCTGAATTTTCAGACCTTTTTCTGACAGCTGGCCAATCAAGAGCTTCAAAAATTCAGAATTCTGAATATTCAGATGTGCGTTGAACTCGGCCAATGGCTCTTTCTAGAGTCGTTGTTACACCCCGACTCCACAGGGCACTCAGGAGCCCAACATCACAACCACAATCCAATCAACAATCAGCGATTTTTTTTCCGCTGGGCAAATTATGTCATGTCGTTTCACATACATACATTTCTTTTACCACTACTTCTACCTTTTTCCTTCAACATTTACCAATGCATTCAGCGAGAACCAGAAAAAAACTCTCATACACGTGAAACGTCAAATCTCATGCCCAAACTTTAAACAGCGGTCATGTCGTGTTCAAAATGAAGTTTTCGTCGACATGTTGCTGCACGGACATGGATTTTTGTGCCCCCATTGGATTTTTTTTAGACATGTTCATAATCCGAGCATCGTTCATGCCCAGTGGAGGCGGCATGTTAACGGTGATTCGGGATTGCTTTGTCTGCAGAATAATAAACAGCGGCGGTGAAGAAGAGGGTGTAATGCATCATTATAACTGCAAGACAAGGAGTCGACAGAAAGCCGATGACAAACAAAATGTATGATGCGAATCGTTGACATAATCTCGCCGTGAAAAATTTAATGCCGATTAATTGGAACTGTTCCACAAGACTTTAAATGAAAAAGTGATATGTTGTGAAATAATTTTGTTTTATTTTTTATTAAGTGATTTTTTTTTGTTAAAAATAGTTATGTATGTTTAATATCGTTTATGTACATGAAATAAATAAGACTGATATGCATAGTGATATCGTAATAATGGAAATATTATGTATTTTTTTTTTAAATTGAAATAATCCAGCGATTATATAGCGAGTGTTTCGAGCTTCATTGATGTTAATGGTTTAACTTTCAGCATCCACGACACCAAATACATTTTCAGTGCGAACTTCAAAATCGATATTTTCACCATTTGCAACTTTAAAATGAATGCTGATGGTTGTGCAAAGCTGCGCAAACATTAACTATTTGAGCGTCTTTTTCTGCACAGTTAGGCAACTGCCTAGCTTTAAGACAGCACCTGAACTTGTTCTTAAGCAAGCCGATAGTTCTTTCATCAATGTTGCGTGCTTTGGAATGCTGAATATTATATTTGCATTCAGGACTTCCGGGATTCGGCGATCGATATGGTGTCAATACCCGAGGTTCTAGGGGATATCCTGTATCACCTGAATCAATTTAATTTATACATACATTGGTATGATTTAAAAAATGAATGTAGAGGTAGATATATTGTTTCTCACCCAGCCAAGAATTTATTTGTCCTCCAGCATATTGTTGCAAAAGATATTTCGGCACAGAAGATACTTTCCACGCTAAAGCATCATGTGTTGCACCAGTGTGAGCGGCATCTTTGTATACCACCTATCAAAACATTCAAGCTATAGAATCCTTTTCTGTTATAAAACAAATGTCTTATTTCTGCTGGAGGGGGTTTGATGGTGACGTGCGTACCATCAACGCATCCGATTACTCCTAGAAATATTTCTTCCTTTTCTTCATCGTTTGATTTAAAGTTTATCCATTTTGTACAAAGCTTAACTTCTAGTGCAGATATAACTTTTTGTAAGCTCTATGATACGGATGACTGTGACAGTTAAATTGTTGCATCTTTGCCCACTCCAAATTGGTACCCCCCTTTGGCGACAAATCGCATAGTGGTGGCTAGCATTAGGATGAGGGGAATAGATTAAGATGTCTCTCTTTGTAATTCGGTATAAAGTTAGCTCGTCCCACACGTATTTGAAAGCACTTTTATTTAATCGGAAGTTTTTAACAAATTTTCAAGGAAATGATATATGTATCAGTTATTTCAATATTTTTATGAAACGATAAAAAAACGTGGATTGAAAATTCAAAAGTGTGACCAGATATGTGTTAATTAAATAGACTTTCAAAATTCAAGTTACCTTTTGAATACTTGTTTTTTTTTTATCAATTTAAAACACTTTATAATTGACATGAAAACTCAAACCTAAATCCAGTATTTTATTATACAGAAGTTGTATCGTTATTTTACTTCTTTTTGATATCAATAAACTTAGTATTCTGTTTTCTAAATGCTCTCAAATTTAAAAATTTCAGTTTTTATTGATGTTTTTTAAATAGTTAACTTTCCTGGGTCTTTATCATTACTAATCCTTACTTCATTTTCCTTAAATGATAACACATTAGTTTGACCATCATTTTTTATAAAAACTAAACTCTTCGGAAAAAAAACACCTTGGTCACACTAACTCAAATAGAAATATCAGTAAATGTCAAAGCGGTGATTTCAAAAATGTAATTCATTGATGTTTATTCTATGCATTCGTTCGATTCTCAAAATATGCAAAGTTCATTCGAATGAATAGCATCTATTCTATCGAAATAGCTATTCGTTCGAATCTCAAAATAAGGCTGATTAAATTTTGATCCTAATTGTCCGAACTTCAAGGTAAAGGGTTTAAAATATACATAGAAGAAATTTCAAGCTACATATACAAATTACTATAGCTAGAATTAGGACTAAGGAGAGGGTAAATGTGTTGATAAGGGGTACGTTCAACGCATTACGTTTTACATCTGAATTTTCAGGTTTCTGAATTTTCGTAGATTCTGATTGGCCAGCTGCCATAAAAAGTTAGATGACTTTTAGTGACTTTTAGTTACGTTTGCTTACGTTTCATCTGAATTTTCAGCCAAAAATTCTCATCTGAAAATTCAGAATAAAGTGATAGTGGTAGGGAAAATGTTGAAGTACTATATCTATGTTGAACTTTATAATTTTCGATCTGGTTAGTTGTTGATTTGTGATGATTAATTTTCATCACGAACAAACTAATACCTTTTACATAGAAGAACTAATTGTTCATTGATAAGTGAGTTTTAAATCAAACGATTGACTATTCTAAGAAAAATGTTCCCAGAATTCTCCATCGCAATATTGTGGAATTATTTTTTCATTGAACCTTACATAGTCTTGCTGTATTTTGTTGCTGATTTAGTTACATATATCATCACCAGAAATACTGACGCCTAA
This sequence comes from Leucozona laternaria, assembly GCA_932273885.2. Lineage (NCBI taxonomy): Eukaryota > Metazoa > Arthropoda > Insecta > Diptera > Syrphidae > Leucozona > Leucozona laternaria. Next base: position 214,087,593 of record OW026366.1, on the reverse strand, counting down.
TTTTTAGTTTAAGAATATAATTAAAGTTCTATTTTATTTCGTTTTAATGTAAATCATTTAGGTAAATACTAGCATTTGACACAACAACCTTCAACTGAAAATTCAGATTTCTTGTGCGTTCAACAACATAAATTCAGATCTGAATTTTCAGATTTTGTGATTGAACGTGCCCAAGTTGATAAAAAAAATGCGATTTTCGAAAAATAGTATAAGTTGTTTTATAAAGATTAACCCTTCATACTCATACTTTTTTTATACATCCACTTCCATAGTCTGCTATTACACGACGACTTTTGCGTCGTGACTCTTCTTCGAATTCTTCTTTGAAATTTCGTCCTGTGAGTCGTATGCTATTACACCATGACTTTTGAGTCATGACTCAAATTTGGCAATTCTCTATAATTTTTCTTCGGTAATGATATTCTCGTAGCAACCAAACAAACAACAAACATAAATGAAACGATTTTGTTCCAGCATAGAAATTCTCTATGCTCTACACCTTAGCAACCGCAGCTATAAAGTACATGTGCGCTCCACAAATAACGAAAATAAATAAAGCAATTTGCTAAAATAACAAACAAGCAATAAAATAATAGGTGTGTTTTTTTGCAAGTCCATATGGATTTGTCGAAAAAAACGACATCGGGACTTAGGAACTTCTTACTTACAGTACGTAAGTCCCGATAGTTATCTGGACTTAGCTAAGTCCATATGGATTTAAGTTGGTGTTGTATTTACGTGTAAAACTATTAGTCCCGATGTCGTTTTTTTCGACAAATCCATATGGACTTGCAAAAAAAACACGGCTAATGTCAAAAATGAGTCGCCGAAATTTGGCCCACGACTCATAGGGCAGTTGTTTCCCGTCTCATTTTTCTTCTCTTTTGCACTCATTATGTTCGAAAAGAGTCACGACGCAAAAGTCGTCGTATAATAGCAGACATAGTATTTAAATATGATGTCGGCTTTTGAACTATATAAAGGGACAACTTGGGATATAGCGTGATGCATTTTTGATATAGTCCTACATTAAAAAAGCTGCAAAATTATTCCATAATTTTTATACACGCAGCCTGACACTTGAACTTTGCGTAAAGATTTTAACCTTCAGCAATTTTATATAAAAGAAGAAGAAGAAATTTTATATAAAAGAACGGAGTTCTACTTAATAGATATAATAGCCGTTTTTTATTATCAGAAATGATCCATACAGATCATCAAAATACATGCATTACAACAACAACACGAGATCCTGCTCTCTATCGGGATCACGTTTCATGAACCAAAAGTTTAGTTTTTGCTATTGCTTCTCAGCTTTGCGAATTGTTAGGAATTGTGAACTGTATAGTGTAAAGAAAAAAGAAAACCAATAAATGAAAAATAAATAAACGTAAGGAAAACAGAGATAGGTATACAACACAGTTGTCACTAAGATCCGTATTGTATTATTTTCATGAGATGATCTATATGGATCTTCAGCGAAAATAAAATACGGCTAATGATCCCTCGCCTTAGTAAGATAAAAATCTACACCTACTTACAACATGAAAATTTAACGATTTTATGCCAACAGTTTCGTACATTTGTACGCGTAAATTTTCCTACGGTAGGTAATAACATTCCCATGTCAAATTTCTAAGATCCCGAGCAAAGCTTGGTCTTCCAGGTACTCAATAATTAATAGAATTAAGTGATTCGATGACGCATATAGTAATATTCTTATTTATTACAATCAAATTTAAAAAGGCATTTGAGGTCAATTATTGTACAGGGTGCGGGCTGTGCTATGTAAATGTAAACAGCTCTCAAGTAAGTACTTTAAACGTTATTCTTGGTCACAGGATTGAGCTTTTGCCCGTACTTCTCACATCTCGTACATCTCACATATCGCTCAAATTTGCTCACCACAGTTCGAATTATGGCAGCTGTTAGAATTGGGACATTTTTAACACCATAAAATGTGTAAATTAGCGTAAATTATTGACCCGCCATTTTCCAAAAAAAAATAATTGAATACTTTTTGTTCCCTGTGCGATCGTGTAGTAATCCATTATTAAGGCCCATTTGTTGAAACGAAACTTAAGAGTTTATGTTCTACATAAGAAGTTATGTGACAGTTTACGCTGAGGATAAAGTAGAACATAAGCATTTAAGTAGAACATATAAATATTTATGTTTTTAATGAGCAATTGGCTCTAAGTCTCCCAATTTTTATGTCTAAAACTTAATCAACCTTATTGTGAGTTTCACCCGAAAAATATTTCACCTCAAAATTGTTTGTTCGCCCCGAATTTTAAAAGCTATTGTGAGTTTCGCCCGAACGAAATTTCGTTCGCCTACAAAAAAGAAGTGAAAATGACATTACATTCCGCCCGAAATAAATGTTCACATTAAGGGGAATGTTTTATCATGAAATTTCGGGTGAAACTCACAATAAGCGAGAAGTGAAATGTCAAATTTTCCGGGTGGAATGTTGTTCGGGTGGAACTCGCAATAAGGCTGAATACGTAATAGTTCGAAAATATCAATAAATAAAAGTTATTATTTGTTTGCATTTGCATAGAAAAGGGACTTTGGGCCCACCCTGTATTTCATACTCAAGTAAATGTTATTGTTTGAATCTTACAGTGATATGCCCATTATTAACCTCGAAACACATTGGGCCTTTGACTGGTTACATTTTTGGTCAGTTTAATAGATGTTTTATTAACGCAACTGGTTCAGTTTTCATTAACAACAATAGAATGTCTACCGAACCTGAAATACTTTATTTATTGATTTTTAATAGCTGGCATAAGTGCCATTAATCTTGTGTTCACAGAGAGTTTATATAAAAGCTGGTGGTAGTCCATAAAAATGATTTACTTTAAAGATTTTTCATTTTAAGCTAGATGACTCTTACTAAGGGAATAATCCTTTTACTTTTGCAAACTATTATAAATTATCATTTAAAAATGTGAACGTCTCTGCATCGGACCACGCAATCCAACTACTGGTTTTGGCTGGCCAAGTGCTCCTACTCCCACCATAATAAATCCTGACGCAGATTTTTGTAATCTGGGGCCAATCACATGTGATGAGGATTCAAAATACCGCTCTCTAGACGGAACTTGTAACAATTTGGGCAATCCACAATTTGGCTTAGCTAATTTGAATCAAGCAATAGATTTGAGCATTTGATTATATTTATTCTTCTTATTATTACCAACGAAATATATGGATGGAATACGTCAGCCAACAAGCTCACTCACCGGAGGACCGTTACCGAACGCCAGACTTATATCGTTGTCGTTATTTGGCGAACTTGATGTTCCAGATCCAGATTTTACACTAATGAATATGCAATCATCATCATCGTCGGCTCGACAACCGGGGTCCGGTCCTGGCCTCCTTCAACAAGTCTCTCCACCCATCCCGGTCTCGAGCCGCCGCCATCCAGTTGCGCACCCCAAGGCTCCGGGCGTCCTGGTCTACGCCATCTCTCCAGCGCAAGCATGGTCTACCACGCTGTCGTCTACCATAGAATGTACCACAAAGAACTTTCCGAGCAGGTTCCTCTTCGCTCATGCGAGCTAGGTGCCCTGCCCACCGGAGTCTACCGAGCTTAATTTTTGTCACGATATCTGCTTCAAGGTAGATTGCGTACAATTCATGATTGTACCGTCTCCGGAATCGTCCTTCCTCACATATGGGGCCAACAATTCTCCATAAGACTTTTCTCTCGAACGCGGCTAAGAGGTCGGAGTGCCTTTTGCTAAGCACCCAAGTCTCGGATCCATATGTGAGTACTGGCAGGACCATGGTCCTGTACAGCAGCAGTTTTGAAGTTATGGTGAGATTTCTGGATTTGAAGAGCTTTGACAGACTATAGTAGGCTCTGTTGGATTTGAGAAGCCGCCCGCGTATTTCTTCTTCTATATTGTTATCGGCTGCTACTATTGACCCAAGGTATTTAAAGGATTGCACCACTTCAAATTCGTGCTCCGCTACCTTGATTGTTTGACCAACTGTTCCTCTCGCATTCGACGCCACCATGTACTTTGTTTTACCTTCACTAATGTGCAGCCCCAGATTTTGTGCCGCCTGCTCGATCTGGATGAAGGAATCATGTACAGCTTGCTCGGTTCTTCCGATGATGTCGATGTCGTCTGCGTAAGCCAGTATCTGGCTGGACCTGTTGACGATGGTCCCTCTTGTTGCCGTGCCAGAGTCAGGATTGCTTTCTCCAACGCCAGGTTGAAGGGGAGGCAGGCCAAACCATCCCCTTGTCGGAGTCCATTAAAGATGTTGATTGGTTTGGATAGCAATGCGGCTATTTTTACTTGGCTTGTTACGTTGGTCATGGTCAACCTACATAGTCGTGTCAATTTATTTGGGATGCCGAATTCTCTCATGGCTTTGTAAAGTTCTACCCTGGCTTTGCTATCGTAGGCGGCCTTAAAGTCTATAAACAGATAGTATGTTGGGATGTTAAATTCTAGACATTTTTCCATCGCCTGCCTAAGGGTATAGATCTGATCAGTTGTTGATTTGCCTGGAATGAAACCACACTGATATTGTCCGATGATGGTTTTAGCGTATGGGGTTATCCGGTCTTGTAGGATAGAGGAGAGTATCTTATAGGCGGTACTCAACAACGTGATACCTCTATAATTGCTGCACGTTGTGGACATCTCCCTTCTTATGTATGGGGCAAATTATACCTTTTCGCCAGTCTTCTGGAATTTCTTCATGCTCCCACACGTGCACTATAATCTCATGAATTGCTTGACGTAAAGCTGGCCCACCGTGTTGAAATAGTTCGGCTGGTATACCATCGGCTCCCGGGGCTTTGTTTTTCTTTAGCCGGCCTATAGCCTTCTCAACCTCTTCTATGCTTGGTGGCGGCAACATAGGGTACTCTTTTTGAAGTAGTGGAGCCTCCACTTCTGCAGTGAGCTGACCATTTAGCAATTCATTGAAGTACACTTCCCATCGCTCCAGTATGCTTTGAGGATCGGTGATCAGATTTCCCTCTCCGTCCTTGCAGTATGTGCAGCGTGGTGTGTACTGCGTCATGTTTCGGACGGATTGGTAGAACTTCCGCGCCTGGTGCGGACCTCGCTCTCGGCTTTTCTCTATTTCACAGATTATGTTCTTCTCCCAGGCTGATTTTTTCTGTCTGTGAAGCCGTTTTTCAATTCTTCTGAGCTCTTTATATTCGTCTTCGCGTGCCCGCGTTCTATGAGATTGTTGCATTGCTCGGTACGCAACATTCTTACGTTCAGTCGCTAGCTTGCATTCATCATCAAACCAGTCGTTCCGATTTCTACGACTGCTGCCTAAGATGGAGTTGGCAGTACTAATGACAGTATTCTTAAGGCGTGTCCACTTCTCATCTACGCCCAGCATACTGGCTCCAGGACTTACTCTACCCAGTTCTAGGGCTAGTCCTAACGCATTATCAAAGGTGTTACTGGTGTTTTCATTGCGCAGAGCAGCCGTGAACGTTAATGAGGCTGATGTTCTTAAATTTGCCTCGCACGCGAAGAGTGCATAGCCTTTCGCTTATAGCGTTAAAGCCGATGATGGCAGACTTCATTTTTTCGCCGACTAGGAAGCCTACCCCGAGCACATGGTGTTTTGTATGACAGCTGTAGTATAAGTCATAATCTTTCTTCTGTAGAACACCATTCCCTGTCCATCTTATTTCTTGAAGTGCTGTTATGTCAGCTTTATATTTTGACAGGGCATCGGCTAGCTGCTGAGCAGCTCGAGCTCTATAGAGCGATCGTACGTTCCATAAGAAAATTCGTAAATCGTTATTCCGTTTTCTTTGCGTGGGTTGTCGTCGTGAGATCAGTCCGTTTCCGAGGCTTGTTGCTGGTCTCATAATTCTTCTAGTTTTACGGAACAGGGAATTAACCTGTTGCCAACCTGTGGAACCAGCCTGATCATATTAGCCAAACCTTTTTAAAGGCTTGTTTCTAGCGGCCGCCGCGAAGAGGCTATGATCACACTTCCACCAGTCCGAATAGTTACGGCACGTGCATGTTTTCGTATGCTACATGTTATTCCCCCTATTCGGCTGATGGCTGACCGCAATGGGGTCAAGTAATTTCTGGAGACTTAAGTCGGATTGCTAAAGGAACTTTTTCAAGTAAGTTATAAATTTAAGGGAGAGGAAGAGCTGTTACTTTTTTAGGTAAAAAATAAATAATTCCGACCTGGAAAATCATCAAGTTCTTTTCAAAATATTCTGAGTATATTCATCAGCGGGAATATTTTCAATTATTTCTTTAATGGCAGCATTCGGGCACTTTCGGTATTTGTAATGTATTTGGGCGCGTTCAACGCATAACGTTTTACATCTGAATTTTCAGAATTCTGAATTTTTGGAGCTTTTGTTTGGCCAGCTCTCAAAAAAGTTAGATGACTTTTAGTTACTTTTAGGTACGTATGCTTACGTTTCATCTGAATTTTCAGACAAAAATTCTCATCTGAAATTTCCGAATAAAGTGAATATGGTGGGGGAAATGTTGAGGTACTCTACATAGAAGTTGAACTTTATGATTTTCGGTCTGTTGGTTGGCGATTAGTTTGTAATGATTAATTTTCATCACGAACAAATAGGTAAACACTTTTTTACAGAAAAGAATTTATTGTTTATTGATAATTGAGTTTTTCAGATTTTGTGATTGAACGTGGCCTTTGTTAATGATATGGTATAAAACAGCTGGTTCGTTGTAAAGTCAAAAAAATTAAGACTTAATTTTAAATTATTTAATTTCTACTTATTGAAGTTTTATAAAATTTCTTATCTGCTATTCAAAGATGCCGACAATTTTTAGATAGTAAAAAGAAATTTCTTCAATTGTAATAAATTGCTTTCAATAATTCATTAATTTTGGAGTTATTTGGGGAAAATGATGATATGTGTATGTATAATGTAACTTTTTTCATATTCCGCTACTTTTTATTCAATTTGAATTTATTTCATCAAAGTGCCGTTATTAAAAGTTCAACACATTTATCTTGTTCTTGCACACATTTCCCTTGAATACCCTTACCAGCTTATAGTTCGTGTTGACCAGTGCCTACGTCCTGTAACCCCCACATGGATAAAATTGGTCGAGAAACGATGAAAAATGGAACAAAACTTATCTGATTTGTTTAAATTTTCATCGTTTGTCGACTGATTTTATCGATGCGAGAGTTACAGAACGTAAACACATTTATCAAATGCACATATCCAATTTAAAAGCAACGACATTTCGTGTCGTTTTCCATTAGACATCTGGAGGCGTCCGGAATTAAAATAATAAAATAAGAATTCTCTCAAGAAGAAGAAGAAGTTTCTCATATTTAGATTCTAGTTTTATAGACAGCGTAAGTGGAACCTATACCTTATGTCGTTTTCGTTTGGATTTCAGAACTGTTCCACTCCTATCTGAAATGGAAAATTTGGAGTAAAAGGAGTGAAAAAGGAGTAGCTCCGAACGTCCACTCGAAAACGACATAAGTCACCAACATCGGAGACTTAAGTGGCACTTATTCAGGTAAGTGTACACTGTGATATTGCGCCTTAATTGGTCTGTTTGGTAACGTGAAATTTCTCGAAAAAGTTGCAACGAGAGAGCACATCGAGAGAGATAAAAATTTCCCCTACATTGGATAACTTGCGAATTTGTGCTACATAAATTTCTGTGTGCAAAAAGAGTAAAGTCTGTCAAAACACCTAGCTGTTAGCATCATTTGCTTTTAATTTGAAATCGTGGTTTCTGGTATGTGAAAATTAACTTTATAAATAATAAATAACTTGATAAATTCATATTTTATGTGATTTTTTTTAAAATTAAACGCAAATTGTTAACAAAACCAGACTTTTGACACGTGATTGTTGATGTGAGGAATAAAATTCTGACATCTTGTACACAAAAGTGGTTCAATGCGTTTATTAACTTTCTTGCAAGTTTCTCCATTTTTGAGAAATTCGTTCTCTCTTTGGTTTTTTGACAGGTTTTACACATTTTGCTGAAAAAAGATACCAAAGTGAAAGACGTGTTAAAAACTTTCAGTGCAAGTGAAAACTTTTCAATAACAATTTTCTTTAAAAATATACATATGTATGTGCAAATAGAAGTTCAAACAAATAAAATGCACCAACAAATTGGCACCGTATAAGCTGGCTAATATCTTTTATTTATTAATTTAATTCTATTGGTAAAACATTTTTCTCACAACAAAAACAAACAACCTTAATAGTTTTGTGAATAATTTCTTGAAGTTTTGCGTCAATTGCACCTATAAAGTAACACAAACACAATCACACCAAAAAAAATCGATTCTTTTACGAAATACGAATTCCTTTCAATTGACAGAAAAAATTCGATTCTTTCTTGAGCCATAAGGCTCAGGGATTGGATGGCATCTTTCCGCAATTAATTAAAATTTATTTGCCTTTATTATACATCTACGAAAGTTACCCATATATACTTAATATGTATTATTACAACGAGTTAATTCACAAATAAAAAATGCAAAAATTATAGGTACCATTAATAAATTTTTTCGTCAAAAGCAAATACCTACTGATTTTAGACCTATAGGAACCTTGCCTTTTTTTAAGTACCAACAGTATTTGAAAGACTTATTACAAGTCAAATGAAAACATATCTAGATCAAGAGATGTTGATTACTGACTATAAATCAGGTTGTGGAAGTAAAAATAGTTGCACTACAGCAGTATACTTAAAATGAGTGATAGTATCCATTCAGTTTTCAATGAAGATATAGACTTTTCAAAGGCTTTTGACTCAGTAAACCAAAGCATTCTTTTATTTATTCTTTTATTTAAACTAAGGATTCAATTCGCGTTTGAGAATTCTTTATGCAGGCTTATGAATTAATATATTGGAAATGGTACACAACCCGTATATTACGAAAATAGGGTATCTATGAATTTGTCGGTGCAATTGGGAGTGTCTCAGGGATCGGTGTTAGGCCCACTTATGTTCACCCAATTTATAAATGGTAGTTCTAAGAATACTATCAATTCGTTCGTTATAAAGACGTTTGGCTGTAACTCATCTGAGTGTTTCAGCTTTAAACAATTATTTGAGCTCAATTTTTGAGTGATCACAGCAAAATTATCTAAATTTAAACTCTTTGAAAACTAAGGCCTTGCGCCCACTAGGCAACTTAGTTGCCGGCAACTTTTAGTTGCTGGGTGTTGCCAGCAACTCCGAGCAACTAAAGTTGCTTGCCTTCGCCCACTAGGCAACTTCCGAGCAACTTTTGAGAATTAATGTTTGTGTTTTTTTGTATTTAGTTTTCTATAAAAACGTGCTTTATGATGGATTTACATGCATCTTCATCTGCAAATTTGAAGAAGAGTAGAGTGGGATGGATTTATGCCAAAAACGAATGAGTGAAAGAGTATACCATGAATGAATGCATTTTGGTCTTCTCTCTCTATTCCACAGATGTTGAATGAATAAAGTATACTTTAAAAAAGATAGAGAAGCATTTTGCTGCTTTTAAAGTTAGTTAAAATTATCGAAGCGTCGACTCTCATTCTAAAACTCATTTTTATAGTCGGCGTCGAATTTAAAACTTATTTAGAGTAGGTTTTAAATGTTTAAAATTTTGCGCATGTGTTTTTTGATGCGAGTATTTATCTCACAAGTTAATTGACGTATTATATTTGTAAAAATCATGGCATATGTAGGCTAAATTCTTGGTGCAGTTAAAATTGCATCAACTAATTTCCACATTTTGCTTCGAAAAATAACAACGCGCTTCCAAAATTATGCATATTTAAAATATTTTGTTATTAATTATAATAAGAAAAAGGGTTACCATTAACATTTTTTTAGATGCAAAAATCACTAAAGTATGTTTTTATAGAACTCACAAAATGCGATCATTCATACCATATTTTTTTTTCCAATTACTCTCATTATCGTGTTTTTTATGACAAAAATTGGATCTAGATTGGCACAAAATATGACGCTTTTTCATTATTAAGATTTTCTGAAATCTTCCAATATATTTGTGTTTAAAAACTGACAAAAACAACTGATTTTTAAAGATGCCATACTTCTGTCACAAATTTTAAATAATGACATAACACAAAAAAAGAATGTCCCCTCTCATTCTTCTCTGGTATAGTAGCTGTATACTAAGTTATACAAATCCATTTTTTATACAACTAATATCGACAGCAAATAAGAGAAAACAAGATGAATATGACCTATAAAACTTTTTACAAGTTTTGGTCAGAATGGAAAACCAAATAAGATAATTTATTTAGAATATATTTTTTTAAGCTACGGTAACCCTCAAAATATAATGAAAACATTTTGTTCATATTGCAACATGACTACTGTTGATTGATACTTTAACTCTATTTTTAACATCTAAATGAGATCTTTGGATGATGATGAAACGGAAAGCACCACAGATAAATGTGTTTCGTTTGTAGTCCAATTAGAACGTTTGACTCCCGTAAGAAGTATCGCTCTCAGTAAATATAAATTTTCTCTGAGAGACAGTACTTCTTATGGGAACTAAAATGCTCTTATGGGACTTAAACTTTCAAACGAAAGACATTTGTCTGTGGGGCGTTCCTTTTTATTGCAATTGCCAACTAATTTTAAGAAATTTAAATTTAAAAGCAAACAATCGATAGTTGTGTTAGATTAACATTTTGAAACAATGGAACAAAATTATAACCTAATAAGTTCGAATAAAGTAACAATCAAAGTTAACTGGATATAGCTTGGTGTTATTTAAATCACTCCAAAGCTGATGACAGCCGATGCAACAACAATATAAGATATACCATAAACATTATGGGATACTCATGGTGATTTCCATTAGTACAATTAATAAGGTTGTTTCGATCAATTCTATCAAAATAATGCTTTTGAGTTGGGGTGTGACATGTTGCACCGTCTTGTTGAAACCACAGCTCCTGCACATCATGGTTGTTCAATTGCTGAACGAAAAAGTCAGTAATCATGGCTCTATAGCGGTCACCATTGACTGTAACGTTCTGGCCAGCATCGTTTTTAAGGAAGTAAGGACCAATTATTCCACCAAACCATAAAGCACACCAAACAGTCAGTTTTTGTGGATGTAACGGTGTCTCAACCTGCACTTGAGGATTATCATCAGTCCAAATCGGCAGTTTTGTTTATTGATGTATCCATTCAACCAAAAGTTCGCTTATGAATTGGGATCAACGGCAATGTTGTTTTGGGTCAATTCGGGCACAATCCGGGCATTGTTCATGCATCAGTCTATTCATGTTGAAATGCCAAACCAAACTAAAAATAAATCACTTGAAAGCTGACAAATTTGCCGCCAGTTAAAATAGTGTTGCCAACTTAAAGTTTTATACCTCTAAAAAAACGCCCCTTAAAACCCTTCTAGGTTTATTTAAAATTACCTTTTTGACAAACTTAAATTCGCCCGATCTCATAGGTCATAATTGTTTATATCTCCTTAGTCCTAGACACAAGTATTTAATTGGTAGTCTTCAGTTTTCTCTTCATGCGATTCGCCTATGGAACCAGCTTCCCTTAACATACGAATACTAAACGTGCTTAATTCAATTCGAAGAACAAGTTTTTCAAACACAGCTATCAGTGCTAACAACAACAGCTAGAATTATTGTATCCCACCATGTCCTCTCCTTCAAACTATAGGTTAATGCCCGATTTCATAAAGGATTTTTAAACATTTAAAAGTCCATTTAGTGTTAAAATGGGGTTTTTGGGTTTCACCAAGTGCTTTTTAATTTAAAATGCTTTTACACGCCCTTATAAACTTAAAGCTCATTTTGGTCTCTATGAGTTTTAAAAGTCGCATTTGTGAAGTGTAATGTCAGATGTTAGCCAACGAGTAAGGAAGTTGTAGATGATATTTGATAATATTTTGCAGTCACTTTTTTATTTAATTTCTTGCTAATACAAATTATGAATAGGTCGATACAAAAATATTGCTTGTGTGTAAATAATAATCTTTTGTGATTTTGTTTTTAGAATAATTGCTTAATCATCTTCATCTGAGGATGAAGAGAGATAGTAAGAAGTCCAAGAATATTCCGAGTTCATAGGAATCCGTTCTCCGAATATTTTTTTTTGTAGCATTTTTTTTCTACATGTAATGCTTTTTCACATGCATTTTGAATGTGAGAGGGAAAAAACCTATTTTTATTTCCAGGGATGTGAGGCAAATCCAATTTTAACTAAAATTTCCCTTAAATTTCCTTTTTTAAGATTGGTGAAACTGGAAATATTTAAAGGTTTGATAAAATTTAAGAGGACTTTAGATAAAAGGGTTTTTAGTGTTTTTTTTTATGAAATTGGGCATAAGAGACTTATTTTAATTTGAAGATAAGAAGGCATTTTTTGTCAGACGTGATTTAAATCCTGTATATGATCAAATAAGTCTTGAGCTTAAATGTACGGAGTCGAATCGAGAAATAAATTAAATATTTTATCAATTTTTCATTTTAGAAATCCAATAGTTCCATGTGCAGAACTTCCCACAGTTGACTTATCTAAATGGATCGATAGGGATTCAACAAAGTTTTACTAGCTTCTATTATGTATTTTAAAGGTTTTTATTAAATAAATCAATAAATATTATTAATGCTTCAATTAAATCTTTGAATTTTTGTGTTTAAGTCATAAAATAAATAGGTAAATAAATGCTACTTTAATAATCTGCATCCACAGTGCCGCAAGGGCAGTTTCGACTTTTTATAGAATCAACTTTTATTATTCCACGAAACTATTTCTTGTTTAAGCTCACTTTAGCTTCAAGTCAGATCGTGATGTGTTTTTACAAATTATTACAAAAAATCAAAGCTATCCAGATCGCTTTGGATACAAATCTGAACGCGGCCAGTTACTAATTTAAAATGACAGTGACAGTTTACAATCTGACAGTTGGTTTTACAGATATAACTGTCTTAAGTTTGTACTGGATTTAAAAATGAACAAGACTTGAGAAATTCCAATTTATAATTGTTATAACAGTTTAACGCCAGTAAAAGTGTGCGTGCGTTAACACGATTCGCGCGACTTGCAAACAAAAATCGGGGTGCCCGAAGTATGCCCACCAGCAGTGTCACCTGCAAACTCTGCAACACCCATGAGGAGACGCCCGGCTGCCGGATCACATACTGGGTAAATGTGATACCCTTTTGCACCAAAGACATAGGGGCTTGGCAACCACCAGATAGAAGAGGCAAATTATCCTCTAAGAAAATTCAAAGTTCTCAATTTTCTTAAAGAGACTAATTTGGAGGACGAGCAGTAGAATGAGCAACCTCATCCAGCTCCAAAAAGGGGGCACACGCACAATAGATCGTAAGGTCGCAGTGCAAAATTTACCCTACAATATTCATTCATTCATTCATGTCCACCGGCCGGCGGAGGGCCCTGAACGTGCTAAGAGACTCGTAAACCTATTCACCAAGCTCAATATGTATGACTATATCAACTCATAGAAGTCACGACCAACAATTTTTTGTTTATTTTTTTTTTTTTAATTATTGTGACTTTGTTTTTAAAACAAGCGCTGTATAAACTAATTTATGATCCACTGTTAGTCCACAAAACAATAAACAAATATCTCAAAAGTCAAGTGTTGGTTTATTGACCCCACTTATTATCTATATATGTATTTGCATATTCTTATTTTCTTTTCTTAGGCTTAGTCGCAATTGATGTGAAATCAATCAATGATAGAATGATTAGATACTTATATGTATTTGTAACCTTGAACCAGACAAGAGTTTTACTTGTCGCGGTCATAAAAAAGTTTCATTAACTTAAATTGAACAGGTTTAGTAACATCCATTAGCAATAACAAAATATCGGCCTAACCTGATAATTCCATACCTACTAACCTAAATTTGTGGTCGTGATTTCGTGACAAAATGTTATCTTTTGTATCTGGAGAAAAATTTACTCTAAGGCCCAATTCACACAGAACTGGCAAATGGTGCTGGTTTGGTATTGGCCTGCTGTGGGTGTGGAACGGATTGTGAAGCAATCAATCCACACAGAAGTGACAGCGAATATACATATGTCAGTTCTCCAGTTGATGCCACACATTACGTGGGGCGAGTTATTAAAAAATGCTTCTGAGGACAAAGATGAGGAAGATATTTTTGATCAGATCAGATATCTAGCTCAGATACAGAAGGAAAGAAGGTGTTACATAAATCCTATGTGGTTAGAAAAAGGCAAATGAAGTGTTTTTTACACATACTTTTGCAATCCTTTGAATTTGCTCACACATTCTTATGAAAACTGCGTCTCAGATTGTATGTAAACCGAAATGACAGCCGAGGTTTCCTATCTTTATATAGCGTGATGGCGATGACAAGTCACACCATTCCCTTGTCACGTCATTTATTTGTGTATTGGCCCACAACAAAACATGCGAATTCCACAACGCAACATATGCACGCACCACGCCAGAATCACATCAAAACCATATGCCAGTTCCGTGTGAATTGGGCCTAAGGGCGTTAATTTTCGAGCTCTGTTGACTTTAAGATGCACATAACTCAATTTGTTTTTGTTATAAACCAGTTTATTATTTAAGTTCTATTCATAACTTAGAGTGGTCGTGAAAACATTCAGAAAAAGTTTTATGAGCGCCCACTTTTAGAGCTTAGTAAATAAGTTTATTAGAGTTCGATAGTTACGACCCTAAGCTTCTTATTTCTTGTCTAAACAAAAGTTATATAAAAGCTGGTAGTACACAAAATTATTAATTTAAAGTTGTTCCTTTTGTGTCAGAGATGACTCCTCAAACAATAATCCTATTGCTTCTTCAAGCCATTATTCTTTCATTGCCAAATGTGAAAGTATCTGCCTTTGGTCCACAAAATCCATTTGCTGGCTTTGGCAGGCCCTACGCTCCAACCATACCAGATCCAGGTGCAGATTTTTGTAATCCTGGACCAACATCGTGTGAGGACTCAAAATACCGTTCTCTAGACGGATCTTGTAACAATTTGGGTAATCCACAATTTGGCCTAGCCAATAACAAGTAATTTGAAACAACCAATGTATTAAAGATTGGATTGGATGTATTGAATTGCTTTTATAGATTCGGCCGTTTATTACCACCGAAATACAGCGATGGAATACTTCAGCCAGCAATCTCCATTACGGGAGAACCATTACCGAATGCCAGACTTATATCGTTGTCACTTTTCGGCGAACTAGATGTTCCAGATCCAGATTTTACCCTCATGAATATGCAATGGGGTCAAATAATTGCTGGAGACTTAAGTCGGGTTGCAAATGGAACTTCTTCAAGTAAGTTATTTATAAAATATATTTAAAGAAGAGATGTTAGTCATTAAGAATTGGACTGTGCATTTAAAAAAATAGGGCTCTGAATGGGCCACCAAACCGTCAAGGGTCTCAGTCTGAGACACGGCAGCTTCCTATTCTCCACGATTTCGAGCACTCTGTTTTCACTCATCAACCCCAAGCGCTCTGCTATGGCATCAACGATGGTTTGGTGTCTAAACAGGAGGTTCAGACATCCTAAAGTAAATTAATGGTGATTGTGATGACAATGCAAGTGCTTTAGAGTTTTCTGGTGAAGAAAAGTCAGAAACACCACCTTGTTCTTGAAAACGAGCAATCAGACGATTTCTCATTGGCGCCGAAAGTGGAATCTCAGATCTAAAAAAACGCGATAAAATTATTAAAAGTTGAATTGCAAAATAAAATTCGACGATTTTCATTCAATTTTCACTGTTTAATCAATCTTTCCATTGCGAATTGAAATTTCTAAAGAATATTTAAACACCTTAGTTTCCTTTGCACAACCCTGTATAAAGAAAGAATCACAAATATTATTTACTCATGGTTGAAGTATTTATTTTGACTCTTTTTCAGGTCGTTACGTTCCTTGCTGTACATCTGAGGGTCGGTTCATCGAAAGAAATCCCGAAATTTGTTTCAACCTCGATATACCACCAGAGGACCTGGCCAACTTACAAGCTGGCAATGAGTGTATGGGCTTTGTAAGAACTCTAACCGATGAAGGCTCTAACTGCAACTACAATGGTGGACCAGTTCAGCAATTGAACGCAGTTACTAGTTATATGGATGTGTCGATGCTGTATGGCAATACAGACGATATAAGTCGTAAGATTCGTGCCTTTCAAGGAGGTCGTCTGATTGTCGAAGAAAGAAATGGCCATTCATGGCTGCCAAAGAATCCTATGACTACTCAAGTATGTAATGTGGAAGATGAAAATGGAATTTGCTATGCGATGGGTGATATTCGTGCGAACTCATCGCCAGGCGTCACTATTATATCAACAATGCTATTGCGTGAACACAATCGCCTAGCTGATCAATTGGCCAACTTAAATCCGCATTGGTCTGATGAGGTGTTGTTCCAGGAAGCAAGAAAGATCCTAATTGCACAATTCCAGCAAATAAGCTACTATGAATTGTTGCCAATTTTATTGGGACGAGAGAACATGTTGCGGAATAAGTTGATTTATATTGTGCCAGCTGATAGACATGTCAATGATTATAATCCAAATGTTGATGCAACTATCCTTAACGAGTTTGCTACTGCCGCTTTTAGGCACTTCCATTCACAATGCGAGGGTAGATTAGAGTAAGTTTGTGTGGATTATTTCTGACTTGATATTTGGAGAATCCTTTGTTTTCAGTTTAATTTCGGAGATTAGACATGTATTTGGTTCATTGCGACTAAGTGATTGGTTCAATCGTCCTGAACTAATTGAATTTGGTGACAACTTCGACTCATTATCTAGAGGCATGGGATCACAACCACAACAATCCACGGACAGAAATATTGATAGAGAGGTAATTACAGATAGAGAGGGAGGTAGCACATCCACCTCTAGATCCAATTTACAAAAAAAGACTTTTTGTAAATTTTTAGATTAAACATTTCCTGTTTCGAGACAATAAGCCATTGGGCTTAGACTTACGTGCAGTAGATACTCACCGTGGACGCGATCATGGATTGCCTTCTTACAATGATTTGAGAGAGTACTGTGGCATCAAGAGGGCCAATACTTGGGAGGACTTTGCAGATTTAATAAATGTTAATGTAATATATTTTACAACTACATATGTATCTCTTACTTTCTTATTATTTCAAAACAAAAACTTGAAATTTTAGAGCATTGAAGGACTTAGAACTTTATATAATAGCCCTGAAGACGTTGATCTTAACGTTGGTGGAGGATTAGAGTACCTTGTGCCAGGTGCGTTGGCTGGTCCAACATTTTTATGCATTTTAACTGAACAGTTTAAACGACTTCGTGTTGGTGATCGGTACTTCTTTGAAAATGACAACCCCATAACAGGATTTACTAAAGGCAACAAAATATTCTTTTTTAATTGATTTTTCTTAATTAATTTTTCTTAAATCCTAGATCAACTTAGGGAGATTCGAAAGGCAACTGCAGCTAGACTCATGTGTGACAATGGAAATCAAATTCAAACAATGCAACCTAGAGCGTTCATTACCGTTTCAGAAAGGTAAGTTATTATAATATTGTACATATGGTACTTTTGACATCAATAAATTGTATACATTTGTCAATTTCTTTGAGTATAATTACCAGGAAATTTTTAAATCTACTTCTTAAGCAGATTTTGTTTGATAAATGAAAACTAAAAATAATACCAAATAATACGAACCAATTTTTTATTGAAATTTTATTTTAGTAATCCAATTGTCCCATGTGCGACACTTCCGGCACTCGACTTATCGAAATGGATCGATATACGTATAGCTAATTTTTATAATAATTAATTTAAAATGAAACATGTACACATAAATATATTTGTATAAAATAAAACATTTTGAATGACCGGACTTACGGCTAAAATGTGAGAACAGCTGCTTTCCTATCTAGGAAGGAAGGTCGCCGTGTTTATTTTAAGTACCGAACTTCTCATGGGTATACCCAAATTATAAACTAATAAACCAAGACGATTAGATGCGATTTGTAGCTCGATTAGCTTTCCATTGGAAATGATTAGCTAACTACTCATTAGTACTTCGCCACCTCCAAAGGAACCCGACTATTATTATAAGCCCATAAACGGCACCAAACAGTCACTCTTTCTGGCTGCATCGGCTTTTCAACAATCACTCGTGGATTCTCATTTGCCCAAATGCGGCAATTCTGCCGATTGTGGACACATTTGGTCGATTATGCTGATCAAAAAAATCAAGAATTGCACGAAATGCATTTTGATTTGAACTACCATTTTCGTAAAAGGCTTCAACAATCTTAACGAGCTGCTCAATTGTGTGCCTCTCCATGGTTGAATTTGTCAAACACTGAAACAAAGAAATGTCAAATTAAGTTGGGCAAAAAACTTGGCGTTAAAGTGTGCCTCACAACAAACATCGTGCATTATGGTTGGACCATACGCTTTACCATCAAGGTTGTAGGTGTTTGACAATCAATCTTAGATATCCATTTCTCATTACAACAAGAGGCTTTCTTCAGGGAGGGGTTCTAGCACCCTTGCTGTGGAGTCTTGTAGTTGATGAATTACTAGAAAGTCTTACTTTCCAAGGCATACGCTGTATTGGCTTTGCTGATGACATTCTAATAGCAGTCTTTGAAAAGTTCGAAGGAACTCTGCGATATAATCGAAAGAGGACTGTCAATAACACAGAAATGGTGTCTAACTTCCAAGCAGGAAACCTATATTATCCAAGCTATAAGAATTGTCACTAACCAGCGAGGTAAGCATGTGATATGCTCAGATAGTATTTCGGTATACTGAAGGCAATACAGAATCCGAGCAATAATACTGAGCTCATATCCGATACCAACTTACCAAATCACCTAAAATTATTAAATTAATGTGGACTCCTAAACACATTGGAATCCTTGGAAATGATAACGCGGACTTTGCTGCTAACTTTGAAAAAGGGCCCCTGCCCTGTGTATAGATTTGACAGCAAATATAAAACACGATTGGAGCCTTTACCATCACCACTACAAAAAAGTTAATCCTGAGAGACTCAAACCTGTTTATCCCACAAATATTGCCAAACATAAAATATCCAACTTCGTCCTTCTAAAGCCGCGTCCAGATCAATAAAAATTTACGTTGTGTGCAGTGCGCCTTGAATTTTCTATTCGCCGCAAACATTTCCGACGAAAATTTCAACTTATTCAGTTTGCTCGGAAAATAATTTTAATAAACTTCTTTGCGCCGCAAATATCGAAATAGCCGAAAATCCATCGGAATCGGATAGTGTGCGTTGAATGTTACAACGCTATAAAAGTAGAGCAACAGGGACAGCAAACGACGCCATATTTCTTGTCGCTCTTTTAACATTTCTCTTCAGTAAGGTTTGCAATTTCATTATGGAAAGAAATACGAGCCAACAACGAGTCGATATTATTAAAATTTGCTACCGAAATTAAGAGTCAGTGGCCTGAACGTTAAGAGCGCTACGTCCAATTTATGGTCGTCATAATCGTTCTAGCAGATCAACAATTGAGCGTCTAGTGGAAAAATTTTAATCCACAGGCACAGGCCAGTGAGACAAAGAAGTGCCCGTAGTGTCGAGAATATTGCTGCCGCTGAGACTTCAGTTGCAGAAAGCCCATATGTGTCACTCACACGTCGTTCTCAAGCATTGGGTATCTCTGTGACGTCGTTGTGGCGAAATTTTGCGAAAAGATCTTGGCCTACATCCTAACAAGATTAAATTGACGCAAGAACTGAAACCGCTTGACCACCAGAAGCGTCGTATGTTCGTGAATTGGGCTGAGCAACAACTTGAAAATGATTCGCATTTTCATCGAAAAATCATCTTCAGCGATGAGGCTCATTTCTGGCTGAATGGCTTCGTCAATAAACAAAATATGCGGTATTGGTCACGCAGCAATCCACTCGTACTCCATGAGTCATCATTTCATCCCGAAAAAAATTACGGTTTGGTGTGATTTATGGCCGGCGGCGTCATTGGGCCGTACTTCTTCCGTGATGATCAAGACCGGCACGTTATTGTGAATGGGGATCGCTACCGTTCAATGATAACCGAATATTTTTGGCCCCAATTGGATGATATGGACTTGGAGGACATGTGGTTCCAACAGGACGGCGCCACAAGCCACACAGCGAATGTCACAATCAATTTATTGGAAACCAAGTTTGGAGAACGTTTTATCTCACGAAATGGTCCAGTCGCTTGGCCGCCTCGGTCGTGCGATTTGACGCCGTTAGACTATTTCCTGTGGGACTACGTCAAGTCTATGGTCTATGCCAACAAGCCAGCGACGATTGATGAACTTCGTACGAATATCGAACGTGCAATTGCAGCAGTATCGGCCGATTTATGCTTGAAAACCGACGAAAATTGGGTTGAGCGTCTGGACTTCTACAAGCGTGCCCGTGGTGGCCATGCAAAAGAAATCGAGTTCCATACATAATGGCATCAAACGTACTTTCACAGGAATAAAGAATTTCATTGATATCCAAAACCGTTTTTTTTATATTTACAAAAACTTTTGTAGCGCTCTTATTGAAAACCCCGATATATGTAAAAACATTTTTATGATATACTCAAAACCTTAACGGCCATATTATTGACTTGTTTTAAAACTAGTTTCTTAGCAAAACTAGTTTTATAGAAGTTTGGAGTCCCAAGTTTTGCACGGCTTTATGAATTTAGAGTTTTATGCAAAGCTATTTTTAATTTTTCGAGTTTTAGGTGTCAAAATATTATTTAATAATACTGGTTTGAGCACCTCCAATCATCTATTAAGCTAGTTCAGCAATGAAACTAGTTTTGAAAAAATTCAACAATATGGCTGTAAGATAACGATAATGCCATTTAACAAAATGAACCTTCTACTAAGCAAAAGACTCGATTTGTAGGTCCACAGAAACAAACCTTCTTGACATTCCAAGAGAGGGATTGATTAAAAAGTATAACTTTGAAAAGAATTTTCAAACAGAGTTAAGTAAGAAGAAAGAGTGGGAATGAAAGAGTGAACCAAACTCTCCTTGCCGATGGGACAGTGTACTAGCATCTTCCTGGCAGAAGTAAATGCAAGTGTGAAGTGTGTTGAATACAACCTCGAAAGAAATTACAAAAACCAAAACATTGCTATCATGTCAGATAACCGGCTGCACTCAAACACTAAACTGATACGCCATCAGTTCCAAACTGGTATGGGAGTGATGTGTGGACACGCTTAACGAATTGGGAAAGAATAATAATGTCACGCTTCACTGGGTACCGGGCCCCGTTAGTATTCCGGTGATGAAGAGGTAGACTTCTTAGCAAAAATAGAAGCAACAACACCCCTAACGGGGCAAATCTGATTAAAAACAAAACAGAAGAGCAGGCAAATAGACTAAAAATCTGGCATGAACTCCCAAAGCTGAGACAAGCCAAGGTAGCTTCTAGCCACGATGGTAAATTGACGCTGGCTCCTCGTAGAAATGGATTGAATCATCGTCGTTGAGGAAAATAATTCCTTCCTCAAGAAGTGCCGTCACATCTAAATAACGTGGCTCTGGATGTCTCTCTTCGTTGATGATAAATCTCACCAGTGGGTTCGTATATGGTTGATAAGGTTGCTTGTCAGTTTAGTTTTGCCACACTGACCATGAATTTGTCCAGTGGTGTGATTCCTGATGCTTCGTAGAGTCTATGGTTGCTGAAGTTATTCCGTCGTTGGCGGTCAAAGTGAAGTCCGTTGCAAATCTGCAGGATTTTCCTCTCAAATAATCCAAGCTTCTTCATATTGGTTTTGGATATATATATAGCTAACCAGGCAGGAAAACAGTACGTGATGAAGGGTCTGAGAAGTTTTTTGTAGAGAAGCAACTTTGTCTTCTGGTTGAGTCCATTTCTTTTCTGCATTAGAGGGTGGAGGAGATGAAAAGGGTAATTCGCTTTTTCAACTTCTTCGAGGACGGCCGTGACGTGTCGGTTAAAACATAATCGCGATCCATCGGGCAGATTGAGGATGATGCTGTGACAGCTTGTGGCTGACGGTGTGTCTCGCTGTCCCTCGCGGGTCATCTGAAGCAAGCCAACTCTTATTGGGGTGAGTTGACTTTGATGCCCCATCTTTTGTAGAATTCCCACAGATGTCTCACCTGTTCTTCTACCCTTCGGGCTGCAATGATCGGTGACATTGATTTGGCGTATGGCGTATGCAAGGGAATTTCATAGCTTTGTTGGGTTGAGGTTGGTCCGACGTGACGATGTTCTAGAGATATGGTCATAGCTTTGATACTTGGGCAACTCCTGCTCTGATGCTTTTGGTTATTGACTGGATATTTTCAATTGAGAGAATGAAGAAAGCAGAAAATTATTTTGATTATCAGTGGAAAGTTAGCTTGTGTATTAGCCCTCGTATCCAGATGCTGTCAAATCATTTCTTTATATCCATAAAGCAATCCAATAGCTACCTGAACATTTATTGAATGTGCTAAAAAGGTCGTTCTGGAACCTCAGAATTGAATGTAAATTAGAGTGTTGCTCTCGAAATCCAAACTGCATATCCGTAATGATGTTTTTTGTGGCTTTAACGTCCGAAGAATAAGTCCTTCTAGGATTTTGCTGGCGTTGGTGAGCTTCATTGTTTTGATGGCTTCCTCAATTTTATTGTTGGAGAGATTTGTATTGCCTTTACAATATGTCACCTCGATTTTTCTTTGGAATCGTTCGATATCCAGTTAGGTGTAGTTAATGTGCTTCTCAATTAAATCCAAATTTAAGGTGGTTCCAACTGCTTTTTGGTAGATTCCTTTACCGAAAAATCTAAGGGTAACAGCTAGCTAAGCTTCAAGATCGTTGGATTTATGATAGAACATTGCTGAAAATTAATTTCGATCAAACTTAAAAGATACAAGGTGGGGCAAAAGTATATTTCCTATTTACAAGGTGGGCCAAATTTTCATTTCCTATGTAAATCTTTAGTAACTTTTGAACGAACGGATAAAAACTAACGAACCATAGTGTACAAAATTTCCACGATTTATTTGAAATTTATTTCATTAGTTTTAAATTGGAAAGGGACTTTTGGCCCACCCTGTATAGTTTCATTTTAGTTATAAATAAACAGCTTTGATGGAATAAGTAAAGTCCATTGAGATAAATCTTTTTCATTTTCAATGACTCTTGTCATTGTTTCGATTAAATAGTAGTAACAATATTCAAGCTTAAGATTTATTAGTTGCAATTAACAATATTTTGAACTTTATCTTAGAATGCATATTCTCAACCTTGAACCAGACTAAATATATGCAGCTGGCCGCGGTAAAATATACACAGGTTATAATTTGTACTTTTATGGCACCAAATAAGATAAACCGAATGACTGCTTAACCTGATATACTAAACTTAATTTGTGATGTTTTCATGACTATATACACTGTACATAATGTTATCTCAACATCTGCGGACTGTGTTGGCATCATAAGCGTCATAATTTGTATCTTGACAGTTGACAGAGATTATATAAAAGCAGGTATTCCGTAAAAAAGATTTACTATCTAAAGTTATTCCTTTTGAACCCGATGAGTCTTAATAAAACAATAATTGTGTTCCTTCTGCTAACTATAATTCTTTCATTTAAAAATGTGGAAGTTTCTGCATCGTGTCCATTTAACCCAACTGAAACGTCCTCTGCTCCCAGCACGCCAATTGCAGTTGGAGATTTTTGTAATCTTGGACCAACAACATGCGAGGACTCCAAATATCGCTCTCTAGACGGATCTTGTAACAATTTGAATAATCCCCAATATGGCTTAGCTAATTACAAGTATAATTGGAAACCAACATCAAATGGATTCGATTGGATTTATTGAATTTTTTTTTTTTTAGATTCGGACGTCTATTACCACCGAAATATAGCGATGGAATACATCAGCCAACAAGCTCCCTCGCCGGAGGACCATTGCCGAATGCTAGACTTATATCGTTGTCGCTTTTCGGCGAACTCGATGTTCCAGATCCAAATTTTACTCTCATGAATATGCAATGGGGTCAAATGGTTGTTGGAGACCTGAGTCGGGTGGCAAATGGAACTTTTTCAAGTAAGTCACATATCTAGACGGAAGAAAGTTAGTCAATTAAGTTATCGTGAAGAGTGTTCAGTAAGTGGGATTCGAACCCAGACCTTGAACGCCAAGGCGTACGACTCAACAACATGAAAAGCTTAGTAATAATTCATAGAATATACGAAATTCTAAAAACAGGTGCTTCCTTTCGTGTTAAAGTTTCAAAATTAGAAGGAAAAAATGCTCATTACCAACTTAGAAAAGTAACACGCATGCTACCGGAGGAAACTGGATGAAAAAAAACCACATCTGGAATTAGCGACGCCATCTTGGAAAAGTTTGAAGTTTCTATACAAATCATCGAGAAAATGGGTACGTTCAGATGACGAAGGGACTTGAAGGCAAGGCAAGTTTCTCGTCTCTAATTGGCCAGCTGTCGCAAAATTTCCTTCCAATTAAGGCAACTTTTATTGGAAAGTGACTGGAAAGCTAGTCAAGAAATATCTCCCTTCATTTCAAGTCAAGTGCATTTATGTCAAAATATCAGCTGATTATATTTTGTCATTAAACAGCAAGCTGAACTTCATTGTTCAGTGACTTCTTTTTTCAACGTTTGTTTTATTGTTTTGGGTGGAGGAGTTCTTTATCAAAATAATAGAAAAGATTTAATTAAAAAATGCATCATAAGTAAGAAGTATTGAAAAAATATAAATTACATTTCGTAATTGACTTGTGTAAGGTGTTTTTCAAAAAAAAATATTATTATAAATACTATCTGCACTATCAATGGAAGGTAAAGGTTGGAAGTAAAGTTCCAATTTTGGCATTAATGACATCTCAAAAAAATAACTTTTTCCTTTCCTTTGTAAAATTTGCGTTCAATGAATGCACTTGACTACATATGTAGTCCCTTGTGTCTGCTGAACGTACCCAATTTCCGCTGGCAATACAGTTTTCTGCTGGATAAAAGCTAAGCCTTGCAAATTCTGTGCGCTCAGCTAAGCCCGCATTTAAAATGTAAGTTTGTCGGCAGATACAGCTTCTGTATTATATTTCACTTTCCCAAAGACAGTTTGAGGGCGTTTCCTACCTTATTTGTCGAAATCATTATGGGTTAACTACCTTAGCTTTGTTCACTGACAGAAAAGTAAGATTAGAACAGAACAGAAAAGAAAAGAACAGATTTGTGAAAAACGTCAGAACAAGTTGGAAAAGGAAATGGCTACCTTAGCTGTCAGTAAAATACAACAACAAATTTTCCGAGTATGAATGCAGTTTTTAAATAGACAAAAACGCGTCTTAAAAATAATATAGCTTTATGAAAATGGATTCAGAAATGATTAAATTTCACTTCAAGAAGAAATTCAGAAAAAATCAATCCAAAAAACAAACTACTTTCATTGAAAAATTACAACAGCTGATTTTGAAAGTGCTAACAAAACTGTTCTAAGCTTTTCTACCTAAAAAGCAAGTGCAGGAAATTCTGTTCTAATCTGTTCCAAAGTGTTCCAGGCAGACTCATTTAACAGCAAACAGAACAGTTTACAACACAAAATATCTCATTGAACAGCAAAAAGTTGTACTTTTCTGTACTTAACTTTTCTAAAGTGTTCCGAACAGCCTCGTTGAACAGACCTTTTATTTAAATAAAGCAACGATTTATGTTGAATTTAACAGTTGAAACATTTCTTTTGACTTTTTCAGATCGTTACCTCCCTTGCTGTACACCTGAGGGTCGCTTCGTTGAAAGAAATCCCGAAATATGTTTCAATCTCGATATTCCACCAGAGGATCTGCCCAATCTACAAGCTGGCAATGACTGTATGGACTTCGTCAGAACTCTAACCGATGAAGGTTCTAATTGCAACTACAATGGGGGACCAGTTGAGCAGTTGAACGCAGTTACTAGTTATCTGGATATGTCGCTGTTGTATGGCAATACAAAAGATACAATTGGTCGCCTTCGTACCTTCCGTGGAGGTCGTATGATTGTCGAAGAAAGAAATGGCAAATCATGGCCGCCAAAGAATCCATTTACTACTCAAGTATGTGATGTCGAAGATGAAAGTGGAATTTGCTATGCGACTGGTGATATTCGAGTGAACTCATTGCCAGGCATTTCTATTATGTCAACAATGTTCTTGCGTGAACACAATCGCTTAGCTGATAAATTGGCCCACTTAAATCCGCATTGGTCTGATGAGGTGTTGTTCCAAGAAGCAAGAAAAATCCAGTCTGCACAACTCCAACACATAACCTACTACGAGTATTTGCCAATTCTGTTTGGGCGAGAAAATATGCTGAGGAATAAGCTGATTTATGATGTGCCAGCTGATTGCCATGTCAATGATTATAATCCCAATGTTGATGCAACTGTTCTCAATGAATTTGCTACTGGCGCTTTTAGACACTTCCATTCACAATGCGAGGGCAGATTAGAGTAAGGTTTTTGTTATTGGATTTTTATTTTAATTTAAGCTTTCTTCTTGTGGTTTTTTTTAGTTTAGTTTCGGAGCTGAGATCTGTATTTGGGTCGTTGCAACTAAATGATTGGTTCAATCGTCCTGAAATAATTGAAGTTGATGATAATTTCGATTCATTATCTAGAGGCATGGGAACGCAACCACAACAACTAACTGACATTAACATTGATAGAGAGGTAATTGAAAGATAGGTAAACTTACTTACAATTTTATTTGAATGTCTTTGACTTTTTCGTGGGGTACATGCCGTCAGCTACCGATTGATGATTGATAATTCTTGATATCGAGGTCGATTAGCTCTTCAATATGATTATGAAACAGCGTAGTTTTTTTTTGTTAAATTCACAGCACTGTAGCGTCGCATCCTCAGCCAATACATAGCACTGTAAGCTGTCAGCAGTTTCGTACGCCAAGTTGGCTGAGGTCGTCTTCCACACTTCCACTTACTTTTGCCGAATAGACGTAGTCTTCCTCTATACCGCACTGACCTTCAGGATTCTATTAAACAAATGTTTTAACGTTACTGCGTTTTTCACGGCATTTATTTCTTCTTTAAATGTATACTTTTATTTCCAGATTAAACATTTTCTATTTCGAAAAAGATTGCCATTCGGTTTAGACTTACGTGCAATAGATACTCATCGTGGCCGCGATCATGGTTTAGCTTCTTACAATGACTTAAGAGAGTTGTGTGGCATCAAGAGAGCCAACACTTGGAAAGACTTTGCAGATCTTATAAATGTCCATGTAATATATATTTTACAACTTCCCAAAGATTTTCGAACTTAAATTTAATTATTTTTAGAGCATTGAAGGACTTAAAACTCTTTATAAGAGTCCTGAAGACGTTGATTTTAATGTTGGTGGATCGTTAGAGTATCCTGTAGATGGTACTTTAGCTGGTCCAACATTCTTATGCGTTTTGACTGAGCAATTTTATCGAACTCGTACCGGTGATCGATACTTCTTTGAGAATGAAAATCCCAGGACAGGATTTACAAAAGGTAAACGAATTAGAAGTTTTAAGATTTTCATAAATATTTACGCTGTTTTCTTGGGTTGGGTTTCTAGATCAACTGAGAGAGATTCGAAAGGCAACTGCAGCTAGAATTATGTGTGATAATGGCAATCAAATTAAGACAATGCAACCTAGAGCCTTCATTACCGTTTCGAATTCGTAAGTTTTTCAATTTTATAATTTAATACATTTTGAAATCTCTTAGTGCATTCATACCTGTATTTTTCTCAAAAAATGTATCAAATATTGGAATATAATTTCATCATTTTTTTTTGTTTTAGGAATCCAATCGTGCCATGTGCAGAACTTCCGAAACTTGATTTATCTAAATGGATCGATAGAGATCCAACAAAGTGTTCGTAACCTAACATTAGAATATAAAATATGTATTTATAGAAAACAAATATTGATTGCTGTTTCGTATTTTAAAGCGTTTCTTAAGCCCGAACCACACTACTCTCGTGTGGTGTGTTGTGGAGTAGTGTGTCGCGTCATTCCAATGTATTTCATAGATTTCGACACAACACATCACACGGTACAAATATGGCTCTAGGCACATGAAATTCATTAGAGCGATAGCGACACACTACTCCCCAACACACCACACGAGAGTAGTGTGGCTCGGGCTTTATTCTTTATATCAACCAATAAAACTTAAAACCTCACTCGTGCGGAGTGGGGAGGAGTCACCATTTTAAGGAGAAGATGGCACTCGAGTTTAATAGTTAAGTGATATGTTAGGGGATCTCTTTTCTCGAATATGTGGCTATGGGTGATGTTTGAGCGTCCCATTTGGAGACGTAAAAAACTACGAGTCATGAATATTGAGCAATTTGTTCGACATGTTGTCGTGAACTTCTGGATTGAAGTTTATGTAGTAGTGGTGATACCTTATCAATTGTATGTTTTTCGGTAGCTTGTTGAGGTCAGTGATGATTGAGCTTATTGGTGTCAGGAATCATGGAGGATTTTATGTGGATTCTTTAGTTGCGCTGAAGATGATTGGGAACTCAAGTTTTTCTGAGAAGAGGGGATGTTTTTAATGTTGAAGGACATTGAGGTGTTCTTTTCCTATCGAGTACTTGTTTTGCAACTTCACTTACTGGTGAGTTGCATGAAGATGTAATTTTATATAAAAGTTGTACAGTAACAAGGTCATATCTTTTTTTCAATGGAAGATAGTCCGGATTCAATCAACATGTTTATATGTTGTTGTTCTGAAAGCGCGCTGAGTCCAATATTCGGTCGACATAATCGCAAAATCGCATAAATTCGAGCAACCATGCATCGGTTTCGCATCACGTTTACTCTAGAGGATAATAAGCATCCTCAGAGAAGCGCACCGAAGACGCTATTGCTGCTGTGGAGCAGAGTATCGAAGAAGACCCGAATGAGTCCATCCGCCATCGCGCGCAACCATTGGAGCTGTCGAAAATTGAGCCTCTCGGCTGGAATACTCATTTTTAAAACATAATGCCAAACCCTAATCTTTACAATAAAGCTTGGCCTTAACATTAAATAATATGCGTTTTATTTCTTCTTGAAAACCACACGTCTAAAAAAATACCCTTTACTTTGAACAAAAAATAATTCCTTCTCCATTGAAGGAGTTGAAAATAACTTCCATTTTCTAGATCTTGCACATCATTTTATGGTTCGGTTTGTGCAAGAAACCTTCTGTTAACTGATTAGTTCAGATATATGACGACTCTTTTTCGGTGTTGATCACAGAATTTTCTACCATTAAGTCGGTGTTCTTAACTCTTTTACATATATACCCAGCCAAGTGTTCCAGGCCATCGTATTGTGTAACGCCTCCAACTCTTCAATTGGTTCAGAATTAGAATCTGATCTGGGACAGTAATCCGAACAGTTCGGATCCATCGATGTGTTTCCTAGAAAAAAGTTTGTTAAAATATAAATGTAAGTTTTGTATAAGCTTTCCTTACCTTTTGTTGAAAGGCTACTCTCGTTTCGACCAAAAATGTAGGACCGAAGTCTGTTCATAAATTCCTAACGATCTGGATGGTCGTGTAAGCCCCCTTTGCAACGAATGACTCCAAGAAAGTTTTCGAGGACATATTGGTTTAGCCGATATGTTAACAGATGTAAGATGTCGTATTTGGATTTTAGATCAGCATAAAGTAGTTTCTAGCTTTCAAGGAGTTGGTGGTTATCAAAATAACTGTATGCATAAGGAATCAAGATTATGTTTAAAGAAAAATTTTAAAATAATTTATATACATTTTAAGCACCTTTTTGAAAGGGCATCATTGTAGACTTTCCTTTAACTCACATCTTAAACATTTTGTCCTCGATGTCGAACTGATTAGATTTGGAAATACCAAATCCTTGGACTCGTTCCCGGCTGTGTCCTTATACGTTCAAAGCATCAAACCAATCATTCAAGTAAGGTGCATTAAATTTAAATTTCAACAAAACAAGTTTAAAACAAATTTTAACCTGTTTGGAAAATTCTGAACACTTGAGCCAATTCTTAGATTCTAAAACTCCCAAACTACCTGCGCGAATTAATGCTCACGAGATGGTATGCGAAAAAAGTTTTGCAGCATATTTTACCTTTTGGCGTTCTGCCCCTCGTACGTTAAAATTTGATGAGGTTATTATCTTGTAGGCCACAGAAAGGTCGGACTTTTCGTTGGTTTGCGATAAGAGTTCTTCAATTTGCTTTTGTGAATTAACTCTCCACCAATCAAAAAGCCCTCACTGTCCACAAATTGATTTAGCACCAATTTCAAAAGATGAGGTACATCGGCGAAAACATAAATTTCTGGGCTGGGTTGGAAAAATTAGATTTGAGTACTGCAATGTTGAGTTCCTTCAGCCTTCAGCAATCCTTGATTAGTCCCTCCCAAGTCACAAACCATTAGTTGATTAATATGAACAATAAAGTTTTTGTCATTCGTTGGTCAAAGTCGTGAAAAAATGGTTGCTTCCAATTTCCAAAAAGGCCGCGTATCATCGCATCCTCTACGTACTTGGCTGCTTTTAGAGTTTCGTCATTTTTTTAATTATAGCATATTTTCTCTTTCACTTTCTTTTTATCAAAGGAAAGAATGCATATTTTGTCAAAGGGTTTCATATCAACTTTTTTAATTATGTTGAGGACACAATTTATAACTCCCGGGTTCATTTCTAATTTGGTACACCCTTTCTTTAATGTCACGACCGCTGGGAATGGATAACCTTTGTTTAAAAGAAGGCGATATGCCCGAGGACCTGCGGCATCGATGGTTATGGGATTGGAGATGTCTTTTTCTGATCGCGTTTTTGGGCATACCATTTTTTTTATTTGATCATTTGTAAATATGTTCCCAATTGTTTCCATTATTTGTTCCTGCTTCCAATTCTGCTGCTTTAATCTTAAAATTTCTTTCGTTTTGAGTAATCTAAGAATCAGGAAATACAAAAGTTATGTATTTGCGCTGTAAGATTGTGTGTTGTGTTGTTTTGGTGTTTGTTAGTGTTCATTTAATTAATATGTAATATATATGATCCTGATGCTACTTACCGATTTTTTGTATAAGAAGGGCCAGTTTGCTAAATGGAGTAAAAAGATAACCCTGTTTCTATATCACACATTTCGGTCTGAGTACTTGAATCTGCCTTTGCTTTTTCTAGGTCAGTCGCTGGTCCTGGTGAAGCTGAATCGGTAGCGGTACTGCCAGCAAAAAGATCCATTTCAGTGGCTGGTGTTAGAAAAGCTGAATCGCTTAGTCCGGTATTACACGGCGCGTGTTTATCCTCGCGTGAATAAAGTGCAAAAGACAAAGAAAGAACGAAAAGATGAAACAGAAATAAATCTATCTGAACAGGCACAGGTAGAAATTTCCTTGCTATTTTTGACGTTTCTCTTTCTACTCTTTCTTTGTTTTTTTTTTGGATTTGCTTTATTTCATTTTGGATGTTGATGAATGAGCACAGATTCAAATGGCTGATGAATTCAAATGGAGCAAGGAACTAACGTCCGAGCTCATTTTGAATTATGAAATGCACCCCATTCTCTATAATCCTTGCCACCCGGAATATATAAATAACAGGGTCAAAAAGGCAGACGCCTTTGTATGTTTGTTAAATGCACTGAAGCCTTTTGATCCAAATATAACAATGGATGCAATAAAAAGAAAAATCCATACATTGCGTCGAAGAAGAGTGGAGCTGGTTCCGATGATTTACATGAGCCTAAACTCTGGTGTTTCGACCTATTAGTTTTTTTTGAACTCACTCCAAAGCCCGAACATTGGAATCAAATATTGAAGAGGTGAGTTTAATAATTTTAAAACTGGAAAATATCAACACATCTATTTATGTTTATAATTTGTTTTTTTTTTTTAGAACAGCGAGCAAGACCCAGTATCCATTCCCTCCTACAACTCCAGCACTCAATATTCGGATTTAGAAAATGATTAAACAAGCAAAAAAAAAAGTAAGCACATTATTTTATTCAAATCTGTTTATTTTGCCATTCTATTTGTCCTTCGTTACAAAAATATTCAGCAAAAGTACATCGTATTGCCTCTGCCGCCCCTTTACGGGGATAATCATCTTTTTGAGTTTTTACTTTTGTGCTCGTTGGTGGAAAAGATTCTAAAAGTGAATTAGTTTCATTAGAGTTGTGTTTCATTATGAAATTGTACAGGACGCAAGAAGCTTTTGTGACAACTTCAACTTGTTCAACAGGAAGATTCATAGTTGACTGAAGTATTTTAAATCTGTTTGACATTATAGTGAAGGTATGCTCAACCACATGCCTTGCTCTACTTAAGGTAGAACTAGAATAGTCGGACTCGGAAGGCCACGCAAATGGTCGTACGAAACCGAGCGAATACAAAGAATTCATATCTTGTGCCCATAATTGCGATTTGGTACTGTTCGTCTAGTTTTCGTTAACTTTTGCCGTCGGACGTGAAGAGCGCTCATCGACCGCTCATTCGTAAGTGGATGGATGCAAAAATCAAAATAGTGAAAGCAAACTAAAGAGAATTTGGCGTTTGGTGCTAAGATTAAAATTTTAAGTTTTCTTTTAATTGATTTATATCACATCGAATGTTAGTGGTTTCGCAAAGTAAATAATTAAAAGCCTCTCTGCTATGAAAATTGACATTGAACAAACAATTATTTAATTTGTTTTTTATTTCAACCATTTAAGTGCATTATGAAATTATTTGTGAAATTGACGTTTCGGAAAGCTTCTTTTCGGTCGGTTTTGACATAAGCTTCCGACAGCTCCCGCATATTCTAGTTCTACCTTTAATCGTACGTTGAAAATCCTTTTTGTTTTGCTTTGCGTTCTGAATGGATATGGTTTCATTATGTGTTTTTGAAGAGGAAAGGCATCATCCCCAAAACGAAGACAAATGAAAGTACTCTTCCATCTCCCACAATCCTATCGTGTGGAAACTTATTAGATGCATCATCTGATATGTTTTGCAAAGAGCTTTGTAGCAACACACAACACTCCAGCGTCATTTGTTCATCCATTGCTTCCTATACGTCCACGTCGAGAGCTCCAAGGCGATTTGGAATTTGCCAACGTATCGCAAAGTCTTCAGCGATTCATTCCCATTCCAATTTTGATTATGGAAACTAAAAAAAATCATTATTTTTAACAACAACAATAATAATAATATTGATAATAATTTTTTTTTTCGTTTCAGAGAAGATTAAATACACCAAACATTGGCAAAAAAATATCCAAAACAAAGCAATTAAGAGGAAGGCAAGTTGGGCCATACAAAAAATTCTCCGCGAAAGCGTCGAGGAAGATATATCCCTTAGAGATAACGCAAGGCCTCCATCGGAAACTTTTTTGACACCAGTGCCTACCATCTGTAACTCTCGCATCAATAAAATTAGTCGAGAAACGATGAAAATTGAAACAAATCGTATGAGTTTTGTTACATTTTTCATCGTTTCTCGACCAATTTTAACCATGCGAGAGTTACAGAACGTAGGCACAGATCGATCTTTGAAATCATTTCCCTCCAAATCAAAGAACAGTTCGACGGTTAAAATTTTAAGTGTGGAACAAATAAGACCTCCATCTTCAAATTCAGATACGGCTTAGAGTTGTTTTTCTCCAGACTTGCTTGAGCAGTCAATGGCAGGGCTATTTGAGGATGATGATTTCATTTAAATTCCTAATTCATTTGCAATTTTTTTTTTAACTATAGCTGTGTTTTATTGGTAATTTATAGCTAGCGCAATGATCAAGTACCAATAAAACGCTTTAGCAACTTTAGGCTGTGTTCGCTACAAATATCATAGTTCACATCCATTTTGTCTCCACCAAACTACAAATATCGTAGATCACATCCATTTTGTGAGTAAAAAACAACATTAAGGTTCAAGTCATGAGTACATTTCAAGAGCGCCATCTTCATCTTCAAAGTTCTAACTATGTATAACCACTTTTATATACACTCTTTTACTGGCTAATTTATCGACACTCTTTGTGTTTGCTTTTGTTTGCCAAGGGAAATTTTACTGCGCTGGCTATAAAATTACCAATAAAACACGGCTTATGTATGCACTAAGTTATCTAAAGTAATACAACTTACCTTTAAATATGAACTTTTTAAGTTTTTTTCAAATTACTGCGCACACTTGTGGGATGGCTTTAAAAAAAGAAGGGTTGCGACATTCTGGTTTGATAATTTACGCTCTTGAGAGATTCACCTGTGTACCTAAGAATCTCAAAGTAGCTGCCAATTTTTAAGGTGCTGAGATAGCGTCTCTGAACATTGTATTTTCTTTTTTGATGTCATTTTCAATTAGTGACAAAAGCTGGTCAAATGCTTTTTAGTTCATCCTCAGATAATTAAAAAAGGATTCGCTGTCATTTGCTTTAAGTTCAGATGTTAAGAACCTGGACAGGTCTTTGTTTCCTCAATTTTTTAATCCAATTTCTTTTAATGTATCCAAGGCATCTTCACAAATATCTACAATCCCCAACATTATTTCTTCGTCGGAACTGCTATCGATATCCATACAATTAACAATAATTTAATTATCGCCGTGTCGAGTAAATTTGTTAGATCTTCGGCTTCCATTTTTGCTATCAAAATTAATTTTTTGTTGAAAATGGCAGAGTTCAACGCACATCTGAATATTCAGAATTCTGAATTTTTGAAGCTCTTGATTGGTCAGCTGTCAGAAGTCATCTGAATTTTCAGAACTTTTTCTGACAGCTGGCCAATCAAGAGCTTCAAAAATTCAGAATTCTGAATATTCAGATGTGCGTTGAACTCGGCCAATAATACTGGGCAAAGAAGATAAAATGAAAAAACCTGTCAAATAAACGCACAGTACTAAAATGAGAAAAAGGCTTCGTGTAATAACATGCGTGTCACGGACTGAATGTTCAAAAGAAAACAACCAAGAGTTCCGCTTTAAACTCACGCGCTGTGTAATACCAGATTTTTGTTCAAAAAAGGCTCCAATTTAGTTGCTGGTGCTGGAATAGCTACATCTGTATTATCCGGGAAAAGTTCCAATTTAGTCCTCGGGGCTGGTAAAGGCAAATCGCTGCAGTTGCTGTTTATCAAAACATTTTTTACAGTTGGTTTTGCTTGTATTGTTTCTAATATAGGCACTGGTGTTGGCAAAGATGAATCCAAATCTGGTGTTGAATCCGATGACTGATGCAGACAATTATTAAAATTTGATTCTTGAAGAGGCTGTCCTTTGTTTCTGCAATCAAAATATAACAAACTATCTACTGTTCACCATATGAAGATGATAATGTTTCGAAAGTTTCACCCTCTAAAGCCCATTTTTTTACATTGTTGTATTTATAATTTCGTCCCGCGTCGATGAATAGATGTGAATTGCAACAACAATTTAACCGGGTGTGTGAAGATCCCTACTGTCTATGTGTGAGGATTTTATACACGCATTCTCATTTTATATCTGCAATCTGGCAGTTCAAGCTTGTAGGCAATTTAAAATGGCTGCCGGGGATTCTCATCCGCATGTGGGTAATCTGTGGTCCACACTCGCAGTTTCGGTGCTAAAAAGCCCTTGGTCTTCCATTGATAATAAAAGTGTTTGGTAGCAGTATCAATCCGTGGGAGGAAATGGGCGATAAACACCATTTCATACCAAAGGGAAGCCCGAAAATACATTAATAATTGTTGATCGCAAAAATAAAATGAAAAATGCAAATAAATTACAGCAAGTTCTTTAAAGGCGAGTAAATAGAAGGAAATATTTCTAGCTCTTTCTACAATTTTGAGTGATGGGGTCATTCCTGATTTCAGACGCCTTGGTTGTGGAAACCCTTGGTCTTCCATGAAGATATTTCACTCACTTCAAAATGTTTTTCGCAAATTGTTGCATTTTTGGACAAGAAAACTATTATTTCGAGTGCAAAAGCCACTCCACTTTTTACACAATTGTTCAGTTTTTTGGAAAACTGAAAAAAAGAACATTTGTTCTCTTTATTTTTCCCTATATTGTCAGTTTTGCACCCAAAAACTGCACCCAGAAACTGAATAAAATTTTTTTTTACTCTGGTCTGAATACTTTTCTTTAAATAAATAATTAAAACGCTTAATACCCGGAAAGGAATTTTAGTTGGATGAGAAGTAACACGTTGACACAGAATAAATGTTGACATGACATTTGAGAAATGGACACTGGATCTGCCATTTTCTTCGATTTTGACAGATGCGCAGAACTGAACAAAAATGAAAACGCTAATGATATTACCTTTTATATTATGTACCTTGCGCATCAGTCATCATTTTTCGGATTTGTGGTCCAATAAAAACTCCTTCAAATCATAAGAACATGTAAAACACCAACATTTTAGTATCTATACTTTCTTTTATTTTGGCATCGCTTAGTCTAGGGAATCCAGATTTAAAAGATGCAGAAATCTCTCCCTGTCTCTATCCAGTCGCTTCACAAATTGCTTCATGAATCCTAGCTTTAAGTTTATTTATTTATTTATTTATTTAACTCTAACAAGTACATTTGACTTTCTTAGAATATCTTACAGACTAATCTTAAATCTAATTAATTAAATATTATTTAAAACTAAAACTTTACATTAATTTCGACTTAAATGGAATTCTAATATATCTTCAAATTGATTGAAACAGGAAGCCGCATTACATATTGGATTGTTCAAACCATAATTAGTATTATGTCTACGTATATAAAAGAAGTCGTTCTCTCTAAGACGTAAGGAACGCATAGGAACATACATATTAAATAACGACAGAAATTTTGGGCTGTCAATGTGGCTGCAAAGAATATCCCTAGCAAACATTGCAAAATAATATAATCTTCTGCTATGCAGAGGTTTTAGCTGAATTAATTGGCATCTGATGTTATAAGAAGGCAAGTCTGAATGCAGATAAGTTTTACGCAGAGCAAACCTTGTGAACCTTTTCTGAATACGTTCAACCCGTAATGATCCTCTGTTATAGAACGGTGACCATATTATGGAGCAATATTCAAGGTTAGACCGAACCAAAGAGACAAACAAACATTTCAGAGTATAAGGGTCACTAAATTGTTTGGAATTTCTAAAAAGAAAACCAAGCATAGCATTAGCTTTTGAAATTAAAAAGTCAACATGCAGCGCAAAACTCAATTGAGAATCGAAAATAACTCCCAAATCCTTTTGCATCGAGACCCGAATGAGATCGTTTTGTGATATTTTATACTCGAATATAATTGGATTTTTAGATCTGGTAAATGTCATAATAGAGCATTTACGAATATTAAGATGTAAACAGTTAACAACACACGAACCCGTTAGCCTTTCAATATCTTGTTGAAGTTTCATACAATCCGTCACAGTTTTAATTTGCCTATACAATTTAAAATCATCTGCAAAAAGTAAACCACTTGAGTCCAAAATAAAATCTGGTAAGTCATTTATAAAGAAGAGGAAAAAGAGGGGACCCAAATGGCTTCCTTGTGGAACTCCTGAGTGATTTAAAATAGCTTTTGAAAAATGAGATCCTAATTTAACATACTGCTTACGATTTCTTAAGTAGCTCATTATCCAGTTAAGTAGGGCAGAGTGAAATCCAAAGCTTACCAACTTACACTCTAAAATATCAAACTGAACACGGTCAAAAGCTTTAGCAAAATCAGTGTATATAGCATCCACTTGAAAGTGCTGTTCCATACTGTTAAGGCAAAAGTTAGTGAAAAAAAAAGTTCAACGGTATGGCGGCAAAATTTTCGGTCTGCACAAGTGGACTGGTCACAACGTTTTGTTTTCCTATTTCAAACGAATTTCTCGAAGGCCATCAGTCACTGCGTCTGTAGGGATCTGTTCCGCGACTATCCCATTCTTAATGATACCATGGACATTTTGTGTAGCCTCTTTGCATCCCGAAAAAGAATTGTGGGGAGCTAGCTACTTGCCATTGATATTTTTTATAGTTTATCAAGCGAAAAATTGTATTTTTCATTACGGAAGCGTATGCTAGTGGTATTGATGGAAATTGATTTTCATTGTGCACCAATTCAGCTTTCAGGCCTAATATATTTGTAAATGAGGCATAAGTTACTTTTACAAGAGCCAAAAACCGGCTTGGTTGGTGGTTCTGATTTAGAGAAACAAAGAGCTCGTCTCCATTCTCACAGCAGAGAAGTTAACTGGTCATTACTATCAGTTTAAAATTTCTTTCAAACGACGCCGACGCACGTTAGGTTCGATTCCCGAGCAAATATAACTTTAAAATCATGTTTCCGACATTCCATTGCTTCAATCGGGATACCAAAACCTTTGATTGCCTCCGTGATAGTCCTAAATCACTTATAAGGTCATGATAATCTTCGTTTGAAACAAAATGCGGTTCCATTGATCGTGACTCAGTTGGAGCAAATGTATTAGAACTTCCCCCGCCATCAGAGCTTTCCTGACTTGTTTTTTGGACGACCGATTAATGCTTTCAATTTGATGATCATATTTATTTGGTTTTGACACTGGTTTTAATACACTTAACACTTCTGCATGTTCTATGCAATCACGGTATATGTAAAGATATCCAATAAATTTATAAAAATAAACCAATATCTTGGCCGTATGAAAGGCTTGACCATGCCAAACCATCAGGACTGTGAACTCAAACCCATCCTAATCACATTTTCCAGATTTTCATATTTTAAGGTTTGTGTAGCAAAATAAACAAACATATTCGGGTTCATACCAAGCACTTTCAACGTAAGATCAACTGAAAAGTAGGTTTTGAGTTGAAAACTTCAACAACGATCTTATCTTTTTTCAATTCGAAACGATCTTTTTTATCAACGAATAAATCGAATTAATAATAAAAGTTATAACGTTTTTCACACATTTTCTTCAATTTGTTTTTTTTCTGTATCGTTGAAACATAAGAACAATGATGCTTTAAGGGTAACAACCGTTAACTGAATATGCTTTTACATGTGAAGTTGGTTGTGATTTATTAGTTGCATAAATATGGCGGCGCTTTTTTAAGTCACTACATGCCGCGAAATTTGAATTTAACTTGAAGTCATAAATACTTTTATTCACATATAAATAAATACATATGTATTTATATAATTATGTATCTATGTACATATATTCTTTTATATTATAAAAGTAGGTAACTTCATATAAAAAATAAAAGATAAATATTATAGAGTTATACAACGTCTCGTGAATAAAAACATAATATTATTTTCTAAGCTTCCAAGTGAAGATCTTAAAAAATGCATAGCTTGCACAATTTTTGACCTATTTTAATAGCTCATTCGATTCGACATAAAAATAACATTTAAATAGAAGTTCAAATATTTTTTTCCAAAATTCAAAATGTAGCTAAAAACGGTCTTCAAAGTCTATAAAAACTCATCTTTTCGAAACTGTAAAAAAATCTAAAATTGGTCGAAAAATGACTGAGTAAAAAATCGCTGAAGCCTAAAACCATTAAAAGACGGTTTTATGACAATTAATTGAAATTTCGAGTGTCCATGAATTTTTTAAGTGCCATAATATAATGCACTCAGTCTTTTGGTGTTTGCATCCGGTTTTTGGTGTTTGATTTAAAATAAATAAGGGCATTGAATATTAAAAACAAAAAAAATTCTTAATAACGTAAAATTTTGAATAAAATTCGTTTGAAGAAAAATTTTTCAATTTTTTTTTTCGAAATTTTGATTTTAAAAATTAATTTTTCCAAAACTATTCTCTAAAATAACTTTATTTAGAAACACAATAAAAGAAGATATTTCTGGCTTTACAAAAAAGTGTATCATGGCATGGTATATGTGTAACTGTTGTTTTTCAATATTTATTTTTCTGTTTTAAGTCATTTTTTTTAGAAAATTGCCTCTCCTGTCTAAACGGGGGTAAAAACCCCCATCTACCATACGATTTTTTTCTTCTCTCAACCCAACCTACACGCTCTAGATTTTTG
Organism: Leucozona laternaria; assembly: GCA_932273885.2. Taxonomy (NCBI): domain Eukaryota; kingdom Metazoa; phylum Arthropoda; class Insecta; order Diptera; family Syrphidae; genus Leucozona; species Leucozona laternaria. Next base: position 214,047,590 of record OW026366.1, on the reverse strand, counting down.
TCACCCTGTATAAAGCAGTCCTTTATCCCTTTACCGCATACGAAGCCAAATATGGCTTTCTGGAGTTATGTCCCTTTTTCTCCTCACTTCAATAAAAAAAATGATCAAAACACAACAGGATCCTCGCTTCTGTGCATTTCTGAGAACAAATAGCTGTACTTTTGAACTCGTGCACCAAATAAGAAGGCAGATATATATGTTTCCAGGTTAGTCGGTTACTTATTGTCGTCGAAAACGGAAGTGTGAAAAATGTTCTTATTTCAAATAATAATGACTTTGGTGTTAAGTGAGTTAAGTGGTCATAAAAATATATTTCTGATTGTGTGTCTAATTCTCTTTGAAATGAATGCATTTTTATAAAAAAAATATTATCTGGCTCGTTTGAGAGGTAAAAGTGTAAAAGCCATATTTGGCTTCGAATGCAGTAAGAATTTGGTTAAGAATAAACAAATTTAGTAGAATTTTTTATTTAAACAACTAAATATACATATATATGTGAAGTTATGGATTCGTACAAGAAATCGAACTCGAGATTTTGATCAAACTTTACATTACGATGATAGAGAAGTCAAAAAAAGTGGGTCTCGCAAAAACGTCCGTCTGTCTGTCGGTTCGACTACAGCCTAAACGGATGGGTCGATTTTCTTTAAACTTGGTACCTAGCGTTTTTTGGACATTCCCCCACCCGTTTTTTTCTCTTTTTTTTAAGGACCAAAATTAACAGTAGCTGTCATACAAAATTTCTTGGCCAAAAAGGAAAAACTTATTTTTCTCAAATCCAGCGCTACCGAATTTGTTTTTAAGAACTCAATAAATTTAAATAGTTATAAGTTGCCATTTAATAAAAAAAATTGTTATTAATGGTACCTCCCAAAGAACCATTTTTTTAATTTTCGCTTTTCTCGAAAACGGTTGAACTGATTCTGATCAATTTTTTATAAGGAAGTATTGACACATTCTAAATAATATTGTGTAGCAAAATTTTCAAAAAAATATTTTTTAGATTTTTAAAAAAAGTTTTAATATTTTTTTTTGAAAACTCAATATTTCAAAAACGACGTGGTCGATTTTTATTAAACTTGGTGAATAGCAGTTTTTTAACTTTATCTAGAATATTTTTGACAAAAATTATCCTGATACCCAAAAATAACGGTGCCTCCCATACAAATGTTAAAAAACTGTTAAGAAAAATATTTTGTTTCTCAAAAACGACTCCTACGATTTTCATAAAAGTTTTTTTGTGTCTTAAAATTAGTACGGTCTACCATTTAAAATGTTTAAAGTTTATATTTTACGTTTATTAACAGCACTTCTCATAGAACGGTTTCTTTGATTTTCGACTATCTCAACATCTGATCAACCGAATAAAATTAAATTTTTTATACAGAAGCTTGTAACAAATATAAATAAAAGTGCGTATCAAATTTTTCTAAAAAATGATTTTTGGATTTTTAAAAAAAAATCAAAATTATTTTTTGAAAATTCGATATTTCGAAAACTGGTAGCAGATTTTTTTGTGAAGTTCAATTTTTAACGCAACATTAATAAATGCTTTAAATTGGCGTACCAATTATTTTTCTCAAAAATGTTAACGAAATTTTATATATAAAAAATTAATTATTTTTAAAACCGCGCCTACTATTTTCAATTTTTTTTTCTCATAAATAAAGATTTATATAAGAAATCAGATGGTGTACATCGCGTTGGGTTAAAACGGATTCAAAGTATTTTAATCAATTTCTTTCTAATTTTGTTGATTTAAAACAATTTACCAGTTTAAATAGTATAATTTCCTTTTATGCATATTGCATATGTGCAACACTAGCCTATATTGTTAATTTTTGTATACTCACATAATACCACCTGAAACTAAACTAAGATTTGGCAAATGGATAAAATATATACGCCTATAGCTAATTTATTTCAGACTATAGAACCACAATGTGATCGCGCATAAGAGCAAGTTCATGCGACCCAGTCGAGCATATTTTTTTTTTTGGTTTTTAATAAAAGGTCTTAAAACAACCCAAAGAAGTCATCTTAAGCGTTTTTTTATTTTTTTCCTCTACAATAATTCATGCGGTAAAGGGAAATCAAAACCTTGAAAACAAAATGACGGGTTTTAATTACATTGAAGAACTGTGTAAAATATGTCCCTCAGCTCGTGTGGTGATACCATTTCGATATTTCGAAAAAAGAAAGCCAAATTCGTCTTCGTATTATTTCATTAGAAAATGGATTCCTCCAACTTATATGCGCTGCAGAGCGGGAACCGTAGTCAAAAAATATAGACAATTGAAGGATCTCCAACTTTTGGAACAAACATTTTTTTTTCAAGTGAAAAAAAAAGATGACGGATATAATAAAATTCACCCTTACTTTTCTTCAACAAAATGCACTGTAACTTTTTAACGTGAGTGAATTTTGTAAAAAGTTACTTAAGATATTTCTACAAGTTTGTCCTAGTTATTTTTTCTACGATCAAAAATACGCAACTTACATACGAAAATCAAAATCACCTTAAAAAACAAAATGGCGACCAAATGACACTAGGTGCAGTTGTGAAAAAATGTGGTTTTCGCCTCGTATACTGATACTCTTTTGAATATCGAAGTCAAAATGCGTCTCTGAATTATTTCTCAGCAAAATCTTAATGCCCCGTACTGCAAGTAAATTTAACAAATGGCTACAAAAAGGAGAAACAAAAATCAAAATGGAGGATCCAAATATGGATGAAATGATTTTCATGCATATTTCAATATTTTACGTCAACAGAATGAAATGCAGAAAAGTATGAGGTATCAAATTGCCAAAGAATGCAATAAACTGATGCTGCATTTACACGACTGACAAATTGGCATTTTTCTGTCACTATGCTGCCGAAACAATGAATTTTACCATTGTTCTGTCATTGTTTTGACAGTTAAATGCCAGAATACTGCCAATTTGTCAGTCGTGTAAATCCAGCATAAGTATGATTTTATTCATGAACAAAATGTATGTACATGCATAGGTACATATACATATGTGATAACAGATGGCTATGCGTGCATAAGTCAATTATGGCTAGATATACCCGGTACTTTTGCAAACATAACCAAATTTTCTTTGGAATCGATTTTGACATTAGCTTAATTTCGCTTATGCCTATTATAGTTGGGCCTTAAGTTTTGAAGTTCATGATTTTGTTATTCTCAGAATTGCTTGGTTTGGCAACGTCATCCAATAAGTGTGAATAAGGATATTTCCAAATGAAACGTGTTTCGCAACAGATTATTTAAAATATCACACTTACATACACTTTTACCCATTTTAATTTTCAACCAAAGTATTATGTTTACAATTACCCCAAAAATTTGCTTACATTTACTTTTATCGTGGTATTTTCTAGGGTAGATTTAAACAAGAAAGAAAAGATAAATCCCTTCAATATTTTGGAATTCTTTTACTTTTACTTTTAATTTAATGTCAATCAAATTTAAGTATATTAAAAAAAAACCTTTTTTCTGAATTTTATTTAAAAAGTTCCTGAGGCCTTCAGTTTTGTAAAGCACTTTTAAATTGATTTCTTAAAAAAACAACTGCCAATTTAAAACTGTAAACACACGAATGAGTGACATGTATGTGAAAGATAAAAATAGCGGTGTTCCTTTGGAGGTGGCGAAGCACTCAAGAGTAGGGTGTATTCATAAACGCAGAAAATCTGCGCTAGTACAATCGCATTTCTTTTCTGATGCATTTGTGAACGCACTCCCAATGCAGAATGTCTGCAGTAAACAAAAAGGTCTGACTTAGTCCGATTTGTATGTAAACAGAGTTCATAAACGTCAGAGAAAAATGGCTGCCAAACAAATTTTGTTGAACTTGATTTTTGATTTGCTTATCGAAAAAGAAAAGAAAATTATTCTCTCTTTCTGCAGCCAAACAAATTCAGCTGCTCAATCTGCCCGACGCTGACGACAGTCTGACGTTTATGAAGGGTAGGTACTGCAGTTCGACTAGGTTAGTTCGATCGAAAATCTGACTTTATGAATGCAGATAACGCAGTTCTTAGTTAGGCTGACGTTTATGAATACACCCGTACTTTGCTAGCCATTTTCAATGGAAAGCACAGAATTAATTTCCCTACAAATCTCATATACTCACCATGAAAGCACGAGTAGTTGGTATTACTAGATTATCGTTTGGATTTACTCATGAGTAGTTCGCCAACTCCAAAAGAACACGGTTAATGACTGCTTCCGAAGGTTTATTCAGTGGGTGCGTTCAAGACTGCATATTTTGTATGGAATTTGAGCTCTGTTTACATTTCTCTCTGTATACATGTACCCACATTGACTTTTTATCTAACTTGAGATCAAGAAAGCAGCTGGAGGTTACTGTTCGCAAAGGTGGTTTGTCATATCTTACATACTTTATTTTCTGAAACACACATTTTAAAACGTCATCCATTGACACATAAAAAAAAAAACCCTTTTCCATTGCGACCGCGCCAAATACTTACTGCCGAAGAAATAAAATGTTAGCATACAAAACTTAAAACCCAGGATCAACAGTTCCTGCAGATTGAAGATAAAAGAATTGCAGCACTCTTTCAGGCAGCGGAAGATCCCATTATTCCATCGATTTTAAAGAATTTATAATTAACAAAATTTTCAAAGAAAAACTCGTCAATGTAATACATAATTTTTAAATATTTTATTTTTATTTACACATTTTACAATTCAAACGTAGTTTTACGATACAAAATAAATAAATTTGCGGAAAATACTCTTCTAATAAAAAAAAAAAAACAAATGTAAGTTAAGAATCTATTACCTGTACCTACAGTATATATTTAACTTTATCTTAACTATTTGTGTTAATGTAGAATGTCCCACTTTGTGTATCAAACCTTATATAACTTGCTTCTGCCATAATTGTTTTTTTTTTTCTTAAATAATTTTCTATAATTACAATAATTCTGAAGTTTTGACAAATATTAAAAAAAAAACATCTAGCACTTATTAAGCTTCTATACAATATGATTGATTTTTTTTAAAGAAGAGTTTCCGTTTTACATTTAGATAAAAAAAAATGAAAATTCGGATTGTATGTACATCTTAAACTAAATTATTCTACTTCTTCATTTAAAATTCTTATTTTATTTTTTCGAATGGGCAAGTGGTCCATAGAAACCAGGCTGGGAGTAACCATTGGACTTTCTATCAATCCATTTCGATAAATCCACTACTGGAATTTCCTCACACGGTATAATAGGATTGCTAAAGAAGACAACAAAACTGATTTTAATACCTATAGCGATTATATTTTTCAACGTTAAAACTTACGCCTTGGAAACCGTTACAAAAGCACTAGGTTGCATCGATGTAATATGGTTGCCGTTGTCACACATCAATCTAGCCATACTGGCCTTTCGGATTTCCTCAAGTTGTTCTAAAATGGGAAAAATAGAATTCTGTAAAAACCTCATACAATCTCACTTCATCTCAATGGCAATGGCAATAGACACAAAATTTGTCTATTTTTAAAATCATTCCGAAATCCGAATCAATTTACCTTTAGTAAATCCAGTGATTCTGTCGCCACTTTCGAAGAAATACCGATCACCAACACGAGTTCTAAAGAATTGTTCAGTAAGGATACATAAGAAAGTTGGTCCAGCGAGTGCTCCAGCTACATGGGATTCCAATGAACCACCAACAGTAAGATCCACATCATCAGGAGTTGCGTATAGGTTTTGTAGTTTTTCAACAACCTATAGAGATTCAAGCAAAATGCATTTAAAACATCAATTTTTATTAATTTTTGTAAGGACATACATCGTTGTCAATGAGATCGGTTAAGTCCTTCCATGTGGTAGCCCGTTTCAATCCGCAGAACTCCCTCATATCGTTGTACGATGCAAGACCATGATCACGATTACGTTGAATATCAATTGCTCGTAGATCCCCACCGAATGGCATGTTCCTTCTGAAGAGGAAGTGCTTGATCTGAAAATATAGTGATGGGTGATAATTTTAGTTTAGGTTAAAGGTTTCAAATGCTTAAAATTATAAATATGTATGTAGTTGAGATTGCAATTAATAATTCTATGGTGCATGACTAGTGCTCCTCTCAACAAGTGCAGAAGACCAATGGAAACATTGCCAACATGCCAACACTTTTGTGCTGGGTTTCAGGAGCAGTCCGAAAGTTCTATGACAAAGAATAAGGGACGAAAACCCCTTCTCAGCAATAGGTTAGGTTAGGTTAGAAGGCTTGATAATACGGCGAAGCGCATCATCGTACTCGGATCTCAATGGATCGATTGTGGTCCCTAGGATAAAGGTGAGGTGAAAATGAGGATGGGTGAGGAAAGGATTAAGTGAACCTTAGGTGTTGGTATGAGATGCCTCCCTGAACCACCCTGAACTCAGAATAAATTTCAGGATGTAATAGTGGCAAAAACGAGGTAACGCTCAGGTCGTCAAAGAATAACATTGACATTCACAAAGGAAGTGATACAAGCCTCCCCGTGCCTCATCCATCTTGATAACCTCTGCATAAGTCAGATGAGCTGATGCCCATTCTACGCATGTAAGTTCCCCTTCAGTTGTGAACTTTAAGGATTCCAACCCAAAGGGATAATTGAGGTCTGCTTAGTTCGAGAAGGAAGTCTGTTTTTTTTTTCTTACAGATGTTCGGCCATAGATTCCTCGAGAGACCCGACAAGTATCAAGTGAAACATTTGTGAATTCTGCCCTTTTCTTGTTCTAGTGGCATAAAAATGAAGGATTCAGTTTGGCTAAGATCGAGAGAAGATACTATTTTTGCCAATTTATCCGCCATTTTGTTTCCATATATGTCATGATGTCCCGGGACCCATCGAAGGGTAACTGCTGTTTTTGATGCACTAACCACTGAGTAATTTTAACTCGTTACGGCAACAGTCTACCAGCTTAGACTTTGTGACAATTGAAGAAGGATTTAATTGCGACCTGACTGAAGATATTGATTTTTCTATTTACTAGTTCAAAAGGGGCAAACTTTTTGCCACCTCGTAAACTGCAAGCACTTCCGCTTGGAAAACAGTGCAAAAATCTGGAAGTTTAATAGATCTATTCAGGGGTGGATTGTATGAGAAGATGACCCTATCCCTTCACCATCTGTGAGAACCGAAAATGATCGGTGTTTATGACCTGGTTGGCTGCCAAAAGATCCCTCGAAGGGATAACAGCATCTCAGCAATAACAAAAGATAGCACAAGTAGCGTTTGGTTGAGTCTATTGAGAGTTATTACAGAAGGGGTGATGTTCGATATACCACAGGCTACAAGGGCAAAACATAAGCCTCCTGAGTTGGGATTGGGAATACTGTAGTAGATATATAGTCAGTGCTCAGGACATGGAAAAGTCACTTTTCTAGAATGATTAATGGTGAAGTTAGTCAACATCCCGCTATTAGCCAGGACACTCCATTCAACTAGGACGATGGTGACCAAATTTCCCGTCAATCTAACCAATAAGAAGCACGAATAGCGATATTCAAACTTAAGTTAGGCTGCTGGTGCCTACCAACCAAATTATTTAAAACTGCAGAAGATGAGTTGTTTAGGAGTGTACACAAACTTATTTGTACCATTTGGGCGGATGAAATCATACTTGATGAAGGAAATGGTATCCAGAAGAAAGGAGATGCTCTGAACTGTGCCAACTAACGGGTGATTTTTTAGCTGGTTTGGTTTTGGCAACACTGGTTTTGACAGCTGACGTGTGTTTAGTACCTTGTGTCACTGTCAAACAGCTTCAGTTTGGTTTGCAATTTAACCATGGATCGTCTTACAAATGAACAACGCTTGCAAATTATTAAATTTTACTATCAAAATTCGTGCTCGGTTCGAAATGTTCATCGCGCGCTGCTTCCATTTTATGATCGGCATTCTCGACCTTCTGAGCAGTCTATTCGGAAGATTGTGACCAAATTTCGCACCAAATTTACTTTGTTGGACATTAAACCACCAACACGTTTACGTACTGTGCGTAGTGAAGAAAATATTGCGGCCGTATCAGCTAGTGTGACAGAAGACCGCGAAATGTCGATTCGGCGCCGTTCCCAGCAGTTAGGCCTTTGTTACAGCACTACGTGGAAAGTTTTGCGGAAGGATTTGGGCGTAAAGCCTTTTAAGATACAGCTGGTGCAAGAACTAAAGCCAGCCGACCTACCACAACGCCGAATTTTTGGTGAATGGGCTCTTGGAAAGCTGGCCGAGGATCCCCTTTTTTAACGAAAAATTGTGTTCAGCGATGAGGCTCATTTTTGGTTGAATGGGTACGTAAATAAGCAAAATTGCCGCATTTGGAGTGAAGATCAGCCAGAAGCATTGCAACAGCTACCAATGCATCCCGAAAAAGCCACTGTTTGGTGCGGTTTATGGGCCAGCGGCATTATTGGGCCATATTTCTTCAAAGATGATGCGAATCGCAGCGTTACTGTCAATGGTGAACGCTACCGAGCGATGATAACAAACTTTTTTCTGCCCGAAATGGAAGTTCTTGACTTGCATGATATGTGGTTTCAACAAGACGGTGACACATGCCACACAGCACGCGAAACAATGGCGCAATTGCGAGGCGAGTTTGGTGAACAGTTAATTTCACGTTTCGGGCCGGTCAATTGGCCGCCTAGATCGTGCGATTTGACACCATTAGATTATTTTTTGTGGGGGTATGTCAAGGCTAATGTCTATAGGGACAAGCCCGCTTCGATTGACGCACTGGAAGCCAACATCCATGCATTCATTCGTGAGATACCGGCCGATATGTGTGAAAGAGTATGCCAAAATTGGACTCAGCGGATGGGCTACCTGAGACGCAGCCGCGGTCAACATTTGCATGAAATTATCTTTAAACATTAAATTGCAAGGTTCAAACTATCGATTCAAATAAATATTTCATTCATTTTTTTTAATTTTTTGTGTTTTTTTTTAAAAAAAAGTTCTACACCTCTTAAAAAATCACCCGTTACATCAGAATACACTTTCTAAATGTCGCTCTAGTTGGCTTTGTTGTGTGATCGTTCAAAAACTTTTTTCAATAATCTAATCGATTCCCGATAGATTTTGGAAAAACCCAGGAATTTCAGATCGATTCTCACCGCCTCTTTAATTGTGCGCGTCATAAAAAAGAAACTTGTTTTATTAACCCAAGATTTAGCTACAGCCTTTCAAGACTCAACACCACATGTCGCTCATTTTAAAACCAAGACAAGTTATTGCGACTCAACTCCGTTACACAAACGTAAATCACCTTAAAATTTGCAGTTAATGTTACCAAGGAGAAAGAAAGGATATCTACCATCACTTTATTGGTAAGAGGCCTATCTTTTAACGCACAAACTTGAAGGAGCATTCTCTTGCACTTACCTCTCTGTCAAAGTTTATATCTGTCAGCTCTTCTGGTTGTGTACCCAAACCTCTTGTCAATGAATCGTAATTATCGCCAACCTCAATAATACCAGGACGATTGAACCAGTCACTAAGTCGAAGTGAACCAAGAACAGATCTAAGTTCCGAGACCAAGCTGTAAATTGAAAATACAAACAATAACTCGATTAGTAATTTACTAAATTCAATCCAATCCCCCAAACTTACTCCAATCTTCCTTCAATCTGTGAATGGAAGTATCTAAAAGCAGCTGTAGCATGTTCATTCAACACCGCAGGATCAATACTAGGATCGTAATCATTGACATGACTTCCTGCTGGGGCCTTATAGATCAATCTATTCTTCAACATATTCTCCCAGCCCAAAAAGATGGGCAGCCATTCGTAGTAGCTGATTTGCTGAAACTGACCGATATTGATTTTTCTCGACTCCTGGAACAAAATCCTATCGGTCCAATGGGGATTCAATTTTATCAATTCCTCAGCAATGCGATTGTGTTCGCGTAGAAGTACGGTTTGCAGAATAGTCAGACCAGGGTTTTGATTGACACGAATGTCGCCAGCCAAGTAGCAAACTTCACTGGCGTCCTGCACATCACAGTCTGTTGTGGCGTTTGGTGTTCTTGGCAGCCATTTTCCGCCGTTTCGCTCTTCAACAATCATCTTGCCACCCTGGAATGCTCGAATAACTCTATTCTGCTCGATGGAATTTCCGTAGACCAGCGAGAGATCCATATAGCTGGTCACAGCTGTCAATTGCTCCGCTGCCCCACCATTGTAGTTGCAGTTGATGTCACGATCGGTGAGGGTTCGGACGAATTCCATGCACTCAGTGCCGGTTTGCGAATGAGCTGGATCATGGGGTGGAATCACAATGGGGAAACAGGTCTTATGAGCACTGCTTTTTCCAACCAACCGACCCTCGGGTGTACAACATGAGATAATGTGCTTCTCTGTAAAAGTGAATCGAAAAACCAATTATTTATTTATATATATATATCATTCGGCTTCAAAGCCAAAAGGATATCACTTACTTGACTGTGTGCCACCAGCTTGCATGCTCATATCGTGAGTAATGATTTGACCCCATTGCATGTTAACGAGTGTAAAGTCTGGATCGGGAACATCAAGCTCACCGAAAACCACCAAAGACACAAGTCTGGCATTAGGTAATGGTTCTCCGGTAATGGAACGAGTTGGCTGCTGGATTCCATCGCTATATCTGGGTGACAAAAGACGCCCGTATCTGCACAAAAAAAAAACAAAAACAAAACAGAAAATACAATGAAACAGCCCACATTATATGGTTATGTTTAAGGTATGTACTTGGAATTAGCTATGCCCAATTGGGGATTTCCCAAATTGTTGCAAGAGCCATCTAGTGTTCGATACGGCAGTTCGCCGCAGGCTGGTGGAGCAGTACCACAAGCAGCAGCACCAGGCGTTGGAAACGTTGGCCCATAGGGACTAGCAAAGGCAGCAAATGGATTTGGTGGCTGCGAAGAGACTTCATAATGCGATGCAGGTGGAGGAAGTGGTCTGCAATTGAATGAGAAAATCGGTATATTACAAAACATGAACAATTATTTGTAGATACGAGCAAACTACTAACCTTGGGTAGCCCCTGGCGTGAAATGATTCTGGCTGCTGAATGGTATATCCATTGAAGTCGTTGCTTGGATTCTCGTGAATAACATTGTACTCAGCTGTTGATATTTTTATTCCATGAGCTGAAAATATGCTTTGCATAAGCAGCAACACCAGTGCAGTGGAGAGCGTCATCTGAAAGAAAAATTTAAAACATTAATTACTGTTGAATATTGTAAAACTATAAAAAAAAGCATAATAACCATTAACCTAAAAAAGTCGTTTTCAAAAAAAACGGCCCTTAAGTAATAAACATAAATTGAAAAAAAATATATTTATTCAATCAAAAATATATTTATAAAATCATTAATTTAAATGTATGTATCATCCTGTGAAACGGGTAAGATATGTAAGAATTCGCTACAGACATCAGTTCGAAAAGCTTGTAGGCGCCGTTTGGCCCCACAGCACTCTTTAAACGATTCTGTAAATTCATTCAATGTTGGAGTGATTTTTTTCATTTATTTCTTCTTCCGGATTTTTAAGGTGTTTATTCACTCAAAAGTCTCTCACCTATACAGAATAGTGCAATAATGTGCAAGGCGACGACGGAAATGTTAATTAAACTAATTTTTTAAAAACAATTAACAGCAATATTGCAACCCAGATTTTTGTGAAGCCAGTGAACCATTGCAATTTGTATCGATTAAAATTAAATCGATTCGCAATTATCGGTGTTAAATATCTCAGTGGTCACATTCTACTTAACTTACAAACTAATAATCTATAATTTAATATAAAAAAAATAGCAACGTGCTTAACATTGCTCCGTTTTAACCTATTTTCCAGCAGCGAATTTATGTATGAGGTGAATCGGCAACTTCCAAGGGCCCCGGTTCCTTCATGTGAAATGTCAGGGTTCTGCAGTATTTTGTTTGGCTATACTAAAGGGTTTTTGAAAAAGGGCGGGTAGATGTTGAATTAGAATAAAACAAGCTGCGTGTGAGGTATTAAAAAAATTCATTGTTATTTAAAATGCCCATATGTATAGAATCAATAGCCATTCCTCCAAAAGTGCGCTAAAGATGATTTTTTTTGGCCAAAATTGGGGTCCTCTTCCGAACGTGACGAAACCCAGTCAGCGAACAAACGGCGTTGTCAATGGTTATGAACTTTGAGCTCCTAGGTCAGTTGGATATTGTACGCGTGTAGGCTCAAGTCCCGACACGAAATTCGCCTAGAAAGCCCGAGTCCCGAAAGACTGCCTCGGGTTCTACTACATACACTTTCACTGACAGCGGCGATTTTCTCGGCCGATGTTGCGTTCATTCGACGTACGAATGTTGACGTCTACCGTAAAATGGGCGCAACGTGCGCAACATTTGCCCTAACGAACACTCATTTTTATAATAAAGTTTTATCATTTTGACGTGCTCTTCAATGATTTGGCATCAGTTACTGAATAATAAACAACAGATTTGACAGATAACATGGCCGGCACAGGCCGCCAAAATTTACCCGCGAAAATTGAAAACCCTTTTAGATAGATGCCAATTTTGAAACACACTTGAGCACTGAATTGCCATATGATTTATAATCTCTCAAATTACATGAAAGTTGTATAAAGTTGGCTATGCTCAGTGTTTTGTTTGTTTGCTCGAATATTTTAGGCTGAGCTAATGGAGCACGCTCTGGTGTGTCTGAGCTAAAAAAGAAGCACAGATCTTATTTGACAGTTAAACCAGAGTTTTCCACCTCTAATGAACCCACAGTTAACTGAGGAAGCAGTTTTTCGATGGAGAATGCATGCGGAACGACTAAATAAACTCGGTGGGTAAAACATCAAAAGCATCTGTTCACTTATTCCTGAGTTAACTCACCAAATAAGTGCGTTAACTCGGGTTTAACTTTAAACACGCACTGAAAACCTGGACCTAAGTGAATCAATTTTTATTTTCAATTTTTTTTTAAGACGCGCTGATTTCAAAAACTGCATAGGTTAACAAAAGTGTGTATGCTCTTTTTCCAATCTAAAATTTAATGTGAAAATGTTTGCGAACAAAATCTAAGTGAATATATAACTAAGTCCGGCCATGTCACTTCATTTGACATTGAAACATAAAGTGTTGAAATTAATAATTAAATAAAAACACCGGTTGATGGATGATTTCCCTTTCATTAAAATTAAGTTGTCGGTAATTAATCAACTGACATATTACAGGCATTGATTTCATAACAATAAAAAAAAAATCTTATTGTTTTAAGTTTGCAACCATATTTCCCGCTGTAGACTCCACGAAAGGCGTAGCATGCATAATCCGGTACGAACAATGCAATGACAGGTTTTTTTGTTTGTATGTCACATTTATACATTTATATGGAAATTATTATTAATTATAATTTGTATACAAAATAAAAAAACAATGCTAATTGCTTAGATTTTGAAGTTCGGTGCAAAACTTTTAGTTTTAGAAGTGTGATTTCGTGCTTATAGAAAATTACTATAAAATGGCGAAATATTCAAGTAAAGTCACGCAAACCTAACAATTATTGAGTTTTTTGTGTAAATTGTAAGAAATAGAACTTGCTGCCAATTGACTAAAAACAATATAATGATATTAGCAAATATAAAAAATATTCGTGACAGTCTTGAATATTCAGATACTTCGACTTTATTACATAAATTATGAAATTAATTTACTAAAACATATTTAACAAAATTTTAATCTTAATCTTTCTTATGTCGTTTTCGATTGGATTTTCGGTCTATTCTACTCCTTTTCAATTTCAATCGAATATGAAGACACTGACTTTCCTAAATTTACACACACACTACCTAAAGCCGCCATTTAAGAAAATGGCTTCTTCAAGACTTTTGACAAGTAATCCAACGAAAAACTTTATATGTATGTGTTTGTTCCTCGTCTACTCCAACATGAAATCGGGAACAGAAGAACACTCCGAAAACAATACTCGGAACAGCCAACCAAGGCTTTTGGAGTAGTAGGAGTGAAAAGGAGTGGAAAAGGAGTACTCCAAACATCCAAACGAAAACGACATTAGAGCCGTTCAACATAAGAGCTGATGCACAAGTAGATCATGAGCACTTATGTTGAATTTAAACATTTAAGTTTCGTTTCAGCAAACGGCTCTAATGTCGTTTTCGTTTGGATGTTCGGAGTACTCCTTCTCCACTCCTTTTTCACTCATAAAATACATAGTGTATACTTTATTCCACGATAATTCGATTTTGTTAAATTTTTAAGTTCTCAAATTCCCTGGGGGTTCATTCCGTAATTCGATTATCGCCACACTATATCGTTTTGACGACATACAGCTTTACATGACGTTAAAGCAATAATCACTATTGACTGAAAGATATCGTCTTGACAATCGAAAGTTTGCTCTCCGAAACTCAAAAATCCTCAAAACGTGATCGTTAAATCTTTAGCATTGGAACGATACCTATTAAGCTATCGTCTTGTTTGTTTTTGTATGCAATTTATGCATGTAATCATATGAAGTATGGTTTTCAATAAAGGCGGGGAGAAGTTTTTGGCTGATCCTGGGTTTCGTTGACCCAAAGGCGTTGACTGATTGTCCACTGAATTGGTCGACTCAAATTTGGGCACCAAACTTTGGATAATCGACTTGAAAGGACAACCATGTAGACCATGTAAAGTTTGTAAATATATCCTTCAAGGCAGTGCTGGGAGGGGGGCATTTTTGTGAGAAATCCCTCAATTTTTTTCGTTTTTCCCTTTTTATTCTGCACAAGCAAATACAAATATTTTCACTTAGTACGAAGTTATTTTTCTTCCAAATTTAATTTAATTTAATAAATAAATGTGATTCAATTAAAACAACAAAACCTTAATTTGAAGTGTATTCCAGAAGTCTTCTAACAAAGACAAAAAACATAAACATTTTCTTAATAAAGAATTTTATTTAAATTTTTAAATTAACATTAATTATCTATTCTTTCTGTTTAAATGAAAACTTATTTGAATTACTAAATAATTTTTCAGTGAATCTTTGAGAGAATTTTATATTCCATTAAAACTTGTTTCGTAAACATGTGTCCATCAGCATATATATTCCAAGAACGTTGTCGCTGGCGCTGATACTAGGTATGTACATTAATTTTCAATTTCGTTAATAATTTCGTGTAACTTATCAGGTGATCTGTAATTTTGAAAGAAATGATTCTTCTGACATTTCTTTTACCTTATTTGGAAAATTCCCAAGAAATGATAGGGTTTTCCCTTTGCCCCTTTTGAGGTCGCAATTCCAAAGAAAAGGGATTTTTCCCACGATCATGCAGCACTGTTTCAAGGTGTCTCCTCCAGCAATATTTTATATAGAATACAAAAGTATGTTATGAAAATTGCTAATGGAGACTACTTTTAATAATCTATAATAATTGTGAAAGGCTCATATAGTTAAAAGGACAAAAGCATAATATAACAGAGCGGGACACCTGCTAAAAAGTATTCTAAATGAAGGCTGGAAAATGAGGCTTTTGGAAAACCCTACAATTTTTAAGTGGACAGAGTAGTAGAAAGTAGTTCACAATTGATGAAAATTTACTCGCGACTTATTATTTTGAAACACTCCATTTGCCTGACCGCAACCTAAACATACAATAAGCTTTGCTATTCCAAATGTTTTAATAGCTGATCTGGATTCTACTCTAACGATGATAGAAGCAAATATTAGCAGCTTTGAACAAAAAAAGAAAAATAATAAAACACCGGGCTCGGATGGTCACCGGTAGAGTTTTGTCTTAGAACTTTTAAATAAAATATTCAGTGAAGAGATAATCCCTTAAAACTTTCGCTTGGCAAGAATTTCAGCTGTTTTCAAAAAAGGTAAATGTGATTTGCTATAGGGATATTGCAATATTAAAGTGCCATTACACAAATGCTCTATACCAGATTATTGAACTCTGGTCGATAAAAAAACAATATCATTAGTTGTTTTCAAGCTGGTTTTCGAGCCAACCTATCAACTTTTGATCAAATTTATGTACTTAGCGCTACTGCTAGGCGTTTTATGATAAAAAGAAGTGTTTGTACGCTTATTTCTTAGACCTTAAAGCGGCTTTTGACACGATTAATAGAAGTTCGTTACTTTATAAGCTCTCAATAATTGGTTTATCGACCAAATTTATAAGAGTTTATGAAAAATTAGTTGAAAACATGACCTCATCTGTACAGAACAGTACCAAAAAATTAAGGAATTTTAGATGTGAAAAAGGTGTTCCTTATGGGATGTGTTCTAAGCCCTCTCGAATTTACCTTATTCATTGACGATGTAGAAAACTACATACATACCTGTGGGGCATTCTTTTCGGATGTCTAACCATCAAAGTTTTGCTCTACGCACATGACCTGGTGATATTGTCAGGAAATCTGCTAGCTCTACAACTTCAGATAAACAATCTAAAACAGTTCTGTAATCTTAAAATAAATACAACAAAATCAAAAGTAATGGTGTTCAGGTCTAGAAATAGATCTATTGGCTATGCGCGGAACTGGACCCTAGATGGCGAGATAATCGAAAAGTTATAGACGAATTGATGTACCTTGGATATCTGTAGTTTAACTAAAATATTTCTAAAAATTTTAAAGGTTAAAGCTGATGACATTGTTAAAGTAATGAAGCGATCAGACCAAAACTTACAAAAACATATCCTTCTGGTCTGTTTTAGATGTGGAAGAGGTGATGCAATGTTTCAGCTTTGTGTTGTGCCAGGGACAGAATCAACATCCAGAAGTATATACAGACAACTTAATCTTAAACTAGGTATTTCTAAACAATTATTTTAGAGAAGAGTTCACAGTATCTGAAATGAGCCTGATCTTCAAGATTAGAAACGAAATGCTTGATTTGAACTATAGGCCGTGTATATCAGATCTAAACCCTGTGTGTTCACTCTACAACCTTGATCAGAACGCAGATGTTTTACACTTTTTAGCACTTGGTACAATCCTACCGGAAATCCGAAGACTCCATTTAAAAGTGAGTTTCTGTCAATTTTTTCGAGGGCGTATAGGAGCTGTCAGTGTCAAAATAACTTATGACTCAAAAAGAAACCAAGAGATGGCCTAGCTGATACAAGGGCACGTGTGGCCCAGCTTGAGCGTGTTGTAGATCTAGCCTAAATTGTTCGTTAATATGCTACTCTTACAGGTGCTTTTATACAGCATTACTTTACCTACTTACATCGTTAAACAGTATATTGAAACATATTTTACTCATAAGTAAATCGAGGCCATCGACATTTTAACATATCAATTCAAATTCAATCCACCATATTAGCTTAACCTTTCCAACACAACATACATACATACATACATATTTCAAATGTTTTATCTCAATAATCTGCATTGACATTTTTTGCAAAGTTCCCACATAAAATTCAGTAGATACAAAATAATGATCTCCCCCTCATCTCAACTATACATATAGTTATATGTTATCTTCATCGATCAATGGACAAACAGTTTCATTGTTATTACGTGTAGTTTTAAACAGTCGCAATCTATCACAACAACATGCAAACAATCAATTTTCATTTTAACAATATTTTTTTTTTTTGCACTGATGAAAAAAGTAAACAACACTGCAGAAAGCATTGAGACGTGGTAGCTGGTAACAGTTATAAGTATTATAGCCTCAAACGCAAGTTCTACCAAGATCAGACTAACAACCGTCGCAACGAGTGCGGACAGCAATGCAGTTTTTATGAAGTGCTGAAGCTTGTTACACTGCCGCTAAAGTGGATTATTGGGTTAATCTAATCGGGCAGTTTATGTCTTTTTTTACGCGGCCACTCTCTGTAGTGGTCTGGCCGATGTCTACTTCAGCGCGCCTGTCCATTCAAGCATCTAACTAAACAGATATGGGGCTGGATTGAATATTGACAGCGCCTGATGCGAAACTGACGGATACTGATGAAAAATTAATGTCGTTTTCGTTTGGATTTCGGAACTGTTCCATTCCTATAGAAAATGGAAAATTTGGAGTAAAAGGAGTGGAAAAGGAGTAACTCCGAACGTCCACTCGAAAACGGCATAAGTCGTTTTCGTCTGGATGTTCGGAGTACTCCTTTTTCACTCCTACTACTCCAAAAGTCTTCGATTGGCTATTCCGAGTAATGTTTTGGGAGTGTTCTTCTGTTCCCAATTTTACTTTGGAGTAGACGAGGAACACACACATGCATATAAAGTTTTTCGATGGATTAATTGCCAAAAGTGATAAATACTTGAAGAAGCCATTTTGTTAAATGGCGGATTTAGGTAGCGTGTGCTTAAATTTATGAAAGTCGATGTTTTCATATTCGATTGGAATTAAAAAGGAGTAGAATATCTAGACCGAAAATCCAATCGAAAATGGGAATTCGGAATTCAAGGATTCAACGATAAATTTGTTCAGAGTGACATTTTAACACTTTTTATTCAACTTATGTAGCTCTTCAAACCACCTTATTACCTTGGACCACGAGAGCTGGCTACATTATGTACACTAATATCTTTTTCGCTTGGAAAGTCGGCGTACTCCTTTTATACTTCTTTTTCACTTGACTACTCCAAATGTCTTCGTTTGGCTGTTCCGAATAACATTTACGGAGCGTTTTTCAGTTCACAATTTCATAAGGGAGTAGACGAGAAACACACACATAATATATCGTTTTCGATTGGATTTTCGGACTATTCTATTCCTTTTTGATTCTAATCGAATATGAAAATATCAAATTCCCATAATTGCTACTACTACTTGTCAAAAGTGGTATATTCTTGAAGAAGCCATTTTGTGAAATGGTGAAGTTCAGTAGTGTGTGTGCAAATTTGGGAATTCGAATAGTACGAAAATCCAATCGAAAACAAAATAACTCTCAAATTCCTATTTGTATTTGCCTCACTATATGTAGTTTCTCAAGAGGATTCGAAAAATGCAAGCTAGTCGAGGAGCGAATTGCTAAAGTTTCTGTTCCAGCAGATGGCGGTGATATTGTCATGTTCGTGTTCGTATTCTTAATCCAAAATATTGTAATAGTTCTTATGAAATAAAGAAATCTTATCCAATCTATTAGTAAACAAAATTGAGTATACTGGAACTCGCTAGCAAGTACTACCTCGTGTGGCCTCAGGGTAAATGGCCAAACAGTAAAATATATCGTAAATGCAGTGAACATTCATAGCAATAATTTCTTCAAATATTAACTCTGTTCCAATTTTTTTTTGGGAAAAATTAGGCAGTCTGTAAAATTTTGTGGAGTGGGGATGAAACCCTCTCAGCGAGAAGAAAACTGCCAAAAATGTTTGTAACGCTTGACGGTGTTCACGTTTTTTGACATGAATCAAACTTGTATTGTTCAAGCCTGATTCACAATGCGGCGATTAAACGAGACGTGAGCGTGACGAGAACCGATGTTATCTCTTTCGTAGCTCAATTCACAATGCAGCGAGCGTTTTAAGATAAAAACTCATTAAAAAAAAAACAGTAAAATATAATCAAAATAACATACACAACAATAGATTTATCAATAAATTTATGTGTTAGATACATTTGATCATTTCTTGTTTTGAAAAATCTATAAATTTCTTAGAAAAACTGAAAATCGTAGTCACGACGCGTCTTTTTTTTCAATTTTTCGAATTCTTGGCATGACGACGAGAAACGTCGCATTGTGTATATATCCAGGTATGCTTTCATTATTTGAAATTGGTTTGTCAACTACAACGAGTTCTCGTTTCCTCGCCGCATTGTGAATCAGGCTTCAGGCATAAAATAATATGAACACATCCGACTCACTTTGACGTTCAGCAGTCGTTAAAACAAAAATATGTGTTCTTTGAAGGATTATTTGAAATTGTTCACTATCAAAATTAAATCTTATTAAATAAATATATTTCCAGTTGAAATTGGATTCTGTAGGAAACAGAATGTCAAAACAGATATCACAAAAGAAAGCACAAAAAAAAATGTACTAGTTTAAAAAAAAAAAATCAAAAATCCTGCTTTCCCACCATATGAAGTGGAAGTGAGTAAAAGCACAGAGACGTCAAACAAAAATCAGAGGAGATAGCTAGTCCAATGTGAATACCGTCCTTTGTGGGCAACAATTGTTGCCACTTTTTAAACGTCAAAACAAGAACCGACTAGAATTGCCACGGATCTTTGATAAATCACAGTCAAAATGTTCAATAAATCATAATAAAATCAAAAAAGTTTCTAAATTTTCTCGTATTACATTACATTTTATTGTAATTTTATTTAATTTAATCTTGTAAAACATAAATATATTCTGGTTTCAAGAAGCACTAAATTATACAAAAAATTCATGAGTTATAATATTGTTTTATTTTTCGAAAAAACGTTTGGTACGATAAATGCTATAACAATAAATTGATTTATTGTCTTACCAGACATTTTTTGACAGAACACAAAGCTGCCGAGAAATTTCTTCGGGCAGAAATTGTCCAGAAAGGGGAAACTTTTTTCTCTCGCGTGAGTGCGTAAAAAGATAAGTTTACGCAAAAGTTAGCGTGAACTTCCTTTTTATTGATGTGTAAACATCTATGCTGGCGGTAGAGTGAAAAAAAACGTGAACGTTCGTGTGCAACGTTACGTCGTGCAACGTTACGGTGTGCAACGCTACAAACACAGATTAGCCATATGAAGATGAGAATGTTTCGTACGTTTCACCCTCCAAAACCCATTTGTTTACATTGGTGTATTTGTAATTTCTACCCGCGGCGATGAATATGAATTGCAACAGCAATTTAACCGGTGTCTGAAGATCCCTACTGTCTATGTGTGAGATTTGTATACACACATTCTCATTTTTATCTGATATCTGACAGTTCAAGCTTGTAGGCAAATTAAAATGGCTGCCGGGAGTTCTCATCTTCATGTGGCTAATCTGTGGTTACGATCTGCATACTAGGATGGGTGCGTTCAGTGACAAAAATCTTAAGATCCCCTTCAAGCAAAAACAAGTCCGTTTTGGATTCGCGCACGTTGATGTTTACACATATTAACCGTGAGTCCCGGCACTCACACAATTTTTTTTTCATTTGCATTGCTGCGTAATTGAATTAGCTGTTCGTCAAACGTCAAAAATTTATTTATTATTTTATTAATGATATACTCATTTTAGAACTATTCGGAAAAAATGATGGTTTGTGCATTTTCTATTACCAAAGTAAAATCCTTCTAACGGGTGATTTTTAAGCTGGTTTGGTTTTGGCAACACTGGTTTTGACAGCTGACGTGTGTTTAGTACCTTGTGTCACTGTCAAACAGCTTCAGTTTGGTTTGCAATTTAACCATGGATCGTCTTACAAATGAACAACGCTTGCAAATTATTGAATTTTACTATCAAAATTCGTGCTCGGTTCGAAATGTTCATCGCGCGCTGCTTGTGTTCAGCGATGAGGCTCATTTTTGGTTGAATGGGTACGTAAATAAGCAAAATTGCCGCGTTTGGAGTGAAGATCAGCCAGAAGCATTGCAACAGCTACCAATGCATCTCGAAAAAGCCACTGTTTGGTGCGGTTTATGGGCCGGCGTCATTATTGGGCCTATTTCTTCAAAGATGATGCGAATCGCAGCGTTACTGTCAATGGTGAACGCTACCGAGCGATGATAACAAACTTTTTTTTGCCCGAAATGGAAGTTCTTGACTTGCATGATATGTGGTTTCAACAAGACGGTGCCACATGCCACACAGCACGCGAAACAATGGCGCAATTGCGAGGCGAGTTTGGTGAACAGTTAATTTCACGTTTCGGGCCGGTCAATTGGCCGCCTAGATCGTGCGATTTGACACCATTAGATTATTTTTTGTGGGGGTATGTCAAGGCTAATGTCTATAGGGACAAGCCCGCTTCGATTGACGCACTGGAAGCCAACATCCATGCATTCATTCGTGAAATACCGGCCGATATGTGTGAAAGAGTATGCCAAAATTGGACTCAGCGGATGGGCTACCTGAGACGCAGCCGCGGTCAACATTTGCATGAAATTATCTTTAAACATTAAATTGCAAGGTTCAAACTATCGATTCAAATAAATATTTCATTCATTTTTTCGAATTTTTTGTGTTTTTTTTTTTTTTTTAAAGTTCTAAACCTCTTAAAAAATCACCCTTTAATTAACTTTTAATAATAGATAAACAGAAAGAAAAAGAGGATGCAATTTAAGAAGATCTAACACTAACCATGGTTATGGCTGAGAATTCTAGATACACGTCTAATTCTAAAAGTCACAATGACGTTTGCTTAAGTTTTTCCAAATGAATTCGTATAAGTTTCCGCAGCAAAATCCTTAGATAATTTTATACAATTTACGTAAACCATTTCCTATACAAAATTTGACAGTTTATTTACCACTTATCCAAAAGATAAACTTATCTAGTGTTTTACGACGTTGCATGAATCCCCTTTTTATATTATAGATGGCCATATTTTCAACCCTTCTAACCTGACATAAACTGCCACTTAAGGTCCTTGCACAAATTTTGACATTTTATTAACATAACGTCGTCGCTGACAAATGCGAATTGTCATATAAAACATATAGACAAGTAAAATGAGTACCTATTTGAGTTTAAATTCGAATGAACTTTCTATTCGCCGGATTTTGGAAACTCGTCCAGTCCAGTTATTGTGGATTGTGAACGTTTGGGTATTTGGAAAAGATAAGTTGTTGATCGCGTAGAAAATGGCTGGGTTCGGAATCAACCCAGAGATATCCGGATAGCTGTACCTAATCCCTTGTGAAAAATCAGCTGACGCAAGAACAACTCAAGGTATCATTAGTTTACGTTTTGACAATTATGATTCACTTGCTCCGTCTCAAACGTACATAGGTCACTATTAGCTGTTCTGGACTACTTCATAGAACACAAAGTGACAGAATTCAGTACAATTTAGGAAAAGGTTTTTACTCGTGCAACACGCAATATTTTACTTTTCTGATATTATCTATGCCGAACAAGTTCATTAAACTTATTGTGTAACGCAATCGATTGAGCAATGCCCTATCTGAATATTTCAATTTGACAGTTCATTGCTATTTCATTATAAATCAATTTTATATTTCTTCATTTCAAATATCAAAAAGCAGACAGGTAAGGAACGGTCCAAATCCTAGGTGCCTTCATGTCTATTATCTACCCTTTGAGCGGCTTTTAACGACTCAAAAAAGACTCGCAACAAAGCATCCATTTATGTTTGATTTGTCATAATTGTTTGACCTACCTTACATTTAATACACACGCACTTGAGTATTATTCTAATAATTAGACAAAATACTTACATTTTGTACACAAAAACACTTCAACACACCACGTTTATAACCAATCGATCAGACGATAATAAATGTTGTACCATAACAGGGGCCTTATTATATACATATGTACGAAAAACGAAAGTGTTCGAACGATATCGTTTTGATAATAGCTATCTCTATCTGTTGGCAATCATTATCGATTGGGACATCAGTTATCGTTTAAACGATATCGTTCAATCGTTTAACGTAATAAAACCCCTACTATGGGACAAAATGTATTGTTGTAGTCAGCCTCATAAGGACACTTCACAACAATAGAACAGTAAACAGGTCACCAGTTAAGTGCTTTTCACATGAACGGTGACCTGTGAATACGAATAAATATTTTAAACTAATTTATAAAGCAAACACAAATATTTTTTTGTTTTTACTTTTCGACAACTAAATAATTAATCCAACGAACAAATTTAAATAGGAAAAGCAGTGTAAAATAGGTTTAAATTGGAAAATTATGTATTTTAATGTTTTCTACACGACGAAAATACTAAACTTCTGCGAGCTGCAGTGCTGCCATATTCTTGAAAATTAATTATCATACAATCCGCTAATTTCTATCATAATAGACGGAAAATTATTATACGCAAAATAAAAAATTGATTTTTTTGAAGAATGTAAAACAAATATCAGTCTTCGACATATTGATAACTTACGGCCATATTATTGACTTTTTCAAAACTAGTTTTATGACAGAACGAGTTCTAAAGATGTTTGGAAGTGCACAAATCGGTTTTAGTTAAAAATATTTTGACACCTAAAACTTGAAACTAGCTTTGAATAAAACTCTAAATTCATAAAAATGTGCAAAATTTGAGACTCCAGACTTCTATAAAACTAGTTTTGCTATTGAACTAGTTTTGAACAAGTCAATAATTTGGCTGTTAATGTTTTTGATTTTGAAATATTTTGAGAAGTAAGCTTGTTGATTTTAATAAAATTTGTCCTCTATTTCAATTTGAACGGTTTTAAAAAGAAGTGTTGAAAAAATAATCATCAATTTTTCAAAACATAAATAAAATATGTACATAGATACCTATTTATATGTATACATTTTATAAAACTTCATTAATCATTATTATTTTTTAGTCAAAATAACTTTACTGTGAAAAAAAGTAATAAATAAAATACTTTATATTACGTAAAAGCAAAAGAACCATTTTGCACAGCGGCAACAACCATTTTCATAAACTTTTCACTTATTGCCAGTTGTACAAATATTTGATACGTGCATGGTGCAGCAATTTTAACTCGCCGATTTCGGCGGATTAACTGAGGTTTAACGATAGTTCAAGCATGGATTTGGCTGTTACCACATACTTGAACCATCGTTGAGCCTCAGTCAATTTGCCGAAATCTACTGAATTACAGCTATAATAACGGGTGATTTTTAAGCTGGTTTGGTTTTGGCAACACTGGTTTTGACAGCTGACGTGTGTTTAGTACCTTGTGTCACTGTCAAACAGCTTCAGTTTGGTTTGCAATTTAACCATGGATCGTCTTACAAATGAACAACGCTTGCAAATTATTGAATTTTACTATCAAAATTCGTGCTCGGTTCGAAATGTTCATCGCGCGCTGCTTGTGTTCAGCGATGAGGCTCATTTTTGGTTGAATGGGTACGTAAATAAGCAAAATTGCCGCATTTGTTGTGAAGATCAGCCAGAAGCATTGCAACAGCTACCAATGCATCCCGAAAAAGCCACTGTTTGGTGCGGTTTATGGGCCGGCGGCATTATTGGGCCTATTTCTTCAAAGATGATGCGAATCGCAGCGTTACTGTCAATATTGAACGCTACCGAGCGATGATAACAAACTTTTTTTTGCCCGAAATGGAAGTTCTTGACTTGCATGATATGTGGTTTCAACAAGACGGTGCCACATGCCACACAGCACGCGAAACAATGGCGCAATTGCGAGGCGAGTTTGGTGAACAGTTAATTTCACGTTTCGGGCCGGTCAATTGGCCGCCTAGATCGTGCGATTTGACACCATTAGATTATTTTTTGTGGGGGTATGTCAAGGCTAATGTCTATAGGGACAAGCCCGCTTCGATTGACGCACTGGAAGCCAACATCCATGCATTCATTCGTGAGATACCGGCCGATATGTGTGAAAGAGTATGCCAAAATTGGACTCAGCGGATGGGCTACCTAAGACGCAGCTGCGGTCAACATTTGCATGAAATTATCTTTAAACATTAAATTGCAAGGTTCAAACTATCGATTCAAATAAATATTTCATTCATTTTTTCGAATTTTTTGTGTTTTTTTTTTTTAAAGTTCTAAACCTCTTAAAAAATCACCCATTATTTATACCACGTTTCTACAACTGGCCCTTACAATAATAATTTAATATGAAAGTTTTTATTATACAAATTCTATAAACTACTGAACTACATTAGCCAAGTAGAAGACATACCACTATTTAATTGGAATTGTTGAATTATTGATTCAAAATAACTTTTAAAGGTCTTTAGTTGATTTCGGATTTTTGTCAAAATATTCATGCGAGTTGAACTGAACTTAATATACATCTTATATTTTCGTATTAACAACACCCTCAATAATCAACTGATGATTCCAAATGGGATCGTCGGGACGAAACGCCAATTTTTATGGACTAAAGACCGTTGAAAGCTATTTTGAATCAATAATATAATTTAAGCTTTTAATGGTTATTAACTAGTTTTCAGTTGAAATCCAACTGATATAGCAGGGAAAATATGAATTTCAAAAATAAAAATTACGTGTTTTTTATTCATTCAATGAGTTTGTTTAATCTTGAACGATCATGCAACAACTCCAAATTTCGTTTATTTCCTTGCTTGTTAGGCTGACTGTAAACATAACAAAGTCACTTTAGTAACGTTTAGTTCAAATTTTCGAACAAAAATTTTCTACATGTGTAATTGTGTCACACTCTATTGGTGTTTGTTGTGTGTATGTATATTGGGCTCGGTAGAGCTATTTGGATTTTCAGAATGTCGAAAATCCACGAGGCAAATATAAATAGTCTAGTAGCCAAGAACGCAGATCGTGATAAATTTTGATTTTCATACAAAATTCGCACCAAACTTTAGCCAAGTATTTTTGCCGAGGTGGTACGCAGCTAATAAATCAATTTTTTGTTTCTTACTCTTCATCACTATATCTGTAAAAATTTAGCGGACGAAATAATTTCCGGAGCATTTTGTGTGAACCTTGCTTTGTGAAAATAAAAATCGAAATGGAGGAATATTTATAAACAAACGATTTATCTCAGTTAAAGAAAATAATCCATTTTATTTGATTTAATTCACTTGAAATAATGAAAAAAAAGTCACTGAAATGGTGGAATATAATTTTTTTTCTCAGAGGACAGCTGTTCTTTTTGACACACTCTCCGCAACGCTCTCATGTCAAAATTTAGCTAAAGTTTTAGTTTATATAACGCAATCTGCGTACTAGGTTTAAGAAGATTGTGCTAAATCTTAGCTGCCATACATTCATACTGTTCCCAAAAAAAATTGAGAATATTTCGCAGTAATCTACTAGATTATGAAATGTGGCAATATTTAGGAAAACTAGTTGATTTCGATGAATACATATTGATTTCGCTCGAAATATAGATTTTGATGCGGTGTAAAAAGGCTATAAGAGTTTAAATATGCCGTGATACTAGTCTTATAGAAGTCCAATCTTTTTCAGTTTATTCATTTTACCTTCGAGCAAAGAGAGTACCAAATATGTAGATAGTCTTAAACGTGTAATAGAGGGATAGGACGGTTTCAACTCAATTTTACTGAAGGAGTGCATTCAACTTGAACAAAGCCCGTTTTACTTCACGCATGTACATAATGTATATAAAGATGTCGAAAGTTAGTTAGATCTAGCTTCAACATTGCTATTAAATGAAGCAAAAATTGATCAATATAATAAATTGAAGTATGACAAATTTAAAGCCTATACAAATTTTTCGTTTCTTTTAAATTTTTGAATTGCGTTATATTCTACTACAAATATGATAATTATCATACATTTGGCGTATGATAATGGTTTCCAATCATACATCATACCAGACCAGAAATTATCATACATGTAGCATAATTATCATACGGTTGGTAGCACTGGCGAGCTGTCAAAAGTAAATTCGCAGTCTACAACATCTGGACGCACTACAATATCTGGCGAATAGAAAATTCGCCCGAGTTTAACCTCAAACACTCATTTTACTTCTTTATGTTTTGTAACAATTCGCAGTTGTCAGCGACTAGACTACTCATATAATGGGCGCGTTCAACGAATTCTGAATTTTTGGAGCTTCTGTTTGGCCAGCTGTTAAAAAATTTAGATGTCATCTGAATTTTCGGAACTTTTTATGACAGCTGGACAATCAGAAGCTCCAAAAATTCAGATATGCGTTGGCAGCGCACTATGTTTTCCGAACTTCAAGTGGTGCATTTTAGACCCGCCCTTGATATCATAATATAAGTGCCTATTTGTGCGCCTATCACTTTGCACACATCAGGAGCTCCGCGCCAATTCTAAGAGCGTGTTTACGATGTTGACATTGCGCAATAATAGGTTTTTGCATCCATGGTATTTTTCTATTTTAAAGCCTCGACGCTACGGCCGGCGGCGGCACCGCGCGGCGGTAAGGTACCAAGAATTGCTTTCATGGATGAATGATACAGATATTATGCTATAGTGGTGATGGTGAATAACTATTCCTACCTGCCAGTCTCTCAATGATGATAATTTATGACCCGATATCTATAATACCCAAAAGAAATAAAGTTTTTTTTTTTGTTTTTTTTTTTTTTTATTTTGGCTTTGTCAGTTTGATTATTTATTATTTGCCAGAATTGAGAGAATTGAGTAACATTCCAAATTCGTGTGCATTTGAAATTATACAACGTTGTTTTGTCTGACATAAAGTAACAGAAACCTAAAAAAGTGCAAAACATAATAAAACAAGTGGTTAAAAGCTTCAATTAACATGTGAAACCAATAATAATCATTTACGTCTGGTTGGGTCGATGCACGGAGTGCGGCATTTAGTCAGTAGTCTAAATATAAAATTGAATCTATAATTGTCTATACATATAGGTATACAGCCTATGGGTAAGGTATCACAATGTTTTGATTTTTAATTACAATTGAAAGCCATTTATAAATTGTTAAAAGTGTCATTTATTTCAGTACAATATTGTAAGAAATAATTGACGCCTTATTGCTATCACACTGATTGATGGAATTTTCTGAATTCCAGGGCATATTTATGTATCTACACCTAGTTTCTGGCTAACAGAACCAGAGCCAGTCGAATGTTATGTTTTGCATAACACAAAATGTTGACTTAAAATTGATAGATACACTTAAGATTACAGGGTAATAACCCAAGAAATATGGGTTCTAGGGTTGACAAAATTAATTCCCAAAATGCCAAGATTTGGTATCGAAGTAGAATTTAAGGAAAAAGAA
This sequence comes from Leucozona laternaria, assembly GCA_932273885.2. Lineage (NCBI taxonomy): Eukaryota > Metazoa > Arthropoda > Insecta > Diptera > Syrphidae > Leucozona > Leucozona laternaria. Next base: position 214,018,758 of record OW026366.1, on the reverse strand, counting down.
TTTAACGCAATCACACAACATCTAACGAACGCAAAAATTTCATCATTTTGTGAACGTGGTACTTTATGAACGAGTTCATTCAGAAGATCTTTTGAACACATTCTAAAGTTTGAAGTTAAATGGAATGAAATAAAATTCTTATTCATTCTTAATATTTATTTCGTTGTGTACTAGTGCTTCTTGCTCTTTTCTGTATAACATTTCTTAAATTTATTTTTTCAATAAAATAAGCAGTTATTATTTTAAAATGAAAGTAAATTGTCTTTAATCGATGAAAATTTTGAGCTTTCCCATACAAATGTTGATAGTTCGTTTACGTCATTTAGTAAACTTTCCGAAATTTACGATTTACATCGATATCCTTAGTATTTAATATGGACGAGACTAGAGAAATGCCAATTTATAACAGTTTTTCGCCATTGAATTAACGCGCCGTCTACCACTTGAATAAAAACATTGGGTGCCCGAAGTACCTATGCGCACCGATGAAGGGCCCTGGTCCTATGGGGCCAGGGTATTGTTATAAACCGTCTAAAGTCACTTTCATAAATTTAACATTTTTTCCTGATGGTCGTTTATAACGAAAATGACATTGAAATGCACACACAAAAATGTTACGTCCACAATCTTGTAAGTGGAAAATTAGTTGAAGCTGGGTATGGGACTGGAACTGAAATCATTGGAACGATTTGTTTCATTTTGTTTGAAATGACGAAATAAATAAATAACTTTTTGACAAATCAATCTTCTTACCAAATAACAATATCTCTCTCTCTCTCTCTCTCTATCTTTTAATGACAAGCATCAAAATCGCAGATTAGCCAAATGAAAATGAGAATCCCCGGCAGCCATTTTAGTTTGCCTACAAGCTTGAACTGTCAGATATCAGATAAAAAATGAGAATGTGTGTATAAAAACCTTACACACAAGCAGTAGGGATCTTCACACACCTGGTTAAATTGTTGTTGCAATTCACGTCTATTCATCGATGCGGGATGAAATTACAAATACAACAATGTAAACAAATGGGTCTTGGAGGGTGAAACGAACGAAAGATTCTCATCTTATCATGTGGCTAATCTGTGATCAAAATCATCACTTTGTGTCAACTGACATTTGTGTAGGTATTTTTTTTTTGAATGTAACTCTGGCATTGTGTGCAATATATATGTATTATATAAATCGAGATTATTTTTATTAAAAAAAAACTATACAAATTTAGCACAAACTACTTTAAAGATTAAAACTGCCACAAAATGATTGTTGTCACTTTTGGCGTTGAATCGTAAATTTCCCTATTGAAAATTTTATTTTCTCTGAAAATCCTGTTACGCTTCAACTCCAAAGTAATCGATTACAAGCTAATTGCAATTCTTGGAATCTCTGCATCAAACTTATGGAAACGAAGATCATCATCATCGTTGGCTCGACAACCGGGGTCCGGTCCTGGCCTCCTTCAACAAGTCTCTCCAGCCATCCAGTTGCGCACCCCAAGGCTCCAGGCGTCCTGGTCTACGCCATCTCTCCAGCGCAAGCATGGTCTACCATGCTGTCGTCTATACCATTGAATGTACCACAAAGAACTTTCCGAGCAGGTTCCTCTTCGCTCATGCGAGCTAGGTGCCCTGCCCACCGGAGTCTACCGAGCTTAATTTTTGTCACGATATCTGCTTCAAGGTAGATTGCGTACAATTCATGATTGTACCGTCTCCGGAATCGTCCTTCCTCACATATGGGGCCAACAATTCTCCTTAAGACTTTTCTCTCGAACGCGGCTAAGAGGTCGGAGTGCCTTTTGCTAAGCACCCAAGTCTCGGATCCATATGTGAGTACTGGCAGGACCATGGTCCTGTACAGCAGCAGTTTTGAAGTTATGGTGAGATTTCTGGATTTGAAGAGCTTTGACAGACTATAGTAGGCTCTGTTGGATTTGAGAAGCCGCCCGCGTATTTCTTCTTCTATATTGTTATCGGCTGCTACTATTGACCCAAGGTATTTAAAGGATTGCACCACTTCAAATTCGTGCTCCGCTACCTTGATTGTTTGACCAACTGTTCCTCTCGCATTCGACGCCACCATGTACTTTGTTTTACCTTCACTAATGTGCAGCCCCAGATTTTGTGCCGCCTGCTCGATCTGGATGAAGGAATCATGTACAGCTTGCTCGGTTCTTCCGATGATGTCGTCTGCGTAAGCCAGTATCTGGCTGGACCTGTTGACGATGGTCCCTCTTGTTGCCGTGCCAGAGTCAGGATTGCTTTCTCCAACGCCAGGTTGAAGGGGAGGCAGGCCAAACCATCCCCTTGTCGGAGTCCATTAAAGATGTTGATTGGTTTGGATAGCAATGCGGCTATTTTTACTTGGCTTGTTACGTTGGTCATGGTCAACCTACATAGTCGTGTCAATTTATTTGGGATGCCGAATTCTCTCATGGCTTTAAAAAGTTCTACCCTGGCTATGCTGTCGTAGGCGGCCTTAAAGTCTATAAACAGGTGGTATGTTGGGATGTTAAATTCTAGACATTTTTCCATCGCCTGCCAAAGGGTAAAGATCTGATCAGTTGTTGATTTGCCTGGAATGAAACCACACTGATATTGTCCGATGATGGTTTTAGCGTATGGGGTTATCCGGTCTTGTAGGATAGAGGAGAGTATCTTATAGGCGGTACTCAACAACGTGATACCTCTATAATTGCTGCACGTTGTGACATCTCCCTTCTTATGTATGGGGCAAATTATACCTTTTCGTCAGTCTTCAGGAATTTCTTCATGCTCCCACACGTGCACTATAATCTCATGAATTGCTTGACGTAAAGCTGGCCCACCGTGTTGAAATAGTTCGGCTGGTATACCATCGGCTCCCGGGGCTTTGTTTTTCTTTAGCCGGCCTATAGCCTTCTCAACCTCTTCTATGCTTGGTGGCGGCAACATAGGGTACTCTTTTTGAAGTAGTGGAGCCTCCACTTCTGCAGTGAGCTGACCATTTAGCAATTCATTGAAATACACTTCCCATCGCTCCAGTATGCTTTGAGGATCGGTGATCAGATTTCCCTCTCCGTCCTTGCAGTATGTGCAGCGTGGTGTGTACTGCGTCATGTTTCGGACGGATTGGTAGAACTTCCGCGCCTGGTGCGGACCTCGCTCTCGGCTTTTCTTTTTTTTTTCTGTCTGTGAAGCCGTTTTTCAATTCTTCTGAGCTCTTTATATTCGTCTTCGCGTGCCCGCGTTCTATGAGATTGTTGCATTGCTCGGTACGCAACATTCTTACGTTCAGTCGCTAGCTTGCATTCACCAAACCAGTCGTTCCGATTTCTACGACTGCTGCCTAAGATGGAGTTGGCAGTACTAATGAAACGAAACTAAGGAAACGAAGATAATGATTTTTAAAGCCGTCAGAGATGGAGGTTAATAATGATCGGATTAATGTAGTGCGTGACTTAAAATATTGCGGTTTATTGTTGACATCAAATTTGAATTTTAGGAGGCATGCTAAAGTAAAGAGGAGTGAAGCTTAGTCGGCTCGTAATCTGATGTGGCCTAGATTCTTTGCCAACCAAAATATTGATCTCCTGTCTTAATACAAAGTTTTTAAGGCATCAGTGAACACCTGCCTTTGCTATGGAGTAAAGGCGTTTGGAGTAACCCTTTTTGAAGAACTCGAAGCTGTACAAAGGTATTTTTTCAAACGTCTATTTCTTTCGTCTTATCTACGCAATTTATGTGGAATCTGGTTTGCCACCCATCTACATTCAAAACCTGAAAGCTCAGGTATACTACATAACTTGAGTTATGCAAAGAAGTGACAACAGTTTGCACAAATCAATAATGGGTAGTTTAGTGCGCTCCAATGCTTCTCCTTTCAGGGAATGGAATCAGTTGGCGTTATCACACGATATTACTGCAAAGCTACTATACTCTGTTCAATTTGAATGTGCAGTACATTGATTTCAATAAGCTATCTCCATTTTAAAGCTCTCAAATGGATGCCGTAGTAAAATTGTCGCAAATCCCACAAAACTATTGCTTTCAAAAGGTTTAAAAAAAGCTTAAATCCTGAAAGTTACATAGCAAAAACCAAAGAAAATGCCATATCAATTTCCATCAACTAAGCCAGTGTAACTCTGATTAAACACAATGTCGATAAGGGTTGGTTGCATATTGGCGATCAGTCTCCTTTCACTTTCGATGATCGGATCAAAAAAATCGAATCGTTCCTGATTGACACAGCCCTACTCCTTTCACCCTGGGAGCAGATAGATTATGGTGAGATGTACGTGAGCTCAAAGAAGATTGCACAAACAATTCAAATGTAAGTCAGTGATTTTGTTTCTTGTTTCAGTGGCAATTTCTTAAGTTAAGGTGCCGTGCAAGCAATAGCAGGCACCAGTGTGTTTGAAAAAGCTCTCCCATAAGGCATGTACTGCACATTCAAATTGAACAGAGTATAGAAAGCAATGTATACGACTAGAATGATGTGTTTGTAGTGGTTAGGTATCTCAAAAGTTGATGTAAGAATTTATGATCAACATCTAACAAGAGCATCCACATCCACCTCAAGTTCAAAACTAATTTAAAGAAATATTAACCATTATCAAATATTATTCTCTGATGAAAAATACTTCAACAAAAATACTCAATACTCGCCCGAAGTCATAGGCACAATTTTCAAAGCAAGGGTAGAATTCCTAAGCCTTAACTTATTACCTCATTGACCCGACATACAACCGACTTGTAATCTAAATCTATGTAACAGTAGAGACTCCGAGGATGTCTTCCATTTTATAGTGTTCAGGTATGAAAACTATATTCATAATGTGTATCCACCCTCTAAAATTGTAGTAGATTACTCCTGTTTTAATAGGTGCTTATATCGGGTTTTTTCAATAAGAGCGCTACAAAAGTATTTTTTTAATAAAACAAAAACGGTTTTGGATATAAATGAAATTCTTTATTCCTGTGAAAGTACGTTTGATGCCATTATGTATGGAACTCGATTTCTTTTGCATGGCCACCACGGGCACGCTTGCAGAAGTCCAGACGCTGAACCCAATTTTCGACGGTTTTCAAGCATAAATCGGCCGATACTGCTGCAATTCCACGTTCGATATTCGTACGAAGTTCATCAATCTTCGCTGGCTTGTTGCCATAGACCAAAGACTTGACGTAGCCTCACAGGAAATAGTCTAACGGCGTCAAATCACACGACCGAGGCGGCCAAGCGACTGGACCATTTCGTGAGATAACACGTTCTCCAAACTTGGTTTCCAATAAATTGATTTTAACATTCGCTGTGTGGCTTGGGGCGCTGTCCTGTTGGAACCACATGTCCTCCAAGTCCATATCATCCAATTGGGGCCAAAAATATTCGGTTATCATTGAACAGTAGCGATCCTAATTCACAGTAACGTGCCGGTCTTGATCATCACGGAAGAAGTACGGCCCAATGACGCCGCCGGCCGATAAACCACACCAAACCGTAATTTTTTCGGGATACAATGATGGCTCATGGAGTACGTGTGGATTGCTGCCTGACCAATACCGCATATTTTGTTTATTGACGAAGCCATTCAGCCAGAAATGAGCCTCATCGCTGAAGATGATTTTTCGATAAAAATCCGAATCATTTTCAAGTTGTTGCTCAACCCAATTCACGATTATACGACGCTTCTGGTGGTCAAGCGCCTTCAGTTCTTGCGTCAATTTAATCTTGTAAGGATGTAGGCCAAGATCTTTTCGCAAAATTCCGCCACAACGACGTCACAGAGATACCCAACGCTTGAGAACGACGTGTGAGTGACACATATGGGCTTTCTGCAACTGAAGTCTCAGCGGCAGCAATATTCTCGACACTACGGGCACTTCTTTGTCTCACTGGCCTGTGCCTGTGGATTAAAATTTTTCCACTAGACGCTCAATTGTTGATCTGATAGAACGATTATGACGACCATAAATTGGACGTAGCGCTCTTAACGTTCAGGCCACTGACTCTTAATTTCGGTAGCAAATTTTAATAATATCGACTCGTTGTTGGCTCGTATTTCTTTCCATAATGAAATTGCAAACCTTACTGAAGAGAAATGTTAAAAGAGCGGCAAGAAATATGGCGTCGTTTGCTGTCCCTGTTGCTCTACTTTTGTAGCGTCTCTGTGGACAAACCCTTTACTTCAAGTAAGGTGGCGCTTCAATTAAAATAAGCCTAACTTCAAGACTTAATATAAGCTTCCTTTTTTTTAACCTTGTACTATCTTCTTCTTGATTTATGCCTCCACGAGGTAAGACACCAATTGTTAAGAATTGAAATTAAAATAAATCACTACACTAAAACTTCGATCATTTTCTTATTCTTTTATTCGATCTTACTTTGAGCGAACTTGTAACTGCCACCGAAGAGTTCATCAGATACGAGCCGGAACAATAGTGGTTTTTTACCTATATTACAATTGTGAGGCATACTTTTCTACTATCATATTTCAGTAATGAGTTGGTGTACGCTCTTGACAAGGTCATCCCCAGCATGTTTGAAGAGTTCGGCATGAAGTCGATCAGCAACAGACGCTTTGTTACGTTTTAGTCGGAGTTAAATTTTATGTTTAGTTGAGCGGTTTAAGCTCTTGGTTGCCATCTAGATTGGCAGGTTCCAGTTGCTCATTGACGGGATATTGACAGGACAGGCGTTACTAATTTTAGCGACTTGTTGAAGAAGTCTCTCTTTCAATATCTTAAACACTACGACTGTGTGTCTACTATACAACGATCCCATCACTATCCTTGCAGTCTTGCAGACTTCAGGGCGACTTGTGAATCCCGAACTATATGTATGTAGATTGTTTCTATTTTGTACAAGAGTTTCGTACCTTTTTTTCGCTGAAGCATCTCTGCACCTCCTCGACTTCCGCATTTGCTATTTTTTTTTTCCTTCTGAGAAGGCGTTTACGTTTCTGATCCTTCCTTCGGTCAACAACTTTGGGGCCGGTGAGAATCTTTCATTTTCTTCTTGAGCATTTTTACTGTTGAATAAGTTTATTTCTGGGCAGGGCAGTCTTTTTTATAACTAAAATATTTTGTATGAAATTAATATGAATAATTAAAGAAAATAATATGGTTACAGAATAGTCTGCATCGCCAGTTTCTCAATTATGACATCAACATAAAATCACGAGTTGAAAATTATGTTGGGTTTCCTCATTGGTATCGTTCACCAAGATCAATCTTCCCATTTCTCTATATAATTAAAATGATTTACACAATACACTCTTTTAAGAGATTAATAACACAACTTAGTAGTTTCAATTTAATTTAAGTGTCTACCTGCACAAGTTGAATTTAATCAAAGCTCATTCACGCTGATGATCAAACATGGTCTGACAGAAAATGCCATAATCACTGCAAATTAATTCAACAAAAACAAACCAACTAAAACTATAACTATCTTTGTAATTAAAACAAAAAAATAGTGTTGTTAGGTTTGTAAAGCTAAACGGTACACAATACACACCGACGACGCGGCGTCCACTTTGGGTGGTGGCTTGATGTCTAATCTTCCATTTTAAACACCAAAGCTTATCAACTTTATTTTTCAACTTAATCTTTTCACATTCAACACCGGAGGTGATTTTTCTTGAAATCATTTATGGATTCAATCAGATAAAAAAATATATCTTGTATCTTTCATTAATCTATTCATCATTTGCGCACAATCACAACACCAGGATCGCATTTCGCATTGCTTTTGTGGATGTGGAATTCTCATTTTAAATTCCAGTGCTTAGAGGTTTTGTTATGGTCTATGGTGTGGAATTTGAGTGCCCTGATAAATCTTTGGGGGCAATAAGACGCATAATGTTGACATCCATTTTTAATAAATATTTATCAATTTGCGCCTAATGCCTGCTTGAATCCCAAATTAATCTGTTAATTACACATATCTGCGAATCCAGCTAGAAAATAGCCTACTTTTGTGTCTGCCTCTGCATCCATCATTAACTCAGAGACTGTGAGTCAATATTATGTAAACCCCCAGTCCCCAGTGACTAGGAATAGCTAAGTAGGTATAAGGGTATCAATTTTTTTTTCTCGATTTGAGATAAGATCTATCTTGTGCATAACCTGAACGCTTAAAGTATCTAGGTTTAATGTGAACAGTCTCTAACTCGACTACGAGAGTCACGACAGAAACATGTCCCAAAAAGACGATGCTGGCTGGCTGCGGGTTAAAGAGTTGTGTGAAGTCAAAGAAGTCGGACGATAGTCCCAGACTGAATAGAGATCCGTGATGCAGATATGCATCCCGCAACTCACGGATACTCTCCGCGTTGCCGTTGCCGTTGCCGTCGACGCTGAGCTTGTTGGTGACCCCCTATTGAAATATCCGCACACTCTGCAAAAGTGTATATATCTTTGAGGTGAGGTGAAGTTTTGGTAGGTATCACGAGATTGGAAATTCTTGCAAATTAGGCACGGAATCAAGACACAATGGGAGCATAACGATTTTAAATTAATTTCCACTGTAAAATGCATTGGGATATTGATTTTTCTGTCGTGTTACTGCTGGTCAAATCCAGAAAAAAATATAAACATCTGGTAAAGTGTTTTTATTTTTATTTATAACCTCAATCAGATCAACGCAAATAAAAAAACACTAGAGTTTGAGTGCTGACAGATAACATTGTAAATACGAAAAAAACGTGCGCAGACTTCGTTTGTTTAGAACGTTCATAGATAGGTAGATATATATCCTGAAAAATGTTACCCAATATCTGCGGTGGTGGTAAAACTCGGGTATTACCACTATCATCATATGGCATGTTTATTCCGGAGTCAATTAAATCAATGATATAAATATAACTGCTCTAAATAAACAAATATGGAAAATGAAAGTAAGAGTCTCTTATAGGCTCTGGTGGAGACTTTTGTTCTTAACCTTGAAAACAACAGCTGCGGAAGATATTGAAGTGGGAGCATTTAATTTTAATATGGCCAGATTGAAAAAGGCGCAAATCATGCATGATGAAGTTGATTTTATCACAATTGAAAATAAATCAGAAGTTGGCACATTCGAATTGTCACGCTTGACCTTTGTTACTAAGTTTTAATTCTTTTCTTAGATCTTGGCTCTTGTGAGGTTATAAGAAATAGAAATTTTTATCTACACACATATTTGATACAAACTTTTATTCTATCAATTATCGTGGGGACATGAACATGAACAATAACTACTGTGTTGACATATCCGAGTTGTTAACAAGCTTTTGAATTTTATATATATATTATTTCTACATCCGCAGCAACAGTTAGGTTGATAGTGACAGTGTCAGTGTCGCCCACTATTTTGCAATTTTCCATTTGACTCTCATCATCAGAAGCTCCAAAAATTCAGAATTCTGAAAATTCCGATGGTGGTGATCACTAATTAATGTTGACTTTTAGGCCGGTATTCACCGAACGCTAATAACTTAAGAGGCTCATAAACCTATTCACCAAGCAATAATAGTGAATATTTATGAGCGCTCATAAGACTTGCGAGTGGTCCCGACCACTCTTAAGTTAGGAGGGCCCTCATCAAAAATTTCCGAAGTCTACATGTCAACTCTTCCATTGCTTGATTTTTTTTTTTGCAATTTCAATGTTTTTAGATTCAAATTTCAGTGAAGAAACACACCATTGAAATAAATAAAATGAAAATAAGTAAATAAATGACAAAATTTATGCAAAAAAATGCAAAACTGCAATGAAATAAAATGATTGTAAATTCATTTTAGCCGTTGTGAAAAGATTTTAAATTTTTTCAACAAAAAAACAACTTAAATTCACAGTTTGGGCATGTTTGGTTGTAAGAGAGCGGCTCTCATTTTCGAACTTCGAAAAATACTCATGAATGGTTGGTGAATACCACAAATAATTTTCAAGTTAAGAGTCTCGTTAACTTAAGAGCCGTTTAAGAGCACTCGGTGAATACGGACCTTAAAGCTTATTGAATCGATTTTCGTAATCTTAACTTTATAAAAAATAAAAGATCGATAATTATCACCCTAATATGATGCACAATACGCAATTTAAATAACACGGGCTATTGTTTGCATGTTTTTGTATTTGTATGTGGGTGTTAATTTATTTATAGTGCATGATTATAAATAAATCCAGGATTTAAAATTTTTTTTCAAACTGATGGATTTTGTCGACATTTTCTTTTGTGACATCTGTTTTCTCTGTCAGTGATTTATCTTTGGCAATTGATTCCTACAGAATCCAATTTTAATTTGAAACATATTTCTTCAATAAGATTTACATTTTGTAAGGGAAAAATATCTATACATAAATATTGCGTCAAAGAGCACTGATTTTTGTATTTGTTTTAACGACTGCTGAACGTCAAAGTGAGTCGGATGTATTCACATTAGCTTGTGTCTCGGAGGAGAAAGTCCAATGTGAACACCGTCAATAGGAATAGCCACGGGAAGTTTACACGGGATTTAAATATATAACCCGATCAAATACTTTTTTTAAAGTGTCTTATACATAACTGGGCAGGAAATCAAAAGTTTTCTACTTCAACTTTTGATATGATCAGTTGAGTTTAAAAACTTAAATTTTTTAATAATTTTTGAGGATAAGTGGAATATTATTAGTTTTTTTCGTATAACATAAGTAAGTTTGTTGCGTATAGTCTTCTAATGGTTTAATAGCAAAATGTATCATCTGACAAATTCACTGTCAAGATTCTAATGCTCTTTATGTCTTATTACTTCTTCTTAATTATATGCTTTACAAATATTGTGAAGAGCAGAGCAAACATTAAAATGTTTACAGCCTTAAGGCTCTACCAAAAAAACGCGAATACTTCGGAACGACAACGAAGCTTTCGCCTGTCTAAATTTATTTATAAACATGGAAATTAACGAGAGTACCCAAACTAGAGATGAGCTAAACTGTGATTTTCCAATCACAGGTATAACTGTGATTGTGATTTCTGAATCACTGTGAGTTTAACCTGTGATTGTGATTGCAAGTTTGGAATATCTTTGGAGGCCAAAAAAAAATTCTCTGTAAAATATAAAGTAATTAAATGAGAACAACAAATAAGTAATTAAAAGTACCTCGTAGGACTTAACCATGAATACAAAAATGCTAAAAATCTCAAGTCCCGAATTCAAAATTATCGAATAGCAAAACCTCGAATGTCTAAAATATCTAATGCCCAAAATTTCCAATACATACATACGGCGGATCGGAAAACGGAGTACGCCAATCGATTTAGGGTGAGATTTTGTTTTTCTGTATTGTAATTTCGTTCAATTGCTAAAATAATAACTAAATCACGACTACAGTTCTCGTTCTGATTCATTTTACTCATCGTTGACTTTTCTCTCGTCGTGATTTTGTTCACAGTTCATAAAGTTCATTGTCCGATTGTCGTGATTTGTGAATCGTTTCTTTTTGTTGTGATTTTACTACAGTTGTGATTTTCAATCACATTTAGGGCACTCACAGGTATATTAAAGAGTCGCTCACAGGTCGTGATTTTTTGCTCATCTCTAACCCAAACTGCCACGATGCGATGCGCGCCGTTCTGGGAGAGGCTGTATTCGGTGCAAAATTCAAAGTAAAGTTTTAAGCAGGAATTTAGTCACGTTTTTAAATTACAAATAGTTTTTTCAACAACATTTTAATACAGGTACTTAATGTTTTTTTTTGCTGAAATTTAACTAAAGTGCTTGGGTTTGGAAGATTTATACGATGTCATTACAAATGCTTGTAATTTGAAAGTACACATAGCAAGAAGCAATGCGCCCGTCGTCAACCAGTTTCAAATCTGACGAGGAAATTTTTTCTTGTATCACTCATTTGCAATATCAGATAATCATGGCTTCAACCAGTGCCGAGAATTAACTAATTCGAGTGAGTGAGATGAGTTACTTTTCATTGAAAATCGATTTAGCTAGTAAAAATGAGTGAGTGAGCGAGTGAAATGAGCTGTCAGATTACTAGCCGGTTATTTCGGAGGTGACTTGGTGCATGTGTTAGTAAATTTACGCTTTTGCATAAGTATGTGTTCTTTTCTCATGAAATTGATTCAATGATAAGAATAGAAATAACACAATCAACAATAAGAAAAAATCTAGTCTTTGATAATTTTTTTGAATATCAAACGGGTTCATAGCATCTCTTATTTCTCGTCTCGTCTTAAAACTCTAAACGGCTGGCCAAACAGAACGCGGTCTAGCGGTGCGGTCAACAATTCACAAGTAAGAAAAGAATGCGACGGTCAGTTTTTTGTTGCAATTTTTTATAAAGAAAACGCTAGACCGCTTTCTGTTTGGCCAGTCTTTAAGATCATGTTTCTGGTGAAAGTACAAAGCAGCGGCATTCATTTTGGCATGTATTAATAAAGTTGAATCTTGAATGTTTTTTTCTTCTTTATGTCAAATAAATAAAAACAAAGGTATTGTAATGTTCAACCTAGGTTCGATAATAAAACTTATTTCCTTTAAATAATAACGTCCACTTATTTACTTTACAAAGCACACACTTTATTTCACTTCAAATCTATTTTATTATTCTCCAATCACAATAGTATGCAATTTAAAATTCACTTCCGGATACACTTTTACTTCTTACTTTACGTTCATCACATTCAAAATTAAACTGTCCACTCGCTCGAAAACATCTGCTTATATAGGGAAGTAAATAGTTCTTGTCTTCACTAGTATCCACTGGAATATTCGAGTATATCTCCTTCTAGAAGTTTCCTTTCCAGTCGCTGACAGATGGAACATTGGAATTGATACTCAGCTGAATCACAAGATGGCGTTGTGAACGGTTGAAGGTTTGAAGTTTAGTTTTTCCGAGAGATGGCGCTACAAACAGTTAGAGGATTTTCTCTTGTTTCAAATTCAAAATAGTTGGGTAATTATTAAATGGTTACATTATAAAACATAAAAAAAGATAGTCTTTCGTTAAAACATTTGAGTGTTCGAAGGTTACTCATTTCACTTAAATAGCTAAATCACTTTTGCGAATGAAGTGAGATGAGTCAGCAAGTAAGCAAGTAAGGCGAGTGATCTCACCTCACTCACCAAAATAGCTAAATCTCGGTACATGACTAGTCAAATCGACATCTTTTATTTTCAGATAATGAACACAAAACGATCCGATGGATATGTTAATGGCCACGTTCAGGATTCACTAGGATAGACTATCTTAAGCTGGATTTACATCTTCGTTCTTCATTCAGTGAACGTTGTTCGTTCTTCCTAAAAACAACGAATAACGAAGAAGCATCTAGATTATTCCTTTTTTATATTCAGTTCGTTCTTTACAGCAAAATGGATAACAAGACATTGTTGGCAGTGGCGGCGGCACTGCGATTCAGGCTTCACTTCTTTAAAATGATTAAATTCAATGTTTTGTCTTTTTTTCTTTTGATTTAATGTACACTAGAATTAATCTTTCGTAGCTTAGCTACGGAGAGCAATGTTTCTAAAATTGTTTCACAATTTTCTATCTGTAAAATTATAAAGTAATTATAAAAAAAACGTGGAGAGTGTCCCAATGCATTGCACGGCACTGAAAAAGAATGTTCGATTAAATAATTTTTGCATTTACACTCGTTGTTCGTTGGTCGGGTAACATCGAATACCGAAAATTCAAAGCCACTTTGAATTAATTCGTTCGTCATACTTCACTCGGTGTTCATTAGTTGTTCGGTGTTATCATTTAGACCTTCGTTGTTCCGCGTACGACCAACAACGAACAACGTACACGAACCACTGGTCCCAAGACAACTCATCCCCGACGACTCATCCAAATACCCAACTGGTACCGGTAGAACTCATCCCGTGACAACTCATCCCAAGGAAAGTATGAGCTATGTATGCAACCCCCCTGCTTGGCACACTATAGGATCTGGGGTGGGTGCGAGGTTGGTGTATGCAGGGTATACTTAATCACAGCAACAAAGCGCTGTTTTTCTTTGTTTCGCACAAAATATCCAAGGGATGAGTTCTTATTTCTGGGATGAGTTGTACTGGTACCAGTTGGGTCTTGGGATGAATGGTCGGGGATGAGTTGTCTTGGGACCGGTTGTCTTGGGATGGGCTGGGATGACACCGATAGGTTAAATTTGCTGCTCAAATCAGTTTTGTAGTCAGCTGTTCTTGACAATTCTCGTAGAATAGATGATTATTCCAGAATTTTTTTTAGAAGCTTGAGATTTATTTTTTGGCAACAGCTGTTTCATCATCTGATGTGTTTTGACAAGGAATTACAACAGCACACAGCTATCCAGATCGCTTTGGATACAAATCTGAACGCGGCCAATGATACAAATTTTAATATCTGTCATTCTTTTCGTGCAAAAGTTGTGTTGGTGAAAGCTTTTTGTTTATAACTGATTACTAAAAGTTCCTTAAATTAAAAAATCTTTGTTTAAGGAAATGAAGAACTTGATTAGAGAAGTAATTTTTTTTAATCGTTTTGGTATCGGCTTTCACTCAGTTTGGTGAGCTGTCTTTTTTCACAACACATATACTTCGAAAAACTTTCAAGTACCTAAAAACAAAACAAACTGACGTTTGTGAAAAAAAGACTGCGCTATGTCTTTAATTAATCCGTTCAGCATCAAATACATTTTATTAAGTTCCCTTTCACACGAAGCAATAAAGTTTCCAACAACTTTCAGTTTATAGGAGAGAAGTACAAGTTATGTATAAATATTAAATTCGCACGAAAGTAAGGGGGGAGAAAAATTTAGTAAATGTTTTAAGGAGATTTTTTTTTAACATTCCTTTTAACACTTCACGTAATGTGCTCAACCAAGGATATTCAAAAGAAACTATAGAAAATCTCTTTCGGTTTTCTTTCCTCGTGTGAAAGGTACCTATAAAATACGTTTTAGACCATGTGTGAATTGCAATAAAATTTCCATACAATCTTATCCGAAAATAAATATTGACGTTTCCACGCTTAGATTCACAACAATACTGTCAAAAATTGAACTTGGGATACTATTTAATCCGAATTCACATGACGTTAGAAAAAAAAAACTAAAAAACCTCGCGAAACTTGTTGCTTTTGTGAAAGGGGACTTACACATGATTCCTTGCATCTTGTAATGACAATTTGTCAGTTCTGTAGATCCGATAAACGAAATAAGGATTGCCAAATACCTAGTTAAGATAATTCTTCCTCTTTTTTTTCTAATTGAATCATAACAAAAATATTTGCAACAATTTTTTTTTTCTTTTTTCAAAGAATCAATCAAAATGAGGAAAACTCAAATTCAGACAATTTTCTTTGAAGACGTCAGAGATGTCAAATAGAAATCATAATATATAAACAGGATGCACGGTAGCCACTTTCTATTATATATAATTTAAATGAAAATAATTCGAAATAGCTTTCATATCAACTCATTATCAATTCAACTCACGAGTTAACTGATGGCTTTGGCATCCGCATTTTTAAAGATGATGATAAATAGTTTGAACATGAATACTAAAACAAAATCTTAACGCATGCACAAAACTATGCGCACAATCATCAATCATAAATAAATCACCAAACAAAAATAGCTATAGGTATATAGATATATGTAGTATAGTCAAGAAAAAGCTCTCAGACCTTTCAAAAGAAGGAAATATTTTTTTTTTAATTTATTGACCACTTTCAAAGATTTGAAAGATTAAAGCCAGAAATAATAACAAAAAAATACGTTGAACCAATTAAGCTCCAATCTGGATATTGCTCCAGAAGTGTATTGTAAGTACAGCACAGCAGACAGCACAGCACAACAGAGTTTTTCCGTGTCAAGCTTCTAGGTCGTCTGACATCAAATTGAGATTGAGATACTTTTAACATTTTTTAGTGTTTGGTTTTCCTGACTTGAATCCAAATATCTATGAGACGGAGGCAAGCATTGGACGGGTGTAAAAAAAGCCTCCAATTTAATACGATCACTTTGTTTTTTTCTTGTCAATCAAAGTTGAATGTTGAAGCCTAACCAGCCAGCGCTAGAAGCCAGCGGTATGCTGTTTGAACTCACAACAACATACACTTTGGATAACTTTTTCGTTCGTCCATATTGAACTGAGTGTCCTCGTGGGTTTAATTGTATGCATTGCTTCGAAACGAAACGATTTCAACTGAATTCTTCGATGGGTGAACAAGACACCTGTGTTATGCTGTGGCATGTTGCATAGTATAGTGCCCTAGTGCAAAAATTCTATTCAATTCAATCATCATCATCAGAGCGCAAAAAGTCCCACATGCATTGTGCGTCTTAATCTTTATATTTATTTATGTTTTTTTACTGTGCCAACATTGCAATTTAATAGAAGATTAAAAGTCTTTTGATTGCGATTTCAACATAAATAATAATAATAATGAATCGATTAATTTATGATTTATATCGAGCATTCGCACATTTATGACACAAACTAAGTATATAGCTATGCGAACGTGCTTTGAATGGGCTCTAGGCTCTAGGCTCTAGCTGTAGATTCAGATTTAGAATTCTTTTAAGATACAATGTGTGCACGACATTTTTTTCCCTGTCCAATAAATTGAAAAACATTAGTTTATCTAGTTTATGAAATAAGAAATTGAATCAAGATCACGTTCTGTTGGGAGCATTTGGATGGGAAAACATGTTTTGATTTTGTGGCATGATTAGGTTTAAACATGAATTTAATTGTATTATTAAAATGCATTTTAATAATGGTGATTTTAATGAAGTTGTTATAAATCAGATACAAGGTCAAATAAACGGACTTAATTGTGTACTGTAAAGGTATAGGGGATATCTTACAGTCGCTATTTTCCAAATGACATTAATGACATAAGCTGGGATCAGATCCCAGACCTCCGGCAACGTCACATCATCATAAAAGCTGCCCTATACTCAATTTCCTGTTGCGTTTATTGCTTCCTGAACAATTTTGTACAATTTTCTTGCAAGTTGAACTGAGGTAGATAGAGGCAGGTAGAAATGGATGGCGGCCAACGTGCCGAATAGCACGCTGACCCAATTAGCGCAAAAAGCCCCGTTTTGATACCAAAACTCGTTTGAAACTGTGGTTGAGGAATGGATTTGTGGAACAAGAGATCAAGTCTTTGATCTTCACTTCGGAAAGTTCGTTAAGGTTGTCAAAGAAAGCCTCTCCAAGTGATTTATATCCTAAAACGGGGTAGAGTAGGGCATTTACAGAGGAAGTGAACTAATATTTCGTTTTCCTGCTGGTTCGCACAGCTGGACCAATTTTGAGGATAATGTAGCCACAGCAATTGCCTTAACAGCTGCCTGACTGTCTGTCAAAATTGCAGTATTTCGATTTTGGTTTGGGTCTTGTTTGAGTATTTTGCATGTTTAACCACTTCAATCCTGCTATGACATTTCTCTATTTCCCTCTAAGACGGCGATGTTCTTCTTCTGCTCGTAGAGTTAACGACTAGCGAGCAAATATCGCTTTATATCATATACAGCACCGCTTTGGATACCTCTAGCATGTGTGTCTGCTGGCACTCATTGCTCAACCAGAGATTTTATTTCATAGGAGAGGAAGCATCTCATATGCAGTGTAGTGAGATGACAAAAAAATTTCCCCCCAGAAAAATTTAGAAACCCCCCACCCCACACAGCTACAATAAAAAAAAACATTTGCAAAAAAAGGTACTAAGTAATAAAAAAAAAATTTGTTTAGGGTTTTCTTCACAATTTCTGAGTAAAGTTCTAATTATTTACTCGACATTCAAATTATCCGCAAATTAAATCCTTCCAGTAACAAAAACTTAACGTTTCAAATTTCTTCGAAATAATAAATGTATGTAAGTTTTGACTGATGAAAACTGGAAAAAAATAATGAATAATATTTAAAATGCCAGGTACATAAATTTTCTAATCCTAATCGACACTTAATCAGGCCATTAAAATACTTTGAACGTTAATTATAAAAGCTATACCTATACTATTTAGATATTGTGAAACATAAGGGAGGTTGATAATTGATTAAAAAGTTCCAAATAGCTTTAAATTGCTTTAACACTTTATCGTCATCTTTGTGTTGGCTGTCGCGTTGGTTTGATACATTTTCTCACTTGTGAAAGTTTTCAGCATTTCTTCTGTTGGTTTAAAATTCTGACACCCAGAATGTAAGGAATATCTAACTCGTATAATACTGTCAGCTGTTTAAATACCTATACGATTTCTCAACCTTTAAGCTCTGAATTAATCCCCCCAGATTTCCCCCCAAATATCTCGTCCCCCCAGATAAACCCCCAACGACAAAAAAGCCCCTAAATCTAGGGGAAAGACCCCTAAACTGGCAACCCTGCTCATATGGCTTCTTCGAAATGTAGCTATAATGGTTCGAAATGCTTGATGCTGACAGCTGGCAGTAAAAGTACTCTTAGGTGGTTATTAGAGACTCAATAGGAAAGAACCTGGGGATCTCTCGCTATAGTATGGCCGTCCAACCTTCTAAACTACCATATGAGATGTGCAATGACAAGTTTCCTCATGCGCATAACAGTAACTCATAAACACCGATAAACATTATATCGCCGTTTACTAAGTGGATATAACCATTTGCAATCAAGCGCATACATTCATTTAAATTTGATTACCCTTCATTTGACAGACCTTATGCTTATAAACATGTGTACACGTTAAAAGAAACATTCGATATTGAATATTTTAATGAAACAACAACCACTTGAGTGAGCTACCACCAAGTTATTATAAGCTGGAGTCAGAGCTATTTCACGGCTGCCATCTTCAGCCTCCTTGTGGTAGTGCTAATGGTCTATTACGTTAAATTTTAATTTAAAAAACTTTGCGCTGCCAAAATTAAATTTCTGCTGTGAATATTTTTGTATTTCCAAAGAATTTGACAGGAAATAAAAGAAATCAATTTCAACATCCTTTGCTGTCAATAAGCACCTTAAACCAACTAGTTTAAAATTTGACTTCCATTCCATCTATGAAAGTGGGTCAAACTTATAAAAACACCATTACCGCCATCAGGCAGTGTAATAGAAAAAAAAACTAACACCTTCGTGCTATAACCTATAATTTCTAGTTTTACTTGATTGCTGTCCTTCTTTTGCATAACTTCGCAGATTGCTGCACTACAGAAATAATTTTTATGTTTTTTTGGTGCGAGTACCTATAGCCAAAGTCACACAAAACTTGTAACAGTCAATGGCACTAAAAAATGCGTTGAGTTGAGCAAGACAATTTTATTTAAATCATACACGCGATCGGTGGCAACTTTTTTTCACTCTTAATTGCCATGAATCTAGATGAATTTAGCAAAAAAGAAGCCGGCTGACAAGTTTGGTAAGAAAAATGTCAGCCAAAAGCGGTAGAATTCTATACGTATGGGTTGAGATTGTTCGCTGTCAAAGTTATTCCACTGAGAACAAATTAATTGACGTTTAGTTTTCTATATGTTTCGGCATTTTTTTGTGCCAAATATGATGGTTGGGTATTTATGAGTAAGCAATATTAAGGTGGAAATTGATTTAAAATTAATTGAATGGGAAATTAATAAAAGCAAAAATACAAAAATAATTTCTGTAAAATATTTTTATAAGTTCATAAATTTTTTTAAAAGATCGTTTGGAAAACGTGTGGCTGATAGAAATAGCGCTCTAAACAGGGTAATGAGCGTGATGTCAGTGGCAGTTTCTCGAGCATTGAGACGGAAGTATAGCGAAGATTGGTTTAACTGTCAACAAGGGCAACACTAATGGCCTTTTCGATTGGTAATCCGGGAGAACGATTTAATACGTGTGAATTCTTCTGGAAGGATTCTGAAAACAAAATCAGAAGCAAATTTCTCTTCTTTTCAGAAGAAGAACTGTCATTCTGACTCCAATCGAAAAGGCCATAAGTACATGATGCTGTCATCAATCAAGAAAGGATAACCTCAACATCGACGCGACGTTTTTGAAATAACCATAGACAGCTAAAACTTTGCGGCATTTAACGGGTGATTTTTTAAGAGGTTTAGAACTTTTTTTTAAAAAAAAACACAAAAAATTCGAAAAAATGAATGAAATATTTATTTGACTCGATAGTTTGAACCTTGCAATTTAATGTTTAAAGATAATTTCATGCAAATGTTGACCGCGGCTGCGTCTCAGGTAGCCCATCCGCTGAGTCCAATTTTGGCATACTCTTTCACACATATCGGCCGGTATCTCACGAATGAATGCATGGATGTTGGCTTCCAGTGCGTCAATCGAAGCGGGCTTGTCCCTATAGACATTAGCCTTGACATACCCCCACAAAAAATAATCTAATGGTGTCAAATCGCACGATCTAGGCGGCCAATTGACCGGCCCGAAACGTGAAATTAACTGTTCACCAAACTCGCCTCGCAATTGCGCCATTGTTTCGCGTGCTGTGTGGCATGTGGCACCGTCTTGTTGAAACCACATATCATGCAAGTCAAGAACTTCCATTTCGGGCAAAAAAAAGTTTGTTATCATCGCTCGGTAGCGTTCACCATTGACAGTAACGCTGCGATTCGCATCATCTTTGAAGAAATAGGCCCAATAATGCCGCCGGCCCATAAACCGCACAAAACAGTGGCTTTTTCGGGATGCATTGGTAGCTGTTGAAATGCTTCTGGCTGATCTTCACTCCAAATGCGGCAATTTTGCTTATTTACGTACCCATTCAACCAAAAATGAGCCTCATCGCGGAACACAAGCAGCGCGCGATGAACATTTCGAACCGAGCACGAATTTTGATAATAAAATTCAATAATGTGCAAGCGTTGTTCATTTGTAAGACGATCCATGGTTAAATTGCAAACCAAACTGAAGCTGTTTGACAGTGACACAAGGTACTAAACACAGGGCTTAGACAACCGATTCCGCTGTTTAAGTTTCTTTTTGTCTTTTATTTTCTTACGATTTGCTAAATAAAGTCCGACAAAATTACCAGCCAAACGAAAAATAATTTTTATCGATCGCTTCTTCTTTGACCTAAGAACGGAATTGATTATCCAATCCCTCCCTCAAGCCCAGTTTTAAAGTGCAAGTTCAAGATCATCATAGTTTCGGTGTTAACACCTGAAACATGTATTTCAGTAAATGTTGATCCCGAGTTAGCTTAACATTGCGGTGACTTAAGTCTGGATTAACTGAATATAGTCATTTTTGACAGATTCGTGTCAAACGTCTATTCAAATCGAGGTACAAAACATTAAACAGTGGTGCCATCTCAATTCGATAGGGACAAGTTGATTTCTATAGCCGTGTTCCTTTGGAGTTGGCAAACTGCTCATGAGTATATGCAAACAAAAATCAAGTAAAGGGTGTTTTTTTTAGACGTGTAGTTTTCAATCTGGCAATACTATTTTCGGAGTTAGTCTTTTTGACAGCTGTTACTTGATTTATGCTCAGTTTGGTTTGACATTTCATAATGAATAGACCTACTCCTGAACAACGTTTGCAAATCGTGCAGTTTTATTACCAAAATAATGATTCGGTTCGCGCGCGGTTCGGCATTGCGCGATGCGTCCAATATTCGGTCGACATAAGCGCAAAATCGCATAAATTCGAGCAACCATGCATCGGTTTCGCATCACGTTTACTCTAGTGGATAATAAGCATCCTCAGAGAAGCGCACCGAAGACGCTATTGCTGCTGTGGAGCAGAGTATCGAAGAAGACCCGAATGAGTCCATCCGCCATTGCGCGCAACAATTGAAGCTGTCGAAAATTGGGCCTCTGCTGGAATTAATTTATTATTTTTAAAACATAATGCCAAACCCTTATCTTTATAATAAAGCTAAATTCTTGGCCACAACATTAAATTATATGCGTTTTATTTCTTCTTGAAAACCACACGTCTAAAAAAAACACTCTCTATTACCAACTACTCGTACTCTCATGGCGATGACGTTTTCAGGAAAACTAATTTTTTGGGTTCCATTCAAAATGGCCAGGAAAGTACTCATGAGCACAGATTAGCCACATGAAGATGAGAATCCCCGACAGCCATTTTAATTTGCCTACAAGCTTGAACTGGCAGTTATCAGATAAAAAATGAGAATGTGTGTATAAAAATCTCACACATAGACAGGAGGGATCTTCACACACCGGGTTAAATTGTTGTTGCAATTCACATCTATTCATCGACGCGGGAAAAAATTACAAATACAACAATGTAAACAAATGGGTTTTGGAGGGTGAAACGTACGAAACATTCTCATCTTCATATGACTAATCTGTGCTCATGAGTGCACTCCGATTTACACAGATTGACAGCTAGGAATTAAAGTTTATACTTCAGTGGAAAACTGTTTCGGATTTTAATTTGGGTTAAGTTTATTTGCAGATTGATGTATAATACCATAAGCACCCGGTCTTTCTTTAAGCTTGGTATACATTATCGATCCTAAAGGGATAATCGTGAAGGATGTCAGTTTTGCGTAAAAAGTTGCCGACTACACATTTGAAAGTTTTGTTGAGCGTCGGGTCATTCACATGAAAACTCTTATGCAGGATTTACACGACTGACGAATTGGCAGTATTCTGGCATTTAACTGTCAAAAAAATGACAGAACAATGGAAAAATTCATTCTTTTGGCAGTATAGTGACAGAAAAATGCCAATAAATCCAGCATAAGTTGTTTTAGTATTGTGAAAAATTTGATGAGGAGAGAATTGCGTGTACGTTTATTGTGACTATCACGTAATATCAAAATTTTATGTGAACATCCGTTGGAATTGTGACAGGCAAACCATCATTCAGCATGTTCACACCATTAGTTGGAAGGTCAATGTCACTCAGAATCAATAATGTTTATCATAGCACGCATTAAGTTGTTCTGAGATGGAAATTTCCCAGGCGATTTTAAGTCACGTCTCCAGACGTTGATTAGACGAGGTGATAAGAACTGGTGTAGTGGAGGAAGGCTAAGGTGACACATGCAAGTGGAAGAGGACATCAACGCGTGGGATACACATCTAGTTAAGTCGGAGCCAAACCTGTCTCGTGTGTTGTGTTGTGGACTGTGCCCATTTATCAAGAGGTGTTATTTTGATATTCAAAAAAAAAATGGCATTTTTTCAGATAAATGATCGGATGTTTATTTCATTATAAAGAGGAAGGTATGCCGTTAATAATGCAACACAACATCAGCCAAATGGCCGCCACGACCACGCTTACAGGACCATATCCTTTTCATGAAATTTTCCATAACCAAATCGGAAAGTGGCTGCCCTATGTCCTCGATAGCCTCACGAATTCCATCTTTGAGGTCTTGAATCGACGCTGGGCTGTTGGCGTAGACCTTATCTTTCACGTGGCACGTAGCGCCGTCTTGTTGAAAGTAAACGTTGTCCAGATCAATACCATCCAATTCCGGCCATAAAAAATCATTAATCATCTCTCGATAGCGCAATCCATTGACCGTAACTGTTGCTGTTGCCAAATTTTCATAATTTTTATAGTGAATTTTAATAATTTCAATGCGTTGCTGAAGCGTGTATCGTTCCATTTTTATTAATGGCGTAGTTTCTACTTGTCAAATGTCAAAAAATGACAGCTTCAAAAGTGACAGCTACCGAAATAGCGGGCTATTCAAAATAACACCTCTTATTGGAAAACCCTTTATTACGATACATCACAAAACACGAGATGAGTGTGGTTCCAGCTTTAAAAACCGAGTGAGCTGGAAAACTGTAACAAGTGTTTTAAATTGATGAGAGGCACACTTATGAGCTGCAACAAAGGCGGAGTTGTAGCTGGAACTGGAGCCGGAACAGCTGTCAAAACATTTAATCCACAAAAATTAAGTGTCATACCAACACAACCCAAAGCAGCTGCAGTTGAATTGAATCCTTAATCCATAGAACACTTTTGTATAGTTCTCAAGCTAGTCATTGTCTAAATAGTTAAGCCATTTCTTTATTTATAAAACTGTTCCAACAGCTGTCCATATAATAACAAACTTTAAAATGGGTTTATAAATATGACTTGAAGTTTCTTTCCTAGAATAAACTAAGGTCTCCCCAAACCTTTAATTTCTCACTAAATGCAAGTGTTTCAAAAAGTAAATTATTTCGAATAAAAGAGCCTTCTAAAATTCATCAGGCCAAAATTATAATCAGTTCACTTCCATTTAGACTAAAGACCAGTAAATTACTGCAATAAACAGTTGAAACTCAAACTGTTGTCCAATAGTACTCTAACTTACTCAGAGACCACTTAAACATAAGTTAATGTCCAAATCTTGTCTGCAAAGAGTACATATTAACTGTGCCTTAAAAATGATTCCAAACACACTTCCTGCTCCATCAAACATGAAAAATTTTTTGCTTGATGTAGACAGAGAGGGAGAGAGGTCAGGGAAGAGTATAAATCTTTAATTTCATATATTATATTCTCCTATCTCAGGGTTACGGTTAGTAGTAAAATGCTTAAAATTTTACCATATCGTAAAGAAAAGCAATAATTTTAATTTTTTTAAATTTACTCATATTTATAAATTTAACATGCAATATCCAACTTGTTTGGCACTTTCAATAGAAAAAAAAAATAAAGATTTATAAAAAAAAACTCGCATTACACTGCAATTGGATTTTTCCTCCTCTATGAATGATTAATGAAATGGCTTGCAGTTTTATGCCTTTGTGCTGCCGCACCTTACAGTGGGACAGAATGGATTCATAAAATGACCAACACAAAAAAGGCAGTGAGGCTATGAAAGATTAGGTACCAACTTCTTAAATTAAACGCAAACAAATTTGAAGTGAAACTTTTTTGGGCTCACTTACCCCTATCACACGCCAGGAACCACTGCATTGACAAGGCTTTTGGGTCGTGTGAAGCGAAAGTGTGTCGACATCGACATTGTAGTTCGAAGTAGTATGCCGAACTAGTTCACCGATTCAGTTTTTTTATGTTTCCATTGTTTTTTGTTCTCAACTTGTGTTTTTCATCACCTTATTTTTAAATTGATGAAATAGTATATTAAAGGAAGTTAAATACTAAAATAAAAATTTCAAATAGACCACAAAAGTGTGTGTGGGTTCATTCTGAAATAGTAAATTTACTTGAAATAATATAGAATTGACAAATTTTCGTTTTGAGAACTGGCTTTGACATATATACAATTATACGTCGATGCATATAATTTAATGTTATGGCCAAGAATTTAGCTTTATTATAAAGATAAGGGTTTGCCATTATGTTTTAAAAATGATTTCTGGCAACTGGCCGCCGCGACTGGCTCGAATTAATTCCAGCCGAGAGGCCCAATTTTCAACCACTTTTTGCAGCAATTGGGGCCGTATGTCAGCAATGACGCACCGAATATTCTCTTCCGAAGCGTCAATCGTCTCGGGCTTATCTGCGTAGACAAGCACACAAAAGTAGTCCAGCGGTGTTAAATCGCACGATCTTGGAAGCCACGCCACAGGCCCACGACACGAGATAGTGCGCTCACCGAAAGTTTCCTTCATTAATCATGGCTCTATAGCATTCCCCATTGACTGAAACATTATGGCCGGCTTCATTTTTGAAGAAATATGGACCAATTATTCCCTCTGCCCATTAGAGCACACCAAACGGTGATTTTTTGAGGATGTAACGGCGGCGTCTCAACAATGGCTTGAGGATTATCTACACACCAGATGCGGTAGTTTTGCTTATTGACGTAGCCATTCATCCAAAAATGAGCTTCATCGCTGAAAGCCAATCAGCCAATCAAAGACTTTTGGGGAAGTAGGAGTGCAAAGGGAGTACTCCGAACATCCAAACGAAAACGACAAAACTGAGCACTCATCAAGTGACAGCTGTCAAAAAGACCAATGCCGAAAAAAGTATTGCCAGATTGAAAACCACACGTCTAGAAATAACACCTTTTACATTAAATTTCAAAAAATAAATTTAGCGAGTGAATAATATGGAATTGGATCCATTGTTTAAATTTAAATTCATTTAAATCTGTATTATGCGAGTGAATAATATGAGCGTAAGTATTTGATAAGGGAACTCCAATCCTTTCCTCCATTCAGCTACCACTAAACACTTGACCAGTGACAGTGAGAATGACATATTAGTCTGTAAATTAATATTTATAAGTTTATTTTAATAGCAGTGCGTTGCATTTATAATATGACCCAGCTGTTTGTAACATCCCCAACTTTTGTTCATTCATTGAAAATTGAGTTTATTGGTGATCAATACAAAAAAATATTCATAATCTTTATTATGTATTGAAATACAGAAAAACGATGTATGACAGAATTGTCAAGAATTGAAAGCCCAACAAATTTTACATAGATACATAATTTATTAAAATTTATTAAAAACATAACAATTTAAAATGTATAACTTTGTTGGCTTGTTAATTTTTCAAAATTAATTTCGAAACAAATTTCTTTGGCCTAAACAATAGTAAATTTAATTCTCCACACTTGTGAAATAAAATTTTTCTAAGACTAAGAGAAACCGAGATATTTAATAAAAACTTAAATCGAAGTTTGGCACCCAGAAGGTGAATTTCCCGAGTGGTACAAATTAAGAATACAATTTCCTATGGACTCCCTTTCGAATTAGTGAACAAAATTTGGAAGGCTTGTCACAAACTAAGTTAGCCATATTGGCTAGGTTAGGTTAGGTAGAGGTGGCTGTCGAGGTTGACGTAGAGTCGACTCACTTAGGTCACATGGTAGGCCGTTGCGATACAAAATTAAATTATAAAATCTATTCCCTATACTCGTCAAACCATTTTGAGCTTCTTATGAAGCGTGTAAGACAACTATGTCAGTATTTGCCAGATCACTGGGATCGTTGTAGTAGAAGTAACCTACATAATATGCAATCTACGTCTTTGGGATGAGTGGGGAATTGTTTCCTCTTCTTCTCTGCCTGCCTATTACAATGTTAAAACTTACAAACTTCTGCTGGGACCAGCAACTTGATCAACACATTGATTTTCCTCTTCTGCAGCCAGTTTTTTTTGTGAATCACTACTAAAACAATTTTACCTTTTGCGTGCAGATTTAATTGAAAATTTTACTATCTTTTACCCTTTTCTCACAATCAAAACAAACTCAAATAAATAAAAACATTGCGTTGACAGATTTGCTGTGACAGCTGTCAATTGTCATCAAAACAAAGCCGATAGCTGAAAGCTGTAAGCATAAATTAAAGGGTGGCTTTCATGAAGAATGAGAATGACTGCAGTCAATCACAGAATTGAAAAATTATTTTATGGATTATTTATTGAAAGATTTTCTTTTGTAAAACCAAAAGTGCAGTAGATTTCACTTAATGGCAGTAGATTTATTTTTTCGAAAAAAGTGCAGTAGATCTGCTGCAGTTTCAGCAAAGTGACAACCCTGTTTGCAGTAGTCGTTGAAGTGGACCCCAGGTCACGTGGCGTGCCTACCTAATATGCAATCTGCTTAAACATATATCAAACACTTAAGTCCAGTTTTTCAGTACATGAGTCAACTCTGAGTTAAATTAGAGTTAGTTAATCCTGCAAATTGTTTAATCTCGAGTTAAGTCAAAAGTAGTTATTCAGTGGAGAATTAAATTTAACTCCTAGTTGTCAAAAATCTATCAAATTCGAAGTGCAACAGTAAGGAAATCAATGTTTCGCTATCAAATTCGAGATGGCGCCACTATGAAAATGCATACTGTCGTACACCGATTTGAAAAGATTTTTGATACGCATCTTTCAGAAATACCTATTTAGCTAATCCACAGTTAACTCACCAAATTTGTTGAGTAAACTCGGGATCTATATTGACTGAAAAAACATGTTTCAGGAGTTAACTCGGGTTTAACTCAGAAACTAGAATAATCTCGCACTGAAAAACTGGGCCTTAGAGCGCTTTATGTCATGCGTTTTCCAGATCTGTTTTGTCACCAAGCAAGTTGTGATGTTGTCCCACCTAAGGTTTGTTTTCTTTATAGCATCATGTTTCGACATAAGCTTACACGTAGCGATGGGTATACCAATATTTGTTCTATCTGTTGAGATATGTAGGTATTGCAGTTCTCTTTTCAACGAGTTCATAAGCTTTACAGTTTCCTGGAATTTCCCTATGGCCCGGTACCAAGCAAAAGTGAATGTTGAACTGTTGCGCCATCTAAACGAGAGATGATCTACAGCTTAGGGCTTTAGGATTCAATAGTAACTTTGCTACATCAGTTGTTGATATCACATTTTCTTTAAGCCATTGCAAAACTTCTTTGACTGCTAAAAGTTTAGAAAGACGAAATGAGCTTAAGTTTATTCTACTGAGTAAACATAAACACCTCTACTAACCCCGTCATCGGTTTTTTCATAAATCAAGTGAACTATATAGTATTATTGATTCGAATTTATTCCGACTACCCCACTGTACATCCGCAGCCTGTGTTCGCCTGTATTTCCGTATTTGTATTCGTGCTGATTTCACTTTCATCATAAACACTGCTTGTTCATCCATAAATAAAATATATATGTGATTAATAAATAAATTTGATGAATTTTCCGTATCTAATTGCAATCAACCAAGTTATTTCAGAGAAATTTAACAAAACTCAACCATTGGTCTCATACTCTTATTAAAGTGCCACTAACATTACTGGCCATTTACAAGATATAAATTTTAATAAAAAGTCTGCTCAGGGTGACCTTGGCTTTGCCGCAAAAGTTGCATCACTTCTTTTTTGAGATAATCTTTTCAACTATACCTATCCGTCTGGATTGCGACTTTCTTTCTACCTCTCGCCTGGATGAACCAGTTTGGTGTTTAATATATATTGCGCACGCACTACACTGCCTGCTGCCTCTTGGCTGTGTTAACTTTATATCCACAAGCCACAACGCATGATTAAATGGACGGGCACGAATCTGCTAAAAAAAAAATAAACAAATAAGAAACATGTGCCCGAGCTTGATTTGGAGTTCGCAATATAATGGCCACCGGAATGGGAAAATCCTCTTTTTTTTTTGTATCTGGTTTATAAATCGGCATTGCCTTGTTGAAAGTAAAAGCATCTCAGATAAGACTCAAGTGTTTTTAGCAAAAAAGCAACAAAACGAGTATAACCCCATCGCAGGCTTGTTGGACCTGATCTGAACTTGGCAGTTCTGCTATAATGCAATAGGTGATGTAAACATTTTAATCCAACCATCAATGTCGGGTGTTGGCATGGTGTCTGATCAGATTTTCCAAAGCAAATAGATACCAACATTTTTGTTTAACTCAATTATTTAACGATGTTATCTTTAGGAATAATATTTGCAAGCATGTTAATTAAAGCTTTAATGGCCGATTGAAATTACAGGTTTAAAAACCACCACTTCACCAAATTTTTTGTGTTAAATGCAGCTACAACTTATCCCCTTCGGGCTTCGCTAAGCGCGGAGAATTCTCGGGGCTTAACTTAAGCACGGAGAAAAACTGTGTTACCGGCGTGAATTGCATACTAGTTATCGATAGTTTGTACGGAAACTCCATTTTGTTTCTGTAATGGCGTCGCTAATCTCCGATGTCGTTTTTTTCAACCAAAAATCCTCGTGCTTGCAAAAAAAACACGGCTAATGAAAGATTTCGACTAAATTTCGTTGCTTACAAATGGCGGATGGTTTTAGGAATTATATTTTCTGAAAATTTGACTTTGCAAATTATTCAATTTTAAAAATTCAATTTTTGTTTCAAAAGTAATATTTAAGGGATACTCTGCCTGTAAAATGAAAGAAACTGACAGCTTGATACAAGGTGCAAAATTAATCACCCTATGTCCCCTTTCACACGAGGAAACTGAGTTGCCAGCAACATTCAGTTTGTTGGTGAGAAGGGCAAGAAGTAAGAAGGGAAAAATGAAATCTCCCCGGTTAACGATTCGAGGAGATTTTTTGACATTCCTCTTCACACCCACAGTAGAATGTGCCCATCCAAGCTATTTTAAAAGGAAACTACAGAAAGTTACTACGATTTTGTTTCTTCGTGTGAAAGGTACACTAGATTTTTAAGGAAATTGAAAGAAAACGTTAAAAAAATCTCCAGCAACTTGTTTCCTCGTGTGAAAGGGGACTATCGGAAGATGTTATAATTTTTGCAAATGGCGTCGTATGTCAATCATCACATTTGTGAACTAGACAGCTGCAGAATACAAACAGGCAAGCAATGGAGCGCTATACTCCGCTGTCAAGCCATCCTCAATCTCAACAACGAAGAGGACGATTTTGTGTCGAAAATCATCAGGGGCAACGAGGCGCATTTCCACTTAAGCAGTTACGTCAATTAGCAAAATCTTTGTTCCTGGGGCATTCAAACTCCGCGTGTGATAGACGAAGAGGCATTATATCCACTTAAAGCCACTGTGTGGTGCGCTGTTCACACGGGAGGAGTGATTGGGCAGAATTTTTTTGAGGACGCCATTGGCAATATGGTCACTGATACTGGCGAACGCTACAGGGCCATGATAAACGACTTCTCACTGCCGGAATTGGATGAGCGGGGCTTGGTGAACATGTTATTTCAACAGGACGGTGCAACCGCACATACAGCCCGAGCCACAATGGATATTGTGAAGGAAGCGTTTCCTGGTCGCGTTATCCCCCTTTTTGGCGATTTGGCATGGCCAGCAAGATAACCCGATTTAACCATCCCAGACTTCTTTCTTTAGGGCTACTTGAAATCGCGGGCTTATGTCAACAAGCCTTAGACAATTGCAGCCCTTGAAGAGAATATTCGACAGGAATGCGTACAGTTATCACCGGAAATCTTGCGGAAAATCATGGAAATAAAACGATAAAACGGGCACAAATTTATGTCCACGCATCATTTTTTCTACTAAACAAAAAAGATTGTGAAGGTCCAAATTCCCAAAGATTTCCATCACTCCAAATCATTTTTGTTTATTTAGTAAAAATGTAATTCAAAAATAAACTTGGATGATCAATTTTGCGCCACCTTGTACCTACATTAGATTGAAACTTTGGAATGACTTTATTTTTTTTGTAGCGATCTGAGGTTCAGTTGAGGGACAGGATACCCCTCCCCCTTCCACTTCCAGAAAGCTAAGGCAGCATGCCACGGCCACTTTTGCTTAAAATTCGTAACCTTCCGGTTCCTATCCAGTCTCATCAGTCTCCTGTCATTTTCGTTACTGGTTCGTCTACTCTAGGCAAGTGATTATAGTGTCCGCTCCTGACTCGAATCTTTACAAGACAAGACAGGAACTTGTATTCTTTCTTTTTTCCCAAATCCCACTCCCTGGTCCTTATGCTATTACCAAGTTACTGCAGTGAAGAATTTCTGCAAAAGTGGAAAAGTGAAAAATAAAAACTAGCGCTAGAGATCCCGGAGTGCGAAAAAACGTAATAAATTGTGTTTGATCTGTCATTGCAGATTGATTTGACAGACCAAACACAATTTTTTTACAAACCGGCATCTTAAGAGCATGTTTTTGTTTTTCCTTTTTCCACTTTGTTTGCGCAAAAAGTGTTGAATGTAGTAAAGTTTTAAGGTTTAACTACATTCGATAGTTTTTGCAAAAAGTAAAAAAGTGAAAAAAAAAACAAAAACATGCTCTAAAATTGTGATCAAACACAATTTGTGGACGCTTTTTGCATACAGCCATCTCTAGGACATGTTTTAGTTTTCCAATTTTTGCAAAAAGTCTTCTGGCGAAAATTAAAATTTGTATTTAAAAAGATACACATAAATCATCTAACGCCATCTAACGTTTTTTTTTTCAACTAGTGCTTATTTCGTGAATGGTAACACTTAGCTCATATCTGATTTGACAGATAATTAGTTTTATCCTTCCGCTGAACGAATATGGTTGTGTATACGCTTGGCTAAATGGGCCTGCGATCGACTTAGAGAAGATGCCGATTTTGCCAAAAAAATCATCTTTTCAGATGAAGCTCATTTTGATCTTGGCGGGTAGTAAACAAGCATAATTGTCGCATTTGGGGCACAGAAAACCCGCACGCATACATTGAAAAGCCGATACACCCAAAACGAGTCACTGTTTGGTGCGGATTTTGGTCCAGAGGCATAATTTGGCCATTTTTCGAAAATGAGCCAGGAGTGGCCGTTACAAAAATTGAAGAGGAGGATATTGGCAACATTTGGTTTCAACAGGACGGCGCTATGTGCCACACAGCCGAAGCTACACTCGATGTTTTGCGCCATTTTCAAAAAAAAAAAAAAGTTATTTGGCGGACCCTTTAGTTAATAAAGAGCGCAGAGAGATGACACTTTTTCACTTGCACAAATTTAAAATTCACTAGAAATTGCAACAAAAAGAATGAGAGAGGATTAGAAGGCAATAAAAAGAGAGAAACGAAGATTAAAAATCACTCTCGTCTAAAAGCTGTTTGTCTAATTATAGTAATACTGCACTAATGGCCTTTTCGATTGGAGTCAGAATGACAGTTCTTCTTCTGAAAAGAAGAGAAATTTGCTTCAGATTTTGTTTTCAGATTCGTTCCAGAAGGGTTTACACGTATCAAGTCGTTCTCCCGGATTACCAATCGAAAATGCCATAATTGTGTTGGTAAATCTTTGGGGGTAAGTTGCTGCTTGCTTTAAGATCTCTGATAGATGATTAAAGATCTAAAAGTAAATACACACATAATTTGATTGACTTACCTTGAAATATATGTTATAGATGAAAAGTACTTTGTGCTTATTTACTCTGTTCGATCATTTTAAAATGATCGATTATACTTTGAAGAAATATTTTGTTTGATAAGTCAGATAAAAATTGTATAAAAAAGAGAATCTGTGCTTCTGGAGTTGATTATAAGTTTGACTGTGAAGGAAGCTAGCCAAATAGTGGCACAGAATCTATCATCAGAAGTGGGATTACCTATAAAAAAAAAAATATATACGAAAGCACAAAAAGCATAAAAATAATAATAAAAAAAAAATTAATTAATAAATAATCTGACGATGGATGACGAAAACAATTCTGGAAATAAAGGAGATCCTGCCGCTCCAGCCTCCGAAGACCAAGGGTATACCAATAATACAATGCTCATAACAGCTGATGCATTATCTAAATTTTTTCAGATAGCTCAGCGTACAGAGCGAAAAGACGATATGGTTGGATTTCCAGTTTTTGACCCCGACCATTCAAGGGTTGACATTGTGAAGTGGTGTTCTGACATCGATGCAAGAATAGAACGTGATGGTCTGAAAGATTTTGATGTCATACCCCGAGTACGTTCGTCTTTAATGGGTCGATCTAAATCCTGGTTTGATAAATTTGGATATCAGCACTATACCTGGTCCGATTTACGATCATCAATGATTCATGCTTTTTCAAGTGGTTCGGATATCATCGCTCAGCTAAGAAAAGTTGCTAATTCTGAAAGCAACGATTTTGGATGCTATTCCGATTTTGTGATGGCTAAAATATCACAAATTAACCGTTTACCATTTCATATTCCTGAAGACAAAATAATAAAAATTGTGATTGGTTGCATATCAAACATCGGATTAAAAAATTCATTGATGTTTGTAATGCCGAATTCTATCCAGTGCTTGATTGATCATCTGTCATCTATAATTGAGCTTCCACGGGGACACAGAGATGATTCTCAATATCATGATGTTCCACTCAAAAGGTTAAATAATTTAAGACCGAGTGATGATGAAAATAATGTTCCTTTGAAGAAGCGGCCTCGTTTGCAGTCAGAAAAAAGCTGTTTTGAGTGTGGTAAGCCAAGTCATCTGAAAGCGAATTGCCCACGACTAGTTTCAAGAAATCATTATAATGGTGAAAAAAAGGAGAAAATGAAGTTATGTTCCTATTGTAATAAAACTGGACATGAAGAAAGAACATGTTGGGCTAAGCAGAATTCCGAAAAGAAGAAAGTCAATTTATGTACCAACACTTCATTATCTGAGAACACAACTGATGTTTTTATAAATGGCAATCTTTATCACTGCTTATTAGATACTGGTTCTGATTGTTCATTGATAAGGACCGATGTTGCAGATCAAATCGGGCAAGAAAGAGTTCCCCATTTGCTAAGCATACAAGGTATTTCTAATCACCCGATTCTTCTTACAGAAAAAGTGAAACTGATGGTTGAATTCGAAAATCTCAACACCGTTATTACTTTTCATATCATCGAAGAAAAATACCTTAAAAATGAAATAATAATTGGACGTAATGTGCTGAGTGATCTTTCATTGGAAATTCGAGTTGACAAACATGGTTCAAAGCTACAGCGAAAGAATCATGAGATGATATCTTCCAATATCTTAAAAAAGAATGTTGAAGAATGTGCTTTTGATAAAAACAAGGAAGTGAACAACTTATTGAAAAAGTATTCATCTTCTGTCGTTCAGAGATTCCCTCTGGCAAAAGTGAAAACTGGAGAACTGAAGATTCGACTCACCCAAGACGTTGTTGTGAATTACAGACCGTATCGCATGGCTTTTTCAGAACGAACAGTGCTTAATGAAATAATTTCTGAACTTAAAGATCACAAAATAGTTCGTGACAGTAATTCACCTTTCGCTAGCCCCGTTGTTTTAGTCAAGAAAAAGAATGGTCAACATCGTCTATGTGTGGACTACAGAGCGTTGAATCGTGCGACTGTGAAAGATCGATTCCCTTTACCAAGAATAGAAGATCAACTTGACCGATTGTCTGGCAACAAATATTTCTCATCATTGGATATGGCATCTGGATTTCACCAAATACCCATAGAAGAAGGTTCTATTGAAAAAACAGCTTTCGTCACTCCAGATGGCCATTATGAATATTTGAGGATGCCATTTGGGCTTGCGAACGCACCCGCAGTTTTTCAGCGAGCAATTAATAAGGCATTGGGAACATTAAAAGATAGAATAGCACTTGTTTATATGGACGGTGTTTTGATACCATCAAAAACTATTCAAGAAGGAATGGAAAACTTGGATATGGTCATGAAAGCGTTAACTGAAAATGGATTTTCGTTAAACATTGGAAAATGTAAGTTTCTACAAACTCAAATCGAATACCTTGGACGGGAAGTTTCTGCCGAAGGAATAAGACCTGGAAAGTCAAAGATACAGGCTCTTGTTAATTCAGTCTCACCAAAAAGTGTAAAACAAATTCGACAGTTTATGGGATTATCAAGCTATTTTCGAAAATTCATCCCAGAGTTTGCGTCAAAAACTAGATGCATAACAGCTTTAACGAAGAACGATACGAAATTCAATTGGACTAATGAATGTGAAGAAGCTCGTCAATACATTATTAAGCAATTAACCAACCGGCCAGTTTTAGTGTTTTTTGATCCAAATCTTCCAACTGAGCTTCACGCTGATGCTAGTGCCTTGGGCTATGGTGCTATTCTTTTTCAAACAATTAACTCTAAATTACATGTGCTGGCTTACTATAGTCAGAGTACTAAACCTTATGAAGAAAAATACCACAGCTATGAATTAGAAACGCTTGCTGTCGTCAACGCTGTAAAAAATTTTAGAAACTACATACTTGGAATCAGATTTACTATTGTTACGGACTGTAACGCATTAAAGAAAACAAAAGAAAAAAAGGATCTTGTTCCTCGAGTAGCTAGATGGTGGATCTATTTACAAGATTTTGAATTTAACATCGTGTATCGAAAAGGTAAAATTATGCAACATGCCGATTATTTCAGCCGAAATCCACAACAGAAGATATGTTATCAGCTAAACAGCTTATCGGAAAATTGGCTTACTATAGAACAAAATGCCGACACCGATTGCAAAGAAATAATCGAAAAAATTAACGGGGGAGATGAAGATACAATTTCGCAATACGTCTTGAAGAATGGGTTATTGTACCGAAAAATCCAAGGTGAAATTATCAAATTATTTGTTCCACAAAACTGTCGCTTGGCTTTGATGAGGCGCTATCATGAAGATAATTGCCATGTTGGATGGGAGAAGACATTAGCGAAGATCAGAGAACACTTTTGGATGCCTAAAATGTCAAGAAATGTAAGAAAATTTGTTGAATCCTGTCTTATCTGTTTGGTAGCGAAGAGGCCTTCTGGGAAGAAACAGTGCGAGCTGCATCCAATAGAAAAAAAAATGATACCTTTCCACACTATTCATATAGACTGTATGGGTCCATTTTATGGAATGGATAAGGAAGATTGCCGTTACATTTTGGTAATTGTTGATGCATTTACAAAATTTATAGTTTTATGTCCTTGCAGGACCTTACAAGCTAAGGAGACCGTTCAGCACTTAACAAATTTCGTTATGTTATTTGGTGTTCCTTCAAAAATTATAAGTGACCGAGGAACAAATTTTACCTGTGACCAGTTTCAAAATATTTGTAAATCTTATGGAATTGAACATCACAAAATTGCACCTGGAATTAGTAGAGCAAATGGCCAGGTCGAAAAATACGTCGACACGGTGGCGAACCTTTTGAGAACTAACCTGGAAGTTCATATGGAGTGGACAAGCTATGTTAGTCGAGTTCAATTGGCATTGAATACGACAGTCAATAAAACAACTGGACTTTCACCATTAAAAATATTAACTGGAATCACTGGACGAACCCCTGAAATGAGTGCTTTGTTGACGAACCTTAAAATTGAACCCGAATATGAGAATGTTGATGCTATTCGTGAACTAGCTGGTAGCCGTATTCATGAAAATGCTTTAAGAATGAAAACCAGATTTGACAAAGGTAAATGTAGTCCAACCAGATTGGAAATAGGTACAACTGTTCTGTACAAAACAAATCAAATTCGTAAATCTAAATTAGATGTACAGTTTAGAGGTCCTTATGAAGTAATAGGTTTATTACCAAATGACAGATACAAATTAAAGAAAGTTAATTCTAAAAATGTAATAGTGGCTGCAAGAGAAACTATTAGGCCAGTTCCTAATGAAAATGATAAACAACTTATGTAAGGTTGTTACCTTTTTTAAAAATTGTATTAAATCATGTTATGAACAAGAACCTGTTGGTTAAGAAAAAAAAATGAAGTACTGTGTTGTTTATTTAAAGGATGTATTGTGATTTGAGTTTTGTTGGTTGTGAATAAATAGTATAAGACATGTTGACGCCTGAGAGCTTAACCTCTGAGCTTATAAGTATTTGTCGAAGAGCAGCAAGCTTTTGAATCACAAAGGTTTGAGAATATAAGACAAGTTTAAGTTTGAGTCTTAAACCTCTGAGCCTATAGTTTATGGAATGTTGTTTTTAGAGAAAATGTGTGTGTTTATGATGCGAGACAAGTTTAAGCTTGTGAGCTGAACCTCTGAGCTCATGGAAGTTGAAAATGCATGTTTTCATCGAGAACGATGCAAATTGCAGGATGGCCGTGTTATAGATGAAAAGTACTTTGTGCTTATTTACTCTGTTCGATCATTTTAAAATGATCGATTATACTTTGAAGAAATATTTTGTTTGATAAGTCAGATAAAAATTGTATAAAAAAGAGAATCTGTGCTTCTGGAGTTGATTATAAGTTTGACTGTGAAGGAAGCTAGCCAAATAGTGGCACAGAATCTATCATATATGTATGTAATGTCTGTCTTAGCTTATCGGTCTTACCTATAAATAAAAAGTTTAATGAAAAGTTTAAAATTCTCGGTGGGTCACGCCGATCACAGGAGGAGACAAAAAATATATTTAAGCATTCCCAAAATAAGCGCCACCCTTATAACATTGTATTTTATTGTCGTCTGTGTGTGAGTCAAAGTGACATTTCGATACTTAAACATCCTTATGTAGGCACTATTCAATGTTGTCAAAGTTTTATGAATAACATTTTTGCGTTTAGTGGAATTATAAGGAGTGAACAGTTCTATGCACTCGCTCTGATTCGTTTATTAATTCGGCTGATAAAGTTTTTAAATTTGTGCAAAGTGTAGTTGAAAAAGCTACCCAAAGAAATACCGAATTGGGGTATAAAATTCACACAATGGAAGATCAATTCCCGTGGATTTTAAAATTTTCAGACCCCAAATTGATATAGTCCTGTGAAGTTAGCAGAAACATTGTTTAAAATTGAATAAAAAATGAGAGTTCCCGTTAGTAAACAAAGAGTTCTAGAGTTCCTCATACTTTTGTTTTCAATAGTTCTTGCGAAATAAGTGTTAAAATTGGAAAAAAAAAGTTTTGTTTGTATAACTTCACAGCAAGGACTTTTTTGAGAAAAAGAGTTCCGAGCACTTATTTCGCCAGAATTATTGAAAAAAAAGTATATGAGGAACTCTAGAACTCTTTGTTTGCTACCGTGAACTCTAATTTTTTATTCAATTTTAAACAATTTGTTTGCTGTTTTCACAGGACAAATTGATATTGCTTTGAAAATATTTACAATTTTGATTTTAAAAATTCAAAAATTCACACTGCTTCGTCCTTTTCGGTCTGGTTTCGGAACTGTTCCATTCCTATCGAAAATTTAGTATAAAAGGAGTGAAAACGGCGTAGCTTATTATTTAAATAACATTTCTTTATACAAATTTAAAATTTCTTATTAAGTAGGCTTTATGTGGAATTATTACTTAGTTAAACCACTAATAGCATCTTAAATTACTACAATAATATTCTATATACCAGGTTGTTCATCAATCATCAAAAACAAATAAAATGTCTACTTATTCATTTGAATTATTCATCTTTCATTTTATAAGATAATTCATCCGCCCATTTCGCTCATATGTTCTCTATAGCATAGATACGTGATAGATAAAGTTCAACCTCTGATGTTAATCTAAATCAAAAGTTAAAGTGTCACGATTTATTATTAAGAATAATATACACACAATCGTTTTCATTTGCTATGCTTTACTACTAACTTCTACCTTGTGATGCTAGATGATTTTATTCCAGGGTTGAACTTTATGCTGAAAACGGTGCCGGGCAATAACTTCGAAGGATAGATAATTCCACACTGGAAATAACTTCACCTTTCCCAGTGAATGTTGGAATCGATT
Source organism: Leucozona laternaria (assembly GCA_932273885.2). Lineage (NCBI taxonomy): Eukaryota > Metazoa > Arthropoda > Insecta > Diptera > Syrphidae > Leucozona > Leucozona laternaria. The sequence goes on along the minus strand of OW026366.1, from coordinate 213,979,835 downwards.
GGTATAAACAAAAACCAAAATGCCACATGTGCCAAAATTGATACTTTTTAGCACAGATTAGCTACATGAAGATGAGAATCCCTGGCAACCTACAAGCTTGAACTGTCGAATATGAGATAAAAAATGAGAATATGTGTATAAAAACCTCACACATAGACAGTAGGGATCTTCACACACCTGGTTAAATTGTTGTTGCAATTCACATCTATTCATTGACGCGGGATGAAATTACAAATACAACAATGTTAACAAATGGGATTTGGAGGGTGAAACGTACGAAACATTCTCATCTTCATGTGGCTAATCTGTGCTTTTTAGAGCATTTGTTTACAGCCATATTATTGACATGTTTCAAAACTAGTTTAGTAGCAAAACTAGTTTTATAGAAGTTTGGAGTCCCAATATCGACACGGTTTTATGAAATAAGAGATTTATCCAAAGCTAGATTTAACTTTTCGAGTCTTAGGTGTCAAAATACTTTTGAATAATACCTACCAATTGGAACACCTCCAAACATCTATAAAACTAGTTCTGTCATGAAACTAGTTTTGAAACAACTCAATAATATGGCTGTTAGACATTTTAAAGTGTCAAGTGGCGGTATATAGTGAAAGCAGTTGTTACTAATTAGCGTATTAAAAACAGAGATATTTGAAGTATTTTCGTCCTCTATTCACTATAATATAGTTGACATGTGAAAATAATCAAATAATATGGGTGACAGGATCCAACCTTGTGTAAGCCCTATATATTGAATTTTCATTTGCTTAGACGATAAATCATTTTATTCCATCATTTTTGATTCCTCTTGCTTCAATATTGGCTTATCTAGAATGACATTCAGAAAATCAAATGAATTGGTGAAACAATTTCAACGAACTGATCGAGATTGATATTAGCCGTGTTTAGGTGAAAGTTAAAGGCAGCGTAGGAATGAATTATGAATAAAACGCTAATAGTGTTCTTTATATTTACTTTTCTTTTGTAATTTTAAAGTTGGTAATCGTCCCAAAATTTATTGACATTCAATGTCAAAATAAATTTCTTATCTTTCACAAACAATAATCAGTGAAAATCATAAAATTAACAAACCGTAATAATTGATATGATGGATAACGAAACAAAAGAGGTAACAACATGATTCTTTATGTACCTAACAATAAACTTTTCAATTATAGGTCTTATTACCACTTCTACACTCACCAATTGATGAAAATTTATATTCACATGGAACCAACATTCGTTTTATGTTTTGAAATGTGTTCGGGCGCGTTCGAAAGTACATTTTTGCACTTGGCTTACACGGGACATAGTTAATGTCCAGTGAACAATCAATTCCATATGTGTCGACGCTTTTGGTTGAATTCAGACGGATTGAATCTTCTTTTCAAAACAAGGCCAGTAATTCCGAAACCAATTGTGGTTTATGTAAACTATCAAGTAATAAACTGTCAAACGATGAACTAAATACTCTGAAATATTCGAATATTTTGGCATTTTATTTTCCGCTCCGGAAAAATGCATTTTCAGGGCAATCGGTTGAAATTTGGAACAAAATATTCTCGAAACGATCAAGCTATCAACTGCCAAATTCTATTAAAGGATGGCTACGATATCAATGTATTAAAAAACCTCTAAAAATCCGAATTTTTGAGATTTTTTATTTGTTGTTTCGGGATAATGCAATTTTAGAACTTTCATGTGTTTTTTTGTAACGAAAAATATACTACTGACGTCAAAATACAAAAAAAAAAATTCATTGAAAGATGTCTTCGCTGTCGATAGATTAAAAAACTTTTGAGATTTAATTTTTTGAAAAGGGCAATTTTAGAGCTTTCTGGTGACTTTCGTAACGAAATATTCGTCAAAATAAAGTTTGTCACCTATCTGTCAAGCAATGTCAAGTTTCGTATAAAATTGAATTTTTATTTCGAAATGAAATGCCTCAACACAATATTCATGTCTGAAAAAAATTACCTATGTATATACAGCGGACTTTATTTTTTAACCCGGGATGCATTTAAGAACACATGTCATTGTAAGTCAAAAAATCTATGGCTACCAACCATTCGGAAACGAATATTTTTCTGTAACCGAATTAAGCACCATCTCAACATTTCAACAATTTATATCCACTCTATGTTCACTCTGATTACTGACCAAATTTATATTCACTCTTAATTTTTGTTGTTGTTTGTGTGTAAAAATCTGCTGAGCTGTCTATTCACTCTTTCAAAAAACACGACTATTGTAAATTCCAGAATAGATTTTGAAAAAAAAAAACAAATAAATATGTATTAAAGTGGCTGCAGATGGAGGAGTTTCTTCTTTCCCTTGTCCGTCACACACTTAAAATCCTTCTGTCTCATACAAACCGACAAAGTTTATTGCCAGAAAACCAAGACCTAAGTCCTATTAAACATGGACCATTGGGTCCTATTCTGCTTCAGTTTTCTACTTTGGCCTATAATGCATCAAATCCACCACTGATTGTTGTTTACCTATTGGAAGAAGTCAAGAAATAGCTTTGGATACCTTAAATCAATTAAATATTTTGCACATCGATTCGCTACACTTTTTGCGCATAAATTATGTTCGCGCGCTGACAAAGCTATGACTGTTCAAGGAGCTGCTTGCGCGCGCTTTTATCGTTGCGGCTGCCCCCAGCTCCGTCGCGTCACCCCATTGCATTCATTCTCGTCAGATCAACCTTAAATGGCTCTAAAGGTTATTACAAAACTCGAACCAGTGTCGAGTCGTGATGTGTCAACGATGTATAAAAAATGTGGTCTGCTTCTAGCTTCTACAACACAATAATGTGCCTTCCAAAAACTCATTTAGTTAAATATATTATATTTTTTTGCGAAATGTCTGCTAAAGGCAATAAAATGTCGCTTGAAAACAATCGTATAATTGGAGCTATACTAATTGTTAGTTGGACTTGCATCTGCTGATGATGGCTGCAGGTAAAAGCTACATAGTAAAAAATTCTTTGATTTATATTTAGCAAGCTAGATTTGGATAGAAGATATTTTTACGCTTGTCTTAATAAATTATTTGTTTGACAGTTTTATTTATGGGTTTATTTTCTGGAGCTTCTGGGTTTTGAGATAGTTTTGGATAATGGTTTTTTTATGTTTCTTCAAGCTTAGTTCTACTGAGAGGTCATAATTCAGTTTTAAGTATATTAATTTGAAGATGTGCTTTGAACGGGAACTCCATCACTTGTCCTTCTTTTGAGAAACAAGTAAGTTCGTTTAGGTCCAGTTTTTCAATGCGAGATTAAAGTTAAAACAGAGTTAAAAAGGCACTTAGACTTTTTTTATATCGAGGAAGAAATCGATCGTGTTCCTCAATGAAAGTTTGCCTTTTTTAAAGTCTTGAACACCTATTTTCGGTGTAGACTAAATGAAGATCTATTTCGTTTTACAGTTTTATTGGAAAAAGCAAAGGTATACTTCATATTGTTCAGGGGTTCTTAAATAGACAAAAAAAAAAGAAATAATACGCATTAATGGCAAGAGTAAAACTCCATTTTTGATCTCAGATTTTGGTTTCGACTCTTAAGTTTTAACAATAAAACCGCATTTTGACGTAATGCTTGACTTAACCTAATCATCTTAGATCGTACAAACATAAATTTCCAATAGTTAATTGAAATAATTGCCACCCAGTTTGACTAAACCTTTATTGGTCGTAGTTTTGTTCAAATCATTGAACAATTTTGCCTTGTTTTCTGTCTTTGCTTACAAGTATGTTACACATCAATGGTTTCAAGTTTTATGTCTTGAAAAAAAAAGAAAAGAATAATCAAAGTTTATTCAACAAAAATTCAGTTTCATTGGATGTCATTGGACCAGAAATCACAGGCAATTATTTATTTTTCTCTGACAATTGTGGTGCACAGCAAAATTATGTAGATTGTCATTGTAGATACATATATAGTCCTTGGGTTACGCGAGTGTTCAATTTAGTTGTTCTGTAAAAATAAGTTAGGCTTTGTACATAAGTGAACACAGTTACACAGTATTAAAGACTGGAGAAACATAAACATAAGCCATGTATTTTAATTCTTCTATTTATATACTTGTCATTACAGCCATAGGCCATAGTTATGTCATTGTTAAGATTTTTGGTGTCTAAACAAACAAGTCTGCCCATGGGATGCCAATTGTCAATTGTGGTCGATGTATAGCATTAGCATATGGTTGCCGCGCTTTACATATTGAATTTATTGAGAAAGGTCGAGAATCTGTTTTCCAAACGGAAAGTGAAGGCGAATTGATATTTTTTGAATCGATATAAGGGGTTTTTGATGTGTAAACATCTATGCTGGCGGTAGAGTGAAAAAAAAAACGTGAGCGTTCGTGTGCAACGTTACGGTGTGCAACGTTACGATCTGCATACTAGGATGGGTGCGTTAAGTGAAAAAAAATCTTAAGATCGCCTTCAAGCAAAAACAAGTCCGTTTTGGATCCGCGCACGTTGATGTTTACACATATTAACCGTGAGTCCCGGCACTCACTATCTGTCAAAAAACGACAGAATTTTTCGCGACAGATTTTGCCATAGCTCTATATAAAAACTTTTACCCACCAATAATTATTTAAAAAAAACATCTTTTTATACCGAACAAGAATGTTTTTTTGGCAAAAGAGCCAAAAAAACTAACCGGCACAACATTTAAACACATAATTGCACCACATAAAAATTGTTTTTTTTAATTAAACACAGCGAAGAACAGCCACCAGAACAGAAAACGATTTTCATTATTAAAAAAAAAACACAAACAAATATATTTTTCGACCATATTTTTAATTTAAATGATTAAACACATAATGCTAGATAACACAAATCAGTTTTTTCCAACTTAACTTATAAACTAACTACTTAAAATGAACAAATAAATTTACCTAAAATAAGAAAAACACAAAGTAAACAAAACTATCTTGTTGAATGTTGACAAACGTAGACGAGCATTGCCATATACGAGGAATCCTTAACCCGGTGACAAATCTAAAACTAAATTAAATTAAATTAGTTTCAAACTATGACGAGGATATGCATAATAAACCATTTCACGTCGTCACGTTACGTAAAATTAATTGATTAAGAAATTGTAAATCAGTAAGCTTTAATAGCCGTAGGTATTTTAATTTCCCCCAGATCTGATCCGGATTGGATTTGCACACGAAAATACATTTATTACAAAAACAATACAAGGTCCAGCTTTGTTTTGGATTTGCAAATCCATTTTTGAACACACACCTTTAGTACTTCCTTGCAAAAATTAGTTTTAACGCTGACGGGTAGATGGCTTTTTGAGTAAAAACGAAGACAAAGAACACCTACAAATAAATACACAAAAGGACAAAAAGAGATGGGTATATAACATTTTTTTCACCGTGATCCTGTTTGTCTTATTATCATGATCTTATCCGGATCAGATTTGAAGGATAATAAAATGCAGCTAATATTATTATTTTGTTAAATCTCGTCAAAAGTCTCTTGCCATTGAATTGGGAAATGGTTTTATAATTCCAAAATGCTTACAGTGAATAATGTCAAGTTCTCGTCTCGTTTTCTTGCGTCTCGTTTCCTTTCTTAAATCTCGTCCCAATTTCGGAGATTTTACTGAGGTGAATCGGTGAGTTATAATTGCTAAACCATGGATAAAAATTTGAATCAAATGAGAATCTCAGTTAACTCGCCGGAATCGGTGGACTAAAATTGCTGAACTACGGATAAAAGTTTGACCGACATCGACGTTTGTACAGCTGGCCCTTACATGCCACCTCAACTGTTCATGAACGATGCTCGGATTATGAACATGTCTAGAAAAAATCCAATGGAGGCACAAAAATCCATGTCCGTGCAGCAACATATCGACGAAAACTACTTTTTCAACACGACATGACCGCTGTTCAAAGCTTGGGCATGAGATTTGACGTTTCATGTGTGTGTTTTTTTCTGGTTCTCGCTGAATGTGGTGGTAAATGTTGAAGGAAAAAGGTAGAAGTAGTGGGGAAAGGAATTTCGGTATGTTTCCCTTGTATGTGAAACGACATGACATAATTCGCCCAGCGGTAAAAATTCGCTGATTGGATTGTGGTTGTGATGTTGGGCATCTGAATGCCCTGTGGAGTCGGGGTGTAATGGCTAAGCGAAAATCCTCAACTTTAGTTTGATTATCTAACCAATTTGTAAAGAATTCATTATAATCCTAAATCAACAATTAATTGTTATGTTGGTTTATACAAAATGTTTGTACGTTTATAAGTAAGAATATGACAGAGGCGAGAGGCTTTGTTTGAGAGAAAAGAAGTTTTACTTCTAGCGCTCGTACGTCAGTCCACACATGTGTTTTTTTTTTAGACGTTTGGTTTTCAATCTGGCAATAGTTTATTCGTAGTTGGTCTTTTTGACAGCTGTCACTTGATTTATACTTTGGTTTGCCATTAATAATGAATAGACTTACTCCTGAACAACGGTTGCAAATCGTGCAAGTTTATTACCAAAAAAAAGGTTCGGTTCGCGCCAAGCATCACAAGAAAATTTTGTTCAGGGATGAAGCTCATTTTTAGTTGAATGGGTTGTTGATGTGGACGACCTTTGGTTGCAACAAGATGGCGTTATAGGCCAATTTATTGAAGGCAACTTTTGGTGAGCGCATTGTCTAGCATCGTGGGACTATAGCGTGGCCTCCAAGATCGTGCAATTTAACACCGCTGGACTATTTTTGGAGGGGTTATTTTAAGTCGATTGTCTACGCAGATAAGCCCGAGACTATTGACGCCTTGGAAGAGAATATTTGGCGCATTATTGCTGACATACGGCCCCAATAGCTGCAAAAAGTGGTCGAAAATTGGGCCTCTCGGCTGGAATGTATTCGAGCCAGCCGCGGCGGCCAGTTGCCAGAAATCATTTTTAAAACGTAATGGCAAACCCTTATCTTTATAATAAACCTTAATTCTTGGCCATAACATTAAATTATATACGTTTTATTTCTGCTTGAAAACCACACGTCTAAAAAAAACACCCTTTATTATTATTCTGTTACTGATGCCAAATCACCTTGGCAAGTCATTGCTATCAGCATTGATGGATAGCTTAGCTACCGATCGATGATAACTAATTTTTACTGGCTCCAATTGAATAATATGGATGTGAACGGCTGGTGGTTCCAAGGTTCCAACAGAATGGCGCTACGTGCCACACAGCGAACGCCACAATGTTCCATTTCAACATCTACCGATAAGAAAAATCTTTTTTTTTTGCTCAAAAACGACTCCTACAGTTTTGATAAAAATGATTTGTGTATCGAGAAAAGTACGATCTACCATCAGCATCCCTCATAAACAGTTCAAAAACGGTTTGAAAACCTTCAGACAAACTTCTTCGGCTTCTGTATCTATTACAAACTTAATTTTTTCTTTAATTTGTTCCTTTAAGGTCCGCCTGTTCATATCTTTAGTGTCCCCGGGCTCCCAGGGGCTTAGGTAGACATTGAAATCTTTTTAATTAAAACTATTTAACATCTGAAAATGAGCTCAATACTTTTAGGGATCATCGGTATTTGTTAATGACTTCATTTTAATGATTCGTTAAGTCATTTACATTTAACTATCACTTAAAACTGTTCATTAATGAGTTAGGATCTCTTCATACAACCAAAAAAAAAATCCTCAGGGAATTCACAAATGCAGTTTCTTCCGTTTATAATATTTATCGCAAACCATTTTAACATAAATTTCCATAAACTTAAGTAAATTTTACTTCGAATGTTAAACATCACAGATCAACACCTCTCTCCATCACTAAGCATTAGCGTTTCCTTATAAACACGCGATGTGGCTGGTTGCATTTCAATCAATTATGTCATTTTATGCGATCACTTGTGAAATGACAGGTACCGCTGCCGCTGCCACTACTCATTCCCATAACCATTTTGTAGGAAACACACTGATGCGAGCGTTCAACTTCAAATTTGATTCAATTAATCTACAACGATCTCTCTCGTTTGCAAGTGAACCAACAAACTTTAAGTATTTAATCACACCTGCAATTACCATTCTTGTAGCTCATTTGGAAGTGTTGCTGCCTCCGATGCTTAGATTAAAGCGCTAGCGAAACGTCAAACGAACCGTCATTATAGACGCATACAGCGTCCACACGTATTTAAGCCCCAATTGTTATCCAATCGCGATGGTGGTGGTGGTGGAATTCTTTCATTTCGATAGTATCTTGATATTTGTTTGTTTTTGCAGGCAGATCAGAGTCTGTGATGTCAATTTCGCCATATTTAGAGTGCAAATTAAAATAAGGAGCAATCAAATGGAGTGACAGACGTTTTGACGCATAAAATGACGTTAACATAACAAAAGAGTGAAACTTACGTTTGACCACATTACGTCGTTGTTGGTTTCGTAGTTGTCATTTTACAACGGTACATCGACATTACACTTCGACGGCATATTGCCGAACATATTTGGCTTAATTACTCATTTGCTAATAAAACGACTCAAGTCAATATCCTGAATTAGCAAATAAATAGAAAAAAGAAGCTAGCGAAAATGCGAAAGGAAAAAAAAGCACAAGCGTGGAGTTTAAAAAAAACAAAAAACACACACGTACAAACATGTAGTCTGACCATTTTGGGCAAAGAAAGCATAGCTAGTGTCAAAGTGACTTGTCAGTTTGAGTTTGACAAAAGAAGAGCGATACATTCATCACAGCTGGATATGGACATATGGACAACCCGTGTTGCTAGATGATGAATGAGTTTATACAAAAATAAAGCTGAAAAGTCGTAGCTCATATCCAGAAATGGCAATGACTTGTTTGTTTCTTTTTTTCCAAAGAAATTTAAAATCAATGAATGATTGCTCTGGTACAATTCATTGGTATAATTTGAATTTTTAATGTTGTAAGCGATGGAATATTGTAATTAAGAAAATGAGCTATGTTCAGGCAAAAAATATAGACTAAATGGTGGCGCAAGCATTGCTTTCTTTTTAAGTAGCACTTTGAAATTCCTTTTGATATGCTATTGATATAAGTTATACCACACCCATTATAAGTTATAGGCTGGTTTCTTCCTGGTGTAATTTTTACACCTGGCTTTAAATAAAATAGATATTTAATTTCATTTTTTAATGAATTGACACATAGTAGCTATAGTTGGATAAAGGCATAGCAGTTAGAAGTCGGCCTTAAACGTGGGAAATTGTATGTGCACGCATTAGTACTTTTAAATGAGCTTATCTATCAATTGATTGCTTATGTACACAGTAGCACTTTATTTGGTTAAATTTATTTAGATTGACATGTTGATATGAGGCTCTACATTTTCTGAACGTTAATAATGTCGAGAAAGTCAATAATAATTAAAATGGACATAAATCTTAGCATAAATGAAAGATCGTAGACATTTGAACCACTCAGAATAAAAAAAAATGGTACAGTAGATACATAATAAATAAATAAATAAATTGTATTGGGCGACATCTCGTAAAGAAGCAGCGCCCTATTTCATAAAAATGTACACGTGACAATTCTACAAATTTGTTGCACCTGTCTGACAAATGCTCAGTTCATAAAATATTGACAGGTCACAGGTGGCATAAATGTCAGTTAAATACAACGAAAAATTTGTCTGACATAACGTTGTGACAGTTGCATCAGAAAATGGCTTTAATTATGCGTTTTTCTGGCTCTGCTCTGAATTGTCAAACATAAATTGTGTTTCTTTTTTCGCTCTGAGTGTTCATGGCTTCAAATTTGTGTTTCTTTTTCAGTTCTGAACTTGTTCAGAGTGCGCTCTATGAGCTCAGAATAAAATAACTGTGTAGACAGAGTTAAATGCTGAACACAAGCATTTGACAGCTAAGTTTTCAGGTGTGTTTCAAAAATAGTTCAGAGGGCTCAGAACACACTTCGTTAAGAGGACGTTCAGAATATGTTCGATATGCTCGGACTCTGTTCAGAGATCTATTCTGCACAAAAAAAGAAAAACGCCTATTGAATGATCACCAATTCTATCAACAAAAAAATGGTGAGTCCTTTTTCGACGGTCCATCAACTGTTATTATAAACAAAACAAAAGCTAAACAGCTCGAGAACCCCGTCGCATCTGTTTTTTTCTCTGGTAACGTCGCACATCGTCATTATTCTCCCCCTGATATCCGGAACTACAATTGTATTGCAGACGATAGTGATTTGGAGGGTTAGACTTAACCGAAGGATATTCTGTGAACAACCAGAACCAGAGCTTCACATCAAGTGTGGCAGGATGATCTGGAGAAGATTGCGTGCTTAAATTGAAGGAGAACTCCCGGAAATCCTAACTTACAGCAACCGTACCAACAGTCAAATTGACAGCACTGTTCAGCAGTCAACAGCGGCTAGGAAAGGCAGAAAACTTCAAGGACCAGCTTCGACTGTTATGCGAATATGCCAGAGCATATTCAGGCCATATATACGCTCATAGACAGAGACTCTGCAAGGAATTTCAACAGATATACCATAGGACACATTTAACCCCTTCACGCGAATTTCGGCTTGACGGTGGCGAGGGGGCTTATGTTTGACCCACCAGCGACCCAGCTGGAAAGACATACAACTAAGTAAAACCAACAAAACAGGGATGTCCATCCAAAACAAATAAAATATGGACAAAAGTTAACAAAATAATGAAATTCGAGTGGGGATGTACACTCAAGTGTCGGCAGAAGTCACGGCTGTCGGCGAGAGCTTGGCTTCGCAAGAGGCTTAGTCGATAGTGACAACAATAAATGTAAACAAATAATCAAATAAGTCCGTCTTAACAAGACAACACACTCAACCTTACAGCGGCTCTTCTTCCTGCTTTATATACCTTGGCCATTGACAGTAGGGAGACCTTGAACAGACCTCCCTCTAGAGGAAGTCAAACCGCTGAAGTCTACTCAAAGCTTCGACGTAACGCAGTGACTACAGATCTTCTAAAAGATTCGTGAGTGCTACGGAGAAAAAGGACCCAAATACTCTCAGTTCGAGAGACAAGACCCTTTTGAAAAAAACGTAGGAAGTTTGTGAAAAATAAACTATGAATGTCAATTGGCAATGGCTGCCACTGAACCCATTGTTTCCTCCCAACAGTTGAACGCTAAAAAGGTAGACAGCGAAAGAGTAAATGCTGCTAGGTCTATTCCTAAAAAAAGATACACCGTGAACAGGCTAGCAATAACTATACTACTCGTACCGGCTCAAATATGAAACTGGCGGCCTCCAGCAAGAAGCAGTAGACCAACGCTACATAGAACCTGAAAAGGAACGAAAAAGTATATAGGTCGGCAACTCTTCTGGGACAAAGCCAGACTCATCTAAAAGAGCAAAATCAGAAGATGCAAGAGTTTTTACACCACGCCGATCGATCTCCAGATTTCCTAATAAGTCAAAACAACCCGGATGGGAAAATCACGGCAAAAAACTGGCTACTTGTGAAAAACGAACTCCCCAAAGCAACATCCGAAAACAATAGTTCAGAGGATGACACATTCGATGTAGCTGTTTGGTGGAAAGTAGTGAAAGTGGTCTGCTGTAAGTGGGGAACGGAAATCCCTGGAGTTCCTCACTCACACAATCACCAATTTCGGCGAACTGTGGGTTGGTGCTTCTTTCGGTGTTCTCAACGTCACAGCTCTACCACTTCACCAACAGGTTAAAATATGGGTTCCTCCCCCTGCTAGAGGACACATCCATAATAAATTAAACTGTTGGCGAAATATTTCATCGGATATCTCAGGAATGACCACCATACTCGCTCGATCTCAATCCATTGGTTGGACTGAGCATGTAAAGGGTGTTTTTTTTAAATCTAAAGAACTTTAAAATGGAATAAAACTGAGATGATTTTTTAAATTGACATGAAATTTACTTTATTCAAAAGATAATCTTCTGGCGTTATAATTTAAATATGATTTCTGGCATATGATCGCCACGGCTGGCTCAGACGTAGTCTAATCTGGAGGTCCAATTTTCGATGACTCTTTCCAAGATTTGTGGCCGTATATCGGCAATAACGCGGCGAATGTTGTCCTCCAGGTGGTCAATCGTTTCGGGCTTATCGGCCTAGACTAGTGACTTCACATATCCCCACAGAAAATAGTCAAGCGGCGTTAAATCACACGATCTTGGAGGCCAATTCACGGGTCCGTAACGTGAAACTATGCGGTTACCAAACGTTTCCTTCAATAAATCAATTGTGGCACAAGCTGTGGAGCGACATGTTGTGTCGTCTTGTTGAAACCACAGCTTTCGCACATCATGGTTGTTCAATTGATGAACGAAAAAGTCAGTAATCATGGCTCTATAGCGGTCACCATTGACTGAACTTTCTGGCCAGTATCGTTTTTAAAGAAATACGGACCAATTATTCCACCAAACCATAAAGCACATCAAACAGTCAGTTTTTGTGAATGTTACGGTGTTTCAACATGCATTTGAGGATTATCATCACTCCAAATACGGCAGTTTTGCTTATTGACCTATCCATATTCAACCAAAAGTTAGCTTCATCGCTAAACAAAATTCGCTTATCAAAATTGGGATCAACGGCAATATTGTTTTGGCATTCAGGCGTCAGTCAGTCATGTTTAAATGCCAAACCAAAAATAAATCATTTGACAGCTGACAAAATGGCCGCCAGTTAAAATAGTGTTGCCAACTTAAAGTTCTATACCTCTAAAAAAAAACACCCTTAGTTGATTTAAAGGCCAAGGACAAGGAGGTCTGTTATTGACATCATACAAATTTGGGGTTCCTTATGAAGCAAACGTTGCGTAAAGAGAGGGATTATTAAATACCACTGGAGGAGCTACTGTGGCCCATAGCGAAACATTTTAGCGATTAAATCGCTCTAAATGTTTCCAATTTGAAATCGATTGAATATAATATGATAACTCAAACATTTCTATCCTTCATCATTCATTTTCCAAGTTTTAATGCTAACTGTTTCATAGTTCATATACCTAGTTGTGTATAATATTGTTATACTTAGTCTGTATCTATATCTTTTTCTTGTTTTGGCCACGATGATTGGGCAATGCCTTAAATAATTACTGAAACCCTTTATTTAAGTCGACCAAGGTTAGTAAAATAACTAATTCTTTTGGCCGATATACCGAGACGGCGAGACCCCATGTGGCTTCACAACTACATATAGCTACAGACCTTTATGTTATTTTTGTAGCAACATAAAATCTTAAAATTTTTCATGCTCCAAAGACTTAACATTCACCTAGATGACTAATTAACTTTCTATTAAATAACAACACATGCGAAATACATACCCATGTATGAAGTTCACGAAGTATTTTATTTCGCATTAAATTACAAAAATCTAAAAATATTTTCAAACCAAATTAGTAAATTTAATTACAAGCTAACCCCTTCCCTTAATGAAAGCATGTGAATCGCAAGGGGTCAACCTTAATTGACTTCAACCGTTTGTGTTCTCATCACCAATCCAATTGACTTATGTGTATTTATAGTTTTACCATTTTAAAACAAACAAAAAACTCAAAGCTTCATAAATATGTGAAATGTTTCTCTTTTAGACATACCTATATAGATATACGTGCATATATAGCTACGTAGATAAATTGGTTAAAATTGATTAATTATATAGGTTTATTATTGATTTTCTAAAAAATTAAAAAAACCTTATTTTGTGATGTGTCTGTTGCATCAAATCAATTCCAATTAAATCATTTTGATCTCTGAATAAATTAAAGTGATTAATCTTAATCCAGCGCTAATACCTTTGTTTAGTCTGTTTGTTATTGCATATACCAACATTTTAATTTCGTAATTAATTAAAAAATTCATCAACAAAATAAAAAAAAAAAACACTCTCCCTTCTAGTCGAAACTGATTTATCATTCGATAAAAACCTCAACAAAAAAAATGAAAACAAAAAAAATATGTTTTACAACATTGTTGACAGCTGATGTTGGATGATAGTGAATAGAGTTAATAGAGTTCACACGTTTAGGCAACAAACATAGCAGCCAACCCAACCTCTTTTACCGTTTATAGTTAAACTCGTATATATTATGCAGTCACACCTATAAAGATGCAATAAATAAGATAAAAAACAAAAAACCGCCTTGACTTCAAAGTGAATAAGTATTATGTACTTTGGGCATTTTCAAATGCTACCGTTTGTAGCAAAAAATCAAACAAATAAAATGACTAATGTCAACTTTAAACGAACGAAGAGGAATTCCCCAGAGCTATATAAGAGCTATATAAGAGTTAAATCATCCGCTTCGCCCGGGGCCAATAAAGTGGAGTGCATTTTTTTCTTTTTAGTTTATTGTTTTCTGCTATATAATAGGAGTGGTTGTGGGAATGCAGTTTTGAATTTAAATATTTAAATACATTGATCTATGGCATATTGTGAAATGCATGCAAATTTGATTGTTAGAAAGTAATTTTTTTTTGTGGGTACAGCAAATGTATTTTGCAACATCTTAATTGGCCATGAAGATAATTATCAAAAATGAATGTGACTTTCATTAAAAATGTCTTTTGTGTTTGCCGCTGTTATGCAAATTGGCCTGAAGGAAGATTAAGCTATATGATGAAGTGATGATTGGCCCTTATGATCTAGGTCTACCAATTAAGTAAAATAGCACGTGAACACGTCCCTCGACGTGATTTTCCTTTCGATATTCAAACTTTCTATTAATTTGCAATCACCTAAACTACAATCTGTGCTACGTGAATAGTCAGCACACAGTTTGTTAGCAGAAACTTTCTGTAGCTCTTGGTTCATGTAATAGGTCTTTTTCGTATCTTTTTTGAGTAAAATTTGTAAAACCTGTCAGAACGCCAAACTGAGAACGAATTTCTCAAAAAGAAAGAAAGAGAAAGAGAAACTTACAAGAAAGTTAACAAACGCATTGAACCACTTTTGTGTACAAAACGTCAAAGTCTCACGCGTCACATCAACATGCTAAAAGTCCGGTTTTGTTGACAATTTGCCTTTGGTTTAGAAAAAATTGTGTGACTCACGGTTTATAAATATGTGTACACATGTGTATGCGAAGTCGTCCATACGTTGTTGACTACGTGCACGGTTCCAAAACGGACTAGTTTGCTTGAAGGGGATCTTCAGATTCTTGCAACTGATCGTACCCAATATCCTATTATGCAGATTTTCATAGCTAAACGCGCTACATTGTAAAGCCTGGAACGCTGCTGATGCGAAACGAAAAATCCCATACAAAAATGACACAACGAAATCATAAACGAAAAATTTCGTCCTCCTTTTCGTTTTGCAAAAGCAAATGATGCTAACAGCTGAGTATTTTGACAGTCTTTACATTTCTTGTAGTAAAAATTTGCTAGTTATCCAATGGAGGGAAAATATTTGCTCTCTCGTTGCAACTTTTTCTAGTTAACAAACAGGAATTTTATGACAATTTGTGCAAATTTTCAGTAAAGTTCCAAACATACCTAAAATGTACTTGCTGTCAAGAAAATCTTTGATGTATGAAGCTACTTAAGTTTTTTTTAAAATTGGGAAAATTCCGAATCTGTCAACGTTAAAAGTGACAGCCATAAATTTGTTCCAATCGACAGATGCAAAATTCAAAAACCAAGAAGTTTGATATTTCAAATAATAATAATCTTTATCTATTTATCTATATCACTATATAACTAGAGAAATGCCAATTTATAACAGTTATACCAGTTTATCGCCATTTTAAGTGGGCGTGTGTGAACGCTCTTCGCATTACCTACTTGCAAAAAAAACTCTGGGTACTTTTATAAACCACAACAGTCGGAATATCAAGTCATTCCCTTCAAAAATAGATAAACAATTGTCATTTGCCACAAAGTGATAATTTTGACGTTTGTGAAAAAAAACAAGAGATGGATATATTGCTATTTGGTAAAAATGCCTATTAGGTTGAAAAGCCGACACACTAAGGCCAATTGTTGATCCGTTGGGATACTATGGGAATCAAGAAAGAAGAAGCTTCAAGTGCAAGACTTCTTATTTTTTTGTATTTGTTAGATCATATAAGGCTCTGCCAAGCCAACGCGAATACTTCCGAACGACGACAAAACTTTCGCCTGTCTTAATTTATTTACATGCAGATTAATGAGAGCACCCACACATGGCGCGATGCGAATCTTAGAACATTATTCAGCCGTCAAATATTAGCACCGAATGTTTCGCGTTGGTTTTGGAGGACCTTTAGGATCATTACATTAGTATTCTTCCTACTTAAAGGCATATCAAAGGCTCAAAGCTTAAAGATATGAAACATTTAGAGCGCTTCAGAAAAAAGAGGTCTATTGGCAGGAACAAATTTGTGATGCATATTTTTTACAACAAAGCCGGCATTTTCAGAAGCTGATTCTATTTGCCTGATGCTTAAGGTCTTGTCAAACAGAGTGCGGTCTGGCGCGCGAGCAACAATACAGTCCGTCGCGTTATTTGTGTTGTGAAGAATCATACCGTGTCTTTCAAACTGAAAGCGCTCAGGAGAGAACGTGAGGAGCAATTTCAAGTTCTTGTAGATTTTTACAAAAAACGCAACGGGCACACTTTAAAAGGTGTGCACCTATCACAAAATGAATGTACTTGAATATAAAGAAAAATAAAGACATAAGATAAGGTAGGGTGCCAGAATGAATCAAAAATATATATATTTTTCATTTCTTATATTCGAAGAAATTATGGGAAGAACTAGAACGCCAAATAGTGCCTGCATTTTATTTGACATTACAGAACGCGTCGGTCAATTAGAGTTCGCTATAGGACCGCCAGATGGCGCGGCATTCTGTTTGACCGAGCCTGCTTTTATTCAGATATGGTATACAAAATGATGGGCCAAAGTAATATCATAATTTGAACGTGCCATTATTTTTGCAAAAAGCGTCAAATAATAGGTCTGTTTGGTAGCGTGAAATTTTTCACAAATTTTCGCAATTTTTCAAAAATTCTTACAATTTGCTTTCAAATCCCATATTGAAAAAACCTAGTTTCGCGAAACTTGATGAAAGTTTTAGTTACCAAACAGACATACTGTCATTGTGCATGTGCATTCATATTTATGTTATAGGCAGATATAGAATTAGTTGGCATGGCCAGAAGCAATGGAGTGCTACACTCCTGAAAAACGCGAGATTATTCCTACAGCTTATTTCACCAAATTTGTGGCAGCGTAAATTTCGTCGTTTTTTTCGTGGTCCTGTTCCATGTGTGCGGAAAAATAAGCGTTTTGCTAAGCGTCTCTTATAAACTGGGTCTATTAGATATCTCTCAAGAGTGAGCGGCCACGTATAGTGCTCGTTCGACCTAAAATATCACTGTTGTCCTTGTGATGGCTGAGAAAGAAAGAAAGTGCACAAACCATCCAGTTAAAGTCTAACACATAATGCGTAAGCAATAAAAGACTGCCAAATACTCTCGGGCGTATTTATAGTCATTTTTAAACTGTAACCAAGTTAAACCTGTGTTTACTTGTATTTTCTATGCTAAATTTTGATTGCTATGGGTTAGATTTTTAATATTTGAAATTAAATAATTCAATAAACTTATATATTTGAATGAACATAGGAGGTAATTCGTAATTCGTTGATCCATTTGATTTTGACGTTTGTAGTTTAGTAAAACATGAGTTTAGCAAACGACTATGAATACGCCCTTTTATCTTTTTTTCTCAAATCAAATATGACTCTGGATGAATATATTAGCCGTATTTTACTATCGCCGATGATCCATACAGATCATCTCATGAAAATAAAACAATACGGATCTTAGTGACAACTGTGTTGAATACCTATCTCTGTTTTCCTTACATTTATTTATTTTTCATTTATTGGTTTTCTTTTTTCTTTACACTATACAGTTCACAATTCCTAACCATTTGAAAAGCTGAGAAGCAATAGCAAAAACTAAACTTTTGGTTTATGAAGCGTGATCCATCCCGATAGATAGCAGGATCTCGTGTTGTTGTTGTAATGCATGTATTTTGATGATCTATATGGAAATACAAGGTGGCGCAAAAATTGTCACACAGCGCAATTATTCGGCCAAACATTTCAACTGAAACGGCCGCTAATACTATGTTTTCACCGACCGCTAAATCGAGATTTGATAAGATTTGCCATAATCTTCTTCAAATCTCGAAGATTTACCATACAAATTTATTTCGTAAATCATAGGGCAAATAGTTTTACAGGTCGAACAATCCAATTTATGTCGCGCTGAACGCATTCATTGGAAAATTCAACCCTTCTTGCTTCTTTTGCCAAACAAAACTTTCTGTCTCACTTCAACTTCATACGAGAAAATGAAACAGCATTTGCGTTTTGAGAGGTACTGTCAAAGTTAATCTATTTTTTATTGTTTTTGTGTGGTGGAAACACTACATAGATTTATCTAATCTTAATTGAGATAAACCTTCGGTGGAAACATATAGTAACTCTCGTTCAATCTTAGCTCTGAGCTTCTCTAATGACGTTCGATGAAAATTGTAGTAAGGACATCCTAGAACCTTCGAAAACTATTGTTTGGTTTCCGTCCTTTTAAATGTTGCAGCTTGCAGACTAGTGTTTTATTTTTCTGAGAATATCAACATTTGTTTTTTTAGTTTTAAAATGATCTACTTAGTGAATAGCCGAGTTTTGATAAGATTTTCCCATAATCTTTTTCAAATCTCGGTGATTAACCACACAAATTTATTTCGTAAATCTAGTAGATTTAAAATGAATGTTGTTTAATCTTCATATAGGGTCGCGCTGAACGCATTCATTGGAAAATACAACCCTTCTTGCTTCTTTTGCCAAAGTCCCCTTTCACACGAGGAAACTGAGTTGCCAGCAACATTCATTTTGTAGGTGAGAAGGGCAAGAAGTAAGAGGGGAAAATGAAATCTCCCCGGTCAACGATTCGAGGAGATTTTTTTGACATTCCTCTTCACACACCCAGTAGAGCGTGTTCAACGAAGGTATTTTAAAAGGAAACTACAGAAAGTTGCCACGATTTTGTTTCTTCGTGTGAAAGGAACAGGAGGTTATTAAGGAAATTAAAAGAAAACGTCAAAAAAATCTCCAGCAACTTGTTTCCTCGTGTGAAAGGGGACAAACATGAAACTTTCTGTCTCACTTCAATTTCATACGAGAAAATGAAGCAACATTTGCATTTTGAAAGCTATTGTCAAAGTTAATTTATTTTTCAACCTTTTTGTGTGGTGGAAACACTACATTTATTTAATCTAAATTTAGATAAACCTTAGGTGGAAATACAGTATTATTGACCCTCTCTATAAGCAATAACAATGCTTTTTATTGACCTTAGGGATGATTCTATACTCTATCACCCTGGGGACTATACCAAGTTAGATTTGAATAATGAAGAACCTTTACTGTTTACTCTAATTGAAAATAGCCTTGAAAATGTCTTGAATGTCTAAAAAAAACCACGTCTGTAAATGTTAAATGCCCAACCCATCGACATCGGCCGGCGGCGACGGTGGCGTTTATAAAAGATTTGTTCCACTTCCATTATACCTATTACAAAATATTCAATATTCACAAAACCACATATACACACAAGGAACTTAACAGATCTGTAGAAGCTTTTCCAACATTACCTACTAACTTTTGAGTTTTGACAAATCTCCTCAACTAATCGCCCCCATTACTTACTGACTTCATCGGCAGTTCTTATTAGGTATTGTGTAGCTGTAAGCTGTCAGCAATTATCCAAGGTAACAAACAAAGTTTCCTTATATTCATTGAATATTCATGAACCCAAGATCACTTAAAAACAAAAACAATCAAAAACCAAACAAATTTATTTAAACGTCGTCGTTGGTCAGGCCTACAACTGATGCTTATACACTTATACAGTTTCACTCTTTGAATCTATTAATTACTGGCAACAAATCATTCCATGGCAGCCGAATAGAAAATTAAGATAGTCGATAGTCGTGCCTAGGCTGTTATCTCAATTGTTATTAAAACGGAAATAAATTACTTTCCAGATCACTTCAGATACCTATCTAAAATTCAATGCAGGGCTGGATTTATCTTATACAATGGGAAACTATTTAGACCTAATCTACACGCAAAAGCCTTTTATAGCATTTCATTGGTAGTTATGAAAAGCACCCTGTATAATAACTCTGTTAATAGCTGATAATTATGCTCTTAAAGAAATGAGAACTGAGCTTGAGACTGTTTTATACGGGAGCAATTTTAATATTCGTTGCTCTTTTGGTTTCCTTATAATTGCAAGGCACTTTTAAATGCTGTGACTACGATTTTCAATTAATGCTGCAAGTGAAAAAGTGTCATCTCTCTGTACTCTTTACTCCACTTGATTAAGAGAAGTTATCTGATTGGAAGATAAATTGAAAATAAAACACACTCGAACAATAAGGAAAAGCACATAGAAGAAAGAGCGACGACTAAGCAAATTCGGAGGATAAAACATCAAGAGCATCTGTTCAGTTAATCGGGTTTAACTTTAATCTCGCACTGGATCTTACTGCTTGAACACAATAGAATGCTGCAACTGGAACTGGAGCTGCGGCTGCAATATTTGTCAAAAAGTATCGTACGTGCTTTTTGTACGTGCCCACAATGCAGCTGTACTTTCTCTAACATTCTGACTGCAGAAGCACTGATATCTATAACATGATGAATTGAAGAGAGCTTGAAGCTCATTTCAACCCGTCTATAAACACTCATCGAGTTGAAATAGGCTTGTTTGCCTCTATTAAATTTCAAATGTCAAAAATGCTGCATGTAAAAGTTAAAAATTGGTAAACTCTATACTCTAGCCTGATTCACAATGCGGCGAAGAAACGAGACGTGAGCTTGACGAGAACTCGTTGTTGTTTTCAAACCAATTTCAAATAATGAAAGCATACCTGGATATACACAATGCGGCGGCGGCGTTTCTCGTCGCCACGTCACGCCAAGATGTCGAAAAATTGAAAAAAAAATAAGCGTCGTGACGACGATTTTCATTTTTGCTAAGTAATTTACAGATTTTTCAAAAAAAGATATGATCAAATGTATTTAACAAATAAAGTCATTGATAAATCTATTGTTTTGTATGTTATTTTGATTATATTTTATTGATTTTTTTTTTTTAAGGAGTTTTTGTCTTAAAAACACTCGCTGAATTGTGACGACGATTGGGCGACGATTTTGTAACTAGAAAAAGATGACAGTGGTTCTCGTCACGCTCAAGCCCCATTTCCTCGTCGCATTGTGAATCAAGCATATTGCAGCTCCGGCTGCAGCTCCGTTTGCAGCTACGTTGCGTTGTGTTCGCAACATTGAAATTATGGTATTCAATATTTTGACAGCTAGTCCGGCTGCAGCTCCGTCTTCATTGTGTTCAGGGAGTTAAAGGACCAAATATTATACGCATAAAGCCGCGTCCAGATCAATAAAAATTTACGTTGTATCCCGTGCGCCGTCGGATAGGGTGCGTTGAATGTGACACACAAATTTGTGTGCGTCCGGACGTCCACACTGACGTATTTTGTTGCGTCTACATAAATATTTGCGTCGAACACGGCGCACAACGCAAATTTTTATTGATCTGGACGCGGCTTAAGGTATTTTTTTTTATTTTTTTTCGGCTTTCACTGGCTGTGGTGAAGTCTCTTTCTCACAATACATGTACACATGAGTTATTTCCAGACTAATTTGAGCCGCCAAACCCAGATCCAAAACGGACTTCTTAGCTTGAAGGGAATCAGTCCAAAGTTCTGTCAAAATTCATATACAAAAATAAAATTTGACTGAAATTGGTAGTTTTGGGAAGTTAATGAACAGATCAAATGTAAGTTTTAAAAAAGTAATAGAATATAAATCATTGATTAAAAAATTGGTTTTAAATAAAAAATCAGTTCGTAAAATTTTTAATTTACACTTATTTAAGTTTGTTTTTGTAATGGATATAAGGCTTTGAAAGCTGTGATGCCTACTACCGGCCTCTTAAACTAACTAACTAACTTCAAGACTAAAAGTCTGGCCATGATTTGAAAGAGATGAGAAAAAACAAACAACCCAGAGCAATTAAAGGGAAATTGACTGAAGATTGATTGATTCAACAACAAAAAAAAAGGTGAAAGACTTTGTGCTGTGTTAGAGGTTATGGTTTGATTTTTTGTAAAAAAAAAAATATGGAGGTATCCATCGCATGTACTGTACAGTACATACCTATTGGTACCTATCCGACGCTTTTATGATGATAAATCAAAATATCTAAGCTATTAAAAGAGAGTGTGAGCTGTGAGCCTGCGAGCCCCATATGGAGGCTTTTCAAGAAGAATCCCAATTATTGTGTAGGTAGATTTGATGTGTTTTATTGTTTTATTATATGATTGACTTTTTGGCCTTGACCGTCTTATTTAAGTTTCCAAAAGAAATAATTGTAAGTTGAAAAAGTTACTACATATATCAACTCTTATGGCGCATTGTGTTATATTTTTTGAGTTGTAAAGGTTATTTAATTTAACGAGTTCCCATTCTTTTATTGGCATTCGACAATAAAAAACCTAATATTTACTCAATCTGTCTTAATTCGTCCCACACACACATTTTAAGGTACCTACAATTATTTTATTTACTCAAACTCTGCATTATGCAATACGAGAAGAAAAAAAAAAATGGCAGTTATTGCATTCATATATACATTTTTTGAGAACGCCTTCATGTTTAATGTTGCTAAGGTGGACTGCTGCAAGTGGTCACGTGAAATGGATCATTAACTGTTGTTGAGTAAGAAAAATATGTAAGGCTTAAAGATTGATTCAAGTTATGTATATGAAGTCTTGAGATTGCTCCTTTGGTTTTGGTTTGGTTTATATGGGTTTGTTAAATTTTGCAAAGTACCTACTATGTTAAATTGAAAATGTAGTGTTTTTCATTAAGTGGTGTCATATTGATTGAAATGTTTAATTAATTTTTGTCTTGTGAAACACTTGAAAAAACATATTTCGTTGCGACAATCACCTAAATAATCTAATCTATACTTTTCGAGTTTTCACCGAAGAAAAGTTGAATTAGTTTCGAGAACTGAGTCTTATTTAGGCTTCCGATCAGAGATGTGCGAGGAATGGAATAATATGAATGGAATAAAATTTCGAAGGCACCTCATTTTAATGAAATATTATTGCCATTTTCATGTTGATTGAGTATTTTAAAGGCAGTTGCTAAATTATAAGGAAGTGACTCTAGACATGGTAATTATAACAGTTTTGGTTTATATAAGTACTGTTTATGCGGCCCGCAGAGCCAGGGACCTTCACTGGTGGGCATACTTCATCAGGCACCTTTTTTCAAGTCGCACGAAGTGCATTAACGCGCGCCCACTTTTAATGGCGAGAAACTGTTATAACTGTTATAAACTGACATGTCTCTAGTCTAGTCCAAATTATAAACTGATGTGTTACACAGTACATAAATCTAAGGTAATATTATTTTGCGCAGGTTGTCAAAATTGAAAGTGTCAGAAATTAAACATGGCTGCTCCAGTGCCCCCAAAACTGCATATGGCATTAGTAGGAACATCAACAAATGTTAGCATTTTAACAAGTGAAGAGGATCCGCCATTTCCACAGATGCTTAGAACTGAACAAAAATGAAATCCTAAAGATATTTCATATATTAAATGTGTACTGTGGCTGTGTTTCAATAGTATAACAAGAGAAGTAACGCCTATGCGGAGTGACGACAATAGCGGATCTTTTGAAGAACAATCGTAAAATGGGCGCTTGAATTCCGTTGAAAATTCTTCAATCCCACCCTTTACTTTTTCGCTTCAAAAAAACGGGAATGTGGAAACAGCATGTTCGTAAACGTTTGCTAGAATCTGGGGAGGAGTACACGAGCTTTAAATGAAAAATAAATCAAAAAAAAAGAAAGTGTTGAAACCATGTAACCATATTTGTTTCTTTTTTTGTTCGAACTGGTGATTGATATGGCAAAGGGGTTTAATTATGATCCTAAAACCAGTTTTGCGGTGGTGCAGCAGATTCCGAGTGTGTGGCAGCAGAAATGGTTGTGAAGAGAAGTAAGAGGGATTCGTATGAGGTTTGGCATGATATTTAGTTTTGTAGCGAGGTGAGGTTAACCGGAGGCGCAAGATCCCCCCTACATCCGGTGAGCTAAGCCGCGCGACGACTTTTTCAACAAATTTTGAGATGTTTTTTTCCGAAGTTCCTGTAGATAAATTCTCTAGATTCTTAAATAATTTAATTGGTCTATTTTCGATTATCTAAAAATAAAAAAAAATATTGATTATTTATAAAAGATACCTTCTATAAGTAGCCTGAAGCTTTAGTACTAAGAAAAAATGCTTTTTTTTTAAACTTTTTGATTTAAAAAAAAAACAGCTCTAAAAGATACCAAGAAAGTAAGTATGCCACCATATGCTCCATACATTCATGTTAAAGCACAGAAAAAATCAGCTGCAGATACGTGCAAATGTGGAAGTTATATGCTCATAAATGTTTCACTTAATCGGATTTCAAAAAACTCCGTCTTGACGGTGGTTTTTACCAAAAAGTTTGATTACTTCGGTACTAATTGTCAGAATGAACTGGTTAGGCCCATTATTTTAAGAAAAAATGTCAAACTTTATTTTAAAAATAAAACAAAATTAATACATTGACCCAGGGCTGAGAATTTCGATTTTTGCGAAACCATTTATTTCTGCCTGGAAAATTTTTCAACTTTCAACTCGATTTTCTTGAAAGCAACACACGAAAAATAATATAGTTTTATGATATTTTGAATTATATGATAGAGCTTAATACAAAATAAAGAAAAGGATTAGGGATAATCTTTTATTTTTTTTTAATTTTTCGCTAAAAGTAGGGCAGGTAAAAATAAACAAGGTGTTCTTTTTAAAGTTTTATTGCTTTGTTTTTGTTCTGTATTGCGTAATTTTGTATTACCTGTAAGGATTAGTAATGGCTTATTAGAATAAAATCTCTTACTTAAATCTATATATATATAAAGGATTAATGAAAAAAAAGTCAGTATTGAGTTATTGAGCATTTGTGCAAGGCGCAATAAGTGAAAGTGAAGTTAAATATAATAACAAACATATATAGTGAATTCAATACATTAAAATGGATTCAATCGAAATTCCTTATTCGGTGTTGTGTAGTGAACTTATTACTAATGGTCATGATGTTCAAAATCTTCGAAAGTTAAGATTTTACTAAAAAAAACTTTTATTTAAATATATCATCAAAACCCTCAAATTTTATAAAAATGTCAATAACTTTTTTTCTAACAATTTTTCCTTGACAAAATTTTGACCAAGCATGTATAAGACTAATTTTATCATGTTTGTCAAATTTCATTAAAATTCGTTTAATAGTTCAGATTTTACAGACTTTTTTCCGCTCTCCCATACAAACATCAAATCCCTCAAATTTTAGAAAAATGTCAATAACTTTGTTTCTAATTATTTTTTTTCAACCAAATTTTGACCAAATATGTATAAGACTAATTGCCAAATTTCATTTAAATCCGTTGAACCGTTCAGATAAAACAGACTTTTTTCCGCTCTCCCATACAAACCGAACCACTGTGCGACGCCAGCAGAACATTCGGACCCGTATTGTCTTGTTCTATTCCCTATCCTTATTCACCCCATACTTCCGTATCCTATCCGTTTCCAATTTCCTTTCCCAAATATGTTATCCTTTCCTGGTCAAATATCCTACCCCGTTAAAAAGTACCAAAAGTACCCTAGGAACACAGAAAAAGTTGTATCTTCAAGAACTCAATATTATTTAGAAAAGAATAAAAAAAATGTATCTAAGGAAAAAATTAATGACATAAAAGGTCTATATGACGGAGTTCACATTGGACTCACTCCGCGCGACTCATTTTAAAATAATATTGTTATAATAAAGAAAAGTATCTCTTTTGAAATTAATTTTAGATTATTTTGATTTGCGATTATACCTAAATAGTTTCAACACAAAGTGTTCATTTAGTTAATTATTACGAATCGATGAAACCCCAATTTTAATTCTATAACTAATGCCAATAAAAAAGCTAAAGTTTCTCTTATATATTTGATTTTTTTTTGTTAATGAAACTCAGTTTGTTGTCTCGTCATATATCCAGGGTAGCATAATTTGCATTACAAAAGCTATTTCAATACTAATAATAATTTATTAGATTTTTAGAAATCAATTTTGCCAAAGTATGTTATTGGATAAGAAATCGAATTAATAATAATAATCGGATAAATTATATTTTTGCATGTCTATTCAGCTTTTGAATATTTAATTAGGCTTAACTTGATTGCACTTTGTTGACATGTATAAATAAGATTAAGATTTTGATGAAAAAATTAAATATTGAACTGTTTTGTATTTATAAGTACAAAAAATATATTTGGAAGTAGTTGACAACTGATTTTTGTCAAAAAATCGATAAATGTAAGTTAAAATGCTTATTGATTTCGTTTTTTGAAACATTTTCTTGTATGATGAGTTCTTTACAGAGCATAATGGTTTCCACAGTTCCGTAGAGGAGTTTGTTGGTGGTTTCGAATTCGATAAATTTCATTTCAGAAAACTTGGCGGCGGAATTAAGAGGAAAAACTGCCAAATTTCGCATAAAATTACAAAACTCTTGAAACATTGGTTTTTCAAAGGTATTTTTATTTGTTTCAATTCATTCCAAAACCTGACAACACCTGCATCAGGTGTAACATTTTTTACGAATCTATTGTTGATTCCTAATAAAGGGTGGTTAAATTTTAAGGGCCGATGTTGAATGTGAACCAACACCTAAACGTCAAGTTTTTTTCTGCATTTCATTTGACATTTCTCAATTTCAGACTAACTCTATTTAATACTATGTTTCCACCGACCACTTAACCGAGATTTGATAAGATTTGCCATAATCTTCTTCAAATCTCGAAGATTTACCATACAAATTTATTTCGTAAATCATAGGGCAAATAGTTTTACAACTCGAACCAAACCAATTTATGTCGCGCTGAACGCATTCATTGGAAAATCCAAACATGAAACTTTCTGTCTCACTTCAACTTCATACGATAAAATGAAACAATATTTG
Source organism: Leucozona laternaria (assembly GCA_932273885.2). Classification (NCBI taxonomy): domain Eukaryota; kingdom Metazoa; phylum Arthropoda; class Insecta; order Diptera; family Syrphidae; genus Leucozona; species Leucozona laternaria. The sequence goes on along the minus strand of OW026366.1, from coordinate 213,952,694 downwards.
CATTTTGAGAGGTACTGTCAAAGTTAATATATTTTTTAATCTTTTTGTGTGGTGGACACACTACATAGATTTATTTAATCTAAATTGAGATAAACCTTCGGTGGAAACATAGTATAAACCATGGAAAGATACACAATCGAGCAACGCTTTAAAGTTATTCAGGCTTATTATGAAAATGGATGATCAATTTTCGAAGAAAATCATCTTCAGTGATGAGGCACATTTTCACCTCAGTGGATTCGTCAATAAGCACAGTTGCCGCATTTGGGCGAATGATAATTCAAGAGTGATTGTCGAAAAACCAATGCACCCACAAAGAGTGACTGTTTGGTGCGGTTTATGGGCTGGCGGCATCATCGGGCCGTATTTTTTCCAAAATTAGGCTGGTCAGGCAGTTACTGTGAATGGTGTTCGCTATCGTGAGATGATAACGAACTTTTTATGGCCCGAATCGGAAGATATGGATGTGGACGATATGTGCTTTCAACAGGACGGTGCCACTTGCCACACAGCTAACGAAACAATGGCTCTTTTGCGCGACAAATTCAATGGCCGTGTTATCTCACGTGGTGGCGATGTCAATTGGCCGCCAAGATCATGTGATTTGACACCGTTGGACTTCTTTCTTTGGGGTTATTTGAAAGAAAAGGTGTACGTCGATAAGTCAGCAACAATTCAAGAGCTAAAGGATGAGATAATTCGGCACATTAACGGCATAGAACCTCAATTATGCCTCAGTGTCATCGAAAATTTGTACCATCGGATTGAGGTGTGGCGCCGAGGTCGCGGCGGCCATTTTGCCGATATTTTGTTCCATATACATAATTGAACCATACCAACATAATAAAAAGAAATGACAATAATTTCCTAAATAATTTGTGTTTTATTCAAAATCAACATCGGCCCTTAAAATTTTACCACCCTTTAGTAAACGCCACTGTGAATTCATTTCTTCCAAATCTGAATGTCCATGAAATGGAAATGCTTTTGAAATTGAAATGAATTGTTCAAATACTAGGTATCAGTTTCTATTTTGTTTTTTATTAAGATATTGGAGTAAATCTACATCTATATTATAAAAGATAAAACTCAAATATTTTAAGGATTAAATTTTATTTAATAAACAATTTTTTTGTAATTTCACAAGTTGAGAAATTTCATTTTCAGTTTGATATTGCTGAAATTTTACCCCAAAAAATATTTCACTTAAGGCTAAATGAAAATTTGTGCTCAAAAAATCAACAAAAATTGCAACATGGTCAGTAATTAAAAAATTTGATTGTATTTTAAAGAAAAAAATAAAAATATTTGTATTTTTTTTATAAAAATTCTGGAGTTAAGCTTAATATATAGTTCTTTTGAACGAAACAAAAATTGATGGTGAGAAAGAAACGCAAACTAGGTTTTCTTGGTGAGCATAATTTTTTTTCCAGGGTTAAGTTCACAGTTCGATAAAAATATTTTTCAGCTGAAAATTTTTATTTGGCAAAAATCACTCCCACAAGAATTGCATGTAGTTTTTTTTTCGTTGAAGAACTGAATACTTAGCTTTACGTACTAGAAAAAAAAAGTAGATTTGGCGTTTTTTTTTGTAAAATTGAAGTAGCTTGAAGTAGTAGTAGATTTTTAAATTGAAGTTGATATCAATATTTCGGTTATGGTGCGAAGTAGGAAGTAGATTTTAAAATTTTTTGAAAAAAAGAAGCAAATCTACTTCAATTGCAGTAAAGTGGTACTACTGGTCACAAGTCACAAGCTCTTCTGTCTGATTATTTCTTCTGAGGATTATTGTGACTCGATAACATTTTTGAAATTCTCCGACTAACTTCAGCAAAGGTGAATTTTCTAGTGCCATAATGGCAACAGCAAAAGTCTTCCAATCGGGCCAACATTTTTTTTTTTGAAACTTAAAAAAGCTAATTTTTATATATTTTTTAGCAATCAAGTGAGTTAGTAAAATTGGTTTTTATAAATGTTTTAAAAATTGAAGTAATAAAACTTTTTAAAAATGCTGTTTTGGAAAGCGATTTAATCATTTGTGCCTCCAATATGTAGGTAAACAAAAATCAGTGCTAATGTGAAAATCTTATTTTTCATTTTCGAATGAAAGTTATAGACAAGATGCGCCGGAATCAAATCCACTTCAATTTTCTCTTTTCTAATATATGTAACTTTTTTAAACAAAATATATAGATTATCAAATGAAAATGTTAAAAAACAATTAATTTTTGAGTTATAATCTGTTATGAAGGATATCACTATTCCGATTGGTTTTGTGACTCTCACAAGTTGTGACTGTATGGAGGAGAATATATGAAAAAGTCACAAAATTAATTTCACCTCTTTTGGGGACAATCGGGCTGTAAAGGTCGTTAACAACTATTTTCAATAAAAAAAATTAATTTTTTTTCATAATTTTTTTTTTTTATAAAAATCCAAAATTATTAAGATGAAAGTATTTTTGCAAAAGTTCCTTAAATTCTTTATGCACTGGGGTCAGAATGGCAGTGTGGTATTAATATATCATTCGGGTGAAGTGTGTGCATTTTTAAGGGTTTTAATATCTTCTTTATAATTATTTTAAGAAAAAAAATTTTTGTTTTAAACTCAATTTTTGTTTTTTAATTTGTTTCTCTATATTTTGATGGAATATGGGTGCGATCCAGACTCAATTTAAACGATCCTTGGTCTTAGAGGCTTATAGTTAAAAATATTATCATTTGCACTTAATTCATAAAAGTTGATATTTATTTAAATCTCACTCACCTTAAAAAATTATATATTATTTTTTTTAATTATTCCAACTAACACCTCCCGAAAATTGGCAAAAAAAAAACAACTGCACAAATAATATTGTTTAATCACTGGAAACTTATTTGTTCCTCAATAAATTTCTCAAATTTATTTATTTAATTTCTTCGACTTAAATGCAATAATTTAATTTGCACGTAATTTTTTTTTAACTATCTTATTACAAAAACATTGTTTTTATATTATTTATTACTTTTTATAATAATGTTGTTTGTTTTGGCCTCTCGAAAACAATATAATAATTTAAAATTTAAAATTAAAAGAAAAACGTCTTCTTCATTTGCACCAATTATACACGCAAGGCAATTATTGTGTTAAGCCAAAATAAGTCGACCAAAATTAATGCACAAATTCACTTCCCGCGGATAAGTAGTGGATAATTAATAAATTTCGAACAACAAGATACCACCAAACGCTGGTGTTAAACAACTGAGCTCTTGCTGATGGATTTCTTGGATATTTATAACAACTCGCCGAAATGAAAGAAAAAAAAAGTATAAATTCATCAAAGCCTCCTCCTTGGGTCGCGGTCGGTCGTATCGTAAAGCGAGAGTGTAGCTAGCTATTAGCTTGTTAACGGAACACCAAGAGTCGTTGGTCGGTGGCGGTCGAGTAGTCGAAGTTGTCGCTCTACCTTCAAATGAAGTCTTGAGCTACTACAGAAGACAATATCACACCACACATCGCTTTTAAGCCTAAACTGTAACATTTTTGTTGACTGTTTTTTTTTTTTTTTTCTTCTTTTTCTTAACAGCGACGCCGAAGGTAGTGGAAAATGGGAGTGAAGCTTTGATATGCATACTCTTACTCACTTCTCCTCAGTTAGCTGGTATGGATAGGGCTGTTTGTTTGTTCAAATTGTACAGCCTCGACTGTTGAAGCTTTTGGTAATACTCTGCTCTATAGGTAACTTTTTCATAGATCTCCGTGGCGGAAAGGGGGGTTTATTGAGTGAGTTTTTGGATTATGTGACAAGCTTTAGCTAAGTTGTAGTGAATCGTAGGAGCTCAAGCCACTTCCATTCATTCATTTGCCTCCATTCATCTTACATTCGAAGTTTGTAAATATTTACTTTTGATCGAAGTTATGACGATACCTCTGTGACTCCCATCACAATCACACAGACGATTAATTAGCGCGGGATTTTTAGTCTTGTTTTAGTTTTCCTTTTTGATGTATTTTGTATATCATCATTCGGTTTGAGTGAAAGTGAAAAATATCATCAGATCGGCTCAATGACACGGAGGAAGATTTTATCTGTGATACCTATGGGCGGCTGCGACTGATGAATCAATGTGAGTTAGTTGATGAATAAAACAGGTGGCAGAGATAATGGCGTTTGTTATTGTTTTTTTTTTTTTTTTTTTTCTGTTTTGCAATGTTGAGAAGTTCTCATGATAATGATGATGATGTAAGTTTTTTTTTTTAATCGTTCGAGCTACTTTAAATATGTTCAAGCTATTAGTAGAGGTGATTTGTTGTTCCGGTTTTGAGGGAAATCTCATTTATCCACGAAGAGGTAAAAGAAATGTTGCAAAATTGATGGAAATTTAGAAAACCTCTTTTAAATTGAAAATGTGAGAAAGTTTGGGATTATAATACCTCTGCTAATGTGTTTATTTAACTTAATCGCAGAAGCATATTGCATTAAATTTAATCGGTTTTTTATGCAAATTTTCGTCTGCAAAAATTCAGGGGCCAAATTACCGCATTAGTGACTGATCGAGTGAGTGCCATCAGTGTTCGAATGAACGATTAAAACCTATGGGGATGATGGCTCCGTAAAATGAGCGGTAATGCCAAACACACATTTTATTCAGTCACGTATTACTCGATAACTTATGCGGTAATTCGGCCCGAGCTTTTGCCAATGGTATCGATATAATGTTAGCTATTGTATCTCAAACCCTAGACCTAACCGATCAGAAATAAGATGTACCAGAAATAATGGCGGGTGGGAATGGTGCAGTGGATGTAGTGCTTGATTGCTATCTTTGAGTTGTGGGTTCGAGCAATAATGCAGTCAGGATTCTTTTATATATCTCCAGTTTCAACTGGACAACATCGGTTGGATTGGAGTCTTTTGATGACCACGTCTCCCGTGACCTTTCGGCATGGGTGATGTTCAAAAGTTCTACCAAAGATTCAAACGATTTACCCAAGGATACAAGGCCAGAACAGAAGCCTGCCGAGATGAGATGGGGAATATGGTAGTAGTTACATAAAGCCAGTGCTGTGGATCTTGAAAGAAAATTTTTTTAGATTCCTAAACGTTGAAGTTAGCCAACATTCCACTGCTGTTGGGCATTCATTCAACTTGGGCGATGATGGCCAAAATTTCCGTCCACCCGAACTACATGAAGTGCGGTTGGCAATACCCAAACTAAAATCGTACAAGGCTGTTAGTGCGGATGGGCTTCCTGCTGAACGCTGAACTATTCAAAGCAGTGGGCGATGACTTGGTAGGGAGCAAACACCAACTTATCTGCAAAACTTGGTCGGGATAGTTTGCCCCATCGATCAAATATTCACACTCCGACAGATTTTTGAAAAAAAAACTAGGAATTTCAGATCGAGACACACCCCTCTTTATCGATTTTAAGGTCTTATTATGATAACGTGGATAGGGACGAAATATTCAGAGCCACGTCGTCGTATCTCAGCATCCCTGCAAAACTAATCCACTTAGGCAGGATGACGATGGAAAAATCTCGCTGCTGCGTCAAAGTCGGCAAAGAACACCACCGAACCCTTTGATGCCGAGAAAGGTCTAAGGCAAGGCGTTATCAAGCAACCTATTTTAACATCGTTCTTGAAGCAATTGTACGCAACTCGTAAGTCAACAGAGGTACATTAATTTTTCAAAAGTCTGTTGAACTCCCAAGTAACAATTTTACTTCTGTAAGGATCTATCGAAGTTATTTCCTATTTCCCAAATTTGCTTGTATAAAGCCTAAGAGAAATACATTTGGCCCACTCGAGAAGCGAGAGAGGCTTTCAAAAAGTCATATACGGGTAGATTGGAGATACTCATTATATTTCTTCAAAACCTTATAGAACTAAATAACATTCAAACATTACAAATGCTGTAGGCTGTTACTTTCCGAGGAAAGCCATTTAAAAGTTTTTACTGCAGGCTATTATTCGTATTAGCAAGCACTTAGGAAGCAGATAAAAAGACTTCCCTGTACAGGCTACTGCGTTTAGAGAGAAGCAGTTTTTGTTTTCGATTTAAACATCTCAGAACACTCACGAGGCCTTATAAGAAGCTTGTCGAAGCCTAACAGAAACCTATATTCAGAATATAATTAAAAAAATAAAATCATTGAACATTATTTTTTGTTTCTTCATTTTATTCTATTTTTTTCTCCAAAGCTGTGGATTTTCTTCTGAAATTTAATGTAGAATTATTATTAATAATAGAAAACAATTTACTTACTTGTTGCATTTTCTGGGAATTGAACCATAGATGTGCCGGTTGATAGTCAGGTACCTTATATATCGAGCTAATCTGCAATATGATTAAGCAGTTTCAAATCGTCACTACTTGAAACCAAAAATAGCTTCCCAAGGACTTCGTTCAAGCTTCCTGATGAACCAAACTATTACTTAAATATGGTGACCATCTGTCTTTTGTTTGATTTGATTTCTTACTTTGTTATGGTACCTATTGCTAATATTTTTGAGACCGTCTTTAAAATTATATGCTTGATTCCCAAAATATCTCGTTATTATAAATACAAGTAAAAATGCCGATTCAATTATTTATTCACCAATTTATACTGACAAAACCATTATTAAGAATGTACACACTATCAATCCTCAGGCCAAACTGTCAGCAATGATCAATAGTACATGTATTTCTTTCCAATTCCAGAGTAAACTGGACGAAATAAAAGGTCAGTGCTTAACAGTTTACTTGTTAAATTCAACCCCAAATAATCCCATATGGGCCAAGCCCTTCGGACTTAGCTAAGCGCGAAGAATTCTCGGGGCTTAACTTAAGCACGGAGAAAAACTGTGTTACCGGCGTGAATTGCATACTTGTTACCGATAGTTTGTATGGAAACTCTATTTTGTTTCTGTAATGGCGTCGCTAATCCCCGGGCTTGCAAAAAAACACGGCTATTGGTAGTTTTTATGGAAACGTCAATATTTTGCTGTGATGGCGTTCTAAATCCCCGATGTCATTTTCTTTAACCAGTTACGCAATATGTACAATCCTTAAGGAATTTAATGTAGGCCGAATATCAACTGTGTTAAAATGTTGGTAATTTGATGCCTTGATTACGTTTTGACGTTTCTGCGTACATATTTATGATAATTGTGTCCAAATTTAAATTCAAATCAAATTAAATACATTTTTAACGCAAGTGACACCACACTAATCAATTTTATTTTTCACACAATTGAGAGGTTATTTATTTTTTTGACAACAAAATATTAGGTATTTTTGTTCACGTTCTGTCCACAAAAAGACATATGTTTTACTTCTCAATTAACTTGTTTCAATTTTCCAACAGTGCGTGTGAGCTAGATTGTAATCACGTTAAATTTTATTCCAGTTTGACACTAATGAGACGAATCTATATGTGGAAACGTCAAAATTTAATTTCGTATACAATTTATTCGAAATCGTAAACTAATTCAACCACTGCCTTAAATATCAATTTCAAGCTTAATTGACAAGCACTTTCTCCAAAAATATAAAAACATTTCACATTTCTTGTTAAAATCAATAATTATATAAAAAGATTCTAATTTGTATTTATTCAACCTATTTACCGATGACTCAGTGAATCAAATATGGTCACCATAATATTTATCAATTATTTGACACTTTTTTGCAACTTCTTCCCATACAAAGCATCAGCTTCACATGCAAAGCTAAAGTTTCACTTAAAAAGCAACAGCTTATAACAGAAAGAAAAAAAAATTGCAATGAACAGCAAATCCCTGTCGTGTAAAGTAAAAATTTCCCATCGGTAGTTAACACTTACCACTATTCACCACAGCTCACCGCAGGAGGCAATATAGAGTTTAGCAGACGAAAATGAACAAACCTAAAAGTGCATTTGAAAAAAGATTCGCAGACGACCGTTGCATATGAAAGTAAAGTTGTAAAAGAAATAAAAAATATAGCTTATCGCACTTAAAAAATATACCTTGTGTTACTTAAAATGGTAAGTACCTAATAATTTGACTTTTTATTTGTGTTTTTTCTTAATTATCTTTTATAATTGCTATAGACTGAACCAAATTTCTACAAAATCGTGCAAACAATCGAAAATGGTAAATCACTCCTGTCTCCAGTTCCTCGTCTTTGGGAAAATAAAGGCAAATTAATGTGGCCACCGAAAAACAAAAAAGATTCGGCCATGAAATGTCCCTTAATGCCTCCAGGAACTGTCAAGGACGGATGGACCGAATATAACTGTATCCTCAAAAGATCTTTTATTCCCACGTATAGCCAAGCTCTGCTTGAAATCAGAACTATGTCCGACAGGAGTGATACGAGCGAGGCTGAAGTGATGTTGCCAAAACCTTCTAAAAAGCGTTCTGCAGCCGTCCGAAAGTACAAAAATCCGGATGAAGATCGTTTTAATTATAACCAGGTAAATTTTAGTTTAACAAGCCTTTTTAAAATCATTCACACGTACAAAAAACAAATTTTGCAGTTAGTACAAAGCATAAACTCGAAGACCCTAAAATGTGAGCAGGTAATGCTGGAACCAGGACAAAATCAGCAAGAAATATGTCAAGAACAACAACAGCAAGAACAACACCAGCAGGAACTGCGACATCAGGAACAACAACTAGAGGAACTAGGACAGCAGGAGCAACAACAGCAGGAAATACAGCAGCAGGAACAATCATGGCAATTCTCCGTAGGACAGATCCAGACACCACAACAGTGGGATTTTCAAGCTATTGAAAACCAGCAACAGGAACAAAATCAGGTGGTCGAAGAGCAGAGGATTGTTGTTGGAAGCGATGGCGAGCTGCATTTGTATCCTGCCACCACCGATGATGAAAACATCCAATCATCAACGGCACTTAACAGCGGTGTGCTTGTATCAATAGTGGAGTGTATCGCCAGATTAGAAAAACGGGTTGAGTTTTTAATCCTGCAACAAGAACGATATTTTGGCCAGCAACCCATCACCGCTGAAAAAAAAGCTATTAATTTCGAACTTGACAGCTTTAAACACATCGACACAATCGAAGAACTCATAATATTTGAAAAAAAGTTGGAAAACAAAGAATTCATCAACGAGTTGGTAAGTTTTTGCTGACTATATCTTACCTTATTTCAATCTACATATTATGTACATATACCTATTAATAAACTCCATTTTCCTTAGTGCCCAAAACTCTATTGCGTGTGTGGTCCGACAACTGGTTTAGTTGGAGACAACGTGAGCTACAAACTTGTTGACGCTTTGTTCAGCCGCCGATTGTTCACTTTAGTGTCGTGGTCAGGAAACTCAAGAGTAAAAAAAAATGAAAGTTTTAGCCGCTTTACGGCAACTTTTAATTTTTTCTTTCATTTGGTGCAAAGATGTGACGCCAGCTACACAGAAGCTAATTTAAAGAAATTTTTTCTTAAAATAATAAATAATTCAAAACGTCGATATGAAGTGTCACAGAACTTAGTAAAACGGATGTCATCGGTCAGACATTTTGGTAATGTCCCAAAACGACGCAAAGTTCCTGATTCAAACGAAGTCCCAACTGCAACTGCTCCCATGTCCAATGAAGCAAACAACCAAGGTGAATCGAGTTTGAATACTTCCAGTTCCAATGAAGAATAAGGAAGAAAATAATAAGGAATACAATAAGGTGAGTTAATTCTTGACTTAATTTTGATTTAAAATATTATTTGTTTGTTGACAAGGCGACGAGATACTGCATACTCAGTTTCTTATTTCAAATTCTAAAATTTGGTTCTTAGAGTGAACAAATCACGTTCACATGAAAAAAATCTTGCAATTTGCAGAACAAAACTTCTCTTTTCTGCAAATGTGTATGTCCTAGAAAAAAAATCTTTATGTTACTGAAATCTAGTTGGGAACCTCTCAAAAAGTGCATACTCAGTTTTTCATTTCAACAAATATTCTAAAATTTGGTTCTTAGAGTCAACAAATCACATCACATGAAAAAAATCTTGCAATTTGCAGAACAAAACTTCTCTTTTCTGCAAATGTGTATGTCCTATAAAAAAAATCTTTATGTTACTGAAATCTAGTTGGGAACCTCTCAAAAAGTGCATACTCAGTTTTTCATTTCAACAAATATTCTAAAATTTGGTTCTTAGAGTCAACAAATCACATTCACATGAAAAAAATCTTGCAATTTGCAGAACAAAACTTCTCTTTTCTGCAAATGTGTATGTCCTAGAAAAAAAATCTTTATGTTACTGAAATCTAGTTGGGAACCTCTCAAAAAGTGCATACTCAGTTTTTCATTTCAACAAATATTCTAAAATTTGGTTCTTAGAGTCAACAAATCACATTTGCAAACTTCAAGATTTTTTTCATGTGATGTGATTTGTTGACTCTAAGAACCAAATTTTAGAATATTTGTTGAAATGAAAAACTGAGTATGCACTTTTTGAGAGGTTCCCAACTAGATTTCAGTAACATAAAGATTTTTTTTCTAGGACATACACATTTGCAGAAAAGAGAAGTTTTGTTCTGCAAATTGCAAGATTTTTTTCATGTGAATGTGATTTGTTGACTCTAAGAACAAAACTTTAGAATATGCGTTGAAATAAAAATTGAATATTCATTTTTTGAGAGAATGGCAATCAGAATTTAGAAAAACTAACATATTTTTCTTGAACAATCAAATTTTTTGAAAAGAGAAGTTACATATATTGACAAATTTCAAAATTTGACTTTGAATTTTCAGAATATGGTAAAAATTTAAAAATAATTATGGTCTTTTAATAGATTTCATAAATATTAAGGTAGTATTTATTTGACTTCAAGATAAACCTTTAGAAGAATACTTAGACAAAAGAGAAGATTACAGTTGACAATAATTATTAGTTGTGTTACTAATCATTTTATTTAGCTTTATTTAATATAAGTAAACAATAGTTGATAATAATAACTGATCATATACATATGTACTTTTATTTTTAGAGTTGAATGCTGTCAATATCTCTGTGAAACCGTGCTGTGGCTGATATTTTTATCATCAATATATTTTTATTTATTTTTTTTTACTTTTATATTTTATAAGACATTCAGTATAACACAAATACAATAAATATATATGTTCAATTAAATTGTGTGCAATAATGGTATAAAAACATGCATTTCTTTATAAGGCAGGCAAACAAGCTTGCATTTTATGTCAGTCTCCTCTAGTATTTTTTGGTTTTCTTTGTTCAGATTGATGGATAGATCCGCACAGTAAATATTCAAATACTTTGACTCAATTGGGATGATAAAAAAATTATTTTTCTTATCTACTTTATTGCAGCATAGTTTTATTTTTCGCTGTGCTTTGTAGTAAATTATGTTTGTGACGCACACTATTTCATTGTTATTTGTCAAAAACTAACAGTTGGATCGAGCAGTTCCTAAACAAAACTTTTGAAAATCCACTCTTGAATAAAAGGAACATTCACCAGAAATATGGTAAGTTTCAGGGACATTATCACCATGGTTCTGTTTACTCACAGCAGGGGTTTTTGGAATGTCTTTATCAAATTGTGTATCTGAGGAAGCAATTCTGCAGTTGAAGTCTTCCAATATACGTTTCGCTACTTGTGGCAGTGGATGGTTGCCATTTCGAAGGAGGCGCTTAATTTTTCCAAGCGTATTCTCAAATGGATATGCGCTGAACGAATCCAGCTCTCCAAAGCGTTCTACCTCGTCCACTAGGTGCGATAAATTATGTATGTTGCTGGTCATATGATGCTCACCGTATATTTCTGCGAAAAACTCTATAAACTGCATAATAATAGCACGGGCAATGGATAAAAGTGTAAAGTAATTCCTTGACGTTAAAATTGTCACAGCGCAAAAAATAAGCAAAAAGTGATCGTACGCTTCCGGTGTCAAGTGGTTTTTCAGTGCGATGATGCCAACATAATGAAGAAACGTGCGATATTCGGTTCCTTTCCAATGAGAGAGACAATCAAGACCACGAACAGCTCGATGAAATTCTGCTGGCATCTTGCACTGAAGCAGATACTGTGATATTTCGTTGGTCGTTTGAGCTCTCCATTTCGTATCGGATCTGCGAAAAGTTCCATCTCTCCAACCGAACAAAAGGCGCTTCATCAACCCAAGGTGAAGCAGGTGTAAGGAATCGCCAACCGGAAATTGGTTTATCATATCTATATCTAATTGTAACAGTGGTGAATCATATTTGTGATGAGAGCCATACATCTTTTTTCTGAATTTATCATCGGTTCTTTTTTCACATTCAGTTCTTGGAAATATGTTGCAGTTACTGACATAGCTATACTCTCCAACGGTGGTACATTTTTGGCAGCCATGGTGTGCGTTGAAGTTTGCAACTCCTGGCAACTAAGAAGAACAGACTGATTTTAATAATTATTTTCGATGTATTCTTACCTTTTACATAAGCACGGGCTGGAGAATCACACACAATGGAACGGAGATGCACGCTAATCGTGTGTGAGTTTATGGTTATTCCATTCGAAATAGCTGTTTTCATTTCGTTGACAAATGGCAGGAGATATGATTGCAAATCATGGCATTTTCCTATTCCACTATATATTCCAATGACCATGGCAGGTAGTTGTGGCATTTCGGTTATGTTAAATAAAATTGGCCAAAACTCAACTCTTGAGCTATTAAAAAGTGGCAAGCCATCCATGTTTATATTCACTGAGATAGTTTTAGATTCTGTTATGTTCTGAAATGCGGCCTGAAGGCAGTTTACAAAACCATGGTGCCAATATTGCCCACCATTATCAAGTTTTTTGATGATGACTTCTTGCGGAGTTTTGAGCAGTGTTCTAGGATCCTCTGGCAAAATATTGCAAATGCCAGTATTTATGATATTACATAGCGATTTTAAGGCAATATGGGTGATCTGGTATTTAATCGCCCACGTTCTCAAATGAGAGCGGAATTTTATATTTTTTTCCAAATCAGTTTGATCTTGCCACACTTTATCATCATCGTCTTCACCTTGATGGTTGCTTGATTGATTTTCGAGGATATTATTATCTGGATCATCTTCGACAACGTCTGCATCTGAAGTTAAATTTTTTTTAATGTTTCATTGTCTTACGTTTTGATATATTTTTCATTACATAGTAAATGTGTATTTTATATTTTATTGAATGCTATCTTTGATAGTACTTTTAATTAAATGCAACTATAGTTACATATAAATTATGTTTACATTTATTAGAAAAAAAGTTAATTTACCTAAAGTAGAGTTACTCGAAGAATTAATTTCAGCTGGATCTAAAACGTCTTGAGAATCTATGGTTGTTTGCTCTCGCGTTTCCTTTAAGTTTTTGGAAATTTCGAGGGCTCTTTTTAATATTTCTTCACTTTGTTTTCGTACTGCTCTTTTATACGTACCTGAGCGTTTCATTTTTTTCCACGAATTCATATCTGAAGAAAATAAATTAACAAAAATTATATATAGCGTGAATTCCGAGCTCATGCACAAAACCATTTGACAAAAACAATTGACAGCACTTCGCTTAGACAAAGTACTCGAAGACAAAGCTTCTTGCGCATGCGCCTGACAGTATGTATACAATTATCCTTTTATATGACTTGGGTTCATAGGACTTATACCAACAAAATTATTTGACATTACCTCGTTAAGACAAAACTATCGAAAACATTGCTTCTATCGCATGGAGCTTGTTTTCAAAAGACTTATAGAAACAAAATAAATTACAATCACTTCGCTTAGATAATGTCATCGAAAACCATGCTTCCCGAGCATGCTCCTGACCAGTAGATACAATTATGCTTGTTTGAGGCCTTTGCTCAAAGGACGTATACAAACAAAATAATTTGACATAACCTTGCTAAGACAAACTTATAGAAAACAATGCTTCTTGGTTTTTGAATGTTTGTACAATGTCAACTTGCGTGTATGTAAATAAAGCACTTGTTAAACAAAAATATTTTTTTTTGTCTAGACGAACTTATCGTAATAATAGGGTTTAACAAATTGGCTTTCCTCTACAAAACATTGAATCTGTGTACTCTCACACTTGATTATTAAAAATTAAATTGCTTGTTTAAGGCTTTAAGAAGCAGGTCTCATACAAACTCTTTTCGGAGTTTTTATATGGAAGTTTTTTCATTGCTCCTATTTACTGTGTTTCTATAAACGAATTGCTGGAAGCCTTTTCGAAAAATTAACGAAATTGTTCATATAATGAGTTGTTTTTAACTTCTAATTTAATCTCTAATAGGTTTTAAAAAGGCTTCATTCGAAAATATAGCTTCCAAAATTGGCAACTTCTATGCACAAGCCCAATACAAGCCCTAAAGAAGTACTAACCACAAAAAATTGAAAAACTGGACCTTATAGAAGAAAAATTGTTAGTTGGGGCTACTTGCTTATGCATATGATATTGACTTTGTCGGGAGAGCGAAGCGAACTGTTACCTGGCGCATTTGCAAGTATTGACGCGGAAGCGTGTAACGAAGCGTTCGATGCTAAGTTTCTCCACCCCACTCTACCCACAATTTCATCAGCAGAACATCGATTGTGTTTTAACCGACTCAATTCACAACGAATGCAAACACGTGACGTCATGCAAAATAGTATTTGCATTCATCGTTATGGAGTTAACACTCACTGTCACCAGCAAATATCATATGAGGACCTACCCGAATACAGGAAAGACACCTGTCATTGCTCAAGTCATATAAGGCAACAGTAAACTAGATTATAGATTATAGAATCAGTTTGGTCTCTTAGCTTGTTCTTTAGTTCGAAGTTTAGAACTTCTATAATTGCCATCAGGGGCTTTGGTATCTGCTGATCTATCAAGTATCATCTCGATTTATAATTGCCACCAAGGGCTTGGTTCATAAGCTACTAGGAGCTTTACATCCTACTGATCTACCAGTGTGAAAGCCTGCCGTTCCGAAAGCCACCAGGGGCGTAGTACCTGCTGATATAAAGCCACTAGGGGCTCCCCAAACCTACTGATCTACCAGTGCGAAAGCCTGCCGTTCCGAAAGCCACCAGGGGCGTAGTACCTGCTGATGTAAAACCACTAGGGACTCTCAAACCTACTGATCTAACAGTGCGAAAGCCTGCCGTTCCGAAACCCACCAGGGGCGTAGTACCTGCCGATCCGTAGCTATTAGTCGCGTTACACCCTACTTATAGTTCACAGTTTCAGTTGATCAGAAAGTAATCGTCCGCCGCCGACATACGGAATCCAGAATACAAGATTCAGAATACCAGGATATACCCATACCGAAGTATGTCGATGGACCTAGACGTCCCATGGAATACTAGTATAACCACCGCCGCCTGTAAACCGCCGAATTGTTAAGATTAATACAATCGAAACCAGTTTTATTATTTTGTAATATATATTATTTAAGAGTTGTTTGAATAAAGATTTGGTATGAAGCTTATAAGACCTTTCCTACTGAAGTTTCGTGTTTTTCTTTAGAACGACCCTGGAAAAACCGGCGAGCAAAACCTCGGCTGGAAAGCAAAAAGCACATCACAAGCGGCGAAAATGGGTTTGATTGTTAATGAAGACAAGACCAATTGTATGCTGTCAACGAGAAAGGAATCTCAACATCGTCGACTTGGGCAAAACGTCACGATGGATAGATACAACTACGAAGTAGTTACGGACTTTGTCTATTTTGAAGAATAACTCTTGCCGATCGCTGTTTCTTGAGGCTAAGAAAGCATTCAATTATTAATGCCCTTTTTCAGAGAACCAAGATGACTTTACATAGGACATTAATCATCCCGGTCTTGCTGTATTAGGCATGGACCCTGTCGAAAACGGATGAAAATGAAAGGAAAATTATTCGAGTGACTTTTGGTCCAGTTTGTATGGTATAAATGGAGGACAAGATGAAATGACGAACTTTAAGGGCTTTACATAGTGACGTCGATCTGGTCAATAAGCTGAAAGTACAATAGCTGAGATGGCTTTTATACGTGGAGTGTGTGAACACCGACGCACCAGCCCGACGAGTCTTCGAATCTACGAATGATGGTCTGCTCAGCAGAAGAATACCCACCTAAGCGACACCTCTCCTCCATTTATACGATACAAACTGGACCAAAAGTCACTAGAATAATCTTCCTTTCATTTTCAAGCGTACAAGTGGAGAACGACCTCAACCAACTTGGTGTAACTGGAAGCAGCTACAGCTAAGGACTGAGCTGACTGGCAGGGCGTGAAGGTTGGGGCTGTAGTCCATCCTGTTAGCGCCACTTAAAGTAAGTAAACAACGAGAACAATCGTGGGAGATAATAAATACCTTATTATGGGTAAGTGCTCCCACTAAGGCACATCTCCTTTTATCCAGGGGTGGCAGAGGAAGAATTCACCAGATGGAATAAGTATACGTACTTGTTTGATATTTTAATTTGACTGCCTATTCTCTTGAATCAATCGGAACCCACTTATGTACATTAATTTAGCAATTGAGAAAAGGAAACTCAAAACAAACAGAGTTTTTGAACTGTCAAACGTATTTCGGATTTGCAAAATTCGGATTTGCAAAGTTCTGGGCAAAGTCTGGACGTCACAAAATAATGTATGTCATTATTATTGAAGGTAATACGATACGTTATATTGCAAATTTCAGATATGCGTTTCAAAATCAATTTTCAGCAGCTAACAATGTCGTGGATAGATAGATATGTATGTAGATAATCTTTATTTACAAATCCAAAACTATAACATTTAATATTTAATAAGGAATAACAAACATGGCGTGAAAGCCGCCTGCCGGTTTTTATCAGAAATTTTAATTTTAAGAAAGATTCAACAAATCGAGAATATCAATGAAAATAAATATTAAATATTAGGATTAAAAGAATATATTATTTAAAAAAAAAATAGAGTAGGTATTTCCTGTAAAATAAGACATATTGCTATGAAATGGTATATATCCTCATTTTGATTAAGGTTACAGAGCGAACAAACCGGGTTAATGTCTGTCCTATGTGGCCTATGATTAAGCTCAAGAGTTTCGGTTCGTACTTTAAATATTAAACTCATATCTAAGACTGATATATCCTCCCTAAAATAATTACTACTCCCCAGGTTTAGATTAAGACGACTGTAAGTAGATCTAGAATCTCATTCCCTAGCCCTTTCAAGATGTCTTCTTTACATTTGTTCATCAACCATTGCAATACAGTCATAAAAAAAATATGCATAACTTTCGTGAGGAAATCTGCATTGGCCTTTAAGTTTCTAACATATATTTGTGGAAGACCCGACTCAACGTATATAGCGTAGTTTGGAGTGTTAAACGGTAACCGAAAAATTCGCTTGAAGAAATATCTTTGAATGGCCTCCTTTTCTTTCCAGCATTTGGTATCCATAGACCTCGTTCCTATAACAAAAGCAGCTGTTAATCGTTGAATTAAAGACCTGAAACTTAGATCTTGGGTCCACAAATTATTTTGAAAAAAATTGAGACCATATTGTATTTATAGCTGACAACTTTGTCTTTAATATGAGCTTTATTGCTTAAATAATGAGAGATAATGCAACCTAGATATTTAAATAGACTAACAAATTCAATATTAGCTCCATACAACTTCCAGTTCCTTCCAGTTTTGTGGTCTAAAAATCATAATTTTAGATTTTGTAATATTAATTTTGAGATCCCATGAATCACAAAATTGTTTCAGCTTATTTATCTGCAGCTGTAGCGTCACTGAGTTATCAGAAAAAATCACTACGTCATCAGCATAAAGTAAAAGCTTTACACTTAAATCACCAAAACAAACACCTAAAGGTAAGTGATTTTCAATATCAATAATATACAGAGCGAACATTAACGGACTCAAGACGCAACCTTGTGGAATTCCTATTTCCGATCTAAATGATTTAGACTTATTTTTACCATTGCAAACAACTGCTGACATTTCAATAAAAGCTGTTCATAGACCCGAATGAATTTAGTTAATAGGCCAATTACTGCCAGCTTATAACGGGTGATTTTTTAGCTGGTTTGGTTTTGGCAACACTGGTTTTGACAGCTGACGTGTGTTTAGTACCTTGTGTCACTGTCAAACAGCTTCAGTTTGGTTTGCAATTTAACCATGGATCGTCTTACAAATGAACAACGCTTGCAAATTATTGAATTTTACTATCAAAATTCGTGCTCGGTTCGAAATGTTCATCGCGCGCTGCTTGTGTTCAGCGATGAGGCTCATTTTCGGTTGAATGGGTACGTAAATAAGCAAAATTGCCGCATTTGGAGTGAAGATCAGCCAGAAGCATTGCAACAGCTACCAATGCATCCCGAAAAAGCCACTGTTTGGTGCGGTTTATGGGCCGGCTGCATTATTGGGCCATATTTCTTCAAAGATGATGCGAATCGCAGCGTTACTGTCAATGGTGAACGCTACCGAGCGATGATAACAAACTTTTTTTTGCCCGAAATGGAAGTTCTTGACTTGCATGATATGTGGTTTCAACAAGACGGTGCCACATGCCACACAGCACGCGAAACAATGGCGCAATTGCGAGACGAGTTTGGTGAACAGTTAATTTCACGTTTCGGGCCGGTCAATTGGCCGCCTAGATCGTGCGATTTGACACAATTAGATTATTTTTTGTGGGGGTATGTCAAGGCTAATGTCTATAGGGACAAGCCCGCTTCGATTGACGCACTGGAAGCCAACATCCATGCATTCATTCGTGAGATACCGGCCGATATGTGTGAAAGAGTATGCCAAAATTGGACTCAGCGGATAGGCTACCTGAGACGCAGCCACGGTCAACATTTGCATGAAATTATCTTTAAACATTAAATTGCAAGGCTCAAACTATCGATTCAAATAAATATTTCATTCATTTTTTCGAATTTTTTGTGTTTTTTTTTAAAAAAAAGTTCTAAACCTCTTAAAAAATCACCCTTTATAAGAGTGATCTTCTATTTATGGTATCAAAAGTAGCTTAAAAATCGACAAAAAATGTATATAAGGGCTTCTTCTTTTCGATAAATCGTCTTGCCGCTTGTAAGGGCAAAAATTTGATCAATTGTTGACAAACGAGCTTGAAAAACAGCCTGAAAATAACTTATGATATTATTGCTTTCAACCCAACACGAAAGTTTAAAATATAATATTTGGGCAAAGAGTTTTCTTAATGAGCCTAGCACAGAAATGCACCTATAGTTTTCAGGAAGACCTGGGTCGCCCTTTTTAAAAATAAGAGATATACTCGCCATACGAAAACAATTCGGGAATGTCTCCTCATTAAACATTTTGCTTAACAGCCCCAAAACAAGTTTAAGAAACTCAGGAGTTGCATTTTTGTAAAATTCAATCGGGATGTTTGAGGATAAATATCACTTCTTTAAAAAAAAAGAAGAAAAAACGTCTGGGACTTCTCAGTTGCAATTGTAAGTAATCTTACACAATTTTATTTAATAAATGTTAAAGAAACTTAGTGAAACTATTTTCTTTAAAAATTGCAATATGTTTTTGATGTGTAAACATCCATGCTCGCGGTAGAGTGGAATAAAAACGTGAACTTTTCTGGGCAACGTTCCGTCGTGCAAATTGCATTGTAGCACGTTACGTTACGAAATATGCTTAGCCCCGACCGAAACAAATTGTTTTTAACGCGACGGACGATTAAATTATATTTTATCACGATCACTTGTTTATAATTATTAATTATCATGTATAAACCAATACATTTTAGCTTTTTTTTATATTATTTTTCTTTTATTTTGTTTACATTCGCCTGATACACAACACTAGAGCCTAGATAGAAAACTATAAACAAAAACAAACCAAAAATAATAATAGCTTTAGATATAGTAGGATATAGGGTACGTTCAGTAATACAAATCTGAAGATCACTTTACTGGCTGAACACAAGAGACGCGCGATCGAATGCGCGTTCGCAGATATTCTTCGTTCACATATACTACTTTTAAACGATGCAATTTCTTTTTTCAAACACGTTGGCGAGGCACGTATGTGTTGGCTGGGGTACAAAATGCTGAGGTTGAACAAATTGCAGAGTTATTTTCTTTCGTCGTCCAATCTAGTGGAGTAAAGAGTGCAGTGAGATGATACTAGCCGTGTTTTTTTGCAAGTCCCGAGGAAATTGGTCGAAAAAAACGACGTTGGGACAAAAGAAATTTCAAGTTTAATACAACAACAACTAGTTCCCTTCGGGCGAGGAGAGGAAAATTCTCCGGGCTTAACTTAACCACGGATAAATGAAGGTAGCACGATCCGGTACTGGCTAGACTATTGGGTACATAAACTACATATCGAATTCGTATCTGTGTACTTGCCGCGGCGCGCCGTAGGTGTTCGTTCTAAAAAAAAATCGATTGAACAAAAATCAACAATTAACATTTGGAATAAATTTAAATGTAATGCTGCATTAAACGACTGACTAATTGGCGGTTTCCTGTCAGTAAACTGTCAAAAAACCGACAGAAGAATAGACAAATTAATTGTTTTTGAAGTCTACTCACAGAAAACTGCCAATACGTCAGTCGTTTAAGTCCAGCATAAAACTAATGCTTGATTTATAGGATTGACAAATTGCCGGTTTCCTGTCAGCAAACTGTCAAAAAACTGACAGAAGAATGGACCAATTCATTGTTGTTGAAGTCTAGACAGAAAATACGTCAGTCTTTTAAGTCCAGCATAAATCTAATGATTGATTTACACGACTGACAAATTGGCGGTTTCCTGTCAAAAAACTGACAGAAGAAGGGACAAATTCATTGTTTTTGAAGTCTACTGACAGAAAACTGCCAATACGTCAGTCGTTTAAGTCCAGCATAAAACTAATGCTGGATTTATACAACTGACAAATTTGCGGTTTCCTGTCAGCAAACTGTCAAAAAAACTGACAGAAGGATGGACCAATTAATTGTATTTTAAGTCTACTGACAGAAAACTGCCAATATGTCAGTCGTTTAAGTGGAGCCTAAACCTAAAGCTTGATTTACCGAAGAATGGACAAATTCATTCATTGTTTTTGATGTGTAAACATCTATGCTGGCGTTAACTTTCCTGTGCAACGTTACGTTGTAGAACGTTACGTTACGAAATCTGCAGAGTAGGATATTGGGTACTGTCAGTTGTTCAAAACTGCGCTTGGACAAACGTTGATGTTTACATATATTAACCGTGAGTCCCGGCACTCACAACATGTTTTTTTCCTATTTTTTACTGTTTGTACTCTTTTTTGATGCTAATTTGTCAAAGTCCGGGATTCGGAAACTACTTCCACACTTGACAGATTTTACTTATGGAGGAATAAGGGAATTTCTCGAAGGAAAGGAAAGTTGTTATAATTTTTAGATCATGATAGTGAAATATTAGTTTTATTATTTTAATATCTGAACACAATTATTTTTAATGTCAAACTTCACCAGCTTCTTCCAAAATAGTTGCATCTGCCTTTTGTCGTCTACGTGCTAAAATGGCTTGCAATTCATTTGATCGAGTAGTCTTGAACTAAAAAAATTAAAAAAAAAAAAACAATAAAATTATAAAATTCATTTTTAAATCAATTTTTTTTTATAAATTTTTAACACTCACCCCACTAAACTTTTTCTGCAAAAGCACTTGTGATTTCAAACGTTTACTGTCTTCTTTACAGAAATATCCATCGACAGTTTCATCGGGTAAAGCAAACAATTCATTTCCATTAAGGCCATGGAGTTTTTTAATGACTTCGTTGGAGAAGCCTTTTTTACGAAGCCATTCCTCAACTTCTTTGCTGGACGATGAGGCTTCGATGTATATTTGTGGGGTTTTTAGAATCTCTAAATCCCGGCGTTTTTCACGTAATAGCATCGACTGACGGAGTTCTTCTTGAATTTCATCTTGGGATTCTAGATTTTCAGTGTTGCAATCGTTCCGAGCTCTCATAGCTGTATAGGTGAAAGAAAATCATAACCATATTTAATGAAAATTGAAAATAATTGAT
The DNA here is from genome assembly GCA_932273885.2 of Leucozona laternaria. Classification (NCBI taxonomy): domain Eukaryota; kingdom Metazoa; phylum Arthropoda; class Insecta; order Diptera; family Syrphidae; genus Leucozona; species Leucozona laternaria. Next base: position 213,930,724 of record OW026366.1, on the reverse strand, counting down.
GACAATAAAATTAGCAATAGAATAACATTATATGCGCAAATATGCTACTTGGTGCAGGCGCAGTGGAAGCTTGGCAGTTTTCTGCCAGTATACTGTCAAAAGTATGAATTTTTCTATAGTTCTGTCAGTTTTTTGACAGTTAACTGCCAGAATACTGCCAATTTGTCAGTTGTGTAAATCCAGCATAAGAATGAAATTCAAATTGTATCCACATGCCACATTAGAAGATGTAGAAGGCACTTAAGTTATGATTAAACGGTCAAAGTAAATGTTCAACGCAATGACTCTCTGACGTTACCAAAAAAGTCATCAACACACTGCCAATTGCCAATGGACCGTCAACGTTGACCATGCCAACGCAAAACACATTGACGATCACACGAATGACGCTAGTCCGTCAATGTGACACGGAAGACAACGCAGACTAAGTTGACGTGGCAGAAAAGTATGCTATGTCAACGTTGGGATTATTGTCAACGCTTTGCGTCAGTGTGTCCTAACATTTGCTCAGGGTGATTACACGTTCAACGAAAAAAGTCAATGCGTTGAAGGTAAAAAAAATGTCAACGTCGGTGTCAACGCAGCCGTCAACGCATGGACAGTATTCTGCGTTGACGATCACACGATAAGACAACTTTGGGACGGAATTTGACGTAATTTTGATGAAAGAGAGTCAATGCATTGACCATTTTCGTTGGCCGTCTAATCCTAGCTTAATAAACGGTATTTATAAGTACTGGGAGATTGGGGTGCGTTCAACCGTGAGGCAATGGCCGAGTTGGCGCGTTCAGACAGTAATCAGATTAGCTATATCTTAGATACCTTTTTTATCCAATTTGTTTTTGAGAACGACCGAAATCGGATAGTTACCATTTGCTGTCAAAAAGGAGAAAAGCTCACAAAAGGGAAAACAATTGAGTTTTTAAAGCGACGATTTCATTCCCACTTAATTGTAAATCCCTTCTGTATCATTCCAAATGATAACTATTTTTTAACCGAACAAATTCAGATGAGACACCACAAAACAAAATAAATAGTCAGCTCTAGGTGTTGTCAGCTGTGATAAGCTGGTCGTCATTTGGATCGTTGTTAGTATACCGAAAATTTTAGGAAAGCTTGAGATTTGTTTTTGACGTCAACTTTTTCCTGTTCGGTTCATCAGCTTAGTCCTATGGGTTAGGGCTGTTTGTGCGTCCCTTACAACAGTCGAGTCAGGCCTCTGCAAAAAAATTCAATGTGCATAACTAGCAACTTGTGCATGAGTGAAAAATGCCAGAAGATTCCCAAAATAATGCTATAGTTAACCACGTTCTATGCTTACTAAAACAAAACAAACATAAAGCTATTTTTTTATAATTCACCAGACAGCTTTAAAGCATGACTTGTCAAAAAAATCAAATAATGGTTACGTGCAAAATTACTCATTTTCAACTTTTTGTCTAATGCTGCATTTACACGACTGACAAATTGGCAATATTCTCGCATTTAACTGTCAAAAAAATGACAGAACAATGGAAAGATTCATTGGGTACGTTCAGATGACGAAAGGACTTGAAGGCAAGGCAAGTTTCTCGTCTCTGATTGGCCAGCTGTCGCAAAATTTCCTGCCAATTAAGGCAACTTTTATTGGAAAGTGACTGGAAAGCTAGTCAAGAAATATCTCCCTTCATTTCAAGTCAAGTGCATTTATGTCAAAATATCAGCTGATTATATTTTGTCATTAAACAGCAAGCTGAACTTCATTGTTCAGTGACTTCTTTTTTCAACGTTTGTTTTATTGTTTTGGGTGGAGGAGTTCTTTATCAAAATAATAGAAAAGGTTTAATTAAAAAATGCATCATAAGTAAGAAGTATTGAAAAATTATAAATTACATTTCGTAATTGACTTGTGTAAGGTGTTTTTCAAAAAAAAAATATTATTATAAATACTATCTGCACTATCAATGGAAGGTAAAGGTTGGAAGTAAAGTTCCAATTTTGGCATTAATGACATCTCAAAAAAATAACTAGTTTCCTTTGTAAAATTTGCGTTCAATGAATGCACTTGACTACATATGTAGTCCCTTGTGTCTGCTGAACGTACCCATTCTTTTGCAGTATAGTGACAGAAAAATGCCAATTTTTCAGTCGTGTAAATGCAGCATAAGCGAATCATTCGTCCCCATCAGGGAGAAGCTACGAAGCATTCTGTTTTTACTGACCGCACATGAACATTTCGTTTTACATCAACTGCTTACATGTACTTAGGCTAACTTGACATTTGACACCTGAGATATTCCACCACTTATTGTCAAATGATCAACTATGCAGAATGAATTGCAGACGAGAAAGGAAGTTTACAAAAAAAAAAAACACAATTTGTTTCTGGACACGTGCCATTTAAATTTTCGGATAAGGTGCTTTAATTCGCCACAACACTTACCGTTAAACCACTGGTGCTATTACATTCACTTATACCTACTTGCTTCTACGGTAAACATTTGGCAAAATAATTGAGACAACCGACGCGACACGATGGACTGAGACCATGGTGGGTGACGATTTATTTAAGAAAAGTGAAAACAAGTCACAAACTGGTGTGTGATCGCACGAAGACTGCGCGCAAATGATCAACTTATTATCAAATAACTCAAAATAAAACTACACTATGCCTAACTAGCTGTATAAATGAAGTTAATGAATGTCATGGTGACCGTACAAATCTAAGAGTTAATCCAAATTCATAAGGGGAAATGGTATAAACGAAACTAGTCTTTTTTTGGTTGATATAGTGGCATTAGTTTCGGGCTTCGGCTGGATATTTTGATGTTTCGCGCAATCTACACCTTGTTACATACACCACAGAGAATGATATATATCCAAGGAAGATGGAGTGTATTTATTAGGTAGGTTAGGTATATCTGATATTGCTATCTTTCTATTTAAATACGCATAATTTTACTCACCAACAAGTGTTCCAGCTAATGCCAACTCCTTTTGAAAACTGTTAATTGGAGTTATTGGTGGGGTGTCACCACCTGGTGGCGGTGGTGGAGGAGGTGGTGGTAGCGGCTGGCTGAATGATCTTCTGGGCAGAACCTGCTTGGCCATTTCCCGTTCAGTTTCGTAGGCATATAAAGAAGTCCTTCCAGATTTTCCACTTTCTGAAATTGCAAGATTGAAATTATTTAATTATAGATGAAAGTATGGGAGTTGGCTCGTAAAAGGTAAGACTTCCTCTTATAACTGTAATGTCTGAAAAAGTAAGCCCATCAGAAGGATTGTGCAATGTTGGATGATTTCAATAGAGTGAATCAATGGTGTCGTCAACAGTCCGGAAGAAAAAGACCTTACGTCAGCTACTTTGAGATCCTTAGTACCTGTTTACATGGGTCGTTTTTCTGAAGGGTGCATCAGTGAGAAAAGTAGGTGCGTAAAAAAGAGAAGGGTCGATTTGACCCAAATTCCACCGATGAACCAGTTTAATTTAATATTTTCGGATTCAGCATGAAACGCTTTGTATTGTATGAGTGAGCTATATATATGGATTTTAAGTGTGTAAGATAGAGAAGGGAAATTAAAGGATTTTTCTTGACATCTGATTATTTGGCCTGTAGTCCTAACGCAAATCAAGGGACCTATTTGGGTGTCTGTCATCGGGTTAAGTTTTCGAACAGGAAAAACTAACCGGTTATAAGAGAGAAACGAGAAGCTTCGTATAATGATGGCAACAAAAGACCCGGAACCAGGGTTAGAAACTTACTCCAATCGGAGTAAATTAACTCCAATTTTGAGAAAGAAAATAAATCTACTCCACCACTTTGTTTTTTTTTTGAGATCTACTCCTTTTTTCACACTCTAAAAAAACCACAAATTCTGTAGCCAAACTATATGAAAGAGGTGTGTTGTTCAGTTTGTAAAAATACAATTTTTGAAGGTTTTTTCTCTCGTTTTCAAATCTACTCCAGAAATTTCCTATTTACTCCACTTTTTTAACAAATTCGCTCCGAAATTTTACTACTGAGGTTCTAACCCTGCCCGGAACTTCAATGACTTGAGAGTATGTACCTGGAACGTGAGACCAAACCCCAAAACCCCAAAACCCCAGGTGTTACTCAAAAGCTTGCATATATCCTCAAGGGGAATAAGGCAGGTTTTACCACAATCCAGGAGGTGCAATGGATAGGATAAAGTATGATAAATTGAAAAAAAAAACGACTGTTATTAAAGCACCAATGAAAGAGTGCATATCTTAAGCTGGCCATACACGATCGAGTCATTTGGATCTGAGCCAATTTGGCTCGTGGATTTCTGACCGGCTGAAAATCCAAATGGTTCGGTTGAACCCAATCACACAATGCAATTTGGCTCGTTCGTGTATTGTCAGCTAAAGGATGTGGATTTGTAGAAGGCAATCGGCTAAAATGCAAAGTTATTGACTTTAAACTGATAAGTGATTGCACCTAGCTATGATCCGCATCAAAGCCACTTTCCAAAACATAAGTTTAATATGTGCACACGCCCATACCGAAAAAGCTAGACCTTATGAAGATAGAGTCTTATGATCTCCTGGACAAAGCTTACGAAGGCTCTCTTTGATGTACGATGACAAAGTTGTACTCGGGGACTTCACTGCTAAAGTGGGAAAGGATTGGCTGGTTAGTTGGCTGATTAGTTGGTAAGCACAACAACAAAACAACACCAGATAACGGCTTCTTACCAAGTCTTAAGAATCCCCAGAGCAACCTGGCCTCCAGACAGTCCAACCATCAATCACCAAATGGACCATGTTCCAATACAACATCTTAGACAAGCGTAATTTTCAAGGTCAAACTTCGACTCTGACCATTTCGTTATGGGGGCAAAATTCAAAGCTCAATTGTCAAAGGATGAGAAATTCGGAACTTAAATTCGAGGTTGGGCGTGCCTTAGCACACCTGGAGTTCCCAATGTCTACAGTGATTATTGAGCCAGAAACTCTCCGCTCTATATTCACCTTCATATTTACAATCAGTGGTCCAAGTACAGTGACCCCATCAAAGAGGTAGCTGCAACCATCCAGGGCTACCAGTCATTCCATATTAAGAATCCGTGGTTTTATGATGAATGCGTGCACCGGAAGAACGTGTTCCACGTGCAGTATAAACAAGAGCAGCCCAGAGAAAGGCACTGAGTCAGGAGAATGGAAGAAAAGAAGACCCTGCTTAGAAAGCCTAAGACATACGCAGCTTCCCCCAACTAAGGAAGATAGAAGAGTCTCACGATCGAAACGAAAAGAAAAACAGGCGGCTAGTTGTAAGACTGCGACGTATAGGCTCTTAAAACTCCAAACTTAATAGATGTAGATGTGTTCAAGCAGCATTTTCAGCAGCTGCTAAACGGAAATCATGTAGAGCGAGTTCTACAACCCAGTAAAGAAAATGTTGATGGAGTACCAGCTAGGGTCTTCAAATAGGAGGGTGAGGTTTTGATGGGACAAATACATCAAATAATCGACCAACTATGGTTATAAGGAAGCATGCTCTATGACTGAATGATCAGCTCCATATATGATCCAGTGACAAAGAAAGCAAGACTTATTAAGGTCTGCTAAACGTCGCATGTCCTACCTAACGTACTGTGTGAGCATATTAAACCATTCTACAACTCTTCAATCGGCAAATATCAGTGTTGCTTCAAGCTTGATGCCAGATCGACTCTCATACAAATCCTTAAAAGGACCGACGAATTTCAAGTCAAGATCGGTGCAGGGAATTAAGTAACGTCACTGGGAAATAACTTTACATGGGAAAAAACTTCGCACTTTTGGGAAATAACTTCAATTCAAAAAAGTGAAATTATTTCCCACTAGGTATGAAGTTTTTTTTTCCCATGTGAAGTTATTTCCCGATGAAGTTATTTCCCTGCACCGTCAAGATCAACCATCTTTTCATCAAGTTCAAAGCCGCATATGATAGCATCCACCGTCATGATTTATTTGGCAATGGCTGTACTCGGGATCCCAAGTTTCGACAAGGAGATGCGTCCAAATGCGACTTTTTCAATCTTGTTCTGGAACAGATAGTGCGTAAGGTAGACGTTAACACCCAAACACAATCTTCAACAATTGTGTGCGACTGCTTCCATCGTTAAAGCGTCCAATTGATTGGTCTTGAGGTAAATTAGGATAAGATCAAGTACCTTCTGCCAACAAACAAATAAATAATCATCTGTCAAATTGGCAACATTAACTCCACGACTGGCAACTTAGTGGAGATCCAGTGAAGAAACACCCTATTTCTGGTTAAAAACTCGTTAGCCATAAGCCCGAACCACACTTCCAATGTATTTCATAGATTTTGACACAACACATCACACGATACAAATATGGCCCTACGCATATGAAATGCATTAGAGCGATAGCGACAGATGACTCCACAAAACACCACACGAGAATAGTGTTGTTTGGACTTTACGCTTACACGTAAGACGAAGTTCACACTCTACAAACCCTTCATACTATCAGTTCTGACTTGCGGCTGGCGACGAGTGTTGGACGATAAGGAGAAAGGACGAATATTTGGTCCCGTGTGTGAGTTGGCAAATGAAGAATAAGTAATTTCTATGAGCGGTACGATGATGTGGATGTAGTCAAAATAAGTTAAAAAGTCGCGTTAGCTACATTTCCTATGCTAAACCGACCACTTGGACAACAATGATCCAGCTGTTCAAGCCATAGTGGATGCCAGAGCACTTGGCTGGGATAATTGGAAGGAGCCTGCCCGGGATCTAGGAGGATGAAAAGCTGCTGGGTATCAGGGTTTTAGTGCTTACTCGGTAAAGTAAGAAGGTAGAGAGTGTCTGTAACAGGAACTAACTCAGATATGAACAGCCCAATCTTTAAAACTATAACCGATCTTTATGAGTCATTCTAGCTACACATGTGCGGGCTTAAATAAACTCATAAGAAAGTATAAGCCAATTGAAATAAGTAAAATTTTAAATCTTACCTGTCGCTGCTTGATCGTTTATTGATGACGCCAGCGATTCTGTGTCCTAAAATAAAATTATTTCCTTATTAAAAACCAGTAATTTTACGATAAAATTCAACTATAACTACTTACAGATACTTGTCCCAAGTACGTGGAAGTTTCAGAAGTGTCGAAATTATGTGGATTTAAAATCGTATTTGGTACGTATCCAATTTGTCCCCGATTATTTCTTGCCTTCCACCATTTTCGGGAGTCGTCAATAACCTGAGAACAAGACAACAACAAAAAAACAAACACAATCTTAGATTTGACTTGGAAAAAGATTCCAACTCTTAGCCTATTTTAACCTCTAAATATTCTCCTTTCACAACTGATAGCTCCTTATCTGTATCAGCTGGTCTTTGATGTGTAACCTCGGCTATTCTCACATTCCTCGACTTAAGATTTCTATGCCAAGTTGCGTTGGTAATATCATGCAAGAGGCCTCCCTCGGTCTTGAGTATCGGTTTCGGCGGTGGTATGTAAGCAACAGGTTCGTCGACAATAAAATCTGGTGACCAGTCATCGAAGAATATCGGATGGAAAGAGCCATTGTGGTCCTTAAAGGAGTCTTTTGGGAGATTCCAATTCTTGCCCAAGGACTGCCAGAAATCTCGTTGCTTTGGTGTGACACAAGACTCTAAGTAGCTTATTGTCTCTCTCCTTAGAAGGGGATTAACAACAGCTTGAGGAATACCTGCATTCATATACACATCGTTACAAATGACAACAATAGTTTCAAGCGAAATAAAGATGTCATTGATGGGATACTTGTTTTTGTCAATGTGTGACTGAAGACGAGTCAAAAAGTTGAAGGCAAGCTTAAATTTTGCCAAAATGTCCGTAAACTCATTTTCCACTGGAGGCCTTGAGCGTAAGATGAGTAATCCCTCACCATGAGGATTCGTATTGAGTTTATTTTTAAGCTTTCTGTTTTGCAATTCATCCAAGGCCTCAGCGGCATAATTTAGACGAAGAATGAACTGTTCAATGTCTGCAAAGCAATGATTCAGAACGTTGATGTCGCGTTCCTTTGTATCCTCACTGTCACGACTTTTGATCATGGCTTCACGAATTCCATATTGATCCTTAATGCCATTCGGTATTTGCTTGGGTTTATGTTCAGTGTGATCACGACGCTGAGTTATTATTTTACCATTGCGAACGAGCTTAAGGTCTTCTACTAAATGAAGAGCTGAAGCATCTTCAACCTGCGTCAACATAAATTATTCAAATGAAATTTTTAAAAGTTTATCTCAGTATACAATAAATGAGCATTACCTGAAAAACGTGCATTTCTGTGTTGCCCAGAGCTGATCCTGACACTGAAAATACCAGCATATTGTTGAATTCCTCGAGGGGGTCTTTGCTTATAAGCGCAGCTGGTTCATGTATCAAAGAGCCTGGAAAGCTCTCAATTTCTACCTGCGAAAGAAATAAGATACTCAAACTAATAGATACTTGCTATTCAGCAATCTTTGCCAAAATCGAGTCTAGATTTGTATAAACTATGATTTATGAAGATAGACACGCCCTCTTCCTAACTCGTACAGCTTTACAGCTATAACGTTTTTTTTTAAACTTGATATTTAAGGGTTTTATTGAAGTGTTTTTTTTTTCACAGCTACTGAATCTTGAGAGACTGTGAAGAAAATTGTAGGTCCCTTCCATTCCTACCAAAAACATGCACACAGGAATGGTAGAGAGTTGTAAATCACAAGTCTCTGCTTCAACACGAGCTGTCGCGCTACCAATACTTGTAGAGCAAGTAGTATAGTTAAATATTGGTAGCTTGACAGCTCGTGTAGAACCAGAGTTAACAACTCTCAATTATTCTTGTAAGTATGTTGTTTGTTTACAGAAGTAGAGAGGACCTACAATCACTTCCTCGAAGTGCCCCTGAAAAAGAAAAAGGCATTTTTCATAAGTAGCATAGACTGGCTTTTTCATACTGGAGATCGTTGATAAATGTGAGGAAGAGAATCGAAGACAAAACAGAGCCCTGGGGCACACCATAATTTATATTGTGAATTTTAGATTTGAAACCGTCCTGCAGGATTTGTATCGAGCCAATCGAATAGTTAATTACGAATTTAGAATCGTCTCATGGAATGATCCTTGTTTTCAAGTAAAGGAGGAGTCATTACACACTTTGTGGCAGTACCGATTTGACAGAAAACCGTTTTGGAAACAAATTGTCTTTCTCTAGTGAAACAAAAATCAAAAGTTAGTTGAATTTCAAAATTAGAGGAAAGAATAACTTTCCAGCTTCAATATTACATTTCCCAAACTTAGGCTTTATTTGGCATCGCATCAATGCCCGATTTCGCTTTTGTTTTAAACTAAAAGAACCTAGCAATCAAAATTTCCAATGATCAGTTAGCAGGCTATTTAACGCAGGCAATTTGCGTTGAAACGCGATTGCCTTTATGAAATTGACAGGTTCTATCGTGAACCAGGGCCTCGATAGACCTGAGATCCGCTGAGTCGGTCATAAGGACATTTCAACGAATCTCCGGTTGCACGAAACACATTCACGATAGAAGCTGTCAATTTTCCATTTAAAATATCTACAAAACTTGCGACCATCCCATCCACCGTTTGAACGCAGAAGAATCCTTTCCTTGTAGCCCTTAATTTTTAAAAATTTACAAAGGGCTATTCACTTTCAGACGCGTCATATAGTAGCCGTGTTTTTTTACAAACAATTATATAGTACTACCAAACATTCATGCTCTTATGGTGGTTTGAAAGTTTGTAGGAAGCTTGCGTTCCATTTAAAATAATTAGCAAAGTACTCATAAGTACTTCGCCACCTCCAAAGGAATACGGCTAATGATAGTCACATCTCACATGGTTCGTTGAGATTTTCAGTGAAAAATTGACAAATGCTATCGTGAATGATCTTCGTGTGACCGGACAAAATGTATACGAAAATTATAACTATCCCTACGAACGTCTCAAAGGATCTCCGGTCGCTCGAGATCCACTCACGATAGAACCGGTCAATTTCATAGTGCGCGTTCAACACATATCCAATTTTTCGGAATTCTGAATTTTTGGAGATTCTGATTGTCCAGTTGTTATAAAAAGTTAGATGTCATCTGAATGTTCAGAACTTTTTATGACAGCTGCCCAATCAGAATCTCAGAACTCAGGCATTGAACGCGCCCAAACTCTCATTAAGACCACAGGTTATCCACATGAAGATGAGAATCCTCGGATGCCGTTTCAATTTGCCTACAAGTTTGAAATGTCAGTTGGGATCTTTACACACCTCGTTAAATTGTTGTTCCAATTTACATATATTCATCCACACGGTATGAAATTACCAAAGGAACAATGTACAAAACTTGGTTTTGGAGAGAGGGTATGGAGTATTTTTAATTACGACTGTCTCATGGTGAATTACCTGCTCAAGTCGTCTAATTATTTATTTAATTGATATTGGCCACGTTCAGGATTCACTAAGATAGCCTATCTAAGATACTCGAGTATCCATGTATGTTTCTGAACCACCAAAACCGGATAGGTTAAATTTGCTGCTCAAAATAGTCTGGTAGTCATGTTCATGACATTTCTCATTGGATAGATGAGTATACCAGAATTTTTAGGATAGCTTGAGATTTCTTTTTTGGCAACAGCTGTTTTATCATCAGATGTGTTTTTACACGGGATTACAACAACACAAAGCTATCCAGATGGCTTTAGATACAAATCTGAACGCGGCCATTGATGACTGCTGAACAATTCTTTGTTCGGCAAGTTTGGGAAGGCCCATTCAAACCGATTCTATAAAAATCATAAATTCTAATGTGGTTGGGCTATTTTCTAGCTATTTACCAATTTTTTTTCTATTCTATCTATCGAGAATCAGTTCAGTCCTTGAATTCAACTTTCTCTTTAAATAAGGTAGTTTGGTATCTACTTTAAATTTTGAGTATCTTTTGCATTTGATCATCAAGATCACAGAAATCTTACCAGGTGCTGATCGAGTATGACAATCCATTGCCCATTAAACCGCATAAACATTTTCTGCGGATATACATTGGTGTCCTTAAGAAGTTTGATTTTCTCAATCGGATTCTTCAGCTCTGTTTCCTGTTTCACCTTAAACGTAGCCAAATGATCCATGGCATATGTAGGCTTATCATAGTCTACTCCATTTGATTCGTCGTTATGGTGAGTTGTTGTGTGCTGTGGTGATTGGCCTTGATGATTTTGATGATTCATGTCTCGAAACAGAGCGCTCAAATTGTCAGCAGCTGAACTGCCATTCAATGACGTACGACCCATATTGCTTTGCTCGTGAAAGTGTTATCAACCTCGAGGCGGGAGTTTAGATTGTTTTTATTTTTAATTATTGTATTGCTGTTGTTTCCAATCTGAAATGGATTACGTAATTTAGTTAAATTTATTTAATAAGCAAATCTATTTGTCTAAATTATAACTAAGTATGTTTTATTATAATATGGAATTACCTAACTAATGCGGCTCGGTTATAATGGGTGATTTTTTAAGAGGCTTAGAACTTTTAAAAAAAAAAACACAAAAAACATGAAAAAATGAATGAAATATTTATTTGAATCGATGGTTTGAACCTTGCAATTTAATGTTTAAAGATAATTTCATGCAAATGTTGACCGCGGCTGCGTCTCAGGTAGCCCATCCGCTGAGTCCAATTTTTGCATACTCTTTCACACATATCGGCCGGTATCTCACGAATGAATGCATGGATGTTGGCTTCCAGTGCGTCAATCGAAGCGGGCTTGTCCCTATAGACATTAGCCTTGACATACCCCCACAAAAAATAATCTAATGGTGTCAAATCGCACGATCTAGGCGGCCAATTGACCGGCCCGAAACGTGAAATTAACTGTTCACCAAACTCGCCTCGCAATTGCGCCATTGTTTCGCGTGCTGTGTGGCATGTGTCACCGTCTTGTTGAAATCACATATCATGCAAGTCAAGAACTTCCATTTCGGGCAGAAAAAAGTTTGTTATCATCGCTCGGTAGCGTTCACCATTGACAGTAACGCTGCGATTCGCATCATCTTTAAAGAAATAGGCCCAATAATGCCGCCGGCCCATAAACCGCACCCAACAGTGGCTTTTTCGGGATGCATTGGTAGCTGTTGCAATGCTTCTGGCTGATCTTCACTCTAAATGCGGCAATTTTGCTTATTTACGTACCAATTCAACCAAAAATGAGCGTCATCGCTGAACACAATTTTTCGATAAAAAAGCGGATCCTCGGCCAGCTTTCCAAGAGCCCATTCACCAAAAATTCGGCGTTGTGGTAGGTCGGCTGGCTTTAGTTCTTGCACCAGCTGTATCTTAAAAGGCTTTACGCCCAAATGCTTCCGCAAAATTTTCCACGTAGTGCTGTAACAAAGGCCTAACTGCTGGGAACGGCGCCGAATCGACATTTCGCGGTCTTCTGTCACACTAGCTGATACGGCCGCAATATTTTCTTCACTACGCACAGTACGTAAACGTGTTGGTGGTTTAATGTCCAACAAAGTAAATTTGGTGCGAAATTTGGTCACAATCTTCCGAATAGACTGCTCAGAAGGTCGAGAATGCCGATCATAAAATGGAAGCAGCGCGCGATGAACATTTCGAACCGAGCACGAATTTTGATAATAAAATTCAATAATTTGCAAGCGTTGTTCATTTGTAAGACCATCCATGGTTAAATTGCAAACCAAACTGAAGCTGTTTGACAGTGACACAGGGTACTAAACACACGTCAGCTGTCAAAACCAGTGTTGCCAAAACCAAACCAGCTAAAAAATCACCCATTAGTTCAAGTCAGAAATAAAAAAACTTTATGTGGTTGCATTACTACTTGAAATTACCTTTTGTGTGTGTGTTTTTTTTAATTTCTGATAACATTGCGATAATGGTTTTATGACTTGGCTATGAATGAATTTGTTAAGATATTGTTTTAATTTAGTTTCTCATTATTTTAGATACATGAATATTTTATCCAGCCAAATACTTTGGGTGTGAAAATGAAAAAAGGGGCCTGCTTAGCCTTGGGAGCATTTTATTTTATTTTAAAATTGAATCTGGTGGATAAATGCTGGTTCTATAATCGATATCTTGACGAAAACAATCTAGAAAGCAAAAATCTATAAAAAAAAAAGAAACTAATTGATAAACTAAACATATTATGCATTTTTATTCAAGTTTAACTGTCAAAATCGATAAGAGCTGTTTTCAAAAAATGTTGCATTAGTGGCTTTTACTTTTTTTCAAACATTAATTTCATTTATTTAACCAAAATTCATGCATACGGACATGTATGCATTTTTGTAATATTATCAAAAATCGACAAACTGAATTTTGATATCAGCGTCAATAAAGTTTTATTATTAGTTTGAGTAATATGATATAAAATATCTCTCAAATTATGCGTCATAATCGTCAGGAAAATTAAAACTGATAAAAAAGTTCAATAAACGTTTCGTAAATACAATGTTTTTAATCTAAGCTGTTCTAAAAACAGCAAAAGAAACAAACATGGGTTTTTTTGGTTTTTGTTTTGAATTATGTCATTTGCCTCTCGGAATTCAATTTAAATAAGCAAATACTTTTGGTAGCGCCACAGCTCCTTAGAACACAATGTGATATTGCTGCACCTAAAAGAATATTTATAGCAGGACGCAGGAGTAGCTTTCATTAAAATCGCTGCCTCATGTCGTAAACGACGCGACGTCTACAATGGTGTTGCGCGGTTTAACGAGGCTAGCTTTCATTAGAAAAAGAAAAGTATAGGACAATTCTATATGTTATCTCAAATGCAGCATGCAGCGAGAAGCAAAAGTTAAAGTTGAGTCAATTTTTGCTGCAGCTACAGCTCCACATTGTAGCGCTTCAATTGTGTTCATCAAGTTACATACCTTTCTCAACAATTCCTGTTTGCGTGGAATGGAGGGGAGAAGAAAATAAAAAAAAAAAAAAATAAAACCTTTGTTTATTGTGTATTCAGCATTGCTTTTTGATACAAAGAAAACATATATAAGTTGAAATATCAACAGCCTGATGTTAAGGTGTTAGCATCAGGGCTACCTTTCCAGATTTTGAGAAAGAGCCAATAAAAAGAGCATTTTAAGAAAAAAAGAGTGACTTGCGATCACACTGTGGTCCTAAAGTCTGAAATAAATTAGTTATGGGAGCTTATGTTTTATCCATTTGCCAAAACTTAGTAAAGTTGCAGGCAGTATTATGTAAGTATATAAAAATTAACAATTCACCCCCTCACGGTTTTTGCCTTGACGGTGGCTAGGGGGCTTACGTTTGACCCTCCAGCCGTCCAGCTGCAGGGACATACAACTAAGCAAAACCAACAAAAAACAGGGATGTTCATCCAAAATAAATAAAATATGGACAAAAGTTTACAAAATAATGAAATTCGAGTGGGGATTTACACTCAAGTGTCGGCAGAAGTCACGGTTGCCAGCGAGGGCTAAGTCGCCAGTGAAAAATGTAAACAAAGAATCAAATAAGCCCGTCTTTACAAGACAACCCAACGCACTCAACCTTACAGCGGCTCTTCTTCCTGCTCTAGATAGCTTGGCTTTTGACGGTAGGGAGACCTTGGGCAGACCTCCTTCTATAGGAATTCAAACCGAAGACGAGTTACTGGAAAACTCGAGCCCCGAAGAGACTAGGCTGAAGCCTATACTGCACCCCTCAAAGCTTCGAGGCAACGCACGCAGTAACTACAGATCCTCTAAAATATTCGTGAGTGTTATGGAGAAAAAGGATCCAACTATACTCTCAGTTCGAGAGACAAGGCCCTTTTGAAAAAAACATAGGAAGTTGGTGAAAAACTATGAACGTCAGTTAGCAACGACTGCCACTGTACCCGTTGTTTCCGCCCAAAAGATGAACGCTAAAAAGCCAGACAGCGAAAGAGTAAATGCTGCCAAATCTAGGTCTATCCCTTAAAAGATAAACTGATAACAGGCTGGCAACAACTCTTCTGCTCGTACCGGCTCATATACGAAACTGGCGACCTCCAGCAAGAAACAGCAAACCAACACTAAATCGAACCTGAAAAGGAACTAGTAGGCAACTCTTCTATGACTAAGCCAGGTTCATTTAAGACAGCAAGATAGGAGGAGACAACCAAGACTGAAGTTTCTAAAGGCTTAAAACCAACAGTTTTGACACACCCCCGATCGATCTGCAGGTGGCCATTATAAATAGAGACGACCCGGATGGGAAAATTATAACGAAATTATCAAAGCCTTGATGACGACATCCGAGAATGATAGCTGTGATGGCTACACTTTCGACGGAGCTGGATGGCAGAAAGGACTAAAAATGGTTTGCTGTTGGGACCGGAAATCCCTGGAGTTTTGGATGATTTTAGAAAAGTGGAACCAAAGAGCCACACCTGAAAAAAAGAGCCAAATTGTCTTTTTAAAGCCACGAAGGTAGCCCTGGTTAGCATGATACTAGCTACCAATTTACTGACTTTAAAGTTCTTTACTAAAATATTCTTAATCTTAAGCTTAGATACAATATATCGACCACAACACCTTCATAAAAAGGTCGTGCGAAAGTTTTCTTGAGTCAAAGAAACATAAACTTAACAACATATAAGTCCTTTATAAATCATGCCAACTAAACAAAAACTTCCATTATAATGGTGGTTACCTCAAGTAACAACCAAATAAATTTTGTAAGAAAGAAATAGCACAAAGTGTTCAATAAGTCCGGAGGAATTGTGCTCAAAACTTCCGCAAACATCAAACGCTAATATATTTCCTTTTTCATTTGATGCCATTTTCATTTTCATTTGATGCCATTTTTGAGAAAAGTTTTCGAAATGATTTTGAATGATCAAATTCTATGTTATCTTAGTTTACATAACAAGCTCTCTCAGTGGCAATCGGGTTTCCGGAATAAACATAGTTGTCAATCAGCTGTTTTAAAAGTAAAAATAAATTCAATTTCTCTTCTTCAGCTATTCGACTTCTTAGTAACTATCTCAGAAATAGAAATCATGAAGTCATTACTGTTCATGGTATCTCTGATTCTGTGATTATTAATTCTAGAGTTCCTCAAGGTTCCATCTTAGGTCCGAGTATGTTTTCATTGTTCATTGATGACCTCCCCGAAGTCGTTCGTTATTGCTCGATTCATATGTATACAGACAATGTTCTTCTATAGTGTTTCCGTTTCAATTGGTTTGACAGAAGATTGCATTGCAAGAATGAATGAAGACCTTCTAAATATTCTGAATTGGTGAGATGTAAATAAATTAAAACTTAATCCCTCGAAGTCCAGTGCCATGCTTTGTACTCGAAATACTTTTGATGAAACTAGTTTTCCCGCAGTTATGCTGGGAAATGATTCTACAGCTTTTGTCAACAAAGTAAGATATCTTGGCTTTTAAATTAACTCCTAATTTACATGTTGTAACTCTGTCTCAGATGCGGTTAGGAAAATATATTCATTAAGAACTTCTTCTTATTTATTGAAACCTGATATAAAAACACCTTTTTCATTCATAATTGCTCTGTCTATCCATCCTAAGATTATAATTCTAAGCACGGTTTATTTTTAATATCATCATCATCGTCGGCTCGACAACCGGGGTCCGGTCCTGGCCTCCTTCAACAAGTCTCTCCACCCATCCCGGTCTCGAGCCGCCGCCATCCAGTTGCGCACTCCAAGGCTCCGGGCGTCCTGGTTTACGCCATCTCTCCAGCGCAAGCATGGTCTACCACGCTGTCGTCTACCATAGAATGTACCACAAAGAACTTTCCGAGCAGGTTCCTCTTCGCTCATGCGAGCTAGGTGCCCTGCCCACCGGAGTCTACCGAGCTTAATTTTTGTCACGATATCTGCTTCAAGGTAGATTGTGTACAATTTATGGTTGTACCGTCTCCGGAATCGTCCTTCCTCACATATGGGGCCAACAATTCTCCTTAAGACTTTTCTCTCGAACGCGGCTAAGAGGTCGGAGTGCCTTTTGCTAAGCACCCAAGTCTCGGATCCATATGTGAGTACTGGCAGGACCATGGTCCTGTACAGCCGCAGTTTTAAAGTTATGGTGAGATTTCTGGATTTGAAGAGCTTTGACAGACTATAGTAGGCTCTGTTGGATTTGAGAAGCCGCCCGCGTATTTCTTCTTCTATATTGTTATCGGCTGCTACTATCAACCCAAGGTATTTAAAGGATTGCACCACTTCAAATTCGTGCTCCGCTACCTTGATTGTTTGACCAACTGTTCCTTTTTTAATTTTTAATATACCTATAGATATTCCAGTGTATCACATCTGCAAACTTCCCTTATTGGTATGAGTCTTGATAATTATATAAGTTTCCAAAATATCCTTTTGCTATATCAATGAAAAGCTCCAATTTACTCAATTTAAAAGAATCCTTAAAATTATTCATCATTCTTTATATCAACAATTCGTTCGTGGAACAATCTTCCACACGAATTGCAAAGAACAGCATCATCAGCAACTTTCAGAAGGAAATTATTTTTGCACTGTGCTTCTTAAATTTTTATAAATCTTAAAATAAAGGGTTTTTCAACAGGGACGCTGCAAAAGTAGAGCAGCAGGGACAGCAAACGACGCCATATTTCTTGCCGTTCTTTTAACATTTCTCTTTAGTAAAGTTCACCGTTTCATGATGGAAAGATATTAGAGCCAACAACGAGTCGAAATTATTAAAATTTACTACCGAAATTCGGAGTCAGTGGCCTCAACGTTAAGAGCGCTACGTCCAATTTATGGTAGTCATAATCGTCCTAGCAGATCAATAATTGAGCGTCTAATGGAAAAATTTGAATCCACAGGCACAGTACAAAATGTTCCCGTGCCAGTGAGACAAAGAAGTGCCCGAAGTGTAGAGAATATTGCTGCCGGTGCGGCTTCAGTTGCAGAAAGCCCAAATGTGTCTCTCACACGTCGTTCTCAAGCGTTGGGCATCTCTGTGACGTCTTTGTGGCGAATTTTGCGAAAAGATCTTGGCCTACATCCTTACAAGATTAAATTGACGCAAGAACTGAAGGCGCTTGACCACCAGAAGCGTCGTATGTTCGTGAATTGGGCTGAGCAACAACTTGAAAATGATTCGGATTTTCATCGAAAAATCATCTTCAGCGATGAGGCTCATTTCTGGCTGAATGGCTTCGTCAATAAACAAAATATGCGGTATTGGTCAGGCAGCAATCCACACGTACTCCATGAGCCATCATTGCATCCCGAAAAAATTACGGTTTGGTGTGGTTTATCGGCCGGCGGCGTCATTGGGTCGTACTTCTTCCGTGATGATCAAGACCGGCACGTTACTGTGAATGAGGATCGCTACCGTTCAATGATAACCGAATATTTTTGGCCTCAATTGGATGATATGGACTTGGAGGACATGTGGTTCCAACAGGACGGCGAATTTCACAATCAATTTATTGGAAACCAAGTTTGGAGAACGTTTTATCTCACGAAATGGTCCAGTCGCTTGGCCGCCTCGGTCGTGCGATTTGACGCCGTTAGACTATTTCCTGTGGGGCTACGTCAAGTCTATGGTCTATGCCAACAAGCCAGCGATGATTGATGAACTTCGTACGAATATCGAACGTGAAATTGCAGCAGTATCGGCGGATTTATGCTTGAAAACCGTCGAAAATTGGGTTCAGCGTCTGGACTTCTGCAAGCTAGCCCGTGGTGGCCATGCAAAAGAAATCGAGTTCCATACATAATGGCATCAAACGTACTTTCACAGGAATAAAGAATTTCATTGATATCCAAAACCGTTTTTGTTTTATTTAAAAAAACTTTTGTAGTGAAATATTTCCAGCAGTACAAATTATATTGAACATGTTTTTTTTATTGGAATACATAAACCAAACACAAAATAACAAGAGTATGCTAAATTTTATATAGAACTATTACAAAAAATTGTTATTGCCAGATTTTAAACAAATTTACTAGTGTTTTTTCATCTCATAGAATAGACACATTCATTTTAGTTTTAAATCAAATCAATAGATGGTGCGGGTACTAATACAAAAGCAATCAAAAGGTGGTTGTCTTGGCTAGCCACCCAATCTGGCAGAGTTCACTTACAGTTAACTGACTACTTCTAAGTGAGAATATTCGCAACATTTGCTAACTTCTTCGTTAAGGTTTTGATAACTTATGAAGAACTTATTAGCTTTCATTCAAAATCAAGTTAGCTGACTCTGACCTTATTCACTGTCACTAAATTATCAAATAATATATAAAGGTAATATTCTCTTGCAATTCCATTTTTGAAACAAACATAGTCATTGCATGTTATGTTTGACTTTTGGTTTAGCAATGTTACATATTCTAAATAAGTATTATTTTTCCAAACCATTTATAGACCCAACTTCGGCAGCAGGATCAATTTGAACTTTCTGAAAAAACCTACACATGTATGTAATATATTTATTTTTCAAACTCTTTGGGTATAGGTGAGGTACATCGAGTATGATAGTTTAACAACAACCAATTTTAGACTCACAATAGTTTGAATGGATATTTTCAGCAATAATTATAGTGAAACGGGAAATTGCCTACACATTTCATGCAGTAAGAGAAATAGTTCAACGTTTTGTTTATCTCGACGTGACTGGCACACCTCACAATTTATTTTAGTCAGACAATTTGCTAGCGATTAGTAAGTTAGTACCCGCAACCAAACAATTCCAATAGAATTGTATATGGAAATAGTTAACATGGCCAGTTTAACTTCATATTTTATGATATCGTCGCAAGTGTTGTGTACTTCACAATTCTCTTAAGGATCTTGTCATTTGTATACAGAAACTCAGTTCACTTCTTAACAAAGTCAAGAAGGAGGTAGAGGAATAACTTTGATGATGATGATGATATGCTTATATGTGTTTGCGATTACTAGTACGAATTTGTCTTAGAATTTGTTACAGATTTTTGCAGTGAATGGAAGCCGCAAGACATTTTAGTTTTACAAAATGTCCCCTGGAAGTCATACGTTTGTCTGTCACCATTTTAACCATTTGTCTTTTAAATAGAAATAGTGAGCGTAAATGTCCCGAAGTCACTGTTTTTACTTTGGAGCGAGGTGTAGTTTGGAATTTAAGGTAAACCTCTTTAAATGTGTCACAATCGAAAGGAAATAACCCACCTAGTTAGTTGTTGACTTTTTACACCAGATTTTTGCACTGCAACTTATTAGGTTGTAGACTAACATCTTAGACGTTCATATAATATTCATTAATATAATTTCTAGGACCATAGTTGGGAGATGAACTGGTGCCAACCAGGTAAAACCCCTGTTGCTTTGAACAGCTCGGCCGCAAGCCCGTCAGCTCTAGCAGCTTTATTAGACTTACGAGTATGTTAAGCTATAGCTATCTACAGTCTATAGAGGTTTGGTGGATAGAATTGTTGGTCTACTTCGTCTAGATTGACTGGTAAAATCCCGGGGAACTGCCTTGTGCGTAACCAAGCCACGTGCTTACGCCTGTAAGCTCGACACTTGCGGGAAATTGGTGCTGGAAAATGACAAATCTCAAAATGCGAGTTCAGTGCAAATGCACTCAATGCTCAGTTCACGACTTTCAGCAGTTCACAACTACCAACGAGCAGTTTCATAACAAAAGATGAGTTATGATTTATAAACATTCTGATAAAACGAGCCACCTAATTATCGACCGATAAGCATCTTATGTACCTTGTTTATCAAAGGTCTTACAAGAGATTCTTACAAAGCAAATAATAGAGCATCTCACAGCAAAGAGTCTGCTACCACCAATCTGTGCCTACGTTCTGTAATTCTCGCATGGATAAAATTTGTCGAGAAACGATGAAAAATGGAGCAAAACTCATACGAATTGCTTCAAATTTCTTACTGTATTATCCAATGAAACTGAGTTTAATCTGCCAGAGAGCAGACTTTGCGATTTATTATCGATTTTATACGATAAGCATAAAACTATGTCCTAGAAGACGTTTTCTTCACTGTGCTTGAAGGCAGTCAGGTAAGGGTAGTATGTCAATCACTAAGTCCTTTTTATGGTAGTTCAATCCCGTGGGTTTTATCAAACAAATTGAAAAAAAGTTTCCTGTGACTCATTTTTCTATAAAACTTGCCGATCTGTTGCAACTGTAGATTGACTCCCAAAAGCCAGACAATCAAGCCTGTTCTTGGATCTGAATTGTGGAAGGAGAATTGGACAATTGTTCCACATTAGATATATATAAGGGAAAGTTCGTCTGACGGCATTAAGGTGGAATTATAACCCCGTTTTTGGATAACAGTGGATTCAAATGACGCCTTTTGGAAGCAGCCGTTGTATAGTATTGGGTGCGTGCGAGAAAATGGCATGATTGCAATGTATATTCATACAGAAGCGACCACATTGGCTATGATGGGGGTGCCAAAATTTGTAATTTGACTTTTCCTCCTGCACAGCACAACCTACGCATTTCCCTTGAGAACTTCAAAACATTGCAATTGCAATGCTGACAGACTCACGCCATTCAATGGCCCAATCTCGAAGATTAGCCACCCGTTTCGTATTTGTATTGCAAGCTCTAATGTTTGATCGCCTTATAGGTGACATTACAACACTAACACAGAAAAGTCTTGAATGAAAAATGTCACAACCGTCAATCAATTGGTTGTTGACAAATTCCTTATTAAAATAATTCGTTCTCCAGAAAATGATTAAATAATTAAAAATATCAAATTGCAGAAAAACAGTCGATTAATAAAGAGGATTTGTATTGATGCAACTCCAGACTCGATGTGACGCTAACCTCAATTTTTAAAATCACAATGTTTTGGAAAAATCCAAAAAATTCAACACCAATCCATTGAATTCAACTTGGTCATTTCGTTGATCACAGAACAAAATACTTTCCTCGAGTTTTAAGTGAATAAAAAAAAGCAATAATTTACTCACTATGTCGAGGCACAACCACTTCGTATTAATCGTCAATGTAGAAAGATCGGCGTATATACTATATACTACTCAGCTGTGAAACATGAGCCTGACAGTGAGACGCCATCTGTGGGCTACCCTGTTTTCTTCAGGGAGAAAATTTGCTGATTGTCAATTCTCTAGTGTTTTTCATTTTCTATAATCAATGACACCAATGATGGTGTTCACATTGGACTCACTCCGCGCGACTCATTTTGACATCTCTTTCTTTTTTCTCACTCCACCTCACTATATGAGAAAGTGAGGCAAGATTTTTTGATTTTTTTGAAAAAATCCTGCCTCACTAGACTATCTCTTTTTTATCACTAGGTGGAGTGAGATAAAACAAAGAAATGTCAAAATGAGTCGCGCGGAGTGAGTCTAATGTAAACACCGTCAATAATGCAGTAACTGCATAATAAACAACAGATTTGACAGATGTCACTAAAACAACATGGCCACCACAGGCCGCGCGCCCCCGCATTCTACCTGCGCCAATTGAAAACCCCTAAAGTCTTTTATATGGAAGTGACTCTAGACATGCCATATGGTTTATAAAAGTACTGCATACTTCGGGCACCCATAGTCTTGTTTTTTCAAGTCGCGCGAAGCGCGTTAACGCACGCCCACTTTTTGACACTCCACAGCACAAACAGTAAAAGAATGTTTGTGAGAAATTATGTGTGTACTTATTTATTCATACATTTGTGATGCTCCGCACATTGTGTTATTTTTCACATCCAGCGTAACGATATCATATGTCGAAAGGCCATCATCAAAAATTCAAGATAGTTCTTTATCTATTGTTGCATGAGATGTCATCAGCTATGTTTGCACAAGGGACTAAATCAACATACACAGCTATCCAAATAGGTTTTGGAGGCGCGCTCAACTTTTTCATACGATTGAATTTTGTCACATCGAACGTTGGTCTACACTTTGCACTAAAGACCTATGTTTTTCCTAACTAGTGTAAGTTCAAAACAATTGCACAGCTACTCATGATTCTTCATAATGGACGTGACCAGAGAAATGCCAATTTATAGCAGTTAGAACAGTTTTTCCCCATTAAAAAAGGACGATACTAGGGAAATGTAATGATATTGATGTTTATGCAGCCCCGCAGGTCCATAGTCCTCCACCGGTGGACACCCAGTCACGTGAAGCCCCTTGAGGCACACCTACATTTAATGGAAGTGACTCTAGACATGCGAATTGTAACAATTTTTGTTTACAAAAGTAATGTTTCTGCGGCCCTGCCGTGCCGGTGCGGCCATGCTTCGGGCACCCTGATTGATTTTTGATGTGTAAACATCTATGAATGTTCGCGTGCAACGTTACGTCGTGCAACGTTACGGTGTGCAACGTTACGATCTGCATACTAGGATGGGTGCGTTCAGTGAAAAAAATCTTAAGATCCCCTTCAAGCAAAAACAAGTCCGTTTTGGATCCGCGCACGTTGATGTTTACACATTTATTAACCTTGAGTCCCGGCACTCACACAATTTTTTTTTTCACGCGAAGTACGTTAATGCACGTCCACTTT
The DNA here is from genome assembly GCA_932273885.2 of Leucozona laternaria. Classification (NCBI taxonomy): domain Eukaryota; kingdom Metazoa; phylum Arthropoda; class Insecta; order Diptera; family Syrphidae; genus Leucozona; species Leucozona laternaria. The sequence goes on along the minus strand of OW026366.1, from coordinate 213,907,222 downwards.
TAATGCCGATTAACTGTTATAAGTGTTATAAATTGGCATTTCTATAGTCTCTTTCACTTTTAATAGCGAAAAACTGTTGAAAATTAGCATTTACCTAGTATCGTCCAATTTTAATGGTGAAAACTGTTGCAACTGTTATATATGGTCATATATTAAGAATCTTCTTTATGAAATACACATGATTTTTAAACATTTGATGTTTTCCAAATAAGTAATGTCAAAAACAATGACCTTATCCGAAACAAAAACGATTAGCTTTATTACGTCGATTTCCTATTCAATTTACAAGTAAAGGGTTTTTCAACAGAGGCGCTACAAAAGTAGAGCAACAGGGACAGCAAACGACGCCATATTTCTTACTTCTCTTTAGACATTTCTCTTCAGTAAGATTTGCCATTTCATGATGGAAAGATATACGAGCCAACAACGAGTCGAAATTACTAAAATTTACCACCGAAATTCGGAGACAGTGGCCTCAACGTTAAGAGCGCTACGTCCAATTTAGTAGTCATAATCGTCCTAGCAGATCAATAATTGAGCGTCTAATGGAAACATTTGAATCCACAGGCACAGTACAAAATGTTCCCGTGCCAGTGAGACAAAGAAGTGCCCGAAGTGTATAGAGAATATTGCTGCATCTGAGGCAGCCCAAATGTGTCTCTCACACGTCGTTCTCAAGTCATCTCTGTGAGGTCTTTGTGGCGAATTTTGCGAAAAGATCTTGGCCTACATCCTTACAAGATTAAATTGACGCAAGAACTGAAGGCGCTTGACCACCAGAAGCGTCGTATGTTCGTGAATTGGGCTGAGCAACAACTTGAAAATGATTCGGATTTTCATCGAAAAATCATCTTCAGCGATGAGGCTCATTTCTGGCTGAATGGCTTCGTCAATAAACAAAATATGCGGTATTGGTCAGGCAGCAATCCGCATGTACTCCATGAGCCATCATTGCATCCCGAAAAAATTACGGTTTGGTGTGGTTTATCGGCCGGCGGCGTCATTGGGCCGTACTTCTTCCGTGATGATCAAGACCGGCACGTTACTGTGAATGGGGATCGCTACCGTTCAATGATAACCGAATATTTTTGGCCCCAATTGGATGATATGGACTTGGAGGACATGTGGTTCCAACAGGACGGCGCCACAAGCCACACAGCGAATGTCACAATCAATTTATTGGAAACCAAGTTTGGAGAACGTTTTATCTCACGAAATGGTCCAGTCGCTTGGCCGCCTCGGTCGTGCGATTTGACGCCGTTAGACTATTTCCTGTGGGGCTACGTCAAGTCTATGGTCTATGCCAACAAGCCAGCGATGATTGATGAACTTCGTACGAATATCGAACGTGAAATTGCAGCAGTATCGGCGGATTTATGCTTGAAAACCGTCGAAAATTGGGTTCAGCGTCTGGACTTCTGCAAGCTAGCCCGTGGTGGCCATGCAAAAGAAATCGAGTTCCATACATAATGGCATCAAACGTACTTTCACAGGAATAAAGAATTTCATTGATATCCAAAACCGTTTTTGTTTTATTTAAAAAAACTTTTGTAGTGAAATATTTCCAGCAGTACAAATTATATTGAACATGTTTTTTTTATTGGAATACATAAACCAAACACAAAATAACAAGAGTATGCTAAATTTTATATAGAACTATTACAAAAAATTGTTATTGCCAGATTTTAAACAAATTTACTAGTGTTTTTTCATCTCATAGAATAGACACATTCATTTTAGTTTTAAATCAAATCAATAGATGGTGCGGGTACTAATACAAAAGCAATCAAAAGGTGGTTGTCTTGGCTAGCCACCCAATCTGGCAGAGTTCACTTACAGTTAACTGACTACTTCTAAGTGAGAATATTCGCAACATTTGCTAACTTCTTCGTTAAGGTTTTGATAACTTATGAAGAACTTATTAGCTTTCATTCAAAATCAAGTTAGCTGACTCTGACCTTATTCACTGTCACTAAATTATCAAATAATATATAAAGGTAATATTCTCTTGCAATTCCATTTTTGAAACAAACATAGTCATTGCATGTTATGTTTGACTTTTGGTTTAGCAATGTTACATATTCTAAATAAGTATTATTTTTCCAAACCATTTATAGACCCAACTTCGGCAGCAGGATCAATTTGAACTTTCTGAAAAAACCTACACATGTATGTAATATATTTATTTTTCAAACTCTTTGGGTATAGGTGAGGTACATCGAGTATGATAGTTTAACAACAACCAATTTTAGACTCACAATAGTTTGAATGGATATTTTCAGCAATAATTATAGTGAAACGGGAAATTGCCTACACATTTCATGCAGTAAGAGAAATAGTTCAACGTTTTGTTTATCTCGACGTGACTGGCACACCTCACAATTTATTTTAGTCAGACAATTTGCTAGCGATTAGTAAGTTAGTACCCGCAACCAAACAATTCCAATAGAATTGTATATGGAAATAGTTAACATGGCCAGTTTAACTTCATATTTTATGATATCGTCGCAAGTGTTGTGTACTTCACAATTCTCTTAAGGATCTTGTCATTTGTATACAGAAACTCAGTTCACTTCTTAACAAAGTCAAGAAGGAGGTAGAGGAATAACTTTGATGATGATGATGATATGCTTATATGTGTTTGCGATTACTAGTACGAATTTGTCTTAGAATTTGTTACAGATTTTTGCAGTGAATGGAAGCCGCAAGACATTTTAGTTTTACAAAATGTCCCCTGGAAGTCATACGTTTGTCTGTCACCATTTTAACCATTTGTCTTTTAAATAGAAATAGTGAGCGTAAATGTCCCGAAGTCACTGTTTTTACTTTGGAGCGAGGTGTAGTTTGGAATTTAAGGTAAACCTCTTTAAATGTGTCACAATCGAAAGGAAATAACCCACCTAGTTAGTTGTTGACTTTTTACACCAGATTTTTGCACTGCAACTTATTAGGTTGTAGACTAACATCTTAGACGTTCATATAATATTCATTAATATAATTTCTAGGACCATAGTTGGGAGATGAACTGGTGCCAACCAGGTAAAACCCCTGTTGCTTTGAACAGCTCGGCCGCAAGCCCGTCAGCTCTAGCAGCTTTATTAGACTTACGAGTATGTTAAGCTATAGCTATCTACAGTCTATAGAGGTTTGGTGGATAGAATTGTTGGTCTACTTCGTCTAGATTGACTGGTAAAATCCCGGGGAACTGCCTTGTGCGTAACCAAGCCACGTGCTTACGCCTGTAAGCTCGACACTTGCGGGAAATTGGTGCTGGAAAATGACAAATCTCAAAATGCGAGTTCAGTGCAAATGCACTCAATGCTCAGTTCACGACTTTCAGCAGTTCACAACTACCAACGAGCAGTTTCATAACAAAAGATGAGTTATGATTTATAAACATTCTGATAAAACGAGCCACCTAATTATCGACCGATAAGCATCTTATGTACCTTGTTTATCAAAGGTCTTACAAGAGATTCTTACAAAGCAAATAATAGAGCATCTCACAGCAAAGAGTCTGCTACCACCAATCTGTGCCTACGTTCTGTAATTCTCGCATGGATAAAATTTGTCGAGAAACGATGAAAAATGGAGCAAAACTCATACGAATTGCTTCAAATTTCTTACTGTATTATCCAATGAAACTGAGTTTAATCTGCCAGAGAGCAGACTTTGCGATTTATTATCGATTTTATACGATAAGCATAAAACTATGTCCTAGAAGACGTTTTCTTCACTGTGCTTGAAGGCAGTCAGGTAAGGGTAGTATGTCAATCACTAAGTCCTTTTTATGGTAGTTCAATCCCGTGGGTTTTATCAAACAAATTGAAAAAAAGTTTCCTGTGACTCATTTTTCTATAAAACTTGCCGATCTGTTGCAACTGTAGATTGACTCCCAAAAGCCAGACAATCAAGCCTGTTCTTGGATCTGAATTGTGGAAGGAGAATTGGACAATTGTTCCACATTAGATATATATAAGGGAAAGTTCGTCTGACGGCATTAAGGTGGAATTATAACCCCGTTTTTGGATAACAGTGGATTCAAATGACGCCTTTTGGAAGCAGCCGTTGTATAGTATTGGGTGCGTGCGAGAAAATGGCATGATTGCAATGTATATTCATACAGAAGCGACCACATTGGCTATGATGGGGGTGCCAAAATTTGTAATTTGACTTTTCCTCCTGCACAGCACAACCTACGCATTTCCCTTGAGAACTTCAAAACATTGCAATTGCAATGCTGACAGACTCACGCCATTCAATGGCCCAATCTCGAAGATTAGCCACCCGTTTCGTATTTGTATTGCAAGCTCTAATGTTTGATCGCCTTATAGGTGACATTACAACACTAACACAGAAAAGTCTTGAATGAAAAATGTCACAACCGTCAATCAATTGGTTGTTGACAAATTCCTTATTAAAATAATTCGTTCTCCAGAAAATGATTAAATAATTAAAAATATCAAATTGCAGAAAAACAGTCGATTAATAAAGAGGATTTGTATTGATGCAACTCCAGACTCGATGTGACGCTAACCTCAATTTTTAAAATCACAATGTTTTGGAAAAATCCAAAAAATTCAACACCAATCCATTGAATTCAACTTGGTCATTTCGTTGATCACAGAACAAAATACTTTCCTCGAGTTTTAAGTGAATAAAAAAAAGCAATAATTTACTCACTATGTCGAGGCACAACCACTTCGTATTAATCGTCAATGTAGAAAGATCGGCGTATATACTATATACTACTCAGCTGTGAAACATGAGCCTGACAGTGAGACGCCATCTGTGGGCTACCCTGTTTTCTTCAGGGAGAAAATTTGCTGATTGTCAATTCTCTAGTGTTTTTCATTTTCTATAATCAATGACACCAATGATGGTGTTCACATTGGACTCACTCCGCGCGACTCATTTTGACATCTCTTTCTTTTTTCTCACTCCACCTCACTATATGAGAAAGTGAGGCAAGATTTTTTGATTTTTTTGAAAAAATCCTGCCTCACTAGACTATCTCTTTTTTATCACTAGGTGGAGTGAGATAAAACAAAGAAATGTCAAAATGAGTCGCGCGGAGTGAGTCTAATGTGAACACCGTCAATAATGCAGTAACTGCATAATAAACAACAGATTTGACAGATGTCACTAAAACAACATGGCCACCACAGGCCGCGCGCCCCCGCATTCTACCTGCGCCAATTGAAAACCCCTAAAGTCTTTTATATGGAAGTGACTCTAGACATGCCATATGGTTTATAAAAGTACTGCATACTTCGGGCACCCATAGTCTTGTTTTTTCAAGTCGCGCGAAGCGCGTTAACGCACGCCCACTTTTTGACACTCCACAGCACAAACAGTAAAAGAATGTTTGTGAGAAATTATGTGTGTACTTATTTATTCATACATTTGTGATGCTCCGCACATTGTGTTATTTTTCACATCCAGCGTAACGATATCATATGTCGAAAGGCCATCATCAAAAATTCAAGATAGTTCTTTATCTATTGTTGCATGAGATGTCATCAGCTATGTTTGCACAAGGGACTAAATCAACATACACAGCTATCCAAATAGGTTTTGGAGGCGCGCTCAACTTTTTCATACGATTGAATTTTGTCACATCGAACGTTGGTCTACACTTTGCACTAAAGACCTATGTTTTTCCTAACTAGTGTAAGTTCAAAACAATTGCACAGCTACTCATGATTCTTCATAATGGACGTGACCAGAGAAATGCCAATTTATAGCAGTTAGAACAGTTTTTCCCCATTAAAAAAGGACGATACTAGGGAAATGTAATGATATTGATGTTTATGCAGCCCCGCAGGTCCATAGTCCTCCACCGGTGGACACCCAGTCACGTGAAGCCCCTTGAGGCACACCTACATTTAATGGAAGTGACTCTAGACATGCGAATTGTAACAATTTTTGTTTACAAAAGTAATGTTTCTGCGGCCCTGCCGTGCCGGTGCGGCCATGCTTCGGGCACCCTGATTGATTTTTGATGTGTAAACATCTATGAATGTTCGCGTGCAACGTTACGTCGTGCAACGTTACGGTGTGCAACGTTACGATCTGCATACTAGGATGGGTGCGTTCAGTGAAAAAAATCTTAAGATCCCCTTCAAGCAAAAACAAGTCCGTTTTGGATCCGCGCACGTTGATGTTTACACATTTATTAACCTTGAGTCCCGGCACTCACACAATTTTTTTTTTCACGCGAAGTACGTTAATGCACGTCCACTTTTAATGCCGATTAACTGTTATAAGTGTTATAAATTGGCATTTCTATAGTCTCTTTCACTTTTAATAGCGAAAAACTGTTGAAAATTAGCATTTACCTAGTATCGTCCAATTTTAATGGTGAAAACTGTTGCAACTGTTATATATGGTCATATATTAAGAATCTTCTTTATGAAATACACATGATTTTTAAACATTTGATGTTTTCCAAATAAGTAATGTCAAAAACAATGACCTTATCCGAAACAAAAACGATTAGCTTTATTACGTCGATTTCCTATTCAATTTACAAGTAAAGGGTTTTTCAACAGAGGCGCTACAAAAGTAGAGCAACAGGGACAGCAAACGACGCCATATTTCTTACTTCTCTTTAGACATTTCTCTTCAGTAAGATTTGCCATTTCATGATGGAAAGATATACGAGCCAACAACGAGTCGAAATTACTAAAATTTACCACCGAAATTCGGAGACAGTGGCCTCAACGTTAAGAGCGCTACGTCCAATTTAGTAGTCATAATCGTCCTAGCAGATCAATAATTGAGCGTCTAATGGAAACATTTGAATCCACAGGCACAGTACAAAATGTTCCCGTGCCAGTGAGACAAAGAAGTGCCCGAAGTGTATAGAGAATATTGCTGCATCTGAGGCAGCCCAAATGTGTCTCTCACACGTCGTTCTCAAGTCATCTCTGTGAGGTCTTTGTGGCGAATTTTGCGAAAAGATCTTGGCCTACATCCTTACAAGATTAAATTGACGCAAGAACTGAAGGCGCTTGACCACCAGAAGCGTCGTATGTTCGTGAATTGGGCTGAGCAACAACTTGAAAATGATTCGGATTTTCATCGAAAAATCATCTTCAGCGATGAGGCTCATTTCTGGCTGAATGGCTTCGTCAATAAACAAAATATGCGGTATTGGTCAGGCAGCAATCCGCATGTACTCCATGAGCCATCATTGCATCCCGAAAAAATTACGGTTTGGTGTGGTTTATCGGCCGGCGGCGTCATTGGGCCGTACTTCTTCCGTGATGATCAAGACCGGCACGTTACTGTGAATGGGGATCGCTACCGTTCAATGATAACCGAATATTTTTGGCCCCAATTGGATGATATGGACTTGGAGGACATGTGGTTCCAACAGGACGGCGCCACAAGCCACACAGCGAATGTCACAATCAATTTATTGGAAACCAAGTTTGGAGAACGTTTTATCTCACGAAATGGTCCAGTCGCTTGGCCGCCTCGGTCGTGCGATTTGACGCCGTTAGACTATTTCCTGTGGGGCTACGTCAAATCTATGGTCTATGCCAACAAGCCAGCGACGATTGATGAACTTCGTACGAATATCGAACGTGAAATTGCAGCAGTATAGGCGGATTTATGCTTGAAAACCGTCGAAAATTGGGTTCAGCGTCTGGACTTCTGCAAGCGTGTCCGTGGTGGCCATGCAAAAAAAATCGAGTTTCATACATAATGGCATCAAACGTACTTTCATAGGAATAAAGAATTTCATTGATATCCAAAACCGTTTTTGTTTTATTTAAAAAAACTTTTGTAGCGCTCTTATTGAAGAACCCGATATATAAACTAATTAAGCTATCAACGATAAACATGACTCTTGTAATTTATAATCTCCAAAAAAGCATAGTTTTGTTTGAAAAACTTGACCAAGTTCTACTAAAATTGTTGTTCTCATCAAATTTCAAATTAATGCTTAACCTTCAAAATTGTATAAAACAATTGGCTGCAAATATATACGATAAGTGTTTTCGATATCAGACTATATTGAGATTCTTTTTGATAAACAAGCACCTACATACATTTGATTGATAAGATTATTCATTTCAGGTTTCAGGTTTTCAAAAGTGCTTTATTTAATTAAATTCTTTTTTTTTTAAGTATTATACTTTTGATGGAATGTTCTTGAAATATTTTGTAGCAACAAAAGTAGACACACTTACATTTGCTGGAATTTTGTTTGTTCTTGTGTATCCGATTTTGATGTTTTTTTGTTATTTTTAATAATTTATTATTTTTTAAAGAAATATCACTTATGTATGTAATTATTTGATTTGAATGTTTTCCAACTTTAAATTAAATTCACAAATTACCAAACAATCACTTTATTCTCAATCTATTGTGTTTTGAAATCCTTTTACCGAAAACAGTTCTGTCTGACCAATCGACTTAGAAATTACCGTTCTAGTTTTCAAAGAAAAAAAAAAACAAACTTTGGTCAAAAGACCTTTCCATGCGCACAAACACGTTAACCTAGGTATTGTCTTTTCACGTTTTAATTCCGAACTAAAACAATCAATCAGGGGGAACAATCAAATCATTTCTGAAAATGATAACAAACCTGTGTACCTATTTGCGGTGAAACGTGAAAGCCAGGTATCTTGTTTGAGAATGTGTAAATAGGTGTATAGGTATTGATTTTCAAAATAAAAAAAAATTTCATACATTGCAAAATCCTATCATCTAAATGATATGCGATTGCTGAAGTTAATAATGGTGTTTATCTTATCGACACTGCGCTGATTGTTTGATTTACACTTGTATAGGGTGTATGATATTAGAGGCATTAGAATGAAGTATTTCCGACTGATAAGATACCTACGCACTTATACATACATATGCACGGTGAGAGGAAAAAAAAATGGTGACAGAAGCGGAAGCTGGTGATCTATTCCCTGAGGTATTTTAATATCACATACACATTGCTCAATTGGAACATGTGTTTTTAATGTGGTTTTCGCTTGAACGTTTATAGTATGTCATTTATACTCCTTTTTCACTCCAACTACTCCAAAAGCCTTCGATGGGCTTGTCCGAGTAACATTTTCAGAGTGCTTCTCTGTTGTCGCAAAAGACGATTATTAATAGCCGTGTTCCTTTGGAGATGGCGAAGCACTCACGAGTACTTTGGTAGCCATTTTCAATGAAACGCACAGAATTAATTTGGCTGCAAATCTCATTCACTCGTCATGAAAGCACGAGTAGTTGGTAGTACTAGATTATCGTTTGGATCTACTGATAAGTAGTTCGCTACCTCCAAAGGAACCCGGCTTATGGCTTTTTCGATTGAAATATCGGACTATTCTACTCTTTTTTGATTCAAATCGAATTTGAAAACACGGACTTCCGAAATCTACACAAACACTACTAAAAGTCACCATTTTACGAAAAAATAGTTTGTATGAAATTATTATGTATGTGTGTGTTTCTCGTCTAGTCCTTTATAAAATTGAGAACAGAAAAACACTCCGAAAATGTTACTCGGAACTCGGTTGAAAAAATACCACATCGGTGATTAGCGACGCAATTACAGGAACAAAATGGAGTTTCCATACAAACTATCGATAGCAAGTATGTGATTCATGCCAATTCCCTGTGCTAAGCGAAGGGGAAATTTTGTTGTTGCATATATCATATAAATTGCTTACTAATGTTAGTTTCGATTAGAACCTCGAATTTTTTTTTACACGAAACTAATGCTTGCCCTATAGAGTAAGTATACAAATAAAGTTTCAGACACTTGGTACTTATTTATGAACAAAGTTTCAACGAACATGCTTCCTCCAGCCATCGCAGTTCCTAGAAAGAAGTCTCCAGTTTCACACGCCAAGCTGGTTGAAGGCACATCACTACCTGTCTAAAACTTTTTTTGACATAAAAGGCATCAGTGGGGTCTTTGCCTACCTAACCCATCGATATTTTCAATAAACGGACGAATAAGGCATATAGGGATGTCGTTATAGTTAGATGCTGTCGGTTTGAATTTCCTAGGTTTTTACCAACTCTACCGCAATATGAATATTTTGTCAAAATGGTAGACTTTTCTAGCCTTAAGCCAAACTGATATAAAACTATGTGTGAGGTTGTTGACGAACGGCTTCAGGCGTTTAAATAAAACAGCAAAAATCTTTACAGCGATGTTAAGGAGACTGATGCCTCTATAGTTGGCGCGTTCTTTTGTTGAGAATTGACCAAACATTGCTTAGATTCCATAGGACATACACTTTCCTCTGATCGTATTTTGAATATGAGCTGGTGCATATTCATAACCAGATCCTGTGAGCCTGTTACTCTGAACAGCTTGGCAGCAGGGCCGTCAGCTCCGGCAGCTATCTTCACTCCGTAAAGGTCGGGTGGCCCAAATTGTTAGGCTGAAATGGTCTATGTTGAACGGTTCAATTTGTCTGACAGCGGAATTCGATTGGTGAAATCATTACTCCATATTCAGTTTGGGCCACAGATTAGCCAGGGGTTTTGTTGTGGTGGTCATGTAGGAACCAGCATGTCAGAGGCAGCATTTCTAATGTTTTTTTTGGGATGGTTGCAGTTGTCTCGGGTGCTCAATACATGAAGCTGGTTGCACATAGAGTTTTTCAAGAGAACATAACAGATTTAATCTTAATACTACTTATCAATTTCTTTCGATTGCAGTCTTCCAAAGTCAGCGATGAGGCGAATTTCTGGTTGAATGAGTACGTCAACAAACAAAATTGTCAAATTTGGGACGTTACCAATCCACATGAGATCCCAGAGCGTCCAATGCATCCTGAAAAAGTCACTGTTTGGTGTGAATTTTGGGCTGGTGGCGTCATCGGTCCATATTTCTGTGACAACGACTTTGGCCACGCCATCACCGTCAACGGCAAGCGCTTCTTTTGGCCTGAATTGCATGATATAGACACCAACGACATGTGGTTTCAACAGGACAGCGCTAAGTGCCACACAGCTCTGTAACGAGCGACACGTGGCATGGTCATCTCACGTGGAGGTTATGTGAACTGGCCACCGAGATCGTGCGATTTGACCCCGTTAGACTTTTTTGTTGTTTGGTTTCCTGAAGTCGGGGGTCTATGTAAATAAGCCACAAGCCACAGTTGCCCTCAAAGCCAACATAATGCGCTATATTTATAGAAAATTAGACATTTCGGATGCGCGCCACCCAGAGAAGCTGCGGCGGACATTTGAACGATCAACGATGTTATATTCCATACATAATGGCATCGATAGGCCTTTCAAACGAATAAAAATTTCGATGATATCTCACACACACTTTGTTTTATTTAAATTTAAAGATAGGAAGCGCTTTATGAAAGACCCTGTACAACGAGGTAATAGTTTGAGTCAATTTTTATTGTTGTCCCCTCGGGACGTTCAGAATTCTATGATACTGGATAAGTGACTTGTGTCGATTCCAGTACCCAATCTGGTTGACGCTTGATTAACCTGGGGTTTGTAAGTCCTCTTTTGAATTTTAAAATGTGGAAACTCCGTACTAGCCACCATAATGTCTCGTCCTGCAGCAAAGTCGATTTGTCTGAATCCGTTATCGTGGCTGTTATTGTGCCAGTTATACGTTCCACCAAATAAGTATTATATCTTTCTAGTTTGGCGTTTAAATCGCCTATAGGAAAACTTTAATGCCATAGCAATAGGGTACTGCTCTTGTCCAGAAGCTCGTTGAACTATTGAACATCCCCAAAACTGCAAATTACTCTTGACAACTGATCTGTCAGAAAGGATGTTAAAAGTTCAACTACAGGGTGGCTGATGAAAGCCGCTACCAAAAAAAAAAATTAATAATTTTTTTTCTATTAAATGAATCTGGTTATTTCTTTTTTATTTTGCAGATTGATTTTTAGATTTAACAAAAATGGATAACTGGGACACTGAAACAAGAATTTGAATTGTCCGCAGCTATCACGCACTGGAGTCCGTAGTTTCGGTTCAAAGAGAGTATATAAGTGCACGTTTGGCGGCAATCCTCCGAGCAGATGGACCATAATGAGCCTTGTTAACAATTTCGCCGGGCATGGGACAGTCGAAAGAAGACCTTACCATCGAAACCCTTCGGTTCGGACGGAGCAAACAATCGCTGCTGTAGCTGCTGCCATAAAAAAACAATCCAAGAGTTTCTAGAAGAAGCTTATCTGCTCAAATGGGTATAAGCAGACAGTCATTGCAGTCAATAATGCACAATGATTTGGACTTATTGCCATATAAAATTCAAATGGCCAATAAACTGAACGCAGCAGACTTGCCGATTCACTTGGAATTTTGCCAGAAGGTGCTTCAAATGGTGGAAGAGGACGGAAACATGTTGAACTGTCTTTTTATTTCTGACGAGGCCCATTTCGATTCAAACGGCAACATAAACAAACAAAATTGTCGAATATGGAGGGCTTTCAACCTACAGATACTCCCTGAGACAGAATTGCATCCACTTCGTGTCACCGTTTGGTGTGCAGTTTCATCACGCTGCATTGTTGGGCCCTACTTATGACAGAATTGTGATGAAAATTTTCCAATAAGCTGATATCCAGAAACTCCACGTTACGTTGGCCCCCCAGGCCGCTTGACCTTACTGCACCTGACTTTTTCTTGTGGGGTTATTGCAAACAGGAAGTCTACAAAGCAAAACCAGCAAATTTGAATGAACTTAAGCAATCCATTCGAGAAACAATTGCGGCTATTCCTGTCTCAACTCTCCAAGCAGTAATGAACGACTTTTTGGTAAGATGCCGCACATGCATCAACGAGCACGGGGACATTTAAAATCCATTATTTTTAAAACTTATTAACCTATATCTAATAAAATTGAATGAGCTTTAACATGAATAAAAGAAAAATGAATTCCATACACTGAAAAAAAAAAGAAGTTTTTTGAGTTTCTTAATGAAGCAATATTCATCAGCCACCCTGTACTTTTTTATTGTGTCCTTTCCATACGTTGCCTATGGGCCGTTTCATTAGATGCATATGGCAAAGCAACGCATGCAAATCTTTGTATCTTTAAGTCGGTCCCTTAAGGCTTTTTTTTAAATTTAAGCAATGTAGCCATCGACTTTTTTTAATCTAAGACGTGAGATGATAAATCAGAAATAAAGGGTTTTCCAATAAGAGGTGTTATTTTGAATAGCCCGCTATTTCGGTAGCTGTCACTTTTGAAGCTGTCATTTTTTGACATTTGACAAGTAGAAACTACGCCATTAATAAAAATGGAACGATACACGCTTCAACAACGCATTGAAATTATTAAAATTCACTATAAAAATGGTGAACATTTGGCAGAGACGGTTCGTAAAACTAAAACATTTTTGGGTCGTCGTGAAGCACCTTGTCGGACCGCAATACAGAAATTGGTGGACAAATTCGAGCTGTTGGGACAAGTTAGTGATGTGAAGAATAAAACCCGTGCACATCGCTCAAGAACAACTGAGAATATTGCTGTTGTAGCCCAAAGTGTTGAAGAAAACCCAGGTTTGTCCATTCCTCGTCGTTCTTTGGAATTAGGCATTCCACAAACGTCATTACACCGTATTTTGCATAAAGACTTGGGTCTTAAGGCTTATAAAGTTCAGTTAACACAAGAACTCAAGCTGGCTGATCATCAACAACGTCGTGTCTTTGCTGATTGGGTCCTTGAAATGCATGAAAATGATCCGGAATTTCATCGAAAAATCATCTTGACTGATGAGGCCCATTTCCACCTCGGAGGCTACGTTAACAAGCAAAACTGTCGCATCTGGGGCTCGGAAAACCCAAGAGTTATTGTTGAAAAGCCTCTCCATCCTCAACGCGTGACTGTTTGGTGCGGTTTATGGTCCGGCGGGGTCATTGGACCTTACTTTTTCGAAAATGAGGCTGGAGCAACAGTTACGGTCAATGGATTGCGCTATCGAGAGATGGTTAATGATTTTTTATGGCCGGATTTGGATGGTATTGATCTGGACAACGTTTACTTTCAACAAGACGGCGCTACGTGCCACACAAGCAATGAAACCATCGATCTTTTGACCGTGTTATCTCTCGAAGAGGTGATCACAATTGGCCACCGAGATCTTGTGATTTAACACCTTGCGACTTCTTCCTTTGGGGCCACGTAAAAGATAAGGTCTACGCCAACAGCCCAGCGTCGATTCAAGACCTCAAAGATGGAATTCGTGAGGCTATCGAGGACATAGGGCAGCCACTTTGCGATTTGGTTATGGAAAATTTCATGAAAAGGATATGGTCCAGCAAGCGTGTTCGTGGCGGCCATTTGGCTGATGCTGTGTTCCATTATTAACGGCATACCTTCCTCTTTATAATGAAATAAACATCCGAACTTTTATCTCAAAAAATGCCATTTTTCTTTGAATATCAAATAACACCTCTTATTGGAAAACCCTTATATGCTTAGATAAATTTATTCGCATTCATGTATGAGCATAGTTTTTCCGCGTCTTAAATTGTTCGTCCCAAAGAACAAGTTAGTTTCGTGTAAGTAATATGCAGTCATTTTTCCATATTTGTCTAGTGAGTTGTAGTCTATTATTGAAAGAACCGCAGACTGAATAGCTCTATACAAGATGACTCGTCTGCTAATGCTATACATTTGTATTGTTAATTCAGAAATTGATTAGTGTTATTCAATCGGAAGAATATGGCTTTGAATAAAGTGCATAATATAGCTACACATTGCATGTAAAAACAAATTAAAATTGCACTATCCCGTAAAGAAGGTAACAATAATTAACGTAGTAACCCATATGTTTTCATAATAGACTCATTATTAAGTATCTATCGTTAAAAAGATATTGATTGCACTGCCTATATATGTAGTGTTCTCTGAAGCAAATATTTCAAATAATTTCCTTCAATTTTCCCCCGAAGTCTTGGACTTGAGTGTTGACTGTTGAGTTAGACATTAATTTTCTGGAAAATAAACTTCAGAAACCACAAACCAACGATGACGTCGGAAAAATAAATAAAAATAAAATACAAAACAAGCAAAATTTGTATTCTTTTTTTTTCTTATATTATTTATTATCTGTATAATGATGGACGATTTAAAGACTATAAAATAATTTCAAACCAATGAGATTGTTCATGGAAAAAATGTATGTCAACACCTGTTTGTCTTCGTGATTAATTAGATGACTTTAATAACTCGTCACATGGCACAAGGGGGTTTCTGGAAAAAAAGTACAAACACAAATAATATTGTATGTTTATTTTTTAAATGATAAAAGCAATTTTTAGAAATACGAACAAAAAAAACAAACAACTTACGTTTTTGAAGCGATATAGAAAATATTTTTAGGAACTTCCTTTAGGCCTGAATTGGCACACATTAGCTTAGCCGCTGTGACTTTCTTCATTTTACTATCAAATGAAACAGGATCAGCAACGAGATAGTGATGCCATTGACGGATATTCGAAAATTGTTCACCTGTGTCAATGATAAAAAAAATCAAAATATTTATTACAGAATTATTAAATTTAAATATAGTGATGGGTATACATGTATTTTTGTATTAAATACATCGTTCTTATAAATGAAAATAAATTTGGTGGCGCAACAGCTCGTGTAAAACCAGGGCCTAGTCGCTGACAACTCTCAACCATTTTTGTATGCTTGTATCGGCAGGAAATGGAGAAGACCTACAATTTTCTGCCGATTCGGAATGGCTGAGGTGAGAGGCACTTATTCTTGACAAGTAAGTGATACTTCTCCGCAAGAGGCAGTAGTTTGTTTTTAGGTGGAAGAGGCTGGAAATCGAACCTATACCTCCGACATGACAGTCCTACGCTATTGAAGCAGCATATTTAACTCTCCAAAAGGTTGGAAGTTGTATATGTTGCTGACAGATTAAATTTTCTACAACTGAAAAATAGATGACCGACCAATGTTAGCGGAGAACAGTAGCTGTAGTACCTTTTAACATTGACAGAGCTGCGGACTACAGCTCCAAGTGTACCATTGTAAAGGGTGTTTTTTTTAGAGGTATAGAACTTTGAAATAGAATAAAACAAAGATGATTCTCCTAAATTGACATGAAATTTACTTTATTCAGATAAGACAATTTTCTGGCATTATAATTAAAATATGATTTCTGGCGTATGACCGCCACGGCTGGCTCGGACGTAGTATAATCTGGAAGTCCAATTTTTGATGACTTTTTTCAATATTTATGGCCGTATATCGGCAATAACGCGACAAATGTTCCCTTCCAAGTGCTCAATTGTTTCGGACTTATCGTCGGAGACCAGCGAATTCACATATCTCTACAGAAAATAGTCCAGCGGCGTTAAATCGCATGATCTTAGAGGCCAATTCACGGGTCCGTAACGTGAAACTCTGCGGTTACCAAACGTTTCCTTCAATAAATCAATTGTGGCACAAGCTGTGTGACATGTTGCGCCATCTTGTTAAAACCACAGCTCCTGCACATTATAGTTGTTCAATTGATGAACGAAAAAGTCAGTAATCATGGCCTTATAGCGGTCACCATTGAATGAACCGTTCTGGCCAGCATCGTTTTTAAAGAAGTACGGACCAATTATTCCACCAAACCATAAAGCACATCAAACAGTCAGTTTTTGTGGATGTAACGGTTTCTCAACATGCACTTGAAGATTATCATCACTATAAAAATGGCAGTTTTGTTTATTGACGTATCCGTTCAACCGAAAATGAGCTTTATCGACAAAAAATTTGGGATCAGCGGAAATCTTGTTTTGGGCCCATTTGGGAACAATTTGGAAGCTTTGTTCAGGCGTCAGTCTATTTGAGTTGAAATGCCAAACCAAACTTGAAATAAATCACTTGACAGCTGACAAAATGGCCGCCAGTTAAAATAGTGTTGCCAACTTAAAGTTCTATACCTCTAAAAAAAAAACACCCGTTATTAAGGCAATAAATACATCACTTCTTCTTATCCTACCTTATACACCAGATCTCTCTCAACTTAAGAAAAACTAAGCCAAGTAAAGCATTCCACAATCCACATTCATGTGGTACGACTAAAGAAAGAATCTCTGTACTTAACAGTACGTCCGAATATGGGCTTAAGGGTAAACTGATGCGCATTCCTAGAGAAGTATGAGTATATAATGGTTGAATTGTTTTAGGGGAGGAATGCAACTTGCTATTTCACTAGAACATTGTTAACAAAAACAGCGATAAAATAATGAAAGACATGAAACATTGCCGTGGAGTTTGAGAGTTGCAATTGTTTCCGTTATAGTTCTATCGCCTTTCATTTTTAAAGCTCTCTCTTTAGAATTCTATCTAATAGACTCAACTGGGTTATTGGAGCATCTGTCTAAACATGAGCATTGTGTTCCATTTTCGGACGAATGAAGGATATAGATTTATGGATAGTGACATTGGGGATGAGTTCCGCTTTAACGACAAAAGGAAGTATTGTATTTTTGAAGCATTAAATTCTACGCGATTTTTAGTTCCCCATTGCATACAATGCTGTCGAGATCAGAATTAAATGAGCTTTTCATGCGATGCCGTTAAAGTTCCACATCCAAAGGACAAGGATGTGAATTTCGAAACGAATATGAAAAGCTGAGGGTACGGTCGTCAGCAAAACAGTTTCACACAAGAGATCATTAATGAATTTGAGGAAGAGAGTCGGAGACAAAACGGAGCCCTGGGGCAAACCAGCGTTTATTAAACTTAAAACCGTCCAATATAACTTGTATTGGAGTGGTCCGAAAGGTAATTTCTAATCCAACGAAGAACAGATTTATCTATCCCAAAGGCACGAATTTTCGATAAAAGAGCTTGATGCCAAACTCTATCAAACGCTTTTGAAATATCAAGTGCAATAATCTTACTTTCGCCAAAACGATGTAAAGATTTGTGCCACTGTTTGGTGGCACAATAGGTCCACCAGTGCTGAGGTATTGCTACGAAAGGCGTACAGCCGGTCATTAAGAAGCTTTCGTTTCTCAAAATATTTCTTAAGCTTATGGATTATCAGTGTTTCCATGACCTTGAAGAGAAGAAAAATAAGTGCAATTGGACGATAGAGGGGACAGGACTTTTTTAGGAACATTTATTATGTTTTTCATCCACTCGGAAAGAGACATGTAGAGTAGGACAAATGGAAAAGCTTACGCAGTGGTTTTGCTAGCGTAGAAGTACAGGCTGTCCGCCGGGAAGGTATATTACTGAAAAAGAATGGATCTTATATTGATAAATGTTATATTTAATGTTGGCAATTATGTATGGAATACAATATCAGGTAAATGTCCGCCTCTGTTAGTCTCACAAATGCGAGCCCTTTTGAGCACATTTTTCATTACATTCTCACACATTTCACGCGGTATTTCATTAATTTCATCACGAATATTTTGTTTGAGTTGCTCAAGCGTTTCTGGTTTGTTTGCGTAAACCTTGCTTTTCAGATATACCCACAAAAAGAAGTCCGGAGCAGTCAAATCAGGCGACCGTGGAGGCCAATCAACATCACCATTTCTTCAAATAACTTGTTGTGGAAAGAGGTCTCGCAGTAATTCCATTGTTATCCTGTCTGTATGCGATGTGGCACCGTCTTGTTGATACCACATGTTAATCAAGCCCAAAGCATGCAGTTGTGGCGTTAAAAAGTTTTCAATCATATCACGATATGGCTCCCCATTCACAGTAACCGTTACGCCGTTTTCATTTTCAAAGAATTAAGGTCCAATGATTCCTCCTGACCAAATTACACAATAGACTGTAACTTTTAATGGATGCAAAGGTGACTGATGAATAATTTGAGGGTTTTCCATTGCCCAGAACCGACTATTCTGTTTATTCACATATCCATTCAAATGAAAATGTGCCTCGTCACTCATTATGATTTTTGCATGAAAATCGAAGTTGTCATGGGCTAGCTGTAACATCCTATTGGCATATGTACGGCGACGTAAATGGTCTTGTGGAAGAAGCTCTTGTGTCAATTGAATCTTAAATGAAAACAAATGCAAATTCTTGTGCAAAATTGTGGCCAAAAGCTCCTGAGCACGGCGTCGAATTGAGGTTGATGGATTGTTTTGAATACGTCCTTGAGCAGCAGTAATGTTTTCAGCCGATCTTGCAGTACGTTTTGGTCCATGCTTGGGCCTATAATCTACAGACCCTCTTTCTTCGAGGGTCGATAAATAGTAGGTTTTGTTGGCACGTTGTTTCTCCCAAAAATATCACGTAACTTTCTCATCGTCACAGTAATCGATGATTGATTTTAAAAAAATGTTGGTTTTTCGAATATTTTTCCATAATAAATTTGCCACCTTTATATATACTTCACGATTGCCAAATATGAACTGTCAAGACTAATGATTACCAAAATGGTGGCAAAACAAAGAAGTATACCTTTCTGTACAAATCCTTGAAACAATGGTAACGATACGGGTCAGCGGATTTGTGTATATAGCGTTTGAAACTAAAACGAAGTACAATTTCGTATGTTTTTTATAAATGACAAAAAAAATGTATTACCTTTTGGGACATTGCAGTATTGTTTGCCTTAAACAGGGTTGCCAGTTTGGGGGCTTTCCCCCTAGATTTAGGGTTTTTTTTTTGTCGTTGGAGGGTAATCTGGGGGGACGAGATGTTTGGGGGGAAATCTGGGGGGATTCATTTAGAGCTAAAAGGTTGAGGAATCGTATGGGTATTGAAACAGCTGCAGGATTCTTCGATATTGATGTACCTTACATTCTTAATGGCATAATTTTACACGAACAGAAGATATGCTTAAAACTTTCACAAGTGAAAATATGTATTAAACCGACACGACAGCCAAAACGAAGATCACGATAATGTATTGGAACTTTTTTTAAAGAAGTGCAAAAAAATTTGTTATTCCTTTATGTTTTAATTTTCATATTTAGGTATCTATTTCTCGTGAGTTAAACCAGAGTAAGCTAGCTCTAGAAGTAAATTAACCCACAATGAAATGAGAAAGCAGTTTTTCGGTGGAGAATGAATGCGGAATGACTTAACAAACTCTTTGCATAAAACATCAAAAGCATATGTTCAGTTAATCCTGAGTTAACACACCAACTTTTATAATTAAACTCGCGTTTAACTTTAATCGCGCACTGAAAACCTAAGGGCTTGTTTCACAATGTCTGATTAAAGTTCTAAATAAGCAACTTGGAACT
This sequence comes from Leucozona laternaria, assembly GCA_932273885.2. NCBI lineage: Eukaryota > Metazoa > Arthropoda > Insecta > Diptera > Syrphidae > Leucozona > Leucozona laternaria. The sequence goes on along the minus strand of OW026366.1, from coordinate 213,887,035 downwards.
TGTTAGTCAATTATCAACCTCCCATATTTTTCCCAATATCTGAATAGTACGTATAACTTATAATTAAAGTTTAAAGTATATTAATCGTCAGATGAAGTGTCGATTAGTAAATTTACTTGGCAATTTAAATATTATTAATTGATTTTTTCAAGGTTTCATCAGCCAAAACTATTTTGTCTGGGAAACTGGAACATATAATTCACACATATGCACATTTATTATTTCGATAAATTGTGAAAGTTTTTTACTGGGTGGATTCAATTTGCGGATAATTTAAATGTCGAATAAATAATCAAAACTTTACTCAGACATTGTGAAATAAATTTTCTTTTATTACCTAGTACCTTTTTTTACAATTTTTGTTTTACTGAAGCTATTCAACTATGTTGTGAATTACTTAAATTTAAAATTAAAAACAAATTTAGGAGCTATGAATATAAATAAAAAGTTAAAAAAAAAATGGTAATCTGGAGGGTTTATAAATGTTTCTGGGGGATTTTTTTTTTCCATCTGGCAACACCGCTTTAAATTATGATCATGAGAAAATTTGGTTCGTCAAATATAACCTTAACAAAAAGACCCTTAAAAATACCTTTTATCACATTAATCCTGCTCTTTGTATAATTTTGGTTCGCTGTTAAGGATCTCATAATATATTTTATGTATACGTAAATCTTAAATGTCAGGTGGTATAAATAGCCTTATCAATATAAATAAATAAATCAAATGAATCATCGAAATTTCTTTGGAAAAAGAAAGATAAAATGTGAGTTACACTCGGCTGGAGTGCAGTTATAATTGCTATTTATTCATTTTTGGTGTGGTTGGCTGTACAAGAGATAAAATATAAATTACAAGTTGTAGTATTTAATTAAATATAAAGTGTTTTGCTATTTCAAAGTGTGATAAAACGTTATTCAATTGATAAACCGCATTCAATTTGGCATTTCTGTATATGAGACACTCGAATTAATTTTATACACTTCGTCTGTGGTATAGAGACCTGCCACAAGGTGTAAACCAATTTGTTGCATAGAGTTTTCTTTAAGCTACATATATAACCGCTATACATTTAAATGTAAATCTTTTAGATCTTACTTAGATCATTGGTTGGTTATTTGGTTAGTATAATTTGGAATTAATGTTCTCTAATATGCAGACGCAGAGTGATATTTCTTTTGAGTAATATTAAGATCCACATAAAACCGCATCTCTAAAGAGCCACAGTTCGCTTAATATCACATAAAGATTGTAACAGGTTTTTTTTTTTGTTTTCGGTACTATTAAAACAATACATACTTACAGTCAAGGCACCGCAACTGTAGAGTTTTATAGTATAAAGCTATTCTTGTTGTTTTAATAACAATTTTGCAAGTTATTAAATTTTTTTGTATGACTATTCAAATTATTTAATCATTTAACTATGACTCTTTGTGTACATACTATGCACCTTAGCTATGAAAGCGTAAAAATATAAAAATGTTCCGAAAAAAACTCATAATACTTCCTTTTAGTGGAGATAAAATAATGAAGGTCATTTTCTTAATGTTTCTATTGTTTTGTACAACGAAAATGAAATAATTACAATTGTCTGCATTAAATTGTTATAGGTACCCAATAAAAACCATTTTCAATTATTTTTTAAATGGCATTGTGAATATAAGTGTAGTTCCATGTTTAGACTAAACATTAATGTCAATATTGCATTCTGTGAACTGCCTATTCATTTGCATTGCTGAATGTATTCATTTCAGAAAGTTTCAATTGACAAGTATTCTCATTATGCTAAAGGCTCACTCAAACGGTCTGGCGGTCCGGGCAGAACTCTAGTTGACCTACGCGTTCTGCGACAGAACAGAACCGTTCTAGTTTTTCCCATAATTACATCCGAAACACAAGGTTTGCCTTACACCTGAAATGAACATACGAAATGAAAAACATAAATTTGTTTGATTCATTCTGGCATCGCTATCTCCTCTATGTCTTTTTTTTTTTTTTTTCTTTGCAAACAAAATAAAATCAATTGAAATAAAGGTTCCCAAACCAGGGCGAAACATTCGCAGCGAATATGCGACGACCAAAGATTGTTCATCCCATCGCACCAGTGTGTCATTACTCTCCCATGTAAATAAATATAGACTGGCGAAAGTTTCGTTGTTCTTCGGAATTATTCGCATTGGTTTGGCAGAGCCTTAAAGGTGTAAAACAAACAAGTCGATTTGGTTCTGAAAGCAACAGTTTTCGACAGAAAAATCATTTTCACTTTTGACAAGTAGTCCGACAAAAAACTTTTGACGGTATTCACATTGGACTGACTCATCCATATTTTTTTACGTGAATCCAACTTTTTTTTTTCAGATACAAACTAAATGTGAACACATCGGACTTACTTTGACGTTTAGCAGTCGTTAAAACAAAATAAAAATCTGTGCAGTTTGAAAGATTAATTAAAAATTTTTCACTTACAAAATGTAAATCTTAATAAATATGTTTCCAATTGAAGAAAAAACTGGATTCTGTAAGATTTAAGTGCCAAAGAAAAAAGTTAAAAAATCCTGCCTTTCTCGGCCATCTCTGTCTCACCATGAAGTAGAAGTGAGCCAAAGCACAGAGACGTCAAAAAAAAAAATCGGAGGAGTCAGTCCAATGTGAACACCGTCTTTTATGTATTAGTGTGTTCCTTGTCTACTCATTTATGAAATTTGGAACAGAAAAACGCTCCGAAAATGTTTCTCGGAACAGCCAATTGAAAGTCTTTTAATTCCATTTATTTTCATCGGTCAATATAGTTAAACGAGTATCAAATTCATTTCTTATAGACATTTCCTACATAAAAACCATTACAAGATGGAGCAAATGTAATGGCAGGTAAAATTAACAGACTTCAAGCTAAATATTTGTAATTTCAAAATGATTCTTTTTTTCATTCAAATAATTATGGAATCAGTAACACTGGGTGCGACACATGTTAAAATCGTCATCGTAAGTAATATTGGCAAGGGAATCTTAGGGCCAGTTAAACAGTCAGAAAAGTGGGACATAAGTGCGATGTGTGAAAGATTAAGGCGCAATATCACAGTGCACACTTACCTGAATAAGTGGCACTTAAGTCTCCGATGTAGGTGACTTAAGTTCCACCTACGCTGGCTATGAAACTTAGCCTAAAGTCCTAATATGAGAAAATTAAGTGCAACTTATACCGGTAAGTGTCAACTGTGAAACCGGTCCTTATTGTTCAACTCAATCATTGTGCATAAGACAGTTTACTGACAAATAAAATAAATTTATTGCCTAGACAGCTCGTAAAGAACCAGGACCTAGTGACTTACGTTACAACTCTTAATTATTTCTGTATTTGTATCTGCAGGAATGGAGGGGACTTACATATTTTCAGCCGAATCTGAATGGTTAAGCTATAGGAGGCACTTTTTCATTCCCCTGCCATAAAACATAGAAAAATGGTAATTTTTAAACCTAGATAGACCCCCTGCAAAGGTTGATAAAAAACCCTCTTCTTCATATTTTGGTTTTACATCCACTCAGTATATACTAGAAATAACGGTTGTACCAAGGGTTTCATGTTGTATGCGAAGATTGCATAATTTGTGTTCGCATTCACACAGCTAACAGCTTTCAAGGCCCGGGTAGACCGGATAATAATTGTTTAATTGTTATTACTATCGTAATTTCATTTTTAAAGCTATTTTTTTGGGATGATTCCCAAAATTTAAAACAAAATTCACCTATACACATGAAAAATAAAACACATAAAAGTAAAAGTAAACAACATCCATTTTGTATTTTTTTTTATTTTTCTTTAACTGGCTTTTGACAGAACACAGAACTGACTAGTTTCTACCACTGATCTCTATAATACACTGGATAGTGCATTCATACAAAAAAGTTGACTCCAATTGAAGATTGTTATACGGTACGCTTGGCACCAGGTTTGTTTAACAGTAGCTGTGTTTTATTGGTAATTTCTAGCTAGCGTAGTAATAAAACGCTTTGGATGTGTTAATAAAACGCTTTAGCAACTTAGGCTGTGTTCGCTACAAATATCATAGTTCACATCCATTTTGTCTCCACCAAACTACAAACATCATAGATCACATCCATCTTGTGAGTAAAAAACAACATTAAGGTTCAAGTCATGAATACTTTTCAAGAGCGCCATCTTCATCTTCAAAGTTCTAACTATATATCCACTCTTTTACTGGCTAATTTATCGACACTCTTTGTTTTAGTTTTTGTTTGCCAAGGGAAATTTTACTGCGCTGGCTATAAAATTACCAATAAAACACGGCTAGTGTAGCTTTTTGTTTTCAAAGTGGCTGAACACAATACACGCTATTCATAGCGCGCGTCCTTATCTTACAATGTTAAAATACGTTAAATCTCGTTTTAGAACGGTGTTCACATTGGACTGTCTCCTCCGACTTTTCTTTGGCGTCTCTGTACTTTATCGCACTCACATACCATGGTGAGAAATAGATGGCAAAAAAAGTAAGGATGTTTTTAATTTTTTGCTTAAACAAGTTTATTTTTTTGAAATTTTCTTTTGTAATGTCTGTTCTCTCTGTCTGTACCTGTTTTTTTAATTGGAAACATATTTTCCTAATAAGATTTATATTTTGTAAGTGAAAAGTTTCTAATTAATCCTTCAAAGAGCACAGATTTTTGTTTTAACGACTGCTGTACTTCAAAATGAGTCGGATGTGCGATGAAAAAATCAATTTGTTTAGTGAAAAAGATCAATTTTTGTAGACAAATTAAATCTTTCAAATATTAAAGTATTATATTATACAATAATTTCAAATGCAAATAAATAAACAAACAGTTGCGTAGGCCGCCGCGCGCCGGTGTATATTCTTTGTCGGATTTTAAAAAGTTCGTACTTCGAATTCCTGCTTCTTTTCATTAATGAATTGTAATTTTTTGTTGCTTGGATAAACGAACAATTAATTTTTGTTTTGCATCTCTATTTACTAAAATAAATTTGTATTTAATCTTATCAAAGGAACGTGGGCACTTTGAAATATTTGTTGTGAATTTGTAGATGCACTATTTTTTGTGTTCAAATTCCTGTCCAATAGAACACACACCATCACATACAAAAAAACCCCTCTGAAATGGGTCAAAGAAATTCGACACAAGTTTTAATAATCAGGCTGGCGTGAACGCGCGTCCTGACGCGCGTACTGTGTTCAGTCAGGTGAAGCAGCATTTCGAAAAATTTACGTCAAATTACTTCTTTTTTTTAAGGGCAGACGTCAAAGGGTGCGCTTGGCACCAAAATGCCATCTTCAATTGGAGTCAAAAAAATGTGTTATAATTATATAAAGGGTATCCACTATTCAGTGTATTGGACTGATCCAGTGGGATCAGTTGTTTCTACCCGAAAAAGAAGGCGAAATAATTTTCTCTCTCGCGAGCACTCTCTTCTGCCCAAAACTACACGAAATACGAGAACAGGATTGGACTAAAACTGGAAAACAATGCCTGCGTTCGGGGTAGTTATCGGATAGACATATTCCCTACAGTTACAATATATAACAGTTTTTGTGACTCCAATTAAAGATGACATTATTCGGAAAAGCGCATGTTTCGACGTTTATTTTAGTCAAAAAAAGAAGTTATTTGACTTAAATTCTTCGCAATGCTGCTTCACTAGCTGAACACAATATGCGCGTTAGGACGCGCGTTTATCCGCGAGTGATTATTAAAACATTTCGGATTCCTTTCAACCATTTGTTATCGATTATTTTTTATGTGATGTGAATAGTTGCAAAACAATAATGCGTCCATCCAAATAACAAAAAATTACAATTTTATAATGAAAAGAAGCAGGAATTCGAAGTACAGACTTTTTAAAATACGCGCTTTTTTGAGCTTCCGACTGTTTAGTTTAACCTTTAAAATTGTGAATTCATGTTTCGTCAACATTTATGATTCATTCTAAATGTTTAAATTTGAAATAAGGCAAAGTGCTTTTTGTCCCTCATTTTTTTTTTCCATATTGAGTCAGGATTTTTAACTAAGCCTATGTCCACAGAACTTCCAATAGGAACATAATTTCAAATACTGTCGGAAGGATCCAAATGAGGCATTGTTTGTTCGCGCGCATCAAAAAATTTTTTTGGTAATTAAGTTGCACGATTTGCAAACGTGTGTAAGTCTATTAATTATGAAATGGCAAACCAAACTGAGCATAATTCAAGTGACAGCTGTCAAAAAGACCAACTTCGAAAAAAGTATTGCCAGATTGAAAACCACACGTCTAAAAAAAAAACACCCTGTATGATAACTATGAATTGCAATAAAAGTTCGGTGTAGTATCATTATTTAATAGATTTTGTGAATATTCTAAAACTTTCGTATTTGTCTAGATCCGATTTTTCTCTGGTTGCAAGAATTTGCCTGTTAACAAAGCCAACATCTCTTATTGAAACGAGAAACCCCACAAAACTTATCTGACTTATGTCACTTTCGACCAAAAATAAAAAAAGTAAGTCCAATAATTGTCCCCACCATTTTGTAGCTAAAGGAAATCTCAGTTGAATGAAGTAACTTAGTTGGTGGCAAGCCTTACTGGTCCCTAAAAGAGGCTATTTGCCATTTTCTGAAAACCGTCCATAAGCCAATCTCAGCTGCTTTAACACTTCCATACAAAATATTTAAAACAAAGTGTGAATATTTTATAAAAAAAATGAGTTTCAGAGGCTTTATGTTAGACCTATTAAGATAACGGGTGAATTTAAAGCTGGTTTGGTTTTGGCAACACTGGTTTTGACAGCTGACGTGTGTTTAGTACCTTGTGTCACTGTCAAACAGCTTCAGTTTGGTTTGCAATTTAACCATGGATCGTCTTACAAATGAACAACGCTTGCAAATTATTGAATTTTACTATCAAAATTCGTGCTCGGTTCGAAATGTTCATCGCGCGCTGCTTGTGTTCAGCGATGAGGCTCATTTTTGGTTGAATGGGTACGTAAATAAGCAAAATTGCCGCATTTGGAGTGAAGATCAGCCAGAAGCATTGCAACAGCTACCAATGCATCCCGAAAAAGCCACTGTTTGGTGCGGTTTATGGGCCGGCGGCATTATTGGGCCTATTTCTTCAAAGATGATGCGAATCGCAGCGTTACTGTCAATGGTGAACGCTACCGAGCGATGATAACAAACTTTTTTTTGCCCGAAATGGAAGTTCTTGACTTGCATGATATGTGGTTTCAACAAGACGGTGCCACATGCCACACAGCACGTGAAACAATGGCGCAATTGCGAGACGAGTTTGGTGAACAGTTAATTTCACGTTTCGGGCCGGTCAATTGGCCGCCTAGATCGTGCGATTTGACACCATTAGATTATTTTTTGTGGGGGTATGTCAAGGCTAATGTCTATAGGGACAAGCCCGCTTCGATTGACGCACTATAAGCCAACATCCATGCATTCATTCGTGAGATACCGGCCGATATGTGTGAAAGAGTATGCCAAAATTGGACTCAGAGGATGGACTACCTGAGACGCAGCCGCGGTCAACATTTGCATGAAATTATCTTTAAACATTAAATTGCAAGGTTCAAACTATCGATTCAAATAAATATTTTATTCATTTTTTCGAATTTTTTGTGTTTTTTTTTTAAAAAAAGTTCTAAGCCTCTTAAAAAACCACCCTTTAGATACCTAAATCTTTTGGAAATGAAAACATGACATTTTTTTTTTTGACTTACTTGCCTGTATTTTCCCACAGAGTAGATGTGTCATATTTCTTGAGAAATTGTTTTTAATTTACATCAGTGTATTGACACATTTGATATTTGCAACAGTCGTACATACTTATACACTTTACCCAATCGTTAATTAACATGTGTGATGGATCTGCTCTGGAAAGTAGATTTCTATCTTTTGTTTTATGCAAACACAGTATGTGTGCCATCCCCATCAAAACATGCAATATTTGTTGCTTCTTCTATTTCCTCACATTTTCCACTATTCAACAGAAACTTTGACATAAAACAAAACAACAAAAAACAAAAGCAAATACTCAATGTCACACAATCATTATTGTGATATACATATGTATCTTAACAGCAAATTTATTAGACACTTGCAATAGATACACACAAGAACAAGATACTAACAAGTAGTGCTTGAAGTGTAAACAATTTAATTTAGTCTCTAAGTAAGTAATTTGACTATAATTACTGAAAAAAAAAAAAAAAATACCCAACACCAAGACAAAACAAAACAAGACCATCAAAGTAGCTCAAGCGCGAACGCAAAGCCTAACTTACCCAAAATACAGGTGAATGTCGGTCCCACAGTTGAGCCATTAGCAGGTATCTCAGAAATTCCTCCAACAATCAGATCGACATCGGACACATGTTTGTAGACGGACTTTAATTTCGTTATTTCCTGCAAAATAAAATTCACCATTAATTTATTAGACCTAACCAAACCATCCGTGCGAGAATGTGATTAATTACTGTCCGCTCGACAGTGGGACAATATACCATCGAAATTCGGGTGAAAATATAGACAATATAAATCATGACATTAAGGCATAGTTTTTAACTGGTGAGTTAAGCCAGAGTTAGCTAACTATCTAGAAGTAAATTGACCCACAGTGAATTGAAGAAGCAGTTTTTTGGTGGAGAATGCATACGGAACGACAAAGAAAACTGGGTGGATAAAACATCAAAATCATGTGTTGAGTTAATCCTGACTTAACTCACCATATTTGATGAGTTAACTCGGGTTTAACTTTAAACTCGCACTGAAAAACTGGACCTGAGAAATCCACACTGATTTCGATAGAATGATTAAATAAAAATACGCCTTCTATCTTGAATAATTTAAATCTACTGCAGGCAGTTTGACTTGAGATATGTCAGAACTTCCGTTTCTTCTACTACTCTACTTTTTCGCTCTAACCAATCAAAAATTTAATACATTGATAGCATAATGGCTGGTGAAGAGATTTGTATTATAAATTGGTAGATTGTGTACCTTAAGTCCATATTTTGAGTGTGAGATCATCCTAGTTTCGGTGTTAAGCCCAAGTTAACTCCTGAAACATGTTTTGTTCAGTCAATTTAGATCCCGAGTTAACATGACAACCTCTCTGTTTTGACAGATTTTTGACAATTTAAAGTTAAAGTTAATCTTACACTAAAACAACTGCTTTGGAGTTTAATTTTTTTCAGCTGAAAAGCCGGCCCATTACATACATTGAAAAACAGTTTAATCTCAAATTCAACAAGTTAAAAACTATCTGATTTTAAATCCTATTTCACACAGTCTATAAATTCTACTTGCAACTAAAATTTCTAAACATTTTTTTTTTTTTCAATTTATTCCAAATTATCTGGACAATGTGCCCCAATGTGCCCTGGTATGTTCATTAATTTGTTGCATTTGCTATTGTGAATGACATAATTGGACATTTTTTCAAGGTTTCACACTTTGTTAGTAATCGTTATCTATTAGTTAGACACTCTTTTGAAGCTTTGTTGAAATCATAATTATCTGCATTCGGTGTATATGATACTTACAGCTTGAGCAATATAATGACTTAAGTCATCCCAGGTGGCAATCGACCGACCTTCACACTGTTCCAGATATTTCACATATCCCTGCAGACCATGATCACGACCACGTTGAATATCGAAAGCTAAGACATTCGGACGACTGGGTACACGAGCTTTGGTGAATTCTTCAATTAACTGAAATACACAAAAAAGAAAAAAGAGTACATAGATGGTGATATAACTTTTTTTTTTGTAAATATGAACAAAATTAGCAACAAGATAGAAATTGTATAGTTTTTGGTTTAAAGACGAATTTGAAATGCAAAGAAAATATCAGACAAAAATCAAATGTCTTAACATCGGATTACAACCTAAATTTTGATGATAATTGGTTTGTTTTATTGATATAATTATCACATCATATGTAACATAAGAGTTTAAAAAAAAAGCCCCAAGTTCTTTCACATACAAAAAACGTGCGTGTAGCAAGTCTGGTGTGAGGATTGAAATCTGTGAAGCTTTAATATCAAACATTTAAAGTAGATTAATATCGATAAGAAATGTGTATTGTGTGGAAACAAAATATGACAGCTCAATACACAATAATATATGACAGTCCAACCAATACAACTTTACAGTCGATCCCACACGATTTGACAAGTGTTATATGAAAGTTTTAGGATTGGTTCTAAAACCATCACACATTCTATCCCATTTGAGGGTTTCAGACTTTTGTGAAACTGATGCAAGTTGGAAATAAAATATAAAATCATTTTCAACCATAAACATGCCGTACTTTTATTTTCTCTAAGAACAACGTTAAAACCGTGGTACACTCAGGCGTATACTCACTTTTTGTTTATTTTATTTGGAGTTACATCTGTCGGTGATCTAAAGTTCGTGGTTTTTAAGTTATCTTCGAGTAAAGAAGAAATTAAATATTTACAAACAGAAAATTTATCAACTCAGTTCAAGTGAGTTTTATTTACTTTTATCGTTTATTTTATTACACATAAAAAGTGTTAATGCCATCGCATTATATGTTTTAAATATTTAAATTCATTTAAATAAATATTGCTTTAAGCACTTTGAACTCGCATGTATTGGAACTACTAGTGCCATGAAAACTACTCCTACCGCAGCCTTGGAAACGTTTCTTTCACTAGCCCCACTTGATTTATTTACGAAGGAAGTGGCGGCCAACAGTGCTTTAAGACTAAACCAATGTAATAACTGGGTAGGAGGCCATTTTGGGCACAAAACCATAATGACTTTCATGGACAAAGACATTCAAACGGACTATACTGCACCGCACATTGATTTCAACCCTTAACAGATGTACCCTCAAGGGATCTCTGGGCGGCCAACCAGGTCATAAACACTAATCATGTTTCGGTTTTTACAGATGGTTACATGATGGTTGATGGGGTAGGGTCAGGCATCTTCTCAGATAACCCACCCCTAAATAGATCAATAAAACTTCCAGATTTGTGCAGTGTCTTCCAAGGCGGCAAAAAGTCTTGCCACTTTTGAACTTGTAAGAAGAAACATCGACATCTTCATTGATAGTCAGGCGGCAATTAAATCAATTGCTTCAATTGTCACAAAGTCTAAACTGGTAGAATGTTGCCGAAATGAGTTAAAACTACTCAATGCGTCAAATACAGTTACCTTTCGATGGGTCCCAGGACTTCGTGACATATATGGAAACGAAATGGCGGATAAACTGGCCAAAATAGAATCTTCTCTTGATCCAAGCCAAACTGATTCTTCCTTTTCTATGCCACTAGAACAAGAAAAAGGCAGAATTCGCAAATGTTTCCTTTGTGAATGCCCCAGCTTAGTAAGAACTAGAAAAATGGCCCTCGGATATTACTTCTTTGACGAACTGAGCGACATCTCGTTTTTGCCACTAAGAAACATCCTGAAATTTATTCAATGTTCGGGTTGGTTCAAGGAGGCCCTTCATACCCACACCTAAACTCCTCTAACTCCTTCCCACCCATCCTCTTCCTTCACCTCAACTATTTCCTGGGGACCATTGAGATCCGAGTGCGATGATGCGGCTCGCCGTATTTTCACCCCTCCAAACCTAACCTAACCTAAGCACTTTGAAACAAATAAAGAATTAAAATATATACATAGTTTTGAAATTAATCATAAAACAAAACACTTAAAATAATGCTGAATTTTCGGAATGGATTTTAATCAAAAATTAATTTCAGTCGTATTTAAAATGGGAGGGGAGTTGGTACAGTTGAATTTCATGTAACACCGAGAGGATCTGCCATTAATTTGCTCTTTGTGTAAGAGAAGACATTATACATTTGCGAAATGCCCGATCCTGAAACAAAGTGAGAAGAACATATCTTGATAGTGACGTGATGAGGAATGAAGAGGTACTAGCGCCCCTTAACTCCGAAGGTGATACAACTCAGCTATAGTTATAGTAGATACAAGCAATGTCTTAAAGAAAATAATCCATAATGACTAGTGCTTCTAAGATCGTGCGATTTGACCCCGTTAGACTTTTTCTTGGGAGTTGTTTGAATTCGAAAGTCTATGCGAATAAGCCACAGACCACAGTGGCTCGCATAGCCAACATAACCTATGACATAACCTATGCCATCGATCAAATTCAGCCTGATATATGCGCCCGAGTCTTGGAAAATTGGATAATTCGGATGCACGTCACCCAGTGAAGCCGCGGCTAATGTTTGAACGATGTAATATTGAATACATAATGGTATCGAAAGGCCTTTCAAATGAATAAAAAAATTTGATGATATCTCGCACACACTTTATTTTATTTAAATTCAAAGGTATGAAGCGCTGAAAGATCTTCTACTTGGCTTATGTATTTCTGCAGAATATAGAATTTGTGTCATAAGAACCTTCAAGTTATCATAAACTTAAGGCTTAATATGGGCAGTTTCTATGCAAACTGGATGTGAACATAAAGGTAGTGCAAAAGGGCGTTTGTTTTATGTTTGATACGAAATAAAGAGTCAACGGTAGCAGTAATTCGTAAATATTTAAATGCAATTTAATAAACGCCCAACTGCGGCCGCATACAGTGTGGTCCGTTTCTTGCAAGTTTCGTGACAAAAATAAATTTGCGACATTTTCTTGTCTTCAAAATTTCTTATTTTCTTCCAGACAAATTATTTTGTTATGTAACATATATATGCCCAAAAAATAAAAAAACTAATTTTCCGTCTGGCATCCTTGCGACGCACATTGCTCATGTTGCAGATGCAGCAATCAACGCGCTCAAAAATCAAAACTTTAAAATCTAAAAGCCCTATCTATAAAGAAATTTAAAAGCCTTATTAACTTTAAAATACCTCTAAATAGCTCTTAAGTGCTATTGAATTGAAATTGATATCTATAGTCACTTTTCACATTTAAGCAATCTTACTTAAAAGTCTCTTAACTTAAACGCCTTCTTCCACGTTTAAAGGTTACTTTTGAATTTATTTTGACATCTGAAAACCTCAGATTAAGTTCTCAAAACCCGTTGATCTTATGGAAGACTGTGTAGCAAGGATAAATGAAGACTTGGAAAGAATATATGCTTGGATAAAAGTTAACAAGTTGCTATTAAACCCTCAAAAATCTAAGGGGATAATAATCTCAAAGAATCTAATCGACGCTTCTCGTATACCAGCTCTTTTTTTTAAATAATAGTGTTGTACCATATGTAGATGAAGTAAATAACCTTATGATTGTTATCAATGGAAAACTTTCTTGTGAAAATCAGATAAACATGGTTGTCAAACGAATCTACTGTGGCTAACGTCAGCCTTATATCTCATCCAATGTCATTCCAGTCGTTATTAAATTGAAATCGATTCAAGCTCTTTTTTTGCCTCTTATTAATTACTGCGTAGTCGTTTACAGTTATCCTGATGCAGCTTCTTTCCGAAAGTTAGAACTTGCATTTAACTCTACAATACGTGACTCAAGTGCGAAGATATCTTTCGCACGAGTTCACGTAAAATTCATCAAATTAATAGTCGTAAGAGTGGCAAGGACAGTGCGAAGATCGTCGATGTAATGTTCATTGATTTTTTAACCTTCTTTGATGCTTTAAGGAAACGGAACAAATACAAAAGAAAATAGAATAGAATAACAGCAAAGACTGAAGTGCACGCTAAACTTTCGCACGAGTTCACTACAAATTCATCAAAATATATGTGTGGTTTCGTACGAGTTTACTTTATTTTTTCTCTAATTTCACTAAACGATGAAGGAATTTTGGAAGAGCAATTATGAAAGATGAATACTTTATGTCTCTGTGTAGGCTGTGTCTTAGGCGGTATTATGGTGTATGTTTGTGTGTGTTATGAGGGATTCGATGAGGAATTTTTTGCCGTTTGATCAGGGTGTGCAATGCACACCTTGCACACCCTGACGAGACGCCACTGGTGTTTACATACATATGTTAAAAGAAATCAATAACTTAGAGTTTTCAGTTTTTTGTTTTAATTAAAGGAGATTTGTGATTATGGAGTTGTAAAATAAATTGCTTCGATGGTTTGTTAACTTATTTCTTTAAAAAGGCAGGGCGTGTAGCTTACACATGAATCAACGATATTTACAAAAACAAACAAAAAATCAAAATGGAGGGTGGTTTTATTTCTTTTGCTTTGCACTATACATCCAGTGGCTTCTCTTTCTCTCTTTATATAGTTAATGAGCAGATTTTTAAATTTTCTGTTACGTGTTACGTTACATTATGATCGTTTAGTTAATTACCATTAGAAAATCGATTATAGATATGAATTTAAGTAGCGTTGTTTAAAGGCAAATTTAATATTTAAGCAAGCTTAACTAAATAATCTTTAAGAGGCGTTTTAAGAAAATCTAATAGATACGGCTGTAAATATTTTGAATCGGGGGTTTTAAATTTATTTCAAAATAGAAGGCCACGCGATGATTTCCTTTATTTGTTACAACTTAAAATACAAATATCGCATGTCTCTATTTATGATAATACTTACATCACCGGCATAGGTTGCATCCATTCTTAAAGCCCGTTGGTTCAGCATAGAGGCTAAGAATTCATTCACCTTGCTTGACTTATCTAAGGCTTCTGATCTAAATGATGCCTCCATAAGGTTGAATAATGCCGATGTTGATAATTTACTAAAACCAAATCATCAATCAAAACAATATTACTAAATTCACTTCAAACATAAATTCACACCAACCTCATTGCATCCTCAGACGCGATCTCATTATTCAATGGTGTTGGAAGTCGCTGCAATACATTTGGCATCATCGAAAAGTAAAACCTTATGGCAGCCACTGCAAACTCATTAGACACTTCCAATTCCCCGGTGTTGCTGCTTTGCTTCGGAATCAGTTCGGAATTTATGCTTGCACTGATTTTCTGACCCAATACAACTGGGAGCCATTCTTCGAACACGATTTCCCTATAAAGTTGCACATTCAGCTTCTTGGCAGCTCTAAAGATAGTTTCATCTGTCCAGTCCGGATTGCGTGTCTTTATTTCCTCGGTGAATTGATTATGAGAGCGCAGAAATATGGTATACAAGATAATCGAGTAAGGATTGCTGTTTACACGAGTGTCACCTTAAGCAAAGCAATTAGCTCTTAGAAAGGAAATACTCGAAATAACTGTAATTAAAAGGTAGTCTTATTACCTGCCATAAAACAAGTCTCTTTCGCGTCAGATTTTAGTGCACAATATAGATTGCATCTCTCCCCCTCGGCCAGTGGCAGAAGGCCTTCGTTGGATGACTTCAATTTGCCATTGCTGAAAGTTCTCATGCCGCTCTGAGATTTCCTTGTGAAGCCATACAATTGGGACAAATCCAAATATCCAGTTGCTTGGTTCAACTGTGAAAAGTAATAAAAAAAAAATTATGTGTGATTTAATGTTTTGTGCAATGTTGGACTCCATTTATCATTCACATAATTTATATTTTTTAAGATTTTTCTGAAAGGCAATAAAATACTTATATATTTTTTGTTGATGCTGCAATGATGTTGGATTGATAGATATTTATGTAGCAGCAGAGTCCCAAAAGGAGCTTTTATTGACAAAATGAAAATAAAAGAATTGCAGTCTAGACTAATTCTTCGTGATATCACTGTGGTTTAAATGATTGGTTTAAAAAAATCGGCCTATAGGGAGCACTTTGCGATTTCCAATCATGTCTTAAAACAGTGAACAAAAAATTATAAACATTGAAGTCATTATAGGTTTTTGTGATTTGGGTTCACTTGGGCGTATACGTATCATTAAATTGTTTTTATAATACTTTATAAATTTGCTGTTTGTCATTTTTCATATATTCAGCAAAAACGGAAATTGCTTTCTAAAGACTGTTGGAAGAAGTTTTTATTTACAAATTTTAAAGACAAAATTATAAGGCAGCAGTAAGTTGTTTTAGAATAACTTCATAAGAAACTGGTAAAATGATTTAAAGTGAAAGTTAGTTTGATTTCAATCAACCGTAAGAGAGGAGAAGTGTTTATGAACTAAGGCACTTCTCGTTGGATCCAGATGGAAGCGGAAGAACTCCTCAGATGAAATCAGTTGGGGCGTCTACAGTTTGAGTCAAGATGAACTATTTAATGTACATTCAATAGGGGCGCTTATAGGGAGTTATTTTTCTAGCTCATTCGCCCTTGTCCTCCTGATGGTTAGGGGTCGTATCGCCATCATGGGAGCGAATTGGCGGCCATGTAAAATTATTAAGTTGTGAAGATACGGACGGAATTCCTGATGGCTAACCCTGCAAATGAAATAAGGATGATGAACTTCGGATTTGCACGAGTGCTAATTTCTTTAATTTTTGGAAGACTGCTGCAAAACCGCTATCATCACGATTCAAGAAATTCCATGGCATTGGTCGAAAGATAGATGAAAAACTTCGATGCATAATACTATTGCCGCGAGCATAATCAACGTCTATTAGACTAAAGAATTCTTGTTGGAGGTAACCTGCAAGAAGTCTCGAGTTTCGAACGTCTCACGATAATCAAGGCTTGATATGCATGCTTGCCCCAAAGGAAGAGAAAGATAATGACATGAAAATCATGATCTCCAGGACAAGGCATATATATGAGCGGTGACGTAGCTATGGTATATATGAAGAAAAGACATCTTTGGTGGTAGAGTGGGAGAGTTCAGTCTGAACGACACCACCTCGGATTCAAGTTAATTTTTTTGTTGCTTATGAGTGAAACATTTTTGATGGTAGTGTACGCAGTTTCTACATATCAACATATTCATACGAAGGGGGAGATATCTCATGATCAATCAAGCGTCAACCAGTAGGTTGAGAATGCTATGATCGGCACAAGATCCAAGGTACGCAAGATACTCTTGGATGTCTGAACAACAATTATAATATCTTATTGTTTATGGCAGCAAGCAAGACTGCTGATATTCACCGACCACTGACCAAAAAGAAAGAAAGTCCGTCTATAATAAATCCCGAACAACTGACCTGATATTTAGACCCAGCGAGAAATAGCCAGGGTCGTTGCGACCTGTTCTGCTCACTGCCCATTAGGAAAGCATGTGGCGAAGCTGGGCATTCCCTACAACACTCATTGTAGTAGTTATGGGCACCAGGAGGAAAAGGAATCTGTCGTTCATTTCCTCTGTAAATGCCCCGCTCTGGCAGGAATGAGAATTAAATCGTTTGGAAAGGCTTACCTTAATAACCTCAACGATTTTTCTGAGCTAAAGATCAAAGACTTGATCTCTTTCCTCAATTCTATGAAGTGGATCTAGGACAAACTTCGGGTTTAATTCATATTTTGTATCCGTTGAACTGCTTAGACCACGAGAATTGGAATAAGGCTTTCGATGGATATACCTCCTTTCAGATCCATAAGGGGGTATATCCTAAAATTCCTCTACTAAAATCACTTTCCATCCACAGGTCCATACGAGTGTATGGTATCAAAACGGCGCACTCCAGCGCTAATTTGGTCACTGAGCTAGCTTGCTCCGCGGGCCCCATTTCTACCTAGCTACCTACCGACCAAAATAACGTGGATATCAATTAAATGTTCGACGTAAAATGGCTGGAATCGCAACGTCTTCAAGAACCAGCATCAATTTATTAAAAATAATTAGCAACAATCAAAAATACCACCTCTGATTTGTTGCGTTTTACACGACCACCACAGCGAAATCCCTGGTTTAACGGTAGGAATCACATGCAGCTTAACAATAGGCATATAAAGTGTCGCTGATGCACATAAAGACCAGAACTGGTCACGAGTTCTGCTAACAAAAGAAGAGATAGAAACAAGAGCTTCATATGAGAACTAAATAAATGTCATATAGCGGGAAATAAAGCTCAAAAGGTAATAAGAACCTATAAACACCTTAACCGAATCTTGCGATCAAGGGAACATTGTAGTAGTAGAAGCACAGCCGATGCTGAGGATAAAATAATTTCTAAAACCTTTATAATGCGATGACGAATCGAGACCCGCTGTCAGGTAGATGAGACCATTAAATCTATAGACAACATTACCCAAAAATTATGTCCCCTTGACCTCGTTAAAATGAAGATATATAAAGATATACCTGGGCGAAACGCATTTGGACTAAAGTTCGCAAAAAAACTTTCATTTGAATTTAATTCATTACAGTCCACTATAACAAAAACAAAAACATTGCATTTCTATTGTTATCGTTTTCCTCTTCTTCGGGTATACCTAATATCCCAATTAAACTGCTACAGCTGATGGCAATGCTGCTTAAATTTTAGGCGTATGCATGAATACATTTATAAAATATTTTCGATAGAAAGCATGCCCGATAAATGAAACCTCGGCATGGTTTTCAAGAAAAGAGATTTTCTGAACTGGGCCAGGCATCAGTCTTGGCAACATCGCCTACAAGATCTTTTAAAACCGTTCATCAACAACCTAATAGGTCCATACCACCTTTTCACCGATATTGAGGCTACGTATGACAGCATCAATAGATACGCGCTATGTAGTAGATCAGTGTCTATAGTGGCATAATTTTTGAAGGTCTATCCAATTACTCGCATACGCCAACGATATCAACATAGTCGGAAGAACAAAACGTGATATCAGTGCCACTGTTATTGCATATTTAAGTTGTCTGGAACTTAATGCCTGAGCCAGCGCAATGCGCACTTGAATCATTAGGCTGACACCTGACAGTCGCATTGTGCATGAACGGGTCTAACCAATATATTGAGTTTTACTCCACAATGAACGCACCCAATCTCCCAGTATTTAAAAATACTGGTTATTGCTGGGTTCATCTGTGAAGACCATTTTAAATTGATTTTATGCTTGCTTGCGCTTAGTACGTTTTCCATAAAATAAACTTAAATAAAGTCAAACTTACAAGATACAATTATAAGATAAAGCAAAAAAAAAAAAATAACTGTAAAACTAAGAAATCATAGATTATGCACAAGAAGATGAGAATCCGTGGCAGCCATTTCAATTCCAAGCTGGAAATGTCAGTTTTCCGATAAAAAATGAGAATGTGTGAATAAAAACCTCACAATTAGACAGTAGGGATCTTCACACACCTGGTCAAATTCTTGTTGCAATTCACATCTATTCATCGACACGGGATGAAATTACAAAAACAACAATGTAAACAAATGGGTTTTGAAGGGTGCAACGTACGAAACATTCTTATCTTCATATTGAGTATTTTTGTAGAAAATTAAAAAATTCACAAGTGAAAGAAAAAAAAATGCAGGATTAACTTGGAAGTACGGAGTTACTTTTGGTAAAAAAAAAACGCCACTTTTGTAACTACATGGAAACGTAAATGGCGAAAATCGTTATGCGAAGAAGAAGAAAAACGGAAACAATAGAAATACATTTATTTTTAGTGGACTGTAATGAATTAAATTCAATTGAAAGTTTTTTGGCGACCTGTCGTACTTGGGTGAAACGCTTTTGGACTAAAGGTCAAAAATCGTTATGTCTAACGACATCTTTGGCAGAACGTTATCATAGACAACTATAACCTACGCCGTGTCCAGCGTAGACACGGGTAATGAAGTGCGTGCATTCAGTTGCGTTAAAAACTGACAGATTACTAAATCAAACCTGTGTTGACAAATGTAAATGTCCAACGTAGACACGATATTGCAGTGAATGCGTGCAACACGATGCCTCTTCATCGCACGCAGTGCTCGCAGTATCGTGTCAAAAATCTGCCATGAAGGATGGATGATGGATAGGTTTTAATTTCGGAAGTGCAAGAAACGCATATCGTGTTTTAATTGGACACAACACGCACTCCACGGAAATAAAGCGGTGCGCGATACCAGCGCTGATATCAAATAACGAATAACTCTCGCCAATTGTTGTTCCTTGAGCTGAGAAAGAAATGAATTAGTAAAGCCCTCTCTCAACTAACTTACGTTTTTCTAAGACTCTAATCAGTCCTTCTATTTATGAGTATGCATGGATCTTGTCAAAGTTGTATTAGAACGCTTAAGGCTGTTACGATGAGATTCTAAATACAGTCTACCAGTGAGTGTAAGAGTAGATACAACAACGAACTCTAAAAGCTGTACAACCACACCGATGATCCGGATAGGAAGATCTTTGAGTCCACCATGACTCTAGTTATAGGTGTAGCGGACCTCAACCAATCTGGCGTGCTAAACTGAAGACAAGGTAGTGATAGAGCTGGCTATAAAAGTTTGTATTGGATAAGGCCTATGTCCATCCCGGACTATAGCATAACTTTTTAGCCCAAGAAATATTGTTAAGAAAGAAAGCTCCTTAACGACTGGCAGCACGGCTTTCGTAGCAATAGGTCTACCCGTGATTACATCCTTATCTGAACAAAAAGTAGAAAGAGTAGTTTTGGAGAAATATGAGACCATTGCTCTTTGCACTTGATATTTCAAAAGTGTTTGCCAGAGTTTGAGCTCTAAGTGTGCATACTTTAAATTACTCAAGTTGACGCTTACAGTCCCCGCGATGATATACGGCCTCAACCAACAAGTTGTTCGAGCCATTCATTTTTATTTTAACTTTATTTTAAACTATAAATGCATAATGCATACCTAATCAAACCAATCTAAATCGATTTCAAAGCAAAAATTCATCCCAATCTCCTAATATGCCGCAATCAACTCTCACTTACATTTTTCACATTACCATCTGTTTTTCCTGCATCAATAACTTAAATTTAATCATCCTGAATTCCTCGTCAGCTAAGTAGCAATAACTTGTTAATTAATCTATGATTTTGCGTATCATACACTACACACTATGTGGCCTACCTGCTGTGCAGGTCCAAAGTTGCATTTTTCAATTGACAACGCACTGCGAACATAATTTAAACAAGTTTCCCTGCCAAATTTGCTGAATAGATTAACTCCAATCAGAGGTGCACATTCCGGATGCTGGTTCCTGGGTATGTTAGGATAATTATCTGCATCGCAACATTCAATTTGCTGTCCATCTTCTGCAAATAAGTGTTATTGGTTTTTATTGGATTGTTGTGTTGAATCATGAATATAACTCAGAAGATACTACTTACGTGATGAAGATGCTACTGGTTTGCTGAGATCATGCTCTATAAATTGAGCCCATTGGACTAGAGCTAAGTTCCTACTGTGACTATCTTCGTTGTGATTTCCATCATTGCTACTGGCAATAGTTCCATGTAAGGCTGAATTGCTGATTTCCCTTGGGGATGGGAGTTTATCGTTCATCTATACACAGAGGAGAAAAGAATTCCTTTTATATTATTCTAGAGTGTAATTAGGGCTCATCGGTTTGTTACTTGATATAATCCATCTTTGTAGTTACTTGGTAGCAATCTTCGGAATACGTTATTTCCATCTTTATGACTTGAAAACAATTCTAAACACTGATCTAAAAGGCCTTTAGTTTTTTCAGGAATCGGTTTCGATGAAAGGTATGTCGCACATGATTCGGGGCTTACGCCCTTTTGAATGCATTCGGAATTATATATATACAGACTTGCTTTGAGGATTTTCCTTGCTAAACTATTTGTTTCTTGAGCTTTTTCATCGGGAAGAGTTTCGATAAGTTGCTTGTGTGAAATACTTCCGTTTTGTACATTGATTCCTCGACTCGATAAACTGTTCTCGAAGCTAAAAAATATGAATATAAATAAAAATATTATCTGTGTAAATGTATTTAAATAACGGTGTGATTGCTTACTTTTGAATGTTATCGATTGAGTTTACACCCATCGTTACTGCCAATTCATAATTAGCTTTAGAAATCGCTCTTAAGGTTCGAAGTTCCGCTGCTGATGGATTGATTGTTTCTACAAATTTATAAAACAACGAATATTATTTTGATTCATAGCAATAAATACATATGTACATATATACATAGATAGGTATAAATAAAACAAGCTCGTTATTTAGCGGGAGAAATTATTTTTCATCAACCTCCAGCTGCATTTCAGACCGGAGAGAAAAGTAAAAAAAGTTCAGCGTACGTTTCACTTCCCAGAAGAACGTGTGTATTTAAATGAGCTGTAAAGTTGTATATTTTGACGCAACCCATTCGTCGGATTCTATGCGGGTCGCCCCTCTAGACTACTTTTAAATGAGAGCGATTTAAAAGCTTCCCTTTCTCGGTTGCATAAAAGGTGCTTTTATACGGTTCGATTTTTAATAAATGTTAAACAATAAACAAATTTCTAACTTTAAAGCTCTATACCAAAATTTTATGAGTGTCAATTTAGCGAAACAACATTCATCGATCGAAAAGTGGATAAGTGGATAATTTGCCGTTAATTAGTTGTGATAATTTCGAATTTGTCGTTCCATGTTTTCTATGTTTTGTTTTCTGCTTCGCTAAGTTGATATCAACTTAGCGAAGCACTCTCTATAAAATGAGTAAAACTATGATAAATTTTATGGTTTTCCACTTAATAATTTGCCGTTCAGTGTTTTTTGGATATTTCTGATAAAATAAATTTTATCGTGCTATGTTTTCTATGTTTTTTTTTTGGCTGCTTTGCTTACTTGGTGTCAACTTAACGAAGCACCCTCTCAAGAACTTGGTTTACTGCTCACTAATTTGCCGTTAATTAGTCGTGAATTAGTTGTGACAATTTCAATTTTCTCGTGCTATGTTTTCTATGTTTTTTCTGCTAATTTGTCATATGAAGTTAGAGAAACACGCTTTAAAACGAATTAAAAACTTCTTATTTTGAATGTTTTATTGCTTAATAATTTGCCGTTCATTAGTCCTGAATTCGTTGTGACAATTGTGTGGGTAAATAGAAGAGACAAGAATTTTTTAGATTACGGGGGCTTGTGTTAAAAATCATAGAGTTGTGCAGTCAATGGACCCAGAAAGAAATCGATAAATTTATTATTTCTCTTCGTATTTCCACTGAATTTAAGTTAATAAGTTGAAAACGGTCTTGATATGGAGGTAGGATTAAATGATTATTCCAGAACAGACCAGGGGGATTGCGTTACCTAGAGGTAGGAAAATTCTTTGGACCAACGTTTCCCAAAGCCAAGTGCTCAGTTAGCTTTAAGAATTATATGTTTCAAAGCAAAGCTCTCGGTCACATAACATACAAAGGCCACGCTGAAAATACGTTTATTATGAAAAGAAATATGGACGAGCATTAATGTAAAATAGTAATTGATTAGCATTTGGTAATATTTAGCTGCAAGCAATTTTCAAGGCACTTTAGACTGAGAATCTGTGAAGGTCTTATTGAAAAATCAGTAGAATCATGTGGCGAAGAAATAGTCTGGGCTGAAGAGGGCTGATTTGAAACGACCATTGTTATATAAAAGGAAATCCATTTTAGTAATATCGGTTCAAAGCCGAGGGTGGACAGTGTGAAACGTATATGTCTGTGGAAAATTTTATCAAAGGCCTATTGCTAAAGTCGATTGACACAACATCGACTTCCCTTCCATTCTCTAGCGCTGAGAAAGTAAGGGATACAAATTCAACAAGGTTAGTAGCTGTGAATCTACCTTTAAGAAAGCCGTGTTGTCTAGGGGATATGAGAGATTTACACCGAAAACTTGAGATTTCATACAAAATAACTCTTTCGAAGATTTAAGGAATATGTGAATGCTTGGCGATGGGACTATAGTTTTCAATATCGCTCTTTAGGTCATGTTAAACTTTGTACAAATTTGCAGAATTTATTTTTTAACCTAGAATCATGCTTAAATTGCTTTAACATCATCGTTCTTAATCGACTTAAATGTTGCTCCGATATTTTTCTAACTAATTCTAATTTCAATCTTATTAAACAAATAAATATCTTGAAGTTTGTCAAGACAATATATCGCAACGAAAGTTAAATAATGTCCGAAAATAAATTGTATTCCGTCAATAAATTTGTATTGTAATCTTTTTCAAATTCTAAAAGTGCTACACCCCTTAAATATATTGCATCAGTCGCATAGTTACTAACCCAGTCACTATTAAGCTTGCAAGCTTGCTTTATTCCTAAACACCAGCACGTGCCTCAAAACGAACATAATTGAAACACACATTTGGCTTGCTTATCCATTAATAAGGTCATCATAGAGCTTAATTGACCGTTGAGCTAACCACGTGCCAATATAGTGATACATAAATATTAAATGAATTTGCATTCAATTTACATCCAAATACTCTAAACAAAACGTGTCAAACATCTGAATCACCAAAGAAAAGAAATTCATTATCAGTCCCTTGTTGATGAATTATTTTGAATGGCATGGAACCGATTTAATTTAAAGGTTGTTCGCCTTTATGATGCAGATGACTCTTCCACTTTGTTCAAAGTTTCACATCTAAATGCATTTTATATGTATGTATTATTTGAATGTATTGTTCCAAATTAAGATGATAAGTAAAAACAAATCCGTCAAAATTTAAAAAGTGAAATCTCCTTTCGTTAACTAACCGCAGTTGTTTTTATTTCTTTTGGGTTGTTTACAAAAAATATTCTTAAATGCCTTTGTTTTCAACAGTATAGGTTATACTTAAGTGGACACTAATTCTTTATAGTGCAAGGGGAGAAGAAACAAAATTTCTAAACATCAGTTGACCATTTGTTCAAAAGCATCCCAAAAAATATTGCATTCGATACTTTTGACTAAAGTACCTGGTGTTACTAATTTAAAGTGCTAATATAAGCACTAATTGAATTTGCAATAAAAAGAACATTTTGTTTCTTTTGTATCGCCATGACTATGCGTGTACTCCAATAGAATTTTGTTTAACCTATAGCATAACAAATGGTCAATTGCTCCACTTATTTTGAGGAATTTTCCATAAAAATATTCTCAGCATGAATGAGCTCACTTACAATAGAATTAAATTGAAGTGCTTGTAGCAAATGAGTTAAATATTTAAATTTTATTGGATTAAAAGTTAATTTATAAAAGTCGTTTGAATGACTTTCGCATTGTATATTTCTTTAATGGACGATATTTCTTTAATGGACGAGTCGCCGAGGTTTGTTTCTTTAATTTTAAGCTTAGCAGCATATATTTGGAGCCAGACATCCATGGGTTGGATGAGTGTACCATTCAAAACAAAATTATCAAAAATATGATTGATGATTTTGTTTTCTTTGATGGTGAATCAGATGTTGACTGCATGCTTTACATACCAAAAATTCTGTAAGAATATAAATAAATCGCACGACTGCATCGAACGAATTTGTTCTTTTGTGATTCAACAGTATTTGGGGTTATAACCCCAAAATAATTTAACTTCCTTAAAAACTTTCGAACCCTAATTCGGTTATTTGAATATTTTGGCAAAAATCGGAAAAACAGGGGGGTCATTCCGTAATTTTTAAAACGATAATCGTCTAAACGATAATCGTGCACGATATCGTCATCAATTTGCTTCACGTAACACAATCACTATCGTCTCGACAATCGTTTATTATAAATCACAGTTTGAGAAGGATTGACTTTTCAATCATTGTCATAATTGACAATTCTGTAATTTATTTTTGTCAGTAAAATCAATTTTTATTTAGAAGAAGTGAAGAAAAGTGCGGGCAAAACGTGAAGTCGCCTAAACAAATCGGTTATCCACCTATCCTTCAAACTACATATAATTAATTATAGGGTTTTCAATTGCAGCTGGCAGATTTTGACGGTGACATCTATTAAATCTTTTGTTTATTATTTACTGATGCCAAATCATCATGGCAAGTTACATGATTGAACGACACGTCCAATTGAAAGAAATTTAATATAAAAATCTTTTAGGCAACGATACGTGCGTTGCGCCCATTTTAAGGTTTACATGGTTGTATTTCCATGTCTATAATCGAAAGTTTGGTGCCCAAATTTGAGTCGACCAATTCAGTGGACAATCAGCCAACGCCTTTTCGTCAACGAAACCCAGGATCAACCGAAAACATCTACGCGCCCTTATTGAAAAACCCTACATATGATAAAATGCATAAATTGTTTCGAAAAACAAACAAGACGACGCAAGACGATAGCTAAATAGGTATCGTTCAAACGGTAACGATTTAACGATAACGTTTTGACGATTTTTGAGATACGGAGAGCAAATTGTCGATCGTCAAGACGATATCGTCCAGTCGATAGCGATTATCGTTCTTACGTGAAGCAAAGCTATCGTCAAAACGATATCGTGTGGTGATAATCGAATTACGGAATGACCCCCCAGTTTTTTCAATAACCTTATGTTATAAAATTGTCATAACCCTATTCGAGAAAATTTGAAAACAAAAATCAAAATCATTGTATAGCAGCTATACCCGTTCTAAATGACCTGAAAAGAACATTCGAATTCCTTCTCTAGGTTTCTAGGGAATTATACTATAAAAATGCTCTATATACCAAAATTTAAGCAAAACGATACAACCGTTTAGTTTGATATGCACAGTGGAAATACGGAGACACAGACCGAGGGACGGTGTGGCAAAAACCACTTTTTAGATTTCTCCATTTTTACACGAAACCAATAGAGCCCTTTGCCAAATATTAAAATATTAATATATAGCTATCTTGCCTACTCAGAAACGTCAAATCATCTTTGTTTGGCACTAGACTGTCTGATTGACTGTCTATTTTTTGAAGCAAATACTAATCATTGCGCACGAATTATTAAATAAATGGGAAGGTTTTATTGTTATAAAAATTACACTATAAATACCAGAAACGAGCACAAAAGACTTTAAAAATAAAACACCGCCTTTTATTTTTCGCTTTAAACTTCTGTATCTGTCAGTTGCCACAAAATGATTACTGTCACTTTTGACGTTGACATTTGACAAATTTGTAAATTTCCCAACATTGTATAGAGCAGGTAAAAATGGCAATGGATAAAATCAATTCACTATAATGACTTATTTCAGATGGAGGACAAACAATAGTAATTGCTCACCGGTCCGGCGCGGTCCAGTACCTTAATATAGTATGTAGTAATATTTGCCACTGTTTTGGAGGCCATGACTGGTATAAATAAAAAAAAAAAAAACAACTCTCAACACGACACAAACGTCAAAATAAATACTTCAACAAATATACATACATGTATGTATATTTAGTTTGATATTTTTTTTAAGATAAAAAGGAAAAAACATGACGATGATATTTATTTATTTATCCGCATAAACTGATGGTTAAGCATAATGTATAGCCTAAAGCGATTAAGGACAATCACCAACCTGTTAATTTAATTTATATGGGATATTTGTTGCTTTTTTTCGGCATGATGTTTATGGCAAGTTACTCTTGAAAAGATAAAAAAAAACTCGTTTTCGTTAGAATAAAACTGTACTACGATAAACAATAAACTATTTAATCAGGTTCAGTTTGAAACTAAACCAGAGTTAGCTTACTCTGTACATAAATTAATCTACAATTAACTCCACAAGCAGTTTTTCAGTGGAGCCTGCATGCAAAAGGAACTATACGGCAACGGCATCTGCTGAGTTAATCCAGAGTTAGACAAATTTGGTAAGTTAACTATGGTTTAACTTTAATCTGGCACTGAAAAACTGCGCCTTAATGAAACTGATTATTATGTACTCTTGAATGGATCAAATGGAGCAATTATTCTGAAATTTTTATCGAATCCAGACACCAAAAACCTTCGAAAAAGTAGAAGAGCTGTGTAAAGATAACCTGTCTTAGGGTAGAGGGATCCGAGATTTGCATTGCCTAGGCGCATATAAATGGCTTAGTAAATTTGATCCTATCTAGTTATTTTTTTTTATTTTTATGATAAAAAATCAGTAGTACAAGTTTAGACTGAACCTGGGATCAACTGAACTCGACTTATCTCGTGAACCAGGTTCAACTGTATGGTGTACGGTCGTGGTTCAGGTGGGATTTAACTGAACTCTTGTTAAAGTCTATTTACATACAAATTGGAACAGACATACCTATATTATGGCTTATGTGACAAAAGAAAAACCGAAAATAATAGAAATGCATTGTTTTCGTTCTTGTTTTAGTGAATTTTAATGAATATAGCTTATTATGGCTGACATTTTATTGTTATTTTATCAATACATCATGAATTATTGTACAAAGCTAGAGGGTTTTCTTCGTTTATGGACAATTTAATTGCACTCAACAACATTTTTGAGCCGTTTTAGCAGCTTCAACAAGAGCACTTCATAGGAGTTGAACCAAGGCTGAACTACGTTTGTACCACTGGTACAGTGATACTTCGTTTCATAAAATATCAGCAGCTTTGGTGATCGTGGTGATACGCTGTGAAGCAACAGAATAGTTGTTGTTTTTATATCCGTCTATGATAATTACATTTATAAATTTCAGCACAAAAGGGATAAGGGAGTCCTGAGGCAGTGGTTCCCAACCTTTTTTTGACGAGGGACCGCAAGGACAAAAAAACCTTATCAATCTTAAAATTAACTTTGTTTAACTTAAGTAATCATAAAGTAGAAACAAAATAAATGTCATTAACAGTGTTGTAATGATTTTTGGTAGGTAATTCAAATTGTTTTAATGACATTTTTGATCTTGCATCTTCAGTACGAATTCTTGGAGCAATATTTTTGCTCAAAGCTACACGCATATCATCACTTACTTATGGATTTTTCTACTTGTTTTTAATTCTCACTATCAGTAAAGCAGAAAACCCTTGTTCGCATAAATAAGTTGTGGAGAGAAGCATAAGATAGTGCAAAGCTATTTCTCAAATTTTAGTAGGTGTATACGAGTATGAAATTACTTTTTTACACCAAAATGCTTAAAATAAGATTCATAAATGCATCCTTACAGTTGCTATTTCGGAATTCAATAAAGTTCTTCTTGGATTTCTTCTGTCACTTCTCTAGGATTAGTGCCAAAATGGTTGCGTATCAGTTTTTTGGTCAACTTTAGCAACAACACCAGCGTTGTAGGCTTTAGGCACTAGCTCAAATTACAGTGGGCGCGCACAGAGAACGACGCGCGGACGGGATGACGAAACCCACTTTTTTGTACTTCTCGATTATCGCAGTGTTAGTTTTGATTACAATCTTAATTTTTTTTTTACACGAAACCAATACTTGTCCTATTCAGCAAGAAAAAAAAAACACAGAAAGCCATGCTGTAGTAGCCGTGTTCCTTTGGCGAAGTACTTATAATTTTACTAAAATATCATCCACTCGCCATGAAAGCATAAAAGTAGTTGGTAGTACTAGATTATCGTTAGCATCTACTCATAAGTAGTTTACCACCTCCAAAGGAATACGGCTGATGAAAGAAGCACAAATAAAACGCAAATATGTCACTTTTCCGGGCACAATTAATGGTCCGGGCAATTAATTCAGTGCGAAAAAGAGCGGAGACTTCTCCATAAAAAGTCTTTTACATTTATCAATTTTTTCGTCGAACTGCATTTGTACTGGAAAACTATAAGGATAAAGAAGTTTTTCGTTTATCATTTCCTTGTGTCTTATTTCTATGGGATTTTTCGTTTTGCATCATAAGCGTACTAACCTTAATAATATTCTAAGCACTTAATCGAAGTTAATATACTCCAATTAATTTTTAATTATACATACATTATACAATATATTGTATGTGTATGTGAATCAATGTCACATTGAGCGATATGAAATATCACATGAATGTCACAAATGATTTTTCGAATGGCCTTTTTCGATTGGTAATCTGGAAGGACAATAATTATTTGATACGTCTGAAGTGTGAATGCTTCTGCAACGATTATGAAAACAAATCTAGAAAAAAAATATCTTCTTTGCAGAAGAGGAACTATCGTTCTGACACCAATCGAAAAGACTATTAGCCGTGTTTCATTGCAAGCTCCGAGAAAATTGGTCGAAAAAAACGACGTCCTGTCATGCAATTTACATGTTAAATGCAATAAAAACTAATCCCATTCGGGCTTAGCTAAGCGCGCAGAATTCTCGGGAGAAAAACTGTTCTACCCGCGTAAATTGCATACTTGTTATCGATAGTTTGTATGGAAACTCCATTTTGTTTCTGTAATGGCGTCGCTTATCCCCGATGCCGTTTTTTTTCAATCAAGTCCCACCGGGCTTGCAAAAAAAAACGGCTATTATGTTGGCTTTATCAGTTTTATCTCCTTGTTTTCTGTATCAAATTCGTTAAATAAATTTATCACCTTTGCAGAAAAATGGTCTCATACAAATTTTGACAGTTCGTTTGACAGTTTCTGGTTGCTGAAGTTTATCCGCCGTTGCATGAATATAATTAAAATAAAGTAATGCCATACCAGTCAACCTTATATAAATTAGCCAGTTATAATAGGTTTGTTCAGCGAGGCTGTTCGGAACAGTTTAGAACAGTTTCGAACAGAAAAGTACAACTTTTTGCTGTTCAATGAGGAATTTTCTGTTCTAAACTGTTCTGGTTTGCTGTTCAGTGAGGCTGTCTAGAACACTTTGGAACAGTTTCGAACAGGATTTTCTGTACTAGCTTTTTAGGTAGAACAACTTAGAACAGATTTCCTGTTCTAACTTGTTCTGACGTTTACCACGAATCTGTGCTATTCTGTTCTATTCTGTTCTGTTCTAATCTAACTATTTTGTAACTGAACAAACCTAATAAGACTGGTTGCATTATTTGATTTATCAAAAAAAAACAAAAGATTAAAAATTGTGTGAGTGCTGGGACTCACGGTTAATATGTGTAAACATCAACGTGCGCGGATCCAAAACGGACTTGTTTTTGCTTGAAAAGGATCTTAAGATTTTTTTCACTGAACGCACCCATCCTAGTATGCAGATCGTAACGTTGCACACCGTAACGTTGCACACCGTAACGTTGCACACGAACGTTCACGTATTTTTTTCACTCTACCGCCAGCATAGATGTTTACACATCAAAGAACACTAAAGCTTGTGTTAGTGAAAACATTATTGTTCCAATTCCTTATCAATAAAGGTCAAAGTAAAATTAAATATTTTGTTGATTACTTACTCAAATTATAAATAAGTGTTCTAAGGGCAAGTTCAAGTCAATGATTTCATATTTGTTCGTTCAAATGTATTGTTGGCATTACAAATACTATTAAAGATACATATTAGGTAAGTGTCCTTAACTTATATACCTAAACAAAAAGTTGTATGCCTAGGTGTTTACAAAACACGTGTGCCTAAATCTTGATTTTTTTTATATCTAAATATCTTTTGAATTAACAGAAATATATTTAAAGAAAATAAAAGCTAAGTTTTGCTTTGGAGTTTGGTTCTTATCTCAAACTAATTAACTAATTCACGTCACACAATTATAGTACACAGAAGGTACCTTACCTACCAACTAAAACAGAAAGTATATTTCAAAACATCTTACCTGAATTAAACTCAAACAACCCCTGAACTCCAGTCCCTAAGAATAAACTTATCACAAACACAGCACTTAACATCATTGTTGTAAAATTTCTATAGTTATTTTCATGAAATGTTTTAATCAATTTTATTCTTAAACCAAAAATGATCTTAATTTAAATGAAAGTTCACAAAATTCTGAAGCTCAAGATTTCAAAACGAAAACTATCTTAGCAATTTGTTTTGCTTATTATGCATGTGATACTATTTGATCATCAATGATCACCGATTACGACAACTGCCCGGCAAGTACTGAAACTGCCATAAGCCATAATCTCCATCATTTAAAAATACGAAAAATAAACAAAAAATCACTTAGCAATTCTATGGATGATTCGTTTATTTTCGTATAGCTGATATACAGAATATAGTAGTTATAAGATTGTTTTTGTTTGCTTTGTTGTTTTTATTTTCTTGAAGCATCTTATGGGTTGGGTTGCGTAGGTAAAGCATATACTATTACATGACATGAGTCATTGGTATCTGAGCTGAAGTGCATATAGTGCGTTTTCTTTGTAATGAAGATACAGCATTTTTAAACGTGTCGATAGTAAAATCATAAGGTTCAACTAGAGGGTGAATCAGGATTGCCAGATTATTAAGTACGGGGCCTCGGGGTGTTGGGGGCCCTTCCTTAATAAATTATAAAATTTTATTTAAATTGATATTGTAACAACTTTTTTTTGTTTAAAATTTTAGCTGGGTTTCTTTGGAGGTGGCGAACCACTCATAAGTAGATGCAAACGATGATGTAGTACTATCAACTGCTCGTGATCTCACTGAGAGTAGATGAGAACTGAAGGGAGATCAGGCTAGCAAAGTATTCATGAGCAAAAATACTCTATATGAAGATGAGAATGTTTCGTCCGTTTCACTCTCCCATTTGTTTACATTGTTGTTTTTGTAATTGCATCCCGTGTCGATGAACAAATGTGAATTGCAACAACAATTTAACCCAGGTGTTTGAAGATCCCAAACTGTCTATGTGTGCGGTTTTACACCCCATTCTCATTTCTTATCTGCAATCTGACAGTACAAGCTTGTAAGCAAATTAAAATGGCTGCCGGGGATTCTCATCTTCATGTGGATAATCTTTGCTCATGAGTACTTCACCTACTCCAAAGGAATACGGCTATTGTCACATTATAGCTTCGTTCATTTAACTTTACCCGCGTTTGACCTTTCAGTTTTCTTGACAGCCCCACAAAAAACACACGATTGTTGTTGACATATAAAAGCAAGAAGCAAAAATGTCTGTGCTCTGTTGTATCATTGGGAAATTTCAAAACTACAAGCCCTCAGCGTGGTTCATCACCAGGAACACCACAACAAAAAAATGATTGGGTGAATGGACATCTTAATTCTGCCGTAGCTTTCATCTTATTTTTGTGGAATTTTTCGAAGGTGATCTTTGGGTTCAATTTCCTTTTCGAAATCCGCCAATTTTTTCCAAAATTTGACCCTAACAAATTTCTGAAAGTTTTTTTAAAAAAGATTTCCGAGAGTAACGTATATTTCTATGTTAAAATAAATTCTCGTTACCAATTTAATGATATTAAGTGTGTTTTCTTTTCAATGCCTGAGGCAATTGGTTGATAAAAAAAATGAAATCAAGGATTAGCCGCGCTACAAAAGCTTAAGGAGTTCTTTCCAATTTGTTGGTCTCCTCTTCTTTTTTTTGTTTTATTTTTAATCACGTTTGCCCCTATACCGCGAAGGGGCTCAGGCCCTGTTAAAGGCGTTGATGCTCCTATTTTTGCTAATGACTCTGCCTCTTCATTACTCTGGACACCAACATGCGACCACAGGTACCTAATGAAGTCTGATGTTGTTATTTTTACCAAGGTCATTTAGCTTGCCACACAATCCCACACTGTTTTGAAGTAGATGGCGTAGTCGAGCTTAGTGCTTTGAGTGCGGCTTTGCCGTCTGGCATAATGGCAATGTTTTCGTTTCTATACTTCCTTTCGAGGTTATGATCTGAGCATTTTCCTATAGCATGTACTTCCGCTTCGAAGATGCTAGTAAGTTGTCCCATCGGTATAGAATGTTTGGTTCTAGGCTTAAAGGTTCCTGCCCTAGTTCCTTCCATCGTTCTCGATCCATCTGTGTACCACTTGATGGTGTTTGCTTTGAAAGTGTAGTTAACTGTTTCACCTACCCAATATTTTTTTTTCAATTTAACTCCACTTGACAGTTTTTCTCGAAGTTATGTTTTTTAATCATGAGGTTTGCAGCCCATACACACAACACTTGTGTGCACACCAATCGAGACACCGACACCAAAAATCAAACATTTTTGATTTTTTTTTTGTCGGTGTCTCCATTGGTGTGATGTGTATGGGGATGTGTCATGACATCGATGTGCACACAAAAGTGTTCTGTGGATGGGCCGCATTACTGTTGACTTTGGAATATACAGTCTCTTGTATACACTTGCTCAGTCTCAGTTCTCTCGTTGGCAAATCTAATGATAGCTCCCTTTGCAGCACTTTCAATGACCTCGTGTAGAGGGGATAGATGAAGGATGTCCTCCATAGCTGCTGTAGGACAAGTTCTCATTGCTCCAATAATACATACATACAATGTATATGCGAGCCTTTGTATTTTATCTAGCGCTTTTATAGTTGTTATTAATTCTGTTCTTTTGTGCCATGTCACCTCACCATAGGTAATGATGGGTCTCACCAGCATGGTACATCCAACTTAAGATGTTTGGTTTGCAACCCCATGATTTATCTGCAAGTCTCTCACATATCATAAGGGCTTTTGTGGCTTTCCCGACTGATGTTATCTCTAAAGTCCAGTTCTTCAGTGCGAGTTTAAAGTCAAACCCTATGTACCTCATCAAATTTGGTGATTTAACTCAGGGTTAACTGAACAGATGCTTTTGATGTTTTATCCACCGAGTTTTTTAAGTCGTTCCGCATGCATTCTCCACCGAAAAACTGCTTCCTCATTTCACGGTGGGTTAATTTATTTCTAGAGTTAGCTAACTCTGGTTTAACTCACCACTGAAAAATTGGGTGTTTATTCCAGAGGAGCTTACTATCTAGTGTAATTCCTAGATATTTTACCTCTCTCTTTGTTTCGATTACTTCGCCAGCCTACCGTATAGGTTTCATGTGTGGTAGAAGTCTCTTCTTGGTGAATGGTAGATAGACACACCATTGCCTATACTCTGTCCAACAAAACTTGGCATTATGGGCAAGATAGGACGTTTGCCTCTCATTCTGGCTACAGTGGATTGCATAAATCTTTTCTTCATTAAAGCTTTCACAGGGTTGTCGTAGTGCACACGATAACACTCATCATTAAAAGCTTTTTATTAAAGCTCGAAAATCAAAAGCACCTTAACAGAAACTAAAGGAAAAAAAGCTGAACGAATTACCAAATGGACAGGGGTAACTCTGAATGCACATCAAGCTGCAGCCAATCGCCATTAGCCACAGCAATTCAGTGCACACTCAGATGTGCCTTGAATAAGACGTTGGGTCTGTGTCAGATGCTATTGGAAATTCACGGGAGGGCAAACACTTTTTGTGGAGGAGTTATTTCAATTTAATATGGTGCAAAAATATGGCACGCTACTGTTTTTGAAAAAGCTTTCCCATAAGACGTGTACTGCCTTTTTTTGTTGGACAGGGTATAATTATTGTTATTCCACCTCCTTAAATAATATCAAGGAGAGTTTTTTCGAACTTTCTTAAGGCCGTAATAACGATATCGTCAGCGCCGAAGCCAATCCAGCGTAAGCCTTGGGAAGAAAGATTCTCTAGCAGTTCATCCACGACAAGACTCGAGTTCAAAAAAGGCGGTTTCTTTGGATCTACCCACTCTGTAGACATGTTTTTGCAGATTGAGAGGCCTGTTTACTAAAACTTCTGATCTTATGAAGTTGTCATTTGTCACTTATTTTCTCCAAAGTTTTCAGCAAGATGATAAGTTTATTTACCTAAAGGACTCTGGATGTGTTGTGTATTTTTTCCCTATTATAGGAATGAAAATCACTTAAGCTCTTCTCCATAGACTTGGTGTAGAACGAATGAAAAACTCAACGTTGATTATCAAACAATGTGTTACGTGTAATACGTTTCTTGTCACACATTACGTGTCAGTTTCACACGTTCACGTATCGATATGCACATTGGCTACCTTCAATAATAAAACTCCGGCACGCGGACGAACGTTGATGTTTACACAACTTTTGTTCATTATAAAATTGGGTGACTTTTTGAACCCCCAATATTATTAAAAACAATAAAAACAGCTGCTCCAATACTAAGTTAGATATGTTATCATGTTAATTATATAGTTATAGAACGTTCAGTTGCGCATGCCTTAAAAATAAATTTAAATATTCAAACCATTTTCGTTCAACAATGAAACAAATTCTTATTAAGTTCGAAGTGACGTCAAAATAAACGTGCTGCGCATTTGCTATACAACTATTGTATACTAATTAACTCTGTACCTACTACAAATTGATAACAAAAATCGCTGATTTAAAAAAAAAAGAATCTGATATTCAATACCTATCGCGATGGAGGAAAAAAGTTTTGGAATTAAGTTTATTGTTGAATTGATTTCATTTAATTTTTTTTCTAAATTGTATTCAGGTAGTGTTCGTTGGAATAACGCATTTAATTTTTTTTAAATCTCTTTAAGAATAATTATGCATAGTTTGTTTTTGCTATTGTTTTCCTTATTGCTACACATAATTAAGTATTGATGTATATTTGGAAAGACAAAATAGTTAAATCAAATGGACGTAAGCCGCATTTTATTGTTCACATGATCAGAGTCCCAGCAATCTTTGATGCGTATACAAAAACAATTTCCCTCCAGACAGTTACTAGTTTGTTTTAAATACAAAGTGTTACCTATTTAATGAAAGTGTAAACGGGGCCATATGAAATATTTCTACAAATGCCTTTTAACCGCTGTACACAGTTTTCCTGGCAAGGAACAATTCCGAAAAAATTTAAAGACATTTCCGTCTCGATTTTGGAATCTGTATGAGGACGCCGTTCCCCTCCTCCGGCGACTTTAAAGGCTCAACATCATTTTTCAAGGGTTACCTGAGAAAGTCTACCTTCAGACTGGCAATACCTTGTAAATTTTAAAGGCAAATTAGTATTTATAATCAACAAAATTTTAATAATGCTTTTTACTATTTTTACAGGAATGACACTACTTCTGATCCAACAAGTACAGCTACTGATTATAATACTACTATAATAATATTAATTTAATTAATTAATTGATAAAGTCAATAGATATTAAAAATTAATGAAGGTACCTCAGGTTAGGTAAGGTTAATTTAATTTGATTGTTTTTGTTTTGTTTTTATTATTTTTACGGCTCTTATCACTTATAAACAATTTTAAAATGCTCAAATATAAAATAAGAGATGATTGTAATGTCCCAGAATTTCCAAGGTTGTGTCTTGTTAGTAGGTAAGACCCTGTTTAGATTGGGAATATTAATGTTTCATGAGTTTCTTTGCTGTGCGATCGTGTGGTATTCCATTATTAAATCTCCCAATCTTTATTTCTAAAACATAATACAAAATATTTCCAAAATACCTATGTATAAATAATAAAGTTATTATTTGTTTGCATAGACAAGGGTTTTTTGGCCCACCCTGTAGTGAACCCAAAACTTTCGGATGGTGTTGCATCAGCTGGCATCTGTCATCTTATTCGCATTTCAGGTCCCACTGTACACCCACAGTACACATATTAGATATGTTCGCGTACTAGTCCGTAAATACCCATTTCTATCATTTTGATGCCCGATTTCATAAAGCCCTTTCAGCTCTTTAACAGGCTTTTAAATATTTAAATGAAATTTGCTCCATACAAAATACGTCATTTAAAAATTTAAAAGCCTGTTTAATATTTGTGAAACCGAACATTAGTCCAATTTAATTTTTTTTATATGGACTTTGACAGAACTTCGGACTAAAACTGGTAGAAAATGGCAGGTTTGGAAAGTAAACGAATAGAGGTTTTAAAGGTATCATTAGTGTTTGGTTTTCATTTTTGTTCAGTTCTGCGCATCTTTGAAAATGGCAGATATAGTGTCTCTTTACTTGTCAAAATGCTTATATTTGTTTCTAGTTCTAGTAATGTCATGTGCAGTTTTCGTGCCCACTCAAGCCCCCATGTTTAATTTCTGACACTTTTAATTTTGACAACTAACGCAATATAATGATAATAATGTAGCTCTATTATTGTACCCAAGATTTGAAAGATGTAGAATTCCTTTTCAAATAGCTTGCATTCCGTTTCTATCCCATTGCTGGAAAAATGAAGCACATCACCAGGCGTAGGCAGGCTAAAGGTCAGGGTTGCCCTTAATTAAGAGATTTAATTAATCAATCGGAAACAAGTTGTACCTACGTACATCCATAAAAAAAAGTCCCATTTTAAAGGGTTTTTTTTTTGAAAAATCCTCTATTATCACTCTTATCACATAATAAATTATGATATGAATAATAGTAGTATGTAGCTATATTAATGTACATAGGTGCTGCTGATAACCCCACATGAGCATCTTACGTCTTGTGGAATGGGAACTTATCATCGGTTAAATTTTCACCAAACAACAAAATTCACAATACAGTCGTCTCAGCCTTTAAACACTCTGCTTAAACGAAACTTTCGGTTATATGCAACAAGAAATTTATCACGGTTTTTTAAGGTTATTTCACACAAATTACTACGGATAAGTGCATTCCGATTATTTGAAAACTCCCTTTAATTGAAACAATTTTCTTTCCCCCAAATAATTATTTTGTTTTGAAACAACTCCGCTTAAGTAAAACACTGAACGCATCCATACATTTTTGAAATTTGAACACACTTAAAAAATTATATTTTAAGGGCGTTATTCACCGAACGCTCATAACTTAATTGGCTTATAAACCTATTCACCAAGCAATAAAAGTGAAGATTTATGAGCGCTCATAAAACTTATGAGTGGTTCCGATCACTCTTAAGTTATGAGGGCTCTCATCAAAAATTTTCGAAGTCCACATGTCAACTCTCACATTGCTTAAGTTTTTTTTTTGCAATTTCAATGTTTTAAGATTCATATTTCAGTGAAGAAACACACTATTGAAATAAATAAAATTAAAATAAGTAAATAAATGACAAAATGTATGCAAAAAAAAAATGCAAAATTGCAATGAAATAAAATGATTGTAAATTCATTTTAGCCGTTGTGAAAACATTTAAAATTTTTTCAACAAAAAACAACTTCAATTCACAGTTTGGGCATGTGTGGTTATGAGAGAGCGGCTCTCATTTTCGAACTTCGAAAAATACTCATGAATAGTTGGTGAATACCACAAATAATTTTCAAGTTAAGAGCCTCGTAAAGTTAAGAGCCGTTTAAGAGCGCTCGATGAATAACAGCCTAAGATTTATTCCATTCTCATCGTTTAGATCATTTCAACTGTCACAATTATTAAAAGTTGTTTTGTTTGTTGTTCGTTGTTATTTATGACGGTGTTCACATTGGACTCGCTCCGCGCGACTCATTTTGACATCTTTTTCTTTTATCTCACTCCACCTCACTATATGAGAATGAGGAAGTATTTTTTTGATTTTTTTGAACAAATCCTGCCTCACTAGACTATGACTTTCTCATCAGGAGGTGGAGTGAGATAAAACAAAGCAATGTCAATATGAGTCACGCAGAGTGAGTCCAATGTGAACACCGTCTATGATTTAATTTGAAAATTTGTTGCAACTAAGCGGAGTTTTCAGTTTTCAGGAGTTGACTTTAGCCGTATTTTATTATCGCCAATGATCCATATAAATCATCTCATAAAAATAAAACAATACGGATCTTAGTGAAAACTGTGTTGTATACCTATCTCTGTTTGCCTTGCGTTTATTTATTCTTCATTTATTGGTTTTCTTTTTTCTTTACACTATACAGTTCACAATTCCTAACCATTTACAAAGCTGAGCAGAAACTAAACTTTTGGTTCATGAAACGTGAACCCGATAGAGAGCAGGATCTCGTGTTGTTGTTGTAATGCATGTATTTTGATGATCTATATGGATCATCTCTGATAATAAAAAACGGCTTTTATTTCAAAGATCATACACATTCTTAAGGCCTGGTCAAACAGACCGTGGTTCGCTGGTTCGGGCAACAATTCTGTACGTCGCATTCTTTGTGTTATGTCGTTCAAACTGAGAGCAAGCAGTTAAAGTGGTCCAGGAGAGAGCGACGAGCAATTTTAAGTTATAATAGATTTTTACAAAGAACGCAACGTGCACACTTTAAATAGTGTGTGTCAGAAAATTAATATATGTGTGAATAAAAGGAAAAAATGAAATATAAGAGGAGATAGGGTGCCAGCATTAATCAAACAAAAATTTAAGTATATTTTTCATTTCTCATGTCCACTTTAGGTGCAGAACAACCCTTTCTGTGCCCAAAGAAATTATGGGACAAACTACGTTCTCTTTGACATAATAGAAGGCGTCGGTCAACAAGAGTTCTGGCCGCGGCCGGACGGCCTGGCCTGGACAATGACAGTGTTCTGTTTGACCCTTAGAGGATATATAATATCGAGTGCTTGTTTTTATTCGAATGCGAAGCTTTCATAGTAGGGGTCGCTATTCAAGTTTCGATAAGTTCAAAGGCACTCAGTTTTCTGCACATTGGAGAAAAAAACTAAGAAAGAACATTTCAATATCTTTAAAATAATAAACAAACACTAATTAATTTCAAGAATTACTAAAAAAAAATGTAACAATTTAGAGAGAGAAAAAGCAAATTATGAACAACTGATAGCAGCTGTAGGACTTTAGTATCTTATCGAAAGTGAAACAGTCATGGCTTCAGGCACTACAAATCCTATCGAATCGTCTGAAGCCACTCATTAAACTCATACGACTTCTCAAAAGAAAATGCATTAGGATTGACATTAGGATTGCAGCTAATTCCATTTGAGAAGTCATATGCTATTATTGTATTCCGACGATCGAATACGTACAACCCCTACTTAATAACTGCGAATATGCGACGACTGAATAAAGGCTCTCCCAAACCAACGCGAAACATTCGCGCGAACATGCGACGACTGAATAATGTTCGAAGATTCGCATCGCGCCAGTGTGGGTGCTCCCATTAATCTCCATGTAAATAAATTAAGACTGGCGGAAGTTTCGTTGTCGCGCCGAATGTTTCGCGTTGGTTTGGGAGAGCCTTTAATGTTCGAAGATTCGCATCGCACCAGTGTGGGTGCTCCCATTAATCTCCATGTGAATAAATTAAGACAGGCGAAAGTTTCGTCGTCGTTCTCAAATATTCGCGTTGGTTTGGGAGAGCCTTTAATTATGGAAGATTCGCATCCCACCAACCAGTGTCCATGTAAATAATTAAGACAGGTGAAAGTTTCGTCGTCGTCCGGAAGTATTCTCGTCGATTTATTGGGAAATCATGGAAATCAGCCGATTTGGGTGAAATGCATGCATTTACATGTGAAATGCAAAAACAACAGATAAACCCAAGGATTTTCGCATTTTCTGTGATGGCGTGTCGCCGGTTGTCGTTTTTTTGATCCAAAAAACACCACCATTTGGAACTTCCACCAGACTTCAGTGCCAAACAAGCAAGAAAAAAAATCAATAGTTTGACAGAAAAATATGTAGGGAAAATAAAAATATGTGATTGTGATTGGTCGTTTGTTTGTTTTCCGTACATATTTTTATGTCAAAATTAGAAAGAGAAAAGACGAAGATAGTTTCTGGAAAAGCCCAAGTGCCTGATTACATGGGTCGTTTTACTGAAGAGCGCATCGTATGAGGCAGGTAGATTTTATGTGCGTAAAAAAGAGAAGTTGGGCAGGTAGATTTTATGTGCGTAAAAAAGAGAAGGTAGATTCCAACTTCTCTTTTTTACGCACATAAAATCTACCTCTCTCACGCGATGCGCTCTTCAGTAAAACGACCCATGTAATCAGCCACTAATAGTTTAGCTTTGCGATTTTCTTTTAAACATCCCTGTAATTCTTTTATGCAATGCAAACTGGGTTTACACAGTTCTAAAAAGACATTTACGTCATAATTGACATTTCAAACTTCAAGCGTATAACAAACGTTTGGAAAAAAAGTCGCATTTTTAGTTCATTTTAAAAGCAAAAAAGTTTTATTTCCAAGTTAAAGAACAAAAAAATAGATTAAAATGCCAGCTTTAGAAACCGAAGTTCCCCCCAAACAACCCGAAGAAGAAACTGAGCCACCACAAAAAACTCTATCGGGTCCAATAATTGGCATCATCTATCCTCCACCGGAGGTTAGAAGTATCCTTTTTACAAAAATACAAAACAAAATTGTCTTTAATATTTTCAGCTATGCATTTTATTTGAAAATACAAATGTTAATTTTCCTATTAAAATATTTTCAAAGATATTGTTGATAAAACTGCAAGTTTCGTTGCAAGAAATGGACCAGAGTTCGAGGCAAGAATTCGCCAAAACGAACTTGGTAATCCAAAGTTTAATTTTTTAAGTCCTGGCGATCCATATCATGCTTACTATCGACATAAGGTTAATGAATTCAGGGAAGGAAAAGGTAAGAAATGCCAACAATTATAAAATGAACTTAAATCAATGGTAGATACCTTTCAGACACCGGGCAAGCATTGGTTCCTGGACTGAAACAACTCTCAGTTACCACAGCCGCTCAACAAAAGCAGCAGGAACTACTGAAACAAGTCTCCGAGCAACAATTTATACCCAAAGAACCACCCGTGGAATTTGAGT
The DNA here is from genome assembly GCA_932273885.2 of Leucozona laternaria. NCBI lineage: Eukaryota > Metazoa > Arthropoda > Insecta > Diptera > Syrphidae > Leucozona > Leucozona laternaria. The sequence goes on along the minus strand of OW026366.1, from coordinate 213,844,866 downwards.
TCATCGCAGATCCACCATCAATCTCTGCATTGGATTTGTAAGAATTCAATCATTATTTTAAGTTACTTTCTCTAACCTGCCTTTCCTACTCAGGGACATCGTAAAGCTGACTGCTCAATTTGTAGCCAGAAATGGTCGTCAATTTCTCACCAATCTCATGAACCGTGAACAGCGTAACTATCAATTTGATTTCTTACGTCCGCAGCATTCTTTGTTTCAATATTTTACCAAACTTCTGGAACAATATACGAAAATCCTTATTCCACCCAAGGACCTGATGGCTAAGTTGAAAATCGAAAGCACTCCAAATAGGGTAAGCATGAATTTGGTATTGGACCAGGTAAAGTATCGCGCCAACTGGCAACGCCATCAGGAAATTCAAAGACGTCGTGAAGAAGAGAAAATAGAAAAAGAAAGAGGTAAGCCATTTTCTAGCGGTATTCATTATGTTCAGTAAAAACCAAAATTCTCAATTTTCTGAATTTTGAAAGAATTTCTTTATGACAAGTTTGTTACTTCATGTCATGAAAATCCACAAAATTAGATCCCTGCATTTAATTTGGACGGTTCCACATATACATTGATTCACTAGGTCTCAAATTTACAGCTATTTTAATACTTAAAGAGCTTTACCTATGTTTGTCTTAATCTAGGTTAAATATCTCTTTTTTTCAGTGGCATATGCTCAAATTGACTGGCATGATTTTGTTGTGGTCGAAACGGTTGATTATCAACCGTTTGAAACTGGCAACTTCCCGCCACCAACCACTCCAGAAGAAGTTGGCGCTCGTGTTCTTATGGAAGAACGTCTAATGGAAGATGACGGCGACATAGAAATGCAAATTGAATCGGATGACGATGACACCCATGAAATAGTTCCCACCGTTAAACTTTCCCACATGGAGAATCGTACAGGCATCCATCACAAAGTCCCTACATCTGTATTCTCCCAATCGAAGAAAGATAATAATCAAGTTCAAGACATGGATGAGGCTTCGAGTGATGAAGATGCTCCAATTACAAAAGTTCAACCGCCAGTTACACCCATGTTGCCACCAACTCACGATAAAGTCGTCGTTAAGAAATACGATCCGAAACAAAGTCAAAAGCCCATCAAACAAGCTCCAACCGATGAGTTTCTTATTTCCCCAATTACTGGCGAGCGAATTCCAGCTTCCAAAGTGGCCGAGCATATGCGCATTGGTTTGTTAGATCCACGCTGGGTGGAGCAACGTGACAAACACACTGTGGACAAAATCAATCAAGATACAGTTTTCGCTGCTGGCACTGCTATTGAGGCGAGTTTGAAACAATTGGCCGAAAGACGTACCGATATCTTTGGTGTTGGTGATGAAGAAACTGTTATTGGTAAGAAGCTGGGTGAAGAAGAAACGAAAAAGGATGATCGTGTTACCTGGGATGGTCACACGTCCAGCGTGGAGGCAGCGACCAGAGCTGCAAGGGCCAATATCACCTTGGAAGATCAAATACATCAGATTCACAAGGTAGAAGTGGCTTTGTGTTGTTAGTCATGTTATTTGTACTGATTGTGATTTTCAGGTCAAAGGTCTGTTGCCGGACGAGGAGAAGGAAAAAATCGGACCGAAACCAGCTGGTAACAAGTCAATTCTGTCGGCTCCTCCTCAACCACCAAGTCAGCATCAAACGTCGATCAGTTCACAGCCAAAGGGGATCTCTGGGCCACCAGTTACAGCGCAGTCGAATATGCAACCTATTCCCCCACCTGTGCCGGTAATGATGATGCAAATGCGTCCACCACCAATGATACGTAAGTTTAAGTCGCCCATCAACCAATAGATTTTATTTAATAATATTGATTGTATTTCTCCCTTAGCTCCACCATTTCAGGTTGGCTACATGCCTTCAATGCAACCAGGTGCTCCACAAATTGCTCCAGCTCCGCCAGTCATGGATCAAAGCAATATGATGATACCTATTCCAATTCCTGTTGAAGAGGAACCACCAAATAAGAAACTCCGTTCCGAGGATCATCTGATTCCCGAAGCGCAGTTCATAGAAATGCATAAGGTGAGAAAGATTTGCTTTTTCTCTGAATTGTTCAATTTTAACTTTGAATGCCTCCACAGAGCCCCGTTACCATTCAAATTCAAATTCCGAATACAACCGATAAGTCCGAATGGAAACTAAACGGACAAACAGTTGCTATATCCCTAGCTTTGACTGATACTGTGTCAAGTTTGAAAACAAAGCTTCAAGATGAAACTGGAATGCCTCCAGCTAAACAGAAAATTTCATATGAGGTAAGGTGTAGAAGGAATTGCGACAGTTGCAGTTTGTTAATATATATTGTGTTTTGTTGCAGGGCATGTTCTTCAAAGACAGCAATACAATAGCTTTCTATAATTTACTCAATGGAACAACAGTTTATCTGCAAATCAAGGAACGTGGTGGGCGTAAGAAGTAAACAAAAAACTTGCAAATTATATTGTTTTTTTTTTCGAATTGCGAAATATACCTCTATGTCTATAGCAACGGTATTTAAAACGTTTTTTTAATACTTCTTCGTTTTTCTTTTTAAATGCAAATTTATAAAATTCTGTTATCTATAGGTGTCTTATTGTTAGTATGAAATAGTGTCTACTGTCGTCTTCTTATCAACTTATTAAGATTCAGGGGCCAGGTTTCAGATATTTCGTGGCGAACTTCCCATGGCCATGACTCTTATTATTTTTTACTTGGTGTTAGTTGTACCACTAAACTAACACCAAGTAAAAAACACCAACTGAACTACTAGAAATATTCGTTTTCCTAGGGCTACTCAAACTATTTACGAAAGCAATGGCGGGCAATTAGAGTGCTTTACAACTTAAACAGGTGTAATAATTGAAAAAGATCCAATCCCTGACGTAGACGTTCAATTCAGTGACCCTAACAGTTGTCTAAGGCTTATTGCGAGTGTCGTTCAACGTTCGATTCCATAAAAGTCGATCGTACCAAAACGTTGGGCGTGTTAAAATTTGTATTCAAAGCTATCTGGATAGCTTTATGTGATTGTAACCACTTGTGAAAACACAGCTGATGGCATCTGACGGAGCAAAAACTTCAGATATCTTCAATATTCGTTGACTGATTTTCGACAAAAGTCGTTTATCGATAAACAAACGACACTCGTTTTAAAAATCATATCGGGTAGAGGTGACTCCCTCTATAGCCCATACCACCGATACTATAGTTCCCTAAATGTCGCATGCAGTGGAAGGAAATATGATCACTGGGACGTTGGCGGAGGTCCAACTTTGATCAAATTTGTGGAAACTACAAAGATACTATGGATGATGTTTTAAAAGAAAGATATGAACATCATCATCATCATCGTCGGCTCGACAACCGGGGTCCGGTCCTGGCCTCCTTCAACAAGTCTCTCCACCCATCCCGGTCTCGAGCCGCCGCCATCCAGTTGCGCACCCCAAGGCTCCGGGCGTCCTGGTCTACGCCATCTCTCCAGCGCAAGCATGGTCTACCACGCTTTCGTCTACCATAGAATGTACCACAAAGAACTTTCCGAGCAGGTTCCTCTTCGCTCTTGCGAGCTAGGTGCCCTGCCCACCGGAGTCTACCGAGCTTAATTTTATTCACGATATCTGCTTCAAGGTAGATTGCGTACAATTCATATGGGGCCTTCCTCACATATGGGGCCAACAATTCTCCTTAAGACTTTTCTCTCGAACGCGGCTAAGAGGTCGGAGTGCCTTTTGCTAAGCACCCAAGTCTCGGATCCATATGTGAGTACTGGCAGGACCATGGTCCTGTACAGCAGCAGTTTTGAAGTTATGGTGAGATTTCTGGATTTGAAGAGCTTTGACAGACTATAGTAGGCTCTGTTGGATTTGAGAAGCCGCCCGCGTATTTCTTCTTCTATATTGTTATCGGCTGCTACTATTGACCCAAGGTATTTAAAGGATTGCACCACTTCAAATTCGTGCTCCGCTACCTTGATTGTTTGACCAACTGTTCCTCTCGCATTCGACGCCACCATGTACTTTGTTTTACCTTCACTAATGTGCAGCCCCAGATTTTGTGCCGCCTGCTCGATCTGGATGAAGGAATCATGTACAGCTTGCTCAGTTCTTCCGATGATGTCGATGTCGTCTGCGTAAGCCAGTATCTGGCTGGACCTGTTGACGATGGTCCCTCTTGTTGCCGTGCCAGAGTCACGGATTGCTTTCTCCAACGCCAGGTTGAAGAGGAGGCAGGCCAAACCATCCCCTTGTCGGAGTCCATTAAAGATGTTGATTGGTTTGGATAGCAATCCGGCTATTTTTACTTGGCTTGTTACGTTGGTCATGGTCAACCTACATAGTCGTGTCAATTTATTTGGGATGCCGAATTCTCTCATGGCTTTGTAAAGTTCTACCCTGGCTATGCTATCGTAGGCGGCCTTAAAGTCTATAAACAGGTGGTATGTTGGGATGTTAAATTCTAGACATTTTTCCATCGCCTGCCTAAGGGTAAAGATCTGATCAGTTGTTGATTTGCCTGGAATGAAACCACACTGATATTGTCCGATGATGGTTTTAGCGTATGGGGTTATCCGGTCTTGTAGGATAGAGGAGAGTATCCATCATACTCAACAACGTGATACCCCTATAATTGCTGCACGTTGTGACATCTCCCTTCTTATGTATGGGGCAAATTATACCTTTAAAGATATGAACACATCCACATAAATATGAAGACCAGGGACTTATAGGTGGGTTAAAGAAAAACGATCGGGCGATATCGTTGCCACCATTGAAATCTCCATCATATCTGTAGAGAAAAATAAATAAAGCTATATTCAAAACGATATTGTTCGATTGTTTTAAGTGATGAGCTCCCAGTTATCACACATCAGTATTTCGATCAACCGATTAGATTTTTGAGGAAGAAAAAGGGCTTGCAAGCAAAAATTGCCAACACTGAATAAGCCGATTTCTGGCTTCTGACATGACCCTTACCAGCAAAGCAGCGCGTATGATGGGCGATCTCTGCCCGGATGTTCGCCTACAGATCTTGTAGGGTCCTTGGATGGTTGACAATTGACATAAACGCGGGATTTCAAAACATCCCATTGAAAATCATGCAGACCGTTAATTGATAATTGCCAATGAAGACCTTATTTCGATGTTTATCAATTTGCTCAAATCCATTCGAGCAAAATTTAATAGTTTTGCCTTGTGACTTATTTATGGTCGTCAGTACCACATCACATTCCGTCAGAATTTTTTAAACTTTAATTTGCAATCTACCTCGGTTTAAGATTATTGAATTCAACTTGTCAGGTAGCACATACCAGCAGGATTCAATGAGTTAAGAAATTCTGTAGGATAAAGGACAGCTTCTTGACTAACGAGCATTATATCGACTGAGTTTGCGTGGCGTATACGGTAGTCCGTAGGTTTGTCAGGCCGAAGTTCGTAGGTTGGATTCCCAAACCTCTGCCACCTAACAAAAACAGTCTACTGTGAATATTGCCTCTTCTGATGAATTGACAATTCGGCAGGAGTATAACGTATCTATCTATCTATATTAACTCTTGCCTTGTTTTTTTTCGGGCTTATCTCAGAAACCACATGTCTGATTTTGAAAATTCTCATAAAAGGCATTTCTTCAAACATTTACTATTTATAGGGTGAGTTTCGGTAAAAACGATTTGAAGAAAAGTATAGGGGAAAATGGGATAAACAAAATATATTCGATTTAACAAATTCTTTTTATGCTTGAACGGTTATTTCTAGGTGATAGCTTTAGAGGTATTTTTTCTTAAATATCCGATTTTAAAAATTCTGTTAGTGTTTGAAAAGTTATTTTTTAAAAATTGATATTTATAGATTGAAATGGGATAAACACAAAAAAGTGGTTTTTGATTACAAAAATTCTGTCTGTGTAGTGAAAGTAATAAAGGGTGGACTTGGATCATTGAAGTGAGTTAAAACCCAGAAACTAGTATTGGATTAAAAAAGTAACATAAATATTTATTTATAATTTTCTTTTGTAATTTTTATTTTTATCAAAGCTTAGGTTTGTCTACCCGTAAAAAGTTTCTCACCTTAGCCGCTTTGATTGGACAAAAAATTGTAGGTGCCATTCATTGTTGCTGATTACACGCACACAGGAATGGTTTAGTTGTGAGTCACTAGACCTTATTATTACATTATTTATTTGTTAATAATCCTTTTCTTTTGTCGACTTGTTCATTAGTAGGTGATAATAGCCTGCGGAAAGGATAAAGGTAGAACAAAAATTGACTTATTCATATAATAAGCCCTTGAAGGTGGGTTGTTCGTATCGTCATGTTTCCGTTAACTTAAGCTTCCCTGTGTGAAGAGAGCTACCGGAAAAGAAACTAAAGCAACTGTTCCAAAAGTCAATAGGATTATATTGTACTTTAACTTGCGATTAGTCAAGTTTTGGATTCCTTAAAAAAAGGAAAATGACTACATAATAGAGAAAGCGAACAATTTGGGTCCCGAAATTCCATCTGCCAAAGGCAAGCCTTTTCTTTTTTTTAATATTAAAGAAATTTTATAAATAAAATATTCTTTAAGAAAACATTATTACTTGCTCTATAGGTCAAGTATTGGTTTCGTGTAACAAAAAAAATGTCGAGGTTATAATCAAAACTAACACTACGATAATCGAGAAGACCGAAAAAGTGGGTTTCGTCATGCCGTCCGTCGGTCTGTGCGTCCACTGTAATTTGAGCTAGAGCCTAAACGGGAGGACCGATTTGCATGAAATTTGGTACAGAGGGGAAATTCGAAATTTTTGTTTTAGATTATCTAGAACGGGTAGCTGCCATACAAATATTTTGGTTTCTTCCAGTTTTCTCGAAAACGGCTCTAACGATTTTGATTAAACTTCGTACCTGTAATAACCAAGTCAATTGTAAGAAAACTGCGCTTCAGGTTTTTGTCAAAAAATTCACATAACGGAATTAGGTGTTCCACTTTTTTTTAGAAAATGGTCTTACTTTTGAGTTATTCGCATATATCTTTGTCATGGTTAGACCGAATTTGATATAATTTTGCATTTTGATGCTTCTCAATAGTTTAAACAAAATTTTTTTTTATAAACAGAAAAAAAATCAATGTTTTAGTAAGTTACCCATAGTTACTAGAGCAAGTTCGTGCGATCAAGTTGTGCATATTTTTTTTATGCTTTCGAATTTTGTTAAAGTAAGCAAATTATTTGTATGCAGCACGTTTGGGCCGCGGATTCAAAGATTCTGTAATCGTGATGGCTGGATTCGGTAGTCGGGGTAATTTTCTTCATAAACATGTTTTCGGAATTTTAAAAATCGCAAATAAAATTTGCTATTTAAAACCAAAAGTCATTGCTATGTCCACCTAACCAGAAGGCAAAGTGAAAAATAAACAGTTTTCGTCAAAAAAATATCGCCGACGCTGAACCGAGGAAAAGGAAAAACAGAAGTTTTAAATAATCCTGTATTTTTTTGAATTTCAGCTAATTGTACACTTAAGCATTCTTTCGGTAATGCGTAATGATTGCATTATGCAGCTTTAACTGTGTTCATTCATTTACTGACCAAACATTTGGTGCATGGCATAAATGCGACAATTTGTCCCTTAGTTGCATTAAAAAATTACACAAAACCACAAGTTGTTCTTTTTTTTTTAAAGAATTTGCCAATAAATTTAATATATTCATAAAAATACACTTTAACAATACTAAATAACAAAATTATATTATAAAAAAAAAAAAATCAAAATGCAAAATCTGCTTAACCAATTTAAAAGAAAAACCCAAATGCTGTTATAACTTTCTTTAAGCAGATAGAGATTCAACATGCAAAGTTTTGTTTATTTTTCTATTCTTAATTTTCATTTCTATGTAATTTTACTAATTTTTTTTTTTGAATCACAGTTACTTCAGTAAAAATTGCACTTTAATTTGCCACTTAAAAAAGCTTAAAAAATCTATTATTAAATATCAAAAAGATTTGCGATTTGTCAACAACAATAAAAAGTATTCTTAAACTAAAGATAGTTTTTTGACTTAATTAGTATTTGAACAAATAAAAAAACCTTAAACCTACTTCAGTTAGGGAATGTTGTCTTTGCGGTTTATGTCTGTAGTATATTAAGTTAAAATTTTTGTTTGATATGTTAACAGTCTTTCACTTTCGACTTGTTTCTAAAATTCTGGCCATTTCACGGTATCTAGCCAACATGGGTGTGTATACCTCTCCGCTGTCCTTACTGGGATCGCAGACTTTTTCAAAAATTTTCGGTATGAATTCCATAATGAAATCTCGATAGTGTTTTGGTTGATCAGTATTTGAATCGTCAGTTTTGAATTTATCCAAGTAGAGGGAATATTTTGCGCGATAAGCTGCTCCCAGTGCTGCAGCTTCACTTTCTTTCTGTTAATTACACAATTTTATCGAGTAAGATTTTTTGTTAAGCAAAAGAACCGTTTGATATGGTTTTACCTGAATGTAAACAGCGGCGTTAAAGACATCAGAAATAACCTGAAGGATTGACTTATTGACGGAAGCTCCACCAGTGGCGATGATTTTTGTGTTTTGACCTAAAAAATACAGCCACAGTTGAATAATTTCTGTATTTGATGCAATTTTAAGGACTTTTTACCAAAGTGGAAGCCCATGTCGCTGGCTATTGCTTTTCGGTGAAGCATTTGGCCTTCGATTAATGCTCGAATTTCAGTCTGAGGCGATCCAAATCTAAAAGAGAATATAAAAGCATGAGTCAGAATTCCAGCTTTCATTCGCACTGAATATAATTCCTACTTGGCAACACCCTGTGCAGCATCTACACATTCAGCTGAGAATGCTTTGTTCCATCGGAGAATACCCTTTGCTTGTGGGATTATTTCCATGCAGTGAAAATGTAACGCCATGTTGCCATAATTGCCACGTGGCGTTGAATCTAAAAGCTCGGTAAATGTTTGCCAATTGTCGTTTGCTTCATCACGCTTCATTATGTCCCGTGCAGAGGAACCATTTCGGAAGCTATAATGGAGATAAAACTAATAAGAAGACCGTACAAAAACCATAATACCTACCACAACAAGCCCATATATTCATCGGTAAGGGTGGGATGGCACAGAACATGTCCCTCTTCCAATTTCGTTGGTTTATCTAAACCCATCATAACAGTGTCACTTGTCCCCAACGACATGACCAGCCAATCTTCTTCGACCAGCATTCCACTCAGCGCTGATGGATTGTCGCCAGTGAAAGCAGTCACTTTGCACTCAGCTGGAAATCCAAACCGTTGTACAAAAAACTCAGCAACGTTGCCCAATATAGAACAAGTCTTAACTGGGCTACCCAGACGCTCTTCTAAATCAGGAGCACATGCATTCAAACAAGCCGAAGACCAAATCTTCTCGTTGATATCGAACAAATTCATTCCGGAAGCATCGGCATAATCGATTGGTGCAACATCTCCCAAGAATATCGAAGCCAAAAAACTACTAACCAATGAGATTCGTTTGGAGTCTTCGTATGCATGCGTACGAGTTTGATATACTTTGCGAATTTGTGGACCTGTGAAGCGGGGATAGCATTTCGAACCAGTTAATGTGACCATTTCGTTGCGTCCACCAATGGCAACTTCCATTTGAATGCATTGATTTTCGGTCGATCCATCCATCCAGATGGGTGTGCGAGTGAGAGCAAAGGCTGAGTCATCGACTTGTGAATGAAGGAACTTATCGGGGTCGAGGGTCTTTAGAGATTGTAGACCACGACGTGACCAATATAAGGAACCGTGTTGCTAATGAAATAGAAATTTAGTTTTGTTTTTTTATTCATATTGAAATTTGTCTACCTGTGCTGAACCTCCGATGGCCGAAACTGTGCTAAAATCGGCACCTTGTACCACTAAGCGATCCATTACGATGTCTATAGCTTTCACCCACATGGCAGGCTGAACATAGAATCTTTAAAATAATGTTTAAGGTTTAATTTCGAATAGTAAGATCTAGTAGTGGTCACTTACTCATCCTTATTTGGTCCCGAATTGACTCCACCATTTGTTCGGAATTCCGGCAAATCTGTGTCAAATTTTACTTCAGCTGTGGCAAGGATTTCCAAGTTTTCGGAAAGTTGCATCGCTTTCAGCTAGTAACAAAAACAAAATTATATCTTTATTAATTTGTATCACAAGAAGTAAAGGGATTAACATAGTTGATGGGAATGTTAGATTTGACGTAGAATGATGTGACGTAGCCTCGTATTAGTTCATGTGTCTGCTTCATAGAGAACCGTATCGTCGTTTAAAATGCAGTCGACGGTCTACTTAATCAAAAAGAGCGGTTAAAGTAATTCGCTATTTCGCATTCGTGTAGTGCGGTTAAAGAATGCATCTCTGTACTTGCTTTACCACCGAAATTGATTTTAATTATTTTTTGTATCATTTGTTGCGCGGTGGTTACAGCATGAAACCACCAAATCAAAAAACTTTCTCATGTGCCCCAATGGTATTAAGGAGGGAATGCAGCTCACTATTCCACTCAAGTATTTTTTATAAAATAAGAAAAGCGAAAGCTCGTAGAGTTCCAGGGACTAGTGGCTCATACTCTCAACCATTCCTGTGCTTGTTATCAGTCAGTAGGAATGGAGGGGACCTATTTTTTACCATGGTTTTAACAATTCTAAGATACTTTGATTGTAAGACCAAATACGTGTGACATAGTCTTATTTATATCTAATTTAGCATCTAAACATGGATTTTGTAGTATATATTATGTAGAAAATCAGTTTTCTATTTAAAGTACCTAAATGAAGAATATATGTAGAAATGTAGAATATGAAACACTTTTCAACAATCTTGAATTTAAAGATAAGGAAATGGAAAATAATATCATATGCGTTCCACCAGGTTCATGCAGTTCAATTATTATGCCTTTTGCTTTTCCACCAGCAAACAACAATAAAAGAAAAACCTAATGCTTCAACATCTAATGGTGCAACAAACAAATATTCTGGTTACAACCCGTCGATCCAATAGCTTCCGTAATGGATGAGGGTGTTTCAGCCAAGTTAGTTTATGTTCCTTCACAGAAATGTGTTTTTGTCACGTTTACATCCTGATATGTCTTGTGATATAGTTGAAAATTATCTTAAAAATAAATTGCCTTCGTTAAATGTCTAAAAATGCAATTTTCGTACGAGTAAGTAAGTAAGTAATTCATTTATTGAATCGAAGTTTTGATACATTTGTTAACAATTGAATGAATTTAAAGCCGTCAGCTCCGTTAGCCATTTTAAATAAATTTATATAAAAGATTCTTTTCATAACAAAATAAATATTAAATATTACTATTCAAATTCTGATAATATCAACTTTATCTACTTGTAAATATCTTTCAGGAATGAGGCGAGAGTTTTCCAGTCAGTTTCGTTCAAAAGCTTTATTGTTTCTTGCATTGTTAAAGTTCTTTTTCCGCAATACAATATCCGTTGGGATGCAAAAATAGGACATATACTAATAAGATGAAAGCAGTCTTCTTTGGATTTAAGATTACATAAAGAACAAAATTGGTTGAAACTTCCATTGTAAGGCGCTCCGTTAAGTCCCAAGAGTTCACATCTTGCTTTAAAAATTAAATAGATTTTGTTGTAGCTCAGCGAGTCTTGGAAGTAGTTTGCTTGATTTAAGTTCATATTGAGTTGGGAGTACAGTAATCTACTAATAGATTTGCGAGCGTTAGCTTTAAAACTATCCCGCAAAGAGTTTTCATAATTTCCAATTAAGCGATAGAGCTGCTCCTTCAATTCAACCAAGTTTCTTCCATCCATCAAAACTTCCTCTTCAAAACTGATTGCCATGTTTTTCTCGTTGATTAAAAACTTTTACGATATAAGCCGCCTGAGTCTTCATTGTGTTGGTAAAGAGTTTAGGAAGTCCTGTTTCTAAAAATAACGCATAGCTTGGGGTATTCAGAGGCAGGTTAAAAAGTTTTTTTCAAGAAATTTCTGTGGAATTTTTCAATCGCTTCGTACTCTTCCATACCCCACACTTGTGCACCATAGCACAATGTAGTCTTCACAACAGCATCGAATATTTTGTCTTCAAATTAAGTTTCACTTCTAAATACCTATATTCGGTAACCATCTCCAGAAGGTCACCATTTAAGTACCAATTATAACGGTTCTGGCTCCTAGAAGACCTCGAAAATACCACTATCTTAGATTTTTTAGAGTTAATAAGGAGATCCCATTTGCAGCAATATTCTGACAGACGATTTGTCATTAGTTGTAGTACTTCGGCTGATTCTGACGGTACAACCGAACCATCGGCATACAATTGATTGACGTTCCGGAAATCCGAATTCCACCAGGAAGGCAATTCACTATGTCATTGATAAATAGTGCAAAGAAAGAGCACTGAGCACTTTGGTTGCATAGTTTTTTCTAAAACCAGCTTGAAATTCAGTGAGGATATTGTTGACGTCAACCCACGATTCCAATCTGTCTGCGAGAACTCCACAAAACAATTTCGCAAGGACATTGATAAACGATAGTTTCAACCATAGTTTTCAAGCACGTCCAGAGCTCCTTTTTACCTTTAAATGAGCTAGGGATGTCCTTGTTTTGAAACGCTTTATTGAATAAGGGTTCAGTTGGTCTATATAGCTCTGAGGAGCGTTCTTGAAAAATTCGTATGTGAGTCTATCTTCTCCCGGAGCCTTTCCATTCTTCGCTTTGTGAATAACAGCATATATTTCAGAAACAGTGATTTCTTGATGCAAGTACTCATTGACTGCCAAAGGTTTCGCAAAGTGATGTTCATTGACGATTTGCCATAAAGGAGGTTTTTAAAATGTACTGATAGGTCTTCAGCAGTCAGTCCTGTGTCTATTGCGAAATTTGATTCATTTATCTCTTGTAATTTTCCAGAATTCCGAAGAATTTTTTGTTTAGCCAAGTTAACATGCTTGGTTATTTTCATATACAATTTTTTTTTTAAAACATATTTCTTTGTATCTAAAGTTTGCTTCAACATACGATTTTTTTAAAGCTTGAAAGTTGGATTTGCGCATAGCGTTAAAAAGTGAAAATGATTTTTTGCGAAACTTCATACATTCATTATCAAACCACTTTTGTTGAATTTTAGTTTTTAATGCAACTCATAAGTTGGTTTGAGTGTATTTCAGCTGAATCAGAGCATATATTTAATGTTGTTAAGTGGTGTTGTAAATTTTGTTGGAAATTTTCCACATTTTCCTGTTTCTATTTCAATCTAGGGATAAGATTCAGAATTTTTGTCTGCCTAGAATTTTTAGCGTTCCAATTTCAATCTGTTTCTACTGTTTCTATTTCAATCTAGGGATAAGATTCAGAATTTTTTCCTGACTAGAATTTTTACTGTTCCAAACGACAGTAATGGGCATGTGATCGGAAAAGTTTTGGTGTTGTACTTCGAATTTGGTTATTAAATTGGTCCAATTGTTATTTGCCGACGTTCGTACAAACGTCACGTACCAGATTTTGATGTTGTTATCTTAACAGAAACTTGTTTTAACTTGTTTGTACTTGACGCTAAAATAGTATACGTATAATCTCTATTGTTTGGGCAGGAATTCTTCGAATAGCCTACATATATACAAGGAGCTGGAGTTCTAATTGCTGTTAAATGTTGTTACAATTCTCATAAATCCAATAATAAATAAAAACGTGACAGAAGGCCTTCATGATGATTACACACTAATTTATGGCTTCCAAAGCAAAAATGGTTCTGTTTCTTCAACATGACATTGATAAGGTGTCCGAATGGTGCTCACAAAACGGAATGGATCTAAATACTTATAAGTGTAAGATAATGACCCATTCTCAGAAACGATATTTGGCTGACTCCTTCTATTTCGTTGACAATATTTTTGCTAGCCCAGTTGATATATTTTATAATATGGGAGTATTATTTGACATTAAACTTTCATTTACTCCTCATATCGATACAATAATAAGCAAAGCAAGGGGCCGTCTTGGATTAATAGTGAGGTTCTCAAAGGATTTTAATGATTCTTACATTTTTAAAACACTTTACTGTGCACTTGTTCGCCATGTGTTGGAATACTCAGCCCTATCACGAATCCGATCGTAATCGGAATGTTTCCGAATCCCGAAAGAAAACTATCACGGAATCCTTTCGTAATAGAAATTTGTATGAGATCTTCCGATACGATGGATTCCGTGATACTTTTTTTCAGGATTCGTAACAAGTTTCAGATTACGATGGAATTCATGATAGGGCTGACTGTAGTTGTGTTTGGTGTCTTAGTTATGTCAACGCTATTAATAAACTTGAGTGTTCAAAAACATTTCCTGCTATTTATATGCCCTTCGACAACTTCCATATGGAACCCAACGCAACATTTACCGCCATAAGAAAGTCGATTAAATCTTCTTAACATTTCGACATTGGAAAAAAGGAGAAGGGTTTATAATGTCATGTTCTTATTTCAACTTCTGTCGGGATCTATTGTCTCATCTTATATTCTAAGTCAACTGAACATCAATACCCGTCTAAGATCGACTAGAAATCCAGCGTTCTTTTACACATTCTAGCTCAAGGGTCAATTATGGTTCAAACAAACATGTTAATGTTATGAGTCGAGACTTGGTTAGGTTAGGTTTTTGGGCTGATAGAAGATCTTATTCCTATCACACTTAGATCAATGCAGATCCCTTGTGATACCCTGGAGGATTGAACGCTCCCAATAAGTTAACCTATAAAAGTTTTCATGGATTGTCAAGCCATTTGGAGGTGTCCGGAAAAGTTGGAGAGCTCTTCTAGGCTATCAAAGAAGTAGTTTCCCAAGAGTTTGTATCTAAGATGCGAAAGTGCTGGGCAGTGACATAAGAAGTGAGAAGAGTCCTCATGTACCTCTTCATCGCCACAACCTCTGCATAAATCATCCGCCTCAGTTTTTTCTTGTGGTACCTCAGCAAATTGTGTCCAGTAACGATACCTACTAGAGAGTTCAGTGCTTTCTTTTATAGTTTTAAAACCCTGTTTGTCCTTCCCTTGTCAAAACGCTGCCAAAGTTTCTTGGTATTCGCACAGGAGTCAAGCAGGGTCCATCTTTCATTTGTTTTCTCAAGAATTTTCGTTGCCACATTCTGTTTGAAGGTGCAAATAGGTGCGTACACCTTTAGCTCTGCCTGGCTAGGATTCGTTGACGATCCAATTCGTGCCAGTTCGTCTGCTTTCTCATTACCTGGAATCCCTATATGGCCAGACATCCAGCTGAGCATAACGTTGTGTTGCGAGCCAAGAATCTTGAGCTCTTCGCGGCAGCGGGAGCGAGTTTTGACTCGATGGCAGAGAGGGCCTTTATGGTTCATGTCGAGAAGAGAGATAAATTTAACTGTAAAACATTTTAAACAACTTTGACGTGATTGTCTGTAGTTGAAATAAATTAAAAAAAACTTTAAATCCATAACCTAATGTCTAATTTTTGTTCTCTTCTAAATTTGGTCTTATCAATTACTTGCTGACCTTGGTACCAAAGCTATGCTTAGTGTTTTTAATAAATTAAATGGCGCACTTTTTTTATAACTTTTTTATTTATAGATTTGTTTGTAGTTAGAAACAAGGAAAAGCAAAACTTGTAAATATATTGAATTAGACTTGATTTCTTAAAAATGAGATCGATTTATTTTGAAGCTACCTCTTTAAAACTATATTGTGGTTAAGAACATTAAGGGAACAACAAAAAAAACTTGTCTCAATTGTCGTGTGTAATATCACACTATTCCACAGCAACAACACTCAGAAGACTTTTCTTAAGAATCCTATCTTAGCTCAACATCGAATGTCAATTAAAAGTAACAGCCCTCAAGACGCCATTCAAATGTATAAACAATAGCAACTCTTTCCCACCACCATCACCATTTTGGGATCCCGCACCTACGTTCTTTAAAGAAGACTGATCATATCCACAGCCATTACAAGTTAATATTTATTTCTAATTTTGAATTTATTCATTAAATTTCTCTAAATGAAACAACCTATCCATTAATAATTAATTTACAAGTTGACCCAAATATAAAAAAAAATTAAATCAAACATGTCTTCTGCTGGTTTGAATACTAAGGTGACGTGAGCCAGTGAGTGTAGGACGCACCTTATTTGTAACGATTAAACAAACTCATCTGCCACCCCCAATATAAAATTAACCCTAAAATTCCATTAAAAAGAAGAAGCAAAACACCTATAAAACAAGCAAGTCTTCTTTGTCCATAAAAAAAAGCTGAGTGTTGTTATCATCATTTGTGTTCAAAAAAATTATTTAATTCTTTACGTAAGCAAGACTTTGCACAATCTTGATTGTGCTAAGCAATAGGGTTCATCAAAAAAAGCAAAATATGATAAGCAATAAAAATAACACATCAACAGGAAATAAATAAAAAGCTAAAACTTAGAGTAGTGCCATATAATACTAAAAAACGTTAGATAATTCAAATTAATTGGCTTGGGAATCAGTGCGAAAACGACCTACTGATAAGACTTACAAGGGCAGTTGATACCCAATGGAAGACAACCTCTATTTATCCTACTAGACAACGAGAGATCTATTAATTGCTGCTCCCAAGACAACACTTATTTAGATGAAGCTTGTTCCATTGCCATGAGCCCATGAGGGATGTGAGATCATAGAAGAAACTTAACAAAGTAACTCTAATGGGAGTGGGAAGTGTGTTACATAAAAAAGAATTGAATTACAGTTTTCTCTATGCAAGCGCATTGTTGGATACCATCTGAGAGATTTCTTTCACCTTCACACGACAATAAGATCAAATAGGTCAGTCAAAAAAAGACTCTACCGACCGACTCTATGGAAAGAAATCTTAACAAATCGCCAAAACTAAACTATGACTAATAACAATTGAATAAAACGAAAATACTAATAGACCCATTTGTACTTACCTTCTGAGTGCTTAGGTCAAATCCAAGGTATGTGCCATCTTCTATCTTGGGAGTCATCTTTGCTGTCAACACCCTCACGATGGCTAGCTAGTTACTTCTGTGAAATTCCTTTACAAGATAAAACAAATTGTTGCAAGTTCTTCAACGATTATGTTGTTCTATTCGATAAATCATTTATGGTTGAATGATTATAAACAACACTAAACTGAACTGAACTGAACTGAGAAATTAAATTGGAAACCCTAATTGGAGGATATTTTTTTTGAAACACCTACACGACGATAGTGAGATGATGTCCTCCCACCCAGCAGGAGATCAAGACCAAAGATACAGCAGGACTTGGAGTACAGTTGAAGCGAAGGAACTCGAACTGGGACACTCTGCGACTGCGACCAAGACCAATCAACCGATGTAATTGTCAAAAATCGTCAACAATTTTTGAAGTAGAACAAGAAGCATTTTTCGAAAACATGTACCAGAAGAAAGAAACAGAAACATTAAAAAGGTAGAGAAAAAATCACTTTCGAATAAAATGACAGTAGATATAGTGGGTAATTTTTTATGACAAAATAGGAATTACTGAATGGGATTTTTTTTAATTTATAAGTGAGGTACTACATGGGTAGTTTTGAATTATATGCAATCAAAGGTGATATTTATTACCTTTGTCTGCTATACATGCCGCCTCCACTGGGCATCAACGATGTCCAACATCACAACCACAATCCAATCCACAATCTGACTTGTATGGATTATGTCTCCACATGACAAAATGTCAGAATTTTACTCCTGACATCAACAATCAGGTGCCAAAAGTCTGGTTTTGTTAACAATTTAATTTTATTTAATTTAATTTAAAAAAAAATCACATAAAATATAAATTTATCAAGTTATTTATTATTTATAAAGTTAATTTTCACACACCAGAAACCACAATTTCAAATTAAAAGCAAATGATGCTAACAGCTGGGTGTTTTGACAGACTTTACTCTTCTTGGATACAGAAATTTATGTAGAACAAATTCGAAGTTATCCAATGGAGGGGAAATTTTTTTCAATCTCGATGTGCTCTCTCGTTGCAACTTTTTAGAGTTAACAAACAGGAATTTGTAACAAATTGTGCAATTTTGTGAAAATTTGTACAAATTCGCAAGAAATTTCACATTACCAAACAGACCTACTAACACGACAATTTTTGCTTCGTGTCTCTTGTTCGAATTCTTCCGGTAATGAAATTCTCGGTGTAACTTGGCAACCAATTAAACAACAAAAATCAATGAAATGATTTTGTTACCGCCATATTATTCACTAGATACATCCAGATTAAAACTTATATCCAGATGTATTTACATTGAATTTGTATGCTTTACATCTGGATTTAAATTTTTAATCTGGATGAATCGAGTGAATAATAAGGCTGTGAGAGTATTTAAATGTTCTATATCTTAGGAACCATACAGATATATGACGAAAATTAATAAAGCAATTTGCTAAAATAACAAACAAGAAATAGCAGAATAATATCAAAAATAACCGAAATTTGGCTCACCACTCATGGGCAGTTTGTTTTTCGTCTCATTTTTTCTTCTCTTTTACACTCATTGTTTTCGAAAAGAGTCAGGAAGTGGAATAGCAGACTTTCTACTAATGAATAAATTTGCCCATCTGTGTACACATTATCTGTCAAAAAATTTGAACCTCACTCTTGCGAAATCGCACCTCACTCTTGCGGAATTTTTATATGTACACGGATTTTCGAGTACACAGAGAAAACTCACGTTTGCGGAATTGGTTCCTAGTTCTTCTTAAGTGCAGTTCCGTCGAGTGCGGTCTTACCTTAACACAATCCTATTCGGACAACTTTGGTAGTCACCCGAACGCGGCTCATGTAGCCTACATGTTAATAGATAGAAATGTAACTTTAACCTTATTTCCCTTGTTGATTGACAACTATTAATAAATATCCCAGTATTGCGTTCACCTTCGAACACTTTTCCATTACTTTCGAACGTTGTCGGCGGCCATGATTTCAACATATGTGAATGTGTGACAAGTCATGACATTTTCATGTGAAATAAACAAATTTTCTCGATGGAAGACTCGTTTTTTGGATTTGATACCTCAGCACCGGTAAGTTAAATATATCCCATATAATCCTCATTAAAAATCCCGTCCGAAAATATAAAGTTAAGTGGTAAAATTCGTTTTCCAAAGTACTCAATCTCGACGCATACTTTCGCGACCCTTTTGCTTTTGTGTAGTCGATGGAGTCGCGCTAATGGTTTGCTATAATGGGCTCCCTAAAAATGTGTGTACGAATCACGTCATTTAAAGTTTCCAATCTTAACTTGCTATTGGAGTCACAGAAAAAATAAGAGAAACTCCAATGATTTGCCCTCGGTCCATGTGGCATTCTTATGTAAACAAAAAATAAAGAAACCAAGCGCCATCCGAAATGATGAATCAAAAAAGCCCCCCTTCTGTACCCATCTCATCTATATAATATCATCATTACAATGAATTCACATTGTGGCCGCCCTTTTCCACGTAAACTTTTCTTCACTTTCAATCGCATAAAGCGAAAATCATTTGTTTTTGCTTGTTTACAACACCAAATGCGTTGCAGGCTTTCTTTCGATTAACGATAAGAGCATCCGAGTAGAATGATGTTTATCAAATTTCAGAAAAGCAGTGTTTTTGAGTTTTAATTTATTTTTTGTTCTTCATACACTCATCGTACAGACAGGTTAATAGATTTTGGGAAGTTGTGAAATTCTATAACGAAGTTTTGTTTTGGTTCAAAGATAATATTTTGTACGCAAGTCTCATATTTTTGTATTTATTTTAATACAAAAAATAACAATTTCTATTTTGGATAAATATCCGAATAGAGTTGAGGGATTCTGATTCTGAATGATAAACCTCTAGGGCAAGTGTTATATACTGTTTTCGTGAAAGAAAATGTTTAAGGTTTTTATCAAACCTAAATTTTTTTATGATGTAGAAGTCCAAGTACCTTAGTAGTTTTGCAATACTCTCAATTGGTTTGTGTGACCTATATCATAGACGGATGGACGCATTTTCTTCAATGTTTGGAAGAAAGCATTTTGTATGTAATTCTCACTAGGTGACATTCCAATGTTGGTTTTAGCTCAACAAGAAAGTACAAACCTTAACATAAATGAACATGGTTGATTAAACTTTGACTATGTGAATGTCTATTTCAGTTGCAATAAATCTGAGTTCTGGGTTTTGGTAAAAAAAATTCGCATAGCGGAAGTATATGCTCTTTTTGAGAGTTTTGTTCAACGTTCGATACGATTAAAGCGGATCGTTTCTAAAGCTTTCTGCATTTATTTATGTTTGTGTAACCCCAAAATTCTATAAAACAGAACAACTCAACCGATTTTAATGAAATTTCTAGTTATGGTATAAAAAGTGGGATATGGTATGGGTATGGGATAAGAAATCATCAAAATCAATATCCACCTGCTTGCTTTTTAAAAAGTTCGTAAAAATCTAAATTAATACACCGAATTTAATGAAATTTTCAAACATGATTAAGAATAGTATAGGTTTACAAAGAAATAATCACACACAATGTCCACCCGCGCTCACGCCCACTCACATTAATGTTGTTTTCTCGGAAAAAATATAGGTATTCTGTTTTTTATGACTTGAGATACTCTTGAAGCATTTGTTACTTCATCTCAAGAAGCAGTACCTGGCATGCGACACGACACTCCAACGCACTAACCATTACGCCAGAAACCCTGCCTTAAATAGTATCAGCGGATAACATTACATTGGTAAAATCAACAGAAGAGCCAGTAGGTCCGCTTATAAGGAGTTTTGTCAAAAAGATGCTACTTTAATTAGAAAAAGGACTAAATATGTCTTCACTCAATCTGTAAAAGTGAAAATACTTGATGAACAAGAATTATTTCTATGTTAACAAAAATGGCCATCATAATGTTTATATAAATAAAATACGTCACTGGATTTCACGTACTTGGTCTTATGTTGGATCACACGGTGATTTTAAAGTTTGAGTACAAAGCGATTCATCTGATTTTAAGAAAAAATATTATATTTTATCCCGTGTTCCTTCGGAGGTGCCGAAGTACTCATGAGTACTTTGCTAGCCATTTTCAATGAAACACCCTGAGTTTCGATACACATCTCATCGACTCGCCATTAGCCGGGTTCCTTTGGAATTGGCGAACTACTCATGAGAAGATGCAAACAATAATATTGTACTACCAACTACTCATGGCGAGTAGATGAGGTTTTTAGGAAAACCAATTTTGTGCGTTCCTTTCAAAATGGCTAGCAAAGTACTCATGAGTACTTTACCACCTTCAAAGAAACACGGCTATTGAGAGCGCGAGTAGTTGTTTGTACTAGATTATCGTTTGCATCTACTCATGAGGAGTTCGCCAATCTCAAAAGAACACGACCATGTATAAAACATTTCAGAATACTGAATTCACTTGTGAAGCAATAGTTTTTGGCAGCATTGATTTTTGAAGGAAATTTGTAAGCTCGCTAACGATAATTCCGTTACAAGTGAATTTCGCATTCGACCTTAGCAGAACGTTTAATTCGCTCTTCATAATGAAGGCTGTAATTTTGTTTTAAGATTTTTGGCTAAAATGAAAAAGTGTAGTATTGGCTCGTATGAGTTTTAACTTGACCCTCTTTGGGGGCACAAATAATACTGTTTTTTTTAAGAATACTGTCGTAATTTGAACTGGTATTGTAATATAATAATATCAAATTCAATATTATTTCATCCGAAATGTACTGTGTGTGTAATTTTGTTTCTGTAGTACTTAGAAGCGTTGCAATTTGACAGTACTTACCCTTGAAAATTGTCGATATAACTCTCCGGTAGCTCTCAAATGAACACGAACCTTCATACACGCGTGCAAAAAAAAAAAACCAAGGCTTATGTATAAATTTTTTTTTCTCTAGTTGGACGATGATGGAGGAGGGCGTATCGCTGAACCTTCCGAAGAAGAATATGACGCCTTAAATGACCTTACATTCGGGTCAGCCATCAATGGTGACTGGGAAGAGGTTCACGAGAACCTGGTTCGTATGGACGATGTTAAAGATGTGCCCAATAACAGCAACACCAGTAAATCGTCTTCCAAACTGAACAAAAACGAAGAGGATTCCGATCTAGAAATAAATCTGTCTGGAATGAAATTGGATGATGTTGATATTGCATTCGATGACAGCGATGCCGGCATTAATCTTGATCCTCTCGTTTGGGCGAATCCCGTTGTAGCTTCTAGATCTGCGCAATCAACAACTAATATAATGGGCAATAGCAACGACAAAAGGCACTCTCTGTTATATTCGAACCCCGAAGCGTTTCTTCGAGAACACTTCCCGACTCCGTTTAACAGCTCCAACAGTGGTCAACAACCACCAAGCGTAAAACCAAACCAACATCAGCAACAACAACAACATCAAGCAGCACAACAAGGCAATCGGCCTGCTCAATTCGGAATGCAGATAAACACCCAAACTTCAACTACCCCAAAAATCTGCACTCTAGAAGACATCGAGAGGAGCATCATTACTCAACAGCAGCAACAGAAGCAACACAAACAGCTTCAGCAACATCAAAGGCAAGCTGTTCATGCCAGCCAAATGATTGCTTCGACTCCGAAACCCAAGACACCAACGATCCCACACACTCAACCATCACAGCAACACCATCAACCACCACCTCCGCATCAACACCTAGCAAACCATCACCCTCTTCAGCAGCAACAGCAACAGCTTCATCATCAGCAACAACAACAGCAGCAGCAATTTAAGTTTCCGTTTCCTAACGCAACAGGCCCACCACCAGGCTTCAATAGTCCTCGGCCCAATTTCAACAACCTGCCACCCCAACATCCACTTAATAACCTCATCCATCAGGGTATGCCTCCAAACCCCCACAGAGGTCAGTTGCCACCAGGGTTTCCAGCAGTGCCGCTGTTTCCCCCAGGAATCCCAGGCCCACATCAAATTCCCAACTATCCACCGCGCCCAATGCCGAATTTGCCGGTTGCTCTCAATAATTTTGCAATGCATCCCAACTTCAACGCGATGCGTCCAGGCGCCCCTCCAATGGTGCCGCCTAGAATGCCTCCACATCCGAGTTTGATGAACCCAACCGTGGGGTCTGCATCTGCCTATAACATGTTCAATCAGCGCCTGGTGCAAGAGATCCAGCAAAATCATCCAATGCTCTCAAATGTGCGTCACAGTTTCACCTCGCCTAACAGCAGCATGACCATTAACCCGCATCAGCAGCTGCAGCAACAGCAACACCAACAGCTTATGCAACAGCACAACCGACTTGAAAGGAAGCACAGCAGCAACAGCACCAGCAGCAACAGTCATCACCAGAATAATGGCGGTGGTGGATTGCGTTCGAACGGTAACCTACCCGATGAGTATGACGAATATGCCAACCTGATGAGTACCCGGGACAAACATTGGCTGATAAGCATTCAGCTGACACAACTCAACACCGACACACCATACATAGACGATTACTATTACACGGTTTTCAGGCAGCGCAAAGCGGAGTTAAGTGGCGACTCTGGCCAGAGCAAGACTCACAAGGACAACCAATTGAATCATCCACTCACTCAGCCGAAGGGCCATGCACAGCTTATACTGGTGTCATTAGGAAACAAAAATGGCACAAATAATCGTAACGGGCAAAATAATCGTGAGCGCAGGAACTCGGAAACCAAGAACGACCAGGAACAGCAACGCAAGTATGTCTTTACTCCTCTGAAGTTCGAGAACTCGCTGGGAAAACTGCAGTACGGTAGTGTCACAGCTCCTAGAAAGATTATCGACATGGATATTATGGGGCCCGAGGGTAGCCCACAATTGAGTACGAATATTGAGCTATCGGCTCAAAGGAAGTCGCGTCACATTTTGCTGCACATTGAGACCCTGTACAGGATTGTTCTGAAGCTTGAGGACCTGGATAATCCAGCTGCCATTGCAACTATCATTATGAAGGTGAGTTTTTCACTATGACAGTTTGGTCTTTAGCTTTCTAATTTTTCATTCAATAAAATACAGAAAAAAAAAGAAAGTGAACGCCTTGCGCTCTTGGAACAAATGGAGAACGCAAACAAAGTGTCAACTGGCGATGAAAAATCAGCCGACACCACTGCAGCCGCAATAAATCCAGCTTTGAGGAACAAATTTTCATACGAGTTGGAACCAAAAGATGTACTTCTTGGACGATTATTTGCTGGTCTAGCTCTGGACAAAGTTGTTGCCATGATGAGCGTTCGCAAGGGAAAGGTAAACAAACAGAGATTTTATTAAAAAAAAAAAAAAAAAAAAAACTACTGAACATATTTTGTTTTGTTCTCGTTTAAGGCACTGGTGCGTCGTTTAATGAAACACATTGAAGATAATCCTATTCGATGGACTGTTTGGATGGGCGTGTTTGCTTCCCTGCAGAATGTTTTAAAGAAAGATCGTGAAGATACCGAAGGTGTTCTTTATGCACTCTATCCAGAATTTAAAGGACAAATTCGATCGGCTGATTTTGAAATTGTTATAAGGCTGTCAAATGCCATGCCAATGAGCGAAAAGAAATCGAATAGCTTGTTCTCCAGCAAGGTGAGTTAATTTAATGGAACCTTCGATTAATCGTTTTTAAATGAACATAGTGTATTTTTATTATTAATAAGCCACTTGTTGTAGTAGTATTATTAGTAGCCCGTGGCGTAATTGACAGTATATAAAACTGTGATGCCAGTAGCAGCGTTAGGGCAGGGCACGGTTGGGCGAAGGTCTAGGGCGCCAGATATAAAAGGGTGCCACAGGCGCCCCTAAATTTCAGTCCGCTTATACAAGCGAAACAAAGAGCTGCATGATGGGCGGCACTTTGTTAATCGAGGCAAACATTAACTTCAAACTTCAGTTTATAGATGGAAAATTCTGAACGATCACTTAAGATTATCTACTTAAAAGCAACTCAGTGACAGACGATGGGAAGCAAAAATAAGCAATGTTTAGGCAGTTCCATCCATGATGATTTAATTACTTTCGCCACTGAAACTGAGAAAAATTATGTTCAAGGTTCTCATGAGGCCTCTACTCTAGCGGAACAGTTAAAAGATTTCAGTTTCATTGTTTCAGCGGTGATTTGTTATCAAATATTTTTCCAGGTTAATATTGTTAGTAAATCTCTCCAATCAATACAAATATGGATCTCAGTATTTGTACAGAATTGTTGAAAAAATGCTGTGCTTTTTTAAAACCAGAAGACTTCGACTTGTTAAACACCAAACCTGTGACGGAGCCTATAACTTCCCCAGAAAAAGAATTTGAAGTTGAATTTTTTAACTCTATTTCTTGTTCTTTTTCGTTCAATGTAAAAAGGTTCCAGAAAAATCAGAACTTCGCAAACTCCGTGGTGATCTCCAGATAAAAAAATTTACCATAGACTGTATGCCGTGTGATGAAAATTGTAGGCCTCACATACTTGCTGACAAGCAACATGTAAAAAGGAATGATTGAGAGTTGTAAGATACTACTCTGTTCAACAAAGGTTGTCAGTACAGGGAAGATAAAATAGGGATAGATTTGGCTCAAGTCTGGTACATTGGCTTGCATAAACCTGTCCCTCTTTGAAGCGCTCACAGGATTTCCGTAGTTTAAATTTTAAATAACACTTCACAGTTTCATAATTTTTTTCTAAAAAGGATCAAATCCCAAAAGTTCCTTAATAAAATCCACAGAAAAAGCTCTTGAATTTGCTTACAATTGAAAAAGGTAACTGTGTTTGGATGAGCACAATTTCAATTTACACACATCGTAGAGGACGACGAGCACACGATCGTTAATCACTTAATCAAGATCCCTTCAGCAGTGGGATACAACGGTCATGGTGGAGTGTACGACCTTTTGCGGAGAATTACAACAACAATTCTTATACGCAAGTCAGTGGCTTGCTAATTTTGTTAGTGACATTTTTCCCAATTCAGTGTAGTGAGCGTGCATCAGGTGCCACTGCTTTGGAAAAAGCTCACCCATAAGCCATGTACTGACAATTTTTGTTGAACAGAGGATATGTCCTGCTTCTTGACGAACTGTCGCTCCACCAAATGAGTAAATTTACGGCATCATATTCTTAGTACTCTCATTCTCGATGTCCTTATCAACTCTCATAAAAGGGTGAATATCAATTTTATGTATTCTATTCAAAATGGTTAGGAAAGTACTCACCAGTACTTCGCCACTTCCAAAGGAACACGGCTGTTGATAATTCCCACGGGAGGGGGTTGTCAAATAAAAGGAATCATTGTGAACTGCCGATTCGATAGCAATTTATTATAGAAAAGAAATGCTAACTATAGGTAGGTAGGTAGGTGGAAATGGCGGCCCAGAGCAATATAGCTCCGTGACCCAATTACCATAACTCGTATTGACTTGTGGATTGAGAGTGGTTTTATTGGAGGGGTTTGTTGATATACCCCTTTACAAGCCTGAAAGTGGTATACCCTTAGACACCTTAGAAATTAAAGTGGAAGTTGAGGAAAGCGATCAAATCTTTGATCTTTATATCAGAAAGTTCGTTTAGGTCTGCAAGAAAATTCTTTCCGAATGATTGCGCTCTCAATCTGGCTAGAGCAGGGCATTTACAGAGGAAATGAACGACTGTTTCCTTCTCCTGCTGGTCCCCACAACTGCTACAAAAGGTATTGTACGGAATGCCATATGACTATATGGTTTAGCAAATCAACAATTTGACTCCCTAAGTCTTATTGCGCTGCAGGACACCAAATATTTAATGTAATGAAAGACGCTTAAGGCATCCGTCGGGCAGGCACGTAGGCTGTGGTGCCAACGCTTGCTGTTTTTTTAACCTTCTTAAGATTGTTTATGTTATTCGCTTTATTAAGTGCAGGCCACCAAACAAAAGAACCATACGTAAGGATTGGTCGTACCACGGCTGTGTACTTCCACAGTATCATCTTCGATCGGAGGCCCCACTTTTTTCCCAAGGTCTTACTATACAGGCATAAAAGGCAATATTTCAAAATTCAGTTTCCAATTTATCTTGGGGCCCAGGTATGTCGCACTGGAAGATAGTGAGAGAACTTCGCCGTTGAGTCGGGCTAGCTTCAAGGGAGGTATTTTTGTTTTGGTAGTAAAAATCATCAGTTCAGTTATACTTTGGTTAACATCTAGTCCACAACTAGTGGCCCAGTTACTAACCTTCCTCAAAGCCCTCTCTGTGATCTCGCTGATCACAGGAGGGAACTTTGCTGAAAATAAACATCACCGAATCAACCGCATACGCAACCGCATTCACTACGCATCTCTCCAACTTAACAAGAATTTTGTTCATGACTAGGATCAAGAGAAGTGGAGATAAAATCCCACCCTGTGGAGTACCTCTATTGACAAGTTTGGTCGATTTTGTATTACCTAACGTAACCTGAATCCTTCTATCGCTGAGCATGGATATTATCCATTCTCTGATTTAGTCCTCTACGCCAGAGTCAACGAGTGATTCCAGAATGGAAAGCCCCTTCTACATCTAACAAGGTGGCTAGGGTATATTCTTTGAAGTGTATTGTTTTCTCAATTGAACGCACTACCTCATGAGGAGCCGTCTCTGTGGGAAGATATGCGTGTTGAGAGTTCTCAAGAGGACATTCTTCTAGGATGTCTCTGATATAGGTGTCAATTTCAAAAATGCGCTCCAAAGCGGTTACCGACCTTCGGTATAAAAACTTTTCTTACATATCTCCACGTTTCGGGTACATGATTAAGATGGAGACATCCTTTGAAGATCATCTCCAGCCACGGGACTACCAAATCCTGCAATTTTTGAAGCATGATAATATTTTCTCTTGCTATAACGGTATATATATGCTCAACTTCAGCTAGAAGGATGTCACGAGTTCTAAGCGGTTCGAAGTTACTGTTCTCGCAGCCCGAATAATTTGTCGACATCATTAGTTCCAATGACTCAGTCGTAGAAAGTGTCTAAGATCCATGAAAAAAGTGCAACTAACTACTATGAAATATATGAAATACCTTCACAAGTGCAGAGTTGACATTTTGGTGGGAACAATAAGGGGTGGGTATCTATAGTTGGATTGATTCGGAATAGGGTGCTCGGGTTTCAAATGGGATGTTAAATGTCTCTTGGTGGGTGGATTTGGTATTAGTTCTGTTATCGTCACAACAATGTTTATATTAGTATATAGTTTCAGGGATGGTTTGTGCTCAGTATACTTGAGCATTTCACCATAAGCCGGAACAGACATCTTTTTCTTCTCTGGATATTATTCCAACTATTGTTAAAGACAAAATCGATAAGTTAAAAGAAGACTACTCTACAGGACCAGACGGCATCCCGACAATTATTGTCCTGAAAAAATTCTCAAACACTCTGATTTAACCGCTAGCCGTCCTTTTAAGGGTATCTTTTATGTAAGGTGTTTTTCCTCAGTCATGGAAAATATCTTACATAATTTTTATTCATAAAAAATGGATAAAGGAACAATGTTTCCAATTATCGTCCCCTAGCCAAGATTTCATGTATACCGAAAATTTTCCAAAGTATTGTCTATGAAGCACTTTCTTATTTTCTGCAAATCTATCCTGTCTCCTATTCAACATAGTTTCCTAGCTGGCAGATCAACAACAACAAACCTTTTAGATTTCGTTTCTCGTACGCTGTGTACTATGGAACGGGGACGGAGTTGATGTTATCCCAACATCTCACAAAATCATTATTTTCAAATTAAAAATCCTCGGATTCCCTAAATTTTTCATCTCATGGTTTGGCTCCTATTTGACAAATAAAAATTACATTGTCCGTTTTGGATCATCTTCTTCTCCTTCCGGTGTTCCACAGGGCAGTTATTTAGGCTTGATGCTGTCAATTTTAGCAAGAAATGATGTTTCTCAGATTCTAGAATGTGATATATTAACCTCAATAGATTTTCTCTTTGGTGTCAGAAAAACCTTATCACCGCACAATCTATTCCTTTTATAATCCTATGCCTCGTAATGCTAACACCTTTTCGAATATATTTCACTAATTACCTTTATTTTTTTGATTATCTACTATTTTTTGTAATTATTTTATTTTGTTAGTCTAATTTCCAAAAGAATATGTACATGTTTTGATTATTTGTTTTGTTTTATTTATTACAAGTACAAGTATGCTTGTACTAAGGATTAAATAAATAATTAAAAAAGTAAAAAAGTAAATTAAATAAATTAAAATTAAAAAAAGCAATTTTGACGTCTTATACTGAAGGCAAAATGTCAAGCTACATATACAATTAATTCTCAGAAATGATTGACATGAGAAAATCGGCTAGATTTATAACTGGTAAGATTAATAAGTAAGTTATAATGGTAAGATCTTGACAGTTTAAGGTCTGAACATTTAGGTAAAATATCAAGCTACGTATAGAATTAAATCAGCGAAACGACTGACACTGGCAAATCTGCTAACTATAAAATATTAAAGTGAATCATCATCGCTCATCGTGAGTAAACACTAGTAACAAGTTAATATAAAATTTGGTGACGGGTTCTGCCATGTTCAAGGATTGTCCTCAGGAGTTAGCTTTTTCTTCAATTCTCCAGAGGTAATTCATGTCGCACGAAGAGGAAGTAACATCCTTCAAAGAGAGTCGTTTTGTAAGAAGTTGCAAAGTTATTTGTTCCTAATTGTTTTATTATCAGTTGTTTTGTTTTGTTATCTTCCAAACTGGAATACTCCATTGCCTGAAAGTCTTTAAAATAATGGGTTCGGTTTAGGAAAAGCCTTGCAGCACGTTCAATGTTCCTCGTGATGTCTTTGGCGGCATCTATACCAAATTAACCATTCTACATGTCTTCTGTGCGCCCAAGCAAACTATTATAGTTCCTCGTCTTGAGCCATGTGCGTCTGGGCGATCGCTGAATAATATTGCATGCTATGAAATATAGCCCGTAGAAACATCGGATTATGATTTTATTTTCACTAAACCATTCTATTTATTTTTTCAGTTCGGAATTTCTTCTCTGGTCTGCCTTATTCTGCAAGCTGAACTCATCTACGTGTTAGATCAAGATACAACACTCAATAATGAAAATCGAGATTCATGGAGGCTATTCCTTGACTCGGTAGCAACATCTTTAAATCGAACAATTCAAAATCAAACCGTTTGCGCCGCCATTGAATCGGATTCAATACAACCGATGATGAATCATTTTGCTCGATTCAAAGATCTTCAATTAGATTCTCTATTAGCATTAATATCTCAAGCTAAAGAGCAAATAAATTAATTAATTAATTTACTATTACAAACAAAAAAAAATATATTATAAACATTTAAAGCTAATATTTTATTGAATTGCAAAAAAAAACAAACATTTACTTTCATTGTTTAATCGTTTTGTTTAAAAAAAAAGAAAATAATAATAATATGCAAAGAAAAATTATCAAAAACAAAAGGATGAAATACCTACGTGTAATCATAACAAAATAACATTTTTTTATACTTTTTTTTTCTTTCTTCTGCCTTTTTTTTTGTTTTGGTTTAATTTTCTTCTCAATTTTTTTTTAATTTCCCGCTTTTTCGTTGGTGTTTTTGTAAATATTTGTACAAGCAAAAACTTTAGTTTATAGATAATCAAATCAAACAAAAAATGTTTTAACCAACAATTTATATTCAGAACATAATAACTAAATTAATGCATTTTCAAATGAATTATATTTGGAACACAATTGGAAATGTACTAACCACTCAGCTACAAAGGACACTTGAATGATTGTGGAAGAAAATAATTAATATCATTTAATTTATATAAATAAATTAACTCATAACCTCCTTTTGCATGTCCTTTGTAAGACTTGCGACTTTATTCATTATGAAAAATATTTTCACTGTGTAATTTATGCATACATCTTTAAGTATCTATGTATATTCATAAAATATATATGTAGAAGTCACCGTAAATTAATTAAATATTTAATGTTAATTCTACCTGTTTCTTTATATTTTTTGTTTCTTCTTTCCTTATACAATGTGATACTTCAATTCGAAAGATAAAAGTAAAATTTATTGTCTCACTATTCAATTTTGTTTTGTGCGTTTTTTTTTCTTAAATAAATAAACTTTTTAATCAATTGGCCGACGGGTTTATTAGATAAATTACTCGATATCGGTGCAAGTAGTTGTATATGTTAAGTATTCACGGCGGCGTTGTTTTTTTTTTATATAATTATTTATTAGCTTAAACATAGAATTTTAATAAAAAAAAATGTTAATGATGACATTTAAAAAATAAATCAATTTGTAGACGCGACCTAGGAACGCGAGCAATCAGTTTGAAACCTTCTTAAAACTCCCATTATGTGGACTTTGAAAAGTTCAGTTTTAGTAAAAAATAAAACTTTAGGATTTTTGAACGCGGGTTTTTTCAAAAATTTAAGAAAAAAAAATTCATTTAAATATATTTATATAAAAAAAAAAACTTTCAAAATTAAAGATGTGAAGTTCTTGGAATAACATCGAAAATAATTTTGTTTTATGAAGAAAAAAAATATTTTTTTTTGTTAAAATGGCAGTCCTCGATACCAAAAAAAGGATGGAAATAAATAAAAATAAAAAAAAAAACAAAAAAAAAATACAAATATAAATAACTCTAATTCATGGTTAAGTTAATAATTTTTAATTTTATTAAATACATTTATCTATTTTTTTTTGTTGTCTTCTAATATAATGAATAATTTAATAAAAATATAATTTATCAACAAAAAAAAAAAATTAAAAACAAATATGCAGTCATTAATTAAAAACAAAAAATATATATATATTTTAATTTTCTTTTGTGATTTACATTTTTTATATTTACATTTATTAATTAAACACACTATACTAATTAATAAAAAAAAAAATATTTTTAATAATAAAAAAAAATATATATATATATAAAAATTATAGCAAACGTGCGTAAAGGATGAATATTTGTTTAAAAAATCCTAAGTCGTTTCGGGGCATATAATTCACTTAAAAATAAATTTAGAAAAAAAAACACATGCAAACGTCTATATATATGTTTATCAATATTTATTAAAAAAAAAAAAACAAAAAACAAATATTTTCTATGTCAAGTGCACTGGTAATTTTAATTCTTAAAAGAAAATTATAGACAACATATACAATAATAAATATATAAACTTTGAGGACTGCCCTTATCCCTTATAATACTAATTTGCAATTAGAAACGTATTTATTGCATTATGACGTAAA
Source organism: Leucozona laternaria (assembly GCA_932273885.2). Taxonomy (NCBI): domain Eukaryota; kingdom Metazoa; phylum Arthropoda; class Insecta; order Diptera; family Syrphidae; genus Leucozona; species Leucozona laternaria. The sequence goes on along the minus strand of OW026366.1, from coordinate 213,812,606 downwards.
ATGAAGCATAAACAAATTTGTGTTTTTGTTTTATAATTTATAGAAAAATGAACAAAAAAAAAAATAAGAAAATTTAATTGTGTAATAAACGATAATATAAACAATAATGAAAAACATTAATCGGGTACCTTGCATAATTTATCAAAAGTAAATAAATTGAAAGAAAAAAAAAAACATTTAAAAAGAACTTAAATTAGTTAAATGCAAAATAAAACCAAAATATCGCCTGAAATATATTTTGAAAGAAAACGATATTTAACATAAATTAAAAAAAAAGAATGCTATGCTTTTCTATTAAAAATTAATTAAAAAAAAAACTAGTTATATTTTATTGGTTCAACAAAGAAAATAAAAAAAAAAAAAACAAGACGCAATGAAATTATTATAAAATAATAAAAATGAAAAACAAAAACACTTTTTACTTCTTAACAAAAAATACACACACACACAAAATCGCCCCACAAAGCAAAACAAACAAGAACTAAAATCAATAATTGATTTGAATTCAATATTTGACTAAATAAAAATAGTTAAAACTATATAGAACAAAATGGAGATACATTTAATGATCACAAAACAAAAAGTAATTTGTCAATATACAAAAGAGAAATAATAGGTAAAAAATATAACAACAAACAAAAAAATAATTTAAAAAAAAAGAAGAACGGAAGGATATATTATATAAAAAAAATATATAATAATTTTCTTTTTTTACATAGACAGAATATTGAAAATATATACAAATGAAGAACAGCAAGCAATTTGGTTTTAATTGTACCAGAATTAAATAGTTACAGAGGGGTAAGTATGGAACTTTCTTTTCCTTTCGAAAGTGATTACCGTGGGTTTATATGCAGGTACTATTCAGTCGTCGATTCGAGAAAGTTACTAATTTATGTTTTACACCCCACATCAGATTTTTGTGTCAAAAAATTACATGTAATTGCGCGCGCATTAAATCCTTAGAGAATATATATAAAATAGGTGGAGTTCTCGTTTCTATCCGTAATGCAGTTGGAGATAGTTAAAGTGCTTGCAGCTATGGTTTGTGAAGAAGTCGGCAAAGGTGTTCAAGAATAGTATTATAGTGTCTTCAAGTGAAGAAAGTAAACCGGCATCTTTTTTATTTTGTTTCATATCGGAACTAGCTATATATGCTAAAGCAACAATGTAGTAAGTATAATTATATGTGAATTTTCGAAGCAAAGCTTTTTGTACATCATCTTGGCCCGTATTACGAATTACGATTATCGTTCCAAATCCGTCGTTATCGTTATTTTACAATTACGATTTACGATAGTCGTTTTCTTTAACGGCTGCTTTTGGCGTTCGTTTTTTATAGTTTTGGATCTTAACTTTATGTTGTTTTCACTTATTTTGTATGTTTGTTTGGTTCTGCTCTTTTTTTTATTTTATCTGTCATTATTTTCAGACATCCATTCTCGTAAATCATAATCGGTGTATGTCATGACTATCGTTTTCTTGGGCATTGTTTTTTTTGCCTTTCGTTTCGTAATTCGTAATACGGGCCCTGCATCGGTTGCCAGAGAACCTATGTTGTTGAATTGTTCAGCTACGGACGTTCAATTCAAAAATTTCGTTGTCAAATATATTAATAACCATCTATTTATTTTATAAATTTGTTTTTTTTTTTTTTAAATCCGTTGCAAAAATCACTTTCGCGTGTCTAAAAAATTGGTTGAAAAATAATTGTTTTTTTTTTATTGTTGCTTGTTAAAAGCACAAATACATAATAGAGGTCTTCCAAGATTTGTCTTTGTCTTTTCTCTTTCTAATTTGACATCTAAAAACAACAACAAAAAAAGTCCCTGGTTGGAAAATATTTGGTTTTGTTTTCCAACCAGGGAGTGCTGTCAGATTGTTTTTTTTTTTTTTTTTAATTTCACACTGACACTTCTGACATTTAGTGGCAGAGATCCATATTTTAAAATTTTAAGATTTTCGGAAAGCTGTTTGTGACTTACAGCCCTATTCTGCTAAAAATTCGCGTGAACATTTGCATTCTGCTATCCGCGGGAAGGAAATGGTTGTTCCATAATGCATATAAATTGCGATAAAAATATAATTAAGACAAAAAGATCCTCTTTAGAAATTAAAAAATAAGTACTGGTAAAAATTTTCATTAAAAAGGCATAAGTTTAAAATAAATAATTTGAGGCACAAGAATTCTATCGAATCGGATAGCAGAATAGGGCTGTACATTTTTTGACTTTGAGTTGAGTTAGGTATAAAAAAAATTGTGTGAGTGCCGGGGCTCACGGTTAATATGTGTAAACATCAACGTGCGCGGATCCAAAACGGACTTGTATTTGCTTGAAGGGGATTTTAAGATTTTTTTCACTCAACGCACCCATCCTAGAATGCAGATCGTAAAGTTGCACACCGTAACGTTGCACGACGTAACGTTGCACACGAACGTTCACGTTATTTTTTTCACTCTACCGCCAGCATAGATGTTTACAGTTTACACATCACAAAACCTTTAAGAGTCTTTCATCTAAACTCAACGGAAAATAAATGTGTGACTATTTCTAAAACATTTATTTACACATAAGGTCTGTTTTGTAACTTGAAATTTCTTGCGAATTTGTACAATTTGTCACAAATTCCTGTTTTTTGACTCAAAAAAGTTGCAACGAGAGAGCACATCAAGATAGAACAAAATTTCCCCTCCATTGGATAACTTGCGAATTTATACTACATAAATTTCTGTGTGCAAGAAGAGTAAAAACTTTCAAAACACACAGCTGTTAACACTACGTTTTCAGCAAGCACTAAACCGAGATTTAAGTGGATTTACCATACAAATTTAAATCTCCTCAAATGAAGATTTAAAAAAAATCTCATTGAAATATTCTTGCAAGCAGGAGATTTTGAAATCAAACAATCCTAATTTTGTGGAACGGACCCATTTAAACGTCAGCAGTTTTTCCATTGATAATAAAAAATATCATCAAATATTTTTGCCCGTTGGCTGTAGGAATAAAAATGTAACTACATATTTACAATGGGGAATATTCATAGTCACTTTAAAACTGCAGTTTATCTTAGAGCTTAGACCTGGGTTTATCCTAACATAACACATTGAATAAACCCTAGTCTAAGATAAACTGGAGCTTAAAAGTGACTATGGATATGCCCCAATGTATTTCATATATTTATAATAATATTTTAGTAAACAAAACCAATTTCAGATAATGCAACAACCAAAAAAAAAACAACGGAAAACCTGGACACTGGAGGATGGGGAGTTTCTCATTGAAGTGTGGGCCGAAAAATTGTGTTTTTTTCTATAATTATGGATTCTCCTATTCAATGTTCTCACTCTTATGTTATTTTGAAGAATCCAATGGTGTGATAACAAAAGATTTAGTTTACTAGACTCATGTTCAATAAATAGTTTATTGAACATTAATTGTTTTATTGCTCAAAAATTGTTTTTCCGTTTGCTTACGTTTTCCAATTATTAATTTGTTTTACTCTTGTCAAATTGACAATGGCAATTCAGACTGAAAACGTCAAATTAATCTCCTTTTCGCTTGTGAAAACACTTCAAGATTAATTTTAAAACTCCTACCTTAAATCCCGGATTATCTCTGGGTAAAAATGTAGTATTACCATCTTTTGCTTTGAATTTGTAATGTGATTGTTGATGTGAGGAGTAAAATTCTGACGTTTTGTACACAAAAGTGGTTCAATGCATTTGTTAACTTTCTTGTAAGTTTCTCCATTTTTGGGAAATTCGTTCTCTCTTTGGTATTTTGACAGTTTTACACATTTTGCTGAAAAAAGATACCAAACAGACTTATAATCAGCCTTATTGTGAGTTTCATCCGAACAACATTCCACCCGGAAAATTTGGCATTTCACTTTTCGCCTATTGTGAGTTTCCCCCGAAATTTCTTGATAAAAAAATGTCCCTTATTTGTTAACATTACTTTCGGGCGGAATGTAATGTCATTTCACTTCTTTTTTGTAGGCGAACAATTTTTCGTTCGGGCGAAACTCACAATAGCTTTTAAAATTCCGGGCGAACAAAAAATTTTAAGGTGAAATATTTTTCGGGTGAAACTCAGAATAAGGCTGACTGACTGTCTTATTTGTTTTAAGGTGGATAATGCAACTACAAGCGCTGGCCCCCATCAAATATTGTCTTTACGAAGCGGAAGCCATGAACAAAATTAACGTTTCGTTCGTAACCTTATTTGGATTTGATGAAAATCAGACCAGCAAACAACTTAAATAGTCAGCTGTAGGTGCAGTCAGCTATGATTGGCTGTTCGTTAAAAATCAATCCGGATAGCTTTGGATATGTACACACGAACAAGCCCAATGTTGAGTTGCTGTCCTGTTCCTCTCCTGGTGGCAAAAATGTGAAATTCACAATACTATGCAACGATTGAGCTGTTTCCAATCGTGACGACTACACTTTATTATTTTTAAGTCAAGGGTGGGGTTCACATTGGACTCACTTTTTTTGACGTCTCTATACTTCATCTCACTCCCACTTCATGGTGAGATGACAAAGAAAGGCAGGATTAAAAAAAAAAATTATGGTTATTTTAACGTGTTAATTTCTGACATCTGTATTAACTGTCTGTACTTCTTTTGGCACTTAAATAGGTACTGCAGACTAAAACTTCTTTCATCTGGTTTGTAGTTAAAACCATTTCTTATTAATCCTTCAAGGAGCACAGATTTGTGATTTGTTTTAACAACTACTGCTGAATGTCAGAGTCAGTTGGATGTGTTCGCAATACTTTGTGGCCGGATTCACGTCAAAATAAGTCGGTTGAGTGAGTCCAACTTGAACATCGCCAAGGGGGATACAAAACACTCACCAGTAGCAGCTATCTTTTCAAAATTCAAAAGTTTCCAACCAATTTCAATGCAAAGACAAATTTGATCTTTTATGTATTTTTATATTTTCGGCCTTTTTTCATTTAAATTATCAGTTTTAATAATTTTTGTTTTAAGTATAAATTTTCATTTTAATAAACAAAATATAATAAATTGTTCGGTTTTTCTTCTCCTTCCTTTTTATTTTTTAATTCTTGTATATAGTTTTTCGTTTTTGTTTTATATAAGCTATTGGTAAAGACTTTTTTTTAATTTCAGAAATAATTGTTTTTATATTTTAATTAATTAAATAATAGAATTACTTTTTTCTTTTAAATACAAAATAGAACTATTTCAATCCCTCACGAATTTACATTTTTAACAATTACAAGTTTACTATTTCAGTTAGGTAATTACTTTTTTTTTCTATACAAAATAATTATTACAGTGTGTACATAATATAATATTTGTATACAGTCGTATGGATCACTGTTTGGTATAATAAATCAGTTGTTTTTTTTGTTTAATTTCTAGGCTTTACAAAATTCAATTTCATTTATGTATTTTGGTTTTCCTATAAATATTTTATTATTTATTATTGCAAGTAAAGACCTTGAGAAAAAAAGAATTACAAATATTTTATTATTGCAAATGAATGGAATATAATAGTGTATGTTCTATTTATTTAACAACAAAAGAAACTATTTACATACATATTATGTTTTCACAAAGAATTTTATCATATATAACAATTATATAGGTACCAATGTTACGTTTGGAATGTCTTTCCTACTTAAGCCACCTTGATGATATTCGGAAAAAGTCAAAGGAGAGAATTTTTCTTCTCAGAAAATGATGAACTATGGAACTTAAACCAATACAAATACAAATAAGACTAAGGGCTAGTTTCACAGTCATAAAAGGGCCACTTAAGTGGGCAATGTGAAAGATTAAAGCGCAATATCAGAGTGCACACTTACCTGAATAAGTGGCACTTACGTCTCCGATGTTGGTGACATAAGTTCCACTTACGCTGGCTATGAAACTTAGCCCAAGTTGCAGGAGACTTTTTGACGTTTTCTTTAAATTTCTTCTAAAATCTCTTCTACCTTGCACACAAGGAAACAATATCGTAAAATATTTTCCGTAGTTTCTTTATAAAGTATCTTGTACACTTTGTACATAATAGGCGTTTTTCTTTTTTAGTTGAGAGCAGAGCCTGAACTGGTCAAACAAAAAATTGTGTTTCTTTTTTAGCTCAGAGCATTCAGAGCTCCAATTTTGTGTTTCTTTTTTCGCTGTGAGGATGTTCAGAGTGCGCTCTATGAGCTCGGAATAAAATAACTGAGCAGACAGAGTTAAATACTGAACACAAGCATTTGACAGCTTTGACAGTTCAGGTGTGTTTCAAAAATAGTTCAGAGTGTTCAGAAGCAGAACACGCTTCGTTCAGACGGCGTTCAGAACTCTGTTCAGACTTCTATTCTGAACCTAAAAAAAAGAACGCCTTATGTATGTGAAGTGTAAAAGGTAAAATTTCCATCATTCATTTCCATCATGTGCACACTATTAGTCGTGAACAAAACTGTCAGTCATGATCAATAATGTGTAGCATGCTTTAGAGTGATTCCAATGTGACCATAGTCTATTAATTATAAATTCAGAGTTTAGTTTTTTATCTACACAAACATGATGTGATGCAAATATTTGGATAAATACATATCTCCCCATCAAAAACATTGTCAATTTTGTTAAAATTCTTTTTTCGATTTCTTTTATGGACATCTCATTCTTGCATTTCCTTAAGCTAGAAACACAAGCGAGTTTTACAATAACAAAAAATAAATAAAATTAAAAAAAAACAAAAATAATAAATACACGCACTAAAATGGAAAAGGGCGGCGTATGACTAGATTTTTATAAACCAAGAACAAAAATGTAAAATACAAATTTCACACAAAAATATCATAAATTAAACATAAATTCAAAAAATGTTATAAATGATATTTAACGACATACAAAAATTAAAACAAAACGAGTGACAAATAACAAATGTTTTCGATGGTGAAAACGATTTCTAAACAAGTTTGAAAAAATAAATATGGCTGGTGGTAATGGCGATGTCGATGGTGGTCCAATGTAAGCTCGATATTAAGTTGTCAGCTGACTTATTTGTCATTTAGTTGACACTGACAGCTGTCCAATTTCAGGCTATTCAACCGATAGTTAACATTTATGGACGGTGTTCACATTCGCCTTTGACGTTTCTGTACTCTATCTCATTCTCACTTCATCAGTGGGAACGAGATATATGTAGGTATAGAAAAGTCAATGTAAAAACACTGTCATGTAGATACATAAATCTTACTCTCGCTGAATGCTTCCATTTCTAGGAAACTTTTCGCAGATCCGGAGGCGGCTTTTTTCAGAATGACATTTCATTTCATTTTTAAGCAAATAAATAATTTAAATTAAATATGACTAAAAATATATATAATTTTTATATTAATAAGTTGGTTTTTGATTTTTTTTTTGTTTTATACATTTTTAAGGCTTTCACACTGGGTGTGTTTTTCTGTACAGGGTGCAATGATTTTATCGATTTTTGTTTTATGTACATTTAACATTATGGATACATTTATGCAATTTTAATTTCATTTTTAATTTATTTATAAGTCTTTGTAAATTGTTTTATTTTTTTAATATTTTCATATGAAGGGGCACTTTTTTTGTAATCAATTTTTTATTTTATTTAAAACAATAGAAAAAATGTTAACAATACTCCTTTTCTTAGTTCTAGCTTTTTTTCGGTTTTTCTCTCTTTTTATTTCTCGCAATGAGTATGTGTGAGTGTTTCTTTCTTGTTTATAGCCAAACTTTGTTGAGATATATATATTCTATGGAATAACCATTTTAAAATCTAACTTTCCAGTTCTTTTAATATTTTTAATTTAAAAACAAAAAAAAAAACAAAAACTTAACTTGTTTTTTGTTTTTTTTTTTTCAACTACACAAACCTCTTCCAGCAAAGTTTAAAAATTGTTGCAAATTTTGTGTGAATTTTTCGCAAACTTCGTTTCTTCGATAATGATGACAACGACAACAATGGCTTTAAGCGTGTATTTGTTGCTACTTTGGTGCATAAAATTCGATTTGAAGTGCATTTGCAATGACAGCTGCTGATGCAATTACTAAAATAATTGTCACTGCTATTACGGCTACGACTATTGTTTACAGTTTTTGTTTTAGCGGTGGCGGCGGTAACGGCTACGTTAGAGGTGGCAGCATTAGTTTTAGTGACATCAACATCACTCGTACAAGAAAAACTGACAATTGTTGTATTTCGACTGCCAATCGATGATGGTGATTTTGGTGTATGGAAACCGTCGTTAACAAAATGTCACCGTCTTGCAAAAAGTACTTCCAGCCAACAGTGACAGGCGGTTATGTCGGTTCGACGATATTTGGAACCCCAACCTTTGGCAAAACTTATTTGCATGCTAAATGTGTCAATTGGACCTGTTTGAGCACCAGCTATTTGAGGTGAGCACACCAGTTTTTGTGTTCGAGCCCTGAAATAAAAAAAAAAAACAAATAATTTTCGTTGAAATAATGTAATAAGTTTAACTGAAGAACAAAAAATCAATTTAATAAAGACTTTAATAGTTAAATGATTCCAAGATACAATTTCAAACATTTTGTGAAATAAATAAATAGAAACAAAATTGACATTCACCACTATGATTTTTTAAATGAAACCGGGTCGCACAGAAAAACAGGTTTTGATGTTAACATGGCTCAGTTGCTCGGAAGAAAGTCTTTTTCATTCGTATCAAACAATTTGAGCCTGATTACACGATTCTTTTTTTCGGTTGTTTCGTCTTTCGTTATTTTGACAGATTTTGTAAGAGATGTAGGGGGAATGAAGCTACGATTCTACCCCCTTTCACCAATCTGTCAAAAAGAAGAAACAACCGTTTCCATAATTTCTGCACCACTTTTTATGAATTTGAACAACAACAGTAAAATAGTAGTCATTTTTTTTTTGAAAACTCAATTTTTGTTTAAGTTTTAATTCATTTAATTGACCCGTTCGTGGTTTAAGGTAATAAACTAAGGTAACAGATTGAGTAAGTTTCTACAAAATTATTTTATCGGAAGGCGGTGCTAATTTAACAATTTGAGTGTAATTAGTCAACATACGAAAAAGAAGAATTGCGCTGACACAAAAATTTCATGTTTTACGAGCTCCTAGTTAAAACTTATAAAACTAATGCCAAAAGGAGCTCTGAGTAGAAGGCTTCATTCAGTGGGCAGTGGGACAAATATGCAGTAGAAGTTCCTGGTTCGACTCGGAATGCGCGCAGGCAAACAAAAATAGCAATGTAGCCTTTGAATTCGACTCAAAAGAAAACAAGAGGCATCCCGCCAATTCTACATTGACATTTACAAATCCAAAGAATAACTGTAATATGAATAGTGAAAGTGCATTTAGAGTTCGCCTCGATCATACATACATCGAACACAGTTGAAATAAACCAGAGTGAAAAAGGGCTACATAAAACACCTCAGAGCGAGTTCAGGGCGACCGCGACCCAGTGCTAACATGGAAAAAAACCTATTAAGTCGAGGTCATTTACAGATGTTTTAGCAGAATACAGGTGTGAAGATTTTAGGGACACAGGGATTGCAAAGTTAAAGGTAATGAATACAAATTCTACCCGCTACTAGCTGGTAATGAAAAGACAAAACGCCTGTCGAAGAAGATCAGCGGTTCAGGGGTTAAGTGGCCACGAGCATGTAGGGCAAATTAATACCGACTCTCAAGCCTCTACCCCAACCCAAAGAGAACGAGAAACAGAGGCAGGTGTAGGGAGATCTTTGTTGGAACGTGTGTAAAATTGGAGACACCGATATAGAGATCGAGCAGACTGGTGAAACCTTTTACTTCTGAAACGCAGGAGCACTCCTTCGCCATAGCTCCATTTTTATTTTAATGGCTTGATCATAATAATCCCTTAACAAAACTCAGAGGAATAATTCATTTTATTAAATTTAAATATTCAAAGACATTAACTCACCTATTTATATCGAAGGCATTTAAACAATAACCTGGTGGCACTTTGGAAACATGCCGGCAATCATCGTTTAATGTAGGAGAATGTACGAATATTGGTGCTTCTGAACGATTGTACAACCAAACGCCATCTGCTTCCTGACTAAGAGTAATACCTGCAAAATAAAAAAAAAAAATCACCAATTAACAAAACAATTTTATTAAGTAAACAAAAAATGTATGTGTATTTACCTAAACCAATTTTTTGCCTTGTTTTTTGCACAGAACTCGAGGTTGCTGTGAACTTTTTGTCGGCCAAATCTTTTAAACACATTCCACCGCTGCCTTCTGAATAAATATTAACCGTGGAGTTCTTAGCCTCATACCTATCGCCAACACGTTGCGCCAATTCCCAATAGGCTATTTGGCACCATGTTAGAGATGGCGATGAGTGATCTGTAAGAAATAATTAACAAACCATTAAAACCAAACCATCAGAAACAATTGAATGAATGTTATAAGTTCAATGTATAATTTACTTAAAAAAAATCTATTTGTATAAAATTGCTGGAATTCCCAGTTCCCCTGGATATTTCCATTCGTTTTTGACAGTAATAAATGTGTAAAATTGAATGAAGAAATTAATTAAGTATACGCCCGAGTTTCTCTTTATAAATTTTCAACTCACATCAGCTAAAATGTTTTAAGCCCTTTAATTAATGAATACACTATGAATGTGTTTCTTTTACAATAAAGGTACTAATCGCAATCGCTGACCACCATCGCAATATATTGACACAGGAAATCACCTACCTACCTTCCCATAAAAAGGGTATTGTACTTCGCGAAACGAGAATTTTCTACACACCTCAAAAAAAGGCGTTAGTAGGTATTGGGGGATTACTTAAAAACCCGATCACATCAAGGCCAGTTAAATTTCATCAAAAAAAAACCCAACAACAAGAGCGACAACAACAATAACAAAAATCTAGTGAAACCCATTCACATTTTATAATACACAAAGATGAGCTCTACCATAATTCATCATAAGCACACACGACACGAAGCAAAGACCAGACGCTTTTATGTTCGACTTAATGCGCCGATAGCATGTCTCTTCGTGTGTCATGAAGAGAGAGAGAGAGAGAGTTGTGTGTGCGATTGAGGTTTATACCCCGATTACACTTCACGCGAAAATAAAAACCATCCAAAACCACCTCAAAAACCCCCTCGTATCCACACACGCATACAAACAAACAAAAATCGCCTATTACACAAACAAATTGAGGTAGTATGGCAGGCGCCATGCAATTTTGGTGCAGTCGTTGTCGTCTAGTCAGTGGCCCGTCGGCGGCGAGGCGCTATAAAATAAATTGCTGAAAAGCAAAAAAAAAAAAAAATAATTTGCAATCATATTTTTTGTGTGTTGGTATTTTTTGTTATTAATTTCGTGTTTGGTATATTTTTATTTAACATCTCTTGGTCTTCGTTCTTGTGGTTCCACCTTGTTATTTTTCTTTCTTTCAGGTTATTTTTGTTATAATTTTTTTTTTTTAATTTATTTTGCAAATATACATATTTTGCTTTTCGTGTTATTTTATTTAACCCCCGATTATAGGTGCGGAAGGAAAAAGAGAAGAGTGGAAGTGGTTTAGTTGATTGTTCGTCTTTGTGTAGATCTTATAGGCGCCACCGGTGGATTATAGCAAACACGTTAATAACTCAGCGCTATGTAAATATTTATTGTCTGCATTATAAAAATATATGTATATTCCTACATAAGAAGCACCCTTAATTAAAAATCCAATTTGAGCATTGATAGGGTGTTTTATTATAAGAAACTAAATAGAAAACGAATTTCTGTTACAATTAGCTCCAAAAGAGAGTTTTTGACGGATAGACAATCAGAGCCTAGAAACTTGCGTTGCTCTGAATTGAAGTTTCCACTTTCAAATTGTCCTTCGTTGCGAAAAAAGACCTGTAATCTACAGAATTCTATTTCGTTTCTTCTTAATTGATTGACGTTTTTCACATTGGACTGTCTCCTCCGATTTTTTTTTTACGTGAATTCAACTTGTGTTGTTTACCCGGAGGCCACACGAGCCAGTACTGGCAAGCAAGTTGCAATACATACACATTTTTTCACTAACACATATAAACCCAAGCAACTTGCTCGTCAACTGGCTTGCCTTTTTCGAAGCCAGTTGAGCAGCCAGTAGAGAAGCAAGTAGGGCGTTCATTTTTTTAACTATAGTCAACAATCATCGTTCCTTTTATTTAAATTTCTGAATTAATTAGATTTTGTGCAAAAAATAAGTTAAAATAAATTTAGTGTGGAATTTGATTGCATTTTAAAAATGTTAAAATTCACTTTCATACGAAACTTGACATTGCTTGACAGAATATTTGACATTTGCGAATATTTCGTTACAAAAAACCAAAAAGCTCTAAAATTGCCCTTTTCAAAAAATAAAATTTCAAATTATTCGGATATATAGAGGTTTTTTAATCCATTGACATCGTAGACATCCTTTAATGGAATTTGAAAGTCTATGGCTCGACAGATAGGGGACAAATTATATTTGATCCTGTCGTGAATATTTCGTTCCAAATGTCAACCGATTGCCCTCAAAATGCATTTTTCCGGAGCAGAAAAAAATATGGAAAAAAATTCGGATTTTCAGAGGTTTTTTAATCCATTGACATCGTAGACATCCTTCAATGGAATTTGAAAGTTTCTGGCTTGACAGATAGGGGACAAATTATATTTGATCCTATCGAGAATATTTCGTTCCAAATGTCAACCGATTGCCCTAAAAATCCATTCTTCCGGAGCGGAAAATAAAATGGAAAACAATTCGGATTTTTAGAGGTTTTTTTATCCATTGACATCGTATACAACCTTCAATGGAATTTGAAAGATTTGTGCTTAACAGACGGATAGCTAACAAAATGTATTTTGAAGTCTGTAGTTTTTTTTTTGGTACATGAATTTTAGTTAGAGTATATGTTATTCCCTCTTATGTTTCGTTGTCCATAATTTCAATTATTAAAGTTTGTTAACCATTTTTGCATTTTTCTTTAATATACTTTAAAAATGTATTTTGATTTTTTCAATCCATTTTGTTTGAAAGATCAACCAAAATTGTTTACTATAGTAGAGAAAAAGAACGACCTACTTGCAAGCAACTTGCTTGGCAAGTGGAGTGCCACCTACGTCACAGCCAGTACACAGATACGAATTTGGCAGGCAATGTATGAACCCAACTTGCTTGCCAGTACTTGCTCGTGTGGCCTCAGGGTTAGACACAAACTTCTGTGAACACATCCAACTTACTGTCAGCAGTCGTTAAAACAAAATAAAAATCTGTGCTCTTTGAAGAGTTAGTACCAAATGTTTCACTTACAAAATGTATTTCTTATTAAGTAAATGTATTTCCAATCGATTCGATATGAATTAAGTGCCAAAGATAAGACACAGACAAAGAAAACAGATGTGAGAAAAGAAAACGTCAACAAAAATCCACAAGTTTTTAAAACATTTAAAAAATTCTGCCTTTCATGGCCATCTCTTTGAGCCTGGTTACACAATTCCTTTTTCCAACCTTTCGTCTTTCGTCCCTTTGACAGATAGTGCGAGGGGTGTAGAAACGTAGCTCCATTCCCCCTTAATTGCTACTCCTCTCACCCAATCTGTCAAAATGACGAAAGACGAAACAACCGAAAAAAGGAATCGTGTAATCAGGCTCTTTCTCACCATGAAGTGGGAGTGAGCAAAAGCACAGAGACGTCAAAAAAATCGTAGTAGAAGACAGTCCAATGTGAACACCGTCATTGACTTCAACAGAAGTATATTACCTAATGTCGAATTCCTTTTAACAAAAGAACTGATATTTTTTAATCAAAATCCATTAATTTGTGTTCGGATTCTACATAATTAAACAAAATATTTAACAATGTTTTACGAATTCCTTTCAATTGACAGAGACTAATCGATTCGGTTTAGAAAAAAATCAATTCGGTTTAGAAAAAAATCGATTTGTTTATTGAAAGGAATTCGACAAACGATTTATGTACTGTGGTCCAAAACAAATTAGTACAACATTTTACTTAACTACTTTTGAGCTGACAGCCAACTGTCAACCAGAAAACATGTAGCTGTCCATTTTTGTTCTATTTTGTTCTGACAAATTTTATACGTTTATGCTGTTCTGATCTAATTTCTCGTCATTAAATATACTTAATATAAAATGGCTAAATGTACAAATGGCAATTTCAACCAATTCTAGTCCAAAAACGTTCGCATCTGTAAATTTCAAGATAAGTAGAGCGAGATGGATGTATGCCTAAAAACCAATGAGTGAAAGAGTACCATTATTAAGATGAACGAACATGTTTGTCTTCATATCTGCATTATGGCACTTCCTACAATTTGCATAACTAAATCGTAATAGATTTTCATATTTCACATATTGGATACGTCAGTTTGACGTTTATTTTTCTTTTCTACACCCTGTAAAAATTAGAAAATTTTCTTCGCAATTAAAAACTAAAATATTCACTTTTCAAGGTTCACTTCAGTATAAATGTGTAGCTTTTATTAAATGCAAACAATTTTAATCAAGCTTCTACGCCTTAAAACTAACTATAAGTGCAGAAAATAGAACAGCGCAATGTGAGTAGATGGGCGCCAATGAGCGGCGATAATTTGGACATAATACCGGCCATCTATGTATATAGTGTAAACACAAACGTAAAGAATGCATTTTTATGGCAAGTTTGTTTATGTTTTCATTATTCATTCATTTACAGGTAAATTTGTATTTCCAGTTTACTTACAAATTTTTTTTTTTTTTTTGTTTTTTTTTTTAATTTATTATTTTACTTTTCTGCAAGTTTTGGTAATTGTAATTGCGTGCGTTGAGATATTTATTGAAATTAATTTATTATGTAAACTTGCGATATTTAATGGATTTCTCTTTCTCTCTCGAGTTCCTTTGGAGGTGGCGAAGTACTTATGAGTACTTTGCTACCTATTATGAATGGAACGCACAAAATTGGGCTTCCTACAAACCTCATCCTACTTGCCATATGAGTTGGTAGTACTAGATTATTGTTTACATCCACTCATGAGTAGTTCGCCACCTCCAAAGGAACATGGCCATTAACAGTCCAGACTTATTTGTTTCGTGTTTTTTTTGAAGTCACGAGCTTAAGCGAATTAACCACAAACAAGAGAGATACATTGCAATTCGATAAAACAGCATACTGACCAGTTTATTTCTATCAGTATAGCAATTGCTGAAGAATTGAGTTTTTGATACAAAGCGAAAGAGAAAAATAAGATGAATCTACCTCAATAAAAAAAAACAATTTTGGGACTTACAATATTTAAGACCTTATTGATGTGTAAACATCTATGCATGTAGGCTGTAGATTGAAATAAAAAAATAGACTTTCCTCTGTGCGACTTAACGAGGTCACACTTTACGATGTGGCACGTTATGTTGCGGAAATCTGCATAGTAGGATATTGGGTACGTTCAGTGACAAAAATCTGAAGATCCCCTTCAAACAAACTAGTCCGTTTTGGATCCGTGCACGTAATCAACACCGTATGGACGACTTCGCGTACGGATCTTAATATGGATCCTCAAAACTGCGCTTGGACAAACGTTGATGTTAACTCATTATAACCGTGAGTCCCGGTACTCACACAATTTTTTTTTATTCAATATTTTTTTTTTCGTATGTGCTTAACTATGTTATTAGGACTCAAGTGGACCTGTCTAAATTATTTTGATGAAAACAGAGACAATCAAAAGTTGAAACTTTAATTGATTGCTTTATTTTTTACTAACGTAACCAATAATATCCATCAGTTGAGTGAAATAAAATACAGTGCTTTTAATAAAAAGAAAAAGCTACAATCAAAAATCAACATTTACTTCTCAGCTTGTTAGACCACACAACTAGAAAATAACGAGTTTGAAAACTTCATCTTTGTTGAGAGTCTGTCAAATGATATTTAGACTTGCCAACCTAAAATAAAAAGTAATTAATAGTTGCATGACAATCTAAACAAAATAAAACTTTTGTTAAAATCGAAAACATTTTACAGATGACAGCTGTCATTTTGTTGAGTTTTGATTTTTGTTTGTCAAGTATAAGTTGATGACGAATAGAACTTTCAGTGTGGTAGGTATTAAAACAGGGAATGCTTGTAAGACGACGATGTTCAAATTAAGAAACACTCCATCGGTACATTTTGACGCGAAATCATGTTCGGGTTTTGATGGATTTACATGTATCTTCATCTGCAAATTTGAAGAAAAGTAGAGTGGGATGGATTTATGCCAAAAAATGAATGAGTGAAAGAGTATACCATGAAGATGAACATGCACGTCTTCATATCTGCATTATGACACTTCCCATAATCTTCATCTATGAAGATCTCTGCATTTTGGTCTTCTCTCTCTATTCAACAGATGTAACTTTTATATCTTACATCACTGTTTCTTTGCAGAGCTCGCATGAAGATCAATGTAAATCCACCATTATCCCAGTCCTCAGTCAAATTGCCTCTGTTCGTTTACTTCCCAAAACTGACAATTTTTACCAATTCAAGTTCAAAGTTCTGTCAAAGCGTATATAAGAAAAATTAAATTGGACTAAAAGTGGTAGAAATTAGCAGTTTTGGGAACTAAATGACTGAGGAATTTTTTCAGAAATCTTTTGAAGAAGAATCATTTGATGACCAACCAAACATTTGATTGATCTTTGACGTCTACCCTTTGCCGACTTAAGTTTCAATTTTCATTTGTATTTATATAATTAAGTTGGTTATAAATGTGTCAATATCATGAATGGGCGTATTTAAATGTTTCATGTATCTGAAATCATGTAATCAGTTTCGTATGTGTTTGGAATAGGAAAAAATCCTGTAACACGATTCAAAGATATTTTTTCTATCGTTACAGATCTGTCAAGGTCAAACGTCACCGATGACATTTGCCAAAGTAGTTCATTGGATTAAAGTTATGCTTTTAATTGAATTGATTTAAGCCTGACATTTTTGTTAAAAATCCTTGTTATTTGTACATAAATTATTAAAAAAAAACTGATCGTTTTATATTTATGATTTCTCCGATTGACAGATTCCACACTGACAAGCAACACTTAATAGTTTTCAAACTGTTTACCCTGTGCGACTTATTTCTCGATGTGTCTTTTCCTGCCTTTCTTTCTCAATGATTGAGCTTCTAACTTGCAACTACAATAATACAAATAATAATAATAAACATCATCTTTATATTTAGCCATGGAAATCACGTATTTAAAGTCTAATTTGCAAATACGTTGGCGGCATAAAGTTATTATTACCATAGATACACCATATAAAGATAATAATCTCGGCTGTCATCCGAGTTTGCCTACAAGCTAATTCAGGGGAAATTCAGGAGAAACACGCACACATATGCAGAATTCGTCCATTCACCACCGTTTATTTGCACACATAGACAGAATTCCTCCATTCACCACCAAAATGTCGGTTATTTTAAAAATATCATGAGTATGTTCAAAAAGTATAATAAATTCAGCAACGAGTTATCAAGTGCTAACGCGACCTTATATGGATAAGTTTGTGGAAACAAATTTTGAAAGTGAAAATTTATAATCGATTGAAGTATATTCGATTGTCTTTTGTTCTTAATCTCAATTTATTGAAACAAACAGTGAATATGATGAAAAAAAAAAAAAAATAATATAAGAATGAGAAATCAGAAAATCAACGCAGCTGTCGTAAGACAATTTTAGGCGTGTTTTTGTGCAAGCCCGGAGGAAATTAGTCGAAAAAAAATAAATTGGTACGAAACCGAGTGAATACAAAGAATTCATATGTTTTGCCCATAATTGCGATGTAGTACTGTTCGTCTAGTTTTCGTGTACTTTTGCTGTCGGACGTGAAGAGCGCTCATCGACCGCTCATTCGTAAGTGGTTGGATGCAAAAAACAATTTGGCGCATGGTGCTTATTTTTTTTACTGTTTTTTCTGATTGATGAATGAGGGAAGTGAAATGTTAAGTTTTCTTTTAATCAATTTATATCCTTCTGTGCTGTGAAAATTGACATTATCCGTGTTTTTGGCAATCCCGGGGAGATTTTGTTGGAAAAAACGACATCGGGGATTAGCGACGCCATTACAGAAACAAAATGGAGTTTATATACAAACTATCGATAACAAGTATGCAATTCACGCCGGTAAAACAGTTTTTCTCCGTGCTTAAGCTAAGTCCCCTTTCACACGAGGAAACTGAGTTGCCAGCAACATTCAGTTTGTGGGAGAGAAGGGCAAGAAGTAAGAGGGGAATATGAAATCTCCCCGGTCAACGATTCGAGGAGATTTTTTTGACATTCCTCTTCACACACACAGTAGAGCTATTTTAAAAGAAAACAACAGAAAGTTTCCACAATTTTGTTTCTTCGTGTGAAAGGTAAAGGAGATTTTTAAGGAAATTAAAAGAAAACGTCAAAAAAATCTCCAGCAACTTGTTTCCTCGTGTGAAACGGGACTAAGCGCCGAGAATTCTCCGCACTTAGCTAAGCCCGAAGGGGATTAGTTGTTGTTGCATTTAACATGTAAATTGCAGGACAAGACGTCGTTTTTTTCGATCGATTTCCTCGGCGCTTGCAAAAAAACACGGCTATTGAACAAACTATTTGTTTTCTCACTTTCAACCACTTAAGTGCATTATGGATGACTTGTGAAATTGACGTTTCGGACAGAAAAACACAGTTCAGCAAAATGTCATTATGAGAGTAAAAGAATGAAGGCCAAACATGGTGTCATTCACGAAAATAGGAAATGATTCTTTTTAAATAAAGAGTGGGTCATGTTTGGCCACTGATTTTTGACATTTCTTATTGTATTCCTTGTTTATTAAACAAATCGCTTCATTTATTTCTGTTGTTTGTAGAGCGCACATGTATGGTTGTTAATATAAATACATATATGTATATAGAGAGCATTGACAATTTTAATAACCAATCAAACTAAAGGGAAATTCCAAATTTAAGTCAAGACTTAAAAATCAATGTGTAGCAGCGCACCACTCAGAAGATGAATTTTCGAAAAAAGTTTAAAGAAGTTTCATTACTCCAAAGTCGTCGTGTAATAGCGGACTTAGCATCATTAAATTTGTGTTTCTTTCAACACAACCCGATATCCCACCTAACATCCCCCATTTTCATGGTGAAAAGCTGGTGAGTTGGAATTTTTTTAAAGATGGCTGCGTTGTTTGCACATACAAAATGGTCGATCTAGCAAAACAGAACAAACCCACCCCATTAAATTGTTGTTGCAATTCACATTTATTCATCGACACGGGATGAAATTACAAATACAACAATGTAAACAAATGGGTTTTGGAGGGTGAAACGTACGAAAGATTGTCATCTTTATATGGTGTATCTATGATTATTACCATCACTTTATTTTTATTCTTAATACCTATTTATTTATCATTTTTTTTTTTTTTTGTTTGATTGTCATTCTCGCTGTTGCCCTTCCCTGTTGTTTATGTACATTTATTTTTTTTTTCTTTGCCTATAAATTGCTTGGATACGTTTTTGCCGTCGCAATACGTCGCTCGTGTCGTTGAATTTGGCATTTTGTTTCTGTATCGTTGGCCGAATGGCCGCCATCTTCAAGTTCATAATATATTATCGTGTGTCTCTCGGTGACATTTCGTTGGATATTTTCCCTCTAAATTAGCGGTACATGTACAATTGTACATACATACGAGTATCTACCATTCTTTCAAAGTGAAAATATATGTGTATACATATATTACAAATTAATAGCTCAAGAGGACAATTATTTTATACATTTAAAACAAACATAAGAATGCTACTATTATAAAATCATAAAGAATTAAAAAAAAAAGTTGTTCGTGTGAATGTCATCGAGCTGAAACGTCAAACACACAAGTCGCATTACTTGTTTGTTCTTTCGTTTGGGTGCTAAAAGTAGCTGTAGCTTAACAAATGATAATTGCTTTAAGCATTTTGACCAACACCTGACTGATATTTTTTTTTTTTTTCTGGATATAAAAACGAATAACAGAAAAGAGAAAAAAAAAATAATTATTCAAAAAACTGCTAAATAGCATTTAACGACAATATTTTTGGCGCCACTTATTACGTAAGCGGAGACCTCCAAACGGGGCGCGTCAGCGTCAGTCAACACTATACACAAATTTTGTTCGGAACTTAATGTTGTTTTTTTTTTTTTTGTATTTTTAATTTTTTGCTTTTGGCAAATTGGAAACGTTTTGTTTATTTATGCCATTAGCAAATGTGTGCTAGCAATCAATATAGAAAAAGATCAAGGTGGAGAGGCGAGAAACAACTTGATTTTTTTTCCACACAAAACAAAAAAATAAGAGATATACTATCTATCTGGTAGAGGCAGAAGTTAAGGTATAAGTAGATAAGCTACGTGTGTGTATAAAGAATATATAGAAAGATGGCAACACAGAGATATAAAATCATTAATAAATTAAATAACAATCTTTTCGATTGTCAGAGAGATACAAAACAGCATTTTAATTACTTGTTCTCCTAAAGAAATGCGACGTCTGATAGATTCAAGATGCAAGACGTCACAGAGAATTAGCAGGTCTATGCAGTGTCGAGAAATGTTTCGAACTGAAAAAAGCTGAACTGACAATAAGTTGAGGAAAAATATATTAATTGTTAATAATGGATGTATGCGAGCTTGAATTCAATTAGGTAACTGCTATTATTCTCTTTTCTTTTTATTGTCAAATTGACAGTACTCATACTTGGCGTGGAGTTAATTCAGATTCATGACATGATATTTTCGTAACTTGTGTTTGTTCGTATGATCCTTTTTGTACTTGGGACTTTGATCAGATTGACAAAAGGTGTGTCAGAGCTGTCAGTGTCAAGAAATAACTTTTAAGTATATTTATGTACAAAACTAGTATACAATATCAAAGATAAGAGGGAATTTATTACAATTTAAGGAGCTACACTGCACCAATATTAAATTATGAATGTAATTAAAAACAAAAGATAAATACTAAACTGACCTAATTATTGGTTTGTTATTTATTTATTTGACAGAAAAACTGAGAAATTTTGTGAGATTACTGAGATCTTCTAGATCTCTGAAATATAAACTGAAATATTTTTGAATTATCTACATATGTCATTCATTTCGTGGTTTCAAGTGGTAGCGCTGGCATTTGACACCTGTCAAACTCAGCTGTCATTTGAAGTGTTAAAATATTAGTTAAATGTTTGCCATTTACCATAATGGATCGCTTAACAATCGAAAAGCGCGTTAATTTATTAAAACTTAATACAAAAGTGGTGATTCAAACGTAGGCACTTTTCGCGCATTAGGTACGCGATGATTATGGCCGTCATAATGGACCGACTATGCAAGCAATTGGTAAAATTGTGAAGAAATTTGAAGAGAGTGGGAGCATTACTGACGTCGTAAGGCCTGTGCATCATCGTAATGCACGTCAGAATTTATCGATTTCCCGATATGGGCAAATAATAACCGATTTTTTTTTGGCTAGCGGCGGCGATTGAAGATCATGACTTGAACGATATGTGGTTCCAACAAGACGGGGCAACAAGCGTAATTTCACGTTTTGGCGACGTCAATTGGCCACCAAGATCATGTGATTTGACACCGTTAGATTTTTTTTCTGTGCAGCTAAGCAAAAGACCGTGTTTACGCGAATAGTCCCCGAACTGTAGACGCATTAAAAACCAACATTACTCAAGTTATGGCCGAGATACGGCCCGAAATGTGCGAAAAAGTGGTTAAAAATTATTTGAAAGGAATAGCATGTTGCGAATCTTTCCGCCATTTGAATGATATTGTTTTCCACACTTAATGGCAAAGTCCAAACTTTATAATGAAATAAAATTTTCATCAAAAATGTATCGCTGTACTCAGCTTTACTTTGCCGAAAAATTAATGACCCTTTACATATCACACATTTGTTCGGTCCGTGACAGATAATGCTGAGCATACTCTAAAGTATTCGCTTAAAGCCCTTCCGCACACTATCTCACACAGTATAAACACATTGGTGTGGAAACAATGTATGAAATTTGATCTCCACGACTTGACAATCCAACTCACACAATTTGACATGTGTTAATACATGAACATTTTAAGGATAAGTTTTAAGGCCATCACACATTCTATTCCATTTCAGTTTTTGAGGTTAAAGTGAAAGTGATGGGGTGGAATCGGCTAAGGTGATAGTTGATAATCAAACTCAATACTTTTGTGATTATTAAAATGACAGCTTGCTAGTGACAGCTATTAAGGTGTGTCATTTTCATAGATTTTGTGAGCAATGTAGGTTGGCTCGGCTTCAAACATCCCCCAAAAACCCAAAAGTATTGTGAAAAAATTCGAATTGAAAACAAATTTCACAAACGAAACCAACAGCTCAGCAAAATGACATTTCATGCTTTGAGAATAGTAAGTGCTGCCAAAAACTCAAATATTTGTAGTGATCACTTAACACTGAGGAAAGAATAGTTCAAAATCAAAAACGACAATCAACTATCACCTTAGTCGATTCCACCCTGATTTGTATGGATGAAAGTGTGGAAGCAAAATACGATAAATTCATTTTAACACAGAAATTTGACAGTTTTACGAGTATCAATGCGAAAATTTGACAAGTATTTGTTTTGTTGAAGTCAGCGTATTGCTTGGTTTAAACGTCAAATAATTGAGATTAATGTCCATATTTAAATACATACATAAAAATCATATCATCTTATACAATGTATAGAGACCTTTATGAACTAAACAGCTTGCTCAATACATTTCAACCTCAATAATTACATTTGTATTTAAACTATCTACTCTTATATGTCTGTCTGGTTCACAAAACATGCACGCAAAATCTTCTTAGAGCAACTTAAAAAAACGTTGCTTCTTTTTTTGTTTTTGTAATTTGTAAATAGACGAATAATATGAAGTTTTTCATTTTATTTGCGGTGGCGGCACTGACGCGTCGTCGTTACCAATAGTCGTTGGTTGCAATGACAATATGATGCCGCCGCACTCGTCCGTGACTTTAATGAACCACTAAACCACCGCCACCCAACAAAACATCCATTCTACTATACTACGTGATGTGACGCAGATGCTCACCGCCATCATTGCAGGCTGGTGGTGAAGAATGGCGGCAGCAGTGGAGCGGCGGCGGCGTCACTCCATAAAACATACCCCACCAAACCCAGCTTAGCACCATCACATTCTCATATAGGGAGCTCCACACCACACCACACCAAACAACATAAAATAATGCATCACCGTCACCGTTGCCGCAAATATTTAAGTGCGCGACAAGATCTTCACATAGCGCCTATCCGAGCATAATTTTTATTTTGCATTTAAATTTAAAATGCACATCGAAAACCACAAGGCTGTGAGTACAGGGCCACGGTGAACGTACAAACGCGAATAGGAGGGCTTTGCAGTTAGACGTCGTTGGAACTTGAAGTATGTAAACAATGTTGACACTACCGCCTTTTTTTATATCGCCTTAGGGAATCAAGGAGAAGAAAAGAAGAACTAAAAATTAAACTGCAACATTGTAGTTTTAATTCCTAAAAAAATGCTATGTTGTTTTACAGTGGGGACTTAAATTAATCGAAGTGAACTTTTTTAAATCAGACCTTAACATTAATCCTAAAGCATGATAAACAGGCGTAAGGTATGCACATACACAAACATACGTATGACAGTTTCAAATTTGTTTCATTGCTGCGGCGGCGGAGCGGCGCTGCCGGCGTTTAGCCAGTTAACTGACATGATGTGCAATGGTCCTTATAAACGTGTTTCTTTGGAGGCGGTGAACTACTCACGAGTAAATGCAAACGATAATCTAGTAGGTACTACCAACTACTCGTGCTTTCATGTTCTCCTGCGCGTTCCATTGAAAATCGCTAGAAAAATATTCATAAGTACGTCGCCACCTCCAAGGGAACACCGAAATTGGCTCATGAACAACCCATAAACGCATAAGCATTGTTCAGTGAAAATAGTTCCTAGCACAATAGAAAACAAAATAATTTAAACTCACACCAAGCTCCAAAATAAAAGTCGATTCACGCAGAATTGACATGTGGTACTGGCGTGGCGTGGTGTGGCATGGAATGATGTGGCGCACTCAATTCGCACAGAAACTATAGCGAACGGCTTAATTTCATCACGCATGTACTACAGGAGAAATTTCAAAAATAATGAAGTTTCATATGGCATGCCATCCGTGTGAACCACTCGGGGTAACGAAGTAGAGTGATGGCTTTGAATCGGGATGCCACATAATACCATACAACTTCGAGTCGGTGCTAGCGTAATGCATGAAGATTTTGATCTTGAGTGAATATAGCCCACTCATTTCAGACAGAAGTACCGGTGAAAAGACATTTGTCAGTTTTTACTTAGGAGCAGAACTATTTTGAAACTTAAATTATGGAATTTCATATTGCACGCCATACCATTTGTGCCGTGGCACACGGTTTTAGTTTGAACCATTATTGAAAGTTAAATATTGATATTTCGATTTTTCAACTTACAAGCAAAAATTCACCGTGGGAAAGTGTGCGTAAGTTTACTTGTTGATAGTTTTCAGTTTCACGAGCCTCCAGTATGTGGTTAACTACTTTTTAATTACAAATTCGTTTCCGCTAACCCCCCCCGCATCACATGAAACTATAATGTCAATTAAATTGTCCAGATGACAACTTACTGACAGCAATTCGATTAAACAAATGTCAGCTTTTTTGAACTACACACCTGTTAAAGTGGAAAGAAATGATCAAATGTCAAAGTGGGTGCCTAACCGCTTGCGCTTAGTCAGGCAGGGCAACAAAACGCTTTTCGCCACTTGACTCCACTGAATAAATTCTTGTTGTCAGCAATGACGCGACGACAAAGTATACAACAACGCGCCAGCCAGTCAGCCAGCAATGAAGCCGACAACATCAACAGCGATGTCGTCGTTATTGACGCCAATCTAACCCATCTTGGTGTGATCATCATCACGTTCGCCAATAAATTTTGCTTACACATATACCTAAGATTGGCCGCGTGCACCGCCAACTATACCAAGTAAGTAAATATACACATAAAACTACTTTATCAATTGATTTAAACAAAAATAACACGATCTCCAAAAGAGTGATGAGACACGCTCATTCACTCTCCGCAAAATGAGGGGGCAAGTAGATATACCTAGTATACCTAGTCGCTTTCGGGTGTATAGTGTGTAGTGGGGTTATGAAAGAGGAGTGGCGGCACGGCGAAACTAGCGATGGTGGCGTCAAACAGCACTTAGCACGCGGAAACTTCAGAAATACACATTAATTGCCTGGCTCCATCCACTTTGCCATTTCCTCTCTTTGATACCCCACGACAACGACCTGGCGCTGTTTTTTTTTGTATTTCCTTTTCTTCGTTTAAAATGTCGGTTGATAATGAATTAGTGGATATCCTCCTCGTCCTATACCCATTCCCATATAGAGGAAATAAACCGCATGAAGATATAATCAGGTGGCCGAGCAAAAACAACACTTTTGTCCGCCTCTATTGTCGCCGGCAACGCAACCCCAATGACACAAACAGCGGCAACGGTGAAGCGGGAATGACAGCTAGATACTCTAATCGAGGCTTATTGTCTGTTTTTATGATTACAACACATTTTCCTTCCAGTTTCAAATGTATATGATTATCTGATGACGAAGACCGACCATCTCAATAATTCATTATCAATGTGTTGTGCGACTCTACAAATACGTGCACATTGCAAATAAAAGCTAAACGTCAAAAGGCATGAGTGTGTTGTGTGTGCTGTATGCGATGGTGGCTTTGGCGACGCGACGCGACGCGACGCGATGAACCGTTGTCGACACATTGTCGCACTAAATGCAATTATTTATAACTTTTTACGAAAAGTGATAGAGCGCGGAAGAGAGAGGAGATACTGCTGGCGAGAGAGAGTTATTTAGGTGGCGCCTGTTTATCATTATTAACATTAGTATGTGTCATATATTTTTTATGATTATTATTGCTACTTTGAGGTCATTTGAATACAACAAAATGTATGCATAAATCAAGAGATCAGTTGTTATGAGAAATTAAAAGAGATTAGATTGCAATTTCTTTTATTATTATTTGTTGTTTTCTCCCGCAGTGCAGTGTATTGAAGTATCACTATAAATTTTGAATCATTGGGACACAGGAAGGTTAGAGATCAGATTATAGGTTAAGATGATTTTTTTTTATTGTTTCTTTATAAAACCTACCTACCTTTTCAATCTGTCTCTGGCACGTTGTTTGTATATTTAAATCAGTTTTGAGAAATTGAAGAAAATTAATTAAAAAGGAAACGTCATGCTGCGGTGAATTTCAAAGAATCAAGCTGATGTCTTGCCGAGGAGCTTTGATCATTTGCCGATGAGAGATTATTTGTATTTATTTTAGAAAACAATACATACATTGAATGCATCAGGTATGTATATTATGAGTGTAGTAGTTGTTTTACACAAAGTTTTGGTTAGATCATTGAAGTGAAACATTTTATTGCCAAATTTATAGTAAAGAATTCATGATTTCGGAATTGTGTGATTGAAAAAAAGGCGTGGGTTCTTGGGTGTACGCATTAAAGCTTAAATAATGTCGATTTGTTTCCGTTTTTTTTCGAAAAGTTTCCTTATTACAGCTTTGGACAATTGTTTAGGTAGTCATCAAGTCTAAATAGTTGAATATCTCCTTATTTATAAACGCAGTCCAACAGTAGCCTAAATATGTCCTCATACATTCGCTGACATCCCTGTAATCTGTCAATTTCGCAAAATAAAGGGAATAATAGTGGATTAACTGGCTGAACAGAATGGAAGCGCGTTCGAACGCGCGTTCGAACCTGTCAAAGTTAAAATACGTGAAATTTCGTTAAAGTGAATACAATGGAGACGCAGCCGCGAACGCGACTCTGGGAGTTAAATAATCACGCGCGTACGAACGCGCGATCGAACGCGCGTCTATTGTGTTCAGCCAGTTACATTGACTTTCATGAGAGCTCTGCAAAAAAAACAGGGATGTAAGATATAAAAGTTATGTCGTTTTCGTTTGGATATACGGAGTACTCCTTTTACACTCCTTTTTCACTCCTACTACTCCAAAAGCCTTCGATTGGCTGTTCCGAGTAATGTTTTCGGAGTGTTCTTCTGTCCCCAATTTCATTTTGGAGTAGATGAGGAACACACACATACATATAAAGTTTTTCGTTGGATTACTTGTCAAAAGTGATAAATACTTGAAGAAGCCATTTTGTTAAATGGCAGCTTTGGTAGTGTGTGTGTAAATTTAGGAAAGTCAGTGTTTTCATATTCGATTGGAATTGAAAAGGAGTACAATTTACCGAAAATCCAATCGAAAACGACATTACATTTGGGGTGTGTTTCTTTATTTATTCCGAATATTCGGAATATCTGGAACACCGCTTTTGCGTTTCTTTATTCTCTGGAATATTCCGGATATACTTTTTTGTTGTTTCTTTATTCGTTCTAGAATTATTGGAATGCGTTCTTTCTGTTCCTACTCAAGAGCTAGTGCAAATGGAATATTCTCTACTTTGACAGATACATTTCATTTTTTTTATTGGTTACAATTAGGTATTGTTATTTTGTCTGCCGTCTGCCTCTGCCATGGATGAAAAGAAATTTAATGAAATGGAAATGGGTGAGCATGTTTTTGTGATAATTACTTTTGTATCTTCATGATGCTTATGCGTGCGCGTAAAATTAATTTACAATTTGCAAAACAAATAATTATTTGTTTCTTCTATCAGAAATAATCGCAAAATGATTTTTTGACATGAAAACAAACAGCTGATAGTTGGATATTCTTTCAATTAAGATCTGTTTCTTTATTTATTCGATTCTGGATATTCTGGGTAGATATTTTGCCTTTTCCGTCTTTTCTATTCTTTATCCGGAAAAAATAAAGAAACACACCCTTGATGAATAGAGAGAAAAAAATGCAGATATCTTCATAGATGATGATTATAGGAAGTGCGATAAGGCAGATAAGAAGACGTACATGTTCATCTTCATGGTATACTCTTTCACTCATTCGTTTTTTGGCATACATCCATCCCGCTTAACTTTTTTTCAAATTTGCAGATCCATCATAAAATATAAAATTTATATTAGTTTCACAGAGAAAGAAGACCAGAGTGCATAAGATCTTCATAAATGCAAATTATAGGAAATGCCATAATGAAGACATATGAAAAAGAAGATCTTCCTCTTCATAATGTTATTCTCTCTAATGTCTTTTTTTTCCCATACATCTATCCCGCTGTAATTTTTTTGAAATTTGCAGATGCAGATACATGCAAATCCACCTTTACCTTATTCATTGCACGTACCTACTCACTTTAGAAAGGGCTTGGACAGCCAAATTGCAGAGTATTAATTAAAGAATGGATGGAAAATGTTTATAAATAAGGTTTTGGAGTTGGACAGCTGTCTGAAGTTAGACATACTGTGATGGCTTCCCTGATGTCGTTTTTTGTTTCAAACAATTCCCGCGGGGATTGGAAACATAAAGGGGTTTCTAATAAGAGGTGTTATTTTGATATTCAAAGAAAAATGGCATTTTTTGAGATAAATGACCGGATGTTTATTTCATTATAAAGAGGAATGTATGCCGTTAATAATGGAATACAACATCAGCCAAATGGCCGCCACGACACCGCTTACAGGACCATATCCGTTTCATGAAATTTCCCATAACCAAATCGCAAAGTGGCTGCCCTATGTCCTCGATAGCCTCACGAATTCCATCTTTGAGGGCTTGAATCGACGCTGGGCTGTTGGCGTAGACCTTATCTTTCACGTGGCCTCAAAGGAAGAAGTCGCAAGGTGTTAAATCACAAGATCTCGGTGGCCAATTGTGATCACCTCTTCGAGAGATAACACGGTCCGGAAACTTTTCCCGTAAAGGATCGATGGTTTCATTGCTTGTGTGGCACGTAGCGCCGTCTTGTTGAAAGTAAACGTTGTCCAGATTAATACCATCCAATTCCGGCCATAAAAAATCATTAATCATCTCTCGATAGCGCAACCCATTGACCGTAACTGTTGCTCCAGCCTCATTTTCGAAAAAGTAAGGTCCAATGACCCCGCCGGACCATAAACCGCACCAAACAGTCACGCATTGAGGATGGAGAGGCTTTTCAACAATAACTCTTGGGTTTCCCGAGCCTCAGATGCGACAGTTTTGCTTGTTGACGTAGCCTCCGAGGTGGAAATGGGCCTCATCAGTCAAGATGATTTTTCGATGAAATTCCGGATCATTTTCATGCATTTCAAGGACCCAATCAGCAAAGACACGACGTTGTTGATGATCAGCCGGCTTGAGTTCTTGTGTTAACTGAACTTTATAAGCCTTAAGACCCAAGTCTTTATGCAAAATACGGTGTAATGACGTTTGTGGAATGCCCAATTCCAAAGAACGACGAGGAATGGACAAACCTGGGTTTTCTTCAACACTTTGGGCTACAACAGCAATATTCTCAGTTGTTCTTGAGCGACGTGCACGGGTTTTATTCTTCACATCACTAACTTGTCCCAACAGCTCGAATTTGTCCACCAATTTCTGTATTGCGGTCCGACAAGGTGCTTCACGAAGACCCAAAAATGTTTTAGTTTTACGAACCGTCTCTGCCAAATTTTCACCATTTTTATAGTGAATTTTAATAATTTTAATGCGTTGTTGAAGCGTGTATCGTTCCATTTTTATTAATGGCGTAGTTTCTCCTTGTCAAATGTCAAAAAATGACAGCTTCAAAAGTGACAGCTACCGAAATAGCGGGCTATTCAAAATAATACCTCTTATTGGAAAACCCTTTAGAAAATACACACAAAAAGCGGATCGAGTTTAATCCGTTATGAAACTGTTGACAGTATTTAGGGTAATAAGTAAATACAATTAACTTGCAAACGTCAAAAATTTAACTCAATCTATCAACCTCAAAAGTGACAGCCATCATACTGTGGAAACTGACAGATGTAAAATTGTAAAGTGAAAAAATAGGCGGGGTTTCATCAATTTTCAATCAATTTTGATATTTAAAGTGTTATTGAAATCACAATAATTTTGCTATTTATATTAATATATCGCACATAATGTTATTATTGGCTTTTAAAAATAGATACACAAATGTCAGTTTCTACAAAATCTTGATTTTCTTTGTAAATAGACAACGAGAGTAGTTAATATTGTTACTTGTTGAAGAGCTCTATTGAACACGGCCTAAGTAAAAAAAATAAACCAATAAATATAAAATGAAACAAAACTTCCCATAATTTGCCATAATTCAAGTCATCAGATCTATCAATAAACTCAAGCTAATAATGAAGTCATAATTAGGCTAAAGTCATATTATTTATTTATATATACTACCTATAAACAAGCTATAAAATGATCTCAATCTTGTTTTTAACTAATCAATGAGCTCATTAATATTGAATAATCGATTATTTTAACTATAATCAGCGATCGGTGAATTCCAGGCATAAAATAATTACCCAATCAAATTATCAATAAACAAAAAATTAAACTATACCCTTTAAAATCTATACAACCAAATCATGAACCATAAAATATAAACTTAAACAAGAAACAATATACGAGCACTAACTACCTCTACCAATATATACATAAATGTATAGACACTGTATATAAATCTGAAATACAATTTCACTTTAAACAATAACAATTTTTTTTTCACTATACAATTTATTCTTTTTTCATGCACAAATTCACGTCACAATCATACACACCGACACAAATCATAATTTGCAACAGTTAACAAAATAGAAAAGTGTGACTATACCTATACTTTCGTGAAGCATTTACCTAAGGTTAGAGCGAGATTTTTTTTTTATTTAATTTTTATAAAAAAAAAAAAATAAACTTGAGAATTAATTTTATTGATCTTAGCGCTATCTAGCGCCATTAAGGCGTCGACGACGGCATCGTCCTCTCCTTACTTGTTTATTGTTATTATAGCTTTTGTATTTGTATTGTGTTATACTATAGCATGCCATCCTATCACTATGTATAATCAAGAAGAGGCAATTTTTATAGGAAAAAGACAAAAAAAAAAAAGAAACGATACGATGCGACCACCACGCAAAAAGGTCTTGTTACTATTACAGCATTTGCTAAAAATAGAAAGTCTACGAGTATACTAGCCCCAGTGCTACCGTTGTAGTAGTTAGTTAGCTACTAATCGTATAGGTGGCGTGTTTTTCTTTTAAATGTTCTTCTGCTAAGAAGAAAAAAGAATAATTTTATTAGTCCCGGTCAGAATTTTATTATTTTTTAGTAATTTTTTTTTTTTTTTTTAGCTGCATACGAGTATGTTGTTAGTTGAAATTTTGCAATCTAAGTTGGGTTGAAATAGATATGAGTACGAGATCGTTGATTAAATTAGCGCTTGGTCGGAAGTGCTCTGGATGGTTAGATACTACTTCCAGTATGCGTGTATGTTCCATCCAAATGTGATGATGATGATGAGTTTCTATTTAGACAACACACGACACTGGCTTTTGCCATTGCCAATGTGTGATGCGGTGTGTGAACGGACTATTATAGAAGTCATGCCAGTTAAGTATTTATGGCTTATTAATATCAAGGTGTTCGTATGGATGGCGCCGTTTGATTACTGTTTTAATTAGGTCTAGCAACATGTTGTATTTATCGACACGGAAAATAGATATGACGATA
The DNA here is from genome assembly GCA_932273885.2 of Leucozona laternaria. NCBI lineage: Eukaryota > Metazoa > Arthropoda > Insecta > Diptera > Syrphidae > Leucozona > Leucozona laternaria. Next base: position 213,780,817 of record OW026366.1, on the reverse strand, counting down.
AGAGAAAATGCATTTACTATATTTATAAGAGTGATATAAAGATATGACAAATATAGTAACATAACACTTATTGAAAACAGTTTTCAAACAATACAATCCACCTACAAGTGCAATTTTCTAAATTGTATTGTGTCTACAATCATGTTGACATTAAATTACTAAAATCCTACTAACCGTATGATCTTTTGGATGGTTGTCCTTCGCTCGAACGGCTGGAATTTGGCAGAGAAGTCATGGTCTGGTCATGGCTATATGATATCTTCTCTAACGGTAAACATATCAAAAAGAATGTGTCACTTTTTTAGACAGCTGTCCAACTCAAAACTGTCTAACTTAGACACCGAAACTGGGTGTCTAAACCTTTTCTTTAACGTAAGTCTTGAGTTTATAATTGGATCAAATGTTTACTGAAGGTACCCTAAAAGTCACACAAATTCATTATTTTATTCGAAATTGACAGATGACAGGTATGTTTGGCAGTGAATATATGAAGACATATTTAGACAACTCTTGGAAAACGTTTATAAATACGTACGTGACTATAGTTTGGAAAACTGTTCGTCTTGAACAGTTCTTAAAATTTAAATATTATTTATTCTCAAGAGATATTTAATTACAGGACGAAGTTTTGGTAAACAGAAGTTTGACAGCTGTCACTTTATTATTTTGTATCATTTTTTTCAATCACAAGGAGGAAAAAAAACTGTCGGGCCTAAACAAGTTAAATATTAAATGCAACAACAACTAATTCACTACGGGATGTTGAGTTAGGGCGCATTACCTCTATGTTATCGATAGTTTGTATGGAAACGTTAAATTTCTTCTTCGATGGCATCAATGTTTCCCTACCTGAAGTTTTGCTGTATGGGCCCCAAGAAATGCTAAAAACATTTCGGAAGGCCAAACAGCAACACACCTCATATTCAACTTAATTGAAATTGTAGTTCCATAAAAGGTGTAAGTACACTCGAAACGTCACCATTTCTTCTTCTTCTTTTATTGTTGCTAAAAGATAAATGTATATGAATTAATCACTGACCTATAGACCAATTGAACTAGATAAATACATCATTGTTTTTATTTAATTAAATTTTTTCGAACTACGCGATAACCAATATTGATAATAAAATTGCGTACGTGTCAAAATACATGTTAATTTATACAATAAGCTTTTTTTTATTAGTAGCAAACTAAATTTTGCAAACAAAATACTATAGATCTATAAGTACTGTGACTCGTAAATATTCCTTTTCAGTACCTACTTAAGTGCGATAGACTGAGTCGATGTCAGATAAGATATTGTTATGAGCAAACACTGACGATTTGCTGTTATCGCATTTTTTTTATCGATGATTAAACAGTAGTCAATGAAGATTATAACATTTGATTTGGTTAAATGAAATCTTGCAGAATTTTTGAAATCAATTAAGGAAAGATGTAGAAACTATGAAAAATATTACTGTTCAAAATCATGCCTTTATGTGAAAAGTGACATTTGCGACATCTAGTGTCGTGTGATTGATTATAAGTCATAAAACTCTCAATTTCTAAGTTAAAAAAAAGAACATATACGACAACTAGTTGGGAAGATATGTCAAACTCAAAACGCACAGGGAGTCCCCTTTCACCCGAGGAAACTGCAGCAATTTTCAAATTTTAGGAGAGAAGGGCAACAAAGGGGGTTCAAGAAATCGGGCAACAATTTGAGGCATGAGTACTTTATACTAGCCATTATTAAAAGAACGCACAGAATCGGCTGAGAGAATGTGTAGAACTGATACTGATAGTACAAGATTATGCTTTTCATGAATCATCGTTATTTAAACGAGGAAACAAATCGTAAGAAACTTTTTGAAACTGTTTGCGGTTGAACGTACGTACCATCTGTTTTTTATTTCCTCAAACTGCCAAGTTCTATCTTGGCACGTTCAATCTCAAAATCTGAAAATTCAGATCTGAATTTATGTTGTTGGACGCACAAAAATTCTGAATGTTTAGTTGAAAGTTATTGTGTGAAATGCTAGCATTTACCTAAAGGATTTACATTGAAACGAAATAAAATTGAACTGTAATTATATTCTTAAACTAAAAATTAAGCGTCAGTAGTTGTGGTGATGATATATGAACTTAAACCAGCAACAAAATACAGCAAGACTATGCAAAGTTCAATGAAAAAATAATTCCACAATATTGCGATGGAGAATTCTGGGAACATTTTTCTAATATAGTATATAGTCAATCTTTTAACTTAAAAACTCACTCATAAATAAAAAATAAGTTCTTTTGTGTAAAAAAGTATTAATTTGTTCGTGATTGAAAATTAATCATCACAAATCAACCACTAACCAGAGCGTAAATCATAAAGTTCAACTTCTATGTATAGTATCTCAACATTTCCCCCACCACTAACACTTTATTTCGAATTTTCAGATAAGAATTTTTGGCTGAAAATTCAGATGAAACGTAAGCAAACGTAACTAAAAGTCACTAAAAGTCATCTAACTTTGTATGACAGCTGGCCAATCAGAAGCTCCAAAAATTCAGAAATCTAAAAATTCAGATATAAAACGTAATGCGTTTTACCCACCCAATTTTAGACCAAAGTTTTGGCAAAATTCATATAAGAAATAAAATTGGTAGAAATCGGTAGTTTCGTAAAGAAAGTAAACGAATGTATGTACATAACTTTCGGATATGTATTTAAAAACCTTCCCAATGTTCGAGTAGCAAATAAAATCAAAATGGCAGACTTTTCTCCATTAGGCGTGTTTTTTTGCAAGCCCGGAGGGATTTAGTGGAAAAAAAATGACATTGGGGATAAGCGACGCCATTACAGAAACAAAATATAGTTTCCATACAAACTATCGATAACACCTATGTAGTTCACGCCGCCGGCCAGCCGCCGGTAACACAGTTTTTCTCCGGGCATAAGTAAAGCCCGGAGAACGCGCTTAGCTAAGCTCGAAGGGGATTAGATGTTGTTGCATTTAACATGTAAATTGCTTAGCACCGACGTCGTTTTTTACGACCAATTTCCTCCGGGCTTGCAAAAAAACACGCCTAGTATCTAAATGTTAAAATTAATCCATTATAATATGAAAATGGTAACAAAATCTTACGTGTATAATGCGAATGATTTTGAGATTTTACCAGGTTAACACACTCAGATTAATGGATGTTTTTAACAACAAAACAACCTTGAATCGTGTCACCATTCATTGTGTGTGTACCTACATTGATACTTCAGTGATGTAAGTACTTGACAGTTTCTACTGCAACCACTTTATCAGCTGAACTGATTTTATATTTTGTTCAGGCGATAACACAAACTGTCCTTTAGAGCCCCTATAATTATTGTTTTTAGATTGTTCACCAAAAAAAGAGAACCTCTGGAGCAATAAAAATAAGTTTGTGTTTGTTTTAACCAAATAGCTCTTTCGTTATTCGAAATTCAGGTACATTTTGCAACCGCCTTAATCATATCGTTTTTTTTTTCGTCATGCTATAAAACATATATTATATTATATTTCAGTATAGAATTAATTATAAAGAGCCACACCGAAGTACAATTCATCATATAAAAAAAAAAACAACAAGAAAATTTCCCAACCGCACAAAATAATGGGAATCATACAAAGTATCTTTTTATTTTAATTTTTTATTTGTGTCTGCTGGCGCCAGGTCAATTATAAGATATTGTTCAACAATAACATTGTGTATAGTACTTGTGCAGCAGAGCATGACTATATTCGTACATGCGACCGAGTTTTGTTTTTAAATTTATTTTTCTATTTGTTTGACTTCCCATCGTTTGGAGCAATAAAAAAAAACGCGTGAGTGTTTATAACGTCTGCTTTAAGTTTTGTTTATTGCTGTCTGCCTCATAAATGAATTAAGATAGCCAAATTATCAATCATATAATTATCATTCAAATATTTAAAACACTCGACAGAGTAGAATTTACAGTGTAGTAAATTTTGTATGTTTATTTAAAAAATACAAACCATTATGTTTGCAGCCAAATATAAAAACAGTTATTATTTTAAGATTCATCCACCCCATACGCAGGTGTCGTGTTTGCGCCAAAACTTGTTAGTATGTATTGGAAATCCATAGGAATAGAACTCTTTAGCAAATAGCAATATACAATATGGATATCCCTCTCTCGTTCACAAACTTCATAATCATCACTTTGTGGCAATTGACAATAAAATATGAAAATAATGAAAAGCAAGATTATTATAATTAAAATTATATTTTAAATATCAAAATAGAGCATAAACTTCTTTAAAGATACATACATCCGAAAGCGACTTTTATTTTCGATTTGCAATTATTTTGCATCTGTCAGTTGCCACAAAATTATGGCCGTCACTTTGGATTCACATTCACATTTGTTCGATGCTTGTAGGGAAACAAAATATGCTTTTTTTGACACAAATTTGACAGTCAGTCGTATCTTATTCATTCACACTTTAAATTTGACATGTGTTTATAGGCAGTGAGATAGTGTGGAAGGGGTTTTAAAGTTTCTTGTTGCGATGCACATTATGTCTGTTTGGTAACTAGAAACGACCTACGACGAAGCACAACTTGCTGTCAAATCCCATACAAATTTTTGACAAGTAGCCAAAAGTAGCAAAAAGTAGCAAGTTAACAAACAGACATATTGTGTGGAACTCAAATCTTAAAGTAATAAAAAAGTTTTGTGGTGGAAGTTGCTAGGTAAGAGCGACCAAAACGAACGAATATTCGTCCATTTCGACATTCCTTTCGCATGGCAAAACAAAAACAGTTGTGATTTTGAGGTTAGTTTCAGGCGCGCTAATATTTGTTCGTTGAAGTGTGGATCGTATATGACACGCGAATAGAGTTTGACAGTTCGGAAAGTACTATTCACATGAAAGCGACCAACGAACAACTAATGAACGAATATTCGTCTTTTTGACGTTTCTTTCAAAGGGCTTTTTTTATTCGTGGCCACCAAGAAAACATAGACAACTGTGATTTTGAGGTTAGTCGCTCGCGAACAATTTGTTCGCGCTTTATTCTAAATTTTCAGATGAGAATTTTTGTCTGAAAATTCAGATGAAACGTAAGCAAACGTAACTAAAAGTCATCTCACTTTTTATAGCCGCTGGCCAATCAGAAACTCCAATAATTCAGAATTCTGAAAATTCAGATGTAAAACGTAATGCTTTGAACGCGCCTAATGGATTTCGACTAACATTACAACGAAAAATAAACAACAAAATAAAAACAAAAAAAACAAACAGATTATATTGAATAAGAATTCCAAAGAACTGACGCAGATTATATTTGCCAGATACAATCTTTGTTGCGGGTATGCGGGAAAAGCTTCCTACAAAATAGCGAGCGGATTAAAATACCTACTTCTTAAGCATATATATTTATCTACACAAGTCACTTGTCTTCATGTTTAATTAAGTTAAAGTCATGTTATTTAAACAATTTAATTTATTGTTAGTTAGCTGAGATTAAAAATACAACAAAAAAAGTTCACAAAATCCCATACTATAAAATAGACACAGGAAGGCGCCTCTACTTTATATTTCTTATGTCAAAGTTGCAGTCAGACGTGTTTTCGTTTCGATGAAGTAGCAATTCCGGTATTGTTTCAATGATTTAATTTTCATTTACCTAACTGAGAGTTGTGTCGTGAGTTTCTTGTTGACGTAAATGATTACTTTTAGCACATGGCATGCGGGTATCTAAATGAACGTAATAAATAATAACTTACGAGTAGCTGGCGCACAATCCTGTACCGTACCCTCTATATTTCTGTGTACGATGCTTTGTGTGTTAGGTAAAAGAAGGAGCTCATTTAAGGAATGTTAACACACATCCACTTGACAACATCTCAGGTTTGACTCACAATCAGTTTAAATTTAATAAGTTGCCCCTGTTGGGTTCTCATTGTTGGCTTTTTTATCAAAGCATGTGGCGTGTTCTTTGCCTAGGAAAAACCAGCATCTGATTATACAGCGGTTGCCAGACAAAAAAAAATGTTTGTTGAGTCAATATAGCGAGAAACGAAAAGTATAATAAGGTGCAACAGCTTGGGTGGTGCGAAATATGTACCTATTATTTTGTTTACTCGAGGTATAGTTTGATAAAGTTTATCGTTTATTTTTGGCAAACATTTTTTATACTAATACATTTTTTGACAGAACCTCAATTTTTGTATTTCTTGGAAAACGACAAGTACAAATATTTAATGGGTTTTAAAAAAAACACACACTCTTGTTATGGGTAATTAAAAATATGCATACAATTGTATACACTCTATGTACCTATGTATGAGGTATGTTCGCATGATGCTGTCCAAAACAGAGAATTTCTACGAATTTTACAGTTTGTTTCTTGTGTACGAACTTTTTGAACACGCCAACGTTTTTCGACTAAAATTCGTAGAAACTCGAAGTTTTGCGTTATATAATGTAAATACATTTAGTTTTTTTTCACATTCCACATTAATTATTACGAAACTTGAACAATTGGAAAAATTCCTGATGTCTACTTGTACGCTGATCCAGACTTTTTTCCTTAACCTGAATTTACATTTTCGTGCTTCCTTCGATGTACGTTGTTCGTTCTTCACGGAACAACCAAGAATCATATGTAAAGGGTTTTTCAATTGGCGCGGGTAGATTTTGGCGGCTGCCATTTTGTTTTGGTGACATTTGTCAAATCTTTTGTTGTTTATTATTCAGTTAGGTACTGATGCCAAATTTCCATGGCAAGTTACACGATTGAACACAATTGAATGTTTTGGGGCAACGATACGTGCGTTACGCTCATTTTACGGTTTGCATACATGGTTGTCCTTCCAAGTCGATTACCCAAAGTTTGGTGGCCAAATTCGAGTCGACCGATTCAGTGAACAATCGCAGCCAACGCTCTTTCATCAACGAAACGCAAGATCTACCGAAAACATTGCAACTGTCCTTGAGAGTCCGTACTTCTTTGAAGACTATGATTGAAGACTTCGATGATAACCAATTGCTTTAGGCCCAAACTGAATGCTATGGATGTTAACGACATGTGGGTTCAATAAAACGGCGCTGGCGCAACGTAACGTACCACACAGCGAACACAACAATTGAAATTCTGCATGAAAGATTTGAGGGAAGAGTTTCTATCGCGGAGGTGACATGAAATAGCCACCAGGATCATGCGATTTTACCCCGTTAGACTTTTTTTATGTTTTCTGAAGTAGCAGGTATTATCGGTCAATAAGCCCCAATCGAGAGATTTTCCAAATTGCACAATTTCCCATACATTGACGGTATTTCAAAATCAATTCAAAGTACCGACGTAAATTTCAATTCAATTGCGTTCGAAGTTGTAATTTATAACACTTTATCGAGCAGTTTTCTGATTAAATAAACAAACAGATTCTATCCCCGGTTAAGAAATAGTGACCAAATATTCGCTGTCAGTTTGTGTTTACTTTTGAAAATTCTTTTGTTTTAGTATTTGTGGTTGCATTTTTGTTTTCTTTCTTATGCTTAAGGTATTTAAATATTTCTGGCACAATAGTAGAATACAATTTTCATTAAATATGTCCTAGGCGGTTGAAAGACTCCTAAACAACGTCCTCTTTCTTTTCAGAAGACGTCAAACTCAATTGTTTCACTTGTATAGGATTAAGGTTGAGCACTTGCAAATTACAGTAATTTTGGCACCAAATAAACTTCAAAATCAATCAAAAAATTAGTTTGCCGACAGGGGAATATTTTAATTTAATTTCTTTGTGTCAGCTGTTTTGATTTTGTCAGTAAATGTAACCTATCTAGTTTTGGTTGTTCGGAAACATATATATTGCCATACTAATTAGAGCCGACAAACGCAGTTTTGAGGATCTATATTTGGATCAGTATACGAAGTCGTTCATACGTTGTTGATGACTACGTGCACGGATCCAAAACGGACTAGTTTGCTTGAAGGGTACCTAAGATCTTTTTATGTTAACTTAGTGTAACTGAACTTTTTGCTAACTTCTCTTTAATCATGAAGATTTCAGAAATGTTCATTGTTCCAGACTTTTATGGGCAAAATGGTCAGCTTGTCAAATTTTGTGGAGTGGGGATAAATCCTCTCATCAGCGAGAAGAAAAACAGTTTCCATGAATTTACCATTCAATTTTAAAACATATACTTATATATTCTGGTGTCAAAAAGCACTTAATTATACAAAAAATTGATGAGTTATAAAATCGTTTTATTTTCAGAAAAACGTTTGGTAAACGAAAGAAAAATGCTAGAAAAACAAATTGATTTACTAATAGATTGAACAAAATTAATGCAACTTAGCACAACTACCACAACTAAAATAAATATAAAAGTAACACTTTGGCAACCCTGATCCAACAGCTCCATTTTCATTTTTTTTTTTGTTATTTGATTTTGAATTTAAACGGACATTTTTGATAGAATACAAACCTTCCGATTTCTGCCCAAAGAAATTTCTTGGGTAGAAATTGTCAGGAAGGGGAAAAATTTGTCTGTCTCATGAGCGCTCTGTTATGCCCAAAACTACCCAATTTGAGACGTGTGGAACATGATTTGGCAAAAATAGTCAACAAATTGCGACAATTGTTCAAGGTCTGGAACAAACTTAATACAAGGTACATAGATTCGTAAGTTAAAGGCTATTAAAGACCCTCTTCTGTGGTTCAATCATTTTAATCAATGAATTTATAAAAAGAGAACTTGTTTTGGTATATTAACATGGCTTTAATGAGATCACACAAAATTATAACTTTAAGGGTGTGGTGATACTACTTTATCTCATTAATTAAGCATTAAAAAAAAAACAACCCATCAACGGAAACAACAACAAAAGAATAAAATAAAAGGATAGAATAAAAAACGAGACGTTATACCTTATACTTATCTTTACAGGAAATAAAATGTTAAACATCTAAGAGCTGATTGAATAAATTATTATTTTTTATAAAGCGAAATAATATGATCCACATTTTTGTAGGCAGTTATGTGGGCCGTTGACGCATAAAATCAAACAATACCGAAATAAAAAATCATGGAAGAAATTATAAAAAAAAGACACTAAATTGGTCATATTGTTATCGAAGTCATTCTATCCGTTTGGGAGCGTTTTAATAAATAGCTTTTATGTTATTTAGAAAAAAAAACAGCCAAACATAAACGCCAACAAGCCCAAAAAAAAACTATTTTTATCGCGTCGAAACAACACGTGTTCCACACTCATCTACATTCGCTCGCCTACATGAATAAATTTGTCCGATGAAAACGTCGTCACGTCGCGTCGTGTCGGTCGTTCCAAATACGGGCAACGATTTGACCATTTTTCTTCTGTTTTGTTTGTATTCCAGATGTTTAATTTTCGGGGAATAAATAAAAAAAACAATATTTGCTGCGATTACAGATTTGTTTAAAGTGTGTGGAACTAAAAGACTTGTTTTGTGGCACCCATGTCATTTTGATTATTATTATTATAGCTTACACATTCACCGTTGAGTGGCGCTAAGGAAAAAAAAAAAAAAAACACATAATATACGAAGCCATTATAATACTCCCACTCTTTCCTTTTTCGGATTCGAGTTAGACATGGTTAAACAAAAATTGAAAAGTCAAAATTCTTAGTTTGTGTGGATTCCAGCAGATGACGTAGTGAACAGCATTTCACAATGCTGTCTTACTACCCACCATTAAAAAAGACTTAAACAAATGGGTAACCATGAGAAATGAGATACAAAAACGTGTATAGCGGTTTTGTGTTGTTTTGAAGTTATAACGAACCCAGAAAAAAATACAAAGCAAGACCATAAGTCCACGCTAAGGCCCGCATACACTAAGCACTACACTTAATAAATCGATTATAAGAATCGATGAGTAGATAGATATGTATAGGTATTTATAAATTTTTTTTTTGAACAATTAAGGTGCTGCCAAATGCCTGCTACTAACCGCCATTAAACTGGTGATGGCGGCCGGTCATACTTAAAAAGTCTGTAAAAAGAAAAAAAAAAACTCTATAAGCTCGTAGATAGTAAAGTACAAGTATTTAATGTTGGCGCGTCGCGTCGGATGGCTATAAAAAAAAGTGCCTCTATATAGACTTATAGCTTAACTCATAGCTAGCGGTGTATTTTTGTAGCACAGTGGCGGCGGCATTCCGGCGCCAAAGAAAATACTTTTATCTACAGCCATACACGCTATATATTTGTAGATATTATGTGCATATTTTTTCGATACAACAACTGGGTGGTGCTGGTGGTTGGTATTATCGTCGCGCCGCCACCACCGCAGCCGTTTTACGGTAGAAGCTAAAGCTATACAATATCAAGTAATAATCGTAAGATCGTAACACACTATTTGAAAAAAAGAAAAACAAAGTTATTGAACACACACACACACAACACACACTGGGATATTTGCGCGGCAGAGGTGTGCTTGTGGCATGGCGCTGGCTGGTCGACACGTTGTTGGGTTCTAGGTACCTACTTGAAAAAAATCCACAAACGAACGGCCTTCAAAACGAATAATGCGGTTGGGTTGGAACAGGTAGGTACAACAGATATACTATATGATACAAAAATGTCTTTACATTTATATACAAAAATGCATTACTTTAGCTATTTGCGCGAAAAAAAAAAAACGATAAGATAAAAGCCCTTCAACTTTTATTGCGATAACCTTTTATCGTCGCGTCATTTTTATTTATTACCTATATTGAACACATACATTTATATATAAGCTTGTTAAAACGGTTTCTCTTTATAAAAACGTTATTAAATTGTTAAATTTGAAATTATCAATATTGAAGAATTAATGTTTCAAGGTCTTTACTTTTTGTTCCGAGTTAACTCTGAGTTAAACCCTGAATATGTATTAAACAATAATTGAACATAATCTCAAAAATATCTATTTCTTGACTTCATTCAGATTTTATTGGGTTATACTATGTTTTCACCGAAGGTTTATCTCAATTTAGATTAAATAAATCTATGTAGTGTTTCCACCACACCAAAAGATTAAAAAATAGATTAATTTTGACAGTACCTCTCAAAATGCAAATATTGTTTAATTTTTTCGTATGAAGTTGAAGTGAGACAGAAAGTTTCATGTTTGGCAAAAGAAGCAAGAAGGGTTGGTTTTTCCAATGAATGCGTTTAGCGCGACATAAGTTGGTTTGTTCGACTTGTAAAACTATTTGCCCTATGAAGATTTAACAAGATTTATTTGTAATCTTTTAGATTTACGAAATAAATTTGTATGGTAAATCTTCGAGATTTGAAGAAGATTATGGCAAATCTTACCAAATATCAGGTGGAAACATAGTATTAGTTGTGAATTGACTCTAAATTTGTTATAGGTTTTGACTTACCTTCGCCGTTAGTGGTGAATGATTCTGGAATTTGAACTCTTAGGCCAGTGGTGGTGGTACTGGTGACTGTGGAAAAACCTCCGTCTTTTAAGTTTTCGCTTGGAGCACGGTCTGAAAATATTATTAAAACAAAAAAAAAATATTAGTTTAGATTAAGGATTATTTTTCTTTAAGCAGTGATTGGGTCTACAACACTATTACACCAGGCCAAATAATAGTCAGACGATGTTAACTCTTCTAAAGAGGGCCAACCTGCACGAAAACTGAAAACAGTAGTCTTCAACCGTTGTGTTCATGAGAAAACTATGTATGTATATCAAAAACTGGAACTTCATTCTGTTGTATCTATACTCCCAAAGTTCTGTTTGGCGGAGTGTTTAAAGGTGGAACTGTAGTAGTCAGAAGCTAATGTTAAAAATTCCCTTTTCACACGAGGTAGCTACTAATTTCAGTTTTATGGAGGGATGAACACGAAGAAAGGGGGGAAGGGGGTTCCAGTCGTCCGTTCAACGATTCGAGGAAATTAATTTTTTTTTGATATTTCATAAGACTTAAATAAGACATACAGATTATCTCTTACGATTTTGTTCCCTCGTCTGAAAGGTACTAGATATTTTAAAAAAGGGAAGAAAACAACGAAAAGAAGGTGCGTTTTAATTTTGTCAACGGGATTGAATCGCTAAAGGAAGCCCTAAACGACGAACATGCTCGCCGAACTTAGTCGTTTGCGTTATCCCCTACACGACGAACACATTTGGAGAACATTCATTTCGTTCTAATTCTTCAGGTTTGCTCGCAAAGATGGCCCTACATGGCGAACATCGAAGCCAAAGAACACGACAAAATCGAAATTTTTCGTCAAGACGACGAAAATATAGCGAGCACGAACAAGTTCGGCGAGCATGTTCGTCGTTTAGGGCTACCTTAATACAAGTAAGAACATCGTGAAGTTGTGTGTATCCAGCTTAAAGCCGGAATCACACTCGTCTCGTGTGATGTTTAAATCACAGAAAGCCATGCCGTAATGAATGAAACAAAAAATACAAACACGAATAAAACTCAAATGTCACTTTTCCTTACACAATTAATGGCCCGGTCCGGGCAATTAATTGAGTGCGAAAAAGAGCGAAGATTTGTCCAAATATTCTGCTACAATTATCAATTTTGGTCGTCGAACAGCGAACTGCAAATTGAAAATATGTACCAACGAAATTTTTAGTTTATGATTTCGATTTGTCATTTTGGTATGGGAATTCGAATTACTAGTAGGTACTTGGCTGCACAAATAGGAATTTGATAGTTAATCTATGTAGCCAACTTGCTAGCGAGTACTCGATCGTTTGGCCTTACGGTTACCTCTACTACTACTACTACGTCCTTCAAACATTTTCTCACCTATTTTGAAATACATATTTATTAGCGGTGGCTGACATTAAGATCTGACAAAATATACATATACCTATGTGTAAATAATTCAAAGATGTGTAACTATATCATCGCTTTAAATACAAGAAAACGTCAACATTTTTAGTGCTGTCTAGTCGAATATTCGAAGATCCACAAATTGCGAAATATTTATTTAAGAAAACATAATCAAAAGGTCAAAATAGCTAATGCTCATGAAACTTATTACTGTTTTTTATTGCTTTTTAATTTAAAAATACAAAAAAAAATTTAATACATTTTTCATAAAATCATTTGGACACACTTGACAATTATACATCGGCTGTCTAGTCGAGATGATTAAAGTATAGGGCGTGATTAGTTCCGAAAAATATCAACAACAAAAAAATGTCTTATCTCATTTCACCTATGATCTTGACGTCGACGACGCGACGCCGGCCGTCCATGGTGTCGTCGTCGCCGGCAGCAAACATTGTCTCGTGCGTCAAATCACATAGGCCAAATGAAAAAATAGGTATCGATGTTTTTATTGCGATCTATGTTCATACATCATACGCAATAAAAACATCGATAAGTACATATGTATATAATAATAAAAAAAAATTAGTTTATATTTGGCGCCACTATAACTATGTAGGTACGTACATATGTATACAATAATTTATGCATGTTTATTTATAATGTGGCGTCGATTTATTTTCGAAAATTAATTCGGTAGGATTCATCGCATTCGCCAATTTCACTTCATTTTTCTCTTTTTGTTGACATAAATGATTAGTCGGTATGAATAATTGTTATCTTTGGCTACACGTTCACATGAAACTGTTACAAAACTAAATGGGAATAAAACATTTTTCTGTAGGAAATTGCACCAAAAATGACAGTTCGAAAATTCGAAATTAATTTTTCTATTTCGAAAGCGATTAGTCACTAGGATGAGTTTAATAAGGTATTGATTTTATTTTTATTTTTAATTTTATTTAAGTTAAAAGTCAACAAAAATTATTGTGTATGCACAGGCAAATCCAATCCACATAGAACATTCCACAAATCAATAAAAAAAAAAACAAAACGTCGTGGCGGCAGTTGCTTATATCGGCGCCAGAATTCTTCACAAATTAACTAAGTGGATGTAGGTTTATTATTATTTTTTTTTTATTCAATGCCCGTCGACGTCGTCGCACCGTGGACAAGTTTTGTTGCTCTTCTTCTGCTGATGGCGCTGCTGCTAGTCTGTGGTGTGTGGGGTATCATGAGGGCGGTGGAAAATCAAGATTCGATGATAAGGTGCGGCGCAGAGCGATGAGGTTAGCAGAGAATGACGGGGCTATGAGTGTTGTTTATTTATTTTGTACTAAAACAAATTTTTTTCAACTAGGAGTAGGAGATAAGGGTATAAGTGCATAGTATTATTTTTATTCCTACACTAGTTTAGTTTGATTTGAGCATCGAAACAAAACGGAATTGAAAGTAGTTGTATGCCCGAAACAAAAACACCGCTGATTCCATTTGAAATCAAGAAAGAATGAGTATGTATCCGTGAGGTTTAATGCACTACAAAAAGTCATTCCTTCAAATTTCGGTGATAGGAAATACATAGTTTGATTTATAAATGAAAGGGAAAAATGTTATAATTGAATTTCTTAACGCAGATATTTAACTTTTTTTTAAATAAATAAATGTCAAGAATAGCCAAACATACCTTCGGGTTTCAGTCTGTCCATAACTGATTGTTGATAAGGCGGAGGTGCAGCTTCTGAAAAGAAAGAAAAAATTTCAAAATATTGTACATTTAAAATACATTTTAAAAATTCATTTGATTTTGCACGGGTTCATAAAGAGATTTTTTATTTAATTTACACTGCCGTCAAAATGTCTTTCATTTTAAATCTAAGTATTTAGCCAATATTCACGGGAGATCTCAAATGGTTATCTCTTCTCTATAATTCGATATTATCTCAGTTTTTTGACAGTTTAAAACTTGAATTCAGATTTCTTAGACGGTGTTCACATTGGACTCACTCCGCCCGACTCATTTTGACATCTTTTTCTTTTATCTCACTCTACACAACTATATGAGAAAGTGAGGCAGGATTTTTGATTTTTTTGAAAAAATCCTGCCTCACTAGACTCTCTCTTTCTCATAATGAGTTGGAATGAGATAAAACAATGAAATGTCAATATGAGTCGCGCGGAGTGATTCAAATGTGAACACCGTCTAAGAATGCAAAGATCAATGAGTTTTGATGTCGTTTTCGTTTGGATTTCGGAACTGTTCCATTCCTATCTAAAATGGGAAATTTGGAGTAAAAGGAGTGAAAAAGGAGTAGCTCCGAACGTCCACTCGAAAACGACATGAGAAACGTCAACTGACTAATTGAACAAACTGTTCGTCACTTGTCATTTAGGAGACAAAATAGATACAATAGAGGTTTTTGCCAAATAGCTCTATATCCCTCTCTTTCGTTTATTCACAAACGTCAAAGTCGTCACTTTCTGGCTACTGACGTTTAATATTGAAAGCAAATTCAATTAAACAGAGCACAAACTACTTCAAAGATTAAAAAAAAACACTTTTTGTTTTCGCTTTTTTATTTTGTGTCAGTTAACACAAAATTATGGCTGTCGCTTTTGACATTGGCATATTCGGAAATTCGCCTATTCATTTAAAAACATCGAACATTGGACCTGTGATTTTTGTCACTCCAAAGTAATGTCACCTGTTGTCAAAATATTTGAATTTATTAAAATATTTTATATATACTTATGTACATATAATTTAATGTACATATATTTTATGCAAATATAAATAAGGCAAATAAGTTGAGTCAGGAGTATGTTTGAGTCAACATTGTTATTCTAACGATAAGATATTCTAAATTTCAAAACAGACGTTTATGACATCAAAGTTAATAATATAAAACATATGCAATTCATTTTCGAATAATGATGTAATACATAATTATAAACAATAGGTAGATACTTAGTTTCCGGAAGGTAATAGACAAGAACTTTGTAGTTTTCAAATGGTTGTGTTCTGGAACAATAAAAACAAACTACTTCACCTTGCATACTTCGCTGAATAATCTTTTTGAAGAGTTGGTAGGTAGTATGTTATTGTGGCAAAGGCAAAATATTTGTGCATGTACTTTTAACCGGAGTATTGAGTGACAATTAAATAATTACCTATTGGTTTTTGATATCTTGTTAAAATCTAACTTTAACGGGGCTGTAGGAACATAGCAAAGTTGTCCTCGATTGTTTCGTCAGAGTTGGCAGTACACAAAACTTGAAAATGACGTTTGAAACAAAACTTAAACACTCGATTGAAAATATTTATCTGTTTAGTTCATAAATGTAAAAGTGCGGTAACGCTGCAAAATTTACTAAATTAATATAAAAAATTTGAAGCTGTTTGTGAGTGTTCGCCATTATTTCGCCATGTTAGGCAACATTTGTCAGTTTTGTTGTCAAACATCAGCGGAAAAAAATTGGGTTTCCCTGGTCAATTTTCGACGGAGCAAAATTATTTAGCTGAGATAATACTATAATGTACACACGTCATTTAAACTCATCAATTTTTGTTCGTGGACCTAACTTTTTTAGTGTCAATTATTGAGAGCCCAAGTATTGTACGAGGAATCGTTGAAACTAAAAATAAATAGGTAACTTTGAAATTATGTTTATAATTAAATTGGTGTAAATGTGAATTAAAATAGAATAATTTAGCAAAATTCACGAGATGTTAGGCATATCAGCGATCTCAAAAGGTTCCGCAAAAAAATTTCTCAGTTGTTGTTCTGTCAAATTCAAAGCCGATGTTCACATTGTGACTTATGCTGGATTTACACGAATGACAAATTGGCAGTTTTTTTGTCAATAAACTGCCAAAAGAATGAATTTGTCCATTTTTCTGACAGTTTTTTGTCACAATACTGGCGATTTGCCGTGATTTTGACGTGAATCCGACTTCCTATTGTTCAGACACAAACTAATAGGCGCGTTGATGTAACTGAAATTGCTAAAATCTCCGAGATCTCATTTTAACGCACATGCTTAATGTGAACACAACCGATTCACACTGACGTTCAGCAGTGGTTAAAACAAAACGCAAATCTGTGCTGGTTGAAGGATTAACTAGAATTTTTTTAATTACCAAATTAATATTTTAGAAAATAAATATGTTTCCAAATGAAAATTAATTGTTATTAAGTGCAAAAGAAAAGTACAGATAGAAAATGAAAACTAATGTGAGAAAAGAAAACGTCAACAAAAAGTTTTTAAAAATCCTGCCTGGCTTTCTCTTTCTCACCAAGTGGGAGTGAGATAAAGCACAGAGACTTCAAAAAAAGTGGGAAGACTGAGGGTAAATACCAGCCAAGGAAAACAAATTTCTATTAGATCTACTACGTTTTCATTAAAGCCGAAATTAGGTAATTTCTCAAATTACAGAAAAAGCGTTTTCATCTCAAATTTGCTAATATCGTTTGACAGCTCATTTCATTATGACTTCGATCAGGCTTGTTTTTGTTGTTTTCTCTTTCTGTTTTGTGTTTTTTTAAGACATCGAACTTTGACATTATCAATGAATTCCACTTTGAATAACTAGATTCCCCTAGGGTGTATTCATAAAGTGCTCACGTAATTTCCAGAATAGTTTCGTGCAAATTTGGATGAAATTGTCTCATTTCGAAATGTGAATTTGTATGGGAAATGAGATAATTTGGAATCGAATTTTGAAATTTTCAACGAAATTATCTACCTCATTTGCTCTAGTGAAAACGTAGTATTAGCTTGTTAAATTTTTGACAGACTAAGAGGCTGATTAAACATTTCCCTTTTTCGGTTGTTTCGTCTATCGTCATTTTGACAAATTGGGTGAGAGGTGAAGGAATGCAGGGGGAATAGAGCTACGTTTCTACACCCGTCACCCTGTCTGTCAAAAGGACGAAACAACCGAAAAAAGGAAGCGTGTAATCAAGCTCTAAGACTGGCTAAAAGACGGTGTTCACATTGGACTGACTCATCCGATTTTGTTTGACGTGAATCCAACTTGTTTTGTTCAGATACAACCTATCTCACACACATATACACATCTGGCTTACTTTGACAATTAGCAGTCGTTTAAACAAAACGAAATCTGTGCAGTTTGAAAGATTAATTACAAATGTTTTCACTAAAAAAATGTTAATCTTCTTTAATAAATATGTTTCCAATTGAAAAAAATTGGATTCTGTAAGATTCAAATGCCAAAGATAAATCACAGGTAGAGAAAACAGATGTCACAAAAGAAGACGTTAAAAAAAATTCACTGATTTTTTAAAAATTAAAAAATCCTGCCTTTCCTCGCCATCTCTGTCTCACCATGAAGTAGAAGTGAGCCAAAGCACTGAGATGTCAACAAAAATCGGAGGAGTCAGTAAAATGAGAACACCGTAAAAAGGTATCTATTTTGTCAGCAGAGTCTTCAAACGTCAAAACCATGAATTGAAGTGTTAACGTATTTAAGCACTGGAATCGTGTATATGTGCTTTTAAAAAAACGAATAATGAATTTTAAAGTTAAAAATGTTAATTGCCCTAGTCAACCAGATTCAATGGACATAGACCCATTGTCGAATCGAAAGGTATATCGAAAGTATTATATGGTTTACACCTTTTCATACTAACCTTATTTATTTTGTATTTCTATTGAGAAAAATTTAAATTCTTCAAGCTCTAATATGATTTTTTTTTTTATTTTTCTTTTATTCCTTAGTTCAATTTCTCTCCATCAAGCATTCAAGTCAATATAGCTTTCAAGGAAAATGTCTATTAACTGAAGTGCTTTTGTCTATCTATGGTCAAGTCTAGCTGCCATAATATTGAAAAGATTCGATACAACTATGTAACAAAACAGATGTGAAATCTCCCATATGGGTATAAGATGGATTTCTATTTCTTTTTTTGTATTATTTTCATCTCATTTGGACTTGAGGAGAACTCACTTTTTCCATTAATGAATATAAAACATTTTGTTTGTTCATTTCATTCATGAAATCGATGCTCGAATCTCGAATGTTGTAGGATGGATTAGATCTCATAGGTTGATGTATAGATATTTTATTTCTTGGATATTGTATGAATTAACTGGATTTTGATTGCGAGAGTTTATTTGGATTTATGTGTGCCGCCATTTCCGTTTCCGTAATGATGATGGAGGAAGATGTTTTTTTTTAATTTAGTTGAATGTTGCGAATGGAAGTTTATTTTTTTTTTTTTCTTATGAATTTGTTAGCCAATACGGAAACTAAAAAAACAATACTAAGAAAGTGAACACTATGCAAACAACTAAAAAGCCAAATTAAAGTCATTCATCGTATAAAGGGCCTAAAATAGTTTTAAACAATAAACTGCCAAGTTCAACTGACGTTTAATTATACCATTAAACCGGCATCGTCTAAATATCGACAGCTTTTCGTGAATCCAGCATAGGTATGGGGCCACAGCTCAGGAGAAGTTGGTTTCTTAAGAAAACTTAAAGTAATGTTAGGTTTATAATACAAATTCAATAAACGTTTTTTCAGCACAAAAAGACCAAAGAAAAAAAAAAACCATGAATCCATCCAACAGACATAGGCAGCTTCAGGGACAAATCGTGCGACACTCTGTATTTTGTATAATTGTGATTTTTTCCTTCATCGTTAATGTCGTTTTCGAGTGGACGTTCGGAGCTACTCCTTTTTCACTCCTTTTACTCTAAATTTCCCATTTTTTATAGGAATGGAACAGTTCCGAAATCCAAACGAAAACGGCATAAGAATGTTTTTATTACAATACCTACTTTAATAGATGAAGATTAAGGTTTTGGAGATGTTTTTAAAAAACAAGAATTAAAATCGACAAAAATGAAAATGGCCTCCACCAATAGTGCCTGATTAGATGGGTCTTTTTACTGAAGATCGTTCTACTGAAGTCATGATTACGTACGGTGAAGAAAAATCCTTTCTTTTCAATCTACCCTTCCCTATCTCACACACTTAAAATAAATATATATATATCTCACTCACACGTTTCATGCTTAATCCAAAAATATTTAATGAAACTGGCTCATCGGTGAAATTTGGATGGAATCTAATTTCCCTTTTTTACGCACATAAAATCTACCTGTCTCACTGGTGTGCTCTTCAGTAAAACGACCCATGTAATCGGCCACATAAAGGATAACCAATAACCAGTATTTTTGAAATACTGGGAGATTGGGTGCGTTCACCAGTGAAGGAAACGCAATGAAATTTTTAGAGCTGTTCGGGAACATTGCGACTTTCAGCGTAATCGAGTGAGTCCGCATTGCACTGGCTTCAGTGTTAAGTGGCACAACATGGTGGTTTTAATTTCCATAATAACCTCAGCAGCAGACAAAAGCAGTTTTTGGATTCGTATTTGGATCCAAATGCGAAGTCATCCATAAGTTGTTGACTACGGCAACTAGAATTATAATCTTGTGCATATTTATCGAAAGTGGTACATAAAGAGTATCAGCAAGGAGAGGTTAATTGTAAATTTACATAAATATCTTTACTGCATTTTTGCTCTACGAATATGTTCTACTTTGCTTGAGATTTGCAGATGAAGATGCAGAAGATGAAGATAACATTCACAACATCCACCATAAACCTTCTCACGCCTCTTCCCAAAAAAAAAACCTATTTGTTTACATAAGATGTTATTTGTTGAGCTAGTTTATGTGCCGATTCCGCAATGTTCCACACTAAGCCATATAGTTATGTCGTTTTTGTTTGGACCATAATCGATAGGAATGGAACAGAACCGAAATCCACCCGAAACAACATTACTGCAGTTGCAGCAAATGTGCCTTTTATTGTTTTTTGTAAATATATTCCTTGTGTGTAAATGCAACAACAGCTAAACGAGCAGTAGTGTGACTTTTTTCGCAGATTTTTTGCAAAATTCTGCTCTCAGTTTGACAATTTAATGGACATTAAGGAATGAGTTGTGTATAGTCGAAGCAAATCTAAGATAACTGAGTCCACAAGAAAAACCACCGAACAAATAAAGTTTAAATAATGAAATTTTGTATGAAAATAAGAACTTTTCTTTTTCAATCGCTAATTATATTTAGATAAGAAAGACTAGTGAGGTGAATATACATATACGTGGAAACGTCAAAAATTAACCGTAAAGATCAAGTTTAACCATTATTTTTACGCAATAAACACATGAGATTTATACCTAAGTATAGGGAAGGGACGACATTAAGACCGTCAGTCAATTTGATTTAATTTTAATTTGATCTCTTGATTATAAACTTTGACGTTTCCACCTCATTAGTGTCACAAAATAAACTTGGGATGAAATATAACATTATTTTAATCCAACTTACCCGGCCTTTGTCCTGCAGTGTCTTTATTGTTTAATTCTAAATAATTTCTCTTAAGATGATTCCCCGCTGGGCTGTGATTTTTGCGAGAATTTTAATAAAGATGCTTCAAATATGATAATTTAATTCAAAAAATTAACTCTTAAAATTTTCTAAGGAAAATAAAAAAACTTAATGTGTCTGTAAGACCTTGACTTCTTCTCTCGAGTGAACAAATTATGCAAAAGTGGGTTGGTTTCGCTTTAAAGTACCAACCTACCTACAAACCTAATATTCATTAGTTTTACACACCAAAGAAAAAAAAAAAAAAAACTCTGCATTTATTGAATACAAAACATTGAATTTATTCTATTGAAAAAACTTTTTGTATTCTTTTCTGGTAAAGCGTTAATCGTTTTTTTTATTTTTATAATGATTAAATTTGTTTATATTAGTCTAGCCGAAATCTAGTTTTTCTTGTTTGTTGTCTTTTTTTTACTTTTCTACTTTGATTTTACCGTGCGGCGCACCATAGTGTTGCGCAAATCACAGTGATGTATCTATGATATCATCTCTAAAAAAAAAGAAGCTAAAACGCAGTTCATTTTTTTTTTTATATTTTTTTTTTGGCGGTCTGGTTCATATCTGTAGGTTGTGTGTTTATTTGCATTATAAATATTTATAATGACAAATTTTGGATTGAAGACATGTATGCTCGGATAGTTTAAGAAATAAATAAGCATTAAAGAAATTTAATGAATAAGAATTTTTAACGAACTGATAAGGAGAAGCCTTCTTTTGGGACTTGCTAATAATAATTATGAATAAAATAAAAATTACAGACTCTATTAAAAAGGATTATACCAATATAAAATTAAATTCTCAATTGATTGCCTTTATTCAGCTAATCTAATTAAATAAAAGGAGATCAATAATTTTGATAACTTACTGCTTTGACTAAATGAGTGTTGGCATTTTGATGTTTTTCCCAAGCCATATTTACTAATTGCAAAATTATTGTTGAATATATTTGGATAATTTTGTAATATAGAAAGTTAATTGTTTTTTAAAAAAAATGATAAAGTCTTATGACATTGAACTTAAACCTTTTTTTTTTTGAGTTTTCAAAAAATAGCAAATACCTAAAATCTTCAAAGACTATAGGAAAATGTCAATATTTTTCCCAGTTATCAAAAAATAAACGGATAAAAACATTTTCAACTTCCTGTCGAAAAACCGTGAATACTGGGGTCTAGTTTTTCAGTGCAAGGAGAATTAAATTTAACACCTAGTTCTCAAAAATTTATCAAAATCGTAGTGCGACAGTATAGAAATCAATGTTTCGTTATCGAATTGGAGATGGCGCCACAATGAAAATCACCCTTTCCATAGTGTCGTACCTCGATTTGAATAAATATTTGACACGCACCTTTCAGAAATACCTTTTCAGCTAACCTAGAATTAACTCACCGAATTTGTTGAGTTAACTCGGGTCTAAATTGACTGGAAAACATTTTTCAGGAACTCGGGTTTTACCTAGGAATAAGGATAATATCGCACTGAAAAACTGGGCCTAATTGAATTTAAAAATTGCTCAGTGATACGTTCTTTTTCTAACAATAGTTAACTATTGTTGTTATTTCAAAAAAAATTGTTGAAGTGTCATTGTTAGACATTGTTAGGATTTTACGATTGCATTTAGGAACGATATATTGTTAGATATTGTTGATCTGTCAAACGAATATTAATGAAAAATAAAAATAATATTAATATTTTCATTTTTTGGCACAAAATCATATTTTGTGCAATTTAAATTCTGCTTTCTCATTTTCAATTGGAAAAAATGCATTTTAATCTTGTTCGTATTTCTAACTTCACAAAAAGCACCAAATATTTGATTTGTGTTGTAAATAAATCGGCTCACATGTGTACTTTGACAGATCAACACTTTCAATTCATATCATGGACATGAGTTGAAAATAGTTACAAAACGTAACTATTTGACACTTCAAAATAAATTTAGGAACGATGTAAATGTGTCAAATAGTTACAAATCATAACTATTTTTGATTAAAGGAACGACAATAGTCAACTATTGTTATAAAAAGAACGGACCACAGTTATGGTGTTTTTTTATAGAAACTTATCCCAAGATTATTTACAACCGGATCAACTTTGACAGCACTTGTCAAAACAAAATGAAAATAATTTTGAAATTAAAAATTTGCTATTTTGTTTGGGGTTATTTTGTTCACCCTCTTCTTTCTTGCCCTGCTTTCCTTAAAACTGACATTCCTGGACATTTAGTTTCCTCGTGTGAAAGGGGACCGGGCTATCAACATGATAAGGCTGAAATTACATCTATTTCACTTGTCATTAGCTTCTTTTTTTTTCGTTGGAACACTGAATAGAGCTCGAGCAGGTTGAGCAGGCTCTGAAGTCTCAACATCCTATGAAACGAGCTTGTTATGCATGATGCACATTATCGATCATGACTGATAGTTTTGACTGACCAGTCGTAGTGTGTAGGTACATTGGGGGCTATCGTGAATAAAATTTCCCATCTTCGAAAATTTGAAACGCCAATGCTTTTCAACTGCAATTCTTGACCTCAAATTTGGCTTATTGAAATGATAGCCAAATTCACCTGGAAAATTTATTAGCAATACTGTTAGATTACGATGGATACTTTCAAACATTATTCACGTTCCAAACGTTCCTAAAAGGAGGAAAACATTCCCAGGGAAATTTTATTCACGATAGCCCCCATTATTAATAACATTTAGTATCTTCGGTAAATTGTCTCACAAATTTTGTTATTAGCGTGACTGACATCAGTCAATCATGATCGATAATGTGTACCATGTATTAACTAGCAGCCTCGTCCGTCACTTTAATTTTGTGTGTATACCTATTTGTTTTCGAATGACGTTCCTTGAAGTCTCGTCTGCAATTTTAATGAGTTTAAGGTATGTTTTTTTTTTTTTGCGAAAGCCCAAAAAACAACTATCTTTGTCTTTTCTCTTTCTTATTTCAACAGTAAAAAAAAAAGAAAACCTCAAATCAAATTCTGACACTGACGTCTGGTGGAACTTCCGATTAGGATAAAAACATACCTTATATCTTAGGTCCGTTTGAAAACATGAATTTCTTAAAAAAAAATCACAATTTTCTGTCAAAATCCATGGGAAAAAAACAGCTTTGGGAAACCTGGTGAAAATTTCAGGTTAACCAACAGGCATATTGTTCGCTTTATGTCAGTCTGACGTTTACGGTGCTTGGTTGTTCAGTTTTAAGATAGACAATACCTCTGTTCATTTACTTTCCAAACCTGCCATTTTTTATCCAAAGTTCTGTCAAAGTTCATATAAGAAAACATTAAATTGCACTATAAATGTTAACAATGAGTAGTTTTGGACTAGTACGCGAACACACCTATTTTGTTTCTTATACTTACATAGGTATAGGGAAATTTGGATTCTGTCAACGTCAAAAGTGACAGCAATCATTTTGTGGCAACTGACAGACGCAAAACGAAAATAAAAGACATCTTTTTTATCTAAACAAGTCTTCCTGCTTTATATATTTTAACATTGCACACAATGCCAGTATTTGGCATTGGTATTTTAAAAAGAAAAACAATTTTCAGTTTTCAAAATAGCCGTGTTTTATTATCTTCTATCGGGATCCGGATCTGGATCTGGATTTACTTTTAACACGTTATACACAAACAAAATACTGGGAAATTTTTAAAATTGTTTTTTTTTCTAACACGTGTTAAAAGTTAATCCAGATCCAGATCCCGATAGAAGATAATAAAACACAGCTAATAGGCGTGTTTTTTTGCAAGTCCATATGGATTTGTCGAAAAAAAACGGCATCGGGACTTAGGACCTTTTTACTTACAATACGTAAGTCCCGATAATTATCTGGACTTAGCTAAGTCCATATGGATTTAGGTTGTTGTTGTATTTTCGTGTAAAACTATTAGTTCCGATGTTGTTTTTTTTCGACAAATCGATATGGACTTGCAAAAAAAAACACGCCTAATGTATGTAGGTATAATGATTTTGACGTTTGTGATAAAACGAGACAAGCATATATTGCTATTTCGTAAGGAAATCTATTTATTTGTCAGTGTTTCTTAGAATATCTATCTGTGTTGTAGTGTTAGTGCCTTCCTAGCGCATTACATAGCCCTGAGTAAAATCGGGAGGCGAAAAGTAGTCCCACAAAACATCATTTGGAGCATAGTTTTTTTCTCAAAGGAAAGCGACATTTCAAGTTAAGTATTTGCAT
The DNA here is from genome assembly GCA_932273885.2 of Leucozona laternaria. Lineage (NCBI taxonomy): Eukaryota > Metazoa > Arthropoda > Insecta > Diptera > Syrphidae > Leucozona > Leucozona laternaria. The sequence goes on along the minus strand of OW026366.1, from coordinate 213,755,362 downwards.
CCGGTTTCCGGTAACAAATTCCATCAGAAATAGCAATTATGTTCACATTAAGCAAAACCACAAAACCTCAAATCCATTAACAAATTTTACCATCTATACATAGTGGTATACCTAGATTTTAATTTATAAGATGCAAAGTGGTGAATAGATGGCCATTAGGTTCAATTTAAACAGGCAAGACATTTATCTATAAAAATAAATAACATAAAAATTATTTCTAAAGAAAACAAAAAAAAAAAAAACATAATGCTAGAGTAAGAGAGTGTGACACATTGGGAGGCATAACATTTCGTTATATTTTTTTTTTTTTATTTCAAATATACTAAATAAAAAAGTCCCCTGTTACCACAAGTAAGAAAAAAAAAATCGTGACTTAAAAGATTCAAGTTCGAAGCAGTGCAGAGCATATATCTACAAAAATGCGCATCTTAAGTGCGACTACCTGTTTTCATCATCTGCTGCTTCCTTCGGCCTGTCTGTATTTGGAACAACACACGACTTCTTGAAAGCGAACTAAAGAAGAGATATTTTCTTCCAACATCTAAAAGGCGCTCCATCTTATAAGAATTCTCAGAAATGTCTTCAAGGAAATACAGGAAGATAAGAACAAAAAAAAAAAAAAGGAAAAGAAAAGAAAAGAGGAGCCCATTTTAATGAAAGGAACATATTCTTTTAAGAGAAGAAAACAAAACAAAAGATATAGAAAACCTCAAAACCTGTTAAAACTAAATAGGTGCACACAAGCAAATCGATTAATGGATGGTCTTTATTCGCCTTTCATCATTCTTCCTGATGGAGGAATTTTTATATAGAATTCGTAGGTTTCTCACTTGAATCGATGTCAAGAACAACTAAATGCAGTGGAGATCAGTCACGCTACACGCTCCTTAACTGTATACTGCTACAGATTATACTCTTTATATATTCGACAATATATACACAGTTAACCAAACGAACAAGTTATCAAAGTTCTTTCAATTTTATCTAATTGATAAAAAATGCATTATGCACTTAATTGTGACAAATGCAAACATTTGCCGACAACGAATATGGTACTGAGAAGGAACTCCTTTCGAATGCAAATCGGGTGGATCAGCCATTTGGCATTTTAAAAGCATCTAACTGACAGCTCCAAAAGAACACCGTAATTCTCCTTCTCGCATTTGGATGCACTAATTAGGCTTTCTTTTTTTTTTTGCAATGTGAACGCGTGCACAATTTTTGACATGTCATTCCAAACAAAAATACAAAATAAACAAAATAATCTGGCGAATGTCAGAAAATGCAAAAAAAAAACCAATTCGAGAAGAAGAACAAAAAAGAACAATTTTGCTACTGTGCACAGCAGTGCACCCAAAGCAGCTAACAAGAACAACACACGGTTCCCGGTCATTATAGTATATTGTGGATTCACTTATTCTACGAAAGATGTTAACAACAGTACGAAAAAAAAAACAAAAAAAAAATGCAAAACCCTCTATTAAGATCGAAAAACACATAAAACCGTGAATCTACCTGTGGTCTTCTGCAAAGGAACAGATTGAGGTAATTTAAGTTTCCTTTTGGGCCCCTCGGGAGCAGCGCAGCGCAGCGCACACCATAGAGTACCTATATTACCTAGAGAACCGACTTAGGCGGTCGTTCTCTTCCACCCTACAAGCTGTACTGAGAGGAAAATGCCCATTAAGTTTTGTATGGGGTTGTTGTCCAATGCATTTTAAATGGGACCGAACCAACATGGCTTCAATTGAAAGGACTTCGCTCAAATTGCTCAAAGTGCTCAATAAGGTGGATAAGACCGCCCAGGGATTCAAAAAAAAATCCGTTAAATTCAAAAATTGAGAAATTTATTAATTTCGTAGTCAAATTTCTTTTTTTAACCATTTGTCAACCTAAACTATGAAGAATATCGGTCATTGTTGCTCCCGGGTAATAAATTAAATAATATTTTTGAATATTTATGTTTAAAAAAAAAACAAAAACACCTATCGAAAATTGGAAGCGCACTCTAGTTTCTTAGCTCAAAAAGGTACGTGTCTACGATTGAGGTGTGCAAATCGTAGACACGTACCTTTTTGAGCTAATGCCACCACTTTGTTCACAATTAAACCGCAGACACGTACCTTTTTGAACTAATGCGCCAATTTGTTTTTATATCCACCATTCACACGGATTCACGGATAAGGAAAAAAGAGTAAACTAAGAGAGTTTTCACTTAATCACCTCAAATAAAATTTGCGGGTGTTTAAGGCAAGAGGGGTACCGGTCGGTTCTCTAGGTAATATAGGTACTCTATGGCGCACACAACGAGTTTCGGTTTCCTTCAAGCAAGATTAAATTCCTATATCCAAGCCCATGTCTCACATCCTTCACCTTCTTCTTCTTCGCCCGAATGTCTATGTACATATTATATGTAGGTAGAGGTACCTTTTAGATATTCTCATCCCCATGGCGCTGAAATTCTTAAATAAGCATACAGAATGCGCCCTGTCCACGATGAAGAGCTATAAAAAACAATACTATATACATATACATTCCTTTGGCCATTATGGCCTCCTCCTGAGCTCTGTCTGTCTCGCTTTGCCCTTAGCCTATGGTATTACACCTGTAATTACAAACGATGTTCGACTTTTTTTTTCGTTTCTGTTTTTTTTTTTTTTAATTTTACCTCGGACTTTTTTTTTGTGTCTTCCACTGTATAGTTTCGTGGAAGATGGTTTTTTTTTATTTTGTTTGCATTGATGCTCAACTCCCAAATTAAAAACGATAATGTCCGTCAGTTAAGTGGCTAACATGGTCAAGGAGCCGAAGGCAAAAAAGAAAAGAGGCGTTTCGATGCGAACAACATCTAGAGGGCTTAAGTTGGATACAGTATTGCCTGAAGGTATGGAGATACTCAGTAAAATCGATGCTATGTTTGTATGGAAGGTTTTGCTGCGCATCACCTTTTTCTTGACCTGTTTATAGAAGTTTTTTTTTAGAAAAAAATAATAGTAATCATCAGTAATAACTCTGAATTAATGCTTAAAAAAAAAACATGGGTTTTTGGCAGCACTGACATGACATCTAATGGCATTTTATTAGTCAGTTCTTTACGTCAAATTATATGTCAAACGGAAGAACTTTTTAACGAATTGATAGACGGTGTTCACATTGGACTGTCTCGTCCGTCGTCTCTGTGATTTTGCTCACTCCCACTTCATGCTGAGCAAAATATATCCAGGAAGGGCAGGATTTTTAATTCTTTTTTTTTTAAATCAGTGGAATATTTTTGACATCTTCTTTTGTGACATCTGTTTCCTCTGTCTGTGATTTATCTTTATCACTTAAACCCTACAGAACCCATTTTTTTTCAATTGGAAACATATTTATTTAGGAAGATTTACATTTTGTAAGTGAAAAATTTCTAATTAATTCTTCAAAGAGCACAGATTTTTGTTTTTTTTTTTTAACTTATGCTGAACGTCAAAGTGAGTCAGATGTGTTCACATAAGTTTTGTGTCTGAACAAAACAAGTTGGATTCATGTTAAAAAAAAAAATCGGAGGAGTCAGCCCAATGTGAACACCGTCATAAAATGTAAAGTCGATACGGTATTCATGTCAGAAAGTTTAAGATTTATTGAAAAAGATTTCCAATATTTTGACAGTTCGTTTACGACGACGTAAACATTCGGAGCCGTTTATGACATTGTCGATGATTATAAGACATTGCATAAGTATACTCTTAATATAAATCTAGTTTTATATTTCTTGACAAACCTACTGTTTATTGAACAGATAATTCTTCTGAGTCATAAATAAAAACAAGCTACAACTAAATGTCTTTGTGTTATTTTGTATTAAATATTTTTAGTGTAAAATCAAACGGAAAAATTGTTTGACCTAGCCTGATCCTCTTCTATTGCGAAATAAAAAAAAAATTGATGGATCCAAAAAGAAAAACAAAACACCAATGTAACAGAATTTCAAACATGACTTTTAATTTATTGATCACACAAGGTCTTAAAAAGAGATTTTAAAAACATAAATATATAAATCCTTCGGCGTGGAAAAAAGGAAGAGTTTGTGTGTAAAGTACTTAGATAATTATTAAAGTAGGTATTTCTTCTTGTAAGTGTGCTCAAAGTTTTTAACACCATAGTGCTATCGTCATAGTTAGGATAGGTTATTTGTTATTTTATTGCTAATTTCGTATACCCTTATTAATAAACTTAAATCAAAGATGACTTATGCACCCTTAGGGCTGGTTTTACAGTCAGAAAAGTGGCACTTAAGTGGGCAATGTGAAAGATTAAGGGGTAATATCACAGTGCGCACTTACCTGCATAATTGGCACTTAAATCTCCGATGTTCCACTTATACGCTGGCAATGAAACTTAGCCTCATCATCATCATCGTCGGCTCGACAACCGGGGTCCGGTCCTGGCCTCCTTCAACAAGTCTCTCCACCCATCCCGGTCTCGAGCCGCCGCCATCCAGTTGCGCACCCCAAGGCTCCGGGCGTCCTGGTCTACGCCATCTCTCCAGCGCAAGCATGGTCTACCACGCTGTCGTCTACCATAGAATGTACCACAAAGAACTTTCCGAGCAGGTTCCTCTTCGCTCATGCGAGCTAGGTGCCCTGCCCACCGGAGTCTACCGAGCTTAATTTTTGTCACGATATCTGCTTCAAGGTAGATTGCGTACAATTCATGATTGTACCGTCTCCGGAATCGTCCTTCCTCACATATGGGGCCAACAATTCTCCTTAAGACTTTTCTCTCGAACGCGGCTAAGAGGTCGGAGTGCCTTTTGCTAAGCACCCAAGTCTCGGATCCATATGTGAGTACTGGCAGGACCATGGTCCTGTACAGCAGCAGTTTTGAAGTTATGGTGAGATTTCTGGATTTGAAGAGCTTTGACAGACTATAGTAGGCTCTGTTGGATTTGAGAAGCCGCCCGCGTATTTCTTCTTCTATATTGTTATCGGCTGCTACTATTGACCCAAGGTATTTAAAGGATTGCACCACTTCAAATTCGTGCTCCGCTACCTTGATTGTTTGACCAACTGTTCCTCTCGCATTCGACGCCACCATGTACTTTGTTTTACCTTCACTAATGTGCAGCCCCAGATTTTGTGCCGCCTGCTCGATCTGGATGAAGGAATCATGTACAGCTTGCTCAGTTCTTCCGATGATGTCGATGTCGTCTGCGTAAGCCAGTATCTGGCTGGACCTGTTGACGATGGTCCCTCTTGTTGCCGTGCCAGAGTCACGGATTGCTTTCTCCAACGCCAGGTTGAAGAGGAGGCAGGCCAAACCATCCCCTTGTCGGAGTCCATTAAAGATGTTGATTGGTTTGGATAGCAATCCGGCTATTTTTACTTGGCTTGTTACGTTGGTCATGGTCAACCTACATAGTCGTGTCAATTTATTTGGGATGCCGAATTCTCTCATGGCTTTGTAAAGTTCTACCCTGGCTATGCTATCGTAGGCGGCCTTAAAGTCTATAAACAGGTGGTATGTTGGGATGTTAAATTCTAGACATTTTTCCATCGCCTGCCTAAGGGTAAAGATCTGATCAGTTGTTGATTTGCCTGGAATGAAACCGCACTGATATTGTCCGATGATGGTTTTAGCGTATGGGGTTATCCGGTCTTGTAGGATAGAGGAGAGTATCTTATAGGCGGTACTCAACAACGTGATACCTCTATAATTGCTGCACGTTGTGACATCTCCCTTCTTATGTATGGGGCAAATGATACCTTTTCGCCAGTCTTCTGGAATTTCTTCATGCTCCCACACGTGCACTATAATCTCATGAATTGCTTGACGTAAAGCTGGCCCACCGTGTTGAAATAGTTCGGCTGGTATACCATCGGCTCCCGGGGCTTTGTTTTTCTTTAGCCGGCCTATAGCCTTCTCAACCTCTTCTATGCTTGGTGGCGGCAACATAGGGTACTCTTCTTGAAGTAGTGGAGCCTCCACTTCTGCAGTGAGCTGACCATTTAGCAATTCATTGAAGTACACTTCCCATCGCTCCAGTATGCTTTGAGGATCGGTGATCAGATTTCCCTCTCCGTCCTTGCAGTATGTGCAGCGTGGTGTGTACTGCGTCATGTTTCGGACGGATTGGTAGAACTTCCGCGCCTGGTGCGGACCTCGCTCTCGGCTTTTCTCTATTTCACAGATTATGTTCTTCTCCCAGGCTGATTTTTTCTGTCTGTGAAGCCGTTTTTCAATTCTTCTGAGCTCTTTATATTCGTCTTCGCGTGCCCGCGTTCTATGAGATTGTTGCATTGCTCGGTACGCAACATTCTTACGTTCAGTCGCTAGCTTGCATTCATCATCAAACCAGTCGTTCCGATTTCTACGACTGCTGCCTAAGATGGAGTTGGCAGTACTAATGACAGTATTCTTAAGGCGTGTCCACTTCTCATCTACGCCCAGCAAACTGGCTCCAGGACTTACTCTACCCAGTTCTAGGGCGAGTCCTAACGCATTACCAAAGGTGTTACTGGTGTTTTCATTGCGCAGAGCAGCCGTGTTGATTCGAACCTGATCGGCGGATGCAATACGTCTTCGCAAGGCAATCCGCCCTCGGAAAACCATACCAACAAGATAGTGATCCGAGTCGATATTGGCACCTCGGTACGTTCGTACCGTCATCAAGTTCGAGTAGTGGCGACGGTCTATCAACACGTGGTCAATTTGGTTACGAGTGACTCCATCAGGTGATACCCAGGTGGCTTTGTAGATATCTTTACGCGGGAACCTGGTACTCGCAACGACCATGTTTTTCGATGCTGCCAATTCTAAGACTCGAAGTCCATTGTCATTAGTGTTCTCATGCAAACTATGGGTGCCTGCGTAATGCCTGAATACCGGCTCCCGACCTATTTTTGCATTCAAATCCCCAAGGATGATTTTTACGTCATACCTTGGACAGGCATTGAGGGCCCTCTCGACTTGTTCGTAGTAAGTCTCTTTTTCTTCGTCTGAGGACTCCTCCGTAGGTCCGTGAACGTTAATGAGGCTGATGTTCTTAAATTTGCCTCGCACGCGAAGGGTGCATAGCCTTTCGCTTATAGCGTTAAAGCCGATGATGGCAGACTTCATTTTTTCGCCGACTAGGAAGCCTACCCCGAGCACATGGTGTTTTGTATGACAGCTGTAGTATAAGTCATAATCTTTCTTCTGTAGAACACCATTCCCTGTCCATCTTATTTCTTGAAGTGCTGTTATGTCAGCTTTATATTTTGACAGGGCATCGGCTAGCTGCTGAGCAGCTCGAGCTCTATAGAGCGATCGTACGTTCCATAAGAAAATTCGTAAATCGTTATTCCGTTTTCTTTGCGTGGGTTGTCGTCGTGAGATCAGTCCGTTTCCGAGGCTTGTTGCTGGTCTCGTAATTCTTCTTGTTTTACGGAACAGGGAATTAACCTGTTGCCAACCTGTGGAACCAGCCTGATCATATTAGCCAAACCTTTTTAAAGGCTTGTTTCTAGCGGCCGCCGCGAAGAGGCTATGATCACACTTCCACCAGTCCGAATAGTTACGGCACGTGCATGTTTTCGTATGCTACATGTTATTCCCCCTATTCGGCTGATGGCTGACCGCCATGAAACTTAGCCTAAGGTCCACTTATTCCGGTAAGTGGTGACTGTGAATTTGGTCCTTAATCAGTGAAGTTAATTGATGGTAAATTAGCTAATTTACCGAAGTTTGGGAATTAACGAATAATTACGTTAAAAATCCCTATGTTATGCCTGTCAAAAACTAGAGATACAAAGAAAACAAACGCTAGTGACACATAAGTTATTACAGAGAGGTTCACATTCAACGACATGTTCATCAACACGTGTTGTTACGTCAGATTTTTGTAACGTGAACACCATACGATTTTAAGAAAAGGGTTTGCATTCGAAGTAAACAACAAAAAGAGAGCGAAAAAAATAAAATGTATGCGCTGGAATTGGTGCGAATAATTAAATTCGCAACATATTTTCTCTGTGAAAATTAGCTTGAAAATGATGTCGCTAAGACAGTCGTGGAATGTGAATGATAGAAAAACGACTAGGGTCGGGCGACACAGCGTTGAATGTGAACCCCCCCATTAACAAGCTCAAGTGAAAAAGTGTGTGTGGAAATGTTCACCTTTTGTGAGATAGTGTATGTGGAGACTAAGAAATAATCTTTGGCGACAACAGATTTTTTGGTGATTGTAGTAGATTTTTATAAGGATTTGGTATTTAACGCTTTTATTAAAAAGTTATTTTAATTCGTGAATTAATTTTAGATCAACGTTTTAGTTGATTTGTGAATTCGATGATAATAATTAAGCATTTTTTGTATTACATTAGGGGAATTCAAACATAACAGCGTGTTTATGTGACTAATTCATGCACATGCACAATTGTATCTTCTGATTTATTCATTTCAGCTAAGAATGGAATCAACTTCTGACTAACGGCCAAAAATATTAATTTGACTTTAAAATAAATTCGTTGAGCTTCTTTTTTTTAATTTTTTTTTTTCTTATTTAATATTTTTTGTACCTTTTAAATTAGAAAAGGATACTGGGAATTCAGAAGATTTGACCGCGACTGACTGTCGTGTTTTGTGCAGATTCTTTACGAGTTGTTTTTCAGTCGTGTCGCGCCGCACTCCGAGACGGCCGGTTCTCGTCGGTCGTTGCAGGTATAGGTACCTTCCTACACATATCTACTTGAATTTTGATTCATGTGAACGATTTTTTTTTTCTTTGGCGATTAATCAATTTATGTTCGATGTGTGCTGAGTTTCTTTTCGGTAAGGAATTTTTTGTATCTTCTTTATTTCTTTTGTTTTGTTTTGTTTATTTTTTTTTTGGGAAAAGGCGGGTATTCAAAGAGAAGACGCGGATATGTTAGAATTAAGGATATACTAAGCATATCTGATTTCTTGACAGGAAATGCTTATCTAAACGTGAGTTGGGATTTTATAGAAGGAATGACAAAGGAAGTGTGGTCAGGTCAAATACCCAATGCAGATTTTATCTTAAAATATGAAGAATATTATGATTATAGATATGTCGACAAAAAAAAATGTGTACAAGCTTCATATGAATGTCAATTGTAGAACTGAATTTATATTCATTACCTATAATAAAGGGTCTTCCAAAAGGGACTTCCGAACTTTGACAGTTGATAGCGGCCATATGGTTGAAGCTATATCTGTCAAATTGGCTGTCATTTATTCTAGCTGTTTTGTCAAATCACCATGAACGGATATAGCGTTCAAGAACACGTGCATATGATAAAATTGTTTTATCAAAATGGGTGTTCTGTAAAGGCACCGTTCGGGCATTTACGGTCATCTTCAACGATGAGGCCCATTTCTGGAACAACAAACAAAATTTGTAGCATTCGGGACGATACCAATCCACATGAGATCCAAGAGCGTCAACCCATCCCGAAAAAGTCACTGTTTGGTGTGGATTTTGGACTGGAAGCGTCATCGGTCCATATTTCTTTGAGAACGACGTTGGCCAGGCCATCACCGTCAACGGCGGTTTGCATAATTTTAGTCACTTATTAAGGCGGGTTCAGTTGCAGTTTAAATATAAGTCTGGCATGATACTAGATAAAAAGTTTTTAAAATTAAAAAATGGAAAGAAAAGTACCTACTTAAAAAGTATGAACAAAAATTCAAAACCAAATATCCAGCTAAATATAAACAACTTTTAATAGATACATAAAAAACAAAACAATTACTGCATTGTGATTCAACCTTAACAACTGTTTGTTAAAATTTCAATCGAACACACCTAGCTTAGTAGTACAAGGTCGCTCAAAAGTCATCATCCTAGGTGTGTTTGTAACGAGAAATTTCTTGCAAATTTTCACAGAGACCATATAGGAGAAAAAACCCAAGTTTGGGAAACTTGGTGAAAATTTCACGTTACTATCGGTAGATGCTATAATTTAAGCAAATGGCGGCAAGTTTCAATTCTACTTTGACATTTGTGAAGAAATCAAATAAAGGGTTTTCCAATAAGAGGTGTTATTTTGAATAGCCCGCTATTACGGTAGTTGTCACTTTTGAAGCTGTCATTTTTTGGCATTTGACAAGTAGAAACTACGCCATTAATAAAAATGGAACGATACACGCTTCAACAACGCATTGAACTTATTAAAATTCGCTATAAAAATGGTGAAAATTTGGCAGAGACGGTTCGTAAAACTAAAACATTTTTGGGTCGTCGTGAAGCACCTTGTCGGACCGCAATACAGAAATTGGTGGACAAATTCGAGCTGTTGGGACAAGTTAGTGATGTGAAGAATAAAACCCGTGGACGTCGCTCAAGAACAACTGAGAATATTGCTGTTGTAGCCCAAAGTGTTGAAGAAAACCCAGGTTTGTCTATTCCTCTTCGTTCTTTGGAATTAGGCATTCCACAAACGTCATTACACCGTATTTTGCATAAAGACTTGGGTCTTAAGGCTTATAAAGTTCAGTTAACACAAGAACTCAAGCCGGCTGATCATCAACAACGTCGTGTCTTTGCTGATTGGGTCCTTGAAACGCATGAAAATGATCCGGAATTTCATCGAAAAATCATCTTGACTGATGAGGCCCATTTCCACCTCGGAGGCTACGTCAACAAGCAAAACTGTCGTGAGGCTATCGAGGACATAGGGCAGCCACTTTGCGATTTGGTTATGGAAAATTTCATGAAAAGGATATGGTCCTGTAAGCGTGGTCGTGGCGGCCATTTGGCTGATGTTGTGTTCCATTATTAACGGCATACCTTCCTCTTAATGAAATAAACATCCGATCATTTATCTCAAACAATGCCATTTTTCTTTGAATATCAAAATAACACCACTTATTGGAAAACCCTTTACAAAATACACGTCAACAAGACATGAATCACTATACTCCTCAAGAACGTCGAATATTTGACTCGGTAGGAAATAAGAAAAATTGTTTCGTGAAAACGGAGCATCATTATCGAAGCACATATATTCAAAACACAAACAAATAATATCGACAGTATATCATTCTCACCGTCTTCCAAATAAGTACGCAATTCAAATAGTCGGAAGCGTAAATTTGTTGTTCCCAATTGGGTTTAGTTTTGTTCACACTTTTCTGTAGAGAGCACGGTGAAAAAAAAGTTGGAATTTGTCTGACAACGCCTGCCAAATTATCTACCAATTTTTCGTTAACAAACAGATGCCAACCTTGTGGCATGGAAATTTACCTACCTGAAAATACTGTCAGAAACGCCATTGTCAGAGGCCATTGTAACACCATCTGACAAAAAAAAATTGAAAGGCGTTGGGTCACAATCTGCTAACTGCGTGAACAGACAATTTAGCTTGGTAGGGTAGGTCGATATTGTTAGGTCATGGGCAGCTATTGTCAGAGCATTGACAGATCCGTCTCTGTTGTATGTAAAATTAGCTTAATGTTAAACTTTCTTTTTAACTCCACCATTAGAATATTTTCATTCCATTTCTTTTGTCATTGACACTAAGGGTATTCATGCAACGGCGAAAAACCCGGATATCTAAACCTCAGAAGCCTGATAATACCTCTGTTCGTTTACTTTCCAAACCTACAATTTACTGCCAGTTTTAGTCCGAAGTTCTGTCAAAGTCCATATAAAAAAATTTGATTGGACTAAATATGGTAAAAATGGGTAGTTTCGGACTAGATCGCGAACAGACCTAATTTTATCTCCGCTTCAGAAACAAACTGTCAAAATTTCTATGGGAATATTTTTCTGCAGATCTGATAAATTTATCTCATCAATTTGATGCGGAAAGCGTTAAGTTAAACCTGATGAATTTAGAAATGACATTTGTGATGTGTTTGATGTGACATTTTTCATAAGTATTTCTCAGGGGACTGGCGGAAAGTTATATTTTTATGCAAAGCGGAAATTTATCTCGTTGCATGAATACACTTACTACTTTCATTTGCTTTCCTTAAAGACACAAATAAACACACATCAATTTTTTAGGTTTTTTTTTAAACAGAAGTTGATTTCATGAACCAGGATTTCAAATTGAACCATTTTTTACAAACAAATATCTTTTTCAGCTTACTACCTACTTGCTAATGTTTTACTCATCATTCTTATTTTTGTTTTGCTATCTATTATATATATGTACGTACATAAGCAAAATAAAAATAAAAGTGTATGCTTACTTCACACTCATTTTGTTTAATTAATGGCGGCTAACCGGCGCCGCCGTCGCGCCGCGCCGGTTTAAAAAGGAATTTGAGCGAATTTTTTTCGTTGAAGTCATTCGTACTTTTTGTTGTTGTTGTTGCTTAAAATAAATATCTAATAAAACTTTTTTGTTGTGGCATAAAATTAAAGTCGGCTTTTTAGACCTGCCTTGTCTACAAACAATTAACACAATTTTGTGCTTCCACTCAGACAAAAACAAAAATGAAAAAAAAAATAGAAACAGGCTCTAAACAAATTTAATCATATCATTGCATCGAAAAAGTCTTCTAATCGCTTTAATTTGCTAAATAAAACTTTTAAGCAAATAATAAACGATGAGATTAAACTTAATTTTATGTTTATCGTGAATAGCAACTTTTTTCCGGAGGGATTTTATTTTAAATTTATATTTTCGTAGATAGAGGAACTTGGCGCCAGGAAATAATCTCGGGCGCCGCTGCCGCCATTGCCGCCCGTCGCGTCGCGTCGCGTCGCGCCAATTTCAATGCTGAATGCTGCCAAATCGCCTATATCAAAAAGTGATAAATAACTCAATGAAATAAAAAAAACAGCAACAAATAATATAAAAACACGCAAAACTGCTAGCTGAGAAAGAATTTTAAAACTTTAAATTTAATTTCTACCTAACGGTATAGAGGGACAACAAAAAAAATTACCACAACTAATGGCGATGGCGACGCACGACGCTGCGCGGCGCGGCGACAGTGGTTTTGGGTTTTTTAAAGGCCGATCGAGTGTGTAATCAGCAATGTCGTGCCATCCCATCGGCTCGGCTGTGGCGGTGGCGGCAACGTCGAATAAAATATTGTTGTTGTTTTCGTTGGTCATCGGCTAAGTTTATACAAAAATGAAAAGAAAAACAAAATTGTTTTCATTCTCAATCACACAAAGTCTTGATGCCAATGGCATTTTATGTACCATCACCATTCACTAAACGGCACACACATTGTTTTTAATGCCAATGCGTGTTTAAAATATTTCAAATAATACAATGGGATATTTTTAGAGGGATCAGCAGCCATATAAATAAAAAAAGAAGAAATAATTTAATTTATTTCCCATTAAATCATGTCCCATTTACAATTGTAATAAATAAATTAAAATAAAACAACACAAAAAAAAACTTGTTTACTGTTTCTTTTTTGACAGCGCACACGAAATGAAGAACATCCCGTTTATGGGCTGAATGCTACCAATGGGTGTATACACGGCAATATAGACTGCCAGCAGCGATGCAATATAATGGCGCCTGGTGTATTTGGTTTTTGTCTAGAGCGCGAACACAAAAAGCATGCATGCAAACAGAGAGACATCGCACAATACAGCGGTACATGAGGCAATGCATGACCGGTGAGGCGCACGGCCAGAAACCCTCCCCCATCCGAGGACTCCCTGTGATTTGGTGTGTGGTGCAGCACGACAATGGATGGCGGTGCGGCACCGCAGCGTTTTCTCCCTTTTCAACACACTGTCTTGTTCTAGTGATTTTCTAATTTTACGAGTTTTTTTTTTTTTTTTTATTTAAATTTTCATATTTTTAGAACGCAACACATTGAAAATTATGGAATATGGAAAATGTGTAGGGGTAGGCGACTTGCAGTGGGTAGAAGTAACCATGCAACAGCAGCAAGTAGAGAGAGAGAGAGAGAATAAAGGAGATGTGTTTTTTGTATTTGTAGCTAAAATAAACTCTATAAGAATGAATGGTTTTTATTGTTTTCACTTTATTTAATTTTAATAGATTGAAAATTTCGTTCTGTCAAACGTTATAGTTAGGCCTTATGTCAGTTGCATTGAAATGTCATTAAATTTGTTCCCTGCTCTATGTTTTACTCTAGCGACTGCGAGGTGGATATATTAGCAGAAACTTCAAAAAATCAACATTTAAACTTGACACACGGCGCGCGTGGCTTTTTGAAGAACTTTTCTAAGGATAAGTTAGCGCTTCCAATGATTTAGCTAGCGCCAAGGTTTGTGCAATTGAAACTATTGCGCAAGTAAAATGCAAGTAAAAAATGTATGATCCGGATCAATTTTTAACACGTTCCTGCTTTCTATTTGGATGTATTTCCATTATCTTGAAATTAGTTCCAGTTCTGGCGGGTAGATGGCTTTTTTGTTTGTATTTAGCATATGGTAAGGTAGTCCAAACTGTCAAAAGTACAGAAAAAAGGCAACAAATTGATAAACAAACCAATACAAGGAAAGAAGAGATGGATGTCACTAGTCACTGTGATCATGTTTGTTGTTTTCTTATTAGGTCCATTTTTTCAGTTCGAGATTAAAATTTATTCCGAGTTAACTCAACAAATTTTGTGAGTTAACTCAGGATTAACTGAACAGATGCTTTTGATGTTTTATTCACCGAGTTTGTATAGTTGTTCCGCATGTATTCTCTACCGAAAAACTGCTTCCATAGTTAATTGTGGTTGAATTCACATCTAGAGTTAGCTGACTCTGGTTTAACTAACCCCACTGAAAAACTCGGCGTTAGTTTAAATTAGAAGAGATTAAGGGTATTCACGATCCGGTGCCACTGGTCTAGTATACAAAATGGTCAAAGTTTATCAGCAGGGAAGGCCTTTACAATGTCCAGAAACAAAAATGAAAACTGAATACTTTGAGAAGGCACCTGTGCAGGATTGGAAAGATGAAAATGGCATCACACGAAAATGGAATTCACTGTAACATACCCTTTTCAACATAGAGTTATATGTATATGACAAATATATGCAAAAAAAATTGATCTTAAGAATACGTATCCGATCCACTGTAAACCTTAATTACTCATTACATTCTTGTGTTACTACCAGCTTTAACCATTCATTATTACATTCCAGAACTCAATTCTATTTGTTTAAAATTTGCATATTGCAAACATTTTTACAGTTAGTTCTTCAAAATAATGCTACGCAAGTCTACTGGCTGACTTATTTTCATGATGACTTAAGTTTTTCATTAAATGGATTTAATGTAACGAACATTTTTTCTTCTGAACTTAAAAAGAAAACAATAAGTTAACCACAAAATTATATTATTTGTTAACAGAACTAGCCACAATCAAACAAATGACTGAATACCTAATTCCATTAAAATCACATTGCAATTTGACACTGACATCTGTCAATTCAATGCGGTTTTTTCTTATTCTATTAAATGTCACAGAGACATGTATTTTTTGTTTTGTTTTTTAATTAATATTTAAATCTCACCTGGTATTAGTATCCGATTCCAATGTGCTGGATTGCAACAAACGTAAACTTTTTCCTTGCCATTCGGACACATTGGTATTCGTTTCAATTCCGTTGAATCCCGCAAATCCGGCCATAGCCATAAGCGACACGCAATCACATTTGGCTCTTCGCCTCCGATTAATTCGCGCGGTACAAGGACACACGTCGACGGCTGATGCGACGACGATCGATGGATCTGGCTTTGACGGCGCCAAACGGCAATGCTGCCGCTGTTGTTCGCGTCGGGTCCGGCGTTCACGGCGTTCACGTTCAAACGATTTTCGACAACTTGACACAGGGTGTCCAATTGGGGATCTTTTAGCTTTTTCATAAGGGCTTTGAATAGTTCTTTTGTTTTCAACGTACCAGAAGAGTCGCTCGGTAAAATGGTTGCAGCTGTTGTTTTTTGTTCGTAGAAATTGAAGTTGTTTTTGTTGTTGTTGTTGTTGCCAATAGCACTGTTGTTGTTGTTGTTGTTGTTGTTGAGAGTGAAATTCCGATTGTTCTGATGAGGGTCGGGATAGTTCCCAATGCTCGATTCGTTTGACTGGGACCCAACACCTCGGCAACAATTTCGAAAAACACTTGCTGCTGTCGCAGTTATCGCTGAGGTGACAGTTGTTGATACTGGCGTTGCCATCGCACTGTGAGAAAAGTTCTGGTTGGGATTGGCTGGATGACAGTTGCTGCCAACACATGATTCGTTCGAAAGAGAATCCCCACTGGTGCAACAGCAATTCCGTAAAACACTTCCCGCTATCGTGGTCCCAGTTGACTTGTTGTTTGTTGTTGCTAATGACGTTTGATGAAATGCCAGATTCTGGTTTTGTTGCCAATTCGTCAGTCGTTCCGCTATCAATTCGCCGGTTATTGCTCTCGTCGTTTTCGCCGACCAGCTGGAATATTGATGATCGTAGTCGTCGCCTTCGTTGCAATCGGTTGAATTGTCTCCATAACTTTCGCAATAACAGCCACCTATCTTGGTTTCGTAATCCTGCTCGATGCTCATTTCCTCCGAGCCGGATTCCAATTCCATTGGAAATGACACTTCGTCGGCGACGCTTCCGAAAAAGCTCTTCGAACACACACATTGAGTTGAGTTCATTGGGTAAAGGAGCTGTTGATTGCTGCTGTTCTCGAGCATTGAACTCATATTGCAGCAACATCTTCCAGAGCAATTCATTTGACCATATTGCGGTGGTGGTGTTTCCCGAGGATCCATCATCAGCAGTTGTTGTTGCTGTTGTTGTTGCGAAAGCTGCTGTGACGTCTGATACTGTTGCTGAGGGCGGAGTGGACGTTGAGGGTGACGCCGCTGTGGTTGCACACTTGGCATTACATCGATGTCTTGATTGTACTGCTGAAATCGCGTTTGGCATGCAAACCATAGTTTGTCTTTTTTTTTCTGTTTGTTGCTTTGAAACATGAACATGGAGGGACATAAAATGCATTGGTAACATCGATCTATCGTATTTGCATTATCGATTAAAACTGATGCAATTAAATTTAAATTGTATCACACTCGATCGATAGATGATATGGTTTTTCTATTTATTTGCTTTTCTTTGTCTTGTTTTTTTTTTTTTGTTCTCTAATTTAAGATTTAGTGTGCGTTAACAACTTGTAATTGTTGTTTATTACATAAATCACTTTTTTAGATTTTTAAATATATACTTAAGCAATATCACATTTACAAGTAATAAAAAAAAAAACATGAAAGTAAGCGAATCACTTTATATAAATTTTATTATTCAAGCGCGATTTGATAGAGCACTTTGAAGCTTATATCCTTAAGTGGCAATGGCACGAGCACGTTATTATATTTATAACAAAAAATTAAGGTTTTTCTTTTGAACCACTTCAAATTATTACCGAATTTTCTTCTTCGTAATAGAGTTTCTCTAATGATAAATTAAATTAAATTTTAGTAACAACTGGACAGTTTTTTTTTTTTTTTTTTTTGTTTAATTTTGATATTTAAAGCACTTTTTGGTTGAAGCAGATATTTTTGTTTAAATTAATTTATTTTTATTTGTATTATGATATGTACGATTTACATTCGAAAGCTTAGAATAACAAGAAAATAATTCTGTCTGGTTGAAAGTTGAAGAGAGATGGATGTTGAGTTTTAATTTGAAAACAATTCCACAGCTGAAATAAATTTAAATATTTTACTTAGTATTATAATTGATTTAATGCATTTGCATTTGAATTGTTTATAGATAAATATATATACATGAGTATAGTGTGTGCTTTTCAGTGTTTTTTCTTTAAGTTATTCTCATACTACACTTATAATGTGTTTCCTAACAAACCGAATTTTATCTATTGTTGGGCGCCATTTATGTAAATGATCCATACAAAAAGGGGTCTTCACGTCGGATGGCATCAGTTTTTGATAGCAGATTTCTTTAAGAAACGGAAATCAAAATAAGTAACCCTAATAAAGTTTGATTCAATGTCAGCTCTGCTTCATTCTGTGCTGTGTTTCGAATAATAAGATCTAAGAAACCATGCCGAATAAAGTTAAGTTTTAATTATTCTTTAACAAGCAACTTTTTTATTAATAAATTGTTAACTCTTTTGGGATTTTTTACTATTTCGATCTGAAAAACTAGTGTTGTCAAGGCTTAAAGTCTATATTGGGCGCCATTTAGAAGAGTTATCAAAACAAGTTTGTGCATTAAAGTATGTACTTTCGGATCAATAAGCAATTACAGTTTTCCTTTACCGTTGGGCGCCATTTTTTCTATAAAAACTATTTTGTAAGCTTATGGTCTTTCTAAAAATTAGAAAATCGCTTTTCGTTAAACCTGTTTTCAATATCGAAGCAATTTAGAATAGTTTCAGTGCTTTGTTGCAAAAAAAACAGCCTATTAATTAATAGAGATATGTAATTTTAGTTGCATAAGTTTTGGTACCTATTCACTTTGGGATCCGTTTTTGTTACAGTAAATTTCTTTTGAACAGACTTCTGGTTAGAACTTCCTGCTTTGGGCTTTTCAATTATCAAACATTTACTTTCAAAGAATAAAAGATAGGGTGGCTCCTTTGAATTCGCTTTCAATAATATCTTTATTCTTAAGCCTTATAAATAATAATCTTAGCGATTGCGTTGGGCGCCATTTTAGTAAGAAATAATGTGATTTGGATAGACTTCTGGTATTTAAAAAAAATATAATTGAATCTCTTTTTGTTCTTTCAATTATTTCATTGTGGAATAATCGCGTTGGGCGCCACATTTATCAAACAGTAACAGTACAAATATGTATAGAAAATTCAAAAATTACGAGAAGCTGCTTTTTGACTAGATTTTTGTTAAACCTCTAAGTATCTCGTGGCATTTGATTATAAAACCCTTCTATTGTATAAAACTTTTATTGGGCGCCACCTAAAAACTACTCTAAATACGAACGACTTTTTTCCAAAACTAAACGAATGAAAAATTCGCGTTACAATACATTTATTAACATTTTCTCATTAAATTGAAACTATGTATGTAGTAGGTATTAGGTACGCATATTCCCCCAAAAGTAGACTAAGTCCATAAAATTTAAGACTTTGAAAATAAATGTTTACATTTATCTAACATCTTTTGCTGCACTCACTGCACTTTTATTTCAAATGTAAAGCACATAGATACAGAATAAATAATAACAAAAAAAAAAGATTCAAATAAAACCTCTCAATCCCCATAAAAGCAGCAAAATAATAACAAAAATAACAACGGCAACACACATTGCATGCATTAAATTAGAAAAGAAAAGAAAAGACAAAAAAAAACTCAGGTGGGGTATGTGTGAATTTATAAAATCCAAGCAGGTTATACTTCTAAAAGCCACCATCATATTATATTCATTATAAATTGTTTATGTGTGTATGATTTTCCTATAGGCGCCAGTGGGCGCCACTGACGTAATAAAAAGTAAGATAAACGTCGTCGAACTGGCGCCAGCCAGACAGACACACATACACACATACACTCGTACAACCACAGAGATACAGAGTCGGTTCCTTGCCGGTGGCCGACAAATCCGTTTTTTTTTTTTTTTTTTTTTTTCTTATTTATTTTGGTTAGTGTCTATGTATCTTTGAGTCTTTTGACTGTTCTGGCCTGTGCTGTTTCATACACAAAAGCACACACACATACATACATGCACCGAAACACATTTATAAAATTGGCTTTTCTTTTTCGTCGAATACGAGGGTGATGTAGACTAAACTATATCTAACAAAATGTGAACGCAAAATTAAATTCCTCTACACAAAAATTCACCTCTTTCGCATAATAATAAAAAAAAAAACCAATGAAAAATAACTGTTGACATATTTAAAGCTACTTGAAAAATGCTTATTGGTGAATGGAGAAAAAAAAAACCCTTTTTACTAGAAATCAAATTGTGTCTGTTGTTCAAGTGTTATTAATTACCGCTATCCATACCCTCTATATTGTTTTGATTCTATTGTGAATGTTGCTTATTCGTTTTTTTTGTCGATTGACTTTACTATTTGAATCAAGAAAATAGATCACACACATCTAAATACAGTTCATGGATAATGATGATGATAGTGGAAGAAAACTTAACGTAATTCTTAAAAAGTAAGATTGAAAGGCACACACGACACACTATTTAAATTGTTTGTATACTCGTATAATGCTCTCTAAATGATCTTCTGTCATAATGACATTTAATTTCTTTAATAAAAATAATTTATTTATCTCTTCTATAAATAATTATTGAATCGACAAGAGAGAGGATTGTACTTTTCTAAGTTTTTTTTTTTTTTTCTAAAGATAAAGAAAAACTGCTTCAATATGTTATACTAAACTCACTTTTTCTCTCTTTCGCCGAAATATCTTTTTCCTCGCGAACTCCTTATTCGATTTGATTTTTGATTTGATTTTCTAAATAATAAAATGAGAAAAAAAAAACAACTTTTCTTTCACTCGTTTTTTTTTTTGTACGTTCCGCGATTAGATATATAATTTTTTTTTTTTTCTTATTTGTGTATGATATGTATCCGAATAATTCCCGTTTCACGATATGTAATATATATTTTTTTAATTATAGCTTTTTCACTTTAAAATTGCTTTTTATTGAGAACACGATTTTCTTCCTTCTTCATTCCTTCACATGTAAGAGAATTCACAATATTTTTTTTTTTTTCATCTATTGAATCCAACAACAGAAATTATAGCAGATAATATAATCAATAATCAACAAGAAGAGAATTTGATAAATTTTTTTGAATATATATATGTACATATATATTAGCTTTCTTTATTTTGTTCACAATTTTTTTTTTATTTAATTTATAAAAAAATACATTTAAATAAAATATACGGACAAGTAAAAGATATAAATTTTCGAAAATATTTTTCAAAACATGGAAAATGTACGTAAGGTTATCATCTCAGTGAAAACATTCCCATAAATAATAATAATTAATTAATTAATATTATGATAATAATTAAAAAGAAAAATCAAGAGAACACACGAATACACGACGACGTGCAACGGAGTAGTTGCAGCAATTGACTAAAATACGAATTTCGATTCGGAGAAAAATTCTATGTGTTCCCTTGTTGGTAATGGTATTCGTATTTCGTTTCGTTTTGTTTTGTTTTACATTTTTTTCTTTTTATTTTCTCTTTCCGTGTTTTTTGTCCTCTATGTACAGTGTTCATTTAACATACAGTGATAGGAAACATCGAGATAATAGAGAAAACTCACTGAACTCTTATAAGAAAAAGATACATTTTTTATATTTTGAGTGACATAAAATACACAAATACAAGCGTAGATTGCACAATGTTGGCCGTGTCCGTGTGTATTTTGTATCGCTTGATGCTTGATAGTCGAAAGAAAATCAAGAGAAAAGAGTAGAAGATTAAAGATACTTAAGAAAAAAGTGCTGACGATGTAAATATAATCGAAAGGAGTGTGGTATTAGATCTAATACCAAGGAGTTGATTTCGAGTTTGGGTAACAACTGTCGTTTGTGGCAGTTGGGTAATGGGTATTGGAAAAATTTGAACTGGAATTTAAGACTTGAGCAAACTGAACGATAAGGAGGCTCACATCAATGTGATATCGTGATAGATTTTTTTGACAGGCATGTTATGAAAAATCATAAAACATTCAAGTTAGCAAGGAAATATTATTTATCTTTATTAATTTTCGACAACTTTTTCAAGCGGATAATATTTGATTCTAATGTGTCTAGCGTAGACTAGCGACTTAACGAATCTCTGAAGAAAATAATTAAGACGCGTCAAATCACTACAAATCCTTTATGCATTCATTGAATGTCTCTTTCAATTATTTGTTTGTTTCGTTTTCTGTGTAGCGGAACTAATTAAGCCCCTACCTTTATTTTAAATAATAAAGTTTAACAAAACTTTATTTAACCAGAAAATAAAATATACTCAATTATTAATCAAAATTACATTTACTTTTTTTCTCTAAAAACGAGTCTAGACGTGACGCTGGAAATCGATTAAATCTCGAACTCTTGTATTTGGTCGTTAAAAATCAAGTCGCCCTCATTGCTGCCGTGAACGCTCGTGTCATCAAATCTGGAACTAAAATTTTCTCTCAATCACGAACAGCTGATTGTCGGTTGTGTTCACTCTTGGCTGTGTTCACCAAATCTGTATGACACGTAGCGCCAACTTGTTGGAACTACATCTTAATTACATTCATTCGAGGTACGAACAAAAATCATTTATAATGGCTCTGTAGCACATACCATTGACCACAACAAGCTAATTAGCCATATTGTTGACAACAAAATATATGCTCCGATGACTCCATCGAATCAAAGACCGCACTGCCGGCGCGGCGCTAATTTCCATAATCTCATTTGGATTATCTTCTCTTCAAATGCGTAAATTTTGCTTATTGACTTATCCATTGATACAAAATAAGCCAAATTGCTGAATACAGTTTTTGATAAAACAGCTGTGCCAGTTCATTTCGGACCCATCCGACTAAATTTCCATGCAAACTATGGTCGTTTGGTTTCAATTAATGCACGAGCTGAATCCTGTTAGTCTACAATCCAAGATTTTTGCGTACAATTTTACATAAAGCGAACGAAAAAAGACCGATCAGTTTTGAATGACGTCGAATCGAAAATTTGGATCTTCTTCAAAACTCCCACTTCAGTGCGCACTCTTCTGGTGCGTATCGGTGCAACTGATTTTTTTGCAAAAAAGAAAATATATGAGAAAACTGTCAATAATTCGGCGAATAGCGATCTCAGCTGGTCGAGTAGTAGTCAGGTCTCAGGTGTAGAACAGAACCAAGATATTTGAACCAAATTTCTAAAATTTGGCAATTTGGTTTACCAGTCCTATTTTACGATAAAACTGCAAAGACTTAAAATTAAACGGTCAGATACAGTTAGCAATCTGACAATTGGATTCATTGATATTACTGTCTGTACACAGCACATTTTTAAATAAAATAAACTGAATTTTCAAATCCAACAGAGCCTACTATAGTCTGTCAAAGCTCTTCAAATCCAGAAATCTCACCATAACTTCAAAACTGCTGCTGTACAGGACCATGGTCCTGCCAGTACTCACATATGGATCCGAGACTTGGGTGCTTAGCAAAAGGCACTCCGACCTCTTAGCCGCGTTCGAGAGAAAAGTCTTAAGGAGAATTGTTGGCCCCAAATGTGAGGAAGGACGATTCCGGAGACGGTGCAATCATGAATTGTACGCAATCTACCTTGAAGAAGATATCGTGACAAAAATTAAGCTCGGTAGACTCCGGTGGGCAGGGCACCTAGCTCGCATGAGCGAAGATGAACCTAGTCGGAAAGTTCTTTGTGGTACATTCTATGGTAGACGACAGCGTGGTAGACCATGCTTGCGCTGGAGAGATGGCTTAGACCAGGACGCCCGGAGCCTTGGGGTTCGCAACTGGAAGGCAACTGGTTGTCGAGCCGATGATGATGATGAGACTGATTTTTCACAGCAGTTTTTAGATTCAAACTTTAGTTTAATATTTCTGCCGCAGAAAAATAGTTATAGAGAGATCATACCGAATTGAGAACGAAATCAACAAAAAAATCAGTTAAATTGAAAATACTTTTCCAAAAATGAATGCAATTCCAATGAAAAAAAATGAAAACATTACAATTTCAGCCATGTTTGACAGATTAACAATTTAAGCTCGTATCAAAGAGATGAGTTGGGAAAAAATAAAAAATACTAAAAGTTACTTTTTGATACTTCAAAAGTGAGTTAGTAACGACTTTATGACGTCAAAAAATGTACTCAAAGTTAGTTTTATGAATTAAAGGAACAATTAAAGTTAGCTATAGTTGACGAAAGAACTCACCACAGCTCGGCGATTAAATGAAAATGTAATTATCTGTCAAAGCAAAACGATATTAGAATGAAACTTGCATCACTGCACAGAGTATAATAAAATCTTATGAGATTCGTGCAGATTTTTGTTATTTCAGCCCATCTCTTTCCCTCTTATGAAAAATCATTCCCTGTCTTTTACATATTCATTCAAGTTTCATGCGCAATTGCTTCAATGTGTCCAGGAACTTTCGTATTAAGGTTGGCGGACGAATTTATTCGCCAAAATCATCAAAGTTTTTTGAAGTAAATTAAAAAATTTTCAATTTGATGTGATGATGATTAAGAATTAAATTGTTTATTGGTTTTATAGTGTTAATAATTTCTTATTTTTTAGGGATAGATTTGCTTTCTTATGGAATAATTTTATTAAGTTTTTGAATTTGCATATATTTGCTCATTTAGTCCCTCAAGGTACTCCTGGTGTTTTAATACCTTTTATGTTTTTTTTTTTTTAAATTTATTAATTGATTTTATAAAATATTTTCCGAGTAATTACGTGTTTTAGTCACTAACTTTTTTTTGGCTTTATTTTGACGTTTGAGGCGATTAACCTGAGGAATATTCACTTATTGAATTACAATTGATTATTCGATTATTTTTGTTGTTTTCTCTTTCTGCTGAAATAAGAAGATCTCGCAAATGCTAGAAAATGTGCTTTCATCTCATTTGTTTTTGAATTTGAATGATTTGACCTTTAATTGCTTGTTTCTGTTGTTTTCTATTTCTGTTCTAGTTTATTCTTATACATGACATTTTGAATGGATACCACTTGGGTGTGTTTGCAAGGTTTTCAGGTAAATTCCTACCGAATTTCGTGCAAATTTTGTTGAAATTGCCCCTTTTTTTTAATGTGAATTAATAGGTGCGTTGCCCAAAACTACCTATTTCTACCATTTTTAATCCAACTTTTTATATATTATATTTTTTTATATGAATTTTGACAGAACTTTGTACTAAAATTGGAAGAGAATGACAAGATTGGGAAGTAAACGAACAGAGGTAATATGTTAATTGAGATGGCTTGGAATTGAATTTGGGAATTTTCAACGAAATTGCATTAATTGCCGTGTTCCTTTGGAGGTGGCGAACTACTCATGAGTAGGTGCAAACGATAATCTAGTACATACTACCAACAACTGATGTTCTCAGCGCGAGTGGGTGAAATTTGTAGAAGAACCAATTTTCTGCGTTCCATTGAAAATGGCTAGAAAAGTACTAATATGTAAAAAAAAAAATGGACTAATCAAAGCTTATCCATACATTTTTCCATATTCCAGTTTATATGTCAATTCATATAACTTAATCCATAGGAAATTCTATCTTTTTGCATTTTTGTTAAGTTTTCTTTCCATTTTGTTTGAATTTGACAGTTTTGATGGTTGTACACAAAGGAGAGCGGTGCCGTAAGCTTTGCAAAATAAATAAATGCCGAAAATCCTGAGGCCATTTGGACTAAAAGAAAATAAGAAATCCAACATTCAGCAGCAAAAATAATCTACCTGTGTGTCCAGAGTGCAATGAGAACTCAAATAAAGTACTGTCATGTTCTTCGATTAATCTTTTTAATATTAAAATTTTAGTAAAGAAAAAAATTCAATGTTTATAAATATAATAATCCTTGACTAAAATTGATTAAAAAACAAACTGGCCCAAGGGATAAATCTTATTAAATTTCGGGTTGGGTCGGTGGAAATGGAAACGTAGTACTAGATTGTTAGACAAAAAGTAGGATTAAATGAATTGGTAACACTAAAGTACTTTTTACTATTTGAACTTAAACTTACACATCCAGAAAATGTACACTCACACACACATACATATAAAAATACACATCGACACAATTAATCAATGAAAACAAATAAACATTGAATAAACGAAGATGAAGAGAAAAAAAAAACTTGTTGTTTGGAAACTACTACAAAATACCAATACATTCCATTTCTATTCTATCTATCTATTTCTCCGCACTATGGTATTAGCTCTGTCGTCCACGAGTATGAGTATAGTTTAAGTTTAACCACACGGCAACCATGTATTTCTTTCAAGAAGCTTTAGGTTTTAAACATTATTTTAATCTGTAAACTCTGGTAGCTACGTAGAGTACCTGAACCTGATGCCTACAAGAACAACAAGTATACAATACAAACGTTTTTAAACCAAAGAGAAGAGAAACAATGAGAGGCAAAAATAAAAACCCTGCGATACAACAACAAATTTACTGACTACTTTAATATTAATATATATTGAAATCAGCTGCACAATACAAACATAACCACATGGCGCCACCATCGCCACCGCCATGCCTGTGCTGGGTTTTCAAAATTAATTTATTAGTGGGTCAATCACATGGTTATAGCTTTCATAAATTTATCCAAGGCTCTCTGAAATTAAATATGATCAAAAAGTGTTTATAAAGGGGTTTACAATTTAAATTCCTATAATATTTTTATTCCTACTTACTGTCTATTAATATATTAGAATTTTTGAATTTAAAAGTGACTGTTTTCGAAGAATTTCGATTTAAATTAGCAATTTTGTGTTTGTTGGGAAATGTGTGTACAGGAACAATAAATTGTAGGCATCTACTGGCTCCGAAAAACGCTGTTTGCCAACCATTATAAAGGGTCTTTCATTAAGCGCTTCCTATATTTAAATTTAAATAAACCGTTTGAAAGGCTTTTTGATGCCATTATGTATGGAACATAACATCGTTCAAATGATCTTCGGGGCTTCTCTGGGTGGCGGGCATTCGAAATGTCCAATTTTCCATGACTCTGGCGCATAAATTAGGCTGAATGTGACCGATGTCATGGGTTATGTTGGCCTTGAGGGCCGCTGTAGACGTGCGACTTCAGAAAATCCCACAAGAAAAAGTCTAACGGGGTCAAATCGCACGATCTCGGTGGCCAGTTCACATCACCTCCATGTGAGATGACCATGCCCTCGAATCGCTGCTGCAGAATTTCCAATGTGGCGTCAGATGTGTGGCACCTAGCGCCACCGTCCTGTTAAAACCACATGTCGTTGGTGTCCATATCATCCAATTCAGGCCAAAAGAAGTTGGTAATGATCGACCAATAGCGCTCGCCGTTCACGGCAATGGTCTGGCGCTGGCCTACGTCTTTCTCAAGGAAATATGGACCAAAATCCATACCAAACAGTGACTTTTTCGGGATGCAGTGGACGCTCTTGGATCTCATGTGGATATTTATCGTCCCAAATGCGACAATTTTGTTTCTTGACGTACCCGTTCATCCAGAAACGGGCCTCATCGCTGAAGATGACCATAAATGGGCGAAGCGCGATTTATGTTTTTATGTGTCCGAACGAAATAAAAAAAAAACTTTTTTATTCTTATTTCAATTGGGCCACAGGCCTCTTACGCTTTATTGATAGAAAATATAATTAACAAAATAAAATATTAACTAAAGAATCAGAATAGCCCGCCGTCCAAGCGTCGCTGCGACTATTCAGGTTATCCACGTATTATTCGACTCTTTCAGTTTGTAGTGCCTTTGCTTATATAGTTAGAAGTTGTTAATGCTGCATTTATTCGTTGTTGACCCTTTATTGTTGACGTTGTATTTATTGTTTGCATAAGTTGTTGACCTAAATGTGCTAGTAAACTTGGTTGCTTGGTGGGCCCGTTTGTAGGAGCTATATCATATGTAACTCGCGCGGAACGTTGCCGAACAGAACACCTATTTCGATAAAACAATAATTTTATCATTTGCAAATGTTGTTGAACGGTATATCCGTCCATAGTGATTTGGCAAAATCTGGCTAAATGTCAAATTTTGACGAGTGGGGATGAATTACTCTCAGAGAGAAGGAAAACTGTCAAAATGTCGGGAACGGTTTGCGCACTAATTTCCACTAATTCAGGCCAAACGTCAAAATTAAACTCGAAAAGGGTTGCCGTAGATCAATGATCAATCTTGATCAAAATTTTCCAGAATCAGAACACAAGAAAGTAAATGTTTAAAAAAAATTAAACGTACTAATCCCAAGTTTATTAATATAAAAACAAAACAAACATTTTTTAATTATACATTCAATTATGAAGCTCAGTGTGTTTTTTTCTTCAATTGCGAATATGTAAAAATTTTCACAAAATTGCACAATTTGTTACAAATTCCTGTTTGTTAACTCGAAAAAGTTGCAACGAGAGAGCACATCGAGAGGGAAAAAAATTTCTCTTCCATTGGATAACTTGCGAATTTGTGCTACATAAAATTCTGTGTGCAAGAAGAGTATGAAGTCTGTCAAAACACCCAGCTGTTAAAATCTTTTGCTTTTAATTTGAAATTGTGGTTTCTCTGGTATGTGAAAATTAACTTTATAAATAATAAATAACTTGATAAATTTATATTTTATGTGATGTTTTTTTTTTAATTAAAAGCAAATTGTTAACAAAACCAGACTTTTGACACATGATTGTTTATATGAGGAGTAAAATTCTGACATTTTGTACACAAAAGTGGTTCAATGCATTTGGTAACTTTCTTGTAAATTTCTCCATTTTTGAGAAATTCGTTCTCTCTTTGGTGTTTTGACAGGTTTTACACATTTTGCTGAAAAAGATACCAAACAGACCTTTTAAAAGAATTATTTGGTCAGTTAAAAGATTAATAAAATAATAAAAATCATGCCCATCTTCCAAAACAAAAGCAAAAATAAAAATAACACTTGGGCAACCTCGTTATTTGAACTCAACCGACAAAATGCTGTCATTTGACATGCTTTTACCTGGTAAGAAATACCCAGTAAGAAATAGCCAGAAGAAATTTCTCGGACCAGAACTGGTAAGGAGGGGAAATGTTTTACTCTCATTTAAGCGCTCTCTTTAGCAAGAAATATCACAATTTTTGATGTGTGGAACGGCTTCGGACTAAAAATGACTAAATCTGGCGGTCTGAAACTACTTGAAACTACGTAAGGAACACAGCTAATGACAGCCGATTTGACAGATGTAGCTTCAACAATATGGCCGTTATCAATTGTCAAAGTTCGGAAGTCCCTATTGGAAGACTTTTTATAAAGTGTTGTCAGTTGTATGGAAAGGCACCAGGCGGTCATAGGTTGATAAAATCTGAAACGCTCCCTCGAATTTGATGAAAGGCACGGTATATAAGGTGTATAAGGAATCACCGCCCAATGACACGCCTACTTCTTTAGAAAAAGTTTTCTAATTGATATTATTTATAAAAAATACGATTTTGTTATTTAAGAAATATCTGAATAATTTTTTTGAGTTGCTGCAGTATAGGCACAGACGGGGAGTTGAGTAGAATATACACCAAGAAGGTCGTTAGTTAGAGGCAATCATTTTGAAATTTCATTTACTTCCCAAAATTGACAGCTTTTGTCCGAAGAATTGTCAAAGTTCATATAAAAAAAATATTATCGTACTAAAAATGGTACCGATTCGTAGTTCTGCGAAGTAAGCGAACAGATCTAATTATTCAAAGTTTTAATATTTTCTTCTGCGAAATCAACTCTTTCTGTGATCTCCAACACGACAGCGATGTTCTGACGGAAACCACTACGAAAAAATACGCATTGAAAGTTTCATCAATTGACAAAAAAAATCACAGAAAGCCATGCTATAATGAAAGAGACAACAAATGCAAAACTCAAATGTCACTTTTCCGCACACAAAGATCAATTCGCTCCGAAAAAAAAACGGAGACTTCTTCAAATAATCTGCTACAATTATCAATTTTGTTCTTTCAACAGCGTATACTGTAAAACGAAAAGGAGGACGAAATTTTTCGTTTATGATTTCGGTGTGTCATTTTTGTATGGGATTTTTCGTTTCGCATCAGCAGCCTTCTAGGCTAAAGTCATTATAATCTCATCTCTAGGCACCAATAGAATATTTTTTTAAGTGCCTCTTGCACTACTGGTCTCCGAATGTTTTGTCCGATTTAATTACCACGGCTTTTGAACCAAAAAAAAACAACTTTTCTTGTTCATGTATAATTGGCTGCAAGCTTCAAGTAAACAATTTGCCCACTCCTCCTACTAAACTTCCACATTTATACTCGATTGGAAGGTTTATGATGTCATTATTATGTCGGTACTTTAAGCAATTAACATTTTATGATCCATATTCCATCATAGCGAGTCTTACGGATCAAACCTTTCGGCAGATTTAAGTGAAGGAGCGCAAGGTCTGTGTTTACCTTTAGGGCACACACGACCGCGCATGGCTTGCCTCTCAGCAATCCCCGTCACAAAAGACTCTCAGATGGTAACAATATCTTCTTGTCTTCCACAACTTCGAATTCAAGGGCAGATGAGATCTTTCCGTGTCGTCGTCGTCGTCGTCATCGTCAATATAATACCTACATATCTCTCAGCTTCACTTTATATTGCGGGGTGTAATTTAAGTAACCATGCACCATCAACTCCAGCATCAGCATCATGCGCAAGGGCAAATAGGCTCCGATTATAATAATGACAGGCCGCTTCGTTTTTTTTTTTTATCGAAGACAGACAGAGAGTATAAGAGAGCGAACACGACCATTGATCCATCTGAAAGGCATGGCATGATTTTTGATGAAAACACCAAGGATATAAAAGAGGATCAAGAAGCGCACCCTGATTGCAGACAGATTACATTTTTATGTTCGTCGGCATCGGCAGTCTGCTCAACTGGGAGGATATAGATGCAACGGGACAGGACCTATTACTCGGAGCAAGTTCTGGTGATTTTGCAAAACCATTTTCGAAGTACTCCAACGAGTTGCGAGAACGTATTATTTATACCGCTTGCTCTTCTAGTTGCAAGTTTCGCTCGCCGCGCCACACCGGTCGTTTCGACAACGATGAGGAAGAGTGCCAGGCCATGCAATAACCATTAAGCCATGGACTCCACCAAAAGTATCTTTTATACTCTTGTAGACTCTTATTTTAGCTGCGTTACACTGCATATTATCATCGCTGAGCAAATTTTCTTAATCGATCGAGATAATTTGTTTCCAAGTAATAACTTTTTATGTTTTTGTTTTTTTTATTTTATTTTTTTTTACTTTTTGTGTGTGCGCGCCTGCTTAACACACACTTTAATACAGTGGCATTGAAGAAAGCGGATGGAAGTCGGGGTTCTGATTCCCCAAAAGAAGGATGTTAAACAAAGTTTTATTTGTTTTGGCGTTTATACGTTCCAAGAATATTGCTGCTGCTGCTGCTGCTGTTATATGCTGCTCCGCTGCTGCCAAAGAGGAAGTTCCACAGCAGTTTATTGATTATGCGTTAATAGATGGGGGAAATTGTTTACCATGAAGCCTTCAGAGTTTTATTACTTATATGGCTGCGATCTGAGAATCATGAAGAAGAGGAAGCTTGAAGATTGGTCAAAACAAATCTATTAAAAATATTTATTGGAAATTAAAATATTACTGGAAAATTAAATAATACGACCGGGAGGTCAATTCGTGAGACTATTTCTGATTTTAGACGACTGACAAATTGGAAGTATTGCTCTCAAAAAAATGGAAAAAGATACAATCTTTTGACAGCAATACTGCCAACTTGTCAGAAATGTGATTTTGTATAAGAGCCTGATTACACGATTCTATTTTTCGGTTGTATCGTCTTTCGTCGTTTTTACAGATAGGATGAGGGGTGTAGAAACTAGGTTTCATTCTCCCTACGATCCTATACATACATCTCAACCAATCTGTCAAAAAGATGAAAAAAACAAAAAAAGGAAACGTGTAATCAGCCCCTTAGGACCAGTTTTTGAGTGGTGAATTTATCCAGAGTTAGTTAACTCGAGGAGTAAATTAACCCACAGTTAAATGAGGAAGGAGTTTTTGGCGGAGAATCCATGCGGAACGACTAAGCAAACTTGGTGGATAAAACATCAAAAGTTCAGTTAATCACCAAATTTGTTGAGTTAACTGCGGTTTAACTTTAACCTCGCACTAAAAAAACTGGACTTAAGAGTCGGTAAACAATGACCAAAATGTGCGTCTTAGAAGGCTATAGCAGCACTTAACTGATGAGCCCACTTTTGTAACGCATTCGGGAGCTTAGGTCATTGGAACATTTAATTGAATTATGTATATTCAATCACTTCACTTAAACAGAAGCTTTTATTCTTTCTAATTTTCTTCATCTTCTTGATTATCATTAGTATCATCGCGTATTCGTTAAATTACGTTAAATTATGTTATGTTTCTATAGGATTGCTAGTTAAAGCGCAGCTCGCTGAATAGTGTGGCTAAGGAGCCGCAATTAAAATAAAAAGAACGGTTGATAGCTTCAAGACTGATTGATTTATTTTGCCAATTTTTACAATTATTTATGCTACTTAAAAATCGTTGGGTTATCCCCACTTATGTTTAGCAACTATGTTATACAATTACTTTTGTGCTGCATCAGCGTTCTAATATTTACAAAATGTTGGGGCAGTCTAATTATGATTCAATAAAATTATCTGGTGTAAAGTGTAACAAAATATTTCTATGCCACTTCCTGTGCATAGTCACCTAAGTGGTGGCAATGCCCTGAGCACAACACTCGGTTTTCATTTGACGAAAACAGACAGTAAAAATGAATTCAACTTTTTGGTTTCGAATGTCAATGAAATTACAATATGACATGTGGCTTTGTTTATGTTTGAGAAATATGAAATGGTTTTACGTTAATGAAGTTTTACTTTAATGAAATGAATGAATGGTTTTGTTACACTACAGATAAGACAAAACGATATTCGTATTTTTTTAACGAGTGCCTTCAGCTGTCGTTCGGCTTTCATTTTAGGTTTGTTTCCAATAATAATTTCGGTTTAGCACAAAATTTAAAAACTAAAATTTGTTATTTCCTATGATTTATTTACCACCAACATAAAACAAATTAAATAGCTTTATAAACAGCAATCGACACGGTCGGCGAAGGGAGCACCTTGATGCTAAAATTGGTACTCATTTTTAGTTTTTAAATATCCTTACCTTCTTCCGCTTCACATTTAATCACTATTTATAAAAAAAAAACGGGACTAATTGTTAAATTCACAATCATCATTTATTTGCTCAAAACCAATTTTTTGACAGATCTTAATAGCAGTGCTGGGGGATCATTGAAAAAAAAATTCCTTTTTGTGGGAATTCTAAAAGAAAAGTTTGCATGTTAAGATTGATTTCGAATCGAAGAAAATAGGCGGGTATGGCGCAGAGATCTCTGAGATTTTAAAATCTCATCCAAGCACCCCTTTTTTTCCACAAATTTCTGAAACGAAATATTTTATGATTAATGTCACTGTCCACTGCGCCCTGTAGTAGGCACAATTTTATTGTCTTGTTTGGTAAATAAAATACTCGACTGTAATTACTTTAAAGCTAAACTTTATTAATCTCTTATGCATATAAATCTTATTATTAAAAACAAAGCAAGATGAAAGTACATAAAAAAAGATCATTTGTTTAATATTTTCGTACAGTAAGGGCAAATGATTCTTACAAAATAATATTGCCGATTATGTAATTCGCAATTTTTGATTCGAAGTGCAGTGTGCTCGACCCTCTTTACTCATTTGCCATGAAAAAACAGACAACACAGCACTGCGAATCCATTATTGCCAATTCCGTAATCGGGATGAATATTTTTTTCGTAGGTACATTAAGAACAAGTAGGTACTTCTCAGAAGATAATAGTTTGCGTACAGTAAGAACAATTTATTTCTTACCAGAGGTAGATAAGTAGTGTTACCAGACATAGGTAAAGTAGGATTAAACTTATAAATTATTATACGTGCAAACGCAACAGTCACAAAATTGTTACTAAACAGGTACAGTGATAAATAAACTTCAGAATGAATCATTTGTTGTTCCATTCGCGTCTGACACAGTAGAATGATTCAGAATTTCCCATTGACAACGCCAGAAATACGGTGTGCGGTATCAAATGACTGGTTTTTCATTTAGCAAACTGAATTAAAAAATGTTATAAATGTGAAAATAAATTATTTGTGGAAAAAAGGAAATTTTCGGGTTAGTTGATGGGATTTTGGTGAAAAATGTTACTCAACACTGGAGTAAAGTAAGTTTTGCTTAAAAAAAATTATTTTTAGCAATATTTTCTCCTTTCTCATAACCTAATCGTTCTACAATGCCATTTCAATTTCATGATAGCCCTGAGTCTTTGGACAATATACCATCAACAAACTGTTTGAAAAAAAAAACTACTGTAAGATTCTAAGGGAACGAGAAATATACGAAAGAGTACAAAATAAAAATTTAAAGTAAAGTAAAGTATTTAAAGACCACTAAACCGAGATTTGATAAGATTTGTGCATAATCTTTTTAAATTCTCGAAAATTGACCATACAAATTTGTTTCGTAAATCTAGTAGATTTCAAATAAATCTGGTGGTCATAGGGCCAATAGTTTTACAAATTGAAAAAAAAAACTTTTCATGCCGCCCTGAACGCATTCATTGGAAAATCCAACCTTTTTTGCTTATTTTGACAAACAAAACTTTCTGTCTCACTTCAACATCATACGAAAAAATGAAATAACATTTGTATTTTGAAAGGTACTGTCAAAATTAATCTATTTTTTAATCTTTTTGTGGCGGAAACACAACACAGATTTATTTAATCTAAATTGAGAAAAACCTTCGGTGGAAACATTTTATTAGGCCTTAAGCCCGCAAAAATCGATAATTTAGTAGAAATAAATCAATTCGTCTTTTCCAAAATGACGGATTCCAAAAACGAGGAATAAAATTTTCTTTTAAGGTATGAAAAACCCAGTCTTATTTCGTTCTACGAACAATTTTGCTGTGGCGAGTTGAGGTAACGAATAACCTGCGAAAGTGACATGAGCTATATGAAGCATTTGTTTTGTTGTGGATTCACGTGCTGCAGGCAATTGTCTATTGATGTGTAAACATCTATGCCGGCGGTAGAGTAAATTAAAAACGTGGACTTTCTTTTGTGTGACGTTACAAGGTCACTCTTTACGGTGTACCACATTACGTTACGGAAGTCAGCAAAGTAGGATATTGAGTACGTTCAGTGACAAAAATCTGATGATACCCTTCAAGCACACTTTTGGATCCGTACGGATCCAAATATGGATCTTCAAAAATCTTCAAAACTGCGCTTGGATAAACGTTGATGTTTACACATGTAAACCTTGAGTCGCGGCACTCAAAATTCAAATTGAACTACACAAATTTTATTTAATGATAATGAATAAAAACGTTAGATTGTGTTTTAATTAATTTTTTAGGTATATTTAAAACAAATTTTAACTTTTAGTTATCTAACCACTTTTTTAACTTAACACTTTTTTCTCTTGCTTTCAATGTAAACAGAAATTGGGCGTTTTTTTGACAACATAGAAAAACCCAGGTTTTTGGACAAATCTTGCGGTTGTCAAGAAAAACTTGGGTCAACCCTAGGTGAAGTTCAACGAACGAAGCTACTGTCATTTATCGCCATGTAAATAATTTTTGACAGACCGAAGGTTTAATAGGTGTGTTCCATTGGGTCTTGCAAAGTACATTTTAGTACTTCCTAGTAGATAGTTGATAAATGGAACGCTTTCATTTTACCTAAAGTAAAATCTAACCTCAATATCAATGTAATTTCAGTTTTGGAAACAGGTCAGTTACAGAAATGAAAATCTCATGCCTTAAATATCTAAAATGATACTTAGACCCAAATATCAGTCCGTCAAGCTTTTTGACAGTTGTAGTTATGTATTTAATGTAGAATATGTTAAACCAATCAATTGACCGATAATAATCTCGTAAAAAAAAATAAAAAAAAAAAATTAATAATAATCAAACAATTAACAAAAGGTTCAACATATGTATATATCAAAACCTTCACATCGGCCTCCATAGATGGAAAAACCCATGTCACCATATCACCCCCAACCAGTCGACAATGAAGACGAAGACGACATTGACAACGACGACGACGGCAGCGCTGCAATACAATTCCAGACGAGACATCAAAAACCGTCATTTTGCATCAAAAATGAATTGGCGACTGCCTGTCGGCCTTTATTCGAGTTGTCTACGACTTTTGTTGCTTGCTGTGCTGTTGGCTGTTGGCTGTTCCTGCGATATGGCTGGTGACGGTGAGTGCCAGTGGTGATATTGTAGCACAACCACCAGACTCAACAACACTCCAAATGGGGTAAATAAAAAAAGAAAAGAAGGTGTACCTTGTACTAAGTGCAAGCCGCCGACAACGATTACGGGCTAAAATCAACCGGCTCCTTTGCGACGACAACGTTGTGTATGGCTATGGGCAGGTCGCGGGTGCAAGGGCTCGACCGTGTCGTTGTCGTCGTCGTCGTCTCTTCGTCAGTAAGATAAGTATATTTACAACAATACAAGACCATACCATCACTGCACTGCCACTTAGTGCGAGGCGAATATAAGATGATAAAATGCAGCCGCGTGGCGCCCATCTTCGATTTCTTGCGGATTCTCATTCTATATAGTGGTGGTTGTGGGAAACGGACTCGCTGATGTGATGGGTGACTCTGACTACCACTTGTCATATCACCCATCAACCATTACGAGACGGGCTGGTCTGGAATTATAGGATAGCGATGGATTGTGCGTTTGTACTTTTAGTAGCCAGCCTTAGCCAACTTAAAGTCAAATGATAGTTAGATGGGCTGTCATTGGGTGTAGAACATGCATACATTATGCTGCATATTATATGGTGAATCACGAACGACATTGAGACCATCTCGGTCGCTCCCCTCATAAAACTTACATCGGAGACGGAGAATGTTGAAGTTATGAGTGAATTGAAGTTTAAAGTCTGACTAAATACTGCATGGATGGAAATGGAACGAAAACTACAACGACAACAACGAAGAAACCAATGAAGGCGACAACGATGTCGACGACATGTCGGGCGGGAAGACATTTCTTTTCGGAAAAGGCCAATCGAAATTACACGCATCCGCTTATGTGCGCACATTGATGGGCACGTAACGGGATAATAACTTTTGGAATGCATTATGTTAATGCAGTCAGCTAAATAATGCATCAGCGTTATACCTACATACTTCAAATATGGTGAATGGAGGAAATTAAGTGCAGTCAGCAGCGTTGTTAACATTAAAGACGTGACGTGACTGGTCTTATAATATTTTGAGGGTAATTAACATATCAAACGGATTCTGATGAATTTTTTTTTAAAGAATGATTCATGGAAACTTTGAGTTCTATATGCAACGAGCACAAGGGTTTATTTTGACAAGAAAGCTCGATTTTGAAATTTTATAAACCAAGTTGTCTGTGAGTATATATATATACTCACAGACAGGTAATAATCCAGTGATTATTTTTAAAGTTGACAGCTAAAGCGACTCAATAACTGTGATTTCCAGCGATACCGTTATATTCAGGTTGAGGTTTCAAAATTAGGTGAGCGTTCAAGTTAGATAAAGACGTACAAAAGTAAAGATTAAATAAATTACAGTTATAGATACGAGTATGTAATTCATGTTATCAACCGCGAATGTCTGAACTACCTATAAGGTGGCGCGAAAAACTAATCATCCAATTTTGTTTTTGAATTACTTTTTTACTAAATAAAAAAAATGATTTTGAGTTATGGAAATCTTTATTTGGACCTTTACAATTTTTTCTTTTAAGTGAGAAAGATGATATCCGTCAAGTGGCAGCCGCCAGTGTTGACATTTGTGCCAGTTTTATCGCATTTTTCATGAATTTCTGCAAGATTTCCGATGATGACTGTTCGCATTACTGTCGAATATTCTCCTTAAGTGCTGCGATTGTCTGTTGGCATAAGCCCGCGACTTCAAGTAGCCCCAAAGAAAGAAGCCTGGGATGGTTGAATCGGGTGATTTTGCTGGCCATGCTAAATCGCCAAAAAAACGCTTCCTTCACAATATCCATTGGGGCTATTGCTGTTTGTGCGGTTGCACCGTCTTTTTGAAACCACATGTTCTCAGAGATCGTATTGCCGATGGCGTCCTCAAAAAAATACGCCCCAATCACTGCTCCCGCGTGAACGCTGTACCACACAGTGGCTTTAAGTGAATGTAATGGCTCTTCATGCATCACACGCGGATTTTCAATGCCCCAGAAACGAAGATTTTGCTTATTAACGTAACCGCTTAGGTGGAAATACGGCTCGTCGCGCATGATGATTTCGACACAAAATCGTCCTCCTCGTTAATGAGATTGAACATAGCTGGACAGAGGAGTATAGCGCTCCATTTCTTGTCTCTTCGTATTCTGCAGCTGTCTAGTTCAGAAATGTCAAATATGATTGACGTACGACGCTATTTGCAGAAATTATAACATCTTCCGATGGGGTGATTAATTTTGCGCCACCTTGTATAAAACGAACAAGTGAGAAAAAATGTCGGTAAAGAGACAAAATTATCGAACATTTTAAAATTGATAATCCCGAAGAACAATTCTGGAAAGATTCTGAAAACAAATCCAGAAGCAAATTTCTCTTCTTTTCAGAAGTAGAACTGTCATTCTGAAATCTATCGAAAAGACCATAAAATTCCACAAAACGTCACGGACAAACAAGAAAATAAATGGGCGCGTTCAACGCATATCTGAATTTTTGGAGCTTTTGATTGGCCAGCTGTCATATACAATTCTGAAAATTCAGATGATATCTAACTTTATATGATAGCTGACCAATCAGAAGCTTCAAAAATTCAGAATTCTGAAAATTCAGATATGCGTTGAACGCGCACAATACATATCAATTAACTTCTTATTTTTATGCACACGTTGCGAGTTTCTTTCTATAGCGTCTTTAGTTTCAACCCTAATTAGGCTACTACACGAAAAAAAAAGTATAACGTCTTTATATACCTATATCCTTTAAGTCCTTGCAAATGAGCTGCGACCTGCGAATAAACCTTAAAAAGCCAATTATATTTATAGAGCAAATATCAACATTTTTGTTTTAACTTTTCGATGAAGTTTTGAACACTGCGTTAAAAAAAGTAAACATTTAATAATTTAACATTCTACGCGACCACCAACTCATCGAAATAAGGCAGCGTGAAATAACACCGCGATCAAAAAAATAAATTAGATCGCGGAGAAACCAGAAACGCCGCTGAAAAAGCGATCGAATGGTACACATTATCGATCCTGATCCTGACTGAGACAAGGCGCTGCCTTATTTCACTTTCAAAATGAAGTTAGGCCGTGATTAAAAAATGTAATAAAATAAGGCCACCATATAAGACCATCAGCGGCCTTATTTCCATCCACCCAATTCATCCTTTGCGAACTCTCAAACGTACATTCGTAATCCGCAACATTAATAAGGATACATTCCACAAATCGGCGAATAGAATTTTCATTAGAATTAAGGAAGTGACTCTAGACATGCTAATTATAACAGTTTTGGTATATAAAAGTACTGCTTATGCAGCCCCGCAGGGCCAGGGCCCTCCACCGGTATGTATACTTCAGGCACCCAGAGTTTTTTTTTCAAGTCGCGCGAAGCGCGTTAACGCACACCCACTTTTAATGCTGAACAAATTTTATAACTGTTATAAATTGGCATGTCTCTACTCTCGCCCTAGAATTAAACCTCAAACACTCACTTCACTTGTTTATATTTTATGACAATTCGCAGTTCTCAGCGACTGTGTGAATGAAATGTCAAAATTCGTAACCATTCGCAATTTGCAGTTCGCTGGTTGTCTCTCATGTGCAAGGCATTTTAAGCAAATAAACTGAACGGAATGTCTCACGAACACATCTTTTTTGCTTCACACAGTAAATTTTTGTAAGAGGCTGATTACACCTTTTTCGGTTGTTTTGTCTTTCGTCATTTTGACAAATTGGATGAGAGCTGTAAGAATGTAGGAATGTAGTTTATACACCCCTCACCCTATCTGTCAAAAAGCCGAAAGAAGAAACAACCGAAAAAAGGAATCGTGTAATCGGGCTCTAAGTTTTAGTTTCGAATGTCACTGATTATGTTGAGCTCTCTTTTTCACAATACATGCACAAATGGATCCGTGGTAGTTCTAATTTGCATACTAATTTAAGCCACTAAACGCAGTTTTAAAAATATTTGAAACGTATTTGAATCCGTATGGGAAGTCGTTCATATGTTGTTGACTACGTGCGCTGATCCAACACGGACTTGTTTGTTTGAAGGGTAACGAGTGCGCGAAGATGCGAATATCTGGTTTCAACTTAAGACTCGTTATGTTTCGTCGAAAAGAGTCATGACCCTTGAATTTTTGCAACAGCTAACTAGAGGCCCAGGTCCGCAACGGACTGTAGTGTCACCTTAAGTCGTTACATGTCGTTATGAACGAAGAAGTTTTAATACACTAAATGCTGAATGGAAATCAACCAAATTGAAAAAAAATCCTCTGTATTCTGAAGTACATATTTGCGGTTTTTTTTCCTTATTAAGTGATTACCAATGCCGTAATGTATCAAATAAAAAATTAAAACCAATGCCATTTCCTGTCCAATTAACCCAAGAGTTACAAAAGGCTATAACACCTTACCCTATACTAATGGTCACGCAGATATAAACCTGGAATCCGTAAATCATTCCCCTAATAAGCACACACAATATGAACGCAAATCACAGTAGGTAATAATAATTCCCATCTTTTCGAAACACTGTATGCTGTTATGTACCTAGATACCTATTTTTATTTATGAAATAAAATTCATGCTCGAACGCTTTCGTGTGCAGCTTAAAACGACTATCAAGGCTTGTTAAAAACTGAAGATACAAAAAAAAACAACAATAAAGCTATAGTCGCCCCCATAATCTATCCACCAGCTATCGAGGGCCGAAGCGCCGCGCCGCCACCGGACTGGAAATGTCCAGACACCCTCTTTATCTCTAGAATTGGTATATTGGCGCGTCGATTAATACAAAAAGATACAAATACTTATGTACATATAATATGGCGATGCGGCGGTGGCGCCTTTACGGTCGTATACATTTATTACAATGTCATTATTCCTGGCGTTTCCACTTCCTTAAATGGGGGAGAGAAGATCGTATTTCCCCCATTTCGATTTCAAGTCACACAAGTAAGTTCATACATATACATAATGTACGTCCCGTCCACATGGAATATGTTTCGGTGTCTCATGATAGCAAACGCACCTGCCGCATGGTCTTTGTGTCTTTCATCATTCAGGTTCCAGATTAACGAGCACCACCTGTTGCATGTCAAAATGCTCTTGGTTTGGACAAATTAGCACTAAATACGTTAAGTGAACAACGAAGGCTTCCTTGCTAATTATGTGCGTCGGTGGTTTTTGCTCGGTAGACCCTTCTCATCCGACAATTATAATTGTTGATGAACCAAGATCAATGCTCAGAGACTCATGACGGGACCACCCCACGCGACGTCCGTCGGCGTCAGCCGCCGCCGTGACCGTTCATCATTTTGTAAACAAGCAACTGTCATTCTTGAAAGGCAATTCTCCAGTTCCCAGGGGAATACTTATGCGGACCACCCTTAAGACAAGCAGCAAACTGTGCTTCTTGCAGTTTGCACAGTTCAAGCCATTCGCGAATACAAAAAGTTAGAAATACTTTAGTCCAAGATCCAATTAAATCATAATAAATCCCGAATTAAAAATGAAAAAAAAAAAAAACAAAAAACTCAGAAGAAGAACTCGCTGTCCCAATTATAAAATTCCCAGCACATGAAAATGAAAACATGGCAGTCTCACATGCCTACATAATGTAGAATGTACCTGTAGAAGTCCCCTTGTTTTCACGGAAGAGTGGTCGTCCCTCGCCTCTCGCTCTCGCCATCATACTTAATTGCTTGATAGGTCAAACGTAAAAAAAAAAACAAAACAAAGAGGCTACTCTGTTGATGGATTCATTTTGGGTTATAGGGTTGCTATATGGAACGTATATAAGTCCGATGTTTAGAAATAACATTTTGTAATCCGTAAGGCTTTTTCCCGAACAGTCGGTTTATTCAGAAACGTCAAAATCTTCACTTTGGCGGAACTGACATATGTTTCTATAAAATTAAATAATTTTTTAATTAAAATTAAACATTAAAGTATGTATAAATATGAGCAAATACTTCTCTAAGGTCAAGTTTTTCAGTGCGAGATTAAAGTTAAACCAGAGTTAAATTATCAAATTTGGTGAGTTAACTCAGGATTAACTGAATGGATGCTTTTAGGCCCAGTTTTTCAGTGCGAGATTAAATTTTAATCCGAGTTAACTCATCAAATTTTGTGAGTTAACTCAGCATTAACTGAACAGATGTTTTTGATGTTTTATCCACCGCATTTATTCTCCACCAAAATACTGATTCCTCAGTTAACTTTGAGATAAGCTAACTCTGGTTTAACTCCCCACTGAAAAACTGGGCTTAAGAAAGATAAAAAAAAAAACACTTTTTGTTTTCGTTTGCAATTTTCCATAAGTCATATTCAACAAAGTAATGTATGTCACTTTTGACTTTGACAGATTCTTTTATATCTACCGATTTCGGCGGATTAACTGAGGTTCAACCAGGTTTCAAAAATTAATTATTTTCCAATCACATGCTTGAACCCTGATTTAACCTCAGATGGGTTAAGTTCTTGGTCCGAAGATGAACCACGTTCATTCAGCTTCATAGTTTTCCTCGATGTTGAGACCCTTATGCATCTGGAAAAAGTCTAAACGACTGTTTAGCTCCGTACTATTTCTATGTTTAGTGTGTTTAGTTTTCTGGACATTGTATCTAAAAAAAAACCTTGGTAACCCTGTTTGAAGTTCTTATCTGCGCTCCATGAACATCTTAAACGAAAAAAAAAACCAACAAACAAACGCATCGTACTTCGTACGTAACAATTACGCACCCTTCACAAGTCCTGCTGCTCTACTCTTCTTTGTGTGTAGACAGAAAGGTCTTCCTACAGTCGTGTTCATCGACAAAAACAAAAAGAGTATAGTGATTGCCAGAGAAACAGCCATGATTGTAATGATGATGTTTGGAAACCAGCATAAGATACTCGTACTTAAGGATACTCTTATAGACGGACAGACGGACGAGTGACTTTCCTGCTGTTTGTGGTCTTCCTTATGCATTTACATGAAACACGGGTTAAATGGATATATATCTCATACATACAAGTTATTCCCGAGAACTGCATGTGGTGATGATGGTGAACCCACTCAATCGTAAGCGGTTGGCGCCAGCTACTAAGGCACTAAGGTACTCATTGGATGCACTGTCGACAAAAAACTTTTAAGCATGTTTATATTTTTGTTTTAATTTTTTTGTTTGCGATGAGGGTTTTTTGTTGTTTCTTTTTAATGTTCATTACAAAATAAATTCTTTAGTAATTCTCTTTTATTTTTATTAATTTTAAGAATAATAAAAAAATACTTACTATTGATTGGAAATTAACTTCTTAAATTTAAAGCTCGTAAAAAAAAAAAAATAGGTGCAAAATTATAAACTGCTTGATATTAGCCAAAACTAAATTAAAATGTTTTTAGTTTTAAACTTTTTTTTTTTTGAATAGTATAATATCTACTATACCTTTTTTTTTCTTAATAAACTGCAAAACACATTGAGAGTTCGGGGGAAAAAGTAAACAAACATACCCTTTTTGACATTTTACAGTTTACTGAAGTTCTCTTTATAGGTCTGTTTGGTATATTGAAGTTTTCTCCAAATATTTGGTGCCAAAACCCATAGAGAAAAAAAATAGTTTTCTGAAACTTATGGCGAAT
Organism: Leucozona laternaria; assembly: GCA_932273885.2. NCBI lineage: Eukaryota > Metazoa > Arthropoda > Insecta > Diptera > Syrphidae > Leucozona > Leucozona laternaria. Next base: position 213,711,785 of record OW026366.1, on the reverse strand, counting down.
TACTTTCAAAAAAGAAATCGAATTTTTTCTAAACAGAATCGAATTTTTTCTGTCAATTGAAAGGAATTCGTTTTGTGTTACTTGACAGCTGCAATTGACCCAAAACGTGAAGACATTTTTCACAAGACTATTAAGGTTGTTTGTTTTTGTTGTACGAAAAATTTTTTACCAATAGAATTAAATTAATAAATAAAAGATATTAGCCAGCTTATACGGTGCCAATTTGTTGGTGCATATTATTTGTTTGAACTTCTATTTTTATAGCTGTATTGACTGAATATTTTGTTAAATTATGTAGAATTCATTGCAACCAAAAAATAAACAACTCGTCTTCCAAAAATTCCGCGACTTTCAATTTGACGTATTAGAAATGTCAAGTCTTCATAGTGTGTGTGCAAATCAGTGTGAAATCTTGCTAAAAACGCAAGATTTGTTTTGACAGAAAAGAATCGATTTTGTTTAGAAAAAATTCGATTTCTTTGTTGTAAGGAATTCGCCATTAGTGAGTATTCTTCTAAGCTTCTATGCCAGGCAGCAGCATTACCACTGTTCGTTAACTTTCCAAAACTGCCAGTTTACCAATTTCAGTCCATAGTTCTGTCAAGTTCATATACAAAAATAAAAATTGGTAGAAAATGTCAATTTTGGAAAGTTAACCAACGAACCTTTTATCTATTAAATGGTAAAGACAGCTTTTTTTCACATTCACAGAACAATATTAGCCACATTTATTTATCGGTTATGATCCATATAAAGTGTCTTCCAATAGGGACTTCCGAATTTTGACAGCTGATAGCGGCCATATTGTCAAACTGGCTTTCATTTATTCAGAATGTTTTGCCAAATCACCATGGTCGGATAAAGCGTTCAACAACCCGTCAGAGGCGAGCGCTATAGGTCGATGACTACCATTTTCTTTTGGTTTGAATTGGATGATATGGACCAACGACATGTGGTTTCAACAGGACGGCGGCCGGCGCTACGTGTCACACAACTCACGCCACTTTGCATGAGCGATTCGAAGGCATGGTCATCTCACGTGAAGGTGATTTGAACTGGCTACCGAGATCGTGCGATTTGAACCCGTTAGACTTTTTGCTGTGGGGTTTTCGAATACAAAATTTCGATAACATCTGACATTTAAATTTAAAGATAGGAAGCGGTTAATCAAGGTACTTATAAAGAATACATGGTTTGATATTGCCCATGTTTTTATTCTATCTCTCATGCATATTGTGACCGTGTGATGTGATTTACTTCACATTTGTTTTTGTTTTTCTTTTTTTATTTATGCAGTTTTGTCACCCAGTCACCCAAATTCGAATATCATACCATGTGCTCCTTATAAAATATATATCATGGCATATAGATCATGTCATGACAATAAAACGAAAAACATCCTTTCATTTGTACATATATCTTTCATGTACTTGTTGTCCTTTTTCCTTATTACACTACAGTTTGAACAACCTTACCATTTGGAAAACTGAGAAGCCATCTACCCGCAAGAATAAAAACTAAATATTTGGTTCAAGAAACATGATCCTGATAGAGAACAGGATCTTCTGTTGTTGTGTTAATGCATGTTTTCTGATGACCAATATATGAATTATTTCTGATGATAAAAAAAGACAAATATAGTGTTGACAGTTTTTACCCAAAATGATCTTATTTGTTTTTTTATTCTTGCATTTTTCATTACTGTCATTTTTACATATTCAATCACTCTTTTTAGCCTTGAACAAAAAGATCTGTCAGATCAATCTGAAATGACAGTTCAAAAACAATTCACAGGCATCTCTAGCACAAGTTTTTATTTTTCACTTTTCCAAAAAGTGACTGACTTTCGTTATAGAGGCCTCAATGCTTAATTTACAGTATGGCTGTCGTCTAAATCCAGCATAACTTCACTCAATAGTTCGGTATATATTAGGTCTGTTTGGTAACATGAAATTTTGCACAAATTTTCAAAATTGTTTCATAGGAAAAAAAAAACAGTTTCGGGAAACTTGCTGAAGGTTTTAGTTACCAAAACAGGCATATTTTTAACTTGTGATATATACAGGATTGATCGAAATGGAGTTGAGATTTGTCAAACCAATTCAACAACTTAAGGTTTTTAGCGCAAATTTCGTATCGACTCCGCTCCTGAAGCGGAATCAAATCGGTTGAAGCTCATTTCAAAGTAATCCTGGTTTACAAAAGGTCGATGCGATCTCAATACTAATAAACGGGATAATAGGTGAGTACTATAGAGCATATTTGTTTGCCTTTAAATAATGATTTAAACCAGGGACAGCACATAATTATGTAATGTCTAGGTATAGATAGAATGTTTTGTATAGGTATGTTCGCTTACCTTTCTCGTCGTCGCCATTCAACAAGTAAATGAATTATGTGAGATGATATCTTTTCTTTGATCAAGATGGCATTTGTTTTGGATGATTTTTCTATCATATTAAATGTCATTCATTAGATTTGACATTTGATCGGCAATTATGATTATTTATCATTAGATTTGCATTTTAATTAGAAAAATAAAACAAACAAAAAGATGACAATCTTTCGTTCGTTGTTTACTTGTAATTTGCGTTAAATTGCTTTAAGAATGATGTTAAGGAAGTTGCATGATGACATATTTACATATCGCGTTAATTTTGTCATATTCAAGTTTTAAGAGGGTATCCGCTTCTTTTACGTCACATTCAGAGAGTTAAGTACGTTCAACGCTAATGGACATATAACAAGTACGCGCACAGTAATTATTGTACCTAAAAGGCACACATTTAGGTACTACTTTTATTTTTCTCTTCTGCAGGGAGGTTGATATGAAGAAGTCAACTGTTAAAGGTTAGAGCATAATTGATCTTCTATGCTTTAACTGTTGATACGTACGTTTCTAGTACATTATATTTATAAAGGGTCATTCATTTTTCGGTTTGGAAAATAAATCTAAATAAAACCCACACAGCGATACATTTTTGTTGGAGTTTGGACTTTGCCATTAAGTGTGATAAACAAATGGCAGCCTGGGGAAAAATCGCAACATGCGATTCTTTTGAGGCAATTTTTAACCACTTTTTCGCTCATTTCGAGTGGTATCTCGGCCATAACTTGTGTTATATTGGTTTTTAATGCGTCTAGAGTTCTGGGATTATGCGCGTAAGCATCACGGTCTTTTGCGTAGTCCCACAGAAAAAAATCTAACGGTGTCAAATCGCATGATCTTGGTGACCAATTGACGTCGCCAAAAGGTGAAATGAAAGTGGCTACGTTTGAATCACCACTTTTGTACTAAGTTTGAATAATTTTAACGCGTTGTTCGATTGTTAAGCGATCCACTATCGTAAATGGCAAACATTCAACTAATATTAGGTCTGTTTGGTATCTTTTTTCAGCAAAATGTGTAAAACCTGTCAAAACACCAAAGAGAGAACGAATTTCTTAAAAATGGAGAAATTTACGAGAAAGCTAACAAACGCATTGAACCACTTTTGTGTACAAAATGTCAGAATTTTACTCCTCACATCAACAATCATGTGCCAAAAGTCTGGTTTTGTTAACAATTTGCGTTTAATTTAAAAAAAAAATCACATAAAATATAAATTTATCAATTTATTTATTTATTTTAATAAAGTTAATTTTCACATACCAGAAACCACAATTTCAAATAAAAAGCAAAAGATGATTACTCTTATTGCACACAGAAATTTATGTAGCACAAATTCGCAAATTATCCAATGGAGGGGAAATTTTTTTCTCTCTCGATGTGCACTCTCGTTGCAGCTTTTTCGAGTTAACAAACAGGAATTTGTAACAAATTGTGCAATTTTGTGAAAATTTGTACAAATTCGCAAGAAATTTCACGTTACCAAACAGTCCTATTATACATACACTTCAAATGACAGCTGAGTTTGACAGGTGTCAAATGCCAGCGCTATCAACTTGAAACCACGAAATTAATGACCCTGTACGGTTGCGTACTTCTGGTGAAAAAAATGGAAACAGAAATACGATTTAAGTGGATTTTTTTTTTTTTTTTTACTTTTAATTAGAATTTCTCGAAAATCTTACGTTGAGGTCAAATTTGGATTCAGTGCAACACAAATATTCGGGATAGAAGGTAAAGTCTGTTTTTCCAAAGAAAGTAGTTTACAATAGTACGACTTTTGTTTGTTATAATCGCTCTTTGAAATTACAAATGAAATAAGCAAATAGAAAATTTACTGTCAACGCTAGTTGAGAGCATTCTTAAGTGTGGTTTTTGAACAGTTTAGATTAAAAAAATTGAATTTTTTGGCTTTTCTTTAAGACGATTCTCGTAGGGAGGCAGTATGAATGGCTAGTCCCATTCAAGTCCCGTCAAAGCAATGCGAACAAATCTACGTTGAACGGATTCTTTGAATATGGACATGCGATGATAGGGTGACCAGACCTGAGATGCGTGCTCAAGCAGAGGCCTAACAAAAGTTGGCGTTTAATGAATCCCAAGGTTGAATTAGCTCTTTTAATAATAGAAGTATAATGAGCTCGGAAATTCAGCTGATTATCGCAAAGAACCCCTGAGTCGCGATGTTAGCCCTAAACAAAACTGTATATAACACTGGACCCAAGATAAAAACGGAGATGGGAAACCATATGATTTTAATTTGAAAATATTTATTTTGTGGGAAATTTTATCAAATGATTTGCTAAAATCAGTTGCAATTGGACCAATTTCGTAACCTAAATCCATGGCACAAATACTATTTTATACAAATTCAGTAAGATTGGATTGGACCTTTCAGAAAGCCGTGTTGTTTACTAGAAAAGAGTGGTTTACAATGAAGTAGTCAGATATCATTAACTATACTTTTAAATAATTTAGGAATACAGGAAAGCTTAGGAAGTGGCCATCAATAGTTAGAGACTTCACTTTTAGATCCTTTTTTACGGATGAGGATAATGAAATACTCTTTCTTTTCTTTGTTTGGGGAACACAATGCGAGAAATGGATAATTGAAAGAGAACAGCAAGTGGTTGAGCGATTTTTGTAACGCACTTCTTAAGAACGATAGGTGGTATCCCGTCAGGACCCGACGAGTATTCATCCTTAAGTAAGTTAAATTTGTTAAACACTGACGTTTGACATATTACGTTAATCGACGCTAAAGAGGTTTTGTTGCAACTGTTCATATATCTAAAGAAGTCGAGATTTATTTCTGAGTTGCTGGAAGAAAATGCCTGGCCAAAGAAATCAGCGAAAAAGGTGGAAATAGTGTGTGGGTCAGCGGATGAGGTATTGGAGTATTTCAGGGTTGAAGGATAACCGGCAGATTTTTTTTTTAGAATTTATAGGTAAACTGAAAAAAAATTGTTTTGGTTTCCATTCTTATATCTCCCGTCTTAAAGGGGAGATAGATCCGCCCTGTAATAAATTTTTTTTCTTGATCTGTTAAAAATTGTATGCCAATAACCCTGCATATTTAACATATAAGCTATAAGGGACTTATGTCCCCATTCAGTGGGACATAAATCCACCCAAAGTAAAGCTAAGTGTGCACGATTGGTTGATCTTACAATATTGTCAGACCTGACAATTTCTGACAATTATTTACTAATGAGCTGTCAATTAGGTAAAATGTGTGTTTGAACGGTTGGGAGAAAATCTACCAATCAGAAGTTGGCTGACAATTCATTGTCAGATATTTGGCTGAATACCTGCCAATAAATTGTAAGACATTGGTAAATTTTCTCGCAATAGTGTCAACACAGCTCATTGGTAGATACTCTGTCACACATTGACAGAGAGACAGAACATTTTCTGACAATTAAAAAAATTGTAAATATTATATTAATAAATGTACATCTGACAGTTTCTTCATTGTCACAAACGTCAGACAACGATACAAATTGGCAGCCCTCAAAATAAATTGTGTTAAATTATTATATTAAATATTAAATTAAATACCTTAAAATTACAATTAATTGTCACTGTCAGATACATTTTCTTACAATTAATTGTCCGACAAATTTTCTGACAATGATATGTAAGGCTACACTGTTGTTAGACACTGTAAGCATGTTTTTCACAGACATATCTGACAAAATTGTAAGATCTACCAATCGTGTACACTTAGCTTAAGAATGTGCTTATGTCCTGATGTCTTATGTCGCAAATGAAGAGTTTTGTTTCTTTTTTTTAAGAATTTTATATATACATACATTTTGAAAGTATTCTCAGAGGTGCTCCGCGTTAAAGTCTGGTGAAATAAAGCCCAAAATTTAGGGTAAAGAAGGCCAATTCAAAAAAGAAATAAATATAAAAGAAAGAAGTTGAAACCACTTCGGAGCCCTGAGGGCTCTCCACCGATTCGGATTGGGTACCTGCCCCAAAAAACATTAAAAATGGAATATAACAAAACTACCCCATAACTTTTCCGCTAGGGGGTCTTTTAAGCTGAAAGCGACTGTACGGCTTTCAACTAATTTTTCAAAATTCAATTTGCAAAGATTTGCAAATAGTCAAAAAATCGCTGAAGTAAGAGCTACGCTTATAGTGTGCAAAATTGTGAACTTGTGATCTATCGTTAAAAAAAAACTATTGTGGACTTCCGTCCCACCCAAGTGGATTTATGTCGCGGAAGTAAAAGCTAAGCTCACTGCGAATAGAATTTGTTGTATGATTTACGTATGCAAAATTGTGGACTTGTGACCTATCTTTAAAAAAAAAAAAATATGGACTTACGTCCTATCTAAGTAGATTTATGTCCCATCGAAGTGGAACAGAAGTCCGTTATGAACTTATGCCCTGTGGAATTGTGTCCCCGCGTGAAAGATGTTGGGTGCTAAAATGGGTTTAATTTGCCGGAACTTTTATTTTATCTAAATGACAACAAAGTTCATTATTTTAAATTTTAAAATCACGTCACTTACCAATTATTGTTTGTTACAATCCGTTTAGTTATTTTTAATGTTCCCGATGGCACTATTTGGTGTTTATTTTTATTAATATTTACTGATTTAACCTTAATCGACGAGTTTTAGAATTTTTAAAAAGTTTTTATTTAACATTGAATATATAACTATATATTTTTAGATTTAAGCTATATGTTAATATAATAATAAAGCACGTACAGTTATAATAAAAGCGTTATCACTACATTTATATTTAGTTTAAAAAAAAATTAATCACTTAATTTAAGAGCACTTTGTAATTTGTTATAAAATATTTTTATTTTTATTTTTATTATTCTGTTAACTAGCAACGTCTTTTAAAATGTAAGCTCTTATAATCTCAGCTTGGGGTTGTTTCTTAGAATTGTTTATTTTTTTGTTTTCAAAAATCAAAATCTCGTAAAGCACATTTATTCTTAGAAATATTAATATCCTCGAAGGGACTTCCCTCTGGCTCGCCTGCTGCTAACAAACTAAACAGATCTTCAAGCAATTGACTCGTTTTATATATCGAGGACATTCGACTATGAGCATCTATACACAACTCTGACAACGACGACGGCGACGACTATGGGAAATATCCTTGTTGGCGGCGTCGAACGTCGTCGCCGCCAAGCCATTGTCCCCCCCCGAAAAAAAATAGACGTAGACATACCAACCAACCAACCACCCTAGAATACAAGAGTTAGAGTATTATTGGGAGAATCAGCAACAGAAAAAATGGTGATATGATTACTACCATAATTATGGTAACTATTGCCATATAGCACCAAATTTTCTGGCGACATTCGTTGTCTAGTCTCCTTGGTGGCTGATCAGAAAAAAAAACACATATATTGGAAAATAAAGGAAAACAACAAACAATCCAATGGACTATGAAAACTTTACACTCACCCGCAGCGCGAATTCAAAAAATGTTAATATGGGAAAATCTTTTAATAGAGAAGGACATCAGGACAAATCAGTAACAACAACATTAACAATGAACAAATAGCAGTGACGACAACAAACATCATAATCAGGTTATAGATATTAGAGCTTTTTAGTTGGCATACATTTATGCAGAAAACAATCTACCATCGAGTTTTCAGGAGGATAACAAGAATTATACCTCCGAACAGCCGACAGGGGGTGGCGATTCAAGTACAGTGAATCAATGAACGATTGAAATTTTGTTCATAATCCTTTTAAGTTAATTCTTTTAATCGAAAAAAAGGACAACACTAATCGTGTTTTCCTGAGGATAATATAAAGCCGGAACCAGATTTTTATCTCGTGTGGTGAGTTGTCGAGCGGTGCGTCACTCTTGCTCCAATGTATAGGTATTTCATCAGCTTAGAACTTAGAACCATGTTTGTTTCGTCTGATTTGTTGTGTCAGAATCCATCTTGTCCCGATTGCATAGAAACGCCTTTCTGTGTGCGAAAAAGACAAGACAGAGCTCGTTGAAAAAGAACAATTTATTAAATATCTAATTTTGGTGGGGGCAGTACCCCCATTTATTCGGCTTAATTACAAGCTAATGCTTAATCTAGCTTAAGAACTATGAAACTTATAGCTACGTTTTGTGGTTAGTGAGGAGGATGATTCAGGAGACGGAGTTTTAGACAAGGGGTGCTGAGATTAAAATCGAAGTTGCTTGCGTATAAGTTAACACTCCGCAGCATATGGGAGATTGGTTCATTAGAGCCATAAGACGTACGGTGGGGAGGTATATAGAAAAGAAGGGGATTTCGTATGTTACGAGGGTTGGTATTAAAAAAGATAGAGTTGTAAAGAGTACTGCAGTCAACTGAACCTGTAAGAAGTCGATGAATGAAGAGAATTTCATGAATTTTTCTTCGTTCTTCTAGTGAGTTAAGGTGGATAAGTTTAAGGCGGTTTTGATAGGGAGGAACGATCAAGGGATTATTCCAGGACAGACCTCGAAGAGCAAAACGAAGGAAACGACGTTGAATGCTCTCGATTCTGGCAATGTGAATTTGTTGGTAAGGAGACCATACTTGACAGGCATATTCGAGCAAAGGACGGAAAAATGTTATATAGAGGGACCGGGTCACGTATGGGTTGGAGAATTCCTTGGACCAACGTTTAACGAACCCAAGTGCTGAATTGGCCTTAAGAATTATGTCGTCATAATGGGAGATGAAATTAAGCTCCTGATCGCATAAAATACTAAGGTCGCGTATAGATTCGACTACAGATAGGGGCTGATCGTGAAGGAGATAAGAACGGGGAGAAGACTTAAAACGTTTTCGAGAAAAAGTTATTGAATGGCATTTGGCAATATTTAAATATAAGACACCAAACTGAAAAATTATCGAGATCGAGTTGGATAAGAGCAGAGTCCTGTGAAGAAGAGGTGGTCTTGAAGAATTTGGTATCGTCGGCGTAGAGAGAAATTTGAGAATATTTAATAACCAATTCAATATCGTTAATTGTAAGAATAAAAAGAAGAGGACCTAAGTGACTGCCTTGGGGGACTCCGGACGTGGCTAAGAAAGGGCAAGAGGAAGAAGATCTAAAACGGTTTTCCAAATAGGACGAGATCCATCTCAATAAAATGGGTTCAAAACCGAAGGTGGATAGTTTGAAAAGTATAAGTCTATGGGAGATTTTATCGAAGGCCTTACTAAAATCGGTGGATATGACATCGACTTCCTTTCCATGCTCTAAAGCTGACAGGATAAAAGACACAAATTCAACAAGATTAGTGGTTGTTGATCGGCATTTGAGAAAGCCATGTTGTCTAGGGGAAATGAGAGACTTACAGCGAAAACTCAAAGTTTCATACAAAATGCTTTCGAAGAGTTTGGGTATACATGAGAGTTTAGCAATAGGACGATAATTGTTAACATCACCTTTCGGACCCTTTTTGTGTATTGGTATTATAAAAGAAGTTTTCCAAACCTCAGGAAATTCTCCTTGAGTAAGGGATAAATTGAAGATTTTTGAGAGAGGAAGAGAAATCGATGAGGAACATTTCTTTAAGAGAATAGCAGGGAGGCCGTCTGGACCTGGGGAGAATTCATCAATGAGTTGGTTTAATTTGTTCTCCACAAGAAATGGGTTGACGGTGCGAGGGAGAATTGGCCCAAGTGAGTAATTTGGTAAGTAGTTGAAATAAGCAGAGTCAGGTTCAAAAGTGTCATCTGTGAAAGATTGTTTGAAAAACGATGCAAAAAAGTTGGCGATAGTTTGAGGATCATTTGATGTTTCATTGTTGAAAGAGAGAGAGGTCGGGAAGCCATCGGATTTTTTTTTGTAATTGACAAATTGAAAAAAGGACTTAGGGTCGTTAATAAGGTTAGTTTGTGTCTCAATTATATAACGCTGGTATAAAGAGCTATAAAGCTCATTAAATTGGAGGTATATACCATAATAGTTAGAATAATCAGTGGGAGATTGAGTACGAAGAAAGGTTGACCATAACTTGTTTCTTTTGTTTCTCAGAGAACGGAGCCTTCGATTATACCAAGGGGGGGAGGTAGTTAAAGTTTTGTGACGAGAGAATGGAACAAATAGAGAAATAGAATAATGTATTTCCCTGTAAAAAATGTCTAAAGCATCTTTTACTGATAGATTATCAAAGTTAAATGGAACTTCGTTGAGGTATTGATTAATATGGCGGAAGTTTGCTTTATGGAAATCGTACGACCATAATTCTGTAGGGGGAGTGCATATTAGAGGGGAGTTGTGGAAAAATGAGAGAAAAAGGGGGGGATGGTAGTTATCAATAGTAGATAAAGAAAGTTGACAAGATGAGACTGACGAATTAAAAGAATCTGTTGTGAAAATAAGGTCTAGATGCCTACCCATGTGATTTGGGATGCCATTAACTTGACAGAGGCTGGAATCTGCTAAGCGGTCTAGGAAAAGACATTCCTTAGAAGAGGTGAGATTGGAAGCAACAAAGAAAGATTTATCGTCTGATGAAATCCATTTGAGGTTAGGAAGGTTGAAGTCACCGAAAAGAAGGATTTCATCATTAGGGTCACATAATTCTAAAATGTGATCAATTGTATTAATGGCAAGTTCATATGATTCAATGGGTTGTGATGGCAGTATGTAGCAGCAGATAACGTAAAGCGACTTACGGGGTAATGTTAACTTTATTGAAACATAGTCTAGACATGGGGAAGAAGAAATTGCTATAAGGGATGAGTCAATTGAGTTTTGGACAGCTAGTAGCACACCACGACAAGGAGTATCAATAGTTCGGTTGAGATCATCGTCGCGATAAGTCGATCGAAAAAACCTATCATGGTCGGCTCTGCTACGCTGTAGGTATGATATCCGCTTGGAATGAATATAATTTCCGAAAGCATCAAGATCACTCTCTTCTCTTTGCGGAGACATATTTAAAAATTCATGATATTTGATGTAGAGATTTTTGAGGCTGCTTACGTCAGTAGGAAGACCTTCCTGTTGGATGGAGACCATTACACTCGTGTTTGTTTTACCTTCGTAACAAACAGAATCTGATTTGTCGTGGAGATAAGCTAGGAAAATTCGAATGTTCTCGTATGTTTTCTTATCTCTTAGCCTAGATAGAGCATAGCGACATTCAGTGGAATCAGAATTTAGTGTTTGCTGTGTCATTTTTACAGTTGGGGGCAGAAGGGGATCGATAAAGGATTGATTGGGAACTGATGGAGAAGAAACACAACTTGACCTTGGGGAGGATTTGTGGCAAGGGGTTGTAAATGTATGCGAAGAGTGGTTAGATGCAGAATTAGAAGTTGTATTAGAAAGAGATGTTGGGGAGGGGTTGAGAATGTGGGAAGAAAATTGGGATACTTGGATCCAGAACTGAGGTCAAAATGTGTATTTGTTGGGGGTGATTTGGTTGGTGGTGGAAAAATAGTAGGTGTAAGATTAAATGAAACTCGTTGACCTTTAGGTTTGGAAGGAGTAGCGACATTAGGGAGATTTTGTGGAAAAGGGGGGTGATTAGGTTTGGAAGGGGTAGCGACATTAGGGAGATTTTGTGGAAAGGAGGGGTGGTTAAAACTTGGGAAAAGGTTTGTCTTATAGCTCCAGTTTGTACCAGGTGTGGAAAAGTTAAAGGGTTTTTTGTTAATTCTAGATATTGGATTGTTGAGGTTAGACGATAGGGGGATGGAACTGTTGATGTTTACGCAGTCAGGTATGAAGTTAAAAGAACCACGTTTAGCTGGGGGCTTATCAGGAAACGGAGGGGACTTTCGCTTGAGGGATGGAGTGGACTTACTTTGAAAGTTAGTGTTATTATACTTAAATTTAGTGAGATTTCTCTTCCATTTGAACAGCGTCATGTTGTCGAGTTGAAATGATCCCGATGATTGGTGAAATATCCAGTCGTACCTTGAAGGAAACTGGATTTTAAAACATCTATATGAAATCCGATGGCATTTAGTTAGAAGAATGGAGTATCTGCGCCGAAAATAGGACTTTATCCAGGATTCATTTGCAGAGTAGGGAGTGTTCTTCAGGCAAAAGTAGGAATCATTAGCAGATTCAAGCTTCCTTAATCTTTGATTCCAATCAGACAGGCTCCATAGGTGACCGAGTTTAACAATTGTTTCTGAGGGGGCACTTTAAGGAGGTTCATGACTAAGTTTGGGGGGTGAAGAAGGCACAGTGACTGTTGGTTGGACATGCGGTACCGCACGATTAGAGGGAGAAGAACTTTCAACTGCATTTTGGATGAGTCTCGCTTAAGTGGTACGGATTTCTTAAAAAACAGACAAATTATTAAACACCGTTACGGGTACAGGAGTGGGGTATCTAGGTTCATCCAAGATGTCATTAATTTGCAGCCGTAATTCCCGCGAATTCTTATTCAAGTGGCTCATGTCCCGCTGAATTTCCATCGTCCGTTGACCATTGCTAATAACGTCAAACCCGATGGATACCAGCTCAGCAGAGACTCTGGATAGCAAAGATTTGGCACTTTGGAGTTCATCACAAATCCCGAGGAGCAAGGGTTGGTCCGGTGAAGAAAACGTGGATACAGTCTTAAAGGAGTTACTTTGGAAGTGGACTTCAATGTCTGTTTGAAGGGATTTAAAATTAGTGGATATATTATTATTGAGCACAACAAACGAATCATTAGTAGAGTCTGACAGCTTTTGAAGGGAGTTGAGACGTTTATCAATGTCTGAAAGCTTAGAAAGACATTGAGAATTATTTTGTTGACACTGTTGGTGAAGTTCTTCAACACTTTTTACAATGACATCAAATTTTTTGGACACATTTTGAATTTTGTTAAGACAGTCATTGTTGTTGTTAGCAATTGAATCACTTAGGCATTTGATGGCAAGCATAATATGGGAGTGGGATATGCCTTTACACTCATCACAGTAAAAGAAAAAGTTTTTTTTGAAATCTTTTAGGTAGGTGAGTGGTCTCTTACTTAGGCCAACACATGAGGGGTGAAAAGAATTACCACAAATACCGCTGCAACATATCCACTCAGCACTTAGATGACATAGTTTTTATTTTTTTTTTTTTTTTTTTTTTTTTTTATTATTAAACACAGGTAAGCACAAATTATTAATTTGAAATTGACTGCGGTGGCGAAAGAGTTTGAGGGTAGAAAATAGGTCACAGATATCGCGATTAAAAGTGCGGGGGTAAGCGAATAATGGGCAATTGAAAAATAGAATTAATTATTAATCAACACGTCTGAACTTGGCGGCGACCAGCTAGCAAGTCTAATAGGGCCCATACACCACACATGCCTGCATGGCCAAATAAAAGAATGCACAATCACGCTTCAACATACACTACTCATGCAAACTGTACAATATTTAGTCGTGTGTTCATCGCTGAGTTGACAACTTCTTAATATTTCAAGCTTGACTGAGCAAATGTAGCACACACACCACACATGCTTGCATGCACAAACAAGAAAATATAAAAATTTTTTGAAATCACTCATGCCGCATGCACAACCACACATTCAACACCATACACTCGCAGTTTGCATGCGCAATCACTCTATTGCGCATGCAGGCATGTGTGGTGTATGGGCCCTATAAAGAAAAACTGAAATTTTGCAACACAGCACGCTTGATTATTGTGCGCAGTCGGTGGCACAACAGGCTACTCCACACCACACCACACCACAACAAAGCACACGATAAATGTGTGGTTCCGGCATAAAGCAGAGAAAACCACGCGGAACCAATAGACGGGATTTATACATTCCGATTTTGAACGTACGATACTTGAAAACACTCGTTCCAATTCTTTTCATTCCCCATACGTTTCAGCTTTAAAATGTGTCATATAAGTTTTCATTTGTGTCGAAATGATGTAATTTCGAAAATTACACGAAAAGTTTTCTCTTTCTCTTTCTGATTCTGTTTTTTTTTTTTTTAGGTCAAAATTTGACATTTGAATGGATTCTACTTTTAATGGATTCCACTTGGGTGTGTTCGAAAGGTTTTCATATAGAATTTCGTGGAAACTTGGCTTATAATAGGTCTGTTTGGTATCGTTAATTTTTTCACAAATTTTTAAGATTTGCTGTCAAACCCCATAAGAAAAAAAAACAGTTTTGCGAAACTCAGCGAACATTTTAGTTACCAAACAGGCATATTTGCTCATTTCGAAATGTGATTTTTTTTATGGGAAATGAGATGATTCAAAATCAAATTTGGAAATTTTCAACAAAATTACCTCATTTGTTCTAAAGAAAACAGTATACAGCTATTTTTGAATGTGAATTCTATAGTTCGAAATTGGAACAGTTTCGAATCTATCAACGTCAAAAGTGACAACCATCAATTTGTGGCAACTGATATTTCAAATGTAATTTTAACAATAATAATTTTGTTACCTATTCATATATACAATGCACACATTGCCAGTATTCGCTTTCAAAAATAGTTAAACGAATTGTCAGTTGTCACAGAGTGATGATTTTGACGTTTGTGAATATTTAGTAAAGAGTTTTATAGTTCCAAATAAATAATTAAAAAACCTTTTTTCAAGAATTTATTAAAAAGTTTTATTAAAAGTTCATAAAAAAATTTATTTATTCAATATTTTGTTTATAAACATAAAAATAATTTTTTAACCAACTTGTTATAGTTTTTTTTCTTTAATTTGTCCTATGCCAATCGATAAATTTTACTAAAATTATTTTATTAAAAAAAATTCAAATTCAGTAAATTAAAAGAAAAATTAAATTTAAACAACAGCAATTTTGTTTGTTTTCATATTTGACTTGAAGCTAGATTTTGACAGAACTGACATTTATGTCCGAATTGATTTCTGGTACCTACTTCAATTATTGTCAGGAAGAGGAAATATTTTAATCTCTAGTGAACGCTCTCTTCTGCTCAAAACAACACAATTTTTCTGTAAATAACCTTCGTTTGGGTAAATCAGTCTAAAATGTGTAAAAATTGTCAGTCATGGAAAGTAAACGAACAGATCTATTGGAAGCTATATTTTACCGTTGTTGTACTACCTGTTAGATTTTTGGTGGTTTTAACTGGGCTCTATTTCATAAACATTGATAATTGCGACAAGTGACAATTTGCTAATTTACAACTCGACAATTGTCAAGATCTGTTCCATAAACAATTTGACAATTTTATAGAATTGTCGGAAAATACTCGACAATTGTCAACTTTTCGGTTCATAAAATAATTGTCATGACACTGAATTGTCAAGTATTTTTCTACAATTGTCAGGAATTTACTGACAAATTTGTACTGACAATTCTTTTATGAAATGAAAAAAATATACAAGTTACATATTTGTCAGTATTTAATTGCCAGTTCTGACAGTAAACTCAGTTACGGTCAAGTGTTGACAATGAAGTCAGAAGTTAAGCTAAAATGCTAAATATTATTTTTTCAAGTGCAACTTTTGCCGATTATCTGTAACGCCAACGCCCTCGACATTTTAAACAAAGAATGATTTTGACAAGTTAAATGGCTATTTTATACACTTCACTTTTTAATAATAAAATAAAACTTCGACAACTGTGACAATTTAAATTTGAAAGAGTGCCTGCGTTCTGTAACTTCTGACATCGAGAAAATCGGTCGAGAAACGATGAGAGTTGAAACATAATGCATAGGTTTTGTTCCATTTTTCATCGATTTTCGACGTAGGCACAGCATAAAGTTATGTAGGCCATGACAAACTTCAAGATCATACAATGACAAAATTTTCACGACAAATGTGTCAGTATATGACAATGACAAATTGTCATGACAAATTTGTCATTGTATTTTTCTCACAAATTCGTCAACAGTCAATATTGTATGAAATACAAATTTGTAAGAGAAGCGTGACGAATTTGTAGAACCTGTCACCTGTCAATTTTTATGAAATAGGGCCTTGGTTATTCATGCTCTGTAGCAGGTACTGGTGAGCTCTACTCACTTGCTGAAGATAAAGGTGTGTTTAAGTCGTTATGAGTGTTGAATCTCTAAGTGTTCCCATTAAGTCCTCAATATTTGAGTGCGACCCATTTAAGTGCCAGATTTTTCGTGTTTCGGATATTTTCTTTTCGTGTTGGCAAAGTAGTGTAGATTTTATTAGAAATGGTTAATTCACAATAAGAATTCATCTATATTGTTTTCAATAACAAATCGTGTTCTTTTTCAACATTTTATTTAGGAAATGTTTGCAGAACAGTGACTTTTACAAAATAAAACACGAAAATGAAATGAAATGATGAAAATTAATAGAAAATCATTTATTCAGGCTCTCCCAAACCGACGCGAAACATTCGGAGCGAATACGCGACGACTGAATAATGTTCGAAGATTCGCATCTCGCCAGTGTGGGTGCTCTCATTTATCTCCATGTAAATAAATTAATGTCGTTTTCGTTTGGATTTCGGAACTGTTCCATTCCTATAGAAAATGAGAAATTTGGAGTAAAAGGAGTGAAAAAGGAGTAGCTCCGAACGTCCACTCGAAAACGACATAAGACAGGCGAAAGTTTCGTCGTCGTTCGGAAGTATTCGCGTTGGTTTGGGAGAGCCTTTAACACTATTTTTACTGGCGGGTGGCGATTTTTTCATATTTTATTGTCAATTATAGCAAATTGACGTTTGCGTCAAAAATTGAAACATACAAAATTCGCTTGTTTAGCAAGATTTGACTTTACATTGCAATGAATAAAACGTACTAAAATGTTGCACTATGCGAAAGTTGTCAAAAAAACACGGGTATTAGTGGCAAATCTGTATTCTATTGTGACTAACCACATTTTGCTTTCAAAAGAAACAATGACCATAATAAATAATAAGCACTACATTACCTGTCTGTAGGCAGTGTACAAAAGTCTAGTGTTGAAAGAACTACAGCGAACTACCCAGTAAACCGCTGTAACGAAAATTTCAAGCATTAAAAGCCTGGTGGTGAAAATCTGGTGGTGAAGTGTCCAACGGTGTAAGTTCGGCTCTTAATATTCCTGCTTCCTGTTTATGTCATTATTCAAATTCCGAAATTCTGTATTCCGAAATTTTGTAAATGATAAAAGAAAAATTGTTTTGAAAAACAAAAATAATTTAAGTGTTCCAGTGAAATATCCAGTCGCAATCTTCCCCTAAAACAATTCAACCGAAATACTCGCGCTTTAAGGAATGCTTATTCCTAATCAGTTTACCCATGAGCCCAACTTCGGATGTAAAAACTTTCCTGTACCTACATAAAGAGGTTCATTTTCTTCCAAAATTTTAAAATGGTCCAAGTTTAAAGGAAACAAATCGGTAAGTCACTCAGTGAATTTTTAAATTCTCCTTGAGAACAATAATGTTCTATTAAGTGTGGTAACAAGGAGTATTACTACGTGGAAAGGGTTAGATTTTACTTTTGGCTAAGTGAAAGCATTCCATTCATCATTCTACTTTTGCAGAGCCTAATGGAACGCACCTAAAATAACTCAGACGACCGCACTTGGAAGGAATGCGGAATTCCGCATCCAATCCGCACTTGGAAGGAATTCGGAGTTGAATTAACTCACATCCATCTTATGTCGTTTTCGATTGGATTTTTGGTCTATTTTACTCCTGTTTAATTCCAATCAAATATGAAAACACCGACTTTCCTAAATTTACACACACACTACCTAAGGCCACCATTTGACAGAATGTCTCCTTGAAGTATTTAACACTTTTGACAAGTAATCCAACGAATAACTGTATATGTATGCATGTGTTACGCTTCTATTCCTTCATGAAATTGGGAACAGAGGAACACTCCAAAGACATTACTCGGAACAGCCAATCGAAGGCTTTTGGAGTAGTAGGAGTGAAAAAGGAGTGCAAAAGCAGTACTCCAAACATCCAAACGAAAACGAAATGCGTGCACATCTTTTTAAATGCTTTTGTTTGATCTATTCTGGCACGCTATCTCCTTTTATGCCTTCATTTTTCTTTGTATTCATATAAATAATACATTTTCTGACACTTGAAATTGCCCGTCGCGTTCTCTTTTGGTCCACTTTAACTGTGAACTTTCAGTGTGAACCACACGGTATGATTCTACACAACACAAGGAACACCCGTCACAAAGAACAACACGCGTCTGCCCGTCAGAATTGTGACCCACACCGCAAGAGCTCGCTCTGTTTTACCAAGTCTTTAATATACCGCTTATTTGGTGTGCGATCAACTGGGGCGGACATTCATTTTACTACGTTTATAAGCAGGGTCGAAAGATCGAGTTGGATTAGGGTTCGATTTTGGACCCATTTAGAGTTGATTTGAAATGATGTTGAAATAAATGAAGAAGGACCCTCAAATCGCTTCTTAATGTCCATATCATCCAATCCAGTCCAAAAGAAGTTGGTGTTGGGTTCGAATTTCAAAGTGACCGAAATGGTTGGTGGTTTCAAGTTGACTCTTCGAGTTCCCATCAGAGACCTACCTGGAACTCACTTGCAATTACTTCCAAAATGCATTACTCAGCTTTGACCTACTGAGATACATTCTGGAAGTAGGGCTTTTTACCGTGTCCCACTGAATCGTTGCGTCACATTAAGTGTAACGCGAAACTGCTGTCGATGATAAATACCTATTTCATAAGTTAAGGTATTTCGACAACAGTTGTGACTCAGTGGGTCATGCCTTTGTGGGGTGGTATGTAATTTGGGGCACAACATTGGTAAGCACTCGCCGTTGAAGGTGATGATCTGACTCATGTCGTTCTCAAAGAAATATGGGCCGATGACCACACCAGTCCAAAATCCACACCAAAAAGTGACTTTTTCGGCATGCATTGGACGCTTTTGGATCTCATGTGTATTGATATCATCCCACATTTGACAATTGTGTCTGTTGACGTACCCATTCATCTAGAAATGGGCCTCATCGCTCAAGATGAACAGAACACCGATTTCGATTAAACAATTTTATCATTTGCACATGTTGTTGAACGCTATATCCGTCCATGGTGATTTGGCAAAACAGACTGAATAAATGACAGCCATTTGGAGAGATATAGCTTCAACAATATGGCCGTTATCAACTGTCAATGTTTGGAAGTCCCTATTGGACGAACCTTTATAAACCAAAAACTCGTTATGTTTTTGATAACATTTAAATTTTCCTATGTTTTTCTTTTTTCATTAAATGTTTGAATATTGTAACGACTTAATAATTACCCGACTACTTTGAATTTGAAATAAAAGAAAATCCTCTAAATGTTTGCAGCGCCATCTATCTGAAAAGCTAAACACCAAACCCTCAACCGTTTACAGTGCCATTTTGTGACTCACCTGAGTATCAATTCCAGTGTTCCATCTGTCAGCGACTGCAATGGAAACTACTAGAAGAAGATATACTCGAATATTCCAGTGGATATACTAGTGAAGACTAGAACAATTTAATTCCCTATATAAGGAGATGTTTTCGAGTGAGTAGAGACAGTTTAATTTTGAATATGATAACGTAAAGTAAGAAGTAAAAGTGTATCCGGAAGTGAATTTTAAATTGCATACTGTTGTGATTGGAGCATAATAAAGACGATTTGAAGTGAAATAAAGTGTGTTTATTTTGTAAATAAGTTTTATTATCGAACCTAGGTAGAACTTACAATATATTTTTTAAAGTTGTAGCCGTATTGCTAGCATTTACTATAAAACCTTAACTTCATTTTTGTCTGATAAATTCTTCCCTGAGTCACTGTACTTTTTACGCGCTTATACAAAAACAAACGTTAAAATTCAAAAAATACTCAAAGATATAACAAAAACAAAAAACAAATATGCAGATAGACTTTCTCACTCCACAATCCTTCCTTCTCGTTTATCAACAACAACAACAACAACAAAAAAAGAGCCTTGGAAACGTGCTACTAGGACGACTCATCACAACAAGTTTCTCTCGTGCCAAATAAATCGTGTTCTCATCCCTTCATCGTCTTAAAAAAAAAAAAAAAACAGAAGAAAAATCACATTCGAAAGGACGAACTATTGTCAGACTGTTGGCGGTTGGCACACACAGCATCCACGTAATTTTCCTCAATTTGGCCGCCACTTGTTACGTTTTTGGCGCCTTCTTTGCTACAAATGTGTGTGTATGTGTGTCTGAGTAGGAGAGAAAACGATGTGTTTTATTGACATGAGGGTGTCCTTAAAGGATATCTAACGCATGGAATTATCGCATAAATATGTTGAATTAAAATTCGAAATGGCTAATTTGGCGTTGAGAAGACGCGACATGATTGTTGTATGTATTGCCAATAGGCACGGCACAGCGTTCTTTTAGTTCTATTCAGTTGAGTATAAGTATAAATGTCTCCCATTTTGTCCTATTCTCTCAGTGCACACTCAGAGTAATGCCTCTGAATTTATGAATGGGAATCGAATCGTTGGGCATCGTCGTCTACATACGTGCGTCGCCGCCGCCGGCATATTGGACGCCTCTACGGCACACAAATAAACATTGTAGTAATTTTTTTTTGTTTTTTGTGCTCTTTTCGTTTTGGTCCTGTGTTGGGCGCCATTCCATTCAGAATCCGGAAGAGCGCTTATTTTGTGTTGTTTATCTTTTGTGTCCTTGGGTGATGGTTTGTGGGTTGGATGGATGGAATAAGGCGCCTCTGGGTTCATGAATTTAAGGACTGGTTAGAAAACTCATTTAAACATATACAGGCCATGCATGAAAGAAAAGAGGCTTCATCTCTGTGTTCCATTCCCCTCACCCGAATAGTTTTATTTGTTTTTTTTTTTGTTGTTGTCGTATTGAAAAATAGAAAAGTCGGCGCGACATAACATGCGGTGGGTTATGATGGTGAGACCAAAGGGCTCTAAAAATTTTTGATTTTGTATATTTTTGGCAGTGGCTCCTTGATTCTATGCTGTGTTCACTGCTACTCCAGAGAAGGTGACGACAACATTTTGTAGCTACTTTGAGCAGGCAAACGAAGCACAGTGATGGCGAAATGAGAGAGAATATGAATGTGCGCCAGTGTTATGCCACACCAGCCAGTAATACTGGCGCAGATTGGGTGCCTGAGTTCCTGCCGCCGCCGTCGTTGCCGTCGACGTAGTTGTTGACGCCAGGCCGCCAAAAGCAGTACAGACGCTTCCAAACTAGAAGGAGGACGACAACGAAGACAACGACGACTGTCGTCCTCGCATATTTTCACGAGAAACCAAGAGTTGATTTTGTCCGATGATGATGATGATGCTGATGGTGGTTGGCGCTATTTTGTTGTGTGTCATGCATATTCCACTGCTTTGCCTCTTGCTGTTTTGGGGGGGGGGGGGGGGGGGGGGGGTGGAACCTTTTGGCCCGCCACGATGCCGGTACATCCTTTTTCAATACAATACATAGATGAAGAAGAACCCCTATGAAGACTATGTTCGATGTTAGTTTCTTTGGTTTCTTTTGTGTAGTATATTTTTGGGCTGATAGACTTGTTACAGTTATTATTTTTCTTTCGATTGCCGAAAAACGGGCACCGAGAATAAAATAATCAGTCTCGACTTCGTGTCCTGTTTGAGGGTTGCAGTAATTTATGGGGACGTTGTGGGGGGGGGGGGTATTAGATAGACGATCAGTTGGTCACAAAGAAGAACGGGATGAGTGTACAGCAATAATGATGGTGATGACTCGGTGTGATGGGTGGTGATTCCCGGGGCAGTTTTGCTTCTTTCTAATATGAAAATGTCGCCATTAATATTGTCGCCGTAGATTCTGTTGTCTCTGTGCGTTGTCGCCGTCAAAAACAACTGGCTAGTACAGTTGACGGCGGCTTTTAAGTCAACAGCATTTCATTATTTTCCAGTTTGAACAAAAGAAAAGTAAAGCAAGATGATGGTTATTAGTCGCCTATTGGTTAGAAGAGACACAAAAGGAAAATGGAGACAGAGAAAGATTTCGTTGGCCTGGAAAAAAGTAAGCACAGAGACAGACCGACGAAGCATGGAGTAGGTACACATGTACTTGTACATATATCTAATGCTTTTTATTTTTCAATTAGAAGAAGGACCGTTGGCTGCTTATGAGGTTATGGTCTTTTCTTGTTTTTGTTTTTGCTCTTTGAAGACGATATGGTTGACGCTGATGTTGACGTTAACAACCCGTTACTAAAGATTGAATAGATGGGCGATAATTAGTGAAGTAATTGCTTAACTGGCACCTTATTGTTTGGACAGCGAAGGATAAGCAAAGTTGTTGAATTAGACGATGGCGTTCAAGTAATTGTTTGTAAATGGGATAATGGTGGCTTTATTATCAGTATACATATTCCAATGACATAATGGAATTAAGGTTAAGTTACGTGGAGATGAGATTAATGGCAGGAAGAAATGTGCAACAAGTAGATGTGCGTGCATTTCCTGATGATGGATTTTAATGAATTAGGCCACCACCTTATAAAAGGACTTTTTTTTACATTAAATAAATTGAAATTTTTAAGTACAGGTTTTGATTAATATTCAGTAAGTTAATAACTGGGTACGGAAAAGCTCGCGCACGAGCGCTCAGAAAACATTTTCAACTTATATTTTGCCCACGAGGGTACGCAGGCGCAGGGTTCAAAGGCTCTTCAACGGGAGAGTAAGAACTCAACAGGGAAACTCCATTAGCGAAACGTCCGCTTATGGGTTGATAGTTGATTCGAAATGTTCTCTATACTTCAAAACATAGTTTGTCCCCCATCTAACATGCCATCACCTGTCAAATTGCGTTTCAGAATGGACTAAAAAACTGTGATGCTTTTCTTGTCTATGGCTGAGATAGTTCAGCGGATCCAGGGTCAGACCGAAGAAAGCGAGGAAAACTCGGTTTTTTTGAAGAGTTCAGAATTTCAATTATTCGTCAACTTTATTTGACTTTCGAGTCTTACAATCTAATTTTACTTAAAATAAACCAACAAGGTATTTCATATAATTTTACAACAGACCTGCCTTAATAACTAACACTTCATACAATTGGGATAGATTCGTCGGCCCTGGTCGAAACAAAAGGCACAAATACTAAGGTGGGATAGACTCCCCGGAGCCTGGTCGAACTCAAAGGCACAAATACTACGGTGGGATAGAGTCCCCCGGCCCTAGTCGGAACCGAAGGCACAAAATACTTTCACAGCCCGAAAGCCAAAAACTTCGAAACTACTATCTAGTGCACCACGCACTCAGCAGTGTGTTTCTTGGTACTTCTCCTTTCGTACTCGAGAATGGTACGCACGACACGGGTAAAGGCAGAAGACGAATTTCCATACAAATTACGCATTCACTTATCATCTCTGTGGGCAGGAGTAAGTGTGAATAATATAAGTGCAGAAAAACTTGTCCAACCTTTCATCATCCAGCTTATGATATGTGTATCCGGTGACTGCCGGTACTTATTATTTGAATTTTAAAATCCAAGAATAGTTGAAGTGACAGTTGGGTCGTTGTTGAGGGCAATGTGTGGTGGTATAGGTAGAATGATGGTTTATAGATGGAGGAAATATATGTAATTTCGTTACAAAACCTCTGAAAAATCCGAAAATGTTTGCTTTTTGTCTTTTGCTCGAGAAAAATGCAATTTCAGGGCAATCGGTTGACATTGGAAAAGAGATATTCTTTACACGTCAAAATATAATATGTCACCTATCTGTCAAGCTTTTAATTGTCAAATTTCATCAAAGGACGGCTGCGATAACAATGGATTAACAAAACCTATTAAAAATCCGAAAATATTTCCATTTTATTTTCTCCTCCTCTATAAATTAAATTTCGATTTAATAGAAACATCTACTTTAGATTTGCTTGAAAATGAGGGTATGTTAGACATTTTTCATGAAATTAATTCATTAATTTATATAACTATATTCTGTCCAACAAAAATAGGCAGTACACGTCTTATGGGAAAGTTTTTTTCAAAATCAGTAGCGTGCCATATTTTTGCACCGCATATTAAATTGAAATAACTCCTCCACAAAAAGTGTTTGCCCGCCCGTGAATTTCCAATAGCATCGGACACAGACCTAACGTCCTATTCAAGGCACATCTGAGTGTGCACTGAATTGCTGTGGCTAATGGCGATTGGCTGCTGCTTGTTGTACATTCAGAATTACCCGTGCCCATTTGGTAATTCGTTCAGCTTTTTTTCCTTGAGTTTCTGTTAAGGTGCTTTTGATTTTCGAGCTTTAAAAAAAAAGTGTTATCGTGCACACTTCGACAACCCTGTGAAAGCTTTAATGAATAACAGATTTATGCAATCCATTGTAGCCAGAATGAGAGGCAAACGTCTTATATTGCCTTCACTGTCAATTTTTGTTGGACAGAGTATAGCATTAAAATTTATTTTTCATTTATTCTAAATTTTTAAAAGCTCGCGAGCTTGGCTCGCTCGTCTCAGGCTCATGAGCGTACGGTTTCGCTATTGCACATAAAAAGAGCGCTCTTGACGTGAGCGTTTTGCCATCGCCTAAATGAGAGCGCTCTTGACGTCAGCATTTATGTATAAATCGAACGCTCGCAAGCACGAGCAAAACTAAAAGTACCCACACCTAATGGCTCATGGGCGAGCGTATCTTATGTGCTCATTACAAAAGGTACGCTCGCGAGCCGCTCAAGATATAATGGCATTTATCCGTATGTTAAAAATAAAGTAAATAAATTAAAATACACAACTGGATCGCACAAACATTCCCTTGTGGTTGAAAGCTGTAAGGTGTTGGCTAAGTATTGAAGATATATAATTTAGAAACTGTTGAACTTCTTATACAAATACATTGGATGGAATCGCCCTAAAAGATAAATATTCGTTATGTACCTACATATATTTCTACCCAAAAACCATAAACTTAGTTTTATTACAATTATTTTAAAGAGAAGAGAAGTTTAATCAAAATTGTTGAAGCTGTTTTTGAGAAATTTTTTTTCTTTGACTTTTTTGAGGAAAAATAACTTTTTTCTAAAATTTTGAAAACAATGTGATTTAAAATACTCAGCACACGATACTCAATTCAACTTAGTTGTCAACTCAATCGATTGTTTATCAAATTAACCCGTGTGTAGACTTTTTACTTGATCTATCGACAACCGATTGAGTTGAAGAAAATCAAAATATTATAAATCTGTTCAAGTTGATTTACACAAGTCTTTCAACTCAATTGAGCTGCGTGTGGGCAAGTCATTTGACTAACTGTCAAACTAAACTTATTTTAATTTCATGCCAGATTTACAACCTGTGTAGCTCAACCTCACTTCAAACCAGATTCACTTGAATTTTGAATTTTCCATCCAAAATCTCTTTGTATTTAGCACACATGAGTTGTTGTTGTTTCATTCAAAATGTGCAGTCTGCATGTATGTTCATCATACAGAACCTCCCTTTTTTGTATTCGTATGTCTTCATCGTCATTTTAAAACTCCAATAAACATTAATGCTTATATGTATTTTGCTTTTTTTATTAAAATTTTAAACAAATTAACAAACTTGAGTCGTGTAATGTTTTTGACAGTTGAAGCAGTATTCACTCAACCGAGTTTGTGTAGTGGCCCAGGCATAAATTAAGTTGACAGCTAAATTAACAACCAAATTGAACAGTGTATGGACGGCCTTAAGAATTATCTGCTTGTAAAGTTGGAACAACATCGAAAAGGAGGCAATTCAATCAAAAAACGTCAAAATCCAATTTCCGCTAAGGTAAGACTTCACCCGACGGAGCTGCACTCACTCAACGAAACTGCATGGCAATGGAAATTCATATTATTCGTATGAGCTATCTATATCGGACTATGCGGCAACGGAACTGCACCTTGCGAAACTAAGCTAACCGACTTGATAATTTAACCAACTTTGTCGCGTCTGTGCAGTTCATTTGCAGAGCAGTTTAATTACATGGCCCATCATACATTAGTATAAGTTTTTATTGATTTCCCGCATACTGTCACAGCGCTACAGTTCAAGTGCGATACATGAAACAATTGTCGCGGAGTACTGTGCAGTGTCGCGTAGTTCCGTTGAAGTGCAGTACCGCCGGATGCGGTCTTACCTTTATGACCAAAAACTTGAAAGTCTTTATTTTAAATATTTCACCGTGTAAGGCTGAGTTGAAATCATGAATTTTTAGAAGATTTTAAAGAAAAAAAAAAAAACAAAATTGTAAAACTGAAACAAATCGAATTTCTCTTCTGGGTTTTCTTTTTTTTTTTCAAACACAATTCATCGATGACTTCACATGCAAACGAACTTATTTTTGAATTTTGTAAGGTTTAGGGCCTTATGGCTTGCGCGAATCGAACTTTTGCTTGAAATCGAACGATTTTGCGAATTGCCTTTTATTGCATATAAGGGTTGGTCAATTAATAATTCTCCAAAAATTCATTTGTTTTCAGTTGTTGTCACTGATTTGTGACAGATGTCAAAATGAAATAAAAGAAATTATAAATAAATATAATTTGTGATGGTACAATTACAATTCAAATATAAATAAATTAAGTACTTGCCTTATATATTCGTTTTTTATTTGTGTTCGCTATTAACTGACTAACAATTTGACATTTGAGGCGATTTATCTGACGAATGTTGGCTAATGGTATTCCTGAATTGATTCTTTCGCTAGCTTTTTGCCCCGGTAATGGTGCTCTTAATAATTTTTACCAACCATTTAGAAATCTACATAATGAACATGTGTAATTATTGAAATAACGCTATTCACTATGAACAAAAAATGCGTATACGCCACAGTGACCGACAATATTGGTCACGTTTGTGGTGCTATGTGCTTGTCGCTCATTCCTTATGAAGTGAAGACTTCAATGTTTTAATATATTTGTGTTTTCCTGTTGACATATTCGCCTCCGATGAATCGGCTAATAAGATTCATCGGATGATTGCGTATCTGTCAGAGTTTTTAAGTAACTTAAAACACCTGTCACTTGCATAATTGTACACAGGAAGGCATTCTTCGTTCCTTAGACGGTGTTCACATTGGACTCACTCCGCGCGACTCATTTTGACATCTCTTTCTTTTATCTCACTCTACACAACTATATTAGAAAGTGAGGTAGGATTTTTGATTTTTTTGAAAAAAATCCTGCCTCACTAGACTCTCTCTTTCTCATCATAAGTTGGAGTGAGATAAAACAAAGAAATGTCAATATGAGTCGCGCGGAGTGAGTCCAATGTGAACACCGTCTTAGAACAATCCTGAACAATTGTCCAGCAAGCCACTGTCTAAATAAATGGATATCTCCTTATTTATAAGGGCATTCCAACACTTGTAAAAGAATGTCCTCATATTTTTTTACTGACATCCCTGTAATCTGTCAATTTTATGAAGTTTTGGATACGTTCATTGAACATTTCATTAATTTCAAGTAACTTTTCAATTCGTAACTAGAAGCTTGCCTGACCTTCTTCATTGAACGTGCCCACTTTAGAGTTGGTTTTAACAACCAATTGCAGTGTCAGTTAGACAATAGATGGAAAATGTTTATAAATAAGTCTTTTCAATAGATATATTTGTCTAAACGCATTTACTTAAAATATAAAAACGTGATTCTGACTAACCTCAAAACAGCGGATCCAATGCTAATTCATTTTGGACTCAAAACGCTAGTGAAGTATCACAATAAAATTGCAAAGACTTCTGAATAAATATGACACTGACGGTTTGTAATCTGACAATTGGTTTGACAGATATAACTGTCTAAAGTTAGTACTGGGTTAAAAAAAAAAATACCCATTACTTATGGCCTTTTCGATTGGAAATCTGGAAGAACAATTTGATACGTCTTAGCGCTTCTGGAACAATTCTGAAAACAAACTCAAAAGCAAATTTCTCTACTTTTCAGGAGAAGAACTGTCATTCTAACACCAATCGAAAAGGCCATTAAATTAATAGGTCTGTTTGATAACGTGATTTTTTTGCAAACATTTTTATAATTAGCTGTCAAGATGAAATTTTATGTTTCCAAACAGGCAAAATAAAGGGTTTTTCAATAGTAGATTTTGGTGGCCTTTGGCGGCCATGTTGTTTTGGTGACATCTGTCAAATCTAATTATTATTCAGTTACTGATGCCAAATCATTATGGTAAAAACTCTTTTGGGGGGCAACGATACGTGCGTTGTGCCCATTTTACGGTTTAGATGGCTGTCCTTCAAAGTCGATTATCCAAAGTTTGGTGGCCAAATTGGAGTTGACTGATTCAGTGAACAATCAGCCAACGCCCTCGCGTCAACGAAACGCAAGATCAACCGAAAACATCGTCGCTGTCTGTGAGAGTCCGTGGTTCTTCGAAAACGACGATGTCATTGCCATCAGCATCAACGGATAGCGCTACCAATCGATGATAACCAATTTGTGTTGGCTCCTATTGGATAATATGGATGTGAACGACATTTGGTTAGAATAGAACGGCGCGGCGCCCCTTGTGCCACACAGCGAACTCCACAACATTCCATTTCAACATTTGCCTATTATTGTGCTGCTCCTTTATAATGCAAATAAATCCTGTTGGATATTATTTCCTATCGTTTTGGGAACTTATCCCCATCAGCTTTACTTCCGCTGGATTTATTGCACTGCGCTTATTTTACATCTTACAAAAGAAATCCTCATTAAAGGATCTAATCACGCCTTAAACATATCCCCACTATAAAAAATCGTCCACTTCATTCCTAAATTCCAATAAAATGTGTTTATCTAAAACAAGAAAAGAATAAAAATATCGTTAACATGACTCACGAGTCATAGATCTCAAATAACAATAAATCGGCATTGAACAAACAAGAACAAGCATAAACCAACAGCTAACAGCAACAATACAATAAGCAAATTACTCTTCATCTGACTTCTGACCTACTCCTTGACGCCGCGCCACTCATCAAAGATGAATATCAATTTGAATAACTAAATGGGAACTCGAATGTGTATTTATACATTCGCAGCTATGACTTAGCCATATATCATCCTCCAATAGAAGATGGAACCAATCTGGTTCCTGGCTGTCCAGGGAGTGTGCTAAATCGGGTGCCGCAATGGGGAGACAATTGGATGCAGGCACAGGCAGCTCGGCAAACACGCGCGCTGTCTCAACGAAGAGAATAGAAAACTAAAAAAAAAAAATGACACAAGTACGAGTACCAAGAGGGAAAAACAACTAAATGTGGTGATGTCGATGTGGTGGCTCCTTAGTGCTCCTGATTTTTATTCATCATAGAAAAATTGAAACAGTATATAGTGGTGGTCTGGGAAAAGTCGTCGTCGCCTCCGGCATCATATAGAGCCGTGGCAATGGTGATGGTGTCATAGTTTTTGTGTCGCCACCCCACTGCTGCCGCCTGTCGTCGCCGACGACTTGGTGTGCCATTGATATTTCCCCCAAAAAATGTTAGCAACTTGTTATTGTAGTGTATGCAACAAACAAGCACCGATTGGCGCCCTTTGTCTCCCCACGATGTCTGAATACACACGTTTGTCGTATCCGGAAATCGAACCAAAACCAAGACTTGGAGCTGTAGAACAAACAAAAAAAAATTAAAATTGAAAACCATGATAGACCACGAAAAAAGTGTTGTTGCTGTTGCCGGAATTGTTGGCGGTTGGCGGCGATAGTCGCTGCGGCAACTGCTATACAACTAGCGTACAATTTTTAGGTTTGTTGTCCTCATCGTCATATACTTATAGTCCTCATCACCCCGCTTAGCCAACGCCAAGGCGCGGCGGCACACACACGTTCGCCAATGACTCCATCGTAATTTTATTATGAACGAGAAGTTCAAATCCTTTTAACGAGTGACTAAGTTTCTTATTTGAGATTTGACAAACTCTCAAATGGCTATCATCCAATTTTGAAAATATTTAGTTTTATTATCCATCGCCGGCAATAGTTTACTGTTTATATGGTCGGTTGCCACGTAAAAAATACAGTTTCAGTTTCATTTTTTTTTTGTCTTTTGGGAAAATTTACAAACAAAAAATAAACTTACACTTGGCTTTGTTGTTTAATTAATTTACTTTGATACTTCAAGGCTGTTTAAACTTGGTTTTGGGTTTCTAAGTACATAAAAGGTGTGTTCGTTTACTTCCCCGTTCCTACCAATTAAGGAAAAGCACACATATTTAGATTTAAACAGTCCTTCTCTTTTTATTATTTGTTTCTCAGCATATTTTTAATTGGAGGTAATTATAAAACACTAGCTGGCCCGCCCGGCAAATTACAAATTACAAAATAAAATATAAATAAATATTTAAGTTAATTTTTGTAACCGAATATTTACTACTTTATGGCTTTTAAGCTACTTCACGTTATGAATGGCTAAATACGTAAAAACATGATCCTTTAAGTTCAACCTTTATCACTTTTCCAACACAGAAAGAATTTTGTAATCAAAAACCACTTTTTTGTCTTTATTCCATTTCACTCTATATATGCCAATTTCTTAAACAAAATTTCTAAGGCCATCCCCTGAAAAATAACCTTTCAAAAACCAAAAGAATTTCTTAAAACAGGTAATTTTTAATTTTTACCCCATTTCACCCTATAAATAACAAAATTTGAAAAAAAAAATTGTGTGAGTGCCGGGACTCACGGTTAATATGTGTAAACATCAACGTGCGCGGATCCAAAACGGACTTGTTTTTGCTTGAAGGGGATCTTAAGATTTTTTTCACTGAACGCACCCATCCTAGTATACAGATCGTAACGTTGCACGACGTAACGTTGCACACGAACGTTCACGTTTTTTTTGTCACTCTACCGCCAGCATAGATGTTTACACATCAAAAATATCTTTCAAGTCATTTCCTGAGAAAAACCTTTCAAACAGAAAACAAAATTCTTAAATCGAACAATTATATTAATTTGACCCGATTTCACCCTAGAAATAACAAAAGTTGAAAAAGAATACTCCAAATGCCATTTCCTGACCGCCTACAGCACCAACTGTTGAATGGTAATTGAATTGAACTGAAAAATAAAATGTGAGCATACAGCGCCACCTGTTGAGAATTTTCCGACTTTTTTGCATAAACCTTCGTGGAGCAATTACGAACAAACTCGCAGAAGGAAGTATCCAATTTGGTCCAGTCGTTTTCAAGTTTTAAGCATCCGAACCCATCACGATCCATTTTTAAATATATTTCCTTTTTCGTGACCCGCTTAGGAGAAGTTCAAAACATTTTTATATACAATATATATTTTCGATATGATCGCCATTTTGTAGAAGGCAAAGATTATATCTCCTTCTAATGGGTGCACATACATTTATGCGTGACAAATTTCCCTGTAATTTGACTCCAGCAACTTCAATCCGTTCTTTCTGTTGTTCCAAAGGTGTTATTTCTACTTTGTAAACTTAATTCTTCATGAATCTCCATGCATACAAATTTAGGGGAGTTACATCTGGTGATCTAGGTTTCCATTCTGTGGGGCCTCTTCTTGCGATCCAACGGTCACCAAAATGATCATCCAGCCAGTTTCTTACCGTCAATAAGCTGTAGTGTGCTGGAGCACCATCTTGCTGGTAGATTAATTTATCTACTATGCCCAAGGGAACGTTGGCGAGCATATCGAGCAAAAGGTCTCTATTTATAAAGAAATTAAAAAGCCGGGGTCCGATTAGTGTTTTTCCAACAATACCAAGCCAAACATTACAGCTATAGCGGTGTTTTTTGCTGTGTGGATTGGTGCTACTCCATCTCTGGTAAAATGTCATCCGTCCATAATACCATTGCAAAATTGTTCTTTTCAGTTTCATCTCTAAGCAATAATGATCGACAAAATTCTACTCTCAATAGCTTAGCTTGTCACTTGAGGTTAGCTCCTGAATTGTCGTAAAATGGTACGGGTTTAAATTCTCGGTATGAAGCAATCTCCATACTCTATTTTGGGGCACTAAAAGCATAGTAGCTATTCACCTTGTACACAGTAATGGACTATCTTGGACCAAATCCAAAATTCTTTCATCTAAGTTTGCTGATCCATCAGTAGATGATCTTTCTCTGCTTTGATACTCTTGTACTCTGTGATCTCGAAGACATCGGTGGATTCTTGAAAAAAATTGTATGACTGGGACACCTCCTATTGGAATATCTTTCAGCGTAATCTTTGAGCTTTACGATTTCGACCATCAGCTAAACCAAAGCAGAAGTCCGTCAATTTCTTTTCGAGAGTTGTTTGCCATCGTGATGTGTTGACGAGTTCTCAAATTGGAAATAGTTATTTAATACAAAATCCATGCCTTTTATTTATCTTAAGTTATAACATATTTTGTATTTCAGTAAAAAGAAAATTGCGGTTTTACGGGCTGAACACAATAGACGCGCGTTCGGAAGCGCGTGGTTATTAAAACTTATTTAACTCCCAGAGTCGCGTTTGCGACTTCATATTCACTTTTACGAGATTTTATGTATTTTACTTTGACAGGTGCGAACGCGCGTTCGAACGCGCTTCTTTTGTTTTAACCAGTTATTGTCTTCGCCCTAACAAGTTGAACCTACAACGGCGGCGGCCGTAATCAAGCCGTATTCAACAAAATGAAAGGTAATTTTTCGGGTGTTATCAATGAAAAAAATGGTAGAATTGGAATCCAGTACCTACCTACTCTCTCACTTAATTGTATGCTAATAAGACTCCGAATATTTGAAAAATAATAAAAGAAAGGTTAATCTTTCATAAATTAATTTACCTACAAGTCCAGTCACGTAAGAACTAAAAAAAAAAAAATTGTGTGAGTGCCGGGACTCACGGTTAATATGTGTAAACATCAATGTGCACGGATCCAAAACGGACTTGTTTTTGCTTGAAGGGGATCTTAAGATTTTTTTCACTGAACGCACCCATCCTAGTATGCAGATCGTAACGTTGCACACCGTAACGTGGCACGACATAACGTTGCACACGAACATTCACTTTTTTTTTTCACTCTACCGCCAGCATAGATGTTTCAAAAAAGGTTTTTCTTAGAAAAAAAAGTAGTGTTCGTTATTTTTAAATTTCTCAAAAAGTGCAAGACATTTGAGCATCCGGTTTTCTGTTTTTGACTTAAAACTAATAAGAGCATTAAAATAAAATTTTAAAGTAAAATTTTGAAAAAAATTAGTTTGAAATATTTTATCATATTTCTTTAAAAATTTTGAGTTTGAAAATTAAAATTACAAAAAGGCATATCATGGCATTGTGAGTGTAACCGTTGTTTTTTAATATTTTTTTCTTTTTTAAGTCAATTTTTTTTATAGAAAATTGCCCTCCCGGCTAAACGGGGAGGATATACCACCCTTTCATACGATTTTTGTCTTGTCTCGACCCAACGTACACGCTCTAGCTTTCTGTCACATCTTATGTGAATCTCTCTGTGTAGGTACTATGTACAAACATAAATTGCAAGTTATGGATTCGTACACAAATTACGATGATTGAAAAATAAAAATAAATTAAAAAAAAAACGTAATCTTCGTTCCGATCTGCCACTCTGGCATCTGGGAAGACGAAAAAAGTGACTCTCGCAAAAACGCCCCTCTGTATCTGTTCGGCTACAACCTAAACGGATGAGTCGATTTTATTTAAACTTGGTACCTAGAGTTTTTTGGACATTCCCTCATACTTTTTTTTTTCATTTTGTATTACCAAAAATAACTGTACCTGTCATCCAAATTTTTTCAGCAAAAAAGGAAAATAATATTTTTTTCAAAATCGACTCCAAAGACTTTTCAAAAAATCAATACATTTTTTTACAGTTATAAGCTGCCATTTAGTAAGAAAAAATGTTTCCGAAAAATGGTTATTAATGGCACCTCCCAAAGAACCATATTTTTGATTTGCTCTTTTCTTGAAAACGGTTCAAATGATTTTGATCAATTTTTTTAATGATATTTTTATGATTGATACCTTTTGAATCATATTGTGTACCAACATTTTTGAAAAAATATTTTTTTGGATTTTTAAAAAAAGTTTGAATTTTTTTTTTTTAACTCAATATTTTAAAAACGATTTAGTCGATTTTTTTTAAACTATGCAAAAAGCCAATCTAGAAGATTTTTAATAAAAATTATTCTTATAACCAAAAACCTCCCATATCATTTTTTGCTCAAAAACAACTCCTACGATTTTGATAAAAAAAAAATTTTGAGCATTCAAATTAGAACGATCTACCATTTAAAATCATTAAATTTTACATTTTATTTTTTTGGATTTTCGACTATCTCATTATCTGATTAACCGATTAAAACTTGATTTTTTTAAAGAAGCTTTTAAGAAATAAAAATAAAAATATAATTTTTGGATTTTAAAAAAAAACTTTCAAAATTATATTTTTTAAAATTCGTTATTTCGAAAACGGGTTTAAGATTTTTTTGTGAAATTCAACACCACATTAATAAATACTTAAAATTGGCCTACCAATTTTTTTTTGAAAAATATTTAAAAAATTTTATATATCTACAAAATTAATTATTTTTAAAACCGTTGATACGATTTTAAAAAAAAAATTCTCATAAATTTAGAAATCAGATGATTAACATCGCGTTGGGTTCAAAATAGTTTCAGAAGTATTTTAATCAATTTATTTATAATTTTGTTGATTTAAAACAATTTTACAGTTTAAATAATATAATTTCCATGCATGCATAATGCATATGCATGTGCAACATGGGGCTAGATTGTTAATTTTTGTATACTCACATAGTACTGCCTGCAACTTAACTAAGTTTTGACAAATGGATAAGATATAGGCTCCATTAACTAATTTATTTCAGACTTTAGAACTACAGTGTGATCGCACATAAGAGCAAGTTCGTGCGACCCAGTCGTGGATATTTTTTTAGTTGGTTTAACATGAATTGGATGGTTTTAAGTCTGATATTCATAACATAAATGCTGGTGTCCCCCAGGGCTCCGTTTTGTCTCCGACTCTCTTTCTCATTTTCATCAATGATCTTCTGTCTGAAACTTTTAATCCATTAAATTGTTTTGCTGACGACAGTACCCTCAGCTTTTCATATTCGTTTCTAGATTCACATCCTCGTCCTTCGGATGTGGAACTAAAGCGGCAGCGTATGATAAGCTCATTAAATTCTGATCTTGATAGCATTGTCCAATGGGGAATCAAAAACCGCGTAGAATTTAATGCTTCAAAAACTCAATGCTGTCTCATGTCGTTGAAGCGAAACCCACCCTCCATGCCGCTATCCATGAGCGGTACTTGTATTGAAGAAACTAAACAGCTTTCAGTTCTGGGAATGTACATCACAAACCACCTCTTGTGGAATGACCACATATTTAACGTTGCCAAAAACGCTGCGAAGTGTTTAGGCTTTCTTCGGCGATGCAAGAAATTTTTCTCTCCTTCTGATCTGGCTATAATCTACAAAGCCTTTATCCGTCCTAAGCTTGAGTATAACTCCCACATCTGGGCAGGTGCTCCTATAACTCACTTGAATCTCTTGGACAGAATTCAAAATAGAGCTTTAAAAATGATAGGTGATAGAAATATAACAGATACAATTACAACTCTGGAACACCGCCGCAGTGTTTCATGTCTATCTTTGTTCTATCGCTATTTTTACAAACAGTGTTCTAGCGAAATAGCCAGTTGCATTCCTCCCCTAAAACAATTCCACCGTAATACTCGCGCTTCTAGGAATGCACATAAGCTTACCCTTGAGCCCAATTTCGGACGCACAGTCAAGTATAGAGATTCTTTCTTTAGCCGCACAACTCGAATGTGGAATGCTTTGCCTAGCTCTATTTTTCCCTCCCATTGTAATATCCAGAAATTCAAAACCAATGTGCATCGGTATCTCCTATTAAACCCTACCTATTTTCCTAAACTATATTTTCCTATGTTTATCATTATAAGGGTAGTCATAACCCCTTGAGTGCGCGCAAATATAAAAAAAAAAAAAAAAAAAAAACAATTCCCAATTTTTTTGGAATGTCCTCTCAAAGTCTAATGAAAGGATACAAGGATTTTTGACCAAATGGCTTTGGAGTTGTAATGATCTATACGAAGAATATCTACACATCCCTTGTTTAGTTTGAAGGGTGCCTGTTTCAGAGATATTATTTTTTTTACATTCAGAAAACTAAATTAAAGCTCGCGCACCAGCCCGACGAGTCTTCAGGCAGTAAAGGAAGACCAACTTAATGTGGCACGCAGAAATGGAGAACGACCTCAACCAACTAGGTGTGCGTAACTTGAGGTAGCTAGCTACGAATCGGGCTGGCTGGTTATGGTTACCCTAAGGCCACACGGGCAAGTACTGGCAAGCAAGTTGGGTTCCTACATTGCCTGTCAAATTTGTATCTGTGTATTGGCTGACTTTGGTTGATCTTTCATAAAAAAGGGATTGAAAAAAAAATAAAATAAATTTGGAATGAATATTCAAGAAAAATGCAAATATGCTTAACAAACTTTAATAATTAAATTATGGACAACGACAACATATATGTACGTTAACTAAAATTCGTGTACCTACCAACAAAAAAAAAACTTAATTTTTTTGTAGCGAAATATTGTACAGACGTCAAAATACAGTTTGTTGGCTATCCGTCTGTCAAACACAAAACTTTCAAATTCCATTGAAGGATGTCTACAATGTCAATGGATTCAAAAACCTCTAAAAATCCGAAAAAATAGAAATTTTATTTTTTGAAAAGGGCAATTTTAGAGCTTTTTGGTGGTTTGTAACGAAAATTTCGCAAACGTCAAATATTCTATCAAGCAATGTTAAGTTTCGTATGAAAGTGAATTTTAACATTTTAAAAAAGCAATCAAATTCCAAATTAAATTTATTTTAACTTATTTTTTGCACAAAATCGAATTACTTTAGAAATTTTAATAAAAGGAACGATGATTGATACTTGCTTCTCTAATGGCTGCTCAATTGGCTTCCAAAAAAGGTAAGCCAGTTGACGAGCAAGTTGCTTGGGTTTTTATGTGTTAGTGGAAAAATTTGTATGTATTGCAACTTGCTTGCCAATACTTGCCCTTGTGGCCTCCGGTTTAGGATTTTTGGTTGGGGCCGTAAGTACAGTCTAAAGTAAGTATAGTAAGCCAAGTATAAGGTCAATGTTTTTTTAGGGTCGTTGCCCAAAATAAATTTTTCCTTTTTTTAATAAATAAATATAATGTTAAAAAAATATGCATTTACAACAACTCTATAATCAATCATGCGAATCACAAAACCTGAGTATTTTCTCTGCACTCTGACATGCGACACATATTTCTCCAATATCAAACCAGCATTCCTCGCAATAAATAAAGTTACATTTTAATGTTGTACACTCTATAAACTGAACTAACAAAGTATTGCCAGCTTAAATTAAAAATTAAATTATGTAAAAATGACATCACTTGGAAAAAAAATCAAAGCATCTTACCACTTTTCGGTTCTCGCTCACCGCATATTAAACAATTCCTCCGTGCGATATTTAACAATCGAAGCCACCCAAAAAAGTTTGGGTATTTAACAGGAAGCCACTAAAATAAATTAATAATATTTTTTGTTTATAAGTTTAAATTTTTTAATATTTTTGATATGTAAACATCTATGCTGGCGGTAAAGTGGAAAAAAAAAACGTGAACGTTCGTGTGCCACGTTACGTCGTGCAACGTTACGGTGTGCAACGTTACGATCTGCATACTAGGATGGGTGCGTTCAGTGAAAAAAATCTTAAGATCCCCTTCAAGCAAAAACAAGTCCGTTTTGGATCCGCGCACGTTGATGTTTACACATATTAACCGTGAGTCCCGGCACTCACACAATTTTTTTTTTTGAAATATGAACGACAGATAGGTGTCATTAATCGACAAACTACAGAATTTGTCAATTTATTGCCATATTGGAATGATGCACGATAAACGTGCATCAATCATCTGGGTTTGTTAGGAGAGAACACTTATCACTTTAAAAAAAAAATGGCGCAAAATTTTAGACGATTTAGAAAGGTGTTAAATCATTTTTAATATGATACTAGGTTAAAAAGAGGATTTTCCTAATTTTAAACGAGTTTAACTCGCCAGATTGCTGTTTTATCTTTTTAATATATTACTAAATCCATGTGTCACTTTGACATAAAAAAAACTTTAAATAAGTATGTTTGCTTACTTTTTTACACGAAATGTCACTGTTTTAGACGCGTTCAGCTTGAGTTTCGTTAGAAAATA
Source organism: Leucozona laternaria (assembly GCA_932273885.2). Taxonomy (NCBI): domain Eukaryota; kingdom Metazoa; phylum Arthropoda; class Insecta; order Diptera; family Syrphidae; genus Leucozona; species Leucozona laternaria. Next base: position 213,673,275 of record OW026366.1, on the reverse strand, counting down.
GGTTTAGTATGATACTAGTTAAAAAGTGTTTAAGACTAAGAACATTTTAGTATAGAGCTTTAAAGTTAGTAAAGTGTTAACTTAGTATCATGCTAAATCCTTAACTTAAATGTTTAAATACTGAATTCTTAATTATAGTCTTCATTTAAAGAAAAAAATAACACCTAAAGATGATTGTGACGTCATAAAAATGCCAAGATGGCGACTTCGGTGTATCTAATGAGCATACCTTGTATCTGTTTATCGTGTTAATGCTGGATGTCAATAGATACAATTTGATACTATAGGTATGTTTAATTAGTCTGTGCTGAACAAAAAAGATCAGAAAAGTACAGGATTGTGTGTTTCATGAGTAAAACGCTAGCCCTAAGCGGTTCTACATTCTGTCACTTTGTGTTCCATGAAGTTTTCGAGTATAGTTTAGTACTAAATTTTCTGCACGTATTTTTGAAGTGGAGCATGTGAATGAGAAATTTCAAAGCGTCAGCTGATTTGTTTGTTTGTCAAAATAAAAAGCTAAAGTTACAGTTACAGCTATTATGACTTTGAATATTGAACAAACTTATGTATGTCGAATTCCTTTCAACCATTTCAGTTAGATTACTTTTTTTTTTGTTGGAAGGAATATATGAAAAAAAAAAAACGATTTCTTATGTAATGGTTTGCGTGCCGTTTTGAAGGAATTTTCAATATTTAAATGCGCATTTAATTTATGTCGTCATTTTAATATGATAAAAACTAAATTTATTTCAGTGAATAGTTGCAGAACAAAAACAATTGTGCCTTTATCGCAGGAAAAAAAAAATGCACGATTTGATCGCACGAACTTGCTCTTGTGGTTAAATACTGTATGTAACCCAATATTGAAGATGCATGATATAAAAGGGTCCGCCAAATAACTTCTTTTTTTTTTGAAAATGGCGCAAAACATCGAGTGTAGCTTCGGCTGTGTGGCACGTAGCGCCGTCCTGTTGAAACCAAATGTTGCCAATACCTCCTCTACAATTTTTGTGCACAAACTCCTTGCTCATTTTCGAAAAATGGCCCAATTATGCCTCTGGACTAAAATCCGCACCAAACAGTCACTCGTTTTGGGTGTATAGGCTTTTCAATGTATGCGTGCGGGTTTTCTGTCCCCCAAATGCGACAATTTTGCTTGTTTACTACCCGCCAAGATCAAAATGAGCTTCATTTGAAAAGATGATTTTTTTGGCAAAATCGGCATCTTCTCTAAGTCGATCGCAGGCCCACTTAGCGAAGCGTATACACAACCATATTCGTTCAGCGGAAGGATAAAACTAATAATCTGTCAAATCACACATGAGCTAAGTGTTACCATTCACGAAATAAGCACTAGTTGAAAAAAAAAAAAAACGTTAGATGGCGGACCCTTTATTTAACGAGTAAATATTAAAATAGTCAAAAGCACTAAAAAGTTGATTTTTTGTTTATAAAATAATGTTTTTAAAAATGTTTAAATGTATTATTGTTTAAATTATTGAGAAGCATCAGATCGCAAAATTTTAACAAAATCAATTTAACCATGGCAAAGATATACGCGAATAACCCAAAAATAAGACCATTTTCTCAAAAAAACTTGAATGCCTATTTCCGTAATGTGAATTTTTTAAGAAAAACCTGAAATTCAGTTTTCTTACAATTGACTTGGTTATTACAGGTACGAAGTTTAATCAAAATCTTTAGAGCCGTTTTCGAGAAAATTTGAAGAAACCAAAATATTTGTATGGCAGCTACCCGTTGTAGATGAGCTAAAACAAAAATTCGAATTTCCCCTCTAGGGAATCACATAAAAATGCTCTGTACCAAATTTCATGCAAATCGGTCCACCAGTTTAGGCTCTAGCTCAAATTACAGTGGACGCACAGACGCACAGACGCACCGACGCACAGACCGACGGACGGCATGACGAAACCGTCTTTTTCGGACTTCTCGATTATATAGTTTTGACTATAACCTCGATTTTTTTTTACACGAAACCAATACTTGCCCTATAGAGCAAGTAAAAAATAGAGTTCAGTAATGGAAAGATGCAGAAATTCAAAGTACGGACTTCTTAAAATTCGCGAAGGAACACATCGAAACATGTTTAGTGCATTTTCTCTCCCTGGACTGAAGATATCGAGGGTACTGGTGTGCTGGCACCCCATATGTGTTAGTGTAATATTATTTTTGAAAGACATGTGAATGAAATTTTTTTTAATTTTTGGAAAACTAACTACTTAAGTGAATGAATCATTTCAGAATTATATTACCAAACGTTCCTCAATTTGCAGAACTGTATTCGTATCCCATATTTACACAATATGTCTCGAAATTGAGCCAGCTTCGATGAGGCTCACAATTACTCAGTTGCAAAGAAAAATCGGCGGTGGGCTTTGAGATATTTGTATGGTGTACTCGATCAGGCGGGTATTAATTCAGTGGTGTGCCAAAGGCACATTTGCCTAGACCACCGCTGCGAAGTATGCAATACCTGTCATTTTATGTTGAAAAACAGGATTAAAAATATACAAGTAAGACTTACAAAATCAAAACTTTTTATAGATTATATACTTATGTTGCTGTATATGTATATATGTCTCTTTTCAGAAACAAAAATGAAATTTTAACTTTTGACTTTGAAAAGCTATATTTTTCTGGATTTTCTGAAATACCATATGGTCACACCACTTAAATTAACATTTTGTTTATTTTTTGTATTTACTAAGGCTGTGAATGAAATGGCATTTTTTTGGTTAATTAAGTTAATAAATATATTAAGGGGATTCATGCAACGTCGTAAAACACTAGATAAGTTTATATTTTGGATAAGTTTATCTTTTGGTAAATGAACTGTGAAATTTTGTATGGGAAATGGTTTACGCAAATTGGAAAAAATTATTTAAGTATTTTGCTGCGGAAACTTATACAAAGTTATTTGGATAAACTTATACAAAAGGCGGTCAGCCATCAGCCGAATAGGGGGAATAACATGTAGCATACGAAAACATGCACGTGCCGTAACTATTCGGGACTGGTGGAAGTGTGATAATAGCCTCTTCGCGGCGGCCGCTAGAAACAAGCCTCTTAAAAAGGTTTGGCTAATATGATCGGGCTGGTTCCACAGCTTGGCAACAGGTTAATTTCCTGTTCCGTAAAACAAAACGAATTTCGAGACCTACAACAAGCCTCGGAAACGGACTGATCACACGACGACAACCCACGCCACGAAAAACGGAAAATCGATTTACGAATTTTCTTATGGAACGTACGATCGCTCTGTAGAGCTCGAGCTGCTCAGCAACTAGCCGATGCCCTGTCAAAATATAAAGCTGACATAACAGCACTACAAGAAATTAGATGGACAGAGAATGGTGTTCTACAGAAGAAAGATTATGACTTATACTACAGCTGTCATACAAAACACCATGTGCTCGGGGTAGGCTTCCTAGTCGGCGAAAAAATGAAGTCTGCCATCATCGGCTTTAACGCTATAAGCGAAAGGCTATGCGCCCTTCGCGTGCGAGGCAAATTTAAGAACATCAGCCTCATTAACGTTCACGGACCTACGGAGGAGTCCTCAGACGAAGAAAAAGAGACTTACTACGAACAAGTCGAGAGGGCCCTTGGGGATTTGAATGCAAAAATAGGTCGGGAGCCGGTATTCAGGCATTACGCAGGCACCCATAGTTTGCATGAGAACACTAATGACAATGGACTTCGAGTCTTAGAATTGGCAGCATCGAAAAACATGGTCGTTGCGAGTACCAGGTTCCCGCGTAAAGATATCTACAAAGCCACCTGGGTATCACCTGATGGAGTCACTCGTAACCAAATTGACCACGTGTTGATAGACCGTCGCCACTACTCGAACTTGATGACGGTACGAACGCACCGAGGTGCCAATATCGACTCGGATCACTATCTTGTTGGTATGTTTTTCCGAGGGCGGATTGCCTTGCGAAGACGTATTGCATCCGCCGATCAGGTTCGAATCAACACGGCTGCTCTGCGGAATGAAAACACCAGTAACACCTTTGGTAATGCGTTAGGACTCGCCCTAGAACTGGGTAGAGTAAGTCCTGGAGCCAGTATGCTGGGCGTAGATGGGAAGTGGACACGCCTTAAGAATACTGTCATTAGTACTGCCAACTCCATCTTAGGCAGCAGTCGTAGAAATCGGAACGACTGGTTTGATGATGAATGCAAGCTAGCGACTGAACGTAAGAATGTTGCGTACCGAGCAATGCAACAATCTCATAGAACGCGGGCACGCGAAGACGAATATAAAGAGCTCAGAAGAATTTATAAACGGCTTCACAGACAGAAAAAATCAGTCTGGGAGAAGAACATAATCTGTGAAATAGAGAAAAGTCGAGAGCGAGGTCCGCACCAGGCGCGGAAGTTCTACCAATCCGTCCGAAACATGACGCAGTACAAACCACGCTGCAATTACTGCAAGGACGGAGAGGGAAATCTGATCACCGATCCTCAAAGCATACTGGAGCGATGGGAAGTGTACTTCAATGAATTGCTAAATGGTCAGCTCACTGCAGAAGTGGAGGCTCCACTACTTCAAGAAGAGTACGCCACCAAGCATAGAAGAGGTTGAGAAGGCTATAGGCCGGCTAAAGAAAAACAAAGCCCCGGGAGCCGATGGTATACCAGCCGAACTATTTCAACACGGTGGGCCAGCTTTACGTCAAGCAATTCATGAGATTATAGTGCACGTGTGGGAGCATGAAGAAATTCCAGAAGACTGGCGAAAAGGTATATTTTGTCCCATACATAAGAAGGGAGATGTCACAACGTGCAGCAATTATAGAGGTATCACGTTGTTGAGTACCGCCTATAAGATACTCTCCTCTATCCTACAAGACCGGATAACCCCATACGCTAAAACCATCATCGGACAATATCAGTGTGGTTTCATTCCAGGCAAATCAACAACTGATCAGATCTTTACCCTTAGGCAGGCGATGGAAAAATGTCTAGAATTTAACATCCCAACATACCACCTGTTTATAGACTTTAAGGCCGCCTACGATAGCATAGCCAGGGTAGAACTTTACAAAGCCATGAGAGAATTCGGCATCCCAAATAAATTGACACGACTGTGTAGGTTGACCATGACAAACGTAACAAGCCTATTAAAAATAGCCGGATTGCTATCCAAACCAATCAACATCTTTAATGGACTCCGACAAGGGGATGGTTTGGCCTGCCTCCTCTTCAACCTGGCGTTGGAGAAAGCAATCCGTGACTCTGACACGGCAGCAAGAAGGACCATCGTCAACAGGTCGAGCCAGATACTGGCTTACGCAGACGACATCGACATCATCGGAAGAACCGAGTAAGCTGTACATGATTCCTTCATCCAGATCGAGCAGGCGGCACAAAATCTGGGGCTGCACATTAGTGAAGGTAAAACAAAGTACATGGTGGCGTCGAATGCGAGAGGAACAGTTGGTCAAACAATCAAGGTAGCGGAGCACGAATTTGAAGTGGTGCAATCCTTTAAATACCTTGGGTCAATAGTAGCAGCCGATAACAATATAGAAGAAGAAATACGCGGGCGGCTTCTCAAATCCAACAGAGCCTACTACAGTCTGTCAAAGCTCTTCAAATCCAGAAATCTCACCATAACTTCAAAACTGCTGCTGTGCAGGACCATGGTCCTGCCAGTACTCACATATGGATCCGAGACTTGATTGCTTAGCAAAAGGCACTCCAACCTCTCAGCCGCGTTCGAGAGAAAAGTCTTAAGAAGAATTGTTGGCCCCATATGTGAGGAAGGACGATTCCGGAGATTGTACCAATCATGAATTGTACGCAATCTACCTAGAAGCAGATATCGTGACAAAAATTAAGCTCGGTAGACTCCGGTGGGCAGGGCACCTAGCTCGCATGAGCGAAGAGGAACCTACTCGGAAAGTTCTTTGTGGTACATTCTATGGTAGACGACAGCGTGGTACACCATGCTTGCGCTGGAGAGTTGGCGTAGACCAGGACGCCCGGAGCCTTGGGGTGCGCAACTGGAGACCGGGATGGGTGGAGAGACTTGTTGAAGGACTTGTTAGGACCAGACCCCGGTTGTCGACCCGATGATGATGATGATGAAACTTATACAAACGTCATTGTATCTAGAATTCTCAGCCATAACCATATTAGTGTTAGATCTTCTAAAATTGCATCCTCTTTTTCTTTCTGTTCATCTATTGTTAAAAGTTAATAAGAAGGTTTTTACTTTTACAAACCATTATTTTTTTCCGAATAGTTCCAAAATGAGTAAATCATTAAAGGCAATTTGCTCATATAATTACACTAATTTCTGTTTTTTGCTTATTTTTGGCATGTTTTATTTAACGTTTTTAAATTTTTTTCAGAAAATATTTTTTTTGCACAAATAAATTTTTGACGTTTGACGAACAGCTGATTCAATTACGCAGCATTTATCCAAATGAATAAAAAGGACGTTTACGTAAGCTTTTGTGTAAACTTATCTTTTTACACAATTGGAAATCAAAACTCTGATATTCCTTATTATTTGCAAACCAATTAACGCCCATTTTTGTCTGTTTATTTGCATTATTATTCACTGAAATTGTGGAATAAAAAACTCGAATATTTGTTTTATTTTTTCACGACCACAAAGAAAACTTTTAACTTGATGAAAAATGTAAAATATTTCTAGTGTATGTGCATAGACGTGTATATTTTGCTTAAAATAAGATTTCACTTGTCTAGAAAAATTGATCTTTTTTCTAAACAAATCGATTTTTTGGTTGGAAGGAATTCGCGCCAGGGAACCGTGTGTAAAGTGTAATGTCGGATTTTTTTTTCAACAAAAGAATAGATTCTGTTCCGATTTTTTTTTTTTAACAAAATGGATTCTTTTGTTTCAAAATAAGATTTCACACCGATTTGCACACACATTATAAAGATTTCATATTTCTAAAACGTCAAATTGAAAGTCGGGAAGTTTTGATAAGGCAAATGGTTTTTTTTTTTTTTTGCAAGGTATTTTACATTATTAATCAAAATATTCAACAAAATTTTCAGTCAATATAACTACCAGTAACACACACTCAATCACACGAAACAAAAATCGATCCTTTTCCGTATTCAATTGACAGAAACAAATCGATTGGGTTTAGAAAAAATTCGATTTCATTGTTGAAAGGAATTCGACATCAGTTCAATTATATTTTTTTTATATGAACTTTGACATAACTCTTGAATAAAATTGGTAGAAATTGGCAGTTTTGGGAATTAAACGTACAGAGGTATTATACCTGTTTGATAACTAAATTATTCACATTTTCCTGAATTTTTTGAAAATTTGTGAAAAATTTCACCTTATCAAACAGACCTATTGTTGTAGCCTTTCCAATTGGTGTTTCGGGAGGCATTTTGCCAAAATAACACTTTCTGGATTCTGAACATGATATGGATTCTGAAGTTTGTATGATTTGTGGTTCAGAAGGCATCTCGACGACCAATCGAAAATGCCATAAGTAAAACGTTATGCTTTTATTAAAAAAAAAAAAAAAAAAACAGGTAAAAATATTATAAATTTATAACTGTAATGAGCTGACGTCTTAAATTTGTGTGTGTAATAAGATTTTAGAAGGTGATTTGTACATACCGACATAAAATTTAAATTCATCTTCAGCCTCTGTGCTTCTAAATTGTCCTTGACCCTGCGATACATAGTTTCGAATACAATTTTGCGGTCTTTTAACATTTTATTGTATAGATGAAGTGTTCTTTGCTTATCTCGTTTGCCATAGAAAAAGCCGCAAATATACATTCTAGAACGCATTGCCAGCGTACTGTAATAAATTAACATCAATGTCACTACATACAATCCGAATAACGTCAAATAGTATCTACAAAATAAATATAAAAACGAAAAAAAAAGATTTTTCAAATTAAAATGAATATAATAGACAAGGGCGATTTTATTCACTCGAAGTTGAAGACAACTTGAGTATTTTTGTTGTCAACTTGAAAATTTGGTTTTATTCACTCGAACTTGACTGTATCAAATTTCGATATTCTAAAGTTGATCAACTTTGGATTTTCTCAACTCACCGATATTGTAGAAGTTAAAGGAGCAAACTTTGAGACTTTGTTTATTCCCTCTAAATCTAGTTGTAGTTTGTTCTCTCTTGACCTCGGATGTCGAAAATAAGTTAAAATAAAATATAGATAATACAAATGTTGCATCATAATTATCGCTGGAAAGATTGGCTATCATTTGCCAGCAGCGTAGATGAAGCAAATTTGTATCTTGAAAGACGACAGTATAAAATGCTTCAACGAGTTGATTTCAACAAATGGGTTGACCACGACTTCATCTATCGTTTTCGTCTCTCAAAGCGAACGACAATGATGGTGCTCGAACTTATAAAGGATTCATTGCTGTGCGATGGGAGAAGGTGCTCTATGATATATTTGATCGATTCTTGTAATTTTTTTTTCTTTCAAGATCGCGGGAATCACGGTTTATCACCCAATTATTAATCGAATAACATTATGCGATCGGATCAATTCAATTGACGGTTGTAGATTTTATTCGGGTAAGCATTACAACTGTGCACTGCGTGTTAAAACGAGTGTCTAGAGCTCTTACCAATCTTGCTCCGCGATTCATTTGTATGCCAGAAACGCAAAGTGAACGGCTGCAAGCACCACGAGATTTTTTGGCGACAGCGAAATTCCCTCGAACAGTTGCTCACATATTCGGATTCAGTCATCAGGTGTAACTGATGCAGAACATTTTAGAAATCGTAAGGGATGGTTTTCCCTCAACGTTCCGACGATGTCCGCTGCGAATTTGAAAATAAACGATATCGTGGCTCGTTGGCAGGTATATGTCCATATGAAAAATATAAATTTCAAATTGATGTTCATTGTTTTCGTTTAAAAGGGCTCTACGCATGACCAGAACATTTTCAATTTGTCGAACTTTAAAAACGTTGCGATGAAGGAGAGATTGAGCATTTTATCCTTATTGCAGATTCTGGCTACAAAAATACGAGCTACCTTGCAACTCCGGCCGATTTTTTGGCTGCTGAATGTTCACTATCACCGGATATTGCAGCAGGACCCAAGTTAGAAGGTGTCAAAAGCACGGCTAATTGTTGCATTGGTTCGCTTAGTGCTGGTAGTTCCTTTTTGTGTGGACCACCACCGGTATTTTTAGCATCTCTTGAAAAGCACAATGCACGATTCCACAACGTCTGCTTAATTTTTGTGTATTTCTCGCGCTCATTCCTGCAAGATAAAAAGACAAAAAGAATTAAATAAACAAAACAAATTATAAAAAGCTACTTACTTTGCCAGCCGGTGCAGGTGCAACATTGAATGCATTTACAATCATCTCTTGTGCTTTGACCTTGTCACGATTGGTAGCACCGTCTGTCTTTTTCTGTTTTCGTTTATGGAACTGTACATCAATGCATTTTTAACCAACCAATCTTCTTCTTCGGTGTGTACACAATTATTTTTTTAATTCCTCTAATTTTTCCATTTTTTTTAATAATAATAATTTTTCAAAACTGAACAGTTTTTCGAAATCAAAAGTTGAGACTGACAAATTATTTTGTCATCTGTCAAAATATCCAAGGGAAAGTTTCAAAACTGCAAGTTAGCCAAATTTTGAATTACAACTTCTAAATTGAGAGTTGAAGTTGTGAACAAAGTCAATTTTCAACTTACCGATCAAATCTCGAGTTGAGACCAATTCCAAAATTGCCCAACTTTGGATTTTCCGGCAAGTTAAACAATAGTGAATAAAATTGCCCTTAAAACACGAACTTAGAGTTATTTTAGACTTACCTCCTTGGCAATGCCGATGGCTTCGGTAAACAGGGTTTATTGGTAAAAAATGAAGAAACGCGTTCATGCATACTGAAATTCTTTAATGTTGTTCGCATCAGCCGGGCCATGAGACCTGTTCCATTTATCTGATAAAATGTAAACATAATGAAGGTTATTATTAATTTATGAATGTATACGCAAGACCATGTTTCAATTGGGAAAATTGAGTCCGGATTGGTGTGTGGAAAAACAGCATTGGAACAACAATTTCAACATTTCGCACATTAAAACAACAACAAATGAGACTGATTTTCTTCCTGCCTCACCCCACACTTCTCATGTCCATAAACTACTGTGATACTCAATCTTCCCAACCTAAGCAGTGCCAGCGTCCAAAATATTCTTTCTTAAAAAAAATAACTTACATAAAATGAAATAATATGTTCACCTTCTTGATAATAAGTGATTTCTGACTTCGAAGCAACAATATTTAACAGTGCAATTATCATGTGGTCGAGGAGCAAAAAAAAACCCGATACAAAAATTTCGAGGAGAAATTGCAACAACAGAATTGTCATAGCTCTCGACTCATCTTTTGTTCGATTACAGGGTTTTGCAGTGTCGATTAATAATTTCTGTTGAAACTGAAAAGAAAAATCAAAAAAAAATTATAAGTAGCTTGCATTGTTTTATTTTTTTTTATTTATTTATTTAGGAGAAATATATAAACTTAATTCATAATATTTCTTAATTTAAGGCATATGGGCGGAAGGCCATGTAATGCCGTCTTTTAAATTGTACTTAGTTTTAATATTAAAATTTTTACAATATATGCAATTATGTATAGTTATATTATATTAATACGTTTTTTTTTTTTTTTTTTTTTGTTATCTATTATTTAAATGTCATCGAACTTATTGTGAAAAGAAGTGGCTGATTTAATGTTTTGGATGGATTCAAAGACAGAGGGGTTAATGAAGTCTGCTAGTTTCGATGCTTCTTCATTTTGCATTATAAGAGATGAACCAGGGCAATCGGTTAGTATATGCTGCACTGTTAAGTTGACTTCACATTCCGCGCATAATTCTTGTGTTTCACCATTGAAATAGTGTCTACTGTTGAATAGAGCTTTACCAACTCGGATGCGGAAGATTTGTATGCATTCGTCTCTTGAAAATTTGGGGTTGTAGGAGATATGTTTGTTTGTAATGTGGTGGCTTCGCAGGAAGCAGGAACTTTCCTTCCATTGATTGCTGAGCTGCTGGTTTACTGTAGAAAGATGAGTTCTCTGTGTCAGTTGAAAGAGATTTGGTAATTCCACTATTAGAGGTAGTCTGGATGCTTGTTTTGCGGCTTCATCGGCTGATTCATTTCCGGGAATTCCAGTGTGGCCTGGCACCCAGGAGAGCCAGATGTTTTTGTTTGAAATTAGTTGACTTCGAATGAATTCCAAAGAGGGGCATTTGTTATTGGCACTCTTGAGCCCGTGAAGTATACCAAGGTTATCGCTACATATGAGGGTTTTTTTTACGAAAAGAGTTGGCAAGGTCGATAGCTTTTTGTATGCCTGCTAGTTCGGCAATATAACTTCCGGCAACTTCTGGAAGAAGCCCTTGGTGTAGAATTAAAGTTTCTCCTGCGATTGACAATTCTATGATAGCATAGGAGGTACTCCCTTCACAATGAGAGCCATCTGTATAGAGAATTTTTTGAGGGCTTATTTGTTTAATTAGTTCCTTGTGGAGGCGCTGAAAGACTAGACTTGGAGTCGAATCTTTGCCGTATTTTGATAGGCTGGTGTCTATTTGTAGATCGTTCTTTTTCCATGGTGGGTGGTGGCAGCAAATTAGAAAATTGGGTTGTTCTGGCAAACCAGTTTGGAGATCTGGAAAAATTTTCGAGATATTTGTAAGTGCTGACTTTAATTTTTTTCTGTTATGTTCATCGAAGGCCTTTTTATTTTTGCGTGTAATGGATGTGCTCCGTCTGATAGGGCTTTTGAGCCCATTGAAATTGCCCTTCGTTTTGCAAATATTTTGAACGATGAAAAACCTGCCTCTGTTTTGAGCGCATCAATTGGTGTTGTTATAAGGGCACCGGTGGCGGTTCGATAGCACTCGTTGATGGCGACGTCTATCTTTTCAGTATTTTTCTTTGTTGTCCACATATATGTTGTTAAGCCGTGTTGTAGGGTTCCTTCGACTAAAGTTTTGGCTATTCGCACTGCTATTTCTAAATGAGGTCCTTTTTTTCGTGAACAAATCATTTTTAGGGCGTTATTTCGTTGTTTCAGAGTGTTGACAATGTTTTTTGAATGTAAGTTCCATTTTAGGTTTTTATTGAATGTGATGCCAAGTATCTTCAGCTCATTTTGTAATGGGATAGTCGTGTCAGACAGATAAATAGAGTTAGCTGTGCAGTTCTTTTTTGTACATACATGTAGCGCTTCCGTTTTTGTTATTGATATAACAGCTCCAACGTCTTTTGCCCAATTGGAAATAGCAGTGTTTACTTTTGTTAGTGTGTTTTGTACAATTATATGGTCACCTGAAGTAAGTATGTATATGTTATCTGCATAGATTCCTACAAAGTTTAGGTTGTTGGATGATTTTCTTAGATCTACGATCAGGGGGTCGATGTAAGCGTTATAAGCAATCACTGATAGGGGCGATCCTTGCGGAATACCGTTTTCGACTCTTACAATATTTGAGCTGTGTCCGTCCACGTTGACACTTTGACTTCTTCCAGACAGAAAGGATAATACGAGTTTAAGAATTTGGTTTGGAATTCCCCATCTATGTAGCTGGAGGATGACTGGGGTTGAAATGACCCGATCAAATGACCCGGTCAAATGTGTGAACTCCTCTTTTAGGCCTAAAGGCATGTTGTTCTGGACTTATCTTATTTTCTATGTGCCACCCGATTCGTCTTGCAATAATTTTTTCCAAAATTTTTGAGAGAACTGGTAGCAAGGAGATTGGACGATATTCATCGTAGGAGTGACAATTGCGTCCTTTTTTTGGAATGGGTTTTAATTGTGCTTTTTTCCAGTCATGTGGGAATATGCCTGTATTGATTATATTTGTATAGAGGGTACAAATTTTTAGCTTGAGATTAGTGGCGCACGATTTTAACATTTTGTAAGTTATTTTGTCGTGTCCTGGTGAAGTTCCCTTGGTGGTTTGCAGTGTGATAGTAAACTCCAGCAACGATATTCTTTCTGTCAAGCATAGTGGGTAATTTTGAAGGTTTGGGAGGTCGTCTATTTTGAATCGATTTTTTTCTTGGATGATTTTGGCTGGGTAAGATTGGTCTGAGCTATAGGACTTCCACTTTTCTATGAAGGTATTGGCGATTAGTTCCGGTTTGTCGTGTACATTATTGTTAAACACCATGAAAGGAAAAATCTCGGGGGGTTTATTAGATCGAATAGATCTAATTTTTGACCACAAGGTCTTCGAATCAATGGATAGGTCCATAGAATTGACAAAAGTCTCCCAGGAGAGTCTTTTTGAAGAGATGCATTCTCTTTTAACTTTGGCACAAATTTTCCTATATGTCAAGCAATTCACTGTGATGGGACTTCGGCGTAATTGGGACCAAGCTGCTTCTTTTTCTTTTACTAACTTGGCTATGGTGGGTGTAAACCATATGAGGTTGTTTTTCGTATATGTATTTTTACTTGTTGGTATACTTTTGGACGCAGCTGTTCTTATTATTTTCTTTATTTTAGCGGCTTCCTGATTAATATTATTTTTGGTAGTAGAAGATGATGTAAGATTACCTGTTATGTGTTCAAAAAGGTTCCAGTTTGCAAGCTTTTCCTTGAATCGCGAAGGTACTCTTCTGGTCGTTCTTCTTTCGTGGCTATGGATTATGATTGGTATGTGGTCCTTACTTTCTCCTCGAGGAAGAACTTTCCAGTGAAGTAGGGGAGCCAGGTCAGCCGAAGCTAATGTAACGTCGATAGCGGAGAGAGTGTTTCTGGTAGATAAAAGTGTAGGTGACCCATCGTTTAGCACTATGAGTCCGCGTTGGTTGATAAAATCTTCAAATTTGGTTCCAGCAGAGTTATTGTGTTTCGATCCCCAAAGGGTGCTTGCAGCATTGAAATCTCCAAGAATTAGGTTATGGGAGTTTGAAACGTTAGGGATGCAATCGAGCAGGGTGGGGCTCATTGTTACTTCACCTTCTCTGTAAATATTTGTTACATAAATTGGTCTTGTTCCTAGGATTTGGATGGTTTGGTGTAGTAGTGGAGTTGATGATGTGATGTGAGATGAAATGGGTATGTGTTTTTTAACTAGAAAACCAATGCCAGATTTGGCATATTGATAATCTTTGTTGTGGTGGAATGGTTTGTAATTTTTGATGCTGAAGAATTTTTTATTTTTTGATGTAATGTGTGTTTCTTGGAGAGCTATGATGTCTGGGTTGTAGGTTGATATTAGTATTTCGAGTGCATGTTTGTTGTTACAGAATCCTTGCAGATTCCATTGGAGAATTAGTAAATTATTGATAAACTGGTTCATTCTTTCTTATTAAATTGGGGTTTTTCTTTGGGTTTGGAGATTATTCCGATGATTTCTTTTATTTTTGTCGGTGATGTTTCGAGGAAAGTTCTTTGATTAGAAAGTGGATTTTCATCAAAATCCATTTCCTCACTTTCAGTTTCGTTAGTGTAGTAAAGTTGGTTTAAGTTTGTTAAGTGGTTTTTCTTTGACTGGGGTATATTTTGGTTTTCTGTGTTTTTGGATGTATGGGGTGTGTTTTGTTGGTTTGTGTTATTTTGGATGTGGAGAGGTGAGGGTATTTTTTGTTGTTGAGTGGTGAGATTTGTGTCTTCTGTCGGAGAAGAAGAGGGGTTAGTGCTGTTGTTTTCTTCTGCTATGGTTTGCGTTTCAGTGTGGGAATCTTTTGGGATTTTTGTTTTGTTTGACTTAGCTTGGATGTGGGTTTTGATGGTTTCTGCCATTGGTTTTGCTTGCTTCTTGCTTCCTTCTAGGAGCCGTAAGTTGGTGAAGTGTAGGGTCGTCGTTGTATATTTGCCATGCTTCACGAACCGTGCAGCGTCGATCGGATTTGATTTTATTGACTGATTTGTATTTTAAGAAGGATGGACAAGAAGGATCGTACGATGTGTGGTTTTCTAGGTTACAGTTTGTGCAGAAAATTCTGGAGCATTCTTCGTGCGGAGGAGGTAGGCAGCAATCTTTGCAAACTGCAGTATTTGCGCACCTGTTTTTGGTATGACCTAATTTTTGGCACGAGATGCACCTCATGGGATTTGGTATGTATTCATCGACTTGACAGTTGACCCAACCAATTTTAATGTCCTTGGGTCTGCGAATTCGATCAAAGGTGAGAATTGCTGCGCCTGTTGCTATCAGAGTGTTGTTTTCCTTTTTCATTATTTTTCTAACCTCAATTACTTTTTGGTTTTTGAGCTCTAGTAATAATTCCTCTTCTGGAATGTCAATTATGTGCCTGGAAAAGATTCTACCTTGCACAGAGTTAAGACTCATGTGTGAGGTAATTTTGACTGGGATTGAATCTATTAATTTGGCATCCGTAAAAAGTTTGGCTGTAGAGAGATTGGACACTTTGATCAGCAAGTCGCCAGATCGCATGGCCTTAACCTCTAAGACGTCTTTGGATATATATTCCAAACCTCTATTGATTTGGAAAGGGTTGTATGATGCAATGGAGCGAGTTTTTTCAGCGGTGTTGTTTATTGCAGAGATAACTAGGTATCGCGGGATGTTGTTGTCGTTTTGTGTGTTTATTGGGAGAGGTGGGTAATAGTCAGGGTCGGTGTTTTTTCGTTTGGCTTTTTTGCTACGGTTCAAGGGAGCCTCTGATGCGAGAAGATTGAACCGGTTTGGATCAGGGGGGTCCGTGCCCCCTTTCATATTGGATTTTACGCTTGAAACACTGGTGGGGATTGAGATATTCTAGGTTTAATTAAATAAATTTAAACCACGTGGTTAGAAAGAATTACAGATGTACAATAGAAAATGGCGGTTCTCTACTGAGCTTATTATTGTAGACGTCTTTACACGGCCGATGCCCGAATAATAAATCAAATCAAAAAAAAAAACCTAAGAAAGTATTCGACGATATTGGTCATTTACATTTAATTTCGATGTGAAGGGCAGTCTTTCTCAATCTTTTGAAGCCTTTGCCTCTTTGGAAATCCTAGCATTTGCTTGTATTTTTTAGTCTGTTCATTTTTTTTACTGTTACAGTTGTGGGTCGCCTCTATTCCGATAAAACGCACACAGGATTGGTTGACAGTTCTAAGGCACTAGACCATGGTTTTACACGAGCTCAGAAATGTAACAAAAGTCCTAAGCTAGGTACTGATCAAAGGCTTTCAGTCATCCCAGTACTCAAAGAAAAGGTCGAATCATATTCAGGAAGGATGCTTAGGGAGGTTCCTCATTAGGGTGGAGCGAAGTTGCGTATGGTTCTGAACCGCATTTTAAGAGTTTTTATTTTCACCGCTAGGTGTCACGCAATGCGAGAGAAAAAGATAATTTTTGGTTTTTTATTGTATGTTAGAAGTTAATAAATAAGTTCTTTTTTCATAAAAATTCCCTTGAACATTTTGTTCTTCAGATACCGAATCTGTGGTCTCACGGCCAACCGAGAAAAGGCAGTTAGAGAAGGTCCGCTCTATATATGTAACTTGTGCCAAAAATTTCTCCCTTACGTTGGGAAGTTGGCAGACAAATAATGGATATCTGATAGCGCAACTGCAACAATCATTTCAGCAGTCTTTCCAGATTATGGTGTTATTAATGACATGGATCAATCAAATATTGCTGATAGAAGCAGGATTTGGAGCCAGAGATCCAAATCAAGGACGCAGTTATCTTAGAAATCTAACTGGGATCCATTGGGGCTCAGGCACTTAACGGTCAAAGGAATTAACAAAAACTGCCACTAGCATGGCAAAACAGAAACGGTTACAAAAGCAATTATTCTGTTTTTTTTTTTTTCAATAATCGGGTATTTCAATGGATAATATGTAATTAATTTATTGGGTGCGATGGAACTAATGTTAATATCAGAGTATTATTATTCGACAAATTGAAACAACAATTCAACGACCTTTGCAATGTTCTATTTGCTTGCTCCATGCAAATGAATAACACCTATTCGAGAAGCTTAAAAGGAAAAACAACAGGTTTAAACGCATACTCCGGCAATATTGGAAAATATCTTAAGAACTTTCAAAATGTATATATGTACGTTGCTCAATATCAGACAGTTCAAATGAACTTACATGATCTATTGTCTTGGCTCTGATCAAAAACATGTATATATTTATGAAATAAGCAAAGCTTTGAGCCCAGTTGGATTAATTTTTAGAAGAATTCCGGAACATGGGTTCATTCCAGATGGCTTACGACTGCTAACCGCATTCTTTTTTAGTTAAGTTTATAGTTTAGTTTAGTTTATTTATTTTTCATCAAACAAAGAGTACAACTCTTACAGACTACTTTAAATATTAATAAAATAAAATATGTACAATAAAAAATAAATAAATAATAAAATTACATATCGTATCGTTTTTAATACATCCCTAGAACTATTTGGAAAAAATATCTATAAATTCAACAACAGAATTAGTTTCTCTTATGCAGCGTGCAAACGGTTCGTTTCTACTATAATTTCTTCTATAAAAAGTTTCTCGCAGATGGAAATTAGCGCGATTAGATTTCTTGACGGAAAGTAAAAGTGAATTCGTTCAAGTAAAAGTGAATTCGTTCAAGTAAAAGAGAACATTTGATGCGATTACTTAATAAATCTTTTATAAACATTATTGAGAAGTATTTTCTTCTTAACTCAAGCGTTTGTATGTTTATAAGCAAGCATCTATATGAATAAGAAGGTACTTCCATATTCCAGATCAATTTGTAAAAAGCAAACCTGGGACATATTTCATCAAACACTTTTCACTTTGCAACTTTTCACTTTTAAGCCAGTGGAATTGAAATTTCCATATAAAACTGACGGTTAGTTAACAGTGATGAAAATCCCATCGAGAAGTGTGTACCCAAATATGAAAGCCGAATATTAACCGGTTCGTAATCAATTTCACACCATAATTTTCATTTCGTAGCGTACAACCACTAGGAAAATCTAATGAGATGTGGAAAAGTATGACATTTGTCATTTGTCAATTTTAAAAAAGTTCGGGAAAATAAAAAAGATATACCTTAAAAATTATTCTGGGATGAAACCACCGGGAATTTGGGAATTTATTGAAACCAACAGGCTAAAAACAACAAAGGGATCGAAACAATTTTTTTAGGGATTTTTTTTTTAAGGTTCTGCCAAATAATTATTCATCAATCAATAATTTTATTTTTCGATTCAAACTGAGTATCAAAAATACACGTGGAGAATTTATAATGTTTTCATAATCATCATTCACGTGTATTTTGAAGCGGTTTAATTTTTCATTTCACAAAGAGGTGAGTACTAGGCTTTACTTTGCAAATTTCGTTTCACCAAACGGAAATTTGCAAAGAGAAAATTATTGAAATGATAAGTCGAAAAGTTTTCTTCTTTGCAATATACGTTTCACCAAACGCAAATTTGCAAAGTGAAAAGTTCTTTTCTGCAAAATGAAAAGTTTCGTTAGTTTGTAATTTTTTGTACCTACTTTTCATTTCACCAAACAAACAAACTTTGCAAATTATATTTAGAATTTTGAAAAGCTTTTCAGAAATATGCAAAGACAAATTTTTATTTGCAAATTAGCGTTTGTTTTGAAAAGTTGAAATTATGTATAATTTAAACAAATGAACCGTTTTCAAATTTTTTTAGAAAATGAAGTAAATAAAAGTGACCAAAGGGTAGTGAAGTTTAGAATTAACTTTGATATCGAAAATAATTTTTCGACAAGAGAGTTTTCGATTAATAAAAACAACCATCGAATTTGTTTTGTCTAAAATTGGACATAAATTTCAATTCAACAGTCCAAGCAATATGTGTTTAGGTCCCTTGCAACAATTTTTGTGTACATTACATTGGGTTGAGAATGGAACCCAATATCACGGTGCTGCATGTATGCGCGAAATAAGCAGAGCAACCGTCTGTAGAGTAGTACATCGAGTGTCGAATGTAATCATTCTGGATGATGAACATTTTGTCAATAGGCATGGAAAGCATGCTTAAATATAATGATGGTTTGTGGCCCTGATTAGTCTTTATATGCTGTAAGCGTAAGCTGGCCAGGTAGGGTGCATGGTGCAAGAGAGGTAAGGAATTCTTGTTTGGCAGCCAATCTCAATGCGGGATAGCGACCTTAGCCATCTTAGGAGATAGAAGTTATGCTTATGCTTTGAGTAAATTATTAATTACACCACTAAGAACAAATTTGGAAGATCCAGTGGAACAGAGATTTAACTGGGCTCATACAAGTGCCATTCAAATCACTGAAAGCACTAAAACAGTATTGGTATCAGACAAATATATACTTCGCGAACTTAGGAAAACAAGGTTTTAATTAACGTTTTTGTTAAAATTGAGTTATATATTGAATCCTACTAAAAAAGGCTTTGCTCTTTTGTGATTGCCACTTACCGTATCATTCTAAAGGTTCTATCTACAAATATTCCATTTGATCTTAAGTGCACAAGGTTCTAACTAGCCATATAGAACCTTGTGTACTAAAGAAAATCAAACTGAGTAGTAGATAGAACATTGTTACGTTTTAGATAAAACCTCGTTGCTCCAAGACATCCCAAAAAAAAAAATCAAGTGCGATGGGAAATATATATCTAGCCGTAACACAAAGTTCTATCTTCTTGTTGCCCTACATCCAAATTAATGCAATCCAAGTTTTACTTTGCAAGTTTGCAAAAAACGAATTCAAATGCAAAGTTCTGTTTTAAATTGGTGAACCACTTTTACTTATCACTTTTCAAAAATAGTCTGAGAATTTGAAAAGTGCAAAGTCTTTACACTTTGCTTATTTTGTGAAACACTTCGCACTTTTACTTTGCAGGAAATTATTTTTATGCAAAGTTGCAAAGTGAAAAGTGTTTGGTGAAATAGGCCCCTGGTGAAATTTTTTTGAATTTTTTCAATTACAAGGGTATAGAGGTCTGAGAATTCCTTAGAGTTTCTTCTGATAAACCCTAACATCCCATTAGCCTTATTTACTATGTAATCGAAGTGCATACTAAACGAAAGCTTTTCATCTAATACAACTGCTAAATCCTTTTTTACTGTAACCCTATCTAAAGTCATATTATTAATCGTATAATCAAAGATAATAGCTGATTTTTTTCTATGGCAAGTAAAGCTCTGACATTTGGCAACATTAAGAAATAATTGGTTCGATACACACCATTCAGCTAGTTTTTGGATATCTTCTTGTAGTAAAAGGCAGTCGATGGAACATTTTATTTACACAAGATACTTCGAATGATTAAAACTATCTGGGATGTCATTTATAAAAATGACAAATAACAAAGGACCAATATGACTACCTTGAGGTACACCTGAGATAACATCTATCCTTTTGGACCTATGTTTACCTAATTTCAGAAATTGAACTCGGTTTTTTAAGTATGCAGAGATCCAATTTAATAAAAACTAGAATGAAAACCTAGTTTTGTAAGCTTGAAGATTAAGATATTGTGATCAACTCTGTCGAACGCTTTCGCAAAATCAGTGAAAATAATATCAGTCTGATAACTGTTCTCAAACCCATAGATGACTGAATCGCATAACGTTGATAGTTTTGTAGAGGTGGTGGAGGTTCACAGGAAGAAAAAGGCAGATAAACCGATTTGAAATAATCAGCGTAAAATTCGCATATTACATTCATATCACTAGATAAGTTAACTGAAAATTTCATACAGTTTGGAAGTTCTCTTCATATTAATAAATTTCCAAAAATGCTTGCAATCACTTTTAATTTTAGATTCAGCTGAGAGAATAAAATTTTCATACAAAAAGTTCCTTAGGCAGTCATATTCACGATGGGACTGAATGTATTGGTGCTTAAGGTCAAAATTATCTTTTATTATAAACTTTATAGGCTTTATTTTTTTTTTTTCAAATTCAATAGCTGTCTGTTTAACCAAGGTTGATAATTACGGGGCTTTAATGTTTTTTTCGGAATAAACATCTCAAAAGATTCATCTAGATACATTGCAAATTTTTCAAACGCATGATTAAGACTTAAATTAATTAAGGTATCAACCCACGGAATTGAAAACAAAGAGTGATTAATTGCTGCAAAGTTTCAAAATACAGTTCTGAGTAATTCTTCGAGCTAATGTGTTAAAAGAATCCAGAGAAGCACCATTGAAGCAGATAGTAGAGTAGACTGCGAAAGTTAAAGTTAATGCTACTATGTGGTTTTAGATAAATCTCAGCCTTCCTTCGTGTATGGTGGGAAACATTTTTCGAGGACCAATAATATATATTCGCTCGGAATTGAAACTTTGGACACTGTTCAAGAGCTGGCTCTTCGCCACGTTCTTAAAGCAAGACTAGTGAATTAGTTGTCCGAAAGTTTCAGTTCCCAAACTTCCGTTTCGATGACGATGAATACTACGAGGTAACGGTAAATTGAAAAGAGCCGTTTGACCGAACCTCCAATACTCGTGGATTTAACCCAGGACAGCCTTTGTCAAACAAAAAGTAAAGCTTTTGAAAGAGCGGTGAAGTTGGTGACCGAAGCTTCCAAGTCTATTTATTGATTTAACAGAGGTAGAATAACAAAAAATTCTTTAATTTCTTAAAAAGAATTGCCAAATTTAGAAACAATTGACAAACTATGCTAAATAAACAGGGTCAAAAACGCACGCTCATGAGCGTTCTTTACCAAATGACCGCTTACCAGATACGCTCGCCCATGAGACATCAGGTGTGAGTACTTTTAGTTTAGCTCACACTCGCGAACGTTCGATTTATAAACGCTCACGTCAAGAGCGCTCTCATTATGTGCGATAGCGAAACCGCACGCTAATGAGCTTAAAACGAGAGCGAGCCAATTTAGCACTCGCGAGCCTTTAAGAGTTCAGGAAAAAAAAAGAAAACACATTAAATGTTAACGTTCTAATGGACCTAGAGAGCTCGGCGTGACGATAGGTAATATCCACCTCCTAAGTCGATTGGCGTACTCCGTTTTTCGATCCGCCGTACCAAAAATGTTGGCACATTTTGACATCACCTGTCAAACTTAAAGTGTTCTAGTGGACCCAGAACGTCGGGCGTGACATTGGGTAACATCCACCTCCTAAATCCTAAATTTTGCATTAGAAAAAGGAAAACCCATTATGATCACCACTGCTCAAGAGCGCTCGCCCACGAGCCATGGGTGTATGATGTTTTCGGCTCTTGCCCATGAGCGGGCCTTTCGCGTATGCTATGTTTGCTCTTGCCCATGACCGGCGTTTCGCTATTGAGTTTTATGAGCGCTCGTGTGCGAGCGTTTCCGTACCCTGAAATAAATCTTAAAAGACCCAATGCAACTTTTGTAGAGGCTATGTTTTTCATATTCCCATTTTATTTTATTCCCATACAATAGCGCTCCGCCCTATATTCTCATTTCAAATGGCGCCCAACACCAGAATCTAACACATACATTCATTTTCTCATGTTATAGACATCGCACTTGCATCATTTATTTTTTTTGGAAAATGAAGAGTTCAAATAAGAAACTTAAAATTAACTTACTTTTTTTAACGGCAGCAACGTATGTTGATTACGTTCTCGTCGACGTTGATCAATTCTCTTGAAATATGGTGTCACATAGATATTATCAAACTCGATTCTTCTTAAATAATTCCTATGATACATTATGGAAGCTATAAATGTTTACAGATTAAATTAAATTTCAT
Organism: Leucozona laternaria; assembly: GCA_932273885.2. NCBI lineage: Eukaryota > Metazoa > Arthropoda > Insecta > Diptera > Syrphidae > Leucozona > Leucozona laternaria. The sequence goes on along the minus strand of OW026366.1, from coordinate 213,650,572 downwards.
GAGTGATATGGATATGGTTAGAAATTAGACAAAATCTAGCTTACAGTGAATAATTCTTAAAAATACAAATGAAAGAATTCTCTGCATAATAGACATTATATAGTCGAAAGTTTTCTTCTTTGCAGTGATTTCTTCCATCACAACGTTGGCGGTTTCTTTTGCAGCCCTTTTTGAAAACAAAACAAAATTATAGAAAATGGTTTAGCAAATGCTCGATTAGCTTCAACGTGGACTGTAGGAATTCAGTTTAAAAAAATATTAATTTGCTTGTAAAAATTCTATTTCAAAGCAAAGCAATCAAATCTGCAAATTAGGTCGCCTTTTCGCAAGCTTTAAGTCATTAGGCATATTTAGGAAAATAAGTTCTAGGAGACCTCAGCAATATAAGTTAAATGAACAGGATTTCACCGCAAAATTTCTCAGTTTTCCTGGAAAAACCTGGGGAAAAAATGTTCGTTTCGCTTGCTCATTTGTTGACGGAGCGAAATATCTGAGATATCATTTTTCTGAACGCGTCTTTTATAGACTCTTAAGAGAAATCCCTTATGTTCGCACGGTTTAGGTGTTGCCGAACAAAGCAGTCATTCTTACATTCCGTTAAATATTTAAGACTCTCCCAAACCGGCGTCGCATATTCGCTGCAAATATTTCGCACCGGTTTGGGAGTGCCTCCCCTTAAATAAACAAACCTTAACTGAGGAGGCTGCTGAACTTCTACAACTTCGTATGAAATTTTGACATCCGTAACATTTTGAAAAAGATCATGTTCAGTTTCCTTCAAATCAATCATATTTTCACCAAGCTTTGGATCTATAACACTACTAGCATCACAAATTCCTCCAGTTGCTTGGTAGCCCAAAAGATTCATATTACAAACGTAATCAATTCGCAGTGGCCAACAGAGAAGAGTATCAATAACAATAGGTAGTCTCTCCATGCATTTGTCATGAGCACTGGAAAACGCATTCTTACAACGCTTCTCACCCTTTTCCAGCTGTTCCTTGCAACGTAATTGCATCTTCTTTGAATAATTTTCTTTGATAGTTTTAGCTTTTGACATTCTATCGGTTCTATTAGTTGCATTCGCAAATGATAGAGCAGACAAAATATCCTGACGAATAAATCTTTCCACAATAGGGTTCACATCTGATGAATTATGATTTGCATCGAATTCATTTTCAATTTCATCTTTGATCGGCTGTAAGACTTGTTCGATATTTTCGAAATTCTTTCTTATATCGGCTATTTCGTCCTTCATGGAAGCAAGTGTGTTTTGAAAAGGTTTGCTCATGAGGTCAAATCGGGTCTTCGTCAGGTTGTAGGTTAGTATGGTTGTGCAGGCAAACACACGAACAGTTTCTTGACAATTGGAAGCCAGATTTGACAGTGGTCCTTCAGATAAATACAAACATTTTAAATCATTTCAGAAAAAAAGAACAACACCACGACTTACCTGATATAATCAACGTCATGCACAAAGCCCTTAAGAAACCTCTGCCTGTTTTACCTAACAATCCAACACATGCCAGGATTGATATACATTTGATGGCAGTGGTGAACACAAAGCCAAGACCTAAACAATTGGAAGTTATTATGTTTGTTTGGTTCTTTAAGAAACAAATATGTATATGTAAGTGTACACACCTAGGACGATGAGAAGAAATATTAATAATCCATAAGTAAGGTCAATAGGGAATTCCAGTGTTTGGATAAAAACCTTCCAAAAAACAATTGCCAAAAAGATTCCACTTAAATAACTCAATACATAATTTTTCAAATTCCATTTGCGTGTCCCATTATGCAGAGCACCAAAAAGCGATTGTATTCCATGATTAAAAGGCTTGATAAGTATTTTAATAGTTTTCGTTACAAAATAAAACATTTCAATAAAATATAAAAAAAATATGCTTGCAAAGTCATAGCTACATATGTATATAATTTTTTTTTTAAATTGAAAAACATCAAAGTAAAAGTACATAATCTCTTTACTCATGTGGGAACTTAACAAAATTCCATGAAGGAGAGACCACGAGGAACCTTCTGACGATTGTTACGACACGAATAGTTCGATAGCTTTTCTATAGCGTGAAACGATCTACCCAATGCTTCAACGTCATAACAGAAGCCTGGCCAAATGAGAGTGGTGATACGATACTAGATACCAATTCGGTGCTGTGGACCTGGAAATACCACTCCTCTAGACTTGTAAACGTCGCAGACAGCTAACATTCCGCTGTTATGCATAACAGTACATTCAACTTCTACGATGATGTTCAAAATGTCCTTCTACAGCGATTAGTAGAAAATTATGTAAGCTCTACGGCCTACCTGTCGTACTATTTAAAGCAGAGGGAGATGACTTCATCAATTTAACTGTCTAATTTGGTCGAATGAAAGTACGCCCGATGCATGGAACCACGTTATATTGTGTCCAGTCCAATGCACAAGAAGATGAGATGCTCTTAACTGTCTTCCAATTAAACGTCGCTTATAAAATCTTTTCGACTTTTATCTGTAGACAGCCGTGGTATGATCGATCCTCACGTATGGATCTATTGTGTGGTTCAGCAATGTCGGGATGAGCTCGCAAGCTTTAATGCTAACCACTGGGTCACTCTTATCTGGGTTCCTGGTCATTGTGGCATTGAGGGAAACGAGCGGGCCGACGAACTGCCCAGGCAAGGATCAGCCCTTCATAGCTCACTTGCGGAAAGAGTTAACATTCCGCTTGGAGTTGTGAAGGGCAAAATATTCTTAATTTTTCTTACTGAATCCAATAGCAGGTGGGAAAGGTTGTTGCGACATGTTCTGGCGAAGCTGAGCATTCCCTTCAATATTCATTGCCGTAGTTGTGGGGACTAGCAGGAAAAGGAAACAGTCATTCATTTCCTCTGTGAATGCCCCGCTCTGGCCAGAATGAGAGCGCAATCTTGGCAAGGTTTTTCTTGAAGACTTGAACGAACTTTCTGAGATAAAGATCAAGGACATCTTCTCTTTCCTCAATGCGACGAAGTGGATCTAGAATTAATTTCAGTTTTCTAACTCCAATCCTTAACCGTGCGAAAGTACTTAACCCCTTTTAGACCCGTAAAAGGGTTTATCCACCAATCTTCTGTAATAAAATCACCCACCATCCACATGGCAATAAGAGTTATGGTATCAAAACGGCGCACTCACCACTCAAGCGCGAATTAGGTAGCTGAGCTATGTAGGTTGCTCTGGGCCGCCATTTCTACCTACCTACCCTTACTGTGTGATTGGCACTTAAAACCTTTTGTTAACCAGATTGTTTATACTCGATAGGAATTTCATATTTGTGCACACCACCTCTTAATTGATTTTAAAGTCGCTCTGTTAGCTCAAATAGGGACGCATTATACAGAGTAAGTTCTTATCCCGCTATCAGCACCAAACTCGTCCGCGGTCCTGCTGTAAGGCGGTGTTTTAGTGAAATAGCCAATTGCATTCCTTTCCTTAAATGATTTGAAAAACTCTAGGAATGGGTATCAGTTAACCCTAGAGCCTAACTTCGGAAGTACTTTTAAGTAATTCTTTCTTTAGTCGCACAACACGAATGTAGAATGCTTTACCCATCTTCTCCAACGGGAAACCATAACTCCTCGAGAATATATATACAAATAAAAGAAATGGGGCGTGGAAGTTGACTTGTCTGAAAATACAACTGCCAAGACGGCTGGGAAACGTGGAGCATATATACACCAACGCCTACTTTTTTAGAATCATATGCGAAGCTAATTAGAACAGGCTATAGATTAGTTTTAAACTAAGTAAGAAAAAAGAATGGTTTTTGACTCAGATGATAATAAAAGTATTTATTTAACTCTATGTACATAAAAGAATAATTCACTTAAACAGACCTAAGGAGTACTTTTGCATCAAGTATCCCATCACAAAATAAAAAAAAACGGCTATTATTCTTTTACAACATAATCTGTGTCAAAATCATATTTTTCATCACTCGTTGTGCTCAATGTGAAACTCTCCAGAACATCGGCAACTTTTGAAATTTTCTTCTCGCTCCTTATTCCTTGCTTCTTCTTTCGCTTTTGCAGTTCCTTGAGGTTCTTATTGTGTGTTTGGTTTCCTGTAATGATAATGTAAAGCAATATATTAATCCAGATCTTGTGGAATACATACTTAAAAAAAAAACCTTACCTTCCAATTCCATTGCAGGGTCGATTTTACGTTTGCGTTCATCTCCTCCATCCAACTTTCGCTTCTTGGCTCTAGGCTCCGATTCATCGATAGCTGCTGCATTGGCTGGAGCATCCTCTGTTGGTGGTATGTATTCAACTGGTCCAGTCGATGTGATTTCCATCACGTCTTCTTTCTTAACATCGAAAGTATTCAAGATGTCCGTCTCCATTGCCTCAAAATTTTCAATGTCAAACTCCTTAGCATCTGAATGGACAATGGAGGCACTGATATGCGCTGATTCAGTCTCCTGTACTTCTGGTGGCTGTGTACAGTACTTGATTTTGCCACTATTCCAGTCGTTGAGAACACTCCGAGCTGCTGCCACTACATCTGGCACGCCTCTCTTCAAAAATTTACCTGCAAGAAATGGCTTTCGTTTAGATATGAATTTTTTAAACTCACAGATTTTGTTACCCATTCGTGCAGCTTTCTTAGCGAAGAATTCTTCAAAAGTTTCATATTCACTGACATCGTAAAGTTTACAGAAGTACTCCTTACTGGCACGCTTCAGAACACTCTCAGCAATAGTAAAGGGATCTTTGACATCACCAACGCGTTGAGCATTTTTAAGCACAGCAGGCACATGATTTCCGGATGAATCTTGGCCAGTAGAGAAGACGATTCCGGGACAGTCAATTAATTTTATTTTTGAGTCAAGTTCAACTTCTTGCATGGATCTGGAAAAGAAGATTTTTTTTTTAGAGAAGTTCCCTATGTTTTTTTTTGCTTCAATTCAATACTTACTTTGTAACACCGGGAGTACATCCAACGGTACATGCCTTGCCTCTGGTTAACGAATTGATAATAGAACTCTTTCCGACATTTGGAATACCAACAACTCCGACACGAATCGAAGTCTTAATGCCTTTGTTGCGACAATAGTTGGCCAACATGGACATAAGAAGCTCAGCTCCCACACACACTGAACCTTGCATCGCCTTTTCGGTGTTTGTCTGATGGAATTTGCGACGACCAAGTTTAGACGACTGCTCTTGAGTAGATGCTTTAAATGCTGTAACTGGGCCCAGCTTACGGAAATACTTAATCCAACTGTTTAGATTTTCTTTCGGCACCAAATCAGCTTTGTTAAGAATCAAGACTAGACGCTTGTTTCCTGGGGCTGCTTTAACAGCTCTTTCAACTTCAGTGCATCGTGTTCCAAGAGGATCTCTGTGAGTACGTTTATTTAATATTTTTTTTTTTTTAGTGGATTGACTTTGTCAATGAGTTAGTAAGTAAAACTGATTATGATGAGTGTTAATGATGGCATATGTTGACTAATCAACATTCAAAAACTCAGAATACACCCTTGAGGAATCCCAGCTGTCGAACCAATTTAAATTTTTTTGGCCTAACCCCAAAATGTCGCATTACTTGGACACAAAAAATATCCCCATATTCCAAAATGATCCATCTTATACTGTACATACGGCGGCATTCAAATCACTATTTGAGTATAAAGTATCGAAAGTAAATTGATGGTGTGATAACTCGTGGAGAACTAGAGCCTAGCAGAGCCTAGTGACTTACATCTTAACTATTCTTGTATCTGTAAAGTTGTGGTTATGTTGGAGCTGTGTTAAACGATTCTAGCATGTACTAGAACATATCTGAGAAAAATGTACATTGATACTGTTTGATCGTTTATCGAAGCTCCAACATAAACACACCATAATCCCTAAGTCGGTAGGAATGTAGGAGACCTACAATTTTGTACCAAATCTAAACAGTTAAGGTGAGAGGCACATTATCATGGCAAGAGATTCTTGGAGGATTTATCACTTCCTCCAGCGTGATAGTCCAAAGCACTAACCATTGCGCCAAGGGGCACTACTCTTAGTCAGTTATAGCTTGCTTTGAAGATTGTAATTGAAAATTTTAACTTTCAATTTTGACATGTTTACAAAGCAAAATCAGTAATTATTATGATGCCAAAATAAAGCTTTTGAATTTATTATTATACCTAGCCAATGATCATTGGTAAGGTAGTTCAATAATTGACAAAACAAGTATTTTATGTGGATGGTTGGGCCAAAATGAAAACTTTTTTGGCAACAATTAATATTTAAGTCAACACCATTACATAGGCATGAAAATAATAATCGATTTTGCTTTCTTAAACCCTCAAAATAAGCAAGTAAAATTTTTCCATTATGGTTTTCAATGAAAGCTATAACTGGCACCTAAAATCTTTAAACAATGAAATTTGAATAAAAATATACCACAACCCATATGACCAATCTCAAAAACAGAAAAAAAAGGCATATAAATTGTATAAATCTGATAAAAATAATTCTGAACTACGTACATATAAATTATCTAAATCGTCAACGAGAATTCGATCTTCTCAACAAATTCTTATATCGAAATTAACTGTTTTCTATCGAGAGTGACCTCAAATTAAATACCAAGCGTTTTTGGAATTTTATAAGCATGAGGCGTAAATCAAGTGGATTATTTTTAGTAGTATGAAATATCAAGATACAATTACTAGTGATGTACCTACAATTTGTAACTTATTCGTTGACTATTTTCAAATCACTTAACTCTTTAGATACTCCCTCTATCCAGAAGCTACCTCATATGAGTAGACTTGTCAATATTGGTTGTTTAGTTTTTAGTCCATTTGAAATAGAGGAGGTTTTATCTAAATTGGATGTTAATAAGAGTGAAGGACCTGATGGGATTCCTGCTATTTTGTTAATGAAAAGTAGAATTGCAATAGCTCAACCACTTTCTTGGATTATTAATCTTTCATTAGCCAAAGGGCAATTCTTGGATTGCTGGAAGGTATTCTTTTTTATCACCAATTTTTAAATCGGGCTCAAAACATGATATAACCAATTATAGACCCATTTGTAAGATTTCTTGTATTCCAAAGGTATTTGAAAAATTTATTATTATTATTATTATTATTATTTATTAACAAAATAATTACAGAGATAATTACTAAGCTAATTATAATTAAAGAGCACAAGCTGCAAAGACTAACGGCTCTAATATTAAATTAATACTGAGGTAATAAAAAAAAGAGAAAGATAGATATGTTTATGTTTATGAAGAAAGATAATAATATGATACATTGAGTTTACATTATATCGACAAGTTGGATAGTTTTACAAATTCTTTTATTATTGATATGTTTTCTACAGTTGGTGCTTTTAAAATTGATATTAGAGATTTATTTTTAAGAATATTGGTCGAGATGGAACTTGGCAGTGAACATTGTCCTAGGCCCAGAATGTGTTTTATATCGATGAGTGTGTTGCATGTTGTACAGATCGGAGGGTTTTCTTTTCGGAGCAGGTATTGATGAGTGACGGATGTGTGGCCTAATCGAAGTCTTACAAAAGTTGTGTTCGCTAATTTTGTTGTAGATGTAGGATAAACTGGCTTGTCGCGTTCTGGGTTGATAGTGGCGTAGTGGTGTACATATGATTTCCATAAGTCTAGATTATTGTTGGAGGTTATAGTTTTGATAGCATTAGCGAGGTCTTTTTTTGTAAAAGTATCAAAAAAGTAGAGTGGGGTTTTGTGAGCCATAGTAGCTGCTTTGTCAGCGAATTCATTCCCTGGTATTCCTGTATGACCGGGGGTCCACATTATTTTAAGTTTATTAGGTGAACGAATGAGAATTTCTCTTATTTTGTTTACAACAGTAACATTATATCTGTCATTACGAATGGCATTTATAACTGATATACTATCAGTTGTAATGATGTATTTACCACGAATATTTAGTGTACTTTTTGCGGCTACCAGTATTGCATGTGCCTCGGCAGTGAAGATCGATGTTTGTTCGTACAGAAGACCCGCGCTAATAAGCGATCCGTCCTCTTTGACAACTGCATATGAAACGCTGTCAGGTACTTTTGATCCGTCGGTGAAAATAAACGACCATCCTTTCGATCTAAATTCGGTAGAGATATCATTGTACAGAGCACGGAAGAGTTTACTGTCAGTGCTGCTTTTACTTTTTGAGTTTAGGTCCAAGATCAAGGAAGACTCATTGATTGTCCAAGGTGGATGCGAGGGCATATATTTGGTATAATGTCTCAGTGGAAGCTTCATTTCAATTGCAGTTGCAACGACGTTCGAAATAGCGGATGGTATTCTTTTAGGCGTATGTCGGCGAATTGCTGACTTGAAGTAGTTCTCAGCAACAGATCCGGATGAAAAACACAATTTAGTAAAACATTTCGCTCGATGTTTAATTTGTTCTTCGATGGTAGGAAGACCGCACTCTGCCAGTATATTCTTGATTGGGGTTGTGGGAAAAGCATTGATACTCCTCCTTGCTGCATGATGGTAGATCGGTTTGATGATTTTTAGTGTGGACCTAGGACAACTGCCGTATATACAAAGGCCGTAATCAATCTTACTAAGTAGGAGAGCTCGGACTACATTACATAAGGTGTTTATATGTGCACTACTTTTCTTACATGCTAAATAACTAATAACATTAGCTCTGTCAGCTAGGCTCTTTTTAAGTTGATTAATGTGATCATTCCATCTGTATTTTCTATTAAAAGTAAGTCCTAGGATGTTTAATTTATCAACTGAGTTAATGATAATGCTACCTATATTTAGTGTTAGTGTTTGCGAGCAAGATAATTTACGACATATATGCAATATTTTACATTTTTCCACAGAAAGTTTAGCACCTGATGTGCTCGACCATACCACAATTTCATTTATTAGTTTTGTGAATATTTCTTTAGTTCTTGCAAGGTCACTGCACTTGCTCAGTACATAAAGGTCGTCTGCGTAAATGCAATGATCGAGAGATTTGTATCTAGATAGCATGTTTGATATTTCTTGAAAGGCAATTAGAAATAGAACCACTGATAGAGGAGATCCTTGAGGGATACCATTGTACAGAGGATATGTTGAAGAGAAGAAGTTATTTGATTTAACACAAAATCTTCTGTTTGTTAAAAATGATTTAACATATTGCGTTATTTTAGGGCCTACGCCCCAGGATTGTAATTTATTAAGGACAAGGTGCATGCCAATTTTATCAAATGCCTTCTCGAAGTCAATTGATAAAATAGAAACGTGATTACGCGACGATAGAGCGTTTGTTGTGTAGTTGTCTATATGTAGGAGTGCATCAATGCAACCCTTTTCTGGTTTGAAGGCTACTTGGTTTGGGCTAATAAGATTTTTTTTTTGTGTAAACCATTGGAGACGCTTTGCAATTATTTTTTCCATAATTTTGGAAATACATGGAAGAAGAGAGATTGGGCGGTAGCCACTAATAGCACCTATATCTTTTTTAGGTTTTGGGATTGGAATGACGCAAGCAACTTTCCAACTGAGAGGTATAACCCCAGAAGACAGAACATTGTTATATAAGTTTAACAGCCTTAGTTTCATTTCAATAGGTAGGTTTTTAATCATTGGGTAAGACACCCTGTCCCTAGATGGGGTTTTACCTTTGAGTTTCGTCAGACAGCTTTCAAGTTCTTTTAGTTCTATACGGTTTTCGATATATAAAGCTGAAGCATCAATTGTAAGTGTTTGTATGGTATTATTAAGACAATGATTTTTTTCTATGCAATAACTTAATGGGAAGTTGTTGTCGTTTGAGTCTTCAGACCACATTTTAGCAAAATAGTTGCAGATTTCAGGTGGGTTAGAGATAGGGCCATGGGGGGAAACGATACACTTTATTACTTTAGGTGAATAATTCCCAGTTAAGCAACGGATACTGCTCCATATTTTTGCCGTGGATGAATTTCTATTTATAGAAGAGGTAAACGCATTGAGGCTGTGAGCTTTGCTTAGTTTAACTTGACGACGAAAAACGGCATTTGATTTTTTATAGTTTATTAAATTGATCTGGCTTTGATTTTTTTTAAACTTTTTCCAGGCAGTCACCTTAATAAGTCTGAGGTTTGCTAGTTCTGAGGTCCACCACGGAACTACTCGTTTCTGTACCTTGCAATTTGATTGGGGTATAGATATGTTAGCGGCATATCGAATTGCTCTTACAAATAGTGCTGCTTCTTTGTTTATATTTAAATCTATTGGTTTGTTTGAGATGTATTTGTTTATATTAAAACCAAACTTAGACCAGTTCGCTAAGTCTGTTTTGAATATAGGTGATTTCGAAGGTTGAACATTGGACGTACCTAAATCAATGACAGTAACTAAGGGGAAGTGGTCACTATTGTAAAGGTCGTCCAATGTGTAAGATGTGGTTTTTGGTAGCAAAGAGTCAGAGCAGCAGCTAATATCGATGTGAGTCAAGGTATTGTGGGTTGATAAATGAGTGGGTGATCCATCATTTAAAATTGACAGGTTTGAGGATAGAATGAAGTCCTCTAAAATAGAACCTCTAACGTTGGTTATGGGCGATCCCCAAAGAACGTTCCAAGCATTTACATCACCAATGAACAAAACAGGGGTATTTATATGACTCAAAATATCGAGTAGATCATTTTTGTTGAAGTTTTGGTCGGGTAAAATATAGATAGAAACGATCGTTAATTTAATATCAGCTTGTATTTCTATCGCGAGTACAAGCAGATTAGAGTTGATTGCTAGCCGTCTATGAGGAATATTATTTTTTATTAAAACAGCAATACCTTGTTTATTTGTGACGTTCGTGGGAGAGTTAAAAAAGTATCCTGTGTAAGATTTTGGTACAATGTGAGTAGATTGGACAGAGCAGTGGGTTTCTTGTAAAGAAATAAAGCAGGGTGACCGTTCCTTTATAAGGATGTTAAGCTCGTCATAGTTATTTAAGTATCCTTTTATGTTCCATTGCAGAACTTTCAGTGAGTTTGTTTTATGAGAAGAGATGTTGACTGTTATTTTCTGTTGTGGTAAAAAAGAGGTAGATGATTGTATGTTGGTGTTAATAGTTCGACCCCGCTGTCCGGTGGTCGAGGCGCTTGGCCCATCTCCATGGTCCAAGCGTCTCGACGATCGATCAGCGGGGGTCGCAATTGCGGATAGTTGATTATAATTCTGGTTCTTTTTCATAATTTTCATTTGAAGGCAAATAATATGTATTTTGTTGTAAAAGAGAGTGAGTAATTGAAGTTATGGGTGATGTGTTGTTTATGCCTTCTGTTAGATCTGTAAAAGGTTCACAGACGTGCATATTTTCATGTTCATTGCTTTTTTTTAGCATTGAAGTATTTAAAGAGGATGGTTGAAAGATATCTTTGTTTTGTAGTTCCTTTTGGGGTGCAGATTGAGAAGAAAGAGTATCGGGTGTTTTATGTTTATGGGTGTTTGAGAGTTGCTTATCAGCAGATAAGTTATCTAATGGTTTTGTAAATGCTTTTGTATTCGCTTTTGATAGATTTGAGAAAGAGGAGGAAGCTGGAGTGTTAGAGAGTGAAGTGTTGTTAGAGAAACTGGAATTTACTGTTGTTTTTGCAGGTTCGTTTGTCTTTGGCTTTTCACGTGATGCGGCATTATCGGAAGAAACTTTGTTACCTACCTTTGCTTTTTCAGTGTAAGAGGCTGTGTTTAAGGTGGTCTGAACTGGGTTGCTAAGATTGTACAGCCGTTTGGCTTCAGACATGGTGCATTTATTTCTTGTTTTTATTGTAAGGATTTCTTTATTTTTTATATATTTAGGGCATTTAATGGATGAGGATGGATGAGGTTCGGCAGTTGGGGGGCAGTTAGCACACATTACCCGTGTACAACTTTCGGGAGCATTATCATGAAGGGGGAGATTACAAGTTGCACAAACACCTTCTTTTGAACAACGTTTAATTGTATGACCAAGAATTTGGCAATTGCGACAACGCATAGGGTTGGGAATGTATTCCTTCACCTTTTCTTTGTAAAAACCAATTTCCACCGTAGTTGGTGGTTGGTAAAGATCGAATGTGAAAAGCATGAGTCCAGTAGCACATGGTTTTCCTTCAATTTTTTTCGTGAATTTATACACTTCCGTTACACCTTGAGCAGACATTTCTAAAACAATTTCAGCTTCAGGAATATTAATAAGGAATGGAGCGAACACGATGCCTTTACATGAGTTAAGACGATCATGGTAATTCACTGTCACTGGGCATTGGTTGGCTAGGTTAGATACCGCTATAAATTTGTCCGCTATTCTTTTGTTCTTTGCGAGAATAAGAATGTTTCCATCGCGAAGCTGATTAATGCTATCATATTCTTTGCTAATCGCGTCTATAGCTTTCTTCAGCACAAAAACACTTACACTTTTAAGGGGTTTCGCTTCGTCTTTTGAGGAAATCAAAACAAATTTGGGATTTTTAGTGTTTGGTGGGAGAGGGAGTTGAGGAAATTCTTCTTGATTGATTATTTGCTTTGGTCGTTTCGTGGGGGGTGAGTTGATGGGTGGAGAGTGAAGGGGTGTATCCGGAGATAACCCCTTAAATCTATTCCCATACATTTTTGCCCGTTGGGATAGGGCTGTAGTAGAAATGGAACAAGACTAAAATAGGTTAAGTAAACTACAGTTGCGCAGGGAAAAAAGAGAAAAGAAAAGTAGACAACTGAAAAACAAATTAACCGGTTTTGAAAGAGAGATGGATAATGCACTTGAAAGTGAAAGCCGCTTAAAAGAAGACGATGTCTACGCTACGGAAGCCAGACGGAGACTGTTGAAAAATTAGTTTGCAATAGGCTAACTTTGTTATTTCATAATCATATTTCAGTTTCTCAACATGGTTTTGTAGCAGGAAAATCAACGGCTACAAATTTAGCATTAATTAGCAATGATATCATTACAAATATGGAAAAAAGGATTCCAAACAGATGTTATTTTTACAGATTTTTCGAAGGCTTTTGACAGAGTCAACCATCAAATCTTATTAAATAAATTAACTTCTCTAGGTATCCACTCCTATCTATTAAAATGGCTTGAATCATACTTAGATTGTAGAGTTCAAATAGTGAAAGTTAATAGCTCGTTCTCAAAAAAATATTTCGGTCCCATCTGGTGTTCCACAAGGAAGCCATTTGGGTTCATTATTATTCTTGTTATTTGTAGATGATATACCTGATATTTTTCAAAATTCAAACTGCCTTCTTTTCGCGGACGACCTCAAACTTTACCGTTGGATTTCATGTCAAACCGACTGTTTTCTCCTTTTGTAAGATCTAACGAAGCTTGATAATTGGTGCAATCAAAATCACCTTCTGTTAAATGGTTCTAAATGTCAAATTTTGTCGTGTTTCCGAAATTCTAATCCCATAATGTTTGATTATACTATTAACCATAGAAATTTAGAGCGTGTAACAAGGAAGAAAGATCTAGGAGTAATCTTAGATACAAAGCTTTCCTTTTTACCACATTATGATTTTATTATAAACAAAGCAAATCAAATGCTTGGTTTTCTAAAAAGAAACACTAAAGGATTCTCAGATTCATATACTTTAAAATCTCTGTACAATTCTCTGGTAAGGTCAGTTCTTGAACACTGTAGCATTGTTTGGAATCCTTATTATAATAACTCATTAGACACAATTGAAAGAGTTCAGAAACATTTTACAAGATATGCTTTTTCCAAGCTTATGTGGAGGATTGCAAGGCCTTCATATTATAGCAGATGTTTATTGTTTGGTATACAATCTCTTTATGATCGTCGGGCTTATTCCTCAGTTATGTTTATAAGAGACCTCATAACTTTTCATATCGATTGTCCTCCTTTACTATCATTAGTCAATTGTGTAAATGCACCCTCTAGAACTACACGCTACCGGTTTCATTTTTACGAGCAGTTTCATCGTACTAATTATGGCCGTAATGAACCCATCACGCGTTGCACAAGATAAGTGAATTTAATTTGCAATAGGATTCAATTTAATCTTGATGTTTCGAGAGATATGTATATTTAAAAAATATGTCTTAAATAATATTCAAACTGAAAATTCTTAACAAATTTAAGACTTTATTCTTTTTTGTCGTTATTAGTTGTAAAATTATAAATACAAATGTTAATTATACAAATGTTAATTATTATTTATAGTAATATTTATTTAATTATTGGTGTGTATTTCCCCCAACAAGTATAGAATATTTTGTATTTAGCATCTTGTCTATAAAGATTGTAATCTGATTGATGAAATAAACTAAAACTAAAACTCAGAAAAGTGACAGGTCTAAATGAGCGTGGCTGCATTATCCACGAATCGAAGCAGATTTGCCTTCAAAGGGATTCTTCCGGCAACACAAATTGCGAGACAAATATTTTTGCAGACATAAATATGATAATAAAGTTATGGGTAAGGTAAGGTAGCTAGGCTTTCGTTTGATAATCAAAAACATGTGATGTGAAAGATGTTGCATGATTTTAGTGAGTTTAGTATCTCTTACCTCACATCGACGACTTCCAAGATAACATCGGCGTTCTCAATTACCTTCTTGAATTCTTTGAAATAAGCTTTCAAAGAATTCTCCTTAGTGGCAGCGCTCTTGTACTGCTTCTATCGAAGAAAATGCAACTATAAAAAACCCTTCAAATTGCATTGAAATTAAACTTACTCCATCAATTTTAACATCATTCTCGTGCATGATGGTGTGCACTGTGCCTCGCATATCAGCATCTTCGACCATCGACTCCAAAGAAGCGAATTTGTTTTGACTACGTTCCAATCTTTGTTGCTCACGACGACGAAGTTTCTCCTCTTCTTGGCGTTTTTTGGCTTCTTCAACTTCTTTAAGAATATCCTCTTTAAATGGGCAAATATTTGGAATTTGAATTAGTTTTTGTTTCTTGCTGCCTGTTTTGGTTTTTTTCTTCGATTCGCGACGAAGTTTTCTTGTGTGTTCGCGGACTTTCTTTTCGATTTTGTGTTTCATCTGACATGTTAGTCGTTTAGATTTTTTAGCTAAAAATTAAGCATAGATTAGTATTCAGTTTATTATGTAGTTATTTGTCTTTTAAATGTACTTTTTAAACGTTTTAAAGCCATTTTTGTTGAAGAATTTGTTGAAAAATATGCGCAGCAAGAGAGAACACGTGAAAAAGGACAGTTATTTCGATTCTGAAGTTTATGTTTAGAAACGTCAACTTTAAAAGTAACGAGTAGAAAGTAGCGAATAGTAATGAATTCAGCACCGTTAAGACTTAATTGCATTCAACACTTTTGCAAATAATATGCCAAAACTGGAAAAGTGAAAAAAACAAAACTCTAGAGATTGTGTTTGATCTATCAAATCAATCTAAAAAGACAGATCAAACACAGAGCTGTTTTAAACACATGCATGTGTAGCACGTCTTTCATTTGTTCACTTTTCCACTCTTTGCAAAAAGTCTTGAAAGAAGTTAAGCATTTTCACTTCATGTGCGTCAAATCGATCTTCTATTTTCTTTTATTGGCTATGTATTTTATTTATGCTTGATTTACAAGACTGTCAAAAAACTGACAGAACAATGAAATTTAATTCTTTTGGCAGTCTACTGACAGAAATCTGCCAATTTATCAGTCGTGTAAATCCAGCATTACTCAGTTACCTAAAAACATTGGGGCATATTCAGAGTCACTTTTAGGCCAGGCGCGCACATGCAACTAAACAGTTCGGTTTTGATTTTGATCACTCGGGATTATATGAGAGTCCGCCGGTTTATATGCGTGGACTCTCATATAATCCCATAGTACTCAAAATCGTAACCAAACAGTTTAGTTGCATGTGCGCGCCTGGCCTTTAACTCCAGTTTATCTTAGACTGGGGTTTATTCAATATTAGGCGTGTTTTTTTGCAAGTCCATATGGATTTGTCGAAAAAAACGACATCGGGACCTAGGAACTTCTTACTTACAGTACGTAAGTCCCGATAATTATCTGGACTTAGCTAAGTCCATATGGATTTAAGTTGTTGTTGTATTTACGTGTAAAACGATTAGTTCCGATTTTGTTTTTTTTCGACAAATCCATATGGACTTGCAAAAAAAACACGCCTGTTATTTAGACGGGATAAACTCAGGTCTAAGATAAACTGGAGTTTAAAAGTGACAATGAATATGCCCCATTTAATATCTCACAAATCATAACATTTCGCATGGATGAAATTGTTCGAGAAACGATGAAAAATGAAACAAAACTCATATGGTTTGTTTTAATTTTCATCGTTTCTCCACTGTTTTCTTTATCGATGTGAGAGGATCCAGATAGCTTTGGATACAATCCTGAACGTGGTCATTAATTCTTATGTCCTGAATGCACCCAAACGAAAAATGTCAAATTCATATGTTATGATGTAACTCAACTGACGTTTTGCACATTTTACCTTAAAAAAAAGAATACAAAAATACTGCATATTCTCGATATATTTTTAATCTAGTTTTTTTTTATTAAAATGGCTTTGCGGCAGGCATTTTCGACAATTTTAAAGATTTCTCCACGTTATGTTTCTACGCCTAAAGTTCAAATCCACTCTAGTGCATTGCTATGCAAAGTAGAAGATCGCAAAGAAATGCTTGCCTCTATGCCTATTAGAGATGAGGGCACTGTCGGCGAGAGATCCATTGATATCGATACTCTGATGACCAAGTAAGAATTCTCTGATTTTCCAAACTACAAATTAATATCTTATTCTAATTCTAGGAAAGATAAGTTCTTCCCCGATGCCCTGACTGCCGTTCAATTATTCAATGGGATTCCCTTCAATGAGCTTCCAATTTGTAATGTGAGAGTCTCTAAGAACAATACCATTATTTCGTTTACAGACTACAAAGGCAAGAACTATAGTGAATTTTTTAAATGTTATACAATAATGAACTTCGATTGGCAGGTTTGATTAGATTAATCCGATCATGTGGTGTTGAGGGATTCAAGAACACAAGGAAGGGTACGAACATTGCAGCCCAAGCAACTGCCATTACAATTGGATCGGTAAGTTGTACTCTGAATAAGGGTGCTTGAAAATTTAAATGCATCTTTAAACTCATAATCGATGATGTTCAAGTCATCATTGCATGCAAATCGGAGAAATGAAATGTATTTGTGAACCACCACAAAGTTCCTTCTCTAAACTTTGAAGCCGCAGTTCCTGCTGCACAGCTAAATTCATTGGGATGTACTCAACCTGCTGGTTGTTTCCTTGATACTGCACCATTTCTTATAATGAAAATCTCCTGTTACGAATATCCTCTCATGGGAATCACAACCATAATTCTCATCACAATAACCTTTGAGGTATTAGAATATTATTTTTGAGGATATCCTATGCACCTGGCCATAATTGAATAAACTCAAGAAGTTCACAGCTGAACGTATATGAAACCCATATTTTCTTTGATTTTTGGAGCTCTAGATGTAATAGTGTTGCCATTTAAGCAACCAGATAAGTGAAAATAAATTATACCTAAAAAATCATAAGTTTTTCCATGCCTGCGATCAGTAAAAGGACAGTGTAAGAACCTCCTAATATTTACTCGACAAAAATACCGCAATGACAGTTGACCGTTCAAAAATGATGGAAAATTTAAAATGGCAACTCTTGGTAGAATTTCCTGTAGAATTTTTTAAATAAGTAACCAACTAGTGCCTTGTTGCAATACACATATACAATAGTGTTTTGATTGGTTTTCCGGCCTCTCTCTTGAAATAAAACTTTAAATCAATAAGTTTTCAAAAGAAAGAAATATTCGCGATAACCCCCATTATCATTGGCCTCCCATTTCATTATTTTTAATCAGCCCAATTCTAAACATTCCCCGGGAAAATAGCTGCCCGGGAGATGTGTTCTCTCGGGAGTAGTAGTACCTACTCTTATTCCGAATTCCCCGAGAGAAATTTCCGGAAATTTTTTGTTTGGAATACGTGAGTAGGGAAACATTTCCCGGGGAATTGTCATTTAGAATTGGGCTGAATATATTTTGGTTTGCTTTTAAAAAGGACCTAAGGCCCCGAAATTCGTTTTCAAATATTCTTTGATATTCTTTTCTATTATTGCAGCTTATTATATTTTGACAAAAGGCAGCCTGCCCAAAAACGCCTTACTCTTGACTTATAATAACTTTAGTTGACAATAATTTCCTCCTGCCACTAAACAGAATAATCTTTATTCGATACGGGATAGTCTGTATTCTGTTCAGCATGTTTATTTCTCTGCACAAAAAAGCATTAAAACTACGTCTATAAGTAAAAATCTTAATTTGTGTTTATTCTTTTCATTCCAAATAGAAAGCTGTTGAACTTGGCTGGAAGACGATTCGAGTAAAGATTCGTGGTCTTGGACCCGGTCGCATGGTAAGTCCAAATCAACAAACTTTACACAACCAGAATCACCACCTACCTGTTTGATTTTCAGTCTGCTATAAAAGGCCTTCAAATGAGCGGACTCAATATAATATCAATCACCGATAACACTCTTGTATCATGGAGTCCTCCTCGACCACCTAAACAAAGAAAATTGTAAAACCAAGAAAACAAATAAATGTTTTTTTTTTTCAAATATCAAATTTACTTTTTTAATTAATACGTAAATCTAAAATTGATCGGGTTTTTTGTTTTTAATGTAAAAACCTTAAATAAGCCTTAAAATTTAAATTATATACAAAGGTACAAATAATATTCTTAAATAATTAAATAAAGACACATTGCGACAAAAAAGAATAATTTAGGTAAAAAATACATTACAAACAACATAATATTGTTTAACAGTTAAAAAAATAACAAGTTTTCAAGTTTTTTTCTTTTTGAATCAAAACAAAAATAAAAAAAAAAACATTATTCCATAATTTGCAACAGAGATGTAAGGATGATGCGAAGATTTAGTTTTTAGTTGGCAATATGACTGAATTATAGGAATACACTAGCCTATGAAAATGATTTATGCTGGAAATACATACAAACAGCTGTTGCGTTATTTTGTTTTGTTTGCTCCTGGAATGGTATATAAAATAAACAAAAATAAGTCCTCTTGGGGAGAGATGAGTAGTTTCTATCACGCAACACCTGGCGGCTGCTTGTTACATGCATTCTTATTACACAATGATTCGAAGATACTTTGACGTATCCGTCTGAATAGACACGGCCGATGCCTTTGTCGATTGCACCATTTTTTATAGACTAAAGCGCAGAGTTTTTCATTGATTTTAAATTGATCCAAGCTATGTGGATTTATACTGTAAATATAATTGAACCTTGGAAGTGTTGCTGGAACGATGTGGGTGCGTGGTCCGCCACCGTCAAGTCTTGAGGCGAGCCCTTTGGACAGGCAAATGTTTTGAAGACCACAACTCAGTACGGATGAGGCTTCTGAATGGCTGACTAATCCTAAACTATGAGTTTCTGTGGATTTTGATTCGACGTTAACCATTTCACAGTTACTACTGCAAGCACCACCACTCCCACTGCCAGAGAAAGGATGCATTGCAGCTTGTCTACTACTGCAGGCACTTGAAAATAAGTTGTATTCATATGAAGGACCACCACTGCGATCATTGCCAGATGGGGGTTCGTCTTTGAAAAGAGCTTCGTTTTCTAGACAATCCATGTGCGACGTAACACATGATGGCTGGAAGACTATAGTTGAAGCATGCCCCGAACGACCAGAACTGAGAGGTGTTCCTTCTTTCCACACATTCTCATCAGGATCGTACACTTCTACAATGCACAAGAAATTCGATCCATCAAATCCGCCCATGGCATACAGTTTGCCCTCGAACGGAGTTAGGGACAAAGCACTGCGGGCTATTTTAACTGGTGCTATGGTTTGCCACACTTGGTTTTCGGTGTCGTAACGTTCCACCGAAGCCAGCTGACGAGTACCATCGAATCCACCGACAACGTAGATATATTGGTTGATGGCAGCAACACCTGTTTTTTTTTTGAGAATATGATTGATTATTTAATAAAGGATAAGTAAGGATAATTGCTTACCTGCTCCACTGCGTCCAACTTGCATTGGTGGAATGAAATTCCATTCATTATTTTCAGGATGATAACATTCGACGGTTGCGAGGCGATCATTGCCATCAAAACCACCGATTGCATAGAGCAGACGATTGACTACAGCGACACCAACTCCCAATCGCTTCGAATGCATTGATTGGACGAGCGCCCAACGATCTTTTTCTGGATCGTAGCTAAAAATAAAAATAAATAGTTTATTCGTTGAAAAGAAAACACGCAAATTAGAATAAACAACATGTTCAATGGAATGAGGAAGGTACGAGGGCAAATGAATTACTCAATCAGAGGTGTAAAAAAAAGGATTTTCGCTAAAAGAAGAAATCAACTGGACTCATATTGGACCATGTTAGCTTCAGTTATGCTCAACATTTTAAAGAAATACCATTGAAAAATATATTTAAAGAATGAATCTTTTGCCCGATCGAAGCCAAATTCTCAAAAAAGGCACTACACGTAGGACTTGTAGTACATATACAGGAAAAATTAAGATTTTCAATTCAGGAGGCACTTGTTCTGAATTTTTATCAATTATTTGGAGTACTTTTTGGCACCGGGACTTTAGCACCTCACTTGTAGGATATTCGCAAAAAAGTATGGCATCTAAAAGGTCAGTAATTGGTAACAAAAGGTCGGCCTTAGGTTTTTAATTTTTTTTTTAGTTTTTTTTCAAGTATATTAGTATATTTCAAAAATATACCATTTCATAGTTCTTAGGGACCTGTAAAGGGTCAATAAGAACTATGTAATTGAGGGTCGTAGATTTTAATAATGTGATTTGTGGTTTTCTATTGGTAAATTCAGATTTCTATTTAAAAATTGATTTTTTTCGTGGCGATGGAATACAATTTCAGTTTTTGTCATAGTCATAGTATATTTATGTATATTCGTTTCTGTGTCAATATTTCAATAAAACTTTCATCCCATGATGCACTTTTACAAGACAAAGACAAGCTTGGTAAAGTTACTGATTCATTTCAAACTACTTCGATTGATTATGAGGAAATTTTTTCTCATATATTTTTAACACAATTTTCACTACCGAAATAAATTAACCAAATCAAAAAACACATTTGCGAACTAATAAACAGTTGTAAATTATGTTGGTGTTAGTACAGGAAGAAGTAAATCTGCCGACAAATAGAGACCTGCAAAGTTGACAAAATTGATTTTAAATCAAAAATCAATCAATTTATTTTTCCCAATGGAATGACACATGCAGATGAAAAATAAATAAATTTATTTCACTAAATGCAAAACCTAATAAAATTTGATAGCACACCAAACGTCCTTCTTACTGTCAGTTGATATTTTTGTGAATTTGTTGTATTGTTCCATAGAATACCAAAAAGTCTATAACGATCTACATATTACATACAAAAATATTTCAATTTCTTAATTTTACTATTACCTGCTAGGAACTTTGCACCGGATCGTGAAGACCACCAACATTTATGCACCTTCACTAGTACCAGTCTAATACTAGATCCAGTCTCATATTAGTAAATTATTATTAAACACTCGCGAAAGTTTCTTAACGCTATTTCAATTTTATGTACAGTATTTAGTTTGAGAAACATTATAGATGTATATGTACATGTATGTATAATATTAGATGAATAAATAATAAACAAAAGCAACAAGAGAAGCAGTACGAGGCTTTCGACCACGAAAGTAAATCGAAAATGCAAGCAATGTGTGAAAGCGGATGTGGAAACCATTTTTATTCAATTCATTTTCACCGGAGATCAGAAATAACTGTTAAGCTAGGAGCAAACGACAAATGAAAAGTCGCAAACGTTGGCGACTCTGACGTCATATAAATACTCGCAAATGTGTTGCAAATTCTATATCTACATCATTGCTCGCAAACTTGCATATGGGGGTGTTCACACGATATGCAAAAACTGTCCCAAAAGTCGCAAATGCATTTCCGACCAAGGCACTCGCACATCATGTGTCCGCAAATGTGATCGCAAATGTTGTGGTCAATATGCGAGGTGTTCAGACGATGTGCTATAAAGGCAGCATATCACCCAATTCCAATCATATGCAGGTTTGCGAACATATCTTATATTTCTTTTTAACTGAAAAATTCTCATCTGAAAATTTGTAACAAATGAATTGTGGTGGGGAAAATATCAAAAGCAGCCAGAATCGTAAAATTGTGGAATCATTTTTTCTTTGAACTTTACATAGTTTTGTTGTATTTTGTCAATAAAAAGATTAAACAAAAATAGAAAAAAAAAATAATGTACTTCATATTATAAAAGCAAACAATTTTAATGAAATTTATAAAATCCTGTTTCTGAGTAACATTACAATATCATGCCCAGAACTACACACGCTTAATTTTAAATTTACGAATATAATTAAAGTTCCATTTTATTTCGATTAAATGTAAATCCTATAGGTTATAGGTACATGGAAGAATTTGACACAACAACAAATCTACTAGTAAAATGAAGAATCGCAACAGCTGCATATGTGGAGATATGCAATGTTCGGTTTTCGTGTCATCGCAAATGCTTGGGATGGTCGCATATGGCCGCACATGCTCGCAAACTGTCTGAAATTATATGCGAGTGCGTTCACACGATATGCAAGAAAGTCGCAAACTTATATGCAATTTGGGTGTTCAGACGATATGCTACCAAAGTCGGAAATGATGACGTAAAAATGACGTCAGAGTCGCAAACGTTTGGGATATGCCGTCTGCTCCTAGCTTTAGTTTTTATTTTTAAAAATCAAGGGTGGAAGATCAACTATCAACTTATAATTAATATTTATCAACCAATTGTATTAAATGGTATTATGAGTTTCAACAAACTGTCAATTTATTGTTGACCCTTGTGAATTTGTATCAATAAAATTTCATCGACTTTCTTGTTTTCTGTGAATTTTTCTTTTAATCTTAAATTTGTAGTTGATGAGTTTGTGCTTACTAAAAAAAATTCCAACAAAATGTGAGTTTCGAATTGTATAACTGATAAATTTGTTAATTTTTATTTCCAAATGTCTCAAAAAGTAATTAGCAACAGTTCTGCAGATTAGTCCAGTTAATGGAAGAAAATGTTGAACTCGCCAAGGGATTTTGTTCAAAAGCTGGAGCACATACAAAGTGTAAAAGCATTGCTGTGAAGCTCAATAGCTAAGGGTCCCCAGAGGCCAGAACGTACTTCCGAATAGAAGCCGTGTTTTTTTTGCAAGTCCATATGGATTTGTCGAAAAAAACCACATCGGGACTAATAGTTTTACACGTAAATACAACAACAACTTAAATCCATATAGACTTAGCTAAGTCCAGATAATTATCGGTAAGTAAGAAGTTCATAAGTACTGTAAGTAAGAAGTTCATAAGTCCCGATGTCGTTTTTTTCGACAAATCCATATGGACTTGCAAAAAAACACGCCTAGTGACAGAGAGTATGGATTTACCATAAGTGCATAAAAGACATGTGTAACGCAGCGCTGAGTTGGCGCAGTGAGTTGAAGCAGCAGCTGAGTTATCTGCGCTGATACAGCAATGTGTAACTCGGCAACGCAGTAACTCGATAACTCAATAAATCAAAAACGCCAACGCGCAATACGTCAACTCTCCAACTCAATAGTTGAATAGCGCCTTTGGTCTGTAGGAGCGCAGCGCTAGGCGCTCCACACAAACAGATGAAGCAAATGAAAAAAGTGCGTAGATCATTTTAAATATGAGTTGGTATGGTTCTCCAGTTCGCGGTGCTTTTGATGCAAGTTGCAAGGAATTAGGAATGAATTTGTTATACGTGTTCATTATTATGTGTATATTATAATGGTTTGTTTTTGATTAATTATGGAAACAGTTTTTCACTAGGGTGCTCCAGAAAATGTTTTTCCATATTTTTGTGTTCTAAAGTAGGGAAGAATATGCACTTTGTATTTAGGTGTCTTGACAGTCTGATTGACGGGACACCCTAATGTTTGCATTCAATTCTCATTAATTTTTTCTTCGATGACACATTAACACAGTAAATTGTGTTCAAAAACGCAATACATATTATAAGTAGGTACAGTTTCTGTTCATCAGTATTCAAATGATACATAAAGATAACATACATAATATAACCCTTTCTTAAACTTCTCAAACCGGAATTATTTTCGCTTGCAATGCCAAAACTAAAACACTACGTGTCACTTGTTTGCAGTCACTCATTTCACAACTGCTTTTAATAAAGAAAATCTTTCTAACATTACGGTTGCAAAAAGATTGACCTTAAACAAGTGATTCGCACTGTGCATACAAACAGTAGGTAGAAACACACCATATATTTTCATGTCTAATTGTTGGAACACACTAATATACTAACGCACATTTCTCTATCTGTAACTCAATTTTTCCTCTTTTTCCCATATGTCTCAATTCTCAAACCAAAATTCTTGTTTACGATCCGACGACAAATACACTACGTGTCATTTTTACATAGCCACTCTTTTCACAAGCGTTTTTCAGAAAAAACATCTTTCCACCATTCAGTTGCAAAGAGAGTGACTTTAGTCAAGCGACTCGCACTGTGCAGTGTGGACAAAAACGGTTCTTCAATGGGTCAAACACTCAAACCCAAACAGTAGGCAGATTATATATATACAAAAAGCTGAAGTATCTATCTATCTGAGATCTGACGCAACACAAAACTCTCTCTGTAACTCACAAAAAATGAACAGACGACTTGAGCACTGCGCAGTGCGCAATTGAGTTAGTAGGTTATTGCGCTAGTGAGTAAGTGAGTTACGCTGATACAGTAAAGTGCGCTTGAGTTAGTGAATCAGCGCAGCAAATTTTGCTGAGTTACCCATGTCTAGTGCATAATAAAAAAGAAGAAAACTGAAAACAAAATAGAAATAGAATTCACCACTTCAGCAATTTGGAAGAAAAAAACCATCTCGAAAGGAATAACTTCAAGACGATCGTATATCGTTATTATAAAACTAAACTACTCACGAAAATGTATGTATTTTGAATTTTTTTTTTAATTTTATTATTACTACGTTTATATGAGCGGATTCAATCAGAATCGAAATTTCGATCCATGTATATGATGATCGAAAGATAGAATTCAAATGGAATCGAAGTGGCAGTCTTGTTTTTATTGTGTGGGTGCGAAAGAAATATAAAAATTCCACCATAAGCAACACCAAACAGAAACAAGTCCTGAAAAAAAAAAAACAAACATCTGTCAGACGCACATCCCATTCAAATATATGAAAATACTTTGAAGGCTTTGGCCGAGTTCAACGCATATCTGAATATTCAGAATTCTGAATTTTTGAAGCTCTTGATTGGCCAGCTGTCAGAAAAAGTTCTGAAAATTCAGATGACTTCTGACAGCTGGCCAATCAAGAGCTTCAAAAATTCAGAATTCTGAATATTCAGATGTGCGTTGAACTCGGCCATTGACACTAGAACAGTAATTTATCAATTCATTTTCACACTACCGATTTCAATTGATAAATTCTATCAATCGTCAAACGGTTGATAATTGATTTTCACAATAAGGGTGAATATCTTTCAATGGTTGAGATTTCTTCGAAAAATTGAATGGAAAAAGTCAACCTTTTTCGCTGTCGAGAATAAATTCCAATATGTCGAGAATGTCTTTATATTCACTTTATCGCACAAAATCACTCAATCCTTACCCACAAGTAGTATTCACCGATAAAAAAAAACTTTCTATGTCTCTTCGAATTAAAAAAACAATACAAATAAAATTCACTAATAAAAGCGAAACAGTTTCAAGGACGTTGAACTTTTATTACTATGATCGCATTCAAATAATAATAATAATGCTCAACGTATATTTTTTTTACACAATAAGAAATTTATCAGTTTTTATCATTAAGATAGTAAAAGTAGTAAAAGTCTCCTGTCTTATTAATTTTGAATTGAGTTTATCACAATTATTTTTTGAAGTTTTCTAGAATAGATAAAGTTTTGTTGAGTATAGAGTTAGATAAGAATATTAGTTGATAGAGTTGGGTACAAAAGGCAATTCTTAGATTAAATGGAATATCTTCTATTAATAACTATAATAAATAGGGTTTTATGGAATGGAAATCCAATATAAAACTAACCAGCAACAAATTGTATTTGTTTTTGACGAGCTGCGAAAGTCAACATTTGGTAAATTATAATGTTCCCAGCGTAAGCAAAATCAGACTTCAAATTCAGGTTGTACCAACTGCGTCAATATCTATGTACTCGTAAGTAGTTATTCCCGAATAGATGAAAGACTAAAATTGAAGATGTACCGAAAAATAGTGTCTGAATATTGGCTATTGTTTTGTGCGATTTATTCTTGAGAGGTTCAATGGTTTTCGCGACACCAACAGGATAATATACCGAAAATGCGGTTCGACTTTCGACCGTCAACCCTTTATCCAATCACGTTAACTGAATTTGACAATTTCATGGAACACGAAATTAATTAGATTGTAGAATATTACTTTTTTGCACATGGAACACAAAATCATGGACCACTATCGCGTACAACTAAAGCGATCGCTCGATTAA
Organism: Leucozona laternaria; assembly: GCA_932273885.2. Classification (NCBI taxonomy): domain Eukaryota; kingdom Metazoa; phylum Arthropoda; class Insecta; order Diptera; family Syrphidae; genus Leucozona; species Leucozona laternaria. The sequence goes on along the minus strand of OW026366.1, from coordinate 213,623,955 downwards.
ATGTTTGTCGTTTTGACCATTGCTCTCTCTTTCCCTTTATGTAGATTTGTAAGAGTCAGCTACCGTCGAAAATATAATCACAAAATCGCCTTTACGTGGCATCAGGAATCACACCCATATGTAGGTTCATGATTTGAACCCAACAACTATGTCACATCACACCACAAGGATAATCGGACACAAAAATGTTGACAATTAGTGATAATATTCCAAATATTTCCGGCGAAGTCTTCACCCTTAAATATATAACCTATAAAATCCTATGGAGTATCAAGACATTTGGAGGCGTTGATGAAGTTCATTAAATTTAAGATGTTATCACCTGTCGACGTCGAGATTTCTTCTAGATCGTTGAAGAAATAGCTACCTAAAATTTTTTTGATTATGCCCTGTGATAATTCCTATCAAAGGATTCAGTTATCTTTTTTTCAGGTTCATGATTTCGTCCGAGAGACAGAAAACGATTTTTCAAAATCCATACGGGGTGTTGTGTAGTCTGCGCATACATACCCCTCCGTAAAATTGTTGATAATTTGTGCATGACCCACAGAGCTCCTTCTCCAGCTATCGGTCTGGCTTAATCTTTGAGCACTGTAAGCTGCAGCCTCTTGCACGAGTATATCTAGGGGTCTTAGATTGAGTATGGTTTCCATTCCCGCAATGGGTGTGGACCTCATTGCCCCTGTGATTCCTACGCACGCTAGTCTTTGCTTTTTCCATCGCGCTCCACCAAACCAGGCCACCATATGTAAGGATCGGTCTTATAATGGCCGTGTACATCCACATTATGATTTTGGGGTTTGGACCCCAGTTCTTATCAAAGGCAGGAGTAAAAAGCGATCATGGCCTTCTTGGCTCTTTCTTTAAATATGGGTTTGTATTCCATTTTTGGCTTTTGGCCGATTTGAGAAAGAGCCCTAGCTCGAGGTACGCTGCACAACTAATCCTCTGTGGGCTTAGCTAAGCCCAGAGAATTTTTAGAGCCAACCGGCGTGAATTACATAATGTGCTACCGATAGTTTGTATGAAAACGTTATTTTTTTTATGATGACATCACTTATTCTTGGTTTCGTCTTTTTTGTTTTTTTTTTTTTTTAAATTACCTCCGGGATCGAAGAAAAACACACCTATTTTATATATATTTTACTTTCAGAACTAAGAACAAATAAATTATAGTATTTATAATCATCACCCTTGCCAAGAGCATGATCGTGCAAAATTATTTTTTTGAGTTAATTAGTTCGTTTTATACATTTGTACATGTCATCAATATTAATTAGGCCATTCGGTGAATGAAGACTTCATTCTTCACTAATAGAACAATCGTGTTTGAATTTTTTGCTCATTCATGCTTCTGACATGAGAATATTGTACCTCCTTTAGTTTAACAAAATTAATTAAATTCCTATTTACGGAAATTGTTTTATATTCTCATCATCTCAAATGGGGTTAATATTTTGCACAACAGATAAGAACACTATACAGAAATTCAAGATTTGTAGCCGTCTAGCGGATTCGGTTTTTAGTGGTGGATCTAAATTATTACTGCTTAAATCCCCAAGTTTGACAACTGTAACACATAACTGAGCGCTTTACAGCTTCAAAAAAGCTGAGATTGGGATTTCGTTTTTGTTGATAATATTTGCCCACGACGCGTTTATGAGACTTTTGTATGCCTGCTGCGTATGATCATGATTTTAGATTTTTCTAGGTGCACCCTCAAGTTCCAGGTTTTGCAAAAAAAAGTTAAATTTATTGATCATTAATTGTAAGCTGTGAGGGGATTCCGCTAGCAAAACAATATCATCTGCTTACAGTAAAACGATAATGACTTGTTGAACAATTCTGATACCTGCAGACAGATGTTTCCGATATGTCATCTATGAATAGAGCAAAGAGGAATGCACTGAGCAGACAGCCTTGTTTCACTCCGGACCTAGTTTCAAACCACTCAGACACATTCCTGTCATCCCATTCGGTTTGACGTGTATTTTTATACATATTCTTTAAGGCTCTTAGAATTTTCGTTGACATACCTTTTTGCAAAAGCTTATAGAAAACTGCACTACGGTCAATTGAGTCAAATGCAGCCTTAAAATCCACAAAAAACACATACAGTCTCCTATTTTGGCTAAGGAAGTATTGGGCAACTGTTGCGAGTGTGCAAATGTTGTCGACAGTGGAATAAACTTTTCGGATACTCACTCAAAATTTTGTTTCTTTTTACCCAGCAATTGATTCTAGTCAGAAGAATAGATGAATAAATCTTAGCAATTGAGTTCAAAAAGGATATTTCTCTATACTCTATAGTTACTTGGTACATTAACATCGCCTTTTTTGTATATTGGATACACAATAGCATCTTTGAATTCTTGAGGGATCACACCTGTTCTAGAAAAGTAATCGAATGCTGCTAGAATTTTACTTAAAAACTCAAGTGCGGCATTTTTATAAAATTCATTGCCTATTCTATAAGGCCCTGGTGCTTTTTTGTGTTGGGTATTATGTAGGTCCTCAGTTCACTCATATCAAATTCCCTGTCAAGTAATTCATCGACTATTAAAGGCTCAGAAAATTTTACACTTTCATCTATTTTGGTTGGATTAAGTAATAGTTTAAAGTAATCAGCTAGTATTGTGGTAGAAATGTATGTGAACTCCATAACCGTATTGTAAGCCTTTGAGTGTCAAGGAGATTTAATAAACTATCCCTTAATAAACCTCCAAAAGATATAACAACAGAAAACAATGTTTTTTAAGCATTTTGTTTTTTTTTATTTCAAACAAATACGTTTCGGTTGATCCTGTGGAACTATCATCAGCGGACGATAGCTAAATAAAATCACATAGAGATTACGTCAAATTACTTGGCCTACAAAAAAAACGAAAACTATGAAACCGAATAAATATTTGAACTAAAGTTTTAACTTGCACTGTGAAAACGGCTACAATATAATCTATAAGGATCGATCAAGACTAACCTAGATAGACTAAGGTGCTGCTTGTGAGTGTGAGATTATCCTAATTTTGGGGTTAAAATCGAGTTAAATGCTGAAAATGTGTCAATTCAATCAATTTAACTCTAAAGTTAACTCGGAGTTAAACCACCAAATCTGATAAATTAATAATTCTGGTTATCTGAAATAATAATAATTAATTTATTTATTTGCAGGATAAACCCTAACCCGCCCTAGTTTAAATCAGACAATTCAATACTAAAAAAAACTGGTCCTAAGAATAAAGTCAACAACAAAAAATAACTTACCATTCAACAGAATTGTGATATTCCGATCCAGCCGAGCCTCCCACAGCATACATCTTTTCATCCATCACAGCTACACCGACTCTATGCCTTGGTACCGACATAGGAGCACATGGTCGCCATTGCTCCGTAACAGCATTGTACTTGTCCACCCAATCGGAATCGTAAGACGATCCAATTGAATTATTCCTCCCACCGACGGCATAAAAGGTTCCCTTTAGAAAAGCAGCACCCAATCCGGAACGCGGTATTCTTAAATTTGGCAGTGTCGTCCACGTTTTGTCATCCACATTGTAGCCCTCCAAAATATCCAAAGATTGTCTAAAAAATCCACCCGCCACGAAAATCATTCGTGTGGTATTGGGATTTCTCTCTCGCACTGCAGGCCTCTTGTGTAGCGTTAAATCTTTTATGATTTTAGCCAAATACTCTTTGCATGCAGGTGCTTTTCGCAAAATATCACAGTTTTTCACTTGGTCCTCGAGAAAAGTGGGAGTCAGCAGTTGACACCTTACGGCACGCAGAATGCTTGGCATTTTGGGAAAACGTTTAGCTTCATCATATTTGACCCATTTAAGGACGGCATTGTAGACTTCACGTTCCTCTTGAACATTCAACTCATCACGGCGGACCAGTGCAATCAGTTGTATGGCAGACAACTGTAGAAATTCTTCTTCATGGCAGACCTGCAAGTTTAAATATACTGCAATGGAAAACATTGAAGATATAAAATAACATCAAAATAGCGCACTTGTGTAAAGTGACGTTCGATGAACATATTAGCTTTACGCTGTAGATCTGTGCATCCATGCTGCTCGGCAAAATTCGCAATACCAATTGCATTCGAGGGGTCCAACTGTCGTTCGAGGAACACACAGCATGCATTTATCACGTTTGGCACTTGGAACATTGTGGCAGCTGGTAGAAGCTGACACACCGTCACTTCCGTCACTCGTATTTGGCCTGTGTACATGAAGTGTATAATACGTGACATTGAGGTTGGACACACCTATAAAACAAAACAAAATAATATATTTTTATTTTTAATTAAAATTAAATTATCTCATCTTATATTACCCCTTGCAATTGAACTCTCTTCATTTCTGATTCCTTCAAGCCGCCTGTGAACATGGCTTTGAAGTAAGGACTAGCTGCACATAATACAACTTTGTGAGCAGGGAAGAGCTCTTGTTTGACTTCTAATATCACATCGGTTAGCATTTGATGGGAGCGCATCATAAACATCATTCTGAGTGCTTCTTTAGCATAATTCGACATACAAAATGTCATATCGTCATCATCTTTATTTAAGAAATCCTCATTTTCGAAGTATTCCGTAGAATTGCTGCAAAACGAGTAAGGGGATTCGTTGGCTATGTTTTTATCCCTTCCTGTTCCCAGTGTGATATCCATAACAGATTCTGTAACAAAGGTATTGGTTGAACTAATCGTGCTGATTTGAAATACAAATTTTTATCTTCGGTCAATTGAAATAATTTTATATTCGATAAGAACGAAAATAAATCGTCATCATTACGCAGCAAATAGATATGGGCAAATTTTTTAATTCTTATCGTTTATTTTACTAGTATCAGATATTTTTTTATTTATTTTTTGTTGTGATTTATACTATCTTCTTTTAATGTTTGTATATTTTGAAAAGGTTCAAAAGTAGCATGTGCGTAATGTAGCCGTGTTGGTGACACTATCAACAGCGATATTTGGAATAGGCCATTTTTCGTTATCCAAAGAATTTAGATGGAGAGGGATACCCCTTCGTTAGATTATTATTTATGTGATAATTTTTTTTTTTGTCAAGTGCTCATATACGACTGATTTTACATGTTAACAACAATTATGATAAAGAAATAATGCTGAATAATTGTTGTAAAATTACTTGTCGCACTCATGATATGAGATGATTTCTTATCTGAGTTTAAAGTGAAGAGATTCCTTTGTTTGCTATTTTGGTCGTCAGATAGTTAATTTTGAATCAATTTGCAGGCCAGGCCGTTTTGTGAAAGATTTTCATTGGAGAAGAGCTGATAAGTAACAAAAAAAGTAACGTTGCCTAAAAGTCATGAGAGAATACTTTTCGTCAACATGGTCAACACCAAAGAAGACACCTCATTGATAGTGATGCCTCTAAACCACCAAACAGAACATCGAAAAGCATGCAACCGTAGACCATTTACCCTTGCGAAACTAGAGAAACCAGAGGAGTAGGAATAAAGTAATACTTCCCATCCTTGGATGAGGGCGAGGGGGCAAGAAGGCATTTTGAAATATTGATGGTTTCATTTCACAGTAAATAGGATGCAAAGATAAACCATTCTGCTTAAAGCCCTTCCACGCTATCTCACACAATATAATCAAATATCGAAAATGTTGGAAAAAAAATCATGCACGAATTGACAGTCCATCACACAATTTTGATTGTGTTAATACATAAACGTTTTAGGATTCCATCTTTTTGCAGTATTTGAGGTTATGTAAGTAACTGTTAGTACGCATTTAGCATTTACAATCCCAAAAGTCTAAAATATACCTTAAACTATGTACATATAAGTTCAGGAAAACGGTTTAAATGGTGGCAACACTTTTTTAATCACCAGATGTGGGTGGCATTTTTCCAGCCTTGAGGGAAAGACTACTAAAATAAAGTAAAAATGACCAGTTATAAAATTCAAAATCAATCAAAGCAGATCTAAAATAAAAATTAATATGGAAATTGAAGAGCATAGTGCAAGGAAAAAAGAACAATTTAAGGAAGCATTACATTTAGGAAATTTTGAAATAATTTTGGCCAAAAAGCATTCAATTGCCAGAGGGATAAGCAGGTAAATGAGTTGTTTATCAACATGTCCTGTAAATCCGTTCGGGGCATAGGGCGCCAAAAAATCTTCTCCATCCTTCACGGTCTGCCGATAGATATTTTAACTGTGGATACCTTTTTCTCTGAGATCTTCGTCTGCTAAGATTGTTGATTTCCATGTTGTTCTTGGTCGTCCAACCCACCCTGAGGATTCCATTCGAAGGACTGCTTCGCAATGTTATGTTATTATGTCGACGTCCAGTCCTGTGCCACAATTCCTCGTTAGATATAGTTTGTGGCCAGCGGATTTTTGGGATATGACGTTGACAGCGATTCACAAAAGCCTGCAATTTTCTCGAGATGATAGCCCCGACATTCCAATTTTCGCAAGCGAATAGAAGCAGGGATTTGACATTGGATACGAAGAATATCAGCTTAGTGCGTAAGAGCTACCTTTGTGGCTTTTATTTACAGGTGTGGCTCTTTGGGTCCACTTTTCTAAAATCACCCAAAATTGACTTTTTTTTTTGATATTTTCGTGGTTCTTTGTACACTTTTTCAAAATAATATATGTACTTAAATTTTCTTTTAAATAATTTTTCAATTTTCCTCTAAGTAAAGTTTTTGTTATTTTTTCAAATAAATAAATATTTCAAATAAATAAATATTTTTTATTTTGGGGACGTTTTCGGTTCTTTTTTTTTAAATGCTCTTTTTATTGGCTCTTTCTCGAAATATAGAAAGGAAGCCCTGACTACAATACTTCCGAGGTAGTTGAAATATTCGACCTCTTTAACTGGCGTTTCCTGCAAAATAATACGTTTATGTGTGGAGCGGGAATTATTTTTGTCTTTCTGCCGTTTATTCTGAGACCGATCGACTCTCCTTTCACCTGCAGTGATTGACACATCGTTAAGTCCACTGATGTTATTTGCCAGGAGACATAATATCAACGGCCTCCACTGAATGATCTGACTCTCCGCAGTGCCAGTGATGGTCGTCAATACATAGAACATCCCCTTGTCTCACTAATTGTGGCACTTCTAAAGAGTCGGAGAGCTGTCCATTGTCTGTTTACTCGGCCAAAGGCTTTCTCAAAATCCACAGACATGTAAAGTGGTGATTGAAATTCCGCTGGCAGCTCGAGGAAAATACGCAGGTTATTGATATGGTCGACACGCCGCACGCGATCGACGACTGGGGAAGCCGGCTTGATGCCTCTTGACTTTATACTCGATTCTAACCTTTATCCGCTTCATGATGAAGGTTGTCATTAGTTTTTGGGGAAATAGACAAAACGGTAATACCACGCCAATAATTGCAATTCTCAAGGTCACCTCTTTTTGTTAGCTTAACAATCACTCCATCCTTCCAGTTCCTGGAATAGGTTTCGTTTAGTAGTTTAACAATAATGTTAATATTTCAGATGTATGTACTCAAGCACTATAGTAAAGCCAGATTATCTTTACAGGGTCAATAAGGAAATCCATACACAGTTACAAGCTTTGTCCCTACATTGAATCCAGTGGTTAAATTTGGATTCAATACAAAGTACATGTAGTTACTTTTCGGTGGAAATCTATTTTGGAAAGAATTAACAATCTTTCATTGAGTTGTAGAACAGCCTTCGAGCTGGATGGACTTCTGGATTTCTGTGGGGTCATTCCGTAATTTTTTAAACGATATTCGTGTATGTTATCCTAATCAATTTGCTTCACGTAACACAACCACTATTGTCTCGTCAATCTTTTATTTTACATCACAGTTTGAGTATCTTTGGAATCGCAAACAAGGATTGAAATGTAAAAAAATTGAAAAATGTAAGTTATTTGTTTTTAATGTATGCATTTTTGAAATATTAAAATGCATTAAACATTTTATTTTATAGGTCAAATGCTCGGTCATTTTGCGGTCATGGAGCCGGCTAGTATTTAGTAGCAGCCCCTGACGTAATGGTAAGTGCGTAGGACGGTCTGGAGATTGAATCCTTTCCTCTGCCACCCAAAAAAAACAGAAATATTTTATCACTCGAATTGAACAAAGAAAGTTGAGCGCTCTGATGTCTCTGAGTTAAATAAAAACTGTTCTTTTACAACTAATGGCGAATTCCTTACAACAAAGAAATCGAATTTTTTCTAAACAGAATCGAATTTTTTCTAAACAAAATCGATTCTCTTCTGTCAAAACAAATCTTGCGTTTTTAACAAGATTTCACACTGATTTGCACACACACTATGAAGACTTGACATTTCTAATACGTCAAATTGAAATTTTTAGAAGACGAGTTGTTTATTTTTTGGTTGCAACGAATTCTACATAATTTAACAAAATATTCAACAATATATTCAGTCAATACAGCTATAAAAATAATTTATTGTGCGTTGTTCATTATCAAACACAAATTTGACAAAAAAAAATAGCTTTCGCGAGTGAAAGACGTGTTAAAAAGTTTCAGTGGAAATGGAAACTTTTCAATAACAATTTTCTTTAAAAATATATATTTAAATAGAAGTTCAAACAAATTGGCACCGTATAAGCTGGCTAATATCTTTTATTTATTAATTTAATTCTATTGGTAAAACATTTTTCTCACAACAAAAACAAACAACCTTAATAGTTTTGTGAATAATTTCTTGACATTTTGCGTCAATTGCAGCTATAAAGTAGCACAAACACAATCACACCAAAAAAATCGATTCTTTTACGAAATACGAATTCCTTTGAATTGACAGAAAAAATTCGATTCTGTTTAGAAAAAACTCGATTTCTTTTTTGAAAGGAATTCGCCATAAGTGCAGTGCTCTGGGCATAAAAGCTTAACGCTTAGAGACAGAAATATCGTTATTTTTCCGTCAAAATGTCAAAAATATCTCTTGAAGTTAATTGGATGACAAAATCAACTTTAACAAAATGGTCACTTAACTGCACTTGGCTCTAAAAAAATTTAAATATTCAATTAAAAATCAACTGTTAAAAAAAAAATAAAATATAACCGACAAAAGTAGAGAGAGATTTTTGAATATTTTACTCCACGAACCTTGAACTGCCAAGGGAACTCTTTTTGAACAACATGATCCCGCTGCCGGATAATCTAAGATGTGATAGAACTTATCCTTATGAAGCTTCATAACTAATAATTTTAAAAAAAACTAAGATCAATTACTTGTGATTCGATTTCAATATCAAATAAGAACACATCTTTAAAATATTTCCTTCAAATGACCACCCTGCTAAGCAGCTTTAAACTAACTGATTAAATTGTTCTGCTCGTGCCACTCAGAATAAGAAAAGGTATGGATCACAGATTAGCCACATGAAGATGAGAATCCCCGGCAGCCATTTTGATTTGCCTACAAGCTTGGACTGGCAGTTATCAGATAAAAAATGAGAATGTGTGTATAAAAACCTCACACATAGACAGTAGGGATCTTCAGACACCGGTTAAGTTGTTGTTGCAATTCACATCTATTCATCGACACGGGAAGAAATTACAAATACAACAATGTAAACAAATGGGTTTTGGAGGGTGAAACGTACGAAACATTCTCATCTTCATATGGATAATCTGTGGTATGGATGTTCTACGAACAGCAGACAGGCAGGTTAGCATGACTAGGTTTTTCTTTTTGTTAGCTATGACTGTAACTATATAAGCAGTAATCAGTAATTCAACATACATATGTTCGTCATGATTTAAACGAAAATTATAAGCATGAAAGAATTTTAATTAAATTAGTGTTCAATATGCATTAGAATCACATTAGAAAACAATTATTTACCAAAGAAAGATTCTATTAAGCTTGTTAAAAGATGATAAAGTGGAATGCTTTAGTTTTTATTATCGATTAAAAGTGTTGATAGGCGGGAGGGTTATGTTAAGAAAATATTTGAAGATTAACATACATACCTCGAGACTATATCACTAATTTGAAAACAAAAATGTCTGGTTATAGGCTCGTGGCATTAGCTAAAAATTTTCATAACTTGGGAATCTTATAATAGGTAGGATACTGCATTTTTTTTATAGGCGCACTCAAGTGTGAGCTTTTAGGAAAATTGGAGAGGGATTCGAAACGAGATACCGATGCACATTGGTTTTGAATGTCTGAACATCGCAATGGCGAGGACAAAATGAACCAGGCAAAGCATTCCACATTCGTGTAGTACGACTGAAGAGGAATCTCTGTACATAACAGTATGTCAGAAGTTGGGTTCAAGGGTAAACTGATGCGCATTATTTGAAGTACGGGTGTAAAGCTATGATTAGACGGTCAAAGTAAATGGTGAACGCATTGACTCTCTGACGTCAACAAAAAAGTCATCAACACACTGCCAATGGACCGTCAACGTTGATCATGTCAATGCATAACACATGATCACATGAATGACGCTTGTCCGTCAATGTCTCACGAAAGTCAACGCAGACTACGTTGACGTGGCTGAAAAGTATGAAGTATGCAATGTCCACGTGCCCTAACATTTGCACACGTTCAACGAAAAAAGTTAATGCGTTGAAGATAAAAACAATTTCAACGTCGGTGTCAACGCACCCGTCAACACATGGACAGTGTTCTGCGTTACCAATCACACGACAAAACAACTTTGGGGTGGAATTTGACGTCATTTTGATGTCAGAGTGTCAATGCGTTGACCATTTTCGTTGACCGTCTAATCGTAGCTTTACGCTTTCGTTTGATCGATGATGTTTTGTTTTTCGCATTTTTAATTATATTTAATAAAATTATGTTATATATTTGATATTATAACTTCAGCAAGGTCAATTTTTCCGATTTTGTTTGATTTACTTCTTTTTATATTATGGATTTAGCGTCACAGCCACAGATTAGCCACATGAAGATAAGAATCCCCGGCAGCCATTTTAATTTGCCTACAAGCTTGAGCTGTCAGGCATCAGATAAAAAATGAGCATGTGTGTATAAAAACCTCACACATAGGCAGTAGGGATCTTCAGACACCGGTTAAATTGTTGTTGCAATTCACATCTATTCATCGACGCGGGAAGAAATTCCTTAAATAATTCTGAAGTTTCCGACGATATAATGGAATCGCTCCCCAGAAAAGGCTAAATAGTAAAAGTATATTTTCAAGTTACAGGTATCTTTGACGATCGTGACGTTTGCAATTGTATAGAAGTTAATTGTTTTTTTTTTTTCAAGATAAAATGTACACAAAAACTAACTCGGAATGGGGATTCCTGATTGCTTTCCCAATGTTATTTTATAAGCTTCATTATTAAAAAAAAAAAAGAAGAAGATAAAACGCTATTCATACATTACTTGAATTTTATTGTTTCGGATTACTTTTTTCATAATCAATCAATACAATTAATCTGCAATATAGTTAAAGGCCTTAAGTGCCTTGCCTACCAACGCCGACACCCCTTAAAATCGAACTTAAATTAGCTTTCAAACACCTACTTCATTTATCGCTATCACAAATTTTATAACGCACATAAATCTGAAATAAATTCAAAATCACTATGAATTCTAAGAAATCATATGTGAACTTGTTATCTATACCAAAGGTTTATAAGATAATACACCTATAAAGAAAAACACCAACTGTTGAAATCCACCAAGACTAAACAAGCATTACGTTGCTTTTTTACTTTGTATTTATCAAAAAGTATCTTAAATAAACCATATTCCAGTACAATGTGAATAGACTAGAACTTTTAACCCAGAAGGCACAATGACTAGGCGTTTTCCTTTGTCTGAAGTTGTACAAATACAATCATAAAACCCATTAAGAGGCATTAAACTACCTCAACACGCTATCGCAACACAAACCCCAGCTGATCAAGCTTTTGTTACGTCCCTTATTCGAGATTATGTACATAATAATGTGTGGAAGTCAAAACTAACTGGCAAGTAGCGTGTGAAATAACACCTAGTTGGTTTAAATGTTGGGATTAAGTTGCCCGTGGCGTGATGGTTAGTACGTAGAACGGGTTCACCATTGGTATAGTTAGGGATTTTTCCTAGGGGTCTTATCTGCCAGCCAGTTGATTAGCCAAAACAATTTTTAAATTTCGGTAATCTATTTTAAGATTTCAAATTAGTTTAGATATAATTTAATGAGCGATGCGACATAGAAACCGTCCGTTAAACGCGTAAAGCTGCGAAGTCCACTTGTAGACGATACTAGTCCAGTCAACGAAGATCTTAAATCATAAAATAAATGCAAAAAATCATGTAGTCTGGGTTATTGTTTTAAAGGGTAGGGGTGACCCCCAGGTACAACATACCAAAAGTCCCCAGCCCAGACCCGCGAGCTTTAGCCAGGAGGGGGGGGGGGTAAAGGTCCCCTTTTCTTGTATTTCGCGAATATTTTGAAAACCAAGGGTATTAGCGGAAAAGTATACACTACAAAATGAAAGTATATTAAATTCTCTACAAAAAAAGCCCTAGTCATATGTTCGCTAGGAGCAATAGTAAGGGAGATGCGGGGGGTATAAATGTCAATAAATCTGAAAAATTATGATATTACGTTACAAATTTAATCTTTATTGATCAATCGACCCAAAAATATTAGAAAAAGTTAATGCATGTTCATTCATGATAATTCCATTAACGTGATGAGATATAATATCGGTATTTAATTTATTTGATACAGTGTTTTTTGTCAAATGAAAAACACTGTATTTTCAAAGGTAAGAACCTTACAGCTTATTTCCAAGTTATTGACCAATACTATGTGAAATGATTTTGGGGGTTATTCGAAGAAAAAAATCACTTAGGGGAGGGGGGCCTATTTGCCCCCGTTTATAAGGGAGAGATCATTTTCTAAAACATTGGTTTAAACTGCATATGCAATCATTTAGAAACAACGGCAACAGTTACAATACTATACTATAGCTTTTTGAAAATCTAAAAACCTATTCTATTATTTTATTGTTGAATTAAGTTATCTCAGTCAACAGTTTAAAAAAAAAATGATTTTGAATTAAAAATTTTGAAAAAAAAATAAAAAATTTTGTGTTTGTATTGATTTTTTTCAATTTTTTTTGTTATAAGGTACTAAATTTTTATTTGATTTTTGATCGCTTGATTTTTGATGAATTGAAAGTTATGTTACTAATTGCACAATAAAATAAAAACTCACAAACAACTTATTTCATGCAGCTACTTAAGTAAACCAAAGCTAACCTATTCATAATTCCGCAAAAAAAGAAAAAAACGAAAATTTTTAATAAAAAAAATACTTAATTATTTATTTTAAAACGTATCAGAATTATCATCGTGGTTCATATCACCAACATTTTCGATGTCACTATCGTCTTGTATGTCCTGCACAGAAGGACCATTCGTGCAAGCACCATGGCATGTCCTGCAAACAATGGAGCAAGGAATGCCTGCTTTTCTGCATCCACAACGTGCTAAAAACTATAAATTATTGATTGCAAACGAAATTTAAATGACAGAAAAAAAAAAACAAATGGGCAACGGTCAACTGCGCGAAAATCTAAAGCTTTGTTATACTAAAGTAGCTGCATGAAATAAGTTGTTTGTGAGTTTTTATTTTATTGTGCAATTAGTAACATAACTTTCAATTTTCATAATATATATATGTGATATTAAAAAAAGATATAAGGCAGCAGTAACCCCCTTTGCCTTGTTTCAGAATAACCGTTGAATAAAAAATGTATTATTACTTTTTCTATTTTTTCTTAGTAAATTGATCAGTAAACACTAAATTTGTAAGGTAATTGGCGATTTTTATATTTTTTGACACTTCTTCACCCCGCATCTCCCTTAATATCGCTTTTAGCGAAAATATGAATAAAACATTTTCGGTAGAAAATTTAATTTACTTTCATTTTGTAGTGCAGATTTTTCCGCTAATACGCTTGGTTTTCAAAATATTCACGAAACACTACAAAAGGGGACCCCCCCTCTTGACTAAAGCTCGCGGGCCTGGGCTGGGGACTTTTAGTATGTTGTACCTGAGGATTACCCCTACCGTTTTAAACAATAACCCAGACTACATGATTTTTTGCTTTTATTTTTCTTTCGTTAGAAAATTGACGGTTTGAATTTACTATAGAACTTACTGAAAAGAATGAATTTTTTTAAGAAAGTAGTAGTTTTTATAATCTTAATTTTTCTCAAAAACTAAAAGGCCTACAACTCTGTGGTTTTCAGCGTTCGACTTAAGATTAATGAGAGCATCAAAAATCAAATAAAAATTTAGTACCTTATAACAAAAAAAATTGAAAAAAATCAATACAAACACAAAATTTTTTATTTTTTTTTCAAAATTTTTAATTCAAAATCATTTTTTTTTTAAACTGTTGACTGAGATAACTTAATTCAACAATAAAATAATAGAATAGGTTTTTAGATTTTCAAAAAGCTATAGTATAGTATTGTAACTGTTGCCGTTGTTTCTAAATGATTGCATATGCAGTTTAAACCAATGTTTTAGAAAATGATCTCTCCCTTATAAACGGGGGCAAATAGGCCCCCCTCCCCTAAGTGATTTTTTTCTTCGAATAACCCCCAAAATCATTTCACATAGTATTGGTCAATAACTTGGAAATAAGCTGTAAGGTTCTTACCTTTGAAAATACAGTGTTTTTCATTTGACAAAAAACACTGTATCAAATAAATTAAATACCGATATTATATCTCATCACGTTAATGGAATTATCATGAATGAACATGCATTAACTTTTTCTAATATTTTTGGGTCGATTGATCAATAAAGATTAAATTTGTAACGTAATATCATAATTTTTCAGATTTATTGACATTTATACTCCCCGCATCTCCCTTACTATTGCTCCTAGCGAACATATGACTAGGGCTTTTTTTGTAGAGAATTTAATATACTTTCATTTTGTAGTGTATACTTTTCCGCTAATACCCTTGGTTTTCAAAATATTCGCGAAATACAAGAAAAGGGGACCTTTACCCCCCCTCCTGGCTAAAGCTCGCGGGCCTGGGCTGGGGACTTTTGGTATGTTGTACCTGGGGGTCACCCCTACCCCTTAAAATAATAACCCAGACTACACGATTTTTTGCATTTATTTTTCCTTCGTTGACTGGACTATACAATTATATTCACTCGTTGATATTTAATTATTCCGAAAAGCACTTTCGCAAGTTTGTATTCGGTATTTAATCGGGCTAATCTGTGAAACCATATGTCCGATTTATAAAAATTCTTTTTGTATTTGAAAGGTTGTGATTAAACGATGGCTTAAGGGATATTTTTTTTTTTCAAAATGTTGCTATTTGTAGGGTGAAATGGTGTAAAAATAAAAAATTGTGCGATTTTTGAAATTCTTTCTGTGTTTGAAAGGTTTTTTTTTTTTAAATTGATTTAAAGGGTGTTTTTTTTAGGGGTATAGAACTTTGAAATGGAATAAAACAAAGATGATTTTTTTTTAAAATTGACATGAAATTTACTTTATTCAAAAGATAATCTTCTGGCATTATAATTTAATATAATTTCTGGCATATGACCGCCACGGCTGGCTCGGACGTAGTCTAATCTGGAGGTCCAATTTTCGATGACTTTTTCCAACATTTGGGGCCGTATATCGGCAATAACGCGGTGAATGTTGTCCTCCAAGTAGTCAATCGTTTCGGGCTTATCGGCGTAGACTACCAGCTTCACATATCCCCACAGAAAATAGCCAAGCGGTGTTAAATCCCACGATCAAGGAGGCCAACTCACAGGTCAAAAACGCGAAATTATGCGTTCACCAAACACTTCCGTCAACAAATCAATTGTGGGACGCGCGGTGTGACATGTTGCGCCATTTTGTTGAAACCACAGCTCCCCCACATCAAGGCGATTCAATTCAGGAACGAAAAATTCAATAATCTTGGCTCTATAATGGTCTCCATCGTTATTAAAGAAGTAAGGGCCAATGATCCCACCAGCCCATAAAGCACACCAAACTGTCAGTTTTTCTGGATGTAAAGGCGCCTCAACAATGGCTTGAGGATTATCTACACTCCAAATTTGGTAGTTTTGCTTATTGGCCTAGGGCGTAGCCAAAAATGAGCTTCATCGCTGAAAAAAATTTCTTGTGAAAATCGGGATCAACAACGATCTCGTTTCGAGCCCATTTTGCACAATTTGCATTCGTTGTTCAGGCGTCAGTCTATTCATGTTGAATTGCCAAACCAAACTAAAAATAGACCACTTGTCCCCCAGTTAAAATAGTGCTGCCAACTTAAAGTTCTATACCTCTAAAAAAACACCCGTTATAAACCAAGATCTGAAAAATTGACCTCTGGTTGACAAAAAATTCCATATTTTTGGTTGAAAGAAAGGACAAACTTTTCTCAGACCAAAAATATTGAATTTTTTGGTCCAAAGGAAAACCACTTTAAAAATAATAGATTAATTTTTCTAGACAAATGAAATTTTTACCAATATTAACAAGTATTTGCACACATTAGAAAGTTTTGACGTTTCTCATGAAGTTGAATGGTTTTTGTCGCGTAAAAAAAATATTCAAGTGATTAGCTTCGTTCAAATACAAAAGAGAGAACAGCACAGATTCGTCAAAAACGCCAGAACAAGTTAGCACAGAAAATGGCTACCTTAGTTTTCAGTATTTCCCGAGCATGTATGCAGTATTTGTGGCAATTCCTCATCCTTACTGTCTTCCAAAATGTAGGCCGTTAAAATAGTTGCAATTGTAATATTTTCCATTTTTATTTTTTTTTTAAATTATTTTCACAAAAAATTCTGCACTGACGACTACGAACAAAACTTTTAATTTGTCTAACAATCATCCCTATTCTGCTATTCACGTGAATCGTACTTTCGATTCACTCATTCGATTCCCTTTCGCTCTACCTTTCCATTCTACTATCCGTCGAGTGAACTTCATAATCCCAAACCAATTTGACATTCACGTAAACAGCTGTTCATGTGAAAATCTTGGGAAATTTGGGTAAATTGTTTTGGTTAATCATTTTAAATTAAAAAAAAAAAAAAAACAAATACCTATAAACAGTTATTAAACTTTTTTTCCACTTCCAAATAGAGGAATAAGAAAATCAACAAACAGAGCACTTGTTTTTTTTTTTTAAACTGGATTTAATTTCATTGCAGAAAATAGAAGGATGAATTAATCTCTACTTGTTGTTCTACCCCGAAAAATGATAATAAGCTATCGTTTATAGACAAATATTCTTAATTAGGTAATAAACTAGATTTTACTTATATTTTACTAATCACTTCCCAGGCAATCCAATAAAAATGAAAAAATCCGCAACATTTCATATGCGGATCTGAATTCTATAGAGTGAATGCGTTCACGTGAATAAAAGAATACCGCGGAGTATTACCGACTTTACCTACTGCAATAGCAGAGTAATGATTAGTGAAAGTTCAAGAAAAATTCCCCCACCCGATGAATAGCAGAATAATACTGAATGTCTGTCAACGAATTGAGCAATTTTTCGTAATTAAAATTCAATTTTAATTTTCACCCTGACAATATTGCCAAAAACGTCATTGTCAGACAATTGCAAGCTTACCATCTGACAGTGAAATTATAATGGCCTTTAAGCTTGGAGTCAGAATGACAGTTCTTCTTCTGAAAAGAAGAAAAATTTGCTTCTGGTTTGGTTTTCAGAATCGTTCCAGAAGGGTTCACACGTATCAAATCATTCTTCCGTATTACCGTTACGTATTTGGCTAATTTTCATCGCATTGGCAACTGTTGTCAGAGAACTGAGAGATATAACAATACTGTAAGATCTGACAATCGTCTGAATTTAGCTTTAAGTTAAATTGATCAAAGTGGTAACCATAACCTCTTGGTTTTCTCAACAACAAACAAAAAAGAAAGAACGAAAAACAAAACAATAACAAAAACAAAAACAAAAATAAACAAATGAATATTATACAATCTAGATTTTATAATGTATTCGAAGTGACCGGTGCCTCAAAATAATATTATAGAACCGGCATAGGTATATGTAGATACATTTGTTGGAAAGAAATTCTGCCGACTCACTCACCTTCCATGGACACACTCAAAAGCTTATAAATTATAATTTTAATGTGTGTGGGTTTTTTATTGCTTATTATTATCCAAAAGTAAATATAGGTACCTATCTACGATTACAAATTGTGTCATTCGGCTCAAACTGTAATAGCAAATAGTAGATAGTACATTTAATAACACAAGAAACACCCATAGATATAGTTGGCCTTAACCGTGACGCAAAAGCGCTATTGCTCTTTTCGGAAGTTAGATAAGAAACAAGTTTTGAATTATGTGCTTTTAGACACGTTGTATCTCCTCCATCTCCAATCTCCATCACTGACGCGAGGCGATACGACGCCGACGTTGTGAATGCAATTTCTGTTTTTCTTTTTTAGATAAACCTCACAACATGTGTTCAAAGTACATTCGAGCTCGAGGGGTAAGCATTGGGTATGTCTATCTCAAATTTTCAAAATTTTTGGTTGAGATTGGAGCTATGCCAACTTACTATCGGTGTGGTGGTACTTTTCTCTCTCTTGCTTTCATACAGCGGCAGCGTAAAGTATATATTGATATTGATACACTGTTTAGTAGATCCAGTTGGAAATTTATGTAGCAACAGCCAGGGTATGTGCTTATCTTTCTAATTTCGAGCCAGCCATTGCGGTTCGTCGGCTTTTTGATTTTGATTTAAAAAAAAAAATTAAAAAAAAGTGCTCCATTGGGTCGCACGAACCTGATCTTTTTATTTATTTTTTCTTTTCACACAAATTCACAATGCAATCACAACCACAAGTCCGGGGATTGAGGTTGTAAATGAGTACAATTTATTTAGGTATTGTTATTACCAGAAATGTGAATATGAGAAAGCATTTAGCGGTAAAGCTAGCTCAATCGAAAAATGCACTAAACGCAACCTGGAAGAGTGTTATGACACATAAAGATGTAGACACAGCTTCTTAATATAGAGTTTTTCAAGCCACCTCGCAAGCAATTATGGTTAACTCGGCGCAAATCTGGGGTTGTAAGGAGTGTGACGAAGTGGAACAACTCTTGCGATACTTTTTGAAGAGAACACCTAAGTTACCTAGCATGACACTAAATCACGTACTCTTATTAGAAACTGGACTTTCTTCTCTGTTCATCTCGACCTTAAAAATGCAAGTGGACTATGTTCTCAAAACCCTAAGACTCGATGACAGAAGATTACCTAAGAAAATTAGTTTTATTGTAATAAGAAAGCAAAATTCATGCAACTTGATCTTCAAAACAATAACTGGGACGCTTGGAAAAGCCAATTGTATGACCTCATAAAGGCGGTTGACACAAAAACTCAAATTTTTTTTTGTGTAAACCGCCTTTATGAGGTCGTCTAATTGGCTTTTCCAAGCCAGGAACTCAGGGCAAAGAGTAATTTTTCTAAAGCTTAACCAAAACTTGTGCAATAATAATTATTTTAGTCCTTCTTATCAAACAGCTTTGATTACACTTATCTTCAAAGCCATAGCAGACAGAGATACTAACTCTCAAATTCATTTTATTTTATTTTTGTTCAAGAATTAATTATTGTTTAATAATTTAAATGTTTAATAAACTTTACAAGTATTGTAATGTTATGTTTGATACAATATAAACTGTAAGATCGCAGTCTTAAGCCCTGGTTAGTTAATTTAAGGATAACATTTTAATAATAATAATTTAAGCAAAGCAAATAATAAAAACATCGAATATTTTTAAACTAAACCAATACTTGTCCTAATAGAGCATTTTAAAATTCCAAACAGATAATGGTTATTTGTATATTGTCGTGACAGTATAATGGATTTTGACAAGTCATCATGATGAAGCAGAAATCATAAGGCATTGAGAAGAGAAAAAAAAAGAAATATGGTAGTTTAAGTCCAACGGAATTTATGTTATTTATTAGGTATTTGAATTTGTTATGCAGTCATTAAGTATATGTTGTCTTGGCAATCAGGAAATAAAGGAAATTAAAAATAGCGACGCAGACTTTTCCACAAATTGTAGATAAAAATCGGTAAGAAATATTCACTTATGCAGGCAGGCTCAATATTGTCAATCTTTTATGTGGTTTTCCAAACAACCAAAAAAATTGATTTTTATGGGGGTCAACTTGATCTTTTTCAGATTTTACGTTCCTAACAACAAAAAAAATTGATTTTTTTCGTGCTCTGTTTTTTTTCTCGATTGATCTTTCAAATCTCGATTTATTGGCAGATTTACACATACTTTCACACACACTTGCACACAAACCAAATTGACATTTCTAAACGTCGTCCTCTCCTCGTCAGTTTAAATTCGTTTTGGCCTTTCGCTAGCATTGTTTACTTTTGATAAGGCATTTGTTCAATAAAATAAATACAAATAATGAAGTTGAATTAGTGGTGGAATTTTTGTCTTTATTGTCTTCATTACCGTTAACCATTGACTTCTTGAGTTCGGAGTCAATTAGTGATTAAATTGGATAAATGTTTCATATGGAATGAAAGGCTTTGTGGAAACATGTGGGTTAGTCCATTGTTTTTGTGAAAATAAAATTATTTTTTATTAAAATTCCATTGTAATCCTTATGTAGTGACCTTGTTTCATGTTCATTGTCTTCTTCCTCACCATCGACCGATAGCTTCTCCTTTGATTTGGATTTTGGATGGACGGGATTCCTGTGGATATATGGATCCGACCGATGGCCAAATCATGTTATAAAGCAGTGATAGTATACCAACAAAATAAAATTCCTGCCAGGGAACAAAAAATTCCCTAATTTGTATTCTATTTTTTGATTTCAATTTGATTGAACAAAATAATGTACAATATCACATTCATTTAAATGAAGTCAAGAAAAGAATGCGTAAATCTTTTCTTTCTTATATTTTGTCATAATTTCAAAATGGCCTCAGGATATTAATAATTTCAAGATTATAAGTCAGTCCCAATTTTGAGTTTTTTCTTATGAAACAAATCAATAAAGGCTCCCAAAGATTTGCATAGCGCCAGTGTGGGTTCTCTCATTAATCTCCATTTCAATAAATTAAGACAGGTGAAAGTATTCGCGTAGTTGAAATTAATTATAATTTAAACACAAAAATGTTCTTTTATAATTTGAAAAAAAAAACGTTTTGTAAGAATTTTTTCTTACGCATTTTTGCACCAGTTTCATCAAGAAAATAAAGCCAAATATATCATATTTTTGTATTAAAGAAAAAACTGTTCCCTAGGAAAAAAATACTTGTAGGAATTTTTCCCTACATATACTATCACTACTTACATCAATAAACACAGACAAATCACCTACACCTTTACAAAAAAAAGGATCAATCGCGATTCGTTCTAGTTACCACGATTGATCTGGAATCTGACCCCCAAATCTGAAATGGTTGACTGGAAAACCACATTAGTATTCAAATAAATTCCTTTACTTTTTCTTACACCGAAGCCACACGCACAAGTACATTCCTGTCAAGTACATACACTGCCTGTTAAATTCGTATGTGTGTAATATACTTGCTATGACGAAGATGGCACGACGCTACAGCCTAAACGGATGGGTCAATTTTCTTCAAACTTGGTATCTAGGGTTTTGACATTTCCCCCGACACGTTTTTTTTCATTTTTTCAGGACCAAAAATAACGGTTACTGTCAGTAATTTTTTTTTTTATTCTACGTACGTTGAACGTACGCTTAGGTACTTCGCAAAAGCGATATCACCGGGACACTGCCTATTTGACGGAGAAAAACGTATTTAGTGTGCGCACTCAATTCTTACCACCAGTATTCATACAAACGTTTACGTACGATACCAATTAGGCTTTTCCAGAAACTATCTGTCTTTTCTCTTTCTAATTTTGACATAAAAAATTTAGGGAAAACAAACAAACGACCAATCACAATCACATATTTTTTGTTTGTTTGGCACTGACGTCTGGTGGGAGTTCCAAATTCGTATCCAATGTGAGGCCGGCCTAAAGCCTACATATTGGTGTACATCCTCCTCCTTTTTTCTATATTTTAAAATTCGCAACTTTTAAATTTAAGTTAATTTATTTGATTCAATTTTGAGCTCAAAACGTGAACAAAATCATTTTTAGTATTTTGATTTTAACTTAAAGACATTTTAAACTGAAGAAATGTTTAAAATTGCAAACTGATTAAAACAGCTGGTATTCAAAGTGAGGAGCTCTAAGTTTCAAAAAATTACAATTTTTTAATTTTTTTTTACACACTTTAAACATTAAAAAATAAAACACAAAATAAAAAAATGTGTCTTGTTTTTCTAAATCAATCTTTTTGCGATATATTCTTTTTCAAAATTCTGAAATTTTCTCGTCGATTTTAACATTAGAACTCCCTCCACTGAAACTCTACTCTACGACCAATTGGATAATTATTTTTAATTCCTTTAATGCTTTATGGTGTGACGTCATTCCATTCATCTCGGTTGGTTTTTTTTTCACAAATCCTGCGTTAAGAAGCTTTACTTCATTAGTTTTTCCTTAACGGTTTTTTGAAATGAACTGATACTTAGAGCTAAAACAAAATAATATTTCAAATACCCCCGAAGGGAATCACATAAATATAAAATTTATGTCATAAAGTTCAGTGGTCAGGTTTTTTATCAGATCATAGTCTTGCGCCTATTTTGTTTACCTATCCGCAATCAACAATATAGTGCTAATTTGAAGCAGCAGTTCTGAGTTTTTTTTTCACTTAAAACTTTGCCAACAAAATGTGTACCTACCGGTCGTATTTTGCCTGTCCATTTATAAACCTTTAATAATGAATATTTTTTTCTTTATGTACCTATTTTAATCTTTTGCAACAGAACGAAAACAGAACGACCTAAATTCCAATTATTTATCTGTGGGTAAAGCTAAAATGCTAAAATAAGCCTAAACATATAGAATCGACATCATAAATTCAAACGTGTTCTTGCCAAGAATAGAACAATTCCAACGTCACGATGAAGAACATTTTTTTTTAGCACGAATTCCCTTGCCGTCGCTCGCTATCACTAGTCAACATTTCGTCATTCAACATCGACAATGGTTATAGTAATAGTATTTTAAGTATATAAGGTAAAATAAAAGAAACAAATTGATACCTTGGAATATCTGCCTTATCACTTAACAAGAAAAACTTGTAGAAAAGCAGCTGACATTGAATCTACGTCAACCGACCACTTAAGCAGTTATTAAGAACTTTATCTGTAAATTTGAGCCTTGATAACACTTTCTACGGAAATTGAACTTGATGAGTAAAGGAGTAATAGTTTGTAGGGTGGTAAGTGTCGGATGACTAGGGAAACATTTATTCATTCATTCATTCTTGCCAGACACAGAACGACATGTGGGCTATCATCTGTGGGGTTTTAATCGAGCGATAGAGCCAACCAACCAACCAATAGATCGTTTACTGGAGTTAAATGTCCAGCGACAGGGGAAGGTGGGCGGAATAAAAAATCAAATTTCTGCTTTATCATTGCCCTCTCATTGGCTCTGCGTCTTCACTTGGATAATTTGGATTCAGTACAAAATCGAATAATGTTTTTATTCCGTCGGAACTGTTGCAGGCAATGACAGTGAGATGTTAGGGCTTCTAAGATTAAACTCAACACAGGCGAAACATAAAAAAACTTGATACACATCATGCAATTAATGAAAAAAGACAAATTAATTCGATTGTAGCTGAAATTTCTTCTTCAAATTATACCTGCGAGACGAAATTAGATTTTGTTGAATGGAATTGAATTTACATCTCACTGTAAAATCGTTTGTTTGAATTGTTAACTTGGCTATATACACTTGAAATATTGGCTGGGTGTTTCAGTAATATGTTAAGTCAGTATTTACCTTGTTTTTTTTGCTAAAATTGAAGGCAATAAGCACAATTTGCACGGAAAAAAGTTTTCTTAATTTGAGTAAAACGAACTTATCACTTTCATTAGTTGACATTTGTGACTGAAGAGAAGTTGGTTAGGGTTGTACAATTTTTTTTTTTTTTGTTGAGGGCGAATCAATTTGTAATAGTTTTTAGAGCGAATTGAAGAAGAAAAATTGTAGCAGATGGTTAAGTGGGTAGATCTGTTTAGTTGAGTTGTTATGTCCGATCCTGTATTGTGTGCACAAAAATCCATAAAGGGACGAAGCCGTATTTAAATGTTTTTGATTACTTAAGCATTGTTCGAAAAGTTGGAATTATGCTTTATTTGATTAAATAAAATGTCACATAAGTCATGGTTTAGACAACCGATTCCGTTGTATAATTTATACCACGTTTTACCATTTTCGATTTCAAATTACCTCATTTCCCTACTTACAAATTCAAATTCTGAAATGGGATAATTTCAACCAAATTGGCACGAAATTACACCCAAGACTTCATTTCGAAATGTAATTTGTATGTGAAATGAGATACTTTGGAAAATTTCAACGAAAGTTTCCAAACAAACGCGAATACTGGCTTATGTAGTTAAGCCTTAACTATCATGCCGATTATGGAATTCGTAATCTGGTTTCGCAGTGCAGTGCACTCGATCCTCTTTAATCATTTACCATGAAAAGAAAAGAGAACACAGCACTGCGAATCACCGCGAATCCATTATTGCGAATTTCGTAATCGGCATGTATATAAATACCTAATAAATTACTTGGGAAATGTATAATTTATGTAATTTTTTTTTAAATTATACGCAAATTGTTAACAAAATTAGACTTTTGGCATGTGATTGTTGATGTGAGGAGTGAAATTTTGACGTTTTGTACACAAAAGTAGTTCAATGCGTTTGTTAACGTTCATGTAAGTTTCTCCATTTTGAGAAATTCGTTCTCTCTTTGGTGTTTGGATAGGTTTTACACATTTTACTGAAAAAAGATACCATATATACAGACCAGCGTATACTTAGCGGCGTGATTTCACGAATTTCAATTTTGTTGATGAAAATAATTAGGTGAATATACAGATCTATTTTGAAAATGAAGATACTCGTCTTCATATCTGCATAATGCCACTACTGTACCGATTTATGAAGATCACTGCATTTTGGTCTTCTCTCTCTAGTCGATAAATGTACATTTTAAGGGTATTCATGCAACGAGATAAATTTCCGCTTTGCAGAAAAGTATAACTTTCCGCAGGACGTTTGCATGAACACCCCTTAGAAATACTTGTGAAATGTCACACCAAACACACCACAAATGTCATTTCTAAATTTATCAGGTTTAAGGCTTAACTACATAAGCCAAAAAGTACTTTTGTATAAAAGTAAACATTTTTTTTCCCGCTAGCGCAGTTTTTTTCTGAAAAAGACTATACAAATTTTTTTTTAGACCAAAATTTAAGCTTTCTGCATCATTTTTATAAGTTTTCCAGTCAGAAAAACTATTCCAAAATGAATTTGAAAATTTTCACTTTTGTACTTTTTCACTTTTTGGGTTTATGTAGTTAAGCCTTTAAGCCTTTATATTTACGCTTTCCGCATCCCATACAAATTTTGACAGTTCCTTTCTGTGGAGATAAAATTATCTGGTTTCTGAGGTTTACCAGGGTTTTCCTCCGTTGCATGAATATCCTTTTTATGTCTTGCATCCCTCTTTTTACAAAACTCGCATGAAGATCAATGTAAGTCCACCAAAATAGTACTTTTTCACACATTCGTTATGTGACACAAATCTGTTTCGCTCTACTTTTCATGAAGTTTGAAGATGAAGAATATTGCTGGATTTACACTACTGGCAAATTGGCAGTATTCTGGCAGTTAACTGTCAAAAAACTATCAGGAGAATGCATAAATTCATTCTTTTGGCAGTACACTGACAATTCTTTTTTGTTGGCAATACATCATCATTCTTTTGGCGGTATACTGACAAAAAGCTGCCAATATGTCAGTCATATAAATCCAGCATGATGTTACATGTAAATCTGCCATAAAAGTTTTGTTCTTAACTGTACATGAATATTTCGTTGAATTCGTTCATCTTCATCAAATAACTTGTCAAATTTGACATCCCACCCGACAGGCACAACACGACCATAAACCGCACCGCTTAATTCACTAACCGTGTAGTGCTGTGAAAATTAATCGAACATTATAATTAAAAAATTAAATATTAATCTACCTAACTATGCATCTTCTATAAAAAATTAAATTAATAAATCAATAATAATCTGAAAATAAATTTATAACTGGCCCGAAAATGATGTACGACAATGAAGAAGGTAAGTGCGATGGAGAATTTTTCAAACCATCGGTGCAGTGGAGCACCGAAATAAATCTATAAAAAAATGGCGGCCTGTTGTTGGTGAAATAGATTTGTGAAATAAGGTTTAATGTTTGATTTTATTTTACAGAAATCTACGAAGGAGAAAATGCCGAGGAGATTTCTCACGAATTGTGGCAAGAAGCTTGCTGGATTGTTATTAACGCCTATTTTGATGAGAAAGGTTTGGTGCGACAGCAATTGGACAGTTTCGATGAATTCATTCAGATGTCTGTGCAGCGAATTGTTGAAGACTCGCCGGCAATTGATCTTCAAGCTGAGGCACAACATACCTCTGGAGAAATTGAAACACCGGTAAGTTATGTGGATATAATTTTTCTGTTTTATTTTTAATTCGCATAAATTATGACGAGGTGATTCGATATTCAATGTAATTGTGTGGCACTGTCCAGTAGTAGTAGGAAACAAGCTTAAAATCTTGCACTTTTCACTTGAAATCAATTGAGTTTAATTAATTCCTATAATTTTTGATAATCTGTTTCTTTTTTCAGCCTCGATTTCTGTTGAAATTCGATCAAATCTACCTATCGAAACCGACACATTGGGAAAAAGATGGTTCGCCCAGCCCTATGATGCCGAATGAAGCACGTCTGCGTAATTTAACCTACTCGGCGCCCCTCTACGTGGACATAACAAAAACAAAAATAATCGAAGGCCAAGATCCCGTCGAGACACAACATCAGAAAACCTTCATTGGCAAAATTCCGATTATGTTACGTTCCACATATTGTCTCCTAAGTCAGCTATCCGATCGTGATTTGACAGAATTAAACGAATGCCCATTGGATCCGGGCGGCTATTTCATTATAAACGGTTCGGAAAAAGTCCTAATTGCTCAAGAGAAAATGGCAACCAATACCGTGTATGTGTTTAGCATGAAAGATGGCAAATATGCCTTCAAGTCTGAAATTCGTTCGTGTTTGGAACATAGCTCACGTCCAACATCGACTCTCTGGGTCAATATGATGGCTCGTGGTTCACAAAACATCAAGAAATCCGCTATTGGTCAGAGAATCATTGCTATTCTGCCGTACATTAAGCAAGAAATTCCAATTATGATCGTGTTCCGAGCTCTGGGATTCGTCGCCGATAGAGATATCCTTGAGCACATCATCTATGATTTTGACGATCCGGAAATGATGGAAATGGTCAAACCCTCTTTGGATGAGGCTTTTGTGGTGCAGGAGCAGAATGTGGCTTTGAATTTCATCGGAGCTCGTGGTGCTCGTCCGGGTGTGACCAAAGACAAGCGTATAAAATACGCCAAGGAAATCCTTCAAAAAGAAATGTTACCCCATGTGGGAGTGTCAGATTTCTGTGAGACAAAGAAAGCATATTTTCTGGGGTACATGGTTCACAGGCTGCTATTGGCTTCTCTGGGTCGTCGTGAACTCGACGATCGGGATCACTACGGCAACAAACGATTGGATCTAGCTGGTCCATTGTTGGCATTCTTGTTTAGAGGACTATTCAAGAATCTCATGAAGGAGGTTCGAATGTACACGCAAAAGTTCATCGATCGTGGAAAAGACTTCAATCTGGAATTAGCCATTAAAACAAATATCATTACCGATGGTTTAAGGTACTCGTTGGCCACAGGAAATTGGGGAGACCAGAAGAAGGCCCATCAGGCTCGTGCCGGAGTGTCTCAGGTGTTGAATCGTTTGACTTTTGCCTCGACTTTGTCCCATTTGCGGCGTGTTAACTCTCCTATTGGTCGTGATGGTAAATTGGCTAAACCACGTCAGTTGCACAACACCCTCTGGGGAATGTTGTGTCCTGCTGAGACTCCCGAGGGAGCTGCTGTCGGCTTGGTCAAGAATCTAGCTTTGATGGCTTACATTTCTGTCGGCTCTCAACCATCGCCAATCTTGGAGTTCTTGGAAGAGTGGTCTATGGAAAATTTGGAAGAAATCGCTCCCTCTGCCATTGCAGATGCCACCAAGATTTTTGTCAATGGTTGCTGGGTGGGAATTCATCGTGATCCTGAACAGTTGATGGCAACTTTGCGTAAATTGCGGCGTCAAATGGACATAATTGTTTCGGAAGTGTCTATGATTCGAGATATTCGTGATCGTGAAATTCGCATCTACACAGATGCCGGACGCATCTGTCGACCTCTATTGATTGTCGAGAATGGCAGTCTGCTGCTAAAGAGAAATCACATTGAGATGTTGAAGGAGCGTGATTACTACAACTACAGTTGGCAGGTACTGGTGGCGTCTGGAGTCGTCGAGTACATCGATACTCTGGAGGAGGAGACGATTATGATTGCCATGTCGCCTTATGATTTGAAACAGGACAAAGACTATGCCTATTGTACTACTTACACTCATTGTGAGATCCATCCAGCTATGATTCTGGGTGTTTGTGCCTCCATTATCCCATTCCCCGATCACAACCAATCGCCCCGTAATACATATCAAAGTGCTATGGGTAAACAAGCTATGGGTGTCTACATAACCAATTTCCATGTTCGGATGGACACTCTAGCCCATGTCCTCTATTATCCAATGAAACCCTTAGTCACAACACGCTCCATGGAGTATCTGAGATTCAGAGAATTGCCGGCGGGAATTAATTCTATTGTAGCTATTCTTTGTTACACAGGATACAACCAGGAGGACAGTGTTATCTTGAACGCATCAGCCGTAGAGAGAGGATTCTTCCGGTCTGTGTTTTACCGTTCATATAAAGATTCTGAGAATAAGCGAATCGGAGATCAGGAGGAGCAGTTCGAGAAGCCTAACAGGGCCACATGCCAGGGTATGAGGAATGCTCATTACGACAAATTGGACGATGATGGTATCATTGCTCCGGGTATTCGTGTATCTGGAGACGATGTGGTTATTGGAAAAACGATTACTTTGCCTGAAAATGACGATGAGGTGAGTTGCTCAATCGAAAACGGTTTTTATTAATTTATTTGCCTTTTGAATTCCAGTTGGAAAGTACAACGAAACGCTTTACCAAGCGAGATGCTTCGACTTTCTTGCGTAACTCAGAAACTGGTATTGTTGATCAAGTGATGTTGACGTTGAACAGTGAGGGTTATAAGTTTTGTAAGATTCGTGTACGTTCGGTTCGTATTCCCCAAATTGGGGATAAGTTTGCCTCACGTCACGGGCAAAAGGGTACTTGTGGTATACAGTATCGCCAAGAGGATATGGCATTCACAGCCGAAGGACTAACACCAGATATTATTATCAATCCTCACGCTATTCCATCTCGTATGACAATTGGACATTTAATCGAGTGCTTGCAAGGTATATTTTGTATTTTATAAAATTTAAAAGAAATCATAATTTCCATGTTATTATCTTTCAGGCAAGCTGGGCTCAAACAAAGGTGAAATCGGTGATGCCACTCCATTTAACGATGCCGTCAACGTGCAAAAGATTTCAACTTTCCTACAAGAATATGGCTACCATTTGCGTGGCAATGAAATCATGTACAATGGACACACTGGTCGCAAGATTAATGCTCAGGTACTGAAGACAAGACAACAATTGTTATATTATTCCTTACGAAATCTCTTAAAAATCTTATTCATATTTTCTTTCAGGTATTTTTGGGGCCAACATACTATCAGCGTTTAAAGCATATGGTGGATGACAAAATCCATTCCAGAGCTCGTGGTCCCGTACAGATTTTGGTGCGACAACCCATGGAGGGTAGGGCTCGTGATGGTGGTCTACGTTTCGGTGAAATGGAACGTGATTGTCAAATATCTCACGGTGCTGCGCAATTCTTACGTGAGAGACTGTTCGAAGTCTCTGATCCTTATCGCATTCACATTTGCAATTTCTGTGGTTTGATCGCTATTGCTAATCTGCGAAACAACACATTCGAGTGCAAGGGCTGCAAGAATAAGACTCAAATCTCTCAAGTTCGACTTCCATACGCGGCCAAGTTGCTGTTCCAAGAACTAATGTCAATGAATATCGCACCACGTTTGATGGTTATTTAAAATCATTACCACCCCTTTTTTTTGTACTAGGACGTATTTTAATTTAAAACAAAAAAAAAAATAAAATTATAAATAAGAAAATTACATTTCGTTTTTGATTGTTGATTGTTGACAAGGCCAACGCCTCTCCACTTAAAAGAGAAAGAATGACCAGTCGATGGATTTACAACGACTTAATTGAAATGTTTACAAAACAAAAACCAAATGGGCATATTCAATTTATTTCGATTGATAGATTTAATTGGTTGTGTAAGCTGCATCAAATCCACAGGTCCGATCGCAACAATAGAGTCTTAGTAGGTTGTTATGCTGAGGCTTAGTTGGATGTGTGTCTGTCACACAATTGGAGTCAATTCAGTTGCATTCAAGTGCATTTTTGATGAGATGATAATACCAATTAATAACTTTATCATTATAGCAAGTGCTAATGAAAACATTTTCACAAAGACCTAGACTTATTTAGGTGTTGATTGATTTTGTTGGTTTGTTTGGATTGGAATAAATTTGAAGAATTTTTTAGCGGTAATTCGTGTAATTGACATTTTTTTGTGTGAATTGATTTATTATGAGGTTTGCAGTTTCCTTGGCCAAACGCCGACACTAAATATGGAAAGCTGAATTAAATGCCTTAATTTGAGAAGACACTTTTGGTAGTTTCAAGTACGAATGTTATTGTCTGATTGGACTGCCGCGCGGCGCATCTTTTGATTTTAAATTACATTTTATTTGAGGAAAAAATCCCACCCAAATTTAAAAACATAAATAAATATAAAAGTTATTATTTATTAATATGTACATATTATTATGATTTTTTATAACTGTTACTTTACTACTTACAAAGTGAAAATACGATCTTAAGAGCAACTTAAACAACGGATTATTTCTGTTATTTTCAATTTTTTTTCAAAAACTAGAAGATATTTAAGTACATTATCTAATTTTTAATGTTTGAATACGAATTGATACGAGCATTTAATATTAAAATGAAAACCAGTACTTTATAATATAAAATTTTGAAAAAGAAAACTAAATAGTTTTCTTATCATTTATTTAATTTTTAAGTTTTGCGTAAAAAAAAGAAGAAATTTGTTGAAGGTGTTGTCGTTGTCGTTGTTTTTTAATTAATTTTTTTTTTTAATTTTAAGTTACAGCCATATTATTCACTTTTTTTAATACTTAAAAAGAAACTAATTTTCTTTAAAACCAGTTTTGTCAAAATGTATTACAACTAGTTTAAAACAAAAATCGGTATTGTTCACTTAAAACTAGTTAATGATTTCAAACGAATTTCTAGTTTTGGCTAGTTTTGTCGAAGAAGCTCGTTATATTTCGACAACAGACAGTAAAAGTCAAACAAATTCTGTTATTTGAAATAAAACTGCAATATGTACTTATTTTTCTCTTCTCACCAGGTTTTGTTGCATATACTTGAACGTGAATTGTTTCAGTTTTATAACATGAAATTAAATAAAAAATGGGCCTAAGCGAAAATGTAAACCCTTTAACTTCGCGTTCTGCCTCACAAGGACGAAATGGAAGTAAAAAAAAACACAACTACAAAAGTACATCCAATGGTTTTGTTTTAAGACCATGATACTCTAGCAGTAAATAAGTGAGTTATTCAGCCTTATTGTGAGTTTCACCCGAAAAATATTTCGCCTTAAAATTTTTTGTTCGCCCGGAATTTTAAAAGCTATTGTGAGTTTCGCCCGAACAAAATTTTGTTCGCCTACAAAAAAGAAGTGAAATGACATTACATTCCGCCCGAAATGAATGTTAACAATAAGGGGAATTTTCTTATCATGAAATTTCGGGGGAAACTCACAATAGGCGAAAAGTGAAATGTCAAATTTTCCGGGTGGAATGTTGTTCGGGTGAAACTCATAATAAGGCTGATTGTATTTCATTCGGTTGCATCCACGACCCACCGCGTGACTAATCTGAATTACTGGTACATTTGAAATACACTTTGATGCACATTTAGCCTTATTGTGAGTTTCACCCGAAAAATATTTAGGCTGATTTTGTGTTTTGAAATTAATGTACAAATGCCAAATATGGTGATGGTGATATATAGGCATAGTGGCGGATCTACGGGGGTGGTTTTCGGGTCCGGACCTACCTCAATGGAACCAGAAATTTTTACTTGGCTTACTGTTCATCAGTTGATTTTATAATGTACAAAATATATATAAAAATATATAAACTTCTGATAACCAAACTGGTCATGAAATCCTCAACTGAAGATTCCATTTAAATTGGAATTAAAGGGCCCTATTATGACTCGCGAATCACATTAAAAAATCGGCGAATGTGACTGTTTGGCATTACTGTTTGCGAATCGCCAAGTTGAAGTTCGCCTTTAATGTCAAAATGTTGGCAGTTTTGTCTTCAAATGCGAACTTCGAAGTTCGTTATTCGTAATACCACGGAACTGATAATTCGCCAAATCGTTCGACATGAGTCGAACGTTCGGCTCGCGAGTCATAATAGGGCCCTAAAAATTTATCGATTTGAAATTTTTATTCGGTCCCGAAAAGAGTTTCGTTTTGTACAGAGCATTTTATGTGAGAAATTGGAATTTTCGTTTAACTTATCAAAAACGGGTAGCTGCCATTCAGTGTTACCTCAGGGTCCTTTTGAAAATAAATGAGTCCTTTTGAAAATAAATTCATAACATTTAAAAAAATACGAATTTAAGTAGGTAATGCCTATGCACAATTTTTGTTTATTGTTTTATAATAACTTAAACTTAAGAATATTTCTGAATGCATAATATTACTCAATGTAGATAATAGTCAGTCTTACATTTTATAAAAAAAAAAACAAATTTATAAATAACCTTATTAATATCTTATTTCATCTTCGTTCTTTGTTTTTAAATAAATTGAAATTTTCTTGAGGTTAAGTGATCGTGAAAAATGTGTCCTTTTTAAAAAATGTGTCCTTTTTAAAAAATCTGTCCCCGAGTCTCCTTAGGAATAAAGAGTCCCCAGGGACACTATAGTGTGCCAGTGGTAACACTGCTGCCATTCCTACGACCACAGTTTTAGTAGTAGTACCTACTCTTATTCCGAATTCCCCGAGAGAAATTCCCGGGAATTTTTTGTTTAGAATACGGGAGTAGGGAAAAGGGAAACATTGCCCGGGGAATTGTCATTTAGAATTGGGCTGGTAGGGTTTTAATAAAATTGCCTTATTTTTCTGCTCTTAACTTAAACCAAAAATAATTATCTTAAGATAGATTTTAAGTCCTAATGAAGGTT
The DNA here is from genome assembly GCA_932273885.2 of Leucozona laternaria. Classification (NCBI taxonomy): domain Eukaryota; kingdom Metazoa; phylum Arthropoda; class Insecta; order Diptera; family Syrphidae; genus Leucozona; species Leucozona laternaria. The sequence goes on along the minus strand of OW026366.1, from coordinate 213,590,365 downwards.
TAAAAAAGCGTTTCAAAGGATTCACTCTCAATTGGCGTGGCGTTTCTTGTTCTTTGTTTTAATTTATTTATTGTGATCGGAATGTGTGATATGGATACAAAAGCCGAAAAAGCCACAATAGCATTCTACACAGTACACATGCAGTAGAATTTTTTTTAAAAGTTGGAGACTTCGCCCTAAAACCATTCATTAGGTATACACAGCCATTATAAAGGCCTTTTCTAATGTACGCATGTTTGGTCTGGTGGCCAGCATTAGGCAAGGTTACCAATCTTAAAACCAAGACTAAAATTCAAAGACTATCGTGTATTGGCACAACCAGTGCCATTAGAACAACTCCAACCGCAGTCCTAGAAAAATTCCTTTTACTAGCCCCACTCGATCTATTTGCGAAAGTGTTAGCGGCCAAAAGCGCTTTAAGACTTAAACAGTGTAATAACTGGACAAGGGATCACTACGGGCACAGAACTATAATGAACTTCACTGAGGTAAACTTACAAATAGACTACATCTCATCATCCATAGATTTTAATCCAGTCGCTCTTGTCGGTATCCCAACAAGGGGTCCCTGGAATGAAAATCGGGTCATAAATGAAAACCATGTTTCGGTCTTTACAGTTGGGTATAAGACTATTGAGGGGATAGGGTCAGGCTTCTACTCAGATAACCTCTTTATAGATAGCCAGGTGGCAATTGAAGCCATTTGCTAAATTATCATGAAGTCAAAACTGGTGGACCGTTGCAAAAATAACTTAAGATTACTCAGCGCTACAAACACAGTTACCCTAAGATGGGTTCCAGGACATCGTGACATACGCGGAAAGTAAATGGCAGATGATTTGGAAAAAAACGAGTCATCTCTTAACCCAAACTAAATTGAATCATCGATACTAATGCCACTGGAGCAAGAAAAGAATAGAAATCACCAAAGTTTCCTCATAACCGCTATTAATGACAGATAATCATCAATTGATAGTGCAGGGAAATAACTTCACTTGGAAATAACTTCTCATGGGAAAAAACTTCACATCTAGAGGGAAATAATTTTACTTCTTGGAATGAAGAGGAATGAAGTTTTTGCCATGTGAAGTTATTTCCCAGTGAAGTTATTTTCCTGCATTTCAATTTGATACCTGTTGGGTTTCTAGGAATCTATGGCCGAAAATCTCCAGGAAAAAAACAGAATACTTATTTAAGATAAGCAGGCCTCAATAATTGTCCCTCCTAGTTGGAATCCTTACTGGTCGCATCTCAATCTAACCCACATGGGCAGAATGGGCATTAGCACATCTGATCAAACTCTTCCACTGCTGAATGGTTCCGCTATGCGATTGAGCAGAGCACCTGCTCTTAATCTATTATTATTTTTTATTTACTTCTCTGATTTATTTTGCTATGAATAATAACAAAAGCGAAATACTGCATCACGTAAATTCGAACTATTTAGCGACGTTCCATCGTTGGCATGCTGAATTTTATTATGAAGTATTATGTTCGGTTTCACCAATATTTAACAGGCTTTTAAATTCTTAAATGACGTATTTTGTATGGGAAAAACGTCATTTTAAGATTTAAAAACCTGTTAAATAGTTAAAGGGGCTTTATGAAATCGGCCATTAGTGTTTTAGAATATTGCTCCTCCCACCTGCATGGTTAAAAAAAAACATCCCCTTTCCAATCTTCCCATACGATTTTTGTTTGTCTTGAGTCAACCAATGTACGAGTTCTAGCTTTTTATCGTATCTCATATGCACGTATAAATATTGAAACAAAATTGTTCTAAAGCTCGCCCGAAGCCCCTAACATTAACAACCTTTCAAACTCAAAAAGAATTTTTGAAATAAGGCATGTGCGGCCATGTTTGCCATTTCAAACGAAATCTACTTTCAATTTCACTCGAAATTAAATTCGATGGTAACTATACTTCGAACTGTCAAATTTGAATTTAGGTGTATACCTATTTTCAATTACTTTGAAATTTCATTGAGGATGAAAATGAAAATGGATGCAATATTATGGATCTCTGCCACCAAATGTCAGTGTGAAATTAAAAAAAAAAAAAAAAAACAATCTGACAGCACTCCCTGGTTGGAAAACGGAACCAAATGCGGAAGGCACGAAGGCGAGCCAAAAAAGTAGTGTGTTTAATAATAGTGATTAATATGTAATAAAATTAGTTTTTTTGTATCAAACATTTGAAAAAATGTTTAAACACTAATTAATACGTAATTCGATCGCAAATTTAAGTTTTCAGTTCCAAATAACGGGTGATTTTTTAAGAGGTTTAGAACTTTTTTTTAAAAAAAAACACAAAAAATTCGAAAAAATGAATGAAATATTTATTTGAATCGATAGTTTGAACCTTGCAATTTAATGTTTAAAGATAATTTCATGCAAATGTTGACCGCGGCTGCGTCTCAGGTAGCCCATCCGCTGAGTCCAATTTTGGCATACTCTTTCACACATATCGGCCGGTATCTCACGAATGAATGCATGGATGTTGGCTTCCAGTGCGTCAATCGAAGCGGGCTTGTCCCTATAGACATTAGCCTTGACATACCCCCACAAAAAATAATCTAATGGTGTCAAATCGCACGATCTAGGCGGCCAATTAACCGGCCCGAAACGTGAAATTAACTGTTCACAAAACTCGCTCGCAATTGCGCCATTGTTTCGCGTGCTGTGTGGCATGTGGCACCGTCTTGTTGAAACCACATATCATGAAAGTCAAGAACTTCCATTTCGGGCAAAAAAAAGTTTGTTATCATCGCTCGGTAGCGTTCACCATTGACAGTAACGCTGCGATTCGCATTATCTTTGAAGAAATAGGCCCAATAATGCCGTCGGCCCATAAACCGCACCAAACAGTGGCTTTTTCGGGATGCATTGGTAGCTGTTGCAATGCTTCTGGCTGATCTTCACTCCAAATGCGGCAATTTTGCTTATTTACGTACCCATTCAACCAAAAATGAGCCTCATCGCTGAACACAAGCAGCGCGCGATGAACATTTCGAACCGAGCACGAATTTTGATAGTAAAATTCAATAATTTGCAAGCGTTGTTCATTTGTAAGACGATCCATGGTTAAATTGCAAACCAAACTGAAGCTGTTTGACAGTGACACAAGGTACTAAACACACGTCAGCTGTCAAAACCAGTGTTGCCAAAACCAAACCAGCTTAAAAATCACCCATTACAAAAAATAATCAAATGACCGGATTTTTAACACTGCCAAGAGCATGTAAATATTTTCCAACCAGGGACTTTTTTTGTTGTTGTTTTTAGATGTCAAATTAGAAAGAGAAAAGACAAAGACAAATCTTGGAAGACCTCTATTGGGATTTTTAACGTCAAAAGGAAAGTGGAACTCAAGAAAAGAAATTAGACGGAAAAAAATTGCGAGAAAAATCTAATCAAAATTTTAAGTGAAATATTTCTTATCAAAAGGTTGTTTTTCTTTTCTGAATTAATCGGCTGACTAATGTTTTCTTATTTTACACTACATAAAGAATAGCTGTTTCTACAAAATGTTAGCTTTGACGATCGCGATTTCAATTGTCATGAAGGTATTTTCCTCTATAGGTGAGAGCTTTATACAAATTATTCAGTAAGTTTAGTAGGTATATTAAGAAAATGTTACACTGACTGTACATAGAAAACCGAAATTTCATTCATTCGTAGCATTGAAAATAACATAATTAAAATAATGCCCTTGACTTTCTTGATATAAAATTAAAAAAAAAAAAAGAAAACAAATCAACGCGGAATTCCGATTTGTCAAAACATCCGTATTTTCCTCGGAATCTTTTCGAATTGTCACGATTCTTAAAATAATTTTAATTTCGTAAAATCGTTACGTCGGAGCCTGGCAAGTTTATATCATCGGCATTCGCGAATAAAAACAAAGCTATAAATACCCGCCCACACTATATATACCCCACAACTTTAAGAAAGATACAAAACAAAAACAAAGAAATACTAAAATGTTTTTTTTTTTTCAATTCAAGAATTTTTGAATCCATAAATTTACCTGAATCTAAATTCAAATAACACACTGGAAAAGTACCTGTCTGTCAATCGTGAGTTTGTAAAGAGGGCTGTAAAATATATACATACATAGTATACAATTTGAAACGTTTTAATTTAAATCAAATAAAATATGTAAATACATAATTACATAGGTAATACACAATGTAGGTAATTTTAATAGCCGTGTTTTTTGAAAGCAGCGAGAAAATTGGTCGGAAAAAACGACATCGGGGCTAAGCAAATCACATGTTAAATGCAACAACAACTAATCCTCTTCGAGCTTAGCTAAGCGCGGAGAATTATCGGGGCTTAACTTTAGCACGGAGAAAAACTGTGTTACCGGCGTGAATTGCATACTTGTTATCGATAGTTTGTATGGAAACTCCATTTTGTTTCTGTAATGGCGTCTGTAATCCCCGATGTCGTTTTGTTCAAGCAAATCCCTCCGGACTTGCAAAAAAACACGCGACTAATATAATGTTAAATATTGTATACTGTACCTACCAAAAAAGTTGATAATAGGAGTTTTTGGTAAGAATTTTGTTCATGGTAATGGGATCACGGAGAAATCTCCAAGAACTGACCAATTAATTGAACACAAATAGTTCGAATACAAATAAATAGTCTTGATTAAACCAAATCATTATTGGTGGACTGTTGCCCTAACGAGTTAAAATTACTTAGTGCATCGAACACAGTTACCCTTAGCTGGGTCCTAGGACATTGTGACAATAAAAGGAAAAGAAATGTCGGATGAACTGGCCAAAATAGGATCCTCTCTTGATCCTAGCCAAACTGAATCGTCCGTATTTGTGCCACTAGAAGAAGAAAAGCGTAGGATTCACCACTTGTTGGGTCTCGAGGATTTTTTGGCGGGAACTTTCTAAAAAAAAAACAGACTACATTCTCGAACTAAGCAAACCAATGGGAACCGACAGGAGCAGAATGGGGATCAGCTCATCCGACTTATACATCAGAGGATGTCAATATGAAGGAATGGAAGAAGGCTCTTATCACTTCATTTGTGAGTGTGCTAGCTGAGCAAGAATCAGGAGTGACACAGAAACATCCTGCAATTAGTTCAGAGTTCAGGATGGTGCAGGGAGGCACCTCATATCCACACCTAAGCTCTTTTCACTACCCGTCCTCATTTTTACCTCACCTACACCCTGAGGACCACAATAGATCCATTGAGATCCGAGTGAGATTATAAACGGCTTGCCGTAATATCAGTTTATCACCTCTTCAAACCACTAGTTAATATTTGCATTGGAAAGACATAAGTTTTAAATAAACAATTAAAGGCAAATGAAATGAAAAATTCATTCCTGATTCACAATGCGACTAGGAAACGGGACGTGGGCGTGTCGACAACCGCTGTCATTTTTTTCTAGTTACAAAATCAGCGCCCATTTCACAATGCAGCGAGCGTTTTTACGACAAAAAACCATTTTTGTAAAAAAAAAAATCAATAAAATATAAACAAAATAACTTATGGGGTTTTCCATTGGTAAATTCAGATTTCAATTTAAAAATTGTTTTTTTTTTTCGTTGCGAATGGAACACTTTTTAGAATTGATTTATTTTTGTCGATGTATTCGTGTTGATATGTCAAAAAAACTTCATCCATTGATGCACTTTTAGAAGATAAAGATGAGCTTGATGAAGTTACCTATTAATTTTAAACTGGTTCCATACTCCATTTATTATGAGCGAATATATCTCACATATTTTTAACACAATTTTCTCACCTGAAAAAAATTAATCAATTCAAAAAAACACATTTGCAAACTGACAGCTGTAAAATATGTTAATGGTAGTACAGGGAGGGGTAAATCTGCAGAAAAAATTAGATCTACAAAATTGATTTTAAATCAAAAGTAAATCAATTTATTTTACCCAATGGAACGCAAAGATGGTCAAAATCGGCTGTTTGACAGATCCAAATCAAAAATATATTGATTTATTTTACCAATGGAAAACCCCATTACAAAACAATAGATTTATTAATAACTTTATTTGTTAGACACAATTTTATAACATCTTTTGTGAAAAATCTGTAAATTACTTAGGAACAATGAAAATCGTCGTCACGTCGCGTCTTTTTTTCAATTTTTCCACTTCTTGACGTGACGTGACGACGAGAAACGCCGCCTTTTGTATATCCAAATATGCTTTCATTGTTTGAAATTGGTTTGACAACTACAACGAGTTCTCGTCACGCTCACGTCTCGTTTCCGCAATGTGAATCAGGCCTCACGTGAGTCGAAAGTTTCGATAGGGCTTTCTAGCAAATTTTTGCAGGACTATTTTTCTCATTCTTGCTTATACACCGCATTAATCACTTTGATGGAAAACAACGTTTTTGTTGTATGAAGATTTCTTTGTTTTCCATCAAAGTGATTAACCTCTCTTTCTTTTTTGACAGTCTCGTCGAGTCCTCTATCGAATCGGATAGCAGAAGAGGGCTGATTAATTTTTGCAAATGGCGTCGTCAATCATATTTGACATTTGTGAACTAGACAGCTGCAGTCTACACAAACAGACAAGCAATGGAGCGCTATACTCCGCTGTCAAGCCATCTTCAATCTCAACAACGAAGAGGACGATTTTGTGCCGAAAATCATCATAATCGACGAGGCGCATTTCCACTTAGGTAGGCGGTTACGTCAATAAGCAAAATCTTCTGTTCCGCATGTGATGCACGAAAGAGCCGTTACATCCACTCAAAGCCACTGTGTGGTGCGGCGTTCATGCGGGAGGAGTATTGAGTCGTATTTTTTTTGAGGACGCCATCGGCAATACGGTCACTGTTACTGGCGAACGCTACAGCGCCGTGATAAACAACTTCCTACGGCCGGAATTGGATGAGCGGCGAACATGTGGTTTCAACAAGACGGAACAAGAGAAGGTAGCGTTTCCTGGTCGCGTAATCTCCCGTTTCGGTGATTTGGCATGGCCAGCAAGATTCCTCGATTTAACCATCCCAGACACTTCTTTCTTTGGGGCTACTTGAAGTCGCGGTTTTATGCCAACAAGCCTCAGACAATCGCAGCCCTTAAGGAGAATATTCGACAGGAATGCGAACAATTATCACCGGAAATCTTGCGGAAAGTCATGGAAATGCTATAAAAAGGGCACACAACTAGCGGCAACCACTTGACGGATATCAGAAGATTTCCATCACTCAAAGTCATTTTTTTTATTTAGTAAAAAAGTAATTCAAAAACTCAATAGCCTAACTTTATTATGCTAAGTCACTTCATAGACTTGAAACTTGATGAGTTCATGTTATCAAGTCGTACATTTTGTTTTATAAGAAGGCTCATATTTTCAGTGTTTTTCATCATCATCGTCGGCTTGACAACCGGGGTCCGGTCCAGGCCTCCTCCAACAAGTCCCTCCACCCATCCCGGTCTCGAGCCGCCGCCATCCAGTTGCGCACCCCAAGGCTCCGGGCGTCCTGGTCTACGCCATCTCTCCAGCGCAAGCATGGTCTACCACGCTGTCGTCTACCATAGAATGTACCACAAAGAACTTTCCGAGCAGGTTCCTCTTCCCTCATGCGAGCTAGGTGCCCTGCCCACCGGAGTCTACCGAGCTTAATTTTTGTCACGATATCTGCTTCAAGGTAGATTGCGTAAAATTCATGATTGTACCGTCTCCGGAATCGCCCTTCCTGACATATGGGGTCAACAATTCTCCTGGTGGGTACATACTGAATTTAATTTTTGGTGGTCGCAATTTTAAAATGCATTGCATGAACCGAACATAAAATGCACATAATAAATGTAATTTCTCCAAACCTCTAACACATATACCTACACAGAAAAATGTCCAAAACTCCACTGAAAAAATAGCACACAATGTTCTACTTAAATCAAACGCTTCATCTGCACCACGGATCACTCCTGTAAATAGCGGTAGGACTTCATTGGCATTCGTCATCTTCCAACTCTCTATCTAGCAACGACGACCGTTTTGCTATTTACTGCGTAAATCAAAGATTGGAAAATTGTTGAAGTCACTTCGGAGTGTCAAATTTCATAGTTGATGCTGCTATCAGGAGAGACAGTCATCGTAGAATGGATATTATGTCCTCTTTTTGTTAATATACACATAATCCATTCGAAATTAAAATTAAATAAAAATCGCTGTCAAATAAATATCAAAATAAAATTTGAAATGCCAAATTATTGTAAAAATTTGAATTAGACCAGTTTTAGACGTATTAAGTCCTAGTACCGCTGGTTGTATTTTTTGGATCCGGTAATAGTGATGTGAAGAAATGCTCAGGTACTTACTTTTCCTTAGGACCGAGTACCAGAGCTAGTACGTGATCTAGCTGCACTGGGTACTAGGCTGGCTTAGTACTTTTGTGAAGAAATTGGGCGTATGCCATATAATATATGATAACATATTTGTTGTATGTCAAAATAGTATTAGGCTCCATGTATTTTGTGTCATATAAATTTGACTATCACACTTATATGACATTTTTGAGACTTATTTATTTGGCAAACTTACCATATTTATATGAAAATGTAATAGTGCCTTAAGAATTTGAAATTTGAAGATTTTTGGAGCGCCACATTTGATTTAAAAACGCTTTAAATGCTCCTGTCTAATGTTTCCCCACTTTAAAACATTTGTAACTTCTATGTATTTTATGCTTTCCACATAAAAATGCTAGTACCGAGCGCATATTTTCACAAGTTGTTTAAATAGGCCAGTCATATAAAACATCGCAGGTCGCAAAAAATTCCACTGCACTGATTTTTTGGGAAGTTGTAAGGATAGATACCAATAGTGTAAAACCAAATTTGTAGCTTCGAAAGACTTGTGCTAACTGCGTCCTGCGTGGTGCTCGAAAAACCAAGAAATTTTCGAACTTCTTTCAGTTTTTGGCTTTTATAACTTTTAAAAACTGCATCTTAGAAAAAAAATCGCTTGACACACTTTTAAAGTATGTAAAAATTTGCTATTATTTCGGTGCATCCGCAGCTCTGTAGGTTGAATAGGTCTCGAAATACAGCATTGAAAATTTTTCTTAAAAAGTACCTTTAATGAATATCTGGACTATGAAACGAAAAGGCTTATGGTTACAAGTAATTATGTATGTTATTTTTTTGCTGTAATTAAACGTTATTCAAATAAAAAAAATATATATTAAAACAAAATTTGTATGCGTATTGCTTTTGCTCTAAAACTATGCAAGAAAATTTTGAATGTATTGCTCTGGCCATTTCTAAAACGACAGCACTATCCGCGCCTTAAAAATTCGGAATCTAGGATCGATTGAGAACAACTTCCAGAAGGTTTCATGTGACTACATTTATTATTCTCAAAATTGTATCCAGTATTTGATATTTATGCTGGATTTAAACGATTGCACAATTTCCCTGAGATATGCCCCAATCATAGAGGGGGGCAGCTACGATTTCAAACCTTGACTTTTCTTCTTTAAGGTTGCACCCTTGCACTTGGCTAGATTTTAATAATACCTGACACTGCTTGAGGACCACTGTGATGTTCATTCAAGACTTTTTGCAAAAAAGAAAATTAAAAACATGAGTTTGAGATGCCTGTGTGCGCAAAGCGAACGAAAATCGTGTTTGTTTTGTCAATTCAGATTGATTTAACAGATCAAACACAATTTTTACGCACACAGAAAACTCTAAAGATAATTTAAGTTTTTCACTTTTTAACTTTTTGCCACTTTTTTTTTGCAAAAAGTGTAGAACGTACATATGTAGTTAAGCCCTAATAGCTATAAAAACAGCACATCTATGAACTAACGTAAATTAAATTTAAAGTCATCAATTATAATTCACATGAGATTGGCCGAGTTCAACGCACATCTTTGATTGGCCAGCTGTCAGAAGTCATCTGAATTTTCAGAACTTTTTCTGACAGCTGGCCAATCAAGAGCTTCAAAAATTCAGAATTCTGAATATTCAGATGTGCGTTGAACTCGGCCATTGAAAAGTCGTCTGAGATGAGATCAATAATAATAATTAATTTTAACGAACGTCACAAAACTTTTCTGCCCATTTTAGGAACTGTGTGCAACCTTCCAAAATAATAACACTTATTTTGTAACTTTTTTTTTAAATTTTCTTTTTAATTTTTATTCTTAATTCTTATTATTCTAATAAAGTATTACACTTTTTTGTTTTCTTATAATTTAAATTCATATTAATTTAATTTAAAATCTAAAGGAATATTTGTTCATTCTTGTTTGTGTTATCATAACCATGCATAATTTTGTCTTCAATTATTATTTTTTTTTTCTTTATAACAAAATATAGTTGACATTATTTGCATCAATTACTTATAAAAACAAAAACCAAATCAAATGAAACTTAGCACCTTACGATCAACAGCTTTCAAAATCAATAGATCTAATTTAAAATACTTAATTTTTCATAAAACTTACATTATTTTTTTGGTTTTATATTTACTTTTGTAGGTATATATTTATTGTTTTTTTTTTTTATATGCTAATTTATTTGATCACTGCCTAATTTTTACCGTTTTTTTTTATTTGTTTTGTTTTCACACGCACTGCACAAACTGCCATACCATCAACAATTATAAACTTCCATAAAGAAGCCATAGCTACTTAACTAAGAACGTGTAGTCTTCTCTTCTATTTCTGTCGCAGCTTTTGGGCTTCTTTGCGTGCCTTGAATCCTCGAAAACTTGCTTGAATCTTGGTCGCCGCATCAGTTGCCATTTTTTGCTTCTTTCGCACTAGAAATCCTCGAACGTTAGCTTGAATTTTAGTAGCGCATTTGTCCTCAACCGATGAACCCTCACTTCCGCTGCTGCGTTCATCGCGCAAATGGGCAGCGTTGCCGTTATTGGCAGCCATATTTTGAATGGCTCGATAATATCCGTGTGATGGTCTCTGGCGGCGAAGTTGTTTCCGGACGCGATATCCTCTGAAACCGGCTTGGATTTTAATAGCTGCGTTTTCCTCACTTGGCGATGAATTGGGTGAACTTGGGTGAATGTGCATTTCTGTTCCCGTTTGAAAAATTGAATCGTTTGCTGGGTAAACGGAGCGATGTTGTTAAGATTATTATAAATATTTAGTTTCTTTATTCGAAGCGAATTGATTTGAAGTTTGTGTACCGATCGGGGCGATTTTCAACTTACGACTGAACTGATGAAACCGCGAGAGCAAAATGATGCTTGATCTATGGCGTGAATATCTATCTCTAGCTCTAGTTGACGATGACGAAGTGTTTGAACGATGCTGGCGCTGATCTCTGCTATTTATCTAAGTCGGTCCAAGTCGAGCGGATATATCTATGTTTTGTATCTCTGTATTTCTAGATGTAGCTAGACGGTGCAGCACACAATCTGTTAGCCTGTCAGTGTCAGGTTATTTAGGAGAGAAATAATTTGTATCTGCGGCGGGTTTGGCTTGTTCTGTTGCGGCGGATGCCTGTTCGCGGAATATACTCGTGCCGGGGCTAGTGAGATGTTCTTATAGGCACCGCTCGGAGCACGCCAGAGGCGGCGCACTCATCGTATGTTATTTCTCTATTTTTTTTTTTGTTGCTGTTTTGTTGGCTTTGTTTTATTTAATTAATTTTTCTTTCTATTTATTTTTATTTTATCTTTCATCATTCGATTTCTCTTCTTTCGTTCATTTGAATTGAATGTGTCGAGGGCGGGGTGTAGAGTGGAGGGAGGAGTGGTGGGGGTTGTAGCGGCACGTCGGCCGGCAGGCGGTGTGATGCTGCACAGTTGAATGAATGATGAATCAAAATTGAAATTGCATCAGTGGGTGGTGTTGGAAGGGGTATGAGAGCATCAATCTATATACATATATTCTACCTTTTGTATAAGCATCCCTTTTGGGAAGTGAATATTACTTGGCGGGGGGTAGCTTTTTGAGGGTGCTTGCTAGGTATATGGCAACCTTAGTTTAAAAAACAATTTCTTTTCTTTGTTTAGATAATAATTTACATTTGAAAAAAATCTATGGCTACCACAAATCTGTGTACATATGAGGTTAACCTCGATGAGGTGAGAGGACGAAATTGTATATGGAACTTTATGTCCCTCTGGCTTTTGGATACATCTGTACGAATATACATAGGTATAGGTATATTTATTTACACATTCATAAATATATACATTTTTGGTTTGTTTTCATATTCCTATAAAATGTTTTACTATTTTGTATACAAAAATGTATGTTTACAAGGAGGATGAAGATAGATGGGAGGGGGAGGGGGGTGTTAGGGTGAATACATTTATAGACAACGTTGATGTTTGTTTTGTTCATATTTATGGCTGGTGTACATATATCTATACATAATATGTTTATATATATTTTCGACTTTAATTGCTTTTACATCATTTTGATTGTAGATTGGAAAAATTTGTGATGTCGTTTTATTAAAATTACAGGCAATTAGTATAATTTTGTAGATATTTTATTAGATATGGGATGTTAATTTTATTTTTCTTTGGATTGGATGTTGAGTTTTTGTTTAAAGTGGGGTGCATAATTATGCGAAAACTGAACGTTGGTTACACATTATTATGACGTGAGATTTTATCATTTCATTTCTTCAACGAGATATTTTTCGTTTATGTATTTACTTTCAATTGAAAATTGTTATTAATATAATAATTAAAGATAGAGAGGATATAGCAGCTATTGGATCGAAGAGGAATAATATATACAAAGTTTAATGTTAAATGTCATAGCTATAGGGCACTGCTCTGCTCTGCTTTGAGTGTCTTGACAAGGAACACGTAGAATATGCCTTTCATGTCATCTTCTTTCTCCTCTGATATTAGAATTATTCCTGTCGTTAGGCACTCGTTCACGTATTTGAAACGTTAAACGTCTTGTCTAGGCCTACCTCCACTCCAACGACAAATCCACACCCAAATAGAAACTGATTTCGTTTTCAGTAACACTCCGAGAGTAGGCTTGTTGTTGCTTCGTAGCTAGACAACTGTACGTGGCTGGGCAGTCATCTGCAACCTGAGAGCTCCAACCTGGAGGACCAGATCCTTTACATATTCTTATTTATAAACCCATTCCAAAGTATGCCTAACTTTAGACAGCTGTCTAAATTCCAAAACCTTATTTATAAACATATTCCATCGATTTTTGCACATTTGGTTATTATCCAGACCTATTCTAAAGAGGTGAACGTTCAATAAACAATGTCATTTGAAATGGAACTGAATACATAATTGATGAAACCGATGAGTTTGGCAATTTTATGTGAAACCTTTTTGCTGTTCTGACTTTTGACAGCAAATGGTATCTACCTGTCCGGTTTTGATCGTTCACAAATACAGGGATATCAAAGAAGTCCTATTTGAAATCTGACTATACCGAAAGAACGCGGCCAGTTCATTAAACTTATCCAAAAGTTCACGAAAGCTAAGACTGCTTTTACACTACAGCGATTTTTAATCTTGGTGATGTGCTTTTTGCTTTCCAGCCGAGATTATGCTAGCCGGTCTCGCCAGGGTCGTTCTGAAGAAAACACGAAACTTCAAAGGAAAAAGGTCTTAGAACCTTATTACTAAATCTTGATTGAAAACAATTCTATCTTTATTATAAAACACAATATTCTCTATTCACTATAGTTCACTGGTACTTCGGTTAAATCTGGTAATTGGATTTTTCACGGGTATTCGGATGTCTAGCTGTCATGTATCAGATGTACTGGTTCCTGTTGATTCGAGTTTGGCATTAGAACTTAGTGTCTGGTCTCGGTATATCTGGCTTCGGCTTATTCGGTTTTAAAACTGGTACCACTATTACGATGTCAGGGTTTGGACGGGATGATGCGGCATTCGCACGTCTTCAGCAGGTACTACGCCCCTGGTTGCACTCAAAACAGCAGGCTAAAAACGCTCTGTTACATCAGCAGGTACTACGCCCCTGGTGGCACTCAAAACAGCAGGCTAAAAACGCTCTGTTACATCAGCAGGTACTATGCCCCTGGTGGCACTTAAACAGCAGGCTAAACGCTCTGGTAGATCAGCCAGGTACTACGCCCCTGGTGGCACTCAAACAACAGGCTAAGCGCTCTGGTAGATCAGCAGGTACCGAAGCCCCTGGTAGCAATTAGGACGTTTGACTTCGAACTAAGATTCCTTAGCACTGGTGGGGGGAAACCTTGGTAAGAAATGGCTGGGCAATCTCTCCTACCTAACTTTGTCTTTCAACAAAACCCCTTACCACTGGTGGGGGGAAGCTCCGAGGAAAACAAAAGAAACTAAATGACCAGATCGACTCGACTTGTCTACGACTGGATGTAAAATGATCAATAAAACCAAATTAACTTATGTCGTCTGACTTTGCGTATGACCGAACAGGTGATTTTCGTCCATCGGATTAGGTTCTCTTGTTACATTTTCAGTAAAGACTGAATGTGAGTTGTATAGTGATGAACGAAAATGAATAATCGTGTAGATTTTGCTGTGACGTCATGCGTCCATGGTATGTGTGAATTGTGTGTGGTAAAGTACAATTCTCAAAGTAAAAGAAGTGAAGTAGCATGGAACGCTTCGTTACATCTTCTTTTCTCCTTTGGTTTCCTTCTAATTACAAATGCCTTTTACACGACAGCCATTTTTAATGTTTACTTTGTGCAAGTGAAGAAGTATCATCTCTTTGCACTTTTTACTCCACTTGATTAAGAGAAGTTATCTGAGTGGACGACAAATGAAAATAAAACAGGTATTGGGTTCTGTTTTCTGTTTTCACAGGTAGCTTAAAACCTGTAAACTTAAATTGAAAAAATGATAATGGTCTAATGAACACCTCCTAATTCCTGAGTTGCTTATTTACTGCATTTTGAATAATTGTTGTAAAACATCTTGTTCTAAATTGGTGGTTTCTCCTTCAATGTTGATGGCTTTCAAGACTTGTAATGTTTGTGGTTTATTGTGGTTAGCGCGACATTTCAAAAAGCTCCAAAAAAACGGGAATTCATAAGGCACCATGTTTAAAAGAGCATGGGAGTTAGTTAACCCCACTTGATAGTCAGCAGTCAGGAATATTGGTGAACGGTTTGTACTTTACAAGGGAACATCTTCAGCTCTTTTATGAAAATTCAACGCAACGAACTTCTGTCTCGTCGATATTTGTGGACTCTAGTCCTCCGTGGCAGCATTGATATTCTTGTTTGAACGAGCAATATGGATCCAGCCATGTTTTGCGAAATCTCTATTGCAATTTGCACCCAGTTTTCACGAGTCGCTCAGCCAAAAGCTTAACTGTTGGCACACTTCGTGCAGGGTAACTAGGAAACGGACGACAAAATGCCAGCTACACTCAAACAATAGACCGTTAATTGGTCAAATAAGCAGTATGTGCCTGATTACATGGGTATTTTTACTGAAGGTCGTTTTACTGAACTCGTGATTACACGGTGAAGAAAAATCCTTTAATTTCAATCTACCCTTCCCTATCTCACACCCTTTAAATCCATATATATCTCACTCACACGTTTCATGTTGAGTCCAAAAATACTATATGAAACTAACGCACCGGTGAAATTTGGGTGGAATCTACCTTCTCTTTTTTACGCACATTAAATCTACCTGTCTCACCGATGGGCTCTTCAGTAAAACGACCCATGTAATCAGGCACTAACAATATGCCAAATGTTCACCAAGTTTCGCAAGACTGGATGTTTCTTATTATGGGTTTTGACAACAAATTGTTAAAATTTTTAGAAAATTACATGTTACAAAACAGACCGTTCAGGCGTTCGTTTTTTGTTGTCAACAAAGGCCTGGCGCCCATACTAGGCAACTTTAAATTGCTGACCCCAGCAGCTTTTAGTTGCTCCATATGCAATTACATAGGCAACTAAGTTGCCCAGTGGACGCTCTCCCATATAAGCCAATGTAAAGGTAGAACTAGAATAGGCGGGAGCTGTCGGAAGCTTATGTCAAAACCGACCGAAAAGTGGCTTTCCGAAATGTCAATTTCACAAGTAACCCATAATGCACTTAAATGGTTGAAAAAGAAAACAAATTAAATAATTTTTTGTTCAATGTCAATTTCCATAGCAGAGAGGCTTTTAATTATTTACTTTGCGAAACTACTAAAATTCGATGTGATATAAATTAATTAAGAGAAAACTTAAAATTTTACTTCACTCATTCATAAATCAGAAAAAAAGTCGAAATCTAAGCACCAAACGTCAAATTCTTTTTAGTTTGCTTTCACCATTTTGAGTTTTGCATCCATTTGCATCCATCCACTTAGACTGCTTTTAAACCATGCAATTTCTTCTTGCGATTTTTAAGCACGTGGGCAAGGGACGTATGTGGTGGCCGAGGTAGACGAAATTGCTGAGGTTTAACAAATTGCAGAGCTATTGCTCATTCTTCTTTGTGCTTTTCCTTATTGTTCGAATGTCAAGTAAACTTTTCATTCAAAATCGCTGTCGTGTAAAAGGTATTTGCAATTAGAAGGAAACCAAAGGAGAAACGAAGATTAAAAATCGCTGTAGTGTAAAAGCAGTCTTACGAATGAGCGGTCGATGAGCGCTCTTCACGTCCGACGGCAAAAGTTAACGAAAACTAGACGAACAGTACCAAATCGCAATTATGGGCATTAAGATATGAATTCTTTGTATTCGCTCGGCTTCGTACGAGCACTTGCGTGGCCTTCCGACTATTCTAGTTCTACCTTTAATTGAATCGGGAGCAACTAAAAGTAGCTGGGGTGAGCAAATTAAAGTTGCCTAGTGGGCGGCAGGCCTTATGCTCCATCCGTCTACAGTAAAAATGTTAAAGCAGAATGACATTTGACACCATTTTCAAAAATTATGGCACATTCACATTATGACATTATTTTGCCCCACCTTTAACATTGTACCACAAATAGGCTCAACAGCTCAACATGCATAAATATAGCCAAAATTATTATGAAGTTTTGAATAGCAAAATTAAATTAAATTTATGGCTTACGAAGGAAGCATTATAATCTTTGAACTTTGACTGCGCGTATAATAATAATTTTGTTCTCATTGAAATTTACTATACAAACAAATCATAAATAATTCTTAAACAATTACAATCCCATTTCAATGCCAAATGTTTTCAATTAAAAAAAAAAAAAAAATTGGCATAAATAAAAAGAGTACAAAAATCTACCATAACAAAAACATTCATAAACTATAAACACTTAAATAATTTTTGTTTTATGAGATTTTTGTGGAGAATGTAGTAAAGAAATAATTGATAAACAGAGGCATTTTTTTATTACTGGGCAATTACATATATTTTCAAATTAATTTCTACTCATGCAGAAAAACATTTGTTATTTTGCCAAATTCACTGTTAGCACTCAATACTAAGTCTCAGACTATTTTGCACTTTTTTATATTTATATTTTATTTTTTACTCATGAGTAGGTAGGTATGTAGGTATATCATTAAAAATGAACTTGAACGTATGGGTATGATCTTTATATTTACCCAATAGAAAATACAACAGTTGTGGGTGTTTTGATAGTCTAGCCTTTGAGTGTCTATAGCAAGGAAAGAAAAATACATTTTAAATCATTGGTGCAAAATTTTAAACGATTATAAGCACGATGTTAAACCATTTTTAGTATGATACTAGGTTAAAAAGAAGATTTTCCAAATTGTATTTATTTATTTATTAAACTCGAACAAGTACATTATTTGACATCCATAGAATATCTTAAAAATAAACTTAAAGCTAAAGCATACTTTGTGAACCCTTCATGAATTCGTTCAACCCGTGATGATCCACTATTTTAGTAGGGTGACCATATTATACAGTAATAGGACACGTTCAATCACCAAATCTGAAAATTCAGATCTGAATGTATTCTGTTGAACGCACAAAAAATCTGAATTTTCAGTCCAAAGTTGTTGTGTCAAATGCCAGCATTTACCTAAAGGATTTACATTAAAATGAAATAAAATAGAACTTTAATTATATTCTTAAATTAAAAATTAAGCGTCAGCAGTTCTGGTGGTGATTTATTTAACTAAATCAGCAACAAATTACGGCAAGACTATGCGAAGTTTAATGAAAAAATAATTCCACAATATTGCGATGTAGAATTCTGGGAACATTTTTCTTAGAATAGTTAATATTTTGATTTAGTACCTCACTTATCAATAAACAAAAAATTCTTTTATGTAAAAAAGTATTAATTTGTTCGTGATGAAAATTAATCATCACAAATCAACCACTAACAAGATCGAAAATCATAAAGTTCAACTTCTATGTATATTACTTTAACATTTCCCCCACGTAACTAAAAGTCACTAAAAGCCATCTAACTTTTTATGGCAGCTGGCCCATCAGAAGCTCTAAAAATTCAGATATCTGAAAATTCAGATGTAAAACGTAATGCGTTGAACGTACCCATATTCAAGATTTGCCTATGAACCAAAGAGTTTTCCTAAAAAGAAAACCAAGCATGTCATATGTTTTCCAGATCAAAGAGTCCATATGCAAGGGAAAACATAACTGAGAATCGAAAACAACTCCCAAATCCTTTAACATCGTTAGTCGAAGTCGAGTAAGATTACTCCGAGAGATTTTATACTTAAACATTACTGGATTTTTAGATCGAGTGGCTCAATGTTAATTTTTACATTGATCTGTACGCAGCTTTAAGGAAACCAAAAGGTTTAAATAGGTGAGACTGCCTACAAGAAAACTATCAACATTAGATTCTACACACGTTTTCTCATTTGATTGGTGTTTTTGTTTAAATACTTGAAAAAATATCTATCAAAATGAGAAAGTGTGTGTAAAATCATTCAATTTTGTTGTTGGTACAAAATCCAAAAAAATATTTACAACTGACATAAAACTGTAGTAGATTGCTACTAGCAAAAGCTGTGTACTTTTTTCTACTCACGGAGCAGATGGAAATGATAATAATCTATTACTAACAATTACTCGTGGTTATTTATGCAGTGCAAGACAATCCGATATTAATCACTATCTTTCTATTTTCAGTAACTTGGCCACCCAGCACAACCATGGACCCGAAACCCAAGACGGCACGACACACCATCATTCGACGCTAGAAAATAAAAAAAATTGAGCAGCATTCCTTGCTAGTTTTCTCTTAACCAAGGCCAACATTACCAAGAACACCGTCCTGGCTGGACTTCTTCCTTATTTCGTCCAACTTCATCAACATTGTTCTCGAGTTCCAGAATTACTCATGCAGGACCCTTACGGGAGATGGAGACCACGAACCAGTTGAACTCCGCATCTAACTGCGCCAGCCGATCCTAATAACAGAAAACAGAGCCGCACAACGAAGAGTACATCAACTACAACCGACTGGCCATCGGAGAATTCCAAAGAAAAATTGAGGAAGGAATAGTGATTCCGAATGCCAGCAGAAACCTCTCAAACAACGAAATCGAGAAAGCCATCGAAGCAATGTAGCTCACCATAAACAACGCTTTGGATGAAGAGACCCAAGACCTCAAAGAACAGATACCAGCAATTCCCACAAGGGATTGTTCGACAATTTGATAATCGACAGCAACTGAGGAAGCAACTAATTATAAAGGATTCATCAAAGGGATTAGAACACGATCAACAGCAACTAACAAAAAATGTTGAAGAGCGAACATCAAAGTACGCAAGTTATTTTAAGGAACGCTCTTCAACATTTGAACAACAACCAGTTCCAAAAAAGGCAACAATCCATCAAATCTGGACCTGATGTATTCAATGAAATCAACAAGATCATCCGCAGAAGACAATAAATTCTAGAAAAATTCCACACCAGACAACATTTCCCGAATATTTTGAAGAAGATTTTGTTGTGCCAAACCCATCCAATGATCCTGCATTCTTAGATTAAATCGAGGCAACAATACAGCAACTGCAGGAGACGGATACTGAAATTACTACTTTTAATGATGATAATCCAGCCAGTGACCCAGAGCACACCGCCGCGATGCGCCGGAAGCTTCACTAACCCCGAAGAAGTCGATGAGCTAAACTTTTGCGGATGACCCAATAAATCCTCCGGACCCGACATGATTTCCAACTTCATCAGGAGGAAGTTCACCCAAATCATGATGGTATTCTCGCGATCCTGTTCAACAACTGCTGTTTTCCGAAAAGATGGAAGATAGCACCAATACAGAAGAAAGTCGATAGGGGTACCGTTTCTGGATATCGTCACACCAGAACAATCCTTGAGGGACATCGGAACACACCGTCAGCCACAAGTCGTCGCAACGGCGACGAAAGCGCTTCACAAACAAGCACAGCAATAAACGACTTTACGAGGCATACGCAATAACATCCCTGGACAAATATTAAATCAGTGCTGCCAGAAGATTGACGAGCAACCTTAGCAACCATCCAATCCCCATAGTGTAAAACTTCACTAGCAAAGAGAGATACCCTGAACCACGATACCTGTATGTGACAGCACTACTGGACGAAGGAGTTATTTTTATCAATGACGACGAGACAATGGGTACGTTCAGCGCATTACGTTTTACATCTGAATTTTCAGACTTCTGAATTTTTGGAGCTTCTGATTGGCCAGCTGCCATAAAAAGTTTGTTGACTTTTAGTGACTTTCAGTTACGTTTGCTTACGTTTCATCTGAATTTTCAGATAAAAATTCTCATCTGAAAATTCAGAATAAAGTGATAAGTTGAACTTTATGATTTTCGATCTGGTTAGTGGTTGATTTGTGATGATTAATTTTCATCACGAACAAACTAATACTTTTTTACATAGAAGAACTAATTGTTTATTGATAAGTGAGTTTTTAAATCAAACGATTGACTATTCTCAGAAAAATGTTCCCAGAATTCTCCATCGCAATATTGTGGAATTATTTTTTCATTGAATCTTACATAGTCTTGCTGTATTTTGTTTGCTGATTTAGTTGCATATATCATCACCAGAACTACTGACGCCTAATTTTTAGTTTAAGAATATAATTAAAGTTCTATTTCGTTTCGTTTTAATGTAAATCATTTAGGTAAATTCTAGCATTTGAGACAACAACCTTCAACTGAAAATTCAGGGGGTTCATTCCGTAATTTTTAAAACGATAATCGTCTAAACGATAATCGTGCACGATATCGTCATCAATTTGCTTCACGTAACACAATCACTATCGTCTCGACAATCGTTTATTATAAATCACAGTTCGAGAAGGATTGACTTTTCAATCATTGTCATAAATGACAATTCTGTAATTTATTTTTGTCAGTTTTTATTTAGAAGAAGTGAAGAAAAGTGCGGGCAAAACGTGAAGTCGCCTAAACAAATCGGTTATCCACCTATCCTTCAAACTACATATAATTAATTATAAGGTTTTCAATTGCAGCGGGCAGATTTTGACGGTGACATCTATTAAATCTTTTGTTTATTATTTACTGATGCCAAATCATCATGGCAAGTTACACGATTGAACGACATGTGCAATTGAAAGAACTTTAATACAAAAATCTTTTAGGCAACGATACGTGCGTTGCGCCCATTTTAAGGTTTACATGGTTGTATTTTCATGTCTATTATCCAAAGTTTGGTGCCCAAATTTGAGTCGACCAATTCAGTGGACAATCAGCAGACGCCTTTTAGTCAACGAAACCCAGGATCAACCGAAAACATCTACGCGCCCTTATTGAAAAACCCTACATATGATAAAATGCATAAATTGTTTCGAAAAACAAACAAGACGACGCAAGACGATAGCTAAATAGGTATCGTTCAAACGGTAACGATTTAACGATAACGTTTTGACGATTTTTGAGTTACGGAGAGCAAATTTTCGATCTTCAAGACGATATCGTCCGGTCGATAGTGATTATAGCTTTTACGTGAAGCAAAGCTATCGTCAAAACGATATCGTGTGGCGACAATCGAATTACGGAATGACCCCCCAGATTTCTTGTGCGTTCAACAACATGAATTCAGATCTGAATTTTCAGAGTTTGTGATTGAACGTACCAATCCAATTCTACGAGGACGCAACGTTAAACTACAACCGTGGCTAGAAACCACCTTAACCCCACTTCACCACTACAAGTCCTAAATTTAGTACTCAAATCGGTACCAAATGATTTCTTCACGCATGGGTAGGTACTAAGCCCTAGTCTTGTCAAATTGGTACCGAGTACTACTTAGGACTCGGTATTAGCTAGGAACTCAAAATCAACAGTCTAGCACGTTAATAAATACTTAAATCAGAGAAATGCAATTCATTTCATTTGATAATTTCTTGGCTTTTTTTTTTAGAAATAGGTAATAAGTGCGTTTTTTTGTTAATTTTATTTATTTTATTCTATTTTTTATCTTTTATGTAGAAAACAGATTTAATTTTTTGGTGGTGACAATTTGTTTCGAGATTTCGAAAACTTCGAGAACACAGAAGAAGGAGAGGAAGTTGGTCGATTCGTTCGGCGCATATACCATATGCCACAGCGAAATGAAAGCAGATGGCCATAATAAGTACGAAGCTAAAACATATATGTACCCAGTTATTTCAATTTTTGGCACAGATTAGCCATATGAAGATGAGAATGTTTCGTACGTTTCACCCTTTAAAACCCATTTGTTTACATTGTTGTATTTGTAATTTTTTCCCGCGTCGATGAATAGATGTGAATTGCAACAACAATTTAACCCGGTGTGTGAAGATCCCTACTGTCTATGTGTGAGATTTTTATACACACATTCTCATTTTTTATCTGATAACTGCCAGTTCAAGCTTGTAGGCAAATTAAAATGGCTGCCGGGGATTCTCATCTTCATGTGGCTAATCTGTGATTTTTGGTACAGATGACGAACCACCACCTGTTTGTGTGGCGTTACTCTTTTCGAGAGACCTGCATTATACTTTTTGTAGCATCAACATTGCGCTAAGATGCAACCTTTGTAGAAATAACAGTTTGTAATAAATTACATGTGTTTAGAAAAAAAAACATAATTAACATACCGAAGGATGAGAATTAAATCTTTCAGCAATAGACATTCAATCCGCCCTCTTTATTTCGTTGTGTCATTTGTTCGAGAAGAACCGATTTTAAACCGATCTCCCGTACGAGGTTGCATATAACAAATCTGTGTCAATTTGATTCCAGTTGGCACTGCGTGACTTTTTGCATCGTTGGCGTTGCTCTCGTTTTTAACATCTTGTCTTTACATCATACCACACAAAATTTAAAGATATTTTGCATAAAATAAAAAAAAAAAAAACAATAAAATTCGAGTCTTATTCTAAAACTTCATTTATTTATAAATTTGCGTAAAACATAATAAACAACCAGCTAAATAGATTGCAGAAAGCAAAGTTAAATTCATTAGGAGTTTAGAAGTCTGTTGTTAAAAACTGCATGTTGAAGGGTATTCTTAAAACAATATTTCATTTCAAAAACTTCAATTAACATCAAAATAATACGCACAAATGTCAAAATCACATCCAAATCTGATTAAGACCAGTTTTAGACGTATTAGTTCCTTATACCTCTTTGTGAACTTATGTCGTTTTCGGTTGGATTTCGGAACTGTTTCATTCCTATCCAAATTGGAAAATTTGGAGTAAAAAGAGTGAAA
The DNA here is from genome assembly GCA_932273885.2 of Leucozona laternaria. NCBI lineage: Eukaryota > Metazoa > Arthropoda > Insecta > Diptera > Syrphidae > Leucozona > Leucozona laternaria. The sequence continues at coordinate 213,566,734 of OW026366.1, read as the reverse complement.
AAGGAGTAGCTCCGAACGTCGACTCGAAAACGACATTAGGTTCGGTACCAGTGTTGCCGCCCTAACTGGTGGAAAATGTAGCGTCGCAGATTTAAAACGTAGGATATCCTTGTTTTCTTGAAAACGACATTTCTAATTGTTCAAATAAAAAAAAAAACATAAATCAAGCAAACGATAATTTAAAATTTTATTTCAAGAGTTTCAAAAACAAAAATAAATAATTAAATAAAGAAGATAACATAGATAATAATACTATTTAGTCAAGAGTTTTAACGAAAATAAAAAGTTTTCCGGGAGTTTTGAAAATTGGCAATTTTATAGATTTCGACGTGCTCTTTCAGAATTTCAACTTTGCCACCTCGTATCTTTGCCACTCGCGCCGCCGACATAGTAGAAAATTGGCGCCTAAAAGCAGTTTTTTGATAGTAACTCCTTTCCGACACATTTTACAGTAAAAACATGTATGTACAAAATCAAACTAGAGAAAATTTCCTACAATTTATAACATAACTGTTTTTTTCTTAAATAAATAGTTTCGGCGTGCGAGCGTCTCAAACCTACGTTGATATTGTTTTTACCTTTAACGCATTGACTTTTTTCGTTGAACGTGTAATCACCCTGAGCAAATGTTAGGACACATTGACGCAAAGCGTTGACCTATCACCAGGTTCAGCAGTGGTATGGGAACAAACAAAATGCAGAGCAATGGGGATGGAAAAAAGACAAGAATGGGCTTATTCCTCCATAGGCGCCCGCAGGATTTTTCCAAGGAGGGGCAAACAAAATATTTTGATAACATTTTTAAGGCGATGTTATATTTTCTTCAAAATTAATTAAATTTTTGTATGATACTCACTTTTTTTCTTTTATGGTAATAATAAATACTATAATAATGCTAATTACACGACATAAAACTAATTTTTTTGTATTTTAATTCGTTGAAAACTTAATGTACTGAAAGAAGCTCTGCTCCACATATTGTGGCGGGAATGGAAAGTCCTATCGATAGTACTGCGAAAACCGATAAAATTCTTCCGCATTTTTCAACACATCACATGTATTGGTATATATTAACTTTGGTCAATATATGGTGATGGACTCGGCAGAAAAATTATCCCAAAAGGATCCATTTTTGTAAGTTTTCTTTTGGACAGTCAAATTGAAATTGGATGAGTCCATACTCTGCATATATATAGGAGATAACTGAAATATTGCATATTTGGATTTTTCTTCTGAAAACCGCTCTTTAAGGGAACATTATCAGAGAATCCAAGTGAGGAACGAAAATTGATGTTCTAAAATAATTTTTGTGTGAGAACGATGGAATATTGGATGGTTGAGTTTGTTTCTTTACAATTTATGGGTAGCTCAATTCAATGACTGATTCACTCAAACATTTTTCATTTATTTCCCAAAGCGTTTTGAAACAATTGTCAGCATTCTTCCGATCTTCTTCAAAATGGTTGTTCAAGAAAATGATCTGATTTTGCACACTCAATTATTACTGTTCAAACACCTGTAAACTATTTGCGAAAGCCATTATGAACAAGCAGACTAAAAAAGTCGAATTCGAACACCAGTAATAAAGTTGAAGGGCTCCTTGTTTTGTAACACAGAGCAGTGCTTCCATTACAACGACTATGTTTTACCTGAATACTCGTAGACTTTTGTTTTTTGTTGTAGGTAAATCGTGTTTCACAGAACAGGAAGATGCTGGGAATATTTTCATCGCAAAGAACTGTCCCGGAATAAAGGAATTATTTCTTTAATCGTCCCAACAGCATATCACCACTCAGTTTTAACAATATTTTTTTGTATGACTTATGCCCGATTTCATTAAGGAATTTTAAATATTTAAAAGCCCATTTAGAGTTAAAATGGGATTTTTTGGTTTCACCAAGTGCTTTTAAATATAAAATGCTTTTAAATGCCCTTATAAACTAAAAGCCCATTTTCGTCTCAATAAATTTTAAAAGTGTGATTTGTGAAGTCTAATATGTCAGATGTCAGCCGACGAGTAAGAAAATTATAGATGATTTCTTGCAAATATAAATTGTGAATAGGTCGAAACAAAAACATAGTTTGTGTGTGAATAATAATCTTTTAAGGCTCTCCCAAGCCAACACGAATACTGCCTTCATAATTTGTTTGTTTTTAGAATAATTGATTGTTCATGTGAGGATGAAGAGCAACATATAGTAAGACGTCCAAGAATATTCCGAGTTCATATTGGAATCCGTTCTCCAAATATTTGTTTTTTCGTAGCATTTTTGTCTACATATAATGCTTTTTCACGTGCATTTCGAATGTGAGAGGGAAACAACCTATTTCCATGTCCAGGGATGTTAGGCAAATCCAATTTTAACTAAAATTTCCTTTTTATAGATGGTGAAACTGGAAATATTTAAAGGTCTGATAAAATTTAAGAGGACTTTAGATAAAAGGGATTTTAGTGTGTTTTTTATGAAATCGGGCATTAAACGTTTAGAGTTAAAGAGTTATGTGAACAATTTTTGAACCTGAAATGAAAAATTAAATCCATTTTTATGATTAGTAAACGATTTTCATTGTCTACAAGGGGGCAAAACGATAGAAATTAGTGATTTATTCGACCAAGTTCCAGAATCAGAGGGGGGCAAGTTATGGAATTTGACGAAAAAAGTGAAAAAAAATGACCAATTAGTCAAAATTCCCTATTAAAAACTGATAAAGTGTTGGTAGAAAAAAGTCGTTGCTCAGAGCCAGGGGAGGGCAAGTGCAGCCGGGCCGCTTACTCTACCTCAAGTTGGTGTGGAAATGAGATTTTTCTGCCATAACGTGTGTTAAGCTCTACTTTCCGACGCTCGTACGCCGAAACTATTGATTTTAGAAAAAAAAAAGTTGGCCATAAATTGTAGGAAATGTTCTCTATTTTTATTTTGTGTATATGTATTTTTTACTGTAAAATGTGACGGAAAGGAGTCATTATCAAAAAACTGCTTTTAGTTGAAATTCTGAAAGAGCACGTCGAAATCTATAAAATTGCCAATTTTCAAAACTCCCGGAAAACTTTCCAGGTAAAGTTACCAAATGACTGTACGTCTAGTATAATAGAAAAATAAAATATATTAAAAATTATTGCAAGTTCGTATTGATTTCTTTATTTTTACATATAAGTATTTCTATATAATGTAATGCATTATGGTAATACAAAATTTGAGCGTATGTAATGTATGTAAGGTGGGTCAAAAACCCCTTCAACATCCCTTAATTATCCCTTGGACTGCACTATTGCATCCACAGTTGAAATATTTAATGATTTCTCCGATTATCCTTCAATAAATTTTAGCTCAAGGCAGAATGCATAGGGTTAGCATGTAACTACATACATTTTCGAAGGCTGGCTTTCCTTCAAAATTTTTTACTTTCTTTAAATTGAGCCAGAATTGCACAACGTCTTCATGATAAAATTCATCTAAGAGAGAGAAAATCATTATTTAAGGCAATCTTATTTTGTTCGCAATAAAATGGGAAATTTTTATGTAGAGGCATTATAGTTGGAATTTCTCCTTTGGCGATTTCAAAAGGATCTAGCACAATTCAGTAACTAACCTTGTTGTCAGTTTTAAGGTAAAATCTTGCATGAAATTGTTTACATAATTTTACAAAGTTGAGATTTGACATATTGTAAGATATTGTTTGCAATATTTTGAGCTGAACAAGATTCTTCGAAACTAAATCCGAAATACATAGAGGAATATGGCAAATGATGAATTTCACTTCTAAAGTCAAGTCAACTGAAATCATATCTGGTTTACAAAAATTCGATGTCAATTAATACTAGATTTTTTATATCTGAAAATTTGAATTGTAGTGTTTTACTAATATTTAACGATTGTAGGTACGTAGTCTTTTTTAGAGAAAAAATGAAGCAAAAACGCCCCGCTGTCCGGTACTAGTGATGTGAAAAAATGCTGAAGTACTAACTTTCCATTAGGGCCAAGTACCAGAGCTATAGTACCTGCAAACTAGTCTGCCTTGTATAATATTGACCCCTTAACTGCCAAAACAAATTAAAACATAAATGCACCTTATGGGAAATAGAATTAAGAACCAATTGTACATATTTCAGTTGTTCAATCAAAATATTATTAGGTTTGTTCAGCGAGGCTGTTCGGAACAGTTTAGAGCAGTTTCGAACAGAAAAGTACAACTTTTTGCTGTTCAATGAGGAATTTTCTGTTCTAAACTTTTCTGGTTTGCTGTTCAGTGAGGCACTTTGGAACAGTTTTGAACAGGATTTTCTGTACTAGCTTTTTAGGTAGAACAACTCAGAACAGATTTCCTGTTCTAACTTGTTCTGACGTTTACCACGAATCTGTGCTGTTGTGTTCTATTCTGTTCTGTTCTAATCTAACTATTTTGTCACTGAACAAACCTATTATATATTATTGATATTACTCGTGGTCTCATGTGGTGCGAGTAGATGAGTTTTGTAGGGAAATCAATTCTGTACGTTTCATGGAAAATGGCTAGCAAAGTACTCACAAGTATCCACTTCCCAAAAGCCAAAAGGAACGTGGCTATATGGCTGTATCTACTCTTAACAAAGTTACATTTGAAAGTGTTTATGTAAATATATTTATATTTAATAAGTTTTATATGTGTTTAAAAACACTTTTTTCTCTCTATTTTTTTTTGTTTTTAATTTTTAAAACTACTATTTACTTTGAGATCAATAATGTCAATCGGGCAGACGGCAAGGCCATGCCTTAACGATTTAATGTAAATATAAAATAAACTGTGTAAATTGTATTTTTGATAAACAATAAAATCAATCTATCTATCTAATCTATTTATATTGGGTTGAAAAAACCACCCCCTGTCGTCAAAGAAAATGAAATTTTTCCACGAAAATTATTGAGTAAATATTTGTCAACCTTTTTTCGAAAACTGAGCATGACCATGTCATGGAATATAAAATTTACCAACTACATTTCCACCCATTCCCTCTAATCCTTACCCTAACAAATAATTGCCAACTTTAAACTACGTCAAACGGCCAAAAATTTAAACAAGAAAATAGTCGTAGGATTTTTAAGGAGCATGCTAATTTTGTCAAAATGTCAGAGTAATTAAAATAACGTGATTCAAACAAATTCATTTGCCAACAAACGTGGGAGACTTCTCGTTCGTCCCTAAATAAATCAACAGGAAGTGTCTTTTAGACACTCTGTCACCGTCATCTATATTTCGCACACACGTATTCGCTCTCATTTATCTGGCAAAACAATTAGTTAGACATTTTATGATGGACAGATTTTCCCTAGGGGAAAAAAAAACATCTTTGACAGATTTTTATTTTGTGTGCATTTCAAATTCTTATATGTACTTATGTTTGTAATGTACATAAATATATAAAAACAAAATACCCAGAAACAGATTTATTTTAGGGATTCGATTCGTTTTGAACAAGCAATATTTTCTGCAAATGTCAGCATGCATCTGAAAAATGAACTGCGTCAATCGAAGGTTCAATTTTGTTTGCATATTTTCGCTAATGGAAGACATCTTGCGGTGTGTTTTTGTAAACTTGGTTTGTCAAAATAATCAAAAGCATTTGTATTTTCGTGTAAATAAACACACCAACCACATACAAACATACATAAATGGAATTTAAAAACAAAAGAAATTCCCAATGTTCGCGGTCATAATAAAAAGCAAATATTTTTGTTTTTGAATGACGAGGGTCAACACTCAACATCTTTTTAATTTATTTTTGTTTTCAATTGTCTATAGTTCAGTTCAGACTTCAGAATGATTCAGTTCTCGAAATTGGGTTGGTTTTGGAATTTAGAGCAAATGTTGACAGCCGGCAAGAAACAAGGCGAATTGTTCCAAAACAATGCGTGAAGCGTGATCATCTTCTGTTTAGAATGTTTTGTTAATTTGCAAAAATGTTCTGTTTTTGATGTGTAAACATCTATGCTGGCGGTAGAGTGAAAAAAACAACGTGAACGTTTGTGTGCAACGTTACGGTGTGCAACGTTATACTACGTTTTCACTGAGCACTAAATCGCGATTTAAGAGGATTTAGCATAAATCCTCTTCAAATCTCGAAGATTTACCATACAAATTTAAATCTCCTCAAATGAAGATTTAAAATAAATCTCATTGAAATCTTCTTGCAAGAAGGAGATTTTCAAATCAAACAATCCTAATTTTGTAGAACGCACCCTTTTAAACGTCAGTTTTTCCATTGAAATCAAAAAAAATTATAAAATATTTTTGCGCGTTGGCTGTAGGAATAAAAATGCAAGTATTTACAATGTATTTCATATATTTATAATAATATTTTGGTAAACAATACAAATTCCAGATAATGCAACAACCAAAACACACAAAAAACAACGGACAACCTAGACACTGGAGGATGGGGAGCTTCTCATTGAAGAGTGGGCCGAAAAATTGTGTTTTTTTTCTGTAATTATGGATTCTCCTATACTCTAATGTTATTTTGAAGAATAAAATGGTGTGATAACAATAGATTTAGGTTATTAGACTCATTTTTAATAAATAGTTTATTCAAAATTAATTGTTTTATTGCTGAAAAATTGTTTTTTCCGTTCGCTATACGTTTGCCGATTATATTTGTTTTACTCTTGTCAAATTGAGTTGACAATTGAATGGCAATTCAGACTGAAAACGTCAATTTAATCTCCTTTTTTGTGGTGAAAACACTTCAAGATTTATTTTAAATCTCCTACCTTAAATCCCGGATTATCTCTTGGTGAAAACGTAGTATTACGATCTGCATACTAGGATGGGTGCGTTCAGTGAAAAAAAATCTTAAGATCCCATTCAAGCAAAAACAAGTCCGTTTTGGATCCGCGCACGTTAATGTTTACACATATTAACCGTGAGTCCCGGCACTCACACAGCTTTTTTGAGTAGGTCACCTTGTTTGTCGATTTTGGCAGTTTGAAAGCAATTCGCATTCGATTCTACAAAAAATAAAAAATTAACAAATGCTAAGGGGGCATTTACACGTACCTATTTATTGTCTAGAACAAATTATTTTACTTTTTATTGCAGACAAATGGTGAGCATACTAAAATTAAATAAAACTTCAACAATTTATAACTTTGAGGTGGCGACTTATGAGTACCTTGTTAGCCATTTTGAATAGAACGGAAAAAATTGACTTTCCTACTCTACTCACCATGAGAGCACGAGTAGTTCATGAGTTGTTCTCCACCTCCAAAGGAATACGGCTATTAATCTTCACGAGACGACATATTTGGACAGAAATTGGTAGTTCGTCAGATTTTGATGAGTGGGGATGAAATTCGCTCAGGAAGAAATAAAATGCCGGACAAATGTGGAACGGTTTAAGGGCAAACACTTAATCTGACCAGAGCTGTCAGGGATTTATGATAATTTACAATAAAACATTTCAGAAAGTTGTAACTAAAGCTAAAAAAGTTGATTGTAGGTAATAGAAACATGATTTTCTTTAATCTAACGTCAAACTTAAATTTGTGCTCTGGATCATGCCAAATGTATCTGAAAATATCCTTGGTTAAAATTAAATCAAGGACAATGCCCAACGTTTGGAAAAATTGGATAAACTACATTTGAAAATGTGTGTGCTTATTCAGTTGGAGTGGAGTGTATATGCCTCCAAAACAAAAAAACAAATGGGAGTTTAATGTCATAAGAGCCAAACTGATGAGTTTGACGTTTAGAAATGAACAAGACAGAGATAGAGCCTGATTACACGATTTGTTTTTTTCGGACGTTTCGTGTTTCGTCTTTTTGACACATTTGGTGAGGGGTGTAGATTTGTTTAAGAATCCCGAATGTGTTCTTGATGGCAATTTGTGTAAAGTTTTGCACTACGATGGGTTCTGTGAGTTTTTTTTCGGGATTCGTTACAAGTGTCCGATTACGATGAAGTTCGTGATTAGGCTGAATAATCAAGTAAATATTTAAATTTTGTATACAAATAAAAAGTGTAGATTTTCGAAGAAATTAAGTTTCTTATTTAAAAGAAAAAGTTTGATTCGGAAATCGAAATTTTTGTTTTTGAATTTTCAAATTGTTTAGTAATTTTCTCGAAATCTAATTTAAGTCTAATTATTTATTTTCATTGCCTAAAAAAAGAACTTGGGTAAAGCCATACTTTTCCATGTAAATTTGTATTCCAAAAGTTTTAGTAATTATTGTGTATCAAAATAAAAAACAAATATCTATGTATATGTACATATATATGTATTAATACGTAAACACTTTCCTATATCTACCTGACTATCTATCTGACTTAAAGGCAACGTTTTGAAAATATTTTTTCTTTTTTAATTCTGAAATCTATCAAGGAACAATGAAGCTCAAAGAATTTCGGGTATTTTTTTTTTGAACCTGTCCTTGCGTAACTTTGGCTTTTTGAAACTTTTTGATGTGTAAACATCTATGCTGGCGGTAGAGTGAAAAAAACGTGAACGTTCGTGTGCAACGTTACGCCGTACACTTTACGTTTTAGCACGTTACGTTACGAAATCTGAGTTGCCCCGACCAAAACAAATTGATTTTATAGCGACCGACAATGAGATTATACTTTATCGCGACCACTCATTTATATTGTTTTTGCCAACGACGAAAGCGACACTAGTAATTAAAAAGAAAACAAAATCAAAACAAAAATAATTATAGTCAGCTGTAGGGATTGACAATTGACTGTAGGTATGGTAGGTTAATAATACTGCTTTTAAACGATGCAATTTCTTCTTGCAATTTTTAGGCACGTAGGCGAGGGACGTAGGTGGCTGGGATATACAAAATAGCTGAGGTTGAACAAATTGCAGAGTTATCGGCTACTTTTGTACTTGCACGAAGTTAACATTCATTAAAAATCACAGCGTCCAATTCCATAGGCGATTGATGGTGTCAATCGATTACAACTGCGATTTTAGTGATTTCCACAGACAACAACTGCCACTAAATATTCTAAAAACTCAAGATATATAATTCGCCGGCTATCTCATAGTGACATTCTTTTGAGGTTCGTTCAGTATAAAATTAAGATTGAACTTTTTATAAGTTTTACTCGATGGAAAGATGGAGTTTTATAAGGGTTGCAAGTTCTAACTGGATATTTTAATTCGGCCCCTGTCAGTCCAACCATTAAGTTCCTTTAAAATTTGGGTACGGTGTCATTTAATTGAAACCACGGTTTTAGTGCTCTCCGCTGACAGTTGTTGTTTGTCGATGCTCAGAGAGTGATTACCATAAACAATAACCATGTGTAATGTGAAGTCATCTTAAAGTTGAGAGTGAACTACGAAGCAGGACCTTTCAGTACCGAACCTTCACCGTTCGTTGGACACTTCACCACCAGCCTTTTAGTGCTTGGAAATTTCGTTACAGCGGTTCCCCCACTGGGTATTTCGCTGCCGTTCTTTCAACACTAAGCTTTTTAAGCACTGCCTACAGATAGGTAATGTAGTTTTGATTATTCAATATGTTTCTTTTGATGACGTTCAGTAACAAAAATTATCCACTTTTACAAACCTTGATGTTTACACATATTTAACCGTGAGTCACTCACATATTTTTTTCTTTTTGTAAAATTACAGTTTCTTTCTTATTTGAACGGTTCGGAAATGGATTTTCAATAGTTCGATAAATTCGGAACGAACGATATTTTATAGATCCACATCCTATTGGTTCGATCGTGGAAATTAATTTTATTTTAAAGGAACCAAAAAATGATATTCGCGATCGAATCAAAAATTAAATTCTCTTTTTAATTTTTTACGAGAGAACAAATGATATTTTATCGTTCTATGAACCTTGCTTTTTATACAAAAACTTTCCAAAAAAATTTCTGTGTGCTTAAATAAGTAAGTACGGTCTGCTATTAAATATAAAATATCCTTACGCTGGACAAATAAATATAAACAGTACCTCCCATAGAACGTTATTTCTGATTTTTCATTATTGGCTGAATGCAATTAAATTACATTATTTATAGAAACTTCCAAAAAGCTCAAATTTTATTGCATGTAAAAATTTAAAAAAAAAAATTTTATCACACATTTTTTCGAAAATTCGATATTTCAAAATTGGGTTTTTGTCTGCCCCCCTGGACAAAATCCTGGCGCCTATGGTTTGGTTATATACATTTTTTACCAAAAGATCCAGTTTAAAAATGAGCACCCGTAAAGAATTAAAACGAAAAACAAACGAAAACGAAACAGAATGGTAAGATTCTATAAAAAAATATCATTTAAATAATTGAGAATCACGGAGAACAAACATTTGTGCTGAATTCCAAATATAAAAATCCCGAATGGCTTAGGACTTTTTTTGGTACTACGCCATGTCCAGCGTAAGCACGGGCACGATTTTTCGGGCGATGCGGTTCTCCCGCACACCGCTTTTATTTGCGTGGAGTGCGTATTGTGTCCAATTACAATACGATATCTATGTTTCTTGCTGGTTAGTTTTTAATTTAATAATTCAGTATATACAAGAATCGATTAATTTGAAGAGAGTTTCATCATCTGTACCCGCAGTTGAAAGTAAATTTCGCATGATATATGATCATTTTTATCATAACTTCATAGAACTTCTGACATGAGAACCTCAATGCTCAATCCTTCATCGCAGATTTTTGGCACGATACTGCGAGCAAAATCAAACCAGTTTGATTTGTGTTGGTATCGAAATCCCGAATATCAAAATCCCGAATTTGAAAATTTCGCAAGAAAAATCCCGAATTACAAAATCCCGAACGACGAAATTCCGAATGACAAAATCACGAATTTCAAAATCCCGAATATCAAAATCCCGAATTACAAAATCCCGAATATCAAAATCCCGAACGACAAAATCCCGAATATCATAATCCCGAATCGCGCGCGCGATTTTTAATACCAAAAAAAGTACTAAGCCATTCGGGATTTTGCTATTCGGGTCTCTGCAAAATGTTCGTTCTCCGTGATTCTCACTTATTTAAATGATATTTTCTAATAGAATCTTACTTTTTTGTTTGGGTTTCTTTTGTTTTTGTTTTATTTCTTTACGGGTGTTCATTTTAAAATTGGAATTTTTGCTAAAAAATGTGTATAATGAAATTATTGAACATTTTGATGCATAATTTGTAATTTTTCGATGCTTGTTTTCTTTTTGAGACTGTTGTTTTGTATTGTTTTTCATCATTTTGTTTTCGTTTTCGTCTTATATCTTTTTAAGGCAAAAAGTAACCATAATATTTTCTTTGGGAAACCAATTTTTGATAGCGTTTGTAGCGCATATTTTACAAATGTTTTATATTCGTCCTTTAAATGACAAATAAATTTTCAAGAAGAGATATTAACTCTAAAAAAGGTAATGAAAAAGTACTAAAAAGATACTGAAAAAGGTACTAAAATTCGGGATTAATCCCGAAAATTTTCGGGATTTTTCAATGGCAGGATTTTGTCTTTCGGGATTTTGAAATTCGGGATTTTGTCTATCGGGATTCTGAAATTCGAGATTTTGTCATTCGAGATTTTGATATTCGGGAGTATGTCTTTCGGGATTCATAATTTTCGTGATTCGGGATTTTGTCGTTCGGGATTATGATACGCTCCCGTTTGATTTTCAAACATTGCGTGCGATGAAGATGGGTTGGTATCGAAATCCCGAATATCAAAATCCCGAATTTGAAAATTTCGCAAGAAAAATCCCGAATTACAAAATCCCGAACGACGAAATCCCGAATGACAAAATCCCGAATTTCAAAATCCCGAATATCAAAATCCCGAATTACAAAATCCCGAATATCAAAATCCCGAACGACAAAATCCCGAATATCATAATCCCGAATGGCTTAGTAGTTTTTTTGGTATTAAAAATCGCGCGCGCGATTTTTAATACCAAAAAAAGTACTAAGCCATTCGGAATTTTGCTATTCGGGTCTCTGCAAAATGTTCGTTCTCCGTGATTCTCACTTATTTAAATGATATTTTCTTATAGAATCTTACTTTTTTGTTTGGGTTTCTTTTGTTTTTGTTTTAATTCTTTACGGGTGTTCATTTTAAAATTGGAATTTTTGCTAAAAAATGTGTATAATGAAATTATTGAACATTTTGATGCACAATTTGTAATTTTTCGATGCTTGTTTTCTTTTTGGGACTGTTGTTTTGTATTGTTTTTCATCATTTTGTTTTCGTTTTTGTCTTATATCTTTTTAAGGCAAAAAGTAACCATAATATTTTCTTTGGGAAAACAATTTTTGATAGCGTTTGTAGCGCATATTTTACAAATGTTTTATATTCGTCCTTTAAATGACAAATAAATTTTCAAGAAGAGATATTAACTCTAAAAAAGGTACTGAAAAAGGTACTAAAATTCGGGATTAATCCCGAAAATTTTCGGGATTTTTCAATGGCGGGATTTTGTCTTTCGGGATTTTGAAATTCGGGATTTTGTCGATCGGGATTCTGAAATTCGGGATTTTGTCATTCGGGATTTTGATATTCGGGATTATGTCTTTCGGGATTCATAATTTTCGTGATTCGGGATTTTGTCGTTCGGGATTATGATACGCTCCCGATGAAGATACTTTGCGATTATGATATTCGGGATTTTGATATTCGGGATTTTGATATTCGGGATTTTGATATTCGGGATTCTGTCATTCGAGATTTTGTAATTCGGGATTTTTTTGCGAAATTTTCAAATTCGGGATTTCGATACCAACCTAAATATTGCTGCTACAAGTGTGAATGTTGCTGATGATTCAAATTTATCGACTTCCCGGCGTTCGAAGTAATTGAACGTGTCATACACCTCACTCTGGCGTATTTTGCATTTGGTTTTGCATCGCCAACAATTGAAGCCTGCTGACCATGATAATTCAGATTACACGATTACCCGATAAAATTGATTTTTTTTTTATTTGATTTTCATGTGTAAACATCTATGCTGGCGGTAGAGTGAAATTAAAACGCAGACTTCAAATCTGCATAGTAGGACATTGGGTACGTTCAGTGACAAAATCTCCAGATCCCCTTCAAACAAACTAATCTGTTTTGGATCCGTGCACGTAGTCAACAACGTATCGACGACTTCGCATATCGTTCAAATATGGATCCTCAAAACTGCGCTTGTATACAAACGTAGATGTTTACACATCTTAACCGTGAGTCCCGGAACTCACACAACTTTTTATTTTTTGATAAAAGTACCTCTAAATGAACCACCCATTCTATACGATGATCGTTTATTTTATTTATTTCATGAGTGTATGAAGCTATACAATATTGACAAAAGTTTATCCAGTGGTAATGACAGCTTGTAAAAGTTTACATTATTTCCAGAATATTCGCTAACTAAACGGACCAACCAGTCATCATACTATATTTCTAGCCATTTATAACATACATTCATTAAAGATGTATCGAGCAAGCCTAAATACAGCTCGTTCTGATGTACTCTTGAGTACAAAAAATAGATATGTCAAAATAAATCAAGTTCATGATCAAACAGAATTTTCTTTAAATGCAATCTGATCAAAAATCAATAAATTTATATCAATCAAATTAAATTCTATCGTGATTCGCTATACCTACCTAAAGAAACGTTGGCGTCATTTTTTTTCTGACAAAATGCAATAATCTTGACTTTTCCAATTCACCACCTCAACCTAATACAAAATAAAAATGCAAATCTAACATTTACACGCCTTCGAAGAAATTAGTGAGATCATAAATTCAATTATTATGTAATTGAAAAATGTTTATAATATTTTTTTTTTTTCTTGAAAACTATACAAAAATGGAAAGAACTGGGTATGATTTAAACCCCATGATCGTTAGTTGCCGGTGCGGTGGTGATTTGACCAGCTGTTTTTTTCCAAACACAAGACCACATCAATTTTTAACTGCGCCTCTTATACGTGGAACGTGGGGCCCCTATAATGATTATTTTTTTGACATTGAAGAAAAATTTAGTGATGGTTTGTTTTCCCTCCTTTAAATTGAAGGCGTGAATGGAATAACATGCGATGATTTCGATCTAATTTTGTTTATTAATATTTTTTTATCGAAAAAATAATGACTTAGGGCAGGTTTTTCAGTGCTGAGTTATCTAACGGTCATATTATACTCTAAATTCATCCGGATTTAAAATTAAATCCAGATTAAAATTCATTTAAATCCAAGCATTAAGAACCAGTTTGTTCACAGGCTGATCATCTTCAATTAAGGATAAATGCAACTAAAGGGTTTTCCAATAAGAGGTGTTATTTTGAATAGCCCGCTATTTCGGTAGCTGTCACTTTTGAAGCTGTCATTTTTTGACATTTGACAAGTAGAAATTTCGCCATTAATAAAAATGGAACGATACACGCTTCAACAACGCATTGAAATTATTAAAATTCACTATAAAAATGGTGAAAATTTGGCAGAGACGGTTCGTAAAACTAAAACATTTTTGGGTCGTCGTGGAGCACCTTGTCGGACCGCAATACAGAAATTGGTGGACAAATTTGAGCTGTTGGGACAAGTTAGTGATGTGAAGAATATAACCCGTGCACGTCGCTCAAGAACAACTGAGAATATTGCTGTTGTAACCCAAAGTGTTGAAGAAAACCCAGGTTTATCCATTCTTCGTCGTTCTTTGGAATTAGGCATTCCACAAACGTCATTACACCGTATTTTGCATAAAGACTTGGGTCTTAAGGCTTATAAAGTTCAGTTAACACAAGAACTCAAGCCGGCTGATCATCAACAACGTCGTGTCTTTGCTAATTGGGTCCTTGAAATGCATGAAAATGGTCCGGAATTTCATCGAAAAATCGTCTTGACTGATGAGGCCCATTTCCACCTCGGAGGCTACGTCAACAAGCAAAACTCTCGCATCTGGGGCTCGGAAAACCCAAGAGTTATTGTTGAAAAGCCTCTCCATCCTCAACGCGTGACTGTTTGGTGCGGTTTATGGTCCGGCGGGGTCATTGGACCTTACTTTTTCGAAAATGAGGCTGGAGCAACAGTTACGGTCAATGGATTGCGCTGTCGAGAGATGATTAATGATTTTTTATGGCCGGAATCGGATGGTATTGATCTGGACAACGTTTACTTTCAACAAGACGGCGCTACGTGCCACACAAGCAATGAAACCATCGATCTTTTACGGGAAAAGTTTCCGGACCGTGTTATCTCTCGAAGAGGTGATCACAATTGGCCACCGAGATCTTGTGATTTAACACCTTGCGACTTCTTCCTTTGGGGCCACGTGAAAGATAAGGTCTACGCCAACAGCCCAGCGTCGATTCAAGACCTCAAAGATGGAATTCGTGAGGCTATCGAGGACATAGGGCAGCCACTTTGCGATTTGGTTATGGAAAATTTCATGAAAAGGATATGGTCCTGTAAGCGTGGTCGTGGCGGCCATTTGGCTGATGTTGTGTTCCATTATTAACGGCATACCTTCCTCTTTATAATCAAATAAACATCCGATCATTTATCTCAAAAAATGCCATTTTTCTTTGAATATCAAAATAACACCTCTTATTGGAAAACCCTTTAGTAAATCAGCGAATGTTCATGTTAATCAAAATGTTTATCAATGAATTATGGAAATAGCTAATCAGCCGATTTTGATTGATTAGAGCAATTTAATTAGAATCTTTCAAAGTCATAATACAAATTTAATCCAGTGTGAACAAACTGGCCCTAAATCCAATTCAATATTATTTACTCGTTCAATACAATTTACGTCCAATTTTTTTAAATCCAATGTAAACAAATCCAGTTGAATATAAACTGTTCTTTGGAGACCAGTTTAAGTGCCTACATCCTGATTATATTTTGGACAAGTATAAAATAAATTTAATTAGTCCGGATTTAATATGATTTAAAGTCAAATTAAATCCAAAGTGAATAAAATGGCCCTAAAGTACAATAAAATTCTAATAAAATGAACTCGATTTAACTCAGAAGCAGTATTTTTAGTGAAGGACTAACTTTAACTTTCAGTTGTCAAAAATCTATCCCAATCAAAGTGCAAAACTATGCAGATGCGCTTTCACTATCGACACAGAGACGGCAAAACTACGCTGCACTATGAAAAGTGTGCTTTTCCTCTTTATTTTGGAAATGTTTTGGGACGGATCTCTCAGAAATATTTATTCAATTAATCCAGATTTAACTCACCAAATTCGTTTCAGGAGTTAACTCGGGTTCTGATTAAAGTCCCCTTGAGGGTATTTCAGCAAAACTCTAACGAACCGTAACAGGTTGGGTGAGCTTATATATAGTTCCAGTAATATGGGGACTAAGTGCCAAACAATTGCCGTCCAACAACCGATTTATTGCAGACTAACTTCAAAAATCGTGTAATCAGTTGTTTTGGTGATGTTTCCTAGCCGTGAGGGAGCTTTTTTTTGAAGCTGTTTGACTTGTAAGGTGTCATTAAAGATCGATCCTATGCAAGCAATCCACAGACGATTCAGAAACTTAAGAACCATTCATTCCAACTGGTGAGGCGGCTCTTTCCCCTTACTATACTGTGAGCCCTATGTGTGCAACTCTCTTGGCATATATAGAACATGATATGCGGCCCAGTTTGACGCGAGATCCAAGGTTGAAGGGGTAGCCTCAACTTGTTTATAAGTACATATCGTGCTACATTCCGGTCATGCGTTAATTTTTCCTGCGTCTTTCATTTCCCGGAGCAGAACTTTTGATATAAATCGCTCAATTGGCCGCAGTTGAGGGGATGACGAGGTACAAAAATATTCAATTCAACACCATCGCTATCGTTTATAGAATCTTATGACGTTTATTGTGACGTCAAAGGTAAATAAATCAACCACCGCTTATTTAGCACAAAATGGAAAATTTCTATGAGGTCTGTTGGTGCGGCTGACTGATGGGGGGAGATTTCATTTGTTTGTATGCAAAATCAACCAGAGGTCTGTTTTGAGATTTCCCGTAATAGAGTATCTTATTTTCTGTTGTTGCGGAATATGGAATGAATTTAAAAGAATTGAGGAGGAGTTGATTTCTTTTTAACGTGTGTTCAATTTAAAATGATTACGCTGTTTTCCCACTCAAACTCAAGTTATAATGATTCTGTAGGTACCAGTGAAAATCAAAGCTAGATTAAAAACAGTTGTCGCACTGACAAATACTATAATGATGGCTAGCTACCTGCATATATTCATAGACTTGCATTGAATGACATTAATTAAAGTTTCGTTGACGTTCTTACACGAGACCCATTCAATTGTGTTTTAGAGACTTAGATTGACAGAATTTGATTGCGCGAAATTGTGATATTTTGCATGTTGTATGCAGCACAATGAAAATGAATGGAAAATTTATTTCGTTAAATTGATGGTAATACATTCAACGGGTTTTTTATTTAACAAAAAGTATTAGTTAAGTATTCTGTCTTAATTTTTGTTTTTAAGTGTAACGAAGCGTTACAACTTCCCCTCAGGTGAACTCACTTTTTGATTATAAGCACAGATTAGCCACATGAAGATGAGAATCAGCGGCAGCCATTTTAATTTGCCAACAAGCTTGAACTGTCAGATATCAGATAAAAAATGAGAATGTGTGTATAAAAACCTCACACATAGACAGAAGGGATCTACAGATACCGGTTAAATTGTTGTTGCAATTCACATCTATTCATCGATGCGGGAAGAAATTACAAATACAACAATGTAAACAAATGGGTTTTGGAGGGTGAAACGTAAGAAACATTCTCATCTTCATGTGGTTAATCTGTGGTATAGAGACTAGATGATCCGGTTGACACAGACTCATAATAGGGGTGACGACTGAAAGATAGGCTCGTTATTGCGGTGTTAATACACTACCTAAGAAGAAGTTTTTTTGAAAATATTTTTAGTAGGGCCGTTAGGTTATTTAGAAAGGCTTATAGTACTTTCCGTTTTCTTAGGCTACTTCTTCAAGATTCCTTTGGACAAGGTTCCCCGAGAGGGTTCTGACCTGACCTTTCTCCAAATTACGTGCTGGGGACAAAATTATATGAAAAGTGTTATGTTAGTTATTTTAAGTTAATGAACATTGTAAAGCATTGTAACCGAAATTAGAATTAAATAAAGAATTTGTTATTCCGGGGTTAGACCCTCCAAGCCAAAGTTTAGTTGTTGCGTCTTTAGGAAGAACCCTGATGGATACCGGCGAGGTTACCTCACAAAAGGAGGTAACTGACTATTTCCTTTTCCTGCTGATCCCCATAATTACGGCAATGAATATTACAAGGAATTCCCAAATTCACCGCATGCCCTTCGATTGGCCAGTGACCAGAACATAGGTCGCAACGACCCTGGCTAAATGTCTCGCCTGGGTCTGAGTTTCAAGTCAGTTGTTCGGGATTTATTTTAGATGAGCCAGATCTTTCTGGATATAATGTAGGTTGTTAAACTGCACCACCTACAATTGGATTCAGTAAGAAAAATTAGGAAAATGTTACCTTTTATAACTCCGAGTAGAATGTTAACTCTGTCCGCAAGTGAGCTAGGAAGGGCTAATCCTTGCCTGGCCAGTTCGTCAGCCCGCTATAGTTACCCTCAATGCCAGAGTGATGTGGAACCAAGATAAAAGTGACCCTGAGGTTATTATTAAGACTTGAAAACTCCTCATGATATTGTTGAACCAATCTAGAGGACGGGGTAGCCGAATCAGTAGCATTGAAAGCTGCTTCACTGTCTGTCAGAATAGCAGTATTTCGGTTTTGATTAGGGTACTGTTTGAGTAACCTGCATGCTTCCCTAATTACCAGTAATTCAGCTTGAAATACACTAGCAAATTTGGGTAGCTGAAAAAACCAAATTTACACTCCATCTTAGGTTAGGTTAGGTGAGGTTAGGAGGGGCGTGCATAGCCCGGAGGCTGTTGCGTTCACGGGCGCCTAATGGTCCATTGTGATCCCCTTAATACAAAAAGCAAAGACGCTCCTTAACTAATGAATGGCATAGACTGGTTCATATGCGAACCAGCCTGTACTCTGTATAATATTTTCTCATGTTTGCCATTGAGACCTGAGCTAGATCGTCCAGTGCCAATGGCACAGTGACCCGTTAGTACATCTACCAATGTTCTAATATTCGTTTTACTCAGCGATAGAATATACTGAGTTTTCTTTTCATTAATTTTAGGCCATAAGCTTCTAGAGATAACGCAATCGTTCCTGGACATCTAGGAGTTATTGATTTGCTCTTTCGTTATTATGTCTATCTTCCTTTTAATCATGCCAATCAGGACGTCTGGTCCCATATCTTCTTGGCTACTATTTTCCCTATTTCCTCTATTTCCTTGCCGGTTCATCTGCTATATCTTCTAAATTGCTATGTCCAGGAACCCAGCAGAGTTTGACTTGGTTATTGGTGTTGCTAAGTGTGCCTCGGCATTTTGCTACTGTCTTGGATCTTATAGCCCCACTTCATAATGCTTTGAATGCAGCTTGGCTATCCATGATCTCCGAGGAGTACAATTTTTTCTTGTGAACTATTTCAGCCGCTTTTTCAATAGCGTAAATCTCAGTTTGAAAGACACTACACTCATTTGGGAGTTTGTATGATTCTATAACATCAAGAGTTTCACAGAACACCCCAGCTCCTGTTCTTTCTGCCATTTTTGACCCATCAGTGCAGAAGGAGATACCCTGTTCACTGATAAGTGAGTTGGGTTCCCATCCATGCCTTTCAGGTATTAAAATAGAGAAGTTTTTGTTAAAATCTATTTTAGGTGGGACGTAGTCAGTCGTCACATCAAATCCAGCCACTGTGTCATACCTTTGCAAGATAGACCCATGACCCATGATGCTGTGCTTCCACGAGCCCATTTCTTTAAGTTGAAGTGCACTTTTGGCTGCTGTGCGTCTTATGTACTCGTCCATGGCTGGAAGATTGAGAATAATTTCCAGCCCTACTTATGGCGTGTAGATCGAGTGGTAAAAGGTGCAGAATGACTCTTAAGACATCCGTCGGGCAGGATCGTAGGGCCCCTGTGGTGCCAATACTAGTTGTTCTTTGAACCTTCTTAATTTTGTTTACTTTATACGCTTTGCTAAGGGCGGGCCACCACACAATAGAACCATATGTGAGGATCGTTCGTACCACGGCTATGTACGTCCACAGTATCATCTTTGAGTGGAAACCCCATTTTTTTTCCGAAAGTCTTACTACATAGTATAGGCATAGAGAGGTATGCCGTCCTTCTTAACACCTTCTTCATTATTCAGTTTCCAATTTAACACTGAAAGACAATGAAACAGCTTGGCCAGTGATTTGGGGTAGAGTGAAAGGAGGTATTTTTATTTTGGTAGTAAAAATCATCAATTTCACACTTAGTCCACAACTCATGGCCCAGTTACTAACCTTCTTCAAAGCCATCTCTGTGATATTGCTGATCACAGGTGGAAACTTTCCTGAAACTAATATCACCAAATCATCCACTTTGTCAACCGCTTTAACCCTACATCTCTCCAACTTAAGGAGAATTTTGTTCATAACTAAGATCCAAAGAAGTGAAGATAGAACACCACCCTGGGGTATTCCTCTATTGACGTGTTTGGGCGATTTTATATAACCTAACGTAGCCTGAATTCTTATTTCGCTGAGCATGGAAATTTTCCATCCCCTCATGGAGTCCTCTACACCAAAGTCAACGAGTGATTCTCGAATATATTCGGTTAGGTCTTTGTTGAAAGCCCCTTCTACATCTAGGAAGGTGGCTAGAGTATATTCTTTGAAGTGGATTATTTTCTCAATTGAACGCAAACGCACTACCTCATGAAGAGCCGTCTCCGGTGACTTCTGCTTAAGATATGCGTGTTGAGAGATTACAAGAAGACATTCTTCTAGGAGGATAGTCAATAGGATCTCCTGGATGAAGCCTATCGGAAGTATGAAGCCAAAGTTGTATTCTGGGACTCAAAGTCGGAAAGGAAAACGTCTTTGGCGGATAATGACTTTTGACTAATCCACTTTACAGCACCTCGTAATGCGGTAATAATTAGCTCTAAATTTCGAAGGTTAACGATCCACCGAACAACCTGGCGCTCTCCAGACATTCAAAACGCCAAAGTGAGCACATATTCAAAATCTTCAAAGTGCGTACATATCAAAGAAGGAGCAACTCCTACGAATTTTTAAAAATATTGGCGGTACAAATCAATGAGTTATATGAGTTTCTATTTTAAAGCTGACTTATTACCAATACAAAAATAAATTTGGTTGCGTGCAGCTAGTAGAGAAACAGGGACTAGTGAGTAGTGACTCATAAATCTCAGCCATTTCAGTCCTGTGTCTTTGTTGTACGCCGGGAGCAATGGAAGGGATCTACAATTTTTGGCCAGAGACAAACGACAAACTAAGCGAGAGGTCACTTCATCACTGATATACTCTTGAAGGATTTGTTGAAAGAGATAGTATAACTAAAAAAAAACATTTTAGATGGAATAGGCTGGATTCGAAACGAGCCCTTTAAACATTTGTCCAACTCACTAACCATAGCCCCAAGGGGTACAAAGGTGATTCCTAATACATTTTAAACAGTACATGAATGCATTTAAATATTTTTTTTTTGACTTTTTCTAGAAACTAGATGATAATTTAATTGACCTTTTCACCACTCATTGATGAGTTAAACTTACCATTAGCTTGTACATTTCTATGCACCAAGGTTATGGACTGAAACTCATAACATAAAATCACACTTAGATATCACTAAAAGGAAATAACCTATCCACCCACAAGTTCACCACCTACTTGGTTAAAATATATATTTATAGAGATGAAACGAATTCCAAATAGTGTGATTCACGAGCAGCTCCATCGATCATTCCATGAGAAGAGCCAGAGGCTATACCATAAACCAAGCTACATTGGTCGTTCTCTTCTTATTATATACGTAAAGTTAAAAATAAACTTCCTCCCAGACAATGTAAATGGACTTATTAAGTAAAGTGATAAAATTTGAAATTACTTAAAAATAATTTAAATAGCGTCCGCAGTCGTAAAATAATTTCCAAACATTAATCATAAAGAAAATTCGCTTCAGCTCTGTATGGGAGAACGAAACATTTTTCCACCTCCCACTGGATAATTTGTTTGTTTTAAATTTTTAAAATGCCACTTTCTGCTAAAAATAGTAATTTTTTATTTCTACATTTTAAATTTTCACTGACGCAATGCCAAGGTGAATATTCTTGTTTTATGGCACTGTCACCACAACATCACAGCCATATGTCCTCCATGCAAAGAGATCATTCGTTTTCCTGGTGTTTAGTCTTTAATTTTTAGCATTTGGAGGTGAGGCAAAGTTTCTTGGTGGTGGTCTGATCTTCTAACGGCAATGTGATGATCCAAATTTAAAACAAATATGAAGCTGCTTTTTGAAGGTGTTATAGGGTGAATGTGTCATACCTACATTTCGTATAGGGGAAATGAGGTGTATTTTAATTATTTTTTTGTCATTAGTGATTCTTAAACAATTTGCTGTTAGATAAACAGACAAACACCTCTGAAAATGGAAAATGTGAAAATCAATTTGAAAATAATTAATGATAGTAAATACAAGTCGTAGTTAGTCACAGTAGTATTTTATATATTAGGTGTGGTAGGAAGAAAAAGTGGCTTACGGTTAAAATCGAAGGTATATAGTATACTTCGTTCGGTAAGTGAATATACAGCATCTAACAAACCCAATTTCCGACAATATTATGTGATAGACAATCATTAGGGGTATTCATGCAATGCCGTATTTGCCTAGTAAACCTCGTAAACTGCATAAGTTTATCACCGCGTAAATTAAATGTCAAAATTTGTATGGAAAATTATATACGCAGGGCTGATAAGTTTGCGCGATGATTTTGCCTCGTAAACCACGTAAACTGCATAAGTTTATCACCTCGTAAATCAAATGTCAAAATTTGTATGGAAAATTATATACGCGCGCAACGTAATAAGGATATACACAGATTGCTTTATAGGTGCGTTCATGCAAAGTGAAGCATACATTTACGCAAATACGAAGTTAGTAAATATATCTCATTGCATGAATACCCCTATTGATTTTTTTTCACATAACTCATAACTCCATTAGAATAATTGAAAATTATTTTTTTCGTAAGTCACTTTATGGGAAAATAATATGTAAAGGTTGTTTTTTTTTAGAGGTGTAGAACTTTAAGTTGGCAACACTATTTTAACTAGCGGCCATTTTGTCAGCTGTCAAGTGATTTATTTTTAGTTTGTTTTGGCATTTTAACATAAATAGACTGACTCCTGAATAACGATACCAAATTGTGCTTAAATGGGCCCAGAACAAGATTGCCGTTGATCCCAATTTTCATAACGGAATCTTGTTTAGCGATGAAGCTCACTTTTGGTTGAATGGATACGTCAATAAACAAAACTGCCGTATTTGGAGTGATGATAATCCTCAAGTGTATATTGAGACACCGTTACATCCACAAAAACTGACTGTTTGGTGGAATAATTGGTCCGTACTTCTTTAAAAACGATAGTGACCGCTATAGAGTCATGGTTACTGACTTTTTCGTTCATCAATTGAACAACCATGATGTGCAGGAGCTGTGGTTTCAACAAGACTGCGCAACATGTCACACAGCTCGTGCCACAATTGATTTATTGAAGGAAACGTTTGGTAACTGCATATTGTTTCACGTTACGGACCCGTGAATTGGCCTCAAATATCGTGCGATTTAACGCCGCTTGACTTCTGTAGAAATATGTGAAGTTGCTAGTCAACGCCGATAAGCCCAAAAGGATTGACCACTTGGAAGACAACATTCGCCGCGTTTTTGCCGATATACGGCCACAAATGTTGGAAAAAGTCATCGAAAATTGGACCTCCAGATTAGACTACGTCCGAGCCAGCCGTGGCGATCATATGCCAGAAATCATATTTAAATTATAACGCCAGAAGATTATCTTTTGAATAAAGTAAATTTCATGTCAATTTAAAAAAAATAATCTTTGATTTATTTCATTTCAAATGTATATACCTTTAAAAAAAACACCCTTTATGTACATTTTAAAACTAAGTTTGAAAAGCTCAACTAAGATGAATGAATATTAGCCGTGTTTTTTTCTGCAACCCCCGAGGGATTTAGCGACGCCATTACAGAAACAAAATGGAGTTTCCATACAAACTATCGATAACAAGTATGCAATTCACACCGGTAACATAGTTTTTCTCCGTGCTTAAATTAAGCCCTGAAGATTCTCCACGCTTTGCTTAGCCCGAAGGTGATTAGTTGTTGTTACATTTAACATGTAAATTGCAGGACAGGACGTGGTTTTTTTTCGATTAATTTCCTTGGGGCTTTAAAAAAACACTGCTTTTATAGCATAAAAGATCTCAAACAATACACTTTCCAGAGCTAAGCTCTTGGAATCTGAAAAATAATACTCGCACTTTAATGAAGCTTTATTTGATTTAGAAAGTGGAATCATAATCCCATAACAAGAATAAAATTCTTGCCATACGTAGAAAGAGCCTCTCATAACTAGGCCATTTAAGACTTTTAACAATCTTAAAGTAATACACAAAATTGCTTCTAGCTCCCTTGTTAGGTAAAGTAAGACTTTTGGAGTATCTTATGGGAAGAAAAATATTACTTGGGATCGGCTCCTTTTTTTTAACTACTGCCGCTGTTCTTCCATGTCGATTGGTGTCGGGCGCAACAACTATTGCTCAGGTTTTCACATCGCATAAATTCGAGCAAACATGGATTGATTTAGCACCACGTTGTGGCGGATAATGTGCATTGTCAGAGACGCCGTAAAGTGCCCACCGAAGATGCTATTGCTGCTGTGGAGCAGAGTATCGAAGAAGACCCGAATAAGTCCATCCGGCATCGCGCACAACAATTGGAGCTGTAGAAAATTGGGACTCTCGGCTGGAATTTATTCGTACCAGTCGCGGCGGCCACTTGCCCGAAATCATTTTTAAAACATAACAAAAAACCCTTATCTTTATAATAAACCTAAATTCTTGGCCATAAAATTACATTGTATGCGTTTTATTTCTTCTTGATAACCACACGTCTAAAAATAACACCCTTTGCAAGAACAATGGACGTGACTGATATCTCATTCGAAACTGCTTAACAAGACCATCTCTTCAACATACATATTAGTCATAAACATACTTTGAATATTTTGGAAGCAGCGAAATTGCGAAATAGCGTCATATTCTACCAAAGCTGAACAACGACTCGTTAGTGAAATTCAACCACAAAACTGATTGCCACAATATTAGCGTGACAAAAGTAATGTATATGTTCAGTAGGTGCCACAAGTGCAATCTACCAAGGCTATGGTTTTTTTATAAAGCAGAATTCAGAATCTTACTTGCGTCGTTTCTTCTGGTGTGATTTCCGGGAGCCGTGTGCCATTTATATAAATGAGCGAATCAATCAGACCTATGAGCGAATGAATATTAAGCTAAATGATCTTGCTCATTCCATAGCTCTTCCTCCAGATGTACACCTTTAAGGAATTTGAATATCTAGAGTATACTTTCAGAGAGAGACATTTGCTCTCTTCTACCTGGTACCGTCCCAGGTACTTTCTACTTGCTCTATAGGGCAAGTATTGGTTTCGCGTGAAAAAAAAATTCTAGTTGAAATTCGAATTTTTTTTCCAATTTTTCTCAAAACGGCTATATCGATTTTAATTAAACTACGTACCTGGGATGAACAAAGTGGTTTTAAGAAAACTGCGCTTCAGACTTTTGGCGAACAATTCGTATAACGTAAATACATAAGTTTACATATTATATGTTTTTTGAAAAAATGGTTTTAGTTTTTGGGTCATATTTTCCATCGTTAGACCGATTTTGTTATACTTTTGCAATCTGGTGCTTCTCAATAATTCAAACAATATTGCATTTAAAAATAAAAAAAAAATCCGTTTTCGTACTACCACAAGAGCAAGTTCGTGCGATTCAGTCGTCCATATTTTAGGTGTCTTCTGAGTTTGCAGTGGCCACTGAGGAGACCCGTAATTACTCTAAAGTCGTGCCTACTTAAAGTTGATTAAGTTTTTGAAACGATCTTGGTTATAATTCCCGAGTGATAGTTTTGCCTGCCTATCAGCTTGGATAGTTCCTTCCAGTTTTTGGAACATTTGGCCCCCTCCTCTTTTTTGATTTTGTTTTTAAAAACAAAAGGGCTCAGGCTCCATTAAGGAGATCGTTGCATCTATTTTTGCTATATAGAGTCTGCCTCCTCATTACCCTGGGCCCCGATATATGGCCAGGTACCCATTACACAATGGAGTGAGACGTTGTTTTATTTGAAAAGTTCGTTTAGCCTGTCCACGCACTTCCGCACTAGCTTAGAGCTGATCTTTTTTTTTTTTTAATTTTAATTTGCACATTTTGCTATGACATGTTAAGGGTCTTCCAATAGGGACTTCTGAACTTAGACAGTTGATAGCGCCCATATTGTTGAAGTTACATCTGTCAAATCGACTGTCATTTATTGAGTCTGTTCTGTCAAATCACCATGGACGGATATAGTGTTCAACAACAAGTATAAATGATAAAATTGTTTTATCAAAATGGGTTCCGCCATGAGGGCCATTTCTGGCTGAATGGTATCGTCGAGTTTGAAACGATACCAATCCACATGAGATCCAAGAGCGTCCAATGCATCCCGAAAACGGTACTGTTTGGTGTGGATTTTGGTCTGGCGGCGGCGTCATCGGTCCATATTTCTTTGAGAACGACGTTGGCCAGGCCATCACGGCGAGGGCTATAGGTCGATGATCGCCAACTTCTTTTGGCCTGAACTGGCACGACGCTACGTGTCTTACAGCTCAACCCACATTGGAAATTTTGCACGAGTGATTCGAGGGCATGATCATCTCACATGTGGAGGAGTTGTGAACTAGCCACCGAGATCGTCCGATTTGACCCTCTTAGACTTTTTCTTGTGGGGTTTCTTCTGAAGTCACAGGTCTATGCGAATAACTCACTATAAGCCAACATAACCCATGCCATTTAGTGGTGCTTTCCATCGGTATGGAAAGTTTGGTTCTATCCACAAAAATTCCAGCACCAGTCCCTTCAGTCGTTCTCGATCCATCAGCGTACCAATTGATTGTAAAGGGTTTTTCAACAGGGACGCTACAAAAGTAGAGCAACAGGGACAGCAAACGACGCCATATTTCTTGCCGCTCTTTTGACATTTCTCTTCAGTAAAGTTTGCCATTTCATGATGGAAAGATATACGAGCCAACAACGAGTCAAAATTATTAAAATTTACTACCGAAATTCGGAGTCAGTGGCCTCAACGTTAAGAGCGCTACGTCCAATTTATGGTCGTCATAATCTCCCTAGCAGATCAACAATTGAGCGTTTAGTGGAAAAATTTGAATCCACAGGCACGGTACAAAATGTTCCCGTGCCAGTGAGACAAAGAAGTGCCCGTAGTGTCGAGAATATTGCTGCCGCTGAGGCTTCAGTTGCAGAAAGCTCAAATGTGTCTCTCACACGTCGATCTCAAGCGTTGGGCGTCTCTGTGACGTCGTTGTGGCGAATTTTGCGAAAAGATCTTATCATACATCCTTACAAGAAATTGACGCAAGAACTGAAGCCGCTTGACCACCAGAAGCATCGTATGTTCGTGAATTGGGCTGAGCAACAACTTGAAAATGATTCGGATTTTCATCGAAAAATCATCTTCAGCGATGAGGCTCATTTCTGGCTGAATGGCTTCGTCAATAAACAAAATATGCGGTATTGGTCAGGCAACAATCCACACGTACTCCATGAGTCATCATTGCATCCCCAAAAAATTACGGTTTGGTGTGGTTTATGGGCCGGCGGCCGGCGTCATTGGGCCGTACTTCTTCCGTGATGATCAAGACCGGCACGTTACTGTAAATGGGGATCGCTACCGTTCAATGATAACCGAATAATTTTGGCCCCAATTGGATGATATGGACTTGGAGGACATGTGGTTCCAACAGGACGGCGCCACAAGCCACAGAGCGAATGTCACAATCAATTTATTGGAAACCAAGTTTGGAGAACGTGTTATCTCACGAAATGGTCCAGTCGCTTGGCCGCCTCGGTCGTGCGATTTGACGCCGTTAGACTATTTCCTTTGGGATACGTCAAGTCTATGGTATATGCCAACAAGCCAGAGACGATTGATGAGCTTCGTACGAATATCGAACTTGAAATTGCAGCAGTATCGGCCGATTTATGCTTGAAAACCTTCGAAAATTGGGTTCAGTGTCTGGACTTCTGCAAGCGTGCCCGTGGTGGCCATGCAAAAGAAATCGAGTTCCATACATAATAACATTGAACGTACTTTCACAGGAACAAAGAATTTCATTGATATCTAAAACCGTTTTTGTTTTATTTAAAAAAAACTTTTGTAGCGCTCTTATTGAAAAATCCGATATTTGCTTTGATTGTGTAGTTCCTTGTTTCGCCTGCCCACTTTTTCTTAATCATAATTAATCACAATATGACGCTCATTTTCGTTGATGTGATCTAAGAATGCAGTTCATTGGGTGTATGAATATGTTTTGTTGCCATCGATTGAGTACTTTTAAATGCAGAATCTCATACACATCACGATTTTCATATACTTTTGAATAATTTGTCATTTTTTTGCGGTTAATATGCATTTCTTATCAAGGAAATAACTTTGTTTAACAAATAGTAAGTACACTTGGGCGTATGCGTACTTTTTATTTTAAAGCCTTCTCTTCAGTTTTTGTTTCATCACTTTACATTATTTGTTACTGGCAATCGTAATTTTAATATTTTCAAAAGCCAAATGGTTACATTATCAATAATCACACTCCGTGCATCTCCTAATAACAGTCTCCCGTATATTCTTTTTAACACAGATCCTAAAAAAATAACACAATTTAAAAATATGTAATTTTATTTAGTTTTAAGTTTCCTTTGAATTAATACAAAAATTTCTACAAACGTCGAATTTGACTCGCCAATCTTTGCTCATGTACGTATAACGGGTGATTTTTTGGCTGGTTTGGTTTTGGCAACACTGGTTTTGACAGCTGACGTGTGTTTAGTACCTTGTGTCGCTGTCAAACAGCTTCAGTTTGGTTTGCAATTTAACCATGGATCGTCTTACAAATGAACAACGCTTGCAAATTATTGAATTTTACTATCAAAATTCGTGCTCGGTTCGAAATGTTCATCGCGCGCTGCTTGTGTTCAGCGATGAGGCTCATTTTTGGTTGAATGGGTACGTAAATAAGCAAAATTGCCGCATTTGGAGTGAAGATCAGCCAGAAGCATTGCAACAGCTACCAATACATCCCGAAAAAGCCACTGTTTGGTGCGGTTTATGGGCCGGCGGCATTATTGGGCCATATTTCTTCAAAGATGATGCGAATCGCTACCGAGCGATGATAACAAACTTGTTTTTGCCCGAAATGGAAGTTCTTGACTTGCATGATATGTGGTTTCAACAAGACGGTGCCACATGCCACACAGCACGCGAAACAATGGCGCAATTGTGAGGCGAGTTTGGTGAACAGTTAATTTCACGTTTGGGGCCGGTCAATTGGCCGCCTAGATCGTGCGATTTGACACCATTAGATTATTTTTTGTGGGGGTATGTCAAGGCTAATGTCTATAGGGACAAGCCCGCTTCGATTGACGCACTGGAAGCCAACATCCATGCATTCATTCGTGAGATACCGGCCGATATGTGTGAAAGAGTATGCCAAAATTGGACTCAGCGGATGGGCTACCTGAGACGCAGCCGCGGTCAACATTTGCATGAAATTATCTTGAAACATTAAATTGCACGGTTCAAACTATCGATTCAAATAAATATTTCATTCATTTTTTCGAATTTTTTGTGTTTTTTTTTTTTTTAAAGTTCTAAACCTCTTAAAAAATCACCCATTATTTTTAAGAGCAGTATGCTGAAGTCTATTTTCCGTTCCCAAAGTGCCCCGGCGGCGGCGTTCTATATTAATTTCCTTCATATTCCATTTTGGAAATACGCGGTGTATCAATAAAAATTCCATTGATTTCAAATTATTAACTGCATAAATCCCCTCGTCCAGAGGAAAAGCACTTAGCTTCTTTTTTTTCAATTTTGTTATGAAAAATTAAAAGCCAAGAATATTTTTGCATATTTCTTCGCACACTCTACCCAAGAACCCTCATAATCCACAGACCTACAAAATGGCCTCGATCAGCCAAAATTGTTTCAATCAATAATTCTCAAATCCGTGCCTGATATTGTACATATCAAGTTCACTGTTTATGTAAATTATAATAAATTCCACATCGAAACAAACATTAATTTAATTATTACCTCGAAATGCAACCATTCAAGCGTTGGACAGCGCAATTTGGTTCTTTATTCAACTATGTACTACGTATATTGTAGGTATACGTATTTATAACTAGCACACATATCCACTGCCCATAAACCGGACGATGCCAAATCGAAGCAAAGGCAAAACCATTTGTATTCAATTTATTGGACATCGAATGCGAAAACAAAAATGCTAAAAGCTAAGAACTAAGTATTTCAGCAGACTGGAAAGTAGAATCTAGGGCAATGAGTGTAGTAGAATATTGTAGATTTCAATCAACTTATAAAAACAAAATAAACGTGTTCTAGAATCTCGAATAGAATGCAGGCCAGAGAATTCGGTTTAATAGGCAGAGAGTATAGTACAGAAACAGAAGCCAACTCACTTCATTAGTAAATCATTAAAATTGTGTTGAATGAAACGAATGAAACGAATCGACCGAAATATTAAAATTCTTTGAAAATAAGTCTTCAAGAGTATGGCCTACAAAGATGTAGTGAAGTGTAGGAAAGGTCCTCTAAGAGATGAATGTGCAAGGGGCACAGAATTTATGAGGGTGAACCAATATTATGAAAATGTAAATATATGACAATTTTAATTAAAATTAGAATTTTGAGAGTGCAAGGGTCCAATTCTACAAAAGTTCGAAAGATTTTCCGATGTCACAGTTCACATATTAAACTATTCAGGCTAAAAATATGTGAGAGAGAAACTTTACCTCTTTTAAAATTTAAGAGAATATATAAGAAAATCATCCATATTTAATCATTGAGAGCCTTTTGCGGATACGACATTATGTTCTTCTTAAAAGTTTATGTTCTATTTTTTCCTCAGCGTAAGCTGTCACGTAAGTTGAACTTAATCATTAAGTTTCGTTTCAGCAAGAAACCAGAAAGTTGTAATTGTAATTGTAATTGTAATTGTAATTGTAATTGTAATTGTAATTGTAATTGTAATTGTAATTGTAATTGTAATTGTAATTGTAATTGTAATTGTAATTGTAATTGTAATTGTAATTGTAATTGTAATTGTAATTGTAATTGTAATTGTAATTGTAATTGTAATTGTAATTGTAATTGTAATTGTAATTGTAATTGTAATTGTAATTGTAATTGTAATTGTAATTGTAATTGTAATTGTAATTGTAATTGTAATTGTAATTGTAATTGTAATTGTAATTGTAATTGTAATTGTAATTGTAATTGTAATTGTAATTGTAATTGTAATTGTAATTGTAATTGTAATTGTAATTGTAATTGTAATTGTAATTGTAATTGTAATTGTAATTGTAATTGTAATTGTAATTGTAATTGTAATTGTAATTGTAATTGTAATTGTAATTGTAATTGTAATTGTAATTGTAATTGTATGGCCTGTAGGTTGGGTCAAGGCAAGACAAAAATTGTAAAGTAAGGGTAATTTTCTAAAAAAAAAATCGACCTCAAATAGAAAAAAAAAACCATTAAAAATCAACGGCAATACTTACAATGCCACGTTATACCAGTTTATAAAGCCAGAAATTCATTCTTGAATTGTGGGTATATGGATATATGTAAAAGCCGATCAACTCAAATACTTGGGGTGTTACTTTATACTGTTACACTATCTTGTAAAAACACTGCTGATGTCATCTTGAGAAACAAAAAATTTATGATATCTAGAATTTTCAACCAAAGAAAATTCGACAAAAAAGGTCAAAGATTGAAAAACAATCCGAAACAGCTGAACTATATGGTGAAGAGCTTTATTTTGTTCTTACTAAACATTTCCTAGAAAGCACCCCTAATTTGATTCATTAATATCTCAAAGTTTAAAATTAAGCTTATAAAATTCTTCACAAATTTAATTGAAACACTTTTTTTTTTGTAAGAGTAATAGACTTTGATAAACACGTGTCAAATCGTTAGGATGTGTTTTAATATACTTTTTTTTACATCACGTGGTGTAAATTACTGAACACATTTGTGTACATTTTTTAAATGAATGAAATGAAACAAATTTCTTGTGAATAATGTTATAAGCTAAATTTTCGCTTCGAAATTTCTACCAAAAATTTTTCAAACAATCATCTAGAAACTAAATTTGTCCCCTCTTTCATTCTACATTATCAAATGTCCTGCTCCAGATTTAGAAAATGCTTAACACATACAAATTAAGTTTTCCACCAAAATTCAGCTTTTTTGGAATTTTTCAAGTGAAAGTGTAATTTTTCTTTTTCAGATTAATAAACTGATACAACCTTTTTCTTCTTCTTTTTATCTTTGATGAGAATTTTTAATTTCATTATCCTTGAAAAATAAACATAATTTATTATCATTAATTTAAGTTAAGATACTGGGTTACCAATCAACAATAAAAAAAAAACTTAATAATTGCATTAAAAACAAAAAAATCTATAAAGCCATCAGCAATTTCAATTTTCCAAAAAATGTAAAGAATGTGGAAAAAGAATCATAAAATTATGTACATTATGTAGATTTTTCTCATTCAAGAAAAAAGAAAAAAATATAAAATTAAGTCAATAAAACAAAAATAAATTAGCATGCAAGGACGTCCAAAAAATTTCAATAGGTTTTCATAAAAATGCACTTATCAACGTCAATCGGCATTCAATCTGCACAGTTCTGCACACATAAAATACAACTCATGCGTAGATTCGGTCGCCAAGTGCGTCATCAAGAGTTCTAAATGAGTTCAAAACAATTTCCTCAATCGTTTTCAAAAATTCCAAAACAAAAAAAAAAACAAGTTATGTATCTTCAAAATTATTTTCAAATCATGAATGACAGCTATAGTAGCTCTTTCCCGTATTCAGATATTCAACATGTGTCTGATACCAATTTGTGCACAAAAGCTTTTACATATTTAATTTTTTTTTTTAAATTGTGAATTAATAACAATTTGGATGAAAACGTGCAGGATGGGATGATGTTTACCCGCATCGCATCTAAAGTACCCTCAGTCGCGTTAATTTGTGGTCTAAATAAACACCGCATGCGTCATCATGATTGGTGGTCACCAAAACAAAAAGTCTTATTTTGAAAAAATGCCAAAATGTTTAAAAAAACAACAAAACAAAACAAAATCAAAAATTCAGATGTGCAAAAATGACTATAAATTGTATGCACTTCGATTTATATTTACAAGGAACCTATTACGCATATAAATATTAAAAGTTTAAACAAATTAAAAATTAACTCACCCTCAACCATGTGAACATAAATATATGAGCAAAAAAGCCAGACATTTTTTTTTCTTTTATTATTAAAATTCAAATTATTTTTATTTAAATTTTTCTGATCAAGGCTGTGTGAATTTTCCTTTATTGTTTTCTTCTTCTTTTGTTTATTTAGAAAATGATTATTTTGTTTGTTTTGTTTTTTTCGACGTTTACAAAATATAAATTTTATATGGTACGATAAATCTCAATGTAATGTCGCCCATTAGTCTCGGGGAAGACGGATGCGTTTCGGCTTCTCACCTTCGGCACTCTTGATCCGCTTCCGCATGTGCTTGGGCAAAACGCGAATTATTTCAGAGTCAATTTGCACGGGCATTGAATTTTGTCGCAGCGCAAACCATTTGATTTTATCCTTTTTGTTGGATACGGCTGAAAATTTTAGAAAACAATAATAATATTTATTTTTATTAAAAGGTTCTGTACGATTTGGTCAATTTATTTTAATTCAAAATTAATTTTTATTAAAAACTAATTTATTTTGAATTATAGCGATCTTGGTGGGATGGTGCGAGGGATTTATTGTTTTAAAATTCTCTTTTGGTGAATTTTCTTTTGTAATTTATTTAAAAAAAAAAAAAATATGGAGGGATATTACGGTAGAGATACTCGTAAACCGCTGTTTTTGAAAACTCAATTTAAAAGCAAAATATGTTTCTCACTTAAAAATGGGTTTAAATATGTCAAAATTAATTTAAATTCAGAATAATGAGAGTATTCACACCAATGCAACACGAAGAGGCGATGCAGCAAATCGAATGTTTCGTTGTTGTTTCGAATGTTTCGCGTTGATATGGGAGAGCCTTCAAACTAGTATCATACTTAACCTATTTTCGACGGTGCCAGAATGACAGTTCTTCTTCTGAAAAGTAAAGAAATTTGCTTTTGGATTTGTTTTCAGAATCGTTCCAGAAGCGTTCACACTTATCAGCGGGGTTTGCCAATCGAAAGGGCCATTAATTAACTCGAGTTGAACAGGCCTAAGAAATTGACAATTCCTGCAAAAAACTAACCAAACATATTCCTTTTGACATATGCAGGATCGAGAGCTCGACCTAGAGTTGAGAGCTCGATTTGGAGTTAGGTTCAAATGGGAGCCAAGAAAAATTACACACACACACGTTAAATAAAGGGTTTTCCAGTAAGAGGTGTTATTTTGAATAGCCCGCTAGCTGTCACTTTTGAAGCTGTCATTTTTTTGACATTTGACAAGTAGAAACTACGCCATTAATAAAAATGGAACGATACACGCTTGAACAACGCATTGAAATTATTAAAATTCACTATAAAAATGGTGAAAATTTGGCAGAGACGGTTCGTAAAACTAAAAAATTTTTGGGTCATCGTGGAGCACCTTGTCGGACCGCAATACAGAAATTGGTGGACAAATTCGAGCTGTTGGGACAAGTTAGTGATAAGAAGAATAAAACCCGTGCACGTCGCTCAAGAACAACTGAGAATAATGCTGTTGTAGCCCAAAGTGTTGAAGAAAACCCAGGTTTGTCTATTCCTCGTCGTTCTTTGGAATTAGGCATTCCACAAACGTCATTACACCGTATTTTGCATAAAGACTTGGGTCTTAAGGCTTATAAAGTTCAGTTAACACAAGAACTCAAGCCGGCTGATCATCAACAACTTCGTGTCTTTGCTGATTGGGTCCTTGAAATGCATGAAAATGATTCGGAATTTCATCGAAAAATCATCTTGCCTGATGAGGCCCATTTCCACCTCGGAGGCTACGTCAACAAGCAAAACTGTCGCATCTGGGGCTCGGAAAACCCTAGAGTTATTGTTGAAAAGCCTCTCCATCCTCAACGCGTGACTGTTTGGTGCGGTTTATGGTCCGGCGGGGTCATTGGACCTTACTTTTTCGAAAATGAGGCTGGAGCAACAGTTACGGTCAATGGATTGCGCTATCGAGAGATGATTAATGATTTTTTATGGCCGGAATTGGATGGTATTGATCTGGACAACGTTAACTTTCAACAAGACGGCGCTACGTGCCACACAAGCAATGAAACCATCGATCTTTTACGGGAAAAGTTTCCGGACCGTGTTATCTCTCGAAGAGGTGATCACAATTGGCCACCGAGATCTTGTGATTTAACACCTTGCGACTTCTTCCTTTCGAGCCACGTGAAAGATAAGGTCTACACCAATAGCCCAGCGTCGATTTAAGACCTCAAAGATGGAATTCGTGAGGCTATCGAGGACATAGGGCAGCCACTTTGCGATTTGGTTATGGAAAATTTCATGAAAAGGATATGGTCCTGTAAGCGTGGTCGTGGCGGCCATTTGGCTGATGTTGTGTTTCATTATTAACGGCATACCTTCCTCTTTATAATGAAATAAACATCCGATCATTTATCTCAAAAAATGCCATTTTTCTTTGAATATCAAAATAACACCTCTTATTGGAAAACCCTTTAGTACACAATGTCAAACCAACTCCTCAGCCCAAGTTTTTAGCACAAATTTCGACTCGACTCCGCTCCTGAAGTGGAGTCGAGTCGGTTAAAGCTCATTATAACTCAATGCAGGCTTACAAAGTGTCGGATCGAGCTTCAAGCTCTCTTCAACAACTCAATGAAAGGGGGTATAAGTTGCATAATAAGGCGTTAGTATAATATAAAAATACCAACTTAGCGAAGGACCCTCTCAAAAATGGATACAAACTTCTTAAATTGAATAAAACGTTGGTAAAACCTTCTTGAATTGAATGGTTTACTGTTCAATAATTTGCAGTTAATTAGTCGTGAATTAGTTGTGACAATTTTAATTTGGTCGTACAATGTTTTCTATGGTTTTTGTTTTTTAATATGAAATTTATATTTCTAACTTTGTTATAAGCACCCCAAAAAGTAGTAAAAGCTTGTTATAGTGAATGTTTTGTTTCTCAATAATTTTACAGTCATAAAGTCATCGATTACTTATGACAATTTTATTTAGTGTCATGCGATGTTTTTGATTGATATAAAGTTGGGGAAGTCCCTCCTCAAAAAAACTTCTTATATTGCTTAATAGTTTGCCATTTAATAGTCGTCTGTTAGTTGTGGCCATTTAAATTTTTCCGTTCGATGTTTTTCGGTTTATTTGTATTATAATTATTATTATTATTATTATTCTTATCTTATTAGCTTCTTCTATAGTTTGCCGACTTTATCGTGCAAATTATTATGCAATAAAAAATTAAATTCAAGGAGCTTAAACCCATTTTCAAGTATGTGTTTTCCTTACTTCTTTATTTATTTTACCCATACACCCCCCTCCCCACCAAAAAAAAAAAAAACAGAAAACATCGCACGACAAAATTTATATTGCCACAACTATGGAACGCGATTTTTAAAGCAATAAAACATTCACTATATAACAAGTTTTTACCACTTTTTCATATGAATTTAGAAAAAAAAAACACAGAAAACATCGCACGACAGATCCAAATTGTCACAGCTTATAATTATTAAGCAATAAAACATTGCATATAAGAACATTTTAACCCTTAAGAGGGGGTGTTTCGATAACTTTATCAGAAAAAAACATAGAAAACGTAGCTTCGCTAAGTTGACACCAAGTTATGAAAGCAGCAAAATAAACATAGAAAACATGAAACGACAAATTCGAAATTATCACAACTATGTAATTAACGGCAAATTATCCACCTAACCACTTTTCGATCGCCGACACTCATCTAAAAAACACACCTAATATTGAAATATTCACGGTATGTCTGCCTTATGCAATATGCATGCAGTCTTGCATATTTTTTTTTTCTTGTTTATTTTGTATGACATTTCGCAATTGTAATTGACCACTCATGCGACTGAAATGTCAAAATTAGCGGCCAATTGCAATTGGCAGTTCCCTGGTCTTGCCTCAATGGGCAATACAAGGTTTTTAAGCAGCTTTAGCATTAACTTTGAAGTACATTTTGAATATGGCTGTTCATGTTTATTGAGTCGTTTTTCTTTGTAGATAATAATATCTATTAGATTTTTTTTGGCAAAAATTTTCTTTTTTTACATTTTTAATTAAAAAAAATACATTCAAGATGAGATCTCAAGACTAAAGGATACCTACGATCTCTTTTTAGTTTTTGAGACATGATCTGCATTCATTCACACATGCAACCAGTCTCAGTAAATTGAAATTTTGTATATGTGAATTTATTGTATCTTCACATCACCGATGATTCTGCAACATTCATCCACATTAAAAAATGAAATATGACTAATGCCGGATTTACAGTTTTACACGACTGACAAATTAGAACTATTTGTGGCAAAAAACTGTAAAAAGAATGAATTCTTCTATTCATTTGCCACTTTTTGACAGATATGCTGCCAAATTGTCAGTTGTGCATAAAATTGGTACAAATCGGCGGTTTAGGGGAAGTACCCAAACGAAGAAGAATATTTCTATGCTCACATGTTTTTTTTAAAAAGAGGAATTCTCGATTTTAAGAGATAAATAAAAACTACATTAAATCTGAAAGAATTCATCGATATTACCTTTCCGGACGCAATTTTTCACTTTTGCCTTCAAAAGATTTTTTATTTGGATTTGATTTAGTTTATAAAAAATAGATGAAGAATGATTTTGACTTATTGCGGAGAAATCTTGTTCAGTTTTTTTCCTTGTCCTTCGTCGTGATGGATCTCTGCCACCAAATGTCAGAAGTGTCAGTGTGAAAAAAAAAAAAAAAACAATCTGACAGCACTCCCTGGTTGGAAAACAAAACCAAATGCAGAAGGCATGAAGGCGAGCCAAAAAAGTCGTGTATTTAATAATAGTGATTAATATGTAATAATATTAGTTTTTTTTGTATCAAACACTTGAAAAAATGTTCACTAAAATGTTTAAACACTAATTAATACGTAATTCGATCGGAAATTTAAGTTTTTAGTTCCAAATACAAAAAATAATCTAATGACCGGATTTTTAACACTGCCAAGAGCATGTAAATATTTTCCAACCAGGGACTTGTTTTTTTGTTGTTTTTAGATGTTAAATTAGAAAGAGAAAAGACAAAGACAAATCTTGGAAGACCTCTATAGGATTATATTAAAATGATGGATGACTATTTCAAACAGTAGGTCTGTTCGTTTATACTAACTAAAACATCCAATTCTATTTATATTATTTATATAAAATTTGACAGAACTTCGTTCTTTTTGGACAATAAACACACAAAGGTAACATTTTCTTTGCTAGATCCAGTGGCATCGAGACAGATAAGAAAAATTGCGTACTCAAGAGAATAATGCATCTGTTCAGTAGATTGTTGAAGAAAATTAATATTTTTTTAAGTTGACGTCGTTCACAACTTGGCCTTTTTCCATTCACTATTAAAAGGCAAATTTACGCAAAGATTTTGGTTTAAAGACTTACAGGATCAAGCTCGTGCAAGAGTTGAAACCAAAAGAAGATCATTTGCCTCAGAAATTTTGGTGAATGTGCCCAAAATAAACTGGCATTGGATTCTCAGATTTAAGCGATTTTTTCGCATTTGGAGCGAAGATAATCTATAGGTTTAAAACTTTCGAAACTTCGTTGTAGGTATTGCCAAAATGCCCTGTTATGTGCGGACCACATTTTTATTAAAAATGAGGCTAATCAGCGAGCTGACGTGATGAAATTCCTGCCGCAAGCTCCTGCAAGCTCGTCAATAGCCTGTGCATCAGAGAAAAACTTTCATGAGTAGTGGAGGAAATGTGTTATTGAATTGCTTTCCAAAAAATTAATAGCTTCCGGTGCCAGAACTATTTTTTTTGTCAAAGCAAATAGACTGTCAACGAATTTTCTTTCTTTTGACTCCCGATTTATATTTTGTTTTGTATAAGATGCGACAAAAGTATGCAGCGTGTAGGTTGGGTCAAAATAAGAAATAATCATAAGTGAGCTATCAATTTATCAATTTTAAACTTTTTTTCCAACAACTATAAATACACCCTGCTCTCTAATTGACATTTTTCTTTTTTGGCTCTGAGCAGATGCTGAGCGATCAGAGCAGAGCTCTGAGAAGATTATGATCAGAGTTTTCAGATTTAGTTATGAAACACACTTGACACTTGAGCACTGAATTGTCATTTCATAGGTGTGCCTGTCAAACCACTAAAAAACAAGTGAAGTTGGCTTCGCTTGATTTGCTCGGTCATTTTATTCTGAGCTGATTGAGCAAGCTCTGAGCTAACTCCGATGGAAAAAAGAAACAAACTTTTTATGCTCTGACATGTCTGAGCTAAAAAAAAACAAACATAGAATTTTTTTTTGACTGTTCCGTGATCTGCTATGAGTTGAAAAAGCAAAATGCCATATTATTAAGATACCAATTAGCATAAAATGTTTCATTCATAGTTTAACACTATTTTACGTCATACAAAAGGAATAACGTCTTCAAATTTCTAGCTTTGAATTGTCTTGCCAAGATATTTCTCCCCACTGGGTCGAGATTCATTCATTTAAATTTAATTTGATTAAATAAAAAAAAAAAATAACAACAACAACAGCTTATTTACCTGCGTCAGAATAATTCCTCCGTTCTGTTGTCGTTCTGGTAGTCGTAGTTGTTGTCGATTCTACCATAGTCTTCTCATGAACTAATACAGCTCCCATAGAAGAGGGATTATTTTTGGCCAAATCCACCTGTTTGCCATTACCGTTTTCGTCGTCGGGTGTAGAATCATTTCGCATAGCATCGCCGCGCTGCAAAGTAAGACGTCGCGCCACAGTGGCCTCTAAATTAGATACAATTTGGGATGAATCATCTTCTGACTTCTCTAACCAATCATTGACGTCATTCTCTGATGATGTGATGGCTTTTTTATCGTCTTTTTCGCCTTCGATTTTAATTGAAGAATACTTTGCTGATGTTGTGATTGTCGCAATTGGGGTTTCTTCACCGAGGGGCGATAACATTTCATCGGAATGTTCCAAGGCCGAGGGCAACGAATTAACGCCAGTTTGACGATTAAATTGGCGCCTTCCATTTTCCTCCTCAGCCAACTGATCGAGAGATTCACCGATTGCATCGTTCCCGAATGATAAGTTTCGTTCCTCGGTCAAGGATGCCTTGGTGCCCATACTGGCACGACGAATTCGCCGTCGAGTAAGAAAGCCCCGGGCACCAGCTTGGATCTTAGTGGCCGCCGCCGAGACAATAGTCGTATCAGTGTCAGTCGATGGAAAATTGTCCAAAGCAGTGCTGATATTGAAGTCATCATGTGGAAGATTGCTTTGGTCTCCCACATCATAGTAGTCCGAGTCAGCTTCAGACACAGAGTAAGCCATCATTTTCTTGCGGACATCTTCTGATAGGGCATCATCCATGCAGAAGCTGCTTCCGCTTTCTTCGGTTGACTTTTCCGGATCAATGTATTTAACTGTATCGTCGATAGTTACCGATTTAAGAAGGTAATTTTGAGGCTTCAAAGTACCTCGACTTGCTGCAATTGTATTCATCCGATGAAGAGAATGAAGATCCAAGTTCTCGTTGAAAGTATCTTCGGACTCAGTCAGTTGTGAGGTAGAATCTCCATAAACAATCGACTCACTCTGAGCACTGCTCTCGCGCGTTGTATCACCCCGCTGCAGTTTCTGCAGAACAAAATCATCTTCAGCTTCGGTGGAGCTGGATTTCTGAATCTTTTGCATAGGTTTGATGGGTTCACGAATTGGTTCTTCAAAAACTGCCTGCTGATCTGATGTAACACTATCAATGGAAATTTTATGCTCCGATGCACGTCTTTGACGCATGCGTGCTACCATTTCTTCAGGTTCTCGAAGCTTCTCAGTCATGGCATCGAGAACGTCTGGCTTCGATGGTGGTATATCTAAGGCATCAGTCTCTGAGGTCTCATCGTAACCAGGAGTTGTGGTAGGGGATTCAGCTTTTGTTGTAGTCGATTCAAGTTCTGACTCATCTGGGTCTGAACTGGCTGCTGAGTATGGTGTTGGAGGAATCACTTTTTTCACACAGGGCTCCTCGACAACTTCTTGCGAAGAGTTTCCAGTTGGAAGATCCTTCGGATCAACTGTGTTTTTGATGTTTTCAGCTGGTTTAAGATTATCTTCAATCAGTTTTTCTATTTTAGCTTCAACTTGTGATGTTTCTTGTTCATTGTTATCTTCACAATGTTGCTTCTCAGTAATTTTGGAACTTTCGTGAATTTCGTTATTTGGTGGGGATATTTCTTTAATATCAAATTTGGTCTTGTTTTCGTTTTCAAGTAATTTCGCTTGGGGATCTGAAAGGCTACTCTCTATAAGCTTTGCTGCAATTTTAATGTCTTCCTGATTTTGACCGTGCGCCTTATCTTCGTGACATTCTAAGTCCAAACTTTTCTCATCATCTTTTGTGGTTTTTGTTTCGATGGCTTTATCCGTGCCTTTAACGTTTTCCATTGATACTTCAGATTGGACTATTCCGTCTTTACCTTTAGTGGAACATGCATCTTCAAGGGAAGACGAAACATCACGTAGAGCCTTTGATACCTGTTTAATCGCAGTTTCATCTTTCTGAGTATCTTGTTGATGTGCTTCTTTTGTAATTTCTTCTTTTCTCTCAACAGCTTGTGGATCTAATTTGGTGTCAACTATTTCAATAAGCTCTGTAGTATTGGAAGCTGAAGACTTTTCTAGTTTGGTATCTTCCTCTGCAGGATTTTGTAGTGCCTTGAGTTCAAGGTAAGGTGAGCTCTGTTTGTCTATTTTACTGTCGAGAGACTCTTTTGTAGTGGTAGTCTCTTCATTGATCTTTTGATCACTTGGTTTTTCAATTTCTTCCACTAATTCTTTTGTTATTTTACTCTCAAGACCTTTTGTTTCGCTTGAATTTTTATCTAAAACGACATTATTTCCTTCGAATGGTTTCTCATTCTCAAGATCATTATTTGTTGCTTCATTTGTATTTGTTTCTAAAGATTCTTCTTTCTTTACTTTTGAATCTTCAATTGGAAGTGTTTTTCCTTCCAATTCAGTGTAAATCTGATGTGCTTCAGAAGTTTGTGGGATATCCTTACTATCGCTAAAATCATCTTCAAATCCATGTTGTTCTATTTTAAATTCTTCTCCAGGTTGCATTTTAAAGGCATCTTCCAAGGGCTCTTTAAGATTTGAAAGACTACGATCGGCTTCTTCAATTTTATTTGAAGAGTTTTCCGATTTGTTGTCTTTGTAAGATATTTCAACTCTATTGTTTTCGGTAAGATGATCATCAAGTATTTCACCTGTTTGGGAAACCTCCATAGTTTCAGAAGCTAATTTATCAGCTTTTTTTATTTTTCCAGCAGTATCTTCTTTAGAAGATATATTTGTGTCTTCTTTTGAATCAACCTTCAACTCTGTATTCATTGATTTGGCTGAAAGATCTTCATCTGGTTTGATATTGGTTTCTTTAATGGTATTAGCATCACGGCTTACTGTTTGTGCTTCAGTTTCTAAAGCTTCTTTTTCTTTTAATCTGTCCAAACTCCTTTCAGTATCTTTCTGATCTTCCATTTGTATTTTTATAATGTCTTCATTTTTGTCTTTTTCGTTTTTGAGCCCATCATCGACATGCTTAGCACTTACCTCAGGACTTGACTCCCTTTCAGAAGCATCGTCTTCTGATGATGGTGGTATAAGAGATATAGCAGGGCAGTAATTTGAAGACATCAATTGTTCAGTTGGTTGGCCTTGACTAGTTCCATCACTCTCAGTTACTGTTACATTTGAAGAATCAACGGAAGGAACTGTTGCAAGTTTTTCTTCCTTCTTTGGAGGAATGACCGAAGATTCAGTTATTCCACACGACGATTGGGCATGATTCTGCTCTTCCATCAGAACAAATTGTTTGATTTGATCAGATGAGTCAAATTCAGTTGGAT
Organism: Leucozona laternaria; assembly: GCA_932273885.2. NCBI lineage: Eukaryota > Metazoa > Arthropoda > Insecta > Diptera > Syrphidae > Leucozona > Leucozona laternaria. The sequence continues at coordinate 213,523,272 of OW026366.1, read as the reverse complement.
TACTCTCTAAAATGTTTCCTTAGATAAAGTAAAATGATATAGATATAAAAATTCTACTTACTCGCAATTTTGATTAATTCTTCCGCACAAATTCCTCCCTCGTGAATTCCCTCTGCACAGTTCTTGCACACATCTGTAGTTGCAGCTTTTTTAGTGCCATCTTGTTTGTCTTCACTATTCTTCTGAGGTTTTTCTTCTGTATCCATTGATTTAGATCCGTTGGACAACTTTTTGTTGGATTCAAGAACACTCAAAGCAGTTTCGTCTTCATTTACAAGTTTGTTTGATATTTCTTCACTTTGATCAGTTTTCTCCAAATTATTGTCGTCTTTCTTTAAAATTTCTTCTTCATTTGCTGAAACTATCCCAGAATTATTTTTATTTAAAGTATTTTTATCATTTATCTCAGTTATATTAGTAAGCAACAAACTACTAGTACTAACTACAGCTGAACTAATAGGTGGCGTTAGTTGTTGATTAGAATTTAAATTTTCACGACATGCATCAATGCTACTCAAATCATTAAATTTACTAGAAGTAGAAATTAATGGATCTACAGAAGAAGAAGCAGGCAAAGAACATTTCGGAGAATTATCGCTATCGGATGGGATTATAGGATCATCACCCACAAACCATTTTAGTTTTGGACTGGCACTAATTGGCTCTTCAGCATTGACAATTTCATCTAAAGGTGGAGCAGTAGGTTCAATTAGACTCCTTTTAAGGCGAAGTTTCTGCGGGCTACTCACACATTCATTGTCTAATTCTTGATTTTCAAAATGAACCCCATTTAAGCTTAGTGTTGGCGCAAGACTCTCTTCGCTATTATTTGTTGGAGTATGAGCTTCTGAAGAATTGATTTTGTCATAATTCAAAAAAGCTTTTTCACTTTTCGTTTCAACACTCTCGACATCCGATAAGTCAAATGATGTATCTGGTCCTATAAAAGTACTTGATTCATCTGAATTCTCCATAACTTCTTTAGGAGTTGTTTCACGATGAGTTCCGTTAGGATAGCTTCTTGACGATAGATTGTTTTTATTTGCGTGGTAATCACGGTAGGCTTTTTGAATTGTTGAAGCAGCATTTTCAAGAACTGCCCCTGCTGAGAATGAATTTGTAGCACCTATCGGATTATTAGAATGTATGCTTGTTGACGTTTGATATTCAGCTGGCTTTTTAACCAGATCTAGGTTTCCAGTTTCAGTTGTTTTTTCAAGATTTTTTTCCTTTTCAGCTTGTCTCATACCTTGAGCATGATCTACAATTGGTCCCTGAATTAGTTCTTCGTTCAAAATTGGATTCAAAATGTTTCGATCAATTTCGTCACTTTTCGAACTACTTTCTCTCCCTGTTGTGGAGATTTTCTTGTGTAGAAGCTCTTTTCGTGTCTTATAGCCTCTAAATGTCTTTTGTATTGTTGTTGCAGATTTCTGCAAAGCCTCATTATGAAATTCTTCCACATCGAAACTGTTGAATTCACCTTGTTTTTTCACATCATGATTGTAGTTTTTTATTAGTTCATCGTCAATTTTTCCACTGCCTTCTTTTACCGAAGGAGTTTTCTGCTTTAAACCTCGATCAATGATCATTGTGTCTCTTTTGAGATTTTTTCGTGTTCTGTATCCTCTAAAGTTCTTCTGAATAGTCCTGGCAGATTTCTCAAGATCAGTAGTACTGCACTGTACATCTGGTATATCGTTTTCCTTAAATTCATCTTCACTAAGTGTTGGCTCTGTTTGTACTTTATAAACTGATTTATTGAGATCATTTATCCCTGATTCTCCTATTTCTTGTTTTTCTCCTTCTTTCTTTGTTTCTTTTTCCTCGACAATATCTTGATGAACAATTGAGATATCTTTAACTTCATTTTGCTCTTCATTTCCTTGCGTTTTCGAACGAAATACATGAATATCTTTTGCTATTCCACTTCTGACACCTTTTGTGTTTAAGTCCTTCCTTGTTTTGTATCCCCTAAAATGTTTCTGAATAGTCGTCGCAGATTTCTCAAGATCAGTAGACCTGTTCTGACCAACAGTGTTATCTTTTTCCTTAAATTCACCTTCAGTAAGTATTGATGCTGTTTCAGATTTATTAAAATCATTTAATTGTTTGCCTCCTTCCTCTTTTATATTGATCTTCCTGACACTGTCAAGCGTTTTCTCCTTTGCTTCAATTTTCTCTTCATTTCCTTGCGCTTTCATATCGGAAAGATCAGGATCTTTTGCTCTTCCAATTCTGGCACCTTTTGTGTTAAGGTCCTTTCTTGTTTTGTATCCTCTGAAATGTTTCTGAATAGTAGTTGCAGGTTTCTCAAGATCAGAAGACCTGCACTGACCAACTGTTCCACTTTCAGTAAGTATTGGCCCTGTTTCAGATTTATTAAAATTTATCCTTGATTCTTCTGATTCTCCTTTTTCTGGTTTTTCTCCTTCTTCGTTTATGTCACTTTTCTCAACAACATTTTGATGAACGACTGATTTCTCTTTTGCTTTATTTTGCTCTTCATTTACTTGCGCTTTCATATTAAAAATTCCACTTCTGACACCTTTTGTGTTTAAATCCTTTCTTGTTTTGTATCCTCTGAAATGTTTCTGAATCGTTGTGGCAGATTTATCAAGAACCAAATTCTTATAACCCTCAAAACTTTTTTGTAAGTCTTCAAAAATACCCGATGATTCTTTACTCTCTTCAGAGTTGAGTTTTGAATCCAGATTCAGAGTATCTGTTTGACCATTAGGCCTCACTTCACTCTTAATGAGATTTGGATCTTTTTTGAGAACTTCTTTCCTAGACTGATAGCCTCGGAAAGTTTTTTGAATTGTTAGACCAGATTTTTCTAGACTCTTATTTGTAGATTCTTCGTTGTTGAGTTCATCATCTAGTTGTAACTTGTGCTCGTTGAAAACCTTTTTGGGTTCCACCCCAAGGTTGTTTGAAATTTTGCCTTTAGTATCTTGATTGCTGTCGACTTTTTTTCCTTTTTTGTCAGAAGTTTTGTAGTTCTTCCTTGTTTTATAGCCCCGATAAGTTTTTTGAATTTTTGAAGCTGCTCTGTCAAGAGCTGGGTCATGCAGTTTTTCAATATTTGGCATAGAACTTTCTTTCTTTGTTTCTTTAACTGCATTATCTCCTTTGGCCATTTTGATTTCTGTCGCAATGCCTTCCGGATGTGTTTCTTGATTCTCTAAAGAACATTGTTTGTCTTTTTTCGAAGAGCCTTCTATAGCATTTTCAGGTGGTACTGACGCAGTTCTCAAATTTATGTTATCAAAAGCTGTGCTACTTTTGAAACTTTTATTCAAGTTTTTCCTTGTTTTATAACCTCTGAAAGTTTTCTGGATCGTCACAGCTGACTTCTCATGGACATTGGCTTTCAACTTATCCATGTCTTTTTTCAAGCTATCAAATAGGTCTTCAGAACTGTTTTCTGATTTTTTTTCATGAGCTTCCAAATGTGGACCAAGATTCTCAACCTCGTTCAGAGAAGATCTAACCGTGTAGGTTTTATTTAATGTCGGTTTTTTTATTTTGTTGTTTGCCTCTTGCTTGTGGGAGTCTAAATTAAGATCCAGGTTCTTTTCTTGATCCATTTGTTGAGTGAATGTTTTTGACAGATCACTTTCATACTTTTTGGAGTTGTCTTTGATGGTACTGGCTGGTTTTTCTAATTCTGTGCTTGCAGCACTTGATTGTTTTGTTTGTTTGCCATTGGCTATTTTACTTGGAGATTTCTGAGGAATTTTGGTTCCCTTAGAGACTTTAACAGGACTTCTTTGTTTTCCGCTTTTGACTCTAGCTCCCGTTTTCTTTTTGCTACCAGATTGTGGAGGAGATTTGAATGTTGTTGACAGAAGTTCCTTTTTGATTGTTTCTAAATCAAAAAATTCTTGATTTTTTGCGGCTCTTCCATTTATCGACACCGATTTGCCCTTTCTTTCAAATTGATCCCTTACATTTTTTAATCCTTTTGGTCGTTCGAGTAAATCTGCTGTTGACAGAGTTTTGGTGTTGAGATTTTTAGATTTGTTTCCATTTCCGCTTGAATTATTGGTTTTGGTAAGTTTTCTATTTCCAAGTATCTGGGTCTTATCCAGCTTGACAGTTTGATCTAGAGTATCACGAATGAAAGTTTGATCATTCTTTTCAATAGATCTTTTGTGTGGTATTGAAGGTTCTTCTTTGAATTCATCCGAACTGTCATTTTTGACATTTGGTTTCTTTTCAAGGGACTGCTGTCTTGTTGAAATAGTCGTTTTATGTGGTGATGATTTCACATTTTTATGATTAACTTTGACTGAAGTCGTTTGACTTGATTTAAGTTGTTTGGATGGTGAACTTTCATTTCTTTCAAACGAAGATATTGATTTAGAATTTGGAGTGGCTCTTGCTTCTGAAACCTTTTCGCTTTGGCCTTGTTCCATGGAGCTCAAATATTTTGTCGGATGGATTACTGCCACCGGAATCTGACTTCTTACTAAATTATTACTTCCCAAAACATTTTTCGATGGTGACTGAATACAAGTTTTATCTTCTTGGGATAAATTTCCTGGAACTTGAATTTCTGTTTGTTCTTCATTTAATTTGTCCCTTAAATCTCTTCTAACTCGATGACCTCTATAAGCACTTTGAATCTTTATTGCGGCATCGATTTTATTGTCATCATTGAAGTCCGCCGAGCCTATGTTCTTAGTACCGAATGAACTTATATTCCGACTTCTGTCTTCTTCACTTTTTCTGGATTTGTTCAAGTCTTTTCTAACCTGATAGCCTCTAAAAGCACTTTGAATCAATACTGCCGAATGGTTTAAAACATCTGCGTCTTTTGAAACATCGATAGAATTCTTATTTGCATCAAACATATCTTCCATTCCTCCTAAATGCTCCGTGGCGTTCTTCAAATACTTTATTGTGTCTTCAAAGAATTCCAAGTCTTTTCCTATGCTTGAAATATCTGCTGAAGTTTCAGCACTACTGTTATAACCTTCAACATCTGTTGAGGCTGTTGTAATTGAATCATCATGATTAGCTTTCATGGATGGGGTTAGCTTAGCGGAAATATTCTCATTTGAAGCAACAACCTCGTGATGAGGATTTTGTGACAGAGTATTAATCTTTTTTCCAGAATCATTAGAACTTCTAGAATCTTTCATTAACTTCTCGTTTTCATTGATTTCTTTTGACTCTTGGTCAGACTTGTTGTTGGAGCTAGTTTGAATTGCTCTTGTTTCTAAGGAATGCTCTTCTTCGGTAGATTTTTTCTCTTCAGTTGCATTCTTCTTTTCTGAAACAACTTCTTCAGGAAGTTTGGGTTCTTCGTTGGATCCTCTTACTATCGATACCATGTTTTCAACTGAATCAGAATTATCAGTAAATTTAGTATTATCTGGGTTTGCTTCTTTTAAATCTTGTGATTCAATTCTTTCAGAAGAATGATCCACAACGTTCTTACCTATGTCAGCGTCTTCCATTTTTTCTGGTGTAATAGATTTCGACTGTTGAGAATTAAGATTGGATTGTTCCTCTTTCTGTTCTGTGGACTTTGAACTTTCAATAAATGTTATGTTTTGAGGCTTTTCTGTTTTTAAAGTAATATTTGCGTCTTCTTCATTTCTCTCTGGGGCAGTACTGCTATCAAAGTGCTTAACCGATTCTTCTTCTGTTTTCACATTTTCAGCAGGGCAGTCAGTTGAAGATTGGTTCATTTTTTCTAAATTAACTTTAGGGTCAGATGACCTTTTTTGTAAAGTATGCAGTTCTTTACTACCAACCAGTTCTATAGTTTCGTCCTTATCTTCATGGGCAATGTTTGAGCTTTCTGCTGGAGTTTTGTCTTTCACTTCTTCTACAGCTTTATTTTCCAAAAGTGATGAATGTGCATTTGTATCTATGTCAAGCTGTTTCCTGGATTTATCTTCGTTATTTTTTGTTGGTTCGTTATCAAGTTTATCTTCAAAATCAATTTTATTTTCTATTAAAGTCTTCTCTATCATATCGATTTTATCTTCTTCTGCCTTAGAACTATCTTTTTCTAAATTTAAATCGTGATTATCATTCGATAAGTTGATTATTGAAGAAGTTAATTTAACGGATGAAGCTAGAGATTGACTAATGGTTTCAGGCTCTTTGTGCTCTAAAATCAAATTTGTTTCTTTTTTTCCTTTGGATTTGTCGATGTTTTCTAAGTTATCTTCGTATTCAGTAAAATGTTTTGTTGCTTCAACGGATGTGCTTGGCAATATGTTCAGTTCAGTGAAGTTTTCAGAAATAGAACCATCAGCATAAGTATTCTTAAGAGAATCAGAAGCAATAGCACTTATCTTCACTTCTTCTTTTTCGTCATTTGAAACTTTTTCTGGTTCTAGTTCTGTATCGTCCTCACTTTTGCTGTCTGAAAATGCATTTTTCTGTCCTGATATTTGTTGCAAGTGTTCGAAAGAATCGCCACTACCAATACTTTGACTTTCTGGAAATTCTTTTGCCGACAGGTCTTCTTTTGGTATCTTAATTTTTCCTACTGCAGAAGTTTTATTTGTTTCTCCCGACAATTCTAAAATATCTGAAATTTCTGAAACATTTAATTTTGACTTTTCATCTTCAACAACTTTCGAACTGGGTAATATTTTCACCTCATGCATTAAACCCTTCGGAGGGTTCTTATCTTCTGGTGGTTTTTCATCTTCTTCAGTCACCGATTCTTCAATATCTTGTTGTTTGCCGGAAGTACACAGCATGTTCGAATGAATATCTTTGTTTTGGTAAGAAGAATCTTCTAAATTATTATTATCATCATGTTGAGAAAACTTATCTATCGTTCCATCTTCTGATCTTTTATTTCGTAAATGGTCTTCAATGTTCAAACCTGGAAGAAGATCATTTAGGTTTTGAAGTTCTTTCAATTGTGACTCAATTTCTTGATCATGATCTAAAATCTCCTTCTTCCCATCTTCACTTGTTTCTGAATTCAAGTTTTGATCGGGTTTAGAATTTTCTGATATATTCAAAATCTCTTCAGAATCAGCATTACTTTTTTGATTTCGTTCAGCTAGATTTATTTCGGATTTCTGTAACTTATCTTCTGGTTTTTGTTTAACACTGTCTTCACCATATATCAAATTTTTAGAACGGTCTACTTGTTCGATCATTTTACCGTTATCAAGAGGTAAATGTGTATCCTTGCCTGAAGAGCTTTTTTCATTACAGGTTTGTACCTTCGCTTGATCGTTAAAGGTTTTAGACACGGATGAAGTATTGCCATCTTCATCTTTTGATGGAAGTATTGGTGATTTATCTTTATGTTTCTGTACATCGCATTGAGACTCATGTGCTTGCTGTGAAATTAGCTCATTTTCTGTCCGTAGGGCTATGTCGGCAAGAGAAGAATTATCAACTGAACTTGCATTTAAATTATCATTTTCTTGTTGAAAAGATATTGCTTCTAATTTAGAAGCTGTATCTTCCACGAATTTAGTTGGTACTCCCCTCTCAGAATCGATTAGTTTTTCAGAAGCTGTCTTGCTTGAAGTCTGAAGTGTGTTTTCATTTAAAATTTCCTTGTCGAGATCGTTACTTCTCGAACCTGTATTGATTTGTTTGAGGATCATTGACTCCGGTACCAAATTTGTTTTTTCTTCTTCTAAAGCTGAGATTTCGTTAGGTTTTGAAGGGCCTTCATTCGCTTTTTGATTAGCTTTTCCATTCTTTTCATTTTCTTCTTCTAGTTTTGTATCATGAATTTTTGATGTGCGATCTTCTGTTTCGTGTCTTGAAAGATTTGTCTCATTTCGTTCTTCACCGAAATCTGGAAGCTTTTCTATGCTAAATTGTGAGTCATTAGGTTTTAGATTAATTCCTAAGCTAATTTCTTTTTCACTGCTTCCTTTTACGGTTAAATCTGGACTGTTTTCTTTTTCAGGTGTTGGATGATTTGGCTCATTTTGATGCACCAGTTGTCCTTGAACTATCGACGGAATTGAGTGCTCGTCGCTGAGCAATTTTTTCGTAGTTCCAGTATATTTTGTTGGTTCTTTTTCATCTTCATCAATTTGTACCTTCAATGGGCTGGCTTTATTCTGTACCACACGCAGCTCTACATCATTTTCAATTTGTGTCGCACTTGACTCCTCGGAAGTGCTTTCTTTTGATTCCAATGACTCCTCTTCGGATTTATCGTCTGGACTTCTACTATCCACTTCACTACTAGCTGCTGCTGCTGATTTTAAATACTTTTTGTCATCAGGTACTTTATGACTCTCTTCAGAGTTCCTACTTCTATTTCTCCGCTCAACGACAGGTGTGCGTGCTGGATGAATTCCATACAAATAAGTTGGAACTCTCTCAATCTCAATAAATTTCTGCACATTCTGTGCGTCGTCGTTATTCTCCTGATCCCCGTCCCCTTCCCCTTCTGCCACCTCATCATCATTCTTATCCCCATACAAACTGCCATCATCCTGCCTTGCATCCCTCTTAACAATATCACTCATATGATGTACCACATTCTCATTTGATTCCAATGAATCGACATCTAACTCTTCGGGTTCAAGTGAGTCTTTTTCCATAATACTTTCATTTAAGCTATCCGAGAATTCCTGGTCATTCATATCTTGATAATATACATCGTAGATTTTCAAGGACTCTCCAGTGTCGGAATCGAATTTTCTAATTCGACCATCAACTGGATATAAAGACGATGCATCATTGTTTTTGCCATTTTCATTTGCATATTCCTCAAGGTGATGTACTTGAAAAGTTTCTTGAGTTTCTCCTTTCAAATGAGGAGATGTAGCTGATGGCAGAGTATCTGGAGTTGTTCCAAGCATCAGTGATTGTGGGTTATTCAAGGGCACACTTAAACCAGCTGGAATAATTATGCTTAGTTGGCTTGAATTAATTTGGATTGGTTGTCTTCTATTTCTATAAATCTCAATGTGATTGTTGTTTGTGGTGGGTAAATTTTGGTGGTTGTAATTGCTGCCAATTTCGGTTGATAATATGCCAATATTATGTGCAGTACTAGTATCCTGTTTATGGAAATAATATTTTTTTAGAAAAAAACTGTTCAAGCAGTTTACTTACCATGATTTACATCAGTTGTTGTTGCAGATGTAAGATGGGGTTTTTCCTCTGGGATGGGCGGAATGTTTCCTATAAACAAAAGAAAAGAAGACAAAATGCAATCAAAATTAAACTAATAGAATAAAAATATGTAAACAAAAAATTAATTTGTTGGCCTAGTGACTTACAACGTTATAAGAATCTCGTCATACGCTGAAGATATCAACATAATCGGAAGAACAAAGCTTAATGTCCGTGCGCTTTTGTGAGTACTTCGACGGAAGTGAAAATCAATTTGATGCTTAGGGCAGTCAAAAACAAGTAAATACTGTGTGAGTTAGGAGATATACACAAATAGACATTAAAAAAAATCACCCGCTGTCACAGTAAAAATACCAATTGATAATTGGATTTCAAGGAAGAATAAAAATTGCTTGCATACAAAAATTATTTAAAAAATTATCGTTTTTGTTTGAGTTTGATGCAACGTTAAATTAATCACTAATTTTCAAAGTTACTGCGTCTGATGTGTGTTTTTTATTTATTTATTTACAACTCGGCTAAGTAGTCCAAGTACTACCTTTACAGAATTCATACATGTTACATTTACTTGACAAATTTACACTATGATCCAACAATTTAGTATAATTAAAGAATTTAAACATTTTATTGTATGGAGAAAATTGTTCAGAATTAGTCCGATAGTTTGAAATATGTATGCATTCGGTCACATTCCTCAGGTTTTTTTGGGGAATATATAAGTTTATACGAGACAGAAGGTGCACAGAGTCAATTTTCCCATTTATTAATTTAACAATGAAGACAAAATATTAATAAGAATCACTATCAATAAGTTTAAGCCTGTTATGGTAACGTGGAAGATCGTAGGGATTATCATATCCTAACCCCCTAAGCGCAAACCTCAGAAACCTCTTTTGCACTAGTTCTATAATCTGGCTTTATGGCAGGCATAATTGGGTGCCCAGACTTGATAAGCGTATTCGAGAATGGGTCGAACAAATGTTATGAAAAGCTGCTTTATAACAAAAGGATCGTAGAATTGTTTTGACTCTATCTTAATCCAACCAAGAATTGAGTTGGCTTCATTAGTTAAGGAGTTTATGTGTTGAATAAATTTAAGTTTGCAATCAAATGACACACCAAAGACAGACACATCACTTACACGAGATAATGATACACCGTTTAACAAATAATTAAAAGAAGTTACAGAAAGCTTTCTTGTAAAGCTCATTTTATCGACGTTACGAACACACCAGTCGAAAAACAAATTAAGGTCACATTGCAACTCTTCACAATCTCGACAATTTGAATTATTTTAAATGATACACTTGGAGTGCTTCAATACAGACGGTAAGTCATTTATAAATAAAATAAAAAGGACAGGGCCTAAATGGCTACCTTGTGGAATTCCAGAATCTAATTGTTTTTTTTTTTTTCTTTTTAAATGAGTCACTACAGTTTTTCTGCCATTAAAAAAGTAACAGTAGAACGGCCTTTTAATAAACCGTGCTGGCGCTGGGTGATGATTACCTTCAGTCACTAGAGGCTGCGTTGATTTATTTATCGTCATCAATGGAAGTAATCACTAGGTCCAGCAATTTTCCATTAATATTTTAAATATCGTTAAGTTGATGAAATCCAAGTGAATTTATATCATCGATTAGTTTTGAATCGTCCGATCTAAGGTTACCCGTTGGTAACATAAGATTTGTGTCAGGGTAACGCAACTAAGTGACGTTGGTAAAGTTGAAGTTGGGGTGAGTTTTTTTTTTTTCTTGGGGTAAGAATTCAGGGCTTTCAAAATTCAAATCAGTTCTTTTAGTTTTAGCTTAAAGTGTAGCTTCAACAAGTATAGTTAGAGTAAATGATGATGACAAATTAGGATTGTAAATATAAGATATTTGGTTATCATTTTGTTATTATATTTAATACATATAATTTAAGATCAAATCGTCGGTGAAAAAGGGAAATGTTTGGAAATCGATTATCATCGGCTGATGAAACTTCTATGTAGAACTGAGGTATGCGATGATAAATAAGAATCCGTTTTTTGACAGTTGATTTACATTCCCCGGCGGGTTGCTCTTGGGCAGTGAAACATCGAACAAACTTTTAATGGTAGTCAATTGATACATTTTACTAACTGTGAAAATTAGACAGACTCATACGATCGTGAATGGATATTTTATTTGACAGTTTGTTTTTGATGTACTTTCATTCAAATTTCATCATAGTTCATTGTTATTTAATTATAATAAAAATGAAACAGCGTTCGTTGAGCACTTGTGGGAACACTTCAAACCAAATCCACCCTCCGACCATGGGTTTCGCAAAGAAGACCACACTTCAAAACATCTCACTGAGATAACGCATGAAAACAACACCGTCAGTGACAATAGACAATAATGATAAGCTCACCAACCCGGATGAATTTCAAAAAATCTTACTTCAAACCCTTCCAAAAAAAGTAAAAACAGACGGACAATATCTCCAACATTGTCCTTAATAACCTGTCCACTAAGTGATAATCTTCCTGGCATAATTAAATTCAACAAAAGCTACCAGAGCTATACTGCTTTGTCTATGCCAAAGAAGTACCACAACAAAGACATCTCTGGCCTCTGGACACAGGACAATCTCTCTTCCGTATGAAACATTAAATCATAAGTATTTTGCCATGCCAACCGCATAATTTCTGATATGCAGCTCGGATTCCAGGAAAAGCACTATACACTTCATCCGATTAAAGCACAATGTTGCTTTCACTCTAAACAGTAACCAAAATCATGCCCAGAACGTTCTGTTTGCTAACGACTCCTTTACGTACGCCAAATCTTTATCAGCAATATAAACCGCCTGAAGAGTCAAGGAAGCCCAAATAAGACCACAATTTACCAGTAATAGGGCATACAAATCAACTCTGTCAAACCTGTACGGATATACACGTAAATAACAAAGGAACCTTCGAAGAACGCAACGTTTAGTTGAACAGAATAGAAACTTGCTCGATTCCAGTAGAAGTTGCCGAAAAAACTTGTCCAATTCAACGATGACCCAGAGCCAGCCTACAACCGTGGCTGGCTCTGGTCCCTCCATTCTTTTGTGTCAGAATAACTTAAATTTTCACAATTATACAGGGATTTTTCTTTAATGCTTCGATTCTATTGCCAGTTGCCGTCAAGAAAATTTTAAATTTCAAGTGAAAAACAGCCTACATATTATATGTACATGATGTATAAGGTCCAGTTTTTCAGTGCGAGATTAAAGTTAAGCCCAAGTTAACTCATCAAATTTGGTATGAGTTAACTCAGGATCAGGATTAACTAAACAGATGCTTTTGATCTTTTATCCAACCAGTTTCGTTAGTCGTTCCGCATGCATTCTCCACCGAAAAACTATTACCTCAGTTCACTGTAGGTGAATTTATTTATAGAGTTAGCTAAGGTTTAACTCACCAAATTAAAAATTTACTGAAAAATTGATAAAGAACAATATTTATGACAACCACAATGGATAGCAAATCATTCACGAATACTTTCCCACCTACAATGGAACACGGCTAATTAAGGGTTTTTCAATTGGCGCGATTAGATTTTGGCGGCCTGTGGTGACCATGTTGTTTTGGTGACATACTGACATCTCTCAAATCTAATGTTTATTATTCAGTTACTGATGCCAAATCACGATTGCAAATGATAAAACTTTACTATCAAAATGAGTGCTTGTTAGTGCAAACGTTGCGTCCATTTTACGGTAGACGTGGTGGCCCTTCACAGTCGACTCTTCAACGTTTGTGGGCCAAATTTGAGACGACCGGTTCAGTGATCAACATTCGTTTGCAAGATCGGCAGAGAAAATCACCGCGGTTCGTGAAAGTGTACAGAAGAACCCGAGACAGTCGTTTCCTCGCCGTGCACTAGAACTCGGCGTTTTGCAGACTTCACCATTATGATTTTGTGTAGGGACTTTGGCCTATACCCTTACAAGATCCAATTGACCCAGGACCAGTGGCGTAGCTAGCCCTTTGGGGGCCAGGGACAATATTGATAAGTTCAATAACCGTTCTTGTCCTACAGAAGTTCTGAGATGATTTTTAATTAGTTTAAGCTTGGAAAAAGTTCAGTAGTTGTAAATGGAAGCATCAAAAATAGAAAGCATGCAGTAGCAGCGAGCGATAACTTCTGAAAAACTAGAAGCAAGGCTGTTTTCTAATTTACTCAACAACTAACGGCACTTTCCCTGGTCGCAGATATACATATAATTTAAAAATAGGTGACTAAGCGCAGAGAATTCTCGGGGCTGCACTTAAGCCCGTAGAAAAACTATGGGGCCGAATTACCACATCAGCTATCCAGTAATACGTGACCGAATTATGTGAGTTTGGCATTACCGCTCACGTTATGAAGCCATCATCCAGAAAGGTTTTAGTCGTTCATTCGATCACTGATGGCACTCACTCGATCAGTCACTAATGCGTTAATTTGGCCTCTGTATTGCTAGCGTGAATTACCTGCTTGTTATAAATCGTTTGTATGGAAACGAATTTTGTTTTCTGTAATGGTGTCGCTAATCCCCGTGGTCCGTTCTTTTTCTAACAATAGTTAACTATTGTTAACAAATATTTGGTGCTTTTTATGAAGTAAGAAATACGAACAAGATTAAAATGCATTTCTTCCAATTGAAATTGAGAAAGCAGAATTTACATTGCAAAAAATATGATTCTGTGTCATAAAAATGAAAATGTTAATATTTTTTTTTATTTTTCATTAACATTCGTTTGGCAGATCAACAATATCTAACAATAAAAACATCCATATAAAAACATCCATTTCCCGTATTGACAGACACACTATACCGAATTACCATTTAACAAAATGGCTTCTTCAAGCATTTACGACTTTTGATAAGAAATCCTACAAAAAACTTTATAAATACCTATATACATATAGATATGTGTGTGTTCCTCGTCTACTCCTTTTGCAATGCAATTGGGGACAGTACGAAATCGTTACTCGGAACAGCCCATACGAAGGCTTTTGGCGTAGTTATTGGAATGAGAAAGGAGTATTTCGAACGTCCAAGCGAAAAGCGTGAGAATTGTACGATGACATAGGAAGGAAAACTATCGGCAAGAACCATATGTATACAATTCAGTTAAGTAGATGCATTCAAAATTATTAACAAGTGTTTCGTATTCATCTCAATACTAATTTTACTACTCGTGTCGGGTCCCTTAATTTTCGGGGGCCCTTTATATCAGGAGCTCAAAGTTCATGACCATATAGACAACGCCGTTTGTTCGCTGACTGGGCTTCGGAGCGTTTGTTAGAGGACAGCAATTTTGGACTAAAAATCATCTTTAGTGACGAGGCGTATTTTTGGTTGAATGGCAATGTTAAGAAGCAAAATTGCCGTATACGCAACGACACTAACCCACACGAGGTTCACCAGGGCCCTATTTTATAAACATTGATAATTGCGACAGGTGACAATTTGTTAGTTTACAACTCGACAATTATCAAGATCTGTTCCATAAACAATTTGAAAATTTTATAGAATTGTCGGGAAATACCCGACAATTGTCAACTTTTCGGTTCTTAACATAATTGTCATGATAATGAATTGTCAAGCATTTAATTGACAATTGTGACAAGAAACTCAGTTACGGTCAAGTATTGACAATGAAAAGACAGAAGTTGAGCTAAAATGCTAAATAATATTTTTTCAAGTGAAAGTTTTGACGATTCTCTGTTGGAACTCCGTGTAATACGCCGACGCCCTCGACATTTTAAACAGCTAAATGGCTATTTTATACAATTCACTTTTTAATAATAAAACACAACTTCGACAACTGTGACATTTGTTCTGCAACTTCTAAGATCGAGAAAATCGGCCGAGCAACGATGAGATTTGAAACAAATAGGTACCTACATAGGTTTTGTTCCATTTTTCATCGTTTTTCGTTCATCGTTTTTCGACGTGGGCACTGTTCCTGACAAATTTGAAATACAAATTTGTCAGACAAGTGTGACAAATTTGTAGAATTGTCACCTGTCAGTTTTTATGAAAAAGGGCCCAGGTGACAATCCGTACTTTTTCGAAAACGACGCTCGTGAGGGGGTCACCGTCAGTGGTGAGCACTGCGGAACGATGATACCCAATTTCTTATGGGCCATATTGAACCATTATGGCATAGACGACATGTGGTCCAGCAGGACGGCATGCGGTACGTGCAACACAGTGGACGCCTCGAATGACATTCTGCATGAACTATTTTAGGGAAAGGTCATCTCTCGCAGAAGTGGCGTGAATTGGCCACCAAGGTCATGTGATTTGAAGACGTTTTCTTGTGGGATTTCCTGAAGTCGCCAAAGTCTGGCAGGTTTTTTTTGGCGCCGGTATTTTTACAATTTTTTTTTCGGAAGCATTATCGCTTAGATTCAATTTGATGAAATAGAACTCAAGATATAAGTTTTTTAAGCGAACCAGATCGGAGATTTTATGCATAGCAAAAAATCAACAACAAAAGTCTCTAAAAATATATGTATTTCCAAAGCCAAAATTTGCTGTCAGCTCTTAGACTGAAAAGCTTCTTTTAAGATAATCAATCTTCAAGGCTGATTTAATTTTAATTTTGTTTCTTTAAATATTATATTATCCTATATGAGTTTCATTATAAAAACTGTACATAATTTTTAGAACAAAAAGGTTGCTATTTACGTTCATAAAGATACAACTACCTATATGCAATAAATTAAGATTTTCTACGAAATTGTGAAACTTAGGGCCAGTTTCACAGTCGACACTTACCGGAATAAGTGGCACCTAAATTTCCCATAGTAGTAATTTAAGTTAAATTTCATAATAGTTTATTGTTAAATTTCATAGCTAGTGTAAGTGGAACTTAAGTCACCATCATCGGAGACTTAAGTGCCACTTATTCAGGTAACAGTGCAATGTGATGTTGGGAATTAATCTTTCACATTCCCCACTTAAGTGTTACTTTTCTAACTGTGAAACTGGCCCTTTATCTTTCAACAAGTTGTCAAATTCTTTGAATTCTTATGTATTCGTACAAAAAATCGAACTCGAGATTTTGATCAAACTTGACATTACGATGATAGCGAAAACGAAAAAAGTGAGTCTCGCAAAAACGTCCGTCTGTCTGTCTGTCTGTCTGTCTGTCTATCTGTCTGTCTGTCGGTTTGTCTGTCTGTCTGTCTGTCTGTCTGTCGGTTCGACTACAGCCTAAACGGATGGGTCGATTTTCTTTAAACTTGGTACGTAGCGTTTTTTGGAAATTCTACCCACCCGTTTTTTTCTCTTTTTTTAGGACCAAAATTAACAGTAGCTGTCATACAAAATTTCTTGGCCAAAAAGGAAAAACTTATTTTTCTCAAATCCAGCGCTACCGAATTTGTTTTTAAGAACTCAATAAATTTAAATAGTTATAAGTTGCCGTTTAATAAAAAACATGGTTCCGAAAAATGGTTATTAATGGTACCTCCCAAAGAACCATTTTTTTGATTTTCGCTTTTCTCGAAAACGGTTAAACTGATTCTGATCAATTTTTTTATGAAGAAGTATTAACACATTCTAAATAATATTGTGTACCAAAATTTTCAAAAAAAATATTTTTTAGATTTTTAAAAAAAGTTTTAATATTTTTTTTTGAAAACTCAATATTTCTAAAACTACTTGGTCGATTTTTATTAAACTTGGTAATTAGCAGTTTTTTAACTTTATCTAGAAGATTTTTGACAAAAATTATTCTAATACCCAAAAATAACATTGCCTCCCATACAAATGTTAAAAAACCGTTAAGAAAAATATTTTGTTTGTTTTTTTGTGTGTTAAAATTAGTACGATCTACCATTTAAAATTTTTATTTTACGTTTATTAACAGTACCTCTCATAGAACGGTTTCTTTGATTTTCGACTATCTCAACATCTGATCAACCGAATAAAATTAGATTTTTTATACAGAAGGTTGTAACAAATATAAATAAAAGTGCGTAGCAAAATTTTCTAAAAAAAAATTTTTGGATTTTTGAAAAAAAAAATCAAAATTATTTTTTGAAAATTCGATATTTCGAAAACGGGTAGCAGATTTTTTTGTAAAGTTCATTTTTTAACTCAAAACTAACAAATACTTTAAATTTGCGTACCAATTTTTTTTCTCAAAAATGTTAACGGAATTTTATATATAAAAAATTATTTATTTTTAAAACCGCTCCTACGATTTTCAAAATTTTTTTCTTATAAATTAAGATTTATATAAGAAATCAGATGGTGTACATCGCGTTGGGTTGAAACAATTTACCAGTTTAAATAGTATAATTTCCTTTTATGCATATTTCATATGTGCAACACTAGGCTATATTGTTAATTTTTGTATACTCACATAATACCACCTGAAACTAAACTAAGATTTGGCAAATGGATAAAATATATACTCCTATAACTAATTTATTTCAAACTATAGAACCACAATGTGATCGCGCATAAGAGCAAGTTCGTGCGACCCAGTCGTGCATATTTTTTTAAACCAAATCCCTCCGGGCTTGCAAAAAATACACGATTAATGATGTCTGATTTTTTTATTATTATTTTTCATATTTTTTTATATTAGGCGCCCCGTGTCATTGATACGGCTGTTATCGCGGTAGCTACCCCCCTGCCCAGGAGCTCAAAGTTTATGACAATAGACAACGCCAATTTTGTATAGCCCATATGGAACCATATGGCATAGACGACATGTGGTTCCAGCAGGATGGCGCGTGCTACGTGCAACACAGTGGACGCCACGGTTGACATTCTGCATGAACTATTTGAGGAAAAGCTTATCTCTCGCATAGGTGTCGTGAATTGGCCACCAAGGTCATGCGATTTGAAGACTTTTTCTTGTAGGATTTCCTGAAGTCGCCAAAGTCTGGCAGCTTTTTTTGGCACCGGAAGTGGGATGGCGGGTTGAAAATAGCTATTCTTACAATTTTTCTTCGGAAGTATTATCGATTAAATTCAATTTCGCTTGGAAAAATTATATCGCGAATTCTATTAATCACATCGTCAAGATAAAAGTCTTTTCAGTTAGAGAAAATGACAGAGCATCATTTCCTATTTAAAAAAAATTATTTGAGTGCTAATGCTTCAAAAAAATTAAAAAAACGCTATTTTCAACCCGCCACCCCCACTACCGGCAGCGCCAAAAAAAACCTGTCAAACTTTTTTGTTCGATATCACGACACATACATATACCAACCCCGGTACTCAATTTTTGGTTATATGTATGTATTTCCAAAGCCAAAATTTGCTGTCAGCTCTTAGACTAATAAGCTACTTATAAGATAATCAGTCTTAAAGGCTGATTAAATTTTAATTTTGCTTCTTAAAATATTTCATTATAAAAACTGTACATAATTTTTAAAACAAAAAGGTTGCTATTTACGTTCATAAAGATACAACTACCTATATGCAATAAATTAAGATTTTCTACGAAACTTAGGGCCAGTTTCACAGTCGACACTTACCGGAATAGGTGGCACCTAAGTCTCCCATATTAGTAATTTAAGTTAAATTTCATAATAGTTTATTGTTAAATTTCATAGCTAGTGTAAGTGGAAATTAAGTCACCATCATCAGAGACTTAAGTGCCCCTTATTCAGGTAACAGTGCACTGTGATGTTGGATGTTGGGAATTAGGGCCAGTTTCACAGTCAGAAAAGTGACACTTAAGTGGGGAATTTGAAAGATTAATTCCCAATATCACCGTTCACTGTTCCCTGAATAAGTGGCACTTAAGTCTCCGATGTTGGTGACTTAGGTTCCACTTACGCTAGCCATGAAATTTGGGTTAAATTCATAATATGGGAAACTTAAGTGCCACTTATTTCGGTAAGTGTCGACTGTGAAACTGGCCCTTAATCTTTCACATTCCCCGCACTTAAGTGTTAATTTTCTAACTGTGAAACTGGCCCTTAATCTTTCAACAACTTGTCAAATGCTTTGAATTCTTATCTTTCCTTTTTACTTGCGAATATAGGTACTATATGGCAAGTTATGTATTCGTACAAAAAATCGAACTCGAGATTTTGATCAAACTTAACATTACGATGATAGCGAAGACGAAAAAAGTGGGTCTCGCAAAAACGTCCGTCTGTCTGTCTGTCTGTCGGTTCGACTACAGCCTAAACGGATATGTCTTTTTTCTTTAAACTTGGTACCTAGCTTTTTTTGGACATTCCCCCACCCGTTTTTTCTCTATTTTTTTAGAACCAAAATTAACAGTAGCTGTCATACAAAATTTCTTGGCCAAAAAGTAAAAACTTATTTTTCTCAAATCCAGCGCAACCGAATTTGTTTTTAAGAACTCAATAAATTTAAATAGTTATAAGTTGCCGTTTAATAAAAAAAATGGTTCCGAAAAATGGTTATTAATGGTACCTCCCAAGGTACCATTTTTTTATTTTCGCTTTTCTCCAAAACGGTTTAACAGATTCTGATCAATTTTTTATGAAGAATTATTGAGACATTTTAAATAATATTGTGTACCAAAATGTTCAAAAAAAATATTTTTTAGATTTTAAAAAAAAGTTTAAAATTTTTTTTTTGAAAACTCAATATTTCAAAAACGACACTGTCGATTTTTATTAAACTTGGTAAAAAGCATTGTTTTAACTTTATGTAGAATATTTTTGAGAAAAATTATTCTAATACCCAAAAATAACGGTGCCTCCCATACAGATGTTTAAGATCCGTTAAGAAAAATATTTTTTTCTCAAAAACAACTCCTACGATTTTGATAAAAGTTTTGTTATGTGTTAAAATAAGAACGATCTACCATTTAAAGTTTTTAAATTTTATATTTTATTTTTATTAACAGTACCTCTCATAGAACGATTTCATTGATTTTCGACTATCTCAATATCTGATCAACCGAATAAAATTAGATTTTTTATACAGAAGCTTGTAACAAATATAAATAAAAGTGCGTAGCAAAATTTTCTAAAAAATTATTTTTGGATTTTTGAAAAAAAAATCAAAATTATTTTTTGAAAATTCGATATTTCGAAAACGGGTAGCAGATTTTTTTGTAAACTTCATTTTTTAACTCAAAACTAACAAATACTTTAAATTTGCGTACCAATTTTTTTTCTCAAAAATGTTAACGGAATTTTATATATAAAAAATTATTTATTTTTAAAACCGCTCCTACGATTTTCAAAATTTTTTTCTTATAAATTAAGATTTATATAAGAAATCAGATGGTGTACATCGCGTTGGGTTAAAACGGATTCAAAGTCTTTTAATCAATTTCTTTCTAATTTTGTTGATTTAAAACAATTTACCAGTTTAAATAATATAATTTCCTTTTATGCATATTGCATATTTGCAACACTAGGCTATATTGTTAGTTTTTGTGTACTTACATAATACCACCTGCAACTAAACTAAGATTTGGCAAATGGATAAAATAAAGACTCCCATAGCTCATTTATTTAAGACTACAGAACCACAATGTGATCGCGCATAAGAGCCAGTTCGTGCGACCCAGTCGTGCATATTTTTTTGTTTAAGTAGAAATAAATCAGTTTGTTTTTTACTTCACTTTTTTGCATATCTACTTCTTTTTTTTGGATCAGATCAGAATTCCCACCGCTGAGCCAGGCATAATCTTGGATATTCACGTTACCAAACTCGTTCGTGAACACTCTGGGCCAAAGCTCCATACTAAAATGGGCATTCCCATTTAGTACCCCTATTTCATCGTGTATAAGGAAAGCCTTTTTTAACGAAATCTTAAACGAAAGTAAATCTGAAATCTTAAATCTTTATTAATATAGTTTGGCCCTAAGACTAAAACTATTCAAAATTAGGCAGTAATATGCTCGTCTAACTACTCTTAAAATTTGTTCCCGAATATCCTTTTGCAATGAAGATGAAGTAATATAAAGTTTTTTCTGATATCGCTATATTTTTATTCATAACACAAAAACAAATATTGCTGCCATTTCAATCAATAAAAAAAAAATAAAAACACAATGAAACCGCATCTCGTTTTCTTTTCAGCAAAATTCTTGTGGTATTCCTATAAAAGGACACAAACAAATTCAATCTTCTTTCTATGTCATGTCACATCGAATAGCCGCTAATGAAATTTGCTGATAAAATAAGTGTCTACGTGCATTCTGCTCATCATAAAATGGTATAGAGCAGTAGCTTTACTCGTAAGGACACTCACGCAAATTCTTATAGCACCGTCACCGTATTTTTTCGGTCTCACAAAAACAAATGTACATAAATGTATGTACGTATACGAAAGAAAATAAACCCATCTGGAAATTCGGAAGGAAATTCAAATAAAAGATACGAAAAAAAATATATACTTATTAGGTATATCCTGTCCATTCTCGGTTTTCTTCTATCAAAAGGACCAAACATTTTCTCGTCTTTTTCATGTTAACCCAACACATTCAATTACCATTTTCATCAGCTATCGATTTTCTATCCATTTCCGTTACTGCTACCGCTACCACGGAATGCGAATGCTCCTCATCATCACCGTCTTCGTCAGCTACCACTGCTGTTGATGTCGATGTTGATGATGACAATGCCGATTGTGGTTCTTCGTCCTGCGTTGGTTCCTTGAACTCCATCGAACTTAAGTCAGCGGCGCCAACAACACCACCACCACCACCATCAACGTCTCCATCACCATAGCCATCTAAAACCTCCTCACGTTGTCGTCGACTTTGTCCCGATGCCAATCGATTTTCTCTTCCTTCTTGGCCGTCGGCCAGCATTTGTATCGTAGACGATGATGTGTAAGATGCCGCCTCCGATACATTATCCATATCGTCCTGGGCAAGTTTGACGGCATTCGCTATAGAAGTAGAAGGGCCCGAGTCCTTATCCTTATTCTTGAGTTTTATTTTATTTGAAAAAAGTCTTCGCATTGTCCTTTGGATAATTATGGCCGCAGTGAATGCTGAAAGGCTCTTGGCCTTGGTGTCGGTTTTGATGTTGATGTTGGTGTTGGGCGGATTTTCCTTTCTAGCCATGTAATTTCGAAAGTACCGTTGAATGACATAGATCGCATTTTCGTACTTCTCATCGGCGTAAGGGCTTACTGGTGCTAGTGCTGGCACTGCTGCCAGGACATCCTCCTCATTAATCGATTCCATTGCCTGGAAGCTTGCCATTATGTCGGACTTTGATTTTCTCGGCTGAGGAATGGGTTGGATTTTGATTGGCTTCTGGCATATGTATCCGCAGTTTGAAGGTACAGAAAAACGTTGCTGTCCATCAAAGTAGTCTTCGAAGGCTGAAAATTCCTCATAGCCTTTGTCCAATGAGCCATCGCGTTCGAGAATTAGCTTCTCGAAGTGAACCACAGAGAATTCGTAGATGTTTTCCGGTTTATCCCGAAGGACCTCTTTGGCAAGGTCTTTCATAAGGTCTATAAGCCCACTGGGGACATGGGGTGTTAACAGAGGCATTATTTTACTTATTTTATTATAATTTAATATTTTAAGTTTCTATACGACTACCGTTTTCACGAAAAGTTGGATCAATACTGACATGATGGTGGTGGCGAAAATACCGAATTGTATAAAAGGAGTTCGCATTTGTTACTACGGGATACCGCGGCCAAAACAAAAACCAAACACAACTACCCGAGACGTACGACCTATTTTTATGCTTCAACCCTTGCAAAGTTTTTTTAATTCATGGAAAGGTAATTGGACGGGCAATTACCGGAACGACAATGAAGGTCATTCCAAAGTGGCCACAGACAATTGACACAGTGGCCATCGCATGTTGTGTGGCAGCAGCTTTGAGACGACAGGTCATATAGAACCCATTTTCTGGGTCACACATACAACTTGTGTTGGGAAAGGGAAAGTTAAACATCAGAATTTATGTGTAGACTGCTGAGCTGACAGTAATTACCATTCCCTGAGTTTTCGAATTTATTTTTATTCAAATATGGCAATTTGTTGCATTTCCATCAGACACGCAGAAAAGTTTTATGGTTTTATGGTTTTTTTTTTTTTTTTTTTATAACCCATCACCATTGCCATCATCGTTAGCTTCAACAATGCGACATATGATGGGAATGTCTTGCACTTTAGTGGGATTACCAACTTTGGTTGTGTCAAGTGTTTCGGCGATAAGTTTTTTCTTGAATTGTTGCCACTTGCGTGTTGCAAGGAAATCTCGAAAGAGTAATTCACGCGACGGAATTGTTGAGTCTAAATAGAATCGCATACGCTGCCATATATTTCCGGGATTTTGATCTTTTTCGAGGAGCCAAAAGCGTGGTATGAGTAGACATTGAACAGTTGTTCGTGCCATTATAACACGATGCTCGAGTTGTTCGCCTAAGCCAAAGATGCCACCGTAGGTGAGGGACCCAACATCTATGAAGTGACTCTCGAGTTTGATGGTTGTTGGTATCTAAATATATAAATAAAGATTTGTGTGTGTTAAAATATAATATTTGTAAACAACAAGTTAGGTATACCTACCTCTTTTGATGTGCTCACGGTTGTTGACCTTCTTTGTGAACTTAGGGATTTAATTGATAATCGATTGATTGCTTCATCAAATACAGGAGCTGAGTCTTTTCTCTCGTTAAAATCTATACCGAGGTCTACGCCACACATGAGGGCGTATTTTTTGTAGTCCGATTTACGGGCCTGTGCAATTAAAATGAAATAGATATTTATAGTTAAAGGTACCTAATAGTTCAAGAAATAAAAAAAAAAAAAAAACGGTTTTGTGGAAGGATATATCTCAAGGTTTATATTTTATATCTTAAAGAAGGGTATTAGAAAAGTTTAAAGTTACAGGTTTTTGAGTCACCACGGATCCTGGAGGTGAAATCCACTGTATTGGAAAATTCGAACTAATGTAGACTTTACAGTACATACATCTCAGAAACTATGGATTTTAGCGGGAAATGTAATTTATTTGAATCTTTAAACTCTAACGTAACAATTTCTTATACCTAACCTAAAAGAATATTGTTAAGACCAAAGTTGTAGGCAATAAAATCATCCTTATTACTCATGTTTAAACATTTTTTCTACGTGGGCAACATTTTAGAAAGATTTTCATAAAAGTTAATTTTTTTTGGGATTTTTTAGTATTTTACGAATACTTCGGATCCAGTATGTCGCATAGTACAAAATTAAATACAAAATTGTTGGCAATAATATTCTTTATTATTTTAATTTGAATTCTTGTTGTTAAGACAAAAATAATTAAAAAAAAATACAGTTTGAAATTTTCATTTTAAAGCTTTCTTATTTCTCTGAAATCTAAAAATGGACAATTAACGATCAACGGTATTTACACAGGTGCGTCACGTCCATTCGAATTTTTGAACGATTTTGATTAAATTTCGTAGGTGTAATGTTTAAATCTATTTCCATATTACTGCTTTTCAAGTTGTTTGTTTGTGTTTTTTTCATAACGGATTTTGAAGCTCTTATTTCGGATATATGTAATACCTCACCACGGACAAAAATAGACCCACTTTTGCCTCTAGTGATGTATTTTTGAGGCAAAAACTCAAATTGATGAAAAGAGTTTTGAAATTAACTACAGATTGGATTCAAACTTGGGCCATGCTTTACTAGATTTACAAAGCGGCGTCTATAATAATAATAAGAAGAATAAAACTCTTCCTATAGGATCAAGAGGCTCCCATAACTAGGCCCTTTAAGGCTTTTAACAATCTTATAAGAATCTAGAAGAACTCCTCAAGAGTGTATTTAGCTCCCTAAAACAAGTCTTGTAGCGCTCTCAGAGCATCTTATGAGAGGAAAAATGTTACTTGGGATCGTATGTGTTTGATCGATACCAACAAAACCTCATACTTACGTATTTTTTTTTTTTTTAGTGGTTATAATGGGTTTTGTTTTTAATCAACACAATTTGCTCTTATTTTATTGATAACGCGATTCAGTCTTATACCATCTACAGATCAATATAGAAGACAATAATGCACGACAGGATCACGCAAAATAAACTGTCATCAAGAAGTGTTCTCTAAATTGACCCATTCGTCTAGGCTGTTGCCAACAAACGGACAGAGTTGCGAGGCCAACTTTTTTCGTCTATCGTCATTAAAGCTTGATAAAAATTTCGAGTTTAAGATTACATATATAATATCTACACTATACAAGTTTGCATCATCGCATCCTACAGGAACAAACTTAAATCGAACAGAAAAGAACATAATGGGTGGGCCATCTAGTGGTTTCTTTTTAAATCATAGGTTATATTTACCGCTCGAAATCATCGCACAGAATGTGAGTATCATACCTCCGCGGAACGAAATGAGTGGCCTTACGTTTGAACAACGTTGGGAAATATTGAAAACTTATTTCCAAAGTGAGTGCTGTGCAGCTGTGGGGAACCGTGAAGGACTGATGTTATGCCAACAATTTGGAAATGATTCAAGCACTTAAGGTCAATATTATCCAAGCAATTCGTGAGCTTAAGCCCGAATCCATCAAGAAGGTCTTGGAAAATTGGAATAACAGAATGTGCTACTGCGAAGCCAGCCGAGGCAGCCACTTGAACGACGCACGTTGTGTTCCAAAATAATATGTGAATTTTTTTCCAATAACCTGAAATGCAATTTTCTTACAATAACTTTTTTCATTGGGCGCGTTCAACGCATTACGTTTTACATCTGAATTTTCAGATTTCTGAATTTTTGGAGCTTCTGATTGGCCAGCTGCCATAAAAAGTTAGATGACTTTTAGTGACTTTTAGTTACGTTTGCTTACGTTTCATCTGAATTTTTTTAGCCAAAAATTTTCATCTGAAATTCAGAATAAAGTGATAGTGGTGGGGGAAATGTTGAAGTACTCTACGTAGAAGTTGAACTTTATGATTTTCACTCTGGTTAGTGGTTGATTTGTTATGATTAATTTTTATTACGAACAAATTAATACTTTATTGCAAAGAAGAACTAATTGCTCTTTGTTAAGTGAGTTTTTAAATCAAAAGATTGACTATTCTTAGAAAAATGTTCCCAGAATTCTTCATCGCAATATTGTGGAATTATTTTTTCATTGAACTTTGCATATTCTTGCTGTATTTTGTTGCTGATTAAGTTACATATATCATAACCAGAACTACGGACGCTTAATTTTTTACTTAAAGAATAAAATGAAAGTTCTATTTTATTTCGTTTTAATGTAAATACTTCAGGTAAAAGCAAGCATTTGACACAACAACTTTCAACTGAAAATTCAGATTTTTTTGTGCGTTCAACAACATAAATTCAGATCTGAATTTTTAGATTTTGTGATTGAACGTGCCCATTATGAGGTGCGAAATTTAATGAAATTCGTTGGAGCAATTTTTGAGAATATGTGAAAAAACTAGAATCGTTGTATGACAGCTATCCGTTTCAGATGAGCTAATGCAAAAATTCGAATTTCGCCTCTAGGGAATCATACAAAAATGCTCTGTACCAAATATTTCCCACCTTTCTAGGCTCTAGCTCAATATCTATTATCTACACAAATGCACAGACCGATGACGACCAATATGAAAAAAATACACTTTTTCGGACTTCCTGTTTATTTTGATTAAAATAGAAATTACAATAGTAATAATTATTTATCTAACCTACCCTATGGAGCAAATTAAAATGAATGAAAACGAAGAGATCATTCAGAAGTTTTGTTATTAAAATGCCTGAAGTGAGATTCAATTTTAAAATAAAAACAAAAAGCACAAATAAACAAAATAAAAGCCGTGATGTTTTCCACGATGCCATGAAATAAAGTCTAATGCTCTATTTTCCACATTATTTGCTGCTTAATAAACTTAACAATTTTAAGACGTGCGTCGGAAAGAGTACGACAGGTAGATACAGGTAAGTAATAATGTAAAGCTTGGGAAATATATTATGGCTTGAAATTCTCTGAAATTGTAAGTTGTCTTGATATACATAGATAATAGTACCGGTGAATCCATGGAGGCCCAAGTAACATCGTTGGAGCTAATAGAAGCAAAACTGTTCTTCTACAGCTCCTAGATAGTGAAATCTAAAGCTACAGCTCTGTTAGAGATTATTTCAAAGCTCCCTGCATTATATTTCAAAATAAAGTTCTATATTGGCAATTTTAGAACACTTTTAGCTCTATTAACTTTACAACGCTTCCAGATTTCAAAATATGCTCCTTAACACAGTTCATGAGATCTTGCAACGAGCAAACTCTAAACATCAGCATAGATAGAGACATTGTAGAGCTGGTAACAACACATGCGCACAATACTAACGCATAATCTTTCAAAATGTCAAAAAATTGCATTAACAGAGCTACACTGAAAGCGGCTGTAGAGTTCAATTACTAATATTCTCACACAAAATGTGATGTCAAAAAAATCCATCAATAGAGCTCCAATAATGCACATATAGAGCTGAATAAATACTTATCCTCATTCAAGAAAATTCTCCCAATCAAATGATAGGGTGTTATAAACTAAAACAAAAATTATTTCAACTGTAGAACTTAAAACAGTGGAAAATAAATAAATTCCTTTCAATTTATAAGGGAAATCTTAAGATTCGAATTAAGCACGGAATTGACAATTTTTTTTTATTAAAATATATTAACTATGCAGTTCCCTAAAAAAATTAAATCTACGACTTAGTCGAACAAGTACTTCCTTTAGTAATTTAAGGTGCTTATACAACTTTATTCACTTCAATGGCAAGTAGGTACTCTTTGAGTTTAAAATTATTTCTACTATTTAGAATTATGTGTTCTAGCTTTCAATTTTCAAAACACCCTATTTTCTACAAAGCCCTGAATGGAAAACTGTAACATTGCTTTCAAAGCGATATTGCAGCTCTATTAAAGAGACATATTGTCCATAATAAAAAACATGGCGACACAAATGAAAATTATTTGATTTATTTGTTTTCATTCATTTAAAAAACATTTAAATCCTTCACTTCAATATAAAACACAATATTGATTGCAATGTAAACAAAGCATTTTATTTCGTGCTTCAATAAATTTATTTAACCAATTTTTACATTGTTCAATTTAATTTTTTTCACATTTCACAGCTTAAAATACATAATTTGGAAGGCGCGTTGTAATTTTGCGAAGTACCTACAAAACATTTATGAAAAAACTAAGCGCGCACTTAAAATTCAATGACGTTAATGCAAAAAAATTAATTAGATACATTATTTCTCTAGGAATAAATAATAACTAGCTTGTTGACATCACAATAAATGAAGTTATCTCTTCCTACCATTACACACATGGACTTTGTTGTGCTACTTTTATATTTATTTATCATTTGGATCTCACAAACTAATACAAACAAAAAATCTGTCAAAAGTGCTCCTTTTAGGATTTCATATGAATATATTAAAGAGCTTCAAAGCCACTCGTCACTGATAAAAAGCTGGTTACGAGCAAAAATGTGCTCTCAAACTCAATGAATTAGCTGTATGCAAGCCCTACACTTGCTCTAAGGGTGCATCTAGAGCTCTTTCTCAAATATTCAAGCTCTAATATTTGCTCTGGAAGCGCCATTAAAGCAATTAAGCAGCTAAAAATGTTTCTTGGGGGAATATTAAACTTAAAAAAAAAACAGTCATTTATTGCACTGAAAAAGCGAAAGTTAATTTTTGGAACTAAATCATCACTTCTAAGATTTTAAACTTTCATATATTCGCGGTAAGTTTTTCCGCGGCCGGGGCCACCTCTGCCTATAGACGAGGTATGACGTAAACGCAAATGAATGAAATAAAAATTGAACTTCTTCACAATTGCAATAAATTGTTTGAATACAATTTTTTTTCACGAAACACATACTTGCCCTTAAATGTCATTAAAGTATAATTTTAAATCTATACAATACCTTCCTGTAAACTCCTGCAACTTCCTCTTCAGTCTGTTGGTCCTCTTCAAAATCCACCGAAGAACGCACCGATTCATCATCAACATCAGCTACATCAGCCACTCTGCCTTCAACTTTAGATTCATTGAGTTTCTTTAAAATCTCTTCGTTCGTCAAGTCACTAAAAAGCAATGAAGACTCCCCGTCTTGGATATCCAAAAGACTGTAAGATTTCTTTTTTCCTTTCTCAGTCACCTTATACATCGCACTTTGTTACGTAAATATTTCATTTACATAAATAATCACACAAGCACAACAAACCTTCATCTTTAAACACTGCAAAATCATACACTGTCCACTTATAACAAAATGGACATAGCTCAAGGGTCCTTTGTCCTCATAATAAATCGTCTCCAACGGCTCATATTGCTTCAACAATCCCACCTTACACGCATAAACTATCTGCAAGGAGATCAGGATAAAAGGCTATAATCAGAGATTTTTCTTCGTCGTGTGCCACCCGAGAACTCGGAGAACCTGATGTAAATTCCAGTCTTTGAAGTAATCAAACGCTGCCAGAGCGATTTTTTTCTCTTCCCATTGTTTCTCCATAAAAGGACGAAGAATTCGATCGAAATCCTCCTCGTAAACAGTCAGGAGTTCCACATCGTCTGAAAGTAACTCACAGATTAACCCAGGGAATTATTTGCATTTGCAAAAATATCTACCTCCATTGAGGTATTAAAAAACATATTTTTGTGAGTCTAGTTACAATTGAATCAGATAAGGCTATGGATATGGATCCTTCCTAT
Organism: Leucozona laternaria; assembly: GCA_932273885.2. Taxonomy (NCBI): domain Eukaryota; kingdom Metazoa; phylum Arthropoda; class Insecta; order Diptera; family Syrphidae; genus Leucozona; species Leucozona laternaria. The sequence goes on along the minus strand of OW026366.1, from coordinate 213,493,489 downwards.
AAGACAGAAGAGAGAGAGAGAGAGGGAGTGGGTGCTGTGTGGGTGGGTGCATGTTTCTCCCGCAAAAACAAGGAACAGATTACTCATTTCGTTATGGTTTTTCCGTTCCTTTACTTACTTCAGACAACTGATTGAAAGGCAACAATTCGTTTTAGCTTCGGTTAACGGATAAAAACTCCGAATTGGAGCTCTGTAATGATTGCAATCTCAGAAGCCTATATCAAGGCAGTTGGTATAGTAGTAAGTTGGCAGTTGTTGTTGTTGTAGGCGGAAAGGAGCACCAGGATGTATCTGTGTTGTACGATACAAATCGATTTGCTATGAATTTTGATTAGTATAGAAAAATATTTTCATTTTGTAGTGCAAAAAGTTCTTGCCGGAGTTATGAGTAGTCACGCAAAGTCTTTTTGGGGAACTTCTATATTTCAATTGGATCTTATATATCAGAGTAGGTTACCTACAGAAACTGATGGCTTAGCGTGGCTCAAAGGTATGTCTATAGATTCTAACGTTCATGGTACCTACGTTTATACGATAAATGGACTATTTGAGTAATTTTTTGATATTAAACACAATTAGATAAGTGAGCAAGGGTGCTGAGGTTCTCATAATAAGGAATTATGGAAATTAAAATTGTCTTAGGAGAATTGTTCAAGTGGATTGACAGAGGGAAAGCACGTCGGGTATCGCTACTGATAAATATAAAGAGGTTCCTCTTTTATTAAAGAGTCGTAAAAAACTTGGCTTAACCTACCGTAAGGCTTATATCAATTTGGCAATGAGTTCAAGGATATTCGAAAACAAAACATCAATTGAAATACTTGCACGAAGCAATGGAATTGAGGTACGTTTTAGTGACATACTTTTGTCAGTGGGAAAATTGTTGTGATTTCATAATAAAAAGATGCATAAATGTCATTTTATTTGAAACACGAGAACTCAATCATTTTTTTTTTATTTTTAATATTTTATTTTAAGGCAAGCATGCAGCAATAGCATGATGGGAAGTTTATGAAATGTATGTAGGTTAAGTTTAAGCTAGTTTTTTTGAAAACTTCATAAGTCTGTAGGTTGACCCATTCTTATGTCGTACACATTTCAGCCGGATCTGCATGTGGAATGTCTGTATGTTAGACAGAGCACGCGTTGAGCAGAAAAATTATTGAAGATCATGAATAGGCTTAAAGCCTATCTTACATACGGCCATTCAGGAGGGTCACACGGAATATACAATCTTACAAAATTTAGTTCGGCGAATGATGCAAGGAGTAGAGTCGCCGGCATTTTTATTGTGGTTTTGTGATGAGGGGAAGTAGCCTGGGGCCCTACTACGTACTTTATTCTACTTTCGAATCTATTCCAAAGTGGTTTTCAATGCTTGAAATAAGTGTGATATGTATATATAAAGAATCAAATGTTAGTGCTTCCAACTTTTTGCCACAGAATCTACAATTAGCGCTGTTCTATTTCAGTTTATAGGCGCTTGCTATAGAATTACCGAATTGAGATTTTGCGAATTCGAACGTTTTTATTGTAGAATCGAGTTACATAGTTGGGCCCCTGGGCCAAGCCTGGATAGCCCGGCTGTAAAATGCTGAAGACTAGGACTAGAGCAGCTCAGGGAATCCGAGAGCTCTTCGAGCAAAGAAGAAGGAAGGAGCAGCGACTTCTCAGGAAGACAAAAGAAATGGATTACGGGAAGCGGGTAGTCAAGTTTATTGAGGGTTATTTTGGTAGGGTTGATGTTCGAAAGTTCTTCGTATTCAGAAAAGTTTTAAGTCGGAATCATTGATGAATATTTTCGGCAAGCGTAGTTGTCTGAAAAAAAGAATATTTTTATAACCGTTTTTTTTTTATCTTCAAATTGTGTTTACTGTACTTTGTTAAAAGTTTTAAGTACATGATTGAATTAAAACATCCACCCATCGAGGGACCATTCAAAATCGTATTTATCAGATAATCTTAGAACACTCGTGGACAGTTGTCCAGCTAGTCATTGTCTAAATAGTTAGACATCTTCTTATTTATAAGCGCATTACAACAGTTGTCTTAAAATATCCTCATATGAATCACAGGATCTTGGAGGCCAATTTACAGGTCCAAATATGCTGTTATAAAGGGTGGTTAAATTTTAAGGGCCGATGTTGATTTTGAATAAAACACAAATTATTTAGGAAATTATTGTCATTTCTTTTTATTATGATAATATTGGTATGGTATTGGCGGCACACCGCCATCCGATGGTCCAAATTTCCGATGACGCTGAGGCATAATTGAGGTTATATGCCGTTAATGTGCCGAATTATCTCATCTTTTAGCTCTTGAATTGTTGCTGGCTTATCGACGTACACCTTTTCTTTCAAATAACCCCAAAGAAAGAAGTCCAACGGTGTCTCTTCACACATGATCTTGGCGGCCAATTGGAATCGCCACCACGTGAGATAACACGGCCATTGAATTTGTCGCGCAAAAGAGCCATTGTTTCCTTAGCTGTGTGGCAAGTGACACCGTCCTGTTGAAACCACATATCGTCCACATCCATATCTTCCAATTCGGGCCATAAAAAGTTCGTTATCATCTCAAGATAGCGAAAACCATTCACAGTAACTGCCTGACCGGCCTCATTTTGGAAAAAATACGGCCGCCAGCCCCTAAACCGCACCAAACAGTCACTCTTTGTGGGTGCATTGGTTTTTCGACAATCACTCTTGGATTATCATTCGCCTAAATGCGGCAATTCTGCTTATTGACGAATCCACTGAGGTGAAAATTTGTCTCATCACTGAAGATGAAAAAATCACGAAGTGCACGATATATGCATTTTGATTTGAACGCCTATTTTCATAATAAGCCTGAATAACTTTAACGCGTTGCTCGATTGTGTATCTTTCCATGGTTCAAATTGAGTTAGTCTGAAATCGAGAAATGTCAAATGAAATGCAGAAAAAAAGCTTGGCGTTTAGGTGTGGTCCACATTCAACATCGGCCCTTAAAACTTAACTACCCCTCCAATTGAATTTAATTCATCACAGTCCACTAAAACAAAAACAAAAACAAAAACAATATAATTTTTTACTGGGGGGTCATTCCGTAATTCGATTATCGCCACACGATATCGTTTTGACGATAGCTTTGCTTCACGTAAAAGCGATAATCATTATCGACTGGACGATATCGTCTTGACGATCGAAAATTTGCTCTCCGTAACTCAAAAATCGTCAAAACGTTATCGTTTAATCGTTACCGTTTGAACGATACCTATTTAGCTATCGTCTTGCGTCGTCTTGTTTGTTTTTCGAAACAATTTATGCATTTTATCATATTGTAAAGTTCTACCTAGGTTCGATAATAAAACTTATTTCCTTTAAATAATAACTTCCACGTATTTACTATTCAGAATAAACACACTTTATTTCAGTTCAAATCGTTTTTATTATTCTTCAATCTCACTAGCATAGAGTACCTATATTACCTAGAGAACCGACCGGTACCCCTCTTGCCTTAAACACCCGCAAATTTTATTTGAGGTGAGTAAGTGAAAACTCTCTTAGTTTACTCTTTTTTCCTTGTCCGTGAATCCGTGTGAATGGTGGAAATAAAAACAAATTGGCGCATTAGTTCAAAAAGGTACGTGTCTACGGTTTAATTGTGAACAAAGTGGTGGCATTAGCTCAAAAAGGTACGTGTCTACGATTTGCACACCTAAATCGTAGACACGTACCTTTTTGAGCTAAGAAACTAGAGTGCGCTTCCAATTTTCGGTAGGTGTTTTTGTTTGTTTTTTAAACATTAATATTCAAAAATATTATTTAATTTATTACCCGGGAGCAACAATGACCGATATTTTTCATAGTTTAGGTTGACAAAAGGTTAAAAAAAGAAATTTGACTACGAAATTAATAAATTTCTCAATTTTTGAATTTAACGGATTTTTTTTTTGAATCCCTGGGCGGTCTTATCCACCTTATTGAGCACTTTGAGCAATTTGAGCGAAGTCCTTTCAATTGAAGCCATGTTGGTTCGGTCCCATTTAAAATGCATTGGACAACAACGCCATACAAAACTTAATGGGCATTTTCCTCTCAGTACAGCTTGTAGGGTGGAAGAGAACGACCGCCTAAGTCGGTTCTCTAGGTAATATAGGTACTCTATGCTCACTAGTATGCAATCTTAAATTCACTTCCGGATACACTTTTACTTCTTACTTTTCGTTATCACATTCAAAATTAAACTGTCTCTACTCGCTCGAAAACCTCTCCTTATATAGGGAAGTAAACAGTTCTAGTCTTCACTAGTATCCACTGGAATATTCGAGAATATCTCCTTCTGGAAGTTTCCTTTCCAGTCGCTGACAGATGGAACATTGGAATTGATGATACTCAGCTGAATCACAAGATGGCACTGTGAACGGTTGAAGGTTTGATGTTTAGTTTTCCCAAGAGATGGCGCTGCAAACAGTTAGAGGATTTTCTCTTGTTTCAAATTCAAAGTAGTTGGGTAATTATTAAATCTTTACAATATGTACGGTTTTTCAATAAGGGCGCGTAGATGTTTTCGGTTGATCCTGGGATAATAGACATGAAAATACAACCATGTAAACCTTAAAATGGGGGCGACGCACGTATCGTTGCCTAAAAGATTTTTATATTAAAGTTCTTTCAATTGGACGTGTCGTTCAATCGTGTAACTTGCCATGATGATTTGGCATCAGTAAATAATTAACAAAAGATTTAATAGATGTCACCGTCAAAATCTGCCCGCTGCAATTGAAAACCTTATAATTAATTATATGTAGTTTGAAGGATAGGTGGATAACCGATTTGTTTAGGCGACTTCACGTTTTGCCCGCACTTTTCTTCACTTCTTCTAAATAAAAATTGATATTTTTTGGGCGTAACTGACAAAAATAAATTACAGAATTGTCATTTATGACAATGATTGAAAAGTCAATCCTTCTCAAACTGTGATTTATAAAGATCGATTGTCGAGGCGATAGTGATTGTGTTACGTGAAGCAAATTGATGACGATATCGTACACGATTATCGTTTAGACGATTATCATTTTAAAAATTACGGAATGACCCCCCTGTTTATGTGGCCCCGCAGGGCCAGGGCCCTCCGCCGGTGGGCATACTTCAGGCACCCAGAGTTTTTGTTTCAAGTCGCGCGAAGCGCTTTAACACACGCCCACTTTTAATGGTAATAAACTGTTATAACTGTTATAAATTCATGTCATGTCTCTAGTCCACTGATCTCTATAATACACTGGATATTCAGAGAAACAAAATGACACCAATTGAAGATTGTTATACGGTGCGCTTGGCACCAGGTTTGTATAACAGTATAATTTTTTTTTGTCAAAGTGGCTGAACACAAAACACGCGAGTCATGGCGCACGTCCTTATCTTACAATGTTAAAATACAAAAAAATCTCGTTATAGAACAGTGTTCACATTATACTCCTTTGACTTTTTTGACTTCACATTAGGTTTTGTGTCTGAACAATGGATCTGTAGCCGCAAATGCGATTCTGGGAGTTAAATAGTAGGTGACATTTCTTGTGAATTTGCACAAATTGTAGCTAACACTGAATTGTAATTTTTTATTGTTTGGATAACCGCACAATTTTTTTTTATTTTGCATCTATTCACTAAAATAAATTTGTATTTACTCTTATCAAAGGGACATGGTAAATTAAATGCAGTTTGAAATATTTGGTGTGAATTTGTAGGAGTATTATTTTTTGTGTTCGAGTTCCTGTCAAATAGAAATTCACACCATAACATACAAAAAAAATGCATCTGAAATGGTTGCCAGAAATTCGACACAAGTTTTAATAATCACGCTCATGTGAACGCACGCCCTGCCGCGCGTCCTGACTGTGTTCAACCAGTGAACCGAAAAATGTACGTCAAATTACTTTTTTATTTTAAAGACAGACGTCAAAAGGTGCGCTTGGCACCTGGACACCTTCAAAATGTCATCTTCAATTGTAGTAAAAACTGTTATACATAAAGCGAATCCACTATCCAGTGTATTATAGAGATCAGTGCTCTAGTCTCGTCCCTAGTGGCGAATTCCTTTCAAAAAAGAAATCGAATTTTTTCTAAACAGAATCGATTTTTTTCTGTCAATTGAAAGGAATTCGTATTTCGTAAAAGAAACGATTTTTTTTTTGACGCAAAACGTCAAGAAATTATTCACAAAACTATTAAGGTTGTTTGTTTTTGTTGTGAGAAAAATGTTTTACCAATAGAATTAAATTAATAAATAAAAGATATTAGCCAGCTTATACGGTGCATTTTATTTGTTTGAACTTCTATTTGCACATATATTTTTAAAGAAAATTATTATTGAAATAAAAAAAAATATTTTCATCACTTGCACTGAAAGTTTTTAACACGTTTTTCACTCGCGAAAGCTATTTCTTTTTTGTCAAATTTGTGTTTGATAATGAACAACGCCCAATAAATTATGTTTATAGTTGTATTGACTGAATATATTGTTGAATATTTTATTAAATTATGTAGAATTCGTTCCAACCAAAAAATAAACAACTCGTCTTCCAAAACTTCCGCGACTTTCAATTTATGACGTATTAGAAATGTCAAGTCTTCATAGCGTGTGTGCAAATCAGTGTGAAATCTTGCTAAAAACGCAAGATTTGTTTTGACAGAAAAGAATCGATTTTGTTTAGAAAAAATTCGATTCTGTTTAGAAAAAATTCGAATTTTTTGTTGAAAGGAATTCGCAATAAGATATATCGAAATGATTATGACAACTCAACATCGATATGCTGGACTTACACAACTGACAAATTGGCAGTTTTCTGTCAGTATACTGTCAAAAGAATGAATTTTTCCATTGTTCTGCCAGTTTTTTGACAGTTAGCTGCCAGAATACTGCCAATTTGTCAGTCGTGTAAGTCCAGCTTTAGAATCCACTCCGCAATTTGATGTATTTTTTTTTAAAGACAATGCACTTAACTTCACAAACAAATAGGTAAGACCATAAAATGTATATATTTTTATATAAGACTCTAAAATAAATTATTGAAATGCAAAAAAAGTAAGTCAAACTTTTCGTGATTTCACATCCTAATCATCTCTAATCCTCTTTCCAGATGTATAAAGTTAAATTGACTTACTTGTAGCTTTGCACGTTTGTTGCCTGAGGCAACGTTCGATTAATTCAATTTCTCCAATACAATCTCCAGGACCACTAATAAAATCCAGTTTTTCCTCGTATTTCTTTTTATCCTACAAAATATTTAAATAACAATAAGTAGATACTTAAATCAAATCAATGTGTAATATGAACCAAATTAAAAACCGTTCTTGTAACTTCAACTTCTCCAGTTAATATGAAATAGACAGCCACAGGATCACAACCCTCTTTGATAATCGTGCGTCCAGGATTAAGGTAAATAAATTTAACAACCGTAGAAAGCCGGGCTCTTATTTTCTAAAAATTAATTAATTTAAATAAATAATATTCATGAGGTGCTTTCAGGAAATTGAAAGATCTCAGCAATTGCACTCCGTCAAAAAGTGAGTTAAAGATTTCTTTTCCTCAAGACTTTGACTTTGAGGTTTTCGAGATCTCATTTTTCAGAACATGTATATTATTCTTATTAAAAAAATTATTTGTTCTTGTTGATTCTCACAAGAATCGTAAGGACAGTCGAAAGGTTTCAGATCTCTGAGATCTCAGAGAATTAAAACGACCAATTGTCTAGGCCTAGAGCACATTAGGCAACTTAATTGCTGACAACTTTGTTGTTGCTGGTTGTTGCCGAAAACTCCGAGCAACTAAAATTGCTTTGCCTCGCTTACTAGGCAACTTCCGAGCAAGTTTTGAGAATTAATGGGTGCTTTGTGCATTTAGTTTTCTATAAAAACGTGCTATAAATACACCTTTCTCACTCTTGACATGTCTTAATTGCGAAATCAATGTAACTTTTCAATGGACTAAAAACAGAAACGTCAAATTTTCAAAAGTTTCAGGAAGTTTCCCTGAAATTTCTTAGTAAGCGGGGGCCAGCAAGTTAAAGTTGCCTGGTTTTTCGGGCAACTAATTTCAGTGAGCAATTCCGAGCAACTTAAAGTATGTCCAGTGGGCGCTCTCCCATATCAGCCAATGTATTTGTATCGGGACCAACTAAAAGTTGCTTGGGTGGGCAACAGGCCTTAGTGAAAAATGAGTTTACATAAATGTAAAATAAACAAACGCACAAACTCTAAAATATACCAAGAAATGCACGTGTGCATAAACGTTTTCACAATTATTTGAGCTTACCGGTGGAAATTTGGAAAAGCATGTCAAATTAAGCATTAAGTTAACCAGTTTCTTTCTATCTTCAACGGTCCTCATCCAAATTGGCGTCCGAATAAGTGCCTTTTCCTATGAAATGAATAATTTTCACAGATAAAAATCTTGCATTTAGTTTGGCACGTTGAATTAAGTTTCTAAATTTTTATATCAACAACAAACTTACAGCCATGGTTAGAATACCGATTTTTCTTTCCTGTCGCACCAGCATTGCTATGTTTTTCTTTATATTCGTTGAGATTTTTTGTTCCTCTATGTCCTGCAGCCATGATTTATTGAAAATGACCATACGTATGAGAGCTCGTAAGCGCATTCGAACTTGCTTGCGTCGTTTTATCAATTCTGCCTGTGGAATCATAAAATATAATATTTCTCTATAAATACTTCTTGGACTTGGGTAAATATATATTTTGTGTTAGTTTAACGAACCTCCTTTGCTCTTTTGCTCATTTTGTGGATTGAATAATGTATTTATGTAATTTAAATTGAATTATACAAAAACTTTTGTTCTTGTTTTTAAGTTTAAAAAAAAAACATATGAAAAAATATAGAAAAAATAAGTAATTTGTCATAGAAAAGTTGTTAAGGCGGTATAAAGTAATTTGTAGAGATTAATCTCTCTCAGAAAGGCACATGCATAAACGGTAGTAAATGCTTTTACTGATAATTTTCCATAGCATTTACTATTTGTCATATGCATACATTCACAGTAAATGCTTGAAAACTAGTATGTACCTGAAGGAAATAGTATTAACTGGTTTTGGATGAGTTTGTTACTACCAACAACAGCCTAATTCTAAAGCAATCGGTTCACTTAGTTTTAGTTCAGAAATAGTTTATAAAAACCAATAGGAGATGGGATGATAATTTCAAAATGTTTTAACATTTTGAAAAAGAAAACGTTGAGTCGTTAAGCACGCATAAGGGCGTATGAATAATTTCGATCAGAGGTCACGTTTCATTTTATTATACTTATCTTTAAAAATACTTAGGGCCAGTTTCACAGTCGACACTTACCGAAATAAGTGGCACTTAAGTTTCGCATATAAGGAATTTAAGCTAAATTTCATAGCTAGCGTAAGTGGAACTTAAGTCACCAACATCGGAGACTTAAGTGCCACTTATTTAGGTAACAGTGAACGATGATATTGGGAATTAATCTTTCAAATTCCCCACTTAAGTGTTACTTTTCTGACTGTGAAACTGGCCGTTATATAACTAGAAATAAAAAAAGGAATTTTAGTTTGAACTGGAGGTGTACCTCAGGGATCTGTTCTTGGACCAATCCTCTATACACTCTGTACATCTGATTTACTTCATTTACAAAACTGCGATAAGGCTATATTTGCAGACGATACTTGCATCTTTTCTTAAGATTCACTAAGTTTCACCATTGGAACCAATCTGCGCTAAATGCACTCCAAGATTATTTTATCGATTGGAAGATTAGGATAAATGCTTCAAAGTCTCAGGCCAACTTTTTCACTAGAAAAAGAAATACCTGTTTCTTAACTCATAATTGTATTTGTATTTGTACAGGGTGTTTTTTTTTTGACGTATGGTTTTCAATCTGGCAATACTTTTTTCGAAGTTGGTCTTTTTGACAGCTGTCACTTCATTTTTCCCATTTTATAGTAAATAGATTGACGCCTGAACAAGGCTTCCAAATTGTGCCCAAATGGGCCCAAAACGAGTTAGCCATCGATCCCGATATTAACAAGAAAATTTTGTTCAGCGATGAAGCTCATTTTTGGTTGAATAGGTACGTTAATAAGCAAAATTGTCATATTTGGAGCGATAATAATCCAAAAGCCATGGTTGAGACGCCGGCCGCACCGTTACATCCTCAAAAAGTCACTGTTTTGTGTGCTCTATATGGACAGAGGGAATTATTGGTCCATATTTCTTCAAAAATGAAGTCGGCCATAATGTTACAGTCAATGGGGAACGCTATAGAGCCATGATCAATGACTTTTTCGTGCCTGAATTGGAGGATGTTGATGTGGACGACCTTTGGTTCCAACAAGACGGCGATACATGCCATACAGCCAACGAAACAATCAATTTATTGAAGAACACTTTTGGGGAGTGCATTATGTCGGGTCGTGGGCGTGTGGCGTGGCGTCCAAGTTTGTGCGAATTAACACCGCTGGACTATTTTTTGTTAGGTCATGTGAAGTCGCTTGTCTACGCAGATAATCACGATACGATTGACGCCTTGGAAGAGAATATTCGGTGCGTTATTGCGGAATTTTTTCGAGCCAGCCGCGGCGCCCACTTACACAAAATCATTTTTAAAACATAATGGCAAACCTTTATCTTTATAATGAAGCTAAATTCTTTGCCATTACATTAAATTATATGCGTTTTATTTCTTCTTCAAAACCACACATCTAAAAAAAACACCCTTTATTTACATATTTAATAAAGGTAACTTAATTTATATACGTTTAAACAGGTGTGCCTCCAATGTTTATCGACTCACCCAAGATTCACTTCGATTACATGATTAAAATACTCCGAATGGACCCTTCTAGTTTAGTCAACAGACTGTTAATATATCTCATCGCAAATCAGCTAATTTTTGTACAAACGTGGATTGCTCTTTCTAATTCTCTGAATGAATCGATCGAACTGAATACAGAAGATCTATCGGCTTTTAAGAAAACTGTTTACCGACTCGTCGCGAAACTTGACGAAAGATATCGTGAGAATTTCATCAGCCAGGCTAAATCTTCGCAATATAGAGAATACTATAGCAAGCTTGAGTTTAAACTAGGTGAATTAAATTCCTTTAACGATTAGTATTCTACAGAAATGATTTCTCTAAATCTACGAGCCAGAGTTTAAATTCTTGCCCTGAACTTTATTCCTCATAGGCCAGACCTTCCGCTTGAATGTGAAATGTGAAACACTTTCAAAGAAATTCGCAGGAACATTTTCGGAAAGAACATGTTCGAATCTGCAGAAGTAATACAGATTCTAAATGGCATGGAAGGGTGGGAGAAACTGTAGAAATTTATTCCATCCGCATTGGTTTATAGAACCAGAATTCTAACAGAAAGCTTTTGATGTCAATTTCATTAACTGTTTGGAAACAAAAAAAAAAAAAAAAAAACATTGATTTGGTTTATGTTTTGTCATTCCACTTTATTTATTGTTTATTAATTGAGAATTTTTATTTTTTTTTTGAAATGCATTGTAATTATTAAAATTTATTTTTTTATTTTTAATTCTGTCAATCTGACCGATGGTTATTCTTAACCAGGTCTTAATCGACTTGTAATCCAATATTGTACATCTGAATTTTTTACGTCAATAAAGTCTTTTCTATTCTATTCTATTCTATACGTTTAAACAAGAAAAATAATAATATTGATTATAATTTAATAAAAATTTACTATAAAAACGCAAGAAACAAACAAAATCATTAAGCAGAACTAAAGAAAACAAGTGAACAGAGGAGCAACAAAGCCAACAGCAATCAGGCAACCGGAGGGCCTGCTACGTCGAGGAATAGTATACAAATATATTTTTCCTAAAGTTCTTTACTGTATCCGCATTCCTAACATGTCGTGGAAGGGAATTCAACAAACGAGCTGCATTAATAAGACACCGCCGGCCGGTGTCGCTCGGACGCTAGGCAAGAAAAACGCGGAATAATAATTTGGTTTAATCGGCTTGAAAGCGAGAACTGCAATGTTTCATACAGGTAAGAAGGTTGACGTGTACTGATGATGTTAAAGAGCGTGACAAGAGTTCGGAGTCTAAGCAAGATAATCCGGGATTTAAGGTAGGAGATTTAAAATTAATCTTGAAGTGTTTTCACCACGAAAAAAGGAGATTAATTTGACTTTTTCCGTCTGAATTGCCATTCAATTGTCAACTCAATTTGACAAGAATAAAACAAATTTAATCGGAAAACGTATAGCAAACGGAAAAAACAATTTTTGAGCAATAAAACAATTTGTTTTGAATAAACTATTTATTAAAAATGAGTCTAGTAACCTAAATCTATTGTTATCTATTGTTTATCTTAAAAATAACATTATAGTGAGTACATTTAATAGGAGAATCCATAATTATAGAAAAACACAATTTTTCGGCCCACACTTCAATGAGAAGCTCCCCATCCTCCAGTGTCCAGGTTTTCCGTTGGTTTTTTTTTGTTTGTTTTTGGTTCTTATTCCTACAGCCAACGCGCAAAAATATTTGATAATTTTTTTTTGATTTTAATGGAAAAACTGACGTTTAAAAGGGTGCGTTCTACAAAATTACGATTGTTTGATTTGAAAATCTCCTTCTTGCAAGAAGATTTCAATGAGATTTATTTTAAATCTTCATTTGAGGAGATTTAAATCTGTATGGTAAATCTTTGAGATTTGAAGAGGATTTATTCTAAATCCACTAAAATCGCGATTTAGTGCTCGGTGAAAACTTAGTATAGGATCAAAGATGTAGCGCGCGAGGTCCTCGTTAATTGAATCAATATAATCCTCAACCATGCCAACAAAGCAACTTTTCATGAGCTGAAGGTCATCAGAAAAAAGGTGTTCATCGCAGTGGCGTAAAAGTGTTGGTACTTCATTCAGATAAATGGAGAAAAGTGATGGACCTAAAATGGAACCCTGTGGAACTCCGCTGGATGTTGGCAATAAATTCGAAATTTTATTTCCCAGAACAACAGCTTGACGTCTCCCAGAGAGATAAGAAGAGATAAGTCTCACTGCATCCGTGGAAAAATTGTAAATTCTTAATAGTTTTTGATATAAGATGTTGTGGTTTATACTGTCAAACGCCTTGGAGTAATCTAGAAGCACCAAAAACGAAACTTTGTTAGCATCCACCGCTTTTCTCGCCCGTTCTAAAACCTCCAAGAGTGCCGTTGTACTATTGTGGTGTGGGATAGAAGACCGTTCTGTAGAAGAAAGCCAGCTAGTTGCTTCTGCATTATTTTTTCCACGACAGGAATGAGAGGAATGCGATTGGGCGAAACTCTGTGTTAACACTATTCATAGGGGTGAGAATAATTTTGGAGTCTTTCCATTTGGAGAGAAAGATTCCTTTGGTAAGAATGGTATTATAGATATTGTTTTAAAGTTATGATGTAATAATTTATAAAATAAAATGCACATTTAAAATGTAGGTAATTTATTTTATTACTTTTTAATCTATTGGTTCCATCACAAGTGAAGTACAAAAGAAGCTAGCGTTAACAATACAAAAATGATGATGCACACATACATAATAACTACAGCTTACATTGGTGTTGCAGTGTTGTCATAATAATATTGATATACTTAATACTAAGTAGTATTATTACAGATACGTGAGATGCGGAAAGATTATTTTCAACATGGCTTTTAGAAAAGTGGGATGCAGGTTATCAAAACCAACAGCATTAGATTTCAATGAAATAAAGCTTTCAACTACATCTTCAGTGCTTATAAATGAAAAACCAAAAGCAGCCCCAGTGTACGTTGCAGAAAACTCTTCAGTAGACAAGCTTTGAATGGAATTTATAACTGGTTGGGGGCCGATGAAATAAAATACTGTAACGCTTTAATAATAACCCAACTACTTTGAATTTGAAACAAAAGAAAATATTCTAACTGTTGGCAGCGACATCTCTTGGAAAAGCTAAACATCAAACCTTCAACCGTTTACAGCGCCATCTTGTGATTCAGCTGAGTATCAATTCCAGTGTTCCATCTGTCAGCGACTGGAATGGAAACTACTAAAGGGTGATTTTTTGGCTGGTTTGGTTTTGGCAACACTGGTTTTGACAGCTGACATGTGTTTAGTACCTTGTGTCACTGTCAAACAGCTTCAGTTTGGTTTACAATTTAACCATGGATCGTCTTACAAATGAACAACGCTTGCAAATTATTGAATTTTACTATCAAAATTCGTGCTCGGTTCGAAATGTTCATCGCGCGCTGCTTGTGTTCAGCGATGAGGCTCATTTTTGGTTGAATGGGTACGTAAATAAGCAAAATTGCCGCATTTGGAGTGAAGATCAGCCAGAAGCATTGCAACAGCTACCAATGCATCCCGAAAAAGCCACTGTTTGGTGCGGTTTATGGGCCGGCGGCATTATTGGGCCATATTTCTTCAAAGATGATGCGAATCGCAGCGTTACTGTCAATGGTGAACGCTACCGAGCGATGATAACAAACTTTTTTTTGCCCGAAATGGAAGTTCTTGACTTGCATGATATGTGGTTTCAACAAGACGGTGCCACATGCCACACAGCACGCGAAACAATGGCGCAATTGCGAGGCGAGTTTGGTGAACAGTTAATTTCACGTTTCGGGCCGGTCAATTGGCCGCCTAGATCGTGCGATTTGACACAATTAGATTATTTTTTGTGGGGGTATATCAAGGCTAATGTCTATAGGGACAAGCCCGCTTCGATTGACGCACTGGAAGCCAACATCCATGCATTCATTCGTGAGATACCGGCCGATATGTGTGAAAGAGTATGCCAAAATTGGACTCAGCGGATGGGCTACCTGAGACGCAGCCGCGGTCAACATTTGCATGAAATTATCTTTAAACATTAAATTGCAAGGTTCAAACTATCGATTCAAATAAATATTTCATTCATTTTTTCGAATTTTTTGTGTTTTTTTTTTTAAAAAAGTTCTAAACCTCTTAAAAAATCACCCATTAGAAGGAGATATCCTCGAATATTCCAATGGATACTAGTAAACAGGGCTACCTTCGTGGCTCTAAAGAGCCAATTCGGCTCTTTTTTCCAGGTGTGGTTCTTTGGCTCCACTTTTCTAAAATCATCCAATATTGGCTCTTTTTGAGATATTCGTCGCTCTTTTTACTCTTTTTCAGAATAATATATCTACTTAAATTTCCTTTTTCATAATTTTTCAATTTTCCTCTAAGTAATAACTCTTTGTGAAAAATTGTTTGAAATTTTTCCTCTGAGTAAAAATTCTTTGAAATCTGAACGCGTTCATTTTCATTAAAAAAATCAATTTCTTACTTTTTAGCTTTTCGCCGAAATATTTCCCGAACGTAGCAAAGAGAAAGAACGAGATGCAAGTGCCATATTTCGGATTCAATTTTCAAATGGTTCAGCTGTTGTATTTATTTTGTTTACAACTGTTTTTTTTTTGCAAGTTTTTATTATTTTTTCATTTCAATTTTGAAAAAGATATTTTTTGGATCTATAAAATTAATTTGAATATTTTTTTTGACAACTCGATATTTCAAAAACGAAAGAATTTTTCAACATTATCTAAAAGATTTTAGACAAAAATTATTCTTATAATCAAAAATAACGGCGCCTCCCATACAAATGCTTAAAAAACCCTTAATGAATATCTTTTTTTAGCTAAATAACGACTCCTTCGATTTTGATAAATTTTTTTTTTGTTTCAAAATTAGTAGGGTCTAGCATTTAAAATTATTAAATTTTACATTGAACTATTATTAAAAGTACCTATGTATATGTATCATAGGACGGTTTTTTTGATTTCCCATTTTCCCATTATCTGACTAATCGATTAAAACTAAATTTTGTATACACAAGCTTGAAATAAATTTAAACAATATTGCATATCAAAATTTTGCAAAAAATTATTTTTGGATTTTAAAACATATTTCAAAATTATTTTTTGAAAATTCGATTATTCAAAACGGCTGGAAGATTTTTTTGTAGAATTAAATTTTTAACTTTACATTAATAAATACTTAAAATTGGCCTACCAATTTTTTTCTTAGAAATGTTAATTTATTTTATTTATTTTTAAAACCGTTGCTACGATTTGAAAATTTTTTTCTCATAAATTAGGATTTATTTTATATAAGAAATCAGACGGTGTACATCGCGTTGGTTTAAAAAGTTTCAGAAGTATTTTAATCAATTTCTTTCTAATTTTGTTGATTTAAAACAATCTTCCAGTTTCCTTGCATGCATATTGCATATGTGTAACACGGGGCTATATTGCTAATTTTTATATACTCACATAATACTGCCTGCAACTCAACTAAGTTTTGGCAAATGTATAAAATATAGGCTCCCATAACTATTTTATTTCAGACTTTAGAACCACAGTGTGATCGCACGTTGCACATAAGAGCAAGTTCGTGCGTCTCAGTCGCGCATTTTTTTTATTTTGGGGACGTTTTCAGCGTTGGCTCTTTTTTTCTTAAAATAATCTTCTTATTGGCTATTTCTCAAAATCTGGAAAGGTAGCCCTGCTAGTAAAGACTAGAACTATTTAATTCCCTATATAAGGAGATGTTTTCGAGCTAGTAGACAGTTTAATTTTGAATGTGACAGTGTAAAGTATAAAGTAAAAGTGTATCCGGCAGTGAATTTTTAAATTACATACTATTGAGATTAATGAATAATAAAAACGGTTTGAGGTGAAATAAAGTGTGTTTATTTTGAAAAGTAAATAAGTGGAAGTTATTATTTAAAGGAAATAAGTTTTATTATGGAACCTAGGTAGAACATTACAATACATAGTAATTTATTAAATTATTATCCAACTCATCAGCACTGAAGTTATTTGGTTTGCTTACAATTTCTTAATGCCGAAGAAACTGAATGGAAAACAATTTTGAAATACAAATTTTCGAACAGAATTTTCAGTTTCAAAAAAACTAATTTTATATACCAATCTCTGTAAATTGTGCAAAATAGATTTTAGGAAGAAAAATAGCATATAAGAAGCAATTTTTCCCAAAAAATGAAAAAAATTTGAAAGTTCGAGTTTTGAATGTTTTTTTTTCGAAAATTGAAAATGTTAGTCCCCTCTCTCGTAATAACGGTATCTTAAATAAATTATCTACTAAAAGATCTCAATAGAAAAACATTAAGCTTTAGAACTCTTTTTGTTTGACCTGACCCAGTTTTCACAGAGGTACAGCTAGCTATTCAAAAAATTTTTAACACCCATATTATTCACATTTCCTAAAACTTGATAAGAATATAGTTTTCTTTAAAATTAGTTTTGTTTTGAGGTTCGTTAAAATGATTTAAACTAAAGGGTCTTCCAATAGGGACTTCCGAACTTTGAAGCTACATCCGTCAAATTGGCTGTAATTTATTTATGCTGTTTTTTTTTCAAATCACCATGGACGGATATAGCATTCAACAACACCTGCAAATAATAAAAATGTTTTATTAAAATTTGTGTTCTGTTCGGGCAACATTTCGCGCGCTTCACCCATTTTACGGGTGTCATAATCATCCTACCCAGACGACTGTTTATAATAGTTGTGTTTTATTGGTAATTTATAGCTAGCGCAGTAATAAAGTACCAATAAAACGCTTTGGCTGTGTTAATAAAACGCTTTAGCAACTTTTGGCTGTGTTCGCTACAAATATCATAGATCACATCCATTTTGTGAGTGAAAAACAACATTAAGGTTCAAGTCATGAATACTTTTGAAGAGCGCCATCTTCATCTTCAAAGCTCTAACTATGTATATCCACTCTTTTAGTGGCGAATTTACCGACACTCTTTGTTTTTGTTCGCCTCCGAAAAAGAAGTGAAAATTTTACCTAAATGACTTAAAAATTTGCCCGAAATTACTGCTCACAATAAGGGAAATTTTTTTCGAATACATATTTAACATTTTTTGGGTGAAAATTACAATAGGCGAAAAGTGAAATGGCAGTCATTCTGGGTGGAATGGCGAAACTCACAACTAGGCTGATTTTGTATTTTGAAAAATTAAATATGTACAAATAAATTCCTTGTATACTGATAGAGGAACAGACTTTGATATTTGTCTCACAGTCTATTAGGTATTGATTGACATGTACGGTTCCATCAATCAACAACATGAAGAGCTGATAACACTCCAAATCATCCCACTCTTCCACTTCTGAAGGGTTCCGCTATGCGTATGAGTTCCTGCTCTCAATCGATTATTATTTTTTGTTTACTTTTCTGATTTTATTTTGTTATGAATACATTTAAATTAAATTAGAGCCATTGTAAGTGTTGCCGTTTTATTTTTAATAATTTTTTTTTCTTTTTCAAGTGCAGTTTTTTTTAGAAAATTGCGCCTCCTGTCTAAACAAGGTAAAAATAGACGACCCTTCTCATACGAATTCTTTCACAATCAGCCTTATTGTGAGTTTCACCCGAAAAATATTTCACCTTAAAATTTTTTGTTCCCCCGGAATTTTAAAAGCTATTGGGAGTTTCGCCCGAAAGAAATTTTGTTCGCCTACAAAAAAAGAAGTGAAATGACATAACATTCCGCCCGAAATGAATGTTAACAATAAGGGGAATTTTTGTATCATGAATTTTCGGGGGAAACTCACAATAGGCGAAAAGTGAAATGTCAAATTTTCCAGGTGGAATGTTGTTCGGGTGAAACTCACAATAAGGCTGATTCCGTATTTTACCTTATTTTTTACCAAAATAAAGACAGTTCCGTTTTCACGGGAATCAGTGAACTTACTTAAGCTAGCGTCACCGTCACCACCCGCTGCCCCAATAAACGGAGGCAAATCCATATTTGATGGTTGGGGTCTAGTACATAATTGAAATAAACTACATTTTTTATCGTTTAATCTCAGTTAATCATTAAATTTTATAAGAAAAAAATTATTTAAAAATTTGACGTTTCCATACACAAATTCACCCTAAGTGTCAAAAATTGAGCTTTGGATACAATTTAACGCGATTTTTATCCAATTTACACACGGCCTAAGATCATGTTAAATTTTATCCGAAGATTAATTTTTGACACTAGACATGATAACGTGGAAATGTCAAAATTGGATCTCGTATGAAATTTAATCGACATTTTTACATAAACATACATACCTACAGGTATATATGCTTCCATTGATTTCATATTCACATGATACAAAAACCCCATAATTCATCAGTTCTGTTGAGATATCTCGACTGTTATTGCTCTTACTTAAATTTCCAAGATTTGTTTTTAAATTATCAAATTCTGAAGGTCGCCCAGCGGGTCAATTAACGAAAATTGATTGTACCCCTTATCTTTGAAATTCGTTTCGTTGCATATGATTTTTGTGATCAATAAATTATTCTTCAGTTATTTTTCGGACAATCAGACGAAAGTACTCCGATCCCAACATTTAAGCATTTCAGCAACTTTTCCCCGTCCGACCATTTCGTAGATGGAATTGAACTTAAACAAATATGCAATCAAAAGTGATATGTTTCTTTATTTTCGTATTTGCTTCCGGTAGAGTGTTAATTGTTTTTTTTTTGTTTTTGCAATAAATAACTTTTGATCAATTGAAAAGATTTCTGATTTCTTTTTGTAAATATTCATTTCCAGATGTGTTTTCAAATACCATCACCGATCGTGATACGATCAATATAACAACTTGTCTGCGGGCCAATGACGCACAAAATTCAAATAATGGTATGCATATACAATACATACATACATACCTATAAACGTATCTGTATAGAAAATTTTTGTTTGTTTTTTTATAAATAAAAATTTCATTATTATTGTTGATTGAATTGAAACTTATTGGAATGCAGTTCTTCCGGAGGAAATAAGATCGGTTGATGGGAGTCGGTTCTATGGATTTCTGGTAAATAAAACGAACAAAATAATAACTTTCTTGTTGTTGTTGTCTTTTGTTTAAACAATTTTCCACCTCATCGTACGAAACATTCTCATCTTCATATGGCTAATCTGTGGGCCTTACATTCTTGTGGGCTATGGAGCGAACGGGTTTCCCCACTCCTTTTTACCTCTAAGGCCCCGTGCAAATTATTGGATAAAAATCGAGTTAAATTTTATTCGGAGATTTATTTTTGACAGTAATGAGGTGAATCTGTACCTACGTGGAAATATCAAAATTTAATCATTTTTTTTTATATAATTCACATTCATGCGATATTAATAGTATCTTTAATAATTCTATACACATTTTTTTGTAGGTCAAAATAGGATGGACATCTAATTTGGGGGAAGTGTCATACCACTGTGGTGGTACATTGATTTCGGATAAGTTTGTCCTCTCTGCTGCCCATTGTATGGCATTTGAACGAGTAAATATGCGTATATAGTTAGAATATAAATATTAAAATAGATCTCACAACTATAGCCTTTATACCAGAGTCAACCCGATATAGTAAGAATTGCCGAACGTCTAAGTGAGGGCAGCATTATTGGAGAAGACATCAAAATTTCTAATATAAATACACATTACTTGTATGGACAGATTAACATGTACCATGACGTTGCACTAATCGAATTGGAAGAGAAATCAAAGTGGGTCAAATTTATTTAATAAATGCAAGTGACTCTAGACATGGCAATTTATAACAGTTTTGGGGCCTCCGCACGCCAGTAGGCATATTTCAGAAGGACAAAACTAAAGACATGCAAATTTATAACAGTTATAACAATTTTTCGCAATTAAAAGTGGACGTGTATTAACGCGCTTCGCGCGATTTGAAAAAAAAACTCTGGGTGCCTGAAGTATGCCCACCGGCGGAGGGCCCTGATGGACCTGCGGAGCCGCATGAACAGTACTTTTTTAAACCAAAGCTGTTATAATTGGCATCTAAAGAGACACTTCCATTTCGGAAACGCTGAGTTTTTTTGTCAAGTCACGCGAAGCGACTGTTATAAATTGGCATTTCTCTAATCCCGTCCTTAATAAATATGTTTGTTTTTAAATGATTTTGAAACTAAGTTAAATACGATTTTGAATTTTCAGAAATCGACCAGCATGTATTTGGGTAGGATCAGGTTTACCAACTACTAAATTATTTGCTTTGGGACATGGTAAGAGCTTAAATCATAAAAACAATCAAATGGCATCACCTTACTCCATGTATAAAAGAAATTTATAATTCTTTTTTTATATCCGCTAAGTTCATACATGGAAATATTTATCACAGCTTTCTTAGCGCAAATGTTTATCCCCTTTAATTTACGGAAATGTTGTATTTTATATACAAATTATTTACCCCTTCTTTGAAGGGCGAATAAACTGTTATAAATAATTGGTATTTCGCTAGTCTCGTCCAGGACCCATGTTCTGTAACTCTCGCATGGTTAAAAGCAGTCGAGTAACGATGAAAATTGAAACAAACCATATGAGTTTTCTTCCATTTTCCATCGTTTCTCGACTGATTTTATCGATGCGAGAGTTACAGAACACGGGTCCAGGTTTAAAATTAAATCCAATGCCAACGTTCTGTAACTCTCGCATAGATTAAATCAGTCGAGGGACGATGGAAATTGAAACAAATCGTATGAGTTTTGTTCCATTTTTCATCGTTTCTCGACCAATTTTATCCATGCGAGAGTTACAGAACGTATGGGCCCAGATTCAAATGGATTGAAATCGAATTTCATATTATTCAAACGTTAAATTCACATTCAAATCTAAATTGCTCTCAGTTTAAGTACCTACTTTACAACCAGATTATTTTCGACAAGGATAAAATATACAAGAACTTTATGTCCAATTTTAAGCATTGATTTTTCCATTTTCTAACTCGGTTTTAAAACATATTAGCTATGGTCGGTTGACTACTAAAAACAATAAAAAACTTCACAATAATTCCAAAGAGAGTGACTCTATACATGCCAGTTATAACAGTTTTGGTTTATAAAAGTACTGTTTATGCGGCCCCGCAAGGCCAGGGCCCTCCGCCGGTGGGCATAGTTTAGGCACCCAGAGTTAACGCACGCACGCCCACTTTTAAAGGCGATAAACTATTATAACTGTTATAATTTTTTTTTATTTTCGATGAATTAAACTGGTTTAAATACTCGACTCGCTAACTATATGCTGAGATGTAATAAGTGATTATAGTGTTATTCATATCATCTTTTAAAATCGATATTTTTAAGAGTTAATCCCACATAATAGCCGTGTTTGTTTGCAAGCCCGGAGAGATTTGGTTGAAAAAAACTACATCGGGGATTAGCGAAGCCATTACAGAAATAAAATGGAGTTTCCATACAACTATCGATAACAAGTATGCAATTCACGCCCGTAACACAGTTTTTCTCCGTGCTTAAATTAAGCCCTGAGGATTCTCCGCGCTTAGCTAAGCCCGAAGGGGATTAGTTGTTGTTGCATTTAACATGTATATTGCAGGACAGGACGTCGTTTTTTTCGATCGATTTCCTCGGGGCTTGCAAAAAACACGGCTAATATACATACTTTTTATTTTAATTAGATTTACAAAATATTGGAAACCAACAAATTATGAGTCTAAAACTAGTTGAAAGTAACGATTGTCATCAACGATATTCGCCATCAAGAAAACTTCCAAATGGAATAGTTGAATCCCAATTCTGTGCTGGAAGTTCAAATATAACGGAGGGTGATAAATGCAAGGTAAGTATAGCTTCAAATTAGTACATGCATAATATGTAAATGAATAAACATAATTATTATTGATCAATATATGGGTAATATGGGACTAGGGAAGATTTTTGGTCTAGCTATGTCTAACTCTTGTGGTTCAAATTGGACTTTGGAAATCATGCTGTATTCTTATCATAACTTTTATTATTTATCCTTCTCAAACTATAATGATGATGAAGTTCAAAGTTTAACCTAACAAAACACTGTTCAATTTTTAAAATTATGAACAAATTTAGAACCTCTCTCTCCCAACAAAAAAAAACAATCTTATGGGTTAATTATTTATTTATTTTCATACATCTGTTAAAAAGACGAACAAAATGGCGTAACATAAAGATTGAGATATGCTTTGTTTACGCTTTAGGTTACTAAAGCCGCATTTCTTTTATACCTATCTATTTTTTCCTTACGTTTGTTTATTTCAATTTACTCGTTGTTTTTTTCTTTATACTACAGTTCACAATTGCGAATCAATTGCAAATCTGAGAAGCAGTCAGTGACTTCCATAAGAATAACTCAGACATAAGAAAGATATTTGTTGGATATTCAGGTTTCCTATATCCGGGTTGTACTGTATGCATAATTGAATTAGCTTATAATATTATGTATGTGAACGTAATCCACTTCCAGTGGATGCCATTTTAAATGGATTTCATTTGGGTGGCTTCGTAAGCTTTTTACGTAATTTCTTACCGATTTTCGTACAAATTTGATTGAATTTACTTACATCATTTCGAGATGTGAATTTGTTATTTGTGTTTTGAGGTGATTAAGAATCGAATTTGGAAATTTTCACTGAAATTACCTCATTTATCCCAATGACAACGTGGTATTAAAAACAAAAAGTTGCGTTCGTTCCTGGTATATTTAGGCCTTGATTAAACGAATATTTTTTGACAATAACGGTCTTCAGTTCATGTCGAAAGTTGAACCATTCAAAGATATAGCTGATTAAGGTCCAGTTTTTCAGTGCGACATTATAGTTAAACCTGAGTTAACTCTTCGAAATTGGCGAGCTAACTCAGTGTTAACTGAACATAAATGTTTTTGATGTATATCCACCGGGTTTGTTTAGTTGGAAAACTGCTTCCTCGGTTAACTGTAATTTTAAATTTTTAAATGACGTATTTTGTACGGAACAAAAGTCATTTTGAGATTTAAAAGCCAGTTAAATAGTTAAAAGGGCTTTATTAAATCGGCCATTAATGCATAAATATTTTTCCATTTTTTTTACTCAAACCAAATTTGCTTTATATCGTTTTAGGGTCACATTGGCGGTCCACTTTTG
Source organism: Leucozona laternaria (assembly GCA_932273885.2). NCBI lineage: Eukaryota > Metazoa > Arthropoda > Insecta > Diptera > Syrphidae > Leucozona > Leucozona laternaria. The sequence continues at coordinate 213,469,496 of OW026366.1, read as the reverse complement.
ACTCAAATAGAAGAAACCTCAGATGAAGTCTTTGTTGTTGGCCTAACGAACTATGGGCAACGATGTGCATCAGCTAACTTCCCAAATATTTATACCAAAATATCTTTCTATAGAGATTGGATATTAGAAAATGTCAATGAAAAACTAAATTTAACTTAAAATTATACATAACTGTAATACCAATTTGTATTCTTCATTCATTAAGCGTTGCGATTTGCGAACGCTACTGATAGTTTTGGTTTTTGCAAAAGATGTTCAATAACATTCTTTATTTAAATAAGGCTAGGAAATGCACGTTAGTGTTTTTTTTCTTCTAGTTTTTTGTCTCTTTTTCTCCATTCTCCTTAAATTTTGTCTTTTTTGTATTTTGTTTTATCCGGAACCTCGTGTCTAATGTGAAGTCTGCTTTATAATTGAACAGCGTTTTTGCAGCATTTTTGGAGTCAGGGATGTCTGCAAAATGTCAAAAATATGACACTCACAGTGGCCTACAAATCTCGTTCTCTCTCTTGTTTATTTTGGTGAAAGTTTATTTTTTTTTTAAGTTCATTTGGCCTACATATTTATAAATTCCGTCCATGTTCGCCAAATAATTTCAATCGTTTTCAACAAATTTTCTCACAAAACAAAAATGGAAACTAACAAAATTCAATCCGTAAGTGCATCTTTACACTTTGTTCCCCAGACTCCTTTAAAAATAATCCAAATTTTCAGCCACTTATCCTCGATGAGTCTCCTTCGAGAGAATCAAAACTCACAAGCATTCCAATTAAAAGTGTTTTTGTATTACTAATTGCAACTGTCTGCAGTGCTGTTTTATTGGAATTTCTTCCCAACATAGCCCACAGTCTATTTCCGGCTAAGACATTAAATGACACCTCCAAACAACAGCCATCACGTCCAAAGTATGCCATTTATGGTCTGAGCAAAACCGAAGAACATCTCGATCATGTGATTGCTGTGTTAAATCGTCTCGGCTATTACCGTACATCGGTTGACAGTGATGAATGGGATCTACTATGGGCACATGACTATCCATTTCTTGCTATGAATCTTAAGAACCTCCAGCCACACCAAAGAATCAATCATTTCCCTGGTTGTGGCTTCATAACGAACAAAGTAGACTTGTCAACAACTCGATTGCCATTCCTGCCCAGGGCCTTCAAACTGCCTGGAGAGAAAGATGACTTCCTTGAATACATTACAGAGAATCCACAAGCGCTCTTTGTCCAGAAACACAATGAACACAGATTCATTGAGATCAGAGAACCTCAAGACATCAATCTGGATTCCAATGGCAGTTTTGTTCAGGAATTCATCCAGAATCCATTCCTCGTCGATGGATACAAGTTCGATATTGGCGTCTACGTCCTGGTGACAAGTATAGACCCACTCAGAGCTTACATCTACACTGGAGACGTTCTCTTTCGTTATTGTCCAGTCAAATACCATCCGTTCGACCCGAAAAACGTGGACAAGTATGTGGTGGGAGATGATTACCTCCCGACGTGGCAAGTCCCGTCGTTGGTTAAGTACTACAATAAGTTCCACGCAAATATGAGAGGAGCATTCGATGCCTACGTTCGCGATCAGGGTAAGGATCCCCTCCCCGTCTGGGAGCAGGTGGATGACATAATTCGTCGAACTATACAATCCAAGGAGAAGTACATGGCTGATATTGTGAGAAACTACAAGACGAGAAACTTCTTCGAGTTGATGCGCTTCGACTTGATAATCGATGAGAATCTCAAAGTTATCCTTATGGAGGCCAACATGAGCCCGAATCTCTCCTCGGCTCACTTCAAGCAAAACTCTCTGCTGTATGAACAGATTTTGTACAGTGTGTTGAATCTCGTTGGCGTTGGGTCACCCATTCCTCATTCATTCCTGGCTGAAGGGTGAGTTGTTTTTTTTTCTTCGCTAGAATCCTCAAAACTTAGGAGAAATCTATGAATTTGTATTTCAGCTCTGAGGATGTAGAAGAGATGCTATCGAACGACAGAAACATAGCAACTTTGCTGAATGTTTGTGCTGACTTTGACTGTGATAAATCTTGCAATGTGCTCGAGTGTGAGCTTTGCCTGCCGTGTCTCAGTGGAAGGGATCATCAGACATTGCACACAGCTTTCCGGGAGCACCTTCATAGGGTCAATATGAAGAGAATTATACCTAAAGCTATTGTAAGTTAAAAAATATTCCAGAAATGTCTTCGATGATTGAACTTTTCTATGTTTTTCAGAATGACCCACGCAATTTCGATATCGCAAAGGAAACTCAGAATCTATCCACGAAAAACCAATGGATGACGAGGTGGTTCTATGCCAAGTGCACGGATGATATTACTTGGTGTTTTTAGAGAAATTTACCTAAATGTGTGCAAAGTATTTTTGAAAGTATTAATTATTTTTATATAAAAAAATAAAATCTGGACCAATTTTAGCAGAGGAAGGAAAGTTTAATTTGTATTTAGTTTATTTTGTTAGCGGGAAATAGAGATTCACCATTTTTGGCTGCACTCAAAATTAATTGTTGAGTCTTTTGACGGAATTCTTTTTGTTTGAGTTGCTTCAGGAATGTGGCAATAAACTTGATAGGTTCTTCAGGCTGATAAATGTGCATTGCGGCCAGAGCTGCCACTAAGTCTTTAGCAATGTTTTTCCTGAAATATTCAAAGAGCTCCGAACGTTTCGATATTTGTTCTGAAAAATTAAAGCGAACAAAGATAAATTAGATTCCTTAAATGAAGTTAATTCCAAGAAAAAGGTGCTAAAAGATTTAAATAGCATTGAATGTTTCAGTAAAATTGTGCGAAATGTACAGCTTGTCACCAGTATTTTGACTACTCAGGATTGCTAATTTACAGTAATTTGGTTAAATAAATATGCCTATAATAACTGAGTACTTCTTGAAAGCAAAAGTGAAGAAATGTGTTTATATTAATGGGAATAGAGAAGTCTTTGAGATCGTATGCACATCAAATTGCTTAAAATACAAATATTATTATCAACAATATTATTTACCATTTCTCATCCAGGCAAAGTCCATTAAAAACTCTGAATATTTATTGGAATCCACTGTACAACTTGAGCAAGACGAACCCATTCCACTGTGACTACTTTTGTCTTCAATCAGGGAAAAAATGTGCTTCAAGTCCCTTTCGCATGAATCAATATAAAAGAGTTCATCACAAAACTTCCTATCGATAGACTTCAAACGAACTTCCACCAATGGACGCAGTACTCGACCACAAAGTACACGAAATCGTTTTAAACTCTCCACTTGGATCTCATGTGAGAATTTAAACTGTGATTTGAGTTTAAAAAGTTTCTCAACATTTTGATTGACTGCTTGGCAATTCTTCTCCTTGGTTAATTGAAATTTTTCAATTTTTTTTGCAAAATCAAAATTTGCATTTTCAATTAGCTTAACACTCTCTGCAATAAGTTTATTTTGTTCGTCTTGTTCTAAAGTTTCGTCATCGTGAAGACGTTTTACTTCGGCTTCGAGGCAATTGAGTTGGCCATCGAAAGTTGTTTTTAGGCTTTGAATTTCGACATTAGTACATTTGATTTCGTTGTCTATTTGAATCAGGTCATAGAGAATCGCACGAATGGCATTACGTTCGTTCAGAAAATTCAAATGGAATTGTTTTTGAGTGATGTCATCCCAATTATCAGGAGTAAGCTTGGTGATGGATTCGATTTTGCTCATTTTTTTCTTTAAATTTAAATAAAATAATTCAAATGCTCGTATGTAAATATATGTTAGTATGAAGTATTTTTAAGTGGTTGTTCTAGATTGCTATGTACATATGTAGAAATGTAGTTATTGTGTAATTTCTTCTTCCGAGTGAAATAAGTCCCATTTTTCGGATAAGATATTTGGTTTCTTTTTATTCGGGCGAAATTTTGACTTGGTCTTAGGGTTTAGGGATTATGTTTTAAGTCCCTATTATTACTCGCGAGACGAACGTTCGACTCAAGGCAAATGTTTGGGAAATCAATAATGTCTTGATATTACGAATAGCGAACTGGCTTTTTCGATTTGGTAATCAGGATCGATGCGTGTGAACGCTTCTGGTGTCGATTCTAAAATCAAATTCAAATATTCAAAACTTTCTTTTTTTTTCGAAACAAAAACTGTTAGTCCAAAATCAATCGTTTTAGTTCATATACAGGGTGTCCCCTAATTCTTCAGTGATAATATGAGAAATCATTCTTGGGTATATTTTTAGAAAAAAATTGTTCTGCAGTAAGGTTCTATCTCCAATGTTGACATCATCTATCGGCGATTTAAGAAAAGCTTTAATTTGGTGTACCTAAATCAATTAATTTAATAATATTCCAAACCACAGATTAGCCATATGAAGATGAGAATGTTTCGTATGTTTCACCCTCCAAAACCCATTTGTTTACATTGTTGTATTTGTAATTTCTTCCCGCGTCGATGAATAGATGTGAATTGCAACAACAATTTAACCAGGTGTGTGAAGATCCCTACTGTCTATGGGTGAGGTTTTTATGCACACATTCTCATTTTTTATCTGATAACTGCCAGTTCAAGCTTGTAGGCAAATTAAAATGGCTGCCGGGGATTCTCATCTTCATGTGGCTAATCTGTGATTGCAACAACTATTTAACCAGGTGTGTGAAGATCCCTACTGTCTATGGGTGAGGTTTTTATGCACACATTCTCATTTTTTATCTGATAACTGCCAGTTCAAGCTTGTAGGCAAATTAAAATGGCTGCCGGGGATTCTCATCTTCATGTGGCTTAACTGTGATAAAAAACTATTGCAATAAAGTTCATGGTGAGAAAAAGATGGCCAAAAAAGTTAAGCCTAATTCACAATGCGACGAGAAAAAGAGACGCGAGCCTGACGAGAACTCGTTTTAGTTGTGAAACCAATTTCAAGCAATGAGGGTATACCATAGAGTATACACAAAAAAGCGATTCTCGTCGTCACTTCACGTGGTGAGTTTGAAAAATTGTAAAAAAAGCGTGACGTGACGACGATTTTGAGTCTCGTTTTCGTGACGGATTGTAAAACAGGCCTTAGGATATTTAAACTTGTTTCATTTTTTTACGTTTTCTTTTGTGACATCTATGTTCTCTGTCTAAACTTTTTTTTGGCACTTAAATACGAGAAAGTATAATTTCTTTTCATTTGAAAACGTATTTATTTGATAATAAGGGTATTCATGCAACGAGATAAGTTTAAAAATTGTGTAAAGATAAGTTTACGTGAACGCCCATTTTATTCATTTGGATTAATGCTGCGTAATTGAATCAGCTGTTCGTCAAACATTAAAAATTTATCTGTCCAAATAAATAAAACAGGCCAAACATAAGCAAAAAACAGAAATAAGTGCAATAATATGAACAAATTGCCTTTAATGATTAACTCATTTTAGAACTATTCGGAAAAAATTATGTTTTGTGCATTTTCTGTAACAAAAGTAAAATCCTTCTAATCAACTTTTAACGATAGATAAACAGAAAGAAAAAGAGGATGCAATTTTAGAAGATTTCTAGATTCTTGACTTGACTTGACGTCACAATGACGTTTGTATAAGTTTATCCAAATAAATTTGTTTGAGTTTCCGCAGCAAAATCCTTAGATAATTTTATCCAATTTGCGTAAACCATTTCCGATACAAAATTTGGCAGTTCGTTTACCAAAAGATAAACTTATCCAAAAGATAAACTTTTAACTTATCTAGTGTTTTACGACGTTGCATGAATCCCCTTAATATTTTAATTTTATAATTAAACTGTTTTCTTGCCTATGAGTTTCGACAGCTAATCTGAAAAATTTCACGTCACCTAATAGGACCGTTTGGCAATGTTAAATTTTTCACAAATTTTCGCAATTTATCACAAATTTTAACAATTCGCTGTCAAAACCCATAGGAAAAAAAAAACAGTTTTGGGGAACTTGGTGAAAGTTTTAATGTGGTTTTCCAGTCAACCATTTCAGATTCGGGGGTCAGATTTCAGATCAATCGTGGTAATTAGAACGAATCGCGATTGATCTTTTTTTTTGTAAAGGTGTAGGTGATTTGTCTGTGTTTACTGACGTAAATAGTGATAGTATATGTAGGGAAAAATTCCTACAAGTATTTTTTTCCTAGGGAACAGTCTTGTCTTTAATACAAAAATGTAATATAGCCAAATTTATTTTCTTAATGAAACTGTGCCTACGTTCTGTAATTCTCGCATGGATAAAAGTGGTCGAGAAACGATGAAAAATGGAACAAAACTCATACGATTTGTTTCAGTTTTCATCGTTTCTCGACTGATTTTCTCGATGCGAGAGTTACAGAACGTAGGCACTGGTGAAAAAATGCGTGAGAAAATTCTTACAAAATATTTTTTTTTTCCAAATTATGAAAGAACATTTTTGTGTTTAAATTATAATTAAATTCAACTACGCGAATACTTTCGTCTGTTAATTTATTGAAATGGAGATTAATGAGAGTACCCACACTGGCGCGATGCAAATCTTTGAACATTCTTCAGTCGTCACATATTCGCGCGAAGGATTAGTGCCGGTTTGGGAGTCTTTATTGATTTGTTTCATAAGAAAATAACTCAAAAGTGGAAGTGACTTTTAATCTTGAAATTATTAATATGCTGATACCATTTTGCAAATTATGACAAAATATAAGAAGGAAACGATTTCTTTTCTTCATTTAAATGAATGTGATATTGTACATTCTTTTATTCAATCAAATTGAAATAAAAAAATAGAACACAAATTAGGGAATTTTTTGTTCCCTAGCAGGAATTTTATTTTGTTGGTATACTATCACTACACTATAACATGATTTGGCCATCGGTCGGATCCATATATCCACAGGAATCCCGTCCATCCAAAATCCAAATCAAAGGAGAAGCTGTCGGTCGATGACGAGGAAAACGACAATGAATATGAAACAAGTTCACTACAAAAGGATTATTTTGGAATTTTAATAAAAATAATTTTATTTTCACAAAAAATAATGGACTAACTAACATGTTTCCACAATGCCTTTCATTCCATATGAAACATTTGTCCAATTTAATCACTGGTTGACTCCGAACTCAAGAAGTCAATGGTTGACGGTAATGAGGACAATAAAGACAAAAATTTAACTCATTAAACTTCATTATTTGTATTAATTTTATCAAACAAATGCCTTTGCAAAAATAAATAATGCTAGCGAAAGGCGAAAACGAATTTAAACTGACGAGGAGAGGACGACGTTTAGAAATGTCAATTTGGTTTGTGTGCAAGTGTGTGTGAAAGTATGTGTAAATCTGCCAATAAATCGAGATTTGAAAGATCAATCAAGAAAAAAAACAGACCACGAAAAAAATCAATTTTTTTGGTTGATAGGAACGTAAAATCTGAAAAAGATCAAGTTGACCCCCAAAAAAATCAATTTTTTTGGTTGTTTGGAAAACCACATTAGTTACCAAACAGACATATTCATGTTTTGGTATGGCGACTCCTGGACGGCAGTGTGAGTCGGTTATGTTCTGAACAATTCGATTTGGATTCACTTCAACAAAAAGTCAGAGGAGTGAGTCCAATGTGAACACCGTTAATAGATTTTGTTCCAGTTTTGCCAACAACGTTTTTTTCGGCATACCTAACAGATAAGCTGGCTATCGCCCACAATACACATATTAAAGGTAATATCCAGTGTCTCTTCACTACTTTCCAAAATGCTAAATTTGTGTTGTTTCTAGTAATGCCATGTGCAGTTTTTGGGGGCACTCGAGCCACCATGTTTAATTTCCGACACTTTCAATTTTGACAACCTGCGCAATATAATACCTTAGATTTGTGTACTTTGGTTAACACCTACCGCTTTAAAAAAAGTCAGCAGTAAGGCCGTTGTTTGGACGTTTGGAGTACTCGTATTGCACTCTTTTTCCACTCCTACTACTTCAAAAGACTTCGATTGGCTGTTCCGCTTAGTGGCATTTCCGATTGCTAATTCGGGAGAACGATTTGATACGTGTGAACCCTTCTGGAACGATTCTGAAAACAAAATCAGAAGCAAATTTCTCTTCTTTTCAGAAGAAGAACTGTCATAAGTGTTTTTCTGATTCAGGAGTAGAAACGGAACACTTCAAAACATTTGTTGGATTAATTGTCAAAAATAGTAGATGCTTGAAGAAGTCATTTTGTTAAAAGGTGACATTTGGTAGTGTGTGACATAAATTTTTAAAGACGATTTTCTCGTATTCGATTAGAATCAAAAAAAAGCGGAACAATCTGAAATTCGAAAACAACGATTTGTATTGTATCAGATTTGTATCCAAAGCAATCTGGATAGCTTTGTGTTGTTGTAATCCCATGTAAACAAACATCTTCTCAAGCTATCCTCAAAATTCTGGTATAATCATTTATCCAATGAGAATTGTCATGAACAGCTGACTACAAGACTGATTTCAGCAGCAAATTCAACCTATCCGGTTTTGGTTGTTCAGAAACATACATGGATACTCGAGTATCTTATGGCGAATTCCTTTCAACAAAGAAATCGAATTTTTTTAAACGAAATAGATTTTTTTCTAAATAGAATCGAATTTTTTCTGTCAATTGAAAGGAATTCGTATTTCGTAAAGGAATCGATTTTTGTTTGTGTGAGTGTGTTTGTGCTACTGACAGCTGAAATTGACGCAGTAAAATTGTTCACAAAACTATTAAGGTTGTTTTTTTTTGTTGTGAGAAAAATGTTTTAACAATAGAATTAAATTAATAACTATAATTTCTATTTTAATAACAAAAGATATAAGCCAGCTTATACGGGGGCAGTTCTTGGTGCATTTTATTTGTTTGAACTTCTAGTTGCACGTATATTTTTAAAAACAATTGTTATTGAAAAGTCTTCACTTGCACTGAAAGTTTTTATGACGTCTCTCACTCGTGAAAGCTATTTTTTTATTGTCAAATTTTTGTTTGGTGATGAAGAACGCACAATAAATTATTTTTATACATAGCTATATTGAGCGATATTGTTGAATATTTTGTTAAATTATTTAGAGTTCGTTGCAACCAAAAAATAAACAACTCGTCTTCCAAAAATTCCGCGACTTTCAATTTGACGTATTAGAAATGTCAAGTCTTCATAGTATGTGTGCAAATCGTTGTGAAATCTTGCTAAAAGCGCAAGATTTGTTTTGACAGAAAAGAATCAATTTGGTTAGAAAAAAATCTGAACAGAATCGATTCTTTTGTTGAAAGGAATTCGGCATTAGATAGGCTATCCTAGTGAATCCTGAACGTGGCCAATGGATTTAGGGTATATACTACCTACGCTCGGCGGTCATTTGTTTATGTATGCTAACAAATATGTCAGCTAAGCATTATAGGAGAAGGAATTCTAAGCACCTGAATTAATGTGGTTGTAAACCCTCAACTTACTGTAATAAGATGCTGATTTGACAATTTGAACATATTGAGAGGCCAGGAATCGAAATTAGTGAAAATATGAATTTTTGTTTTGTCGCGTGACAGCCCGTGGAGAATCATCAGTGTGTACGTGCTGTAATGATGACCTTTTTGAATGGTTCCAGAAGCGTTCTCACGTATCAAAAGGCCAAAAGGTTTGCAAGAGGAGTGCCCCTGAAAATAAAGACACTCGTAGCACAAAGTCAGGGATTCCATCCCAGACCTCCGACATGACAGTTCAATACACTAATTATTTTAACTAGCGACACTACAAAAATCTGAAACTAATGCATATGAAATTTTTTGTCCTCCCTGTAGGTACCTACATCATTTATGGCGAATTCCTTTCAACAAAAAATTCGAATTTTTTCTAAACAGAATCGAATTTTTTCTAAACCAAATCGATTCTTTTCTGTCACAACAAATCTTGCGTTTTTAGCAAGATTTCACACTGATTTGCACACACACTATGAAGACTTGACATTTCTAATACGTCATAAATTGAAAGTCGCGGAATTTTTGGAAGACGAGTTGTTTATTTTTTAGTTGGGACGAATTCTACATAATTTAATAAGATATTCAACAATATTTTCAGTCAATACAGCTATAAAAATAATTAATTGTGCGTTGTTCACTATCAAACACAAATTTGACAAAAAAATAGCTTTCGCGAGTGAAAGACGTGTTAAAAACTTTCAGTGCAAGTGATGAAAACTTTTCAATAATAATTTTCTTTAAAAATATATGTGCAAATAGAAGTTCAAACAAATAAAATGCACCGTATAAGCTGGCTAATATCTTTTATTTATTAATTTAATTCTATTGGTAAAACATTTTTCTCACAACAAAAACAAACAACCTAAATAGTTTTGTGGATAATTTCTTGACGTTTTGCGTCAATTGCAGCTATAAAGTCACAAACACAATCACACCAAAAAAAAATCGATTCTTTTACGAAATACGAATTCCTTTCAATTGACAGAAAAAATTCGATTCTGTTTAGAAAAAATTCGATTTCTTTTTTGAAAGGAATTCGCCATTAGTTTTTTTTTCAATTTGTCTATTGTCTTTTTATCTAATATTGAAATGTGCTCTGAAAATCAAACCTCAATATTCAACTCTGTCATCTTTTTAACTCGATTACAGAAAAAGAATGAAAAATTTTCCACTTGCAAAAATGCTTATAACAGAAAGTAGCAAATAACATAAAACCTATACCTATCCTTGATTCTGCCCAAACAGTGTAACATTAAACTGCTAAAGGTAGGTAGCTAGGATTTAAGTACTATAGGGACCGCAACCATCATCCTTTACCACTACCATTCTGCCAACATCACAGTCACCGCTACCACCACAATCCAGCCAACAAATCCTGTTGTGCATAGTCATACAGGGTGGCACTGAGTGGCAAAAGGCATGGCCACTCAAAATTCAAGGGGACATCGCATTTAGAGGTAACACCGTTCGTTGTAGCACTTAAAATTGTGAACTGAATACAAAAACTTAATGAAAATCGATTTACCTCTACGCGGACATACACAGAAAAATAAAAAAAAACAACACCAAAGATTTAAATGGAAAATGCGCAATGAGAGTATAGCTCAATTGCGCATGTAGTAGTTTGATTTAGGGGATATGGGAGGCTTGGGTGGTATATTGTTTCACTCAAACAAACATTGGGGAGCCTAGGGCTTTTTACATTTTAACACAAAAATAGGAGGCTTTACAACATGTCATTATGATGGTTAAGTGTGAAAGATTTTGTTCATACTCTATCCTGTGACCATCCAGTGTTCGCATGGGAGTTATTTTTTGTGGACATTTATTAGTAATTTCTGTGTTTATATAGCACATTCTATACTGCTACTAAAAGATAACAATAATTAGAGAGACTTTAACTTCCCCACGTTGGGCGCCATTCTAATAAGTATTTTATACTAGACGTTATCCGGGATTCTTTTAACTAGGACCTATTAACCGGGATTTTTCTTGCCAAATTTATTTCATATAGAAAACTCTATTAACCGGTAGTCTCTCTAATATCGGTAATAAAAAAAAAACATTTCTCTCATTATATTCCATGAAATTTGGAAATTGTTTTTTTTTGTTTTTAATTTCTCCTAAATACATCAAACCGGTACCTGAATGATGCAGAGCATTAACTTTTCAAAGTTTATTAATGTCGAATTATCAACGAAGAGGGCTGATTTATTTTCATCAATCTGAGAAATAAACTCATTTATATTACAGATCAAAACTAAAAAAAAAAAAAATAAATAAAATATATACATTCAAACAAAATGGAATTAAATTTACAGCTAACAGTTCACCAAAAAAACCTCAGCTGACGACGACAGTAATGATGGTGCAGATTTATCGGATGCTGATGATCCCAATTACGAGCAGGTAGCTTTGATTGACATACGCGTCCAGCAAGTTGGTTTTGTTTTAGAGAAAGGAGCTTAATTAAACGTCACCGTGAGCAAGAGGTTGAAATTACGGTTTGAAATTTAAAATTACAAGGCAATTGGTGGTAAATGCCTGATAAAATTGATAAAAGTATATAGAAACTTCAAGATGAAACTCAGTCATATATGATTGCCAAACGATCATCGAATCTCATGACATGGCATCGAAGTTTGGGTCATACAATATCAATTACGTTGACCTTTCTAATGAAAGACGAGAAAGTCACGTTTTAAGAAAATGTGAGGTATGAGGTATGCATTCCGGACAGAAAATTTATTGGATCTAGTTCATTTGGACTTGTGCGGTCCAATGGAAACTAAGTCTATTGTTAGTGCTAAATATTTCTTGACTTTCATTGATGATTTTATACTCATAAGGCTTTCGTTTATTTCTTGAAGTTATAATCAGAAGTATTCGATCTATTCAAAGAATTTAAACAGCTTTTGGAAAATCAATTGGAACGGAAAATCAAAATTATAAGAACTGACAATTACAATGGGAGTGAATATATTAGTAAAAATTTTGAATAATTCTGCAAGAAATCTGGTATCAAACATCAAACTTTAAACGATTACACGCCTCAACAAAATGGTTTGGCTGAGAGAAAAAAAAACAGAACCACAGTTGAAAGAGCAAGATGTATGATAATTGATGCCAAGCTGGACAAATCGGATTAGGCAAAAGCTGTGAATACCGCTTTTTATATAATCAACCGATCTACCAGCTCTGTGATTCAGAACCAAAATCCGGAAGCAATATGGACAGGAAAAAAGGTCGGTTTAAGTTAGATGTGTATTTTTGGAACATTTCGCATGATCCCAAGAAATTTCGTAACTAGCCATGATGTAGTCTTTATGGAAAGTGAATCAAAGCTATCCGATAACATTATAATTATTTATCTTATTGATTCAGTTGGCGTTCCATTTGTTGAAAATGAGCAGGAGACTGAAGAAATCAATAATGAAGATAAAGTGGATGCAAGTAATTAATTCATTTCATACTCCACAACAACTGATATCACAAACTCAAATACTAAGGCGATCAGAAAGAAGACCAGCACCTCGTAACTTTGATGATTATGTTTCATATTCTATGATGACTAACAACTTGGATGATGACCCATCAACTATTGCAAACGCCATGGAACGCGAAGAATGTGATGAATGGAAAAGTGCTATCAAGAATGAACTACATTCACTTGTCGAAAATAAAACTTGGATGCTAGTTGATTTGCTATCTGGAAGAAAGGCAATTATAAGTCGAAATAGGTTTTCAAACAACGAAACAAAAATTTACAATGATGGTAAAGTAATGCGATATAAGGCAAGATTGGTAGCAAAAGGTTGTTCCCAAAAGTACGGCATCGATTATAATGAAACCTACTCGATATAATTACTTTCATTTGATTTATGATTGAGTGGGTTGTTAAGAAAGGCATGAAAATTTACCAGATAGACGCTCTTACTGGATTCTTACAAGAAAAATATATAAATATAAACAAATATCTTTCCGAAGATATTTACATGGAAAAGCCAGAAGGATGCGGTCGCGTATGCAAATTTAAAAATTCATTAACGGTCTCAATCAAAGCAGTCGTCAATGGAATATAAAATTAGAGGCTTCTTTGAATAAATTTGGTCTTATTTAATCAAAAGGCGATCATTGTGTTTTTCTACTGTCAAGATAAAGAACTCATCCTTTGTGTTTAAGTTGATGACTTGCTCATTTTTTGGAAAAAGATTGAAACGAGATATCAATTAAAGACAACTCTTGGCGATGTTTTCAAAATGACGTACACGTATATTGGTTTAAATATAACATATCAATATGAAGACAAAACTATTTGTATCGGTCAATCAAAATATGATGCTACAGAAAAACCCTAAACACGTCACTCAACATCTCAAAAACTTCTTTATAAACAGCCTTAAGTGGGGTTGTATTCCTTTGGCATGGCGGGAAGTTAAAGTAGAGTCTTCATACTTCATGGATAATTCCCTCATAAACTGGATTATCTGTATGTTAAGACACAAACAGATTAATTCAGAACTAGGGGGCGCACGGATCAAAGTATCTACATCTAGGGGGACTTCACAAGGAGGAGTTCTCTCACCACTTTTGTGGATACTATATAGTTATGAATAAAATCCTGATTGAATTTTATCATAGCGGTGTCAAAATGGTTGCCTACGCAGATGTCTTGACGCTGCTAGCGACCGGAAAATTTCTTTCCACAACCATCGAAAAGATAAACTACGGTCTGTCAAAAGTGCGTACCTGGAAGAGGAAATGTGTTCTTTGGGTCAACCCGCAAAAAACCGAACTGGTACTTTTTACTAACAAAAGGAAAATACCAGAATTTGACCTACCGTCAATAGAAGGAACCCGACTTAGTGTATCAGATCATGCCAAATATCTAGGCGTAATTCTTGACAAAAAGCTAAACAGGGGTATAAACGTTAAAGAAAGAGCCAAGAAGGCCATGATCGCTTTTTACTCCTGCAACAGGATCTTTGGTAAGACCCTAAAATTATAATGTGGATGTACATGGCTATTATAAGTCCATAACATATGGTAGCCTGGTTTGGTGGATCGCGATGGATAACGCAACTAACTATAAAACGCTTAATAAAGTTCAAAGACTAGCGTGCGTAGTCCGGGAATGGAAACTATTCTCAATCTAAGACTCCTAGATGTATTCGTGCAAAAAACTGCAGCCTACAATGCTTAAAGACAAATTATCAACAAATTTATGGAGGAGTATGTATGTATGCACAGGTTACACAACACCCCGTACAGATTTTGAAAAATCGTTTTCTGTGCGGAATGGGATGCTGGTTTATAACAATCAGAAAAACTGATGGTAGAAATTTACACCGACGGATCGAAACTGGATATGTGAGTAGCTGCGGGCTTCTTCTCAGAGTCCCTCGATTAAGCCAACTCTTAACTACAGCAGTGTCTTCAAGCAGATGTTCTGGCAGTGAATAACGCTGCCGCACAGATCTCAATGTTGGCGATACCACGGGCTGATATCACCTTTTACATTGACAGCCAAGCAGCGATCAAAGCTATCCCTGCCACAGAAATAAGATTCAAATTGGGTCTCTTGACACTGTGGAATTCTAGGAAATGAAAAAACAGATGAACTGGCGAGGACTTGTTCATCGTTAGATTTAAGCCTAAAAGACTCCAGTGTTAAAATTCCAGCTATGCCATTAAACAGAAAATTGGTAAGAAGATAGTGAAACTTACCAATGACAGATGGAACTCACTCGTAACTTGTACCATTACAAAGAATCTGTGGCCTAGCTACAATAAGTAAAAAACGGACAAAGTCATGAAGCTGAAAAAAAATCATTGAATCTTTTGATAGGAATTATCACAGGGCCTAATCTCTATCATAGAAAGAAAATGAGACTTAGTACTGAAGACCTATTCAGAGGCTGCGGAGACGAAGAAGTAGAAGAGGACACCCTTCACTACCTAGGTCACTGTCCGGGACTCTGCAATATAAGGAAAATATTTTTGGGTAGCTATTTCTTCAAAGATCTAGCAGAAATCTCGAAGTCAAAAGGTGATAACATCTTAAATTTAGGTCCAGTTTTTAGTATGAGATGCTTTGATTCTTTATGCACCGAGTTTGTTAAGTCTATTCACATGTATTCTCTACCGAAAAACTGCTTCCTCAGTTCACTATGGATTAATTTACTTCTAGAGTTAGCCAACTCTGGTTCAACTCCCCACTGAAAAGCTGTATGCCTTAACGAACTTTATCAACGCCTCCAAATGGTTCGATACTCCATAGGATTTCATAAGTTATATTTTTAAAGGGATGGTCCAATCCATCAGGGTACCACAATGGATCAATATTGATCTATGTGTGACGGGATCAAGATCCACTGTCAGTCCATTAACCTAATATAACCTAAAGATGGAAATATGGAAAGTGTTCCATATCAGGAAGCAGTGGGCAGTTTACTGTATGCTTCCCAGGGAACAAGGCCGGACATTAATTCTGCCGTTAATGACGTCGGTCGATCTAATAATAAATATAGTAACGCGAATTTTACGGTATCTAAAAGGTACTGTTAATTACCAAATATAGTTCTCAGGAACTAAAAATTTAAATGGTTTTTCGGATGCGGACTGGGCATCTGATGTCGGCAAAACTTCGTTCTTACGTTTTCAATATGTGTAATGGTGCAATTTCCTGGTACAGTTGCTCTATCCAGCACCGAAGCTGAATAATTGGCAGTATCGTCAGCTGTGCAAGAAGCCATCTGTCGGAAACAATTTCAAGATGAACTCCAAATAAGAACGGACTCCATTGCAATCGAATGCGATAGCCAAAGTGCTCTTAGTTTAGCAGAATCAGAAATCAGACGCATTACGTATATGAATCAAGATCAAAACATATAGAAGTACGCCATCACTTTATCATAGATCAAATTAATGTTGGTTCTATAACAGTCAATTACAAATCTACAGAAAATAATGGTAGCGGACAATCTTACAAAATCCGTTCCAGGAAACAAGCACTCATTTTGTACTAAAGGAATGGTTATAAATATTAAAAGTTAATGAAAATTATTCAAATATTTAATTAAGTGTGGGTGTTGAAATAATAAGAATACTTATTAATTTGATCACCTTCATAACTCGATATTATCATCATCATGTTAGCACATTTAATAATTTTTTGTTTTATTCATTTAAATTTTAAGGGCCGATGTTGAATGTGAACCACACCTAAACGTCAAGTTTTTTTTCTGCATTTCATTTGACATTTCTCAATTTCAGACTAATTCAATTTGAACCATGGAAAGATACACAATCGAGCAACGCGTTAAAGTTATTCAGGCTTATTATGAAAATGATGATCAATTCGAAGAAAATCATCTTCAGTGATGAGGCACATTTTCACCTCAGTGGATTCGTCAATAAGCAGAATTGCCGAATTCGGGCGAATGATAATCCAAGAGTGATTGTCGAAAAACCAACGCACCCACAAAGAGTGACTGTTTGGTGCGGCTTATGGGCTGGCGGCATCATCGGGCCGTATTTTTTTCCAAAATGAGGCTGGTCAGGCAGTTACTGTGAATGGTGTTCGCTATCGTGAGATGATAACGAACATTTTAAGGCCCAAATTGGAAGATATGGATGTGGACGATATGTGGTTTCAACAGGACGGTGCTAACGAAACAATGGCTCTTTTGCGCGACAAATTCAATGGCAGTGTTATTTCACATGGTGACGATGTCAATTGACCGCCAAGATCATGTAAGCTAAAGGATGAGATAATTCGGCACATTAACGGCATAGAATCTCAATTATGGCTCAGCGTCATCGAAAATTTGGACCATCGGATGGCGGTGTGCCGCCGAGGTCACAGCGGCCATTTGGCCGATATTTTGTAGCATACATAGTTGAACCATACCAATATTATCATAATTAAAAGAAATGACAATAATTTCCTTAATAAATTGTGTTTTATTCAAAATCAACATCGGCCTTTAAAATTTAACCACTCTTTATTATAAATATAGAATATATTTCTGCTTTTCCATTGAATCTCACGAAAAGTTTTATCATTTGGATGTGCTGTTCAATCGTGTAACTTGCCATGGTGATTTGGCATCAGTAACTAAATAATAAACAACATAGATTTGACAGATGTCACCAAAACAACATGGCCGCCACAGGCCGCCGAAATCTACCCAAGTCAATTGCAAAATCCTATAGTTGTTGTATTACACCCGATTGCAGGCTTCTCAACGCTCAGTATCTCCATTCATATCACATTATCCTGAATCTTATCGAAAATTTGTAAGAATTTTTTTACACAACATACTCTAACCTTAACTTTTACTACGCGTGCTTTCTAGGTTATGGTAAAATAGTACCATTTTCAAAAAAAATACCCTGATTATGAGCACTGTTCATTTCTCGTTATTTCATAATAAAGTTTGCCCTCCAAAAAGTCCCAAAATTTGTATCATTTAATGGAATGTGTGCTCTTGGGGTAAAAACGGAAAATTGAGTGACATTCCTGCCTAAACATACCCCATCATAATGAACCACCCTCTGATAGACGATTCTTCGGAACCCAGCAAATTTTGTGTTATATTCCATTCGTGACACATTCTTTGCTACCGCATCAAGGCAACATAACAGTATAACCGGAGCACGAGAACGAGAACTCCATCAAAGAAGCAGTATAAAATCTGTTTTTTCACGCAATTTTTCTGGGGAAGAATATAAAAAAAAAAACACTCAGTGAAAACTCCTGCTGTCTCTGCCACTGCCTCATCGTAATAAGATACCAACACTTTACCTCTCTCCCAAAAGGGGTTGTTCGAGTCGTATATGCGCACAACTTGAAAACTTGTATAGTAGTATAGTGCACTTCCGAAACTCATAAAAAAATTCCATCACTAGTTCGAAAACGACGGTTCTTGAGACTACTAGTATTGTGAAAATAACGGACGGCCGTTCGGAGTATCTAAAACATATAAGTAAAACACAAATAATACTTTTTTTTTATTATTTTCCAGTCGAAGTGAAAAGTTTATAAATCGGTTTTTCGCAGATTCCCTTTCGAAACGAAAGAAATATAAGATTGGGTGTATTTTTGAACCGAAATATCGGCCAAAATTTAATTTGGAATTATCGAAAAAAGTGTGCTTAAAAAAAATAAAAATATATAGCAAAAATAGGAAATCCCTTGCCATTCACCATACATACACAAACAATTATACAATCGCAAAATGAAGTGTTTACTTTTAATAACAACGGTATTTCTGGTTGTGTTGATGTCATCATCTTTGGGTGTTGAAGCTAAAAAGAAAAAATACGAAGGAAGCGATTTTGAATTCATTGATGAGGTAAGCCTATATTAGGGGAGGAATGAAGGCGTGTAGAGGGGTCGGGGTTTATGATAATAACGAGGTTTTCATTTTATTTTTTTTCTCGAAAGATAGACATCACTTCTAATGGTCTCGTCGAAATAATACACTCCGACTCCTCCATTCCAAATATTATAATATGAGAATGTGTGGGTATGTTTGAGAAAATGGTCGAGTCAGAACATAGAATCAGAGAATCAGAAGTCGTGTGTCAGCAGCGCGAAAATTACGAGAGGAAAAAACGAGTAAAAATCAATAAAATTTCATTACTGTCATCGCAAAGGGTAGGTAGGTATAGTTCTTCTATCCTACCCTTAGACTTGTTTGTCTAATTTTGTATGTTCTTCCTTATTTTCAACCGTGAATTAGTTCTTAGTAGGATCTTACATAATTGTATTTTTTTAATTAAATTAATGTACCTACCTACAGAACCTTTAGTTCAAAGGTTTTGTTTCTAGTTCAGGTGTTAAGTCCGTTTCCAGAGTTAACTCGTTAATTTGGAACTTTTTTTTGTATTGGTTTTTGGGAAAAGAATCCCTAAACCCCTACCAGACACAAACACACACACTAACGAAACGAATAAACACGAAGGGTGTTTTTCTTCTGTACGCCTATAAATTTGATGAAATTTATACACTCACAACTCAGTTCAGTAAGCCAAATACAGGGTTACCATCACGGTTGCCCTTTAATGAGATCGAACGAAATAATGGCTTTTTTTTATTTGTTCGGCCTTGTTATTTCATACCTAGAGGGGCTGAATTTTCAATTTGTTCAGATTCTTTCTGGGATAACGAAATGAATATCAAAAGCAGTTGGACAATTTTTACGCAGTACCTATGTTTGTCTGATTGATACAATCGAACATTGAATACCTACGCCAAAAATTTACAAATTGTGGTTCGTACAACGTACAAATGCATACTCCTATAAATCTCCAACAACGACTATGTTAGGTACCGTTAAATTATGTTTGCGATGTGTAATTGTCTCTGAGGTTAGTGTTGATGGGAAAGTCCAATAAGTAAGCTGCCTTCTTCTATCTATGCTCAACATTTAGGTACAAACCAAAAAAGCCATCTACCTGCCAGAGTAAGAACTAATTCATTGAAGTCGATCCAGATAGAAAGCAAGATTAAGTATTGTTTTTGTATATTAACGGATTAAAAATTGATCCAAATCAGATCATACATGGATAATAAAACGCATAAAATGCTTTAGTATGACAGATTTGATTATTTTCTCATGTCAAACGGCACTAGTGTACCTACTCGTTACTTAAAGAAAAGTAGAAGATGACGTTAAACTTCCCTTTGTTGACTTATTCGGTGATTGGAATGCGCATAGGTATTAAACAGATTTAACAATTGTTGTTTCATTGAAAAGAGCAAACCTACGTACCAGTACCTGAATCTCTATGGATAATTCGCATTATGATCGATCTTGAATGAAACTCACTAATTACATTATTATTGAACTTAACTTCAACTTAAATTAATTATTGGGTGGCTTAGGTACTACACAACTTTTAGCATATCTTGCTAAAACCATAACCAATTTCTGAACATCAAAAATTGGTTATCATGCCATGATAGAGACCCTTCCACTCACTGTAACTTTTCTTCCTTCATCGTCTGTTGCTGGGATTTTTGACTCGTGGAAAATGATCGGTTATCAATCTGCAAACCATTATCACGAATTTTTTTCACTATTACTTGTTGCGATTAATACAGTCATTATGCCGATCAAAATTTCTATTCAAATTCTGCACTCTTTCGGCAACACAGTATCCACTTTGGCAGTAATATATAAAACGGAGTTTCTGTCAATTTTTTGAGTGCTTAGTGTGAAAATTACATAGAATTCAAAACGAAATAAACAGATGGAGCATCCGATATAATCTATCTCCTATTGATCTAGAGGTAAGCCAGGACAAGATCAACTACATGTTATTAACAAACAAAGAAAAATCTGTCCATTGACTAGGACAATAATATTTATGTAGCAGCAACTTCGATGTAAAGGGTTTTTTTTTTAGACGTGTGGTTTTCAAGAAGAAATAAAACCCATATCATTTAATGTTATGGCCAAGAATTTAGCTTTGTTATAAAGATAAGGGTTTGCCAGTATGTTTTAAAAATGATTTCGGGCAAGTGGGCGCCGCGGCTGCATCGAATAAATTCCAGCCGAGAGTCCCAATTTTCGACCACTTTTTGCAGCGATTGGGGCCTTATGTCAGCAATACCGCATCGAATATTCTCTTCCAAGGCGTCAATCGTCTCGGGCTTATCTGCGTAGACAAGCGACTTCACATAACCCCACAAAAAATTGTCCAGCGGGGTTAAATTGCACGATCTTGGACAAGATCTTGGAGGTCACGCCACAGGCCCACAACGCGAGATAATACGCTCACCAAAAGTTTGCTTCAATAAATAGATTGTTTCGGTTTTGACAGCTGACGTGTGTTTAGTACCTTGTGTCACTGTCAAACAGCTTCAGTTTGGTTTGCAATTTAACCATGGATCGTCTTACAAATGAACAACGCTTGCAAATTATTGAATTTTACTATCAAAATTCGTGCTCGGTTCGAAATGTTCATCGCGCGCTGCTTCCATTTTATGATCGGCATTCTCGACCTTCTGAGCAGTCTATTCGGAAGATTGTGACCAAATTTCGCACCAAATTTACTTTGTTGGACATTAAACCACCAACACGTTTACGTACTGTGCGTAGTGAAGAAAATATTGCGGCCGTATCACCTAGTGTGACAGAAGACCGCGAAATGTCGATTCGGCGCCGTTCCCAGCAGTTAGGCCTTTGTTACAGCACTACGTGGAAAATTTTGCGGAAGGATTTGGGCGTAAAGCCTTTTAAGATACAGCTGGTGCAAGAACTAAAGCCAGCCGACCTACCACAACGCCGAATTTTTGGTGAATGGGCTCTTGGAAAGCTGGCCGAGGATCCGCTTTTTTATCGAAAAATTGTGTTCAGCGATGAGGCTCATTTTTGGTTGAATGGGTACGTAAATAAGCAAAATTGCCGCATTTGGAGTGAAGATCAGCCAGAAGCATTGCAACAGCTACCGATGCATCCCGAAAAAGCCACTGTTTGGTGCGGTTTATGGGCCGGCGGCATTATTGGGCCTATTTCTTCAAAGATGATGCGAATCGCAGCGTTACTGTCAATGGTGAACGCTACCGAGCGATGATAACAAACTTTTTTTTGCCCGAAATGGAAGTTCTTGACTTGCATGATATGTGGTTTCAACAAGACGTAGCCACATGCCACACAGCACGCGAAACAATGGCGCAATTGCGAGGCGAGTTTGGTGAACAATTAATTTCACGTTTCGGGCCGGTCAATTGGCCGCCTAGATCGTGCGATTTGACACCATTAGATTATTTTTTGTGGGGGTATGTCAAGGCTAATGTCTATAGGGACAAGCCCGCTTCGATTGACGCACTGGAAGCCAACATCCATGCATTCATTCGTGAGATACCGGCCGATATGTGTGGAAGAGTATGCCAAAATTAGACTCAGCGGATGGGCTACCTGAGACGCAGCCGCGGTCAACATTTGCATGAAATTATCTTTAAACATTAAATTTCAAGGTTCAAACTATCGATTCAAATAAATATTTCATTCATTTTTTCGAATTTTTTGTGTTTTTTTTTTTAAAAAAGTTCTAAACCTCTTAAAAAATCACCCATTAGATGTAGTCTGAACTCTTAAAATTAAAAACAAGCCTACAGGTACAGGCCGAGTCAATGCCTCATTGAATAAATCGAAATGAACAAAAATGCTCCAGTCAAGAGAATCTTTGAATCCCAGCTCCAAGGTTCGAGATCCGAGGCGATAAGGAGATTAGTCACAGATTACAGAGCGCTTAGTGTTGATGACTGGGACGCAGGATTTTAGAGGAGGTTGAAAAGGCGTTAGATGCCCTGTCTCAGACAGATACACTACATGGGTGAAGGGGTTGGCCGGATTAAATACACAATACATTTTCTACAGTATTTACTGCACGTAGTTAATTGAATAAACTACAAGCCTTATTTACCAACTACAATTTATTACGTCTGCTAATACAGCAGTAAGTACAGAAAAATAATGTAATTTAATAAACGAAACACAAGAATTTTAAAATATAAAATGCAAAACAGAATATAGATCCAATTTCAAAAGAAAGAATAAAATTATCAACTTTTTCCGTCTTCATTTGCATCGAAATTTTCACTTCGCTTCGATGCAAATAAAAATTTAATTGAACAACTGAACTCTAAATTCAAACTTCAAAGTGATAGCTAACAGATCATTTGAAACTACGTCTGCTGCAATTTGTTTTATTAACTACATTTAACTACATAAACTACGTAGCAGATGAAACAAATGTTTTTATTCTTGATGTGTAAGCATCTATGCTGGCGGTAGAGTGAAAAAAAAACGTGAACGTTCGTGTGCAACGTTACGGTGTGCAACGTTACGATCTGCATACTAGGATGGGTGCGTTCAGTGAAAAAAATCTAAAGATCCCCTTCAAGCAAAAACAAGTCCGTTTTGGATCCGCGCACGTTGATGTTTACACATATTAACCGTGAGTCCCGGCACTCACACAATTTTTTTTTTTTTCGAAAAAGTGACAGATCGGCTAACCCTGCTCGGGAGCCCGTTAAGTAGTCGCAGTACCTAGTATTTTTGTATTACTGATTATTAAACTTAGTTGAATTACTTTCGGATAAAAAATACAAAAGAGTACGCAGTTAAAATATGCGATAAGTAGCTTAACTGCCAATATAAGAGTTTGATCTGAAGTTAGGATTTGATCCGCAGATTTGCAACGTGACAATCCACCGCAAAGTAACAATTTCCTCAGGGGTACTGCTTTTCTCAGCTAATTAAAGGGTGATTTTTAAGCTGGTTTGGTTTTGGCAACACTGGTTTTGACAGCTGACGTGTGTTTAGTATCTTGTGTCACTGTCAAACAGCTTCAGTTTGGTTTGCAATTTAACCATGGATCGTCTTACAAATGAACAACGCTTGCAAATTATTGAATTTTACTATCAAAATTCGTGCTCGGTTCGAAATGTTCATCGCGCGCTGCTTGTGTTCAGCGATGAGGCTCATTTTTGGTTGAATGGGTACGTAAATAAGCAAAATTGCCGCATTTGGAGTGAAGATCAGCCAGAAGCATTGCAACAGCTACCAATGCATCCCGAAAAAGCCACTGTTTGGTGCGGTTTATGGGCCGGCGGCATTATTGGGCCATATTTCTTCAAAGATGATGCGAATCGCAGCGTTACTGTCAATGGTGAACGCTACCGAGCGATGATAACAAACTTTTTTTTGCCCGAAATGGAAGTTCTTGACTTGCATGATATGTGGTTTCAACAAGACGGTGACACATGCCACACAGCACGCGAAACAATGGCGCAATTGCGAGGCGAGTTTGGTGAACAGTTAATTTCACGTTTCGGGCCGGGCAATTGGCCGCCTAGATCGTGCGATTTGACACCATTAGATTATTTTTTGTGGGGGTATGTCAAGGCTAATGTCTATAGGGACAAGCCCGCTTCGATTGACGCACTGGAAGCCAACATCCATGCATTCATTCGTGAGATACCGGCCGATATGTGTGAAAGAGTATGCCAAAATTGGACTCAGCGGATGGGCTACCTGAGACGCAGCCGCGGTCAACATTTGCATGAAATTATCTTTAAACATTAAATTGCAAGGTTCAAACTATCGATTCAAATAAATATTTCATTAATTTTTTCGAATTTTTTGTGTTTTTTTTTTAAAAAAAGTTCTAAACCTCTTAAAAAATCACCCATTATCTTTAATCAATCTTTATTCTGCTGTTAACAAACTATTTTAACAGTGAGCTGTGACCTGTGAGCCTAACCAATTCAATAATGAAAAATTATTGATGTAGTAAAATAGGTGTTGAATAGGCTTAGATTAGGTGCGAGTTATAGCTTTCATTGAAAATCATCATTGAAAATTTTAATGACTCATTTTGAGACATTTAGGCCGGTATTCACCGAACGCTCATAACTTAATAGGCTCATAAACCTATTCACCAAGCAATAATAGTGAATATTTGAGAGCGCTCATAAGACTTATGAGTGGTCCCGACCACTCTTAAGTTACGAGGGCTCTCATCAAAATTTTTCGAAGTCCACATGTCAACTCTCCCATTGCTTGAGTTTTTTTTTTGCAATTTCAATGTTTTTACATTCAAAATTTCAGTGAACAAACACACCATTGAAATAAAGAAAAGGAAAATATGTAAAAAAAATGACAAAATGTATGCAAAAAAATGCAAAACTGCAATGAAATAAAGTGATTGTAAATTCATATTAGCCGTTGTGAAAAGATTTTAAATTTTTTCAAGGAAAAACAACTTCATTTCACAGTTTGGGCATGTCTGGTTGTGAGAGTGCGGCTCTCATTTTCGAATTTCGAAAAATACTTATGAGTGGTTGGTGAATACCACAAATAATTTTCAAGTTAAGAGCCTCGTAAAGTTAAGAGCCGTTTACGAGCGCTCGGTGAATACCAGCCTTAGGAAGTGAATTCAAAAATTATTTTGATGCAAAAATAAGGCTAATGGCTTAAATTATAATTTTTGTAAAAAAAAAAATTCAATTCGCTCTCAAACTTCGCCATAAAATGAAGTTTAATTTTTCAATGATTGTCGGTAAGGTAGTTCATTCATTGAAATAATAAAAGTCATTTTATGTAGACGGTTGGGCCAAAACGAATTTTTTTTTTGGCAAGAATTAATAATTAAGTCACCGCCTTCATATTGGCATCAAAATATCCACTGATTTTGCTTTTTAAGTCCCTCAAAACCACAATGAATCAATTCAGTCTGTGTACTGCGATTTTAACTTGCGAGCGAATTTGACGTTTATATCGAAATATTACTTAAGTTACCACAAACATAAATAATTATTTATATGGCCAAAAAAGCTTACTATACTTACTTGCCATCGGATCACAGTACACATATTAAAGGTAATATCATTAGCGTTTTCATTTTTGTTCAGTTCTGCGCATCTGTGGAAATGGCGCATCCAGTGTCTCTTCACTTGTCAAAATGCTTATATCTGTTGTTTCTGGTGATGCCATGTGCAGTTTTTGGGGGCACTCGAGCCGCCATGTTTAATTTCTTACTGTCAACCTGCGCAATATATTATATATATAATATAGATTTGTGTAATGTGCCATCGGATATCTATTTCAGAAATCTAGGCGAAGCTGACGAGACCATTGATAACTCCCTATCCTTCGTTACTGTGGAAACCCGCCCAGACCCCTCACCATTTATGAATGTGATGAAATGTACATAATATGTATATGCTATACTGTAAACCCAAGGATTGGGCCAAATCCTATGAATGACCGGTAGAACATAAATGTTACCTAAGACACAAAAGTTGAAAAATTCATTTTATTCCTATTTATTCTATACCGGACTTTTAAGATTTATGCACTGGTAAATGATCCTTTGTCCATTTCTATTGGATTTTAGGAAAATTCTACTCCTTTTTGATTCCAATCGAATATGAAAACATCAAGAATTTACCACTTTGGACAAGTAATCCGACGAAAAACCTAATATGTAGTTAGGTGTTCCGTATCTACTCCTGAAATTTTTCATCTTAAGCCTAGTACGCTGCAACGAAAGTACAACGAAAGTACAACGAAATCATAAATTAAAAATGTCGTCCTCCTTTTCGTTATGAAGTACGCTATTCGATAAGCGAGATTGCTAATTGTAACAGATTATTTGGAGAGGTCTCCGCTCTTTTTTGCACTCAATCAATTGCCCGGATCATTAATTATGTGCGGAAAATGACATTTGGGATTTGTTTGTGTTTGTATTTGTTGTATCTTTAATTGCAGCAAGGCTTTCTGTGATTTGTTTGCGGTTGTTTATCTTTTTTTTTTACAATTGGTGACGCTTTCAGTTATTATTGGTTTCTGTGGGTTCCGCAAGCATTTTGCTGTCGTCTTGGAGACCACCGACAAATTTCGTTTCGCATTAGCAACGTACTAGGCTTTAGCTAAGAAAAACACTCGTATTGAAATCTTGGAATATTAAAATCCTACAAACTAACACTTCGAAAGTTATAATGTCGCATTGAAATATATAAAGGGTCCGCCAAATAACTTCTTTTTTTTTGAAAATGGCGGAAAACATCGAGTGTAGCTTCGGCTGTGTGGCACGTAGCGCCGTCCTGTTGAAACCAAATGTTACCAATATCCTCCTCTTCAATTTTTGTGAACAAAAATTCGTTCAACATGGCCCGATAACGTTCGCAATTGACAGTAACGGCCACTCCTTGCTCATTTTCGAAAAATGGCTCAATTATGCCTCTGGACCAAAATCCACACCAATAATTGACTCGTTTTGGGTGTATCGGCTTTTCAATGTATGCTTACGGGTTTTCTGTGCCCCAAATGCGACAATTTTGCTTGTTTACTACCCGCCAAGATCAAAATGAGCTTCATCTGAAAAAATAATTTTTTTGGCAAAATCGGCATCTTCTCTTAGTCGATCGCAGGCCAGTTAACGAAGCGTATACACAACCATATTCGTTCAGCGGAAGGATAAAACTAATTATCTGTCAAATCAGACATGAGCTAAGTGTTACCATTCACGAAATAAGCACTAGTTGAAAAAAAAAAAAGTTAGATGGCGGACCCTTTATAAAATAGTTATTAATTGGTACAATCTTATTGCGGAGAAGGTAAGAAAATTAGAGGTCAGTGACTAGATAACGGTTTTTTAATAAATAATCTCGCACGGGTACTGTATGCGAAATTTTTATTATGTGAGGTTTTTAAGTGCATGAATTTGAAAATGCGAAATTTCTCTACTCGGGAAAAATGTGGTATTTCTTTGAGATTATGTTTTTCGGGCAATCGTTTGACTCCTCAATTCAAAATCTTTTTTTTTTCGAAAATATCGCATACAGAAATTTAGCATTATCGAAGTTTAGAATATCGTAATCCCTCAACTTTAAAATCCTGCATTACCTACTCATCTAGCCACTTTCAGTGAATCGCACAGAATAAATTTCCTACAAATCTCATCTACTCGCACCTGAGAAGACAAGCAGTTGGTATGGTAGTACTACATTATCGCTTGCATCTATACTCATGAGAAGTTTTCCACCTTCAAAAATACAAGAAATGCAATTCCATTGAATAGCCATTTATTTGCTTTCAATCGAGAGAATACTAGTTGCGATTATTTTTAAAACACAACTTTAAGCACATCGTTAAAAAATCCACCCACTATCACGCCCCTTTTAATATAAATACCAACTGCTTCTAAGTTAAAAAAGAAATGACATAATATTTAATATTTAATTTTGCTATAATCCGATGACGAGAGGGGAAAATAAAGAAAATGTTCATTTATAAATATTTTATTTTGCACGAAATCAAGAAGTTTTTTTTACTTAATTCGAAAATTTAAAAACTCGTGTAGTAAATCAACCGTGTAACGTTACTGAACAATACTTTGTGAAATGATTTTGGGGGTTGTTGTAAGAAAAAAAAAGCTCAGGAGAGTGGGGTTTATTTGACCCCGTTTATAAGGGATTGGTCATTATTGTCTAAAACATTGGTTAAAATTGGATAAGCAATCATTTAAAAACAAGGGAAATACTTAAAAAACTATTCTATAGCTTTTTGAAAATCCCTTTTCTATTATTTTATTGCTAAACAAAGTTATTTTAATCAACAGTTTAAAAAAATGATTTTGAATTAAAAGTTTTGAAAAAAAAAATTATTTATAATTATTTTTTTTTTATATTTTTTTGTTACAAAGTACTAAATTTTCGTTTAATATTTAATGCTGCACCCAGAGGATTGCAGATCTTTTAGTTTTTGAGAAAATTGAAAATTATGAAAACTACTTCTATCTTTAAAAAATATTTCTGGTCTACAAACGGGGACCTTTACCCTCCCCTCCAGTCTAAAGCTCGGTGGTCTGGACTGGGGAATTTTATATAATGTTGTACCTGGGGGTCACCCCAGACTGCATTATTTTTGTTCCTTTTTTTTCCTTTTGGGTGTTCGTTGACTGCACTCTACTAGCTTTTTGTCGTATTTTATGCGAATCACTCTGTGTATAATTTATTTAAATAATTTGTTAGTCTGTTTATTTTTTACCTACACCTAAAAACGCATAAAATATATCACTGCAACAGTTTATAACAAGATGTATTTATTTATGCGTCATAAAAGGTAAGAAAAATGCTAAAATAATTACTAGAACATACCAAAAGCTTGGTTCTTCTTTAGGTAGGTATGCATCTTTACCTACTGTTGTGAAAAATTTTATTTTGGAATACCGTGTGAAAATTTAATATGGAAATTTTTATTTGACCTACTCACTTTTCTGTTAATTTCTTTACTGAGAAAATCTTACTTCAACCGATGATTGCGGAACACACTGTACAGCAATTTAGTTAAAACTCATCAGTTCTATAGTGTTGGAAATTTCCTTTAAAAAAGAAAACAATTAGGTACCTATATGCTTACAAAAGCTATGATGTTTGCAACGAAAATAAAAATATTATGGACCACATTGGTGGCGTTGCGTTTATCTCATGTGGATTTTCTTTGCTCCAAATGCGAAAATTTAGCTTATTGACATACCCATTGAGCTAAAAATTAGCCTCATTTCTGAACAAAATTCTTCGATAAAACAGCTCTAAAAATTGGTTTCCATAATTTTGGAAACAAAGCTTGTAAGATCAGATTGCAAAGATTACTGAATAAAAATGACACTGACAGTTTGCAATCTGACAATTGGTTTGACAGATATAACTGGGTATGGTTCACACGAATTTGATAAAGTATCTAGGACGAAGTAATTATTGCATCCCAGGATTGGAAAGTTATATTTGTTATTTCCACTGCCATCGATATCGATGGAACTTAGGTATCTGTGGTCCTACTTTAATCAGTATCCTTCAAAACCGTATCCAGATGGTATTATTTAAAAATTTATTTTATTTAATGTGAAATTCCCATTAATTTCTTGTAGGTAAAAATCAATTTGCTCGTATCTTCCAAATTTAAGACAAAAAATTGTAAGCAATTTTTAAACCTGTGCTCCACAACTAGTTTTTATTGACGCCAACTTGGCAACCCTGATTAGGTCTATAAACGAAGAGAATGAGAGGAAAAAAAGCGCTAAAAAAAAAAACCGGAGCACAATATAAGCGCTGATAGCTGATGCCGATGGGGTTAAGAAAGAAGGTCCCAAGAAAAGGAGACTGACAAACTACCGAATCGAATAGTAGAAAGAGTAGAGAGGGATGTTGGTTAGGTTGGGATTAGGGTGTTTTTGTTCTGTGGAGGTTGGTTGATTCATCAGAAACGCTATGCGGAGAAAAAAATTAAACTTAGTAAAGAGAGAAAAAAGTGAAGGAAGCATGAAACAGATTAAAGAATTGAATACAAATTATGCAATTATGGGACTTATGCGCGCGTTACGGTAGGGTGAGGCAAAATTAGAAATGGGGAGTTGCTGCGCCCTTTTGTCCTTTTCTATGGTATGACATTCCTATCATCATTTTGTCTACACACGGGCTTTACACAAGCTTTTATACAAAACCATAGATTTGAAGAATACAAAAATAGGGCTCGGGTTGAGTAGACGACGACGACGACGTATTATTTTTCGGTTGGTAGGTATACCGAATGCTATTATGATGAGAACATTAGTAATAGCAGCGTTGTTAAAGTTAATTTAGCTCACATACTAAATCACATAAGATTAATGTGCGATAATATCTGCGCAAAAAGGGAAAATAGAGGTTGCGACATTCTGTTCTATATGCCTAGGATAAACGGTTCAATGATGGGAGCAAGGATTAGAAGGGATTTCATTTGTTAATAATGTTTGATTTACAGTGAAACTTTTTTTTGTTTTTGTATTTAAAGGAAATATACTTATGTATAACAATAAATATACACACATACACAAGTATACATTAACACAAGAAGGGAAAAATAAATTATGCGAATTTGGCATGGCGAATTTGATGTGTTCTTTAGGTTTTGTGATGTATAAAAGGAGAGAGCTTAAGATGATGCTCATTATAGGGTTAAAGGATTTTCCAAACAGAGTGAATTGTGAGTGTGAGTGTGGGGTGGGGTGGGTGTTTGTTTTTAATTCATGAAATTAGGAAATGAAAACACAGAACGATTACTTGATATATGGGGAAAACGTGCAGAGCAATGGATACAAAAAATTGTTCGTGCACGAAACACAAATCAGGCTTAAATGCTGTTTTTTTTTTTTAAATGTCTGTTATAACAAGGGTTTGAACCTTACACAAAATAAATACCTTCTTTCGAAAGCATTTGTTATTAATTTTGACAGTTAAAATTCAATACAAGTTCCCTATCCACGGTGAGTATGGGTATACCAACATTAAATTTCAATACAATGGATTTAGTCTTTTTGTGTGATGTATCATGAATTAGGTATAGCTTAAAGAGGTAGATAGAGCTATTGGTTTTTAGAACGGAAGGGCTTATGGGCTTCCTCTTTTATATTTTTACGATTATTGAAGGGTTGTGGTGTAGGAATAATCGTTGAATAACGCTAAATTGCCCCAACATTTCAATCTAATTTAAATGTTTGCCTTCAAATCAGAGCATTTCGACAAAAGGTGAAATTGTTTTCGGTTCGAAATCAAATATAATTTCATAATCACATGACGGAATTCGATGGAACCCTTTTTGTAACATATTTGAACCCTAATCATTCATTTTTGTTATTCTGGAAAGGTTTAATTTTAAGGTAAGGCAAAGTTGAAGAGGTTATTTGATGCGGTTATATCCGGTCTTTCCCAACCTGATCTCAATAATCGAATCATTGCACATTTTAGTAAAAAAAAGACAGAAGGAAGGGGGATTTTGTAGATAACTGCCTAAGAAATTTTCAGTTCTGTGAGTGCCTTCCCAGAACCAACACGACTTTCGAATGAATATTACGATATTCTTAAGTGCCTTCTATATGAGACTGGTGAGATGTTCTAATGGATTGTGGGTAAGCCGATAAAAGTGATAATAACTCAACCAAAATAAATACAAACCAGCTAAGCTTGAGTATAAGTCATTTGCCTTTTTCTAAAATATCTTCGGTTTCGACATATGGTGAAAAATGTGAAATATAATTTAATAGTGAGGAAAATAGGAAACATGATTCTGATTGGAAAGTAGGTACAAAAAATAAATCAGTGTTTGCGAGTTGATTTGGTGGCTTTGGAAAACTGATGATGCCTTTATATTTTTGATTGCTATATTGTACGAATGGCTTAATTTTGTCAAATGTGTAAGTTGCTGGAAACTCGAGAGTTTCCTTGTGTGAAAGGGGACAAACTGACAATTGAATATGAACTCGCTTATTGGAGATAAAGAGAAGTTATTCTTATATTAAGGCATAGAGTACCTATATTACCTAGAGAACCGACTTAGGCGGTCGTTCTCTTCCACCCTACAAACTGTACTGAGAGGAAAATGCCCATTAAGTTTTGTATGGGGTTGTTGTCCAATGCATTTTAAATGGGACCGAACCAACATGGCTTCAATTGAAAGGACTTCGCTCAAATTGCTCAAAGTGCTCAATAAGGTGGATAAGACCGCCCAGGGATTCAAAAAAAAAAATCCGTTAAATTCAAAAATTGAGAAATTTATTAATTTCGTAGTCAAATTTCTTTTTTTTAACCTTTTGTCAACCTAAACTATGAAGAATATCGGTCATTGTTGCTCCCGGGTAATAAATTAAATAATATTTTTGAATATTTATGTTTAAAAAAAAAATAAAAACACCTACCGAAAATTAGAAGCGCACTCTAGTTTCAAAGCTCAAAAAGGTACGTGTCTACGATTTAGGTGTGCAAATCGTAGACACGCACCTTTTTGAGCTAATGCCACCACTTTGTTCACAATTAAACCGTAGACACGTACCTTTTTGAACTAATGCGCCAATTTGTTTTTATATCCACCATTCACACGGATTCACGGATAAGGAAAAAAGAGTAAACTAAGAGAGTTTTCACTTACTCACCTCAACCGGTCGATTCTCTAGGTAATATAGGTACTCTATGTATTAAGGCCTGTTTGCTGAAACGAGCAAAAAGTTGCTATGTATATAACTATTTTGGCGTTTTTCTTTTTTGGCTCAGAGCAGAAGCTGAGCGATCAGAGCAGAGCTCTGAGCAGATTATGATCAGAGTCCTCGGATTTAATTACGAAACACACTTGAGCGCTGAACTGTCATTTCATAGGGAATCCATTTTTAATTTTCAATTATGTGTGAAGTTGGCTTCGCTCAGTGTTTCGCTCGATTTGCTCGGTCATTTTATTCTGAGCTTATTGAGGAAGATCTAATGATCTAATTCCGATGGAGAAAAGAAACACACTTTTTAAACTCTGAATGTCGGAGTTAAAAAAAATCGAATTTTTGTTTGACAGTTCCGTGATCTGCTCTAAGTTGAAAAAGAAAAACGCCAATTGCTTGCTTCTCACGATTATAGAAGCAGTGTTGCCGCTGAGGAGTGTAGAAAGGTCGCAAAAATGGGTCACGAGAAAAAAAGTCACATTACGAAAATTTTGTAACACATCAATCTGAAAAAAATCAATTTTAAATTTTGTTGAATCTGTTGACAGTAAAAGAACCATTAATCACATTAACTTTTATTTGTTTACCTATAATTATGCACTACTATATTTCAACACTTCATTTGTGTTGACGAAATAAATTAATATGGTTCGCGAATGAAACGTTCGCTTGGAGTCGAATGATTTGGAAAATTAAATTTTCACCAACAATTTATTTGTTGTTACTGATTTGCGAAAGATGACAGATGGGTGTAAAATTTTAACTTCTCTCTCCTTAAATTTTAAATATTCTTCAATAATTTTAATCAACACAGCTAGTTTATTGCCAGTCATCCAATTGTATTGTATTATACAACAAATCCCTTACCCCCGACTGCACTTTGTCACCTTGTTAAATTTGATGCATCGGTGTGTTTATTAAAAACTTTTACTTTTAAAAAGTATTTTAAATTTAGAAATTCGTATTTATTTTTTTTTTCGCCGGTTAGAGTCTAACAATTTGCATTCGCTTCACCGAATCTATTCGTTTGCAGCTTGCGAACAGTATTGTAATATTCTACCTCGGTTCGATAAAAAAAACTTATTATCTATAAATAATAACATCCACTTATGTACTTTACAAAATAAACACACTTTATTTCACTTCAAATCGTTTTTATTATTCTCCAGTCTCAATACTATGCAATTTAAAATTCACTTCCGTATACACTTTTACTTCTTACTTTTTTACGCTATCACATTCAAAATTAAACTGTCCTCTCTGGTCAAACATGTGCTTTTATACTCATTGGCGTATTCTAGATCTTTCTGTTTCGACCGATAGAGGGGATAATTTCCCCTCTTCGAGTTCTGGCATTTTTCCAAAGTTCACTTAAAGCTCACCGCAGGTGTTTGTAATATGTAAAATCCGGAAGATGGTGCTTCTTATTTCGAAAATCGTTATAGTTCAAATGTAAAAGTCGTTAAAGTATTTTAGTTAAAAGTATAAGCACAAAGCAAATAGAGATCAGTCCATTTCCAAATGTTTATAAACTGTCAATAAATTACTAAAGAATAAGAAACTAAAATTCTCTGAGTTCAGCGGTGTGACCATTTTCGAATACCTTTGCTTGCATTTATGAACTAATACAAAAAATTCGAATCGAAAGTTAAATTATTTTTCTACAAAAAGAGAACAACTAATCAAGATCATGGAATTTTCTAAAGATAGAGTTAGAAAAGACGCAAAATTTTTGAAAAATAGTCAAATAAGCAAGTTTTTAAAAAAATCGTCTCATGGTCTCATGAGGCAAACAAAGGGGTTAAAATACGACTTAAGTCGCACCGCGGCAACCATGAAAAGAAGTTATTTGATCTGTCATTATATTTTTTATATGATTTCTCAAATGAGCTGTCATTCCATTTGTGAAATATATCATTTTGCATTTGTAATGCGAGAAACAGATTGGCACAGCAACTTTGACATCAAAAGTCATTGGAAATAGATTACCAACGCGAACAGCGCTTTTGACAGCATAAAAACATGTATAAAAGTTGTCACATTTTCATTTCTTAATGTTGCTAAACCTGAAAAGCTTCGCTTTAAAGTTGGCAGCATTTGCACAGCGACATCGAATTTTGGGTTTAAGTTTAACGATGATGTCGATGTTGCTGTGTTAATGTTTTCAAAGCCATTTAAAACCACTAGCTCTAAAATGAGTGATGTGGTGTGGTTGTCAAAGTTGCTCTAGAAGTTGTTCTGCCAATCTGTTTCTCGCATTATTATGTTTACACGTCTACAATTTTCTCCAAAACAAAATTTATTTTCTGAGATAACAATTTAATTTCATATTTGCATGACTTATATAATTAAAAAGTTATTTCATATACGAAACAGACGCAGACGGTGGGACAAATTCCCTAGCTTAAACGGAAGTAAAGGCACGGTAAATTCTCTAGACCCAGTCGATTCTAACGCAACAACTGATATTGGGATTTAATCCCTAGCCTTATCGGTTTCAGCGGGCGGTTTGTTTGCTCTTCGAATTGGGATTAATCCATAGCGTCAGCCCTTAACACGAGGTTGAGCCGTTGAGGCAAAATAAACGGGAAGAGTGGAGATTTTACGGCAAAAAGCCAAAAACTGTGTATAGATGCTTCTTACAGCAGATTGCTCCTTGGTGCTTACTATGAGTCAATATCCAGATTTTTTGTAAGTGACAATTATACCATTTCTTATGTTTTCTTGCAGTGATTAGGAAGTGTGAATCGAGAAAACGTAGAAAAACACCATCCATTTATCTTTGTATACAGCTATGGTTGCCTCATTAATAGGAGTTGTTATCTTGCTTTTTGCTAATGCAGAGCTTGTGATAAGGCGCAGGTGAAATAAGGTGTAACTTCCTTACAGTTTACTCACATTAAGCATAAGAATACAAAATGTCCACTTGTAACACTTGCCATTTGAAAAACAAAATTAGTTTTATAAATTTTCAAATAGAATTAGCCGCAATTCAAAATCATAGTGTCATTTTCTTTGAAAATTCTTATGAGTTTTATGAGTGCCTACAGACAATTTTATATGATCATGCCAGAGAGGTCATGTGAGAAGAGAAGTCCTGTGACTTCTTTTATCGTCAAAAGTGGCTTTAAGTTTCGTTTAGCATCTTCCAAAAAAGTTCTACGACGGACGTTTATGTTTGATGTTGAGTTAAGCTTTAATTGTGTGTACCTAAGAGCCTTTTTAGATTGGGAAGATTGAGTACGGACTGGTGAGTCACATTGTGTTTTTTCATTAGAAACTGTGAGGCGCCTCAAAATACATTGAAACAAAAACAATTTCAACATTTCGCACTTTGAAACAACAACAAATAACATTCATGAGTCCGGTTTTTATGTTTTCTTCCTGCTTCACGAGATCCCTCACCCCACACTTCTCTTGCCAACAATCTTCCCAATCTAAACAGCGTCTAATGTATCTACCTCTTGAATTAAAGAGGGGTAAGCAGACAAGCCCAATTAAATTTGCTAAAACGTGCGCCTTAATCTTGTGTCATACTTTATTTCTTTTTATATGTACCTGAAGGTATTGGGCTTATCAGACTTTATTTAATTATATAATTATTATGTAATGAAGGTACCTATATATTATATTTTATCCAACTCTCTTTAATCTTCAAGTCCTAAAGAAATTTAATGAATAAAATGATGTAACCATTATTGTCTTTAAGGATTATCACTATATTTTAATTTCAATGCTACCGACGAAACGCCGACGACGAAATCCTCATAAAGAACATTAAAAACTGCTGTCAATGCAAACATACGTGAAAATTGTTAAAGAATCATGCTAAGGTATACCTACAATCTACATACACTGTATAACTGCTGCCAAGGTTTTGTGAAAGAAAAGGCAAGAAATTAAACACTTTCTGTTCCTTGGAGCGCAAACAATATTTGTGGGAAGGCTCCACCAGTTAGTGTAAAAAAAATTCTTTGAAGTGGCAATCTTGTGCTAAGCTAGGACAAATATAACAAAAAAACTAAACAAAACTTAAAGGATGAAGGAATAAATAATTTTAATTTTTTTTTTTTTTCAAAAAAAATGAAAAATGAAACTCACAATAAAAATTGGACAATGGCGGCAGATCTCCCTTTTCCATATTTTTAAATTTTTATTTATCTTCCAGCAGAAAGCAGAAAAAGATGTCTGCGATGAGATAAAAGGTTACTCATCATTTAGAAAGGACACCAATTCAAAGGAAGTAACTTCAATGAATCTAAAAGAAGAAAGTGAAAAATGAATATATCAGAGGGACACAACACAAGGAAAAAAAATAAAATTTTAAATTTAAGCAACTTGAAGAACGGTCCGGTAAAAATTTAAATGAAGATGACAGGAAGTAGGTATAGGAAGGCATCGTTAAAATATATGAAATTTTCATATTCCTGTTCAAATATTTGTTATTTGAAGAAAAAAGATAACGATCAATACCGTATATACACATACATTATGTAGGTATGAATAGAAGACGATTGAAAGTTTTAATTTTTCCAGGAAATCGGTTATCTGTAAATGTGCTTCTTTGTATATTCGAGTATATATTCTCATGACTTGCCCAAATGAACTATTTATATTTCATCCTTTTTTTTTTCATTTTATATTTGGATTGATTAAATATTCCCTTAAGGATATTTCATGCTCCAGCTTCTATTAAATGTATTTTTTTTTTCATTTGCAAAAGAATCAGATGAAAAAAAAACGTTATTTCCATTGAGTATCTATAAGATTAAAAAATATACATGAAGTGTATGTATATAAGGATGAGGGATAATAGGAAAATGATTCAGATCCGAATTTTGACTGGAAACGAAATATTAAAAATTAGATACTTACGTGTTTTGAGTACCGTAAAACGGGGTTACTAAGCTCCGCTTTTTGGACATTTTTTTATAAAATTTTCCTTAAAAAGATAAAAAAAATGTTAAATCTTATTTTTTTCCCATCAACGTTCTGAACAATAAATGAAATAATGTATGTATGATATGATAACTATTTAAATGACAGTTTTAATATTTTTTTTTGTAAGTCAAAAAGTGGAGCAAAGTTGTTCAAGGAACGGGGTTACTTTGCTCCATTCGAAACTTTTGCTTATAATGCCTTTATTTGAAGAGCTGGAGCAAAGTTAATACTGTATATAATAAACATTGATCCACTTATCATATCAGTGAAAGAAAATTTCAAAAATACCGAATACTTTTTTTTAATAAAAAAAAAACAAAATAGTCGTATTTTATTTCATTAAAATCTTATGATATTTAAAGAATTTAAAAAACAAAACATTAAAAGAACATCATTTATTAAAAACAAACAATTAATAAATAAACATAAATAAGAATTTTTAACAAAACAAAAAATAATTCAATTAAAAATAAATAGAGAATTCAAAAATAATAATTATAAAATCAAAAATAAAAAGTTTCAAGTAAATATTGCATTTAGCTCCTCTACGGAAAAGGTTCCTCTTTTAGAATAGTGTTGGTGGTGGAATGGAGCCTAAAACATTCCTCCATGGAAAAGTTAGTTCATCTTTTGGAGAGGTCCACTTCCAGAGTGTCCAGGATATATTTGCTCATCATATATGTATAAAGGCAACGAATTTGCCTACCTCTTGGCTCCGGCGCAAAGTAGCTCCAAAAATATGAAAAAAGCGCATGGTCACACAAAAAAAAATGTAATAATTATATTTACCATTTGAGCAAATATAATTATTTCTTGCGTAAAGTACCTACTAACAGAGCATTATTTTAACTAGAAAATGTGCACTTACTTAATCAAAGTCCACTAAATTGTTAGGACACACCAAATCTTCCACTTAAGAAAAAACACAAATTTAATAGCCGAACTTCACACCTCATTTGCTTCTTACCAACAACTGGTAAAGGATCACTTGGAACTTGTAAGAGACTTGTACGTTACGGCAGTTTCGATTTATAGAACTTAACATGTCTGAGTGTGAATCAAGAAACAAACTCTTTTCGTCAATGGCGCAAAGTTACCCCTGCAGGGGCAAAGTAACCCCGTTTTACGGTACTTAATAAGTTCTTTATAAATCCAGATCAGAACTTCGGTCCGAACCCTGGTTTCGATCTATTTTACCTGATTTATTTTAGCTCCTTGATTTTTTTTTCAATTTTCGTAGTAGGAACTTTTCAAGTTTCAATTCCGATTATTATACATGTGCTTAGATGTATGAAAAAAATAAAGTTATTTGATTTCTTTCAGTGGGACACACAGAATAAATAAAACAAAAAAAACATTGCCAAAATAAGTGCCACCCTTATAGATGTTAATTTTTTCTTCTCAATTTGATCGCACTGTCAGTGAATGGAATAATTAATTCAATAAAGTCCATGAATTTTTTGTTCTAAGATGTTAAACTATATTTTCTAACACTAAAACGGCACAAATGAAACAGTAATAAGAATAGGTCCATAACATATGTAATATTAAAAGAAATTTAAACTAATTCAATCGGCGCAGCAGAATTCTACTATCTAATATTGAAGTCCTATCAAAAAAGGCCTTCACTAAATCCAGCGAGTGCTTTGACAACTTTAATTCAATACCCAACCATTTATTTAAACTCTTAACTTATTAATATAACCATAAATACCCAGCACGAACCGACAACATGTTTGCTCTCAATAAACTCCTTACAAGACAGTTTGTCATGGCTGCAACAAACTATACTTGTGGCCAACTTTTCAAAGATTCATTATTCCTCGCCGACATCTTAGTGATTGAATCTGTTGCCCCTCGCTTTGCCATCTCTGAGGTATCTGAAGATGTGAAACGAGTGTCTAGCAAAAGTAATAACGTTTCACCTGAACCATATTTCTTCAACAACAAATCAATACACATCAAGCTTGAAGATATCGACTCCACTGGCCAACTTACCAACGCAAGCTCCTCATCTGCATCTGTTCAGTTGCTCAAGATGCTCCACCAGCAAATACATCAACCACCCTTCCGCCAACACCACACACCATCGACTCCCACATTTTGAAGCCTACTATCTCTTGTGAGAAATTGACAGATCCCGGTCGGACTCGGCCAAAAATTTTAGGTCCCCTCCACTCCTTGGAGAAAAAGAAATATGATACCGTGTTTGTTAAAGCCATCCTTCCTCATATCTTACCACTATTCTAACCCACATATTTAATAAAACAAAAACAACATCAATTATTCCCTCAGCATGGAAATATTCCCTGTAAAAAAGAGGCGATCCTCTCAATCACCCCTTGAATAATAGACCTGTCTCAATTTAGATTTCTTGTCCAAACGCCAATTACAAAGAAATGAATTAATTTGCGTTAGTAAATCTGGTTTTCTCAGAAACCATAATTTCACTACAGCACTTTTGGGAGTAACCGTCGACATTCCTATTGCTATTGATAAGGACTTTGTCACTTTCTTAACCTTATTAGATTTCTCCAAAGCCTTAGACATGTTGAACCATAGCTTACTTCTTCAAAAGCTTAGGACTCTTTGTGGTTTCTCAACCACTGCAAAAAGTTTAATTAAACCATGTTTGTTAAATAGAACAGGCCCAGGACAAAGAATCGAATTTCGCTCAAACTTCCGTAGGAGTTCCGCAAGGATCAATACAAGGTCCCCTTTTATTCTTAATTTTCATAAATGATCTTCCCCTATTTATTAGTACGGATGAATGCCGATGATGTACAACAACATTGAACCGGTAAAACGAAGATTTACAAACAATCACCAATATGGCTGAGAAAAACTGCCTACGACTAAATCTAACTGTTTAGTGATATTCAAATCCGAGCTTGACCTAAAGTTTATTGAAAAGGCAAGTATATTGTATATGGTTCAACAGACGGATTTCTGCAGAAAGATGAGTAAGAATAGGAATCGATTTCTTGTCCTGCTTTATCCCAACGACGCGTCGCGACGTAATCTCAAACTCGGAGAATTCTACTACAATGATCCTAGTGTTCTGGCGAATTAATATTGATATAAGTAATCTGGCACGCTTCGTAAGGAGCTTCAAGGGGTTCAACGAATAGAAAAAAAAGTTCCAAGATTCTTGTGGTATCAAAATAGAATAACTCATGGTCTAAGGTCCAGTTTTTCAGTGCGAGATTAAAGTTAATCTTGAGCTAACTCATCAAATTTGGTGAGTCAATTCAGGATTAACTGAACAGATGCTTTTGATGTTTTATCCACCGAGTTTGTTTAGCCGTTCCGCATCCAATCTCCACCGAAAAAGTGCTTCCTCAGATCACTGTGGGTTAATTTACTTCTAGACAAAGCTAACTTTGGTTTAACTCAACACTGAAGAACTGGGCCTAAGTGTGTCAAACACTACTGTTTGGCAGCCACTTGGCAGCAGAATACTTAATTGGGACATAAACACATTCCATAGATCATTGGCAAGGTATACACGGTTGCTTAAGAAAAATCTTTCTATGACGAAAAATTTTACACCTTTACTCCATCTGCAAATTTCAAGAAAAGTATAGCGGGATGGATGTGCATATGCCAAAAAACGAAGGAGAATTATGAAGATGAACATGTTCGTCTTCATATCTGCATTATGGCACTTCATATAATCTGAATTAATAGGATCTCTGCATTTTGATCTCTCTCTCTCTCTCTCTCTCTATCCTACAAATGTAACTTTTATATATTTCATCCTTTTTTGTTTGCAGAGCTTGTTTCGTTTGGCATTTCAACATATATAGACGGACGCCTGAACAACGCTTCCAAATTGTGCCCAAATAGGCCAAAAAAAAGATTGCCGTTGATCCCAATTTTCATAAGCGAATTTTGTTTAGCGATGAAGCTCACTTTTGGTTGAATGGATACGTCAATTAACAAAACTGCCGTATTTAAAGTGATGATAATCCTCAAAAACTGGCTTTTTGGTGTGCTCTATGGTTTAGTGGAATAAGTGGTCTGTACTTCTTTAAAAACGATGCTG
The DNA here is from genome assembly GCA_932273885.2 of Leucozona laternaria. Classification (NCBI taxonomy): domain Eukaryota; kingdom Metazoa; phylum Arthropoda; class Insecta; order Diptera; family Syrphidae; genus Leucozona; species Leucozona laternaria. The sequence goes on along the minus strand of OW026366.1, from coordinate 213,427,521 downwards.
GCCAGAACGTTACAGTCAATATTGACCGCTATAGAGCCATGATTACTGACTTTTTCGTTCATCAATTGAACAACCATGATGTGCAGGAGCTTTGGTTTCAACAAAACGGCGCAACATGTCACACAGCTTGAACAAACCCTCTGAACACTCATTAAACCACGCGAGCCGAAGAAAGGCAACAAAACACGTCCTCCTTCTTTAAAGACTAAAATTGAACTAATTTATTTCTTAACTATTTTTCCTAAACATTAACCTATCATTTTTAACCTATCTTAATCCTAAACTAACAATAAGGGTTGTAAAGTGGATAACGACGATGATGTCCGACGCATCCCTTGTTCATAACATAATGCTAACAGATGTGAGTCATAAACCACAATCTGCGAGATCATTTACTGTTATATGATAAGGTTCAACGCGACACAGCGTCGCCATCCACTTTGATCTTTATGAATACACAAAACATTTCTTCTGTCATGAAGTTCTAAGTATAATACAAATATATACATAGATAACTTAACACAGCTCGTGCCACAATTGATTTATTGAAGGAAACGTTTGTGGTAACCGCATAGTTTCACGTTACGGACTCGTGAATTTTCCTCCATGATCGTGCGATTTATCGCCGTTTGATTTTTTTCTGTGGGGATATGTGAAGTCGCTAGTCCACGCAGATAAGACATTCCCCGCGTTATTGCCGATATACGGCCACAAGTATTGGAAAAAGTCATCGAAATTTGGACCTCCAGATTAGACTACGTCCGATCTAGTCGTGACGGTATTTTAATTATAATACCAGTAGATTATCTATGGAATAAAGTAAATTTTATTTCAATTTAAAAAAAACATCTTTGTTTTATTCCATTTCAAAGTTCAATGCCTCTAAAAAACACATCCTTTACACATGGATGCCAAATTTGTATAAAACTCAAATGTCACTTTTTCACACTAAATTAATCATTGACTTATTATATATGGACTGCTAGTTGGTTGTCAATTCCATACAAAACCTGCGGAGATGATGGTTCCAGTTCTCAAAGCGAAATCAGCGACAAATTCGGGCTTATTGACAATAATAAATACTATTTCTGGCGCCATCTGTTGCATGCTTCGCCTTTAGTTTTGTACAAATTAACAGTCTTGAAAATTAAGCGAGAAGTTGTTTGTAAAAAAAAGGAAATTTTCGCATTCGGTTACGGGATTTTTTTTTAATAACCCTTAGCACTGGTTTGACATTTCTTGTTTGTTTTTATTTTGCAATTCAGTTTCAGAATTCTTCTGGATCATGTTTGTTTAGTAATTTCTTGTTATTAATTAAAAAAAGTATGAAAACAAAGTTGAATCATTGCGAAACTAATTAACAATAGCAACCAATGAAATCAACAAACAGCGGTATAATGGTTATCGATTTAAGTGAAAGAAAATTTTATTTGCTCCTAGACAAGAAGTGAAAAATCTCAGTCACGTTCAGCGCAAAGATATCAACGATTTATCTAACTTTTAACTAGTACGTGAAGGATGTCGGAAACACAGAATACATGTATTGAAGAAATTATAATATACAATTCGTAATTCATTTGTGTGAGGTGTTTTTCAGATAAAAATATTATTATAGATACTATCTGCACTATCAACGTATATAATTTTGGCATTAATGACATCTCAAAAAATAACTAGTTTCCTTTGTAAAATTGGCGTTCAATGAAAGCACTTGACTGCATATGTAATCCCTTGTGTCTGCTGAACGTACCCAATGAAAAATGAAATCAGATGTAAAAAAAATCCCTCAAAAAAATCCTCGATACAAATGTCAAACAGTAGTATCTGTATTTTTCGATAGGACTGAACCCGGCGCTTGTAACGCATAGCTTAACTGGCTGAACACAATAGACGCTCTTTTGATCGCGCGTTCGCACCTGTCAAAGTTAAAATACGTGAAATCTCGTTAAAGTGAATATAATGGAGACGCAGCCGCAAACGCGACTCTGGGAGTTAAATAAGTTTTAATAATCACGCATAAGTCAATGAAATTAATGGTCCGGGAAATTAATTGAGTGCGAAAAAAGAGCACAGATTTCTCCAAATCAATTTTGCTCGTCTTTATTAGATACAATTTTTGTGGGCAATCCCGTAAGAAATAATTCTATTGAACATTTTGTGTGACTTTAAAAACTCTGCTTTTTTTGAAGTTTCTTATAAGCGTTAACTTCTGTTTTTTCCTCATTATTTTTGTATCTCGTGTACTTTCATTTTGTGAAGTCTAAATATACTTTATATCAAGACTATCAAGGTATTTATATATGAGGAAGCCTTACGAGAAAAATATTTTTTTCAATTCTGAGAAGGTAAATGAATGCAATCGGAATACACAACGTTATATAGGTGACTTATACCTACTCAGCTGCGACAACAGTAAAATTTTATTGTTTTCTCCGTAAAAAAAAAGTAGAAATTCATTTTCCTGAAATGTTTTCAAAATTTCCTTAGCTCAGATCGGTTATTGCTTTCCAGATGATTTCATTTCAAGAATTTTACTCCGCTAACTTTATCTACCTTCAAAGATTTTTTTTTCTCCGATAAAATGTCGTTATTTTCTATTTTGGTTTATTAGAGTTATTTTTTAACGGAGTGAGCAGCACGTTGAATTTCCTTAATATCGCAAATGCGAATAAATTTATTGATATGTATAATCCCTTTGAAGTCTTAGCGAGAGACAAGATTATTAGAATTCAGGAGATATGTATGTTTAAATGTTCCTTTTATTGTTAGCATATTTCCAACAACCAATTCACAGGAAGGAATTTAATATCAGTATAAATATATACCTAACCTACAAATACATATTGAGAAATGGGGATTAACTACTATTTTTCTATCACATTCAACTAGATGGATGACATTTTTTTTAAGGGATTTTTTGTAAAAAGAAAACATCAATGAAAGTTTTCAAGTTGAACAGATATTAAACCTTCTTTTTTTTTAAGAATAAACTTCATGTCTTCCGTTGGAAATTGAACATTTAAATTTACCTTAATTTAGGCCTGACTATAGTCTAAGGACTGATTTTAGTAGTGAATGCCTTTTAAAATGTAGGTACCTAAATAAAAACAGTGAATATGAGAATATGGAACGCATTCGTCAAGGGCGTACGCAGGAATTTTAACAGGGGCGGGGGTTAAACTCATTCAAGAAACAATTTAGGTGACTTTTTAAATAATTTTTTTAACAATTTTCAGATGAACAAATAAATAAAAATAAGTTGAGGAAGTTCCATATGTGACATTTAGATTTTTAAAATAAGTAATTCTCTTTTACTTTATATTTTAAAAACCAACCTAATATAAGCACAAAGAAAATTGCCCATTTCTGAACAAGAGTGTACACTCACGAGTTTGGTATCAAACCAAAAGGTGACGTTAAGCTTGTTACATGAATGAAATATTTTGACAATCGTTCATGGGAAAGTCGAGATATTTAAGCTTGAATTTGCCGATTGCAAAATAAAGATTTCAGTGTGTTTTTCCAATTAATTATTATTCATAACGTGCGCAATAATTGACGTAAAAAAATGATATCATCAACATAAATGTAGTTTTCTTGTCTTTAAAATATCAAAACAAATTTTGAAAATTATTTATTCATATAACAAGCTCAACGTCTCCTTTTATTTCACACCGAACTCGTTCATGTTTACTCTAGGCCAAGGCTCCATAAAAAAATGGGCATTCCCTTTGAAAGTTTTAAGGCTGTCCCAAACCAACGCGAAACATTCGCGCGAATATGCGACGACTGAATAATGTTCGAGGATTCGCATCACGCCAGTGTGGGTGCTCCCATTAATCTCCATGTAAATAAATTAAGACAGGCGGAAGTTTCGCTGTCGCGCCGAATGTTTCGCGTTGGTTTGGGAGAGCCTTTAATCTCAATCTTAAGTTAGTTTAGCTGAATACAGTTTTATTGAAAACAGATTGTATTATTTCAAAAAGTAATTTTCAGTTTTGTTTAAAAGTTTCACTAACGAATTTGCTTTAATAATAAAAGACGTCTATTTTACATAAATGTTCCATCTAAATTCACGCCAAACGGCGTGGATCTTCAGCGAATCTTTCGAATATGTACTTCTTTTATTATTTCCTTCTCATTTTCCATGACCGTTTTCCTGTGAGCACTCAGCATATATCTATGTATTTATATAAAAATGGATCGTGGTGTGTTCGGATGGTTAAAACTTGAAAACGACTGGACCAAATTGGTTACTTCCTTTCGTCTTTTTGTTCGTAATTGAAGGTTTAGGAAAAAAGAAAAGTCCCAAAAATTCTTAACAGGTTGCAAGGCAGGCAAAAATTTCGTGGTGCTGTAGGCGGTTAGGAAATGGCTTTAGAATATTCGTTTTTAAATTTTTTTATTTGTAGGGTGAAATGCGACAAACATTAAAAAAAAGTCCAATTTAAGAAATTCGTTTTTTGTTTGATAGGTTTTTCTTAGGAAATAGCCTAAGGGCATTTATTTTCCAAAATTTTAACATTTGTAGTGTGTAATGGGGTACAAATAAAAAACATGTATGTGTACTGACGTACGCGCGCTAGAAGTAAAACTTCTTTTCTTTGAAACAAAGCCTCTCGCCTCTGTCATATTCTTACTTATAAACGTACAAACATTTAAGTTTTAAGATTATAATGAATTCTTTACAAATTGGTTAGATAATCAAACTAAAGTTGACGATTTTCGCTTAGCCATTACACCCCGACTCCACAGGGCATTCAGATGCCCAACATCACAACCACAATCCAATCAGCGAATTTTTACCGCTGGGCAAATTATGTCATGTCGTTTCACATACAAGGGAAACATACAGAAATTCCTTTCCACACTACTTCTACCTTTTTCCTTCAGCATTTACCACCACATTCAGCGAGAACCAGAAAAAAACCCACACACATGAAACGTCAAATCTCATGCCCAAGCTTTGAACAGCGGTCATGTCGTGTTGAAAAAGTAGTTTTCGTCGATATGTTGCTGCACGGACATGGATTTGTGTGCCTCCATTGGAGGCATGCCCTTACATGTCCAGTGGAGGCGGCATGTAAGGGCCAGCTGTACAAACGTCGATGTCGGTCAAACTTTTATCCGTGGTTCAGCAATTTTAGTCCACCGATTCCGGCGAGTTAACTGAGGTTCTCATTTGATTCAAATTTTTATCCGTGGTTTAGCAATTTCGACTCACCGATTTCAACTCACCGATTCACCTCAGTAAAATCTCCGAAATTTGGACGAGATTCAAGAAAGGAAACGAGACGCAAGAAAACGAGACGAGAGCGTGACATTATTCACTGTAAGCATTTTGGAATTATAAAACCATTTCCCAATTCAATGGCAAGAGACTTTTGACGAGATTTAACAAAATAACAATATTAGCTGTATTTTATAATCCTTCAAATCTGATCCGGATAAGATCATGATAATAAAACAAACAGGATCACGGTGAAAAAAAAGTTATATACCCATCTCTTTTTGTCCTTTTGTGTATTTATTTGTAGGTGTTCGTTGTCTTCGTTTTTACTCAAAAAGCCATCTACCCGTCAGCGTTGAAACTAATTTTTGCAAGGAAGTACTAAAGGTGTGTGTTCAAAAATGGATTTGCAAATCCAAAAGCAAAGCTGGACCTTGAATTGTTTTTGTAATAAATGTATTTTCGTTTGCAAATCCAATCCGGATCAGATCTGGGGGAAATTAAAATACCTACGGCTATTAAAGCTTACTGATTTACAATTTCTTAATCAATTAATTTTACGTAACGTGACGACGTGAAATGCTTTATTATGCATATCCTCGTCATAGTTTGAAACTAATTTAACGAGAACGACGAGATCTCGTCACACTCACGTCTCGTTTCCTTATCGCATCCATTGTGTTCGAGGGCTAATTCCAAATGCATATGGCAATGCTATTTTAGATTTGTCAGCGGGTTAAGGATTCCTCGTATATGGCAATGCTCGTCTACGTTTGTCAAAATTCAACAAGATAGTTTTGTTTACTTTGTGTTTTTCTTATTTTAGGTAAATTTATTTGTTCATTTTAAGTAGATGGTTTATAAGTTAAGTTGGGAAAAAGTGATTTGTGTTATCTAGCATTAAGTGTTTAATAATTTAAATTAAAAATATGGTCGAAAAATATATTTGTTTGTGTTTTTTTTAATAATGAAAATCGTTTTCTGTTCTGGTGGCTGTTCTTCGCTGTGTTTTATTAAAAAAAAAACAATTTTCATGTGGTTTTTCAATGAAATTATGAGTTTAAATGTTGTGCCGGTTAGTTTTTGTGGCTCTTTTGCCAAAAAAACATTGATTTTCGGTATAAAAAGATGTTTTTTTTTAATAATTATTGGTGGGTAAAAAATTTTATATAGAGCTATGGCAAAAACTGTCGCGAAAAATTCTGTCGGTTTTTGACAGATAAAAAGTGTCGGTTTGACATGTCACTGACAGCTCCATATGAAAATTTTTACCCCCAACGCCGGAAAAGAAGTTTTACTTCAAAAGTTTTACTTCAAAAATTATCCAATTTAAGAAAGTATTTCCTTAAATTGGGGGGGGGGGGGCCACCCCCCCCCCCCCCCTTCCAGTCTGACAAATTTTTGAGTTCTTCCATATTATATATGTTGTTTTCATTATGGAGTACCACCTAGCTACCAAAATTTAGAGAAAATACTTTGATATATTTTTCTTATATCGTGATTCCAAAATGACTTCCATTCATAATTTAAGATATCAAAAAGGAAAGGATTTTTTTCAATTTAAAAAAAACGTTACATTTGACGTTGTGACAACAATAATGCGACTCATGCACAAGCAGACCCATAGAGTACCTATATTACCTAGAGAACCGACCGGTACCCCTCTTGCCTTAAACACCCGCAAATTTTATTTGAGGTGAGTACGTGAAAACTCTCTTAGTTTACTCTTTTTTCCTTATCCGTGAATCCGTGTGAATGGTGGATATAAAAACAAATTGGCGCATTAGTTCAAAAAGGTACGTGTCTACGGTTTAATTGTGAACAAAGTGGTGGCATTAGCTCAAAAAGGTACGTGTCTACGATTTGCACACCTAAATCGTAGACACGTACCTTTTTGAGCTAAGAAACTAGAGTGCGCTTCCAATTTTCGGTAGGTGTTTTTGTTTTTTTTTTAAACATAAATATTCAAAAATATTATTTAATTTATTACCCGGGAGCAACAATGACCGATATTCTTCATAGTTTAGGTTGACAAAAGGTTAAAAAAAGAAATTTGACTACGAAATTAATAAATTTCTCAATTTTTGAATTTAACGGATTTTTTTTTTTGAATCCCTGGGCGGTCTTATCCACCTTATTGAGCACTTTGAGCAATTTGAGCGAAGTCCTTTCAATTGAAGCGAAGTTGGTTCGATCCCATTTAAAATGCATTGGACAACAACCCCATACAAAACTTAATGGGCATTTTCCTCTCAGTACAGCTTGTAGGGTGGAAGAGAACGACCGCCTAAGTCGGTTCTCTAGGTAATATAGGTACTCTGTGAGCAGACCAGTAAATAGTTAATAGTTTCTCACCTTTTTCTAACTGATGACCGAAAAGCACCCTCTGTATATGATTGTTTTTTGTTGGAGTCGCTTAGAGTTGCCAACGAATATCATATTTATCTTGCATACCAAAGCGTATTGTTTGTGACTTTGAGAAGGGAATTTCTTCGGCAGCAAAGTCTCAATTTCCTCTTGTTGATCTTAAAAGTTGCCTTTTTCATTTCAATTAGCCAAGGCGAAAACTGCGTTAAATGCAGACGATCGGCTAAAACATCCACATCGTTCTTAAAAGCTTTACAGCTGGTCCTGAAACATCCACACGACGACTTTTAATACTCAATTTTCGGTTATATTTTCACACCCCAAATTTGAAAAAAAGAGAAGAGAAAGAGAAAAAAGAGAAAGGATCATGAGTATCGCGAAGGGGATAGAAAGATGCTTTAACAGTAAACAGGTGTGGAACTTCTTTAGAAGAGTCAAAAAGAATACAACAGGATTAACGAGCCTACAAAGATATGGAAGGAAACACCATAGTGGAAACGCAGTCGATGCTACAAATCTGGAGAGATCATTTCAAACAGCTGCTTCATGGCCATGAAGTCCAAGATCCCGCCAACGAGCAGCCCTGCCAAGTCTATTTGGTTGAAGATCTGGAGTTTCACCCACCCGACCTGAATGAAATAAAGGTAGCCATCACCAGGTTAAAGTCGAACAAAGCTGCAAGTGACGATGGTTTAAAGGCGGAGCTTTTCAAACTCGCTGGAGATGATCTGGTAAGGAGCATAGACCAACTCGTAAGTAAATTTGGTCGGAGGAAAGTATGCCCGACGGGTGGAACCTAAGTACCATTTACCCGATCCATACAAAAGGTGATCGCCTTCTCTGCACCAACAACAGAGGCATTAGTCTTTTAAATATCGCTTACAAGATCATGTCAAGCGTTTTATGTGAAGGCCTGAAGCCATTTACTGAGAAACTGATTGGCCCTTATCAGTGTGGTTTCAGGCCTGGAAAGTCTACCATCAACGCCAATTCCTGGAGAAAACCCAAGAATTTAATATTGATACACACCACCTTTTCATCGACTTCAAAGCAGCTTATGACATTGTTAACAGGGATGAGCTTTACCGTGCCATGTCGAGTTTTGGTATCCCTGCCAAGCCGATACGCCTTATCAGGATGACATTGGAGAATGCTCTCTGCTCAGTCAAAGTAAAATTGATTCAACCGAAACCTTCAAAACCACCAGAGAACTACGACAAGGTGACGCGCTGTCATGTAGCTGCTTCAATATTGTTCTTAAGAGAGTGGTGCGCAACTCCCAGGCCAACACAAATGGCACTATCTTTCAAAAATCCACACAATATCTATTATATGCAGATGACTTCGAGATTATGGGAAGAACCAAACGAGCAGTTACGGGTGCCTTTTCCAGCATCGAGTCAGAGGCGAAGATGAAGTATGTATATGCTGTCATCTATAATAGAGTCAATTTCCATAGCAGACTTGTTCAGAACGTGAATGTCGATAGGTATAACTTCAAGTTGGTCAGTGAATTTGTCTACCTGGGTACTGCTGCGAACTCCGCAAATGACGTCAGCGGCTGAAATAAAGCATAGAATAACTTAGGCTAATCGCTGTTTCTTTGGGCTTAGTAAACAATTGAGGAATAAAGCCATATTGAGAAGTACCAAGTACAAACTCTAATCATCCTGGTCTTGCTCTATGGTGTAGAAGCATGGACCCTCTTCTTTGGTGTCTTCGAGAGAAAGGTTCTACGCACGATTTATGGGCCGGTTTGTGTCGATAGGCAAAATAACATCATCATGAACTATACGAGCTATACAGTGACGTGCCACGGGAAAAAAAACTACTTGTTCAACGATTAAGATGGCAAGGGCATGTAGAGCGAATGAACATCAAAGCTCCAGCCCGTAAGGTATTCAACGCTAAGCCAGAGGAAACGAGAAACAGAGGCAGACCACATGTCCGGTGGCGTGACCAAGTTGAGCTTGATACATGCCGGCTTGGTATTCAAAACTGGAGACAGAAAGCTAGAGATCGAGAAAGCTGGCGGAGTCTTTTACTTGAGGCCCAGGAGCACCCCGCGCTGTAGCGCCATCTAAAGTAAAGTTAGTAACGTTGTGAATAATGCTCGTATTTATATATATCGGGTTTTTCCATAATAGTGCTACAAAAGTTTTTTAAATAAAACAAAAACCATTTTGAATATCAATGAAATTCTTTATTCTTGTGAAAGTACGTTTGATGCCATTATGTATGGAACTCGATTTCTTTTGCATGGCCACCACGGGCACGCTTGCAGAAGTCCAGACGCTGAACCCAATTTTCGACGGTTTTCAAGCATAAATCGGCCGATGCTGCTGCAATTTCACGTTCGTCAATCGTCGCTGGCTTGTTGGCATAGACCATAGACTTAACGTAGCCCTACAGGAAATAGTCTAACGGCGTCAAATGGCACGACCGAGGCGGCCAAGCGACTGGACCATTTCGTGAGATAACACGTTCTCCAAACTTGGTTTCCAATAAATTGATTGTGACATTCGCTGTGTGGCTTTTGGCGCGCCGTCCTGTTGGAACTACTTGTCCTCCAAGTCCATATCATCCAATTGGGGCCAAAAATATTCGGTTATCATTCACCGTTAGAGATCCCCATTCACAGTAAAGTGCCGGTCTTGATCATCACGGAAGAAGTACGGCCCAATGACATCGCCGGCCCATAAACCACACCAAACCGTAATTTTTTCGGGATGCAATGATGACTCATGGAGTACGTGTGGATTGCTGCCTGACCAATACCGCATATTTTGTTTATTGACGAAGCCACTCAGCCAGAAATGAGCCTCATCGCTGAAGATGATTTTTCGATGAAAATCCGAATCATTTTCAAGTTGTGGCTCAGCCAAATTCACGAACATACGATGCTTCTGGTGGTCAAGCGGCTTCAGTTCTTGAGTCAATTTAATCTTGTAAGGATGTAAGCCAAGATCTTTTCGCAAAATTCGCCACAACGACGTCACAGAGATGCCAAACGCTTGAGAACGACGTGTGAGAGACACATTTGGGCTTTCTGCAACTGAAGCCTCAGCGGCAGCAATATTCTCGACACTACGGGCACTTCTTTGTCTCACTGGCACGGGAACATTTTGTACTGTGCCTGTGGATTCAAATTTTTCCACTAGATGCTCAATTATTGATCTGCTAGGACGATTATGACGACTATAAATTGGAAGTAGCGCTCTTAACGTTGAGGCCACTGACTCCGGATTTCAGTGGTAAATTTTAATAATTTCAACTCGTTGTTGGCTCGTATATCTTTCCATCATGAAATGGCAAACCTTACTGAAGAGAAATGTCAAAAGAACGCAAGAAATATGGCGCCGTTTGCTGTCGCTGTTGCTCTACTTTTGTAGCGTCCCTGTTGAAAAACCCTTTATTTAAGTACAATAAGAGCTCCATATGAAGGTACCCAAATGGATACGCGCCTATTGACAACATTATAAAGTTGAAGAATATCAAGAAAAATCACCCATAATCTCAACATTAATCAACTTGAAACGTTTTTTGTTCCCAAACAAAATTGAAAAAAAATAATTTTATAAAATCCCTTAAGTTATAAATATGTATGTTTGTTAGTCATACTCAAAAGCCCCTTTGCTGTTTTGCTAACTCACGTTTGTGGAATAATTAATGTTGCAATGTTGCAGCCTTTCTCATCCCTATTTGCTATATTTGTGAGTGTCAGCTTGTGTATAGTTAAGAACTAACTATAATTAGTATTCGCAATGCAATGCTGCACTAAAAATACACTATAGTCAAGGTTTAATGGGTCTCACAAGTGATCACAATTGTCAGGTGTTTCCGCTTCTATAACTCTCGCTCGTTTCTCCCTGTTGCTGATGGGCTCAAAATCCCTCCAACCCATTTATCATTCCCTGTTTGTATACTATACTATACTATACTTCCTACTATTGTATAAACTGCATCATATTTTGGGGAGCATAAAGTCGTTATACTGATGTGACGGTAAGTATAAAAGCCAACAACACTCAAATTTCTGCAGTAAAAAAAAACACACACAAAAAAACAACTAGAATAACAGAATACGATGGATGTTTGGATGATAAAACGGTCAATGAACCCAAAATGACAGTGCATTTCCGCTTTGCAAAGAAGGAAGCCAAAAATAATCCTGCACGTCCGGAAAACCGGAAAAAGGGATAAAAAAGTAGACTCAAATGAGCGCCTTCCAATCGCATTTCTGCAGAGAAAGGAAGATAAAACGATGAGTATATGTTCCAGAACGACACAATGACGACGATGACGACGGCACCCGGACCCAGGTTGCCAGTTGAATGGATTTTTGGCAAGATTCCGAAATCGCTTCAGATCCAGCATCAGGAATTGAGTTTGAGTTTTCCTTTTTTGTTGAGAACACACGTGGTAGATGTGTAGCGTAGGTAGAGACTGTTTTTATAAATATAACAAACCCGAACACCCATATATCCTTGGAGACTTCATAATGGAATATATGCGTATATATGTGCCGAGTAAAGTAGTAGGTAGCATCCAGAGTTTTTTTTTTAATTTTTGTGACGAAATTTCTTTTTTGAGGTTATCAAACATGAAATGCAAAAAGTTTCCTCATATTCTGTATATGGGTTTGGTTGAGTTCTAGCGATAAATAGTCAAGAGAGTAATAAATTATTCCTGTTTTAGCTCAATCGGGTAGGTGGAGTAGGATGAGTAGCATCAGGAAGACGACGACCGACGAAGACGAAGACGAGAAAAAAACAGAGATGTCATAATTTAGTCTGCAATGTTGTTCATTATTTTATGGAATAGAATGAAATTGCTGGGTATGTATATTATGTCTGTGAAAGTTATGAGGAATTCCTTATTGTTTTTTTGTTTTGTTAGTTTCAAGAAGATTTATCGTAGCACTTTTATAACGAAGGAGATATTTTTCTTTTTAAGATTTTATGTCAAGCTAAGAAAATGTGTATTATTCTGTAATTTTTGTCAAAAATCTTGTTGATAGTCTTAAAAAATGCCTTTTGCCAAGTTTAATAAAAATCGTCTAACAATAAGTCGTTTTCGAAATATGGACTTTTCAAACTGTTTTTAAAATGTTTGTTTTAGCTCATCTAGAACGGGTATTTGCCATACAAATATTTTGTTTTTTTTTATGTGTAAACATCTATGCTGGCGGTAGAGTGAAAAAAAACGTGAATGTTCGTGTGCAACGTTACGTCGTGCAACGTTACGATGTGCATACTAGGATGGGTGCGTTCAGTGAAAAAAATCGTAAGATACCCTTCAAGCAAAAACAAGTCCGTTTTGGATCCGCGCACGTTGATGTTTACACATATTAACCGTGAGTCCCGGCATTCCAACAATTTTTTTCAAATTTTATCGAAAACGGGTGTAACGATTTTGATTAAATTTCGTACCTGCAATAACCTAGCCAATTATAAGAAAACAGCGTTTCAGGTTTTTCAAAAAAAGTTCACATAACGGAATTAGGTATTCCAGATTTTTGAGAAAATGGTCTTATTTTTGGGTTATCCTTGTATATCTTTTTGATAGTTCAACCGATTATATTATAATTTTGCGATCTGATGGTTCTCAATAGTTTAAACAATAATGCATTTAAAATTTTTGGAAAAAACATTGTTTTTTTGAACAAAAAAAAAATCAAACAAAAAATCAATTTTCTTAGATCTTTTGAATCTTTTAATATTTTCTCGTTAAATATATACATCATGCATTTTTAATGTAGGGTTACACACAGTATTTAAATACAAGAGTTAGTTCGTGTGATCACGTCGTGCATATTTTTTATTTAACGGCAGCTTATAAGTATTTAATTTTATTGAATTTTAAAAAAAAAATGTGTGAAGTCGATTTTGAGAAAAATAAGATTTTCATTTTTGGCCAAAAAATTGTGTATGACGGGTACCGTTAGTTTGGTCCTAAGAAAAACGGGTTTTGGAGAATGTCCAAAAATCGCTTTGTACCTTGTTTGAAGAAAATCCAACCATCCGTTTAGACTGTAGTCGAACAGACAGACAGACGAACGTTTGATCAAAATCTCAAGTTTGGTTTTCTGAACGAATCCATAACTTGTCAGATTTGGTAGTAAAAAATATATGCTTACAATGTCATACAACAGTAAAAAGGACAACGAACACTTTAAAAAAAGAGATAGATATAAGGTACATATCACTGTTTTCACTGTAATCCTGTTTGTTTTATTATCATGATCTGATCCAGATCAGATCTGGAGGATAATAAAATGCAGCTATTGTTTTTTTTCGATTATTGTGTTTAGGTAACTTTTTATAGGTGGAAATAGTTTGACAAAACTGGTAATTAGTTGTGTTTTTACGGTTGGTAGAAAATCTACCAATCATTTGCAATTTATTGGTAGGTATTCAGCCAACTGGCTGCGCAGCTTCATTGCAGCCACTACAACAAACAAAAATAATTGTAATCTGGCATTACTGAAATTGACGGTGCCTGCCATTTAAAACAAATTCTCATGCCTTTTGTTTTGAATTTTATTATGGAAGAAAAATTAGTAGAGTTGTTGAAAGAATAAAAACTCTGCAATGATCCTTATTTGCTTGTATATTATTATTATTTATTGTACTATTCATACTAGAATGTCAATTTATTAGACTTGAACATTCTTTATTCCGTCAATTTCATTGAATTTTTGAACAACAACAACAACTTAAAGGTGCTACCACCAATTGTTTACGAATTAATTTATAATTCGTTTATTTTGGCTAGAGATACAGCTGTTTCAAGGGGTGCCAAGCTACCTATCATCAGTCTCCTCTTATTAGTTTGTATATTGTTGTTTAGACAAAATCCAATAAAATTATTTTTTTTTCGTGCAAAAAGTTATGTGTTTATTTTTATAAAAATATTGAAATTTTGACTGTTGCCACTTTGAACACTTGAACTATGAATCAAAAATGTCCAAGAGTAAGTCTGCATTTCCATTGACCGATTTTTCAACGAAGATTTTTCCAGAAATCGTTTGAAATGTTTACATTGAACGATTTTTCCATTAAGATTTTTTCGTTGTCCTCTTCAGTTTTCATTGCTATACCCTTCATTGTACATTAAGATTTACTCACACCATCAAATAAACGACACATTAACACCAAACACAAACAAGAACCTGGAAAGAAAGTAAAAGAGAACGAGAATAGACTGGAAAAATCGTGTGAGTTTTGAGGAACAAACGATTTTTTCTTCCCCATCACTTTTTACTCCCTTTACCAAGGAATAAAAGATCGGCATTGAAAAAATCGTTCAATGTAAACGCAGACTATGCATCGATGCGTGCAGAGACGCTGCACATCTGTTTCAGCCATTATGACAAAACTTTTGGCGCAAAAAAAAGGTTAAGCAACGTCAATTTCAGTAATGCCAGATAGCAATTATTTGAGATATTTTTCTTTGTTGTTGTGGCTGCAATGAAGCTGTGCAGCGAATTTAGAAATAGAGACATCATGCAGCGATGAGCTGCATGCAGCCTTTTAGTGAATCGGGTCACATAAGAACTAGTTTAATTTAATTTTGCGGCATTCGAAAAGCTGCACATCATTCTGTTTAACCCATTACACATGTGTAAAAAAAATGCTTTTGCGAGTTAACTCCAAAACTGGGATGATCTCGCACTGAAAAACTGCTTCTCTTGTTAATCAATCCTCTAATAAAAAACATGCTCTGCGATTTAACACATTGCCCTCGAACGTATTTCTTATACATATAGTAATACGCGTGATTAATTATTGTACCCATATCTCACCAACAACTGATTTCAATCTTAAGATCGTTTATTGCTTTTGATATTTCAAAACCATTTCATACTCTCATATAGATGTAAAAAAAAATCGTCCTTTTATATTGTATCTTTCCACAGTTATTATGCGTTCAGAGTTGCTTAAGGACACCATGTTAACAGTTTTACGCTAAACAAAAATCTGTTAAAAGAAAGTATTAAAATATGAAATACGATACCTTGGATGTTCAAAAATTGATTTGGATTGCGAGTTGACACTCCCTTCCCTATCTCTCTGACCGAAGTTGTAACACACCTTAAAACTAATAAGAAAACTTCACGTCATTATTACCATACCTTCACCGTGAACCGTGAATCACCTCTAAGCCACAAAATTGTCCCGTTAATTATATAGGTAGTTCCAGTAAAATCGGTATAGGTACACACACATTACATCAAATCAAGGCATGAATAGAGATTTTCAAAGAGGATAACTGCAACTGCAAAATAGTTCCTACACATCGGGATAAGCAATTGATTAATTAACGATGTTTTACCAGCTGAATTCCATTTCCAGCAAGGCCATACGAGTACATGCGTTGTGGGTATCTAGTGGGTTAATCAAACCCCAGGGAGGGCCTTATAAACTTATGCATCTATGCACATGCATTTGCATTGTATAAATAGAATAGTTCTACTTATATCGTAGACTTTTGCATAAACACATCTATGTATGTACATTGTATACATATAGTTTCAAAAACAAGGTGACCGAAAGGAGTGGCTTGGATGAATGGACGTCCATCATCAAGAATGAGAGACAAGGCACTGATGATTTACATAATTGGCCATGTCAGAGCGTTGTTGCTGTTGGCCCTGTTTGTTAAAGGGATTAAAGTTTAAAACATTTTTGATGGCGACCCTTGATGATAGTCGAACATACGAACGAAATGTTTCGAAACGTAGATACATATTTATATATGTATAATGCAACGCGCGATGTGCTTGTGCATTTATATTATGGACGACAAAAAGTTCAGTGGAGCACATCGACATCATCCCTGCCGCCCTACTCAGAACTCAGATGAAATAAAAAGGCTTTCGAGCCCGAAGTGCTTGACATAATGCTCAATTGGATGTACAAGCAACCTTTAGTGATGCCAAAAATTCGATTTTTTTTAAGTTTTTTTTTTTAAGTTTAATGGATAAATATTGGGTCAAGAGGAAGGCTTTTTAATGATTTTTTTTTCTTTTTGCAAAAATTACTGCGAAATAAAAATGAAAATAAGAAAAAAAATAAAAATAAAAATAAAAGTAACGTTTGAGCGCATGTCATCGAAAGTTTTGATTTTTGTTGTTTTCAGTCAAGTAATGACAGCAAGCATAATATTGAATTAATTACTTGTTTAAAACAATTTATGTTCTGGCTTGTTACTATGTATTTAAGTTGTGTGGAACTGTTTGTTTTTTACACTCCCTATACAACAAACGATAATTTTACTACTTTGGAAGCACTGTTGGGGCATTAAAGTGATGCACGAATAAAAGACAAAATAAAGTTAGCTTCGATCTGTCACATAGAGTAAAAAAAGAATTTAACGTTTAAAGTAAACACATTTTATATGTGTCAGTGTAGATTCATTCATTGAAAAATACTCAGGCCCAGTTTTTCAGTGTAATATCATCCCAGTTTCACACTTAACCCGAATTAACTCCTGAAACATGTTTTTCAGTCAATTCAGATCACGACTTAACTCAATAAATTTGGTGAGCTAGGTCTGGGTTATAGCTGATGACAGATGTCAGTCAAAAATCTATTGAAATTGAATTTCTATTTATGCAAATTGAACTTTACCATCGATCGAAATGGCGCTGCTATGGGAATCACAATTTCAATTCATTTTGTTTCGCCGCGCCACGCCCGCCGCTGCCAGTTAATTAATTCCTCAAATGAACAATGAACTATCGATGACCGAACAGCTTTCTTTGAAAAACGGTGAATCGGTTCGGAAGTAAAAAAAAATCGGAGGAACTGGGCGAAAAAAACAAGTCAGTTTTAACTATTAAAGCCCAGTATGCAGATCGCGCTAAATTTTAGTTTTTATACAAAATTCTCTCCAAAATTTAGTAAGATTCAGTCATGCACTTTAGCCGAGTCGTACGGAGCCCCAGCTAGAAAAAATCAAATTTTTGGTTCTTACTGTACACCAATATCTGTCAAAATTAAGCGCATGAAATAATTGCTTGGCACATTAATTCACAAGCTAAATTTGAATTTGAATTTTGTGTGAACTTTGCTTTGTGAAAATAGAAATTGAAATGGAGGAATATTAAGGAAAAAAAAAGATTTATCTCAGTTAAAGAAAAGGATCCACCATAGATACACCATAGGTTTGTTCGGGTACTTTCCGGACCAAAAATGGCAATCTGTCAAATTTTCAGGAGTGGGGATGAAATTCTCAGACACTGTCCAAAAGTACGCGAACGCTTTGAACAAAAAATGTTGACCACTTTTTAAACGTCAACAAAAAGTAAACAAAAAAAGAGCCCCATAGCAAACGAAAGAGTAAACAAAGCGACAAAATTGGAATTAGTTTTGTAATTATAGATACTTTCTTTATTGAATTTTATAACGAAGAAAACAACAGAAACGAAAGGCATTCAATGTTATTTTTGAAAAATCGTAATTTAAACACAATTAAATTAAAAAGCACTCATTTAAATTACACCAAAGCAAAATTTCTTTAACTAAATATTTTAATTTCAACACAAAAGCACTGCACATTACACAATATATACCAGGTTTTGAACAGATATTCTTTATTAAATACATTTTTTTTGGGAATTATTTCACTTATTTTAAACAAAATTCACTTCAACACTTGAAAATAAAACTTAAAGCAAAAGTAAACAACAGCCATTTTGTATTTTTTGTTGTTCTTTAACTGGCTTTTGACAGAAAACAGAACTTACCAGATTCTGCCCGAAGAAATTTCTCGGGTAAAAATTGGCAAGAAGGGGAAATAGTTTTCTTTCTCGCGAGCAGTCTCTTCTGCCCAAAATGACACGAAATGGAAGTACGCGAACAGGATTGGACCAAATCTGTTAAAATCATGTAGTTTTGGGTGGTTTCGGACCAGTACGCGAACAGACTTCATATGATGGTGTGCCTATGGGACCAACTTTATTTGATTTGACAGCTGTTTTCTGTGATGCATTTCCACAACGCCCTCATGTCAAAATCAAGCTTGGGATTTAGCTGATGTTTGGAGAGAAAAATGGGAGCTAAAATTTAGCTTGATCTGCGTACTTTAGGCTTAAGGATCTCCCAAACAAACGCGAATACTTCCAAACGACAACGAAACTTTTGCCTGTCTTAATTTACATGGAGATGTATGAGAGTATCTACACTGGTGTGATGTGAATCTTTGAAAATTCTTCAGTCGTCCCACATTCGCGCTAATGTTTCTCTCCGGTTTGGGAGAGCGTTTAACATGTAAAATGCAATAACAACTTACTAATTCCTCATGGGCTTAATTTAATTGAGGAGAAAAACTGTGTTACCGGTGTGAATTACATATATACTTGTAATCGATAGTTTGCATGGAAACGTCAATTTATTTTTGTGATGGCATCGTTAATCCCCGATGTCGTTTTTTTTTTCACCCAGTAAGATCCGCGATTGAAAAAAAAAAACAATCCTATCTTAGGCCTAGGATTTCTGTGGTGAGTTAAACTAGAACTATCTAACTCTAGAAGTAAATTAACCCACACTTACCTGAGGACATAGTTTTTTGGTGTAGAATGCATTTGCAACGACTAAAAAACATCAAAAGCATCTGTTGAGTCAATCCTGAGTTTACTCACCAAATTTGATGAGTTAACTCGGGTTAAACTTTAATCTCGCACTGAAAAACTGAACCTTAGAAGATTAAATAGAATTAAGCGGCCTTCCATAAAAAAAAATGCAACATTTTCTATAGTAGTGTGAATTGCCACAAATACCAATGGAGATACTAAGGGCCAGTTTCATAGTCAGAAAAGAGGCACTTAAGTGGGCAATGTGAAAAATTAATATGTAAATTAAAATATCACAGTGCATACTTACCCGAATAAGTGGCACTTAAGTCTCCGATGATGGTGACTTAAGTTCCACTTAGGCTGGCTATGAAATTTAGCTTAAATTCCTAATATGGGAAAATTAGTGCCACTTATTTCGGTAAGTGTCGACTGTGAAACTGGCCCTAAGTTTGTTGCACAGCTTTCTTTTTGGGTAAAAATGAGCAATCTGTAAAATTTTGAGGAGTGGGGAAAAATCCTGCCATTTTGGTGTTAAAAAGCACTTAACTATACAAGAAATATCGTTTTCTTTTTTCAGAAAAAAATATTACAATACCTACCGCAATATAAAAGTAACATTTGGGCAACCCTCAGTCAACAGCTTTATTTCCATTTTTTTATATTTCAATTTAAACTGTAATTTTCTGACAGAACACAAACCTGCTGATTTCTGCTCAAAGTAATTTCTTGGGCAGAAATTGTCAGGAAGATAAAATGTTTTTTACTTGCTCTGCAGGGCAAGTATTGGTTTCGTGTAAAAAACAAAAATTCGAGGTTATAATCAAAACTAACACTACGATAAATCGAGAAGTCCGGAAAAGTGGGTTTCGTCATGCCGTCCGTCGGTCTCTGTGTCTGTGCTTCTGTACGTCTGTGCATCGGTCTGTCCACTATAATTTGAGCTAGAGCCTAAACGGGTGAACCGATTTGCATGAAATTTGGTACAGAGCATTTGTATGTGATTCCCTAGAGGAGAAATTCGAATTTTTGTTTTAGCTCATCTAGAACGGGTAGATACCATACAAATATTTTGGTTTCTTCACATTTTCTCGAAAACGGCTCTAACGATTTTGATTAAACTTCGTACCTGTAATAACCAAGTCAATTTTAAGAAAACTGCATTTCAGGTTTTTCTCAAAAAATTCACATAACGGAATTAGGAATTCCACGTTTTTTGAGAAAATGGTCTTATTTTTGGGTTATTCGTGTATATCTTTGCCATGGTTGGACTGATTTTTTTATAATTTTGCAAACTGATGCTCCTCAATAGTTTTAACAATATTACATCTAAGAATTCAATCAATTTTGTAGTGCTTTTGACTCTTTCAATATTGTCTCGTTAAATATATATTTCAATATGGGTTTACACACAATATTTAACCACAAGACCAAGTTCTTGCGATCAAGTCGTGCATATTTTTTCTCTCGGGGCGCTCTCTTTTGCCCAAAACTACCCAATTTATAAAATGTGGAACAGGATTTGGAAAAAAATAGGAAACACATTTTGACAATAATGGGCAGTTTCGGTCAAATTCTGGGACAATCTTACTATTTTATAGTTTTGGTTCCGCTCTGAACTGTCAAGCTCATTTATTTTGATCCAGTAGAAACCCGAAAATTCGAACTGGCCAGAATTTTAGTACGGGGGATCGAAAAACTGAATACGACACCAAGATCCGTATTGGTTTATTTTCATGACATGATCTATAACTATATATAGATCATTATATGGCGATAATAAAATACGGCTAATATTACATCTGACACTGACACACCACCGACTCGCGACGCTTGATATGCCGCACTTGCGGCAACGGAACTGCACACCGCGAGAAAGTTACCCAGATTATCACCTTTGCCGCTTAGGGCCGTGTTGTGCAGTTCTGTTGCCGCTTAGTGCGATATAGCTCATGCAATTTCATACAAATAATATTTTGCCCCGTGATGCGTCGTGCAGTTCTGTTGCTGTGCAGTTCCACTGAAGTGCAGTTCTGTCGAGTGCCATCTTAACTTAATGGTCCGGGATATTGTGCGCGTTGAACGCATATCTAAATTTTCGGAGCTTCTGATTGGCCACCTGTCAGAAAAATCAGATGTCATATGAATTTTTAGAACTTTTCATAACAGCTGGCCAATCAGAAGGTCGAAAAAATCAGAATTGTGAAAATTCAGATATGCGTTGATCGCGACCATTATATAATTCAGTGTGAATACAGAGCGGAGACTTCTCGAAATAATCTGCTACAATTTTCAATTTCGCTCATCGAACAGCGTACCTACTGCAAAACGAAGAAGAGAGCGAAATTTTTCATTTATCATTTCGTTGTGTCATTTTTGTATGGGATTTTTCGTTTCACACCAGTTTAACCATTGATTGAAAATGTTGTATGACTAATGTCCAACTTGTCAAGCTTTTTTGACCAATTGCTGACCTCTTTGATGGCATAATTTTGTGCCAGTATCCCATACATGGGGTGCCATGCACCAGCAACATTCACTTTGTAGGAAAGAAGGGCACGACGTAAGTGGGGTGAACAAAATCTCCCCGGTCGACAACTGAGGAGTTTTTTTTCTGACATTCCTTCTCACACTTAAGGCAATGTGCGTTCAACCAACAGATTTTATATAGAAACTACACTAAATCTCTTCAGTTTCTTCGTGTGAAAGATCCAAGAGATTTTAGAAGAAATTAAAAGAAAACGCCTAAAAAATTTCCAGCAACTTGTTTCTTCGTGTGAAAGGGGGCTAATTGTCAATTCCTCGGAAACAATTAAGGAGCTGTTCAACATATCTTCTGAACCGGTTTGAACCGATTTATTAGGCGCGTTTACATTTATTGTAATACTCTAGCTTACCTATTCGAGAACATTTAAAAATATTTATTCAACTTTTACAATTCCTTATAATAAATAAAAACTTTTTAATTGAATACTTACCTATCATAAAGCACAAGTCATGCTTCTTGTATAGTCTTAGTTGAAATCATAAATAAACATAAGCCAAATGAAAAGAATACAATTCATTGAAAAGTTGCAAAAAGTTATAATCCAAATAGTATTATAAGAAAAACCAACAAAAAAAAAAAAGAATAATTATCAGGAAAAATATTTTATTGAATTTGAAGTTCCAAAAACAAACACCTCACACAACAAGAGATAGTATGATAAAATATAAAAAAATATAAAAAAAGTTATCCCTCTATTAGGGAATAAATTCAATTCATCAAAACAATTCCGAGAAAATTTATTCAACGTGAAGCTGAAAAATTGTTAAGATTGTGGCGAACGGATGCAAAGTTTGTGTATAGCTATGTAGCTGTGGTTTCCGTTTCCGTATACAATTCATGGAAATTCAAATGTAATAACTTAAAATCTTATTTGAATTCGCACTCTACTACACAGCTACACACACAGAAATAAAAAATCCCACAAAACAAAAAAACAAAAACACCACCCCTATCGCGTGAACCTCCCACAAAACACATTTTTCAAAAGCGATTACCAAATTCAGTAAAAACACTAAAACAACAACAAAACGAACGCAAAAAAAAAAGAAGAGAGAAATCCATAGCGCGTCCTTTTGACATTGGCCTCCCCCTAAAAACTACAAAACAAGAAAACGAACAAGAGGGATGAGGTGCGAGCAATATTTTTTACCCACCTGGAATAGTGAACACAAAACCCAATAGATAATTGGTTTTGTATCGATCGGTTGAACTGGATGAGAAAAAAAAAAAAACCATATGCCCCTATAGCCTATACCTTCATCATCCCCTATTGTATCTTGGAGCCAGATTGTGTGTGAAAAGTGTTGGGGTATCTGAGTTCTGAATCTGCTGCTTCTGAATATCTAGGGTAGGTATTTTCAAAATCAGGCTAAGATAAATACAAACAACACACAGCAAATCGAGTATAAATTGTCTGGGTCGGAAATTCATAGTCGATGTCTCATAAAAGTGAAATAAAATTCCTTTGCAGTCCATAAAGTCTAATGATAAAAAAAAAAATAAATAAATATTTATATACAAACACAAAAAATAAATAATATGGCTTCAATAAGAAAAATGCACACTGCGGTCCCTTGGGTTGGACGTACCTACCTACTTGAAAATAAATACATTTTGTGGAGCGGCCACTCGTGATGGAGAGCCAGGGCCTAGTGACTTACAACTCATAATCATAACAATTCCTATGTTGTTGTGAACGCCACTTATTCATGACCAGAGATGGAGAATTTCTCCCGCAAGAAGCAGTAGCTTTTTTTTTTTATTTAGGTGGTTGAGGCTGGGAATCGAACCCAGACCTCCGACATGACAGTCCTACGCCACCGGATATAATTAATTTCTGTTTTTAATTTTGAAGTGCTATTTATTGACCGATAGTCTATTTCATCGCAGCTGTTGAAAAAGAGGATGGCTTTAGTGTAATAATTAACAGCTAGTCAGACAAGTTTCTTTCAGGTTGTTTTGAATTGACCAGAAATCACCTTTCTGGTTTCTTTCAAGCCTAAAGTCTAACTATCCTATTAGGGACTTCAAAATATAAATGGGGTATCAAATTAAAGCTTTCGATCTCTTCGTGGTCGGGCAAACTTGTGTGAGGTGTTGACTCTTCGCCGTTAGATCTCGCACAGTAATACACTGAAAGTTTGCTGTCACAAAAACATGTACAGTGTACACCGCCCCGCCTCACCACTCAGACAGCCCACACGATATAAAAATATTTTGTATAACTTTGTCTTATTGTTTCAGCTGTTGGGTAATCGCCATGAGTGTCATGGAGTTGATTGATATTACTCATTTGCAAAATCTTAAAAAGGCCCCATTTTTCATTAAAATATGATCTTTAGTTGCCACAAACACAAAAGAATTTTTATTTTGGGCTGGGAATCCCATAATAACCTCAAAAAAAAAAAATTTTGTTCAGGCGTACTGCCTCTGTAGATGAGGTGAAAAGAAATTCAGTTTTGGCAGATATCACGCATCGGATAGTAATAAGTTCAGAATATTAAGACACTTAGGCCCAATTTTTCAGTGGTGAGTTAAACTACAGTTAACTGAGGAAGCATTTTTTGTGTTGGAGAATGCACGCAGAAGGACTAAAAAAGCTTGGTGGATAAAACATCAAAAACATCTGTTCAGTTAATCCTGAGTTAACTCACCAAATTTGATGAGTTAACTCAGGTTTAACTTTAATCTTGCACTGAAAAACTGGAAATTTACCTTGGTCGTTTTTTAGGAACTGTCACCCCACCAGTTTGTTATTAGCTTTGTTGGATGACTTGACCATACTTTTCTTGACAACACCAAGAGTTGTTAAAAACCCAGCTTGTACCTACAATTCTCAAAAAAAAAAACCAATGGGCTGTCAATTGCGTTGTTGACATTTAAAAAAAATAAACAAAAAGTTCTTTGACCATTGTATTATTATAAATGGACTCCTCGGAGCCAACTTCACGTTGGTTTCATTGGAAGCTTAACGTCACAAGCACCAATTGGAGCAAAGCGGAAAACATCATGTAACTTTTGACACTTTTATTTTGGTGCTCGTTGTTATTAATTATTTTATTTTAAAGGAAAGATAAAGAAGTTTATTTAAAAAAAAAAAAACCACAGCTAGAAAAGACAGGGCTTATTTACCGCCTTTCTAACTTTCTCCCCGGCCATTGGTTGTGGAACCTCCACCTAGATTTGTGAATTCATTCAATTTATAAAGGGTTTTCCAATAAGAGGTGTTATTTTGAATAGCCCGCTATTTCGGTAGCTGTCACTTTTGAAGCTGTCACTTTTTGACATTTGACAAGTAGAAACTACGCTATTAGTAAAAATGGAACGATACACGCTTCAACAACGCATTGAAATTATTAAAATTCACTATAAAAATGGTGAAAATTTGGCAGAGACGGTTCGTAAAACTAAAACATTTTTGGGTCGTCGTGAAGCACCTTGTCGGACCGCAATACAGAAATTGGTGGACAAATTCGTGCTGTTGGGACTAGTTAGTGATGTGAAGAATAAAACCCGTGCACGTCGCTCAAGAACAACTGAGAATATTGCTGTTGTAGCCCAAAGTGTTGAAGAAAACCCAGGTTTGTCCATTCCTCGTCGTTCTTTGGAATTAGGCATTCCACAAACGTCATTACACCGTATTTTGCATAAAGACTTGGGTCTTAAGGCTTATAAAGTTCAGTTAACACAAGAACTCAAGCCGGCTGATCATCAACAACTTCGTGTCTTTGCTGATTGGGTCCTTGAAATGCATGAAAATGATCCGGAATTTCATCGAAAAATCATCTTGACTGATGAGGCCCATTTCCACCTCGGAGGCTACGTCGACAAGCAAAACTGTCGCATCTGGGGCTCAGAAAACCCAAGAGTTATTGTTGAAAAGCCTCTCCATCCTCAACGCGTGACTGTTTGGTGCGGTTTATGGTCCGGCGGGGTCATTGGACCTTACTTTTTCGAAAATGAGGCTGGAGCAACAGTTACGGTCAATCGAGAGATGATTAATGATTTTTTATGGCCGGAATTGGATGGTATTGATCTGGACAACGTTTACTTTCAACAAGACGGCGCTATGTGCCACACAAGCAATGAAACCATCGATCTTTTACGGGAAAAGTTTCCGGACCGTGTTATCTCTCGAAGAGGTGATCACGATTGGCCACCGAGATCTTGTGATTTGACACCTTGCGACTTCTTCCTTTGGGGCCACGTGAAAGATAAGGTCTACGCCAACAGCCCAGCGTCGATTCAAGACCTCAAAGATGGAATTCGTGAGGCTATCGAGGACATAGGGCAGCCACTTTGCGATTTGGTTATGGAAAATTTCATGAAAAGGATATGGTCCTGTAAGCGTGGTCGTGGCGGCCATTTGGCTGATGTTGTGTTCCATTATTAACGGCATACCTTCCTCTTTATAATGAAATAAACAATAAACATCATTATATGAAGGTTTTTATAATACAAATTCTATATACTACTGAAATACATCAGCCAAGTAGAAGACTTAGCACTATTTAATTGGACTTGTTGAATTATTGATTCAAAATAGCTTTTATCGGCCTTTAGTCCATAAAAATTGGCGTTTCGTCCCGGCGATCTCACTTGGACTCATCAGTTGACTAGTGAGTGCCTTGTCAATACGCAATTTTTATTAAGTTCAGTTCAACTTACATGAACTTTTTGACAAAAATTCAATGTGAACTATATCCAACAAGATTAAAATTCTTAATCATTAAGCTGGAAATTTTGCCCAGGGCCAGGCTTTGTTTTTATATGAAGGTTTTTATAATACAAATTCTATATACTACTGAAATACATCAGCCAAGTAGAAGACTTAGCACTATTTAATTGGACTTGTTGAATTATTGATTCAAAATAGCTTTTATCGGCCTTTAGTCCATAAAAATTGGCGTTTCGTCCCGGCGATCTCACTTGGACTCATCAGTTGACTAGTGAGTGCCTTGTCAATACGCAATTTTTATTAAGTTCAGTTCAACTTACATGAACTTTTTGACAAAAATTCAATGTGAACTATATCCAACAAGATTAAAATTCTTAATCATTAAGCTGGAAATTTTGCCCAGGGCCAGGCTTTGTTTTTATATGAAGGTTTTTATAATACAAATTCTATATACTACTGAAATACATCAGCCAAGTAGAAGACTTAGCACTATTTAATTGGACTTGTTGAATTATTGATTCAAAATAGCTTTTATCGGCCTTTAGTCCATAAAAATTGGCGTTTCGTCCCGGCGATCTCACTTGGACTCATCAGTTGACTAGTGAGTGCCTTGTCAATACGCCGATAAGCTATTTTGAATCAATAATTCAACAAGTCCAATTAAATAGTGCTAAGTCTTCTACTTGGCTGATGTATTTCAGTAGTATATAGAATTTGTATTATAAAAACCTTCATATAAAAACAAAGCCTGGCCCTGGGCAAAATTTCCAGCTTAATGATTAAGAATTTTAATCTTGTTGGATATAGTTCACATTCAATTTTTGTCAAAAAGTTCATGTAAGTTGAACTGAACTTAATAAAAATTGCGTATTGACAAGGCACTCACTAGTCAACTGATGAGTCCAAGTGAGATCGCCGGGACGAAACGCCAATTTTTATGGACTAAAGGCCGATAAAAGCTATTTTGAATCAATAATTCAACAAGTCCAATTAAATAGTGCTAAGTCTTCTACTTGGCTGATGTATTTCAGTAGTATATAGAATTTGTATTATAAAAACCTTCATATAAAAACAAAGCCTGGCCCTGGGCAAAATTTCCAGCTTAATGATTAAGAATTTTAATCTTGTTGGATATAGTTCACATTGAATTTTTGTCAAAAAGTTCATGTAAGTTGAACTGAACTTAATAAAAATTGCGTATTGACAAGGCACTCACTAGTCAACTGATGAGTCCAAGTGAGATCGCCGGGACGAAACGCCAATTTTTATGGACTAAAGGCCGATAAAAGCTATTTTGAATCAATAATTCAACAAGTCCAATTAAATAGTGCTAAGTCTTCTACTTGGCTGATGTATTTCAGTAGTATATAGAATTTGTATTATAAAAACCTTCATATAAAAACAAAGCCTGGCCCTGGGCAAAATTTCCAGCTTAATGATTAAGAATTTTAATCTTGTTGGATATAGTTCACATTGAATTTTTGTCAAAAAGTTCATGTAAGTTGAACTGAACTTAATAAAAATTGCGTATTGACAAGGCACTCACTAGTCAACTGATGAGTCCAAGTGAGATCGCCGGGACGAAACGCCAATTTTTATGGACTAAAGGCCGATAAAAGCTATTTTGAATCAATAATTCAACAAGTCCAATTAAATAGTGCTAAGTCTTCTACTTGGCTGATGTATTTCAGTAGTATATAGAATTTGTATTATAAAAACCTTCATATAAAAACAAAGCCTGGCCCTGGGCAAAATTTCCAGCTTAATGATTAAGAATTTTAATCTTGTTGGATATAGTTCACATTGAATTTTTGTCAAAAAGTTCATGTAAGTTGAACTGAACTTAATAAAAATTGCGTATTGACAAGGCACTCACTAGTCAACTGATGAGTCCAAGTGAGATCGCCGGGACGAAACGCCAATTTTTATGGACTAAAGGCCGATAAAAGCTATTTTGAATAAACATCATTTATCTCAAAAAATGCCATTTTTCTTTGAATATCAAAATAACACCTCTTATTAGAAAACCCTTTATTTTAAAAATAATGATTTACCTGCAGCACGTCAATCCAAAACAAAATATATATTTCACAACTCATGACACTTTGGCAGTTTATTATTTACCTCAAATCACCACACCAAAAAAACATTGCTCTACTTTAGGATAAGCTCAGTACGACCAGAGGAATAAAAAAAAAATACAGAATTTGGTCTGGTTTTTCAAAACACGCTTTGGTATGACCCCAAGTCTCAACGAACAAACCTATTCTTAAGTCGGGATTATAATGACAGATAATGCCTAAATCGTGTCAAACTGTCATTGTTTTTCTGGTTTAATATTATTTGACATTTCATCGACCCACCTTTCAGCAAACCGGTTCTTTAGGAAATGTGAAAACATCGATGCATCCACAAAGATTGACTGTTTGGTGCGGCATATGGGCTGGCAGCGCGCGTTATCGGGCCGTAATTCTTCGGAAATGAGGTCGGCCAAGCAAGGTGTTCGCAGTCGCAAGATGATAACGGACTTATTGTGGCCAGAAATTGAGCATATGGACCTGGACGCTATGTGCTTCCAACAGGCTGGTGCCACTTGCCACACAGCCAACGAAACCATGGGTCTTTTGCGCGAGAAATTCAATGGCCGTGTTATCTCACGTCTTGGCGACTAGCCGCCACATAATTGTCATAGATTCTTCTAACATAATAATAGTATTAAGATAATTCTTTAAAAACTTTTTGTTTTATTTACAATTAACATCGTGCGTTTTAAAGATTTTCTAATATATTATTTTTTTGTTTTATTTTTGAAAAAAGTTTTTCAGTTGTGAGTGGTATTTCGGTGACAGATAGGCATTGCTTAGAGGAGTTTACTCAGCTTGAGAAGCCAATCTAAGTTTTTTTTATTAAATTGTTAGGGACATTAACTAGAGAGTAGGACAGACATTATTATTATTTATAGTATTTTTTTCTAAGATTCCCCCGATCGTTTCGTTCCTCTGAGCTGCTTTTCAAGTAGCTCATTGGACAAGATGCTCCTCCGTGAGTTTCACCCGCTTTGTTCCTTAGTTTGTGTGCTAGGGACAAGGGTTTTCTATAAGAATCCCCAGCATATCACTCCTTTGAACTATACTCTTCAAGAAGTTCACTGGACCAGGTTCTCTTTCTAGAGGTCCACTCTCTTAGTTCCTTAGGTTGTGTGATAGGAACATTAGGTTTTCGATAAGGGTTCCTGACCTTTTGGTTCCTCCGTGTTCCTCTTGAAGGATCCCGCTGGACAAGGTTCTTCTCCGAGAGTTTCGGACCGTTTTGTTCCCCAGGTTGCGTGCTGGGGAAGCATTATATGAAGTTCCGTGTTCTTTTATCTTAAGAAAAGGATTATTGTGATATTGTGAACCAAGTTTATATGAAATACAAAAATTTGAAATACGAACTAAATAAAATTAATGAAAACTAAATTGTTTAAGACTTCTTTGGGAAGAATCCTGGACACCGGCGATCTTACCTCAGCCACGAAGAAAAAGCATCCGAATTTGAATTCAGTGACTCAGAAAATTCACGGGTCGGCAGTACGTTCAGTAAAAAAATTAAGATTGGTGGTTTAGGGTATGTAGAATTATAATTAGGTTCGTTCAACCAGTCTGTTCGGAACTTTATAAAACAGTTTAGTACAATTAAATGAGAAATTAGCTACATATTCTAAACTGTTCTGAACAGCCTATAGTTGAACAACCCTTATTATATAATCCATGCACCAGTGGAGGTGGCATGTTATTCGGAAAAAATAAGAAAAACCTCATTGAGTCTTTCTGGAACAGTTTAGGACAGGATTTTCTGCTGATTTTAAGCCCAGAACGGTTTGGAACAGATTTTTGAAAACTGTCAAAACAGTTAGTTTTTTGGATTGATTTCTTGTTGAATCTCTGTCTAACCCTTTAAAAAGTGCATTTAAATCAATTCTGATTGCATTTTAGTAAAGTAATTTTTTAAGACGTTTATTTTTTCGATTTGAAAGCTTCAAACAAGTTGGGAAAATGTTTGGTGATTTTTCTGACGTTTCATGAATCTGAGGTGTTCTGTTCTAATCTAACTTTTTTTTTATCATTGAACAAAGCTATTGTCGGAGGGACACGTTTCCTTTGCGCAACGTAGATACTAATTGGGAATAATTTAAATCGAAAGCAGAATTTGTATCTATGCCTAACCATCTGAGCTGCACTGTATATAAGAAAAACAAATTATTTACCTGTTCAAGAGTCAGTATTTCACCATCATAGCGTGTCATTATACTTCTAACGTTTTTATTTTTTTGAAACCCAATCTGAAAGGGGTAGGGAAATATTTAGGGCACAATAGAAACACAAAAATCCAATTAATCAATTGGCCATTAAATATGTATTCGGCCATGAGTTATGCCAGGACAAATATTTTTGCCATTAAACTGACCCTATAATGGGGGTTCCTCCTCTTTGATTATTAAAAGTTGCTATTATTGTTTTCACACAAGGAATTCAAATTATATCGTAATTGTGACTATATGAGTGGCAAGCATATCATAAGTGGTCATATGCATATGTATAGGTATGTATATATGTACTTAGGTATATGTGGTCAAGTGGGATATTTTAATTGTAATCTGCCGCAACTATTTAGCCAGTAGGTATTTGACACTTGGGGTGATTGTGAGGGTGAAATCGACAAGTTATAGGATTAAACGGACAACGGCCTTCAGCTCAAACTATATATGTATGCATTTGCATAATTGTTAGTCTAGACAAGTGAAGGAAGTACTAATTCCATAAAACTTGCTTTTTCTCACAGAAATGAGAATGGGAAACCACGAGAAGGAGAATTTTTTTAAGCAAGGAAAACTATACAAAGTAAAATAAAATACCTACCAGCTAAACTGTCAGAAAACAAAACGAAGTTAATGGCATTTCAATCGAAATTGAAATTAAATCCATGTCAGTCTGGGGGATTGCTGCTAATCCCAAAACTGGTTGACTTCAATGTCAGATGCGATGTGAACCTAAACCTATACCTATACCTACACAGACACATTCTTAACACACAAGAACATGGAAAGACATGGATTTTACTCGACATTAGAAACAGAAAGAGATTTATTATTCCTTCATGTATATATTTTTTTTTCTTTACATCGCATTCGTCCATAAGTTTGACACATTTTATTGGATTTGTTGTAAAAACATGAATTCAAATTATACAGTGGGTCTCTTGGGGCACCGAAAGAATGTCAAAAACACCTGCGTGTATGCAATCCTTTTGGAATGGAAAGCCTGATGAAAAAATCTTGATCTAATAATGTTGTAAAATTAAACCTACAGGCATTTGGGAATAAATTGTAAATTACATTATGAAGAGTTCTTGAGAGTTACAAAAAAAAAATTAAATTGACGGTGAAGTATTGTCATGTCCCGATGGGCGTCCGTCAGTGTTTATTTCCTAGCAAGTATTTTTCTACATAAATAGAGGACAGTGGAGTTCACATTCAACTCAACAACCGTTGGCGCTGTAAGAACTCTACACTCGGAATTTTTACCAAAGCAGATTAACTTGTAAGGTCTACTTTTAGGAGTCATCACATTAGTCGTTGATTAGTAAATGCATACATTTAGGATAACTTTTTGTTTCAAAAGTATAGGGTGTTTCATTAAGCGCTTTTTATCTTTGAATCTAAATAAAACAAAGAGTGTGTGAGATATCATCGAAATTTTGTATTCGTTTGAAAGGCCTATCAGTGCCATTATGTATGGGATATAACATCGTTCAAATGTCCACCGCGGCTTCTGTGGGTGGCGAGCATCCGAAATGTCCAATTTTCCAGGACTCTGGTACATAAATCACGTTGAATTTGACCGATGGCATGGTCATGTTTGCTTAGCTGCTTATTTGCTTATTAGACCTACGACTTCAGAAAACCCCACAAGAAACATTCCAATGGGGTCAAATCGCACGAATTTGGTAGCCTGTTCACATCACCTCCACGTGAGATGACCATGCCCTCGACTCGCTCGTGCAGAATTTCCAATATGGCGTGAGCTGTGTGGCACGTAGCGCCACGGTCCTCTTGCAACCACATGTCATTGGTGTCCATATCATCTAATTCAGGTCAAAATAAGTTGGTAATCATCGACCTATAGCGCTCGCCGTTGACGGGATGGCTTGGCCAACGTCGTTCTCAAAGAAATGTGGACCGATGACGACACTAGCTCAAAATCCACACCAAACAGTGACTTTTTTGGGATGCATTGGACGCTCTTGGATCTCATGTGGATTGGTATTGCCCCAAATTCGACAATTTTGTTTGTTGACGTACCCATTCATCTAGAAATAGGCCTCATTGCTGAAAATGATTTTTCGATGAAAATTAGGGTCAGTTTACAACTGCTCCAGAGCCCATTTAGCAAACATAAACGTCATTGTCTATGGTCCAATAAAATATAGCCGTAAAACCCTTCCCCCTTGGTGGAATGAGGATCTGTCCAGCCTCAGAAAAATGACAAGGTCAATTTTCAATATCTGCCACAAACACAACTTTTACCAACCATATAAAGATTGTCTTAGAGTCTACAAGCGAGCGCTCGCTTCAGCCAAGCAACAGGGCTGGAGAGAATACTGCCAATCTATCGAGAGTATAAAAGAATCCGCAAGGCTAGGCAAAGTTCTATCGAAGGAGCACTGCAATCCTTCGTTCTTGAAGAGACCTGATGGTACTTGGACAGTTTCTCCGACTGAGTCTTTGGAACTACTGATGTCGACACATTTTCCGGGCTGCGAGAGCAGCAACCCCGAACCGCGTAGAACTACTAATTTCTCCATAGCTCAAGTTGAGCATATAAATACCGTTATAACAAGAGAAAACATTGCCTGGGCAATAAATACTTTCTCACCTTTCAAGTTTCCCGGCCTTGACGGAATTATACCAATCATGCTACAAAAATGGCAGGAAGTGGTAGTCCCGTGGCTGGAGATGATCTTTAAAGGATGCCTCCAGCTCAATCATGTACCCGAGACGTGGAGACATGTAAGAGTTGTTTTTATACCGAAGGTCGGCAAGCGAGGACATGAGTCCGCGAAGGACTTCCGACCATTAAGCCTTAAGTCCTTCGTACTAAAGACTCTGGAGCGCATTCTTGATATCCATATTAGAAACATCCTAGAGGATGTTCCTCTTGAGAACTCTCAACACGCATATCTTAAGGGGAAGTCCACAGGGACGGCTCTTCATGAGGTAGTGCGTAAAATCGAAAAAACAATACACTATAAGGAATATACCCTATAGCCACCTTCTTAGATGTAGAAGGGGCTTTCAACAATGTCCTAACCGAATCCATCCTGGAATCACTCGTTGACTTTGGTGAAGAGGACTGCATCAGGGAGTGGATAATATCCATGCTCAGCGACAGGAGGATTCAAGCTACTTTAGGTAATAATAAATCGATCAAACACGTCAGTTGAGGTACTCCACAGGGTAGAGTTCTGTCTCCACTTCTCTGGATCCTAGTCATGAAAAGAATTCTCGTTGAGTTGGAGAGATGCGGGGTGAAGGCGGTTGCGTATGCGGATGATTTGGTGATTTTGGCTTCAGGAAAGTTCCCAACTGTGATCAGTGAGATCACAGAGAGGGCTTTGAGGAAGGTTAGTAACTGGGCCACGAGTTGTGGACTTGGTGTCAACCAAAGCAAAACGGAACTGATGCTTTTTACCACCAAAACAAAAATACCTCCCTTCAAGCTGCCCCGACTCAACGGCGAAGTTCTCTCACTTTCTTCCAATGCGAAATACCTGGGTGTTATTCTCGACCCCAAGCTAAATTGGAAACTGAATATTAAAGAACGGGTTAAGAAGGCCTGTATAACCTTTTATGCCTGTAGTAAGACCTTCGGAAAAAAATGGGGCCTCCAATCGAAGATGATACTGTGGACGTACACTGCCGTGGTAAGACCGGTCCTTACGTATGGCTCTATTGTCTGGTGGCCCGCACTTAGCAAAGCGTATAACATTAACAAACTCAAGAATGTTCAAAGAACAGCTAGCGTTGGCACCACAGGGGCCCTACGCTCCTGCCCGACGGATGCCTTAGGCGTCTTTCTGCACCTCTTACCTCTTGATTAACATAATAAATATTTAGTATCCTGCAGCGCGTTAAGACTTAAGGAGTCAAATTGTTGGATTGCTAAACCATATGGTCACAGCAATATCACTAGTTTGATTCCTAACGATATCCTTTCATTGCAGACCGACTACTGCACTCCTGCTCTGGATCTCAGAAAGGTTTTTAAGTTCAAATTTCCATCTAGAAAAGATTGGAAGGATAATGCCGTGCCAAGAGACTTCGACACTACTATTTTCACTGATGGTTCCAAGATGGAGTGTGGTGTTGGTTCAGGAATTTTTTCCGAATCCTTGAACATCTCTAGGTCCTTTCGGCTACCTGACTTCACAAGCGTATTTCAAGCTGAATTACTAGCAATCAGGGAAGCATTCAAGATACTCAAACAAGATCCCAACCAAAACCGGAACACTGCTATCCTGACAGACAGTCAAGCAGCTGTGAAAGCAATTGATTCGGCTATAACATCATCTAAATTGGTCCAGCAATGCCGACATGAACTACTAAGCCTTAATGTTAACCTCAGGGTCACTCTTATCTGGGCTCCAGGTCATTGTGGCATTGAGGGAAATGAGCGGGCTGATGAACTGGCCAGGCAAGGATCAGCCCTTCATAGCTCACTTGCGGAAAGAGTTAATATTCCGCTTGGAGTTATGAAGGGCAATTTATTCTCAATTTTTCTTATTGAATCCAATTGCAGGTGGGAAAGTTTAACAAACTGCGTCATATCCAGAAAGATATGGCCCATCTATAATAAATCTCGAACAACTGATCTGATTTTTAAGCCCAGGCGAGACATAGCCAGGGTTGTTGCGACATGTTCTGGCCAGTGGCCTATAGGAGAACATGCGGCGAAGCTGGGCATTCCGTACAATACTTTCTGTCGCAGTTTTGGGGACCATCAGGAGAAGGAAACAGTGGCCCAATTCCTCTGTAAATGCCCTGCTCTGGCCAGATCGAGAGCGAAATCTTTTGGAAATGCTTTTCTTGAAGATCTACACGAACTTTCTGAGATAAAGATCAAAGATTTGATTGCTTTTCTCAACGCGACAAAATGGATCTAGGTCAAGCCTCGACCTTAAGTCGTTTACCTCACCCTTCGGACTCTCTTAGACAGCGCGTAAGCCGAATAAGGGCGTTTTTAAGGACCCGTATATATATGTGCAAACCCCTCCAATAGTTTTTAAAAAAGAAAAAAGAAAGGGAAAACTAAAAATTAAAAAAAAATAAAACCGCTTTTCACCCAACAGGTCAATACGAGTTATGGTGTCAAAACGGCGCACTCTAACGCTAATTGGGTCACGGAGCGAGTTTGCTCTGGGCCGCCATCTCTACCTACCTACCTATGGTCGTTTACCTTCAGCTTCTGGATCATTTGAATTTTTTAAGGGTGCAGGCCCAATTCAGGATGCAAAATTCGCCAAGTTGTGGTTTGCGAAAGGCCGAGTTCTTGTGAGCGACGCAAAATTGACTGCCTCGGATTCTCCTGCATTCTCTCACTAACAGCGGCAATGTTTTCGGCAGATCTTGCGTTTCTGCTAGGTACGGGTATTTTTTGATCGTTTACAGAACCAGTGGACTCAAATTTATCCACCATACTGTGAATAGTTGTCTCTGTAGGACGATTATGGAGACCGTAAAATGGACGAATCGCGCGGAACGTTACCCGGACAGAACACCCATTTCGATAAAACAATTTTATCATTTGCATGTGTTGTTGAACGCTTTATCCATCCATGGTAATTTGACAAAACAGACTCAATAAATGACAGCTAATTTGACAGATCCAACTTCAACAATATGGCGGCTATCAACTGTCAAAGTTCGAAAGTCCCCATGGTCCATGGGAAGACCCTTTAGTTAAGTAAAGCCCGAACCACACTTCTCTCTTGCGGTGTGTTGTGGAGTAGTGTGACGCTATCATTCCAATGTATTTCATAGATTAAGATTTCGACGCAACACATCACACGATACAAATATGCTTCTACCCATATATGAAATACATTGGAGCGATAGCTACACACTACTCCCCAACACACCTCACGAGAGTAGTGTGGTTCGGGCTCAATAATTACATAAATCCTTACAATATTCTTAAACTTCAAAATTTCGAAAATATGCTTTGGTATCTGATTCAAGCCCTTCTCTATCTTCAAACCTCCGGGTCTGTGTCAATGATATTAAGGTAGACAAAATCCATTTGAATTCACACAGATATGCACATAAATATAATAGTTACTACTGTAGGTATTATTTTATTCAATACTTGCAAACTTTTTTGAAAAATTCCTTGAATCCAAATTGCGTGTGTGTGTTTTTTTTAAGTGCATAAATCCATCATACAAATGGATAAATCATGTCTTTTCATTTTTTTCTGAATTATCTACCTGATGTGCAGTCGAGATCAGTGACGCATTCAAAACCAAATGCGAACACATTTTGTCAATTGAACTAACGAGGTTTTTCCTCTCCACATCCATACACAATATTGCAGCCAACAAATTACCATTTGAAAAGCATCTCCGTTAAATGTTAAAATGTCAAACATATACCTTCATTTATCTATATGAAAATTATTGGAGATGTATATTATTTTGTTTGTAAATGTGTTTGTGCGATTCAAAGTTGGCATATATCATGATGTTTCCTCATAATTGCAAAAATCTGGAAAACGGATGTTTTTGCGCTCGAATTACTCAAGCCTCGAATTCAACCATCATTTGGCTGCATTGGTGGATGGCTGGTGGCATCGCATCAGCCCATACCCACCCTGGCCCATAATAAATTATTACCCGAAATCTATCTCTAAATGTTTACCATCAGATAGATATCCATTGGGCTCCATATTGATATAGTAAGGTCATATATGTAGGTATGGAACATGTGAGTTTGCTGGGCATAGAACCTACCACCTACATATTATCTACTTGTGCTTGTGATGATGGCGGTACAAGGATTCTCATTCGAAAAAAAAAACATTTTCATTTATGACAAGTTATTTGGAAATATTTTAGCGGAAAATTCAAATCAATAGCCGCAGGCTAGAGCTTGAGGCGCATTCATAAATGGGTTTAATTTTTTTGTTGTTCGATCCCCCAGTTAGGATGACATATTGCATTTGCATTGAGTTAACATTTTAGCAAATTTGATAATTTTTAAATGGGAGGAAAATCTATTTCAAATTCAAAAAAAGAAACAACCATTATATTTTTTTTCTATAGGTATTCTCTGTAGCCCCAAATGTGAAAATATGTCAGTTAACCTATATTTCTATTCACATAAATTTAATTAATTAAATTGATTTGTCAATAAATGAAATTAGTAAGGGATACACAGATGCTTAGTTAGTGGTTGATGTGCGGGGTAATCAGAAATGCAGTTCAATTAATGGAAAATTTCAACGTATAAAGTACTCTTAAAATATTTAACCATCATATTTTTCTAGCTGTTTATCTATTTACATATGTGGCATGTGCATTCATGTATATGTATGTAGGTTAGGTGTGTATGTATACATATCTAACATAATTAGATGTTATTGTATTTAATTTATTTTCGATTTATTAAATAGAAATTGATATCATTTAGAAAAACTTATTAAATAAATATTTACATTTGGTGCGATATGTGAAATAGGCCGTTTTCGAAAACGTTATCTGCGTCAAAAATGTATTTTCAGAATGTTCTTAAACGCAAACTGCAAAATTCTTCTGTTCGAAAACGCAAATAAAATTTTTACCGCATTAGCATTGGCCGTGTTTGGGGATCAATCCAAAGCTATCCGGAATCCGGATAGGTTTGTGTTGTTGTAATTTCTTGTGAAAAAACAGCTGACGCAAAAACAACTCAAGGAATCTGAACATTTTTGGATAGGTTGACACCCTCTCGGATAAATTCTTGAACGCAAGGATTGTGTTCGATAATGCAGTTTGCTTAAGTCACATGTTCAAAAACAGCATCTACTGTGCAGCTGTGTACAGAACGTAGAGGTGACGAAAGATAGAGACATGGTGGTTCGAGAGATTGTTAGCACACTTTCTCACAAAATCTGAATAGCTATTTTATTTTATTTTGGCTTTCGTTCGAAAACGTCAAATGCGCTTAAAAAAAATAATTTTACATTTATCAAAAGACATGTGTGCGAGCAGGACGATTGCATATTTGACGATTGCAACCTCTGAGTCATAAACGACGATCATTTCCCGGTCAAATTGACTTTGATTTGACGTTTTCGAAAACGGAGTCCATAATGGACTTTTGACCATTGAATAAATACATATAGAAGGTGACACTCGACAACGAAAAGCGCTGTGGTACAGCCGTGGTGGAAAGGAGAAACGAAATAGATGATGTAGGTTTTTTTATGTACACAAACCAATTTTCAAAGGGATATTTATAAATTTAATTGTTCCCTGTTCTATTGGTTTCCATGACGATGAGGCTTCAATATTTTGTTTTGTTTTGAAATTTGTTTACTATTTTCAATCCCGAGGAAAGAAACTGTATGTATGTATATTTCGTTATCGGTATAAGTTGTTTTTTAATTTTTGTTAACATGAAGATTTGAAACTAACGCGAAGATTTGTTTTGCATATTGAAAAACAGAAAAAGCTACAAATTATGTATTTTATAGGTTGTATTTCGTTGGAAATTTAGAGACTTATAATAATTTGTTGATTTTAATTATTTTTGTCAAGTAACGTTTCAATTTTGCTGTGTTTTTTGTAACATATAGATTTTTATGAACAATGTATTTTGGCGAAAAATTCAAACTCTAAGTCTAGATTCAGTTTTTTGCCTGTATCTCCAATTTTACATTTTATACAACTGAAACATGCTGAACTTACTGCGTTTTATTGTTCCTTACAGATTTCAGAGCAAAATATGTAGATGCACCTATATAGTTGGACACAATCTTCCTTCTTAATTTTTCGATTTAATTTTAAGTCATCTTATATAGATTTTTTCATTCTATGGGTTTGTTTCACAATGTCTGATTTAAGTTCTAAGCAAGCAACTTGAAACTTATTATTCAATTATAAACTACTTTTGCTTATAAACTACTCTGAATCGTCAAAGTTATAAGTAAAGTTCTAAGTATTTTAATGGCCAGATGAAGTGGCGATTATCAAATTTACATGGCAAACGAAAATAATAATAATTATTTTTTTTTGATTTTTTTTATCAGAAAAAAACTATTTTGTCTGGAAAACTGGAATACTAATTGACACATTCATTTATTATTTAGGTAGATAAATTGTAAAACGCAATTTCTTTTAATGGGAAGATTTAGTTTTCGGATATTTTAAATGCCGAGTAAGTAATTATAACTTCCCTGGGACATTGTGAAACAAACCCTTATTCTTTTGTACGATTATTAATTAACTATAGCAGAATGGTCGTTTTTTTAATTTTGATTAAATAATCGTACACAAGAATCTGTAGTTAAATCTAGAAGTAAATTATCCTAAACGGTATGATAAAATAAAAAAAAAAATTAAAATAAAAAGGCACACATAATATGTATACGTCACAGTGTACCTAGCCCTTGTTTCACATAGTCTAATATTGTTCAAAATCTCGAATTTGAGCTACAAATAAGCATTTATAAAGCTGTAATTTTGGACATCAAGAGAATTATTATTTTCGTATTTTCGTCCGCTGGCGCTAACTTCAGACTTATTTTAGCGAGAACTTTAATAACTATTAGAAACTATGCGAGCTACAAGTTTTTGGTTAGCTCAAGAAATTAGCATTTATCTATCTACAAATTC
This sequence comes from Leucozona laternaria, assembly GCA_932273885.2. Lineage (NCBI taxonomy): Eukaryota > Metazoa > Arthropoda > Insecta > Diptera > Syrphidae > Leucozona > Leucozona laternaria. Next base: position 213,387,209 of record OW026366.1, on the reverse strand, counting down.
AGATATCAACATTTTTCTATTCCGCCAAAGTAAAGGACGTAAATTAGTCTAGAATCCAAACTTTACTGTCTAAAAAAATGTTTTCAACTGCCTTGATTTTTAAAATGTTTCATTTATCAATTTGGTCAAATGAATAGGTCCATAAATTCTTTATTTGCAAAGGGTTAAATGAAAATACTTAATAATTGAAAAGAATCTATTTCATTCAAATTTCGCTAAGAATAGGTATGAGCGAATGTAGGTACTTAATCCCATTGGATTGTAAACTTATATATACCTAATCAAAATAAGCATTATTCTAAAAACCCATACATATAATTTAGCGAACTTAAACATTTTCTTCTTATCTATTTACTAAATTAAACCGGACATTATTGCAAGCCTGACAGCTTTATAGTATTTTACTAGTTTTAAAGAATCGATAAATAATAATTTCGTAATACAAACCTTTTCTCTATACATCCAGTAAAATAGCGTTTTATAAAATATTGCACTTTTTTTAATTTCGCCTGCAGCCTACAGTTTGAAAAAAAACTGTGCACCCCTCAATCCTCTACGTTTCCCAAGCTTAAATAAAGTGGTACTAGAACGTAGCTTGTTTTATTTCCTGCATTTTTATATCTTTACCTTAACAATCAAATCAGTAGAACTGAAATTATAATTGTATCTAAAAAATACAGCTTTAATATCATGAAAAACTATAACCCCTTTTTTGATTTAGATAATTTGTACTTATTAACTGAAATCGTAACGAAAATATTTGCATCTACATTAATATATACATATGTAAATAGCTTAATTAAAAAAAATCTTAATTTCAAACAAAACACAAATACATTCGTTTCCATAGTAATACACACACTTTCTGAATTTCATACGAAAGAAACACAACAACCGTTTCCATAGTAATTGATTGAAATTACAAAAACAAAACTGAAAAAAATCCTTTTCAAATACACGACTCTATCCATAACTAAGGAAATATTTTAAATTGAATACACCGACCTATAATATTATTTTAGGCGACAGCAGCGCTGCCAGCCGATTTGGTATAGTTTTCCTCGAGTGTCACCTTCTATATATGTTTATTCAATGCTTTTGACCCACTTGGATGAGTTAAGTCCACAAATCCATTGCAAACTTATAACTAATTCCATTGGGTGAGAAATACATAGAATTTCTTTGTGGACTAATGACCCGCAGATTGTGGTCTCAAAGCCCACTTAGGTGGGTCATAGGTCCATAATTATTAGAAATTGTCATCTGCGTGTAGAAACAACAAAAATTCGCTCGAATTTTTCACTTATAACGGGTGATTTTTTAGCTGGTTTGGTTTTGGCAACACTGGTTTTGACAGCTGACGTGTGTTTAGTACCTTGTGTCACTGTCAAACAGCTTTAGTTTGGTTTGCAATTTAACCAAGGATCAACTTACAAATGAACAACGCTTGCAAATTATTGAATTTTACTATCAAAATTCGTGCTCGGTTCGAAATGTTCATCGCGCGCTGCTTCCATTTTATGATCGGCATTCTCGACTTTCTGAGCAGTCTATTCGGAAGATTGTGACCAAATTTCGCACCAAATTTACTTTGTTGGACATTAAACCACCAACACGTTTATGTACTGTGCGTAGTGAAGAAAATATTGCAGCCGTATCAGCTAGTGTGACAGAAGACCGCGAAATGTCGATTCGGCGCCGTTCCCAGCAGTTAGGCCTTTGTTACAGCACTACGTGGAAAATTTTGCGGAAGGATTTGGGCGTAAAGCCTTTTAAGATACAGCTGGTGCAAGAAAGCCAGCCGACCTACCACAACCCGAATTTTTGGTGAATGGGCTCTTGGAAAGCTGGCCGAGGATCCGCTTTTTTATCGAAAAATTGTGTTCAGCGATGAGGCTCATTTTTGGTTGAATGGGTACGTAAATAAGCAAAATTTCCGCATTTGGAGTGAAGATCAGCCAGAAGCATTGCAACAGCTACCAATGCATCCCGAAAAAGCCACTGTTTGGTGCGGTTTATGGGCCGGCGGCATTATTGGGCCATATTTCTTCAAAGATGATGCGAATCGCAGCGTTACTGTCAATGGTGAACGCTACCGAGCGATGATAACAAACTTTTTTTTTGCCCGAAATGGAAGTTCTTGACTTGCATGATATGTGGTTTCAACAAGACGGTGCCACATGCCACACAGCACGCGAAACAATGGCGCAATTTCGAGGCGAGTTTGGTGAACAGTTAATTTCACGTTTCGGGCCGGTCAATTGGCCGCCTAGATCGTGCGATTTGACACCATTAGATTATTTTTTGTGAGGGTATGTCAAGGCTAATGTCTATAGGGACAAGCCCGCTTCGATTGACGCACTGGAAGCCAACATCCATGCATTCATTCGTGAGATACCGGCCGATATGTGTGAAAGAGTATGCCAAAATTGGACTCAGCGGATGGGCTACCTGAGACGCAGCCGCGGTCAACATTTGCATGAAATTATCTTTAAACATTAAATTGCAAGGTTCAAACTATCGATTCAAATAAATATTTCATTCATTTTTTCGAATTTTTTGTTTAGAAATTTTCAAAAATGTATTTATATACTGACCAAAATAAATTAAAACTTAAAATAAGAAACTATAACTTCCGGCCAAATATATTCTATATTTAGCTAAATTAAAAATTTTACGGCATATGGAAGGTACCCCCATGCTTGGCTTCACTATTGGAGTGGGAGTAGGTGCGAGGTTGTTTATATGCAAAGTTTTTTTTTGCTTTTAAGGAAATCTCAATGTTTCAAGGGGGGGGGGGGGGGGGGGGGAACCACTGCTCCCAAAACTTGGGGTAGGTGCGAGGTTGGTGTATGCAAAGTACTAAATCACAGCAACAAAGCGCTGTTTTTCTTTGTTTCGCATAAAACATCCAATAGATCTGTTCTTATTTGTGGGATGAGTTGCAATGGGATGAGTTGTCCTGGGATGAGTTGTCCCCAGTGTTGTTCCTCTACATGTCGACTTTAACTGTCTTCAATTCAACGTAGAACATTCGCGTCAACAATGTCGACAATGTCGCAATGTCGAGAATGTCGACAATGTCAAGAATCATATCGAAAATGTAAACGATGATATAGACACCTGGTTAGATATTTATAATATATTTTCTATATAAATTAAGTTTCAAACGCACTTAATATGTTTGTTCGAGTACTGTCCAAACCTACGATGTTTTGTATAAAGTCCATCAAAGTTAAGCTAGAAAAAAATAAATTCGTAGAAATTAGTAGGTTTGGACAGTACGCGGACAAAGATAATATGTCTGGTCAACCTAAAAACAAAGCTTTTTATATTCATCTGACCTTATTTTTGGGAAAACGCAAAAAAATGAATAACTTCTCAGATTTTTGAAGAGTGGATAAAATAGAGATCTTGATGTTTCAAGCCGCAATCGCAAGAGATACATTTCTTTTTTCTATCGCTTCCTAGTAAAAAGATATGTATACCGTGTGAAAAAGTTCAGATTTATTTTCTTCTTCCAACTAAAAATTTAAAAATCATAAGTTGGAAGAAGGAAATGAAACCGACATTTGTTTCCTTCTTCCAAATAATCCACCTTTATTTCTGTTACGCGTCTATTTTAAAGCCTAGTTCGCTGCTGATGAGAAACTAAATTTTTCGGTGGTCTCCAACATGCCAGCGAATTGGTTACGAAAACCACAGCGAAAAAATGACAACCGAAAGCGTCACCGCAAACGCAAAAAAATCACAGAAAGCCATGCTGTTATGAAAGATACAACAAATACAAACACAAAACACCTCAAATGTCACTTTTTCGCATACAAAACACAATTAATAGCCCGAGCAATTAATTGAGTGCGAAAAAAGAGCGGAGACCACTCCAAATAATCTACTACAATTATCAATTTCGCTCATCGAACCAGCGTACTGCAAAAGGAAAAGGAGGACGAAATTTTTCGTTAATGATTTCCTTGTATCATTTTTGTATAGAATTTTTCGTTTCGCATTAGCAGCGTTCTAGGGTTTAGAGATGACATTTGCATCAACATTTCATTTTTGGAAATTTTGGGACATATTCCATTCTTCCAACTGGTGATTTAATTAAATAGAGAACTTCGGACTGTTGTAGGATTATGAAATACGGTAGAACAGTAGGTCTTGAAATGCATCAAACAAAAGAAAAATCGAAAGCTTGAGGTTTTCCATTTTGTAGCCTTGGTATCCATCCACTCTCTCAGAATCGTTATCAATTATGAGGCATTTCAATTGCTGTAGAAATAGAAATTAAATAGAGTTGTAGGTTCATATATTAAGTTAAAAATTGAAAACTGGAAATTCTCTATTCTATTTCATTTTGTTACTAAATTACTCAAATTTAAAAAGATTCTTAAAATTAAACCAGTGACAGTGAACCATTGATTCTGTAGACCTACCAAATTTCAGTGAGTAATCATTAAATCACAAATTTCTCCCATAATTTGAAGTTTTTCAATATAAGTCTTATTAAAATATTTGAAGATAAACCTTTATAAACATAGAACTTGCTGTAGATTTAGATTTAATTATTTTGTATGACTGTCTTGTTATTACACACACATGTTCCAAATGTTCGCTCTTAGTCCATGTTTTTTGGTGGCAAGAACCGTTGCTTTTCCTACAAGATTATGTCCTCATATAGGTCCACTAATGTATTTTGTTGGATGTGATGACTTGCTCGGGGTCCGAGCTCCGGGGGTATGCTTACTGAATAAATGTCTATGTATTTGTAGGTATATGAAGAACTTCGTATATTGTTGTTCGTGCTCATGAAGGATTGACTTTTCGGTCGTTCCCAAATTTAGCTGGCGGTTAGTAAGAAATTGGCTACGTTCAGTATTCACTAGGATAGACTATCTTAGATACTTGAGTATCCATGTATGTTTCTGAACTACTAAAACCAGATATGTTAAATTTGCTGCTCAAATCAGGTTTTAAGTCCGCTGTTCTTGACAATTCTAATCGGATAGATGAGTATAACAGAATTTTTAATGTAGCTTGAGATTTCTTTAGTGACAAGAGCTGTTTTGTCATCAGGTGCGTTTTTACAAGGGATAACAACAACTGAAAGCTATATCCAAATCACTTTGGATACAAATCTGAACGCAACCATTAATTTCTCATGCAGCTGACCACTCCCAGATCCCGCTATTTGGGATTGGGTCCAAGATGTGCACTTATTTAACCGGCACCTGAGGAAAAAAGTGATCATTTGGAGGAACCTGAACAGTGACAGTACGAAGTAGCATCCATATTACATGGATTATAAAAAAATAAGTTAAATAAAAAAAAGTACGTATACGCCACAGTGTACATTTTGGATTCGTAAAAAATCGGCTTCGGCAATCCCGTCTGCAGCTCTTTATGTCTCTATACGTCTATATGTTTGTATGTTTGCATGTATGTGTGTGTATCTGTACGTTGACCTACAGTCTTAACGGGGTCACCATTGTTTGGCAAAATTCATTTAACAAATATTCGTTTCGATATTTTTTATTAAGATATTTTTTATTTGGCCAAGCTGTTTTTTTTTCGCGAAATAACGTACCGCCGATTCATTATTTCGCAAAATATCGTCAAGTCGTTGTATTATTTCGCTGACAGATCATTTCACGGTTTAGTTTCTTTGATCGCTTGACCATTCTATAGACACCTTTTTTACATTTACGACTTGTTTCTGAGCCATTGCTTAATTCATTGATGTAAAATAAGTCCCATGATAGTACATAGCATTTTCTTAATCCATTTTAAATACTGGTTAGGTTCTTTCCGACCTTGATGGAGCAGCGTTTGGTTGATACTCAGCCCAAATCAAGCATGCTGCTTTGAATAGCTCGGAAGCAGGGGGAAAATAAGTTCCTTATACATTTTGGTATAACTTCAGAACCTCATTCGCCGTCTATGACATTCCTCTTTTTACTTAATTGAGCACTTTTTTTTCTTCTGAGAAGGCAGTGCACCTTTCACTTCTGCTCGTAGAGATTGCAAGCAGCTCTGGTAGATTTTTATACAGCGCCACTTTGTATACCTACCTAGCTTGTTTAGCTGCATGTGTTTTCCAATACTCATCATCAAACCAGAGGTTTTCTTGTGGTGGCCGTGTGAAACTCAGCATGTCAGAAGCGGCATCTATGATGGCTTCTTAGAAATGTGTCCACTAATAGTTACCGCTAATGCTAAGACTGGTGAGACAGGACTTATTTTCAAGAAGATATTAGAAACTCAATCAGAGAAGCATCTGGTGATCTCTTGCAATTTCGGCATTTTAACATCAAACTTCCTCACATATTCCACGTATAGATCTGAAGTTCGTTGTTACGAAATGCTGCAAAGTTTGAGGAATTATTTCACATTCCACGAGACAAAATATTAATATCAAAAATTTTAAATTAATTAACTATACTGTAACGAAAGTACATATTTTTCCTCCATCTACAAACCATCATTCTACCTACCACACACATCGCCCTCAACCAACGACCCAACTGTCACTTCAACTATTATTGGATTTTCAAATTCAAATAACAACGACCGGCAGTCACCGGATACACAGTTCATCGTCATAAGCCAGACATACGAACATATGATATGTTGGATATGTTGGACAAGTTTTTCTGCACTTTTATAGTTCACACTTACTCTTGCCCACAGAGATGATAAGTGAAGGTGCAATTTGTACGGAGAAGTACCAAGAAACACACTGCTGAGTGCGTGGTGCTGGTGCACTAGATAGTAGTTTCGAAGTGGCTTTCAGGCTGTGAAATTATTTTGTGCCTTCAGTTTCGACTGGGGCCGGGGACTCTATCCCATTGTTAGGTATTCTAAGTATTTTTGCTGTTGGTTTCGACCAGACCCGGGGACTCTATCCCATTGTAGTAATTGCGCCTTTGGTTACGACCAGGGCCGGGGACTCCATCCCACTGTAGTATTTGCGCCTTCGGTTTTAACTTGGGCCGGGGACTCTATCACATTTAAGTTATTTTCGCCTTTAGTTTCGACTAGGGCCGGCGCCGGGGACTCTATCCCAATTATATGCAGTACCGTGTTTGTTATTTAGGCAAACCTATTGTAAAATTATATGAAATACCCTGCTAGATTATTTTAAGTAAAATTAGATTGTAAGACTCGAAAGTCAAATAAAGTTGACGAATAATTGGAGTTCTGAACTCTTAAAAAACCAAGTTTTCCTTGCTTTCTTCGGTCTAACCCTGGATCCCTGGTTTCTAGAACAAAAAAACTGCGTTGTTCGAAAATTGCGGACTAAAAAAATCCCATTAATTCCATTTGAATCAAGAGAAATTACGCATCGATATGACGATGGCACCCAAAATCACATGAAACTACCACACCATCTGAAATCAACTTTTTGCCATTTATTCTGATGTTAATTCAACCAATCAAAAAAAAAAAAAAACCTGATGCCACGAGAAACAATATAATCGATTTAATTTTAACAAGGTAAATAATCTTGTGCATTATATTGTCCTGATGTCCATCCATAATGGCATGAAAAAAAATCTTCTCGCATGAATCACTGAAATTTATGTCGCTTGACTTAACATTCTTTATTCTCAGAGCACCCCTCTCATAGCTACACCCCCCCCCCCCCCCACCATATTCCCATAGAATTTCATCGTCCGGTCCTTTCGATTTTTAATTAAAAGAAAATAAGCGTTCGTTGCCCTGGAATAGTTATTATTAAACTTATTAAATTCCCCTTCGCAGACAGAATTGATTTTTTAATTAATGAAAAGAAAGTTTTAAAATGAAGCATGTACAGAACATACATGTGTAAGTGTATATATGCTACGAATGTGCAGGTAACTATAGGAGGAAGGAAGCTATTTAATAATATCATTTCATTTACAATATTTTTCTGATTTTTATTCTTTGAAAAACACTTCCTCGAATTGCAATCAGTTTCCAGTTTTAGTTCCGCTTTCGCAGTCTCAGAACTCAAAGGTGCGAAATAATTGACCTACAAAATGTATAAATCTTTGAATCTGAGTACGGAACTTTTCATCGTCTCTGCTTGATTTCTTTTTCTTTGAATTCTTTTTTTAAATGCCATTTTTTTATAAGAAATGTAGATGCTTTTGACAGAAGTTGAGAATAAATGTTTGTGTGTGTGTGTGTGTGTGATGTTTCCTCTTCGATATGGGATACTGGATGGAAACTATATTAAAAGTAAAAAAAAAAAACAAAAAGACTTGAAATTCAGATGGCGCTGGAAGGCGTTTTTAGTTGTTTGCATCACAAAGGAATATTTAATGAGGAAAGTATTTCAGAGAATATAATATGTAGCGATATAGAGCGACATGGAAAAGAACAAGTTTTCCTTTATATAATTCACAAAATGATGCCGACCGACAACACCATCACTATCACCATCACATCACATAATTTGAGTACTATTAAAACTCATACTTTATGTGCAGCCCCTGCAGCTATAGATCAAATATTAAGAGCAATATATTATATACATAGCTACTGTAACACCATACTGTACTATAACACCAAATGAACAAAAACCGAGGAAAATTGAAAATTTGAAACTTTAAACTTCTTTGCAAACAATTCTCGCATTGAAAATTGAAAAGTAGCCAAACATTCCTGTGTAACGGAAATTATATCACGCAATAGGAAAAAACTAAATACACGACTGGGAGTGCATGTCCTTGCTCTTAAGGCTGGTTTACATATAACACCTTAAAGCCTTTTCACACCGAACCATAAATGCGATTTTTGGCAAAGAGTTTACAAACACTCGTAAAGCGTTTACACCGAACATTTATGCTACGCGCAAACCCAAACGATGGTGATCACGATAACTGGCTGAACATAATAGACGGGCGTTCGCAAGCGTGTGATTATTAAAACTTATTTTACTCCCAGAGTCGCGTTCACGGCTGTGTTTCCATTGTATTCACTTTAACAAGATTTAATGTATTTTAACTTTGACAGGTGCGAACGCGCGTTCAAACGAGCTTCTATTGTGTTCAGCCAGTAACGTTTTACTCTCGATTAAGATGCTATCAAGAACCTGCTCACATCAAAGCCATATATTGCGATACAATATGCGAAGGACAATTTGTCAACAAAGAAGAAACCGAATTTAATACAAAAAAATGAGAAGGCTTCACTTTTGGCTTTGCATCACAAACAAAATAAATAAGAAAATATCTTTGTTCTATTACTCACATATGAGAAAATGTGAAATTATGGTACTCGATAGCTCGAAAACGTGAGCGGTAATGGCAAACTCACATAATTCAGTCACATATTACCCGAAAACTGATGCGGTAATTCAGCCCAGTCTTCAATCGAAATGGCGATCAGATGGTGCTTGCTGCTTTCAATGAAGGTCGCGTATCTGAACGCAGCAGTGCGTAAATGTTTGCCACTTCATTGAATCACATGTGCGGCATCCATTCTGCTATCGCGATCGCCAACCCCATCGCGTCGGTTTGCGCATAGTTTAATGTGCACGTTTTTGGTTGACATTTCAATGACATTTCTCTATAGACATAGCCATTTTTCTGGCTTCCCCTTAATCGTCGTTTTCGAAGAACTGCGGACTCTCACAAAAGCGTTAGCCGATTGTTCACTAAATCACTAGACTCAAATTTGGCCACCAAATTCTGGATAATCTACTTGGAAACCATGTGAACCGTAAAATGGGCGCAAAACACGTATCGTTGCCTCAAAATATTTTGATATTAAAGTTTTGTCATTTGGAGGGGCTGTTCAATCGTGTAACTTACCGTCGTGATTTGGCATCAGTAACTGAATAATAAACAGCAGATTTGACAGATGTCACCAAAACAACATGGCCGCCACAACCCTCCAAAATGTACGCGCGCAAATTGAAAAACCCTTTACAAGATTTGGGGCAAAAGTAATGCCATAAAGTGAATCTGCCATCCTTTTTACAAATGGCTTCAAATGTTAACAAATCAAGCAGGCCCCACATTGATGTATTATTCCAAAGGACACTACCCTGTCTATAACAAAACATTGATTTTTTCCATTAGAATTTACTTACGTTTCGCCTATGCTATAGGTTGATGAATATATGGATGTATAAGCTGCTTCAACACAAAAGAATGCTGCAATTCAAACTGGAGCTGCAACTGCAATAGCTGTCAAGAAGTGTCATACGTGCCCACAATGCAGCTGTACAGCTTTCTGCAGCTACGTTGCGTTCTACGTTCGCAATATTGCAATCATGCTTATTCAATATTTTGACAGCTAGTCCGGCTGCAGCTCCAGTTGCAGCTCCGTCTTCATTGTGTTCAAGCAAATACACTTAAGATGGTGCTTATACGAGCGGATTCACTCAAGGGCTGCATGCAGCTCATCGCTGCACGATGTCTTTATCTCTAAATTAGCTGCACAGCTTCATGACAGCAACATAACAATAAACAAAAATATCTCAAATAGTTGGTATCTGGCATTACTGATATTCACAGTACCTGTCATTCCTAAAAAAAACACATGAAATTAACTATTTTTGCCGCAAAAAGTGGTCTGTTTGTTTGTGCAAAAACAATGAAATGTTGACTGTAGTTGTCATTTCGTTTTGACAGAACTATGATTCATAAATATTCAAGAGTATGAACATGTTTTCTGTGTGCAACGCAAGTCGTGTGGCGAAATACTCACGAGTAGATGCAAACTATAATCTAGTACTACCAACTATACTCGTGCTCTCATGTCTCATGGTGAGTAGATGAGGTTTGTAGGAAAACCAATTTTGAGCGTTCCATTCAAAATGGCTAGCAGAGTACATGAGTACTTCGCCACCTCCAAAGGAACACATCTGCTGCATGCATCGATGTTTGCAGCCACGCTTCACATTGGTGCGTTCTTTTTTTAACTAAAGTTAACTATGGTTGATGCGTCAAAAATAAAAGTTGCAATGTCATAGTTAAAAAAGTTACTTTGGTAAACTTTTCATTGAGGAACGATCAAAGTTATAAATATGAAATAAAGGGTCCGCCATCTAACTTTTTTTTTCAACTAGTGCTTATTTCGTGAATGGTAACACTTAGCTCATGTCTGATCTGACAGATAATTAGTTTTATCTTTCCGCTGAACGAATATGGTTGTGTATACGCTTCGCTAAGTAGGCCTGCAATCGACTTAGAGAAGATGTCGATTTTGCCAAAAAAATCATCTTTTCAGATGAAACTCAGTTTGATCTTGGCGGATAGTAAGCAAGCAAAATTGTCGCATTTGGGGCACAGAAAACCCGCTCGCATACATTGAAAAGCCGATACACCCAAAACGAGTCACTGTTTGGTGCGGATTTTGGTCCAGAGGCATAATTGGGCCATTTTTCGAAAATGAGCAAGGAATGGCCGTTACAGTCAATGGCGAACGTTATCGGGCCATGTTGAACGAATTTTTGTTCACAAAAATTGAAGAGGAGGATATTGGCAACATTTGATTTCAACAGGATGGCGCTACGTGCCACACAGCCGAAGCTACACTCGATGTTTCGCGCCATTTTCAAAAAAAAAAGTTATTTGGCGGACCCTTTATTATAAGTTTATTGAAGTTTATTTATTTTGTATTGTAATCTTTAGGGTCAAAATGTAATAATAGATACAGATGTTCGTTTTAAATCAAGAATAAAATTAACATAAAGGAAGAATATGAATGACTGTCCAATTTATTTTATATTCAGACCAATCACACTATAATGAATATCCCATAGCCATAAATAAAGCTTTTTCACTTTAAAGTCTGACATCTCATTCACTGTGGATTAATATAATAAAAACATAAACAAAAATTGTATTCAAATAATTTGTATTTACAATTGTACATTATAATGCCAATGGCATTTCCTTCTCGTAGCACTTCACAATCAAAGACAACAAAAAATACACGCACCTCGAAGCTATGGCTGTTAAATAAGCATTTAAACAATTAATGCAATATAAATCATTTGCCTGTACAAAAGTTCGTCCAATTTGATTTAAATTTTTTTGTTTATTTTTAACTCAGCGGAAAATGTTGACTTTAACTGCAACCGGATGTATCCTGTTTGTAATGTGATTTACTATTTTTTTTTTTTTTGTTCGTGATTTTCGTTTTAAAGGGAAACTGAAGTAATATACACTACAGTTCCCTTCAATAAAGACACCACTTTTATTTAACTAATCATTGAGTAATTGAGTCCCCGGAATTCCATACACAACGAAAATATCTCAAGAGAATGCACTTATAAAAACCACAACTAGAACTTCTGTTGACAATTATTTTAAAAATCGAGATTCCTATGGAAAACAATAAAAAGGAAGAACATCTAAAGTGATTTCATCAGCTGAAATTATTAAGTGTGCCGCAAATTCCAGCCATTGCATATCTAAAATCAAACTCGAGACCGGAGTAAATGCCATCAAGTCGGCTGATAAGGGTGTGATTCTTGGTGCTAAGACCCTGAAGCGGTTAAATTTGACAAAAAAGACCCTCTAAACGATACACGTGTGTTAGAAGCTTCGACTTAAATTTGAGAAAAATCACATGGCTTGGATTATAGGACAGAGTCAATATAAGAACGACTGCGACTGGTTGTCTTCACGTATGGAAAGAAGTTCAATTCAGATGGGCTGGATGGCTATAACTTCTATTTTCAGGATTTATGCAAAGAACAACGGTTTCTAACGCCTCATCATAGCTGAGAGAGTAGAGTGCAATGGTATGGGGTGCGATCACCTATATTGGAGTTAGCTCTTCCTAAGTTGAACGAGTTGTTTGGACCTTTGCCTTGGATTTTGCAACAGGATACTGCGCACGTAGTAAAGTCGTTTGTTGCAAGCCAAAAATGTGGAGAATGGCCGCCATATTCACCTGAATTCAATAGTTTACAAAATGAAGGTTTTTTTAATACAAATTCTGTAAACTACTGAAATAATCAGACTTAGCACTATTTAATAAGACTTCTTGATTTAATGAATTATTGATTTAAGACAAGGCCCTCACTAGTTAACTGATGAGTCAAAAGTGCAATCGCCGGGACGAAACACCAATTTGTATGGACTAAAGGCCGTTAAAAGCTATTTTGAATATTATAGAAAATGTTTGGGGATGGCTAACTCGCATACTATACGAAGGAGGAAAGCAGTACGATAGTAAAGAATCACCTGTCCAAGATATTAAGGCCCTTTTTCTATGGCGAGTTAGCTCTAGTAGTAAATTAACCTTTAATTAACTTAGGAGAATGATAGAGAATGCATGCGGAACGACTAAAAAAAAAACTCAGTGGATAAGACATCAAAAGCATCTGTTCAGTTAATTCTGAGTTAAGTCACCAAATTTGATGAGTTAACTCTAATATCGCAATGAAAAACTGGATCTAAGTCAACTTGGACCGAAATATCGCTTAATTACATAAAATCTTTGTACGACTCACTTCCAGACTGAATATTTCAATTAATTTCTTTCAACGGTTGTTAAACACATTACTAACTTCTTTGTTGAATTATTACTTATAAAAATAAACAAAAAAAAAAATAATAAATAAAAACGAAAGGTATCTATGTAAATATTTTCCTTAATTATTGCCTTTGTCTTTATTCAAGTGAACCGTAGTGTATATGATGTGAAATGACATTTTCATTCATTAATAAATTGGTGAATTTCATAAGCTCATTGTTCCACATTGATTTCCATTTTTAATGAAAATATCGGATTTTAATTCAGGATGAATTATTTAACTGACCCAATTTTTTTTTTAATTTATCGAAATGACAATGTTCTCTTTTTGTCATGGCTTTTCTGACACATTATTCCAAGCTTTATTAACTCAATAAAATATAATATAAAGTTGACTGACACATAACGAGTAATAAAAATTGTTTAATATTAGGGATTTAATTTAGATATTTATGTATATTTAATTTATTTATATCTTTTTTCTTTGTGTTACAGGTAAACAGAAATTCACAATCATCACAAAAGACGACAGCAGATAGGAAGAAATGGATACATGATCCAACAAGTAAGTTTACAAACATAAATATAACTGATCATTTTGAATATTGAAATAATATATAAATCTGTTAGTTAGTTGATACATCAAATTTTTATACAGGAACTCTTTCAAAGTTAAAATTATATTTAAAAAAAAATGGTGGTTCTAAGAACACTTGTTCACGAAGATCGCTGTTATGCTCCGTTTTGATAAGGAGAAATTATATTGTACCTATGTAGGTATATTTTAAATATACATCATCATTATCATCGGCTCGACAACCGGGGTCCGGCCCTGGCTTCCTTCAACAAGTCTCTCCACCCATCCCGGTCTCGAGCCGCCGCCATCCAGTTGCGCTACCCAAGGCTCCGGGCGTCCTGGTCTACGCCATCTCTCCAGCGCAAGCATGGTCTACCACGCTGTCGTCTACCATAGAATGTACCACAAAGAACTTTCCGAGCAGGTTCCTCTTCGCTCATGCGAGCTAGGTGCCCTGCCCACCGGAGTCTACCGAGCTTAATTTTTGTCACGATATCTGCTTCAAGGTAGATTGCGTACAATTCATGATTGTACCGTCTCCGGAATCGTCCTTCCTCACATGTGGGGCCAACAATTCTCCTTAAGACTTTTCTCTCGAACGCGGCTAAGAGGTCGGAGTGCCTTTTGCTAAGCACCCAAGTCTCGGATCCATATGTGAGTACTGGCAGGACCATGGTCCTGTACAGCAGCAGTTTTGAAGTTATGGTGAGATTTCTGGATTTGAAGAGCTTTGACAGACTGTAGTAGGCTCTATTGGATTTGAGAAGCCGCCCGCGTATTTCTTCTTCTATATTGTTATCGGCTGCTACTATTGACCCAAGGTATTTAAAGGATTGCACCACTTCAAATTCGTGCTCCGCTACCTTGATTGTTTGACCAACTGTTCCTCTCGCATTCGACGCCACCATGTACTTTGTTTTACCTTCACTAATGTGCAGCCCCAGATTTTTTGCCGCCTGCTCGATCTGGATGAAGGAATCATGTACAGCTTGCTCGGTTCTTCCGATGATGTCGATGTCGTCTGCGTAAGCCAGTATCTGGCTGGACCTGTTGACGATGGTCCCTCTTGTTTCCGTGCCAGAGTCACGGATTGCTTTCTCCAACGCCAGGATGAAGAGGAGGCAGGCCAAACCATCCCCTTGTCGGAGTCCATTAAAGATGTTGATTGGTTTGGATAGCAATCCGGCTATTTTTACTTGGCTTGTTACGTTGGTCATGGTCAACCTACATAGTCGTGTCAATTTATTTGGGATGCCGAGTTCTCTCATGGCTTTGTAAATTTCTACCCTGGCTATGCTATTGTAGGAGGTCTTAAAGTCTATAAATAGATGGTATGTTGGGATGCTAAATTCTAGACATTTTTCCATCGCCTGCCTAAGGGTAAAGATCTGATCAGTTGTTGATTTGCCTGGAATGAAACCACACTAATATTGTCCGATGATGGTTTTAGCGTATGGGGTTATCCGGTCTTGTAGGATAGAGGAGAGTATCTTATAGGCGGTACTCAACAACGTGATACCTCTATAATTGCTGCACGTTGTGACATCTCCCTTCTTATGTATGGGGCTTTTAGATGAATGCCACCCTAAATTTTACCAATAATGAAATTAAACACACATTTTACTAATTAGTGATCTATTACTTTATCTACTACATTTGTTGTCAAACAGACAGCTGCTGTGGAAATGCCAGTTGTGTAATTTTGAAAAGTCAACAAATAAACTTTCGGATTTTGAAGTGAATTTCTCAAAAAAGTTAAATGAGTTCCGAGGATGACAAATTATTAATGATTAACAATATTAATAAAAGAGGCGTTTCATATTAAAAGAAATGTAATTTTTAAAAGTAAAAGTTATATAGAAACATTTAATTTCCATGAAGTGCATCGCTATCGAACTCTATTTTAAAAGCGATCTCAGAAGGTTCCTTAGGGGCGTTCCACGACCAATTTCCCTCTGAGACCGACTTAAAGCACAAAAGTGTTGTTCTGGCTTGGGTTTTAGCCGATTCCACTGGTTTCTTATTTGGTTGGCGGTGCGACTGTATAGCCGCTGGCATTCAACACTTCTTCGATGGCCTCCCAGGCTTGAAATTTTGATTTTAAAGTTTTGCCATCGTTCAGTTTGCTGTCTATGATGACAGAAAAGGGCTTCGCTGCCCCTACCAGCAACTCCTTCATTCGAGAACCGATTTTTTTTGTCTGCCATTGGAAAGTAATTCACTCTGAAATTGAAACAAATACTCAATTAAGTAGAAATTAATCTAAGTATTTGTTTATTTTAATTACCTACTTTAGTTGTAACCAGCACAACAAAGCTATTGACTTCAATTGCAATTCGCCAGCGACACACATAAACATAAGTCAGATAAGGAAAATTGTTTTTTTTCTTTTCCTATGAACTGTCAGAATGACACCACAAATATTGCGTTTACACTTAATCAAGAAGTTAAACATGCGTTTTTTTACATTAAAATTCAAAGCGACGCTTAGCGTTATTTAGCTGACTATTAAATTCGGTACGGTACTATTGGCCACCGCAAATTGATAGACGGACATTTCACCACCGCCGATTGAGTGTTGGATCTTTAAGTGCTGCCATTTTTGTCGGATTTTTCGTGTCTGGATATTTTGTTTTCGTTCTTGTTCAGCTTATTTAATCGTTTGCATTTTATTTAGGAAATTTTGCAGAACAGCGACTTTTGCAAAATAAAACACGAACATTAAAAATAAATAATGCAAATTAATAGAATATCATCTATTAGCATTATTTTTACTGGCGCGAGACAATTTTTTCATGTTTTATTGTCAATAATAGAAAATTGAAATTTGCGTCAAAAATTGAAACAAACAGAATTCGCTTGTTTAGCAAGATTTCACTTTACATTGCAATGAATAAAATGTTCTAAAATGTTGCACCATACAAACGTTGTCAAAAAAACAGGGGTATTACTGGCAAATCGGTATTCTATTGTGACTTACCACATTATTCGTTCAAAAGAAACAATGGCCATATTGAATAATTAGCACTTTATTGTTAATTTCCTGTCTGTAGGAAGTGGAAAAAAGTCTAGCGTTGAAAGATCGACAGCGAACCGGCGGAACCGCTGTAACGAAAATTGCAAGCACTAAACGGCAGGTGGTGAAAATCTGGTGGTGAAGTGCCCAACGTTGAAAGTTCGGCACTGAATAGTCCTGCTTCGATTAAATTGATTATTGTTGTACAATGTACAACTCTTCTAACTAATGAAGGTTTTTAGCGCATTTGTAAGGTTTTTTTTTATGATTTGTGGTAGAGCATTCCACTGCAGATCGAGAGGTCCCCGGTTCAAATGCGGATGTCCCCTTTGAAAATTAAATTTGTTTGTAATTTTTTTTTCTTTTTGTAACTCCGCTATAGCTATTTCACCTTTCCATCTAAGATGACGGGCGATTTTGTTTGCAGAAAATGATTTGCCGCGATATGGTAGTCCAACACAATGTACCACATTTTTTTTTGTTTTTGTTGGGGCGGTCGGCCGAACACAAGTTTGTATTGTACCTATATTGTTTGCTGTCGTAGTCTATTGAATCGAGGGGAGACGGTGTTCTTTTGTCGTGGTAATGGTTACTCAAAATCTTCATCTTCAAGAAACATTTTTCTTTAATTTTTTTGTTATGAAATTAAAAACGTTGAATGGATAAAGTATACTACAAAAAATATAGAGAAGCATTTTGCTTCTTTTATAAAGCTAGACGAGTGCTTTAGCGTTAGAGTATACTTTATATCGTTTAAAATTATCAAAGCGTCGACTCTCATTCTAAAACTCATTTTTAGAGTCGGCTTCGAATTTAAAAATGTTTTAGAGTAGGTTGTTGTTGTTGCTAAAAAAATAAATAGATTATGATATCAAAGTCACTTCTTCACAACGAGCCAGTACTCCTGACAAAAAAATGTTTGTTTTTAAATGAAATTTTGTTTTGCGTTTAAGTGGAATAGACTTAAGTCGTTCCCCAGATCTCTGGCCTGACAGGCCAATGCACTTACCTACTATTGCTTACTATTACGGTACGGCGGCGCGCGTGATACAAATGTCAAAGAGATTTTCTAATAATTCTGTGCAAGGTTCTGTACAGTGTTTGTTTTCCTTCTTCAAAGCAATTGAATCAGTGAGTAGAAGAATAGTAGAAGAGCCAATACACTATGCAGACATATTAAAAGAATTTAGTGAAAAGTGTGAAATTCTTAACGCGAATAAAGTTTAGGATGATTAATTATGGTCGCGGAAATATAATTCGCTTATATTTAACCGAAAGTGAAACAAAATAATTAAATTATGCACGAAAACGATGTGCGTCGCGATAGAAGGAATGCACTTATGACTTACGAAAAGACGAACTGTCAAACGGACAACACATAAAGTGCTGCCACCCAATAGCTCAGCGATGGGGTGGGTTCAGTGAACAGTAGGTTTTTTTTTTTTATCAATTGAATGTTTGATAAAAAAAAATCACCAATGTCTTTAATAAAAATCGAATTGAAGTACAGGGGTGTACTTTAAACTGAAATGGGCTCCAGAAAGTTTTATGGTACTTACCATCACTGTTTTGGAAAGCTGAAAGAAATATATTCCCGCACTAAATAATAGACGGTTATATATTGTAAATATTAGGATTAAAATATGTTTATTAAAGAGAACTATCAGAGAAACCTTTTTAAATATAGGGAGAAAACCCAGAATTTTTTCGACTACACAGAAAATGAACAATTGTTTTTAGAAGCTGGCAGAGGCCCAATTTTCCAAAATTAAGATTTATACGACGAAACAAAAGAAAAGTAAAACAATGGAGTGTCACAAAGGACACAGAGCAAAACCACTTTGTGAAAGTTCCCGAACAGACTACGGAAGCTTACAACGGTCGCGAGTCCCGCAATTTCGGGAGAACAAAGAACGAAATGAAGGCCTCAACGGAGTAAATTTTTGCCACTTTTCTGGCCACAAAACAAAACGAAAATAATCACTTTTTACACTAAGTTTTGGGCAAAACCAACAACCAAATACTTAGCTTTTCCTCAGAATCCTGACTCCTCTTTCTTGTATGCCCCACTGGCTATATCTTCTCTCCTATTGATCGCCTCTGACCAATACTTTTCCTCCTGCACAAAACCAGAAAATAGCTCCACTATTTTCTTCAATAACTCCCCCAACTGGGAATTTTTCAAACTCTATTCTAAACTCTATAAAAAAAATCGATTTCGAATCGGAAATAATTTTTCGCTGTAACTCTTTTAGCAAGACACCACCCCACCAATTCTCTGGAATCAAAAACCACAAAAAGTGATTTTTTTCATCATGGCGGACTTTCTCGTTTATCTCTTTCAGACCGCCTGTCCGTGTGTTATTCGTTCACGGTCTAACTGCAACACCCCGCCAATTTGCTAGGATGTGCGCCATAGTTGAATAGAGCCATATGTATGCGGTCTCTTTCAAAAAGTGGCTCAATGGACAAGATCAGTCCCCACCCGTCAATTGCCATAGATAAAAGATAAACCAAAAATTATTTTATATCGCGAAAATGCCCCAAACCCAAACCGGCCCAGACTACGAATTAGGAGGAAAACTCTTTGTCAGATGGAATCTCAGCGATTTTTCAAATCATATGAGAAACAAGGATTCCGTGATTCACGAGAAAGTTAAAATTATTAAAACCCGTAGACCTCAGCGCACAATCTAAGGGGATAGGGAAACACATCGAAAAGTGATAGTACTTTAGTGTTCAAGACCCTTTAGGGTGGGCATTAAGCCATACTAAATTTACTTTGGTGTGAAATAGTTGTCACACATGTGGGTGAACATGGGTCGGGTTCATCATGTTTTCTCCTCGTATGGACCAACTGTCACATACTTGATGATTTTGTGGACGACCTGCCACACAATGTTTATTTTTATGATGGACGTGGACAAAATGTCACACGATAAGTGTTTGTGCCGACCACCTGTCGCACGTACATACATGTGTTTTTGTGGACCGCCCGTCACACAGGACATTGATCCACGGATACCTACGGATTGGTTGCTTTTCCAGAATACTTTAAGAGCAGGACTCTGGCTGATGGTAACTAGGTTTCAACTTCAATCTACCAGTATTTTGGAGCTGCAACGAAAAAGGAAGGCTAAAAAGGATTAAGGAAAAATAGAATAGGAAGATGAAGCTTGCTGTGGTAAATTTGCCAATCAAATGCAATATTTTATACATTTTCAAGAAGAAAAAAAAAAAAACATTTTTTTTCTATGAAAGATGAAGATATTTCAGTTTTTCTAAAAAGTATAAATAAGCATTTGTATACCTGTTATTCTTTAACAAACGCATTCAATTACAAAATTAACGTTACTAATCTCCTCTACCCTCATGAGCTTCTGTCGCTCTTATCATCATCGTCGGCTCGACAACCGGGGTCCGGTCCTGGCCTCCTTCAACAAGTCTATCCACCCATCCCGGTCTCGAGCCGCCGCCATCCAGTTGCGCACCCCAAGGCTCCGGGCGTCCTGGCCTACGCCATCTCTCCAGCGCAAGCATGGTCTACCACGCTGTCGTCTACCATAGAATGTACCACAAAGAACTTTCCGAGCAGGTTCCTCTTCGCTCATGCGAGCTAGGTGCCCTGCCCACCGGAGTCTACCGAGCTTAATTTTTGTCACGATATCTGCTTCAAGGTAGATTGCGTACATTCATGATTGTACCGTCTCCGGAATCGTCCTTCCTCACATATCGGGCCAACAATTCTCGTTAATGTCTGTCGCTCTTATAATTAATTATATTGATCTTCTTCTCAAATGAAATTATAATAGTCCTTTCAGTACCATCAATTTTGAAATATCATTCTCTTTCACAAAAGTTTTAAAAGTCTACGATATTTGTCGTTTGAATTTTCCAAACTATTAAAGTTCATCTATTGAAATCGTAAGCTGCAAAATTCATCCATGTGGAATGGGAGGTGTAAAAGGAGGTTATATTTTTCGCTGAAAGTTCAACATACTACATACCTACATACTTTGAAAAGGCTTTTACCTACATCCTTAAGGATTTCTCTTCTTCCCTTATGTGCTCAGGGTTAAAATATTTCCGATTTTCGAGTGAAATTGACTTTTACAAAGAAATTCCAATTCAAATTTGTCATAAAATGTTTTTTTTTTTCCAAAAGAAAACACAAAATACATAAACGTTAAGGCTTTTCGTTCCAAGTTTACAAGTTTAAATTAAAATTTCACATACCATTGTGCTTATGGATGATGGAGTTTCACTCGGTGTGTGAACATTTTTTTGATTAAGATATACATATACCTACATGTAGACATACGGACACAAACTTTTGTCTATAGCAACCCAGGATCCAAGTACTTACTAGGTCACTTATGATATAAGAGCTGAAACATCTGTCATTCAATACGTGTAATATGTTGGTATAGGTGCTAAAACACAAAAGTAGGTATGCATACTTTACTCAATGATTATTTCCTATAGAAACCTATATAAATTTAGGTTTATAAGCAATTAGAGAAACCTTTTGCATGTAAATTAGATATTAGATTTGAATATCCTTATCCTCAATATACCAAAACTTTATACATTGAAATTTCAGGTGATTTGTGTCGACCACTTAACTGCAAAAAGAGGGAAATTTGTCTGCTCGAAGATGAATACAGTGCTGTCTGTGTGTCAAAGAAGGAACTACACAAAAACAGGTGTGTATATAAATACAAATAAGCATGACGATTATTACCAACATCACATAGCAAGAAGAGCATCCCATCAGGAGGACGAATATAGTTGTGTACTGATGTATACCTCCTCATGGGCCTGCCTGATGCTTGCATGCACTTTGCACATTTAATTAAATTATTTATTTAATTGTGTTTTCCTAACTCCTTCTTCTATTTCGTTCTGTGTTTTCCTATTTGTACAGAGATGAAATAATTTCCAAGGCCAAATATCTTGAAGAGGAAGCCAAACGTAAAGTGAATCAAGAAGATGACGAGGATAAGAGCACCAGCTCTGAAGAGGATTCCAAAGAGGATGATGTCTTTTATGAAACCGATCCAAGTGACAAGGATGAAGAGTACGATGAGTAAATTGAATACTTCATATTTATATATATTTTTTTTTCCATATTCTGTTTCAAAAACAAAATAGAAAAAAGTTATACATATATTCATAAATAAATAAATAAATACATTCATTATAAGAAATGGTCCTTGTGGGCGTAGGGGGCGGGTTCGGGGGGCAAAATGTGCCATTTCAAGTGCTCACAAGAAACGGAGACATATTTAGCTTTAAATATTCATGGATATATATCTTTTTATGTGTATCCAGATCCACGTTAAGGGACAGTTGTGTTATTAGGTATGTAAGTTATATAGGTGAACGATGAGTCAAAAGCCGAATAGAGACATGTGTAATAGGTATTTATGTCTAAATGGGAGGCCAGTGTCCGTCGCAAAGACACATTTCAAACCCTTAAGGATTGTGGGAGCAAAGATGACGAATATATGTATAAGAGTATCCTTTCGCGTGGCTAAGAAATAAAATATTTAAGCATCCATAAAGATAAATACATACTTACTTGAAAAACTTCATGATGTAGAAAGTTATGTTAAAACTTCGGAATGCTCGGAAGAATTTTCGATTCTGAATACACGTAGGGAATTTAAGTTTTGTTAAAATACTGTCTGATGGAATGCATAAAGGTATGCATAATGTAAATGACTGACAAGAAACGTGCACTTTGTAGGGATTTTTAATTTTTTTTGCGAGGCGCGTGTTTTCAAGGTACGTTAGCACTTGGAACAGTTGGATTGATATCCACGATTTTAATATCGGGTTTTTCAATAAGAGCGCTACAAAAGTTTTTTTAAATAAAACAAAAACGGTTGTTGATATTAATGAAATTCTTTATTCTTGTGAAAGTACGTTTGATGCCATTACGTATAAAACTCGATTTCTTTGGCATGTCCACCAAGGGCACGCCTGCAGAAGTCCAGACGCTGAACCCAATTTTCGACGGTTTTCAAGCATCAATCGGCCGATACTGCTGCAATTTCACGTTCGATATTCGTAAGAAGTTCATCAATCGTCGCTGGCTTGTTGGCATAGACCATAGACTTGAGGAAGCCCCACAGGAAATAGTCTAACGGCGTCAAATCGCACGACCGAGGCGGCCAAGCGACTGGACCATTTCGTGAGATAACACGTTCTCCAAACTTGGTTTCCAATAAATTGATTGTGACATTCGCTGTGTGGCTTGTGGCTTGTGGCTTGTGGCTTGTGGTGCCGTCCTGTTGGAACCACATGTCCTCCAAGTCTATATCATCCAATTGGGGCCAAAAATATTCGGTTATCATTGAACGGTAGCGATCCCCATTTACAGTAACGTGCCGGTCTTGATCATCACGGAAGAAGTACGGCCCAATGACGCCGGCCGCCGGCCCATAAACCACACCAAACCGTAATTTCTTGGGGATGCAATGATGATTGCTGCCTGACCAATACCGCATATTTTGTTTATTGACGAAGCCATTCAGCCAGAAATGAGCCTCATCGCTGAAGATGATTTTTCGATGAAAATCCGAATCATGTTCAAGTTGTTGCTCAGCCCAATTCACGAACATACGACGCCTTTGGTGGTCAAGCGGCTTCAGTTCTTGCGTCAATTTAATCTTGTAAGGATGTAGGCCAAGATCTTTTCGCAAAATTCGCCACAACGACGTCACAGAGATGCCCAACGCTTGAGAACGACGTGTGAGAGACACATTTGGGCTTTCTGCAACTGAAGCCTCAGCGGCAGCAATATTCTCGACACTACGGGCACTTCTTTGTCTCACTGGCACGGGAACATTTTGTACTGTGCCTGTGGATTCAAATTTTTCCACTAGACGCTCAATTATTGATCTGCTAGGACGATTATGACGACTATAAATTGGAAGCAGCGCTCTTAACGTTGAGGCCACTGACTCCGAATTTCGGTAGCAAATTTTAATAATTTTGACTCGTTGTTGGCTCGTATATCTTTCCATCATGAAATGGCAAACTTTACTGAAGAGAAATGTCAAAAGAACGCAAGAAATATAGCGTCGTTTGCTGTCCCTGTTGCTCTACTTTTGTAGCTTCCCTGTTGAAAAACCCTTTACAATACTGTTTGAACCATTGAGAAGCACCAGAAGCACAAAATTATAACAAAATCGGTGTAACCATGGAAAAGATATACGCGAATAACACAAAAATGAGACCATTTTCTCAAAAAACGAGTAATGACTATTTCCGTTATGTGAATTTTTCGCCAAAAACGCAGTTTTCTTATAACTAAAGGGTGTTTTCTTTAGACGTGTGGTTTTCAAGAAGAAATAAAACGCATATAATTTAATTTTATGGCCAAGAATTTAGCTTTATTATAAAGATAAGGGTTTGCCATTATGTTTTAAAAATGACTTCGGGCAAGTGGCCCCCGCGGCTGGCTTGAATAAATTACAGCCCAGAGGCCCAATTTTCGACAACTTTTTGCAGCAATTGGGGCCGTATGTCAGCAATAACGCGCCAAATATTCTCTTCCAAAGCGTCAATCGTCTCGGGCTTATCTGCGTAGACAAGCGACTTCACATAACCCATAAAAAATAGTTCAGCGGTGTTAAATCGCACGATCTTGGAGGCTACGCCACAGGTCCACGAAGCGAGATAATGCGCTGACCAAAAGTTTCCTTCGATAAATTGATTGTTGTGTTGGATGTATGGTATGTAGCGCCAAAGTCATTAATCATGGCTCTATAGCGTTCCCCATTGACTGTAACATTACGGCTTCATTTTTGAAGAAATATGGACCAATGATTCCCTCTGCCCATAGAGCACACCAAACAGTGACTTTTTGAGGATTTAACGACGTCTCAACAATGGCTTGTGGATTATGATCACTCCAAATACGACAATTTCGCTTATTAACGTACCCATTCAACCAAAAATGAGCTTCATCGAATATTGGACGCAGCGAGCGATGCGTCGCGCGAACCGAACCATTATTTTGGCACGATTTGCAAACGTTGTTCAGGAGTAAGTCTAATCCATATGAAATGGCAAACCAAACTGAGCATAAATCAAGTGACAGCTGTCAAAAAGACCAACTCCAAAAAAAGTATTGCCAGATTGAAAACCATACGAGTAAAAAAAAACACCCTTTACTTTAATCAATATCGTTAAATCTATTTTTGAGAAACTTTGTAAAAAACTAAATTTTTATTGGCTACCCCCTCTAGATTAGCTAAAACAAAAATTCGAACTTTCTCTCTAGAGAATCACATAAAAATTCACATAAGAATTGTATGAGGATCACGAAGAACGATGGCCGACGACTATGGTCTGGTGTCCGGATCTGTTCGGTCGACGGCAGAAGGTCTGATGGGGGGGGGGGGGGGGGGGTTCTGGAGGTTGGTCTGGAACTGGGACATAGGTTCTGGCCCAAGACCTGGGAAATAGGTTCTGGTCTTGGGTTTGGAACTGGGATGGAGGTTCTGGATCTGGGACAAGGCTTCTGGAGGTGGATCTGGTACCGGGTCAGAAGTTCTGCAGGTGACTCTGGAACTTGGACAAAGGTCAATTTTTTTTTTTGAAACAAGGTTCTGGAGGTGGATCTAGAACCAGGATAAAAGTGCTGAAGGTGGGTCTTGAACTTTGACAAAGGACACATTTTTTTTTGAAACAAGGTGGATCTCGAACCAGGACAAAAGTTCTGGAGGCGGGTCTAGAACTTTGACAAAGGACAAATTCTTTTGTTTTTTGAAACAACTTTTTTACAAATTAAAAAAAAAGTTCTGGAAGTTTGTCTGGAACTTGGACAGAGGAAAAAATTTTTTTTTTTTTTGAAAAAAAAACTTTTTTCATAAACTTAGTTTTACAAATTAAAAATAAAAAAAATTCAATTTTCATGGGCAAAATTACCTTGGGTGGCACGCTGCGTGGGTCTAAGGATTTCACCTCCTTTTTTCGGGTGGTCATCCCGCTCACGCAACTCCGTTGCTCCGCTTAGGGTATGTTCAGTCGCCTGGCAGGTGGCAATTTTAACAGTTTTCAACTAAAGTTTTTTTCAAAAAACGCAAAAAAGAAACAAATTAAATTTTTTCTCTCAAAAAAAAACAATAAAAAAGTTTAGGAAACAAGATATTTTTTTTTATTTTTTCAAAAAAAAAAGTTCAGAAAAGTTCATTTTTTTAAATATTTTTTCAAAACAAAAAAAATCCAGAACCACCTTTGTCCAGGTCCAATTTTATTCTTTTATTCGGAATCAACATCAACATTCTTTCAATCGTATTTTTTAAAAAGTATTGAAAATCCCGAAGCGTACTTTCGTGCTTTGACGCCCGCCGATACATAGATACATACGCACAATGCACACTAACTAAGTATGCTGTTTTCTAAACTGTCAGTTTTGCATTGCCTTGAGCCTTGTGACATGAGGGAGGAAGTAAGTACTCGCTATCGAGTTGATTACATACATACATAAATTAACTTTCAGACTCCTTTTTGTATTTGTCCATTCGCTGCTCTATTTGCCAGTTGAGGCCTCAAAAAAGGCAAGCCAGTTGAGGAGTTGCTTAAGTTTGTTTCTAGTTTCTACTCGTGTGGCCACAAGGTTAGATATTTAATTATTTTCTATCATTCCTGCACATTGAAACAAAGTTCTGTGACACAGCGTTGAATGGCACAATAGGAAAAAGATGGATTCCGACACAACACACCACTCCACAACACATCATTAGAGACAAATGATCCTAGGGCTAAACGTTTAAAAATAATTTTGTCTTTTTATTGACTTAATATAATGTACAAAGGTCTGTTTGGTGTGAATTTCAAAAAAAAAAATATTCACAATTTCTTGTCCCATAGGCAAAACCCGGTTATGCGAAACTTGGTGAAAATTTAAGTTACCGAGTAATTCATGCCAACTGTAATTTTATAGGCGAGTCCATAAAAACTAGTTTTATTGTTATGGAGTAAGATTAGCTAAACAAGTTTTCGTTCAAATGCCAGCACCTAGACATATGACAATGTCAGACATTAGTTTGATTAAACTCCTAACTTATCAAACAACAATATGTTCCACTTCGCAGTAGCATAATCCTTAAATTTGAAAAACCCCAATAACATTGAAACAGCTCTGAATACAAGTGTACCAACTTTCATTAATTTTCGTCAATAATTGGCCTCGGAAATGATCTTCATTGCAATTGATCAAAGCGTTGATCGTTGACGGCAGGGCTACCTTTCCAGATTTTGAGAAAGAGCCAATAAAAAGAGTATTTTAAGGAAAAAAGAGCCACCGCTGAAAACGTCCACAACATACAAAATATGCACGACTGGGTCGCACGAACTTGCTCTTACGTGCGACGTGCGATCACACTGTGGTTCTAAAGTCTGAAATAAATTAGTTATGGGAGCCTATATTTTATGCATTTGCCAAAACTTAGTAAAGTTGCAGGCAGTATTATGTAAGTAAAGGGTTTTCCAATAAGAGGTATTATTTTGATATTCAAAGCAAAATGGCATTTTTTGAAATAAATGATCGGATGTTTATTTCATTATAAAGAGGAAGGTATGCCGTTAATAATGGAACACAACATCAGCCAAATGGCCGCCACGACCACGCTTAAAAGACCATATCCTCCATATCCGGAATTTCATCGAAAAATCATCTTGACTGATGAGGCCCATTTCCACCTCGAAGGCTGCGTCAACAAGCAAAACTGTCGCATCTGGGGCTTGGAAAACCCAAGAGTTATTGTTGAAAAGCCTCTCCATCCTCAACGCGTGACTGTTTGGTGCGGTTTATGGTCCGGCGGGGTCATTGGACCTTACTTTTTCGAAAATGAGGCTGGAGCAACAGTTACGCTCAATGGATTGCGCTATCGAGAGAGATTAATGATTTTTTATGGCCGGAATTGGATGGTATTGATCTGGACAACGTTTACTTTCAACAAGACGGCGCTACGTGCCACACAAGCAATGAAACCATCGAGCTTTTACGGGAAAAGTTTCCGGACCGTGTTATCTCTCGAAGAGGTGATCACAATTGGCCACCGAGATCTTGTGATTTAACACCTTGCGACTTCTTCCTTTGGGGCCACGTGAAAGATAAGGTCTACGCCAACAGCCCAGCTTCGATTCAAGACCTCAAAGATGGAATTCGTGAGGCTATCGAGGACATAGGGCAGCCACTTTGCGATTTGGTTATGGAAAATTTCATGAAAAGGATATGGTCCTGTAAGCGTGGTCGTGGCGGCCATTTGGCTGATGTTGTGTTCCATTATTAACGGCATACCTTCCTCTTTATTATGAAATAAACATCCGATCATTTATCTCAAAAAATGCCATTTTTCTTTGAATATCAAAATAACACCTCTTATTAGAAAACCCTTTATATAAAAATTAACAATTAGCCCCGTGTTACACATATGCAAGGAAATTATATTATTTTAACTGGAAAATTGTTTTAAATCAACAAAATTAGAAAGAAATTGATTAAAATACTTCTGAAACTTTTTTTTTGAAGGTTTTGATATGCAATATTGTTTAAATTTATTACAAGCTTGTGTGTACAAAATTTAGTTTTAATCGATAATCAGATAATGAGAAAGTTGAAATCAATAAAACCGTCCTATGATACAGGTACTGTTAATAATAGTTCAATGTAAAATTTAATAATTTTAAATGCTAGAGCTTACTAATTTTGATACCAAAAAAAAAATATATCAAAATCGTGGGTGTCGTTTTTGAGCAATAACAGATTTTCCTTAACGGTATTTGTATGGGAGGTAGCGTTATTTTTGATTATAAAAAAAAGTTTGTCTAAAATCTTCTAGATAATGTAAAAAAAATCTTTTTGCAAAGTTTAATAAGAATCGACCAAGTCGTTTTTGAAATATCGAGTTGTCGAAAAAAATATTTCAATCTTTTTCAAAATTGAAATGAAAAAATAACGAAAACTTACAAGAAAAAAACAGTTGCAAAAAAAATAAATACAACAGCTGAGCCATTTGTAAATTAAATCCAAAGTATGGCACTTTCATCTCATTCTTTCTCTTTGCTACGTTCGGGAAATATTTATCCGAAAAGCTAAAATGTAAGAAATTGATTTTTTTAATGAAAATTAACGTGTTCCATTTCAGAGAATTTTTTTACTCAGAGGAAAAATTTCAAACAATTTTTCGCAAAGAGTTTTTACTTAGAGTAAAATTGAAATATTATGAAAAAGGAACTTTAAGCAGATATATTATTCTGAAAAAGAGTACAAAGAGCCACGAAAATGTCAAAAAGAGCCAATTTTGGATGATTTTAGAAAAGTGGAGTCAAAGAGCCACACCTGAAAAAAAGAGCCAAATTGGCTCTTTAGAGCCACGAAGGTAGCCCTGGTTGACGGTTGCGTTAAAAATTGAAACTCTTGTTACATGACTTTCAGATCAGAGTCAACGTGTTGATTTTTGATGTGTAAACATCTATACTGGCGGTAGAGTGAAAAAAAAACGTGAACGTTCGTGTGCAACCTTACGTCGTGCACTTTACGTTGTAGCACGTTACGCTACGAAATCTGATTTGCCCCGACCAAAACAAATTGATTTTAACGCGACCGACAGTTAGATTATACTTTATCGCAACCCCTCATTTATATTGTTTTTGCCACGACGAAAGCAAATTGTTTTTAGCACGACCGACGATTTTATTATTTTAACACTTATATTTTTATATTTTTTTCTTTAATTTGTAATTATTCCCCGAACAAAATGGACGCGACACTAGTAATTAAAAAGAAAACAAAATCAAAACAAAAATAATAATAGTCAGCTGTAGGGATTGACAACTGACTGCAGGTATGGTAGGTCAATGGCTGTAGGTATGGTAGGATATCGGGTGCGTTCAGTGATACAAATCTGAACTTAAATTCTACGTTTACATTATACTGCTTTAAAACGATGCAATTTCTTCTTGCAATTTTTAGGCACGTAGGCGAGCGCCTTAGGTGGCTGGGATATACAAAATAGCTGAGGTTGAACAAATTGCAGAGTTATCGGCTACTTTTGCACTTGCACAAAGTTAAAATTCATTAAAAATCACACCGTCCAATTCCATAGGCGATTGATGGTGTCAATCGATTGAAACTGCGATTTTAGTGATTTCCACTGACAACAACTGCAACTTAATATTCTAAAAACTCAAGATATATAATTCGCCGGCTATCTCATAGTGACATTCATTTGAGGCTAATGGAAAGATGGAGTTTCATAAGGGTTGCAAGTTCGTTGACAGTTCTAACTGGATATTTTAATTCGGCCCCTGTCAGTGAAACCATTAAGTTCCTTTGGAATTTGGGTTCGGTGTCATTTAATTGAAAACACGATTTTAGTGCTCTCCGCTGACAGTTGTTGTTTGTCGATGCTCAGAGAGTGATTACCATAAACAATAACCATGTGTAATGTGAAGTCATCTTAAAGTTGAGAGTGAACTTCGAAGCAGGACCTTTCAGTACCGAACCTTCACCGTTCGTTGGACACTTCACCACCAGCCTTTTAGTGCTTGGAAATTTCCTTACAGCGGTTTCCCCACTGGGTATTTCGCTGCCGTTCTTTCAACACTAAGCTTTTTAAGCACTGCCTACAGATAGGTAATGTAGTGTTAATTATTCAATATGTTTCTTTTGATGACGTTCAGTAACAAAAATCAGGCACTTGGACAAACGTTGATGTTTACACATATTTAACCGTGAGTCCCGGCACTCACATATTTTTTTTTTTGTTGACGGTGTATTCACCCTGTCCTATTTGTCTTATCGAGTACATTTATTTTGACATTTATTGATTGATTTACAACAAATGACATATTGTCCGTTTTCCTTCAAAACTAAAAAATGTATTTCAGATGAAAAATTCTATCGTTAATGTAGTATAATTCATTTTGCTGCCTCTTTCAACCAGTTTTAAAGCCTTTTCATAGTGGGGGTCTTAAAGTGGTCTTTATATCAAAGAATGCATAATTCGAATTCTTTATCATAGAACTCGCTATTCATCCGCTATTTTGTTTGTCCAGTAAAATAAAGAAATTTTGTGAAAATTGATATGAAGCCACGGTTTGACGGAAACCACTTTTTAATTACGCCATGATCTTTATAGGAACGTAATCGATTTCATTTAAACCTTCAAATTCTTTTTCACACGAAACCGATAGGTACCTGTCCCAAAGAGCAAGTAAGAAGACAACATCTCTTTGAAAGAGAAAGGTACAATTATGGACATGAATATTTAAAAGTAAAATCGATTGTTGAAGAAAATATTTCCATATACGAAAAGCAATTAGATACGATTTTTAAAAGAGAATTATTCCTATTTGTCATGTGTTTGAGTTTTATTTTTATGCAAATAAATGCTCACCTTTAAAATAAAACATTTTTATGTGACTCGAACAAAAAAAAAACTCAATTAGATGTACCACCTACCCACATATCAGATGTATTTTATATGTAGGTATGTATGTATATACTTTTTTGAGAACATATTGCATTTGAAATAAATTTCATATCATAAAAAATGAATTAATTCGACGCTTGATTGAAATTATTTCTGATTTGAAAAATATATTTGCACTTTTTCACATACATAGCCAATTAAAATGGAATTGCTTTAATCTTAAACGAATGAAATTTTATTATTTGTGCAGAACATCATGTGTCAAGGTGAACACACACAAAAAAAACAAGTAAACATTGAAATACATAAATTAAACCAAAAAATACAAATCATTGGTATTTTTCAGCTGAAAAACCTCAGAAAAAAAAATACAACATAACAATTTCGAGGTAAAAAAATTTTGATTCCATGAAATATTTTGCCATGAGTGAGTACCATACGAACAGGGCTGTCGAGTTTTGTTTTTTTAACAAAAATGTCTCCCAACCTTTCAAGTTTTGTTTCCGGGTGATTTTAAACAGTTTCAAAAAAAACAGCCTCGGTATGATTATAAACAACCCAGCGGGACGGTTTCAAACAGCCCCGGAACCTTTGGAGGTTGAACGGCACTATTTCTCTCCAAGGCACACAACTTTAATATGAACCTAAAATTAGACTGTATTTAGGAAGTAAAATAAGTATATACGAGTCCATACAACCATTTGTTTTATGGGAAAATCTCATCAACTACTCATTTTGACACTTGCCACCAAAAATACTACACATGAAGATGAGAATGTTTCGTACGTTTCACCCTCCAAAACCCATTTGTTTACATTGTTGTATTTGTAATTTCATCCCGCGTCGATGAATAGATGTGAATTGCAACAACAATTTAACCAGGTGTGTGAAAATCCCAACTGTCTGTGTGTGTGGTTTTTGCACACCATTCTCATTTCTTATTTGCAATCTGACAGTTCAAGCTTTTAGACAGGTTAAAATGGCTGCCGGGGATTCTCATCTTCATGTAGGTAATCTGTGCTTCCCACACAATAGAACTTTTTACCAAATAGCAATATATCGCTCTCTCGTTTATTCACAAATGTCAAAATCATCACTTTGTGGCAACTGACATTTGGTTCTTTTTTATTTTAAATCAAATACCTACTGGCATTGTGTGGGATGTATAATATGTAAATATTTAAAAGCAAGATTATTGTCATTAAAATATCAAATTGAACACAAATCCCTTTAAAGATAAAATACAGCTCAGCTTTTATTTTACAAAATGATTGTTGTCACTTTTGACATTGACAGATTCGGAAATACCCTTCACACTAATGAGGTGAATTTATAAGTGGAAACGTCAAAATGTGATAAAATTTAATAGATATTTTAAACCGATTCATACACTGCTTCACACGCAAATTTTGGTTGATGTTTACCAGCTCTTCCCTCTCTCTGCCCTCTTCAAGCAATTTTAATTTCTTACCTCATTTCATAAATGATTTAACAAATACATATGTATTTCTACGTATTAGTGGCAGATTATTTTATGAAATCTTATCTGCAATCAGTTTTGACGTTGTAGTCATATTTATATTGATAATTGAGTAGATATATAAACTAACAACATACACCACATGGAATTTCGACTCAACTCCCTACATGTAAAGGTAAACAGCAGCACAGATGCCAGTCTCGCTAAAGAAGACGTCAAATTATTTCTACATTGATTGCCACAGAAATGGAAATACAAGAATGCTGAAATCGATTTCATGAAATCAGCTAGTTAATGAAATTTGTGGTCTGCGTTGGAAATTTCCAACATTGTAGAGGTGTGTCAATCGTTCATTGTAAAAGATTCAATCGTTCATTTATGTCGTTCAGTTCAATGATTCGTTCTTTTCAATCGTTCATTTTTTCAATCATTTAGGTTTCTTTTTCATTTTGGTTACGAATAAATGGGAAAACTTCGTTGTTTTCAAACTTTCATTATTTCTTTTGGTTGCGATTCAAAGATATAGTAGATAAAGGACCTACATATTTTTGTCTTACATTCAATTGATTTACTTTAAACTAATTCAAAAATAATACCTGTTGGGAACGCACGCGATTTTTAATGCACAAAGATCGCATCGTTCACTTTGTCAATCATATTGATTCGGTCTTTGTATCCCAATTAATTTCAATCGTTCATATGAACGGTGTATGTTTCGTTCTTTCAAGTCATTCTCAATCAAATGATAGGTACAACGTACAAGACAGACAATGAACATTGGCCGAACCCAATGAGAAAGAAACACAAGAAACGACAAACACAAATACATATACATGAGAATGATAAGCCAAAATCAAAACTGGGTTGAACTGAGAACAAATAATTGTCTGCCTGTGTTGAGTTTTTGTTTTATTCATTTAAGTATTAGTTTCTTTACCTTTTGACGCGCGTGTTTTTTTTTTTTTGTATGAACTGATTGAGAATGATTGGAATGAACGAAACCTACTTCGAGTCGTGTCACCTCGTTGATTTGAAAACTGAAATGATTGATACTGGTATTAATTGTTTCGGTTTACTGTGATTGCAATCAATCGTTCTTTTTGGTGAACGGATCGCAAAGACCGAATCAATCACGATTGACACAGCTCTACAACATTGCATGCCCGATTTTCAGAATGGATACACCTACTGTAATTGTTTTTATTCTAAGAGAATTTGTTGAAATTCAGGCGTCTAGAAAATTAATTCTTGTGGTCAGACTTTTTATAATAGGTAACAAAGATAAAGGAAATTAGAAGACAGAAAATTACTTCTGTTTGAGGTTACTTAGCTTTTAATTGAATTATTTTCAATCGTTCCACCTAAAGAGATTTTATTTTCTTTCTAATTTTATTCATCTTCGTTATTATACGTAGTATGAAAGAAGCTAATGGGGAAATGAGGTTCTCCGGGAGTAGTGGATTCAACTGATGATAATTTTAAATTATCGCCTGCGGGATCCGTCCAGCGAGACTTTGCGGATTACACGGTACAGACAGTCTGCTGATGGTAATATCCACAATAGCAGTGAAAAACAGGAACGAAAAATATTAAGGGTCAGTTTTTTTTTCAGTACTGATGTAACTCTGAGTAAAATCAGATTTGTTAATCCTGCAAATAAATTAAATCCGAGTTATCGCATGAAGCACATTTTTAGTGGAGTTCCAAGTGAACTCTGGGACTAACTGAACAGATATTTCTGACAGATGCTGCTTTGTATGTTTCAAACAACAACCGAAATTAAAGTGTTAAATTGAGGCACTATAGAAACCGATATCCATAATTCCTCCCTTATTAGATGTCGATAGGGATGGGGCAGTTTCCATAGTACCTACCGACAGTTCCATTTCTATATGTTTTTTTTTTTTTGACACTCACAATCACAGTGCTATTTAGGCCCGGTTTTTCATTCATGAGTTCAACTGGAGTTTGCTTACTCTAGAAGTAAATTCACCGATAGTTTACTGAGGAACTGAGGACTAAACGAACTCGGTGGATAAAACATCAAAAGCATTTGTTAAGTTAATCCCGAGTTAACTCACCAAATTTGATGAGTTAACTCACGGTTTAACTTTAATTCCGCACTAAAAAACTCGCACCTAATGTTATTTAATTGTAGAGTTAATTCAATAAATTTATTGAGTTAACTCAGAAATTACTCGGGATCTAATCTGACTCAGATTTAAATCCTAAACTGGAATTATCGCACACTGAAAATATGGGCTTAAGTGTACTGTATTCCACATCACCGCTGTTGCGTACTTTTTTTTTATCAAAATTTATTGCTCTTTGGGAAAAAATTGGCAAACAATTTTGTGTGTAAAATTTTAAATACAAAATTTTGGCATTTCTTCAAAAACCAGATAGTTTTTTAGTAATTCAAAAAAAAAAAATTAAAGCTGCCCATTTCACCCCACAAAGTGAGGGTGGTAGAGTAAGTTTTTTTGGAAATGCTTAGCACATTATTAAAAAAAAAACTCTCCACAAAGCTTGGTCAGAATGTGTTCGAAGTGAAATTCTAATTTTCTTGGGGCTATAAAACAAAAAAAGTTACCATTAATTTTTGGTGATCAATTTAATAATCTGGCAACCCTACAAATAATGCCATGTAATTAATGTATGTTTATAGACTATGATGAAGGCAAATTCTAGAATTTATAATTCTCTTATTTTAGCATTTTTACAAAAAAAAATATCAAAAGTTAATAAATTGTTCCACCGTGCATTTTAATTTATTTTTTTTTTGCTTTGCCCTGAGTCAGTCATGCAAATTCGTTCCAAGGTTCATGTTGTATTTTCTTGTTCTCTGCTTCTGATGGCAATATTCACCCACCAGCTGATGGAAAGCCTTTTCCTAGCGCGCTAAAGGTCAGAAGGTGCATATTATATTTAGCCAAGATTGTTATAGCTAGTACATTTTTCCTTGAGAAATTGGCTGGGTTTTTTCATAGCTACTGCCCCCAATTTGTCGAGAAAAAGGCCATCAATTCGCGTGAGAAGCTATAATTTAACTTTGAGCGTAGGAAAGTTTTGTGTTGTGTTTCTGTTTCTGTTTTTTTTTTTCATTCAAGGATCAACTCTGCGTCTTGTGTGAGGAGTGTGTGTATATTAATTTAATATATACACACACACAAACAATAAACATATATAATATAAAACATAAAGCGTGTGAGTTTATGAGTAAGGTATATGGATAAGAGTTATTTAAAATTTAACATTGGGATCAAGAGCCATAAAATAGTTCTTCAGCTAGACAAGGTAATTACATACATATACAAGGTTTTAAATGTTCTCTAAAAAAATGTTTAAAAAATCAATGAAATACTTTGAAATGTAGGGCAAAAAATAGCAAGGCAAATTTTATTTTTGGATATTTTTATGACCTTGGCAGAAATATTTTTAATAAATATTAGATGCTAGGTGCTAGGTACTAGAAGAGATATACCTATGTTTTTGAAACTTAAAGAAGGCTTATAAAGGGTTTTCCAATAAGAGGTGTTATTTTGATATTCAAAGAAAAATGGCATTTTTTGAGATAAATGATCGGATGTTTATTTCATTACAAAGAAGAAGGTATGCCGTTAATAATGGAACACAACATCAGCCAAATGGCCGCCACGACCACGCTTACAGGACCATATCCTTTTCATGAAATTTTCCATAACCAAATCGCAAAGTGGCTGCCCTATGTCCTCGATAGCCTCACGAATTCCATCTTTGAGGTCTTGAATCGACGCTGGGCTGTTGGCGTAGACCTTATCTTTCACGTGGCCTCAAAGGAAGAAGTCGGAAGGTGTTAAATCACAAGATCTCGGTGGCCAATTGTGATCACCTCTTCGAGAGATAACACGGTCCGGAAACTTTTCCCGTAAAAGATCGATGGTTTCATTGCTTGTGTGGCACGTAGCGCCGTCTTGTTGAAAGTAAACGTTGTCCAGATCAATACCATCCAATTCCAGCCATAAAAAATCATTAATCATCTCTCGATAGCGCAATCCATTGACTGTAACTGTTGCTCCATTTTCAAAAAAGTAAGGTCCAATGACCCCGCCGGACCATAAACCGCACCAAACAGTTACGCGTTGAGAATGGAGAGGCTTTTCAACAATAACTCTTGGGTTTTCCGAGCCCCAGATGCGACAGTTTTGCTTGTTGACGTAGCCTCCGAGGTGGAAATGGGCCTCATCAGTCAAGATGATTTTTCGATGAAATTCCGGATCATTTTCATGCATTTCAAGGACCCAATCAGCAAAGACACGACGTTGTTGATGATCAGCCGGCTTGAGTTCTTGTGTTAACTGAACTTTATAAGCCTTAAGACCCAAGTCTTTATGCAAAATACGGTGTAATGACGTTTGTGGAATGCCTAATTCCAAAGAACGACGAGGAATGGACAAACCTGGGTTTTCTTCAACACTTTGGGCTACAACAGCAATATTCTCAGTTGTTCTTGAGCGACGTGCATAGGTTTTATTCTTCACATCACTAACTAACCAACCAACAGCTCGAATTTGTCCACCAATTTCTGTATTGCGGTCCGACAAGATGCTTCACGACGACCCAAAAATGTTTTAGTTTTACGAACCGTCTCTGCCAAATTTTCACCATTTTTATAGTGAATTTTTATAATTTCAATGCGTTGAAGCGTGTATCGTTCCATTTTTATTAATGGCGTAGTTTCTACTTGTCAAATGTCAAAAAATGACAGCTTCAAAAGTGACAGCTACCGAAATAGCGGGCTATTCAAAATAACACCTCTTATTAGAAAACCCTTTATATTAATTTGTACCTGCTGTGTTTCTGACGATAAACTCGAGTATGCATAATATTAGTCATTATCTTATTTTATTTTTTTTATTTCTTCGTATCTCTTATTTAGAAAATAAGAAAATTTGTAAAGGCACCATGAGATTGTGCCTTAAGGGAGACGGGAGACGGGAGTGTTATATTTTTACCATATTCAACTTAGGCTTACTTTAGATGCCACTTACAATCCAAACAAGACCACATCCTCAAACTGCAAGCTCCTCTAACTGCTCCCAGTCCCGCACACAAAGTTGGTTGAGTTTGTTTCCCACATTAGGTCTGTTTGGGTAACGTGAAATTTCTTGCGAATTTTCACAAAATTGCACAATTTGGCACAAATTCCTGTTTGTTAACTCGAAAAAGTTGCAACGAGAGGGAAAAAAATTTCCCCTCCATTGGATAACTTGCGAATTTGTGCTACATAAATTTCTGTGTGCAAGAAGAGTAAAGACTGTCAAAACATCCAGCTGTTGGCATCTTTTGCTATTAATTTGAAATTGTGGTGTCTGATATGTGAAAAAAACTTTATAAATAATAAATAACGTAGGAAATTTATAATTTATGTAGTTTTTTTTTTAAATTAAATGCAAATTGTTAACAAAACCAGACTTTTGACATGTGATTGTTAATGTGAGGAGTAAAATTCTGACGTTTTGTACACGATTTGTGCACAAAAGCGTTTGTTAACTTTCTTGTAAGTTTCTCCATTTTTGAGAAATTCGTTCTCTCTTTGTCCCCTTTCACACGAGGAAACAAGTTGCTGGAGATTTTTTTGGCGTTTTCTTTTAATTTCCTTAAAAATCTCCCGTACCTTTCACACGAAGAAACAAAATCGTGGAAACTTTCTGTATTTTCCTTTTAAAATAGCTTGGTTAAACACACTCTACTGTGTGTGTGAAGAGGAATGTCAAAAAAATCTCCTCGAATCGTTGACCGGGGAGATTTAATTTTTCCCTCTTACTTCTTGCCCTTCTCACCAACAAACTGATTGTTGCTGGCAACTCAGTTTCCTCGTGTGAAAGTGGACTTTGGTGTTTTGACAGGTTTTACACATTTTGCTGAAAAAAGATACCAAACAGACCTATTCCCACTTGCAATCTTCATTTTGGAGGGATCAAAATTAGGCTTTTCCAGAAACTATCTTTGTCCTTTCTCTTTCTAATTTTGATAGTTCGCATTTTTTTTTTTGCTTGTTTGACATTGGAAGTCTGGTGGAAGTTCCAAATTGTATGCTATTGTCCATGCCGCACCTAACTCATTTAAGGTGTGCATGAATGTATTCATTTGATCGTTTTACTCGGTGTATTTGCTAGCGAAGAGTCATTTTGTATAAATACACGATTCTAATATTTTGGTATCAATAGCTGATTCATTTGTTTTGTTTTGCAAGATGTAAACGCATTGTTTAAAAGCAGTTTGAAGACATTGGTTGCAGGTATTTTTTCTCCATCAAAAATGCATTTGGAGGAGTCTTTTGTTTGGAAACGCAATTGTGAAATTATTTCTTAGGTCATTTCAAAAATAATTATTTTATTATTTTATGAATTCTTATTTACAATCATACAACATTTTTGACGCCATCGCTACAATATTGATATTTGAATTTTGAATATAGAGACACAAAAATGCACCACCTAAAATTTCGACGCAACTCTCCAACCCTACATGTAAAGGTGAAAACCAGCACAGACGTCAGTCCAACTGGCAGAAGACGTCAATTTTTTTCTGCATTACTTGTCACAGTGATGGTAAAATGGATTTCATGAAATCAGTTATTTCAAATATTTTCTATGAAATAAACGTCAGTTCAGAATTTAAAAGCCTGTTAACTAGTTAAAAGGGCTTTATGCAATCGTTACAAAAATGCAATACCAAAGACTGCTTGAATTCTTTGAAGTCTTTTAAAAGTCTTTTACAGTCTTTTGACTGCAATGAAAATGAAGTCGTTTTTACTTCAAGCATTTTTTTAACTGCTTGGAGTCATTTAACTGCATGGAGTCTTTTAACTGCTTGTCTTTTGCTTCTTGAAGTCCTTATACTGGTTTAATGTCTATTGACTTTCAGATTTCTTAAGAAACTCAAAATTAAACAACACAAATTATCAATGATGAGTTTCAATGAAAGCTATAACTGGCACCTAAAGTTCGAGTATTAGATTCAGACAAAAATACGCTCAGGGCAATAAGTTGGGACTTGTCCCCGCCCTTAGCAAAAGACCAAGGGATAATCAGTGAGGGGTTTCTGAACAGTACCGTCTCAGTCCAAGATGCACTTAGAAGAAGTGGATCGAGGAATAAACATTAAACAAGCAGATGCCAAAAATGAGCAGTACGCACTAGCTCCGTCCGTCATACTTCCAGGAGGAAAGTACCTCGGAATAATCGTTGGGACTCGTTCCCCGCTCCTAGCAAAAGACTAAGAGATAAGTGGTGTAAGGACTCGGATGATCCCGGTCCAAGATGCACTTAGAGGAAGTGAATCGAAGAATAAACAAGTAGAAGCCAAAGTGGTCAATCTTTTTGCTCCTAGCAGCAAACTAGAAGATAAACAGTGAGTCTAGCTCCGTCCGTTGTATTATTAGAAGAAGAATACCTATCGCGGAATAATCAATTTGGGATTTTCTCCCCGCCCCTAGCAAATGACTAGAGGATAATCGGTGAACTGCCCCCGAATGGCAGACTATACGTCCACTGTATACTTGAAGAAAGTATAAAATGGAATAAAGAGGTGGGAATCGCACAAAACAATAACCCAAAAGGTGAAACTTCTAATAGTACACTAGGTATACCGAACAGTTTGCCTATCAAACTATTCTGTTCCAGAATACGTTAATTCGCAAAGGTTTTCTCCTTTGTTACACTAAATTGGTACTATCAAAACATTGCCACCTTCCCATATGTATATTTCAGTTGAAAGGAAGTGTTAACCGATAAAATGCGAACGAAATGAAACAGATTTATTCGATGCGGGATGCTGGTCGTCGCTTTGGTGGGGAGGATGAAAATTGTAAAGCTTCGTGACAATCTATTCAGCATTTAGACGGTAGCATATACTTTTTCATTTCAGTAAGTCCAATATGCCAGTGACAGCTCGCTCCGTTCTCACAATAGTAATTTTGTTTTCTGGAGCATATTAAAACATTCTTCATATAAAGCTATATTCTCAAAAGCAAATTCTACAAACAACAAGCTCAACAAAACAAGCCTAATGTCAATATCAAAAGTATAAGCAAGTAGTAGTTGATTTTACTTTTGAAAATTGTGTGTTATCGACTTGTGTACAATATAGCGTAGACCTGCTCAGGACTTTTCTCATCAAGCTGTTCTTGCGGATTTTGTACGGGCAGAAAAACTGTCTACATATATCGTCGTACCGCACGAAAAGGCAAATTCGGGAGAGATGGCAAGATAAGATTTGCAACTTTATTATAATTCACGTGACTATTCACGCTAGCTAATATCATATCGTCGGCTAAATGAATAAAACAGCTAAATCCACTTTGAAACATTTTACGGGATCCAATCCGGAGCCTTATTTATCTTTATTTGGAGCAATTAAGAGCATATTATTTTTTGTGAATGCGCCTGGGGTACAATCATCGGGCATATTTTCGTCCGACTATATTTAATAGATAAGATAATTTGGTGTATATTATTTACGAAGTCACCTGCACCTCCCGCTACTTTGAATAGTTCGCCCGGTAGGCCATCCACGACATCAGCTTGGAATATATTGTTGGAAGGAAATTTTTGGCAATCAGTATCCAAGTTAAATAACTCTTGCCTTAGCAACCCTCAATGGTCCGTCCGCTTCAAGGTGCTGTCTCTTTTTCTTCCTGAGAAGTTGGTTTTCTTTACTTATTTTTTTGCAGTAGAGCTTAAGGACTGCGCCCTCAGTAGCTCTCATCCTATTTTGCAGCATTGACTGGTAGGCCATGTTTTTGGCTGCTTCCACTCTTCAACGAAGCAAGAGTCTTATTCTGGTAACCTAGTGAATAACCATAGAACATCAGTGGCTCTTCGGATGCTAGGAATGTTTCCACTGGTCCTTTGAACTTGATGCTATAGTGGCGGGTTTACTGAGAAATTAAGCGCGATGCGGTTGGTAAAAGTTTTGGGGATATTTGTCGCTAGATGATTCGATACAAAATATTTATTCAAAACATCCGCTCAGAGTTGTGGCTTTATGGATATCCGCATCTGTACTTGAGCTCTACTACCGTAGTCGTCTGAGTCTATGTTTTTCTGCTCGGAACTTTCAGTTTTTGTTTCCAAGATACTGAAAGAATGTCTAGCGTCAATTGCAACATTGGCGGTTCGTTGATTTAGAGACCCCAATTCCCCTTGTGGATATTGAAGTTCCTGAATCTGAATATTTCTCGTGTGAAGTCAAATTCTCTGTAGCTAGTTACAATAGTATAGAGCGTAACAACCCAAAAATCGGTTTACCTAATATACAGAACTGGGAACTTAGCTGTCCTTCCTTTATCTTTTGTTTTGCATCAAAACGTTTACATAATTAAAATATTGAAATTTACTGTCTGGATTCTATTTTCAGCTATTTTACACAAACATCATAATTTCTTCGTCCATCATCCCTACAAAATATTTATAATGTTAACCATTCCAATTAATTTGACTTCAATCAATCATGAATAATTTGGTAACCTTAGAGCGATAGATTTCAAAAACATTGTCTAAATGCAAAATATTATATTCATAAGAAGACTGTTTAAATTATTCATAACCCTTTTTGATGAAAGCAAGAGACTTAAAGAGAGAGGGAGAGAGATAGAGAAAAGATTGACTGACGGGCATAACATTTTAATTTTATAGAAAAATAACAATAATGATAATTTAATGCAAAACCCCAACTTCATCCACACTTATATTATAATAAAGACAATAATAGGACCAGAGTCAATAAAATCCAACAAAACACCCTGCCTCACTGGATTGAGTTTACATTTTGTATTTAGTCCAACAAAAAAAATTAAATTGGAATCAAAGTTGGCAGTTTCGGGAAGTAAACTAATGTGGTTTTCCAGTCAACCATTTCAGATTTGGGGGTCAGATTCCAGATCAATCGTGGTAACTAGAACGAATCGCGATTGATCCCTTTTTTTGTAAAGGTGTAGGTGATTTGTCTGTGTTTACTGATGTAAGTAGTGATAGTATATGTAGGGAAAAATTCCTACAAGTATTTTTTTCCTAGGGAACAGTTTTTTCTTTAATACAAAAATATTATATATTTGGCTTTATTTTCTTGATGAAACTGGTGAAAAAATGCGTAAGAAAAAATTCTTACAAAACGTTTTTTTTTTTCAAATTATAAAAGAACATTTTTGTGTTTAAATTATAATTAATTTCAACTACGCGAATACTTTCACCTGCCTTAATTTATTGAAATGGAGATTAATGAGAGAACCCACACTGGCGCTATGCAAATCTTTGAACATTCTTCAGTCGTCGCATATTCGCGCGAAGGTTTAGCGCCGGTTTGCGAGCCTTTATTGATTTGTTTCATAAGAAAAAACTCAAAAGTGGGACTGACTTTTAATCTTGAAATTATTAATATCCTGAGGCCATTTTGAAATTACAAAATATAAGAAAGAAAAGATTTAGGCATTCTTTTCTTGACTTCATTTAAATGAATGTGATATTGTACATTATTTTGTTCAATCAAATTGAAATCAAAAAATAGAATACAAATTAGGGAATTTTTTGTTCCCTAGCAGGAATTTTATTTTGTTGGTATACTATCACTGCTCTATAACATGATTTGGCCATCGGTCGGATCCATATATCCACAGGAATCCCGTCCATCCAAAATCCAAATCAAAGGAGAAGCTATCGGTCGATGGTGAGGAAGAAGACAATGAACATGAAACATGGTCACTACATAAGGATTACTATGGAATTTTAATAAAAATAATTTTATTTTCACAAAAAACAATGGACTAACCCACATGTTTCCACATTGCCTTTCATTTCGTATGAAACATTTATCCAATTTAATCACTAATTGACTCCGAACTCAAGAAGTCAATGGTTAACGGTAATGAGGACAATAAAGACAAAAATTTCACTAATTAAACTTCATTATTCGTATTTATTTTATTAAACAAATGCCTTATCAAAAGTAAACAATGCTAGCGAAAGGCCAAAACGAATTTAAACTGACGAGGAGAGGACGACGTTTAGAAATGTCAATTTGGTTTGTGTGCAAGTGTGTGTGAAAGTATATGTAAATCTGCCAATAAATCGAGATTTGAAAGATCAATCGAGAAAAAAAACAGACCACGAAAAAAATCAATTTTTTTGGTTGTTAGGAACGTAAAATCTGAAAAAGATCAAGTTGACCCCCATAAAAATCAATTTTTTTGGTTGTTTGGAAAACCACATAACAGACCTAAACTATGCAGCACTTTGGAAAGGTTGATTTCCATAGTGTCGCCCTCTTTATTTCGATTGTGTTTTAACATGCATCTGTCAGCAATATCTATTCAGTTAATTCAGAGTTAACTCACAAAATTCGTGGATAATAGATTGACTCTGTATCAAGATTGACTGAAAACATATTTCAGGAGTTAACTCGGGTTTAAATCCGCAACTGGGATAATCTCGCACTGAACAACTTGGCCTTAGGGTCTGGTTAGACATCGCGTCTTGCAGTCACGTCGATTTATCTTCCCATCCACGTAAAACTATTTAGGTCCAGTTTTTCAGTGCGAGATTAAAGTTAAACCCGAGTTAACTCACCAAATTTGGTGAATTAACTCAGGATTAACTGATGCTTTTCAAGTTTTATCCACCGAGTTTGTTTAGACGTTCCGCATGCATTCTCCATCAAAAAACTGCTTCTTCAATTCACTGTGGGTTAATTTACTTCTAGAGTTAGCTAACTTTGGTTTAACTCACCAATGAAAAACTAGGTCTTAGTTGCGAAATGTTGGGCTCAAACTGGTCAGGTCTTCAAAAAAACATTAACTCACCAAATTTGGTGAATTAACTCAGGATTAACTGATGCTTTTCAAGTTT
Source organism: Leucozona laternaria (assembly GCA_932273885.2). Lineage (NCBI taxonomy): Eukaryota > Metazoa > Arthropoda > Insecta > Diptera > Syrphidae > Leucozona > Leucozona laternaria. The sequence goes on along the minus strand of OW026366.1, from coordinate 213,342,310 downwards.
TATCCACCGAGTTTGTTTAGACGTTCCGCATGCATTCTCCATCAAAAAACTGCTTCTTCAATTCACTGTGGGTTAATTTACTTCTAGAGTTAGCTAACTTTGGTTTAACTCACCAATGAAAAACTAGGTCTTAGTTGCGAAATGTTGGGCTCAAACTGGTCAGGTCTTCAAAAAAACATTAATTTCGATGAGCTTTCACAATCGATTTCGGTAGTAAATACAATTTAAAACTGTTCTTAGTATAATTCCAATTGATATAATAATGATTGGCCAAATCAAATGACGCGGATTGTAAACATTTATTCACAATTTCTTTTAAACCACCACCCACTCACCATTGTGTCTCTCTTCGCACCCACAGAAACTGTAAACCATGTCCCGTCGCAAAGCCGACTTTCTTGTGTGGGGCCGACAATAGGACCTATTCATCCTTATGCAGATTAGATTACCACAACTGCATCCACTCTGCATCGATCCGGATAGCTTGTAAAGGATTCTGTCCCTGCAAGGGTGAGTTTGAGTTCTCGTTACGGCTGATGATGGTCTGAGACATAAAAATAAATTGCGTTTAGTTATTTTTTTTTATATGTTTTTTTTTTCTTTTCTTTTCTGTTCTTTATTCTATTTGTTTTGTTTTGTTTTTTAAATATACCCTCTTCATTAAGAGCCTGCTTTGCTCGTATAGAATACTAATTTGTTTTCTCTCTAATCCTCCTGGCAGATCCTTCTGATAGCAAACGACTGCAACGAGTCGGGGAACGGCAGAGTGCCTTCAATGCCAAATATAAGAAAACCCTCGAACAGTATAAGGACGCTAATAACATGCTGAAGGATGTAAGTATACATAGAATTGCATGAACTTAATGTCAGAACGGCTGGGTAATCATGTTCCGCGTGACGGAATTTGATTTTTTTTTTCTTGCATACTTACAGGAGAAGGACGACAACAATCGGCACTATAATCATATTAATTCGCAATTTACTTTCACTCCGGAGGAAATCAAGTACGATAACAAACACTACAAGTATCTCAAGTACACTGCCTACAAGAAGGTGAGTAGTATACCTACCATTCCCTATTCCCGCCCACATCAACTAAAGAAGTGTTCAGAAAATGAAAGGCGACAGAGGGTGTAGCGTGTAGGTCTTATTGGGGAACCATGTGGTATCTTAATCGTTTATCGTTTCATAAATCTTATGGAACGCATTGTTGTAATCTAAGGATAGAATGTGTAGCTATAGGCTGTAAGAGTTGTTAAATCCAAACTGATATAATTCACTAAGGTTTTTATCTACATTTAGAGCGAGTTCATTAGAGAAAATGCAAAGACCAAGAGCCCTATATTCCTAGATGGCTAGATTGTTTGTCGAAATGCTGGTTACGTCAAGGCTTTTATATATCTACGAATATACATAAGGTATCTATAACTACATATACGTATGCTGTAGATTTTCACAAAAGATGGATGGGGCTTTGTGTAGTTGGTTTTTGTGGAGCTCCAAAGGACAATAGGGATGATATTTTGTTGAGTGTTTTAAATTTTCAATTATAATGTCGGAAATGCTGCTTTATACCTGTCGGGAATAGACTGGTATAGGTGTATTGTTGTTGTTGTTTATTTTTCTATCCTTTGCATACTTCTTTGGGAGATAGACATTACTATATGCATGTACACACACCGGTTAGGACTTAGCACTAACTTTATGGTTAAGTTGCAAGCTTCGAGGGAGAGTTGTGTGCTTGCAGTACCAAGTACCTATAGTTGTTATGGCGTGAGCTTGTGGTGCAAAGCCGGAAGTAAAAATTTGCTCCCATATGGCAAACCGTTGTTATGTTTTGTCTCTTCCTTCCTACAATTTTTTGCAGTTCGTGTTAAGAAGTACATGATTGGAAATATAAACTTCGGTTATCCATAGATTGTGAACATTTTTGTTTTACATTGTAGATTTTTTTTTAATATAAGCCAGATGTGTAGCTAGCTATATGTGCTTGTATCTTGTATGTGGTATACCTGTATTGTAAAAACAACTAACTTTTGGTTAAAATATAGATAGATATGTTTACATATAGAAATCGTTCTGTAAATGGGTTCTTCTTTTATGAACAATGTTCAAGAAGAGAATTGAAAACAATCAATATTAATTTTTGTTTTCAAAAACAATCAAAACAAAAAAGGAGATCCAATAGATATGTTTACGTATATTTTCATTAGACAAATTGTTTTTACCATAAGTTGAAGACACACAGTCAATATTCAATAGAACTATTGATATTAGTTAATATTCAAAAGTTTTCAAGAGGATAGGTATTTTTAGGATTAGTATAGTTAGGAATTTTGGGGATATTTTAATAATAAATGCATATTTTTAAAAGCAAAAGCATATTTTTAAAAGCAAAAAATAAGTACACAGCCACCTTAAAAATTTTAATTCCAACTTCCGTAAGAGTAAAACAAATTGGCAGCACTAATCACAATTCCAGCTGTCAACTTCTTTCAATGGGTGCGTTCGTGTGTCTATCCAAAGCTATCCGGATTGGTTTGTGATGTTGTAATACCTTAGTGCCTGATTACATGGGTCGTTTTACTGGAGAGCGCATCGGTGAGACAGGTAGATTTTATGTGAGTAAAAAAGAGAAGGTGGAATCTACTACTACGACCCATGTTATCAGGCACTTAAGGAAAATTTATCTGTGTTGCGTTCTTTTCCTAACTGGAAAGTAACTACAGGAAAGTAACTTGTTTTCCGGGAGTTTTATAGATTTCACCGTTCTCTTTTAAAATTTCAACTTTGCCACCTCGTATCTTTGCCGCTCACGCCGCCATATTGAAAAAATGTCGCCTAAAAGCATATTTTTGATAATAATTCCTGTAGACTTGGCAGATACCGTTGGAGAAGGAGAGTAGGGAGAAAACTGCGTTTGCGGTACCGGGGAGACCCTTGTACCAGTTTACGGTCATTCCCTTTGGGTTGTGTGACGCAGCCCAAAGGTTGTATCGTCTAATGGACAAGGTAATCCCTGCACGACTCCGGGACCGCGTCTTTGTGTACTTGGATGATTTGCTCATAATAGCGCCAGATTTCGACACACATATCACTCTGCTGGAGGAAGTGACCGACTGCCTAAGGAAAGCAAATCTCACCAACAACGTTAAGAAATCCAAATTCTGCTTTAAGGAGCTTAAGTATTTGGGCTTCATCGTTGGTGGTGGGAAATTGAAGACCGTCCCGGCCAAGGTAGAGGCAGTCGTCGACTTTCCAATACCGAAAAATCCCAGACAGGTTAGAAGGTTACTTGGCCTAGCAGGGTGGTACAGAAGATTTATCAAAGATTTTTCGACCCTGACTGCTCCCTTGACGGACACGCTCAGGAAAAAGAATGCGAAGTTCACGATGACCGAAGAAGCAAAAACGGCATTCGAGAATCTGAAAAAGGCCCTGACGACGGCTCCGGTACGTTTTTAACCCAGATTTCTCAAGACGTTTTTATGTTCAGTGCGACGCATCCGACTCTGAAATCGGTGCGGTGCTCTTCAGAAGGGCGAGACGGGGGAAGAGTCACCGATTTCCTACTTCTCCCAAAAACTAAACACGTGCCAAAGAAATTACAGCGTGACCGAGAGACAGGGTCACCGCGTGGCCGCGGTAATGGCAGTGAAAAAGTTCCAGCCCTATGTCGAAGGTATGGATTTCACTATTATCAGCAACAACTTTAGCCTGAAATGGCTAATGACAATGAAAGACCTGAGTGGCAGGCTGGGGAGATGGTCACTTGAGTTACAATCGTTTACCTTCGACATAGATCATAGGAAAGGATCACTCAATATCGTACCGGACACACTCTCTCGGGCGCATGTAGATAGCTTGGCCATGGGAGAAGTACCGCCGATGATAGATCTTGAATCCGAAGAGTTAAACTCCGAAGAATACAAAGATTTGATAAGAACTATCCAAGAGCACCAAGAGCAACTTCCAGACTTAAAAATTGAAGATTCATTTGTGTACAGACGTGCACTTCCGTTAACCAGTGATGAAACAAACCTAGAAAATACCTGGCGGCTGTGGGTACCTTCCGGGTTATCCGAAAACTTAATCGCCCAGGCCCACAATCCACCTCAGGCCGCCCACGGTGGAGTCGCAAAAACCATGTATCGTATCCGACAATATTTTTATTGGCCAAATATGACCGTTCAAATACGACAATTTGTGTTAGCTTGCGAAACATGTAAACAGTCCAAGTCTTCGAGTCAAGTCCAGCGTCCTCCTATAAGCAACAGTTATCTATGTTGATTTCATTGCTCCCTATCCGAAATCCAAACCTGGGAATTCATTTGTATTTGTCGTTTTGGATCACTTTTCCAAATTTGTATTTCTTAAACCATTGAGAGCTGCTAATTCTAGCAGCATTATAACCTTCTTAGAAATGAAGTTTTCAATGCATACGGAGTACCTCAGATCTTGCATTCCGACAACGGAAAGCAATTTTTAGCCAAGGAGTTTCAGAAGTTCCTGGAAAGGTATGGCGTACGCCACTTCCGAACGGCGAATTATGCGCCACAATCCAATGCTTCGGAGCGAGTCAACCGATCAGTATTGGCAGCAATACGTTCGTACCTGAAGGAAGATCAACGTGAGTGGGATGTTCACATAAGCGACATCGCGTGCTCGTTGAGAAGTTCAGTACATTCCGCCATCGGTGTGTCACCATACCTTGTGCTATACGGGACAAATATGATGACGCACGGAAGTGGCTATGCGCTGGCCCAAAAGTTGAACTCGGTGGAGGATGGTGAACTGTTGACTCTTCCAAAGCAGGAACGATTGCAAATAATTCGCGACAGTCAAGCAAAATATTTTAAAAGCGAACGTTAAGACCGAGAAGACGTATAACACCCGATCCCCAAATATTCGTTATGTCCCGGGTCAAGAAGTTTACAAACGTAACGAAACGTCCGAGGCCGGAGGTTTGTTACGGCTACCGGCAGCTGGGAAATAAAATCTGTCCAGTATACGAACTGGAAGAGTTCCGGGTGATCCCATAACTTCCTGAGTGGAAAGCCAAAGCGTTAAATAAGTTTATTTTTGCTTTATTTTCAATAATGTAATGTATATAATACACATATATATAAATATAATTCAAGTAACAACTTACGCTAGCAATAAATTTACATAGTTACTTTGAAGATGGTTTTCGGGGGAAGGGTTCAGCACCCATCCGGGGACCGCCCACATAATGCCAGGGAATGTAGGCTCGTAAAATTAGGCACCCTAATCTTCAGAACTAAAGAAGAGTCGTTTACTCCCGGTGAAATGATTTGGTTGGGTTGGTCGTTAATTTGCTCGGTGAGAAATCCCCTGCAATGCGTCCGCCTATGACCACCATCTGATGGCTTGATCAATGAAAGGGTGGAGGCGTGCCGGGACGATGAGAGATGCCTGGTACAATGGAACCTGGAGGAACAAAGATGCTTCGAGTAAAAGTGTCGAGATAGGATTTTAATAACGATAAGAATCAGGAAAATTGGGTCAACTGGATTTCGACTTGCCTTAATAGAGATGCCCACGACGAGGTTTTGTTTTTTTTCTTCCCTTTGACGTCCTTGTGGTCTATCCCTCGAACGGTTTAGGCGACAACGCGTAAAATAGTTGTTTTGTTCCACGATCCGGATTAATTCACGCTAGTAATTAAGTAAATTGTAAAAGTTGGCAATTAAAATTGTCCAGCCAGAAAAATGGCTGCTGACTGCGTAAACAAAAAGCAAAAAGACGCGAGAAAGATAAAACAGACTAGGTATAATGACATTGATAGTACTACCTAGGCTTATGAAGTGAAACAAAATCATTTCAAATTAAAAAAAAAAAGAGCAAGGGAAACGGGTATAGTTCTGAAGGAAAGCTTAAGTGGCGAGGTCAATATGAAGTGAAAGGATAAGGTATAGATTCTCCATTTAGAAATAGGGAAAGAGGAAAAGCTTCACAGAAAGGAGACAGGAAGTTGAAGGAAATGAAATAGGTATAATATAAGTTGATGAGAGATAGGGGAAATGGGTGGTGTAGGGACTACTTATGCTACAGAGCTTTTCAAAGTAAGATAAAGTAGTGGAAGGAAAAATTAGTGTTTAAGAAAAAAAAGGGCAATCTTCAAAATAGGGTGAGTTCTAGAACAATTTTGATTTAAAACAGTGATGAAAGAGTGTTTCAAATAGGTGAGGGTGAATTTTGGCGGCCAACGACGAAGAGGGGAGCTCGTGGCCGTCGTGCATTTAACTGTGACAAGTGCGGATTCGAGAGCGAAGTGAAGTAAGAGAGCCCCCACCAGCCGCTACTAAGTCAAGCTCAATAAGGCAGGAAGCAGACTGTTCAGGGTGGAATCCCATTCTGCCTGTAGGAAACGTAGCACCGGAAATAAAGTCCGTGAAAGACCCGGGCTGCCAAGTAACCTCAAGTTCAACGGAGATTTTGTTTGTACCAATATACAGATAGATACGTTTGTACCTTGGCTGGTGAATAATCCCTAAAAGTAATAATTCGCGACAATTCATCCTCGCCCTATTATTAATCCAAGTTGATAGTCGACTCACTGAGTCGAACTAAGCAGCTTCCAGGTGGGCATAGGGGATTGGGTTCCGGAAGCCAGCCTTTCGACGGCAACGTTAGCGACGTCGGAGCAGTACCTACTTATTATTCAATAAGTGACGTGATATTGTTTTTTTTTCTGTTTCTTGTAAAACTGTAGGTTTTTTTGTTTGAATCTACCAGACGCCAGATAGTCCGGAGAAAAGTGTTGAAGTGGTTTGAATATTTTGTTTGTGATTAGTTAAAGCCAGGCGCGGAATAGGTTCCTCAAAACACCCCGTGGTTTGTGGCAAAATTTTGCAAACCCCTAGTTACCCACAAAGAGCTCTATGTAGGTAGGATTAAGGTGGTCATAACGGAAAACCTTCAAGCGGAAAGGAAGGTCCAGTTAAGATTCCGGTTGGAAACGGGAACTTAGGCTTCGTTTTCGTAGACAGTTACGGATCCACCGATTGAACGGATTCCTTTTTTTTTTTGTAACAAAAGATCTCCGCACTTTTCTAGCAGCGAACAACACAAAAAAAATCATATTATCTCCGGTACCTACTTTTATTTACATATATATAAAAAAAAGGGATTTTTTTGTCATTGTTAAACTGGTGCTCCCTTTATTGTGATTCCTTATTCTTTGAAATACTGTAAGTTTTGGTTTATCTCTAAGGTAAATGCTACATTTTTGTAAATTTTTTCATTTGTCTAAGTTCTTTAGGACATGTATACCGGTCGTCAACGTAATAAACTATAATTGTAAATCACGTCACATGTGGATGAAAACTACGGCTTTTGTTTTATAGGCTTCAAGGAAGCGTGATGTTTAGCTAAGAAGATTTTCAGGGGGGTGCGGTAAGGTCGGTCAAGGCCCTCTGGTAAAGTGAGTTATCGTTTGACAGCAACACTAGGAGTCCTTACTGCATTTTGGGGAATCGATCACATGGCTACAGCGAATCCCAGGTTGGGTGTGAAAAGTGGCCGCACTGCAACGTCAGCAACAGGGTAACCAAGGTGTGAGCTGGATGCGGTGGCAAGGTTTTTACGTTATTAAGCATGTTTTGTTTTTTTTTTTTGGAATAGGCGGGTTCTAGCTACGAGGGTAAGATCGCCCCCCCTACATCCGTCGAGCTAAGCCGAGCGGCGCGAGCATGCCATCGCCTCCGTAGCAGACATTCTACCCCTACCCATTCTCCTCCTACCTTATCCCGATTTCCTTCCTACCTTTTCCACATGATTTTGATCTTTGGCGATCCCACTCTCTGCTCCCCCTACCGATTTCAAAATTATTCCTTTTGCCTTATTTCAATGGCATAGGTATTGCTTTATTTCCTCCTACAACAAAACGTGTCCTGGGAATGTAAAAAGCTAGGAACCAACTTAAAAATCAACCCAGGCGTTCAGAATGAAATGAATTGGACTACAAAATTTTAAAACTAAAGTTTTAAATTATAAAAAAACAAAGTATTGCTAAAGTTAAATTTACGGGCAGCGACTCGGGCGGGTAACAGCTAGTAAATAAAATAAATTACTTGGGAAATGAATAATTTATGTAATTTTTTTTAAATTAAACGCAAATTGTTAACAAAATCATACTTTTGGCATGTGATTGTTGATGTGAGTGTGAGGAGTGAAATCTTAACGTTTTGTACACAATGCGTTTGTTAACTTTCATGTAAGTTTCTCCATTTTTGATAAATTCGTTCTCACTTTGGTGTTTTGACTGATTTTACACATTTTACTGAAAAAAAATACCAAACAGTCCTATAAATTGGTTCATCAACTGAATTTTTCTATGGGATTTTAACAACACAAACACATTGTCAAATGAAATCTTCTTGTAGCCCTGTCACACGAGGAAACAAATCGTAGAGAACTTTTTAACGTTTTCCTTTAAAGTCTGTTTCATCTTTTGGACAGCTTATATTTGTTTGAGATATGAGATCAATATTACAAATATAAACGGGTCAATTTTTGACCGGGCAAAATTAATGAGGACTCTGAACTATAAACTGTCCATTTAAAATCATAAGATATTTTTTGGCTTCCTTTAAAAGTCAAATGATTAACGGCACATCACGTTATCCGTGTGAAAAGAAATGTTAACCAAAGCAATTTTGTTCACTTCAGTTGTTCACTGTTCAGTTTTTAGAAAAGAGGGGCACGATTTAAGGGGGCCCTTCTTTTCTAAAAACTGACAGTTTCTGAAAACAATGTTTCTTCCTGTAAAAGGGGTCTTATTAATTATTTTAAGTGGTAGAAACACTGCACAAATTTTGTTTTTTTTTTTAAACATAATTATTTTCTTTGAGGACTTTCTAATTGTTCAAGGGTCAATAAATATTCTGAAAATAAATTACGTTGCTCCTATTTTGCTGGCGCAGCACCTGCATAAATTGGATGTAAATTATCGACCCATTTTAACTTTGTGTCTTCTTTTGCTTTTAGGACAATCAATTCCAGGATGACAAACACAAAATCCGAGGCTACAATGAGGTGGTAGAGAAGCCACAAAAATACACCAAGACCAGCATCACCAACAACGGTAATTTTTTTTTCTGTTCTCTTTTGTATTTCTATTTTTTTATAGCAGAAAGTGCATAGACACAAATCAGAATCACATATCGACCAATTTGAAATGTCACGTTTGGTTCAAACTAAAAATGTCAGTAGTTATAAATGCATCCACCTCTATCTTTCTATATATAATCCAGGTTATCCATCAAAATCGGTAGAATGCAAGCCACAGCAATTAACAGCGATTGGCAATCGGCTTCTCGATTGGTTCTCCGTCATAATGGCCGACAGCAAGAAACGCCGTCAGCACAATCAGAAGTCCAAAGCGCACTTCCCACCCGCATGCAAAACCGAAGCCAAATGGATGTTCGGTCATTTGGATTTGAACAATGACGGCTTCCTGTCCCTGCAGGAAATGTACGACTTGGAACATGACCAGAATGAACGTTGCATTAAGCCATTCATTGACACATGCGACCTAGACCAGGATAGCACGATTAACACACGCGAATGGTGTCGATGCTTCGAAAAGACAGATCGTCCTTGCGCCGCGGTTAGACGAAGAATCGCTGGCGACTTTGCAGGTGAGATAGGTATATATTGACTTTTTGACATAAATATACTTCACAAAATTCCCTATGCTGTGTGTGCTGTGTCACCTTCGCCAGTTCGCCGCCATTGATGCTTAAAAGTGACAATCATCAAAATGACAGTTGTAGGCGGCGAGGCGTGCAGTGGTTTAACAACTTACTGCCGCCCGTATACGCTCCACTTCGGTCTGCTTTGCATTATTTGCTTGCATTTTCTGTGCACGTATGCACAGAGAACACTCATATCACCTAGAAATCACACACACACTCACAATGTTACACATATAATACACCTGCCATTTATTATATACAAATTTAGTATTCTCTCTCTCTGCTTCGCTTCCTTACTCGCGCGCTTTTAAACGTATAACCCTTCACATCGCATTTATACTCACGCTTGCAGGATTTCGTGCTAATTGGAGAATTTTGTTTTCGTTTATTTTTCAAGGAGCCTATGCACCTGATTGCGACGTTCAAGGATTCTATAAGCCAACACAATGTCACAATTCGGTCGGTGTGTGCTGGTGTGTCGACAAACATGGTGTGGAGTTTGCAAATACCCGCACCCGAGGAAAACCAAACTGCGGTAAGTAGCATCTCCTTTATCCAACCCCAATTGAGTTGGGTTAGAAAATGCAATCTACTATTACACTTCTTGAACCAGAAAAAAGCAAAGGCATAAATGTATGTATATTTAAATACAGTTGAACCCCATTAAATACTTAGATATGGTTTTTTTTTTCTGAATTAGAACAACTTAAACTAAAGTACATAGTACTTCTTGGAGGCAACTTTCTTACTTCTTTAGAAATATCGATGATGTCAAAAAAAAACTCATATTGTGGTTTGCGGTTTAAGGGGTAAAAATGAAACCTAATGAAATTGCAATTGAAACAATAATGACACGCAGCGCAAGCATGTTTTTAAAGATAAAAACTTAGCAAAGTGTGTGGAAAATAATTACAAAACAAGCGTAACTATCAGCCACGAGAGTTGCGAGAATTTGGGTTGAAGGTGCGAAGTTGCTAAAATTAAGAAACCTATTGCGTTAATAGCTTGGTGAAAATAACCTTGGTAAAAATTTGAAAAGTTGTTAACCCAACAAATTGTTTGGGAAATAACAAGCGTGACTTGCAACGTGATTACCCATTTTGTAAGGTCGTTATCAGTGATTCTGCCATATCTTACAAATAAGGGGTGTTTTTTTTAGATAAGTCAAAATGCCATCCCTGCCCGTGGTTATCCTAGTTTTTGTATTTGTATTTTAACTATTTCGTTTTCTAAAGGGTGTCCACCGGGGGAAAAGTTTAAATTGAGAAATTTCGTTTGACGAGAGTGATTAACTAGTTATAACCAGTAGCGGATCAAGGGCCAGGGCCTTCCGCCGGTGGGAATACTTCAGGAACCCAGAGTTTTTTTTCAAGTCGCGCAAATCTGCTTTTAACCAACTATATTGGAAGAATCAAATATCTGTGTGAAAAGTTGTTCAAATTGCAGGGCGGAGCCAGTTCGCTATCGACCATAGGCCGTTTTATATTTTGTTCAATCGAATCAAAAACAATCGGCTCGGCTGAGCCAAATAAGGAACTGCCTACACTTGATTGTATCGACTGAACTCGATTGTATCATGTATTTTACGTGCTAGGCCCCCTGCTTTAACCCCTATAGCCCCCCTCTGATGGATCCGCTACTGACACAACCATTGTTTGGAAGGGCCCACGTTTTCGCAATTGAGGAGGAATAAAGTGCGATGATACATTGGTACCTGTGTGTCACGCGTTTTGTACTCACTTCAATATTCGACGAGTATTAGTTATGTATGAGCCAAGCACGCAACTTTTCTGGATATGCGTTCAAACTCGTGTGTTTAAACAAGAAAGACACATCAATTAAGCGAAATCCTCCAGAACCATCAATGCAACGTTAGTAGTAGGAATCTAGTAATACCTTTGAATATTTTAATAAATTCTCAAAAAGGTGTCCGAGAGGAAACAAAGTGTCCCATACAAATTTTATTTAAACGCAATATGTATAAAGCCGGTTTGATGGTCGGTGGAAACGTAGATAATAAGGAAATGGTTATTTTCAGGGCCGGCCCCAGCCAAACTTGCGCCCTGAGCAAGATTTGTAGCAGCGCCCCTTTTTTATATTTGCTTACATTCACTGATACACATGCATAAGACTTTTCCACATTATCTAGCAGGTAGAATTTCAATACGTTTGAGTTAAATTCTCCAACAATGAAAGTGAAGTTAGTAAGTGTGCAAGAAATAACTTAGCACAGTTGTGATGGATGTTATTTTGGGATTATTTGAACAAGTTTTGTGATTAAAATGCAAATGGCAGTACATATTTGTTTGCGCAAGATGAGATTATATTTTCTTGCTCCTGGTAATGCGCCCCCAGAATGTTGCGCGCTGTGCATTTACACATCTTGCACATATGGTTGGTCCGGCCCTGGTTGTGTGCATAGTGTTTTTGAATGCGAATTATTCTTATATGAGATTTTATATATCCGTCATCAACTGTAGACTATTTATAGAAAAAAAAGAAGGAACCATGCAAATTTGCACAAAATGTTAAACCATAATGTTTGACCATATAGTCAAACATTATATACCAATTTTCTATTTTTCAACAGCCGGGTCAACACCATCGGTAGGGAAAACACATTCAGATAGACACACATTCTTTTTAAAGTCTAACTTCTTTGGAGGCTTTGAAAACAGTTTAAAAAGGTTGTATTCGACCAAATTTTAATTTTTATAAAACCAGGGGTTAATCGAGTGGTACTATAGAAGAATCCAAAGAGATATAAGTCAAACTGAATTATTCGGTACAAAAATATTTTTAAATTAATTCATTTTCTATTTTGAGTTTTCAAAAGTTATATATACATACAATATTGCGCATCTAATATTTACTAAGTTTCCATCGACTACTAAACCGAGTTTCAACTAGATTTAAAACTTGATTATCAAATCTCGAAGAAATTTCCACCGATTTAATAAGATTTGTCCATAATCTTCTTCAAATCTCAAAGATTAACCAAATACGATATGAGTCAATCTGGTAGATTTTGAATTAATCTTGTTAAATCTTCATAGTACCAATCGTCTTAAAAATCTAATAAATCTATTTAATACTGAACGCATTCATTGGAAAATTCAACCTTTTTTGCTTATTTTTCAAACATGAAACTTTCTGTTTTCAATTTCATACGAAAAATGAAACAACATTTTGAAGGGTACTCTCAAAGTTAATCTATTTTTTAATCTTTTTGTGTGTTGGCAAGACTGCATAGCCTTATCTAATCTAAATTGAGATAAACCTTTAGTGGAAACATAATGTTCATCTAAATATATAGCAGATTGCAAATTATTCTTGTTGAATCTTCACATGGCTAATAGTTTCACAAATTGAACTAACCTATGTATTTATATAATATTGCTCTGGACGCATTCATTGGAAAACGTCAAAAAAAAAATCCATGAAGTGGGAGTTGGGAGGGAGCAAAAGCACAGAGACGTCAAAAAATCGGAGGAGACAGTCTAATGTGAACACCGTCTATAAACTCTATTAGTTGAACGCACACTCCGTTAAAATCCTTATATAAAAAGAAATTAAATCATATACAATCGGATGAGCATTTATCGCACATTCCAAAGATGTGTATTTCTCACATGTTTCACCACCTTTGACCACATTTTTTCGTGTTGTAAGCAAATAACTGAAAGTGGAAACCCTGGCTTTTTAATTCAATTCGTAAGTGGACTTCCACGTTTATTAGTTAGGAAGTACGTCCCATCGCCATTGGATCTACTGTGTTCAAGGACAGTAAAAATTTAATATCTCGTGACAGCATCCCGTCGGCTTTCGTTTTGACGCTGAATGTGTCGCAAGGTGTGTTTGTTTAGTTCAATTCTGAATTCAAATTAGATTTCGACAGGTTTTATCTAAAATTTGTAGTTTACGAAAACTTGTTTTTTCGATGTAATTTGTACACTTAAGCTGATATTTTCGCGAAAACTGCGTTTCGGGCTTGGTGTGAAAAGGCTATTAGTGTGAAAAGGAATATCAAACTAATCTCGATAAATCGTTTGACCGAGGAGATTTTTTTCACTCTCTTTTCTTTAGGCCTTTTTCTTCTGCGAAACGACAGGCTGGAAACTGAATTTCCTGGTGTGAACCGGTACTTAATGTCACACTTCAACTTTATAAGAAAAATGAAACAGCATTTCCAGTACTGTCAAAGTTTTTCGCTGAAAACAAAGCACATCAATCAATAAGTCAGTGATTTTTACTCATGTTACAAATAGCAAAGTAAGCGTGAAAATGTTTGTTGTTTTGCAAAATGTATTTTAATGTTTCAAACTTAATAAATCTTTTTAGACATTAAAAGCTTTGACGTGTCTAAGTTACTCGTACTTCATATTTGTTTGTTTTGTTCATTTCACAACGAATGCACTTGTTTGAAGTGCACTTACCGTGGTTCTAATGTACCCACATAAAAGCGAATTGAAAACACATATACCCCCACATGAAACACACACACTTGTTCTTTTGAACCGGATGAATAATACAAAATATAAAGCTAAAACGGTTTACTGATTTCCAAAAGGAAGTAAATGCTTTAACATTTTTCTATGAAACGTCATCATTGAATCTGCATACCTGTGCATTGGACCTATGATTTATTCAAGGGTGAATCCTACAAAGCTGAGAACAAACATAGACAAACGAATCTTTGTCGAAAAAAAGTAATTAAAACACAGAATCGCACTTCCACTATCATATAAACATAAAGTATATGTCCTGTACATGTGTGTTAAGCATTTTAAGGTGTTTTCATGAGTAGGCTTGTTGACTATACTTCAAGCTCTGACTTTGGATTTTTAGATACCTGGTAGTGCACTTATTCCCAAGTGGCTCTTTGCGATGAAAATTTAGATATAATTTACATACAGCAAAGTACCTACACCAAACAGCTATGAATTATAATAGCAGGTGGAGGCATTTTTGTGCTTTTATATCTTGGGTCATTTAAATGCTAAAGTCGAAAATATGCAACAAAGGGTTTGATTTTGCCTTTAGATCTTAAGTAGTTAGTTTACGTATTGTTACCATTATAGTGTTAGATTTTTCATGAAATAACACTTTTAAAGAGCATATGGCAACACTGTGCAGAAAAGAGAATTATTTTTCATCAACTAGTTTACTTTGGCCCTCAGTATTGGGATACTTTACTCTCAAAGGGAGCGAAGCCACTCAACATTTTATAATTTTATGGTGAAAACTGTTATAGATTGACAAGTCTCTAGTCTCGTCCGGAAGTGACTCTAGCCAATTTATGACAGTTGTGTTTATAAAAGTACTGCTTACCGCAGGGCCACGGCCCTCTGCCGCCGCGCCGGTGGGGATACTTCAGGCACCCAGAGTTTTTTTTTCAAGTCGATCAAAGCGTGTTAACGCACGCCCACTTTAAACTAGTGCTTCAAATCAGATCCGAATCCTCATGATTTTCGTTTTTGACCTCTTTTACCTGTTACTGCAAGCTTGATTTATCAAACTGGATCCGGATCTGAATCTGGATTCGGGTATTTGACACTATCCCGATAGTGTCGGATCTCGGATCCTAGATCTGGATTCCAATATCCGACACTATCCGGATAGTTCGGATATCTTATCCAGGATCCGGATCTGTTTCAGATATCCGCATCCATTTCAGATATCCGGATCCGTTTCGGATATCCTGATATTCGAAATATCAGAATAAAATGAAGCTCTACTTTTAACGGCTAAAAACTGTTTTAACTGTTATAAATTGGCATGTCTCTCTCTCTAGTCTCGTTCTTAAAAAAATATTGTAGGTACAGAGTTGTTGCAATGAATACAACAGAAGATTTATGATGTTTACATTCTGTTTGATTGAAAAAAAAAATGCTTTAAAACCTGCAAACTATTCGATAAGTTACCAATTTGAAGCTCACAAGTTGAGTTTTAAAGGCCGAGGTCCTAAAATCTATATTAATATCAAGCTAAGTATCTTTGTACAAGTTATTATTATTTTTCATTATTCTGTCTTTCATAGTTTTGTCCAAGGTAATCTTAAAAACTAACAAACAAATTTTAACGGGACTTTAAGAAAAGGTCTAGAAACAACCAAGGAGTGATCTAGGCTACTTTATGTTTATATAGGGGAAAAAATAATAACAGCCATATTTTTGTATTGTTTCAAAACATTTAAGTTTTCGAGTCTTAGGTGTCGACATTTTTTCACATAAATAATAAATATGAATTATGGTGTTTGTTGTCTTAAAGGCTTCATTACGGATTTGATTTCTATAAGACATTGCTTTTGTGCAGTATAAGTATAACTGAGTTGTATTAGCTTCGCAGTTAAGAAGCCCTAGTACCTCTTCATCCTTCATCACGTTGCTGTAAAGAAAGATTCTTCAGCCATTTCCTAATGAAATGTAAAATGTCTTCTTTCACCGACATGTTAAAAAGAGAGAAAATCATTGGCAAATCCTCTCGATGCGGCATGAAGATCAATTGTACCAACTACTCTGAATTTTTTAACGATGAGATCTTAAAGTGCATCCCCGACATCTCTTCCATTGCATGTGACTGCTCATGGAGAGTAGAATTCAGATTTCAGACCACAGTATTCTGCAAGTTCATTTATGGGGTTTTCCATTGGTAAATTCAGATTTCAATTTAAAAATTGATTTTTTTCGTAACGAATGGAGGACGATTTGAAATTGATTTATTTTTGTTATTGTTTTATACAAATTATTTCAATACAAATTTCGTCCGTTTTAGAAGAGAGAAGCTTGGTGAAGTTACCTATTCATTTTCATTTTAAACTTTTCCATTTACATATGTAATCGTATATTTCTCACATATTTTCAACAAAAGATTTCATTACTGAAATACCAACATTAATCCAATCAAACAACACATTTGCCAACTTTAATTAGTGTTAGTGTTAGTACAGGGAGGGATTAATATGCCGAAAAATTTAGATCTGTAAAATTGATTTTAAATCAAAAAAAAAAATCAATAATTTATTTTGGCGAATGGATCGCAAAAATGGTCAAAATCGGCTTTTTTTCAGATCCAAATCAAAAATACATTGATTTATTTTACCAATGGAAAATCCCATTAGTTTCTCAAACCAAACTTTGTAAAGGGTCTTCCAATATAGGGACATCCGAACTTTGACCGTTGATAGCGGCCATATTGTTGAAGCTACATCTGTCAAATTGGCTGTCATTTATTCAGTCTGTTTTGCCAGCCAAATCATGTGCCATGGTGACGGTCATCTTCAGCGATGAAACCAATGGGTACGTCAACAAACAAAATTGTTGAATTTTTGACGATACCAATCCATATGAGATCCAATGCATTCCGAAAAAATTCACTGTTTGGTGTGGATTTTGGGCTGGCGGCATCATCGGTCCATATTTCTATGAGAACGAA
Source organism: Leucozona laternaria (assembly GCA_932273885.2). Taxonomy (NCBI): domain Eukaryota; kingdom Metazoa; phylum Arthropoda; class Insecta; order Diptera; family Syrphidae; genus Leucozona; species Leucozona laternaria. The sequence continues at coordinate 213,325,154 of OW026366.1, read as the reverse complement.
GTTGGCAGGATCACCGTCAACGGCGAACGCTATAAGTCGAATTGATATGAAATGGATACCAACAGGAAGGCGCTATGTGTCACACAGCTCAGCCACATTGGAAATTCTGCACGAGCGATTCGAGGGCATGATCATCTCACAAGGAGGTGATGTGAACTGGCCACCGGGATCATGCAATTTGACCCCGTTAGACTTTTTCTTGTGGGGTTTTCTGAAGTCGTAGGTTCATAGAGTAAGCCTACAGCGGCCCCAAAGCCAACATTATAACCCATGAAATTCAGTCTGATCTATGCACCAGTCATGAAAAATTTGACATTTCGGATGCGCGCAATGGATTTAAGAACCTCTGAAAATCCGAATTGTTGGGATTTTTCTTTTGGTTCCGGAAAAAGCAATTTGAGAACTTTCTGGTGACTTTTGTTACGAAATATTCGTGTGTCCCCTATCTGTCATGCAATGTCAAGTTTTGTATAAAAGTGAATTTATATTTCGAAATGAAATGCCTTAACATAGTTTTCATATCTGAGAAAATACTATACATATTTAGCCTCCTTTTTTTACCCGGGATGCATTTAACAACACATACCATTGTAAGTCAAAAAATGTATGGTTACCAACCATTCGGAAAAGAATATTATCCTGCAACCGAATTAAGCGCCATCTTAACATCTCAACATTTCAATTAATGATATCCACTCTATTTTCACTCGATTACTAACCTAAACTATATTCATTTTTCGATTTGTTATTGTTTACGTGTAAAAATTTGCTGATCTTCGATTTTTAATTTAAATACCTATTTTACATTGAGTTACATACATTGTTGCCGTCTTTATATGACTCCAAACCCCACAATACTCAATTTAACTTTACTTAATTTAACTTGAATATTTCATAAATTTTCAGAAAATGTACTCAATAACGCCTCGTCATTGACATCAGACGATGAAGACGAAGAAACCGATGACGATGATAGTGCGGAGGGTAGTGCTGATCAAATGCTAGTTTTCTAAGCTCGTAAATATTTTAATATTTAATATTTCTACGAACACATCATAATCAACATCTTTCGTATACCAAAGTAAACAACAAAAAAATAACAAAAAAAAAATAATAATAAAACAAATGTCATGTTGCTAACCCATATAAAACATAAATCAGACATTTTAAAATAACATCAAACAATTCAACAACAACAAAACAAACTAAACATCCCAAAGAAACAGTAAACACAACATTTTTACTAAAAACAAACTCACTGAAACAAAAACAAAACGGATTTTTGGCATACTAGGTAAAATAGCTAATAAGCAACTTAAAATGAAATTTAAAAAAAAAAAAAAAACTAAAACCAAAAATCAAACAAAACAGACAAACAGAATTTTAATAATTTCACATAAATTGCTTGAAGCAGGAGAAATACATTTAAACAAAAAACAAAATATTCTTCTTTCACCAAAAATCAGCGCGATGTAATCATTGTAGAATCTTCTTCTACTCATACATATACATTCATTTTAAAAATTAAAAAAAAAAATAATAACTTAAATTGAAAACAAAAAATATTAATTAGTGTAAATCTTAAAACAATTATAATATTAATATTTTTATTCTCATTATATTCAAAATATAATTTAAAAAAATAAAAAAGAGTTTTTGCATCGAGAATTAGGCAACATGATATTTATTATAGAAATATTATATTTTTTAAACAAAAACTAAAATCATCATTAGCAAAGAATATAAACTAAAAACGAAAGGACTTATTTAAAATTTTAAACAAAACAAAATTTATCTTGTGTATTGCGCGCATAACTTAAAGGCTTTTTTATGTCTTCTTATGCAATAAATTATAAGAAACAATTTTGGTGAGTGAACAAAATAAAGAATAAGAATCGATAAAAGGATTTATGATATATATGACATTGATATTATTACTCCTATATTAAGCAAATTTATTTGCGTTTGATATATTATTATTTTCAAGATGCAAGCTAATATTCCGCCCAATATATAAAAGAAAAACAAAAAAAAAAATATTAAAAATTATTGTGATAATTTTAAATAAAAATTAAAAGAAATTTTCAATTTGTTTTGTTTAACTTTTAAGTTAAGCTTTTATTTAATTAAATGCGAAGAATTTATTGTGAATTTATAATAATTGTTTTGTCCCCGGATGTTCAGGCATTTGAACTGAAGGTATAAACGTCTTTATTGTAACAGATTACTCCAGCTTATACCCAATTGCACTTAAAGTCATAACTTTCACCTGTTTACTGGAATAGGTTAGGTAAGTGTCGTGAAAATGTGAGGGTTGGAAATAGTTACTCAAAGAATTCAGCAATATATTAGGTGTGTTCGTTAACGTGAAATTTCTTGCAAATTTTTACAATTTGATGTCAGAAACCATAAGAGAAAAAAACCCAAGTTTGGGAAACTTGGTGAAAATTTCACGTTACCAAATTGGCATATTGTTAATTCTTTAAGAATGAAATAAATTGTTTGGGTTAGAGAAATCTTCGAGAAACCAAAGATTTTAAAAAGTGTTCAACTGACAGCTGCTGTCAATTTTTGATGTGTAAACATCTATGCTGGCGGTAGAGTATAAAAAAAAACGTGAACGTTCGTGTGCAACGTTACGTCGTGCACTTTACGTTGTAGCACGTTACGTTACGAAATCTGATTTGCCCCGACCAAAACAAATTGATTTTAACGCGACCGACAATTTGATTATACTTTTTCGCGACCACTCATTTATATTGTTTTTGCCAACGACGAAAGCAAATTGTTTTTAGCGCGACCGACGATTTTATCACTTTAACACTTATATTTTTATATTTTTTTCTTTAATTTTTAATTATTCCCCGAACAAAATGGACGCGACACTAGGAATTAAAAAGAAAAAAAATCAAAACAAAAGTAATAATAGTCAGCTGTAGGGATTGACAATTGACTGTAGGAATGGTAGATCAATGGCTGTAGGTATGGTAGGATATCGGGTGCGTTCAGTGATACAAATCTGAACTTAAATTCTACGTTTACATTATACTGCTTTTAAACGATGCAATTTCTTCTTGCAATTTTTAGGCACGTAGGCGAGGGACGTAGGTGGCTGGGATATACAAAATAGCTGAGGTTGAACAAATTGCAGAGTTATCGGCTACCTTTGTACTTGCACAAAGTTAACTTTCATTAAAAATCACAGCGTCCAATGTCAATCGATTAAAACTGCGATTTTAGTGATTTCCACCGACAACAACTGCAACTAAATATTCTAAAAACTCAAGATATATAATTCGCCGGCTATCTCATAGTGGCATTCATTTGAGGTTAGTTCAGTATAAAATTAAGATTGAACTTTTTGTAAGTTTTACTCGATGGAAAGATGGAGTTTCATAAGGGTTGCAAGTTCGTTGACAGTTCTAACTGGATATTTTAATTCGGCCCCTGTCAGTCAAACCATTAAGTTCCTTTGGAATTTGGGTACGGTGTCATTTAATTGAAACCACGATTTTAGTGCTCTCCGCTGACAGTTGTTGTTTGTCGATGCTCAGAAAGTGATTACCATGAACAATAACCATGTGTAATGTGAAGTCATCTTAAAGTTGAGAGTGAACTACGAAGCAGGACCTTTCAGTACCGAACCTTCACCGTTCGTTGGACACTTCACCACCAGCCTTTTAGTGCTTGGACATTTCGTAACAGCGGTTTCCCCACTGGGTATTTCGCTGCCGTTCTTCAACACTAAGCTTTTTAAGCACTGCTTACATATAGGCAATGTAGTGTTAATTATTCAATTTGTTTCTTTTGATGACGTTCAGTAACAAAAATCAGGCACTTGGACAAACGTTGATGCTTACACATATTTAACCGTGAGTCCCGGCACTCACATATTTTTTTAATAAATTTGAAGCCTGTTGACAGCTTGAAGTCTTTTTACTTGTTGATTTCTGTCCAATTCTGTCTAATAGCTTGAAGTCTTTCAACAGCCTTTAATACCTTATTAGGCATTTGACAGCTTGAAGCTTTTGACTTATCGAAAAATCTTTTAAATTGTTGAGACCTTTAAAAAGAATTGAATTCTCTTAAGAGCTTGAATGTGTTTGACTTATGAATTGAAGCCTTTAAACAAAATAAATTGAACTCCATGAATGAATAAATTAGTTGGGTGTATATAGTTGCACTGCGACCTATGGATCTATTGTGCCCCCATCTAGAGCTGAATGAGATTGCTCACTCTATAACTCTTCCTCCAAGTTTATTTCTTTGAGGAATTTGAGTATTTAGATTACTTTCAATGAGGGTAATTCCCTCTCTTCTATCTGGTGATGGCCCAGGTATTTGTGTCTTTGATGCACAAGTGCATTAAATTTGCCTAATTGTCCGGTGTTTCGTCTTCCATGTTGCAGAATCTACAGGTTGGATTACTCACTAAGCCAAGAACGCAGACGTGTCTTTTTAGTTTGCAGTGTCCTTTGAGGGGCTCGTTATTATTCTTATGTTATTCCTGCTTAGGCTGATGCAGGATTTGTTACGCTCATGGTTGTAGTTTCCAAGTAGTAATTTGGCTTTTCTCAGGGTAGGGAGTTCTTTCCAGACTTTAGATCTTTTGGCCTACTCTTCTGCTTTGATCACTTTTTCACCTATTCCGCAATAAGGCTCATGCCCTATTAGGGGGTTTGTTGCTCCTATTTTGGCTGGTGAGTCTTCCTTCTCGTTACCACGGATACCGGCGTGGCCCAGTGCCCAAGAGAGTGTGACATTGTTGTTTTCGAAGTTGTGTTTTTAAGTCATGCCATCTCTTGGGATGTCAATAAGGTTTCTAACTGCGGACCGGGATATGTTTTCTTTTTCCCAGCATTTTCGAGTCCCAGTTTCCTCTTAGGAAAATCGCATGATGGTTCCCTCCGCAGCACTTTCGATTACGTCATACAGTGGAGTTAAGTGAAGGATGACCTCCATTACTGCGGTAGGGCAAGTTCTCATAGCTCCAGTAATGCATAGACATGCAAGCCTTGGGAGTTTTTCTTGGTAAATGGTATGGTCGTCGTCTTCTTGTGATTTATAGTTGAACTACATAGTTTGGTCCAAGGCATTTGATTCGATAAACTGCTTGAGATTTTTTCACTGGTTCAATTCTTTAAGCTGTGTACATAATTTTTACAAGTTAGGCCCAGTTTTTCAGTGATGAGTTAAACAAAAGTTAGCTAACTTTAGAAGTAAATTATTCCAGAGTTAACTGAGGAAGCAATTTTCGGGAGAGAATGCATACGGAATGACTAACAAAACTCGATGGATAAAACATCAAAAGCAACTTTTCAGTTAATCCTGAGTTAACTCACCAAATTTTCTGAGTTAACTCTGGTTTAATTTTAATCTCTCACTGAAAAACTAGACCTTACAGTCTTATGATTTGTGGAAGTATTTTTACTGTTTAAATTTTGTTCATAGCTTTAAGGCATTTGAAAAGGTTTAAGTCCTTAAATGAATTTAATTGCCCTTAAGATTTCGATTTGTTCAATGACTTAACAGTCTGAAGAAGTGATGGTTGTTTAATTCAAGACCTTCAGTCTGAAGAAAGCTTTTTATTAATTGAAGTCATGTTACTGGTCAATAAAACATTTTGCAGTCTTTTGGCTGCTCAAAGTTCTTTCATATCTTGCAAGCATTTGAGAGCATTTGGTAGGTAGAAATTGCGGCCGTCGAGCAGACTAGCTCGCTGATCCAATTAGCGCCGTTTTGATACCATAACTCGTTTGAACCTATGGATGAGGAATGATGGGTTTGTGGGAATATCATATGCTGGAACAACCATACTACAGCCCCGAGCAAGACAGCTAAATACCTAAATTCGTTTCAGAGCCATTTCGGCACGTTTATTAAAGAGATCAAGTCTATGATCTTCAGTTCGGAAAGTTCGTCAAGTTCGTCAAAGAAAGCCTTCCCAAGAGATTTTATCCTTAAACGGGCTAGGGCAGGGCATTCACAGAGGAAGTTACAACGACCCTGGAGATGTCTTGCCTTGGTCTGCAAACTAGATCTTTTGTTCGGGATGATGGCCCACATCTTTCTAGATATAACACAGTTGCTTAGACTGCTCCACCTACTATTGGTATGTTGCCTTTCATGACTCTGAGAGGAATGTAAACTCTTTCCGCAAGTGAGCTATCAAGGGCTGATCCTTGCCTAGCTAGTTCGTCTGCCCGCTCATTTCCCTCAATGCCACAGTAACTCGGTACCCAGATAAGGGTGGCACTAAGATTGACGTTCAGGCTTGTGAGCACCTTCCAGCATTGCTGGACCAATTTGGAGCGTGATGTAGATGCAGCAATGGCCGTAACAGCCACCTGGCTGTCTGTCAGCATTGCAGTATTTCGATTTTGTGTTGGGTCTTGTTTGAGTATTTTGCATGCTTCCCTTATAGCCAATAATTCTGCCTGAAAAATGATAGCATAGTCGGGAAGTCGAAAAGATTTAGAAAGAAGATTCCTGAACCCACACAACACTTCATCTTCGAGCCGTAAGTGTAGCTAATTGTGTCGAAGTCTCTCGTCACTAGGTTATCCTTCCAATCCTCTATTGTTGGAATTTTAACTTTAAAATCCCCCCCGATGCTCAAAGTAGGGGTGCAGTAGTCGGTATAGGAGTCGAAAACATAATCTTTGGAGACCATAGAGTTTGGCAAAATAGCAATTCGATTCTTTAAGTCTCATCCCACTGCCAGATACCAGATATTTAATGTGTAAATCGATTGGTAAAAAATGCAGAAAAACGCTTAAGGCATCCGTTGGACAAGATCTTAAGGCCCCTTTGGTACCAAGACTGTTCTTTGAATATTTTTAAGTTATTGATGTTGTGCCGGCCACCATACAATCGATCAATATGTGATTATCGGTCGTACTACTGCTGTGTACGTCCATAAGATCATCTTTGACTGTAGAGCCCACTTTTTACAAAAGGTTTTGCTACAGGCATAGAAAGCTACTCAGGCCATCTTAACCCGTTCTTCAATATTTAATTTCCAGTTTAATTTAGGGTCGAGAACTACGGCCAGATATGTATCTTGCACTGGATGAAAGCGACAGTTTGGCCATTGAGACTAGTCTTACCGCCTTCGTTTTGGTGGTAAAAAACATTAATTCCGTTTTGCTTTGGTTAACACCTGGTCCACAACTAGCAGCCCAGTTATTATCTTTTCTTAAAGCCATTTCCGTGATTTCACTTATCACGGGCGTGAACTTTTCTGACACCAGTATCACCAAATCATCGGCATACGCAAAAGCCTTCACTTCACATCTCTTCAACTTGACGAGAATTTTATTCATGACTAAAAGCCATAAAGGAGGGGATAGTAGGACACCACCCTGTGGCGTCCCTGTATTGACATATTTATAGTTGAGTTTGTATTACCTAACAGCATGTATCCTTCTATCAATGAACATGGATATAATCCATTTCCTTATGTAGTCCTCTACACCGATGTCAACGAGTGATTCTAGAATGGATTCAGTTAGGATGCTGTTAAAGGCCACTTTTACATCTTAAAAGGTAGCGAGAGTATATTCTTTGAAATGGGTTTGTTTTCTCAATTGTGCACACTCCTTCATGAAGGGCCGTTTCCATGGATTTACCTTTCAGATATACGGGTGTTGAGAGTTTTCAAGAGAACATCCAACCAGGAGATCTCTAATATAAGTTTCGAGAATATTTTCTAGAGTTTTGAGCACGAAAGCTACGCTAATTGGTCGGAGAACCTTCACAGATTCATGCCCCTGCCTACCGATTTTCGGGATAAAAACTACTCTAACGTGTCTTCGGGACTCGGGTACTTGGTTGCGAAAGATATATCCCTTGAAGATCAACTCAAGCCAAGGACAGTGTTAAGTCCTTAACAAATAATTTGAATTCTTCTGAGTAATTTAATTCATTAAACATCAATTTCAAGAAAGCTTTTGAGTTATTGAAGTTTCGAGACTACTTGAAAGTCCTTTCATAACTTGGAGTCGTTTGACAGCTTTAAGACTTTAAGCATTTAGAAGTAGTGTGGCAAATTGAAACTATTTAACCAATTGCACTTCTTGAAGTGGTTAAAGTTGTTTTAACAGCTTAAAAGCTTTAACAAATTTGAACTCATTTGTTAATCTAATAGGTATAAAGAATTGACAACTATACAAACCCATACATATACGTGTTTATTCAAAAACTCTAAAATTTAGAAAGTTATGAATTTGGCAGAAATTGTGGTTGTTAATTGATGAGTAATATGGTTTAATCCCCTTTTAAACGTTAAGTTCACGAATGGAAACATTTAAGATTTTGAATAAATTTTCATATGAATAGAAGAACTGCCTTTAAAATACCAACTTGTTTTAAATATAAGAAACGATTCCAATCAAGAAGAAATTCAAAGTTGAACAGTTCATTAACGAAGTCTCGTTTCCCGTACATTCTTGACTTACACAGATATATGTGATACCTACCAGCAATAATTTATATTTTTTGAAATACATTACTTAAATTATATACCTAATTATTATTTATTTTTAATTTAATTTAAGAAAAAATTAAATTTTAATTAAGAAGCTTTTGAAAAGACCATTTATTTATTCCAGCAATTTAATTTTGTTAAATTAAAAATTAACATTGTGTGTGCAATGCAAGTAGAAGATAAAATTAAAATTAAAAAAAAAAACAACTTTAACTGATCAAAAAAAAACAAAACATTAACAAAATAACATGTAGTTAAAAAAAAAAGAAAAACCATGAAAACACATTAGTTAAGTGCAGTAAATACAAAAACAAAATTAATCGTGCTTACACAAATTATAAAAAAAAAATAATGAAATCAATTAATAGCATTAGCTATATCGCTACCTTAAGACAAAATTTATTATTAATAATATGCAAAACTAAAATGAAAAACAAAACAAAAAAAAAAACTAAAATTAAATACATACATGTAATTAAGCACTTTTAACAAAAAAAAAAGAAAATAAGAAACAAAAATTAAGCTTTGATAACTTAAACAACAAAACAAAAAAAAATATTAAAACAAATTGTGTAAAATGCGAACAACAAAAAATGATTTTTATAAAAAAGAATAACAAAAAAAAAACCTAAAATATTTATAGACATATAGTTTACGTGTAAAAAAAATATATTTAACAAGAACGTGAAGTAAAAAACAAAAAAAACAAATGCAATTTGATGTTATTTATGTTAAAGTAAACTAAAGTAATTAAAATGAAAATAATTGCAAAACAAACATTCTCCTCTATCCCTCCATTAAGCAAACATTTATTTTAAATTTTAAATTTTAAATTTAATAATATTTCGTCCTTAGTTCTTAAAGAAACCATTTAACAAATAAAAACAAGATAGTAAAGAAATAAATATGTATAAGCTATAAGATTATTATATGAATCGATTTATGTTTAACATAACAACAACTATTTATTAATATTATAATTATTTATACTCGTACCTATATTTATAATTGACACACCAACACACACATATACATACACTTATACAAACACTCAAATACATACAAGAAAATACACACATGATAAACAAAGATTTTGAAGTAAAATAATAAAAATTATGATTGTGTTTGATTAAGTTGTTTATAATATGATGTTTATTTATTTAAATAAATAAAAGTCATACAATAAGCTATGTTGGTTTCATTTTACTAAGACATTTCAGCAAAGCTCTTGGCAGCAGCTATAAAGGAGACATATTGAAGGCAGCGGAATTGAGCTGCACATTTACCAGAATTGTAAGTAAATTCATTCATTTTTTCTTTAAAAACATTTAAATGTGTTCAATAGAAATATTATGCATTTCTACAAAGATGAATTTTGCTAGAAAACATTGTTTTGACGTCTTGTACATATGTACATATTATTAAAATGACCTTCAATAGGCGTTTAGTTCAGAATAGAGCTCTGAACAGAGTCCGAGCATGTCGAGCATGTTCTGAACGTCCCCTGAACGAAGCGTGTTCTGAGCACTCTAGGGCTGTGTCAATCAGGAACGATTCAATTTTTTGATCCTGTCATCGAAAAGTATTAATGATTGAAATCACAAATTTTCGTTTCAATCGATCCCAATCTCAATCATTTCGATGATTCTCGATTTTCCATCCCAATCTCAATCATTTCAATCAATCTCGATTTTCGATTTCGATTTTCAATCTCTATTGAATTATTAATATATTTTATCGGAGAAAAGAAATATGGGTGAGATTGGATTCGATCAAAATCGGTACGGAATTCGTGATATTTGGGGATTGAATTTCATCGAAACCGAAATAAAAAAAAATATGTGAGTGCCGGGACTCACGGTTAAATATGTGTAAACATCAACGTTTGTCCAAGTGCCTGATTTTTGTTACTGAACGTCATCAAAAGAAATATATTGAATAATTAATACTACATTACCTATCTGTAGGCAGTGCTTAAAAAGCTTAGTGTTGAAAGAACGGCAGCGAAATACCCAGTGGGGGAACCGCTGTAACGAAATTTCCAAGCACTAAAAGGCTGGTGGTGAAGTGTCCAACGAACGGTGAAGGTTCGGTACTGAAAGGTCCTGCTTCATAGTTCACTCTCAACTTTAAGATGACTTCACATTACACATGGTTATTGTTTATGGTAATCAAATCACTCTCTGAGCATCGACAAACAACAACTGTCAGCGGAGAGCACTAAAATCGTGTTTTCAATTAAATGACACCGAACCCAAATTCCAAAGGAACTTAATGGTTTGACTGACAGGGGCCGAATTAAAATATCCAGTTAGAACTGTCAACAAACTTGCAACCCTTATGAAACTCCATCTTTCCATCGAGTAAAACTTACAAAAAGTTCAATCTTAATTTTATACTGAACGAACCTCAAATGAATGCCACTATGAGATAGCCGGTATTTAGTTGCAGTTGTTGTCAGTGGAAATCACTTAAATCGCAGTTTCAATCAATTGACACCATCAATCGCCTATGGAATTGGACGCTGTGATTTTTAATGAATGCTAACTTTGTGCAAGTACAAAGGTAGCCGATAACTCTGCAATTTGTTCAACCTCAGCTATTTTGTATATCACAGCCTACAAATTGCAAGAAGAAATTGCATCGTTTAAAAGCAGTATAATGTAAACGTAGAATCTAAGTTCAGATTTTAATCACTGAACGCAACCGATATCCTACCATACCTACAGCCATTGGCCTACCACACCTACAGTCAATTGTCAATCCCTACAGCTGACTATTATTATTTTTGTTTTGATTTTGTTTTCTTTTTAATTACTAGTGTCGCGTCCATTTTGTTCGGGGAATAATTAAAAATTAAAGAAAAAAATATAAAAATATAAGTGTTAAAGTGATAAAATCGTCGGTCGCGCTAAAAACAATTTGCTTTCGTCGTTGGCAAAAACAATTTAAATGAGTGGTCGCGAAAAAGTATAATCGAATTGTCGGTCGCGTTAAAATCAATTTGTTTTGGTCGGGGCAAATCAGATTTCGTAACGTAACGTGCTACAACGTAAAGTGCACGACGTAACGTTGCACACGAACGTTCACGTTTTTTTTTCACTCTACCGCCAGCATAGATGTTTACACATCAAAAATTGTCTGAGTGCCGAGTCTCATGGTTAATATGTGTAAACATCAACGTTTGTTTTTACGTACTCTCACGGCCAGCCCTCTAGCTCCAGTGGAATTTCGAAAATTTGCACTGTCCAGAATTTAAGTACGGTGGATCGATAAACGGATTACACCAATCGATTTAGGAGGTGGAAATTGCCTCATGTCACCCAGCTCTCTAGGTCCATTAGAACACTTTTAATTTGACAGGTGTCAAAATGCCAAATCATTTCCGAGAATACGCGCTACGTAACGAGGTACATCGTAACGTCGCACGGAGGAAAGTCCACGTTTTTATTTCACTCTACTATGAGGTATGTATGGGGGGGCATGCTGCCCCCCTGCAAAACCCCTGCTTGGAACACTATAGGATTTGGGGTAGGTGCGAGTTTGGAGTATCCAAAGTACTAAATCACAGAAACAAAGCGTTGTTTTTCTTTGTTTCGCACAAAACATCCAAGGGATGAGTTCTTATTTCTGGGATGAGTTGTCCAGGGATGAGTTGTCCAGGGATGAGTTGTCCAGGGATGAGTTGTCCCGGTATGAGGTGTCCTGGTACCAGTCAGCCTGGTTTTAAAGTGTTGGTATGATATTAGTTAACAATCTACTAACTTAAAAGCTCTTTACTAAAATATTAAGCCTGATTTCTTAATCATAGGATCATGAGCAGTGTGAAGTCGAGGGGATACAAAGATGATTTAACAGAAAACAGGTGCGGAGCTTCTTAAGAAGAGTCAAAAAGAAAACAACAGGATTCACTAGCCATCCTGGAGCCTGCAAACATATGGAAGGAAACACCAAAGTGGAAATGCAGGTGATGCTAAACATCTGGAGAGATCATTTCAATGGCGATAAAGTCCAAGATCCCGCCAACGAGCAGCCCTGCCAAGTTTTTTTGGTTGATGATCTGGAGTTTCACCCACCCGACCTGAATGAAATCAAGGTAGCCATCACCAGGCTAAAGTCGAACAAGCTGCCGGTGACTACTGAAGATGGTTTACAGGCGGCGCTTTCCAAGCTCGATGGAGATGATGCAAGGAGCATACACCAACTCGGAAGTAAAATTTAGTCGGAGGAAAGTATACCCGACGAGTGGTACCTAAGTACCATTTGCCCGATCCATAAAAAAGGTGATCGCCTTCTCTGCACCAACTACAGAGGCATTAGTCTTTTAAATATCGCTTACAAGATCATGTCAACCGTATTATGTGAAGGCCTGAAGCCATTTACTGAGAAACTGATTGGCCCTTATCAGTGTGGTTTCAGGCCTGGAAAGTCTACCATCAACGCCAAATCCTGGAGAAAACCCAAGAATTAAATATTGATACACACCACCTTTTCATCGACTTCAAAGCAGCTTATGGCATTGTTAACAGGGATGATGATGAGCTTTACCGTGCCATGTCGAGTTTTGGTATCCCTGCCAAGCCGATACGCCTTATCAGGATGACATTGGAGAATGCTCTCTGCTCAGTCGAAGTGAAAGAGATTCAACCGAAACCTTCAAAACCACCAGAGAACTACGACAAGGTGACGCGCTGTCATGTAGCTGCTTCAATATTGTTCTTAAGAGAGTGGTGCGCAACTCTCAGGCCAACACAATATCTTGGATATGAACAAAATGGGTCTTGTTATTAATGAGCAGAAGACGAAGTATGTATATGCTGTTATCTAATAGAGTCAATTTACATCGCAGACTTGGTCAGAACGTGACTATCAATAGGTATAACTTTGAGGTGGTCAGTGAATTTGTCTACCTGTGTACTGCTGTAAACTCCGCAAATGACATCAGCGCTGAAACCAAGCGTAGACTAACTTTGCCTAATCGCTGTTTCCTTGGGCTTAGTAAACAAATGAAGAATTAAACCCTATCGAGAAGTACCAAGGAGACGCTGTACAAAACTCTAATCATCCCGGTCTATGCTCTATGGTGTAGAAGCATGGGCCCTCTTCCAGGCGGATGAATTCTCCCTTGGTGTCTTCGAGGGAAAGGTTCTACGCACTATTTATGGGCGGGTTTATGTCAATGGGCAAAATAACACCTGGCGGAGACGATACAACCACGAACTATACGAGCTCTTCACTGACGTGCCACTGTCATCGGTTAAAAAGGCTAGGGCATGTAGAGCGAATAAACATCGAAGCTCTAGCCCGTAAGGTAATCAACGGTAAGCCAGCGGAAACGAGAAACAGAGGCAGATCTCATCTCCGGTGGCGTGACCAAGTTGAGGGTGATAAACGCCGACTTGGTATTCAAAACTGGAGACGGCAAGCTAGAGAACGAGAAAACTGGCAGAGTCTATCACTTGAGGCCCAGGAGCACCCCACACTTTAGCGCCATCTAAAGAAAGAAAGAAAATGTTTTAATAGCTGAACACACCTAAACCAGTGACAGTTCATGCAAAAAAGGAAGCAAACATACCTTTTTCACATTTGTTATTGTCAAAGTGACATATAAAGTTAGGTTAGGTATAGGTAAGGTTGTTGGGCTGATAGAGGATAGAGAGAGTACAGTTATTTCTTATTTAGTGTTAAGATCTTCAGATCCTATCTGTCTCCCCCTTTCCAAAACACAAGAATCTCAAGAAATTAATTTGTCACAGTCTGTTTGAAGGAGCAGATTGGTACGTATATGTTTGGTTCTGCCAGGCTAGGATAATTTGATGATATAATTCATGACAGCTCGTCTCCTTTCTCATTACCTGGAATTTCTATTTAACCAAGAACCCAGCAGAGCCTTACGTTATGCCGCCCGCCAGCCAAGGACCTTGAACTCTATGTGGCAGCAGGAAGCAAGCTTAGACTTTATTTCGATGGCAGAGAGCGCTTTTATGACTCCGTGGCTGTCAATGAAGAAGGTAATATCAGCAGGTGGTATCGCCAACATTGACAGTCATTCAGCAGCTTTGGTTACTGCCAAAACCTCATCTGGAAGACGCTGCTGTTGTCAGGGAATCTATAGGAGTTGGTTCAGTAAAAGGTACGATAATAACTCATTAAAAATTTGGGAATTCAAAAGAAAAATAGCATCATACTAAAAATGCTTTAACATGACACTAAATCGTGTACAATTTTGCGCCCCAATTTCATTACCGTGTTCACTTTTGTTCCGTTCTGCTAACTTCTTCTTCTGGCTATCGAACAACGACAAAGATTGGATTCTGGAATGTTAAAACCCTTTTTGACAACCGCAAACCATTCTCCTTCCCAAAAACGCCATATTCCTCCAACTTGAGAAAGAATTCCTTCGATATAACCTAGACATCTTTAGACTGAGCGAAGTGAGATAGATTAGCTCAGGTTAGGTGGATTCACCTTCGAAAAGCACATTCTACATTTGCTCGTTCACTTCATTTACTTTCTTCATTCGCCTGCTATTCCGGCGGCGGCGTAGGACTGATCACGACTCAAAAGGTGCGTGAAAGTCTTATAACCTAGAAACCCATCAATCAGAGTAAATGAAGAAAAATCCCCTGACTGAGAATTCGACGGACGTCGCAAAAGATGAATTTTACTGTCAACTGAGCACTGTTTTTAGAGGGTCGCCAAGTAGAGACATTACTATAGTGATGGCCGGTCTAAGTCCTAAGATTGGTTAGACAACACAGATCTTAAGCACGTTCTGGGTGACAATGGAGTGTGGTTTTTTGACTTTTGCAGCGCAAACGGGCTAACCATTGGAGGCACTTTGATTGAACATAAGATCTCGCACAAGATAAGTTGGGTTGTCCATGGATTAATATGGTACAGCGAACCTGATTGATTACTTCGCGATCGGGCGTTGTTTTCAGGATTTGGTTGATTGTGAAAATTTGGTCAATGTTCGATCTACCGGGTCAGAAGCTAAACTTTTCCTTGACGAATAAATTGTTGTAACACGGGTAAAGAAGTATATAGTAGGGCAGAGATACCGCTCAATAGTTCTTGCAGGACACAGGATTACCATTTTTGTGCAGCTTGCACCATTCTGTATGTTTGAATGTGTGTGTTTGGCCGTATTCCAAGTGGCGTGGATTGTTTGTCAGCAATTTTCTTTGAATCAATTCATCAAATATTTCTTCCAAAATGCGCCGTAAGGTTGTTCCACTGACGCTGAGTGCAGCAGGGGAGGGCTTTCGGCACCACTCTCTTTCTTACCGCTTCAACCAGTTCATTGGAACGTCTTAGGCGTTCATGAACGGCATGTCTACGATCTCTCACTGTTCCATGCTCAACAAAATTCGACACCAAATGACGAATAGTGTTGTCAGACGGTGCTTGTTGGTGCATGTTGAGTTAACACAATTGAAGGTCTATTTCCAATGTACAGAGTCTCTAAGCAGTTCATGATTAAGATTGTACTAAATTGACGTTTCAAAAACATATCTACTCAAGTCAATCGGTTTACAACTGTCAAACCTATTCAATGTTAACATACCGACACAAAAGAAGGCTCACCCGATGAGATGCAGAGAGCATAAATTAAGAGGATATTCCAATAATCGGGCATTCTTTCTTCCACCCACCCTTTTTTTTATTATTTGATGCATGCACCCTGCAAAATAGATCACTACCGTATTTGAAGGGCTCTGCCTGTAAGTTATCATTACCCACGCCCTTTTTGTTTTTAAGATAGACTTTTACCTCATCTATACTGGGTTGCTTCTTCATCATAAAAGCCATTCAGCAGCTACTAAAAATACGTCTTAAACACATCTTATTTTGTCTGTGCTTTTGCTTAAGTAAAAATTACCTTCGCTGTTTAGAAGAGTCTGCTTTCCTTTCTTTAATCCAGCAACCAGTGGGTTGGCTGTTTATAAAACCTTCTGATGTTGTTTCGATCGCGAGACTGTTCTATCTTCTTCAGCTGGGAGACTGCGTGCGCCGGAACCTCTTCTATTCCCTTCTTCTAGCTCGATAGTACTTCCTCACTGTTTCGGGTAGATACCGCGTGTTCTTTCCATTTAATGATTTCGTGACATATTTTTTTTGACACCTCTCGATTGTGCAAGTTGAATGCACAGGGAAAAACTTCTCGCTAAGACGTACTACGAGCTGCTGCAATGTCAATTAGTCGGAAGCTGTGATTTATAATGGCTGCTGTGCTTATCAACAAATCCGACGAAGATTTTGTTCCTTTCAAACTTTGACATCTAACACTGGACAGGACAGGCTCGATATTGGCTTCACCCAAGACGTCACTTAACTCCTCCTTAAAAGGCTATTCAGCTTCATTGTGTACGTGTGCACATGAGGCTGATTGGGAAAGCGGCTTTTATGCAGATCAGAGCCATGCAGGCTATAATATGTATCGGTTAAAAATTAATAACTTTGCTTCAAAGCCAATTCCCTTAAACGAATCTGCATCCTCAAACGTGTTATCTTCTATCACATTTAGTAAATGCTGATTTTTTCTTTCGTATCTCCTGGAACTCGTTAATATTTATCCTATAACACAAAGACACAGACTCAAGCGCTTGAGTATTACGTTGGGTGTAAGGTTTTCTCACGTTCTAGTTACACACTCTGGATTCGTTATGTTTTCCTTTGATGGTTATCATTATCCCAGAGGCTGCTCTCTCTCTATAATCGTTGACTTTTTCTGGGGCAGGAACATTAAGCCAACGATACAGCATCCAAAACCCGGATGATCACGTACTTTCTGTACCCTAGAACAGCGGGACGGGATGGACAAAATTCGACAAAATTCGACAGCTGCGAGCCATCATCCATCACCATCACAGAGCTCCCTCAAAGTATATAAGAGTAGCTCAGGTTATTTCTGTCATGCATTGACAATATCGTTGATTCACTCTATTGTATTCACGGTTTTGATGAATCTTTTGCTTCGGTGAATTATAGAAACTAGCTTTTGGGCCGTTTATTATATCCAAAAAATTATTGCTGGTGTACTTCAGGGCTCAGTGTTATCGCCATAACATTTTTCCATATTTGTATCAATACTGATCTTTTGGCTTAAGCTTCTAATCCAATTCATTGT
Organism: Leucozona laternaria; assembly: GCA_932273885.2. Classification (NCBI taxonomy): domain Eukaryota; kingdom Metazoa; phylum Arthropoda; class Insecta; order Diptera; family Syrphidae; genus Leucozona; species Leucozona laternaria. Next base: position 213,307,533 of record OW026366.1, on the reverse strand, counting down.
TTCGCTTACTCTCAGTGTAGAAGGACCGTGTGTTGGACTGTCATGTCGGAGGTATCGTTTCGATTTCCAGCTTCTTCCACCTTAAAACAAAAAATGGTTTTTTAGTGCTGCTGCCTCTTGTGAGGAAGTGACAATACTCCAAGAGTATATATCTCCTGTCATGAATAAGTGTTTCTCACCTAAGCCCTTCAGATTTGGCAGAAAATTGTAGGTCCTCTCCATTCCTATCAATAACACACGCTCAGGAATGGTTGAGAGTTGTAAGTCCTTTGTTCTCCATGAACTGTCATGCCAGTAAATTTGTGTTGTATCTATTTAAACCCAACTAAAAACTATAAAACTTCTAAAATCTGCCCCTCAGATTTCTAAATTGTAAGCACTGCCGATTTTTGTTCATTTTCATTGCAAATTTCTTAATATATTTTCATCTGAGCTTTCAAGTTAAAATTTGGGACTAATTTCAGAACCCTCTGACGTTAACAGTTGAGTTGAAAGCGGGATTCGCCCAGATTATTCTCTAAATTTTTTTGTTTTCATTCGGGCTACTGTTTCCTGTCCCTCCCATTTCCCATTTGAAACCTATCATACGCCACTGAAAAAAATTAATTCATTTGCTTTCAAACAGGTTCTTTCCTCTGGCGATATATGACGTGGCATGAAGTGATAATTTAAACAAAATATTGTTATTTCTGCTGAGTTCTACAAACACGAATCAATTGCTAAAACTATGCGTTAAAAAATATTTATGCTATTTTCATGAATATGTTATTATTCCCGCAGCTTCAAGGTCAGTGTCAAAATAATAATAAATATTTCAACCATTTCCAAAACAAAACAGAAAAACAACAAAAAAAAAACTTCAACTTGCTGAATGATTTATTAATTCAAAAACCTTCCTATGTGAAGATGTAGGCATTTGTATATTTTACCCCCAGAAAATTCAGCTTTTCCGCAGTGCATATACTTTTGATTTTCATTAAAAAAGCAAACAAAAGCCATACCCATACCCATGCCCACCCAACTTCCCTCATCAGCACTCCATTTTCACTCATAGTGAACAGTGAAAGAAAGGTGACTCAATAATGAAGAACAATAAATCCATATACATTCATCCCCTTCGTTTTGGTGCTCTCTGTTGATGATGAGTGTTGAACTAACACAATGCACCGATCCCATTCCCGCTGTGAGCACTGAAGTTTCTAAGTATTATGCTGAACACCTATATAGTAACATTTTGTAGCTGCAACGCCTTCTTCCCGCCCCTCTCTCGTGTCATTGTGTCGTCGTGTCGGTCGTGGTGAACAACAAAAAGTTAAAGTTTATCGTTTAACCTTGAACCATATTCTAACGATAATTACAAATTCCATGCGATGTCAACACTGTTCGTCCATGCCCTGCCACACCTCCACCTCGCCGCCCTCCATCCCTCTGTTTCACCTGCTGGCTGCCACCCAGTTATTAATTCGTATGCAAATTAATGTATTCGAACATGTTACCATGATGTCTGGCAAGTGCTCATGCGTGCGAAATCATCATTCATCGAGAATTCGCGGCCATAGCGACCAAATATATGCATGAAAACAAAAAAAAAAAAGACCAAAATAATATCATCCGTGCTGTGAATTCGAGTCCAGAAATTGGAAATCAATCGCATTCAGGTAACGAAGTTGAAATTCGATGGCATGTAATTATGTTATTCGTCAATCGGCACACGGGCCAACTTAGTTGCAAGAGTGTATAGCCTTTATTAGCATGCCTTGACTGGCAAAGAGGGTATTTGCCTTATAAGGGAAGCTATTGAATTCCAATGCATATCATTTGGCCCGAAATAATGCGGCAATGGGTGTTAAATATTATTTTGTTTCGGGCAGATATCATTGCAATATGAAATGAGATTCCAAAATTGCATTATTGACATTCCCCCCAAGGAATAACTTACTCAAAAGTGATGGGTAATGGTTTACGAAATTGGGCATAAATCGGAATTATTAACGAAAGATAATGTTGTCAATTAAACGATGCATGTACATACATACTTATATCTATAATTGTTTGGCATTCACACTGATGATAATTGTATGAAACTCTTTTCCAGACCGGTTTACCCAAACACATCCCGGATAACTATAGTATGACTTACAACTCTCAATCATTCCTGTGTGGGTGTTATCGGCAGGAATGGAGGGGACATACAATTTTCTGCCGAATCCGAACGACAAAGGTGAGACGTGAGAGGCACTTACTCGCATGAGAAGAGAATTTGTCACTTCCTCGCAAGCGAGGTACATAGCTATAGTCGTAAAGATCACTTTTCTGTTTTTAGGTGGTTGAGACTTTGAATCGAACCCAGACCACCGGTATGACAGAGTCCTTCGCACTACATCATTTAATTTGAGCCAAGAAAAGTTGTTTATAATCAATCTGTAGCGCTATCCGTTGATACTATCGGCAATGACATCGTCGTTTTCGAAGAAGTACTCTCACTGGCAGCGGCGATGTTTTTGGTTAACCTTTTGTTACATATTAACATTCGAGTGTTGCATGATTGTTCACTGAAACGGTCCACTCAAGTTTGACCACCAAATGTTGAATAGTCGACTGGAAAGGACAACCGTGCAAACCGTAACATGGGCGCAACGGGCACATCGTTGCCACAAGAGATTTTCATATAAAGGCCGTGTGCAAATTGGGTTGAAATCACGTTAAATTTTATCGGAAGATTAATTTTTGACACTAATGAGATGAATTTGTACGTGGAAACTTCAAAATTTAATCTGGGATAAAATTTAATCGAATTTTTAATCCAATTCACACACGGCCTAAAGATATAAGGGTTTCCCAATAAGAGGTGTTATTTTGAATAGCCCGCTATTTCGGTAGCTGTCACTTTTGAAGCTGTCATTTTTTGACATTTGACAAGTAAAAACTACGCCATTAATAAAAATGGAACGATACACGCTTCAACAACGCATTGAAATTATTAAAATTCACTATAAAAATGGTGAAAATTTGGCAGAGACAGTTCGTAAAACTAAAACATTTTTGGGTCGTCGTGAAGCACCTTGTCGGACCGCAATACAGAAATTGGTGGACAAATTCGAGCTGTTGGGACAAGTTAGTGATGTGAAGAATAAAACCCTTGCACGTTGCTCAAGAACAACTGAGAATATTGCTGTTGTAGCCCAAAGTGTTGAAGAAAACCCAGGTTTGTCCATTCCTCGTCGTTCTTTGGAATTAGGCATTCCACAAACGTCATTACACCGTATTTTGCATAAAAACTTCGGTCTTAAGGCTTATAAAGTTCAGTTAACACAAGAACTCAAGCCGGCTGATCATCAACAACGTCGTGTCTTTGCTGATTGGGTCCTTGAAATGAATGAAAATGATCCGGAATTTCATCGAAAAATCATTTTGACTGATGAGGCCCATTTCCACCTCGGAGGCTACGTCAACAAGCAAAACTGTCGCATCTGGGGCTCGGAAAACCCAAGAGTTATTGTTGAAAAGCCTCTCCATCCTCAAAGCGTGACCGTTTGGTGCGGTTTATGGTCCGGCGGGGTCATTGGACCTTACTTTTTCGAAAATGAGGCTGGAGCAACAGTTACGGTCAATGGATTGCGCTATCGAGAGATGATTAATGATTTTTTAAGGCCGGAATTGGATGGTATTGATCTGGACAACGTTTACTTTGAACAAGACGGCACTACGTGCCACACAAGCAATGAAACCATCGATCTTTTACGGGAAAAGTTTCCGGACCGTGTTATCTCTCGAAGAGGTGATCACAATTGGCCACCGAGATCTTGTGATTTAACACCTTGCGACTTCTTCCTTTGGGGCCACGTGAAAGATAAGGTCTACGCGTCGATTCAATACCTCAAAGATGGAATTCGTGAGGCTATCGAGGACATAGGGCAGCCACTTTGCGATTTGGTTATGGAAAATTTCATGAAAAGGATATGGTCCTGTAAGCGTGGTCGTGGCGGCCATTCGGCTGATGTTGTATTCCATTATTAACGGCAGACCTTCCTCTTTATAATGAAATAAACATCCGATCATTTATCTCAAAAAATGTCATTTTTCTTTGAATATCAAAATAACACCTCTTATTGGAAAACCCTTTATCATTTGGAAATGTAAAACTATGAGTTCGTAGAGATGTGTTCTGTTCGAAGATGTGTTTAACGGAGTTTGAATTTTACTTGGAAGCATTGTCACTGTCCTTGAATCACTTTAATTCATACAACACATTAACTCCATGACTATAATAAAGCCAATTAAATTCTTGGTTGGATAAAGAGAGAGCAAAGACAATTTTCCCATTATAACTGTCAAAAAGCTAGACTACATGAAGTACAAAAAAGATTGCAGAGGTTTTACGCTGAGAAGACTAAGATGGGAAGATCCTTATGACCTCCCGACCTACCACAACAGACTAAAACTTATGGATATTCTTAATCTTGAGGGCAGACATTCTCAGTTGTGTTTTTTCTTCATTGTAAAATTAATTAACGGAAACATAGACTTTTTGGCTTTTTGCATCTTTTGTCTTGTATTCACTCAAATAATCCCCATGAAACTTGAGATATTGCCTTGAAGTCGTTCATAAAAAAAAAAAAACAAAACATTTTGCTTAGGTGGCCGTGGCACAGACTAGATTCAATGCTCAAACGCACTAACCGCCGTTATGCCAAGGGTCTTCGCTCTGTATCTTTCTCTTGTATCAGATATTCTTTTTTAAAAACATCTTTATCTACATATGCATGTATGTATGTATGTATATGTCAAAGTCAAAACTTTAACAGAAAATATTTAAACAGCACTTGAGGATTTAACCTATAAACCTCAAAAAACAATTGTTTCCCATATATCGCATTCCAATGCGATGTTATAGGTATAAAAATGTCAACTTTGTTCAAACGAATAAAGATTCTCTCCGATCATCCGGTAGATACTGCACTTCAAACAGAATCATAAAAAAGTCAAAATGGGTGACAGCGACAGTAAAACTATTTTCATAGATTAAAACATTTAAATTGAGGAAGCACTTTATTTAACCACTGAATCTGTCAATTGATGGTTGCTGTGATAATAGAGTAAAATCAAACAAATTCAAAGCCGATTAAATAGTCTTAGAAGCATACAATTCAATTGTTTGATTATTAAAATCGTTCTATCGATTTGAAATTTTTGCTTAGATCGATAAATCATGTTAAATAGACTTTCATCTACATATTCCTTGTTTGTGTTATAGGAGTTCGTGGACTGGGCTCTTCAGCCACTTGAAGATCTATAAATATAATTGTTTAATAACGAGTGTTTTGTTTTTCAATGGGTTTGTTGCAAACAAAGGAATTATTGACACTTTTTTGAATTATGGAATACATTCAATACCAACATACCAACTGACATTTCTTTTAAAATTTGTCAAAATGTATGTGAAAACCTGGCTAGCACCTTAATTAGGAGAGTTTTAAGTTCTAAGATAGTTCGGCAGAGCTTAAACTTTATACTTGGACTAGTTTTTTAGTGAGCAATTATGTCAAACTCCCTCATTTGGAGCTTTCTTAACCCTATGGGCGCTTTGGTACATAGAAAATGGCGTAGACACAAATATTTTCGAATCCGCCAATTCACCAAATTTTCTACAGAGGAAATTTCACACATTTATTATAGAATATGTGTTCACGAAAAATCAATAACGGTTGTGGAATTTGGGCCCTTCAACAGAATTTTAGACGTATGTAAATATTGAAGAATAGGGGAGACTGGGGACAAAAGTAACACGTCATGAAAGTAACAAAGCTCATTCACAGCCTTTATAAATTTATTGAAGCATTTCCTTAGGTACATGCAGTTTTGTTAACAACTTAAATCTTCTCTTTACTAGACAGTTGTTCTCGATTGATGGACACGTGTGACGTGTCACAGTAAAAAAAAAAGTTCATCATTTAACATTTGTTCGGGTGACGGTTTGAGGTAAATTTCTACGAAAGAATTCTTTGATACATTAGCCTTAGCCCCGATGAAATTGGTCGAAAAAAAGACATAGGGGCTAGGTAATTTCTTAATTGCAACAACAACTAATCCCCTTCGGGCTTAGCGGCTTGACTTAAGCTCAGAGAAAAACTGTGTTGCGGATAGTTTGTACGGAAACTCCATTTTTTTTCTGTTATGTCGTCGCCAATCCCCGATGTTGTTTTTTCAACAAAATCCCTCCGGGCTTGCAAAAAAACACGGCTATTTTTTCTTTATCCCTGCTTATTATTTTAAAAAATATAAGATTCTCAGCAAAATATTTAATTTTTTTTTTAAATGAAGGTATGTGGACATTAGAAGCACTGGACTATGGGGATGAACATAACATGTTACTTTTGTCGACAAGTAGTAAATGTTTAGATAGGTATGTTTTCAGAAGGTTAACTAATCGAAGAACGACTGACACTTCTATTTATAAACAGGCTGCTGAGAAAGTTCAAAAGAAGAACAAGAGTGTTAGGGCCACCGCAAAACATAGAAAAGATCGTATGACAAAATTTAAGTTGTGGCACTAATTAATGCCAAATTATTCAGCAGTAAATACAATTCAATACAAGAAATTTTTACCAATTTTTGAGAGGGTGTTTCCCTAACTTGACACCATAGGAAACATGCACAAGCCTTACGACATCAGTAACGCTTCCACTCTCTTCAAATTTCTTCACAATTTTACCGATTGCTTGCGTAGTCGGTCGATTATGGCGACCTTAATCATCGTGTAAGGCGCAAAAAGTGGCTACGGATGTTAAGCGATCCATTATCGTAAATGGCAAACATCCAACTAATATTATGACACTTCAAATGACAGCTGCCTTTGACAGGTGTCAATAAATTCCATGCTATTAACTGTTTTTTTTTTTTTAAATTGAATACGGGAAATAAATAAGAGTTTTTATAAAGTCTTGGAGAAAACCGTATAAGAGCTTTACTGTCTTGATGTGCGTTGGAATGTCATGTCGCGCCACGCTGGAGATCTAGGAATCAAATTTCAGACTATTCCACCTAAAAACAAAACCAAAATTTTTCATATGGGTATCGGTCTCTTGGTAGTAAGGGACTAATCCTTCAAGAGTATCTGCTAATTCGTTTGGACTCAGCAGAAAATTGTAGGTCCCCTTCATGTCTGCCGACTTACAACACGCACGAAGGAATGGTTGAAAGTTGTAAGTCACTATAGACCCGGCTTCTCCACTAGATGTCGCAACACTAATTTATTTATTTTTATAAAGGGTTTTCCAATAAGAGGTGTTATTTTGAATAGCCCGCTATTTCGGTAGCTGTCACTTTTGAAGCTGTCATTTTTTAACATTTGACAAGTAGAAACTACGCCATTAATAAAAATGGACGCTTCAACAACGCATTGAAATTATTAAAATTCACTATAAAAATGGTGAAAATTTGGCAGAGACGGTTCGTAAAACTAAAACATTTTTGGGTCGTCGTGAAGCACCTTGTCGGACCGCAATACAGAAATTGGTGGACAAATTCGAGCTGTTGGGACAAGTAAGTGATGTGAAGAATAAAACCCGTGCACGTTGCTCAAGAACAACTAAGAATATTGCTGTTGTAGCCCAAAGTGTTGAAGAAAACCCAGGTTTGTCCATTCCTCGTCGTTCTTTGGAATTAGGCATTCCACAAACGTCATTACACCGTATTTTGCATAAAGACTTGGGTCTTAAGGCTTATAAAGTTCAGTTAACACAAGAACTCAAGCCGGCTGATCATCAACAACGTCGTGTCTTTGCTGATTGGGTCCTTGAAATGCATGAAAATGATCCGGAATTTCATCGAAAAATCATCTTGACTGATGAGGCCCATTTCCACCTCAGAGGCTACGTCAACAAGCAAAACTGTCGCATCTGGGGCTCGGAAAACCCAAGAGTTATTGTTGAAAATCCTCTCCATCCTCAACGCGTGACTGTTTGGTGCGGTTTATGGTCCGGCGGGGTCATTGGACCTTCCTTTTTCGAAAATGAGGCTGGAGCAACAGTTACGGTCAATGGATTGCGCTATCGAGAGATGATTAATGATTTTTTATGGCCGGAATTGGATGGTATTGATCTGGACAACGTTTACTTTCAACAAGACGGCGCTACGTGCCACACAAGCAATGAAACCATCGATCTTTTACGGGAAAAGTTTCCGGACCGTGTTATCTCTCGAAGAGGTGATCACAATTGGCCACCTAGATCTTGTGATTTAACACCTTGCGACTTCTTCCTTTGGGGCCACGTGAAAGATAAGGTCTACGCCAACAGCCCGATTCAAGACCTCAAAGATGGAATTCGTGAGGCTATCGAGGACATAGGGCAGCCACTTTGCGATTTGGTTATGGAAAATTTCATGAAAAGGATATGGTCCTGTCAGCGTGGTCGTGGCGGCCATTTGGCTGATGTTGTGTTTCATTATTAACGGCATACTTTCCTCTTTATAATGAAATAAACATCCGATCATTTTTCTCAAAAAATGTGAATTGTGAATGAAGCTTCGTACTACTTCAAATAAGAAGGATTTGATTATTCATACTATAACTTCTTTTCATGATCTATACATTCTATAGAATATCTTCGTGAAGAAGAAGGCAGTCGGTGGAAGATTTTATGAGTCGGAAAATGTTGACATCATCGGCCTACATAACATATACTTCGAATGATTAACTCTAACTGGAATGTCATTTATAAGAAGGACTAATATGACTACCTTGATGAACATAATTTAATTTATTACAAACAAGCACTTCGAAAATGTTTGGGATCACTGATAATTTGCAGATTAATTGTATTATTCACCATAAATAAGTCTTATGTTCTTAATAAGTTCGTTATTACATTATTATAGGCCAACAACTACTACCGCGGTATCTAAGTCTAAGATTTGTGTCAAATTAATCTATGACGATGACCAGATTCTTGGTTTTAGCTAATAATTGCTATGTTGGACGGAATGAGTCTCTAGTAAAGTCATAATTATAGGTATATGTACCTAAACATGTACATGTACTTTCCTACCTAAATAAATTTTGATTACAAAAATGATGATAAAACTGACCACTCATAATAATAGCATCAGGCTAAAGTTGCAACATCTAACCATATCAACCTTGACCACAATTAACATGCGCATACTTAACAACTATTATTAAAATATATATCAATATCATTATCATCACGAACAAAAAAAAAAGGTTTTTCAACTTTAATCTTGGCTACGAATTGTCAATCTCATTTCCTAACTAAACTGTCACTTAAAATGCGACATTCTACCCACCTGTAAGTCGAAAAAAGCTCAGTGTTTGATGTTTAAGTATAGAAGTATTTGCATTTAACGCTTCAATAACTGTAGCTCTATTCCAATTGCATTACACTCACACTTCTCTATCACAGACCCTTACTTATAGACCAAAATTCGATTATAGCTTCTATTCGATGTCTCTTTTTTTGTTTGTTATTTGACAGAGATATGTACATAACGTGTAGGTAATAGAAAAATAGTTTGAACAAATAGAAAAAAAAAAAAACATAGAAAAGATCGTAATTAATTCGAATTCTGCGTGTAAGCTCATCTCATCACAATAACAATACTGTCAGTACTTGGTAGTGCATCGGGCCGATAGTATCATCGCATTCGATTCGAGTCGGTAAAAATACAAACCCAAACGATCTTCAACAACAACAGTAAGAAAAATAAAACAGTTTTGAGAAGTATTGTAATTAGCCCTTCGTCTCGATCACCGCGCTGCAACAGACCGACACACCTGTGTTTGCACTTGAAACTATATTACCTCAAGATCGTGTGAAGATTTTTTATTTTTTTTTTTAAATATAATTGAAATTCTCATAACTTCTATCAACTTAAATAAAAACCTCAAGTTATAATAGTTTTAAACAATTTCAATTTGTAGATAATTAGAAAAATACTGATTTCGTGGTGCAAACAAGAGTGATTATGTGATTTTGCTCAGTGTCAAGTTAAAAGGTAGAAATATATAAGTATATCAAATTTCAAATATGAGAAATTTCTTGCATATACAATAATTTATTATGTGATTGTTTATCAGTATTGAAGTTCAATACGCGGATTACAAATAATGGATATGGATAAACGTCAACAGTTTTTCCTGACAACTTTACTAATCATCATCATCAGTGGAGTGAAATTTAATTGTAAGTTCGAATAATCGTAAGGGATGAATGCGGATATCTATTTACTAATAAATTACGCACAAATTGGTTGCACGAACTTGCTCTATGGATGCTGATAGTATATAAGTAAAGGTTGTTTTTTTTAGACGTGTGGTTTTCAAGAAGAAATACAACGCATATAATTTAATGTTATGGCCAAGAATTCAGCTTTTTTATAAAGGTGAGGATTTGCCATTATGTTTTAAAAATGATTTCGGGAAAGAGGCCGCCGCGGCTGGCTCGAATAAATTCCAGCTGAGAGGCCCAATTTTCGACCACTGTTTGCAGCGATTTTGGCCGTATATCAGGAATAACGCGTCGAATATTCCATTCCAAGGCGTCAATCATCTCGGGCTTATCTGCGTAGACAAGCGATTTCACATAACCCCACAAAAAATAGTCCAGCGATGTTAAATCGCACGATCTTGGAGGCCACGCCACAGGCCCACGACGCGAAATAATGCGCTCACCAAAAGTTTCCTTCAGTAAATTGATTGTTTCGTCGGCTGTATGGCATGTAGCGCCATCTTGTTGGAACCAAAGGTCGTCCACATCAACATCCTTCAATTCAGGCACGAAACAGTCATTTATCATGGCTCTATAGCGTTTCCCATTGCCTGTAAAATTATGGCCGGCTGCATTTTTGAAGAAATATGGACCAATGATTCACTCCAAATACCACAATTTTGCTTATTAACGTACCCATTCAACCAAAAATGTAAATCGGGATTTGTGGCCATCTCGTTTTGGGCCCATTCACCGAACATGCGAAGCGCTTGATGGCTCGGCTTCAATTCTTGCACGAGTTGGATTTTGTAAGCCCGCAAACCAAGATCCTTCCGCAAAATCTTATTTAAAGTGGATGGGCACAGCTCCAATTGTTGCGCGCGATGTCGGATTGACTCATTCGGGTCTTCTACGATACTCTGCTCCACAACAGCAATAGCATCTTCGGTGCGCACTGTACGGCGTCTCTGAGGATGCGCATTATCCACTAGAGTAAACGTGGTGCGAAACCGATCCATGGTTGCTCGAATTACCGACTCTTCTGGGCGATTATGTCGACCGTAACATCGGTTATAAATTTCTATTAATTATGAAATGGCAAACCAAACGGAGCATAAATCAAGTGACAGCTGTTAAAAAGACCAACTCCAAAAAAAAGTGTTGCTAGATTGAAAACCACACGTCTGAAAAAAAAACACCCTGTAGAATTATAACAGATTTTCATTAGATATAATATATGAACTCAAATTGAAGATCAATATTTCATTTTTGTTATTCAATTGGGCTTCGAAGTTGCACTTGATTTAGGCGCCAGTTTAAGCTTTCATTGAAACTCGTCATTGAAAATTTTAATATTTGGTTTTGAGGCACTTAATACTTTTGATGACAGTGTGAAGATGATGACTAAATTATTAATTCTTGACGCAAAAATTAAATTTCGATTTGGCCCAAACATCCACATTAACTGAGTTTTTTTTCATTTCTAATGATCATTCAAAAATTAAACGTCATTTTATGGGGAAGTTTGGGTTCGATTTAATTTTTTTTAAGCTTAATTAATAATGCAAGTCATCAGTTTTATTTTTGGATCAAAATAATTACTGATTTTACTCTCTAAACGTCTCAAAATTGACAATTAAAACTTTCAATTATGGTTTTCAATAATAGCTAAAACGGGCGCCTTCTTTGTATTTTTGTTGTATAAAAAAATGTTTGCTTAATTATTTGTAACTGTAAGTGCTTTGGACTGTCACGTGTTGGAGGTCTTGGGATCGAATCCCTGCTGAATTCCAATTTAAACCAAAAACAAATGGTTTTTGTTCAGGAGAACTTCCTCTTGATGAAAAATCCTGCAACCACCATCTTAGCCCTTCGGATTCGACAGAAAATAGTAGGTAACCTCCATTCCTGCCAAAATATTCTTTAGTCAATTTCGTTCAGGCTTGGCACAGAATTAGATTCTCTAAGGCTCAGTTTTTCAGTGTTGAGTTAAACTAGAGTTAGTTAACTCAACAAGTAAATTAACCCACAGTTAAGTGAGGAAGCAGTTTTTTGGTGAAGAATTTTTGCGGAACAACTAAACAAACTTGATGGATAAGACATCAAAAGCATCTGTTCAGTTAATCCTGAGTTAACTCTCCAAATTTGATGAGTTAACTCGGGCTTAACTTTAATCTCTCACTGAAAAACTGGACCTACAAGGTTTTAATATCTTGAATACCTAAATAAGCTCTTACAGCCTTATTTATAAACTAGTTTTAGCGACGGAGTGAAGTTACTCCGACTTAACAACGCCTCTAATCCTGAAAAGTTTATTTATAAAAAAAAAATAACAGAGGAATAGAGGCGGAGTAAGCTAAAACTGGTTCATAGGAGGTTTAAAGCCGTAGTAAAGCCGTTTTAGTATCTAAATGTCATTTTGACATGACATCGTGTGAAATTTACAAAAAGGAGTGCAAACAAAATTTTCTTTTACCTTTTTGTTACTAATTGTAAGACGAAATGAATAGTTACTTGGGATTTATAAATTATTTAAATTCTTTAAATGATTTAACTGCAAGAAGGAGAAGCCCAAAGCAGTACATAACTCGTTCCAATCCCATGACACCGAAGGATAAAGATTTCCACTCGAAATACCGATTTTCGAAAGAAAATATGAAAAAATTACTACACTGTTTCCTTTAATTTCTCTTATCCATTTATTAAGTAATTACTTAGACAAAATACCACAAATAAATTATTACTTAAAATGAATAATTGTGATAATAAGCTGGGGATTGTTTCCATTTATTATAACCAGAGTTTTGGATTGGTCATTTTTTTTTTATAATATATTTGACATAAGGAGGATGTAGATAAAACGGCCAAGAAAGTATTTTATAAATAAGGATTTGTTTGACGTGGCTTAAAGACGGAGTAAGTGCTTCGACTAGGTTTAACTATTTCCAGGTTGTACCGAGTATTTGTGAAATCTAATAAATAAGGCTCCTCGATTTTATTGAATAATTTCATTTGTAAAATATTTTAAATTTCTTTATTGAAAGATAATATCGGCACACCTCAATTCGATGGTCTACATAATTGCTCCTCGATTTTATTTATGTGCATTGTTTTCTCGTCCTTTTAGCTTTTGACTTATTGTTCCCAAAGACCATACTCTGGAGATAACCACAAAGGGCCAAAGGCGTCAAATACATTATTGGTGGTCGAAATAAAACGATCCAATTATTCCTTTTACCAACAAAAGTAACGAATCAAAAAGTAACGAAATGTACACTTAGGTTAGGAGGGGCAGAGATGCTCCTAAACTAATGACTTGCATAGACTGGTTTATTTACGAACCAGCCCGTGCTCTTTATATATTTTCTCATGTTTGCCAATCTGACCTGCGCTAGATCGTCCAGTTCTCAGCGATAGAATATACCTACTGAGTTTTCTTTTAATTAATTCTAGGCCATACGCTTCTAGAGATAACGCAATCGTTCCTGGACATCTAGGAGTTATTGATTTGCTCTTTCATAATTATGTTTATCTTCTTTTCAATCACTCCAATTGGAACGTCTGGTAACATAAATTGGCTACTATTTTCCATATTTGATACTGACCCCTTCCTTGCCAGTTCATCTGCTATGTCGTTCCCTTCTATATTGCTACGTCCAGGAACCCAGCAGAGTTTTGGTTTTGGTTGGTGTTGCAAATATTGTTCAGTATGCTTCGGCATTTTGCTACTGCTTGGATCAATAGCGTAAATCTCAGCTTGTGTAGTGTCTTACACTCATCTGGGAGCTTGTATGATTCTCTAATATTAAGAGTTTCACAGATCACCCCAGTTCCTGTTCCGTCTGCCATTTTTGACCCATCAGTGTAGAAGGGGATACCCTGTTCACTGATTAGTAAGTTGGGTTCCCATTCATGCCTTTCAGGATTTGAAATAGAGAAGTTTTTGTTAAAATCTATTAGGGGTGGTACGTAGTCAGTCGTCGAATCAAGTCTGGCCACTGTGTCATACCTTTGCAAGATAGACCAATGACCTTAGCTGCTGTGCTTCCAAGAGCCCATTTATTTAAGTCGAAGTGCACTCTTGGCTGCAGTGCATCCTATTAACTCGTCCAGGACTGGAAGATTGAGAATAGTTTCCAGCCCTGCTTGTGACGTAGATCTTTGTGCCCCGTTATTCCTATACAGGCTAGTCTCTGTACCTTGTTCAGGTTTTTGAGCTAGCTAACTTTTTCTATAGCTTTCCACCTTACGATCCAACAATAGGTAAGTATGGGTTGAACAATCGCCGTGTACATCCACTGGATGACTTGCGGTCGCATACCCTATCGTGTACCGAAGTTAGAAGGCAAAAAGTGGTCTTTTCATTCTTTCCTCTGTGTTCCGTTTCCAGGTTAGCTTGGAATTTAGGATTACTCCAATATATTTAGCTTCGTTGGAAAGTTTCAAAGGAATTTCATTTAGCTTGGGAGGAGTAAAGCCCTCTAATTTCCTTTTCTTCGTAAACAGAACTAGTTCAGTTTTTGTAGGGTTGACCCCTAGACCGTTTTGTTCTGCCCAAAAAGATAGTTCTTTAAGTTCAGATTCCATAATATCTTTGATTGTGGTAAGATACTTACCCAATATCAAAATTACTATGTCGTCTGCATAGGCCACAATTTTAATGCCCTGATTCCTAAATCTTGTAAGAATTTTCTTAACAACGAGGACCCAGAGGAGAGATGAGATTAAACCTCCCCATAGCAGGATGGTGCCTCTTTAAACTGGTTTGGTTCACAACCAAATAAAATAAAGTCACTATATTTGTTAATAGTGGGAAATATACATTGGGGCATATTCATAGTCACTTTTAAACTCCAGTTTAACTTAGACCTGGGTTTATCCTATCTAAATAACATTGAATAAATCCCAGTCTAATATAAACTGGAGTTTAAAAGTGACTATGAATATGCCCTATTATTTATACTACCTCAAGCATAATTTAGTGCCTTTTGATGAATGTTTTGTTTATTATTAGGTATTTATTTAATTAAGTACATTTTTTGTATATGAAATTAAAGGTAATTAAATAATCTTTTCAGTAGAGATGAAAAAAAGTGGCTTTTCCAGTTGTTAAAAATCAATATCTCAAAATGTGTTTAAAATATCAAAATAACTTTGGTAGATACTATTGGAAAAGTACCCTTCATTTGATATCAATATCATATTTCTACGTCAATTATTTCGCCCGTTATGGACAATTATTTAGAAGAAAATCTGAAATCCTTATTTTGCAATCGTCAACTTCAAGCCTAAATATCTCGGCGATTTTGAAAATATTTTACTCATATATCGGGCTTCACATCACCATTCATTTGATACCAAACTCGTTCGTCTACACTCTGGGCCAAAGCTCCATATCTCCCTTTGCGATTCTAACTGTAAATTGGTAAAATAGGCCACAGACTTTTTCAACGATCAATCGAACAAATTTTCCGCACTTAACTTAAGGTAAAATACAGTAATAACATAAAAGAAAAATCCATGCTTCTTTAAGCATTCAACGCAAATGCATGATGGCTTTGTATATTTGTTTTTAAAACTCCGATCCCAATTTTATAACGTCCAACAACAAATTCCTACCCTCGCAGGGTTTTCCATTTTGGCGTTTTAATTTTTTGATGTGTAAACATCTTTGCTGGCGGTAGAGTGAAAAAAAACGTGAACGTTCGTGTGCAACGTTACGTTGTGCACTTTACGTTGTAGCACGTTACGTTGCGAAATCTGATTTGCCCCGACCAAAACAAATTGATTTTAACGCGACCGACAATTCGATTATACTTTATCGCGACCACTCATTTATATTTTATATTGTTTTTGCCAACGACGAAAGCAAATTGTTTTTAGCGCGACCGACGATTTTAAAATTTTAACACTTATATTTTTATATTTTTTTCTTTAATTTTTAATTATTCCCCGAACAAAATGGACGCGACACTAGTAATTTAAAAGAAAACAAAATCAAAACAAAAATAATAATAGTCAGCTGTTGGGATTGACAATGGACTGTAGGTATGGTATGTTAATGGCTCTAGGTATGGTAGGATATCGGGTGCGTTCAGTGATACAAATCTGAACTTAAATTCTACGTTTACATTATACTGCTTTTAAACGATGCAATTTCTTCTTGCAATTTGTAGGCTGTGATATACAAAAAAGCTAATGTTGAACAAATTGCAGAGTTATCGGCTACTTTTGTAATTGCACAAAGTTAACATTAATTAAAAATCACAGCTGCCAATTTCATAGGCGATTGATGGTGTCAATCGATTGAAACTGCGATATAAGTGATTTCCACTGACAACAACTTCAACTAAATATTCTAAAAACTCAAGATATATAATTCGCCGGCTATCTCACAGTGACATTCATTTGAGGTTCGTTCAGTATAAAATTAAGACTGAACTTTTTGTAAGTTTTAATCGATGGAAAGATGGAGTTTCATAAGGGTTGCAAGTTCGTTGACAGTTCTAACTGAATATTTTAATTCGGCGCCTGTCAGTCAAACCATTAAGTTCCTTTGGAATTTGGGTACGGTGTCATTTAATTGAAACCACGATTTTAGTGCTCTCCGCTGACAGTTGTTGTTTGTCGATGCTCAGAGAGTGATTACCATAAACAATAACCATGTGTAATGTGAAGTCATCTTAAAGTTGAGAGTCAACTACGAAGCAGGACCTTTCAGTACCGAACCTTCACCGTTCGTTGGACACTTCACCACGAGATTTTTAATGCTTGGAAATTTCGTTACAGCGGTTCCCCACTGGGTATTTCGCTGCCGTTCTTTCAACACTAAGCTTTTTAAGCACTGCCTACAGATAGGTAATGTAGTGTTAATTATTCAATATGTTTCTTTTGATGACGTTGAGTAACAAAAATCAGGCACTTGGACAAACGTTGATGTTTACACATATTTAACCGTGAGTCCCGGCACTCACATATTTTTTTTATTGTTTTATTTATATAGATTTCAGGCTCACATTTTTTCAACCACGATTGCTGTTTATTTTCCATTTATTTAAACTGTCTTTAAATTTGTATTAAAACGCCATAGGTTCAATTGTGTTTAAATTTTCGCACTGCAAAATCCAATTCACTTTTTGTTTGGTTAATTATTATATTTTTACTACTTTTTTGAATACCTTTATTTTTGTCAATTAACAATTCGTTAATGGAATTGCGAATTAAACATTAATTTGTATGCATACTTATCACATGTCCAATTTAATTCGTGACATTTAAATTATTGTTGGCTTTAGTTTTTTTTATTTTTTTGCTCAACTTACCGGTTGTATGTGTGTGTGTGTGTGTGTGTGTAATTAATTGCATATTAAACTGCTTGAAAAGCCAAAGATTTATAAATTATGTCAGAGTGTCATCACTTATAAATCTAAATACATTCTACACCTTTGAAACTTATTCAAGTAATTTTTAGCTTCGAAAAAAACTTTTCTCGTATATGCATTTCAAATTCATTATCTCATACAAAATGTATTAAATAACGGTGTGATGAAGGGCGGCAAAAAAAAACTTAGGGGTGTAGTTTGAAAAAAGGGTTCTTACACCTTTCGTTTATTTATTCTGGTATATCGGTTACGTTAATTAAGAAAAAATGTTATTATACTTGTTATTATGTACATACTTTATATTTTAAGTGGTGGTTTCGTTTGAAATGTTTTGGATATTAAGAATTTGATTGAACTTATGAAACGTTCATCACGTTATAATACAGGTCTATTTGAATGTCTAAAAGTGGAGTTTGAGGGGGGGGGGGGGGAATTTAAGTGACGTTTCAAATAAAAGAACTTTTAAATAATGGCGCTTTCGATTGCTAACTCGGAAAAAAAACTTTTTAGTTCCGGACACGAATGGGAGAGGCACCACAACTTGATTAATTTGTTATATTTTATTTATTTTATTTTGAGAATGTTTAGTAACTGTTGGATAGAATATCTTGTAGTTAAGTTATAAGCTTATTTTATCAGTAGAGATAAATTAGATAAGTTACGGCCGTAATATTCACGCCGTTTACATCGGTTTAAATTCAGTAGTCGGTTTAAAAAAAATTTAACCGACTAATCGGTAATATTCACTCATTTAAACCCACGTTAACCAATATTTTATACCGAATGATCGGTTTAACTCCGATAAACCGACTCCAATCTATACGAGGCGTTTTCTTCTCGTTTAGGTACCGTTTAATTGGCTTAGCTAATATTCAACATTTTATTGGTTTATGAAAAAATGGGCATAAATGAGTTAACTCTGGTTTCAACTTTAGTCTCGCAACGCAGTGCTAGCTGATGATAGAAGAAATTCTTTTTTGTGAAAATTTCTACCAAAAAGGAAATTTGATATTTTAATTTAAGACAGAATTTGACTGAAGTGAAATCAACTGCTTGTAAACAATCTCAGTCATTTTGTTTAAATTTTAAAGTTGTTGAAACTTGCATTTCGTTTCGCATTTCGTTTGCGCCTGGAGCAATAAAATAAATCTAATTATACGCGTAATAGGGTATTTATGTGGGAAATTAAAAGACAGAAAATAAATTGTTTGTGAAGAAAATAAATTTTCGGGTTGGTTGATGGGACTTTTGTAAACAAAATGTCCCTTATCACTGTTGTAAAGTTGGATATGCTTAAAAAAGATGTTGGTCTGCCAACATTTACTTGTTTGGATTCTCGTTTTACATAATCGCTATTTGTCTTGACTATCGTTAGTTCAGTATCGTTTACTTCCTGCTCCTTTCGTAATACGTAATAGGGCCCCAGTATTAAGGTTAACATGTAAGCAAGAGCTGAAATGACGTGATTTCACAATTTGAAGTAAAGGTTATTTCCATTTCGAATTTGCTAACCTCATTTGACAGCTCATTTAATTTTGAAATTGATTAGGTCGTTAATCGCTTATTGTTTTTGTTGTATTCTCTTTCTGTTTTATACGTTGAATTTTGACATATTCAATGGCTTTTACTTTGATCGGATTCCACTTGGGTTTGTTAATTTTGGAAAGATTGGAAACGAGATCATTTGGTATCAAATTCGGAAATTCCATCGTTCATAGTTCATATTGTCTCATATTGTCGTAGGTCAAAAACATAACGTACTGGCACTATATTAAAATCGATATTGAGCTTTCGTTTGCAAAGACAATTGCAGTTAAGTGAATTTGAGATCCGTACTTTTAAATTGGTATATTAGCCCGTGGCGTATTGGGACTCTCATATGGTTGATTTCCAGCCTCGTCTAAATAAATACAAAAAACCGGCTACTGTCTCTTGCGAAGAATTGGAAATCTCCCAAGAGTTATTGTTGTCATGAATAAGTACCTCTTTACTAACCCGTTAGTATTCAACAGAAAATTTTGGATCACCTTCATTCCTGCAAACAAATAACATGCAGTTGAGAGTTGTAAAGTCACTAGGCCCTATGGGCTGTCGCACCAAAAATTAGTTTTTCATTTAAAATTGGTTTTATTAAACCATTTGCAAGAAATCACATATTTTTACTGGTACAATTGACTGAGTAACCCTTAACCATTTATATGGTTATCTTAAGACAAATAGCAATTAAATATCACCCAGAAATGGTTAGCAGTTTCCACATATTCGATGGAAGCATTGTTCAACAAAATCGAAGCAAAATAGCCAGATCTAGACTCCTTCTTGATATTACTAAGCATTTAGATTTTATTTGGTTTAAAATGAAACCAATCAACAATCTTCTCTAGACCTTCATGCTCATTGAGCATGAACAATGAGCCCAAAAGAGGGCAATTCAGGTGCAATTGTGCTACATCTGCATACATATGAGAAAAGCTGTTTACGATAATTGAAAAAAGTTCTTTGACGTAAAGTAAAAAAAAAAGTAGCGGATTAAGCATGGAACCCTGATGGACACCAATAACTTTCGGGAGAAAGTCAAATTAGTTTTCGCCGATTTCCACTGATTCCTTTTTAAGTATAAATAAGCTTTGTAGTGCAATGATAAAAACCACTCAAGTTATTGTTGTTTCATTCAAAACCTTTCAAAAGCCAGACTTCTTAAGCTTAGCGTCTTACCTGCCCGTCTTGATTAGAAACCTATCGGATGACAACTAAATGGAAACCTGCACAAGAAGAATGGCCATCAGCATACCAGACTTATTATACATATGTAGCATTCAGTATCTTTGTGAATGTCCAAGAATAGAAAAGCAGTTCTCGGAGAATACTTTTTTGCCGAACTGGGGGATGTCTCGATCATGTAACTAAGGAACATCCTGAAATTAATTCAGAGTTCAGGAAGGCCCCCCATATTCAAACTTCCACTCATTCCCTGAACTCGAATTTGACCTTAGAATTGCTCTATAAGTTAACTTTTACAAGATATTCCCATTTTAAAATAAGGTAACCTTTTTCCTTTTTTTTTTGAAATTATGTAACTACGCAAAATAATTTTTGTACATATATAATTCTAATTTCATGTCGTTTTTGTACTCATATAACGTATATGCTTCACAAATTTATTTTACAAACATTTCAGATGCCCTCCTCCTCAAATGTCCTCTCTATCAACTGCACTTTCAAAAAATCGTTGGATTTCGCCCTTCAGCCGATCTTATGACAGAAGGAAACATCCTTTACGCAGCTGATCCAGCAAATCCTTTCGATCTTGTCAATCCAATTTGCTGGGATCTTTGTAAACAAGATGAAAACTGCCTATCCTACATCCTCAGCCTAGACACAAACCAATGTTTTGGATTTTCAATTTTTGACCTATCAAATCTATACGAAAAAGTTGGCCAAGAGCTTAGGCTAATAGCTGACACCAATGCCATATATTTTGAAAAAACATGCTTAAAAGGTAAGAAAATCAATCCTTAATAGCTCAAATTAATATTTATTTTCTAAACTTTAGTTCCTGACAATTGCAACACAAAAATGTGGATCTTAACAAAAATGCCAGGAAGCAGTTTAGTTTTCCGAGGTAGGAAGACCATTCCCACGCTTGTGACAAAGCGCGAGTGTGCAGAACGATGCCTATTTGAAAATGAGTTTCCCTGCCTTTCAGCTTCATTTGCCCCGTCATACAAGAACAATCAAGCTCGGTGAGTTTTATATCTATAGTTCTTAACAAAAACAAAAATAAAATACAGAAAAAAAGTAAATAGAAATACCAAAATGTGACCTCACCTTTGGGGGGGCCTCATGCATAATGCATATGGAATGTATCCGAAAGATACATTCTTCATGACTACGATCATCACCTCGTACAATCACAATGATATCACACTCTGACTTCATTTCCAGCTTAAGCGAGCAGATGCCACAAATCGAAAAGTTGGGTCGTTGCGTACTCAGCGACAAGGATAAAGTCCTGCAGCCTGATGCCTTTCGAGCAGCCCCCTTTGAAGAGGAATACATCGAGAACCAGTGCCAAGAGCGCCCAATCGAGAAGGAAAACTGCTCCTATGAGCTCTATTCAAACAGTACGTTCATCTATGCGGAAGCCAGGCATAATGGACTAACCCAAAAAGAGGTGAGTGCGTTGGGTGGGTCTGTTTGGGGGTGCAGAGCCAGAGCCAACAGTACATAGCAATCTGTCAAACAAAAACGTGAGTTTTGATATATGGGTTCTGTGTTGGTGGGTTCTTCAAATCAAAATTCATCTAAACGACAACGATATACTTTGATTTACATTTGATTCTCTTTGTGCTGTTTGGTGCGTTGCTTTTTGGGAACGAACAATGAACACACAACAGTGCCAGGCAAGCTGTTCCAGCGAAACGAAATTCTATTGCCAAGGTGTTTCGTATTTTTTGGATCAACTGACTGCTAACTCGGAGTGCTATTTACATTCGGAAGATATCATCTCGATGGGACCTAGAAGCTTGAAATTCAAACCGATGTCCGTGTATATGCGAAGGGTGAAATGCTTAGATGGTATGTATTGATTTTTAGAATGGATCTCTTGTGTGAATAAACCTTTATGTATTGTATATCATGATTGAATGTTGATGACGGAGACGTGGATTGAAAAAGGTGTGCTATACTGCTAAGTCACGAATTATTACATCTGATAATATTTTTTTGGAAGTTCTAGTGAAGTTTATTTGTATTTCAGTGAAACAAGAAGTTGTATTACAGATAGCAATCATAATGTTTGTGTTAAGATGTTGAAATATATATATTTGATTACGATTTCCTTGCAGAAGTCATGTTTTTAAAAGTTTGAAAGTGCGTATATGGGGGGACATGAGGGCGTATACGTACTATTTTTTTACTCACAATACTATGGGCAGTTTCATTTAAGGTGGTAATACAGTCCGGGTGGCCTAGGGTGGAGTTCGGTCCCAACCAAATGTCGTCTTTAATTAGTTAGGTCATCAGCTATCTGCCTGTCAAGATGATTTTCCACTTGAATGTGGCATCTGAATATCTGTCTTGCTTTTATGCCCCATCTCTCCAAAGTCGATTCTAGTATTATTAGGTCGATACAGTTGTTCTGTCCGTGCACCTTCTCGTCTGCTCACCGACGGTCCATGGCTCTGCACCGTTAAACAATAATGGGAAATGATTAGAAAAGAATGATAGAAAAGAATAAAATAAAAAACTATTAGTCCGGTAGGTAACCGTTTAGATTGCCTATCTCATCGCGGGTGCTGAAAAAGAGGATACCAACCAAATATTTCACTCCAAAAATTAACAAATATGCTGGTTAGACAAGCTACGGCATTATATGTATAGCATAATACAAAATTTCTATTTAAATATATGGTTCACATATCATTCAGGCAACCTAGCGGCACAATTTTATTTTATAAAGGTAAAGCCATTTTACAATAATAGAAAACTTTTGGGTATTGTGCGCGTTCAATGCACATTTGAATTTTCAGAATTCTGAATTTTTTTAGCTTTCGGTTGGCCAACTGTGATAAAAAAGTTAGATGACATCTATACTCTGTCCAACAAAAATTTCCAGTGTAGGCAAGATAGGACGTTCGCCTCTCGTTCTGGCTTTAGTGGATTGCATAAATTCTGTCCTTCATTAAAGCTTTCACAGGGTTTTCGTAGTGTACACGATAACACTCATCATTTAAAGCTTTTTCTTAAAGCTCGAAAATCAAAAGCACCTTAACAGAAACTCAAGGAAAAAAAGCTGAACGAATTACCAAATGGACAAGGGTAACTTTGCATGTACATCAAGAAGCAGCCAATTGCCATTGGCCACAGCAATTCAGTGCACACTCAGATGTGCCTTGAATAGGAAATTCACGGACGGGCAAACACTTTTTGTGGAGGAGTTATTTCAATTTAATATGATGCAAAAATATGGCATGCTACTGATTTTTAAAAAGCTTTCCCATAAAGCTAGGAGCAGACGGCATATAAAAGTCGCAAACGTTTGCGACTCTGACGTCATTTTTACGTCATCATTTGCGATTTTGCTGGCATATCGTCTGAACACCCTTTTGGGACAGTCCGCATATGCTAGCAAACCATTTGCGGAATGTGTGCGACACCCAAATATAATTCGAGACAGTTTGCGAGCATGTGCGGCCACATGCGACCATCCCAAGCATTTGCGATGACACGAAAACCGAACATTGCATATCTCCACATATGCAGCTGTTGCGATTCTTCATTTTAATAGTAGATTTGTTGTTGTGTCAAATTCTTCCATGTACCTATAACCCATATAGGATTTACATTAAAACGAAATAAAATGGAACTTTAATTATATTCGTAAATTTAAAATTAATCGTGTGTAGTTCTGGGGATGATACCTATTATATGTAACTCGGCAACAGGTTTTATAAATTTTATTCAAAGTGTTTGCTTTTATATGAAGAACACTATTTTTTTTTTTTTGACTTTTAATTAGCAAAATACAAAACAGCAAAACTATGTAAAGTTCAATGAAAAAATTATTCCAAAATTTTCCGATTTTCTTCAACTTCTATGTATACTACACTATACTTCAGCTCCTTTTGATATTTCCCCCCAACCACAATTCATTTATTATATGATAAGAATTTTTCAGTTTCAAAAAATTATAAAATGTTCGCAAACCTGCATATGATTGGAATTGGGTGATATGCGGACTTTATAGCACATCGTCTGAACACCTCGCTTATCGACCACAACATTTGCGATCACATTTGCGGACACATGATGTGAGAGTGCCTTGTTCGCAAATGCATTTGCGACTTTTGGGACGGTTTTTGCATATCGTGTGAACACCCCATATGCAAGTTTGCGGGCATTGATGGAGATATAGAATTTGCAGCATATTTGCGACTTTTTACATGATGTCAGAGTCGCAAACGTTTGCGACTTTTCATATGCCGTCTGCTCCTAGCTTAAGACGTGTACTGCCTATTTTTGTTGGACAGAGTATAACTTTATTGCATTTTGTAACAATTTCCAACTCAGCTCGTTGATATAAATTCACATGGTTATCTGTCAAAGGCAGCTAAATTTGGAAATGTTTTCGTTTTGTGTACCCTGAGGCCACATGAGGCAGTCAGTACTGGCTATCCAGTCGCAATACTCTAACATTTTGCTGCTTATACACACAAAGTTAAGAAACTTACTTGACAACAACTGACTTGCCGTTTTTGAAGCCAGTTGAAAAGTCAGTATAGTGCGTTCTTTTTTTAAACTTAAGCTAACTATAGTCAACTTTCATTGTTTCTTTTATTCTAATTTCTCGAGTAATTCTATTTTGTGTACAGTTTTTAAAGTGCCAAAAAATAAATTTATTTTTGATTTGAATCTGTCAAAAGGACGATTTTGATAATTTTTGCGTTTCATATGGGGGAAAATAAATTTATTTATTTCTTGTTTCAAATCAATTTTGCAGATTTTAATTTTTCGGCTGATTTATACCCCTCCCTTTACTACTTCTAGCATTATTTACTGTTGTCAGCTTGCAAATGTGTTTTTTTTTTTATTTTTTTTTAAATTTATTTTGGTTGTGAAAATTGTGTTGAATAATGAATGGAAGCAGTTTAAAATGAATCAGTAACTTCAACAAGCTCATCTTTCTCTTTAAAAAGTGCATCAACGAACGACGATTTTTTTGAAATATTGACACAGAAATGAAACTACACAAATACAATGTAAAAAATATGCACAACTGGGTCGCACGAACTTACTCTTAGTAGGTAGGTAGTATTATGTGAGAATACAAAAATTAAAAATTAACAATAAAGCCCCGATTTGCACATATTTAAAATGCATGAAAGGAAATTTATATTGTTTAAACTGGAAAATTGTTTTAAGTCAACAAAATTAACAATTGATTCACATACTTCTGAAACTTTTTTGAACCCAACGCGATGTACCCCATCTGATTTCTTATACAAATCTTAAGTTATGGGTAAAAAAAAATTTAAAAATCGTGGAGCAGTTTTAAAAATAATTAATTTTTTATATATAAAATTTCGCTAACGTTTTTAAGAAAAAAAAAATGGTAGACCAATTTTAATTATATATTAATCTGGAGTTAAAAACTTAATTTTACAAAAAGTCTTTCACCCGTTTTCGCAATATCGAATTTTCAAAAAATAATTTTGAAATATTTTTTTAAAAATCCAAAAATATTTTTATTGAAAGTTTTGATATGCAATATTATTTAAACTTATTACAAGCTTCTGTACAGAAAATTTGATTTTAATCGGTAAGTCAGATAATGAGATAGTCGAAAATAAAAAAAAACGCTCTATGGTAGGTAATGTCAATTATTATAGATCAATGTAAAATTTAATAATTTTAAATGCTAGTAGACCTTACTAATTTCAACACACAAACAAATTTTATCAAAATCGTAGGAGTTGTTTTTGAGAAAAGAAAAAAATAATCCTTAATGGTTTCTAAACATTGCTATTGAAGGTACCGTTAGTTTTGGTTATAGGAATAATTTTGTTCTAAAATCTTCTGGATAATATTAAAAAACTGCTTTTTGCCAAGTTTAATAAAAATCGAAAAATTCGTTTTTGAAATATTGAGTTTTCAAAAAAAAAATTTCAAAC
Organism: Leucozona laternaria; assembly: GCA_932273885.2. NCBI lineage: Eukaryota > Metazoa > Arthropoda > Insecta > Diptera > Syrphidae > Leucozona > Leucozona laternaria. Next base: position 213,281,253 of record OW026366.1, on the reverse strand, counting down.
TTTTTTAAAAATCCAAATAGTATCTTTTGGAAAATTTTGTAACACAATATTATTAAGAATGTGTCAATAATTCTTGATCAGAATCAGTTGAACCGTTTTTGAGAAAAGTGAAAATCAAAAAAATGCTTCTTTGGGAGGTAATATTAATAACCATTTTTCGGAACTATTTTTTTTTACTAAGCGGCAGCATATTATAACTATTTAAATTTATTGAAGTCTTTTTAAAAAAATCGGTAGAGCTGATTTTGAGAAAGATAAGATTTTCCTTTCTGGCCAAAAATTTTTGTACCTACCTTTATTTTTGGTGATAAGAAAAAATGAAAAAAAAATGTGGTGGTATAAAGTTTAAAGTTTAAGGAAAATATGACCCATCCGTTTAGGCTGTAGCCAAATAGACCGACAGACAGACGGACGTTTTTGCGAGACCCACTTTTTTCCCCAACTAACAATTTAACTTGTATAAGTTTCTAAACAAGCTATTTTCAGACTGCTATAGAAACAGTAAAAGGCCTTATGCAAGTAATCTTGGCGCACATTACGCAAGCTATTTATCTGCTAAAAGACTTTTGTTGACAGGTGTTATAACAGCAAATAGCTTGTCGTTAATTGCAATTAGCTTGGCTCAACAGGGTATTTTATGACAGCTAATGCTAATAACTTCCTTTGGATGTTATAAAATGGCCCTATACAAAAGCCATTTGATGACAGTTATTGCTAAGATCTTGCTTTAGATGTTATAAAAAGGCTTTAACCAAGCCTTTTAATGACAGCTTTTTGCTAATATCTTGCCGTAAGTGTTTATATAAAGGTACAAATAAAACAAATTTGAAAATAAAAAAAAAAATATATTATTTTTGTATTGTTTAGTATTGTGTTTTTATTGCATTATTTTTATTTGTATTGTATTTTTAGATATATTCCTCTTCATAGTCAGCTCCCGAAACCTTTTCCATTGCATTCTGAAGTGATTGAAGTTATATTTTAATTTAAAAAAATTTTATTAGCCTGTGTTTGAACTCGAGACCTTCGGCGTACCACTCCAGCACTCTACCACTACGCCACTTCGTTGATGAGAAAAATGTCATCAAATGGGAACTACTCGAGAGCATATTCATTTAGTTTGCATAAGGCCTTTATTGGCATGCCTTACACAAGTTGTTTGCATTGACCTGTCGTGGAGAGCCTTATAGCAGCTATCATTTCTTTAATTTTCATTAAACATCATCGGAAGGCCTTATACAGGCAATTTTTAACCTTTATCTACAAACCTTGTATAGAACTTGGCAAACTCACTTTTAAAGGCCTTATAGCAGCTAGTTTTTAATTGTCAAAGTGTGAAATGTGTAGCTTGCAAAAGTATGCCTTATGCAAGCTCTATGCAAGCTATTACTCGCCAAATTCGAAAAATTGGACCATATACAAGCTAAATTGTTAGTTGGGTCGTCTTCTCTATCATCGTGGGTGGCAATGGCGCAGTGGATTTAGTGCTTGACTGCTAACTTTAGAGGTGTGGGTTCGAGCCCCACTCTGAACGCCACCCGTGGGATTCCATGAGACAGTTAATACCTTATTTCTCAGTCCACTGTGCCAACAAAAATTCTTTCCTATCCTTCTATTCCTTCTAACTAGTGCCGTGTAATTCAGGTTGCATTTAAAAGACCTAAGGTCTCACAGGCATATAGTTAAAATTATTATTATTACTATCATCGTAATATCAAATTTGATCAAAATCTCGATTTCGATTTTTTGTACGAATCCAAAACTTGCCATATAGGACCTATAGTAAAAACAAAGCAATTTAAAATCGTGTTCCATTCGCCTAGAAAAAAATCAATTTTTAAATTGAAATCTGAATTTACCAATTGAAAACCTCAAAACTCAGGGTAAAATTTATAACAATGGTCAACGTCTTTTTTCAACACAAAAACAATAATTAACTATTTTTTTAGACAAATAACGCACAATTGATGTTTATCTCAAACGCCTCTGTAGAATGACTTTTGAAACCCCCCAATGATTGTATATAGCCTATATGTTGGATTAGATACCTTTATTTAAAGACCTTAACCATGAAGATCCAACAATTTGTGTCTGCATTAACTCTCCGTCCTTTAGAGTCTGTGCTAAAAAGCTTATCACTTAAAACAGACGACAAAATATCTTATTCATCACAACGCATCCTCAAAGTTTAACTCATTCATTATATTTTGCCCACAGAATCTTAGTTCATTACGTTGTAACCTCACCTATAAAAAAAAATATGAATGCACTATTCATTTGCAATCTTACATTATACACTTCCATATGCATAATATAACAATTTCTTCACGAGTTGTTAAGTTTTTCCATACAGAACACCAAAACTTTTGCAACAGCACATATTTATAAGAATCTAGTAAAAAGTACTTCGCATTCACAAAACCCATTTCCTTTTTTACAAAACGTCTTTGCCTTTGGGCCCTACAATCACCCCCAACTATAAAAAAAAACAATACCCTACTTTTGAAATTACAAAAATATGTATGCATAAAAGTAGTTTGAAAGAACAAACTAAAAACTTGCTTTCGGCACCAAGAGTTGCAAGATACTACTTCCTGTAGGTACCTATAACTCTAGTACCTACTGTTATACTACAAAATGGAATATCTTACTTTCAAATCAAACAATTAAAAGATGTGTATGGTGAAATTTTGAGAGTTTGTTGAGTGTTTTTAATTTAAAAACAAAAACTCAAATAGTTAATTTAATTAATTAATTGCTTACACATATCACAAACTAATAAAGAAACTAGCAACTACTAAATAGAGGAATATCAAATATCACATTTCAGCTCAAAATAACAAATCGTATAATCTTTTCACAGTACATGTCGTTTCATCCTATCGATCCTATAGGTAAACTGTCTTAACATATTTTCATTTTTTTTTCATTTCATTTATTACGTATTATATAAACTAACACAGTAAGATAAATCTTATAAAATAGTGCAAGTTTGTGGATTAATATTATAAACAGAATTTTAAATAATATTGTACAGAACCTAGTTATAGACATTTAGCAAGAGTAGAATAATAGAGGCTAGCCAAGAAGGCAGAAAATAGATAAAGAAATGGAAGATTAAGAAGAATGTGATAGGAAAAAAGATGAGTCTAGACTGAAAGATGAAGTTAGTTAATTTGGTTGTTTAAAAATAATATAAGTTCTTTGTGAAACTGTTTAATGGTACTTATTTTTGTTCAAAGAAGATGCGAGTGAGTTCCAGAGACGGATCGCGGCGATGAAGAACTGCCTTTCAGATGTCAGGCTATTAAATCTAGGTAGTATTAAATAGATTGCACGGATTGATTCCACGAAGCGAAGAATTTCGAATAGATCTTTGGCTCGCGTCATTGGATTTTATTATGGCGAATTCCTTTCAAAAAAGAAATCGAATTTTTTCTAAACAGAATCGAATTTTTTCTGTCAATTGAAAGGAATTCGTATTTCGTAAAAGAATCGATTTTTTTTTGGTGTGATTGTGTTACTTTATAACTGCAATTGGACGCAAAACGTCAAGAAATTATTCACAAAACTATTAAGTTTGTTTTTTTTTTGGTGTGAGAAAAATGGTGTACCAATAAAATCAAATTAATAAATAAAAGATATTAGCCAGCTTATACGGTGCCAATTTGTTGGTGCATTTTATTTGTTTGAACTTCTATTTGCACATAAATATTTTTAAAGAAAATTTTTATTGAAAAGTTTTCACTTGCACTGAAAGTTTTTAACACGTCTTTCACTCGCGAAAGGTATTTTTTTGTTGTCAAATTTTTGTTTGATAATGAACAACGCGCTATAAATTATTTGTTTTGTATATGTAGCTATATTGACTGAATATAATGTTAAAATTTTTTGTTAAATTATGTAGAATTCGTTGCAGCCAAAAAATAAACAACTCGTCTTCCAAAAATTCCGCGATTTTCAAATTGACGTATTGGAAATGTCAAGTCTTCATAGTGTGTGTGCAAATCAGTGTGAGATCTTCCTAAAAACGCAAGATTTGTTTTGACAGAAAAGAATCGATTTTGTTTAGAAAAAATTCGATTCTGTTTGAAAAAAATTCGATTTCTTTGTTGAAAGGAATTCGCCATTAAATATCATTTTAAGGGTTCGAAACTGTAGGCAATTTTCAAATGACATATCCAGAAGCTTCATACTCAAGTGCGAAACATATGATCATATTTTCTAAGTCCGTAGATATACCGAATGGTGCTGTTGAAAGCGACCTTTAGTTTTTGTTTGCAAGAAGAATCACAGTTTAGGAAAATTTCACAGCCCTGATCAAGTACGGGTATGATTCATGTTTTTGCTAGTATAAATCGTTTATTTATTGGGGTGAATTGGTGGCAAGTCCATAGAGTACGGAGAACTCCTTAAGTTTTTCCGACTGTAGAATAAATATGATTGTTCCAGGTCAGCGTTCTTTTAAAGGTCATTCCTGGGTTTTTAGCTGTGCTTACGAATTCTAGTACAATTTTATTTAATAAAATTGGTGGGAAGTATGTTAAATCCAAAGGTTTTTTTCGAGATTACTAGACATTTTCATTTATTGGCATTGAGACTTAAATCGTTGCTGATCGACCAGTTCGAAATCAAACCAAGCTCCTCATTAATTGTGAAGACACAATTCTCTATAAGGCCGAGTGAACAACTTGTTTAGATTTGAATGTCATCGTCGTAAAAGTGCCTAGATGATTGTGAATGGACGCAATTTCATTTATATACAATGAGAAGAGGAATGGTGCCACAATGGATCCTTGGGGAACACCCCGGGGAACAGGAAGGAATCTTGAGTAATTATTATCTAGACACACAGCCTGCATTCTGCCACTTAAATAGGATGCAATTAGTTTGATTGCATCAGAAGAAAGATTGAAGGGAAACTGTAGTTTTTTTTAGAAGAAGAAAATGGTTGACCATATCGAAGGCTTTGGAAAAGTCTAGAAGGATCAAAAAGGTCGTCGTTGTCAAGACTTTTCCTGATATTTTCAACCACTTTCATTAGCGCAGTATAGTGCATGTGTTTGGGTCGAGTCTACTAACAATTTATTCCGCATAATATAATCGTTTAACTGTTTTTGCATTACTCTTTCGCAAACTTTTGAAAGGAAGGGAAGAATTGAAATCGGTCTGAATTCATCACATGCTGCATTTTTAGTAAAGGGTATAATCTAAGCCAATTTCCATTGACTTGGAAAGATACCGGTTGTGAGAACAGTGTTGAGGATGTGTGATATAAAAGGCAGCAAGAATGGCATTATGGCTTTTAAGAAAGATGGGGTTAATTTCATCAACTCCGACTGCATTCGATTTTACTGAAAGAACGCTTTCTAAAACGTCAAGATCATTTACACCAGGGAAACAAAAAGATGAACATATAGGAGCTGCAGTGGGAATCTCATTATCAATCAATAGTGGGGTGGAAATAGGTGTTAAGAACTTTTTATTAAGTTCATCTCTATCAATACTAGAATGAGATTGAGGTCTTTGTTTACCAAGTCCAAGTTCGCGTAAATTTTTTCAGAGCTTCCTACCATCCGTTTTAGTATTTAGGTGACTTGAGAAATAAATGTTTTTTTTGCTGTTCTTATCTCTAGGACCACTCAATTTCGCAATGCCTTATAGACTTCCTGAAATTCTACAACCCGAGAACGAACCCACCGCCGATATGCTTGATCGCGTTGATTAATTAGAGCTTTAATTGTGTTTGTGAACCAGGGTTTTGAGGCGTTACGAGTTTTAATTTCTTTTAAAGGGACGTGGGTGTTAGAGAGATTTAGAATGTTTGTGTTTAAGAACTCATCGTTTGGAGGTTTGAAGTTCTAATACTTTCCCATAGCTTAAATGGTCTAGACCATGAGGTGTGTGGTTCTTCTTATCCTCCCAACATTGTGTCGTGTTTTTAAGGCGGTCTCCATTTCGGAGTTAGTATGATGTATGACTTAGCAGTCGTTGATTATATGATACAGCGTATTTTCTGATCACTATGTCAATCATTATTTCCCAGGGCAGTTAATTATTTAACGAAGGGTTTTGCTTAAAAAATTTTAAATATTTTCGTTCTCAACTATGCACTATGCAGTACACTTAACGTTGATTATAAACACAAAACGAATTATGACATTTAACTTTATCATAATCAAAACTCCATTTTAATTTTTTTTCCTCCTTATTTTTCTGAGATCTGTGGTGCGTTCTTTTTCTATACAATAGTTAACTATTGTTAATGTGTCAAATAAAGATGTTGAAGTGCCATTGTTAAAATGTTACACAGTGTAACATTTCATTTAGGAACGATCAATGTTAAAAATATTGTTGATCTGTCAAACGCAATGGGTTGAAAAAAATGAAAATACATTTAGAATAAATAAATCAAAGAAATCATTTAATTGCATCAAATTTATTTCAAAAAATACTTAAAAAATGTTTACAGTTTGTTAATTATATATTAAATAAACTTAATTTTTGGAAAAAAAGCGAATCTTCCAGCGAAATATAAGATTTTTTTTTGATTCAAAATGGACACAAATTCACTTGTTAAATTTCTACCGAAATATAAACGAAAGAATACATCAAACAAAGAATATGCATCATAAAATAACAGAACTCGTTTCCAAAAATCGAAATCGACAGTAAAAATCTATTAAATTGAAAAAGGAAATCCAAAAATTAATATAGTTTCAACTCAAAAGAACGAAAAGTAAACAAAAGATAACCACAAAATGAAAACATTTCCAAATTCAGCTGCTTTTGACAGATTAACATTTCAATTCATATCGTCGAGATGAGTTGGAAATTGTTACAAAGTGTAACATTCTGACAGCTCAACATTGAATTTAGGAACGATTTGAAGACGTCAGAATGTTACACAATGTAACAATTTGAGAATTTAGGAACGACCAAAGTTAACAATAGTTAACTTTTTACAGAAAAAGAACGGACCACTGAGCTACGACTTATTTGTCATTTTTTCACTTTTTTCGTCAAAGTCCATAGGATGCCACCCCCTGAATCTGGACCTTGGTCCAATAAATACCTAGTGGCGAATTCCTTTCAACAAAGAAATCGAATTCTTTCTAAACAGAATCGATTTTTTTCCAAACAAAATCGATTCTTTTCTGTCAAAACAAATCTTGCGTTTTTAGCAAGATTTCACACTGATTTGCACACACACTATGAAGACTTGACATTTCTAATACGTCAAATTGAAAGTCGCGGAGTTGTTTATTTTTTGGTTGCAACGAATTCTACATAATTTAACAAAATATATTCAGTCAATACAGCTATGTACATATACAAAATATTAATTGTTCGTTGTTCATTATCAAACACAAACTTGTCTTCCAAAAATTCCGCAACTTTCAATTTGACGTATTAGAAATGTCAAGTCTTCATAGTGTGTGTGCAAATCAGTGTGAAATCTTGCTAAAAACGCAAGATTTGTTTTGACAGAAAAGAATCGATTGTTTTTAGAAAAAAATCGATTCTGTTTAGAAAAAATTCGATTTCTTTGTTGAAAGGGATTCGCCATAAGTTTAAAAGATCAAATCACTTTCAAGCATTTTGAAGAAGATCGGGAGAATGCTGAGAACTCCTTCAAAGTGCTCTGGGAAACGATTGCAAAATGTTAGAGTGAATCAGGTATTGAATTGAGCTGCCCGAAAATTGTAAAAAAATAAACTCACTGATCCAATTTTCTTTCGTCTTCAACCGAAAATTATTTTAGAACATCAATTTTCGTTCCTTACTTGGATTCTCTAATGTCCCTTAAAGAGCGGTTTTCAGAAGAAAATAAATCCGTATATGCAATTTTTCAGTTATCTCCTAAAAATATGCAAAAGATATCTGATAAATATGGATCCTTTCTGGATAATTTTTCTGCCAGTGTGGTTTAACCAGTGGCGTAGCTAGCATGGGTGGCACCCGGGCGGCAATTATGGTGTCACCCAAGAATGAAAAACAGTAAAACAAATGAAATTCCTTTATTCCATATATTATAGCTTGATGATAGAACCCATAAAAACCAGACCTTAAAAACCAACCAAATAGAGCAAAAACAAAAAAACAGTAAGTCAATCGTTGAGGGCGACACGACGATGGACTTTATTTATAAAAGAAAAAAAATGGTAGGTAGATAGGTTATGTACACTGTCGCAATTTTTTTTTATAATTCTCTGCGAGATCTATAAGGCCCATAGTATATAGACTCCTTGGTAGCTTTCGGGTGTCACCCCGAAATGAATGACACCCGGGGCGGTCCCCCGCTTGCTCCGCCACTGGGCTTAACCACAATATGATGGACCAAAGTCAATATACCAATATAATGTGGTTTTCCAGTCAACCATTTCAGATTTGGGGGTCAGATTCCAGATCAATCGTGGTAACTAGAACGAATCGCGATTGATCCTTTTTTTGTAAAGGTGTAAGTGATTTGTCTGTGTTTACTGATGTAAGTAGTGATAGTATATGTAGGGAAAAATTCCTACAAGTATTTTTTTCCTAGGGAACAGTTTTTTCTTTAATACAAAAATATTATATATTTGGCTTTATTTTCTTGATGAAACCGGTGAAAAAATTCTTACAAAACGTTTTTTTTCAAATTATTTCATTAATTTCAACTACGCGAATACTTTCACCTGTCTTAATTTATTGAAATGGAGATTAATGAGAGAACCCACACTGGCGCTATGCAAATCTTTGAACATTCTTCAGCCGTCGCATATTCGCGCGAAGGTTTAGCGCCGGTTTGGGAGCCTTTATTGATTTGTTTCATAAGAAAAAACTCAAAAGTGGGACTGACTTTTAATCTTGAAATTATTAATATCCTGAGGCCATTTTGAAATTATGACAAAATATAAGAAAGAAAAGATTTAAGCATTCTTTTCTTGACTTCATTTAAATGAATGTGATATTGTACATTATTTTGTTCAATCAAATTGAAATCAAAAAATATAATACAAATTAGGGAATTTTTTGTTCCCTAGCAGGAATTTTATTTTGTTGGTATACTATCACTGCTTTATAACGTGATTCGGCCATGGGTCGGATCCATATATCCACAGGAATCCCGTCCATCCAAAATCCAAATCAAAGGAGAAGCTATCGGTCGATGGTGAGGAAGAAGACAATGAACATGAAACAAGGTCACTCCATAAGGATTACTATGGAATTTTAATAAAAATAATTCTATTTTCACAAAAAACAATGGACTAACCCACATGTTTCCACAATGCCTTTCATTCCATATGAAAATATTTATTTTATTAAACAAATGCCTTATGCTGCATTTATACGACTGACAAATTGGCATTTTTCTGTCATTATACTGTCAAAAGAATGAATTTTTCCATTGTTCTGTCATTTTTTTGACAGTTAAATGCCAGAATAATGCCAATTTGTCAGTCGTGTAAACGCAGCATTATCAAAAGTAAAACGATGCAAGCGAAAGGCCAAAACGAATTTAAACTGACGAGGAGAGGACGACGTTTAGAAATGTCAATTTGGTTCGTGTGCAAGTGTGTGTGAAAGTATGTGTAAATCTGCCAATAAATCGAGATTTGAAAGATCAATCGAGAAAAAAAACAGACCACGAAAAAAATCAATTTTTTTGGTTGTTAGGAACGTAAAATCTGAAAAAGATCAAGTTGACCCCCATAAAAATCAATTTTTTTGGTTGTTTGGAAAACCACATAAGTGATGTCGATGTGTTGAAAAATGCGGAAGAATTTTATCGGTTTTCGCAGCACTACCTATAGGACTTTTCATTCCCGTCACAACATTCACAGAATAGAATACTTTCAGTATATTAAAAGAAAAAAGTTGAGTACCATACAAAATAATAAATCAATTTTCAAAAAAATTTAACATCGCCTTAAAAATGTTATCACGATGGAAAGATGGAATCACTTAAAAATGCTTTGTACCAAATTTTAAATAGATCGGACCGGACCACCCGTTTAGGCTTAAATTACAGTGGAGGCACAGACCGACGACGGACGGTATGACGGGACCCACTTTTTCGGACTTCTCGATCTTCAACATGAAACTAAAACTAAACTTCTTGGTTTTTTTTCACAAATTTTGGTTAATTTTGTTATTATTTTAATTCTAGTATCCGTTATATGCAGTAATGAAGAAATGGTTGTGAAATACTCACCAAACGATTGGTTTCGAGGAAAAATCTATGTGCGTTCACATTCTGAAGACTGTATGACAATGGGAAATGGAACAAGGTTATGTATAATATTTATGTTCAATATTTGTGTTCAACGCATATCTGAATTTTGATGGATTTCTCGATTGGTAATCCGGCAGAACGATTTGATACGTGTGAACCCTTCTGGAACGATTCTGAAAACAAAATCAGAAACAAATTACTCTTCTTTTCAGAAGAAGAACTGTCATTCTGACTCCAATCGAAAAGGACATTAGAATTCTGAATTTTTCGAACTTCTGATTAGCCAGATGTCATAAAAAGTAAGATTTCATCTGAATTTTCAGAACTTTCTATGACAGTATTGACCAATCAGGAGCTCCAAAAATTCATAATTCTGGAAATTCAGATATGCGGTGAACGCACCCAATAAAGTTCAAAAGGACAATTAAGTTAGAACTTTATTTTTGTTAGATCAACTTTGCTGCATCTGGCTATTGGCGATGAAATTCAAGAAAAACGATGTGGAATTCTTCGTGCTTATGAAGTTACAAAAAATTACCAAAGGTAAGTAACGTTTTGATTACAGAGCATAATCTCTCTTACTGGAAGACTTTCGTGCTTTCGATAGTGGTGGATTAGTCTCTGTGAAATTAGTACTTGTGAAATGGGCCTAAGTCCTGCTTAACTGAAGATTGGTACATGATTAGATTTAGTTCCAAAGAAGTTCTTGGGTTAACTGAGAAGACCTGATTGAATGTTATAAGAAACTTTGTCATCCCATTTTTTTTTTAAATACCTACATACTTAATAATCCATGAAATATAAATATTTACAATTTTCGTGTTAAACCTTATGACTTATGAGATTGATTTTAAATATTAAAGTTTACCAGCCGTGGCAGTCAGGTTATTGTAGTAGACAGATACTATAGGCTCCTCACCTGGCCGTTTTTCCAAAATTAACTTGACCGTTAAATGGGGAAAAAAATAATGTATATATTTAAATCCCTTTATAAATATAACTTATTAATAAATTATTATTTTTTTCAGAACTTTTATATCAGCTATGATTGTAGTACAAAATAACCTCAATGTTCAAACTCAAGGTGATCGTTTAGTCAAAGTAGGTTGCATCATAAGCAATTCAACTATCACAGAAGCTCAAATACCTAGTGCTGTAGCTCTAGAATCATCTCATGCCTTTACACAAAAGTTCGTATACATATATTTTATACCTATACTTATACCTTCCATTTTAAATAATAATTTATAAAATCAATCTATGTATCTACTTTTATTGTAACATTCAAACAGTGAACTGCCAAACGAAGGGTTTATACATTATTTCAATGGAACAAACTTAGACCTTCCCAAAATTTCAATGCAAGTTATAGATTTGAATCAGCATTATCAAACCAACGACGTTCAAATTGGTCAAAGTCTTGAACTACAGATCAGCGCCCATCCACCTGATACTCCGTTTGACTTTGATGCTATTTCACTTGTTGCCAAGTCACATAATAACACAAGTTTAATTATTCTCATTGACGAAAAGGGTTGTCCCACTGACGTCACTGTATTTCCGGCTTTAACAAAAGTTACAACAAGCGATAGGAAAATGCTTTTTGCACGATTCCATGCTTTTAAATTTGCGGGAAACTCTCTCGTTAGTTTTGATGTTAAAATAAATGTTTGTCCTGTAAAATGTCCGCCAATTATGTGCCAACGATCTATGAAGAGAAGTCGGAGATTTGCCGATGGCGTTCAATTGTATGGTGATTCGGTACAAGTGAAAAGTCCAATTTATGTATCAACAGTTATGGAACAAGTTGTGAGTAGCAATTTAACAAATACTGACTACAAAACTCCCGATTCGTATCAAAATGGATCAGCGGCGGTGTTGGGCAGAGTTCCGTATAATATAGAACTTCCGTTAAATTATGACATAAATGTTCGTGGTCCAAATATTGTCGATACCAAAGGTTTGATCTACGGAGAGAGAGGAATTGTTCTTGTTGCAGGAGTTGGTAAGATACCAAAAATAGTTTTTTATGTACAACTTTTTTATTAATTCATTCGCTTTTCTTAGACGAATCTTCGGAGAACATTTGCATTAATCAAAGTCTTTTGATTGCTATGCTTATATTCTGGTTGATAATCCAGGTTGCACTTATGTTCAGCTGCTGTTACTTGATACAAAAGTATAAACGTTTGGCTTCGTTAGATGAAGAGCGAAGAAAAATTCAGGATAGCATAGATTTCTATGAGGGACGACGAGTTCATTGGGCCGATCAAGGTGGCTACACGTTATAGTTTTATTGTTTCAATTTAAACGTTGTTATATGATTAGTGATATTTAAAATAAATAAAATCAAAAGTATGAGTATTGTGTATTATTTAAAACCATTTTCTACTTACTTCCTTCTTGAAATAACCCTCCCTGGATGATAACTGAATTAGGATACAAAACTTACATCATTAACTATATTTTTCTTATTATACTAGTGCATCCAATTTGGATAGCGACCTTATAACCGCCAAAAATAAAGTCTACCATGTATCAAACTAGATTTTTCTCTGTGGAAAATATCTTCACAAAAAATGCCAACATTAAAAAAACGCATTGAAAATTTGTTTTTATTAAATAATTATTATTGTTCAAAAATATAATGAGCAGCGGAAAATCAAAAGTTGATCTCCATTTTAAGTTGATGGTATCACAAACTCAATAAAGATGTCTTATTTGATCCCACTAAGCATAATTTTCGAATTGCAAAAAGTCCGTATTTTCGAACTCGATTCAGTGAAAAGTGATTTTTTTTTTAATACTCCATCTAATTTGACTTCACTCTTTCTGATTGATCGTAAGCAAAATTTTAACTAAAAATGAGGTAAAAATCAATTACTGTTAAGAAAATATCGCTTTATTGCTATCGCCACTGAAATGCGTGCTTAAACGACCCTTAAGAGTAAATAACTACAAGCAAACTTTACTTCCGGGCGTTGTAGCTCTCCCATTTGCGATGGTTGAGTTTATTAAAATCACAACAGTTGTCGGCAATGTCTTTCAAATACTTGGCCAGCTTAACGAGCTCCTTGTCGGTCTGACGATTGAAATGCGCCTGTCGAAACGGACGAATCTTAAGTCCACACTTAGGATTCATAATGAAGTTCCTTCGAATATCATCGAACATAATGGTGTTCTTCGAACTGTATTGCGGAAAATTGCCCCATATGACACCGAGGGGCTTGACATCAATTACACCCCTCTCGGATGTGTGGACTGTTATCATGGCATTCAAGTCCAAATAGAACATGATTTTGTAGCTCGAATGCGAACTGACTCCCAGAAGTTTCATCTTTTCCTCGATCCAGCGCATGCCGGTGGCAGACCAGATGACTATGTCGTAATCCTCGTAGGCCGAAGTGAGGAACTCGTGCAGATACGGACGCATTAGTTCAGCTCCTGTTTCGGCGGAAGAACGATGATCGAAGAGGGTGTAATCGATGTCCAGGACGAGCAGGCGTTTGCCTTCGCGCGGTGGATTGAAAACTGTGATTTTGTAGTCTTTGATGCGTTTTGCAATTTTGGCCAAAAAAACGGCCGAATTCTCTACGGAGACTTCCTTCTCTTCGGGATCGTCGAAGTCGTCGATCACTTCGGCCATGCCCTCGGGACGATTGCAGGCATCCTCGATATCGGCTTCTGTCGAGCCGACCATCATTAGTTTAAAATTGGGTTTCAGCTCCAAATTGTTGATTTTTACATTATCTGCCGCGAGTTTCCCTATCGAGTGGTTGAATGGTTATGACTCAGTGACCTTGATTGAATAATTGACTTAAAATTCTTACCTTTAAATTTAAGATTTAATAGCTTTTGTCGTTCGGGACGAACCTGTGTTTTTTTAAAGATTTCATGTTTCAAAACAGCAACTGTGTCCTGATCTGTTAGATCGGTAATTGGATATTCTTTGCCACTCCATTTAACTATTATAGTAGCATCTTTTATTTCAGTCATTATTTTTATTTCCTTTGTGTGGTCTAACTTATTTTAATGGAATTTCTTTTCGAGAAATGCAATGAATTCAACTTTTTGTTGACAAAACAGAAACCATACGTAATTTTTGCAATCACAAATGCAAATGACGTTTATTAGAAGTGATGCCAAAACACCTCGTCATAATTTCGTTTAAAACTTTTTTGTAAACAAAAAATATATTTTAACGATTACAATAAATTGCTTTTTCGTCAATTTTTGTCTAACGAACATTATGCCTGTTTGGTAATGTGAAATATACACCAAGTTTCCCAAAGTAGGTTTTTTTTCCTATGGTTTCTGACAGTAAATTGTGAAAAATTGCGAAAATTTGTGAAAAATTTCACGTTAACAGATCTATTATGTGGTTTTCGTTTCGACCAAAAAAATCGATTTTTTTTTTGATTTGTGACAAGTTTTTCCTTTCCTTTCTACCAAAAAAATCGAATATTTGTCGATCTGAAGTCGATTTTTCAGATCTCGATTTTTAGCAAGATTTACACAGATTCTCACACGCACTTATTGCACACACATCAAAGAAAAGTGACTTTTACCCAGTGTTGTTTTAAAAAATTCACTCATACAATCATAAAACAAAATAAAATCACGTTTTGTGTTCGTTTTGACAGTAAGATTTAAGATCTGACACCCAAATCTGAATTGGTTGAAACGAAAGCCACATTAGTGAGGATGAAGGCAACAATAAAACACACCGGGTAGATTTTCGTTGCGTCGAATTGTCAAAAAAAGTAGTTTTCCCCCCATGACAAACAGAAGACGCTGTTTAGATTTTGGTGCATCTCTAGAACAAATTTTTGCAGAAATAAGCGCTTGAGTTTCCCAAATTGGGAATTCAAGCTGAGTTTCGTAGAACATTAAAACTAGGCACTTAACTAAACATATTCAAGAAACTGAAGAGAAGATGAAAGAAATCAGAGTGGAAAAATTGTTTGAGTTTTCGGGAACAAACAAGAAGGAAGAAGTTGCTGGAGATTTGTTGACGTTTTCTTTTAATTTCTTCTAAAACCTACTGCGCTTTTCACACGAACAAAATCGTAAGCGATTTTCTGTTGTTTCCATATAAAGTAAATTTTTGTTGAATGCACACTACGTTCAATGTGAAATGGAGTGTCAAAAAAATTTCCCCAAACGCTATGGCTGAGGAGATTTTGTTCACGCCGCCTACTTCGTGACTTTTCTCCAGCAAACTGTAAGTTGCTGTAAACTCAATTTTTATCTCTTTGACTTTTCACTCCCTTCACCAACGAATAGAAGACCGGCAATAGAAATCGTACAGTATAAGGTCTTTTGTGTAACGTGAAATTTTTCACAAATTTTCAGAATTTGCTGTTGAACCCCATAGGAAAAAACTTTGTGAACGTTTTACTGCTCGAACACATTTGAATGCTGCAATTGGAACCTTTGGAGGTGGCGAAGTACTTGTGGGTAGATGAAAACTAAAATCTAGTACTTTCATCTACTCATGCTTTCTTCGCGAGTAAATGAGATTTGTAGGAAAACGAATTTTGTGCGTCCAATTCAAAATCGAAAGCAAAGAGTACTTGCAAGTACTTCGCCACCTCCAAGGGAAAACGGCTAATATGGGCTTGAAGCTCATTTCAACCCCATATAATTATTCATCGAGTTGAAATGGGCTTTTTCGCCTCCTTCAATTTTGAAATGTCAAAAATGCTGCACGTAAAAGTTAAAAGTTGGTGAACTCTTGCAGCTGCGGCTCCGTTTGCAGCTACGTTGCGTTGTTTTCAGCCAGTTATGCTGCACTTACACGACTGACAAATTGGCATTATTCTGGCATTTAACTGTCAAAAAAATGACAGAACAATGGAAAAATTCATTCCTTTGGCAGTATAATGACAGAAAAATGCCAATTTGTCAGTCGTGTAAATGCAGCATTAGTTACCAAACAGGCATATAAATTCAAATGTACCCGAACCCGATGTCATATATCCATGGTCCATCTATCTCCTTATTTAAACCGATTGGATTGACAACAAATGTCATACCCACCGGGTTTTGCTTTTGGTTTTGCTTTTTGGGTTGTGTCATACGTTTTGTACCGCATAAACTTTTTGTTTAATACATTTTTATATTTTTTATTATAATTATAATTTTATGAATTCTTAAATTCTCGTTATATAAACATCAAAAATGTCTGAAAAACCAACAGTTTTAATACTAGGAGGTATGTTTCCATATCGAATTCCTTTGTCAAAGAAAAACCGCAAGCTTAAAAAATAGTAATAATTTTATTTTTGTTTTAATTTTTGTTTTTGTCGGTTTATTTGTTTCCATGGACAAAAGGGTGTGGATTTATCGCACGTAACTTACTTCACTATTTAGTAAAACATGATTTTGCACAGGAAATCCGAGTTGTCGATAAGACTCCACCACAAATGGCCTGGCTCAATGCCGACCACTTATCTGCATATGAAAACCCAATTGTTGAGTTCTTAAGTGCAAATCTTATCAATGCTGGTAATTGGTTAATCACAAATTTTGATAAATACTTGTTGAATTATATGGGTCTTGGTTTTTTTCTTAGCCTCATGCAAGAATGCATTTAGTCCATCGAAAAACGGTCGTAATTGGGATATCGTTGTTAATTGTGCGGCAGAGACTCGTCCCAATCAAACTGATGCCGTTTACAAGGAGGGAGTGTATAAACTGAGTATAAATTGTGCCACAGAAGCGACCAATATTAATGCCAGGAGATTTATTGAACTCGCTTCGGGCAGTGTGAATTCAAGCGAGAAGACAGCCCTAAAGGAAGACTGCAAGACAGATCCTTGGACGGCTGTGGCTAAGATGAAACTCAAAGTTGAAAAGGAGCTGAAGACAATGAATAACTTAAACTACAGTGTGTTGAGATTGCCCATTGTCTATGGAGTCGGCGATAAGAGATATTTAAGTGAGTATTCTACTCTTGGATTTTTATACACATTAACTTGCCCTTACTCGGAAAAAATCCTCGTAATTCTTACAAATTTCTTCTTTTTGGGAATACCGGCATTATTGAATAAGCCTTTTATGCAGTCGAAATAAAATCGTGATTTGATATGAATTGTATTCACAATTATTTATATTTTAGTGCCTCGTATAATAATTGCTGCACTTTACAAATACCTCAATGAAACGATGAAACTTCTTTGGAATGAATCAATGAAACTCAACACAGTTCATGTTCTTGATGCTGTGAGTGCCATTTGGGAGGTAGCACAGAATCCTAAGGCCAACGGTGCGACCTACAATGTGGTTGATGATTCAGAGAGTACTCAAGGTTCAATAAGTGATATTTTAGCCGACATTTTCGGCATAAATGTTGATTACTGGGGAATCGTTATGTCAAATCTTACTAAGGTTTTTATTTCTTATTAAATAAAATATCAATAAATAATACAAAATTTTAAATATATATCTCCAGCTTAGTATCTCGGACACAATTAGTGAAATAAATGACAAGCACATGGGACCATGGGCCGAACTTTGTCAAAAAGATGATATTACCAATACTCCCCTTACGCCATACATGGATGAAGAGCAACTTTACCACAAGCATATGCACTTGGATAATACAAAACTCAAGGATCTAGGCTATCAATTCAAGATGCCTAAAATAACACGTGATAGTGTTAAAGAGATTGTTGATGATTATGTTAAACAAAATCTCTTTCCAAGATCCCTTCTGATGTAATGTGAGTGTCTGGAGTTGTACGTACAGAACTCATTACGATGATATTATATATTAAGTCTAATTAACAAAAATGATATTTTAATCATGTCAATTTAAAATTTTAACAATTTTCTTTTACACGAATTGTGTACTTAATCGATTTATGGATTTATTTTTTGGCAAGGTTATTTTTTGTAATTTATATTTTTATATCCCTATTGGCCGAATTTATATGCTTCCCAAATTTATTTTCATACATTTACATATTAAAAAAAAAAAAAAACTAATGTGAAACAGAGTGCTCTTAATAAGCAAAAAAGACAATACGTGCCTATAAGATAGTTTTTTTTAATGCTTGAAATAAAAGAAATATCACTCTATTGGTGAAAAAATTAATGTTAATTAACTGATTAAATTAGGTTATTTCTTCTATTTTCTAAAAAGAGAGTGAAAGGACATTTTCCCTAGGGAATCAATGAAATATTTAATTTTTTTTAAATTGACAAAAGATTAAAATGAATTTACATATATATTTTGCTCCAAAACAATGGCGGACGATTCCAAATTAAAAAAAAAAAACTTGATAAGTTATACCACGGTATTCATGTAACGTCGGAAAGTTTACGATGTCGTAAACGAACTGTCAAAATTTGTATAGAAAATGGGCGCATTCACTAATGTAGTTTGTAGGTTTGTGAATGCAAAATTGCACAACAAATCGTAAACTTTCCGACGAGAATTTGTGTTGTTAACGTAGTAAGCTTGTTTTCAATGGGATTATGACATGGATTGAATCAGCTGATTGGTTTACCACATCATTTACGCAAAATGTTTTAGGGGGCATTCATGGACCGTGCGTCGGAAACTTTACGATTTTACAACGTTGGAAAGTTTCCAACGTTGCATGAATATATATATACAAAGATTATTGTTATTCAGAAGGTACTGTATCAGTGTCTGCAATTCATGCATAATAGCCGTGTTTTATTATCTTCTATCGGGATCCGGATCTGGATCTGGATTTACTTTTAACACGTAATACACAAACAAAATACTGGGAAATTTTCAGAATTGTTTTTGTAACACGTGTTAAAAGTTAATCCAGATCCAGATCTGGATCCCGATAGAAGATAATAAAACACGGCTATTATAGGTCTGTTTAATAACAAGAAATTTCTTGCGAATTTGTACAAATTTTCACAAAATTGCACAATTTGTTACAAATTCCTGTTTGTTAACTCGAAAAAGTTGCAACGAGAGAGCACATCGAGAGAGAAAAAAATGTCTCCTCCATTGGATAACTTGCGAATTTGTGCTACATAAAGTTTTGTGTGCAAGAAGAGTAAAGTCTGTCAAAACACCCAGCTGTGGTTTCTGGTATGTGAATATTAACTTTATAAATAATAAATAATTTGATAAATTTATATTTTATCTTTGTATATAGAAATCTATAGTACAATCATGGCGATGAACGACCGACGCGCTACCATACGGCGACACATAACGCAAATGTTGCCAACAGTTGTTGCAAGGAAAAGTGGAGGCTTTGAATTCTCCAACAAAGCAGAATAGTTTTTTAATACAAAAATGAGAGCCCACTAAATTTATGAAAGTTAGAAGGAGGCAGGAAGTAACAATTTTGTGCTTTTTTGTTTTATGATTGGGATTTGGTTTTTTTTGCAGAGAAAGGCGTTTTTTTGCTTTTATCATTTTTTATAGCAAGGGGAAAATGTTTTTTTTTGTTTGTTTTTTTTGGGTATAGGAAGAACGAAAATAAATATTGTTCAAAAGAAGGCTTGATTTTTTGCCTTTTGCCTGTGACGTAGTGTGGGAATAGAGGAAATGTATAATATGCATGCAAATTATTCAAACTCGGTAACCGCTAAGAATAATAATGTTGTTGTAAATGAATACTCTTTTTGACTGAATTGTATAGCGAAGGATGTTATACGCTTTTGTAGGTAGGTTTTCCGTTGAGATTTAAGTTAAGTAAATACATAGGTATAAATATATTAGAAAGGCTCTATTTAAGGTTTTTTTGTGATATCAGGTTAAATCAGGTTAGTTTTGATTATGTAGGTATTTATTTATATCTAGGTAGGTATTGGCAGATGATTGTTCGTTATGTTGTAAAATTCAAAAACTAACCTTCAGATTGAGCTGAAACTTAGACAATGCAATTGTTGATGAATCAGAAGTTCACGTAAATAATTTGTTTAAACTTTTCTATAAATTGAGTTGAACATCGAAATATAAAAATTAGTTAAAAACAGAAGAAAAAATAATCCCTTTGAGCTGAAACTTGAGAGGTTTTAAGTTTGCCATCATACCTGAATATCATCTGATGAATTTATTACGTGCAGTTTTTCATTTAATTTTTAAATTCCTATGGCCTTAGGTTTTTTATTCAGACAAATTTATAGTTTAGACTTTAAGAAGATAAAATTATCCTAATTAAATTAAAATTAGTTTGTTTTTTCTTGAAAATAAATTATAAATGTTTTGGAAAGTTCAAACAAGACACTTTTTTTCTGCATTGGGCTTTAATTTATTAAAAACATGCTAATAAACCAAGTTAGAAATACTTAATTAAGTTAAATTTTGTAAGAAATCGGTTTGAAATGCTAAACAATTAACAAATGTGGTAAGCACGTCTTACTTTTTCATATAAGTTTTACCGTTTTTTTTTAGTAAAATTGGGGATGTTTGGGTGTTTGAGTGGGAGTGGGATTATTTGCTTGCGAATAAGTTTAAGAGTTCATTTTGAAATAATACATTTTATTTATGCTCACAAAAACTCTTTTTTAACTTAATTTTATTTAAAAAAATAGTTTTTAGGAGTATTAAAATTGTTTTTTTTTTTTTAAATAAACACCAAAGTTGTGTCTTTTTTAATTTTTTTCAAAATTATTTGTATTAAAAAAACTTAATTTTTTCGAAATAATTTCCTTATTTTTTTTTAATAATTTTAAGGAGCATTGCAATTGTTTTTTTTTTAAATTAAAACAAGAAATTTTTTGTTTTTTTTTTATTTTTTTAAATAAACTATTTTTTTCGGAAAAAATTTACTTAATTTTTTTTTTAAATTTTGTGTAGGTGTATTTCAATGGATTTTCAAAATTGATTAGCCAAATTTAATAAATTTTAATTTTTGAATAATTGTCTGCTGATGAAAGCAAATTTTTTCCAAAAAAAACATTGATTTTTTCAAATCTTGCTAAATTGGCTAAATGTATTCCTATTTTCATTTTAATTTTTTTTTCAATCTCAATACCTACATACATATGTAAATAGGTACCTACTAAATTGTACAATTAGTCAGATACCTACAAAATATTTTTTTTGTATAGAAAGGTACCTTTTTTACCCATAAATAGGTAGATACCTAGGTTGTATTTTTTTTTCGAAAAAGAAAGCTAGGTAGGTTGTAGGTACCTATAAGGTATTTGATTTGGTTTGAAACACAATTTTTAATAGGTGGGTGGGTGGTTAATATTTAAAATGTACGTACATGCCTACCTTACCTACCAAATACACTCATATCTATGTATGCAGGTTAGGTACCTATCTACATTTCTTTCAAATGTTTAAAAATTAAATGTTTTAATAGGTACCACCCTCTGCATACACAAACACCCACCCACCTACATCCCTACATTGATATTTACATAATGTACCTATACCTATACCTTCATACCTACCTAAACGTCAAAAAAACAAATTATAACTACCTACCGAATACCTACATAATTATTATTATTTTTGTTATTCAAAACTCCAATTACCTATCTTCTTTTTGAATAACAAACATAATAAAATACCTACTGTGAAAAAAGCCTACCAAAAATCTATTAAATATATGTAGCTATGCCTATGCACCTACTATACTTGAAAATTGGGTATACCTACCTATGCATCATAATTCAAAATGTAGCAACAGGTGTGTTTTTTTGCAAGTCCATATGGATTTGTCGAAAAAAACGACATCGGGACTTAGTAACTTCTTACTTACAGTACGTAAGTCCCGATAATTATCTGGACTTAGCTAAGTCCATATGGATTTAAGTTGTTGTTGTATTTACGTGTAAAACTACTAGTCCCGATGTCGTTTTTTTCGAGCAAGTCCTTTTTGCAAGTCCATATGGATTTGTCGAAAAAAACGACATCAGGACTTAGGAACTTCTTACTTACAGTACGTAAGTCCCGATAATTATCTGGACTTAGCTAAGTCCATATGGATTTAAGTTGTTGTTGTATTTACGTGTAAAGCTATTAGTCCCGATGTCGTTTTTTTCGACAAATCCATATGGACTTGCAAAAAAAACACGGCTAACGTTGTATTCCACTAAGCTATAGTGATATTTAACAACAGGCGTGTTTTTTTGCAAGTCCATATGGATTTGTCGAAAAAAACGACATCGGGACTTAGGAACTTCTTACTTACAGTACGTAAGTCCCGATAATTATCTGGACTTAGCTAAGTCTATATGGATTTAAGTTGTTGTTGTATTTACGTGTAAAACTATTAGTCCCGATGTCGTTTTTTTCGACAAATCCATATGGACTTGCAAAAAAAACACGGCTAACGTTGCTTTGAAAATCAACGAAAATCAAAACTGAAAATTTAAAAACAAAAAAAATAGAATCATGAAGTAATTATATACATATAAACATATGAATATAGCCTGGCAATAGAAAAAAAATTAATTCTTATACATTCAAATACCTACCTACTCAAGTTTTCCTACATACAAATGTAAACATATAGCGATTTTTCTCCTATATTCTGGTCGTTGTCATGGCAAAAATGTCTGATTTAGTTATCTCCTTTACTCCCCTTATTGTTGTCAGAACAATTTAATACAACCCTCTCCTTCTATTTTTTTCTTTTACTTCTTACTTTTTCCTTCTGTCTCAAGTCTCCACTGCCAACTAATCGACGAGCCCAGCGCCGCGTAACGGCCACATATTAAGAAGAAAAAATCAGTCTCGTGGTAGTACTATAGGTTCTATATACAAAGATCTTAATGTGATTTTTTTTTAAATTAAACGCAAATTGTTAACAAAACCAGACTTTTGGCACGTGATGGATCTCTGCCACTAAATGTCAGAAGTGTCAGTGTGAAATTAAAAAAAAAAAAAAAAAAAACAATCTGACAGCACTCCCTGGTTGGAAAACAAAACCAAATGCCGAAGGCACGAAGGCGAGCGAAAAAAGTCGGGTGTTTAATAATAGTGATTAATATGTAATAAAATTAGTTTTTCTGTATCAAACACTTGAAAAAATGTTTAAACACTAATTAATAGGTAATTCGATCGCAAATTTAAGTTTTCAGTTCCAAACACAATAAATAATCAAATGACCGGATTTTTAACACTGCCAAGAGCATGTAAATATTTTTCAACCAGGGACTTTTTTTGTTGTTGTTTTTAGATGTCAAATTAGAAAGAGAAAAGACAAAGACAAATCTTGGAAGACCTCTATTGTTGATGTGAGGAGTAAAATTCTGACATTTTGTACACAAAAGTGGTTCAATGCGTTTGTTAACTTTCTTGTAAATTTCTCCATTTTTGAGAAATTCGTTCTCTCTTTGGTGTTTTGACAGGTTTTACACATTTTGCTGAAAAAAGATACCAAACAGACCTTATATGATGATTCGGAACGGACATCTACTATATAGTATATTTGTTGATTGTTGCTGGAATAAATAATGGACTCGCCCCAACTAAAATTATTTTAATAAAGACCTTAGTGAATTTATGCACCCCAACACAAATTTAAAAAAAAATAATGCAAATATACAACAAAAAACTTGTTTAGGAATTTTACATAAAGTTCTTGATTTTACGCTTGATCTTTGCATTTACCTGAGTAAAAAACCTCCTCATGCGCTAATTGAATTGTAAACAACAATTTCACATCCTGATGTGTTCAGTTTTTAAAAATGTTACTAACTTTTCTGCATTTTGTTCACCCATTTGCTTCAAAAAACAAATAAAGTAAATTTTACACGCCAGAGAGCCAAACAAATTCAAATTTAAGTGAAGTGCGCAAGATATTTTTTTACATCTGCACAAATGCGTTAAAATTTGCGCAAGAAAAAAAATCCACTGCGTTTTGGGACAATCTGCTTTGCAGGGATTTTTATGTTTGCTTAGCATAATTTGCACAAGTTTTGCATTTAGGAATTTGCCCAAAGAATTGGCAATTGGGGCATTTCTCGTGAAGCGGGCAACGAAAAAAGTGGTAGTTATTGAAATTCGTTCGTCTTTGTGTTATTTAAGCCTTAATTCCTAATATGGCAAACTTAAGTGCCACTTATTCCTGTAAGGGCCAGTTTCATAGTCAGAAAAGTGGCACTTAAGTGGGAAATGTGAAAAATTAATGTGCAATATCACAGTGCATACTTACCCGAATAAGTGGCACTTAAGTCTCCGATGATGGTGACTTAAGTTCCACTTAGGCTGGCTATGAAATTTAGCTTAAGTTCCTAATATGGGAAACTTAAGTGCCACTTATTTCAGTAAGTGTCGACTGTGAAACTGGCCCTAAGTGTTGAGAGTGGAACTGGCCCCTAATTTCATAGCCAAGCGTAAGTGGAACCTGAGTTACCAACATAGGAGACTTAAGTGCCACTTTTTCCGGTAAGTATGCACTGAGATATTGCGCCCTTAGGTCAATCGTGCACATGCAACTAAACAGTTTGGTTGCGATTTTGAGCACAATAAAGCTCAATTTTGAGCACAAAGCTCAATTTTGAGCACAAAGCTCAAAATCGAAACCAAACTGTTTAGTTGCATGTGCGCGCCTGGCCTTAATCTTTCACATTCTCCACTTAAGTGGCACTTTTCCGACTGTAAAGCTGCCCCTTATACTTCTATTGATTCTTAACATAAATACAGAAGGATTTTGTGGTCTGATGGTGCTCCAGTTATGGGCTTGTAAAGTTGTGGCATGCTATGGGTAAGCGTTTTTTAAAAAAAATGTAGAGAAATTAAATGAAGCGATTGAAAAATAATGTTAAAGGTTGAATATATGGTAAATTAGATGTTTCTTTCATTTATGAAATATAAACCGGAAGTAAGAAATTTCTAATTTAAAGGCTCTCCCAAGCCGGCGCGAAACATTCGCAGTGATATCCTACGGCCGAAGAATATTCAAAGATTCTCATCGTACCATAGTGTGGGCACTCTCGTTAATCTCCATTTAATAAAAGTTCAACGCCAACAAAACTTTCGCGTGTCTGCATTTGTTTAGAAACGTGTGTTCTGACGTGCGTATTGTGTTTAGCCAGTGAAGCAGCAGGCGCATTTTACTATCGCTGATGATCCATACATGGATCATCACATGAAAATAAACCGATATGGATCTTAGTGACAACTAGGGTTGTATACATATCTCTTTTTTCCTTACGTTTGTTCACACAAAAAAAAAAAAACAAATCATACACTAGAAAACCGTTTCCTTTCTCTTGCTTGAACGGTTTTGTCTCCATGTTGTGTTGATATAATTAATTAAATTGAAACAAAAAACTCAATTACAAATTTGTTTTCAATTTTATTTTTATTCGTGTAACTTTACATGCCGCCTCCACTGGGCATCAAAGATGTCCAACATCACAACCACAATCCAATCCAAAATCTGACTTGTATGGATTATGTCACTACATGACATGGATTTTTCTGCCTCCATTGGATTTTTTAAAGACATGTTCATAATCCGAGCATCGTTCATGCCCAGTGGAGGCATGCCGCCTCCGTTAAGAACTTAATAATTTTGTTAATAAAAATAATATTCAGCAACGCGTGTTACTCCTTCTTCAGGGTGAATTACTCAATTTCTACGCACTACGAGACTACGACGATCATCTTTTTGGCAAACTATTCATGAGTAGATGCAAATGACAATCTAGTACTAGCCACTCGTGCGGGTGGATCAGATTTAACGCTTTCAAACCCAACGCGAATACTTCGGAGGGACAGCAAAACTTTCGCCTGTCAAAATGTATTATACAGTGTTGCGATGAGAATCTTCTAACATTCTTCAGTCGTCGAGTATTCGCTGTGGATGTTTCACGCCATATCCGAAGGAATATGGCTTTTGATGCAGAGAAATGCGTATTCACGAGTAAGCGTCGTATGATACCAGCTTTCTGTTTGGCATCCCAGAATGTGGCGGGCAACTATAGGCGTGTTCCTTTGGGCTCCAGTATCTACTGCCAAGTACTTCTGGCTGCAGTCAACTACTTCTACTCTGTGGTCAAAGTAGTTCACAGTAGTTCACTAATAAAGTAACTAAATGTATCAAAAGACGAAAAGGACACCATTAGTAAAATGAAATAACGTAGTAAATTATTCTTGTTGATGTTTTTCTAGTTTAGAATAAAATATAAAAACAAACAACTAAAATTATTTAGTATATTGAGGTTAGAGTTTTGGTAGAATGAAAGCGTTTCATTCATCATCTACTGGGAAGTACTAAAAAGTACTTTGCAAGGCCCAATGGAACACAGCTTATGAGATCTGGCCGCACCACCAGCCCGCGTTATTTGAACTTAACCTAGGAAATTCCGAATTTATAACACTTCCCTTTCTTAAATAAACAAACGGATCTTAACAAAGCTGTTTCCCGAATTCGAATTAGCTGTCAGCTGTCACGAAATTTGTAAATTTTAATCATACGACTAGACTTTATACGAGTGCTGGGTGGAATCCTAAATTGAAATTGATAATTGAATATTAAATTGTTAAATAAACGATGGCACCAGATCCAAAGAAATCAAAAGTGAATAAAACATATCATAAAGACTGTTATAAAAAGCCACTCGAGCTGAGCATGCCAAAATATAAATTCGACGAAGCTATTGCATTACTAAACAACGATGGCGAATGTGAGGAATATTTTAAACCAAGATGCTCTGTTGCAGTTCACAATATTACGTTAACTAATCGTCATAGTTTCAAAAATACATTATTTAAGCTCCTAGAGGAAGCAAGATTTTGTGTAATGCAAAGAGATTGGAAAAATCTTGCCAAAATTTTGACCATGGCAAAGCCCTGTTGGAAGGAGCACAATCTATTTTATCAAGTGTTCGTTCGCTACGCTGCCCTTTACCTTGCCCATAATCCAGACGATAACCTTATGGACCTGTTCTTGCTAGGAGTTGCCGGATGTTCTGATGAAACTGAGAAAGAGCTATTTTTAAAGAGTTTGACTAACAATTGATAATTTGAAATAATATGTTAAGAATGTACAAATATTCATTAATAATTATATTATAAGGGTATTATTAGAAAAGAAAATGACTTATTATTTACTAGAACTACTAGAATATGTAGTTGCATTTGCACGAAATTTGAGAGTCACGTGCATCCAAACAAATATTGAAGGATGAAATCTACTCCAAAGTAGATATCACCGCCATTCGATGGGATGGCCTGGGTAAAAGAAAGTTCATGACCTGCGATATCTTACAACGGCGACTTTTGCCGCGAACAAAATCTGCCTCTCTGTGTGCGCATTTATGGTTGGAGTTTTTCTTAGGTAAGAAGTCTTGAGCTTCAAATGTGCGAATGACCGCGTCATTATGATTCGCATCACGGCTTAATTCACCAACATAAGCCTATACAATCGAGCTAAGTTGATACAATCGAGCCTTGGCAATAGTTTCAATCGAATCAAAAAACAATCGAGGGAGTTTTAGGAATTGCTATGCCCGATTGTATCAACTTACATACATTGTTTCCACCGTTGCTATCTCATATCTTCGGCCAAAAATAAAGACGGCTATCTTGAAAACGATATCGTTCGATGCTTTTTTCGATAGAGTCTCTAATATCCTCTTATATAAAGATCTCTCGACATTCTAACGGTACAAGAGCGAAGTACTTTCCATTCATGTGTGCCATAACCCTTTTTAGCTTGGGAAAATGTATTTGTCCGGGGTACAACCATTTCAATTAGGAAGTGATTCTAGACATGTACTTTTGTTTATAAAAGTACGGTTTATGCAGCCTCTAAGGCCATCTGCCGGTAAGCATACTTCGGGCACCATATTGGTCACGACCACTCTTTTAAAAGTCCAGATGCCAATTCTTGCTTGAATTTCCCATTAGTAAAAACATTGCCCTAAACTGTTCTACGTATTGTCTGTCATTATGTGTTCCATTAAGTTGTCTACAACAGTTAAGTACAAAAACAGTTAAGAAAAAATGACAGCATAATTTCTTATTTAAAAAAAAATGATTATGCTTCTGAAAAAAAAAAAAATGTAAATATAACTATTTTCAACGTCGCTAAAAACAAAACTGCCGGACTTATGTTTTCAATATCAAGATTTATACACCTTATGTGGTATTTAAAAAGGAAGTGACTCTAGACATGACAATTATAACAGTTTTGGTTTATAAAAGTACTGTTTATGCAGCCCCGCAGGCTCAGGGCCCTCCGCCGGTGGGTATAGGCACCCAGAACTTTTAAAAAAATGCATTACTAAAATCTCGGACATTTTTAAAGTCGTGGTTCTCGGTTCGTTTTGTGCAGCGAGATTCTTAAAAATATATATTAATTTTCAACAAGTTTATTTATGTATATTTAATTCGAAAATGGACTTGATGACTTTATTTACGATTTTCAAAAAAAAGGCTTAAAATGCAACCACAAAAGTTTCTTAAGTTTAAAAGTCAAAATTTGATGTTTGATTATTTTTTTTTTTTCAATTTTTATTTATTTAGTAAAATGCATTTTAATGTTTACAATCTAAAGAAATAACAGCAACAAACAAAACAGAAAATAGAAAATAAAATACAAATAAAAAGTAATTTTTAAATTAATGAGAAAAATATAAAGGAATACACGTTATGAATACAGTTTTTTATCTTGACTAAGTTTTGCGAAGGCCGCTAGTTTGATGATGATAAAGAAAACATTTGAAACTTAATTACTTATAAAGATATACCGCGTGCTGAAGCTACTCGACTCGACTCGACGTCTGTAATTATTTATTCGTTTGGTCGATTGTCTGTGATTTAATTTTTTTTTTTAATTTTGTTCGGTTATCTTTAATTTAGTTATGGCAGGAGTTGGAGATGAATTATATTTTTAAAAACATAAATTCCGTTTTTTATTTTAGTTTAAGACATTCAGTTTTTAGCTTATTCAATATCCTTCATCGGCGTAACGTCTCCATTCCTGTTGCTAGCGCTTTTCTTTTTAAAACTATTCATAGGCTGTTGTTTTTTGCGTGTTCTTAACCTGCTTAAAAAGCTAAACCAGCATCGCGGTAAGTGGTGAAGATCTTTTCGATCGAGTTAACATAGGCAGCTGTCCTCAAGTCCAGACCCAAGTTATAGCGCATAGCTGTTTTCATGATGGCGCGTGCAGATCGCTCCATAGTGTAATCTAAACCAGAGTGTACGATGTCTTTTTCAGAGGCTCCAGAGATGCGTTTTTGGAAAGATTCTGATGGTGTTACTGGGATACGGCCACCGACACGTCCGAAACGACGTTCTAGAGATTCCTGGACAGATTCTATATTGAATAAAAAAAAAATAAATAAAAAAATTATTTAATTTAAGATTTTAAATTTCACACATTCAAAAAGCCACAAAAGAGTTAGTAATGCTTGAGTTGAAGAATGGTGTTTAGAAACAAAACAATATCGACACTCAGAAAATTAAACAATTGAAAAAAAAAACATGCAACTAAAGGTTTAAAAAAAAGCATGATATGTGCAGTCGTAAGCAAATGAATGAAACGCAAAATAAATTATTAGTAAAAAAGCAGAAGCATTTTTTTAAAACTCATTAAACCTGATGTAGAAAGGAATGTTTTTTCAGGTTTAAAACATAATGTGCATGTTATACTCTATGTTCACACCAAAGTGGAATCTCGTATTTCCATCCAAATCTTCAAGATTCCCCATAGCTTGGAGTTTCTTGATACCTACCGATGCGAGGTTTGCATAATGAACATATTTATTTTTAAACTTCTTCGTACTTGGGGAAGCCTTTTCTCACTCAAGCCTGATTCACAATGCGGCGAGGGAACGAGACGTGAGCGTGACGAGAGCTCGTTGTAGTTGTCAAACCAATTTCAAACAATGCAAGCATACCTGGATATACACAATGCGGCGTTTCTCGTCGTCACGTCACGCCAAGAATTCGAAAAATTGAAAAAAAGACGCGACGTGACGACGATTTTCATTTTTGCTAAGTAATTTACAGATTTTTCAAATAAGAAATGATCAAATGTGTACTAACAAATAAAGTTATTGATAAATCTATTGTTTTGTATGTTATTTTGTTTCTTTTTAATTGTTTTTTTTTTTCTTACAAAAATGAGTTTTTGTCGTAAAAACTCTCGCTGCATTCTGAATTGGGCGACGATTTTGTAACTAGAAAAAGACGAAAGCGTTTCTCGTCACGATCACGTCTCGTTTCCTCGTCGCATTGTGCAACAGGCTTCAAACAAATCAAGTAATTTCGAGTTTATGAAATAGGAAAACACATAAGCACACGGCATGGAGTCAAAAATTACACAAACAAAAACGTTGAAAGTATATAATTACAAAGTTTAACTGGTGGCGGCTGCAGTAGAGTATACCGTTCAAATATATATCCGTGGTTCAGCAAGTTTAATTCACCGTTTTCGGTGGTACGGAGGTTCAACGATCGAACCTCAGTTAATCCGCCGATATCTGTGACTTGATGAACCACGGATCAAGTTTGAACCACGTTTGTGCATTCCAGCCCACTAAAACAAAAACAATGCATTTCTATTGTTTTAGTTTTGCTATTCTTTGTTCCATTTTTTGATAATTAACTCTGTCGGAGGACAGCTGTAGTAAATGTGAACTCAAGCCGAACGACCGCTGATTTCAATTTAACATCTTTTTTTCTATTTTGTATGTATTATTTGAAGAAAATGCTTTGCATTCGAACCAAACAACAAAAAGAGAGCGGAAAAAAAGAAAATGTATGCGCTGCAAATAATTTCGCAACATGTTCTCTCATTGAAAATGAAGTCGGTAAGACAGTCGTTGAATGTGAACGCTAGCAAAACGACTCGGGTAGGGCGATACGTCGTTGAATGTGAACCCCCGTAATCACTTTGTTCTGAATTTTTCAGATGAGAATTGTTATCTGAAAATTCAGATAAAACGTAACTAAAAGGCATCTAACTTTTTTATAACAGCTGGCTAATCAGAAGCTCCAAAAATTCAGAATTCTGAAAATTCAGATGCTTTCAGTTAAGTTTAATAAAAATGTTGCCTACATAGTGTCTGATTAAATGGGTCGTTTTACTGCAGGGCAAATAAGTGAGACAGGTAGATTTTAAGTGCGTAAAAAAGAGTAGGGTAGATTCCACCCAAATTGTCGGATTCAGCATGAAATGATTTTTATTGTGTGAGTAAGATATACATATATGGATTTTAAGGGTGTGAGATAGGGAAGGGAAAAGATTTTTCTTCACGAGTTCAGCAAAACGAACTTCAGTAAAACGACCCATGTAATCAGGCACTTAGAGGAGTTTCTTCTCAAAAAACAAAACATTTTTGATCAACAAATGTAGGTATCTACACAGTTGAAAAATAACAGTTGTCTGAATAGTACAAGGCAGTCGTTTTGTCAGATGTCTCCTGGTTGACCGATGATTGGCTTTTGATGAACAACTAGTTGAGATCGATAATACCGATTGATGGACTTACAACTAGCTTCAATAGTAGTTGTCTCCATAATAGGAGCAATAATCAAAAAAATTAGTATAAATTATCTGTCGATAACTTCGCCTTTTAAGAGTGAATTTAATAATTTGTTTTTAAATAATGACATCTTTTAAATGATCGATGTTACAAAAGAAATGTTAATGGGTAGGTTCAGACGTAGGGACTTGAAGGCAAGGCAAGTTTCTCGTCTTTGATTGGCCAGCTGTCGCAAAATTGGGTACGTTCAGATGAAGAAGGGACTTGAAGACAAGGCAAGTTTCTCGTCTCTGATTGGCCAACTGTCGCAAAATTTCCTTCCAATTAAGGCAACTTTTATTGGGTAGGTTCAGAAGACGTAGGGACTTGAAAGCAAGGCAAGTTTCTCGTCTTTGATTGGCCAGCTGTCGCAAAATTGCCTTTCAATTAAGGCAACTTTTATTGGAAAATGACTGGAAAGCTAGTCAAAAAATATCTCCCTTCATTTGAAGTCAAGTGCATTTATGTCAAAATATCAGCTGATTATATTTTGTCATTAAACAGCAAGCTGAACTTCATTGTTCAGTGACTTCTTTTTTCATCGTTTGTTTTATTGTTTTGGGTGGAGTAGTTCTTTATCAAAATTACAGAAAAGATTTAATGAAAAAATGCATCATTAGTAAGAAGTATTGAAAAATTATAATTTACAATTCGTAATTGATTTGTGTGAGGTGTTTTTCAGATAAAAATATTATTATAAATACTATCTGCACTATCAACGGAAGGTAAAGGATGGAAGTAAAGTTCCAATTTTGGCATGAATGACATCTCAAAAAATAACTAGATTCCTTGGTAAAATTTGCGCTCAATGAATGCACTTGATTACTTATGTAGTCCTTTGTGTACGCTGAACGTACCCAATGTTTTCTTTTAGAGGGTCTCATACATAGATCATCTACAAACTTTGCATCAATTGGTATTCAAAAGCAATCATGGTTTAGGAGCCGAACGTGAAAAATTGATAATTCAAATTCATTTTATAGTTGAACCTTTAAAACGGTAAACTATAAAATTCGAAAAACCAAAATTTCTTAAAGGAATAAATCTGGAGGAAGAGCTATAGGATGAAAAATATTATCTTGCTCTAGATGGGGGCAAAACAGATTTTAGGGTCGCGGTGTAATAACTCCTAATATATTATTCATTCTTCAATGCCATCTTGAATAACTTTTTATGCAAGCCAGATTCGGCAATTCGCCACTGTTTTTGTGCCAAAACAAAGATTTTGTCTATTAAAAATCTTCACTTGGATATTTTCCGCCTTAAAATAATTACATTTTAAATGATCATACTCGCCACCAAATAATTGAAAAATACATAATATGTATGTACATGCTCTGCAGGTGTAACAAAAAACCAAATCACTAGATTGCGCGCTAAATCTATTAACTCTAGGCGACTAAAATAATAATAATAATCAAATGCAAAAGAAACCAACATAAAAATGATAAAAAGCCGGAACATTTTTTTTGTTTGGAAAAGGGATTGTATATTTGTTGGTGGAAGGTAGAGTTTAGTTGGAAGGAAAAATTTACGAATAAAAGAATAAAAAAAAAAAAATAAAGGTTATAACAAGGAACAAATTGAAGAACTGTACCGTCAAGAATAAATCTTTCGATAGACTGTTGGACTGAAGCTAAATAGAGGTAGAAGAAAATAAAAAAAATTTATTTTTATTAACTAAATAAGAACTTAAAAAAATTCGTTGGTTTTAGCGCTAGTAATAAATAAAACAAAATTTAGCTATAAGCAAAATATATAAAACAATAATGAATTTTAAATAGGTAAATGAAAACCAAAATATAGCCGCATTATATAGTAGCAACCTTTAAAGTGTAAATAATGTAGGTTTATATAAAAAAAAAAACAAAAACAAAAAGATTAAAAATAAAAAAATGTAATAAGATCAAATGAAAATTGGCATAGCGGAAATGTATTGTTTGTTCCTAATTCTTAAAGTCAAAGTGTGAACTTGAAATTAATATAAGCGAATTTTGAAGCTTGAAACCCCAAATGAATGAACGTAAAAAAAAAACTTTCTATGGAGATTCGAATGATTCACATACCCAGAAGATGATAATTGGACTCGCGTTCGTATTTGAATGTAAGACGTCCATATGACACATGGTTAAGATTTTTCAGCCATTCGAAGAATGATACTGTTACACCACCAGCATTTATGTACAAATCTGGGATAACTAAAATATTTCTATCGATCAGAATCTTATCGGCAGCTGGAGTTGTTGGCCCGTTGGCAGCTTCAGCAATAATCTGGTGTAAAATAATAATAGAATACATAGTGTTATGATTTTTTATATACTTATGCAAAAAGTTATTGTTTAGTTATATGTATATACTTTAGCTTGAATTTTGTGAGCGTTTTCACTGGTAATGACTTTCTCGACTGCAGCTGGAATAAAAATGTCACATGGCTCGAACATGAGGTTTTCTCCTTGGTATGGCTTGGCATCTGGAAAACCAACAATGGTGCCGGTTTCGTTTCTGTAGTCCTCCAATTTCTAAATCAAAATAAAATGTTATGTAATTTCCATCTCATTGATTGCAATAACTAAGGGTTTAATTGAAAAAGGGCCAATTGGGTTATTTATGATTCTATGAGATCGATTGCATTGAAGTGTATAGGATCAGTTGGAGTTACACTTTTTCGAACTAAGCGCCGGGAAAAGGTATTTATTTTCATAGGGAAATTGTTTTAAATTTAACCTTCCGTTAGTCGCGCCCCTTTTTGTTACATCCATAGTAGCGCTGCACCTGTGATGTGCATTGTCAATTTTTGCCAGAAAAAAAATGTATGCTATGAGCTATATATGTTGGACGACCATCTCTGGGGCGTTCAAATTCAGGTCTTACATGATCAATGTATTGATTGGTTCACGTAACAATCGAATTTATCATTTATTCATAAAAAAGAAGAAGCAGCCTCTGCCTTTTTTCTTTCTCCAATCACACCTGGAAGTTGAAGTAACAACTTTTGTTTACCGAATAGCTTTTTGTTTGTTGGAGGATTCTTATTCCATTAAATTGATTCGATGAAATTCTTGTTCTTCATTCGTTTTGCATGAAAATCACAAATTTGCAAAACTTAAATGAATGGTCGCGCTGCACCTGTGAGGTGCAATTGAACGTGTTACTACCTGTTACACTTCGATGTGACACAGACGAAGGTGGCGGCACTACTGATCTCTAGAACAAGAGAAAATAGGAGGGTAGACGAAAGGACGGGGTGCTAAGCCACTGTGCATGACTTTTGTGGCAAAAATAAAAAATAAATGCACCTGTGAGGTGCACGCGACTAACGGAATATCAGACTCCTTTGGATTATTTTTATAATTTTCACTTAATTATGTTACCAGAAATCCAACAAGGAAAGCTTAATCTACAAGATCAGAACACTGTGTACTTTACTTAACCAACAAGTTAAACTGATGTAAGAGGGTCGTTTAATACAAAAAAAGACAAAAATCGCTCAAAGTAATATTGGCTGGATAACGGATATTATAAATATGTAGTCGCTGAACAACGCTGTGTATAAAGGACAAAGGAGAGAATTTGTTCCCCAGCGGCATCGAGAGGCGTGTCTAAAGTATAGCTTATCTCCTACAAAATCATGAAATGTCTGCAGACATAAGAGCTGCTTTAAACTTTACTTGAAACAAAAGATAGTTCTAAGATTTCTGAAAGTCGTCTGTTTTTTTTATAAAATACTTCAAGCTGGGGGCTTATTACATAAAACGAATAACGTTTATAACGACACGTATTCGTTACATTGCGTTTACGAGTTTTGAGTATCGTAAAAAAAACGATACTCGTATTTTATTAACGAGTCCCTTAAGCTGTTGTATTGGCTGGCTTTCGGTTTGAGTTTGTTGTCAAAATTGTATTTTAGTTTGGTTTTGTGTTGTTTTGCTTGAGCTAAGGAAAAATTTAAGAAAAATAATAAATATAGTGCAACATTTTCTTGATTGCATTTTCGTTTTTAATTTTCGTTTACCTAGGCTTGGTTTTTTTCTGCCGTTCGTATCGTAATACATAATAAGGGCCCTGGGTAACAGAAGAAAATTGTCAATAAGTAAAACGAGAAACAAATTTCACTTGACTGCTAACTTGTGAGGTGTGGGTTCGAGCCCCACTCTAGGCAGCATTTTCCTCCAGCTACAACTGGACGCCACCCGTGGGATTCCATGAGATAAACAATACCTTATTGCTCAGTCCACTGTGCTAGCAAAAATTCTCTCCTATCATTCTATTCCTTCTAACTAGTGCCGTGCAATTCAGGTTGCATTTAAAAGACCTTAGGTCTTACAGGCATATATGTACATAGCTATAGTTATTATTACAACCCATGTAATAGTCACACTTTAAAAATTAATAACAGCCCTATTTTCCAAAGCGTTCACGTGAACATTTGCATTCTGCTATCCGCGGGAACAAAATCATTGTTCCATCATGCGTATAAATTCCGATAAAAATAAAACAATATGATTCTCTTTTGAATTTCAAGATTTGCAATCGACAGACATAAGTTTTAAATAAATAATTTGAGGCGATTGAATGATTCACGTGAATCAAAAGTTTCATTCGAATCGTATAGCAGAATAGAGCTGTAAGTCTTACGCTAACTTAACTCCTTGCATTTATTATATCACGTTCTGATTACATACATTGGCAAGACAAAATTCAAAAACTAGAACTCGTTACCTCATTTTCACATCCGTTCAACGAAAATCAATGTGTGGTATTTTTAAAGTCGGCAGACGGTTTGTTTGTGCACGTGTTTTATAATTCTTATCCAATTTAAACTATGGCAACAATTTCCTGACATTTTCAACCCCCTGAATACAAAGTTACAACCATTAAAACAAATAGAGAAATCGTTTAAAGTATTTTCAAACAAATATAACTCGCATATCAGCGAGTATTACGAAAATAGATTTAAAATTTTTGGCAAGAACTTACAAGTGTGGTAAACATCTGGTCTAAGACTTCAGCTATTATCAAAGTTCTATAAATTAACCCACTACACTACAATTTATTTTTTAAGTCATTTAGTTAAATTACCTTGGGGTCAATGCCATCTGGGTTATAGATTGATCCATCATGTTCAATGATTCCAACACAAGTAGCACCAGCACGGACTAGGTAACGGCATGTGTGAAGACCTACATTACCGAAACCTTGAACGATAAATGTCTTGCCACCCCATCCGGGTGTGGTACCTGCAGGAAAATTATAAAAAAAAAAAAATATAAATCCAAAATCCATATAAGCGCGCGGTTGAATTGCAAAGCAGTAGCTTATTGAATGCAGTGGCTTATGCAATTTCCTATATTATATAGTGTGAATAGACTTACCAATCATACTCATGTAATTGGCTTCGTTGATGAAGTTTTCCAAGCCATGGAAGACACCACGACCCGTAGCTGACACACGACCATGAATACCACCTTGGTTAATTGGTTTTCCTGTCACACAGGCATGTGCATTAATATCTAAATGACCAATTGTCTTGGCATATGTGTCGGCAATCCAGGACATTTCACGTTCTCCGGTACCCATATCTGGGGCGGGTACATCAACGCCGGGTCCAATGAAGCCCTTCTTAGCCAATTCAAGAGTGAAGCGGCGTGTGATTTTCTCGAGTTCATGTTCAGAGTATGTTTTAGGATCAATCCTAAGACCAGCCTTAGCTCCGCCAAATGGCACATCAACACAAGCACACTTAAAGGTCATCAAAGCCGATAAGGCTTTTACTTCATCACGACACACATCCAATGAGAAACGGATACCTGAAAAGATAAATACATGAATAAATTTAATGTCGATTTTGAATGTGTTATTTATAAGTTTTTAAATTATGTATTTAATTTTATAAATAATCATAAAACGTCAGGTTTGATCGTAATCTCGAGTATTGATGATTCATTCACGAATTCGTGTGTGTTGTTGGTCAGCAGGAATGGAGAGAACCTAGAATTTTCTGCCTAATCCGAACGGCTAATATGAGTCAATTTTTTATGATAAGAGATACTCTTGGCTGATTTGTCAATTCTCGCTAAATGTTGAGTACCCTTGACAAGCACATGTTTTTAATTTTGGTGGAATGGTTGAAGGATTTTATTCCATTACGCCATGGGGTATTACTATGAGTTAAACGGATTTAGAAAAAAGTACATGCAAAATCGTATTTTAGATTAATTACTATGAAATGACTCAATAAAGGTGTTCATAATGTAAGGACGTTAACATTCTGACTTCATAAATTTGTAAATTTTACGTTACACGTGTCATTAACGCTCCTTAAAAAATGCTCTCATAAATGTGGTGAATGATGTGGTAAGCCAATGAGGTGAATCATAACGAAAACTTATTATAATATTTTAATATACTCCCAACTCGCGCTGGATGTCACACGTAGGATATACGTTATTCAGGTTGCATTTAAAAAACTATAGTTAACTAAACAAAAATTTACATACACATCTCACTGTTTCGTTTATTTTTAATGAATTATGTTTATTTTATGACATAATGTTGGATATCTTAACGACAGCTCTTGAAAAAAATGTGTGGGAAGAAGAAATCTTCTCATCTGGTACCCAATGTCATAACAACTAAACAATGTTTTTTTTTTCAAATTCACTAAAAGTATATTGTGCTGTGTTACACCTTTTGTTTGGCAAAATTGATTTCTTTTGGATGTATTCCAAATTTTTAGCAGATTTAAAATAGACATTTATTCTATGCTTACTCCTCCCGTCCCTTAGCCACAATATGTATGTACATACATATTCGTACGAATAATTCTATATTTTGTTTAAAACGAGTCACACGGTCTGGTAGATTTTAGAAATTAAAAATAATTATATAGGTATGCAGTTTCAATTTCATTTAACTGAAAATG
This sequence comes from Leucozona laternaria, assembly GCA_932273885.2. Lineage (NCBI taxonomy): Eukaryota > Metazoa > Arthropoda > Insecta > Diptera > Syrphidae > Leucozona > Leucozona laternaria. The sequence continues at coordinate 213,242,668 of OW026366.1, read as the reverse complement.
CATTCACAAGTCGCAGCGATGGGATGAATCATATTGTAAGCCTACAAGCCAATTTCATTCAGTTTTCCGGTAGTTGTACATATGTATGTGTGCTTTGCTTACATAACTTTACTATTTTTGTTATTATACATACAAACGATTTGGTCTATATTCAAAAAAGAAAAACAATTTTATCGTTTAAATTACATTGTTGTCAAGTGCAAGAAACTGTAAAAATTTATTTTCTTAATCGCAGTGACAGGGCGAAGATTACTTTTAATGATAGGAATTTCAAAATATTTGTTTGAAGTTATTGTGTAAAAATACTTGAAGTGAAGTTGTATGTAAATATGTCGAAGAATGTCGTGATTAACTTATTATACTTATCATGGTGTAAATATAGGCTAAGGTGAGTAGCACTTTTTAATTCCCCACAAGATGTAGGTAGGAGCTATAACTTCGACGAAAAAGCATTTGTTTTTAGGTGGTAAAGGCTGAGAATGAATCGAATTTTAATTACGGTGTTAAATAGAGTGTGTTTATTTATTTAATTCGGGATAAGGAATGGGATAGATGGGAAAAACACAATGTTTGTAAAGAATATGCAGAAGGGAATGGATAAAAAAACATAATTATAACAAAGTTTCGATCAAAATACACAGAACTTATGAACATGGTTGTTTGCTAAAACTCATGTTTCATTAAACAACAATTTAAAATCATACGGATCAATCAATATATGTAGCTATAATTTACATGGATGAATGAATGAATGAATATTGTTCGGTATAATTACACTGCGACCTTAAGATCTATTCTGTCCCCCTTTTGGAGCTGGAAGTGATCCTTCACTTAATGATGATGAGGTTATTCATTCTACTGCTCGGCCTCCAAATTAGTTCCTTTGAGCAACTCGAGAATTTGGAGTACTTTTAGAGAGGAAAGTTTGCTCTCTTTTATCTGGTGGTTGCCCAGATGCCTATGTCCTTGGTGCATAAGTGCATCACAGAAAGAAGAAGAACGAAAACAATAGAAAAAAATTAAATTGTTTTTGTTTTTGTTTTAGTGGACTGTGATGAATCACATATATGTGGGCCGGCGGCGTCTCTTCATGAGTGTTGCAGAATCTGCAAGTGGCACTGCTTACTAGACCAAGAATATTCAGGTGTCTTCTAAGCTTGCAGTGGCCAGTGACGAGACCTGTAATTATTCTTAGTTTTTTCCTACTTAAGTCGATGCAGGATAGAAAGCGTTCCTGGTTAAAGCTTCCTAGTAGGAGTGTGGCTTGCCTCAGTTTTGGGAGTTCATTCCAGATTTTTAGTCTTTTTGCTTCTTCTTCTGATTTGATTTTGTTTTTAATTATGTTTTCTCCTTTTCCGGAGCAGGGGTGTTGTTGCCCCTATTTTTGCTGAGGAGTCTGCCTCCTTATTTCCCTTAAGGCCAACATGGCCCGGTACCCAATGAAGTGTGACATTGTTGTTCTTGCCCATTTCATTAAGCCTGCGCACACACTCCCATACCAGTTGCGAACTGATATTATATATGAGTTTAGCGCTTTGAGTGCGGCTTGGCTATCTGACATGATGGCAATGTTTTGATTTTTGTAATTTCTTTCGAGGTTGCATTCAGCACACTTCACTATGGCATTTACTTTTGCCTGGAAGATGGTAGTAGACTGTCCCATCGTCAAGGAGAGTTTGGTTCTAGGCCCAAAGATTCCTCAGCCAGTCCCTTCGGTTGTTCTCGATCCATCAGTGTTCCATTTGATGGCGTTTGCCTTGAGATTGTAGTTCGTTGTTTCGCCTACCCACTCTTTCTTGTTACTTAACTCTGTTTGAAAATTCTTTTCGAAGTTTTACTTTCTAATCATTCCATCTTGTGCCATGCACCATAGGTAATGATGGGTCTTACCATCATGGTTCCATGTTTTACCTGCAAGTCTTTTACATATCATGAGGGGTTTTGTGGCTTTTCCGACAGTTAATTCAACGTGTTTATTCCAGAGGAGTTTACTATCTAGTGTTACACATAGATATTTAACTTCCCTCTGGGTCACGATTTGTTCTCCTGCCAGCCAAATAGGTTTCATGCTTGAGAGAAGCCTCATTTTGGTAAATGGCACTATTGTTGTCCTTGTGGGGTTGATATTTAGTCCCACTGAGAGACACCATTTCCTTGGACACTCTGCCCTGCGTATGCTATATAATGGATACTTTTTTTTCTAATTTCTAATTTCTAAATTCAAAGTCAAGGTCTAGTGAAATCGAGAAGAGAAAAACTTGTCAAAGACTCGTAAGGCTCTTGCTAGTCAAAACCTTATAAACATCATACAATGGTATGAACCAAAAACTGTGACAAAAAGACTTAATTGTGATCTAGCGACGGTCTAGATAAATTTATCGAGGACGTGGTAGCCAAGGAGGTATCACTGGGCGTGGGGTGTGTGAGAGTTATAGCCTCTTGGACAAACAACATCTTGTCAAAGTTTCTTGCAGGGTTGCCACTTATTTTTTTTTTCTTTTTCTCTCGCTCTATAATTCGAAGTTTCAAGTACAAAAATGTTATGGCCTTTCGCTTAACGGTCTGGACGACATTCGGTCTCAAGAGTTTCTTTTCTCGAACCTTCTTACGATAACGTTATATAACTTTCGGCATGATCTAAGAACGTAACACACGTTCTGAGTACAATGGCAAGAACTTACCCAGCCGACGAGCAGAAACTTGGCTAAAGCTAGCATGCCGAGCCATTGTAGGTCGGGACACCCTCCTCCACTTCTCCTGCCAGGATCGGTCGATGGAATTCTGTACGCCAAAGAGATCGTAATGGGTGCATAGGGGGTGGAGGTTTATGAGGACACATCAGATTAAAGTTATTTAAAGTGCTTTTTCGTGTGATTCATTTTTATTGAGGTTCATAGCACCTCCACTTTTGACAGATAATTAAATTTTTGTATGAGTGTTGTTCTTGTTTTACCATCCGGTTCCGTTACAAAGCAGATATCCTGAGCAGTTCGTAATCTCCAAAGGAGAACGACTAATGATATAAAAATGGTGTAGATTTAATTCTCTAAATGTAGGTACTTATTCTATGGTAGATTCAGATGCAAGAAATATCGTTTTCTTGGTGATAATAATAGCTTCATCTTGTTTATTTCGGTACTTTATAACAACTAGGTTCCTTTCCCAGGAAGCTTCGATAAACGATTCGAGCCACGATCCAAGGAAAGAAAATCATCACTTTTAATTTCGAAGCTCCTATCAAGAATAGGCTATGAATATTGAAATGATGTAATTCAATAACTTAAAACAAAAATAATAATTTAAAAAAAGGCGAATTCAGCTTCGATTTCATCGTTGCTCGCAATCGCATCGTTCTTCGAATCGTTTATCGCAGCTCCAACATAAACACACTACACACCCTTAGAAGATTATAAACAATTTTCGGTCTTATCAAGCTGTTTTGTAAATAAGATCCATGATGCGAATCATTTTTAACTTCCTTATTTCTTGAGATAAGAAAAGCATATACAGTTTCAGATATCATAAGCAAAATTGCGAGAGTGATATGATCTCAACATCATAAATTTAATTAAAGAACACAAAATAAAAATATTTCCAAAGATACCGTAACCGTAGGTTTTTGTTATAAGAATTCTACTGAGAACAGAATTAATTTATAAATGAAAATTTTAATTAATTTAAAATATCTCAAGACAAACAGGTGTATATGTAACTGGTACTGTAAAAAAAAAAAAAAAACAAAATCACAATTGATTGCAATGCCAAGTAAAATATTCAACTTGAATCGGAGGTCATTTAGTTCGTTACAATGACCGCCAAAACGAGTCCGCTGAATACTAGGTACTAGCCAAAGCAATGCATGTGATTGTTGTTTGTTAATTTTAATTTTACTATACAATCTACGTATTAATTCTGTGAAGGCGGATTTTATGACGTCAATGACAAGCCTCTTTTTGAAAAGACTGTCGAGCAATAGGTACTATATAGGCATGAGTATTGCACTTCGTAATGAACAACAGGTCAAAGAAATATAAGTAGAAAACTATTTTTTGAATGAATACAGATGACTCGCATAGATTTCATGCCGTGATAATGTTTAATTATTATTTTTTTAATTAATTTCAGTTATTGTGAATGAAAAACTATCAATTGTAAATTATTTATACTTTGACGTTTCACAGATTCATTTTTTCAAACTACAACTAGTTTGTTGACGGTATTCATATTGGACCTACTAGTCCGACTTTTTTGTTTGTTTTTTCTTTATCTTTATCTCCTTCTCTTCCACTGATATGAATGAGATAAAGTACAAAAACGTCAAAGAAAGTCGGAGGAGTTAGGCGAATGTGAACACCGTCAATAGTTTATTTTTAAATACATAAGGCTAAGTGATGCAGAGGCAGAAAAAAGGATGCAAAGAATGGATAGTAGTCGATCGCAATCGATGATTTGTCAATTGATCGCTTGTTGTCGATTATCGATCAGCGATCGACAACCGCAGTAGAGCCCTCTATAGCCGTGTTTTATAATTGCTAATGATCCATGAAGATCATCCCATTAAAATAACACGATACGGCGCATAGTGAGAACAGTAATGTATATCCATCTCGTTTTTCCTTATGTTTATGTATTTGTTGTCGTTTTTCTTTACACTACAGTTTACACTACGTAAGCATGAAAAGACATCTACCCGCCACAATAAAAGCTTAATTTTAGGTTCATGAAACGTGATCCCGAATGAGAGCAGGATCTCGTGTTATTGTTGTATTATGCTGGATTTACACGACTGACAAATTGGCAGTATTCTAGCAGTTAACTGTCAAAAAACATGGCGTTGCTATGGGCTTGCCTTTGGCTCCCTAAATTCCAGATCTCCGGATGGAGTATTTTGAGAAAAAGGCTCTGAACAGCTCAAAAGAAAAAGCAAAAGTCTGGTTGAGATACGTGGATGATAATTTTTGCATTTTAAAAATTCCGCCATTTTAAATTTCTTAGAACAGCTTTTTTCACACCACCCAAAAATTATGTTTACGATGGAAAAAGAAAATGAAGAATCCATTGCATTTTTGGATGTGAAAGTGATGCGGAAGCGAAATAGACACAGTTTACCGAAAACGTACGCACACAAACAGATACCTATATGCTACTTTCCACCACCATCCGGCAAATTTGAGATCTGATGTCTCCACAATTGCTTAGCGTGCCCACGGAATATGTGACAACGACCATCTAAGCACTGAACTTTCTTTATTGGACCAGATCTTCAAAGCGAATGGCTATACCAAAAAGCAAATATCGTGGAAGCCAATTTTGCCACTGGCAAATGAAGATAGTTAATTGGACAAAAAAGCTTTCCTGATGCCGTATGTAAGAGGTGTAACAGGCAGGGTAGGGAAAATATTTAAACGGTATGGTATAAAATCTACATTTTTACCACCCAAAAAGTGATTAGTGATTACCTGGAGTATATGCGGTACCCTGCAGCTGTGGGTCATCATATGTAGGACAGACTCAGAGGAGCATTGCTATACACGTCTGAAAGAACATTTATCAGAGCTGTAAGAAAAAGGAAAAGAGAAAAGTCCGCCATATGTGAGCATATACTCGATCATCTAGATGAACACCACTGGATCCATTTCGATCAAGCTAAGGTTCTAGCTAACGAACCTCATTACATCCCTCGCCTGGTTTGCGAAGCAATTGAAATTAAATGACACTACAATTTCAATCGGGATGACAGTTTCAAGGTGTCTCGAACGTGGGATCCCATAATTAATTCTTCACATTCGATCCAATTACCGCTGCATACCAACAGGGATACAGTGACCACGGTTTGCTCCTAACTTGCGAATCAACAACAACAACATCAAAAGATAGCACCTTCGACGCACCGCTACAGTTTCCCGGTGACCACGCTCAATCTTATTTGAAGCGAAACGTTCGCGGTGAGTTCTGCATTCAACTCGCTTAATATTTAGTATTTATAACGCGGCTAATCCGAAAAACTAGAAAATGTCAAAAGGATTATCGTTAACGTAATCGCCAATAATTTGCCTCGGATGAGAGTAGAGAAATCCCAACTTATAACAGTTTATCGCCATTAAAAGTAGGCCTACGTTAACACGTTCCGCGCCAACTGAAAAAAAAAACTCTGGGCTCCCGACCCACCGGTGGAGGGTCCTGGCCACAGATTAGCCATATGAAGATGAGAATGTTTCGTACGTTTCACCCTCCAAAACCCATTTGTTTACATTGTTGTATTTGTAATTTCTTCCCGCGTCGATGAATAGATGTGAATTGCAACAACAATTTAACCGGTGTCTGAAGTTCCCTACTCTCTATGTGTGAGGTTTTTATACACACATTCTCATTTTGTGTCTGATATCTGGCAGCTCAGCTTGTAGGCAAATTAAAATGGCTGCCGGGGATTCTCATCTTCATGTAGCTAATCTGTGGTCCTGGCCTTGTAGGGCGGCATCATAAACAGTAAAGGGTTTTCCAATAAGAGGTGTTATTTTGATATTCAAAGAAAAATGGCATTTTTTGAGATAAATGATCGGATGTTTATTTCATTATAAAGAAGAAGGTATGCCGTTAATAATGGAACACAACATCAGCCGAATGGCCGCCACGACCACGTTTACAGGACCATATCCTTTTCATGAAATTTTCCATAACCAAATCGCAAAGTGGCTGCCCTATGTCCTCGATAGCCTCACGAATTCCATCTTTTGAGGTCTTGAATCGACGCTGGGCTGTTGGCGTAGACCTTATCTTTCACGTGGCCCCAAAGGAAGAAGTCGCAAGGTGTTAAATCACAAGATCTCGGTGGCCAATTGTGATCACCTCTTCGAGAGATAACACGGTCCGGAAACTTTTCCCGTAAAATATCGACGGTTTCATTGCTTGTGTGGCACGTAGCGCCGTCTTGTTGAAAGTAAACGTTGTCCAGATCAATACCATCCAATTCCGGCCATACAAAATCATTAATCATCTCTCGATAGCGCAATCCATTGACCGTAACTGTTGCTCCAGCCTCATTTTCGAAAAAGTAAGGTCCAATGACCCCGCCGGACCATAAACCGCACCAAACAGTCACGCGTTGAGGATGGAGAGGCTTTTCAACAATAACTCTTGGGTTTTCCGAGCCCCAGATGCGACAGTTTTGCTTGTTGACGTAGCCTCCGAGGTGGAAATGGGCCTCATCAGTCAAGATGATTTTTCGATGAAATTCCGGATCATTTTCATGCATTTCAAGGACCCAATCAGCAAAGACACGACGTTGTTGATGATCAGCCGGCTTGAGTTCTTGTGTTAACTAAACTTTATAAGCCTTAAGACCCAAGTGTTTATGCAAAATACGGTGTAATGACGTTTGTGGAATGCCTAATTCCAAAGAACGACGAGGAATGGACAAACCTGGGTTTTCTTCAACACTTTGGGCTACAACAGCAATATTCTCAGTTGTTCTTGAGCGACGTGCACGGGTTTTATTCTTCACATCACTTACTTGTCCCAACAGCTCGAATTTGTCCACCAATTTCTGTATTGCGGTCCGACAAGGTGCTTCACGACGACCCAAAAATGTTTTAGTTTTACGAACCGTCTCTGCCAAATTTTCACCATTTTTATAGTGAATTTTAATAATTTCAATGCGTTGTTGAAGCGTGTATCGTTCCATTTTTATTAATGGCGTAGTTTCTACTTGTCAAATGTCAAAAAATGACAGCTTCAAAAGTGACAGCTACCGAAATAGCGGGCTATTCAAAATAACACCTCTTATTGGAAAACCCTTTACTTTTATAAACTGTTATAATTTGAATGTCTCTTTCTGGAGTCACTTCACGCATCTCAACCACTATCGTCTCGTCGGTATTTTAAGTATGAAATTTGGGAGCACTTACTATCTTTCAGAAATTCTCAAACTGTGGTCGAAATGTTATACTGACTGTCATAAACGATTATTTGTGTAGGCTGTCATTGACTTCTTACATCATAGATTTGTTAAGTTCGAATAGGCCCCATGCAAGTGCGATTGTGACTTTAGGGGGCACCTTTACTTTTTAAATTTCGTTTACAAAAGCATAAGGTGCACCATCAATTTTTTTGTATTTTATCAAACCAAATTCAAATTGAAGATACTAAATTCATTAACGTGTGGTAAACTATCTTATTGGTAAGTACAAAAATTTAAGTTTTGAAAATTGACCCATTTTATCCTACTCTATCGCATAATTATTGAATGTTTATTTGAGCGCAATCGGAATGGACAAAATATTCAATCGGGTCTATGTAATTTAAGATCGCTTGTTAAAGCATGGGAGAGGCTTATGCCTTATACTATATCAAAATTGAAATTAAAAATAATGTACATATTAATTAAATTTTATTGCATGCAGTCATAATAATTGTTAAATATTTGGTTTAATAAGTAATTATGCGTATATATCTTCTTCGTTCAATAGTTTATGTATTTATATAAAACATGATATTGGCGAAAGCTCTAAATAATAAAAATAATAATAATACTATTCAAGGATACATATCATATCGTGCTGAAGATTGGACGATCTTTTAGCTGTGGATTATCCAACCAAAACGCTGGCGATTGGCATATTTTTATTTTGTTTCTTCTTGTTATGATTTATTTTTCTTAATCGTCAATTTTTAACTAACGGGTGTTTTTTTAAAAGGTACAGAACTTTAAGTTAGCAACACTTTTTTAACTGGCGGCCATTTTGTCAGCTGTCAAGTGATTTATTTTTAGTTTGTTTTGGCTTTTGGCATTTCAACATGAATAAACTGACGCCTGAACAACGCTTCCAAATTGTGCAAATTTATTTTGAAAATCATGGTTCTGTTCGAAATACGTATCGCGCGAATATTTTTTAGCGATGAAGCTCACATTTGGTTGAATGGGTACGTCAGTAAACAAAACTGCGGTATTTGGAGTGATGATAATTCTCAAGTGTATGTTGACACACCGTTACATCTACAAAAACTGACTGTTTGATGTTCTTTATGGTTTGGTGGAATAATTACTCCGTACTTCTTTAAAAACGATGCTGGCCAGAACGTTACAGTCAATGGTGGCCGCTATAGAGCCATGATTACAGTCTTTTTCGTTCATCAATTGAACAAGAAATTATAATGCCAGAAGATTATATTTCGAAATTATAAAGTAAATTTCATGTCAATTTAAAAAAAATCATCTTTGTTTTATTCCATTTCAAAGTAATATACCTCTAAAAAAAACACCCTTTAGTAACGTAGGACACCACAGCCACACCAGTTTTTTTGAATGCCTGTACATATTTTTTTTATTTTATATTCATTTGGTCTGTTCTCCATTCCATTCTGACAAAGACATTTTTTCCCCATGAATCAATCAATTCAATTCAAAAAACAAAAAATATGTATTGCATATTCAGCTGCATCAAGTGGTTTCTATAACAGAAATTGTGTTGATTGATTTAATAGCTATAAAAACAATCAAAAAACACATACATATACATAATTACAAAAATATAGTGTATGGCCGTGTATTGACAAACCAGCAATAAAGAATAAACAAAATTGTATAATTTGTTTTCTGAACCACGCTAAATTTGTTCTTTCTTTTCTGTCTTTGTATGTATACATACATATATGATGGATATGAATATATATCCGAGCGTTTTTGCTGTTAAAATGAAAGATCTAAGTTCAAATAACAATAAGTTAATTGTTTATTATTATTGAAGACACAGAAATGTTGAAGATGAAATCATCGGTTTTTTTTTTTTAAGAAAAGACTAAAATAAACATAAAAATTTTCAGCAAGAAAACGAAAACTGAATCATCCCAACAAACACCATTCTAAAAAATACGAATAAAAACAAATACAAAAAATAGGTAATGATTTAAAAAAAAAATGTATGTCGCTGTTTACTTTCAAAAATCTATTTGTAGGCAAAACTAATATTTCTTCAAAAACCATCTGCTTTAATTTAGAACTGATCAATGATCATGTGTGCTTTCTACAACCTACCACGGAACAACAACACGGAAAACACACCTCTTTGCAAGGCTGGATTATAATTAAGTCAACGTAAATGTTTTAATAGGCTTAATTTTCTAAAGGGCTCCATATGGTGACCCAAAATTTCGGTTTTTGAACGATTAGAATGAAAATAAACAAATTCTCTCAGAATATTAAAAAGAAATTAAAAACAAAAATGGATGTTAAAAATAATAATATTTGTTTTGTTTTCCTTTGGCTAAGAGTAGTGCTCTATTTGCATTCATTTTCTTCTCTTGAAAGAACAAAATTGATCCTCTGGCAGACCGTAATGATGTGAGGTTTTTAAATAATGTCGGGACCCAGAGATGTATTAAGAAGGATGTAAAGCTAAGTATACACGATTGGTAGATCTTACAATATTGTCAGAGCTGACAATGTCTGACAATTATCTACCAATGAACTGAAAATTAGTTGTGTGTGTACACGGTTAGTAGAAAATCTACCAATCTACCAAGTTGGCTGACAATTTACTGTCAGATAATTGGCTGCATACCTACCAATAAACAGTGTAAGCTTATCATGAATAAAAATAAAAATGAATATGAAATAAATTGTAAGAGATTGGTAGATTTTTTACCAACCGTGTACACACACAACTAATTGTCAGCTCATTGGTAGATAATTGTCATTTCCAGGTTATGGAAACTGCTTCATTTGCATCTTGACCTGACTTTTTTATCCGATATTTTTCGAGATTGGAATTAAATGTCCTGCGCAGATTCGCCAATTTGCCCTAGCATTCCGTTATGGTCATTCCTACAGCATCTGCTACTTCTTGCCATAAGATTTCTTTTGGCAACTTATAGTCGGGGCATCCAGCATCCCACAGACTGCTTTGTATCTCAATTTCTTGAATTAACTTCAAGGTTGTGTCGTGTGACCATTCACTTTCAACCTTCTTCCTATAGGATTTTTGTTTTTTTTTTTTTGTTTTTATTTGCAGATTGCTGAGGCGGCGACTGCAAATTTGATGGCAAAATAGGCCAAAATGTTTCATGGGTTGCAGGTATTCTTTCCAAATATTGGTCTTTCCATGTTAAATTGTTAAATAAAAAAAATTGTAAAAATTAACCTCACTGCACCACTAAAATCAAATTCCAAATTCACTGCAAATTGTCCGACAAGAAAAAAATGTATGATGTTAAAAAAAGTACATCGGACAATTTCTTCACTGTCAAAACGTCAGACAACGATCAAAATTGGCAGGCCTGACAATAAATTGTTTGTGTACACAATTATCAAATACCTTATAATTTATCGTCTTACAATTAATTGTCAGATCGATTTTCTGACAATTAATAATAAGATTACACGGTTGTAAGGCATTGTAATCATGTTTTTCACTCGTGTACATTTAGCTTAATACTTTGGTATTCATTTAAGTGATTATATAAACTGATTTTTCGGAAATTCAATCTAAATAATTTATTTAATTAGGTGATTTTTCATCGAACACTCATTAACCGCTCTTAAGTTTATGAAGCTCATAATTTGAAAATTATTTGTGCTATTCACCAACTAATCATAAGTATTTTTCGAAGTCCGAAAATAAGACCCGCTCTCCCAGACATGTCCAAACTGTGTATTAAATTTGTTTGCAGTTTTTTTTTTTTAATTTAATTAGTTTCAGGGTCGATAGACAAACAGAATCTTAGTGCCCCCTTCTTCGTTTTTGTTATAATCGTAATCCCATCTTCGATTGTTATACATCGTTAAATTTTTTTTGTATGGATCCATGAATTACTCTTAATAGTTCCTCAGTATGCAAAAGAAGAAAGAAAAAAAATACGTACGTGAAATCACCAAGCTTAGCATTAAGATATGAGAAAATAAATTAAAAACAGTGAAATGAAATAAAACCAAGCAAGGACAGCGATGCTTCGTACTTCTTAATTAATATTTTCTCTCTTTAAATACATCCTTTCACTCAAGTCGTGATCGTGACTCGTGAATTCTGTCTTATAAATAAAAAGATCAAGAAAAGGTAGCAAACCATTATAATAAATGTAAAGGCGATATTACCCTAAAATATATGACACAATATATGTTGTAGTACAAAATAATATTAGGCTCCCTGTATTTTTTGTCACATTAATTTGAATATCACACTTATATGACACTTTTGAGACATTTTTATTTGGCAAACTTGCCATATTTATATGATAATGTAATACTTCCTTAAGCAGATATGAACTCAAGAAATTGAAACGAAAAAATATTAAATTTGTTCGTTGAGCCCTGAAGTCAACCTGAGGGGTCGCTTCAAAGCGTTTTTTGAAAAACCTGAAGTCACCCTGGTGAAAAAATGGGGTTTTTGAGACGTTGGATCCCAACTAGACCTAGGTTTTTTGCTGTGGCGAGTTAAGGTAGCGAATAAACTGCCAAAGTGACATGAGTTGTGAAGCATTTACGTGCGGCAGGTAATTGTATATTTTTGAAAAAGAAATTGAATGAATACACAAATTTAAATTCATGCTTACCGCCGCAATATTCACACCGTTTAAAACTCGGTTTAAAAGTCCTTAAACCGACTACATTTAACTGAAGTAAACCTATAGAATTTAAACGAAAAAATCTCGTTTAAATTGGTAATATTCACCCCGTTGAAGCAAAAATGACATTCGGTTTACGTCGGCTTAAATTTGTGATTTAAACCGTACGTCGGATAGCATCGAAAGTATGAAAAAACTAAAAAAAAGGGTTTTTTTGCTTTTGAGCAACTGTTTGCTGATTTATTTATCAATCTTTTCAAGTTTCAGGGGTGGAATCGGCTAATGTGATCGGCGATTGTCACATTTATGATAATCAAATTAATTTTTCCGCCTGCGCAAAGTGATCACCAAAAAATATTCAAAACTTGGCATTACTTTGAGAGACAAGTACTGACAGTTGTCATAAATACGATTGTTTGATTTATTTATGGGGTAAATCTTATTTTAAAGAGGCACAATTTTGTTTCAAATTGCTTAAGAGTTGAGGAAGTCACCTCACACACCGTGCTTTGACCTATTGGAGCTGACCAGTCCGCACCAACTTGCCTTTGGTAGCCACAACCCCCAGAAAATTCAAAATTAGTACCAGCTGAAGGATAGGAGGAATGTGGGTTGACCCCACCCGAGCTGGCAAATCCAAAAGCCGAAGAATATACATAAATGGATGGTGTATCTTTCGTTATCCTAAAGTTTTTTTTTTTTAAGAACCTATTGATTTTGTAATTTCCAATTATAAAAAGGTGGAATTAGTGTGTGTGTACGTAGGTACTTTGGATCTGGTAGGTCGAAAATATCAAATTTGTTTCTTAGGCCAGACATTATTATGTATGCGATTCTCATTTTCCACATTCTCAGGTCTTAAAAATTATTGCATAGTTTCAAATAAATTAATTTTTCTTGAAACCTTGTCAATTTTACATGAAAATGACACCAAAATAGGTATCACAAGAAAAAGTCACAAAAATATGATTGTCACATGTGACAATCACATTACGCAGACCGAATTTGTTTATTGTGACTGTCAATTATCACAAATCACTTTAGCCGATTCCACCCCAGTATTGAATCAAAATGAACAAAAAATCTAAAATTGCGCAAATACAGAAAGTGCCACCAAAAGAACAAAAATAAAAAGAGAATTCAACTCAGGCCAAGCGCTGTACTCAATTGGAAATTGATTTGTTGTGTGACCTTATGTTGGCCAGCGATGTCAATACTATAACACCGTGCGGTCACATACGCTGGTGGGAGGGAATCGCTCGAATTTTCAACACCTTGGCAGTGACCAGTAAGTTGTATATTTTTGTATTTGTCTTGTCTCTCTATTTTTTGTTCTTTCCCTCTATCAGCAATGAACGGATCTTGAATCGAACATTTGGATGGTGAGAAGCAACATGTCCATTTTGTTGATGTGATAAACGCTAATATAACTAACGACAAATAAAAGTGCATTTACATGTTTTCGAATTGTCATTTTATATTTAAATAAAATAAATTCATTCGTGTCACACACACAAATACACATTATAAATGTCTTTTATTTGTCCTTATCATTGTTGATGCTGGGCAAAAATATCAAACGTCCACCGCATAGGGTCTTCCAGACATTCCTTGCAGGATTTGTTGGGAATTGAATTCTTCTTGATCTGGTTGGAGCGCCCGGTAGTAACTTCGGCAATGGTATATCGTTTACGCCCAAGTCCCCCATATCTATACATAATATTATGCAAGACGGCAAACACTGCGAAAATTTTTTGTATGACTGCCACTCGTTGCACTTGGATGGCACTCGATCTTCGCACGTTGCATTGTTCGATATGGACGCCAAATTCGCACTTCTCTACCTTTTCATCTTTATCGCTTGACGACGAGGATGATGATGACAATAAAGCCGCATCTATGCCAACAATGGCATTTTCCATCTTGGAAAATAAAATATTTTTGAATGTAAAATAAAATTCTAAAATGGCAACAGAAAATGAATACACTGCTAGACTGAATATTTGCACTGACTGACCAAACAATAAAATGTTGAATATTAACTAAAACTATTTAAGCCGTGCCTAAGCGACACGAAAATGTCTCGTTTAAGTTGGAATCGGTTTATCGTAGTTAAATCGATATTCGGTTTAAAATTTTGGATAGCGTCAGTTTAAGTGAGTGAATATTACCGATTAGTCGGTTAAAAAACTACTGAATTTAAACAGATTTTAAACGGCGTGAATATTACTGCCGTAAGTTTGTATTCTAGCATTCGCCTTGTTCAAGTTATTTTCGGTAAACAAAAATAATTATAATTTGTAAATAAGAGTGGAAAATTTATCAAGAATATGTTCACCTTCAAAAATAGGCTACACAACCCATGAGTAAGCTATCATTTTTCGCGCACATGACTTTGATTTATGTTTAAGTGACTTCAGATGATAACCGGTCAATGAAGGGGTTGTTTTCTTTTTTTTACAATAGGAACTGACAAGAAATAATATGAATTTTAAACTTTATTTAGATTTTTTCTACAACAGGTTTGCTTTTTAAAGGAACCACTTTTTTTTAACTTGATATGACTGTTTTAGTGTCTGCAGAATAATATTTCATATATGGCCCACGTGATATTGGAATTGTTTTCACCACACACTACACATGGTTCAGTTAACTGGTAGCAGTGTGACAATTTGACATTTTCTCATACTAGATAAAACAAGATTTCGATATGATTAAATTCTTTTTTATCTTCCGCTATTTTTTGTATTTGTAAAAATAACTGTGCGAATAAATTAATTTGATGGTCGTTGAAGTGGTTGTCAAAACAAAAAAATGAAGTGAGCTTATTAATTATTTGGATCATCACAGTGTTGCTATGTGTTGTTTCTGACAGCTTCTAATTAAATGGATAAAATTATCCATGCAATTAATAACATTAATTGACGTTTAAATTGATTACAATTGGCTTGAGTGGATTTAATTAGAAATAGGCGTATTTATTTAGACAAAAAGAGGATAATCCCAAGTATAGGCCTGATATGTTTATAGCGCTTATGCGCCAAAAGCTTCTACAAGATAATATTGACCTAACTCAAGGATAACCTAGCGGGAAAGTTCGTAATATTGCCAAGGCCATTATTTATATCCTAACATTATGCGTTGTAAGGCTAATAACATAACAATAAGATGTTGACAAAAAAAAACATCTGCTTTAGCATGAAAATAAAAGTCAGTATCCTTAAGACAATTTCAATGAAATAGCTATATTAGCTGGCGCCAGGGCTTAGCGACTTACAACGCTCTACCATTCCTGTGTGCGTGTTTTTAGTTTGCAGGTATGGAGGATTTGTCAATTCCTCGGATGTAACAACATTGAAAATAGGAGTTTCTAGTCCAGACTTAGACTTCGTTTTTAATTTTATAAAAAATATTCAATAAACTACCCCGATTCAAATCTGCCAAATATAATTTATAAAATGAACAAAGTATTAAACTGATGTAAAGATTTATTTTATCGGTAGTTATCATCAAATTGCATGTAAACAAACTGTTTCATAACAGCTTTTTAGCTGTAGGTTAATAAATTTAAAAAAATATATGTATGTACATACATTATAATCAGTTGAGTAATAATTAAATAATTACACTTGTCAATTTGGTGATAAAATACTTTCTTACATATAACCACTTAATCAGTGAAAAGCCAAATGACTTTCAATATTTTGGATGTAAACAAACTCATTATCTAGATTAATTCAGATGTCTCTTGAAATAACTACTTATTCACATGAATATCGATACACAAAGCACTTTATTTTCCCTCCATCGAAATGGGGTTAAGTGGACCATACTCATAGATCAGACATGAGCGATATTGAATTTTGCCTCCATAGGTTTTGCTCGATTCATCTTATAAGTATAAAGTACAGTCTTTTGTTCACATGCTAATTGGTGCTGCTGTCCTTATGTTACACGATTTGTTTTTATTTTTTGAAGCAATAAACACCCTTGGATTAATAATTTTCAATCCAAATATGTAACTTTTGTTTCCTAAACACAGAACTACAAAAATATTGACACAATAATCACTCCAAGTTGGAACATTAAATACCAATCAATTAATACATTTATTAATCAAGTAGGTGATTAACACAACCACTCTAATACACGTGATTTTCAGTGATGTTTTGAAAAAAAAAAAACATTTTATTATAATAAAAAACCAAAAACAAAACAAGTTGTTATTTTTCTCCGATTCGAGATAAGATTAGTATTATTTACTTTGGGAATTGTCATTATCAGATTGTAGGTTATTTCTAGAATTATTATTGGTGTCAACGTCGTTGTTGTATTGCTGTTACTACAACTTAGTAACAAATTCACCTGATTTGATATCTTATTTAAAATATAAATTATCACATTTATTTTTAGAATATAGTTCTATTGATATTGTTGCCTACTGCAAGTAATCAGTTTATTTCCATAGGGGGTGTGTTGTCATGTATTATTCATCTTACATACGTATGAACCTCTATTTGTACATTTAAATTTGGTCATTTGATATTATAAATCTTATATGTTTTACTATTGCAAAATCAAACGATAGAGAAAAAGCTTCATATTGATTAAAACTGGGCCCGTATCGCGTAACACTAAAGTGATTGTCGTTTTGACGAATGCTCACTCTATCCTTCCCTATAGATAGGATAGAGACAGCTATCGTGAAAGCGACAATCAAGAATTTGATAATCACTATCACCTTAGCCGAATCCACCCGATACTTATATTAATAAAAACAAATGATAACAGATGTAGAATGTTGGAAACGCAGACTCGAAGTTCTATAATTAAACATATGGAAACATGGAAGGACCGATAATTTTAACTCTGAGGAAAATTTTTAATACCCCAAAAATCAAATCCTTGGAACTAAGCTTATTTTATATGAAACAAGAAAAATTTTCTGAAAAATGGATAACCTTACCACTGTACTCAAATTTGTCCATAAGATTATGATTCAAAAAATTGAATAGCTTGTAGAAGATTGTGGTAAGCATTAATTTTTTATTTCACAATAGTTGAGTGATGGCCTTTATTCGCTGCATTTTTCATACGTTTCATTTTTTGTTTTACAGATTTGGCGAGGGATTTAAAAATATAGGGGAAAGAAAGTAACGAAAGAAGCAATCGAAATTTCAAGATTGTTCCGGTTGTCTGTGTCTACTATCCATTGACATTCCAATAGGCCTTAATTGTTTCACACTTGGTCCAAATATTTGATCAGTGGTTCAGCATTCTTAACTCACCGACTTCGGCAGATTCAATTTGGTTCAAGGTTTATATATATGTACATTATCTGATAAAAACCAACTACATGCTTGAACCATCGTGGAACCTCGCTTAATCAGCCGAAATCGGTGAGTTAAAATTTCTGGGCCACAGATCAAATATTTGAATCACGTTTACAACTGTTTGCTTTGTGAAAATGCGTTTCGGTGGCGGTAGATGACGGTAGAAATCGGCAATGGGGCGCCTTACAACTAACTACCTAGTTTTAAATTCTAGTAGGTAGGTATAAAATTTAAAAAAATATATTTTTAAATTTAAAAAAAAAAATAAAATCTTCTTTTTTTTTTTTAAACCTCAATATTTCGGAAACGATTTGGCCAATTTTTCTGAAACCTTGCAGCTTTTTAACACTATCTAGAAGATTTAAAATTATATAAGAACTAAAAATTTACGTTACAATTTATATATTTTTACCGGGAAGGGGTTTGATAATTTTTCGCAATTAAAATGTTTTAATTTTAACGCGCTCAGAGGCTCAAGGCATTCTAAATAATATTTTTCACGTTTCAATTCCCTTGCAGAGATCTTCATAAATTCAGGTTATGCATAGAAAATCCCATAATAAATATATGAAGACGAATATTTTTACTAAAGGGAACATATTAATCGGCATAATTTAGAAATTTGTATCCTTATCATATAAATTTAAGCATGTCATGAAGCCTTGCCGCATTGCTCGCACTCTGTCTGAACTTGTTTTCCTTACAATGCTGCCTGATAATTTACCCAATGGGACGTGTAAGTTCCGTAAAAAAGTGTTGGCTTGGGCGTATTACAAATAGAGAAATCATTGAAATATTGGTTACTCATGCACACGGCCAAGGCATTCTATTCTTGAACTAGAAACATTGATAGTGGGGCTTAATTCGTAGTTTTTTATCACTTTCAATGGACCGTATACATATGTGATTACTGATCACATTAACATATCATCATATTTGACAATGGATCAACATTCGACGTATGGATATGATAAGTCCATAAATCATACATTTACAACAATAAAAAAAATTACATTTACACAAAAATAAACCCATTCTATAAGCATAAACAGAAGCGCTGCTGTTTTAATTTTTCCTCAGCGTAAACTGTCATACATATATATAAGCTCTTATGTTGAACTTAAATATTTGATTTTATTGGAATATGTTTTTGAATCACGGGACAAAGATAATACTATTCATGGACGCTCAAAACACGGGACAAACATAATGCTATGAATCCAAGTGTGTTTCTAAAAAAAGTAATTGGTGAAAATTTTAAGCATACTTTATAATTTTAATACATTTTAAATTGACGCCCTCTTAGGTGTGATATGGAAACATCGATAGCGATTTCTTTTTGTTCTGGGAGTATGAATAAATAAATCCGGTAAATTATCAAAGCTCACTATATCTAGGCTTGACATTTTAAACAAAAATTTAATATCATTTTCATCTCAGAGAATTCAAAGGTGTCGGTGAGATAATTAAACTTGCAAATTTGAATATAAACTGAATACTTTCGATTTCGAGAGCTAAGGTAGTTATTTTTGCTGGTTTCACCGACTCTTTAGGTATGCATGAGAAAGAAATCAGGAAAGTAATTAAAAAAAAAAATATTCTTAAACGAAATTTCTTTATTGGCCAAAGTTCAAAAGAATCACTTGTTGAAGTGTGTTTCAAGATTTAAAGGAAAATAGAAAAAAAACTTTTTATTTTAGTATACAAAAGCATTTCTTTGGATATTAAAGTCTAATTACATAACTTAACGACAAAAGACGAGGAACGAAAAAGCAAAAAGGAAGAATAAGTAACAAGAAACTCAATACACACAATGTGCAGCATTGCGGAATACCGAATAGGTGACCTGACACGTATCGATTTATTCATCAAAACTTACGAGATGATGAGTCTTAAATAAAACTTTCATAAAAATTATGAGGGACTCACCTCCTTTTGTCGGAATACGATGAGTGCTGTGCTGGGCGCGATAGCCTGTAATCATTTCGTAGTCTCCAGAATCACGTCGCAGGGGGAATGCAATTTCGATGATATGGTCACATGGTTGCATAAGCATCAGAATGCCTTTGACTTTTTTGCGCTTTTCTTCATCTGAGATTTTGCCTTTCATTTCGCCAATAAGACGATTCTCGGCAATCTGGCATCCGCGATGGAAAAAGTACTCGACCATATCGAAGAAACGGGGATCCTTGTCGGTGGGCACATTCTTGAGACGCTCGGGAATCTGGTGTTCGGAATAGCCACGCGATTGAATGAGTGCAGTGGGCATAGCCTTGACGAGGGTCGAAACATCCTGCTTGACAGCAGAGTGCCGAGCTAGATTCTTTAAATGGTACATTTTTTTTTTCTTTTTTAATCGAGTTCTTGTTGGTAGTTCACAAAAAAAGGAATTCACAAAATATATAGTATAATATAGAAAATAAGAAACAATCGTTCTTTTGCACAACCGTTCACTGACCGACCCCGCAACGAACTGATCGAATGGTGAATGGCTAGAATTTATTTTATTCGGATGTTGATTGTGTAAAATAGAACTTTAATTCGCTTTTGCTTTTGAGTTCGCACATTGAAAAAGTGCCTGGCTGGTAAAGTCTGAGTCTGCTCTGCTCTGATGTGGTGAACCAGTGAAATGGTATGAGTGAGGAATTAGAAATGTATGAATTCTGGTTCTCTTGTGTTTTTACAAATTTAATCAGGTTTTTTCGTTTATAAATGTGGATTGGCTTTCGCTGTATTTAATTCTGTGAGAATATTTAGAGAAGGCGCAAGACCGCAACACCTTTGTTTTAAAGTAGACGAGCTTACGGTTCACCTTTTCACCACAGTCCAGTCGGATATGTTGGTGAAAAATTACAACATAAATTATGTTGACAGGAGAGACTTCTGTCACTTTACTGTCAAATGAAACAGAAACCAGTGAAGCCATTTTCTGCAAAATTTTTGGTACTTTTGTATTAAGCCTAGTACGCAGATCGCGCTAAATTTTAGCTTCCACTTTTCTCTCCAAACATAAGCTAAACCCCTAGCTAAATTTGGACATGAGAGCGTTGTGAAGAATATGTCAAAGAGAATAGCTGTTATCTGAAAAAATTTATATTTAACAATTTCAAAAATTTATATTTAACAATTTCAAAGAATTTTTTTCATTATTCCAAGTAATTTCAACCAAATATATTATTTATTATTATTATTTATTAACATAAAATTACAAATTATGTGCTAATATGAGAGAGTACTAGCTACAAAGCTTTCCACTCAAGGTGAGAATTATTTTTAAACTTGTATAATTAATTTATTGGTGTGAAGTTATCTATCTTTAAGATATTATCAATATTAATACAGCCGAATTTATAAACGCATCATAGCGAGTTCATAGAACTATTCACTCCTTACAATTCCACTAAACTCAAAAATGTTATTCATAGGCGTGTTTTTTTTTTTGCAAGTCCATATGGATTTGTCGAAAAAAACAACATCGGAACTAATAGTTTTACAAGTAAATAACAACAACTTAAGTCCATATGGACTTAGCTAAGTCCAGATAATTATCGGGACTTACGTATTGTAAGTACGAAGGTCCTAAGTCCCGATGTCGTTTTTTTCGACAAATCCATATGGACTTGCAAAAAAACACGCCTCATATTACTTATGCAACGTTGAATAGACGCATTAGTAGCTAAACGCGTTTGATGGATGAATAGTGCCTACATAAGTCCCCTTTCACACGAGGAAACAAGTTGCTGGAGATTTTTTTGACGTTTTCTTTTAATTTCCTTAATAATCTCCTGTTCCTTTCACACGAAGAAACAAAATCGTGGCAACTTTCTGTAGTTTCCTTTTAAAATACCTTCGTTGAACACACTCTACTGGGTGTGTGAAGAGGAATGTCAAAAAAATCTCCTCGAATCGTTGACCGGGGAGATTTCATTTTCCCCTCTTACTTCTTGCCCTTCTCACCAACAAAATGAATGTTGCTGGCAACTCAGTTTCCTCGTGTGAAAGGGGACTAAGGATGTTTAAGTATCGAAATGTCACTTTGTCCCCTTTCACACGAGGAAACAAGTTGCTGGAGATTTTTTTGACGTTTTCTTTTAATTTCCTTAAAAATCTCCTGTACCTTTCACACGAAGAAACAAAATCGTGGAAACTTTCTGTATTTTCCTTTTAAAATAGCTTGGTTGAACACACTCTACTGTGTGTGTGAAGAGGAATGTCAAAAAAATCTCCTCGAATCGTTGACCGGGGAGATTTCATTTTTCCCTCTTACTTCTTGCCCTTCTCACCAACAAACTGATTGTTGCTGGCAACTCAGTTTCCTCGTGTGAAAGGGGACTTTGACTCACACACAGACGACAATAAAATACAATGTTATAAGGGTGGCGCTTGTTTTGGGAATGCTTAAATATTTTTTTTGTCCCCTCCTAAAAGTGATCAATCTATATTATGAAGGTACTTTGTACAAACAAAAATGTTGTTAAATTTGTTTTAAAGCGGCTAAGGTCGAGAAGTTACAACTTTTCATTAAAAATACACGTAGTTTTCCGTCTTTTACTTTAAATGTCGGTGAAAGTGTAAAAGTTGATGGAAATTCTTTATTTATAATATACATGTGCTTAGATGTATGCCAAAATTGAGGTTTATTGAATATTTTCAGTGGGACACACAGAATAAATAAAAAAAAATATTGCCAAAATAATTGCCACCCTAATAGATGTTCCTTTATTCTTCTCAATTTGATCGCACTGTCAGTGAATGAAACAAGTATTTCAATAAAAACCATGAATTTTTTGTTCTAAAATATTAAACTATATTTTCTAACACGGCACAAAAGAAACAGTAATAAGAATAGGTACATTATGTAATATTAAATGAAATTTAAACTAATCCAATCGGTGCAGCAGAATTCGTTTATTGATTTTTCACTTTCAGAGCTTAGTTTTGTTAATCAATTGTGGCAGTAAAACGTAATAGATTTTGACTTCTTGGTACTTTATTTGACACAAGCGCATTATAACTATAATGTGTAGGGAAATATTTTATGAATTAGGATTTATGCAACGTTGAATAGTGGCTTCATAAATGCTTATGCACTATATAACTATTCAGATTTTTAGAGGTGTTTAGCGAATTCTAATAAATCAGGCTGATAGTGTTTAAAAATAAATAGATATTTTAGTTAATGTTTAAGACAGTGTTAATTTTTTTGGAGGTTACGCATGATGATAGGCCAAGTAGATGTGACATGTTTATAATGTTACTGCAGGATGGGCAAAGAGGTGGATTTTCCTTCCTTAAGAGGTATTGGTGGGTTAAAGCGCTGTGTCCTAATCGAAGACGAATGAAATTAGATATTGCTGCTCTGGAGATTGATGATGGATAAACGGGAGCATGTCCGTCAGTGTTTATTTTGGCATAGTGGTTTTCGTAATTTTTCCAATTCAGAATTTTCTTCTTTTTTAGAATTTGATTAATGTATCTTTGTAGGTCTTTTTTTTTAAATCTATCAAAAATATAAAGAGGTAATTCATTGCAAAACTTTGCTTCTTTATCGGCAAATTCATTACCTGGTATACCGATGTGACTGGGATAGAAAAAATATGAATGGATGTATGAATGAATGTGGTATTTTTTTGCAAGTTTTTGAAATATCGAATACATTGTATATAAATTCCTATAGTAGGTACTGATATTTTGTGCTTTCTTGTGTATGTATATGTATATAAAGTGTGTATTGTTTTTTTTTTGCTAACGTTGAACTTTGAAGGATATAAAAAATATGAATGGAAGTATGAATGAATGTGTTATTTTTTTTGGAGGTACCTATATTTTGTAAAAAAATATTTTCATATAATTTTTTTAAGAAAAATAATTTGGAAGGTAGGTACGCAAATTTCAAGTAGGTACCTATTTATTAAAATCGTATAAATAAAGGGTCCGCCAAATGTTGCCAATATCCTCCTCTTCAATTTTTGTGAACAAAAGTTTTCAACATGGCCCGATAACGATCGCCATTGACTGTAACGGCCACTCCTTGTTAATTTTCGAAAAATGGCCCAATTATGCCTCTGGACCAAAATCCGCACCAAACAGTGACTCGTTTTGGGTGTATCGGCTTTTCAATGTATACGTGTGGGTTTTCTGTGCCCCAAATGCGACAATTTTGCTTGTTTACTACCCGCCAAGATCAAAATGAGCTTCATCTGAAAAGATGATTTTTTTGGCAAAATCGGCATCTACTCTAAGTCGCCAAAACTTAATTAAGTTGCGGTATTATGTGAGTATACAAAAATTAACAATATATCCCACTGTTGCACACATGCAATATGCATGAATAGAAATTATATTATTGATTAAAAATAGCTATTAGGCCTTTAGTCCATAAAAATAATTCAACAAGTCCAATTAAATAGTGCTAAGGCTTCTACTTGGCTGATGTATTTCAGTAGTATATAAAATTTGTATAATAAACCCTTCATATGGAAATAATATTATGTAAACTGGTAAATTGTTTTACTTTGAATCTATTCTAACCCAACGCGATTAACACCATCTTATTCCTTATATAAATTTTAATTTATGAGAAAAAAAAATTGAAAATCGTAGGAGCGGTTTTAAAAATATTTAATTTTTTATGTATAAAATTTCGTTAACATTTTTGAGAAAAATAATTGGTATGCCAATTTTAAGTATTTATTAATGTTGAGTTAAAAATTGAACTTCACAGAAAAAAACTGCTACCAGTTTTCGAAATATCGAAATTTCAAAAAATAATTTTGAATTTTTTTTTTAATTCCATAAATCATTTTTTAGAAAATTTTGCTACGCACTTTTATTTATATTTGTTAAAAGCTTCTGTATAAAAAGTCTAGTTTTATTCGGTTGATGAGATATTGAGATACTCGAAAACCAAAGAAACCGTTCCATGCGAGCTACTGTTAATAAAAGTAAAATATAAAATTTTAAATGGTAGATCATACTAATTTCAACATAAGGTGTGTTCCTTTGGGCTCCAGTATCTACTCTGCCAAGTACTTCTGGCTGCAGTCAACTACTTTCTAGTCTGTGGTCGAAGTAGTTCAAAGTAGTTTATTAATCTAGTAACAGAATGTTTCCAAACAAAAAAAAAGACATCACCAATCAAAAGAAATTACCTAATAGATTATTGTTGTTGACAATTTTCTAATTTTAAAGTAAAATAAGAAAACAAACAACCGAAATTAAATTGAGAGATTGAGATTAGATTAGATTAGATTTTACTTTTGGCAAAATGAAAGCATATTCCATACATTTCATCTACTGGGAAGTACTAAAAAGTACTTTGCAAGGCCCAATGGAACACGGCTATACACACAAATTTTTATGAAAATCTTATGAGTCGAAAAAAAAAATATTTTTCTTAACGGTTTTTAAACATTTGTATGGGAGCGAGGCACCGTTATTTTTATCATTTTTGTCAAAAATCTTCTGGATAAAGTTGCTTTTTACTAAGTTTTATAAAAATCTACACAGTCGTTTTTGAAATATTGAGTTTTCAAAAAAAAATTTAAGACTTTTAAAAATTCAAAAAATTTTTTTTTGAAAATTTTGGTATACAATATTATTTAGAATATGTCAATAATTCTTCATAAGAAATTGATCAGAATCAGTTGAACCGTTTTTGAGAAAAGCCTTTAAGGCTTAACTACATAAGTACAAAAGTAAAAATATTTTTTTTCCCGCTACCGCAGTTGTTTTGTGAAAAAGAATATAAATTTTTTTTTTAAACCAAAATTTAATCTTTTGCATCATTTTTAAAAGTTTTCCAGTCAGAAAAACTATTCCAAAATGAGTTTGAAAATTTTCACTTTTGTACTTTTTCACTTTTTGGGCTTATGTAGTGAAGCGTTTAGTCTCCTTATTGTTGTCAGACGCATAATAATATACTTCTCTCATTCTTATTCTTGCCTTTTTTTTCTTCCTACTTAGCTTCCACAATCAATAATAGCCGTGTTTTTTTGCAAGCCCCGGGGAAAATGGTCGAAAAAAACGTCGTCGGGGCTAAACAATTTACATGTTAAATGCAACAACAACTAATCCCCAGCGCGCTTAGCTTAAGCGCACAGAATTCTCGGTGCTTAACCCTTGGACGGGATTAAAACTGTGCTACCAAACCAAACTTTGAATTAGTAACCGATAAATTGTACAGGAATGTCAAAACTGAACTGACATAAATCTGTTATTGTTTTGGATAAAACGGAGCATGACGATGGTGAAAAGTAAGGTTTTATTTCATTTTTAATTAATAATTATTAAATAGAAGTTTGTTTTTCCTATAGGCAGATGCGAATATCGTGAAAGAAACGCGAGCTGCCGGGAGCAAAATGTGGTGGAGTGCAATATCAATTGGTGATGAGCCAAACAATGTTTCCGATAAATCAATACGCCGTTTCGGACACCGAAATCTATCCGTTCGTCGAGGAGCACTTGTCTTGGATGAGCGAATTCTTGGAACTCCGGATTATTAACCGCCTGAGGTGCTTCTAATTTATGAATTGATTCTTGGTACTTTTGATTTCCTATCAGTTTTTTCCCGCTCGTAGGCATGGACAAGGTAAAACAGTTAACTGGTGGGCACTGGGGAGTTTCCTTCTAAGAGTTCATGACCGGCATACCACCGTTTAACGTTGAGACACCACAAAACGTTTTTGACAACATTCTACACAAAAGTAATGACTTTTTATGAATAAAAGAATTAAATTAGCTTATTCTTTTTGTTCATGCATGTAGATATTGTGTGGCCACAGGATGATGAAGCACTCTCTCCAAAAGCTATTGAAGTAGTCGAACTGCTTCTCACTATGGATCCATTAGAAAGGCCAGCTGCAAAGGATGTACAAGCAATGAGATTTTTCAGCTGCATAGATTGGCTGAATCTAGAAAAAGATAATTCGCCATTTGTACCTTCATTATAAAATCTATATATCTAAAAATTATATGCAACATCTTAAACTATCAAATTTAGGTATAGAAGACTAATATGCTTTTGCCTTTCAATTGTTATTCTTTAGGTTAAATTTGAAATAAGATTCTTGTAGTATCTGTTAGTTAATAGTAATATCTGTTAGTTAAGATCTTTAAGACAATATTGTTTGCATTAAATTCTTTATGATTAATTGTTCTTAGTTGTTTTATATTTTATTAATATATACATTTTTTTGTAGTACTCGCAGCGCCACGTATAGAACACATGTTGAATTAAATTTTTCTGTTCCATGAGAGTACTATAGATTGTCAGCCTAATTTATTAGAATTCGCTAGACCCTCCAAAAAATATTTGTTTACATTGTTGTATTTGTAATTTCTTCCCGCGTCGATGAAGAGATGTGAATCGCAACAACAATTTAACCGGTGTCTGAAGATCCCTACTGTCTATGTGGGAGGTTTCTATACACACATTCTCATTTTTTATCTGACAGCTCGAGCTTGTAGGCAAATTAAAATGGCTGCCGGGGATTCTCATCTTCATGTGGCTAATCTGTGATTTGAGGATTGTATAATTTTGAGCACTCACAAATTTCCCTCTGTCACTTTGACACAAAATTATTTTGTGTTTGCTTTTATTTTACTGAGAATACGAGGTCCCTATGAGTTCTCAGATTTATGAGGCCATATGTTTTATACGTCTTTTATCAAATAATTATGTTTAAATCACATATATTCGGTTTCACAAATATTTAACAGGATTTTAAATTTTAAAATGACGTATTTTGTATGGAACAAACGTCACTTTAAGGTTTAAAAGCCTGTTAAATAGTTAAAAGGGCTTTATGCAATCGGCCAATAGTCTGCTATTATACGACGACTTTTGCGTCGTGACTCTTTTCGAACATAATGAGTGCAAAACAGACGAAAAATGAGTTGGAAAACAACTGCCCTATGAGTCGTGGGCCAAATTTCGGCGACTCATTTTTGACATTATTTTATTTCTAGTTTGTTATTTATATTTTCGTTATTTGTGGAGCGCACATCTACCTATAGCTGCGGTTGCTAAGGTGTAGAACATAGAGAATTTCTATGCTGGAACAAAATCGTTTCATTTATGTTTGTTGTTTGTTTGGTTGCTACGAGAATTTCATTACCGAAGAAAAATTATAGAGGATTGCCAAATTTGAGTCATGACTGAAAAGTCATGGTGTAATATAGCGTACGACTCACAGGACGAAATTTTAAAGAAGAATTCGAAGAAGAGTCAGAACGCAAAAACTTTTGCTTATGGCCTTTTTGATTGGTGTCAGAATGACAGTTCTTCTTCTGAGAAGAAGAGAAATTTCCTCCTGTATTTATTTTCAGAATCGTTCTGGAAACTTTCAAACGTATTAATAGTTGTTCTTCGGGATTATATTTCTGAGATCTAGGCAATTTCACAAATATAAACTTGATTCTTTAGCAAAATTTCTTGGCTTTTGTGTCAAATACTGAATTTGGAACATACACCAGACTTCAGTACCAAACAAGTAAAACAAAAATCAATAGTTTGACAGAAAAATATAAAAAACATGTGATTGTGATTGGTCGTTTTTTTGTCTTCCCTACATATTTTCATGTCAAAATTAGAAAGAGAAAAGACTAAGATAGTTTCTGGAAAAGCCTAATCAATCAATCAATTTTTGACGGAGCAAAATTATTTACATGCCGCCTCCACTGGGCGCATACACAGTGCTTGGATTATAAACATATATGTCTAGAAAAAAAACTTGGAGGCACAAAATTTCATGTCATGTGGTAACTTTATCCATTCAAGTCAGATTTTGGATTGGATTGTGGTTATGATGTTGGACATCGTTAAGGCTTAACTACATAAGCCAAAAAGTACTTTTGTACAAAAGTAAAAATATTTTTTTTCCCGCTAGCGCAGTTGTTTTTTGAAAAAGAATATACACATTTTTTTTAAACCAAAATTTAATCTTTCTGCATCATTTTTAAAAGTAAGAAAAACTATTCCAAAATGAGTTTGAAAAATTTCACTTTTGTAAGCCTTTAGCCGTGTTCCTTTGGAGGTGGCGAAGCACTCACGAGTACTTTGCCAGCCATTTTAAATTAAACGCACAGAATTAATTTCCCTACAAATCTCATCTATTTGGCATGAAAGCACGAGTAGTTGTGAGTACAAGATTATCGTTTTGATCTACTCATCAGTATTTCAGCCGTGTTTTTTTGCAAGCCCTGGGAGATTTGGTTAAAAAAAAGACATCGGGGATTATTGACGCCATTACTGAAACACGGCTTTCGTCACCTCCAAAGGAACACGGCTGTTGATGCACAGTAGAGGTGCATATTAGGACTCTGAAAATAAACTACCAATAGAGGTCTTCCAAGATTTGTCTTTGTCTTTTCTCTTTCTAATTTGACATTTAAAAACAACAACAAAAAAAAGTCCCTGGTTGGAGAATATTTACATGCTCTTGGCAGTGTTAAAAATCCGGTCATTTGATTATTTATTGTATTTGGAACTGAAAACTTAAATTTGCGATCGAATTACCTATTTATTAGTGTTTAAACATTTTAGTGAACATTTTTTCAAGTGTTTGATACAAAAAAACTAATTGTATTACATATTAATCACTATTATTAAACACCCGACTTTTGTGGCTCGCCTTCGTGCCTTCGGCATTTGGTTTTGTTTTCCAACCAGGGAGTGCTGTCAGATTGTTTTTTTTTTTTTTTTTTTAATTTCACACTGACACTTCTGACATTTGGTGGCAGAGATCCATTGACCAATCTCACTCTTCCATGACGGTGTTCACCAAAAACACTCTATATGAAGATACCAATCTCGGCTGTCATCCGAGTTTGCCTACAAGCTCATATAGGGGAAATTCAGGAGAAACATGCACACATATGCAGTAAGCGTACATCCACCACGCTTTATTTGCACACACATGCAGTAAAAGTACATTCACCACCAAAATGTCGGTTATTTACGAGTTTCAATGGGTATGTTCAAAAAGTATAATAAAAGGAGCAACGTGTTATCAAGTGCTAACCCAACCTTATAAGCATAAGTTTGTGGAAACAAATTGAAAGTGAAAATTTATAATCAATTTAAGTATATTCGATTGTCTTTTGTCATTATTTGTTTTGTTTCTACGATTGTTTGGTATTGTATTTCGCTCTCGAATTATTGAAACAGACTCTGAACATGACAAAAAAAAAACGAATGAGAAACCAGAGAATCAACGCAACTGTTGTAAGACAACTTTAGACGTGTTTTTTTGCAGGAAGTGACCAGACATGCCAATTATAACAGTTTTTGTTTATAAAATTACTGTTTATGCGGCCCCGCAGGGCCAGGGTCCTCCGCCGGTGGGCATAATTCAATCACCTAAAGTTTTTTTTTTAAGTAGTGCGAAGCGCGTAAACGTACACCCGCTTTTAATGGCCAAAAATTGTTATAACTGTTATAAATTGGCATGTCTCGTTGCAAGCCTGGAGGAAATTGATCGAAAAAAACTATGTCGCGTCGGGGCTAAGGAATTTACATGTTAAATGCAACAACAACTAATCCCCTCCAGGCATAGCGTACATAGAGCACATAATTTTCGGGGCTAAACTGTTTTAACGGCATTAATTGCATATGTACTTCTAATCAATAGTTTTTATGGAAACTCCATTTTTTTCTCCAAATCCCTCCGGGCTTGCAAAAAAAACACGGCTTTTAAGAGCATTAAGGCTCTCCAAAACCATAGCGAATACTTCAGAACGACGACGAAACTTTCGCCTGTCTTAATTTATTTACATGGAGATTAATGGGAGCACCCACATTGGCGCGATGCGAATCTTCGAACTTTATTCAGTCGTCGCATATTCGCGCGAAAGTTTCGCTTCGGTTTGGGACAGCCTTTATGCTATGTATATGCGAAACCAATAGAAAACTATCGATGACCGAAATTTCAATGTATAAATTCTAACTTATCACGTTATTTATTTTATTACAGACTTTTCTGTTAAATGCCAAAGATTTAAAAATCATTGTGTAACAGCGAACTACTTACAGGATGAATTTTCAAAGAAAAATTAAAAGAAGTTTCATTACGTGAAATTCGTAGTGTAATAGCAGACTTAGCACCATTAAATTGGTGTTTTTTTCAACACATCCCGATATCCCACCTAACATCCGCCATTTTCATGTTGAAAAGCTGGTGAGTTGAAATTTATTTAAAGATGGCTGCGTTATTTGCACATACAAAATGGTTGTTCTGGGAAAACAGAACAATCCCACCCCTTTAAATTGTTGTTGCAATTCACATCTATTCATGGACACAAAACGAAATTACAAAAACAACAATGTAAACAAATGGGTTTTGGAGGGTGATACGTACGAAAGATTGGTATCTTCATATAGAGTGTTTTTGGTGTTCACATTGGACTCACTCCGCGCGACTCATATTGACATTTCATTGTGTTGTAAGACCAATGATTAATTAATTTAATGCATTCCCAATAAAATGAAAAATATTTTATTAAATATTATGAGAACATGTTGTTCAATGAAAAGATTGATGTAGAATGAAAATAAATTTTCTAGTCAATAAATAATTAAATAGAAAAACAAAAGTCTGAGCTTTCTTAATATTCAATCACACAGTAGAAGCTGCTTACACTTAATTCAAAGTGTAGCTTTTACGATCTCCAACACTCCTCCTTAAGCAGCTTCAGCCTTAAATCTTGAAATGTTTTCTTGCTCAAAGCTTTTGTGAAAATATCAGCAACTTGTTATTTAGTGTTAATATAAACAAGGTTCACTGTCTTCCCAATATGTTTACTAACGAATTTCCGACGTATTTCAATGTGTTTCTTTCCTTTTGTCACCTTTCCTTCCTCAGCGTTTTCAAGCATATGAATAGCTGCTTTATTATCGATAAATAAATCGATAGGTTCTTTCAAAGCGATTCCTAGCTCTTTCATAATCCTTTGAATCCAACAAACTTCTTGTATACCACTGACTGCTGCACGATATTCCGCTTCCGCTGACGAAATAGAAATTACTGTTTGTTTCTGAGCCATCCAAACTATAGGACCTCCATATTCCACAAGAATACCACTAGTTGAAATCATATCTGATTCTGTTCCACTGTAGTTTGAATCTTTATATGCTTTTAGCTTCGCTTCTCTACCAAAAAATATTCCAAAATAACTTGTTCCATTAAGATATCTTAAAACCCGTTCTATCATCTTCCATCTTTTTCTAGGATTGCTGACTTATCGACTCAGGTAATTTATAGTGAAACTTATGTCTGGTCTTGATATAGTTGATAAATAAAGTAAACTTACAATAACTTCACGATAAGGCTTATTCTTTAATGGACCGTCATTAATTTGTTTTTCAGTCAACATTGCTGGCTCAATTGGTGTCGTAACAGAATACGCTTCTTTGAATTCATAACGAGTACTTTTGTGTGTATTTTTGCTGCGTTACCATCAGTCCATTTTCTTCTAGATATATTTCCATTCCGAGATAATATAATGTTCCTGTTCGGTTCTGTTGATTTCATTTTGAAGTTGTTTTCTATCTCTGACAATATTGATTTTATAATATTTTCATTATCACTGATAATAATTCCATCATCTGCGAATATTCCAAGAATAGCAGACTTATCTTCATTATAGAATATACAAGAACCATCATCAGTGTCTTTTAATTTGAGTTTTTTCAAGGTGTTGGTAAATGTAGCATTCCAGTCTTTCGGAGCTTG
This sequence comes from Leucozona laternaria, assembly GCA_932273885.2. Lineage (NCBI taxonomy): Eukaryota > Metazoa > Arthropoda > Insecta > Diptera > Syrphidae > Leucozona > Leucozona laternaria. The sequence goes on along the minus strand of OW026366.1, from coordinate 213,210,048 downwards.
TTTTAGGCCATAGATACTTCTTTTAAGACGGCAAACTCTTCCAGAATTATCATCAAATCCTTCAGGTTGCAACATGTATATTTCTTCTGAAAACTTTCCGTTAAGAAATGCTGTGTTAATATCAAAAGTATGAACTTTAAGTCTTTTGTTGGCGGCATGACTCAATAATAAACGAATACTTGCATATCTTGCAACCGGTGCAAAAGTTTCTTTGTAATCTATTCCATGAATTTGATCGAAACCTCTAGCAACTACACGTGCTTTAAGACGTCCATCTGCCTTCTCACGTAAAACCCATTTGCACGTTAATGGCTTACGATTTGTCGGTAAATCTACCAACTCCCATACATCCATTTGCTTTAGCGCTTCAATTTCATCCTCCATCGCTCTTCGCCATCCAGGATCTTTTAGTGCATTTTTGACTGAAATATCTTCAACGTCACCGATTACAGCATAATCACTATACTTCGGGTGTGGCTTGATAGTTTGACGATTTCGTAAATTATAAGTTGAGTTCTCATTCGTTTCTTGATAGTCCTCTGATTGATAATTTTCATGCCTTTCTAAATTCTCCTCCTGAGATGTTTGTTGTTGCTGTTGCATTTCAAATACATTTTCATTTGTGTCTTGTCTTGGCTCTGATTCAGTACTTTCTAAATTTTCCTCTTGTGATTTATCTTCTTCTTCATCAAATAGAAATTGATTTGAGAGCACTTCTTCTCGGATTGGTATTACATTATCTTGACTTTCATTTATATTGCAATCAGTGTTATCAATTGTCTGACTTAATTTTTCATCAAAGATTACATTACATGAGACTTCGACATGTCGTTCAGCAGGAAGATAGACTCGATATCCATGCTCTTCGGTATCATACCCGACGAATTTTCCTTTCTTACTCTTCTTATCGAGTTTTTGACGTTGATTATTTTGAATTAGAATATAACATTCAATTCCAAAGGGCTTCATTGACTTGAGACTAACTTTACGACCAAACCATAATTCAGCAGGTGTTTTACCAGGGACACTACTATTTCCTGTTTGGTTTATTTTAAAGACTAAATAATTGATTGCTTCTGCCCATAAAGATGTTCCAAGGTCTTTGATATACATTTCTGCTCGTGCTGCTTCAACCATGGTACGCATGTCTCTTTCAATTCTGCAATTTTGTTGTGGTGTATGAGTAGCTGATCGTTCATGAAAAATTCCAAGTTCTTCAAATATTTGCTTACTTCTGGCGTTTTTGATTTCTTTACCATTGTCCGACATAATAACTTTGACTCTTCTTCCAAATTGATTTTCGACTTGATTCAAAAAAATATTAAGCTTGTCTACTGCTTCTGACTTATGCTTCAAGAAATAAACTGTTCGAAATCGACTAAAGTCATCTTTGAATAATAAGAAATATTTAGCACCGCCAAGAGATCGAACAGTCATTTCACCAAGATCGACATGAGCTCTGTCGAGTGGACTCTGCGCAACTACGTCATTCTTTGGGTGAGACACTTTATGCTGTTTTCCATACACACATCCTTTGCAGACATTACTTCTCCAATCATCAATATAGCGAATCTCGTTCCTCTTCAGTAGTTCTTTCACATGACAAATATTTTGATGTGCTAATCTCTCGTGCCAAAGTTTCAAACTTACTGCTGACAAATTATATATATATATATATATATGTATAACCTTTGTCAAGAACGGTAGACACAGAAAATAAGTTGAAAGTAAGTGCTGGAACAAACAAAACATCTCTCAATACAATTGGATACCATTTCTTGCCATCAAACGCTTGTAAATACACATCACCAAGAGAAACACTTTCCAGTTTTGTAGAATCTCCAATTTCTACTTGAACGGGGACATCCAAAGATCGCAAATTCACTAAGCACTTTAGATTTCCAGTCAGATGATGAGTAGCACCACTGTCCTTAATCCACAGTTCTCGTTTATTTGGTAAATTCTCAAGAAGAGTTGACGATAAAGCGATTGTAATAAAAGACTTTACTCTATTCTTTTCATTGCTTGACTTCTTGAAACATTCATTGGCAAAATGACCTTTCTTCTGACAATAGTTACAGTTGTAGTTTTTCTTACAGTATTCTAAATATTCAGAACACGGTCTATTCGTGCAATCACGCTTCATATGTCCAAATTCACCACATTTAAAACATTTCTTTTCGAACTGACCTGACTGTGTTTGTAGACTAGAACCGTAATTTACCGACTTCTTTCCTATCATATTATTCTTTCTTTGATAATCCTTCTTGTATCTATCATGCTTTCCAATCAAAGCATTGCTAAATGTTTCCGACTCACGACTAAGTAGTCTTATTTCTTCTTGTTGAAGACGATCGCATAATTTTTGAAGAGTTTTCTCGACTTCTGCAACTGATTCCCAAGCAGCATGAAAATAATCAAACTTCGCTGGCAATGAATTCATAATTCGTGACATTATCCAATTATCTTTTACTTCTTCGCCATTTGCTCGAAGTTCCTGTTCAAGAACATCTATTTGCAGACAATTTTCTGCAACCGACTTGGATTCATTATATTTATAAAAAAATTGTTGTTGTAATGCTGTTGTAGATTTCTGATTTTTCTGACCATAGAGTTGTTCCAATTTGGAACATCCACCAGACTTCAGTCTCAGACAAGTAAAAAAAAAATCAATAGTTTGATAGAAAAATATGTAGGGAAAACAAAAACAAGTGATTGTGATTGGTCGATTGTTTGTTTTCCCTACATATTTTTATGTCAAAATTAGAAAGAGAAAAGACAAAGATAGTTTCTGGAAAAGCCTAATCGTCCAATCATTTGTGCAGCAGAATTGCATGTTGAAATTTTAAGTGCTATTTTCTCTTCCACATTCAGGCCAATAATTGTTTGTGCTTCAATGTCCTTTTGTATCCAATTTGATTTGGCAACAGCTTCAGTTGGCTTCGGTATTTCACCAGTAGCAATTTTCAAAATTTCCTTCATACGTAACAGCAAATTCAATTTGAATCTCCAGGATACATAATTCGACTTTCCATTCCCTTCTGCAGACTCAGCTAACCTTTCTAGACTTAGCTTTGTATCCATTTCGTTTATAAAATTTTCCTTTCAAAATATTTAAATTAACTAATCTTTATTATATGGTTACTGGGCCCATAACCTGTTGTAAGACCAATGATTAATTAATTTAATGCAGTCCCAATAAAATGAAAAATATTTTATTAAATATTATGAGAACATGTTGTTCAATGAAAAGATTGATGTAGAATGAAAATAAATTTTCTAGTCAATAAATAATTAAATAGAAAAACAAAAGTCTGAGCTTTCTTAATATTCAATCACACAGTAGAAGCTGCTTACACTTAATTCAAAGTGTAGCTTTTACGATCTCCAACACATTGTTTTACCTCACTCCAACTCATGATGAGAAAGAGAGAGTCTAGTGAGGCAGGATTTTTTCAAAAAAATTAAAAATCCTGCCTCACTTTCTCATATAGTTGTGTAGAGTGAGATAAAAGAGATTTTTTTGACGTTTTCTTTTAATTTCCTTAAAAATCTCCTGTACCTTTCACACGAAGAAACAAAATCGTGGAAACTTTCTGTATTTTCCTTTTAAAATAGCTTGGTTAAACACACTCTACTGTGTGTGTGAAGAGGAATGTCAAAAAAATCTCCTCGATTCGTTGACCGGGGAGATTTAATTTTTCCCTCTTACTTCTTGCCCTTCTCACCAACAAACTGATTGTTGTTGGCAACTCAGTTTCCTCGTGTGAAAGGGGACAAAGATGTCAAAATGAGTCGCGCGGAGTGAACACCGTCCATAAATTCGCAGATTGATGTCTGTCACTTCTGTACATCGTGACGTTTGCTATGGAGAACAGAAGTTTCAAAATAATTTTCAATTAAAATAATTTGAAAAAAAGCATTTTTTAAATTAAATAAATCATATATTTTATTAATTTAAGTTAATATAAAGCTAATCAAGTTGAATGTTTTCATCAAACATCATTAAATTGAAACTTAAACTGTCCAGTGCTCCGACCATCTACAAAAAGAAAGACTGCACATGCCAGTTGCACGTGCCCTTAATTGAAAATTGCACTTTTTTCAATTGATTTCCTTCGATTTCACCGTGCTGTTTTTTTTTTTTTAAATAAAAAAACATGTCTTTATAAGCAAAACATTAAATCAATACAATTAATTTGCAAAAAATGGCAAAAAGCAAAAGTATTGTATATCTTGGCTTTGAGGACGAAGAAGTCACAGAGAAGCACAGAAATCTCATGAATAGCACTGTTAATAAAATCGGAGGATGCCCCGTAAGTAAATATATACATTTCTTATTGCATAACACACAGCAAATGATTGTTTATATCGTCCCAAGGACTGGCCAGTTGCTGATATCAAAGTGCCAAATTGTCCAATATGCAGCTCCGTTCGTCCATTACTTGTGCAACTATATGCTCCACTCGATAATTCTCAATTTCATCGTACTCTGTACATTTTCGCGTGTTTGCATCCTTCTTGTTCCAGTACCGGCAAAGGATGGCTTTGTTTGCGGACTCAGAATCTGGATACATCCAACTGCGACATTGAATCCGCGGCAGGTATTAAGAACAAGAAATCATCGTCTGTGCAAAAGATGTCTTGGTGCGGTGGAGTTGATGATTGGGGAGATGACTCAGAGGATCTCAATCAAAATGAGGAAAACGGAAATGTGATAAAAATGGACAATTCCAGATTGTCCGATGATGAAGATGAAAGTAACTCCATGGAGAACGATCTAATATGTGCTCTTAACAATTTGGATGTCGATGACAAGAATGCAAATTGTGGAGCACAAGGCGACGGTGGTGTAAATGGGGCAGGGGTTGGTGCATTTGGCACAGTCAATGTTCACACAGTTTGTGCTGAAATTGAAGGTGGAGAGTCTGATGTTGTTTTTGTCGAAACACCTCAAATTCCAGAACGCAATCTGATGGCTTTGCTCCAAGAGAGTAGCACCGATCCGTGTAAGATCACCGATCCAACACTAAGAAGTTTCTTTTTGGCCGTGGACGAAGAACGAAATGTTTCATCACCAACAAACTATTGTGGATTAAGCGATCATGTTCGAGATTTGTATCAGGAATACAAAAAGTTGGAAGATTCTATTGGCATTGCAAGTCCTTTGACTCCGCCCACTGGATCTGGTATCAGCGGCATTGGGGGAAATGATGGCGATGGGGAGATGTACGAAAAAGGCATTCCCGTACATGGCGATGTTATGTTTCATAATTTTTTGTCCAGCATACAGTCCAATCCGGGCCAGTTGATAAGGTGAGTTTTTGTTGTTATTTGTTAATTTATTTAAAAAACGTGCATTTGGGACATGCAGCACCAATCATCCATAATATTATTGTCCAAAAAATGAAAACGAGAAAAAGTGTTGCTCAAGTTAGACAAGCAGCTCTGGGGCCAAATTAAGGCATCAGTGACTGATGGAGTGAGAGCCATCAGTGATCGAATGAACGAGTAAAACTCCATATCGTGAGCGGTAATGCCAAACTCATATAATTCAGTCACGTACTGATCGATAACTCGAGCCTGTAACGAAGTTTATTTTACTTCGACCCTTTGAACTAAAATGGTTTAGTTCCACTTGTTGAAGAACACGTAATGTTTTTGGACAATTGAACTATGTTTTTACAACTTACTAATGTGAAACGATTTGGCAGAGTTAAAGCTATATCATATGGATGGTGTTGTGGAAAAAAATTGTTCATTTATTAATAAATACAGCGCTTCATTTGTTGAACATATAAAATTTACCTAAAGTACGAAATCCGCAAAACAATTAAATTTAAATAAAGATGTCTTAAGACAATTCAATTTGCAAATGAAAAAGGAGCTTTATTATAAATGCATAGAAGTCCAGAGAAGCACTGGTCTTGGTTTATAGCGAAGCTCTGATAGACAAAGTCCCTATCTACCTCAAAATCATAGCTGTCTATGGAAACGTTCTGTCCAAGATATATATTAAACTTGGCTTTTGTATATTTTCAACAAAATGTCCATTAAAAAAGTCATATGACAAAAGTTGGACATGAACACTAAAATGAGAACGTAGACTTTAAAACCTAAGCACTTATAAATAATATGACTCTAAAAGATTTCTTACAGAAAAAGTATACATATTCTTCTTACATCTTTCAGATACTCACGTGATGGCCATCCACTATTAATAGCACCACTTAGTGAACCAATCCCAAAATGTCCAAATTGTGGTGGTGAAACAGTTTGTGAAGTTCAAATTCTTTCCACTCTCATTCCCAAACTACGAATGCAACAAAACGACGATGCCGCTCCAATTGAATACGGAAATGTTCTGGTGTTTACATGCCTCAATAGTTGCTGGGATACACCTGACAAAATGCGTTACGAGAATATAATTGTTCAAAAGGAAATCTAAACGCTTAAGTTTTCAATTTACATTTCCAAACTAAAAAATCAGTACCTAGAGAGCTTTTTAGTAAACTTATCTAGTCATTTCTTTTGCATTTCTATGTATCTGCCTTCGGCGGGTCCTTGTATGCTAGGTAGATTGTAAATGCACATTATTTAAACAATAGAAAACTGCACACTCAAAAGTGCTTTGTCAATTAACTTACTAAAGACGAAAAACAGAAACATTTTATGCAGAGACTAATATTTTTATGGAACATATCGTTTTTTTTTAAATATATATTTTTTTTTTAACCAAATAGAAACGATAGTGAAATAGAGAAGTAAGAAAACAGCAATAGGCTGAATGAGTGATGTTCATTTAAGATAACGATGCAACGATTAATTGCATGTGAAAGTGATTTTTGAAAGGAAAACCCTATATTTACAGAATTCTGCTGTAGAACACGGAAGAATTATAAACTAAAAAAAATGGCCCGTGTCAAAGTTTAAGCATTGATACTAAATAATTATATATTTCTTCCACTATGTAGATTTCTATTTACACCATAAACAAACTCACTATTATATTTGAAAAGATGAGCAGGAATACAAAAATAAAAATAAAAAATACTCGGTTATTTTTAATGCAAGAAAAGCAAAATATTTTTGTCCTCAACTAACTAACTACATTGACATGTAACGGTGATAAAATATATTTATTTGAAAAATAAGGTAATTTATAATATTATTATAATTATTATAAGAAATAAATTTGTAGTTTCGTAGTGTTTTCAAACAAACTAATTAAAAAGAAAACAAAAAAATAATACTAAAAATTTCAACATAACCTACTCATAGAGAACTACTTAATTAAGAAAATACTTTTTCCCGCAAATAAATTATTATGAGTCCGTAATAGATCTACAAAAAACCTATGCAATATTGTTTTCTTTTAACATTTGCATGATGGGAAAATGTCCCACTTGTTCTTCCTCAAAAATCCAATCGGTCGATCGAACTACTGGTGGCTGATGTTGTGTTTATGTATGTATCTTTTTTAATAAACTGCCGAATATACAGTAGACAATTATGTAAAAACTATCTATCTGATAGTTTGCCTAGAAATATGCAAGCCAGTTAAAATTGGTGGTTGACTAACTATCTGCCTTCATGTCAATTCAGGAAGAACTATCTAACTTCACATAGTGAATAATTACGTTTTTGCAGTATCTCAGTTTTGATTTTCGCTGATTGGGCTTACTGAAAAAACCAAGACTTGATAAAGACAAGTTGAGCGCTAGCTACAGTGCTGTTATAAAGTAAAAGCCTGTGATGTTAGTTGTCAATTTTTGTTTTATATATACAATTTAATTTACTGCGAAAGGAATTAATTGAATAGATTAATTAATTCCCATCGCAGTGAATTAGATGATATCTCGTTGAAGTTATATGAAGTGTATCAACATCTTGCACATTTTCTGAGTTTAGAAGATTTTCGTGTGTGTGACCGAATAACTAATGCACGCAACAAACGCCCAACAACTGTGCACTCAAAAGCAACAATAAAAATTCGATAAACTTTTCTACGCGCAAGTAAAACAACAACAACAACCGGAGGTCAAGGCGATCGACTTTACACAAGCCGTTGTCAATGTATCAAACATAGACTTAAGTCAAGCAGGCATTAGCATTCTAATAAAAAGTTTAAAGTTTGCTTCCACTCCCAGGCGTTTGTCCATCGAAAACATAATTGGAAGTGTAGAAGAATGCATTTCGCGTAACAAATTCAACAGCATCGATGCCGAAGTACTTCGTCAAGACGTATCTGTTCTGATTAGAAGAACAAGAACACCAACAACAAGCGATGTAAGCAAAGACGAAATGATTGCTTTGAAGTAGGTACGAAGAGATTAGAGTATTTTCAGATAAAAGTAATGCAACTGTTGTTGTAAATAGTAGTAACTATTTCGCCAAGATGAATGTTTTTATCGGTGACGTAAACACATACAGGCTTGTTGATTACGATCCCACATCCCGTGTGATAAGAAAGTAACGAAGATCATCAATGAAAACAAAGCGATTTTAACGCCTCAACGCTTTTTACCATCTTGTACCCAGTTACCAAAATTATATGGGCTTCCGAAAATCCACAAAGTAGGCTAGCCTATGCGACCTATTGTAAGCCAAATAAATTCACCTTGCTACCTTTTGGCCAAACATTTAGTTGGTGTTTTTAAACCCCTAGATGGTTAAACAGAACATCATATAAAGGATTCTGCATGCTTTGTGTCAACCATTGAAAGTTTAAAAACTTTTGAATCAAAAGCACTGAACAGTTTTGGAGGGAAACCCAAAACCCAAACCACCCAGCAAATTTAAGATCAGTTGTCTCGACCCTGTTTCAGCAACTTGGAAGCCAACAAAACTACAGAAAGGGACGAAATCAACCTAGACAAAAAAGCTTTCTGTCCTTACGTCAAAGGCGTAACGAACACAGTTGGGAAAGAACTCAAACGCTATGGAGTGCTAAATGCATTTTCTTGCCACCAAAAAAAGGTGAAAAGTTTTCTACAATCACCTAAAGATTACTTTCCTCTCCAAACGCCAGGCGTTTATGCGGTACCTTGTAAGTGTGGTTCAGCTTAAGTTGGACAAACCAGGAGAAGTATTGACACAAGGGAAAATCAGTAATTTGCTAACACATCATGGACAATCCAAATGAACATCACTGAATACATTTTGGACAAGCAAAGTTGCTGGCGCAGGCAACTCACTACATCCCCATCAGACTGCTCCGCGAGCCGATTGAATTAAAACGTCACAAACATTTCAGTCGAGATGACAGCTGTAAACTGGCACGATCTTGGGATCCCGTAATAAACAACCTTGGACCTTCCAAGTTTAAACTTGAAACACCCTGTGATGTGATGAAATGACTAACAATAAGGGTAATTTTTCGAAAATTTAATATTTTTCGGGTTAAACTCAAAATAGGCGAAAAGTAAAATAACATTAATTCCGGGTGGAATGTTGTTCGGGTTAAACTCACAATAAAGCTGAATATTGTACATACAAATTTTCAAACAAATATATTTTGGATTTAAAAAAAATTAACTTTTTTTAATTCAATATTAGAAAACGGGATTTTGTTTTGTTTGTCTCAGAAACCACTCTTGCCCGATTTCAAAAATTCTTTTTGTATTTGAATTGAAAGGTTATTTTTAGGGGATGGCTTAAAACATTTATAGAGTGACATGGGTTTAAAACAGTTTAAACAAATCTTTTTGAGTTTGAAATGTAATTACGGATGGACTTTTGAGTTCACAATTTTTGATAACCGATTTGAAAAATTCTTTTTTGTTTTTGAAAGGTTATTTTTGAAGAATGGTTTTAGAGATATTTTATTTACAAAAATTATATGTGTATTTGGACTTCTAGGATCACTTTTACGGACCTCCACAATTTGGAAGCTACAAAACTTGATCGAAATTGGTAAGGTTGTTAAAGAGAAACTAGAACATAATAAAAATAAACTTTTGTATAACAGAAACAGTTTTTGGTATTTTTCTTCGCAAAAAGGTTGACCAAACCTACAATAGTATCTACACAGGAAATTCTTTTCAAAATTGTTAAAGCTATAACTAAAGTAAGCGTTTCCCTTAAAAATGCTGCGTTAGTTCGTGAGATGAGTTAAGATTTTTTTAGTGGGACCACCATCCGAAAAACTTTCTCAAATACCGCGTAAAATAAACTTTTTGTTTCCATTTCCAATTTTTAACTCATAGTAACAAATCGCAAATGGAGGGTCAAAGAAATTAATGCTTCTACTTCAAAATTCTGGATCAAGTGGTTATAGCCGCATTTAACACCCATCAATGTAAATTCATCTTTAGAATATGCGTTTTAAATTTTTAGACAATTCTCACTGCAGGTAGACCCTGAAAACATTGTTTTTCTTCCGGTTTATGCGCCTGACTGTAAAAGACTCAATATCTACAAGGAACTTAAGTAGAGAAAGTGACAAGCACTTCTAGAGAACTACGAATTTATTTTCAAAATTAAATCAGATTTTCTCCCTCATCAACCTTCAGCACTTTTAAACTATATTTCTGGAGATTTCAGACCCTCTTTCTAGAGCTGGTATCCTGCCTCGGCTACAGAGTCATAGTGTTATGACAGTATGAACTATTTCTTTTGTCGGCGGTTCTTTCAGTTCATCGATTGCCGGTCCGAAATTGTGGTCAAATTTTCCTTCAATATTCAGTCAAGCGAGAAGAAACGCAACAAATACTTACAATCCATTTATTTTCTTATCTACGTAAATTAAATTTGCAATTCATTTTTAAGCAAATAAAACGATTAACATTCACTTTCGTAACTTAGTTACCTTTTAAAAGGATTAAAATATTTAGGTATATAAAAAAAAAAAGCTTTACAAGCATTTTTAGCTACCACTTACTGCAATGGTGCTTCAGCATCCAAATGATAGCTCCTTACACAGGAAAATCTTAACGGTGGATACTTAGAAGGAGTAAGCTCAAAATCACTTGAAACCTCCCGTTTATTGCGTACCAATATAATGGAATAGCTCTTCCATTGCAATTGGCTGAATCGCTTTTTAGGTGTACTCGCTATATTGAATTCAATATAAAAAGTCGTAAAGTTGGCGTCAATGTCATTTCCTGGTGCAACACTGCCTCGACGCTTCCCACCTCCGTAATAGTGATCGCCCTTTGGAAGTCTTTGATTCTTCTTAAGCATCACTGTGACTGTATCGCCATGCAAACGATACTGTCCTCGCAACACTTCAGAACGCAACTGATTCACATTTTTCAAACGTGTAACTCCCTGTGCGGGCTCATCGGAAGATGTCAGCATTAAGACTGTTCCGTCGGGCATGAAACGTATATAGCGGTAGTATTCGACCAATTGAACTGGTCGATAGAACTGATCTTGAAAACTATTCTCTCCCAAACGGAGATAAGTTGTCTTGCTTATGTAGCAACCATTGAAGTGAATGCGTTCTCTTTCAATGAACATCTGTCGCCAGCTGTCATACGGTGTGCCTGTGATGCATCCTAGATTAACACCCCACACTCTAAAAAATAGAAAATTATGAATCCATTACTTTGAAATCGTTTCAAACTTACTTAAAACATGCCTGCCTCCAGATTTCATCATCTCTAGCACAAAGATAGATTCCCTTGCACACTGCAGCACATTGCTCCAGGGATTTCATGTCCAACTGCGTCGAGACTACCCAACGAAGAATATACAGAAGAATTTCGGTTGGCAAATCTGAAATATGCATTTCGGTGCCGATGACACCTGCATCACGATTACTCATAATAAGCCTTCCTTGTTTAGCTATATCATTTTGAAATCGAATAAACAAATCCTCTTGTAGTTGCTCGTCGGCTTCCTCATCTGGTTGGACCTCAACCTTTCCAATAGAAGCCATAACATTATTGTTATTCGACTCGTTTTCAACTTGCTGGGGTACCTTGCTTGCTTCGTAAGATTTAAATTCAATATCTGGATCAAGCTGAACAGCTCGCCTATAGAATTGCAAGGCGTCATACACTTTACCACGTTGTTCTAGTTCCACAGCATGTTTGAACAGAGTTTCAGCTTGTAGTTCTGAGCTTGTGTTATTGTCAAGCGAGAGCGATTTGTTGAGTAAAGCATTCATGTTGTTTGTTGCTGGCTTTTCTTCCGGTTTCAGCTCTTTTTGCCAATTTTCTCGAAATTCATCTAAAACTGAACGAAACTCATTTGCCATGTTATCCGTTTTGCTAGCCATGGTGGTGTCGGACGACGAGGAGGATGAAGACTCGGCTTCAGCTTCATCATCGCCATCTGATTTGTTTCCACTTAGCTGCAATTATAGCAAAAGCAAATAAACGAACATTAATGGCTTCTATAAAAAAATTGGACTTGGCTTATAATTTTGTTATTTATTTACTATTTCCTTTTTCTGATTCTAATTGATTGAAATTGATTTTGCCGTTTACAAAAATTAAAAAAAAAAATGTCTTTGGTAGGTTCCGTTAATAACTGTTTTTTGGTAATTTACTTTTTCACCGAAATGCAAACCATACCTACAATAGTATACACAATTTTTCTTTATCATACAAATTTCAATTTCCCCTCTAGTGAATCATTAAAAAAACTTAAGTTCAAAATTTCAAGAAAAGCACTGCAGTGGTTGAGGCTGTAGGTCGAGGTATAGACAGATATACAGACAGACAGAATTGCGGGACCCACTTTTTAGTGTTCTCTATCATCGCAATGTTAGGTGACATTAATATCCCGAATTTTACGAATCCTTATCTTGCTCATTGCCAGCATACATAATATATCGAAAATAAAAATGGGGTTGGGTCAGAATCCCGTTGTTTACTAGTGTTTTTTTACCGAATTTTGTTCGCATCGGGTCTAAAACGACCATAACCTAGCTCATGCAGTTCAAGTTTAAAACCAAACTCAAAGTCTAAAGGTAAGACCGCACCCGAAGGAAATGCACTTCAAAGGAAAAACGCGACAAAATATTATTTGTATAAAATCGAATAAGTTACATACATATATCGCACTAAGCGGCAACGGAATTTCACGGCGCGGTGCAGTTCTGTTGCCGTTAGTACGATATAGCAAAGCGCCGCAGCACGGCGCGTCAGAAATAGTATCTTCTAGTCTATTGAAATGTTACTGAACTGGCAATGATGTGCAAGAGGGGTTCATGTTAGTATAAACAACTCGATTTGTGGTGTTGAAAGCCGGTTACCCAATGCCACCAATAAAAAAAATGTAAAATATAAAAAAAATAAAAGTTTTCATTTGGCATTGATGCCATATGTAGCTCTACTGTGTTTGGTTAACGAAAAAATGAAGAAAAAGACCAAATGGCCAAAGTCACCAAAAATTTAAAGTTGACTTTGGCCACTTAAATTAAAAATTTTAAAAGTACAACTGCCCACTTTTTTCGTTTAAGACTTATCACACTTATAGAGTGAGTCAAGTAGGTTGAAATCTTCTTTAAAAAAAAAATATATTGCAAAAGTTTATTAACTACAAAGTAAGCCAATTCTAAGCCGGGCGCATATTCGTGTCAACCCTGATTCAATGCAAATAATAGATTATTTGTTCGTTGAGCCCTGAAGTTGCCTTAGTGGCCCCAAAGCGTTTTTGAAAAATCTGAACCTCGCCCTAAAGTTTAACTATAGGTGTTTTGATGCGACGAGTTGAGGTAAGGAATAAACTGCCAAAGTGACAGGAGTTGTGAAGCATTTGTTTTATTGTGGATTGACGTGATGCAGTTCGAAGACGTTAGAAGCTGTTTTTATTCATTTTAAAACTAAATTGACGGAATAAAGAATTGTCAAGTCTAATAAACTGACATTCTAGTATGAATAGTACAATAAATAATAATAATAATTTAAAAACAATTTTTAAGTTTTAGTTATAAGAGCACAAAACTTTCTGGAGTATTTTTTTGAAAACCGAATTACCCAGTTGTGAGAACTCTTGGGGTTGTCTAGAAAACCTGGGTCAATCATGAGTACAGTTCAACGAACGAAGCTAATTTATTATTTTGGCATCAAAACCATCACTGATTTTGGTTTTCAATGATAGTTCTAACGCGCATCTCAAGGTTTTTAGATTATTCCTTATTGAGGAAATTGAAATGCATGTGAATATATATGTATATATTATGTGCCCAATTAGATAGTGACAAATTTCCTAACATTATTTCTTGTCATGAATAAGTGCTTCCATCTTAGCCCTTCGGCGTTCCGTTTGGAAGAAAATTGTAGGTCCTGTCCATTCCTACCAATACAACGCACACAGCATTTTAAGAGTTGTTGAGAGTTTTAAGTTGCTAGTCGCACCATAAATGTATTTTTATAATTGAGGAATGGCTTTCAAAAGGGAAACAAAAATCATTAAAGCAAAAACGAACCAAGGCAGTAACAAATTCAGGAAATGCAGCTGATAAAATGGAAAATAAGTTTTTTCTTATAAATAGGTACCATATTTTCCAAATCTGATGGACAACAGACATTTTAAATGGAATAATGAGAATGTATTATGTTTGTTCGTTGAGCCCTGAAGTCACCCTGGGGTCGATCCAAAGCTTTTTTTTTGAAAAACCTGAACTCACCCTGCTGAGCAAATTCTGTATTTTTTAAACCATCAAACTTAAGACAGCCGTCCAACTTCAAAAAGTTATAGAAATATGCTTAATTGTTTTCTAAGAGTAAAAGCTTACTTAAGCGGCCCATCTTCTTTATTATAAATACTATCCAAAAATATTACGTAAAAATGGCCCGTCCTAATATGATGCCCAATATTCTAAACCTTTTTGCAGTATTGCTTTGATTGTTTATTGTCGCAAGAAGAATATTTATTAAATTTTATTACATAATATTCTACAATATATTGCGCTATCCACAATAATGAAAAATTCGTTCTTTATTTTGATGGCAGGTATTTGTTAATAATATTTTTTAGGAGAATATACCTACATAATGTATATATATATACATATATACAATAGTAAACATACATTTTTTTATCAAAATGGTTAGAGGCTTTTTTGAGATAAATAAACTTGCTTTGAACCGTTGTATGACCTTTTTTTTAGTAAAAAAATCAAATTCCCACTTTAGGGAATCATCAAATACCTTAAATTCAAAGTTTGAAAAAAATGGCTTATGCTGTAGGCAAAGGCACATACAGAATTGTGTGACTCAATTTTCTGGTCTACTTTGTCATCGTAATCTCAGGTTTGATTAAAGAGTCTGTCTAAAGGCACGTAGTTTCGCGTACGCGAAATAAGTTCTCATATCAGATTCTCATACCTAAACAGTGAGGTATGTTTGGGGGGGGCATGCTGCCCCCCTGCAACCCCCCTGCTTGGCTTCACTAAAGGATTTGGGGTAGGTGCAAGGTTAGTTATATGCAGTTTTTTTGGATTTAAAGAACCCTCACTGTATATATAGGTATGAGAACAAATTTCGCGTACGCGAAACTACGTGCCTTTAGACAGTTTCTTGATTAAAATATGGAATTCGATATTTTTACGAATCAGTACTATCATTGGTACCTATATCGCAAGTAAAAAACGGGTGGGATTTAGAATATTTCAACATGATAGCAAGATATGATATATGTACATAGGCACCTATGTATACAGAAAACAATAATATTATGTACATCATAGTTTATTCCTGAAACGCAAAAGCCAAGCCTAGGCACATTCTACCTATTTTTAAATGGGAGGGTAGGTTATGGAATGATATTTTATTTGCTAATCAATGACACAACATGAGTAATTTTTGTTTCAGATTAATTGTACCTACAAACATAAATAGAAAATTATCTGCAAATTACATTGAATTTCGCAATTAGCTATTTATATTTTCAGCGTTACGGCCGGGTCTTACCATATTTTCAATGAGAAGATTTGTTTCACTTCCTTTTGTCGGGTCACTTCGGTTATCTGGTTTTAAGTTCAAGGTCTCTTTACCAATCGTTGGAAGGAGGCTCGGCGATAAATAGATCACGGTCACTGTACCTTATGATGGATGGGCGATTGTTAACTTCTTGATATTGCAATTTAACTGAGACTGTAAGTTGGAACCCCTTGGCCATATTATTATATCGAGAGCAACCCAATGGAATTTCTCACGCAATCTTCCGACAAAACCTCACTTTATTTGAGAAATCAAGATTGAGTGTTTTTGTTGGGTCGGAGGACAACTTGATTAGAGAAATCAAATGTTTTTCTTATTGATTTTGTTCAATTAAAATACGTGAAATGATTTTTTTTTGGTTTCTCAAAATATTTGTGTTGTATATGGGCCGGGCCTTATACGACACAACACTCAGAAATCTGAAGTGATGTTAAAACAGCTTTTCTTCTAATTGCGCACTTGTTTCATTCCGAAAAGAATTAAATCCTTAGTGGAGGGAAATTGGATGATGGAAGGCAGAAAAATATTTATTTTATGCAAATTGAACCAAACACGAAAGAATTATTTTTGTTATCATTCCGAAATTGGTGAATAAGGATTCACAAGCAAACTCCGTATCCAATCAAAATCACAGGATTTACAAACACAAATCCAAAAATCAAAACCACAGATTAGCCATATGAAGATGAGAATGTTTCGTACGTTTCACCCTCCAAAACCCATTTGTTTACATTGTTGTATTTGTAATTTCTTCCCGCGTCGATGAATAGATGTGAATTGCAACAACAATTTAACCAGGTGTGTGAAGATCCCTACTGTCTATGGGTGAGGTTTTTATGCACACATTCTCATTTTTTATCTGATAACTGCCAGTTCAAGCTTGTAGGCAAATTAAAATGGCTGCCGGGGATTCTCATCTTCATGTGGCTAATCTGTGATCAAAACATCTTAAGGTTTTTTATACTCGTGGTGAATGCAACTGTCATTTTACATCTTCAGCTGGTTGTCAGAAAGATTCACGAAGGGTGCGTTCAGTAAATTTTTACATTGGCCACGTTCAGGACAGTATTCAAAGCGATCTGGGTAGATTTGTGTGGAGGTGTCAAGTCAACTAGGTACTGCTACTATGTCTAGAAGTAGTTCAAAGCACTTCAAATTACTTCACTGAAATTTAGTTTACAACAGCATCCACACCACACCAGTCGGCGACATTCCCGTAGAAGGCCTGATGCCGCCCACTAGCCAACTTTTAGTTGCTCACCCAGCAACTTTTAGTTGCTCCCGAATCAATTACATTAGGGGTATTCATGCAATGTCGTATTTGCCTAGTAAACCTCGTAAACTGCATAAGTTTATCACCTCGTAAATCAACTGTCAAAATTTGTATGGAAAATTATATACGCAGGGCTGCTAAGTTTGCGCGATGATTTTGCCTCGTAAACCACGTAAACTGCATAAGTTTATCACCTCGTAAATCAAATGTCAAAATTTGTATGGAAAATTATATACGCGAGCAACGTAATTAGGATATACACAGATTGCTTTATAGGTGCGTTCATGCAAAGTGAAGCATACATTTACGCAAATACGAAGTTAGTAAATATATCTCATTGCATGAATACCCCTATTGGCTTATATGGGAGAGCGCCCACTAGGCAACTTAGTTGCCTATGTAATTGAATAGGGAGCAACTAAAAGTTGCTGAGGTTATGTGGCTTTCATTTCAACCAATTCAGATTTGGGTGTCAGATCTTAAATTTTACTGGCAAACGAACACAAAACGTGATTTTATTTTGTTTTATGATTGTATGAGTGCCTTTTTTTAAACAACATTGGGTAAAAGTCACTTTTCTTTGATGTGTGTGCAAGTGCGTGTGAAAATCTGTGTAAATCTTGCTAAAAATCGATTTTTTTGGTCGAAAGGAAAGGAAAAACTTGTCACAAATCAAAAAAATCAAACAAAAATCGATTTTTTTGGTCGAAACGAAAACCACATTAAATTTCCCTAGTGCATTCCCGTTCATGTGCAAAGCACTTAACATGCCGCCTCCACTGGGCATGAACGATGCTCGGATTATGAACATGTCTTTAAAAAATCCAATGGAGGCAGAAAAATCCATGTCATGTAATGACATAATCCATAGAAGTCAGATTGTGGATTGCATTGTGGTTGTGATGTTGGGCATCGTTTATGCCCAGTGGAGGCGGCATGTAATGAACATGTAGCAGAAATCTTAGGTAAATAAAATTTGCATATTATTTTCCCTTTTCCAGAAAAATAAATTCACGCAGGTTGAATGGAAATATGTGCGAACCAGGAAACTAGCGAATAGGGAAACTTATCGTCAAATTTCCAATATGTTTGATCTCAGCAAGAGCAGTGTCGTTAGGCCAGGCAAGCACATGCAACTAAACAGTTTGGTTTCGATTTTGAGCATAGTGCTAAAAATCGAAACCAAACTGTTTAGTTGCATGTGCGCGCCTGGCCTTAGAGTCTTATAGAGTCATTCAATGGATTGTGTTGGAGAGCCACAACTACATCAAGTCGCCTACGGAGCCTGAAATGAAAATTAATTTATAGGAGGCTTGTCCCAGCCTCGCGCCAGTTGTGTCCAGGCCGTTTTGTTCCCAGCCGTCAATTCCACCTTAAGCATTTTGCTGAAGACATGTTGCTGTGAATTAATTTCACCATACTTCACTGAACGCACAATAAATTTAAACAAACAAAACTGTCAACAATTCGAGTTTTTTGTTCGGAGTTGCGTCTTTTGTTGCACATTTTTCCAAAAAATAAACAAACATTCCACTTAAAATATGGAAAATTCTGTGGATGTAAATATAGAGACTGATGTTGTAACTGGTGAAACAGCGGCAAAAATTGTGATTTCAATTTTAGAATTTCTTTTGTACCAACGAAATCAAATCCCTTTTGTTTGCAAAACATTTAAATATTTAATTTCTAAATGGAAAAGCACCGAAAACACCGAGGAAGCGCCGAGCAATTTCCAACTTGAACGACAGAAAGATTTGGCTAGACAGACTATGGATTGTATTAAACTGATGGGAGAGGTAGAAAGTAGTCGACTACAACTTTTTAACTAGTCTCACAATTTATTGTTCATACAGGTAATAAGCAGGGGATTCCAACAAAGCAACATATCCAGAGTGCGATTTCTATTTGGTTCCACAGCTGCATTACCTAAGGAAGCCTATACTATCGTCGTTCCACCAATTTCCAGAATACACTCATACGAGCACCACAAACTCGAGAACCCAGTTCTCAACAAGGCACTCATGTTAGTCCTGTAAACCTTCAATTAATATCTTGTCTAAAAAATCTCTTTCTTTTTAAAGTTCGCTCTTAACGTCCAACTGTCTTTACAACACATTTTCGACGAATCTTTCTCCGACAAATGTATTTCTGGAATTGGAAATGCCCGATCAAGACGTAGATGGCTGGGAACAAGTCTTCTCTACAGATTTGTGTGAATTGCCAGTAAATTGCAAACATATTCATATCAACCTAATACCTGTCATGCCCTCGGAATACACTGAGACCAAGTGCTGCAAGGAATTGATGATATTTGAAGATTTTGCTAACTTATCCGTGGAAAATCAGAGTTCTGAGACGTTGGATAACATGACTGACAGCACAACACAAATTGGATGGTGGGAGGCATCGACTTTTGTTAGAGGATTCAAGCAAACTGCAATCAAAGGCAACAATATTTGGCAATAGTACAACGGGTTTTATTTCCTAATGTAATACATATTAAGTTTTAAACAAAAATATTCTTTAGAACTTTAAAGGAAGCAATTCGGTGTGAGGTTAACAAAAATATAGATGGTTTTATTAATTTTTAAAATTTAATTTTGTTCGTGTTCTCTATCATCGTAATGTCATGTTTGACTGAAATCTCGAGTTCGATTTTTTTAGATATCCTAAACTTGCACTATAGTATCTATATTGCAAATAAAAAATCGTTTGTCCACCCTTATATACAACTCTTTCCGTTTTAAGTCAATTTTTTTTAGAAAATTGCCCCTCCCGACTAAACGGGGAAAGGCGCTTATCATCTTCGTTTTTGTACTGCAGTCTATCCTTGAGAAGTGGTTCTTAAAAATTGCCCACAACTTAAAGTCCTGGAATGGCCTGGGAATTCGCCTGATTTAAACTCCCTTTAAAACTTGTGGGCAATTTGTAAGAACCACGTTTCAAAGATGGTGTGGACTGCAGCAGAAGTATGTCTGTCTGTACCTCGAGCTACAGAAGCGATTTTCTTGGAATTTTGAATTCAAGGTTTTTAAACGGTTGCCTATATATATTTGATTTTTGTTAGGTGCCTGTCATGCAACCGTTATGGCAAAAAATTTATCTCGAAAACGGCTCTAACGGATTTGATAAACATTTTTGTGTACACTTTTGTAAGTATGCATTTTTATATTATTTTTTTTTTTTACTAAGAACTGTTATAAATGTTATAATGGAACTTTTTTTTTTTTTTTTATTTTCAACATTTGAATACAGGAAGTTAATTAAAATTATTTTCTTTGCTTTTCTTTTCAAAAATAAATTTTTGGATTTTTTTTTTTATTTTTTTTAAATTACCTTGTTGTGTGTATATTTTGAATATTTAAAAATTGCATCCCACTTTCTTTTGCTAAAAATGAATACACAAAAAATATTTTTAAGAAAACAGTTCCAACGATATTTAAAATAATTCAGACGCCAGCGTTCTTCATTTTGAGGTTAAAACATTTTAAAAAGATATAATCGATGGCCGCGTTCGGGCAACTATCCAAAGCTATCCGGATAGGTTATGTGTAATCGCATAGAAAAATTGAGCTGATGAACCAATCAGCTGTTGTCAGAAGGTCTGTTTGGTATCTTTTTTCAGCAAAATGTGTAAAACCTGTCAAAACACCAAAGAGAGAACGAATTTCTCAAAAATGGAGAAATTTACAAGAAAGTTAACAAACGCATTGAACCACTTTTGTGTACAAAATGTCAGAATTTTACTCCTCACATCAACAATCACGTGCCAAAAGTCTGGTTTTGTTAACAATTTGCGTTAAATTTAAAAAAAAATCACATAAAATACATATAAATTTATCAAGTTATTTATTATTTATAAAGTTAATTTTCACATACTAGAAACCACAATTTCAAATTGAAAGCAAAAGATGCTAACAGCTGGGTGTTTTGACAGACTTTACTCTTCTTGCACACAGAAATTTATGTAGCACAAAGTCGCAAGTTATCCAATGGAGGGGAAATTTTTTTCTCTCTCGATGTGCTCTCTCAGGAAATAGTAACAATTTGTGCAATTTTGTGAAAATTTGTACAAATTCGCAAGAAATTTCACGTTATCAAACAGACAAACAAATCCGAAGCTATCCTAAAATTTTCGCGATACTAAACTATCCGATGGAAATTTGGGGAACAGCTGATCACAGCCGATTATACCTACAGCCGACTACTTATTTTGCTTTTTGACGGTGTTCACATTGGACTCACTCCGCCCGACTCATTTTGACATTTCTTTGTTTTATCTCACTCCACCTCATGAGGAGAAAGAGATAGTCTAGTGAGGCAAGATTTTTTTTCAAAAAAAAACAAAAAATCTTGCCTCACTTTCTCTATAGACTGCTTTTACATTACAGCGATTTTTAATCTTTGTTTCTCCTTTGGTTGCCATATAATTGCAAATACCTTTTACAAGACAGCAATTTATAATGAAAAGTTTACTTTGTGCAAGTGAAGAAGTATCTTCTCACTGCACTCTTTACTCCACTTGATTAAGCGAAGTTATCTGAGTGGACGACGAATGAAAATGAAACACATTCGAATAATTAGGAAAGGCACAAAGAAGAATGAGCGATAACTCTGCAATTTGTTCAACCTCAGCAATTTCGTCTATCCCGGCCACCACATACGTCCCTAGCCAACGTGCTTAAAAATCGCAAGAAGAAATTGCATGGTTTAAAAGCAGTCATAGTGAGTTAAGGTGAGATAAATGAATGATATGTCAAAATGAGTCAAGCGGAGTGAGTCCAATGTGAACACCGTCTTTGGTGTAGCGTCTGATTTTGTTCGTTTAAAGAATAACATAACAAATAAGGGTTAAAATGTATACCACTCCGTGATGTGAAATGGTACTGAATAATTAGGTGCTTTAGGCCAGGCGCGCACATGCAACTAAACAGTTTGGTTTCGATTTTGAGCCACAGATTAGCCATATGAAGATGAGAATGTTTCGTACGTTTCACCCTCCAAAACCCATTTGTTTACATTGTTGTATTTGTAATTTTTTCCCGCGTCGATGAATAGATGTGATAAAAAATGAGAATGTGTGTATAAAAACCTCACACATAGACAGTAGGGATCTTCAGACACCGGTTAAATTGTTGTTGCAATTCACATCTATTCATCGACGCGGGAAGAAATTACAAATACAACAATGTAAACAAATGGGTTTTGGAGGGTGAAACGTACGAAACATTAGGCGTGTTTTTTTGCAAGTCCATATGGATTTGTCGAAAAAAACGACATCGGGACTTAGGCACTTCTTACTTACAGTACGTAAGTCCCGATAATTATCTGGACCTAGCTAAGTCCATATGGATTTAAGTTGTTGTTGTATTTACGTGTAAAACTATTAGTCCCGATGTCGTTTTTTTCGACAAATCACTATGGACTTGCAAAAAAAACACGGCTATTCTCATCTTCATATGGCTAATCTGTGCTGGAGCCCAAAGGAACATACCTATTCAAATATGTTTGACAAATATGGCTTGATGAATGTTTGATGGATTGAAACCATTTGCGTTCACATTTGTCAAACATCAGTTCTCTTTAGAATTTCAACCATGGAGAACGATTTGATTGCAGCTCTCGTAATAGATCAAATTTAAGAAAATGAAAAACAAGAAGAAAAAAGAGGAAGCAAATTTGGACTTAGGAATGGCTAAAATAGCGCTTTTTTGTTTTGTTTTTATATTCTTCGCTTTTACTCTGCCATACATCTGGTAAACTTCTATATATTTCAAAAAATTCTCTCCAATAATTGCAACTTCCTGTTACAACCATTTTTTTTCCTTTTCTTTTCATGCCCATACGATGAAAACTTTTTTAAAATGAAATTTCCTCCTGGTTTGACGAGAATGCGTTCATATTCTCAAATATGTTTGTCAAGCATGCAAAATATCAAAATATTTTGATATTAATCAAGCATGTTTGACAATTCGTTTGATGGAGCGTTCACATTTTCAAATTCGAGTCAATCAAACCGTGCTTGTCAAACATATTTGAGAATGTGAACCCCCCTAGAAGGGATTTACAATAAAATGGGAATCAAATAGTCGCCTTAAAAACTCAATAGTTTTCCATTTTTTCAGCTGCCTTGTCTTTTGACAGCAAATGTAACCCATCTGTGCCTACGTTCTGTTTACTCTCGCATGGTTAAAATTGGTCGAGAAACGATGAAAAATGAAACAAAACTCATACGATTTGTTTCAATTTTCATCGTGTTTCGACTGATTTTATCGATGCGAGAGTTACAGAACGTAGGCACTGGTCGTTCAAAAACATATCGGATACTAAGGTATCTTGGATAGCCATCGGATTGGCATCCGAACGCGGCCGATAACTCTGCAATTTTGTCTACCTGGGCCACCACATACGTCCTTCGCCAACTTTGAATTGCTCGGAGTTGATCAAATGAAGAAACAGACTCGTTACACCCCGACTCCACAAGGCATACAGATGCCTAACATCACAACCACAATACAATCAACAATCAGCTAATTTTTTTACGCTGGGAAATATGACATGTCTTTTCATTTTATAACTAAATTCCGGTAATGAAAGTCAGAGCAAGGGGAACGCACAGAATTTCCTGTCACCACTACTTCTACATTTTCCCTCAACATTTACCACCACTTTCAGCAAGAACGAGAAAAAAGTCTCAACACTCTCAAACGTCAAATCTTATGCCCAAGATTTGAACAGCGGTCATGTCGTTTTCAACAAGTAGTTTTCGTTGACATGTTCGCTGCACGGACATGGGTTTCTGTGCCTCCATTGATTTTTTTCTAGACATTTTCATAATCCGAGAGTTTCCAGCAACTTTCAATTTTTTGGGAGAAGGGCACGAAGTAAGTGAGGTGAACAAAATCTTCCCGGTAAACAATTGATGAGATTTTATTGACATTTAAGCCCGATTCACCATGCGGCGAGGAAACGAGACCTGAACGTGACGAGAACCGCTGTTATGTTTTTCTAGTTACAAAATAGTCGCCCAAATCACAATGCAGCGAGCTTTTTTAAGACAAAAACTCCATCTGTAAAAAAAAAATCTGTAAAATATAATCAAAATAACATATATACAACACTAGATTTATCAATAATTTTATTTGTTAGATACATTTGATCATTTCTTTTTTGAAAAATCTGTAAATTTTTTTAATTTTTCGAATTCTTGGCGTGACGACGAGAAAAGCCGCATTGTGTATATCCAGGTATGCTTTCATTGTTGGAATTGGTTTGACAACTACAACGAGTTCTCGTCACGCTCACGTCTCGTTTCCTCGCAGCATTGTGAATCACACTTGATTCTCACACTAAAGATAGTGTGCTTTCAACCAAGACTTTATAATTATGTAAACTACGGAAAATCTCTTACGGTTTTGTTTCATTGTGTAAAAGGTACATGAGATTTTAGAAGAAATTAAAAGAAAACGTCATAAAATCTCCAGCAACTTGTTTCTTCGTGTGAAGGGGGACTAACTTGTGTTTCAGGAATAAACAAGTAGTTCATTATAAATAAAAGAAACAGTTCTACTGTTTGAGAGACTATGTAACCAACCAGCCTCCGTAATTTTTGTTTTGACATTTAATTCGGCGGGTCATTTTATTTGAATTTTCTGTTTTGTTTTCGTTCTAGGTCGCCGTTGTGTTATTTGTGTTTATAAAAAAATGTATAAAAACAAAAAATTTAATAAAGCCACAAAAACCAAAGTGCCTTTAAATCCAATCGGAGAAGACACAACAATTAAAATACCGGTAAGTTTTTGGATTTACAATATTATTTTACAATATAAAAATGCTCTCTATTGATAAAAACAAAACTAGCGAATAGATAATCCTTCAGTTGACAAAGAAAACGAATCAAACGGCCAACATAATGACAAAGAACTCTTCAGCCAGGAAGCTCTCGAAGCAATACCAGCCTCCCAGGAACCAACCCAAAGATATCTCTCACAAAGAAGCACTCTTTGTCGAACTCAATCGCGGAGCACCCAACGACCACCTACGACATATTTCGAATTGGTTTTGATCAAATCTGGAGTGAATTTGGATGCTCCCGATAATTTTATTATTTGTAGGTTTCTTAGCTTAATGCAGAAAATATTTTTATGTCCAGAATCGCTCTGTTTCAGCTTGTGACCATGTCTCCTTTGTTTGCAAATTTCGAGATATTTTTGTCAAATGCCAGAACTATCCGTCTAATGTGGAAACTTTCAAAGCTGGCCTTCGAAATGCTTTGAATGACAACAAATTGGCATTGAAGTTGCTAAGTGGATGTACCATCAACATGCCAGGCGAAGAGAATCCTTATCAATCGCAAGACAGTATGATTGTCAACTTTCTAATGATCGATTTTCTTCAGGAAGTTGTTGTAAATATTATCCTGGACAAAGTGGAGGAAATTTCAAAAACGTAAGATCCCTTATTTTGAATTCAACATATTTTTAACTTTTAAACCCATAAATGCACAGAGAAACCTCAACAAGTTCTGAAGTTCCGCTTCTTCCCCTGATGTTGTCCCAGCTGCGATACGTCACACAATCACACGAGGAATTGATTTACACTAGAATCGTTGGTATTTTCGAAAAAGCCGCACAGTCTGTCAAATGGGACATAATCGCCAATGCTGAAATGGTTCTAAAGTCATCCAAACATGATGCATTTGCTGAGATGTTACTGTAAGTTGATTCATCAACGAAAGTATTCAACAAAAATAATACCTTGACTTGATCATTTTAGCAACAATTTCGCCAGCAACAAAGATGTTTTCCATTCAACAACCATCAAAACTTTCACAAACTTATGTCTTTCGCCAAAAATACAAACCAAGCTAAGAAGGAAAGCAATTGCCTATATTAAGGAGGAATGTCCACCGAAAGTAATGTACCTCCCTTTGTATAACGCAGTACTTTTTTTTAACGGTTTTATCTTAGATTCTGCCGCTGTTGCTGAAATTGTTATTAAAAATATTAAATGATGATAATGACGACGTAATGCGTGAAGTAAGTAAATAGATCTATAGTTTGTATGAAAATACTCGGCAATGGCTTTTAATATTTTGTTTATAGCTTGTAGACGATTTGAGGAGTGTTCTAATGGGTGAATTTGATTGCAGTAAGCCAGATGTGGAACAATCGCTCATAGATGTTTTTAACTACATAACACAAGGATTAACCAGGTCAAAAACTTTTTTCGATAGTTGGCAGAAAATTATTCAAAATCTAGCACCAGCTAATTTCAGGTATGATTAAATATATAACTCTGATGAAATTATTTTTTTTATTTCTTTTATCGTTGACCAAAAAGAACTTAAAACTGCAAAAATTTAAATTTATGTTTTTTTTTGTCAACGAAAGAAGATTTGCAAAATTGTATTCATTTATCTCAACTTTTTCCTTTCACCTGATCCTAATAAATACACTGTCAGTGTCGGACATTGGATTCTTTTAATCAAAAAATTTCAAAGAACCGTTTTGCAACATGATAAAAGCTAATTGGGACGGTTTCAATAATTAATAGTATCTCTTTAAATATATCTTTAAGTGGTCACTATGCTTTATGGTGACAGATTCCAGTGCAAGTATGATTAGTTATCATTTTCAATGAATTGAAAACTTTTACCTGTGACGGGGCTAAGTCCCATTTGCTGAAATGAAACACAAACATTTAAGTTAATTAATAGAGTTTCTGCATACCATCCTGGCCAAGGCCAAGAGTACCCATCTTAACGTCAAGATTAGGCCCTATAATATCCCTAGCAAAAGAATAGTTAAAGAAACAAATTTATTAGTTTAAGAACTTTAAAATAGACGATAACATATTCAGCCTTATCGAGGATAAAATCTCCCCCGGATTTTTTTCCTACGTATCATACTACTCTCCAATCAGAAACGATTTTCGAAAAAAGGAAAAAATTCCAAGGAAAATAGTAGGCATCGAAAATCTATTTTCCGGGGGAAAAACAATAACATTTCCCTGGAAAAAATTCTCTAAAGTTTAGTTGGAGGATTTTCAAAATAAAAACATGAGTTTTGCTTTTGCCTTAAATTGTTTGAATTTATTTTAAATGATGGATGATGGACCCCTTATTCTACTATGTATCCCATCAAGTATCCAGTAAGTATTTGAATCCTGGTTTGTTAAAGCGGTATTGTTGCTTGAATCTATAGGAAAAAATATATTTTTTGTTACACAAAACAAAACTTAAATTTTCAAATGAACTTACAATTTTTGAGGTAGTTCTAATGGATTTTAACAATCTCTTAAAATTCTCCAGATTTCAAAAAAACCAGACGGACATTTTCAAAAATGTATAAATGTATTTTACAATCACCCCAATTATGAAATTCGATCTCAAAAGTATTCGCATCGTATTGTATTTGAAACGCATATTATGAAAGTCGTATGCGATGAATGCGACTCCTGGAAGATGCGAACATCCATAGCCATTTCGCTATTGGGCATAGGCCGTTTCTTATTTTGTTCAATCGAATCAAAAACAATCGGCTGAGGCAAATAAGGAACTGCCTATACTCGATTGTACCGACTGAACTCGTTTATATCATGCATAAAGCATAATTCATGCTAGGCCCCCTGCTTTCGGTCAATTCCTGCTTAAATTTTTTTAGCTCGTACCCAAAATATCAAACGAGAAAAGTGACAATTTTTACGAGGAAAAGACGACTGTCGGCGAATTTCGTAATAAAACTAAAAACTGTCACGGGTATGCGATGAAATGCGTTCTCCTAATTTCAAAATCATGACTTTATTTACGACGACTAAATGTAAGGAAGATGAATAAAAGTGACTTTCATAATAAGGATATTCGAGAAAAGTCGTATATTTTTGCCAAATACGAATTTCATAATTGGGCTGAATATTCATAAACTTCTGACATTCAAATCATTTTACGAAATTAATTGTTTCAAGAGTACATACTTCGAAACTGTTTCGAAGTTATTTCCGGGGGCGATTCTGTTCGGGGGAGATTGACGATATGAGTATTCAACTCCTGGGAAATAAAAAAAATCCGAGGGAGATCACTTTCCCCCGGGATTGCCGATAAGGCTGATTAATATAACATAATTAAAACAAAAATTGTGATTGTTTTTTGCGACCAATTATTTCTTGCTTATATTAATAAATATTAAATCAGGCTTTTTTGGTCAATTGAATGTTTAATGCAAATAAAACTAATTTATTTCATCTTTTACCCAACGTTTCGTCGCTATCTACGACTTCTTCAGAGGTTTTTTATAGATCTTTAATGTTTTTTTTAAAATATAAGGGTAGTTACAATTTTATTTCTGTTTTAATTTTACTGTTTGAAAAACTTACTTTTGAATTTATTTAATTTACATTTGATAATAAAATATTTTAAGAAAAAAAACTGACACTAATTAAATAATTTTACATTGAAGCAAACAATAAATAAGTAATGAAAACTAACAAATTCATTAAAAAACATTATCACAGAGTAGGCATTTACTTATTTAAGGACTAGAGCGTAGCTTACAATGGTGTTCTCTCGATCTTCTTTCGTTCATAGTTATCGTCAATTTTTGTTGAATGCGTAAGCTTTCAAGAGTGAATCTCACATTTGTTCTTTTCTCTTTGTCCAGTACTCTTACATCGTCAAAGTTCGGTGTGTGTCCGCTGTCATGTATATGTTGCGAGAGGCCAGTCGATTGTTTTCCGTTTTTGATTTCTGCTTTATGCTCAGTCATTCTTATGCCTAACAGTCTTTTGGTTGTTCCTATATAAAGAGGAAATATTTGACTGCTAACAGTCGAATTGTTTTTTCCTGAACACTGTTTATTTTAATAAATATGATTTAAAATCACGAAAACAAATATAAACCAGCATAAAAGTGTTTATATATGCGTTTCGCCCCGATGTAATGGCTGGGCTCATCAGAAGATGACCATTACACCTTGTCTTGACGCATATTTTCCCGAATAAATCGAGATTCCATATAATCCGAGCTACAAAGAGCAACTGCGAATTATAAACACTTTTATGCTGGTTTATATTTGTTTTCGTGATTTTAAATCATATTTATTAAAATAAACAGTGTTCAGGAAAAAACAATTCGACTGTTAACAGTCAAATATTTCCTCTTCAAAAGTCCCATAGCAAGGCAATAAAAATAATAGCTACAATTTATCTTCTTTGAAGACTTGTAGCGACTATATAATTCGCAGTTGCTCTTTGTAGCTCGGATTATATGGAATCTCGATTTATTCGGGAAAATATGCGTCAAGACAAGGTGTAATGGTCATCTTCTGATGAGCCCAGCCATTACATCGGGGCGAAACGCATATATAAACACTTTTATGCTGGTTTATATTTGTTTTCGTGATTTTAAATCATGTTCCTATATAAACTAAATTGCACACTTCCCCTTCTTTTCCACAACAGCTTACTTCATAAACGACGCACGTTGTTTTGTTGGTTTATATTGATGGGAGCTTTGGTATTTGAAAATATGTTGCGTAGTGTTGCATTTGGTTTATATGCATATGATGCATGGGCTTGTTTTATTGTTGAGTGCAAGCTTTTACCGTCGGTTAATTTTGGTATGTAACGCATGCTATTAGTATCTGGTATTGCCGTTGTCTTGATTTTTGGTTTTGGTATTGTTAGTTGGTTTGGTATTTTGTATTATTTTCTTTTGAATTAAATTGTTCATTATAAATGCAGGGAAATTATTCATATTTAAAATGTTTTCAATTGTTTTTATGTTGTTGTCATGAAATTGAGGATCGCTTATGTCCAGAACTTTGTTTATGAAATTTTTTGCTGTGTTGATTTTTTGAGTAAAGGGTTGTGTCCATAGATAATTGATCATCCTTCCTGATGATGTTGGTTTTGAATACCAATTAATTACTATTTTTCTATTTATTCTGTAAAGTCTTACGTCTACGTAAGGCAGGTTGTGTTGTTCCATTTCAGTTGTGCATTGAATTTCGGAGTGATAATTGTTAAGTGTTTCTAGAATTGTTTCTTTGTCTTGTTCTTTTATTATAGCAAAAATATCGTCGACGTATTTAGAAATATGTTTGATATTTATGAGTTTTGTATTTAAGTTAGCTGTTGCATTGTCAAGAAGGTCATCTAGTATAGTGTCTGCTATTGTAGGAGATAAAGGGTCCCCCATGGGCATTCCAGATGCTTGGTTGAACAACTTATCATTATGTTGAAAATAATTATTTTTCTTTAAGCAAAATTCCATTATACGTAAAAACTGTTTTTTTTTGTATTTAAAAAATTTTCTATTTTTGACCAGCGTTTCATGATAATTTTTATGGCAAGGTAGGTAGGAATGTTGGTAAAGAGCGAAATGGCATCAAATGAAACTAGTTTGTCGTCTTCGTCCAAAGTGGTGTCTTTTAGTTTTTCCTTTAATTTGAAACAATTTTTTAAATTGTATTTGCCGGAAATAATATTTTTGAGAATTTCACCAATGTGTTTTGACATTTGGTAGCATGGTACGTTTGTTTAAACAAAAAAAAACATTAAAGATCTACAAAAAAAAACCCTGAAGAAGTCGTGGATAGCGACGAAACGTTGGGTAAAAGATGAAAAAAATTACTTTTATTTGCATTAAACATTCAATTGACCAAAAAAGCCTGATTTAATATTTATTAATTATAAACAAAAATTTTCAATATATTTTGGCTAAACGACACTAAATTATTATTATTTATTGTACTATTCTTAATAGAATGTCAGTTTATTAGACTTGACCATTCTTTATTCCGTCAATTTCATTGAATTTTTGAAAGTTTTTCATAATGAAATTGGATTAAAGCTCAGCACCACTAATAAAGAGGAGACTGATGATAGGCGACTTGGCACCCCTTAAAACAGCTGTATCTCTAGCCAAAATAAACGAATTATAAATTAATTCGTAAAAAATTGGTGGTGGCACCTTAAGTTGTTCAAAAATTGAAAATAAGTTTTTTCTTTTATTGATTCATTCCGGTTTAACTTTTTATGTATGTGGGTAGGTTATTAAAATAAATAATATCATCGTGTAAAGTAGAGTTTTGAGTACTGCTTAAATGACATCTTTCCGGTCTGAAGTTATTATTATACCTGAAATTGAATGGTTGTACTTCGAATACTTTCGATATTCCATCAGATACGTATTCCGGGGAGCTTACTAAAGGGTTTTCCAATAAGAGGTGTTATTTTGAATAGCCCGCTATTTCGGTAGCTGTCACTTTTGAAGCTGCATTTTTTGACATTTGACAAGTACGTCAATAATTAATGGAACGATACACGCTTCAACAACGCATTGAAATTATTAAAATTCACTATAAAAATGGTGAAAATTTGGCAGAGACGGTTCGTAAAACTAAAACATTTTTGGGTCGTCGTGAAGCACCTTGTCGGACCGCAATACAGAAATTGGTGGACAAATTCGAGCTGTTGGGACAAGTTAGTGATGTGAAGAATAAAACCCGTGCACGTCGCTCAAGAACAACTGAGAATATTGCTGTTGTAGCCCAAAGTGTTGAAGAAAACCCAGGTTTGTCCATTCCTCGTCGTTCTTTGGAATTAGGCATTCCACAAACGTCATTACACCGTATTTTGCATAAAGACTTGGGTCTTAAGGCTTATAAAGTTCAGTTAACACAAGAACTCAAGCCGGCTGATCATCAACAACGTCGTGTCTTTGCTGATTGGGTCCTTGAAATGCATGAAAATGATCCGGAATTTCATCGAAAAATCATCTTGACTGATGAGGCCCATTTCCACCTCGGAGGCTACGTCAACAAGCAAAACTGTCGCATCTGGGGCTCGGAAAACGCAAGAGTTATTGTTGAAAATCCTCTCCATCCTCAACGCGTGACTGTTTGGTGCGGTTTATGGTCCGGCGGGGTCATTGGACCTTACTTTTTCGAAAATGAGGCTGGAGCAACAGTTACGGTCAATGGATTGCGCTATCGAGAGATGCTTAATGATTTTTTATGGCCGGAATTGGATGGTATTGATCTGGACAACGTTTATTTTCAACAAGACGGCGCTACGTGCCACACAAGCAATGAAACCATCGATCTTTTACGGGAAAAGTTTCCGGACCGTGTTATCTCTCGAAGAGGTGATCACAATTGGCCACCGAGATCTTGTGATTTAACACCTTGCGACTTCTTCCTTTGGGGCCACGTGAAAGATAAGGTCTACGCCAACAGCCCAGCGTCAATTCAAGACCTCAAAGATGGAATTCGTGAGGCTATCGAGGACATAGGGCAGCCACTTTGCGATTTGGTTATGGAAAATTTCATGAAAAGGATATGGTCCTGTAAGGGTGGTCGTGGCGGCCATTTGGCTGATGTTGTGTTCCATTATTAACGGCATACCTTCCTCTTTATAATAAAATAAACATCCGATCATTTATTTCAAAAAATGCCATTTTTCTTTGAATATCAAAATAACACCTCTTATTGGAAAACCCTTTATTACGCATTAGTCTCTTCTTAACATTAATCCAATTTAAGCAGTACAGCATGAATCGAATCGGAGTGTAAATACTCATTTTCAAGATAACCCTCATTCCCCTATTCTGAAGTCTTTGGAGCCTTAATTTGAGATCTGCATTGGATCCAAACAGCAAAGTTGAGCTATAATTGAAGTGTGGCATTACCAAGGCCTTATATAGGAAAATAGAAGCTTCAAATGTCAGTTGCTTTCTTATTCTGCTCAAAATATATTTTCTTTGAAATCTTGGCACAGGCATGATTTGAATGTTCCTATTAAAATTAAGCTTTTCATCTATAATAACACCTATGTATTTTATTCTTTAAACACAATTTGTTAATGCACCATCATTACACACATTAACTTCATCATTTTTGCGAAATTTCATATATTTAGTCTTACTCACATTCACCTTCAGTTTGTTCATTTTCAACCAATTATCAATTCTTCTTAAGTCCTCATTCAATCTTTGGGACATTGTTTCACTATTTTTTCCACAAATGTAGATCAGACTATCATCCGCAAAAAGCTTCACACTACAAAACTTCAGGCATTTCAAAAAGTCATTTATGTATAAAAGAAAGAGGAAAACTCCCAACAGAGAACCCTGTGGAACCCCCAGTTCATTATTTATCTCACTAGACATTTTCATTCGCTAGATAATCAGCCCTATCATCGTTTCCGTTCGGAGAATTCTGCGATCGGGGAAAAGTTCCGAACGGAGGATTTATTTGCTTCATGGTAACCGAATCGTAAACGAAATATAGACGCTTGCCGACTCATGTATTTGACATAAATTTGTCAAAATAATATATTTTCTAATAAGCAATAGTGAAAGAAGCAAAGAACCATGGATAAGTGCAGCAGTGTTTTTTGGAAGCGGGAAGATATGAACAAAGAACATTAAGGCCCAGTTTTTCAGTGGTGAGTTAAACCAGAGTTAATTAACTCTAGAATTAAATTAACCCACAGTTAAATGAGGGATCAGTTCAATGGTGGAGAAAGCATGCGAAACGACTAAACAAACTCTATTCACTATTGTTCAACTTGCCGGAAAATCCAAAGTTAGCCAACTCCGGAGTTCGTATCAACTCGAGATTTGATCGGCAAGTTGAAAATTGGTTTTGTTCACTACTTCAACTCTCAATTTAGAAGTTGAAATTCAAAACTTGGCTAACTAGCAGTTTTGAAAATTTCCCTATGATATTTATGACAGATGACAAAATAATTTGTCAGTCTCAACTTTTGATTTCCAAAAACTGTCACTTATTTTAAAAAATGATTTATAAAAGACAAGGCATGCGAAAAGACTGTAAATGCATACAATGTTTCACCGAATGGAAAAAATAGTAGGTATCATTTGTTTTGTTTATTTATTTATAGTATTATTATACATTGGCTGAAAATACGTTCGTTAAGAGCGGACGTTTTCAGTGCCTGCTGATGATACTTCTTAAAGCATATCTGTAGGAATATTCTGTGATGGATAGCATATAAGCGAATCCTGCCATCTCCGATGATGTGACATATTGTTTAAATGATGGGGACGTGAATGTCAAAATCTTTGAGAAGGCTCATAGCAGTGCGCTGGAAAATATGTATAAGCCAATTTCAAGCAGTGAGTCAACGGTCCAACGGCAGACTGTTGAAAGACGAATCATTGTTGTCAAACCAATGTGCAGTTGATGACTTTCAAGGTACAAATAATTTTCTTCATCTTCGCTGCTTCCTCCCAGAAATAGTTATTACGGAACATTTTTATTTATTTAGAGTTTATTTATTTAGAGTTGAAAAAATCCAAAGTTGATCAACTTTGGATTTTCCCAACTTTAGAATATCGAAAGTTGAGACAGTCAACTTCGAGTGAATAAAACCAAGTTCTCAAGTTGTAAAGAAAAATCCTCAAGTTGTATTCAACTTCGACTGAAAAAAATCGCCCTAAAAGCATCTGTTCAGTTAATCCTGAGTTAACGCATATTTACTAATTTTGTTGTTGCTGAGCGTCCACTTCAGTCTTTTATTCTTTAATTTTGTTTCGTTAAATTTTCCACTTCTAATTTTTTGTCGGGGAATCGTTGCTGCCATTTTGACATTTCATCGGGATGCAACGCATGAATTTGATATTTTCAACGGGCATTCATTTTTTTTTCGTAGATTTGTCCGATTGTCCTATCGGAACGGTTACATATTTCGTACATTTCGGAGAAATCGGAGAAAATTTTCTTCCGATTGGATACGATGATAAGGCTGAATATTCAAACGATTCCAACTCACTACCGCGTACACCATTTTTTTTAACAAGAAATATCTATCAATAGTTTCAAAAGCACGTTTCAAGTCAAAGAAAACCGCTATCACTGAATTTCTACAGTTAATTTGTCTTTTCCACTTACACACAACACAATTGATGGCAGTTTCACATGAATGAGCTCTTCTAAAGCCAGATTGTTCCTCAATTAATAAATTATTGTTCTCTAAAACAAGAACTTTCCATTATTTTCTCACACGCAGGCAACATATTTACTGGCCTGAATTCCTCACATTTATTTGAATTGCTTACTTTTTCCACTGGAATAATCACAGATTCTTGCCATACTTTAGGAAATTTTCCTGTTTCTAATGATTTGTTAATCAACATTAAAAGAACTCGGCCGATAATTTCTATTGATTGCAGAATGACTTCTCTATTAAGCTTATACACAGATCTTTCATTACAAAAGTCAAATGTAAAAGTAGAAGTGCAACTTATTTCTGGTGACACAAAACTTACATTTTCTATTCATGCATTTTTTTCCTGAATACTGCTTACAAAGTATAATTAAATTTGTTCGCAATATCATTCGACAGAGTTGACGTTTATTCCCCAAATTTTACACTTTCAATTACATTGCTTTTTGCATTATTATTATTATTATTTCAAGCTTTATTTACTCGTAAGAATACATGCATAGTTGTCTGTCCTTATAAGGTTTTACGTTGAATATAATAACAAAGATATTATTAAGTCTGTGCTTTACAATTCAATATATAATACAAATTTAAGTTATTTGAGCATAAGCCTCCCCCATACTTCTCAATCTTATTCTGTCTAATGTTTTATGTCATCTCTCCAGCGTTTCTGTTGCATATCTAAATTTATCCAATCTGATACTACCTTAGTCCAGCAAGTATCTGTCATACGAACAACATGTCCAACCCATTCCCACTTCATTTTTTTTTTGAGTCTATACCTGACGTCTTCGAAATTAGTTCGACTTCTTATCTCTCTTGAATTAATAATAATTTGACCAATTATTTGAACTATGATTGTTAAGTTAAATCGGGCTTTTTTGGTCACTTCCTTTTATTTATATGCAAATAAAACTTTATTTCATAATACTTTTCCCTACGTTTCGTCGTAATTTCTCGACTTCATCAGGGGTAGTTTATTAAATCTGTATATAGAAACTTACGATTAACAATTTAGGTACACTTTTAAATTTGTTTATAAATTAAACTTACATGAATAAAACTTTTGTTACATTTAATAATAATTATTGAACGATGACAATTCTTGATTTTTTGAATTTTCTAAAATAAAAATGAATTATTTAAAATTATTTGAAAATAAATAAACAAAATTAAATAAAAAAAACCTACAGCACAGCACTGGAGACAAACTAAATGAAAGTAAAGCAATTTAAATCGAATTAAAAATTACACCGCTCTTAATGCAAGAGAATAACTAGCTATTGTGTTGTCTCTATCTATATTCTCGGAGGGCCTGCCGATTAAACACAGTTCTATTAAATCAGAATACAATGAAACAATTCTTCAACCACATTAAAATTAAATACGACATAGAAACATGCATAACATTAAAATACTACAGTAAGCAAACAGAAAGACTAATGAAACAGAAAGAGAGACTTAAATTCCTACTCTCTTGTAGAGAATACGGAATTTTACCAAAACATATCACTAATGCTACTTCAAATATCAAAAATAATTTCACAACAACTTCCATAAACCAAAAACTGCAAAAAATAAAATACAAATTCCATAAACAAATATTAAACTTAGAAATAAAGCAAACTAACACCAACATTAACTCAGTCAAGAAAAATCTCTTTCACATCGATATTAAAATAAAGTCAGTTCTTAATGCTATAGAATATAATAATTTTACATCAAAACAAAAATATAGGTATGACCAAATCAGTCAATGCATTAGACAAACACATTCATTGAAAATACAGAAATTAAAAGACACACAGCTAGACAAGTTAGGAGTAGTTTTCAATGACACATGGTTTGTAAACAAAACTAACATCTCTTTTCCGAAAGAGGTTAAATGGTTACTCTCTTTAGGAGAAAAGTTTACAATCCCTGTGACACGCGAGAATTTCTCACCGATACATGTAATTGCTGACATCGAGCAAAGCATTAGAACTTTTGAAGATGAGAGGGAAAAGGAAATAACCAGATCTAGAGTTACCAACCGCATTTTACAACACAATAGAAGAATAAAAAATACAACAATAGAAAAATTCATACTTAAAATACATTAAGATACGCAAAAATTCCTCAGACAGTACAAAAACGAAATTGTTGTGACCAAGGCAGATAAGGGCAATAAAACTGTTATTATGTACAAATCTGATTACTTTAACAAAATGTCAATACTACTCGAAGATAAAAATATTTACAAAACAGTTAGAACCGATCCAACACCAAAACTCCAAAAAACCAATAACAGCTTAGTAAATGAACTTTTCAAAAATAATTACATCGACCAATGGCAAAATCATATAATGTACTCTTCATCATCAACAGCACCGAGATTATATGGCTTGCCAAAAATACACAAGCCAGATCTACAACTGAGACCTATTTCCTCTTCGACAAACGTTCCATGCTATCAACTATCAAAACACATAGGACAAATTTTGAAAAACATAGTAAACGAAAATCTTAACATTAAGAACTCATTTCAACTAAAAACTCAATTAGAAGGCATTGTTTTAGAGAAAGATGATTTTCTAGTTTCTTTTGACGCTGTTTCACTCTTCACAAACATTCCGACTTACCTCGCTATAAAAATAATAATGAAGAAGTGGGACACAA
Organism: Leucozona laternaria; assembly: GCA_932273885.2. Classification (NCBI taxonomy): domain Eukaryota; kingdom Metazoa; phylum Arthropoda; class Insecta; order Diptera; family Syrphidae; genus Leucozona; species Leucozona laternaria. Next base: position 213,172,248 of record OW026366.1, on the reverse strand, counting down.
TAAAAAACTTAACAAAAATACCAAAAACACAGTTTTTAAGAATTCTAGAATTTTGTCTGAAAGATAACAACTACTTCAAATTCCGAGATAAAATATACAACCAGACTTTTGGTATGCCCATGGGAAATCCCCTCTCCCCCACAATAGCTGACATCATTTTTGACGATTTAATAGAAAAAACAATAGAAGAACTTAAAAATGAAAAACAAATTAACATCAAATTCATCACCAAGTACGTAGACGACGTGTTTGCTATCATTAAAGAAAAAGATAAGGACGAGATCTTGAATTACCTGAACCATTACCACACAAAACTTAAATTCACAGTTGAAATAGAACAAAACCAAAGCTTACCCTACCTAGACATCAGAATTTACAGAACAAGAAACAAAATTAAATTTAACTGGTATTCTAAAATTACAGCATCTGGCAGAATGATTAATTTCCTCTCTACTCAACCCTTACAACAAAAAATTAACACTGCAAACAATTTTATCAACAAAATAATAAATATAAGCGATACAGAATTCAAAGAAGAAAACATAAAAACAATTAAAACAATTTTACACATGAACAATTTTCCACATTACTTAATAAATAATTTAACTAACAAGAATATCAATAGAACTAACGAAAACGAAAATTCTCAACAAAATCCAGAAGTTGGTAACACTATGAGGTACTATGGTATTGCATATATTCCAAATCTTACTGATAAGAGACACTTAAATAAAATAATAAATAATGAAAATGTGACATTCGCTCACAAATCAAACTCAACAATAAGACAACTATTCACCAACACAAAAACCAAAATAGAAAAAGAACAACAACATGACATCATTTATAAAATTGGGTGCAATGGAAAGGAAGGGGAGACGTGCAATCTGATCTACATTGGGACAACTAAGAGATCACTGGAGACGAGATTAATCGAACACAAAGCTGATATTCGGAACAAAAGAGAATCCACTGGGTTATCACAGCACATACTAGAAACTGGACACTCCGCAGACTTTGATAACACAGTAATAATGGACAAGGAAAAGAGAACAAATAATAGGTACACACTTGAAAGTCTACGTATACAACAAAATATAGACAAAACAATGAATACACAGGAAGATAGAGACAACAAAATAGCTAGTTATTCTCTTGCATTAAGAGCGGTGTAATTTTTAATTCGATTTAAATTGCTTTACTTTCATTTAGTTTGTCTCAAGTGCTGTGCTGTAGGTTTTTTTTATTTAATTTTGTTTATTTATTTTCAAATAATTTTAAATAATTCATTTTTATTTTAGAAAATTCAAAAAATCAAGAATTGTCATCGTTCAATAATTATTATTAAATGTAACAAAAGTTTTATTCATGTAAGTTTAATTTATAAACAAATTTAAAAGTGTACCTAAATTGTTAATCGTAAGTTTCTATATACAGATTTAATAAACTACCCCTGATGAAGTCGAGAAATTACGACGAAACGTAGGGAAAAGTATGAAATAAAGTTTTATTTGCATATAAAAGGAAGTGACCAAAAAAGCCCGATTTAACTTAACATTCTTATCTCTCTATTATTTATTCGTTGGGTGATACAAATCCTTAGGATTTTTCTCTCCATGACTCTTTGGCATGACCGTTACTTTGTTTCAGTTTTTTTTTTTAAATTATCCATGTTTGGCAACCATAAGTCAGAATCGGAACTATTGTTGAATCGACAACTCTTGCAACTCTTAACTGCTTTTTGCTATAAGATCGTCTTACATCGTCTGCGAATCTTAAATTTGAAAGATATTTTCCATTTATTCTCAAGACCTTATTGTTCCACTTTAGCTTCCTAAAAATTTCTTCAAGGGCTGTAGAGAAAAGTGGAGGTGATAGAGGGTCTCCTAGTCTGACACCTCGTGATATTTTGAACTAAGGCCCGAACAATCCGTTTGTATATGAGCTGTGTTCCTGCCGTTATATATTTCATTCGCTCGGATATGCATTTTGCGAAGACCTTGCAAATTGATGATATTATACTTATTGGACGGTAGTTATTTATATCGTCTTTACTTTCTTTTTTGGATTATCTCAGATTTTCTCCACTGGTCTGGAACTTCCTCCGTAAACAAAACCAGATTTGTTTGCACTATGTAATACAAACTTTTTAAGCGTCTTTCATATTTCTTCCTGGTTTCCTGGGATGTTATATAATTACTCTTAGCAATTCTAGTTCCTCTCTTATAACTATTATGAACAGATTTATATACCGACCAATTTTCAGTAGTACTATTAAAAACGGCAGTGTTATACGCTTTGACTTTTTCCTTTTTTAACCTTGTAAATGGGAATTGAACCATGCATTATTATTACTTATTTTGTCCACTTTTCCAATTCTCAAAGCCTCACGACACGCATTACATTTTTCACAAAAGGTATTCGATAAAATATTTAAGTCGTCTTCAGAGTCTGAAAACCCATTTTCGTTTAGAAAACAATCAAACCGTGTTTTTGTACTTTTGCTACTTAATATTGCATTTTTGTCATATTCTAATAAGAATCTTTTGGTTTCAGGATCTGATATTTTATCATCCGCATTTATATCGACTTTAATTTGAGATTTTAAGTCCCTGATTCGGTTATTCTAGTAGGTTGGGTCACTAACTGGGAAAGCCCCTGATTAGTAATGATATCCAACAATTTTTCTGTATTAAGGTCCTTTGTAAGTAAATTTATTTTGAAATCACCAGTCATTAAAATTTTGTTTTCATTTTCTAAGAATAATTACACCAATCCGTAAAAAATGTGTCAAAAAAGTTCCGACATTACCACTCATCAGCAAATGGGTTTAATACCGAAAGTGAATTCTTGATCGACTATCAGAAAAAGAGCGAACACGATTGGAATATTTGCAATTCGATAAACAAATTTTTTACATTACGAAATATGTACGACAAACAACACTTAAAACAAATATTAAAAACATTGCTTTGTTATCGATTCCAAAGCTCGTTTGCAATAACCCTCCTCAACTTAACTCAACTTAATACAAGAAAGCTCAAGACAAGTCCTATGTGGCCTGTGTTTGAAGTAGGCAAAATTTGTTTTCACCTTTCTCTAGATCATGACCAATGTTTTTCATACTATTTTGTTTTGCTTTTATTGCTAAGTATGTACATATATATAAATTAAATTTTTATATTTTTTACCTTTCAGACCTATTGACTTTCTCATTTTATTGAAAATGATGTCTATAAAAGAAGAACGAAGCAATTACATTGAAAACATTGTAAGTAACCGCATGTCATAATTTTTTTAAACGATTCATAAATTGATTGTAATTTTTTTTCTCTAGATACGACGTCGAATAAAATTGGAACACATCAACGTCGATATTCTAATTGACATCAAAACTAAATATGCACCCATTTTAGCTCAGCTAATAAGTGTCTTCCTTTCGATATTACATGATTTTCTGAAGGAGAAAAATAAACTCATGTCTGATTTTGCCAGAAATTCTTACAAGTAAATTAAGAATAACTTTAACAGCCATACTATTGACTTGTTTCAAAACTAGTTTCATAGCAAAACTAGTTTTATAGAAGTTTGGTGTCCCATGTTCTACACGGCTTTATGAATTTAGAGTTTTATGCAAAGCTATTTTTAATTTTTCGAGTTTTAGGTGCCAAAATATTTTTGAATAATACTGGTTTGAGCACCTCCGAACATCTATAAAACTAGTTCAGCAATGAAACTAGTTTTGAAAAAAGTCAATAATATGGCTGTAATTGTTATTGAATAGAAAGAACTTATACATATATGTATGTATATACAAATATTTTCTAGTGTTATCTTTGGTGTTGGTGAATCAACTCAAAAAGGCATCCTAATGAAACTTGTCGAATTAACCGGTGATAAATCAGCATCGAGTATGACAACAGACGCATTGGAATTGATAAAAGAATTAAAAGTTAAATATCCCTCAAATGTACAAAATTGGGGTATGGTTTTAATGGTATGTATTCATAGCATAAGGATTTTTCTTTGCAAAAACATATACAAATGTACATACATTTAAACCTGTTTTAATATTTTTTTTTGTCACACAGCCACTTCTAGATCGAATCAGTGAAATGAATTTACCACAGACACGACTTGTTATGGAATTACTTTGTTCGATTGCATTTCCTGCCCCTCCACTGGATGAATGTCCAGCATTGCAACATCAAATCGATATGTTGATAAAAAAACAAATTATCAATCGATTACCGAAGTAAATTATCATTGTCATGCATTTGTATTACTTGGATATTATTCGGTTTTTAAAATAGGGTTAAGAAACAAGGAATAATAGGAGCTGTTCAGATGATCGATAATGTTGCCAGAATCGACGAGTTTGAAACAGATGCGATGTATGATTTTAATCAGTCGTATAATACAGTTGAAGAATTGCCAGAGGGGAGAGGCAAAATTGCAGCAAATTATATATGTAAGTTTATATCAATAAGTAAATGAAAACTTGAATGTGACAATAACATTAATTACGTACAAACCTATTCTGCTATCTGCGTGAATTATGTAATTCGAACCACCCTTTCCATCAGCTGAATAAGTTTGAAATTAACAAAAAAATTGAATAATTACCTTTATTTTCCAGCTCGAGTTCATTCAACAACATTATACTGCCCTGAGTCGCTAGCCTTATTTTATGATGAACTAGCAACAGTATGCTCTTCAAATCATCAACGTAACGATAACAATTTATGCTTGGATCGACCTTTTCTTATTTGGCTATGTGAGCTTATAACGTACTACTTCCAAAACAGTTTTGTAATAGAAGATAACCCTAAAGAAAATTCGTAAGCTCAGTTTTAAAAATAAACACGTATATATAAAATGTATAGCTTTAACCCCAATTTGATTATCGTGTTTAGAGGGATTGAAATTTCATATCAGAAATGTATCAACACGCCAGAAGACACAAACACTCCTACTGAAAGCGAATTGATCCCAATAGCTGTTAATATATCTCAACTGGTTTTGAGCCCCACTCCTGAGTATGTTTTCAAAATATCATGTTCTCATAAAGAAAAATTATTTATTATTGGTTGTATTCTAGAGCTTCCTCCTCTATTCTCGTTCTGGCTCCATTGTTTAACCTTATGAGGGTTCTGCACTTTGCTCGATACGATGGTAGTCTTGAGATGATAAATGCACTCCTTGGATGTGGTATTATTTTGCCTAAGGTTTTCGAAAATATCGACAACCTTGATATTTTTTACGAATATGATGAAATTCAAAGCAAACACATTTTGGATATTTTCTTTCATACAGTCAATTGGATTCGTGAAACAATAAGTTCGTTTTCCTGTCAGAATGATCCGATGATCCGAGGAAAGGTAAGTTGAGAAATTCATTGTGAACAAAAATTCTGCAACCGAAGAGACTATATTTTTTTAGGTTCTTATTCGATTGGTAGACTTGATAAAAATTGAAGAATGTGTTCGAAAATTGTTGGTCAAAGCTCCAGCTGATTATTTTCCACCGGTTTGTCAATTTATGACCATGCCCACAGCTGCTGTGCAGATTAAAAAAACGACTGGTAATTAAATGCGTTCAGTGGTTTATTTGTTTTTATAAAATTTATTTATATTAAAGGGCGAAAAAAAGCTTCGGGAAAAGTTGGAGAGAAAAAGAAAAATCTAAATGCATCATCAGAGCCTATGGAAACGGAAGCAACTATGGCTAACATGACTGTGGCAAGCACTGCCCGGATCAGTAGCTCTAAAATGACAAAAACGTACTTAGGAAAGTTTGAAACAACTTATGGTCCAAAGGAAATTTACAGGTAAATAATTAAAAATAAAATGAACGTTATTATTATTATTTATTGTACTATTCATACTAGAATGGCAGTTTATTAGACTTAACCATTCTTTATTCCGTCAATTTCATTGAGTTTGTGAACAACAACAACAACTCAAAGGTGCTACCACCAATTGGTTGCGAATTAATTTATAATTCGTTTATATTTCTGTTTGGCTGGAGGTATAACTATTTCAATTTGCCGCCTATCATAAGTCTTCTTATTAGTGGTTTTGAGCTTTAATCCAATATTATTATGAAAAATTTTCTACATGAACACCATAGGATTCAAACCCACGTATAACTTCTGAAATTGGTTTGACACCATGGCGAAGTACACCATCTGAGTTCTTGGCAAGTTATGGATTCGTACAAAAATCGAACTCGAGATTTGGATCAAACTTGACATTACGATGAAAGCGAAGACGAAGAAAGTGGGTCTCGCAAATGGACGAGACCAGAGACATGGCAATTTATAACAGTTATAACAGTTTTTCGCCAATAAAAGTGGACGTGCGTTAACGCGCTTCGCTCGACTTGAAAAAAAAAACGTGTGGGTAACTGAAGTATGCCCAACAGCGGATGGACCTGAGGGGCCGCAGGTTTTTCTCAAAAAATTCAAATAACGTATCTTTTTGATCGTTATACCGATTTTGTAATCTGCTGCTTCTCAATAGTTTAAACAATATTGCATTTAAACATTTTGAAAAAAATTGTTTGATAAACAAAAAGAAAATCAAACAAAAAATCAATTTTTTAGTGGGTATCTACTTTTGAGTGTTTTAATATTTTCTCGCTATACATCATGCATCTTCATAATGTGGTTACACACTGTTGTTAAACACAAGACCAAGCAATTGCGATCAAGTCGTGCATTTTTTTTTGTATTAAAGCCCTTTGCGATTGTTGGTTATAAGAATAATTTTGGTTTAAAAACTTCTAGATAATGTAAAAAAAAAACACCTTGGTGCCAAGATTAATAAAAATCGACGACTCGTTTTCGATATATTCAATTTTTTTTTAAATAAAAATTGATTTTATTTAATTCAAAAAATAATTCTTACTTCCATGGGAATTGCCAGTAATAAGCATTTTACCGAAAAAATTTGTTTCACCAAAAGGTAGATAAGAAAAACTGGTTTAAAGCGGGTGTTTTCCCAAATTAAAAAAAAAAAACAGCCCTTAGTCAAAAACCGTTACGATTCGGTATGTATAAGTTACTAAATTCTACTGAAACACTAATTTCAGTTTGGACCATTGATTATGCGACACAAGGTATCTAAAACCTGTACATACCTCACTGAAACCGAACGGCAGTGACTAACCCGTTAGGTCCTTATATTTCTTATATATACATACACATATATTTAACGCGGTTAGTTCCGAAAATTACATAGTAAATAATACATTGAGATAGGGCCTAGCAGCTAGGACTTCCAGCCCTATGTTGATTCTCTATATTGTGAGGCCAGCTTCGTTGAAAAATTATGTAGACTTTGGAGATGTTATTTTGGTTGATTGTGTTGAGTAGTTGGAAGACTGTTACATTAGAAGGAAGTATGGTGTTGAATTCTGCGGAGATATTGCATGTAGTTTGGCCAAGCAAGTGCGACATGTCCAAGTTGTTGTTACATTTTGAGCAAGTAGGCCGGTTTTCTCTTTTTAGCATGTGCTGGTGGGTAGTTACAGTATGTCCCAGTCGGAGACGGGCAAAAGTTGTGGTGAGCGCTTTTGACGTAGAGGCAGGATAGGTTGGAGCGAGGCCGTTTGTGTTAATCCTGGAGTAATGGGTTAGCTTGCAATGCCATATCTCTAGACGTTTTTTTTAAATTAAACTACCATTAGCCGTGTTTTATTATCTTCTTTCGGGATCCGGATCTGGATTTACTTTTAACACGTAAAACACAAACGAAATACTGGGAAATTTTCAAAATTGTTTTTGTAACACGTGTTAAAAGTTAATCCAGATCCAAATTCGGATCCCGATAGAATATAATAAAACACAGCTAATAAGTCTTTGGAGGTCCAATTTCGTGTAGGTGTTAAATAGGAAAACGGGAGATCTTCCGACAAGGTTTGCTTCGTGGTCTGCGAACTCATTTCAACGAATACCAGTGTGGCTGCGTACCCACATAAGTTTTAGTGATTTTTCATTTTTTATAAGTAGACCTCTTATGTTGTTTATATTATCTGTGGTTAGGATTTAAAACCGCCCCGAGGACTGATAGACTATCAGAACATATTATAGTTTTCGAATGTAATTTGACTGATTTTTTTGTTGCTTATAGTATAGCGGTTGCTTCAGCAGTAAAGATAAAGGCAAAGTCTGGTAGGAGTCCGTTTCTTACTAGGGTGCCATTTTCAGAAGTGACTGCAAAAGCGGTGGTGTGGCAAGATTTTTTGCCATCGGTAAAAATGGTGTTCCAACCCTTAGAATTCAGATCCGATGTAATTTCCAGAAAATACTTTCTGAAGATGAGATTGTTGGTTTTGTTTTTTAGGTATTTGGATAGATTAAGTAAAACCGAATTTGGCTTAATAATCCAAGGTGGGGACGTTTGTTTCTCTTGTTTCAAACATTCGAGAGGAATATCGAGTTGAAGGCTTCCATTTGTACTTTGTACAATTTATTGCCAAGGCAATGTCTTTGTTGATGATTGAGCTGGATTAGAAGTTGAGTTTGCGGATAAGCTTAATAAAAACTTCCAATGTTGGCCCTACTAGCAATACTCTTCTTTAGTTCTGTACAGTGGGGTTTCCAATTGTATTTGTTATTATATATTTATAATTTCTAATATTTTTATGTTGCTAACATGTTCTGTATTTACATTGTTTAAATTTAATTCAAAATTACAATTTTGTTTCAGACAAACATGTTGTGAAAGTTTAGCACCCGACATGGTCCACCAATTTAAAAGATTATTTTGATACCTCATTCATTACTGTACCTGTTATACAAGGGTCATAATATTAATTTTAAATTAATCAAGAAAATGTTATTCAATATTTTTTGAACACCTCAAATGTTTATTGAATTGCTTGGTCCTTTTTCAATGACTGTGGAATAGTTTCGTATCTAACCATTTCACTCATGAGCCACCTAAATCATTTTTCATGTTCAAGTGGTTCGCAGATTTCAGTGACATAATTTGAATTTTTTTTCTTCTCTTTTTAATGGTTCGAAATTGCAACAGTGTCCTTTTTTGAAATTTGTTAAATCAGTTTAAGTTCACTATCGAAGTTTTTTTATCTTTTTGAAACATTAAGAATTTTACTACAAAATCTACGTCATTATCGAGAATGAATAGTTTAAGATGTTCCCATAACTAATCTCTTAATTTCATGCTTCTGAGCTAGATTTATATTTAAAAAGTGGTAATTTTTTGTTTTTTTTTTTCAGACAAATGAATTCTGATATAATGTTAATTTTAAAAGTTAAATTTGATATCAAGTACCCCCGCCCAGTGGAAGAAATCCCAAATTCGATTGGACTTTTGGAATTCAAGTAAGTAAATCAAAATTAAACTATTGGTATCAATATAAATAGAAAAAAACTTCTTTTTTGTTGAAAAATTTAGATTCATCGTAACTGATGTTGTGAATAAACTAGAATCAATAACAGGAGTTAAAAAATTCACCACCGATCAGCAACTGCAGTATATTAGCTATCCAAATTATTTCTTAATTGACATTGTTAATCAATTTCTTGATCCAATCATGGATATTTTCCATGAGGTCGATATAAATTGTGTGGTTAATTTTTTTTTTTTACAAAATTTCAATTTTTCTCGATGATTCCTTTATTTAGATTTCCACTGCAATTTCGACGACAGTACAACGAGTAGATGGTGCGTTAGGCAATGCAGATCTTTTCACTGATGAACTGAACTACCTCAAAATTTGTTTCGGCTTATGTTTGCGTTTGCTAGCGGCTTTATTTTCTTGGTCTGGATTCGGTGATACCTGCAATAAAAAAATACTTAAAGGTATAATTGGTTTGGTAATTGTTGTCTGTGCGATTATTGAAATTAATATTTTTTTTTTAAAAGGTGCCTTATTGGGAGTCTTGGGAAAATCAGTTCGTCAACAATTTATCAACAAAGATATTTCGACCTTAGCCGTGGATGTTTTTAACAAATGTCGAGCAACTGAATCAAGTGCAATTGACATCAAATCAGCCGTACATCTTTATCACTTGATACAATCTCTTAAGAAATTTGCAACTAAAAAAGATCTTGATCAAGATACAAGTGAGTTAATCATGAGGTTTTGAGTTAGGTTTTTATTTTATCAAATTTCTTTTTTTTTTCAAGGAAATCTTTGCAAAGTTTTGCTTTATAGAAAATGGTTTAATTATGATGGAACTATGGAACGAGGCACATTGTGTAATATCTATTTAGACGAACTCGTCAAAGGATATTTAAGAAAATCAGACTTCCGCCGCCAGAAGACTATATTGACGGCTATTTTGGAAGAAACTAAATTTTTAAAGTCCAAAGAGAACTCTTTACGGTCTTTTCCCAATTTTAATAAGTAAGTTCGATTTATTTTATGCAATTTTAATTCATACCTAACAATCATTAAATAATATTATCTGTTAAGAGCAAATTTTCCAATGCTCTTTAGAGGACTATGTGAAACTCTTATCAGTACACTTAGTGCTGCAGTTAGTGAATCTAAACAAACTGGCTCAGACCAACTGAGGGTTTGGGAGAAGAGTTGTGAAATCTTGAATACTCTTCTAGAAATTATACAGTCTTTGGATGTGCCAAGAAATTTCGCACTGTTTTTGAAAGTATTTCTTCAATATATCTTTGCAATTCAGTATTTTAAAAGGTTTACATTTTTAAGCACGCTCATTTTTATTTGAAAATTGTTCTTCAACATGGACTACCTGTGTATGAGAATTATCTGAGAGAAAGTCCAGAAAGAGTAAATGAGTTGCTGAAGAATCTTCAAGTGACAACACGGTTTCTACACAATCTTTGCTGTCACTCTAAAGTAAGAACAAAATCAAGTTTTTTTTTTTTTTTTTTTTTTAATTCTGGTTTAAATTTACTCTCCTTATTATCAGGCACTCAAACATACATCAATTTTAAGTCTAATTCCACCTCTACGTGAGACTGTAGAGAATTTAGTTTTTCGTGTAAAAGCACTGCTGGCAGCCAACAAATGTGCATCGGTATTCTGGATGGGTAATCTTAAGAATAAGGATCTACATGGTGATGAAATTTTATCACAGGTAAAAAGTATATAAAATTTTTGTTTATGATTTAGAAGTATAGAATTTCATTGCATTTCAAGACCGCGTCATGGAGTTCTGCTAATGATGCCAACAGTGATGACGAAATACCCGATGATGATGCTAGCATTGAAGAAACTATATTGGGCGATACTGATAGCAATGCGACGGGTATGCATTCGATAACGGATGCATCAAGAAGTACTTGTATTTAAAAAAGGAAATATAACCACTTTTAAACGTTAAAGTAAGTTTTTGTTTTCATTGTTGAGATTTTTAATAGATTTATTTTTAAGAAGGACTATGACACTGAGGTCCAGTTTTTCAGTGCAAGATTAAAGGTAAACCAGATGTTAACTCATCAAATTTGGTGTGTCAAGTAAGGATTAACTGAACAGATGCTTTTAATGTTTTATACAACGAGTTTGTTTAGTCGTTACGCATGTATTCTCCACCGAAAAACTGCTTCATCAGTTCAATGAGTCTTAATTTTCTTCTAGAGTTAGCTAACTCTGGTTTAACTCACCACTGAAAAACTGGGCCTAAGTCTATGAGCTACACAACCGTCTAATGGTTAAAATGGAAATGAAAGAAACAAATAAATAAGGCAGATGTTTTTTGGATAAGTTTAATACGTAAACATTGTCAAACTAATTTAAAAAAATATGCACGACTGGATCGCATGAACTTGCTCTTGTGGTTAAATAATGTGCGTAACCCCACATTGAAGATGCATGATGTGTATATTTAACGAGAAAATATTAAAAGAGTCAAAAGAACTAAAAAATTGATTTTTTGTTTGATTTTTTTTGTTTATAAAAAATGTTTTTTTTAAACATTTTTAAATGCATTATTTTTTATGCTATTGAGAAGTATCAGACTGAAAAATTATAACAAAATCGGTATAACCATGGCAAAGATATACGCGAATAACCCAAAAATAAGACCATTTTCTCAAAAAACACAGAATACCTAATTCCGCTATGTGAATTTTTTGACAAAAACCTGAAACGCAGTTTTCTTTTAATTGATTTAGTTATTACAGGTACGAAATTTAATCAAAATCGTTAGAGCCATTTTCGAGAAAATTTGATAAAACCAAAATGTTTGTATGGCAGCTACCGGTTCCAGATGAGCTAAAACAAAAATTCGACTTTCCCCTCTAGAGAATCACATAAAAATGCTCTGTACCAAATTTCATGCAAATCGGTCCACCCGTTTAGGCTCTAGCTCAAATTACAGTGGACGTACCGACGAACAGACCCACGGACGGCATGACGAAATCCACTTTTTCGGACTTCTCGATTTTCGTAGTGTTGTTTTGATTATAACCTCGACATTTTTTTTTTTACACGAACCAATAGAGCAAGTAAAAAAGCCTATACTCGGACCTTTTTAGTATAGCGAATGGAACATTCGCATGTTTCAGCGGATTCTGTTTTTTTTTTTATAATAATATATTGTACGCACTAAAGGGATTATGACAACTCTTAAAATGTTTAACAAGAGCGCGACCGTTTAGGAAAATAGGATAAGAGTTAAAAGGAGATACCGGTGCGCATTGATTTTGGGAGGCTATAATGTACCCGGCACAATTTAAAAGAGCTGTCAATATTTTTGAAAACAAAAGACTTACAGAATATTTTTGTCTGCAAATCAACATAAAAAAAAACTGTTATAGGGTTACTAGGAGCCGAGAAAATCGTATAAACGCCTTTTTCAAAATGGCTGCCCCTTCCACAGGTTTTTCAGTCCCGCAAACTGAGATTTAGTTTAGTCTGGACTGGATATACCCCACGATATTTAATTTCAAATCCTTTCAAAAGATGTACAGCTCGGTAATTTTAAACTCCCTATTGCCTGTACTAATATAGGGTTTTTCAATTGGCGTGGGTAGATTTTGGCGGACTGTGGTGTCCATGTTGTTGTTTTGGTGAGATGTGTCGAATCTGTTGTTTATTTTTCGGTTACTGATGCCAAATCACCATGGCAAGTAAATTAAAATTATATTGACGTTAGATTTTACTTTTGGAAAAATGAAAACGTTCCATTCATCTACTGAGAAGTACTAAAAATCACTTTGCAAGGCCCAGTTGAACACTCCTAATAACAAAGTACGTTTATGCATTGCAATTCCATGTCAGGGTTCGTTTTTCTCATCGTGTATCTTGTTATTTGACTGGCTTTTCTTTTGGCTGTGTAAGGTAGAGAGGAATGGAATACTGTGACCTAGTAGGAAATTTCCAAAAATTCACCGAGGAATCCCCAGCTTTTTCATCAATTAATGGAAGCTACACCCGAGGAATTTGAGGTTAATCCATCGATTAAAGTAGGTGTAAATTGGTTATTAATAAATGAATTATATTTGATGAAAAATACCATGAATGTACAACAGTGATATCACTAGGTATGTAGGAGTTGCTTATTCTATTCACTAGGCCATAATGCTAAGCTGAAAAATTTCATGAATGTTAACCATTAAAATCACTTAGTAAATAGAACTTGTTTATTCATAAATTAATTATATTTGATGAAAAATCATATGAAAGTTAATTATTCCAATAAATCAATTTTTTTCATTTTATAATTATGTTCAAAACAAACGATTTTTCAAAAATAACTAAATTTAAGAGAAAATAATACGCGCAGTAAATTCCCTTTTGGTTTTGTAAATGTGTTGAGTGTGATTGTGTGTTATATTTTTTTTTTATTCTCTTTGCCAGCTACATTGTTCAACAACATTGTGCACAGCTATGGGAGCATCATTAATAAACAGCTGTTTTGTTACACCGGTAAGTGATAGTTTTGTACGTTTCAATTCCATTCACGTCATACAAAACAACATCTTTAGAACTAAACGGGAATTATTCAATCATAATTGATTGTTTATTTGTTGTCAGCTGTTTCGTACCAAGAGGATGAACCTTTTATTTATATATTAAAAGTAAATAGACCGTGTTGGGCAATTCGATAATATTATTTAAATGCGAATTTAATGAAAGAAAATGAAACGAAATTTAAAGTAAGTGACAACACAAAGAATTAAGCTTTTAAAAAAAAATCACGATAGGCGGATACGCAGTTTTTTTTGTTCTAAGATTTTGTTTGTGAATCCAAATTTTTCTTTTTGGAAAACAAACTATATACACATTAAAAAAATATGCACGACTGGGTCGCACGAACTTGCTCTTATGCGCGATCACATTGTGGTTCTAAAGTCTGCAATAAATTAGCTATGGGAGTCTATATTTTATCCATTTGCCAAAACTTAGTTTAGTTGCAGGTGGTATTATGTGAGAATACAAAAATTAATAATATAGCCTAGTGTTGCACATATGCAATATGCAAATTGTTTTAAATCAACAAAATTAGAGAGAAATTAATTACAATACTTTAAATCTGTGTTAACCCAACGCGATGTAGACCATCTGATTTCTTATATAAATCTTAATTTAAGAGGAAAAAAAATTTGAAAATCGTAGGGGCGGTTTTAAAAATAATTAATTTTTTATATATAAAATTTCGTTAACATTTTTGAGAAAAAAAATTTGTACGCCAATTTTAAGTATTTGTTAATGTTAAGTTAAAAATTGAACTTTACAAAAAAATCTGCTACCTTTTTTCGAAATATCGAATTTTCAAAAAATAATTTTGATTATTTTATTTATCATTTTTAGAAAATATTGCTACGCACTTTTATAGATATTTGTTACAAGCTTCTGTATACAAAATCTAATTTTATTCGGTTGATTAGATGTTGAGATAGTCGAGAATCAAAGAAACTGTTCTATGAGAGGTACTGTTAATAAACGCAAAATATAACATTTAAAAATTTTAAATGATAGATCGTCTTAATTTTAACACACAAAAAACTTTTTTCAAAATCGTAGGAGTTGTTTTTGAGAAAAAAATATTTTTCTTAACGGTTTTTAAACATTTGTATGGGAGGCACCGTTATTTTTGGGTATAAGAATAATTTTTGTCAAAAATCTTTTAGATAAAGTTAAAAAACTACTATTTACCAAGTTTAATAAAAATCGAAAAAGTCGTTTTTGAAATATTGAGTTTTCAAAAAAAAAAAATCAAAACTTTTTTTCAAAATCCAAAAAATATTTTTTTGAAAATTTTGGTACACAATATTATTCAAAAAGTGTCAATAATTCTTCAAAAAAAAATTGATCAGAATCAGTTGAACCGTTTTCGAGAAAAGCGAAAATAAAAAAAAATGGTTCTTTGGGAGGTACCATTAATAACCATTTTACGGAACCATTTTTTCTATTAAACGGCTACTCATAACTATTTAAATTTATTGACATCTTTAAAAAAAAATCGGTAGCGCTGGTTTTGAGAAAAATAAGTTTTTCCTTTTTGGCCAAGAAATTTTGTATGTTTTGTATGACAGCTACTGTTAGTCTTTGTCCTAAAAAAAAGGGAAACAAACGGGTGGGGGGAATGTCCAAAAAACGCTAGGTACCAAGTTTAAAGAAAATCGACCCATCCGTTTAGGCTTTAATCGAACTGACAGACAGACGGACGTTTTTACGAGACCCACTTTTTTCGTCTTCGCTATCATCGTAATGTCAAGTTCGATCAAAATCTCGAGTTTTTTGTACGAATTCATAACTTGCCATATAGTACCTATATTCGCAAGTAAAAAGGAAAAGTTATCCAACATTTGTAAGATTCGATAAATTAAATTTAGTTTAATTAAATATAGTTTCTTCTGGTTGAGTAAGTTTACTAGGGCGTATACGCATTATTTTTTTGTTTGTGCATACAATTTGGATAAAAGATTTTAAGTTGGTTTTGTAATTTTGGTAAAGATCACTAGGGCGTATACGCATTAATTATTATCCTTATAACTTGAATACACGCGTAGCATTATAGTACATTGACCATTACATCTCTAAGAGCTTACACTTGTATGAAATGAGTCAAATGATTTGTAGGTTAAGGTTATACAGTGGAACTACCATAAGTCGAACTCTCAAAATGAAAGAAACAAAATTCGAGTTATAGAAACTTCGATTTAAAGAAATTAGAATTTTTTTTTAGTTTTACTGCTTTATTTTATTAAATGGAATGCTAAAAAAAGAATGATTTATAATTAACAAAAGTTAAAAAAAAATCAGTTATCATACGTTGATTTTTTTTTCGTTGCATTTTGATTTATAAAAAAAATTCAATCTCGTGAATTACATTGAAAAAACGATCCGTAGTATTGTTTTCAGTAAGAAGAGCATCACGTATTATTTCAAAGGCTTCATAGACCTTAGCTTGTTTTGGCTGCACGATTAAGCCTTCACCTAGATCTGCATCAGCATCAACTTCATCATCACTAATGGTTTCCATTTCATTATAGAAGCCACCGAAAGCAAAATTTCTGCATCAGACTGTCTATGACAAACAATAATTCCACTATCCAAGTTACTATATTCTGGAAGGCTGCATCTTATGTCTTGTGTATTTTTGTATACGCGAAAAATCTTCTTGCATTTCTCTGAACTCATTTATGGGCACACCAAAGTCTGCGTGAATTGCTCTTAGCTCTGCCAAACTTAAATCATCTTCTTCATCCCAAAGAGCATGTTTGCCAAATCCAGCTTTAATAAAAGAATTTCTTATTGTGGAGCTCTTTACATCGCAGTTCCATGACATTGAAACATTTTTTATGAAGGTAATTTTTGGACTAACATTCCCTTCTTCTAGCGAGGCAAGGATTTTGCTGATGATTCTTTTTCTGTAGAAGCACTTAAAATTCTGTATCACACCTTGGTCCATTGGCTGTAAGGCTGCTGTCATGTTTGGTGGAAAAAAACAAGCTTAATAGACTTTAAGTTTGTTGGTGATTTGTGAGCACTGCAATTGTCAACAAAAAACAAAACTTTTCGTTTTTGATTAAAAAATACCTTGTCCCATTCTTTAACCCAATCTTCAAAAAAGTCAGTTACCATCCATGACTTTTTGTTTCCTCGGTACCTTACAGGCAAAGACTTTACTCCTTGCAAACATCGTGGCTTATTGCTTTTGCCGATCAAAAGAATTTTAAGTTTTTATTTTCCACTCATATTTGCAGCAATCATACATGTTACCCGCTCCTTACTATGTTTGCCACCGTGGCATTTCTCGCATTTAAAAGCCAAGGTTTTGTTTGGAAGACATTTATAAAAAGGCCAGTTTCGTCTGCATTAAAGATGTCATCTTCACTGTAGCCTTCGATTAGTTTTGGAAGAACATTTTGTTTCCAATGCTCGCAGTCTTCTTGATTGATTGAGGCACTTTCTCCAGAAAGTGTTTTTTGAACAATGCCGTTTCTATTTGAAAAAAGGTACATAATAACTTTTTATGTACAATTTGTAGTCACGTTGAACTTACCTCTTTTTGAATTTATCAAGCCAACCCGTACTTGCAGCAAAGTCAGTTTCTCCCATCTCAATTGCAAAGCTTTTAGCCTTCTCCTTTATAATTGTCCCTGAAATTGGGAGATTTTCATTCCTGGCTTCCGTAAACCATTTGGACACAGCCTTATCAACACTATCATATTTCAGAGTTTTTTTTCTCATTGAGGATTTTTCGTCTCGTGAAGTTTCACCTTTTTTTTTAATTCTTTCTCTGTTCTTCAGTATGGTGGAAAGTGTACTTGGAGGTAAACCATATTTAATGGCCACATTTTTCTTTTTAACACCACACTCAACTTCATTGATGACTTTCAGTTTTTCTTCAAAAGTAAGATGCCTTAACTTTCTTCCTGACATCCAAATTCTTGAATTGTTCCTTTTCCCACTAAGACAATTGAAATAAAACTACGAACTTCTGCGCATATAATATTTTTAACCCGTTCAAAACCTAAGTTCGAATGAAAAACAAACAAACTCTGAGCACAGCCATCCCTCTTCCTCAAAAAAACTTCCGAAATTAATCACAGTAAGTCAAGAACTTTTCAAAAAATTGAGAAAAAAGGGAGTTTCCCGATTAAGAGGAAAAAGTTAAGAATGTATCTATTGAAGAATTGTCCAAAATAATCATAGCAGACTTGAGTAAATTTAAAAAAATTGAAGTAGAAGGGATTTCGCCAATTGGTGAAAAAGTTCGAGTTAGAGAGACTTTTTGGCTTTAAACGCAATCTTAAAAATTCGAAATATGGAGAAATTCGAGTTACAGAAGTTCGAATTATGGAGGGCAAAATTCATGAAAATTAAGTTTAAAAGGCAAAGTTCTCAATAAAAGTTTGAGTTATAGAGGAATTCGACTTAAAGAAGTTCGAGTTATGGAAGATCGACTGTAATTACATAATAGTTAGTAAGAGTTATCTTACGCCCAATTTCTTCACAGAAGTACTAAGCCAGCCTGGTACTCGGTCCTAATGAAAAGTAAGTACCTGAGCATTTCTTCACATCACTAGTACCAGTACCGTCTAAAACTGGTCTAATTCTAATTTTGACAATATTTTGGTATTTCAAATATTATTTTGATATTTATTTTGACTGAACGATTTTTATTTTATTCTTTTTTCGAATGAATTATGTCAATTTAAACAAAAAGGGGACATAATATCCATTCCATGATACCTTTCTCATCAAGCATCAACTATGAAATTTGTCACTGGCATCAACAATTTTCCGATCTTCAATTTACACAGTTAGTCGTCGTCGTTGCTACAAACCTATAGAGAGTGAGAAGATGAAGAATACACATAAAGTCCTACCGATATTTACAGGAGTGATCAGTGCTGCTCTGTTTTGAATCAGCTTCCAGATGAAGCATTTGATTTGAGTAGAGCATTGTATGTTATTTTTTGCGTAGAGTTTTGGACATTTTTCTATGGTGTTTTGTGTGTGACAGTCTTGGAAAAATGCCATTTATTGTGTGCATTTCATGTGCGGTCCATGCAATGCATTGGTCGCGCTCGGGGAAATATCCAGAGCTATCAGGATAGGTTTTGTGTTTGTTTTAATCCCTTATGAAAACAGTAAATGCAAAAACAACAATGCATATCTGAAAATTTTGGGATATGTGCGGAAGGCCTTTTTAATAGCTTGTCCATACTGTTCACAACACTATTAATCGTTTAAGATATGACGTTTTTTATCGATATAATGTCCATAAACAGTGCCAAAAAGTATTTTTACGACTGCATTAACACATTTCCATTTAACGGGTTCATTGAAGAAAATGAAAAAAATTACTCTGAATCAGGTAAAAGCGCCACTAGACTGCCGATTTTAAAGTCCTAGCTAATACCGAGTCCTAAATAGTACTCGGTACCAACTTGACAGAACTAGGGCTTAGTACTTATGTGAAGAAATCATTTGGTACCAATTTGAGTACTAACAAGTGGTATAATAACCAGGTACTAGCTGATATTGAGGAGCCAGCTAGTACCGAGTCCTAACTGATACTCGGTACCAAATTGACAGGACTAAGACCTAGAACTTGTGTGAAGAAATGCGTTGATACCGATTTGAGTACTAATCATAGGACTAGCACCGGTACTAGCATTAGGATTCTGTGAAGAAATTGGCCGTTAGAGTGTTTATATTATTATTATGCGATTTTTTTTTTGGGAATAAAATGTAAATTAACTGTTATGAGCAGAAGAAAACAATAGTTTTAGAGTTTTTTATGAATTCTTTAAATCATCATGAGGAAGTTTGAATAAACCATGTTTCCATTGAAGAGATTTTTTTAGGGGGAGAATGATTTTGTGAATTAGGCGAACTATCAAATAAACGATAGTAAAATTTTCGAACTTCAAGGGCTAGTGTCAAATTATTGGAGTTATTCAGTAGCAAGGTCGCATGACAATCAAGTCAAGCGAGGGTGGGATACACTCGGAGGGTGAATACCATCGCACTCTTCCCTTACAAGCTCAGGGTCGTCGAGCTTACAATATTTTTTGGACCTCATTTCATGAAATAATACCTTTCTAGAGGCATGACTTTACGTAACACCGTCGTAGTCCCTCAAGCAAGAACCACACCCGTCCGACGACCTAGAACGTGCCACGCTAGCATGCCTTAGCTTTGGGGAATTCGACCACCGGACACCGCGATGACTGAGTCTGGACCTAGGGTTCCTGTGATCTGGGGTCTCAAAGATTATAAATGGTGTAAGGATAGAAAAAGGGCCACGAGAGATTTTCTTATATCTTTCATCACTGTCGCGATGGTTTGAAATTGCACAACTCCCAATTGAGAGGAGATCGCGGGGTTTCAAAGGCTCAGACTTAAAAACGTTTGTTACAAGTAAAATCAGTGCCTGATTTTGTTTACTGTATTTTTATGCCGAACTGTAAACATTGAATTCGGTTGAATTTTTGTACCAAGTAAAAGAAAGATTTCTAATGAAATCATTTTCTGTTCCCCTTTAAAATTAGTTGATGAATTCATTGTTATATTATTATAAAGTGAGAGTGTGTATGTGTTGGATTCTTGTCATTTACCCAAAAGGAAATTTCGTCCTTAATGAAAAAAAATTGTGATTTTAATAGTGAACATTCATGAAACTTTTCAGCTAAGCATAATGGGCTAGTGAATAGAATAAGCAACTCCTGTGAACGTCACTTGGTGAACGCCAATGACATCCCCATGTTAATTTCATCGATGGATCTATCTCAAATTCCTCGGGTGTAGCTTCCTTTCCTTGATGAAAAAGCTGGGGAATCCTCGGTGAATTTTTGAAAATTTCCTACTGGGATGCGAGCTGTTTCGTGTTTATAGTGTTGTGCGCAGGTGTAGTAGAAATACATAAACACATCGTTTGCTTTCGATTTAAGCGCTTGAATGTTCACAAAGAGAGTGTGTACGTGTCACTTTTTTCGGGGCAGGATTTGTTTTGTTGGCCCTATCGACACGCATTATAATATAAGCCGTGATATTTTGCAAGCCCGGAGGAATTTGGTTGAAAAAAAAAAACGACATCGGGGATTAGCTACGCCATTACAGAAATAAAATGGAGTTTCCATACAAACGACCGATAACAAGTATCTATGCATTTCACGCCGGTAACATAGAAAACACGGCTATCTTCATTCGATTTCTGCAAAAATAAGGAGATATAAGATAGAAAGTGTACATTAGTTGGATAGAGAGAGAGAGAGAAGACCAAAATGCAGAAGATCTTCATAAAAGCAGATTATATGAAATGCTATAGGTAATGAAGATATGAAGACGAACATGTTCATGGAAAAAAGATGAGACTAATCGTCTCAAATATTAACTCATCGTGTTACTCATTAGCAAAATGGCATTAGAAAACATTCCACCAATCGCTAGTGCTTCCGTTAAAAATTCTTTTGAATTAATTATTAAAACTTAAGAACATCAAAATGACAGAAGGCGAAGTAATGGTTTCATTCGATGTGGTATCTCTGTTTCCGAGTATTCCAATTGAACAGGCTATTAAATGCATTGGACTAATACTTAAAAGTGAACGGTGTGCCAGCAGAGAAGAAATCGATTTATGTAAATGTCGAGAAGAAATGTATTGACCAAAATTATTTTCAATTTTGTGGATTATTCTATACAATTGAACATCGCACAAGTATGGGCAATCCCCCTTCACCTTTGATGGGCGAATTGTTCATGTCAAAGTTCGAAATGAATTTAAGAAATGCTGGTAGATTACCACGAATTTGGCGACACTATGTAGATGACATTTTTACGATTGTGAATAAAACGGAATTAATCAATCTACTCGAAATTTAAAATTCTCAATGTGAATCAATCAAATTCACTTTTGAGGAAGAATCAGATCAAAAATTAAAATTTTTGGATCTTTTAATACGCAGAGAAGGTGGAAGTTTGAGATTTTCCGTTTATCACAAGCCACATTGCCCGATGCAACACAAAAAAGCCGCGTTTCCTTCGTACGTCCATCGGTTATGTAAACTTCAAGTAACAACATTGCTTACCCAAAATAAAAGGTTAGATCAAAAGGCAAACCATAAAAGGGTAAGTTTCTCGTACAAACCTAAGTTAACTAACAAGTTAAAAGTTCCATTTAGTCAAAACAACATGGAAATAGTTTTTGCGAACAAAAGTAAACTTAAAAACATCTCAGGCTCTCAACGAAAGACAAAAGACACTTTAAAAAAATCGGGAATTTACTCAGAGAGCAGTGAACAAGTTTACTACGGGCAAACGAAGCGAAATATTGAAAGGAGTTAAAAAAACAATTGACATACATTAAGACAAACAACTGCAGGCCGTCAGCATTGGCAAATCATGTCTTAACTAATGGTCACTTCAATATTAAAAAAAGAAAATTTAAAATTAGTGCGCCAAGTAAATGATGCCAGACGTTTAGATGCTTATGAGCAACATTTCGTCATACTTGTTCCAATTAGTGTAACGTTGTATTTTTTGTAATTCGTGTATTTTATTCGTATGTGCTTTCCCTTGTCTTTTGCTAATTTCCGTTCTAATTCACGTAATGATTTTTAAAACCACAGATTACCCACATGACGATGAGAATCCGCGGCAGCCATTTTAATTTGCCTACAAGCTTGAACTGTCAGATTGAAGATAAAAAATGAGAATGTGTGTATAAAAACCTCACACATAGACAGTAGGGATCTTCACACACCTGGTTAAATTGTTGTTGCAATTCACACCTATTCATCGACGCGGGATGAAATTACAAATACAACAATGTAAACAAATGGGGTGAAGCGTACGAAACATTCTCATCTTCATATATGGGTGATCTGTGGTTAAAACTGAACAATAGGGCCCTATTATGACTCGCGAGTTGAACGTTCGACTCATGTCGAACGATTTGGCGAATTATCAGTTCCGTGGTATTACGAAAAGCGAACTTCGAAGTTCGCATTTGAAGACAAAACTGCCAACATTTTGCCATTAAAAGCCAACTTCAACTTGGCGATACGCAAACAGTAATGCCAAACAGTCACATTCGCCGATTTTTTAATGTGACTCGCGAGTCATAATAGTGCCCATAATTTGCACTCTGGACCAATGCTGCTGCAAAACGATTATTTGACCATCCATCAGTCGTGTCTGCTGAAGATGATAGACAAGTTCTATCGAAATGCATACAGAGGTATTCATTTTTTTAATTAAAATTCAATAGTGTATTTAATTTGAATTTTCTTTGAAATCAATACAAGTGTAATCATTGGGGGCTATCGTGAATAAAATTCCCCTGGGAATGTTTCCCTCCTTCGAAAATTTGGAAAGGTAATAATGGTTGAAAGTATCCATCGGAATATAATGGTATCGGGAATAAATTTTCCACAGGGGTCATTCCGTAAAACGATTATAGTCATACGATAGCATTTCGGCGATAGTCGCGCTTCACGTAAGACGATATCGTTTACACGATAGCCAAATAGGTATCGTTTGGCATTGAAATCTGTCAATTTAGAAGATAAATAGAAGTAAAAATGTTTCAGCGCAATTTATTTGTCTTGCAAAGTGAAAATGAAAATTAAGAGAAACTACAATTAATACGATTGAGAAGACAATTAAGAGATAAATCAGATCCTTCATCCCTTCCATCCCATATGTAAGCACAATGTTTTAATGTTTATGTACTATTGTAGAATATCTTTGATGGCACTGATTGCTAAATAAAATTAAACAAACAAATAATCTTTTTATTATTGTTATAATAATTCAAACCATTATAGTTTTGTTCAACGTTTTCGGCTATCAAAAGAAGCCTTTGTGATGGTACTCGAAATAATAAACTTGCCAGACGGCTTTTCAATCCAATCGCCGGCGGCCGCACCAACACAAAATACAAAGCAATAAAAAACACAAAAAAGTTGTAGGTGTGCTTTTTTACTACAAATTTTCTGTCAAACCCCATAGAAAAAAAAAAACATTTTCACTACAGTTTGAGAATTTGTGAAATATACCAAACAATCTCAAACTGAAAACGATAGACGAGACCTCAGTGGTCGAGTTACGTGAAGCAAATCAATGACGAAAGCGTTAACGATATTCGTTTTGACGATTATCATTTTGAAAATTACAGAATGACCCCCCAGGTGAATTTGGCTATCATTTCCATAAGCCAAATTTGAGCTTACAAAGTGGAGTTGAAAAGTATTGGACTTTCAAATTTTGGAAGATAGGAAACTTTCCCAGGGAAATTTTATTCACGATAGCCCCCAATAAGGTTTTTCTTTTGGTAATAATGTTCATCTTCATAATGGTAAATGGTACTGCTTTACACATTCCTTTTTTTGGCATCCCGCTCTTCTTTTCTTGAAATTCGCAGATACATGTTAATCCATCATAAGTTTTGTAACGAGTTTTTTATTCACACAACACACAAACATTAAACGCTATCTCACCTTGTGCAATAGACAAGTTTTGTCTGAGCCGTTGCATTTGCAGCCTTAAATTGGCCGAGTTCAACGCACATCTGAATATTCAGAATTCTGAATTTTTGAAGCTCTTGATTGGCCAGCTGTCAGAAGTCATCTGAATTTTCAGAACTTTTTCTGACAGCTGGCCAATCAAGAGCTTCAAAAATTCAGAATTCTGAATATTCAGATGTGCGTTGAACTCGGCCATTGTCCCTCCTAAAACACCAAACCAAGTGAATATTTCAAATTAAAACATAAAACAAATCTTTTTGGTTTAAAACATGTTAAACATAATTTTTATTCAATATACATAAGCACATATAACGTTATTCGTGCGTTTAAAAAAAAATATATTGTTAATTGATTGTTTGATACATATTTATAATTAAAATAATGCTTAAAATTTAATGTAAGACTACCTATATTAAAATAGTTTTTTTTGTTGTATTTTTTCTTACGATTATATAATTTTTTTTTATGATTTTCATATTTTATATATTTTTTTTGTTGTTTTTTTTTTTTTTTTTTTAAGTTTTTTGTTGTTGTTATGTTTTACGCATTTTTCCCATAAATTTAAGAATATATAATATAAAGATAACTCTTTTTACGCATAAATATATATATATGTACATATAACATATGTCTACTTTTATTTTCTAAACACAAACATGAAACAATATGAATCTTTAATTTTAAATGTTAAGTATATTACATTACTCAAATAACATTCACTTAAACTCAACACAATACGATATAACGAGTTCAATTTTAATTCTACATAAATCACTATATCAAGCTTTAATCTCAACTAATGGACTATTATTTCTATTTCTATTTCTATTTTTTTATTGTTCTTAAGATTCTCTACTTTGTTGTTGTTTTGAAATTAGTTTTTATTCTCCAATTTGCGGTACAGGGCATTTTTGAGTTTGCGATGTTGTTTATCGAGATGCATTAATTTGGCCTTGAGCTCTTCGTTCTTTCGCTCTTCAAGCTCTTCTTCGGCCAAAAGGATCAGTTGCTTCTCCTTGTTCTTTTGGCGCGATTGGCGACTGGCTTCGTTGTTTTTGCACCGATCTTCAATGCGTTTGCGTTCGGTTTCGGGCAGGTTTCGAAGGATCTCAGGATTAGGCAGGTCACTGTGTTGCTTTGGCGGTCGGCCCCGTGGCTTACGTGTTGAGCCGTTTTGAGAGGGAGCAGGAGAATTGGGATTTGTTGAGTAGAGAGTAGAGGTGCTGCTATTGCTGGGCGACGGTGTCGCATATAATGGTTCTTCGCAGATATATGACGAGGCAATGCTAGGAGGATTTTCATATTTAGGCTCGATTAGGGTGACGAAGTCGGGTGGAGCGAATGATGTGGGACTCCCACTGAGTGAAGAGCTCAAAGAGTGTATGCTAGCATCATTGTCCTCTGTTAACCAACTATCGACCATGTCACATACCTCTGGTGTGTCTGGAACTTTGATGGTGGTCAAAAAGTCATCGCAACTGGCGTTCGTCACGAGCCTAGACATAAACATATTCATCCTGGGTTTTTTAGCGACTTTTGTTTGGGAAACTCCAAAATGATCACTGCTCCTCTTTAGATTTGTATTGTTCTGTTGTTGTGGAGGTACTTCGAACTCCTTGAGAATCTTTTCGAGGTCTAGTGCATCCTCGTCGGCGCTGCTATTGCTCTGACAAACTGGACTGTATTGTGGTTCTGATGGTGTTTGTTCTATGGACTGTGATGGTGAGAATTGAACAAGATATTCTAGTCCGTCGTCTTGAATGTTTTGACAATTGTCATCTGTGTTTTTGTAATTGTGCAACTCGGAAGTGGCTATGCAATCACTTTCGGTAGGCAATGGCGAACCAGGTGGTATTTCAATATACGAAGAGGTTGAATTATTATCCAATGAATCTGCGTTTATATCTATGTATTGTGCGAAAAGTGATTCAGATTCTAGTGATGTTGTTTCATGTCCGATGGATGGTTGTGTTAATGTAACCAGCTCTTCGCTGTATGGCATACGAAGAATATTGAAAATGTTTTCTTCACCTGGTATTTCTTTCAATAATTGTTCTTGTTCTTGTCCGTTCTCTGGTAGCAGCTGCAGTTGTTGGGCTGCATAATTTACATTCATCTGGTTAATGGTCATTTCGTTGAGTTCCTGAAGCTTGCACGTTCCTTTAGTTAAATCAAAATCGTTGATGTTATTTATTTCGATAAAGTAATCTGAAAAAAAAAATATAATAAACAAAAAATTAATAAATAAAATTTAACAAATTCATTTTTAAAAATATATAATTATTAATTTTAAAGCCCTTTGCTAGAAATTACCGAATTTATTTTTCCTAATTTTCAACTGACAATCTTCAGAAACTAAATTAAACAAAAGTCTAACTGCACCATCTGAGGATGCTAAGTGGTTAGTCAGTCAGTCAATATCATAAGCGCAGAGAAAAAAAAAAAAAACGATTTCCAAAATTGCTCAAATTAATTTAATAGCCCTATTCTGCTAAACGTTCGATATTTAAAATACCTACTAAAATTAAAATAAATGCTGTAGGTATATTTTATAATATACATATGCATGGTACAGCAATTCTCAATTATTATTTTCGCACTTATTAGAATCATCGTCAAATAAAAATTATTATTTTTATTTTCAAACTTCTTAGAACTTCTCCAAACAAAAATAAAAACAAATAAAAAAGAATGAAACAATGCTTTAAAATTAATAGAAAATATTTGTCAATTAATTTTCAAACGAAATACATATGTGAACTCGCAGCCAAACAAATTTTAGTGTTCCCAATACATTTTACAAATAAATAAATATTCTTCCATATCGAAATGGACTTGCCGAAGATCGTTCATGTAAATTTATCTAAGCCTCTCAAACTATTCTAAAGAAAAAAAAAATATTATTAGCTCCAAACTTCTTAGAAAAAAAAGCATAATAGTGTAAACCGAGATAAAAAATAAAAAGTCGTTTTTATTAGAATACACTTTTCTTATTTACAAAGATGTTGACGGTTCGACTGCTCATTCACGAATGAACCGCTAACTGTTATATACAGTAGATAACTGTTATACACGATAGCAACATTCATACGTAGAGAACTAGGCCTCTTCGTTCTGTTGTGAATCATGATTATCTTTTGAGATAGGTCTCCACAGATTTATGTAGATATAATTTAAAAAAAAAGTAATTTTTAAATGAAATAACTTGCACTCGCAGCCATTTTTATATTCGATATTTTGTAACGTACCTAACTGTTTAGTTACTGCTTGGGTTATACTTTTGGGTTTTGGTCTTTTGGAAAAATGGGAACTAAACGGGGAGGTCATCATTTATGTGGCGAAGGGGCAAGATATCCGAAATCTTAGAAACGGATAATATCGCATAGTGAAAAAAATCTTGTATGTTTTTAGACAGAAATAAATAAATAAATATACCCTACCTTTATCTCGCGATTGATTGAAGAAAAAATATTTGACAAGTGATGAGAAACAAAAAAATAAATCGACAGTTTTATTGATTTATTTTGTTTAAATGATACAAAAAGTATGTGGAGCGTGTATTTTAAGAAAAAATGTAAAATTAAATAATTTGACAACGGGGTGCCTCTAATAAATGATATCTTGTGAATTTTTGGACAGAATTACATAAAACTCGTAATAGTCATTGTATAAAGAGGCACACTATACACGCTCCACATAGTTTTTGTATGATTTAAACAAAATAAATCAGTAAAACTGTCGAAATATTTGTCAAATATTTTTTTTTTCAATATATTGGTTTAAATATTGACAATTCCGAGTTTCATGTACCTAGTTTTGTCCAAAAACGTAAAAGATAGCATTTTTTAAAAGGCACCCTGTTGTCCAATTATTTAATTTAATTTTTTTTTCTCAAAATACACGCTCCATATACTTTTTGTAGATATGATTTAAACAAAATAAATCAATTTAACTGGCGAAATATTTTTTTTTTCGACAACTCTTAAGAAAAATATTTTTTTTTGTTCAATATTTTGGACACTTGCGAGATTTCAAATCCAAAATTAAACTAAAGTAAACAAATACAAAATTAACTAAAGTATCCAAATTCAAAAGTCTTTGGAACATCGAAAAAAAAAATTTTTATTATTCTCAAACTTCTTTAGACAAAAACAATCAAAAAAAGGAAACCAAATATTTTCCATTCTTTTTCACACGAAATATTTACACTCACAGCTATTTAAATATTCTTTATCTTGTAAGGTACTCAGTACAAATAATTAATATTTCCACAATTTTTTTCAAAAAAAAGTTTGCACTTTTATCATCTTTAACTATTCAGGAAACAAAAATATGAAATAAATTCTAAAAATTAAGTGTTCCCAAAATATATATCAAATAAATAAATATTCTTAAATATTTTTGTTTGTTTCCCATGGAATAAATTAATTAATCTACAGCCACACCCCTTAACTTACTTACTAACCGCTACACACGACTAAACTAAACTAAACTGCGTAATCGAAACAGTCTTGCACCACCAACTTCACTTGCCGAAGATCGTTCATGTAAATTTATCTAAACCTCTTAAACTATCCTAAAGAAAAAAAAAATTATATTATTTGTTCCAAACTTCTAAGAACTATCGGGGAAAAAAAGAAAAAAGGACATTGTGTAACCCGAGATAAACAATAAAAAGTCGTTCTTATTAGAATACACTTTTTTTCTTATTTACAGAGATGTTGACGGTTCGACTGCTCATTCACGAATGAACCTTTAACTGTTATACATAGTATATAATTGTTATACACGACAGCAACAGTCCTACCGAGAGAACTACTCCGCTTATACTTTTGAGGTAGGTCTCCACTGATTTATGTATAATTTTCAATTTTCAAAAAAAAAATTCCCAAAATATTTATCAAATAAATAAAAATTCTTTACCTAATATTTTTTTTTGTTTCCCATAAAATAAAATAATTCAACCACACCCACACCAGGTTAGTTAATCTAAACTATCCTCAAAAATATTATTATTAGTTCCAAACTTCTTAGAATTAACGTCAATAAGGAAACCAAGCTTTGAAATTAATAAAAATAGTTTCGATATTTTGTAACGTATTTCCACACTGGTTAGAACCATCCACAAAAAATAAAAATATTTTCAAATTTATTTGAACCACGTCAAAAAAAAATAGGTATAGGTACATATTATTTGCAATTTTGTTTCAAATAAAATAGTCTTCTCTAACCACTTCCAGACCTAAAATATTTTTTGTGTGCCTATTGCACCAACAATCAAAATGGTCAGGTGTGTCTCCATACATACCTTTTCCGAAAATTGTTTTTCTTCAAAAAGCTTGAATTCAAAATTCTACAATTTTTATATTGCCGTAATATTTGTCAAATAAAAACATAAATAATTCTTTATATTTAAATATTCTTTAATAATTTTGTTTGTTGCCCATAAAATAAAACTAAACACCACGCCTTAACTTACTAACCGCGGCACACGACTAAACTAAACTAAACATCGAAATCGATCTTGCACCACAAACTTCACTTGGCAAACAAAATCCGATTTTGAATTTGATCGTTCATGTAAATTTATCTAAAAAGAGTGTGAAAAGAATGATAGTAAAAATGACTTATCAAATGCAACCTCTTTTCTCTCTAAGTTTACTACATGTAAACTTTATCTTCTTCTTTTTTTTTTGTTGTTTATCTCTCACTCACCCCCTGTTTTGTTTTATTGTGTGCGTTCGTTCATTTGTTTTCGCATTCGTGTATTTGTCAAAGTATAAAGTGCCGGCCAACTCTACAGGTGCTGAACAAGCTTGAACATGTTTTATTTCTGAATGGATTAGGTACGTTTTCGTAAGAATCAAGGGATGAATTTTGTTTTTGTTTTTGTTTTTTTTTTTAAATAGATACCTTTTTGAAAATGAATATTTATATTTGACGAAAACAACTTTGTAGGTATTTTTTTTTTGTAATTGCTTAAACGCAACAAAACGTTTATACTAAAATTGGAACGATACAGAGATGAGAAGCACACCTCATTCTTTATTTTTCATTCTAAAACAAATTTATGACCTAGAACTTTTACAGATCATCAAAGAAGGCCACTTAATCCATATGGGTAGGTACCTACCTAATCAAAATAATTATTAATAAATTAAACCAGCTGAGGATAAGAACAAAATTTATCGAGTTCATTTCTGCTGCTTGAGCAGTTTATTTACAAGAAACAGTTATATTTACAAATAATTTCGTCTCTGGTTTTCGGTTAAAACTCTGTTAATTTATTTGGACATTTAGGTACAACCAAATCATGAAAAAAAAAAAACATATTAAATGTTTCTCCAACGTTATCTGTTCAATTTATGGAATTTTTTTTTTTTAAATCAAAAAAAATCATTAGGTATAGGTAATGGTAAGAATCAAACGAACATTTTATTCAACAAATAAATTGAGAAAAAAGTAATGTTAAACAAATTAATGTTTACCTGTTCAATCCTCCTGATATGGGCGCTGAATATAAACTAATTCAATGTGAAGCTCAGAGAACCCTTTTATACCCAACCACCACTCCATCACATAGATGAACCGGCGCACACAGTGGATCATACTGACTTTTTTTGTATAAAAAAAAAAATAATTAACAAATAATAAAATAATAATAGGCCAAAAAAAGACGAATTTTTAATCAAATTTAACATTACGATGTTGGAATAGTTAAAAAAAAAAGTGGTTTTTGTCATACCGTCCGTCAGTCTGTTTGTGCGTCTGTGTGTCAGAGGTGTTCATCGAGATGGAGCTTTCAAATTTGTTACAGATTATTTTTAAGTACTTCCCCAGCGAATACATTCGAAATTTTTTTTAGTTCCTCTAGAATTGGTAGCTGCCATACACTGATTTCTGTTTTTTTTTTTTTTTTTAATTTTCTAGAAAACTGCTCTAATGACTTTGATTAATATTTAGGAATCATCATACTTATTTTTACCAAGGAATAACAGAGTATGTTCAAAATAGCTTTTAACGGCCTTTCGTTTCGTCCCTGGGATCTCACTTGAACTCAGCAGTTGACTAGTGAGGGCCTTGTCAATATCCAATTTTTATTAAGTCCAGTTCAATTTACATTAATTTTTTTTGACAGAAATCCAATGTGAAATCTTTGACAAAGATCCAATGTGCAATTTTTGCCCAGGGGCAGGCATACAAAAATTTTATTTTTAACCATTTTAGCAATTTTGTACACCCTAAAGCCTAAATACGCAAATCGCACTAAACAACTAAAACAATAACTAAATTTTGACATGAGGAGAATATCTATGTCACAGAAAACAGCTGTTCTCTGGAGAAAAAACTATATTTAATCATTTCAGAGAATTTGTTTTCATTATTTCAAGTGAATTTAATCAAATAAAATGGATCCTTTTGCATTAACTGAGATAATTCGTTTGTTTCTAAATATTTCTAAATCGTCTAAATTTTGCGCCAATGTATCTTTGAACTAGCCAGACCTGAGATGAATACATTTTTCAGTTTCGAAAATCCAATAAATAAGTTTTGCATTTTAGAAACCCCATTAATTAAATTTCGCAAGCATTTTTGCCAAAAAGAGCCACAGTGAGGCGGCAATTTAATGAAATTTATAGTAAATAAATAAAGTTCGAATTTCGTTCATTCAAAATAAAATATAAAGAATGAACGCAAAAGCACATAGGTATATTCACTCGCTGTGGCCTGTGGCACAACATACATAGAATGAAAAATTGTGTCAGATTCCAGGACAACGGGAGAAACCCAAATAAAGCAACATAACATTGAACTTGAACATAACTCTGACAGAAAGACACGTATACCGGTACACAAGATGATAGATGAAGAATGGAACAAAAGTGGAGGAATAACAAGAATGTAATTGGCGTAGGTTGTTTTTGGATAATACACACAATACACACACATTATCTCTCTGAGTCTCTCAAAATCTCTTTCTTTTATTTGCAAAACAACCTTCCCCCAACATTCCTATGGAGAAGCTATATAAGATAACACCAACTCACTCATATATTTGCGACTTTAAATTATGATATTTTCATGCCGGGTCTGTGCACAGGATAAATTCTTCCGGGGGGAAATCCATTTTCCAGAGAAAAAATGAATTCTTTAGTGTGTTGGTGTCAAATGAATTATTTCACCACTTTTGCGCAGGCCCAATTATTGCTTGAATATTGGAGCACAGCTGGACACAATAAACTCGTTAATATATATATATATGTAGGCATGTATGTATGTATGAAATAAATAAATACGATGACTCATTTTATTGGGAATATCTTTCTCTTAATTTTCGATGGATTCGTTCGTTTTGTTGTGTTAATGAAAACGCAGCATAATTTAACGCGTTATTTTGATTTCAAGTGCATAGGTAGATATGTACGTGGTGTTTTGTAAATATTTGAAGCAGTTCGAAATGGCTTTTAATTTGTAGATTTTAGGTGAAATTCATGGTCATTATACTGATCATCTCTTTCAAGGAGACGAATAGGTTTGGAAACGAAAAGATTCTACCTATAGATAAACTTCCATAAATAATGTTCGGCATGAGGGAACTCTACTGTGGCGTATACGCACTTGTTTGGATTTAAAAATATAAATTTGAATCATGGACCTAGTAATTGACATATGCGAATAATTTGCAAGGGTATAAAATAAAAGACTATGTAGTTTTCTTCAAGTCAAACGAAGTTCTAATTTATCGAAAATTGTTATTTATGTATTTCGTTAGTATTATAAGGTAAATAAATTAAAAAAATATGTGTGTCATCTGTTTCATCTGCGTCATTTGATTATTTCATATATGTATGGTACCTACATACACTTCTTCGGTTTACAATGAAAAAAGTTTCTTAGAATTTTATTTTCATTTGTTTCTTACTTCGGAAAACAGAACCACTCAAATGAAAAGGCTGACGTAGTTCGGCCATGTTTGACATTTGAAAAAATATTTTTTTCGATTTGAAAACTGAAAAAATTTTCACGTAATCTTTGTAGGTACTAGACTCAATTTTATGGTATGAGCTTGAGATAATTCATATTTAAAAATTTTCTACCTAGTACTTTACTAATTTTAAACAACTTTGTAGCTAGTATCGCGTGAAAAATATGTTTCGTTTTTTTGTAAAGGGTAGCTGAACAGGCCTAAAACAATGACAGTTGGTGCAAAAATGTAGCTGTGCAAACACACCTTTTTTTAACATTTTTGAATGTCAGAAGTGTCATATGGAGTTATATTCTGATACTAAAAAGATTTCGATACTGAGATAAATCTACTTTCCTACCTACGTAGTGGAAATGGTTCTTTAGAGCATCTTAGACCACGGATGGGAGTTTCTGTTATTTTCAATTTTCTAAAGAACTAGAAGACATTTAAGCATCTGGTTTTTGGTGTTTGAATAAAAATTAATAAAAGCATTAAATATTAATAACAAAAATACTACATATTAACGTAAGACGTTAAAAAAAAGTACCTTTAAAAACTTAAATTTTTTTTTTTAAATTTCGAGTTAGAAAATTAATTTTTCAAAAACTATTCCTTAAAACAGGTTTATTTAAAAACAAAATAAAAGAAGAGATTTCTGGTTGTACAAAAAAGCATATCATGGCATTTTGGGTGTAACCGTTGCTTTTTAAGCTTTTTTTTCTATTTTAAGTCAATTTTTTGAAAAATTAACCCTCCTGGCTTTAACGGGGGGGTGAAGACCCCCTCGCTCTAGCTTTTTGTCACACCTTATGCGAATCACCCTGTACATATATCGTTTGGAAGGCTTTGTCCCATACATGTCAACACACAAAATTATGTGTGGATATGTGTATTACGAAGTTAAGGCAGGTTATCTAACAGGAAGATAAACTTTTTCGTAAAACACGAACAAACCACACAATAATCTGCTAAAATAATTAATTTCGCTCATAGAACAGCGTATTCAATAACGAAAAGGAGGACGAAATTTTTCTGTGTCATTTTTTGTTTCGCATCAGCAGCGTACTAGGCTTTAACCCAGAAAAAATAGACAAAAAATGAAAAACTTAGAAAAATCCGACAAAAGCTGAATCTTGGTGGAGAGTATGACTTAAACATTTCCTGAAAGGTACCGTAAATTTTTAGCATGGGTTAAGTTTTTAAAGGGGGGATGGGGGCAAAAGAGTTTAAATTTGTTAAGTACGTTTTTCTCAAAATCTTTTGCTCTCTTGAAAAAAGTTAGGATTTTTTTGGTATAGAATTTCATAAGCTTTTTGCCTGACCGTTTCTTCCAAATGACGTTTTCGAGAAACTTAAAAATATTGCCTCATTTACTCAACAAATTTAAATTAACACTTGTAAGGAGATATTTTACACATAAAAATAAAGTTATCCCACCAAAAAATCAACTTTGTCGGAATTTTTCCGTAGATAGAGTCGAATATTAATCGGGCAAACCATTGTCCATACAAAAAAATGTCGCTTCTAAGTAAAAACGACTGCAGCCCAAGCTCTACATTACCGACTCTAATGGTTCTAGGGAGTTCAATGAAAAGGCTAGTTTTTGACGTTTACTGCTGTCAAAAAATAAACTAAGATCAAATATGGAAATTTCCTAATCTCAACAACATTGCAAAGCGAACATATCTTTAAAACTCACAATCACTATCTCGCAAACAATGCCCGAGTCAGTATTTGTTTTCAAAATGTTAGTTTCCACAAAGTGATTTTTTTGACTTTTGTTAATAAAGGTTAAAATAAAATACTATTTAACGCTTCTGGAACGATTTTGAAAACAAACTTAGAAGCAAATTTCTCATCTTTTCAGAAGAGAAATTCTCAATCTGCCACCAATCGAAGATGCCATAATTATAAAATCGATATTATCTTAAGCCTAGTACACGGTATGGTACCATTGGCCACCGCAAATTGATAGACGGGCATTTCACCACCGCCGATTGAGTGTTGGATCTTTAAGTGCTGCCATTCGCTTGTTAAGCAAGATTTCACTTTACATTGCAATGAATAAAATGTTTTAAAATGTTGCACCATGCAAAAGTTGTCAAAAAAACATGGCTATAACTGGCAAATCTGTATTCTATTGTGACTAACCATATTTTTATCCCAAAAG
Organism: Leucozona laternaria; assembly: GCA_932273885.2. NCBI lineage: Eukaryota > Metazoa > Arthropoda > Insecta > Diptera > Syrphidae > Leucozona > Leucozona laternaria. Next base: position 213,136,670 of record OW026366.1, on the reverse strand, counting down.
AAACAATGGCCATATGAATAATTAGCACTTCATTGTTCAATACCTGTATGTATGTAGGCAGTGGAAAAAAGTCTAGTGTTGAAAGATCGACAACGAACTACCCAGTGGCGGAACCGCTGTAACGAGAATTCCAAGCACTAAAAGGCTGGTGGTGAAGTGTCCAACGGTGAAAGTTCGGCACTGAATAGTCCTGCTTCGCCTAGTACATACTTGTGAACCATGTCGTGAATACATATAAATTTGCATTTTTGTTCATCGCACCGTGTGGAGAAAAAAAATGGAGTTTTTGTTCACGAGCGGTGAACCAATTCCCGCAAAGAATGTACGGGACCACTTTGATTGGGCTTTCGGGAAATTATCTTTGTCTATTCTCTTTCTAGTTTTTACAGTTCTAGAATCAAGTTCTGAGGGTAAAAAAAAAAAAAAAATACAGACATAGAACAGCGTATAATCTTTTTAGTGTGTTTTCATTATGGGATGTTTTAATTTTCATAAAAATAAAAGTTTTTAATATTAATTGATTATTAAATGCATATATGCAAAAACATTGAAATCAATAGTTTGCTATGTTTTTAAGAAAAATTTTCCGAGGTGGAGTCAGATTGAAAAGAACAAATTCAATTAGATATCTAAAATTCAACATTCGTAGTTTAAAACTTTGATGAACTTTTAATTGTTATAAGGTAAAGTTTTGAAAAAAAATACCTACTTCTTTGTTAAGAATAGACGATGTTCACATCGGAAATCGGAATACACCACCACATCAAAGAGTTTTTTTTACCCTCAAAAAATTGCTGTCAAACTTTGCTATATTTTTTTTTTGGTAGTTTGAACTGACATCTGGGGGAACTTCCGAATTTTTGGTGATGTTCACAACCACACAAGTCTGTACCAGTGAGAAATGTCGAAACATCAATCACTCCACTGTCATTTGTTCACTTTACGGGGAAATATGTACTAGGCTTAACAAAAAAGTGAAGTTAGCAAAATTCTATCCCTGGTTATTATTAATTTGTTTATTTATATTGAATCCATTTCAAAGCGGAGGTTTTTATGCATAGAATTTAACAACAAAGCAAACTAAAACAAATAGTCCTTTTGATTGTGACATTTAATTATATGAATTGAATGAGTACTTCTGATTGCTCTGAAATCAAATGCAGTCAAAGTAAAGTGTCAAAACTGCAAAGCAAATTAATTGATGGGTGCCATTCAGTTAAAATCACTCGATAATAGGAGTCAGATTTCTCATAACATTATATCACACTTTTCGACACTTTTCGATTGGTAATCTTGAAGAACAATTTGATAAGTGTGAACGCTTCTGAAACGATTCCGAAAACAAATTTCTCTTCTTTTTAGAAGAAGTACTGTCATTCAGTCCATTAAGTTGTTATAAAATGTTAATTGAGTTTCTGAACATACAAAGAGCCTCCATAAAAAAAAAAATTAAATTATTTAACGACACGACAGTTCACTTATGTGGTGCGCTTTATTTATTCATTGCGATGCTGTTCCAATATTAATCATTATATTATCGTACTTAGATATTTAATCGTTTAAGAGGATTAATTTAGAAAAATTTTCTCTTTCTTTCTTTTGCATAAGTGTACAAGGTTAATATACTTCGACACCTTTTAACCGAGCACAATAAAAGTTTGCTCATATAATAAATATGCTATACTTAGTTTTTTTCCACACCTGCCACGCCCACTTCTCTCATAAAAATTTATTTGAGTTATTTTAGAAGGCATTTCTTAGATGGCATAGATACACCATATAAAGATAATAATCTCGGCTGTCATCCGAGTTTGCCTACAAGCTAATTCAGGGGAAATTCAGGAGAAACACGCACACATATGCAGAATTCGTCCATTCACCACCATTTATTTGCACACATAGACAGAATTCCTCCATTCACCACCAAAATATCGGTTATTTTAAAAATATCATGAGTATGTTCAAAAAGTATAATAAATTCAGCAACGAGTAATCAAGTGCTAACGCGACCTTTTATGGATAAGTTTGTGGAAACAAATTCTGAAAGTGAAAATTTATAATCGATTTAAGTATATTCGATTGTCTTTTGTTTTTTAATCTCAATTTATTGCAACAAACAGTGAATATGATGAAAAAAAAAAACAATAATATAAGAATGAGAAATCAGAAAATCAACGCAGCAGTGAAAGTAAACTAAAAACAATTTGGCGCATTTTCCTTTAATAAATTTATATCACATCAAATTTAAGTGGTTTCGCAAAGTAAATAATTAAAAGCTTATCACTCTGTGCTGTAAAAATTGACATTGAACAAACTATTTTTTTTCTTACTTTCAACCACTTAAGAGCATTATGGATGACTTGTGAAATTGACGTTTCGGACAGAAAAACACAGTTCAGCAAAATGACATTATGAGAGTAAAAGAATGAAGGCCAAACATGGTGTCATTCACGGCAATACGAAATACTGCTATTATACACGACTAGTTTTTAGTCATTACTTCTATTTAAATAAGGAGTGGGTCATGTAGGTCGTAGGCCAAATTTTGGCCACTGATTTTTGACATTTCTTACTGTATTCCTTGTTTATTTAACAAGTCACTTCATTTTTTTCTGTTGGTTGTTAATATATATACATATATATGTATATAGAGAGCATTGAAAATTTTAATAACCAATCAAACTAAAGGGAAATTCCAAATTTGAGTCAAGATTTAAAAATCAATGTGCATTGCGCACGACTCACAAGATGAATTTTCAAAAAAAAGTTTAAAGAAGTTTCATCACGCCAAAGTCGTCGTGTAATAGCGGACTTAGCATCATTAAATTTGTGTTTCTTTCAACACAACCCGATATCCCACCTTTCATCCCTCATTTTCATGGTGAAAAGCTGGTGAGTTGGAATTTTTTTAAAGATGGCTGCGTTATTTGCACATACAAAATGGTCGACCAGCAAAACAGAACAAACCCACCCCATTAAATTGTTGTTGCAATTCACATCTATTCATCGACACGGGATGAAATTACAAATACAACAATGTAAACAAATGGGTTTTGGAGGGTGAAACGTACGAAAAATTGTCATCTTTATATGGTGTATCTATGTTAGATGGTGTTCACATTGGACTGACTCCTCCGTTTTTTTTGACGTCTCTGTCCTTTGGCTCACTTCTACTTCATGGTGAGAAAGATATGGCGAGGAAAGGCAGGTTTTTTTTTAATTTTTTAAAAATCAGTCGATTTTTTTTGACGTATTCTTTTGTGACATCTGTTTTTTCTGTCTGTGATTTATCTTTGGCACTTAAATCTTACAGAATCCAATTTTTTCAATTAGAAACATATTTATTTAAGAAGATTTACATTTAGTGAAAAATTTGTTTTTAAACCTTCAAACTGCACAGATTTTTGTTATACTCCACTGTCAAGCCATCCTCAATCTCAGAAACGTAGAGGACGATTTTGTGAAGAAATCATCATGAGCGACGAGGCGCATTTCCTTAAGGAGAATATTCGACAGGAGTGTGAACAGTTATAACCGGAAATCTTGCGCAAAGTCATGGAAAATGCGATAACTACTTGAAGACAATAGAATGCTGCAAATGGAACTGGAGCTGCAATAGCTATAAAAAAGTATCGTACGTGCTTTTTTTAACGTGCCCAGAATGCAGCTTTCTGACAGCAGAACCACTCATAGGTATAACATGAGGAATTGAAGAGAGCTTGAAGCTCATTTCAACCCCTATACAAGCACTCATTGAGTTGAAATGGGCTTGTTCGCCTCAATCAATTTTGAAATGTCAAAAATTCTGCACGCAAAAGTTGAAAGTTGGTGAACTCTTGCAGCTACGTTTGCAGCTATGTTGCGTTGTGTTCAACACTGGCCGCAGCCACTTGACGGATATCATCTTTTCCACTCAGCAAAAAAAAAAATTATAATAATGATCCAAATAAAGATTTTCATCACTCAAAGTCAAAATCTTTTTTTATTTAGTAAAAAAGTAATTCATAAACAAAATTCGATGATTAATTTTTGCGAGACCATGTACAATGGGTATGCGTCAGATTTTTTTATTGGTTTCAGAGCATGTTTTGAGTTTCAAAATTGGTCGAATTTTGCCACACGATAATAGAATAATTAATAATAGAATAATAATTAATTAATAATTAAATCTGTGTAGAACAGCAAAGATAGACTTTTTCGTGGAACTAATGTCGTTTTCGATTAGAAGTTCGGAGTACTCCTTTTTCACTCCAACTACTCCAAAAGCCTTCGATTGGCTGCTCCGAGTAATGTTTTCGGAGTGTTTTGTGTTTTTCTGTTCCCAACTTCATAACGGAGTAGACGAGGAACATACGCATACATATAGGCCGAGTTCAACGCACATCTGAAGCTCTTGATTGGCCAGCTGTCAGAAAAAGTTCTGAAAATTCAGATGACTTCTGACAGCTGGCCAATCAAGAGCTTCAAAAATTCAGAATTCTGAATATTCAGATGTGCGTTGAACTCGGCCATAAAGTTTTCGTCTGATTACTTGTCAAAATGGATAAATGCTTGAAGAAACCATTTTGTAAAATGGCGACCTTTGGTAGTGTGTATATAAACTTGGGAAGTCGATGTTTTCAAATTCAGCCCCCCCCCCACAAAAAAAACCTACCACGCCCAAAATTTGCTGTTAGCCCTTAGACTATCTTTTCGTTTACTTCCCAAATTTCTACCAATTTTAGTTCAAAATTCATATAAAAAATAAAACTGAACTAAAATTTCTAGGGCAAGTAAACGAACAGACCTTAAACTCGGAGCAAATGCAAAGCACATTTTCTAGATTTTTATTTCGTTTTTCGCAAGTAAATGGGTATGTACTTTCAAACCCACAAATTAGTTCACACTGTACTAATGCGAAGTATCTTTAACTTAACTAATTGATGTTTTGATTAAGTTTTTAGTCCCTACTATTATAGCTTCAACCTATTTTGAATATTCCTTTTGATCCTAAACTGATCTTACTCATTTGAACTAACCTTACTTAAGCCAAAAACACCATTATGTGTGTTACCTAATACTTTAAAAGAAAACTCACCGTCAAGACATGCTGGAGCCATTAACTTTTCAACTGCGGCAATTTGCAGTGCTCCATTCAAATCCTGGTACTCTTCTCCAGACAATTGAAACTCCATCATCTTGGTAGATGGCGTTGTTGTTGTTGTCGTCTTTGTTAAATTCAAATTGGTAGGCGTCTTGTTTAAACTTTGTTCCGTTGTCGTATTCAATAATATATTGCTGCTCTGCGGCTGCTGCTGATTTAATAAATTCAAATGCGCTGAAATATTCTCTTGCTCCGGGCAGAGTATAATTTTCTGACCGTTTTTCCCGTTTGCGTTCACTATGATTTGCTTTAGTTTTACTAAACCGTTCGTTTTTGATTCCCTTTGTTTCATTAAAGGCGTAGGTAAAAAGGACCTCGTCAAAAAGGGTACACTTATTATTTTGTAAATTGGAGTTTGTGATTCCAATATCGTCTCCTGGTTTTGCTGCTCTAGCGTTTTCTGTTGCTGAATTTGTAATTCTCTTAATTGATTCGCTTGTAATATTTGCTTGGCCCTTTGTTGGGTTGATTGACTTAAAAACTCTGTCCGTGCCCGGTTCAGATTGGGTTGAGTCGTCGTAGAATTTAATTGGTTTTGATTCCTTAAAAACTCTGTCCGTGCCTGGTTCAGATTGGGTTGAGTCGTCGTACAATTCAATTGGTTTTGATTCACAGTGCAATTCTGAGAAGATGTTTGATTCTGTAACTGAGTCTGGTTTAATATTTGATTCCGATTCAAGATTAGAATTGGTTGATGATTTGACGATTGGATTGGATTCTGATGCACTTGGTTCGATACTTGGATTTGATTCAATAGCTGGGCATATAATTCCTGGCTCAATATCTCGCAATTCTTCAAAGATATATGTCTTTGCTGTTGCTCGAGCTGTTGGGATTGTTGCGGCTGTTGATAACGTTTTACCAAAATCGGTCTCCCTCTTCTGGGTAAATTCGGCGCTCTCAGTTGTATAAATTGCTTGGTTGTCGTTTGAGGATTTTGCTGCTGGTTTGTCGTTCTTGGTATTGTTGTTGCTTGAGTCCTTTGGATTGGCGTTGGTTGGATTCTCGTTTGACTTGGAGTCGTTGTGATTGTGTTTGTTCGTGTTCGCTGGCCGTGACTGGCAGGATTGGGCGTTGTTTTGGGCGGCCATTTTGAAGTCTAAAAAAAACAGGAAAAACGAAAATATTAAAATAACTATAACGATTGTTTATTTTTCTTTTTCTTGGCGGATTGATTACAACTTTGAGTTATAATCGTAACAACATTCGTTTGTATAAAACAAAGCATGTTCGAAAAAAATTGAATTCACTACATTTCCACATGTATATAAACAAATAGGTTTTTCATTTACCAAACTTAACATCTTGTTTTTAGATATAAGAATAAAATATATGCCAAGAATATAATGTTCTTTTATAACTTGTAGATCAACAGGATAGAAAAAATACAAAATTTTAGAATAAATGAAGAATTAATGTACTAGAAGTGTTTTTCTTTTCTATCTTTTCTGTGAATAAAAAGCATAGTTTGTGATTAATAATAACTGATCATAGATATTTCATTTTGTTTCTCGAAAAAAATTTGCAAATGTTTTCATATAAAAACATATAAGTATCTATAGTACTTATATGTACATTCTACAGTCATACAAACATAATTTAAATGGACGAGACTAGAGTAAAATGCCAATTTATAACAGTTATAACAGTTTTTCGCCGTTAAAAGTAGGCGTGCGTTAAAGCGCTGCGCGCGAATTGAAAAAAAAAAAACTCTGGGTGCCTGAAGTATGCCCACCAAGACAGCGCCTTGGCCCTGTGAGGCCGCACTTTTATATAAACAAAACTGTTATAAATTGCTATATTGTATCCTTTAGTTTAATAATGATTTTGCAAATCTTGATCGATCGATCCTTTTTAACCTTTAAATGGTACTATTTGATCCTTGTACTTACATTATAATTTCCTTTTGTTTCAGGCAAAGGAATTGTAAGATTAACTCTTAACTAGCTCTTAAAAGAGTCTTGCGTGGTTTTGTTTTCCCTCAAACTGTAAAGAAAAAGAAAAAAAATAAATAATTAAAGTTAAGTAAAGATGTGCTATTAATATTAAGAGAATCAGTACAATAACACATATTGGAACTATAATTGATGACTAGGGGTTTGCGTTGGGCGCCAGTTGATAGGTTTAAGTTGTTTGTTTGCAGGAATGGAGTTTGGCCTACAATTTTATGCCGAAAAGTTCTAGGGTGAGATCTGAGATGAAAATTAGTCACTTCCTCGCAAGAGGCAGTAGCCAATTTTTTTTATTTCTGGCATGAGTGTTCTACGCACTAACCATCACGCCACCGGCTACAATTCAAATACATATTACAAACTTGTTCTTTTTTTTTATTTTTTGTTGTAAAATGAACGGAGTGTTTTTTTCTTTAAGTAACAAGGCCCTGCCTCTCAATGAGCTCTTGCGTCACCGAATTTATTTTAGTTTAAACAATATTTGAGTTTATCCTTTTTGGATTAGAAAGTTTGGATTGGAAAGAGCGTAATTTATTTTATATTTTTTAAATAGTTTTTAATGATATAAAAAAAGGTAGACTTATCCGGGTTTCACCCTAAGCCGATCTACAAAATAGTTATTGCGGTCACTGTCAATCGCATAGATCCAGCATTACACACTTTATTCAGGCATATTGTCATATATCATAAGGTATAATTGACAGAACATCAGTGCTCTATCACTTCATATTAATGTACCCATGTCACTAATAAATTGAATAAGCAAAAGGCTCTAATAATAATCTCAGTCTGTTAATTAAAATTGATTGGATTCCAGGCAGTGTTCCATGCGCTGGTTTTTGTCAGTAAAAATTAACTTTACCACTAGAGTGATGATCAGGCCCCGAGAAATATCTATAACGCCAGCTTATTACTAAACTATTTGGCAGCGCACTTAATAAGTTTTTTTGCGATACATATAATAAATAATAAGTGATGGTGATTATGTAGCTACTATATCCTATACTATGCGTGTTATTGCATACAAGTACTTGTCATAAATGAATTTACTAATTTGCGAGTTTTTTGTGCAGAAATTATATCAGTCGTGTAATTGAGGGAAAATTAATCACAAATTAGGTGTTGATTTCCCTTTAGATATATGTAGTTCCTACATTCTTTTGCATAATTTATCATTAATTTCCTCTTTTTATTTGGTTAGTTTTATTCAATGAATCTAACAAAATACCAAATAAAAGTAAATCAATGCTAGATTTACACGACTGACAAATTGGCAGTTTTCTGTCAGTATACTGCGAAAAGAATGAATTTTTCCATTGTTCTGCCAGTTTTTTGACAGTTAACTGCCAGAATACTGCCAATTTGTCAGTCGTGTAAATCCAGCGTTAGGTATATGATTTGTCATTTTACTTGCATATGTGAGTGTGTAAGTGCTTCCGTTTCCGATTCTGAATTAAAATCCAGAATCATTTCCTCTTCTTAAATGCTTTTGTTCAAAAACCAGTATAGGTATCTCCCTCTCGTTCATTCACAAAAGCCCATATCTTATCACTTTTGTGAAACTGACATTTGTTTAGCTGATTTTGAATGTCACATTCATCAAATTAATAATTGTCATTTTTGACGTTGACAGATTTGTATGTGTATTAGTGCTTCTGGTTTCGATTCAGAATTAAAATCCAGAAGCATTTTCTCTTCTATCGAAAAGAACAACTGTCATTTTGTGGGCTTCAAAAGGCTTCTGGACGACCAATCGAAAACGCTAGTAAACTACCCTATTCAGAAGAAGAACTGCCATTTCGAGGTTGTTCCGAAGAGCCAGTTTCACTAGGCACACTTACCATAATAAGTTGCACCTAAGTTTCCCATATTGATGGGACTTAAGGCTCAGTTTCTTTGTCTGAGTAAGTGGAACTTATGTGACTAACAACAGAGGTCTTATTCCGGTAAGTGTGCACTGTGATATTGCGTTCTAATTTTCCATATTGTCCTTTATGCCAATTTTTCTGACTGTGAAATTGGGCCTAAGAATCCATTTTGTTGTTCATTATGTTCGACATTGTGAGTGATTCACAATAACCAATAAAAAAAAAACTATAATCGAAAATTTCATTGATTGGTTAGACTGCTTTTACGCGAGAGTGATTTTTATTCTTCGTTTCTAGAGACGCGACTAGAGACATGCCAATTTTTAACAGTTATAACAGTTTTTCGCCAGTAAAAGTGGGCGTGCGTTAAAGCTCTTCGCGAGACTTGTAGAAAAACTCTGGGTGCCTGAAGTATGCCCACCGGCGGAGGGCCCTGGCCGCAAAAACAGTACTTTTATAAACCAAAACTGTTATAATTGGCATGTCTAGAGTCACTTCCTTAATAAATACATATCTGTATTTTTGACAATAATATGTAATGGTTCTTTTCCAAAAAGTGCTTATTGCTTGTCAATTTGCTAGTACGCTGCTGATGCGAAACGAAAAATCCCCTACAAAAATGACACACCGAAATCATTAGCGAAGAATTTCGTCCTCCTTTTCGTTTTTCAGTACGCTGTTCGATGAGCGAAATTGATAATCGTAGTAGATTATTTGGAGAGGTCTCCGCTCTTTTTTCGCACTCAATTAATTGCCCGGACCATAGAGGTCTTCCAAGATTTGTCTTTGTCTTTTCTCTTTCTAATTTGACATCTTAAAATAACAACAAAAAAAGTCCCTTGTTGGAAAATATTTACATGCTCTTGGCAGTGTTAAAAATCCGGTCATTTGATTATTTTTTGTATTTGGAACTGAAAACTTAAATTTGCGATCGAATTACCTATTAATTAGTGTTTAAACGTTTTAGTGAACATTTTTTCAAGTGTTTGATTCAAAAAAACTAATTTTATTACATATAAATCACTATTATTAAACACCCGACTTTTTTGGCTCGGCTTTGTGCCTTCGGCATTTGGTTTTGTTTTCCAACCAGGGAGTGCTGTCAGATTGTTTTTTTTTTTTTTTTTAATTTCACACTGACACTTCTGACATTTGGTGGCAGAGATCCATTAATTGTGTGCGGAAAAGTGACATTTTGAGGTTTGTTCGTGTTTGTATTTGTTGTTTCTTTCAATACAACATGGCTTTCTATGATTTTTTTTGCGCTTGTGTTTGTTTTTTTTTCGCAAATGGTGACGCTTTCAATTGTCATTTTTTCGCTGTGGTTTTCGTAAGTATTTCGCTTACAAATGCATGTAAAATAAACCAACGTAAGGAAAATAGAGATAGGTATACAACACAGTTGTCACTAAGATCCGTATCGTTTTATTTTCATGGGATGATTCTGATGCGTAGATAATAAAACACGGCTTATATGTACATATATGTATATTATTTTTTTAATAATTCTGCACTTTTTTCGCACAGAACTACATAATTGTGTAGGAAAAAATTATATTTGATTTGTTGTGGTTGTTTCTCTCACTACAGCGTGATTTTCAGATTGGGCCATACTAATGCCATTTTCAATTAAAAAAAAATAATATTTTTGGGACTTTTTTGACCTTAGATCAATTTCCGCTTTCCTTTCGAAATCGTCAATAATCGCACATCACGCATATTTTTATCAGAGTTTTCAAGTATTTAGATTATAAACCATACAGATTTACGTGCGCACTCTACAAGCAGTGAAATGAAATGAAGCGATATGGTAAAATTACGAACAAGAGAAGAGGGAAACGCCAAAAAGATTCATCGAAAATTTGGCTGACGACAACACAGGCACACTGGTTTTTCATCTCATCTTTTTTCTCTTTCTAATTTTTTATTATTACGCATTTTTCTTTTTTAGTTCAGAGTTGTTTCAGAGCAGATCACTGAACGAGCGGAGTAAACTCTGGGCAGAATGTGTTCAGAACACTCCGATTTAATTATGAAACACACCTGAGCTCTGAATTGTCATATCTGTCAAATTGCATGAAAACTATATGAAGTTGGCTGTCCTTATCTTTTTACTCCGTTTGCTCGGTTATTTTATTCTGTGCTCCGATCTAGCTCTGAACGAAAAAATAAACACAAATTCTGAGCTCTGAGCGCTCTGAACTAAAAAAGAAACACATAATTTTTGTTTGAGAGTTTGGGCTCAGTTCTGAATTGCTCTGAATTAAAAAAGGAAAATGTCTATTGTGTTCGAAAGTAATCAAGCCTCTGGAGTCATCGTGAATTTGCATCATTTAAAAGCAGTCATATCTGACTATTTTTCAATAAATAGATAGGATCGGTTTGGGCCAGTAAGTAGAATGACAGTTACATCCACCATAAAGCTCTTGGCACATTTTTATATAAATAATAAAAGCATATATCCGAATGATTTTTGCAATAACAAACAAGCAACGTGTTTTTTAGACATGAAAAAATCTTCAAGTTCAAAATCAAGCTTCTCGACGTTGCGGAAGTTTTTTTTTGTATTGTCTGTTCAAGCTTGGAGCTTTTTGCGATTCTGAAGCTTTTTGATGATATTATTGCAATTAATTTAAAATATCTCTATCGGTCTTGAAAATGTGTTCGTGTTTCACAAATACTATTAAACATCCTACAAAAAACCAATTACTTTTTTGTTGGATTGTATGTGAACTGCGAACCAAAAGACGAAAATAAACTTTTTATTCAACTTCGCAATCATATAAAAACTTTATCTCATTTGACAATCGTTAATTAGCCTAATTTATACTCCTATATACATACATAAAATATTGTGCTGATAGAACAGTCCGATAACTTCATAAAATCACAATTTAATGATGGAAATTGCGACTTTGAAAATGTTTCCCACCAGCACGCTATGCCATGGCAACTCACTCACTTTAAATATATGGAAATAATTTGTTTTTAAATCGGAGAGGGTAGGAATTGTCATTTTTTATTGAAGGAAAAATGGAAAATGTGCTGCAATTAAATTAATTGTATGTAATTGCCGTAAAATTCAAACGTGGCATGCCGCAGGGCTGACATATCGTCATACATTTTTAATGTGAATGTTTCGTCGACAAAACAAAAATATAAAGAAAAAAAAACAAGTTCATTAAAGCAGGTACGTAGTATAGCTACATTCCCAGAAGAACGATAGATATAAAAATGAAAAACAACCTCTCTATCTGTCTTGTCTATCTCTTTCCTGGCAAATAAAGAACTGGTATTTCGTTCACGAACTGTGTGATGATGACGTGCGCGATCCATTCGAGATTTAGTTACTCATTTTGTCCATTGTCCAAATTTCAATTTAAAATTATCGAGTTAGGAAAAATAAAAATTAAGCAAAAAACAGGTATTTTTTTCTTTCAAGAAATGTCTAAGTATAGAAACTTTCGAAAATTTAAGTTTTTACTTGAACTAAGTATAATCTAACTTATATAATATACGTAAAATCTACCAATTTAATTTTTTTTGTACTTACGTTGAAGATTGAAATTCTTATCCAAAAAATGAGAAAAGTTTCAAATAGAACAGGGAACTTGCAACAAGCTAGAAATTGCGTTTCTAGCTTGAAGTATTTAACACTCGCACTATAGGAGAACTTGATGAGGATCCAAGTCCTGTGAAAAGTCTTTTCAAGTGTTTTTAACACTTATTCACTAGAAGAGTTTTTTGTTCCCGGAATTCCAGAAAGGAATCAAAATATATAGTATATTTGCAATCACACACCTCTGTGTATGCTAACGGAACGCGGTAAAATGAAAACCGTGCGGCTTGTAGATACGCTAACGAATTACTGTTCGTTGTGAAATTCAATTCGAATTCAGACAGGTTTCTTGTAATGACTTTAAAAAAATATAATGATAAAACTGGTATTTGTTAGTGTTGGTTTCATAAAGGGGAAGTCAATTCATCAATGTGTGTGTGTGTGTGTGTGTGAAGACAAAAGCAGAGGCACACGTTGTAGGAAATTTTTGTTTTTATTCAAACAAAAATTTCCCATTATTGTTTAATGTTTTAGCGCATTCGCTCTTCATTCGAGGAAATGAAATTAGGAAGGTATACCTACTAACAAATTTCATAAATACAAAATAACAATGAAGCTCAATATTGATATTCTTTGATAAAGAATATAAAATGCATAAATGCTAACCCACCGAGTCTATTTAAATGAACTAAAAATTATTAATAAAACATTGGACCATAACAAAAATGTAACACACAAAGAAGAAAAAAACAATAAATAAGTGCAAACCAACCACAGGAATTTTGCCTATCCCGCCATCACATATACGTTTCTCTTTCACTCTCAAGAAGAAATTGCTTCGTATAAAAGCATTTGACTGCTTATAATTTAAAATTCCTGGAAACATATTCATTTGATATTCTTCGGAGTAGGTACACATACAGTGGCGGTTTTTTTTTTTAACACCGGCGGGCGGCAGTGCAGCGCCCTGGGCGAGATTTGTATGGCAGCACCACTATCTGCTTTCTAATTCACATATGGAAAAAATGTACAAAATGGGAAAGTGAAATAATGATTATTAAAAAATCTAATTTTATTCGGTTGATCAGATGTTGAGATATTCGAAAATCGAAGAAACCGTTCTATGAGAGGTACCTACTGTTAATAAACGTAAAATATAAAATTTAAAAATACTAATTGGTAGATCGTACTAATCTTAACACACAACAAAAACTTTTATCAAAATCGTAGGAGTCGTTTTTGAGAAAAAAAAATATTTTTCTTAACGGTTTTTAAACATTTGTATGGGAGTCACCGTTATTTTTGGGTATTAGAATAATTTTTGTCAAAAATCTTCTAGATAAAATTAAGAAACTGCTATTTACCAAGTTTAATAAAAATCGAGTCATTTTTGAAATATTGATTTTTCAAAAAAAAAATTTTAAACTTTTTTTTTTAAATCTGAACAATATTTTTTTTTTGAAAATTTTGGTACAATTAGAATGTGTCAATAATTCTTCATAAAAAAATTGATCAGAATCAGTTTAACTGATTTCGAGAAAAGTGAAAATCAAAAAAATGGTTATTTGGGAGGTATTATTAATAACTATTTTTCGGAACCATTTTTTTTTATTAAACGGCAACTTATAACCATTTAAATTTATTGAGTTCTTAAAAACAAATTCGGTAGCGCTGGTTTTGAGAAAAATAAGTTTTTCCTTTTTGGCCAAGAAATTTTGTATGACAGCTACTGTTAGTGTTGGTCCTAAAAAAAGAGAAAAAACGGGTGGTACCAAGTTTAAAGAAAATCGACCCATCCGTTTAGGCTGTAGCCGAACAGACAGACAGACGGACGTTTTTACGAGACCCACTTTTTTCGTCTTCGCTATCATCGTAATGTCAAGTTCGATCAAAATCTCGAGTTTTTTGTACGAATTCATAACTTGCCATATAGTACCTATTTACATTCGCAAGTAAAAATAGTGAACAAAAAAAATTTTATGAGTGCCGGGACTCACGGATCTTAAGATTTTTTTCACTGAACGCACCCATCCTAGTATGCAGATCGTAACGTTGCACACGAACGTTCACGTTTTTTTCACTCTAACGCCAGCATAGATGTCATTCACACATCAAAAATAAAATGTATGCGCTGGAATTGGCACAAATAGTGAAACTTGCACCATATTCTCTCTTTGATAATTAGCTTGAAAGTGATGGCGGTAAGACAGTCGTAGAATGTGAACGCTAGCAAAACGACTCGGATCGGGCGATACGTCGTTGAATGCGAATCCCCCCTTAAGAAACAACAAATACAAATACCTACGAATAAAACCTCAAATGTCACTTTTCCGCATATGAATATTGGTCGGGGCAATTAATACTGTGCGAAAAAAAGAGCGGAGACTTCTAAAAATATTCTGCAGCAATTATCAATTTCGCTTGCCAAACAGCGTACTGCAAAACGAAAAGTTTATGATTTCGTTATGTCATTTTTGTATGGGAATCTTCGTTTTGGATCAGCGGCGTACTTGGCTTTAATCTTCTTCAAATCATGAAGATTTACCAAATAAATTTATTTTGTTAAATACTAGTAGATTAGAAGTAAATACTGTTAAATATTTACAGGAATCAAAGTCATCAGTAGTTTTAAATATCGCTTTGAACGCATTCATTCGACATTCATTTTTGAAACAGAAATTTAGTTTTCTATCTCACTTTCACTTCATGAGGGAAAAAGAAAACCCATTTGCAGTTATAAACTTTGAAAGTTAATACACTCTTTTTTTTTTAATCTTTTTGTGCGGTGGGAATACTGAATAGATTTATTTAATCTAAACTGAGATAAGCCTGATACCCATAATCCCTATAACTGGCCAATTTAAGTCCTTGTTAATTTAAAACATTTTGAATACAATCACTCACTAGCAGTGCTGCACCCTTAGACTTAGTGGCTGGTATAAATGAAACATGCCCGCTGCAGCTGTCGAAAGTGCAAGAAGTCACAATATACGAATTTCAAGAGCGGTCAAAAGAAAAGACCATTGCCGCCTAATCATACCTGGTCGCCTAACAGTGCCTTACGCTACTAAATCCGCTGCTGGCGGTGTAGTCAAATAATGTATCTTTAAGTATGTAGAAATACTGTATCTACATATATCTATTGCTACTATGTGTGCCAATTACTTAGGGGAAAAACCAAGTATGTACATATGTAGGTATTTGTCTTTTTGCTAACGAAAATGATGCGTCATAGTTGTTTTGATATATTCAATGTTTTCATCCTAGGCCATCGTGGGTTGATTTGACCTTACAAAATATACACACAATTATTTAAAATTGTGTGTATATTTTGGTAGGTAGGTATATTTATTATGAAAAATGTATTTAATAACTGCAAAAACTTTAGTTCTTGTTTTTACCGGCTTTTTGGCACTGGTGCTATAAATAGATCTTTATAAATGTAGATGTCTCAACTGCAATTTTAAATGACGTAGATAGGAACATCATGTGCTGTGTCCTTCCATTTAATGTCGATGTTATATTTATTTGAGAAGACACTTTATTATGAATTAGATTATAGACATGGAACTAATGATAATGAAGATTAGTAGGTATATTCGCATTTTTCTTAAATAATTATATTTAAGAGATTATTGTGAATTGTCGTTAAACAGGATTCACTGTGACTTTTATTCTCATGCAAATCGTACGTAGATCTGTTTGGGAACGTGAAATTTTTCAAAAAAATTTCTTCCAAAATCCATGGGAAAACAAAAAAAAAAACAGTGGCGAATTCCTTTCAACAAACAAACAGAATTTTTTTCTAAACAGAATTGAATTTTTTCTAAACAGTCTCGAATTTTTTCTGTCAATTGAAAGGAATTCGTATTTCGTGAAAGAATCGATGTTTTTTGTGTGATTGTGTTTGTGTTACTTGACAGCTGCATTTGACGCAAAACTACAAGAAATTTTTCACAAAACTATTAAGATTGTGAGAAAAATGTTTTACCAATAGAATTAAATTAATAACTTTAATATTTCTGTTTTAATAACAAAAGATATTAGCCAGCTTATACCTACGGGGGCAATTTGTTGGTGCATTTTATTTGTTTGAACTTCTACTTGCACACATATATTTAAAGAAAATTTTTATTGAAAAGTTTTCACTTTGCACTGAAAGTTTTTATCACGTCTTTCACTCGCGAAAGCTTTTTTTTTCGTCAAATTTTTGTTTAATAATGAACAACGCACAATAAATAATTTTTATAGCTACATATATTGACTGAATATATTGTTGAATATTTTGTTAAATTATGTATAATTCGTTGGAACCAAAAAATAAACGACTCGTCTTCTAAAAATTCCGCAACTTTCAAGTTGACGTATTAGAAATGTCAATTCTTCATAGTTTCTGTGAAAATCAGTGTGACAGAAAAGAATCGATTTTGTTTAGAAAAAATTCTGAACAGAATCGATTCTTTTGTTGAAAGGAATTCGGCATTAGTTACCAAACAAGCATACTGTTTAAGAAAAAATGGGACGGGTGATAGAAATAGATGTGTTCGTGAACAGTGCAAAACAGCGTATTCTTACGAATTTCAGCCCAAAGTCGTTCGTGCGGTAAATGGTGCACGTATGCGATGCTGGCGTGGTGTAGACATATATTATACAATGTTCCACATTTTGCGTCATTTGCATGTTCTTTTATAGAACTATACACACAGATATGACGTAGCGCGGGAATAGTGTGATACGCCTTTATGAAATTTCATTCGTTTTGTAAAGTCAAAGTGCGTCTGTAGTATACAGTCAATAGGCTTATGAATACCTAAACTTCGTCAGCGAATTATTGGACTATCAAGATGAAATTATTTGTTTGGGCGACTTCAACCTTACCAACGTCACTTGGTTACGCTGCCCTGCCACAAATGTTATTTTACCAACGATTAACCTCAGATCCGACGATTTAAATGTAATTATTTACTTGGACTTCATCAACTTAAACGATATTTTAAATATTAATGGAAAATTGCTGGACCTAGTGTTTACAACCATTGATGACGATATTACCATCGATAAATAAACCGAGTCTCTAGTGTCTGAAGATAATCATCACCCAGCACAAATTTCTTCACTTTTTAAAAAACTTTAATAATTTTAATAATGAAATAGTTGAAAATGTCTATTCTTTCAATTTTAAAAAGACTGATTTTACAAAACTAAATTCCTTGTTGTCAGAAGTAGAGTGGTCTCGCTTGAATAATTGTTTAAATGTAAACTCTATGGTTTTTGAATTTAATAATATTGTGTTTGATTGTTTTCTTGTAAAGTCGAGATCATTCGTTCCAGATTGGTATGAAAGTGAAATTAAAAAGCCTTCAAAATAAACCGAACCACACTACTCTCGTGTGGTGTGTTGGGGAGTAGTGTGTCGCTATCGCTCTAATGTATTTCATAGGCCTAGAAACATATTTGTATCGTATGATATGTTGTTTCGAAATCTTTGAAATACATTGGAATGACAGCGACACACTACTCCACAACACACCAAACGAGAGTAGTGTGGTTCGGGATTTATACTCCGTGCATAAACACTATCTCCAAACGAAAATAATTTTCAAACTTATTGTGAATCAATAAAATTCCGAATCAATAGAATTTCAACTTTAAAGTATCTTAATTACATTCAGAATGTGTAAAGAGATCTGAAAATGAATCCGAAGTATTTTTGGATTTACATAAACAGTAAACGAAAATCTTGTCCTTACGCGTCTGTTCTCATGTCAAATGATATTTCCAGCCATGATCCATGGGTGATGATAACGCAACTTTTTTCGTACTATTTTAAAAGTGCCTTCAGCTTTGATACTTACAAGTGTGATAGGTACCTTAAGCTGGGATACCTAACACTGTGATAAATCTGATGAAATCTTTTACTTGACTGATATGAACTTAAATATTAATAATGACAACATTGCGAAGTCCTGATGCTGATGGTATACACTCTACTATTTTGAAAAAAAACTGTGTAAGTCATTTGTCGTTACCTTTGTCCATCCTTTGTAATTCTTCAATGTTTTCTTGCGTATTTCCATCTAGGAGAAAGATGAAAGTAAAAATTATACTCCTATTGCCAGATTATCTGTGATTCTTAACTTGTTTGAATCTATTATTTGTGAAACGCCATGTTTCTATGTTAAGTCAATTATTGTTCCAAATGAGCATGTTTTTTTAAAAGGCAGCTCTACTGTAACTTTTTTTAATGGAACTGACATAGAAATGTATTGACTCAATTAAATACCAAAAACAATTAGATTGTTTTTTTACCGACTTCAATCCTATTTATTCGAAAAAATCTAAGTCGGTACTTTTCAAAAGTTGTGAATCAAATAAGTTTAAGGTTAATTCTGGAACTCCACAGGGTAGTCATTTAGGTCCTATCCTTTTTATTTTATTTAAAAATGACTTACTGCTTACTTAGTGCTCTCTCATTTATGCAGATGATGTTACAATCTTCAAAACTATTTCAAATTCTCGAAATTGTGAAGAGTTGCGATGTGATCTTAGTTCGTTTTTTGACTGGTGTGCTTCGTAACTGTTTGCATCTTAACATTGATAAATGTAAAACTATGAGTTTACCAAGAAAGCTTTCTGCATATTCTTTAGATTATTTGCTTAAAGGTGCATAATTTGATTGCAAACTTTAATTCATTCAACACATAAACTCCGTAACTAATAAAGCCAACTCAACACAACAGACTTAAACTTATCGATATGCCTAGTATGAGAGCAGACGTTTTTATTTAATATTCCCCAAACAAAGCTGAAGAATTTGACCGAATGCATAAACATATTTCAAACTATGGGACTAATTATTAACAATTTTCAGCAAAAAACTTTTTTTGCCAATTATATCTATATAAATTGTACAGGGTGTTTTTTTTAGACGTGTGGTTTTTAATCTGGCAATACTTTTTTCGGTGTTGGTCTTTTTGACAGCTGTCACTTAATTTATGCTCTTTTTGGTTAGCCATTTCATAATGAATATACTGACGCTTGAACAACGCATGCAAATTGTGCAAAATGGGCCCGAAACGAGATCGTTGTTGATCCCGATTTTCACAAGAATTTTTTTTTTTTCGGCGATGAAGCTCATTTTTGGTTGAATGGCTACGTTAATAAGCAAAACTACCGCATTTGGAGTGTAGATAATCCTCAAGCCATTGTTGAGACGCGCGCCGTCTCATCCTCAAAAAGTCACTGTTTGGTGTGCTCTATGGGCAGAGGGAATCATTGGTCCATATTTCTTCAAAAAAGAAACCGGTCATAATGTTACAGTCAATGGGGAACGCTATAGAGCCATTATTAATGACTTTTCGTGCCTGAATTGGAGGATGATGATGTGGACGACCTTTGGTTCCAACAAGACGGCGCTACATGCCAAACAGCAAACAAAACAATCAATTTATTGAACGAAAATTTTGGTGAGCGCATTATCTCGCGTCGTGGCCTCCAAGATCGTGCTATTTAATACCGCTGGACTTTTTTTTGTGGGGTTATGTGAAGTCGCTTATCTACACAGATAAGCCGATTGACGCCTTGGAAGAGAATATTCGGCGCGTTATTGCTGACATACGGCCCCCAATTGCTGCAAAAAGTGGTCCAAAATTGGGCCTCTTGGCTGGAATTTATTCGAGCCAGCCTCGGCGGCCACTTGCAGGTTGTGGTGGGATGTACATGGGTTCAAAAACAATTTATAGGTAACTCAGTGGTTCCGTTTATACTTCAGTGGCAATTTCGCTAGTTGGATGCCACAGGCACCAGTGTTTTGAATAAAACACTTCCACGAAGCCTGTACTGCAAATTTTTAGTGGACAGAATATAGGAAGCTGACATTTTGTAAGAGCTCTATACATCCTAAAACATGATAAAAGTAAGTTAACCAATGAAGTTAAAAAAATATTTCAAAATTAATTGAAAAAGTAAAATTTTCTAAACCTACATAGCCACATAGAAACGATAATATGAATATCTGCAGCCTTTGTAATCTTAAGCTTATTGAAGACATTGCTCATTTGTTAGGAGGGCATATCGACAGGAAAAAAGAAGAATGCACGTTGGAAAAAGCTCCTTGAAAGAGATATTTATACATATTTAACCTGCTGAATGGATCCAAATAGAAGCAGCATGCAGCTATTTGGATAATTTGAAAATATTTCGTTGTATCGATATCAATTAAAAATAACTATTAATGCTTTAATATTATAAAATATTCTTTTTATCCAGATTCAAAGTTCTTTAATATTTGAATCTAAAATTTTTAAAAATTTAATTTTTCCTCATTTCAAATAGGAGCTCTTGTAATTCAAATATGTATCTTTATTTACAATGAAAAATACTTTTTTTTAATACGTAGTAGGTATTCCTTGTTTGTTAATAAAATCCATTAATTTTCTTTAAACCAATCAGGTTGATGGCATATTCCGCCATGTCTGTATTTATTCAAGATGCAAATTGTTTTAATTATTGAAATGTACAATTTCTTGTTGTTGAATAAAAATGCAATTTTATCTTATCTTGTGCGAAACTCAGACTGATATTTGCTCTCTGTCTGTATATCGACCCACTTAGCAACTATCAAATCGAACAAATTAGGTGCCAGTGTAGGAGAAATCAGAACCACCATCCAAACTGACCTTGTTTCTATTGTTTTGGTTTACTTTTGCAGCAGAAGCAAGGTACTAAAATTAACATTCCCTGCCACATTCCACAATCAACCCAAAGGACACTTGCCTTTGATCAAAATATCTAAAAAAGAAACAAGCCCTCGAAATGATTTTCGTTCTAATAACTAATCCCAAAATATACTTATAGTTCGCACACAAATGTAAGGTACATTATATTACGCAGTGACCTGATATTACTCTTATGCCCGATTTCATAAAGGACTTTTAAATATTTAAAAGCCCATTTAGAGTTAAAATGGGACTTTTTGGTTTCACCAAGTGCTTTTAAATTTAAAATCCTTTTAAATGCCCTCATAAACTAAAAGCCCATTTTCGTCTCAATAAATTTTAAAAGTGTGATTTGTGAAGTCTAATATGTCAGATGTCAGCCGACGGGTAAGAAAGTTATAAATAGATGATATTTTGCAGTCACTTTTTTATTTAATTTCTTGCAAATATATATATAAATTGTGAATAGGTCGAAACAAAAATATAGTTTTTGTGTAGATAATAATCTTTTAAGGCTCTCCAAGCGACAACAAGACTTTCGCCTTTCTTAATTTATTTACATGGAGATAAATGAGAGTACCCACATTGGCGCGATGTGAATCTTCAAACATTGTTCAGTCATCGCATATTCGCTCCGAATGTTTCGCTTTGGTTTCGGAAAGCCTTAATAATTTTTTTGTTTTTAGAATAATTGATTGTTCGTCTGAGGATGAAGAGCAACATAAAGTCAGACGTCCAAGAATATTCCGAGTTCATATTTGAATCCGTTCTCCAAATATTTTTTTTTCGTAGTATATTTGTCTACATATAATGCTTTTTCACGTGCATTTCGAATGTGAGAGGGAAACAACCTATTTCCATATCCAGGGATGTGAGGCAAACCCAATTTTAACTAAAATTTCCCTAAAATTACCTTTTTTTGATGGTGAAACTGGAAATATTTAAAGGTCTGATAAAATTTAAGAGGACTTTAGATAAAAGGGATTTTAGTGTATTTTTATGAAATCGGGCATTAATATTGTACTCTGCTTATAAGTACCTACGTCAATAGGCAAAATGAAACTCAAGATAAGATTGCGTGTCTCTAAGCTCTAAAGATAAAGAATATAAATAGAATTCCGGGAAGTTCTTTACAGCTACGTTGATATGTATGGTACCTATTTATTCGCAAGTCCTTTTATTAATACATAATTATAAAAATCCATTTCTGTTTTTTTGATGCAGCCGTGATAGATAAAAGTTAAAATTTTCATTGACGTACTTCAATTTCTTTGTAATTAAAAAAAAAAAAAAAAACATTATTTTTAGTTGATACCTACCTCCAAGTATTTTATTATTGTTACCTACAAAAGCTTACCTATGTATCTAACTTTAAATTCTTTTTGTTTTTGCAAAGCCAGAAAAGAAGTTAATTGGTTTCAATAGTTCAACTACCAAGCCAACTGTTAAAAGGGGAAAAAAACAGGGAAATTTTGTTCACATATAAGAACGGAAACAGACTTTGAACCCACAGTCTACAGACACAAATACAAATACAAAAAAAAAAAAAAACTAAATTAACTTATATTATCGACGATTGGTTGGACCATGACTTGTGAAATTCATGAAATACAAAAGCTTTTGCCCCACTCAATGGAACCACTTGCTTATCGCTTCGGGGATTCACCGCCATTGCATAGCAAAATATATATGCATCTATAAAATTTACAACTATACCATGGATGAGTCATGCAAAATGGAAAGTCATGTGAGACACATCACCATCAATGGATTTGGAATTGAACTTTTTACAAAAAAAGCTTAGGTCAGTGTGACCAGACTGATTTGTTCGAAAATCGGAAATTTTGTACTTGTAAAGGGTTTTCCATTAAGGGCGTGTCGATTTAAAAATTGCATAAAACAAGTTGCAGGTATATGAGATATCAATAAGGTTGTATCTTTATTTGAGAGGCCTATCAATGACATTATGTGTGAAATATAACATCGTTCAAATGGCCGCCTCGGCTGTTGAAGAAAAAACACAAAATTCACAAAAGTTTGTACCTACTGGAGGTGTTGCTTTTGTTGAATTTAGATTCAATAAAATTGGGGTCATTAGCATGCCGCATAATTTCACTTTTTCGACAAAAAAAAAAGAAGTACCACACGTTTTGCAGAATGCCTTGAAATCCTTATTTTCAACTGAAATTAACCATCACGCAGCAAATTTTGGATCCTCTTGCCACCTCATCTGGAAACGTTTCTTGCTTCCCTTTATTTCACACATTTTAATTAAAAATAGATCATTAAATACTCAAAATAATACTTCAGAAATAATAACTGAGAATATATTTTAGTAAATTACCATCCAGCAGAGGAGAACTCTTAAACATTTAAGCGTCCACGAGATAAAAAATAAATTGAAACAACAAATAAATATATTTGACATTTTCACATTTGTCGATTGAAAAATAATAAATGAAATCATTCAATGAACAAAAATACAAATGAATTGCTTCAAAGTATGACTTTAAATGGCCGCATTTAAATATAAAACTAATATAAATGCCGTTTTTAACTAAGAGACATGAAAATGCCCTTTCGCCCTTTTAGCTTATTTTTTGTTAACAAACGCCCACGAAAAGGGGAATCGCCCACGATCTGACATCAATATGGTGGGAACACTACATAGATTTATTTAATGTAAACTGAGATAAACCTTCTGTGGAAACAAAGTACCTATTAGGTAGGTACTAGCATTACACTATGTAACAATTTTCTAATTTAAAAGCATTTTACTAAATTTATATTAATTTTTAAACATTTTATAACTAGTATCATACTTGGGGCCTGTTTTAAAATGTCTGAGTAAAATTCTGATTAGTTACTCGACACATTAATTTTGATACAGATTCATAAGTTAGATGTTTCCTTTTGGATCCACCTTTCAAATTGAAAAATAAATTTATTGGGATTGTGAACGTATGACGATGTGCCAATATGTATGTGTCAAGTAACTAAATAAGAACTTAACTCACACATTGTAAATTAGACTCTTAAAATATTTTCTTAATAAACTTCAGCTGAACACGCGTAAATAGTGACAGTGATTCCAAAATAGACATTTCGTGATTTTAGCTATAGTAAAATGTGAAAAAATATAGTAGGTGCGATGCTTTAATTGTTTAAAATTTTTGAAACCTTCTTCTTAACCTCATGCCTACGTTCTGTAATTGTCAATTCTCGAAAATTAATTCTTACATTTTTCAGCAGTTGTGAACAACAGTTTTTGAAACGCAGTTTTAAGAAAATCATTTGCATATCAGTTAACATCATATCAATTAAATCAACCCGTTACAACTCGTTAAGACGAAATTTTTCGGTGGTCTCCAACACGACAGCGAAATGCTTACGAAAACCACAGCGAAAAAATGACAATTGAAAGCGTCACCATTTGCAAAAACAAAAACAAACACAAGCGCAAAAAAATCACCGAAAGCCATGTTGTATTGAAAGAAACAACAAATACAAACACGAACAAACCTCAAATGTCACTTTTCCACACACAATTAAAGCCTAGTACGCTGCTGATGCGAAACGGCAAATCCCATACAAGAATGACACAACGAAATCATAAACGAAAAATTTCGTCCTCCTTTTCGTTTTGGAGTGCGCTGTTCGATGAGCGAAATTGATAATTGTAGCAGATTATTTGGAGAGGTCTCCGCTCTTTTTTCGCACTCATTTAATTGCCGGGACCATTAATTGTGTGCGGAAAAGTGACATTTGAGGTTTGTTCGTGTTTGTATTTGTTGTTTCTTTCAATCCACTTTCCATTTATTTTGGTTAAGTTTCATTCCATTTGAAATGCACCATTTAGAGGCTCTGTCAATAATAATTTAAAAACAAGTATCCACTTGAATTTATGAAAACAAAGATTATATTGCTATAGTCGTCAGCGAAGATAAGGGTACTTGAGTAAAGAATATCCAAAATATGCCAATATCATTTATAAATAACAGTGGGTTCAATATCACTACCCAGAGGAAGTCCGGACAGTGAATTCAATGTTTATTTTTTACCAACAGTTTTTTTTTAAGTTAAAATACTGCGTAGGTTTTGTAACTATCCACTCTGTAAACCGATATCTATCAAACCCTAGGGCCACACGAGCGAGTTGGCTACATATTATAGTAACTGTCAAATTCCTTTATGAATTTGCCCAACTCGGTGCTCTAATTGCTTCGCAAGTGGCTTCGAATAAGGCCTGCTTAAAGTCATACCTCATACTCTATGTACGTATCTTTAGGGTCTTTTTATAAATATATATTAACGAAAGACCGACGAATTAATAGTTTCAGAAATGCAAATTGCAAATGTGCAGAAATAAAAACACATGTAAATTTTCCGATTTTATTTTTTGAAAGAAAGACAGAAATGACAAAAAAAACATGTCGGTCAAAATCTTTAAATTAAAGACAAATATTTTTGAAGGTATGAATTGTTTCACCCCAGGTAAATACATAAATATTTGGAATAATAACATTTTTATAAACTTTGCCGATAAAAATAAAGGAAGAAAAGTGTTATACGGAACTCTATTCTCAGAGGCATTTTTAGAATTCTTTTAAGAGATGACGCAAATCATTAAAAGTGTTCTGCCGAGTTAGGAACATGCGAAAATGACGTTAATATGATTGCAAATGATCGCATGTAAACAAAGCAAACATGCAAATTATGACAGCACCCTTATTTTTAATACTAGACGGTGTTCACATTGGACTCACTCCGCGCGACTCATATTGACATTTCATTGTTTTAACTCACTCCAACTCATGATGAGAAAGAGAGAGTCTAGTGAGGCAGGATTTTTTCAAAAAAATTAAAAATCCTGCCTCACTTTCTCATATATGTAGTTGTGTAGAGTGAGATAAAAGAAAAAAAAATGTCAAAATTACTCGCGCGGAGTGAGTCCAATGTGAACACCGTCCTAGATATTCTTTTTGTCAACACTGACTTAAACAACAAATATTAGGTCTGTTCGTTTACTTTGCAAAACTATCGGTTTCAACAGTTTTTAATTCAATTAAAATTTGTGTATACATATGAACTTGGACAGAAAACAGAACTGTGGATTAAAAATATGTAGTAGTTTTGGGAAGTAAACGAACAGAGATATTTTTTCAATAGACAGGTACTCAATATTCAAACATACCCCGCATCATGACTCCGTATTCCTTGGCGTTTGTCATAAAATTATTCCACTTCTTTGACAAAAAATCGGCTCGTAATGACAAGTGACAGGAACAAATATTATGTTGACAATGCCAATGACAGTATCTATATGTATTATTGTTATTAAATCGAACAATAATAAACTTTTGTTGCATTTGATTAACACTTCTGCAGGAATTCGACATCAAAATGCGTCTATCACTTAATAAACCACAAAAACAAAACTTCCCGAATTTAGTCTTTTTAATTAGGTTGATCTGTTGTACCGCCAATTTGTTGAAACTATCAATCAGCAATAGAACAATGATGCTCAATACAGTCACAATAATATTAAAGCAGCGGTTAACGACGCCACCGACAAAGCTAACAATGGATTGATTATTAAACTGCAGTGTGCAATTATTTTCAGATGTCATATTAGTTATCTGCAAATGCAGTTCCGCCTTAATTTCTTCTTCTGCAATTTTAATATTCAAGACTTTCGAATTTAAGACACTTTTTATTTACGATTTGTATTTGATTAAAAAAATCAATTAAGAATTGAGTTAATTTAAAAATTTCATGAAATCACTTTTCACAATTTATGATGCAATACTTTGTTGAAAAATTTGAATGCAAATAAAATTAGTAATTTTACGCTAAATAAGAAAAATCCCTAAGTCGATATGACCACGATTCCATGTATATGATATTCGTAATTAATAAATTTAAAAACAATTTTACAAGATAATAATTCTTGTGCACTGGCAATATATTTTTTTTTTCGTGTGACTTAAATTGATTGCACTCTTTTCTTTTCAGATAGAGGAGAGGAATTTTTTTTTATAATTTTTTTTTATATCATACAGGGAGGTATTTTTCACTGATTTAGTGACGAAGTTTTCATTTAATAATCTTTATTTAGAGCTAATGATTTCTCGAAGATATAACCATGTTTTCTTTGCGCTACGCAAGCAAGAAGTACGAAATTTTTACACTATGAAGCACGATACGAAACTGGGAAAGCAGGGAAAGAATGTCTTATGGTTGAGTTAAAGCTTTTTTGCTGAGCTTTACTTCTCAGTTGTGCTTTTGCTTAATAAAATAGGTTAAAAAATAGGACTTTATAAAGTGTTAATGTTAACAGCAAACTGAGAAATCTTGAACTTACTTTTTTAATTTTGTTTGCTATTAGTTCATTGCTTATATTTTATTTAACATACGTACCTCTTTTCTATATGAGGTTTTATTTATTTAATGTATGGCTTTATGTATATGCTTGCCACTTAGCAGTAGTGTGCAAATGATGGCCGTTTTGTGATGGTGATGGGCTGTGATGACGTTGCTAAGCCCGATGTCGTTTTATTCACGAATTCTAGGGCTTTCAAAGGAAGTGACACTAGACGTGCCAATTATTACAGTTTTGGTTAGTAAAAGTTGTGCAGCAACTCTTAACACGAGCGAAAATTCTGTCTGGTAACGTGAAATTTTTCACAAATTTTGGCAATTTTTCAAAAATTTTCACAATTTACTGTCAAAACCCATAGGGAAAAAAATAGTTTTGGGAAACTTGGTTAAAGTTTTAGTTACTCAATAGGCATTTTATTATCTATAGTTTAAATATGTATTATGTTGACGTGAAAATAATAAATTATTACCTATCGAACCAGTCAATTAAGAAATCGAATTGTATGTTTTAATTTCAGATTTATTAAGTTGTAGGTACCTAAAATCCAATAAAACATGGCATTGACACCTGTCAGGTTAACACATTGTACATATATGTACATAAATTAGTAATAAATTGATGAAAAATACGAATGTGGTACCTGATTGAAAATTTTGACAGTAACCTGTCTGTTCACAATCGAACATGGTATCACGAACATGTAGGCCCGCCCTGGAACACCGATAAAAATCAAACCACTTTAGATTTTTGCGGGACCAAATTTTCGCTTTAGTGGCACCAACTTATTCGATAGAGGAAGAAAAATTGGTACTCGTACTATTCCGCATACAAGTAAAACGAAACGAACTTAGTATTATAGCCAAGTTCACTAGCAGCATGTTCGAGTGTTTACACACTCAGTCCTCTGCCCTTTTGACATGAATCTTAGTCCCCTTTCACACGAGGAAACAAGTTGCTGGAGATTTTTTTGACGTTTTCTTTTAATTTCCTCAAAAATCTCCTATACCCTTCACACGAAGAAACAAAATCGTGGAAACTTTCTGTAGTTTCCTTTTAAAATAACTTGGTTGAACACACTCTGTTGTGTCTGTGAAGAGGAATGTCAAAAAAATCTCCTCGAATCATTGACCGGGGAGATTTCATTTTCCCCTCCCACTTCTTGCCCTTCTCACCCACAAACTGAATGTTGCTGGCAACTCAGTTTCCTCGTGTGCAAAGTCCCCTTTCACACTAGGAAACAAGTTGCTGGAGATTTTTTTGACGTTTTCTTTTAATTTCCTCAAAAATCTCCTATAGACCTATACCTTTCACACGAAGAAACAAAATCGTGGAAACTTTCTGTAGTTTCCTTTTAAAATAACTTGGTTGAACACACTCTGTTGTGTCTGTGAAGAGGAATGTCAAAAAAATCTCCTCGAATCGTTGACCGGGGAGATCTCATTTTCCCCTCCCACTTCTTGCCCTTCTCACCATCAAACTGATTGTTGCTGGCAACTCAGTTTCCTCGTGTGAAAGGGGACAAAGGGGATTTACTTTTATTGTTCAGGCACAAACCAATGTGATATTGGGCGTTGTTAACATTGCACTCACTCCGCGCGACTCATTTTGACATCCACCTCACTATGTGAAATATAGTCTCGCTAGACTATCTCTTTCTCATCACGAGGCGGAGTGAGATTAAACAAAGAAATGTCAATATAAGTCGCGCAAAGTGAGTGCAATTTGAACAGCGATTTGTAGATTCTGAAGTATTTAAGTGCGAAAGATAAAGTACAGATAGATAAAAACAGATGTCACAAAAGAAAACGTCAAAAAACCACAAGTTTAAAAAAAAAATAAAAAATCCTGCTTTTCCTGGCCATCTGCTTCTTACCCTGAAGTGGGAGTGAGATAAATAACAGGGACGTCAACAAAAATCGGAGGAGTGACTCTAAGGCCTGCCGCCCACTAGGCAACTTAGTTGCCGGCAACTTTTAGTTGCTGGGTGTTGCCGGCAACTCCGAGCAACTAAAGTTGCTTGCCCTCGCCCACTAGGCAACTTTCGAGCAACTTTTGAGAATTAATATTTGTGTTTTTTTGTATTTAATTTTCTATAAAAACGTGCCCGCCTAAATCTATCTCAATTTGAACTGTCTAAAATGCAAAATCAATGTAATATTTCAATGGACAACAAATAAAAACGTTAAATTTTCGAAAATTCCTGAAAGTTGCTCGGAAATTGCTTAGTGGGCGGGGGTCAGCAACTAAAAGTTGCCCGGAGTTGCCGGCAACTAAGTTCCGTGAGCAACTCCGAGCAACTTAAAGTTGCCGGCAACTAAGTTGCCCAGTGGGCGCTCTCCCATATAAGCCAATGTAATTGAACCGGGAGCAACTAAAAGTTGCTGGAGTGAGCAACTAAAAGTTGCCTAGTGGGCGGCAGGCCCAATGAGAACACCGTTAAAAGTTTAATTTTTCTATCAAAATAATCAGCCTTATTGTAAGTTTCATCCGAAAATATTTTACCTTAAAACTTCTTTGTTCGCCCAGAGTTCGCCTGAACGATGACGATGATTTATACCGTTTCTGTTCGCCTCCAAAAAATAAATTGTTCGGGTGAAACTCACAAAAATGTCGCAAAATTATTAATAATTAATTGGTGCTAATTGAATAAAAGAGTCAATTCTCTATTTTGTTCCGTTTATTGCAAAGTTGAGCGAAGTTATGAAGACGTAGATATATCGCTTACATTTTTCGCATGTGTCACAATTTTTTCTTGTTTTTAATATTTTAATGTCATATAGCTCCAGCACCAGCTGGCAGAAAGCAAAGTAGGGTGAATCAGTCATGCTCGTGGTTCTGCCTTCTGCATGAGATAGATTATGCAAATATATTTCGTACTTTAGGTCAGTTGCCTCTTCTCTTGTCTGAAGAGCTTTCTGAATTACCTACCTACTACAATCCTCTAACTTCAATAATTGCTGATGCAAGAATTTCACGTCATTTCGTTAGAGAAAGCTCTTTCATTCAATAGACTTAACTGTGAACTATACGGAAAGCTTTTGTTTTTATTCCATGGTAACAATTGTATCTCTTTTATTCATTTCTTTTCGTGTCGGTTGAGAAAAAAACATTATTTTAATGAAACCTATTCAATCGTTTGGTTTGACTTCACATCTATCTATAATGCTCTGTTGGCATGGAGAAACATGACGTTGGTGGTTACACCTTGTAGAAAGGGATGCCAGATTTGAATTTTTGATGTGTAAATATCTATCCGCCACCACTGACAAATTGGCAGTTTTTTGTCAGTAAACTGTCAAAAGAATAATTTTTCTATTCTTCTGCCAGTTTTTTGACAATTTAATGACATAAATACTGCCAATTTGTTAGTCGTGTAAATCCAGCATTAGAGTGAAATAAAATCGGGGAATTTTCTCTGTGTGACGTTACGAGGTTACTCTTTACGATGCAGCATGTTACGTTACGAAAATCTGCATAGTAGGATATTGGGTACGTTGAGTGAGAAAAATCTGAAGATCCCCTTCAAGCAAATTAGTCTGTTTTGGATCCGTGCACGTAGTCAACAACGTGTGGATCCAAATATGAATCCTTGAAACTGCGATTGGACAAACATTGATGTTTACACATATTAAGCGTGAGTCCCGGCAAATACACAATTTTTTTTTTTTGCAGTATGCACTATCGCAATAGTTTTTGGTTTGTATTTTTTCATTTAAACCAAAATCTGTTATACAGAATTGTTTGAACTCTTCAATCAACAGTTCTGCCATTGATATTGATAAACTTTATTTCATTCTTCTCGTCAGGAATTCTTAGTAAAACTGTAACAGCGTCAAACCGACAACAGTGTTATTTAACCATCTCCTTTTGTCTTAAGCGTGCAGGTATTTGTTGTCTTTCTTTTAACACTAAACTTAGTCTGAAAGTTCAACAATATTTAGATATTCCTCAAATTCTATTTTATTTTTTTTTTTAATTTATTCTAAAAAAAAGAAAAGTGAAACGAGACGTCTGGCATCCCTAAACTTGTAGTTTGCAATTTACACTTCCCAAAACTTGCAAGTCATTGAAGATTACATATGTATAATTCAATCAAATAGATTTAGCAAATATTGAAGAAGAGTAGCAGAAAGATTAAATAAAACGGGAAAGCAATAAAAATGCAGTCATTTTTTGTTTGCATTAAAATGTAAACAAATAGGTTAGGCAGGTGTATTTATTTGCTATCTATCTGTCTATCTATTTTGAAAGTTAAAAATAATAAGTGACTTTTTGTAGATTTATTTTTATTGATTTTTAAATAAATTGAAAATTCCACCAATGTTTGTTGTTTATTATCTATTTTTGTATTTAATGGGTGATTTTTTAAGAGGTTTAGAACTTTTTTAAAAAAAAAAAACACAAAAAATTCGAAAAAATGAATGAAATATTTATTTGAATCGATAGTTTGAACCTTGCAATTTAATGTTTAAAGATAATTTCATGCAAATGTTGACCGCGGCTGCGTCTCAGGTAGCCCATCCGCTGAGTCCAATTTTTGCATACTCTTTCACACATATCGGCCGGTATCTCACGAATGAATGCATGGATGTTGGCTTCCAGTGCGTCAATCGAAGCGGGCTTGTCCCTATAGACATTAGCCTTGACATACCCCCACAAAAAATAATCTAATGGTGTCAAATCGCACGATCTAGGCGGCCAATTGACCGGCCCGAAATGTGAAATTAACTGTTCACCAAACTCGCCTCGCAATTGCGCCATTGTTTCGCGTGCTGTGTGGCATGTGGCACCGTCTTGTTGAAACCACATATCATGCAAGTCAAGAACTTCCATTTCGGGCAAAAAAAAGTTTGTTATCATCGCTCGGTAGCGTTCACCATTGACAGTAACGCTGCGATTCGCATCATCTTTGAAGAAATATGGCCCAATAATGCCGCCGCCCATAAACCGCACCAAACAGTGGCTTTTTCGGGATGCATTGGTAGCTGTTGCAATGCTTCTGGCTGATCTTCACTCCAAATGCGGCAATTTTGCTTATTTACGTACCCATTCAACCAAAAATGAGCCTCATCGCTGAACACAAGCAGCGCGCGATGAACATTTCGAACCGAGCACGAATTTTGATAGTAAAATTCAATAATTTGCAAGCGTTGTTCATTTGTAAGACGATCCATGGTTAAATTGCAAACCAAACTGAAGCTGTTTGACAGTGACACAAGGTACTAAACACACGTCAGCTGTCAAAACCAGTGTTGCCAAAACCAAACCAGCTAAAAAATCATCCTTTAAAATTCAATTAAAAGAATTCGCATTGAAAACGTTCATGTTTATGTCGTTTTTATTTTTTTAAATTGTAGGTACATACATATGTATATGAAATTGAATTGAAATTTATTTAAAAAAAGGTACGCACCAGCGTTGCCGGAGAGTAGGTAATGTTCGAAAGTAGTACAGAAGCCATCTTGATATTCAGATACACTTGTTCGGTGTTGCCAGACTGGTGTGGAATCATGTTTGCACGATTTTGTAGCCACTCTCAGTTTTTAAGTAGCCTAAAATCAGTGTTACCAGATGCAAAAAAAAACTTCCCCCAGAAAAATTTAGAAACCTTCCAGATAAGAACAAAAAAAAACCCTAATTTTTGTTTTTCTTTTTATTTTTACTCAGCCCACAAATTTATATTTTTAATTTAACATTTCATTATTTCACAGTAGTTGATTAGGTACAATAAACAACTAAATAAATCTGGCCTATCACGGATTCTATCGTAATCGTAAACTTGTTACGAATCCCGAAAAAAAGTATCACAGAATCCATCGTATCGGAAAATCACATAAAAATTGCCATTACGAACGGATTCTGTGATAGCTTTTTTTCGGGATTCGGAAAGATTCCGATTACGATGGAATTTGTTATAGGGCTAAATATGAAAATTGAAATATAAAGAAATTAAAAAAAATTAGTTTGATCTATATTAAAAAAGTTCTAATATATTACCGTCATCTTCGTTTTGGATGTAGATGTCAGCTTAATACATTTTCTCACTTGTGAAATTTTTCAGCATTTCTTCTGCTGGTGTAAAATTGTGGCATCCCATACGATTCCTTAACCTTTTAGCTCTAAAATAATCCCTCGAAATTTTCCTCCAAACATTCTCTATCTTTCTGTAACGTCAACATAACAGTAGCACTTCAAAATCTCGCCAAATGGATGTTGTTATGAGGGTTCGAAAGCCCATTCCTTTTTTGCACCCACATCGTATCTTTTTTTAATTTTTTGTGTTTTCATTAAATACAATAAGGTTATTCAATTCATGCAACGTTGGCAACTTTCCGACGTAGTAAAATAATAAAGTTTCCGACGCACGTTTCATGAATGTCCCTTAAAATATTTTGCGTAAATGATGTGGTAAACCAATCAGCTGCCTTAATCCCATTGAAAAAAAAGTTTACTACGTTTACCACTTTCGTTTACGACGTTTACAAAACAAATTCTTGTCGGAAAGTTTACGATTTGTTGGAAAAGATTTCCCATACAAATTTTGACAGTTCGTTTACTTTCCGACGGTTACGATGATTTTCCAACATTGCATGAATACCCTTAAGATGAAACTAACTTGTAATACTTAATTCGAAAAAAAAAATGATTCCAAATATTCGAAAAAAGAAAAGTGTGACTCAAAAACTTTTCACTGATTTTCTGAAGAATACAATTTTTTGAGCTTTTTGTCTTAAACAGCGATGTTATGTGTGTTCCTCGTCTTCCTTTATACATTTTAAAACTGAAGGACACTTCAAAAACGTAGGTAACTCAGAATAGCCAATTTTAGGCTTTTGGGTTAGTTGAAGTGAAAATAGAGTGCAATTCGGAACGTCTAAGCGAAAAACACATAAACAAAACGGACGAGACTAGGAGTATGAAGATCCCACCTAAGGTTGTTATCAAATCAAATTCCCAAGTTCTAAGCCTTATCAACTAATTTTATCTGTTCACTTCCAAGATATATATTTGAGAAGTCACTGGAATTTAATAATTTTTAGATATAGCCATACATTTCGATTTTTTAGGGTTCAGGAAAAGCTCATTTCGTTTGGACCACTGTAAGATACTTTCAAGATTATAGTTTATTTTAAATAAAGCGTCCTCGATAATACCTGTTTTGCAACTAAGATACAATTGCACATCATCAGCGTACATATGGACAGAGCACAGAGGAATACGTTATGCTGCAGGAAGGTCGTTTATGAAAATAGAGAATAAAAGAGGGCCCAAAATAGATCCTTCGGGAACTCCCATGAATGAGTAATTAAAATTTGAACTAGCTCCATTTATCATTATGCATTGATTTCTACTAGATAGGTAAGATTTAATCAATAAGGCTGCTGAAGAGGAGAAATTAAATTGCGTCAGAAGTTTGGACACAAGTTTTAAATGATTTACCGTGTCAAAAGCCTTGGAGAAATCCAAAAGAGCTAACAGCGAGATTTGATCCATATCAATTGATATTCTTAAATCATCAGTAACTTAAAGCAGTGCTTAAGTACAATTGTGTTGTTTTCGAAACCCGGATTGGTTTTTACAAAGTAAGGCATGCTGTTGAAGATGGGAAGATATTTGAATATGCACAAGTTTCTCAAAGACTTTTGACAAAAAGGGTAATATCGCGATGGGATGAAATTCTGGAGGTGTTTGTGAAGTTCCCTTATTCTTTGGTATCTTAGCGGTTTTCCAGGCACTAGGGAAACAAGATGTCATAAGAACAGTATTGAACAGATGGGTCAGTACTGGAAGAATACTGGGTAAAATTATTTTAATAAATACAGGATGTATTTCATCAAGACCAGGTGATTTAGATTTAATATTTAAGACTGCCTTTACAACATCTGTCTGATCCACCCGAAGAAATTTAAAACCAACCGCAGTAGGAAACGCACTTACAGTACGCACGTTTAGAGATGATGTTGCAGGACATTGCAAAAATTTATTGTTGAGATCATTCAAATCAACACCAAAAAAATCAAATTCGTCTTGACTGCCAATTCCAATACCTCGAATATTATTCGACATGGACCTTGACGGTAAATTACTATCAAGGTGCTTTTTATAGTAATCACGCTTAGCCTTAAGTATTTTGGGGGTAACAAGATTCCTTAATACTCGAAAATTTTCATAGATCTCTAGCAACCTAAATCGTTTCCATCTCCTAAATGCCATGTCTCGTCAATTACTATTCCGTCCGTAGGTATATCTTCCAAGTCGCATTTATTTTTCCATGACGAACATGTTTTAGAATTTTCGGATAGTTTAAGTTAGCATTTTTTTTCTTTGTAAAGGGTTTTCCAATAAGAGGTGTTATTTTTATATTCAAAGAAAAATGGCATTTATTGAGATAAATGATCGGATGTTTATTTCATTATTAAGAGGAAGGTATGCCGTTAATAATGGAACACAACATCAGCCAAATGGCCGCCACGACCACGCTTACAGGACCATATCCTTTTCATGAAATTTTCCATAACCAAATCGCAAAGTGGCTGCCATATGTCCTCAATAGCCTCACGAATTCTATCTTTGAGGTCTTGAATCGACGCTGGGCTGTTGGCGTAGACCTTATCTTTCACGTGGCCCCAAAGGAAGAAGTCGCAAGGTGTTAAATCACAAGATCTCGGTGGCCAATTGTGATCACCTCTTCGAGAGATAACACTGTCCGGAAACTTTTCCCGTAAAAGATCGATGGTTTCATTGCTTGTGTGGCACGTAGCGCCGTCTTGTTGAAAGTAAACGCTGTCCAGATCAATACCATCCAATTCCGGCCATAAAAAATCATTTATCATCTCTCGATAGCGCAATCCATTGACCGTAACTGTTGCTCCAGCCTCATTTTCGAAAAAGTAAGGTCCAATGACCCCGCCGGACCATAAACCGCACCAAACAGTCACGCGTTGAGGATGGAGAGGCTTTTCAACAATAACTCTTGGGTTTTCCGAGCCCCAGATGCGACAGTTTTGCTTGTTGACGTAGCCTCTGAGGTGGAAATGGGCCTCATCAGTCAAGATGATTTTTCGATGAAATTCCGGATCATTTTCATGCATTTCAAGGACCCAATCAGCAAAGACACGACGTTGTTGATGATCAACCGGCTTGAGTTCTTGTGTTAACTGAACTTTATAAGCCTTAAGACCCAAGTCTTTATGCAAAATACGGTGTAATGACGTTTGTGGAATGCCTAATTCCAAAGAACGACGAGGAATGGACAAACCTGGGTTTTCTTCAACACTTTGGGCTACAACAGCAATATTCTCAGTTGTTCTTGAGCGACGTGCACGGGTTTTATTCTTCACATCACTAACTTGTCCCAACAGCTCGAATTTGTCCACCAATTTCTGTATTGCGGTCCGACAAGGTGCTTCACGACGACCCAAAAATGTTTTAGTTTTACGAACCGTCTCTGCCAAATTTTCATCATTTTTATAGTGAATTTTAATAATTTCAATGCGTTGTTGAAGCGTGTATCGTTCCATGGCGTAGTTTCTACTTGTCAAATGTCAAAAAATTACAGCTTCAAAAGTGACAGCTACTGAAATAGCGGGCTATTCAAAATAACACCTCTTATTGGAAAACCCTTTATCTTCTTATATTATAGGCCGTTTTCGAAAACGTCAAATCAAAATCAATTTGA
This sequence comes from Leucozona laternaria, assembly GCA_932273885.2. Classification (NCBI taxonomy): domain Eukaryota; kingdom Metazoa; phylum Arthropoda; class Insecta; order Diptera; family Syrphidae; genus Leucozona; species Leucozona laternaria. The sequence goes on along the minus strand of OW026366.1, from coordinate 213,099,370 downwards.
CAATTTGAAATGATCGTCATTTATGAAGCAGAAGTTGCAATCGTCAAACATTTTAATTTTGCTGCTTCTTCACATGTCTTTTGATGCACGTCAAATGATTTTACTTGCAAGCGCATTTGACGTTTTCGGACAATCATCATCGGCTCGACAACCGGGGTCCGGTAGTGGCCTCCTTCAACAAGTCTCTCCACCCATCCCGGTCTCGAGCCGCCGCCATCCAGTTGCGCACCCCAAGACTCCGGGCGTCCTTTTCTACGCCATCTCTCCAGCGCAAGCATCGTCTACCACGCTTTCGTCTACCATAGAATGTACCACAAAGAACTTTCCGAGCAGGTTCCTCTTCGCTCATGCGAGCTAGGTGCCCTGCCCACCGGAGTCTACCGAGCTTAATTTTTGTCACGATATCTGCTTCAAGGTAGATTGCGTACAATTCATGATTGTACCGTCTCCAGAATCGTCGTCGTTTTCGAACAATAGCATCCAAAAATTATAAATAGCTATTCAGATTTTGTGAGAAAGTATGCTAACAATCTCTCGAACCACCATGTCTGTCTCACTCGTCACCTTCATTTTTTTACTGCACAGTTGCACCGCAGATGATGTTTTCGAACACGTGACTTTAGCAAACTGCATTATCGAACACAATGCAAATGCGGAAAAGCTTGTAGTTACATATTTTCCAGCGCACTGTAATGAGCCTTATATCGAAGATTGTGACATTCACTTCCCCATCATTTAAACAATATGTCACATCATCGGAGATGGCAGGATTCGCTTATATGCTATCCATCACAGAATATTCATACAGATATGCTATAAGAAGTATCATCAGCAGGCACTGAAAACGTCCGCTCTTAACGAACGTATTTTCAGCCAATGTATAATAATACCATAAATAAATAAACAAAACAAATGATACCTACTATTTTTTCCATTCGGTGAAACATTGTATGCATTTACAGTCTTTTCGCATGCCTTGTCTTTTATAAATCATTTTTTAAAATAAGTGACAGTTTTTGGAAATCAAAAGTTGAGACTGACAAATTATTTTGTCATCTGTCATAAATATCCCAGGGAAATTTTCAAAACTGCTAGTTAGCCAAGTTTTGAATTTCAACTTCTAAATTGAGAGTTGAAGTAGTGAACAAAACCAATTTTCAACTTGCCGATCAAATCTCGAGTTGAGACGAACTCCGGAGTTGGCCAACTTTGGATTTTCCGGCAAGTTGAACAATAGTGAACAAAACCGCCCTTAATGTTTTATCCACGGAGTTTGTTTAGGTGTTTCGCCATTGAACTGATCCCTCATTTAACTGTGGGTTAATTTACTTCTAGAGTTAATTAACTCTGGTTTAACTCACCACTGAAAAACTGGGCCTTAATGTTCTTTGTTCATATCTTCCCGCTTCCAAAAAACACTGCTGCACTTATCAATGATTCTTTGCTTCTTTCACTATTGCTTATTAGAAAATATATTATTTTGACAAATTTATGTCAAATACATGAGTCGGCAAGCGTCTATATTTCGTTTACGATTCGGTTACCATGAAGCAAATAAATCCTCCGTTCGGAACTTTTCCCCGATCGCAGAATTCTCCGAACGGAAACGATGATAGGGCTGATTATCTAGCGAATGAAAATGTCTAGTGCGATAAAAAATTAACTGGGGGTTCCACAGGGTTCTCTGTTGGGAGTTTTCCTCTTTCTTTTATACATAAATGACTTTTGGAAATGCCTGAAGTTTTGTAGTGTGAAGCTTTTTGCGGATGATAGTCTGATCTACATTTGTGGAAAAAATAGTGAAACAATGTGCCCAAGATTGAATGAGGACTTAAGAAGAATTGATAATTGGTTGAAAATGAACAAACTGAAGGTGAATGTGAGTAAGACTAAATATATGAAATTTCGTAAAAATGATGAAGTTAATGTGTGTAATGAGGGTGCATTAACAAATTTTGTTTAAAGTATAAAATACATGGATGTTATTATAGATGAAAAGCTTAATTTTAATAGGAACATTCAAATCATGCCTGTGCCAAGATTTCAAAGAAAATATATTTTGAGCAGAATAAGAAAGCAACTGACATTTGAAGCTTCTATTTTCCTATATAAGGCCTTGGTAATGCCACACTTCAATTATAGCTCAACTTTGCTGTTTGGATCCAATGCAGATCTCAAATTAAGGCTCCAAAGACTTCAGAATAGGGGAATGAGGGTTATCTTGAAAATGAGTATTTACACTCCGATTCGATTCATGCTGTACTGCTTAAATTGGATTAATGTTAAGAAGAGACTAATGCGTAATAAAGGGTTTTCCAATAAGAGGTGTTATTTTGATATTCAAAGAAAAATGGCATTTTTTGAAATAAATGATCGGATGTTTATTTTATTATAAAGAGGAAGGTATGCCGTTAATAATGGAACACAACATCAGCCAAATGGCCGCCACGACCACCCTTACAGGACCATATCCTTTTCATGAAATTTTCCATAACCAAATCGCAAAGTGGCTGCCCTATGTCCTCGATAGCCTCACGAATTCCATCTTTGAGGTCTTGAATTGACGCTGGGCTGTTGGCGTAGACCTTATCTTTCACGTGGCCCCAAAGGAAGAAGTCGCAAGGTGTTAAATCACAAGATCTCGGTGGCCAATTGTGATCACCTCTTCGAGAGATAACACGGCCGGAAACTTTTCCCGTAAAAGATCGATATTTTCATTGCTTGTGTGGCACGTAGCGCCGTCTTGTTGAAAGTAAACGTTGTCCAGATCAATACAATCCAATTCCGGCCATAAAAAACCATTAATCATCTCTCGATAGCGCAATCCATTGACCGTAACTGTTGCTCCAGCCTCATTTTCGAAAAAGTAAGGTCCAATGACCCCGCCGGACCATAAACCGCACCAAACAGTCACGCGTTGAGGATGGAGAGGCTTTTCAACAATAACTCTTGGGTTTTCCGAGCCCCAGATGCGACAGTTTTGCTTGTTGACGTAGCCTCTGAGGTGGAAATGGACCTCATCAGTCAAGATGATTTTTCGATGAAATTCCGGATCATTTTCATGCATTTCAAGGACCCAATCAGCAAAGACACGACGTTGTTGATGATCAGCCGGCTTGAGTTCCTGTGTTAACTGAACTTTATAAGCCTTAAGACCCAAGTCTTTATGCAAAATACGGTGTAATGACGTTTGTGGAATGCCTAATTCCAAAGAACGACGAGGAATGGACAAACCTGGATTTTCTTCAACACTTTGGGCTACAACAGCAATATTCTCAGTTGTTCTTGAGCGACGTGCACGGGTTTTATTCTTCACATCACTAACTTGTCCCAACAGCTCGAATTTGTCCACCAATTTCTGTATTGCGCTCCGACAAGGTGCTTCACGACGACCCAAAAATGTTTTAGTTTTACGAACCGTCTCTGCCAAATTTTCACCATTTTTATAGTGAATTTTAATAATTTCAATGCGTTGTTGAAGCGTGTATCGTTCCATTTTTATTAATGGCGTAGTTTCTACCAAATGTCAAAAAATGACAGCTTCAAAAGTGACAGCTACCGAAATAGCGGGCTATTCAAAATAACAACTCTTATTGGAAAACCCTTTACAACCCCAAGGTTTGATGTCACATGTCTTAACGGGTTTCAGTACTTGTTGGTAAATTATTTTGTTCTACTTAGGAAGGTCACAGTTCGTTCCTATTAACCAGTAAATTTTTTATATATTTCAAGTTTAGTTTCTCTCTTTTCTTTTTGATTTGCTCTTTTTTTTATTTGTATCCAGTCATTCCAAATTTTTTGACACATTGCTAAGTATTTTGTTTGTAAAGTATACCTATACATATATATGAATCAATTTTGTTTATGAACTTAATTTTGCCAATTTCACAAAGAATTTATCATTCACTAATGTTATCTGCAAAGGTGGCTATGGTTTCACTGTTGTCGTCTGAAAAATCTCTAGTACATAACAAATAAAGAGTTGGTCCTAGAACACTTCCTTGTAGTACGCCGCACATTCTTCAATTTTATTAAGCTCCAAAATAATTATGCTTGTATCGGGCTATTAAGGGTCGGTCCGGTCCGGTCGGGTCGGTCATATAAAATTTGTGTATATCGTAGTATATTTCCTGAGAAAACCTCTATCCAGTTTGTACTCAAGCCTCGTAAATGTGTAACCTTATCAAAAGCTTGAGCAACATCTAAAAATTGAGCCGATAATAGTTTCTTGCTTTTATTTTCCGCAACATCCGTTATTTGATGCGTTTGATCTTTCATAGAAGATAGAATGTTTATTTCTAAATCCAATCAGACTTCTTTATATTATATAAATAGTTTAGCTAAGTCTTATCAGGAGCAATTTTTCGAAAGAATGAAAACTAGATATGTAATTTTATTGGGCTCAGATATATTTACATATGTAAAAGAAACATAAAGAAAGATTTTACTTATTTATGATATTCTCCGGCAATTTTGTTTCGCTATTTAAAGTGCCTTGCACATGAACGGTGACCTGCGAATACGAATAAATCAATATAAATAGAGCAAATACAAAAATTTTTTTTAATTGTACTTTTCGATATCTAAATACTTAATCCAATGAACGAATTTATATTGGAAAAACTGCGTAAAATAAGTCTTAAATTAGAAAATTAAGTATTTTAATGTTTTCTACGCGACCAAAAACTTTAACTCTAAGAACTGTCAAAAGTAAATTCGCAATCAACAACATCTTTATGTTTAATGACAATTCGCAGTTGTCAGCGACTACTTATGTGAATGAAATATTAAAAATTTGCGTCTCTCATGTATAACTGATGTAATTTAGTGGAGATAGCATACATGCGATACGTATCCGCTATTCGATAACAAGTGATTTCACTTTGTTTTTTTTTTTTGTTTCTCTGTTATATTCTCTTATATCTTCTTATATTATAGGCCGTTTTCGAAAACGTCAAATCAAAATCAATTTGACAATTTGAAATGATCGTCATTTATGAAGCAGAAGTTGCAATCGTCAAATATTTTAATATTGCTGCTTCTTCACATGTCTTTTGATGAACGTCAAATGATTTTATTTGCAAGCGCATTTGACGTTTTCGAACAATCATCATCGGCTCGACAACCGGGGTCCGGTCCTGGCCTCCTTCAACAAGTCTCTCCACCCATCCCGGTCTCGAGCCGCCGCCATCCAGTTGCGCACCCCAAGGCTCGCCGGGCGTCCTGGTCTACGCCATCTCTCCAGCGCAAGCATGGTCTACCACGCTGTCGTCTACCATAGAATGTACCACAAAGAACTTTCCGAGCAGGTTCCTCTTCGCTCATGCGAGCTAGGTGCCCTGCCCACCGGAGTCTACCGAGCTTAATTTTTGTCACGATATCTGCTTCAAGGTAGATTGCGTACAATTCATGATTGTACCGTCTCCAGAATCGTCGTCGTTTTCGAACAATAGCATCCAAAAATTATAAATAGCTATTCAGATTTTGTGAGAAAGTATGCTAACAATCTCTCGAACCACCATGTCTTTTTCACTCGTCACCTTCATATTTTTACTGCACAGCCTTCACCGCAGATGATGTTTTCGAACACGTGACTTTAGCAAACTGCATTATCGAACACAATGCAAATGCGGAAAAGCTTGTATTTGCGTTTTCGAACAGAAGACTCTTGTAGTTTGCGTTAAAGAACATTTTGCAAATGCATTTTTGCGGCAGATGACGTTTTTGAAAACGGGTATATTTATCTGTTCATTCGTTTTAAACAAAATTGAAAAAAAAATTGCATAAAATGGTTTAAAACACAATAAGAAGCATAGCCGTCAAGTAAGTCTCCAATTCGATTCCAGTTTTAGATTTTCTAAATATGTATTTATTTTTGCTTTCTTTTCATTGTTCAAATGAATCAACTTTCTTACATAAAAGTTTCCACAATGCTGTGCATAATTTTTTTCTAAAATTAAAGAAATATTTATAATTATTTTTTTTTTCACGAAAAGTAAAGGGTCCGCCATCTAACGTTTTTTTTCAACGAGTGCTTATTTCGTGAATGGTAACACTTAGCTCATGTCTGATTTGACAGATAATTAGTTTTATCCTTCCGCCGAACAAATATGGTTGTGTATACGCTTCGCTAAGTGGGCCTGCGATCGACTTAGAGAAGATGCCGATTTTGCAAAAAAACTCATCTTTTCAGATGAAGCTGACGCTACGTGCCACACAGCCGAAGCTACACTCGATGTTGTGCGCCATTTTCAAAAAAAAAAAAGTTATTTGGCGGACCCTTTATGTGTAAACTACATCAACATTAATAACTTTAATTTGCTTAGCCCATTGCCGATCTTCTGTCAAAATTCTCTTCCAAAAATTTCAACGTAGTTCTCCTTAAAAATCCTATAACCTTAGTTGTTAAGTTCGGAGTTTAAAGATCTCTAAAGAAATATTTCTAAAAAAAAAACATTTTTGGCCCCTTTCACCTTCCACATAACTTTAAGCAACTGGGCTTTAAGGAAGTTAGTACATTTTTATTGATTTTCCGAAAAATTTTCCATTTAAATACTTTTTTGTCAATAAAATTTTTAGATAAGTATTGGATTATAAAATATTATCAAAAATTCTTATCATTTTTTATCACCATTTCTTATTTTAACCATTTTTAACATTGACCTCAAAGGGCTGTCAAGAGTTTAATGCATTCATACAATTCTAAATTTTAATCCAACTTCCGCCATTCCAATTTGTTTTTGCACAGCACTGTTTCTTAAGTTACATTCACTCCAATTCACTTTAGCCGCAGGCTGCATGATGTGAGATATTACCCCCATTAAATGTCCATTCGAACTGCGAAGTTATCTTTGATGAGAAAAAATAGAGATTCGGTCTCTGGTTTGGTCAGTTAGCTCAGTTGCAATCGGTGTCGGTTAGTCTACAGTAGTACGAATAGCGTGTGATTGACTTTTGTGTACTTTCTCAAATAGAATAAGTGCGCCAACATGGCATCAAAACAGACAAACATACTGTGTTTCCTCTCCATTCTACTAGGGACAATTTATGAAGTGGCATCTGTGAAGAACGTACTTCTACTTGTGGCTGATGATGCCGGCTTCGAAATGGGTGCGTACCTCAATAAGTATTGTCAAACACCGAATCTAGATGCACTTGCAAAAGATGGTTTGTTGTTCAATAATGCTTTCACTTCGGTTAGTAGTTGTTCGCCGAGTCGGGCGCAGATACTCACCGGTCAGGCTAGTCATCAAAATGGAATGTACGGTCTGCATCAGGGAGTTCATAATTTCAATGTTTTCAAAACAGTGACATCATTGCCAAATATTCTGCGGGCAGGTGGAAATATTCTTACCGGAATAATTGGCAAGAAGCACGTGGGTGCTGGAGAAAATTTCCAGTTCGATTACGAGCAAACCGAGGAGAATCACTCGATAAACCAGATTGGACGGAATATTACGAATATAAAGCTCTACGTGAGGGATTTCCTCAATAAGACCCAGCACGAAAGTAAGCCCTTCTTTTTGGTGGTAGCATTCCACGACCCACATCGGTGTGGTCATATAACGCCGCAGTATGGAGAATTTTGTGAACGATGGGGATCTGGTGAAGAAGGGATGGGTGTGATACCCGATTGGCGCCCGATCTACTATGACTGGAGGAACTTGAGAATTCCCGACTGGATGCCACAAACGGAGACAGTTCAAAAGGAACTTGCTGCACAATACATGACGATATCGAGACTTGATCAAGGAGTTGGAGTAGTGCTTAAAGAGCTTCGCAATATTGGATTTGATAAAGACACATTGGTTATGTACACATCAGATAATGGTCCGCCGTTCCCTGGCGGGAGGACGAATCTCTACGATCGTGGTGTCCGTGAACCAATGATACTTTCTTCTCCAGAATCGGGTAAACGGCGAAATCAAGTGACTTCGGCGATGACAAGCTTATTGGATGTCTTCCCAACTGTTTTGGATGTCTTTGGTATCAATCCAAAACGTCGTGGTGCTATAACTGGAAAATCACTTCTTCCACTTCTCGATAAAGAACCCCAACCAAATGAAAATGAAACCATATTCGCAAGTCAGAACTTCCATGAAATCACAATGAACTATCCAATGCGGATGATAAGAACTCGTCGCTATAAGCTGATTCATAATTTAAACTATTGGAGCTATTTCCCAATTGATCAGGATCTTTACACTTCTCCAACATTTCAGGAAGTTTTGAATGCAACCATTATGAAGCAGAAGCTACCTTGGGTTAAGACATTGCAGACTTATTATAAGAGACCAGAATGGGAGCTTTACGATTTGAAAATGGATTCATTGGAACAATGGAATTTGGCACCAAAGGCTAAGTTCAATGATTTACTAAGGAGCTTAAAGGAGCGTTTGTCGCAGTGGCAAGTTGTAACTGACGATCCCTGGAGATGTTCCCCGCATGCAGTGTTACAGGAACAGGGTGTTTATAGAAAGAATCCAGTTTGTTTGACATTAGGTCATGAAGATTTATAAGGATTCTTTAAGTAATTCTTCAATAAGTTGAATAATAGTTTGAATATATTTTAAGAGGACAACTAAAATTATAATATCTAATTGATAAACCGAGATCGTCATTTTGATTTAATTTAATTTTTTTTTAATACTTCTGGCTTGTGGAAGGTAAGTACACTAGGCTTCGCAGATCTAACTGGATGAAAAAAACAATATCGGGGATTAGAGACGGCATCACAGAAAAGAACGACTACCAGAACAGACACTTAAGGACACTTAATGCATTAGAGAAAGGCAAGAAGTTGATGTCATAACCGCATATTTTAGTAAAGCTTTTGATAAAATCTTTCTACATTTAGAGCACAAATACTCGAAAATGATCACACACAACTAAAACCACAAGTGTCAGCGCAAAAAATTAGACTAAATTCCTTGACGAACCTCCTGACAGACCTCTTTAAATGTTGAAAGTTCGATTTTTTTAAAAGTAAAATTCAGATGAGTGTCAACTTAGCGAAACAACATTCATGGATCGAAAAGTGGTTAGGTGGATAATTTTCCGTTAATAAGTCGTTAATAAGTTGTGATAATTTCGAATTTGTCGCTCCATGTTCTCTAAGTTTTTTTTTGCTGCTTCGCTAAGTTGATATCAACGTAGCGATGCACCCTTTCAAAAATGGGTAAAAGTTTCTTAAATTGAATGGGTTTCTACTTAATATTTTGCCGTTCGGTAGTTTTTGAATATTTGTTTTGTTTTTTTTTTTTGCTGCTTTGCTAACTTGGTGTCAACTTAGCACCCTCTGAAAAACGGGTAAGAACCTCGCTAGTATTGAATGGGTTACTGTTCAATAATTTGCCGTTAATTAGTCGTGAATTAGTTGAGACAATTTTAGCTTTGTCGTGCTATGTTTTCTATGTTTTTTTTTCTGCTAAATTCCCAAATACATATAAAGTTATCGAAAAACGCCCTCAAAAGAGTTCAAATCTACTTATATGCAATGGTTTATTGCTTATTAAATTGCCATTCATCAGTTGTGAAATTAGTCGTGACCATTTGAATTTTTTGTGCGATGTTTTTCGGTTTATTTGTATTATTATAATTATTATAATTTTTATCTCAGTGGCTTCTACTATAGTTTGCCGACTTTTTCGTGCAAATTATTATGCAATAAGTAATTTAATTCAAGGAGTTTAAACACATTTTCAAGGATGTTCTTTCCTTACTTCATATGAACTTACCCATAAAACCCCAACAAAAAACAGAAAACTTCGCACAAAAAAATTTATATGGCCTCAACTATGGAACGCAAATTATAAAGCAATAAAACATTCAATATACCCAGTTTTTACCATTTTTTGAGGGGTTGCTTCGCTAGCGTCATATGAATTAAGAAAAAATCTTAGAAAACATCGCACTACAAAATTAAAATTGACACACCTAATTCACTCACAACTGATGAATGTCAATTTAATAAGCAATAAACTACATAACAGATTTGAACTCTTTTGAGGGCGTTTTTCGATAACTTTATATGAATATGGGAATTTAGCAGAAAAAAACATAGAAAACATAGCACGACAAAACTAAAATTATCACATTTAATTCACGACTGATGAATGGCAAATTATTAAGTAATAAACCATTAAATATAAGAAGTTTTTAATACGTTTCGAGACGTGTTTCGCTAACTTCATATGAATTTGGCAAATTAGCAGAAAAAAAGATAGAAAACATAGACCGACAAAATTCAAATTGTCACAACGAATTCACGACTAATTAACGGCAAATTATTGGGCAGTAACAAATTCAATACAAGAAGCCTTTATCCGATTTTCAAAGGGTGATTCGCTAAGTTGACACAAAGTTAGCAAAGCAGCAAAAAAAAGCATAGAAAACATAGCACGGTAAAATTTATTTTGTCACAAATATTCAAAAACCACCGAATGGTAAATTATTAAGTAGGAAACCATTCAATTTAAGAAAGAAGCTCTTACCCATTTTTAAGAGGGTGCGTCGCTACGTTGATATCAATTTAGCGAAGCAGAAAAAAAACATAGAAAACATGGAACTAATTAACGACTAATTAACGGAAAATTATCCATCTAACCACTTTTCGATCCATGAATGTTGTTTCGCTAACTTGACACTCGTCTGAATTTTACTTTAAAAAAATCGATCTTTCAACATTTAAAGAGGTCTGTCAAGGATGGAGGTTCGTCAAGGAATTTAGTCTAACTTTTTGCGCTGACACTGGAGTGGGAGTGTTTTGAAGAAACAACGTTCATAAAAGTTACATGTAAGTCACTTCCGGTTACAGCTTTAAGCAAAAGCATAGAGAAAAAAACTGGATTTTATTGAAAAATTTCGAATTGTTAACATTTGAAGGTGTCTGACGGTGGGTTCGTCAAGGAATTTTTGTTTAACTTTTTGCACTGACACTTGTGGGAGTATCGTGTAACAAATGGAAGCAAACAAAATTGTATACACATTACTTCCGGTTAGGATTTAAAGTTACAACATTACGCAAAATGAGTTGTCTTTTTCACACTTTGTGTCGAATTGTTCACATGTTGGTCACACCAAAATGCAGGCAGACACTCAGGGGATATAGGATTATCAAGCGTACGGACAGGTTCTCTAGGGATTTCCTTAGTACCAGCATTGCAAAGATCTGCAATGACTGCTGGGAGGGCTTGTGGCTCAAGCTTATCCCAGCTAAGGACATCCCTAGGGAGCCCGAATTTGGTTGCCCCTCATGGGTGTTAAGCCAAGCGGACAGGAGCTGATCCGCGGTCTTCAGACGCTAAATCCGTTGGTTCCTATGCACGACTGGGCTGTTATTAAGGCAGATGAACCCCAGAAGAACAGCGGATCTTATCTTCTGAGGAGCAGCGAAGAAAGCCGAGGGACTTTAGACAGAGAAGGCCGATTTCATGCTCAGATTCGGCATCAGAAATGTTAAAATAAAGATTCTGCAAAGTCAGGGAGCCGAACCCGACTAAGCTGACTACAAAGTCGAGGTCGACGATGTTGTTGGCGGAGTCGAGGTCCCCAGGGAGCCGCCGCACAGTGGAGAATGGTAGAACAATTGCAGATCATAAATGTTTTTACTAAAATCGCTACTGAATTTTTTTACGATAATGCAAGGATTTTACATAATATATGTAAGAAACAAAAAATTGAAGCATTATTGTGTATTATTTTTTTGGATTTTCCTTTCAAGTCCGTTTGGTTCATCACTTTGAAAGTTAGTTTTCTATAAGACTTTGTACTAAGAATAGGTATAAAGTATTATTCATTTCTGAAAAGCTTATTTTATGGAAAATTTAAAACAACTACAGTATTTTAATTTTTTGATTTAATTCACAACTAATTAATTAAAATGTAAAATAAAATGAAAAAAAAAAAATATTTTTTAAGTTTACTGAGACTTTAAGTAGCTTTACATTAAGTTTTGATTTGTAGCTTAGGTTTTTATAAAAAAAAAAACATTTATAAGAATCAGCTGCGGAAACGTGCGGTTTTGGAAGTTATCAGCAAAACAGTCATAAAAGCGAGAAAATTAAACATCGCTATTTTAGCTATAATAAGAAATATTAAAAGACAATAGCAAGACTCGCAAAAATCCATTATTTAATTTGCTATTTAAATCAAGTTGCTACAGCAAATAGTTTTTGAAAAATTAATTTTCAAACTAAAAATTAAAAAAAAAAAAACTTAATCTTTGTGTTCAAACTGAATTTTTCAAAAGTTGTACGTTATTAAGTACTGTTTTTATTTTTAGTATTAGCTCTTACCAATTTGAAGTCAAATACTGAAAACCAGAAGGATCTAGGACTTATACTTTAAAAGATAAAGGGTTTTCCAATAAGAGGTGTTATTTTGATATTCAAAGAAAAATGGCATTTTTTGAGATAAATGATCGGATGTTTATTTCATTATAAAGAGGAAGGTATGCCGTTAATAATGGAACACAACATCAGCCAAATGGCCGCCACGACCACGCTTACAGGACCATATCCTTTTCATGAAATTTTCCATAACCAAATCGCAAAGTGGCTGCCCTATGTCCTCAATAGCCTCACGAATTCTATCTTTGAGGTCTTGAATCGACGCTGGGCTGTTGGCGTAGACCTTATCTCCGTCTTATGTCCGGAAACTTTTCCCGTAAAAGATCGATGGTTTCATTGCTTGTGTGGCACGTAGCGCCGTCTTGTTGAAAGTAAACGTTGTCCAGATCAATACCATCCAATTCCGGGAAAAAAAAATCATTAATCATCTCTCGATAGCGCAACTGTTGCTCCATAACTGTTGCTCCAGCCTCATTTTCGAAAAAGTAAGGTCCAATGACCCCGCCGGACCATAAACCGCACCAAACAGTCACGCTTTGAGGATGGAGAGGCTTTTCAACAATAACTCTTGGGTTTTCCACGCCCCAGATGCGACAGTTTTGCTTGTTGACGTAGCCTCCGAGGTGGAAATGGGCCTCATCAGTCAAGATGATTTTTCGATGAAATTCCGGATCATTTTCATGCATTTCAAGGACCCAATCAGCAAAGACACGACGTTGTTGATGATCAGCCGGCTTGAGTTCTTGTGTTAACTGAACTTTATAAGCCTTAAGACCCAAGTCTTTATGCAAAATACGGTGTAATGACGTTTGTGGAATGCCTAATTCCAAAGAACGACGAGGAATGGACAAACCTGGGTTTTCTTCAACACTTTGGGCTACAACAGCAATATTCTCAGTTGTTCTTGAGCGACGTGCACGGGTTTTATTCTTCACATCACTTACTTGTCCCAACAGCTCGAATTTGTCCACCAATTTCTGTATTGCGGTCCGACAAGGTGCTTCACGACGACCCAAAAATGTTTTAGTTTTACGAACCGTCTCTGCAAAATTTTCACCATTTTTATAGTGAATTTTAATAATTTCAATGCGTTGTTGAAGCGTGTATCGTTCCATTTTTATTAATGGCGTAGTTTCTACTTGTCAAATGTCAAAAAATGACAGCTTCAAAAGTGAAAACTACCGAAATAGGGGGCTATTGAAAATAACACCTCTTATTGGAAAACCCTTTATAATCAAATATCAAATTCAACTTCGTTAAAAAAAAGAAGAAAAATCCAACTCATATGATCATTTCAGCTACCCTACTGGTGTGAGTGAGGTTAGTTGTTGTTGTTTTAGGGAATTTTTTTGAAAACCACTCCCTAGATCACAAGTATGTAATTTTTAATTCTCTAAGATGCCTAGTTTAAGCAGAAATCACGTTTGAAGATGTCAACTTTGGGGGTTCTACGAAGCTCCGTTTAGCCGCAAATCGCGTTTAAAGAAAAAAAATTGAATTTCTTATAATGTATGTTGTCAATTGGTGTGCTTGCAGTTTATATTTAAAGGATTCTAACTCCCTTTTTCGGGGACACACCCGCTCACGCAACTCCGTTGCTCCGCTTAGGGTGTGTTCAGTCGCCAGGCAGGCGCCTGTGTCAACAGTTGGATGTTTTTTAACTTAGTTCTTTTTAATTATCAGAGCCAATTTAAAAAAAGTGATAAGTGTCCAGTGAAAAACAGTGTAAACGGTGTAAATTAGTGAAAAACATTAAAAAAACACAATCTATTCAGTGACAAACCTCTCTCGTTCGACAACAAAGAACAAACAAAAATGGAATCAAACCCTTTAAATGTAAGTACAAAATATGTGGAGTGTGATAATGTGGCAGTGTTTTTCTTGTTTTTAATTAGAAATAAAAGATTTAAAATGTGTATACCTCGTGTTATTTGAACAAAACTAAAAAGTTTGTTTATCCAGTTGCAAATAAATAAGTGCTCAGTATGTATCACTAAAAGTGACAGTGATAGATTAAGTGTAATAATGTGTCAGAAATTTTATAGATAATAATAAGTAACAAAAAATATAATTTTTTTTTTTTCATAAAACTGCAATTAATTGTTGAAGTCGTTAGAAAAATTGATATTAAATATATGTATATGTATACATTTTTGAAACGTGGTAAACCGAAGTTGGAACTCAACGGCTATCTTTACCAATTCGAAAAACGGCTACACGAAAAATCACACTGGTGCTGCTCCGAAACGAAAAATTTACTTTGCAAATCAAGCTTGACAACAGCAACATCAGAAGGTAATTACATCCTACAAAAAAAAAAACGAACGAACACAGCCATGCAACTCTTGCCTTCGAAAAGGAGATTTCAAACGGGAGCAATTTCTATTCATCGATGGGGAATTATTTGTGCTGGCGGAAACATCATTTACAAATGAAAAAAACATCTTATTGGGCACGAGGAACACCATCCAAATCCAAAGCCAATCGAAATGCTGGCTTGTGGATGGCACATTCGCTATTGTACCATCCATAATGCACCAGCTTTTTTCAGAGCATGGTAACATCAATGGCATTGTGGTTGCTCTAGCTTACTGCCTTATGAGCAGAAGGTGAACAGAAGCATATGAGGTATTCTGGCTGCAATTAATGTTTTACGCATGCAAAAACAACATTCATTTGCGACCGGACGTCAGCGTCGTCATTTTTCGAACAAGCGGAAATGCATGGGTGTCTTTTCCATTTCGGACAAATTATTTTGAGAAAGGTGCAAGCCCTTGGATACAAAACTAAGCACAGAAACGAAGAAGCAGAAGGCTTTTCGATTGAAGTGAGGATGATGAAGGCGTTAGCTTTTGTTCCTGCTCAGGAAGTGCCAGCATACGTTGATGAATTGTTTTCTATACGTTACAATATGAAAAAAGCAAAACTTTGGCCAAGTGGTTCCAGAAAAATTACATTGGGACTGAAACAAATAGCCCACGCTACAACCCAAGCTTCTGGACGACAGGAGCTGCTGCTAGAGAAAGGTATTTTCCAAGCACCCAGAACAGTGTTGAAGCTTGGCATAGCCGTTTGAAGGTGGTGGTTGGCCAAACCCACGCTGGCCTTTACAAACTTATAGGTGACCTCTCCAAAGAAACGGTGATGGCAAAGCTGGCAGTGGGGTAGGTGCGGGGTTGGGTGTATGCAGAGTTTTTTTTGCATTTATATATCCAATCAATCAGCACCAATCCCGCCGTTTCAATACTAAATTGAATAAATACTTGTAATTTAATTTCAAGAGGGACTTTTTTGAAAACCACAAAAAAAATGGTTTTTCGTTTCATGCGATACATCGAGTGAAAGGTGGCACTCCCTAGATCACAAGTATGTAATTTTAAATTCTCTTATATGCCTAGTTTAACCAGAAATCACGTTTGAAGATGTGAACTGTGGGGCGTCTACCAACCTCCGTTTAGCCGCAAAACGTGTTTAAAGATAAAAATTGTTTTTTCTTTTAATGTTTTTTTGTCAATTGGTGTGCTTGCAGTATATCCAATCAATAAACATTAGTAAACCCCCCCTGCTTGGGTCGATTTTAAAAATAGAAAAATAATTCTTCAAAACTGCCAAATTAATACTTTTAAATAAAGTACTAGCAATCCCGATTATTATACTCCGCTATTCTGCCGTGTTAACTAAAATTGACGTATCTACATTTTTGAAGTTTTTGCGTTAGGGTCACTTTTGATATCTTTGATACAGTTATTATTTTATTCTTTCATAATAAAACTAATATCTTGCTTTTTGTTGGCATAAAAGACTTAAGAAATATGACGTATGTACAAAGAAGCATCCTATTATTAAGAGAAATTGACGTATCTGCACTTTTTATAATAGAAAACGACGTTACTACCAATTATTTGTAGATGTGATGTGAAAATACTATTTATACTTAAAAAAAAAACTTTTTCACCAACTAGATACAATTATTTCTTTTCCATCAATATTAATAATTAAACTAAAATGCCGTAACTACATAAGAAGCTTAAGACAAAATGACGTAACTACCAAAACCTATGTTTGTATTCAATACAAAAAAATGAATTTTCGCCCAAAAAATAATAACTTCTCCACTTATCATTTCTTCAAAATATGAAAGACATTCATCCAAAAACAAAAAAGATACAAATTAAAACAGAAAAACGCGTTTATCTCAAAATGCTAAAAATGTAGAACACGGCAGTATTATATAGTAGTTCCTATTGCGGCGGGAAAACGTGCCGCGGGCAACTGATTATCGGTCAAACGGGTAGTTCTCCTATTTATTTCCTCATTTCATTTTAGGTTAATCCTACTCAGCAATTCCAGAACCCTCTCTAACTCACACTCTTCAGAATCATCTTTCGAATTGGAAATCACTGCAGTCTAAAATCCAGGGCTACTGGAAACGTTGAAGCATCGAATATATAACGTCGCTCCAGCAACGCCCATCCTGGACACAACATCAACGAGATTTTGAACTAAATGACCTTGTCCTTATCAAAGCACCAAACCTTCAACCAGGAAAATGGGCCATGGGACGTGTAGTCAAAACCCATCCAGGTGACGATGGACATGTAAGAGTCGTAACTCTTCGTACTGCAAATAGAAACTTCAATCGGCCAATTCACAAGTTGGCACTGAAACCTTTAAGCTGAAACTGTGTTCCAGGGGCGGCGGAATGTTTGAAATCAACTCAGTCTAAAAACACTTGTATATTTTTTGTATTCATCAGATACTCATTTGAAAATCTATAGAAAATATAGAAAATAATTTTGAAATATTTTTCATTCAGCTCAAGTCATTCGTTTGAGCAACTCAATAATTAAAAAAAAATGGAAAATTTAAACGCCATACTGTATCAATACAGTCGCAGGAGGGACGAAGATTTCGCGGAACGTTTTAGAAGAAGGTTTAATGTGGTAAGTAAGTAAAAACGAATAAATAAAAAAAAATAAATATTTGTTTTATTTCAGGTGAATATTTCAGGTGAACATTTACCTTGTATGGAAGAAATATTCAGGTGGTATCTTCGAAATCATCCAGATATCAAGGTGAAAGAAGTGGATCCAGATGTTTCCCAGCCACCACAACTACAACCACCAAAACTAGCAGCAGCACCACCACCACCACCATCACCACCACCACCACCACCACCACCACCACCACCACCACCACCACAACTACCACCACCTATCCCAGAAAGGCAAATGACAAAAATAACCACCACTTATTACTTTGCGCAGCCATATGGAGCGGAAGACGTAACAAAAATTAGAATCACATATAAATAATAAATTCTTAATAAATTACTTTTTTTCCACAACTAATTACATATGATTATTATCCTTAATTTTTTTTTTGTCAAGCTTATTTGGTTGGTCTTTTTGAAGATACAAATTTATCCGCTATTCATGCCTAGCGTGTCACAATTATGCCAAAAGGGGTTGGTTAAGTTTTCCCGCCAAACGTTTTCCCGCCGCACGTTTGCCCGGCAAATCCTACCATTCTTGATACTTACCGGAGGCCACACGAGCCAGTACTGGCAAGCAAGTTGCAATACATTCACATTTTTTCACTAACACATATAAACCCAAGCAACTTGCTCGTCAACTGGCTTGCCTTTTTCGAAGCCAGTAGAGAAGCAAGTAGGGCGTTCATTTTTTTTAACTATAGTCAACAATCATAGTTCCTTTTATTAAAATTTCTGAATTAATTAGATTTTGTGCAAAAAATAAGTTAAAATAAATTTAGTGTGGAATTTGATTGCATTTTAAAAATGTTAAAATTCACTTTCGTACGAAACTTGACATTGCTTGACAGAATATTTGACATTTGCGAATATTTCGTTACAAATTACCAAAAAGCTCTAAAATTGCCCTTTTCAAAAATAAAATTTCAAATTATTCGGATATTTAGAGGTTTTTTAATCCATTGACATCGTAGACGGAATTTGAAAGTTTGTGGCTTGACAGTTAGGGGAAAAATTATATTTGATTCTATCGAGAATATTTCGTTCCAAATGTCAACCGATTGCCCTAAAAATCCATTTTTCCAGAGCGGAAAATAAAATGGAAAAAAAATTCGGATTTTTAGAGGTTTTTTTATCCATTGACATCGTATACAACCTTCAATGGAATTTGAAAGTTTTGTGCTTAACAGACAGATAGCTAACAAAATGTATTTTGACATCTGTAGTTTTTTTATTTGTTACATGAATTTTAGTTAAAGTATATGTTATTCCCTCTTATGTTTCGTTGTCCATAATTTCAATTATTAAAGTTTGTTAACCATTTTTGCATTTTTCTTTAATATTCTTTCCAAATGTATTTTGATTTTTTAGATCCATTTTGTTTGAAAGATCAACCAAAATTGTTTACTATAGTAGAGAAAAAGAACGACCTACTTGCAAGCAACTTGCTTGGCAAGTGGAGTGCCAACTACGTCACAGCCAGTACACAGATACGAATTTGGCAGGCAATGTATGAACCCAACTTGCTTGCCAGTACTTGCTCGTGTGGCCTCAGGGTTAGCGACATCACACTATCGTATTTTTTTCGCACTACACAAAAGACCGCCCTGGATTAAGCCACTCCCCCTTTGAGTATCCCGGAGGCCACACGAGCCACTACTGGCAAGCAAGTTGCAATACATACACATTTTTTCACTAACCCAGATAAAACGAAAACAGAAAATCAAAAACAAATACAAAAACAATGACAACAACAGAATAGATACAGATTAAATACAAATTACTACAACCAAAAAACGAAATCAACATAAGTACTTGCACAACATAACATTGTACAAACAGGCAGGAATTTCAAAGAATGGTTTTCCGAACACATCCCTAAACAAAACACAAAATCTAACTACGCTCAACATCTAATTGACAACAACCATAACTTTACAAATCTTGACACAAACCTCAGCCCAATGCATCTTTGCAAAAAAGGAAGACTATTGGATGCACTAGAGGAATTCGAAATATACAAATCAAATAAACAAGAACAGGAGAAACGAACGCATTATATGACACTGCAATGCAATTTTACGTACGTTCAAAGTCGCCTATACCAAACAATCATAATCTAATCAAACAGAACTACTAATGACAAGATGACAACAAAGATAGCAGGAAAACGAAATTAATTAAAAGAAATTAAATGGCAGTACAAGCATTTTTAAACAAAAGTTTTTCAACCTGAAGATTTAATATTGATTCTGAAACGCGTCGAAAAATAACAAAAACTTAAGTTGTGATATTAGTTGTTGGTAATGAATAAATTTATTTAGGTAATGATTTTTTTTTCTTATATATCAAATTTATATTCTAATTTCAACGTACTTAAAAAATGCAATAACAAAAACGCATTTCACGTCAAGCGGACAGCGTAAAAAGTGGCAGTTCTTGAAATTCGTTCATCTTTGTGTTATTTATACTTCTTTTGATTCTTAACATAGATACATAATGATTTAGATATTTGAGGTCTGGTACTCCAGTTATGGGTTTGTAAAGTTGCAGCAAAAGCTATGTGTAAGAGTTTATAAAAAAATGTTGGTACCTATGCATGTACATATATTGTAAGTAGGTACCTACCTACCTAGGTTTTTTGATATGCAAACATCTTAGCGCAGGGTATAGCTCTCGGTATGGGTAAAATTGAAAGTCGGATGCAACGAAAACGTCTTACAGGTTCCAGTTTTTGGATAGACTTTGGCCGCCATTATGGTAATGGTTTGTGTATAAGATAATTAGTTGGTACACATTCGAGAAAGGGAAAGTTTTTAAAATGTAACGAATATTTTAATTTTGAATATTAGATTCTTTAGGCCAGTCACCGTAGACTAAAAAAATCGCGTTACGTCAAAAAAAATTGCACTGCACTGATGAAATCTGCACTGCAGAAATTTTCGGACTTTATTCAGTTTTTGGCTTATAACTATTGAAAACTGCATCCTAGAAAAAAGTCTCTTGGAACACTTTTAAAGTATGTATACATTTTCTATTATTTCGGTGCAACCGCAGCTCTGTAGGTTGAATAGGTCTCGAAATACAGCATTTCAAAAATTGACAATTTTTCTTAAATAGTTCGAAATC
The DNA here is from genome assembly GCA_932273885.2 of Leucozona laternaria. NCBI lineage: Eukaryota > Metazoa > Arthropoda > Insecta > Diptera > Syrphidae > Leucozona > Leucozona laternaria. The sequence goes on along the minus strand of OW026366.1, from coordinate 213,078,898 downwards.
GTAGTTTTAGACGTTTTCGGAGAAGAGTATCGGCCTTAAATACTAATCGTATGAGGGAAGTTACTCAGCAATTATTGTAGAACAGCAAAATATCTTTAATTTAAGGATAAGCGGAATCTTGTACAACTAATAGTTCCCTTATTATCAGGAAAAAATTGAATAATTACAGAAATCAGTTTCATTGGTATTAGTGGCAATTTACTTTATTATAAAAAATGGCAGTTTTTTTTTATGGAAGACCACTTCCTTATATTTCATCTTCTATTAAGGTTCTTAACATGTTTAAACAGGGATGTCATTCGATACGAAATAGTACCAATTTTGACTTTAAAACGGTATGCCTTATACAGAGTAATTTTTATAAATATGAATGCTCTGATTACGAAAACGGAAACAAAATTAGTTCAAGTCTGTGAGAAAATGATTTATTTTGAAGCAAAAACGTATGCTTACACATCTTCAATGTCAGTCCCGGTACTCACACGTATTTGTTTTCCAATATTTCAAAACTTGTCATTGAATTTTGAATTTATAATCGAACTAGCCGATTTGCCCATGTCAGTTGTTTCGCTAACTTAATACGTTCCTACATGATGCAGGATGATACAATTTCATGTTAATTTAGAAACACTTAACCTCCAAGATCTGACCAGTGTTAGAATTATAACTTAATTTTTAAATCTAGCAGGTTTACCCGTGTCATTGACTTTGCTAAAGTATGTACTCCCTTCTAGCTTTAGCCTTACAATTTACCTTAATTTAGAAACCTCAACCTTAACGATTTGACCATTAGAACTTAAGTCATAAGCTTCCTAAAGGGCGTCAAGTACAAGATCCTATAAAAAGATATGTAGATATTTGTACAAAAGTATATACTATACATACATATGTATATCTACATAGGTACCTATTTTGTTTTCAATATTTTTCATTGAACGATAAGCAATCGAGTAGATTGAGAAGTAAATCACTTTTTAATTTTATTTTACATCTACATTTTTATAGAATACCGCAATGATTTAAAAAAAAATGTAGCCTGACATTCTACCATCATTTAAGGACCTTAAGCCTAGTACGCTGCTGATGCGAAACGAAAAATCGCATAGAAAAATGACACAACGAAATCATAAACGAAAAATTTTCGTTTTGCAGTACGCTGTTCGATGAGCGAAATTGATAATTGTAGCTCTTTTTCGCACTCAATAAATTTCCCGGAGCATTAACTTGGCAGCGTACTAGGCTTTTATCAAAATGATCAGATTACCAGAACTCAAGTTATAACTTATAAGCCAACCAAATCGATGTTCTCTATTATTTGTAAGTATGTAAATTACCTACAAATAGTAGCTGGTTGCTTATTTTGGAAAAGGTGAGTATTGGGAATAGGATATGGATGGTCTGGTGGATACCGGATTGGACTGGAATAGGAAAGCGGAAAGGTAGGTGACTGGGATCCGTTCAGGCTTTGTATATATAAACTATAGTAATCCCATGAAGAGGAACGAACGTAGCGCCGCCCGCTGATCACATGTTGAACCCTGTGGAACTTGTTTGGTAAAGGGGACAGGGGGTTGAGAACTGTCAGATAATGAAAGAAATAGAAATAAAAAATAAGATTGAAGAAATAATAGATGAACGGGAATACTGTATACTAAATTTATGAGAGTTCGAGGGAGAAAAAAAAAACTTAATTTTGTAATAACATGAAGGAAATAGGAATAATAGTAAAAGGAGAATTCAAGGGATACTAGATATTTTGTGCTTTCTTATATGTATGTATATATGAACTGTGGTGCGTTCTTTTTCTAACTAAAGTTAACTATAGTTAACTATAGTTAACTTTCATCGTTCCTTTAATTCAGAAAAGTAACTTTGAGTAACTTTATGACGTCATAAAGTCGTTCCTAAACTCAAGGTTAAAATGTCAGAAAGTAACTTTTAGTAACTTTTTCCAACTCATCTCATTGATATGAGTTGAAATGGTTAATCTGTCAAACACAGCTGAAACTGCAATGTTTTCATTTTGTGGTTATCTTTTGTTTACTTTTCGTTCTTTTGATCTGAAATTGCATACATTTTTGTAAATGTGTTTTCAATTTAACTCATTTTGTTTTTGTCGATTTCGATTTTGGGAATTGTTTTCTGTTATTATCTGACTAATTTTAATTTTTTGTCGACATTTTATTCTTTCGATTTGGTCAATTTTTTATTACGAAATTTGTGCATTGTGCCCATAATGAATGAACCAACAATGTACACATTATTGATTCGATTTTGTCCAAAAATTAAGTATACATAAATTTAATTAACAAATTGTTTCCATTTTTGAAGTGCAAGTAATTATTTTTGGCAATAAATTTAATGCAAACACGATTTAATCTCTTTTATTCATTCCAAATGTATTTCGATTTTTTTTTCAACACATTTCGTTTGACAGTTCAACCATATTTGTAACTTTGATCGTTCCTAAATAAAAAATGTTACCCAAAGTAACTTTTTTAACTATGACATTCTAACTATAATTTCTGACACATCAACTATAGTTAACTTTAGTTAAAAAAATAACGCACCACTGATGTGTATTGTTTTTTGCTAACGTTGAAATTTGTGGGATATTAAAAATATGAATGGAGGTATGAATGAATGTGTTTTTTTTTTGGAGGTTTTTGAAATATCAAATTATCATTGCATATATATGTATATATATTCCTATTGTAGGTACTGATATTTTGTGTTTTATAATGTAGATATGTAGGTATATTTATATGAACTGTGTATTGTTTTTTTTTGCTAACGTTGAAATTTGAGGGATAGAAAAAATATGAATGGATGTTAGAATGAATGTGGTATTGTTTTTGGAGGTACCTGTATTTTGTAAAAAATATTTTCATATAATTTTTTAAAGAAATATAATTTGGAAAGTAGGTAGGTATGTACGCAAATTTCAAGTAGGTGCCTATTTATTAAAATCCTATAATTATAAACCCTTTTTTCGAAATACTGAAGAGCGTGTAGGTTGGGACGAGACAAGAAAAAAATATGCACGACTGGGTCGCACGAACTTGCTCTTATGTGCGATCACATTGTGGTTATTTAGTCTGAAATAAATTAGCTATGGTAGTCTATATTTTATCCATTTGCCAAAACTTAGTTAAGTTGCCGTATTATGTGAGTATACTAAAATTAACAATATAGCCCAGTGTTGCACATATGCAATAGGCATGAAAGGAAACTATATTATTGATTAAAAATAGCTTTTAACGGCCTTTAGTCCATAAAAATAATTCAATAAGTCCAATTAAATAGTGCTAAGTCTTCTACTTGGCTGATGTATTTCAGTAGTATATAGAATTTGTATAATAAACCCTTCATATGGAAATTATATTATTTAAACTGGTAAATTGTTTTAAATCAACAAAATTAGAAAGAAATGGATTAAAATACTTTGAATCTGTTTTAACCCAACGCGATGTACACCATCTAATTTCTTATATAAATCTTAATTTATAAGAACAAAAATTTGAAAATTCTAGGAGCGGTTTTAAAAAGTAGATAATTTTTCATATATAAAATTTCGTTAACATTTTTGAGAAAAAAAATTGGTATGCCAATTTTAAGTATTTGTTAATTTTGAGTTAAAAATTAAACTTTACAAAAAATCTGCTACCCGTTTTCGAAATATCGAATTTTCAAAAAATAATTTTGAATTTTTTTCTTAAATCCAAAAATCATTTTTTAGAAAATTTCGATACGCACTTTTATTTATATTTGTAACAAGCTTCTGTATAAAAAGCCTAGTTTTATTCGGTTGATCAGATATTGAGATACTCGAAAATCAAAGAAACCGTGCCATAAGAGCTACTGTTAATAAGCGTAAAATATAAAATTTAAAAATTTTATATGATAGCTGCAAGCTCCATATCCAAATTTAAATTAAAGAAAAAACACTTTAACTTGTATAGGTAGCCGGCTTGTATAGGTAGTCGACTTGTATAGGTAGTCGACTAACTATACAAGTTAAAGTGTTTTTTCTTTAATTTAAATTTGTACCTGGAGCCTGTATCTATCATAAATATATTAACATCAAAGGTCGCTCACAAACAATAATTTAAAAATTTTAAATGGTAGATCATACTAATTTAAACACACACACAAAATTTTTATGAAAATCGTAGGAGTCGTTTTTGAGAAAAAATATTTTTCTTAGCTGTTTTTAAACATTTGTATGGGAGGCACCGTTATTTTTAGGTATTAGGATAATTTTTGTCAGAAAACTTCTGGATAAAGTTAAAAAACTGGTTTTTACGAAGTTTTATAAAAATCTACGTAGTCGTTTTTGAATTATTGTGTTTTCAATAAAAAAATTCAAACTTTTTTTAAAAATCCAAAAAATATTTTTTTTTAAATTTTGGTACACAATATTATTTAGAATATGTCAATTATTCCTCATAAAAAAATTGATCAGAATCAGTTGAACCGTTTTTGAGAAAAGCGAAAATAAAAAAATGGTTCCTTGGGAGGTACCATTAATAACCATTTTTCGGAACCATTTTTTTATTAAACGGCAACTTATAACTATTTAAATTTATTGAGTTCTTAAAAAAAAAATCTGTAGCGCCAATTTTGAGAAAAATAAGTTTTTCCTTTTTGGCCAAGAAATTTTTTATGACAGCAACTGTTAGTTATGGTCCTAAAAAAAGAGAAAAAAACGGGTGGGGGAATGTCCAAAAAACGCTAGGTACCAAGTTTAAAGAAAATCGACCCATCCGCTTAGGCTGTAGATGAACAGACAGACGTACGTTTTTGCGAGACCCACTTTTTGTCTTCGCTATCATCGTTATGTCAAGTTTGACCAAAATCTCGAGTTCCAAAATCTCAAGAAGCTCAAGGAAATCGTATTATTTGTGCAAGGTTCCTTGTGAATTTTATTTTTGCCGTATGATAATTTGCCCTCTCGTATGACCATAAAATAGCAAAACGTATGATAATGCATCCACAAGAATATGGCAACGCACTGTCTTCAGTTAAATCACCAAATTTGATGAGCTAATTCGGGTTTAACCTTTATCTCGCACTGAAAAACTGGAGCTTTAAGTCATAAATCTATTTTTTAATTTTTTACTAAATCTCAATACTTAGGAAATTAAAAAAACTAATTTTTTCCAAGTCATTCAATATTTTTTTCAAAATTTGGGGTACGTATTAATTTTTTTATAATTTTTACAAAATTTTCTACATAAAAACATTTTTTTTTCGAATTAGACTTCAAAATTGGGATACCTAACTACTAATTTTTTTTGTCACTTTTAAGGAAAAAACATTTTTTTTGAAATAACATTTTTTTCAATTGGCATACCTTCGACCAATTTTTTTAAAATTTTTACAAAACTTTCCAAATAAAACCTATTTTTTTCGAAAAAAAGATTCCCTATTTGATTTGAAAAAAAACTAAATGGGTATACCTAAACTAAATTTTTCCAAAACTTTCTACATAAAAATAATTTGAAAAAAGAAATCGTTTTTTTTTACATGTTTAGAACATTTACTACCTAGCTGAATACCTACCTATATACCTATACATATACCTATACCTACTTGCCTACATAACGTACCTACAAATTATAAAAAAGGCCATTGTGGTAGGTTCTAAATTCATTATAAATATTATTATTTTTGTTCTTACAAAGTTCTATTTTTATGACATTTCGAAGAACAAAAATAATAATAATTAAACGAAGAAAAAATCTTTATCTTACTATAAATACCTACCTACCTGTTAGCTATTTAAATTTCTATGCAGCTAACGCGAAATATAGCAACGTTGTATTCCACTCAGATATAGTGAAATTTAACAACGTTGTTTCTATAATGTAAATTTTCACAACAAATTGAAAATCTAACTTCTATTTACCTAAAAATAATACGAAAGTATACCTATACAATACATATGCTTACCCCTTTCTATACGAATTCTAAAGCTTATGAAGCAAAGCAACAAAAAATCGTATTCGTCCATAGAGCAAAAAAAATTTCATTTTCTCTCTTATTCTGCTGTTTGCCATGACGAAATAATCTATTCCAACGGGTTGGGTATAATACTACGTTTTCACCAAGAGATAATCCGGGATTTAAGGTAGTAGATTTAAAATTAATCTTGAAGTGTTTTCACCACAAAAAAGGAGATTAAATTGACGTTTTCAGTCTGAATTGCCATTCAATTGTCAACTCAATTTGACAAGAGTAAAACAAATATAATCGGCAAACGTATAGCGAACGGAAAAAACTATTTTTCAGCAATAAAACAATTAATTTTGAATAAACTATTTATTAAAAATGAGTCTAATAACCTAAATCTATTGTTATCACACCATTTTATTCTTCAAAATAAAATTAGAGTATAGGAGAATCCATAATTACAGAAAAAAACACAATTTTTCGGCCCATTCTTCAATGAGAAGCTCCCCATCCTCCAGTGTCTAGGTTGTCCGTTGTTTTTTGTGTGTTTTGGTTGTTGCATTATCTGGAATTTGTATTGTTTACCAAAATATTATTATAAATATATGAAATACATTGTAAATACTTGCATTTTTATTCCTACAGCCAACGCGCAAAAATATTTTATAATTTTTTTTTATTTCAATGGAAAAACTGACGTTTAAAAGGGTGCGTTCTACAAAATTAGGATTGTTTGATTTGAAAATCTCCTTCTTGCAAGAAGATTTCAATGAGATTTATTTTAAATCTTCATTTGAGGAGATTTAAATTTGTATGGTAAATCTTCGAGATTTGAAGAGGATTTATGCTAAATCCTCTTAAATCGCGATTTAGTGCTCAGTGAAAACGTAGTATAACTGATCATGGAATAACTTATCATGAGACAGCTCATCACAGACGACTCGACATGGTCGCAGCTCAGCATGGGCATACTGGACATAGTAAATCTCATCATAGCCACAAGATTCATTTCCAGAATGAATTTTGTGTAATAGCATGGTTTGGTTAACTTTTCCTATAGATGTATAGATATAATGCATGAAATAAGGGAGGGTGAAGTAATTTGTTTGGCTTAGCGTGAGGCTGGCTGAGGGCTGGAACAATGATTTGGAAAACAGAGAAAGAGAATAGAAAGCTGCATATATGTGTCGGGTGCTGGTGAAGGAGAAAACAATTAAGTTTTTGGAAGGCTATATAGAAAATATAGTGATAATGGTAAATGTGAAAACTGAGGTTGTAGGGGCGTGTTGGATATAGTTCCTTTTCGAAGACTATAACTTGAGTGCTCATCGTCGGATCTTCAAATTAAATAGGTACATATCTCTAAATAATCTAAATGATATAAGAATCTTTTATGTATTGGAAAGAACCTTAGCTGTTTTAAGTTCAAAAGTAATAATTGGAATATTAAAAATAAAAAATCTTAAGTTGAAGATGTAGACAATAATTTAATTTTTTGTAGAGATTTTAGTTCCTTCGAATTGAAAAGTAGGTAGGTATAGGTATAAACAAAGTTGGAATTTTGGAAAACAAAACTGAGAGCCTGTTACTGGTAGATACCTATGTACGATGTACCTACATACATGCTAGAGTCTACGACTATGTACCTACGTGTATTTATTACACTTAAATTAAAATCCGTAGGTACTCTTAAAACACGTGTATTTATTTGCTTATTATCCTTGTATACGGATTTTAATTACAAGTAGGTACCTAGGTAGATATTTCTTTTTGATTTTTATCTTTTTAATGGCTTTGTCTAGAAACCTAAGTCGATGGTTGTTATTGATTTTGTTTTTTGATGAAAAATTAGTTTTTCTAACTTATCGTTGTGCGGGATAAGTTACAATTTAAAATTATTAAATTTATCAATTACCTAATATTTTTTTGAGTGGCTATACCTACATGGATTGATTTTGTAATATAGGTAATCTAAAAGAAACTGTCTCTTACCTGAAAATGTGGTTATGTTAGTTTTCTTTAACAAAACAGACAACAATTAATTAAAATACATAAGTTGATAGGTAGGTACCCAACTAGCTGAAATACCTGGTTGTCTTCACTTTTAAATATTTTTCTTTGTGTAGCGACAAAAATGGCAAAAATAGGTGTTTAATAAGTCTTTTAAGAAACAAAACGTCCATAACCCAGACTCATACCTATATCTATAGGCATACCTACCTATAGAAAATGACTAAAAAAAGCATTGTACCTATACCTGTATAAGTATTTATTAAAAGTGGAACTTAAACTTTATTATTTAGGTACCTACCTATTAACATTTTTTAAATACAAATCAGTTGACATTGTTTTCTTCAAAATTATGAGTTTGAGTTGCAAATGTAGGTGGACACAATATGCTTTTGTCATGACAATTTTGTGCAGGTTCAAGACAATTTATTGACAATTCGTTTAATTTTCTAAGCACGTTGAACAACAAGAAAACACAATTTGAAAAAAAAAATTGATGTGCCATTGGGCAGATTTTACTGAAAAATTTTCTAAACTTTCATCCTAACCAGCGTTTTGGTTACGATTTTCAATATGTTAACTTTATTTTGTGTGATTGAAGCACAAGTTTATCTATGAACCATCGACTTGAAAAAATATGTTTGTGTGAATTTGATCTCAATCAGTTTAGTCGTTCAGAAGTAACAATGATGCACCAATGGGCCATGATAAAGATAAAGATATAGAATAATACTAACAAATATAATAAAAGAGGTATAGGTAACCTACTCAATTTCCAAAATTTGGAATAAGTCATTGTTATACCAATTTTTAAATTTTAAATTTCCGTTCCTGGATGAACAGAGTTTTAAAATACACGGTTCTACTTATACACCGGATGCACGGATGTACTGATACACGAAATACAAGAATTCAGAATTCAAATCCTGATAGGTATATTATAAAAACAGGTAGGTACCTACCTATCTATGTTTTTAATTATTTGTGTAAGGGGGCTCTAATACAAACCTATATAGGTAGGTATATCTAAATACCTACTAATATCGATTAAGTAAGTATACCTACAGTGAAAAATTTAACTCTGAAAAGTTAATCGTCATGGAAAAGTTAAGTTTACTTTTTGGTTGATAGAAAGATAGGTAGGTAGGTATGTGGTTACTGCATTTTTTGTATAAATTTCCAAGAAAGTCGAATAGGTATAGATACATATACCTATAAATACCTACTCCTGTATTATACCTTATTGATTTAAGTTTATAATAGAGATCGAAGAGTTAAATGGAGAAAAGATAGAGGACAATGACAATTTATAGGTAGGTAATAGGTATACATGACAGATCGGACATTTTTTACCAGAATTATAAAGACTAAAAGAAGCAAACTACATATATAAGTAAAATTAGGTATCACCGCCTCCGGGACATTTGAGTTAATTTTTTGCGATATTCCTTTCCTGGTTCGTTATAAAATCTAATTACAAATATCTACTTTTAATTCATTAAAATTTTTTATTGGTCTAACTTTTTATCGAGTTTTAGGCCCCAGTTATAGCTATCATTGAAAACTTTAATGATTGGTTTTGAGCCATTTAGGAAGTGATATCCGAAAATATTTTGATACAATAATTTTTGTAAAAAAAAAATTTATTCGGGCCCAAACTTCGCCATAAAATGAAGTTTGATTTTTCAATGATCATTGGTAAGGTAGTTCATTCATTGAAATAATAAAAGTCATTTTATGTGGACGGTTGGACCAAAACTAAATTTTTTTTTGCAAAAATTTATAATTAAGTCACCGCATTCATATTAGCATCAAAATATGCACTGATTTTGCTTTTTAAGTCCCTCAAAACCAATCATTAAAGTTTTCAATGATGGTTTTCAATGATAGCTATAACTGGGACCTTATAATTGATTTTGACACACTGGATATTATTTTACAAGAATACGCCAAAATAACCATTTTGCAAACTTTAATTGTTTATAACTTTGTTATTGTCAATTTCCGTGGAAAAAAAATATTTTTCTTGTTTTATGCGTTATTTTACAACAATTGAAACAATTTCTTTTTTCGCGTTTATGCCTAATGGAAACCTGCCACGTTTTTTTTTTCAAAATTTTTAAACTAACGAAATTTTTGTTTTTCTACTCTTCAACCTATGCATATACGAAATATTTTGTAAGAACGACAGGATACCTACATCCTATACAACCTACATGCATATAATATAATGCATGCATACATGCATATATAATATAATATATGCATATTATTACATGTAAGCAGGAGGAATTCGCCTACTCACTTTTAATTAAACCATAACTTCAATAATTTTACAAAATATTTGTTTTTTTCACACAATAATTTGTAAAAATTGAGTTGGCATAGATATGCCCAAGTGAATACATTCGCGTCGAAGCACGAAGATATTTTTTTTTTTTTGTTACGAAATGTTTTGTATGGGCCATATATAAGTATAGGGACATGAAAATTGGGTACAACAAACAACGAATACTTTTAATAGTTTGGCAAAATATTTACTTTTTTTACGAAATATCTAATGTGTCACTTTTAACCAAATTTTTGTAATTTTATGAAATTTTTAGTAAAGATAATAGATAGAATCGTAAGCATATAAAGATTTGTTCAATTCACAAAACTTCGTATAACGAAAAACAGATTTACGAAAGAATTTCGTAGCAATTTTACGAAATATTTTTTTGGGTGATCAACATCTAGGCCGTGTGTGAATTGAATTAAAACCGCGTTAATAATAGATAGTATCTAATGATAATAATAATAATAATTTTTGATATATACTTAGGTACCTACGTAAGTAGGTATCTATATAAATTTCAAAATTCAATTTTGGATAAAATTTAATCGAAAATTTAATCCAATCCATACACGGTCTTCCTATTTGAATCCATTGTCCTAATTCTTAATTGCAATTCAGGTTGGTATACATAAATCCAATTGGATTTAAACTTAATCGGGTTGAATTTAAACTTTTTCTCCCAGAGTTAGTTTAAGTATAGGTAGGTTCCTACCTTCTTAAATGCATATTTTTTTGGACAAGGATAATAGGTATGCTGGCAGCAGTTAATTAAATTTTCAAATTTGTATCTATGTATATGTACCTACCTATACCTACATGTACATAGGCAGGTATACCTATATGTATATGCCTACCTAATTAACCCAGGTCCATTTTGATTCTATGTAAGTTCACCACATATGTCAGCTGATCCAAAAAACACGAAAGTAATAATTATTCAGCGTGGAAACTATTCTTAACAAAGTTATAAACAATTAAAGTTTGAATGGATCTCTGCCACCAAATGTCAGAAGTGTCAGTGTGAAATTAAAAAAAAAAAAAAAAAAAAAAAAACAATCTGACAGCACTCCCTGGTTGGAAAACAAAAAGTCGTTTGTTTAATAATAGTGATTAATATGTAATACAATTAGTTTTTTTTTTTGTATCAAACACTTAAAAAAATGTTCACTAAAATGTTTAAACACTAATTAATACGTAATTCGATAGCAAATTTAAGTTTTCAGTTCCAAATACAAAAAATAATCAAATGACCGGATTTTTAACATTGCCAAGAGCATGTAAATATTTTCCAACCAGGGACTTTTTTTGTTGTTGTTTTTAGATGTCAAACTAGAAAGAGAAAAGACAAAGACAAATCTTGGAAGACCTCTATTGTCCCTTCCTATAAAACTACCTAAAAAATATAAAAAAATGGGTTCAATGCTGTTTTCCTAAATACATGCAACTCTTTTGATATCATTATGTCCGAAAAACCGTTGCGATTAAAATTTACTAGTACGATAAGATTCAAATTTCGTTGAAGTTATTAGTTGAAAAGTTTGCGAAGCGGGCCACCTGCCGTATACTGTTTATTACAAAAAAAACTGATACCAAACCTACTGACGAACCTGCGAAGCCGGCCACCTACAACATTACTGTTTATTATCTACAAATAACTTGATATAAACCAACTGACGCAACAAAAAAATACTTTTTCTGACACAATCATGAAGTGTTGTATACTTTAAGGTAATGCACATTTGCTTCAGCTAATGCTTTTTGGTTTTTATTTTTATCCAGTCAATTACATATACCTACCTATCTACTTTTTTAATTCATTAAAATTGTTAGTTGGTTTAACTATGTATCGCCTTTACCATTGACTTCGACGCACTGGATATTGTTTTACAAGAAAACGACAAAATAACCATTTTGCAATGAATAGATAGGTATACCAAGGTATTCAGTAAATTAAGTAGTTTTCATTAACCTACGGTGCAAACGCTAATTGCTTATAACTTTGTTAATAACAATTCCCGCGCAAAAAAAATTTTCTTGATTAGGTATATGATATACTTCTTTACAGGTACACTTCAACAATGAACAAAATAATTGTTCCTCGTAATGGAAAGCTGATCCAAAATAAGTAAGTAACTAGGTACCTAGATATATCTACCAATGTAATATATACCTAGTAAACTAGGTAATACCTTCCTACCTACGTCATAAAGGTATCTTTAGTGGGCATGCCTTTCATGTAGGTACCTACTTACATATATGTTTAAAATATTGGTACATTCATAGATTTGTAAGTAAGAATAAGGAAACTTCTTTAATTCGGTTGGTAGCTAGATACCTAGTTATAAAGGTACATATCCATATCCATATGAAGGAACGCAGGCCTTCAATAGGCGTGTATTTGGCAAATATAGTTTTGCATTGGGTGAAAAGCCATATCAAAGCTAAGAAGTCACACGTAAATGCAACAACAACAATCCCTTTTGGGCCTAACAGAAAAAAAAAGTTATATAGTAATTCTCTTTCAAGACTTTATAAGTCTTTTCCATTCCAAGAGAATAATAGACCATAACTCCACTACAAGGCTATATGCACTTCCTTATAGAACTTATATTGGATATAGACATTTTTTATTGTCCGTTCTCGTCTTACACACTCAAATTTGGTAAAAGTTCATTTTGTAAGAAAGAGCACATGAATCATAGTTGAGTGACGCGCGTTGAATCACATTTCTCTCTCATAATTCTGTATGATCGGCCATTTTGTCACCAAACCTGTTTTGTTGTCAGTGGTATCGCTTAAAGGACATATAAGTACTAAAACTCTGTGTAAAATGAATACCTTTTAATACAAAACAATTTGTAAAACGACCTCATTGTTCGCATTGATTACAACATCCAAGTTCAAACGATATTTAACTATTTCAAACCCAGAGCGGAGACTGACATTTAAAATGGGGTATAAGGAGGACGGACCGCAATGAACAGGAATACGTTATTGGTTACTTTTACTTACACATATTATGTACCTATTCCATTTCCATTTTTGAAGTGCAAGTAATTATTTTTGGCAATAAATTTAATGCAAACACGATTTAATCTCTTTTATTCATTCCAAATGTATTTCGATTTTTTTTTCAACACATTTCGTTTGACAGTTCAACCATATTTGTAACTTTGATCGTTCCTAAATAAAAAATGTTACCCAAAGTAACTTTTTTAACTATGACATTCTAACTATAATTTCTGACACATCAACTATAGTTAACTTTAGTTAAAAAAATAACGCACCACTGATGTGTATTGTTTTTTGCTAACGTTGAAATTTGTGGGATATTAAAAATATGAATGGAGGTATGAATGAATGTGTTTTTTTTTTGGAGGTTTTTGAAATATCAAATTATCATTGCATATATATGTATATATATTCCTATTGTAGGTACTGATATTTTGTGTTTTATAATGTAGATATGTAGGTATATTTATATGAACTGTGTATTGTTTTTTTTTGCTAACGTTGAAATTTGAGGGATAGAAAAAATATGAATGGATGTTAGAATGAATGTGGTATTGTTTTTGGAGGTACCTGTATTTTGTAAAAAATATTTTCATATAATTTTTTAAAGAAATATAATTTGGAAAGTAGGTAGGTATGTACGCAAATTTCAAGTAGGTGCCTATTTATTAAAATCCTATAATTATAAACCCTTTTTTCGAAATACTGAAGAGCGTGTAGGTTGGGACGAGACAAGAAAAAAATATGCACGACTGGGTCGCACGAACTTGCTCTTATGTGCGATCACATTGTGGTTATTTAGTCTGAAATAAATTAGCTATGGTAGTCTATATTTTATCCATTTGCCAAAACTTAGTTAAGTTGCCGTATTATGTGAGTATACTAAAATTAACAATATAGCCCAGTGTTGCACATATGCAATAGGCATGAAAGGAAACTATATTATTGATTAAAAATAGCTTTTAACGGCCTTTAGTCCATAAAAATAATTCAATAAGTCCAATTAAATAGTGCTAAGTCTTCTACTTGGCTGATGTATTTCAGTAGTATATAGAATTTGTATAATAAACCCTTCATATGGAAATTATATTATTTAAACTGGTAAATTGTTTTAAATCAACAAAATTAGAAAGAAATGGATTAAAATACTTTGAATCTGTTTTAACCCAACGCGATGTACACCATCTAATTTCTTATATAAATCTTAATTTATAAGAACAAAAATTTGAAAATTCTAGGAGCGGTTTTAAAAAGTAGATAATTTTTCATATATAAAATTTCGTTAACATTTTTGAGAAAAAAAATTGGTATGCCAATTTTAAGTATTTGTTAATTTTGAGTTAAAAATTAAACTTTACAAAAAATCTGCTACCCGTTTTCGAAATATCGAATTTTCAAAAAATAATTTTGAATTTTTTTCTTAAATCCAAAAATCATTTTTTAGAAAATTTCGATACGCACTTTTATTTATATTTGTAACAAGCTTCTGTATAAAAAGCCTAGTTTTATTCGGTTGATCAGATATTGAGATACTCGAAAATCAAAGAAACCGTGCCATAAGAGCTACTGTTAATAAGCGTAAAATATAAAATTTAAAAATTTTATATGATAGCTGCAAGCTCCATATCCAAATTTAAATTAAAGAAAAAACACTTTAACTTGTATAGGTAGCCGGCTTGTATAGGTAGTCGACTTGTATAGGTAGTCGACTAACTATACAAGTTAAAGTGTTTTTTCTTTAATTTAAATTTGTACCTGGAGCCTGTATCTATCATAAATATATTAACATCAAAGGTCGCTCACAAACAATAATTTAAAAATTTTAAATGGTAGATCATACTAATTTAAACACACACACAAAATTTTTATGAAAATCGTAGGAGTCGTTTTTGAGAAAAAATATTTTTCTTAGCTGTTTTTAAACATTTGTATGGGAGGCACCGTTATTTTTAGGTATTAGGATAATTTTTGTCAGAAAACTTCTGGATAAAGTTAAAAAACTGGTTTTTACGAAGTTTTATAAAAATCTACGTAGTCGTTTTTGAATTATTGTGTTTTCAATAAAAAAATTCAAACTTTTTTTAAAAATCCAAAAAATATTTTTTTTTAAATTTTGGTACACAATATTATTTAGAATATGTCAATTATTCCTCATAAAAAAATTGATCAGAATCAGTTGAACCGTTTTTGAGAAAAGCGAAAATAAAAAAATGGTTCCTTGGGAGGTACCATTAATAACCATTTTTCGGAACCATTTTTTTATTAAACGGCAACTTATAACTATTTAAATTTATTGAGTTCTTAAAAAAAAAATCTGTAGCGCCAATTTTGAGAAAAATAAGTTTTTCCTTTTTGGCCAAGAAATTTTTTATGACAGCAACTGTTAGTTATGGTCCTAAAAAAAGAGAAAAAAACGGGTGGGGGAATGTCCAAAAAACGCTAGGTACCAAGTTTAAAGAAAATCGACCCATCCGCTTAGGCTGTAGATGAACAGACAGACGTACGTTTTTGCGAGACCCACTTTTTGTCTTCGCTATCATCGTTATGTCAAGTTTGACCAAAATCTCGAGTTCCAAAATCTCAAGAAGCTCAAGGAAATCGTATTATTTGTGCAAGGTTCCTTGTGAATTTTATTTTTGCCGTATGATAATTTGCCCTCTCGTATGACCATAAAATAGCAAAACGTATGATAATGCATCCACAAGAATATGGCAACGCACTGTCTTCAGTTAAATCACCAAATTTGATGAGCTAATTCGGGTTTAACCTTTATCTCGCACTGAAAAACTGGAGCTTTAAGTCATAAATCTATTTTTTAATTTTTTACTAAATCTCAATACTTAGGAAATTAAAAAAACTAATTTTTTCCAAGTCATTCAATATTTTTTTCAAAATTTGGGGTACGTATTAATTTTTTTATAATTTTTACAAAATTTTCTACATAAAAACATTTTTTTTTCGAATTAGACTTCAAAATTGGGATACCTAACTACTAATTTTTTTTGTCACTTTTAAGGAAAAAACATTTTTTTTGAAATAACATTTTTTTCAATTGGCATACCTTCGACCAATTTTTTTAAAATTTTTACAAAACTTTCCAAATAAAACCTATTTTTTTCGAAAAAAAGATTCCCTATTTGATTTGAAAAAAAACTAAATGGGTATACCTAAACTAAATTTTTCCAAAACTTTCTACATAAAAATAATTTGAAAAAAGAAATCGTTTTTTTTTACATGTTTAGAACATTTACTACCTAGCTGAATACCTACCTATATACCTATACATATACCTATACCTACTTGCCTACATAACGTACCTACAAATTATAAAAAAGGCCATTGTGGTAGGTTCTAAATTCATTATAAATATTATTATTTTTGTTCTTACAAAGTTCTATTTTTATGACATTTCGAAGAACAAAAATAATAATAATTAAACGAAGAAAAAATCTTTATCTTACTATAAATACCTACCTACCTGTTAGCTATTTAAATTTCTATGCAGCTAACGCGAAATATAGCAACGTTGTATTCCACTCAGATATAGTGAAATTTAACAACGTTGTTTCTATAATGTAAATTTTCACAACAAATTGAAAATCTAACTTCTATTTACCTAAAAATAATACGAAAGTATACCTATACAATACATATGCTTACCCCTTTCTATACGAATTCTAAAGCTTATGAAGCAAAGCAACAAAAAATCGTATTCGTCCATAGAGCAAAAAAAATTTCATTTTCTCTCTTATTCTGCTGTTTGCCATGACGAAATAATCTATTCCAACGGGTTGGGTATAATACTACGTTTTCACCAAGAGATAATCCGGGATTTAAGGTAGTAGATTTAAAATTAATCTTGAAGTGTTTTCACCACAAAAAAGGAGATTAAATTGACGTTTTCAGTCTGAATTGCCATTCAATTGTCAACTCAATTTGACAAGAGTAAAACAAATATAATCGGCAAACGTATAGCGAACGGAAAAAACTATTTTTCAGCAATAAAACAATTAATTTTGAATAAACTATTTATTAAAAATGAGTCTAATAACCTAAATCTATTGTTATCACACCATTTTATTCTTCAAAATAAAATTAGAGTATAGGAGAATCCATAATTACAGAAAAAAACACAATTTTTCGGCCCATTCTTCAATGAGAAGCTCCCCATCCTCCAGTGTCTAGGTTGTCCGTTGTTTTTTGTGTGTTTTGGTTGTTGCATTATCTGGAATTTGTATTGTTTACCAAAATATTATTATAAATATATGAAATACATTGTAAATACTTGCATTTTTATTCCTACAGCCAACGCGCAAAAATATTTTATAATTTTTTTTTATTTCAATGGAAAAACTGACGTTTAAAAGGGTGCGTTCTACAAAATTAGGATTGTTTGATTTGAAAATCTCCTTCTTGCAAGAAGATTTCAATGAGATTTATTTTAAATCTTCATTTGAGGAGATTTAAATTTGTATGGTAAATCTTCGAGATTTGAAGAGGATTTATGCTAAATCCTCTTAAATCGCGATTTAGTGCTCAGTGAAAACGTAGTATAACTGATCATGGAATAACTTATCATGAGACAGCTCATCACAGACGACTCGACATGGTCGCAGCTCAGCATGGGCATACTGGACATAGTAAATCTCATCATAGCCACAAGATTCATTTCCAGAATGAATTTTGTGTAATAGCATGGTTTGGTTAACTTTTCCTATAGATGTATAGATATAATGCATGAAATAAGGGAGGGTGAAGTAATTTGTTTGGCTTAGCGTGAGGCTGGCTGAGGGCTGGAACAATGATTTGGAAAACAGAGAAAGAGAATAGAAAGCTGCATATATGTGTCGGGTGCTGGTGAAGGAGAAAACAATTAAGTTTTTGGAAGGCTATATAGAAAATATAGTGATAATGGTAAATGTGAAAACTGAGGTTGTAGGGGCGTGTTGGATATAGTTCCTTTTCGAAGACTATAACTTGAGTGCTCATCGTCGGATCTTCAAATTAAATAGGTACATATCTCTAAATAATCTAAATGATATAAGAATCTTTTATGTATTGGAAAGAACCTTAGCTGTTTTAAGTTCAAAAGTAATAATTGGAATATTAAAAATAAAAAATCTTAAGTTGAAGATGTAGACAATAATTTAATTTTTTGTAGAGATTTTAGTTCCTTCGAATTGAAAAGTAGGTAGGTATAGGTATAAACAAAGTTGGAATTTTGGAAAACAAAACTGAGAGCCTGTTACTGGTAGATACCTATGTACGATGTACCTACATACATGCTAGAGTCTACGACTATGTACCTACGTGTATTTATTACACTTAAATTAAAATCCGTAGGTACTCTTAAAACACGTGTATTTATTTGCTTATTATCCTTGTATACGGATTTTAATTACAAGTAGGTACCTAGGTAGATATTTCTTTTTGATTTTTATCTTTTTAATGGCTTTGTCTAGAAACCTTAGTCGATGGTTGTTATTGATTTTGTTTTTTGATGAAAAATTAGTTTTTCTAACTTATCGTTGTGCGGGATAAGTTACAATTTAAAATTATTAAATTTATCAATTACCTAATATTTTTTTGAGTGGCTATACCTACATGGATTGATTTTGTAATATAGGTAATCTAAAAGAAACTGTCTCTTACCTGAAAATGTGGTTATGTTAGTTTTCTTTAACAAAACAGACAACAATTAATTAAAATACATAAGTTGATAGGTAGGTACCCAACTAGCTGAAATACCTGGTTGTCTTCACTTTTAAATATTTTTCTTTGTGTAGCGACAAAAATGGCAAAAATAGGTGTTTAATAAGTCTTTTAAGAAACAAAACGTCCATAACCCAGACTCATACCTATATCTATAGGCATACCTACCTATAGAAAATGACTAAAAAAAGCATTGTACCTATACCTGTATAAGTATTTATTAAAAGTGGAACTTAAACTTTATTATTTAGGTACCTACCTATTAACATTTTTTAAATACAAATCAGTTGACATTGTTTTCTTCAAAATTATGAGTTTGAGTTGCAAATGTAGGTGGACACAATATGCTTTTGTCATGACAATTTTGTGCAGGTTCAAGACAATTTATTGACAATTCGTTTAATTTTCTAAGCACGTTGAACAACAAGAAAACACAATTTGAAAAAAAAAATTGATGTGCCATTGGGCAGATTTTACTGAAAAATTTTCTAAACTTTCATCCTAACCAGCGTTTTGGTTACGATTTTCAATATGTTAACTTTATTTTGTGTGATTGAAGCACAAGTTTATCTATGAACCATCGACTTGAAAAAATATGTTTGTGTGAATTTGATCTCAATCAGTTTAGTCGTTCAGAAGTAACAATGATGCACCAATGGGCCATGATAAAGATAAAGATATAGAATAATACTAACAAATATAATAAAAGAGGTATAGGTAACCTACTCAATTTCCAAAATTTGGAATAAGTCATTGTTATACCAATTTTTAAATTTTAAATTTCCGTTCCTGGATGAACAGAGTTTTAAAATACACGGTTCTACTTATACACCGGATGCACGGATGTACTGATACACGAAATACAAGAATTCAGAATTCAAATCCTGATAGGTATATTATAAAAACAGGTAGGTACCTACCTATCTATGTTTTTAATTATTTGTGTAAGGGGGCTCTAATACAAACCTATATAGGTAGGTATATCTAAATACCTACTAATATCGATTAAGTAAGTATACCTACAGTGAAAAATTTAACTCTGAAAAGTTAATCGTCATGGAAAAGTTAAGTTTACTTTTTGGTTGATAGAAAGATAGGTAGGTAGGTATGTGGTTACTGCATTTTTTGTATAAATTTCCAAGAAAGTCGAATAGGTATAGATACATATACCTATAAATACCTACTCCTGTATTATACCTTATTGATTTAAGTTTATAATAGAGATCGAAGAGTTAAATGGAGAAAAGATAGAGGACAATGACAATTTATAGGTAGGTAATAGGTATACATGACAGATCGGACATTTTTTACCAGAATTATAAAGACTAAAAGAAGCAAACTACATATATAAGTAAAATTAGGTATCACCGCCTCCGGGACATTTGAGTTAATTTTTTGCGATATTCCTTTCCTGGTTCGTTATAAAATCTAATTACAAATATCTACTTTTAATTCATTAAAATTTTTTATTGGTCTAACTTTTTATCGAGTTTTAGGCCCCAGTTATAGCTATCATTGAAAACTTTAATGATTGGTTTTGAGCCATTTAGGAAGTGATATCCGAAAATATTTTGATACAATAATTTTTGTAAAAAAAAAATTTATTCGGGCCCAAACTTCGCCATAAAATGAAGTTTGATTTTTCAATGATCATTGGTAAGGTAGTTCATTCATTGAAATAATAAAAGTCATTTTATGTGGACGGTTGGACCAAAACTAAATTTTTTTTTGCAAAAATTTATAATTAAGTCACCGCATTCATATTAGCATCAAAATATGCACTGATTTTGCTTTTTAAGTCCCTCAAAACCAATCATTAAAGTTTTCAATGATGGTTTTCAATGATAGCTATAACTGGGACCTTATAATTGATTTTGACACACTGGATATTATTTTACAAGAATACGCCAAAATAACCATTTTGCAAACTTTAATTGTTTATAACTTTGTTATTGTCAATTTCCGTGGAAAAAAAATATTTTTCTTGTTTTATGCGTTATTTTACAACAATTGAAACAATTTCTTTTTTCGCGTTTATGCCTAATGGAAACCTGCCACGTTTTTTTTTTCAAAATTTTTAAACTAACGAAATTTTTGTTTTTCTACTCTTCAACCTATGCATATACGAAATATTTTGTAAGAACGACAGGATACCTACATCCTATACAACCTACATGCATATAATATAATGCATGCATACATGCATATATAATATAATATATGCATATTATTACATGTAAGCAGGAGGAATTCGCCTACTCACTTTTAATTAAACCATAACTTCAATAATTTTACAAAATATTTGTTTTTTTCACACAATAATTTGTAAAAATTGAGTTGGCATAGATATGCCCAAGTGAATACATTCGCGTCGAAGCACGAAGATATTTTTTTTTTTTTGTTACGAAATGTTTTGTATGGGCCATATATAAGTATAGGGACATGAAAATTGGGTACAACAAACAACGAATACTTTTAATAGTTTGGCAAAATATTTACTTTTTTTACGAAATATCTAATGTGTCACTTTTAACCAAATTTTTGTAATTTTATGAAATTTTTAGTAAAGATAATAGATAGAATCGTAAGCATATAAAGATTTGTTCAATTCACAAAACTTCGTATAACGAAAAACAGATTTACGAAAGAATTTCGTAGCAATTTTACGAAATATTTTTTTGGGTGATCAACATCTAGGCCGTGTGTGAATTGAATTAAAACCGCGTTAATAATAGATAGTATCTAATGATAATAATAATAATAATTTTTGATATATACTTAGGTACCTACGTAAGTAGGTATCTATATAAATTTCAAAATTCAATTTTGGATAAAATTTAATCGAAAATTTAATCCAATCCATACACGGTCTTCCTATTTGAATCCATTGTCCTAATTCTTAATTGCAATTCAGGTTGGTATACATAAATCCAATTGGATTTAAACTTAATCGGGTTGAATTTAAACTTTTTCTCCCAGAGTTAGTTTAAGTATAGGTAGGTTCCTACCTTCTTAAATGCATATTTTTTTGGACAAGGATAATAGGTATGCTGGCAGCAGTTAATTAAATTTTCAAATTTGTATCTATGTATATGTACCTACCTATACCTACATGTACATAGGCAGGTATACCTATATGTATATGCCTACCTAATTAACCCAGGTCCATTTTGATTCTATGTAAGTTCACCACATATGTCAGCTGATCCAAAAAACACGAAAGTAATAATTATTCAGCGTGGAAACTATTCTTAACAAAGTTATAAACAATTAAAGTTTGAATGGATCTCTGCCACCAAATGTCAGAAGTGTCAGTGTGAAATTAAAAAAAAAAAAAAAAAAAAAAAACAATCTGACAGCACTCCCTGGTTGGAAAACAAAAAGTCGTTTGTTTAATAATAGTGATTAATATGTAATACAATTAGTTTTTTTTTTTGTATCAAACACTTAAAAAAATGTTCACTAAAATGTTTAAACACTAATTAATACGTAATTCGATAGCAAATTTAAGTTTTCAGTTCCAAATACAAAAAATAATCAAATGACCGGATTTTTAACATTGCCAAGAGCATGTAAATATTTTCCAACCAGGGACTTTTTTTGTTGTTGTTTTTAGATGTCAAACTAGAAAGAGAAAAGACAAAGACAAATCTTGGAAGACCTCTATTGTCCCTTCCTATAAAACTACCTAAAAAATATAAAAAAATGGGTTCAATGCTGTTTTCCTAAATACATGCAACTCTTTTGATATCATTATGTCCGAAAAACCGTTGCGATTAAAATTTACTAGTACGATAAGATTCAAATTTCGTTGAAGTTATTAGTTGAAAAGTTTGCGAAGCGGGCCACCTGCCGTATACTGTTTATTACAAAAAAAACTGATACCAAACCTACTGACGAACCTGCGAAGCCGGCCACCTACAACATTACTGTTTATTATCTACAAATAACTTGATATAAACCAACTGACGCAACAAAAAAATACTTTTTCTGACACAATCATGAAGTGTTGTATACTTTAAGGTAATGCACATTTGCTTCAGCTAATGCTTTTTGGTTTTTATTTTTATCCAGTCAATTACATATACCTACCTATCTACTTTTTTAATTCATTAAAATTGTTAGTTGGTTTAACTATGTATCGCCTTTACCATTGACTTCGACGCACTGGATATTGTTTTACAAGAAAACGACAAAATAACCATTTTGCAATGAATAGATAGGTATACCAAGGTATTCAGTAAATTAAGTAGTTTTCATTAACCTACGGTGCAAACGCTAATTGCTTATAACTTTGTTAATAACAATTCCCGCGCAAAAAAAATTTTCTTGATTAGGTATATGATATACTTCTTTACAGGTACACTTCAACAATGAACAAAATAATTGTTCCTCGTAATGGAAAGCTGATCCAAAATAAGTAAGTAACTAGGTACCTAGATATATCTACCAATGTAATATATACCTAGTAAACTAGGTAATACCTTCCTACCTACGTCATAAAGGTATCTTTAGTGGGCATGCCTTTCATGTAGGTACCTACTTACATATATGTTTAAAATATTGGTACATTCATAGATTTGTAAGTAAGAATAAGGAAACTTCTTTAATTCGGTTGGTAGCTAGATACCTAGTTATAAAGGTACATATCCATATCCATATGAAGGAACGCAGGCCTTCAATAGGCGTGTATTTGGCAAATATAGTTTTGCATTGGGTGAAAAGCCATATCAAAGCTAAGAAGTCACACGTAAATGCAACAACAACAATCCCTTTTGGGCCTAACAGAAAAAAAAAGTTATATAGTAATTCTCTTTCAAGACTTTATAAGTCTTTTCCATTCCAAGAGAATAATAGACCATAACTCCACTACAAGGCTATATGCACTTCCTTATAGAACTTATATTGGATATAGACATTTTTTATTGTCCGTTCTCGTCTTACACACTCAAATTTGGTAAAAGTTCATTTTGTAAGAAAGAGCACATGAATCATAGTTGAGTGACGCGCGTTGAATCACATTTCTCTCTCATAATTCTGTATGATCGGCCATTTTGTCACCAAACCTGTTTTGTTGTCAGTGGTATCGCTTAAAGGACATATAAGTACTAAAACTCTGTGTAAAATGAATACCTTTTAATACAAAACAATTTGTAAAACGACCTCATTGTTCGCATTGATTACAACATCCAAGTTCAAACGATATTTAACTATTTCAAACCCAGAGCGGAGACTGACATTTAAAATGGGGTATAAGGAGGACGGACCGCAATGAACAGGAATACGTTATTGGTTACTTTTACTTACACATATTATGTACCTATACCTACATATTTCAAATTTTATTTGATAATTTTGAAATGTTTAAAAAGATAAATCAAAGTTTGATTTGATGTCAAAATAAAGTGTGGAAACCTATTTATGACTATAGGTATAAATTACATTTAATATTATTTCTAGCACAAAATGTTTATTTTGGCCCAACTTTTCAAACCATGACCAATGGCGAAGCAGGTACCTAGGTACCTACCCTACCTTCCTATAGATAAGTTCAATCATTAAAATAATAAATGTAATTGTAGGTACATACCTACATATTATGTAGAAAATTTGGTCACAATTATTTTTTTTTGGCTAGAAGAAGATGCGACCTAACTAAACTACTAGTTTTATTTATTTTTTAATTAGGTACTTTTTTGTCATCAAAATAATAATGATTTTTGATTTTAACCCATACAAAAATAAAAATAAAATGTTTTAACGCCTTAAAGTATGATTCATACTTTGTATTTAAATATTATACAATTAAAAAAAAAATTAGGTAGGTATGGGTAGTTGGGTACCTACCTACCTATATCTATGCTATGCAAGTTTAAAAGAAACGATTACTTATAAGCTTAGGTAGGTACATGTATGTAGGTAGGTAAAAGGCACATACCTACTATTTCAAAGAACTCTTCTGCCTTTCAGTTTTATTTGTCGATAACAATAATAGGTAGGTACCTAGTTACGTATAAATATATGTACCTCTACATGTCGTTAATTTAAAAGAACAAAGTCATAACTCAAAATAACTATGTTGGTTTTGACTTTGTTATAACTTCATGTGTATAAAGGATCTTTGTTGCTTTATTTTTGTAACTATTGCATTTTTCACTATGGTAAAAAAATTGTAAAAAATCACTGAGTTTTTCTTTAGTTGTGGGCATGTTTCTTAAAGAAATGAGATTTATATTATTTGCTAAAAAAGATTTACGGCAGATACCGTTATTTAAGGTTAACAAAAAATGAAAAAAATGTGTGGGGTGTGCCCAAAAAAACCCAGAATGTTTAAAGAAAATCGACCTACTCGTTCAGGCTGCAATATAAAGGACAGACAGACCGACAGAATTGCGAGACCCATTTTTTTCGACTTTGCTATGATCTTAATGTCAAGTATGATCAATATCTCGAGTTCGAGTTTTTGTATACGAATCCATTACTTGCCATATAACGGGTGATTTTTTAGCTGGTTTGGTTTTGGCAACACTGGTTTTGACAGCTGACGTGTGTTTAGTACCTTGTGTCACTGTCAAAGTGTCAAACAGCTTCAGTTTGGTTTGCAATTTAACCATGGATCGTCTTACAAATGAACAACGCTTGCAAATTATTGAATTTTACTATCAAAATTCGTGCTCGGTTCGAAATGTTCATCGCGCGCTGCTTGTGTTCAGCGATGAGGCTCATTTTTGGTTGAATGGGTACGTAAATAAGCAAAATTGCCGCATTTGGAGTGAAGATCAGCCAGAAGCATTGCAACAGCTACCAATGCATCCCGAAATAGCCACTGTTTGGTGCGGTTTATGGGCCGGCGGCATTATTGGGCCTATTTCTTCAAAGATGATGCGAATCGCAGCGTTACTGTCAATGGTGAACGCTACCGAGCGATGATAACAAACTTTTTTTTGCCCGAAATGGAAGTTCTTGACTTGCATGATATGTGGTTTCAACAAGACGGTGCCACATGCCACACAGCACGCGAAACAATGGCGCAATTGCGAGGCGAGTTTGGTGAACAGTTAATTTCACGTTTCGGGCCGGTCAATTGGCCGCCTAGATCGTGCGATTTGACACCATTAGATTATTTTTTGTGGGGGTATGTCAAGGCTAATGTCTATAGGGACAAGCCCGCTTCGATTGACGCACTGGAAGCCAACATCCATGCATTCATTCGTGAGATACCGGCCGATATGTGTGAAAGAGTATGCCAAAATTGGACTCAGCGGATGGGCTACCTGAGACGCAGCCGCGGTCAACATTTGCATGAAATTATCTTTAAACATTAAATTGCAAGGTTCAAACTTTCGATTCAAATAAATATTTCATTCATTTTTTCGAATTTTTTGTGTTTGTTTTTTAAAAAAAGTTCTAAACCTCTTAAAAAATCACCCATTAGTAGGGTAAGTGTACCAGTACCCGGCCACCTAATACATTTTCCGACTTTGAGGCTGCATAACTAATTTGCCTGATCGTATACATTTATTTTTTTTGTGCTGATCAATTATGCTGCATGTTAAGTATTGAAAAAAAAATATAACCTTAAAATTGCTATAATATATTTTTTAATAACAATTTTTCTTTTAAAAAAGTGCTTTTTCACTAGTACCCTGCCACCAAATTTCAGTACCCGGCCACTGGGATCTAGTATCCGGCCAGGCCCTATTTCTATAGGAAACTAAACATTGAAATCAAACAATTTTGCCCATATTTACTTTATTTACTATTCTTTAGAAATTAATATTTGGAAACGCTACAGATATTATTTTATTTGGGTGCTAAAGGCCTAATTTTTCAATAGTCAGTTAAATATCAGATAGTACGTATTCTTCAAATTAATCAAACATTTATTCCCTATTTATTATTCTGATAGTTAACTGACTGCTTAACTTATTATTCAAAAATCGGCTCTTAATGGATTTTCAGTATTCTAGTATGTAGTTAAAACTGCATTCAAATAAATGACATAGGTAGGTTGGTCAAATAGATGCCAAGATAGGAAAATGAAAGCCAATGGATTTGCTCTTGATTCAATTCAATTTTTCGAGCTTGGAAGATCTGGTGCTCTGGTGCCCTACTCGGAAAACAACTGCTCATTAAAATCTATATTGTCAGCTAACAGCAACGGTCAAAAACAAGGGTGATAGCTGATAGGTAGTGAGGCAAGATGGATGTTTTCTGTTTCTTGAGGGTCTTGATCAATTTTCGGGGTTGATATCTCTAAAACATTTAATATTTTTGAAACAGAAATAGCATATTTTCCCAGCATGTCTTGAACACATTTTCAATAATCGACAGCATCTGAATTGAACGGTAAAAGTTCGCATTTCTGAAAACCAGCAGCTTTCATCGACATTTTTGTAAGTGGTACACATTTTTGTAACATTTTGGAGCAACTACTTTTCCTGTTTTCGGGCACAAGGACAAATTTCATCTTCATTCTTTTTGGATCAAGAAGAACATCATCATGGCCATTTTCATTAAGAAAGGTCTTAAGATCGCGAAACCAGTTCCTAATCATATTTATATTCTGCCACCACGGCTCTACCTTTAGATATGGTCTTAGCTTCTCTTAGGCTTAAGCAGCTTAAGCCACGTTCTTCCTAGTCGACCATCTTTCAATGGATTGTTCCCTTTTTCACTTTAAAAAAATTTGTAACATCAGAGTGTGGGTTCCCAATTTGTTGTGTGCTGCTCTTCCTCGAGAGATGAAAAGAATAGTACAGGTACTTTGGTTTGACAAGCGTTATCGATCTTACCATAAAGCCTATCCTATAGAGTACTCCTTGGTACATTGCACTTTAAAGCCAATTTTCTGTAATTTAAGCTAGTTTCACGAATACCCTATGAAGTAAGTTTGGTGTTTTTGAGTTCGCGAAAAGTCTTGTAATTCTTGTTCTACTGTTTCTTGACTGATTTCCTACAAAATAGTATGAATTTATATACAATTAGTTATGTGGCCGGTTACTGGTGCTGCTTGTTTTAAAAACCGGCCACCATAATCTTTTGACCGAAAACAGTGGCCGGATACTGAAACATTTCTCATTTAATACATTTAAGTAGGTTGAGGTGAGAGACAAATAGATTCTGCTTCCTTTTAGCATAAAAGAGATAAAATATTCGATTTCAGGCAAAAATCTAGTATCCGGCCACCCTGGCCGGTTACTAGAACTTCTCATAAAAATTGTGTTCCAGTATCCGGCCACTTTATTTTTAATAATTTTAAACAATAAAATTTTATTTTTTTTATATATTATGGTCAATTATTGTATTATTTATACAAAAAAAAACAAAACAAAACAAACAAATATGGTCTCAGAGAACACGTTAACTTACTTCTTTTGCTTATTGGTTCTGCTCGCACTCGCGAACTCTAAAACGCACTTATTGATCTCGCAACGACCTTCAAAGATTCAACATTTTTTTTAACAAGGTCTATAAGGTGCATATCGGTAAAATTTGACCACATCATTACATGGGCCTGGAACTATAGTAACAATGTATTTGCGCATGCAAATAATGTTTAATTTTCTTATTATTAAACATTTTGTAGAAAGTGGCCGGATACTAGTGACTGGCCGGGTACTGGTACACTTACCCTACCTACCTATGCATATATCGCAAGTAAGAATACATTTATTTCTTTATTATTTTTGTGTGAACTTCTTATGTATCTGCATATTAAGAAGCACCAGATTGCAAAAACTACAAATTGCGAAAAATACAAAAATAAGACCATTTTTAGAAATTAAAAATAGTCCTAAATTCTTTTCGGTTTGTGAAATATTTCTATTTTAGTGAGGCATCAAAAATTTGTTTTTGTTTGTTGTTTTAAATAATTCAGTCAATTCAATTAAATCATGTTAACGAAATGTTCAGTTTCAAGTACTTTAACTTGATATTTTTATTTAAAAACAACATTAAATATAGATATCTACTTATTATTATTTAAAAGTAAAAAAAAAAAAAAAAAACTGTCTCACGTGGGAGTTGAACTTGCGACCCCTCAGGTCACAGCCAGTGACTCTACCAAAACGCTATAGATATCTATAATGTTTGGCGGTTTATTTGTTATATTTATGATTTTTATTATGCAGCTTTTCTCTACCAAAATTTTAAATATTGATTTATTAATTAATTAGAGGTGTGCAAATAAAAACTTTTGGTGTGTAAATTAAAACTCCAAATGTGCAAGTTTTTAAGCCCCTTTGCATTTCGAAATTCGACATGGCTACCGAGACATGGCCATTTTAAAATGGCATACAAAGTGAAAATTGTTTATATTTTGTTTTTTTTTTTTAAAGGGGGGTGTGCAGTTAGAAATACATCGGATAGCATTTTTGTTATATACCTACTCAAAAATCGACACTACTTCGACCGCTGGCGTCGCCCTGGTTAAAAAATGGGAAAGTACCTATCTATACCTATAAATTTAAATCAGTATAGGAATCTTCACCCCATCCTTTATAATTGAGTACTTACTTACATATTTATCTTTGGAAAGAAAAATATATTTATAAGATTATAAGAATAAATATGTTTCTCTATTTTGTTCCATTAAAAGTAGATTTTTTGAAGTTAAAATTTGTGGATATTTTCTTAGTTTCTGTTTCAAAAATAAACTCTTCTTATACAGAAGAAAAAAATGAGCAATTCCATCTAATAGGTAGGTATGTAGGAGTCTAGGTATATATATCTACAATTTATGTTTTTTTTTCACAGAATTTGGTTCTATTACAATTTAATTTAGTATAGGTACTTACCTATAGTATTTTACTTTCAACGAAGTTCATAAAGTTTGTAATATTGTATCAAAGCTATAAGGAAAAAATAGGTTTGGGGGAGAACAGGAGAGCCAACGATTCTGTACGTGCATTTGTAAAACAACGGATAAGTACACACGTCTGTGAAGTTGGCAGTACAGTATGAAATTTTTTTCAAATGAGGACTTCAAAATTTTGGGTAATTTTTTTCTGGAAAATTTGGAGCCTAACTGCAAGGTTCTAGCATGCGTAGTTGTTGAAAAAACACCATGTACTGCCAACTTCACAGTAAAGTTAGCAGTACATGGGATTACACCCACTATTTGGTGAACTGCAAAATCCGGAATGGAAATGCAAAAAAAATGCAAAAAAAACTGCAAATTCCTGTTATGGTCCCGTTAGCCTAGGTGAAAATTGTTATGCCAACTTCACAGACGTTAAGTACACAGAATCCGTGTATGTAGTAATTACACGCCAAACAAAAATCCGAACTCTTAATAAACCTATTTATCATCCGTGTACCTACATCCGAATCTTAAGAATACACAGGTATATTTGAATTTTATCTTTTTAAGGAATGGACTTGTTAGAAGCTTAAAATCATAAGAGATGATGGATTTTACTGACTAATTGTAAGACTTTGGTGAAAAATGATTGATTTTCGCATTTAACGTTCTGCGGATAAAACCACAGTTTCACAATGCTTATCTACAGTAGGTATATTAAAAAATCTTTAGTTCAGACACTTAAATGTGCGTTGATTTGTTTCTTCTCCTATGCACAAGTAAATAAAGTAACGATTATTTTGATAAACCATACGTTACTGTATATGCTCTACAAGCAACGCAATCTTTTTTTCATTCACTATATGTATACTAAACTTTAACTTTAACCCGCCAACAAATTCGAATCAAAAGTCATTGTTGATGTGTTTTTAGCGAAAAGTTTCCATAAAATTAGCCTTCTCTTTACAAAATGAATAATTTAAAATAAACATGGATGGATGGTGCACGGATATACGATATACTTACACGTATTCAAATCTGGATCTTTTAAGAACTAGTGTATGAGTGTGTTTTAATATCCTTGTAATTTGGGTTAAGATTATTTTAACTTTATTTTATTATAGGTATAATTATTCTAATCTGCTTTTGTATTTTATTTTTTTTTTATTAAAATATGAAATTATTTATTGACGGTAATAGGTACTCCTATTATAATGTACGATGTAGATACCTATATATATAATTTTGATGCAAAGCTGTTAAAACATTATATATATATATTTACATCATTTAAAGCATGTCAGCACATAAATTAAGGCAGAAATTCCATAAAACAAAGGTCGTAGGGTAAATTCCCCTGTTCTCGAATAGTTAACCCTCTTTGAAAAATGAAAAATCTGTACAAAATACCTACTTACATTGGGCCTAGAAACACAGTTTTGAGTTTATTAAAAAAAAAAAAAAAAAATATTATTAAACCTCATACCTATAAGTACCTACCTAGTTGATTCTATTTATCTATCTATCTATTTATTAACAAATTCAATAAATATACAAACCAACAATTTTTGCCTGTTTTCGAACACTTGATTCCTGAAGGCTGTCCATTCCAGCTCAACTACATTGAGATGCTATTGAGAATACCTATATAGGTATCTACATACGAAATTTAAATCTTTTTTTTATAAAAAAAAATATATATATATTTTAGTAGGTATCTAGAATTTTTTTATTATTTAAATATGTATGAATTTTGTATTTTTTTAAACTTCTCTTTCAAAAAAAATAAATTAAAATTTTTTTTTTTTTACTTTAAAGGTAGACCATAATGATTGTATTTTGCTTAAAGGCTTTGAAAAAATCTTACTGTAAAAATAAAGGTAGGAACCTACCTACCTATAGGTACACTAAAAAGTTACCTATGTATGTAGGTATGTGAAATGCATGCTTTGCACCAACGGACTTGTAGGTATTTCTCAGCCGACAATAGGAAGGTATGTTGTATATAAAGTTCTCAAAATCTAATTCGAAAATCCGAATTCATAATCTCCATCATCCCATTTTTGAATGTAAAAAACAAGCATCCTGCCTAACCCTTACCAAAAATTTCAAAACATGGGCGAAATATTTGTCTATTTACATCATCCTGATTTACTAAAAATCATTTCTTAATAATCTACTTTCCCTATGAAATAGGAATCTTACTAATATATATACCTACCTACTACCAGAACAAATTTCTTAAAATTAAAAAAAGCGCAAGCGTAGCCCACAAATGTTATACTTATCACTGCTGTGATAAGAATGAGAACAAAATTGTTTCATATAAAAAATATATCTATAAAAAGGGGAGGTTTCATTCAATACAACATGTTGAAAAGAATATAGAATGAATTCAGTCATACAATGAAATGAACCATCATACATTATGATCAGTTGTCTATGCGTGACCACCTGAGTCCCATGATAAGCTAGGTTGCGATCAGCTGGTTCGTGTTCACTTGCGTTGTTATCAGTTGGGTATGACCAGTTGCGTCGACCCCTATTCCAACTATCTCCCTTAGTCTCCTTATTGTAGTCAGACGCATAATAATATACTTCTCTCATTCTTATTCTTGCCTTTTTTCTCTTCCTACTTAGCTTCCACAATCCATAATGTCAGTTTTGTAGTACCTACAGCGCCACGTATAGTACACATGTTGAATTAAATTTTTCTGTTCCATGAGAGTACTATAGTTTATATATACAATGGTTCAGGTTAGTCGTGGTAAGGTGAGGAAAAAGGAAAAGAAACACTGAAAGAGAATTGGAGGAAACGAAAAGGGATTGCGAAAGTGAGAATGAAAAGAAGTGGAAAAGGGATGAAGGTTGGTAAAGGAAAATAGGTTGGAAAAAAAAACTGGAAATAGAAAAATGGATCTTTAACTTGCAGAGAGTAAGTATTAGATAAAATAGATAAAAGGTTTCAAGATAGGGTAGGATAAGCCAATAGGATCAGGGGTTAGAGAGGAAATCCCGAATGGTGGAGAGGAATGACTGACGATAGGACGTGGAACGCTGGCGACACTCGGCTTAGGTCGCCGGATTAGGGGGAGAACACAAAAACCTTTTATCATTACCTCGCAGTTTTTTTCATAGAGTACCTATATTACCTAGAGAACCGACCTAGGCGATCGTTCTCTTCCACTCTACAAGCTGTACTGAGAGGAAAATGCCCATTAAGTTTTGTATGGGGTTGTTGTCCAATGCATTTTAAATGGGACCGAACCAACATGGCTTCAATTTAAAGGACTTTGCTCAAATTGCTCAAAGTGCTCAATAAGGTGGATAAGACCGCCCAGGGATTCAAAAAAAAAATCCGTTAAATTCAAAAATTGAGAAATTTATTAATTTCGTAGTCAAATTTCTTTTTTTAACCTTTTGTCAACCTAAACTATGAAGAATATCGGTCATTGTAGCTCCCGGGTAATAAATTGAATAATTTTTTTTGAATATTTATGTTAAAAAAAAAAAAACAAAAACACCTACCGAAAATTGGAAGCGCACTCTAGTTTCTTAGCTCAAAAAGGTGCGTGTCTACGATTTGCACGCCTAAATGCCACCACTTTGTTCACAATTAAACCGTAGACACGTACCTTTTTGAACTAATGCGCCTATTTGTTTTTATATCCACCATTCACACGGATTCACGGATAAGGAAAAAAGAGTAAACTAAGAGAGTTTTCACTTACTCACCTCAAATAAAATTTGCGGGTGTTTAAGGCAAGAGGGGTACCGGTCGGTTCTCTAGGTAATATAGGTACTCTATGGTTTGGTTGACGATGCAGGCCATCCATGGCTCTGCGGATGGAATGCAGATGCGCCGCCCTAGCGACCTGGAGTCCGTGGCAGGAATTTTCGGACTCCCCGAACGCTCGCTTCACCAATCTCCTTCAGCTCATCTCATCTCGCAAAGACTTCTGGTCGTCTCTTTCCACCCCCTGAAATTTTCAATTCAGTACGCCATTAAGCTGCTTGTGCCGCTCAATAAAAATACCGTGCGTTGGCGTGACTCACAAACATCCGTAATTTTTATTTAAGATTAAGATCAATTAAAAAAAAAACATTTATATACAAAACATACCTAAAGAAATTAAAAAGACAAAACGCAAGAAATGAAATTATATAAAACGAAATACCTAAATTGATAAAAAATTACGAAATTGATTTGTTAAATGTGGAAAATTAAACCTGTAAATAATAATTTTTTTTGTGTTTTTGTTTCTTTTGTATTTTTTTTTAGTTTTTTATGCTTTTCTTATTTTTAATTTTTTTTTTCAGGTAAAAGCAAGGAGAAGAGACTAATAGATAGGGAAGTCCAGCTGACAGGTTTGTCCTAACCTCCTTCAAGCTGCCCTTCTCACCCTCGAAGACTTCTACTATTTATTACCAAAGCAACGGTTAAATTTTTTCCTCCAAGTACGCGTTTTCGGAGAGCCTACCTATATAGAGCTCTATTTAGGTCTACGCCTGCCGAAAGTTCGATAAAAAAAATGGCTAACTCGACCGGGACTGACTCTGCGATAGGCGAGAACGATTTTCTCTCCACCTCCTTTCCTACTCCTCTTCCTATTTTCCTTTCTCTACCTTACGGAATTTTTTTTTTAAACTTATCCTAATACAAAAACTTTTATAATTATTTTACAAAAAAAAAAAAATAAAACATATCACGCAAAAAAAAAACTAAGAAAAAAAATGTTGTAATTTTTTTCAAAAAAAAAACTGCTACCGGCTCCACTGTCGCGAAAAATTCTTGGCTTCGAATTTCTTCTATAGCGTAGCTACCGCACACAAAAAATAAGCACTTTCCGGCTGTAAGAAAAACT
This sequence comes from Leucozona laternaria, assembly GCA_932273885.2. Lineage (NCBI taxonomy): Eukaryota > Metazoa > Arthropoda > Insecta > Diptera > Syrphidae > Leucozona > Leucozona laternaria. The sequence continues at coordinate 213,044,202 of OW026366.1, read as the reverse complement.
CTCATCTTTCAATTCTTATATTTTTCTTTCTCTTTTTTTTCGGTTCGTCACGACCAGGATCGGACCCTTAGGTCGGTGTTGCATTTTGCCTTAGTCCTAAGCTGGTTGGTAATTAATTTTAATAAACTTTTTTTTTCTATAAAAAAGACTCACCCAATAATTCAAATTTTTTTTATCCTCGTGTTGCGTCCTTGTGGTTTTTATTTGTTTTACATAAACGAATGGGCAAACGGCCGGCGCGGCGGTTAAAATCTTGTTTGATATGCAAAATCGATAATTATTATTAAATAAAACTGCCTATAATAGAGATAGGGCTTTTCTTCTTCGCACTGGTGTCTTCGACGACTTTCAAATATTTGGCTGGACCAAAGGTTCATCAGCGATCCCATACCGCTTTCTCACTCAACACCACCCACACATGCACCTTTCTACCGCTTGGCAACTGCACCGAAAGAACACTCCGATGCGACTCTTTTTTTACACACCTCTTCCCCCCCGCAGTCAAAACAAAATTGTAACAACGTAAAGTCTAAATGTATGCTTCTCTCAACGTTGAGTTCGAGAATTAGCAAGGATCACACCCAACAGAGAGAATCCATGACAACATGGGAATCCCCGGCAGCAATTTTTATTTGCCTACAAGCTTGAACTGGCAGTTATCAGATAAAAAATGAGAATGTGTGTATAAAAAATCTCACACATAGGCAGTAGGGATCTTCACACACCTGGTTAAATGGTTGTTGCAATTCACATCTATTCACCGACGTTGGAAAAATTACAAATACAATAATGTAAACAAATGGGTTTTGGAGGGTGAAACGTACGAAACTCTCGTCTTCATATGGCTAATCTGTGATTCATACAACAACTTCCCCTACCTCCACAATCTAACTTACTATACCAACAAAAACTGGCAGTGTAGGCAAGATAGGGCGTTAACCTATATAAATAAATAAATTCTGTCCTTTATTAAAGCTTTCACAGGGTTGTCGTAGTGTACACGATAACACTCATCATTAAAAGCTTTTTCTTAAAGCTCGAAAATCAAAAGCACCTTTACAGAAACTCAAGGAAAAAAAGCAAAACAAATTACCAAATGGACAAGGGTAACTCTGAATGTACATCAAGCAGCAGCCAATCACCATTGGCCACAGCAATTCAGTGCACACTCAGTTGTGCCTTGAATAGGACGTTGGGTCTGTGTGCTATTGGAAATTCACGGGCGGGCAAACACTTTTTGTGGAGGAGTTATTTCAGTTTAATATGGTGCAAAAATATGGCACGCTACTGATTTTTAAAAAGCTTTCCCATAAGACGTGTACTGCCTATTTTTTTGGACAGAGTATATTACTATAACTATTTAGGTACTCATTGCTGTGGCGGTTCGTTTTTTGTTGTTAATTTATTTTTCGTTTGATCTTATTTGTGAAATTTTGTGTTTTTTTCTTTTATGTATCGATAGTTCGTGTGTTTTGTTTAATTTTCTAAGTTTTATTAGTGTCGTCACGCCAAGAATTCGAAAAATTGAAGAAATGACGCGACGCGACGTATCGACGATTTTAGTTTTTCCTAAGTAAATTACAGATTTTTGACAAAAGATGTAATCAATTGTGTCAAACAAATAAAGTTATTGATAAATCTATTGTTTTGTAAATTTTGTTTATATTTTATTAATTTTTTTTGATTGTCGTAAAAACGCTCGCTGCATTGTGAATTGGGCAACGATTTTGTAACTAGAAAAAGATGACAGCGGTAATCGTCATGCTCACGTCCCGTTTCCTTGTCGCATTGTGAATCAGGCATGTTTTTCGGATCTTACAGAAAATCAACTATCGTCCACTGAAGCTCGTTAGTTGGCAGTGAACAACAAGGTAGATCATTTTTTTCTATAGTTCTTTCCAGTATAACTACGCTGGCTAAAATTTATCGCTTGTGTTCTTTTGTTCATTTGAATCATTTGGGTAATTTTCTGGAAACACCAACCAAACATTTGACAAGCTCCCCTATACGCTGGAGTTCAATTTTTATCTCTTCAATCATTTGCTATTCATTTTGATAACACCTTAGCTTACTCCAAACGAACCTATAAACATTTTCAATGTTAAAACATTTTTTCACAAGAAGAATTATTAATTTGTATTCTCACAGAATCATTTTTCTTTTTGTCGCATTTTATGGTCTATTATTTTAGGCTTTTTGATTTTGGAACAGCTTGTGAAGTTAAAATGTTTCGCATCAGTTGGCAATGTAAAATGTGGTTAGCGACAATGCAGCTCGGCCACGCTTATTAAGGAAGGGGATTCAATTGAGCCTCCTTATTCGTACAGCGCCGGGGTGTTAAGACACACAAAAAAGCAATCCCAGAAGAATAAATATTGGGGCCCCAATCCGATTCACGCTATAGCAAAATTTAAAATATCTGGAAGGATCATAGTTTGATGCGAAACATAGGTTTGGATCCAGTATTTGTTCATTTTTTGTCGCCACACCAAACGCGCCTATACAACTTGTTAATAAAAACAATTAAAGCTTTCTATCCATCGAAACTACTTTAGGAGTTGCGAAAAGGGTTGTCCATGTTGATGGGGAAAATCTAAACACATTTTTTTGTAACTCGCAGTCTTATTATTGCGAAATATCCAATTAGCAGCAAGTGACATGCTGGCGGAGATACCGTTAATATCATCCCCATCGCCTCAACCATGTAGAGGGGATGGGTTCAATCAGGTTCCGATTACCGCAAACAAGTGGTAAGATTTATTGTTCAACGTTTAATTTCTTCTAAACTATTTAAACCCACGAAAACTGACTCTGGATTTCTTATGTTTAAAATACTTACATATATTTCCGCTCTATTTACATTTTATGTGAATAACCCTGTATATTGATTTTATAATTAACTTTATATTAATTCACAATCAATATCGATGAGAAATACAGACTGTCAAAATATATATTTACGAATTCATTGCCCTTACAAGTTTGCGATTCCTCCGAAGCGCTTCTTAATGCTTGCTGCATACTACTTGCTGTTTGGGCATTACTCCCAAAACTAAAATAGGAAAAAATGTTGCCCATAATGTTAATCGATTATTACAGAAACAAAAGAGGTAAAAAAGTTTTACTTGTTCCGAATTGGACAATTAATTATATGTAAAAGCCAGGCACAGGCAACGCAAATTACCGAATCCTTGCTAATAAATTCAGAAACCTAATATGCTGGCAATGGGGGTCCATCTCCGCAAGCCGTAGTTGCAACAATGAAACAAATGATTACCAAGGTTGACACAGAGATGGAAGAAATTTTATGCCAGCCAAAATTATTACCATTCAAAATGATGTAGATCTTCTGGAAATGATAACGGCACAACGGATATCGATGAAGAGAATTCAAAATGGATGAAAAGGCTACCTCGGTAATAATAAATGAAACTGGAGATGATCTAAACCCCCGATTTTCCCCGAAATTTGCAAATCGAAATGACAAGTTTTCTTACAGGCGGGTGCCAGCCAGCAGTGGAAATAGAATTGAAGACGTTGAAATGACAAATTTTCGTAAATGAAAAACGGATTGATATGGCTGTGGAAGACCTTGTGAACTAATATCATGGAAAGCTAAAACTTTAAGATTGTGCTTTAACGTCTGAAAGAAACGAAGCCCTCGATCTCATTATGACAAATGAACAATTGAGATGATTATTCGGTAACAGAAAATACCAAGCGAGTTAACACCCTACTGTAATACTTATATATAAGATAACATATTTTTCCTAACATTATACCTGTTAACACACTTAAACTCACACAGATATAAGGTAACATTTATTTCTTAACTATATATCATTTTAGTCTATATTATTAAGGTACTCAAACACATATTCACGTAGATGATAAGGACTCTCTTTGTACCTGCCTATCAACACAGAAGCAAATAGCATAAATACCAGGAACGAAGCGATGTACGATCACTTCTACGGTGACAAGCGATGAATGAAATATATTTAAATTTAATAAGATTAATTCAATTCAGTGTAGTCAAAAGAAAATATTTGTATTAATAAAGGACATATTTCCAAGAAATATTTTTTTTATAATAAAACGTTAATAGTTTTATTTAATTCGCGCGATAATCCTGTTATTGAAAAACTGGAAGACGAGTAAGAAGCAGAGAAAAGGCTTAACTACATAAGCCCAAAAAGTGAAAAAGTACAAAAGTGAAAATTTTCAAACTCATTTTGGAATAGTTTTTCTGACTGGAAAAATTATAAAAATGATGCAGAAAGATTAAATTTTGGTCTAAAAAAAAATTTGTATATTCTTTTTCACAAAACAACTGCACTAGCGGGAAAAAAAATATTTTTACTTTTGTACAAAAGTACTTTTTGGCTTATGTAGTTAAGCCTAAAGAGTGTTTAGTATGCTCAAATAGAGATTCGCTAAGTGGGTGTCATATTTGTGCGATCTATTCCTAAAACATCAACTTTTTTGAGGGATGATCCATAGCCACGGAAGGACAAAAAGAAGGTTATCAACAGAAAAGAATTTGCATCCCTAGCTCTCGCACATTTCATTTGCAAAAAAGATCAGCGCTTTTAGAAGTTAAGAACTGGAGGGGTTTGTGAAAACTCAAAAAAAAAAAAATAATCTTATCATTTAAGGAAAACAAAGCAAGACCTTAATCATATAATAAAATCAGACAAATCGCAAATATTGCCGATATTGAAAAATTGACGATCTCAAGTTGTGACTGCTAAATTTGGGATCATGCAAATTATCAATGACAAACACATGTGCTCTGGAAAGCATTTTTGAAATTTACCTCGCAGCTGTGACAAATAACGGCAAGATATTGGAACACTTAAGAAGCAGTACAGCCGAAAATTTGTTATATCCAATGCCACTTGAACTAGTTAACGTTAGAATTCACCAAAAAACGTGTCAAAAAAGGGTTAAAATTTACCTAAAATAAAAAAAATTAAATTCTGGGCTGGTATCGCGTAAGATTAAAGCGATCGCTTTATTTAGTGATTGTCGTTTTTACTATTGCTCCCTCTATATTTCCCTATAGATAGGATAGAGACAGCTATCGTCAAAACGACAATCAAAAAATTGATAATCAACTATCACCTTAGCCGTTTCCACCCCTGGAAAATTTTGTTTTCAGATATTGTGCCAGCTTCATTTAATAAACCAGTGTTCAATCTGGATGTCCGCCACGCAAAACATACCTATCGACACTAACAATTCTTCAAATGAACATCGAGCAACTACTTGGCCGGTATTAAAGAAGTCCCTTATTCTCCCAGGTGTCGGTGCCGATTTCAAGATTCCGATGGGATGGAAATAAATGAGATAGAAATTGTTGGTAAATAATTTTATTGAATCATCATATTTTATTATCTTACCCTTATAAGTTTCATATTCATCTTGTAAAATCTTTTATCAATTGCCTTATGAAATTTTATACTACTGTACTGTCTACTTAAATCAGCTTTTTCGTAAAATCTATTGACTAATGCTTTTTATAGGAGGAATAAATTTAAAAGTTTAAAATTTGTTGAGTGGACAGTATTTAGCCTAATTTATTTAAAACAAGCTGGCTCGCCCCGGCTTCGTACGGGTAAAAATAGCTAAGCTTCACATACAAATAACAAAAGAAAATATAAATAAATATTAACGCTCCTTTTTGTAATCGAATATGTACTACTTTCTGGGTTTTAACCTACTCCACGTTATGAACAGCTTAATTTGTAAAAATATGATCCTCAAGTACAATCTTTATTACCCCCGAACACAGAAAGAATTTTTGTAATCGAAACCCACTTCTTTTTATTTTTATCCCATTTTACATTTTTTTAATAAAAAAACAACTGCCAACTGAAAATTTTATAAGCACGAATGAGTGACATGTATGTTACAGATAATGAATGCGTCCGAAAGTTTATTCAGTAGGTGCGTTCGAGACTGCATTATTTGTATGGAATTTGAGCTCTGTTTACATTTCCTCTTTGCTTACATTGACCCACATTGAACCTATGTAGTGGATGATTCAATACTTCTTTTCATTTTAAATGTTTTATTTTATTATATTTAGAGCCTGTTTCACAATGTCAAGTAAAGTTCTGATTAGTAACTCGACAAATAAAGACTGGAAAAGGGTCATAAGTCCATAGGAGAAAAAAAAATCACAATGGTCGTTTGCCCCACCTGAATGGGTTATTAATCCAAAAAATTATTTGTTTTGGTTCGTGAACTTATGAGCGTGTGGCAATATATATGTGTGGAGTAACATATCAGACAATGTGAAACAAGCCCTTATTATTCTTTTTATCGTACATTATTGTTAACTCAATGACAAATAAAACAATTTTTTTTAAATTATTCTATTGTTCTTACTGTTTTTCCAGCTAAACTACAATGGTTCAAGAAGTACAAGCTTGTGTGAAACAGAGTTGCAAAAGTTTAAGTCTTTTTTTAGCATAAGCTTGACTTTAATTCACAAGCTAGTTAGTGACTTATGAATTAAAAAAGGGTCTTATTCCTAAGTCAGTTAGTGACTTATGAATTTAAAAAATTTAAGTCATTAGCTGACTGGTGACTTATGAATTAAAAAAATTTAATTCACAACCTACTAAGTGACTTATGAATTAAAAAAAATTTAATTCATAAGCTACATACGTGGTGAATGTTGATTAGAAAAAATATGAATTGGGAAATTTGTAAGCTAGCATGATCATTTTATGATTTTAAAACCAGATTTGAAAGCTAAAAATAGATTCAAAATCTAATTATACTTACTAAGCAGGTACCAAAAGTTTCGAAGTACTTATTTAAGAAAATGGAATGTTTTTTTCCAATTTTAATGAAAATACATATTAAATTATTTTTGCATAAGCAGCAACTCCCACAAAATTCTCCAAAAGCTTGAAAACTACTTTCGTTTATAATTAAATAATTATGTAGTCAAAACAAACTTAAGAATTTCCAATCTTCCAACTAGCTTATGAATTAATTTTTTTTAATTCATAAGTCACTAACTAACTTATGAATTAAATTTTTTTAACTCACAAGTCATCTACAGACTTATGGCTTAGTGATTTTTTAATTCAAAAATTCGCAACCCTCGTGTTAAAAGGTCCATCGTACTGAGGTAAGAAAGAAATCTATACTTTTTGCTTTCTAATAAATTCAGCTTTAGTCGTGGCTATTGGTTGCTACGACAACAACAAAACCTTCGGCAATGCCGAAAAGATAAAAGTGGCCAAGGCCATTGTACGGCATTTGTTGGCCTCGAATTTTAGTTTGGATTAACTTTTTTTTAATAACTATTAATGCCAGAGGAGCACCGGCTAAAGCATGGAGACTACACCTACCTGGCGGAGACGATTTGTAAGGCTCTGCACAGAACTCGTCCAGGAGAGTTCTATGCCGTTCGGGTTAAGGGCGAAAGAGCTTCTGGAAAGCTCTTCGACGCCTGCCGCAACTACCGGAACGAGCTGCAACTTGACGGAACTATCGTCAGGAGGAATTAGAGGTTGATGACCTTCCAGAGGGTGAATGGGTAACTTGTCACTGAAAGGACACCCGTAAGCTGAAGGTTAAGGCTAGCAGGGTGGCTATGCTGTACATGTGGGTGACCAATTCAAAATTGGAATAAGAATCAAATATCTTTTTAATTAATTGTCTTGTTACAACATAAAAATATTAGTATTTAATATTAGTGTAGTATTACCATATACGAGTCCAACTGGCAGAAGGATTTTTATGATCCGGGAACCCTCAAGCGGAAGAGAAGCATGGTGATGCAGGAGAGCCCTGCTAGACCTAGGAAGGTGTCCCTTCTCAAAAATGGAAGTCACAGCAGTCTGATGGTAATGTCTTTTTTTGTCAGGCCGTAAGTCAGTGGTGTTAGGGTGACATTCACCAACACGTGTGGCTTTGACAGCCTTGCGCAGATTTTCATTGCCATCATGGTGGGCAGTGAAAATTTTAAATTTCTGGAGCTCTGCTGTAATGTTGGATTCAGAATTCTGAAAACGACATACATCGCTAGAGGGGAGTTGCTGTGGGATTTCAAGAAGTCCCCATATTTTTGTCAAAACCTCGATAGAGACGTCAACTGCATAGGGAACGTGCAAGACATAACTGAGAACTTATTTGCCAATTGTGCATTTGTGTTGGACTGGTATACGTGTGCCAAGGGATGCAGTCCCATTCCGAAGAGCTACTTGCTCATCCCTCTGCATACCGTGGGAGTCCATGACTGGTAACGGCATTTATTTGTTCCTGGAAGAACGAATTCAGCATGGATCCAAGAAATGCGCCAGAGGGAGGGAATGCGATGGAGATGTTACCTTTGTTACCGTTGACATCGGTAAGTTTAGAAAATCTTTTCCCAATAAAAAGATATTAATATTAACAAATAATTTCAGGTAGCGTCATTCAATTATTCAATATGCTTTGAAAGGGTTGGTAAAGCATTCGGGTAAAGTGATGAACAGGAAATTCACCGCGTTTTGCCTAAGGTAAAAGGATTCTCAAGAGCAGTACAACGACCTTCTGTCTAGGGTTGTTTATACAAATGGAAGGAGGATCGTCGAAGCAGTCCTTCTCATCTACCCAAAAATATAAAAAAACTCAAAATTGAAATTGTCTGTACAATTATAAACACATTTACTGTCATGGCTACCATACTTGATAGCTAGGCATGTTTAACCAGGATTCAATGGCTCTAAAGTATGATACCCATATGTATGAATACAATTTCTGTAAGTCAATCTAGTCAAAAAGCTGGAGACTAGAAAACTAAGAGAGAATTCAGCACTAATATATTCATTTTAATTAATTTTGCTTCATTTTATATTAAATAAGTAAAAATATGGTAGCCCCACATAATTAATTTATTCTGCTTCATTTTTTAAAATAAATTGGTAGCTCCAAACTATGGCAGAATCAGCGCCAAGTGATTTGATTTATTTTATTTTATTTTCCTTCAATTTATATATAATTAATAAATACATTGATAGCTCCACAGCTTTTGGAGACCAAGTGATTTAATTTAATTTATTTTCCTTTATTTTAAATTAAATAAATAAATAAATAAATTTTTAGCTCCAGAGCTTTTGCAGAATCAGGGCCAAAGTAAATTGGTAGCTCCACAGCTTTTGGAGAATCAGGGCCAAGTGATTTAATTTATTTTATTTTAATTTATTTTCCTTCATTTTATATTAAATAAATAAATAAATTGGTAGCTCCACAGCTTTTGGAGAATCAGTGCCAAGTGATTTAACTTATTTTCCTTCATTTTATATTAAATAAATAAATAAATAAATTGGTAGCTTCACAGCTTTTGGAGAATCAGGGCCAAGTGATTTAATTTATTTTCCTTCATTTTATATTAAATAAATAAAGCCAGCTATGCCAACTGAGGCTTCTTCATGCCTTTTAGGCCTTTTTTCACTGCCTGAGGCTTTGAGGCTTTTTTTCATTTATTTGGAATTTTTGTCGTATATCTTACCATCATTTATTTCAATAAATACAGAGATGCAAAGTGAGGATACAAAATTCATGTTATCTAATAAAAAGTGGCCAGTTTTTATAAAAAAAATTTGAAAAACTATATGGATTTTCAATATGTGCGAGAATATGATGTAGCGAGAAATTTTTTTGCCGTTAGAAGAGATATGGCTGCAAACATTGCTGTTACCTCTTTAACATTAATTAAAGTTATTTCGCGAAAAATGTCTAAATTAATTAATGTTCCTTTTTAAATTTATATTGTGATTTCTTTAAGTTTTTTTTTCAAAAGAGGATTATTTTGTTATATAAATCATATTTCTGTTTTATTTTAAAAAAATAAGCAGGTGAGGCTTTTTTCTTTGGAAAAAGGCATCTTTTTTTCTCAAGTGAGGCATTATTTTGCCCAAAGTGGTTGGCAACGCTGTCCACAGCTTTTGGAGAAACAGTGCCAAGTGGTTTAGTTTATTTTAAATAATTAAATGAATTGGTAGCTCCTCATAATTAATTTATTTTTCTTCATTTTATTTAAAAATAATAAATAATAAGCTACCAATTTATTTATTTATTTAAATAAACTTAAGCAAAATAAATTAATTATGTTGAGCTACTTATTTATTTAATTATTCAGCCCATCGTAACAAATCTCCGAACGGACTTCTACGCTACACGAAAAATCAAATGGAATTGATTCCGAATGGAATCAAAAAATGCATTGCCTCATTCATCGTTCTCACTCTCAATTTCGAAATCAGCTGTCGTACGTCACATCATTGAGAGCACAGATTAGCCATATGAAGATGAGAATGTTTCGTACGTTTCACCCTCCAAAACCCATTTGTTTACATTGTTGTATTTGTAATTTCTTCCCGCATCGATGAATAGATGTGAATTGCAACAACAATTTAACCGGTGTCTGAAGATCCCTACTGTCTATGTGTGAGGTTTTTATACACACATTCTCATTTCTTATCTGATATCTGACAGCTCAAGCTTGTTGGCAAATTAAAATGTCTGCCAGGGATTCTCATCTTCATGTAGCTAATCTGTGATTGAGAGTAGTACACAAAGAATGATAGTATACATCAAATGAAGAAAAATACAAATGAAGAAAAATACAAATGAAGAACACAAGTTAAGAAGAGAATTTTTAATAATTTGTGAATATTTTCATAGGTTAGGGGTTGGTTATAGGGATATAGCGATCAGGAAAACGTATTAGGAAAAACAACTCTTGGATACTTTAAGGCCAGGCGCGCAAATGCAACTTAACAGTTTGGTTTCGATTTTGAGCACTAGGTATGGGATTATATGAGATTCCGCGCACATAAACGGGCCGGCACTCCCATATAAGCCCATTGTGCTCAAAATGGAAACCAACATTTTAAGTTGCATGTGAGGGCCTGGCCTAACGTGCTTACTTACAATTTGAAAAATAAAAAGAATACGAATCTATGAGAAATCACTTGAAATAATTTTTTCGTAAACAAAATTTTCCATTGGGAAAATATATTTTTTTTTTTAAACCATTTATTAATTTTCCTGATGAAAATTCTATACGGAAAAGAATTTTCACCAGGAATAAAAATAAATTACCCAAAAACAGAACGCTTTATTAATTTTTTTTTTCCAACAGTGTCATTTGTGAAAATTCCCTACAAGTTAGGAATTTTTTCCTACGTGTACCATCACTCTAAAGAAACAATTTATGGCTCAATGTGATTGGCTTACAATTAGTTCTACTTAAAAATTGTTTATTGGAAGTTTTTTTTAGGCTTTGTTTTAATTTACAATCAAATTCATTCATTTGTGCAATTATTGATGCTTTAATATTGCATCAGCTCTATTTTATATATAAAAACACAGATAGAAATGCATATGAGAATTCCATTTTGTTTTATTTAAGCAAAAACCAGCTTACAAATGTTTGGAGGAGCTGGAATAGGAGTTTGAACTATGAAATCATCAACTTTATTAAATTTTGTATTTATTTTAAAAATAAATCCTTGAAAAATATTTCCTTTCGGTGTTAATAACCAATTCCACTATGGCTACGAAAGGAATAAAGTATCGTAGAGAAGGATGACATTATTTTCGTTTCATTCGGATTCAATGATATGAGCTACAAACATATTTATTTATTTAATATAAAACGAAGAAAAATAAATTAAAATAAAATAAATCAAATCACTTGGCGCTGATTCTCTAAGAGCTGTGGAGCTAGCAATTTATTTATTTATTTAATTTAAAATGAAAGAAAATAAATTAAAGTAAAATAAATTAAATCATTTGGTCTCCAAAAGCTGTGGAGCTACCAATTTATTTATTTATTTAATATAAAATGAAGGAAAATAAATTAAAATAAAATAAATTAAATCACTTGGCCCTGATTCTCCAAAAGCTGTGGAGCTACCAATTTATTTATTTATTTAATATAAAATGAAGGAAAATAAATTAAAAGAAAATAAATTAAATTAAATCACTTAGCCCTGATTCTCCAAAAGCTCCCAATTTATTTATTTATTTATTTATTTAATATAAAATGAAGGAAAATAAATTAAAGTAAAAAAGATTAAATCACTTGGCCCTGATTCTCCAAAAGCTGTGGAGCTACCAATTTATTTATTTATTTAATATAAAATGAAGGAAAATAAATTAAAATAAAATAAATTAAATCACTTGGCCCTGATTCTCCAAAAGCTGTGGAGCTACCAATTTATTTATTTATTTAATATAAAATGAAGGAAAATAAATTAAAAGAAAATAAATTAAATTAAATCACTTAGCCCTGATTCTCCAAAAGCTCCCAATTTATTTATTTATTTATTTAATATAAAATGAAGGAAAATAAATTAAAGTAAAAAAGATTAAATCACTTGGCCCTGATTCTCCAAAAGCTGTGGAGCTACCAATTTATTTATTTATTTAATATAAAATGAAGGAAAATAAATTAAAATAAAATAAATTAAATCACTTGGCCCTGATTCTCCAAAAGCTCTGGAGCTACCAATTTATTTATTTATTTAATATAAAATGAAGGAAAATAAATTAAAATAAAATAAATTAAATCACTTGGCCCTGATCCTCCAAAAGCTCTGGAGCTACCAATTTATTTATTTATTTAATATAAAATGAAGGAAAATAAATTAAAATAAAATAAATTAAATCCCTAGGCCCTGATTCTCCAAAAGCTGTGGAGCTACCAATTTATTTATTTATTTAATATAAAATGAAGGAAAATAAATTAAAATAAAATAAATTAAATCACTTGGCCCTGATTCTCCAAAAGCTGTGGAGCTACCAATTTATTTATTTATTTAATATAAAATGAAGGAAAATAAATTAAAATAAAATAAATTAAATCACTTGGCACTGATTCTCCAAAAGCTGTGGAGCTACCAATTTATTTATTTATTTAATATAAAATGAAAAAAAATAAATTAAAATAAAATAAATTAAATCACTTGGCCCTGATTCTCCAAAAGCTGTGGAGCTACCAATTTACTTTGGCCCTGATTCTGCAAAAGCTCTGGAGCTAAAAATTTATTTATTTATTTATTTAATTTAAAATAAAGGAAAATAAATTAAATTAAATCACTTGGTCTCCAAAAGCTGTGGAGCTATCAATGTATTTATTAATTATATATAAATTGAAGGAAAATAAAATAAAATAAATCAAATCACTTGGCGCTGATTCTGCCATAGTTTGGAGCTACCAATTTATTTTAAAAAATGAAGCAGAATAAATTAATTATGTGGGGCTACCATATTTTTACTTATTTAATATAAAATGAAGCAAAATTAATTAAAATGAATATATTAGTGCTGAATTCTCTCTTAGTTTTCTAGTCTCCAGCTTTTTGACTAGATTGACTTACAGAAATTGTATTCATACATATGGGTATCATACTTTAGAGCCATTGAATCCTGGTTAAACATGCCTAGCTATCAAGTATGGTAGCCATGACAGTAAATGTGTTTATAATTGTACAGACAATTTCAATTTTGAGTTTTTTTATATTTTTGGGTAGATGAGAAGGACTGCTTCGACGATCCTCCTTCCATTTGTATAAACAACCCTAGACAGAAGGTCGTTGTACTGCTCTTAAGATTCCTCTAACCTTAGGCAAAACGCGGTGAATTTCCCGTTCATCACTTTACCCGAATGCTTCACCAACCCTTTCAAAGCGTATTGAATACTGCTCAGCGGTATTTCTTTCGGTGTTGGTTCTCTGCTGAAAACATCCATCAGAATGACGCTACCTGAAATTATTTGTTAATATTAATATCATTTTATTGGGAAAAGATTTTCTAAACTTACCGATGTCAACGGTAACAAAGGTAACATCTCCATCGCATTCCCTCCCTCTGGCGCATTTCTTGGATCCATGCTGAATTCGTTCTTCCAGGAACAAATAAATGCCGTTACCAGTCATGGACTCCCACGGTATGCAGAGGGATGAGCAAGTAGCTCTTCGGAATGCGACTGCATCCCTTGGCACACGTATACCACTCCAACACAAATGCACAATTGGTTTTGACAACAATATGGGGACTTCTTAAAATCCCACAGCAACTCCCCTCTAGCGATGTATGTCGTTTTCAGAATTCTGAATCCAACATTACAGCAGAACTCCAGAAATTTAAAATTTTCACTGCCCACCATGATGGCAATGAAAATCTGCGCAAGGCTGTCAAAGCCACACGTGTTGGTGAATGTCACCCTAACACCACTGACTTACGGCCTGACAAAAAAAAAGACATTACCTTCAAACTGCTGTGACTTCCATTTTTGAGAAGGGACACCTTCCTAGGTCTAGCAGGCCTCTCCTGCATCACCATGCTTCTCTTCCGCTTGAGGGGTTGCTCAACTTCCATAGTTTGCATGGGATTGGCTGAAAATAGACGAAAAAGAAGTTTTATTTATTACTTTGGAGAAGTATTACTTTGCGAAGCCAACGTCTTCTTCTTCTACTCCAAGACAATCCAGCCAACTTTATCGAGCCGCCTCCGAAAGTTCTGGTAGGCGTCGTAAAGTGGGCCAGATTTCTTGAGGGTTCCCGGATTATAAAAATCCTTCGGCCAGTTGGACGCGCATATGGTGGTGAGTGTCTCCGCCATACAGCGAAAAGATAGTTTTATGTTTTATGTTGTAAGATAGTTTTATAGTTTTATGTTGTAACAAGACAATTTCATTTGTTTCTTACTCCAATTTTGAATTGGTAACCCACATGTACACCATAGCCACCCTGCAAGCTTTGGCCTTCAGCTTACGGGTGTCTAGAGTGTAGTGCTCAGCCGCATATCCTAGAAATACTTCTTCAAGTTCCAGGTTTTTACTCCTGTAGTTTGCGAGTTTCTAAAGAAAATTTCTTATTTTTGCATTTACAAAAAAAAATATATCTTACTTCAGCAGTTAACGAATCTGCAACATAAGGCTGTAGTTCCCCTCTTCCGGCTTTTACGTCGAACTCAAGATTAAAAGAAAGTTAAATTGAGTAAGTTTATATAGTATCAAGTAGCTGGTAGCAGGTAAATAAAAATAGTCTCAGGACTTAGTGGGCAGAGGAAAGCTCTTTAAAAACAATTAGGCGGTGCTTTCAAAAATGCATGGTTGCTTTTCTTTTGCAATCCCATTAGTACCAGAAAAACTCATTAGGCACGACTTTTACTGCGCTTCAAATATTTAAGTGTTGATTTTATGAAACCCTGAAGTTGACAGTTCATTTATCACATTGCAAGACATTTGCAACCATGAATTTATGAAATTCCATGAGTAAATTTTTCGAAATAAAATTTACCATTGCTGTTAGATTTGTTTGCCCTGGGCTTGTCCTTCGAGTAAAAAATTACCAAGTCAACCCCTGGAAGGTCATCAACCTCCAAATCTTAAATTAAAAGAAAAAACATTTTCAGAGTGAGTATAAGGAGAAATGTGCTTTAAGATGTGAAAACGAATACATCTCTTAACACATTGACGTCCGTTTTTGCCAACTAAGCAGTAAATACTTAAAAGTTAAGATCTTTTTGAATATCTTGTAGGAAAAAGAACTTAGATTTTTCGAGTATTGGTATAATTTTATGTACAAAATTGGTTGTAATTCGTTAATTTATTTCAAGAGGACTACGCTTAGCAATCAGGAAATTGCTAGAACGTTTAGCTAATCACAGCTTTTAAGCAATGGCAGTCAATTTATTTAATTTATTAAAACTTTTAAAGTTTTATTTAATTACAATCATTAATATTAATAACAGAATATTGGTTTTCAAAAACATAAAAAAAGACTTACTCTAAACTAAAATTAAAGGCCAACAAATGGCGTATAATGGCCTTGGCCACCTTTATCTTTTTGGCATTCGCCACGACTGACTCCAGATCCGTTAGGCTTCTCAATTTCTAAAAATGCTGAATTTATTAGTAAGCGAACTGTTTAGATTTTTATAAATACTTCTTTCTTACCTCAGCATCCATAGATTCTTTGACATAGGCTTGAACTTCTTGCACCATTGTAGTTTTGCTTTGAAAATAAGAATAATAATGGTTTGTGTATTTGGTAAATGAGGTTGCTGCATTCGACCGATAGAAAAGTGGGAGTGGTTGGTGTATTTGATAAAATGGGGTTGCTGTATTGGAGAGAATTAACTATGGATGTTTGTTACACAATCACGCCAAAACGGCTGAACGGATCTGGATGAAATTTGTCACAGATGTAGATTATAGTCTAAAAACAGGCTACTTTTTATCCCTATGGTTATATTTCTATATATTTATAAATTATAAGTGTGTGTCAAAAAAGAAAGACTGAAATAAAGAAAAGATAAATTGAACCAAGGAATTCTTATATCAGAGTGCGTGGGTATGTGAGGGTGTAAAAACAAGAGATATATCTACTATTAGCACATAGTTAGTTTCCAGGATATTTTTGTGTAAATCTAAGCTTTGTTGTCAACATTTGAAAAGCATTACAACCACAAACGTTATCCATCCATTAAAAAAAAGCCTGTTTAATTTTGTCCATTCTTTTGTATCTGTGAATTTGCGAACCGTTTTTGAATTTGAAGTTGTTGTTGCTCATTCCATATCGTGTCCATTCTTCGCTTATTATAATATGCCAATTATCATCAAATACGTTTTGACTGACATGGGCACGGCTCGCAAAATTGTAGGTAAAGTGAATCGTACTCCTCTTTTGTTTTACTTTTACTTAATTTACAACTGAAGTTGAGTGCCTCATTTCCTTGAATAGTTGTTATTCTCATTTTGGAGGTTGTCACTCTTCGAGAAAATACCTTGAGTACATGGAACTCGCATATTCCTTGCTGATTTTTCTTTCGACGAGGTCTTTGTCGGTCATAAAAGATTTTATTTTGTCAGCCATATCTTCAATATTGATTTTAAATATTTTAAAAAAATCCTTCAAGCGACAAAGCTTGCTCATCAACTTATACATCAACTGCAACTACTTGCGTCGCTTCGTCCCTGTACTGTCTTGAATAGTTATTATTATAACAGGGAAGACTCACTTTTAGGCACTGTCTACAAAAAGAAACTATGGCCAAGCTCTGAGTGCTTGTTATATTTCATCTATCCAGAAAAATAGGCCTTTAAAAATTTTCTTCGATTTACTATCGACAGTCCGCTCATCGATTTATATTTCTGTTGTCGCTTTTGAAAAAAAAAAAAAACAAACCAAAAAAGTATTGAGTTCGGTCTATAACTGGTCTGAATGTTCACTTACTTGAACACTTTCAGCCGTAAAATTGTCATTGTCATCCTCTATACCAACAGATAAGTTATTTTGGGTTGCCAAATTTTATTTTTGCCAAGGTTTGGTTCTCAAATCATCCGGCCGTAATTAATGTTGATACTTTTCACTCCTACTTGGGGTACCTAAGGTATCTTCTGTTCTTGCTTCTTTTGCAGCAGCTCATGAATTTTATTTAAATACACTCAGAGAAAAATACTATAAAATCAATGGGAATAACCATTGTTTCAATGGTTTTATACGATTAAAATTGGTCAATGGGACATAGACCATTACTTTAATAGTTTTGAAACTATTGTTTTAATGGTACGTGCGTACTATTGTTTCAATAGTTTCACAGTATTAAAATAATGGTACGTCTTATAAATAATCAATGGGTTGTACTATTAAAGACTTAAATTGATAGGACATGTCCTATTGAAAATCAATGTGGCAATCCTATTGATTCAGTAGTGAAATACCATTGTTTAATTTCGAAATTCGAAGTCTACTGTATGTGTTGTACTATTAGCTTAATAGTATTATCTTATTATATTCATTTTCGAAATTGTTTTAATAGTTTAATACTATTCTTTTAATAGTATCATACTATTGTTTTAATAGTATAGTACTATTGGTTTAATAGTGTAGTACTATTGTTTTAATAGTGTTGAACCATTGTTTTAATAGTGATATACCATTGTTTTAGTAGTATAGTGCTATTGCTTTAATAGTATAGAACTATTGTTTTAATAGTGTGGTACCATTGTTTTAATAGTGATATACCATTGTTTTAGTAGTATAGTACTATTGCTTTAATAGTATAGAACTATTGTTTTAATAGTGTGGTACCATTGTTTTAATAGTGATATACCATTGTTTTAGTAGTATAGTACTATTGTTTTAATAGTATAGAACTATTGTTTTAATAGTGTGGTACCATTGTTTTAATAGTGATATACCATTGTTTTAGTAGTATAGTACTATTGTTTTAATAGTGTGGTACCATTGTTTTAATAGTATAGTACTATTGTTTTAATAGTGTGGTACCATTGTTTTAATAGTATAGTACTATTGTTTTAATAGTATGGTACCATTGGCTTAATAGTATAGTACTATTGTCTTAATAGTGTTGTACCATTGTTTTAATAGTATAGTACTATTGCTTTAATAGTGTAGTACTATTATTTTAATAGTGTAGTACTATTGTTTTAATAGTATGGTACTATTGTTTTAATAGTATAGTACTATTGTTTTAATAGTGTGGTACCATTGGCTTAATAGTATAGTACTATTGTTTTAAAAGTATAGTACTATTGTTTTAATAGTACAGTACTATTGATTTAATAGTATAGTACTATTGTTTTAATAGTGTGGTACTATTGGTTTAATAGTATAGTACTATTGTGTTAATAGTATGGTACCATTGGCTTAATAGTATAGTACTATTGTCTTAATAGTGTTGTACCATTGTTTTAATAGTATAGTACTATTGTTTTAATAGTGTGGTACCATTGTTTTAATAGTATAGTACTATTGTTTTAATAGTATGGTACCATTGGCTTAATAGTATAGTACTATTGTCTTAATAGTGTTGTACCATTGTTTTAATAGTATAGTACTATTGCTTTAATAGTGTAGTACTATTATTTTAATAGTGTAGTACTATTGTTTTAATAGTATAGTACTATTGTTTTAATAGTATAGTACTATTGTTTTAATAGTGTGGTACCATTGGCTTAATAGTATAGTACTATTGTTTTAAAAGTATAGTACTATTGTTTTAATAGTACAGTACTATTGATTTAATAGTATAGTACTATTGTTTTAATAGTGTGGTACTATTGGTTTAATAGTATAGTACTATTGTTTTAATAGTGTGGTACCATTGACTTAATAGTATAGTACTATTGTTTTAAAAGTATAGTACTATTGTTTTAATAGTGTGGTACTATTGTTTTAATAGTATAGTACTATTGTTTTAATAGTGTTGTACCATTGTTTTAATAGTATAGTACTATTGCTTTAATAGTGTAGTACTATTGTTTTAATAGTGTGGTACTATTGTTTTAAAAGTATAGTACTATTGTTTTAATAGTATAGTACTATTGCTTTAATAGTATAGTACTATTGTTTTAATAGTGTAGTACTATTGTTTTAATAGTATAGTACTATTGTTTTAATAGTGTAGTACTATAGTTTTAATAGTATAGTACTATTGTTTTAATAGTGTGGTACCATTGGCTTAATAGTATAGTACTATTGTTTTAAAAGTATAGTACTATTGTTTAATAGTACTATACTTTTAAAACAATAGTACTATACTATTAAGCCAATGGTACCACACTATTAAAACAATAGTACTATACTATTAAAACTATAGTACTACACTATAGTATAGTACTATTGCTTTAATAGTATAGTACTATTGTTTTAATAGTATAGCACTATTGTTTTAATAGTATTATTTAATCGCTTTCATAGAATGTATTATTGAGAATCAGTGGTAAGCATTATTGTTTTAATGTGGTATCTATATCAATCTTACTACGCAACCACATACCTTTTGTTTTAAATGTAGTATAGTAGTATTAAATTAATAGATATGAAACTAAAAAATAATACGAACCATGTTCCAAAAATACAAAGCTAAAACGATAAAGCATTATAACACATTAGGTATAAATCCTAAAAAATATACTTACTTTTACATTATACTCAGTCATAGTTATCCATAACCTGTTTAGTAAAAATAATCTCCAAAAAATATATACAAAATTTGAGTAATTTTTCACTATTTAAATTTTATAATTTATTCAAAAAGTACTTAAAATTTAACATTTTTTCTTAAAACTAAGTCTTTTAAATGGATTTTATATTTTTCCTTAAATCTAAGTCTCTTAAATAGGTTTTCTATTACAAAAAAGGTAAACTAAGTTCAATACCTGTAGGTATGATTAGATGGATATAACGATACAAATTTGAAGTTGAGTTTAAAATAATATTTTATGTTGGGAAACAAATTTGTGTGTTCCAAAAAAGGTTATTAAATTTTTTTTACTCGAAACACTTTCAACCCATTCTGTAAATAATGAATGTGGATTGGAGGGCTGTCAAAATCATTCACACAGTGTAAGGAAAAAGTTTTTTGGTGTTTGTCTATTACAAATGCTTGCAGATGTTCATTGAAATATTTTATGTTCCACTCTTCACAAAGAAAATAAATCTTTGATTCATATTTAAAAATTTCTTGAATTTCAAAAAGCAAAAAAGATTCATCGGCTTTAGTCAAAAAAAAATGTTTTTTGTATAATTTTCCCTTAAATGTTAATTTTGATATGCAATTTACTTCACAAGGAGTTATGCTAGATTTGTCATAATTAATGTTTTCATAGAGAAGATTTAAATTACATGCATAAATTGACTTCTCATCGAAAATAAAATCGCTTTCAAAAAAACTTTGTTTAAGAAGATTGTGGGAAAATTTAAGTCCAGCTTTGAAAGCAAGAGTGTATGAAATATTGATTCTTGAATTTGTAGCTTTTGCAGCCTGCTTGTTTTGTCTGTGTAAAGCCTCAAAACGCATGCACCACAAGGTTCTAAGTGTTCCGCATTTTCGAATTGCAGAAGGATAATGCACCAAAAAGTGAAACTTGGGTTTCAATGGTTCTTTAAATGTTTTAATAAACAAAGAGTTATGTTTGGCGATTAAGTGTTCCAAGGAATTAAGTTGTGATTCATTTATTTTTGGTAAGAGTATTAAATCAATCATTTTAACCAGTGTTAAAAGAAGTTCCCATATCTTATTATTTTCTGGTACAAGATCTCCTATCATCAAGGGCAAAAAATGTATTAGAGTCATTGTTTCACGAGCAGTCATTTTCAAATTGTTTGCTTTTAACAACGACAATACAAATGGAGGCGAAATGTTACCTATCTCCGTTTCTCCATAGTTAAACAACTGTTTACGATTGTTAAGAACATCAATAGAAAAAAATTTTGAGCTCTCGATAAAGTGTACCAAGATCTTTGATATATCATACCTGCAAATACCTTCAAAAATATCATGCATAATATCAAAATAAAAATTTTGCGATACATGAAAAGACTTGATTTCGTTAAAAACACAATTTTCTTTAATACCAGTCAATTTTTCGTTTCTTATCTCAAGATCTGCTTGATAATTGTCAGGATTACGTAAGTAAGAGGCATACTCCTTTACGTCAGACTGCATATCAATTCTGCTTCTTTTGCAGGCTCTGCAGTAAAAGTTTGAATTAAAGCTACTTGAAAATCCCAAATAAGTGTTGAGACCCAGGTTATCTCCGACAACAAATGCTAAGATGAAATGTATGTGGTAACTCTTTTTATTTACATTTATTTCCAAACCCTCCCTTTCAAGATTTTGTATACGATCAACAAATGGTTTCATCGAAAAAGAATTACCAAATGAAGACCTATCTTTTGTTTTGAAAAAACCGGCTACAAAAATGTTTCTCAATTTCGACAGTTGATGCTTAGGAATGGTTGGGAAAGTATAATACACACCACAGATCGATTGATCTTTAGCATGTGAGCCGAGAGGATTGTCTATACAAAAGTCATCTAAGAATAAAATAAAAGGTATTATTAATTTATTTTCAAAACTCTGTGCCTTTTCCTTCCAAACTTGCGCATTTATTAAGCTGTTGTGAATACCAGGTGCACAACTATTCAGCATATTTGTATTCTCTAATGTCTGATGCAAAACATTTTCAGACTGAAAAAATCGTTGAATTTGAAATTCGATAGGCATGATAACTCCTGTAACCTTATTAGTATCTAATGTGGGGGCGTTATTAACAATAACTTCGCATACTTCTTCATTTATAGTATAATACAGAGGTTTCTTAAACAAACCTTTCGTTTCTAATTCTTGAATTAATTTGTATTCTGTACTGACAGACCTGAAATGAAGTGAAAGCTGATCTAATATATTAATAGCACTAGCCCTGTTTGTTTCGGTTTCAATAAGAGGCACAATTTTCAAAACAACAGCTTTCAATAGAGGGTTAATTACACTCTTTTGAACTTGTTCGATAATATCTGAAACGTTTTTTCTATTGAAGTTATCATTTTTGTGTAGAGATAGGGCGAAAGTAACTCCAACTATATCCATTGCAAAATCTTCGGAGCTTGGTGTAAATTCAGGTATATTCTGAATTAAGGTTTGTGGAAGAGATTCTGACATAATAAGAGGAAACAAACTTGTTGTACTCGAAACACTTTCATGGGGATTTAAAATGCTTTGAACTGTTTCGTTACAAATGTGATTTGTTTTTGGTTTAGAAATTTTATTTTCGTGCACTCTTTGTAAATGGCGTTTAAACGCGTAAATGTTTTGAAATTGCTGTAGACAGCCTTCTTCCGAGCATAAAAAAAAATCCAAACTTTTTAAGATGTGGTCGCATTTCAAATGATTAATTAAATTCTTAGACGAAAAATAATTTTTTGATTGAACACACAAAAAACATTTCATTTTGACTATGCTAGTAATTACTAACTAAATTTGTATTCAGTTATTAATTTGTATTCACGCACTAATTTTAGTATAATTATAATTGAGCGTTCGATTGAACTCCAAAGTAGTAAGATAAACTATCGATAAACAAAAAAAGATTTACCTTTCTTGGGATAGTAAAAACTCTTTACATGTAAAATTTACAATTTACAAGCAAAAATTTTAATGAAATATAAGATCTATACAAAATAATATTGTTTTCTAATCTTTACCTATAGAAAATTTTAGCGGGGCTTGGTTTCAGCATGTTCTGATGTTAACTGGTGGCTTCAACACAGCATCAAGGGGAGAAAGGATTACAAAATCACGTAAATCTGAAAAAAAATACAATACCATATCGAAATTGTGTTACTTAATTTCTCAAACTGTTTTTTTGTATGAAAGAAGATTTAATAAAAACAAAACCCAGAAAAATCTATCCGCGGTGGACTGTATCCGTATAGTGGACGTTAATTTTGTATGAAATACAAATAAAATAAATAGTTCGGTGTTTTAAATGGAATTTCACTTTCCCTGTACACCACTGCGGAAAGCTTTTCTGTTATACTTATATGTATACATATGCATATAAATAAAATCAAAATTTAAATGAATCGAAATGTTATCTTTACCTGTATAAGTATTTTCGAGTTCCTTTATTACACCAATGAGGTGTTGTCTTCTATTTTCTGTTGCAAAATTAGAATAATTTTGGTGATGAATGCTGGCCAAAGTTGAAAAAGCTGGATTTGTTTGTTGGACTTAAAATGTCGTAGTTGATTTAAACCTGAAATTTAAGTTTAAAAACTGTTAAAATTAACTAGATCAACGTTACGTATTCATTGCAACAAAGAATAAAATATAACACATCGATTCTATATTTTAAGACAAAGTCTCATCAAAAGCATTAGTGGCAGGATTACTTGACATTAAATTTCCCAAAAGTAATGCTTATGACTTTTAATTTTATTCGAGTTGGAATTCAAAAGGAGAAATATTTTCAATACAATACAACTATTGTATACCAGAAATTATACCAAGTCTAAATTAGTGCATGAGACAATTTCATGAAGATGACTCATAAAAAGTTCAATTAAAAAAATTGTAATACAATAAATTTTAAATGTTAATAAAGTCCGTATTTAAAAAGGAAAAAAGGGAGAAAGGATTACGAAATCATGTTAATCTGAAACAATAATAAAATATCATATCGAAATCGTGTTACTTAGTTTCTCAAACTGTTTTTTTTTTGTATAAAAGAAGATTTAATAAAAACAAAACCAAAAAAAAATCTATCGGCGTTGGACTGTATCCGTATAGTGGACGTTAATTTTGTATGAAATACAAATAAAATAAATAGTTCGGTGTTTTAAATGGAATTTCAATTTCCCTGTACACCACTGCGGAAAGCTTTTCTGTTATACTTATATGTATACATATGCATATAAATAAAATCAAAATTTAAATGAATCGAAATGTTATCTTTGCCTGTATCAGTATTTTCGAGTTGCTTTATTACACAAATGAGGTGTTGTCTTCTATTTTCTGTTGCAAAATCAGAATAATTTTGGTGATGAATGCTGGCCAAAGTTGAAAGAGCTAAGATTTGTTGTTTGGGTTTAAAATGTCATAGTCGATTTCAACCTAAAATTTAAGTTTAAGAACTGTAAAAATTAACTAGATCAACGTTACGTATTTATTGCAAAAAACAATAAAATATAACACATCGATTCTATATTTTAAGACAAAGTCTCATCAAAAGCATTAGTGACAGGATTACTTGACATTAAATTTCCCAAAAGTAATGCTTATGACTTTTAATTTTATTCGAGTTGGAATTCAAAAGGAGAAATATTTTCAATACAATACAACTATTGTATACCAGAAATTATACCAAGTCTAAATTAGTGCATGAGACAATTTCATGAAGATGACTCATAAAAAGTTCAATTAAAAAAATTGTAATACAATAAATTTTAAATGTTAATAAAGTCCGTATTTAAAAAGGAAAAAGGGGAGAAAGGATTACGAAATCATGTTAATCTGAAACAATAATAAAATATCATATCGAAATCGTGTTACTTAGTTTCTCAAACTGTTTTTTTTTTGTATAAAAGAAGATTTAATAAAAACAAAACCCAAAAAAATCTATCGGCGTTGGACTGTATCCGTATAGTGGACGTTAATTTTGTATGAAATACAAATAAAATAAATAGTTCGGTGTTTTAGATGGAATTTCAATTTCCCTGTACACCACTGCGGAAATTTTTGCTGTTATACTTATATGTATACATATGCATGTAAATAAAAACAAAATTTAAATGAATCGAAATGTTATCTTTACCTGTATCAGTATTTTCGAGTTCCTTTATTACACAAATGAGGTGTTGTCTTCTATTTTCTGTTGCAAAATCAGAATAATTTTGGTGATGAATGCTGGCCAAAGTTGAAAGAGCTGAGATTTGTTGTTTGGGTTTAAAATGTCATAGTCGATTTCAACCTAAAATTTAAGTTTAAGAACTGTAAAAATTAACTAGACCAATGTTGTGTATTTTTTATGAAATACATAGCACATATGTAAATACTTTATAACTGACTGACTCTGTAACGCTGTTTAAATTGAATTAAAGGCAGAGCAGAGAAAGTGGCCATTTTGTGAGGACATTTAAACCATCAGTTTTTATGTCTATGTACCGCTGTTGAAATACTTGCAGTCCATTTTTTCTGAACTTCAGACCATGGCTCATTATTATGCGTCAACCAAATAATGGTTTGCTCAGTTTCTTCAAACAGAATTTCTCAAAAATAATGTTTAAACCGATTGTGTTTTGTTTGTTTAGCCTTATGGTCTTTGCTTTCATTGATTAATTGCATTTTTAATCCTCTATGCTTAATTCTCGCATTTACGGTTTTATCGTGCAGTTTACCTGTTGGATTACCTCTTTTTTGCAGATAATATTCCTGACAAAAATTAAATAAAAAACGGATTAAAAGCAGGTAGGTATCAAAGTATATGCATTTGATTTATGTCGGTTTTCATTGTAGAAAAGATTGGATCTGTTTGCGAAAAAATTTGATTTTTTTCCATATATTTACATGGACAATTGAAAATTTGTTGGTTTTAAATTTTTATTATTTGTGCCGAGGACGCGACATTCGACGTTATTATTAAAAAAATATGTAATACAAATTTAAACATTGGATTTTGAAGACGAAGGAGTTTTGATTTTCAGATCGAATCTTTCAGTTTTCAATGAAAAACGACATTAGTGATCATGTAAAGTTCTGTAAAAAAAAGCTTACTTTGATTTCTGATGGAAAAAGACAATGAATAGCATTTGTGGCTGCTTCTATATCTCTCATATTCATCCTCTTATTGAAAGAAACATAGCTGCCAACAAAAATGGACACCAATAGTTGTTTAGACGAAAAAAGTCTAAACAATGTTTTTTTTCATAGTATTCCAAAACGCCCTGGCCCTTCTCTGTTTTTCTTACAAGTTCTAGGAGTATTATATCATCCAAAATTTTTGTCTCATAGCCAAGGAAAGCGTGTGAAGATTTGGCTTAACTTTTAGTACTTTATTAATATTTTTCTTTTTCTGAGCACAAAATACTTTTTAAGAAGTTATCAGATTTCAAAAGATAATCATGCCGATTATGGAATTCGCAATACTGGATTCATGGCAAATGAGTAAAGAGAAACGAGTGCTTGCACTGCGAATCCAGAATTACGAATTCGATAATCGGCATGAATGTTACCATTTGGACGAAAAATAAGTCCGTTAATAAACACACAAAAATCATTTGATTGAAGAATACATTAAAAATTTTATTCAAGCAATGATTTAATAAGGCTGTTAATGTTGGCGTTTGGGTGCTCACCAAAATTGTAAAAAAAGCTTTCGATGAATGAGTAAAAATTTTTACCCTCTTTGGGGTAGTTGAAATTCATAACATGGAAAAGTTTAAAGGTTATATCTACACATTTCAATAAATTAGGGAATTTATATAGTATGCCATCGTAAAACGTATAAAATAAATCAAGATTTTGTTTATCTTTACCAATTCCAATTATTAAAGGCTGGAGAGTTAGGCCCTTAGTTAAATATTTTTGTCTCAATGACTCTACCCTGTCTGCATAGTCCGATACTGATTGGCAGTAAATAAGGCAGGAATCTTGGGCGTCTTTGATTGATGGTTTCCATTTGGATTTTTTTGTATCCCTTTTTCCAATTGATAAGACCGGTGGTTTCAACACAGCATGGAGCAAGGAAAGGATTAAAAAATCGCGTGAATCTGAAACAATAATAAAATAGCAAAACGCAATCGTGTTACCTAATTTCTCAAACTGTTTTGTATAAAAAGTTACAAAAAAACAAAACCCAAATAAATCTATCCGTGATGGACTGTATCCGTATAGTGGACACTAATTTTGTATGAAATACAATTGAAATTTTTATAGAGAGATTCATTTGGGTTTTCCCCCCTTCAGCCATGAGGGGCAATTTTCTAAAAAAAATGGCTTAAAACTGAAAAAAAATTATTAAAAAACAACGGTTACACTTACAATACCATGATACACCTTTTTGTAAAGATAGAAATCTCTTCTTTTATGTTTTTTTTTTTAATAAAGTTGTTTCAAAGAATCGTATTTGAACACTTAGTTTTCAAACTTAAAATTTTGAAGAAAAAAATTGAAAAATTTTGTTCAAACTAATTTTTTCCAAAATTTAACGTTAAGTAGTAGTTATTTTATATTTAATATGTAATGTTTTAATTCATTTTTAGTCAAATACCAAAAACTGAATGCTAAAACCTCTTCTAATTTTACAAAAAGGTGTAATTGTTGTAAGTGTAAGTGTAACTTTTTTTTTTAATATTTGTTTTTATGTTTCAAGTCAATTTTTTAGGAAATTGCCACTCCTGGCTAAACGGGGGGAATAGCCCCCCCCTTCCGATACGATTTTGTTCTTGTCTTAAACCAGCCTACACGCTCTAGCTTTTTGTCACAAATTAAGCGTATCACCCTGTATATGGTATAAGTAAAAACAAAATGTAAATAAATCGAAATGTTATCTTACTTGTGTCAGAATTTTCAAGTTCCTTTAATAGCACCAATGAGGCCTTGTCTTTTATTTTTTGTTGCAGAATTGGAATAAGTTTGGTGACGAATGCTGGCCAAAGTTGAAAAAGCTGAGATTTGTTGCTTGGGTTTAAAATATCATAGTCGATTTCAACCTAAAATTTAAATTTAAGAACTGTAAAATTTAACTAGACCAATGTTGCGTATTTTTTATGAAATACATAGCACATATGTAAATACTTTATAACGGAATGACTCTGTAACGCTGTTTAAATTGAATTAAGGGCAGAGATAGCGCATAGACTTACAAGTGTGTGCCCCAAAGAATGTTTAAAAAGTGGCCATTTTGTCAGGACATTTAAACCATCAGTTTTTATGTCTATGTGCCGCTGTTGAAATACTGCAGTCCATTTTGTCTGAACTTCAGACCATGGCTCATTATTATGCGTCAACCAAATAATGGTTTGCTCAGTTTCTTCGGTGCTTAAAGAACACTCGTCAATTAGGGAATCACGTACAGATGTTTCTAGACATAAACAAAATTACCCAAAAATAATGTTTAAACCGATTTTGTTTTGTTTGTTTTACCTTGGTCTTTACTTTCATCGATTAATTGCCTTTTTAATCCTCTAAGCTTAATTCTCGCATTTACGGCTTTATCGTGCAGCTTACCTGTTGGATTAAGCCCACGACCTCTTTTATGCAGATAATATTCCTGACAAAAATTAAATAAGAAATGAATTAAAAGCAGGTAGGTATCAAAGTATGCATTTGATTTATGTCGTTTTTCATTGTAGAAAAAATTGGATCTGTTTGCTAAAAGATTTGATCTTTTTCCATATTTACATGTTTTATCAAAAAAGTTTAAGAGTCGGTAATTTTGTTGCATAAGTTGTGGACAGGCTATTTCTGTGTAATTTTCCTCTACACTAATACTATATCAAATCATGCTCACATCCCAGCAAACATTTTAATTCAAAATTGAATCATAAATAAATCACAAAAGTGAAGAACCTGACCGGAAAAGAATTCACTTATGATGCAATTTGAATTCTTTTACCTGGGCACTTGGACACCGATATGAATCGCTTTTGTGAATGATTTATGATCTTCATTTAAACTTAATTTAAATCAATGTATATAAGAGTCTATAAGATTATTTCTTTATCTTTTCTGAATCATAAATATGATTGCATTATGATTCATTTAAATGAAGGTATTTACTCAGAATCCCTTCTCTTAAATGAACATTCACAATTCATTCACTTAATTGGAATCATTTTTGGTGAAGAAAGTCTGAACCTTCAGAAAATGTTTGCTGGGATGTTTCATTCAAAAGCGCACTTCTCGAATTTCAGATCGAATCTCTCAGATTTCAATGAAAAACGACATTAGTGATCATGTTAAGTTCTGTATTTTTTGATTTTTTAAAGTAAAAAAAAGCTTACTTTGCTTTCAGAAGGAAAAAGACAATGAACAGCATTTGTAGCTGCTTCTATATCTCTCATATTCATCCCCTTATTGCAAGAAACATAGCTGCCAACAATAATGGACACCAAAAGTTCTCTATTTTTTTCGTCTAAACAATGTTTTTTTTCAAAGTATTCCAACACGCACTGGCCCTTCTCAGTTTTTCTTAGCAGTTCTTGCAGTGTTATATCATTCACAATTCTTGTCTCATCGCCAAGGGAAGCATGTGAAGATGTGGGTGAACTTATAGTACTGTACAATTCAGTTGTATTTGGAGTACTGGTTGTACAATTGTTCTCAATCCAAGCCTTACAGGCATCTGAAACGTAGCTTGGCAACTTATAATTAAAGAAGAATAAGAAGAAACAAAACATACAAAAATTAAGATTCGAAAGTTAAGGCAATTGAACTTTGAGTAACCTACATTTCTTCTCCACACGCTTAAATGGTATTTGAATTTTGCCCTTGTACCTAAAAGGGGAGCAGGAAACAGATCATTTATCTCAGATTCAGTAACAACCAGAAGACTTTCAATGTCAAACTCATTATTTATAATATATTTAAGAATAATATATTTAGCTCTATAATTATGATATAAAGCCAGAAAGTCATACCAACAACACGCTTATAGACCATTTCCTCAAATCCGAATTTATTGCAGATCAAATCTTTCAATTCATTTTCAGGCTGGTCTTCAAACCTCTCAACAAACTCAGTGATAATAACATTTTCAGAATTTGAATTTTCATTTTGTTTGCTAGTACCATCAGCAGCCGAAATGATTATATCTTGCACATCAATATTTATTATATCTCCGATTTCACACCTATCCATAACTGTTTGGGATAAAAGATCTTGCTTTTAAATAGTGCCAGAAATTTTAAAAAGTCAAATCTAATAAACATGAATTTTTTAAAAAGTTTGCTTTTAAGATATGAATGTATGTACATTGTATAGGATTTTGCTAACTTTGCCTTGTTTTCTGTAATCAAAAGAAAGCATCGACTTTATACAAACTTGTTTCATGTTCCCTGCTTTCCTTTTTTACCAGTTAGTGCCTTTTTTGCCTACTTTTCCTTTTTAGCAAAAAGCCCTATTGCAAATGAAGTATTGAAGAAGTTCAATGCTGTTTTTATTGCAAATACGGGACCTAAAATTATTAAGCAAATAGGTGTTGTAATGAATATTGGCGTCAATTCTAAATTTCGCGGAAACGTTAAATTAAAACCCCGATAATTATCTGGAGTTGGGTAACACTATATGGAGTAAAGTTATTTTTGTATTGATATGAATCACATTTGTTAAAAAAAAGTGGGTAACATCAGTTTTGCACTCACAGCCTCATTTAATCTCACAAAAACACGGATATATGTAAATAAATATTTGTTTTTGTTTCACAATAAACTTTCGTATAGGATGTTATAAAAAATTACAGCTTATAGGTAGGAGACAAATAGACGCCCCCCTCCATATTACTGTTGTCTGGATTAAATACAAGGATTCAAGCCTTTTATTGTATCTTATCCCAAGGATTTTCATATAAATCACCTGTTTTTTCTTTCTAAACAAACCCTTATGTAAACCAGTCATTTTGTATCCTAATATACCTACTATAGAGGTCTGCATGAATACATTAATTTGCTTCCTCTAAATGGGTATAGTAGCTCAGTGTACACTGTTTATACATATAATCCAGTGTACACTGAACCAAGTACCCGTTTTTTAGCTTCAAACACTGTAAACCATTCATTGCCTCATTATCAAAACTGGTACAGTATTTGGTCTCTCTCTCTCAAATGAGTGCATGACTCCACGAAACGAGTGTACAACTCCAACCGTGCATTTTACACTGACAATTAGTACACAAAATACTCAGTATATAAGTGAGAGGAATCGTATGCTGGAATGCATTCAATAAAACGATTACATAGTTTAGTTGGTTTCTAGATTTTGACAAATTATAAAGATAACAAATATAAAATAAATGAAAAAAAAAACTTTATTTATTTGTTTGTTTCATACTATGCCCGTTTGGTAACTAAAACTTTCACCAAGAAAGTGGGTTTTTTTCCTATGGGTTTTGACAGCAATTTGTGAAAATTTGTTTAAAAAAATTCACGTTACCAAACAGACCGATTATATTTTACTCCATTTCTTTACAGACATTTCTCACTTACATATTGAAGAACAAATTTGAATGAAAAGAAAAGTAGGTAAATCCGTATTTGGAGTATACCCACTACTCAGTGTACTAGATGCACCTACTCAGTGTACTTAGTGATGTGTCCACTTGTTTTGTGTTATAATGAACACTACTCTCAGTGCTTGTTTTAAAATAAGTGAAGGATTTGTATGATAACAATTTGAAAATTGATTCATTCATTCTATTTTCAAGCATATTGTACAGTTAAAAAGTTTGTTTTGGAATTAATCGAATGTCTTTTGAAACTGCTTTCAAGACATTCATTGCAGCCCTCTAATACCCACTAGTTTCCAGCGTTGCCACCTTAAAAAAAAAATTTGCGCACTAGATACCTATGTTTCGAGTTTTATTATTTATAAATAAACCAGGTTGTGTTGTTACTAAAGAAGTTCTGCCCCCTCAAAAGTATAAAGAAAGTGGTGTCCTAGAAAAGGTTTTTCTAATAGTATACTCCCATATATATAATATGTATAATGGATATGTTAAGCCCTTTTGATGTTACTAAATCAGATGCATCTATTATGTCAGATTTCGTAAATAATGAAAACAGTGTATATAACTGTTGATTTTTTCTATTGCTGACAGAGGTTTAAGTGATTCTGTTCCGCATCTTGAATTTGTTTGCATATAAGAAAAACTCGGATATAAGAAAGAAATTTCTTGGCTTTTCGGAGTTTCTTATATCCATGTTGTACTGTATAGTGGAATTCAAAAATTTCAAAATACTTATATTATCAACATAAATTCTATGAAACATACCTAAGTTGCACTCGTTTTATATTTTGTTTATTTTGCTATTTTTTTCACTGCAATTTAAACTAACTAGTGAAACCTTAGTATTTTATGGGATATCATATTATCGCTTAGAGGTAATGCGATACATAATATTAAAATCTAATGGAACTTTTG
This sequence comes from Leucozona laternaria, assembly GCA_932273885.2. Classification (NCBI taxonomy): domain Eukaryota; kingdom Metazoa; phylum Arthropoda; class Insecta; order Diptera; family Syrphidae; genus Leucozona; species Leucozona laternaria. Next base: position 213,011,735 of record OW026366.1, on the reverse strand, counting down.
TATGATGCATTATCTCAATTTGATTTAAGAAAATTCAAACAATTTGAAAACACTTAATGAAACACTGTTATTATTAAAATACATTCTATGAAACATACCAGAGTTGCAGTCGCTTTATATTTTGATTATTTTGCAATTTTTCCCACTCAAATTTAAGTTAAAAACTTTTCAATATGAACTGCACAGCTTCACGACAATGAAAATAATGGCTTGACAACATTTTTACCAGCCTATCAAGTGAAACCTTAATATTTTAATAGGATGTACTATGAATTGGAGTGAAGTAATGGGATGTATACTATTAACATCTTAAAAAACTATATGTTTCAATGGTATATACTATTATTACTTCGAAGTAATGGGATATATACTATTAGATGATAACGGAACTTTTATCGAATGACGCCTAAATTTAATGGGATATCCTATTATCGCTTAGAGATAATTTGATACATAATATCAAACTAACGGAACTCCTGTATGAGAATCTGAATAAGATTTAAGAAAATTCAAGCAATTTGTACACTTAATGAAACACTTTTGTTATTAAAATACATTTATGAAACATACCTGAGTTGCACTAGTTTTATATTTTGTTTATTTTTATACTTTTGCCACTAAAATTTGAGTTTAATATTTTGTATAATAGGAACCAAACACCACACAGCTTGACGACAACGAGAGTAATGGCTTGGTAACATTTTTGCCAGCTTTTCTAGTGAAACCTTAAAATTTTAATGGTATTTACTATAAATTGGAGTGAAGTAATGGGATGTATACTATTAACATCTTAAAAAACTATATGTTTCAATGGTATATACTATTATTACTTCGAAGTAATGGGATATATACTATTAGATGATAACGGAACTTTTATCGAATGACGCCTTAATTTAATGGGATATCCTATAATCGCTTAGAGATAATTTGATACATAATATCAAACTAACGGAACTCTTGTTTGAGAATCTGAATTAGATTTTAGAAAATTCAAGCAATTTGTACACTTAATGAAACACTTTTGTTATTAAAATACATTTATGAAACATACCTGAGTTGCACTAGTTTTATATTTTGTTTATTTTTATACTTTTGCCACTAAAATTTGAGTTTAATATTTTGTATAATAGGAACCAAACACCACATAGCTTGACGACAACGAGAGTAATGGCTTGGTAACATTTTTGCCAGCTTTTCTAGTGAAACCTTAAAATTTTAATGGTATTTACTATAAATTGGAGTGAAGTAATGGGATGTATACTATTAACATCTTAAAAAACTATATGTTTCAATGGTATATACTATTATTACTTCGAAGTAATGGGATATATACTATTAGATGATAACGGAACTTTTATCGAATGACGCCTAAATTTAATGGGATATCCTATTATCGCTTAGAGATAATTTGATACATAATATCAAACTAACGGAACTCTTGTTTGAGAATCTGAATTAGATTTTAGAAAATTCAAGCAATTTGTACACTTAATGAAACACTTTTGTTATTAAAATACATTTATGAAACATACCTGAGTTGCACTAGTTTTATATTTTGTTTATTTTTATACTTTTGCCACTAAAATTTGAGTTTAATATTTTGTATAATAGGAACCAAACACCACATAGCTTGACGACAACGAGAGTAATGGCTTGGTAACATTTTTGCCAGCTTTTCTAGTGAAACCTTAAAATTTTAATGGTATTTACTATAAATTGGAGTGAAGTAATGGGATGTATACTATTAACATCTTAAAAACTATATGTTTCAATGGTATATACTATTATTACTTCGAAGTAATGGGATATATACTATTAGATGATAACGGAACTTTTATCGAATGACGCCTAAATTTAATGGGATATCCTATTATCGCTTAGAGATAATTTGATACATAATATCAAACTAACGGAACTCTTGTTTGAGAATCTGAATTAGATTTTAGAAAATTCAAGCAATTTGTACACTTAATGAAACACTTTTGTTATTAAAATACATTTATGAAACATACCTGAGTTGCACTAGTTTTATATTTTGTTTATTTTTATACTTTTGCCACTAAAATTTGAGTTTAATATTTTGTATAATAGGAACCAAACACCACATAGCTTGACGACAACGAGAGTAATGGCTTGGTAACATTTTTGCCAGCTTTTCTAGTGAAACCTTAAAATTTTAATGGTATTTACTATAAATTGGAGTGAAGTAATGGGATGTATACTATTAACATCTTAAAAAACTATATGTTTCAATGGTATATACTATTATTACTTCGAAGTAATGGGATATATACTATTAGATGATAACGGAACTTTTATCGAATGACGCCTAAATTTAATGGGATATCCTATTATCGCTTAGAGATAATTTGATACATAATATCAAACTAACGGAACTCTTGTTTGAGAATCTGAATTAGATTTTAGAAAATTCAAGCAATTTGTACACTTAATGAAACACTTTTGTTATTAAAATACATTTATGAAACATACCTGAGTTGCACTAGTTTTATATTTTGTTTATTTTTATACTTTTGCCACTAAAATTTGAGTTTAATATTTTGTATAATAGGAACCAAACACCACACAGCTTGACGACAACGAGAGTAATGGCTTGGTAACATTTTTGCCAGCTTTTCTAGTGAAACCTTAAAATTTTAATGGTATTTACTATAAATTGGAGTGAAGTAATGGGATGTATACTATTAACATCTTAAAAAACTATATGTTTCAATGGTATATACTATTATTACTTCGAAGTAATGGGATATATACTATTAGATGATAACGGAACTTTTATCGAATGACGCCTAAATTTAATGGGATATCCTATAATCGCTTAGAGATAATTTGATACATAATATCAAACTAACGGAACTCTTGTATGAGAATCTGAATTAGATTTAAGAAAATTCAAGCAATTTGTACACTTAATGAAACACTTTTGTTATTAAAATACATTTATGAAACATACCTGAGTTGCACTAGTTTTATATTTTGTTTATTTTTATACTTTTGCCACTAAAATTTGAGTTTAATATTTTGTATAATAGGAACCGAACACCACACAGCTTGACGACAACGAGAGTAATGGCTTGGTAACATTTTTGCCAGCCTTTCTAGTGAAACCTTTAAATTTTAATGGGATGTACTATAAATTGGAGTGAAGTAATGGGATGTATACTATTAACATCTTAAAAAACTATATGTTTCAATGGTATATACTATTATTACTTCGAAGTAATGGGATATATACTATTAGATGATAACGGTACTTTTGTCGAATGACGCCGCTTAGAGATAATGGGATACATAATACTAAACTAACGGAATGCTTGTATGAGGCTCTGAATAATATTTTAGAATATTCAAGCAATTTGTACACTTACTAAAACACTTTTATTATTAAAATAAATGAATGAAACTTACCTAAGTTTTACATTTTTTTGTTTGTTTAGCTTTTGTTTATTTTTTTACTTTTTATTTTTTCCTTTTAAGTTGAATATTTTTTTTTTTATTATTTCCCGAACACACCGAACACACCGAACACCGCACAACTTCATGAACAACTAAAAAAAGTAATGGCAACATTTTTGCCAGCGAAACTTTAACAAGGAAAGAGATAGTATTGCTAACGCACAAGCAACCTTAGAAAATTGGGCTTTTCGGGAAACTATCTCTGTCTTTTCTCTTTCTTGTTTTACAGTAGTAAAAAGAATCCTAGTCAGAGGTAAAACAAACAAATAGGTACAAACATACAGCAGCGAATGATATTTTCAGTGATTTTTATTATTTGCGGTTTTTTTTAATAAAAATATAAGTTTTAAATATGAAAGGATTCTAAAATTTTAGAAAAACAACATGTATTCAATAGTTTGAAACGTTTTTGTGAGACAAAAGAAAACAAGCATTAGGTAGCAGGAAAAATACATTGTTTAGGTATGAGAAATTTTCCAAAGTGAAGTCAGATTCCAAAGTGAAGTCAGATTCACAAGCTAAAATTTTGAAGTGTTAATGTGTTCTTAACATTTGTAGTAGAACTTTGATCTTAAAGTTATTATAAACAATAGTTTAAACAGAGTTAAGATTGGGAAAATTGAGTATTGCGACTGCTAGCGTTTATTAATTTTAATAATTAAAACATAATGTACTTACCTTTATTCATTGTCTATTTGTGTTTCATACGTAAAATAACATCACTTTTCACTTTCACGGAATTAAAAGTTAATGACATTTATTTGATTTTCACTTACACTTATCCATAAGTAATAAAATATCGATGTTTAAGCATTAAAATTATCAATTTGCAGTTTCGGTGATCAATAAAGTTCTGTTTACACGTGCAATTTTTTACTTTTGAGTATGCGATTTGCATTATTTGGCACATTATATGCTTTGTGAAGCCCAAGTTTCAGATAGGACATGAAATATCTTGCTTTTTACAACATTTTTATCAAAAAAGGAGAATTATTGTTTTCTTGAAATTGTTTTCTTGAAATTTATTTGATTTTCACTTACACTTATCCATAAGTAATAAAATATCGATGTTAAAGCATTAAAATTATCAATTTGCAGTTTCGGTGATCAATAAAGTTCTGTTTACACGTGCAATTTTTTACTTTTGAGTATGCGATCTGCATTATTTGGCACATTATATGCTTTGTGAAGCCCAAGTTTCAGATAGGACATGAAATATCTTGCTTTTTACAACATTTTTATCAAAAAAGGAGAATTATTGTTTTCTTGAAATTTATTTGATTTTCACTTACACTTATCCATAAGTAATAAAATATCGATGTTTAAGCATTAAAATTATCAATTTGCAGTTTCGGTGATCAATAAAGTTCTGTTTACACGTGCAATTTTTTACTTTTGAGTATGCGATTTGCATTATTTGGCACATTATATGCTTTGTGAAGCCCAAGTTTCAGATAGGACATGAAATATCTTGGTTTTTACAACATTTTTATCAAAAAAGGAGAATTATTGTTTTCTTGAAATTGTTTTCTTGAAATTTATTTGATTTTCACTTACACTTATCCATAAGTAATAAAATATCGATGTTTAAGCATTAAAATTATCAATTTGCAGTTTCGGTGATCAATAAAGTTCTGTTTACACGTGCAATTTTTTACTTTTGAGTATGCGATTTGCATTATTTGGCACATTATATGCTTTGTGAAGCCCAAGTTTCAGATAGGACATGAAATATCTTGGTTTTTACAACATTTTTATCAAAAAAGGAGAATTATTGTTTTCTTGAAATTGTTTTCTTGAAATTTATTTGATTTTCACTTACACTTATCCATAAGTAATAAAATATCGATGTTTAAGCATTAAAATTATCAATTTGCAGTTTCGGTGATCAATAAAGTTCTGTTTACACGTGCAATTTTTTACTTTTGAGTATGCGATCTGCATTATTTGGCACATTATATGCTTTGTGAAGCCCAAGTTTCAGATAGGACATGAAATATCTTGGTTTTTACAACATTTTTATCAAAAAAGGAGAATTATTGTTTTCTTGAAATTGGTTTCTTGAAATTTATTTGATTTTCACTTACACTTATCCATAAGTAATAAAATATCGATGTTTAAGCATTAAAATTATCAATTTGCAGTTTCGGTGATCAATAAAGTTCTGTTTACACGTGCAATTTTTTACTTTTGAGTATGCGATCTGCATTATTTGGCACATTATATGCTTTGTGAAGCCCAAGTTTCAGATAGGACATGAAATATCTTGGTTTTTACAACATTTTTATCAAAAAAGGAGAATTATTGTTTTCTTGAAATTGTTTTCTTGAAATTTATTTGATTTTCACTTACACTTATCCATAAGTAATAAAATATCGATGTTTAAGCATTAAAATTATCAATTTGCAGTTTCGGTGATCAATAAAGTTCTGTTTACACGTGCAATTTTTTACTTTTGAGTATGCGATCTGCATTATTTGGCACATTATATGCTTTGTGAAGCCCAAGTTTCAGATAGGACATGAAATATCTTGCTTTTTACAACATTTTTATCAAAAAAGGAGAATTATTGTTTTCTTGAAATTGTTTTCTTGAAATTTATTTGATTTTCACTTACACTTATCCATAAGTAATAAAATATCGATGTTTAAGCATTAAAATTATCAATTTGCAGTTTCGGTGATCAATAAAGTTCTGTTTACACGTGCAATTTTTTACTTTTGAGTATGCGATTTGCATTATTTGGCACATTATATGCTTTGTGAAGCCCAAGTTTCAGATAGGACATGAAATATCTTGCTTTTTACAACATTTTTATCAAAAAAGGAGAATTATTGTTTTCTTGAAATTGTTTTCTTGAAATTTATTTGATTTTCACTTACACTTATCCATAAGTAATAAAATATCGATGTTTAAGCATTAAAATTATCAATTTGCAGTTTCGGTGATCAATAAAGTTCTGTTTACACGTGCAATTTTTTACTTTTGAGTATGCGATTTGCATTATTTGGCACATTATATGCTTTGTGAAGCCCAAGTTTCAGATAGGACATGAAATATCTTGCTTTTTACAACATTTTTATCAAAAAAGGAGAATTATTGTTTTCTTGAAATTGTTTTCTTGAAATTTATTTGATTTTCACTTACACTTATCCATAAGTAATAAAATATCGATGTTAAAGCATTAAAATTATCAATTTGCAGTTTCGGTGATCAATAAAGTTCTGTTTACACGTGCAATTTTTTACTTTTGAGTATGCGATCTGCATTATTTGGCACATTATATGCTTTGTGAAGCCCAAGTTTCAGATAGGACATGAAATATCTTGCTTTTTACAACATTTTTTATCAAAAAAGGAGAATTATTGTTTTCTTGAAATTGTTTTCTTGAAATTTATTTGATTTTCACTTACACTTATCCATAAGTAATAAAATATCGATGTTAAAGCATTAAAATTATCAATTTGCAGTTTCGGTGATCAATAAAGTTCTGTTTACACGTGCAATTTTTTACTTTTGAGTATGCGATCTGCATTATTTGGCACATTATATGCTTTGTGAAGCCCAAGTTTCAGATAGGACATGAAATATCTTGCTTTTATCCATTGTCACACTTTTACTTTATTTTGTTTTATTAATAGTATGAATATAAGTTATCCCATTATTTCAATGAGATATACCATTGAATTTATTGTGTTTTTTTGCTCATAAAAAGTTTAATAACATGAAACTATTGAAAGAATGGTACGTCTTATTAAAGCTGAGTTGTCAAATACCATAAGTTCAATGGTGCGCCCCATTGAACTAATAAGACACACTATTAAACATTTTTTTTGTTTTATTAATAGTACGAATATTAGTTATCCCATTATTTCAATGAGACATACCATTGAATTTATTGTGTTTTTTTTTGCTCATGAAAAGTTTAATAACATGAAACTATTGAAAGAATGGTACGTCTTATTAAAGCTGAGTTGTCAAATACCATAAGTTCAATGGTGCGCCCCATTGAACTAATAAGACACACTATTAAACATTGTTTTGTTTTATTAATAGTACGAATATTAGTTATCCCATTATTTCAATGAGACATACCATTGAATTTATTGTGTTTTTTTTGCTCATAAAAAGTTTAATAACATGAAACTATTGAAAGAATGGTACGTCTTATTAAAGCTGAGTTGTCAAATACCATAAGTTCAATGGTGCGCCCCATTGAACTAATAAGACACACTATTAAACATTGTTTTATTTTATTAATAGTACGAATATTAGTTATCCCATTATTTCAATGAGACATACCATTGAATTTATTGTGTTTTTTTTGCTCATAAAAAGTTTAATAACATGAAACTATTGAAAGAATGGTACGTCTTATTAAAGCTGACTTGTCAAATACCATAAGTTCAATGGTGCGCCCCATTGAACTAATAAGACACACTATTAAACATTTTTTTGTTTTATTAATAGTACGAGTATTAGTTATCCCATTATTTCAATGAGACATACCATTGAATTTATTGTGTTTTTTTTGCTCATAAAAAGTTTAATAACATGAAACTATTGAAAGAATGGTACGTCTTATTAAAGCTGACTTGTCAAATACCATAAGTTCAATGGTGCGCCCCATTGAACTAATAAGACACACTATTAAACATTGTTTTGTTTTATTAATAGTACGAATATTAGTTATCCCATTATTTCAATGAGACATACCATTGAATTTATTGTGTTTTTTTTTGCTCATGAAAAGTTTAATAACATGAAACTATTGAAAGAATGGTACGTCTTATTAAAGCTGAGTTGTCAAATACCATAAGTTCAATGGTGCGCCCCACTGAACTAATAAGACACACTATTAAACATTTTTTTTGTTTTATTAATAGTACGAATATTAGTTATCCCATTATTTCAATGAGACATACCATTGAATTTATTGTGTTTTTTTTGCTCATAAAAAGTTTAATAACATGAAACTATTGAAAGAATGGTACGTCTTATTAAAGCTGAGTTGTCAAATACCATAAGTTCAATGGTGCGCCCCATTGAACTAATAAGACACACTATTAAACATTGTTTTGTTTTATTAATAGTACGAATATTAGTTATCCCATTATTTCAATGAGACATACCATTGAATTTATTGTGTTTTTTTTGCTCATAAAAAGTTTAATAACATGAAACTATTGAAAGAATGGTACGTCTTATTAAAGGTGAGTTGTCAAATACCATAAGTTCAATGGTGCGCCCCATTGAACTAATAAGACACACTATTAAACATTATTTTGTTTTATTAATAGTACGAATATTAGTTATCCCATTATTTCAATGAGATATACCATTGAATTTATTGTGTTTTTTTTTGCTCATGAAAAGTTTAATAACATGAAACTATTGAAAGAATGGTACGTTTTATTAAAGCTGAGTTGTCAAATACCATAAGTTCAATGGTGCGCCCCATTGAACTAATAAGACAGACTATTAAACATTATTTTGTTTTATTAATAGTACGAATATTAGTTATCCCATTATTTCAATGAGATATACCATTGAATTTATTGTGTTTTTTTTGCTCATAAAAAGTTTAATAACATGAAACTATTGAAAGAATGGTACGTCTTATTAAAGCTGAGTTGTCAAATACCATAAGTTCAATGGTGCGCCCCATTGAACTAATAAGACACACTATTAAACATTGTTTTGTGTTATTAATAGTACGAATATTAGTTATCCCATTATTTCAATGAGACATACCATTGAATTTATTGTGTTTTTTTGCTCATAAAAAGTTTAATAACATGAAACTATTGAAAGAATGGTACGTCTTATTAAAGCTGAGTTGTCAAATACCATAAGTTCAATGGTGCGCCCCATTGAACTAATAAGACACACTATTAAACATTATTTTGTTTTATCAATAGTACGAATATTAGTTATCCCATTATTTCAATGAGATATACCATTGAATTTATTGTGTTTTTTTTTGCTCATGAAAAGTTTAATAACATGAAACTATTGAAAGAATGGTACGTCTTATTAAAGCTGAGTTGTCAAATACCATAAGTTCAATGGTGCGCCCCATTGAACTAATAAGACACACTATTAAACATTGTTTTGTGTTATTAATAGTACGAATATTAGTTATCCCATTATTTCAATGAGACATACCATTGAATTTATTGTGTTTTTTTTGCTCATAAAAAGTTTAATAACATGAAACTATTGAAAGAATGGTACGTCTTATTAAAGCTGAGTTGTCAAATACCATAAGTTCAATGGTGCGCCCCATTGAACTAATAAGACACACTATTAAACATTATTTTGTTTTATCAATAGTACGAATATTAGTTATCCCATTATTTCAATGAGATATACCATTGAATTTATTGTGTTTTTTTTTGCTCATGAAAAGTTTAATAACATGAAACTATTGAAAGAATGGTACGTCTTATTAAAGCTGAGTTGTCAAATACCATAAGTTCAATGGTGCGCCCCATTGAACTAATAAGACAGACTATTAAACATTATTTTGTTTTATTAATAGTACGAATATTAGTTATCCCATTATTTCAATGAGATATACCATTGAATTTATTGTGTTTTTTTTGCTCATAAAAAGTTTAATAACATGAAACTATTGAAAGAATGGTACGTCTTATTAATTTTCGGAAGTGAAATACTATTAAAAAAAATTTGTATGGGTCAATAGTGTTTATTTATGAAAATACTATTGATCTAATGGTCCACCCCATTGGGTTTATATTATATTAATAGGATTTACTATTAAAACGAAGTTTTTTTAATGGTATCACTACCATTAATAATCAATGGTATTTTTTAATGGGACAATGGTATACCATTAAAATTATTAATAGTTTTTTACTATTGAACTAATAGTTTTTACCATTGAACCAATAGTTTTTATACTATTAATAATAATGGTTTCAAAACCATTGGATCAATGGTACAAAATCCTAGAAATCTATTGTTTCAATAGTAAAATCCCATTGAAACACGTACTATAAAAACAATGGTTGTACCATTGATATTTCAATGGTATGTTTTTCCCTGAGTGTACGACCACTGAAGTTGGAAAAATGGGTTTAATAAAGCAAAGGGATACTTAATAATTAACTATTTCAGTTGCGTCTGTAACACTCTTAAAGTAGTCTTTGAATGCATTTCCACACCATCTTAGACATAATTAATATTTTTCAAAAATTATGGTGAAATAGGTATGGAAGATATGACATTTCTAGTTTTTCGGATTAGCCGTGTTATATAAATACTAAACATTAAGCGAGTTCAATGCAGTACTCACCCCGAACGTTTCGCTACAAATTACGTTGAGCTTGCTCACCAGGAAACAAGCTCAATGTTATTTGTAATGAAACGTTCGGGGTGAGTACTGCATTCAACTCGCTTAATATTAAGTATTTATAACGCGGCTAATCCGAAAAACTAGAAAATGTCATGTGTTAACAACCTCGAAAACCTTAAAAGTTATATGGAGGATATTATGTATTCAGGAGGAATGCATTCTGGCGCGTTTACCAATTTTTTTTCTCTTGGGTTGTTCGGTTTCCCCTGTAGACCTATTGTACCCATTCTGGAATTTTTACAGATGAGTAACACATAGAAGTTTATTTCTACTTAAATCCCTATTCGAAAATCTTACTATAAAAAGGATTCTGATGCTTATAAAAACCTCTGGCATGTTGCTACAGCACATTAAATTACAGATGGATTTCACACCATCAAACAGTTTTTCAAAAACGTTTTTCTCGTCATGTATGGGGCCAAACAATTGGCAAAACTGTTCTTCCAGGTCTTAACAATTGCTTAGACTGGATTAAAACTAGCCTCACTGCGCCATCAGAATTGTTGAGGTCGGGATTTGGCAATTAGCAACTGTGGCTATCGTAACACTTTCGCTAGAGCCAACCGCAGATATACGCAAAACAATTTTTTTTTTAAGAAATTGCTTTCACTTGAGTCTTTAAAAATACTAACTGAAATGTTACATGCAGGCTTTTGGTCAAATAAAAAATAAGGACGAGACTACAGACATGCCAATTTATAAAAGTTTTTAGCCATTAAAAGTGGTGAAAGCGCTTTGCTCGACTTGAAAAAAAAACTCTGGGTGCCTGAAGTATACCCACCGCCAGAGGGCCGTGGCCCTGTGGTGCCGCATAAACAGTACTTTTATAAACCAAAACTTTTATAATTGGCATGTCTAGAGTCATTTCCAAAATAAAACCTGTTTACCCACATTTTGTGTGAAAAAACAACCTTCAAAAAGTTAAGGCCCCACAACTGTTGCAATATGGTCATGAAGGATACACTGCTATATTCTACCAGCACTTCGAACCTCTCCGAAAAAAAATAGATTGTTAAAGAAGAAAAAGAATTCTTCTGTGCCTTTCACAGTATCAGAGCTCTCTCCTGAGCTATATAAAGTGGAAAGTCCAGATCCTACGCTAATACTAAAAATTTGGGTGGCAAAACGAATTTTTTTCGTTGAAATGTATTGGGATGGATTTGGTATGAAGTTAACTTGTGGGCACAGCGAAAATTTAATTTGGAATCTATATGAAAAATAAAAAACTATCTATGGCCTTCCACGTGGCGATACAGAATTGATCCGAATTCTTAAAAGAATTATTGTTTTAAAAAGACAATTTCTTGCGCTTTTAATCAGGTGGGGACTTTCATAGAACCAAACAAATTTTTACTTCCAGGAACTTCTTGCCTGACGACTTCAAGATAATTTTTTTTTCTAGTAATACTAAGTTCGCGATGAAGGCCCTGAAAATTCGTCATTTTTTCAGAAATTAAATAAATAGGAATAAAGGAAGGTTCTTAAGCAGATGGGCAAGATGACTTAACGAACAAATATGCAATTGGATGTTTCCATCTTTTTGCAACGCTCTGGGCAATAATTACCCAAACATTACTTGCTGGCCATTTCGTCCTATGGTCATGAAACCCGTAATCTTTGCAACCTATAATTTTTTCAGTTTTTATTCAAAAATCTAAATGACATTTCGTCTAATGAAATTGAACACCCAAATAACATTTTTTTTTTCTCATAAGATGCTCCGAAAGCCTTACTAGACTTATTTAGAGAGCTAAATGCACTGTTGACGAGTTCTTCTAGATTGTAATAATATTGCTTTGTTATCGAAATCTAAAATTACAAATGTTACCAGCAATTAAATAGCCAATCCGATAGAAACATGAACACAATCAAATTATGTGAACAAAAAGAATGCACTGTACAGTACAATTCAACTAAAACACCTGTTCGTTTGACATTCAAAGCTGGTGTGGTAGCTTCTATTAGAATCCTTGAAAAAAACTTAGTTATGAGTAGTCATATTGATGTGTTATTATGGGATTATAAAGACTAAAAACGACGTTTAAATTTCACAACGACATACTTATAAGACTTAAATAGATCTAGATATAGTATTTAAGTACTTTTTTAATTAAAAAAATGCCTAACTCTTACAATAAAAATGCTGTGGGACGAATTTGAGTTTTATAAGAAGAAATTAATTCTTAAGTTTAACAACAGGATATAAAAGAATCTTATGGGAGTTTTTTTCAGATTTGAAGAGCTTAACTCTGGGAGCTGCCTCATTTTAAGTTGTTAACTTTTTATATTAAATTCAATATTGCCAGGTTTAAGAGGCCACGCAGACATTAACGTATGTAACGGAGAAGTAAGAAGAAATTTTATCGAAAGTGCCAGAAATTTAATTTTTTTTCTGAATACCTATAGCCTTACGGCGAAGTTTTAGAATTTGTCCTAGGTTTACTTGATCTAACCTGCCTTTCTAGAAACAAAATGTATATGTATGTTTTTTTTTCAACGTCTTTTTGAGAATTCTCGTTTCTTACCCGGTGTTGAAAAAGAGCAAGATGCCTCTGAGAAGATTCCAAACATCTGTTCAGGGATTCCTTTTTTGGCTTATTATTTCTCAAATGCTCACTAGTTGAAGTACAAACATTACTTACTTTTTCGACAAATTCCTCTCATTGCCCTATTACTTCAAGTATATCTTCCTTACCTATAATCAATCACTAAGCACGCGGTTAGATAAATGCCACTTAAAACTTTAAAGACGAGTTAATTTGTGCGTTTACCAATAATCAAATTAAACACGCCATTTAATAATCAGTGGTCTATTACTTTATCTACTACATTTGCAATCAAACAAATGTTGTGTGATGAAATTTGAAATAATTTAAAATAATTTTTTTTTTTTTTAAATGAAAAACTTTGTTTTATTTTAATAAATATGTATTTAATAATATCACAACATTAATTTTGAAAACAATCGACGCGTTTCGGATCTATGAATCCATCATCGGCCTTATGCTATTGAACTGCGTTGTTGATTTGCCACTGTTGGTGTCTTTTGTGGGTGAACTTTTGAGCTTATTTGTTATTGTGTATTCGTCTCTTTTTGGTTTGTGCTTCTTTTTTGATGTTTAATGGCGGTGTCATATAGTGTGTTAGTTTTTATTGTTAATTTGTCGATTAGTATTTTGTCTTGTTCTATTTTGTTTGCTTTATATATTTCGTATTCTTCGAGAGCGCCTAGTGTTGTTCCTTTTTTGCATATGTGTAGTGGTTTTAGGTTAGATTCAAAGTTGGTGTAATTGTGGTTCTTGTCTATTAGGTGTTGTGCGAAAGCTGATTTGGTGCTTGGTTTTGGTTTGTGTTCTAGGAACCTGTCATAAAATGTTCTACCTGTCTGTCCTATGTAGTAATTATCACAGTCGTTGCATTTAATTTTGTAAACGCCGGCTTTGGTGGTGTTTTTGCTTACCTATAGAAACGACCGACGGGTACCCCTCTCTTGCCTAAAACACCAGAAAATTTTATTTGAGGTGAGTAAGAGAAAACTCTCTTAGTTTACTCTTTTTTCCCTATCCGCATGATTATGTGCATGGTGCGGTGGGCATAAAAACCAACCAATTAGTTTATTGGTAAGCCATACACGAAAATCGATGGAAAAATGAAAGAATAGAAGGTCTTATCTGAATTTTGTCTCAGGTTTGTGTGAAAAAGAAGGAAGCATAGCGAAAATTAAACGATTCCCAGATTCTTTTGTTCTTCGTTGGGCTCCACTACAGCCCAAGTGGAATGCTTGGAACGCTTGTAATATCGATGAAGGATACTTGGCAAATGCAAGTCTTTATAAGCTTTGTAGTAACTTAGAGGCTTCAACAAAGGAAAAACGAATGAATAACCCAGAATATCAGGTAAAGTATTGTATTATTATTTGAACAAGAAATGGGGTCTTAGTAAGAAGAATCATTGATTGAAATAATTTCTATTTTGTTCTTTATTTCAGAAATTCATTGAGTTCAGTGAGAAACTCCCAATCTCAGCAATGCGAAGCGAAATCATGACAGCAATCAATGACTGTCCAGTGGATATCATTCGCGGAAACACTGTGTTACACTTTTTCCGTCGCGAACCGAATCAGAATAATAATAATTAATTAGTTATTTTAAAATTACTTTGTTTAACACGAACGAACGAAATAACACGACCGACAACAATAAGAAAACGCGACTCATAAGGAAGTGTATGCGAGGAAGTAAACAAATGACAATCAAAAGAATTCCGAATTCGAGTTCGAAGTGCAACAGGCAACAACAAAAGTGCTGCCACCACGGCTATGCTCAGCAAAGGGGTGGGTTCACTTTTAAACACTTTTATCGTGATAAAAAATTAATTAAATTGATTGACGAAGTTAATCAAGAATTTATAATTATTTGATATGTTGATGGCCACAGGGGCGTCGCTGAAAAAGAAAATAAGGGCGCCAGTAATTTTTTTTGAATAAGGAAATTACAAACCTCCGAAGCGGAACCGACGGTGAAAGTATTTGAAATGAAAGAAGTTATTTATGATTCCGAATGGGAATTTAAATATTATTTATTAAATTGCTTGGGAAACCTTGCAACTAAGTAGGGCTAAGACCCAAGATCTTTTATACGAAGAGAACAACGAAATTCAAGTTAACTAAGAAGATGGACCGTTAACACTTGGTCCGAAAGAACAAACGGAAAATGGAAAACGGGTCGCGAGTTCCGCTTTATCGGAAAACTTACGGAACAAAAGCCAAACGGAAAATTAAAAATGAGTAAAGCAAATTACTCTGGCAAACGAATTTAAATGCAAAAGAAAACTAATTACCACACAACACTATACTTAGCTTTTTCAACTCCTGCTACTCTCCTCCCTGACGACAACTTATCTGGACTTTTTTTTCCACCAATTTTTCGCCAAAATTCCAAAAATTTGCCACTTGACTTTTAAGTCACTCCACAACAATTATCTGCCTTGCTAGATATAAAAAAAAAATCGCAACCGAAAAATAATTGAATCTCTTTTTGGATTTTTGAAAACTTGCTTTTATTTTAATTTTTGCCTTTTTTTTCTAAGAACCTCTGGTTCGTACTCTATACGGGTAAGAAGTGCCCATCCAGGCTTTCACCTTGCCTGGACGACCTCTTCTTTTTTCCAATGCCCCAGTGCTTTCGGCCAATCAGTGACGTGGGCTTCGATCGCGTCATCACTCAGCAACACTCAGCATATTCGCGTGAGTGAGCCAACGCAGTTGAAACCCAGCAGCCTTTCCTACTCGCACTTTACACCGCAGCTTCGTGCACCGTCACCATTGAATTCGCCGAACACTTTTACGACTTCCAGTGGGCGGCAATTCAATGGGTGCATTCAGCCACCTATTCTCACCCACTAAACTATTTTTAAAAGGAAGTTTCCAAAAACCAAAAAGAAACTCAACCTTATCCCGCGTGCATTTAATTAATTTTGGTTATGCTTACGTTTTCCTTTCCAACTGCTTCCTATCTTAAGCTCTCGCAGACATTATTTTCGTTCTTGAAACGTCTGGTATATGAAAAATTTTGGAAATATTTGTTTGAATGGAAAAATGTTTTCAGTATCATCTAGAAGACTAATAATACGACTTATAAACGCTTCAATCATGCCAATGAAGCAAGTAGTTTTAAAATGAGAGAAATGTCATAATCTGAACCAGAATCAGAGGTATGCTTTTTGGCACGTTAACCGATTTTTTGATAAAGTGTTCGGTTTCCCCAGGAGGCCTATTGCACCAAAAAGAACTTTTAATAACAATATATAACTTTTTTCTAAGAATTTATAATGTGTAGAATATATTATAAAAAATAATAAATTACAAAATAAATAAATACAAAACAAGTGTTATGATAATTTACTAATAGATACTATGGTATAAGATGTAATAATAATATAAATATAAAAAAGGAAAAGTTTATAAATGCATTATTGTAAGCATTTGTTCCTGAAATTGGGTTCTTGAATTCGTTTATTTATTGTTTTAATAACGAAATGAATCCTAACTCAATTAAAAAATCTGGATCTATGTTATTGCAGCAAGAATAGGAGGGATCAAACTGAAGAGTTTGAAAGAAGTATTCTGCAATGCCTTTAACATGGTACAACCCAGAAAAAAAATCTACAAAGACGTTGTCGAGATTCCTTATGTTTTCTACGAACCCTGGGGGCCGGAGCAACAAGGTTGAAATTGCTGTATTGATTTTGAAAACAAAAATACAAGCTATCGGACTGGACAGACTGGACGGACTCTGACAGTTTTGGGAGCGGATATTCGCAAGAATGATTTTGATAACATTTACGATATAGCCAACCACAAACATAAACAAAGCTGTTTTCGTTAATGAATTCATCTCCACAATCTGTGAAATGCTGTCGGGATCAACTTCTTTCTCACCCCGTAACCAATCTATATTCCCTCTCAAATTTCTATTTGACGAAAAAACTTCAACTAACAAATTCTCTTCTTCTATATTGCAATTGCCCCCTCTAACTATTTTTTGATATTGGATACCCAAAATGCTTCTGAAAAGCGCTTTGGAACTGAACACAAGTAGGGCGGATATTATTTCCACCAGCACATCTAATTTTCCCGAATAAAATTTTCAAGACAATCTTGATTCAAATGCCGAGTGAGTAAGAACTAAAAACCGGATGAATGCAGATGTTCCCAAAGTGAACGCAAGGACTTTACATTTAAAAGCCAGCCTTTTATAAAGGAAAACTTTCTGGTGACATCTTTGCATTCAGAATCAGTAGAAACAACTTGAATGGAGTTAAGAAATAATTCGGCGTTTATTAAAAATTGTCTTTGATTCTCACTATTTGTAAGCCCTACCCGTTTCTTCTGTTGCGCTGTTTAGCTTGAAGAATTAAAAAGATCAAAAAGAACTCCAAACAATATTAGAAACTTAGAAGTATTTAACATTGAATCTGTTTTATAATCAAAACGCAAAAGAGTTTTAAATGCACCACAAACAGTATTGCTAAAAATCTGCATTGCAAGATGAACTTTAATTTTCTGCAGGTTATTTGGCTTTAAATGTGCTTCAGTCAATTTAGGACACAATTGACATCCATTTGCACAATCGACGTCATACAAATAGAAAACGTCGTTCCAAGTTGCTCTCTCTTGGCCTGAAAAAATGATATCATTTTGAAGCAAACAATTCCGAGCACTTTTAAGGAGATGTGGAGCATCATAAAAAAGGAATACTTTAGAACTATTGACCCCAAAATATGGTTTCTCGGGACTGATATCAGCCATAACTTCCTACGAACTGCACTGGGCATAAATTATTGTCTTGCAACACAGTTTTAGCCTTAAGTAAAAGTTTTTTTTTAAATGGAAGGGGGACAACTACTCCTGACGAAATAATAGGCTAGAGAATGTTTCCACCTCTTTGCGATGCCTTGAGCCATTATAACTAAAACACTACCTGCAGGGAAAGCTGAGCGGGATTCGTCATCGCTAAAATTTTTGACACCTACAACTAAATCCGTTTTTCTATTATAGGCAAAATGAGTTTTCAACGACATTTCGTCAGCTGAAATCGGACAGTATTTATAAATGTCTGGTAGCTGACTCTCACTCATTTTAAGTACTAAGCTTTTTACATTAAAAAAGTTTTCGGCTAAGTTAAAATAAAATCTCTAAGAGTTGTTACGGATGGAAGATCCAACACCGGCTTTAAAAATCTATGTGCAACAGGAGAAATAAAAAGAATTGAAAGTGCCAACATTTTTATCTCACTACTTTTTTTCAACTGTGCCAGATTCAAATTAACCCTCCATGTTTCTCTCCTAAGTTTACAAAAAAAAAATTTATTATAAAAGGAAAGAAACTAAATAAGCAAAAAAATACTTTTTATCAATTTTATTTTAAAAGAACACTTAAAACCGATTTAAATGTTATTTTGAAACTGATCAAAAAACATCAGTGTATTTATTGAGAGAAAATGACTTATCCTAATGTTATCATTCTTAAGAGTATTATTAAAATATAATGTGTCTTAAGATTACATTTTTTGTATTTTAATTAATTTCGTATTTGACTAACTTATCTTATATATAATAAAATTTACGAGTTTGTTCTGTTTTCATTTATTTCTTAAAATTATATAATAATTATTAAATGTTTAAAATTAAAGGTAATTTAGAAACGCCGCGCCGTTTAATGAATTTAATTGTTGACTATTACTAAACAAATGAATTATACTAGACTATAACTAGGACTTATTTTACTATCCTTTACTGTTGCGATCACCTAGATTAAATAATAAAAAACAAAAATATATTATTAAATTATTATAATATAAATAAAATAAATTTGTATACCTAAGTACCCGAGCTGGTGAAATTCTGCTACATATGTACGATGATGCGGCTACAAAAAATTACCACACAAAAAAACAAATTAACAACACAAACCTCAACGAGTCGAACCGCCATTGCAAAACACATAGGTAGTAATTGTTGCAAAAAAAAAAAGAGAGTCGCATCGGAGTGCGCTTTCGATGCAGTTGCAAAGCGGTAGATAGGTGCATGTGTGGGTGGTTTTGAGTGCAGAAAGCGGTATGGGGATCGCTGATGAACTTTTCGTCTAGCCAAACATCCAAAGGTAGTCAAAGAGACCAGTGCTAAAAGTAAAAGCCCTATCTTTATTGTAGGCAGTGCGAGATTTTTTTTTTGTAATAATTATCGGAGTGGTAACGAGCGAAATTTTAAACAACGGCCGCTTACATACAAATTTATTTGCCTTCGAAAAAAATACAGGCACGAGCGGCAAGAAAACAAAGAAAAGAATTGGGTGAGATTTTTTTTTATAGAAGAAAAAAAAAAGGAGGATTTTAATTTAATAATAAAACGGCTTAGGCACAGACAAAATTTCAACCCCGACTTAAGGGTCCGCGCCTGGTCGTGGCTAATAGCCGGAAGCTTAAAAGATAAAAGATAAAATTAGAATAAAAAGGTGAGAGAGTTTCTATAGCCAGAAAGTGATGATTTTGTATAAATTTGTTTATAGTTTAGTGGCAGTGCAGAAGTGTTCCGGAAAAGAAAAGAAATCGCCATAAAATTCCCGTAAGCCCCCGAAAGGGTGAGTTATATACAGTTTGACCAAGAGTGTGTATTCATGAAGTTTTATATAGGTGGTATTAAGAATTCTTTTTAGCGGTCACCGACACCCGTTATCACAAAGGGTCGTGACCGCTGAGCGTTTTTTTTGTGCGGTACTTCAGACAGAAGAAATTCGAAGCCAAGCGATTTTTCGAGACAGTGGAGCGGTGGCAGTTTTTTTTCGGAAAAAAAAATAGAAATCAAAAATATTTGTAAAAGTTTTTTTTTTGGCGTGATATATGTTAGTTTATTTGTAAAATAGTTATAAAAGTTTTATAATCAAGTTTTTTAAAGAAAAAAAAAAATCCATAAGAAAAAAAAAGGAAAATAGGAAGATGAGTAGGAAGGAAGGTTGGGAGAAAAATCGTTCTCGCCTTTCGTCGAGGCGTCCCCGGTCGAGGTAGCCATTTTTGTTTTTGGCGAACTTTCGGTAGGCGTAGACCTAAATAGAGCTCTGTATAGGTAGGGTCTCCGAAAACGCGTTCGTGGCGAAAGAAATTTTAACCGGTGCTTCGGAAAGAGTAGAAGCCTTCGAGGGTCAGAAATGCGGCCTGAAGGAGGTTAGGGCGAGCCTCTCAGCTTGTCTTCCCTGTCCACCCCTTTTTCCTTGCTTTTAACTGGAAAAAAAAAATATAAATAAAATAAAAACATAAAAAAAACAAAAAAAAAATTTTTTAAGAAAAAAAATTAGAAAAACACAAAAAAAAAAATATTATTTATAATTTATTTAAGTTTTAAGATTTAATTTCATATAATAATTTCATTTCAAATTATTTCCGATATTTCGATCCATTTAGGTATTTTGATTTTCTTTTATGATTTCATTTCTTACATTTCGTTTTTTTTTAATCTCAATAAATTTATTTTGTTTATAAATGTTCTTCCCTTTTCCTTATAATTTAATAAATTTTTACTAATGCTTGTGAGTCACGCCAACGAATGGTATTTTTATTGAGCGACCCTAGCAGCTTGATGGCGTACTAGGTTGAAAATTTCAGGGGGTGAAACGAGGCGACAGATGTCTTCGTGAGAGGAGCTGAAGGAGGCTGATGAAGTGAGTCCGAAAATTCCCGCCACGGACTCCAGGTCGGGAGGGCGGCGCCTCTGCATAACATCCGCAGAGCCATGAACGGCCTCTGTCGTCAACCAACTTACGAGGTAACAGTATTGGTAATGTTTTGTTGGTATTTTCGTATGTTTTGTCTGGCACGATTTATGTTTTGTTGTTGGTGCCGGCTGATCTTAGGACAAGATCCCCCCTTATCCGGCGAGCTAAGCCGAGTGTCGCCAGCGTGCCAAGTCCTAACTCCAGTCCTTCCTCTCCCCCGTTCGGGATTTCCTCTATTTCCTAACCCTATTGGGTTATTCTACCTTTTTAACCCATACTTACTCTCTTCATGAGGAAAGTCAATTCATCCATTTCTAGTATCCTCTCTTTCCAGCCTACCTTCTGTTACCGATCCTCATACCTTTCCACTTCCCCGCAGTCACACTTCCGTCCTCGCTTGTCGTTTCCGCCTATTCTGTTTCTTTTCCTGTTTACTCGCCTTTCCATACCTAACCTGAACGGATCCCAGTCGCATACCTATCCATTTTCCTATTCCTACCCGCCCATACCCTATTACCAAATTCATATTTTCCAAAATAAGCCTCCAGCAACATTACCTTCTACCAAGTGGCAGGTATTGTGCAGGGAATCACGAAAGCTATATCAGCAAACGAATATCGTAAGTACGATTTTCACTTGATAAAAAGGTTATTATAAATATATGTTCGCTGTTGTAAAAAATATTTGGTCCGAGAGTTCATTTTGCATTATTAAGGAGTTGCAATTTTTATTTAATTAAGTTCAATTGACCCTTGCATATTTTTGTATTTTTGTCAGTGTGCATGATGCCCATTCACCATTTTTGAGATACATATTTGGAAGTGACCCTAGATTTATAACAATTTTGTTTAAAAAGTACTATTACTACGGCCCCGCTGGTCCAGGGCCATTCGCCGGGACATACTTCCGGCACTAAAGTGCCTTGCACATGAACGGCGACATGCGAATACGAATAAATCTTTTAAATCAATTTCTAGAGCAAACACAAACATTTTTTTTTGTTTTTGTTTTTCGACAACTAAATAATTAATCGAATTAAACAAATTTTAATACTAAACACAGCGTAAAACTAGTTTTAACTGGAATATTTTGTATTTTAATGTTTTCTACGCGACCAAAAACTTGCTTCTGCGAACTGTGAAAACAAAATTCACAATCCACATCATATGGACGCATTCCACAAACTGACGAAAAGAAAACTCGCTCGAGTTTAACTTCAAATACATATTTTACTTCAGTATGTTTTATGAGAATTCGCAGTTGTCAGCGATTACTCATGCGAATTAAACATCAAAATTCGCTACCAATTGCAATTCGCAGGTAGTGTCTCATGTGCAAAGCACTTAATTTTTTTTTTATTTAATGCTCACTCACTTTTAAAGGCGAAAAACTGTTATAACTATTATAAATTGGCATTTTCTACATTATTGTCGTATATGCGAATAACTTGTAAATAAATAATCCTCAAAATAGAGGTCGAGACTATTTTAACAGTTTTAACAGTTTTTACACTTGTAAAAAAAACTCTTGGTGCCTCAAGTATACCTACCGGCGGAGGGCACTGGCCGAGACTAACCGCATAAACAGTACTTTTATAAACCAAAACTGTTATAAATGGCATGTCTAGAATCACTTCCGTCAACTAAACGATATGGGCCATGCGTACTCAATAATTTATGAGGGTTCAATCAGACATATTCCAAAAAAGTCGGTCCACTCTAATTTTGCAACTAAAACCACAGATCTAATATAAAGTGTGGTTAAATTTTAAGCGCCGATGTTGAATGTGTACCACACCTAAACGTCAAGTTTTTTTTTCTGCATTTTATTTGACATTTCTCAATTTCAGACTAACTCAATTTGAACCATGGAAAGTACACAATCGAGCAACGCGTTACAGTTATTCAGGCTTATTTCGAAGAAAATCATCTTCAGTGATGAGGCACATTTTCACCTCAGTGGATTCGTCAATAAGCAGAATTGTCGCATTTGGGCGAATGATAGTCCAAGAGTGACTGTCGAAAAACCAATGCTTGTACTTCTTTCTGTGGGGTTATTTGAAAGAAAAGGTGTACGTCGATAAGCCATCAACAGTTCAAGAGCTGAAGGATGAGATATAATTCGGCACATCAACGGCATAGAACCTCAATTATGCCGCAGCGTCATCGAACATTTGGACCATCGAATGGAGGTGTGCCGCCGAGGTCGCGGCATAGAACCATAGAAAAGAAATTACAATAATTTCCTAAATAATTTGTGTTTTATTTAAAACCAACATCGGCCCTTAAAATATAACCACCCTTTATATTTCGGTATTTAATCAAACACTCTTGGGGATCAATGTATCCCGTATCATTTACAGAGAGAGAGGAAGAAAGACGGTTCATGTTCGGGATAGATAACAACTTTTCTTAGAACGGAAAAAGAAGTACATATACATAGCTTCTATGATGCGTACACACTTTTTTATGAATTCAATACTGCCTCGCCAGTATAACAGTGTATAAATTCCATTTTATGATTGAAGAGCTATACCTTGAAGAAGGACTGAATGAAATCCATTTCTATTTATATATCAATCGTTGCTCGAATAGGTATATGGCAGCCATTAATTGATCCAATCACACCTATCATTTATGTATATAATTAATGGACGAGACTAGAAACATGTCAATTTATACCAGTTATAACAGTTTTTCGCCATTAAAAGTGGGCGTACGTTAAAGCGCTCCGCGCGACTTGAAAACAAAATCTGCGTGTTAAAGATTAAATCGAAGGCTTTTTTCATGATTATTAATTTATCCATTTTAATTTAGTAGCTTGAATTTTATTTCATTTTACATTTTTGTGGATTTTGACAGCTTAAATTTGACAATTGTGTTTCACGTCTAATGTATGTAAGTTGGAATTGTTTTGAATGAGTTCAGATTGATGGAGTGCTCTTGTTGTGCCATTTGTGTACCCGTTTGGATACCGGTGTGGTTCCCTCCAAGGACCTGTTACGCCTTGACGTAGAGTCGTCGCTGGTCTGTATAATCGATAGAATGCGTTTGGTCCACTGAATCCTGGTGGAGAGCTGCGAATCTCCTCCGGCCTCCAGTGCAACGCCAGAGTCCTCCAGAATCCTCGCAGCATCTCGCTTCTCCTTGTATCGGTTCTTTAAAGGTTTAAATCTCCGTGGAACCTTGGGGGACGTATACTCGCTAGGGAGCCCGCTCCAGTAGTGGAAGGCTTATGTTTCACAATCCCTCAACCACAGGGTTTTGTCCCAAGTTGGGACGTACTAGTGGGAGATTTGATCTCATTGGTAGTCGAAAGGCAATGATGCACAACCTCACCACTTCTGAACTAAGGTATTTCTACCTTTTGCCATCCCTCGCTGCGCTTTGCATCAGGTGAGAGGCCATGGCTGGCCACGATATACAATACAGGAGTAGCGGAAAAAAGCGTTGACGCCTCGCTAGCGTCCGGTTTGGAAGAAGTCGGTTTAGTATGTCTGTTTGTTTGTATGTTTGTGTTCATTTGTGTTCCCCCGAGTAGTTAAGTAAATTGGATCCATATCTGTACAGAGATTCGCCTATACAGATACTGCTGGTTAATCTGGTGGTCGCCAGGTATCCGGATACTCCGTTAGCGACTGAGCTATTTTTGAATTGGGCCCTTAGCCAAGCTGATCATCGTCATGGGTTGTTCAACACCAATGATCCAGCAAAATATGGGGAGATTGTGGAGGAGTAGAGGGTGGGATGAGAGGAGGAGCGTCAGCAATGTTATCGCCGTATCGCCACAACCGTGAAGTTAGGTATGGAATATCGGACAGCTGCACCGCCGCGCCATACCGACTAGGGATGGATAAACATTGGACAGTGTCTTCACCATGCTTCCGTGGGAGGAGAGATGAGGACCATCGGACATCTTCATCGCCATACCGACTAGGATTTTTACGCCGAAACTCTGAAAAATTTCGTAAACAATTTTCTTTGATTTTAAAAATAAGGCAACTTTGACTACTTGTATCGGACATGTCGGACGCGGAACTTGGAAGATAAGCTGGTTCTGGGTCGGCGAAAACGATGTCCTTAGATGCTTCTTTCCGCCAAACCAAATGTTTTTTGAAGATCAATTCGTTCCCTACGTTAATGCGCATCAGTCTTTTAAGTGAACCCTTTTGGGTATGTGGAATTCCCTGGGTATCTAAGACGGTGACTTTAATAGAGCTATCCCAGCGCCCGTAATAAGTTCATTCAGGCAATGTCCCTCAAAAGGGACTTACATTCTTTACAGCTTCCAGTAATTCTCAGCCATACACTGTCAACACAGTTAGTTATTTTGGCACGTTTAAACACATAGGGTCTAGGTAACTTTTTTTCTTCATAACATCGTTTTGCATTTATGTCAGTCCAAGGTCCAATCTGAGATGTATAATATGAACTACATCTGTCCACTTTTTCTGAAGGTGCCATAGTTTTTCACAATTTTTCGTTCAGATCCAATGTGAAGCACAATTTTGTTAGAAAATTATGCTTGGAAGGTTGCCTGGCTATCGTTTGATAAAGTGAACGAGCTGTTTAGGGAAGAAATGATATTTTCGACGATAAGACAGTTTTTCACTTGACTCAAAATAGAATTGCATCGCTTGCCGCATTCCAAACTTCAAAGCTTCAGGGCAAATGATGATATTTCTATTGATATCGATATTTATGTTTAATACAATCCTAAATATTATTTGAAACAATTTACAAATACAAATTAATTACAAAAAAAACACGAGGTAACATTCGTATATAAATTAATTTAACGAGTTTTTACAATTTATTTAAAATAATTTTATTTAAACTTAAAATATTAATACAAAAATTCACAAGAGCACTCTGATCAGCTTGGTGTTCAAATTAAGATTGATGAAATCATTCCTCTACTCCGCTGTTGTGCGTTCTCGTTTTTCTCAGGGGTTGGTTTGTTTAAGATAGTGAATATTGAATAATGATAATAATTAGTCCTTCCTGGAATTGGTCGAACCTAATGTGCCGGATGTTGTTTTTCTTATTGTTAGTTTAGGATATCGTAAAACTGTTTTTCGGTTTTACGATCGGTTTTATGATAGGTCCTTAGATTTGCGTTGCCTGGATACTATTTATGGAATGTGGGAACTAGAATGTTAACTCCCCCTTTCCTTTAAGAAACGCGCCCGCAGCTTCATATTGCCGTACAAGCATTTCTATTCTTTCGGCTCGCTGGTTGAGATGTTGTTCTGGAGTAAGCTTAGGAGTTTTTCTTCTGTAAAGAATAACTATAAATGTTGTAACGAGGACCGTGAATGAGACAAGTCCAAAAGCAGAGATAATAGGGCTTTTAGTTGCTTCAATCTGTAAAGATTCTAATAAGTTTATATTATCAAACTTTAGTTGCTCGTCAAGTGATTCGATATATTGGCCAATTTCATATTTGTCGATTGTGTAGGTCTTCGGGTAATTCTGGATCAGGCGTGTAGGATTCTCGTATGATATTCCATCAATAACAGTGTTATTTTTAAAATTCACTAGGTAGACACCCTTTAAAGTTTCGTTGTCCACGGTGTGTTCGCCGGATAGTAGAATGGTTCCATCTTTAATTAATTCTAAGCCTATATTCTTTTCCTTAATTTTATTACATACTGTTTTTTGGTTGTTTAATAGTTCTGATAGACATGTTTTATTTTTATTTGTTTCGCAGAACGTATACTTTAACTCATGTTTGCAATTTTGTACATTTGTGAATGTTTTGTTACATTTGGCAATTTCTTTACTTAAAATTAGTTTCCCATCTTTCTGGCTTATGGCCCTACTTTCGTGTAACTTACAATTTTTGTGAATGATGGGGTATTTAATATAAATTATAATAATTCCATTTTTTTGTAAGATTTTAAATTTAGGAACATCGATTAGGCCACTAATAGTAAAAGTTTTAATAAATTCATTTTTTACAATTTTGTTTATATCATCAATATTTAAGATAGCTGGACCCATGTTCTGTAACTCTCGCATCGATAAAATCAGTCGAGAAACGATGGAAAATGGAACAAAACTCATATGATTTGTTTCAATTTTCATCGTTTCTCGACTGCTTTTAACCATGCGAGAGTTACAGAACATGGGTCCTGGATTCAAAATATTTAACTTAGCTAGAGTGAGTGTGTTCATCAAATTTTGAAGCTCAAAGATAATTAATTTACATTTTTCGGAAATAAGCTCACTTTTAATTGTATGTTTTACAGATTGTATTGCTTCGAACAGTTTAAAATTGGTTACAAATTGTTTATTGTTGTTTATTATAAGATCGTTAATTTTATTCTCTACCATAATCTCATCATCATGGTCTGGGGTACCAGCTATCCATTTCCAGATAGTTCCTATTGTTTCAATTGCTCGTTTAGAGCGAGAAACCATAAGTTGGTCTAAAAGCGTTTGTATAATATTGAAATTGCTGTTATGTGTGTTATCTTTCGATGAGTCAGCATAGATTGTATTATCGTAATGTTGTTCCAATGATTCTTTGGTTCTGTCAAGAAAATCTTGAAAATAAGTCAAGTAATGTCGTTTTCGTTTGGATTTCGGAACTGTTCCATTCCTATTGAAAATGGAAAATTTGGAGTAAAAAAGGAGTAGCTCCGAACGTCCACACGAAAACGACATTAGTCACGTGGAAGATGTTTGAAGTATTTTCATATAGAAGTGCGTCACTAGTTTCGACTAGCACATAATTGTCTCGAGTGTAATCGATGATTTCTGCTCTGGTTGATAGCATGAATGTTAAGAGAAGGGTGATGATGTCCATTGTCTGGAATTAAAATTTAAAATTATCTTTGTGGACAATCTTACCATTTTTCAGTTTAACTTTGTTCCCTAAATCTTCGGATACTTTCCGGGGTTTATACTTGGGTTGCAATTTGCCCCAGTGTGCACCTTTAGTCTTTTGATACACTGTATCATCGGGTTTGACTTCTTTATATTTTCTTTTTTTATTATGGACCTCAATCATTTTATCTTGGACCATTGTTAATTTTAATGGAACATCGGAGTGTTTAATTTTATTAAACAAAACTTCTGCGGGTTTCTTTTCAGTGGACGAATGAATAGTTTTATTATATTCTGTGGTTAGCTGGGGTATAGTATACAGTGATATCAGACCTTTGCATTAGTCATACGAAAGAAGCCGAGGTAAATGTGGGATTTTGGTCGCATACTAAGTTTTTACAATCAGGAAATGCTTGCAGTAGCTCAAGAACTTTGTTTTGCATTTATTGGCGATTTTCTAGAGTTTTAATAACTAAGAATTTAGAATAAGCATCGATGCATGTAAGAATCTTTACTTTTTCTGCAAACATTACATCAATATGAACGCACTCCCCCTCTTTTACAGGAATTGGTGCCTCACCAATTGGTTGTTTATTAGGGTGCCTGTCGTATTTATTTACGTTGCATACCTCGCAGTTCCTTGCAAATTGTTGGAATTCGTCTGACATTCCAGGCTAATAATATTTATCAATAACTTGTTTAAGGTTTTCCCTGAAGTTTCCGTGCGCACGGGTATGCGTTTGTGCCACTATTGATACCTGTTCATCTTTATTAGAAATATCGTGGGCAAAATATTTTGCCTGTATGAATTTATTCGTGAAATGTTCTTTCAAAATGTTTCTAATATCATAGATTGTTTCGGGTGTAGCAAACAAGGCTACTAAATCTTCTTTTATAAATTCCTTGAATAAAGGTATCAGGTCGGAAGGATCGTTATATGTAATGATATGTCTATCTTTCATGGGGAAAGGTTTAGTATGTTCGTGAATAGTTTCTGTTCCTTTCTCCATTATTATCTGTAGGTTAAATTGATTCAGAGGTCTATCAATCAATTCTATTTGATACTCATCACTACTTTCCGCTGAGTATTGAGTGGCTTCAGAAGAACTGTCTGAAATCTGGTTTAAATTTTTTCTAGATAGGGCGTCAGCCACTACGTTTGTAGTTCCAGGTTTATAGACCATTTTCGGTGCATGTTCTTCAATAAGAGCGTGCCAGCGTTTCATCTTAGCATTAGGGTTTCTAGGTGAAACTGCAAGTGTCAAAGGCTGGTGATCCGTATGGATCTCTAAATCAGTAACTCCATACAAATAATTACGTAAGTTTTTTAGAGCGAAAACTATGGCATAGAGTTCTTTCTCGTTTGCTGCAAAGCTTTTCTCATTTTTTCCTAATGTTTTGGATATAAAAGTTATGGGTTTTCCATCTTGCGATAAGACCGCTCCGATTGCATCGTCTGAAGCATCGGTAGTGAGGACAAATTTTTTTGAAAAATCGGGCTGGTTAAGTTCGGTTTCAGTTATTAGGTGGTTCTTAAGTACATTAAATGCTTGCTAAGCTTCCGCATCTAATTTAATGTTCGTCTTCTTTGCCATGTGGGTAGACACTTGCCCACTATCGCTTTGAAGGTACTTGGTCAATGGTTTAGCTATGCTTGCATAGTTCTTAATAAACTTACGGTAGTAACCAATCATACCTAAGAAACTTCTGAGTTGACGAAGAGTCGTTGGCTCAGGGTATTCTTTGATTGTTGCTACCTTGTTTTCTATGTCTGATTCCTTCATCATTATCTGATGATATTTCTCCAGCGTGGAAAAACACTTAGCTTTTTCAAGGTTGGATAAAATTACGTTGGTATCCGGTATTGGATACTTGTCTGATATAGTATTTTCGTTCAATTTCTTGTAATAAATGACTAACCTGTTTTTAGGCGAGCCATCTTCATTTGCACCTTTTTTTGGTACAACCCATACAGGACTATTGTATGGAGATTTGGAAGGTCTTATTATACCTTCTTTTACCATTTTAATGACTTCTTTATTCACAAATTCATTAGCTGATAGATTGTATGGATACTGTTTGCTCCAGACAGGCTTATCGGCGTGTACTGTGCGGATTTCCGCTACGACGCACAGTGGTGCGAGAGCGGAAAAAAGTCTTTTGAAAAAGTCATGTCTATCGTTTTAAAGTTTATGTTTAAGTACTCCTAGATAACCCGAGCGTATGATTTAAAAGTATTTTTTAACATATATATTGTATGTTCTGATTTACAAGCCCTCAAAGTTGAAAAATAATTTTACTCAAATCGCGAACCGTATTTTCAACAAATTTTGAGATGTTTTTTTCCGAAGTTCCTGTAGATAAATTCTCTAGCTTCTTAAATAATTTAATTGGTCTATTTTCGATTATCTAAAAATAAAAAAAAATATTGATTATTTATAAAAGATACCTTCTATAAGTAGCCTGAAGCTTTAGTACTAAGAAAAAATGCTATTTTTTTAAACTTTTTGATTTAAAAAAACAGCTCCAAAAGATACCAAGAAAGTAAGTATGCCACCATATGCTCCATATATTCATGTTATAGCACAGAAAAAATCAGCTGCAGATACGTGCAGATGTGGAAGTTATGCTCAAAAATGTTTCACTTAATCGGATTTCAAAAAAATCCGTCTTGACGGTGGTGTTTACCAAAAAGTTTGATTACTTCGGTATTAATTGTCAGAATGAACTGGTTAAGCCCATTATTTTAAGAAAAAATGTCAAACTTTATTTTAAAAATAAAACAAAATTAATACCTTGACCCAGGGCTGAGAATTTCGATTTTTGCGAAACCATTTATTTCTGCCTGGAAAATTTTTCAACTTTCAACTCAATTTTCTTGAAAGCAACACACGAAAAATAATATAGTTTTATGATATTTTGAATTATATGATAGAGCTTAATACAAAATAAAGAAAAGGATTAGGGATAATCTTTTATTTTTTTTTAATTTTTCGCTAAAAGTAGGGCAGGTAAAAATAAAAAAGGTGTTCTTTTTAAAGTTTTATTGCTTTGTTTTTGTTCTGTATTGCGTAATTTTTTATTACCTGTAAGGATTAGTAATGGCTTATTAGAATAAAATCTCTTACTTAAATCTATATATATAAAGGATTAATGAAAAAAAAGTCAGTATTGAGTTATTGAGCATTTGTGCAACGTGCAATAAGTGAAAGTGAAGTTAAATATAATAACAAACATATATAGTGAATTCAATACATTAAAATGGATTCAATCGAAATTCCTTATTCGGTGTTGTGTAGTGAACTTATTACTAATGGTCATGATGTTCAAAATCTTCGACTATATTTTGTAACTAAATACCCCAACTTAATTTCTGAGCAAATAGAAACTGTGCTGTCAGAATTAAAGAAACGTTTTACTTGTCATTTTTTAAGTCGATGGAACGCAGTTCATAGAAAAAAAAGTCATTTTGAAAAAAAATACACTCATTGGCTCGAAGGAGTTTTCGAAGTAGAACTAACCCAAAGTGTATTGCCCGAAACGTCAACTAATATGGGAAGACCACGAAAGAGTTTTGACGAATGCTGTGATCGAGCTAAAAGGTATAAGAGGGACGAAATTAGAAATATATTTCCTCAAGAAGAGATAAACTATGCAGCAACATCAGAGAGCTTTTCCTATTCACAATTTGATCCGGATAAGGCTCTTGCATTATTTATACAAGCAGAATTGTCGAAACGCCAATATGAAGTATTGAGACATGCACTTAAAGACGAAGGACATGATGTTTTTCCACCTTATATTAAATTACTGGAAGCAAAGAAAAAGTGTTATCCTTTAGATATAAACATTACGGAAAGCTCAGCAAGTGTGCAACTACAAAAATTGTTAGACCACACTGTAACAAGGTTATTAGAAGGAAAGACATCAGAGGAGATAACCAGAATTGAAGGACAGTCTTTAACACTGTACACTAAATGGGGATGCGATGGTGCCTCTGGACAACCACAATACAGTCAAACATTTGACAATGAAGAAACTTCGGACGCTAATATGTTTATGACATCTTTGGTACCAATTCAAATGACTGGAGGAAAACAGGGATATTATTGTGTGGAACAACGATCGACCATCCTCTACAAGATACTGCAGACCCATCCAATTTTCTTTTGTTAAAGAAACTGCAGAAATCATACGAAACGAGAAACAAAGAATAGATACGGAAATCAGTAATTTAACTCAGACGATAATTGAAATAGGCGAACGTCAGTTTACAATCAAACACGAACTCATGTTCACAATGCTGGACGGGAAGACAGCCCAATCTGTAACAGAAACTCCTGCAGCTTCTTCCTGTTTCATATGTGGAACTACAACTTCTGGAATGAATAACCTGACAAATATAAGAACCAAAGCTGTAAACAGGGAAGCTTTGAAAATGGGAATGTCTCCTCTTCACGCTCGGATAAAATTTATGGAGTGTATCCTCCATGTTGCCTACAATTTGCCATTTAAAGCATGGAGAACCAACAATGAGACCCGCCATATTAGAGATGCTCAGAAGAAGAAAATTCAGCAGGAGTTTCGTGAAAAACTGGGCATCATTGTCGATCTTGTAAAACAAGGTACGGGGACAAGTAATGACGGCAACACCTCCAGAAGATTTTTTGCAAATCCAACCATGACTTCAGAAATCACTGGAGTTAGTGAATCCCTAATTCGGCGGTTTGCTGTTATCCTTGAAGTAATAACGTCGAATGAAAAATTAGATTTCAAAAAATATGCAGCTTACACGTGGGAAACTGCTGAACTGTTTGTTGAGAAATATAAATGGTACAATATGCCAGCAACCGTACATAAGGTTTTGATCCATGGAGAAGAAATAATTAAAAGCTGTGCATTTCCTGTTGGATCGCTCTCCGAGGAAGCCCAAGAATGCCGAAATAAGGATTATAAAGCCTACCGCAGGTTTCATTCGAGAAAATGCAGCCGAATTGCGACGAATGAAGATGTGATGCATCATATACTCATATCCTCAGATCCAATAATAACAGGTTTAAGGCCACAGGCAAAAAAGAAAATACTTCCAATCAGCGCAGACGCTAAAAACCTCATTCTAGCATTATAAAATTACTACTTCATAATTTTTTTTTATTTATTTTTTTTTATGTATTTATCTATTTATTTATTTAATTTTATAATATACATAGTTAATAATAATATTTTATTCAAAATAAAAAGTTAAGATTTCACTAAAAAAACTTTTGTTTAAATATAACATCAAAACCCTCAAATTTTATAAAAATGTCAATAACTTTTTTTCTAACAATTTTTTCTTGACCAAATTTTGACCAAGCGTGTATAAGACTAATTTTAACATGTTTGTCAAAATTCATTAAAATTCGTTTAATAGTTCAGATTTTACAGACTTTTTTCCGCTCTCCCATACAAACATCAAAACACTCAAATTTTAGAAAAAAAGTCAATAACTTTTTTACTAATGATTTTTTCTTAGCCAAATTTTGACAAAATGTGTATAAGACTAATTTAAAAATGCGAATCAAATTTCATCTTTATCCGTTAAACAGTTCAGATGTTACAGATTTTTTTTCCGCTCTCCCATACAAACATCAAATCCCTCAAATTTTAGAAAAATGTCAATAACTTTGTTTCTAATTATTTTTGTTCAACCAAATTTTGACCAAATATGTATAAGACTAATATAAACATGTTTGCCAAATTTCATTTAAATCCCTTGAACCGTTCAGATAAAACAGACTTTTTTCCGCTCTCCCATACAAACCGAACCACTGTGCGACGTCTGTTCTGAACGGAAGTGTAGTGTCAATGTTTGAGTGAATACTTTTTATTTTCTTCACCATGGTTCCACTAATGTACCATGATCCTCAATATGATTAATCATCATACTTATTTCTTC
Source organism: Leucozona laternaria (assembly GCA_932273885.2). Lineage (NCBI taxonomy): Eukaryota > Metazoa > Arthropoda > Insecta > Diptera > Syrphidae > Leucozona > Leucozona laternaria. The sequence continues at coordinate 212,977,839 of OW026366.1, read as the reverse complement.
GTCAAAATAGATTTTATCTATTTTGTTCCCATATTTAAGGGTATCATTTCCTAATATTAATCTCAGCATTTATTGAGCTGAGCAATTTTGCTCCTATTAAAATTTCGTGCTCCAAGTTTGGGAGAACGTAAAAACGTGTTTTTCTTTCGAAAATAAATGCTTCATGGCAAATTTTTATTATGGTTTCCCCATTTACAGTGCAAGCGCGTTTAAATATTGCTAACAGAATGGGATTGCTTAAAATGTTTGGTTGACAGTAGTTACTACTGGCACCAGTATCTATTAAAATCTTTATATTTCTACCATTTACTCTTCGTCGTAAGTGGGTAGCCCCACTCTTCGCCTAAAAAATCACTACCTTCGTTGAGGTTATTGATCCTCTCATTTTTTTGTGGAGGTGGTTGATTAGAGTGATTTTCACTCGGTTCTCTTTCTCGTTTAAAGATTGGACGCGTATTATTGTTGTATGTGTTATACTGAGGTTTTTGCCAACGGGAGTTGTTGCCATACTTATTATAATTATAAGTATTATTTGCACGGAATGGGTTGGTATTATTTGTCTGCTGATGTATTTCTTTAAATCTATTCAGCTCTTGAGAACTAATAGGTTTGTTAGCAGAGCTACCAAGAACCATTGGTTCAAACCGCTGTGGTAATTGTCTACAATCATTTCTATATTGGTGTTGTGGAACTTGTGCGTGGTTATTTCGTGTAGGAAAACGAAGAATGTCTTTCTTATTTTCCCCTTTATAAGATGTAAATTGAAGCGCGAAATTAGCTCTTGTGTTATTGCTTTCTAATTTCTGAGCCTTAGCAAGAGCGTTTAGTAAATCTTGTGGATTTAGTGAAAATAAAATATCAGATAACTGACCATTTAGACCAGTAATAAATACTCGCAAGGCGTTTCGTCGGTGTACATTATTAAGTTCTTGTGTGACCGGTGAATTGGAACCATGCGTCATAATTGTTTTATTGGTCAAGAGAGTTAATTTCTGATTAACAGAGTTAAAGTAGTCTATTAAAGACATTGAACCTTGCCTTAGAATACTCAGCTCCTGTTCTTTTATATGAACTGGTCTCTTGTCCGCGTAGGCAAAATCTAAACGGGAAATAATGGCATCGAAATTCAACACTGTGCCATGATTAGTTAAAATATCATTCGCGTGTTGCGTGATCTTGTTACGGAAAATTGTTAGTGCCGCGAAATATTTTTTACTACCCACGTCGTATAATGATATGGAGTTGTGAGCAGCTTCTCGCTAACTAACGTATGAGGTCTGACTTCCAGAAAATTCTGGCAAAGATTTTATAACGTCCAATGGTTCATTACATGTAATCGTCGGATCTATTTTTGTGTTGTATAATCCGTAATGGAACTAGTAATCCCCATTGATGAGATGAGGTTCTGTAATTTTTGTATCTCATTTTTGTGTATATCTTCTTTTTCTTTCATAACGCTTTGAATTGCTTCATTATTGCGCTTTATGGCTATTGCTATAAGTTCGTCAATTGTTTGCTCAGTTAAAGCAGAAGTAAAAGCCATTTCTAGTTTAATATTTTCTAAGGAGTCTAAGTGGTAGTTTCCACCGCTATCTGATTTTTTTGGGTTATGTGTATGTTTTTTCTACATATACTTCTTATTACAATCACTATTCTTATCAAATAATTTTATATAATTTCTTAAAATACGTTCTTACTAAAATAAACTTTATTTTCCTTTTGTGACAGGATACTTTCTGGATTTCAAAGCTTCGTTTTTTCTTCAGGATACTGGTCTTTTGTGAAGTACGACTTTTACTTTTTGTTACTGCTACTTTCCCTTGTCTGTGCAAGGTACTTTGGCTGGTTAGTTTTTGTTGGCACAGGATATCACACACTGATTTTACTTTTTATTTTTAAATCGTTTAGCGCGTGAGGATCCCGGTTGAGCCCCCAATTAATTTAACGAGTTTTTACAATTTAATTAAAATAATTTTATTTAAACTTAAAATACTAATACAAAAATTCACAAGAGCACTCTGATCAGCTTGGTGTTCAAATTAAGACTCATGAAATCATTCCTCTACTCCGCTGTTGTGCGTTCTCGTTTTTCTTAGGGGTTGGTTTGTTTAAGATAGTGAATATTGAATAATGATTATAAATAGTCCTTTCTGGAATTGGTCGAACCTTATGTGTTGGATGTTGTTTTACTTATTGTTAGTTTAGGATATCGTAAAACTGTTTTTCGGTTTTACGAGCGGTTTTATGATAGGTCTGCATCCCTTAGATTTGCGTTGGCTGGATGCTTTTTATGGAATGTGGGAACTAGAATGTTAACTTACATATGCTTGAATAAATATGCACATAACTATGTAGATATACCTAAGTGACAACAAAGAAACCAAAACTAAACTCAAAAAATTAACTTGTAAATTTAAAACAAAATGCAGTTACTCTCATAAATTTAAAACAAGATTTCTCTTAAAAAATGAAGAGTTTTTGAACAGAACATTTAGGTCCAGTTTCATAGTCAGAAAAGTGACACTTAAGTGGGGAATGTGAAAAATTAATTCCGAATATCACCGTTCAATGTTACCTGAATAAGTGGCACTTAAGTCTCCGACGTTGGTGACTTAAGTTCCACTTACGCTAGCTATGAAATTTAGCTTAAATTCCTAATATGGCAAACTTAAATGCCACTTATTTCGGTAAGTGTCGACTGTGAAACTGGCCCTTAGTACCCCAGATGATGAAATTGAACGAACACAGCGACATGCCCAGCACATCAAGGGGAAGGCCTTCGAAATCTTTGGATGGATGTTAAGACTAGCTTATGGTCTATACGATGAAGATCGACATCGACAAGAAGGAATCCGAAAAAGAAGAAAAACGGATATATAAAAGGAATTTATTGAGCAACTTGGCTTAATAATTGATACGCCAAAACAAGGATTTGGCAATACAAATGATGGAAACACGCCACGAAGATTTTTCGAAAATGCCGAAGTAACGTTAGCTATAACCGGAGTGGAGAAAAAACTAATAAAGAAACTTCAAGTGATTTTAAATGCACTTTCATCTAAGAAATCTATTAATGTGGAGAGATTCAACGAGTGCACTAAAAAAAAACTTCCGATCTACTAAAAGCCAAATACAGTCACAAACTCCTGACCTCAACGCTCCACAAAATTCTGGACCATGGTGGAGAACTTATTAAGCAATAGGGGAGCTTTCAGAAGAAGCACAAGAACCAATTAATAAAGACAACAAGCGATATCGATACCAAAATACCTTTGAAGTATCACGGAAACGTCAAAGCGAAGATTTATATAATATCCTGGCTACATCATCGGATCGGCTTATTTCATCTTTAGGGCACGTGAGATCTCAAAAGAGCTGAATAAGATATATTGCCCAGCAGAAGTAAGTCTTTTAAATGTTGAAAACGATGATGATGCCAATGATTTTTTTCTAAAAATAAAAATCTATAATTAATTTATAAAAGACGCATTTTGTATTCTATTTGCCTTTGCCTTTGATTAAGAAATACCCTGTGAAGATATTTTCTTAAAATTCACTTATTGTTTAGCCTTGGAAATTTACTTTACGAAGATAAAGAATTGTAGCGATATCTTTATGAGTTAAAAAGTTATGATTTTTGCAACCAAAAATTCATTTCATCACAGTGCGCCCTCCAAAATTACGAATTTTACAACGCCCTATGCCACTTGATACGCCCACAAGAGTTCCATCCCCTTGCCACGCCCCCTAAAGCTCAATATCTACCACACCCATATGCCCATACGCCCATTACCACGTCCTCCGCCCACTTAAGCCGCTGGCCTGATTCCCTGGAATATCTGCTATTTGACTTTAAATATCGTTGACTGTTGTATTTATGAGGTCACTTGTTTCCTTACCATATTCGTACATTATGGCTCTGCAGAAATGAGTTGATGATGGGCGAGGGTTCCTCCAATCTTCACCATTTGCACTATTAAGTCTGAGTGGAACAACTGATGCCATGAACATGTTACCATCTGTTGTTTTTATTTTTTACTTGTATACGCACCTTGTCCAGATGATCCATCGCAGCCCCATGTACTCTGTAACGTCAGACTTCTTGGGAGTGCATTTATTTGTTCCTCCATTTTACTTTCTAAAAGCCGCCTTGCAGTGTCTTGAAGTTTCACTATAGCTGATATTTCCGTGATTTCGCTGTTTTCTGATGGAACTGCTTCTTTTTTCGAAACTGTAAGTGTGTTGTCGGATGGCAAAACATCTATATTGTGTTTCTTCAACGAAGTTCTCAGGATTTTATACTTTTCTTTAGGTAAATCCAAATCCAATGCATTCTCATTAGTATATTTTATGGGATCCTTTTCTGGTGTAAGAATGCTTTCCCTGACTCTTCTGACTTGAAGTGGACTTGCTGTAGAAATTGCCTTGATCACATCACTCTTCGCCTTTTCATGGTCTTCATTATATCAATAATGCATCAGAGAGATTTTCAGTACTTATCTCCTCTGTAGCATTGATTAGTTTTGTTGTGTGTGAATGTTGCGCAGTTATTAACTGGTTCCCTTAGCTTTCTTCTTGGTGATCTTGATGTTATTGGAAGATCACACGTTACTTCTGTTTGTCCGGCATGGATAGGAAGAGAAAGAAAGCCATTCCTCATTTTTTTGAAATTTAATTTATATCTATGGGTATTCACTTATTACGGTAGAAATTAACTCTTTACGACTCTCAACTTCGACAGAAAGTTCAAAAAAAATATTGCATGGTATATCCATTTTAAATAATTTTTCCTTATAAAGGGTCTTCCAATAGGGACTTCCTAACTGTCAAATTGGCTGTCATTTTTTAAGTCTGTTTTGCCAAATCAAAAAACATTAAATTAAGCAGTTTAAAAATATTACAATTTTGTTTTTTAATTCTGATTTAAGTAATTCATAGATACATATATCAAGTAGAAACACTCTTTTCCTAGGTCTTACGCTGAAAGTTAACAAAATGCCTCTTGTCACCATAAAGTTTTATCAACTTTGACTCTCTCTACAAGCCAAACCATTCATCTAAATGAACAAATTAATAACATAATGATTAATGGAGCTCCAAACATTTGTAAAACTATCAAAGAATGTAAAAGTGTAGTATTATAAACCCACCAGAAAAGCAAGCACTATTGCATAATCGGGACACTGTGCACCGCGCGCCGCGCCGCCGCGCCGCCGCGCCGTCCAACATAATGAATAATCTTCATTCAAACTGTATAAAATATGTTTTGAAAATATATTTTTTTAAATTACATATTCTCAAAATTAAATATTTTTAAAAAAAATATTATTGTTTATTTAAAATAACATAAAATAAATTATTTTCATAATCTAAAATAAATAAGTAAAATAATATAAACAAAATAAAGTACATAAAATAAAATAAAAGAAAATAAGATAACATAAAATAAAATAAAATAAAATAAAATAAAATAAAATAAAATAAAATAAAATAAAATAAAATAAAATAAAATGAAATAAAATAAAATAAAATAAAATAAAATAAAAGAAAATAAAATAAAATAAAATAAAATAAAATAAAATAAAATAAAATAAAATAAAATAAAATAAAATAAAATAAAATAAAATAAAATAAAATAAAATAAAATAAAATAAAATAAAATAAAATAAAATAAAATAAAATAAAATAAAATAAAATAAAATAAAATAAAATAAAATAAAATAAAATATAATAAAATAAAATAAAATAAAATAAAATAAAATAAAATAAAATGAAACAAAATAAATTGAAATAAAAAAAATAAATAAATTTAAATAATTATTTGGTGCTTGGTCTCCACAAGCTGTTGAACTCTTAATTTTTTATTTATTTTTTTTAAATAAAATAAAGGCAAATAAAATAAAATAAAATTATCAGTTGGCGCTAGTTCTCCACAAGCTGTGGAGCTACCAATTTTGTATTTTAAATAAACTGAATTCAAATAAAATAAATTAAATAAATAAAACAAATTATACACAATATAAAATATAAAAAATTTAAATAAATTTGAATACAAGAAATTAAATTTAGAAAATATAAATAAATTAAAATAAATCTCTTGGCCTTAGTTCTTCTCAAGCTGTGGAGCTACTAATTTATTTAATTATTTAAAATAAAATGGAATAAAAAACACAACCGGAATGAAATTTGGAACTCGCTGAAACAAAAATTAGAACGTGATGTCATAATCATTAATTTCAAATTAATATTCGTTTGGGTGTTGGCTCTGTGCTGAAAACATCGAGTAGAATAATGCTACCTGAAATTATGTGTCAATAGCTATAAGTAAATATAACTTTATGATATATGGAAACTCAAATGGATTCCTCAAGGCAAGTATTTTCAATTCGATCGAAAATAAAGGCACACTCATTCCGCAAGTAGAAAGGATTTTATAATCAATTGAATTCTGCTAAAATAAATATAAAAATACCTAAACATATTGGGGCATATTCATAGTCACTTTTAAACTCCAGTTTATCTTAGACTGGGGTTTATTCAATGTTATTTAGATAGGATAAGCCCAGGTCTAGGATAAACTGGAGTTTAAAAGTGATTATGAATATGACCCATTATTTCGTTTCTACCATTAAACCTCGTATCTATGAGAAGTAAAGGAACATCTCAACAATTAAACCTGACCTTAGCTGATCACCATCTTGACATCGCACAAGATTTTATTCTGTGGTGATCATTACCACCCGGCAACCACTTGGAGGGTTCGTTACGAGGATTTTTGCCGAGCAACGGAACGGAAAAATTCCGAACCAGAACGGGATTTGGAACTTGCTGAAATAAAAATGAATAATGCCATAATCATAAATTTCAAAATAATAGTTTTGATTTTTCTTACCTTTATCAGCAAGTCCATATTAGTTCGGTTTTATGAACACCAGAAGGACTGGGCGCACGATTCTACCAGTTTTGTAAACAACCATAGGCAGAAGGTCGTTTTACTGCTCCCAGGATCCGTCTGGCCTTAAGCAAAACGCAGTGAAGTGCCCGTTCAAAATGCTCCACCAATCCCTTCAAAGCGTAGGTTCCCCTTGAATACTGCTCAGCGGTATTCCTTCGGGTATTGGTTCTCTGCTGAAAACATCCAGTACAATGACGCTACCTGAAATTATGTGTTAATATTAATATCATATTACTGGGAAAAGATTTAGAAAACCTACCAACAGTAGCGGAGGTAACATCTCCATCGCATTCCCTCCCTCTAGCGCATTTCTTGGATCCATACTGAATTCGTTCTTCCAGGAACGAATGAATGACGTTCCCAGTCATAGACTCCTACAGCAGAGGGATGAGCACATAGCTGTTAGGAATGCGACTGCATCGCTTGGCACACCTGTACCACTTCGGCACAAATGGTGCTCAGCCAAGTCTTGCACGTTCTCAATGCAGTCGACGTCTCTATCGGGGTCTTGAGAAGAATATGGCGACTTCTTAAAACCCCACAGCAACTCCCCCTAGTGGTGTATGTCGTCTTTTGAATTCTGGATCCCACATTTGTGCAGAATTCCAGAAATCTGCAAAAGCGCGTACCAAAATGTTCATTATCCACCAAGATGACAATGAAAATCTGCGCAAGGCAATCAAAGCCACACGTGTTGGTGAATGTCGCCCTAACACCACTGACTCCTATGGCCTGAAATTAAAAAAAGTATTTAGATGCATTATATAAAATTGCAAAATTTAATTAATTAAAACAAAAACAATAAATAATAAATGTGTTCAAATGCAGACGCAGTTTTTTTCAATTAAATGAAACTTTGAGCCTTAAAATTTGTTAACGATAAAAACTTGTTTTTAGTTTTCATCGTGCCTATATTATTTAAAAATACTTTTTTTTGAAATTACTGAAATAAAAAGACTTATCTATGACCCTCAGACAGGTGTGACTGCCTTTTTTGAGAAGGGGGACCTTTGTACTACAAATTAGAGGGTATCAGGCCAGCGGCTCGGCGGCTTAATTGGACGTATGGACGTGGTAGATATTGAGCTTTAGGGGGCGTATTAAGTAGGGATGCAGTGGTAAAATTTGTGATTTTGGCGGGCGTGCCATGTGTGAAGCTTTGGTGCTACTTTTTTTATTTTTATTTTCCGTATCCCTGGCGGCTCGGTCGTTCAGTGGCTCATTTAATGTGGGGCTCAGTGGCTCATCAACTTGGCCGCTCAGTGGCTTGGGTTAAGCATACACAACCTTAGAAAAACTTATGAAGCAAAAACGAGACTTAAAGAACCCATAAACGTAACTTTAAGAATCTGATATTGATGTTCACAGCTTAGGTTTTAAAAGCTTGGTTGTTGATACTGCATATTGAGAGAAGAGTCTTAAGATTTCTGTTACCCGGAGGCCACACGAGCCAGTACTGGCAAGCAAGTTGCAATACATACACATTTTTTCACTAACACATATAAACCCAAGCAACTTGCTCGTCAACTGGCTTGCCTTTTTCGAAGCCAGTTGAGCAGCCAGTAGAGAAACAAGTAGGGCGTTCATTTTTTTAACTATAGTCAACAATCATCGTTCCTTTTATTTAAATTTCTGAATTAATTAGATTTTGTGCAAAAAATAAGTTAAAATAAATTTAGTGTGGAATTTGATTGCATTTTAAAAATGTTAAAATTCACTTTCATACGAAACTTGACATTGCTTGACAGAATATTTGACATTTGCGAATATTTCGTTACAAGAAACCAAAAAGCTCTAAAATTGCCCTTTTCAAAAAATAAAATTTCAAATTATTCGGATATATAGAGGTTTTTTAATCCATTGACATCGTAGACATCCTTTAATGGAATTTGAAAGTCTATGGCTCGACAGATAGGGGACAAATTATATTTGATCCTGTCGTGAATATTTCGTTGCAAATGTCAACCGATTGCCCTCAAAATGCATTTTTCCGGAGCAGAAAAAAAATGGAAAAAAATTCGGATTTTCAGAGGTTTTTTAATCCATTGACATCGTAGACATCCTTCAATGGAATTTGAAAGTTTGTGGCTTGACAGATAGGGGACAAATTATATTTTATCCTATCGAGAATATTTCGTTCCAAATGTCAACCGATTGCCCTAAAAATCCATTTTTCCGGAGCGGAAAATAAAATGGAAAACAATTCGGATTTTTAGAGGTTTTTTTTATCCATTGACATCAGGTGTGTTCCTTTGGGCTCCAGTATCTACTGCCAAGTACTTCTGGCTGCAGTCAACTACTTCTACTCTGTAATCGAAGTAGTTCAAAGTAGTTCATTGATCTAGTAACAGAATGTTTAAAAACAAGAAAAAGACATCACCAATCAAAAGAAATTATGTAATAGATTATTGTTGTTGACATTTTTCTAATTTTAAAGTAAAATAAGAAAACAAAACCGAAATTAAATTGATATTAAGGTTAGATTTTACTTTTGGCAAAATGAAAGCATTCCATTCATCATCTACTGAGAAGTACTAAAAAGTACTTTGAAAGGCCCAATGGAACACGGCTATCGTATACAACCTTCAATGGAATTTGAAAGATTTGTGCTTAACAGACGGATAGCTAACAAAATGTATTTTGACGTCTGTAGTTTTTTTTTGGTACATAAATTTTAGTTAGAGTATATGTTATTCCCTCTTATGTTTCGTTGTCCATAATTTCAATTATTAAAGTTTGTTAACCATTTTTGCATTTTTCTTTAATATTCTTTAAAAATGTATTTTGATTTTTTCAATCCATTTTGTTTGAAAGATCAACCAAAATTGTTTACTATAGTAGAGAAAAAGAACGACCTACATGCAAGCAACTTGCTTGGCAACTGGAGTGCCACCTACGTCACAGCCAGTACACAGATACGAATTTGGCAGGCAATGTATGAACCCAACTTGCTTGCCAGTACTTGCTCGTGTGGCCTCAGGGTTAATTATTTATTCATTTTTGTTCTTAAATATTTACTAATAGACTTGAGCAAAATACACGAATCGTAATTTTTCAAGACATATGATGGGGCATAAAAAAAGATTGAAGTCGTCTCTGGGGATCCCAAAACCTATTGAATCCTCATATCCCTGTCGGTGGCAATGTTTGGTTATTCTCAGCTCGTTTATATAACTCCCAGTGTTTCCGGGATAATTTTTAATATAAACCCGGCCATTCTCCGGCGGAATATAAAGCAAGGCATGTCTTTCCTATACCAAGGAAGTTGGTATCGTCAGAATATTTGTGGGAATTCCACATCCCACTTGTAATCTGCATATATGTAGTGGTATCCGACTTGGTGGCTCAAGTTTGTAGCTTTGGTGGTTCATATTGCTCGAGTTATGTGTGTGTATTATAAGTATATGCATGCTGTTAAATACAATTTTTATTTATTTCCTATTCACACAAGCAATATTTTTCTATTTATTAAATCTATATATAATTCGTTAACAATTTTGTTGGACTCCTTTTTTAATATACTTAAACCGAATGCCCGACAGTAAAAAATATACCATTTGAAAGCTAATATTAATTAGAAGTGCCATCGGAAGAAATTATGTGAGTCCGTCGACTACTTACATGTAAAAATGTTAAATAATGGATTCCCCATACAAAAAGTCAAAAAAAAAAAAAAAAACAAATTCACGGCACACACGGCTGTTTGTCATCACCCGAGCGTAATGTATCAAAAGTTCACTTCCAACGTGTTTCACGTAGCTTAGACGCAATATTTGTTGCTTCGTTCCGAATCATATACTCTACATCTACTTACAATGAGTAGGGAAAGGGCTGGTCGAATTTGGACCACAGGCGACACTAGTAACTATTAATCGTCGGTTTCTGGATGCTGAGTGTAGTCAGTAAATGATAATTTCACCCAAACATTTTTAACACCTGGTACCGCACACTATTCTTTGTTTCTTTCCTCTGCTACTCCAATACCAAGCTGTCGGAGGATAGATGATGATATAACTGTTGATATCATTATCATCATCTAGATATGCTTATTTCTAAAGGTTGAATCGGTTTCGGAAAAGTGTCTTTCCGAAGATATGATGAAACCGGTCTAAAATGTCTTGGATGCTTAAACGTAAATGAAGGATTTTCAAACGGACAATCAAAGCACGGTTCATTGATTCCAAAACTAATTTCAACTGTAGGTGGTAGGTCATCATTCCTGGTATTAAGTTACCATTGAGAAACAAACCAAGTGTATTTTCTTAACTTTGGATATACAGCCTCCTACCATCGGGCGTAATGCGAATCCGCTTATGGAAAAAAGCCAAAAAAGGATACCAATAAAGATTGAAGTAGATGCTCCGTATCCAATATCAGACGCCCCTCTATTCAAATGTATGATTTTTCCAGTCACTACATTAGTAAAAGTCCAGTTGGATGATGTTACACTGTTTAAAGAACACATTATTACTTTTTATGATATTTGGATTTAAGCCAATGAAATGTTTACTCATTGGAATTCAGGAATCATTTGGAAGCAAATCATAGTAAACATTTTATCCAAATAAATTATTATACCACAAGTGGTTTATCATTTTAAAATGTTATAATTCGTTGTTTTTAATTTGTTTAAGCAAACAATCTGACGGATGTGCAAGTATTCATATATATGTTACATCATAACTCCTTCAAGTCTAGAAAGATTATCTAAAAGAGCAGAAAATTGAAAAAAATAAAACATTTGATTTTTATATAAATAAAAAGTTTTTGTTATTAGACTTATTTATTTTTGTTGTTGTTGTTGATATTCTGTTCTATTTGCAAACTCTTTTTATTTATTTTCTTTGCATCGGCGGGTTTTTGATTATTATATTCCTTCTTCTGTTTTCTTTTTCTTGTCTTTCTATCTTTGCTTCCATCGCTTTCATCTTCTTTCTTTCTCCCCTCCCCCGCTCATTTTACTTGTTCCTTCTTGAATTTCCGCTTGACAATTCTTTATTCTCTTCTCTATCTCCAGTACGCTTTCGTCCCTAATTCGTCTATCCTTTTCGCTAGCTCTCTTACCTCAACCTTCAGATATTCTCTCTCCGTTTCCCCTCTTTTTATTTCTTCTTTCATCTTGAACTCCTCCTCCTTCATATCCTCTTTCACCTCTTGCTTCACCCTTTGCAGCTCATTTCTCATCTCCTTAAGTATCCTCTCTACTTTCGATTCCTCTTCCTCTTTCTTCTACGGTGATCTTAGAATTTTCTTGCTTGCTTGAACTATCTCTATTCCTTTCTCTGTCTCCTGGTCTACTTCTTTTCCTTAGATCACTTACATCTCCCATTGATCCCGTGCTCATATTCCTACTCTTCCACAGTCTTCCAAGTTTTTCGGGTAATCAGACGTGACAAATTTATCTTTAATATCGTCGTTGATACGCCAGCCGAAGGTTTTTTTCCGAAAATTCAGGCTTCATATAGGCATAATGGAAATCATACATCGTATACTTAAAGATCTCTAAAACAGAGAACCGTAAGTATATTGGCTTTTTATAAACTGTAGAAGTTCGATTGATTTGAATAGCAATTATGTTATCACCAAACTCGAGAATATTTGATCATGCTATAAGCGCACGAGTGACAAGCTGTTTACCATTACTCGAATTGTGTGGTGATAAAACGCTTCGTACATCTTTTCTCTTGTCAACTTTCTCCAAGGTATTTCCATACACTGCGCGTTATTACACACTATGCGAAGGTTTGAATAAATTATTACATATTATTACACTGTGACCTCCATTGTCGTATCAGTTCTTGAACTGGCTTTTATATGTGCATGCTGGTGGGTGTTATAGCAAGCATCAGGTGGTGATTACTTTTTAGTACTGCCAAATATTGATACGTATGTTCTTGATTAAATTTTGATTATGAATAGGTGCTGTCAAATATTGATACGTATGTTCTTGATTAAATTTTGATTATGAATAGGTGCTGTCAAATATCGGTGTTGTCAACAGTTTGTCGCTTCTGTTCTTATTATATTATTAAGATCAATAAAATCTTTTAACCATGGAGACTGTTGGAATTCTATTGCCCTATGCTTTTATTTTCAAATCAAACCATTTTTAATGCACTGAATCAATGTTTTAAAGAGTCCCGTAAGTCTGCAATAAATTTTTTTGTTTTGTTGGCAATTGATAAATTAGACGGGACAGAATGGAAGATCGTTATGTCGATCCTGAATATGTTGCGGATATTCTAAATCAACTTCTAAAACGTATCCAACCATTCTTTTATTGAAGATACATTTGTTGGAGGATGAATTCATTGAAAGCGTGAATGTGGGAGGGAACCAGACATGCCCTGACCGTAAAGGTTATTTGCATCTAAGTAAATTAAATATACGCAAAGTTCATTTGCACCATACTCTGGCAAGTACTTATCATTGGCCCTGTAGTGTCGTTAAATGCACTGGGTCAATCCTCCTCTTTTTCCCTTACTAAACAAATTGTACATATTTATGTCTTATGTCTGTTTTCATAGCGCTCCATGAAAACCTAGGCAATTTGAACTAATGACGTCCATCTAGACCATATGATTTCCTTGAATCATCAGGGAATTTTTCAAATATATCAGCTAGAATTAAAACATCAGTAACCAACTAATGTTCAAGTTATTCACCTAACGAGGAATAATTGAAATTATTCCAAACATTTTTAGCATGCTCATAATCATATTGACTACAATCTGTTTCGAGCAATGAATTCTTAAACGCTGAAATAGGTGGTAATTCCGTTGCAGAAAGTTTCTGTACAGTTTCCCTATGTAATCGTGACAAAAGACACCCTTCCGAGTCATTAGCTCGAAAGACTTTTAATCACTTTTACAAAACTTGCCCCAAATTTTTTGAAATATTATCAATGCTCGAGGAAAGAAATCGAAATGAGTCTAATAATCTAAACTAAAGGAGATCTTTCTGATTATTATCCACGTCATCTATTTCTTTATTTAACGCTTTTATTCTTATCTCTCCTTTAATGTTAACCATCTCTTTAATGAATCAATGGGCATCATAACCAGTTAAATTCTGGAAAAATATAGTTAAGAATTTCGGTACCTTATAGTTCAAATTCCATGATAAATGTGCTGCACCTCTAAATTTCCCACTGATGTGACAATGGTCTTGAACTTTATTCAATTCAAGAGGTTTGCTGCTTATGTAACATCTGGTATCATCTTCGAATTTATGTTGGTCCTCTGATGTTTCCGTCATTTCTGTATGTATGGTTAGATATTCTCTATATGAACACGTTTGATTCTTCAATTATAGAATTTATAAGTACCTACTCCGGCGTCTGCAATAAAAATAAACTTATAAATAAATAATAACTAAAATTGAAGTATTAAATGTAATTTTTATTGTATCAATATGATAGCTTACCCGTGTATTTGAATAGTTTGTATAAAGTTGATTCAAACGATAATTTCAAATAATAAGACACAGGTATTGCAACATGCTCTTTTATCGATGTAGATGATGTATTCCTTGGGTCTGGATGACAACCTTGAATATTCACCAGCATGCATTCGAAGTCCGCATATATAGCCAAGGGAACATCAATTGATCTTGAAGGATGTTCGAATTTCAAAATATTTGCATCCTCTTTCGGCAGCTCTGTCACAACATCATTACATTCCGTTTGATATTTTCCATAAGCACTATCCATGCAAAACGAGATTTTTCGGTGGTCTCCAACACGACATCGAAATGCTTGTGGAAACCATGATGAAAAAATGACAAATGAAAGCGTCACCAATTGCAAAAAAAAAAAAACAAACACAAACGCAAAAACAAAATCACAAAAAACCTGAAATATCACTTTTCCGCACACAATTAATTTTCCGGAGCGGAGACTTCTCCAAATAATCTGCTACAATTATCAACTTCGCTCATGGAACAGCGTAATGCAAAACGAAAATGAGGACGAATTTTTTTTGTTTATGATTTCGTTGTGTCATTTTTGTATCAGCAGCGTACTAGGCTTTAAAGATTAAAAGGCATGCAATACACATTCGTATTGAGTGATGTCCGTGATTTACTTCCATGCCTATCAACCTAGATACATATATTTTTACTCCAAATGAAATGGTTGTTCGACTCTTGTTTATGTTTATTTATGTTTATGTGATTATACTTTATACTCTTGGTGATTATGTACGGGCCTACAACTTTATAATCCATTGGTTTTTGGGTTTCGAATAGGGAAATTTCGTTTAGCTTTAAGAGAAAAACCAAATTGGAAATATGAAGTCGACAACCATTCGGTTAATTGATCATTTTCCATCTGTGATGTTTTCGATAGCATAGCTGCTGATTCGTTGAACATGGTTATTGGCTGGATGGAGAGCAGAAATAATTGCCCCTTTGAAACAATATACATCATTGCTTTGGATATTCACACACGATATTCTTGTTTCTATACGTTGTGGCAGTCTAATGTAGCTCGATCATCTCAATGGATTGTATTCATTGATATTTATTTCAATATGTTTGATGGAAAGCAGGCTCCAACCACAGTCCATGATCCCGAACTCTTCATTTTTGCCATCGATACCATCATGTTTGAACATATTTCATCTATATCTTGGCTTTCTAGAGCTATTTGCATTGGAAATTTGAATGATTTTAAGTTTAAGTAAATCCACGTGCTCTTCTCCTCCAGCCAACGTTGTGTACTTTACATTATCAATCTCTAAAATTTATCTTCCATACAAATTTCCTCCAAAGATAAATTTTAGTAGCAAGGATTTTTAGCTGAACAGTACACAGTTCACGGGGTAAATTCAAACTGTCATCTAGTACTTTATCAAAAAGTCTCCAATTAATTTAGCGCGCGAAATAATGCTCAACACAGATAATTTTTGACATTTGTGAATCTTCGAACAATACTCAAGCGGTCAAGACTACTTCTACAAAATAGTTAAAGTAAAAATAGTGAAACAAGAGTGAAAAAAATGGATAACTTGAAGAATATTTACTTCTGAGGACAAGAGCAAGTCCAGGTTGGTGGAAAAACGTCCGGCAATTTGGAACCTCGAAGCTAAGGAACATAGCAAAACACAGAGGAGTTTCATTCAAACTGGCCCACCTTAACGAGTAGTTTTCCTATACACACATATAATGCTGGTTTTCTTAAGATATATAACTTATAAACGTACTCCAAAGCTACCACAAACTTTTCTAGCGGTGATATGTGATCCGAAGGTCTTGTGTTTTTTTTCGCACGCAGCAATGGTTCCACCACTTTAAAAATTTGACCAAATGATTCCGATGTCATGTGGCAGTTTTCTTTGAAAACTGGAACATTTTTTATCATGTCCTGAAACTAAATAGGAAACAATAAAATATATTGAAACTGAATAACAATATATAATTATTTCTTACATCCTTTGCGAAGCGCCCTTTGTAAATCCTTTCCTTCAGGTAGGGGTTAAAACGGAAGCAAGGTTTCTTCTTAGTCTTTTTGGCGGCAATTGCTGCTACCACAGTGGTTGCATACAAAATAATGCACTCTTCAATTAAGCTTGTATCCATATTTATCAATTATTATCACAATGAAAAACAGTAAAACCCCAAATATCCCAATATTTCTAAAAGATTAATTTTTGTTTGACAGATACTTGACAGTTCCATTTATCTCTCCAACTTCAAAATTTTGCGCGCTTTTCAGCAAATATTTGTAGAGATTAACATTGCAGAGATAAAATTTAGTTAATCCTGATTTGCGTACTAGGCTTCAGCGAAAAGCTCAATACCAAATTTTACAATGCCTTTGCATCGGAGTTATTCTACAATCAGATTCAAAACATTAGTTTTACACTCGTTCAAAAAATATTTGATATTCAAGAGATCTTCCTTTTTGTTTTCCAAAAGGAAGGTTTCTACCTTTCCTTCGAAACACTGTCGGATCTTAATATAGAAGGAGTCATTGCCACCTCTTCTTAATGGCTGTTTCTTCTTACATGGTTTGGCCATTCAAAAGTTAAAACATCCATTTCACAGGCTACGCATCTTCGTTTCTTCGAGGAGCAATGCAGGGTATCATCATCGGATTTTGGGTTGTTTGAAATAGGCTGATCCTTTGCACCGTCGTTTATATTACTCACATTTGGTACCTGTATATAAACTATGGTATGATGCCTATTTCGAACTTGACGAACCATAGAATCTTTTCGCGTAATTTATTTTCCTCATTGTGCCATTGTTTGGAGTGGCAATTTTCTAAAAAAATTATTTAAAACAGAAAAAAAATTATTTAAAAGCAACGATCCATCATATGAATTTGTCAAATTAGCAGAGAAGAC
Organism: Leucozona laternaria; assembly: GCA_932273885.2. NCBI lineage: Eukaryota > Metazoa > Arthropoda > Insecta > Diptera > Syrphidae > Leucozona > Leucozona laternaria. The sequence continues at coordinate 212,960,535 of OW026366.1, read as the reverse complement.
ATAGAAAACATAGCACGACAAAATTGAAATTGTCACAACTAATTCACGACTAATGAACCGCAAATTAATTAAATTTAATCTCCGTTAGTTAAATTGATTCCCCTGATTGTATTCGTTAAGTTTAGCACCACATACACCACTACACCAACGACTGCTTCACACTCCACCTTACTTGTGCTGGAATCACCCCTGTTTATCACAAGGAATCACAATTTTTTTTAAGAGGAAAGATATTTGGAAAAAAAGAAAAATAACTTAAGTTTCAAAGTGAAAGATATTGCAAAAAACTAAATTGCAACGCGATTAAAAAAGAAAATTAAATATTGATCTAAAAAGAAAACTGTAGCTCGATTTTGTTTATATGAGCAACGCTAGGAAAAATAATATCAAAATTGACGATAAGTCGATTGTGGTTACTATAAAGTTGAAACTTTTTGTGGATCACCTAGATTAGTGTAGAAGCATTGGAAGAAGATTGGATTGGGGGCCTGTTAGACAGGTCAAAAGAACTTCTACATGCTTCTTAGCTGGGATGTTGAATTTGTCTTCACTCTGTTACCAACAGCAACTCCATAAATGTGGGAAGAAAAACTAAGGTTGAGTAAAAAGCGTCCTAACTCTGAGGATTTTTCAATTTTTCTTGAAACTGAGTTCAGTTGTTCAGAAGTTGTGTCACGTATGTCAGAAAAACTCAGAGGCAGAGGATAGGGCAAATAAAGAGCTATCCATTATTCAGGGGCGATTTCTGGTCTTGAGTTCTGGGTTGGCTACAAAATACATGAGGTATTAGCTGATGAACAGCACTTAAAGCCGCTCCATTTTATTAGTATACTCCAAAACGATCCACGAAAAAAGCGTCCAAGTCCAGGAGTAGGTATATGTATATTCCCAAATGATAAATAACTTCTCTTTGTATCGAGTAATGTTATTTTTCAGTTGAAATGCTATTTATTGGATATTTGAACCATAAATAAGGATTCATAACTCTGTGTTATAGAAACCTTTTATTTCTTAATATTCAAGTTTCTTATTGATTTTCTAGGCTCGAAAGTAGCAATTTTTTCACTCTAAACCAATTTGCAGACCCGCAACTTTAACTCAAATTGTTTTTAGATTTTTTTCAAAGTTTCAATGTAAAAACTGATAATTTTCTTCACAAATCGAACAAATGACTTAATGATAGTATTTTAAGCCCTTAATTATAAAGATTAATGCAGAACTTTTTGAGTAATCAATTTATTAATGAAGCTATGTCGATCTGTTTTTTTTAATAAAAATGCATTTTATTTGCAAATAAAAACATTTAAAAAATTTCTAGCACCTCTCGTGTGGGCTTGATGGTAAAACATTGTAAAAAAAGATTGTAGATGAAAGGTTAAGCAATAAATTAGCATTTTTAGTTTTTTAAAATTGTGAATTTTTTCATCAACCTTTGAATTTAGAATACAATAAAAATGCCTGTCCCTTTTTTTACATAATATAGCGTGTTATGTTGGCGTGTTAAAATTTTCGATTTTGGGGGTGTGGCATGTGTGAAGCTTTGATATGCGTTGCGGGGGGTGTTGATTTTTGGGGGGTGGGTCCAAGGGGTGGACCTTTTGGGAGGTGTGTCAAGGGGCGTTTTTTCCACATATCCTTGGCTGCTCGGCGGCTCAGCGGCTCATTGAATTGGTGGCTCAGCGGCTCATCAACTTGTAGCGGCTCAGGTTAAGCATACATAACCGTAGAACCCAAAACGTGACGTCAACAGCCTAAACGTAATGGTAAGAACCTGATAACCTAACCTGAGCCTTAGGTTCTGCGTATGGAGAGAAGAAAGAATTCCTCGATTAGAAAACAAAAATGAAGAATAATGAAAACTTCGAAAACAAACCAAAACATAAAATTTAAAAAAATCGAAAAAGTAGTTTTAAAATTTCTATAATTTATTTAGTCATTTATTTTCTTATATATAAATTTTATGTTCGATGTAAATCAAAACATAATTTTGATTTAAAATAACTTTAAGAGCAAGAGCTCTTTCTTTATTAATGTCTTCTTCGAATCTAACTCTACAAAATATGAAATATCCTTATTTATACATTTTCTATACTTAATGTAAGGCGTCGTTTCCTGTTTGGTTTTTATTATTGTCTTTTGTCTCGTCCAGGGTCTATCCTTCTTTATTACCTTTCCTTGGAATGAACAAAGGTTGATGAGGCATCCCTTTGATCTTGTGTTGTATTGAACTATGTTGGTACATCTGTTCTTAATTACTTTCATATGTTTAAAAGATAGTTTCTTTATTAAGATGAGCTGCTGCCATAACTTATATATATAACGGGTGATTTTTAAGCTGGTTTGGTTTTGGCAACACTGGTTTTGACAGCTGACGTGTGTTTAGTACCTTGTGTCACTGTCAAACAGCTTCAGTTTGGTTTGCAATTTAACCATGGATCGTCTTACAAATGAACAACGCTTGCAAATTATTGAATTTTACTATCAAAATTCGTGCTCGGTTCGAAATGTTCATCGCGCGCTGCTTGTGTTCAGCGATGAGGCTCATTTTTGGTTGAATGGGTACGTAAATAAGCAAAATTTCCGCATTTGGAGTGAAGATCAGCCAGAAGCATTGCAACAGCTACCAATGCATCCCGAAAAAGCCACTGTTTGGTGCGGTTTATGGGCCGGCGGCATTATTGGGCCTATTTCTTCAAAGATGATGCGAATCGCAGCGTTACTGTCAATGGTGAACGCTACCGAGCGATGATAACAAACTTTTTTTTGCCCGAAATGGAAGTTCTTGACTTGCATGATATGTGGTTTCAACAAGACGGTGCCACATGCCACACAGCACGCGAAACAATCAGCCTTATTTTGAAATTCACTTTCATGCGAAAGTAAGTCGAATTCGAATAGTTTGTATTTTGAGTTTCGAACGAATCGAAAGTTCACTTTATCAAACGAAAGTTCATTTTTTGTTGAAAACTAAGCAAATTTTGACTTTCGAATCATTCGAAACAAATATCATTTATTTGACGTTAAAAAATTTCTGGCGAATAGATTAAAAAAACATGTGAGCTCAAATATTTTTGTTGAAAAATAAAGAAAATAAAATACTTTTATGAATTATTTGTTGACATTTTAATTAAAGGTCGCATTCCAATTGGACTAAACGGGAGCAGAAAGAAGTTCTCATCAATTTGATGGAAGAAAATCCGGAGATAGCCAAGGGATTTTCAATCTTGAATGGATTTGGTGCATCCATTATCCTTCTCCTCCATATCTGCTCTTCGCCGCCGTCTTCACTTCTTATAAATAAAATAATTGCCATCTGTTTTTCTTGAAAATTAAACAATAAACTCTTGCTCATGAACTAGCAAATACCCAATGAGGTACAAGCATTTACAAATAACAAAAAAATACCGGCGAGGGATTTTACCTTTTTCGTTTTGTTGAAAATTGAAAAGTGTGACCAGGTGTGTATAAAGTAAAGAGAGACTTTGAAGTTACATGTTTTTTTTGTTAGTCAATTTTAAACACAATTAAATTGACATGCAAGCTAAAAAAAAATCTAGTATATAACTATTCAAAAGTTTTAAATTTATTTTGTTACTTTTTCATGTCAATAAAATTACCATACTATTTTCTAAATGCTCCCAAATTTTAAAATTTCAGTTTTTATTGATGTTTTTTAAATAGTAAACTTTACCGGGCCTTTAACATTACTTATCTTTACTTTATTTTTCTTAAATGAGAACGCATTATTTTGACCATCATTTTTATAAAAACAAAAATTATTCGAAAAAAAACAGCTTGGTCACACTAAATTAAATAGAAATGTCAGTAAATGTCAAAGAGCTGATGTTCATTTTAAGCATTCATTCGATAATGAATATTATTCGTTCGATTCTCAAAATATGCAAAGTTCATTCCAATGAATAGATCTATTCTATCGAAATAGCTATTCATTCGAATCTCAAAATAAGGCTGAATGGCGCAATTGCGAGGCGAGTTTGGTGAACAGTTAATTTCACGTTTCGGGCCGGTCAATTGGCCGCCTAGATCGTGCGATTTGACACCATTAGATTATTTTTTGTGGGGGTATGTCAAGGCTAATGTCTATAGGGACAAGCCCGCTTCGATTGACGCACTGGAAGCCAACATCCATACATTCATTCGTGAGATACCGGCCGATATGTGTGAAAGAGTATGCCAAAATTGGACTCAGCGGATGGGCTACCTGAGACGCAGCCGCGGTCAACATTTGCATGAAATTATCTTTAAAAATTAAATTGCAAGGTTCAAACTATCGATTCAAATAAATATTTCATTCATTTTTTCGAATTTTTTGTGTTTTTTTTTTAAAAAAAGTTCTAAACCTTTTAAAAAAGCACCCTTTATAATATAATAACAAGTAATATTTTACTATGAGTAATTATTCGTTTATAAATATTGTGTGTAGCATAAACATTATTTTAGTTTGGTAAATTTTAGTTCGTATTATGTTCCAACTAGACGTGTTTTTTCGAAAGTATATAAGCCTCCGCCAATTACTGTTATGCTGTCTAATGACAACTTCGAATATCTCATCGGCAGAAAGACCTGAAATAAAAAAAAATAAATAACTACATACATAATGTATATGGGGATTTGTCTTAGAATAAGAAAAGTTTAATAGCTTACCGTATATTCTCTAAGGTCTGCTATGATCCGATCACCCCAGCGTGTTTTAACCTTTCGCAGGGCGTAAATACTATATCTAACCCCCATTTCTAACTCCGATAGCTTCTTCGTAGGTTTGAAATTATTGCTATCGTTTAAAGAGTAAGCCTCTTTTGCTGCGAAATCAATCAACCTCTTCGAAAAGCATTTTGAAAAAAATAAAAATAGGTTTATTCTTTGTAGCTTCTTATAATCAACTGTGTTCGTCAGTAGAAAATAATTCTCCTTTTATAGAAGTATCCCCACTCAATTTCCATATAAGACTTTCTTAATACATTTGCACGTGGATGTTTTTAAATTTTCATGTTTATTCACGTTAATAATAGTTGTAAACATAGAATAAGTCCAAAACGTTGTTGAAAATTACCATACGTCAGTGTTTATCCTACCATTTGTTTGAATGAAATAACTATGCACATTGTACAGGTATATTAGATTAAAGGGATGAGAAGGATCGTATCCCATGATCAATTTTTTGTTTTGTGTTCACAGTGGAAGAGGTTAATGTAGTTTTTTAAAAGAAAGTATTTCGTCTTTTTATTACCATCATAAAAACTCTTTATTTATTAGCCATTATTTGAATGCTATACCAACCAAATCGCAAAGTGGCTGCCCTATGTCCTCGATAGCCTCACGAATTCCATCTTTGAGGTCTTGAATCGACGCTGGGCTGTTGGCGTAGACCTTATCTTTCACGTGGCCCCAAAGGAAGAAGTCGCAAGGTGTTAAATCACAAGATCTCGGTGGCCAATTGTGATCACCTCTTCGAGAGATAACACGGTCCGGAAACTTTTCCCGTAAAAGATCGATGGTTTCATTGCTTGTGTGGCACGTAGCGCCGTCTTGTTGAAAGTAAACGTTGTCCAGATCAATACCATCCAATTCCGGCCATAAAAAATCATTAATCATCTCTCGATAGCGCAATCCATTGCCCGTAACTGTTGCTCCAGCCTCATTTTCGAAAAAGTAAGGTCCAATGACCCCGCCGGACCATAAACCGCACCAAACAGTCACGCGTTGAGGATGGAGAGGCTTTTCAACAATAACTCTTGGGTTTTCCGAGAACCAGATGCGACAGTTTTGCTTGTTGACGTAGCCTCCGAGGTGGAAATGGGCCTCATCAGTCAGGATGATTTTTCGATGAAATTCCGGATCATTTTCATGCATTTCAAGGACCCAATCAGCAAAGACACGACGTTGTTGATGATCAGCCGGCTTGAGTTCTTGTGTTAACTGAACTTTATAAGCCTTAAGACGCAAGTGTTTATGCAAAATACGGTGTAATGACGTTTGTGGAATGCCTTATTCCAAAGAACGACGAGGAATGGTCAAACCTGGGTTTTCTTCAACACTTTGGGCTACAACAGCAATATTCTCAGTTGTTCTTGAGCGACGTGCACGGGTTTTACTCTTCACATCACTAACTTGTCCCAACAGCTCGAATTTGTCCACCAATTTCTGTATTGCGGTCCGACAAGGTGCTTCACGACGACCCAAAAATGTTTTAGTTTTACGAACCGTCTCTGCCAAATTTTCACCATTTTTATAGTGAATTTTAATAATTTCAATGCGTTGTTGAAGCGTGTATCGTTCCATTTTTATTAATGGCGTAGTTTCTACATGTCAAATGTCAAAAAATGACAGCTTCAAAAGTGACAGCTACCGAAATAGTGGGATATTCAAAATAACACCTCTTATTGGAAAACCCTTTATTAAAAAAAACACTGATGAAGGGTTAATTAACATCAAAAAAATTTTGGAAAATACTAAAAAAGGACATAGTGAATTTAATAAAGAGCTCATTTGCGACAAAAGGAAGTGTTAAGTTCACGATCGAATTATTTGCAGAGTTTGTGAAATTCCTTTCATCTGATGTAGATATGGATTTAAGCCTTAAATCCTTCAATTGTGCGATGGAAATAGCTCTGGAGAGTAGCGATTTGGAAGACATTGTCAAAAAATGTCTGAAAAAATACAGATCCAAAGTGAAGAATTCCAAGACCGTGATTCCGGTTGGTCATTGTTTTGCATAAAGCACATTGAAGTCAATATTAATGAATATAGACCTTTAAGAGGATCAAGCTTTTTGAGGCTGCCAAAAAGTATTGAATTAAAAAGAGCATGCATCAATGTGCAAAACAATGATATATACTGCTTTAAATGGGCCGTAATATCAGCTATCCATCCTATAGAGAAACATGGAGAAAGACCTAGCAAATATGGTGTTATGAATATTCAAAGTAGCGTCATCACGCTTAGAAACGGTGTCACACTGAATTTCACGGATTTGATGTTCCCTTTAAAAGTAAAAGACATCTATATTTTTGAAGCACTTAACCCTTCAATAAGTATAAATGTTTTCGGGATTGAGAAAAATGATAATAAATCTAAATATAGGGTTGTAGGCCCGTACTTAAATTCCGAACACATCAAAGAGCAGCATATAAATTTACTGCTCATACAAAAGGGATCTTGTAGCCATTATTTTTGGATAAAACATGTCTGCATTCATAGGAAGTCAACTCAATCATGGCAAACGCTCAGTAAGGCTATGTAATGCAGGCTTACAATCGTTTAACACCGATAAAGCATTTGAAGAGCATGGAATCGAGTGTAAAAAGATCGTCACAAGCCTACCAAATGAGGAGAATAACGTTCTGCAGTTTAGAAACCCACGGAGGTCGCTGGAAGTACCATTTACCATATACGCTGATTTTGAGTGTATGTTAAAAAATATTGCTAGCTGTCATCCGGACTCCTCAACATCATCCACAATAATTAGTATATAAATCTAAATCATTTAAATTTCCTATCATTCTAGGTGAAGATTGCGCTAGAGTTTTTATAACGAATTTAGTTGAAGACGCTAAACACATCCATCAACACCATTTAAGTAGGAAGATACCACTTACTATGACATTTGTAAGAAAGCAGTATGGGGTACAAAAAAAGAAAGAGACCACGCCCATTTGACTGGAAAATTCCGAGGAGCAGCGCATTCTAAATGCAATTTAAGTTATCAGTTAGCTAAGTTTATTCCCATTTTCTTTCATAATTTTACCGGCTACGATTCCCATCTTTTTATACAAGAGCTGGATGATATCATTGGGGGTATTAACATTATCCCTCTTAATAAAGAAAAATATATTTCTATGTCAAAGAAAATATTAATAAATAGTGCAAAAGGAGAATTCTTAGAACTACGATTCTTAGACTCGTTCAGATTTCTACCTTCTAGTATTGATACTATTGCGAAAACCCTTAAAAAACAGATTTTTCCATATTATCGAAATATGTTGAAAATGATGGAGAATCTATCGATCTTATGACTCGTAAAGGGGTTTTCTGTTATGATCATATAGATTGTATAGAAAAATTGAATGAACCAAATCTTTCTTCAAGAGCCTCATTCAGAAATTCTTTGATTGAGGAAGATTGTAGTCTTGAAGAATATAACCTTGCTGGAAAAGTTTGGTCACATTTCAAATGTGAAAGTCTAGGTCAATATCTTGAACATTACATGGTAACAGATGTCTTGATTCTGGCCGATATTTTTTGAAAAATTCAGGTCAGATTCTGTTACACATTATGGTCTTGACCCTTGCCACTATTTTACATTACCGGGCTTCTCATGGGATGCTATGTTAAAAATAACAGAAATCAAGCTGGAACTTTTAACAGTGATAACCATGTATAATTTTTTTGCTAAGGGTATAAGAGGGGGTTTGACGCAGTGTAGTTTACGCCACAATAAGTAAATGGCTGAATTTGATTCGAATAAACCATATGATTATTTGATGTATTTAGATGCCAACCATCTTTACGGTTGGGCAATGTCTGAGTATCTCCCTCATTCAAACTTCGAATGGGTTGAGCCTCCAACCGAGGTATCAAATACTGAAGAATGGTTAACTTCTGACGCAAACAAAGGCTATGTTTTAGAAGTGGATCTAGAGTATCCTCGTGAAATACACGATGCTCATAACTAGGGCTATAATTTTCATGCAAATGCATATTTTTTTTGAGAAACTTTAGAAACACAGGAATAAAATACAAACACGAATCAATCAATTTGCTTTAAAATGGCATTTAATCGTTAGTGCATATTTTTGCATATTTTATTATAAATGCATATTTTACTTTTAATTGCATGTTTTCAATAATAAATGCATATTTGTGCATATTTTCGAAAAACAAAATAATCCTGAAGTAAAAAATGCACACGTGCCTTTAAATTTATACTTTAATCAGTTTCTGTGGACAACTTCCACGACAGCTTTCGTTCATATTCCAGTATTCCATTTTACACATGCATACGAGTTAGTCGGCATTTACATTGATAGATTTTTCCAATGCCGATTTTGGTTGTAATCGTGTGAGAGAGAATGGAAAAATCTTGTGTAACATGTTGGCTGTCCCTCGAAATCTCACACGATTACAACAACAAAGAAAAATCGGCAATGGAAAAATCGGGCAATTGCGGACTTAGTTTTAGTTGTGTATATATGACAGCAGTTGTTTTTGTTCACATTTGTATTCACATATTATGTTATTTTGTGGTCTATTTATGATTTGAGTTTTCTTTGTTCTATTCTAAAGTTTCTGGATTTACTTTCATGTCGATGATCTTTTGTTAATTTTTGTACTTTTTTTTAGATAAAAGATTGTATTAGATTCAGGATTTGCTTTAAAGTGAAATTATAAGCAATTCAATTATTTAATCAAGTGATTAATTTGAGATCTGTAGTTAATTCAGAAACAATACCGAAAGCGAAGTCGTCTGTAAATGCAAATCTGAAAAGATATGTTTCGAACAACTCGCACACTTTAACAACCGATGCAACAATTAAGTTTTGTTAAACTGTGTAACAAAGGTTTCTCCTCCGAGAAAAAATTTCAAATTGACCAACACCTGAAATCTATTAAACATACGGCATTTGGAAAACAATCTAGTAGTTCTGCAAAATCGAAGTCACATCACAATTCCTTTCGTTGAGAACACAAAACAATTTTAAATGGAATTATGTGAGGCATTTATTGCAGCTGATATTCCGCTTAGCAAGCACAATAATCCCAATTTATTTTTCTGTTTTTATTGATATAATTTTGTGTTCCTCGATAATAAAGACCGAATTTGTTACATAAACCTTAATACTAAGTTTTTTTCCATACAAATGGTTCACAAGGGATATGGTTTTAAATGCATATTTTAGGTGCATATTTTACATTTTTAAGAGCATATTTTAAGCGCATATTTTGCATTTTTAAGTGCATGAAAATCCTAGCCCTACTCATAACGATCTACCATTCTGCCCATCAAACATTTCAGTGACTGCCAAAATCCCTAAAAAGTTAATTGCAGATTTAAAAAATAAAGTTAATTATATCATCCACTATAAAATCTTATTCAATGCCTTGAAAATGGTTTGCTGCTAAAAAAAATTCATAAGTTGATGCGATTCGAACAATCTCCATGGCTGAAAGAATACATTGATTTAAACAATGATCTTAGAACAAGAGCCACAAATAAATTTGAAAAATATCTGCGCAAACTATGCAATAATGCAGTATTTGGCAAAACTATGGAGAATGTGGATAAACGACAAGATGTTCGAATCGCTGATTCTATTGAAGGTAATGGAAGACACCTTGGGAGTCGTGCTCTCATCGCCAAACCCAATTTCCATAGTATAATGGAATTCAGTGAAACCATGGCAGCTGTTCAGCTAAACAGAATTTTTAGCGTTTATAATAAGCCAGTGTATCTAGGTTTTTGTGTCTTAGAGATTTCAAAATATAAAATGTATACTTACTTACTTACTTACTTAGGTCCTCAGCCCTGTTAAGTCCGTGGGGGACCCCTAGTGGGGCATAGGGCCTCGACTACGCCTACGCGCCATCGTGTGCGGTTTCCAGAGATGTGTTTCGGCTCCCTCCAACTCTTGCCTAGTTGCGCTGATTCCTCCTCGACTGTTCTACGCCATGTGCTTCTCGGCCGCCCAGCTCTTCGTCCTTCTTGTGTGAGCGGATTCCACTGCATTGCTTGCGTTGCAATACAGTCGTTGCCTTTTCGAAGCGTATGTCCAATCCACTGCCACCTTCGACGTCGTATAATAGAGTCGATAGGTTCCTGGCCCGTTCTCCTAAGGAGCTCTTCGTTGGAAATACGATTGGGCCAGAAAATCCTAAGTATGTTTCGTAGACATCTATAAACGAACGTTTGCAGCTTCTAAGTGACAGCTGCTGTAACCTTCCAGGTGCTGCATCCATAAAGCAGTATGGATTCTGCATTGGAGCGGAACAGTCGTAGCTTGGTCCTCAAACTGAGAGAGTTATTCCTCCATATATTTTTTAACATACCGAAAGCAGCCTTTGCTTTCCTGATACGGCTGCTGATGTCTTGTTCGGTACCGCCTTCGGTAGAGATGATACTTCCAAGATATTGGAAGTTCTGAACCTTCTCTACCGGCCGCTGGGAGATATTTATAAGAGAGGATGTCTGGGTTCCGAGGCTCATCATTTTTGTTTTGCCGATGTTGATGTTTAGCCCCACGATTTCTGCTTCTCTCTCCACCCTTGTTGCCATTTGATGGAGATCCATGATCCTATGAGAGAGCAAACATACGTCGTCCGCATAATCAAGATGCTTTAGGTAGGATGTCAGAGTCCATCGAATTCCTCCGTTTCCTGTCAAGGCTGCGCGTAGGACATCGCTTATCACCAACAAAAACAATATTGGCGACAGTATGCAGCCCTGTCTGACTGCGCTTTGAACTTCAAACTCTTCTGACAACCTACCTTCGTGCAGAACGTGACATTTGGAACCTTCATAAGTTGCTTTAATAATAGCAATTAATTTATCTGGGATATAAAATGTATGATTTTCATTATTCTTACATGAAACCTTAATACAATAATTCTATCAATCTAGCTTATATGAACACTGATTCGTTTATTTATCAGGTTAGAACAGAGGATTTTTATAGTGATATAAAAAATGATATTCCAGATAAATTTGACACTTCAGATTACCCCCTTAATAACCCCTTTGATATCCCCCAGCTAAACATGAAGAAATTAGGGTTAATGAAGGATGAGAATAATGGTAGCATTATGACAGAATTCATAGGGTTAAGAGCTAAAATGTATAGTGTAGACGTAGAAGATTCTGCTCTAATAAAAAAAGCCAAGGGCCTTAAAGCAGTAGCCGTAAAAAATTTAACGCTAAAAAATTATAGAGACTGTTTACTTAATAAACAAAATTTTTATAGTAAAATGTTGAATTTTAGATCGAGGCATCACACTATTTATACAGAAAGTATAACTAAATTAAGTTTAAGTTCCTCAGATGATAAAAGGTTCATTTGTATTAATAACGTCAATACTTTAGCCTGGGGTCATTATAGTATAAATGAAACTGAGACTTAATTTTATTGAAATTTAGATACATTTTAGTGGTGCACTTCTTTTTTTCATTAGAACAGAATCTTCTACAATATACTCTTGTACATAAAAACACACATATTATATTTATATATTTTTGAATTTTTTGTAAATGTTATATCTAACTAACGATAAGAACAAAAATGGTATTTATAAGAAGTAAACTAAATTATAAAAAAAAATAAGATGTTATTTATAGGAAATAAGTTAAATTATTTTGAAAAAAAAAATAAAAATAAAAACTATAAAAAAACCACCATACTGCTTTTTTACTTATAAAATCCTTTTCTTTAAAAGTTGTCGTAAACATTCGTCAACAAAAAAAAAAAAAAAAACAAAAGAATGGAAACTATCTGCCTACTACAAGCCTTTGATTAAACTCACCCTCAAAAGGAGAAAATTAAAAAAAGAAAACAAAAAAATCTACTATAAAAGGGACTGCATCTTATGGGATGGTAGTCAATTTTATCAGAATTCACAAGTAAAATGGAGAGGAAGGAATTCATCAACAAGACCCAAGATTCACAGTGGTACCTAGTGAATGAAGTATCACAGGTACGGATACCACTACACATAGGAAGATTGCAGGTGGGGTGCGGAATTCCCACAAACAATTTATCCATACCAACTTCCTTGGTATCGGCAAAACATGCCGTTTTGTATATACCACCAGATGATGGGCGAGTATATGTCAAAAATTATAGTGGAAACAGCGGGACGTATATCAACGGGGTGAGAATCAACAGGCATCGGCACCTAGTAGAATACGGGGATTCGATAAGTTTCGGGATCCCCAGAGATGATGTCAACCTATTCTTGTGTCCATCATACATATTAAAAAGCTACAATTTCATGTACTCGAGAATAACCTCAAGGGATTCCACGCCGGAATTTGTAAATTATACTGAATTCATCAGTAAAAAAAAGAAAGAAAGAAAATAAAGTATTTATATATTACAAATTTTAAAACGATACATTTATTTGTTTTTTTTTTATTTTTCGTTTTCAAGAATTTCATATTTTATTTTACTCTCTCCTCTTGACACAGTATCAACAGCCCATGTGTTGGAAGGTAACCCTCGAACCTCAATATCTTAACGTGATGTTTTAGGTTCACAACGTTGCGTTTGGGTTCTTAACGTCTCGTTTTAGGTTCACAACGTTGTGTTTTGGGTTCTTAACGTCTCGTTTTAGGTTCACAACGTTGCGTTTGCGTTCTTAACGTCTCCTTTTAGGTTCACAACGTTGCGTTTTGGGTTCTTTACGTCTCGTTTTAGGTTCACAACGTTACATTTTGGGTTCTTAACGTCTCGTTTTAGGTTCACAACGTTGCGTTTGCGTTTTTAACGTCTCCTTTTAGGTTCACAACGTTGCGTTTTGGGTTCTTAGGTTATGTATGCTTAACCTGAGCCGCTGAGCCGCTGAGCTGCCAAGGCAATGAGCCACTGAGCCACTGAGCCACTGTGCCGCTGGATGTATATCCACATGAAGATCTAAATGTCTCATTTGTACAAAACAGATATAGCTTGTTTTATAAAATGTATACCGATTTTCAAAAAACTTACTACAATAAAAATACTGCTGAACCTCTTCTTTCCTGGGATATATTTAAATCGCGTGCTCCAATTTTTGTTATAGACTGCAGACATCAAAATGAAACATTGAAAACAGGACCTATTGATATACGCTTGGAGATGAGAACATCAAAAAATATTCCTGCAAACACTTCAGCATACTGCTTTATGCTTCATGATCGAATATAATAAACTTGATCAAGTAGTCAACAGAATCGTTTAAAAATATAATTTAAGTATACATTAACAAAAATTAAACAAAAAAATTAAAAAAAAAAAAATGACAATGACAATGTAAACATGTTTGAATAAATAAATTTCAAGAATTTTAAAACTATTTATCTGATTTTTTTATCCGAGGACTTCTTTCTTCTTCTATCCTCTTGACATCGCTGAGCCACCAAGGCAATAAGCCGTTGAGCCGCCAAATCAATGAGCCGCTGAGCCGCTTAGGCAATGAGCCGCTGAGCCGCCAAATCCGCCTTGTAGGTTTATATGAAAAAACGCCCCCTAACACGCCCCCCATTGACACGCCCCCCAAAAGGCTTACACCCACGTCCTAAAATCGCCACCCCCTACAAGTCTACCAAAGCTTTACACAAGCCACACCCCCCAAAATCACAAATTTTACCACGCCCCCACCCATTTTTACGCCCACAAAAGCTCCACCCCCTTGCCATGCCCCTAAAGCTCAATATCTACCACGCCCACCACCCATGTCACGCCCTACGCCCACTGCCACGCCCATACGCCCATTTAAGCCGCCGAGCCGCTGTCCTGAGACCCTCTAATCCATACTACTTGCGTCTTGCAAATTTAAACTATCTCTGCTTACACTTACACTCCGAACAGGTTCTGGTAATCCGTATTTAAAGGTATGGAGAGCAATTCTTTGATTGCTTGCAACTTCGTTTCTTATAAGTTTGGTCCTATCAAATGAGCACAGTTTAATCTACAAAGCAGATCATTTAATTTTTTATAAAAATTATCTATAGTTGTTTCGCACCGACAAGCCCTTATTTTATCTATAATCTCATCGACCGATTCTTTTTCCCCATGAGTTTTGATCAGAACAAACTTAAATTCTTCCCATGTGGTTAGATAGCTATGTATCAAGAGAGTTTTTCTAGCGTTACCAATTATTTTGTCTTTAATGGTTGACATTATTAATTGCTTGTTGATATTATCAAAGGTATTAAAAATTGTTAAAATACTCATATTATTATTAATTTGTTTAAGGTTTAGAATTGTAAAAGTTTGTCAATTTTTATTTGCCCTTTTTTTTTGATAGAATTAAAAAAAAATTTTATAAATTAATTAACAAAAAAAAATTAATTTTATAGATAAAATAAAAAATTAACTATAATTTAAACTTATCGTTCAGATAATCTTTCTTCTTGATAGTATTTTTTTATTTGGATTTTCCTCCGATGATGATTCTCTTCAGATATTGTATAAAAGTCCAGTGTATCTTCGTTGTCTAATGTATTGATAAGGTTCTTTCGATATACCTCCTCCCGCATCACTTTAGAAAGACGTAACACTTATTTTCTTTACACTTATTTGTTTACCGGTGTAATTATTTATGTGCCATCGTTGTCTAATGGTATGGTTCAGATTATTTAGGAACTGTTTTTTTTTTTTTTTATTCTGACTCGTCCGCGTCTGTGATTTTGATTCGTAAGACGTGACACTTATTTCATTTATTTTGTTTTACTAATTTACACATATGTAGGTAGAACGCGGGTAAAAGGTCGGAGTGCCTTTTGCTAAGCACCCAAGTCTCGGATCCATATGTGAGTACTGGCAGGACCATGGTCCTGTACAGCAGCAGTTTTGAAGTTATGGTGAGATTTCTGGATTTGAAGAGCTTTGACAGACTATAGTAGGCTCTGTTGGATTTGAGAAGCCGCCCGCGTATTTCTTCTTCTATATTGTTATCGGCTGCTACTATTGACCCAAGGTATTTAAAGGATTACACCACTTCAAATTCGTGCTCCGCTACCTTGATTGTTTGACCAACTGTTCCTCTCGCATTCGACGCCACCATGTACTTTGTTTTACCTTCACTATTGTGCAGCCCCAGATTTTGTGCCGCCTGCTCGAATCATGTACAGCTTGCGCGGTTCTTCCGATGATGTCGATGTCGTCTGCGTAAGCCAGTATCTGGCGTGCCAGAGTCACGGATTGCTTTCTCCAACGCCAGGTTGAAGAGGAGGCAGGCCAAACCATCCCCTTGTCGGAGTCCATTAAAGATGTTGATTGGTTTGGATAGCAATCCGGCTATTTTTACTTGGCTTGTTACGTTGGTCATGTTCAACCTACATAGTCGTGTCAATTTATTTGGGATGCCGAATTCTCATGGGTTTGTAAAGTTCTACCCTGGCTATGCTATCGTAGGCGGCCTTAAAGTCTATAAACAGGTGGTATGTTGGGATGTTAAATTCTAGACATTTTTCCATCGCCTGCCTAAGGGTAAAGATCTGATCAGTTGTTGATTTGCCTGGAATGAAACCACACTGATATTGTCCGATGATGGTTTTAGCGTATGGGGTTATCCGGTCTTGTAGGATAGAGGAGAGTATCTTATAGGCGGTACTCAACAACGTGATACCTCTATAATTGCTGCACGTTGTGAAATACCCCTTCTTATGTATGGGGCAAATTATACCTTTTCGCCAGTCTTCTGGAATTTCTTCATGCTCCCACATGTGCACTATAATCTCATGAATTGCTTGACGTAAAGCTGGCCCACCGTGTTGAAATAGTTCGGCTGGTATACCATCGGCTCCCGGGGCTTTGTTTTTCTTTAGCCGGCCTATAGCCTTCTCAACCTCTTCTATGCTTGGTGGCGGCAACATAGGGTACTCTTCTTGAAGTAGTGGAGCCTCCACTTCTACATTGAGCTGACCATTTAGCAATTCATTGAAGTACACTTCCCATCGCTCCAGTATGCTTTGAGGATCGGTGATCAGATTTCCCTCTCCGTCCTTGGAGTATGTGCAGCGTGGTGTGTACTGCGTCATGTTTCGGACGGATTGGTAGAACTTCCGCGCCTGGTGTGGACCTCGCTCTCGGCTTTTCTCTATTTCACAGATTATGTTCTTCTCCCAGGCTGATTTTTTCTGTCTGTGAAGCCGTTTTTCAATTCTTCTGAGCTCTTTATATTCGTCTTCGCGCGCCCGCGTTCTATGAGATTGTTGCATTGCTCGGTACGCAACATTCTTACGTTCAGTCGCTAGCTTGCATTCATCATCAAACCAGTCGTTCCGATTTCTACGACTGCTGCCTAAGATGGAGTTGGCAGTACTAATGACAGTATTCTTAAGGCGTGTCCACTTCTCATCTACGCCCAGCATACTGGCTCCAGGACTTACTCTACCCAGTTCTAGGGCGAGTCCTAACGCATTACCAAAGGTGTTACTGGTGTTTTCATTGCGCAGCGCAGCCGTGTTGATTCAAACCTGATCGGCGGATGCAATACGTCTTCGCAAGGCAATCCGGCCTCGGAAAACCATACCAACAAGATAGTGATCCGAGTCGATATTGGCACCTCGGTAGGTTCGTACCGTCATCAAGTTCGAGTAGTGGCGACGGTCTATCAACACGTGGTCAATTTGGTTACGAGTGACTCCATCAGGTGATACCCAGGTGGCTTTGTAGATATCTTTACGCGGGAACCTGGTACTCGCAACGACCATGTTTTTCGATGCTGCCAATTCTAAGACTCGAAGTCCACTGTCATTAGTGTTCTCATGCAAACTATGGGTGCCTGCGTAATGCCTGAATACCGGCTCCCGACCTATTTTTGCATTCAAATCCCCAAGGATGATTTTTACGTCATACCTTGAACAGGCATTGAGGGCCCTCTCGACTTGTTCGTAGTAAGTCTCTTTTTCTTCGTCTCAGGACTCCTCCGTAGGTCCGTGAACGTTAATGAGGCTGATGTTCTTAAATTTGCCTCGCACGCGAAGGGTGCATAGCCTTTCGCTTATAGCGTTAAAGCCGATGATGGCAGACTTCATTTTTTCGCCGACTAGGAAGCCTACCCCGAGCACATGGTGTTTTGTATGACAGCTGTAGTATAAGTCATAATCTTTCTTCTGTAGAACACCATTCCCTGTCCATCTTATTTCTTGAAGTGCTGTTATGTCAGCTTTATATTTTGACAGGGCATCGGCTAGCTGCTGAGCAGCTCGAGCTCTATACAGCGATCGTACGTTCCATAAGAAAATTCGTAAATCGTTATTCCGTTTTCTTTGCGTGGGTTGTCGTCGTGAGATCAGTCCGTTTCCGAGGCTTGTTGTTGGTCTCGAAATTCTTTTAGTTTTACGGAACAGGGAATTAACCTGTTGCCAACCTATGGAACCAGCCCGATCATATAAGCCAAACCTTTTTAAAGGCTTGTTTCTAGCGGCCGCCGCGAAGAGGCTATGATCACACTTCCACCAGTCCCGAATAGTTACGGCACGTGCATGTTTTCGTTTGCTACATGTTATTCCCCCTATTCGGCTGATGGCTGACCGCCATGTTAGTTCACGGTTTTCAAATATAACTAGCTTTTAATGAATTTTCTTCATTTATTGAAATTAAACCGTCCCCTTTAAAGTATTGGAACTAGTACCGACTGCGCCAATAAAGATACAAAACAAAGTTGAGTTTCTTAATGAAGTTTATTTTGGTCGAACTTCAGCGTTCTCCCCGTGTAAGATACAAACTGCCTCGATTGTGAAATTATCTAGAGTTTAAATAGTATGTGAATGAATTGCTTAGGATTGCATTCTTGCAGGTGCACTAAGTGTATGTATCTTTAGAGATAGAGAATTGGCTAAGACAATTCTCTGTAAAGAAATTTGAGAGTTTTGTTTGTCGAAGAATAGTTGAAGACAATTCTTCGGAAATTGAAATTAAATTTGAGATGTTTGTTTTCAAAGAATTGTTGATGACAATTCTTTGGAAGTAAAATTTAGAGAGCGAGAAACTTAGTGGCGTATTATTATCGTGTGACAATATATATAAATATTTATTTATTTATTTACATTTTTTCTTTTTTTGTATTTATTTTCACGTAAAAATTGTGTAAGTGAATTTGCTAAAAGCTTGTTAAGGGACGCCACAGAGGAATACAACAGACACATTAAAACAGTGACACCGATTATGATCCTAACCAATGGTCAAAAACCTACCTTTCAGAGGGCAACGAAGTGCATCATATTCTTAAAAAGACTTGACTTTGGTGAACTCAAAGTAAAAGATCACTGTCATTTGACTGGTAAATATCGACGAGCAGCTCATAATGTGTGTAATTTAAAATTAAAGGTTCCTAAGTATTTCCCTGTTTTATTACATAATTTATCTGGGTATGATTCTTATTTATATTTCAAATAACTTTGAGTTATCATTGGTGATAATT